>CM075342.1:69851749-75409249 GCA_037788925.1 Mytilus galloprovincialis | reverse complement strand
TGAGAAAACCGGAAGTAGCCTTTTTTGCAATTTTTTCATCTCAAAGTACCCAGAATCAATATATTTTGTCATATAGATATATACACTGATTACTGGAGACGAAACATGACTTCCAACAAACCGGAAGTGGCCAATTATTTCCCCTTCTACATACAATAGTATATAGAAACTATATATTTTTGGAATCAGTGTGAAATAATCTATCATATGTGACCGGAAGTGACATTTATTTCACCGGAAGTAGCATATTATCTCCCTTTTATCACTCAAAATATAATTAAACCATTATTTATCTCATCAGTATGAAGAAACTATCTTCTTATCAAAATTTCTTTGGTGTGGAAAGACTTTCAATTGTTCTCTGAACAATTGGTTTTTAATTAAGTCTTTTCACTTTTTTGTGAAAAGACTTATTGTATTTGTTCTGATTATTATTATTATTATTTTTTTCTTCCGCCAAATTTTGTTCTTGCGATAAATGTTTGTTTCGCAATATGTCGCTTAGATATTTCTCATATGGTATCGTATAGTTTATGCGCTTTTAAATTTCACCCTGCTAAGGCGAATCATTTTCTTTGTAAGAGTTATCTCCCTATTCACTGTTTATCATCTGTGTGCATCTCCTTCGTAACAAAAAAAGATAGCGACAAAATTCCTTTTACAAATTGCTCGTTACATCCTCATGAATTTTTGGCTAATTTGGATCGAGGCGATTCGATGAAATTTTATAGGAGTTATCTACCTTTACAAAATAAATTTGTCGATATGTTTTTTTAACTCATAAACACTTAACCGTATAACCCTGCAATGTTTTTATTTGAGACCCCTAGGTCCTTACTTAGAAAATGAGGTCAAGGTCAAAGGTCAAGGTCAAGTTCTCAATTGTGACTTTTGCTTGTTTTTGCATTTTCTTCGACACTTTGAAAGATAAATATAAAAGAACAAATGCAAAATGTCTGCTATATTGTTATGAAGATATGCTACATTTAGTCTTATACAATTCAATGGCATCTTTAAGGAGTTGGTGCCCCTGAAATGTCTTGATATGAGGTTATTTGATTATAACTTTAACTAAGTTCATTATAAAGGCATTTGACCTTGTACAAAAGGTTACGTGATAAATGACCTTGAAAAATGACTACCGGAAGTGACCTTGAGAAAATCGGAAGTAGCCTTTTTGCAATTTTTTCATATAAAAGTACTCAGATTCAATATATTTTGTCGTATAGATACATAAACTGATTACTGAAGACTGAAAATGACTTCCAACAAACCGGAAGTGGCCAATTATCTCTCATTCTTCATACAAAAGTATATAAAAACTATATATTTTTGGAATCAGTGTGAAAGAAGCTATCATATGAGAACGGAAGTGACATTAATTTCACCGGAAGCATTATATTATCTCCCTTATATCACTCAAAAATATAATTTAACCATTATTTATCGAATCAGTATGAAGAAACTATCTTCTTATGAAAGTTTCTTTGATGTGGAAAGACTTTCAATTGTTCTCTGAACAATTGGTTTTTAATTATTATTATTTTTTTTATTTTTTTCTTCCGCCAAATTTTGTTCTTGCGCAAAATATTTGTTTCGCAATATGTCGCTTAAATATTTCTCATATGGTATCGTATAGTCTATGCGCTTTTAAATTTCACCCTGCTAAGGCGAACCATTTTCTATGTAAGAGTTATCTCCCTTTTCACTGTTTATCCTCTGTGTGCATCTCCTTCGTAACAAAATAAGAAAGCGACAAAATTCTTTTTACAAACTGTTCGTTACATCCTCAGTAATTTTTGGCGTATTTGGATCGAAGCGATTTGATGAAGTTTTATAGGAGTTATCTACCTTTACGGAATAAATTTGTCGGTATGTTTTTTAAACTCCTAAACCGTTAACCGTATAACCCTGGAATGTTTTTATTTGAGTCCCCAGGGTCCTAACTTAGAAAATTAGGTCAAGGTCAAAGGTCAAGGTCATATTTTAGATTTTTATAAGTTTTTCATTTCCCTATAATTCTTGAACGGTTATAGATACAAAAAAAATAAGCAGTGAAAAATGCTCGGTACTTTAAGGGGCAACTTTTTTACATTATGACTATATTGATTTTACCATCATATAAGGGACATAACTCCCATCGATGGTTTTTAAAAAGCCATTTTTAGGCAAAACTCTTAAACAAAAGGTCCTTGACCCATAGGGTCTTTTGCAATGACCTTTTAGAGCAATGACCTTGACGAAGGTCACAAGGTCAAAGGTCAAGGTCATCAAATTGTGTGGTTTTGGCACTATTTAAACAGTTTTACGAGTGTTTGAATTTCAACCAACCAACCAACCAACCAACCAACCAACCAACCAACCAACCAACCAACCAACCAACTAATCAATCAATCAATCACTCAATCAATCAATCAATCAATCAATCAATCAATCAATCAATCAATCAATCAATGTTTCCGTTTCATGTGTTTGATACGGGATTCAAGGTCTTTTTTTCCGCTTGTTTTAATTGAGCCTATCAAACGTGTTTAACCAACATGTTTAACCAACGTGTTTAACCAACCAACCAACTAACCAACCAACCAACCAACCAAACAACCAACCAATCAATCAATCAATCAATGCATGTTTCCGTTTCATGTGTTAAATACGGGATCCAAGATGTTGTTTTTTTTCGCTCGTTTAAATTGAGCCTATCTAACGTGTTTAACCAGCCAACGTGTTTAACCAACGTGTTTAACCAACATGTTTAACCAACGTGTTTAACCAACATGTTTAACCAACGTGTTTAACCAACCAACCAACCAACCAACCAACCAACCAACCAACCAACCAATCAATCAATCAATCAATGCATGTTTCCGTTTCATGTGTTAAATACGGGATCCAAGATGTTTTTTTTCGCTCGTTTAAATTGAGCCTATCTAACGTGTTTAACCAGCCAACGTGTTTAACCAACGTGTTTAACCAACATGTTTAACCAACGTGTTTAACCAACCAACCAACCAACCAATCAATCAATCAATGCATGTTTCCGTTTCATGTGTTAAATACGGGATCCAAGATGGTTTTTTTTCGCTTGTTTAGATTGAGCCTATCTAACGTGTTTAACCAGCCAACGTGTTTAATCAATGTGTTTAACCAACGTGTTTAACCAACTTGTTTAACTAACCAACCAACCAACCAACCAATCAACCAATCACTGCATGTTTCCGTTTCATGTGTTAAATACGGGATCCAAGATGGTTTTTTATCGCTTGTTAAAATTGAGCCTATCAAACGTGTTTAAACTACGTGTTTAACCAGCATGTTTAACCAACGTGTTTAATCAACCAACCAACCAACCAACCAACCAACCAATAAATCAATGCATGTTTCCGTTTCATGTGTTAAATACGGGATCCAAGATGTTTTTTTTTCCGCTTGTTTAAATTGAGCCTATCAAACGTGTTTAACCAGCCAACGTGTTTAACCAACGTGTTTAACCAACCAACCAACCAACCAACCAACCATTCAACCAACCAACCAACCAACCAACCAATCAATCAACCAATCAATGCATGTTTCCGTTTCATTTGTTAAATACGGGATCCAAGATGTTTTTTTTTCGCTTGTTTAAATTGAGCCTTTCCAACGTGTTTAACCAGCCAACGTGTTTAACCAACGTGTTCAACCAACATGTTTAACTAACGTGTTTAACCAACCAACCAACCAATCAATCACTTAATGTATGTTTCCGTGTCATGCGTTTAATACGGGATGCAAGGTCTCTTGAGGTTTTTTTCCCTTGTTCTAAGTGACCCTATCAAACGTGTTTAATCAACCAACCAACCAACCAACAAACCAACCAACCAACCAATCAATCAACCAACTAATCAATCAATCAATATGTATGACTGTTTATTTATGACAGTATATTGAAGGTACAAACTCTCAATTATTCAAGAAAATTTTTATTTTATTATTGTTCTTACGTCTCTTCTGAAAAAAAATCCACATATTCTCTGAAACTACAAGTCCAATCGACCTGCAAATTTGCAGTCAGCAGGGCATACATGTATTGAAGGTTCATAAAAAAACTGTTTGCAGATATCTCTCAAGACTTTTCCTAGAAAAAAGAAATGGCAATGACGTAAAAATCGCTTGCTAGGTCCGTCAATCTCAGTAAAAACCTACAATAAAATGTCCGCTCCGAGATTGAAATACTAATCTGTGTTACAAACAGGTGCTGAAAAATGTACATTATCAGAAAATAATCCTTAAATGTGTTTTAAAGTTACACCGGATCGATTAAATCCAAAACATGCACTGCTGGAGAACTGTGATCAAAATGTCAATTTCCTACAATGACAAAAGAAATTACATTGTGTACATTCCATCTCTAGACATGTTGTCTGTTCAAGGTCCCGACCTAAAAAGAAATTAAAAGACTGAGTTTTTCTTAATATAAACCCGCGTCACGTGATGTCTCCTCAATATTGCGCGCGCGCTGTATCTAAAATAAAAGAAAAACTTTCCAAACTAAACATGAAACTTCTCCGGTAACATAATAATATAGACCCTTTACAAAAACAAACAAACAAACAAATACCCCCCCCCCCTTTTTATTCCAAATCAATCAATAAAAAAACCCAATTATCCATTCATCAGAGGGGAAAGACTGCCTAACAATTGTTTTCAAAACAATTGCTTTATATTTATTATTGATTTTCACTCAAGTTTCAATTGACGAAAAAGCATAATTTAACTGTTTTATTTGATGGAAGGTGTATAACGACAGTTGGCAATGTGTTTGTATGTTAGGCAGCAACCATTTGATTTTCTGGGGGGGGGGGGGGGGGGGGGCTATGGTTTTTTTTGGAAAAAAAAGTTTGTTTCCAGTTTTTGGAAAAAAAAAAAATTGTCTTTATTCTGAGAAAAAAAAATTGTTTGTTTCACCCTCAGCTGCCACTATATGTATAAAATTGAAAGAAAAAAAATTGTTTTCGACTTGTCGCGAAAAAAAAAGTTTGTACAGAAAAAAAAACCATAGCCCCCCCCCCAGAAAATCAAATGGTTGCTGCCTTAACTTCTGTAATTTTTTATTTTCAGTCAATTGTCAAAGAAATTAAAAAAAATTCTTGTTGTTGTAAATAATGTCATTATAGCAATACATGCGAATTTGCATCTTCGGAAACCATCAATCTCGGGAAACAGGTGCAAAACAATTTTTGTGGCAAAAAAGAACTGGACCACACATTTCAGGACTGCATTGCGTTTTATACATACATGTATGTATTCAACATTTTAAAGAACATTTTACTATAAACAATAACAACAATAAACCTATTTCTCGTATCAAACATAAACTAAAAGAACTAGCCAAGGAATTTGTTTTTGTCCCGGCAGATAAAGCTGCTAATAATATTATTATTGTTTGACGTAAATGTTACATTGAGGTTCTGAAAAAGGAAATCACCAATTCACCAACATTCCAACTTACTCCATTTTCAGAAAACGAAATCTGTAACAAACATAAACTTTTAGGCACCGCTTTACAAGCAGAGCCAAATACAATGAAAGTCCCAACTATGTATTGGCTTCCGAAGCTACACAAAACCCCTTACAAATATAGATTTATTTCGTCTTCAAGCCATTGTTCAACTACTTAATTGTCTATTCTTCTTACCAGCACACTTGGTACAATTAAAAACCTGATAATAAATTGTTCAAATAAGGCCTTCGAAAATAGTGGAATAAATTACTTTTGGAGTGTCAAGAACTCGTTAGAAGTACTTGATAAATTGCATGCTTATATTGGTGATTTTGAATCTGTTCAAAGTTTTGATTTTTCTACCCTGTATACCACATTGCCTCACATTCTCATTAAGAAAAAATTCACACACCTAATTAAATGGGCATTCAAAAAATCAGAATGTGAATATATATGTTCAAACTCTTTTAGGTCATTTTTTAGTAGCAATAAACAAAAAAACTATGTTAATTGGACATGCTTTGATACTATATATGCCCTTGAATTTTTACTAGATAACATTTTTGTTCGCTTTGGGGATTCCGTATATCGTCAGATTATCGGAATTCCAATGGGGACTAACTGTGCACCACTTATTGCGGACCTGTTTTTGTTATGAGTTACAATTGATGACAAAAATAAGCAAAGACCCATCAAAACAACATCTGATAAACAAATTTAATAATACTTTTAGATATTTGGATGATATTTTGGCTCTCAATAATGACGACTTCAGTATGTATATTAATGAAATTTATCCTGTTGAACTTACTTTAAATAAAGCTAATACTAACAATGACCACTGCCCTTTTCTCGATCTTGATATCTATATCACTTATGGAAAGCTGAATACTAAAATTTATGATAAAAGGGATGATTTTTCATTTCCTATCGTTAATTATCCGTTTTTAGATGGTGACGTTCCCTTGTCACCATCTTACGGTGTTTATATATCTCAACTTGTACGATTCGCTCGTGTATGTAACAATGTTTTAGATTTTAACGAGAGAAATTTATGTATTACTGAAAAATTATTACACCAGGGTTTTCGATATCACAAACTAGTCAAAACATTTACTAAATTTTATCATCGGTATAAAGACATCATTCGTAAATATAGCTCAACATGCAGACTTCTAATACGTTCAGGTATTTCACATCCAATTTTTTATGGTAATATTCTTTATAAAGCACAAAGGTGTCAGTATTCACCTCAGAAACTTACAAAACCTTTGAATAGACTTATTAAGAAGGGATATAATTACGATACTGTTGTCAAGTCATTAAAGATTGCATATTTTGGCGTTAATATTGAGTCACTGATAAGGTCTTTGCATCGGAACTAAACACATTTATTCTGAAAACAGTTGTTGGCATGACACGGGTTATGTTCTTCTCATATATGTTATGATGGTATGATACTAAACCCCTAACGGGAAGGATTGTGCCTGATGTTCATATGATGAAATCATAATCTTTCAGTCAGTTTAGTTGAAGTCTGGAGCTGGCATGTCAGTTAACTGCTAGTAGTCTGTTGTTATTTATGTATTATTGTCATTTTGTTTATTTTCTTTGGTTACATCTTCTGACATCAGACTCGGATTTCTCTTGAACTGAATTTTAATGTGCGTATTGTTATGCGTTTACTTAACAACATTGGTTAGAGGTATAGGGGGAGGGTTGAAATCTCACAAACATGTTTAACCCCGCCGCATTTTTGCGCCTGTCCCAAGTCAGGAGCCTCTGGCCTTTGTTAGTCTTGTATTATTTTAATTTTAGTTTCTTGCGTACAATTTGGAAATTAGTATGGCGTTCATTATCACTGGACTAGTATATATTTGTTTAGGGGCCAGCTGAAGGACGCCTCCGGGTGCGGGAATTTCTCGCTACATTGAAGACCTGTTGGTGACCCTCTGCTGTTGTTTTTTATTTGGGCGGGTTGTTGTCTCTTTGACACATTCCCCATTTCCATTCTCAATTTTATGTCATTATCATAAGTTTGGAACAAGTACTGTTGCAGAGGGAGCCCACTGGTAAACCCTATAAAACTGCCTCTGCATGTTACTGTAGCCGGTTTCAATCATCATAAACATATAGGCATAAAAGAAACGTTAGCCAGTGTGTTATAAATTATCAATGCAAGCAAATTTTTTTAATTGTACTAATAACTTTACATCTTTAAATGCACTTTTGTTTCTCATCAGAGCACTTTCATCAATTTGTGCATGAATTAATAGGGCAACTTTATAGTGTCAGCTCTCTGTAATACATGTACGGCCTCTCAATGAGTCAGTCATTAAATTATTCCTGGTTATGTATAATATAGAAATTAACTTGAAACGAGTGACTTGTTATATATCAAAGAAGACTATCTTTTTCTGATTATACATTGGTACACTTTCATATGAGGTACCACTGGCGCATCTAGAAATTTACATAAATGGGAGCCCACTCATATACATGTACAACACTGACTTTTGTCTATCACGGATAGATTGAATAATTGCTTACCGGTACTTCAACATCATTTGATCTTTGGTAAACTGAACTGTCTCATTCAATTGACAATCATACCACATCTCTTTACTCTTTACTCTTAGGTATTAACTTCAAATTTAGTAAAAAACTATTTTTACAATAAATGACTTTGTTAACATGTACATGATAACTATAAAATGGTTATTGTCTAACAGAAGATACTTTTTGTACAATTTTGCAATTTTACATGTATTGACTTTATAGCTCACAGTTACGAATATACATGTAAAACGATTTTTATAGATTAAATAATTGCTTACATCAACATCATTTGTTTTTTTGGTGAACTGAGCTGTCTCATTCGATTGGCAATCATACCAGATCCCGCATCTCTTTACTGTTATGTCTTAATTTTAAATTTGGTACAAAAACTATTTTTTGTGCATGTATTATGTATGGGCTGTTGGTTTCATGTGATAATATTTAACGACCTTCGTTTGATATTGGATGGATAGTTGTCTTATTTCAATCATATCCCATGTCCCCTTGCTTATTTTACTACACATACATGTACATCGTCAATATACATAGTACACTCAACACCAAGCAGATTTGAAGTATTAAATAAATCTGGCATGTAATGGAATATAAAAAAAGATTTTCAATGATTTATTCAGTTGTACCGATACACTTGTATTTCTATTTCTATTTGAAGGCATGCCATATACCGGTATATATATAAGTCCACATGATTAGTGCATGAATGGTCAAATGCTGTTGGCACACAACTGCTTAGACTTTTTTGGGGACTTGAATCCTTGTGCCTAGACTTTTCTTCTTAGCATTCACCAGTTTGAGAATTTTGGAAAATACTGAAAAAAAAGGTGTAATATAGTTATATGTGGCAATAATAATACAATAGCATATGGCTTAAACAATTCCAATATCAAAAATGTCCTTAACAATAGCAATACTACCTCAAGATCTTTGCTCTAACAATTATATTTGCAAAATTAATGTTAGATTTCTATGGGTTTATGCAAATTTAGGAATAATTTATATTTGTAGCAATGTTTCTATTGTTTTAAAATAAAATATTTTGCAATATTGTAGGATCAAAAGATGTCGCAAACAAAAAAAATCAAAAATAACAATAAAAGGAATAAATGTTAGATATTTTGGATAACAGAATATCCTTTATATATTATATATATAAAACTCTAACTGGACTTGACTGAAGTATAGTTATGAGCACTTCGGTCTACAAAAGATAAAGCTCCGGTACATTTGTAATGCACAGGTTTAAAAAAGTTATGACGTCTTGCTATTTTAATTATTTGCTTTGACGCCGTTGCAGGAAAAAATCTTGCAAGGCTATTTTGATTTTTGCTTTGACACCGTTGCAGGAAAACATCTTTCATTGTTTGATTTGAAGTTGTTGCAGGAAAACATTATTTAGCCTAGCCAAATGCCAGATAGAGAAGGGGGTCAATAATAATGACATGCATAATAAAAGGGGGGGCAGTGATTTATAATGAAGACAAAAACAGCACTACCTATACATCATTAAAGGCATTAAAGAAGATGAGCTGTGTTGGTGTATTATTTTGATGTCAGTAAAAAATATACATTCATTTGTACAGTTGTACACAATGTACTTTCACAATATCATGATGCTGGTTAACATGGGGCTGAACATTTGAAAAGATTACAATCCATGCATTGTCCCTTTCCACATCGGCAAAGGCAAATCTATAGAGTTTTCTGTGGAATATGGCTAGTTAAAATTGATGTAAAACTATTTCAAAACACATGGTTTAACGATTTCACTTCAGTATATTAACAGGAAGGAAGTATCAGATTATTATGACAACTGGATCCCCTCCCAATTTAGGCCTGGTAAATTGCGATTCATCTGAGAACCACATTGATTTTTAAAGACAAAAAAGTATCACAATTCCCTGATTTAGCGGTTTGAGATTTCTTCAATACACTTTATCACCAATGTTTTACGTTTGTAAACATGTTTGAACATTAATCTAGGCCAATTGAAGAACTTTATTCATTTTTCCCAAGCCACCCCATTTTCGCTCCAGAACTCCATTTTTGTTGTAATCAACTCAAAGAAACGTAAAAAAAATAGGAAAACTAATGCATCAATCACTACGAAATTTACTCAATACACGAAGAAATCATATATCTATCAGAAAATATAAATTTTATCACTCATCTCCGGTTTTTGAGAAAGGAGTATAAAAATAGAAAATGATGATAGGACCGCCCAATAGGCGGGATAGGGTTAGGTCACTTCGGTCAATATGCAAATTCATTCTATGGAGCCGTGTATTCTTACTGCGATCGTAAAAGTTATTCATAACACCAGAACCATTTTAAACTTCTTATTTCAAGCATGATATTTGATAAATATAGATTGTAGATACTTACATATCGATGTCTATTAGTTTAGGTGATGCAAATGTCAGCCATTAATCAGAGCTAGTTTAGCATTTTCCAGATGCATCACGGGTAATCTCACAAAATCTCGCGCCGCAGAAGATATTATACTACAGTGTATGTAAAAGCCCACGAGATTCCAATCCTTCTTACTATACAAATCCTTGCTATAATATTGTTACAATGCATAACATAAAAGCATGGTTTAAAACAATGTAGTTAAAATTCGCAAAGAAATTTCAGCTTCATTCATGTAGAAAGATTGCAAAGTTTTATTACATGTTTTATCATGGAAGTAATATTTATTTCATTTTACTTCCTAGGTTTTCTGCATGAAACACACATGCATTTAAGACCTAGAAACATGTATATTATATTTGAGTTGCAACTACATATAATGTACAGTACCAAATGCAAGTGTTTGGTGGCATCGAAAAGATTTGAAAAATAGAGAATCATATGGGCATGTGCAAAATAATTGTCAATATTAAGAATATGCTATTTCTCGTTATAGAAAAATAAAGAGTAGAGAATAACAGGCTCAAAAGAATTGGATCATGATGATCTTAAATGTGTAGGAATTAAACAGAAATTGGACTTTCTTATACATTGATTTGTTATAAATTAGTTAAATTCTGAATTAAATTTTCTTGTGGGGGGCAGGGGGACTCTTTAAAGCCCCCCATACAATTTTATTTTTTTTTTATTGTAGAAGGGTTTAATGTATCCTATAATAACTTGCATTGCATCCACTTATTTGAACTCAAAGTTTTAATAGTAAATTCAGACAATTAATGCATTTAAATTTAAATGTGCCTATCTGTTAAGGATCAGGCTGCCTCTAATCTAGTGGTTGTTGTTGGCTGTCATATTTGCTTCTGTTTTGTTGTAAACTAGGATTTTAGATTTATTATTTGAATTGTTTCACTTCACTATACATGTCAGGGCCTTTAACATGTTTAATAGATGACTTTAAATGCTGTATATAGTATGGGATTTTCCTATTGTTGAAGACTGTATTATTGACCAGCTTAATTTTACATCTGCTTCATTTCAACTATGGTGGATAGTTGTTTCATTGGTAATCATGTCACATATCCTTATTCTTATATTGATATTGCAATTAAAAAAAATATCATTGAAGGTGAGGAGCGGGTTGGAACTCCCCCTTTTTAAAATGGCTGGATCCGCCCCTGAAAGATTAGACAAAATAGACCCTAAAAATAAAGAAGAGAAAAAAAATGAGGTGCTTGAATATGAATAATAGAGATTCTTATTGGACAAAAGTATATAGAATAGATAAAAATAACCTTTTTAAATTAAAGAATAGAGAATCAAAGAACACCCATCCAAACTCTCATGATTTGATGACATTTAAAATCTGCAGTAATCCTGGTTATTTCAACAAAAAAGCACAAAGATGAATTTGACTATTTGTTCATAACAGGCAAGAAAAAGTAACAACATCATCTGATTACATATTTATTTTGTAATTTAGAATTTAATCTTAAATTGTAACACTAATTATATACATTGTAACGATTATAATCAATAATGAGATACAAAAAAATATGATCTTGATTTTATGCATCTACAATATATATCAGAAAAAGAAAGACAAAAAAATCTTTCTAAATCAAGTATTAATAAGCTACAGTAAATTTGAGTATTTGAAATGTAAAGTTGTTACCTCACGTTGAATTATTTAATGATTAAGTTTTAATACATATATACATGTATATTGAGTAGGCTGAATTTAAATATAGCTATTATAATGTCTAACAGAATAGTTTATCTTTAACATTCATGCTACTGAAATGAAAACCTCAAATGAACTTGTTTCCAAAAGACAATATTTGAATATGTATTAAAATAAAACTATATAAAACCATAATTAATTAGAGCTGCCTGTATGTATATTATAAAAAGTATACATATATGATGAAAATTTCCCTTTTATGTACGTGTACATACACTATTTATTTACAAAGTATAGATTTATGCATCAAAGAGTAAATAGGTGTCTCCAAAAATTGAAGAGGAAAATTGCAGCCTCCCTTTCTACTTCTCCAGTTTATAAGCAAAGGCTGTATACACAATGCTGGTATATATAGTGTCATTTCTTATTTGTACAATACTTCAACAATTTAAAATCCCTTACTTTTTTAATTTTTTTTTTGTATACTAATTTTTAAGTCTCTGATTTGTACATGACAAAAATATTATTGTTTAAACTACTACTAACTATTAATTTCTAAAGGATCAGTTTCATTAGAGTGATTATTTGTGTGAAGCTGAATACTTAATTTTCAAATTATAAAGACAACATGTACAGGGGTAACCAGCGGCGGACCCAGAACTTTACCTAAGGGGGGCCCGCTGACTGACCTAAAGGGGGGGGGGGCTCTAGTCATGCTTCAGTGATTCCCTATATAATTAACCAAATTTGTCCCACGAAAGGGGGGGGGGGGCAGGGCCCCCCTGGACCCGCCTATGGTAACCTTTTCTTTATACATATAATGTCTATATATTTATCTGTTGTTCTGTTCTCTCTTTGTTTTAAATTTTATGTCCATTATTCTATATTCTGAGAACAGATCTGAGAATGCATGTCCTGCATGTTTTAACATCTTTCTTGTGTGTAAAATGAAGTGTGACTTTTCTGTTTTGAGTTGTTGAAAATAGTATGAGGGAAAAATCAGTTGCAAATAATTTATGATGGTCTATATGGGTTAACGAAATATATAATAATGGCCAAAAATATATACAATGTTAATGGGGAAAAAATATCTAAAATTATAAAGAATAATGGGGTGCTAAAGAACGAAGAATAGAAAATAATGAGGAGCTTAAATAAAATGAATAGAGAATAATGGGGTGTTAAAATATAAAGAATAGAGAAAAATGGCATATATTTAAATATATATATATATAAATAAACATTTAAAGAATAGAGAAATGAAAAAAACACCCTTAGAACCTCATGTGTTTTATTTAAAAATGTGTATGAATATGCCCTAACAAAGTTTGCAAACCCATCCAAAGTATTAATTTAGGCCTAAATTAAAATATTGTTTGTTTGCCCTTTTCCGACCCTATTTTTTGAAACAGGGTAGGTAGGTAGGTAAAATATTTTATTTTTATTTCCCAAAAAATAATTTGACTCGGTACATTTTTTGTCATGGGTAGGTGGGTAGGTACAATATTTTATTTTATAGATACAAAATCTGCAGGATATCATTGTTGTCTGTATTGCATTTGTTTAAGTATGCTTTTACTATGAAGTTTCTGGGATTATTTAATTTAGTATAATAGTCCTAGAAGGTTTTGAAAAAAATATAGAAAGTGAAGTTAATGCATATGCACTGCTACCTTTTTTCTTCAAATATAAAAATAAAGGACTATGTGGCATATTTTCAATGTTTATATGCCTGGAACTTTTTAGAGTTTTAACTTACACTAAAAGTTCCAGGCATATGTACCCTTACCTCGACCTTAGATTTTCCACATATTTCAATTTGACGGTATATGGTGACCAATCCCAAAGCATGTCTCTAGGAGATGAAACATGAGAGATCATATCTGGTAACCAGTATGACAAAAATATTAATTATCTATCTCTCCCTAGCATGGTTTGTGAATCAGCTGTATTTACAATGTGCAACCTATAGCATGTTTTATTCACATACTAACAATTTTATCAAAATTTGAACTTAAACAGAGACTTAGAATACCAGAGCCATATCTGTGAAATAAAAAGAAAATTTGATTAGAATATAAAGCCACTGCCCGGTAGTCCATTTCCCGCCATCATCGTTTTGCAACCAGTTAGAAGAGCTAAAACTAAGCATTTGTCTTATTTTACTTTCAACCCTCGAGTGTTTAAAGTTTCCTGTGGGCCGGTGTTTCTTATAAAAATGCTTCAAGACTTGAAACTCACTTGTCACGTATTTTACATTGCCTTTATAAATGGTCTATAAGGAAAAACTTAGCGATTTTACTGCCAATTATTCTCCCCTTTACAGGCCTTTTGGTTCATGTCAGATATAAATAATATGCCAAAGCTGGTCGAAGGCATCATTATCAGTGGGTCTCATTGGGGAGCATTGGGGTCTAAGCGTGACGCGGGATTGCCGATTTTTTGTAAGCGTGACACGTGAAAGTCAAATTATTGTGGCGTGAAAACGGGAAATGAGGTCTTGCGGGACCCGGGAAATGACAAAAAAATGAGAATTGCTTACGTACATAGTGTAAGCGGGATACGGGAATCTGACAAAACAGTAAGCGGGATCCGGGATCGGAACCCCCCATCCTGATCTCCTGATCAGCAAAGTCCTCCTCCCTACATAAGATACAACGTCCGTTTACAAAATATTTTGTACACACGTTGATAATTTTGTTTTGGACAAACTTATTCTTAATGAACCCTGCCTTTCAAGTTTAAAGACACACAGGGCAATGTTCGTCATGATTTTAAAACTTTCGACATCGATTTCAAACCAATGCTTTGAATCTCTAAATGCACGTGTTCGTGTCAAACGCTCTAGTGATACCAAACGGACTAAACACTGTACGAGGAAGATAAAACCCGAGGATTCCATTAAAAAAGTTTTGAGCGGTAAATACAAATATAAGATTTTCGGTAGGAACGAAGAAAAAAAATAAAATAAAATATTGCCGGGAAATACAAATAAAAGATTTTCAGTCGGAACGAATTCATAGGGTCGGTCGGTAAAGGGCAAACAAACAATATTTTAATTTAGGCCTTACATGTTTTAAAAGTGAAAGACAAAAGTATTTTTTTCCTTTATGTATTTTTAGCACAGTTAGTGATGTCAGAGACATGACATTATGTTTGTCCTTTTTTCCAATAAATTCATACTGCATTGATTTAAATATTTCAGAGACAAACATTAAATTGTCCATTTTTGAAGCCCCTCTCCCCCCCTTCCCCAGTACTACTGTTCTTTAAATGTTGAATGATAACATATTGGTGCAGGCTGCTTATAGATGAAAACAAGTTATCATCAATATTATACAAATTTGTATATTCCCGATATCACACAAACAATGATGATATTTTATGGATAAAGAACATTAAAAATATATTGGACAATGCCGGATTTTCAAACTTATTTTATGTGCAAAATACAGACCTCACCAAATGGTTACCAAAAAGTATCAAACTTAGATTAATTGAACAGTTTAAACAAATTTGGAACGCAGCTATTCAGAACACATCAAAATGCATTACATATAGGCTCTTTAACAGTCGGGGCACTTAGCGAACTCCATAATATTATGGAATTCCGTAATTTTTGTGGAAAATTAAAGTTGTCTCCCTTTGACTAACAGGCTAAATTTAAGATGGGAGATAACTGTATTTTGAAACTGATTCTCTAAAAAAAAACAAGGGAGACAAATGAAATCTATTTATTGTTTTCTTAACTACAATGGAAAAAAATATATAATAACATGAAGGGATGTTACCTCGGTGAAGAGTACTCGCTCGGTAAAACATTTACAAAATGGAAACACAAAATTATATCCATTTTATGTATTGTGGGTCGTTGTCTTTTCATTGTTTTATATATATGTAAACTGTATATTATGTATAATGTTTTAAGCCATTGGCTCATATGGGCGTAAAGTGCTTTTCAATAAAGAATTTAAGGACTTATAAACGTAAAACCCTCAACATTATAACAATGGACTAGATAATATGAATTATATACCATATAAATCATAATTAAAAGCTTATTTAATACATGACATACATGTTCTTATTTTATTATGTAAACTGACAATTATCTAACCCAGTAATAAAGTGATATCTATAGAAAAATTATTACTCAAACAACAGTATTAAGGGACCGTAAAAAACACATTTTTAAAATAATCAACAAAGGGGTGATGTTTGAACTAACTGATGATCACTGATGACTTTAATAATTTTCTGAGGATCGACATAAGGTGCATTGAATTTGTCTGATCTAAAAGTAGTATCTTGACAACTGTGCCTGGGATGAGGCTAATTCTCAACTTTATTTGTAACTAACAGTCCTGCTGATGAAAATATATGCTCTGACGGTATAAATGGAGAGGGAATGACTTAGATTAGCTTAAAGTGTAAGATTTTGAAAACTGATCATGTTCATGGCATACCTCTGTTGGGGAGAATTTTAAATGAGAGCTAAGCGGAAATATTCGATTCGTATTTTAATTATCGAAAAATATTAGATAGTATAATTGCAGGACATAAATACAACTATTGACAAATTGTTGATGCAATCACATTGACGTATGCGTATCTGTTTCCATATGTGTGCTATAAATACATTATAATCTGCAGAGATATATAAACTGTGTAATTATAAATCGTCTAAGCTACAAAATATTGTGTTTTATCAATGAAGTGAAATACGATACTAATACATCTGTGTACTGTAAGCTACAGTAACAAGGTATTTGATTTTTAATGGCTCAAGTGCATCAGGAAACCTCATTATAACTAATGATAGTTCAACGATTAGACATTTCTCTTAAGCTAGAGGTCACATTGGTACGCTGATCCTTCAAATTGCACTTGCCACTTTAATATATAATATTTTGTGATAAAAGTTTAGAGATTTATAATCGCCAACTTTGAAAACAGACAACGCATCATAATACACAAGCGTAGATATTAGTTATAAATTATTGTTTTTGTTTTAACTTTAATTGTTAATATGCTTCTGAAGGAAAACAAACTAATCGACGACACAAAATAAAATAAAACTAAATTAATCATTTGAAAAAGTCTATATAATAGAAAAACACTCGCAACAAATTTATGAGTTTGTTTGAATGTTAAATTCGTTTGATTTTTTTTTTCGTATGTTCTAACTTTCACGGACTTCAACGTGAAAGGTTGCTGGAATTTAAATTAAATTTATAATCAATGCTAAAAGCTTGTGAAATACTAGAACTCTTTTCTTCTCGCGTTTGTTTGAATTATATGACTAATGTTATGGCATATTCAACTAAACTGGGAAGCAGCGCTGTATTTTGTTTACGTGCTAATGTACATGTAGATTTAAATAGTCAACAAAACTTAATATGACTCCGCGAGCACCACAGTCTTTCCTCTGACATATAATACAGGGGCGGATCTAGCCATATTAAAAGCTTTAAGGGGGAGTCCCAACTCAGGACAAAAGGGGGGGGGGTCCAACTATATGTTCCCATTCAAATGCATTGATCGGCCAAAAAGAGGAGGGTTCAAACACTCGGACCCCCTCCCCCTGGATCCGCTAATGTAATAGTTCTTATTAATTGCCTCGAAAAATATCACTCATACGAAAGATGTCTATGCCAGCACGAAACTGACGGGTCGGTTTGAACATGACATGACACATTTAATTATATTGCAATACATGTATTGTAATCTTTCTTTTAACATAAGCAGTATTGTTCATATGTTCAATTAATTTATTAAACTTTTCTAGGAGTTTTTGCTTAATTTCATTCTAATAATACGGTAGAGAACTAATATTTCCTGCAGGAAAAAAATGAGTAACAAGTCGACCTTCAATATTATTGCATTCATCACACAAAAGAACTACAAACAAGCTGTCCCAAGTCAGGATCATGTAATTCAGTGGTTGTCGTTTGTTGATGTATTACATATTTGTTTTTCGTTCATTTTTGTACGTAATTTAGGTTTGCATTGTTTTATATTTGTCATTTCGGAACCTATTATAGCTGACTATGTGGTATGGGTTTTGCTCATTGTTGAAGACCGTACGGTGACCTATAATTGTTAGTTTCTATGTCATTTGGTCTCTTGTGGAGAGTTGTCTCATTGGCAATCATACAACATATTTTTTATAAGATAAAGTTTAGTTCATGATTTCTGAAATCTTTCAACATCAAAAATCACTTACACAGTGAAAATTGTTTTTCTTGAACTTGAGGTGAGTGATATTTTCCCCATATCGAAGTCCTAACTAATATTTCATGTCGAGTTTTTAGCATTGCATACTGAAAGAGGAAAAAAGGAATATTGCAGCTAGACAAAGTCTTTCAATTGCAGCTAGACAAAGTCTTTCAATTTTATTTATTCATTCATTGTCTGCACTGTAATGAAAGATTCGAATTACCTCTA
This sequence comes from Mytilus galloprovincialis, assembly GCA_037788925.1. Classification (NCBI taxonomy): domain Eukaryota; kingdom Metazoa; phylum Mollusca; class Bivalvia; order Mytilida; family Mytilidae; genus Mytilus; species Mytilus galloprovincialis. The sequence continues at coordinate 75,390,656 of CM075342.1, read as the reverse complement.
TTTTCACTACTGTCCCGGAATATTGTGCGAGTTAAAACAACACAAAAAACGCCAGTTTAATAATAACAGGAGGCTCAAAATAGCCTGTGTTGCTCATCTTGGTCTATATCATATTAGACAAAGACACACTTCAACATTGTAGACGAGAAAAGTATTATTAAATGACTAAAACAGATATGTTTTTTTTTTTTATCTTATATTGGCGGTCATTTAAGTCTGTTCAGTTTCTCTCATTTATATCTTATTTAGGACTAAATGCTTAAGTTTCAGAGATATAAATCAAACACTGCATCCCCGCTTATTTACTATTTAGCCATTCTGCCATCTTGGTTGATGTTTGGTCAATGGATACATTTTTTTGAACTAGATACCCTAGGGATTGTTTATGCAAAGTTTGTTTTAATTTGGACAAGTAGTTTCAGAGGAGAATTTTTTGGCAAAGGATTACCGAAATGTAAGACAAATTGTGGGAAATTAACTGTAAAAGGCAATAACTACTTTTTGTAGACCTTGTTTTGCTGAAAAAGTTTGCTGTCAACAGTTTTTCTTCATGCATGGTAATATTCAGGATGATAGCCAAAAACTGCAAAATTTTCTTTCAACTATCAGTTCAAGGGGAAACAACACAACAACGGGTTGTCTACTGCATTGGCAGATAACTTTTGACTGAACGAACATAAGATTTGCTATAAATGCTTTAGTTTCAGAGATTTATACGCCAAAAACTGCATTTTACCCCGATGTTCTGTTTTTAGCGATGACTGCCATCTCGGTGCACAAGCGTGGTCATATGCATCGGAATGAATTTTTTATCTACATACCCTAATAATGATTTAGGCCGAAATTGGTTTTATTTGGCCCAGCAGATTCAGAGTGGAATATCTTTGTAAAAGCTATCAGACGTCAACGACGGACGAAGGACGACAATTGATGAGAAAGTTTAATAAATAATCGCACTTTGTCACTTTTGGCCTGGTGAGCTTAAAAGGAGATATTGGCAATTTGTAAATTTTATATACACAGTTATACATATTTTCTTGGATTGAAAAAAAAACAAACTAATCATAATGCATCTCGTTTGAATTGTTTTATCATTTGTAATTTCGGGGCCTTTCATATAGCAGACTATGCTGCACGAATTTTACTCATAGTTGAAAGTCGTATCATGACCTTTATAGATATAAGGAGATAACATATGTTTGCCAATGAGACAACTCTCCATTAAAGTCATAATTTTTAAAGATAAACCATTGAAGGTCAAAGTACAGTCTTATATGTACCATTTACTAGTTTTCTGGATCTTGAGTTGATTAAGAGAGCATGAAACTAAAAAGACTCAATGTGTCAGTGGCAACTCAGGTGCGGATCCAGAGGGGGGGAGGGGGTCCGGGGGTTTGTTGGACGAACAATGCATTTGAATGGGGACATGTAATTGGACCCCCCCCCCCCCCCCCCTTTGTCCTGGGTTAGGACCCCTCCCCCTTTTTTAAAATGGCTGGATCCGCCCCTGCAACTATTTGATACCCTTTGATAATTTTATTCACTTCATGTCAAACCACCTTTTAAAAAGTCACACTTACAATTTTGTAAATATACACGTGGCTTAAGCATAGTTTCATCAAATTTATACCGTTGGTTTTCCCGTTTGAATGGTTTTACATTAGTAATTTTGGAGCCCTTTATAGCTTGTTGATCGGTGTGAGCCAAGGCTCCGTGTTGAAGGCCGTACATTGACCTATAATGGTTTACTTTTTTTTTAAATTGTTATTTGGATGGAGAGTTGTCTCATTGGCACTGGACACCACATCTTCCTATATCTAAGAGCTGGTCTTGAGAGACTTCCCCTGGAACTACATATTAAATTTCAATCTATATTGTATGGTATACGTTTATATTCTCATGCCATTTATCCTCTTGTAAAGGAATCATTTTTTTTTGTCTCAAAGCTTAGACTCTGTGCGAATTTATTCTTCAGTTGGTTCTCATTTGTAAAACATGTATCAGAAGAAACTGGTATGGATTTAGACACTTTCAAGAAATATTCCTCTCATAAGATAAATAAAACTATTAGAGAACAAATAAAATTAAAATTGAAGGATTTTTATGAAAAGAGAGTAAATGATAAGATATGAAGGATAACAGCAAACTCACTATTTATAATCTTGTAAGACTAAATAATACAAATGAAAAATATTTAACTTACTCAAAATTTTAATTTAGAAAACTAATAACAAAACTAGAATAAGAGATCATAATTTATTAATAGAAAAAGGAAGATATCTTAGAAATGTAGAATGCCAATATATATAGAAGAAAGATTAACTGCAACCAATTTGAAGATGAAATTCATTTCTTTTCTATCTTGTAATAGTAACAGTAATAATAGAAAAGTGTCTTTTTATTTAAAACCCAATCCAAGATCACACATTCAGGTAAATATAACAGGTGTTTTCGTCTTTCCTGTTATTTTTAGATTTCGGAGATAAAGCCACTGGCTAAAATCAAAACAGTTATAAGTTAAGCTTTACGATGTTTTATATTATATAACTTCCTCAATAGTGCAAAAGAATTACAATGAAAGTTCAATGGTAATGTTCCAAAAAGACAGAATAGATAGTTATTTCAGTAAATGGTCAATACTAAATATACAATGTATACATGTATCAATGTAAATGCACGGCATCTCTTCAGCTTGCCCGCTGTTATTTTATGAACAAGTCACACTAGACCACGATCGCACCACGCTCAGCACGATCTAAAAAGTATTCAGATCGTGTTGAGGTCGCGGTATGGGCGGCATGAAAATGTAAATTTTGGATGAGTTCACGATGCTACTACGACCTCATTACTTTTCTACAACGATTCCGCCAAGAATATATCCCGTTTTCACCACGCTTGTTCTGCGACCTCACTACGATAATCACGATCTTGCTACGCTCGTCACGTTCTTACTACGATTATATCACACTTTATCCGATTAAAAAACGATCTTAGCACGTTTCTTCTGCGATTAAAGAACGATTTTATCACGATAATTCTACGATCTTACCATGTTCATATGGCGATTTTACTACGCTCTCGGTAATATAATAACGTCAATATCATGTTGTCGGAGTCAATATAAATACTGTTCCATTCCTCCTTATTTTCATTTATACGTAAAATTCTCGATAACAACACAGACAGGCCACCAAAATCTACAATGTTTTGTATTTGTGCATGATATGGATAGAGGTAGAGTCAGTGGGGCCTCTGATACGAATCCTGATCCAGATGAGATGTCGGATTAACCTATCACAACGTATATTGCTGATCTATCAAGATCAAATGAAGATATTTTATTGAACAATTAATAGTGGGATGATACAAATGTGTCAAGCATGGCTGAGCTGTTGGAGACTAGCGACATTAGGTCCAAATTATATACAGACGAATAAAACCTGGAGAGCTTTTACATGCTTTATTTGACAATGAGAATGAGCCCGAGCATGGCTATAAGTAAAAATGGTGGTAATATGAACGTAGTAAGGTCGTAAGACGTGCGTGATTAGGACGGCATGAGCGTGCTAGAATCGTTCTATGATCTTTAAAGCGGGGTTTACACAGGGCGATTATTGCTCCCGTTTGAGATCAGACTGCGCTTAGACTCGAAAAGTTATAAAGTCGGATTACTATCCTCAATGATATGGAATGTCCTGTTATTGCCTGAACGCTGTAGTATACGTTCGTAACACTCGGACTCCTACGGATCGGAGAGTTTGGACAAACACCCCGACAGTAAGGTGCGTCCCTTAACATTCGGGAAGTCTCAATCAATTTTGTCTAGTCGAATTACAATCGTTATTATGTCGTGACAAATGCTCTAGTATCGCGATGATCAAAATCGTAACATTGATCTGTGACTAAGAATTTCATTATCCCAGGAATTGATCACCTTAGCCGTATTTGGCACAACTTTTTGGAATTGTTGGTCCTCAATGCTCTTCTTCTTTGTACTTGTTTGGCTTAATAACTATTTTGGAACTTAACGTCACTGATCAGTCTTATGTAGACGAAACGCGCGTCTGCCTTAAAAAACTATAATCCTTGTGTCTTTGATAACTATTTTCTGGACAGTGTCATGTGGAACGGGCATGATCTAGAAAGATTTACCATTGCTGTTTTTTTGCCGATTGAGTCCAGATTGCATCCCGAATGCGAACAGTCCAAGATACGACTGAGTCCAGCATGCCGTCTTATGACGGCAATTGATATATGAGGTTTGAAAATTTTCAAAACTTTGTACTACAATGACGCACTGGGTCAGTTTATTAAGCGTGCTAGGCAAATATAGAAAAAAAGAAGAAATGGTATGATTGCCAATGCATCAACTCTTCACAAACGACCAAAAATGGCACAGAAATTAATAACTATAGGTCAACATACAGCAAAGTCAGCTATAAAAGACCCCAACATGATAATATAAAACAATTTAAACGAGAAAAATAACGGCCTAATTTATGTACCAAAAAATGAACGAAAAACAAATATGTAACAGAAACAAACGCATCCACTGAATTACAGGCTCCAGATTTGGGAGAGACACATACATACTGGATGTGGCGGGGTCAAACATGTTTGCGTGATCGCAACCCACTCCCTTACATGAAACAGTGGTGTAATAGTACAACATAAGAACGATCTATAAAAATCAGTTGAAAGTCTTAACTCGACAGATGATTTAAGATACAAATACTACATGAAATTACACGTGGACGTGTCCGGGTACTTGTACATCCCAAACAAAACCTTATAGACACTAAGTACAAATATGAGAGTACTCACAGTAAGCCTAATAAACTCATCGTAGATACAAGGATTTAAATTTTGTATTTGAGCCAGACGCGCGTTTCGTCTACAAAAGGCTCATCAGTGACGATCGAATAAAGTTCGAAATTGCAGAGTTTCTACTCGAATACATTATTCTGACTCCTGGCAGACAAGATTTTCTTTTACACCTGTCAAGCAGCAAATACTGATTTTAAATTTATATGTTTGATCAGGCACAAGTCTTAATCCACGATCTTTTTCCCCCCAAAAAATCTATAACTTTCAGAATAAATCATGGTAGAGCTAAACAATTAATTTTTTGTGAGAGATGCATTCATCTGTTTACTTTTCTGTTGTTTGTTTTGTAGGTGTTTTGTTACTCAGTATTTAATGTTGTTTTGTGTACTCTTTGTCTTTTTGTAGTTTTGCAACATTTCAGTACTAGGGTTTATTTCCGTTGGGCAGCCTCTTCGTGGGTGTGTTACATGCGATACGTTTTTCGTGCAGTTTTGCAACATTCAGACATTTGAATGTGTCCCTGTCGAGCTGACACAATCACAATAGCCGCCTTTCGAACGTGTCTTAAAATATTCTTGTGTTACCTATTCTAAGATCGGTTCCGGACTTCTTTTTACTTTGCATATTGCTGTGTGTTTGTTGATTCCACATAGGATAGATGTATACATGGGGGGGGGGGGTAAGATTTCACTAAACAAGTTATATATAAATTGAGGTCTAGCAGGACGGCAACAGTGCAGGCGATTGGGTGTCCCGGCGAGGGAAGAACAAAAAATTTGCGAAAGCAAGTTTACAGATCTAACATTGTTGGGTTGATCATGTTGATGTTAAGACGAGTTTTATATATATAATTATATATATTTATACGAGTCTAAATTGAAAACTACGTTCAAACCTATGATTGCGTTGGATAAAAACCGCAATTATTATACTCGTGCATGTAAACCAAATTTCGTTGTAGAAGGGTCTAAAAACAGCACAAACAACATTTTCCAAAAGACCAAAATAGTGAAAAAGTATATTTAAACAAAACGCATTTGACTAACAGGTCGAACAACTGATGTTCTTTAACCCTGCTGACTGCCATTATATATATACATGCCGCATTTGTGCGGCTATTCTAAGTCGGGATTCTCTGGCCTATGTTAGTTTAGTATGGGTTTTTTTGACTACTTATTTTGGTTCCTTTATATGTTTCGGAGATTTTTTTTTTATTAAATTTCATATTTGCTGAACTTGGATACAAACATACTGTTTAGATGCAAGCAAAACCTCACTTGTGGGATTTCCTCACTGTGTCGAACAATTGGTGGCCCTGTGCTGTTTTCTGCTCTTTGGACGGGTTACTGTCTCTTTGACACATTCCCAATTTTCATTCCCAATTTTAAGTTCTAAAGTTTCCAATGAGAATAATGTCATGCTTTATACTATTCTAATATTGATAGACATTATATTTGTCAATATCTAAATGGTCAGAGTCAGAATTATTTCACAACAATTAAAATCGTGATGTTTAAACTCCATACAGTTGCATAAAGGACCTACATGTTGTACTTATGATTTATCTGTTCTTGTCTTGAACATGTTCGAAATATTTGTGACTGGACGTAAAGAAAATAACAATCAATTACAGCGAATCAATTAAAAGTAATATGTAGTAATATAATAATGTTTTAGAAAAAAAATGTATAAAGCTAGTTCTTTATACAGCCTCACCCTACACCTGGCTACACTAGTATTATAATACTAAAATGAAACTCGCATTTTATAACGTCCAACACATGCATTTCTTCTTTATATAGCGGATAATTATTTCGACAGGAAATCTCAATTGTTGACAGTTTAGTTGGAGCGTTTGTCTGAGATTTATTATCGGAACTCCCAGCCTGTTTATTCTAATTAGCAACAAGCCTAACTTTAACATTCCTATCTTGTTTGATAATCACATTTGATTGTTTCAACAACGCGCCTTTTTCTATCTGCGGTAAATATTGGTGAACTTTGATATATATTTTCAAGGTTGTATAAAATATGTTGTTTTAAAATGCTACACAATAAATTTGCAATGAAACCTAACATAACGTATACTTGAGAGGCGGATCCAGCCATTAAAAAAAAGGGGGGTCCAACATATGTCCCAATTCAAATGCAATAATAGTTAAGAAAAAAAAGGGGGGTTCAACCCCTAGAACCTCACCCACCTCCACTCCGGAATCCCCAAACTGTAGTAAAATTTTAATTTACAAATCTACAAAAGTTACTTGCATGAAAATTGTTTTCCATTTTGTTTATAAAACTTGAGGAAGTCATAAAATTGAGAAAGGAAATGGGGAATTTGTCAAAGAGACAACTACCCGACCATAGAAAAGACAACAGCAGAAGGTCACCAACATGTCTTCAACGTAGCGAGAAATTCCCGCACCTGGTCCTGGTCCTGGTCCCTATTAAATAAATATATACTAGTTCAGGGATAATGAACACCATACTAAACTCCAAATTGTACACAAGAAACTAAAATTAAAAATAATACAAGACTAACAAAGGCCAGAGGCAGCTGACTTGGGACAGGCGCAAAAATGTGGCGGGGGTAAACATGTTTATGTTTATAACATACATGTATGTACATGTTTATATAAAATCTGCTATTTTCGGTAGTTAAATTATTTATAAAAAATACGTTTGGCGTTGCAGAAAAGAGGGATGATTCCTACTTTCAATTTTCTTAACCCCTATACGAAAATCCGTCAAATCATTTTCACCAGAATATCACATCTTTTACCTCTTCTCTTCATCCAGTTCCTAATCCCTTGACCCCAACTGCCCGCCCGCTAACCCCCGCTTCCCTTCCCATGTTCCTTTATCTCTGTCCGTCTCTCAGGAAATAACGGGTTATGTGGGATCGCTTCATTTTTAAGTGATACATGTATGTGTTTACCATAAATATGTGTCTTTTAAAAGGTGTGTGGGTTCCCTAGATAATTATTTACCAAACTGTAACTTGTACAATGTAAATGTGTTCTTAGTGTAATATTTCTATGTTCCCCTAACAGAACACTTCAATGGTGAAAATTGGCATATTTCACTTGAAGACCATTTAATATAAAATCCTCAAAGAAACATTGTATTCAATGTTAAGTTGATGTGTTTTCCTATATGCAAATTTATATATGTTCCTCCCAATATTGTTTCGCTAAATAATAATTTTATTAGGTGTTCCACATGGAATATTTCACTAAATGATGTATTTGTAATTCTTGTTTGATATTTTTTATTCATCTTGTTTTTGGTAATCAGTTTTTCTATTTATATAGTATACATATATATAGGAAGATGTGGCATGTGCTAGTGCCAATGAGACAACTCTCTATCCAAGTATCAATTTATAAAAGTAAACCATTATAGGTCAAGGTACGACCTTCAACACGGAGCCTTAGCTAACACCGGACAACAAGCTATAAAGTGTCTTAAAAATTACTAGTGTTAAACCATATACAAACAGGAACGGTCTTGTTTTGTTTTTTTGGGTTGGTGGGGGGGGGATTGACAGTCAAATGATAAAATCTGAGTCAAAACGTAGCGGAACTTTAGCCGTGTTTTTATTTACTTGATGTATAGTCAAACCATTGTCCTTTAAACTATCGATTTTCTAGACGAAAAGGTAACATTAAAAAAAAATTGTCACTCTCTCGGCCATGTGATAGAGTAAATTAACACCCTCGTATCAGCCATCAAAATATTGCATTTTCATATGAAGTATAATTCATTTTTTGTCGTTCACCAATTAAACCATAAGTCAGGCTGTTTGTTAACTTGTTTGTATTGTTTTACCTATCATTTCGAGTCTTTGTAACTGATTTTGCAGTTTGGTATTTTTTTTTATTAGTGAAGGTCGTACGGTGACCTTAAGTTGGTAATTTTTGTGTCACTTGGTCTGTTGTGAAAAATTGACTAATTGATTACAATATCACATCTTTCTTTAAATTATGTTAATTACGCGAGCAAAAATTTAATGCATTACACGACGGTTCCCCAATGAATAGCCTTCATCTATAGATAATTATATATATGGTTAGGAATCTGATATGCTACTGTGTAACAGTAATTGTAATATTTTCAAAAGTACACAAAGTCATCATGGTCACATGCAGTTGTGATAATACTAATTTGATTGAAAACCTAATACATATTTTTCTTAAAAAAATTACAAGTTGAGAAAATTTAAATAAAGGATGATCTAGTCTTAAGGTGGTATTAGTGTCTTCCTCCATCTTGGATTGTAAAAAACAGAGAACCAAAGATCTAGATTTTCCATCAAGATAGCAAAATTTGATGCAGGAATGCAGATATTTAATGTGAATTTTCATTTATAAGAGCCAATTTATAAGAATAGAACTTATAAATATTAATATTATTGCAAATGTTAACTATTTAGGCTTGTTTTTAGGTTTTTTTAATTGGCATTTTAGGGGGAGGTATCTCTAAAACAGTGCATTTTCTGAAGGATTCATGGAATTTTCCTATTTTGTATTTTAGACGGAAAAAAGTACGGTGACCCTATCTTTTCTTTTGATATTCTCAAAGCAGTGTCTGAAATCTATATGTTCCTGAAGTATTTAATAATTCCATCATTTTGTTTAGTTTCTAATCACAAAATGGTGTTTTTTCCTGTATAATCCATACACAATGTGTCATTTTGTCCCGTCCTGTAGCTTGAGAAAATGCGCGTTGACTTATCATTTTTATTATATTTTTCGACATGTATCAATAGATACTACGTTTTGGCAAAGTAACGAACAAATTCTATCATTTTTATTTAGACTCCCATATACCACCTTAAGTATTTTCTAGACTGATTTAACTCATTTCTGTACAATAGTTAGTACAATCAGGGAGAATCCATGAAATGTGAAAAGGGAGTGTAAATCCCAAAAAGGCAATTCATACTGGCGAGAGAAGCTAGGTGAAGGACTACTTTATCCTTTAGATACATATAACTGTGAGAACCATACTATTTTCTGTCTATTTCGATGAAAGGAGGGGGTGAACATCTTGCACACGCCCTATCATAGATCGCCACTGGCAATGACAAGACGCGATTCTTTTATGATTAAGTGGTAAAGTTGTTAAAAAAAACCTTAAAACATCAATTCTTAAATTTCTACACAAATATATTTGAACAAAAATTTGAAAAAATAAATAAAAAAAGTAAATTGTATTTATATAAAAGTTTAAAGCAAAATTTAGAAATGGAAAACTACTTAAACTGTAAATCTTTTGAAAAGAGAAGTAACATAACAAAATGAGAATTAGCGATCATAATTTAATGATAGAAAAAGGCAGACATTTAAAAATACCTAGAGAAAAAAGACTATGCACATCCTGTAATACAATGGAGGATGAAGCCCATTTTATTTTATACTGCAAAAAAATTGCTAAACTAAGAGAGAACTTTATAGGAAATGTAATTAAACATATGCCAGATTTTATGTCCTGGCAAGAAAATGAAAAAAATACATATCTTCTTTGTCCATCAACCTCAAAAGAAGTAAAAAGCTTAGGGTCCTATTTTAAACAGGCATTAGAACTGAGGACAGGGGACTCTTGATTTATTTATAAAATATATATTTATATATCATATAGATAGATTGTTTTGCTTTTTTGCTTTTTTTGTTTTCATGGTTTTGTTTGTTAAATGTATTTTGTGTATGTTTATATTATTTGTCACAAACTTATTGTTCAGAGTTTATATGACAATAAATATTTGAATTGAATTTGTAAAAGATATGACATGGGTATAATCTGTTCTAATCTTCATAAGTAGAGTTTGAATATTGATTATATTTTTTAGTAAGACTAGACATCGTGGTTTCGTCCTTGAATCAAAGTACCTAGTATGCTTATTTTTAGACTGGACTTTAAGTACACGTATTGACGACTAATAAACCCATGCTGATCTTAAGGTGCACAGTTATCTTTGATTTCAAAACCTTTCTGTTTGAACCCGTCTTTGTTTTCTTGATACATTACACTTACAATAAACGAAATTTAACTTTTCAACTTATTAACCAAAATCGAGTGATGTTATGGTGGGAGAGGACTGACATGTAAGAATGGTGTACCAAAGATTAACATAGATATAAAATAACTACTGGAAGAAGTCCATAATTAATAATAAATTACGTCTTGTGTGCATAGAGGAGCTTTGATACTACAGTTTATAAAAAAAATATTACATGTAATTAGTCACTTGATATAAACAAGCTTCAATCGATTTATATATACTAGTCAACAAAGGAAACGATTTGATTGGACTCCAGTGGCAAATAGTTCATGAATGGTTCCGGACGAACACAAGAAACAATACAAGGCAATGTATTTCAATAAATCGTTGTCAAAGCCTATCCCAGCACCCCAACTCCATAGATCATAAGGTGTTTCGAACATCTATTTAGACCAATTAGAATTAACTAATTGATCACGGCCATGTCCATCGTCAGGAGCCCAAGCCATTGCATAGTGACACTTATTATAAAAATACTGTACTTTTATTTCAATAAATCGTTGTCAAAGCCTATCCCAGCACCCCAACTCCATAGATCATAAGGTGTTTCGAACATCTATTTAGACCAATTAGAATTAACTAATTGATCACGGCCATGTCCATCGTCAGGAGCCCAAGCCATTGCATAGTGACACTTATTATAAAAATACTGTACTTTTTATTAGGGGCTCGACACCTCATGATCTGTCTGACTTATATTTTTCTATACTCTTTATCTACTTAACCTTGTTTATCAATTTAATGAACAAAGTATAGAATCTATTTTCATAGTCTGCAACATATTAATTATTCAGAGTTGCTGATGTTACTATGTCTTTCAAGTTTTTATGCCTACGGAAAGCAAACAGAGGTCTTTTATCAAATAACAGTTTTGCCTCTTCGTCATCCTTTAGTTTATCCCAGTGTTTTAAGATATTGTTCTTTATGTGTGATTTCTGTCTTGAAAACACTGTGGAGAATACCAAGGGAGGCGACTGTAATACAGATTTGGGCTTTATCATTAATGTGTCTATTCTTTGTTTTGCAGTCACTTCCTGCATAACAGTTTTAATTTCATTTTTTGGATATCCCCTTTTAATGAGGCGCTCAGAAAATAACGCATATTGTGTTTGCAAATCTACTGGATCGTTCGTACATCTCTTAAAGCGAAGCATTTCTCCTTTAATTATGCCTCTGAAAGTAGAGGATGGGTGGCATGAGGATCTCTCTAAATACTGATAATTTTCAGTCTTTTTTCGGAATGTCGTGAGGTCTAAGATTCCTGTTTCTCTAAATCTTAGACCTTTGAATACCAGCACATCTAAAAACTGCATTTTAGTTTGTGATTTCTCGTGTGTAAATTTTAGAAGTGCATGTTGTCTATTAGCATGTTCAAAGAATTGTGATATTTCAACATCTGTACCTTCATTGTAAATAAAAAAGCCATCGTCCCTAAACCTGTAGAGACTTGATATTTTTTGTTTATGTTGAAATATTTCAATAAATCGTTGTCAAAGCCTATCCCAGCACCCCAACTCCATAGATCATAAGGTGTTTCGAACATCTATTTAGACCAATTAGAATTAACTAATTGATCATGGCCATGTCCATCGTCAGGAGCCCAAGCCATTGCATAGTGACACTTATTATAAAAATACTGTAATTTTTATTAGGGGCTCGACACCTCATGATCTGTCTGACTCATATTTTTCTATACTCTTTATCTACTTAACCTTGTTTATCAATTTAACGAACAAAGTATAGAATCTTTTTTCATAGTATGCAACATATTAATTATTCAGAGTTGCTGATGTTACTATGTCTTTCAAGTTTTTATGCCTACGGAAGGCAAACAGAGGTCTTTTATCAAATAACAGTTTTGCCTCTTCGTCATCCTTTAATTTATCCCAGTGTTTTAAGATATTGTTCTTTATGTGTGATTTCTGTCTTGAAAACACTGTGGAGAATACCAAGGGAGGCGACTGTAATACAGATTTGGGCTTTACCACTAATGTGTCTATTCTTTGTTTTGCAGTCACTTCCTGCATAACAGTTTTAATTTCATTTTTTGGATATCCCCTTTTAATAAGGCGCTCAGAAAATAACGCATATTGTGTTTGCAAATCTACTGGATCGTTCGTACATCTCTTAAAGCGAAGCATTTCTCCTTTAATTGTGCCTCTGAAAGTAGAGGATGGGTGGCATGAGGATCTCTCTAAATACTGATAATTTTCAGTCTTTTTTCGGAATGTCGTGAGGTCTAAGATTCCTGTTTCTCTAAATCTTAGACCTTTGAATACCAGCACATCTAAAAACTGCATTTTAGTTTGTGATTTCTCGTGTGTAAATTTTAGAAGTGCATGTTGTCTGTTAGCATGTTCAAAGAATTGTGATATTTCATCATCTGTACCTTCATTGTAAATAAAAAAGCCATCGTCCCTAAACCTGTAGAGACTTGATATTTTCTGTTTATGTTGAAAAGTCCTTAAAATACTATTTAAGACTTCATAAACTCTCAGATCCGTAATTTCAGGTGATAAACTATTTCCCATTGGAACTCCAGTTGAAGTTTTATAAAATTTACCATTGAACATAAATTCATTATTTTCAAGAACTATCTTGAGAAGTTCCAATATATATCGCAACGGAGGCAAAAGTATCGTATGTTTACATTTAATTATCGTAGGCCAAGCATGCTTGACTGCGTCAATCATTTCTACATGGGACATATTGTTGTACATTTCTTTTATGTCAAAACTGACTAAGTAGGCGTCAGGTTTTACCTGCAATTTCTCAATAATATTTATAAATTCTAATGAGTCCCTTAAATGTGTTTCTTGTTTTAATACTGCTGGAAGCATGAATTTATCCAAATACTGCCCTATTCTCTCTAAAACAGTACCCGATAATGAAACAATAGGCCTTCCTTGAATTCTGACATTTTTATACAGCGTAGGATTCTGTTGAACGCTTTCTATTAGTTCAGGATCAAGTTTGTGCAGTTTAGGCAGAAGATACAACCTTCCTGGTTTGAGATCTCTCTTAGCAGAAAGATATTTAAAGGTGATTTCATCCATGACCCCTTTTCCATGCATTTCAAAGATAATAGTATTGATTTTCTGGTTAGTCTCTATAATGTTTAATTTTGCAATTTCCATGAAGTGAGTAGCACTACTTAATTGCCTCAGACCTTCATTTATATATTCTGTTTTATCCCAGATCACTGTGGTGTTATTTTTATCTGCTTTTCGAATTACTATTTTTTCGTTTCGTTTGAGGGAAGAAATTGCCTTTCTTTCCAGCGTAGTGAGATTATCGTGTGCTTTATTAATTGTTATATTATCTATCTCAACCTTAGTTTTGAATATATATGTCTCAATGGCATTGTTTGCAAGTTCCGGTTTATATCCGGATTTTGTTAAAAAGGGATGACGTTTGAAAATATCACCCTTGTCAAAATGATATTTACATCTTAGTTTTCTTGCAAATTCATTGAAATCTGATGCAATACTAGATTTTGCAAATTTCGTCGAGGGAGACGGTATATATTTTAATCCTTTACTGAGTAACAAAATTTCATCGTCTTTTATTTTTTCAGTGGTGAATATTTTAACATATTCACGTGCTTTTTCAATTGATTTTTTCCTCTTGAGAGAGCGAATCTTTATCTTTCTATTTATCTGATAGAAGGCCTTTTTCATGATAGCCTTTTTTGTTTTTTTCGCTCTCTTAAAGTGTCTGTTAGCCATGCTTACAGATCGGAGGAAATCGCCAGAAGGCAGTGTGCAATTCATTTCTTGATGTAATATTGATTCTTTATCAAGCCTGTATGAATTCACCACCCAATCAGATATCAGTTACTCAGTAGGAAACTAAATAAGGGGAAGAGGAGAACATCCCTCTAGACATTGCAACCAATCACCATTCATTGCTCTATAAACTGACACGTATACCAGATGTATTTTGACAATTTGACCTTTTAATTTATCAGACACTCAACAACCATGCATTTTTGTTTTGCAAATCTCAGCACTTATTATCAACTTTTTCCACTCACTATTTCAATAAATCGTTGTCAAAGCCTATCCCATATTTTGAAGAATAAACCAAAAACAGTTACACCTAAACATTTTGAATATTTATGCGATGTACATGTATTATTATTGTTGCCTTTTATTTTTCCATATATATTGTTCATCCGTTTTATCCGGTACGCTTCCGTTAGGTGTGCGTTTTATGCGGTACTCTTCCGTTGGATGTACGTTCGACATCCGTTCTGTCCGGTACGTTTCCGTTTCTCGTACTTTGCATATCCGGTATGTGTCCGTAAGGCATCTGTTACACGTCCGCTGTATTCGGTCAGTACATCAACGGACTCCCAACGGATAACAATTCTGTCAGCGGACAACTTTTATTTTCATTCGTTAGACGTCCGTTCGTGCTTCGGTCACACCTTACCGGATAGCACGAACGGACGCCTAACGGATGAAAAAAAAAGATGTCCGGACAGAACGGATGTCCAATGTATATACGGATGGTATGCTGCTTTCACGAAAAAATACTTTGGGTAGCACTTTACCAAAGAGAATAAGCCTTCTGCAAATCTCTTCGATCATAAGCTTAAGTTTTATAAAAATGTCCATGAACCAGAGTTTGAATGGTGTCGAAACTTTTATATTGACTGCTTTATTTGAATGAACGAATCAGTACATTGCTTTAAAATTAATGCACTTATATAATAGAATCGAAGAGTACATCGATAGAGTATGGTTATTAAATTGGGTATGTTGTAAAGGTTAGATGAAATTGTCTACGTTTTTTTTATTCTTCTGTAATGTTTACTGTTTTCAGAGTGTTTTTTTGTTTTCTTTTTTAGCCATGGCTTAGTCAGTTTATTTTCGACTTGTGGGTTTTTATGTCCTCTGGGTATCCTTTGCCTGTTTTTTAGTTATGATTTTTTTTTAAAGTAAATGAAATAGCGGATAAATGGTTTATTTTTAAATAAATTGTTACCTATGTCAAATTCAAAACATTGCCAGTGTTTATCTTATGAAAGCACCAAATGTTGGACATGTCTACCGAAACAAAAACATATTCCAATAAAATCGTTATCACGATATGATCGATTTTTTAATATCTTGATGCATTATAAGCATTTCCAAAATTATTTGATTTCATAATATTAATCCACACATTATGCTATCTTATAATATTATTGATTTTTATAATATATCTTAAATTATGGTGTACCATAATATTCGTTATGGTTTAATGTAACTAGCACTTTACCAAAGAAAATAAGCCTTCTTCAAAACTCTTCAATCATTAGCTTTAGTTTTTCAAAGATGACGAGAGTTTGAATGGTGTCGATAGAGTATGTTTATTAAATGTGGTATTTTGTAGATGATAAATGATAGTTATGGATTAACCGTTTTACAGATGATATCGGATATGTTCCTTATTTCATAACTAAAATCCCCTTTCCTTTTCACGTATATGACATACCGAATTAAAGTATTTACCGGGTTTGTAATAACATGAGCAACACGACGGGTGCCACATGTGGATCAGGATCAGCATACCCTTCCGGAGCACCTGATATCATCCACAGTTTTCGTTGGGGTTCGTGTTGCTCAATTTTTACCTTTCTGTGTTGTGTATTGGGTTCTATTATTTGAATGTTTGTCTTTTCTTTTTTAGCCATAGCCTTGTCAGTTTATTTTCGATCTATAAGTTTGACTGTCCCTCTGGAATCTGTCGCCCATCTTTCACAGAGAGTGGTTATATTGTTTTAGTATTTTGTAAGCGCGACATTTTTGTAAACTTAATAGGAAGTAACATTCATATATGTAATATATTATTGTATTAGTTTAAAGCCATTCAATGGGACGTCATATATCTTATATGAATTTACTCGTCTAAACTTAAATTGGAGAAAAACAGCTTCCTTACGACAAATCACGATAATACCATATCAACCCGGCTTTTTACTAGTCTTAAATGTTGACCAGGATTCAAGTCTTGCTAGTTCACAAAGTGTCAGTCTGTTGTCTGCTTTCTGGCTGGAGTGTTGTCTCTTTTACATATATTCCCTATTTCGATCTCAATTTTATGTAATTAGACATGACGTCCTACTCGGACATATTATTGTGAATCCGGAGCAATAAGTCATTACTCTCAATAAAAAAATACTACTTAATTCGGAAATTAAGGAATACAGGTGTTATAGTTTTAGAATATTAGCCGAGATAATAGAACAATTTTTAAACCTTTATACAACATTTCTCGTAGCTTTTATATTATATTTTATTGTTTGAATCAACTGATTTACCATTCAATGAATTGCGATTAACACGTAGTGATTGATATTTGTTTGGAGTGTTCAAATCTCTATATTATAAATATTTAATATATTTATTTATATTATTCTATATTATATTTTGACTAACAAACTTCGTGTTTTGACTAGTATGATGTGCAAAGAAGTCAACGAATAAATTTGGATAAATAGAAATAGAATTTTTTTTTTTCGATTTTAATATTATATATTAACAAACAAAAATAAAAGTCTATTATAAATGTCGTCATGCATAAGTCATCATCCACATTTCATACAGTACTTATATATTTATTTCCAAAAGATTATTTTGACAGGTTGCACTCCCATTAGTATGTTGTGATATAATTTCAACTAGGCATTAATATTATGAGTTCATTCTGCAATGTGTATAAATTTTCATATCAAACGTAAATTATGTCATCTGTTTCTTACCAATTAATCATACTGCTGAACTAAATAATATTGTATTACATGACCTTGCTTCGCTTTGAAATAGTTTAATATTAACAATTTATTTCTTCTGCTGTTTTTATACTTGTATATAAATTAATTTTGTGGTTCTCAAGAACCAATATGTTATCTTAATTTTTTAAGAATTTTTTTCTGCAGATATATAGAAGTCAAATGGACAATAACTGAATTTTGATATGCAACGTGTTATGTAGGAAAATAACAATCATACATGTCATAGTGCTGTTTTAAATACTCAGGTGTATCTATCATCAAATATTGACCGACGTCGAAATAAATATGTATTGGTAATACATCAAAATGAATATCTAATTTCTACCTGCCTATGTTTATAGATTATGATTTTTTTTTAAATTCTGTCTTGATGTCTCGATTTTTATTCTAAGATGTAATTTTTATTTACATGTAAGACAACACAAGAGACTTTTCTTTTACAGACACAATTTTAATTTTAAAGGATTTGAAAAGAAACATTTCAAATTTGATGGTGACAGAAAAAATACGTTGTATGCATGTGTATTCGAATTAATGTACCCACCTTACCCAATATACACAAATACACATAAGCAACATTAAAACGGTCTGCAACATAAACTGAATTTGAAACAATAACAATTGCATGTAATGAGTTTTTGTGGATCTGACCATTAATTAAATTTCGTCAAATCAAGACATATAAACACGTGAAAGTAATGTGTTTCTATACCTATTGTGTACATAGTCATTTATAATTTATAAAGACGTCTGAAGGATGTATACTATTTTTTTGTAACATTTCCCCTTGATAAAACTAATGTATTGAAAACGAGGTCAACTGACACACTTATTTTCTACATTTATTTTCTAAAACACGATTTATTCATTGTTTAAGGAACGATAATACATTTAAGAAAAATATGGCTTATAAGACGACACGATTTGTCTCCCTTGTACAAAATACTGTCCTAGATAAAAGACATTGAAGACGACAGCATTTTAAATATGACGCGAGAAAGGCGACGATTGTCGGATGAATATAATCAATAGATGATCATAAGAATAGCATTTTAAGATTAATAAATTACGGAACTTGTTAGCAGTACCCAAAACATTGTTTTTCGGACACATCAAATTTAATTTTTTCATGCATAATTATGAAATTCAATAATATTCAAAATTATGGATACGCATAATATAACTGGAAATATTATTTAATCTCATAATATTATGGATTTTCATAAAGCAGTCAAATTTAGCCAATTCCATAATATTATGGAGTTCGCTAAGTGCCCCGACTGTTTAAGGAACATTTTGAATTTGAGAATTATTTCAACATCATAAATGACCGAGATATATATACACTTTGTAAATTCCGAACATCGAATCATTCACTGCCAATAGAAAAGGGGATAACATTGAAAGAAGTGATAGAAAATGTTCAATATGTTCAATAAGATATATCGGAGACGAATACCACTAAATTTTTGTTTGCCCAGCTTTACAAGATGAAAGAAGAAGATTTATTCCAAATGGACTAATACCAAGACATAACATTTTTACATTCAACAAACTGTTGAATTCAAAAAAACCAAAGACACTAAGAAACCTCTGCAATTTTATAAGATGTATTAATAGTAAGCTCTTAACAACCATAATTTATTTAACATACTTATAGAAAGTATTTCTTTATACAATTTTAGCTTTTACATTTGACCATACAAGTCTATATATATATTCTTTTATATGTTATCTGATCCGAAATTTTGAATTTTATGCATTTTTAATGCATTTTTTTATTTTTATGTATACTATTTTTTTTTACTTTTCTGTAACCTTTGTACTTGCATGGTTTTATTTGAGAATAAACTATCTAAAACTTTAGAAAATAGGAAATTCATTTTTATTTATGTTATATTTATTTATGCACATTTATGCACATGTATCGGTAAGAATTTTGTTTACACAATAATTGAAGTAAATAATTGACACATAGGATTATATGTATTACACAAATTTGTGATGACAGGTGTTCGAAAATAAGGACACATAGGAATAAACAAATATATTAATTCATATGCCCCAACCTGTGGCATGTTTAATGCCAATTTCATTAAATGAAGAAGTAGACATTCAATTTCATTGGTGAGTTTACATAACCAATTAAATCTTGTAATTATACCCCCCAAAAAAATGGAACAAAAAGTCAATGTCATCTTCATTGAATTCATTAACAACTTAATTTATTAAACAACCGCCGCATCATTATCACGTATACTTCGTTGACTTCGTCGATTTACAAAAGAAACAGATCACCATGAAGACAGTGCGCAGAGAAAAGGTCAGTAAACATTTTGCATACGATTCTCTGGTAAAAAAAAAAACCACTTTATACCCTGGTCAGTTAATTAGGAAAAAGATAAAACAATTTTTAAATTTTATGTTTTTTAAAACTTATACATGTTATATCTCATAATGATTTTAAACTGAACTGCTACATAATGTAGCAGTTCAGTTTAAAATCATTATGAGATATAAGTTTAAAAAATATTATGTAGCAGTTCAGTTTAAAATCATTATGAGATATAAGTTTAAAAAAAAAAAAAAATTAAAATTGTTTTATTTCATTATCATGATTATAGGTTTTAAAGTGTTTCACCCAAATTCCTATTTTTTTTCATTCTAAACTTCTTTTTTTCCAATAATAATTCGAAAATAGATTTTGTTGAAAGTTTTCTTGTTAAAATCATTCTACAGCCTTGTTAATTATTGTAAAAATACTATTAATTAAAGTAGCAGCCACTAACTCGAAAATCAAATTTCAAATAATTATCGAAATTACGTTAATAAATCAATTGCACGTGGATCTATTTTACTATATATATATATACATGATTGTATAAAATGTGAATGTAGGACGACAAAAAAAGTCGCAGTTCAGTTATGAGATTACAATTCCTTAAAAAAGAAGCGTTAACATATAGTTTTCATGTCTTGAACTATTAAAAATGAAAGCTTTTTTTTTTAAATGAACATTTGAAAAAAAAAAGATCCCCTGAAAACCAATAATGATAAGATGTCAAAATGGCTTTGTATTTAAATGGCTTCGTGGTATCCTTTGCGTGAAACAAAATTTAATATAAAAGAAAATGCCAATTGATTGTTTAAAATTTTTCTCATATAAATTAATTCATAGTCGAATTTCTGTCCGTTTGCCTACAAATGTTTGTCCCAGCATAATAGGTTATGCATTAAAGTATTCAACAAAAGGTTGACATTACTATATTTTTAGATAGTTGGCGAAACAGAAGTTTTATCGTTTCTTATTCGCATTTTTTTAGACAGTATATTAGTATATATACAGAATATGCATATATAATCATTTTGATTTCAACATAAAAGCAACAAATTATTAATTTCCCCGGCAATCATTCCAGATGGTCTCTTTTCTTACAAGACCTACCTATAATATTGTATTTATTGTCAACTTGTCCTGAATATGATGCAAATTTGCCACTGGACGTTAAGCAACCAACAATCAATTCATTTACCTCTCTTTAGATATAAAGTTCCTTAGCCTAACAGGAGAATTAACTGAGAGAGGAAGTTTATGCATTCATCATATAATATAAATTATACATGTTATTCTTTATTGTCATATAAGTAAAATGATACTTGTGACATATAAAAAAAGAAGATGTGGTATGATTGCCAATGAGACAACTGTCCACAAAAGACCAAAATGACTCAGAAATTAACAACTATAGGTCACCGTACGGCATTCAACAATGAGCAAAGTACATGCCGCATAGTCGGCTATTAAAGGCCCCGGAATGACAATGTAAAAGATTTCATAACTAACGGCTTTATATTTATTAAAAAAAAATGAAAGAAAAACAAATATGTAAAATATAAACAAGCGACAACCACTGAATTACAGGCTCCTTGTGACATACATGTATAACAAATAATAACAACAACACATATTTGTAAAAACACACACACGCACCTGGGGCGGATCTAGCCATTTTAAAAAGGGGGTTCCCAACCCAGGACAAAAGAGGGTCCAACTATATGTCCCCATTCAAATGCATTGATCGGCCAAAATAAGGGGGTTCCAACCCGCCAATGCACCCATACATGTATATACAGCCATAGGACAAAAGTGAGTTCTTACTGATAATAACGTCCTATCATTTCAACCATAATCGATATTTAAAAAAAATATTACCAAGTAATTTTATGAGCGATTATTATAAAATATATGCCATAAGATGTAGAAAGTCTGAATATTTATTGATTATTTTGCCATGATTTTCGTGAGTTTTGTTTTCCTTATTTGAAAGGTTAAACACAAATGCAAATTTTTACGATTTTAATTTGGTTAGAGCACATAGCAATCTTTTCAAGAAATATTTTACTCTCTGTTAACCTCGTCAGAAAATCAAAACGTGCATGATAGAGAATTGTCTCATTGGCACTCACCCCACATCTTCCTACATCTATGAATAATATCATAGCCAAATAATCAATAAAATGTTAAATATTTTTACATCTAATGGTACAGATTTAAAAAAAAATCCATAAAAAAACAACTTGATAATATTTAAAAAAAAAATGAATATATATATATATGCAAACATAACTATATTAGAGTTCCTTGTCATCATCTCTAAAGACTGTTTTATCAAAGAACCCGTTTCTCGCTTAGCCTGTTTCTATAATAATCCCGAGTTTATATTTAAAATCCTTTAATAGGACTACGTTTTATTTAAGTAGTTGATATATATATATATATATATAGTGTTATCTATTGCCATGTGATTAAAAAGTTGTAAACATGTACGTATATATATATTAATTATTATAATTACACAGTAGAGGTGGAAGAGGTTTTCACCTAACGTTTTACAAGTCTCGAGGTATTTTCATACTGTATATCTATCCTTTACTATGAATAAAATAGGCTCAATAAAGCGGAACGGTATCTGAATCCGCCACTGTATAATATATTGTTCCTTGGGTATATACAGTTTGTGTTCTGATTTTTTTCATCCGATTGTCAAAATACGGAAATAAGTCATTTCTGTATTCGACGTTGCAGTCCAGAAATAGTTCGACCCGGATACTTCCGTTTTGCCCATGTGTCAAGATTGGTAAAATTTGACCAAAAAATAATACTTCATGGTCCAAATCATAAGTATACCATAGTATTACAATTCGTTGTGATTTATCAAAAACTGGTAAAACTGCAGTTTGGTTATACGAAATGAATAGGAATTGAGTTTCATGAAGGAGAACAAATCGTGCTCTTAACGACTTTTAATGAAAGTGTGGTGCCGCTTATGTATACATAGAAGAACCAGTCCATATCTTACAGTATGCCAAGCAATACCTCTGGACGACTGACGTCACGAGGATTCTCTTCTACTTCCGTTTACTGTATTAACCACATGTATTATTATATTGCTGTATACTGATTCATCAGATATACAGAGATTTACAGATATTAAAGGTATTCTGTTTATTACACATACACTTTACTTATGTGTACCATATCGGCACAACATTGGCGTCGTCGACAAAGAACGAATAAATTTTTAGCAAGTGAGGCGGACTCCACGAGGGCGCCTTTGCAGATTTGAAAACTTTTCATACTTCATTTTTTGTAATTCATTACGTGCGCATTACCATAAATTTACATCAGATTGATTGTAGATTAAATTGCATCAAATTTTTACAGTTTAGCACGTATGAAATCTTCATATTTGATATTTTTCATCAAATAAGGTTAGGAACTTCCGGTTATCGCCATTAGGTCCTTCTTCACGGAAATCATTGTCTGCAAAACTCCATTGCGCAGACGCAAACCGGAAACAGTCTTCATTTCAGTAGATTTGTTTCGTATAATATTTTATACTGAACTTGGACTGATATTTTATATTAAAGAAGGTATATACTCATAAATATTTATGAGCAACATATTATACACCGTATAATACAGTACAGTGTGTCAGCTGAGACTCTGTTCCAGTTCTGCCCTATTTTGTTGCCTGCATTTTTGAAATTGTAAAAGTAGTAGCTTTTTTAAAAAAGCTGCGTTGTTTATGTCTTTAGTCACACATAAAAGTTGTGATTTTGAGATTTATTTGCCTTAAGTAATTACTCAGTGCATATTGTCATATTGTTTTGAGTTGCATAATATTGTAATTTGAAAGATTTAAGAATATTGTAATTTGAAATAAAGACAACATGGCAGGAATTGGGGATGAGAATGAACTGAAGGAAAACATTGAAACAGAGGAGTTGATACATGATGACATATTCACAAAGGAACATATAGCTGATAATACTTTAACAAAACAAGCTGAAAATACCAAAATGTCATTGGAACAGCTATACCAAGAGTTTCAGGCTGATAGAAAAGCAAATGCAATAAGAGCTGTTGAGACCGAAAACAGAGTGACACAAAGTGAGGATCGCATTGAACAGATTTTCCACGGTTTGTTAAATATTCAAGCCGAAATGCCATTGGAACAGATATACCAAGAGTTTCAGGCGGATAGAAAAGCAAATGCAATAAGAGCTGTTGAGACCGAAAACAGAGTGAAACAAAGTGAGGATCGCATTGAACAGATTTTCCACGGTTTGTTAAATATTCAAGCCGAACAAAAAGAAGCAACAAAAATCAGTTCAGAAAACATAGCGGCAATATCCCAACAAGTGCAACGGTCAGAACAGAGAATTGACGAGAAGATTGATGCCTACGGTACACGTTTAGAAGAGTTAACATCGGATAAGTTTAATACCTTGGGAAGACGGCTAGACAAAATGGCTGCTGCTAATGATGAGGCAAGTACTGTGCAATTTAAGAGCGCATTTGAACACCCAGGTTCATTTCAGCAGATGGCATCTTTGATTGACAAGAGGAATAAGGAAGTCAAGCTCCCTTCTATGGATACTCCTGTTAAACAGAAATCTGAAGCTATTCCGTATATTGCCAGTACTCCACTACTGCAAAATAAGCTTTCAGCATTTGGTCTCTCGCCAATTATGTCATTCGATCACACTACACCACCTGAATCTGAGGCAGGTACAACTCCAGTATCGAGTGCCAAAGGTAATGTGTTAGGGCCCTCGGCTCTGCACAACACAGTGTTGTTTCAACAGCCTCAGGGCAAAGATATGCCAGAAATTGTTGGTAGTGAGCAGGAGATTTATCATATGCAAGGTTCGTTGCCACTACTGAGTGACAAGGGAAGCGTGCCAGGGCCCTCGTCTCTGCACGGGACAACCTCAGATATGGTAACACAGCATCCATTAAAAGGCCTAGAAGGAGCATCCACTGCATATAAACCCCAACATTACACAACTCCAGCAACGGCTACTTTTGCACCGTCCTATGTGGGTACGCCATATGTATCTCAGGGTATCAATGTTAGTACACCTTTACACGTTGCACCAGCTACCAGTAGCGAATCATATGCAGCGTCCTTAGTACAGAGTAGACCAGCTCTGTACCCTCATATAGGATCAATGCTACAACAACCTCCGCCTGCGTTTATGACCCCTGTGATGACAACAGTCGCATCGACAGGTCCGTCACCAATGCAAATTGACACTAGCAGGTCATCACGATCACGCACTAAAAAGCAAAAGGAAAGACGTCACAGCTCTTGATAGGGAGTACTCTAGATGGCAGGAAAACTCTGGGGCGAGAGACAGGAGTAGAAGTCCCCAGCTTCCTAAAATGCAAGTTTTCACAGGAAGAGGTTTTCTTACGTGGGAAGCCTTTATCTATCAGTTTGAAAGAACAGCAGGAAGGAGACAATGGGAAAATAGGAAGAAAGCCGACTATTGGACTGTCTAGCTGATGTGGCTTTAGAATATGCAAGAAAGGTCAACATCGATGATGACTATAAGGCTTTAAGGAAAGCACTGAAACAGCGTTTCATCAAAAAGGACGAACCTGTATTAGCAAGACGTCAGTTGCAGTATGTGAGGCAGCAAGACAGTGAAACACGGGAGGAGTTTGCTGAACGGGTCAATTTTATTGCAATGGATGGGTATGATAAATGTAACAATTCCGTCATTGATCAAATTGCAATTGGCACAGAGGCATTCCTCAGAGGTTGCAAGGACAAGGAGGCTGCCTGTCACGTGATAGAAAGGAACCCAGAGTCCATTAATAAGGCGTTGAAAATCATGAAAACGTCCATAGCAAATCAGAAGGCTATTTATGGATCTAGAAGTCCAAATTTTGCTCACAGACAGGTCTCATTTGCTGATAGCGCTGGTAAATCACAGGACAAAGAAAGTACTAGTACTGTTAATAGTCCATTCGAAAAGGAAGTAAGGAACTTGACTCAACTTGTGACCAAATTGACAGAGGTGATGCTTTCTTCTGATCAACATACACGTGGTCTCCTGAAAGATATACACCACCTAAGTACAATGCGTATCGATCACCTACACCACCTCCTAATCAAAGTTCATATAGTCCTCAACAAAGGTCATATAGTCCTCAACAGAGGTCATTTAGTCCTCAACGACAACGTTCACCATAACCACGTCCAAATTCTAAAAATCCAGGCTACTTTAAACAACGGTCTCCTTCACCTGGCGTCAGAGCTTATCCTAGCTCTAATCCAACAACTGAGTCGTTAAATGCCAACGGGTCGAGCCGGTAGGCCAACACTCGACTCTTAAATCACATGGCCAAGGGAAATACCACCCGACAAATCAGAACCGAGGCCCACGGCTTCGTCTGATATTATTATAAGACGTACGATTGGGAAAAGTTTGGCGGTAAGGGGAACAATGTTTCAACAAAATGCAAGTATGATTGTTGATACAGCAGCTATGATTACACTCGTCAACGAGAAATTAATTCCCGAAAATATAGAATGTTCCGAAACAGTGACGCTACGTGGTTTGGGCGAGCAACTGGTCATTGGCAAGATCATTAGGAACACACTCCTGAATATAGATGGGTTAGAAATAAGGTGGGACGTGTGCAGGGCACCACTTACAGATGATGTCATTCTAGGTCTAGATATCATGGATACGCTTGGTGCAGTCATAAACCTCAGCACTCCATCACTTACAGTTAACAACAGAGTTATACCTGCATCATTCGTTACTGGATCTGATGATAGTGCTTCTCAACAAGTCTGCATTACGGGTACAATCACAGTCCCGCCAAATTCAAAAATTGTCCTTAGCATTGATACACACAGAGGATCTGAACAAGAGTTTATTTTGGAGCCATGCTTTCTTGCCAGTGGAGTTTTAGTTTCGCATGTTGTCGGAAAAGGCAAATCTTGCCCTGTAACTATTTTAAATGATGGGAATCGTTACATACGTATTAAAAAGGGTACACCGATAGGTCATTTAGAAGAGATTGACAGTATAATGGAGGAGACTTCGGAGGAAAGTGAAAATCGAACTCCAGATGTCCGTCGTGGCATCGTAGAAACACAAACACGGCACCAAGTTTAAGCCAAGAAGAATCGTCTACGTTGCCATCCCATTTAACAGACCTGTATGAACGTTCTATAAAGCATGTGATTAGTCAAGAAGATAAGTTAAAACTCAAGAAGTTATTAATCGAATACCAGGATGTATTTGCACAGCACGACCTAGATCTCGGTTGCCTTACAGCTGTCCGGCATAAAATAGATACAAAAGACCAAGCTCCAGTTAAACACCGGATGCGAACAACAACTCTTGGATTCCAAGATCTTGAACAGCAACACCTTGACAAGATGTTACAAGCAGGTGTCATTGAGCGATCATCTTCTGAATGGGCCACAGCTCCAGTGCTGGTAAGAAAGAAAGATGGAACCGTGCGCTGGTGCATTGACTACAGAGCTTTAAATGACAGAACAATAAAAGATTGCTTTCCTATTCCTATTATTGAGGATTGCTTGGACTCACTCCAAGGCACCACCACGTTCTGTACATTGGACCTTGCCAGTGGCTATTATCAGATTGAGCTTGAGCCAGAAGACCGAAAGAAAACAGCATTCATTACAAGATATGGGTTGTTCGAGCACACCAGAATGGGAATGGGCCTTTGTAACGCTCCAGCAACATTTCAGCGGGCCATGCAACTTGTTTTAAGAGGACTTACTTGGACACAGGTGTTAGTTTATCTTGATGATGTCGTGGTTCTCGGTCGCAATTTCGAGGATGGTCTCATTAATTTGAGGGCTGCATTTGAAAGATTTAGACAGTATACCCTGAAGCTGAAACCGAAGAAATTCCAACTGTTTCAGCCCGAAGTTGAGTTTTTAGGAAAACTGGTGAGTGCTAATGGCATCTTCGTTTCTCCTTCTAAGATAGAAGCAGTGAAAAAGTGGCCAACTCCCAAGTCAAAGAAAGAACTCATGTCATACCTAGGGTTTGTCAATTACCACCGGGATCACCTGCACAACTATGCAGAGATGACTGCATGTCTATACGACCTTGCTCACCAAACAGGAGAAGTTGAATGGCAACAGTGTCACGAAAAGGCATTCCAACAGTCAAAAACGGCGTTAATAAGTGCACCTTTCTTGACATATCCTAATGCCAATGATAAATTCATATTAGATACCGATGCATCTGACACCACCATAGGTGCAGTTTTATCACAGTTACAAAATGGTGAAGAAAGGTTTATATGCTTTGCAAGCCATGTTCTCTTGAAGCCTCAGCGTCGTTATTGTACAACAAGGAAAGAGCTACTGGCCGTTGTTAAGTTTTGTCGGCATTTCCGTCACTACTTACTTGGTAGACGTTTTATTTCACGCACTGATCATAACAGTTTGGTATGGCTGATGCGTTTCAAGCATATTGAAGGACAACTAGCGCGATGGTTGGAAAAATTGTCATCATTCGACATGGAGATCATCCATCGTCCAGGAAAGAAGCATTGTAACGCTGATGGTCTAAGTCGCATCCCAGACGATGTTCCTGAATGTGACTGCTATCGGGCAGGACTTAATCCCACAACACTACCATGTCATGGTTTCAAATATTGCCTACGAGCTCACGAACAGTGGAGCAGATTCGGAAATGACGTAGACGACGTGATTCCATTGGCTACTAAGTCAGTTATAGCCTCAGTACGCACTGTTTCAGTAGTCGCTGAAAATGACAAGGACATGTCCACTGACCAAGAGCCCACGGCTCTGGCAGGGGATTGTCACTCAGATCCATCACCAAATTTAGACGATACTCTACCATATGCTGATGGCAACCATGTAGCAACTGGGCACCTGAATACCCACCTGAACAGTTAAAGATATTTCAGCAAGAAGACCCTGATTTGGCTCCAATATTAAAATGGATGGAGGAAGACGTCGAGCCAACACAGGCTGAACTACGTTTGCAAAGTAGGGCAACTAGGTCGCTTTGGTTGTGTAGACCTTGCTTTGTCATGTTTAACCATGTTCTATACCACACATTCAAAGATTGTCCAGCACGCCAAGGTCTTTGTTTAGTTGTTCCATCAGAATTAAAAGGAGAGGTGCTTAAAAATTGTCATGACACCAAAACATCAGGACACTTGGGTCAGAAAAAAACGCTCTATAAGTTAAAGCAGGCTTTCATGTGGTATAACATGCGCAAAGATTGTGACGATTATGTTAGTACTTGCGCCACTTGTAGTCAAAATAAAAAGGCGCATCTGCAACCTAGAGCACCACTTGGGCAGTTCCACGCTGGGTATCCGATGGAGAGAGTACATCTTGATATTCTTGGACCTTTTAATACAAGTAATAGCGGCAATAATTATGTTTTGATGATGGTGGATCAGTTCACAAAATGGGTAGAGATGGCTGCGTTACCTGAACAGACTGCAAAATTGATTGCTGAGAAATTTATTGTGCATTTCGTGGTGACATTTGGGTGTCCCTTGGAAATCCACACTGACCAAGGACGAAACTTTGACAGTGACTTATTTAAAACACTATGTGATGCCTTGGAAATTGCCAAAACCAGAACAACCCCGTATCATCCCTCATCAAATGGCCAGGTAGAAAGGTACAATACCATTGTATTGGACATGATTAGATGTTTTATTGAGAAAAATTGTCGTAACTGGAACAGAGACTTGCCTTTCTTGTCTATGGCAATGCACTCAATGGTGAATAGGCAAACTGGATTTACGCCGAATCAAATGATGTTGGGTAGAGAGACTATCCAACCTGTTCATCTTCTCCTCGGCATGCCACAGTACGGTCAGAACAGAATGACCCCAACGTTTGGGTAAAACATGTAGTCGGTAGGATGCAAAAGATTCACGAATTTGCAAGGCACAGTCTTCACACCTCGCAACTAAGACAAAAGCGGGATTATGACCTCAGAGTTGTTGAACATAACTATCAACCAGGCGATTTGGTGTACAAGGCAGACTCAACTACAAAAGTCGGGCAAAGCAGGAAGCTTAAATCACCATGGTGTGGACCGTTTCTTGTCGTGTCTAGTAGACCCCCATTGTACACTATCCGAGAAAGAAAAGGAGACTCAGTAGTGCACCATGACAAGTTGAAACTTTGCAACGACAGGGATATCCCTAGACGTGGCAGATCTAATGGTAATATATGAAGTAGGGCCAGATGAAGACGTATGTCCAGATGAAGAAGTAGGTCCAGCTGAAGAAGTAGGTCCAGATTACCAGACTGCTGGTGCAGCTTCTGGGGCCCTAGGCCCTGTTGAGACACACAGCAGTGTGGGTGTAGATACTAGTATTAGTATATACCATAGTGAGATCGATGAGGAGAGAAGCGGTGCGGTAGCTGTCTCGAAAAACAGATTACGGTAGTGTCAAATATGTGGGATGCTGTGAGCAGGAAATCCAGGCATCTCCTCTAGCCAGGAGACACAAAGGAACATAGGATTGGTTGTTTCTTTGATGAAGAACACCTTCATCTGTGGTGCCAGTTGGTGAGTGGCTCTCTTCACCTTGTTAAATCGTGGTTTGGCTTAACAGATCTCGAAGGCTTGTTACAGTATGTACTTGACCGGCAATTACATGAAACCGTCACCAGTGGTTTCAGTGACCAAGAGCAACAGCTACTGGTGTTCTATGCACAGAACTATAGTCCTGACCGCCTGTCGCACATCAGTGCTAACCCTCCCAACCATGTCATCAGTCTGACCAACTGGGAGATTATGACTAGCCTATTACGCAGAGTGGGACCTGCTCAACAACAGTCTCTTTTGTCCTGTGATAAATTCGTTACTTACGAGGGTGCATGGATTGTGGACACTGTACCAGTACTTCTAGAGCCATTTGTCTTTGTAGACAGTCATTTTCATTTAGATTTAATCCTCAAGAGACTACATTTTAACACATTCTTACATATGAGCTCACGAATCTCTCCGGCTGAGCATAACAACACCTTTTACTACGGAGTTGCAAATTATGTATTCCCAGAACATTGGGACAGCTGGTCAGTACAAGTTGGAGCTGCAAAGTCAGTGTATGTATCATTCGGAATACATCCCCATATTGCTGCCAAAGGAGTCAGTCACAAGCAACTTGAGGACTTGGACCACCTGTTGGGAAACTACAAGTGCGTAGCAGTCGGCGAAATAGGCCTTGACTTCACAACCAGGTGCGGATGCAAGCGATGTCACACTCCACAGCAATGTCAACAGCGAATGTGGGACTGTCAGGAAAAAGCCTCGTTGGAGATGCTGCAGATCGCACAACGTCGACAGTTGCCTGTCATCTTGCACTGTCGTGATAGAGGTAGTGGTGATGCTGCAGCCTTTGTATTGGCCATCATTCGCAGTGGTTTTGCTGAATTGCACTATCATCGCCATTGCTTTGAGTGTAGTATTGAGGAATTTAGAGAATGGCAAAGCCTTCCTAATGCTGTGTTTGGAATCACGGGCAAGTTTCTAAAGGACACGAACACAAACAGTGATTTTAGGATTTTACCACATCAGTTAATCCTTGAGTCCGATGCGGCCCCGTTTCTTTCGCCAAGGTCATGTTGTGAGGTGAACCATCCCTGGAATTTGATAGATGTTGCTTTGGCAGTGAGTCAGCGCAGAAACATTCCGTTGAACATTTTAAATTGGATGGCTAATGATAATGCCCTCCGATTCTACGGTATTCCAAAGTTAAGACAAGAGCCAGCTAGCTGGGGCCCTAGGTCTCGTTAGCAATTGTTCAATAATAGAGTTTTTGATGGATTCTGTAAATAGTTTTATCAGTACCAGGAAGGTTCCGATATATGTATATGCGCTTCTTTTGATATATGGATGACTTTGAGTTTCTTCAACTCAATTTTTTATACAGAAACTGATATTTTATACAGAGTGTTTTAATTTGCATCTCCAACTATTACCCGCAACACCAGAGAGTTATGAACTAGCGTTAAATTCTTGGCTGTATTTTATCTTGTTTTTAGTTGTATTTTTTAGTTTTAATATGTGACTGATTCTACATGAAGGGGACGGTTATGTATACATAGAAGAACCAGTCCATATCTTACAGTATGCCAAGCAATACCTCTGGACGACTGACGTCACGAGGATTCTCTTCTACTTCCGTTTACTGTATTAACCACATGTATTATTATATTGCTGTCTACTGATTCATCAGATATACAGAGATTTACAGATATTAAAGGTATTCTGTTAATTACACATACACTTTACTTATTTGTACCATATCGGCACAACAAAAGTCTATATTTACATAATTTTCAAGTCCAGTTATACATAATACAGGTCTATCAAGATAGTCAATAATGGCATGTAGTACACATTCAGAGTCCGCTACTTAAACATTCCTTTCAACTTGTTGATACTGATATACATGATATATAAGGCCACATTTAAAAGAATGTATGTTTCCCCTCCCCCGCCTATGCAACTATTCCAGTCATAATTAGGTTCGATAACTCTGTATTTGACTGGTTTAATTAGGATTATGTAAAATGTACTGGTTACCCGTGTAATGATTCCAAAAATATAGATATAGATATTTCATCTTTGTTACCATCCATCCGTGGTTTCCTTTTGTTAATATAAAATATTATAATAAAATGATTTCATAAACAATCGTATAATACTAATATATATTATATATTAGGTCTTGTCAAAATGTCATCGTGATTAGGCCATGTTGCCATGTTTGTTTTCTAAGGTCACGTTTATGACTTAATTAGTATCTCTACAATCTAGCCTTGATTATCATACGAGTTACAATAACGTGTCATATTTAATTGCAATACAAAAAGTTAAATCTTATTGAATTATTTGCATGTGCAAAATAAGTGTCAAACATCGTCTACGTTTTAAAATTATTTGGTCGCCATTTTGTTATATATATGTAACTTCGAAATTTTATCAAAACAAATATAACAGGGGTGTGGAAATGCTATGCCCGACTCGCCCGACTCGCCCGACTCGTTCATTTGAACAACCGGAGAAGTAATTATTTTTGTCTTGGTTGCCCGTGGATAAGTTAAAAAAATATCAGATTGCCCCTGGCTATCTATGGAAATTCGGAAAATAAATTTTTGTCTTATTTATAGATGAAGTCTTATTTATAGATTAAAGGTCATTGACAACATTATTTGTTGGAAAATAAAAAGGATGCATTAATTGCCCATCAAGACAATAATAAATAGTCAAGAAAAAAACCAAGTGTGTCAGTTCAGAGAAACACCATAAAATCAATAGTTTATCTATTATTTAGTTTACAGTTCTTCAATCACTGTCATCAAATTTAGTATATGTACCTACTGGCTACAATTTTTATTCAAAAATTGCTGCAAAATTGTCCTTTACATGTCATTTCATTGGTTGGTTTTCTGTTAGGTTTCTGTCCCCTGGCCATTGATGTCAACCCATTTCCTACTTTCCTATATTTGTACACATATAAACAAATATATTTTATTTGTTTCTGATGCACAACAGTGCTAAGTAAGAATCACATATTAGCTAACAAGAAATACTTCAATATTTATTAAGATCATCAGGGCAAGTAAATGTTTTTCCGGACAAGTAAAATTTTAGGTTTCACTTGCCCGGGGACAAGTGCTCTCAACAAATATTTCCACACCCCTGATATAGCATGTATCCACTTTAACAGAGGGAAATAATGTTTAATTCTATGCTGCATTAAGGTTAGACAATTATTGAAAAGACGTGCATCTAACAATTTTTTGATTTTCATCGTACAAATCTTCAAAATATATATTCCCATGTCGCCCGAAGCTAACAATGTACATGTAAACTGCATGGTCGGTGCATGTAAATCTTTATTTTTTTAGTGTGATAACTAAATTAAAGCCGGCATGTTCTGTCGTTGTGAACCCTCAACAGTGGCCGCCATTTTGAAAATATTACTGAAAACTGCCAAAAGATGAACTTTTCAACCAAATGTCGAAGCAAAAAGTTTAATACCTGAACTGATATGGTTTGCGATTTCATTTAAATGAATATGTTGTCGATCTTTTTAGGGGTTGGGAGGATATAAGTAACAATAAATTAGTTGAGAAAACTGATTTTACAAAATCCCAATGCAATTTTATCTAGTTTTAACGAAGATGTCAACGGAGGCTATGTGGCTTTGTCACCTCAATTTTCAAACTTATTTCGAAGCACGAAATCATATTTCTTAACTGAAACTTAAAACATATTTAATTGTAAAAAAATATTAACTGTAAAACGCGGCGTTGGGAGGGAAAATATACATTATGACCGTTTTATCTATGTACCCCGTTCACTTTCATTGATAATCAATCAGCCATTAATGATATACAACTTAAGTGTAAAAGTCACGTGATGACGGAGATAGTTGGATATGGGTCTACCCTTTGGCTTTGGTCTGTTTGTATAAAACAGACCAGGCAGGCATTTTTTAACAATGTCATAGCATGTTCTCATAGCTAGGTGTTCCAATCCCAGATCCCACTTACTGTTTTGTCAGATTCCCATATCCCGTCTACACTATGTGCGTAAGCAATTATAATTTTTTTGTCATTTCCCGGGTCCTGCTAGACCTCATTTCCTGTTTTCATGACACAATAATTTGACTTTCATGTGACACGCTTATAAAAAAATTGGCAATCCCGCGTCACACTTAGACCCACATAGCTGTTACGACTTGTCCTGTCGCATGTGTCAAGGCCACTTATCATCCGGTGCAGACTGTACACATACAGTTCAAATACCGGTTCTTGTATGGTCTGGAACAGATGAACATGAGTGCTAATATTGCCAAAACAATGGACAACAGACTATTTACAATAATAAGTTACAAAAAAAACATAAACATCAGTCTTTTATTACATTTTTTTCCAATTTTAGGTATCCAAATGGTCACTTGTACTATTTGACATTGACGGCAATACAGCAAAGGTCGGATCAGCAAAACTGTCATCAGCTACAAAAAGTGCTAAAGTTAACTTGGTACTGGTTACCACATCATTGGAAATAGAAGTTCTTGAAATAGCAGGTATGTTTGATTATTAAATGAACTTTTTGTACATTCAAAATGCTTTTTACAGTCAGGGGACTTACTTAAACAAGTGATTTTCTAACTCACTGATTCAAGTAACATTATTTCCATAAAGGTTGGAAGTTAGAGTTGTCTTTCTTTAATAATCACCTGTTTAAGTAGTACAAATTAATTACTAGAAGAATTGATTTAATATTAGTGTAGCTTTAAATATAGAACACTAATGATCCAGGGACGAATTATGTTTTCTAAACTTATCAGAACCAACATCTGTGTTGTCTAGGATGACCATGTCATTTCAGGTGATGACCTTGTACTGAATCTAGGATAATGACATAAAAATCACTTGTTTAAGTATCAGACCTCAATTTCCTTCCCAAAAGTCACTTCTTTAAGTATCATTCTTTTAATAACCCCCACTAATTTCAACACCCCCGAACAGTGAAATTTTTATCGCGAACAGTAGAATTTTATTACATAATCTGAAAGCTGAAACCTTGAACTTCACAGGAAAAAATACTCACACTGCTGTGAAATATCTTTTAAGAAAGTATCAGTTCATTATGTAAAGCCATTATTATAGCATTTTTTCAACTAAAATAGAATTTGCAGGTAAATGATAGCATCAAAGGCATAAACCTTGCTACTTAAAAGAAGCAAAAAGTTCATATTTTTTAATTTTACTGATTTTGAAAATACTACAAAATCCCAATTTGTGACAAAACCTTATTTCAGTAAGTCCCCTGACTGTTTTAGGCAAAGACTTATTTTGTATGTTTTGTAAGATGCTTTTCTTTTACTATCATGATGATGGTGAATAGAGCACTTATCGTACAAAATTTATGGTCAGAGATGCCAAGTATATATATACTATTGTTTGTATTGCTATGACTGATAATTTTGATATCATGATATTAAAATATTATTGTTGAATACACATTTACAGTTGATACTAATCATGCTAATTTTATGGCAATGCACAATTATCATACATTTGTCATGTGTTTCTCGGAATGTTTATAAAGTCTTTAAACTCCAGATTTGTTCTATCTATTATTTTTTTTAATGTGGGCCATTTGTTTTCTCAATTGAATTGATTCATATTTTATGTTCAAGCTTTTTATATCTGATTATATATATAGTCTGTAGTTTATCATTGTTGAAAGCTTTACAATTGCCTGGTATTAGCTACATCCAATCGTCTCTGTAGCAATCTTACTACATCTCACTTTATCATGTTTATTGTTGTACAAAAAATATATATTCATCTACATTATCTAAGAGATATTCATTTTCAATGAAATCAAAAATTTATGAAAAAGACAACTGTGTATTACGAGACAATTTAATATGCATGTAAAACCCCACTTATCATGCTTATATCACTGTAAAATACTGAGGATATTCTATATTACTTCCAATTTATACTTGAATAAAGTTCACCTTGATTTACAACGTTTTGAAATCCATACTTGTGTGTGATTGAGCTTGGGTTTTAATTTTTTATTGAGATGGGTATTTTTGTAACTTCACTTTTATGACATTGTTTTAATGAATTTATTGGTTAAATTATTTTTGAATTTTTCCTGAACAGAAACTGAAGAAGAGTAAGACTTGTATGAAGATGAACGGGAGAAAACTCATCGAGCTATTGCCAATGACAGGGAAATCGCCAGGAGACAAAACTTAGACCAGCAGGAGTATGGTTTTTTAGCTGTTTGACCAGAAGAAACGGTAGCCCAAATAAATACTTTTTAAAATATAAGAATATGAGGCATGATTTCCAATGAGAAAACTAACCACTAGAGACCAGATGACATATATGTTAATAATAATAGGCCTTTGCCAATGAGGAAAACCCTACAGCATAGTGATTTGTCAAAGGCCATGAAATAAAAAAAAATAGAATTTTTAAGACAACTAAAGGCATGATTTACTTTATACAAAAATATGATAGACAGCAATAAACACCAACAACTGAACTAAAAGTTCCTGACTTGATATTATAGCATGCTTTAAATTGTAAGCTTTTTCCTTATCATACTTACTGGGATAAATTTCTAATGACCTTATGTTGTAATTAATAACTTTCAGCATGTTTAATTAATTGCTCATCAAAGGGCTTTAAAAAACATGTGCGTTTCCAATACTTTAATTAATATTAAGCTCTTAATGGTACTAAAATCAAAATTTTGAAAACCTTTAACAGAAACAGTGATATCTGCTATTTTAACCCAACAATAATCATGATAAGAGTCATAGAAAATTAACTTAAATAGTAACTTGAAATTTGAAACAAATTTTGTTGGTGACTTGAAATTTTACCATTCTTAACTCTAATATTAGTTACAGTGTCTTTGAAAAATTTGTAATGTGTCAAGTTGAAACCATTGTCTTCAACAGTAGCACAAGAAATCTTTAGTTAACATAAAAATGGTATGTTTGCCATTGATAAAAGTTTAAAGACATGTTTCATTGTTATTGGCAGGAATCAACAGCAGAGACCTTAGATGAACATGTTGCAGAACCATTTCAGCCTAATGAGATTGAGGTATAAAACTTATGCTTTATAAATTTTAAATTTTGAACAAATGCTAGTATAATCAAACCGTCAACTCTAAATTTAAGCATAAATGTTTTTAGTCATTAGGTCATAACTTATTGTTACAAATTGGACAACTTCCCTTGTATATGAAATCTGAGACTATTACAGTCAGGGGTACTACTTGTACAAGTGTATTTTATTTACTTGAAGAAGTAAAAAAAATATACACATATAAGTAAATAAATAATGTTTGAATAATCTCCCCTTAATTTTCTAAAAAATCTACTTGTATAAGTAAATTTTTCTTACAATCCCACAAAAACCCTCAAGTTTTGAGATGTAAAACCATGCCTTTAATGATTTTTCCAGGTTTGCTCAAATTTTTTCATTAAAGTTCAATGCATCAAAGAAACTGATTGAGCAAAGATCTTGTATATTTGCCCAAGGCAATCAAAAATTGCTCCTTTGGGGCTTGTAAATGAGCAGTGTTATGAAGATAACAGACAAATGGGATTTTCATTGTCCATGAAATTACACTTAAATGATTAGTAAAGACATCTGTAAAGGGTACACAATTTAAAATTCTATTAGAGCAAAGAAATCTTAAGAATTCAAGAAAAAAAATGAAAGGATGATTTTTTTTACTTATACAAGTAAAAAATTCTGAATGCCTAAGGGACATAACTAAGCCAATTTTTGTTTTACCTATACAAGTAAGTAAAATTCACTTATATATGTATCCTACAAATTTACTTATATGTGTATTTTTTTTTACTTCTTCAAGTAAATAAAATACACTTGTACAAGTAGTACCCCTGACTGTATTATATTAACGGGACTGGAAACTAATTGATTTGTTGAGATTTCATTGCCCTGAAAGCGAGATTATTGATTTTTTGATTTGATTGACAGCTTATTGTGTCATATAGCAAATTAGCATTTGGTACATGTACTGAGGCAAAAAGATTTTTCCTGTTGTGGTTAATTAAATTGATATAATTGAATGTTTTACTCTATTTTACAGAAATGACATATGTGATAAATACAAATGTAGATTTTAACATATAGATTTATCACATATGTAAGTTCTGTAAACATGGTAAAAAAGAGAAAAATATTCAATTATATCAATTAAGTTAACCCCAACAGGAAAAATCTTTTTGCTTTAATGCATTCAATTTTATTGGTAATTACATAATGCAAAATTCAATGTTTTTTAACAATATAAAAAAGAAGATGTGGTATAATTGCCAATAATATTTCAAAAGAAATCAAATGAGACAGAATTTAACAACTTTAGGTTACCATACAGGTTTCAATAATGAGCAAAGCCCATACTGCATAGTCGGCTGTAAAAGGCTCTGAACTGACAAATGTAAAACAATTCAAACAGGAAAACCAATGGCATAATTCATGTTAAAAAAATGATCTAAAAACAATTATGTTACTCATCAACAAATGATGATAACCACTGAATTACAGGGTCCTGACTTGGACAGGCACATCAGATAAATACAAATAGAAATACTGCTTAGAGTGGATGTGGCTGTGGGTACTTGATTATATCCCAACAACTTAAATAAACCAAAATTCAACCTTTTAAAAAGATGACCACTGTGTTCGTATCAGGCTGCCCAATACATTAATATATGTAATGGCTAATAAAATGTAAGCCAGAAAAAAAGTGTAGTTATGATCTGTTTTATAAATGAAATAAGATGTACTTGTTTGCAGCTTATGACTAACATATATTAGGATAAATGAATGTTTTCTTTGTGTCTTTCAGGATACTGCTAATTTAGAACATGACACCTCCATTGGAGCTGATGACATTCAAGAGGAACAGGCTGACCCTCTGGAAATAGCAATTTTACCAGACCAGCCTACTGAGTTCAAGGTATGTTGAAAAATATTCAGTCTACATTTGTATTTATCCAGCCAAAACCTATCGAGTCTAAATAGGCAAAGGATGCCATAGGCACATTTATAGTCATAAGACAAAATTTTCACTGCAAACCCAATAATTCTTTTCCACAGATTCGCCTGTCCAAACTCTTGGCAGTTCTTTTGTCCAATTGAAAAAATACAATAGCTGTAATTTCTCTGTGTTGTTTATTCACTGGGATCATCAAATTTCTTTCGTAGAGAAAGATATCACTCATTGATTAATTTACTGAGTAAAAGATCCTCTGCCAATAGTTAATTTGCCAATTACCAATTTGATTCTGGTATTACACACTTTTTAAAAACAAATTACTTCCCTTTGTCAATCGTAGACTGGTTCTCTACCGGATGAATTTTTTCGTTTCTTATTATGAAGTTTCATCCTTAGTCATGGTCTATTGGCTTTGACAATTTTTACGAGTTATCATGTATTAGTTTGTGATTAAGTCAATTCAAGGGGAACCATTAGTGGTAGGCCAATGTTAATTGGTATTCAGTTGTATAAGCATTGGCACATCTCATTTCCATGGAGAATATTTGGATTTTGGGAGTTTTGGTCTCAACATTTTAGGAATTAGGGGTAAAAAAGGGCCCAAATAAGCATTTTCTTGGTTTTCGCACTATAACTTTAGTTTAAGTAAATAGAAATCTATGAAATTTTGACACAAGGTTTATGATCACAAAAGGAAGGTTGGGATTGATTTTGGGTGTTTTGGTTCAAACAGTTTAGGAATTAGGGGCCAAAAAAGGGCCTAAATAAGCATTATTCTTGGTTTTCGCACCATAACTTTAGTATAAGTAAATAGAAATCTATGAATTGGGGTTCTTTGATTTGCAGAATCTAACTGTGTATGTAGATTCTTAATTTTTGGTCCCGTTTTCAAATTGGTCTACATTAAGGTCCAAAGGGTCCAAAATTAAACTAAGTTTGATTTTAACAAAAATTGAATTCTTGGGCTTTTTTGATGTGCTGAATCTAAACATGTACTTAGATTTTTGATTATGGGCTGAATTTACGTTCTCAATCTTGAGTTTGCATCAACCAAATATAATGAAACTTACACAATACTGAATACCACAAGACTCAGATCAAGTACAAATTAAGGTTGTGTCACTTTGACCATTTCTTCATTTATGTCCCTCAATAACTTTACATGATTTTTAATAGCACTATCTGTAATTTCTGTGTTTCATGAACTCATTCCCCATTTATTTTCCAAAAATATATTAATTTGGAAAGAAAAAATGAAAATAGCACAATTGATCAACTAGACGATAATTTTAGATGTATCTGTGTGGCTGAATTGTCAATTAATTCCTTATAGAAATATTTATTTTATAGTTGTTTTTTGTTGTTTTGGCAGGGTAGCAAGAGTCGTTTAGTAAAAGTGTTATATCAAGGAGCTGGAGATTATAGTCAGACAAGAGCCGTTCCACATAGAGAGCCATGTTTTAAGGGAGGCTTACCCAAGACCAAGCAGATATTGTCATCAATCAAGTCCAGAATTATGAGAAAGGTGTTGTTGACAAACAAACTGAGACTGATTCTGTCATCATCTTATCAGACGAGAAAGATTTGAAGAATATACTGACTGATTACAAGCCAACTCCAAAGACCACGACAGTGTCAACACAGACAGATCCTCCTGAAATTCCAGATATGCCAAGCCAGATATTGGAAATTCTCAGGGTAGTAAAAGACATCCGTAGCCACATCCCATCATCACGGCAATCCTTTTCCAAAGAGTTACAGGACTTATCACCATTCCCAACGTCTGATTTACAAGACTTAGACCTAATGGAATATGTGACCGGTTCACCTCCATCATCTAAAGCAACACCAACAGACAGCTTTGATGCATCTGAATTATTTACTACTATGTTATGTCAAGCAGCAAGTATGCCATCATCAGCAAGTACTACCACTGGCCCTTCACTCCAACAAATGCTGACTACAACTCAACATATACCATCATCAGTAGCTTCTTCATCTGGCCATGCAGATCAACAATTGCCTACTACATCAACAACTTGTAACACAGACAACTTATCACAACAAACAGAACAACAAGTCAGCACAACAGACCAAAGCATTTCAGTACCTATCACCACAGTTGCGGATATTCACATATTCCCCAAGAAAGTA
The DNA here is from genome assembly GCA_037788925.1 of Mytilus galloprovincialis. Taxonomy (NCBI): domain Eukaryota; kingdom Metazoa; phylum Mollusca; class Bivalvia; order Mytilida; family Mytilidae; genus Mytilus; species Mytilus galloprovincialis. Next base: position 75,348,894 of record CM075342.1, on the reverse strand, counting down.
TCAGCAACACCAGGACCAAATTCATTAAATTCTAGTCAAATTTCCAATGCACTTCAGCACGGCACAACAGCAGCCCAAAACATGTTAATATCAGTAACAAGACCTAGAATCCGCACTCTGCCTCCAATTGATCAGCATGACATCATAACCTCAGCCTCAGGCATTGTTTCTACACCAGCAGATTCAGTGGATTACACATCATTAGATATTGATAGCTCTCCAGGATCATCATTTAATCCTACACCAGTAACACTATCCCCAGTTCTACATTCATCTCCAGATATAACAAAAAAAATTTTAACACTCTAATTGATTCTTTATTGCACATATTGCTGTTTAACAATTAAACTTGGTGTACAGCATTTCATCAAGTTTCCCTGTTAGATTACAACTGAATACCCAGGGATAATATTCAGTAAAATTAACTAATAAATTACATTGTTTTAATTCACACATTAAACTATTATTATATTTGTTACAATAGTCTTTTCTACATCACTTAAATTATCTTCAGAAATATTCATATAAAAAATATCTACACACAATAATTGTTTTACGGAATTTGATCGTTCATCCGGAATGACTTTTTAGGTTCTTTTATTATTTAATCAAAGATAAATTGCGGTCAAGTGACCTCACACGACTTTTCTTATCCTCGTGTTTGGACAATATTTTTTGAAGTGTTTCGTGAATTTGGATTATTAATTTCGACGTGGTTTTAAAAGCTTGGAATACTATTGCGTAAAGGTAAGTTGGAGTGTAAATATATTTTTCACAGACGCACTTTCAATCTTTATTAAATTTGTTATTGATTTGACCTAGATAAGTATCGTGTCGTGACCTTTAGTTTACCTGTCTAAGTTTGTAAACAATACACACATATTTAGTGTACACGTGTCGAAGTACCTATATATTGACAAAGACACACACACACACCTACACACTAATATATCTGATTTGCCCACATTATCATTCATACATTATAGTAATAATTACTGTACACACAAACTTCTGCGCTTACAGTCATTCTTGTTCATTGCCACATGATAAATTTTACAAACAAATTTCTTTCCATACCTTTCACACATACTCACACCTTAGGCATAGCACTTACAGATAATTACTTGCATAGTACATTTATAATAAAGGAAGAAAAAAAACACACATGCAATCACATAATCTAGATCTATAACATCTGTTTTTTTTCTATACATGTAGCTTAAGTTAACTATAAAATGCCTTCATTTTTATACTTCAAAATATTCAACACCTTTGTAAATAAACTACTGATCTCTGTATTGGTCATACTATATAATTCTACAGTATTTTCTACCTCATATTCAAAAATTTTTAAGGTGTCTACTGCTTTGGTTTTTTTATTGGAAACATAATGTGATTTATAGACTGAAAAGAACATTAAGCTAAGCAAATGATTTAGCGCATAATATACATTGTCATGAATTTTGTATGAAGACTTTTTTAAGTAAAACTTTCATTGATTTCCAGAATGTTTTATGATATGAACATGTAATGAAAAAATGATTATAATTATCTATTTCATTGCAATATGAACACAAATTGTTTTGTGAAATTTTCCACTGAAAAAGCAACACCTCATTTGGCAAAATAAAGTGCATTAATTTCCACCTAAACATTTTTATTTTATTATCTTTAAGATATTCAAAATTAAATTTAATAGAGTCTTTAAATTCATTTATTAGTCTCCCTTTGCTTAAGACTCTTTCCCATTTGAAAAATCCTACTGGTATTTCTGTTTTTGACACACTTAATACTAAGTTGTATATGTTTTTAGCATTAATAGTTAGAACATCATTACAATCTCTAAGTTTAGTTTTTGTTCGGTTGATATGGACTTTTGTTTTGATTGATTCTTTTGAGAATTCAGAAATCCAATTCCTTTTATTTCTTAATTTTGAAATAATCGTTTCTTCTGATACATTTCCTCTTTTATCTATTATGTCATTTATATATAGTATGTTACTATCAATCCAGTTATCAAAGAACAGACATTTTCCTTGAAATTTTATGAATTTGTTTCCCCATATAACTTGTTTTCTGATTTCTAAATAATTATTGATTTGATCATGATGATTGTTTTCACAATTATTTACATTTATCCATGTTTTTATCATCTCTTGATAGAAGGTTGGTGTACTGTTCCATATGTTTTTATCTAGCAATTTTGTGTTATTCACATTCATCTTAAAAATAAGAAGTTTTTTTCCAAATTTATTAAGGTATAGTTTTGATAATACAGACCAATTTGCACTTTCTGATTCTAATATTTTTATAATCCATTTTAAATGTATAGATTTTATATAGGATTCTATATCAATCATTTTTAACCCCCCTTCTGCGAAGTTTTTTGTTATTATTGACCTTTTTATTTTATCTTTTCCTCCGTTCCAAATGAATTTATATAAGATTTTATTTATATTTTGTAGATTTTCTTTAGTAATGACACTGTTAGTCGCAATGTAGGTTATATTTGGTAGAAGAAGAGCTTTTACTACTAATATTTTTCCAAGTATTGTTAACTTTCTTTTTGCCCATCTTTCTACAAGTTTCGTTAATTTGTCCAACACTTTTTCAATATTTAATGTTTGACACTCTTTTTTGTCATACCCAAAATATATTCCAAGGCTTTTGATTGGTTTGTCGGTCCAATTTATATTTTCATATTTATCTTTTGAACTTTTTAGTCGTCCTAACCATACCCCTTCAGTTTTATTTCTATTTAGCTTAAGCCCTGAAAAACTTCCAAATGTTTCAATTATACTGAGAGCTAAACTTATTTCTTTCCTTGACTGAAGAAAAAGTGTTGTATCATCAGCTAATTGACAAATTTTTAAATTACAAGATTTTCCATCTAATGTAATTTTTATACCTTTAAAATCTTTATTACTTCTTAAGTTTATTATTCTAAGTCTTATTGCCATTAATTCTACTGTTATAAAAAAAAGTAACGCTGAAATCGGACACCCTTGTCTTATCCCTCGAAATATTTTAAACGGACCTGAGACCCACCCGTTATTTAAGATACATCCCTTAATGTCGTTATACATAGTTTCCACCCATCTGATAAAGCTACTTTTAAATCCAAACCGTTTCAGTGTTTCCGTCATAAAAGTCCACTCTAGTGAGTCAAAAGCTTTACTAAAATCTAAGAAAAGGATTGCTCCTTCTATATTAAATTTCTCAGAATAATCTATTATATCTTGAATTTGTCTGATGTTAAAACCAATATATCTATTTTTAACATATCCTGTTTGATCTAGACTAATAATCGATGGTAGTACTTTTTTAAGTCTCTGAGCTAATACATAAGCTAATAGTTTAGTATCAATGTTTAATAAAGTTATGGGACGATAATTATCTAATGAAAGAGGATCATTTTTTTTTAAAATTAGTGAAATTGCACCTTTCTTTTGTGAGTTTGTAAGTTCTTTTTTTTCATAATTATAATTAAATACTTTGACAACAATATGTTTAAGGCTTGTCCAAAATTGCCTATAAAATTCCACTGTCAGTCCATCAAGACCAGGGGATTTATTAAGCTTCATTTTAAAAATTGCATCAGTGCATTCAATTTCTGTTACTTTCCCTTCACATTGATTACTATCGGAATCTTTAAGCGTTTTTGTTAATTTTGTTTCATTAATATATGTTTTAACTTCATTTTCACAAGGATTAGTAGACTCATAAAGTTTTTTGTAATATTTCACTTGTAGATTTAGAATTTTATCTTGATCAGTTGTTGGAATCCCATTTTCATCATATAGTTCAGTTATAATCTTTTTTGTTTGACGACTTTTTTCTAGTCCCAAAAAGTATGCACTATTTTTTTCCCCTTCTTCGAACCACTTTACCCTTGATCTTATTTTTTGACCTTTAATTTTGTCTTTATATAAACAATCTAGATCATTTTCCAAATTCTCAATTTCTTTTTGTAATTTATGATTAACATCTGTACCATTATTTGCTTTATTATTGAGATCATTTAGTTGTTTTTCTAGGATATCTATTTTATCTTTTTTAAATTTGGCTTTTCTTTTACAATAGTCTAAACTTGCATCTCTTACCTCTATTTTCAAATTGTCCCATAGTATCCCTAAATCATCACAGTTAATTGATTCGTTTTCATATCTGTTTATTAATTTGTTTATTTCATTTACATAGTCATCATTATTTAAAACACTGGAGTTTAATTTCCAGTAGCCACGCCCCTTATTTCCTCTTTCAGTATTAATTTTCAAAGATACTGCATTATGGTCAGTTATTTTCTGTACTAAAGGTCTAATATCACAGCTTTTACAATTTTTTTGTACTTCTTTTGAAATCAGAAAATAATCAATTCTGGTGGCTTCTGATCTATCTTTTCTACACCACATGAATTGCCTTAGATTTTTATTTCTACATCTCCAAATGTCTATCAATTTACATGATTTTATAAGCCCTTTTAAGCCTGTTACTGGTTTATCAAATTTTTTAGAGGATTTAGTTTTATTTTTTGTATCAATTAATGACCAGATGTCGTTAAAATCTCCCCCAAGAATTGTTTGACTTAATCCATATTTATTTATATTTGATTTAACTGTTTTGAAAAAACTATTTCTTTCTCTTGATCTATTTGGAGCATAGATATTTACTAACGTGTAAATGTTTTCATTTATTTCAATATTAATTAAAATAAATCTGCCATCAGAATCTTTATGCTCATCAATAATTTTAAAATTAATCCTATCTTTTATCCATATTGCTACTCCACGTGAATTACTGGTACCATCACTTCTGAAAATGTTTTTACCAAGTTCTTTAAACAAAGTATCTTCCATTTGTTTAGTAAAATGAGTTTCCTGTATAAAAGTTATATCACATTTTTGTTGATTTGCCCAACTTACTATTTTATTTATTTTTTCAGGTTGCTGTAGGCCATTAGCATTGACCGTACAGATGTGCAAATAGTTTTTCATGGTGGTTTATAGTTGGATATTTTAAATTTCGTACAATAGCATGGTGAGTTATCTTTCTTACCATTAATAATGAGGCATTTGGTATTGATTTTATTTATTATTATTTTGTTATTTCTTTTGACTGACTTAAAACTAAATTCTTTTGGTCTTGTTTCTTTCCAAGGATTATTATTTATAGGACAGTTTACATACTGATATAACATTTGTTTTACCTGAGAAATACCGTTATACGCCTCACTGATAACGATTGGTTTTTCAGATCGTGGGTATTTAAACGATGAATTTCGGTCTGTGTTTGTTTTTTTCTCAAATAATACCGCTTTGTTTACTATCTCTATGTTTATAGTCGGTGTATTCCTAAACAATATTTTTAGCAGTTTATTTTTCCGTACCGTAAAATGTATTATGTTATCGATCTTTTCCATAATTAGCATTGATAACCTATTCGCATGATGATTATATTCGTCAAGCATATGATGTTTGTTTTGCAATAGTTTTAGACTTTCGCTGTCCAGGTTCTCTCTACTTTTAGTTGTATACGTTCTATATTTTGACCTTAACGTTAAAGTATTTATAGAATTTCTGGTCAAGGTTATTTCATCCGTTTTTGATGGAGACGTTTCAAGATGGATTAATATGTTTTCTGGATCAGGATATTTAGTAGCAGATGGTAAATACTTTAATTTAAAATTATAGTAACATGACATAAATATTATCATGCACATATCTAGATTCTCTACTAGTACACAATAAAAAAAAATTTCTACTTTATTAAATATACGTACATTAATGTATTTTTTATTTTTATTTGTCTTTTTCTTTTTCAGGATAAAACTTTCATGAAGAACAGACCATTTATAATCTTCATTATTGGAATTGATTAGACTATCTGTCAGTCTGAATATTTTAAGTGGACAACCTTCATCAGCTGTGTCACATAACAACAAACATTTTGAGACATATCTCGAATAATATATACAGTTAAAAATAAATGAAATCAGTGCTATACATACTGTTTTGTGAAAAATATGATTGACAAAATGCATTTTTTTTAGTTTTTTTTATAATTTAAAATAAAAGAGTTCTATAGTCTTATATTCTGTATTTTGATTTAATAACAGCTATTAAATTAGCGTCTCTTTTTTGGCTTCTTAGCAGCCTCATCTCGTGTTGCGTCATGCAGATTCTCTGTTGGGGTTACTGGCGATTTTTCAATGTTCTTTGTTTTTGACTGTTTAGGTGTGCTATTTGTATTGTCACTCTGATCATGACTAGGTCTTGTTGTCAAATACCTCGAGATACCTGGTCTTCTGTCAACACTTTTATTGATTTTAGGCCTAAATTAAAATATTGTTTGTTTGCCCTTTACCGACCGACCCTATGAATTCGTTCCGACTGAAAATCTTTTATTTGTATTTCCCGGCAATATTTTATTTTATTTTTTTTCTTCGTTCCTACCGAAAATCTTATATTTGTATTTACCGCTCAAAACTTTTTTAATGGAATCCTCGGGTTTTATCTTCCTCGTACAGTGTTTAGTCCGTTTGGTATCACTAGAGCGTTTGACACGAACACGTGCATTTAGAGATTCAAAGCATTGGTTTGAAATCGATGTCGAAAGTTTTAAAATCATGACGAACATTGCCCTGTGTGTCTTTAAACTTGAAAGGCAGGGTTCATTAAGAATAAGTTTGTCCAAAACAAAATTATCAACGTGTGTACAAAATATTTTGTAAACGGACGTTGTATCTTATGTAGGGAGGAGGACTTTGCTGATCAGGAGATCAGGATGGGGGGTTCCGATCCCGGATCCCGCTTACTGTTTTGTCAGATTCCCGTATCCCGCTTACACTATGTACGTAAGCAATTCTCATTTTTTTGTCATTTCCCGGGTCCCGCAAGACCTCATTTCCCGTTTTCACGCCACAATAATTTGACTTTCACGTGTCACGCTTACAAAAAATCGGCAATCCCGCGTCACGCTTAGACCCCAATGCTCCCCAATGAGACCCACTGATAATGATGCCTTCGACCAGCTTTGGCATATTATTTATATCTGACATGAACCAAAAGGCCTGTAAAGGGGAGAATAATTGGCAGTAAAATCGCTAAGTTTTTCCTTATAGACCATTTATAAAGGCAATGTAAAATACGTGACAAGTGAGTTTCAAGTCTTGAAGCATTTTTATAAAAAACACCGGCCCACAGGAAACTTTAAACACTCGAGGGTTGAAAGTAAAATAAGACAAATGCTTAGTTTTAGCTCTTCTAACTGGTTGCAAAACGATGATGGCGGGAAATGGACTACCGGGCAGTGGCTTTATATTCTAATCAAATTTTCTTTTTATTTCACAGATATGGCTCTGGTATTCTAAGTCTCTGTTTAAGTTCAAATTTTGATAAAATTGTTAGTATGTGAATAAAACATGCTATAGGTTGCACATTGTAAATACAGCTGATTCACAAACCATGCTAGGGAGAGATAGATAATTAATATTTTTGTCATACTGGTTACCAGATATGATCTCTCATGTTTCATCTCCTAGAGACATGCTTTGGGATTGGTCACCATATACCGTCAAATTGAAATATGTGGAAAATCTAAGGTCGAGGTAAGGGTACATATGCCTGGAACTTTTAGTGTAAGTTAAAACTCTAAAAAGTTCCAGGCATATAAACATTGAAAATATGCCACATAGTCCTTTATTTTTATATTTGAAGAAAAAAGGTAGCAGTGCATATGCATTAACTTCACTTTCTATATTTTTTTCAAAACCTTCTAGGACTATTATACTAAATTAAATAATCCCAGAAACTTCATAGTAAAAGCATACTTAAACAAATGCAATACAGACAACAATGATATCCTGCAGATTTTGTATCTATAAAATAAAATATTGTACCTACCCACCTACCCATGACAAAAAATGTACCGAGTCAAATTATTTTTTGGGAAATAAAAATAAAATATTTTACCTACCTACCTACCCTGTTTCAAAAAATAGGGTCGGAAAAGGGCAAACAAACAATATTTTAATTTAGGCCTTATGTTTTTCCTTATGCTGTTGGGAATTGTCTTTTCCAGCGGACTTACTTTCCTGAGTATCAAGGTTCAAATGCGAATGTTCCGTGTCACTCTCTGACCTACTTCTACCCTTGGTATTCAGGAGAGGTCTTTGGAATCGACATCACTATCCTGGAATGACTCATCATTATCTTCAGTTTGTTGATTGGTCTGTACATCATTTTCACTTTCATGGAAAATGTCTGGATTGCAGACACTCTCCATGTTGGTCATATATGTATTGCCTTCTTCCTCAACTTCAACATCAGAATGCTCTTCACACTCATATTGTCTTTGTCCTAGCTGACCACATTTTTTACACTTCCATCCGTTTGGACAATTGTTTGCTGTGTGCCCTTCATCTAGACACTTACTACATTTCATATTAGGTCTGCTTGTAGATGCTTGGCCAAAATGGCTAATAGTAGCCCAATAATTGCCTATTTTCATCGACCTCGGCAGCGGCGGATCAAAAGGTTTGCATATGACTATCCTATCACCTGTTCTGCAGTTTGTTACAAGATTGTCAATTCTCAATCTTTCCCTAGAGTGAGTGATTATCTCACACTTGCTAACTGAGGTTTCAAGAGTTCTTAGGATTTGGTCGTCATCTGCTGATAGAGGAACATTTTTGACTCGTACCTTTATAGCATTTGGTTCTTCATTCATGGTTACTTTTGGGTTTCTCAAGTACAGGGTTATTGATTTTCTTCTGATGGTTAACCCCAATGACAGTAGTTCTTTTTTGTCTTGTTCATTGTCGAAATATATTCGCCAGATGCCTCGAACTCTCTGTAACCCAATTAAAGCTCTAACTGGTACCTGCTCTTCTATTGCTCGATATACCTCTATATTTAGTAGGAATGGGCGTTGACCTAAATGATTCATATCATGTTCACCAAATACATCTGTTTCGAGAAGAAATATTGGTTTGACATTACCAATCTTGCAGTCATCATTTTTGTTTTTGTATCTGTTTTCATCTCTAGCTGCTTCGGCATAAGAGGTGGCCATTTTGTTTTCTTCGTTTGGATTTTTTTTGTCTTTACACATCGATAAATACTAAACTATTTGTCCGTTTTTGAATGTTTTAGTCTCAAAAGGAATGTAAACATGTATTGCATACAGTTTTCAACAATTCATACCATACTATTCGCTGCAATCTTTCAAAAATTCACTTTTTTGCGGAGCTATGAAACACTAATCACCTTGGTTCAAGGGCCGTAACTCATCCTCCAGATATAACACGTCCTTTGAATAGTACCATTGCTCCATTACCAGACATTGCTCCATTTCCAGAAGCTAACACCACTCCAGCCAATCAGGTTTCAACAGCCATACATCATGTTCGTCAGACATTATTGCAACCAACATTACCACTGTCATCAAATTCCTCTTTTACAAGGGATACAATGCAGTCATCTGTAGCTTTACATTTCAGACCAGCAAACGTATACAACTGCTATCCTGGACCAATTCATCAAGTAAAATCTAACACAGATATTGAAATTGACTTCCTTGAACTCCGAATTCATCCTGATACAGTCAGTAAAGTTTCAAGCAATAGCCTAACTGATTCGCAATTCATCTTTAACTTGGCAAAAGAGTTGTTTACTCCTGCAGAAATGTTTGGAAGGAACTACACCGGTCAGAAAGGGAAACAAAGTCTCTCACCAAGAAGGAAGCATGTCATTGAGCACTGTGTATTTGACAACAAAGGACCACACATGCTAAAACAGATTGGGTCCTCTATAAACAACGGGATACGTAACATGTTCCGAAAGAAATAAATTTGAATAAGCTTTTTGACATCAATTTATAACAATGGACTACAATATATTCACCTGGTGATAAACAATTAAACAGTTATTGTTATTGTTCATTTAAAATGGACTTATTATCATTAATAATTTATGGACATCAGTTTTGTGGCTAAATAGATTTCATTTACCTATTAAGGTGTGAAATAGTAATCTGCATATGTTGTAAATAGTTTTTATTGAAGATTAATTTATTTTTGTTTATATATCTATTAAAATGATCACTTTATTGTAAACTTATCTCATTAGTTTTTAATAGTTACATTGCCTCAACAGAATATTTGTGAAACAGCAAAACAAAAGGTGGTGTGGGCTTTATTTCGAAAAAAAATATTTCAAGATTGCTTACAATGCAAGCTATTTTATTGATTGTTGATTTTAACTTTCTAGTAATGTGATTGCTTAAAACTAACTTAAAACACAAATTGTAGACTTAATTAGTTATTAGTATATGCACACCAGGTGTGATATAATTGCCAATGACACCAAAGTGGACATGTATTGTTTATGACAGTGTTACTGTCGATCATGTGGAACCATATATGACACAAAAAGAAAAACGTATTGCAGTGTTAAATGTCAGTCCCAGAAAGGCCTCCAACAAGGAGCAAAAACATATCACCTCACCTTAAGTTTAAAACACTAACTAGCATGAATTGCTTTTCTTCCTTATAGTAGCAGTATATTGTGGTTTGCCGTTTGACGACTTGAATTTTCAAATCCTTTGTTCTTTGAAGTTTAGATATTTGTCTCATTGGCAATGACATGAAGTTTACATCATCCACTATATCAAGCAAGAGTGCACACTCTGAAATGTCTCGCCTACTTTACTAATCATTGATAGAATGTTGATAGTCCTAAATACGAACTTTATTATAACTGTTATATATACTTAATATAACCAAGAAAACTAAACATTGACCGATGAACCATGAAAATGAGGTTAAAGTCGGATAAACCATGCCAGGTAGACATGTACAGCTTACAATTCTTCCATACAACAAATATAATTGACCTATTGCTTATAGTAATAAGAAAAACGAACCAAAACCCCAAAACTTAACACTGAGCAATGAACCGTGAAAAATGAGGTCAAGGTCAAATGAAACCTGTGCGACAGACATATAGATATATAATCATTCCAGACACCAAATATAGTAGACCTATTGCATACAGTATGAGTAAAAAAGACCAAATCCAAAACTGAACTTTCACCACTGAACCATGAAAATGAGGTCGAGGTCAGATAACACCTGCCAGCTAAATCTGTACACCTTATAATCATTCCATACACCAAATATAGTAGACCTATTGCATATAGTACGAGTAAAAAAGACAAAAACTCCAAAAGTGAACTTTCACCACTGAACCATGAAAATGAGGTCAAGGTCAGATGACACCTGCCCGCTAAACATGTACACCTAAAAATCATTCCATACACCAAATATAGTAGACCTATTGCATACTGTATAAGTAAAACAGACCAAAGCTTAAAAACTTAACTTTGACCACTTAAACACCTCATCACTTTTTATTCCAATGTGTGAAAAGGAATGGAGAGGGGGCTTGTTCACATTGTATTGTGCCAGAAACTTTTCAAAGAAGCATGTTGAAACCATTGTAAATGCTTCACACAAATAAAAAAAAGAAGATGTTGTATGAATGCCAATGAGACATATCTCCATAAGAGACACATAAACTAACAACCATAGGTCACGGTACTCTGACTCATAATGGTTTACTTTTATAAATTGTGACTTAGATGGAGAGTTGTCTCATTGGCACTCATATCATATCTTTATATCTATAAATAGCAATAAGGTTTTTAATTAGCTTGATTGTAAATAGCAGAACAGGGATAGCTGGAGAAAACCTAGAACTATAACAAATAAAAGAAGACAACAACACTGAATTAACATTTACTCCAGATAGAACATACGAAACTGATCTATAAATATATACATGTATATGCAATATGTACAAGTACTTTTGTCAATAAATCCTAACAGATAATGATTGAAAATCATAAAGCTGACATACATAATATATTTAATTTCTACCACAGAATTATTGTCATAAAAAAAGACATAATTGCTTTGCTGGGTGCAGCCTGATACAACTGCATATGTTAAACCCTGAACATTTGGGGCAAATTTGGACACTATTTTCAAGCTTGATACTGTGCGAATCAGAATTATCTGGATTGTGATTAAATTTTTGACATAGAAAGGTTTCTGACACGAAATACATGTCAAGGTCTTACAGATTTATTGTGCAATACTGTGGAATTATAGATAATTGAACCCCTTAAAAAATTTAATAAACCCCAAACCTTTGAGTCCCCTGTTACAATATTTAAGCATGCCTAGTACTGTTCTTACATTTTGGCTTTTTAAAATAATATGGAGGTATGAACTTTTCACTTAAATCCTTAACTTCACAATTGTTACATTTACATATATATACAAGATTTGAAAAAAGCTAGAGTACAGCAAACAAAGTATTATTGACATACAAGTATCACACACAAAAGTTACAAAACAAAATCTGTACAATGAAAAAAGCTTCATATCTTTAGGTGAAATAGAATTTTATCAACAAATATATTTACAGTATGAGCATATAAAAATAAAAAAATACAAAAACTGAGTGACTAGAAATTTAGTACTTTTTGCACTGATCATTATGAACTGTGGCATTATTATTTAAAGTATATTTACAAGAGACTGCATGATGCAATTATGGTGTACATAACACAGTACAAACTAAATCAGACATAAGGTTTGATAAAACTCTGGATTTCAAAATGTAAAAAGAAATGAATTTCATCTCCAATTTTTGCATAATGTACATACATGACATATGTACCTTTTCTCAATATTTTAAAATACCCCGTTTTCTGTTGAAGTCATATACCTACACTAAATTTTGTCACTAGCTTTCTAAATTCAAATTTTGAGCAATCCAGCTATTTTTGGTTTAAAATATTGTAGTGAATGGCGAACACAAATGCTGGAAAAATAACAGTATACTTAAACACCTTTAAAATGTTTAAAACACTGTAAAATGATGTTGCATTAAATCAAACATAGAAATATCAATTTATAGATACATATGATTGATATACATGTACAGCCATACAGGTATGCAAAATGTTAAAATCCAGATGGACCTCCATGGTTCAAAATTACATAAGGTAGAACTCTGTGAAGATGGTCTATGTATGCTGAACATTTCTGAGGTGTCAAGGTCAACCAGAAATCAGCAGTTCTTTGGACAAGTTCATCTTTTTTTCTTGGTTTCACCTTATTCTGGAGATGCTGTTTCATTGCTGCCCAAACGTTTTCAATGGGGTTGAGGTCAGGTGAAGATGCGGGAGTTTCCATTACAGAGTCAAGTACTCCATTCTGTCTCACCCACTCTTTGGTTGATTTGGATTTGTGCTTAGAGTCGTTATCCTGTAAAGTACATAAAAATTATATGATAACAATGTGATTCTAAATCAAATCAATAATTCATGTTCTTAAAACATTGTTATGACGTCATTCTATTGTTTTACCTGTTCTTTATTTCAGTGATTGGACTATCATTTACCTGTAAGAAACCATTATGTCACCTTTAGCTGTCCAATATTTTTAAGAATAGCCCTCCTCTTTCTTAAAAATATTGGACAGCTAAAGGTAGCATAACTGATTCTTACAGGTAAATGATAGTTAAATCACTCAAATCAAAAACCTATTAATTACCCCAATTGTTTTCATCTTGTAAACATTAAATACAACCAAAGAACAAATGACAATTAAATAAAAACATTTTATTAAAGTCACTTTCCAATTCAATAACTTTGTCACTCATCAAAACGGTTTCTTGAGGAAAAGAAATCACTTTCAAATTGATTTTTAACACATCCAATACTTATATCACAGTCATTTTCTCATGTTTTGGGGTTGTCTCTTTTAAGACTAATTCAATAAGTTAATTATGCTCGTTGAAGTCTTGTTCTTTGGATTTTATGAATTTATTTCTTTTTTCAAAAGAGTTATCCTCGTCCGTCTTTAGGCTATCAAAATTCACCTCTGGTGTTGCTCTTATTCTTCCTAACATCAGTTTCAACTACAATTAAAAATGAATAAAGCAATGAAGTAATTATTTTTAAATTTGATAGATCATGCTACAATACAAGGGCCATGAACAAACTAAACCTTATCCTGTGTAGAAAGTGCGAATCTTGAACTTCTTTCATGAACTAGGGGACTATAATAGTTTTGATAATATTCAAGTTTCTAAATTGATTAAGAAGTATTGTTTTTTTAAGTCTGATATTATTGCTTAAATATGAATATACTGCTACATACACTTCGCTCATGAACCACGATGAATATGGAAAGTAGAATAAAGGAACACAATACCGCATTTTATCTGTCAAACAAACCAATCGTGTTTCCGATTCGTACTTTTTTGCAGTGATCGTTTTATGAGAGATTTTTTTTTCAAAAGAAAATCGAGACAAGAATATATTTCGGTAACATTTATAAAACACAAAGGACTCAATAAACAAATAAACGAAAAAAGAGCGACACGACCTTGCAGTAAGAAAAAAAAATAGAAAAAGGGGGGATGTATTCAGGTGGTACCGTTTGGGTAGTCTCTTGAAAATTCCAATAAAATAATATAACTGATTGCATGTAGCTATTTCTTCATTTGTTCATATTAATTAATATGTATTTGTAATAAGATCGACTGCGGTGCACTCGACATGGTTCGACAAGAACCTGTTTCCATATCCTATTCTTTTTCTTTTCTCATTCACTTAGTAAAAATAAAACCCAAGAAGAAACAAGAAATTAAAAGAGGAGAACTACATTTTGAAATATAATATATATAAAACTAACCATTGTTAGCTGCTTTGTCTATATCCTCTTTGTAATCCACACTGAATACTGTATCTGAATAGATTCCATTTAATTACACATTTGATTTTAATCCAAAGTTTGAAACAACACAATCACTAATACATGCAACGACATCTTTTTCTTCGTTTTTGCATTTAAAATATACTTTCATCACTTTATCCATTTTGAAACACAAACAGTATGTAATGGTATTCACGGAAACTATGAGCAGAAAATGTGAGTAGTCATTGCGCACGTAAAAATCATGATACACATACCCTGTGTCTTATTCTTCATGTAGCAATACATGTTGTTTACCTTCAGCTGTACTTTCTTTTTGTCTATTTGTTTTAAGTTTAGTTATTGTTTAAAGGGTAGGATATATTTTAATGTAAAGAAAGTTTATTCACAAAACAATTTTCATACTTGATGAAAATAAATCTTTGCTGGCTTTTCTTTTGTTTTAACTTTTATCGACGTGTTAAACAATGTTTTAAGTAAGATATAAGTCTCTAACAGTCCATTCTGTAAAATATTGAACAGGTCTTCGGCCTGCGGCCTCAGACCTGTCCAATATTTTACAGAATGGACTGTTATCGGCTTATATCCCTTACATCAAGTCAATTTACAGAAAGCTTAGAAAATATTGACAAACTTCAATTCTTTCATCATGCACAAATGAATCATGCTTATAGCATGTAATCATGGCAATTGAATCATGGTAATTGTTTGGATAAACATGATGAAGGTTTAGAATAACAATCATGACAATGCATATATTTTTCTTCATTAAAGAATATTAAGTTTCAATATAAATGTATAATGAAATTGAGAATGGAACAAAATAAATAACATAACAATGAGAACGTGTATGATGGACTATGATGATCAACTACTGCACTTCACATATATACTCTAATAAACAATGTCTATGATACATGTGTGTACATGTAAATCATGTATGCATGATAATTTACTTGAAGTTGTTAGAACAGTATACAATTTACTCAAAGTAGATATTGAAAACTGAAAAATCCCCCCTTTTTATGTTTCATAAACATGATAAATAAAATCACACAACCATGGTACATGTAACTCTGAAAAGAAATATATCTTAAATTGATAAAAAATCAAAAGGGAGCTTACATGAACATATATATATATAAAGATCACTATAATAAATGTTCTTGTGTATAGAAATATATATAGATTACTAAAAATTCAACATTTCCGGTATGAATAGTTTTAATTCACTAGTACTTTCATGTTTAAATAACAATCTTCAGGTGAAACTATACATGATTAACGTAACTATGTAACGGTAGGTGTGTAACGTCATAGTTGTCGTTGAGTATATAAAGGGAGATAAATCGTATTACACTTAGTCTATATATAGAAGTATGGAGCGTCATTATTACACAATAGAAAATGCATAGTTTGCATTCAATCGTGATTTAAATTTTGAAATAAAATGTTTTTCCTTTACTTCTCGTGTAATGTCACAACCCATATTCATTTTATAAAATGGGAATATTTTAAAAAATCCCCCTCCACATTCGTCTAAATGTTTGCTTAGGGGGATTTTTCTGTATTGTGGCTGCCTTATATGTTGTCTATGAATGCGCACTCTTTCTGTTACACTGTTCCCTGTTTGGCCGATATAAATTTCCTGGCAACCATTACATTTAATGCAATAAATTAAGTTCTCGGATTTACAGGTAATGTCTTCGTTGGTAAAAAGTGAAAGACCATTAGGTATGTCCATTCCCTTGCCGACATGGATATACGGACATGCTCCACAACGACTATCTCGACATTTTGACACACTGAATGTTCTTTGTTGGTCGAATCGTGCTCGGGTCAATAGTCGTTTATGGTTTTGTGGTTGCCGTTTACTTTGTAGAAGTGTTTCTGTATTAATTAAACGGCGCATCTTTTCATCCTGATCAAGAATAGGTAAATTTGCCTTTGCAACGGGAATAATTTTAAAGTTCCGGGGATTATGTGTAATAACGAACGGTATTTTATCGTTGTTATTACTCTGATCCTCGCAGGTGGAGCGTAGTTGGTTGGTTGGGATCTGTTTTGCCATTTGAATTCCCCTTTCTATTAAAGTCTCTGGATAGTTTTGCTTGATCAAAAATGATTGTAGTTCCTCTAGACGGTCTTCTCTCAAATGTTCATCCTCGACTACTGTACATATTTTTCTTGCTAAACAATAGTGGATATTCCTTTTGGTATGAGATGGGTGGCACGAATTAAAATCTAAATACTGATGAGTATCAGTACCTTTGTAAAAAATATCGGTTTTAATTTCAGTGCCATCTTTAATAACAAGAATGTCTAGAAACGGTAATTGGTTAAAATTTTCATCCTTCGTAAATTTTATGGAGGTATGAAGGTTATTTAGTATGTCCGAAAATAGTTGGAGTTCTTCGTCGGATTTGTTCCAGATAATGAAGCAATCATCAAGGTATCTTTTCCATGATAATTCGAATTCTCTTGCAAATTCAACTCCAAAATTATTTTCAACTTCTTGATACAGTCTTTGTTCAAGGAAGCCCATGACTAATGTTGCATAGGTTGGTGCAAATTTTGTTCCCATTGCTGTCCCCCGATGTTGCAAATAGTTCTTGCCATTGAAATAGAAAGAATTGTTTTCAAGAATTAGTTTAGTAGAATCGAGTATAAAGTCAACAGTGAATCGATTTGGTATTGCATCTCGATGTTTTGCAACCCAATATTGTATTGCCTCTATTCCTAAATCGTGTGGAATGTTCGTATATAGGCTTGTGACATCGAAGCTTACTAAACGAGCGTGAACCGGTGCTATTTTTGGCAGGTGTGAGAGAAAATCTATATCGTCTCTTATATAGCTCGGTACATATTTACATAATGGTTTCAAAATTATGTCTAAAAAGTTGCTTAGTCTGTGAGTGGGACTTGCTGGACCTGCAATGATGGGTCTAAGTTTAAGATCCGTCGGTTTTTGCACTTTTATGTATTCGTTTTGCTGATAATTAATAGCCGATTGGATCTCCTTTGATTTATGGATTTTTGGAAGGCCATAAAAGTTACTCGTTTTCCTTTCGAAATTTTTCAAGTAATCATACTCTTTTTCCGTAGTGGCCGTTGTGTATTTGTTCAGTACGGTATTCAATCTTCTCTTGACTAGATGATCTATATTATCAGGAATTTCTGAGTAAAATGTCGAATCATTGAGTTGTTCTTCAACTTTAATTCTATAGTAGTCTGAATCCATTATTACTATTGCCCCACCTTTATCGGCGTGCTTAATTACTATGCTTTTATCGTTTCTTAGATTTTGGAGTGCTGACTTTTCGCCTTTAGTTAAGTTGTGGTTGACTTTAATTGGTGTAAGTGGGTAGTTGGACAAATTTTCGATATAGTCATCTAAACACTTGTTTCTTCCGGTATTTGGAATAAAGGTAGATTTGTTTCTTACTAACGAGTCGTCCTCCTCACTTTCTTTATCCGCGAAATATTCAGTGAGTCTCAATCTTCGACAAAATTTCAACATGTCTGCTTTAAGTTCATCATGATCCACAGAGGGAGTTGGTGTAAATTTTAAACCCCTTTTACGCAATTTCAGTTCATTGTCATTAAATACTCTGTTGGACAAATTTATAATTTTTGGATCGACTTTTAGGCATGTTTTAGACTGGTTTCTTCTGGATTTTTCTCCCTCTCGGGAGTTATTTGGCCCGACACTAAAAAATGAATACGTTTTTCTTGATTCTGGCGCTGATTAGTTTTTACATAATTTACATAATTTTGCCGGTTGTTTTGAACGTTATTCTTATTGATACGGGATCGGTTCACTGATTTATTTCTTGGACGGCGATTTTGTTGGTAGTTTCCTCTACCAGCTGACTGCGGATTCGCTGTCCGACGTTTTTGAGACGAAGCATACCGGAAATGTTGAATTTTTAGTAATCTATATATATATATATAGCTCTTTTTTTGAGAGCCAATGTGGTCGTGTGGTCTAGCGGGACGGCTGCAGTGCAGGCGATTTGGTGTCACGATATCACAGTAGCATGGGTTCGAATCCCGGCGAGGGAAGAACCAAAAATTTGCGAAAGCAAATTTACAGATCTAACATTGTTGGGTTGATGTTTAGACGAGTTGTATATACATTATGTACACAGCCATGTATCACCATCATTGATGGCGATCCGATGGATACATCTGTTGTAGAGTTGTCACTGACTCAGGCGTACTTATAAATATAATTATTTTCTGTGACTGTATATTACATTAATTTGTAGGATCCTTTACTATAGATAATTTAGCTGATCTGTAACAATAACATCTTCATGCCTTATATATCATGTACTGTAGTACGCCGCTAGATTAAAACTGACGTGGAAAGGTAACACACGGCCAGCGAAAGCTCTTTTTTTGAGAGCCCAGGTGATCGTGTGGTCTAGCGGGACGGCTGCAGTGCAGGCGATTTTGTGTCACGATATCACAGTAGCATGGGTTCGAATCTCGGCGAGGGAAGAACCAAAAATTTGCGAAAGCAAATTTACAGATTTAACATTGTTGGGTTGATGTTTAGACGAGTTGTATATTTATAAAATCAATTCACTATAAGTTTTATGAACACTGCTGTATAAAGCATTTGTGAGATTTTTCCTCAAACTGGGAAATCACCCATTTTTATGAATAAAACACCACATCTTTGAAATGTACAATTAAAAATTTATTAGTATCAAAAGGGAGCTCATGTCAGTTAATAGATATATATACATGTAAACAGTTCACTAAAGTTTCATGCAATTGGTCTAGTTGGTCTAAGCATGATTTGGGATTGCCGATTTTTTTGTAAGTGTGACATGTGAAAGTCAAATTATTGTGCTGTGAAAATGGAAAAAAAAATTTTAAAAATGAGAATTGCTTATGCATATAGTGACAGCCGGATACAGGAATCAGACAAAACAGTACAAAAGATCTGGGATCAGAACCCCAAATGAGACCCCTGTTTAAGTGTTTTTTCAGAATGTTGATGACAGATGGACGACAGACAACTGTGTACATGTACCAAAATATGTTTACAACTTATCGCTACATTGAAGACCCATTGGTGGCCTTTGGCTGTTGTCTGCTCTACGGTCGGGTTGATGTCGTTTTGACACATTCCCCATTTCCTTTTTCAATTTTATCTCCAATAACAAATATAAAATTTAACTTACCTGGTATAGGCGATATCCATCAGAGAAGGCAGCAGAAACAAATGGCACAAAATTAGAAGCAAGAATTTGTTGATAAATTACAGAGTCCATGATTCCAGTGAATATGCACACATCTGTTCTCCCTTTGTACGAAATTCCACCCCAAACATGAACCTGTAAGAATGGCACAAATTAAGTACTAGTTACATGTATTTTTATCGAGAACATGTTTAATGTGATGAATACATGTACTCTCATAAGTTAAGTTCATTTAAATAGTTTAAACACGATGATGATATACATTTACAGTACTAAAAAAAATATGAAACATTATTTGTCATTTTCATTATACATGTACACTAGAACACACCCGCAAAATTGAGGGCATTGAGAGCTTGGTTAAAAGTATGTAAACTGTTAAATGGAGAATTTCAATAAAAGATTTCATATCTGGAAATTTTCAGAAAAGATATCAAAATCTATAGGTACATGTACTTGGAAACAGTTTTACTCCGCTCCCTTGTTTCCAAAGTCTGTTAAATTCATTATTTTTGCGTTTCCGTATACTATGAACATCTCAATGTTAAAACCGTTGGTCATTTCCGACTTAAAAGAATACAATTATACTTATATTAGAATTAGAGACATCCACCCGTACTTCTTTAGCTTGTACTTAATCATTTGTTAATTATATATAATGAAGATATGTAATTACTATAGCTAGTCTAAAACATTATGATGTCTTGAAAGGCTTTTTAACATGTTAAACAGGTTTAATTTCTGGTACATGTTGTAATAATGCTAATTCTGCACAATATGAGAACAATATGAGAAAAAAATGCTAAGTGCAAACTCTGATATTTTAAAACTACAATACAAGAACAATGTCAGAGGAGGATCTAGGGGGCCTGTCACGTGTTGAAGGCGGTCATTCTATAGTAGAAGTAAGAAAAATTAGGTTGATTTATACATGTACATGTATATATTGGGAATCGCAAAAGCATGACTGGAGCCCCCCTTTTTAGGTCAGGCAGTGGGCCCCACCACTTATGTCATTCAGCATCCCCCTTTATGAGAAGTTCTAGATCCACCAGTTAATGTAAATGCATGTAAATAAATACCTTGTAAGAGTGCTTCGGTTTCTGCTTTCTTGCTGGCAGCTGAGACAAATCAGAGTCTGGCTTATAAAAGAACATTCTTCCGTTTGAACACAGCTCCACTGTACTTTCATCCACGAAGATTACATTTAAAAATTTCACCTTTATGGAAAGCACTTTCATGGCATAATGCAGTCTCTTTTCTTTGTTTACATGAGATATCAGCTGAAAATATTTTACTCTTTTAGCTGTCCATCCTAATTTTCTGCGGATCAACGACACATACCCCTTACTAATCTTTGTCGAAAATGTTTTTCTTAATTTGTCGGCGATTGCATTTGCAGTTAATTCATTGTCTTTCTTTAGCCACTGATCAATAGCCTCGATGTGCAAATCGGAAATACCGCGCACTCTCTGTCTTGGTGGATCACGAATGCTTTTGGATTTTTTAAACCTGTTTAAAAATCGCCACACTGATTGTCTTGATGTTTTAACATCGTACTTCTCCTCTAACAAAACGTGCAATTTTTAGTGCTGAAAGCTTTGGAGCATACTTTAAAATAAGTTGTCGTGCTGCTGTAGAGAGACGATTCGAACTTTTGCGTTGCGCCATCTTGAATACAATCACAAACGAAATTATGATTCCGTAATTTGTAAGAGTTCAACATGTGACGTAGTAGAGTTCAATCGGCCAGAGAGGTCAATCCGCCTGATCCATCCGATCCGTCCGATCCGTCCGATAAGTCAAGGATTTTCACTAAATATCTGAGTGATCGGTGACGTGAGTTTGACGCGAACTTGACTGATCGGTGACGGATCGATGACCACTGACTGATCGCTAAAATAGTAACGCCTAAGGTTGCAAGTACTGTAAACTTCAGTGATACCAATAAGTGTTCGTCCTCTAGATCGCCTTTCCATCTTTTAGGAACAGTTAACTTTATGAAAATATCTCTATTCAAATCCATTCTACATCTGTTTGAAGATTGAGGTCAAAGGCACTTTTCATACTCTGTACTTAGAAATATTTTTGTACATTTCTGACGCATGCACAGTCACAAAAAGGGCAGACATGCGCAGAAGTGACAAAGGGCAACTCACTAACCCTCGTCAAAGTACACTACCCCAATCATGACCCTAATCCGTACCCTAACCCTAACCCTGACCCTAACCCTGACCCAAACCCTGACCCTAACCCTAAATCTAACCCTGACCTTAACCCAAACACTAACCCTAACCCAAACCCCAAATGTGTTAAAATTGTTGTTTTGGAGGCCTAGCTTTATCTCGGAAAGGATAAGTCTAGGAGGGTAACCGATTGGATTTTCATATTAAGTTTTTTCACGAACTTCTCAAAAATCAGAGTTTTGGAGGGATGGGGGGTCAGGTTATGGTTTTTGGTACTTTTCATAGTCGATCTTTTCAATATTTCAACATGATCCTATGCTTCGATCGGCTTGATGTTAAAAAATCGGTCCCGTTAGAGATAGTACTTTTTGACAATTAAGCCCATGGTGAAGACCGCAAGTCTTTATCATTTGTAGTTTGGGAGTTGGTGTTAATTTCGGGGTAAGGCTTTACTCTCGCACAAACGTTTCTTCAGTGAGGTCGGAAATTGCGGTCGTACACTTCAGTGATACCAATAAGTTTTCATCCTCTAGATCGCCTTTCCATCTTGTAGGAACATTTAATTTTATGAAAGTATCTCGATTCAAATCCATACTACATCTGTTTGAAGATTGAGGTCAAAGGCACTTTTCATACTCTGTACTTAAAAATATTTTTGGAAATTTATGACGCATGCGCAGTCACAAAAAAAGGCAGACATGTGCAGAAGTGACAATGGGCACCTCACTAACCCTCTAACCCTCGTCAAAGTACACTACCCTAACCCTAACCCTAACCTAACCCTAACCCTAACCCTAACCCTAACCCTCACCCTAACCCTAAACCCCTAACCCTAACCCTAACCCTAACCCTAAACCTAACCCTAACCCTAACCCTAACCCCTAACCCTAACCCTAACCCTAACCCTAACCCTAACCCTAACCCTAACCCTAATGTATGTATGTATGTAATCTAATATTTTCGTTACGTACTATGACATCATGTAGCTCAAAAATCGTATCGCCATTTTATGCTAAAATTTATGCATATCTGCAAATACAACAAAGTCATTTGAATTTTATTTTCTTGGTTCATTTCATATCAGCCAGGTTTATACTAAAAACAAATTATCTCCCTTAGTGCAACTCAGTTGCACTCTAGTAAAAAACCCTAACCCTAACCCTAACCAAACCCTAACCCTACAAATGCTTAAGAAATAATTAAGGTTAAATGGAAAGTTAACCTTAACCTGAACCTTAATCTTAACCTTTAACCAGTAACCGGTTAAACAAAAAATTAACCTTAAGCTTAACCTTAAGCTTAACCTTAAGCTTAACCTCAATCCTAATCTTCATTAAGAGATAACATATGCTGAAATAAAGATTAAGGTTGAGTAAACGTCAACCTTAACCTTAACTTTAACCTTAAACATAAAAAATAGCCTACAAATGCTTAAGAAATGATTAAGGTTAAATGGAAAATTAACCTTAACCTTAACCTTAACCTTAACCTTAAGCTTAACCTCAATCCTAATCTTCAATAAGAGCCAACATATGCTGAAATAAAGATTAAGGTTGAGTAAACGTCAACCTTAACCTTAACTTTAACCTTAAACTTACAAAAATAGCCTACAAATGCTTAAGAAATGATTAAGGTTAAATGGAAAGTTAACCTCAATCTTTACCTTAACCTTAAGTTTAAGCTAAACCTCATCATTAATCTTCAATTATAGCCAACATATGCTTACATAAAGATTAAGGTACTTTGCAAAGTCAATTGTAATCCTAACCTTAACCATAAACTTGAATAATAAGAAACATATGCTTAAAAAAACTGTTATAGTTCTAAAAGATGTGTCACTATTATTTCACAGTTGTCGGCTGAATACTGATAATATATTCTGAAGCATCTCGGCATTTTCCAAAGAATTGAAATACAAATATCAAGACCAAACGGCAAGACAATCACCTTGTGGTCAGTTACTTATTAGAGGTATAATATTTACCAATCAACTCATAGGCAAACCTATGAGGTATTACATAGATAAGGAAACCGTATAATTGGATGTGTCGTCTCTATACGTTAATGTATCGAGGATAAGGAAAAAAACTACTTAATTTAACCCCTACTCCTCTATTGGATCACCAACCGCCTATATTGACTATATTAGCATAATACTTTTCATGATAAAAAGCGAGCAGGACATTCTATAGGGTAATATCAAGGCTCATGCAACGTTTTGGGTCCCTGCTGCACGCCTGTTACCTTAGTTATCGTTTGTTGTACAATGACAAGGCAAACTAATTTTTTTTATTCTTCCTACACGTCTGTCACAAGAAGAATAAAATAAAAAAGAGTTGGTTTCTGGTGCCTGTTGCAAAAAATAGCTAAGCACATACACGATTGCGAAAACGAGTTACTTTACGAAATGTACATTTAAGATGAGCACTAGTTGCAAAGATGGTTTAGGCCGAACGAAATCAACTTTGTAGAGGAGTGAAACTCAATAACCGAAAGTCAATATCCTTGCAAATTTTGGTGATTTGATCTCCTACGACCTTTTCTGCTTCACAAATGTTCACATTGCAGCCATCACAACATTAACGCCGATATTCAGTCCGCAAGCTCATGTGCGGTATGAAGGATAAGAGATCACTTTTAAAAAAAAAGGATAATTGATTTATAATTACGCATAATATAACTACTAGCATTATGTACAATACAAACATTAGGCAATGATCATAAGTAAGATCGAGATGACAGTATCAAAATTTTAATTTTGATGACATCATGAGATCAGACTTGATGTTGCGTCTCGCATGGTTTTGACGAATTCCTGACTGTGTGTATGT
This sequence comes from Mytilus galloprovincialis, assembly GCA_037788925.1. Taxonomy (NCBI): domain Eukaryota; kingdom Metazoa; phylum Mollusca; class Bivalvia; order Mytilida; family Mytilidae; genus Mytilus; species Mytilus galloprovincialis. The sequence continues at coordinate 75,323,870 of CM075342.1, read as the reverse complement.
TTGGGTATATGTTTGTACGTTTGCATGTTTCTTTGTTTGTATGTTTTTTTTTTATATGTGTATACATTTATTTGTAGGTGTGCATTTTACACGCATGTATGTATGTTTATCATATACTTTTAGAAAATAATGGTATACGTGTACCCCATGATAAAACTAATTTGTTCATATATTTATTCATCCAATTTGAAGAATTACCTTACCCGTGTGATTTGACTTTTGTTATCAACTGCCTACTATTTAGATCAACTGCTTTGTTTTAAATCAGCTGCTTCGGCTTATTATCGCATGCGTTGCTGTAACGTATCGCATGACATTTTGATGTCATTCAGTAAATTCCGGAAAATATACCTAAATGGAACATTGGTATGTGTAAAACATAACAAAGTTTAACAAAAAGAAATCATTAGGTATCAAGAAATTATACTATTAAAAAATGCAAAACATATATTACAACAAAAGCATTTGAAGAATAGTCTTTGTTAGTACGTATTCTGTTGACGTTTATGATAAAACGATAACAACATATATTATTTCATATCAGACCCTCTATCAGTCCATCCGGCCCTCAGGCTGAAGTCATGACCTAAGGCTGATAAGAGGTCTGATATGAAAAATGCCAAGTTATAATGTATATTTATATGCGTATATGTGAGTTTGTGTGTTGGTTCCAAAACCTATTTACGTCGTTCAATGTCATGCAGCTAACAAATTTGGTTTCACTCTGGTTTTCAAAGACACATGAACACATCAATAATAAAAGTAAAAAAATCGATCCAATGTTCATACCTGACTCAGATCGTTTAAAGTATATATACACATCATATTAACCAAATGACATGAATGCGCATAAGCAGTGACTCTGAGTAACTTCATCAGTACACAATGTCACTTAGACCCGAGGAATACACATTATGAAAAGATATCATTAACGTTTTTAAAATGGTGACTCTGTTCATGCCATGAGCCGCTGTATGAACCGCTTGCCTTGCACGTACCACCTGCCCACCTTTTGTCCTCCAGACCTCAGACATGTATAATGTACATACATCTTATAAACCATTATTTAATGTAGCTCTGCTCTTTGATAACATATGTTTATAACATATATTATGCAAACACCATGAGTGCGTATGATAATCTCCTCTTTATATGCGTGGGTCGCTCTACTTATGTCGTCTGCAGATATAAGTCCATGTATGTATATAATTGATAATGTATGTCTGTCAGTTTTTGAGTCTGTGTGTCTGTCTGTATATATGTAATTATCATGTACGGTGACCTATAGTTGTTATTGTCTGTTTTATTTTGGTCTTTTGGTCATAGTTGTCTCGCTGGCAATCATACCACATCTTCTTTTTTATATGTATGTATGTATGTATGTATGTATGTATGTATGTATGTATGTATGTATGTATGTATGTATGTATGTATGTATGTATGTATGTATGTATGTATGTATGTATGTATGTATGTATGTATGTATGTATGTATGTATGTATGTATGTATGTATGTATGTATGTATGTATGTATGTATGTATGTATGTATGTATGTATGTATGTATGTATGTATGTATGTATGTATGTATGTATTTATGTATGTATGTATTTATGTTATTTCTTATATTTTTATTACTTCTTATGACGTCATGTAGCTCACAAATCGTATCGCCATTTTACACTTGAATGTATGCACATGCGCAAATACAACAAAGTCACTTGAATTTTATTTTCTGGGTTCATTCCATATCAGCCAGGTTTGTACTCAAAACAAATTATCTCCCTTAGTGCAGTCTATTAAAAAAAACCTAATCCTAACCCTAACCCTAACCCTAACCCTATTCCTAACCCTAACCCTAAACCATAATCCTAACCCTAACACTAACCCTAACCCTAACCCTAACGGTGGGTAAAGGGTTGAAGGTTGACCTAGATGTGATGGTAGGTAAAGGGTTGAAGGTTTATATAGAGATAATGGTGGATTTTGTTTTCTCTATTTTTAGTAACAGAGTAAACCCTAGATAACCCTGCATGCTATTGTTTCCACAAATAATTCTGGACGATGCATTATTTTAATTGAATTAAGGGCCACTAGTTATTCTGTCGTTTTTTTCTGTGTGGTATTATTTCAGATGTATTTGTATTGTTGTATTGTGCCATGAGGTAACATTTCTTCTTGTTTATCTTTAACATTTATTTTATTCATTTTACATAGTTAAATGAATGGTTTTTTCTTTCAATCCAACCTATTATTAAAATACTTAAAATACGGAGGAACAAGTACATGAAGTAATAAATGCATCACTATACCTTTTAAAATTTAGCAATGGTATTAGTTTTCATACTTAAAAAAGAACGTCATGTACGGTATGAACACGTTCATCACTGAAGACCCTACAGTGACTTCAAGATGAAGAACTGCAATAAAAGTGCAATTCCTTTGCACTGACAAGTCCTTGTGTTCTGTTGAATTTTTCTATCAAATACATTTACCCTATATCCTTCCTTTTCACATTAATAAAGATAGTTTCTCTGGACATATAAAACCATACTTTCACTTTATGACTTTATTCCGTAACAAACAGTGGCGTTTAGACAAGAACCTGGTCTGCTACTTTTACAAAAACGTCTAATTATATGTCAGTGCTTTTATAAAGTTTAATACACCTTACAATATGATAACAAATAGATAAAATTTAGAGTTGTCTTTCTTACTTTTGTTAAAAGCCTATTAAATTATCATCCAATCAAAACGCATTATATTATTGATTGACGGAAAAGTGGGCTGGATCCCTCATTCATCATCCCTCACTTTCGTAAAGTGCCTTTACCCTAACCCGGAAAAGGGTTGAAGGTTAACACATGAGTAACGGTGGGTAAAGGGTTGAAGGTTGACCTAGATGTGATGGTAGGTAAAGGGTTGACGGTCAACATAGAGATAATGGTGGATTTACCCATGGTTAACCCTAGTTAACCCATGTGTAAATCCCTCTCTTTTTTTAGTAACAGAGTAAACCCTAGGTAACCCTGCATGCTATTGTTTCCACAAATAATACTGGACGATGCATTATTTAAATTGAATTAAGTTGTCTGGGCCACTAGTCATTCTGTCGATTTTTCTGTGTGGTATAATTTTAGATATATTTGTATTGTTGTATTGTGCCATGAGGTAACATTTCTTCTTGTTTATATTTAACATTTATTTTATTCATTTTACATATTTAAATGAATGTTTTTTTGTTTCAAACCAACCCATTATTAAAATACTTAAAATACGGAGGAACAAGTACATGAAGTAATAAATGCATCACTATACCTTTTAAAATTAAGCAATGGTATTAATTTTCATACTTAAAAAAGAACTTCCTGTACGGTATGAACATGTTCATCACTGAAGACCCTACAGTGACTTCAAGATGAAGAACTGCAATAAAAGTGCAATTCCTTTGCACTGACAAGTCCTTGTGTTCTGTTGAATTTTTATATCAAATACATTTACCCTATATCCTTCCTTATCACATTAATAAAGATAGTTTCTCTGGACATATAAAACCATACTTTCACTTTATGACTTTATTCCGTGACAAACAGTGGCGTTTAGACAAGAACTTGGTCTGCTACTTTTACCAAAAACGTCTTATCATATGCCAGTGCTCTTATAAAGTTTAATACACCTTACATTATGACAACAAATAAATAAATTTAGAGTTGTCTTTCTTGCTTTTGTTAAAAGCCTATTAAATTATCATCCAATCAAAACGCATTATATTATTGATTGGCGGAAAAGTGGGCTCGATCCATCATTCCTAATCCCTCACTTTCGTAAAATGCCTATACCCTAACCCGGAAAATGATTGAAGGTTAACACATGAGTAACGGTGGGTAAAGGGTTGAAGGTTGACCTAGATGTGATGGTAGGTAAAGGGTTGAAGGTCAACATAGAGATAATGGTGGATTTACCCATGGTTAACCCTAGTTAACCCATGAGTAAATCTCTCTCCATTTTTAGTAACAGAGTAAACCCTAGGTAACCCTGCATGCTATTGTTTCCACAAATAATACTGGACGATGCATTATTTAAATTGAATTAAGTTGTCTGGGCCACTAGTCATTCTGTCGATTTTTCTGTGTGGTATAATTTTAGATATATTTGTATTGTTGTATTGTGCCATGAGGTAACATTTCTTCTTGTTTATCTTTAACATTTATTTTATTCATTTTACATATTTAAATGAATGGTTTTTTCTTACAAACCAACCCATTATTAAAATACTTAAAATACGGAGGAACAAGTACATGAAGTAATAAATGCATCACTATACCTTTTAAAATTTAGCAATGGTATTAATTTTCATACTTAAAAAAAAAAATTCCTGTACGGTATGAACATGTTCATCACTGAAGACCCAACAGTGACTTCAAGATGAAGAACTGCAATAAAAGTGCAATTCCTTTGCACTGACAAGTCCTTGTGTTCTGTTGAATTTGTCTATCAAATACATTTACCCTATATCCTTCCTTTTCACATTAATAAAGATAGTTTCTCTGGACATATAAAACCATACTTTCACTTTATGACTTTATTCCGTGACAAACAGTGGCGTTTAGACAAGAACTTGGTCTGCTACTTTTATAAAAAAACGTCTTATCATATGCCAGTGCTCTTATAAAGTTTAATACACCTTACATTATGACAACACATAAATAAATTTAGAGTTGTCTTTCTTACTTTTGTTAAAAGCCTATTAAATTATCATCCAATCAAAACGCATTATATTATTGATTGGCGGAAAAGTGGGCTCGATCCCTCATTCCTAATCCCTCACTTTCGTAAAGTGCCTATACCCTAACCCGGAAAACGGATGAAGGTTAACACATGAGTAACGGTGGGTAAAGGGTTGAAGGTTGACCTAGATGTGATGGTAGGTAAAGGGTTGAAGGTTAACATAGAGAAAATGGCGGATTTACCCATGGTTAACACTAGTTAACCCATGGGTAAACCTCTCTCTATTTTTAGTAACAGAGTAAACCCTAGGTAACCCTGCATGCTATTGTTTACACAAATAATACTGGACGATGCATTATTTAAATTGAATTGAGTTGTCTGGGCCACTAGTCATTCTGTCGTTTTTTCTGTGTGAAATATTTGTATTGTTGTATTGTGCCATGAGGTAACATTTCTTCTTATTTATCTTTAACATTTATTTTATTTATTTTACATATTTAAATGAATGTTTTTTTCTTTCAATCCAACCCATTATTAAAATACTTAAAATACGGAGGAACAAGTACATGAAGTAATAAATGCATCACTATACCTTTTAAAATTGTCATTTAAACAAACGACATATACTATATGTGGACACAAAATATAATATACAGTACTGCCTGGTATACAATATGAATTTGAAGTATACAAAAGGAGGATGATAACAAACATTTAGCGAAAATCGTGTCATTAATATGCAAATGCAGTTATTGTGTTTCTTTTGAAACCTACGTGTACACAAGTACCTGTGTTACTAAGTATTTTAAAATCAAGATACAGGGGAAGATCCAGCCATTTTCAAAAGGGGGAAATGGGATCCAAGCACATGTTCCTAGTAGTTCCAACCCCCGGACCCCCCCCCCCCTTGAATCAGCCCCTGATACATAATATACATAACACCCCATATGTGAAATCTTTTACATTTACTGTATCATCATACAATTCGTAAAAAAAACCTAAACTTTAGCATTTTATATCATGTAACTTTAATATTATAAGAACTTGTTAAAATTGCGAAGAATGGTAAAATAAATTTTAGCCGTTAGAGTTTTGAATTCAAATTTTCGGTAGGCTAAAAATTTAGTTTTATTATATAAATGTATTGTGTATTATATATAAAAAGGGAATGCTAAAGTTATAGCAAACATATTATTTCTTTTTATTTTTTTTGTAGGTTAATACTAAACCAGTCGGGAAATTTTCTTTTCTTATTTCTTTAATAGATAAATAATATTCAGCTGAATTATTGAAAAACTGAATGCAGTTTCTCTAGCACAAAAGAAAATAAGGTTTTCCAACATAGATGCGAAGTGTTCCACTTTATGTCATGGTTTTAAAAAAAAAGATATGTGTAAGTATTCAGACATTTCATTTAAAACACAGATTTTTAGTGAAAAAATATAGACTTTTAGCTATTTTACAAAGATTCAAAACAACCCATTTTGAGAATGAAAATTGCAGTGAATCGATATGTATTGCAGTCCGTTATATGTGAATCAACTTTGTAATATCAATTTATTCAAAAATATCAATAATGATCAAATAATTGTTATGACAATGTCAAAGTGACTTGATACTAAAATGGCTTCATTCTGCCAAGAAATATATTTTTATCATGATTAAGTTTTGCTTTAGATATTTGTTACAAAAATATTTCAAGATCTTTCTCTAGTAAATTCAAACAATTGTCAACAAATCATGTGTAAAATTGAGAAAGGATGTTCTATCCTGTTACTTTTTGTCCTATGAAATTTGTGAACTTTATCAGTCCTGTGACTTTCTGTCCGTTTACCTGAAAAATATGCTTGCCTTAAGGAAAGATTTTTGTATTTGTTTTCTCCACATACTGAATGTTTAAAAACAGGTGTATATAAATTATAAATATAATAGAGATACAGCAGCCCAGACCAAAAACAAGTAAAAGGACAAAGATGAACTTTGACTAATCATGCTCACAGGGAAAAATCTATATAAAAACTGACATAGTTCACAAGAAAATAAATAGTTTAGGCCACACTAATTTCATTAAAAATTTTTTGGATTGATAATATAAGACACATTTATTGCACGCTAACTTTGGTTACTTTCTGTGGGAAATATTATATTGCTATACAATAATAGCAATTATTGTACATCACACACCAGCGGCTATACATATATGTACATGTGAAGATTAGTTGGTTATTGGTTCTAAAAAATCCATTGGCAAATATTTTGTGAAAATTTAGGATTTGACAGTTATCAATACATTAATTTACAATATGTTAGTACAAATAACTAAGTAATCTTGAAAGGCTATTATATTTTTTTTCTTTGATGCCTTACATCGTAGGAAGACATCAAAGCAAATACTTAAAATAGCCTTCCAAGACGTCATAATTATTTTGACTAACAATATGTAGGATTATGTCTTGTAATAGGTAAACGGACAGAAAGTCACAGGACTGATAAAGTTCACAAATTTCATAGGACAAAAAGTCACAGGAAAGAACATCCTTTCTCAAGGGGAGCAGCACCTGATAAAAACTTGGAAAGTTTCACTCGTTTTTTGTCCAAATTATTAAAATCTGAACACGACTGGACACGGTCTGACAACATTCTAACATAATTTTGTATCCATTGCATGTTTTGGTCTGTCACGGTCTTAACGGGTCTAAACAGTTCGCTAGAAGATTCAGTCTTGTTAATCTTGACATGCCTTATCGGACTGCTTTACCTGATGAGACTATCGATCGGAACGGCGCTTGAACGGTCTTAAAAATCTCAACGTTTATATCTAGCAGGAAAACCAGTCAATTAAGATATGTTCAGACCAAAATGACCGTTTCAGACTGAAATCGTGCTACTAGTGATATCATATAGTAATATATAAAGTATATTATAATGGTTGTGTGGCGTTCTAAACTAGATTTTATGAATTGTAAATGTTCTTTCGTTTAATCTCAAACAGCTGGGTTTAAAATAGTTATCCCATTCGGACTGGGTGTGTCACTGTCAGATCACCCTCTGGTCTCCGGTCATTTGATTGATTTGACACTGACACACCGCGTCCTCATGGGATAATTATTATTTACAATAGCTTGATATAACATTGATTTAATGAAGGTACGTCATGAACAGTGAAACGCATGACCTTGTTATGCCATACTATGGTTAAATATGTTGACAAGATGTAGATTAATGAGTACTTTTCAGTATATACGTATAACAATATGTATTAAGATATGTTTTGTTTTATAAAAATCAAATCACTGTTAGTACAAATAAAAACAATGTTAACAGAATTAGCTTCATCTCCAGTCTTTTCTCAAATTCATCATTCGGCATTTTATAGGTTTATAAGATTAATATTGAAAATAAAACATCTGGTTGAATTTCAGAAGATCAACATACATTGACTGCCCTTAATTTACAAAAATACAACACATTTGCTCGTTTTGAATGATGTCTGATTGCTGACTTTATGAGTTAAAGAAGAATCAGGTATTTATTTTTGTACTTCATTCTGTACTGTTTCTCTTTAAATACTGGTTCATACAGTTGGGTGCAGACCAAGCATTACATAAAGTAAACGCAAGTTAACGCGGCGTGCACATATTTCGTTAGTTGACTTTATATTTCGCGTTTACTAGTAAACGCCCGTTTATTTCATTTACGTTAACGCGGTCAAAATGGAAATTTCTAATGTCTACTCGAGTAAACGCGCGTTTACTCTGTGTCCGTTTAGTCAGTAGTAAACGGCCGTTTACTTCAGATTTCACTAGTTTAATTTTACGTGCACGTAAAAGTAAACGGGCTTTTAGTACAGATTTCTTAATTGTATTTTTACATGCACTTGAGAGTAAACGCGCGTTTACTTTTCGCGTTAACTAATTGTGTATATTATAAAATAATTGTCGGATGCATTTGTACATTTATTTACGTTGTTGAAATGACTTAATATTTTACGTATATGTGTTTTGAACCTTAACAATCAAAAATACTTTTTATTAGAAATATAAACATTTATTTATTGCAAAAAAGTCAGTTCCAAAAACTTTCAACAGCGGATTTTCTATTTTTCTGTTCAAAATTTACATGTACAAATATCGACTCACAATTAAACTGGCATATTTAAAAAAAAAAATTCAAGAAATTAATTAAAGAAGTGTCATTTCATTAAATGCAATCGTCAATATGTTGATCGAAAATGGACAGATGGATATTTTGATGTACCTTATCATGTGATATATTAGGTCAGTGTATCAAGGATACTAGTACAATCTACGTTAACGCGCGTTTACTACAAACAGTAAACGGGCGTTTACTTTTTTTTTACAAAAATAGAAGATACGCCTTTTTCGCGTTAACGCGACGAAACGAGAAAGTAAACGCCCGTTTACTCTTTACAAAATTAGAAGACACGCGGTTTTCGCGTTAACGCGGAGGTAAACGCGAAAGTAAACGCCCGTTTACTATTTATGTCTACTAAAATTTCGTAGTTAACGCAGAGTTAACGCGGCGTTTACATGAAGTGCACGCGAGTAAACGCCGCGTCAACTTTTTAAGCCCGTTTATGGGTAATGCTTGCCCTTAATCCAACCATTTTTCATGTTTTTCTCTATTTCAATAAGTTTTCCATGTATATCCGTTTTGTGTCTCTCAATAGCGTTTTGAACCATGTTATTGAATTTGTCGTATTCTGCCGTACCATAACCAAATCTCAACGTTCTATACTCTTGAAGTACATCAAATTTCGGGTCATAATCTAAAACAGAACAATATGCATAACATATATTAGACAAAATTTCAAATAGTCATCGAGTTATATATCTAACTTGATATTCATCAACCAGATGCCTTTTATAAAATGTAATTTGTCACAAACTGTACTATTCTAACAATCTATGAATTATAACAGATATTTTATCAACACCGAAAAACCCGAACTCAAAATTCTTTATGATTCAAAACAACAAAGAAAACAATGTATTGCAAACTTGAAAAAGAGGAACATAACGTTAATATTAGTAATTTTAATAGTAAAATTGTACCACTTTGACATGCTTTTTCTTTTTTATGGCTCCTTTTGGTTGATATTGTTATTCAATTAAGAGAACAGCTTTTAGTTTGGTATTTTTTGTTATTTAATTTTTGTCTTTAAGAGCTCCAACCTTATAAAGAGTTATTTTCATATTTTAACATATTTGGTCTATACCTAGATAGGTTATTTACAAAATCATCAAGAAGTAAAATCACAAAAATACTGAATTCTACGATAAATTCCTTAACTCCTATTAAAACGGCAAAATCAAAAGCTCAAGCACAACAAACGGACAATACCTGTCGCATTCTTGACTTTGTACAGTCATTCTTTTTGAAGAAAATGATTGGATTGAATCTGGTTTATTTTTTGCTAGCTAAACCTCTCACTTGTATGACAGTCACACACCATTGTATTGAAAACCATGTGTGACCAAGATAAACTGATATAATAGGTGAAAATCACAGGTAATACGTTTTTGACTGTATTTTAATCTTTCGACACCTTTGCATGGTTTGTCTGATTCCAAACTGATAAACGTATGCTAGCCGTATTACATTTACATCGTAAAGATTAATCTTTGATATGCTATATCTTCTGAAGTGATGACATGAAATAAGACAGGAACGAAAAGTATTTATTGAAGCAAATATACGTAAGTTTTTTGTGTGCTTGGCTATATCCTACAGTCAAAGCGCGGATGATGTGTATAGACAAATTCATGAGAAGAGATTATGGTTGAAAAAAACACGACAACTCTGTAAATGTAAAAAACATGTTCAAAATGTTCAAAATAAATATTGTGACAATACAAAAAGAATGATCAAAATAATATAGCGTGAGTTGTTTCGACATCAATTTAATGAGTTAAATAAGACAGCTCAAGTGTTGGAAAAAGTTGACTCATGCAGTTCAATAAATATCATGTAAGCACAGTGAATGTAAAAGATTCTCATTTAAAACAACTTTTACTCTTGATTGGTAAAGTCAAACACATTTTACATGATAAACCAATAATTGAAGTCAGCAATGATTCAAACTTACACCTGCAATGTTATTCCTTATACGAATGGAACGCCATTGCTTAACATGAAATTTCAAAGAAGGAAGATACACACATCAGACGATGGTTCGAAAAGGTCATGTACGTTATGAACTAAAGAAGTTGGAGATTGTGAGTACCTGTTAGTATCCTGCTTCAAATAACACTGACCTTTTTTTAATTAGAAAAAGGGTTCCCCACATTAAAGAAAAAGGTCATGTTTTTCTCTGGCTGTTTATGACGTCTTTACACTAAATCCATTGGATGTTGGATGTGTACGGATTGATAGTTTAGTCTAAGATACATGATTTTTTTTATTAGTTGTTAGTGGCTTTGAACTAGCAGTCAGATAACTGCGAGTACTCTCAAATCTGTTCATTGCGTCTTTTTGTGTCGGGATGTATAAGTACCCGGCCACGTCCACTTGTATTTTTGTTCATCTGATGAGTTAAGCCCTTTTCAACTGATTTTTATAGTTCGTTGTTCTTATGTTGTACTGTTATACCACTGTCCCAGGTCAGGGGGAGGGTTGGAATCCCGCTAACATGTTTAATCCCGCTACATTATTTATGTATGTGCCTGTCCCAAGTCAGGAGCCTGTAATTAAGTGGTGGTCGTTTGTTTATGTGTTACATATTTGTTTTTCGTTAATTTTTTTACATAAATTAGGCCGTTAGTTTTCTCGTTTGAATTGTTTTACATTGTCTTATCGGGGCCTATTATAGCTGACTATGCGGTATGGGCTTTGCTCATTGTTGAAAGCCGTATGGTGACCCATAGTTGTTAATGTCTGTGGCATTTTGGTCTTTTGTGGATTGTTGTCTCATTGACTATCATACCACATCTTCTTTTTTATATTTACCCGCAAGCAGATTCACATTTTTTATCTTCATCGCATAATTTTGTCATGCTATCCGCATATTAAATGAAACTTAGAAATGAAATCCTTCTTATTCCATTAATATCGTTCATAGACAAAAATTAGAGCTTAATTTCAAAATTAAGTTAATGTTAAAATATATAAGTCACACATTATGCCATATTGAACACAATTTGAAGAAAAGAAGTGAAAAAATATTTACCTTTCATAGTAAAACATTCGTCTACCATCAAAAAATGCGTTATAGTTGGCCCAAATTCACTTGGAAACACATACACCTGTTTGCGAATTCCTTTGTCCCAATCAATTCTTATGTCATCTAATTTAAGTTCCGGGAAAGGAATACTTCTCTGTCTTGCCCATCTTTGTGCCTTTTCCAATTCCTTAACACGATGAAATTTTTCTTTAAAATGTCAACTCCTTATTTTTATCTTTATTTCTGTATATTAATTCACAGTGAATTTTGTTAAATTAAAAAAATGAATAAAAAATAAAACATTAACTATCTATATGTCAGTCATTCGTTCATGACATTTGGTTATGGCACTCAATCTGAGATTTTCTACTCTTGATGTCTTGTCTGGTTTTGTGCTAGCTGTTCAATAACTTAAAGAATTGTATCCCTATTTCGTATATAATAAGTAATGATACGATGGTAATCAATACTATTGTGTGAACGATGTGTTCCTTTTGTTGTAAATGTAAAAATATTTAAATGTCAAAGTACTCGAATGCATAGGTTTCCTTTTATTAATATATATATATATTCTTTTGATACATATGTATATATATATATATATATATGAGTCTAAAAGATTGTGTAATAATACCGATAAATAGATGGAAAACAAAACACTAAAAAGTGTTATAGACTCTCTCTCTCTATATATATATAAACGTTTAAAAAAACACCAGAATCTCACTGAGGAAGGATATCTGTTATCCGAAATAGTTATAAATAATTACATTGATAGTTACCTTTTTTTGTATTTGGAGTAGTTTTGTACACTTTTTTAGACGTTTATATAATGTATTTATTGTGTAGTCGTAACGATCCAGCGCCCCGTGGGGAAAATCGCTGACTACTATTCAGACGTTTTTTTATTTATAACAGTCTAAAAATTTGCACAACGGTACTGATATAAGATGTAATTATACGAAAATGTTGTTATTAAATCGTGTTGACAAATATTTCGGTTCAACAAATGGCCTTCTTCTGTGTCACAAGTTTCAACAATACTGATGCATAATGTATAAGGTGTGAACATAGATCAGTAATAATACAGGTAAGTTTTGGTCGATTGAATTTAATCCAAAATCCTGAATATCATAATATAAACAAAACATTAAAATTCAATATACGTTACTGTGTATATTAACAATAAAAATGAGTGAATAACAAAACGGTTAGTATTTCTTATTGATGCCGTTTGGATGATGTACATTAAGTTCCTTTATTCAAAAGCTTTCCCGAACATGTCGCTGGGCATCACTCCAGTCAATTACTAGAATTTTCATGCGGTTAAAGTCATCAGGTTTGTGACCCGACTGTCTGAAGTGCTTTGAAACTGGGAGAAGAGTCTTCTTAGAGAAATCACTCCTATGGCCATTGAGGCGTTTGTGAAAAGGCTGCTTTGACTCACCAACATTTTGGAGGCCACAAACCGAACATTCTAGTATGTAAATAACATTCATACTTTTGCAGGTTACATTGCAAAATATTTTATAGTTATTTTCGGTTGCCTTACTGTGAAATGTTGATAAATGCTACATCTGTAGGCAGCATCTGCAGCGTTTTTCTCCACACGAACGACATTCTCCAGAAGTACTTCTATTATCAGACATTTCAGCCCGCACCAGCAGGTTCCACAGACTATTAGGTTGCCTAAAAGCTATCATTGGCTCGGGAAAAATCTTGGATAGTTAGGAATTGTTTTCAATTGATTTCCAATGGTCACGAATGACACCAAAGCTGTTTTTGAGAGATGGGTGGTAAGTAAGAACACATGGAGTCCTTTTATTTTTATTTTTATTTTTAACTTTCTATTTCAATAATTCACTCCTCGGAATTGACTCCGTTTTCTGAAAGCTTTTTTATTTATATTTCTGTGTTTGTAGCCCCTTTTCTTCAAGCGAGTTTCAAGTAAATTTTTGGATTTAGACTTCTCATGAGTAAATTTGATACTTGGATGTATGTTGTTGGCATGAGTGATCAAAGTATCTAAATCCTCGTCGCCAATTTTTCAATTTCATATCCACATCATCTATAAATCTAAACCAGGAAAGCAGTTTTTCGATGGAAGTTTCAAGGAGTTGTTTCTCTAATTTGCCCATAAATATGTTGGCATATGACGGAGCCATTTTGATGCCCATGGTAGTTCCATTTACTTGCAAATAATGATCTCCATCGAAAGTGAAGTTGTTTTTCTTAAGTACCCGCGCGAGCATTTTGACCAGGCATTCAGTAGGTGGATATTTAACTGGTCTGAAATTCCAAACTTCTTGACATGCATCGATGCCATCTGCATGTGGAATATTAGTGTAGAGGGAGGTGACATCCATGGAAACAAGAGTCGTGTCGGAGGGAAGTGGATGTAAGGCCTGCATTTTTTTAAGATAATCGGTTGTATATTTGACAAGTCTTCAACATGTTAACGAAGATGGAAGTCAACAAATTCGGATATTTTTCCGTCGGATGACCGTTCGCTGAGACAATAGGTCTTCCTGGGTTATTGGCCTTATGAATTTTAGGTAAAAGATAAAATCTACCCGGTTTTGGATTTTCTGGTTTCAAATATTCAAAAGTTTTGTCATCGATGAAACCATAGTCATGCATTTCTACCAAACTATCAATAATTTCTCTGCTGAAAGATGTTGTAGGATCAGAGTCTATTTTTTGGTAGAACCTTGTATCGCCAAGTTGTCGTTCAGCCTCTTGAATATAGGCAGATTTACCATGACAACCACTGCACTGCCTTTATCTGCAGGTTTAATGACGATATTGTTGTTAGATAGTAAGTTTTTCAGTGCAGTCCGTTCTTCATTGGTAAGATTGTCAAAAGGCTTATTGTTATTTTTAGTATTTCTAATAATGTCCGACTTAAAGTTGTCAATAAATGATTCCAGGGTAGCATTTTTGCTCGGTTTAGGGATCCAAGAACTCTTTTTAATAAATTTGTAGTTGTTCTCGTCTTCTGAAATTTCTGAGTCCCTATCAGAGCTTATTATGTTATCCTCCTTCGACGCGAAATATTCCTTAATACGTAGACTTCTAGCAAAATTGTCAAGGTCTACGGACAATTTGGTGTCATTGACAGGAGCAGGTAGAGGACAGAAATTAAGGCCTCTAGAGAGAAGAGATGTTTCTGATTCCGTTAAATGGTGTTGAGAAAGATTGACCACGATGTTGGAGGGTGAATCAGTCTGATGAGGTCTACGTTTAAAGCGTCTAATTCGTTCAGTCTTTCTCTCTGATGGTAAGGAAGGGTGGATGTATTCCATGCCATCTCTGAGGAATTTTCGTTTTTGTCTTTCACTTAAATTGTTGGATTGTATAGTAGTTATGTCCTTAAGGCGAGTGTCGATAGCATCACAATTGTCAGATGTTAGATCTCTTTTGCAGCTATTTAAACGGGTGTTAAACTCGCCAGTGATAGTTTTGAGATGTCCTACGCAGTGTTGTGTAAGGAGAACCACTAACCGCTTTGAACAATGGAAGAGGGTTTGGTCCCATCTGCGAAGTAATGTATTGGATAAAGAACCAGGTGCTTGTGGCTTGATCTTGATTTGTAATCCGTTAGGAATACTTTCATTATACTCGTAGTTAATCAAATTAGATAAATAGTGTTCAGTTCTAATTTGTTTTTGTTTAATAGCTCTAAGTTGTTTGAAATAATCATTGATGTTCATGATATAGGAGCTAAAAACTTAAATTAAAATTTACTGGAATTATGAGAGTAACATGATACAGGTCATTCAGGGGGGAAATAATATAAAAGTCTATATAAAGGACCAACCAGCAAATTTACTATGTACCGGATCGTTTAGAATATCTGTATCTTGCATTAATTTGTAGGATCCTTTACTATAGATAATTTAGCTGATCTGTAAAAATAACATCTCCATGCCTTATATATCATGTACTGTAGTACGACGCTAGATTCAAACTGACGAGGAAAGGTAACACACGGCCACCGAAGGCTTTATTATAGTGAAGCCCAGGTGGTCGTGTGGTCTAGCGGGACGGTTACGGTGCAGGCGATTTGATGTCACGATATCTCAGTAGCATGGGTTCGAATCCCGGCGAGGGAAGAACACAAACTTTGCGTAAGCAAATTTACACATCTAACATTGATGGGTTGATGTTTAGACGAGTTAAATCTAAATTGAAAACTAAATGCACACCTATGATTGCATTGGATACAAACAGCAATTTTTATACGTGTACATGTAAAACAAATTTCGTTGTAGGAGGGTCTAAATACAGCACAAACAACATTTTCCAAAAGACCAAAAAAATGAAAAAAGTATATTTTAACAAAACGCATTTGACTAACAGGTCGAACAACTGATGTTCTTTAACCCTGTTGACTGCCATGGCGATTGCCAATTAAAATTGATCACAAGATATAACAAAATGGATATTACTATAAATTTAATACTAAACAGAAAACAATAAACTTGTTGCCAAGATGTTATACCATAAACATAAGGTGGCAATTTTTTTTGTACACCAGTTCCGGATTTCAACAATAAATTTCTCTTCAGTGATGTTAGGGATCGAAACGATATTTGGAAGGCCATATAATTTCCCCTAAATTTTAAACAGACTCTTCAATTTTAAGAGTCAATATAGGATGAACGGATCATATAAAACGGAGGGAAAATATGATACAAGCCCAAACGAAAAAAATAAACGAGTCTAAATTGAAAACGTTCAAACCTATGATTGCGTTGGATGAAAACCGCAATCTTTATACGTGTGCATGTAAAACAAATTTCGTTGTAGGAGGGTCTAAATACAGCACAAACAACATTTTCCAAAAGACCAAAAAAATGAAAAAGTATATTTTAACAAAACGCATTTGACTAACAGGTCGAACAACTGATGTTCATCAACCCTGTTGACTGAAATTGGCGATTGCCAAATGAATTGATAACAAGATGTAACAGAATGAATCTTAATATTAATTAACAGAAAACAATAAACTTGCGGCAATGATGTTAAACCATTAACATGAGGTGCAAAAAAATCTGTACACCTGATCCGTTTTTCGACAATAAATGTATATATTACTTCGAAAACAAACTGAGCTTTTTATAGCGACACATACCTCAAATGGCCAACTGGTATCTGTACCCCGGTCGGAAAAGTCAAATGAAAGGATAAAATCCACTTTTCTATCAGGATGAAGTACCGATGGATATGGTGAATTAAATGAAAGACCAGCATCCACAAGCATCATTTCTTTTTTACTATAGTCTGTATTTGCATCTGCTTCAGAGTCTAAAAAAACAACATTCATTAGTGCGTTATGTTAACACTGTCCATGAAAAATGAACTCTAAAAGTTGCAAGACCAGATGTAATACAGCGAATAGAATGTCACCTTTGAGTGAAGTTACAAAGAGACAAATCGTATCAGTCACCAACGTTGTGATCGTGATTGTTACACTTGTATTGTATCGATCACAGTCGTTCTTGATCATTACTTTGTTCTCGGTTGAAACAGTTTTTTGTTCAAGAAGCGCTCCCTTGTTAATTATTTCCCGAGAGTATAAGCTTAGTTGAAATAAGTCATTGACATTACACTTATAATGTATTTGATAAATGTCAATGTTGACAGGTTTTACAGTTTTAGAGAAAAATCAATATGACCACAGCTGTTGATGGCATATTTGTATTCAAATAAGAATATATTTGACATTTACTTATATATCGGTGGCCTATGATGGAAGTTATTCAGCAAATTCCGTAACACATTTGAAACATTATTACTATACTAAGGTACAGGCGCATCTTGATTTAAAGTTTGAATAAATATCATCGTCCATGTAATCAAACACCTGGGCGTCAATTCTTGTAAATTGTGTACAATTAACAAAATGTTACTGATGAACTGTTTTAACTTCTTGTTCCATCTTGATAGATCGTCAGCAAGAACGATTAAAACCAAACAAAGTGGTTGTCTAAATTGTCATTATGTTCTTTATGCCATTTAAACTGTTAACGCATAACACGTTATCCTTCATTTTTATAACTAACTAGATGACTCATCATATAAGGTATAACCAACTAAACAGTTATATAACACCATCAAAGATCAATCGTAAGCTATCTACTATTGCCTCGATATAACGCCACAGAATATATAATTATTTTATTATCAAGTACAAACATATTAATTTCACTGACAAGAAAATTCTTGCCAAAATAACGAATTACTAATTCACAACAGTAAATGTCTGTGTGCTAAGAAACAAAGCTGAAAGAAAATAAACAGGTGTTGTTTGTATTTGTTTTTATTAAAGTTACCTTTATCTACAACATTCTGTTTTGACAGTTGAATACCAAGTAGAAAATTTGGAACTTTTGCAATAAACATCCTATCAAATATTCTGAATAATGCTCTAATGCAATTCTTGAGAATCCTGAAAAATATAGCCATATTTTCATCCCATAACAAATTTTACAGATTTTGTTGATGCAAATGTCGGTATATAATCCTTAAAGTGTGACCTCTGGGAAGTTTATTGAAGAAACTGGTTTGACAAAATATTAAATAGTAGACAAAAATATGAACATTAATAAATGAATCGTTTTGTAGATAGTGTTGTTGTTCAATATCAATCTAAATATTGTTAGTTCCCGAGAGGTCTTCAACCAACAAGTCACGACTTTAGTGGCAGCATGAAAATACTCATATTTTGTGTATTAGTTATGGCTTTTACAACATTTCAAAGTCATTTCAAATAACTAAATGCATCTCTTTCAAGCATTGCGTTGATTATTAAAACGGGTTTTGTTTTACTGTTATTTGGTTATATCAGAAATTCAGCTTGTAAACACAACTCTAAACCAACACATATGTTTGCTCCTATATATTTGCTTAATTTGCACCTAGAGCTGAATAGGAGAACTTTTAAAAGGAACATTGCCACTGCAGCTATCGTAACGTCAATGAATTCCTTACAACGACAAAAATATCAGATTTTACCCGACTGCAATTGCTTAAAAAAGTAAACAATACATTTTCTGACTACCCAATTGATAAGTATTGAAAGTTCAGCATTTATTTATCAAAATATATAAGTTTTATGGAGTGATTTGGTACGGAAAAAACCCATTTGAAATGGAAATGTTTTGAAAAATGTCCCAAAAGTAATACTGATTTTGAAATGCATTCCACAAGCTGTTACTAATCAAATTTCTACAGATAGCTTAACATTTTAGAAATATATTCAAGTCTCATGATTCGATTGTCAGACATACGTAGGGGTCGATTTTCAGCAAAGATATGAAAAAAATATTTCAAAAGTATGAGAACAAAAAAAAAACGTTTACGGCATGGTAAACACCATTAACACTAGAATTCGTCAATTTAAGAACTTTCTCCTACAATCCGTATCCATGGATTCACATAGAAACAACGGTGGCCTCCGAAATCGATTGGATACTTGTCCAAACGGAATATCTTAAGTTTCATTGCTTCACATTGCATTTGATGATAGTTGCTATAAATTAAACACGTTACAATTCTATTTATCGTTTTAAGAAAAAAATATGTTGTTTTAACTAAAATTTAATATTTCTACCAAATGTACATTTGATCTAAACGTATGGACTAAGAATAGTGAACAAACCGTTTCTCTGAAAAGTTACTTATTGTCCAAAATGTAAAGATTAAATTAAACAATGCTTACATATTTATTAAGTTCTCGACATATCCATTTTTATGGAAATTACTGGTTTTTCGTGTAATGTTTACTAACTTTTACAAAATTGGTAATATTTTTTGGTTACAAAAAATGTTCAGAACGAAAACATTAAAAAAAGCAGTGTTTGACTAAGCAATAAATCAACTCTGACGTTTTAGCATGTTTTAGATGGGTTTTTATTTAGTTTTTTCCCTGTCAGATTTTTTCTTTTTAATATTTTATTTTCCATTTCGTTACATGCAATGTCATTTAAGATCAATTTCAATCAATTAAATGCTATAAAATTAGGAAGATTTGAAAGCTAATATTTTCAGTGTGTAGGAATTGATAAATTTTTCAATCAATATTTGCAATACTACGGAAATATTGAAAATCTGCTATTTTTAAATCTGTTAATATATACCTGATGAATGTTTTAGGGAAGTTTTTATTTCTTGCCGAGAAGGCACGTAATTAATTTCATCATTATAACTGCTTAATATGTGTTATGTTTTATCATACTCTGCTGTACTGTTATACGGGTATGTAAATATATTTTACTGATGTAATTGAATATTTGTAAAATTTATATTCTATAAGCTGTATTGCTTACGAATAAAAGATTATTATTATAAAAAGTCTCTATAAAACTGCAAATATCAGACACCTGTCTGCTTTCTATTTGGACGGATGTAGTCCAACATTTGTGTTTACGATGTTTAAGATATTATAGTTTTCTTAATGTTGATGTTACAAAGGACTATAGTTGCTTTAATCAAAGCATAAATGAGTTTCTTTGTAATATTCCTGATAGATTATATCCCTTTTGTTATTTATAGCATATCATATCAGCCGAAAATATGATATTTTTGCCATCGCAAGATTTACGGCAAACTTTTCGAAATTATAATGATCATACACTTTTCGATTCCAAACATTTTGGCACCAATGAATCTCTTTTTTTCGTGTGCTCTTTAACATTGATGTAATGTTATGCACTCTCTTTATACTCCATATGTTGGCTGACGTCCCTATGATGTTCTTTATTGGTCTGTTTCTTATTTTGCTGACGTTTTTTTGTCCGCTTTGTTCGCTCTAGTGTTTCTGTTGTTTCGCTGTTGTCCTCTCATATTTGATGTGTCTGCATCGATTTAATTTGTAACACGGATTGGTTTTCTCTAAATCGAATATTGAGTTATGAACTATATATATCGGTATACTACTGTTGCCGTTCAAAACCTTAATTCCTTCATTTTTATGTCTGAGCATCCATTTAAAAAGTTGTTCAAAACTTGTTTTTATTCCCTGTAGTGTCAAACAACCCATTAGAATGTATTCTAAAGTAATCAATTAAAAGGCCAGTAGCAGAATATCATTCAAAAGAAGAATTTTTTTATTTCTGACGACAAAAGTTGTTGTAAGTTTTAATGTATTGTCATACAAATTAAAAATAAGCTGACTATTATTTTTATTGAATACTTCTGCTGCTCACGTATTGCAAATTCATACTCAATCGGCACTGGAAAGGGGCTACAGTGGGTTAAAGATTCTTGGAACTAGATAGTAGGATTGATTTGAATTATGAGCCAATGTAGCACACAAAGAAAAAAAAAATATGTAAAAACAGCATCATTACCCCTTTGGAAAGTTAACCATTTTGAAAACATTGATAATATCTTAATTAAATCATGTGTATGTATATATCACTAATTATTAACATTGCAATAAAAGCAGGAGGTTTGGCATGCCACAAAACCAGGTTCAACCCACCATTGTTTTCCTCAAATGTCCTGTATCAACTCAGGAAAATGGCCATTGTTATATAACAGTTCGTTTCTGTGTGTGTTACATTTTAATATTGTGTTTCTGTTGTGTCGTAGTTCTCCTCTTATTTTTGATGTGTTTCCCTTAGTTTTAGTTTGTAACCGGATTTGTTTGTTCTTAACCGATTTATGAATTTCAAACACGTATACGACTGGGCTCGGTTGTTCAACTTGTAGTTAACGTTAAATTTAACGTGACGCGAAACACTCTAACGTGTCGTTACTTAACACATGGTTAAAATGGCGTTGTTCAACTTGGTTTAACGCTATCGTTAGTTAACCATGACATTAAATATTTTAACCACTTGTTAAATATTTAACTAAAGTTAAGAGATTATTTTTGTTACCTACAATGCATTGGTTTGATAATATTTATTTCAACATGGCTGACATATCTTCTGCTAAAAAACAAAGGGACAGAAAACTTAAATTCACTCAAGAAAGAGTAAATGTCATACCAGATGAAGTTTTAAAAAAATACAAGATGAAAAAATAAAAAAAAATAAAAAGTGATCAATGAAAAGATTGGAGATGAAGTTACCAATTCCAGAATAACGGCTGTTTGGAGCAGATTTATATCTTGTTTCGTGCTCTGGGTGTTGTCAACAGGTCTACCAAAGATTGCAAAGATAAGTGGGCTAACCCAAAGAAGGAAGCAAATAGAACAAAGAGCAGAGGGCTACTTGTGGTGGTCCACAGCCAAGAAAAATGAGTCTGGCCATTGAAAGAACAATAGACCTTTATAAAGACTCAGCATCTTTAAAAAGGCTTGAAGGAGTTGAAAGTGTACTTGATATGTATGAAACAAATGCATCCTCTATTGTAAATATATAAAAAGAATAAATCTTTTAGAAAAATCTATATGCTATTTGTTATTCTCTCCGATTTCATGTCTAACAACGCCGATTATTTATACCATGGCATCCCAAATTGAAAGTGTTTAGCTGATGTATTGTTCCTAAATCAGGTGTAAGCTAAGTATTTGATTGGCATTCGGCTATATTTAGTTTAACTCATTATAGTGAGTTATTCTGATTCATTTTTAAAATTCTTTATGTCGTCTGCATTCACATATTTACATCCTAAATATTAACCTTGAAGGACGCCCAGCATGCTTATGAACATATAAGGTTTAGAAACTTATTACCGCATGACACACTTTTTGCTAACGATTGTTGATTTTAAATATTGTCATTTGACAATGTTGTAATGATGGTTTAGGACAATATAGGTTTTGTTCAAATTTTCGTTATCCATCATGGAAGAACCTGCTTGTTGTTAT
The DNA here is from genome assembly GCA_037788925.1 of Mytilus galloprovincialis. Taxonomy (NCBI): domain Eukaryota; kingdom Metazoa; phylum Mollusca; class Bivalvia; order Mytilida; family Mytilidae; genus Mytilus; species Mytilus galloprovincialis. Next base: position 75,301,135 of record CM075342.1, on the reverse strand, counting down.
TTTGCTTTGATTTGTAGCCGACAGGACCATGTCTTTCGGACCCTTGCTAACCCGTACCATAAATTCAATCGTGGAATACGCTCGTAAAGGCCTATATTAAAGCAATTTTATTAAATAATAATCATCTTTTAATGATTGTTCCATATTTAAGAAACAAATATTGATAGATGATGTTAATATGGGTAGGATATGAGTGAAACGTTATGTTGAAAAAAGGGGGAGGGGTTCTACAGAAAGGTATACACAGAAGAGCCATTTGTCCTATGTCTTTTGTCAAATGTATCAAAGGGATGTTTTGTAACCCGTGTAAATTGTAGATGGACCAATGATTTTCATTATTTACAATAAGCAATTTTATAAGTCAGTAAGTGAGATTGTGAGTTTAAATCCAGGACGGACAGGTGCACACCATTACAATGATAATTGACTAAGGATTGATAATTCCCCTACTTAATGTCGATTATTTACTCCAGCTTCATCAACTAATAAAAACAGACGGTCACGAAATAGCACACTAGTGTTGCAGGCGGCGTTAAACACCAATATTTTAATCCATCAAATTCAATAGATTTACTAGAAAATTGTTTTAAATGGTGCAATATACTTCCTTATAATTGTACAGAAGTTTAGTTTCTGGTATAGTTCTATTACTTATCGTCTCATTTTGCTTGTCATTGATGCGTATTATTTATCAGGCAAAGTCAATGACAAAAAGATAGAATGGCTTAAAAAAAAACAAATTAACAATAGTCACACACGTGACATGACTTCCATTCATGATCATTTTTAACACCTTATTATATTTTCTAGATAACAACTCAGCAGCATTGTCAGAGGAAGGTGCAACAAATTCTCAGGACCTGTTTGATACCCCTCTAAGACAACCACTGTCCCAATCTGGATCCCATTCCATTCTTTAGCAATTACGACTACTACCGCTTTTACCAGCTGTAAATATCCAGATGTCACGCACAGCAGCTGCAGTAGTTGAGCTGGGGGTCTAACAGCACAGAAAGAAGAAAATCCAAAGAAGAGGAATGCAACTGCTAAGGCTGTTTAAGAGCTTCAGGTAAAAATTTCACAATTGCGTTTATTTTAGAAATAATCAAGAATAATTTAAATACGATTAACATACCATTGTTTTATAATGAATGGATCGGGCTCCCCATCGATTGTTTTGTATCTAAAGACAATGATGTGATACCGTGAATCGATCTTAAATAACATTCAATCAACATTTCATTTCCAAATCTTGCAATTTTCATCATTATGAAAATCTTTCAATATAAATATTCTAAATTTATGGTCTTCCAGCTCTGGACAAGGCATATATCCAACAGGTCATACAATATATCTGGAACCCTCGATTTCATGCAATACTTCTGTATATTCAACAAGAGTTGTAAGGTATACTAACTCAATCTGCTCTATGGTAGGGTTGTTGCCGCTTTGACACATTCCCCATTTTATTTCTCAATTTTACATATAAAGATATACCGGTATGTAACGTTTAAAATATATACATCTACATGTATAATTTTCAATTCAGATAAAGTATTTAAATGGAAAAATGGCAAAGTAGACTAAAGAGATGAGGAAATTAGATCGTTAGATAGAGTTGCTTGAAGAAATGGAACGAGATAAAGAGAATACTTTACAAACATTTTCTCAACTTTTAATGAATTAAATTATTTATTTTTCTTATCAATTATCAATTCTTTGCCAGACAGTTTTCACTTGACCTCGACCTCATTTTTTGGACCAGTGAACAAGATTTAGTTTTGGTGGTCAAGTCCATATCTCAAATACTATAAGCAATTGGTCTAGTATATTCGTTGTATGGAAGGACTGTAAGGTGTCATTTGACTTTGACCTCATTTTCATGGTTCATTGGTCGATGTTTAGTTTTCTTGGTTAATATTAAGTTTATGTGACAGATGTAACATAGCGTTATATTTAGGACTATCAACATAATATCAATGATTAGTAAAGAAGGCTAGAAATTGTAGCGTGTGTACTCTTTTTTTTTAATTCTGGCTATCATGCATGTATTGGGTAAGTTTATATTCATTCTGATCGTTTGCTTTACATCCTGTGGAAAATAGTTCATGTATATTTATGACGAGAACAAATTCACAGAGAGTACAATAGGTATGATCAGACCCCTCACAAGATTTTGTACTATGCATGGCGTTACACTTTATCCATACAATGCAATCAAATTTCACATCCCCTTTCCAACCGGATGTGCCGGCGTTTTTACACATCCAACAGTCTATGGAAAACCCACTCTGCAGCAAGGGTTTTACTGATTGGACGAACAAATTCCAAAGTATGACCTTAAATCTATACCTTAATCAATCCTTGGGGTAACATTTCATTTAGTGTAGAATTAACAAGGAGATGATGTTTAAAAAATGCGTGACGACTGACACTAAGAAGTGCTAATAACTCACATTACCGTAAGTGTACTTATGAACTCATAATTTGCTAAGCCTTCAATTGAACATGTCGAATGCATGTGTTTTGAGAAAACATAACTTCTATTATTTATCACAATTTATATATAGGATGAAACATAAATACTCTTTTATGTTCAAAACATGTATTTCAGTTGAAGAAAACACTTGCGATATGCTCTCTAATATGTCTACCATCCTGTTCTCCTTCAAAATTCGGAACTTGCACTGGCTGGTTGTGCTGAACATGTACACCACAAACATCTTCCAAAAGTTCATTCTTTGTTAAAGCTATGTTATGTAGAACAGCACATAAAAACAAAAAAATACCATGTTAATGATTTATAAAATTGAATTCTAAAAAATCAAAAGTTACTTAAATAACAGGTTCACTCTAATCCCTATTAACTGCGTGTCTGTCTGCAACACTTGAATCTAGTTTTACGGAGCTAACATTTAATTTTCATGGGGATAGTGTAGCTTCTATGAAATTTAAGAAAAGACAGGACAAGAGTTTCGAGTAAAAAAAAGTGGCAGGATGACAATTTATGAATGAAAGTGTGAAAAATAAAAAGGCATTTTTTATCGTAGACCTCATTGGCAATCATACCACATATTTGTTTGTTATCATATTTTAAAGTATTCTATAATTATTTTTACCTCAGAGTGTAAAACATGAAGAGATTTTAAGATTCTAAAATCCCGTTCAATACTGGACTTGTACTGGAGTGTGCTCTATTAAATCTTTGCTGGTGTCTTTCTCATGGATTTATATAGGGTGTCATGAGAAAAGGGCGACATGCATACTCGCTGTCTCCTAGTATCAAACCGTCTGCGGTCCTCTGTTGTTTGTCTCCAGGTAGTGACATAGGTTTGAGGTGTTGAGGATGTGGGAAATCGTAAGGTATCGTAAAAAAACACAAAATTCACCAAGAAAAGCCATGGGACCATATATATTTAAGTGCGGTAAAACACAAATCGATATCGAACTCCAATTAGACAATAGCAGTTTTTCCATAATTAGTTTATTAAAAACGGCTTTTACGGAGATAATTGCTAAAAATAGCATTGCCGGCAAGGGTGCCCCCATTTAGGGCTTTATATTCATAAAGTTAAATTTAGGAAGAGACAGGTAAAAAACGGGGAAAGAAGTAACGTCGACAATGATGTTGATATCCCATGATATAATAATAGTGTTCCGATGCGTTGAATAACCTTTCTATCCGCCTTCTAATAAAAAACAAAGAAACTCTCATTTCCTTTATGATAGTTCTATGTGATTGTATAGACATGGTTTTATTTGAGACTACTCGCAGGTTTTATGTATATATATAAGAATATATATCAAATAAAAAAAAAGAATTTTGTATAATATCTAGAAGAGTCTAACAAGTAAAGTCTATCTGGGGAAAAACAACGCGAATGCTGTTTACATATTTTTATTAAAGCTCAACTCTTAAACACGATATTCTGTCATAAGCAGACCTGTTCTCATGTCTGGTCAATAGCAGACTTGTCCTCATGACTGGTTAAAAGCCGACTTGTTCACAGGTCTGGTATGAAGAGGACCTGTCGATAGGTCTGCAGCAGTCCTAAAAAAGCGGACCGTAGGTCTGACCCACCAACGTCGAAGTAAACTTGCTTGTCTGCTTAAAAATTCTCAAGTTAACTTAGAAAGCAGTCAACAAGTCTGCTTCAAGTAAACATTTGTCAAGGTTAGGACATTACCCATCTGTATTTGTCACAAGTAACAAAAGATTAAGTGACCTTTATTCAAGCTGCAGTTAACTGTAACATTAATTAGAACTCTTCATAGAATTAAAGTTGTTTAATATATTTTCTGGGAAATGTACCAATATATCTGCTAACTGCCGCATTAGTTACTTGAACATAACTTGACTTTATTCTACTATGCAAAATACCTCATTGAAAACTGTATAATACATAGGAATCAATTTCTGGACCCTGACCCTGTTTAAAAATTGGTAAAAAATAACACTGATTTTTATAAACATTACGGTATAGTGTGTTACAGGTGTCATATTTTGTCTCTTTGTTAGTATTGCCTTTTTGAAGTAATTATGTGCTTCTAAAATTGATCAACAAAGAATTTAATTTGAGTGACGCTTTGCCGAAAACTAGATTAAAAGTTCGGATCAGTTCAATATGAAATAAATTCAATATTTTGAAACGGACTATAGCTTTACAAATTGGATACTTATGCACACTTTCGCTTCTTTTCGGAAGAAAACAGCTGCTGGTGGCCTATATTAGCTATACAAGTAGTTCGGGTAATGTTTTGAATGTTGTGAAATCGTTTAGCGTATGCAAATACCCTTGGAGAGGTTTTCATAAAAACAGGGGGAGGGTGAAATCCGAAGATTTATGTGTCATGTGATGTATCAAGATCTAACTAGTATCGACAATAGTTAGGCCTATATCTGTCTAACAAGCCTGTAAGACAAATTTGGATAAAAACAGAAAAGACACACCAAGGCGATGTAGTCCTGTACCTACCCGTATTTTGAATGCAAATAAGAAACAGACTTAAGCATGAAAACGGAGTTATTCACACATATCACAACACCAGTAAAGCGTTTTTTGGTGTCGAATTCTTCCTTTAAATACCATTTTTGACATATTCTGAGATCATTATATAATAAAAAGTACTAATTGGGGGCCCCATTGCCGGCAATGCTATTTTAGGAATTATCTCCTAAAAAGGCGTTTTTAATAAACTAATTATGGAAAAACTGCTGTTGTCTAAATGGAGCTCGATATCTCTTTGTGGTTTTACCGCACTTAAATATATATGGTCCCATGGCTTTTCTTGGTGAATTTTGTGTTTTTACGATACCTTACGATTTCGCAGAAATTTTTTTCCTAATTTTGATCAGCATTAAAAAAACATTTCCGACCCTTCATCCTATACATTTAAGGACAAATTTGTGCTTGCATTAAACTTTATTCATAATACTTTCCAGAAAAAAAATACATAAATGATATAACAACCAATCACAGAGAGCCATCTATTTTTATCTCTATGTCATATTCCCTTCATAAAATGGCGGCGCCAATGTAATTTTATTTGGTACATTGTAACCTTATGTATTTATACATGCATGGATATTTTATTGTTATTCAACTTGTTTGCATTGGATTTACTATTCTATTTTCCGCAGAATATACTAACGAAAATTTTGATCAACATTAAAAAAACATTTCTGACCCTTCATACTATACATTTAAGGACAAATTTGTGCTTGCATGAAACTTTATTCATAATGCTTTCCAGAAAAAAAATACATAAATGATATAACAACCAATTGTTATTCAACTTGTTTGTATTGGATTTACTATTCTATTTTCCGCAGAATATTCTAACGAACATTGTCCGGATACATACGGTGTGGTAAAACTATCAACAATCTCGTCAAATTCATCAGATTTGTCGAGAGATATGTCTTTGTCGATTAATTGATATATGGGACGTCCCAACATTATACTCAATGTGCACTTGAATAAAATAGTTGCCACTTGATTTAATTACAAACAAAATCAATCAACCGACATAATAGATTACCAGTATACACACCATCTTGAACTACTAACTCTAGTGACTGCTCAAAATAATGAATGCAGAGATGAAATGCTGACACTCTCAATGTATGCGGACAAAATTTTGCATTAATTGTTTTCCAATATTATTGCTTACATTTGCGGTCCTACTAAAATGTTCACAGGCTCGCCAGGAGAAGACATAAAGGCGCTAAGGTAAAATTCTATGCGGGTATATAGATTTAAAACATAAAGTGCATATTTGGTCATTTTTGGTTGAAGCGGTCAAATAATTTTATTGTACAAGTCCGCATGAGGTATCACCAATGCTCAAAACTACTGAAATTTTGTTACGTATCAATATTTTAAATGAAAGGAGGACATTCTGGCACCCTAACGTTATGCGAACAAAAATTTGTTGTTATTTTATTGCAATATTGCTGTCAATTGTATTATACATTGAATCCTGACATAAAAAATAAGGCTGATTTACTATGTGGGTATATATATTTACAAATTAAAGTGCACATAAATGACACATGGTCAGTTTTGGTTGAAGCGGTCAAATAATTTTATTGTAATAGTCCGCATGAGGTATCAAAACTACTGAAATTTTGTTATGTATCAATATTTTAAATGAAAGGAGGACATGTTGGCCTCCTAAATTTATGCACACAAACATTTTTTGTTATTGTATTGCAATATTGCTGTCCATTGTATTATACATTGAATCCTGACATAAAAAATATGGCTGATTTACTATGCGGGTTAACATGGTATATAGATTTACAAATTCAAGTGCACATATGATCAGTTTTGGCATATTTGGTCAATGCGGTGAAATAATTTTGTTGTACAGGTTAGCATGATGTATCAAAACTACTGAAATTTTGTTACGTATCAATATTTTGAATAAAAGGAGGACATGCTGGCACCCTTATAATTAATGCGAAAAAACATTTGTTGTTATTGTATTGCAATATTGCTGTCAATTGTATTATACATTGAATCCTGACATAAAAAATATGGCTGATTTACTATGCAGGTATATAGATTTACAAATTTAAGTGCACACATGGTCAGTTTTGATTAATGTGGTCAAATTATGTTGTTGTACAAGTCAGCATGGGGTATCAAAACTATTGAAATTTTGTTACGTTCCAATAGTTTAAATAAAAGGAGGACATGCTGGCACCCTAAATTTATGCGAATAAAATTTTGTTGTTATTATATTGCAATATTGCTGTCCATTGTATTATACATTGAATCCTGACGTAAAAAATATGGCTGATTTACTATTCGGTTATATAGATTTAAAAATTTAAGTGCACACATGGTCAGTTTTGGTTGATGCGGTCAAATAACTTTGTTGTACCAGTCAGCATGAGGTATCAAAACTACAGAAATTGTGTTACGTATCAATATTTTGAATAAAAGGAGGACATGCTGTCTCCCTAAATTTATGCGAACAATAATTTGTTCTTATTTTATTGCAATATTGCTGTCAATTGTATTATTCATTGAATCCTGACATAAAAAAAATAAGGCTGATTTACTATGTGGGTATAGAGATTTACAAATTAAAGTGCACATAAATGACACATGGTCAGTTTTGGTTGAAGCGGTCAAATAGTTTATTGTACAAGTCAGCATGAGGTATCAAAACTACTGAAATTTTGTTATGTATCAATATTTTAAATAAAAGGAGGACATTTTGGCATCCTAAATTTATGCGAACAAACATTTTTTGTTATTGTATTGCAATATTGCTGTCAATTGTATTATACATTGAATCCTGACATAAAAAAATATGGCTTATTTACTATGCGGGTATACATGGTATATAGATTTACAAATTAAAGTGCACATATGGTCTGTTTTGGCATATTTGGTCAATGCGGTGAAATAATTTTGTTGTACAAGTCAGCATGAGGTATCAAAACTACTGAAATTATGTTACGTATCAATATTTTGAATAAAAGGAGGACATGCTGGCACCCTTATAATTAATGCGAACAAACATTTGTTGTTATTGTATTGCAATATTGCTGTCAATTGTATTATACATTGAATCCTGACATATAAAGTATGGCTGATTTACTATGCAGGTATATAGATTTACAAATTTAAGTGCACACATGGTCAGTTTTGATTGATGCGGTCAAATTATATTGTTGTACAAGTCAGCATGGGGTATCAAAACTATTGAAATTTTGTTACGTTCCAATTTTTTAAATAAAAAGAGGACATGCTGGCACCCTAAATTTATGCGAAGAAAAATTTGTTGTTATTGTATTGCAATATTGCTGTCCATTGTATTATACATTGAATCCTGACGTAAAAAATATGGCTGATTTACTATTCGGTTATATAGATTTAAAAATTTAAGTGCACACATGGTCAGTTTTGGTTGATGCGGTCAAATAATTTTGTTGTACCATTCAGCATGAGGTATCAAAACTACAGAAGTTGTGTTACGTGTCAATATTTTGAATGAAAGGAGGACATGCTGTCATCCTTATAATTAATGCGAACAAACATTTGTTGTTATTGTCTTGCAAAATTGCTGTCAATTGTATTATACATTGAATCCTGGCATTAAAAATATGGCTGATTTACTATTCAGTTATATAGATTTAAAAATTAAAATGCACATATGGTCAGTTTTGGTCAATGCGGTCAAATAATTTTTATGTACAAGTCAGCATGAGGTATCAAACTACTGAAAATGTGTTACGTATCAATATTTTAAAGAAAAGGAGGACATGTTGGCATCCTAAATTTATGCGAACAAACATTTGTAGTCATGTGTTTAAATGATGCTTTCATTTTGTATAATATTGCCGATTGTGACGTATAACAAACATTTTATATACGTCCTTTCATATATATACATAATAAAGTGCAAATATTGTTGAATTTGTTAGGTATTGGGATATACATTCAGTGCCCGTTATCATTCAGAGACATATAATACAATAATTGTATTAAATGTCTCTGTTGTAACCAAGATCGATTTTAATTTATAGATTGGCAGATCCCAGAAAAATTTGTGTTACAAGCAACGCTTTATGCGTTCTTTATTTTCAATTATTCAAATTAAATCCTGTTTATATGACGGAAGTATTTATTTGCGATGTTTATACTACGAAACAAAGATATTAAAACATATTTTTTTTAAATCGATGTAGAGCGGTTCTGGTTACAAGTAAACTTAGTGTTGAGCAGACCAGTCAAAAGTTAACTTGGGAATAGGTCTGGTTTCGATCGGATTTTTCAAAGCAAAAGTTAACTTATGTTAACGTTGTGGCAGGACTAGTTTCGAAGTTAACTTATGTTAACCTTACGGCAGGACTGGTTTCGAAGTTAACTTATATCAATAGCGGACCTGTTTCCAAGTTAACTTTATGGCAGACATAAAAACAGTCCTAGGACCAAGTCCGCTTTTCAAGTTAACTAGATTTTGGTCCTAGGACTGGGCTGAGCAGTCCTAAATCCGGTCACAGGTAAACTTTGACCAGTCCAAATGACTGGTTATCAAGTTAACTTGCTGTACAGTTTAGGACTGTAAGAAGGGGAATAGGAACTTTATCAGAACTCCGGTAAATAATAAAAAAAAAAAAAAATTATTTAAAGAGATAGTCTAATTTTCATCGAGGCCCTCAAACAAAATACATGCATACAGATGATTGAAACTCCTAGTATATTCAATAATTTTATAATTTATGAATGTTTAAAATTGTTTTCAGTGAAAAAAAAAATATGTATGTTCCATTCGTTATTGGTGGGGCAGGGTTCATGATCCAAACATCCAGGGCTTAAAAACACACAATCTCGAGGTCCCGATTTAAATAAATTTAAATTCCAAAATGCCGAAATTCGAAAAAAGAATTCATGTATCCCGAAAGAGTCAATCCCGAAATCCCGACCTTAAATCATCAGATCCCGTACAGAAAAAATACAACAGTAATATGTTTTCCTTCAACAACATTGTATAGATTAGAAATAGCAGATATAAATAAATGGCACATATAACCGACCTGTTTGTAGTCACAGGTGCGCGGTCTTTTTGGAAAAGATAGCACACAATGACCCCGATCGTCGATCGATCAATTGTAGTATTTGTGTCGTATAAGATCGAGGGCCGAATTGTTGGCTTACTGACGAGAAAATTTAAGGGAGATAATAACAAAGGTAAACCAATTAACAGACGAAGAGGAGATCAAACATATAATAATACCAAATTAAAGTAGTACCTTCGTAATCACACACAGCCTGCACGATCACACTATGGAACCCCTTTCTGTTAATATAAGCTGCCTCGTCCTCTAATGTCCCTTGTATCTTGATGTGTGTGCAATCAAAATCAATGCACCCAAAATATTTGGGAAGTTTCTTTGTCTGTGGAAACCACATTTCATCCTGTTTTAAGAATTGATGTCTTTCGGCCACTGGATGAAGTTGTCCTTAACATCAAGCAAAGCATTGGTAACATCATTCACTGCTCTAGATACAGTTGCTTTGTCGTAGCCCATTGTATCTCCGATCACTTGTAAGAATGACCCAGAGGCATTAAATCTCAAGGCTATGCATACTTGTTGTTCCACTGTTAAAGCACTTTCCTTTGCTGTAGATCTTCTCAATTTATTTCCCACAATATTACATATTAAGGCTATAGAGTTTCTTCCAAACCTATATCTTGTCCTCATTTCATTATCAGTCAAATTGTTTGGATTTTAAACCATTCCTCTGAAGATTCTCACTTTTCTTTGAATAGGTACCATCAACAGAACAGCTATTTTATCAATTATAAATCTTCGTTAGGTTTTAACGAAGGTCTATAGCAGCGTTAGATTTTATAGAAGTTATCGACAACTAGTTTAACGCTGCGTTAAATTTAACGTACAGATGAAGAACAGGATTAACCATGCGTTAAATTTTAACGAAGCGTTAGCATATTTTAACGACTGCGCTAGACTTAACGACAAGTTAAACAACCGGCCCCTGGTTTTTATTCATTAAAATGCGAGTATGATAAAACATTTAACAAATGTATTGTACTGTAATTTTCTACATACATTGTACAAGTATATCAATTGAAGTTAGATCTTTGATCGTATTATTATGCAACAATAGTTTTACCCTTGTTGTGTTATCATAATGTATTATATTATTTGTTTCTTTTTGTTATAAAAAATAAGAAATCTAGCCCGACAAGAGAACTGAGTATAATCTGAGAAAATAACATCCGATTTTACTGTAGATATTTTTGTAAAACAAATATGAAATTCAAACAACTATTCACAACAGAAGTCAATAATAGCAAACTAATAATCCTTTAAAAACAAAGAATTTGGAAAAATTCCTTAGATAATACATAAATCTATATTCCATATAAAGCCCTACCTATTCCTGTTATCTAACTATACAATACTCATTCAGGTGAAGAAATAAATAATATCTTGATTACTGAAAATCTGTGTATTAACACAATTAAACATAACAAATGTTCTTTGAAAAAGTCATGAATAAATTTGGCAATAGGTTGTCGACGCTTGAATTGGTGGTTCATGCGTTCATTATAAAAACTGACCTTTTGTTTGAATTTTGACTTGTTTGATAATCAAGACAAATTTAAGATATTTAATCTTTTTAACATTATTATGGATTGGCACATTTGCTTTCAGAGGGGTGTTAAAAGCGACCAACACAAAGTACTTAAATAAAACCATAATAATTTTGCTACAAAGGAAAACTGGGATAAACATATTTGTATAAAATAAAATTGAGAATGAAAATGGGGAATGTGTCAAAGAGACAACAACCTCACCATAAAACAGACAACAGCCGAAGGCCAACAATGGTTCATCAATGCAGCGAGAAACTCCCGCGACCGGAGGTGTACTTCAAATAGACCCCTTAACAAATATGTATACTAGTTCAGTGAAAATGGACGTCAAACGAAACACCGAATTATACACAAGAAACTAAAATTAAAAATCACAAGACTAACAAAGGCCAGAGGCTTCTAACTTGGGACCGGCGCAAAATTGCGGCGGAGTTAAACTTGGTTTTTTTAGATCTCAACCCCCCCCCCCTTTTACATCTAGCCAATGTAGACACCAAACGCGCACCAATACGTACAGTAAAGCTAAGTTTAAAAGAAGTCCGAGTCCAATGTCAGAAAATGAAACAAAAAAAAACACACAAAATGACAATTTTACATAAATAACAACCGGCTACTAGCAGTTACTGACATGCCAGCTCTAGACCTTTAGGTGAACTTGGCCATTTTTTAGGTATTTTTGATATATAGCTCTTCAACGATTCACGGTAATTATCCATCGTCGGATTTCAAATATTTGGCTTTGAGCGTTTTTTTATATCTTGATTAAAAGAAGTCCGAGTCCAATGTCAGAATATGAAACAAAAGAAAACACACAAAATGACAATAGTACATAATTTTTTGTATGACTGGGTCGATACCTCTGCTGGTGGATTATCAGTCCCCGATGGTATCATCAGCTCAGTAGTCAGTGCTTTGGTACTGACATGATTTAACAAACTTTACCTAATTGTCCGTTTATAAATTTTGAAATTGTAATAAAATTAAGGTTTCAACTACCTAAGGCAAAGTTGGCTTTAGATGAATTTGGTCATTTTTGTAGGTATTGTTTTATATATAGCTCTTCAACGATTCTCGGTACTTATCCATCTTTGGATTTCAAGTGCTTGGGTTTGAGCGTTCCTGATGAAAGTAGACCAGAAAAGCGCTTCGGACGCAATACATTATTAAACGTGTTGTTTTCAATTTTTTACATCACTGGGTCGATACATCTGCTGGTGGACTATCAGTCCCCGAGGGTATCATCAGCTCAGTAGTCAGTGCTTCGGTACTGACATGATTTAACACATTTTACTTAATTGTCCGTTTATAAATTTTTAAATTATTATTAAACTAAAGTTTCAACTCCCTCAGGCAAAATTGGCTTTAGATGAATTTGGCCATTTGTTTTAGGTATGTTTTATATATAGCTCTTCAACGATTCTCAGTACTTATCCATCTTCGGATTTCCAATGTTTGGCTTTGAGCGTTCCTGATGAAGGTAAATCCAGAAAAGCGCCTCGGACGCAATAAATTATTAAACGTGTTGTTTTCCATTTTCTAAACTGATTGAAAGAGTATGTCTTCATCATATGAATATCAGGCACAATCCCTCATGTAAGGGGTTAAGTATTATACAATCATAAAATATATAAGAGAAACATCCGTGTCATGCCAACAACTGGTTTTAGAATAAATGTGTTTTATTCCGATGCATAGACCCTATAAGTGAATCAATATTAAAGGCAAGAAATGCAATCTTTATAACAGGTTTTAACTGAATACAAATACACATTTCGTGTACTGAAAACACAAAGCAATTCTGGTTCTAATATTAAAATATCCACACATTTTTGGAATACAAACTCTATTTTAGAAGCTGAAAAGAAATAGTAGCAATATATGTGAAGTTTTCAAAAAAGAACCAGATACTACAAAACATCTATTTTTGCTAAATTATAGCTGTCTTTGTTGTTTTTTGGGACCATTTTGGTGATTCTGTTTGTCTTCTGTCTTCCATGACTTCTCAATATCGATAGCCTAAATATTGTTTCGTCTATTTTGTCGTAATCATATAACATGTGTTTAATCTTTCAGTCGCATTCATAGACCTAATACTCAGTTAGAACAACGAATATGCCAATGTTTAACTACTGTATGTATTTCATATACAACTATGGTTTTTCATAAGAAGAATGATTGCATACATTTGGTATCAATCAAAGCAGAGTTGTCACAGGTTGTTTGTGTGAAGCGTTTTAATTATCTAAAGATATAAACACAACTGTTATTGTGTTGCTCTCTTTTGTTTATTAAATGGAAACAAACGTTAAACTAACAATAGGGTACTAAGATTTCTGAATGGAGTAATTCTGATTATTTCTTTAATTTGTTAGAAAGCACAGACAACCATTTTCGTATGCTCATGATAAACCACACACTGATTTCTGGTTTGTATGTGTGCCTATGTGTCCCTTGTTTTTGTAAGACATATAACTCGCATAACTAACGACGAACGTGTGTTAGCCTATCTCCTAAATGTGTTAGTCGCGTGAACTTATATATAATTCGCTTCAAAGATTATCCCTTCAGGCTATGTAGTCCAGGAAGAATAAATTATACTAAAAGTCTTTTTTTGTTGCTGGTTTCAACAGATTTATTTTTCCTTCGGGCATCAATGAGGAGACATTACAAAACAATTGTCAAAATGCGTACTGGTGCAGTGAAAAGTGATACTGTTAATGACCTGTATAACCTGTGTTTCATTGTATTTAAAGTTTACTTACCTACCACACATATACCATTTGGTGTCTGTAATAAAACCAAATTTTGCATCTATTATAACTACATATGCACTTAATTACGGACAGAATTTTACCGTTTTTTGCGTCCATTAAAAGACCTACAAATTCTATAATTATCCAATACTTAATTATATTTCAAATATTTTTTCAGCGAATACGTATAGCCAGTTTAAGATATAATGTATATAAATAATATGGTGATTAGAATCAATATTTTTATGAACTAATCGTCGAACATGCTATATGATTAAATACACCTTCTGTAAGAATCCTGGGGTTTGATTGGTTGATAGCCAGTGTATTTTTCACCAATTTACTGTTTTCAAATGAATATTATTCTTTTTTTTTAACGCCACCGGGGTATATGCAAAAAGAGAATGCCTTTTCATCCTCTCTGTCGTGGTATTTGCCAAAAAATACTTTATCCGAGCTGGACGCTTGTAACGTCACGATCATCAATGCGTGGTTGGAACATTAATATTCGGTGTAATTAAACAGATATATCATGTTCTTGAGGGGTATTTGCGAAACATACCAGTCTTGAGAATGATTTTTCCTCGCCTAACGGCTCGCGAAATTTAAAAGTCTCTCGACTGGTTTTTTCGCAAATACCCATCCTTAGCATGAATTATCTGTTCAATATGTTATGTCATTGAAATTTCAAAACGAGAATTTTCGAAATATCAATGACGTCAAATACAAATGTGGTAACAGGTTTGTATACAGTTAGGACAGAGACAAAATAAAATATAATGTTAATATTTTCATATATATTTTTTTCTTTCATTTAAAGATAAAATAAGAAATTTATGTTAAATTTAGGTAAAGACAGTTTTTAAAATCAATTAAAACTGATTTATCTCGAAAACAACGATTTATATAAATATTGACGTTTTTCAAAAAAATGGTTCTGTTATCCATGAATAACACATATTCCATGTATTCCATTAATGTTACAGTAGTCACCTTGCCTGATGAAATTGAAACTCTGAATTTTTTTTAATTTTTTTTTTAAATGAAGCCTCCTACCTTGAACGCGTATTATTTAAAATATCATACATTTTATTCATAAAAATCAAAACCATTAAATAACTCGCAAACAGATACAGTTAAGGCAATATCATTGAAGTCAAAACAACAGACTTCAGCAAGGATGGTTTTCGGTTTCATCTGTCAAGGAATATAATCTAGAATCCTTGCCCCTGAAAGATTCACAGCTGTTTACCTGTACGATTCTGATGTGAACAAACACATGCATTTGTACGTGAAAACGTCGCCTTATATGAACTCATATGATCTTGCTAGAATTCTGTTCACTTAGGGCTTTGAAAATACACGGCGTGTTATTATCATCTCGCCATCCGAACTCAGACGGTTAAGTTTAATGGTTAAATAATGTGTGATGCTGTTCACATTTTATTTTGAAAAGAAGCACATAAAACATGATGTTTTAGTGCCGCTTCAGAGGGCAGCAGCCTGACTAGACTAACTTCCTTGCTTGTTGCCGGCTTGACTCGTATTATATTCATTTCATGGTGAAATTAAAAAAAAAAATCTGATAAAAAGCTTTGTAACTAAGTTTCTTGCACATCAGTGGGCTCCATCTCTGTCTTGAAACTCGAAGTTCTGCGAACATCGATTTTTTAAAAATATGTTTTAATACCTTTGTTTAATAGTATAAACATCGAAAATAATGTCAAATTAATACTTCCGTTATCATGGTTATATAAACTGGATTAAATACAAATATTTGAAAATAAAGTACGCATAAAACGTTGCTTGTAACACAAATTTATCTGTGATCTGCCAATCTATAAATTAAAAACGATCTTGGTTACAATGATAACGGGCACTTAATATATATTCCAATATCTACGAAATTCGACCATATTTGCGCTTTATTATGTATATCTATGAAAGGACGTATATTAGATATTAGTTATACGTCCTTGTTAGTTATTCGTCTTTGATGTATGTAGCCACCATCAGCAATATTATAATTTCAGGATAGAATTTTTTTTACAAAATGAAAGCATCATTTAAACACATGACTACATTTTTTTGTTTGCATAAATTGAGGGTGCCAGCATGCTCCCCTTTTATTCAAAATATTGATACGTAACAAAATTTCAGTAGTTTTGATACCTCATGTCGGGTTTCCCAGTTTGTGGCAGATCGTGAAGTGACCTATGGGTGTACTTTGTTGGCTGGTTAACTACTGAGATGAAATGTTGTATCCTTGACATATACCAAATGACTATTAGTGTTGTCCCTCTCAGCATCACATTGCAGCTGGGGATATAGACATGCTGTTCTTTTGTCTGTCCGATCATCGAGTCGTTATCTAATTTTGATAATATTTATGCCATTGTTTTCTAAAGATAAACGGTCAAGGCTAAAGATGATCCCAGTTCAAACATTTAGAAGTTGGGGGGACATTGAAAATCGGTTGTTTTATTCATATTGCAATTATTTTTGAACTTATAGGGTCTCTATAGTCAGTTTGTTAGATATCCCAAATATAAACTAAGAAAACCATGAAGATTTGATAAATAAAGGCTGTGTTTTGAAAGGTCCAAGAAAGTTCAAAAATGAAAAAGAACTTATTATAATATCTTTTAACTTTTATATTGTATGCTTTTTATACGACTGCACAATTTTTTCTTTGGACTGTATAATGATATGATGTAGTTGTCTTGGTCATCGTCCGAAAACTTATTGATTTCCGGACAATAACTTTAGTTTAAGTGAATGAATCTCCATATTTTTTTTCAAAAGGTTCAATACCACAATAGGAAGGTTGGGATCGATTTTGCGGGTGATGGTCCCAACTTTTTAGGAATAAGTGACCCAATTCATTAAAGGGATTCATATTTGGTTCCAAAATTTATAAAAAAACATTAAATTTCGAATTCAATTGCACAGTATTGCGCAATATAATTGTAAGATCTCTGACCACATTTATTTTTGTGTCAGAAACCTATATCATGTAAAAAATTTGATCTCAATCCAAATTCAGATAGTGTCAAGATTGAGTATTGTGTCCAAATTTGCCCCAACTGTTCAATGTTCGACATCTGCGGTCGTATCAGGCTGTGCACAGCGAGGCATTTTGTGTAAGTAAAGTGGAAAAAAGACCTCGTTATGAAGGCTGTAATTGTTCGTGTCAGTGAAAAAGTGTAATTTTGACATAAAAAATATATAGAGTAATTTTGCTTCGAACATTATCTCTTAACCATAAACAAGTTTAACATTAACAAGGTCTGTCCAAATATCATAAAATCTTAGTTTTGACAAAGTTATTGATGTCTAAAAACAATTAAATGTTGACACCACTGCCACCAACGAACGAATATAGAATCGCGATGTCTCACTTTTGCAAAATAAATAGTGCAGTATCGATATAAATTATCAGCATGACAAGATGTAAAAACAATTCAATGGCAAAACTAGCCGTTTACTTCCTATTGGCAATCTTGTCCTTCAAGGACGATTTTAAACATTTATTTGGGTGTTTGCGTATTATTTTGAAATGGCATAAACTGTAATAGTTTAATATATAAGTGTAAAGAAACTATAGGGGCAAAAATCAAAGGACTACAAAAAAGTCTGCATGGCTCAAATCCTCAGACGAGTTACAACCTGATAATGAAGATGTTTAACCTTTTTTTTTAATTTTTGTCTGGTATGTTAAAAACTTCAATCTAATGATGTCAACTTTAAAAAGCAAGAAAAAATTGTTTTATAATTATTTCATAAAAAGAAACATTTAAATAGATGAGATGGTTTTATAATGATGAATTAACTCTAGTAAAAATATGACAGCACACATTAGGTTAGAAGTCTGTTATTATAATTGGATTTCTTTGTATTATCCAATTGGTCATATAAAATTCAATGTAAATTTGACTGTATTTTTTTTTAGGTATTTACATCTTGTTAAATTATTGCTCTTTTCTTTTTATATTCTTTGAAACTATATGGATATACATGTTATTCTATAAATGTTTTGTTATTAATTAACAACTGTAAATTTTTACATTTTTCAACAGAATCGTACAAGAAATCCCGATTGTTTTAGTCTAAACATTCTCTTATTACATCTTGGTAAGGCTTTGTTTTATATTTATCTTTATGAAAAGAAAGGGAAATTTTGAAACGTTTAAGATGTATCAAGAGCAGAACACTAAATTTGAAGAAAAATCGATTTTTTTTATTCAGATTTTTGAAAATGCGTTTTTCACAGAATTACCTCCCTTTGTACCATAGATAATCAATATTTATGGCATTATTTATTTTGATTGTATTGGCTTCATTGTAAGTTTAACCTACATTGTTAGGTATAATAATGGTTTAGAAAAAAGAAAAAAAAAATACATTCACAAAACTGTGTACAGATTGATATATTAATTTCATTGATTTCAGAGAAAGGCAAATTTGAATAGTATTCAAGGAGAATTTTAGAAAGTACTAAAACAAGAGCACAACCATAGTATATGCTAAAATGCGTTATTAATTATGTCTCATAATATACCCAAATAGACATATACTTTGATGTTTAATGTACCGAGAATTGGTAAGTTTGAAAAAAGTTATTTTAAGTTTTTTTAAATCATTTTACTGGATTATCTCCCTTTGTACCATATTAATTCAATATATATGGCACCATAAATAGTAATTGAACTATAGTCACTGTTACTTTGAATTAATTTGTCAATTATTATACTGCTTTTGAAAAAAGAAACACTTACATTTCCAAAATTATCCATAAAGATACAAGTTTAAATTCATTGATTAGTAGAGAGACAATGTAAATTTAGGCATTTTTCGAGAAGAATTATACAATATACTTAAAAGAGACCCCCGCATGTTTATTAGCTAAAATGCATCATTAATTATTCAAATTAATAAAACAAAGTAAGTTATCTTAATATTTTTAATGGACCAAAATGCTGGATAGCTGTTAAAATATGTACATTTTATAATTTTCTAAAATATTTTTTTTCCTTGATTATCTCCCTTGTAATAATCAAAAAACTGTTTCTTGAAAAAATGTATGTACTGATGAGTTTCTAAAGCTTTAACACTTGATTATTCAACAAATCATCATTCTCTATCCCGTTGGTTTCCGCATTTACAAGTTTCAGCGTGTTGAAATTGGTCAATTTCATAGAAAAATACTGCCTCAAACATGGGAAAACTGGTTCCCGGTACATTACAGCATCTCCAAGCTGTAAGATATGGGAACCAAATGAAATATTTGTAAGATGAACTTCTTTCATAATGTTGTTTAAGAACACAAAGTTTCAATAGAATCTGATGACCCCCCTTCTGGACTGTTTTGCATGGTTTTATCGGAGACTGGGTGTTAAATCTGACTTAATAGTGTGTGTTATTGATGAGGATACCATGAATTTTGAGGTTTGACTTAAGATTAAAAGATAATAACGGTAACAAACATATAAAGGGATAGCGCAACATCTCGCATGATTGAAAACTTTTGATAAATGCCCATTTGTGATAACACAACTTTACCCAGGTAGGTTAATGCTGTTCGAGAGTAAATCGGCTATTTATTCATATAAAAATCAATGAAATTTGAAATTAATTAGAATTTTTGTCTATAAACTTTCATACCCAGAACTTATTTTTATCATCCCTAATATCATCCAAAGTTTTAATTTCTGGTGTCTCAGAACCCTCCATCTGGTTGCCATGGTAACGGGCAGCATTCAAAGATGGCGTGTGAACGTCCAACTTCAAGAGCCTGGCGCTCCACATAGAACTAGACAAATGAATAAAAATAAAGTTGTATTTGGTTGACAAATATGTTATGTTTCCCGTAACAGCTGTTTCATTCTTTAAATGTGCCCTTTTATAATAAAAAAAATAACAGAAATGACATACAATCCAACCGTGGCCACACCAAAAGTCAACTATTTTGCCAATTTTTAGAAATGTTATATTCATTTTAAAAACAAGAAACAGCAATCTTCGTATTCATGAGCTTTCCAAGAATAAATATGCCAAGTTTTAAAGAGATCAATAAATGTTAACGGGGTGCGCCAATGCGATCGTTATAGATGAATAGTATTGAAGTCATTACTCGGCGACATTTAAACACTGAATTGATTCAGATCGATTATTCCCCTTTTCGGTGTAAAAATGCCGGGAAAGAAAAAATCGACATTTTGATAGTTTCTGACTAGAGATAAACACATTAAAGATGTAAATTAATGGTTTTTTTCACATTTTCATACTTGAGTTGTTCATGAATCTTTAAAGAATCACCATGCATACGAAGAGAAAAAAAAAGGGGGGGGGATACTCTGACGTTATACTTTGTGAGGGTTTTCGTTACCAAATTTTCATTTCTGAACATATTTGTGTGTCATATCTGCCGATTGCAAATAATGTTATCTTGCTTACTTCCTTAAATTTTAACATCAAATGGTCTTTACGACTTTTAGATTACCAAGGTTTAACATAGGGAAATAACGTGATGACGAACGGCATAACAGTATTTCTAAACCACAATGATTCTCCTGATAGGGAAAACACTTTTTAACAAGCACTAGTGTATGGTAGTATAAAACCCCTTCTATCAAACTCATGTTTTATGAGAAATATTTATCTACTCAGCCCTGTTAAAGTTGTTTTCAGTGTTTTTTTTATTTATTTAAAAACATTTTTAATTAATTCACTGAATTATAAGGATCAGTTACTTTTACTTCACATGTGTGAATGGGTCTTTTTTTTAAACTAGATCAGCTATATAAGCAATAATTTCTAGAGCTATGTTCATTTTTTGAATGCTTACACATTTTTATTAAATTCAGACTGAGGCATAAGTATGATGCACAGAGTCATGCATGCATATATTTTGAATAAGTCTTTGTTTTACTTCTACAATATGTTATAAAATTGGAATAAGAAATGATTTAATATGCGATCGATTTAAAAATTCAGGTACAAATATACCTAATAGATATTTAAAGAAAATGTTAAGGTGTTCGCATACGAGACTAATTAAAAGGGGGGGATAAATGCATAGGTGAAAGGTGGCGTGCCTAAGCCGGCATGTTGTTCGGACATTTAAACAAATTCTACTCCTTACGTTGCATGGTTGATCATAGTTTCTGACCACTGAGATCCCAAATTTAAACACTTGACCCGCACGAATACATCCCTGGTCAGTCTGCAAAACGGTCGACGTGAATTTATATTTATTAAGTCAATAGTCAATAAAGATTGGATTGTTTATAAGCAAGTAAAATAGTGTTAACGTGAAACATTAATTCAAAAGAAGTTTCAACAGACTGCTCACATCATGTTGACAGCGAAACTTGTAAATAACCACATTTTTTAAGTAAACATGCAGCTTTCTCTTCAGACTTCATTCATTATCGTGAATGAAATGAATATCCAAGATCCTCAGAAGAAGGCTAAAATAATTTAAAACTAACGTACCTCAAAATATAAGCAACCCACATCTATATTAACGTGTTGTTGTCGAACTGAAGACACTGACTTCTATCATAACAAAGTGCCCGATCAGATGTTGGTGTCAAATTTTACGTCGACGAAACGTTCTAGCCAATCACGTGTCGAATAGTTAAGAAAATGACGTCAGATTTAGATTGCGATGCAAACACCGAAAATCATTGCTAAATTTGTTTAAACTGCATTAACCTGCCTGCGTTATTACTTTTGTAGAGAGTCTCGAACCATCGGCACATTGAAGGACAAACACTTAAACTGTGTAATACTTTTTATAAAAGTCTCAGACAACAGAAACAAATGCCTTTTCAAAATCAACTAAGAAAATGAAGGGGTACATGTTGCTCATGCTGTGTTATTCAAGATAAAGTGAAAGTCAAAATAATACATACATTTCTCCCCGGTTAGAACACTTTTATTACCTCTCTGTTTGTGTAGCGTTCACTTTCAGCAGACATTATAGAATTTTTCATGGAGGCACATTTATTGCTACGTGTGCTAGTGTAAAGCTTACAGACATATTTGTTTTATATAAAAGTCACCTACAAGGTAACCTTATCTTTTATTTTTCTTAGCAGCAATACATTATATACAAATGGAAGGAACACATAAATCAGAAGAGACTTTAAATCATAATGCATGTCTTCCATGTCATTATATGTCAAGTTCTTGATTTTTGTAAACTGGAATTATTTCTCAAGATTAACATTTAAATTCCGGTTAAAGGTTTGTTTTACAAGTATTAATTTTCGAACGTCTTTACTTTTGACTTTAGAATCTCCATGGTTGGCCTTCATTTTGAGTAATAGTTTTTACACATGTTATAGCCTTCCTCGATTGCTTTAGCATGCATTCCGGATTATATTTTGATAAAACTCAAAGAATGGGATTCCTCATCAATAGGATCCGTTACGATTTGATTCATATGATTCACGATGACAATATGATGTTCTTCGTTTCTTGTAATTTCTGTTGGTCTTGTTTCCTTGTATCAATTTGCACTATTTGCAGCAATACTACCTATTCACGTAGCACCACCAGCACTATTGTAGGAATAAAAAACCTGTCGATACCTGTAACAGTCATTGTTCAACTGTCTTTGTCTATTGAAGTCAAAAAACGAATGTCTACTCAAAAGACATAAGGCAAGTGTAACGACTGTAAGGGTTGTTCCAGTTGCCTTATGTCTTTGAAACAGTTACTTTATATCGGTGCCAATCAACACTTTTTTGGGCTGTGAAATTCAAAAAAATGATATTAACAAACATTTAAGGACTGTTGTAGTTATTTATCGTGTTGTCACAGTCAAATACTATTTATTACAGTCTTTCCAAAAGTTGTTTTGGTTTAATGATGTCAGTCAAAACGTTTTAACAGTTATGACAATTGAAATTTGATTGTGTCTACTTCACTTCACGGTTGCAGCTGTTAAAATGTGATCATGTCTCAGTCTCTCAAGATTTGATATAGTTGTGAAATTACCCATTATCTATATTTTACTACCATGTTTTGTGCGGTTGTCGACTGTTTTTAGTTTCTTTTTAATTATTTTGCGATCGTTGTCGTTTTCCATTTATTGCCATGGCATTGCCCTTTCATATTTTACTTGAAAGCTTGACTTTTCTTTAGTATTTCTACTTCTTATTATGTCGTTCATAACTGGTTTAATATATTAAAAGACTTCGTAAAAACTAAGAGTTTTACTTTCATTGCAGAAGATGATAATGCATTCAATCAAGTTTATGTCTTAAATAATTATTATCAATGGAAAATGGAAAAATTAACGTCGATGAACCTAAAGTAAATATGAAGAATATATATATAGAAAGATGGGGTATGAGTGCCAATGAGACTACTCTTCGTCAAAAGCACAATTTATAAAAGTAAAGCATTATAGGTCAAGGTACGATCTTCAACACGGAGCATTTGGCTCACACCGAACAGAAAGCTATAAAGGCCCGCCAGAAAAATACTAGTGTAAAACTAACGATCTAATCTCTATAAAAAACAAGAAAAGAGAAGCAACAATGAACCACATCATAAAAAAACAACTACTGAACATCACATTTGTGACAGATGCAAACATATGCAGCAGGTTTAAATGTTGTAATGGTACCAAACCTTCATCCTTATTTAAACAATAATGTTATATTATATCATAACTTAAAAAAACACACCATACAATATTAATAGGAAAGGCTTGACTCAAATAAAAGTCGTAGAAATACAAATGAAAATATACTGAACGAATAAATTTGAACTATGATACAATGTAAATGCAAACTTAATAAAAATAAAGGATATATAATCAATGTGAAAGTACATACCGCTGTGAAATGCTAAACAATTTCAGAAAAAAACCATCAACTTTACGCCATTTGCATTTGCAATACCAAAATTATACATCGGTAAATGAAAATAATTTTGTTGTTAAGTATTCTTGTTCTGTCTGTATAACATTCCGTTTAGGAACACCATGACATACATCAATCAACTATTTTAAACCTTTGTACATGTGGGGTGAATATCAACTATACAACTATAAAACTGATGAACGATAAAACTTCATATTCGTCATAAACAGGATTCATAATTATGATATGTGGCGGTGAGCCTATTTTTGAAATAACATTACTTCCCTTGAAAATGGACTGTTATGAAATTAACATTTAAATAAAACTGTTGATATAAATTGATGCTAAAAATGGCTGTTTTACATGTAATAATATCTATTATTTTATTGTGCTATAATTCATTTAACATATTCACAGATTTTGATACATTTGTAACTTATCATATACTAATCTATCCATCTTGATCTTCTTAAAAAAAGTCTGAAATTAATATTTGTTAAATTGCATAATCATTTTGAGAGCCACAGTCTTCCGATAGAGACTTTTTAAGGTGTTTTTATTAGAGAAAATCAACCCAACACTGTTTAAAGACAGTCTGCAGTATAGCCTTTACAAATAGAAAGCTTGACGGTCTTGCACACCCCTTACCACTGACTGAAAGATGGCATTGTTATTTATAGAACAAACTGTCCATCTTCAGTCTTGTTGGTCTTGCACAGACATCACAATATCTTAGGTGAGTTTTATCTTATTACATTTGAATACTTTTATCTTTATAATATTGTTGATATTTTATGGAACGCCATGACTGCCTTATGTTAATGATCAGCATTATATGCAGTGCTCACACCATTATATGCAGTCCTCACACCATTATATGCAGTGCTCACAACATTATATTAAGTGCTCACAACAATATATTAAGTGCTCACAACATTAATATTAAGTGCTAACAACATTATATGAAGTGGTCACAACATTATAAGTTTTTTGTTGTATGATGATATTGATGTATGATGAGATCATTCGGTAAACTTCGTTTTCAGCGGAAATTACCGAATCCATAATTGGTAAATTACGGTCATGCCCAGCAAACAAATTTAAACAGTTATTAAAGTCATGTTATCATAAGGCAGTATACAATATTTAAAACGGATTGAAATAAGTAAGGAAAAGATGAAACTAAGAGGTGACTGATTGGAGTAGATCTGTTCGTCGTAAGAAATACGAATGGAAAAATGTAAGTTAAATAATAAAATGTTCATTTAATGAAATATCGAAGGAAAATTTGTATGATATATTCCTCGAGTTCATTTCCTACTGAAGAACTTTAGCAAGGTGCCACTTTATAGTCCGTACTCAGCTTTAATTACCTTTTAAATGCCGTTCTTGGTATGTTAAGGCTAACTGAGATAGCTCTCCAGAAAAATCGTTAAATTAAGGTAAACACAATTGAAAATGGATAAAGATGTAGAAGTAATGTGTAGAAAAATGACAAATGACCGAATTAAGAGGTTGATTGAGGGTTTACATGGTGTAGACACAGAATATAACAGTGAACTTAAAACTCAGAATCAAAACAAAGAAAAAATGTCGTCCTACAGTGAAGCACTGTCCGGAAAAATAATATCACAGAACAAAACAATGACAACGATGTCAACACAAATGATACAAATGACAATCATCAACTCAATTTCAGCTTCAGCTTCAAATTCAAGTAATTTTGTAAAACCCATATTTCTTAAAGATAGCGACGTTTATGGTTCTGTGAAACCGGAGCGGTCTATGTGGATAACAAATGTTGAAATTTATAAAGCTGTCGGAGAAAAGGTCCCCGCGGAATGTATTAAAGGCATCCAACGCATTAGAGAAATGTGGCGTATCTACATGGATAATGAGGAAGACAAACTGTCGTTGTTAGTGCAAGGTATAAACCTACGTGGCAAGCAGGTCGCTTTTCATTCACAAAACCCGCATAATCCATTTAACTTATTACAACCTGATACAATACGCATAAAAGTGAAAAACGTTCCTCTTTCAGCGGATGATGGACAGATTCATCGTGCTTTAACTTTACAGGGGTGTAATATTCAGGAGATTTAATTTTCTCGAGAAAAACTCAGGATTGATGGAAAAGTAACAAATTGTGAAACAGGGGATAGGTTAGTTATAAGTAAATTACTTGAAAAATCCATTCCAAGAAATCTTCAGATTGGGAAGTACCTAGCAAGATTTTTCATTCAGGTCAACCCGAGTTTCAGGGAAGACCAAATTTAGTGAGCTATGAAGGTGTCAAAAAGTGTCACAAATGTCTCAAACTAGGTCATGTAATGTACAATTGTCCAAATGATTGGGTCTGTAGGATATGTAACATATTAGTGGACACAAAATGATACACTGTCCAACAGAACTACAGACTCATAATGGCAAGGAACAAGAAGTCAATGATAAACATGAAGAGACAAATACAGAACAAGTAAACGAAAACAGCAAAGATGATGAACATACAGAAGTCAATGAAGACGAACCTGTAACAGAAAAACAAAGTAAAACTAAGGAGAAGCAAAACACAGGAAAATTGGGCTCTAAGAAAAGTGGAAAGAAAACAAATGGTGATAATGCTGGAAGGTCACAACAATCTATAATTGACAAATTCATGAGAACTCCAAACAACCAGAGAGGTCTTGGTTCTAGAAGTCATAGTCATACACCTCCAACACCACCAGAGGCACTTCATGATAAAACAAGTGACAGTCATGGTGTACTATAGCCATTCTTCCCCCATGCCATTTTTTCCGGAAGAAATACTGGATCAATCCAATTTCCCCCCCCCCCCCGGAAAAATTGGCATGATCCAACTTTTCCCCCTCAGCGTTGTGGGGGGAAAACCAGGATCAGACCAATTGTTCCCCTTTATAGCACGATAAGCTAATGTTTTCCTCTTGGATTATAACGTCGCCGACGTCAGTTCCAAATTTTTAATCTAAAAAGAAAATAGCAACATATTTTTTTTTTATTATCCTAGCGGGACGAAACCTTCTTTGAATTATTATTATAGTATTAATGAATGGGTGTTTTTATAATGGTCCTGTTATATGTCCAAGGTCTGTAATAATGGTTGAGGAAGTCTGTAATGGCCTGAGGCAACGCCGAGGGCTATTACAGACATCCGTGGCCATTATTACTGACCGAGGACATATAACAGGGCCATTATAAAAACACCCATTTCTTAATTCATTTATTAACCAACTGAACAAAAGTGTATGTGTTGCTGCTAACTTGATGTACTGTCTTACTCTTTTAATGACAGTTTAGTTCGAACAAAATAATTCGTACTTCTCCATAATAAAGCTTTAAATATACCAAATATTCAAAATATTAAGTTGAAAGAGATATGTGTTAAAAACAGGATGAACAGTGATCCCTTTATATGGTTCTTTAATGTTGGTTGCTGGTTACTAAATTAAATAAAATACAAAAAGGTATTATATTCTTTACAACTTAGTTTTATTAACTTTATTAAAAACCCTAACACGGCTAAATACATACAAACTGGGCATTAATACAGGGCCATTACAGAAAAACAGGGCCATTATAGAAAAAACAGGGCCATGACAGAAAAACAGGGTCATTACAGAAAAAAACAGGGCCATTATAGAAAAACAGGGCCATTACAGAAACAAACAGGGCCATTACAGAAAAACAGGGCCATTACAGAAAATATGTAATTTTTAATAAACAGTCACTTTTGGCAATAATGCACTTAGTTGGTTAATAAACATGTGTTATATATACATGTTTATATTGTATTGTTGTCTGTTTGGTATTAAGTTAATAATTAACCAGTATTAACCAACCACATAATTGTACTACATGCTCCTGGCTTCGGAATGGCACGTACAGAAAGTGTTAGCTTTAAACATTCACACCCCCCAAATAATCCAGCCTTGAACAGCACACCACAAAAAAAAAAACATGTAAAATATCAGATGCAATTGGCTTCACTAAAAATGTTGGTATTGTGCACAATTATTACTTAGCACCGATATAAGAGTACTCTCAGTTACTGACAGCTATTTCAAAACTAACTACAACTAATAACAATCATGTTCTCTAAGACTGGTTGTTGTTTAATAACGAAATGACTACTAACGAATTTTTTTGTATGAGACAATAATTACATTAGATGTATGTTTCATAATAATACTGTATTCTGATTGGCTGATTGCACATCACATGTTATTCCTTCAGGAATTGCATCACTCAATAAAACTTATCATCCATGATAACACGTGGTCACACAATAAAGTGCACAGGTGAATTAAATTAAAAAATATATACAATTCGTGTTTCCGTGATCATAGCTAAAAAATGTAATTATAAGTATTGAATGCTTTTTTTTGTAACTTCATAGGGTTGTAAAAGCGTTGACCGTGCGCACATTTTTAGAATAAAGCGCTTCCACGCTTCATACAAAATGTACTTCGGTCAACGCTTTTACACCGCAATGAAGTTACAAAAAGAAGCATTCAATTCTTAATTGCTACATTTTATATAAAAAGGCATGCAGGGACAGGGACAGACATTAACTGCGAAACCATGTATATATCTAGTATGGTTGTGAAATGACAGTTTTTCAACCCGAGATAGATAATATTATATGAAACTTTACTTTTCATACTAGCCTGTTGTCAGAAAAACTAAAACCTGCAAAGTCAATTGTTTTGGCAATACATTTTAAAAATGTTTCTTGGCTTATGATATATCCCAACGGCATTTTAAAGATTACTAATATGAGTATGGAGTAAACATCTATTTCAGGTTTTCAGGTCAAAAGAATGCATGTAAATGTCAGCATAATGAAGATTTGGAATATCAGACAAAATAACTCAACAAAATGCAATTACAGATGGACTGATGAACATGTAGACAGACGATTGACACGTTGACACAGTCTAATATGGTAGACATATAGACCGACTGGTAGACATGTATATACCGACTGGTGGGCACATATACATAGTGGTATAGTAGTCAGATTGATGGATACGTAAACTGACTAGTAAACATGTAGATAGACTATTGAACACGGAGGCAGACTGGTGAACATGTAGACAGACTAGTAAACACAAAGACGGACTGGTGAATATGAAGTCAGACTATTGAAAATATATACAGACTAGTGGACACATAGACAGACCGATAAAAATGTGGACGGACTAGTAGATAAAGACAGACTTGTGGAAACATATTTAGACTGTTGAGAATGTAGACAGACTATTATAATATACTGGTGGAAATAAAAACAAACTAGATGACACATAGACAGAATGATTAACATGTATAGACAGACTTGTGTTAATGTAAATTGACAAAAAATATTAATTTTTAGACTTGTATAAATAAAGTGAAATCTATACTATGGGGGAAAGATTGGCATGGGGGAAAAGTGACTATATGTATACGTATTGCCAAATTTCCGCGGAGGAAGAAAGGCAATGATCCAAAATTTCCCCGGGGGAAAGATTGGCTCATGCCAGTTTTTCCCCCGGGGGAAAAACTGGCATTGGGGAAGAATGACTATATAACAATGGATCAAAGAAAGCAAAAGCAAAATAGAAAACAAGTGTGTTTAACATCATAACAATCTTATCAAGTATTTTAAAATAGCACATTTTTTTATCATAGTTACTAAAAATAATTTAAAAAAATATAAACAATGACAATGCCTCAGCTCAAAAACAGAGTTCAAAATATGTTTATGGACCTCCAACAACATAAAAGATTATTACTATGTAACTATATTTATTTTTGTTGGTTTGTTGTATTATCTGTGTGTCTTATTTTAGCATATACCATAAATAAAAAAAACAAAAAAAAACTTTCAAAAGAAAAATGTTTAAGCTCAAATGTAGAGTAAAAATGATTGATGAAACAAATTTAATAAGAAATACAAGACTGATGTCCAAAATATTATATGTTGTTGTATATAAAATGATAACAGGAAGACTGGGTAAGAAACTGAACAAACTATGTCTTGTTGATATAGAGTATATAAATTCGTTCAATTTTGTGTTTAACATCAAACAGCTGATATACTGGTTTTTCCCAAAGTTATTTTTAATTCTGTGTACGTTGTATGCTATAAGTAGATTACAAAGAATCGAGTTGAACAAACTATGTATGCCTTTAAATCAGACATGTAGGGAAAATATTTCTCTGTATTACATTTTACTACTGCAATGGTAAACCAAAGTATTATGTGCTTCCATTTAAACTATTTGTATTAGACGGGTTTTTACCAAATGTAATTATAGTAACACTCACAAGAATACATGTAAATTAAAAAAGTCGATGATTGCATGCGTGACGGTTGTGTTTTCTTTTTAAAGAATACGAAAG
Organism: Mytilus galloprovincialis; assembly: GCA_037788925.1. Lineage (NCBI taxonomy): Eukaryota > Metazoa > Mollusca > Bivalvia > Mytilida > Mytilidae > Mytilus > Mytilus galloprovincialis. The sequence continues at coordinate 75,270,453 of CM075342.1, read as the reverse complement.
AATAGAAACTAATAAAACTATCAGAAGATATCTATTATAAATACTGGAACTAAATTAAATAACTATAAAATAACTATAAAAAATGTCTTACCTTGTACTGCATTACAGTTACCACAGAAATTTTTGATATTATTTACAGTATTTACACGAATTTTTAGTTGCTATTCATTTTACCACAACACAAATGTATACACAAATTTCTCATCGAATTTCTCAGCGGCAAAGCTCCAAATTACAAAGTTTCACTTGTTTGTCAAAAGATATTAAAATACCTTATATCGCTTATTTGTCAACATGTTTCGTGTTTAATCCAAATGCAATAATACGCTACAAAAACATCCACTTTAAAGCTGATAGTCGAACACTTTTAGGATACTTATACGCACAAAGGTTTCGAAATTTCAATACACATAATATATATGAATTAATATCCAGATTAGAAACGTCAGTTTTACAATTATTATTTATGATCATCTTAACATGTCTAGTCGTGATACTATTTAAAATACACAACAAAAACACGTCCCCAGATGGCCAACTTATCTTCAACATGAATTTAAATAGATTAATAAGGTCACGGATAGGTAAACATACAGACAAGGCTATGTATCACTTCGTTAAATCTATTGGTAATTCGCATGCCGGATTCAAAACACATTTTAATTGTAGTATTCTGTTATTGTTTATAATGTTTATGTTGAAAAGAAAACAAGAGATACTTCTACGTAGAAGTATTGTATATATTTCACAGTGTAGTATTTTTATTTATGTAACATGTCTGAAAATTGAATTAGATAACACAATATTGTTCAAAAAAAATTCATAAATGTATGTTGTCTCAATGTAAATGGTATAAACAATAGGAATAAAAGAGAGAGGGTTATCGAATGGTTAAAAGCTCATAAATGTGACATTGCCTTTTTGCAAGTAACGCATTTTGACGAAAAAGTAAGTAAAGAAATGTCGATACAGAAGGATTTTAATATATTCTGTAGTCATGGCACGACAGCAAGTAGGGGGTCGCTATTTTAATTAGGAGTAGTTTAAATGTTACTGTTATTAATGAAAATCGAGACGCTGACGGGAGAGAAACTCTGCTCAATATACAAATTGACGAAACAATATTTACGTTGGTATGTATATATGCACCAAATTATAAAGCATCTAGAAATACGTTTTTCAAAAAGGTAAGTGATAATATAAAAGAATTTGGTATCGGTATACCGATAATTGGGGGAGATTTCAATGATACTTACATGTTATAGATAGAAAAACAACACGACCAAATAGCCAGATTTCAAAACCAGTAAATAGTTTGAAATTAATGTTACCTGGAGATGTTTGAATCCAAACGTTGAACAATATACATGGCGGAGGAGAGATAAAACTCAGGCAAGTAGAATAGACATGCTGTTGTTTTTTATTTGGTCGGGTTGTTGTCTCTTTGACACATTCCCCATTTCCATTCTCAATTTTATGATACTAATTGCCTCAGATTTGAAGTCATTAGTAGAAAATTGTAAAATTAAACCAGCTGTAATTAATTCTACTGATCATCAAAGCGTTTTCTTGAGTATTAGGACACTGGTATGTCAGAAAGAGGTAAAGGATATTGGAAGATTAACAACTCTATTTTAAAAGAAGAAAAATACAAAGAGATAATCAGTAATCTTATTCATAAATATACTAATGGAAATAATAATATCGATTGTCAATTATTGTGGAACGTTTTAAAAGTAGAAATAAGGGAGGTAATAAGGGAGGTAAGCATAGCATATTGTAAGAATAAAGCAAAGGCAAACAGAGAATTAAGTCGGGAACAATGAAAAAACCTTGAAAAGAGAAATAAGTTAAGAGATGCATTACCACAGGAGGATGCATATTTAGATGAAGAAATAACAGATTTAGAACTAAAAATAGGTAAGCTAGAGGCGCACAGGTTAGGTCAAGGGAGAAATGGGTTGAATATGGGGAAAAAATAATGCATATTTTTTAGGTTTAGAAAAACAAAGACAGGTATAAAAGTCGATAAATAAACTAAGTGACGAGAATGGACATATAACAACAGACCAGGCCAATTTATTAACAAAAATTAAACAATACTATAAAAAACTGTACAGTTCTAAATGTCAAAAAAAAGATTTAGTCGAAAATTATATTTGTGAAACTGAATTAGAAAATAATTCAAATAATGTTGACAAATCAGTTTGTGACGGAGAAGTAACAATCGAAGAATGTACTTCAGCTATTAATACAATGAAATTAAATAAAGCACCAGGGCTAGATGGTCTAGCAGTTGAATTTTATCAGATGTTTTGGGAAAAAATAAGATATTTTCTAGTCAAGGTTTTAAACACTGGTAATGAAACAGGAAGTCTATCGCACTCACAACGTACTAGTATTTTGACATTATTGTTCAAAAAGGGGGATCATTACTAAATGTAGATTTAAAACTATTGTCATTTGTTCTAGCGCAACGCTTAAAAAAGATACTACCAAAACTTATTAATGAAGATCAAACAGGATATATTAAAAACAGATTTATTGGTTTTAATTTGAGACAAATTCAAGATATTATTGATTATGCGGATGCATATTCGATTGAAGGGACAATAGTTTTTGTAGAGTATACTAAAGCTTTTGATTCCTTGGAATGGGATTTTACGTTAATCACTTTGAAACATTTTGGATTTAATGAATCTTTTATAAACTGGGTAAAAACATTATATACTGGGTTTCAAACTTGTGTTATTAATAATGGATGGATTTCAGAAATATTTCATAACTCAAGAGGAATAAGGCCACGGTGTCCATTATCAGCTCTTCTTTTCGTTTTATCCGTGGAGATCATGGCTTTAAGACTTCGAAAAAACGGAGATATCAAAGGGTTCGTAGTTAAACTAGATAATAAAAATCATAGCATTAAAATTTCACAATTAGCTGATGATACTACTTTATTTCTCAGTAATAAGAAAGAAATCAAAGCTGCTATGAATGAAATAGAATCTTTTGGATCATTTTCTGGGTTAACTTTGAATAAAAATAAAACAGAGGGTATATGGATAGGAAAACTGAAAAATAGTAAAGATAAGGTAGCTGGGATTAATTGGACAAACAAACCAGTCAAAGCATTGGGAATATATGTTGGTCATAACAGAGAAGAATGTGAAAAGTTTACCTGGGAGAATCAAATTGAGAAAATGAATAAACTATTTCATTTATGGGGGAAACGTAATTTAACTTTAATCGGGAAAATTCTTATTATAAAAACATTAGTTTTACCACTTTTTACATTTTTGGCAAGTGCCTGTACAGTTCCGGAGAAATTCAGAAAAGAAATAGAAAGTAAATGTTATAAATACATCTGGGATGGTAAACCAGATAAGGTTAAAAGAAATACCATGATAAAGTCAAACGAAGAAGGGGGGTTACAAATGATCGACATACAAAGTTATTTTATGTCTCTAAAAGCATATTGGGTAAGTGAACTCATTAGTAATGATATTTCAAACTGGAAGTTGATTCCATTAAAATATCTCAGTGTGGTTGGTATTTATTGGTTAATTTTTAAGATGAATTTTGAAAAGAAGAAAATTCTGGATTATATCAAACATATCCCTGAATTTTATAGAGAAGTATTTAAAGGTTGGGTAATATCAGGCGGTGGACAAACAAAAAAACCTACCAACTTCGCAGAAGTAAGGAAAAGGGTAATTTGGGGGAACAAACAGATTAATTTTAAAAATAAAACTATTATTTTTGAAAATTGGATTAAGAGTAACTTGAAATTTGTCAATGATATTATAGACGACACTGGTAATATATCTCAACATTTTATTCTGGATATATTAGAATGCAAGATTAATATTGGATTGCAGAAATAAATATTTAAAAAAAAAGCCATTCCAAAAGACTGGCTTCAGATGTTACAGTCTGAAAGTTCTATTAAAAGTATTGTAAAGATTCCTAGACAGAAACTAATCTGGAAAGGTAATTACACTGAGGCTTCAAATTTTTCAACAAATATATTATATAAGTCAATTTGTAAAGATAAAACTGAACAATCAATTGGTGTAAGCAAATGGATGCGAATTTTACAAATTAATGAGTATTAACCAACTATATGTTTTCATGTTTCATTATTTAGAAGAAAATAAGTTAAAAAGATATAGATAGCAACTTTTACAATTCATATTACCAACAAAATAATTATTGTTTAAATGGAAACAGACGAATGACAATCTATGTAATGTATGTAACGAAAAAGAAGATTATAACCACTTTTTTATTTCTTGTCGATTTTTAGAAAATTTTTGGAAAAGTATTCATGAGTAAATGATAAAATCAAATTTAAATTTTAGAGTATCATTAAAGCAATACGTCTTGGATATAAAATTTTTGACAAAAATTATTTTGGCTTGAATTATTTCCTAACAATCTTAGGTTTTTCCATATACAAATCATATTATGTATCTAATCAGAAATTGACAAAGGTAAATGTTGATCAAATCTTTGTTCGAGAATACATAAAAAGATACAACGAAAACAGAACAATGAAACTTAATCCATTACTAAAGTCACTAAAAAGAAGTTTAGACGATTGATAGAATAAAACATAATGTATTAAAATGTTGAATAATTGTATTTCAAGAAATTTATACATATTATTATAATATGTATACATATATACCAGCAGCTGATTGCTAACATGGGCAATCGGTGGAATATTACAAGATGCATCAAGAAAAGCTTGGTTTCTTGGTGTAACAATGTAACAAGCATATTTGATGAATAAATATATAATGTTGTTAAAAAAAAAAATAAAAAAAAATAACCTTTTAAATAAAACAGTCAGCTTTCTATAACACATAAGTGCCATATTACGCTAGCTTATATATGTCATGATAGAGTCATTTTAAGCATCGATTTTCAAAATTTGGCATTTTTACATGAATAAGTATCTAACAGATATGGAAAATGCAGTTTAAAGCATTTCATTGTAGGTGTTTAACATAACTTTATATCAATTATTCCTTTTTTTTACAAGCTTTTTAGCACGCCAAGTAGTTTGTCTTCTAAGTATGATCAGCAGTCTTATATAGAAATATAAACTTTCATAAGAAAAATTTACCCTTTCAAGACCCAGTTTAACATCTTCATTTAAAGTTATCATCTCTTATGAACACTGAGTTTGTGGGGATGAATAAAACGTTTACTACGTTTGTTCGTCAGTTTTCACGGTTAATATATATAAAAAAGTGGTATGCTTGCCAATGAAACAACTTTCCACAAAAGACAAAATGACATCACAGAAATTAACAACTAAACGGCCACAGTACGGCCTTCAACATTGAGCAAAGCCCATACCGCATAGTCAGCTATAGAAGGCCCCGAAATAATAAACGTAAATAGTTATCAAAAGTACCAGGATTATAATTTTATACGACAGACGCGCGTTTCGTCTACATAAGACTCATTAGTGACGCTCAGATCAAAATAGTTAAAAAGCCAAAATAATACAAAGTTGAAGAGCAATGAGGATCAAAAGTTCCTAAAAGTTGTGCCAAATATGGCTAAAACATTCCTAATTTATGTACAAACAAACGATCGAAAAACTAACATGTATATAACACATTAACAAACGACAACCACTGAAATAAATGCTCTTCCTGACTTAGGACAGCCACATTTATACAGAATGTGCGGCGGATTTTAACATGTTAGCGGGATACAAACCCTCCCTCTAACCTGGGACAGTGGCGTAACAGAACAACATAAGAACGAACTATGAAAATCAGTTGTAAAAGGCTTAACTCATCAGATGGGTACAAATATAAATACATCTAACAAGAAAATAGAGTGGACGTGGGCGGGTACTTGTATATCCCAACAACAAAAAGACACTATAAGTACTGGTCTGGGAGTACTTGCAGTTACTGACAGCTAGTTCAAAGCCACTAACAACTAATAAAAAAAAACATGCATCTAAGTTTTGCATTTAGGTAAAGATTGAAACAAACTGAGAGTAAAATTGTATTGGATAGTAACGATTGTCCATGAAAAAAGAGTCATTTTCAATGCTCTTCAACTTTGTACTTGTTTGGATTTATAAATATTTTGATAAGAGCGTCACTGATGAGTCTTATGTAGACGAAACGAGGATCTGGCGTACTAAATTATAATCCTGGTACCTTTGATAACTACTTGACCTAAAGTAATTCTGGTTAAGGTACATTAAGATACAGAATATAATCAACTACAAGTCATAGAAGAATAATATCTTTTAGATCGCACTTCTTTGATAACAATGGACCTCGAAAAAGATTCAAATTTGTGTTAAGGTCCAGATGATAGCAACAACACATAAAAGAGGAATGCTATTTCTTGCTGAGCACTTCTTTGATTTTATTTTAAGTCTAGACAATTTATTTTGTAACAGAAGCACAAAAAAAAACGATACTCGTTATTATGTCAATATATAATTGTAATATAATTATATTAATGGAAAACTTCTAGTATTGTTTTACTGTGAATTCTTCTGGTTGTTGTTATTGGCGTTCTAATTCTTCTCACATACAAGCTTGTCTATAGTCTGGGGATTTCTGTTATTTTTGCTACTAATTTTTTTCCATATCCCATGTTATGATCAATGTAAAAGTTCGAAAATTTCATATCTGAATATTTTTTTCGTTATCTGGAAAATTACTTTTGACGACGGATCTTGATTGTTTCTGTGGGGTTTCTTTCTCATGGATATGGATCACTCACGGAAAAATAAAATGGAAAATTGTCGAAACTAATTTGACTTTTATGTATAGCATAGTCCGAATTATATTCTTAAAAGAATCTAAATTCAAAAACTTGTTATTTTGCACCAAACATTGCTGTGACATGCCTTTTTAAAATATGATTGAAAATCGTAAATGTTTAAGTAAAATTCTATTTGCAATTGCTGACCAACATTGATAAAAAAAAATGCAATGAACAGTATACTTTGGACAGATATTTGGTTCTCCTTGAAAAATACTGGGTCATAACATATCTTAATTACAATCCTGAGGGAGTATGGTCTTAACTGTTTAGGAATTAGGAGCCAAAAAGGGGTCGAAATAAACACTTTTGTAGTTTCCAGTCATTAAGTGTATGAATCTCTCTGAAATTATACCACAAGTTTCCAAACTACAAAATGGATGGTTATGATTTGCTCGGAGGGTTAGGTTGGGGGAGGTGTTATGGCTCAAACCGTTTAGGAATTAGAGGCAAAAAAGAGGGAAAAACAAGGGTTTCTTGGTTAATGGTCAATTAAGACAATTTGAAACCAGTGTAAGGAAGAAAATCCAAATTTATTACGATAATCCTGACATGTTTGATTACCTCCCTTACACTGCTTTAAAATTATGTGTAAAGATTTGTTTCCCATATCAGATTTAAAAAATTAAAAAGAAAAAAAAGTGGGGGACAAATTTTCTTTTCTTGAGGTTGGGGTCAGTATGCAACAGCATAGTATATTGCACAAAACAACAAAAAAAGGAGGGTATTTTTTTAATTTTTGGAGGGGGTGGGGCAATTCGCAACAGCGTAGTGAAAAAGCAAATTAAGTAAAAATTCAAATTATATAACCAATTTGTAGTTCTTTGACTACCTATTATGTGTCAAATATTTAATTACATTCCAAATTCAGACCTGAATCAAGCGTGAATAGTGTGTCCATTTTTGTCCAAACGGTTCAGGGTTGGACCTCTGCGATCGTATCCAACTGCGTTCGGCGAAGCAATTTAATAAAGACTTAAATATAATTTTATATACATATTAAATTGTGAATATGGTGAAAATTATCCTCAAAATAAGTTTAAACTGCCCTGGTGTGGAATAAATTTGTGTTAAATTGATCATACTTCTTAATTTACTTATTTCAATCAGTATGAAATATTGTATACTGCCTTAATGATAACATATATAATAATAACTGTTGAAATGTGTTTGCTTGGCATTAATTTACCGTAATTTACCAATTATGGATTCTGTAATTTCCGCTAAAAAACGAAGTTTACCGAATGATCTCATCATACAACAAAAAACGTATAATGTTGTTACCACTTCATATAATGTTTTGAGCACTTCATATAATGTTTTGAGCACTTCATATAATGTTGTGACCACTGCATATAATGTTTGGACCACTGCGTATAATGTTGTGAACCCTTAATATAATATTGTGAGCACTTAATATAATGTTATGAGCACTCCATATAATGATGTGAGCACTGCATATAATGCTGTGAGCACTGCATATAATGTTGTGAGCACTTAATATAATGTTGTGAGCACTTAATATAATGTTGTTAGCACTTAATATAATGTTGTGAGCACTGCATATAATGTTGTGAGCACTGCATATAATGATGTGAGCACTGCATATAATGATGTGAGCACTGCATATAATGTTGTGAGCACTTAATATAATGTTGTGAGCACTTAATATAATGTTGTGAGCACCTTATATAATGTTGTGAGCACTGCAGATAATGGTGTGAGCACTGCATATAATGTTGTGAGCACTGCATATAATGTTGTGAGCACTTAATATAATGTTGTGAGCACTTAATATAATGTTGTGAGCACCTTATATAATGGTGTGAGCACTGCAGATAATGGTGTGAGCACTGCATATAATGTTGTGAGCACTGAATATAATGCTGATCATTAACATAAGGCAGTCATGACGTTCCATAATATTTGCTAATTTGTAATTTATTAATAAACTATGACAACTTGCTAGTGTTAAGTTCTATAAAGCCACATATGAAGGATCAGAAACCCAGGGTTCCGATACCTACTCTTTACATGGTCTGGGGTAAAATATGTAAAAGTTGACACAGAAAATACACAACGTAAAAACCCCTCCGGTTACATATGTACAGTATTAAAGGAGAAAGTATAAAATAATCATGACGTTCAGAGTACGAAGAAGTGAAGTTCCAAACACACACAAAAGGTTTTTATAGATCAGATACAAAGTAACTTTAAATAACAAAAATGTATTACATATAGTATCAACAGATCAATTTAACAAGAAAGCACGATTTGAGAGTACACGCAGTTACTGCTGTCTAGTGTAAAGCCAAAACAAATAATAATAAAAGACTCAACTCAGCCATAACATATCTCAGGGATATAGTATTTTAGAGTCATGTATAGTAAAAAAAGACATGACTTGTGTAATGCTAAACATAAATGTATCGACAGACAGTAGAATGGTAAGGCGTTAATCTAGTTAAAGATAAAAGTGCACGTGTGTGTGACACATTACATGTATATGACAAAGATATGACAAAACTACCTATACTATTTAACATAATAAAACTGGTATAATTCTAATTAATGAGGGACATCTTTCGATGACAGTTAATAAATCTGTCAAGTTTTATTCAAACGGAACGCAACTCTTCACCGTAAACGATTCACTGTTCTTTCTATGTATAATGTTACATTCGTGTCGGATGACAAGACAGGCCGCGGTCGGCAAACAATATTTTACACAAAATCGTAAAAGGTAAACTACAGTACAATGTACATTTTAAGCTGAGCTGGAAATTGCAATCGATGAGTACAAGTGAACAATATTTTGACTATTTTACCTATTACGTCTGTTTTGTTCACGCATCGTTGTAAATATAACGGAATTTGATGCGACTTTTATACAAGTGAGGGATTTAGTGCTATATAACCAGGATCAATCAACCATTTTCTACATTTGAAAATGATTGTACCAAGTCAGGAATATGACAGTTTATGTCCATTTGTTTGATGTGTTTTGTCATTTGATTTTGCCATTTGATTTGGGACTTTCCGATTAAATTTTCTTTGGAGTTCAGTATTTTTTTGTGTTTTTACGTTTTACAGCATGTCTATCACAATGTTTAGAATATGCGATGAAACATAAAATATAAAGCTTTAGCCAAAAAAAAGGTTCTATTAAGTCATGTACATGTATCATCAGAAAAATAAATTTGTCATAATGAACTATTCAATATTTACATTTAGGATCAGTAAGCATAGTGTTTTGATTGGTGTAACGACGTGTATATATTGCTAAAGATACACACCCACTTTTAAAATCATATAAAATACATCTTTGTTGTCTATCATTTACATTTCTTAGATTTGACCTTGTTTCAATTTCATTTTTGTTTTAAATCTATAGGTCTTTATAACTGTTACAACACTTTAGAGTTGAAACAGTTGAAAACCAACATAGTTTGAGCAGTCCTTCAATGAATGTGACAGCAATTTATAGTTCCAAATGAGGGTCCTTTGGAAATTGCGTATTTTCTATTTCAACACGCCTCCGGTAGAGGAATTTTCTCGCTGCATTGAAGACCTGTTGGTGACCTTCTGCTGTTGTCTGTTCTATGGTCGGGTTGTTGTCTCTTTGACACATTCCCCATTTCCATTCTGTATTTTTTCTCCCATTTCATTTTTTTAAATGTGTTTCCTGTTATGAATTTTATGAATAGGGTTGCTATGCACAAGAAAGCTAATACAACAAGTAACAAAGTGATGAAGTTGTGATCATTCCTTCGATTATGTTGCGGACGATATCAACAATTGGTTGACCATTATATAAAATTGTAACACAGATGACGACATATATTTAATAATTGTCGTTACCTCAATACTACCCTCTTTTCCCCAAAGGCGACCTACTTAATAAGACCTATCACCGAGTTTGTACTAACACAAGTAACACGACATAAACAAGAAGAAAGATATGCATAGCAAGCGAACTCGTGCAGTTATATTTTTTTCTATGACTGCTTGTTTTATATATTTTAGGTTTAAACATATTCCAATCATCGTAATCCGAACTGGCTGCTGAACGAGTCTTAGATGTAGGATTTTCCTCATTAGTTGTAAGTGGAGTTGAACTAGCTGTCAGTAGCTACAAGTACTCTCAGATCAGTAAGAAGTGTCTTTTTGTTGTTTAAATATACTATACATATAATCGGCCGAGTCTACTTTGTGTCTTTGTTAGATGTATTTCTTTTTGTATTAATCTAATGAGATTAAGCTGTTAGTTTTCTCGTTTTGAATTGTTTTCAATTTGTCATTTCGGAGACTTTTTTTATCTGACTATCCGTTTTGGCGTTGCTTATTGTTGAATGCCTTAGGCGACCTATACCTGTTGATTTGTGTGGGCTTTGGTTTTTATTGTATTATTGGCAGTCATACCACATCTTCTGTAATATTATTTCAACATTTCACTTTCTTACTGATAGAACAAAACAAGTTATGTATCAATTAGTGTTTGCTATACCTCGTACCTAATGACTCGTAAAGTCTAAAATTGTACAAGCTAATGTTTAAAACAGTAACAAGAAGAATTTGTATCGTCCTAGTATACGTACAGCAATTGGTTACGGCGCGGATATACATTCTATTTAAAAAAAAATCTAGTAGACAAAACATAATAGGTGAACAAGAGATACGACATGCAACGTCAACTCTAATTACATATAGTCAAAGGACGGATTTGAGTGAAACAAGCCAATTTTTGACAGAAATCTATCTTACTACGATACGACCATTTGCATAGAATTAATAGTTATTAAAAGTACTTTGCTTGTGATTTAATACGTTAGACGCGTATTTCGTCTACATAAGACTCATCAGAGACAATCAGATCAAAATAGTTTTAAAACCAAACAAGTACAAATCTGAAAAGCACTGAGGACCTAAAAGTCCCAAAAGTTGTGCCGAACATTACTTAGGTAATCAAAGTCTGGGATAAATACAACCTTTTAGTTAAATAGTATCTCGACAACTGCATTCTTTTGTAAATTATAAAAAAACTAGCATATGATTGATACTCATGTCAACACTGAAGTTCTGACTACTAGGATTGTGAAACCCTCATGGATGAAACGTTCACCAGTAGTGGCATCTACCCAGTGGTGTAAATACCACTTTTGATTATATAAACAATAAGCTAGATTTTGAAAGTAGCCTGGTCTTAACAAAACCTAAGCATTCTCGTCTCAAATCAAGGACGATGATCATAAATTACGCAAAAACAAAGTTCATTTGTATACCATTTATAACAGTTATAATGACAAAAACATTTCAGTATAAAACCTGTCTGAATACACATTTGTTTATGTCAATATACTGATAGACCTGTTGCCCTTTCGTCATGCATTTAGAATAAGTTTTTGAGTTACATAGTAGTGTAAGGCAGCACAGAGATACTGCGTGTTGAACTCTTAGTTACACATTGAAATAAATTTTAGTAAACTCGGTCAATTGAATATATGTTTCGGACCATATGAGTATGTGGACCATACGCGTATGGTCATGACCATATGGGTATATATTCATATGGTCCGATCGTACGCGTATGGTCGGGGTAATTAACACTCTGTTACAGTTTACTTCTTATACTTCTTTACTTTTCATACGGTATGACTGTTCATTATAAAAATGCTATTATATAGGTTATTCTAATATTATATTATAATAAAAAGATAAGGTAATAAAAATTAGAAGTTTCACATATTAATTAATTTCACTTACTTGTCAAAACTATAATAAACACATTTTACATGTCTTGTAAATATGGTTTATTGCAATCATCTTCTAGGGGTTCTAAAAAAAGGTAAAAATATCGGAATGGCCCAAGACCTATGTATCACTGTACGCAGCTACAAAAAGGCTAGCTTTTCACTCGCAAACAAAAAGTGTAAATGAAAATGATCGTGCACAATTAAGACTTGCAAATGCAACAAATCTATGATACCATATGGAAGTAAATGTCCCCAAAGCCTACATGCAAAAAATTAATTAGCGATAAAACTAACTATGGCATCAATATTTAATTTTTACGTAGTATTTGAAATATAAAAATTATACATTTTCATGTAACCATCATCTTTTTTTTTACAAACATTTTTTGAATTATTTAAACTTTTATAATGTAATTAAAAAAATCCTATATGGTCCAAATACTCATATGGTCCGGCCCGTTAACAACCGAACGAGTATTACATGTACATTTACACTTAAAGTGAAAAAGTTTATTTTCTGGTTTTTATTCCGAATCTACGATATATATATGTTTTTAAATGAAGATAAAATAAAAGTATAGCCTTCAGATACATGTACAGGTTATAGCATAAACCAAGTATTTTATCATGTAGGTCGACAAATATGGTAAGGCTATGTAGTAATGTAAAAAATCCTCCATAAATAGACATAAAAATGGCATCCGTAGAATAAAAAAAGTATTTAAAAGTATAAAATATTTACAGCAAATTTATACTTGAGGTCATTCGAATCGTATCGAATTGTATATAATTGCTTTGTTTTTCGTTTTCAATTCTAGTATAAAATCAGTTCTACTAATTTTATAAACTATTTTGTTATTTTATTTTAGTACACACATAGTTGAAATATCTTTTTTTTTTAATATAAAACAGCAACTCTTTTGCTTGTAAGAACTAGGGTTTTGAATGTGAACATGTTTTTCTTGTTATGAATAATGTGAATATACAGATGGGTGCGGTCCTAACCTTGACAAAAGTTAACTTAAAGCAGACTTGTTGACTGCTTTCTAAGCAAGTTCAACTTCGTCGTTGGTGGACCAGACCTATGGTCTGCTTTTAAGGACTGCTGCAGACCTATCGACAGGTCTGTTCCAGACCAGACCTGTTGACAAGTCTGCTTTTAAACAGTCCTGAGGACAGGTCTGCCCCAGACCAAACCTGTGGACAGGTCTGCTTTGGACCAGTCCTGAGGACCGGTCGGCCTCAGACCAGACCTGTAGACAGGTCTGCTTCTGACCAAACCTGTGTACAAGTCTGCTTTTGAACAGACAAGAGGACAGGTATGCTTATGACAGATTATCGTTATAAGAGTTTTCATATCAGACTTGAGCTTTAATTAAAATATGTAAACAACATTCGCATTGTTTTTTAACAGATCACAGATGTCAAATTTAATTATTTACTCGCTAGACCCTACTAGATATTATATACATAAAACAATGGCTATACAATCACATAGAGGAAATGAGAGTGTTTTTTTTATTAGAAGGCGGATAGAAAGGTTATCCAACGCATCGAAACAATATTCTTATATCACGGGATCTCAAAGAACATTGTCGACGTTGCTTCGTTCCCCGTTTTTTACCTGTCCCTTCCTCAGTTTTACTTTATGCATAAACTTATACATGCATGGATATTTCATTGTTATTCAACTTGTTTGCTCTTGATTTACTAATCTATTTTCCGTAAAATATTCTATCAGAAATTGTACAGTGTCCGGAAGCATACGGTGTGGTAAAACTATCAACAATTTCGTCAAATTCGTCAGATTTGTCGAGAGATTTGTCTTTGCCGATTAATTGATATATGGGACGTCCCAAAATTATACTCAATGCGCACTTGAATGAAATAGTTGCCACTTGACGTTTAACTAAATCAATCAACCGACAAAAAGGATTAACAGTATACTATTCCCAGAAGAGAACGTAACAAAAATTTTATTGTTTTTTTTTACTTTTTTTTTTTACTTTTTTTTTTTACTTTTTTTTTTTTATTAAATAGTACAAATGAATCCAGACATGTCAGTGTTGGTACTTTAATGATGCAGCCTAATGGTTTTGTTTTACACACCATCATACACTTCTATATCTTGTGACTAGCTGTTCAATTTTATGAATATAGAGATGAAATGCTGACTCTCACAATTTATGCAGTAAAAGTTTTGCATTAATTGTTTTCCAATATTATTGATGTACATTTACGGTCCTACTAAAATGTGCACAGCAGCGCCAGGAGAAAACATTAAGGCGCTGGGTACAATACTATGCTGGTATATAGATTTACAAATAAAAGTGCACATATGGTCAGTTTTGGTCCAATAATTTTGTTGTACAAGTCAGCATGAGGTATCAAAACTACTCAAATTTTGTTACGTATCAATATTTTGAATAAAAGGAGGACATGCTGGCACCCTAAATTTATGCGAACAATAATTTGTTTTTATTGTATTGCAATATTGCTGTCCATTTTATTATACATTGAATCCTGACATAAACAATATGGTTGATTTACTATGAGGGTATATAGATTTACAAATTTAAGTGCACATATGGTCAGTTTTGGTCAACGCGGTCAAATTATTTTGTTATACAAGTCAGCATGAGGTATCAAAACTACACAAATTTTGTTACATATCAATATTTTGAATAAAAGGAGGACATGCTGGCATCTTAAATTGATGCGAACAAAAATTTGTTATTGTATTACAATATTTCTGTCTATTGTATTATACATTGAGCCCTGACGTAAAACATATGGCTGATTTACTATGCGGGTATATAGATTTACAAATTAAAGTGAACATATGGTCAGTTTTGGTCGATGCGGTCAAATAATTTTGTTGTAGAAGTCAGCATGAGGTATCAAAACTACTCAAATTTTGTTACGTATCAATATTTTGAATAAAAGGAGGACATGCTGGCACGCTAAATGTATGCGAAAAAAAATTTGTAGTCATGTGTTTAAATGAATTCAATTATTGCTGATTGTGGCTGCATAGTTCAAGGATGTATAACTAACAAGGACGTATACAACTAACATCACATATACGTCTTTTCAAAGATATACATAATAAAGTGCAAATATGGTTGAATTTGATAGGTATCGGAAAATATATTCAGTACCCGTTATCATTGTATTTAAACAAAGATCGTTTTTATAATTGATAGATTGTGAGATCACAGATAAATTTGTGTTACAAGCAACGTTTTATGCGTACTTTATTTTCAGACATTTGTATTTAATAGTAGATGTGGTATTATTTATCAAGAGATTAAATGACATGGAATTTAATAGTATAAACTAATGAGAATGTCATCTGTGTTCACATTATTTTAAAATTAAAATTATTTTTTTGTTTCTGAATTATCTTTTGATATAACATTTCGAGTATAATTATTAAACATACCTAACGGCTTATAATTACGTCCTATTGCATATGCACTTCCACAAACTCCTGATTGAAAAGAAATGCAACATATATTATATGCAATTGACTTGTTAGATTACAACAATAAAGGTATATGCAACAAAGTGCATCTTCGTTAATATTATAACTGGTTGACAATCAATACTCAGAATGTCAACTACCGTTTTGTTAGTGGCATTCCACAAAACCAGGTTCCACTCACCATTTTTTTCTTTAAAAAATGCCCTGTACCAAGTAAGGAATATGGCAATTGTTATATTATAGTTCGTTTCTGTGTGTGCTACATTTTATTGTTGTGTTTCTGTTGTGTCGTTTGTTTTTCTCTTATATTTGAGTGTGAATTCACATTACTATAAGACGTGTCACGGTACTTTTCTATCCCAAATTCATTTATTTCGTTTTGAGGTTATATTTTTTGTTCTCATCGGATGTTGTCTAATGCTTAGTCCGTTTTTGTGTGTGCTACATTTTAATGTTGTGTCGTTGTTCTCTTCTTATATTTAATGCGTTTCCCTCAGTTTTAGTTTGTAAATAAAGGCAACAGTAGTATACCGCTGTTCAAAACTCATAAATCCATGGACAAAAAACTAAATCGGGGTAACAAACTAAAACCGAGGAACACGCATTAAATATAAGAGGAGAACAACGACATAACACCGAAACGTAACACACACAGAAACGGACCAAGCATCAGACAAAACACCACGAGAATAACAAATATAACATGAAAACCAAATACATGAATTTGGGATAGACAAGTACCGTGCTACGTCTTATCTCAATTTCTCAAAAATAAGAGAAAACACAAACGACTCAACGTTAAAATGAAACACACACAGAAACGAACAATAATATAACAATGGCCATCTTCCTGACTTGGTACAGGACACTTTTAAAGGGGAATAAAAGTGGTGGGTTGAACCTGGTTTTGTGGCATGCCAAACCTTTAATGGCAAAGTTAAATATAACATTGAAATGACAACATAATATTACAGGACTACTATACAAATTAATAGAATATACTAGACAAAGAAAAACACGATTTATAGATAACAAAAAGCATCAGGTTTAAAATTCAATACGCCAAAAAACGCGCCTTGTCCACACAAGACTTACAAGTGACGCCCAGATATAAAAGATCGAAAGTGAAAAAAGTACAAAGTTGTACAACACTGAAGATCAAAAGTTGAAAAGGTTTCGCCAAATACGGCATTGTGTTTATGCCCGGGATAAGAACATTCTTATTATATAGAACAATTCATGCTATTGCAAACAGTAAATTTATCAAATGAATATGAAAGAGATAAACATAAAAAAACTGAAGTATTAACTAATTACAGAAAACTATACCCGAATACATAATGCCCAGATATAAGACGTTTTTGTTTTTTGTCCATGGATTTACGGGTTTTGCACAGCGGTATACTACTGTTGCCTTTATTTGTTAGTATGTTTGGTATATTAATAGTTAAAAGGGTACATGTTCTGACGTCAGACACGCGAATCAATGCATGTGTTTATAGACAGATGTTTTTTTGTGTTCTGTTAAATTGTTCCTTTTTAAATTGTTAAACGATGATGACTGCTGTACCCATATTTTGACTATTTTATTTATTATGTCTGTTCGTTCACGCATCATTGTAAATATAACGGAATTTGACCTTCATCAAAGTGAAAGGCTAAGCGCTATAAAAGCAGGTTTACTCCTTCACTTTCTACATTTGAAAATGCATGTACCAAGTCAGGAATATGACAGTTCTTGTCCATTCGTTTTTGATGTGTTTTGTCATTTGATTTTGCCATGTGATTATGGATTTTTCGATTTGATTTACCTCTGAGTTCAGTATTTTTGTGATTTTACTTTTTGCCTTGAAATTTCAAATTCATAAAAAACAAAGATTGACATCAAAGGTTTTCGGTAATTTTCAGATTAATTAGCCATCATATGTAATGAATTGATGGAACAAATCTTGTTGCTGTGCACACAAATAATTGCTGGCCTCACTGAATTTGTGTCTTTTCATTGTTTGAAAAAGCTGTATATTTTTTGCATGAATCCGTCTTGAGTGCAGAATAATTAAAGCTTAGCATTTGTTTTCTCTTCAGTTTATAATCATGCAAATATAAAGGTAACAATTCCTTAAAAGTATAAACAGAAGTTGCTACCTTGTAAAAAACCAATAGATGGTTCTCCGTTTTCTTCTAAACGATAACCTCTATAAAACCTATCACCAAAATGCTTCATGTCAATAGCAACTCCATGTCTTGGAATGAATACCTCGTAAGGTGAAAATTCAATCCATTCTACAAAGAAACATTTCTTTATATAAAAAAAACCATGATCAAATATTATGAATTTTCAAGTCAAACATATGCATTCAGAAATGTTCATATGAATTTTCAAGTCAAACATATGCATTTAGAAATGTTAATATGAATATTCAGGTAGCTTTTCTTTGTATTCAGACCTCAATTGCAGACGATTTCTTACATGTAACCCGAAAGCTTACGAAAGAAAACTCTAATTGGCCATTGTGGTGTAAATCTTTAGATCGAACTGTTGCAATACATGCAATGACAATTTGAAAGTTTAGGTTGGTTAAAATATATGATTTTAATTGAGACGACTATCAACTTATGTTCAAATAAAGTTTAAATAAGCATTTATAGACAAACATGCGGCCTTCAACAACGAGAAAACGAAGCAATATCGTATAGTCGGTTATTAAAGACACACACACGAAACATATGAATTAATTGAAATGAGTTACTAATGTCAGAACTTTTGTAAAAAAACAATTCACGAAAAACAAATATGAATAAACGCCAACAACTGAACTACATGCTGCTGGCTTGGGAAGGCACATGTAGTGTGTATCTTTGACTAGTTTTTTTCAACTGAGTCGATGACGCTACGTATCAGCAGTCCATTTGTTTCCTAAATACATGCATTGTTGCATGGTAATTTTGGTAAAACGTTTTAAAGACTTGTTTAGATCTTCAACTTCTTTTTGAATAGGTAATCAAAATATATTCAAATCAGGGCCATTTGAGAATTTTATGAGCACGTAACAAGTGCCTGGATATCCAAAATATAAGCTTGATACCTAATTAACTAATACTGAGTCTATACCACTGCTAATGAACGTTTCGTTCTCAATATGAAAAAAAAGATGTGGTATACTTGCCAATAAGGCAAATCTCCACAAGAGACTAATTGACACAGAAATTAACAACTATAGATTACCATACGGCCTTCAACCAGCTCATACCACATAGTCAGTTATAAAAGGCCTCTAAAAGACAAATGTAAACAATTCAAACGAGAAAATTAACCGCCTTATTCATGTTCAAATGAACGAAAGACATATATGTAACAATTCAACTCTCGACAACCACTGAATTACAGGCTTCTGACTTGAAACAGATACATATCTACAGAATGAGGCGGGGATACATATGTGAATGGGATCCTAACCCTCTCCTAACCTGAGATAATGGTGTACATTACCACATAAGAAAACATTATAAAAGAAACTTTTGAGAAGGCTTAACTTATCAATTGGATACAAATATAAACACTACACAGATTGGACGTGGAACTTGTATATCAAAACAACAAAAAGACAATAAGTACAGATCTGTTAGTACTTGCAGTCACTGACAGCTAGTTCACAGTCACTAACAACTTATAATAAAAGCATGCATCTAAGACTAATTAACCATCAGTACGCAGCCAAAGGGTTCATTGTAAAGACGTCATAAAAGGTCAGAGAAAATCATGACCTTATTCAATGCCAAGATACAGATATCGAAAGATTGTAGATCCATGAATGTGTAAATATATATAACAGAAATATTAAGTTTGAAAAATCGTCCCTTTTTTCGTAAATAACTTCCGTGGAGTTTCCTGTTAAGAACCGAAATATCTAAATCTAAAAAGGACAGTTATACTAGTTTGAATTTGATTTATTTAAAGTAAATTCCATTAGGTAAATTTCGGCAGTATATTTAGTAATTTCTTGCTTATTTGTCGAAAGGATATCATCAAGATAACGGTAGGTATCATTAAATGTATCATTCACCAGACAATTTAGACGGGTATTTACTAGGTTTGGTCATACATTGTGATTCATAACAGTACAAAACATGTCTGTTATCAAAGGTGCGCAAAAAGTGCCTGTTGGAATACCTAAAACCTGTAGATAAACTTTTTTGCCGAAACGTACATAGAAATTATCAAGGAGAAAATTAGCAGCTGCAATCATCTTATCACACCTCCAGTAAGCATATTTACATTTCGCATTGGAGAAGGAGGCTTTAAATGAATGGCAAAAACTATGTTTTATTCAGATTTACCAAAAGTACCATTTAATTAAATAGGAAAACTTTTGTTTGGTAGGATTGTGTGGAAGTGCAGTGTAAAGAGTAGAAAAGTCAAAACAGTCACCATTATCAAAAAGGACAATTATAAGTACGTTATTTATCTAAACATCCAACGATTTTATTACACTTCAAAAATAGTTAATTTCACTATTTTCATATATACTATTACAATAGTTTATGATAAGCTCCTTGATGGTAGTTAAGGAACTGGTTAAAAACAAAAGAAAGATAAGTTGTAGAACAATTAATAGAGGCATATATGAAACGATATTTCACTGGTTTGTTGTGTAGTTTATGTATCCAATACATAGTAGGGACCATCAAATATTCAGAAGAAGCCTTAAGCTGTGATGTGGTTATTGTATGTTTGTTTACTATATGACTCTCTGTAGAGTGCACTGACTTGAATGGAGATGAATTTAAAATGTCATTCTTAAGAACGCCCGTGTAGTAATTACGACTTCTGAACAATGGTAAACTACTGTTACCTTTATTGATAGGTTTATTTTCCGTAGCTTAAAGTCTGAAAAACTGTTGAATTATCCCTAATACTACGTTCTACCTATTATTATGCATTGCTTCCTTTAACTGTATGCTTTTTTAATGTGTTTATTGAGAGTACTACATATATAAATAATCAAGATAAGAAAGTCTTAAGTACATCAGCAAAATATAGACAAGTTCAGAAAGATTTTTGTTTACACATTTGACAAACTAAAAATAAAATAATATGTGTTTGTATATTGCACCAATTTGCGGTAGTCTTTTTTGTAAATGCTTTTCAATTTCGTTTTTTTTTATTTTGGATTTCAACTGATATGATTTGTGCTTCTCCATTTAATAGTTTACAGCTAAATGATCCGTCTCACGCAATGAGTAACCTGCCTATAAACGAAGTTAGATTGCGCAGTCACTTGGTCAATGTCATTGACGGTGTACTTTTTTTGGAAGATAACATCGCTAACGAAAATCGTTGTAACGTCAAGTTCACGCAAATTCATAACATATTGAGCTATTTAAAATACTAAGGTTTCGTACCCGTGATGGAGATTGCCTTATCCATATTTTGCAAGTTTTTTTATTTGGATTTTTTATCTATTAATATATTCAATTTTGATTTCGATCTAATTTGTCAAGTACCATGATGCTCCTCGATTGTTTTTTCATCGCGACAATGCAGAACAGACATCAAGGGTAAGGGAACATCTCCTTTGCTTAATCTCTCTGTCTGGTCGCTCCATTTGTTCTTCCATTTCTGATATTTGAAAATAGAAATAGAAATAAGCTTAGACCTTTAAATGAATGTTTGGCCATCAGAAAACTGTGTCATGTGCTGTTGTCGACAATTTAAAAGTCACAATCAAGAGAAGGAGTCAACAATTGTATCTAAGTATTTAATTTCAGATATAGTTTAAAATGTGTGATATATTTCTAAAAGAAACTATTTGAACCCTCGTCTAAGGAAGTTTGATTATCTATTGTTCATTTCATTTAAGTAGTGATAGTATTTAAATTTTCAATTCGAAAATATTTGGAAACGTATCGTATATCTATACATGGCCTGTAATAAACCTCTTTCCTAGACGAGTTACAGACCTTAGGCGTTTATATTCATTTTAAGTTAAAGACTGTAATCAACATTATAGCGGCAAATGTCATTTAAAAACTGCACGTTTATTCAAATGAAACACATGATATTTAGAAATCAATTATATTGAGGAGCCTCTTTTTTTATATCAAACTTGACAATTGTATCGTCAGTTAAGGTGGTACCTAACACTACAGGGAGATAACTCTGTAAAGTCAGCTAAACGTTTTAATTACAATGCTGTAAAGGGAATATTAAGCTTCTCAATGATCAAAATTGGTGTTTGTCAAACTGCTATATAACAAGTGTAATTTTTCTGACAAAACGGTTGGTTCAAAATTTTCAAAATTTTTATATTTTTGTTAAAGGGTCAAAGTAAATACATTGTCAAAATTTTATGAAATTTAAACGAGCCAAATTAATTTTAGTGAAAGTGTTGGGTACCACCTTAAAATTCATATGTAAATGGGAATATGTAGACGACCTCTCGGGTTCATTATGTTTTTGGAATGATTTCCAATTAGATTGTATCTCTAAAAACTAATTTCATTACAACTAAATGAATTATACCTTTGGTAAAAGTGTACGTCCGATCATTTCCCCAAACAGACTTGTAACTGAAAAATTATTTTCCGGATTAAAACTGCTGAAATACTTCAAAAGAAGCCAAACGATCCAATACTTGAGTCCAGAGAAGTCGTTCAGTGCAGTCCGTATTAGGGAGTTTATTTTCTCTGGATCGAAATCAGTATCACTAGCATACAAAGCCGTCAGGTACCTGCATGACAAATTAATATGTGCATGAATCTCATCAATAATTCTCATTCGGGAAGGTCAAAATTGAGGCAACACTAATTGAAAATGTTTTGAACCAAAGCGGTTATTATTTTGGTTATCATTTTTGAGAACTGAGCAATTAATCTCTTAAATCATTTACAGGTTTATCCACGGTTTAACACTTTCAATGACATGGCGAAATCTTAGAAATATACGTTCATTGCCGAGACTTGTTTTTTTTCCATCCAGACTGGCTGTGCATTATGACGTCAAAGTACCCAAACGTCATAATGAAGGCAAACTGCAAGTTTCAGGTACAAAACGCGGGTGAATGAAAATTTACTGGAACATTGAATTATTTTTTTATATAGATGGCATATTCGGTATTGTAAATGCATACATACATTATTTCTTCTTCAAAAAATATAAAATTCGTAACTGAATAAAACTTATGATCATGTTATGTTTTTACCTAACGTAGCTGATTTTTTATATTAAAAAAAGACGCATACCTGATCATACATACGGATGGGTGCGGTCCTAACCTTGACAAAAATTGCAGCAGATTTGTTGACTGCTTTCTAAGTTAACTTGAGAATGATTAAGCAGACACGCAAGTTAACTTCGTCGTTGTTGGACCAGACCTAGGGTCTGCTTTTTTATGACTACTCGAAAGGTCTGTGGACAAGTCTGCTTTTGACCAGTCCTAAAGACAGGTCTGCCCCAGACCAGATTTGTGGACATGTCTGCTCCTGACCAGACATGTGGATAAGTGTGCTCCTTACCAGACCTGTGGACAGTTCTGCTACTGAGAGGACCTGTGGACAAGTCTACTGTTGACCAGACCTGAGGACAGGTCCTCTTATGACAGATGACCGTGTTTAAGGCTTTTCATATCAGACTTGAGCTTTAGATATGTAAACAAAATTCGTATTCTTCTTTTTCCAAGAAAGCCTATATAGCAAATTTCTGTACGTGCTAGACTCGACTAGATATCATACATATTAACATGATTTTATTTCATATATTCGCATATGTATTAAACACTGGCTATACAATCACATAGATCTACATGTAAAAAGAAATTAAAATATTTTTTTTATTAAAAGGCGATTAGAAAGGTTATCCAACGCATCGGAACAATATTCTTATATCATTGAATGTCAACATCATTTTCGACGTTGCTTCGTTCCCCATTTTCTAATGTTTCTTCCTAAATTTTACTTAATGCATTACGATATTTCATCGAAATTCACCTTGTTTGCATTGGATTAACGATTCTGTTTTCCACAAAATATACTAACAAAACTTGTACAGTGTCCGGATACATAAATTTATGGGGACAAGATTTTGTAGTTACTGTATTCCAATATTGCTGTCATTTCTATTATGTATTAAATCCGGACATAACATATAGAGGTGATTACTATGCAGGTATATATAACTTTACAAAGTAAAGTGGATTGATGTTCAGTTTTGGTTGATGAAGTCAAATAAATGTGCTGTACAAGTCTTCCGAAGGTATCAAAACTACTGACATAGAAAATATGGCTGATTTACTATGGTGGTATAACGATTTACAAAATGAAGTGCAAATATGATCAGGTTAGGTTGATGCGGTCAAATAATTGTGTTGTACAAGTCAACCTGAGGCTTCTTTAACGTGATATTTTCAGCTGAAGGATGGCTTTTTGATTGCGCGTTGATTCCAAAAACTGACCATTTCTACCGCGAAAATTTGGAGTTTCGTTATTTTACGATAATTTTCTAAAGACAAATATCGCTTCAGCTTAAATCTTGTAAATTGCTTCTCCTTTACTTGTATGATACATACTAATAGCACTATATGTAAGTGCAATATTGTTTTTTTAATCAAAACTAACTAAATTAATCTAAATTATGCCGGACTCATTGTGTTAGATCGTCAACTTTATTGAAATCAATGACGTGATCATAAAAAACAATCTTCAGCGAAAACATGGACGATTCAGATCAATCTTTTTTTCGAATATGACCATAGTGAGATATAGAAACTGAATTTGATAGTGACGAAGGAGAAGACGTAGAAGCAGAACATGATAGAAATGATGAGCAGGTGCTTTTATCCTGGGTTTGCATATGTCTACCCAAATGAGAGCGTCGCCAGCCAGACTTTCAGGAAACTGTTGGACCACAGAATATGCCAAACCGAAATTCGAAGCCTATAGCCTATTTCTACCTACTGATGACATTAAACTTCTAACAGCAGATTGTCCAGGAAACTAATAGGTACTTATTTAAAAGCTAGTCGTAACGATATCTATAAATATATCCAATAACTTTTAAACAAAATTTTACATATGGAGCAAATCATTGATAATACCAATTTATGGTTTCTCTATTCTTGTTAATTACCACATATAATAAATCTCGTTCAAATAGTACTTAAATTGGGATTTGGAATGGGGAATATATCACAGAGACAGTAACCCTTTCAAAGAGGACAAACTGCTTGAGAAGTGTTGGTTTATGCATTAACTATAACAATGTATCAATTTTATACACGATTGTCAAAAATTGAAACTTGATACAACTCTTATACAACGAGGTCAAATTGTGACTCTACATAAAAGAAAATATCTTATATAAGAATAAGAAAACTTGGTATAATTGCAATATAAATTCTTACCAGAGAACAAATGTCGCTGATACCAGGAACAATATTTATAATCGTAAGGTTTTCAATGCGGAGCAAGAGCTCATGATGCAAATCCAAGATATATCAAAAGCCCCAAAAAAAATTAAAAAAGATTAAATCTCAGACAATGAAAGCTGATATAAAATTCGAAGGAAACCATTAAGATCGTTATCGCCAATTTTAAGTGACGAACTTCGTAAAATTATCTTGGCTGCTCCGACAAAGTCTTGCAAACTTGATCCGTTACCAACAAAACTTCTTAAGCCTTGTGTGGATCATTTGTTGCCGTCAATCACAGATATAGTCAACACGTCGCTATCAGAACAATGTGTTCCACAGTCGTTCAAACAAGCTGTTGTGAGACCATTACTTAAGAAACCAAGTCTAGATAAAGAGGTGCTCAAAAACTACCGACCAGTCTCCAACTTACCTTTCTTTTCAAAGACACTGGACAAGGTTGTCGACAGTCGACTGGAAAATCATATGAGTTCACATTCTCTACACGATAGTGTTCAGTCAGCCTACCGTACATGTCCATCCACGGAAACTGCTCTCTTACGTGTTCATCACGATATTGCCTATGCACTAGATAATAACTGTTGTACTGTTTGCTCATGCTCGATCATCAGATTCTTTTTGATCGTTAGGAATATTCTGTTGGCGTTACTGGAGATGCTTTGCTATGGTTAAAATCGTATCTTATGAACAGTGTTGCTATAGGATCAGTACAATCTGACGATATCAAACTCAATTTTGGTGTATCGCAGGGCTCGGTCATAGGGCCGAACCTATATTGTACTTTTACAAACCAGTAGGCGAAATTTGTAGGCGCCACGGAATGTCATACCATTCGTACGCAGACGATACTCAGGTTTATCAAATCATAAGACCAAAAGGAGACTGGGGCGATCTGTCCAAACGCCTAGAAAAATGTTTGTCTGATATTAATGATTGGATGAGTGCCAACATGCTGAAACTTAATGAAGACAAAACAGAATTAATAATCTTTGCACCAAACCATCAATTGAAGCATCTTTCTGATTTTCGTCTGACATTTGATGGAACAGTGTTAAGCGACGTTTCTTGTGTGAAAAATCTGGGAATGTACCTTGATAAAACCATCAGTATGGAACATCAAGCCAGTGCGGTCACTATGGCTTGTTTTTACCAAATTCGGAATATTAGTCGAATTCCATCTTTAATTTCAGTTGAAGCCTGTAAAACACTAGTGTGCTCCCTAGTTACATCAAGGCTTGACTATGGCAATGCATTGTTGTACGGTTCTAACACCAACATTATCAGTAAATTGCAGCGAGTCCAAAACACAGCAGCACGTTTGATAACACGAAACAGAAAATTTGACTCAATTACGCCTGTTTTAATATCGTTACACTGGCTACCCATACATTACCGTTGCCAATATAAACTTCTTTTATATGTGTACAAAGCACAGCATGGCAAGGCTCCTAGTTACCTTCAAAATTTAATTACGCCATACAAGCCAAGTAGATCCATCAGGTCGGAGAATAGTATGCTCCTACATCCTCCAAATGACGTTCCAACGAAAAGCTACGGTGAGAGGCGTTTTGACAAGGATGCAATTACACTCTGGAACAATTTGCCTTCGTCTTTACGCAGTGTAAATTCTTTAGATGTCTTTAAAAAGCAACTCAAGACTCATTTATTTCGGATTGCTTTTTAGGATTTCTTGTAGATTTTATATACTTTTAATTGACTGCATTAGTTTAAGACAGTTTTGTATATTTAAGGGTACATGCAGTTTTCATTTCTTTTATTCCTTTTTTTTTCTTTTTCAAGTATCTCATACATTTTTATATGCTTGTTTGATTCTTTTAAGATATTGCTTTGTAATCTATGTTTTATGTATTTTTGTATTTTATATATTTTTTAAATGTGAAGCGCTTAGAGTAATTTTGTTATTATGTAATGCGCTCTACAAATATTGTATTTATTATTATTATTATTCCTTTTCTATAACTTTGAAATGCGTTTTTAAAGGGAATGGCATTTTCGATATTCTTGTAGGTATGCTAGAGATTTCATAGCCAATTGGGAAAGAATTAGACGATTCTTAAGACTACACGCTTGGCCTTAAGTTGGAGAAACAACACTGACTGAAATAAACTGATTCTTTGCCGTCATTATTTATATGGGTTCGGTTAGAAAAGTGTCCTTAGCTGAATATATGAATAGTAAGTTGGTAAGTCAAGAGACAAAATGGTTTAAAGAAATGTTTAGTCGAAACCGATTTCAACTTATTTTCAATTTTTTTGTCATGTAACTAACAACAATAACATACCCGGCAGAAACGATCCAAATTACAGACCAACAGTAAAGTTTCAATGGCTGATTGATTTATTCAAACGAGAGTCGATACTTCATTATAAACCGGAACACAATTTAAGTCAGACGAAAGTTTGATAAGGACGCTTGGTCGAACATGCATGCTTCAATACATTCCATCAAAAAGACCAAATTTCGGGGAAAATATCTTGGATCCTGGTTGAAGCAGTATCAAAATATATATCCCCATCATAATTTATAGAGGAAAGACATATGACCCAACACCACTTACAGGTCTAACCCAAGGTTTCTACGTTGTAAATACCTTGTTAGAAAGAACTGGGTTACTTCGTTGAAAATAACATGTCGTGTGCGACAGCTTCTTTTATCGCGCTTGCTAAACAGCTTTTTCACCTCGATACTGATTTCACCGGAACTATTCGCCAGCACAAATACATGCCAAACATGATCAAACATGCCATTCTAGGAGAACGCGAATTTACATACGCTCGACATGGACCTATTCTAATGTGTGTATATCGGAATATGATCGAAGGAAATCCGTCCGTATTTTATCGTCGCACGAAAAGTTTACCCCCAAAAATGACCAGAAACCTCAAGTACTTGAACCTTATAATAAAAACATAGGCGGGGTCATTAAAATATTAACTTGTCAACCACAAAACAAAACAACGTATCAATCAATACTAGTTAATTTACTTTTGTTTTTTATATAAAAATTTAATAACCATATAGAAAACTAGTAAATGTTCTTGACTCAGCAATGATTGAATATATACAAATAACAGAAATACGGGAATAAAATTAGTATACAATTGTGGCCACACCAATTAAGAAAAAGAGCATTGTTTTATTAAAAAAAATGAATCGTCACAAAATATCACATTATATTGATTATTTATATTTTAACCTGACTGGTAAAACTAAATGTTTGTCAACATTACCTTAAACATATTTACACTTTGTCACGAACATGTCCATAGCCATATCATAGTTCAGTACAATTTAACTCAGAATGGATTGTTTATCATAAATAACTTTAATTTTGGAACATAAACACATCAATTTACTTTTAATGTTCATTAAAAACATTGACACGTCAGTAGTTTTGGTATGTCAGACTGGCTCTTAAAACCGACTTTCTAAGAACTTCATTATGTAAGTTTCTATAGCCACACGTACAATCAGTAAACTTGTATACTCAGAAAAGATTGTTCAATACAAAAAGTACTATTAGTTGAAAACAATGAAATATTTGTCAACATCCATTAAGAATGCCCGGATATATTTTTATCCTTTTTAAACAAAATATAGAATAACTACCTAAAATCCTTAGTTTAGATATTTCCGGCTGACCATTATTGCACTTGATTATGCAAATGCACAAAACAGCATGACAAATCAGGAAAGGCGTGTCCTCTTTTCATTCAAAATAAATATTCACTCGTCACTTTTAAGCAGCTTGACGTCCGGGACAAGTCTGCAATTGATGTTCAGGACAAGTTTATTATATCGGACGTACAAGATATCATTTTATAAGAGGTATAGATGCATCTGCCCAAATTGATAAAATGGCTTAAAACTATACAACACCTTCTATATCAAGATACGATACAGCCAACGTTTGCACGTTTATTCAAACATTATAGTAAATCCAATGCAAACAAAGTGAAATAAGATGCAACATATTTGTTACGCATATAATTTAATTTAGAACAAAACTGTCGAAAATGGTGAACCAAGCCACGTCAACAATATTGTGAATATCTTATTAAATAAAATATTTCCCATTGCGTTACATAACCATTTTATCTGTCTTTCGATTGATTCAAAACCTTTCGTTAATGATATCTGAATTTTTATATATAATTTGTTATACATACACACGTATAAAAATGGCGGTTTTTATCCAACGCAATCATAGGTTTCTACGTAGTTTTCAATTTAATCTTGTTTGTATTTTTTCGTTTGACCTTATTTTTCCTTCGGTTTATATGATCTGTTCATCCTATATTGACTCTTAAAATTCAAGAGTCTTTCTCAAAATGAGGGTAAATTATATGGCCTTCCAAATACCGTTTCGATCTCTAACATTACTGAAGAGACATGTATTGTCGAAATCCGGTTCTGGTGTACAAAAAAGATGACATTTGTGCTCAATTGATGACATGTTTTACAATTTTCAAGCATCTTTGGAC
Organism: Mytilus galloprovincialis; assembly: GCA_037788925.1. Lineage (NCBI taxonomy): Eukaryota > Metazoa > Mollusca > Bivalvia > Mytilida > Mytilidae > Mytilus > Mytilus galloprovincialis. The sequence continues at coordinate 75,240,473 of CM075342.1, read as the reverse complement.
TCATAAATTTTGAAAATGATGAGTCCAGGACTCATGGACTCGCATTAGTGAGAGCCCTGTTCATAGACCATATTCAGTCGGTTTCTTATACCTTTACTGTGTCAAATTTTAATCACAATCTGAATATAAAGCTGTAATAAGCTTGAATATTGTTCAGTCTTGAGGGTTCAACATCTGCAGTCGTATCAAGATGTGACGTCTGGCTCATTTCAATTTTTGTTGTATGAATTTCCATAATTATGAGTAATATGATGTTGGTATATTGGTTCCTTGCAAGTCTGTCAGACAGGGTTAACCTGACCTCAACTTCATTTCATGGATAACTTAGATATTGTAGGCAATATGTATTGGGTGTGTCAAATGATTGTAAGGCAGACTTGACCGTTGGCAAGTTTCATGTGACCTTGACCACAAGGTTCCATATCTCAAAGGAAATGCTTGGATTGAGTATGAGGGTAATTGCTCAAAACATACAGAATCCAGGGTCAAAGACAGTAACTTGTGTTTAAGAATATCTATCTTAAATTGTACAACAAGGTGTCATACTACAAAGAGAAGGCTGGGATTGAGTTTGGGGGTAATTCTTCCAAGGCAGGTACTATAAAGTATTTTATTTCCTATATTTTAAGATCTAGCTTCACCTTTATATCTTTTCAACTAGTTAAGATGGCCACAGAAAAAAAACCATTAGGGATCAAGATAATTTGTATATGCCAGTTTACAGGACATATTGTGGTATACAGTTGACTGTCTGTCCGCCCGTAGTCAACATGTTGAACATTAACTTAAAGAACCTTTTACGAATTTGCATCAAACTTTGGATAATTGTTTATATCTTTTCACGTGAGCTCCCTTCTGTTTTATTTTGAAAATAGATTTTACGTTTCCGAGTTGAGGTTTTTTTTTCATTAACGAGGGGTTTTCCAATTTCGAACAATAACTCAAGAATGCTTTCACCAACTTGCAAAAAATTTGGACAAGAGTTCCCTTTGATTTTTATAAATTTTAGTTTTCACGTTTCTGAGTTACAGAGTTTTATTCGTAAAATAAGGGAGATTTCTCAAGATTCTGACAAAAACTAAAAAATACTTTCAGCAGTTCATATGAAACTTTGTTGTCCGATATTACTTTGACGTCCAACGGCTGTTTAGCCAGACAAGCTAGGGCCGTGGTCAAACGTCCCTAGTTTGTCTGTCAAAGAGTAATCTCGGAATAGAAACTTTGGTGAACAGTTTAATCTGTTGATGTTTATTATTTTATAAATTTTACATTTTACATTTATCAGTTATTATTCATTAAAAAAGGGTACATGGGATTTTCCGGTTTTCGGACAATCAACCAAAAATACTTCATGAAATTTTGGTGAATTGTTTATATCTATTAATGTAATCTCCGGTTTGATTTTCATAAATTTCAAAAATGACATTGAGAAGTAATGAAACTTAATCATGCGCTCGTGGCATTACTGTTTATTGATTTATGGCAAGCATACAAAAGAAATAATGCACTGTAATAATGTTTTGAAGTTGAAACAATTGTATGTACTTTATAATTGTTCAGGTGGGATGCTTCAAAATAAGAAAAGGCTTCATTATTTAAACATTTTTGGGACAATAAACCTACAATATACCAGTTGAAAGAAGAGCAGAGATTTTTTACCTGTCTCAATACTAGACATTTCCCTTCTGTAAAAATATGAATAAAAAAAAATAATATCTTAATCAATTCGGTCATGGTCAGTGCATAATTATAGCAAAACTGTTTTATGTTTTTACCGGATAGGGATAGATAAAGTGGGGATGTGGGATAAAAAAAATGGAAAAGGGGGGCTTGGAACGTGTCATTCAAGAAATAAAATCTGAAAGGGAGACAGTTTCAAAATAACAGCGATTTAGCCACCCACTCATGTAAATCAAACAACAGCCTAATGGTGTACCACCAATAAAGTTTTTTATCAGCATTTATGAGTAGGGGATAGGACATTTATCTGCACTCCGGGATCGGGTGTTTTTAAGCTCAAGATTTCGGGATTGAACCTTTTGGGGTCCGGGAATTCTTTTTTTTTTCGGGATGTCGGGATTTGAATTTATTTAAATTCGGGACCTCGGGATTTCGTGTTTTTAAGCCCGGGATTTCGGGATCAGGACTGAAAAGCCTGTACAGTTCACGTAACTGATTGAATGAGGAAAGCAGTCGACATGTTATCTATTTTTCTTTGTTGTTTACTAAAAGGCAGTTACTATTTTGCCGGCACTGTGAGAAATATCTTAGTTCAAACCGGCAAAATAGCATATTTCCATAGAAATGGCTATTTTACTGGCACCATTGATATAGCCGTGTCATTTCCCCGGCGTTGGAAAAATAGAATATAAGTAAGCAGAGGGACAGTCTATGTATATATAATAATAATACAATTAACTAAATCAAATAGAAACAAGTCCCGTTATAGAATAGAAGTCCCTGGCCCAGTAACTGAGTTATCGGAAGCCAAGTTGAAACCTCTTTTATGTAAAAATATGATAAGCAATTCAAATTTCAAAAGCAATATTATATGAGGCTATGTGATTGTTTTTGCTATATTGACGAATGTATATAAATATTTTTTTTATCAATTTTTTGATGATGCAATAGATTTCTATTGAATAAGCTTTTTTGCCGGCTTGAATTCAGATATTATAATCAAAGCTGGTCAAATATCATATTTGCTATTTTGCCGATGGCAGCTAAAAAGCCTATGCTTTAATATAGTAATGTTTCCCCTATTTTAAAATCTAGACGCATGAGAATTTTTTTCCACGAACTGATCAAGAAATGATTCCAGTCTGACGTTGAAAGCCATTTCAACTGGTACCGTATGTGGACGTTTATCAAACCGGGAACCGAAACGTTCAAGTTCAAGGCCGTCATTATCTCATACCGACCGTTAATATTTGTATATTCCGAAGGCATACTTGATATTTTACGGAGGGGACCAACCTAGTCTCGACCATCTGTGAGGGAAATTTTTTGAAAGATTTAAGAGATTATGTTCACTTATAATGTATAGAAGCATTGAAGTACAACATGCTTTTTATTTGTTGTTAGAATCAATATTGTATTTGTTATTATAAAATTACACTCGGCGTCCATAAAATACGGTGGGCTGTCGGCAAATTGATATTTACGTTTGTGTTGTTTTCTTTATAGTCATATGTAGTTTAGCTACTACTAGTATATGCATGCAGTTAATATATACTCATGCAAATAACCCTTACAATTACGAATTTTGATACACTGATTTTAAACCCATACTTCAGTACTAGTAGATGTGGGATATACTTAAATTTGACAGTAGGCAAACGACAAAAACACAATAGGTAAATCAAGACTGCAATTTTTAGTCTTCAACAAAAAACAGGTGTCTACACGACATGTCAAGGTCTAAATCGTCATGATTATATGAAAGTCTAAATAAAATAAATAGTTATTATTACATGAATGATCGAAATAATCAGTTCTACATTTTTTTGGTTATAGACACGGTTGCAAAGCCCGTTTTCTGTTCACACAAAGTTTTTTGACGTTTTTCCTTTTTCATTTATAACCTACAAAAACTGCTCAGACTACAAGTCCGAAAAGGTACAACATGAACAGAAAATAATAATTAAACGAACTAATGGGTCGTCAAAGGCTGGAATAGGCAGAAGTGGTGCTGGTGATATTTTCTTGTTTTGGCTTACCAACAACCTGGCATATATGGCATATATGGCTCGATTTGCAGTATTCTGCGACATCATTTCTAAGTCTTGGCAAGTAGAAATGATGCAAGATCTTAAGGCAAGTCATCCTTAGACCTAAGTGTCCAGCCAAGGGGATGTTATACGCAAAACAAACATTGTTTTGCCTTTGAACTTTAGGCACCACCACTTGGTATACCACTCTCCATTCCTCCTCTGATGTAACATCAGGGGCCCTTCACTTCCTAATTAAAATGCCGTCTTAATAGTGATAGCATTCGGCCACTTTGTCTGTTTCCTCCTGTGTTTGAGACCACTTGCAGAGCTGAAGAACCTCAGGGTCTTTATTTTGTTTTTCGAAATAATTTCTGCTGTCTAATGAATGTCTGTTAACGTCTTGCCATGGCATACTTACATTCTTGTTAACACTAATTGGTTTTATAAGGGCCTTTTCTGAGCTGCAAGGACCTCCAATGTCGGCTAGGAAAGTGTCAGAAAGTTCCAAGTAATCGAACTTGTCTTCTTGCAAATCCTAATTTTGTCGTTTTCTAGTCATCGCCTTAGTAACAACACAAGCTGGATACAGTTCAGCATCATCTTCATGTGATTTAACATCCACCCCGGTTCACTGGTAACAATTGATTCGGCAAACGCTTTGCTCCTAGCAAGATCATTTCCTAGCAATAATGCAACACCCTCAACAGGGAGATAACAACCACAATAACTGGTCCAGTTATCAAATCTGATTTAAAATAAAGACGATGGAGGGAAACATCTTTACAACCTAACACCACACCTTGTAACAAAACGAAGGCACCAACAAAAGTCTCCTCGGACAATGGCAACATTCCTTCTATTCTAATAGTAAAGACGGAGAAGCTCCAGCGTCACGTAAAATCTTATTAAACTGAAGAGAAGTATTATCAACAATAGAAACAGACCCATCAGACATAAAGGGTTTATAATCCTCCATGTAATCACAAAAACTAGACTTAAAAGCCTGACTCGCATAACACTCTAACGTTTTGGTAACAAAGGATTTCTGTCAAGCACTGGAATTCGGCTTATTATCTCGTGTACATGTATTCTTTCTCTGGAGTCTAAAACAATCAGACATCAGATGACAATTCTTTTTACAATTAGCCCAAGTCAGTGACTTCCGCTATAAAGTATCAAATTTTGGACCAGACATCTTATAACTGGACCGGCTCTTATTCTGTGCAACAGGCTTACTATCAATACGCTCAGTGCTTTGATTTTTGTAATTTTCACTCGAAGTAATACCATCTTGACCCTTGAAACTTCTTTGATTTGGAAGGGTATAATTATCTGAAATAACAGCTGCGCCATGCAATTTCTCAAAAGTTTTGTCGTCAAAATGTGTTTTTAAGTCTAAATGAACACTCTTCTGATAACATTAATTGTCTTAGGTTATCAAAATTGTTATCTGTTTTCTTTGACAAAGCCATTTATCAAAAATATTTTCTTTTACCGAGCAAATTCAACATAGGTTTGTGAATCAGGCTTTTGATAAGATCTAAATTTCTGTATATATGCTTCTGGTACTAGCTCATAAGCCTTAAAACTCTCTGTTCCACCGTGTCACAATCAGAAATTTTTTCTGATGAAAGTGCTGACTTAATGTCAGCGGCCTTACCATCACAAACACTTTGCCGCATCGTAGTCCAATACGTCTTTGGTAATTTCAAATTATGAGCAATTTTCTAAAAGTGTTAAAAAATATCTATCGACTGTTTGTTCACCAAATCTTGGAACCAAAGGTATATTTTTGCTGCATCAAAATATTCTGATTTCGACTAACATTAGTTTTGCTTTCTTCTTTGACAATTCAATTTTCATTTTGTCCATCTCTAGTCTTTCCCTCATTAAATGCATCTTCTTTTTCCTTTCCTTTCCAATTCTTTTAATTTAAGTTTTAATTTGATAGCGTGAACAAAAATTAAAAGATTAACTTTAGTGTCTGTATTTATAGTTGTTACGGAAATCTCTAGAACACTATGGAAAGGAACGTCCTAGAAAACTGTAGAACGGAAGTTTCTGGAACCACGTACAAAGTTTAAAAAATGCATCGTTTATCAGAATAATTCTGGATTCGTTATGTAAGTCAAATTGAAAGTTTCAATCATTCCATCAGTATCTATGATGTTCCAGTGATTTCTCAACTGCACTGTTGTAAGATTATTTTGTATACAACTGGCAGGCCACACAATACAATGCAAATTAGGCAAACATAAATGAGTCGAGTACGGAAGCCGGAATTACTTGAAACATGTGATGGCAGGAAAATGAATGACGGCAGAGAAAATGAGTGACTCGTTCTATCTTTTTTTCAATAATGCCCATTAGGGAAACATCCAGAGCTTTCTTATTCCAAACCTTTCCCGTGCAAGTCTGTCAGCCCTTGACCAACCCTCGTTGTGATCTGTGATGGTGATCTCAAACGACGTCTTACATTATGGAATTTTGGGTCATCAATCCTCTTTAGTTTTGTACTTGTCTGGCTGATTCGAGCGTCACTGATGAGTCTTGTGTAGTTGAAACGCGCGTCTGGCGTATCAAATTAAATCTCACGCCTTGTACCTTTGATAATTATTGGACCCTTTTCTTATAAGTTTCAGTCTTTTTTAATTTTTGTAATTGTAATTATATCAGAGCAAAACCTCAATTCAATTGTGACGCTGGGGATTTTTACTGGTTTGACACAAATAATTCCTGAACAAAATGTAAATGTGGTACATTGCATCTCAAGAAATCGTTTTCTAAATACATAACTATTGATTCTGATCTTATAACAGTGTTAGAAGAATTGATAACATACCATGATGATCCGGATAACCCAGCTACGTACATTGTACGATCTAAGATTCTTTGTTTTTTTAGTTGTGCCAAAGCTGCACCCATTCCAATTACAGCTCGCATACCACCACCTGATCCAATAATTGCAGTGATTGGGATCTGTAACGAAAAAATAATTTTCTTTTTTAGATAATATAAAAATGAAGATGTGGTATGATTGCCAATGAGACGACTATCCACAAAAGACCAAAATGACACAGACATAAACAACTATAGGTCATCGTACGGCCTTCAACAATGAGCAAAGCCCATACCGCATAGTCAGCTATAATAGGCCCCGATAAGACAATGTAAAACAATTCAAACGAGAAAAAAGTTGACTTTTTTTAGAATAATTCTTTTTATCAGCATTAATGGTTAGAGTAGCGATCGTGTATACACTATGTTTAATTTGCAAGTAAACTTAATCATCACATATTTTGAGATTTGATGCGATAACCATCTGTTTAAGTATTTCGCATTGAAATGGATTTACAACCTAAAAGAGTTGTATGCCTAGGTTTACGGTTTCCGGAATTTCATTTCTATCATTACAGGGGACACGAAAAACCTAACTCGTAATCGGCATTGCAACAAGTTGATATTTTACTTTTTGTTCTTGATGATCAGATTCAACAGCAGCCTTAAATTAGGGATTGATGATATTAGACTTTGATTATTATGTTTTCGTTATTCGAAACAGAATCATCGACATTGTCCTAAATAAGATAAACAGTTGTACCAATATTCTGAATGTTAATTTTACCGTAGACTAGAGAATATTCATTTTTAGTAAGCCGCCGCAGTCGGTTATTTTGAAAAATGTTTTTGTGATATTTTTTTTACAAAAATACTGAACTCAGATGAAAATTCAAAACGGAAATTCCCTATTAAATGGCAAAATCAAAAGAACAAACACTTCAAACGATCGGTAACAACTAACATATTCCTGACTTGGTACAGGCATTTTCTTATGTAGAAATGGTGGATTGAAATTTTTTTTATAGCTTAAACAAAATTGAGAGTACCTCCGTCAATGCAATACTAAATGTCTTTTTGGCTAAAATGTAGTTTAATTTTTAACAATTAATGTGATTGTTCATATATTTTAATTTCCTGTCATTATGTAATGTGTAGTTAAAAAGAAATTCAATTGTTCATTTATTCATTTAGGATAATGATATCTATAATTTACCTCAATTAAGGATATACTCGTGATGTTAAATAGTCGAAATAAGATAAACGGATTATATAAACCGGAGGGAAAATATAATACAAACTGAAACGAAATGAATATAAACAAGTCTTAATTGAATACAACGTTCAAACCTATGATTGCGTTGGATAAAAACCGCAATTTTTATACCTGTGCATGTAAAACAAATGCCGTTCTACAGGGGTATAAATACAGCACACACAACATTTTCCCAAAGACGAAACAAGTGAAAATATATAGTTAAACACAACGCCTTCGACTAACAAGTCAAACAAGTGATGTTCTTAAACCCTGCTGACTGTCATTGGCGATTATCAAATAAATTGATCACAAGATGTAATAAAATGGATCTTTACGTTAACTTTATACCAAACAAAAAACAATAAACTTGCGGCAAAGATGGTTCACCACAAACATGAGGTAGTTAAATCAGTACACTATATCTGGAGTGACGATTACTGTCTCTTCAGTGGTGTTAGAGGTCGAAACAGTATTTTGAAGGTCTTATAATTTACCTCAATTAAGAATAGAAACTTGAATTGTAAAGAGTCAAAAAAGAATGAACGGATTTTATAAACCGGAAGGGGAAAATGATACAAGCCCAAACGTTATAAATATAATTAGTTATCACAGGTACCAGGGTTATAATTTAGTACGCCAGACGCGGTGACGCTCATATCAAAATAGTTATAAACCAAACAAATACAAAGTTGAAGAGCTTTGAAGATCCAAAATTCCAAAAAGTTGTGCCAAATACAGCTAAGGTAATCTATGCCTTGGATCAGAAAATCCTTAGTTTTTCATAAATTTCAAAGTTTTGTGAACAGGAAATTTATAAAAATGACCACATAATTGATATTCATGTCCACACCGAAGTGCTGACTACTGGGCTGGTTTATAAACAAGTTTAAATTGAAAACAATGTGCAAACCTCTGATCTCGTTGGATGAAATAAGCTATGTTTATACGTGTATATGTAAAACAATTTTTTTGTAAAGGGGTCAAACACAGCACAAACAAGATTTTCCAAAAGACAAAAAAAGTGAAAAAATATATTTCAACAAAATGCATTTAACTAACAGGTCGAACACCTGATGTTTTTACACCCTGCTGCCTGCCATTGACGATTGTCAAACAAACTTATCACAAGACGTAATAAGATTGGCCTTTTATTAATTTTATACCAAACAGAAAACAATAAACTTGCGACAAAAATTGTAAACCACAAACATAAGGTGTTTATATAAATACAGTTGAATAAAAAAAAATCAATGTTGAGGATAACATATGAATTTAAAAAAGGGCGAATACATATTGAATATGGAGCCTGGCTTATAATGATAGCACAAAATTAGTAACAGGACATTAGAGACATGTGTCACATATGTAGAAAATGTAATTTAGGAGTTTCCATGATTCAATGCAACGTTTGAGACGATTGGTATTTTTGGAAATGCGTGAATGTGACTCCGTAAATTCTCAGAACTTCAACAACGGTTCACTGACTAAAGCATTCACGTTAAAATGATGTGCAATGTGTAGAAAATAGGGGTAATGCATATATTAGCAAGGACAATAGGTATGTACATTGATCATATCAACATTTTTAACCGATGTTGTGATCCTATCCATTTCCAGCCCCATTCTCGTTTTTCACAGCTCACAAGTTAACCTGAATTGATTCGTACTTAGTGCTTATGGAGTAAGGACTATATGGCAATATGAACAGCAAAAATTATATTTGCCAGTAGAAAAAATAGAGGATATCTGCGTAGGATATATTCTACCGCTGCTGTTCACTGTTATACACATTTGGTGTAAGTTTCCAGAAAATCTTTGATGATCATAGTGGTTATCACCAGCCCAGTAGTCAGCATTTCGGTGTTGATATGAATATCATCTATATGGTCATTTTATAAATTTCCTGTTACAAAACTTTGAATTTTTGTATAAAACTTATGATTTTCTTATCCTAGCAATATATTACTTTAGCCGTATTCATCACAACCTTTTTGGATTTTGGGTCCTTAATGCTCTTCAATTTTGTACTTGTTTTGCTTTATACTTATTTTGATCTGAGCGTCACTGATTAGTCTTATGTAGACTAAATGCGGGTCTGGCGTATTAAATTATAATCCTGGCACCTTTGATAACTATTTATATCAGAATTATCGACTTTGAAAGATGCATGAGTATCCTTTCATCTATAAAAAGGGTACAATTAGGTGAATAATAGTTTTCTACGACATGACGGGGACGGACAAGTAAAACCGGAAGAGTGTTTGTGTATGAAAAATAATCTACGTCGTATGAGGAACTAGTTTCGACTACTCATCAAAGAGAGTTACAAATTCACACTTCAAGTAGTTTGTGTTTCCGATTAAATCCTCAAACACGAGGTTTGCCTATCATAGCAGTTATTTCGTAATAAGAACGCTTTAGTTTTCATCATCACTTTTCTAAATTAACATTCAGGTGATGCATTTTATCATTTTTGTGATATTAGGTCAGCAGAGTGCATTTTTTACTCAGCTTACTACTGTATCAGGTTTCAAACTAGAACAATTATATTATGCAGACTTTCAGTTCATAACATCAGGATTTTGATTTTTTCAAAATGTTCTAAATGAAATTAATGTTGAATATAATGCATTCATCGAACTGAAGTATCAAATATTTATTTGTGAAACACTAAATCCAAATTAAATGTATAAAACGTTTAAACATAATGTAATATTTGCAGAGATCTGTATTGGAAAAATACTTCTTATTCGAAGGTTCTTAACGTCATTTTTTCAAAAATACTTACTTTATCTGGACTTATTTCCTCGTTTCTGAATTTAGCTACGGCAGCTTTTCTTCGCTCAATATATTCAGCTTCTTCTTTTGATATACACGGAAAACTGGTATATCTTACATCTGGTCTTTTATAATTAGAAAAAAAACAACATATTTTTTATTTGAAATAACAATTACCCCAAAAAGATTAGTTAAACTTATATGATTACTTAACAATCTTACAACATTACATCAATGTGGAGGTTTAAATAAAGGCAACAGTAGTATACCGCTGTTCGAAATTCAATACATAAGTCGATTGAGAAAAAAAATCCTGGTTACAAACTAAAACTGAGGGAACCGCATCAAATATAAGAGAACTACGACACAACAGAAACACAACATTCAAATGAAACACACAAAGAAACGAAGTATTATATAACAATGGCCATTTTCCTGACTTGGTACAGGACATTTTAAGAAACAAAATGGTGGGTTGAACCTGGTTTTGTGGTATGCCAAACCTCTCGATAAAAGGTACCAGGTTTAAAATTCAATATGCCATATGTTTCGTCCATACAAGACTAACGTGTGACGCTCAGATGAAAAAAAGTTTGAAAGCCGAAACAAATGACAATGACTCTACCCGAGGGTCTTGAACTGTCTGTCAACATATGGTTGTTTTACTTAGCAGATACTGCTTTTACACATATGTCTACGCCGTGTTATATTCCTGTAAATATAAAACATTTTTAACAAATTCTAGGAATGTTGTCTTTATGTTTTCGGACTTGTACATTTTTTATCAACATTACTAATTTCTACATAGATTTTTGTTTGTAGGGTTATAACACTTGCACATGATACTAAATCATCAGCATGAACAACATATTTGTGATGAAAAGGGTATAATGATTCAGAACTACAGTATCGTACATGGTTCATTTGTGTGTTTATAAAATGGTCCTTTTATGGTTATTGTTATATTATGCTTGAAAGAGGAGATTTGAAATGTTTTATACAAACACTCTTTGTTCGATATATTGGCTAGTGCTACTGGATTCCCATCTTATATGGATTCATTGCCTGGATTTTTATTCGTTTTTGTTTTGGTTTGACTAGGTCTTCAATGTTGTTTTATATTATATTTCAAACTTTCAGATGTTTTAGACTCGAGCAGAACTGAAGAGACAATGTTTGTCGAAATGCTGATCTTTTGAGTACTATTGATAACGTGTATGACATTACTAAAAATAATTTAATATAAGATAATTTTGCTTGTTGATTGCTAGTTTCCTGGGTATCCACATGCCAGTGGAAAGTAAAAATCACAAACATACTGAACGAGGAAAATGCAAAACAGAAAGTCCCTAATCAAATGGCAAAATAAAAACCTCAAACATAGGTAACGAATTGACAATGGCAAGTAGTTCGTGACTTCCATAAATGTTGGTTGATTTAAATTTTCTATTATAACCTGATAACAATTACCAATTTTGCTTATTCAGAAAAGTTAGCTCCTTTATTTAAAGCATTTGATTACTTGTCCTGATTGAGCTATTCGTTCGGTTCAAAAGATCGGAAAATTCTAAAACTCGTTCAAACGTTCAGACCTGATAAAAAAATATGTGTTGTTTTGTACACTGCTATTTCTTTTTAAAAAAATTCTCGTTTAACCTTGGTGTTTTCATTTTATTTATGACTTATGAGTTTGAATGTCCCTTTGATATCATTTGCCTTTCTCTTACGTTGTTATGTTATGTTTTGGATGAGCAGTACAAGGGCGCCCATGAAGGTTTGATGTGAATTTGTTGCACAGAGTTTTGTGTTTTTATGCATTACGAGATATTCTTTACGTCTTTTCTGTTACATCGATGTTACTACTAATTGATTGGAATAAATAATGTATTAAAAAACACAGAACTATAATTATAAAGATTGCAGTTTAAATTACGAGTTATAAAATTGACGACCGAGTAAGTAGTAATTAGCCAATGTTAACATATAGAGATGTACACATAAGTGAACTTTCAATAGTTCAAATCGCCTAATGAAATATGTCTCAACAACAACAACAAATAACCAGTTTCATTTCTACTCTTAAAGTCGATAAACTGTCAGCCAAAAACACAATTAATGAGAGATACACATAATATCATAAATCCAGCCAAGCGTCTCCACTCTTGCCTTTCCAGTTCCTCGGACCATAGTATTTGTATAAAAAACGAACTTGATGAAATCAAGCAGTCCCTGAATAATGTCCAGAAAAAATCTGACCTGACAGAGATTGTCACAGAGATATTTAAACAATTATCCGAAAACCTAAAAAAAAAACAAATTAAAAAAGAGATAATGACGGAAGTCAAGTCAGAAGTCGATAAATTAAAAACCAATTACGATTCCAAAATATCTCATCTACATGACAAATTAAACACTATTGAGTTTGAAAATGGGAATCTGCTGGAAAAAAATGCTAATCTGCATTCTGATCTTAGAAAAATGAGGGATGTCGTTGATGAAAACAACAGGAAAGCAACTGAAAGTGTTCGGCTTGGTAACTGGAACGAACAATACTCACGTCAGGAAAATGTGAAAATATACCAATTGCCAGAAAATCGAAATGAAGACCTACCACATTCTCTTCATAACGAACTAAAGAACAAAGTCTTATTAGATATCAACCCGTCAGAAATTGTTGCAATGCATAGAATACCAGGCAAAGAAGGGAGTCCAAGACCAATTCTCATAAAATTTCTTAGAATGGATACCAAAATTACACTTCTGCGTAAAAAAAGAGTATACACGAAGCACTCAAAGTTAGAATTGGTGATGATATTACAAAACTCAACCAGGGTCTCTTAAATGGACTGTACCAACATGACAATATTATAAGCTCGTGGTATTTTAATGGTCATGTATATTTGACGACATAGCCAAAAAACTGAAAAAAATAAAACGTGTGTAAATCACTTTGAACAATAACATGCTTTCAATATTTGTTTCAAAAATGTATTTTTATATAATTCCTGTTCATTTATCATTATTTTGTGTTTATAACACAAATGTGAACCTTGGGTTGACATTCTGTCTCTTTGTCTCTCAAACCACTCAACTATTTTTATTTCACGCTTATTTTCCGAAAAATATACGTTTCCTACGTGTTTGGTTTAATTTTTAAAAACTCATATTTCCGGTTTGCTTGCAGATTTGTAAACATAAAATTTTTATCATTTATATCCATAGGTAAATAGTTTTACACATGAGATTTACACAATAACAACTGACAAATGGTTGCAATAGTAAAGGGTGTCCCATACATTTATTCTCATAACTATAGTATTACCAGAATCTAAAACTTAGAGAATATAAATATGTTTCTTACTTTTAGACTCGTAAATTGAAATTTAAGTCGAGTTTACAAATTTCTGTCTAGCATATTCTATAGATTAGTCTAGTCAATATCACTAAGCATTATTCGATTTTTGTCTGAAAGGCAAGCTAAATATTATCCTACTTTTACTTATTTATTTTGCTTTTGTTTTGTTTTGTTTTCTACATTTCACAGTCTTAAAATTTACAATTACTGCCAAAATCTTTGTAACTCTAAAACAAGATTAATGCATGAACACAGACCTTGCTAATATTTTTTTTCAATAGTATTGCAGTATCACAATATAAGTTATAATTGATATCGTTAACATTTGTTAGTTATCAATGTTTTCCTTTTGTTTATATGTTATGTACATGTATGTTTTGTTTTGTACTTTATCTCGTCTAGTTTTGAGTGTCCTGTTAATCAATGCATACGCCAGCTTTTGGTTTCGAAGGTCTGTCGAAAGTGCTCATCATGTGTTTATGTTTCACTATATATTCATTATAAGTTTTGAAAGTTTTGACGGATCAATGTTTTTAACATTTATCTGGGAATTTGTAAACTATAACATTAATCACAGCATAATCCTCCCTATAACCATAAAAAATGTTTTTTTCCTGAGTAGTATTATACAGTTTTTGTTACTGGTTGCTGGAATTGAGCAAAATCCAGGTCCAGATCAGAGTAACAAAAATAATTTGAAAATAGTACACAATAATGTGTGTAGTTTACTTCCTAAGTTAGATCTCATTAACAATGCACTACATGAGTATGACATTATTTTATAGCAGAATCTCATCTTGACAAGTCAATTACCGATGATTAAATTAAATGGGTTTCATACGCATATTAGGTTAGATAGAAATAGAAATGGTGGAGGTGTGACCATTTATGTGAAAAATAGTCTACATTTTATTATACAGAATGACATATCTGTAAGCAATCTTGAGTTGCTTTGGGTTGGAGTGAGGAATTATAGTAATGACAAATTTTAATTGGTGTTTTATACCGGCCTCCAAACTCAAATTCCAATATATGGGACTTAATTAATGAGATAATGCTCTTGATTGTAATTTGCAAATTTTCCTTTGTGGTGATTTCAATTGCGATATGATGTCAAATACAAGTTACTCTTTTAAAAAGTTACTCAACCGTTTAAACTTAGAAAATGTTGTTTGGGAGCCTACCAACTTTACAACCCAAACTGTAACTTGTATTGATTTATGTGTGACTAATCGCAAGAACTTAATCAAATAAGTAACTGTTCTTACACCGATATGCAGTTCTCATTCTCCTGTTTCAGTTGAAATTTCATTTAAAACTTTTAAACAACACTCGTTTAAAAGACAAATTCGTGATTTTAAGCGTGCAGATTATGCAGGTCTTAAAAACCAGTTGAACGATACTGACTGGGATGATGTTGTTTTTAATTCAAATAATATAAATGATGTTTATATGAACTTTGTCAGAACATTTGAAAGTACTGTAAATAGATATACCTACTAAAACTTTTACAGTAAGACCAAATGATAGACCTTTTTGGAACAACTTTTAATTAGAAACTAGATAAGACATCGCAATAGAATTCACCTCAAAGCGAAAACTTTCGAATAATCCAGATCACTGGAAAAAATTTAGAGAAATTCGTAATGAAATTATCAGCTTAGTTACAAAGGCAAACTGACATCTCAACTTATTGACAACAATATTCCTCCTGGTAAATGGTGGCGCATTGCCAAGTATGTATCAGATTTGACTAAAAATAGAGATCCCCCTTTTTTGGAACATGATGGCCAAATATTTATTCATCCATTGGACAAATCAGAGATCCTGAACAATCATTTTGCTAATATAGCTAATATTCATAGAGAACCAGAAGTTCCTGATAATAATAAGCCTCCTCCATGTCATTTAAATAAATTTGTAATCACTGAAAAAGAAATTTTAGATCAGTTAAAAATCTTGAATGGTAACAAACCAGCTGGACCTGATGGTATCAGTCCTAGAATTTTAAAAGAGGTTGCTAGCTTTATTTCTAAACCATTAATTAAGTTATTTAATATGTCTCTACCAGTTAAACAGGTTCCACTGTTATGGAAAATTGCACATGCTAATCCTATTTTAAAGGAAAAGGTAGTCCACATTGAGCTATCGTCCAATATCTGTTACTAGTATTGTTTGTAAGATTATGGAAAAAGTTCTATTTAAACATTTGTATAATTATATGAGAAGTAATAACCTTTTGTCAAAGTTTCAATCTTGATTCCAGCCAGGTGACTCTACTGTTAATCAGTTAATTGAAATATATTATCAAATTAATAGTAATATGGATAGTGGGAGGGATGTAAGGTTTGTATTTTGTAATGTATCTAGAGCTTTCGATAAAGTTTGACATAAAGGACTTTTATCTAAACTTAAACAATCTGGAATAAATGATCAGCTTTTATCTTGGATAGAAAGTTATCTTTCAGATCGTCAACAAAAAGTCGTTTCAAAAGGTTTTTCGTCAACTTTAAAAAGTATACATGCAGGTGTCCCCCAAGGATCAGTTTTAGGACCCTTTCTGTTTCTCATTTATATAAATGATATAGTAAATGACATTTCTAATGATATAAGATTTTTTGCAGATAACACCTCTTTATTTGTTATAGTAGATGTTGATCCTGCTGTAGCAGCTGCTTCTTTGACTGATGACTTGGATGTTATCTCAAATTGGGCAAAATCATGGGCTGTTCAATTTAACTTTACGAAAACTAAAAATATTGTATTTACTAGAAAGGAAAGGAAACACCCACCTGTATGTTTTGGGATAAATGGGGAAGAGGTTGAGAAAATAAATATTCACTTTCATCTTGGGATAACATTTCAGTCATCAGCTTCATGGAACTCACATATTGATATTATTATAAAAAACATGCTCTCGTTTATCTGTGCTTCGCCAAGTTAAACATTTATTAGATAGGAGTTCACTTATATGTATTTATTATGCTTTTATCATACCTATATTAGAGTATGGTGATGTTGTATCGGGCAATTGCTCCTAGTACGAGTCTGAGCTTTTTTAAAATATTCAGATAGAAGCCGCTAGAATTATTACAGGTTTACGACGAAATTCCTCCAGACAAAAACTTTATATTGAATAAGGTTTAGAAAATCTGGAGAATAGACGTAATAAACATAAGCTTATACTATTTTATAAAATATTAAATTGGATGAGACCTGCATACTTATATGAGTTAGTCCAGCCATATCTTCCCAGACAACCCCCTTATACTTTGAGGAATGAAAATAACTTTACATCCGCCTCTTGCTAGAACTAGTTCCTATTTTAATAGTTTCATTCCTTCCACTATAAGACTTTGGAATAGTCTTCCTTTGAGTTTACAAAAATCCCCAAGTTTGGGTATATTTAGAAGTGGACTGGAAAAGTTTTATAGGACTGATGATATATTTAAACTTTTCAACTATGGGATAAGGAAACTTAATATAAGTCATTGTCAACTCAGAAATAATGCTAGCAACCTAAATTCACATCTGTTTAATCAGTTCTTATCCGAGAACAGTTTTTGTGCAAATTGTAATCACCCTGTTGAAGATAACAAACATTTCTTTTTCATTTGCCCCTAAGTACAATGCTGTAAGACAGATCCTTCTTGATTCCATTAAATCCATTGCTGATGATGTTGATATCATTATTGAATTATTACTTTTTGGAAACAGATTATTTTCATATGATATGAAGATTGCTATTTTTAAATCTGTCTATAAATATATCAGTGACACTCAACGTTTTGTTTGAAACTTAATTATTTTTTTTTTTTCATTTAGTTTTATTTTTTATTATTTTCTCCTCCACTTTAACATTAATTCATTTTATGCACTAAGCAAGCTTAGTGTCTCTTTCAAGACATATATATTTCTAATGACTTATAAAGGATATTTGCATGTTTCAAGGTTCTTGAATACATGATGACTAATTGCCTATCTACTTAAATATACTTTATATTTAGTACGTAACACTGTAAACATATATTTGCTCGTGTGTGCTCATAAGTAGCATGCATGTTCCACTACATTGCATTATTTTAAATACAGTTGTTATAATTGAATTATACCTTGAACATGTAATATGGAGAGAGCTTTTATAGGCTGTGCCTGTTGCTCAATCCTTTTCATATATTAATGAATAAATAAAGGCAACAGTAGTACACCGCTGTTCAAACTTATCAATCCATGGACAAAAAACGAAATCGGGGTAACAAACTAAAACTGAGGGACACGCATTTAATATAAGAGGAAAACAACAACACAACACTACAATAAAATATGTTTAAAATCAAATCATATTATGTAATTAATTAGATCAATATTTATTTTGGTTACATTGACAGCGTATATTTTTGTTGTCAACATAAAATCAACTTAAATTTTGTCGGAAAGGAAGCAACTGTGTACTCACCTTCTACACTCTGTAATCGTTACTTGAAATGCCGGTCCCTGAAATAACTGTTTTGTATTATATTCTGCACTTTTTCAGATAGGGATAATTAGTATTCAAAACTGCAGATGATTTGTATAAATATGTTCTAATATAATTGATAAACGAAGCCCGCTTTCAAGTGCCTACACGAGCATATTCCTGATTTGTATGTGATACACTTACGAAATTGATGTACAAACACTTCATTAATGCATTTTTGGCTCAAATATAAGTACACATTTATAAAGGACAATTTGTAATCTAGAACATTTTTTTTATGGAATATGAAGTTATATATATATATATTAGTACCCTGTTAAGGAAACCAGCTGTATATATGGAAAGACAGACTGGCGCAGCTCAAGCCTGTACATCAATTTATATTGCTAAGAAGACATTTTGACTGGTCAATGTTAACCTGCAATATGATTTAGGACTGCTCTATCTAGTCATAGGAACGTAATCAACTTAATAAGTGACTGCCAAAAATGTAAACTATAATTCCGCTACCATTAGGCCACACCAATTTGATTCCTTGTTTGACGGACCCGCCCGCACCTATTTTTTTCAAAACAGAATATTTTTATTTGTTTTATATTCCCGCTTCCCGCATCCGGAAATGTAATCATGTCTATTTCCCGCACCGTTTTTTTGTAAATATTATGAAAAGATATCAACATTGGTTTCTTTCCCCCTTGCTTATATTACCTATCAAAAATGTTCGTTGTAAGAATAAAGTACAAAGAACTTCTGAAGGATTTGCCTTCAACTGCAATTATATTGTATGCTGGCAAAACAAAACTATCTATAGCCGCTGCATGCTTATGCACCTGTCCTGATTGATTCAGGGGCCTGTCGTTCAGCAGTTATCGTTTGTTGATGTTGTTCATTGGTATTTTCCCGTTTGGATATATAAATTAGATCGTTGGTTTTCCTGTTAGAATTGTGTACGCTAATAATTTTGGGATCCTTTATAGCTTGCTGTTTGGTCTGTATCAAAACCCTGTGTAAAAGGCCGTACTTTGACCTGTGACGGTTTGTTATTGCCAGGTTGAGAACAACCCTCCCTCAGGTCATTTTAGGGAGCTACCATTTGATTTTTATGGGGGGGGGGGGGGGGGCTAGGATGAAATTTAAAAAAAATAGGCAGGACAGGAGTTTTGAGTAAAAAAAAGGCAGGATGAGACACTTTGCAAAAAAAAAGGCAGGATGACAATTTAGGTAAAAAAAGTCAGGATAAACTAATAAAAAAAAAGGCAGGACCGAATAGAGTGAAAAACAAAAAGGCAGGACAGAGATTACAACTAAAAAAAAAATCCAGGACAAAATTTTTCATCTTAGCCCCCCCCCCCCCCAATAAAAATCAAATGGTAGCTCCCTTACTGCTGTAGAAAAGAAAATAGAAATACCAAGGATTTGTATAGTTCTTCTATACAGAACCTTTGAAAACTTAGAATTTTGTACTAAAAAAAGAGGAGAGTTACATCATTTTTAAACAACTTTTTTCTTAAAGAAGGGTCCACTTATTTTGAATAATATTAAACTGTTAAAGTAAATGTGTTAATTTAACATGGTTAAAGTCCAGGAATATTACAAAATTCTTGGACATGTTTTGACCATTTAATACTAGATAGATATATAGTTCTTTGAGAAAATATGAGCCCTTTTGTACAAATAAATATATTATAACTTAGGGAGCTACCATTTGATTTTTATGGGGGGGGGGGGGTGGGGGGGGGGGGGGGGGGGGCTAGGATGAAATTTGAAAAAAAAGGCAGGACAGGAGTTTTGAGTAAAAAAAAATGCAGGATGAGACACTTGCAAAAAAAAAGTCAGGACGACAATTTAGGTAAAAAAAAAGTCAGGATAAACTAAAATAAAAAGGCAGGACCGAACAGAGTGAAAAATAAAAAGGCAGGACAAAGATTACAGCTTAAAAAAAATGCAGGACAAAATTTTTCATCATAGCCCCCCCCCCCCCCCCCCCCATAAAAATCAAATGGTAGCTCCCTTATATTGATCCCTCATAAAATATTTAAAACATGTAAAAGGGATATTTATAACATTAAGGGGTTGCCCCCAAACTGATTATGACTTGGATGGAGAATTGTCTCATTGTCAGTCACACATACATAGACCAGATTTAATTATTTCTTGGTGAACAGGGAAAAAATACTTCAGAAATTAAAAAATGTCAAAGTACAAGTTATAAATCAAGGTTTATTATTGTCAAAACCTACTATTTTATGTTTACAAACAAAAATATAATCGCTCGTCTTTACTTTTCAAGCTTCGCCTCAAAAATTTGCAAATTCAATATTTTTTTATCAAAATTTTCAAATCGATCGCTCGCCCCAAATTTTGGAGTCCAAAAATCCGTAGAACAAGAAATTAAATTGGTGTGGCCTTATAAGATTTCTTCGACACTACAGATAAGTGCGGTCCTAACCTTGAAAAAAGTTAATTTGAGCTGCCTTGTTGACTGCGTTCTAAGTTAACTTGAGATTTTTTATACAGAGAAGCAAGTTAACTTCTTCAAAGATGGACCAGACCTACGGTCTGCTTTTTTAGGACTGCTGCTGACCTATCAACAGGTCTGCTCCAGACCCGACCTTTGGACAAGTCTGCTTTTGACCAGTCCTGAGGACAGGTCTGCCCCAGACAAGACATGTGGACAAGTCTGCTTCTGACCAGACCTGTGGTCAAGTCTGCTATTGACCAGACCTGAGAACAGGTCTGCTTATGATTATCGTGTTTAAACGTTTTTCATATCAGACTTGAGCTTTATTAAAAATATTTCAACAACATATTCGCATTGTTTTTCCCCAGATAGCAATTGTCTTTACTCACTAGACTCTACTAGATATTATACATATCCACAAAACTCCCTTTTTTATTTGATATATTCTTATATACATAAAACAATGGCTATAAAATCACATAGAGCTATCATAAAAGAAATGAGAGGGTTTTTTTTATTAGAAGGCGGATAGAAAGGTTATCAAACGCATCGGAAGAATATTCTTATAATCACGGGCGATCAACATCATTGTCGACATTGC
Source organism: Mytilus galloprovincialis (assembly GCA_037788925.1). NCBI lineage: Eukaryota > Metazoa > Mollusca > Bivalvia > Mytilida > Mytilidae > Mytilus > Mytilus galloprovincialis. The sequence goes on along the minus strand of CM075342.1, from coordinate 75,218,992 downwards.
TCCGTTCCCCGTTTTTTACCTGTGTCTTCCTAAATTTTATGCATTTTACATGCATGGATATTTCATTGTTATTCAACTTGTTCGCATTGTATTTACTATATATTCTATTTTCCGCAGAATATTCTAACGAAAATTGTACAGTGTCCGGATACATATGATGTTGTAAAACTAACAACAATCTCGTTAAATTTGTCAGATTTGTCAAAAGACTTGTCTTTGCCGAAAAATTGGTGTGTGGGACGTCCCAAAAGTATACTCAATGAACATGTGCACTTCAATTAAATAGTTGCCACTTGACCTCATATACTTTTTTTTTATTGAAAAGTACAAATGAATTCAGACATGTCAGTGCTGGTACTTGGATGGTGCGGCCTTATTTTGTTTTTGTTTTACACGCCATCCTAAACTACTATATATAATGACTGTTTAATATTATAAATACAGAAATGAAATGCTGACACTCTCAATTTATGCGGAAAAAAATAATATAATGAATACAAATATGAAGTGCTGACACTCTCAATTTATGCGGAATTTTTTTTGAATTAATTGTTTTCCAATATTATTGCTTACATTTGCGGTCCTACTAAAATGTGCACAGGAGCAGGAGAAGACATAAAGGCATCAGTTACATATCAAATTTGAATTAAAGGAGGACATTCTGGCACCCTTAATTTGTGCGAACAAACATTTGTTCTTATAGTATTGCAATATTGCTGTCTATTGTTTTATACATTGAATTCTGACAATAGTTCTGGCACCCTTAATTAATGCGAACAAAAATGTGTTGTTATTGTATTTCAGTACTGCTGTCTATTGTACATGTTGTATTATACATTGAATAATGACATTTAAAATATGACTGATTTACTATGCACGTGAAAAGATTTACAAATTAAAATGCACATATGGTCAGTTTTGGTGGATGCGGTCAAATAATGTTGTTGTTCAAGTCAGCATGAGGTATCAAAACTACTGAACTGTTGTTACGTATCAATATTTTGAATAAAAGGAGGACATGCTGGCACCCTAAATGTATACAAACAAAAATGTGTTGTTATTGTATTTCAATATTGCTGTCCATTGGTTTATACATTCATGACATTGAATCCTCACATAAAATATATGACTGATTTACTATTCCGGTATATAGATTTACAAATTAAAGTCCACATATGGTCAGTTTTGGTGGATGCGGTCAAATATTTTTGATGTACGAGTCACCCAAAACTTATGCGAACAAAAATGTGTTGTTATTGTATTATAATATTGCTATCTTTTGTAGTATACATTGAATCATGACATAAAAAATATGACTGATTTACTATGCGGGTAAATAGATTTACAAATTGAAGTGCACATATGGTCAGTTTTGGTTTCGATCGGATTTGTCAAAGCAAAAGTTAACTTTGTGGTAGGACTGGTTTCGAAGTTAACTTATGTAAACTTTGCGGCAGGACTGGTTTCGAAGTTAACTTCTGTTAACTTATGACAGGACTGGTTCGAAGTTAACCAATATCAATAGCGGACCTGTTTCCAAGTTAACTTTTTGGCAGTTATAACCAGTCCTAGGACCAAGTCCGTTTTCCAAGTTAACCAGATTGTGGTCCTAGGACTTGTCAGAGCAGTCCTATATCTGGTCACAGGTCAACTTTGACCAGTTCAAATGACTGGTTATCAAGTTAACTTGCTGTACAGGTTTAGACTGCACCCATCTGTAGTGATGAATGCTTCCACAGTGAATTTGAAAACAAAAAGGTAGAGTATATAGTTATTAAAGGTACAAGGCTTATAATTTTATACACCAGACGCGCGTTTCGTCTACACAAGATTCGTCAGTGACGGTCAGATAAAAAAAAGTTTGAAAGCAAAAAAAGGTACACAATTGAAGAGCATTGAGGACCTAAAATTTGAAAAAATCGTGCCAAATACGGCTAAGGTAAATCTATGCCTGGGATAAGAAAATCCTTAGTTTCTCAAATAACATAAACTTTTGCAACCAGTAGATTTATAAAAATGACCAAATAATTAACATTCATGTCATCACCGAAGTGTTGACTACTGGGCTGGTGATACCCTCGGGGACGAAACGTTCACGAGCAGTGGCATCGACCCACTGGTGTAAATAGTTATCAAAGATACCATCCTTATAATTTCATACGCCAGACGCGCGTTTCGTACAGCTTTTGTCGTTTTATTAAGCAATGAAAAAAGCTTTAATATGCATCATTCTTTTACTTTATGAAACTTGCTTCAATGTAGGTGTTTTAAATTTTCAAATTGTCGACACTATTTCTAAATGGTACACTGTTTCTTTTTTACCCTTTAAGCTAACTATATAAAAGAAGTTGTTATTGATGCATGTGTGCACTGTGAGTAGTATCAACTTAATCCGAACATGAGTAGAATACTGAAAAGTACATTAATGACTAAATTAGATGTGATTTTTTTAAGTAGTTTACCCGCAGAACACACGATTGTAAACCTACATGTGTGTGGAACTTGCCAAAAAAAAACTTGTTTATATCTGCAAAATACACAACATATTTGCGAAAGCAAATTTACAGATCGCAAATTTTTGGGCTGTTATTTTGAGAAATTATATACACAGAAAGTGTTTTCAGTCTTGTATTACCATCACTTGTAATCCTATATATAGAGTACAGTTGTCACTGGTTCAGAACTTCAGACTTACTTATGTTAAGAATATGGTATTATACCAGCAGTTTATTCGGAACTAAATGTACTTCCCTTTATCGTTATCCATTTACAATACGACGTCATACAAGGAATTCCCGGATTCCCCATAGATTATTGGGCAGTCATATTATAGTTGTTATCCTGATCGGACGTCCCCATTTGACTTAAAGCGGCTTAAAGGATAACCATTGACTCAAGCCTATGATTGTGATATTATGGGTAATATATTGCATACACATACCCCTATAAAACCATTACAGTGGTGTCAGAAGTCGGCACGATTCCACTGATTTCCACTGAGGTTTATCGGTGACATTTATTCCCGTCAAATTTCATATTTTTTTCTTTGTTTTCGTTAGAGGAAAATCTTTGTTTTTTTCTCTCCAGCGATTGTACTATTTCATGGCGCTGATTTATCAGTACTATTGATATTTGCACGAGTGATATATTCGTTTCATATTTATATTGTGCTTATCAGTCTTTCCGTGTGATAAATTTGCCATCCCCCTTTTTGTAACACATTTATAAAATACAAAGATTTGCATACACCTAGAGAATAAGACAACATAACCTTATAAAACAAACTACTAGTGGATCGTTTTTTATTGTCTTTTTGGTTTATTTCAGGTTTTGTTTTTTATATCAATACAAAGAAACACATTTTTTTTTTCAGTCATTGATATTCCGTTGAGCGTCAAATCTTCTGATGTCATATATCATTTATATGTTTTTCTTTTGATTTTTCGTAAATTATTTATACAACTGAGTGCGTCAGATCTTCTAATTTCATAGTTTTCATCAAATTATTATTTTTTTCATTTTGTTTAATTGTCTTGTCGGTTTTACCGTCTGAAAAGGGTTCACTCATTCAAGAATGTGTTGATAATAAACTTTTACTACTATGTGTTGTGAATTGTGTATATATATGTCATTGTTTACAATTTCATACCTGTGTTTAAATAGTAAAATAAAATTCTGAGTTGGAAGAATTTGTATATTTGATATTAAAAAGAAAGACAAATATAAACATTATATTTTTATTTACATTTAAGCATATCAAGTTTTAAATATTTATGTCCCTTAACTTAGATGGTAATATAAACAGGTTTATTAAAACTAGTTAATTACTACAACAGCTTTGCGCGGCAGATCCTCTGATGTCATAGGTGTTTTCAGATTGTTTTTTTACTTTTTGGTATACTTGTGTTTTCATTGGCAAATCAGAATAAAATCAATTTACCAAATTTTCTAAAATTGTGTTTGTATATAAAAGTGTTTGTGATTTTTTTTTAAATTGTTTGTGGTGTAGTGTTTTTGAGCATGTATTTAAAAAAAAAACTTATTCATTTGGGTTAGTGCTTGTGTCTGTATTGTAATATCCTATGCATACATATTACTTTTGTTATTCATCCTGACATTATTCAATTCCTATACATATAGTATTATACATAGATTTTTTTAAATTTTTTTGTGTAAAAAATTTATTAGATTTTGGCCATTATGTCGCAACCTATCAATATAAACACAAATTTATTGGAACAACTTAAACAAATATCAGGAATAAGCGATAGAAGAACACAAACGATTATTAATAAAAGAAAAGAGATTGGCTCCCCTCTTATTATGAAGACCTAAAACTATGACGGATATTCCTAATACCATTTGGGATCCACTGATGAAGACTGGTGTAATATTATTGGAACCATTCGAAGAAATACAAGAAGGGATCTTAGAAGATGTTACGGAGAAAGCAGAAGAAAATGCAAAAAAAAAATAAGAAGATGGTAGCAATGATTGAAAAAATAAAATCAAGTTTTTTAAATGCAGAGAAAGACAAAGCAATAATAAAAGCAGATTATGAACAGAGGATCGCAGCTGTAAACTAGGATTTGACAGTTAGAATGAAAAACAGAGAACACGATTACAAACAACAAGAGACCTAAGGAAGAAATGGAAGAATTGATTAATAAATTTATCGAAAGAGAGATGAAATTAAATCAATCTATAGAAGAACGAGACGAACAGATGAAAAAATTACAGATGGAATTGAAGAGGGAGACAGATGATAAAACAAAGTTACAGGAGATGATTGAAAAATGGTCACTCCCAAAAGAGAAGCCTAGCTTGAAAATAGCCGAAACTAAAGATAACCCAGTTTGAATAGACACATAGGACAGGGCAGTAAACGACAAGATGGTCCATTGCCACCTAAGGTGAGCACATATGATGGTATGAGTGACTGGCGACCGTACCTTGTTCAATTCAATCATATTGCCAATATATACAACTGGACGAATCAAGACAGACTGGAAAAACTGATTGAATGTTTGAGAGACAGAGCACTGAAGTTTTTTTTACCGCAATGCCAAAGTCAGTGCTGAAAGGATACCGAGCTGTTTATATAAAGGTGAAAGACAGATTTGGAAGAAATGACTTACCTCATGTTAAAAGGAGACAACTGCAAGAGCTTCGTCAATTGCCAGAGAAACCTCTTGATGAGTATGCAGGATTTTGCAACTGATGGGTTTCCAGAAACACCTGACGATTTTATTCATATAGTTGCCACTGATGCTTTTCTGGAAGGATGCATGTACAAAAAGTCAGCTTTAACATCAATGGATAAGGATCCTGATAGTTTGGAAAAAGCGCTTAAATATGCAAAGAGTGCTGTTACCAATCAGAAAGTTATTTTAGGAAATAAAAACCCAGAGGTTAAAAGGGTGGCATTCCATGAAACAGAAACAGAAGTGTATGACTCACATGGGGATCATGAATCTACAACAAGTGTAAGAGCTTTGTACAGAAAGGAGCAAGTAATACTGAAGTAGTAAGTAAATTAGAGTCAAGACTTAAACAGACAGAAGAAACTGTTCAAGACACAAAGTCAAGCATCAAACAGATAATGGACATTTTGAAAAGGGGTAATTCAACCAATAGATTTGGACAATCACAAACAAACAGAGCACTATTAAACTCTGAAAAAGGTTTTCAGATGGGTATCGGGTTAGAGATTAATGCTGTAATGGAGGAAACAGACGAAAGTAGATTAATATTGAATAAAATATATATTGACCTAAACCAGCTAAGAGAGAAGCTACCAACACATTTAAAAAAATTATTCCACCGATCACTAGCAAAATTGAACAACCAACAGTCATTGCCACATTATTACTGAAGTTCCAAGATGTTTTCGCTAAGGATGACCTTGATATTGGATTTTTCAATTGAGATATCCAACATAAGACTGATACTGGAAGTTCCCATCCTATTAAACAGAAAATGCGAAGAACACCCCTGAGATTTGAGAAAGAAGAAAAACATTTACAGCAATTGTTAGATAAAGCAATTATAGAACCATCCACTTCGGAATGGGCTTCACCACCAGTCTTAGTAAGGAAGAAAGATGGGACGCTCAGATACTGCATAGACTTCCGGACGTTGAATGACTTCACTGTAAAAGACTCGTTCCCGATTTCGAACATAGACACCTGTTTAGACACATTGAAAGGATCGTTTCATGTCAACGCTTGATATGGCCTCAGGGTATTATCAGGTGAACTAAGACGAACAAGACAGACACATGACAGCGTTTGTTACTAAATACAGTCTATTTCAGTACACTAAACTTTCATTTGGTCTATGTAATAGTCCTGCAACATTCAGCAGAGAAATTCAGCTTGTTCTTCAAGGCCTTACCTGGAAAAAATGTTTGACGATGTAATTGTTTTAGGCAAAAAATTTGATGACCATATCTGTAGTTGAAGTGAAGTGTTTTCGAGGTTTCCAGAAGTACAACTTAAAGTTATAACCGAGCAAATGTCAGCTGCTACAAACACAAGTGAAGTTCTGGGGGGAAATAGTCAGCGCCGATGGAGTTGCGGTGAATTTCGACAGTATAGGATCTGTAAAGAAATGGCCAACACCAAGGAACAGAAAAGAAGTAGAATCCTTTATAGGGTTCGTTAACTACCATCGTTATCACATAGAACAATTTGCTGAAATTGCGGAACCTTTATATCGACTTACTGGTCCAAAGGCAGAATTTGCATGGAATGAAGAACAAACTCAGTCTTAAAAATCTTAAAGAAGCTTTGATTAATTAAGTGATATTAAGTTATCCAACACCCGATGACCTATTTATTCTAGATACAGATGCTTCACAAAAATCTATTGGGGCAGAACTGGTGGATCATTTCTTTTCTAGATTTAGCTGTCCGATTGAGCTCCACACAGACCAAGGAAAAACATGGATGGAAATTTAGTAAGACAGCTCTGTGAACTACTACAAATAGCCAAGACTAGAACCTCACCATTGTATCCGTCATCTAATGGACAAGCGGAACGGTATAACAGAACAATAATACAGACTATAAGATGCTATATCAAAATTAATCAAAACAACTGTTTTTTTTTTTTACAACAACTAGTTGGAAATGTCCGAGCAACACGCAACTCGCAAACAGGATTCTCTGCTAACATGATGATGCTGGGAAGAGAAGTTTTTCAACCAATCGATGTAATTTGAGGCACGTCAAACTGGAATGCTGACAGAAAAAAAATTCCATAATATATTAAAGATATTAATGGAGAATTTAAAAAGGGTGCATGACATTGCCAGGGATAATTTGAAGGCTTCGCAGGAAGGAAAAAAAGGCATATATGATTTTTGAATATAACCAGAGTATTTATGATGTCGGAGATGTCGTTTTTAAACTCAATCAATCTACAAAGGTGGGATAGTCTATAAAATCGAAATCTCTGTGGAAAGCACCATATTTGATAACAGCTTGGCGATCACCTGTATTATACAAGATTAAGGATATGAAAACAGAATCTTGGATTCATCATGACAGAATCAAACTTTGCGAAGACAGAGAACTTCCGATATGGATTAAAAGGATGAGGAATCAATTAATGAATCAAACTATGAAAGAAGAAACCAACGAGATGGGCGGATGCACGCTTGGATTGCCAGGTATATTTAAATAAAACACTAATGCCATGACCTCGTCAGATCCTATGATATCTCATTTCATTAGTGATGCTGCTTTTGTGAGTGCGCCAGAGCCTCTGGTGTCTCACAGAATCAGTAATTTGAAGTCTTTAATAATGCGTCGTCTTCAGATAATCAAGGTCTTCAGAGAATAAAGGTCTGACCGACATGTGTGACAAGGATATCAATGAAATAGACGCATCTAGTGTTATATCCGATAGGTTAAGTAGGAGGAGGCAAAGGAAAAAACCTGCAGACTATGTTGAAGAATAATGATTTTTTTGCAGATAATCATTATTTATGTTTAATATTGTAATATAGTTTTTTGTCCACTATTGTGACATAGAAAAGAAACTTTGTGTCAGAGTGTAACATGTTTATAATTTTGCTTATAATTTTTACTTATAAAGGAACTGAATATATTTTGATTTTTCTATATTTATCGTGTATGTCTCATCACAATGTGTTTACTTAGTCCTGCAGTATGCATGAAGATGATGAATTTGAGCCAGACTATGGACCTTTGGCAGATGTACTACCAAAAAAGGATGCAATGTATATTCGTTCGAGTACAAAAAGAGGGACGAAAGATACCAAAGGGACAGTCAAACTCATAAATCCAAAACAAACTGACAACGCCATGGCTAAAAATGAAAAAGACAAACAGAAAAACAATAGTACACACGACACAACATAGAAAACTAAAGAATAAACAACACGAACCCCACCAAAAACTAGGGGTCATCTCAGGTGCTCCGGAAGGGTAAGCAGATCCTGCTCCACATGTGGCACCCGTCGTGTTGCTTATGTAATTACAAATCCGGTAAATTGTCTAATTCGGTAGGTCATATTCATGAAAGGGAAGGGGATTGTAGTTACGACGTAAGGAACATATCCGATATCATTTGTGAAACGGTTATTCCATAACGGTCAACCAACTCGTGATGGCGTCCGTAAAATTTACGAAGGGATGATTTCAACTTCACCATTTGGAACTCTTGGTTTAATAGCTTCCTTGTTAGCAGCAAACCTCTATCAAGAAAATCATGATAGGAAATGCAAGCACGGGAATATCGTATCAATTGGGAGATATATACCCCGTATGCAGGTGCTGCTGGAATGTTGCTACTTAGAAATGGAAAGTTCACAATTGGAAAGCTGAAATCATCTCTTTTGTCGTAAAGTTTTGTTTTCAACCGACCCTCATTGTCAATTTCTAGATGTAAGTCAAGATATGAAGCCGACTTAACTGTATCTGTAGTATCAGAGAGATACAATAAGGGAAGAAAGTGTCCGACGTGTGCTAGAATTTTCCCTAATGTCCACAGACATGTGTTAAGAACGCACATACCTTGGTATGTTGCCGTGCAATTTCTTGCTGGCAGTCCAAAATACAAGTTGCCCAGAATAGTGTTTTAGATGCTCATATTGCAGAATAACATCAATCTGACATTGAAAATATATTTTTCGGAAGACAAATATGAACGTTGGGTTAACCTTATGAATGGTTTGTTGGATATGTTGTTTCTAAAGAACTCCAATGTGATACGCTACAAGATCTCTGTAATTTAACTGACAAAAGCTGTGTTTATCCCAAGCATTCTGAGCCCATTTTTCAAGAAAAAGATTTAAAACTTTATCTATATGTAATGCCACGAATGAATATGTTTTTAAATTTGGAAGTAATAATATTATAGTTCAACCTTCATACAGTATACCGTTCTTGTAACATTGGCGGATATTAGCTTCGTTGATCCAACAAACAGAAATGCGCTTGAACATCATTTCCGTAGAGAAAATTAAATCTTTAAGACCAGTTTTTGAGGTAAATGAAACATTACACCTTACGGATTTTCATTTGGATATGCTATCAAACAAACTAGGCACCATTTCATTACCTCACTTTTTTTTTGGACTTGGAGCAACAAAGATTATAAAATTTCCCATCTTATTAGCAGTTACTGTTATCCCAGAAACTGGCTATCTAGTGATTTAATATCCAAAATTAGGAAGGATAACAGAATTAAACTAACTTTCGGCATTCACCCACGAATTGTGGAGATGAAAAACACATCGAAATTAAATGAATGGATTTCTGATTTAGAATGGATGATCAAAGCAAATAGATTGGTTGCTGTCGGTGAGTGGGGTTTAGATAATAGTGGGAGGCAATGGGATGTATAAAAACAGATAAAGTTTTTTGAAAAACAGATTGTAATTGCAGTTAAAAGAGATTTACCGTTGGCTATTCATTGCAGATGAGATGAACGTACTGATGAGATGTGTTTGAATACACTTGTTCGGTTGCTGCCAAAACGCTTTAAATTACACAGGCACTGTTGTAATGGAGATGAAATGATGTATCGGAAATGGAAAACGTCATTTCCAAACTGAAAATTTGGCATTGCACCTTTCATCCTAAATGACCAGAAATATCCAAAATATAGGTCTCTTGTGTGATACATGAAATTGAAGGATATTGTATTGGAGACAGATGCCCGTATCTACATTCTGAGTTTGAGGAGTTTGGCTCACCGTTGATGAAAAAGGATATCTGTGAAAAATTAGCAAATATTGTCGTGTGTAGCGTAGATGAAATTGCCACTATTACGACCAAGAACGCTATAGATGTCTACAGTATTATTTAAGTCATGGCGGATTGATTGCTGTGAAATGAAAGAATTTAATTTTACAATAGGTAAAAATAAAAATTATTATATAAATTCAAATAGGCATCTTTAATTTTTTTTATAACTTTTTCAAATCAACTTGGATTTTCATCAAACTATGCAGCTATCTTAGATAAATATTAAGCTTACTGAATCCCAGGTAATTTTGTTTTTTGTTGTATTGCTATAAAATTTAGAAATTAAAGTAATTTTGGTAAAAAAAAAGCTAGGATTTGCAATTCGGACAAAATAGATATAGTACACTTTAATTTTTTTAATAACTTTTTCAAATCAATTTTGATTTTCATCAAACTATGCAGCTATCTTAGATATATATTAAGCTTACTGAATCTTAACTTATTTTGTTTTTTGTTGTTTTGCTGTCAATTTTAAGAATTAAATTAATCTAGGTAAAAAAAAGCTTTAATTTTAAAATTGGAAAATTTCCAGAAAAAGACATTTAAACATCAGCTATCTAAACCACAGCGAACTGCAGACGCTGCAATATATATTTTGCTTGCGGCAGAATCCATTAAACAACTCATCCACAAGGCAATGATATCTCTATTCCTTAGAATTTCAAAAGATACAAATTCAATTGAGCATGATATAGGAATCAGACAATTTGAAACAAAAGATGAAACCGCCAACAGCTGGTATAAAAAGAGGATGATATTCTCAATTCATATGAATTGCCATCTGCGCATGAGTCTCAGAGCCAAAGAAAAACTGGTAAATATTGACCCATGATATGATAGATTCGACTTGGAATACAAAATTATCTGAGATAGCTGCATGTATACTCTGTTTACCAATTCCAAGAATGCAGAAATTCAGTGAAAGATGATAAAAACAAATTGGCCGATAGTTTTCTCATATTTTTCATGTGGGGCCTTTTATAGCCGCATTTAGAATTTCTAACTATAATGATTAAGATTACTTTGCATTTCAGATTTTGGCGTGTTTCTTTTTTATTATTGTGTGGTTTTAAGACTGCATGGCAGTTTTGACAGACACAGATTTTGAATAAAAGTTGAAAAAAAGTTTAGGGTATTATTGTGATATTGTAATTATTATATTCATTTATGTTGGCTTTATTTGTTTTGTGTGGTTTGACAGTAGTTAACAAAATAAACTTGTAACTGTGCAGTTAAGAAATCACTGGAACAATCATAGACTGATGGAATGATCGGAACTTTCAATTTGACTTACATAACGATTCAAGAATGATCATACTAAAAGATGCGTTATTTAACTTTCTTACATCGTTCTAGAAACTTCCGTTTTACATTTTTTTACAGTCGAGGACTTATTGATCTTACAAATTTTAAGCTTATTAGGTAGTTTGATTGATTGCTGTGAAATGAAAGAATTTAATTTTACAATAGGTAAAAATAAATTATTATATAAATTCAGAAAGGCATCTTTAATTTTTGTTTATAACTTTTTTCAAATCAACTTGGATTTTCATCAAACTATGCAGATATCTTACCCTTCCGGAGCACCTGAGATCACCCCTAGTTTTTTTGGTGGGGTTCGTGTTGTTTATTCTTTAGTTTTCTATGTTGTGTCGTGTGTGCTGTTGTTTGTTTGTCTTTTTCATTTTTAGCCATGGCGTTGTCAGTTTGTTTTAGATTTATGAGTTTGACTGTCCCTTTGGTATCTTTCATCCCTCTTTTATAACTACTGGGTCGATGTCTCTGCTGGTGGACATTTTGTCCCCGAGGACATCATCCGCCCAGTAGCAAAACTACAATTGCATGAATTTACGAAGATCTAACAGGAAACTGGCTCGGACGTCGCCCAGTATAAAAAGCTCCGAAACAGACGTCACCATGGACACGGTGTCGTCTGATACGGCAGGTGTCCCCTCATCACCAGACATGACAAATAACACAAACATGACTCATTCAGGTATCGATGGCGTCAACTTAGGCAATATCCTTCAACATAAATTAGTTCAATCGAAAATACCTCCTGATTTCAAAGACCAGTCTGTACCAATCATTTCTTATACCTATACCAAACCTATTGCAACTAAAATTTTCAATTACAAACACGTTTTGCAGGATCTCGATATTGACGACTTCAAGTCTAAACCTCCCGATTGCACTTGTGCTAGTTCCCAATTCACATATAATCCCGCTGGCCACGTTATTACCGGTGACCTCAACATTGTTAATAACACTTCTCTACGAAATGTGTTATCGAAAGGTCCGAAATATCGTGAGCCTAAATCCACCAATTGGAAATTCAACTTTAAAATTTTGATGGATTCAGTTGAGGATTATGCCAGGCAATGGGCTAAGCGCGAGAAGGAAGATGTAGACACTCTTTCCGAATGGATTAAAGCAGTGAGGTCGTTGATACAAATCAGATTTAAGAAACTGAATGGGTCTATCAATGCCCATGCTACGTCAATCGTTAAAGACCCAAATTTTGCAAAACACCTATCCTACCTCAATGACAAATATGTTGTTGTCCCCGCAGGTAAAGCCCCAAACAACATTGTTTTTGTATGTAAAACTCATTACATTAACTACTTGATAAACGAATTAGGTATTGACAATTCACTTGGAAACTCAACATATACCCTCACGACACTTACAAAGAGGAAATCCTGGATAATCATAGGTCTGTTCTGTGTTCCTTTGGAATTTCAACCAAAGATGAAGAACTGGATCTGCCATCACTGTATTGGATACCTAAACTACATAAGTGTCCTTACAAACAACGGTATATTGCTGGGTCTTCCAAGTGCTCCTCTAAACTTCTTTCTAAATTATTAACATCTATTTTATCAGCAATCAAAGACGGGCTTCAAAGTTATTGTGAAACTGCATATTCTAGAGGAGGCGTGAATCAGATGTGGATACTTAAAAATTCCAAAGATCTTTTAGAGTACATACAATCTAACTCTCTTTCATCTTGTAACAGTATTAAAACATTTGACTTTTCTACTCTGTACACTAATATTCCACATTCCAAACTAAAAGACAAATTGAAAGAGTTGGTATTGCTTTGCTTCGTAAAAACGAATGGCCAACGTAGATACAAGTATCTTGTCTTAGGGAGGGATAAATCCTACTTTGTAAAGGATCACTCTGATTCGAACAAAAAATTCTCTGAAACTGATATAATCAAGATGCTTGATTTCTTGATTGACAACATATTTGTTACGTTCGGAGGACGTGTTTTTCAACAGACTGTCGGCATTCCAATGGGAAAAAACTGTGCCCTTCTACTTGCCGACTTGTTTCTTTATTATTATGAGGCTGACTTCATGCAGGAACTTCTTAGGAAGAAAGATAAGAAGTTAGCACTATCCTCTAAGACTACTTTTCGCTATATAGATGATGTTCTTTCACTAAATAATTCAAAATTTGGTGACTATGTGGAACGCATCTATCCAATCGAGCTAAAGATAAAGGATACTACAGATACAGTTAAGTCGGCTTCATATCTTGACTTACATCTAGAAATTGACAATGAGGGTCGGTTGAAAACAAAACTTGACGACAAAAGAGATGATTTCAGCTTTCCAATTGTGAACTTTCCATTTCTAAGTAGCAACATTCCAGCAGCACCTGCATACGGGGTATATATCTCCTAATTGATACGATATTCCCGTGCTTGCATTTCCTATCATGATTTTCTTGATAGAGGGTTGCTGCTCACAAGGAAGCTATTAAACCAAGAGTTCCAAATGGTGAAGTTGAAATCATCCCTTCGTAAATTTTACGGACGCCATCATGAGTTGGTTGACCGTTATGGAATAACCGTATCACAAATGATATCGGATATGTTCCTTACGTCGTAACTACAATCCCCTTCCCTTTCCGGAATGTGACCTCCCGAAATAGACTATTTACCGAATTAGACTATTTACCGGATTTGTTATCACATAAGCAACACGACGGGTGCCGCATGTGGAGCAGGATCTGCTTACCCTTCCGGAGCACCTGCGATCACCCCTAGTTTTTTGGTGGGGTTCGTGTTGTTTATTCTCTAGTTTTCTATGTTGTGTCGTGTGTGCTGTTGTTTGTTTGTCTTTTTTCATTTTTAGCCATGGCGTTGTCAGTTTGTATTAGATTTATGAGTTTGACTGTCCCTTTGGTATCTTTCGTCCCTCTTTTAGATATATAATAAGCTTACTGAATTCAAGGTCATTTTGTTTTTTGTTGTGTTGCTGTAAAATTTAGAAATTAAAGTAATCTTGGTAAAAAAAGGCTAGGATTTGCAATTCGGACAAAATAGAGATAGTACACTTTAATTATTTTAATAACTTTTTCAAATCAATTTTGATTTTCATCACTCTATGCAGCTATCTTAGATATATATTAAGCTTACTGAATCTCAGCTCATCTTATTTTTTGTTGTTTTGCTGTCAAATTTAAGAATCAAATTAATCTAGGTAAAAAAAGCTTTTATTTTAAAATTGGAAAATTTCCAGAAAAAGACAGCTATCTATACCACAGACACTGCAATATATATTTCGCCTGCGGCAGAATCCATTAAACAACTCATCCACAAGGCAATGATATCTCTATTCCTTAGAATTTCAAAAGATACAAATTCAATTGCGCATGATATAGGAATCAGACAATTTGAAACAAACGATGAAACCTCCAACAGCTGCTATATAAAAGAGGATGATATTCTCAATTCTTATGAATAGTCATCTGCGCATGAGTGTCAGAGCCAAAGAAAAACTGGTAAAGATTGACCCATGATATGATAGATTGAACTTGGAATACAAAATGATCTGAGATAGCTGCATTTATACTCTGTTTACCAATTCCAAGAGTGCAGAAATTCAGCGAAAGATGATAAAAACAAATTGGCCGATAGTTTTCTCATATTTTTCATATGGGGCCTTTTATAGCCGCATTTAGAGTTTCTAACTATAATGATTTAGATTACTTTGCATTTCAGATTTTGGCGTGTTTCTTTTTAATTATTGTTTGGTTTTAAGACTGCATGGCAGTTTTGACAGACACAGATTTTGAATAAAAGTTGAAAAAAAGTTTAGGGTATTATTGTGATATTGTAATTATTATATTCATTTATGTTGGCTTAATTTGTGTTGTGTGGTCTGACAGTAGTTAACAAAATAAACTTGTAACTTTGCAGTTAAGAAATCACTGGAACAATCATAGACTGATGGAATGATTGGAACTTTCAATTTGACTTACATAACGATTCAAGAATGATCATACTAAAAGATGCGTTATTTAACTTTCTTACATTGTTCTAGAAACGTCCGTTTTACATTTTTCGAGGACTTGCTACAGTGTTTTAGAGATTTCCATGACAACTATATAAATATATATATGAGGGTACTTTTTCTAAAAATGAGGGTACTTTTTATATGGCCTTCCAAATACCGTTTCGATCCCTAACATCACTGAAGAGACATTAATTGTCGAAATCCGGATCTGGTGTACTAAATAAATATTGACACCGTATGTTTGTGGCATAACATCGTGGCCACAAGTTAAAAAAAAAATCTGTTTAGTATTAAATTTATATTGAGATTCAATTTTGTTACATTTTGTGATCAATTTTATTTGGCAATCGCCAATGGCAGTCAGCAGGGTAAAAGAACAGCAATCGTTCGACCTGTTAGTCAAATGCGTTTTGTTTAAATATACTTTTTCACTTTTTTGGGTCTTTTGGAAAATGTTGTTTGTGCTGTTTTTAAACCCTTCTACAACGAAATTTGTTTTACATGCACATGTATAAAAATTGCAGTTTTTATCCAACGCAATCATAGGTTTGAACGTTGTTTTCAATTTAGACTCGTTTATATATATATATATATATTTATACGGCACTCGTTCTATTTAAGCAGTCAAAATGCGTTGACTGTATATTTCTATGTCATATACAGTCACTGACCCGATATCACTTTTCCTCATGAATATTTAAATTAAAATTACCGAAATAATATTGAATTATTCATACGACCTCTTCAACCTGTTCTTGTACATAATGCACATAACGATACGTGGAACGACTTAACATTGTTTCTTTTGCAATTATTGGAAAAACATATTTAATTTGTTAATATTTTTTGTTTGCAACCTATAAGTCATTATGTTTTATGCTTATGGTAACGATTTTCGTTCACCATCGAGTGTTTGTTTCAACAGGTAAATGTAAATTTCATTGTGTTGTTTATTTCTCCGCGAGCATAATGTGAGGCCTTTTTAAAGGGTATTTCCCCCAATATTTAAATCAAATAAATAACCTTAACGCATTAAACAACAATTGAAAATGTTTTTTTTTAGATTGCAGTATAAGGACAATAATAGTGCATTGACTTGACATGTCAACGATATAAGGATTCGGCCCGAAACAGGGAAATACAGCGGCACAGACTCGCATTTCCCCGTTTCTAAGCCTCATCCTTATATCGTTGATATGTCAAGTCAATGCACTATTATTGTCTATATAATATAGAAGTCTATGAAAAGGACCAACCAGCAAATTTATTATGTACCTGATCGTGTAGAATAGACGATACCGTGCAGATAAGGAAAACATTATATCAGTCTAAAAATTTGAACAACGGTAACCGTTGTGCAAATTTTTAGACTTAAAGACACTAAATTTAAACTTTCAGACATAGACATCCATAGACGTTAATATTCTCAGCAGTTGTGACACCTTTTTTTTACAAACAGCATCATCATAGATTGTGACCTTAGTATTGAACGTAATATTCTGATTGAATCCCGAGAAGATTTACCGGATAAAGAAAAGATATAACATTGGACATATATTTTGACACTTAAATTGACGTTTCTTTTTGTGTAATACTTTTTGTAAATTTGTGTATAATAAATCTTGTTAAATTTCATTATAGATTTGTGTCTTTTGTTGGCTATAATTTAAAGGCGATTCTGGCCGTAACAATAGTTTGGCATAATCATGTTAAAATACATAATTTGAATAAAAGGAAATATTAGTTAAATGCAAATGAAACAGTAATCCATCTACGACTATTACTAATTCGTTTTTTCTACCATCTTTAACATGACAACTGAAAATGTGTTCGAATACAAAAAAAAATCAGATGTATGTCTCAATCTCAAGCACCTAAACTCAAAGCGATTGGTATGAAAGAATTATTCAAAATACACAAACTATTTTTCTACCAGAAATTTTCACATGGAAAATGTCATGTAAAATAAAGGTGAATCGAGCTTCCACATAAATTTAACAGTAACTACATATATATTAGATAATGTAAATGTTCATCTAGTATACCTTCTCTTTTTTTATAATGCATAAATTAAAAATATAGATATCTCTTTTTGGTAGTGGGTCTCTGTCAATACTATCCTTCTACATTTCTTTCTTGTTGTTCAAAAATCTTTGTCCTAAGCAATAACAATCAGTCCTGTAAACTCCAACAAAACATGTTTCCGTCTATATAAGACCCACCAATGACGCTCAGATCAAAATAGTTATAAGACCAAACAACCAAGCAAAAAAGAAATTTCTACCCGAAATTATAGCAAAACAAACAGAATTTTATAGTTCTTTCTTATATTGTACTGTTATACCACTATACCAGGTAAGGGGGAGGGTTTGGATTCAACTTACATGTTTAACCCCGCCATATTCTGCATGTATGTGTCTGTTCTAAGTCAGGAGACTGTAATTCAGTCGTTGTCGTTAGTTTATGTGGTACTTTTTTGTTTTTCGTTCATTGTTTGTACATACATTTGTTTTCTCCATTGAATTGTTTAACATTTCTCATTTCGGGGTCTTTTCAAGCTGACTATGCGGTATGGGCTTTGTTCGTTGTTGAAGGCCGTACGATAAGCATTAGTTCTGTGACAGTTGGTCTCTTGTTGAGAAAACATGCTTAAATATCACGTCTACCTTACCTAAATGTACATTATATTTTACTTTAATGTCTGAAAGTCTGAAATATGAAGTTTTAATAGTCTGTACGATTCAAATACATTTTATTATAATTACGTCACTGTCAAATTAACCATGCTAGACTGATGTCACGGTTATTCTATACTCAAAATCATGTAGTTTGTGGTTTCTGAGAAAAAGACTTCCAAACCATGAAAAATTACACATTTTCCGATGAACCATGAAAATGAGGTCACAATCAGATGAAATTTGCCAATCAAACATATACACATTACAATAATTTCATATGCCAAAAATAAAGATTCTCTTCTTTAGCTCATAGCATCCGAAAAACATTGGGAAATAGACCAAACCACAAAAACGATTTTTTGTTCAATAAACCATGATGATTGTAATGAGATGTAGAGGCAGAAATACATTTAATGTTTACACATATTGAAAATGATTATCAATCAAAACAACTTACATTATCAAATTTTATCACGTTTTCGCCTGTTTTCATGAAGACGCATTTCCAATTCTTTTGAAATTTCCATTGATCATCAGTGTATGTTAGACATGCAACTGGAATATATGTATATATATATAAGTAGTTCAACACGAAAGATGAATTTCACAGATCCTGTAAATGCTCACTATGCAACGTAATGAAATGAAATGATTATGTCATGGTTGAGGCTTTTCTAACTGCTCTAATAGTTTAGAATGGCATTATATATTCGACTTGAAAAAAAGTTGTCTTGAATGGACTTTCAACTAAATCCATTTGATGCTGGATGCGTACTGATTGGTGTTGTAATCTTAGACATATGATTTTTATTATTTGGTTTTAACTTTGAAATAGCTTTTCATAATTCAGATTTGTACTTTGTATCTTTTGTGTTTTTGTTTTGTTCCATTACATTTCGAGGTCTACCAATGAGTTACAAAACCAGAACGCTAGCAAAGAATTGAAGTCGGGTTTGCATAATTAATTCACTGTAAATATAAACTGTAATTTATATTTACAAAATAAATTTTCTTATCTGTACACTTGTTTTATCCTTTCATTTTTCCTTAATGTTCGATTAATCCAGTTTATCCTTTTGTTTGATGAAACGACCATATCGTTCCAATATGGGCCATGGTTATTTGAAATTAGTTTGTAAATATGTTATAATACGCATGTTTAATTTTAGTTTTGTATTATACAGTCACAAAAACATGTAAATGTGATATGGTCATATTTTGGTATTTTTTACTTTCATTCATTTTATGCGTATGGGATTTGTCTATATGCCATTTTGCTTTTCTCTGTTGACATATTTGTCTGTTTTAAATTGATTTAGACAATAAAACAATGTTGACTGCTATATCCCTAGTTTTGTCATTTCTACCGTTATGCCTGTGTTTCATGTCCATACATTTTTATCAATATAAGGAAATTATATCAGACTATCATACAATTCATGAGCAACACGTCGGGTGTCACATATGGAGCAGAATCTGTTTCCTCGTTCGGAGCACCTAAGATCACCCCCAGTTTTTGGTGGGGGCCGTGTTGCTTAGTCTTAAGTTTTGTATGTTGTTTCATGTGTACTATTATGTGTCTGTTTGTCTTTTTCATTTTTAGCCAGGGAGTTTTCTGTTCATTTTCGATTTATGAGTTTGACTGTCCCTCTAGTATTTTTCGCCTCTCTTTCATACAAGTGAGAGGTTTATCTAACTATGAAACCAGGTTTATTCAACCATTTTGTTCATAAGGGAATATATGTAGAGTCTAGAATAGTGTTTTCATTTTCTTTCGAGTTTTCCCCAATGTTCAATATGTAATGGTATTTTACTTTTTTTTTAAGAACATTCTACAGATACAAAAACGATAACTATCTCGTTATAGACAGAATCAATAAGAACCGGATCGTAGGAAATCCAAAAAACACGACTGCAAAGTTTAAATTATTTAGACACTTTTCCAGTTTTTATTATTTCCTTTCAATCCAAAATAAATGTCAAACATTTAATCAAATAAAAAGAAAAGAAAAGTATTTATTGTTAACATGTATACTTTATTAAAGGAAAAAGACACAACACATTTTTCTTTTGACAACAATATCAGATCGTCCGAGCTTTGCTGATTCAGTTCATAAAGGGAATTAACCCCTGGTTACTCCTTTGTTGTCTCCTAATATTTAAAATTTCAACGAAACTGAACTAGAACAGTATTTTTGATTTGTGGTCGTCTTCAATTTGCAGTGAGGTTGGAGTATTTTTATCAGTTTTAAAGTCCTCACTTTGACTTTATAAAATGAAGAACAGCATTTAAGGCGCTGTTTCTTTGATTTGTGTATGTTTTTACTGGGCGTGTACTGATTTTCTGTCATGGTTGGATACCCCATATTCTTAGATTTTCTATTTGATTAGATAATCATTGTCGTTTAAGACTTCAAATTGTGTTTTGTTAATTTTATGTTGTTTTTTTTCCTTTTTGTATGTTTGATCTTTGTATAGTGTGCTTGCTTTCTTGTAACATGAATCGAGTGTACATGCAGTAGGATTTGCCTACCCCTCCGGACCACTAAAAACCATCACCGGTTTTGACGGTGTTCGTTATGTTCGTCTTATGTTTTCTATAAAATTGAGAATGGAAATGGGGAATGTGTCAAAGAGACAACAACCCGACCAAATAACAGCAGAGGGTCACCAACAGGTCTTCAATGTAGCGAGAAATTCCCGCACCCGGAGGCGTCCTTCAGCTGGCCCCTAAACAAATATTTACTTGTCCAGTGATAATAAACGCCATACTAATTTCCAAATTGTACACAAGAAACTAAAATTAAAATAATACAAGACTAACAAAGGCCAGAGGCTTCTGACTTGGGACAGGCGCAAAAATGCGGCGGGGTTAAACATGTTTGTGAGATCTATATGTTGGGTTTTTTTTTGTACTTTTTTTTGTGTAAATTTAGTCTTTTGTTTAATGATAACATGTATGAATATAAAGCTCATTATTGTTTTAAACATATGAGGTGTTTGGAAATTTGGAAATTTTGAATATCGAAATAATTGAAAAACAGTTGCTGAAGAATTAATATAGATATATGATATCACAAAAATACTGTCATTTGTTATCAGAGATCGCGGAATATTCCAAACTGTTTATACAGTATTACGGATAGTTTAGATACTATAACGCAACGTCTTATGCAGTCATCCTAATCGAGATACAACTATCAGTAAAGGGAAAATCTTACCTATAAGTGATTGTCCTTGCCAGTTCCTATTCAGATATGTCTTCTTTGTTATGTTACACTTGGATGATGTCAATCCTATGGTCGTTAGCATATTTCTATACGGTGGTTTTCTAATTTCAAGTTCCACTTGGAGCAGAAAAGAAACAACAGTTAAAAACATATTGTCAGCTTAACTTTGAGCCAATGGTACATACTTTATTAAGCATCCAAGTCCTTTTGTAAAATTTCTTTTATTACAAAATCTTAATTTGATCAGCACTTAAACGAAGGACAAAATTTAGAGCACGACCTTGACTTTTGTATTTACCTATGGAATGACTTACGAATCTGTGTTGTTGCTGGTAAGAAGCGCAAACAATGTTCTAGAGAAACTGTGATAATGACGATATATCATAGAAAGTGCACAGTGAGGCAGTGTATCATTCACATTTCATATATCAAATACAATATCGAAACAAAACGTTCACGCGAGAACCAGTAATATATGGAGAACATACAAAAGTAGACAGAACAATAACAAATAGATTTTTGTTCCTGTTGAGAAAATTTTGTATTACCACTTTTACCTTTTAAATCTGCATTAACAATATATTATTCTGTAATCGGTATTTAAACTGAGTTATAATAAAAGTTTCAAAACAATGTAACCATATTATACCGAATCAACTGTTAAGAAATGTATGAGTTAAAAGGTGAAGTTGAAATCATCACTTCGTAAATTTTACGGACGCCATCACGAGTTGAATGACTGATATGGAATAACCGTTTCACAGATGATATCGGATATGTTCATTACGTCGTAATTACAATCCCCTTCCCTTTCATGAATATGACCTACCGAAGTCGACTTTTTACCGGATTTATAATAATACGAGCACCTACATTAAGATCACCCGCAGTTTTTGTTGGGGGTCGTGTTGCTTAGTCTTTAGTTTTCTATGTTGTATCATGTGTAATATTATCTGTTTGTTTGTCTTTTCATTTTCAGCCATGGTGTTGTCAGTTTATTCTCGATCTATGAGTTTAACTGTTCCTCTGGTATTTTTGTTTCATCTCTTGAATGAGTGTCACTTCTGGAATCCCAAAAAAGTAATGACTGTGTAATACATTATCATCAAGTGACTATATAATTGCTGCATTTCCCTTCCCTTGTATGGCTATCTCTATAACTCAAACTTCGTTTTAAATCATGCCACTGGTTGAAGACATTTGCAAATTCACATTTAGTGATAGTGTTTTATTTGTATCCTGTGCTAAATTTAGACCGGCTATGGTCAGATAAAATGTTTTATAGACAACAGGCTATGTTGTCATCTTACACGATACGTTTTCTAACAAAAATGGTTTAATACATATGCAGTTGTTTTGTACTTACATTTTCCAGGGGATAAGTATGTGAATGGAATACCGCTGCTTTTCACATTTACTGTTAAGGCAACGGCATTTACGACTGGCTGAAAGTAAATGCGTGAAATTATATTGATAGAGACTGGTTTTGGTGAACACAGATGATTACTTGTTTGCATTTGTGTGTCTTTCGATTAAGTTTATCAATTTCAATTGGTATGCCATTGTGTGTCTTTCTATGTTGTGATGTTACACTATTGTTTTTCAGGTAAGGATAAATGTTGTCACCTTTGAAACGCTTAAACCCGCTGTGTGTGTTACACCTGTCCTAAGTCAGGGACCTGATGTTCATTGGTTGTCGTTTGCCGATACGGTTAGAATTCTTATACCTATATGTGGTAAAATATACTCGATGATTTCACTTGTATTACAAACATGTATGCAAGTAAAGTAAGTTAATCTCTGTTTCTAGGTAAATCATATTCTCAAATATATCATGCATAATTGATTTGTATAGTACGTCGATGTGATTTGTTCATGTTTGTCAAATACCTCTTAAATAACTCAAGTTTGGTGTGCTGCTGGATTAATGATCATCTAAAACATTATGTATATTCAAAATGACTAATTTTCAAAACCAAAAAAAAACAAATACTGCTCTTTGGTCGGGTTGTTGTCTCTTTGACACATTTCCAATTTCCATTCTCAATTTAACCTTAAGATCTGAAATATATATGTACGATTCAGATCGACGTCCATTCCTCAAATCGACGTTCAAATCTGACGTCACAATAAAATAACATTCCAGAACGACAGCTTCTCTAATCGACGTCCGTTTGTGACACAAAATACAAAATTGTCATGAACCTATATCAGCTGAAACCTTTAGATTTGAAACATATTATGTGTGACAAATCAGATCTATAAATTTTCTTTTTAATTTATTATATACTAAACTTAGTATATAAATAGGTTATGGTATCATTTTTTTTTAAATTTAGAGATTACATAAAAAAAGAAGAGATATGATATAATTTCCAAGGGTACAACTAACCAACGTTATTTGTCAAATTTACTCAATTATTGTATCGTCTAAAAACAAATCTATATTGTATTGTGATGCACCATAAATGACCGTTAACGTCATTTGGAAATTTTTTAATCATTATTTGTAATGACCTTCCTATAAACGGCCAGGCCATGAATAATGTAAACAATTTAAATTAGAAAAATAACTTTCTTATTTATTAAACAATAATCCACAAACACAAAATTGACAGACATAAACCATCGAAAACCAATGCACTACTGGCCCATAAAAATATGTCGGGGTTAAACATGTAGGTAAGCACTTAACCAAGAACAGTGATGTAACAGCACAACATAAAACACAATGTCAATTTCTTGAGTACTTCTTTATTTTATCAATTGTTGAAGACTGAATAATGCTCCTAGATGTCGTTCAGTTGATATATCATTGACACTTACAGTCATGTCATTGACACACTATAAAATCGATTGGATTAATTTTTTATCAAAGTAACTTTAAATATGCATGTTACCTACGTCGGGTTAAAAAATCTATAAATATCGAAAGTTTGTTTAAATGTTTTGAAAATTTAGTTGTCATAAGAAGCCTACAAAACATGTTCATGTATAAATGTATGTCCCGTAGTTAATTATTTATTGATATTAGACATCGATTTAAGCCGAGTACAAACAACCGGACGTTGTTTTGGCAATACATGACGTCACATTGGACGTCGATTAGTGTTCATAAATATTGAACGTCGATTTGAGAATGTAACATCAAATTTGGGTGTCGATTTGAGAAACGGACGTCGATTTGAAAAACGGACGTCTTTTAGAGGCCGAACGTCGATATGAGTCTGACCTATATACATGGTCAAGAGGAAATTTATATCGAGTAAACATATTTGCTTTTTCAAGTAATAAAAGTATAAAATATCAATACCATACGATCGTAATGGCAAAGTTGTGTACTTTTTACGATTCAATCCGACCACTGTTCAATATCTTGTTTACAAAAGTTTTACGTCTTTGACAATATGAAGGTTAACGTAAATTGAGTGTTTTCTTTTGTGAGTGCTTATGCTTTAAAACAAAATCACGAAAACCTTGCTCTAACCAAGACGACATAATTACGGATGTTTTGCAGTTTTTAGGGAGAGAAAAAATCTTAGATTTGTTACTGTGAAATCTGTCAATTATACACATATGAAGTCGGTTTATTCTATAGTTTGACGATTAATGGAGCTATCAGTATGCCAATAAAATAGAAGGTAACACAGAAGTAGCTTCTATATATAATGTTCTTCCTCTTTCAATTGTTTTCTGTCTGTAAATAAAGGCAACAGTGGTATACCACAGTTCGAAATTCATAAATCCATCGAGAAAAAAAATCGGGTTACAAATAAAAACAATATATGTAATAAAATGCAAAAAGTATAAAAAAACTTTTGTAGATATGTAAACCGAATATGTAAAAATAAATAGATAACAATACCATATATAACTGGAATCTGAAATTAACAAGAAAAAGTGTTGTGCATGATAGTAATTAATAGTACAATGAGAATAGCAACAACAAAAACTGAATTCATGTGGCAGTGAAATCAAGTAATACGGAGTATATTCATGAGAAAATTATAGAAAAGACTTCGCAGTTTAATCTCAATGACATATTTTTTCAATAAATCATCGGAACCCACCATTTCTTCGGGTAATGCATGTACCACGTCAGGAATTTGGCAGTCAATTTCCACAATCATAGCTTTTGATTATGTACGTTTTAATTGATTGCCGCTTTTTGAATTTTCCTTCGAACACGGTATTTGTCTTTTACTTTTTTAGCAGGTTAAGCGGGGCTCGAGGGTCTAAATCATTTTTTTTTATTTAATATAAGATTTCGCTATTTTTTTCTATAAATGAACTTTATCTTATACATGTACCTGATAGAAAAATAAGATAAAAAAGAGAGGTCACCGATCATTTACGCTCAAAATCTGCCTTTGAAAGAAGCATACATTTTTTGTAAAGGTACCTTTTCTGCTGAACTAATAGGAGAAAAATAGGTAATATCGAAATAAAAAAAGAATTTAATTACAGAAATCACTCGAATTTTACAATTATTTGATTTATGTATAGCTTATTTGAAAACAAAAATAAAAAATATAGTTCACCGATGGATAAAAACAGATATTTCAATTCTTATACCAAAAAAGTAGCATTTTTACACCAAAGGTATAAGATAATTTGGAGCTTTTTCAATGATATAAACATTTTAAAAGTCATCTGGGGCCAAACCGAATCGATTTTTTTGGGTTAATTTTTTGTATCATATCATAAAGTAATAACTTATAGTGTAATACATAAAATTTGTTAAGAAAAAACCAATTTTTAATTTTTTGCTGAAATGTTTGTACCCGCGAGCCACATTAAGAAAGCTAAAGGATCTTAAGAGCCTGTGTCGATTACCTGATTCTACTTGGGTTTTTGAAATCATATAAAAAAAGATACAAATCATAACAAGTACTTAAATAATGATTGAGGTCAATTTGGTTTAATATTGGCCCCGCAACTTAATAATAAATCCCTATGGGCATCTCGAACAGTAAATCAACAACAAAGGGGCAACACATCATCAGCACCTCCTAGAGAACATTTATGACATGTTTGCTTTCATTCCATTTTGTGGTTCTCTAAAAGAACGCATTTGTATGTAATTCCCTTAGGGTCCTATGTTAAACCAAATTACAACTGGCGGCAAACTCGGATGATGGATCTGGTACAAAGTAACAACACATGGTCAGCCCCTTATAATGAACATTCATGCTATTTTTGGTTTCATTCAGTTTTGTTGTTCTCTAAAAGAATACATTTGTATCTATTTCCCATAGGGTCCTATGCTAAACTAAGTCCCCCGCTAGTAGCCTTCTTGGATGATGGACCGGTTACAGCATCTCACAAGGAAATAAGTTCCGTGTTGTTTCCAAATTTCCCATTTAAGCTCTCTTTTTATTATTTTTAACTATCATTCATTTAATTCGACCAACATAAGTTTTCAGATGTTCGTCAACAGGTTGAGCGTCATCTGTTTTGCGAATTCAACCAATTAAGACATTTAAGATAATGCATTCATTCTGAAAGCTGAATCAGTCTCCATTATTAATGACTTCATCATTTTGACGATACACCTGTTTGAAACAAAAAAATTATGTCTGTCTTATTACCAAATTAATACTTCTAAACATTCTCTACATTAGACAAACTGGCATGAACAATCAAGCTTTACTGGGGATTCGTAAATTCCACCATAACTGCGCAGTCCTAACCTGTACAGCAAACGAACATGATAACCAGTCCTTCCTCACGTTAACATAAGTTAACTTTGATTTTGACAACTCCGATCAAACCATATCTGTTCACAAGTTTACTTTGGATGGTCTTATCAACACTAACTTAATCTGTTGTAGAGTTGTCACTGTAACAATACCATCTTCATGTCTTAAATAGCATGTACTGTATTACGACACTTGATTAAAACTGACGAGAAAAGGTAGCACCCGGCCACTAAAATCTTTGTTATTGTGAAGCCAAGGTGGTCTAGTGGTCTAGCGCGTCGGATATAGTGCCAGGCGATTTGGTGTCACGATAAGTCGGTAGCATGAGTTAGAATACTGGCGAGGGAAGAACACAAAAATTCCTTTCACCGATCTAACATTGTTGGGTTGATGTTTAGACGATTTGTATTCGTATATATATATACATAGTAGTCAACGATTTTCCCTAGGAGGGCGCTGGATCGTTACGAGAAACGATACATGTACACAATAAATAAATTATATAAACGCCTAAAAAAGTATCGGAGCGACCACCAATGCAAGTCAAACCTCCCTTTCAGTCAACATTTGAGATCCCTTGGGCACACTAAGGCAGATATCAATCGACTGACCATTAAAATCATTGACCACAACTCTGCTTGGTATAAGGAGGAGAGACTCGCTCGGGAAAGATTTTGGATAAGAAAATTAACAACTTTGGCACCAAATGGGATAAATGAAAAGATGTAGTTCGACTCCGTGTAGTGCTTCACATTCAGGTTATATTAATTATTATTACAGTATCTGTTTCTATTTCTTTACCTTTCTCATCTATTATATACATTTGTTGAAGATACCAATTTAAATTGCTTAATTTTTCGAGGGATGTTAAAGTACCAAGCAAAGTTCTTCTAGTTATACATGTACTTAGTCAAAACTTATTATTACATTATAACGGTCGTTTGTTCGCGATGTTTGAATACTCAGACTTTGTTGTAGCTACTTTACTTTGTTAATTTGAAATATTTATAAATTTAGATCGTTTCGTGCTGTCTATTTGGTAATTGTATTGAAGTAATCAATCTCTTGTACCAACATAATTGTCGTTCCAGTTAAAGTTTTAAAATTGTGTCAGTTCATATCGCACATTAGTATTTGTATTTAAAGCATATATTTGAACTCTCTGTTGTAATAAGCCATATAACCTATGTCATGTTTAACAATTTTGTAGAATGGTGCAAGCATCTTAACTGATGTTCGGTTTGACTTTTTTATTGTATAAATTTCATGATTGTAAAAGTTTAATCTAAGAAGACTTAAAGATGATTCATTTAACATTAGAATCTGAAGAGAGGAAGGATATATGTTATCCGAAATAGTTATAAATAATTACATTTATAGTTACCTTTAATTGAATTTGGAGTTGCTGTGTACACTTTTTAGGCGTTTATATAATTTATTTATTGTGTACATGTATCGTTACTCGTATTGATTCAGCGCCCCCGTCGGGAAAATCGTTGACTACTATTCAGACGTTTTATATATATATGTTGTTTGTGCTGTTTTTAGACCCTTCTACAACGAAATTTGTTTGACATGCACACGTATAAAAATTGCGATTTTTATCCAACGCAGTCATAGGTTTGAACGTATTTTTCAATTTAGACTCGTTTATATTTTTTGTTTGGGCATGTATCATATTTTCCCTCCGGTTTATATGATCCGTTCATCCTATATATTGACTCTTAAAATTCAAGAGTTAATCTAAAAATGAGGGTACTTTCTCTAAAAATGAGGGTGCTTTTTATATGGCCTTCCAAATACCGTTTCGATCCCTAACATCACTGAAGAGACATTTATTGTCGAAATCCGGATATGGTGTACTAAAGAAATATTGACACCGAATGTTTGTGGCACAACATCCTGTCCACAAGTTAACAATTTTTTTTTTCTGTGACGTATTAAATTTATAATAAGATCCATTTTGTTACAACCTGTGATCAATTTTATTTGGCAATCGCCAATGGCAGTCAGCAGGGTTAAAGAACATCAGTTGTTCGACCTGTTAGTCAAATGCGTTTTGTTTAAATATACTTTTTCACTCTTTTTTGGTCTTTTGGAAAATGTTGTTTGTGCTGTTTTTAGACCCTTCTACAACGAAATTTGTTTGACATGCACACGTATAAAAATTGCGATTTTTATCCAACGCAGTCATAGGTTTGAACGTAGTTTTCAATTTAGACTCGTTTATATTTTTTGTTTGGGCATGTATCATATTTTCCCTCCGGTTTATATGATCCGTTCATCCTATATATTGACTCTTAAAATTCAAGAGTTAATCTAAAAATGAGGGTACTTTCTCTAAAAATGAGGGTGCTTTTTATATGGCCTTCCAAATACCGTTTCGATCCCTAACATCACTGAAGAGACATTTATTGTCGAAATCCGGATATGGTGTACTAAAGAAATATTGACACCGAATGTTTGTGGCACAACATCCTGTCCACAAGTTAACAATTTTTTTTTTCTGTGACGTATTAAATTTATAATAAGATCCATTTTGTTACAACCTGTGATCAATTTTATTTGGCAATCGCCAATGGCAGTCAGCAGGGTTAAAGAACATCAGTTGTTCGACCTGTTAGTCAAATGCGTTTTGTTTAAATATACTTTTTCACTCTTTTTTGGTCTTTTGGAAAATGTTGTTTGTGCTGTTTTTAGACCCTTCTACAACGAAATTTGTTTGACATGCACACGTATAAAAATTGCGATTTTTATCCAATGCAGTCATAGGTTTGAACGTAGTTTTCAATTTAGACTCGTTTATATTTTTTGTTTGGGCATGTATCATATTTTCCCTCCGGTTTATATGATCCGTTCATCCTATATATTGACTCTTAAAATTCAAGA
Organism: Mytilus galloprovincialis; assembly: GCA_037788925.1. Classification (NCBI taxonomy): domain Eukaryota; kingdom Metazoa; phylum Mollusca; class Bivalvia; order Mytilida; family Mytilidae; genus Mytilus; species Mytilus galloprovincialis. The sequence goes on along the minus strand of CM075342.1, from coordinate 75,188,901 downwards.
GTTAATCTAAAAATGAGGGTACTTTCTCTAAAAATGAGGGTGCTTTTTATATGGCCTTCCAAATACCGTTTCGATCCCTAACATCACTGAAGAGACATTTATTGTCGAAATCCGGATATGGTGTACTAAAGAAATATTGACACCGAATGTTTGTGGCACAACATCCTGTCCACAAGTTAACAATTTTTTTTTTCTGTGACGTATTAAATTTATAATAAGATCCATTTTGTTACAACCTGTGATCAATTTTATTTGGCAATCGCCAATGGCAGTCAGCAGGGTTAAAGAACATCAGTTGTTCGACCTGTTAGTCAAATGCGTTTTGTTTAAATATACTTTTTCACTCTTTTTTGGTCTTTTGGAAAATGTTGTTTGTGCTGTTTTTAGACCCTTCTACAACGAAATTTGTTTGACATGCACACGTATAAAAATTGCGATTTTTATCCAACGCAGTCATAGGTTTGAACGTAGTTTTCAATTTAGACTCGTTTATATTTTTTGTTTGGGCATGTATCATATTTTCCCTCCGGTTTATATGATCCGTTCATCCTATATATTGACTCTTAAAATTCAAGAGTTAATCTAAAAATGAGGGTACTTTCTCTAAAAATGAGGGTGCTTTTTATATGGCCTTCCAAATACCGTTTCGATCCCTAACATCACTGAAGAGACATTTATTGTCGAAATCCGGATATGGTGTACTAAAGAAATATTGACACCGAATGTTTGTGGCACAACATCCTGTCCACAAGTTAACAATTTTTTTTTTTTTTTTTTTTTCTGTGACGTATTAAATTTATAATAAGATCCATTTTGTTACAACCTGTGATCAATTTTATTTGGCAATCGCCAATGGCAGTCAGCAGGGTTAAAGAACATCAGTTGTTCGACCTGTTAGTCAAATGCGTTTTGTTTAAATATACTTTTTCACTCTTTTTTGGTCTTTTGGAAAATGTTGTTTGTGCTGTTTTTAGACCCTTCTACAACGAAATTTGTTTGACATGCACACGTATAAAAATTGCGATTTTTATCCAACGCAGTCATAGGTTTAAACGTAGTTTTCAATTTAGACTCGTATATATATATATATATATATATACAACTCGTCTAAACATCAACTCGTCTAAACATCAACCCAACAATGTTAGATCTGTAAATTTGCTTTCGCAAATTTTTGGTTCTTCCCTCGCCGGGATTCGAACCCATGCTACTGTGATATCGTGACACCAAATCGCCTGCACTGCAGCCGTCCCGCTAGACCACACGACCACCTGGGCTTTCATTATATATATATATATAGTTTGCCTAACAATATGATTTTAACACACTATTTAGTATGTATATATAAGAATGTTTAAAATATTTAAAAAATGATGAAAATAAACGCAATATTTCGCTCGACTTACTAGCTTTATCAAGCGTGCATCTATCCAGATGAAATCGGATGATGATGATAAGAAACTTTTGCAGCTCAAAGTATATGTTGCACTTGAATTTAGCTGCCTTGAAAATAATACTTTGCAGCTCAATGTATATGTTGCACTTGAATTTAGCTGCCTTGAAATTAATATATAATTTGGATGAAGTTCAAGATTTATACACAGTTGGTAATTTAAGTTAGCAACGTGCATTGGCCAATATCACAGAATAAAAACGACGAGGCTGTGTGTTGAATTATTCTTTATCTTTCCTGTATATTTTGATGTCTTTTTCTCTTCGTTAAGACCATCAAGTTCTAAAGTGTGGAGCTGTTGATCCAAAAGTTTTTCTTCTCCTTCTCGCCCTAGTGTCTTACTCGGTGTTGACTTCTATGATTTTGGAAGTAACATTTTCAAAAGGATGTTTCGTTGAACAAAGATGTCTTCTGAGAGGACATATTTGTTGGTTTTGTTTCATGAACGATGGTTATTGAGCCGAATATTACATTAGTCCATTGTTTCTCCCAAATACTGAATGCCACAAGTGTCACATGTTAATATATAAATGGAGTTCTCCGTTTTACAGTTGGAATTGGAGTAGATGGTATACTTTTGTTTAGTAACGCACCTGATGAAAGAACTGCTTGTATTGACAGCTTTACAACACAAACAATTCCTTCGACCACATTATTTAGAGCAACCGGGAGATGGAGTAGCTGCTTTGCTAATACAGATGTCACTAATTTGTCACGGATGTTTTTAGGTCTTTTGAAGTCCATGACTGATGGTGAGGAAAATACTTTTTTAAATCTATAAAAAGTATTTTCCTCAAAATTTCTACATACTATCAGCTGCAATTGATGAAGTTAAGCATGTAGAACTACCTGAAGTATTATTGTTGCAGCCAATGTGGTGTTGCGTGTGATTATTATATGGCATAAGTGTGTATAAAAGAACATTCCGGAGTAACGTAATGGTTTTCAGTATGAATATTGTCAAAATTGTTAAAGTTATCAAGAGAAGATAAGATAAAAAAAAATATTTATAAAGGCAAACAATTTTAAAGTTGAAGAGCATTTAGGGTCCAACATTTTAATAAAGTTGTGCAAAATACGACTAAGGTTATCTATGCCTGGGATCAGAAAATCCTTAGTTTTTCGAAAATTCAAAGGAAATTTATTTAAAAAAAAGACCACATTATTGCTATTCATGTCAAAACAGAAGTGTTGACTACTGGGCTGGTGATACCCTCGGGACGAAACGTCCACCAGCAGTGTCATCGACCCAGTGGTGTAAATAGTTATCAAAGGTTCCAGGATTATAATTTACTACGCCAGACGCGCGTTTCGTCTACATAAGACTCATTATTGACGCTCATATCAAAATATTTATAAAGCCAAACAATTTCAAAGTTGAAGAGCATTTAGGGTCAAAAATTTAAAAATAATTCTGCCAAATACGGCTAAGGTAATCAATGCCTGGGACAAGAAAATCCTTAGTTTTTCGAAAAAATAAAAATTTTGTAAACAGGAAATTTGTTAAAATTACCACCTTATTGATGTTCATGTCAACACCGAAACGTTGACTACATAATTTATTACATGTTACTCATGTTAGTCAGGGATGGGGTAATTGAAAAAGTAATGGTAATTAAGTGTTATGCATTACAATTTTCCATGTAATTGAATGTAATGTGTAATTGAGCATTTTTGGAATTACATGTGTTGGTAATTTAATTAATTACATTGAAAAAGGCATGTAATGCTCAATTACTTTTGAATTACATTTCAATTACATGTACTTCTATGGTGTTGTAAAAATATAAGGATTTTTGTTTATAATATAAATTGTAAAATTATATTTATTTTTTAAATATTGATATCACATACTTTTTTTTAATATTTGAAGTCTGTAATTTATTCTGAAGTTTTTATATTATTTATTTGACCTACAGATTTTTTTTTAATAGTCTTATAATTTAAAAAAAATGTGAGGACCATATATTAGGGTTCTTCAGTTTTTAAGAACGAGACCTTTTAAGTAAATAGATTGATAAGTAATTAATCACCTTTAAACACAAACAAAAAAATATGTCACTGTGAAAAATCTTTCTTAGACAGTTCATATAGAATTTAAAATCAATGCACACAAAATCATTTTGTTAAATTAGTATACACAAAAGGATTATAGAAATAAAAATTAACAGCTGTAAAAACAAACAGCAATAAATCAGATTAAAATGTCCAGGGGCAATGCCACTATTACATGTATTTTATCTAATTAGTAAAATATTGCTAATATTAAGATATAATATACATTGTTTGTACTAAAAATTAATTTCAATATTGTGACACTTATTAATATTTTTAAAGTAAAAAAAAACTTTTAATATATTTATTATTTCTTTCTTTATATTTTGTTTACTTTAAATGACTTTATTTCTTAGATGTCAAAATACCCCTTGATGTATTGACAAGTGAATAGGAACCAATTCCCTCTCCTATCAATATGATGATCTTTTGATTAAGCAATATCTGCCACATTAGCTAGACAGACTATTTAGAATTGCTATCACAGTGTTCAAACCAGAGAGAATCAGACTAAATGACATAACATTAAAATAACTAATGATTATCAAATGCAACGCTTAAACCATGCTTACAGGAATATTTTACACATGCATTATATATACATGTATGATATATATATTGTTAAAAAATATCATGATGAAATGTAATGTGTAGTTTAAATAATTACTTTAGTAATGTAATCGTAATTTAATTAATTTTATTTCCAAAACTGTGTAATGTGTAATTAGTGTAATTGATCATTTTTGCAATGTAATGTGTAATTTAATTAATTACATTCCAATGTAATTGACCACAAGTCTGATGTTAGTACATTGATTGATTGTTGGTTGCTTTACGCCGAATTAGCACAAAAAGGCTATATCGCGGCGAGAGCTAATTCGAATATTTTTACAATTTAAAGCATATTTTTAAAATAAGACAAAAAGTCCTTCAATATAATAGAATTCTAGACTAAAGCAAATTGATTATTTACAAATAAAAATCAATATGAGTAAAATAAACGTGATAAAAATTAAAAACGATTTAAATATAATAACATTTATATATTCTATAATAAATTCCAATTTCTTTTAAAAATGAAACAATATTTGTAAATGAAACATTATTAAATAAATCATACATATTATTGACATTGAAATGCTTCTTACGAATATCAGCAAAGTCAATACAATTAATTAAAACATGTTTAGTAGTATACTTGCAGTTGCAAGGTACACATTGTGGTTCATCTTCATTTTTTAAAAGATACTCGTGTGTTATTCTAGTATGACCAATACGACATCTAGTAATAATACACTGATCTTTTCTGCACATAAAATTATTAAAAGGTTTACCTATATTAGGTTTAATTTCATGTAATTTATTATCATCTTTTTTACTCCATTCATTTTTTAAAATATTAAACACATATTCTCTAATATTAGATTTAAAATCAGTATATGGTATATCACAGTTAGATAAAGGGTCACCCAGGGCATGCTTTGCCTCAAGGTCTACAGCTGTGTTTCCAAGGATTCCAACATGACTCGGAACCCATAGAAATATTATTTCTTTCAGAAGAATTTTCAAATTCCTCATTACATATAAAATTTGGAGAATTGTTGGGTTTTTAATTTTAGTATTTTGTATAGCTTGTAAGCATGAAAGTGAATCAGAACATATAATAAATTTGGATTGATCTGAAGAAGCAATAAATTTCAAAGCCAAAATTATTGCTTCTGCTTCAGCAGTAAAGATGGATGCATCAGATGGCAAACGGAGAGTTGCAGCTCTGTCCCTGAAGACAGCAGCAGATGCAACTCTGTCGCCATCTTTTGATCCATCAGTATAGACAGTTGAAAAATCTGTATAATTGGCTTTAATTTCAGCATAGTGTTGCTGAATTAAAAGAGGATTTGTTTTATTTTTATTGTGTTCACGGAGATCAAATATCATTTTTGGTTTGGGAAGTTCCCATGGTGGACATTTGCAAATTTTAACTTGAGCAACAGATTTTAAATCAAAAGAAGCTAAATGTGGTTTTAAACGTATACCTAACGGAGGAATTTTTTTTCATGTTTTGCAAAAATATCTTCATAAATCGGATTAAAAACACAGCTGTAGGCAGGATTATCTGAATAGGCTTTTAGTTTGACAGCATATTGAAGTCCAAGCTTTAAACGTCTGTTAGAGAGTGAGTGCTCATCAGCCTCTACATACAGACTCTCAACTGGTGAGGTTTTAAATGCGTCAAGACAGAGACGCAAACCCTGGTGATGCACAGCATCAAGAATCTGTATGTAGGACTTCCTTGCAGAGCCATACACTATAGAGCCATAATCTAGTTTAGATCTAACTAGAGATCTATATAAATTAAGTAAAATGTTGCGATCAGCACCCCAGTCAGTGCTGCCGACAACTTTTAAAATATCTAAAGCTTTTAAACATCTCGATTTTACCATTTTGATATGGGGTAGAAAGGTTAACTTTTTATCGAAAATTAACCCAAGAAATTTGGTTTCATCAACCATTTTAATTGGGTTGCCGTACAAAGTGAGTTCTGGATGAAGATGCAATTTCCTTTTATTACAAAAATGCATCCCGACCGTTTTTGACGTGGAAAATTTAAAACCATTTTCCGAGGCCCATTTTTCAATTCTTCCAAGACATAATTGTAATTGTTAGTACAAACCCGATGATAAATGTGATATTTTAAATCACATTCGGGGAAAGGGGACCGGGATTGCAGTTACGACAATTGGAACATGTTCGTTGTCAGACATGAATGTGAAACGGATACTATGGATTTAGTCATGTTCGTGGGTATCAATTTTCGTTGATTAAATACACATTGTATTTCTGTGGATATTTCATTTCGCGGTTTTGCCTATGTCTGCTTTCTAGCCTATAAATCATTTGGTTTCGTCATAAATTTGAATTCGTGCCGTTATGCATGAAATCCATGAACATTGATATTCCACCAATAATAATGAATCAACCGTATTCCATAACGGTCAACCAACTGGTGATGATGTCTGTAAAATTCATGATAGGATGATTTCAACTTCTACACTTAAAAGTCTATAATAGCTTCCTTGTAAACAGCAACTCTCTATAAAACAAGCCTAAACATATCGTGTCAACTTTGGATATAAACACCGTACATAGACGCTGCTGGAATGTTTGCTACACAGAAATTGAATGTTCACAATAAGAAAGCTGAAATCAACTCTTTTGTCGTAAAGATTTGTTTTTAGCCGTCCCTAATGATCAATTTCTGGTTGTAAGTCAAGATATTTGGCAAACGAAAGGTGGCTATGGCACTCAAGTAAAATTCATTGACTTTTAAGAATTTGTCAAAATGAAGTTTTTATAATGCATTTTTTTTAAAAACACAACTAGATGCTTTAAAGAGCCTGTTCCGCTCTCCTTGGTCTATGTGAATATTAAACAAAGGAAGCAGATGGATTCATGACAAAATTGTGTTTTGGTGATGGTGATGTGTTTGTACATCTGACTTTACTGAACATTCTTGCTGCTTACAATTATTTCTATCTATAATGAACTTGGCCCAGTAGTTTCAGTGGAAAATGTTTGTAAAAATTTACAATTTTTATGAAAATTGTTAAAAAATTTACTATAAAGGACAATAACTCCTTAGGAGTCAATTGACCATTTTGGTCATGTTGACTTATTTGTAAATCTTACTTTGCTAAATAATTTTGCTGTTTACAGTTTATCTCTATCTATAATAATATTCAAGATAATAACCAAAAACAGCAAAATTTCCTTACAATTACCAATTCAGGGGCAGTAACCCAACAACAGGTAGTCCGATTCGTCTGAAATTTTTTAGGGCAGATAGATCTTGGCCTGATTAATAATTTAACCCAGTCAGGTTTGCTCTAAATGCTTTGGTTGTTGAGTTACAAGTCAAAAACTGCATTTTACCCCTATGTTTTATTTTTAGCCGTGGCGGCCATCTTGGTTGGATTTCTTTTTAAACTAGATACCCTGAAGATGAGTATTGTCAAGTTTGGATTAATAAAAATAAGATTTTTGTAAAAGATTACTAAGATGTCCGAAAAATGGTTAACAATTGACTATAAAGTGCACCAACTCCTAAAGGGGTCAACTGACCATTTCTGTCATGTTGACTTATTTCTAAATCTTACTTTGCTGAACATTATTGCTTTTTACAGTTTATCTCTATCTATAATAACATTCAAGATAATAACCTAAAACAGCAAAATGTCCTTAAAATTACCAATGCAGGGGCAGCAACCCAACAACAGGTTGTCTGATTCATCTGAAAATTTCAGGATAGATAGATCTTGACCTGATAAACAATTTAATCTATTGTCAGGTTTGCTCTAAATGCTTTGATTTTGGGTTATAAGCAAAACACTGCATTTCACCCCTATGATTTATTTTTAGCCATGGCGGTCATCTTGGTTGGTAGGCCGGGTCACCGGCAACATTTTTTGAAACAAGATACCCCAATGATGATTGTGGCCAAGTTTGGTTTAATTTGGCCCAGTAGTTTCAGAGGAGAAGATTTTTGTAAAAGTTAACGACGAAGGACGACGACGACGACGACGACGACGACGATGACGACGACGACGGACGACGGACGACGGACACAAAGTAATGGGAATAGCTCACTTGGCCTTTCGGGCCAGATGAGCTAATAAAAAGTACCGGGCTTTTTCTCGCGCTAAAGGTTGTGCAAAATTGTCCGATTTTGTATAAATTTAGCATGTAGGAATACCTACAACCAGTCGATAAACTTTGTGGTCGAAACTTACATAAATAATACCAAGGAGAAAGTAAACAGCTTCAATCATTTCATCGCACCTCCAATTGGAATATCTACCATGTTTAGCTTTCTCATTAGAGTAGAAGACTTTAAATGATATGCTGCATTCAGATTTACCAAACAACCATTACGTTAGATAGGAAAATTTTTGTTTTGTAAGATTGTGTGGAAAAAGTTAATGCATTAAAGCTGAACTCTGAGGATAGTGCAAAAGGGAAAGTCCTTAATTAAATGGCAAAGTCAAAAGATAAAACACATCAAACGAATTGACAGCAACTGTCACCTTCCTGACTTGATACAGACAATTACTCATGTAGAACATGGCTGATTGAAACTGGTGTAATAACTTTAATCCTCTCACTTGTGCTGCAGTCGCATCAAATTCCTTTATATTGATGCGTGAACAAAACAGGCAGACTTGGTGAAATTGTCTAAACAGGGATACAACAGTCAGCATCGTGTCACAATCTCAACCAGTACAAAGGAAACAAATATTTAACAAAGAAGAACAAAAAAGCATTTTACAAATTTAACAACCACGTTCATTGCTTACTTATTTGCTTACTTTTTATACCTCAGACTTGATTGTTAGACATCAAAATTGAAAAATTAAAGTTAAGATTTGCAAAATTTAAATTCTGTTTTGTTTAGCCCTACGAATGAATAGTTTGACACAAATGAAGAACGCTATACGTTTACATTTACTTATGTTGATGTCTACAACAATAACAAGTGAGAATATTAATTTTTTGTTATCAATGATTTTGTCCTGGTTTAATAATATAGCACTTGTCATACCTGAGGATGGATTGTTACTTATAACAGCGAAGAAATAATGTTTAAAATTGCAAAATCTATTGTTGCTAATAAAAACTGCCAATATTTTCTTCATTTGTTAGAATATAATACAATAGCATTACATTTCTGTACTTTTGGTCTTTACGGATGAGTTCTTTACGGTTACCAATCAGGTGCATGACTTAAACAAGTAACAATTAAAATTACCTATACAAGTAATGTTGAAAATGAGGCTAATTTAAATATAACTTATATAAGTTGTTTTTCTGAATATTATTTTTATAGGTGTCCAATAATACAGATTTTACTAACTTTAAATAATTTTCATAGTCATCTGGTTATTTTTCCCTTGATATATAAAAACTAATTCTTCCGAAACACTAATTAACTTTCTGACGCACTTATCTTTCATACCGACACTTCTGGGTCAAAGATTGGTCTCTTATGACTATTAAATTATCATTTTCCTCTAAAATTTTAAAGGTAGACTAATATAAATAGATAGATACTTGTGAATTAATTAAGACCTGAAGTTATTTATAATTTGTAACCCAAATCAATTACATATGTGCCTTAGATAAGTGTAATTGCTAATTTTTTTTAAAATGTATAAAATAACTTATTCAAGTAATATTTTTGTCATTATTTTTAAAGTAACCCTTTATCTCTATACTCCTCTCAAATCTAATACATTCTTTATTTTATGATATAAAATGTTGTTTAAAATCATGAAAACTACATTTAGTGTTTGTTTCTATTGAAAAATAAAATAACTCTATTAAGTAATTTTATCATTTTTAAAAACTAAAATTACTTATATAAGTAACTAAAAAAAATAACTTGTTTAAGTAACGCCCCTGACTGGTTACTGATGTATATGTCAATAACAACAAATAATTATAATTTTCTTTTTTATTAAAAATACTTTTGCACTGGCCTGATAGTTGAGTACTTTTTCTACCTCAAAATGGATTGATAGACATACAAGTTAGTTGTCAATATAAGGTGTCAGTATTTAAACTTTCGTGAAGAAATTATGTTATATTATTAGCATTCTATTATTTTGAAACAGAATGAGGAACATTTCAACACAAATGAAAGTATATGATCAAATATCTGTATAACGATGAAAATAAAATTGACAATATTTATGTTTATGTAATAACATCTTTACGTTGTAGCAAGCGGTGTGAGTCTTTTTATATTTTGGATGAAATCGAGAATAGAAATTGGGAAATGTGTCAATGGGAAACTAACTCGATTAAATGATATAAAACACCCAAAGGCCACTAATGGGTCTTCAACACCGCGTGGAAATCCCTCACTCTGAGACAAGCTTCAACTGCTAGGGCCACGTCAAGAGCCAATATTTCGATAGCCTCAAATACTTTAATATATGGGGATATCTATCACAAATTAAACAAAATTCATATTGATACGTTTTGTACGTAGATCGATGCTGCAAGAAAACTCTAAAGTGTCCGAAACCAAAAATTAGTATGAATAAGTCTAATCAAGAAGATTTGAGCAAACTACATAATATCAGACTTCCAACCAAAGAATGCCATCGTGTCACGCCTACCACCTACAAGTGCATCATCATTCAAACTACATGTTCTGAAAGCTGACAAACAAAGACATGACGTCATAAAAAACAAATACGGCAGTAGGTTTACCCATGTATGAGTACGGATGACAAAAGTGGTCTTAATACGTCATACTTTCTTCAGGATTTGATAAATTTGTTCTTGTGAAGGACAATATATATGCATTAGGGAACTTGTGCATATACTGAAATTATTGTAAGCATCTGTTACACAGAATTATGTCAGTAACAGCGATGTATGAGGGATTGTTCCAGTAAAGCAAAAGCTTCACAAGCTCAGTTTTAAAATATGAATTTCGACTGTCTTATATTGTTAAAAATTACAAAATTGAAAGTTGCATTATTTGTAATAAATTAGATTTATTTTGTTTCTTTTAAAGAAATAGATTATTCACAGAAACTCCGCCAGAATGACAAAATAAACTATATATAGATTTAGCCGAACTTTATCCCGCAAATTCATATAAGTTGATAACTATCTATATATATATCTAAGTTTTGAATACTGGAAAGACATTAATGCTTGCATTTTTGACTGCATACTTTTTGACTGCACAATTGTGAGTGAAAATAAATGCAGTCGTAACAAAACAAATACGTTAAGAAATTAAACTATTTGTTAAGTATATAATCCCAAATGTTAAAATAAAGGTCACCCTGGGACCTAACGTTAGTTTGTAAATCACCGCATTCTCATTTTGCATCTGGGGTCAATTTCACAACAAATCTTACGACTAATGCTGGTCGTAAGTCATGAATAGTTCAGTTTACTTACGATTAACCTTGTCTTAAGTTTTTTTTTGTGAAACCGACTTCTGTATCTGAAGTTTGGTAAACCTTAGTTTTGCAGCTATATATGTCGCGGGCAGGATTCCATTATGATTGGATCCATATCACAGTGACAGGAGTTTTGTTTATGATCATCCCCTATTATATGATGTATATGCATACTTAGTTTGAAAAATCCAGGTTCAACGGTTCAAAAGATATGGACCGAATGCATACCAGACAAGCACGAATCAAACAATGTTTGAAAACTTGACGGCTCAAATGTCAATGTCAAAGTCAAAATGAACTGATTTAATTTATGAAGAACCACGTGCCATCCCATAATACATCTCTGAACTAAGTGTGTTTAACATCAGTTCTATAGTTCAAAGCAATGCATTTTAAATTTGAAATCATTGGATTTTGGATGAACTGTATATCTGTATACATATATAAGTTACCTGATTTAATTCGACACGGGGCGCAAACAAGTGGGGACTGACGGACGGACAGACTTAAAATGTGATTCATATATCCTCTTTAACTTTGCTTGTGGTTGTATTAAACATGTACGATAGTAATTTCCGATTTTGACACGATTTGTAGGCTGTTAACAAATAGGAGACTATTGTCACTGTTGAAGTGACAAAGTCGTCTACATTTTACTCTCTTTATTGTGTTGTTTTCTCTCCCTTTTACTCGTCCAACATACAAATATTTCATCATAATTTTTTTTTTTTTTTTGCATGGCACACCATCAATTATAGTAAATATTGACACATTTAAGGTCAAATATTTGTTATTATACGTCGTTTTTGTAGAAAGTACCGTTTTATCTATAGCAGAGTGAAAACGTCAAAATGACGTGAATTATAGCCAAACCATGAACGATATGCAACTAAGAATCAAAGAGACGTTATCATAGTATCGTATACAGTAAAATTTGAATTAACTATATTACCAGCTGCTTCAAATAAGACAATAATACTACAAAAGAGTTATTCTTTCAATTTTTTATAAATGACCTTTGACCCCAATTTAACAAAAATTGCACTATATATCACTTTTACGACCGGACAAAATGGAATCTACACATATTTTCCTTTCGAATGATATATAATATAGCTGTGTGTTAGATAGGTGCATTAAAATTATTTTTTAGGTCTGAATGTCACTCGCATAGTAATGCTATGTGTGTTAAAGGACCTTGTATAAATTAATCATATTGAGTCCCCCTTTACCATACAATAGAGTATTGATGACCCAAAATATCAACAAGTTGTGTCAAATACGGATAAGGTAATCTATGTCTGGGATAAGAAAATCTTCAGTATTTCGATAAATTCATACTTTTGCAAACGGTGAATTTATAGAAATGACCGTATACTTGATATTAATGTTAACACCGAAGTGCTGACTACTGGGTTGGTGATACCCTCGGGAACGAAACGTCCACAAGTATTGGCATCAACACTGGGGTGTAAATAGTTATCAAAGTTACCAGGCTTATAATTTATTACGCCAGACGCGCGTTTCCTCTACTTAAGACTCATCAGTGACACTCAAAATCCTTAGAAGGTCAAACAAGTACAAAGTTGTAGAGCATTGGTGACCCAAATATCAAAAAATGTTTTTTACAATTTAAAGCATATTCTTCAAATCAGACAAAAGGTCCTTCAATAAACTAAAATTCTAGATTAAAGCAAATTGATTATTTACAAATAAAAAGGAACAGTAACTTAGATAACGTGAAAAAATTTAAAATCGTTTTAAATATTATAACATGTTTATATTTTATAATATATTCTAACTTCTATTAAGAATAAAACAATATTTGTAGATGGAACATTATCAAAAAAATCATACATATTATTGACATTGAAATGCTTCCTACGAATATCAGCAAAGTCAATACAATTGATGACTGTGTATTCATTTATTTTCGTGGGTATCAATTTTCGTGGAAAGAGAAAAGAAGACGTTTCGTGGTAAACGTAAGTTCGTGGATTGCTGATTAAAAAAAAATCAAATACGTAAATAGTGAATTTCTGTTTGATTAAAGATGTCATATAACCTCCTTGGTTTGGTCAAAACTATTACAAAAATGAACGGATTGATTGGGAAAGTCATGTTCAATTGTCAAAATCCTCGCTTGATCATTCTAGGTTAAAGTGTTCATTGAAAACTTCGATTATACTAGCGAACAGAGACAACTATTTATTTGTTTGTTTTACCATTTATAAATTTTTGACGGATTTTTATTAGACATTCAAAACTCTATGATTGATATATGAATGAAAGCTTATTTCCCTAATCAAGGTATAATAAACTTTCATATAAGTAAGACGGAGGCGTCCTTCAGCTGGCCCCTTAAAAAAATATGTATACTAGTTCAGTGATAATGGACGTCATACTAAACTCTGAATTTTACACAAGAAACTAAAATTAAAAATCATACAAGACTTGCAAAGGCCAGAGCCTGACAGGCGCAAAATTGCGGCGGGGTTAAACATGTTTCTGAGATCTCAACCCTCCCCCAATACCTCTAGCCAATGTAGAAAAGTAAACGCATAACAATCAGCACGTTAAAATTCAGTTCAAGAGAAGTCCGAGTCTGATGTCAGAAGATTTATTTGAAGAAAATAAACAAAATGACAATAATACATAAATATCAACAGACTACTAGCAGTTAACTGACATGCCAGCTCCAGACCTCAATTAAACTGATTGAAAGATTATGTCGTCATCATATGAATATCAGGCACAATCTCTCCCGTTAGGGGTTTAGTATTTTACTATCATAAAATATATGAGAAGAACATAAACGTGCTGTTACAAGATATACATTGTGGTTCTTTTTCATTTTTTTAAGGATATTCGTGTGTTATTCAAGAATGACATACAGATGGGTGCAGTCCTAACCTGTGCAGCAAGTTAACTTGATAACCAGTCATTTGGACTGGTCAAAGTTAACCTGTGACCAAATTTAGGACTGCTCTGACCAGTCCTAGGACCAAAATCTAGTTAACTTGAAAAGCGGACTTGGTCCTAGGACTGTTTTTATGTCTGCCAAAAAGTTTACTTCGAAACAGGTCCGCTATTGATATAAGTTAACTTCTAACCAGTCCTGCCGTAAAGTTAACATAAGTTAACTTTGAAACCAGTCCTGCCATAAAGTTAACATAAGTTAACTTCGAGACCAGTCCTGCCACAAAATAAACTTTTGCTTTGACAAATCCTATCGAAACCAGACCTGTTCCCAAGTTAACTTTTGACTGGTCTGCTCAACACTAAGTTAACTTGTAACCAGGACCGCTCTACATCGATTTTTTAAAAATATTTTTTAATATCTTTGTTTTGTAGTATAAACATCGAAAATGAAGTAAAACTAAAACTTCCGTTATATAAACAAGATTTAATACAAATATTTGAAAATAAAGTTCGCATAAAACGTTGCTTGAAACACAAATTTATCTGTGATCTGCCAATCTATAAATTAATAAACGATCTTGGTTACAATGATAACGGGCACCGAATATATATTCCAATACCTATCAAATTCAACCATATTTGCACTTTATTTATATGTATATCTATGAAAGGACGTATTTTAGAGGAAATCAACATTTTAACACATGACTACAAATTTTTGTTCGCATAAATTTAGGGTGCCAGCATGTCCTCCTTTTATTCAAAATATTGATGCAAAAAAAATTTAGTTACGTTTTGATACCTCATGTTGACTTGTACAACACAATTATTTGACCGCGTTGACCAAAACTGACCATGTGTGCACTTTTATTTATAAATCTATATACCTGCATAGTAAATCAACCATAATTTTTCAAATTTTTGTTTGCATAAATTTAGGGTGCCAGAATGTCCTCCTTTTATTCAAAATTTTGATACGTAACAAAATTTCAGTAGTTTTGATACCTCATACTGACTTGTACAACAAAATTATTTGACCGTGTTGACCAAAACTGACCATGTGTGCACTTTTTTATATAAATCTATATACCCGCATAGTAAATCAGCCATATTTTTTCAAATTTTTGTTCGCATAAATTTAGGGTACCAGCATGTCCTCCTTTTAATCAAAATTTTGATACGTAACAAAATTTCAGTAGTTTTGATACCTCATACTGACTTGTACAACAAAAATATTTGACTGCATCAACTAAAACTGACCATATGTGCACTTTAATTTGTAAATCTATATACCAGCATAGTAAATCAGCCATATTTGTTATGTCAGGATTCAATGTATATTACAATGGACAGCTATATTGCTATACAATAACAACAATTTTTTGTTTGCATTAATTTAGGGTGCCAGCATATGTCCTCCTTTTATTCAAAATATTGATACGTAACAAAATTTCAGTAGTTTTGATACCTCATACTGACTTGTACAACAAAATTATTTGACCGTGTTGACCAAAACTGACCATGTACTTTTTTTTATAAATCTATATACCCGCATAGTAAATCAGCCATATTTTTTTGAAATTTTTGTTCGCATAAATTTAGGGTACCAGCATGTCCTCCTTTTATTCAAAATTTTGATACGTAACAAAATTTCAGTAGTTTTGGTACCGCATACTGACTTGTACGACAAAGTTATTTGACTGCATCAACTAAAACTGACCATATGTGCACTTTAATTTGTAAATTTATATACCAGCATAGTAAATCAGCCATATTTGTTATGTCAGGATTCAGTGTATATTACAATGGACAGCAATATTGCTATACAATAACAACAAATTTTTGTTTGCATTAATTTAGGGTGCCAGCATTTGTCCTCCTTTCATTCAACATATTGATACGTAACAAAATTTCAGTAGTTTTGATACCTCTTGCTGCCTTGTGCAACAAAATAATTTGACCGTGTTGACCAAAACTGACCATGTGTGCACTTTTTTTTATAAATCTATATACCCGCATAGTAAATCAGCCATATTTTTTTGAAATTTTTGTTCGCATAAATTAAGGGTGCCAGCATGTCCTCCTTTTATTCAAAATTTTGATACGTAACAAAATTTCAGTAGTTTTGATACCTCATATTGACTTGTACAACAAAATTTTTGACCGTGTTGACCAAAACTGACCATGTACTTTTTTTTATAAATCTATATACCCGCATAGTAAATCAGCCATATTTTTTTGAAATTTTTGTTCGCATAAATTTAGGGTACCAGCATGTCCTCCTTTTATTCAAAATTTTGATACGTAACAAAATTTCAGTAGTTTTGGTACCGCATACTGACTTGTACGACAAAGTTATTTGACTGCATCAACTAAAACTGACCATATGTGCACTTTAATTTGTAAATTTATATACCAGCATAGTAAATCAGCCATATTTGTTATGTCAGGATTCAGTGTATATTACAATGGACAGCAATATTGCTATACAATAACAACAAATTTTTGTTTGCATTAATTTAGGGTGCCAGCATTTGTCCTCCTTTCATTCAACATATTGATACGTAACAAAATTTCAGTAGTTTTGATACCTCTTGCTGCCTTGTGCAACAAAATAATTTGACCGTGTTGACCAAAACTGACCATGTGTGCACTTTTTTTTATAAATCTATATACCCGCATAGTAAATCAGCCATATTTTTTTGAAATTTTTGTTCGCATAAATTAAGGGTGCCAGCATGTCCTCCTTTTATTCAAAATTTTGATACGTAACAAAATTTCAGTAGTTTTGATACCTCATATTGACTTGTACAACAAAATTTTTTGACTGCATCAACTAAAACTGACCATATGTGCACTTTAATTTGTAAATTTATATACCAGCATAGTAAATCAGCCATATTTGTTATGTCAGGATTCAGTGTATATTACAATGGACAGCTATATTGCTATACAATAACAACACATTTTTGTTTGCATTAATTTAGGGTGCCAGCATTTGTCCTCCTTTTATACAAAATATTGATACGTAACAAAATTTCAGTAGTTTTGATACCTCTTGCTGACTTGTGCAACAAAATTATTTGACCGTGTTGACCAAAACTGACCATGTGTGCACTTTTTTTTTTTAAATCTATATACCCGCATAGTAAATCAGCCATATTTTTTTGAAATTTTTGTTCGCATAAATTTAGGGTGCCAGCATGTCCTCCTTTTATTCAAAATTTTGATACGTAACAAAATTTCAGTAGTTTTGATACCTCATATTGACTTGTACAACAAAATTATTTGACTGTATCAACTAAAACTGACCATATGTGCACTTTAATTTGTAAATCTATATACCAGCATAGTAAATCAGCCATATTTGGTATGTCAGGATCCATACATTGTATATTACAATGGACAACAATATTGCTGTACAATAACAACAAATTTGTGTTCGCATCAATTTAGGTTGCCAGCATGTCCTCCTTTAATTCAAAATATTGATACGTAACAAAATTTCAGTAGTTTTGACGCCTCATGCTGACCATGCTGACTTGTACAACAAAATTATTTGACCGTATCAACTAAAACTGACCATATGTACACTTTAATTTGTAAAGTTATATACCTGTATAGTAAATCAGCCATATTTTTTGTGTTAGGATTCAATGTACAATACAATGGACAGCAATATTGCAATACAATAACAACAAATTTGTGTTGGCATACATTTAGGGTGCTAGAATGACCTCTTTTTATTAAAAATATTGATATGTATCAAAATTACAGTGTTTTGATACCTCATGCTGACTTGTACAACAAAATATTTTGAGCGCTTCCACCAAAACTGACCATATGTGCACTTAAATTTGTAAATCTATATACCATATATACCTGCATAGTAATTCAGCCATATTTTTTATGTCAGGATTCAATGTCTAATACAATGGATTGCAATATTGCAATACAATAACCAGCTGATAACAACAAATTTTTGTTTCGCATAAATTTGAGTGCCAGCATGTCCTCCTTATATTCAAAATATTGATACGTAACAAAATTTCAATAGTTTTGATACCTCATGCTGACTTGTACAATGAAATAATTTGACCGCATTGACCAAGACCAAAACTGACCATATGTGCACTCTAATTTGTAAATCTATATGCCAGCAAGTAAATCAGCCATATTTTTTTATATCACGATTCAATGTATAATACAACAGACAGCTATATTGCAATACAATAACAACATGAACAACACATTTTTGTTCGCATAAATTTAGGGTGCCAGCTGCATGTCCTCCTTTTCTTCAAAATATTGATACGTAACAAAATTTCAGTAGTTTTGATACCTCATGCTGACTTGTACAACAAAATGATTTGACCGCATTGACCAAAACTGACCATATGTGCACTTTAATTTGTAAATCTATATACTATGTATACCCGCATAGTAAATAAGCCATATTTTTTATGCCAGGATTCAATGTGTAATACAATGGACAGTAATATTGCAATATAATAACAACAATTTTTTGTTCGCATTAATTTTGGATGTCAGCATGTCCTCCTTTTCTTCAAAATATTGATACGTAACAAAATTTCAGTAGATTTGATACCTCATGCTGACTTATACAACAAAATAATTTGACTGCATCGACCAAAAAATGACCTGCATATGTGCACTTTAATTTAAAAATCTATATATATCCGCATAGTTAATCAGCCATATTGTTGATGTCTGGATTCAATGTATAAAATAAATGACCGCTGTTGGGATGGTGCCTAATTATAATTTTTATGTCTTCTCCTGGCACTCCTGTGAACATGTTAGTAGGACGTCAAATGTAAGCAATAAGGAAAACAATTAATGCAATTTGTTTTCCGCATTCATTGAGAATGTCAGCGTTTCATCTCTGTATTCATAATATTGAACAGTCACTAGGGTGTGTAAAACGAAACTATTAGGCCGCATCATCCAAGTACATGTACCAACACTGACATGTCTGAATTCATTTGTGATATTTAATAAAAAATGTATTTGAGGTTCTCTTATGGTAATAGTATACTGTTAATCTAATATGTCGGTTGATTGATTTTTTTGTAGTTAAACGTCAAGTGACAACTATTTCATTCATGTGTACAAATCTCTCGACAAATCTGACGAATTTGACGAGATTGTTGGTAGTTTTACCATGTTTACCACATCGTACATATCCAGACACTGTACAACTGTACAATTTTCGTTAGAATATTCTGCGGAAAAAGAATAGTAAATCCAATCCAAATAAGTAGAATAACAATGAAATATCCATGCATGTATAAATGCGTAAAGTAAAAATTATGAAGGGACAGGTAAAACACGGGGAACGAAGTAACGTCGACAAAGATGTTGATATCCCATGATATATGAATGTTGTTCTGATTCGTTGGATAACCCTAATTTCTATCCGCCTTCCAATTAAAAAAATATGATAGCTCTATGTAATTGACTAATGTTTATAAGAATATATAAAAATAAAAAAAGAAAGAATTGTGTTGTTATTAATAATGTCTATAAGTAGAGTATAGCAAGTAAAGAAATTTGCTATCAGAGGCCTTTTTGGGAAGAACAATGCGAATGTTGTTTATACATATTTTAATAAAGCTCAAGTTTGATATGAAAAGTCGCAAAAACGATAACATTTCATAAGCAGACATGTCCCCAGGTCTGGTCAATAGCAGACTTGTCCACAGGTCTGGTCTGGGGCAGACCTGTCCTTAGGACTGGTCAAAAGCAGACTTGTCCACAGGTCTGGTCTGGAACAGACTCATCGATAGGTCTGCAGCAGTCATAAAAAAAGCGGACCGTAGGTCTGGTCCACCGTAGACGAAGTTAACTTGCTGGTCTGCTTAAAAATTCTCAAGTTAACTTAAAAAGCAGTCAACAAGTTAACTCTAAGTTAACTTTTGTCAAGGTTAGGACCGCACCCATCTGTAGTCTAGCAATAACACACTGATCTTTTCTGCACATGAAATTATTGAAAGGTTTACCTTAATAAGGTTTAATTTCATGTAATTTATTATCATCTTTTTTACTCTATTCATTTTTCAATATATTAAAAACATATTCTCTAATATTAGATTGAATCGAGTGCACCCGCACGAGCGGGGTTAGAACTCACAACCTCTGCTTGACTTGCTAGTGATTACAGTAGAAACTACTTAGACCACTCGGCCACCGAGGTCCCTCATATCTATTTGATATTCATGGACTGGTAATTCTGGTAATGGAACCAGTAGCGGCATCGACCCAGTGGTATAAATTATTATCAAAGGTATCAGGCTTATAATTTAATACGAAAGACGCGCATTTCGTTACATACAGATGAATGCGGTCCTAACCTGTAAAAAGATTGGAGCATTAGTCCCAGTAGTCAATTTCGGTGTTGAAATGAATATCAATAATGTGGTCATTTATCCCAGGTATAGATTACAATAGCCGTATTTGGAATTTTTGGACCCTCAATGCTCACCAACTTTGAACTTGTTTTGCTTTATAAATATTTTGATATTAGCGTCATTGATGAGTCTTATGTAGACGACACGCGCGTCTGGCGTACTAATTTATAATCCTGGTACATTTGATTTTTATTATTACCTGCTTTCTAAGTTAACCTAAGTTAACCTCGGAATTTTAAGTAGAAAAGCAATTTTACTTCGTCATGGGTAGACCAGACGTACTGCTTTTTTTAGGATTGAAATCTCAAAAATCATGTTTAACCCCGCCACATGTTTGCGCCTGTCTCACGTCTCTAACCCTTGTTTGTCTTGTATGATTAATTTTAGTTTCATATGCATATTTCGGAGTTTAGTATGACGTTCAATATCACTGCTGGTGGACGTTTCGTCCCCGAGGGTATCGCCAGCTTAGTAGTCAACACTTCGGTGTTGACATGAATATCAATAATGTGGTCATTTTTATAAATTTCATGTTTACAAAACTTTGAATTTTTCGAAAAACTATGGATTTTCTTATCCCAGGCATAGATTACGTTAGCCGTATTTGGCACAACTTTATTGGAATTTTTGATCCTCAATGCTCTTCAATTTTGTACTTGTTTGGCTTTATAAATATTTTGATTTGAGCGTCACTGATGAGTCTTATGAAGACGAAACGCGCGTCTGGCGTACTAAATTATAATCCTGGTACCCTTGATAACTATTTACATCACTGGGTCCATGCCACTACTGGTGGACGTTTCTTCCCCGAGGGTATCACCAGCCCAGTAGTCAACACTTCGGTGTTGACATGAATATCAATAATGTGGTCATTTTGTTATAAATTTCCTGTTTTCAAAACTTCGAATTTTTTGAAAAACTAAGGATTTTCTTATCCAAGGCATAGATTACCTTAGCCGTATTTGGCACAACTTCTTGGAATTTTGGATCCTCAATGCTCTTTAACTTTGTACTTAATTGGCTTTATAAAAATTTGATTTGAGCGTCACTGATGAGTCTTATGTAGACGAAACGCGCGTCTGGAGTCGATACGAGGTGTCAAAACTAAGGACATTTTGTTGCAAGACAATATTTTGAATAAAAAGTAGACACACTGGCACTTTGAATTGATGCGGACAAAATTGTGAAGTCATTATGTTCCAATATTGTTGTCTATTCTTTTATAAAATACATCCTGGTATAAAATATTACTAACTTTTTGAGCCGTTATATAGATTTACATGATAAAGGGCAAACATAAGCAGTTTGACAGAACTTGTCAAATAATTTTGCTATACAGGTTAGCCGCCGGTATTACATTTACTGCAATTTACTACAATAATAAAGTGGTCGGTTTAAATTGATGCAGTCTTATGATTTGGCTATACAAGTCAGCCTGGGGTATCAAAACTACTAGATGTTTGCTAAGGATTGATTTTTTTTAACAAAGGAAGGACATCCTGTGTAAATGTATGCGGATACATTGTGTAGTTGTTGTGTTCCAATATTGCTGTCATTTATATTATGCAGTTCATTATAACATAAAAATATTACTCCTTAACTATGCAGCTGTATAGATTAACATAATAAATTGCAAATGTGGTCAGACTTGGTTGATGTGGTCAAATAACTTTGTTAAAATGTAGAAGAAAAAGCCTGAGATATCAAGACTACTGACATGTTGTTGCTTAACAATAGTTTCAATAAAAAGAGGACATGCTGGCATTTTAAATTTATGTGGACAAACTTTTGTAGTCATTGTGTTCACGTATTGCTTCACTTGTATTATACATTCTACATGTTCTCCCCGGACATAAAAATATTGCTGATTTACTATAAGGCTGTATAGTTTACAAAATAAAATGCAAATATGGTCAGTTTTGGTTGAACTGGTTGGTGTGGTCTAATTATTTTGTTATTTGAGTCAGCATGAGTTATCATAACTAGTGACGTTTAATTACATATCAAAATATTAAACAAAAGAAGGGCATGCTGGCATTCTAAATTTATGCGGACAAAATGTTGTAGTCATTGTGTTCACATATTGCTTCATTTATATTATACATCCTACATGTTCTACCCTGACATAAAAATGTTGCAGATTTACTATGAGACTAATGATTTTCTTAACAAAGTGCAAATGTGGTCAGTTTACATTGATGCGGTCTAAAAATGATGCTATACAAGCCACTCTGTGGTATGAAAACAACTAAAAATTTGTAACGTATCAATATCTTAATCAAACGGAGGATATTCTGTCTAAATTGATGCAGATATCATTTTGTTGTGATCGTGTTTCAATTTTGCTATCATATGTAATAAACATTCAATTCTGACATTAAAATGTTGCTGATTTACTATTCACCTATATTGGTCTACAAAATGAAATGGAAATATGGTCCGATTTGGTCGGTGAGGTACACAATGTTATGATAGGAGTCAATCAGAGGTATCAAAACTATTGACATTTTGTTACGAGACAAATTTGATAAAAAGAGAACATGCTGGCACTCTAAATGTATATGGACAAAATTTGATATTTATTGTGTTTCAATATTGCTGTCATTTGTATTCTATATCGTATCCTGACATACAAATATTGCTGATATGATAAGCGGCTATATGGATTGACACAATAAATTGCAAATATGGTGTATACGGCATCAATAATTTGATATGTAATGGAATATATATACAATGCCTGTTAGCATTGTTACAAATATTTAATATCGTTTTCTTTATTTTATAGAAAGGCAAATCACAGATAAAGTTGTATAAGAAGCAAATTGATATGCGTATCCTATTTTAGAAAAACGTGTATTTAGTCGTGTTTATATCACGGAAGTATTAATTTTACTTTATTTTTCTATGTTTTTACCCAGAAAAAACTTATTTTTAGAAATCGATGTAGATCCGTCCTGGATACAAGTTAACTTAGTGTTGAGCAGATCTACCAAAATTTTAAACATATAAACCAGTCCTAAGACCAAGTCCGCTTTTGAAGTTAACTAGACTGTGGTTCTGGAACTACTCAGAGCAGTCCTAAATCTTATCACAGATTAACTTTGACCAGTCGAAATGACTGGCTATCAAGTTAACCTGCTGCACAGGTAAGGACTGCACTAATCTGTAAGACTCATTATTGATGCTAAGATCATAATAGTAAGATAATTTAAATTACAACAAAAATGAAGAGCATTGATGACCTTAACTATCAAACAGTTGGGCCAAAAACAGCTAAGGTTATCTATGTCCCGAATAAAAAAATGATTGGTATTTCGAAAACTTCATACTTTTGCAAACAGAAAATGTATAGATAAAGGCAACAGTAGTATACTGATGTTCAAAACTCATAAATAGTTAGACAAAAACAAATCCGGGTCATAAACCAAAACCGAGGGAAACGCATTAAATACAAGAAAATGACGACACAAAATTAAATTGTAACACACACAGAAAGGAAGTAAGCATTAGGCAAAATCCGATGGTATAGAATTGACCATATATTTGATATTGTTATCGGTGTGAGCTAAAGTTCTGTGTAAACGGCCGTACCTTGACCTATTATTGTTTATTTTTATATATTGTTACTTGGATGGAGAGTTGTCTCCTCGGCACTCATACCACATTGTCCTATACCAACACCGAAGTGCTGACTCTTGGGATATTGATAATATCGGAAACGAAAAGTTCCATCAGTAGTGACATCGATGCAGTGTTGTAAATATATATCAAACGTCACCGACTGACATTTTAACATGCCAGACGAGCGTTTTATTAATATCTCTTGTAGAACATTAAGTCGATTCAGATCAAAAACGCCGTTACAGACCTCATAATTGGTACTTTTCAAACAAATGAAATCGTAATTTGATTGCAGATGAGACTGTCCTCTTTAAAAGACCAAATGAATCAGAAACAACTTTCACAAATCTTTGATTAATGCAATTTTTCTTGAATTTTTGGTATACTTCTTTGTCTATCGATTTTCTTCTACCCCAATTTTGTTTTTTGTTCATAGATTTACGAGTTTTGAACAGCGGTATACTACTGTTGCCTTTATTTGTGTAAAATATTTAATTTGACACACTAATTTGGATTTCAATATTTGTTTTAAGATATTTAATTTCTAATTCCACATCTCCAATTATTCGAACTGGCTTCTGCAGCGTACCTAATCTTTTATACTATTAATTTTAAATAACCTTACCTGTTCATGCTTTTTATCATTTCAAAATTCGTCTGACTGCAATAAAAAGAGTGTATCGAATTAATGGAGTATATACCCCAATTTTCAGAGTCTACAAGAACAGTGTACGCGCCAGTATAAAATGATATTCAAGAGAAGCGAAAGATACCACATGGAAAATTAAAGCATTGCGGTTCGTATTTGCCTTATAAATATTTGAGTTAAACTTTTTTGTCTGATTAACGTTTTTGGCCTTCAGGGAATCACATGTGTTATTTCTAATTTATTTGATTTAAGGTGGTTCCCTTCAGATATAGCAAATTTTTCGACATTGTTTTTTTCTTTAAATTTGCATATATACCCTAAGCAATGGCCTAGTTAAAAATCTTATGTCACTAGACTCGTTTCCATGGTAACGGTCACCTACGTTGGTACATCACGTGTATGCATAAATACATAACTTATGTAGAAACTCTGGACTTTATTCAAGCCTTTGAAAGTATTTTGAAAACATTGTTCTTCATTTATTACAAAATTAATATTGCAAATGTAAATAAAACACACATAATGACCGATTTATTCATGTTTATTAAATTATACTCCAATGTCTACAACACTGCTGCACACAAAAAACACAGAATTTCCCCAACAATGGTTCACTGAATATTTTTTTTAAATTTGACATAAGATGGTAAAAGCAGTGAGCTTTAGTAAAATACAAATATTGGTCACCAGACTACTTTATGGACCAAAACACGTTTTTGTGACACCGTGATCAGCAGCAGTTTTTTGTATATCTTTCAAAATTGTGTGTACAAAGTTTGACACATGTTGTCATATCTTTTGTCAAACTAAATCATGCACCAGAGACTAAAGTCAACTTAAACACATGCAAGGTATTTAGAAGTTTGACAGTCAAAGAAGATATGACTTGTGCAATGACAAATATAAATGTATCGACAGTCAGTAGAATAGCTAGGAGATAACCTCTTCATAGATTTGAATGAACGTGGGAGTTTCTTTATACATCTTATTTGAAAAGAATACTAATTTAGTTATGTTTTAATTTGCTGATGACAAAATCGATAGTAATGCCAATGAAGACATCATAACCCATTATCGGTGTCGACCCAACAACCTAACTAAAAGAGGGACGAAAGATACCAGAGGGACAGTCAAACTCATTATTTGAAAATAAACTGCCAACATCATGGTTAAAAATTAAAAAAAAACAAACAGACAAATAATAGTACACATGACACATATTGGTAAAACAAATGTTAAAAAGGCTACTGGTATAGATGGTATATCACCAAAAAAAAATTTACACGCTGCTAAACCTGTAGTGATTAAACCTATCACACAGCTTGTAAATTTATCATTATCCACTTCCATTTTTCCAGACTCATTAAAAATTGCCCAAGTGGCACCTGTTCACAAAAAAAACAGTGTTCTTGAAAAGGGTAATTATAGACCAGTTAGTGTTTTACCTGCTATATTTAAAATTTTTGAAACAGCCATAGAAAATCAACTCACTAAATACTTTGATGATATTTTCGACCATTTTCTTGCGGCATTTCGAGCTTGTTATGGCTGCCAGTCAACATTACTCAAAATTTTGGAAGATTGGAAAAAGGCACTGGATAACAATAAATATTTAGCGGCTATATTAATGGACCTAAGTAAAGCCTTTGACTGTCTTCCACATGATTTACTTCTTTTGAAATTGGAAAAATATGGCCTTAGTCCATCTGCTCTGGAATTACTCAAAAGCTATCTGACTGCAAGAAAACAGTGTGTAAAAATAGGCCAGAGTATCAGTCAAATGCAAGATATATATAAAGGTGTTCCTCAGGGATCTATACTAGGCCCTGTATTATTTAATGTTTTTATAAATGATATTTTTCTTTTTGTCAAACACTGTGATTTATACAACTATGCTGATGATAACACCCTCTCAAAAACAGGTACTACTTTGGAATCAGTTATTAAACCCTTAGAGGAAGACAGTAATTCCCTAATCTCATGGTTCTCTTTCAACAAAATGCAGGCAAACCCAGAAAAAATCCAGGCAATTTCCATAGGTAAAAAAACACACACTCAAAATATTACTTTCAACCTAAATGGATTCAACATAAAATGTGACGACGAAGTGAAACTTCTCGGTGTAACAATAGACTTTAAACTGGATTTTAACACTCACATCTCAAATATTTGCAAAAAAGCTGCACGACAACTAAACGTTCTAAAAAGAATTGGCACTCATCTCACCAGACTTTCAAAACTTACAATATACCACTCATTGATCATGTCAACCTCAGCTACTGTCCTCTTACATGGCACTTCTGCAGTGAACAAAACACAAAGAAAATAGAAAAAATACAAGAAAGAGCACTCAGATTTATTGACGACTACACAAATTCTTACAATACACTTCTTGAACAATCTAAGCTACCAGCACTAAAAATCAGAAGATTGAGAACCATGGCATTAGAGACATATAAAATAATAAATAAATCAAGTCCAGAATTCCTACATAATTTAGTAAATATTAAAGAAAATTCATATAACTTCAGGTACAAAGGCATAGCAGATATACCACGGCCAAAAACAACAAGGTATGGTAAGAAAAGCTTTAGTTATGAGGCAGCAAAACTCTGGAACTCCTTGCCAAATGAGGCAAGGAGCTTATCAACTTTTGGCCAGTTCAAAAATTTTATCTCCACCTGGTGTTTTTCAGAAAAATGTACATGCAGTTCTTGTAAATAATGTACTTACTTGCTGCACAATAACTTGATCTCGAAGCCTGCTGTTTGTTTGGGTTTTTTTTATGTTTTATTTTTTTTTTTTGCAGTTATTTTTATTTTTTATTTAGCCATTTATTTCTTTTGCTTATGCATCACCTTTGCTATAGCTGCATGCAGTCTTTTGTTTGTGCTTAAAGTGTTTAAGTTTGTATGTGCTACTGTTATATAAATACTATGTGCTACTGTATATGTGCTGATATTAGACATTTGTTTTAATCTATCTTGCTTAGCTTTTATTCTGCATGTGCTATCTATGTATTAATATATATATATGTGATGTCTGTATGTTTGTGTTGTATGTGTATCTGATGTTATTACATGTATGTTTTGTTTATTAATATCAGTCGGTTAAAGAGCTCTTAAGAGCTCATGTTCATTGTTATTATGTATATATATGCAACCCGACTTTAAATAAAGATTACTTTATTATGAGTCTTATGTAGACGAAACGCGCGTCTGGCGTACTAAATTATAATCCTGGTAACTTTGATAGCTATTTACACCACTGGGTCGATGCCTCTGCTGGTGGACGTTTCGTCCCCGAGGGTATCACCAGCCCAGTAGTCAGCACTTCGGTGTTGACATGAATATCAATTATGTGGTCATTTTTATAAATTTCCCGTTTACAAAACTTTGAATTTTTCGAATAACTAAGGATTTTCTTATCCCAGGCATAGATTACCTTAGTCGTATTTGGCACAACTTTTTGGAACTTTGGATCCTCAATGCTCTTCAACTTTGTATTTGTTTGGCTTTATAAATATTTTGATATGAGCGTCACTGATGAGTCTTATGTAGACGAAACGCACGTCTGGCGTACTAAATTATAATCCTGGTAACTTTGATAGCTATTTACTTTACTTTACACAACATGAAAAACTAATACAAGTTCCTGTATGAAGTCAGCCTGATACTAATAAAGAAACAAGTCGGCAAGAAGAGGGGCACTTGTTTTCCCATTGGAATGCCGACCAAATATGTTGTCAATTAAGAAACCAGACATCTTGATAATGTCAGTTTCAGAGAATGTTTTGTTTGAATCAGAGTGTTTAGAGTAAAATGACTTACTAACAAAATTTGAGGTTCATATTTACCAGTTTTAGGTGCACTGAAAGTGCTTGATAAAATCCAATGATTACACATTAAAAGAAAAAAAATTAAGATGTCGCACGATTGTCAATGAGACAACTCTTAACAAGACACTAACAAAAATTAAAGACAGGTCTTTGAATCTTTAAGAACAACAGCAAAACTAGTTTTTCATTCTGTACACACTTTTCCGTATTTTAAATAAATTGCGACTGATATGTATCTGAATGTACAGGAAATTCATGGTCAGCATTTGTTGTGCAATGTTGTAGACTTTTAGTTCCATACACAATCACATGCGTTTCATTATTCCATTACCCTAATCACAATATCTAAAGGGATTTAGAACAACCTTGAATCCGCTCAATTGCTATGTTTGTATTTTAACAGTGAATGTTTAAAAAAAAACAAATCTACCTAAAAAAAACGTTGTGTCTTCTGCAAAATTTGTTTTCAGTCAAATGGCCCACAACGTCACGTGCGATTTTCTCATACCATTGCGCTGGTCATAATTAACTTGTTAAAAAAGATCGCCTCCTCTGTGAATAATATGCCAACGGAGTAGGCCCATCATTACCCCTTTTTGGTCATAATATACCTTGTTTTTTTAACAACATCGTTTACATTGTATACTTAGAAGAAAGTCGAATAATTTTGTTAGCTAATAATGAGTTAACATGACAAAAAATATAACATAGGGGTTAAAAGCAGATTTTGTCTTATTTCTCTGAAACTAAAGCATTTGGATCATATCTGACATGGGGTTATAGAGTTCAGCAGAAAAAGATTTTATCTGCCCTGTAGTTTTCAGACAAATCAAACCCTAACCTTTTGTAATAAACTGTTTACAGGAAAAACATCAAAGGAAGATCTACAATCAAGTCGACATGAATGAAATGGTCAATTGATCTCTTAATGAGTTCTTGCCTTTTATAATATTTTTGTTTAACAATTTCTATGTACATTTTTGCAATCTTATACAAAAATCCTCTACTCTGAAACTACTGCGACAACTTTAACCAAGCTTGGCCACAACCATCATATGGTTATCCAGTTTAAAATATGTGTCTGATGTCCCGGCTTGTCAACAAACATGGCCGACATGGCAATAAATAGAAAACACTTTTCCCGTCTGAATGGTTTTACACTAGTAATTTTTGGGGCCCTTAATAGCTTGATGTTCGGTGTGAGCCAAAGCTTCGTACCTTGACCTATAATGGATAACTTTAATAAACTATTACTTGGATGAAGAGTTGTCTCTTTCCTTAGATGATTTTTCAAAAGTATCTTATCATCTACATCCGATTTCACCTCGATAGATGCACGCGTGATCATGCTAGTTCGTCTAGCGAAATATTGCGTTTATTTTTATCATTTTGTAAATATTTCAAACATTCTATTACATAATAATAACATACTAAAAAATTACATTGTAAGGCAATCTATATATATATATATGAATAATAATTTTCTTATATATATATATATATATATATATATATATATAGAGTACTCTATAAGAATCTACCAACCAGTAAACTTAATAGGTATTGGATCATCAAAATTGACAATACTACACAAACAGGAAAAATTATATGAGTCTGAAAGATTGTGTAACAATACCGATAGATAGATGGAAAACAAAACACTAAAAAGTGTTGAATATCATTGCACAAAGATGGAAAAACTGAACAGATGATATAAATTATACAATAATTGCAAATATTTCGGCTCAACAAATGGCCTTCTTCTGTGACAAAAGTTTTAACATTAATGAGATATAATGTATAAGGTGTAAACATAGATCACTAATAATACAGGTAAGTTTTGGTCGATTGATTTTAATCCAAAATCCTGAATATAATAATATTAACACTAGACTGTAAATTTAATTATTTCTTTCTATTGATTCCATCTGGATGGAGGACACCCAGCGTTTTTATCCAAAACCTCTCCCGATTTTCTCTTTGCCTGTTTTGCCATGTACAATCCTGTTCGATCACAAGGATCTTCATGTGATCAAAATCTTTCAGGTTGTGATCTGGTAACCTGAAATGTTGGCTGACAGGAATGTACGGTTTTTTTGTGAGGTCACTCCTGTGGCCATTGAGGCGTTTGTGAAATCCATCCCCAGAAGCAGTCTGCTAACTTACAAAGATAAACAGAAAAGTAAAAGAATCCCATGTGTGCTCACCTACCATCCATGCCTGAGAAATAGTTTCAAGACCATTCGTGATCATTGGACAGTAATCGAGAAACATTCGAAGTTATCCAAAATCTTTCCTGAGCCTCCCATGATTGCCTTCAAACAACCTAACAGCCTGAGAAATATACTTGTCCGTGCTGACCTTTCCAAACCTAACCATACTGTAGGTAATTGTCAGCCTTGTGGGGACAAGCGCTGCAAATGTTGCAACCAATTGCAGCATTCATCAACATTTCACAGTAAGACCACAGAAAAGACATACAAGATCTTTTGCAATGTCAACTGCAAAAGCTCAAACGTGATTTACGTTCTTGAGTGTCCTAGATGTGGTCTCCAATATGTTGGTGAATCTATGCAGCCATTTCACAAACGCCTCAATGGCCACAGGAGGTACCTCACAAAAAAACCGTACATTCCTGTCAGCCAACATTTCAGGTTACCAGATCACAACCTGAAAGATTTTGATCACATGAAGATCCTTGTGATCGAACAGGATTGTACATGGCAAAATAGGCAAAGAGAAAATCGGGAGAGGTTTTGGATAAAAACACTGGGTGTCCTCCATCCAGATGGAATCAATAGAAAGAAATAATTAAATTTACAGTCTAGTGTTAATATTATTATATTCAGGATTTTGGATTAAAATCAATCGACCAAAACTTACCTGTATTATTAGTGATCTATGTTTACACCTTATACATTATATCTCATTAATGTTAAAACTTTTGTCACAGAAGAAGGCCATTTGTTGAGCCGAAATATTTGCAATTATTGTTTAATTTATATCATCTGTTCAGTTTTTCCATCTTTGTGCAATGATATTCAACACTTTTTAGTGTTTTGTTTTCCATCTATCTATCGGTATTGTTACACAATCTTTCAGACTCATATATTATATATATATATATATATATATATATATATATATATATATATATATATATATATATATATATATATATATATATATATATATATATATATATATATATATATATATATTAAAGAACATCAGTTGTTCGACCTGTTAGTCAAATGCGTTTTGTTAAAATATACTTTTTTGGTCTTTTGGAAAATGTTGTTTGTGCTGTATTTAGACCCTTCTACAACGATTTTTTTGTACATGCACCCATATAAAAATTGCGGTTTTTATCCAACGCAATCACAGGTTTGAACGTAGTTTTCAATTTAGACTTGTTTATATTTTTCCGTTTGAGCTTGTATCATATTTTCCTTCCGGTTTATATGATCGGTTCATCCTATGACTCTTAAAACTCAAGAGTCTATCTAAAAAATGAGGTTTAATTATATATGGCCTTCCAAATACCGTTTCGATCCCTAACATCACTGAAGAGACATTTATTGTCGAAATCCGGATCTGGTATACAAAACAAATATTGACACCTTATTTTTTGTGGCATAACATCTTGGCCACTAGTTAATTGTTTTCTGTTTAGTATTAAAAGTTATTATATTAAGATTCATTTTGTTACATCTTGTGATCAATTTTATGTTGCAATCGCCAATTGCAGTCAGCAGGGTTAAAGAACCTCACTTGTTCGACCTGTTAGTCAATTCGTTTTGTTTAAATATACTTTTTTCCTTTTTTGGTATTCCAGAATCGAAAATGTTGTTTGTGCTGAATTTAGACCCTTCTACAACGATTTTTTTTACATGCACACGTATAAAAATTGCGGTTTTTATTCAACGCAATCATAGGTTTGAACGTAGTTTTTAATTTAGACTTGCTTATATTTTTTCGTTTGAGCTTGTATCATATCTTCCCTCCGGTTTATATGATCCGTTCATCCTATTGTATCTTGAAATTCAAGAGTCTATCTAAAAATGAGGGTAAATTATATATGGCTTTCCAAATACCGTTTCGATCCCTAACATCACTGCAGAGACATTTATTGTGGAAATCCGGATCTGGTGTACAAAAAAAATATTGACACCTTATGTTTGTGGCATAATATCTTGGCCACTAGTTAATTGTTTTCTGTTTAGTATTAAAAATTATATTAAGATCCATTTTGTTACATCTTGTGATAATTTTATTTGGCAATCGCCAATGCCAGTCAGCAGGGTTGAAGAACATCAGTTGTTCGACCTGTTAGTCAAATGCGTTTTGTTTAAATATACTTTTTCACTTTTTTGGTCTTCCAGAAAATGTTGTTTGTGCTGAATTTAGACCCTTCTACAACGATTTTTTTACATGCACACGTATAAAAATTGCGGTTTTTATCAAACGCAATCATAGGTTTGAACGTAGTTTTCAATTTAGACTTGTTTATATTTTTTCATTTGAGCTTGTATCATATTTTCCCTCCGGTTTATAGGGTCTGTTCATTCTATTTACTCGTTTTAAAATTCAAGAGTCTATCTAAAAATGAGGGTAAATTATATATGGCCTTCCAAATACCGTTTCGATCCCTAACATCACTGAAGAGACATTTATTGTCAAAATCCGGATCTGGTGTATTGACACCTTATGTTTGTGACATAACATCTTGACCACTAGTTAATTGTTTTCTGTTTAGTTGACAAGACAAGATGGCCGAATAGAAGGCTTTCCTGCACAGCACTCCCAATATTTTTAGAGTTTTAGTTGTTTGAAAGCACAACAGGTTTTACAAAAAACTGTACAGTTACACCCTACACACTTTCTCACGCTTCGTAGTGCATTTTAGAGTTTTAACCTCCTGGCACAAATGACATTTTAAGGTTTTTAAATGCGACATGGTTGAACATTTTTTACCGGTGCTTTTATCCTAAGTATCCTTAGCCTGTAGATAATCCTGTGTGTTCGCTTTTAGTGTATATATTTGACATTTATCGTTTTAAAAAACTTTTATTGGTGAGCACTTCGTAAATAGCGCACTAGAATATATATTGAGAAGTAACTTTTAAAATATCAACCGGAAGTGACGAATTTTTAAATATGGCGTCTCCCATTACTGTGCGGAGGACAAAAAGTAAAATCACAAAAATACTGAACTCAGAGGAAAATCAATTCGGAAAGTCCATAATCACATGGCAAAATCAAATAACAAAACGCATCAAAAACGAATGGACAAGAACTGTCATATTCCTGACTTGGTACAGGCATTTTCAAATGTAGAAAATGGTGGATTGAACCTGGTTTTATAGCTAGCTAAACCTCTCACTTGTATGACAGTCGCATCAAATTCCATTATATAGTCACCGATGCGTGAACAAAACAAACAGACATAATAGGTAAAAATGTCAAAAATAGGGGTACAGCAGTCAACATTGTGTTATCATCTTAATCACTATAAAAACAAAAATGTAACGAAGAAGCACAAAAAGGCATACATCAAATTAACATCCTCATTTTGATTATATTATACGATTATATTTGTCTATGTAAGATGCACCCATCAAGGAAGGAGGGTATGGGTACTGGTGTAAAATTGCGCGTTTGAAATTCGCACAGGTAGACATGAAATAATTTTGTCGTTCAAAGTATGACGGGATGCATAAATACAGTCACGCAAAATAGATATAACAAACACTGACTTAGCAGTTAAAGTAATAATAATAAATAAAATAATAGTGTGGTTCAAAGTATGACGTGATACATAAGTACAGAGTCACGTAAAATGTATATCACAAAAAAAGTTGGTTAACAGTAAAAGTAATATTAATGAATAAAATAAATTTGTCATTCAAAGTATGACAAGATACGTAGGTACAGAGTCACATCATAAAATAATTTTGTCATTCAAAGTATGACAAGATACATAGGTACAGAGTCACATCATAAAATAATTCGTCGTTCAAAGTATGATGGGATACATAAGCACAGAGTTACGTCAAAAGGATATCTCTAAAACAGACAACAGTAAAAGTAATATTAATAAAGACAAATAAAAGAATAATATAACACGTAATTAAGACGATAAACAACGTCAGTACGCAAAATCTATACTTCAAGACCATCGTGTATTATTTGTGAAGTTGATACGGAATATTTATCAACAAGTTCTGGGTACCTTCCGATGAACTTTTTTAGAAAAAGGACGAGACGTTCTTTGACATACCCCTGGTTCATCAACTTTCTGCTCAGACACTGGTGACGTTTTACAAATTCTGAGTAGGAGCTGCAAGCTCTTGAATACCGAATAAGTTGGGAAATGTATATTCCATATGCAGGTGAAGTTGGTATGTTGCTACTAAGGTGGGGGAAATTGATAATTTCAAAATCAAAATCGTCTCGTTTGTCATAGATTCTGGTACTAAGATGACTGTGTATGTCAAATTCGAGGTATAAGTCTAAAAATGAGGCGGATGAAGCCGTGTCTGTTGTCTCTTTAATTTCTAGTTCTGGTGGATATATTAATGGAACCCAATCAGAAAAGTTTGGATTGTTAATGGAAAGAACATCATCAATATATCTGAAAGTGAAATTAAATAACCTGGCTTCTTTGATCTTTACAGTTACACCCTACACACTTTCTCACGCTTCGTAGTGCATTTTAGAGTTTTAACCTCCTGGCACAAATGACATTTTAAGGTTTTTAAATGCGACATGGTTGAACATTTTTTACCGGTGCTTTTATCCTAAGTATCCTTAGCCTGTAGATAATCCTGTGTGTTCGCTTTTAGTGTATATATTTGACATTTATCGTTTTAAAAAACTTTTATTGGTGAGCACTTCGTAAATAGCGCACTAGAATATATATTGAGAAGTAACTTTTAAAATATCAACCGGAAGTGACAAATTTTTAAATATGGCGTCTCCCATTACTGTGCGGAGGACAAACAGAACGATTGTACGCAAAGAGATATTCACACCCAGTAGAAATGAAACATCAATGAAATATAAACTTAACGAAAAAAGGCATTACTTAAAAAGATAGATGCTGCGAAAAGAGATTTTGATGTTGAAATTGAACTAAAAAGAGGCACTTTAGTGACGTCGTTTACACCAGCAGCATATGAAGTATATAAAAGGGCTATAATCAAATATTATGATGTACATCAGAATAAAACATACATTAAAACTGTCAAATCTAGTAAAACTAGCAATAAGACAATTAAAAAAGAAATAGTAGAGGAATCGTTTTCAATTAGACCGAAAGAAAATATGAATATTAAATGAAGACAATGGTATAGAATCAAAATGTTCAATACTACTAGTAGCATGGATATCAATGGACGTCAATACCAGCAATTTATTTGTGAAGACCTCCCAACAATCATAAAGACTATAGATATGGCACATGTGAAACAAATCAATGAAAAGATAATAGAAATATGAGAACTTGTACTTTCAAATCAGGCAGTGACTGAATATAGTAGTAAGAACCATAATACAGAAGATAATGGATTAAAATGTGAAAATACAAACAAGTTACAAATAATAGGTAGAAGAAAGAACATTCCTATCCCTGAAAGTGAAACAAATAAAACACAAAGTGAACAAGAAAACATTGAACCACAAATTATTGATATCAAATGTCCAGCATGTTTTTATGATGTCAACAATGAAGACTCTGTTAAATATACAAAATGTTGTATGTGGTTACATAAAGAATGCAGTAATCTCACTGAAGAAGAATTTAAAAAACTATCTGAAGACACCAACCTGACATATACTTGCCCATTGTGTGAAAACTTAGAAGATATATTTATAAATGAGAGTTTTATACAGTTTGAACTAGAGAACGACCGAGAGGGAACGAACACACCCCTAAATGTAACATTCAATATTGAAGAAGAAGAAGAAAAATATGCACACATAGTTATAAACAATAGCAATCAACAACAAGAAAGTGAATCAAAATCAAAAACATATTTTTTGTATATAAGTTACATTCCTATTTTTTTTTTTTTTCTTTTT
The DNA here is from genome assembly GCA_037788925.1 of Mytilus galloprovincialis. Lineage (NCBI taxonomy): Eukaryota > Metazoa > Mollusca > Bivalvia > Mytilida > Mytilidae > Mytilus > Mytilus galloprovincialis. The sequence continues at coordinate 75,151,865 of CM075342.1, read as the reverse complement.
GTACACCGATGCAATGGTTTTCTCTTGAATTGTCTGTTTTAAACAAATGTATAAAAAATTGTTCACATATCGGTTATATCCAAAGTGTTAATCGATCGCATTGTTTAGGGGATAGAGATCAGTCTTCGGATAACGTTGTTCAAACTATATTTGTGTTACTTGTTCTTCAAATACTTCTAATTATGGGTGGAATAGAAACTAATCCTGGCCCTCATCCGCTATATGATGATAATGACGATCATAATATTAGCTTCGATAGTGTATCAGAGAGTAACAGTATACGTGAAATGTTTTCAACTTCAATTTCCTTTTTACATTTAAATGTGCAAAGCTTACTTCCAAAACTAGATCTGATTCTTGCTGAGTACGAAGATTTTGATATACTGTCATTTTCTGAAACTTGGTTGAACGGTAATAACTCGCCAGACTCAGTTGAACTTTTAAATTACCAGAAACCATTCAGGAAAGATAGGGGTCCCATGAAAAGTGGGGGAGGGGTAATAGTATATGTTAAAGAAAATATTCATTCGAAAAGACGTGATGATTTGGAAGTGCCCGGTGTTGAGGTTATATGGATTCAGCTAAAAATAAATAACAAAAATGTATTGTATGGAACCTTCTACGTGCCACCTAAAAGTAATAATGAAATATGAACAAAAATTGAAAATTCAATTGAGTCTGCCGTAAATGATGTAAAATGTGACCGAATTATTGTAACGGGAGATTTTAACGACAACTTACTAAATGGTGTTAATTCCAAAATACATAATATTTGTACAAATTACAGTTTAGAGCAACTTATTGAAGATCCAACTCATTTTACGGAACATTCGTCGTCTCTAATTGACTTAATTATGACTGATAATTCCGATTTTGTACCGTATTGTGGAGTCGGTCCACCACTTTTAGACCAAATAAGATATCACTGTCCAGTTATGGGGTTTATTAATGCACAAAAACCTGCTTGTTTGTCTTTTAAAAGAAAAATATGGTTATATAAGCAAGGTGATTTTGATGAATATAGACGCATATTGACCAAAACCAACTGGGATAGAATATTTTCTCTAAATGATGTTGATAAAATTAATTCAGAAATTTCAAATCGTATCCTTGATGCAGCTGAAATTTCCATACCCAATAGAATCGTAACTATTCGGAAAACTGACCCTGCTTGGTTAAATAACGATTTAAGAAAACTCATAAGAAAGAAAAACCGTTTACACTCAAAAGCTAAGCGGTTTAATCGACCCGCCGATTGGAATAAATTTAGACAAAATAGAAATAAAGTGACCACTTCAGTAAGACAAGCTCGCGAACAATATCAAAATAATCTTATACAAAAATTGTCAAATAGTAACTTATCGACAAGAACTTGGTGGAAAACTGGTAACCAAATTTCTGGTATCAAACCTACTCACTCGGGTATTCCTCCCCTGCTTAAGGTAGATGGGGTGTCTAAATTATAATCCATAGAATCTTTTAATAATTTGCCAAAATGTAGTTTATATCCTGCTTGTTTAAAAACAGTAATAAAAAGAATGGGTCACCGGACTCATTTTCACACTACAGGTTGTGCAAAATTGTTAAGATTTTGTATAGATTATGCATTGAAAACCCACTTTTCCGCCATAAAACGCAACCCACACCATAGAATTTTGAGATAAAATATGAGAAGATAGCCCCAATATTATGCTTTCAGATAAGAAAAAGAAAAAATGGGGTCACCGGACTCGTTTTCATGCTACATGTAAAAATGGGTAAATTCCTAACACATTCTATAGAAAAAGTAACACTATCTGAATTATCTGCCCTTTCATTTGAGTTGCCTCCCCTTATTTGACAAAGTTGGAAAAAAATAAATCAAACAAAAGAATTCTTTTTTTTTGTAAAATACAATCATAAATATGATCAAACATGGCATTTTCTTTATTTTAATGACAATTCTTTCACATGAATTACCTACTACTATAAAAATTTGCACATTTTATCAAAGATCTAGACCTTGTTTTCTAGTATTTCAAAATCCAAGATGGAGGAAGACACCCTATCTACCTTAAGGATGATAACTTAATATTTAATGACATTGATAAAGCGAATGAATTTAATAACGTTTTTGCGATGCAGACAAACATAGATGATACCGAAGCTGTTATTCCTGCCTTAACCGTTCCAGACTATACACTAAGTGACATTACACTTAAAGGTCAAAGATGTTCTAAAGATTTTAAATCCAAATAAGGCCTCGGGTCCAGACTTGATAAGTCCAATATTATTAAAAGAGGCTGTATCACAGCTAAAATTCCCTCTTTGTAAACTATTTAATTTATCTTTATCTAAAGCTATATTTCCGGCAGATTGGAAAAAAGCAAATGTAACTCCTGTTTTAAAAAGTAACAATTGTAATGAGGTAAAAAATTACAGACCAATCTCGTCGTTAAGTATATTATCAAAGTGCATGGAGCGATGTGTCTATAAACATGTTCACAACTTTCTAATTGAAAATAGGATAATCACCCCTAATCAATCGGGTTTTACAAAAGGCGATTCTGCCATAAATCAACTTATTGATATTTCGAACTACTTTGGTAGAGCTTTAGATAACGGAAAAGAGATAAGGGTGGTTTTTTGTGACATCAGCAAAGCTTTTGATCGGGTTTGGCATAAAGGGCTATTATCAAAACTTAAACAATATGGAATTTCTGGTAATTTACTAAATTGTTTTTGTGATTATCTATCTGAGAGGAGTCAACGGGTGATCTTAAATGGAAGCAATTCAACATGGAGACAGATAAATGCAGGTGTCCCACAGGGCTCAATCTTAGGTCCGCTACTTTTTCTTATCTTTATAAACGATATAGTGACTGATATTAAAGCTACTATCAAATTATTTGCAGACGACACTAGTATTTATTTGACAGTAGACACCCCTGAAAATACTGCTGAAATTCTTAATGGAGATCTGAATAAAATCCATATGTGGTCCTCTAAGTGGCTTGTAAATTTTAACTCACAAAAAACAGAAACCATGATTGTTTCAAGAAAATCAATAAAACCTAGTCATCCGATCTTAAAAATGAATGACACCGATCTTCAAGCAGTTTCTACTCATAAACATTTAGGTATTATTTTTGCAAATAATGGGTTATGGAATATTCATCTTGAATATATAGTTAAACGTGCATATAATAGAATAAATATCCTTAGGAAGATGCGTTTTATACTGAATAGGTTCACTTTAGAAAAAATGTATTTTTCATATATTCGACCAATATTAGAGTACGGGGATGTCATTTGGGATAATCAAACACAATACTTGAGTAATCAAGTGGAAAATGTTTAAATTGAAGCTATGAGAATTGTAACAGGTGGGAATAAATTAACTTCGATACAGATGCTTTATGAGGAAACGGGTTGGGAAACACTTTCGGAAAGAAGGGAAAAACATAAGCTCACTATGTTTTATAAAATGGTGAATAAGGAAACTCCAGATTATTTACAAAACTTGGTACCAAATCCAAGGAGGGGAATCTACGTCATCACGCAGGGTGTCGGCGATTGAAATTGGACCACCATCTTGCCGCTTCAAAGTAAGAATTTTACTTATTATGCCAGTTATATGAGGTTTATGATTATACAAAATAGTCCACCAAAGACTATATAAAGTAGGAAAATTAATGAGCCATTGCTCAATATTATTGGTTATCTCAATTTTGTAAACACTTCGATACCAGTTTTTGGAATTAGGTCAAACATGCAGGATATCGGCAAAATTTTTCCTAACAACATCTTGATTATCAAGAACCGCCTACTTTATCAACAAATGAACATGTCCGAGTTCTTTATTGTACTCGGGAAAATACTTGTAACTCACGAATATCCGTCATTATGGTCGAAAAACGTCTTATTTTTAAAAAATGGAAAAAGGATGTCGGCAACACATAGAATATCGAAGGATGTCGGGGACACATCATATACTATTTATAACGCATATATTTTTCAACATGTAACAAGATCTAATTTCTTATTTTTTCAGAGAAAACTAATGGTCATGACAAGACGCAAATCAAACTGTTTGACTGTCCCTTTGGTATCTTTCGTCCCTCTCTTTTAAACTTGTGCAGGCGAAAACGATCGCGAATACAACCTGATGTTGACCAGCCGATCAGATCGCCCACTAAATCGCGATCCGTAAAAAAATCAAAACCATGCAAATCCTCATTTGTCATCAAAATAAAAACACCTGGCAAAAAAAATAAGTTTCACCCAATGTCAATAACTGAAGAAATTGCAACAAAACAACCAGTAGACTTGAGCAAAGGCCACGATAAAGGACCAACAGGGCCATGCATACGATTGTTTGCAGATCAACTTCAAAACGACATGTTACATGAAATGGAACATGAAATAAAGGATTCCCCAAAATATGACAAACTGCAAGAATTGATAGCACTTGCTCCTGCAGTTCTTAATCAAAACAATTGTGCTGATTCCATCGTTAAGTTCTTCAAGGTTGTATCAGACGTAAAATTTCCCATTGACATAATATTGCGTTTCTCTTATGAATTAGTTAACTTTTTCAGCACTTCAAACACTTGTGAAATGCGTTACATTGACAGTACAAGAAAGTTTTTTAAACTTGGATGAATATTATTTGGCAGCAAGTTTGTTCGATTTAATTCACCATTTTTTTTCTTAAAATGTCCTGTACCAAGTCAGGAAAATTGCCATTGTTATATAATAGTTCGTTTCTGTGTTTATTACATTTATGAATGTTGTATTTCTGTTGTGTCGTAGTTTTCCTCTTATATTTGATGCGTTTCCCTCAGTTTTAGTTTGTAACTCGAATTTGTTTTTATTTCTCGATTTATGATTTTCAAACAGCGGTATACTACTGTTGCCTTTATTAAACACCCGGTAGATGAAGGGCCAGATGAAATGTCATATACATATGACACATATATATCAGTATAGTATATATATATAGTATCAAAAAGACTTGGTTCAATAATTGACCCCTGTGGAACCCCTGGTTTAACTGAAACGAAATCTGATTTTCACCTTCTAAAACTTTTTTTTTCTCGAATATTTACAAAAATTGAATCCTGGTTTTTTTTAATCGTATCTTTATAATGGTTGATAAAAATGGACATTTACATTGTTAATATATTAGTGTGTCCCCGACATCCTTCGATATTCGATGTGTTGCCGACATCCTTTTTCCATTTTTAAAAAATAAGAAGTTTTCCGACCATAATGACGGATATTTGTGAGTTACAAGTATTTTCCCGAGTACAATAAAGAATTCGGACATATTTATGTGTTGTTAAAGTAGGCGGTTCTTGATAAACAAGACGTTGTTAGGAAAAATTTTGCCGATATCCTGCATGTTTGACCTAATTCCTAAAACTGGTATCGAAGTGTTTGCAAAATTGAGATAACCAATAATATTGAGCGATGGCTCATTAATTTTCCTACTTTGTATAGTCTTTGGTGGACTATTTTGTATAATCATAACCCTCATATAACTGGAATAATAAGTAAAATTCTTACCTTGAAGCGACAAGATGGTGGTCCAATTTCAATCGCCGACACCCTGCGTGATGACGTAGATTACCCCCCTTGAAATCAAATAATTAATTTACATAACCATTTCACTCGTCAGACTCAAAATACTTCGGAAATTCGTACAAGAATTAATCTATACTCCGATTATTTCCTTCCTTCGTCTATTAAATTGTGGAATAAATTACCAGACCAAACGAGAAATTCTACGTCTTTAAGCATTTTTAAAAGTCGTATAAAAAACCCAAATAATAAATGCCCTAATTTTTACTACACTGGTACAAGAATGGGTCAAGTATTGCATGCCAGGTAAAGGATGAATAGTAGTTCTCTAAATGAACATTTGTTCAAACGAAATCTAGTAGATTCTTCAAACTGCTCGTGTGGTTTGATCGAGTCTACAGCTCATTTCTTATTGCATTGTAAACAATATGACGAATTGCGTAATGACATTATTTTCTCAATTAATTATCCAGTCACACTAAACACGGATTTACTTTTATTTGGATCACAATAAGGATATTTTTGGAAAAGTACAAAAATTCTTACTTAAGTGCAAGAGATTTACAAGATACATTTTTATTCACTATTTTCACAAAGTTGTATTTCATCTAAACATGTGTATAGTATTTCAGTGTAGTTTTCTTTTTTCTTTCTTTTTACTTTTTTTTCTTCTTTTGTTGTATTTATTTCAATTATTTTAGAATTATTTTTTTTTCCTCCTTTCTTTTTCAGTTACACAGTAACTTATTTATTCTTGTTCCATATCATTGTAATATTGCATGCTATATTTATGTAATAGTTAACTGGAGTTGGTATTTCAAGGAAACGGATTAATATAAGCTATATATAGCTTGTTTCTGAATCCTGTTATTATTGTGTATTTTGTATGATTATATATTTGTATTGATGATGAATAAATATGTTTAAACTAACAATTATAACAAGAAGCCATCACAACTAAACTGAAAGAAATAGATCTAACTGAAATTCAAACAACATCAGAAGCAATTGAAAATTTAAGGAATATCCTACATCATGCAGGAAACCTTTCTATCCCAAAGTATATATAGAAAACAAACAGTTGTTACAACAAAAGGCAAAAGTATTTGGAACCTAGATATAAACGATGCTTCTCGAAAATCTAAAGAAGCCCTCTACATATGGAAGCAAGATATGCAAAGTTACGAACTTTAAAATGAAATGCAAACTGCAAAAAGGCGATTAAGGAGTGCACAACGTAGGACACATGCTTCGCAAAGGAAAGCACTTACAGAAAAAATTATGAAATCAAGCCAAAGTAATTACAAACTATTTCATAAATTAACTCAAAACCAACGAAGATCTGATACTTCAAATCCCGACATAATGGTTTTCAATATAAACGCCTTAGATAACCCAGAGGAAATTTCAGATGGATGGAGGGACTATTTCTCAGAACTTTTTAATAATGACATTGAGAATGAGATTGGTGTAGAAAAACTTAACCTCGGAAAGATCCAAAATGAAATCATTGAATCTATAGAAAAAGAAAATCTACAACCAATAGAATGAGCAACTGTAGTCATCAATTTGTAAGATGAAAACAGGAAAATCACCAGAGGTTAATGGCATTAGCTCAGAGCATTTCAAGTATGGACCAGAAGAGATTGTACCATGTATAGTATTTATCATCAATTTAATTTTTTACAAACTAGATGTGCCAGACAAAAATAAAATCTGGAACCGTTACTCCAGTATTAAAAAACGGCAAAGACAAGATGTACCCAGAAAATTACAGGGGTATAACAGTTACTAAGTTATGTAACACGGTAAAGAAATCGTGTAGTAAACGAAAGACTTTGTGTTCTAGAACCTCTTTTATTACAAAATGCAATGTGAACATTTACAGCTATATATACATTGGTTAATTTGTAATTTGTTGTATACTATTTGTTACGAGAACACAACAGAGATACCAAAAGACTTTCTTACAACGTATAGGTACTCTCTGTTTTTATCATATATGTGTTACAGTTTGTATGTAACCATCATTGTACGCGCATGGCTTGCATGCTTGCGCTACATTTATGTACTCGTAGTTCTATATTGTATACATTGTATAATATGTAAACATCTTATAACATACATAAGATGAGAAAACATCTTAAAGTTTATATTTAAAGTTAGAACAAACATGCCAAGCAATCACATACGGCTAGCGGAAACTTTAACTAAACTAGGCACATTTAGGAAAAAAACTTATAAAATAAAAAATTGAAAGTCCCAGATAAAAATATTTATATAAACAACAACTGTGTATGTGTGAAGACAAAACAATGCCTATTTTTATCTTCACTTTTTAAAATTAAATGTGCACTAAGAAAGGAAAGAATACACAAACCACCTAATACTAGAATCAAAATAATAAACAACTTTGAAATTTTAATAAATGGCACTAAAAGTAACCCAACAGATTTAAACAACTTTACCATCAGGTTGTCACGTGTTACACCTTTAGAATTTATCAACAAAGAAAGTAGTTACGAGTCAGTCAAGCGTACTTTAAATAAAATAAATAACAAATTTAAAAACAATCAATATGATAAAAGACATCCACATATGTACGCTGAATGTTAAAGGACTCAGAGATAAAGAGAAAAGAACAAGATTTTATCAATGGATAAAAAATCAAAAAAGTCTTATAACTTTTATACAAGAAAGTCACTTTGATGAAAATCTTGAAATACTGAAACTAGTAACGTTATCTATTTTAGTCATGGTACAACCCAAAGTAAAGGGGTAGCCATTATAATTGATAATAAGTTAGAATGTAAAGTAATCAATGAAAACAAAGACAAAGACGGTAGAATACTAATGTTAAACATAGAAATAGAAAATATAATCTATTCGCTCATTAACATATATGCACCAAACATAGAAACGGAAAGAAACAAGTTCTTTAAAAATCTGTCTGATTTCATAAGTAATTATGCAATTGGAACGGTAATAATAGGCGGCGACATGAACGATGCACTATCAAACTTAGATAGAAAACTTACTAATGGAAAACGCAAAAATATAAAACCAGTAAATAGTTTAAAATCTTTAATTAAAACACACAATCTAATCGATATATGGCGATATTTAAATCCTAAAAAAATACAGTACACCTGGAAAAGACAAAACTTCAGTCAAGCAAGTAGAATTGATTACTTTTTAATAAATAAAGATTTTGTGCTCAATACAAAATCAAGCGACATAAGACCCGCACTGATAAAAAGCACAGACCATCAAGGCGTGTCTCTAAAATTACAAAGCGTAACGGCCGAGAGTAGAGGTACAGGATACTGGAAATTAAATAATTCCATTTTAGAAGAAAATGAATATTGTAAAGAAATAGAAATAATTATTGCAAAATACAAAACATGTAAGACACAACTACGGATGTGCATCTTATTTGGGACGCGATTAAACTTGACATTAAACTGTTTACAATAAATTATTGCAAAAGCAGAGCTTACAATAAAAATAATGAAATAAAGCAAATGGAAAAAAAATTAACAATCTTAACCGAAAAATATCAGAAAAATGAAAACAACGATATTTTGCAAAAAATAAATCAAATTGAAAATCAGTTAGAAAAAATTATGAATATAAAGCTAAAAGCGCCCAATTAAGATCGAAACAAGATTGGGTAAAAAAGGCGAAAAAAAACAGCTTACTTTTTAGGCCTAGAAAAAAATAAACAAACAAAAAAAACAATAATAAAACTAAAAGATGACCAAGGAAACATTGTTACAGATCAAAGTAAAATACTTCAAATTGAAAAGGATTTTTACGAAAAACTATATTCAAAAGAAAATGAAAACATGGCCCAATCATGGGAATATATTAACAGTACCGAAGTAAAAAATAAATTATCAAAACACGAAAGTCAGACGTGTGACGGATATGTTAAAATAGAAGAATTAACACTAGCAGTAAATAATTTAAAACCCAATAAAAGCCCAGGTAAAGATGGTATCACAACAAATTTCTATAAAAAGTTTTGGCAATCATTAGGCCCCATCCTTGTTAACATCTTTAATGCAAGCTACGACAGGCAAAAGCTACCATTTTCTCAAAGACAAAGTATTCTTAATCTTATATACAAAAAGATGGATCCACTAGATCTTTCAAATTATAGGCCAATCTCCTTATTAAACTCAGACTATAAAATACTATCTTACACATTAGCTCAAAGAATAAAAAATGTACTAAATTTAATAATAAATGCAGACCAAACAGGATATATAAAAAAACGATATATTGGCTTTAATCTCAGACAAATACAAGACATCATAGATTACGCCGACAAATTCAATGTTGAAGGTGCAAATTTGTTTCTAGACTTTTCAAAAGCATTTGATACTTTAAAATGGACCTTTATGTACCAAACTCTCGAACATTTCTGCTTTAATAGTTCATTTATTAACTGGATCAAAACGTTATATTCTGATATAAATAGCTCTGTGTTCAATAATGGATGGATCTCTGCACCAATTAGTCTAAAAATGGGGGTGCGTCAAGGATGCCCCTGCTCTTCCATGATCTTCGTGATCGCAGTTGAAATCATGGCATGTAAATTAAGGAATGATTATAACATTAAAGATTTTGAAATCAAACTTGACCATTCAAAACATAATCTGAAAATTTCCCAGTTAGCAGATGATATCACTCTGTTTCTTAAATCAAAAAATGAAATTATAGCAGCATTAAACGTTATTGAAATATTTGGCACATTTTCTGGTCTTAAATTAAATAAAAACAAAACGGAAGGCATTTGGATAGGAAAGCTGAAAAATTGTAAAGATAAAGTAGATAATATAAAATTCACAGATAAACCCGTTAAAGTGTTAGGATTATATTTCGGCACAAATAAAGCAGAATGCGCAAAACTAAATTGGGAAAACAAATTTGAAAAAGCAAAAAAACTCATGAAATCTTGGGAAAAAAGACATATTACTATCATCGGTAAAATTCTTATAATCAAATCACTTATTATTCCACAATTCACATACTTAGCAAGTATGACAGTCATAAATAAAACGTACAGCGACAATCTAGAAAGAGAAATTTTTAATTTTATTTGGAACGGTAAACAAGACAAATTAAAAAGGTCAACTCTCATAGCAGATTACAGTACAGGAGGACTCAATAGGATAGATATCGACAGCTACTTTAATACACTTAAAATTAAATGGGTATTAAGATTAATGGAGTCAAAACATGAAAATTGGTCAATTATTCCGAGATTCTTTTTTCATAAATACGGGAAAAACTTCCTTATCTTCAAAATGAATTTAGAACTTAAAAATTTAAAACTACTTAAAATTACAACTGAATTACCAGAATTTTATCTGGATATTGTAAAATGCTGGATACGGAAAGGTGGAGGTCAAACTAAATCACCCTTTAACTTTAGAGAAATACGCAAAGAAATTATATGGGGTAATAAAAATATAAAAATAAAAAAAAAACATTATTGATGCTCAATTGGATCAAAAGCAATATAATCTATATTAATGAAATTATTGACGAAAATGGTCAAATCAACGAAAAGACAATACTGCGTAAGTTAGAAATAAAAACACAACTGGATAGCCGAACTATCAATACTAAAAAAAGCTATTCCAAAATGTTGGATAGATATCCTGAAAACAGATAAATCTGTTAAAACCCAAGTTAGTATTAACGAAAAAATAATTAGAATAATTGAAACAGAAATAAATTTAGCAGATCTTGATAACAAACCCGTCTATCAACATTTTATAAAAAACAAAATAACTCCAAACATTGGAATAATAAAATGGCAAAGAATATTAGGCGTAAAACCATTACAAATTAGACACTCCTTATCATTAACAAACAAAGAAATATACACAAACAAACTTAAAGTTTATAAATGGAAATTATTTAGCTATATATTGCCGAACACAGAAAATCTTTTCAAATGGAAATATCTAATACGTCAGAGTGTGCTTTATGCAAATGCACAGACAATTATCAACATTTTTTTATCGATTGTGAATTTTTAAAAGACTTGTGGAATAAAATAACAGAAAAAATGAATATCATAAACTTCTGTAAGAAAATAAACATAATAGATATAGTCTTTGGATATAAAATAGGAGACCGACATTATAATGACATAAATCTTATTATAACTTTGATAGGTTTCTCAATTTACAAATCATTTTACACGTTAGAACAAAGAACAAAATCCGCCGACATATACAACATCTTCAAAAAAGAATTTGAATTATATTTTGAAGTTAACAGATGTGTAAAAAAACGTAAAAGTAATCTAATTCGCAAATTTCAAAAATTTCTTTAAACTGTTAGATTATAAAATACGTAAACATAATATTCATATATAGTTTCGAAACATAACGCACAAAATATTTACTCAAGTATCTTTAAAATGAAAATGCAAAATTAAATTTGACACCTCAGCGGCCGTAAAGAAAAACCCATAAATTACACCTATTCTAAAACTTTAAATCAAAACACAATAAGGTACATATTAGGGGGAAAGACAATAAATTCATATTTCGATAATAATAAACATATGATATCTTATCTTTTGATAATAATCCAAAAGCGAAAAGATTAACACATAAACTTTATTATCCTTCAATCATGTCAGGTTACGATTATTTGATCACACTAAGACCTTGCACGATTTTTCTAAACGAGCAATATGTGTCAGGTAGACTGTATCCAATAATGAGAATGTAAAAGTAAAGGTCAAATACGGAACAAAATTACGTAATTATAAATGTGAATGATTTGCAATTATATATGCTTATATTGTATTTTTTTCTATTTGTAACTGGCAATTAGTTGGATTATATTATAATTTATAAATGTATGTTTTACCGACAAATTAAACTAACAAGTACTAACACAATTTAATATATACTACTAACGGTTAACGAGGCCGGGATAAGGTAACGGTATTTGATGTATCCACTAACTAATGTAAAAACTATCAATAAAACATGATTTACCTTTAAAAAAAAAACAGAAAAAAACAGTTACTAATACTTTTTCAACTGTACTTGAAAGTCTCTTTAAAGACAAAAATGAACCAACTCTACTTCCAAAACAAAGTAAATTACAACGTGGTTTCACAGAAAAGGCACCATCACTAAATACAGCGTTAATTGTTACACAAACAGCAGACTGTTATAAGGAACTTTTGAGAGAACTTTTTCTACTTACCCTTGACGCCCAAAAGGCCTTTGATATACTCAATCATGAGATACATTTTAACAACCTATATCATGACGGAATTTGTGGTGGAATTTGGATACTTTTACGTAATTTATATACATGTAGAAATATGTCTATACAAGTGAAATGGAATAATAGTCTCTCAGGTGAAGTGAAAGTAACACAAGGTGTAAGACAAGGAGCAAAATTGTCAACAATGTTGTATAAGAGATATAATAACAATATACTGAAAGCATTAGAAAGATCTGAAATTGGAACTCAAATAGGAAACATAAAAGTAATGGCCCCAACATGTGCTGACGACATAGCTGTATTGGCAGAAAACCAACATGAAGTACAAGCATTATTAGACATTGTTGAAAACTGTACAAAACGAGACCTAGTAACTATATACTTAAATAAGTCAGATTTGGTACCGATCACTAAATGTCAAAGTAACTTCTCTGTATATCTTGGGAAAGATGAGATAACCCAAAAGAGTGAAACAAAACATCTAGGACTGATACGAAATAGTAAAAACAAACTGAACACTGAAGATCGACTAAAACTGGCAAGGAAAACTCTGTATGCTTTACTTGAACCTGGACTACATGCAAGGAAAGGCATGTCTCCAATAGTAGCCTATAAAATATGGAAAACATATGTCATCCCACGAGCATTATATGGAATAGAAGTAATGAATTTCTCTGAGTCAGATATCCTTAAATTAGAGCGACTACAGTTGAAAGTATGTAGACAAACTCAGGGTCTTCCAGACCGGACAGCAAATATTGCTACTTACTCACTTTTAGGAGTGGAGCCAGTCGAGGTTGTAGTAGACCGATTGATAGTAACATTCCTAGGAAATCTCCTTCACAACAAAGAAACTTTAGAATTCAAAATTTTAGAAAGACAACTAAGTATGGCAAAACGCAATGGACAAAGTAACATTATTAAGATTATTCAGAGATTAGAGAAATATGGTTTACCAGAAATTGAAACATTATTAGAGAATGAATTAGATACTCTGAAATGGAAAAAAAACAGTAAAGAAACATATAATACACCACTGGGATGTTAAGTGGCAAGAAGAGAAACAACAGTAGTCAACCTTGAAACTACTAAATATTCAGTCATATGCTATAGGAAATGCTCATCAGATATGGAAATCTGTACCAAACTGTCATATTGAGGTGAAAAAAGCTGAGGTAAAAGCCAGACTGTTAACAGGAACTTATACTTTACAAGTTAATAAAGCAAAGTTTAGTAATAATAAAGAAACAGCACAATGTAAAATATGCCTAAATGATACAGAAGATTTAGAACATTTTTTATTGATATGTGACAGATTAGAAGACGTACGGAGAAAACACTTGAACACTCTAAAGTGCTATATAGAAAACATCAAAAAAGGAACGTACAAAGATCTTGGAAAAGATGGACTTCTAATGAAACTTATTCTTGACTCTACATGTGAAAGTGTGAGAACATCTATTCGCTTAAAAAAGGACAACTATACTGATATTGAACAAATAACAAGGACATTCTGTTATGGACTACATGTGAGGAGAACTTATCTCCTAAAAGATGAAACATAAGAAGTAATACTATAGACAGTTTGTAAATAGACTTAAAGTATGCCAAATAAACAATGCTTTTAGTATACGCAATAACCAAGGGTGGTGGGATAACTGTACAGTTTAACGTAAGTTGTAAATATCTTTTCTTAGACTATACTTTTAAATTGATGTATTCCTTTTGGAGTGCTCCTGAGAGAGGAGGAAATTACCAGTAAAAGTAACAGTAACAGTAACAGTTTAGTAGTAAAAGTTATATTAAGATCCATTTAGTTACATCTTGTGATCAATTTTATTTGGCAATCGCCAATGGCAGTCAGCAGGGTTAAAGAACATCAGTTGTTAGACCTGTTAGTCAAATGAGTTTTGTTTAAATATACTTTTCACTTTTTTGGTCATTCGAAAAATGTTGTTTGTGCTGTATTTAGACCCTTCTACAACGATTTTGTTTTACATGCACACGTTTAAAAACGTATCCAAACGCAATCATAGGTTTGAACGTAGTTTTCAATTTAAACTTGTTTATATATTTTTGTTTGAGCTTGTATCATATCCCCCCCCCTGCATATGATCCGTTCATCCAATTGACTTTTAAAATTCAAGAGTCTATCTAAAAATGAGGGTAAATTATATATGGCCTTCCAAATACCGTTTCGATCCCTACCAACACTGAAGGGACATTTATTGTCGAAATCCGGATCTGGTGTATAAAAAAAATATTTATGTTTGTAGCATAACATCTTGGCCACTAGTTAATTGTTTTCTGTTTAGTATTAAAAATTATATTAAGATCCATTTTGTTACATCTTGTGATCAATTTTATTTGGCTATCGCCAATGGCGGTCAGCAGGGTTAACGAACATCAGTTGTTCGACCTGATAGTCAAATGCGTTTTGTTTAAATATACTTTTTCACTGTTTTGGTCTTTCGGAAATTGTTGTTTGTGCTGTATTTAGACTCTTCTACAACGATTTTGCTTAACATGCACACGTATAAAAATTGCGGTTTGTATCCAACAAAATCATAGGTTTGAACGTAGTTTTCAATTTAGACTTGTTTATATTTTTTCGTTTGAGCTTGTATCATATTTCCCCGCCGGTTTATATGATCCGTTCATCCTATTGACTCTTAAAATTCAAGAGTCTATCTAAAAATGAGGGTAAATTATATATGGCCTTCCAAATACCGTTTCGATCCCTACCAACACTGTAGGGACATTTATTGTCGAAATCCGGATCTGGTGTATAAAAAAAATATTTATGTTTGTAGCATAACATCTTGGCCACTAGTTAATTGTTTTCTGTTTAGTATTAAAAATTATATTAAGATCCATTTTGTTACATCTTGTGATCAATTTTATTTGGCTATCGCCAATGGCGGTCAGCAGGGTTAACGAACATCAGTTGTTCGACCTGATAGTCAAATGCGTTTTGTTTAAATATACGTTTTCACTTTTTTGGTCTTCCGGAAAATGTTGTTTGTGCTGTAGTTAGACCCGTCTACAACGATTTTGTTTTAAATGCACACGTATAAAAAATGCGGTTTTTATCCAACGCAATCATAGGTTTGAACGTAGTTTTTAATTTAGACTTGTTTATATTTTTTCGTTTGAGCTTGTATCATATTTTCCCTCCGGTTTATATGATCCGTTCATCCTATTGACTCTTAAAATTCAAGAGTCTATCTAAATATGAGGGTAAATTATATATGGCCTTCCAAATACCGTTTCGATCCCTACCATCACTGAAGGGACATTTATTGTCGAAATCCGGATCTGGTGTACAAAACAATTATTGACACCTTATGGTTGTGGCATAACATCTTGGCCACGAGTTAATTGTGTTTGTTTAGTATTAAAAGTTATATTAAGATCCAATTTGTTACATCTTGTGATCAATTTTATTTGGCAATCGCTAATGGCTGTCAACAGGGTTAAAGAACATCAGTTGTTCGACCTGTTAGTCAAATGCGTTTTGTTAAAATATATTTTTTCCATTTTTTGGTCTTTCGGAAAATCTTGTTTGTGCTGTATTTAGACCCTTGTACAACGATTTTTTTTACATGCACACGTATAAAAATTTCAATTTTTATCCAAATACAATCATAGGTTTGAACGTAGTTTTCAATTTAGACTCGGCTAAACATCAAACCAACAATGTTAGATCTGTAAATTTGCTTTCGTAAACTATTTGTTGTTCCCTTGCCGCCGGGATTCGAACTCTTGCTTTCTATGGCCGGATGTTACCTTTTCACGTCAGTTTTAATCTAGCGTCGTACTACAGTGCATGATATATAAGGCATGAGGATGTTATTTTTACAGATCAGCTAAATCATCCATAGTAAAGGATCTTACAAATTAATGTCAGATACAGTCACAGAAATAATTATATTGATAGGTACGTCTGAACCAGAGACAACTCTACAACAGATGTATTCATCGGATCACCAGCAGTTAGGTGATACATGGCTGTGTACATTATATATATACAACTCGTCTAAACATCAACCCAACAATGTTATATCTATATTTGTTTTCGCAATTTTTTATTTCTCCCTCGCGGGATTCGAACCCATGCTTTTGATATATCGTGACACCAAATCGCATGCAAAGTAGCCGGCGCACTCGACCACACGACCACCTGGGCTTCATAAAAATGAAGCTTTCGGTGGCCGGGTGTTACCTTTCCACGTCAGTTTCAATCTAGCATCGTACTACAGTATATGATATATATGGCATGAAGATGTTATTTCTACAGATCAGCCAACTTATCTATAGTAAAGGATCCTACAAATTAATGTAAGATACAGTCACAGAAATAATCATATTTACCAGTACGTCTGAACCAGTGACAACTCTACAACAGATTTATCCATCAGATCACCAGCAATGATGGTGATACATGGCTGTGTACATATATATATCAAATTTACAGATCTAACATTGTTGGGTTGATGTTTAGACGAGTTGTCTATACAGAATGTACACAGCCATGTATCACCATCACTGCTGGTGATCCGATGGATAAATCTGTTGTACAGTTTTTTCCAAAATTGAAAGTTGAAGTAAGCAACGTCCATTGGCCAATATTACAGGTAAAAAGGACGATGCTGTGTATTAAATTATTCTTTATCTTTCTTGTATCTTTTATCGTAGTTTTCAATTTAGACTTGTTGATATTTTTTCGTTTGAGCTTGTATCATATTTTTCCTCCGGTTTATATGATCCGTTCATCCTATTGACTGTTAAAATTCAACAAGTGTCACATATTATTATATCAGCTGAGTTCTCGTTAATATTAAGTGCAATATCAGTATTTAGTTCAAATGTAATCTTGGGTCAGTCCTAGTTCTATCTTATTCATTCAAATGACGTCATTTTTCATTTTCGGATGATCTGTTTTACCATTTCAAATAACGTCATCATTTTTTGTCATTTTTTACAATTTCAAATATGACGTCACTTGGCGTTGAGGTTTAAACATATTCGGATGTGTCTACATATTGTGTTGCAAATGTCTGGTTATGTAATGTATTTCAGTTGTTTCCTGTAATTAGTTAAATTTTTCAGTTCTATCATGTACAGCTTTTGTTTATTAATTTTATAAATTTACTGTTTGCAAAAGTATGAATTATTCTAAATAAGGATGTTCTGGTAACCAACAGAAAACCCTGGCCGTTTTTGGCACAACTTTTTTGATCTTTTGGTCCTCGATGCTGCTCGACTTTGTGCTTGTTTCGGCTTTCAAACTTTTGTATCTGGGCATCACTAGTAGATCTTGTGTGGATAAAATGCACTTCTGGCGTATTAAAATGTTCAACTTGTTGCCTTTTGTTGGCTGTTGTTCGTGTGTTTCTTTGTCAATTATATTCTCCAATTTATTTATAGTGTTGAGTTGTCATCTTAATGTTATATTTCACATGGCTATAAAAGGGGTGGTTTGGCATGCCACAAAACCAGGTTCAACCCGCCATTTTTTCTTTAAAAATGTTCTGTACCAAGTCAGGAATATGGCCATTGTTATATTATAGTTCGTTTCTGTATGTGTTACATTTTAACGTTGCGTCGTTTGTTTTCTCTTATTTTTGAGTGTAAATTCACATTGCGATAAGACGTGTCACGGTACTTATCTATCCCAAATTCACGTATTTGGTTTTGATGTTATATTTGTTATTCTCGTGGGATTTTGTCTTTTGCTTGGTCAGTTTCTGTGCTTGTTACATTGTAGTGTTGTGTCGTTGTTCTCCTCTTATATTTAATGCGTTTCCCTCAGTTTTAGTTTGTAACCCCGATTTTGTTTTTTGTCCATGGATTTATGAGTTTGAACATCGGTATACTACTGTTGCCTTTGTTTACAGTTGGAATTTGAGCAGATGGTACAATTGTTTTTAGAAACGAGCTGAAGAAAGAACTGTTTGCATTGGCAGTTTTACAACACAAACAATTCTTTCGACCACATTGTAAAAACTCTACAACAGAGTTATCCATCGGATCAACAGCAGTGATGGTGATACATGGCTGTGTACATTCTGTATATACCACTCGTCTAGACATCAACCCAACAATGTTAGATCTGTAAATTTGCTTTCGCAATTTTTTTGTTCTTCCCTCGCCGAGATTCGAACCCATGCTACTGAGATATCGTGACACCAAATCGCCTATACTGTAACCGTCCCGCTCGAACACACGACCACCTTGGCTTCGTAAAAATGAAGCTTTCGGTGGCCAGGTGTTACCTACAAAACGCATTAGTCAAATGTGTTTTGTTTAAATATACTTTTTCACTTTTTTGGTCTTTTGGAAAATGTTATTTGTGCTGTTTTTAGACCCTTCTACTACTAAATTTGTTTTACATGCACACGTATACAAATTGCGGTTTTTAACCAATGCAATCATAGGTTTGAACGCAGTTTTCAATTTAGACTTGTTTATATTTTTTCGTTTGGGCTTGTCTCATATTTTCTCTTCGGTTTATATGATCCGTTCATCCTATATTGACTTAACAATTCAAGAGTCTATCTAAAAATGAGGGTAAATTATATATGGCCTTCCAAATACCGTTTCGATCCCTAACATCACTGAAGAGACATTTGTTTTCGAAATCCGGATCTGGTGTACTAAAAAAATATTGACACCTTATGTGTGTGGCATAACATCTTGGCCACAAGTTTATTGGTTTTTGTTTAGTATTAAATTGATATTAAGACCCATTCTGTTACATCTTGTGATTAATTTTATTTGACAATCGCCAATGGCAGTCAGCAGGGTTAAGGAACATCAATTGTTCGACTTGTAAGTCAAATGCGTTTTGTTTAAATTATTTTTTTACTCGGTTGGTGTTTTGGAATATGTTGTTTTTGCTGTATTTAGACACTTCTACAACGAAATTTGTTTTACATGCACCTGTAAACAAATTTGGGTTTTTCTCCAACGCAATCATAGGTTTGGACTTAGTTTTCAATTTAGACTTGTTTATATATATGTATATAAAATGACTGAATAAATAGTCAACGATCAATCTTACAGGGCGATGGATCATGTAATATGAATCTGTACACTACAAAATATAATATATAACAAGTCAAAAAGGGTACAACATCACCATTAAATAACTATAAAATATACAAATATTAGATATTTCGGATAACAGATATCCTTCTTCAATAATAGCACGATGTCAAATGAACCATGTCAATAAATTCAAACTGAGATACTTTTTCCAAATCTTGAATTTATACAATTTAAGCGAACACCACAGACGCTGATACAATTTTAAAATTTCCAAACACGGCGCAAAGATTACTAAGATATGCCAAATGAAAGTAGTTATTTTCGTTGTGAACTGGCACAACTCTAGATTTCCAAAGGTTTTGACAGTTGAGATGTTATAACTGCATTGAGGGCAGTCCTCAAACAAAAAGATGCCGTTAGGATGATGTACATTAAGTTCCTTTATCCAAAAGCTTTCCCGAACCTGTCGCTGGGCGTCAATCCAGTGAATGTTCTGTTCAATTACTAGAATGTTCATGCGGTTAAAGTCATCAGTTTTGTGACCCGACTGTCTGAAGTGCTGAGAAACTGGGAGAAGTGGCTTCTTAGAGATATCACCCATGTGGGCATTGAGGCGTTTGTGGAAAGGCTGCTTTGACTCACCAACATATTGGAGGCCACAAACCGAACATTCTAGTATGTAAATAACATTCATACTTTTGCAGGTAACATTGCAAAATATTTTGTAGTTATTTTCGGTTGCCTTACTGTGAAATGTTGATGAATGCTGCATCTGTAGGCAGCATTTTCAGCGTTTTTCTTCACACGAACGACATTCTCCAGAAGTACTTCTATTATCAGACACTTCAGCCCGCACCAGCACTCCTCGGAATTGACTCCGCTTTCTGAAAGCTTTTTTTTATATTTCTGTGTTTGAAGCCCCTTTTCTTCAAGCGAGTTTCAAATTGACGTAGTTGTCTTTAAGTTGTTTCTTTGTTGGAACATATTCGCTTGACTCTAAGTGCCTGACTGTATGGGATGCTCTTGGTAAGATGAGCAGGATGGTAACTTTTAGGGGACAAATATTGATGAGTATCAGTAGGTTTAGAAAAGAAATCTGTAGATATGATGCCCTCTGTGAGCAAACTTGAAGTATCGAGGAAGGCGATTTTGGATTTAGACTTCTCATGAGTAAATTTGATACTTGGATGTATGTTGTTGGCATGAGTGATAAAAGTATCTAAATCCTCGTCGCTTTTATTCCATTTCATATCCACATCATCTATAAATCTAAACCAGGAAAGCGGTTTTTCGATGGAAGTTTCAAGGAGTTGTTTCTCTAATTTGCTCATAAATATGTTGGCATATGACGGAGCCATTTTGGTGCCCATGGCAGTTCCATTTACTTGCAAATAATGATCTCCATCAAAAGTGAAGTTGTTTTTCTTAAGTACCAGCGTGAGCATTTTGACCAGGCATTCAGTAGGTGGTATTTCACTGGTCTGGAATTCCAAACTTCTTTACATGCATCGATGCCATCTGCATGTGGAATATTAATGTAGAGGGAGGTGACATCCATGCAAAAAAGAGTCGTGTCGGAGGGGAGTGGATTTAAGGCCTGCATTTTTCTAAGATAATCGGTAGTATCTTTGATGTGAGATGGTAAGTCTTCAACATGTTGACGAAGATGGGAGTCAACAAATTCCGACATTATTTCCGTCGGATGACCGTTCGCTGAAACTATAGGTCTTCCTGGGTTATTGGCCTTAAGAATTTTAGGTAAAAGATAAAATCTGCCCGGTTTTGGATTTTCTGGTTTCAAATATTCAAGAGTTTTGTCATCGATGAAACCATCGTCATGCATTTCTACCAAACTATCAGTAATTTCTCTGCTAAAAGATGTTGTAGGATCAGAGTCTAGTTTTTGGTAGAACCTTGCATCGCCAAGTTGTCGTTCAGCCTTTTGAATATAGGCAAATTTATCCATGACAACCACTGCACTGCCTTTATCTACAGGTTTAATGACGATATTGTTGTTAGATCGTAAGTTTTTCAGTGCAGTCCGTTCTTCATTGTTAAGATTGTCAAAAGGTTTATTGTTATTTTTAGTATTTCTGATAATGTCCGACTTAAAGTTATCAATACATGATTCCAGGGTAGCATTTTTTCTCGGTCTAGGGATCCAAGAACTCTTTTTAATAAATGTGTAGTTGTTCTCGTCTTCTGAAATTTCTGAATCCCTATCAGAGCTTATTATGTTATCCTCCTTCGACGCGAAATATTCCTTAACAGATTCAGGAAAGCTTTTGGATAAAGGAACTTAATGTACATCATCCTAACGGCATCAATAAGAAATACTAACAGTTTTGTTTTTCACTCATTTTTATTGTTAATATACACAGTCACGTATATTGAATTATAGTGCTTTGTTTATATTATGATATTCAGGATTTTGGATTAAAATCAATCGACCAAAACTTACCTGTATTATTACTGATCTATTTTTACACTTTATACATTATGTATCAGTATTGTTAAAACTTGTGACACAGAAGAAGGCCATTTGTTGAGCCGAAATATTTGTCAACACGATTTAATAACTACATTTTCGTATAATAACATCTTATATCCGTACCGTTGTGCAAATTTTTAGACTGATATTATACTCTATAAAAAAGACCAATCAGCGCACTTACTATGTACCAGATCGTCTAGAATAGACGATACTATGCAGATAAGGACAAAATTATATCAGTCTAAAAATTTTCACAACGATACTAATATAAGATGTAGTTATACGAAGATCGAGTTTGTTATTAAATCGTTTTGACAAATATTTCGGCTTAAGAAATAGTCTTCGTCAGTGTCAATGGTTTTAACAATACTGATATTAGGTGTAAAAATAGATCAGTAATACAGGTAAGTTTTGGTCTTTTGATTTTAATCCATACGCTTTAACATCATAATATAAACAAAACTCGATACTCCAATATACATGACTGTGTATATTAACATTCAAAAATGAGTGAACAACAAAACTGTTAGTACTTCTTATTGATGCAGTTTGGATTATGTTAATTTAGTTCCTTTATCCAAAATCGTTCCCGAACCTGTCGCTGGGCGTCACTCCAGTGAATGTTCTGTTTAATCACCAGAAATTGCATGCGGTCAAAGTCATCAAGTTTGTGACCCGACTGTCTGAAATGCTGCGAAACTCGGAGAAGTGGCTTCTTAGAAAAAAAATCACTCCTATGGCCATTTAGGCGTTTGTGGAACGGTTGCTTTGATTTACCAATATATTGGAGGCGACAAACCGAGAATTTAAGTATATTAAGGACATTTATACTTTTGCAGGTAATATTGCAAACTATCTTATAGTTATTTTTGTTTGCCTTACTGTGAAATGCTGATGAATGGTGCCTCTGAAAGAAGCATTTGCAGCCTTTTTCCTCACACAAACGACATTTTCCAGAAGTACTTCTATTGTCAGACACTTCAGCCCGCACCAACAGCTTCCGCACACTATCGGGTTGCCTAAAAGCTATGATGGGAGGTTCTGGAAAAATCTTAGTTAGTTTAGAATTCTTTTTCAACTGTTTTCCAAACCTAATAAATGCTTAATGAAAATACCAATAAATCTTTTGACACTCTTACCAATGAAGAACGGACTGCACTGAAAAAATTACGGTCTTACAACAATATCGTCGTCCTTTTTAAAGGATTCTATATTATTTTTCTTTGAATGACCTGTATTAGGTTACTCACATAATCCCAGTGACGTTTTTATCTCCTATAACATGAACAACAATGATTATTTTAAACAAGTTAGAGCTATGAAACAAAAACAAATTAGAATTTAGCACCACTTATCTATTTTGATTCATTACGAGTATAATGAAAATATTCCTAACGGACTACAAATCAAGATCGAGCCACAAGCACCTGGCTCTTTATCCAATACATTACTTTGCAGATGGGATCAAACCCTCTTCAATTGTTCTAAGCGGTTAATGGTCCTCCTCAAACAACACTGCGTAGAACATCTCAAAACCCTTACTGGCGAATTTAACACCCTTTTGAATATCTGCAAAAGAGATCTAACATCTGACAATTGTTGGAGTTCGTGTTGTTTATTCTTTAGTTCTCCATGTTGTGTCATGTGTACTATTGTTTTTCTGTTTGTCTTTTTCATTTTTAGCCATGGCGTTGTCAGTTTTTTTTAGATTGATGAGTTTGACTGTCCCTTTGGTATATTTCGTCCCTCTTTTGTGATACTCGCCTTAAAGACATAACAACTATATATATCAAAAATTTTAGTGGAAGAAAAAAAAATCCGCAGGGATGGCATCAAATACATCCATCCTTCTTTACCATACCGGAAAAAGACAAAACGAGTAAGACGTGTTTTTCAACAGACTATCGACATTCCAATGGGAACGATGTAAGCCCCTCTCCTTGCCGACTTGTTTCTTGATTATTATGAGACTGACTTCATACAGAAACTTCTTAGGAAGAAAGATAAGAAGTTAGCAATATCCTTTAACTCTACTTTCCGCTATATAGATGATGTTCTGTCACTAAATAATTCAAAATTTGGTGACTATATCGAACGCATCTATCCCATTGAACTAGAGATAAAGGATACATCAGATACAGTTAAGTCGGCCTTATATCTTGACTTACATCTAGAAATTGACAATGAGGGTCGATTGAAAACAAAATTTTACGACAAAAGAGATGATTTTCAGCTTTCCAAAAAAAAAATTGTGAACTTTCTCTTTCTAAGTAGCAACATTCCAGCAGCACCTGCATACGGTGTATATATCTCCCAATTGATGCGATATTCCCGTGCTTGCATTTCCTATCATAACTTTCTTCGTAGAGGGTTGTTGCTCACAAGGAAGCTATTAAATCAAAAGTTTCAAATGGTAAAGTTGAAATCTAAATTTTACGGACGCCATCACGAGTTGGTTGACCGCTATGGAATAACCATTTCACAAATGATATCGGATATGTTCCTTACGTCGTAACTTAAATCCCCTTCCCTTTCATAAATGTGACGCACTGAATTAGCATATTTACCGGATTTGTTATCTCATAAGCAACACGACGGGTGCCACATGTGGAGCTGGATCTGCTTACCCTTCCGGATCACCTAAGATCACCCCTAGTTTTAGTGGGGTTCGCGTTGTTTATTCTTTAGTTTTCTATGTTGTGTCATGTGTACTATTGTGTGTACTATTGTGGTCTATTTTTTTTTCCTTTTCATTTTTAGCAATGGCGTTGTCAGTTTATTTTTGATTCATAAGTTTGACTGTCTCTCTGGTATCTTTCGTCCCCCTTTTTAAACATCAGCCACAAAAGATTGATACACCCTTCAACACTGTAGGCAATCTTTCTAAATACTAATTAACGGAATCGGAAACATCCTCTGCCTGCTCCTGTCAATAAAACCAAATTGTCGGAAGATCTTGACAATTTTGCCAGAAGTCAACGCATGAAGGAATATTTCGCGTCGACGGAGGATAACAAAAACAGCTTGAATAGTAACTCAGAAATTTCAGAAGACGTAAACAACTACAAATTTATAAAAAAAAAAGAGTTCTTTAATCCCTAAACCGAGCTGAAATCCAAACTTGGAATCATTTATTGACAACTTTAAGTCGGACATTATTAGAAATACTAAGCATAACAATAAACCTTTGACAATCTTACCAGTGAAGAAAGGACAGCACAGAAAATCGTACGATCACTTTTGATGGAGATTATTAATTGCAATTTAATGGAACTGCTATGGGCACCAAAATGGTCCCATCATAGGCCAACATATTTATGAGCAAATTAGTAACAACTCATTGATTCTTCTATCGAAAAACTTTCCGGGTTTAGATTTATAGGTGATGTGGATATGAAATGGAATAAAAGTGACGAGGATTTAGATACATTCATATCATTCATGCCAACAACATACATCCAATTATCATATTTTTTATGAGAAATCCAAAATCGCCTTCCTCGATACTTCAAGTTCGCTCACAGAAGGCGTCATATCTACAGATCTATATTCTAAACATACTGAAACTCATCAATATTTGTCCTCTAAATTTTGCCATCCTGTTCATCGATCTGAGAACATCCCGTCCAGTCAGGCACTAAAAGTCAAACAAATATGTTCTAACACAAAAATTACTCAAAGAAAACTACGTCAACTTGAAACTCGCTGGAAGATAAGGAGCTACAGACACAGAAAAATAAAAAAAAGTTTTTCAGAAAGCGTAATCAATTCCTAGGAGTGAACTATTGGAAAACAAAGTTAAAAAGAAAAAGAAAAGGACTCCAAGTGTTCTCACTTACCACCCATCTCACAAAAATAGCTTTTGTGTCATTCGTGAGCATTGGAAAACAGTTGAAAAGAATTCCAAACAATTCAAGATTTCCCCCCAAACCTTCCATGATAGCGTTTAGGGAAGAACCCAATAGTGTGCGAAAACTGCTGGTGCGGACTGAAGTGTCTGATACTTAAAGTACTTCTGGATAATGTCGTTCGTGTGAGGAAAAACGCTGCAAATGCTGCCTACAGATGCACCATTCATCAACATTGCACAGTTAGGCAACTTTTGATCTTTTGCAATGTTACCTGCAAAAGTATGAATGTTATTAACATACTAAAATGTTTGGTTTGTTGCCTCCAATATGTTGGTTAATCAAAGCAGTCTTTCCACAAACGCCTCAATGGCCATAAAAGTGATATCTCTGAGAAGCCACTTCTCCCAGTTTTTCAGCATTTCAGACAGTCGGGTACCAAACTTGGTGACTTTAACCGCATGCACATTCTAGTAATTGAACAGAGCATTCACTGGAGTGATGCCCAGCGACAGGTTCGTGAAAGCTTTTAGATAAAGGAACCAAATGTATATCATCCAAACGGCATCAATAAGAAATACTAAAAAGTTTGTTTTCACTCATTTTTTAATGTAAATAAACACAGTCACGTATAATGGAGTATCGAGTTTTGTTTATATTATGATATTCAAGATTATGGATTAAAATCAAAAGACCAAAATTTACCTGTATAACTGATCTATTTTTTACACCTAATATCATTATTGTTAAAACTATTGACACTGAAGAAGGCTATTTGTAAAGCCGAAATATTTGTCAACACGAGTTGATAACAACATCTTCGTATAATAACATCTTACATTAGTGCCGTTGTGCAAATCTGTAGACTTATATATATACTAATTTAATACTAAACAGAAAGCAATAAACTTGAGGCAAAGAAGTAAGGGGACGACCATTTGATATTGGGGGGGGGGGAGCAGGAGGATTTTGAAAATAAATAACTCGGCCTTGATAATTACAAAAATAAATGGTTTGTTATGTGGTAGTTTGCAAATAAATTACCTGACTTGCAATGTATTGAAAATAAATAACTCAGCAGGTCTAATTGAAAGTATAAAATGGCACTAAATTCACATCTTTTTTCCAAAAAAAAAATCGTGAACACTTCCCAAATCTTTTAAGAAATTAAAGTATAGATATTATTGAAGTATACTTGAAATATCTGAAAATTGATTTCATTTAACTTGAGGAATATATTTCTCTAGAACACTTACCTCACTTTTATTACAGAGCCGTTACTACCATTGAGGCAAATGCCTCATGTAGGAAATTTTAATACCAAATACTTTTCTTTATATCTAATTGTGTTCACAGCGTTGCCCTGCAAGAAGCTAGTTCTGTTCTCCCTCAGATGTAGCCCCTGTTTTTTCGGGATCAATGTTTCTTATTTATTTTTCTTTTGTTCAGTGATTGCCCTTCTGTATAGACTGTTGCATTCCTTTTGTAATTTAGTAATTTTGTTATTAACTTGATCATGAGTTTAAATGAAACAGAAGCCACAGGCTTAACTTTGTGAATTACATGTTTGCTTTATCATGCATATTAGTCTATTGATGTTGTCCCTAGAAACTCAAGTCTTACATTGAATCTATACATTTTGCTTTGAGACCAAAATATTGTCAAAAAATGATTAAAACAGATTTTTTTTTATTCAACAACAGTATTGCTCGCTGTTGTCACAGGGTGACTTTGGTTACTCACATATATGTTGTTATTTTGGTTGTTAATTCTATTTCGATTTGCAGAGCGTCAGTATCTTATAAATGCTATATTCTGCAGACTTCAGTGTATAATACATGTCCACATTTTACATCTAATTAATTAGGTAGTGTCCACTATTTACTTGGGCATTTACCTGTAAACTTGTCGAACGGGTTGAGTAACATGTGATACCTGTATTTGATGAGCTGACTATTCACTCTCAGGTAACACCTTAACGAGTCAAGGTGTATATATGTTTTGTATAAAGTTGGTTTACAATGTGGCGTGGACACACACACTGGATTTCTGAGGTAGGACTCAATTTATTCTTATTTATTTAATCAGTATTCGTTCTAAAGTGTTCAGTTTTCTGCAACAACACAAATATAGAATATTTATTGAAATTGTAATTGTAATTTTTGACATTGCTATTTTGTAACTGTCACAAGTCAATTAATGTTCATTATAATGAAAGTTTAACACGGTTATATATTTTCGGTTATAGTAATTATTCGAGTGTCGAAACCGTTTGGTATTTTAGGAACGTTTGTGTACGATAATGCAATGATGTATGTATCTCCATAAGTATGTAAAGTAATATGCAACGTATAAGCATAAAGGTATATTCAGCGTTAAAAGCTGTATATTGTGTGTAGTAATTGTATAATGATAGTATACAATAAAGTCAATTATGTGACTTGTAAAGTAAGGCATTATACGATATGCCGTAATTATTTGAGTATAAGTAATGCATTATTCAATATGCTGTAATCTTCTATAGATTGAACATAAGTAGTCGTACTAAGTATTTGTCATTATTTATGCGACATGTGTAATACATAAACATAATTATGTATATTTCTTGAGTATAGTATTGTATTTTAACGTACAGTATGTATTTCAATAGGTCCCAGTTTCGGGCTAGATGTATGTAGTTTGATTAGTAAAGTATGGAGATATGTTACAAATGGTGGTGGAACCTGTTAACAGTGCGACCTTCCATGTTTTCATCAATAGTTTGGCAACCTACAATATTTGGAGTCGAGTCTAGACAATAGGGCAGCCGTAATGTGTACACCGCTTATGATGGGCCAGTTTTGTGTAGTTACCATAAAACCAAATACGTAACATTCCGTAGTATCGTTATCCAGATTTCAAAGCTAAATATAAAGAAGGAACAGTTCATTAAACATTTGACATTATTAATTCATTTTATTTCATTTATTTATATTTGTAAATTTGTACAATATTAAATTGTTATTTTGTTTAAAGAAGTAGTCATTTATTATCTGTAAGTACAAACTCCTAAGTCAGCTCTCGTCTATCCGTGACAGCTGTTAACAATTACTCCACTGACACTACTATCTTAGTAAAGGTCCCTGTTTCATTAGTACCAGAAGTTCAGGGATTCTTTAGGTAGATAAACTGCATATTGTTAGTCGTTTACAAAATATTATAAATATTATATCAATATAGGTAAATAATGCTATTCTAATTATATTAAAGTATTTATATTATCTGGCCTTATTTTCGGAAAATTTTCATAGTTCATCCGAGTTTGGGATGACTTCTATCAGTTTCCATGTGTTTCCGGATAATGGTTTTTTTCAATCACTATCGAAAAAGATTGTAATTATCTTTGATCTACATCATTATTGAGGTAAGACAGCTATAATTTGAAAGAATAATAATCGTACGGTAATCAAAGAACAACTATGCTGTTTTTTGGGGTTTTTTTTGTAATGTATAATGCCTCGTACCAGATTATAATATAAATATTGTAATTAATGTCTATCAAGCATCATAAATAAATACAAAATTATATAGTAAATTAATTAATACACAATGATAACATTACCAACCATGTTATCAGTTCAAACAATTCAAATAGACTTAAATAATTTTCCTAATATTCCTTTTCTTTCATGGTTCAAAAATTTGTTTTGTAGAACGAGCCTATTTCTAAGCTCAGTTTTAAAAACAGAAAATACATTTATCTTCTTTGTTCTAAACTCTGAAAAATAGTGTATTTTGTGAATTGAAAATATAATAACTGTAAGAAAAAAAATAATATCATAATATTCTATATCATTTTTTTTGTAACCCCAAATCAAATTTTTTAGTGTTTAACTGTGTTTTCCAAGTTTAACCTTTTCTAACAGATTAAATATGTCTTTTCAAAATTTATCAAGAAAGTGGCATGTTTCATAATCTCCTGTAATATTACAGTGATTACAGTCTGAGTTTTGGCATATTTTCCATTGTTTTAATAAAACTTTGTTTGGAAGATTAAAATGTAATAGTTTCCATCTGAACATTTTAAATTTATTTTCTTTCAAATAATTATGAACAAATTTTAGTATGTTTTGAGCTTTATTTTCTATGTTTTCAAAATTTAGTAGTCTCTTCCATTTGTAAAAGCCAATTGGTATTTCTTTATCTTGTTCTAATAGTATTTTGTAAATTTTGCTTGTTTCTAATTTATATTTTGTTTAAAGTTATCTTTGTCATAAATATACACAATTTTATCTGTTAGTACATTAGTTTTTCTTGAACATTTTTCAGCTAATATTTTAACCCATTCTTTTGGTACAGCTTTTTTTAATTTTAAAAATTCAGTAATCCAGTTTGTTTTTTTATTAAGCTTTTGTCTAATAAATCTTTCTGTTATATTTCCAGATTCATCTATGATATCATTTATGTATATTATGTTGCTATCTATCCAGTTTTGGAATAATAATGTTTTTTCTTGAAATTTTATCCACTGATTTCCCCAAATAACTTGTTGGCGGATTAGTCTGTAGTTTTTTGGGTATTTATTATTATTATTTTTGTTCTTGATCCAAACTTTGATTATATCAAGATAAAACTCTGGTAGTTTTTTTTATATCTGGTATTGAATTTATACTATCCAGATTCATTTGCAATATCAGAAGATTGTTTCCAAATTTGTTTAAATAAAATTTTGGTATTACCGTCCAGTTCAAGAATTGCTCTGCATTTAATCTTTTAATCCAACCTATTTTTATTGTTTCTATGTATTTCTCTAAATTAATCATTTTTAATCCCCCATTTAATTTGTCGTAACTTAGTACGGAGCGTTTAACTTTTTCTGTTTTGTTATTCCATAAAAATTCATATATCATTTTTTTAAACTGGTTTAAATACTCTTTATCTATGGTTGGGACAGATGCTAAAAATGTAATATTAGGAATAATTAATGATATAGTAACTGTTATCCTTCCTATCATGGTTAAGTTTCTCTTTTTCCAATTAAGAATAATTTTTGCTGATTTTTCTAAAAGTTTTTCAGCATTTAATCTTTGACACTCTTTTTATTATGACCAAAATATATACCTAGGCTCTTTACAGGTATATTTGTCCAGTTAATATTTTCATGTTTATCTTTGCTGTTTTTTTGCTTCCCAAGCCAAACACCCTCAGTTTTAGCTCTGTTTAATTTCAAACCTGACAATGTTCCAAATGTTTCAATCATATTAGGTGCTTTTGAAATGTCTTGTTTTGTTCTAAGAAAAAGAGTTGTATCATCTGCTAGTTGACTAATTTTTAATGTGTGAGTTTTGCCATCAAGTTTAATTTCAAAGCCTTTGAGGTCATGATCTTGTCTGATTCTACATGCTAAAATTTCAACAGCAATTACAAAAATTATCGCACTGCATGGGCACCCTTGCCTAATCCCACGCAAAATGCTTATAGGTTTTGAAATCCAACCATTGTTTATAACTGAGCTTTTAATATCAGTGTATAGAACTTTAATCAAGAGTTAAACCAAGAGTTCCAAATGGTGAAGTTGAAATCATCCCTTCGTACATTTTACGGACGCGATCACGAGTTGGTTGACCGTTATGGAATAACCGTTTCACAAATGATATCGGATATGTTCCTTACGCCGTAACTACAATCCCCTTCCCTTTCATGAATGTGACCTACCGAATTAGACTATTTACCGGATTTGTAATCACATAAGCAACACGACGGGTGCCACATGCGGAGCAGGATCTGCTTACCCTTCCGGAGCACCTGAGATCACCGCTAGTTTTTGTGGGGGTTCGTGTTGTTTATTCTTTAGTTTTCTATGTTGTGTCATGTGTACTATTGTTTTTCTGTTTGTCTTTTTCATTTTTAGCCATCGCGTTGTCAGTTTGTTTTAGATTTATGAGTTTGACTGTCCCTTTGGTATCTTTCGTTCTATATACTGATATTAAAAGCTCAGTTATAAACAATGGTTGGATTTCAAAACCTATAAGCATTTTCCGTTTGGAACCTGTCCTCTTAGATTACAAAAATAAATAACCGATCTAAAACAAATCCTTAAGCCCCCCCCCCCCCCCACCTCCCCCCAGAATATCAAATGGTCGTCCCCTTATACCAGCATAATGAGGTGCGAAAAATTACGACAAAAACGGTCTCTGCAGTGATGTTAGGGATCGAGACGGTATTTAGGAGGCCATATAGTTTACCTTTATTTTGGATAGACTCTTGAATTTATAAAGTCTAATAGGATAAACGGATAAAAACCGCAATTTTCATACGTGTGCATGTAAAACATATTTCGTTGTAGAAGGGTCTAAATATAGCACATACAACATTTTTCAAAAGACCAAAAGAGTGAAAAGGTATATATATATCACTACAAACTGCTCAGAGTCTGAATTAACCAGTTTTTGTACTGGGCCAGTAAAATCGAGCACACATTTTACTGGACTAGTCTCGACATTGTCTCGACTGTACTTAACTGTACTTAAGTGTACTTGACTAGGTCTTGACTTAACTTAATTAGTCTGATTCAGTACTTGGTGATCTTGGTGTAGTTTGAAATGGATCTTGACTAAGGCTCGACCTGTCTCGACTAATCTCAACCTGTCTCGTCTAGTCTTGACCTTAAAATTTAGTTTGCACTGGTGTAGAACAGCCCATCTAACTAAATTAAATATTGATCTTATTTGGTAGTTTGATTTATTGCTGTGAAATGAAAGAATATAATTTTACAATAGGTAAAAATAAAAATTATTATATAAATTCAGATAGGATCTTTAATTTTTTCAAATCAACTTGGATTTTCATCAAATTATGCAGCGATCTTAGATATATATTACGCTTACTGAATCCCAGGTCATTTTGTTTTTTGTTGTATTGCTGTCAAATTTAAGAATTAAATTAATCTTGGTAAACAAAGTTAGGATTTGCAATTCGGACAAAATTGAGATAGTACACTATAATTTTTTTAATTACTTTTTCAAATCAACTTGGATTTCCAACAAACTATGCATCTATCTTAGATATATATGAGGCTTACTGAATACCAGGTCGTTTTGTTTTTATTTTGTGTTGCTGACAAATTTACGAATTAAATTAATCTTGGTATAAAAAGCTAGGATTTGCCATTCAGACAAAAAAGAGATAGTACACTTTAATTTCTTTTAATTACTTTTTTTCAAATCAGCTTGGATTTTTATCAAACTATGCAGCTATCTTAAATATATATTAAGCTTACTGAATTCCAGGTCATTTTGTTTTTTGTTGTATTGCTGTCAAATTTAAGAATTAAATTAATCTAGGTAAAAAAACCTAGAATTTGCAGTTCGGACAAAATAAAGATAGTAGACTTTAATTTTTTTAATAACTTTTTCAAATCAACTTGGATTTTATCAAACTATACAACGAGCATGGTGATTTATAAATCTTACTAAATTCAAGCTTGTTATGAAGTTTGGTGTATTGCTGTCAAATTTAAAAAACAAATTAATCTAGGTAAAAAGAACTAGAATTTGCAGTTCAAACTGTATTCCGATAGTATACTTTATTTTTTTTAATACTTTTTTCAAATCAATTTGGATTTTCATTAAACTTTGCAGATACCATGGTAATATATTGATCTTACTGAATCATAGGTCATTATGTACAGATGGGTGCGGTCCTAACCTTGACAAAAGTTAACTTAAAGCAGACTTGTTGACTGCTTTCTAAGTTAACTTGAGAATTTTTTAAGCAGTCAAGCAAATTTGATGTATTGCTGTCAAACTTAAGAATAAATTTAATCTAGGTAAAAAAAAAGCTAGGTTTTGATAGTACACTTTAGATTATTTCAAAGCAACTTGGATTTTCATTCAAATCTACAGCTATCTTTATTATATATTATTCTTACAAAAAACAAGTTATTTGGTAATTTAGTTTATTGCTGTCAATTTAAATATTTACATTATAGGTATCTATCTGAATTTTGTCAAAACTGAAAATGTTATTACCTATTAACTAGGTCATTAAATTCGACAGCAAAACACCAACATACAAAACAACCTTGGTTTTTGTATGAGAAATATATAATAAAGAAAGCTGAAAAGTTTCATTATGATCCAAGCTGATTTGAAAAGTTCTAACATCTTATAAAAGACACCTTTTTTTTTTGTTAAAATAGGAATTTAATATCATGAACTTTCATAACAATCCTTGATAACCTTTAAAAAAAGGAAATGTGTTCCAAGGTTACAGTAAACATTTATCTTAATCAAATCTTAATTTGTTTTTGTCTAATTTAATGATATGGCACTATACATGGTTTAATTACATCAGTACAAGTGAGTTTTACAGGTAAAAATAAAGCCCTACTTTTCTTAAACTCGTGTATTACTTACTAGTGAATTCACAAAGCCTTGCGATGTATATTCAACAGGATGTTGCAACTTTGAATGAATGTTATTTAGAATTTAAAACTCTCTGGTAGATTTGATCTTTTTAATAAGTTATGCTCCAAGCAGGAGGTATTATTTTATAAAGCAACACAAATCAGAAGAACTATTTTAATAATTTCTTAAATGTTTCATCCCTTTTTGATTTTTTTATATAATATATATCAAAAAGGAATAAAATATAAAGGAATCATACATCTATTTTATATATGCTTCTTCCCAAATTATAAGGAAAGATATATCTAAATTAAATTCTGAAATTTGACAGCAATGCACCAAACTAAATAACAACCTAGGATTCAGTAAGATCAATATATTACAACAATAGCTGCAGAGTTTGATGAAAATCTAAGTTGATTTTGAAAAAGTTATGAAAAAAAATTAAAGTGTACTATATCTATTTCGTCCAAACTGCAAATCCAAGCTTTTTTTATCTAGATTAAATTAATTTTTAAATTTGACAGCAATACACCAAACTCCATAACAACCTGGGATTCAGTAAGATTTATAAATCACCAAGGTAGCTGTATAGTTTGATGAAAATCCAAGTTGATTTGAAAAAGAAATAAAAAAAAAATTAAAGTGTACTATCTCTATTTTGTCCGAATTGCAAATTCTAGCTTTTTTTCATCAAAATTAATTTAATTCTTAAATTTGTCAGCAATACAACAACAAAAAATGACCCGGGATTCAGTAAGCTTAATATATATCTAAGATATCTGCATAGTTTGATGAAAATCCAAGTTGATTTGAAAAAGTTATAGAAAAAATAAAGATGCCTATCTGAATTTATTGAATAAATTTTAATTTTTACCGATTGTAAAAGTAAATTCTTTTATTTCACAGCAATAAATCAAACTACCAAATAAGCTTGAATCTTGAACGATCAATATTTTAATTAAGTTAGATGGGCTGATTTACACCAGTCCAAACTAAATTTAGAGGTCAAAACTAGTCAAGACAGGGTAAGATTGGTTGATACTAAGTCGAGACAGGTCGATACAGGTCGAGCTTTAGTCAAGACCATTTTAAACTACACCAAGAACATCAAGTACTTAATCGGACTAATTAAGTAAAGTCGAGACCTAGTCGAGTATACTTAAGTACAGTTAAGTACAGTCGAGACAATGTCGAGACTAGTCCAGTAAAATGTGTGCTCGATTTTACTGGTCGAGCACAAAAACTGGTCAATTCAGACTCTGAGCAGTTTGTAGTGTATATCAATAAAGATTTAGCTAGGTATTGCTTAAAGAGTAAATACTTAAGAAATATACAAAAAACAAGATACAGGGCTGTTATTTGAATTTGTCTTCCTTGGAAGTCATTCAAGTGCAAAACGCTTATGTTGATTCGAAAAGAATTCGAATTCGCTGATTAAATAGTCTTGTTAGTAATGTTTGCTAATAAATTGTCCATTTATCCATAATTGTGTTCAATACAAAAAAGTGTATTTCCCGTATTACGTTCTAATCATTTATTGAAGTTTGATGATTAAGAACAAAAAAGTAAAGCATGAGACTCCTGAACAATTGTATAATGATTTAACTGGTATTTGCTGTAGAAATGATACATTGAAATGAAAATTATATTTCAAAAATTTTGATTTTGACACGTTCCTTTCTTTTTTACAGTGTATTTATGTCCCATCCAATGTATAGTTTATACATTTCTTAACGTATAACATATGTGTGGGGTAGATTGTAAAAGGATGAAAAAGTAAAGGTCACAGCAAGAACAAATAATACGTAAATACCCATTTAGATGATTTGAATTAAATATGTTTATATTGAAGTTTGTAATAAACTAGCAATTATAAATTAAAACTGATCTTTGAGACAATCTGTTCTTAAATATATTAATATACTAGGGTACCTTGTTTGTGAA
The DNA here is from genome assembly GCA_037788925.1 of Mytilus galloprovincialis. Taxonomy (NCBI): domain Eukaryota; kingdom Metazoa; phylum Mollusca; class Bivalvia; order Mytilida; family Mytilidae; genus Mytilus; species Mytilus galloprovincialis. Next base: position 75,115,302 of record CM075342.1, on the reverse strand, counting down.
TGATGTAGCAATAAGGTAATTGTGACAGCTGTTTACCAGTACATTTAGACAGACGACAAGAGATGAAAACTAAATTTTTCATGATGGCTAGGCTCGCAAAATAATATAAATGTGTTTGCATCATCTTTTAAAGTCTTTAAACTCATTTGTAATTTTTTTTATCAAAAAAAAATGAAATAAATAACTGCCAATTTTGTAGCTCGAATAATTCAATCTTTCTTCTTGTCTGATTTTTTTCGTAAACCAGCAGAATATAATGCTGAAATGTTCCTGTAAAAAATTTGCTTTATGCTGATTTGCAATGGTGTTCTTGAATTAATAGCATAAATTTTGTATTTCAAGTCAGAACATGAGACAAAGTGGCTTGTGCATAACTGCATGAAGTTCACAATAAAAAGTACAATCATGCTTTTGAATGTTTGTGAATCATTTAAGAAACACAAGGACAGTTCATAAAAGGAGTTCGAAATTCGAATTAAAAGAAATGTTCATGTTCTATGCAAAATCCAAGAGGACCTGTAACCATTGTTTGTTAATGGATAATCTCGTTAATATGTTAATAATGAACCATGTTAAATGACCATAACAACGACATCATATAAGAACGTTTCGACATCATATAATGAAGAAATCCGAACTAAATCATGTTGAAAACACATAATATAAAGACACAATCAAACATATATAGAACATTATCGTCATATAAAGATAATTGCTAATCATATAAGTATATTTTTACAGCATTTAAGTATAATTCTTATATGATTTGCATATCTATAAATAATTGAATTGGATTGGCCAATGATAATTTTTCTCTTTGTTTCACCTTCACTGTGATATATTGATGTGCAATATACATGCATGCATGGATCCCAGGGTCTTCATCAATATGAGATTGAAAAACAGAAACCATAATATTGGTTTCTAGATCTTTCTATTTTAAGGCATACATTACAGAAAAGAAATGATGCATTAAAGACAATAACAATTAAAACCAAGAAGTAAATAAAGACTTCCAAAACCAAGGGACATTTCCATCAATAGTTATAAATACGAAATAAGAAACAACTTTGAAAATGTATAACATGGAAATTCGTATGAAACTCCGGGAAATTATACGAATGATTATGTGAATTTATGTCATAGCAAGACACGACGTCATTCGAATGAAAACTTTCAAGTGAAATATTATTTCGTTACTTGTACACTTTAAATTAGATAATATTTAATTAAAATGAAGGTTCAGAGGTAGGTGCTTTTAGGTTTTATATTCTGTTGCATTCGTTGGACATTTATTGTTTTAGGAAGTTAAAATGACGGTTTGTTCCTTAGTAACGACATGTCATTCTGCTTTTGATGAAAAATACAGAGGCCAATACAAAAAAAAAACGATATTTACAATTCGCCAATGGTTGGCTGAATAATTATAAGGATTAAACACATTTTGTCTTGAGGTGATTGATATGTAAAACTGGGCTCTCACTCACAAAATTACCATACTTGTATTCAATTTGTGAGTAAATCACCCCTGCTTACTATTTTTATCTGAGCGTAACTGAGGAGTAATATGTATTACACATCAATAAACTCTAAAAAAAAAAAAAAAAAAAAGATTAGTTTAATCCTATAATGTTTGCACATCATACAAGGATCTTTTAACATCATACACGTATATTTCCATTTCATATACTGGTACAATCATATCATATAATCTAGATAGTTGCACATAATATAAGGTAAAAATGCACATCAGATAAGGATTAACGCACCTAATATATAAGTATATTTGCACATCTTATAAGTATATAAACATTTATGCTAAGGATATTTGCACATCATAAAAGGATATTTGCACGTTTTCAAGCTGTGTTTGCGTATGATATAAGGACAGCTGCTCATCATATAAAGGGTAATGAATAGTAGCCACAATGGACAGTTTTGGTGATCAATAATCATGCATACAAATGAAAAGGCCAAATCAACGACACCAAAATTAAATGCATTGATATGGTCATATTCATAAATCAATTGTTTTCAAAACTTTAGAATTTTTGAAATACTAAGGCTTTTCTACCTCAGGAATAGATTACCTTAGCTGTATTTGGCAAAAAATTTGGGAATTTGGTCCTCAATGCTCCTTACTTTATTTAGCCTTTTAACTTTTTTGGATTCGAGCGTCATTGGTGAGCCTTTTGTAGTCTGGCGTATATACAAAATTTAATCCTTATATCTATGATGAGTTTATTTACGTGTTATCATTGAGGAAAATTCAGTTAATGAATACATCGGATTTTCGATAAACTACTGTCGTCTTAATCTATAAGATAACATTAACTTATATATGCTTACCTACTAGCACTATTATACGCCGATGTTTTAGGGCCGCTGATGGGAAAAAAAAGAAGTTATATTAAAGATATGCGAAAAATACCAAAAATATTCTAATTCAACAATAATCACCTCATTTACCGTAAACCTTATTATTCCAAACATAAACATGATGAAGACAGATTAAAAGAGTGTTTAACATAAGTTCATAAGAAAAGAAATACATATCAAACAGATTAGTAAAAGTTGATATAAATATCTTGTTTTTGGGGAGTTATGAATGATACTCTATCAACATAAACCTCTGATTAAAACAAATCTCTGAAACTGACATCCTCAGATTTTAGTAGCACGACTTTTCACTGTTGTGTCAACTTAAAATCTGGTATCAAGCCTGCAAATGAATGTCTGTGACGTCTATGGAAATGAGATTATATTTTGAATTTATAATTTTAATAGAAGCTTGTAGCCTTCAAAGTATTTAAAAATATTTATTTAATAGCTATTCATTCGTGAAAGATCATCTGCCAAGTATTCGATCTCAATTCTTATTATAATAATGCGTCAACAATTTTGTAAAGCATAAGAGTCTAAGAAAGATATTTCTGAATATGATTAATTACTTATAATGTATTTGATCTCGATAATTTTAAAACTGCTCCCTGCTTTAATGCCAAATATATTATCTTCTTTCGCAGTTTTAGATTTTTATAGGTTGAAATACATGTATTTACTACAAAGTGAAATCACAAAAATACTGAACTCCAAGAAAACATTAAAACTGAAAGTGCTTAATCAAACGACATAATCAATAGCACAAACACATCAAACGAATGGATAACAACTATTATATTCCTTACTTGGTACAGGCATTTTCTTATGTAAAACATGGTGGTTTAAACCTGGTGTGATAGCTAATTAAACCTCTCATTTGTATGACAGTTGCATTTAATTCAATTATATTGACAACGATACGCGAACAACACAAACAGACATACTAGGTAAAAATGTCATAAAGTTTACTTAAAAAAAACACCGAAAACAAGGGGAAATATTAGAAAAAAAAATGGAATTTACTTGAAAGCATAAACCAAGGTCTTAAAATTTTGAGAATTTTACCAAATTATTCATTAATAAACGAAAAGGTTTGAGTGACAGGCACAACCTACAGATGGGTGCGGTCCTAACCTTGACAAAAGTTAACTTAGAGCAGACTTGTTGACTGCTTTCTAAGTTAACTTGAGAATTTTTAAGCAGACAAGCAAGTTAACTTCGTCGTTGATGGACCAGACCTACGGTTTGCTTTTTTAGGACCGCTGCAGACCTATCGACAAGTCTGCTCCAGACCAGACATGTGGACAAGTCTGCTCTTGACCTGTCCCGAGTACAGGTCTGCTTCTGACCAGACCTGTTGACAAATCTGCTACTGACCAGACCTGGCCTTGAAGGCATAAAACTTTGCTCAGTGCTCGGAGCACAAAAATCATGCTCGAAATGTGAAATCCAGCAATTTGATTGGTTGATTCTTGAGTCTGAGTACAAAATTTGTGTTCGAAAGTTTTATGACCGCAAGGCCTGAAGACAGGTCTGATTATGACAGATTATCGTGTTTAAGAGTTTTCATATCAGACTTTAGCTTTAATCAAAATATGTCAAAAATATTCGCATTGTTTTTCCAAGATAGCAAATTTCTTTACTCGCTAGACTCTACTAGATATTTATATACATATCAACAAAATTCCTTTTTTTTTATTTGATATATTCTTCTATACATAAAACAATGGCTATACAATCACATATAGCTATCATAAAGGAAATGAGAGGGGTTTTTTTATTAGAAAGCGGATAGAAAGGTTATCCAACACATCGAAAGGATATTTTTATAATCATGGGATATAAATATGATTGTCCGCGTTGCTTTGTTCCCCGTTTTTTACCTGTCTCTTCCTAGGAAAGGTCTAAAAACAGGACAGATCAAACAAGGACAGTTATTTTCGATACGTTTTTATCTGTAACTTTTGTTTTACTCAACATATTGTTAAAATTCAAATTGTATAATAAAGAACAGGGTATTTATCTATATTATTTGCAAAAACATATAGAAATAGAAAATTATTAAGTTAAAATAAATCTGCCAGGACAGTTTAATTTTATGAAAAAAATGGCTGAAATTGCCGAGAAAAGTTTACTTATAATTGAAATATTTTCTCCAAAAAACTGTCTGGCATAATATTTTTGTACGATTATGAAGATTATGGAATAATCTTTCAAAAAATCTATGATTGAATATTTTTTGCCTCTTCTAAAGGTAAAAAATTCTGCCAGGACAGTAGCCTTTTACGTTTGAAATTTTGTTGAAATTATTTCAAAATTAAAATACAAAGTTTAATATCTTCTTCAAATCAAATGTCTGGTAAATAAAGTTTAGTTCATTTAAAAGTTTAGAGCATAAGCTTTAAGAAGATATAAAATGATATGAACATTTATGTCATTAACGACAAAACATCTGCCAGGACAGTAGCCTACCTCGTTTGAATTATCAGCTGGACATTAGCCTAATATTCTACATGTTTTATAAATGGCAGAAATCAACATTATTTTAATCATAAATAAAATAGTTAATTTATCAACCTATCTGGCATTCTTTTTTTTTTTAAATACGACTAAATCAGTAAAAAAAAACTATAAATTAAAAACAAATTTAAAAAAAAAATAAATCACAAGATATTCTATACTAGTTTTAATTGTTCTACATGTATTCCACCTGAAAAACTTGTAAAAACAAAATTAAACAGCATTTGCAATTGCAAACATCCCACAATATATTGCATTAAATTGTATCTGTAAATATAAGATCAATTAGTTTATATAAAATTAAAGCTAAATATCTTCATTATCATAAGCTCGCTTTACGGTTGACATAACATAATATATAAATACACAGATTCGATGACAAATCGTTAAGTTTAGCACGTGCCAACTAAATAATTTAGCTACAATGTATAAGACGACTCATAGGCCGCTTTTTAAGGAATTCTTCTGTTATCGAATGAATTTTGTTATCTTTTCCCAAAATTTAATGCTAAAACTTTACAACGATTATAACAACAACAAAAAATAATAATCTATTCAACTTTCGATTTTGATTTGAAACAAATTTGTCCAAAAGTTAAGACATAATAAGTTACTGTCCTGGCAAATTTTTTTATTCGCTTTTATTTTATTTCTTTTATTTTATGATTGGGCCTAGCTTTTACTTTATTAGTATCAAAATTGCAATTTAGACAATAGCAATAAATATTATATTTAAAAATTGCGTTGTTAATTTCTGCAATTAATACTGAAATTTAACGGAGTAGGCCACTGTCCTGGCAGATTTTTTTACCTTTAAAAGAGGCAAAAAATATTAAATCATAGATTATAGAAAGATTATTCCATAATCTTCATCATCGTACAAAAATAGTATGCCAGACAGTTGTTCTGAAGAAAATATAACAATTATAGGTAAACTTTTCTCGACAATTTCAGTCATTTATTTCTTAAATAAGGGAGTAGGCTACTGTCCAGGCATATTGTTTTGATGTTAATGACATAAAAGTTCATATACTTTTTTGTTTTCAAAAAGCGTATATTCTAAACTTTCCAATGAACTAAATTTGTTTACCAGACATTTATTTTGAAGAAGATATTTAACTTTGTATTTTGATTTTGAAATGATTTCAACTAAATTTCCAACGTAAAAGGGTACTGTCCTGGCAGATTTTTTTTACCTTTAAAGAGGGACGAAAGATACCAAAGGGACAGTCAAACTCATAAATCTAAACCAAACTGACAACGCCATGGCTAAAAATGAAAAAAAGACAAACAGAAAAACAATAGTACACATGACACAACATAGAAAACTAAAGAATAAACAACACGAACCCCACCAAAAACTAGGGGTGATCTCAGGTGCTCCGGAAGGGTAAGCAGATCCTGCTCCACATGTGGCACCCGTCGTGTTGCTTATGTGATTACAAATCCGGTAAATAGTCTAATTCGGTAGGTCACATTCATGAAAGGGAAGGGGATTGTAGTTACGACGTAAGGAAATATCCGATATCATTTGTGAAACGGTTATTCCATAACGGTCAACCAACTCGTGATGGCGTCCGTAAAATTTACGAAGGGATGATTTCAACTTTACCATTTGGAACTCTTGGTTTAATAGCTTCCTTGTGAACAGTAACCCTCTATCAAGAAAATCATGATAGGAAATGCAAGCACGGGAATATCGTATCAATTGGGAGATATATACCCCGTATGCAGGTGCTGCTGGAATGTTGCTACTTAGAAATGGAAAGTTCACAATTGGAAAGCTGAAATCATCTCTTTTGTCGTAAAGTTTTATTTTCAACCGACCCTCATTGTCAATTTCTAGATGTAAGTCAAGATATGAAGCCGACTTAACTGTATCTGTAGTATCCTTTATCTCCACTTCGATGGGATAGATGCGTTCCATATAGTCACCAAATTTTGAATTGTTTAGTGAAAGAACGTCATCTATATAGCGGAAAGTAGAGTTAAAGGATATTGCTAACTTCTTATCTTTCTTCCTAAGAAGTTCCTGCATGAAGTCAGCCTCATAATAATAAAGAAACAAGTCGGCAAGTAGAGGGGCACAGTTTGTTCCCATTGGGATGCCGACAGTTTGTTGAAAAACACTTCCTCCGAACGTTACAAATATGTTGTCAATCAAGAAATCAAGCATCTTGATAATATCGGTTTCAGAGAATGTTTTGTTTGAATCAGAGTGATTCCTTACAAAGTATGATTTATCCCTCCCTAAGACAAGATACTTGTATCTACGTTGGCCATTCTTTTTTATGAAGCATTGTTGGAGTTTGTTTTTTGTATAGAAAAATAGTAGGTTCTTAATACTAAGTAAGGAAGACTAAATATATACTACACTTAAAGATAGTCAGTAAGATAAGTTCGTAACACAGTGAGCAAGTGACCTAATACGATATATATATGTATGGGGTCAGTAAATTCCATACGGGGCTTCGCTCTCACTCCATTTGGAATTTACTGACCCCGTATATATCGTATATTAGGTAACTAACACACCATGTAACTAATGTATATATCATTTACTGTGTTTCTACCCTAGACAAAAACTGACGAGGAAATGTAGCATCTGGCCACAAAAAGCTTCTTTAATGTAACGGCTAGGTGGTCGGATGTTATAGAGTGTCGAGCATATTGCAATACAATTTGGTGTCATGATATCTCAGTAGCATGAGTTTAAATCCCGGCCAAGGAAGAACAAAAATGTGTGCCTGCAATTTCTCAATAATATTTATGAATTCTAGAGTCCCTTCAATGTGTTTCTTGTTGTACTACTGCTGGAGGTATGAATTTCTCCAAATACTTCCCTATTCCCTCTAAGATAGTACCAGCTAACGAAACAATTGGCACCCTTGAATTCTGTCATGTTTATACCTCGTAGTGTCTGTTGCACCCTTTCTATTAGTTCAGGATCCAGTTTGTATCAATCAATCAATCAAATCATTAATCAATCAATGATTGATCAATCATGATCACAAACCATCAATCAACCAATCCACATATCGTTTACGTTGAGTTTATGAAAGAAACTTTAATTCTCTGTTAAACAATTGACTTTTGCGTATTATTATGTCACCCCTATGGAAATAGGGGTGATATATTGTTATTGTTCCGAATTATTCTTCCACACTTTTTGTCCAGCTTAGTTCTCGGAGATAACTTGACATACATTAATAAAACTGTACCATAATGACAATCCCCATGTGCAGATGGGGTGATATATTGTTATTGTTCCGAATTATTCTTCCACACTTTTTGTCCAGCTTAGTTCTCGGAGATAACTTGACATACATTAATAAAACTGTACCATAATGACAATCCCCATGTGCAGATGTGCAGTTATAGGGTCTGGAATTTTCAAGATGGCCGCCGTTACCATGGAAACGGCAAAAATGTGAAAAACCGAAAAATGGTCCAAAATAAACGAAACTTTCAGACATTGTAACTGGTCAGGCGAAAGCGTGAAATCCATCTTAAAAACTTTCAAAATTGCTACCGTTGCCATGGAAACAGTCCAAACGTGAAAAAAACGAAAATAATTCCTTAATTAATTCATAGTAAATCAACCGTTACAGATACGACCCCTAATACTCCCTTTGTAACAAGAGTATGAACTGTAGAATTCATTGCTTTTGGAATTTTTGAGATTGCTGCTGTTACCATGGAGAAAAGGCGAAAAGTGCAATATTGACCCGTATGGGAAAAAACGTCAAAGTATCATTTTCTTGCAAATTTTAAGCTCATTCCCGGTAAAATGCTATTGAAACGTCATCTGTCCTTGAAATTTTCAAAATGGCCGTCGTTTTCATGGAAACAGCAAAAAAAAAATCGCAATTTTCAGGCAAAATTCTGTAATCATGACTATGTGCATACGATCAAATACACATCTGTACTGCAAAACATCTTCTAGAATATGCTAGAAGAAAACTAATATAGAATTTAACGTGCTTCTATTCTATACATAAATCGTGCTTTGAAGAGAGAATCGCCACTGAGAGAGAGAGAGAAACACGAAGAGTACACATAAGTGACATTTCTGCACTTGCACTAAAGTACACATCCGTTAATCGAACACCTGCTACAATATACACATGAGCTAAAAATCGATCGATAAGCGTGTAATTAAATTGTACAAGATAAGATACATGTATCGTGTGATACGCGAGTAATTGAAGAATAAAATGAACAGTTAGTATGCCGCTCCGTCAATATATACACATGTTGTCTGTCCAAGGTCCCCTCTAAAAAGAATAGTAATGTTCTAAGTCCACGATAATATACTTCAGTATCACGTGACACCACCTATCTTCCTCGCGCATGTGTCTAATTTAAGATTTTAAAGAGTTCCCCAACTATATATAGACATCACTCTTAGTCTACGAGAAGACAAAAAGGGGGGTCAAAGGCATGTATACTAGACGTGTCATCTGACTTTGGTACACTCACACTGGTTGCTGCTACTGTGACAATGTCCAGAACGGGGTGACATCCTCAGCTATTGCTTGTAATGGCAAATCAAGTGTTAGAATAACTCATTCGCCATTCATTTTTTGTAATGAGAAAAGAGAAAATAGAGTATTTTTCTCAATCGTACGTGTAAATTTGTGCACTGATATTTGTCACTGAACAGCAGAAAACGTACAGATAAGGAATAAATCAATGCAAACTGTGTCAATTTATGCTATACAAAGTATTGATCAATCAATCAAATCATGATTGAAGTGATCAAATCATGATTAGAGATTAATCAATCAAGTTTTGATATCAAACAAGTGATGAATCAAGTGCAGATATCGAAGAAAAAAATCCCCGTACCATTTTTCAAACTGCCAATCAGTCGATCAATCAATGATTGATCAATCATGATCACAAACCATCAATCAACCAATCAACATATCGTTTACGTTGAGTTTATGAAAGAAAATACCTTTAATTCTCTGTTAAACAATCGACTTTTGCGTATTATTATGTCACCCCTATGGAAATAGGGGTGATATATTGTTATTGTTCCGAATTATTCTTCCACACTTTTTGTCCAGCTTAGTTCTCGGAGATGACTTGACATACATTAATAAAACTGTACCATAATGACAATCCCCATGTGCAGATGTGCAGTTAGGGTCTGGAATTTTCAAGATGGCCGCCGTTACCATGGAAACGGCAAAAATGTGAAAAACCGAAAAATGGTCCAAAATAAACGAAACTTTCAGACATTGTAACTGGTCAGGCGAAAGCGTGAAATCCATCTTAAAAACTTTCAAAATTGCTACCGTTGCCATGGAAACAGTCCAAACGTGAAAAAAACGAAAATAATTCCTTAATTAATTCATAGTAAATCAACCGTTACAGATACGACCCCTAATACTCCCCCCCTTTGTAACAAGAGTATGAACTGTAGAATTCATTGCTGTTGGAATTTTTGAGATTGCTGCTGTTACCATGGAGAAAAGGTTAAAAGTGCAATATTGACCCGTATGGGAAAAAACGTCAAAGTATCATTTTCTTGCAAATTTTAAGCTCATTCCCGGTAAAATGCTATTGAAACGTCATCTGTCCTTGAAATTTTCAAAATGGCCGTCGTTTTCATGGAAACAGCAAAAAAAAAAAAAAAAAATCGCAATTTTCAGGCAAAATCCTGTAATCATGATTTGAAGAGAGAATCGCCACTGAGAGAGAGAGAGAAACACGAAGAGTACACATAAGTGACATTTCTGCACTTGCACTAAAGTACACATCCGTTAATCGAACACCTGCTACAATATACACATGAGCTAAAAATCGATCGATAAGCGTGTAATTAAATTGTACAAGATAAGATACATGTATCGTGTGATACGCGAGTAATTGAAGAATAAAATGAACAGTTAGTATGCCGCTCCGTCAATATATACACATGTTGTCTGTCCAAGGTCCCCTCTAAAAAGAATAGTAATGTTCTAAGTCCACGATAATATACTTCAGTATCACGTGACACCACCTATCTTCCTCGCGCATGTGTCTAATTTAAGATTTTAAAGAGGTCCCCAACTATATATAGACATCACTCTTAGTCTACGAGAAGAGAAAACGGGGGGGGGGTCAAAGGCATGTATACTAGACGTGTCATCTGACTTTTGTACACTCAAACTGGTTGCTGCTATTGTGACAATGTCCAGAACGGGGTGACATCCTCAGCTATTGCTTGCAATGGCAAATCTAGTGTTATAATAACTCATTCGCCATTCATTTTTTGTAATGAGAAAAGAGAAAATAGAGTATTTTTCTCAATCGTACGTGTAAATTTGTGCACTGATATTTGTCACTGAACAGCAGAAAACGTACAGATAAGGAATAAATCAATGCAAACTGTGTCAATTTATGCTATACAAAGTATTGATCAATCAATCAAATCATGATTGAAGTGATCAAATCATGATAAGAGATCAATCAATCAAGTTTTGATATCAAACAAGTGATGAATCAAGTGCAGATATCGAAAAAAATTCCCCGTACCATTTTTCAAACTGCCAATCAGTCGATCAATCAATCAATCAAATCATTAATCAATCAATGATTGATCAATCATGATCACAAACCATCAATCAACCGATCCACATATCGTTTACGTTGAGTTTATGAAAGAAAATACCTTTAATTCTCTGTTAAACAATCGACTTTTGCGTATTATTATGTCACCCCTATGGAAATAGGGGTGATATATTGTTATTGTTCCGAATTATTCTTCCACACTTTTTGTCCAGCTTAGTTCTCGGAGATAACTTGACATACATTAATAAAACTGTACCATAATGACAATCCCCATGTGCAGATGTGCAGTTAGGGTCTGGAATTTTCAAGATGGCCGCCGTTACCATGGAAACGGCAAAAATGTGAAAAACCGAAAAATGTTCCAAAATAAACGAAACTTTCAGACATTGTAACTGGTCAGGCGAAAGCGTGAAATCCATCTTAAAAACTTTCAAAATTGCTACCGTTGCCATGGAAACAGTCCAAACGTGAAAAAAACGAAAATAATTCCTTAATTAATTCATAGTAAATCAACCGTTACAGATACGACCCCTAATACTCCCCCCCCCCTTTGTAACAAGAGTATGAACTGTAGAATTCATTGCTGTTGGAATTTTTGAGATTGCTGCTGTTACCATGGAGAAAAGGTTAAAAGTGCAATATTGACCCGTATGGGAAAAAACGTCAAAGTATCATTTTCTTGCAAATTTTAAGCTCATTCCCGGTAAAATGCTATTGAAACGTCATCTGTCCTTGAAATTTTCAAAATGGCCGTCGTTTTCATGGAAACAGCAAAAAAAAAAAAAAAAAAAAAAATCGCAATTTTCAGGCAAAATCCTGTAATCATGATTTGAAGAGAGAATCGCCACTGAGAGAGAGAGGGAAACACGAAGAGTACACATAAGTGACATTTCTGCACTTGCACTAAAGTACACATCCGTTAATAGAACACCTGCTACAATATACACATGAGCTAAAAATCGATCGATAAGCGTGTAATTAAATTGTACAAGATAAGATACATGTATCGTGTGATACGCGAGTAATTGAAGAATAAAATGAACAGTTAGTATGCCGCTCCGTCAATATATACACATGTTGTCTGTCCAAGGTCCCCTCTAAAAAGAATAGTAATGTTCTAAGTCCACGATAATATACTTCAGTATCACGTGACACCACCTATCTTCCTCGCGCATGTGTCTAATTTAAGATTTTAAAGAGGTCCCCAACTATATATAGACATCACTCTTAGTCTACGAGAAGAGAAAAGGGGGGGGTCAAAGGCATGTATACTAGACGTGTCATCTGACTTTTGTACACTCAAACTGGTTGCTGCTATTGTGACAATGTCCAGAACGGGGTGACATCCTCAGCTATTGCTTGCAATGGCAAATCTAGTGTTAGAATAACTCATTCGCCATTCATTTTTTGTAATGAGAAAAGAGAAAATAGAGTATTTTTCTCAATCGTACGTGTAAATTTGTGCACTGATATTTGTCACTGAACAGCAGAAAACGTACAGATAAGGAATAAATCAATGCAAACTGTGTCAATTTATGCTATACAAAGTATTGATCAATCAATCAAATCATGATTGAAGTGATCAAATCATGATAAGAGATCAATCAATCAAGTTTTGATATCAAACAAGTGATGAATCAAGTGCAGATATCGAAAAAAATTCCCCGTACCATTTTTCAAACTGCCAATCAGTCGATCAATCAATCAATCAAATCATTAATCAATCAATGATTGATCAATCATGATCACAAACCATCAATCAACCGATCCACATATCGTTTACGTTGAGTTTATGAAAGAAAATACCTTTAATTCTCTGTTAAACAATCGACTTTTGCGTATTATTATGTCACCCCTATGGAAATAGGGGTGATATATTGTTATTGTTCCGAATTATTCTTCCACACTTTTTGTCCAGCTTAGTTCTCGGAGATAACTTGACATACATTAATAAAACTGTACCATAATGACAATCCCCATGTGCAGATGTGCAGTTAGGGTCTGGAATTTTCAAGATGGCCGCCGTTACCATGGAAACGGCAAAAATGTGAAAAACCGAAAAATGTTCCAAAATAAACGAAACTTTCAGACATTGTAACTGGTCAGGCGAAAGCGTGAAATCCATCTTAAAAACTTTCAAAATTGCTACCGTTGCCATGGAAACAGTCCAAACGTGAAAAAAACGAAAATAATTCCTTAATTAATTCATAGTAAATCAACCGTTACAGATACGACCCCTAATACTCCCCCCCCCCTTTGTAACAAGAGTATGAACTGTAGAATTCATTGCTGTTGGAATTTTTGAGATTGCTGCTGTTACCATGGAGAAAAGGTTAAAAGTGCAATATTGACCCGTATGGGAAAAAACGTCAAAGTATCATTTTCTTGCAAATTTTAAGCTCATTCCCGGTAAAATGCTATTGAAACGTCATCTGTCCTTGAAATTTTCAAAATGGCCGTCGTTTTCATGGAAACAGCAAAAAAAAAAAAAAAAAAAAAATCGCAATTTTCAGGCAAAATCCTGTAATCATGATTTGAAGAGAGAATCGCCACTGAGAGAGAGAGGGAAACACGAAGAGTACACATAAGTGACATTTCTGCACTTGCACTAAAGTACACATCCGTTAATAGAACACCTGCTACAATATACACATGAGCTAAAAATCGATCGATAAGCGTGTAATTAAATTGTACAAGATAAGATACATGTATCGTGTGATACGCGAGTAATTGAAGAATAAAATGAACAGTTAGTATGCCGCTCCGTCAATATATACACATGTTGTCTGTCCAAGGTCCCCTCTAAAAAGAATAGTAATGTTCTAAGTCCACGATAATATACTTCAGTATCACGTGACACCACCTATCTTCCTCGCGCATGTGTCTAATTTAAGATTTTAAAGAGGTCCCCAACTATATATAGACATCACTCTTAGTCTACGAGAAGAGAAAAGGGGGGGGGGGGGTCAAAGGCATGTATACTAGACGTGTCATCTGACTTTTGTACACTCAAACTGGTTGCTGCTATTGTGACAATGTCCAGAACGGGGTGACATCCTCAGCTATTGCTTGCAATGGCAAATCTAGTGTTAGAATAACTCATTCGCCATTCATTTTTTGTAATGAGAAAAGAGAAAATAGAGTATTTTTCTCAATCGTACGTGTAAATTTGTGCACTGATATTTGTCACTGAACAGCAGAAAACGTACAGATAAGGAATAAATCAATGCAAACTGTGTCAATTTATGCTATACAAAGTATTGATCAATCAATCAAATCATGATTGAAGTGATCAAATCATGATAAGAGATCAATCAATCAAGTTTTGATATCAAACAAGTGATGAATCAAGTGCAGATATCGAAAAAAATTCCCCGTACCATTTTTCAAACTGCCAATCAGTCGATCAATCAATCAATCAAATCATTAATCAATCAATGATTGATCAATCATGATCACAAACCATCAATCAACCGATCCACATATCGTTTACGTTGAGTTTATGAAAGAAAATACCTTTAATTCTCTGTTAAACAATCGACTTTTGCGTATTATTATGTCACCCCTATGGAAATAGGGGTGATATATTGTTATTGTTCCGAATTATTCTTCCACACTTTTTGTCCAGCTTAGTTCTCGGAGATAACTTGACATACATTAATAAAACTGTACCATAATGACAATCCCCATGTGCAGATGTGCAGTTAGGGTCTGGAATTTTCAAGATGGCCGCCGTTACCATGGAAACGGCAAAAATGTGAAAAACCGAAAAATGTTCCAAAATAAACGAAACTTTCAGACATTGTAACTGGTCAGGCGAAAGCGTGAAATCCATCTTAAAAACTTTCAAAATTGCTACCGTTGCCATGGAAACAGTCCAAACGTGAAAAAACGAAAATAATTCCTTAATTAATTCATAGTAAATCAACCGTTACAGATACGACCCCTAATACTCCCCCCCCCCCCCTTTGTAACAAGAGTATGAACTGTAGAATTCATTGCTGTTGGAATTTTTGAGATTGCTGCTGTTACCATGGAGAAAAGGTTAAAAGTGCAATATTGACCCGTATGGGAAAAAACGTCAAAGTATCATTTTCTTGCAAATTTTAAGCTCATTCCCGGTAAAATGCTATTGAAACGTCATCTGTCCTTGAAATTTTCAAAATGGCCGTCGTTTTCATGGAAACAGCAAAAAAAAAAAAAAAAAAAAATCGCAATTTTCAGGCAAAATCCTGTAATCATGATTTGAAGAGAGAATCGCCACTGAGAGAGAGAGGGAAACACGAAGAGTACACATAAGTGACATTTCTGCACTTGCACTAAAGTACACATCCGTTAATAGAACACCTGCTACAATATACACATGAGCTAAAAATCGATCGATAAGCGTGTAATTAAATTGTACAAGATAAGATACATGTATCGTGTGATACGCGAGTAATTGAAGAATAAAATGAACAGTTAGTATGCCGCTCCGTCAATATATACACATGTTGTCTGTCCAAGGTCCCCTCTAAAAAGAATAGTAATGTTCTAAGTCCACGATAATATACTTCAGTATCACGTGACACCACCTATCTTCCTCGCGCATGTGTCTAATTTAAGATTTTAAAGAGGTCCCCAACTATATATAGACATCACTCTTAGTCTACGAGAAGAGAAAAGGGGGGGGGGGGTCAAAGGCATGTATACTAGACGTGTCATCTGACTTTTGTACACTCAAACTGGTTGCTGCTATTGTGACAATGTCCAGAACGGGGTGACATCCTCAGCTATTGCTTGCAATGGCAAATCTAGTGTTAGAATAACTCATTCGCCATTCATTTTTTGTAATGAGAAAAGAGAAAATAGAGTATTTTTCTCAATCGTACGTGTAAATTTGTGCACTGATATTTGTCACTGAACAGCAGAAAACGTACAGATAAGGAATAAATCAATGCAAACTGTGTCAATTTATGCTATACAAAGTATTGATCAATCAATCAAATCATGATTGAAGTGATCAAATCATGATAAGAGATCAATCAATCAAGTTTTGATATCAAACAAGTGATGAATCAAGTGCAGATATCGAAAAAAATTCCCCGTACCATTTTTCAAACTGCCAATCAGTCGATCAATCAATCAATCAAATCATTAATCAATCAATGATTGATCAATCATGATCACAAACCATCAATCAACCGATCCACATATCGTTTACGTTGAGTTTATGAAAGAAAATACCTTTAATTCTCTGTTAAACAATCGACTTTTGCGTATTATTATGTCACCCCTATGGAAATAGGGGTGATATATTGTTATTGTTCCGAATTATTCTTCCACACTTTTTGTCCAGCTTAGTTCTCGGAGATAACTTGACATACATTAATAAAACTGTACCATAATGACAATCCCCATGTGCAGATGTGCAGTTAGGGTCTGGAATTTTCAAGATGGCCGCCGTTACCATGGAAACGGCAAAAATGTGAAAAACCGAAAAATGTTCCAAAATAAACGAAACTTTCAGACATTGTAACTGGTCAGGCGAAAGCGTGAAATCCATCTTAAAAACTTTCAAAATTGCTACCGTTGCCATGGAAACAGTCCAAACGTGAAAAAACGAAAATAATTCCTTAATTAATTCATAGTAAATCAACCGTTACAGATACGACCCCTAATACTCCCCCCCCCCCCTTTGTAACAAGAGTATGAACTGTAGAATTCATTGCTGTTGGAATTTTTGAGATTGCTGCTGTTACCATGGAGAAAAGGTTAAAAGTGCAATATTGACCCGTATGGGAAAAAACGTCAAAGTATCATTTTCTTGCAAATTTTAAGCTCATTCCCGGTAAAATGCTATTGAAACGTCATCTGTCCTTGAAATTTTCAAAATGGCCGTCGTTTTCATGGAAACAGCAAAAAAAAAAAAAAAAAAAAAAATCGCAATTTTCAGGCAAAATCCTGTAATCATGATTTGAAGAGAGAATCGCCACTGAGAGAGAGAGGGAAACACGAAGAGTACACATAAGTGACATTTCTGCACTTGCACTAAAGTACACATCCGTTAATAGAACACCTGCTACAATATACACATGAGCTAAAAATCGATCGATAAGCGTGTAATTAAATTGTACAAGATAAGATACATGTATCGTGTGATACGCGAGTAATTGAAGAATAAAATGAACAGTTAGTATGCCGCTCCGTCAATATATACACATGTTGTCTGTCCAAGGTCCCCTCTAAAAAGAATAGTAATGTTCTAAGTCCACGATAATATACTTCAGTATCACGTGACACCACCTATCTTCCTCGCGCATGTGTCTAATTTAAGATTTTAAAGAGGTCCCCAACTATATATAGACATCACTCTTAGTCTACGAGAAGAGAAAAGGGGGGGGGGGTCAAAGGCATGTATACTAGACGTGTCATCTGACTTTTGTACACTCAAACTGGTTGCTGCTATTGTGACAATGTCCAGAACGGGGTGACATCCTCAGCTATTGCTTGCAATGGCAAATCTAGTGTTAGAATAACTCATTCGCCATTCATTTTTTGTAATGAGAAAAGAGAAAATAGAGTATTTTTCTCAATCGTACGTGTAAATTTGTGCACTGATATTTGTCACTGAACAGCAGAAAACGTACAGATAAGGAATAAATCAATGCAAACTGTGTCAATTTATGCTATACAAAGTATTGATCAATCAATCAAATCATGATTGAAGTGATCAAATCATGATAAGAGATCAATCAATCAAGTTTTGATATCAAACAAGTGATGAATCAAGTGCAGATATCGAAAAAAATTCCCCGTACCATTTTTCAAACTGCCAATCAGTCGATCAATCAATCAATCAAATCATTAATCAATCAATGATTGATCAATCATGATCACAAACCATCAATCAACCGATCCACATATCGTTTACGTTGAGTTTATGAAAGAAAATACCTTTAATTCTCTGTTAAACAATCGACTTTTGCGTATTATTATGTCACCCCTATGGAAATAGGGGTGATATATTGTTATTGTTCCGAATTATTCTTCCACACTTTTTGTCCAGCTTAGTTCTCGGAGATAACTTGACATACATTAATAAAACTGTACCATAATGACAATCCCCATGTGCAGATGTGCAGTTAGGGTCTGGAATTTTCAAGATGGCCGCCGTTACCATGGAAACGGCAAAAATGTGAAAAACCGAAAAATGTTCCAAAATAAACGAAACTTTCAGACATTGTAACTGGTCAGGCGAAAGCGTGAAATCCATCTTAAAAACTTTCAAAATTGCTACCGTTGCCATGGAAACAGTCCAAACGTGAAAAAAACGAAAATAATTCCTTAATTAATTCATAGTAAATCAACCGTTACAGATACGACCCCTAATACTCCCCCCCCCCCTTTGTAACAAGAGTATGAACTGTAGAATTCATTGCTGTTGGAATTTTTGAGATTGCTGCTGTTACCATGGAGAAAAGGTTAAAAGTGCAATATTGACCCGTATGGGAAAAAACGTCAAAGTATCATTTTCTTGCAAATTTTAAGCTCATTCCCGGTAAAATGCTATTGAAACGTCATCTGTCCTTGAAATTTTCAAAATGGCCGTCGTTTTCATGGAAACAGCAAAAAAAAAAAAAAAAAAAAAAATCGCAATTTTCAGGCAAAATCCTGTAATCATGATTTGAAGAGAGAATCGCCACTGAGAGAGAGAGGGAAACACGAAGAGTACACATAAGTGACATTTCTGCACTTGCACTAAAGTACACATCCGTTAATAGAACACCTGCTACAATATACACATGAGCTAAAAATCGATCGATAAGCGTGTAATTAAATTGTACAAGATAAGATACATGTATCGTGTGATACGCGAGTAATTGAAGAATAAAATGAACAGTTAGTATGCCGCTCCGTCAATATATACACATGTTGTCTGTCCAAGGTCCCCTCTAAAAAGAATAGTAATGTTCTAAGTCCACGATAATATACTTCAGTATCACGTGACACCACCTATCTTCCTCGCGCATGTGTCTAATTTAAGATTTTAAAGAGGTCCCCAACTATATATAGACATCACTCTTAGTCTACGAGAAGAGAAAAGGGGGGGGTCAAAGGCATGTATACTAGACGTGTCATCTGACTTTTGTACACTCAAACTGGTTGCTGCTATTGTGACAATGTCCAGAACGGGGTGACATCCTCAGCTATTGCTTGCAATGGCAAATCTAGTGTTAGAATAACTCATTCGCCATTCATTTTTTGTAATGAGAAAAGAGAAAATAGAGTATTTTTCTCAATCGTACGTGTAAATTTGTGCACTGATATTTGTCACTGAACAGCAGAAAACGTACAGATAAGGAATAAATCAATGCAAACTGTGTCAATTTATGCTATACAAAGTATTGATCAATCAATCAAATCATGATTGAAGTGATCAAATCATGATAAGAGATCAATCAATCAAGTTTTGATATCAAACAAGTGATGAATCAAGTGCAGATATCGAAAAAAATTCCCCGTACCATTTTTCAAACTGCCAATCAGTCGATCAATCAATCAATCAAATCATTAATCAATCAATGATTGATCAATCATGATCACAAACCATCAATCAACCGATCCACATATCGTTTACGTTGAGTTTATGAAAGAAAATACCTTTAATTCTCTGTTAAACAATCGACTTTTGCGTATTATTATGTCACCCCTATGGAAATAGGGGTGATATATTGTTATTGTTCCGAATTATTCTTCCACACTTTTTGTCCAGCTTAGTTCTCGGAGATAACTTGACATACATTAATAAAACTGTACCATAATGACAATCCCCATGTGCAGATGTGCAGTTAGGGTCTGGAATTTTCAAGATGGCCGCCGTTACCATGGAAACGGCAAAAATGTGAAAAACCGAAAAATGTTCCAAAATAAACGAAACTTTCAGACATTGTAACTGGTCAGGCGAAAGCGTGAAATCCATCTTAAAAACTTTCAAAATTGCTACCGTTGCCATTGAAACAGTCCAAACGTGAAAAAAACGAAAATAATTCCTTAATTAATTCATAGTAAATCAACCGTTACAGATACGACCCCTAATACTCCCCCCCCCCTTTGTAACAAGAGTATGAACTGTAGAATTCATTGCTGTTGGAATTTTTGAGATTGCTGCTGTTACCATGGAGAAAAGGTTAAAAGTGCAATATTGACCCGTATGGGAAAAAACGTCAAAGTATCATTTTCTTGCAAATTTTAAGCTCATTCCCGGTAAAATGCTATTGAAACGTCATCTGTCCTTGAAATTTTCAAAATGGCCGTCGTTTTCATGGAAACAGCAAAAAAAAAAAAAAAAAAAAAAATCGCAATTTTCAGGCAAAATCCTGTAATCATGATTTGAAGAGAGAATCGCCACTGAGAGAGAGAGGGAAACACGAAGAGTACACATAAGTGACATTTCTGCACTTGCACTAAAGTACACATCCGTTAATAGAACACCTGCTACAATATACACATGAGCTAAAAATCGATCGATAAGCGTGTAATTAAATTGTACAAGATAAGATACATGTATCGTGTGATACGCGAGTAATTGAAGAATAAAATGAACAGTTAGTATGCCGCTCCGTCAATATATACACATGTTGTCTGTCCAAGGTCCCCTCTAAAAAGAATAGTAATGTTCTAAGTCCACGATAATATACTTCAGTATCACGTGACACCACCTATCTTCCTCGCGCATGTGTCTAATTTAAGATTTTAAAGAGGTCCCCAACTATATATAGACATCACTCTTAGTCTACGAGAAGAGAAAAGGGGGGGGGGGTCAAAGGCATGTATACTAGACGTGTCATCTGACTTTTGTACACTCAAACTGGTTGCTGCTATTGTGACAATGTCCAGAACGGGGTGACATCCTCAGCTATTGCTTGCAATGGCAAATCTAGTGTTAGAATAACTCATTCGCCATTCATTTTTTGTAATGAGAAAAGAGAAAATAGAGTATTTTTCTCAATCGTACGTGTAAATTTGTGCACTGATATTTGTCACTGAACAGCAGAAAACGTACAGATAAGGAATAAATCAATGCAAACTGTGTCAATTTATGCTATACAAAGTATTGATCAATCAATCAAATCATGATTGAAGTGATCAAATCATGATAAGAGATCAATCAATCAAGTTTTGATATCAAACAAGTGATGAATCAAGTGCAGATATCGAAAAAAATTCCCCGTACCATTTTTCAAACTGCCAATCAGTCGATCAATCAATCAATCAAATCATTAATCAATCAATGATTGATCAATCATGATCACAAACCATCAATCAACCGATCCACATATCGTTTACGTTGAGTTTATGAAAGAAAATACCTTTAATTCTCTGTTAAACAATCGACTTTTGCGTATTATTATGTCACCCCTATGGAAATAGGGGTGATATATTGTTATTGTTCCGAATTATTCTTCCACACTTTTTGTCCAGCTTAGTTCTCGGAGATAACTTGACATACATTAATAAAACTGTACCATAATGACAATCCCCATGTGCAGATGTGCAGTTAGGGTCTGGAATTTTCAAGATGGCCGCCGTTACCATGGAAACGGCAAAAATGTGAAAAACCGAAAAATGGTCCAAAATAAACGAAACTTTCAGACATTGTAACTGGTCAGGCGAAAGCGTGAAATCCATCTTAAAAACTTTCAAAATTGCTACCGTTGCCATGGAAACAGTCCAAACGTGAAAAAAACGAAAATAATTCCTTAATTAATTCATAGTAAATCAACCGTTACAGATACGACCCCTAATACTCCCCCCCCCCCCTTTGTAACAAGAGTATGAACTGTAGAATTCATTGCTGTTGGAATTTTTGAGATTGCTGCTGTTACCATGGAGAAAAGGTTAAAAGTGCAATATTGACCCGTATGGGAAAAAACGTCAAAGTATCATTTTCTTGCAAATTTTAAGCTCATTCCCGGTAAAATGCTATTGAATCGTCATCTGTCCTTGAAATTTTCAAAATGGCCTTCGTTTTCATGGAAACAGCAAAAAAAAAAAGAAAAAAATCGCAATTTTCAGGCAAAATCCTGTAATCATGATTTGAAGAGAGAATCGCCACTGAGAGAGAGAGAGAAACACGAAGAGTACACATAAGTGACATTTCTGCACTTGCACTAAAGTACACATCCGTTAATCGAACACCTGCTACAATATACACATGAGCTAAAAATCGATCGATAAGCGTGTAATTAAATTGTACAAGATAAGATACATGTATCGTGTGATACGCGAGTAATTGAAGAATAAAATGAACAGTTAGTATGCCGCTCCGTCAATATATACACATGTTGTCTGTCCAAGGTCCCCTCTAAAAAGAATAGTAATGTTCTAAGTCCACGATAATATACTTCAGTATCACGTGACACCACCTATCTTCCTCGCGCATGTGTCTAATTTAAGATTTTAAAGAGGTCCCCAACTATATATAGACATCACTCTTAGTCTACGAGAAGAGAAAAGGGGGGGGTCAAAGGCATGTATACTAGACGTGTCATCTGACTTTTGTACACTCAAACTGGTTGCTGCTATTGTGACAATGTCCAGAACGGGGTGACATCCTCAGCTATTGCTTGCAATGGCAAATCTAGTGTTAGAATAACTCATTCGCCATTCATTTTTTGTAATGAGAAAAGAGAAAATAGAGTATTTTTCTCAATCGTACGTGTAAATTTGTGCACTGATATTTGTCACTGAACAGCAGAAAACGTACAGATAAGGAATAAATCAATGCAAACTGTGTCAATTTATGCTATACAAAGTATTGATCAATCAATCAAATCATGATTGAAGTGATCAAATCATGATAAGAGATCAATCAATCAAGTTTTGATATCAAACAAGTGATGAATCAAGTGCAGATATCGAAAAAAATTCCCCGTACCATTTTTCAAACTGCCAATCAGTCGATCAATCAATCAATCAAATCATTAATCAATCAATGATTGATCAATCATGATCACAAACCATCAATCAACCGATCCACATATCGTTTACGTTGAGTTTATGAAAGAAAATACCTTTAATTCTCTGTTAAACAATCGACTTTTGCGTATTATTATGTCACCCCTATGGAAATAGGGGTGATATATTGTTATTGTTCCGAATTATTCTTCCACACTTTTTGTCCAGCTTAGTTCTCGGAGATAACTTGACATACATTAATAAAACTGTACCATAATGACAATCCCCATGTGCAGATGTGCAGTTAGGGTCTGGAATTTTCAAGATGGCCGCCGTTACCATGGAAACGGCAAAAATGTGAAAAACCGAAAAATGGTCCAAAATAAACGAAACTTTCAGACATTGTAACTGGTCAGGCGAAAGCGTGAAATCCATCTTAAAAACTTTCAAAATTGCTACCGTTGCCATGGAAACAGTCCAAACGTGAAAAAAACGAAAATAATTCCTTAATTAATTCATAGTAAATCAACCGTTACAGATACGACCCCTAATACTCCCCCCCCCCTTTGTAACAAGAGTATGAACTGTAGAATTCATTGCTGTTGGAATTTTTGAGATTGCTGCTGTTACCATGGAGAAAAG
The DNA here is from genome assembly GCA_037788925.1 of Mytilus galloprovincialis. Classification (NCBI taxonomy): domain Eukaryota; kingdom Metazoa; phylum Mollusca; class Bivalvia; order Mytilida; family Mytilidae; genus Mytilus; species Mytilus galloprovincialis. Next base: position 75,091,254 of record CM075342.1, on the reverse strand, counting down.
GTTAAAAGTGCAATATTGACCCGTAAGCGTGTAATTAAATTGTACAAGATAAGATACATGTATCGTGTGATACGCGAGTAATTGAAGAATAAAATGAACAGTTAGTATGCCGCTCCGTCAATATATACACATGTTGTCTGTCCAAGGTCCCCTCTAAAAAGAATAGTAATGTTCTAAGTCCACGATAATATACTTCAGTATCACGTGACACCACCTATCTTCCTCGCGCATGTGTCTAATTTAAGATTTTAAAGAGGTCCCCAACTATATATAGACATCACTCTTAGTCTACGAGAAGAGAAAAGGGGGGGGGTCAAAGGCATGTATACTAGACGTGTCATCTGACTTTTGTACACTCAAACTGGTTGCTGCTATTGTGACAATGTCCAGAACGGGGTGACATCCTCAGCTATTGCTTGCAATGGCAAATCTAGTGTTAGAATAACTCATTCGCCATTCATTTTTTGTAATGAGAAAAGAGAAAATAGAGTATTTTTCTCAATCGTACGTGTAAATTTGTGCACTGATATTTGTCACTGAACAGCAGAAAACGTACAGATAAGGAATAAATCAATGCAAACTGTGTCAATTTATGCTATACAAAGTATTGATCAATCAATCAAATCATGATTGAAGTGATCAAATCATGATAAGAGATCAATCAATCAAGTTTTGATATCAAACAAGTGATGAATCAAGTGCAGATATCGAAAAAAATTCCCCGTACCATTTTTCAAACTGCCAATCAGTCGATCAATCAATCAATCAAATCATTAATCAATCAATGATTGATCAATCATGATCACAAACCATCAATCAACCGATCCACATATCGTTTACGTTGAGTTTATGAAAGAAAATACCTTTAATTCTCTGTTAAACAATCGACTTTTGCGTATTATTATGTCACCCCTATGGAAATAGGGGTGATATATTGTTATTGTTCCGAATTATTCTTCCACACTTTTTGTCCAGCTTAGTTCTCGGAGATAACTTGACATACATTAATAAAACTGTACCATAATGACAATCCCCATGTGCAGATGTGCAGTTAGGGTCTGGAATTTTCAAGATGGCCGCCGTTACCATGGAAACGGCAAAAATGTGAAAAACCGAAAAATGGTCCAAAATAAACGAAACTTTCAGACATTGTAACTGGTCAGGCGAAAGCGTGAAATCCATCTTAAAAACTTTCAAAATTGCTACCGTTGCCATGGAAACAGTCCAAACGTGAAAAAAACGAAAATAATTCCTTAATTAATTCATAGTAAATCAACCGTTACAGATACGACCCCTAATACTCCCCCCCCCCCCCCCCTTTGTAACAAGAGTATGAACTGTAGAATTCATTGCTGTTGGAATTTTTGAGATTGCTGCTGTTACCATGGAGAAAAGGTTAAAAGTGCAATATTGACCCGTATGGGAAAAAACGTCAAAGTATCATTTTCTTGCAAATTTTAAGCTCATTCCCGGTAAAATGCTATTGAAACGTCATCTGTCCTTGAAATTTTCAAAATGGCCTTCGTTTTCATGGAAACAGCAAAAAAAAAAAGAAAAAAATCGCAATTTTCAGGCAAAATCCTGTAATCATGATTTGAAGAGAGAATCGCCACTGAGAGAGAGAGAGAGAAACACGAAGAGTACACATAAGTGACATTTCTGCACTTGCACTAAAGTACACATCCGTTAATCGAACACCTGCTACAATATACACATGAGCTAAAAATCGATCGATAAGCGTGTAATTAAATTGTACAAGATAAGATACATGTATCGTGTGATACGCGAGTAATTGAAGAATAAAATGAACAGTTAGTATGCCGCTCCGTCAATATATACACATGTTGTCTGTCCAAGGTCCCCTCTAAAAAGAATAGTAATGTTCTAAGTCCACGATAATATACTTCAGTATCACGTGACACCACCTATCTTCCTCGCGCATGTGTCTAATTTAAGATTTTAAAGAGGTCCCCAACTATATATAGACATCACTCTTAGTCTACGAGAAGAGAAAAAGGGGGGGTCAAAGGCATGTATACTAGACGTGTCATCTGACTTTTGTACACTCAAACTGGTTGCTGCTATTGTGACAATGTCCAGAACGGGGTGACATCCTCAGCTATTGCTTGCAATGGCAAATCTAGTGTTAGAATAACTCATTCGCCATTCATTTTTTGTAATGAGAAAAGAGAAAATAGAGTATTTTTCTCAATCGTACGTGTAAATTTGTGCACTGATATTTGTCACTGAACAGCAGAAAACGTACAGATAAGGAATAAATCAATGCAAACTGTGTCAATTTATGCTATACAAAGTATTGATCAATCAATCAAATCATGATTGAAGTGATCAAATCATGATAAGAGATCAATCAATCAAGTTTTGATATCAAACAAGTGATGAATCAAGTGCAGATATCGAAAAAAAAATCCCCGTACCATTTTTCAAACTGCCAATCAGTCGATCAATCAATCAATCAAATCATTAATCAATCAATGATTGATCAATCATGATCACAAACCATCAATCAACCGATCCACATATCGTTTACGTTGAGTTTATGAAAGAAAATACCTTTAATTCTCTGTTAAACAATCGACTTTTGCGTATTATTATGTCACCCCTATGGAAATAGGGGTGATATATTGTTATTGTTCCGAATTATTCTTCCACACTTTTTGTCCAGCTTAGTTCTCGGAGATAACTTGACATACATTAATAAAACTGTACCATAATGACAATCCCCATGTGCAGATGTGCAGTTAGGGTCTGGAATTTTCAAGTTGGCCGCCGTTACCATGGAAACGGCAAAAATGTGAAAAACCGAAAAATGGTCCAAAATAAACGAAACTTTCAGACATTGTAACTGGTCAGGCGAAAGCGTGAAATCCATCTTAAAAACTTTCAAAATTGCTACCGTTGCCATGGAAACAGTCCAAACGTGAAAAAAACGAAAATAATTCCTTAATTAATTCATAGTAAATCAACCGTTACAGATACGACCCCTAATACTCCCCCCCCCCCTTTGTAACAAGAGTATGAACTGTAGAATTCATTGCTGTTGGAATTTTTGAGATTGCTGCTGTTACCATGGAGAAAAGGTTAAAAGTGCAATATTGACCCGTATGGGAAAAAACGTCAAAGTATCATTTTCTTGCAAATTTTAAGCTCATTCCCGGTAAAATGCTATTGAAACGTCATCTGTCCTTGAAATTTTCAAAATGGCCTTCGTTTTCATGGAAACAGCAAAAAAAAAAAGAAAAAAATCGCAATTTTCAGGCAAAATCCTGTAATCATGATTTGAAGAGAGAATCGCCACTGAGAGAGAGAGAGAAACACGAAGAGTACACATAAGTGACATTTCTGCACTTGCACTAAAGTACACATCCGTTAATCGAACACCTGCTACAATACACACATGAGCTAAAAATCGATCGATAAGCGTGTAATTAAATTGTACAAGATAAGATACATGTATCGTGTGATACGCGAGTAATTGAAGAATAAAATGAACAGTTAGTATGCCGCTCCGTCAATATATACACATGTTGTCTGTCCAAGGTCCCCTCTAAAAAGAATAGTAATGTTCTAAGTCCACGATAATATACTTCAGTATCACGTGACACCACCTATCTTCCTCGCGCATGTGTCTAATTTAAGATTTTAAAGAGGTCCCCAACTATATATAGACATCACTCTTAGTCTACGAGAAGAGAAAAAGGGGGGGGTCAAAGGCATGTATACTAGACGTGTCATCTGACTTTTATACACTCAAACTGGTTGCTGCTATTGTGACAATGTCCAGAACGGGGTGACATCCTCAGCTATTGCTTGCAATGGCAAATCTAGTGTTAGAATAACTCATTCGCCATTCATTTTTTGTAATGAGAAAAGAGAAAATAGAGTATTTTTCTCAATCGTACGTGTAAATTTGTGCACTGATATTTGTCACTGAACAGCAGAAAACGTACAGATAAGGAATAAATCAATGCAAACTGTGTCAATTTATGCTATACAAAGTATTGATCAATCAATCAAATCATGATTGAAGTGATCAAATCATGATAAGAGATCAATCAATCAAGTTTTGATATCAAACAAGTGATGAATCAAGTGCAGATATCGAAAAAAAAAATCCCCGTACCATTTTTCAAACTGCCAATCAGTCGATCAATCAATCAATCAAATCATTAATCAATCAATGATTGATCAATCATGATCACAAACCATCAATCAACCGATCCACATATCGTTTACGTTGAGTTTATGAAAGAAAATACCTTTAATTCTCTGTTAAACAATCGACTTTTGCGTATTATTATGTCACCCCTATGGAAATAGGGGTGATATATTGTTATTGTTCCGAATTATTCTTCCACACTTTTTGTCCAGCTTAGTTCTCGGAGATAACTTGACATACACATACATTAATAAAACTGTACCATAATGACAATCCCCATGTGCAGATGTGCAGTTAGGGTCTGGAATTTTCAAGATGGCCGCCGTTACCATGGAAACGGCAAAAATGTGAAAAACCGAAAAATGGTCCAAAATAAACGAAACTTTCAGACATTGTAACTGGTCAGGCGAAAGCGTGAAATCCATCTTAAAAACTTTCAAAATTGCTACCGTTGCCATGGAAACAGTCCAAACGTGAAAAAAACGAAAATAATTCCTTAATTAATTCATAGTAAATCAACCGTTACAGATACGACCCCTAATACTCCCCCCCCCCCCTTTGTAACAAGAGTATGAACTGTAGAATTCATTGCTGTTGGAATTTTTGAGATTGCTGCTGTTACCATGGAGAAAAGGTTAAAGTGCAATATTGACCCGTATGGGAAAAATCGTCAAAGTATCATTTTCTTGCAAATTTTAAGCTCATTCCCGGTAAAATGCTATTGAAACGTCATCTGTCCTTGAAATTTTCAAAATGGCCGTCGTTTTCATGGAAACAGCAAAAAAAAAAAAAAAAAATCGCAATTTTCAGGCAAAATCCTGTAATCATGATTTGAAGAGAGAATCGCCACTGAGAGAGAGAGAGAAACACGAAGAGTACACATAAGTGACATTTCTGCACTTGCACTAAAGTACACATCCGTTAATCGAACACCTGCTACAATATACACATGAGCTAAAAATCGATCGATAAGCGTGTAATTAAATTGTACAAGATAAGATACATGTATCGTGTGATACGCGAGTAATTGAAGAATAAAATGAACAGTTAGTATGCCGCTCCGTCAATATATACACATGTTGTCTGTCCAAGGTCCCCTCTAAAAAGAATAGTAATGTTCTAAGTCCACGATAATATACTTCAGTATCACGTGACACCACCTATCTTCCTCGCGCATGTGTCTAATTTAAGATTTTAAAGAGGTCCCCAACTATATATAGACATCACTCTTAGTCTACGAGAAGAGAAAAAGGGGGGGGGGGTCAAAGGCATGTATACTAGACGTGTCATCTGACTTTTGTACACTCAAACTGGTTGCTGCTATTGTGACAATGTCCAGAACGGGGTGACATCCTCAGCTATTGCTTGCAATGGCAAATCTAGTGTTAGAATAACTCATTCGCCATTCATTTTTTGTAATGAGAAAAGAGAAAATAGAGTATTTTTCTCAATCGTACGTGTAAATTTGTGCACTGATATTTGTCACTGAACAGCAGAAAACGTACAGATAAGGAATAAATCAATGCAAACTGTGTCAATTTATGCTATACAAAGTATTGATCAATCAATCAAATCATGATTGAAGTGATCAAATCATGATAAGAGATCAATCAATCAAGTTTTGATATCAAACAAGTGATGAATCAAGTGCAGATATCGAAAAAAAAATCCCCGTACCATTTTTCAAACTGCCAATCAGTCGTTCAATCAATCAATCAAATCATTAATCAATCAATGATTGATCAATCATGATCACAAACCATCAATCAACCGATCCACATATCGTTTACGTTGAGTTTATGAAAGAAAATACCTTTAATTCTCTGTTAAACAATCGACTTTTGCGTATTATTATGTCACCCCTATGGAAATAGAGGTGATATATTGTTATTGTTCCGAATTATTCTTCCACACTTTTTGTCCAGCTTAGTTCTCGGAGATAACTTGACATACATTAATAAAACTGTACCATAATGACAATCCCCATGTGCAGATGTGCAGTTAGGGTCTGGAATTTTCAAGATGGCCGCCGTTACCATGGAAACGGCAAAAATGTGAAAAACCGAAAAATGGTCCAAAATAAACGAAACTTTCAGACATTGTAACTGGTCAGGCGAAAGCGTGAAATCCATCTTAAAAACTTTCAAAATTGCTACCGTTGCCATGGAAACAGTCCAAACGTGAAAAAAACGAAAATAATTCCTTAATTAATTCATAGTAAATCAACCGTTACAGATACGACCCCTAATACTCCCCCCCCCCCTTTGTAACAAGAGTATGAACTGTAGAATTCATTGCTGTTGGAATTTTTGAGATTGCTGCTGTTACCATGGAGAAAAGGTTAAAGTGCAATATTGACCCGTATGGGAAAAATCGTCAAAGTATCATTTTCTTGCAAATTTTAAGCTCATTCCCGGTAAAATGCTATTGAAACGTCATCTGTCCTTGAAATTTTCAAAATGGCCGTCGTTTTCATGGAAACAGCAAAAAAAAAAAAAAAAAAATCGCAATTTTCAGGCAAAATCCTGTAATCATGATTTGAAGAGAGAATCGCCACTGAGAGAGAGAGAGAAACACGAAGAGTACACATAAGTGACATTTCTGCACTTGCACTAAAGTACACATCCGTTAATCGAACACCTGCTACAATATACACATGAGCTAAAAATCGATCGATAAGCGTGTAATTAAATTGTACAAGATAAGATACATGTATCGTGTGATACGCGAGTAATTGAAGAATAAAATGAACAGTTAGTATGCCGCTCCGTCAATATATACACATGTTGTCTGTCCAAGGTCCCCTCTAAAAAGAATAGTAATGTTCTAAGTCCACGATAATATACTTCAGTATCACGTGACACCACCTATCTTCCTCGCGCATGTGTCTAATTTAAGATTTTAAAGAGGTCCCCAACTATATATAGACATCACTCTTAGTCTACGAGAAGAGAAAAAGGGGGGGGGGTCAAAGGCATGTATACTAGACGTGTCATCTGACTTTTGTACACTCAAACTGGTTGCTGCTATTGTGACAATGTCCAGAACGGGGTGACATCCTCAGCTATTGCTTGCAATGGCAAATCTAGTGTTAGAATAACTCATTCGCCATTCATTTTTTGTAATGAGAAAAGAGAAAATAGAGTATTTTTCTCAATCGTACGTGTAAATTTGTGCACTGATATTTGTCACTGAACAGCAGAAAACGTACAGATAAGGAATAAATCAATGCAAACTGTGTCAATTTATGCTATACAAAGTATTGATCTATCAATCAAATCATGATTGAAGTGATCAAATCATGATAAGAGATCAATCAATCAAGTTTTGATATCAAACAAGTGATGAATCAAGTGCAGATATCGAAAAAAAAATCCCCGTACCATTTTTCAAACTGCCAATCAGTCGTTCAATCAATCAATCAAATCATTAATCAATCAATGATTGATCAATCATGATCACAAACCATCAATCAACCGATCCACATATCGTTTACGTTGAGTTTATGAAAGAAAATACCTTTAATTCTCTGTTAAACAATCGACTTTTGCGTATTATTATGTCACCCCTATGGAAATAGAGGTGATATATTGTTATTGTTCCGAATTATTCTTCCACACTTTTTGTCCAGCTTAGTTCTCGGAGATAACTTGACATACATTAATAAAACTGTACCATAATGACAATCCCCATGTGCAGATGTGCAGTTAGGGTCTGGAATTTTCAAGATGGCCGCCGTTACCATGGAAACGGCAAAAATGTGAAAAACCGAAAAATGGTCCAAAATAAACGAAACTTTCAGACATTGTAACTGGTCAGGCGAAAGCGTGAAATCCATCTTAAAAACTTTCAAAATTGCTACCGTTGCCATGGAAACAGTCCAAACGTGAAAAAAACGAAAATAATTCCTTAATTAATTCATAGTAAATCAACCGTTACAGATACGACCCCTAATACTCCCCCCCCCCCCCTTTGTAACAAGAGTATGAACTGTAGAATTCATTGCTGTTGGAATTTTTGAGATTGCTGCTGTTACCATGGAGAAAAGGTTAAAGTGCAATATTGACCCGTATGGGAAAAATCGTCAAAGTATCATTTTCTTGCAAATTTTAAGCTCATTCCCGGTAAAATGCTATTGAAACGTCATCTGTCCTTGAAATTTTCAAAATGGCCGTCGTTTTCATGGAAACAGCAAAAAAAAAAAAAAAAAATCGCAATTTTCAGGCAAAATCCTGTAATCATGATTTGAAGAGAGAATCGCCACTGAGAGAGAGAGAGAAACACGAAGAGTACACATAAGTGACATTTCTGCACTTGCACTAAAGTACACATCCGTTAATCGAACACCTGCTACAATATACACATGAGCTAAAAATCGATCGATAAGCGTGTAATTAAATTGTACAAGATAAGATACATGTATCGTGTGATACGCGAGTAATTGAAGAATAAAATGAACAGTTAGTATGCCGCTCCGTCAATATATACACATGTTGTCTGTCCAAGGTCCCCTCTAAAAAGAATAGTAATGTTCTAAGTCCACGATAATATACTTCAGTATCACGTGACACCACCTATCTTCCTCGCGCATGTGTCTAATTTAAGATTTTAAAGAGGTCCCCAACTATATATAGACATCACTCTTAGTCTACGAGAAGAGAAAAAGGGGGGGGGTCAAAGGCATGTATACTAGACGTGTCATCTGACTTTTGTACACTCAAACTGGTTGCTGCTATTGTGACAATGTCCAGAACGGGGTGACATCCTCAGCTATTGCTTGCAATGGCAAATCTAGTGTTAGAATAACTCATTCGCCATTCATTTTTTGTAATGAGAAAAGAGAAAATAGAGTATTTTTCTCAATCGTATGTGTAAATTTGTGCACTGATATTTGTCACTGAACAGCAGAAAACGTACAGATAAGGAATAAATCAATGCAAACTGTGTCAATTTATGCTATACAAAGTATTGATCAATCAATCAAATCATGATTGAAGTGATCAAATCATGATAAGAGATCAATCAATCAAGTTTTGATATCAAACAAGTGATGAATCAAGTGCAGATATCGAAAAAAAAATCCCCGTACCATTTTTCAAACTGCCAATCAGTCGTTCAATCAATCAATCAAATCATTAATCAATCAATGATTGATCAATCATGATCACAAACCATCAATCAACCGATCCACATATCGTTTACGTTGAGTTTATGAAAGAAAATACCTTTAATTCTCTGTTAAACAATCGACTTTTGCGTATTATTATGTCACCCCTATGGAAATAGAGGTGATATATTGTTATTGTTCCGAATTATTCTTCCACACTTTTTGTCCAGCTTAGTTCTCGGAGATAACTTGACATACATTAATAAAACTGTACCATAATGACAATCCCCATGTGCAGATGTGCAGTTAGGGTCTGGAATTTTCAAGATGGCCGCCGTTACCATGGAAACGGCAAAAATGTGAAAAACCGAAAAATGGTCCAAAATAAACGAAACTTTCAGACATTGTAACTGGTCAGGCGAAAGCGTGAAATCCATCTTAAAAACTTTCAAAATTGCTACCGTTGCCATGGAAACAGTCCAAACGTGAAAAAAACGAAAATAATTCCTTAATTAATTCATAGTAAATCAACCGTTACAGATACGACCCCTAATACTCCCCCCCCCCCCCTTTGTAACAAGAGTATGAACTGTAGAATTCATTGCTGTTGGAATTTTTGAGATTGCTGCTGTTACCATGGAGAAAAGGTTAAAGTGCAATATTGACCCGTATGGGAAAAATCGTCAAAGTATCATTTTCTTGCAAATTTTAAGCTCATTCCCGGTAAAATGCTATTGAAACGTCATCTGTCCTTGAAATTTTCAAAATGGCCGTCGTTTTCATGGAAACAGCAAAAAAAAAAAAAAAAAATCGCAATTTTCAGGCAAAATCCTGTAATCATGATTTGAAGAGAGAATCGCCACTGAGAGAGAGAGAGAAACACGAAGAGTACACATAAGTGACATTTCTGCACTTGCACTAAAGTACACATCCGTTAATCGAACACCTGCTACAATATACACATGAGCTAAAAATCGATCGATAAGCGTGTAATTAAATTGTACAAGATAAGATACATGTATCGTGTGATACGCGAGTAATTGAAGAATAAAATGAACAGTTAGTATGCCGCTCCGTCAATATATACACATGTTGTCTGTCCAAGGTCCCCTCTAAAAAGAATAGTAATGTTCTAAGTCCACGATAATATACTTCAGTATCACGTGACACCACCTATCTTCCTCGCGCATGTGTCTAATTTAAGATTTTAAAGAGGTCCCCAACTATATATAGACATCACTCTTAGTCTACGAGAAGAGAAAAAGGGGGGGGGGGGGTCAAAGGCATGTATACTAGACGTGTCATCTGACTTTTGTACACTCAAACTGGTTGCTGCTATTGTGACAATGTCCAGAACGGGGTGACATCCTCAGCTATTGCTTGCAATGGCAAATCTAGTGTTAGAATAACTCATTCGCCATTCATTTTTTGTAATGAGAAAAGAGAAAATAGAGTATTTTTCTCAATCGTACGTGTAAATTTGTGCACTGATATTTGTCACTGAACAGCAGAAAACGTACAGATAAGGAATAAATCAATGCAAACTGTGTCAATTTATGCTATACAAAGTATTGATCAATCAATCAAATCATGATTGAAGTGATCAAATCATGATAAGAGATCAATCAATCAAGTTTTGATATCAAACAAGTGATGAATCAAGTGCAGATATCGAAAAAAAAATCCCCGTACCATTTTTCAAACTGCCAATCAGTCGTTCAATCAATCAATCAAATCATTAATCAATCAATGATTGATCAATCATGATCACAAACCATCAATCAACCGATCCACATATCGTTTACGTTGAGTTTATGAAAGAAAATACCTTTAATTCTCTGTTAAACAATCGACTTTTGCGTATTATTATGTCACCCCTATGGAAATAGAGGTGATATATTGTTATTGTTCCGAATTATTCTTCCACACTTTTTGTCCAGCTTAGTTCTCGGAGATAACTTGACATACATTAATAAAACTGTACCATAATGACAATCCCCATGTGCAGATGTGCAGTTAGGGTCTGGAATTTTCAAGATGGCCGCCGTTACCATGGAAACGGCAAAAATGTGAAAAACCGAAAAATGGTCCAAAATAAACGAAACTTTCAGACATTGTAACTGGTCAGGCGAAAGCGTGAAATCCATCTTAAAAACTTTCAAAATTGCTACCGTTGCCATGGAAACAGTCCAAACGTGAAAAAAACGAAAATAATTCCTTAATTAATTCATAGTAAATCAACCGTTACAGATACGACCCCTAATACTCCCCCCCCCCCCCTTTGTAACAAGAGTATGAACTGTAGAATTCATTGCTGTTGGAATTTTTGAGATTGCTGCTGTTACCATGGAGAAAAGGTTAAAGTGCAATATTGACCCGTATGGGAAAAATCGTCAAAGTATCATTTTCTTGCAAATTTTAAGCTCATTCCCGGTAAAATGCTATTGAAACGTCATCTGTCCTTGAAATTTTCAAAATGGCCGTCGTTTTCATGGAAACAGCAAAAAAAAAAAAAAAAAATCGCAATTTTCAGGCAAAATCCTGTAATCATGATTTGAAGAGAGAATCGCCACTGAGAGAGAGAGAGAAACACGAAGAGTACACATAAGTGACATTTCTGCACTTGCACTAAAGTACACATCCGTTAATCGAACACCTGCTACAATATACACATGAGCTAAAAATCGATCGATAAGCGTGTAATTAAATTGTACAAGATAAGATACATGTATCGTGTGATACGCGAGTAATTGAAGAATAAAATGAACAGTTAGTATGCCGCTCCGTCAATATATACACATGTTGTCTGTCCAAGGTCCCCTCTAAAAAGAATAGTAATGTTCTAAGTCCACGATAATATACTTCAGTATCACGTGACACCACCTATCTTCCTCGCGCATGTGTCTAATTTAAGATTTTAAAGAGGTCCCCAACTATATATAGACATCACTCTTAGTCTACGAGAAGAGAAAAAGGGGGGGGGTCAAAGGCATGTATACTAGACGTGTCATCTGACTTTTGTACACTCAAACTGGTTGCTGCTATTGTGACAATGTCCAGAACGGGGTGACATCCTCAGCTATTGCTTGCAATGGCAAATCTAGTGTTAGAATAACTCATTCGCCATTCATTTTTTGTAATGAGAAAAGAGAAAATAGAGTATTTTTCTCAATCGTACGTGTAAATTTGTGCACTGATATTTGTCACTGAACAGCAGAAAACGTACAGATAAGGAATAAATCAATGCAAACTGTGTCAATTTATGCTATACAAAGTATTGATCAATCAATCAAATCATGATTGAAGTGATCAAATCATGATAAGAGATCAATCAATCAAGTTTTGATATCAAACAAGTGATGAATCAAGTGCAGATATCGAAAAAAAAATCCCCGTACCATTTTTCAAACTGCCAATCAGTCGTTCAATCAATCAATCAAATCATTAATCAATCAATGATTGATCAATCATGATCACAAACCATCAATCAACCGATCCACATATCGTTTACGTTGAGTTTATGAAAGAAAATACCTTTAATTCTCTGTTAAACAATCGACTTTTGCGTATTATTATGTCACCCCTATGGAAATAGAGGTGATATATTGTTATTGTTCCGAATTATTCTTCCACACTTTTTGTCCAGCTTAGTTCTCGGAGATAACTTGACATACATTAATAAAACTGTACCATAATGACAATCCCCATGTGCAGATGTGCAGTTAGGGTCTGGAATTTTCAAGATGGCCGCCGTTACCATGGAAACGGCAAAAATGTGAAAAACCGAAAAATGGTCCAAAATAAACGAAACTTTCAGACATTGTAACTGGTCAGGCGAAAGCGTGAAATCCATCTTAAAAACTTTCAAAATTGCTACCGTTGCCATGGAAACAGTCCAAACGTGAAAAAAACGAAAATAATTCCTTAATTAATTCATAGTAAATCAACCGTTACAGATACGACCCCTAATACTCCCCCCCCCCCCCCCTTTGTAACAAGAGTATGAACTGTAGAATTCATTGCTGTTGGAATTTTTGAGATTGCTGCTGTTACCATGGAGAAAAGGTTAAAGTGCAATATTGACCCGTATGGGAAAAATCGTCAAAGTATCATTTTCTTGCAAATTTTAAGCTCATTCCCGGTAAAATGCTATTGAAACGTCATCTGTCCTTGAAATTTTCAAAATGGCCGTCGTTTTCATGGAAACAGCAAAAAAAAAAAAAAAAAATCGCAATTTTCAGGCAAAATCCTGTAATCATGATTTGAAGAGAGAATCGCCACTGAGAGAGAGAGAGAAACACGAAGAGTACACATAAGTGACATTTCTGCACTTGCACTAAAGTACACATCCGTTAATCGAACACCTGCTACAATATACACATGAGCTAAAAATCGATCGATAAGCGTGTAATTAAATTGTACAAGATAAGATACATGTATCGTGTGATACGCGAGTAATTGAAGAATAAAATGAACAGTTAGTATGCCGCTCCGTCAATATATACACATGTTGTCTGTCCAAGGTCCCCTCTAAAAAGAATAGTAATGTTCTAAGTCCACGATAATATACTTCAGTATCACGTGACACCACCTATCTTCCTCGCGCATGTGTCTAATTTAAGATTTTAAAGAGGTCCCCAACTATATATAGACATCACTCTTAGTCTACGAGAAGAGAAAAAGGGGGGGGGTCAAAGGCATGTATACTAGACGTGTCATCTGACTTTTGTACACTCAAACTGGTTGCTGCTATTGTGACAATGTCCAGAACGGGGTGACATCCTCAGCTATTGCTTGCAATGGCAAATCTAGTGTTAGAATAACTCATTCGCCATTCATTTTTTGTAATGAGAAAAGAGAAAATAGAGTATTTTTCTCAATCGTACGTGTAAATTTGTGCACTGATATTTGTCACTGAACAGCAGAAAACGTACAGATAAGGAATAAATCAATGCAAACTGTGTCAATTTATGCTATACAAAGTATTGATCAATCAATCAAATCATGATTGAAGTGATCAAATCATGATAAGAGATCAATCAATCAAGTTTTGATATCAAACAAGTGATGAATCAAGTGCAGATATCGAAAAAAAAATCCCCGTACCATTTTTCAAACTGCCAATCAGTCGTTCAATCAATCAATCAAATCATTAATCAATCAATGATTGATCAATCATGATCACAAACCATCAATCAACCGATCCACATATCGTTTACGTTGAGTTTATGAAAGAAAATACCTTTAATTCTCTGTTAAACAATCGACTTTTGCGTATTATTATGTCACCCCTATGGAAATAGGGGTGATATATTGTTATTGTTCCGAATTATTCTTCCACACTTTTTGTCCAGCTTAGTTCTCGGAGATAACTTGACATACATTAATAAAACTGTACCATAATGACAATCCCCATGTGCAGATGTGCAGTTAGGGTCTGGAATTTTCAAGATGGCCGCCGTTACCATGGAAACGGCAAAAATGTGAAAAACCGAAAAATGGTCCAAAATAAACGAAACTTTCAGACATTGTAACTGGTCAGGCGAAAGCGTGAAATCCATCTTAAAAACTTTCAAAATTGCTACCGTTGCCATGGAAACAGTCCAAACGTGAAAAAAACGAAAATAATTCCTTAATTAATTCATAGTAAATCAACCGTTACAGATACGACCCCTAATACTCCCCCCCCCCCCCCCTTTGTAACAAGAGTATGAACTGTAGAATTCATTGCTGTTGGAATTTTTGAGATTGCTGCTGTTACCATGGAGAAAAGGTTAAAGTGCAATATTGACCCGTATGGGAAAAATCGTCAAAGTATCATTTTCTTGCAAATTTTAAGCTCATTCCCGGTAAAATGCTATTGAAACGTCATCTGTCCTTGAAATTTTCAAAATGGCCGTCGTTTTCATGGAAACAGCAAAAAAAAAAAAAAAAAAATCGCAATTTTCAGGCAAAATCCTGTAATCATGATTTGAAGAGAGAATCGCCACTGAGAGAGAGAGAGAAACACGAAGAGTACACATAAGTGACATTTCTGCACTTGCACTAAAGTACACATCCGTTAATCGAACACCTGCTACAATATACACATGAGCTAAAAATCGATCGATAAGCGTGTAATTAAATTGTACAAGATAAGATACATGTATCGTGTGATACGCGAGTAATTGAAGAATAAAATGAACAGTTAGTATGCCGCTCCGTCAATATATACACATGTTGTCTGTCCAAGGTCCCCTCTAAAAAGAATAGTAATGTTCTAAGTCCACGATAATATACTTCAGTATCACGTGACACCACCTATCTTCCTCGCGCATGTGTCTAATTTAAGATTTTAAAGAGGTCCCCAACTATATATAGACATCACTCTTAGTCTACGAGAAGAGAAAAAGGGGGGGGGTCAAAGGCATGTATACTAGACGTGTCATCTGACTTTTGTACACTCAAACTGGTTGCTGCTATTGTGACAATGTCCAGAACGGGGTGACATCCTCAGCTATTGCTTGCAATGGCAAATCTAGTGTTAGAATAACTCATTCGCCATTCATTTTTTGTAATGAGAAAAGAGAAAATAGAGTATTTTTCTCAATCGTACGTGTAAATTTGTGCACTGATATTTGTCACTGAACAGCAGAAAACGTACAGATAAGGAATAAATCAATGCAAACTGTGTCAATTTATGCTATACAAAGTATTGATCAATCAATCAAATCATGATTGAAGTGATCAAATCATGATAAGAGATCAATCAATCAAGTTTTGATATCAAACAAGTGATGAATCAAGTGCAGATATCGAAAAAAAAATCCCCGTACCATTTTTCAAACTGCCAATCAGTCGTTCAATCAATCAATCAAATCATTAATCAATCAATGATTGATCAATCATGATCACAAACCATCAATCAACCGATCCACATATCGTTTACGTTGAGTTTATGAAAGAAAATACCTTTAATTCTCTGTTAAACAATCGACTTTTGCGTATTATTATGTCACCCCTATGGAAATAGGGGTGATATATTGTTATTGTTCCGAATTATTCTTCCACACTTTTTGTCCAGCTTAGTTCTCGGAGATAACTTGACATACATTAATAAAACTGTACCATAATGACAATCCCCATGTGCAGATGTGCAGTTAGGGTCTGGAATTTTCAAGATGGCCGCCGTTACCATGGAAACGGCAAAAATGTGAAAAACCGAAAAATGGTCCAAAATAAACGAAACTTTCAGACATTGTAACTGGTCAGGCGAAAGCGTGAAATCCATCTTAAAAACTTTCAAAATTGCTACCGTTGCCATGGAAACAGTCCAAACGTGAAAAAAACGAAAATAATTCCTTAATTAATTCATAGTAAATCAACCGTTACAGATACGACCCCTAATACTCCCCCCCCCCCCCCCTTTGTAACAAGAGTATGAACTGTAGAATTCATTGCTGTTGGAATTTTTGAGATTGCTGCTGTTACCATGGAGAAAAGGTTAAAGTGCAATATTGACCCGTATGGGAAAAATCGTCAAAGTATCATTTTCTTGCAAATTTTAAGCTCATTCCCGGTAAAATGCTATTGAAACGTCATCTGTCCTTGAAATTTTCAAAATGGCCGTCGTTTTCATGGAAACAGCAAAAAAAAAAAAAAAAAATCGCAATTTTCAGGCAAAATCCTGTAATCATGATTTGAAGAGAGAATCGCCACTGAGAGAGAGAGAGAAACACGAAGAGTACACATAAGTGACATTTCTGCACTTGCACTAAAGTACACATCCGTTAATCGAACACCTGCTACAATATACACATGAGCTAAAAATCGATCGATAAGCGTGTAATTAAATTGTACAAGATAAGATACATGTATCGTGTGATACGCGAGTAATTGAAGAATAAAATGAACAGTTAGTATGCCGCTCCGTCAATATATACACATGTTGTCTCTCCAAGGTCCCCTCTAAAAAGAATAGTAATGTTCTAAGTCCACGATAATATACTTCAGTATCACGTGACACCACCTATCTTCCTCGCGCATGTGTCTAATTTAAGATTTTAAAGAGGTCCCCAACTATATATAGACATCACTCTTAGTCTACGAGAAGAGAAAAAGGGGGGGGGTCAAAGGCATGTATACTAGACGTGTCATCTGACTTTTGTACACTCAAACTGGTTGCTGCTATTGTGACAATGTCCAGAACGGGGTGACATCCTCAGCTATTGCTTGCAATGGCAAATCTAGTGTTAGAATAACTCATTCGCCATTCATTTTTTGTAATGAGAAAAGAGAAAATAGAGTATTTTTCTCAATCGTACGTGTAAATTTGTGCACTGATATTTGTCACTGAACAGCAGAAAACGTACAGATAAGGAATAAATCAATGCAAACTGTGTCAATTTATGCTATACAAAGTATTGATCAATCAATCAAATCATGATTGAAGTGATCAAATCATGATAAGAGATCAATCAATCAAGTTTTGATATCAAACAAGTGATGAATCAAGTGCAGATATCGAAAAAAAAATCCCCGTACCATTTTTCAAACTGCCAATCAGTCGATCAATCAATCAATCAAATCATTAATCAATCAATGATTGATCAATCATGATCACAAACCATCAATCAACCGATCCACATATCGTTTACGTTGAGTTTAAATGACCTGAGCAGACTGTATTGAGGTCATAGATGGCAATAACAATGAAATACAATATATTATAATTATCATTCTTCATTACTTTTTGATTGAATTAACAAACTGAATTTAATAACAAAAAATTTCATTTTCAGTAGACATCCTGTTAGAGGAATAATTTTACTGGAGGATAAAAAAAATTCTGGAATCAGCAATTTATATGAAATTTGTTATGAGAGATATATTCATGTACAGAATGGTATCCAAGGTGGTTCAAGTGATTATAAGCGGACATTTTTGTTGAACTAATGCAGGATTTAATAAATGAAAGTTTAACAGACTATGGGCTCCAAAGTTTAGTAACAAGAGGATTTTTTAAATATGTGAGACTCATCAACATCAAAAAGTGCAGAAGTGAAATGTCACCATTTTTATTTAAAAAAATCAGATTATTGACTCAGTTGTTTTCATGAATATTTTGTTTAAGCAATTTCACTGTTATATAATTAATAAGATTCCACGTTTATTTTATACTTTTGACAACCAAATATTATATCTTCCCTCTGGCCTCAAGTGTTTCCCTTTTATTTTGCATGAGTGTAATTTAAAAAAGCTCGCTTTTAGTTTTGGGCAAATTCAAGTTTTGCCATTCCAAAATTATTCGACTTTTTTCCTGGTAAGGGAGCTACCATTTGATTTTTAGGGGGGGGGGCTAGGCTGAAAAATTTTGTCCTGCATTTTTTTTTAGCTGTAATCTCTGTCCTGCCTTTTTATTTTTCACTCTGTTCAGTGCTGCCTTTTTCCTTTTAGTTTATCCTGACTTTTGTTTACCTAAATTGTCGTCCTGACTTTTTTTTTTGCAAGTGTCTTATCCTGCCTTTTTTTTCACTCTGTTCAGTGCTGCCTTTTTCCTTTTAGTTTATCCTGACTTTTTTTTACCTAAATTGTCGTCCTGACTTTTTTTTTGCAAGTGTCTTATCCTGCTTTTTTTTTTTACTCAAAACTCCTGTCCTGCCTTTTTTTTTTCAAATTTCATACTAGCCCCCCCCCTAAAAATCAAATGGTAGCTCCCTAAATTAGACATGTACCCACATGTTGTATTTTGCTTTGGTACTTTTTCAAGAAATTGTGGATCAAGGCTGAATTTCATCAAATAAGCTCATTTTTGGATATTTATCACATATCACATACTTGAATAATCTTTAAAATTGAGAATATAGATGGGCAATGTGTCAAAGAGATAACAACCCAACCAAAGAACAGAAAACGAGCAGAACCAGTAGTATGCTTATATTGATTTACTTCTCTTTTGCCTTGTTGTTGAGATTGAGTGAAAGAATTTTTGTTTTGTTTATTCCTATCAATTAGGGGGGTGGGGACCAGTATTCAACACTGAATAACTAAATGTATATCCCGTCACCAGATATGAAGCAGCCAACCATACAAAATAGGCCCCCCGTCACTAAAAGGAGAAAAGAGATGCACAACATACAAAATATTCCATAAGGCTAGCTACATTGTATCATTTGAAATTATATTTCATTTATTTTTTTTACATGTGGAATTGTTTTTTGTAAGTAGTTATTTATTCAATTCAAGGTAATAAATACAGTTACCTTTCAGTAATATGAAAATTAGAAAGTTGGGGTATGATCAATGCCAATAAGACAACTCTCCACTAGATATCAAATGTCTAAAGAGATTAACTTGAACAAAAAGCAGTTAGTGAGCCACATGTATAAAAGACCCTGCTGTGTCATGACACAAGACAGGCGGAAAAGGAATATTCTGCATCTGTATGCAAAAGTGAAAATATGTTTAGAAATAAATGCATGTGTAGCAATGGATGCAAATGAATAGTCAATCCCGACAAAATCTCCAACGTTTTGGCGTATGTGGTTTATGCACAAAATTGTCAACCAAATTTTACATACTTCATTCAAATAATTTACATTAAAGAGGACAACAAAATAAAAAAAAAAGAACAGGGCCAATGGCTATAAGGGCAAAGCACCCAGGGCGAACAAGTACATAGGCGGATCCAGGGGGCCCCCCTTTCGTGGGAAAAATTTGGTTGATTATATAGGGAATCATTGAAGCATGACTGGAGCGCCCCCCCCCCCTTTTTAGGTGAGTCAGCACCAGCCCCATCCCCTTAGGAAAAGTTCTGGATCCGCCACTGAAGTACTATTGTGAACGGACCAGGATTTCTTTTGAATTCCCACCACCTACTTTGAATAGAATTGGTCATCCCTCCTATGCATAGATATATTGATAGTCAGTATGTCAATGCCCCAAGAAACTGCAAAATTAATTTTTAATAAGTTTTTAAAGTCATGATGAGTTTGAACCTCCACTGTAACCAGAGATTGAGAACCATGAGCCCTAAAAATGACACATGCCTTTGACAAAATATAAAGAGCATGCCCCTGCCAACGCCCCCTTTTAAAAATAAGAAACCAAACAAAACACACAACGATAATTATATTAACGAAAGGAATATCAACAGCTTTTCTATGACCGAATCAGATTAAATGTTCATTAAAAACTCAGCGGCAAGTAGCAATATTCACGGAATGAATCTTGTTTTTTATAAGTTACTTTGTAAACTTTTAGTTAAAGTACGATCATGATTTCAACAAATCAGTCGGGGTCCCATGATGTGTAAGCCTAACACTCTAGGGTACCAAGTATGGTATAACGTTGGTATGGATTCAACATATTGCATGCCTTCCTTGGCATTAGGATTAACAAAATTGCTACAAAGAAGAAAAGAATCCAACTTTTAATGACATTTTACGTTGGCATTTTCGGCGCCGGAAATTGACAACGTTTATCTATATACTAACACAACTTCGGTTGAGGTCGATTCCGGCAATTCTGCTTAAAAAATCACATCCAGTAAAATTTATTGATGTCTTAACATATATTTGATATGTTTCAACTATTTTTAGTGGATAATTTATTTGAGAGATGAATTACTATCGTGTTCTTCAGAAACAAGGTAAAGGTAGGAACAGGGCCCCCATAGTAGGGACATACAAAGTAAAGATGACCATTCTCCATTTATACTCGATAGAAGTGCCTAATTTTTTCAAAACACATACATTTTCACTAGTAACCCAAATTTAACTTGATCGGACAAAAACGCATTAACGCTGTTTAAATGAGATTAATCGTCATTTGATAAAGATTGACAAAAATTAAAAATCATTTTTAATTTATTTCAATGCATATCAAATCATTTTAATGCCAGTCAAATAGATTCGCTTGCAGTCGTTCAATTTAATTCAAGTTGGCGGTAAGTTACGTCAAACAAATAGGCCACGCCCCCGTTAAACTATTTCAAACTGGTATTAATTCGTTTTAAACCGTGTTGAGACCCGAGCTTTTAGCAGGTGAATCACTCAAGCAAAACAACATCGATGTATCTTTCGTTTATTTATTTCAAACTTTATCGACTTATATATATAAATGCGTGTATTATTATTAAAGATCATTAAAGTCATATACTTCACAATTTAAACAAATGAATGATCAATACACGTAATATTTTTAATTGGCCCAAATGCAGTAGATCTTTATCTCACATATTCGTTTCAAAAACTTGCTGAGTGCTATGAAAACTTGTGACATGTAAGTAATGTATGGTCCATTGCAATGACTTACGAAACTTTAGGTATTCCTGTATATTTCCGTTTCTCTTTTTCAGTCCTACTATAGTGTACTCGTAAATTAAATATAGACACGGAAATTAAAGTAACTTACAAAACTTATTTATTTTTCAAATAGTTTAAATCGATGTATCTTATATTTTCGGTCAACAACAAATATTCCCTAGCTGTATATTGATATATGAAATTGCTTGTAATAAAAACAATGTTGTGTTAAATAATAAAATTAATGAAGATAATGTTGACATTTGTTGAATTTAATAAGCAGTTAAGTCTTGCACAACATTGTAAATGAAGGAACAGCCCAATAAACTTTTTAAACTGTGTCAAATTGTAATATCGGTTACTGACGCGAAACGGGCGTTAATTGTGGAAAAGCAGCACAATTTGAAAATTGTGAATTGTGGTTCCGATTCTGTAAAGGGATTATTGTGCTGTCATGCACCGTGACGTTTAAAAAGTCTTCCTATAAATGAACATATATTCTGTTTATATGAGATAAATTTTAGTCTGTGATAACGATGGGTTGGTTGGTTTAAGTTTTACGACATTGACTTGCTCTAAGTCGACATTCTCTTACGTCTAATGCATTTAAAAAAAACCCGTATATTTACGTTTAGGGCATATAATATAAGTCTACCTACCAAATTAAAATTAACATAAACATTATTAAAATAAACAAGAATGGAAAAGAAACAATTATGCATTGTTGCTCTGATATAATTTTCATTCACTATATTTTAGCGGTAATGTCTAAATAAAAACCTAATTGTCGTATACATAAAAAAATGTCATCTAGGTGCTTTCGTTGAAGTTAGCGTTACATATCAAAATGAATGTCATTGGTCGGAACGTTTGCAAACTTTCAATCCAGGTGTTCTCATCGCGGTCCGCGTTCATGTTTCAATTCAATACACAATATTTCATCTAGGTGCACTCGTTGAAGTTCGCGTTACACAGTAAAATGAATTTCATTGGTCGGTACATTTGCAAACTTTAAATCCAGGTGTTCTCATTGAGGTCCACGTTCGTGTTTCAGTTCAATACACAATATGAAGTCCATCATTGTAAAAAAAAGAATTTTAAACTCTACGATGTCGGAGTAAATAAATAGAATTTAGAAAATAAAACACTTTTACGATTCTTCCGACACAATAAACTTCCAACACAATAAAGATACTATCTTTTTCGCCGATGAATAATTATTACTATAGTATAAGAACTAGGATTTGTATACAATCTGGGAACAGTATACCTAACAATATATTTGTTCCTGAATTGATTTATTCCTCGAGAAAATAAATTTGATTTATTCACTTAAATCAATAATTGATCAACTCGAACTTTGAAAAATTTTGAAAAAGTTACATTAATATATCTTTTTGCATCCTTTAATTTAAGGTAATTAAATAAAAAAAAAACTAAATAAAATTAATTGTATTATTTAATTTAGATTCTTTATTGCTTATAAAACCAAGTTAACGGTAAAAAGAAAGATATTTTTACATATAATATTAACATACAGATTTTGCGTATAACAAGTTTGCACAAAACGAACAACAAGAATGAGAGATTGGTGATCAGCCTGGAGGACATACTTTTACGTATATATAATTCAAATTAATTTACACAAATTTTTCATTACACAATATTTTTTTGAAATAAATAGAGTGCCCAATTTCGAAACATTTACTCGGCTTACATAGCTAGGTTTAAGAAAAGGTCTTCTACTTTCTGTTAGAGCTGTGCAGTTTAGAATATAGTGAAATACATCAACCTATCTCTTGAGAGTTACAAAGTACACAGTACCTTTCCTGTCTCATGATTCTACGCCATCTACCGGTTTCTATAGGTAACCAATGATTTCCAGTTCTAAACGTTATCTAATCTTTATAACGTAATAAGTCTAAATATTCTTCAAATTCAAAGTTTTCTTTAAACAGTTTTTAACATAATACTTTTGGAGAATATTCATTTCTGATTTCCAAGTCTGCTGAAATTGGTAAAAAAAAAATTCTGTTTAGTGCTCAACTTTAACCCTTTTGGATTAAAATTAAACTTACTCTGATTCAACAAAATATTTTAAAATCCATATTTATTTAAGATATTTTGTATACAAATCAACCAATCGAAAGTAAATCCACCATCTACGAGTTATAATTTACTATCGGAAATGTTTACAATGTTAGACCGAAAAGATACCATACGGTGTTCCACAAATACTGACATATGATAAGCGCATAGCTCTCCATAAACCATAAACCATAAAGTACATTTTTTCAAGTTTAAGAAAAGTTTACAAAACTTGAAATGCACCTTCTATTGCATCAATAAAACTAAATCTCCAAATTTCACAGCCATATAGCAATACAGGCCTTACAATCTTATCAAAAAGAT
Organism: Mytilus galloprovincialis; assembly: GCA_037788925.1. Lineage (NCBI taxonomy): Eukaryota > Metazoa > Mollusca > Bivalvia > Mytilida > Mytilidae > Mytilus > Mytilus galloprovincialis. The sequence continues at coordinate 75,067,271 of CM075342.1, read as the reverse complement.
CGTACTGACATTAATTACTAGTAGATTAACTAAAATAATTGATTTGATATTTTTATTAATCAATCGATAAATTGAAGAACTGAATGGAATAAACACATAAATAAAGAAAATATTTGTTTACGCCATTATCTTTGACTATCCTACAGGTATACTAGCCAGGAGACTGTACAGTGGCGGAGCCGGGTTTTGTTCTGTAGATAAGAACTCCCGTTTGTTTGACGAAAATATTTTTCAATTGGGACATATGGTTTGAACACCATTTTTTCTGTGACCAGTGGTTGTCGTTGTTGTTTATATTTTTCTATAAGCGTTGTACATCAATCAGGCCGATAGTTTTCTTGTTTGAATTGTTTTAATTCATATTTGTAATTTTGGGAAATTTTATAAATGTTTAAGCGGTTAGGTTTTTGCTCGTTGTTGAAGGCTGTACGGTGATCTAATTCATTGGCAAGTACACCACATCTTCTTATATTTATTCGTTAAATCATGTAAATCTTCATCCAGTCTAAATAAATAAATGATTTTGAAAATGTACTTATTGATAACTATACAACTTTTAATTCCAAATAATTATGCTTAACTAACATAGAATTATTATAAGCGGAGACATATATACACACTAAGTCTAAACTGGTTTAAAAAACAGACACATTATTATTGTCACATGTACATTGTAAATATGTAATAGTGTAATTTTATGTAAAAAAAAATCTGTGAATATCTACCACTACTGTTATCGGCTCAAGAGATCAGCTGTTTTCGCGAGCTTTGAATAAACAAATCGAAACCAAAACAAGTACATAAAATGCATATTTTTAATCACATTCTTAATATAGAAACACTTAAATTGTAAGATTGTAAATATACACTTCCTCATATACAATTCCTTGGCTGCATGTATTCTTCTATATTGTGACCGTATTTGAACCAGAGACATATATGTTTGAACTAAAAGAAAAAGAAGAAGAAGAAGAAGTCTGGAATTATCGCTATCTGTTCGACGGTCTAAACATTACAGTGTGTTATCGGTCTAGGTGTTCTCGTTGAGGTCCGCGTTCTAAATCCAAAGCATTTCATTGGTCAGTAGATTTGCAATCTGTCAATACAAGGTGTTCTGAATGGAGTCCTCGTTCATGTTTCAATAGGATAAACTTTATTGTAAGTTTTCTATCCGAGTTAACAAAGTAGATTTTTTTTATCCTAAAAGACGGATTTTTCTACATGTTCTACAATAAATTTGTACAACGAATGAATATTGTTTAATGCATAAATGTCTAGGTCTAGATCGAACTTGCTTTGCTTCGTCGAAAGAACGAATACAGCATAGAAAAATCACAGATTTATATTAAAACTAGAACGTTCAAGAACAGTTAAAGAGATCATCACAATTTTTTTTATTGTTAGTTATTTTGTACAAATATAACTAATGCGAACCCGAAGTTGTGAAATAGCACGTGAAATCGCAACTAAGCGTGAATTCTTTGGAAAAGCGACGGTTCTATGAATACCTATTGTCAATTTCAAGTTTTGTTTCGACATCATTGTAATATATGTCACTGGACGGTAAAAAAACAATGCACCAAATAGATTTCATAGGATTTAGTTTAACATTTAAACCAGTTCAAGGAATGTATTACTTGACAAGAACAATTAAAATATAGGACAAATTCGGCTTACAACACGAACTTTGTTCAAAGAATAGTACCAAACATGTGACAAAATGACGGGTATGTAACAGAGGTATCGCAATCACTGATGGATTGGTGGATAGTTACTGTTTGTTCAACATTCAGTGACAAGTATCTCACGTGCATATTACAATACCTTATTAAACTAACTTGGGCAGACGACAAAAGCGAAATTGTGACAAATTTTATTTCCTAGTGTTATTTAGGAAGTCAAACATGTATATGGAAAGCAAATTTTACTATTATTTATTGAACAAGATAAGAAGATCACTATTATTTATTGAACAAAACAAGAAGTTCAAAATCGCGAAAAGAAATTAAATCCGGTGAATGTCACTCCTTATTGCTGAATTTGGGTTTGGCTGACCTTAATTTCTATTACGTTTTAAAACAATTATTCAAATTAAATATACAATTATTTTTCTTTGAGGGGAGAGGGGGGAGTCATTGACCCTAAAAAATAACAACAATACAGGCCTATAGTATTTTGAAGCATTTTTGAAGTATTCAAATATAATGAAACGTCTTATATTTTTTACAAATACAAGGAAAAAGCAAGTCTGTCCAAAAATGATTGATATTTCAGAAAAATGTATAGTGTGTTCATTGTAAACGTAAACCAGAATGCATATAGTTGTCTCTACTTATAACAGTCACAAATCATTTCTAGAAATAAAAATCAGCTATTTACCATTCATGCAACAATATTTTGTCGAAAGTGATCGAGATAACCTTATCAGGTAATTCAAATTATCGGACACTTAATTTTTCCAGAACATGTTATAGTTAATAACCGAGCCATACGATACATGTATTATATTTGGCATATTCCCAGATTATATTCTCTGTTAATATGCATCCTTCATTTAAAGTCTTGTTTTTCTTTAAACACTTTACATCGTATATCAGGGGCACTGCCGAAAATAATCTTTCCAAAAGCAAATCTAAGTTGTAACCTTTAGAACTTGTATGTCTGATAATTTGCTCACATGACAAGAAATTTACAATAAACATTGGTCACGCACGATAGATTCTGGAGTAAGACACGTGCCGTTACAATAGCCAGTTTACACGCATCAGCGCACACATGTTTGTCAGTTGATTGGAGGAAAGGTACCGAAAACCACGCCTACCTTTAACTAATACCCAATCAAACGCCTTTGACATAAACATAAATAATACATGGGTAAGATTACAGAGATTTTGTTGCGTATTCAATATTTGAAAAAGTTTAGACTCTTAATTCAAACTTAAAATTATAGAATATGCTCGTAATGCATTTTTCGCAATTTACAATAAATTCAATTTTATACATAATTTCACCTACCTAGTGAGGAAAAATACAAAGGAGTAGGTTCAGTAAGACCCCTTTTTGGCTCCAAAATATAGCAGTTTAACAAAGTTGTGATAATGTAATCGTTAAGCTATTTATTGGAAAGTAGTATGATTCTTCAACATAAATATGGGCTGTTTTTGACAATACAATGCACATATATCGGGTACTAGCATCATAAAGTCATGCTAAATTACTGAAATCTTCACAATTTTAGCATTTTAGTTAAATTTTAGATGGTTTCTGTCTAAAATCATAGTGGCCGCATTCGTGTTCATTCATAATATTGAAAAGTAAGTTGTATTTGATGATAATACATAATATATATAAAGGTTGAGGATGAACACGGATGCGGCCACTTTCATTTTTGACAAAAAACAATCTGAAAAGTGACGATTTTTGGCAAATTTGATAGATTTTTTATATTCAAGCTTAAATCGGAGCGTTTTTAATGACTAAATCAGTTAAAATCTTTCACAAAAACTAATTGAATCAATTGAAATAGACACTTTTAAAAGTGTTTTAAAAGTGTCTAAAATATTTGGTCAGATGAACTTGAAAATTGAGGCCAAAATCGGCCCTTACCTTTAAAAAAAAATTGCAAATTACAACTATTTCGAATTAAATTGTAGTGATAAATGGGTATCAAAAGTTTCAACAAGAATGCTTTGTTTTAATTGCAGAATCGCATTTATAAAAGTTAATGTTGTCGTATTTTCAAAAAGAATTAACAATTTGAAAACTGCTTTTCATTTTTACCTTACTAAATTCATATATTACGCAAATACGCAGATGTGGTAGTCGCCGCTTGCCGCTTGAGTCTAGAAGGTGGTAGGAGTTACACACGGAGAAGACAGAATATGTCGTCTCTGTGACACAAACAAAATTGATGACGAGTACCATTTCATTATGAATTGTAGAACATTTAAACTATAGAAAGAAGGAAATGTTTACGGAACTACTGTTAGTCAAACCCTAATATATCTTTAAAGTTGATTAACAATTTAACTCTTCAAATATTGTAATATAAGAAAAACTATGTAAAAGTTATAAATGTGAATGTCAGCTCTCCATGTTAATTTTATTGTATCGTTAACACATGCATGTAATAATTTTACCTTATAGTTATGTTTATGTATCTTCTTGATAACTAGTAATTGAAGTTTTATGAGAAATAAAGTATTCGTATTCCTTTAAACCATAAATTACAGTACACGAAGACAGCCTAAGGGTAAAGTACAAGTGAATATATCATAGAGATTATATTTAATCCTCATCCGTACGAGTTCTTGTAAATGCAAAACTCTGGATTTTACTTGGTTCAATGTTCAGTGGTAAGTATTTCATATATATGCGCAGGTCCTGAGACAGAAAATCGAATTATTCATTCACTTATGGTCTTCAAAAATAACGATTGCGGTATGATGGACAGGAAGACGTCAAACGTAAGAGTGTGAACTAGCTGTCAGTAACTTAAGTAGTCTCAGATCTTTTCTTGCTAGTGTCTTTTTGTTGTTCTGGTAAACAAGTGAATCTTACATTGTTGAAGACCCTTTAGCAACTATAAAGATGAACAGGAATAAAAACGCTGACCATTGATAATTCGTATTTTTGTTAAGCATTGACTTTGTGTGCGATTACTGGACCCGTGTACGTTTACTCCATATTTCTTTATTTTCTATAAAAGCGTTTGTCTTGACAGTAAGTTGACACAACTTATGACGTTACGCCACGAGTTATCGTTCATGACGTTATCGAATAACGTTCACACATACAAGCCAATGCAGCCGGTTCTGCAATTACAAAGTGATTAAATAATAAAAACAAATATTTTTGGAAACTATTTGACATTTTTATGGTAACTTTTTCTAGATGCAGAGTGTCCAAAGTTTTTATGCAATACGTAACGGTTAACTTTTTGACATAGGTTGCTTTATCGTGTTCCAGCAGTTCTTCTGCTCATTTTTAACCTTTAAAAATTAATTACTATATACTTTTAATCTATATTCTGCTTTTTTAATATTTAAGCATCTGCACGATTTATCTATATGTTCTTATGCAAAATAGACTGAGTTTTATCACTTTGTTTCATTCTTAGTTTATTTTGCAATAAATACTTTACATGATGCACGCTGTATCCCTATTAAATTTTGTTTTGAAAATAGAAATCTTACATGTATCTATAGAAATTTAGGATGATGTGTAAAAAAACGGGAATTCGTACAACTATTCGTGTTAAAATGGTCGTCAAAAACACCGCTCGGGCAAAATGGAAAAAGGAAATTTATTTGGATGAGAATACGGATAGAATAAGGCGAAAAAGTACAATACAAGCATACTTTGAAACTCAAACGGAAAATAGTTTGTTAGCATGGAAATTCAATGTAAAAAAAGGTGGTTTAACATGGTTATTTTGCCGAATAACATTATATGCGTTCCAAATGTAAACAGTCTCATAAATCCGTTATAGTTTCGGAAACATTTTAAAAATAAAGTGCTAGCTAGACCAAGTTTACACAGGACATACAGTAACATCGGAATCAGGCCTGAGAAGGTTACCGTAGGCTGAAAAAAAACATAGAAACTTGATTCGAAAAAAAAACAAAATTAAAAAAATCTGGTCCCGTTTAATAGAGTCTGATTAAAGCCAGTCCCAAGTACCCACTTACGTCTATAAACGCAAGCTAATATTTGGGACTGGCTTTAGTCACTAAGTAAGACTGGTTCCGTTACAAAAAAAATTCTCGAAATTTACAAGCAAAAGACTGACTAATTTGTATTCAAATAGCAGAAAGAGACTGAAATAGCTAGATCTTGAAATCATTTAGATTTTCAATTCGTGGTAATTTCCGCTTGCATGGGTACTCGCTGGTAGTGTAGTTTTTTTTTTGTGTCTGATTTGAGTTGGAAATGATGTACATGTACAAGTTCGGAAACAAAACGACTAAAAGAGAATTAACATAGTTGCCTTGTAAGGCCATGAGGGACATATTGCTCATAATATACCCTCATTGTCCAGTGTCAGTCAACATTTTTCTCAGACATCTTCCCGGATCGGCTCTATTACAAAACCTACCTAGTATTGTATTCAAGTTAGTGTTAACTTGTTCTCGTCCTGAACATGCATGAAATATTTGCCACATATATACGTTACCGCTTGCTAATTATGGAAGTGGGGTAACATGAGACTTTATTTATAAAAAGTACAAGTACAAACACATGACAAATAAATTAAAAAAATATATATGTAACATGTTATTTGTACACCAGTTTGCTGTTAGAATGGGATATGCAATTTATAAGATAGCTACAGTTAGTCATTTAACTAAATCAAAACCAAATACACCAAGCAAATTGTGACTAATGCTAATTGGACGAGTATCTTTCTATTTCTAATGTGTAGTCAGTTTACTAAACGACGGTTCCCTAAATAGGAAAGTTTTAAAGGAAAGTATAATTATCACAGTAACATTTCAGACAAGTGCGTATATTTTTGTTAAATCAATATTTCTTGTATGTTTCAAACTGTCCTTCACTTTTGACAACGAGACGAGTACTTACATTTTCCCAAATTTACCCTTGGAAAAAAATGTGTAAACAGATTTTTATTTTATCAAATCTTTTTTTTTTTAATTATTTAGATTTTTATAAATAATATTCTTTACACCAGAAATGTTATTTATAAACAAGTGTATGAGTTTTAGTAATATTGACTAGTATATATCACTATCGGACACGCAAGACAGAGATGTATATATATACACCCGACAGGAAATCGCTTGAATACCTGGACGTGTCACCTCACAATACCTTTGGGAGTAATACCTTTAGCCATGCAGGTGATCAAACAATGGAAGGTCCGAATTTATTATAATAAGTTTATTACATAAAAGAATTATGAACAAATTAGATTTTCGAAAACAATTTTCACGGAACACTTATTTAAATGATCATTAATGACTTTGAACTATGACTTTTTAACCAATTCCCATATAAACAGTTAAACACGACATGCAGACTTTGGTTACTTACAAAAAAATAAATAATTAGTAAGTCGGATAATACAACCGTACGATTGACAAGATATCCACTCGCAATTACGACTACAATAGGTTACTGTTTTGGTCTTTTGTGGTTCATAGACATATCGTGGCTAAAAACGGAAAAGATGGTCAAAGATGGTCAAATTGGCGGCACGCAGAGTATTGATACTCTAATTTTAAAATTGATGGTGATCTCTTGTCTAGCACAATAAAATTAATATCAATGAATTTGAGCATTTTTATACAGAATGGACATAATATCATTTTTTTATTTTTTTTTGCGGAGTTTCCCTTTAAGCTAATGGTTAAATCTCGGGAAAAAATGCTTCTTTCCCGATATTTCACAGTTTGACGTCGCGCAAAATAACATTTACGGCAGCAATTTTAATTGTGTCAAAAAGAACGAATTCTTCAATTATCAAGTAAGAAAATTTTTGTCAAAAATGATTATACAGGAAACGTTTATTAAGGTCATATAATATGTGATAAGACTGATAATAAAATACTATTTCAATGTCATGCAATAAGGTTTAAATGCAAAAAGTTTTTAGAAGAAAGAGTTTAATATCTGCCTTTTTAGATTAATTTTGCGAATTGTTTTTGTCTGTAAAATCATCAAACAGAGAGATAAAGAAAATCAAAACTAATTGAATAAAATGGAGGATTGAAATGGAGAATTTGTCAAAGAGACAACAATCCGACCAAAGAGCAGAAAATGGTGCGTCTAAACACGACTAAGGACTCCTAAGTGCACTAATGAGTTATAATATAGTACTAAGGACTAAAAGGGGTGCTGTACAATGTTAACACATTTCTTATCTAGATAGATATTGATATTTAATACATATATTCAAATTTAATCAATAAAAGATCACAAAATTAATGATAATAGAACAATGCCTGTGTCGGTTTTCGTTAATTTTTCCGAAAATCACCAAACTATTAGACACGTGTCAAATTACATAACTGATAACACTATTACTTAAAAAATGAAAAAAATAATTATTTGGATAAGAAAATTACCCTGACATTTAGATATATTTACCATAAAAATAGGTTTTTAATTTTTTAAATATCATTTAATATATGCATCGGTTTATGATTAAATGAAAAAAATATAGAAAAATTGTGAAGCTGTTTTTTATTTCAGGAAGGAAAATAATGTTGCATTGAGAAAAGAGCCTCTCCCCTATAAATGATCATTAATTTACCTAAGTGGGGGCTTAAATTTGGACGCCGATCGCGAGGCCTGACTGCCATAAACAACAGATTACGAACAGCAAACAGTGGATACACCAATTGATATGTATGAAAGACAACGACGGACACAAAATGATTGCACTGTAAAATTTCAACTACCATTAAGATCATTTTTTCAAATCTCCTTATCAAATCAGACCTGCATTTAAAAAAAACCCATGGGATATCTATTATCGTTTGGTTTCAAATTGGAATTAAAGATTGCATTTTCCCAAAGAGTTTTAGGTAAAACCCCGAGAATTTCACCCCCTAGAAATTTGAAGTGTCAGGATGTTTGGAAATATGTATGAATTTTCATACGTACTTGAAATTGTATATAAGGAATAAAAACAAATTCAGTATGTTTACTGTACAAACAAACAACAGACACCAATTGTGTCAGTTATATTGTTTAATTCATTTTTACTGAGAGAAAAAAAATGATTAATTGATTATCCAGTGGTTGTTTAAACGCCCAGTGGCAAAAGTTTCATGCATATTCAGGACGAAAAGTCCTTTCAGAAGTATACAATGAAGTATTTGGTATAACAAATGTTTAAATTATCTAATTATTTCGTAAATGTCATTTTCTTAGCTAGTTCTAATTAATTTGTACGAATCAAATTTTCTGACAAAATAATATCTTTTGCTCTAAATTAACATATACGATTTTGATAGCAATGGATAATATAAGGAACATTAATTGTAACTTACATAAAAAAAAAGAGATTATGATTGTTTAATCAGTTGTTTTGTCAGTTCGCTCGTGTCAGTCGGATCACTGATTTTCGGCAATATCATGGAAAAACCGACACGTTCTAAATAATGTTCAACTACTCATTTATTGGTGAAATTAACCTTTATTTTTTATTATTTAACACAACATTGTTTTTATTACAAGATATTTCATATATATAAGTCGATAAAGTTTGAAATAAATAAACGAAAGATACATCGATGTTGTTTTGCTTGAGTGATTCACCTGCTAAAAGCTCGGGTCTCAACACGGTTTAAAACGAATTAATACCAGTTTGAAATAGTTTAACGGGGGCGTGGCCTATTTGTTTGACGTAACTTACCGCCAACTTGAATTAAATTGAACGACTGCAAGCAAATCTATTTGACTGGCATTAAAATGATTTGATATGCATTGAAACAAATTAAAAATGATTTTTAATTTTTGTCAATCTTTATCAAATGACAAATAATCTCATTTAAACAGCGTTAATGCGTTTTTGTCCGATCAAGTTAAATTCGGGTTACTAGTGTTTGTACCAAAGATTAGCATATGAAAGTTTTAAAAAAATTGAGTCGGAGATTTTTTAGAAACACCTCATAATTTTAGCATATCAATAGACTTAATGGAAAAATAGGCAAAAAATGGCGCCTTCTTCAATTTCGAAAAAAATCTATAATTTTACAATTCAGTGACACAAACTGCTATATATTTAAAGTGGTTTTATACCTAATGATTCACCTTTTCATGATATTTGAATAAATATTTACTTTAAAAACAGAAACTCTTCCAATTTTCAAATCTACCGACCATGCAAGAAAAAACCCAGAAAAGATTGAGACCCCTACTTTAAAATGGGAACAAAGTTTTGCCCTTGCTTGGACACCTCTGTTTTATCTGATCTTTTGTGAGTTGATGTTGTTCAAGGTAATTGACGTTGCAAAGCTATGTGGGCTGTTTTTTCTTTTTGTTTGCATTTTATCCAATTTGTTACACGACCTTGAAATAGTCTTGCATTCAAATATTGGTGTATACATTATACGTTGCTCCTTGTCGACGGTCGCATGGTGACCTCTAGATGTAAACTTCTGTTGTCTGTTCTATGGTCGGGTTGTTGTCGCTTTGACACATTCCCCATTTCCTTTTTCAATTTTATTCTGTGTCATTTAGTTTTTTATGGAGTCATACCTCATCTTCCTAATATATATATTTTCTTTAGTTAACTGAGCAGGATAAAAAGCACACCGTAAACTGTAAACGGTAAACTGTAAATTTTTAGGCCTTATGATATCAACATTTAGATGTGTTGATCAACAAGTTTAAAATCAATAGCCGTATTTTAATGTTTGTAAGGATATAAAATGTAAACTGAATCATTCTTAATGTGCATAATATGTTTAAAGAGTCAAAGGACATACAATTATTGTTTATATAATAAAAGCTTGGGAAAATATGACATGTATTGAACACGACAATATGTTATAAGCAGACCTGTCCTAAATTCTGGTCAGTAGCAGACCTGTTCACAGGTCTAGTCTTGGACAGAATTGTCCATGGTTTTGATATTGGGCAGACCTTACCTAAAGACTGGTCAAAAGCAGACATGTCTTCAGGTCTGGTCTTAATCAAACTTGTAAACAGGTCTGCAGCAGTCCTCCTTCTAATCTTCTCTACCTGCGACAAAGTTAACTTCCTTGTCTGATATCAGTGTTTTAGTACTTGGAAAACAGTCATAAAGTCTTCTTTAACTTTTGTACAAGTTAGTACTGCACCGATCTGTATTTTTGATATTTGATAATTTTGACAGTTTTGAACCACCGTTTCCTTAATTTATACATATACATTAACTTAGATATGCTTACAATTGTACACTTGTGACTCCGGGCGATTTCTTTGTCCTGTTATAAAAGAAAGTGGTCATATTATTTATAGTTATCAAAGGTACCAGGCTTATAATTTTATACCTCAGACGCGCGTTTCGTCTACAAACATGTCATATAAATGATGAACCTTCAAATGGCTTAGTACATTTATTTGTTAATCGCATGAGCTTAAATGCTTGTCATGTTGTCCTCCTCTGACAAATATAAACAAAGATCAGGAGAAATGATTTGTTTATAAAAAGTGATGTTTAAGTTAGTTATTTGAAGTTGTTTTTCTGCAGTTTCTTACTTGATTTGGCCTCTAAACTGTATTAATAAGAACTTCAGTGTCGAGTCCTATGCAAACAAAGCACGCGGTTTGATTAACAAATACTAATACTAGCATCGTTCTTGAAATTGTACAAACAACCGCAAGGTCGATATTATAGCTGGTTGATGTTTCAATACCGAGGTTATCATCAGCCAAGTTGTCATTATTTGAATATTGACATAATAGTTATCAATGGTACCAGGCTTATAATTTAATACGCCTGGTGCGTGTTTCGTCCACATTAGACTCACCGGTGACGCTCAGATTAAAATAGTAAGTAAGTCAAACAAGTACAAAGTTGAACAACATTGATGACCCGAAATTCATAAAAGTCATAAACTATTAGCAATACGATCATTTTTGTAGATACACTGTTATCAGCGCAAACACAGACTTGACATAGTGTAAGTTGGTAATTACAATACATTGCCTGTTTGATACAGGAATTAGGTATTACGAATCATATTGGAAACTCAACAAACAATCCCAAGAAACTTATCAAAAGGTACATTAAGTCTTAGAATAATGATGTTATATCTTCCGTAACAGTACTGAATACCAAAGGTATACTATTTTCCTGAGCAACAATGTTATATAACTGTTCTATAAGGGAGTTATAGATAAAATGAATACGAAATTTAAAAGCTGTAATGCAAAAAAGAACTCGCCAATACTCAAAATAGATTTTGAAATGTCAACATAACTGTAACTTGTTTCTTTACTGACGATACAAACTGTATTTATGAGCTTTACAGGCTTTACAGGTTGCATTTCTGTAAATATTGACAATGCAATTTCCCATAGGAACTCCTTTTACGGCTAAAAACTTTTTATTTTTAAACGCTTAACACTACTGTTCCTCTTTCTAAATTGAAATACAAGACTTTTTTATCACCAACATGTTCGTGATAATAATTTGATTAATATTTCAGAAGATAGTAGGTATTCCAAGAGGTACTAGATATGCGTCTCTACCATGTTTACTAGTTAACTACTACTGATTTAAAGCAGAATTCATAAAAAAAAATACCTATATAAAGATAATATGAAACAAGCATTTCAATGTATCTGTGATTCTACTTTTTGATATCTGAATGATATTGTGTTACCCAAAGACCCATAATTCAGTAAGTGGTTGAATCCAAGTGTTAACCAAAATAGAATACTCAACATGTTATTTCTTGGTTTTTCCTTGATATTCACACAGGTTACGATTTTCAACAAGAATATATTACAAACATGAAGATGTCAACTTTCCAATCGTCAACTGCCCATTCCTTAGTAAAATCTGCATAACTTCCAAATCTTTTCGCAGTTTATTGATAGTATTCTCACACAGGAACAGAGTAACGGGAACACAATCACTATCACGAATGATTTACTGATATTTCACAGATGACAATGAATTTGAGCAAGTAGTTGTAACCACAATTTCGTTTTAAGCAGTAATAACACAAAATGAGATTAATCATATTAGTTTTGCTTACATGATCTACAAAACGATTGTGATAAGAAGAGCATGGTCTGATTACGCATCAAGAGCACATTCAATTTGTTTTTCGGGAGTGTGTGTTCCTCAAACCGTAGTTTATTTTATACTCCATCAGACTGTTGTTTGCCTTTTCGTCGTTTTTATTTTTTTGCAATCATTTTGTCGATATCTCGTCGACTTATGGGTTGTGATAGTCATGTGTGGTTCATATACCAGAACACAGTTGTCAAAACGATATGAACACATTTATATAGATATTCGAGGTGTTTGCAAGGAGTATTTAATTGTAAATTCAAAGACGTGAATAATATATTATCTGTGTCTTTTTATTTAACATGGTGTCATCGATTAAGGGAAATTGAGTAATGAACAACGACCATTTTCATTTCTACTAAAATAATCAACTTTCTTGTTGCTTTTATTTACACACCTGGTGTTTTTTTCTAATAGTATTTTAAATAAATTTATTTTAATTGTTGAATTTTTTCTATGCTGCAGCTCAAATGAGTCAATATTGTGTATAGAGACTATGTTATATGATCAATTGACAAATAAGTTAAGTAGCATCTGACAATCATTTAAATATTTAAAGGACCTAAATTTTATGATAACAGTCACGAATTTTTCTTCTAAGCGTCAATTAAGTTCAATTTAATACCAACTAGTTATCCAAACAGTAAAAATACTCACTTGAACGCGGAGTACTTGCCCATGCACCATTCCGTCTGACTAAAATAAGATTGGGAAAATGTGTAAACATGGATAGAAAAAAGAATTTATAAAGAATGCTAATAATGTGTTGGTAATACTTGCTGCTCATTTTAGATCCAATTTTTTTTTAAGCAGTTGAAATAATTGGCTGGGTAAAACTTATCAAATTAAGTTGTGAAACATCTACAAATAATAGACTACTTTCGAGTTCATCCGTCAATGGAAAAAAACTCGTCAATTATGCGCGCCTTTATGACGTAATTTACCAGACAGAGGGGATCGCCTGTATGCCTGCAGTACTAACGTTCATCAAGCATCTTAGTGATAGTTATTGTGCAGGATAAACTAGAAATAATGTTTGTTTAGTAAGTATTGAATTGCAGTTCCCTAATGACAACAGTGCTGCTTGTCAATTATTAGAATTTAATTTGCCGAATAATTCGTTCAATCTAATATTATAGTTTTCCCAGCCACTCGCTCAACTTTGGACAAGAAGTGACGATGCCCCTAAACGCACGAATGATGTTCACTAAAACTAGAGTTTTTGCATCGAAAGTTGTCTATAACCTCAAAATGTAACACATTTTTTTGTTGTTGTTAATACAGCTTTGTTTAGCTCTTAACCAAATTAATCCAAACTATCAACGTATTTTAAAAAAAATAAAAATATAATTGTTATATTGACACAATTGACAGAATAATAAATACAGATATAGCATTTCTTCTAGCTTTGAAACGCATATGGGGCGTCGGTGGCCGAGTGGTCTAAGTAGTTACTACTGTAATTACTAGCCAGTCAACACTGAGGTTGTGTGTTCAATACCCTCTCGTGTGGGTGCACTCGACTCCAATCTTAATTGACTAGGATTGTCAGTTTTCCTATCGAAGGTTGGTGGTTTTTACCCGGGCACTCCGGTTTCCTCCACTGATAAAAACTGACAACCACGACAAAGCCTAAATGCGGTGCGTGCTTAAAAGTCCCGTTAACACACCAAAAATCAAATGAAAAGAAACGCATATGTTATTTATAATTTTACAATATGTAACACACAATAATATTCATTTTTTGTTAGCAAAATGAAACATTTATTTGAAAGATTGCTGAAATAAATACACCTTTTTATCTTTTTGATCCTGTACCTTTAGTTCTTTTGTCTAGTACTATTCGGTCTGATTGTGTAATTTTACTGTTTGAAAAATGATGAGTTATTCGAAGAAAATGCGTACCCTGTTGTAACCGCAGCATCTTTGTTAAGATCTTCAAGCTTTTTGTAAAAAGTACCAACACAAGTACTAGTTTTCAGAATTTTAATTGATCGACCAAATATGTATTATCGTGGGTTTTTAAATATTACTGAAATATTGAATAATATTGACAAAAAAAAAACCAAAAAAAATATCTTTTATATTATTCCATTTCATACAACTATTTTAATACCAGTAATTACTACACTCAAGTAGAAAAGCAAACCCGATAAATATACCTATCGTCAATCCATTTCAAACGTTATCGATTTCCGTTTGATAATGTACCTGCAACAAATATTCAAATTTAAAATGGCTTAAAAACGAAGACATATCAGTTAATTGTAATAGTTGCAAGACTTCTGAAATGCCGCAAAAAAGGGGAATTTGTTAAATAAAATTTGATATTAAAAAAAATGATTTTTTTAAACATTCAATATTAGTAACTGAAGTAAATTCTAGTTATTTTAATTTATTTTAGCTTTTTCCATACGGGTCGACATTCTTCTTTTTATGTGTTAGTTTATGGGTCGATATTTGTCTTTATGTGTAAGTTTGATAGTTAACATTTTATTTATTTGTGAAATAAACCTACTTTAACTGACTGATGGATCGAATTTAAGACTTTGTTTAAAGGCGAACTAAACATGCTTGATAACTGCCTCTGGGCATTACACTTACAATGATAATTTGAAAGGAAGCGATTTTTCATGATATTATCTCCTATATAAATATGCAATTGAAATAAATCTTTTAAAAAATTATTCCGTTTCGAACTTTAAAAAAATTGATAATAAAACAAACACTTTGGGTTTTTTTTATCGGAAAACAATTACATTCCGTAGTACTCAACACGGAGTATCTGTTAATATCCACATTGTCACACATAGGGCGTGGCACACATAGTATCAGAAAAGCTTCAGACTTTGTCAGTCATAATGAATAAATGGAAGACAAAAATATTGCTTTGGATAATGCCATGGCAACAATCTATTCTATTTTAATCTTCGAAAATGCTTCGTGTTGAAGGCCGTACCTTGACCTATAATGGTTCACTTTTATAAATTGTTACTTGGATGGAGAATTGTCTCATTGGCACTCATACCACATCTTTTTATATCTATATACTTAGAATGATTAGGGGAAATTAAGATCTTTTTGCAAATTCAGACAAAGAAAAGAGTTGTGGTGCATTGATACAGTGCAAATGACTATCGATACCAGAGATCATCTGCCAATAAGATTATAGCTTTATAGGGATCCTTAATCAGAAAATTAAAAAAGATAATGCTATTGAGGAAATATTAGAGGCTTATTTAATTAAAAAATCTAGGTCGTCTTGGGTTGCACCTATAATTTCTTTTTTTAAAGATACAATATCAATGATGTGTATTGATAATCGCCGCTTAACACAGCAAGTACACTTGATTTCTTTTGGTCCGTTGGATTAATGACTTACTTCCTTCATTGGTAAAGCCAAAGTCATTACTAAAATTGAGAATGGAAATGGGGAATGTGTCAAAGAGACAACAACCCGACCAAATAAAAAACAACAGCAGAGGGTCACCAACAGGTCTTCAATGTAGCGAGAAATTCCCGCACCCGGAGGCGTCCTTCAGCTGGCCCCTAAACAAATATATACTAGTCCAGTGATAATGAACGCCATACTAATTTCCAAATTGTACACAAGAAACTAAAATTAAAATAATACAAGACTAACAAAGGCCAGAGGCTCCTGACTTGGGACAGGCGCAAAAATGCGGCGGGGTTAAACATGTTTGTGAGATCTCAACCCTCCCCCTATACCTCTAACCAATGTAGTAAAGTAAACGCATAACAATACGCACATTAAAATTCAGTTCAAGAGAAATCCGAGTCTGATGTCAGAAGATGTAACCAAAGAAAATAAACAAAATGACAATAATACATAAATAACAACAGACTACTAGCAGTTAACTGACATGCCAGCTCCAGACTTCAATTAAACTGACTGAAAGATTATGATTTCATCATATGAACATCAGGCACAATCCTTCCCGTTAGGGGTTTAGTATCATACCATCATAACATATATGAGAAGAACATAACCCGTGTCATGCCAACAACTGTTTTTAGAATAAATGTGTTTAGTTCCGATGCAAAGACCTTATCAGTGACTCAATATTAACGCCAAAATATGCAATCTTTAATGACTTGACAACAGTATCGTAATTATATCCCTTCTTAATAAGTCTATTCAAAGGTTTTGTAAGTTTCTGAGGTGAATACTGACACCTTTGTGCTTTATAAAGAATATTACCATAAAAAATTGGATGTGAAATACCTGAACGTATTAGAAGTCTGCATGTTGAGCTATATTTACGAATCATGTCTTTATACCGATGATAAAATTTAGTAAATGTTTTGACTAGTTTGTGATATCGAAAACCCTGGTGTAATAATTTTTCAGTAATACATAAATTTCTCTCGTTAAAATCGAAAACATTGTTACATACACGAGCGAATCGTACAAGTTGAGATATATAAACACCGTAAGATGGTGACAAGGGAACGTCACCATCTAAAAACGGATAATTAACGATAGGAAATGAAAAATCATCCCTTTTATCATAAATTTTAGTATTCAGCTTTCCATTAGTGATATAGATATCAAGATCGAGAAAAGGGCAGTGGTCATTGTTAGTATTAGCTTTATTTAAAGTAAGTTCAACAGGATAAATTTCATTAATATACAAACTGAAGTCGTCATTATTGAGAGCCAAAATATCATCCAAATATCTAAAAGTATTATTAAATTTGTTTATCAGATGTTGTTTCGATGGGTCTTTGCTTATTTTTGTCATAAATTGTAACTCATAACAATACAAAAACAGGTCCGCAATAAGTGGTGCACAGTTAGTCCCCATTGGAATTCCGATAATCTGACGATATACGGAATCTCCAAAGCGAACAAAAATGTTATCTAGTAAAAATTCAAGGGCATATATAGTATCAAAGCATGTCCAATTAACATAGTTTTTTTGTTTATTGCTACTAAAAAATGACCTAAAAGAATTTGAACATATATATTCACATTCTGATTTTTTGAATGCCCATTTAATTAGGTGTGTGAATTTTTTCTTAATGAGAATGTGAGGCAATGAGGTATACAGGGTAGAAAAATCAAAACTTTGAACAGATTCAAAATCACCAATATAAGCATGCAATTTATCAAGTACTTCCAACGAGTTCTTGACACTCCAAAAGTAATTTATTCCACTATTTTCGAAGGCCTTATTTGAACAATTTATTATCAGGTTTTTAATTGTACCAAGTGTGCTGGTAAGAAGAATAGACAATTTAGTAGTTGAACAATGGCTTGAAGACGAAATAAATCTATATTTGTAAGGGGTTTTGTGTAGCTTCGGAAGCCAATACATAGTTGTGACTTTCATTGTATTTGGCTCTGCTTGTAAAGCGGTGGCTAAAAGTTTATGTTTGTTACAGATTTCGTTTTCTGAAAATGGAGTCAGTTGGAATGTTGGCGAATTGGTGATTTCCTTTTTCAAAACCTCAATGTAAAATTTACGTCAAACAATAATAATATTATTAGCAGCTTTATCTGCCGGGACAAAAACAAATTCCTTGGCTAGTTCTTTTAGTTTATGTTTGATACGAGAAATAGGTTTATTGTGGTTATTGTTTATAGTAAAATGTTCTTTAAAATGTTGAATACGTACATCAACTATCTTCATTACTGAATTAAAAAAAGAGTCCAAAGATTTTTTGTCAGCTTTTTCCCGTTTTATCCATTTCATACAGTAAGTATGGAGTGAGTCGTGGATGATATTACGACACTCATTCCAATTAATAATTGACGGGGGACGATATTTAGGTCCTTTACTGAGGAATGATTTTAACTCTCGGTCTTGAACGATGTTAAGATCTCCTGTTATAACATGGGAAATGGGTCCATAAATATATTCGGAATTACTGCAATTACATGAAGTAGGTGTATTTTCACTGATATTAACATCTTTACACAATTGACTATAATTAAACACAAATTTCCGGGTAGATTTCTTGTAAATATAACAAATAAGAGGTAGCCCAGTATTGTCGAAATATCCAGGAATTTGTTCTTTAACAGAATGGTCGTTAAATATACCGGCAATATTTACAAAATCAAAGCCTTTATTGACATACTTAATTTTAATAAAATGTTTTTTATGATCTTCAGGGCGATCAATTTTGGGAAATAATTTAGTTTATTTAAAGTCAGGTTATTATCATGTCGAAATTGAGGAGTCTGACAAGGAAAAACACTCATCATAGATAACAGGATTAAATTTTGTAATTACGCCAGACGCGCGTTACATCTACAAAATACTCATCAGTGACGCTCGAATCCAAAAAGTTAAATAGTCTAAATAAAGTACGAAGTTGAAAAGGATTGAGGACCAAAATTCTTTAAAAAAAATTGCCAAATACAGATAAAGAATGGTTTTGTATGTCGCTAAGGTTTATTTGAATTCAATGTCTTACCGTTGCATCTCGCCTCGGGGTCCACTTTATTCAGTGAATTAGTTACAAAAGTACTACATGGGTTTAGCTATTTTTCAACTGCTTTCATAAATAACATTTTGATATTTTCCGAAACAGAGGAAGAACATTTTGGCCACATACAAATAGTTGTTGATGGATTTAGACAAATCAAACTATAATAAAACTAAAAAAATGTAGTTTTTGCAGGGATAAACAAATACCTTAGGCTTTATAATATGTACGGACGGATAACAACCAGATCCTGAAAAGGTTAACGCCATTCAAAGCATGAAAGCTCCCTCTACTTTCAGGTAAGCTAAAAGATAAATGGGTTGTTTGAGTTATTATCGCAAATTTGTACCTTCATTTTCAAAAATTGCGGAGACTATTGTGGCTTTAACTAGGAAAAAGCAAGGTTTTTGATTGGACCAAATCTTGTCAAGTATATTTTGAAAAATAAGGAGTAAATTAGTGAACGTACCATTATTGACATACTCAGACTTGAATAAAACCGTATGTGCTGTACACGGACGCTGGTGATTAATGTGATAGTTGTAAATGAGTTTTTTAACGCCATTACAAGAAAGTCCAATCGAGGGCGAAAATGAAGTTGAAAGATCAAGTTACTTCCTATCTCATAAATTGAGGTATACGCAAACACAATGGTCAACCATTGATAATTAAGCCTGTGGAATTTATTATGCGTTACTACAATTGAACCATTATTTGTATAATGCTGAATTTGTAATATAAAAAAGATCATATATCCTAGAATCCCAGAATTACAAATGCCAATAAGAAAAGTCAACTGGGGGCTTTATCATATATCGGGTAATAACTGTACTATTCAGTATATTTGTCACAGAATATAAGTTCCGTCATAATATTTATTCCAAATATAATTTATTATGTAGCAAAAGTTCCAATTGGAATTATTGTTATGTGATATTTATTCCATCAGCATAATAAAATGACCGATGCCTCAGAATTTTTATCACATAAAACAAATCCCAATGGGATGTTTTTTTACATAATAAATTATCTTTGGAATAAACAGTAGGGTAGAAATTGCATCTAATGACTGGTATAACATTTTGACTTTTATCATTTTGACATATCATTCATTAAAATGAAAAAAAGGAAAAAATCTTATGTAATAATTATTCCGATTGGAAAAAATATTATATAATATCTTTTCCGACCCAAAAATATTACTATATTCTATCCATAACTAATGCCGGATTGGAAAATTGGTATTTACAATTATTATAAGAACAGGTATCGTGAATATGGAAAAGAATTGTTCCCAATGTTCCCAATCTTGAAGATATTATTTCTGAATTATCCACAATTACTGATATGCATATTTTACCTTTAAATGATATTTTTCTCATTAGAATTAACATTTATATTTCACAGCTGAACTTGTTAACATATTTAGTTACCTTCAACAATTCTTCCATCATTTAAGAACATAAATATTTTCTCATACTCATCAGCTTCTATGTTTCAATATACATTCAGGTGTTGTGTACAGGTGAATATATCCAATTTATTAACACTTTTTATTTTACATAACAATCATATAATTAGTATTTAAACCGGTTTTGATTTAGAATACAATCAACATTTAAAATTTGTTTTGATTTATATAATAATCAATCAGGCGTAAACTAAACTTCAGCATAATAGGAATATTTGTTATACTCATCAACATATAAGATAAGTTCCTAATATCAGTGGAACAAATATAATACAGACGGAAAAAGTATTCCATGACACAATTTCCGCAGAACAAATATTATTATAATATTGTTTCCCTCCGGAATAAATATTCTTAGGAACAAATATACGTTGACATATTCAAGGCTTCAAAACATGTAAGCATATATGATATCCAAATTACCATCAGATGTAAAACGAAACGAAAATCCAGATCCCTATCTAGACAGAAGTGACAATATTTACGAAATTTATGACATTAATTCAAATAGATGATTATGCAAATAACGAGAAACAAGTTCAGGAAATCTCGGAAAAGAAAATTTGCAATTTGAAGAATTTGATATGTCAATTGAACAAGTAAAAGGCGAAGCGTAACGGGGAATAAAAGAACAAATGTTTAGCAATAAGGCACCTGAGGCAATATCAAACTAGTACATCAAAATACATGACATACTTGTTTCATGTTAAATGTATATAATATTCCGAGTATAAGGTTGTAAATACTTCCAAAAAAAAACAAGCATTTGTAGAACAAGATCATGATAAGAATGGACACAAGCACATTAACAAAACATTGCAATCAATTTGACAAAAAATAGATTGGCCAAACATGTTTATAAAGTAAAATACCAAAATGTCGGAGCTCCAGAGGAAAATTCAAAACGGAAAATCCCTAATCGAATGGCAAAATCAAATGATAAACAACATCAATCGAATGGACAACAACTGTCATATTCCTGACTAGGTACAGGCATTCTCAAATATAGAAAACTGTGGATTGAACCTGGTTTTATAGCGCTAACCCTCTCACTTGTATGACAGTGGCATCAAATTACATTATATTTGTAACGACGCGTGAAAAAAAACAGACAACAACACCCATTGCTACTTATACATGTATTTAAAATCAACCCAAATGACTACATTGCGAGGTTCATGGTGAATTTATCTGCCAGACCTCAAACGGATGTATAACGGACACGTTACGAATACAAAACAGAAGTGAAACGGACGAGTACCGTACAAAACAGACGTCTACCGGACGTTCAACGGACATTTCATCCAATCGACGTCAGTTCAAAGTTTTGAACATGCTCAAATTTTTCCACCAGACAGAACGGACGTAAACGTACGCTAAACTGACATGCAACGGATATGGACGGACGTGTAACAGATAAGAACGGACGTCTAGCGGACATGAACGGATTGAAAAAAAGTTATCCGTTAGGCATTTGTTCGAGCTATCTTAGTAAATTATTGCTGCTGAAATGAACACAAGCTATTCTTAATTCCATTATTTTTCTCCTGTCGTTCCTACCTAAATATGCGAAATCTTGTCGCGACAACTTACAAATTAAGTCAGGAGTTATTTTTCCTGGTGAAAAATGCCAACTTGGAAACGTAAACCACACCGATTTAAAACTGCTTCCATTTCTTTCATTTTCATTTAATCATGTAAAGGTGTTCATGAATAAAACGTCCGTCAAAAATATCCGCGTTCGTTTTCTTTCCGACAATTTCCGTTATTGACTTCCCAACTTTTACTACATCATCATAATGATACAACCACTTTTACTACATCACCATAATGATACAACCACTGAACATAAAGTTGAACGAACCGAATATAATACAGATGCTTTTACTGAACATAATGAATAATCTACTGAATATAAAGAAAGCGGGACTACTGAAGGTATTACATGATGTACTGCAAATAATATTGAATCTACTGAACATACATGTAATGTCGAAAATACTGAACATAATGAAAAATGTACTGAATATAACGTCAGAAGTACCGAACATAATTTAAATACCACTGCATATAATAATGAAACTACTGAACATAATAACTAAAGCACCGAATATAAAGTAAAAACTACTAAACATAATGTAATAACTACTGAACATAATGTAATAACTACTGAACATAATAGGATATCTACTGAACATAATATACATACTACTGAACATAATATACATACTACTGAACATAATGCACAAAGCAACGAACATATTAAACAATCAACATCAGAAGACAGTCATGGCGTTCCATAGTTTTACTATGCGTAATTTATGTTGTTCTTTATTCTACGCATTGGCTAGAGGTAAAGGGGGAGGGTTGATATCTCTCAAAACTTATTTAACCCCAACGCATTTTTGCGCCTGTCTCAAGTCAGGAGCCTCTGGCTTTTGTTGATATTGAATGTTTTATATTGGGGGGGGGGGTCCCCTGTCCGTTCATCTTTCCGTCCGTCCGTCTTTCCGTCCTATTATGGGTATATAGTTATTCCACATACATTATATGTAACTACTCATACAGTTTGAATCCTAAAAAGGTTTTAATTGGCTGTCTGTTTGTACATATATCAAAGGTGTGCATGTGGTCAGGGTTTTGATTTTTATTAATATTTGCTCTTTTGGGAGAAATTGAACTTGTCATTATTGGAGTATATGCTTAAATAAAAGATGCATTTCATTTCCGGATGGATAACTCCTCCCACAGTTTGAATGCTAGGAAGTCTTCACTTTTATGACTTTTTAAACATATATACTGAAGGTGTGCATGTGGAATAGTAGATAATAAGGACATACTATATAGATGTGCATATCGACATGAAATTATGATTCAGGTTATTTTCTAGGAGTTACGCCCCTTTGAACTTATTTGCCTCAATATACTACTGCAACAGTTTGTCATGCACCAACAACAGAATTTCATGAAACCTTTTAGATTATAAGGACATACTATGCAGATGTGCATATCGACAGGAAATTACGATTTATGTTTTTTTTCTTATACAATTTTTAAGGTGTTTTAATTTCAAATAAAATTTACATCTGCGGGGGCACAACGATATTTCAAATAAAGTCTCATCTTTACTTCTTTATAACACAGTTACCTCAGAATGGAGTGTGTGTGTTGGGGGAGCATCAATTTATCTAGATTAATATTTAGATCATTTAAATGTTTTGGAGTTTAGTGTGACGTCCATTTTCACTGGACTAGTACACAATTTTATTTAGGGGTCAGCTGAATCCCGCCTCCGGGTGCTGGATTTTCTCGCTATGTTGAAGACCCGTCATTGGTGGCCTTCAGCTGTTTTATGTTTTTCGGTCAGCCGGGTCAGGTTGTTGTCTCTTTGACATTTTCCCAATTTCCATTCTCAATTTTATCAATCAGTCTGAGACAAACAAACGATGTAGTGACATTATATGATATCATGTCTGTTTGGTATTAATTATTTGCTGTTTTTTTTCGTATTGTTCTGCTGAAATTTGAACACGTTGAATAAATAAATAGGAGAGGTGTTTATAACTTCTGAAGGGATTAAAAGAATATATTGTTATTTCAGAGTAGATATGAATTTGCTGAACGTCTACTTGCAAACACTTCATGCAAACATATAATCGACAGCAATAAAGAGAATGTATTTCAAACAAGAAGCTGCACTTTTTGCCGGAAAAAAGTAGAAACATAAACATAATCTATAGTTATTTTATTCATAGTAAGCAGACATCTTTGTTGGTTAGTTGTTGCGCAATCTCATCCAACCGTATAAGAGACCACAGAAAAGGGAACAAATAAGCATCTGCTTCTTGTATGCAATCGGCTATTTGCATGTGCCTGTAATTCAGGGATTTTCGTTTGTTGCTATTTGAATTAAAACTTTGACGGACAGTGCACTTACACAATTGAATATTTATAATTGTCCATCTGTATCTCCTTATGTCGAAGTAACTACAATCGATCTCAGTTCTGTTATATTGCGATCTACACCATCCGTAAAAATTATCTTAAATGTTAACTTGGCATGCCATACTTGATGAAATGCGGACGTGAAAGAAAGCACTCTTCGTCTACGCGTCAAAGGAGATTTTATTCCCAATGATTTCGTCATTTAGCATGTGAAGAAGGTTCCACTAAATCAACAACATAACGGACAGGTTTTTAAAGGAATCATGTGAAAAACTAGGGTAATAACATAAAAATCATGGCCCATTAATGAGGCATTCCTATTGAAGATTGAAGACAATCATGCACTGACATTGTTTCTGAGTAAGAACAACAACATGCTGCATGATAAACATATTCAAGTGAAATGCAAATTTTGTTTATTATAAAATGTACCCTAAACCATTTCATGGTAAACAGGGACCAAACAAATCGGCATATTTTCAGGGTTTTACTTTTCACTGAAATTATTTTTCCATTTAAGAACATTTTATTATGAACTGGAAACAAAACTAAAATATGAATATGTTTCTATAAAAAATACGAACATGTTATAAGATATTTTTTCAATAGTTATTGGCACCCCTAAACTGTTTAAAAGAAGAATGTTATAATTAACCCTACACAAATGCATTATACTTGGCATAGACAATCAGGGTTAGAAGCAACTAAAAATAAATTCTTCTTTGTAAGTTAAGATTGTTAATTGTCAAGGCAGATATAAGGCCTATTATATCAAAATTAACTTACCATAACGGTATGTCATTTAAAATAAAAACTCAAAAAATAAACAAAGGGAAAGGATACTGGATATTAAATTCATCAATACTGAATGACATTGCCTGTTGTTGTAATAAAGGAAATATGCAATATTAGGAAAACAAAATAAAAGCAAAACAAAACAAAACAGAGATAAAATTCAAACTTATAAGGAGGATCTTAATAAGCTAAAAAATAAATTAAATCAAAGTGAGAGCAATACTTATTCAGATTTACTTTCACAGATCAATGATATAATCGACCATTTAAATCAATTACACCTTGAAAACAACACGAGCTCATATAAAGTCAAGAACAAAATGGGTACACAACAAACTGCCTTTTTCTGGAACTTAGAAAAGTCAAGACAAGTATAAAGAACTATTTTGAAATTGTATGATAATGAAAACAATATTACAACAAAAAAAACTGAAATTCTAAATCAAAATGCTATATCAATCGTCCAGAACAAGAACAAAGGAGTATATTTAAAACACTTAACCAGGAAAATAAATTGCAGATAAAGATAGCTATAATTAAGAAGTTCTAGTAATATCTTAAGAATTTACAGAAGCAGTGTTTAAAATAAAACGTGACAAAACTCCAGGTTCAGATGGACTTAAAGTTGAATTCTATAACAAAATGTTGACCCAAATCCAAAAGTAACTTTTCAAAGTAAAACGTGAGTCCTATAACAAGAAAAGTTTGACAAATTCATAAAGAGGGGGGAATTTCACTGGTCTTTAAAAAATATTATCCAAAATCTCTGGAAAACTATAAGCCAATTACTTTATTTAATATCGATGTCAAAATTCTTGCTAATACACTTACACGGAGACTAAAATTAGTTTTACCCAATATTGTATATTTTGACCAGAAGGGCTATGTAACCAATATATACCTTGGTTTTAATATTAGACAAATTCAAGATGACTATGTCGAAAATTTGAATATAGAGGGGGCAATTTTAGGTCTTGATTTTGGAAAAGCTTTTGATTCAATTGAATGTTTTTTTCCTGATACCAACATTATTACAACAAAAAATGTGGATTTAAAAAAGATTTTTTACATTGGGTTGATACTATGCATTATGAAATATCAGAGTGCATTGTAAATAATGGGCATATAACAAACGCCTTTAAGATTAGTGGTAGAATTTTACAACGATGTCTATTGTCCGCTCTGATTTTTGTATTAGCGGTTGAAGTACTAGTATGCAATATAAGATCTGTGAAAAGCATCAAAGGGATCCAAATTAAATTAAATGGAAAAGATTGTAGTATGAAACTATGTCAATTGGCATTTGATACATTCTTATTTTTAAAATCCAAAAAAGAAATATCTCTAGTCATGAACCTAATGAACTTAATGCTTTTTGTTTTGTTTGAGATTATAGAGACTGAGTCCAGACTGGTTAAGCTTTTGTCGAGACCTTATTCAGACTATATCAATATCGTCCAGTACTCAATCAGGCATCTTAAGTTAAGTATAAGAAAATGTAAATAAATACAAAATAGCCATAATTGTCATCAAACCTGTTGTGGAATTCAATATTTCCCTTTGCAAGTGTCTTTGTTCGTGTTGTTGTGACATGTTGGACTGATTTTCAAGAACACTGCCGGCTTCATTTTCTCTAATTTTCAAGGTATTTGCATATATGAAATGGACATTAATGATTAAGTGATGACACAAAGTTCAATATGGATTTGCAAAAATGAAGATTTTACCATGGTTTTAAAAAAAATGATAAAAATAATTGGTCACCGTGCTATTTTCAAGGTACAAGTCGTTCAAATTTGCAATTCCACAACAGGTTTGATGACAATTATGGCTATTTTGTATTTATTTACATTTTCTTATACTTAACTTAAGATGCCTTATTGAGTACTGGACAATATTGATATAGTCTGAATATGGTCTAGACAAATGCTTAACCAATCTGGACTAAGTCTCCATAATCTCAAACAAAACAAAAGGCAAGAATTTTCAGTTTGTACGTAAATTAGATAGTCAAATTAATTTTCTTTATACCTTTTCCAAATCAACTTCATTTTTTATAAAACTATACAGTTATCGTAAGTATATACTATTCAACAAAAGAAACAATTCACGACTTTGAAATAAAATTGATCAAAAAGTATTTAATATGAAACAAAATGAGATGCACTACTTTAAAACTTTTCATTTGCCATGTAAAGTCACATGATTTTGAAAATCAAAACTTTTCCGAAAGAAACTAAATTCCGCGTATATGATCACAGGATTCAAATTATTCTTGCAAATACACGAAAAAAACTGTATGGTTTTTAAAAACAAAACGATTGCAAACATTTCTTTACCTTTAAATTAGACGTTGGCATCATTTGTTGAAATTTCTGTTTTCAAAATTGTCGTTTTTTGTAAAAGAGGGACGAAAGATACCAAAGTGACGGTCAAACTCATAAATCTAAAATAATCTGACAACGGCACGGCTATAAATGAAAAAGACAAACAGACAAACAATAGTAAACATGACACAACAGAGAAAACTAAAGAATAAACAACACGAACCCCACCAAAAACTAGGGATGATCTCAGATGCTCCAGAAGGGTAAGCTGATCCTGCTGCACATGTGACATCCGTCGTGTTGCTTATGTGATAACAAATCCGGTAGGGAAGGGGATTGTACTTACGACGTAAGGAACATATCCGATATCATTTGTGAAATGGTTATTCCATAACGTTCAACCAACTCGTGATGGGGTATGTAAAATTTACGAAGGGATGATTTCAACTTCACCAATTGGAACTCTTGGTTTCATAGCTTCCTTGTGAGCAGCAACCCTCTATCAAGAAAATCATGATAGGAAATGCAAGCACGGGAAAATCGTATCAATTGGGAGATTTGTACCCCGTATGCAGGTGCTGCTGGAATGTTGCTACTTAGAAATGGAAAGTTCACAATTGGAAAACTGAAATCATCTCTTTTGTCGTAAAGTTTTGTTTTCAACCGACCGTCATTGTCAATTTATAGATGTAAGCTTAAGTTAAGATATGAGGCCGACTTAACTGTATCTGTAGTATCCTTTATCTCAAGTTCAATGGGATAGATGCGTTCCACATAGTCACCAGATTTTGTCAAAAAAAATCGCCCAATGACGTCATGGCTTATTTTGTTTGACCTAATCTAATGAAATGTATAAGAGTGTTCGCTCTTGGGATCTATAAATGTATGCTTTAAATGTGGCACCCATTGTGTTGCTGAAGTTGAAACAATACTGGCGATAGGTTGTAACTCTTATTATCGATGGGATAAATTCTTTCAACATAGTCACCAAAATATGAACTTTTTAGTAGAAAGACATCATCTTTATAGCAGAGCGAAATTTAAGTTTAATGCTAAATACTTTTCATTCTGCCTCCCATACAATAAGAATCAAAGTCGCTTTATAGCTTTAAAATCCTGGATTATTTTGGTAAAACAGTAATGTTTACGGAAGAAGTAGGAAAACCAAGTATTGTGACGTTTCGAGACAACATTTCATCGATATTGCATACTTTTTATAATCGTAGAGGAAAAGGAAATAAGGAAGAAGAAAAGAAATCTATCATATCAAGTGCAGCACAACTTATAAAAGAAGACATCAAGCTAATAACGTCTAAAGACATTTATTATCCGTCTGCAGAAGAACTGAAGTCAGAAACCTCAAATGCTGACTATGTCCCTCGTTCAATAGGAATATTTTTTAACTCGTTATTTAGCGAAGCAGATTGTATCACAAAAATTCAGCAACTGGACATGCAATCATACAGGCAACAAGGCCACGAAGTGTAATAGCACCATTGCAGATTGGGTTAGGTATTCAAATGCACCACCACTTTGGTTCCCGTTTCCTTGTCGACACACTGTACAATCTTAGGTTTTGTTCATCCTACAGTGAGGTACAGAAATTTGAGATGAACGCTGCTGCGTCAAGAAACACAGAAAATGAAAATGACAGTCAATCATTTGTACAGTTCATAGCAGATAATGTAGACCACAACATACGATCTTTAGATGGGTTTGGAACTTTTCATGGGATTGGTAATATAGCAGCCTCCACTCCTGGCATCAAGACAGCAAGAGCTGTACATCGTACGAACCCAAGCATAAAAGAAATAACTGCATTATCAAAAATAGACATCAAATTCTATAAATAACAATCCAACTCGTTCAGGCAATTAAAATATGAAGTACTCAAGAAAAGAGAGATGGGAAATGAGACTTGGAAGCTTGATCTATTATCCAAAATTTGTTGGCCTCTAAAGTTAAGTGCAAGTTGGTCAACTATAATGCATAAAACTAGTGGATCTTATCCCGGACAGTCAAATATTACATTTCTTCCAATGATCGATCTTAATCCTAGCGACGAGTCCTGCATCTATACAACACTACATTTTGTCTGTAAAGAGGCTACGAAAAACAAATGCACTCCTATATTAACTTTTTATCAGCCTTTTTACTGGAAGGCAAAAACGATACTTCAAAACGAACCTACAACCAGCTCACTTAAATCTGTCGTACTGAAACTTGGAGGATTCCATGCAGAGATGAGTTTTGTCGGGAGCATTGGATACCTTATGTCTGGATCAGGATTGATGAATATCTTTGAAACTGTATATGCATCCATAGTGGTATCACATATGTTGAGTGGAAATGCAATTGCTAGGGCTGTAAGGGGCCACTTCTTATTAGACACTGCTCTCACTGCATTGATACTCTCAGATATTTATGGGATTCCAGTTCCGAAAATAGACGTAAGCTCAGAGGAAAACGAAGATGAAGACTGTACTCAAATTATGATACTTCTAAAGTTCAAATTCACGATACATGCTATACGAAAACATTTTCGAATGCCACTGATCTATTACATTTATTTTTGAAAGGAGATGTGACTCTGCCAGACATTAATCAAAGTAACGTATTAAACATTATAAGAGATAACATAGAAGAATTTCGACAGTCGCGAACGAGGCATAGAACAGCAAAGCTTTGGTTTCAGTATATGGACATGATATGCATCCTCCGAGATTTTATAAAGGCAGAGAGGACTGGCAATTGGCACTTACATTTGGAATCCCTGAAGGCTATGCTACCATACTTTACAGCTTCTGGCCACAATCTGTATGCAAAGTCTACATGGATTTATCTTAACCAAATGGAATGTCTCAAGGAAAAAAATGCAGAAGTAGCAGCTCTATTTAAAAGAGAATACCATGAAATCAGACGAACAGATCAATATTGGGCAGGTATTTCGTCTGATTTGGCTATTGAGAACAGGAGGGCTTACAAGAGGACGAGGTATGAGTGAAAGCCAGAGAGCACTCTGGATTTTATATATGCCTGATTGTGTTGAGGTAAATAATGCAATGTTGTCATTTACCGGGACAAAATTCTGTTCCTCAGATCAACATAAAGAAGATGGCGTTAGTCAACAAAAACGGGATACTAAAGATACGATGATATTTGCTTCCTTTCTTCAAGAGAAAAACCCATTTGTTGGGGAAGAGGGTATGAGAAACATAGAGACGGGTGTATCAGCAACATCAGATGTGAATGCAGATAGAGCTAAAGATATTGGACTCAGTATATTAAAATCGATGGAAGGTAAATGCGTATCAGAGTTTACTTTCAAAAGAAAATACCAGGTTATCACACTTCAATACAAACCTATTTCCATAAATTCGGAACCTGAAATGGCATCAATCGACCAACAACTTTTATTTCGAAGATTGATCGTAGCTGCAGACAGTATATATGAAGACAAATCTGAAATATTTGCTTATGAACTGTCTAGTCAACCAAGTTCTATGTTTGATTCATCCGGATTTATGAGGCCAGCATCAAAGTCAACTCTAGCGGATGCGATTTTGAATCTTGGAGACTGCAGTGCAGACTATACATATACTGTCTACAGTTATGTTGTTGATGGCGGATCACTTATGCATAAAATACCGTGGAAAAGTGGGTTGACATTTGGAGAAATTTGTAAAAGGTATATTGATTCCAAAAAGTGTTATGGCTGGATTGTTGTAGCATTTGATGGATTCGATGAAATAAAGCGAAAGGCGTTCTTGGACAAGACATGTGTAAAATCCTTCCGATCATTCACATTATAAGCGGTTGTGACACGACATCAAAGCTGTATGGTGTAAGAAAGGTAGCTACATTAAAAAAATTTATCGACAGTCAAATATTGTAAAATATTGCTGAGATATTTCTTAAAGGGTCTCTTGTTGAAGACATTAGCAATGCCGGGGAAAAATAATTACGTTTTTGTACGGAGGTGCTCCGATCGAAGGACTTGACGTTCTCAGGTACAAAAAATTTGTAAACAGAGTTCTAACTTGCAAAGATGTGATCCAAATACACACTCTTCCGCCAACTACCGAGACTGCTACATATCATAGCTTAAGGACTTATTTACAAGTTCAGACATGGATCGAAGGAGAAAAGATAGATCCTTGTGACTTTGGTTGGTTACTTGTAACTGGAAGACTTATGCCTATCAAGACAAAAAAGCAACCCGCTCCACAAAGACTCCTTTCAATTATACGTTGCAACTGCAAGACTAATTGTGATACTAGTCGCTGCACATGTAGAAAACATGGTTTAGAATTTAACATTTCGTGTGGCGAATGTCGTGGTCAGAGCTGTATGAATTCAATGCATGGTGACATTATAGGTTTAGCAGCTGATGAAATTATGTTTGACTCAAGTTGAAACAAATATTAAATATTATTGTCAGTTATATTTTCTAGATTTCAAGAAGGCAACTACATAAAGAAGTCCTTTTTTTCTTAATATGAAGATGTGACATTGTTTCTTTGACATAAGCTCTTTATAGTTTTTTCATAACGTTCGAATTAGTTATTTACTTAGTCAAGATAAATGAATTAGTTATTATAATACATTTTGATAAATTGATTATCTTAAATTTCAGTTTACCTCGATTTTTCACTAAAAAGTAACTATATTATTAAAAAGAATGCGGTATTATTTTTAATAATATTTTATATACTGTCTAAAATAAAGTGGAAAACCGATTTATTCATTCATATTTAATCATTAAGAGAAAACAATCATTTTTTTGCCGATTTTTGTAACAAAAATGCAGTTTTTAACCCAAAGTTACTCTTTTTTAAAACTTTTTTCCCCAATTTTGCCACTATTATAGGTAGTTTTCATAACTGTTATCTTATTTTTACACTCATTTCTTATCGTTTTGTCATTATAATAAAATATAAGAAATTTTCCAGTTTTCAGCGATTTTGACCCAAAAAATCCCGAAAATTAGCCTAATGATTTCTGTCGATTTTTTATATGTTCAATAGCAATGTCAATAGATAGAATTATATCAAGAAACCTTTTGTTGCAATTTGTTTGAGGTTGGTTGATTTTTTGGGCTAGATTGACTGAACTATTAAAGAGGGACATAGTAAGTTCCCATGGATATTCTTGTTGTCTACGAGACATGTCCTATATGCAATTAATATATTGTTTATACAGCATTTTAATAATTTCAGATTCCAAAGATTTTATTTTTTTTTATTTCTAGTGCTTTTTAATCACTAACGTAAGTCTACCTAAGTCAAGACAAATACGCAGTTTGTTATTTGGAAAAGGTACACTACCAGGAATTTATACAGCGTTTATATGTATTTAAATTCAGCTACAAATACAGAACTGGTATAACAAATAATCAATCAATACATTTCTTACTCATATGTATTCAGTAAAATAATTGTATATAAATATCGGGAGATGAGGTATGAGTACTAATGTGACAACTCTGCATCCAAGTCGCAATTTATAAAATTAACCTTTATAGGTCAAGGCATGGTATTTAACACGAAGCCAAGGCTCGCACCCAACAACAAATTAACTCACAATGAACGAATTAATTGAATATGTGATCAGTTAATACAAGGTTAATGAAAATAAGGGATTCATAATTAAAGTAAAAATACTATGTCGCTGTACAATTCTAAACAATTTCAGAAAAAAACATCAACTTTGAAAACAAAATTACGTCAAATTATACACAGATAAATGAAAACATATTTGTTGTTAAGTATACTTATTTTGTCTGTATAATCTTCCATTAAAGAATTCAGAGACATTTCTTGTATATCAATAAATATAATCCAAAACTTATGTACATGTGGGATGAATTTCAACAATAAAACTATAAAAGTTGTGCTCGATGAAACTTCAGGGTCTTCATGTAAAGGTGCCGGACCATTATAACAGGAGAAAGGAAATAATTTTGAAGTTCATAGCACAAAGACGTGAGAATATGTATTAACTCTAAACAATCTAAGCTTGTATATAGACCAAATACATGTTAACATTAAATAACAAAAAAATCATTGTATTAAATCAACAAGAAAGTACGAGTACTTGCAGTTACTGGTTACTGACCGATAGTTAAAAGCCAAAACATTTAATGATAAAATCATGCATCAGAGACAAAAATAAACTAAAATAGTTTTTTAACGTCATGGATAGTCAAAACAAAATTGTCTTATGCAATTTGTAAATTTATAGAAATTACAGGTCTGACGACGATACGGGTATGCTGCAAAAGGAATAGAGCGGTGATTGCATTTTACTGTTTGAACATATATGAAAATAAAGAACTGATATACAGAAGAATTAGTTTGTACTTAAATAAACTCTGCATCGATGATTTAGTTCATGTACTTAAAAGCTTGTTCTGACAATTTATCATATACATGTATACTGAAATTAGTCAAATCATCTGAGCGTTTGAATGGTAATTTTTCTTGTATGATATTTCATATGAAATCAGTTAAGCTTACCTCTCTTTGTCTTCATACTCCATCCTAGAAAAAATAATGTTTTGAAATTTACTTTATAGCATTACATTGTAAGTCCTTCAAAATTCATTCTCAACCATCACCAACTATAACCAGTGCTCCTTCGGATATATCAAGTGTCATTTATGAGTCAATTAGTTGAACATTACTGGGACGTTCCGTTTTGAATAATCCTTAGAGATAGGTATTTTTATTATTTTACTTTTTACCGTATGCATAATGAAGATGCTAGTCGTGTTTATAATGAGTATAAGTGTCTAAATACACGCTGTCTGCAATTTTTAACGAAACATTTATCTATGTGTTCAAATCGAAGATAAATACAGTGTTTATTGAATTCGTGATCTATAGTAAAACTATTGAGAAGATTAACTGAACTTTTAAAAAACTTGCAACCGTTAATGCACTTCCGTATGACATTTGCCTTTTTTCAAATAAATTATGAGATGAAACGCAAACAACTTCGAGATATAAACTCCATTTGCAGGCAACGGTGGAATTTTGGTTCTAAGCCGTTAAAATTAAAATCATCATTTTTGTTTGTTCTCGATCGGTTCTCATTTTCAATTTATACATGTAATTTAAGAAATGAAAAAAGTAAAATCACAAACATGCTGATCTCCGAGGAAAATTCAAAACGGACAGTCCCTAATCAAATAGCAAAATCAAATGATAAAACACATTAAACGAATGGACAACAACTATTATATTCCTGACTTGGTACAGGCGTTTTCAAATGTAGAAAATGGTGGATTGAACCTGATTGTATAACGCTAAACCTCTCATTGAACGGCATTCGCATCAATGTCCATTGTATTGACAATGATGCATGAACAAAATGTCACAAAAAGGGTACAAACAACAACACGGATCCCACCAAAACCTAGGGATGATTTCGGGTGCTTCAGAAGGGCAAGCAAATACTGCTCCAAAAGTGGCACCCGTTGTGTTGCTCATGTTGTTACAAAGCCGGTAAATAGTCTAATTCGGTAGGTGACATTTATGAAAAGGGAAGGGGATTATAGTTACGACATAAGGAAGATATCATCTGTATAACAAATATTCCTTAACGTTTAAACAACGTTTAATGATTTCGTCCGTAATATTTACGAAGTGATGATTACAACATCACCATTTTGATCTCTTGGTTTAAAAAACGAAAAGGTAACTATTGGGAAGCTGAAATCTCCTTTGTCGTAAAATTTTGTTTTCAACTGACCCTCATAGTCAATTTCGAGATATAAGTCCTAATCAAATGGCACAATAAAAAGCTCAAACACATCAAACGAATGGATAACATGTGTCAGATTCCTGACTTGGTACAGGCATTTCCTGATGTAAAAATGGTGGATTGAACCTAGTTTTTATAGCGCTTAACCTTTCATTGGTATGACAGTCGCATCAAAATCCATTATATTTACAACGATGCGTGAACAAAACAGACATACAATGTAATAAGTAAAGTAGTCAAAAACTGGGTACAACCGTCATACCTGTGTCACAATCTCAAAACAAACAAACATTTAACAAAAAATCACAAAAAGTATCTATCAAATTTAAAAACTATATTCATTGCCTCGTGTGTTTGACGTCAGTCGATTAAAGTATTTTAAACAAACATTATAATTTCACATGGGGTATACAGGGTTAAGAAAAATCCAAAAGTTATGTAAAAACTAATTTCAGAAACATGACGATATTTTTAAATTATCCAGAAGTTCTTTGGCATTTTTAAGAATCCACATATACCACTGTGCGAGAATAATAATTTTGTCATTTAAATTTATAAAAGAACAATAACACAATGACATTTAATAGAACAAATACACAATGACATAT
The DNA here is from genome assembly GCA_037788925.1 of Mytilus galloprovincialis. Taxonomy (NCBI): domain Eukaryota; kingdom Metazoa; phylum Mollusca; class Bivalvia; order Mytilida; family Mytilidae; genus Mytilus; species Mytilus galloprovincialis. The sequence goes on along the minus strand of CM075342.1, from coordinate 75,031,142 downwards.
AATAGAACAATAACACAATGGGATCTTTAAAATTAGAGTCATGTTATATGAAACAAGGAAACACAAAAAGAAACATTAGAGGCAGACTAAACTTCATCTATGATATCCGTTATTCAAGTTTATTGGAATAGATGTAGTAAAAATATTCTAATACTTGATATAACTATATGATGATGCAATGTCATAGGCGAACGAATGCTATCGTTGGTATTATTTGTCGACCTTCATATCATCAACAATTAGAAATACTATTTTAAAAAAGGAAAACTTTTAATTCGTAAAATCATTTCAATTCAATAAAATTATAACATGTTATGAGATTATAGACAAGATTATTATAAATATTTACATTGGTCTTATTTGTTTTGTGTGGCCTAATAAGATGTTTACATACTTTGATTAGTTTAAACTTATTTCATTGTTGAAAATAACAAATGGATCAGACACAAGTTTTACAACTTAGTAACGTTTTCTCCAAAACAACACAAAATATGCACATTAAGGATGTCTGCTTGTCATGTTTTAGATTTTTTGTCAGATTTTCGGAATCCTCTGGTTTTATCCATTTGAATGCCCTCAAAAAATTTCCCATGAACCCTTATTTTTCTTTTTATAAATCTGTTACATTTATAATTATAAGTCATTTGTAAAAGTCTTATAAAATTTTATTTATTTTTTAATAGTTTTTGAGAACTTCAACTGGGCAATGATAAAGCTATGAAAAATCAAGAGAGAACATTTTCCCGCCAAATATCCAATGGCTTATATCTCAAAAACAAGCACTTTGACCCCTATATTTGTTTTGCTTTTTTGATTCCTCAATTTATTCCCTATCAATACATTCTAGTTTTATGAAAAGTTATTTATTTTGAAACTGAGCAGCGAACATCCTTTATTAACGTACACATCAAATATGTCATAATTATAAATAATTGGGTTGTAACCAATTTTAGTTGGTAACACAATCACTGGGGCAATCATAGATACTGGTGACATGATAAGAACTTTCTATTTGACAACATAACAATGTGGTTTAAGGAATGTCGCACAAGTCACATGCAACCATTAGGTATGGATTCCTCTGTGATTAGTGTCAGTTAAATTGTTAACTCATCATCTTTTGTCGACCCACAAATCGAACAAAATTAACAAACGGTTTGATTGGTTTGGCGAACTGAACATGCTTGTTAAATGCAACTGGACGTTGAACGCAAACATAATTCACAATAAAGATATCGTAGACTGCATTTCCCATGCCATTTCGTCGTGAATATGAATGACATATTTGCATTTGCACGTTATTCAATTCAAATGAACCAATTCCGTCTGGCACTTTTAAAACTTAACATTAAAACAAAGACTTCTACTCTTAATATTACTTTTACATAATCTAGGTTCATGCATCGCTTCACTGACGAGCGCTTCAGTTTATACGGCCGGTTACTCCGAACTTGCCATTTAAAAAACTTGCAGTAATACATACATGTATGCATTTTTTTATGCAGTTTTACAGTTTTCTTACAACTTGTTCATGGATGACATTCCTGGTGTAAAGAATGATATTTATCAAAATCTGAATAAACTGGAGACTTTTGATGAAACAAATATCTATCAAGACATATTCCAAGGGTACAGTTTGAAACAAAATGTAAGTATACATGTATACTCGTTGTCAATCATTATGGACATTTTTAAAATATTTCAGTAAAAAGGTACGCTCTTGTCGACCGTTGTTTTTACAGATAGAAAGTTACAGAACTTTAGAAAGTTATATATGCATATATATATATTGAACAGTGTTGGAATTTTGTTCACGCTGTGCACAAAATAGGGGGAAATATAAGACTGAAAATGGACCAAATATTCGTATTCAATATATTCACATTTATTCTATTACAATATAAAATGTTCATAATGTTCTCCATAGTATCCTACCGGTTTCATTGTTTAACAGATCTTCCAGAATACGGTTGCTGGCGACGTCGTAAGGGGTCTATTAGCGACATGATCATTTAGTCCTGCACGTCATAAAATAGCACAACGTAGGTACTAAATCAAACGAAAGGGATAGTACATAATTCAAAAGAAATGCCTTCCAGATTCTCGTTTCATTAATCTTATTTCGGACGGTATTTCTTTATTAATTCTCATTGGTTCCGTTGTATTATCTGAACACTGATAAAATGGAAAAATGAAGAAATGTTGAGGATTTGATCCAGCGCATCTATCAATATTTTTCGCTAAGCGGAATTTTTCTTGTGCTCGGCACTCTAATTTGCTGTCTATGTTCTGTCATATGTTTTCTAAAGGTGTTGCCGGTTTGTCCAAACTAATTCTCTTGAAAACCCCTGCAAGTGATGATGAATAGAAAATTTTCCGATGTGAAGCTGTTCTTGATTTTGCAAATTTGTCCGGATTTGAAGACGAAATCGGTTCCTCCGGATAAGTATAAACAAGATTCACAATTTGATAGTCCACATTTCTGTTCCTTCGGTTGACTATTTTCAGTTTGGAATGTAGCGCGAGTAACATTGTTTTTACTGATTTCGGTTGCCGTTTGCTTTTAATAACTTTGCGTGAATAAAATAATTTCAACATCCTTTGATCGCTCTGTTAAAATGGTTATTGTTATGTATAATGTTGAAAGCTTCATTATTTCTCGGGTCGTGAGTATAATGTGCGGTAACACCTTTTTTTAATGCTATTTATATTTCATTAATTCCTGTAAGTTTAAGGATTTGGCTCTAGTGTTAATGTCATTAATTATTCCCTTCGGGTATTATTGGTTCAAGAGCATGTATCTTAGTTCATTTAATCTTGTATCCCTTAATTCTGGATTTGAAAGGATAGTTCATGTGCGCTAAGCTAGGTTATCTGGTATATTGACTCTAGTATGTTTTGGATGACATGATGTAAAAAACAGATATTGTTTGGAATCGATCGGTTTATAGAAGATATCGATGTCTATGTTAGTTCCATTCTTTATCATAAGAATGCCTAAAAATGGTAATTGGTTACTATTGTATTCCGTAGTAAATTGAATGTTCTCGTTTATTTCATTGAGTGAATCTTGAATTATATTAGCATATCTAACATGTCTTAGCTGTGATTTCATAAAATAAAATAGTTTTCTAAATATCTTTTCCAATTTACCATCAAAAATTATTAAAATAAATGTCAAAATTTTTGTTGTGATCTCCGATACATCTGGATCTCGAAAGTATCCCATCACCAGATTGGCATACGTAGGTGCCACATTAGTTCCAATTGGATGGAGTTCCTGAATTCTTTTGATACATTTCGTTGTCAAACATGCAATAATTGTTCTACAGAATAAACCAAAGTCCTTCAATTATAATTTCCTTATTTATCCAGTTAAGTAGTTCGGTTTTTGTATTTTTCTATCCAATAATTAATGGTTTCTATGCCTTATTTGAGTGGAATATTTGTATTAAGACTGACAACATCAAAAGAAACTATTATGGTGTTCATTTTCACGTTGTAAGGGGGATGGTTCAACATATCTTAGTTTTCTCTTATCAATTTGTTTAAAAAAAGGTTTTAGAAGAATATCTAAAAAGTTACTCAGTCTGTGCGTTTCACTAGCAGGACCATTACAGCTGATCTGTAACAATTGCATCTTCATGCTTTATATATCATGTACTGTATTACGACGCTAGATTAAAACTGACGAGGAAAGGTAAATAGTTATCAAAGGTACAAGAATTATAATCTAATACGTCACACGCGTGTTTCGTCTACTTAAGACTCATCAGTGACGCTCAGATCAAAATAGTTAACAACCCGAACAAGTTCAAAGTTGAAGAGCATTGAGGACCCAAAATTCCAAAGGTTGTGCAAAATACGGCTAAGGTAATCTATGCCTGGAATCTTCGACTCTTCAAAATTCAAGAGTCTATCCTAAATTGATTTAAATTATATATGGCATTCCAAATACCGTTCCGATTCCTAACATCACTGAAGAGAAATTAATTGTCGAAATCCGGATATGGTGTACATTATTTTGCACCTAATATTTGAGGTATTAGGTAAACCATCTTTTCCGCAAGTTTATTGTTTTCTGTTTGCTATTAAAATTAATAATAAAGATCCATTTTGTTACATCTTGTGATCCGTTCAATTGGCAATCGCCAATGGCAGTCAGCAGGGTTTAAGAACATCCGTTGTTATTCAAATGTGTTTTGTTTTAAAATACTTTTTCACTCTTTTGGTCTTTTGGAAAAATGTTGTTTGTGCTGTATTTAGACTCATCTACTAAGTAATTTCTTTTTCATGCGCACGTATAAAAAATGCGGTATTTATCCAACGCAATCATAGGTTTGAACGTTGTTCTTAATTTGGACTTATTTATATATGATGCACAATTTGTTTTACATGCACACGTATAAAAATTGCGGTTTTTATTCAACGCAATCATAGGTTTGAACGTAGTTTTCAATTTAAAATTGAGAATGGAAATGGGGAATGTGTCAAAGAGACAACAACCCGACCAAATAAAAAACAACAGCAGAGGGTCACCAACAGGTCTTCAATGTAGCGAGAAATTCCCGCACCCGGAGGCGTCCTTCAGCTGGCCCCTAAACAAATATATACTAGTTCAGTGATAATGAACGCCATACTAATTTCCAAATTTTACACAAGAAACTAAAATTAAAATAATACAAGACTAACAAAGGCCAGAGGCTCCTGACTTGGGACAGGCGCAAAAATGCGGCGGGGTTAAACATGTTTGTGAGATCTCAACCCTCCCCCTATACCTCTAACCAATGTAGAAAAGTAATCGCATAACAATACACACATTAAAATTCAGTTCAAGAGAAGTCCGAATCTGATGTCAGAAGATGTAACCAAAGAAACTAAACAAAATGACAATAATACATAAATAACAACAGACTACTAGCAGTTAACTGACATGCCAGCTCCAGACTTCAATTAAACTGACTGAAAGATTATGATTTCATCATATGAACATCAGGCACAACTCTTCCTGTTAGGGGTTTAGTATCATACCATCATAACATATATGTGAAGAACATAACCCGTGTCATGCCAACAACTGTTTTTAGAATAAATGTGTTTAGTTCCGATGCAAAGACCTTATCAGTGACTCAATATTAACGCCAAAATATGCAATCTTTAATGACTTGACAACAGTATCGTATTATATACCTTCTTAATAAGTCTATTCAAAGGTTTTGTAAGTTTCTGAGGTGAATTCTGACACCTTTGTGCTTTATAAAGAATATTTCCATAAAAAATTGGATGTGAAAAACCTGAACGTATTAGAAGTCTGCATGTTGAGCTATATTTACGAAGGATGTCTTTATACCGATAATAAAATTTAGTAAATGTTTTGACTAGTTTGTGATATCGAAAACCCTGGTGTAATAATTTTTCAGTAATACATAAATTTCTCTCGTTAAAATCTAAAACATTGTTACATACACGAGCGAATCGTACAAGTTGAGATATATAAACACCGTAAGATGGTGACAAGGGAACGTCACAATCTAAAAACGGATAATGAACGATAGGAAATGAAAAATCATCCCTTTTATCATAAATTTTAGTATTCAGCTTTCCATTAGTGATATAGATATCAAGATAGAGAAAAGGGCAGTGGTCATTGTTATTATTAGCTTTATTTAAAGTAAGTTCAACAGGATAAATTTCATTAATATACATACTGAAGTCGTCATTATTGAGAGCTAAAATATCATCCAAATATCTAAAAGTATTTTTAAATTTGTTTATCAGATGTTGTTTCGATGGGTCTTTCCTTACTTTTGTCATAAATTGTAACTCATAACAATACAAAAACAGGTCCGCAATAAGTGGTGCACAGTTAGTCCCCATTGGAATTCCGATAATCTGACGATATACGGAATCCCCAAAGCGAACAAAAATGTTATCTAGTAAAAATTCAAGGGCATATATAGTATCAAAGCATGTCCAATTGACATAGTTTTTTGTTTATTGCTACTAAAAAATGACCTAAAAGAGTTTGAACATATATATTCACATTCTGATTTTTTGAATGCCCATTTAATTAGGTGTGTGAATTTTTTCTTAATGAGAATGTGAGGCAATGTGGTATACAGGGTAGAAAATCAAAACTTTGAACAGATTCAAAATCACCAATATAAGCATGCAATTCATTAAGTACTTCCAACGAGTTCTTGACACTCCAAAAATAATTTATTCCACTATTTTCGAAGGCCTTATTTGAACAATTTATTATCAGGTTTTTAATTGTACCAAGTGTGCTGGTAAAAAGAATAGACAATTTAGTAGTTGAACAATGGCTTGAAGACGAAATAAATCTATATTTGTAAGGGGTTTTGTGTAGCTTCGGAAGCCAATACATAGTTGGGACTTTCATTGTATTTGGCTCTGCTTGTAAAGCGGTGGCTAACAGTTTATGTTTGTTACAGATTTCGTTTTCTGAAAATGGAGTCAGTTGGAATGTTGGTGAATTGGTGATTTCCTTTTTCAGAACCTCAATGTAAAATTTACGTCAAACAATAATAATATTTTTAGCAGCTTTATCGGCCGGGACAAAAACAAATTCCTTGGCTAGGTCTTTTAGTTTATGTTTGATACGAGAAATCGGTTAATTGTGGTTATTGTTAATAGTAAAATGTTCTTCAAAATGTTGAATACGTATATCAACTATCTTCATTACTGAATTAAAAAAAGAGTACAAAGATTTTTTGTCAGCTGTTTCCCGTTTTATCCATTTCATACAGTAAGTATGGAGTGAGTCGTGGATGATATTACGACACTCATTCCAATTAATAATTGACGGGGGACGATATAGTTTGGTTCTTTACTGAGGAATGATTTTAAATCTCGGTCTTGAACAATGTTAAGATCTCCTGTTATAACATGGGGAATGGGTCCATAAATATATTCGGAATTACTGCAATTACATGAAGTAGGTGTATTTTCACTGATACTAACATCTTTACACAATTGACTATAATTAAACACAAATTTCCGGGTAGATTTCTTGTAAATATAACAAATGAGAGGTAGCTCAGTATTGTCAAAATATCCAGGAATTTGTTCTTTAACAGAATGGTCGTTAAATATACCGGCAATATTTACAAAATCAAAGCCTTTATTGACATACTTAATTTTAATAAAATGTTTTTTATGATCTTCAGGGCGATCAATTTTGGGAAATAATTTAGAATAACAATATGCCATAATAATTTGAACAATTTCATACTTAGGACTGCTATATGAAATTGTGTTGAAATCCTCCAAAATTTTATTTAACTTATTAACCGGTAACGAACAGAGTTTTGTTAACAGATAATGTCTGCCGTTGATTTTTTAAATAGAAATTAGGTCCGAAATATTGGTATGATTGGCCCGAAATTAGACTCATATTTTCCCTTCGGTTTATATAATCCGTTCATCCTATAATGACTCTTAAAATTCAAGAGTCTATCTAAAATTGAGGGTAAAATATATGGCCTTCCAAATACCGTTTCGATCCCTAACATCACTGAAGAGACATATATTGTCGAAATCTAAATCTGGTGTACAAAAAAAATATTGACACCTTGTGTTTGTGGCATAACATCTTGGTCACAAATTTATTGTTTTCTGTTTAGTATTAAATTTATATTAAGATACATTTTGTTACATCTCGTGATCAATTTTTTTGGCAATTGCAATGGCAGACAGCAGGGTTAAAGAACATCAGTTGTTCGACCTGTTAGTCAAATGCGGTTTGTTGAAATAGACCTTTTTACTTTTTTGGTCTTTGGGAAATGTTGTTTGTGCTGTATTTAGACCCTTCTACAACGAAATTTGTTTTACATGCACACGTATAAAAATTGCGGTTTTTATCCAACGCAATCATAGGTTTGAACGTAGTTTTCAATTAAGACTTGTTAATATTTTTTCGTTTGGGCTTGTATCATATTTTCACCTCGGTTTATATGATCCGTTCATCCTATAATGACTCTTAAAATTCAAGAGTCTATCTAACATTGAGGGTAAATTATATGGTCTTCCAAATACCGTTTCGATCCCTAACATCACTGAAGAGACATATATTGTCGAAATCTAGATCTGGTGTACAAAAAAAAATATTGACACCTTGTGTTTGTGGCATAACATCTTGGTCACAAGTTTATTGTTTTCTGTTTAGTATGTAAAAATTTATATTAAGATCCATTTTGTTACATCTCGTGATCAATATTATTTGGCAAACGCCAATGGCAGTCAGCAGGGTTCAAGAACATCAGTTGTTCGACCTGTTAATCAAATGCGTTTTGTTTAAATATATTTCTTCACTTTTTTGGTCTTTTGGAAAATGTTGTTTGTGCTGTATTTAGACCCTTCTACAACGAAATTTGTTTTACATGCACACGTATAAAAATTGCGGTTTTTATCCAACGCAATCATAGGTTTGAACGTAGTTTTCAATTAAGACTTGTTTATATATACATAGCTGATCTCAAAAACCAATTACCATCACAATCATAGACCACAACGAGGGTTGTTCGAAGGTCGACAGAGTCGCTCGGGAAAGATTTTGGATACGAAAGTTACGGACAGTTTCCCCAGAGGGTATCAAAGAAAAAACATAGAATGAGTCCCTCATTTTCCTGTCATCACTTGTTTCCAGTAACTCCGGCTTTAGTACTGGCTTGACAGTTCGAAAATTTGTTTTTAAAATACCAGTTTAAATTACAGGGCTCCATTCATTCGGGATGGATGTATAAGTACGTAGCCACGTTCAATCATTTTACCTCATTAGATAAAACTTATTTTTCTAATCATTAGTAGACTGCTATTCGTTTGGGACGCTTAAATATGTAGTTTCTGTTGCAATTGCCCTACCGTTGTCAAATTTGAAATATTATACCAACTTGGATCGGTTAGGACATTTTTGATTTTTTGTTTGACGACTGCCCTCAATGCAGTTATAACATCTAAACTGTCACAACATTTGGAAATTTAGAGTTGTGCCAGTTCACATCGAAAATAACTATTTTCATTTGGCATATCTTTGTAATCTTTGTGCCGTGTTTGGAAATTTTAAAATTTTATCAGCGTCTGTGGTGTTCGCTTAAATTGTATAAATTTCAAGATTTAGAAAAAGTTTCTCAGTTTGAATATATTGAAATGATTCATTTCACATCGTGCTTTTGTTGAAGAAGGATATCTGTTATCCAAAATATCTAATATTTGTCCATTTTATAGTTATATAATGGTGATGTTGTACCCTTTTTGACTTGTTATATATTATATTTTGTAGAGTACAGAATCATATTACATGATCCATCGCCCTGTTAGATTGATCGTTGACTATTTATTCAGTCATTTTTATATATATATTAAATGACTGAATAAATAGTCAACGATAAATCTTACGGGGCGATGGATCATAAAAACGATTCAGTACACTACAAAATATAATATATAACAAGTCAAAAAGGGTACACCATCACCAAAACCACAATAAAACGAACAATATGTTAGATATTTCGGATAACAGATATCCTTCCTCGTTAATTGCACGATGACAAATGAATCATGTCAATTCAAATTAAGACCTCTATCAAAATCTTGAAATTTATACAATTTGAGCGAACGCTGGAACAATTTTAAAATTTCCAAACACGGCGCAAAGACTACAAAGATATGCCAAAATAAAAATAGTTATTTACGATGTGAACTGGCACAACTCTATATTCCCAAAGGTGGTGACAGTTGAGATGTTAAACAAATGCGTGGAAATACAGTCCAAATAAACAGTCCTGACAGATCGAAGCTGGTATAATATTTAAAATATGACAACGGTAGAGCAATTGCAACAGAGACTGCGTTTTTAAACATCCCAAAAATATAGTAATTAGATGATAAGAAAAATGAGTAATAAATTTTGACTAAGGTTAAGTAATAGAACGTGGCTGCGTATTTACACATCTCTGCCAACTGTAATTAAAACTAGTATAATTCAAAAACTTCTGAAAAGTGTAAGAGTCCAGTACGGAAGCCGGAGTTAATGGACACAAGTGATGGCAGGAAATTAGTGATGGTAGGGAAAATGAGTGACTCTTCTATGTTTTTCATTAATGCCCTCTGGGGAAACTGTCCTGAGCTTTCTTATCCAAAAACTTTCCCGAGCAAGTCTGTCGGCCTTTGACCAGTCCTCGTTGTGATCTATGATGGTGATGGTAAGTTTTTTAAGATCAGCTTGGGCGTGCCCATGTGATCTTAAATGACGACTTACGGGGAGGTTGGTTGCCCATAAAAATATTGGCGTAAGACGGTGCCATTTTCGTCCCCATCGCTGTCCCGTTTATTTGAAGGTTATTCCCACCATTAAAGGTAAAATTGTTACATTTCAGGACCAGAGTAAGCAGCTGGACTAAACATTCGGTAGGTGGTTCTAAAGTGTTGCGCGAGTCCCATATTTCCCTACACGATTGTATTCCGTCATCATGAGGTATGTTGGTATACAATGAGGTGACATCTAAAGTGACAAGGAGGGTTTCCGGAGGAAGAGGGTTCATGGATTCCATTTTGCGAAGATAATCTGTAATGTCTTGAATGTGAGAAGGAAGATTTTCTACATGAGATCTTAAATGAAAGTCTACAAATTCCGAGATTTTCTCAGTCTGTTGGGCGTTGGCGGATACAATGGGTCTACCAGGGTTGTAAACCTTGTGTATTTTAGGAAGAAGATACAATCGACAAGGCTTGGCGTTCTCTGGTTTTAAATATCCAATTGTATCGTCATCTATGTGACCGTCATTGTGCATGGTTTGTAACGCAGTAATTTTGGAACTGAACTCGGAAATAGGGTCATAGTCAAGTTTCTTATAAAATCTCTCATCAGAGAGCTGACGCTCTGCTTCCGCGATGTAGTTGGCTTTGTCCATTATTCCTTTGTCTGCTGGTTTTGTAACAATATCATCTCGGTTTCTCAGCGATTGTATGGCTTTTTTTCTCGTCAGAAGAGGTGTTATAAAACGACGAGTACTTGTTGCTGGCTAGATGAACAACATCCGATTTGATTTTGAATGTTTTTGGATAAGAAAGCTCAGGACAGTTTCCCCAGAGGGCATTAATGAAAAAACATAGAAGAGTCACTCATTTTCCCTACCATCACTAATTTCCTGCCATCACTTGTGTCCAGTTACTCCGGCTTCCGTACTGAATTCTTACACTTTTCAGGAATTTTTGAATTATACTAGTTTTAATTACAGTTGGCAGAGATGTGTAAATACGCAGCCACGTTCTATTACTTAACCTTAGTCAAAATTTATTACTCATTTTTCTTATCATCTAATTACTATATTTTTGGGATGTTTAAAAACGCAGTCTCTGTTGCAATTGCTCTACCGTTGTCATATTTTAAATATTATACCAGCTTAGATCTGTCAGGACTGTTTATTTGGACTGTATTTCCACGCAGTTGTTTAACATCTCAACTGTCACCACCTTTGGGAATTTAGAGTTGTGCCAGTTCACATCATAAATAACTATTTTCATTTTGGCATATCTTTGTAGTCTTTGCGCCGTGTTTGGAAATTTTAAAATTGTTCCAGCGTTCGCTCAAATTGTACAATTTTCAAGATTTTGATAGAGTCTTAATTTGAATTGACATGATTCATTTGTCATCGTGCAATTACCGAGGAAGGATATTTGTTATCCGAAATATTTAACACTTTGTTCGTTTTATTGTGTTTTTGGTGATGTTGTACCCTTCAAATTGAGACTCTATCAAAATCTTGATTTATACAATTTAAGCGAACGCTGGAACAATTTTAAAATTTCCAAACACACCGCAAAGACTACAGAAATATGCCAAAAATAAAAATAGTTATTTACGATGTGAAATGGCACAACTTTAGATTTCCAAAGGATGTGACAGTTGATATGTAATAACTGCATTGAGGGCAGTCCTCAAACAAAAAAATCAAAATAATCAAAAATGTCCTTACCGATCCAGTATGGTATAAATCGGTAGGGCAATTACAACGGAAACTACATATTAAAGCCTTCCAAACGAATAGCAGTCTAATAGTGATTGAAAAAATAAGTTTTGTATATTGAGCTTAAATAATTGAACGTGGCAACGTACTTATACATCATCTCGAATCAATGAAAACCTGTAATTTAAACGGTAATTTTAAAAATAATTTCGAACTGTAAAGCCAGTACTAAATCCGGCGTTGTTTGAAACAGGTGGTCACAGGAAAATGAGGGACTCGTTCTATGTTTTTTCATTTATGCCCTCTGGGGAGACTGTCCGTAACTTTCTTATCCAAAATCTTTCCCGAGCGACTCTGTCGACCTTCGACCAACACTCGTTGTGGTCTATGATCGTGATGGTAAGGTTTTTGAGATCAGCTTGTGTGTGTCCAGGTGATCTCAAATGACGACTTACGGGTAGGTCGGGCTTGCAAGTGTAGTCCCTTCGATGACCATTCATGCGTTTGTTAAATGGCTGCTCTGTCTCGCCAACATACTGCATGCCACATCGACACTGAAGGAGGTATACAACATTCTGGGTTTTGCAAGTTACATTGCAATATATAGTGTACACAGACCCAGTCGAGTGGCAAGTGAATGTTTGAGTATTCAGTATTTGTTGACAAGTCAGGCAACGTCTGTTACCACATGGCTTGCACCATCCTGCAGTTGAACAGCTTTTATTTGAGGAAACGTCAGCTCTAACAAATAAGTCTTTCAGACTTGCTGGTCTCCGAAAAGCTAAGACAGGAGGATTGGGAAAGATCTTGGATAATTTAGGGTGTTTGGCAATAGTTTGCCAATTGGCACGGATCAAACGTGAAAGGTTATTAAAGGCTGGATTGTATGTAAGAACAAACGGGACTATTTTGCTGCGCCTCTTCCGTTTGTACTGTAAGAGGTCATTGCGGCTGTTATTGTTAGCGCGAGCAAACCCCTTATCTATGTCCAATTTCTTATAACCTCGTTTTGTCAAAAATCCTCGAAGTTCCTGTAACCGTTTCGTGACAGCCTCCTCAGAGGAGCAAATCCGCTTGACTCTGAGAGCTTGACTGTACGGGATACTTTTTGTACAGTGTTTTGGGTGACAGCTTTGGGGAGAAAGGTATTGATGTTTATCTGTGGGTTTACAGTAGAGGTCTGTTGATATGACACCGTCCTTTATAGATGTGGTTGTGTCTAAGAAAGATATCTTAGAGTCGGAAATTTCATACGTAAATTTAATTGAATGGTGGGCGTTGTTTGCATGTCTGATAAAATCATCCAGTTTTTGTTGAGATTCAATCCATTTCATGTCAACATCATCAATGAAACGGAACCAAGACAAAGGTTTGGATAAAGATGTTGCAATAATTTGTTTTTCTAATTTGCCCATGAAAATATTGGCGTAAGACGGTGCCATTTTCGTCCCCATCGCTGTCCCGTTAATTTGAAGGTAATGCTCACCATTAAAGGTGAAATTGTTGCATTTCAGGACCAGAGTAAGCAGCTGGACTAAACATTCAGTAGGTGGTTCTAAAATGTTGCGCGAGTCCCATATTTCCCTACAAGATTGTATGCCGTCATCATGAGGTATGTTGGTATACAATGAGGTGACATCTAAAGTGACAAGGAGGGTTTCCGGAGGAAGAGGGTTCATGGATTCCATTTTACGAAGATAATCTGTAGTGTCTTGAATGTGGGAAGGAAGATTTTCTACATGAGATCTTAAATGAAAATCGACGAATTCCGAGATTTTCTCAGTCGGATGGCCGTTTGCGGATACAATGGGTCTACCAGGGTTGTTAACCTTGTGTATTTTGGGAAGAAGATACAATCGACCAGGCTTGGCATTCTCTGGCTTTAAATAACCAATTGTATCCTCATCTATGTGACCGTCATTGTACATGGTTTGTAACGCAGTGATAATTTTGGAGCTAAACTCGGAAGTAGGGTCATAGTCTAGCTTCTTATAAAATCTCTCATCAGAGAGCTGACGCACTGCTTCCGCGATGTAGTTAGCTTTGTCCATTATCACAACGGCACTGCCCTTGTCTGCTGGTTTTATTACAATATCATCTCGGTTTCTCAGCGATTGTATGGCTTTTTTCTCGTCAGGAGAGGTGTTGTAAAATGACGAGTACTTGTTGCTAGCTAGATGAACAACATCCGATTTGATTTTATCGATAACATCTTCCAGTGTAGCAGATTTACTAGGTTTTGGAATCCATGAACTCTTCTTTTTAAAATGCGGAATTATGATTTCTTCCTCCGAGTCAGACGTGTCTGTGTCCTCCTCATTATCCACCTCTTTATCCTTGTTACCAAATATTCTTTGATTCTGAGGGTTCTAGCAAAGTTATCAAGGTCATCTCCCAATTTCATATCATCTATGTTATTGGGAGTAGGGCAAAAATTCAAACCCTTGGACAAGACTTTAGTTTCGTCCTCAGATAAAGAGACTGAGGATAAATTGACAACCGTGTTGTTGGGATCCATCGGAACTCGAATTTTTCTTTTAAATCTACGATTTCGAGGTTTTTTCTTAGATTTTGTAGAGGGTCTTATTGAAGGGGTGTTAATTTGCACACCATCACGTTTAAATTTGTTGATCTGTTTGACGTGGAGCTTATGTGATTCAATATGGTTGATATCACCAAGACGTACTTGAATTTCGTCAAGTTCAGGATCAGACAAATGTTCACGGGATCGGCAGTGCAAATTATCACGTAGTTTATAAATATAATTAACTTGATGAATTGCTTCTTGGCGCAAGAGATCCATCAGGCGAAAAGAACTGTTGTATAAAATGTTGTTCCATCTGTGAAAAAATCTGTTCGACTTTTCTCCTGTTGTGAGTGGGGAGGCCTTTAAAATAAGTCCTTTCGGAATAATTCCTTGATTAATGTAGGTTTCTAAATTTGAAATGTGATGTTCTGATTTGATAATTTTGATAGTAGAAGATCTTAATTTCTTAAAATAAAATCAACAGACCTCTACTGTAAACCCACAGATAAACATCAATACCTTTCTCCCCAAAGCTGTCACCCAAAACACTGTACAAAAAGTATCCCGTACAGTCAAGCTCTCAGAGTCAAGCGGATTTGCTCCTCTGAGGAGGCTGTCACGAAACGGTTACAGGAACTTCGCGGATTTTTGACAAAACGAGGTTATAAGAAATTGGACATAGATAAGGGGTTTGCTCGCGCTAACAATAACAGCCGCAATGACCTCTTACAGTACAAACGGAAGAGGCGCAGCAAAATAGTCCCGTTTGTTCTTACATACAATCCAGCCTTTAATAACCTTTCACGTTTGATCCGTGCCAATTGGCAAACTATTGCCAAACACCCTAAATTATCCAAGATCTTTCCCAATCCTCCTGTCTTAGCTTTTCGGAGACCAGCAAGTCTGAAAGACTTATTTGTTAGAGCTGACGTTTCCTCAAATAAAAGCTGTTCAACTGCAGGATGGTGCAAGTCCTGTGGTAACAGACGTTGCCTGACTTGTCAACAAATACTGAATACTCAAACATTCACTTGCCACTCGACTGGGTCTGTGTACACTATATATTGCAATGTAACTTGCAAAACCCAGAATGTTGTATACCTCCTTCAGTGTCGATGTGGCATGCAGTATGTTGGCGAGACAGAGCAGCCATTTAACAAACGCATGAATGGTCATCGAAGGGACTACACTTGCAAGCCCGACCTACCCGTAAGTCGTCATTTGAGATCACCTGGACACACACAAGCTGATCTCAAAAACCTTACCATCACGATCATAGACCACAACGAGTGTTGGTCGAAGGTCGACAGAGTCGCTCGGGAAAGATTTTGGATAAGAAAGTTACGGACAGTCTCCCCAGAGGGCATAAATGAAAAAACATAGAACGAGTCCCTCATTTTCCTGTGACCACCTGTTTCAAACAACGCCGGATTTAGTACTGGCTTTACAGTTCGAAATTATTTTTAAAATTACCGTTTAAATTACAGGTTTTCATTGATTCGGGATGATGTATAAGTACGTTGCCACGTTCAATTATTTAAGCATATACAAAACTTATTTTTTCAATCACTATTAGACTGCTATTCGTTTGGAAGGCTTTAATATGTAGTTTCCGTTGTAATTGCCCTACCGATTTATACCATACTGGATCGGTAAGGACATTTTTGATTATTTTGATTTTTTTGTTTGAGGACTGCCCTCAATGCAGTTATTACATCTCAACTGTCACATCCTTTGGAAATCTAAAGTTGTGCCATTTCACATCGTAAATAACTATTTTTATTTTTGGCATATTTCTGTAGTCTTTGCGGTGTGTTTGGAAATTTTAAAATTGTTCCAGCGTTCGCTTAAATTGTATAAATCAAGATTTTGATAGAGTCTCAATTTGAATTGACATGATTCATTTGACATCGTGCTATTATTGAAGAAGGATATCTGTTATCCGAAATATCTAATATTTGTATATTTTATAGTTTTTTTATGGTGATGTTGTACCCTTTTTGACTTGTTATATATTATATTTTGTAGTGTACAGAATCATATTACATGATCCATCGCCCTGTAAGATTGATCGTTGACTATTTATTCAGTCATTTAATATTTTTACCTTTTTGGTAGTCTGCATCGAGTGTGTTCACCCGATCCGATTTTCTTACTGCATATTCCATCATGCATTTTCAATTTTATTTTAAGAAATTAAGATCTTCTACTATCAAAATTATCAAATGAGAACATCACATTTCAAATTTAGAAACCTACATTAATCAAGGAATTATTCCGAAAGGACTTATTTTAAAGGCCTCCCCACTCACAACAGGAGAAAAGTCGAACAGATTTTTTCACAGATGGAACAACATTTTATACAACAGTTCTTTTCGCCTGATGGATCTCTTGCGCCAAGAAGCAATTCATCAAGTTAATTATATTTATAAACTACGTGATAATTTGCACTGCCGATCCCGTGAACATTTGTCTGATCCTGAACTTGACGAAATTCAAGTACGTCTTGGTGATATCAACCATATTGAATCACATAAGCTCCACGTCAAACAGATCAACAAATTTAAACGTGATGGTGTGCAAATTAACACCCCTTCAATAAGACCCTCTACAAAATCTACGAAAAAACCTCGAAATCGTAGATTTAAAAGAAAAATTCGAGTTCCGATGGATCCCAACAACACGGTTGTCAATTTATCCTCAGTCTCTTTATCTGAGGACGAAACTAAAGTCTTGTCCAAGGGTTTGAATTTTTGCCCTACTCCCAATAACATAGATGATATGAAATTGGGAGATGACCTTGATAACTTTGCTAGAACCCTCAGAATCAAAGAATATTTTGGTAACAAGGATAAAGAGGTGGATAATGAGGAGGACACAGACACGTCTGACTCGGAGGAAGAAATCATAATTCCGCATTTTAAAAAGAAGAGTTCATGGATTCCAAAACCTAGTAAATCTGCTACACTGGAAGATGTTATCGATAAAATCAAATCGGATGTTGTTCATCTAGCTAGCAACAAGTACTCGTCATTTTACAACACCTCTCCTGACGAGAAAAAAGCCATACAATCGCTGAGAAACCGAGATGATATCGTAATAAAACCAGCAGACAAGGGCAGTGCCGTTGTGATAATGGACAAAGCTAACTACATCGCGGAAGCAGTGCGTCAGCTCTCTGATGAGAGATTTTATAAGAAGCTAGACTATGACCCTACTTCCGAGTTTAGCTCCAAAATTATCACTGCGTTACAAACCATGTACAATGACGGTCACATAGATGAGGATACAATTGGTTATTTAAAGCCAGAGAATGCCAAGCCTGGTCGATTGTATCTTCTTCCCAAAATACACAAGGTTAACAACCCTGGTAGACCCATTGTATCCGCAAACGGCCATCCGACTGAGAAAATCTCGGAATTCGTCGATTTTCATTTAAGATCTCATGTAGAAAATCTTCCTTCCCACATTCAAGACACTACAGATTATCTTCGTAAAATGGAATCCATGAACCCTCTTCCTCCGGAAACCCTCCGTGTCACTTTAGATGTCACCTCATTGTATACCAACATACCTCATGATGACGGCATACAATCTTGTAGGGAAATATGGGACTCGCGCAACATTTTAGAACCACCTACTGAATGTTTAGTCCAGCTGCTTACTCTGGTCCTGAAATGCAACAATTTCACCTTTAATGGTGAGCATTACCTTCAAATTAACGGGACAGCGATGGGGACGAAAATGGCACCGTCTTACGCCAATATTTTCATGGGCAAATTAGAAAAACAAATTATTGCAACATCTTTATCCAAACCTTTGTCTTGGTTCCGTTTCATTGATGATGTTGACATGAAATGGATTGAATCTCAACAAAAACTGGATGATTTTATCAGACATGCAAACAACGCCCACCATTCAATTAAATTTACGTATGAAATTTCCGACTCTAAGATATCTTTCTTAGACACAACCACATCTATAAAGGACGGTGTCATATCAACAGACCTCTACTGTAAACCCACAGATAAACATCAATACCTTTCTCCCCAAAGCTGTCACCCAAAACACTGTACAAAAAGTATCCCGTACAGTCAAGCTCTCAGAGTCAAGCGGATTTGCTCCTCTGAGGAGGCTGTCACGAAACGGTTACAGGAACTTCGAGGATTTTTGACAAAACGAGGTTATAAGAAATTGGACATAGATAAGGGGTTTGCTCGCGCTAACAATAACAGCCGCAATGACCTCTTACAGTACAAACGGAAGAGGCGCAGCAAAATAGTCCCGTTTGTTCTTACATACAATCCAGCATTTAATAACCTTTCACGTTTGATCCGTGCCAATTGGCAAACTATTGCCAAACACCCTAAATTATCCAAGATCTTTCCCAATCCTCCTGTCTTAGCTTTTCGGAGACCAGCAAGTCTGAAAGACTTATTTGTTAGAGCTGACGTTTCCTCAAATAAAAGCTGTTCAACTGCAGGATGGTGCAAGTCATGTGGTAACAGACGTTGCCTGACTTGTCAACAAATACTGAATACTCAAACATTCACTTGCCACTCGACTGGGTCTGTGTACACTATATATTGCAATGTAACTTGCAAAACCCAGAATGTTGTATACCTCCTTCAGTGTCGATGTGGCATGCAGTATGTTGGCGAGACAGAGCAGCCATTTAACAAACGCATGAATGGTCATCGAAGTGACTACACTTGCAAGCCCGACCTACCCGTAAGTCGTCATTTGAGATCACCTGGACACACACACAGGCTGATCTCAAAAACCTTACCATCACGATCATAGACCACAACGAGTGTTGGTCGAAGGTCGACAGAGTCGCTCGGGAAAGATTTTGGATAAGAAAGTTACGGACAGTCTCCCCAGAGGGCATAAATGAAAAAACATAGAACGAGTCCCTCATTTTCCTGTGACCACCTGTTTCAAACAACGCCGGATTTAGTACTGGCTTTACAGTTCGAAATTATTTTTAAAATTACCGTTTAAATTACAGGTTTTCATTGATTCGGGATGATGTATAAGTACGTTGCCACGTTCAATTATTTAAGCTCAATATACAAAACTTATTTTTTCAATCACTATTAGACTGCTATTCGTTTGGAAGGCTTTAATATGTAGTTTCCGTTGCAATTGCCCTACCGATTTATACCATACTGGATCGGTAAGGACATTTTTGATTATTTTGATTTTTTTGTTTGAGGACTGCCCTCAATGCAGTTATTACATCTCAACTGTCACATCCTTTGGAAATCTAAAGTTGTGCCATTTCACATCGTAAATAACTATTTTTATTTTTGGCATATTTCTGTAGTCTTTGCGGTGTGTTTGGAAATTTTAAAATTGTTCCAGCGTTCGCTTAAATTGTATAAATCAAGATTTTGATAGATTCTCAATTTGAATTGACATGATTCATTTGACATCGTGCTATTATTGAAGAAGGATATCTGTTATCCTATCCGAAATATCTAATATTTGTATATTTTATAGTTATTTTATGGTGATGTTGTACCCTTTTTGACTTGTTATATATTATATTTTGTAGTGTACAGAATCATATTACATGATCCATCGCCCTGTAAGATTGATCGTTGACTATTTATTCAGTCATTTTATATATATATATATATATATATATATATACAACTCGTCTAAACATCAATCCAA
Organism: Mytilus galloprovincialis; assembly: GCA_037788925.1. Lineage (NCBI taxonomy): Eukaryota > Metazoa > Mollusca > Bivalvia > Mytilida > Mytilidae > Mytilus > Mytilus galloprovincialis. The sequence goes on along the minus strand of CM075342.1, from coordinate 75,010,946 downwards.
CAATGTTAGATCTGTAAATTTGCTTTAGCAAATTTTTGGTTCTTCCCTCGCCGGGATTCGAACCCATGCAACTGTGATATCGTGACACCAAATCGCCTGCACTGCAGCCGTCCCGCTAGACCACACGACCACCTGGGCTCTCAAAAAAAGAGCTTTCGCTGGCCGTGTGTTACCTTTCCTCGTCAGTTTTAATCTAGCGGCGTACTACAGTACATGATATATAAGGCATGAAGATGTTATTGTTACAGATCAGCTAAATTATCTATAGTAAAGGATCCTTAAAATTAATGTAATATACAGTCACAGAAAATAATTATATTTATAAGTACGTCTGAGTCAGTGACAACTCTACAACAGATGTATCCATCGGATCGCCACCAATGATGGTGATACATGGCTGTGTACATAATGTATATATAACTCGTCTAAACATCAATCCAACAATGTTAGATCTGTAAATTTGCTTTGGCAAATTTTTGGTTCTTCTCTCGCCGGGATTCGAACCAATGCAACTGTGATATCGTGATACCAAATCGCCTGCACTGCAGCCGTCCCGCTAGACCACACGACCACCTGGGCTCTCAAAAAAAGAGCTTTCGCTGGCCGTGTGTTACCTTTCCTCGTCAGTTTTAAAGTGCCTAGAAGTCAACCTAACGATGTTAAGAGTAGATTTGATTCGTAACTTCCTCCCCGGCGCCGGGGCTGGCACCTGTACTTTTTTTCTAACTTCTACGACAACACCGTCTAGCACTGTGCAAAGACCTTATCCCCTTCTCTATATATATATATATCTCGTCTAAACATCTACCCAACAATGTTAGATCTGTAAATTTGCTTTCGCAAATTTGTTGTTCTTCCCTCGCCGCGATTCGAACCCGTGCTATCGCCTGCTGTCCCGCTAGACCACACGGCCACCTGGGCTTTACAAAAATAAAGCTTTCGATGGCCGTGTGTTACCTTTCCTCGTCAGTTTTTAATCTAGCGTCGTACTACAGTACATGATATATAAGGCATGGAGATGTTATTGTTACAGATCAGCTCAATTATCTATAGTAAACGATCCTACAAATTAATGCAAGATACAGTCACAGAAAATAATTATATTTATAAGTACGTCTGAGTCAGTGACAACTCTACAACAGATTTATCCATCGAATCACCAGCAATGATGGTGATACATGGCTGTGTACATTATGTATATTCAACTTGTCTAACATCAACCCAACAATGTTAGAGTAATATATATACAAACACATAACATCACAGGACTAAGCGATTAAAAGAAAAGAACAAGTCGTTTTCAGTGGATAATAAATCGAAAACTCTTATAAAATGTACACAAAAAGTCATTTAAACGAAAATTTAGAACAAAAATTATATACGGAAATGTGTATCCATTTTTATTTTAAGTCATGTCACAACTTAAAGTTAAGGTGAAGTTATAAAAGATGGTCGAAAGATACCAAAGGGACAGTCAAACACATAAATTTAAAATAAACTGACAACGCCATGGCTAAAAATGAAAAAGACGAACAGACAAACAATAGTACACATGACACAACATAGAAAACTAAAGAATAAACAACACGAACCCCACCAAAAACTAATAGTAGTTCATTATCGACCAAATACAACATGCTTATTGAAAACAAAGACACAGACGGACGATTATAAGACAATAACAATCAAACCCAAGGAGTAAACAAAGACTCACAAAACCAAAGGACATTTATATCAACAGTTATAAATAATAATTAAGAACGAACACGAACTCCACTAAAAACCGGGAGTGCTCCGGAAGGGAAAGCATTTTCTGCACCGTATACTAACATATAAATGTTTAACATAGAAAAAGATAATAGCATTTATTCGCGAGCTAATATTTATGCACCAAACATGGAAAATACACGAAACAATTTTATAAAATCTGTCTGATTTCATCAGTAATAATATCAAAACTATAAAAAAAAATCACTACGGATAAACAAAACAATGCTAAACTAGTAAAAATTTTAAAATCATAAATCAACACTTAAAATCTTACTGATATTTTACGATATTTTAACCAAAATTAAATTTAGTTCACTTGGAAAAGACCAAACTCAGTCAATCAAGTCGTACTTTAATGTCCTCTTAATGATGAAAACTTTTTTTACTTTATACAAAATAAAGTGACTTTATACCTGTACATATTAAACGTGCAGATAATCAAAACCTATATCTGAAAGTACACCCGTGGCTGCTGAAAGTAAAGGCCTGGGGTTCTGAAAACTAAATACTACTATTCTAGAAGAAAACGAAAATGAGTAGAAGTAATAATCACAAAATATATGTATGGAAGAGCTTTATCTTCCTTGCGAAATATTCACACTTGGCATTAAATTGTTAACTTTTAAACTATTATCTGTTATTAAATGTGAGAATACAATATCAACGATGATATAAAAAAAATACTAGAAAAAAATAACAATACTTGTGTTTTAGAAAACAACAATTAAATACATTATCAGTACAAAAAAAGCACTGTAAATATAAATCTCAAGGCAGACAGTTACAGTTTGGATTCGAGCGTCACTGATGAGTCTTTTGTAGACGAAACGCGCGTCTGGCGTATATATAAAATTTAGTCCTGGTATCTATGATGAGTTTATTTACGAACGAATCAAGTCTAGGTAGAAAAATACGAAAAAAATACATCCTACTTGTTAGTTTTAGAAAGAATGAGTAAACTAAAAAATCTATAACAAACTAAAAGACGACATAGGAAATATTGTTACAGACTTAAGAGAATACTTCAAATTAAAAAGAAATTTTACGAAAAATGATATTAAGAAAAAACAAAGATTCTATTCAATCCTATTTATATATAAACACCACTGATGTAAAACATTGCTTGTCAAAAGAAAGAAGTCAACCGTGTAACGGATTTGGTGCATTAAAAGAATCATCAACAACAGTTAAGGTAGTTCAGGGGTATAGAAAAAAAATGACAGAATTTTCTTATACTTTGTGAAATTTTACTTTGAAGTATTATAAATGAAAAAATGCAAAAAAAATTGGGGGTCACCGGCCATCTAAGAGATATTTTGACCTCTGAAAATGAGTGCAAATAGGTTATAGGAAATTATAGGGAAAATGGACACAAATACACTTTGATTGAAATTTCAGAGCAAAATAAATGACAGAAGTGGCTAATTTTTTCATACTGTATAGCTTGATGTCTCTATTTTATAAAATTGAAATAAAATTTGGGGGTCACCGGCCATCCAAGAGATTTTTTGACCTCTGAAAATGAGTGCAAATAGGCTAAATATAGGAAAAACAGACATAAAATCTCTTTGATTGAATTTTCAGAGCAAAATAAATGACAGAAGTGGCTAATTTGTTCATACTGTATAGCTTGATGTCTCTGTTTTATAAAATTTAAATAAAATTTGGGGGTCACCGGCCATCCAAGAGATTTTTTGACCTCTGAAAATGAGTGCAAATAGGCTAAATATAGGAAATACAGACATAAAATCTCTTTGATTGAATTTTCAGAGCAAAATAAATGACAGAAGTGGCTATTTTTTTTCATACTGTGAAGCTTGATGTCTCTATTTTATAAAATTGAAATAAAATTTGGGGGTCACCGGCCATCCAAGAGATTTTTGGCCTCTGAAAATGAGTGCAAATAGGCTAAATATAATGAAAACAGACATAAAATCTCTTTGATTGAATTTTCAGATCAAAATAAATGACAGAAGTGGCTCATTTTTTCATACTGTGTAGCTTGATGTCTCTATTTTATAAAATTTAGCAAAATAAATGACAGAAGTTGTTCATTGTTCAAAGAGGGTTGACCTCTGCGGTTGTATAAAGCTGCGTCCTGCGGATCATCTGGTAATTATTGTGCCTAAACCATATTTGTGACAACATATGAAAACTGTGAGCTGACAGTCTGCTTAGTTTTTATCCATAAGTCTCATTCTGACTTTCTATCTAAAAGGTTTTTATGTGTCAATATTTGTGTTTCAATACAAAAGGAAGATGTGGTATGATAGTTGATTGTTAATGAGGCAACTCTCCGCAATAGACAAAATGACACAGAAGTTAAAAGCTACAGGTCAAAAGCCGTTATCGCATAGTGAGATGTAAAAGGCCCCTCAATGACTAGTGAAAAACAATTCAAATGAGAAAACTAAAGGCATATAAATATACAAAATGATGAAATAAAAAAAATATGTGACACAACAAAAGACAACCACTGTCTGAATTACAGGTTCATGACTTGGGACAGGCACATACACAATGAGCCACTTCTGTCACATACATAATGTTGTGAGGTTAATGTTTAAAGGTGACAACCCTTCCCCTTAACCTGGGACAGTGGTGTAATTTGGTACAACATAGGGGTTTTATCAATTTGTATTATTCATTTTTGAACTCTGAATCTAGCGAAAAGTAGATTATCACAGATAAATTTGCAGATTGAGTTGTATGAATAGTCGGGACCCTTGTTTTACAAACTTTATGGAGCAAAAAAAAATGTGATGAGGTTTGTATGTACATAAAGTCTGTCATAAAATTAAAGGTTTCAGTATATATATTCGCATTTAACAATATTTTTTGTAACTGCTGTATTTCACATGTTATTTTTCTTTTCTACTGTAGGATAGTAAGTGGTTCAAATATACATGTATGCCTCTTGAGACTTAAAGTACATGCAGTAGAAATCAGCCCCCCCCCCCCCCCCCCCCCCCAAAAAAAAGCAAATTTTAATAACTTCAGCTGTAATATGCATTTTTAAATGTTATGTATGTCAGTGTGTATGTGCTAGGGGCCTAAATTGACCCTGAATTATTTCAAGTGTTTTGACCTAAGACTTTTTAATACTAAAGTACTATTAAATTATTACATGTAAATTGTAATATACTATGCAATTGGTAATTTCCTTTTTATTTAAAGTACATTTTAAACATATGGGAGGATTCAGAGGCAGCTTTGGGAAAAATTTGGTTAATTATATATAGGGAATCACTGGAGCATGACCTGAGCGGGTCCCCTTTTGGGCAGTCAGTGAGCCCCCACTTATGAAAAATTTTGGATCCGCCACTGGGATTTTTTATACAACAAAAACATTCATGAGGTTTTAAATTGCAGGAAAATATCACCTCTTCATACAAGCCCCTCCCCCCCTTTTACTTTCAAAAACCTATATGCTAAAAGGCACATACTTATACATTTGTATAATTTTGACTTTTGAATAATTATTAAACATTATACATATATCAGATACATGTACATCAAATAAGTCTGTAAAAACATTTTGTCTATAATATATATCTTATAATTGCCATGAAACTTGGTCCGTAGGCTTTTAATTTAGTACTCTCTGGTCACACAAAGTTGGTTAAAATCAGTTAGTTCCTTCCATCCTATTACACTTTAGAAACATCCTTTGATTTTATCTTTATTTACAAAATAAAGACTCTTGTGTGGACATTACCATATGTTCCACATGAAAATCAATTATATAATCATTTTTGTAAATTTGATTACATATCTTGAAATATTTTTTTCATACCTCTTTAATAAATATGCCTTAAAGAGGAAGTATTTTTAAAAGAGTTGAAACAAGTGAAACTGCGAGCTACTGCTCACTGATAATACCCCCGCCGCAAGTGGATAATATTAATAGAGTAAAAATATGCAAGTGTTCGGTAAACAGGAAGTTGTCGAGTGATGAATCTGAAAACGCATCACACGGTATAGATGACTTATATAAATCCTGAAACCAAATTTTAGAAATCCTTGTATTGTAGTTCCTGAGAAAAATGTGACGAAAATTTTCAACTTGGCTATCATGTGTAAAATCATACAAGTGTTCGGTAAACAGGAAGTTGTCAAGTGATCAATCTGAAAACGCATCACACGGTATAGCTGACTTAGATAAACCCTGAAACCAAATTTCAGAAATCCTTGTATTGTAGTTCCTGAGAAAAATGCGACGAAAAAGTTTCATGGGACTGACGGACTGACGGACGGACTGACAGACAGAGGTAAAACAGTATACCCCCCTTTTTTGAAAGCGGGGGTATAATTATACTGTAACTTTTGGTTATGAAGAGACCACCTAAAAACCTTAAAAAATGTCTGAAGCCATCAAGAGAATATGACACCCACTTAGCGCAGGTGTAATTTTTTAAAGTTTGCATTTAATGTCTTTAACATATTAAAGAAATGCACTTCGAAATAACTGTGAAGACCCCTAACAAGCTTTTAAATTTAGAAAAATATCACTTTATGACAAGACCACTTTTCCTGTTTAGGTAGTAAACGTTTTGTTTTTCTCTCATGAAGATTCTGTAGGATCAAATACAAATGTATATTATAGGGGGGTAAGGAAAAGTTTTAAAGAATAGAGAATAATGCATGTAATGTTCAAAATCAGGGTTCCCCCTGCATCAATTATTTTTTTCGCCACCTCTTTCGCCAAAGCAATATACTTTTCGCCACTTTATGAATCACAATACATTTGTAAATAAAAGAAAATAGACATACATGTAACAATGAAGAAACACTGGGTTGTTAAATTATAAGAAGTACAGAAAAATGGGAAAAATAAATAGAGATAAATGATATAAAGAATTAGTTAGGAATGAAATGAAGGACCCTCAATCCAGACCATTGGTAAGAAAAGTAGTTTTGTGAAATGATTCATTTTAAAAAATAATTTATACGGTCTAGATCCTGCTTACTTGTTTAAACTCGCCACATTATTCATTTTTGTGTCTGTCCCAAGTCAGGAGCCTGTAATTCAGTGGTTTTCATTTGTTTATGTGTTACATATCTGTTTTTCATTCATTTTTTAATATACAAATAAGGCCGTTGTTTTCTTGTTTGAATTGTTGTACATGTACATCATGTACAATGTACATTGTCAAATCTGGGCCTTTCATTGCTGACTAGTGTATATATATGAATGTGGTATGGGCTTTGCTTATTGTTGAAGGCCGTACGGTGACCTATAGCTGTTTATGTAGGTGCCATTTTGGTCTCTTTTTGGATACATTAAAGTTGTCTCGTCCAAGCAATCATTCCACATCTTTTTTACATTTTTATATACATGCAGATGGGTTTTGTTCTAACATGTCTAAATTTTAAGTGTGCATGCTTAACCAAAAATGTTATAACTGGAATCCCGGCATAATCAACTCCATTCACATTTGAATACTCCAGGTTTACAACAAGAAAATTCTGTTTGCATATGCATGTAATACACCTTATTGCTATTAGCCTACTTGGCCGGCCGACCTGGTCGCTTGACCTTTTGACGCATTCAACAATCACTTTTCCATTGTGGCGTCAGATATTTTGTTTTATGACGTCAAAATGTACGGGAACCGGTGTGATATCCAGTAATGGTGGACAAATAGCGATAAAGTGTATTGCATGCCTTACATACATGTATATAAACCTTTACTTCCATGAATCTTGACCTTTACTCCCAGACACCTAACTGGTCTGAACCCTATGCAGATGACATATTTCTCAGGTCTACAAATTTCAAATCTATTACATGATAAAAGTACCATGAGCTATGCCTTTGGTTGCATTAATAATTAATTTTCAGCCTGAAAAAGGGGGGACATTGTTTTGTTGTTCGCCACGGATATTGTTCTGAAATTAATTACGCTTGCATGTTATTTTTCAGTGGTCGTGAATCGTTCTGTGAACATGTATATTCAATTCATTAGTACTTACTTGTCAGTTTAAATTTCCCCTTTTTCATGATTTGTTTACATCATCTTTCGCATGTTTGTCGGAAAAAGGGGAAATTTAAACTGACAAGTAAGTACTAATGAATTGAATTGAATATACATGTTCGTTTGTCGGACCTTTTCTAGTGTAAGACAAGAGTGAAACTGCTTCATAAGCTACCAAGGCAATATTCCCAGATCGGGAGATGTCTCCAAATTGGGAGACATGGAATCACAATATAAGATATATTATATAAAACTGAGCTGGCGCAAAAAAGTAGACATCGGCGGCTTTTTTAAATAACATTTTCAGAAAGCTGACGAAAAAAGATCGGTAATTTACCGCTGTTCCAGAAAGGTGCACCGTAGATTTTTTTAAGTTATTGCTTCCCAAAGACATAAAAAAGGATAATTCAAACATTTTCTCTGGTATCTTGTTACTTCCATTCAATTATTTGTGTACACGTTATCTATAATTTGATCTGCATTACAGTATTCATGAAAAGCAGTTCACGTGTTCGATAAATGTGAGTTATTCTCTTTTCATTCTTCTCCCTCCCTTGTCAAAAACATGGTATTTATTTTTAGAACGGAAGTCCTATTTCAACAATGACAATTGTAACAATAAATTTTATTAAGTTTAAAAATTGCATTTAAAGGTTATTCAACTCTTTCTCAATGCATTTGAATAAAAAAGATTATTTAAATTATCATATTTTACTGTTATGGAAAATTACGACAATGTACATCACTTACGATATCAATGCGCAACTTTATGCGCAGTCGGCGCGAAAATTTAAACCCCCGAACTACCTTAATAAGTTTAAACCAAATAAAAGCCCTAGTAAAAATGGTTTCATAATAAACTTTTATAAAGAGTTTTGGAAATAATTAGAAACCAATTATTGTTGACATTTACGACGTCTATATCAAGCAAACACTGGCATTTCCCCATAAAGGTAATATTCTTAATTTAATATGCATTAGAAAAAATTCACTTAATCTATAAACCATAGACCAATTTTCTTATTTAATTCTGACAATTAAATTTTATTCTACACATGTGTCCAGAGAACAAAAAAAATATACTTAGTATAATTTTAAAATGCATCCCAAACAGGGTACATAAAATTAAGCAATCTTAGGAAAATAAACAATATCTTAGATAACATTGACACATTTAATGTATAAGATGCAAATTTGATCATAGATTTTTCAAAAGCATTTGATTCTTTCAAATTGGAAATCTAATTGGGAAATAAAATTAAAATCAAAGGAAAAAGGACAGACTATTATTGGTAAAATTGTTATCGTATAAGCAGTAATGATTCCACATTTGACAAACATTGCTAGTATGATAGTAATAAATAAAACATATTTGATAATTTACAAACAGAGATTATAATTTAAAAGGGAAGGGAAACCGGATCAAATGAAACAACAAACTTTATGTAATATAGGAGTATTATTAAAAGGGAACATCAAAATCAAATAAGTATTGAAATTGATAAAAACTTGAGAATCGGTCCAATGTTCTTTTCTATTAGATATGGCGAAAACTTCCTTATCTTAAGATGAATTTAGGAATAAAAACTTAAAACTACAAGAATGAGATACCATAATTTTATTGATAAATAGTTAAATGGTTGATACAAAATAGGGAGATGTAAAGCAAAATCGACCTTTAATTTTAGAGAAATATGCAAACCAATTATTTTGGGAAATTAAAACATGAAATTAAAAAAATTACCAGCTATGCTGTTATATTAGATTTAAAGCAATTTCATCTATATTGATGATTTTATTGACAAAAACAATAATATCAATGAAAATAACTTTTGCACAAATCAGTACAACACAACTGTAAAAATCAATATCAAGAAGTTGGATAGATATCCTTCATACAAAGAGCTCTATGCAATCATAATGTAATATTGGCATTAAGTGAATTAGAATGAATAAAAAATTCAATCAAGTTATCAGATCTTGATAATAAAATTGTGAATTTGTAAAAAGTAAAATTATAAAACTACTGAACTACGAGGAAAATTCAAAAAGGAAAGTCCCTAATAAAATGAAAAAATCAAAAGCTCAAACACATAAAACGAATATCTAACTACTGTCGTATTCTTGACTTGGTACAGGCATTTTTTTATGTAAAAAATGGTGGATTCAAAATAGTTTTGGGCATTTTCTTCTTTAAAAATCGGTGGATTAAACCTGGTTTATAAGCTACCTCTCACTTATATGACAGTCGAAAATTCACATTTTTAAAAGACTTCTTAAAAAACCAACAGAATTTGGTTTTTTTTTTCCATTTGTGAGAAAATATCCCTGATTTAGTAGTGATATAGTTTTAATAATAGCTTTGATCTTTAAGATATAACTATACAGGGAACCTTGCTCGTGAAAGCTGTAGCAATAAACGTTTACACTAATAAATTAATAAGTACTGTCAAAACGGGAACAGCAACAAACATAAACAAAATTTCATTCAAAATCACTACAATATTTATGAGAATAAGAATAGAACAATTTGCATGCCCTATAGTAAAATTTTGATATGTGAAAACATTTTCACTGAACTTGTACACATTTTTTGTTTATGGTCCAGCTAAAGTTTTCCTCCGGGTGCGGGACTGTCTTGCTATGTTCAAGACCAATTGGCCTTCGGTTGTTTTTTTTTACTTTTTGGTCCGGTTTTTGTCCCTTTGACACCTTTCCCATTTCCATTCTCTATTTTATGTACTTGAATCATGTATTGCATGAAAGGAGGGTTATTTTATTAACATCTGACTTTTTAAAATAACTAACTGACCTAAAATGTTCATGACTTTTTTCAGTTTAAAAAAAAGGTAAATATACCTAAATATTTTCAAAAGAAGAAAAATAAACGATAATATTCAATCTTTTATGTCTTTAATTCACAAGTTGATTCATAATTTAAATTATAATCTATTTGTTTATATTTTCATTACAAATTGAGAGTGGAACCTGTGCAGAATCAAGTTACAAATTTTAAGTTCGATGATTTAGCTAACAACTATGCAGATTGCAAATATATTGTATTTCATATTTATGTACATCATATAACAGTACTACATGATAAAATTATTACGTATAAGTTATCACATAATAACAGAAAGACGTGATTGAAAATATTAACGATATAATTTGACACTTTCCGGTGATATTTAGTCGAAAGGATGTGTTTTCTACAATTGCTAGATTTGACCTTATCACTATACTGTGCAAAGTACTTCATTATTGGAATAGCTCGTTTCTGTGTGTGTTACATTTTAACGTTGTGTTTCCGTTGTGTCGTTTGTTTTCTCTTATTTTTGAGTGTGAATTCACATTACTATAAGACGTGTCACGGTACTTATCTATCCCAAATTCATGTATTTGGCTTTGATGTTATATTTGTTATTCTCATAGGATTTTGTCTAATGCTTAGTCCGTTTCTGTGTGTGTTTTATTTTAATTTTGTGTCGTTGTTCTCCTTATATTTAATGCGTTTTCCTCAGTTTTACTTTGTTACCCCGATTTTGTTTTTTGTCCATGGATTTATGAGTTTTGAACAGCGGTATACTACTGTTGCCTCTAATTAAATTACACAATCAACTTATTTCAGGGTCGAATTTACTTTAGGGTGAAATATGTATACCATGTTTATTTCATAGATTACAAATTATCAGGATCAAATCTGAAATCTAGCAATCTGAGTAATCACTTAATACGATAAACACAACATTTTTTCGACGACCTCAAACAATTCTTTAGTCAAATTAACAGACACAAACTTAAAGTATATTTCTAGCACGTAATAAGATTTTATAATTCAAATTTCCATACTCTATGCTCTTTATTTTTATCCGACAGCACACTGACACTATTCCGTTTGACTGTCTTTAAATACATTACAGCTCTACTTGAGGAGAATACCTTTATTGTCTTCAGTGAAGTATTATTTTATTACACTGAAAAGCTTCCGAGTGTCTTAGATGTCTCTTCGACCTTTGTATCGACTGTTTTTACATTCGCTGATAGCTGTACTATATTCTTCGGTTCTTTTTAAAACAGAGTAATAGAGATACGGATTTTTTTTTACTTACCCAATATATACAAATACTCTGTCATTCAAATGTTATACTTCCATATTTTGAGAACATAGAACCTTCTTTTACTCCGTATACATACCAAAAATAAACAGTAATAGTTTTGATTTTTAATTTTACGTCAGATTGTAACTTAGTCATGAATGTTGTAACCATATTTTGACTATTTTACCGATTATGTCTTTTTTCTTCACGCATCGTTGTAAAAATAACGGAATGTAATGCGACTGTCATTCAAGTGAAAGGTATAGCGCTATAAAATCAGGTGCAATCCACAATTTTCTACATTTGATAATGCCTGTACCAAGTCAGGAATATGACAGTTATTGTCCATTCGTTTGATGTGTTTTGTCGTTTGATTTTGCCATTTCATTGGGGACTTTCCGTTATTAATTTTCCTCGAAGTTCAGTTGTTTTGTGATTTTCCTTTTTTCCATCAGATGTCAGTATAGAAAATACTGCAATGTCAACATGATACAGTGTTAAACAGAATGTTAGATATGATCCGTATTCCCATGTAATTACCGTGGACCTTATGATGTTCATGACCGAGAGATGTTAAACCTTCTGAAAAAAGTACCAAAATATCATCCTTCATCTACAGTTAATTATTAGCAACGGTGACAGTATATATTTCAATTAACATTATCTGTATATCAGTTATAATTACCAACATTTGGTTTGGAGCTTTGACTGCACCTGTAGAAAACTTATTTCCTACTGGATATCGCATCTTAGTTTTTACGGTGGTGTTGTTAAAGAGCCTGTTTGTTCATATATATTTTTGATTTTTTTTAATTTTGAAGCCTTCTTATCATATTTGTAAAACCATCATTCCATTTATATTGGAAAATTTTGCCTTTCTTTTCAATGATTTTTTTCAGATTGTGTTATTTCATTTTCCAATTAAAACGTTAAATATATATTCATGCCATTTATTTTGACATTTACCAAATACACTGTTGATTACTACTTTCTTTATAATGTCTGAGTTTAAATTCTGAAGGTTATATAATTTTTACAGAATTTCTAATTCATTTTTCTGCTTTTTTAGCAATATTATAATTCATTGGTTTCTTCGTTCTTTATGTCGTTTATAAATTGTATGTACCTTTTCATAAAGTAAGACCCAAACAACAGTTGGTTTGGTTATCACAGTTTTCCATTACCCCATAATTTCATAAAAGGTTCATCTGTTTTTGTTTTTAAAATCTCGTTTTCAGAACAACATGTCATGTATGGAAATTTTTGTCCATAAAACAGGGTAATATTGATAAGATTAAATCCAATAGCATTTTGGGACTTACACAATGTATAGTTTTTATTAAATAATTACATTCAACTTTTGCAAAAAGCATTTCAGCTTTCAAGTGCTTCTTTAAGAATGCCATATGATTTGAAAATAAGAAGATTGGGAATGATAAATAATGCGACAACTCTTCACAAGAGACCAAATGAATCAGAAATTAACTATAGGTCACTATACAGCCTTCAACAATGAGTAAAACCCAAGACGTATTATAAACTCTAAAATTCATTGAAATGACAAATGTAAAACAATTAAAACGAGAAAACAACGGCCTTGTTTATGGACACAATAACGAACAAAAACAAATATGATATACAACAACAAAGGACAACCACAAAATTAGTCTTTTTTGTAAACTTCTTATAAATACATCTATAAGTAGTATTCCTATCCCCTTCTATATTCAAACAGTACAAGTTAATGTGATTTACTTTGCTCTATCATATGAAATTTCAAATATATAATTTTGATATATTTAGAATATAATTTTCTAAGAATACTATATGAGCGAAAAAGTTAATTGACAATTAAAGTTAACCATTATATGACAATTCCTGTAGATTTTTTTTTATCTTTTTACGCATATGTTAGCATATAGTATCATCGTCGATTTTATAATTGTGATTTATTATTTAGGTGTTTCATAATCCATAACCAATTTCAAGCTTTTTAATTTTGACATATTCCTTTTAGTAGAACTCACCCGTCTGTTTTATCGTATGTTTTCCCTATCTAGTTAATTTACAATTATAGAATTGATAAGACTTACCCGATTCAGTATAGCCGTGATTAGTTTCAAATTACTTCGTAGACAATAGAAAATATCATTGGTACATTTGTATTTTTAATCCAACTCACTCAGATCTATGACGAGAAATAAGGTACAGTATATGTATTTTTAGTAGGCGTTGGATATTTAAACTTGCATTGTTACGAATGCATAAATGTGATAGTGTAAACAGGTGATAAAAATGTCACGTGACCTTAGTTTTTCCTTGGTGTCTGTGATTGCCGCTCAATATTTTGGTTCTTAAAAGATTTATAATCTGCCTTATAAAACAAGAAGATGTGGTATGATTGCCAATAAGACAACTCTCAGCAAGAGACCCAAATGACATAAAAATTAACAACTATAGGTACAACATTCAACAATGCACAAAGCTCATACCGCATAGTCAGCTATAACAGACCCCGAAATGACAATGTAAAACAATTCAAACGAGAAAACTTACGGCCTAATTTATGTCTTAAAATAAAAGAAAAACAAATATATAACACTTGAGACCTGAGCATTTGAGATTACCCCCAGTTGGGTTCGTGTTGCTAGTCTTTAGTTTTCTATGTTGTATCTTCTGTACTATTGTTTGTCAGTTTGTCTTTTTATTTTTAAATCATGGCGTTGTCAGTTTATTTTCTATCTATGAGTTTGACTGTCCATCAGCCCTTCTTTTAAACAAACGACAACCAATAAATTACAGGCTACTGACTTGGAACATGCAGATACATACAAAATTCGGCGAGGTTTTATATGTAAGCGGGATCCCAACCCTCCCGTAACCTGGTACAGTGGTGTAACAGTACAAAATAAGAACGAACTATAAAAATTAGTTGAAATAGGCTTAACTCATCAGATGGATATAAATACTACAAATATCGTCTACAATATTCATGCGGCTCATTGTGTAATTAAGTAGATAAATGTATGCGCATTGCCAAATTGCATTTTCCATGGAAATTATTTGGCCCACAACCTCAGCCATTATCTATATTTTTTGCATAGTTAATTGTTAACGTTTGTGACTAGTTCACATTGAGCAGAATACTAAGTTAATGATATTTGGTATGCAGTTGTACATATCGTTTAAGCATTTGAACATCTAAAATTGCATACACGCGAGGCGTATCCCTGTGCTTACAGTTATTTCTTTTTATTAATTTCCGTTACAATCGTGCTAGTATAAATATCAACTATTGAAAACTTCCCTTTCCACGAATGTGACCTACCGAATAAGTTTTTCACCGGATTTGTGATAACATAAGCAGCACGACGGGTGCCACATGTAGAGAAGGATCTGCTTACCCATCCGGAGCACCTGAGATCACCCCAGTTTTGGTGGGGTTCGTGTTGCTTAGTCTTTAGTTTTCTATGTTGTGTATTCTTTGATATTATTATCTGTTTGCCTTTTTAATTTTAGCCATGGCGTTGTCAGTTTATTTTTTATCTATGACTTTGACTGTCCCCCTGGTATCTTTCGCCCCTCTTTGAGCTGCTAATTTCCCTCGTACGTCAATATTAAAATATTAGTGGTTGGACAGGTTGGGGAAGGGGTAGGGTAATGCAAAATCTTCAATCTGTTTGAGAACATAGTTTACACGTTTGATTTACTAAAGGGGAACGACTAATGAAACGTCAATGGTATTCTGGTATGCAATTTTATAAGCATTGACATTTCCCATTTCTGTGGATTTTTTTTTTTTTTTTTTTTGCTTTGCACCTTCCGTCATGGTTCATGATTTGCATAGTTAACATGTTTTATATTGCCATTTTACTTTCAACATTTACATCGTGCTTTCCAAATTACACACGCAAGACATATATCTGTGTCAGCAGTTAATTATGAGTTTTATGTTCACGTTTGGTGAATATAATAATAATTTAATCGTAAATATTCGATTAAAGATTGCTGGACACAGTAACTGATGTTTTTTTTTTGCCTTTCATTTTCAAGGTCAAATATCATGTGCAACTCAAAACCAATATTTATTTTTTCATGCTATGTAAATTATATTTCAATGCACCAAAGGATTTTCCTTTTGGTAATACACACCCACTTTATATCATTAATCGTTAATTATCTGAAAAATATTTTGTATCAATTATACATTGCATGTCAGTTCGTATTATGTCCATAAGACGATGCCGTCCGCATGTTAAAGTAACGAAAGCGTAGTCACCAATATTTACACCAAGTTCCAGACTGTCAACTCCCTTAAGGGCATCCGATACAGTTTCAAGGGGGGAATCTCTTGGTGCGACGTTATGCGTTTGAATTCCTACAAAACGTCACTTTCTGCGGGACGTTATGCGTGTCATTTTCCGTAATAAGAACGATATTTTGTATAATCGATGCTTCTATTTCTGTTTCTGTTTCTCACGCATGTTAATTTCTACATCATCAATATAAGTGCATGTGATTCTAGCAGAGAAGTCCTTTCTTTTTTTTAACTACATTTTATACTTATTCACCAAATATGCTTGTTACATTGTTACTCCAAGAAACACAGCTTTTCTTGGTGCATCCTGTTATAATCCACTGATTACCCAAGTTGGTAATCAGCTGCTGGTATATATGTATATATTAAAATAATATGTATAAATTTGAAATACAATTGTACAAAATTTTACTACATTATGTTTTAATTCTATCAATCGTCTAAACTTCTTTTTAGTGACTTCACTTGAAGGACAGAGGAATGGACGTGCGACATTTTGTGTACCCCGCAATGCGTCATGCGGAAGTGAAATATATATATTTAAAGATACGCTATAAGAGCAGTGTTTGGAATTTGGATTTAAATCGCAACGTGCACCCCCACCCCCAAACAAATAAAACAACAACAGCATTTAATACTTAGGAGAAAGTATATATAAAAAAGCTTGGAAAATTGACTTGCTTTAAAATTGTAATTTTGGTAGGTATGCATAGGCAACAGAGTTCAGGTCTGGGGCCATTGCATTACATGACAATTACTTTGTGATTCTTCCATTACAATTACAATTACAATTATATTTTTTCTCACATGTAATGAATTACTTTTCAATTACTTTGCCTGTGTAATGCATTACATTACACATTACTTTTTCAATATAAAAACTTAAAACATTTCTAAAGCAGATTTTTATAAGGAACTATTACTGGGGTACATGTATACTATATGTACATATATATACAGTGTTATAGACATAGACTTCATATACTGGTTAATGTACATGTCCATTGCATTTTATCATCATAAGTGTTTTAAACATGCCGTCATTAAGAGAACAGTGATCAGGTCTGTACACCTTTCCGGCAATACTAAAAAGCCTTTCAACAGGAGCTGATGTGGAGTATATGGCTAAATACTTGATGGAGTAGTAGGAGGCTTGAAACTGAAAAAGTTTCTTTCGTGTTGAAAAATAAATAAATTATCATATAATTTTGTTTCTATCATTGATCACTTAATCATTTAGACATCATAAAGTGATTTCAAAGGGATATAATAAATGCGTCATAAAAGGATTATCTTGTTAAATGCCTAAGGGCTATGTGACGACAAACATAAGTTGAGAAGATTTGAATGCAATAAAAACATTTTTATATTAATTAGGTGAAATAACAACACAGACAGGACCCAAACCCTAGTTTGGTGTAAAAATGTTGATTGACATATTCAATCTTTCATTGAAATACATGAAAGGTGTGTCTGAAATTACCAAAGTTTCATCTTCATATTTTTTCCATTCATCTATATAGTTTTGTTTAAAAGATTTTTTTAGAAGATTTTTCATAGACCACCAAACACCAATATCTTTTTATACAAATATCAGACACCAAGATAAAGACTTGACGATTTTAACCATTTTATATTTCTAACCTTAATATGTGTTTTAAAGTTTGATGCAATTTATTTAATACAGTAATTAACTGTGACAATAATTTTATTCGGTACTTTCTTTTGTTATTGTTGATATTTTTTTTACAATATTCTTCAATCTCATGTATTTTACAAATTTGTAATAAAAAGTAATGTACAGTAATGGAGGCATTACATTGATTTTTAACAGAAAATGTGCATTACAAATTACTTTGCATTACATAAAAAAAATGTAATATTACAATGCATTACAATTACAAATTGCCATTTCCCCAGGCCTGCCCGAATTATATATGGAATTTTGGGTCCTCAATGCTCTTCAATTTTGTACTTGTTTGGCTTTATAGATATTTTTATCTAAGCGTCACTGATGCGTCTTATGTAGACGAAACACGCGTTCGGCGTATTAGAATATAATCCTTGTACATTTAACTATTTATCTTGCCTTATGATCTAGATAGAACAAAAAACTTTGAACGAATTCACATCAAATGGATAATCTATTGGTAACATATTTTCTTGTGGTACAGACTAGACTAAAATCTTCAGTCTAATGTTTAAATAATGTTTTTTTACAAAAAGAAACTGTCCTATTCAAATAATTCAATAAATATTAATTTCTTCAAACACAGCTGCGTACCCCATTATTCTTATTGTTGCATCTATTTTCCTATCTATAATCAGTGACAACACGATATTGTATAACACTTCAGTTGTTCGTCAACTTTCAAAACATTTCTAGTAATTCATCTGTCAATTTCTACACCAGAAGGAAAAATCGTTGATTTCTGTATCCTTTAAAGGACACATTGTACTAGCTATACCTGTTTGTAGGTTAACAGTGCGGTCCTCGGCATGTTTATGAACTATGAGGTAGCAATCCGTTCGTTTACTGAAAAAAAAATCAATGTTAATACCAACTGATGAAGAAACTACTCGTGGCAAAAAAAAACATTGTGTTCAAGATGAAGAAATTACATTGAGTTATAAATTTAAAAGCAAAACAAAGATAAAGCGATGTCCAAACATGGTATGAAATTAAGAAAATCATAGAATAATACAGTACCAATCCTGTTCAAACAAATGAAAAACAGCCAATCTATAGTAATAATATTGAATCTATTTATTCTGATATAAAACTAATACTTTTTGTGATATCTAATGTCGAAATACCAAGAAAATGACGTTGTGTTGTCATTGGCGATCATACCACATCTTCTTTTTTTTATATTTAGAACATAAAAAACATAGATAAGAATTCGATCCAGCTATTAAGTTATGAAACTTGTATTTGTTTATCGTATAATTTTAAAGTTCCATAATCATTCTATTACTGCAGCACGTTTTTAATATAATTGAGTATGGTCGTCGACGTATTACGTAAGAATCATATAAGGACTTAAAAATGTCGTCTTTACTTAAAATCTAGGTAAAACAACTTTGAACGAATTCACCCCCAAAAACGGATAATTTATTGGTAACCAGATAATTTCTTGAGGTACAGACAAGACTAAAATTTTCAGTCTGAAGATTAAATAATGGTTTTCTACAAAAGAAACTGTCATATTCAAATTTCTATTTAAACATATCAATAACTATTAAATTCGTGAAACACAGCTGCATACCCTATTATTCTAAATGTTGAATCTATTTTGCAATCTATAATTATTGACAAAACGATATTGTATTTTTCTTCAACTTTCAACTAAACTCTAAAGTCTTTTATCTGTCAATTTCTAAAACAAATTCTACACCATGTGGCAAAACTGTTGATTTTTTATCTTCAATTAAAGTAAATGTTGTACTGACTACCCTAGAATGGAGGTTAAAAATGCTGTCATCGATATGTTAATGTACTCTTATGTAGCACTCGTTTCGTTAATTAAAAAAAATAGATTACATAAAATGCCAACTGGCGTGAAACTACATGTAGCATGTACAAGCTGAAAACTCAAAAGCAAAACAACATAAAATTGATATCTAAAAGTGGAACAAAACAATACCAAGCATCTTAATACAAGTGAAAACACGCCAATCGCAAGTTATTATATTGAACCTATTGAACCTATTGAACCTATTCTTATAAGATATTGATGTTTATTTTGTTTCCCTCAGTTTAAGTTTTTAATAAAATTGAGAAAGGAAATGGTGAATATGTCAAAGCGACAACCACCCGACCATAGAGCAAACAACAGCCGAAGGCAACCAATGGGTCTTCAATGTAGCGAGGATTCCCGCACCCGTAGGTGTCCTTCAGCTGGCCCCTAAAATATGCATAATAGTACAGTGATAATGGACGTCATACTAAACTCCGAATTATACACAAGAAACTAAAATTTAAAATCATACAAGACTAACAAAGGCCTTTAACTTGGATTTGTTTTCTTTCAATCAATTTATGACTTTCGAACAGCGTTATGCTACTGTTGGCTTTATTTATTACTTTGTGACGACAAAGCGATCTTGTTGGGTATCTTACGTCGAAAGACTAGGAAATGTCGGTGTTCTGTATATATTAAAGGCATATAACTCATAATAAAGAAATATAATGTCTACATAGGAACCGCGGAATGAAGATAAGCGCTCTTTGTGCAAGGTAGTACATGTACCATTCATGGTAAGCAGGTTCCATTGCATTTACAAAAACCTCATAATCCATCTGCATTATACAATGCCAATGAATTAGTGGTAACAATTATACCTTGTTCATGTTGTGCAGGATTTCAGATACAAATACCGCATTTATAATGATATTGAGGTTTTAATTTATTTCAAAAATCCTGCAAAAGGTAAACTCACAAAAATATTCCGAGGAAAACTCAAAACGGAAAGTCCCTGATTAAATGGCAACCCAAAAGATAAAACCCATCAAGCGAATGGACAAAACTGTCATATGTTTACTTGGTGCAGGCATTTTCTAATGTAGAAAACGATGGATTATTTTTATAGCTAGCTAAACCTCTCACTTGTATGACAGTCGCAACAAATTCCAGTATATTGACAACGATGCGTCAACAAAACAAACAGACATAATAGATTAATATGTCACAAATAGGGATACAGCTGTCAACATTGTATTATAATATTAATCAAGACCAACCATGTTAACAAACATTAGAGACAAAATATACATAAAAGATCTTTGGATCTTTTTTAAAGCTTATTTGTCGCTTATTTATGTTTGGTGTATTGAAGCGAAAGCGAGAACACTAAAAATAACAATCTTTAACTAGCTAGGTAGCATTTTTAAAACTTCGATTTTAAGTACAAACGGTAATTACATGTTCATGAATGAAAAATGAAATCAAAAATTGGTTGATCTTTTCGATGTGTCTGTGTATAAAAGAGGGACGAAAGATACTAAAGGGACAGTCAAACTCATAAATCTAAAACAAAATGACAACGCTTAAAATGAAAAAGACAAACAAACAAACAATATTCACATGACACAACATAGAAAACCAAAGAATAAACAACTCGAACCCCACCAAAAACTAGGGGTGATCTCAGGTGCTCCGGAAAGGTAAGCAGATCCTGCTCCAGATGTGGCACCCGTCGTGTTGCTTATGTGATATCAAATCCGGTAAATAGTCTAATTCGGTAAGTCACATTCATGAAAGGGAGGGGATTGTAGTTACGACGTAAGGAACATATCTGATATCATTTGTGAAACGGTTATTCCATAACGGTCAACCAACTCGTGATGGCGTCCGTAAAATTTACGAAGCGATGATTTCAACTTCACCATTTGAAACTCTTGATTTAATAGCTTTCTTGTGAGCAGCAACCCTCTATCAAGAAAATCATGATAGGAAATGCAAGCACGGGAATATCGTATCAATTGGGAGATATATACCCCGTATGCAGGTGCTGTTGGAATGTTGCTCTAAACTAACTAATGACATTTTTGCCACGTCTTAGATTGTCTTATTCGTGATTATGACTGAGAATTAATTTGCCTAGCTGTGCGGCGTGTCTCGGTGTTTTGTACATCCAACATTCGTGTATTAATTTCTATGTTTATGTTATGGTTTCGTTTGGATTATCTGTTATGTCTTATCGTTTGTAGTCCAAATAATTCTAAAATTGTCTTGCATATTATCATGTGATGAAAATAGTTTGGACGAATATTGTGAAAATAATTGTATTAACTTCGAGATTGCATGTTAGTAACGTAAACACATCACCGTTTTTTGATATCTTGTGGCGCTTGTCGTTGACGTAATATGTTCTTTGTTTTTCTGTAGTTTGATTATGGACTTTCCGATTGGATTTTCCACTGAGATTTTGTGATTTTATTTTTTGCATGTTGTGTCGGCTATTATATTTATTGTTTGTGCATTCCTCTGTTATGAATGTTCATGTGTAACATAAAATATTGTCCCCCATGAAATATTGTCTGTCAGACAAAATTTCATATAAAATATTGTCCACTGACATTATTGCATAATGAAATATTGTCCTTGACAATATTTTATTATGAAATAGTGTCCTTGTCTATGAAATTTTGTCACCTTCTTCTGGATAATATTTCACTATGAAATTTTGTTTATGACAATACTTCACTATGAAATACTGATCAATACTGTCCTTTGAAAATCTTTTTAATCGAATTATTACAATTACAAATAGTACACAAGTATGCATCATACACATTTTTTAGATTTATAACTAAAATGGTTTTGTATAGTAAGGTATTTATTATATTACTAAAAGTCAGTTTCAAAATTTCCATAGATATTTACAAATGGTTAATTATAGATTTAAGAATTGTCAAATAGATATAGCTGTGGTATGAGTGCCAATGAGACAACTCTCCATCGTATGTTTCATGTTATTACATTATACAGTACAAATATAAATAATGTACTGACAATCACTTATTTTGTAAATGTATACACAAAATTCCTCTTTATCTACAATAACATGAATATATGTTGATAACCTCCCCTTCATGAGACAAAATTCCATGACAATCTGTCTATGAAATATTGTCTCACTACTAACTTTATATAACCAAACTATAAGCTCCCTTTTACAGGACAACATTTCATACTATTCGTCCATTTTTCCATAGACGAGGACAATATTTCATGATACATAGTTATTATATCTTGGTTGTGGTACAATATTTTGCTTTACACATGCGTGTGATTGTGATGAATTCTGTCATGTAGTGTTTTAGCGATACATTTTAACATGGTCTTAAACAGAGCGGGTTGATAAGTCGTTAAACCATATTCAACCGACCACTTGTTCTTAAAATATCATTTACCAAATCCGGAATATGGCAGTTGTTATCAAAAAGTAAAATCACAAAAATACTGAACTCCGACCAAAATCATACATTTTATATCTAAGTTTTGTTCTTAACAGATCCTCATTGTCAATTTTCATTCTAGTAAGTAAGATTAGATAAGATAGTCGCAAAATGTGCGTACTATAAGTAACACGACGGGTGCCAATTTTACGCTTAGATCATTATTATTATTTTAGACAACTTATAATTTCAACTTAAACTTATTTATTCTAAAAAAAATGCAAAAATTGCCGTGATCAACATTTTGCATTTGAGACGACTAAACCTCCGATAGGAAATCGATCCACAAATTCAGTTAGACGAACTGTGAATCATGTGGTTGTTAATTAATTAAATTAAAAAGTTTAATATCCGCTAAATTACTTTAACACCTCTATAATTGTACTGGGTGTGGTTGTTGACTTTTGAAATTAAAGTGAAACATTGTTCCTCATATTGTAATGTGCAGGGTGTACCCCCCTGACATTTTTTTAATCTTTGGAAATCAACATTTCCATTTATTTTTCATGTTTTGCCAATTTTCTTCTTCTTGTTGATAATGTTTGGCTAAGGCCCTTTGTTATGTTAAGATATATAATGATTTTTCTTGTTGCAAGCCAGGAAATTGTTTCAATGGAAATATTTCATAATTTGTTAACTTGTTCAGAAGTTCAAAGTTAGTCATGTTTGTTGTTTCTTTTCATAAATTTCACAGGGCTTAAAATCGTATAAAAGTAAAAGCCGTACCATTTCCACGTTTAACTGCTGCTTTATTTTTGTAATATTTATCTTTACATGTTTTAGATAAAAAGTAAAATAGAATTTTATTGATTCTCAGCTGATCGAAATCGATCGCCATGTAAACAAAGTCACATGACCGTCTAGACGTCTAGGAATTCGTCTGCTATGTATTTCTTTGAGATCAGTAAACATGAAATTCAATTAACAATTTCCTATTATAATTATGTATCTAAATGATATGAATGTGTCGCCCTTGTGTTATTTTTGCGCTAAGCCTGTTTACAATGTGATTACGCCATTTTTGTATCAAAGCGCTTTACCCCAAACCATGTTTTGCTTGCCCGATAAAAATTTACGTAATGTACGACGTTCTAACCTATAGTCCCGCTTTCCTTAAAGTCGTAGCTAATAAAGCGCTACACCCGGGCAAGCTGTTAACTCTTAAGTAACTCCAAAATCATGAAAGTTCAGGCAATTGCCTGGCCCAACTTGTCCCACCATTTTTGTTTTCATTGTTATGTTATGCATCCGATACAGTTTCAAGGGAGTTAACTCTTGGCGCGACGTTAAGCGTTTGAATTCCCGCAAAACGTCACTTTTTGCGGGACGTAATGCGTGTAATGTTCCGTAATAAGAAACGTAATGTGGAATTTTTATGCTCCAATTTCTGTTTCTCCCGCATGCTAACTTCTACGCCATTAATATTAGTGCATTCGATTCTAACAGGATAACAGTCTAATAACATTATAAGAAATAAAACAAATTACTGTTTCTTTGAGATCTTCAACAAAATATCGTATAGTGAGCAATCTCAAGACGACTGACCCTTTTGTTGTATGTCAATTATCATTTTTATAATCATTCATCATCCATAATTGACATTTTTTTACATCACAAGAAACCCATGATATTTTAAAACTAATACGGAAAATGTAGGTAAACGCCGCTAATATAAACAATGACACACCTTTTATAAAAGAACAGAGTTCTTATTTCTTACAAGTTGCACGTATTTTATCTAACAAAAGGCAATAGCCAACAGTATGTTTATACATCCGTAAAATTTTGACGGGACATATTATGCATGGTATACAAATGCCCGCGTCCGTCTGTCCGTCGTAAACATGGTACAGCATATTATCCAAAATAATAAGACGACGGGCGTATCATGCGCTCGTAGCGCAACTGTTTATTTTGGGTTTTTTTATATTTTTTATAAATATATTAGAGAAATGACGGAATGACAGCAAACACAATGCAGTTTCCAATATAATCAATATTTCCGAATGGCATAACTCTTTTAAAGAATAGTTGATATGCACTGATTTTCGAGCGTGTCCATACGATATCAGTTTTATAGAAAGTTAACAAGAATTGTACACTTGAAAAATTTAATTAACCAGAAAGACCGGAAGGACAGACAGAGGAATGGACGTGCGATATTTTATGTACGCGCTATATGGTGAAAAAAATATATAGTTATTGACCAACGCTATGAGAGAAGGATTTTAATCGCAACTGATCCAATCGTATTTGCCAAATAAAAAAAAAATCAAAGTTATAGTTTCATTGTTTGGACAAAATCATTCTTTAGCAAATTGAAGACTTCTCCTTTATAAGATTTTGCTTTTGTTTTCTGACCACATAAAACAGAAGATGTGGTATAATTGCCAATGAGACAACTCTCAACAAGAGACAAACATGACACAGAAATTAATAACTATAGGTCACCGTCCGGTCTTCAACAATGAGCAAATCCCATATCGCATAGTCAGCTATAAAAGATTACGAAATGATAATGTAAAACAATTCAAACGAGAAAAGTAACGGCCTAATTCATGTGCTACAATTTATGTCCAAAAAAAGAAGTTCCGTTAGCAGGATAATGCTGAGTTCACACGTAATTCGAATTCGATTCGTATAAACAAATTCGAATTAGTTTAATTCGCATTCAAAATGTTGTACGTACTAACGTAAATTCTAATTCGAATTGCAATGCGCGTTAAATTTGATTTACTGTCCAAACGACGTTAGCTTTTAATTCGTATCAACCAAACCGGATTTCTCAGTGATTAAAACGTCAATAAAAGGATTTTAAGAAATATTTGTAATGAAACAGCAGCCCACCAAACAAAACAAAATAAATCTAGAGGTCAACATACGGTATGAAATAATATACGAGTGTGTACAGTAAATGTACCTGTATGTCAAGTTCTAAATTGCCGAGTCTTTAATTTTAAAAGCCGTAAAAATTATCAACAGTCCGTAATAAATTTTCTTGAGATGTTTCTCAGGCTTAGACCACAAACATGCAGAGAGAGGGATTTGTTATTCACATGATTTTATTTCCGGAAACAATATTACCAATTTATAGATAGTAATTTACACATGTTACAAGCAATATTTATACATCTGAAAAATGTCTCCGGTCATTTGCAGAGATAACGTCGAAATTGTCTGCCAGCGACGTCGTGCACTTTAGCGCTAACGTTGAGGTTACAAAGGGGGGACGCAATTTTTTTGATAAATCGCGTTTATCATGGAATCAAGCACGGTGACCTATATTTTTTATTTAGGATTTGGAGAAAGCATGACAAAATGCAATTTATGCAAAAAAATTATAAAAATGACATTTTCAGAAACAGTTTATTTCTATTTTTTTAGGTTTAAAAAAATACCACTTTGAGCATCTGGTCCGCAATAACAAGCAAGGCTTGAATAATTGTATAGTTATTCATGTAGTGATTTATTTTTTTCCTTTTTGTCACTTATCACAGCTTCAGATTGAACCCGATCTTAATAATTTACGACGAAAAATATCTGCTCCAAAATTGTTTTAACACTGCCTATTTTTTTTACAAAATTGCACAAATCCCCAATTTTCAGCCTCAATTTTCTCGAAAACAAGCACGGTGACCTATGTTTTATTTTGTGTTTTATTTTATAACTCGCCAAGGCCTACAACATATTACAAATTTATAAAAATGACATTTAATCGAGAAACTGTATCGGATGCCCTTAAGTAACTCCAAAATCATGAAAGTTCAGGCAATTGCCTGGCCCAACTTGTCCCACCATTTTTGTTTTCATTGTTATGGTTGGCTAATACATGTCACGTGACATATAAATTTATTATATAAGGAGCGCCTCTTTCATAATATGGCGAATAGCTGCCGTGGCGGGTAACTACGAATTCTAAAAGTGACAACAGTAATAATTTTCGTAAAGAAATAACAACACAACAGAGGTATGAATATTTATTGTAATCTTAATACCATTTTGTACTCAGCACATCAACCCACAGAATTTAAATGGAAAATAAGTTTAAAAAACGGCTGTCAGTTCCTACCTTGTCCAGTTACCCCAGTGTGTTAATAATGTAATCCTGCAGTTATTCCCCATCACATCGACCTTTCTAACCATAAATAATTAACAAGGGACCATATATTAGGATTTTACTAGGATAAACTGTTACTTTCGGCCTGACATAATTAGTTCATGGATGTGCCAATTGTTGGTATTCAGATGTGCCAGTCCCAATTTGGATGTGCCATCACAATATTAAATATAGATTTTTCTTACCCTGATTTATCCATGCTTCATCGATCACCAGGCTTAGTCAAGGGTGACTTAGTTATATAAACAATGTTAGAAGAATATATCTTATTCCTGTATTTTACCCTATTATTATATTTATGTGTTAATAAATATATTTAGTCCTGTGGATTATGCATTATTGTTAGTGAAATAGAAATCTCCAGTAAATGGTAAATCAACTTACAATTTCCAAATGAGCAAAGACTGGTTTCCTGACTAGGAATGGATCCTTCTGTTCATTAATCATTTTAGTGTTGGTACACTAAACTTCATAATTTTACGGACGCCATCACGAGTTGGTTGACCGTTATGGAATAACCGTTTCACAAATGATATCGGATATGTTCCTTACGTCGTAACTACAATCCCCTTCCCTTTCATGAATGTGACCCACCGAATTAGACTATTTACCGGATTTGTAATCACATAAGCAACACGACGGGTGCCACATGTGGAGCAGGATCTGCTTACCCTTCCGGAGCACCTGAGATCACCCCTAGTTTATGGTGGGGTTCGTGTTGTTTATTCTTTAGTTTTCTATGTTGTGTCGTGTGTGCTATTGTTTTTCTGTTTGTCTTTTTCATTTTTAGCCATGGCGTTTTCAGTTTGTTTTAGATTTATGAGTTTGACTGTCCCTTTGGTATCTTTCGTCCCTCTTCATAAGAGTAAGATTATACGTTTTGGGCAGTTGTCTTGTGGCTGGGCAGATATTTCTCTGTTACAGGCAGGCACAATTGGTCCATAATGGCTGACCATCCAGACACATATATATATACACGTTTAAAATTGTTTAATGCTGCAACCTTTACGGAGACTTACCCAAATGATATAATTATATTGAAGCCTACCCCAGGTCCCTTACAATATAAACAGATACAGATGGGCCTTGGTCCCAAAGCACCCTCTATTTTTTTACGATTTTCATAAATGAAAAGAAACCATTGAACGATTTCATTTCAAAAAATACTGTATGGGTAACTCTGTACTCTTTAACACTTTATATTTAATTGTCTTGTGGTGGAGTCTTAAATCTTCAGTCTGGATGTTTAATAATGGTTTCTTACAAAAGAACCTTTCATATAATTCAATTTCTTTGTTAAAATATCTAAATAACTATTGATTTCGTAGAGGATAACACACCTGCATATTCATTTATAACGGTGATTACCCAAAAAGAAATGGATTAAATATTTAAATTTTTATTCGTCATTTTATTTTGCCTGTAGATCTGTCCTTTTGTAGATTTTTTGACAAGTAATAAATTGTTCTTTATATTGTTTATTTCATAATAAATTTGGGCATTAATTTTCCTTCAAAAAAAAACCCCCTGTTACAAGTCGATCACCAAATTTTGTCAAACAAAGTGTGAAGCTTTTGCTTCAGTTTTATTAAATGTTATGCTCATACTGGTAATCACCGTATTATTTTAACACGTTTTCAATAGTACTGAATGTGATATCTCGATTTAGGATTATATATTGACAAGTTCAATTCGCTCATGCAAAACAGTTAAATTCCATAAGGTCTTGATTAAAAATAAACTTTGGACCGATTTTCACTTTATGAAATATTCTATGGGTAATCCTGTACTCTTTAATTTTTTTAATTTTCTTGTGATGTAGTCTTAAATCTTTAGTCTGAATGTTTAATAATAGTTTTCGTCAAAAGAAAATATTATCTAATAAAACTTCTTTGTTAAAATATCTATTGATTTCGTATCTGATTACACACCAGCATACTCTATTATTCTCAATGTTGATTTTAAAACATTATTAATTATGTTATCCAATATAAAGACATTTACATAACGATATTGTATTACAATTTAAAATATTACACTAGCTGTCAATGAATTGAGGTTAAGAGAGGGCTTTTGGTTGTTTGGTTCATTTAATTATCACGTCGTTAAATTAGTCAATTTAGGTAGCTGGGGTGTCTTATTTATCGCCGATTGTTTTTTTCTTAAACTTCTGTAAAATATTAATTATTTGGTCAATGTTTAATTTTAAATTTAAATAAAAAAGGGTGTTATGGACTTTTATATATATATATATATATATATATATATATAAAGATCACTATAATAAATGTTCTTGTGTATAGAAATATATATAGATTACTAAAAAATCCAACATTTCCGGTATGAATAGTTTTAATTCACTAGTACTTTCATGTTTAAATAACAATCTTCAGGTGAAACTATACATGATTAACGTAACTATGTAACGGTAGGTACATGTAACGTCATAGTTGTCGTTGAGTATATAAAGGGAGATAAATCGTATTACACTTAGTCTATATATAGAAGTATGGAGCGTCATTATTACACAATAGAAAATGCATAGTTTGCATTCAATCGTGATTTAAATTTTGAAATAAAATGTTTTTCCTTTACTTCTCGTGTAATGTCACAACCCATATTCATTTTATAAAATGGGAATATTTTAAAAAATCCCCCTCCACATTCGTCTAAATGTTTGCTTAGGGGGATTTTTCTGTATTGTGGCTGCCTTATATGTTGTCTATGAATGCGCACTCTTTCTGTTACACTGTTCCCTGTTTGGCCGATATAAATTTCCTGGCAACCATTACATTTAATGCAATAAATTAAGTTAATATATTGAAATGAACGAACGTTTGGTCATATCGTTTATATAGCATGTATAAGGCAATCATAATTTTCCTCATCGAAGAAACATTATACGATACAATGGGCTAAAATTCGATGAGAAATCCCTTGTTTAATAGGTGCAGTGTCTGCGCTTTCATTTGGGATCCTGATCATTGATGAAAGGCTTGTAAATTGGGTGTCCGAGATTCCCTTGTCTACAACTTATTGAAACAGGAAAACAGTGTAATACCAATAAGGACTGTACAAACAAGATTCCAATGAACTGTTTGGCCAATACCTGCAGATGTTTTTTGGAAATCTATTGTTGAGCAACTGCTACTTGCATTTCAAATATGATTTATATCATATGAATCTAATGTAAGAATTAAACTCATCATAGATTGAAGGAATTAAATTTTGTAATTTTAAAAAGTAATTGTAGAAAAATAATTTTAAAAAAATATCTTGATGAAAAATCCATCAGAATATGCATGTTAATGCTTACCCTTCCGGAGCACCTGTGATCACCCCTAGTTTTTGGTGGTGTTCGTGTTGCTTATTCTTTAGTTTTATATGTTGTGTCGTTTGTACTATTGTTTGTCTGTTTGTCTTTTTCATTTTTATCCATGGCGTTGTAAGTTTATTTTCGATTTATGAGTTTGACTGTCCCTCTGATATCTTTCGTACCTCTTTTAATGCAGATTTTCATAACAATTTTTCGTTGTTTTATTTTCATTTTTTATTTCATATTAATTGATGACATTTATGAAATTTATGAAATTTATGAAATTTATTGCAAACAAACATGAATAAAGATTTTCAGTGTATATTTGAATATTTTAGTAAATAAATTTAATAGTATAACTTTTCCTAACTATAGACAAATGTCTAAAAACTCTTCCATATTCTATTTAATCATAAATTAATCGAAAACATTTTCTTTATTCAACTCTCTAAAAAGTACACGTGTACCTTTTGATTTTTAATTTATGTTTTGTTTAGACAATGTCCATTTTAAAAAATTGAGCTATTTGTTTCATGTAAATATCAAATAGTTAATAGGAAAAATAATGAAACGAAAATACTTTATTAAGACCTAATCATCAAAATACATATTTATATGTATCATGTGCTGATAATGCGTCTGACTTCCTTTTCATATAAACTGATACAGATGGGCCTCGGTCCCAAAGCACCATCTAATTCTTTACGATTTTGATAAAGAAAAGAAACCATTGAACGATTTCATTTCAAAAAATATTCTATGGATAACCCTGTACTCTTTAACACTTTATATTTAATTGTCTTGTGGTGGAGTCTTAAATCTTCAGTCTGGATGTTTAATCATGGTTTCCATCAAAAGAAACTTTCATATAATTCAATTTCTTTGTTAAAATATTTAAATATCTATTGATTTCGTAGATGATTACACACCTGCATATTTTTTTCTAAATGTTGATTTTCAAACGTTGTTAATTATGTAATTCAATAAAAACCATTGACATAACAGTATTTTATTACTATAAATTAAAAAAAAAGTACACTCACTGCCCTTGTATTGAAGGTTAAAGTTGCCGTCTCTAGTATTCTATGGTTCACTTATATAGCATGTTGTAAATTGAAGTAAATTGAAGTAAACAAATACTGAAAATGCCAACGGGAGTTTAAACTTTTTGTAGCAAGAATCAAGAAATTTATTAGAGGTTATTATTATGTATAAGCTGCAGTAAATGACATTAATTGGAAATTCAAAAGCAAAAAAAACTGTTATCGTTGTTGGAGGCGGAACGAAGGCTTACCGCTGCTTACTTGTTTAGTCATTTGGCTGTGGTGGAGAGTTGCCTCATCGACAATTATACCCCCTCATTATTTTTATAAGGGTGATTACCCAAAAAGAAATGGATTAAATATTTAAATTTTTATTCGTAACTTTATTTTGCCTGTAGATCTGTCCTTTTGTAGATTTTCGACAAGTAACAACTTGCTCTTTATATTGTTTATTTCATAATAAATTTGGGCATTAATTTTCATTCAATAAAAAAAACTCCTGTTAGAAGTCGATCACCAAAAAAGCTTCTGCTTCATTTTTTAGTAAATTAAAATGCTCATACTAGTAATCACCGTATTATTTTAACACGTTTTCAATAGTACTGAATGTGATATCTCGATTTATAAATATATATTGACAAGTTCAATTCGATCATGCAAAAAAGTTACATTCCATAAGATCTTAATAAAAAACAAACTTTGGAACGATTTTCACTCTATGAAATATTCTATGGGTAATCCTGTACTCCTTACATTTTTTAATTTTCTTGTGGTTTAGTCTTAAATATTTAGTCTGAATGTTGAATAATAGTTTTTATCAAAAGAAAATATCATCTAATAAAACTTCTTTGTTAAAATATCTATTGATTTCGTATATGATTACACACCATTATGCTCTATTATTCTCAATGTTGATTTTAAAACATTATTAATTATGTTATCCAATATAAAGACATTTACATAACGATATTGTATTACAATTTAAAATATTACACTAGCTGTCAATGAATTGAGGTTAAGAGAGGGCTTTTGGTTGTTTGGTTCATTTAATTATCACGTCGTTAAATTAGTCAATTTAGGTATCTGGGGTGTCTTATTTATCGCCGATTGTTTTTTTCTTAAACTTCTGTAAAATATAAATTATTTGGTCAATGTTTAATTTTAAATTTAAATAAAAAAGGGTGTTATGGACTTTTATATATATATATATATATTGAAATGAACGAACGTTTGGTCATATCGTTTATATAGCATGTATAAGGCAATCATAATTTTCCTCATCGAAGAAACATTATACGGTACAATTGGCTAAAATTCGATGAGAAAATCAAATTTTATTCATACTTCTGAAATGTGAAATAAAAAAGCCGGTCAAGGCCTATATTTCTTGAAAAATCCCCAAAACACAAAATGTACTATTGAATTCAATATGTTTATCTCCCCTTGCTTTAAAAATATTTTTAAAAATTTTAAATAGCTGTACGACTCTTAATTCTTTATAGTTTATTCTTTTAAGTCAAGTTCGTCCCCGAGGGTATCACCAGTCCAGTAGTTAGCACTTCGGTGTTGACATGAATATCAATTATATTGTCATTTTTATAAAGAAGTAGGTCCGGTAAGGACCGATTTTGGCCTCAAATTTCAGGTTCATTTGCCGAAAGATTTTGACCACTTTTTAAACACTTAATCGTCTATTTCATTTGATTCAATTAGTTTATGAGAAAGATTTTAACTGATTAGGCATTAAAAACGATCCTATTCAAGCTCAAATATGAAAAAATCTACCAAATATGCCGAAAAATGTTACTTTTCGGATGGTTTTTGTCAAAAATGAAAGTGGCCGCATCCGTGTTCATCCTCAACCTTTATATATGTTAAGTATTATCATCAAATACAACTTACATTTTGATATTAAGGATGAACACGAATGCGGCCACTTTCGTTTTACACTGAAACCGTGTAAAATTTGACTAAAATGCCAGAATTGTGAAGATTTCAGTAATTTAGCATGACTTAATGGTGCTAGTACCCGATATATGTGCATTGTGTTGTCAAAAAAAGCCCATAATAATGTAGCAGAAGCATTCTACTGTCCAATAAATAACTAAAAGTTTACATTTTAACAATTTTGTAAAACTGCTTAATTTTGGGGCCAAAAAGGGGTCTTACTTGACCTACTCCTTTATTGCTACAAAACTTTGAATTTTTCGAAAAACAAAGGACTTTCTTATCCCAGGGCTCTCGGTCATAAAACTTTACTCAGTACTCCGAGTACAAAATAAGTGCTCAAAACACAAAATCCAGTATTTTGATTGATTGATTCTTGAGTCTGAGTACAAAAATCGTGTTCGAAAGTTTTATGACCGCAAGGCTAGGAATAGATTACCTTAGCCGTATTTAGCATATGTTTTTGGAATTTGGGTCCTCAATGCTCATAAACTTAGTACTTGTTTGTTTGGCTTTATAACTATTTTGATCTGAGCGTCACTGATGAGTATTATGTAGAGGAAACGCGCATCTGGCGTATTAAATTTTAATGCTGGTACCTTTGATAACTATTTACACAACTGGGTCGATGCCACTGCTGATGGACGTTTCGTTCCCGAGGGTATCACATAACAGCATTGCATCGAACTTCAAAAGCAAAGCCAAACAAATGGCATCTTTAAAAGTAAGTAAGTAAGTAGGTAATGACTTTATTTAAAGAGGGTGACTCAATAAGCTTTCGCTAATCTACCTTGCGGCCCTCAGTAAGAACAAACAGTACAAATATTACAAAGCTTAATGTAGCGTTATCAGAAATTAGTAAAAACACAGAAAAGCATATATAGATAACTGAAAACCATACAATCACAAGTAACGTTTTTAATTTTTTTATATTTTCAGAAATACTGATGAATCAAATGTGATCTTTGTGTGAAGATAACTTCGATATTGATAAAACAGTCCGTGCAAACATATCACCCACTGAATATATAATTTGCCACAGGCGATAGGCTTGTAATCAAAAATTTACTAGAAAAACCCATTCCAAGATATTTTGATAGATTATCACTCAGAACCAGGTTTCATAGTCATCCACAACCTATACCACACCACTAATGCCACAAATGATAATATAAGTAGCACAAATGGTGAAAATAAACTTAAATAGATACAAGTGATATAAAAAAAAGTAATATTTGATGCTTCTATAAATAAAAAGAACATTGAAATAATTACGTGTGATCTAAAGAATCCGTTATCGAAATATACTATTTACCGGATTTGTTATAACATGAACAACAGGAAGGGTGCCAGGATCTGCTTACCCTTTCGTAGAACCATAAATCACCCCTAGTTTTTGGTGGGGTTTGTGTTGCTTATTCTTTAGTTTTTCTATGTTGTGTCGTGTGTACTATTGTTTAAAATTGAGAATAGAAATGGGAAATGTGTCAAAGAGACAACAACCCGACCATAGAAAAGACAACAGCAGAAGGTTACCAACAGGTCTTCAATGTAGTGCTAATTCCAGCACCCGGATGCGTCCTTTAGCTAGCCTCTAAAAAAATATGTACTAGTTCAGTGATAATGAACGCCATACTAAACTCCAAATTGTACACAAGAAACAAAAATTAAAAATAGTACAAGACTAACAAAGGCCAGAGGCTCCTGACTTGGTACAGGCGCAAAAATGCGGCGGGGTTAAACATCTTTATGACATCTCAACCCTCCCCCTATACCTCTAGCCAATGTAGAAAAGTAAACGCATAACAAAACGCACATTAAAATTCAGTTCAAGAGAAGTCCGATTCTGATGTCAAAAGATGTAACCAAAGAAAATAAACAAAATACCAATAATACATAAATAACAACAAACTACTAGCAGTTAACTGACATGCCAGCTCCAGACTTCAATTAAACTGATTGAAAGATTATGATTTCATCATATGAATATCCGGCATAATCCTTCCCGTTATGGATTAAGTATCATACCATCATAACATATATGAGAAAAACATAACCCGTGTCATGCCAACTGGTTTTTGAATAAATGTATTTAGTTCCGATGCAAAGACCCTATGAATGAATCAATATTAACACCAAAATATGCAATCTTTAATGACCTGACAACAGTAGAATAACTATATCTCTTCTTAATAAGTTTATTTAAAGGTTTTGTTAGTTTCTGAGGTGAATACTGACATTTTTGTCTGTTTGTCTTTTTCTTTATTAGCCATGGAGTTGTCAGTTTATTTTCGATTTATGAGCTTGACTGTCCCTCTGGTATCTTTCGTCCCTCTTTTATCAGGCAAGCTCAAACTTCAAAAATTGAAACGCATCGGTTTACCAAGTTAACACATAAAAACAATTCGTATATGTTTTTAAACCATTTTGGAAAATGTCGAAAAATATCAAAGAAACTAACTTCTTTTACAAAGCAACTGAAGGCTATATAGCGTTTTAGTAATTCTTGTTTTTCCTTTGAATTTTCGATTATGTGATTTTAAGAACTTGGTGGTTTCTTTTGATTTTTTCTGGGATTTTTTGTTCGTGTTTTTGTATAGAAATCATTTCGTTTGAATTTTTTTAATTTTTCATTTCGGGGCATTTTTCATCTGTCTATGCGCTATGGGTTTTGCTTATCGTTGTAGGCCGTATGGTGACCTAAAGTTGGTAATTTCTATGTTGTTTGGTCACTGGTGGATATTTGTCTCATTGCCAATCATACCACATATACTATTGTCTTATGCATAAAGATTACTTGAAAAAAGAGTTAACAAAAACATAGACCAGACGTTGCAGGGTTTTAGATATTCCTAAAATAAAAAGAAAGAAAAATAGATTCGCAGTAATTCAATGCTCTTCAACCCAGTACTTGTTTGGCTTTCGAACTATGAAAACGGCACGCGCGAATGGTGTATTAAATTATAAGCCTTGTACCTTTGATAACTACTGACAGCCATTCAAAGCCAAAAAAAAATCACAAGTAACGTATCTTAGACTAAATTAAAGAATAGTGTATTGTATGTGTGTACTTTTGAACAGATATATCATGTTATGGAGGGGTATTTGCGAAAAATACCAGTCAAGGGACTGTAAAATTTGGTCCCAAGATTGGTATTTTTCGCAAATACTCCTCCATAACATGATATATTGTTACGCTGCCTCTCTCTAGAGTCGGTCACCAGAGATAACAGGGTTACATAAAAAGGAATCTATTAGAGGTCGAGAAAGGTGTCTTAATTTAAACCACCGATCTAAACCAGAAATAGGACGAAGGATTTATATACCAATAGAGGTGTATTAATGTACTATTGTAGTCCTGTTTTCATGAGTATTATTAAAATGAAATAGAATATTTATAAAGTTCAACATTTTATTAATGAGATAAAATACTGGAACAAGTCTGGACTCTCGGTGCTGTCACTGGTCAGTGCCCCGGGGTGGTTGGTCTTACAACTATTCACGTGGGTGAATACTGCTCATAAGCTATATATATGTATAGCTTTTCGTTAACACAAATCCCTTATACAAAGGTTTCAATCATAGTTATAATTACTTTTACTAAACAAGATCAAAAGGCTTGATCTTCCTCAAACTGTTATATTAAAAACATAACATATATGTTTTTTCAATTATAACTATTTATATTTAATACAATCTCAATAGCCACGGTTATATTTTCATTAATTTATAATATACACAAAAAAAGTCATCTGAATCTCCGAATCTGGTGACAAAAATATTTAGTCACCGTCACCCACAAGTATAGTCACCGTCACCGACAGATATAGTCACCGTCACCTACAGTTATAGTCACCGTCACCTACATCTATAGTCACCGTCACCGTCACCGATATTATAGTCACCGAGATTTAGTCACCGGGACTGATATTTGTCACCGTCACCTTTAATATAATTATAATCCTATAATATATTTCACAATACTAACTATTAAATTCATTACATCCGACATATTTGTATTTAGTTTATCTATCTATTTGATACGACTCTTTCCACAAGTTTGAGCTATCTCCCTTGATGCAGCCAACCACACGTATTTATATTCTAAATTGACCAATGGAGACGCCCAATCACGAGCCATCACTGTTCTTAGGGAAATTCCCTTAACGGTGACAAAATAGTAAACAATGCCATGTTCTTCACGAACAAATATAATTTATGTATTTAAAATGCAACTAAAAGCTTGGAAAACGTTTGTAATGGATACAAACAGATACAAACTAATGTATATAGCAATCGATAGTCAACAAGAAACAAGCATTCTAACCAATACACATCAAACATGTAAGTGTCACCTAGATCGGTGATAAACATTAAAAATCGGAACAAGAGTTATTTACAGTCTCTAACTGTTCCGAGAAATTAGCAATCATACACTAAAGAAACCCAAACATAAAGAATTATAAGATGTAAAATTATGCCAACAAGAATCACCATATTATTATTATTTACAGCCGTAAATCAAAATCTATGGCCTACTTTCATTTTCCAACAGTACGAGAATAAACGTTATCTGTCTCAAAAACAATAATACACAGGTATAAATCATACAAATTAATAGTTTTATATGTACAAGAATAAGCCTTTCCTGACTTATCAAACACATTCGATAACCAACTTAAGATCAGGGATCATAGCAACAACGAACATGCATATTAAAAATAACACTGAATAACTACGTGGAGCCGACATAACATTGCCCCCTTCCTTAAGGATTTGGTCCCCAAATATATGAGCTTGGTGAGCTTATTTATACGGTTTAGGAAAAACTCATTAAAGTAGCTATACTATCTTCCAAAATGAGGTAACTATGTGTGATTTAACAACAAAGATGTTATTTCGTTCCCAAGATAAATTTTACTAAACATATTAGCAACAAACATCAAACTACATCAAATTCAACAACAAAGTTCAGAAACTACTGAGTCTGCATGCACATAAGTCATTCAATCTCTCCTGAACGGTTGTAACAAGCCCTGACAGTTTGTAAAACTTCGCCTCCTGCAATAACTCATACAGATAGATGTGTTCTCTAGGTAGGTATCTTTTTTCGACGTTGCAATTGTTTCTCAAATAATTAAGAATTATCTTAAAGTGAGCTGGATCGCGGTCAAAGAAATATACATTGTTTGAAGGTCGGAATGGACTTAACGGTTGTAGCATTAATGCGAATACACATGAAGGATTTGCTCTGAGTGTGTTTTTACTGGTTTCTATCTTCATTCCTCCAACATTTAGGGTAAGGGTGTTCTCTTGCGTGTCCTGTGGGGACTGCAGGAAGGTCTCCACCAATTCTGTTTGAGCGGAAAACTCAACATTCCTGATTGGCTCATTTTCGGTCTCAACAGGTTCTACTACGACATTCTCTGTATTTTGTGGTCTACTATCTAGAGTTGGTTTCTTTGCTGTTCTTGAGGAGTTAGACGAGCTAGACGACGATCCTGATGATGCTGTTGAGGAGGAGGAACTCTTGTGATAGTTATCTGCTTTTTCTTACGTGTTCACCTCGGTTTCTGATACATGCAGCTCGACTTCTTCCTCTAATATTTGACTACTAGTATTTTCTTCTACTTTATCTGCCTCTGGTTCTACAGAAATGGTTATGGTTTCCCCATTCTCACTCATCAGATCTTGTAGCACGTCTTTAATTTTCTTCAGCCTTTGTTCTTTCGTCTCTGCTGGTTTACAAATCTTTGCAGGAGTTGGGCCGGAGATGTTGTTATTTTCTTTGTCCTCTAAATCAGATCTATCTGTTCTTTTTCTTGACGTTTCCTTCAATGAGCTTCCTCTCTTCTTCAACTCAACTCCTTTATTAGTACCAGTGTTTCTATAGCTGGTTTCACCCATCTCTGATTTGGCATACCTATTACGTCTGGGTGCCAGTTCAATCTCATTCCCTTTACTATCCAATAACTTGATTTTCTTCGGCATTTCCTCAGTTTTAAATTTTTCTAGATCTTCTTCTGCCTCTTTTCCCCTACGTCCGGAGCTGCTCTTGAAGCATATCATCTGACTTTCTAGAGTGTTGCACCCATGGTTTGAATTCCGTCTTTGGAATAATTTCTTACATTCTGGACACTTCCAGGCAAAGTCTGAATGCCTTTCTAGAATGTGTCTCTCCAGGAACCACCTCTTATCAAAGGTCATATCTTCACAGATAACACACATCCAGTTACTCTATAAAAGAATAAAATAACAATCATAAGAGAGGATTACATAATTATGGACTTTTCATTATAATAATTTATATTTTTACAGCTCAACAACGTATACAAAGAGTAGTACAAACTAATTTAATTATCAATAAAGGTCATACCTATATTCATTCATTATTTTAAGTACAAAAAAATAACCAACATGCATACAATACCACTATGATCAGTAGATCAAAGGTCAACTGAATTTGATAATTATCAACTATGAAAACCAGATTGGACCATGATCTCCCAAATAAGGTTTGAGTTTATCATGGTGAACCACTTTCGGTTTCATTCTTGGACCCAGCTGAATTCTATATAAGACGTCATTCAGTCGATGGGTAACAACAAATGGACCATGCCAAGGCCTCTGAAATTTTGGATTTACACCAACCTTCCGTTGATATTGGTAATACCAGACTGGATCACCAGGATTGAACAGCTTTAAGTGAATGTTATGATCATAGTTTCTCTTCATAACATCACTAGCAACATTTAAATTGGTTCTTGCAAATTCATGAACAGTCAACAGTGTATGTTCAAGATCATTTACAAAGTCAGAAATAGAGCTTTTAGGACTGTCAGGAGATTTAACAAACAATAAATCTACCGGTAGATTGATTTCACGTCCATACATCATTTTACAAGGTGACACACCCGTACTTTCGTGTTCAGCTGATCGATATGCCATCATTAGAATGGGCACAAATTTGTCCCAATCCTTTTGGTGGTCCGATAAACATAAAGACAACATATTTTCCAGGGTTCTCATAAACCTCTCAGCCATTCCATCAGACTGGGGTCTCATAACCGTGGTTCTAGTCTTGTCAATATCTATCAGTTTGCAATGTTCTTTAAACAAATGGGACTCGAAATTAGCCCCTTGATCCGTATGTATTTGTAAGGGAACTCCAAAGATTGAGATAAAATTGTCTACTAATGCTCGAGCTACAACCTCTGCTTCCTGAGATTTTAGTGGAATGGCATGCACAAACTTAGTGAAGTAATCACCAATAACGAGTAAATAATTATTTCCCTGAATTGACCTAGGCAAAGGCCAAATTATGTCCATAGCAACCCTTTCTAGAGGAGCACCGACATTGTATTGTCTCATAGGTGCTTTTGGTTTTCTATTTGGTCGCTTTCGTGAAGCACATACATCACATTTGTTACACCAATTCTCAATATACTTTCGTACTCCAAACCAAAAGAATCTTTGTCTAACCTTACTTAAGGTTTTCTTAATACCTAAATGACCACCAGTGACACTATTGTGTAACTGCTTGAGCACACCTTCTTTCAAATTTTCTGGAATTACTTTTTGCCAGGTGACATTGTCCCCTTTTTCACTTTCCCATTTTCGACATAGAATACCGTCTCTTATCTCAAATGACTCAATTCTATTCCAGAAGTATTTGATAATCGGGCTGAATTTTGATATTTCCGACCAAATGGTTTTCAAATTGTTTACTAGCCAATCCCTAATTATCTTTAGTACCGGGTCATTTTCTTGTTCATTTTCTAAATCAAACTCCATCTCAACAAATTGTTCATCGTGCATCGGAGATGACGAGCTCGGTTTTTGTTGATCCAAAGGATTAGGTTTCATACTTCGAGTTTTAACTACTCCTACCCGTTGGTTAATAATGTTTTCATGGGTCTTTGATTTGCAAACATCAACTGATGTTTCTCCTGCAAATCCTCTTTTCCCTTTTATTTTCTCGGACCTTTTCAAATTGGGAACATTAAAAGTGTGAGAACTACTTGATTTGCGAGCGTCATGTGATGCCTTTGAAACAAATTTACTTTCATCCTTCACCTTATCAGATATGTTCACCCTTTCATTTTCATGTTTTGTACAGGATTTAGAAGCATTTAAATCGTCTGACCTATAGCTAGCATATCGTTGTGCTACTTTAGGTTTCTTACTAGTCTCTATACGTTGATTACCTTCAACTTTAACAGCGCCTGTTAAAGTATTCGTATCATCAACCACAACTGACTTTACTACCACTTCTTTGGTTGAAAACTTGTTATTTATTTCAACCTCTCCTAAACCCACATTTGAAAATTTATCCTCAACTTTCGAGCAATACGAACAATCATCTGGACAGGGTCTAAGACTCAAGGCATCACCATTCGAATGAATGCGACCAGGGCGATGTATAATTTGAAAATCATGTGCACCAAGTGTTTCCAACCAGCGGGCAAGCTGACCCTCTGGATTTTTAAAATTTACTAACCATCTGAGAGACCCATGATCTGTACGAACAGTAAAAGATCGACCATAAAGATAGTGATGAAAATTTTTAACTGCACGGACGATAGCAAGCAATTCTTTTCTGGTAACACAATAGTTTCTTTCACTTTTCGAAAAAGTTTTACTAAAATAGCCAATCACTCGTTCTACCCCATCTTGGATTTGAGATAAAACAGCCCCCATTCCTACATTGCTAGCATCTGTATCAAGAATAAAGCCACCATCATTAATTGGATAACCTAAGATAGGTGCAGATATTAACAACTTTGTCAGATGCTCAAATGAGCAATTAAAAGCTTCTGTCCATTCAAATTTCTTACACTTCTCGGTTAATTGATGTAGGGGCTTTGCAATGGTAGAGACATTTTCTACAAATCGACGATAATATGAACAATGTCCGATAAAGCTACGTACATCTCTTACATTCTTGGGAGTGGTTCAATCTTGCACGGCCTTAATTTTTTCATCGCCAGTACTTATCCCTTCGTGACTAACTTGATGTCCTAAAAAGGTAACTTCTTTTTGAAGAAGGAAGCACTTCTTAGGATGTAATTTTAAGTTAGCTGATCTTAATCTATCACAAACTTCACTTAAATTTTTGAGATGCTCATCAAAAGTTTTGGAGAACACAATAATGTCATCCTATAGATTGCACAAGCAGACAGGAAATGCGCAAAAAAATCAAAGCATTGTTTAACAAAGTTTTAATAAGTTCATCGAGTCTCTGTGCTTGAACTTCACTACTTGACTAGTTTTTATTTCCTACAGTAGTTTCTTCTAATTTCTGACCAACTGAACGGTATGGTTTGATAGAAAAATGCAATTTGATCAAAATTCTAAACAACGGCAATAGGTTGAAAGCACAAGTCACAGATATGACAATGATTTTTAAGGTGTCTATTAATATCTAGTAGTTTTCAAAATAAAATGTCTGCAATTCAAATGTGACATATGGTACAAAAGTAAAATCACAAAAATACTGAACTCCGATGAAAATTCAAAACTGAAAGTTCCTAATCAAATGGCAAGATCAAAAGTTCAAACACGTCAAATGAATGGATAGCAACTGTCATATTACTGACTTGGTACAGGCATTTTCTTAAGTAAAAAATTATGGATTACACATGGTGTATATGACAGTTGTTATCCATTCGTTTGATCTGTTTTATCTTTTGGGTTTGCCATTTGATTAGGGACTTTCCGTTTAGAATTTTCCTCGGAGTTCAGTAGTTTTTGTGATTGTCTTTTTATAGCTAAACCTCTCACTGGTATGACAGTCGCATCAAATTCCATCATATTGACAATGATGTGTGAACAAAATAAACAGACATATGAGGTAAACAAAAATTTAAAAAAGGGGGTACAGTGGTCAACATTGCGTTATTATCTTAATCTCTTTAAAATGAAACAAATATATGTAAACAGACATTGAAACAATAACACAATGACACAATGACGGGAACCAAGTTTAGAGCCACGTCATATATAGAAACACAAAAAGGCATATAGACAAAGCATTATAGCAATAATATGAAATATAACAATACATAAATTATTATACAAAAATAACACAATAACGGGATTTACTAGTGCAGATCCACGTTATATACCCAAAAAAAAGAAACACTAAAATGCATATAAACGAAGCATATTAGAAAAACTGAAAGACAAGAAAACAAAAATGATCATAGAACAATAACACAATGACGGGATGAATAAGTACAGTAGCACGTCAGATGTAAAAAAAAAAACACTAAAAGGCACATATACAGAGCATTTTATAAAAAATGAAAGAAAATAATACAACCTATATCATAGAATATTAACATAATGACAAGATGTATAAGTACAGAGCATGTCAAATGGCTACCACCAAAAATAGACTCCTCAGTTACAATAATATTCATATACAAATAAAAGTTTGCTAGAACACGTTATTAAGACGATCAACAACGTCATAACCTTGAACCTATACTTCAGAACCATCGTGTATTATTTGTCAATGTGATATGGAATATTGATGAACAAGATCTTGATATCTTCCAATGAACTTTTTTTTAAAAGGACGAAACGTTCTTTGACATACCCCTGGTTCATCAACTTTCAACTCAGACACTGGTGACTTTTCGAAATGGTTATTTTAAAAGTGTTAAAAGTAATAAAAAGGTATGTTGTGCTTTTGTATGATAGGTCTAGTACAGCTAATACGGCGAATGCGTTAAGACAACACTTATTCACATAGAAGACAAGAACAATTGACAATATTTCTCCAACATAAGATGCACTACATACGAAATGTGCAACTAACCAAGGTAGTGTTATTTGGGCCAAATGTTTTAATTGCAAATTTTATCCAAGTATGCCATTACCAGATTTACTAAGAAATCAGCAGTAAAATGCACAATATTACGCAACTGTTCACCGGAGTGTGAAAGAGATATTGATTGAGACTATGCTTCTATTGGATTATCATGCATTTGGATCATATTTCAATTATAATTTTCATCTGTTGTTATGCTAAAAAGTTACCTTTGAGCAGCCATTTTTATTTCTGACCTCATTTCTAAAAAAGAAATACTTCTTGTAGGAAAATTATGACATTTTCTAAAGTCATTACCTGCAAATGTGAAAAATAAGAACTCGACAGAGACGACATTTTGAGTTGTATTTGCCATTTTTTTTCATAGTTAATGTCAC
Source organism: Mytilus galloprovincialis (assembly GCA_037788925.1). Classification (NCBI taxonomy): domain Eukaryota; kingdom Metazoa; phylum Mollusca; class Bivalvia; order Mytilida; family Mytilidae; genus Mytilus; species Mytilus galloprovincialis. The sequence continues at coordinate 74,966,182 of CM075342.1, read as the reverse complement.
CTGTTACGTTAAATAATATGTTTGTATATATGTGCTTGTATTGAAATAAATGATCTATTATTTTTTAATCATTTTCATACCACATTGTTTATTTTTGACACGTGAAACGGAGCTAGTTTGAATATTGCCGCCATTTTGAAAATATCATACATGCAGCCAGGTATTAATGATAGATTGAAGGCCTTTTTCGATATCAAATGATCAGTTTCACGGATTTTGTCACTTTCCTGTACACAATGATTGTGTAACTATAGTTGTTAATTTATGTGTCATGTTGGTCTCTTGTGAAGAGTTGTGATATTCGCAATCATACCACATCTTCTTTTTTTATGAATACTGTCAAACTCAGACATTTTGACGGTGCCATTCTGATGATTTTTATATTATAAGGTCTAAAAAAAAAATTGGCATAATCTGAACTCATTAAATTTGGAAACTTCATCAGGTGAATGATGTTGTATCTACAGTAGCTTATTTCGGCCATCTTGAATTTGGCAGCCATATTGGATTTTTTTTTTCCGTTGCTCTCTGTCTGAATTTGGTCTATACCCCTGAATCTTTCACTATGCCAAGTTTCATGTTTTTACCATAAAGTGATAATTAGTTTGATATCCGCTGGACTATGTGTAGATAGTAGCATGAGTCTTGTGTTTCCCTTTGTATATAAGTTACTTGTCTATTGGCTGATTACTCATTTGGTCCAGTGCAGAGGATTCCAATCAAACTTTCAGTTATAGTTCAGCATTAATCGTATTACGTTATATACTACTGCTCATGCTGTTCTTTCTGGTAGATATTGGAATTTTTTATATATCTACCTTTGTAATGTTTCAATCTCAGATATATCCTTTTTGTGCATATTTGAATCTCAATTCCATAAACATAACGTGGGAAGGCGTAGGTTTTCCATACTTTTTAAGAACTAACGGTGTCATTGCTGTTATTGCATGTAGACCAGACCCTAACAAACCATAAATGGTTTCTCGGCCAGTGTTTAGTCTTTCGTTCAAGTTGACTTTACCATGTGTAGCTCTAGTGATACCTAGATGTTTCAACTTTTCTACCCTTTTTATTTCTTTTCCTTTAAAGCTGTATGATTGAGGTTGTAATTTTGATCCTTTCAGTTTTTATTTCTTCAGGAGTTGTTTAATTATTTTTAGCTCACCTGGCCCAAAGGGCCAAGTGAGCTTTTTCCATCACTTGGCGTCCGGCGTCCGGCGTCCGGCGTCCGGCGTCCGGCGTCCGGCGTCCGGCGTCCGGCGTCCGTCGTCGTCGTCGTCCGTCGTTAGCTTCTGCAAAAATCTTCTCCTCTGAAACTACTGGGCCAAATTTTACCAAACTTGGCCACAATCATCATTGGGGTATTTAGTTTAAAAAATGTGTCCGGTGACCTGGTCAACCAACCAAGATGGCCACCAGGGCTAAAAATAGAACATAGGGGTAAAATGCGGTTTTTGGCTTTTAACTCAAAAACCAAAGCATTTAGAGCAAATCTGACATGGGGGTTAAATCGTTCATCAGGTCAAGATCTATCTGCCCTGAAATTTTCAGATGAATCGGACAACCTGTTGGTGGGTTGCCCCCTGAATTGGTAATTTTATGGAAATTTTACTGTTTTTTGGTTATTATCTTGAATACCATTATAGAAAAGATAAACTGTAAAAAACAATAATGTTCAGCTAAGTAAGATTTACAAATAAGTCAACATGACCGAAATGGTCAGTTGACCCTTTAGGAGTTCTTACCCTTTATAGTCAATTTTAACCATTTTTCTTAAATCTTAGTAATCTTTTACAAAAATCTTCCCTCTGAAACTACTGGGCCAAATTAATCCAAACTTGTCCACAATCATCATTGGGGTATCTAGTTTAAAAAATGTGTCCGATGACCTGGCCAAACAACCAAGATGGCCGCCATGCCTAAAAATAGAACACAGGGGTAAAATGCAGTTTTTGGCTTAAAACTCAAAAAATCAAAGCATTAAGAGCAAGTCTAACGGTGTTAAATCGTTCATCAGGTCAATATCTATCTGCCCTGAAATTTTCAGATGAATCGGACAACCCGTTGTTGGGTTGCTGCCCCTGAATTGGTAATTTTATGGAAATTTTACTATTTTTGGTTATTATCTTGAATATTATTGTTACAGGCGGGCGAGTAGGGGTCGAGTGTACTTTAATTCAGCATGATTGATTATTGATAGTGTTCCTTCACTTAGTCTTGTTTTGAATGTAGTTTGTTGACTCCAGTATAATCATATATAAAATGATGAATCCAGCGTAAAAGAATGACTTTTATTCTTGTCCAGTATGCATATATATATATATATATATATATCAATAAATAACGCATGCAAATATCAGCAATAACATAGTATAATCATAAATTGGAATAGTAAGATGCTGACCTTCCTAACTCTAGATGTAACTTATATATATAGATTTACAAGTCTTTATCCAATCAATCATACAATAATGAGAGAAAAAATATACTTATTTCATTAAATTACGATATTAGAAAGTTGTCAACGTGATGGGACATCGTATCTTTACATCTTTAATAATTGTATAATTTGCCAAAAACTGCTATTAGAAATTGTAAATATCTTTTCAAATATGAAGCCACTTCCTGTTGAAGACCTGCTTAAACGGGAATATTTATAAAAACGGTATTTGGTTCCTAGACGTCCTTATGTAAGCTTTTAGTTTAATATTCCAAAAGATGTAACAAGATAAATATAGACTTGAAATGCTATCGCATAGCTTAAGGTAAAATAGCTTTATATCGAAATGCATCCTGTACCTAAATAGCTTGGTTGACTTTAAGGGTTGTTTTGTTTATTGTTGTGCTCTGCTTGATAGCCAGATACGATATGCCAAAGTGCTAGTGAGACGCCGTATTTATACTTGACGGTGAAATACATCCGCGACTCACAGAACTGAAAATCTACTATAACTTTGAAATACCAAGGAAAACTCTGGTTCATGTCCCAAAATGTCGTTATAAATACATAAAATCGCGAAAGTTTGCCTTTAATTCCAATAAATAAGTGACATAATAAATGTAAACCTTAAAATTCCATACTCTTAGCCTTATCACCTACGTTTCTATCTGACGTCATTGAAATCACAAAATAGTTCCTTAACGGCGCTTCACAAAAACGTACTTAACGTAATTATATCTTATTATTAAATATCCTACACAATAAAAGGAAGGCCAGCAAGTATTTAATCATATCTTAATAATACTTTTATGTATTATTATAACTTTATAAAGAAGTACCGTTACCCGGAAGTGACCATTCGTTGGAATGGCAACTTCCAATATACGTAAACAAGCACTCGCCACGATGGAATTTAAGGGAAAACTACCCAAAAGATGTGTCAAATAACACTGAGACTGAATGAATAGGTAACGACAAACATGTTTTACAAACCCATTATCCCCTGAAAGTGAGAATTTAATGTAGACCCGTGAAAATAGTGATCGAAGTGCCTGTTCACTGACAGTTGAATTTTACCGCTATGTCAACTTGATAAGTTGATAGACGTTATGTTAAATGTTATCTGATAAAATTGGTACTAATTATAAAAATATGCGATTTGATCTCCCCAAATTGAGTTTGCCAAAGTTGTCTTAGTGTATGAAAATCATCTAAGACCGTTATTTTTCAGGTTTTCAGATATTGATCCCAATAAAATTTAGAAATATAAAATGTGTTGTTTCTTTGAGATTATTATCAATACCCATTTATAACATTATTATAGATAGAGATAAACTGTAAACAGCAATAATGTTCAGCAAAGTAAGATTTACAAATAAGTCAACATGACCGAAATGGTCAGTTGACCCCTTTAGGAGTTCTTACCCTTTATAGTCAATTTTAACCATTTTTCTTAAATCTTAGTAATCTTTTACAAAAATCTTCTCCTCTGAAACTTCTGGGCCAAATTAATCCAAACTTGTCCACAATCATCATTGGGGTATCTAGTTTGAAAAATGTGTCCGATGACCCGGCCATTTAACCAAGATGGCCGCCACAGCTAAAAATAGAACATAGGGGTAAAATGCAGTTTTTGGCTTATAACTCAAAAACCGAAGCATTTAGAGCAAATCTGACGAGAGTAAAATTGTTTATTAGGTCAAGATCTATCTGGCCTTACATTTTCAGATAATTTGGACAACCCGTTGTTGGGTTGCTGCCCCTAAATTGGTAATTTTAAGAAAATTTTGCTGTTTTGGTTATTATCTTACTATTATACTATTATAGATAGAGATAACCTGTAAAAAGCAATAATGTTCAGCAAAGTAAGATTTACAAATAAGTCAACATGACTGAAATGATCAATTGACCCCCTAAGGAGTTAATGTCCTTTATAATCAATTTTTAACAATTTTCATTGGGTCAAGTTCATTATAGATAGAGATAATTGTAAGCAGCAAGAATGTTCAGTAAAGTAAGATGTACAAACACATCACCATCACCAAAACACAATTTTGTCATGAATCCATCTGTTTCTTTTGTTTAATATTCACATATCCCAAGGTGAGCGACACAGGCTCTTTAAAGCCTCTAGTTTATTTCTTTTGTTGCTTTTCTAGAATAATAACATTTTGCAATTTTGCTTGGCTGAGGCTTTCCAGATCAAAAATATTTTTGTAATAAATTGGTGTTCCAAGCCTTTTGAAATGTATATACCAGGCTTCAAGTATATTTCAAACTTTGTATTTCCCATGTAAAGTATATAATTATTCTATGAATGGTTGGATCTTTGTTGTTTTATTAATTTGAGTAATGTTTTACTGTCTTCTTCCGAAGCTTACATTTTTTTTGCCAATTTTCCTTATTGGAAGCATGTACATTTTTCTTTAATTGCGTATTCTGTTTTTGAGATTTAGCTTTTTTTAATTCTTATCCTGATTTTTATGGTTTTATCTCTTCAGCTTTAATGTTCAGACTTTGCTTCAGTAGATGCTTAACTAATTTTGCCGTTCCAGATGACTTTGCCGACAGATTTTAGTGTTTTCAGTTTTCTATAGCTTGAGATAGATCTAGATTTCATTCCAGCTTAATAAAGTACAGATTCTAATTTTTGTATACGTGATTCGTCGTTTTGGTACATTGTGTCTATATGTTTTGCCAAGACTGTTTTCAATATTTTTGTCACATTTTATCTAGTTTGGTCTCGTATGTATTTTAACAGGGCAGGAAATACATCTTTTCCCATTTATAAGCATATTTGCTGTGACAAGCATATGATCTGAAGTTCTTGTAGTGTGTATAAAAGTATCTTTACAGTTGGCTTTAACTGCTGTATACTTTTTTCATTAAACAAAAAATAATCAATTTGTAAGGCTTAGTTAACATTGTGATGGAAAAGGGTTGGCTTTATTTGGGTAGCTATCTGGTAAATGTAATTGTTTATATTTTTGAAAGTTCTTGGTTCTGTTGTGCTGTCCTATGTTGTTTTGTATGTTCTATTTTTTCTGTGGTTAGCAAGTCGAAATATAGTATTGTTTTGTGTATTTGTGTATTTTCTGTCTTGCATTTATGTGTACTGTATTCCTGTCTTATAGTGTTGTCATTTTAGTGTTATCTTTAATATTGTCATAAAAACGAAAAATTTGGCTAGCCACAAACCCGGGTTCAACCCATCATTTTTTTCTTATAATGTACACTTCCAAGTCATGAAAATGGCAGTTGTTGTCTTTTAATTCGGTTCTCTGTGTGTTGCATTGTCGTTTATTTTTTGTTGTACTTCAGTGTTTCTGTTGTTTCTTTGGTTTTCTTTTAAATTTGTTGTGTTTTAGTTTGTAACTCAAATGTGTGTTCCCTCAATCAATTTATGACTTTTGGACAGCGATATATAACTGTTGCCTTTCTTTTTGAACTCTTCAAATACTTTGTTCCGTTTTCTATTATCAGGATGCAAGGACGCATTCATATCGTCACATAGGATGATCTGGAAAATTTCTTTGTTCTTATCCACAATTTCAGAAATATTATATAGCGTATCTTTGTAACTGTTGTCTCCACTTCTCTGGGTAGTTGTCATAAAGACATTAATGTCCATTAATTAGATGTATTGAATGTGGTTACGGTTTGTTGTTGTACTTGAATACGAGAATTCCCATCCGCCATAATTGCATGGGTCAAGTCTTTTTGTCAAACAAAATGCTGTTCCACCATAGCCATGTATTGATTTATAGACTTATATCGGGATATCAGTAAAAAAAAGATCGAACCCAATGAGATGATTTTAAAATGACAGTTAATATAAAGTAACTACTGAACGGACCTTTGTAAAAAACAATGTTTTGTATGTACATATATGTTACAGGCCTTTTCTAAATTTAGGCATTTTGTAAAATACCTGAAAACTTAAGGCATTTCCTAAAATACCTGCAAGAATCAGTCATTAAACACAATGACTAAATTTTCTATGCATTTTTTAAAACGGCATTCTACAAAATGCCTGAATCTATTTGATAGAATGAAAAGTTTAAAAAAAAAAATCACTTAAAAGCTTTCAATACCGGAGCACTTTTTATATGATAATTACTGAATAGAAAAAGGTAAAGTTTAAATAATCAAGAATACATTTTACATAATCATTCCGGATTTATGACAAAATAATAAAAATGATATACATATCTTCTGACATAGTGATGATAGATTGGAAAAGGCAACATCAGTACATGTTTTGTAAATATCTTTACCATCGATCACTATCGGGGACATTCGTTTAACTCAAAATAATACGTTTTTGTGTGAAGGTGGAGTGAATTTTAAAATGTGTACTAGTTCAATGATAATGGACGTCACACTAAACTCAGAAATATATTTTTAAAAAGAAGGCAACATCAGTACATGTTTTGCAAGCTTCTAAAGTCTAATACGCAACTGAAAAATAATATATCTTTACCATCGATCACTATCAGGGACATTCGTTTCACTCAAATTATACGTGGAGTAATTTAAAAATGGGAATGGGGAATGTGCCAAGGAGACAACAACCCGACCAAAGAGCAGAAAACAGTCTAAAGCCACCAATGGGTCTTTAATAAAGCGAGAAAATACCGCACCCGGAGGAGTGCTTCAGCTGGCCCCTAAACAAAAAATGTGTACCGGTTTGGTGATAATGGACGTCATACTAAACTCAGAAATATATATATAAAAAAATACAAACAAAAAAAACTAAAATTAGAGATCATACACGACAAACAAAGGCTATACTTTGGATAGGCGCAAAAATGCGGCGGGTTTAAACATGTTATTTTAGATCTCAACCCTCTCCCTAGGTATGTATCTCTAGCCAATGCAGAAAAAACACACAGAAATACGAAACGAAATACTAAGTACACACAGTAAAACTCAGTTTAAAAGAAGTCATAGGTAACAAAAGAAACAAAACGAATTGAAAATGATACATAAATTAACAAAAGACTACTGACAGTAGATGTTTACCGTTTAAAGCATACAAGGGACAACAAATCACGTATTGGAACTGATTCCCTGAGAATGATAATCTTAACCTAATGCATTTAGAGCAATTCTGATGGTTTAAATGTTCATCAGTTTAAGATGTATCTGTCAGGAAACCCCTTTAAAGAGTATGTATTATTTTTAGATTGAATTTTGGAAACGTCGACGGGATAATATAAGTATAAACAGAAACTAAATATGATGTGAAACGTCGACGGGTAAATATAAACAGAGACTAAATAGGATGTGAAACGTCGACGGGTAAATATAAACAGAGACTAAATATGATGTGAAACGTCGACGGGTAAATATAAACAGAGACTAAATATGATGTGAAACGTCGACGGGTAAATATAAACAGAGACTAAATATGATGTGAAACGTCGACGGGTAAATATGAATATAAACAGAAACTAAATACGGTGTGAAGTGTCGATGTGTAAATACAAACAAACATATCAACAGACACTCAATATGATGTATTGAAGTTGATGAAACAGACACTAAATATGATGGGAAACGTCGACAGGTATATATAAACATAAGTATAAACAGACACTAAATATGATGTAAAACATCGACGGGTATATATGTTCCAGACCGTAATGAGTATTTGGACCGTATCCGTACTTTTTCAAAATACTCATACGGTCGGACCGTACGCGTACGGTCTGACTAATATTAAGAAGTTGGTGAAGTTTATTAAATACAAATGCATATACCAGATCAACATAACGTAACTCTTAAATTGATATAAACAAGTGCAATTGTAATTGAAATAAAAAAAATATTGTTAAAATATTTAACAAATTCACGCTAATTAAATCTGTTAATCTCTTGTCGATCAGTAATAATTAACATTAATTGAATAAGATCACTGAAATTGAAGATATCTGTAGTAAACATAATGTGAGAGAAGAACTGTTTTCGAATATTTAGCAATTTTACAAAAAAATGCAAATGCAAATGAAGATGCATAAACTGCAAACATTTAAATGTAAAACATATAACGTTAATTGTGGAAGCAAGCGTCACCTTGGGAAAGAGTCCCAAAATATAAAGGATTCAGATATACAATTAAAAAACTATTTAATTTTAATTGTTCGTTTGTTAATTTCTAAATAATCTAATTGTAATAATAACAATTTGTAAAACTAAAAAAATAAATTGTGATAAATGTTTATTTAAATTTAACCCGTATGATGACATGTATGGTTAGCTTGTACTGGACCATACGCGTATACTCATACGGTCCGACCGTACGCGTATGGTCGGACCGTACGAGTATACGTATACAGTCCGGACCGTAAGAGTACGGTCCATATACTCATATGGTCTGGAACATATACAAACACATATATAAACAGACACTAAATATTATGTGAAACGTCGACGGGTAAATAAAAACCAACAAATAAACAAACACTAAATATGATGTGAAACGTCGACGGATAAATAAAAACCAACAAATAAACAAACACTAAATATGATATGAAACATCAACGAGTAAATACAAACAAACATATTATAATGGATCATGATAATTATTGTAACATTAAATGCTGAAAAATGCCTGTCTAAAAAGCTCTGAGCATGCATGCTCCGAGCTTCCTCTTAAGAATAAATATATGATCCCTAGATAGACACTAAATATGGCGTGAAACATTGACGTGTAAATACAAATGAACATGTATATAAACATAAATTCTAGGGAATGTAAATTGATGGTTTTCACTCTTAAAATTCAAGAGGAACTGTATGATCTTTAAGGGAATGTAGATTGAGGGTTTTCACCCTTGAAATGTCATTAAACGACTTCTTAGGAAATTACACATTTTTTGGTAGTGATTTTTGCAATATGTAAATATTGCCTTTAAGGTTTAATTTTCTTTTTTTTTTGGTAAATTAAAGATCAATAATCTTTAATATTTTGTTGAAAACACTCCCCCTAGTTTTATTGAATCGAGCACAGTTAAAGGTGACATTACATAGTGTTTTTTTAATAAATCATTGAAAATTAGTCATCAAACATTGTTTCGTACAATTTTGCTGGTCAAAACCTGATAAATCGGCATTTTGTTTAAGGTAAAAGAATACAGTACCTGTCATGATCCATTATTTTAATTACGTTACGGGTTTCCAGCTGAGCAGATGTCTTAAACAGGCCGATGTCAATCAGTTTTTTGCAGATTTACACTATAAACGGTATCGCAAGCAGTTTACCCGATAACGACGACTTTCCACACAATATCGATCGGCGTGTTACCAAATATATGGTTTATCTGATAAATAAATTAAATAAATCGCTTTCTGCTTTAAAAAAAAAACATAATAAAAAAACGTTTTTTTATCATGATTGAAAGTACAAATTTTTAATCATTGATGATCAAATTGTCCGGGTTTTTTCTGTATCAGTAATGGTATAGGAGTGCACCAGAAGCATAACAAAAGATAGTAAAATTTGAAATAGGCGTTCGCAAAGGGTCTATGTTTAATTTTTAAAAAAAAATTGTTACGGAGTTATAGGTATGAATTATCGTCAAAAAGAATGCCTATAATGTTTTTGGTTGGAAACCATACATCACACTATTCTTGCATTTAGAAGAATATTTTTGTCTCACAGTTGAATACACAGGACATATTTTTATTTCTTTAAGGAGTCTTTTAGAAACGATTTTATAACTTTGTTCCCCTGTTATGTCAACACTTTTTTTTTAAGTAACTGAACTTTCACACCTAAAGCATATTTATGTGATTAAGTTTTAAAGAAAATGTTGAAATAATTGATAAAGTAATACTGCACTTCTAAAGTATACAACTGTAATTTTCAGGAATTTCACATAGTTAATTCAAATTCACATATTTCCAGCCTCTCTCTCAAATGTCATTTAGCTTTTAATTTGCTTATTGCTACCAGCAAAATGTTTAAGTCCGAGAAGATATACACAACACATAATATTGTTTTTGATGGATTCGAAAAATATTTCTTCATAGAGGGATCAAATAAAACAAAAACGTCACTATCGGGGTTGAGCATGAAAGTGTATAAATGTAACAAACATCAGTCTGGAAGAACATGAGTTCTGTTTTGGTTGTGATTGGCTTTGAAATAACTTACAGTAAATGCAAGTACTCTTATGCCGGTGCTTGGCCTCTATTTGTTTTTATGTTAGTGGTTTTTGTACGTCGTACCACATTTGAGTTAATTAAACCAATTGCAACTGATTTTTGCAGTTTCTTCTTATGTTCTGCTGTAAAACCACTGTTACACGTTTTTTAAATAATTTTTGTTGGGGGGAGAGGGGAAGATGTGGTATGATTGCCAATGAGACAAATTTTCACAAAAGACCAAATGACACAGAAATAAACAACTATAGGTCACCGTGCGACCTTAAACAATAAGTAAAACCCATACCGCATAGTCAGCTATAAAAGGCTGTACAACTATTCAAACGAGAAACCTAACGGCCTAATTTATGTACAAAAAATGAACAAAAAAACCCAAAGAAGTAACATTAACAAACGACAAACACTGAATTACAGGCTCCAGACTTGGGACAGGCACATGCATAAAGAATGTGTGTGGGGGGGGTGGTGGTGTTACAATAATGAGAGTGACAAGCACATGCCAATACTCTAAAAATAGTCCAACTTCATGACCTAGAATAGATTTTTAGTTTTAAAAGATATCAACAATAGTGGTATGTGACAGAACAGAGAGTATGTGGGGTGTTGGTGGGGGTTTCCTGTTCATTCAAGTTTAAACGTGAATATTATTTTTACACATTTGTATCTCAAGAAATCAATTAAAACAAAATGCATCTGAAATAACCCTTTTTATATCTCCATATTCTTAAAAGCAATGAAAAAAAATTATACCTTTATACAGGTTGTGTGTCAGTTATCAGACCTGGTTGGGGTATCTAATCGGTGTTGCATAGGATATTGTTTTGCCGTACGACAGGTATTCATTAATCAGCAAGTAGGTACTGTCACATTGATGTACTTATACCTAACCTATGCCCTCGGCAAAACCTACATCATGGATGAACACAAGGTCAGAGCATATGAAGTAACATTGCGTAATTACTATGTCTAATCAATTACCCTTGTGCCGCGACACCTGAAGCAAGAGACCTAAAATTGCGAATTGCAATGACCTGTACCGCGTACCTGTCACCAATGATAAACTCATGGCATAGCACCCAAGACCCAAACTCTGCATTCCTTGGGACAATGGGCGGAAAAAAGGGTAGTTTGGGGTTGTTAAAAAAATCCCATCTTTACGCCTTCCAAAGTCATCGTGTCATTCGAAAAACACAAAATATCATGTCACTTGTCTTATTTGTTATATTGTTTAATCCATTTGCATCACACATAATTGTTGTTTATCACTGTCATGCGTTTTGTTAATACTCGAAAATAAATCTGCGCTGTACCCTTATGCCAATATGAATCATAGTGAAACTAGTTATCAAAGGTACCAGGATAATAATTTAGTACGCCAGACGCGCGTTTCGTCTACACAAAACTCGTCAGTGACGCTCATATCAAAATATTTATAAAGCCAAACAAGTTCAAAGTTGAAGAGCATTGAGTATCCAAAATTCTAAAAAGTTGTGCCAAATACGGCTAAGTAATTTATGCCTGGGATAAGAAAATCCTTAGTTTTTCGTAAAATTCAAAGTTTTATAAATAGGAAATTTATAAAAATGACCATCTTATTGATATTCATGTCAACACCTAAATGTTGACTACTGGGCTGGCGAAACCCTCGGGGACGAAACGTCCACCAGCAGTGGCATCGACCCAGTGGTGTAAATAGTTATTAAAGGTACCATGATTATAATTTAGTACGCCAGACGCGCGTTTCGTCTACATAAGACTCATCAGTGACGCTCATATCAAAATATTTATAAAGCCAAACAAGTTCAAAGTTGAAGAGCATTGAGTATCCAAAATTCCCAAAAGTTTTGCCTAATACGGCTAAGGTAATTTATGCCTGGGATAAGAACATCCTTAGTTTTTCGTAAAATTCAAAGTTTTGTAAACAGGAAATTTATAAAAAAAAATTACCATCTTATTACTATTCATGTCAACACCTAAATGTTGACTACTGGGCTGGTGAAACCCTCGGGGACGAAACATCTACCGGCAGTGGCATCGACCCAGTGGTGTAAATAGTTATCAAAGGTACCAGGATTATAATTTAGTACGCCAGACGCGTGTTTTGTCTACATAAGACTCATCAGTGACGCTCATATCAAAATATTTATAAAGCCAAATAAGTTCAAAGTTGAAGAGCATTGAGTATCTAAAATTCCAAAAAGTTTTGCCTAATACGGCTAAGGTAATTTATGCCTGGGATAAGAAACTCTTTAGTTTTTCGTAAAATTCAAAGTTTTGTAAACAGGAAATTTATAAAAAATTACCATCTTATTGATGTTCATGTCAACACCTAAATGTTGACTACTGGGCTGGTGAAACCCTCGGGGACGAAAAGTCCACCAGCATTGGCATCGACCCAGTGGTGTAAATAGTTATCAAAGGTACCAGGATTATAATTTAGTACGCCAGACTCGCGTTTCGTCTACATAAGACTCATCAGTGACGCTCATATCAAAATATTTATAAAGCCAAACAAGTTCAAAGTTGAAGAGCATTGAGTATCCAAAATTCCAAAAAGTTGTGCCAAATACGGCTAAGTAATTTATGCCTGGGAATAGAAAATCCTTAGTTTTTCGTAAAATTCAAAGTTTTTTAAACAGGAAATTTACAAAAATTACCATCTTATTGATATTCATGTCAACACCTAAATGTTGACTACTGGGCTGGTAAAACCCTCGGGGACGAAACGTCCACCCGTGGCAAAACCCGTGACGTAGTAGACTCGTTCTGAGTGACTTCCGTGATGGAAATGTGCTTATATAGCAGGTCGATAAATCATTGCAAAGAAATACATATTTTACCAAATATCTGACATATACTTCTATCGATGTATTTTGGAGGAAAACTATGTATAAATAACATTTCAAAACAAAAATTGAAAATCGTGTCATGTCTCCTTTAAACATCAATTTTAACATACCAAGTACATGTTTGTGGTATAGACGTCCGAAAAAGAACAACCAACATCTGGACAAGAAAGGGCTCCTGAAAATCAAGTCATTAATTTTGGGGACGGGTATAAATAAAGGCGACAGTAGTTTATTCCTAAATCGATTAGGAATTGACCAATCCAGACTGGTTGCGTTGATAAGGTAAGGGTTCTCCTACTATTCATTTTTCACCTCTGCATCATCTGCCATGCAAATTCACACAAATTAAAATTTAAAATGTCACAATGGCATGAATTTGGAATTGGACAAACCGGTAGAACTATAGATTAGACGACTATATTGGTTCTCAAGACATAACATGTCGTTAGTGAATTAAGACAACGACACTTCTTGTCGGTCAAAAAATTCACGAGGGTGACGGTAAAACGTATATATGGTCGATTTCGATTTGTCTTTTTCTATCGATTTATGAATTTTGAACATCGGTATACTACTGCTACCTTTTTTCATTATTTTTTTTTATAATAACTCTGTTGGAGCAGTATATAAGTCAAATTCTACAGCGCCCAAAAAATTGTTTCGAATAGATTGAACATTGAAAAAAAACTTTTTTTTAAATCTGTTATTAAATTAAAGTTCCCTATCAAAACAGAAACAACTTAGTTAAGTTTCAACATATTTCATTGCCATTTTGTTTTTATCGTGTTACAATTAAATAAATCTGACAGACCCCCAGGATTCCTGAAAAGGAACAAGCATATGAGCATATGTTGCAGAGGGGATTCATTAGTGTGTTCATTGATTTCAAACATCTTCCTCACTTTCATAATACTAATCTGTGAAAGAACTATGAAAACGTAAATGAAAATACCCTTAAAAAATAAAAAAAATTACCGTTGTCATATAATTAAGAAATGAACGTTATAAATTGTAAGCGTCACACGTGCTTTTTGGAGAAATATCAAATAATAGATAATAATAACACAAATTGATTTGGTGTAAATATTGATTTATCAACCAACAGGTATAATGACTTGTGATGCATTTGAGAAAATTATGACTCAAACGACATTTATTGTAAATGAAATGTATACTGCAGCTGTGCTATTTGCGTAGTCACATTTCACTGATCGTATATTCGTATGTGATATACAGTCACTGACCGTATATCGCCTTGTGTATGACGTTGACAATGCATTTCCATAGAGTTGTATTATACGTCAATTAAAAATTTTACGTTTTCTCACTGAAACATAAAAAAGATGCTTTTAACCTGAAAGGTTTCATTTGAAACAGTTGTAGGAGTTGCAGTATATAAAGAATAAATATACATTGTCTCGAAATATAAACTTTATTTGTACTCGGCTCGAAACAGGATAGAAATACTTGGCAAAACACCTTCACTTTCAACATGTTTCTAAGCCTTGTACAAATAAAAAGTTATTTCTAGTCAATGTTTGGTTATTCTATATGACTGCATCCAAGCAAGTGCACGGAAATAGACATATATAGCAAACACGATGTTCCTGAAAGATAAAATTATCAAATGAAAAAAAATGGGAAAGCTTTTTGTAAACTGGGGATCCTAAATCGCTGTTTTTGTTAAACTGTGCAAATCAAAATTATAGCAACAGTGGGAGCCATCAGTTTGACTAAGTTATATTACTTGTGACACGATTTGTGTCTAATTCATTTTGAGAATATTTTTATTCAGAAATAGTCAAGATGTTTGAGTTTTATAAATATCAATTTAAAGGATATTATCTACAAGTTGAATATCTTATTACATCAACACGCTCCCAAATGTATCTGAGTGTCATTAAAAGCATTTTTTAAATAAAAAGATATTTTTTTAAGTGCTAATGCATTAATGTAATCATAATGATAGAAAAACAACGTCGAAGGAATTCATCTCAAGGACAATGATGTGTTTGTAACCCTATTCTCCTGAACAATTTTGTGAAACTGTAATCCACATCTGACTTAAATATATTATATCGTTAAGACGCATTTTCTATTGGTTGAAAATAGAATCTGCAGTATTTTAATTAACTGATGGTTTTCAATAGAAGAAAGTGTCATAAACTCAAATATCTCATTAATTATAGATGTCATAAATTGACAACTTCCCACCTGCATACCCCATTATAATATCATTTAAACGTTAATTCTTTCTTTAATGATTTTATATATCTTCTTATATATAAAGCATTTTAAAAACTACTCCTTTGAATAGAGACAGAAATAGATAATAAAATGCATAACGTGGATGCTTTTTCAAAGTGTCATGATGTATGATTTATCGTTACAAAAATATCACATGAACGTTGACTTGGAGTATTCAGTAGCAAATATTCAGTGGTATGTTAATGATTTTGCAGTCTGTTTAATTTTTCACTTAAGGTGAAATGTGTTTTGTATTAGCAAAACATTCATATTGAAAATAATTAAAACATCTTTAACTTACACCAGAAAAAAACAATATTAAGGAAAAAATAGTATTTACAGATTGCAAAAATCTCTACAAAACGTGCAATTTCCTTAAAAAGTCGTTCATCGTATTTACAGTACTTTACGAAAGATACCAGAGGGACAGTAATAGTCACACTCATAAATCGAAAGTAAACTGACAACGCCATAGCTAAATATGAAAAGGACAAACAGACAAACAATAGTACACATGACACAACATAGAAAACTAAAAAATAAACAACACGAACCCCACCAAAAACTAGGGGTGATCTCATGTGCTCCTGGAGGGTAAGCAGATCCTGCTCCACATGTGGCACCCGTCGTGTTGTTTATGAGATAACAAATCCGGTAAATAGTATAATTCGGTAGGTCACATTCATGAAAGGGAAGGGGATTGTAGTTACGACGTAAGGAAACGGTTATTCCATAACGATCAACCAACTCGTGATGGCGTCCGTAACATTTACGAAGAGATGATTTCAACTTCATCATCTGGAACTCTTGATTTAATAGCTTCCTTGTGAGCAACAACCCTCGATCAAGAAAATAATGATAGGAAATGCAAGCACGGGAATATCGTATCAATTGGGAGATATACACACCGTATGTAGGTGCTACTGGAAGACAGTCGTATCTTATTCGATTATATTGACAACGATGCATTAACAAAACAGCGTTTTAGGTAAAATTTTCGATATAGCGGTACAGCAGTCATCACCGTGTCACAATCGCAATCAACAGAAATACAAACAAATATTTAACAAAGAAGCACAAACAAAACATATATCAAATTTATCAACTAAGTTCATTGCTTACTGGTTTTTGTATTTTATTCATGCAGAAACAGAAGAAAGCAAAAAATTACCATAGCTCAACAACACAAAGGATAGCTTTATGCATTTGTCCAAGCTATTATATATTGTTTTTGCATGTATAATATACTAGAACAAACCCCCGAAATCGCAGGCATTTAGAGCTTGGTTCAAAGTATTAACTGTTGTTGCATAAAATGTGTCTGATATATTTGATGTCTGGAGAATATCAAAGTCAAAGCTACATCAAGCCCTCTGCCTTTTTTTTTTTTTTGGTTTTCTGTTAAATTCCATGAAATTCGCGTCTCTATATACTATGAGCACACGTATATTATAAATAAAGTGCATTTGCTATTACTAATTCAAAGTTTATTCTCCACGGCGATCAGTTATATTATATAGAGAGTCTCTATATATTATAGGAGTATAGTCATAGTATATATGCAGAATAACGCGAAAATAATTATGAAAATTAAGTTAAGTCTAAACCCGGAAGTCTTGTCTATGACTTAAAATTCGGTCTGATGACTGAAACAATATTCGGACTTTTTTTTTTTTCGTTTTTCTCCCAAAATAACCCACGCTGAATGATCATAAAAATGGATAACAAATGCAAATATGCATGGTACCTAGGACACAGAGGTTTGATTTTTAATGTATTGCGTATGGAAGAGAAGCGACATACAAAATGAGGTCTTCTCGTTTAATAGTACAAATATTATTAGTGTTAAGTAAAATATTTTTAATTACGAACTAAAAAAAGACGACAACAGTTTACCGATTATTAAATCTAGTAGCCCAAATTGTTGTTATTTATGTACTATCGTCATTTTGTTTTTTCTTTTGTTACATCTTCTGACATCAGACTCGGACTTCTCTTGAACTGAATTTTAATGTGCGTATTGTTATGCGTTTACTTTTCTACATTGGCTAGACGTACAGGAAGAGGGTTGATATTTCATAAACATGTTTAACCCCGCCGCAATTTTGCGCCTGTCCCAAGTCAGGAGCCTCTGACCTTTGTTAGTCTTGGAGTTAAGTTTTGCGTTTATTATCACTGAACTAGTATATATATTTGTTTAGGGGTTAGCTGAAGGACGACCTCGCTGCATTGAGGACCTATTGGTGACCTTCTGCTGTTGTCTGTTGTATGGTCGGGTTGATGTCACTTTGAAACATCCCCCATTTTAAGTTTTATCAACCTTTATATAAAAATTCTCACTCCGTCAAAATGTTACAATCGAAAATAGAAAACCATCGGTTATCTTCACACCAGGTGGCTTGTCCAGTATTTAATAGATTTAGCACCGCGAAAACAAATTGCTAGTGAGTTGAAACTTTGAAGATTGTCTTAACTGATTACTAATAAGATATAATGGTATTCGTGCAAACAATCTGAGAGGCTATCCTAATTAAAAGTGATATTATATACATCTGAAGTTGATCTAAGGTATTAGTCAAGACATGAAACCGCGTTCTTTATTTAGTTAAAGGTATACAAATAAAGTTCAAACTTCGTAAATTGATGAATAATTGTGTGATATATCGTTGAATGATAGAATTTGCATTTAAAATCACATTTGTCCTTGAAAAGACATATATATCTATTTATGTCGAAACACGATATTTAAATGTTTACTGCATTGATGTGAACAATACAGTCTGCTTACGAGACAGTACTTATAGTATGATAATTAGGTGCAACTGACCGAGATTATAAGTACTGTCAGCAAAATCTGATGAAAAGATTATTAATTTTGGTTCTTGTGTGAATTTTCGTTTTTTGCAGATTGCATTAGCATATAAAGTATTGTCTACTTAAACAGTTTATTTTCCGCTTGAAAACTTATATTCAAATAATTTACTTGATCTTAATCATGTTAATCTTACCTCATTCACGTGATGGTACCCATATTGCATTTATTTTAAAATGTTTTGTTACCTACGTGTTATTATGATACCGACAAAAGTTGTTGTACTGAGTTTATTTTGTAGCTGTATGCTTCTATATTATTTACTATATAGTTTTCAACTTTTGATCTTCAGTGCTGTACAACTTTGTACTTTTTTTCGCTTTCGATCTTTTATATCTGGGCGTCACTGGTGAGTCTTGTGTGGACGAGGCGCGTTTTTGGCGTATTAGATTTTAAACCTGATGCTTTTTGTTATTCATTAATCATGTGTTTCTTTGTCTAATACGTTTTCCTATTTATTTGTATTGTAGTCCTGTAATATTATGTTGTCATTTCTATGTTATATTTAACATTGCCATTAAAGTGCGAGGTTTGGCATGCCACAAAACCAGGTTCCACCCACCATTTTTTTTCCTTTAAAAATGTCCTGTACCAAGTCAGGAATATGGCCATTGTTATATTATAGTTCGTTTCTGTGTGTGTTACAATTTAACGTTGCGTCGTTTGTTTTCTCTTATTTTTGAGTGTAAATTGACATTGCGATAAGACGTGTCACGGTACTTGTCTATCCCAAATTCATGTACATGTATTTGGTTTTGATGTTATATTTGTTATTCTCGTGGGATTTTGTCTGATGCTTGGTCCGTTTCTGTGTGTGTTAGTTACATTGTAGTGTTGTGTCGTTGTTCACCTCTTATATTTATGCGTTTCCCTCAGTTTTAGTTTGTTACCCCGATTTTGTTTTTTGTCCATGGATTTATGAGTTTGAACAGCGGTATACTACTGTTGCCTTTATTTACCAATTTTATTAAGACTCCATATTGAATCGTAGTAAAAATTGGTCTATACCGACCTCCAAGCGATCCGTGATTCTGTAATGAGGAGTACCCGAATTGCATCAATAATTAACATCCATAGACATTATATAACTTATGTTTTGTTTTATTTATCCAAACATTTAGAAAAATTTTACAATAGTCCATCCTTTCAATAGTTGTCGCTTGATGTATGGTTCATAATTGTTTCTCGTTTCTCGTTGTTTATATATGATAGACCATTGGTTTTCCCTATTTGTTGGATGCATTTTTAGATTGCTGTTCGGTGTGAGCCAATGTTCTGTGTTGAAGACCGTACTCTGGTCTATAATGGTTTACTTTCATAATTTTGACTTGGATGGAGAGATTTTCATTGGCACTCATACCGCATCTTTCTTTATCTATTTCTATTCATTTTTATACGCCCGTCGTCTTTTAGACGGGACGTATTATGGTATACCGTTGTCCGTCCGTCCGTCTGTCCGTCCGTCCGTCCGTCCGTCCGTCCGTCGTCCACACTTCGGACAATAGCTCAAAAACACTTTCACCAATTTCCATGACACTTCAGTGAATTGTTTATATCTATTGACGTAAGCTCCCTTTCGTTTTTTTTTAATATCAGATTTTAAGTTTTGGATTTATGGGGCTTTATTCATAAAAAAGGGGGGATTTTCAACATTTTGGACAATAACTCAAAAAGGCTTTCACCTATGTCCATGAAACTTTGGTGAATTGTTTATATCTATTGATGTAAGCTCCCTTCTAATTTTTATAAATTTCAGATTTTAAGTTTTGGATTTATGGGGCTTTATTCATAAAAACAGGGGGATTTTCAACACTTTGGACAATAACTCAAAAAGGCTTTCACCAATGTCCATGAAACTTTGGTGAATTGTTTATATCTATTTATGTAAGATCCCTTTCAATTTTTATAAATTTCAGATTTTAAGTTTTGGATTTATGGGGCTTTATTCATAAAAAAAAAAGGGGGGATTTTCAACACTTCGGACAATAACTCAAAAAGGCTTTCACCAATGTCCATGAAACTTTGGTGAATTGTTTATATCTATTGTTGTAACTCCCTTTCAATTTTTATAAATTTCAGATTTTACATTTCCGTGTTATGAATTTTTATGCTTAAAAAAGGGGGGATTTTCCCATTTTGGGACAATAACTAACACTTTCACAAAATTTTATGCAACTTTGATAAATTGTTTATATCTATTGACATAAGCTCCCTTTCCATTTTTATAAATTTTAGATTATACGTTTTCTTAAGTAATGAATTTTTATACTTAAAAAAGGGGGATTTTATGAAACTTTGGTGAATATATTAATGTAACATCCCTTTTGATTTGTATATATATTTCTAGTTGATCATATAAATTCATTTAAAGCATAAAAGACAAGTTAAAAGAGCAACGGGCGTATCATGCGCTCAAACGCAGCCCTTTATTTGTTTTTAGAAATTAATGTCGCAACATATTTCAATTGCCCATTTTAAATAGCTTTACATTTTGTAGACGTCATATGGCGACGTTTTCGTTGAAATAACTTTTTCAAGTAACGACTTCATCTGCTTATATTTACTTTGAATGGTATGTGATATTTTTTATATATATTAATAGAGGGACGGATAATACCAGAGGGATAGTCAAACTCAAAAATCGAAAATAAACTGACAACGCCATATTAAACTTTGTTCTAAGAAGTGCATGCTATCAGATCATTAAAAGCCAAATTTTTAGTTTTTTAAAGATAACTCATACGATTGTCGCTGCTTTTTTTTTTTTTTTTTTTTTTTATAAATTTGTGTAATATGGGTATTCGGTACAATATGGGAACTGTGACGTTATACACCTGATTTCCTGCTAACAATCAATATTCAATTAATATCTCTCAACCTTCATCAGTCGCAAAGTCAGTAAGCGTTTAGCACTTCTGTGTTGACTTGAGTTATCATCGATATGTTCATAATTATGAATTAAATGTTAAAACAAAATTGAATTTTTGAAAAGCTAAGGCTTTTCTACTTCCGGAATAGATTACTTTAGCTGTATTTGGTAAAATTTTTAGGAATTTTGTGGTCCTCATGCTCTTCAACTTCGTACTTTATTTGGCCTTTTAAACATTTTTTTATTCGAGCGTCACTGATGAGTCTTATGTAGACGAAACGCGCGTCTGGCGTAAATATTAAATTTTAGTCCTGGTATCTATGATGAGTTTATTATGTGTTTGTATTACTAGTAAGAAAAGTCATGAAAATAAAACAGAGGAAAAAGGGTATCAGTGTATATATCATTGACGACGAATTCATCGATCATAGAAAACGATTTTATCTTTTAAAGTCTTATTTTGCTTTTCTTTTGTTATATGTATCCGACTTCCACCCATACATAAAGATTTGTATGAATGACACAATATGTTATGTTTTCGATGTAATATTTAATGTTATTTAGAGCTGACATATTTTTTTCAATGATCAATTTGAATCTCATGTTTTATTTAAATACCTTTTATGTAATATGAAATAATAAGTTTATATTGCCATATCAGATTGTCTCTACATTCGAATTTTCCATTCATGTAGGAAAATGTCATATTGTAATCACATTTTGCCCTAATTTGTATTTCAATTTTTGTAGTGTGGAAGGTGAACGGCAGAAATAATGCTAACTTAATAAAGCTAAAGGATGTGCGACTTAGTAATCTAACATCTCTGATATAAATTGTTTTTTCTTCTTGTATACTCGATATTATTTATCCCCGAGAAACAACAGATATTTGCTTTGATTGTGAACAACACAAAGTGATAACAACACACTGATTACCAAATGATAAATAACTGTATTATGTTTATCCTTATGTAAATACTATTTCAACAGAAAGCATACGCTTCCGGAACGCTTTCTACTTTAAAAACATTCAATATCGTATTTAAAATCATTGGAATTTATACGAATGGGTGTTATTTAGGTGTTTCTCTCTACAGAAACTTTGCCGGTCGATTCAATCCCATATATAACTTTCTATTATTCAGTATGCATACTAAATAGTAAATATGGATGTATCTGTAGTAAAGACAATAACAATCAAAACCAAAGGACATTTACATCAACAGTTATAAAAAATGATAATTAAAAAACAACACCAACTCCACTAAAAAACCGGGAGTGAAATCAGGTGCTCCGGAAGCAGTAAAAACACATGCTGAATATTACCTCCAAAACCTAACTTCTACACTTGTAATGGCAACTTTAAATCATAACAAACCCCTGTAGCAAACTTATCAAAATGAAATGCAGATTTTGCTACGAATTTGAACAAATCATGTAGGGGATACCACATCTGACACCATGTAATGTTTTTTGGCCTTAAATAGCGTAAACATAAAACTGACTAAAGTAATATGGCATTTACACAAATCATATCAGAATGTCATAAAAATACAACTGAATGAGTAGTATAACCGGTTAATACAAAGAAAGTACAGTACTAATATAATTTATAATTATGTAACAATAATGTTACAGGTGGGAGTCAAACTGGCTGTAAGTTTTGCTGTTCCATATTGATGTTTTCGGATTCAAGATGTGTTTGATTAGGGAATTTCCGTTTTAAATTTCCCGTGGTGTTCAACATTTTTTTCTTTTGCTGTTGTTTTATTTCTTTTAACAAATATAGCAAAAAACATCCAAACACTGTGCATTTACCGTTCTGGGTATATTCCCATAAGGGGCATGGTAGAAATTGTAACGACATAATATGGTGCATCAATGTTGGACCCACGCAAGAACAAAACAATCAATTGCTGGGTTTTTTTTATCTCAAAGTCCATTGGGAATTTGTTTGTCTCAGCTTATACTAACCTTTAACCCAAATAAGTTGTTTACCTAGACATTTTTTTGTGGTAACATTCGTCTCCAGAATAAGGATAGTTTTTGTTATTAATGTGCTGACATTTCAAAACAAGTTAATAGTTAAATTATATTTCCATAAACTACGTCAAGAGTATACAATTACTGTATAAATTATTTTTCCTTAGAGGACTCACGCGAAGCTGTTTTCTCATCTTGATTATAAAAGTAGAGCAGTTTGAATATGACACTTTTATAATTTAAATAATGTTATTTTAGAAATGATTATATGATATCGTGAGAAATAAGATTTGGCATACATGTGTACGGATGTTGCAATACGATCATTCTACTTACAAATTATTCATTTTATAAAACAAGTATAAAACCCCTTTGTGAAAGGAAACTTTTACATTCCTTAAGATGCCATTCAAATGTTCTCACAGGCTTTGCAGCTGAATGTGAAATGATTATAACTTTATAAATATAGTATATGTGTTAGACTCAGATCGATGTCCGTTCCTCAAAGCGACGTCCAAATCTGACTTCAAGTGCTCAAATCAGTCATTATTTTAACCTTCTAATCGATGTCAATATCTCATGTAACGTTATGAATTACAAAACTAGTATGCTTTAGTATGTCTATAGATTGCATTGAATTATTGAACATTGTTTATATTATCTGTTTAGGTTTGTCATTGTAGGAGGTAGCTTTCGGAAGCTAGAAAAGAGGGACGAAAGATACCAAAGGGAGAGTCAAACTCATAAATCGAAAAAAAAACTGACAACGCCATGGCTAAAAATGAAAAAGACAAACAGACAACCAATAGTACACATGACACAAAGAATAAACAACACGAAACCACCAAAAACTAGGGGTGATCTCAGGTGCTCCTGGAGAGTAGGCAGATCCTGCTCTACATGTGGCATCTGTCGTGTTGCTTATGTGATAACAAATACGGTAAATAGTCTAATTCGGTAGGTCACATTCAAGAAAGGGAAGGGGATTGTAGTTACGACGTAAGGAACATATCCGATATCATTTGTGAAACGGTTATTCCATAACGGTCAACCAACTCGTGATGGCGTCCGTAAAATTTACGAAGAGATGATTTCAACTTCACCATTTGGAACTTTTGGATGAATAGCTTCCTTGTGAGCAGCAATCCTCTATCAAGAAAATCATCATAGGAAATGCAAGCACGGGAATATCGTATCAACTTGGAGATATATACTCCGTATGCAGGCGCTGCCGGAATGTTGCTACTTAGAAATGGAAAGTTCACAATTTGAAAGCTAAAATCATCTCTTTTGTCGTAAAGATTTGTTTTCAACGGACCCTCATTGTCAATTTCTAGATGTTAGTCCTACTTAAGGCCGACTTACCTGCATCTGTAGAAGCCTTAATCGTTAGTTCGATGGGATAGATGCGTTCAACATAGTCACCAAATTTTTTAGTTAAAAAACATCATCTTTATAGCGGAAAGTAGAGTTAAAGGATATCGCAAACTTCTTATCTTTCTTCCTGAGAAGTTCTTGCATGAAGTCAGCCTCATAATAATAAAGAAACAAGTCGGCAAGTAGAGGGGCACAATTTGTTTCCATTGGAATGCCGGCAGTCTGTTGAAAAACACGTCCACCGAATGTAACAAATATATTGTCAATCAAGAAATCAAGCATCTTGATAATATCAGTTTCAGAGAATTTTTTGTTTGAATCAGAGGGATCCTTTACAAAGTAGGATTTATCCCCCCATAAGACAAGATACTTGTATCTACGTTGGCCATTCTTTTTTATGAAGCAAAGCAATACCAATTCTTTCAATTTGTCTTTTAGTTTGGAATGTGGAATACTTGTGTAGAGAGTGGACAAGTCAAATGTTTTAATATTGTTACAAGATGAAAGAGAGTTAGATTGTATGTACTCTAAAAGATCTTTGGAAATTTTAAGAATCCACATCTGATTCACGCCACCTCTAGAATAGGCAATTTCAAAATAACTTTGAAGCCCGTCCTTTTTTGCTGATAAAATAGATGTTAATAATTTAGAAAGAGGTTTCGTGGAGCACTTGGAAGACCCAGCAATATACCGTTGTTTGTAAGGACACTTGTGTAGTTTAGGTATCCATTACAGTGATGGAAGATCCAGTTCTTCATCTTTGGTTGAAATTCCAAAGGAACATAGAACAGACCTATGATTATCCAGGATTTCCTCTTTGGTAAGTGTCGTGAGGGTATATGTTGAGTTTCCAAGTGAATTGTCAATACCTAATTCGTTTATCAAGCAGTTAATGTAATGAGTTTTACACACAAAAACGATGTTGTTTGGGGCTTTATCTGCGGGAACAACAACATATTTGTCATGGAGGTAGGATAAGTGTAACAGTTCCCTTATATTGTTATCAAAATAAAATGACAAAAAGACCATCCCCGACATCATATTACTATTACATGTACATGCATATTAATACTGTAATGGAAGACTTCATAATGTTGTCGTTTTCTTGTACATATAAGCAATTAACATTTAAGAATATATTGTACGTCAATGAGACAACAAACAAAAGACAAAGATAATCGAAAGACTTCTAGAGGATAGTATATTGTTGAAATGCACATCTGGTGCAGAAATAAAATTGGTTCCGTTATGTTATCACTACCAGTGGGCCAATGCCTTTGTTGGTGAACTTATAGTTCCCGAGGGTATCTCCAGCCAAGTTGGTAGTGCCTCTGTACTGGCATACAAAAAAAGGTGTAACTAGAGTTTCTCTATTAACTTTTGCACGGTTTTTGTTTTACTTTTGACCTGTTTGGTGTTTAAATCTTCGTCTTTTTAAAAAGTTTTAGATTTGCAAATATTTTTGAAACCAGTGAATCACTGAGGAGATATTGATTGTCGATAAGTCCAAATAATTATGACATCTGGAAAGGCTATTTTTTTCTTTGACCCCTCACATCGCAGCAAGGCGTCAAAGAAAAAATTTGAAATAGCCTTCCAAGACGTCATAAATATTTGGACTAATTGCCGATATGCGCATCTGGTGCAATTAAAAATTGGTTCCGTTTATGTTATACAGACTTAAACAATAATAATCTTCAATAATTGAAAGATCGCTAGTAACTGAAAGAATCAGAAGAATAAAACGTACGAAAAATTGTTGACAAGTATTTTGATTTCGTCTTATATTTTTGAACAAACTGTTTAGTTTATTTTCAACCAACACTTTGATAAAGATGTGATTTTACTGCGAAAATTCCATTAAATGAACGTCGTATATATCGCATATCGTTGTGTTCTTTCCAAAATTTCTATTTCAGAGTTTGAAAGTTGTCCCCATCCTTCGCAAGAGTACAATGCTATAGGAAGATCAAGACGTCGCCATATTACCGTGTTTGTAATAGGTGTAAGGCCTTTCGGAGTTACGACCTCAGTATACAATGAATGTAGATTTTTTTTAATTTCTTTGCCGCATCAATGTACCAGCATAAATTGTATTATTTTTACACGCTATTGTATTTCCAAGCTTAATGTCAACATCTGTAGTATTATTAAAATTCAAGACACAACTTTTTGTTCCGTTATATTTTTAAAAGTCTCCATTTACAAGCGTATTTAGTTTGTACATAGTCGAGAAGACCTTGTAAATCTTTTGGCGAAGCACTTAGAAGGGTTGTGTCGTCCACAAGAAGAATGACAGGTATGTTCAAATAACCACCAATTCGTATTCCACAATTTGTCGAAATCAGATGTTATATTAAGTCATATATGTACAAAGAGAATAGCCAAGATGAGAGTACTCTCCCTTGCCCTACACCCTGGGAAATGGAGAAATTGTTACTATTTATAAAATAGAGAATGGAAATGGGGAATGTGTCAAAGAGACAACAACCCGACCGTAGAACAGACAACAGTAGAAGTTCACCAACAGGTCTTTAATGCAGCGAGAAATCTCCGCACCCGGAAGCGTCCTTCAACAGGCCCCTTATCAAATGTATATACTAGCCCAGTGGTAATGAAGGCCATAATAAACTCCAGATTGAACACAAGAAACTAAAATTAAAAATAATACAAGAGTAGCAAAGGCCAGAGGTTCCTGACTTGGGACAGGCGCAGAAATGCGGCGTGTTAAACATGTTTATGAGATCTCAACCCTCCCCATTATATTGAACCTATGCACTAGCATATTTGTAAGACATTAAAAGAATCTTCCAATGTTCCATAATTTGCCAGTTACACTGATTTCTTTTAATTTCAGATAAAGTCCGTAGTGCCAGATCTTATCAATGCTTTCTCGTTATCTAGAAAACCCACATAAAGTTTAATTTACTTTTTAAAAACACGTTAATATATTCTGTGAGTGTGTATAAAGCGGGGATAGCACCATGTACCAAGTCAGGAATATGACAGTTTTTGTCCATTCGTTTTTGATGCGTTTTGTTATTTGATTTTGCCATGTGATTATGGACTTTCCCAATTGATCTTCCTCTAAGTTCAGTATTTTTGTGATTTTACTTCTTTTTTTTTCAGGGACAGATCCAAACTGTAAAGGATCAGAAATGTCTTATCAAGTGCAGTAACCATTTTATTTATTCGATGAAGGACTGTTTTGTCATCTAATGTTCCAAATACGGATGTTAGGACAATAGCTCTGTAGCTGTTCGGATTACTCTTTTCTTTGTAATTTCCTTTATGTAACGGAATAATAATGCCATGTCGATATATTAAAGATATATATTCTCATTTAGGTATAGTTTTTAAAATGTTACAAATCCAGTTTAACAAGGTATTACCATCGTATACTTTATGTTCGTTTCATACATAGTCCGGTCCTGGCGCCTTACCACATTTTAAAGTTTTAATTTGCTCAAATATTTTATCTTTAGTGTAGGCCACATCGAAAAAAGCATTAAACGGTTTTCCAATTTGACTGTTATATTTTTTCTGAGCCATCCATATAAAAAGATTGATCAAAATTGTCATTTTCGTTTTCATTAGGAGTATACAAATCACTAAATTAATTACTCCACAACTTGCAAATATCCCCGTTATAACTAGCTGCATTTCCATCATAATTTAAACAAGTTGCTTGTGATTTTTGTTGTCTATTTTTTCGCACTACATGATACAATTGTCTGATGTTTATTTCGGCGGCTTTTTTGCACATCAGCATTTTTTTCAGATTCCCATAATCGCTCTACATTACGTTTATGCTTTCCTTATTCTCTTTTTTTCTTATCTTTAAACTGTTCATAAATTTTCGAGCTTGTCGTTGCTCATTATAAGCTGTTAATTTTCCAGTACAGTTTAGGATGTGTGTTAATTTTCTAGTGGGAATACAAGAATTTGCGGCTATATGTACAATATTTAAGTTTATATGTTCTATATAATTTTCATTTATTTCACATGAGTTCAAAGTTAAAACTTTAAAATTTAGTAATGTTACAACACTTGGTCACGTCCTTGTTGCATATAAACATAAAATATACGCATTAAGTAGATTTTTATTTAATAAATTTTTGAGTATTGCAAGGCTACAAAGGTGGATAAAAAAATAAGATCACAAAGTTGTTTATGCATTTGATAATGAATATTTTTTTGAACTATTATCTAGCTTAAATTAAAATGATGTTTTTTCTATAACATCTTGAAGTAGTGAATGTTGTTCTCATTCTGAAACTTGGGTTTCTCATTTTATAATGTAATCTATACCAAAACAATTATTGACAATATGTAGACTAAATAGTGTAAACAAATCGCTTAATTGACGAAAAAGTAGGTGTATGGATAGTGATCTATACCAGAGAAAGTTCATGTGCAAGACAAAGGTAGATAACTCCTATTTACAAATTATTCGATTTATTGATTGATATGTGTTCAGTTAACACTCGTTCGCAAATTAGAGAAAACAAAACTTTACGACAAAAGATATGATTTCAGCTTTCAAATTGTGAACTTTCCATTTCTAAGTCGCAATATTCCGACAGCACCTGCATACGGGTGATATATCTCCCAATTGATACGATATTCCCGTGCTTGCATTTCCTATCATGATTTTCTTGATAGAGGGTTGCTGCTCACAAGGAAGCTATTAAACCAAGAGTTCCAAATGGTGAAGTTGAAATCATCCCTTCGTAAGTTTTACGGACGCCATCACGAGTTGGTTGACCGTTATGGAATAACCGTTTTACAAATGATATCGGATATGTTCCTTACGTCGTAACTATAATACCCTTCCCTTTCATGAAGTGACCTACCGAATTAGACTATTTACCGGCTTTGTTATAGCAACACGACGGATGTTACATGTGGAGCAGGATCTGCTTACCCTTCCGAAGCACGTGAGATCACCCCTAGTTTTTGGTGGGGTTCGTGTTGTTTATTTTTTAGTTTTATATGTTGTGTCATGTGTACTATCACCTTTATCATTTTTTGCCATGGCGTTGTCGGTTTATTTTCGAAATATGAGTTTGACTGTCCCTTTGGTATCTTTCGTCCCTCCTTTAAGACAATAACCACAATTATTCATTAACAATGTCCTAACCATGTTACAGTGATGCAACAGTAGAATACAGATGTGCAGGTCTCATAAATATGTTCAAAATACAAATGAGTGTAAAAATTAAAAAAACACAAAAAGCAGAAGTAAGACTAGGAGGACAAACATTTTGCTTTGCAACATTCTACATACAAACACCTCAAAGAGTGTTTTAATGAATAATCAATTCCGGATCTGACTTTGATGGAACAATATTAATAATTTAGAATGGCTCATTTACTCACCTCTTTTTCCGATCTTAAAAATCAATTAGGCTCTTCATACAACTTCATTTACTTGTGAATGTGCTTGAAATAGGTTATAGGTTTAGGAATAAAGCAAATTCTAAAAAAACAAATAAAACAAAGTGCACAAGCTGAAATGTTTTGCATGCTTAACTGACCATTGATTTAAAGTTGATAGACCTAAATAAAAAGTTTACTGAAGGTATCACATATTCTTTACATAATAAAAGAAAATGAGGTCAAAATCAGAAAAAAAACGGGCCAGAAATACTTGTACAACTTACAATCATTCCATATCAAATGTTGTTGGCTTAATTCTTAAAGTAAACAAGCAATAGACCAAACCTGGAGATCTTTAAATTCACCTAAGAAAATTGGGTCAAAGTCAGATGCACCCTGTGAGACAGACATGTACACATTGCAATCATTCAATGATTTAAATATACATGTAGTTGATCTATTGCATATAGTAGTGTAGTGTTTATTGGTCGTTAAGGTTACTAATTAGTTTGATCTTATTGTAGCAATGCATGGTTTACGCTAGAGAAAGAGTTATGCAGATTAAGACGTTTGGTGGCAAAGTCAGTGGTTGGGACCAAGGGTATGGGGTGCTTGAGAGGGATTTTTGTGTTTGGTATCGGGAACATTTAGAAAACACCCGTATCCAGAAAATAGTATATTCGCCCTGAGGTATAGAAGAGGGTGAGGAACAGAATTCGGGTTCTGTCGATATTCTTACAGAGGAAGACCAGTGTACAGGAATAGGCACGTTACATAGCTGTAAGTGATACTGTCAACGACAATTTGTACTGGGGATAACTTGTACTGGGGACAACTTGTACTGGGGACAAGTTGGCCTTAAATATATAGGAAGTTGACAGAGCAGACTGTCCCGTTCAGAGAACAGGATGTACCAGTACGCACTGTCTGAGTAGTGACAGATTGTCCCACTCAAATGAATATTGCAAGACAGACATATACACCCTACAGTTTTTCCGTTGACCTATTGCTTATACTTTTTTAGAAAAACGGCCCAAAACACAAAAACGTTACATTGAGCAATGATCCGTGAAATGAGGTCAAGATACACAATGTTCCAGAATGATATGCATTTCGTAAAATATTTCCATTCACCAAATAAAGTTGACCTATTGCATACAAGTCAACGTTAGAAGAACAGACCAAAACACAAAAACTTTACTTTACCCACTTAACCAGGAAAATGAAATAAAAGTCCGATGACAATCTGCAAGTCGGACATGTCGGTCAAAAATCAATTAAGACAAAAAATAACTCAGGGTCACAAACCAAAACCGAGAGAAACACATCAACTTTTTAGAGGAAATCAACGGAAAACAGAAACTCCGAACTATAAAAAAACAAAACAAAAAAACAAGCACCAATAAGGAGAAATTGAGATTACAATTTTTTTTTCTTTTACAGTGAGTCACTGAACGAAAATGAGGTCAAGTACAATGAACATATGACAGACAGAATTGTCATAAAACAAGGTATCTATTTACAAAGTATGAAGGATCAAGGTTTTTTACCTTCTGCAATATTAAGCTTTTAAGAAGTTTGTTAACGCCGCCATGGCGTCCGCCGGATCACTATCCTATGTCTCGCTTTCTACGACAGAAGTCGCAGGGTCTTAGTTAAGTCATTGCCTAATAATGAATTCAATGCATGAGTTGAATGATATGAACTACAGAGAGCTCACATAAAAAAATTTCTTTGAGTTGTGCAGACCAGTATTCATTATAGCCCTTTTCTTCGTTTACCTTGTTGAGTTTGGTTGCCGGGAAATGACGAACTTACCGAATTGGGAATTCCTTGAAGACAACCGACTTGACTTAAAACTGATGTTCGCGTTTTAGACGTCTTTCGTTATAATAAAACTGTTTTGGTGTGTCTTCAGCTTGTTCATCACTATCTGGTATATGTGTTTGTCTTTGTTGACTTGTTTCTGGTGCTTGGTTTTGAAAATGTGGTTACTTCTGTTCTTCTGGGGTCAGGATGAGGTTTATAATGTGGATGTACAAACAGATCTAACGACGATTTGGGAATGTATTACTTCAACCTGTTTGCATTAACCATACTTTTGAAAAGGATATTATTTTAAGGAAATGGGGAATGTGTCAAAGAAACAACAACCAGACCAAAGAGCAAACAACAGCCTAAGTCCACCAATGGGTCTTCTATATAGCGAGAATTTCCCGCATCCGTAGGCGTACTACAGCTGACCCCTATATGTATACTAGTTTATTGATAATGGGCGTCATATTAAACTCTGAAATATACACCATAAACTAAAATTTAAAATCATACAAGACTAACAAGTCAATAACAATCAAAACCAAGGAGTAAATAAAAACTCACAAAACCAAAGGACATTTATATCAACATTTATAAATAACAAATTAGAAACAACACGAACTACACTAAAAACCGGGAGTGAAATCATGTGCTCCGGAAGGGTAAGCATTTCCTGCACCGTATACGGCACCCGTCGTGTTATTTCTTTGTTCAGTTCGATAATGATGGAAGGTTATTATCACTGAAGAAGAATATTAGATATGATTTCTGGCATACTTTTGTTATAATGGCCAATCAGCTCATGATGGCAACCGTAAAATTTCTTGAATGATGACCTTCATTTGATTGATTTATAGCCCTGTCTTACCAATTTTTGAGAAAGCAGGATTCCTCGCTCGTGCTTGACTCTGCATAATTTTTCACAAAGTAAGCTTAATTCCTGCCCAAAACTAGATATTTGAAACGTTTAGTGCCCTTTTTGTTAAAGAAACATTTATAAGCTGACGAGTTCTTTCAGTCGAGCTTTAAGTTTAGTATGTGGAATAGTGGTATAAAGTGTTTGAAAAATATAAGGTTTTAATGTTGGTACAATGCTTTAATGATTGAGATTGTAAATTAAACTCTTTTGAACTTTTCAGTATTCACATCTGATTAACACCACTTCTTGTATATGCCGTTTCGGAATATTTCTGAAGTCCTTCTTTAACTGCAGTGAGTATGGCAGTGAGAACTTTAGAAAGGGGTTTAGTGGAACACTTTGAAGAACCTACAATATACCTTTCCTTATAAGGATTATTGTAAACCTTAGGAATCCAATATAAGGATGGTTGATCCTGGTCTTCATCTTTTGGATTAACACCAAAGGAGATTAGAACCGACTTTTTTTCCAGGATCTTCTGCTTCGTAAGCGTACTTAGTTTACATGTAGGATTTCCAAGTGTTTTATTTATCCCGAGTTTCTCAATCAGGCAGTCAATGTAGTGTTTTCTTGTAAACAAAAACAAAGGACATAGGCTCCTGACTTATGACAGGCGCATTAATGATGCGGGGTTAAACATGTTTTGTGTATACCTTTGTTCAGCTAAGGTGATACTAGAATACAATTATGTATATATAGATCTCAACCCTCCCCTATACCTCTAGCCAATGTAGAAAAAGCAAACGCACAATAGTTCGTCAATCAACTCAGTCGAAACTGAATACTAGTAGGAGAAGGAAACACGCATTCTTTGAGTATTGCATGGCAGTACATAGTCCCCTACCGGTTAAAACTTTTTGAAACAAAATTTTAGATTGATCTATAACTTGTCACGATGTCAACTTTATAACAGATATCAAGTCAATATCTTCAATAGATATAAGAAGATGTGGTATGAGATCCAATGAGACAACTCTACTTTCAAGCATGAAACTGATTGTTTTAGCGATTTTTCTCCAAAGACCGTATCAAACATATAACAAAACTCTTATGACCGTAACAAAATTCAAACTTGATCTTTGATTTGTCATGATACAAATATATACAAATTATCAAATCAGTGTCATCAAGAATAACATAAAAAGTGCAAATACTGATTATTAGAGTGAATTTTCTTAGTCCAATGACCATTACTCTATACAAAATCATCAATTCTAGCTTGATCTTTAACTTGTCATAACAAATAACTCACCAAATATCAAATACGGATCTTCAAACATGAAGAAAAGGTGTGTAAAACTGATTCGTCGGTAGGGGACTAATAATCCTGAGTACAAAACAAGTAATCAATAAATTAATTCAACGATTGAAATTTTACAAATACAGTCTAACCAAATAAAACTCGATGCCTTGTAGTTGCTGCAGACAAAAAAACTGAAATGTTTAAGAGACAGACAGACAGTTTATAACATTTTTTCTTCCTCTGTGGAATAAATAAATCATATGCTTGAACAAAAACTTATAAAACAAACAAATAGTATCATTTTTATATACTAGTATTCATCTTTATTATAACAATGGCACATAAATATTTTACAATGGACTTAATGTATAAATGTGGTAAAGGGGCAATGTTCGTCATATAAATGAAACTAGTGTGTATTAAATTCTGTAGACAGAAATTTAAATTGTATTAATGAGAACTTTATCAATGTATAAAGTCAATGCTTATTACCTTCAAACGCATGTTACACAAACTTTGCCAATTTATGCACTCGCTAAAAATGCGTCTACAGTTTGTCAATCATCGTTCGTTAGTACAAATGCTACATTTGTTTCTAACTTCAACCTGGTTAAACGATGTTATTGTTTCTACATTTGATATAAGTCATTTACCAACAACATGTACATGCACTAATGAAAGTTCAAACAGGGTCATTAAACATTGATTAAAAGATGTATTTGTTTCTACTATTGTAGTGTTTAGGAAACAATAGCAAATGCCACACATCGTGTACTTAATTTTGGTTCGAATGAAATGCACTCACAATTCTAATGCCAACTGACTTTTGTATTTTTGTATAGACAGCAGGTTTCGAACACGACTGAACTGTGGCAATAACTGAGTAAACATTGTTTATAAGAGAACGAGAAACGGTATTCAAGGCTGTCGGTTGGCTGTCGATGAGCCGTCACAAGTCAACAGAGCGTACGTTGGTTATATTAAGCGCTAGTAAGAGCCTTAACATTCATAGGACACTTTGTACCGGGTACAAAGTACACGTAAAGCTGAACCAAGTTGAACGGATTGACAGGGCAGACTGTCCCACTCGGAGGACAGGCTGTACCAGCCCACACTGTCTGGTAGTGACAGGTTGTCTCACTCGGAGGACAAGTTGTTGTATTGACGTATTCTTAGTGGTCAACTTGGATCCAAGTATTTACTGGAACGTTCGTTTAAGATATAAACGCCTGGTTACACGTTACATATTTGGTGGCTAGCGGTTGGGATTTAAGTTGTCTATCAAATACGGTACTATTTGATTGATTGATCGTTATTTAATTTATTGTAAGTTAACATCAATGTTTACTTAAAAGATTAAAGTGCAATAACCGTGAGGTAGAGTAAAGTCCTAAGTCACGACTGAGTTATAACACGTGTGTATTTTTTAATAAAAATTGTTTCATTTTGATAACACTGTATTGCAATAAATATGTCGAATATTGACGATCAGATTGCTGAAATTACTAGGCAATTTCAGTCGCTTAGTGAAAGCACGATACAACATGGGCAAGGTTTTATATCTTCTACACCTAAAGATCAGGGTGTACGTCCGATGGATGTTGAAGATAAAGATCGATATTTTCAACCTAAGCCGGAATTAACAATAAATCAAAGTACTGCTCATACTGTTTGCTCTGGTTCGAATAATGTTAAAATCAAACCATCAAAATATGATGGCAATACTTCTTGGATCGACTACTTAGCACACTTTGAGATGTGTACCCTAGTCAATATGTGGTCTGAACATCAGAAAGGTTTGTACTTGGCCGTGTCACTGATTTGACAGGCTCAAGCAGTCCTTGGTGATTTACCAAAGGAAAAGAGACAAATATTTTCAGACCTAGTAAACGCACTAGATGAACGCTTTGCTCCATCTAGTCAATCGAAACTATACCGTGTTCAATTCAAGGAATGTCGACAAAAAGTAAGCGAAACTTTGCCGGGGTTAGGTCAGTCAGTTCGAAGGCTTTCAAATCTAGCCTACCCGCGACTGCCCCGTTAGAATTACGGGACACGCTCGCCAAAGAACAATTCATAGATGCACGTGTAGACTCCGAAATGAGATTAAGAATTAAGCAGTCTCGTCCAAAAGATCTTAACGACGCTATACGGTTGGCAGTTGAGCTTGAAGCTTATAACACGGCTGAGAGTAAAACACTTAAAAGCATGGGTCATTTACGACAGACAACAAGTGACGAACGGACAGAAACACCCAATAGTCCTCTTACGGCTGTATCTATAGGACAAATGACGACAGGGATGCAGACGATTGAGAATAATTTACTGGCCATAAAAAAAGATATTAAAGATTTAAAGTCCCAAAGAAAGTTACAACAAAAGGGGAAGATAAATAGCACACAAAGTAAAGGTAAAAGGTGTGGAAACAGATAACAACGGAACATATACGGACGGTACGGTCAAGACACTGAGGTCTGAAGTTAAGTCTTCAAACAATGACAAAGGCGCTGTTGTTGTTTCAGCATCAGAGAATGCAGGAATGTTTGTTGAGCTGAGCATTCAAGGTGTGACAGTCAAATTTGTGGTTGATACCAGAGCTACACTAACGTTAGTTTCTAGAGGAGTGTATGATTCAATTCCTGACTTGTGTAGGCCACATTTGAGTGAAACTAGGTCACAGATAAAAGTCCGTCAGTGACAAGTATTTAAGCCCTCGGGGGAAAAGTAGTTTTACACTTGATTTTTGTAAAGATAAGTTTACTTCAGAGGCCGTTGTAACTGACCTACAAGTCGATGGTATTCTAGGTTTAGACTTCATGAAGAAAAATAAGTGTCTGATTAACGTGTCTGCTAACGTATTGCACATCGATAATGTTAAGGCCCCCCTATGTGTTCAAGGTACCCAAATTAGAAATGCTGATGTTCACAGAAAACAACGTCGGTTAACATCAGACAGAGAGTCAAAAACGGACCGTGATTGTTTTAAGAGAGAACAAAGTCAGGTCAACATAGTTACAAGTCAGATGCCAGACAAAAGTAAAGACTTGACTTTAATAGAGCTACAATCAAATGACTCGGACCTTAAACGTGTTTAGCGGTGGCTGACAGAGGGTCAAAGGCCACAGTACGATGAGGTATCAGGTAAGGATATTTAATAAGGTCATTGTGGAGTCAGTTTGATTTTTTAGAGCTTCAAGGTGGTATAGTGGTTAGACGCCACGACGATCGGGAACGGAACAGTGTGAAATTACAAGCGGTAATTCCAATGTCGGAGTGCAAGCAAGTATTAAAATACTGTCATAAGACAGAGTACGCTGGTCACTTAGGTAGGCATAAGACTCGAGAGAAGATATGTCAGTCTTCGGTGTTGACATGAATATCAATTATATGGTCATTTTTTGTAAATTTTCTGTTTACTAAACTTTGAATTTTTCGAAAACTAAGGATTTTCTTACCCCAGGAGTAGATTACCTTAGCCGTATTTGGCACAACATTTTGGAATTTTGGATCCTCAATGCTCTTCAACTTTGTATTTATTTGGCTTTTTAACTATTTTGATCTGAGCGTCACTGATGAGTCTCATGTAGACGAAACGCGCGTCTGGCGTATAAAATTATAATCCTGGTAATTTTGATAACTATTTACTATTGGCCTGGTATACAGTCCGACGTTAGGGCATATGTCGCTAGTTGTGCTAAGTGTTATAGGACAAAACGACCAATGAAAAGGAAGCGTATCTCAATAAGGTCAGAGGAGGACAGTGGTAGTCACCAGAGTAAGAGACCAGCCTGTATAACTGATTATGTAAATAAGTAATATTCATATTGTGTATAAATTTTGTTGAATTATATTTTGTCATTTTGAATGTATCATGCGGGACGCATGTAAATTGAGGCGTGGGCTATGTAATGTTTTTGGTTGTTATGGTTATAAATATGGAGAATCTTGTATTATATATGCATATTTTATACAGAAAGAAGCGTTGTGTGGATTTAGACGTTCGGCGGGGAAATTAGCGGCAGGAACGAAAGTTATAGGGGTGATCGTAAGGGACTATGTATGCTCCGTAAGGGTAACATTTAGAGAACACCCCTATCAAGTAAATAGTATAGTCGCCCTGGGGTATATAAGAGAACGAGAAACGGCATTCAAGGCTGTCGGTTGGCTGTCGATGAACCGTCACAAGTCAACAGAGCGTACGTTGGTTATATTAAGCGCTAGTAAGAGCCTTAATATTCACAAGACACTTTGTACCGGGTACAAAGTAAACGTAAAGCTGAACCAAGTTGAACGGATTGACAAGGCAGACTGTCCCACTCGGAGGACAGGCTGTACCAGCCCTCACTGTCTGGTAGTGACAGGTTGTCCCACTCGGAGGACAAGTTGTTCCAGCCCGCACTGTATGGTAGTGACAGGTTGTCCCTCTCAGAGGACGAGCTGTACCAGCTTTACTGTCTATACTGTCTCTAAGTGACACATCGTCCCATCTTGAGGACAGGCTGGTTTATTGTATTATATTTATATATATATACTAGAACACACCCGTGGTATCACGGGTCCGTAACTGAATTAAAGTATATAACTATGCGCAAGCCTTATTTTAGTATTAGTATTGTTATCTGATAAAGTCATGCCGATTAGTTTTCTCTGCTTTCAAATCTTTCTGTTTGAACCCGTCGAACTGGAACTTATCAATTATAATTGGTAATATTATTTTTTTTTGAAAACAAAAGGTCCTGGAAGGGAGTATTTTTTAATCAACAGCATAGTCCTATTTTAGTTCTATATAAAGTTGAATTCTTTTATTCGCTGTTTTACGTCATGCCCGCTAACAAATTGAAAACTGTACCTATACGCCTTATTTTTAGTTCAGATTTTTAGTATTCGTATTCTTATCTTCTTACTGATTAAAATTTGACAATTTAGAAGTTTTAACCCAGTGATTATGACCCGTGTATATAGCATATTAATCCTGAATACATCGTTTGGTGGTGCGCCTGTTAGATGCGGAACGTAAAGATAAGGTAATCGGTAACATGTGAATATACTATTGGTATCGGCATCGGACTCGATCCAGAACTTCTTAATTATTGGCAATATTATTTACGTGGAAAACAAAAGGACCTGGAGTGGTGTAATTTTTAATCTACACCTTTGTACTATATTAGTTATATATAAAGTTGAATTCTTTGATTCGTCGTTTTTACGTGATGACGGCTGACAAATTGGACCTCGTAATTTTAGTATTATAGATAATTGTTCGTTGTTACTTTATATCGACAAAGAGTCCGTGTGTATATTTTAGTTCATTGTGTATATTTTAGTTCATTGTGTATAGAAAGAGGGACCAAAGATACCAAAGGGACAGTCAAACTCGTAAATCTAAAACAAACTGACAACGCCATGGCTAAAAATGAAAAAGACAAACAGAAAAACAATAGTACACATGACACAACATAGAAAACTAAAGAATAAACAACACGAACCCCACCAAAAACTAGGGGTGATCTCAGGTGCTCCGGAAGGGTAAGCAGATCCTGCTCCACATGCGGCACCCGTCGTGTTGCTTATGTGATTACAAATCCGGTAAAAAGTCTAATTCGGTAGGTCAAATTCATGAAAGGGAAGGGGGTTGTAGTTACGACGTAAGGAACATATCCGATATCATTTGTGAAACGATTATTCCATAACGGTCAACCAACTCGTGATGGCGTCCATAAAATTTACGAAGGGATGATTTCAACTTCACCATTTGGAACTCTTGGTTTAATAGCTTCCTTGTGAGCAGTAACCCTCTATCAAGAAAATCATGATAGGAAATGCAAGCACGGGAATATCGTATCAATTGGGAGATATATACCCCGTATGCAGGTGCTGCTGGAATGTTGCTACTTAGAAATGGAAAGTTCACAATTGGAAAGCTGAAAGCATCTCTTTTGTCGTAAAGTTTTGTCTTCAACCGACCCTCATTGTCAATTTCTAGATGTAAGTCAAGATATGAAACCGACTTAACTTTATCTGTAGTATCCGTTATCTCCAATTCGATGGGATAGATGCGATCCACAAAGTCACCAAATTTTGAATTGTTTAGTGAAAGAACGTCATATATATAGCGGAAAGTAGAGTTAAAGGATATTGCTAACTTTTTATCTTTCTTCCTAAGAAGTTCCTGCATGAAGTCAGCCTCAAAATAATAAAGAAACGAGTCATCAAATAGAGGGGCATAGTTTGTTCCCATTGGGATGCCGACAGTGTAAAGTCTTCAAACTACGTTAGTTTCAAATTCTTTATTAATATGCTTCATCGTTGCAGATAAACTCATAATACAAATAGTAAAAAGCTACAAATAGAAATAATAAAAATCATAAACTCAAATGCCGTAATTCACCAAAAAATTACAAGAAAATAAACAATTGTCAAAATGACACTCATTGACCTCCATACATTTTAAGTATAAAAATTCCTTTGAATAATTATAAGTTCAAAACATAAACAAACATGAACTATATAGCGAAATTAACGTAAAACAACTTTGGCATTAATTGCATTCCATAAAGTGAAAAATTATAAAAATAGAAATACAGGTGTAAAGATGGCACGAATGGCGTTCCATAGATTTTTTACCCGATAGCAACTCTGTACTACTAAAAAGTTAATTAACTTAAATTGAATAAGAAAAATACAATTGCAAGAATAATATTTTATCTTTAACGTTAACATAATTAATTATTCTAAAATAAACGGTGTACAAAGTGCAAAACATACAAAATACTGATGTAAACAAACATGACCTGTGTGCACGTTAATCGGCAGTTCAAACAAAGAAAACGTAGATAATTAATTGCTCAAACTTTAATATTAAAAATATGAAATATTTACTTAAAGTTATAAAATAAAATAATATAAAAATTAACTTACACTGTAGTTTACCAAAGATTGCACGAAAATCGAAAATATCGAAAGCGAAACACAATCTTTCTTCACAATGCCATGTGGGAATCTCAATGAAACTGTAAAAGCACGTGCAAAAATGCGGGAAATTTGAATTATCAAAAATAAGTATATTAATAAAATGTTCTGGTTACATGACAGACAGTCTGTTGAAAAATACGTCCTCCGAACGTAACAAATATGTTGTCAATCAAGAAATCAAGCATCTTGATAATATCGGTTTCAGAGAATTTTTTATTTGAATCAGAATGATTCTTTACAAAGTAGGAGTTATCCCTCCCTAAGACAAGATACTTGTATCTACGTTGGCCATTCTTTTTTAAGAAGCAAAGTAATACCATATATAGTTATTGTTTTTGGTATTGACGTATTGTTTGTGCACAACTTGGATCAAAGTATTTACTGGAACGTTCGTTTAAGATATCAACGCCTGGTTACACGTTACAACACAAAATGGAAAACTAAAGAATAAGAAAAACGACCATCACAAAGCGTTCATATCATTTATACGTATCCCACAGTCCTTTATCAACACTATTATTTTACGAGCATGTTGTAAAGTTTTATTTGGTGCTGATAATTTTGAATTTATCTTTGAACAGAAAATAATTTGAAATATTGATTTTCGATAAAGGGACCGTTTCACCGGGTTTAATAAATCGAGGTATTAAGGGACATTTTCTAATATTTTGTCTAGCGTTTCTTAAGTTAAATTAAGAAACCGGATTGTTATAAAAAGATTTCCATTTAAAACATTCCGTCAATTGTCTCATTCTGCAGTGATGTCAACGTATATTTGTTCCGCCTAACAGTAGTTGCAATGGAAACTTTTTTTATAAACATTGTCATTATATCTATTCCTGTTGGAACACATATTACATACCATTTATTCCGTTAGGAACATATACTGTGGTCAAGTGCATTTCTTTACTAGTAGTATAATTTATGTAAAATTGATTTTAAATATGTAAAATTTACATGTCACTTTATATAAAATAAAAGTTTTGTACACTTCCTGTGTAGATGGAATCATAAGTTGTTCACTTTCTATACAAACCAACTTGTCTATTAGATAATTACTCATTAGGTCTAGTGAGGAACAATCCCATATAACTTTCAGTTATAGTTATATAGTTCATTATTCATGACAACCGTTGTACCACTCCCTTAGTATTTTGAATATTTTCTCTATTTATCGTTGCCTTACATCACGTAGATTGAAAATTGTCTTCCTTTGTAATTTTTCCACCTCAGCTATATCCTTTTTGTCCATAAAGATAACTAACGTGGGGCGGTGTGATACATGTATGGACATGTATATTGCTTAAAATGTCCTATACCAAGTCAGGAAATGACCATTGTTATATTATAGCTCGTTTCTGTGTGTACATTTTAATGATGTGTTTCTGTTGTATCCTTGTTCTCCTCTGATATTTGATGGGTTTCCCTCAGTTGCAGTTTGTAACCCTGATTTGTTTTGTTTTTTCTCAATCGATTTATGAGTTTCGAACAGCGGTATACTACTGTTGCCTTTATGTATATTGATTTGCTTTTCGCCTATATTGCATTGAGAATAGTGTTATTGTACCGTTTTTATAACACAGAATATAATTTTGGCACCTTGACGTCCTTCTGATGTTTCATTGTTCCACTTAACTTTTAAGGACATATCTTGGTAAATGTCACAAAGTAAAATCTACATATCGCCATGGATTCCTACATGAAAAAGTTTATTTTCTGCGTTGCGGGTTACGAGTTCCAATAATATGCATGTGTAGTAAACGATATAAAAAATTATTTCCGTTGTAATAAAGACTGCAAACAGACTTGATGCACCTTCTGTAAAACCTCATTGTAATGGATTTTGTGATGGTAGTAGCTCATATTCTAATCTTCCTTTAACAAGGGATTCAAAGATAATAGAAAAATACTTGTAATTTCCAGTTACGGTTTTATCCTTCTTCTTTTTAAGGACAGGTGTTAATATACCCTTCTTATACTCTTTGTAACGTCCAGATTAGTGAAAATGTTATTGGTTATACTTGCAATATCCACATTTATTTCATCTACTGCTTCTTGATAATGCTCAAAACAGATATCATTTTAATCTGATGTTTTGCCATGCAGTTTCCTAATAATTGCAGTTTTTACTTTTTCATGAGTTGTTTGTTTAGGGTTACGGTTAGGGTTAAACTTTTTTTGTCAAAAAATGGTGTTTCAAGCTTTTTGAAATGTCTAGTCCCGAATTCAAGTATATTTTCTCCTTCATATTTTCCATTTCCAATGTAAAGTATATCAGTATTCGATGAACGGTTTGATCTTTTTTGTTTTATTAATTTATTGAATGTTTTCTTGTCTTTTTCCGAAGTTTGCATATTTTGTTTGCATGTTTCTTTATTGGATGCATGGGCCTGTCTCTTTAAATGTCACAGACGGCGCTTTCTGTTTTTTGAGATTTAGCATTTTTTAATCCGCATCCTGATTTTTTGTGGTTTTATCTTTCAAGCTTTAATGTGCAGACTTGTCTTCCAAAGATTTTTGACTCATTTTGCTGTTCCATTTGACTTTGCCGACAGATTTGAGTGTTTTTTTCAGTTTTCTATAGCTTTGAATAGATTTAATTCCAGCTTTATGTAGTACAGATACTATTTTTTGTATACGTGACTCTACGTTGTTTGGTATATTTTTTTGTCTATATGTTTTACCAAGACTATTTTCAAT
Source organism: Mytilus galloprovincialis (assembly GCA_037788925.1). Lineage (NCBI taxonomy): Eukaryota > Metazoa > Mollusca > Bivalvia > Mytilida > Mytilidae > Mytilus > Mytilus galloprovincialis. The sequence continues at coordinate 74,922,342 of CM075342.1, read as the reverse complement.
ATTTGACTTGTAGAGACTTTTGTCGCATTTTCTCAAGTTTGGTCTCGTATGTATTTTGACAGGGCAGACAGTACTGGTACATCTTTTCACGTTTAAAACAAAAGCTAGGACAAGGTACGATAAGACCCGTTTTTATCCTCCCTTTTTTCTCATTTTCTCAAATTCTGTTTTCAAAAACTTATCATTATGTTTTATTCCCTAATGCTTGAAGTTTGTTTGTATAACTTCAAACCCATTAATTTTAGCAACTTGGTGAGATGACAGGGGTTAAATTTCTGTTATTTTTCAAATATTGTAATTATTATTCACTTTGCAGGTGTTTCGCATAACGAATTTTTAGTTTTAAGTGCCTGCGCTAACGTGACTCAGGAATATTTTTATTCCAATGTCATTATAACTGTTTTTACCGTCAGGATCGCCGTAGTTTTCTCCGGGTCACGTAGGCGCACCCTATTAAATTTTAAAAAAGCAATGACCAAAAATCGTAATTTTCCTTTCTTTGGCGTTTTTTGTGCCCTTTTACCTCTCTTACCTTACCCATTTTTTGAAATTAATGGTTTTGAAGTTCATCCAAACAAACTTCAAACCTAAGGGAATGTTTTAATGTGATAAGTAGCTTTCTAAAACAGAATTTAAAAATGAGAAAATAGGAGGGGCATAAACGGGCCTTATCGTATCTTGTCCCTTGCTGTTACAGGCGTATGATCGGAAGTATTTGTAGTGTGACTTAAAGCTATCTTTACAGTTAGTTTTAATTGCTGTATAACTTTTTTATTTAACAAAAAATAATCAATTTGTAAGACTAATTTACCACTGTGATGGAAAAGAGTTTGCTTTATCGGGTGGCTATCTGGTAAATGTAATTGTTTATATTTTTGGCATAGTTCGTGGTTCTGTTGTGCTGTCCTATGTTGTTTTGTTCTATTTTGTTCTGTGGTTAGCATGTCGAAATATACTATTGTCTTGTTTATTTGTGTATCTCTCTGTCCTGAGTGTTCTTGTATGTATTTGTACTGTATTCCTGTCATGTAGTGTTGCCATTTGGGTGTTAACTTCAACATTGCCATAAAAGCGTGAGGTTTGTCTAGCCACAAAACAGGGTTCAACCCACCGTTTTTTTTCTTAAAATGTATTCTTCCAAGTCAGGAAAAGGTCAGTTTTTGTCTTTTATTTCGTTTCTCTGTGTGTCATGTGTGTTGCATTGTGGGTTTTTTTTTTTTTTTTTTTTATTTGCAAAATCATTGTTTCTGTTGTTTCGTTATTTTCCTCTTATAGTTGATGTGATTCCCTCGGTTCTGATTTCTGTTGTCTCAATCGATTTATAACTTTCGAACAGTGGTATCTTACTGTTGCCCTTTCTGTATGAAACCTTCAAATACTTTGTTCCATTTTCTATTATCAGGATGCAAGGGCGCATTCATATCGTCACATAGGATGCATATGATCTGGTAAATTTCTTTATACTTATCCATAATTTCTGAAATTTGATATAGTGCATCTTTGAAACTATTGTCCCCACTAATTTGGGCAGATGGCATATATACATCAATTAGATATATTAAATTTGGGTTACTGTCTGTTGTTAGTACTTGAGTGAGATAATTCCCATCCGGCATTATATTAACTGCATTGTCAAGTCTTTCTGCCAAAAAAATGCTGTTCCACCATAGCCACGTATACATTGATTTATAGACTATACACATTTAAAACAAACAAATTCTTTTCTTTGGGTCAGAATAGATGTCACTCACAGCATGTATTCTGAGAATCTATTAATGAAGAAATACCGCAGATAAGAAGTGTGACCATAACAAATTAATACACAATGATCTAACCAATTTTTAAATGGTTTATATGATAACTTCTTAAAAGATGCTTTATCAATTAACCATAGTGATCGAATTATCACAGCACAAAAAATTCAAGGTAATAAAAATATTCCTATAGTCACTTTTCATATCTGAGCTTAATCCATGATGTTATACAATCATGTAAATGTAAGATTAAATATGACTATCACGAAAGATCAGAATTTATTGCAATTTGAAGAAAAATATAAACACAGGATCAATGTTGAACACTACCTTCTTGCGTTAATATCAAGACCATGCCGAAATATCGAAATATAAAGAATTAAGATGTAACATATGACATATATATCAATTTAATTAATTTTGTGTGAATAATATTCATTTGGAATTTTACATTAATTTTGTAAGCGTTTCGCACATATGAAACTTTTGTTTTAAGTAAAAGAGGGATTTGACAGTTTGGAAATGCTGCAATTATAATATTAATGATATTTCTTTTGTGTAGATGTCTAACCAATAAACCTCTGTCGGAAATTACAAATACAAAACGGGTATAAAAAATAAACATGCCTTGGTTGATTCAAACTAGATTGAAATAATGAGAGGTGAGTATTAAAATGCATTTCATTGTTTTTCCACATTAAAAGTGTGCGAGATTTTGTCACAATGTCTTTTAAATGTGCTTTAGGATCTTTGTCTACTAAAATCTATAGGTTTTTTAATATCCAAATTATAAATTATTTTCTATCTAAACTCATGTTTAAAAGTACATGGTACCTACCTCTCAATAGATATTTTAAAAAAGAAAAAAATAATAGCATTGCACAGTGATTATTTGTTCACATATGACACTAGTGTTCTTTACAAAATTAGCCAAGTTATGTTCATACAATATGTTTTTTTCTGTTGTAGATGCTGTAGACGAATGTAAAATGAAGACTACAATATGGAACAACAGTGCAAGATGCCTAGAATATGTCTCTGAAATATCTGGGAATGAGAAAGACTTATTTTCTAAATAAAATTAAGTATTCAGATTGTGTTTGTTTGAAATTGTGAGATGCATAAGTGGACAACTTGTTGTATAATTACTGTTTTATGTCACAAATATTTTTTGAGTGTGAACAGAATAGATGAAGGTACAACATGTACAATTTCTATCAATAAAAATGAAGGCACAAAAATGTATGCTAACTGAACAACATACTACATGTACATCAACCACCAACACATGACTATCCCACTTAATAGAAAATATACTTTTGCGAAACTTTTATTACACATTAATTGGTATTTATGGATATACTGGGGTAATGATTTCAGCTGTTATTAATAAACCTCAATTCAACCAGTGTTCAACATTATATTCTCAACATTTACCGCATAAACAGTGACTGTCTACCTGGCCACAATTCCCACCTATTTTCAACATACACTGACCGCAGTTAAACCAACATTCGACCTTATTTAAACATACACTGACCACAGTTCAACCGAAATTCGACCGGATTTCAACATACACTAACCACAGTTCAACCGAAATTCGACCGGATTTCAACATACACTAACCACAGTTCAACCAACATTCGACCTGATTTTAACATGCAACAACCACAAGTCAACCAACATTCGACTTGTTTTCAACCTACATTGACCACATTTCAACCTGCAATTGACTTGTTTTCAACATAACTCGACCAAATTTAGACCAATATTCAACCTAATTTCAACGTTGGACGCTGACGTTGAAACAACGTTGTATTTTCAACGTCATATCAATTTTCAATCCAACACTACTTTTCAACATTGATCCAACGTTGAAATCTGACGTGTAGTCAATGTTGATTCAACGTTGTTGTGCCTGCTGGGTAATATCATAATCGGGTAATCAATAAAAAAAAATGGTAGCCAATGAGATGATTATAAAATGACAGTTTATATAAAGTGACTACTGAACAGACCTCTGTAAAAAACAATGTTTTGTATGTATGTATATGTTACAGGCATTTTCTTAATTTAGGCATTTTGTAAAATGCTTGAAAACTTAAGGCATTTTCTAAAATACCTGCAAGATTCAGTCATTAAACACAATGACTAAATTTTCTAGGCATTTTTCAAAATGCCGTGAAAAAATTAAACGGCATTCTACAAAATGCCTGAATCTATTTTATAGCATGAAAAGTTAAAAAAAAAAACTCACTTGAAAGCTTTCAACAGTTTTTATAAGGTAATTACTGAATAGAAAAGGGGTAAAGTTTAAAGAATCAAGAATATATTTTACATAATTATTCCAAATTTATGACAATTTAATAAAAACGATATACACGTATATATTTTCTGACATAGTGATGATAGATTGGAAAAGGCAACATAAGTACATGTTTTGCAAGCTTCTAAAGTCGAATACTCAACTGAAAAAATTCTTTACAATCGATCACTATCAGGAACATTCATTTTACTAAAAATAATACGTGTTTGTGTGAGGGTGTAGTAAATTTACCTTAAATCCAAATGGGGAATGTGTCAAAGAGACAACAATCCGACCAAAGAGCAGAAAACAGCCTCATGCCACCAATGGGTCTTCAATACAACGAGAAATCCCGCACACGGAAATGTGCATTAGCTGACCTTAAACAAAAATGTGTACTACTTCAGTGATAATGGACGTAATACTAAACTAGCCAAAAAAAAACACAGAACTACAAAACGAATACGCATAGTAAAACTCAGTTTCAAAAAGGCCATAGGTAACAAAATAAAGTAAACAATATGACAATGATACATAAATTAACAAAAGACTACTAGCAATAGTTGTTTACCATTTAAAGCAATCACTGGACAACAAATCACGTATTGGACATGATTCGCTGGAAATGTTAATCTTAACCTAATGCATTTAGACCAAATCTGAGGAGTTTGAAAAATGATCATCATGTTAAAATCTATCTGTCATGAAATTTTCCAAACGATTCGAACAAGCAGTTGTTGGGTTGCTGTCCCTGCTTTGGATATATTTTAAAAGTCGTTTTTGCAAATTTTGGTAATTATCGTGAATATAATTAGATGAATTGTAATCAGCAATAATGTTCAGTCAAGTAGGATCTACAAATAAGTCAGCATGACCAAAATTGTCAATTGACCTGAAGTAGTTATTGACAACTTTCAACAATTTTTTGTAATCTTTTACAAGATCTTCTCCACTTAATCCACTGCAGAAATAACCTATACAAATTATAACCAAATTGTTCACGTCTTAAAAATGCATTTTACATATGTGACTGAAAGCAAACAAACAGCAATCAGTCGATTAAAAACAAACTTCTTTTTCATATGTTTCACTTTACTGTTTTCAATATAGATTTTCTAAAAATATGATTGTAAAATTTGTTCTACTGACAGAACAATAAGTTCTTCTGACATTTTGACATAATAATCATAAATTCACTACTGATATTTTAATATAATTTCACTAAAAAGAACATATCATATGACATACCAACCTTCCAAGCTGGGTTTTGGAGAATAAATCAAATCTACCGAACCAATAGTTATTTTCTTTGCAAGAATCTGTGTTTTGTCCACTTTTGTCATATGCATCTCAATGATATCCTTCTCCTATAAATTATCTAAAACTGAACAGGCGATTTGTGGAATTTTGTTTCAAAATTTCAGTATTAAAACATTTACACATTTTTTTTCGTTACAAGTTTTATTTATTAATACACTTTTAGTTGCAACCATATTAAATATGGTACAAAAATTCAACACAAAAATCGATTTGTTTTTGCCCCAGATGCCATTTTTTGCATTGAAATTGAAATATCTTTTATTAAACAAACTGTACTTAAACTAAACCGTGATTTGAAAAAAAATAAGCAATTACTGTAACTAAGTTCTTTTTTTTTCTTTTCGATATTACCTCTATTTCTCCTATAAGTTCAACAGAAAAAAGTACTTTTAAAAAAAGCATGCCTTTCGTAGGCAGATTGTGAGCTTGAATGGACGATGACCCCATTTTTTTCATTTTATTTTTCTATTACGTATATATTTTAAAGTTTATTTACAGAAAAAATAGCGAAATCCTATATTTAAAAAAAGAAGAGTTATGATACCCTCGAGCCCCTTAACCTATATTGTATAAATTATCCTTTAGATTTTAATCTTATCCCTGCTTAACTTTTTTACTGTAAACTGTATTCTCTTAGATTCGGTATGTATAAATATATTGTATTATTTTAGTCGATTTACTTGAAATATATTAATATAAATAAGTTTTAAGATTTTGTGACACATTTTAATACATGCACGTACATAACTGTTTGTTGTGTTCCATAAAAAAAGAATAAGAAACAAACTTTTATTGCGCGCTTATAGGAGGGTCTGGATGGGGGTCTGTTATTCTGTAAACATTTAATTTTCACCCCTTTTTTCTCTCATCTTTAAAAAAATAACCCCTTTTTTCTCTAATCTTCAAAAAATTAACCCAACCCTAACCCTAACCTAACCCTTTTTTTCTCTAATCTGCATTTTTTTGCCCCATTATTCTCTAATCTTCATCTTTAAAGGGCATCATTCTTTAATCATTTAACCCCATCCAAACCCTTTTATAATACTCATCCGAGCATTTGAGTCGAATGTGTTTTGGGGTCCGTTATTGGTTTCTTCATTTTTCTAGCTTTGTCGAAAGCTGTGAATAACAGTGAACACTTCCGGGTTAAAATGTGACGTCACATATTGGAAAAGAAGAAAACACAAAGACACTTTTACCTTGATTTAAAAATAATAAGGAACTTTATGGTAGAAAAAATCGAATCAAATATCTAAGTAGAGAAGAAATGAGTGAACTCACTCCAGACGAGGTAGATTATTGAAGCTAAACCAAAAAATCAACAATAAATTGATTTGTCATGATTCCTTATTTTCAATGTTTTGACTGAAATTATTAGTGAATGTACAAAATTATGACTGATACTTTTTAAAACCCTTTGACTGTTTGTGTTACATCACATAAGTATCCATTTAAGTATATTATCTGTATATCTGCAATATGGAAATTTCGACTGCAGATTAACCACATAGAAGTAGATGTAAAAGACATTGATAATGCAGCGTCTTTTTACCACAGAACACCACAGAATACCACAGAACACCACAGAATACCACAGAACACTAAAAATATACCACAGAACACATATAATATGCCACAGAAGTCCTAAATAGTAACAATTCAGACATTACAGTTGTTGTTATTGCTAATTATGTCTATAATATGACTTTATTAGTCAAACAAATTAAAAATTTCAATCTAGTGTCGACTCATTGTCCTTACGACCCCAATCGACCTGGCCTTTAATTGGGACCAGACTAAAAATTAATGTAAGACCAATTATCGAGAAAACCACATAGAATTGTACCAATATAATTTTTTCTTGTTGGAAATTGAAGGTCGAAGACTGATTTACGTTTGTTTGTGTGTGTGTGTGTGTGTCTTCCTCAAATTTCAAGTGAAAAAATTCTAGTTTAGATAAGTCTTGTCTGGTCAAATTTCAATAATAATAAAGAGATATAAAATTAAGTTGAAAATTTTAATTTGATAACATCAATAACAAAACAATTCAATAAATACATTAATGTCTTTTTTCGGCTCTTTCTGTTCTTGGTCTCTTTCTCTGCATAGGTTTCTTGGCTATTGACTTAGCCTTGTTCACAACAGAGTATAGTCCATCGGATGAAGTTATGATATTTTCGTGTTTTCTTTTTTTACTGTCCTGCAGGAAATTATTAAAGAGCTTTCGTTTTTCCTCGTCTGATTTTGTTTTCCAGATGGCATCTGCTATAGTGTACTGTTTGTATGAGTTGACCAGCATGTAGTCCCCAGAATGATGAAGGGCTGACCGTAGATTAATGAACTGGAAGTCCACCATGTCAAATAGTTTATCAACCAAATCTGGTGCATGTTGGGGCTTCCAGTTGACTGCCACTTTCATCACCCGGTTCATGGATTCTGCATTGTTGTTCGTCCACATTTGCTTAGTGCCTAAACGTCTATTGGGTGCATTAACGAATTCTTCAACTCGTGGCTTAAAACTTTGTTCGTAATATTTCAGGAACTGAGGATGATTTGCACACAAGTCCTTGAGCTCCGAATCTGCCCTTGCAAATTGCAATGTGTCGTCTGCGCTTGCAATTCCTTGATCTCCAAAAATTGTGTTGATGATGGTTTTTCTTTCTTGGGTGCTAACACCAACACGATCTTGAAGGTAATGTTGTACATTGTCCTTTAAATGTTTTGTGCACAATCTTCGTTTGGCAGTTGGAAATGCATTTTCTATCGCCTTGGTCATAGCTTTTTCATCATCACTGCCAAACTCTATATTTTCGTGGAGACGAAGTTCAACATCATTAATGGGTAGTTCAAGTGTGGTTTTGGAAATGTTACGTCATTGTCTGAAGATGTTGGTTCTTTGTCAGTTGATGAGACTGATAATGGAGAAGTGCATTCTGACTCTTTTGGAGATGGTGGCGGTTTTGCACTTGGTGAGGAACAAATGGTTTCATTCACGGCAAAATTCATCGACTCGGTCACTGATTCGTAATCACCAATGTCTGACATTTCTGATGTTTTCGTCTTAATTGGCGAGCTGTGGTTTGTTGGTGTGAAACTTTGATTAAGTTGGGTAGTATTTTGTGGTGTGCTGGTTGTTAGCGGGACGAAATGATTTGGCGTCCACATACCGTTTATTCCCCAATTAGTGTGAGTCCACATTATAGTTAATAACCCTGATGGTGGAAGGTGAAGTGGTGTGTATGTTGTATTCAACGTCCTGTATGCAAGATGACCTTTACCATAAACTGGTGGGTAAATTGTTTGGATACTCTTACCAATGACATCAGAAGCTGCCATTATGGTCCATGCGCACGACCATGCCCTGTCGGTTGCACATTGGATGCACGATTCCTGAAAGGTAGGGGACAACATCAATATATTGGAAGCGTTAGGGTGAGATGTATACAAGTCAAAGTTGTATATCAGCTTGATGGATTTTACAAAGGTCCTTTTAAGGACCATCAATATTTTCAAAAAGATCCATCATTGTTGTTCACTTAATTACCCTAATTTCATCCCCCATCCATTAATATTAAGTTCCAAAAGGTTTTGCCAATTAGAAAACCAATTCGATGTCAAAATTTAAAATATAAAATTACCAAATTGTAAACTTCATGAACATATAATATATAAAATTACCAAATTATAAACTTCATGAACATATAATATATAAAGTTACCAAATTATAAACTTCATTAACATATAATATGCCGTAACTTAATAAGAAAGATGAATTAATAAAACTTGACACGTGTCGTTAATAAATATGTTAAATGTGATAATCAATCACTTATCAAAAATAAAGCCGTCCTCGGTAAGAAATAGAAAACAAATTCAATGTCAAATATTTAAAATATAAAATTAACAAATTGTAAATTTCATAAACATATTATATTCCGTAACTTAATAAGAAAGATGAATTAACAAATTTGACACGCGTCGGTGATAAATATGTTAAATGTGATAATCAATTATAACTTAATTATCATAAATCGCAATTAACAATTGTGCTATATACATTTTGAATTAACAAATCCTGACACGCGTAAGTAATAAAAAGATTATACCGATTCAACAGATTAAGAAATTTAGCGTATGAAACAAAATTTACAAAAATTGTGCAAAATTGCAATATTTTTTTTAATATAAAAACATAAAATTACCAAATTAAGACGAAGTAAGCCAGATGAATAAGAGTAGGTTGACCCTACTTCTTCTTTCAAACAGGTCAAACAACAGAACGTAGAACAGCTGGATGTTACCAAGAAATCGACGTCTTGTAATGATAACTGTTGACAGTCATAGTGGTACCATGAATTGCAAGAGTCACACTGTACTGAGTTCTTGGAGCAGTTCTGTCTGCAGTCACCACAGGGCCAAAAAATCGACCTTTTTAGGTACGAAACTTTGCGTTTTGGCATTTTGACTTTACTGATTAACTTTGAAACTTTATAATAGATTTAGAAAGATTTTTGAATTTTTTTTCTTGTTCTATCAATAGATACCCTTTGGTCAATATTTTTAAATTTTGGAGCCAATCGTAAATTTGACCAATAATATTAACAGGAAATAAAATATTGTCTACTTATTTTCGTCGGAAGTAAAAGATGATCCAATAACATTTACATGAAGAAATTGTGATTCCAGTACTTTATGGTTTCACGTTTCCATTGTCTAACACAAGATTTGAGACGTCGCTAACAGAACAAAAATGTGAAATGACTTCTCTTGAGACATCGTTAAAAAACAAAAAGTTATGTAGGACTTCTTTTAAATTTCCATTTCTTTTGACAGCGTGGTTGAATTATAGAAGCCATCCGTTCTTTTTAAATTTTGACATAGACCTCATTATAAAGTGGGTTGTGTTTGTTTAATTACTCTTAATAATGACCATAACATAGGCTTCTGTTTTACAAGCATTATTAAAAAAAAAATTATAAAATTATATAAGAATGTCAAAAGGAAACCCATTCAAAGATATTGCATGATAATTGATTAAAATCGTGCTAAAGGAACTTTATGCATTTCAAATAGAATTTAAATATATTCATAATATTAAAGTATTCAGTCAAAGTCCTCGATCTCTTTCCGTCGGTTAGATTTTGATATTTGTCTCTTGTCTTATTTTTAGGAAAACTATTTTATATAAGAAGAAGAAAGAAATGAATGAATAAAATATATAATATATATATTTGGTGGTTTGCGGAGTTGTCATGTTATAGACTTTCCTTTCCTGTTTATTTAAACTTTAATTCAATATGATTTGTTGCATTAATAACTGACATAATATATTAAGGTCACAATTAATACAATAAAACAAAAAAACAAAATTAAAAAAAAATGCGCTGTTTAGCGATATGCGGTTTGCGATCGGTGATGAAGTTTAGATTTCCCGTCTAATTAACATTAGTTCATGGATTTTTTAAGTTATTTTAATGGTATGTTGCATATTTTAGTTGTTTTTTTTTGTTTGTTTTTATGTTCTGTGGTATATTTTGAGTGTTCTGTGGTATATTATATGTGTTCTGTGGTATATTTTTAGTGTTCTGTGGTATTCTGTGGTGTTCTGTGGTAAAAAGACGCTCCGTGTAATTCAATATTATGTCTTGAACGTTGAAGATCTAATTCATTGTCCTGTGACAATTTTATTGTTGATAAATAAATGTTATCCCATGAGTGTTTAAAAAAGGATAACACATCGCAATAGACCAAGTGACACAGAAATTAGAAATTATAGGTCTCTGTATGGCCTTCAACAAAACACTAATACACTATATGCCCCCCCGTTAATGGACATTACATAGGTTCCAGTAAAATTTTGATATCAGGATACAAAATATCTGACGCCACAATAAAAAGGATTTATGACAATAATGTGTGACATCAATAGCTAAAGTGGCACAGATTCTCGGGTCAGGCGGGATTAGTGATAGGTGTATAAGCAAAGCCCATACCCATAGTCAGCTAGAAAAGGGCGACATCACAAATGTAAAACAATTCAAAAGAGAAAACTAACCGTCTAATTAATGTCTAAACAAATGAACAAACCAAATATGTAACACAGCAACAAATGACATCCACCTAATCACAGCCTCCCGACTTGGGACAGTCACATTCAAACAGAATGTTGTGGGTTTAAACATGTAAGCGTGATCTCAACCCTCAACTTGGACAGTCATGACCGTTGTGTAACAGTACAACATAAAAATTAACTACATTCTGTATAAAATTCAGTTGAAAAATGCTTAACTCATCAGATGGATCCATACAAATAGATCTAACACATACATGACATACATGTAGTAAGCCAAGCACATGATCAATTACATCAAATTTTTTTTTATTTTGTTTCTTTTGACTTTTAACCTTTAACCTGTTAACTGAAACTATTGTATGAAACCAGAGTCAATTTCAGATTAAAATAAATGTTTTGTGTTTCTTATTAACAGCTAAATGATAGTTGTATCCATGATGATAGGACCCAGCTAATTAAACATGGGTATTACCCATTGATGCACAGGTTTGGGATGGAAAATCTTGTGTCCATGATGTGGATTATAGAAATATTTACATTTACTACATATACTGACAAAATGTCAGATACATTTTGTCCAAATGACTTCAAATGTCAGAACTAAATAGTGTTCAAGTAGGTGCTGTAAACTGACTACTGTTTGTGTCAAATTGTGGGTATGATTGTCAATGAGAACTATCTTTTGAAAAGGGCTTACCTCATCAAATTGACACAAAGCAAAAAAACCACAACATTCTCAAAAAGACTAAAGACACAAGTCATCGATCGAACACTGTTGTCAGTAGTAATGCAGATAGAGATCACATTATAAACAAAATAATATCTGGTTTGAGATTTAATTTTCCACTAATTATAACAGATAAGGAGAAGACGTCTGGCCAGGTTAGCAGGAAACCAGACTACCCCTCCAGATGGAGACAGGTCATCGGGAACCCAGTCTACACCTTCTAGTCAGTCTTCAGAAAGACAATCAAGTCAGTCAACACCAAGTCAATCATCAGTAGACACTTCACAGAGACGAACTCTTCCAAGTAAGTCATTAGTACATTGTAGATCCTAAATAAGTCATCAGTAGATACTAAACTAATACGAACTCTTCCAAGTAAATCATCAGTAGATACTTCACAAAGTAGACATGTTTATGCCCCTGTCGTAGTGGAGTTAAGATTTACCCTTTTCTGTACGTCCCAAAGTTAGTTTCCGTTGTCCAACTTTAGTTTGCCTCAACCAAATGTTAAGAAACTTATATATACACACAATGCTTATTACCACAAAACACAGATTAAGATTGAATTTTGGTGGCATCACTATAACTGTTCTAGAGTTATGCCCCTTTACAAATGGGAAAATTGCTGAATGCCTAAAAGTAGCATACATGTATCTGCAACAAGAAAGATGAGTTTGGGAGGAAAAAACAAAGAGGTTATTCATCATGTTCATTTTTGTCAATGTATAAGAAAAGATCTGTTTTAAAAAAGATTGTGTTACAAAAGTGTTTTTTCCTAACATTGTGCCCTCATATTCTTGTTTGAACACCGGTGTCATATGGTATTTTGAACCCCCTAAAAAGTGAACCCGGGGTCAAAATACCATGCGGTAAAATGACCCCCGGGTCATTATACCGCATGGTATTTTGACCCCGGGGTCATTTTTCACATATGGTATTTTGAACCCCCCTGCGGTATATTGAACCCCCCTGTTTTTGATAAATAGTATTGCAGATAATCTAATTTACAATTTATTGGCTATCATTTTTTTTAATTTGTGCTTTTTAGTAGGGGGTTCAATATACCGCAGGGGGGTCAAAATACCATGGCTAAGTAAAATTTTCAAAATATCTTTTCCAGTATATTAAATACATACAAACTACTCATTGGAGTATTATAACTATGTTAAGGAGTTAGAATAGCTTGAACTTTTGAAATTCAAGGTCTATAGTAGGGGGTTCAATATACCGCAAGGGGGTCAAAATACCATGGCTAAGTAAAATTTTCAAAATATATTTCCAGTATATTAAATACATACAAACTACTTATTGGAGTATTATAACTATGTTAAGGAGTTAGAATAGCTTGAATTTTTGAAATTTAAGGTCTATAGTAGGGGGTTCATTCTAACATGACGTCCTTCAAACGCTTTGAGGTCACACCCGTGGTAAAATATGAATATATTTCATGGGCTGTTCCCATTGTACTCCCACGTCATATGTTTTTAATTAATGAGGAACCCGACGTCATAGAACGATGACGTAAGAATATAAGCATTTTACGGGAAAATTCACGCTTGTGAATCCGAAAATCATCACAACAAGGAAACGTAAACAAACGATGCTAAAATGTGTTATAAGCCTTTTTTTTTTTTGCATGTTAGACATATAAGTAAATTATCATTTAAATTTATCTAAAACTATCTAAATACGTTATTTTAAATAGTTAAACATGTCACTAATTCAGTTTGCTCCATTCTTTTACGTCAATTTAATAGTGCGTTTATTTATGAGAACGGCAAATATTTGCCTCCACCTAGAGCGCTTTGATCCAAAAGAATTGCCGTATTTGTCCTATTAGAATCGAAATAATTCATGGGGGCTTGAATATATCTAGATTTTACCACGGGTTGTCCCTTTATGCCGATATTTTACCCCTCGCTAACGCTCAGGGTAAAATATTTGTCATAAAGGGCCAACCCGTGGTAAAATCACGATATATTCAAGCCCCCATGAATTATTTCTTAAATATACCGCAGGGGGGTCAAAATACCATGGCCAAGTAAAATTTTCAAAATATCTTTTCCAGTATATTAAATACATACAAACTACTCATTTGAGTATTATAACTATGTTGAGGAGTAAGAATAGCTTGAATTTTTGAAATTCAAGGTCTATAGTAGGGGGTTCAATATACCGCAGGGGGGTAAAAATACCATGGCTAAGTAAAATTTTTAAAATATCTTTTCCAGTATATTAAATACATACAAACTACTTATTGGAGTATTATAACTATGTTAAGGAGTTGAAATAGCTTGAACTTTTGAAATATTAGGTCTATAGTAGGGAGTTCAATATACCGCAGGGGGGTCAAAATACAATGGCTAAGTAAAATTTTCAAAATATCTTTTCCAGTATATTAAATACATACAAACTACTCATTGGAGTATTATAACTATGTTGAGGAGTAAGAATAGCTTGAATTTTTGAAATTCAAGGTCTATAGTAGGGGTTTCAATATACCGCAGGGGGGTCAAAATACCATGGCTAAGTAAAATTTTCAAAATATCTTTTCCAGTATATTAAATACATACAAACTACTTATTGGAGTATTATAACTGTGTTAAGGAGTTAGAATAGCTTGAATTTTTGAAATTCAAGGTCTATAGTAGGGGGTTCAAAATACCATGGCTAAGTAAAATTTTCAAAATATCTTTTCCAGTATATTAAATACATACAAACTACTCATTGGAGTATTATAACTATGTTGAGGAGATTCAAGGTCTATAGTAGGGGGTTCAATATACCGCAGGGGGGTCAAAATACCATGGCTAAGTAAAATTTTCAAAATATCTTTTCCAGTATATTAAATACATACAAACTACTTATTGGAGTATTATAACTATGTTAAGGAGTTAGAATAGCTTGAATTTTTGAATATTTATATATACATATGTTATAATTACAAATTATTAAAGCATTCAAGCTACATATGGTCTAGTTATATTATAATGTGTCAATAAGTATTTTGAATGACATTTTGTTGGTAAAGACTTAATTCAGAGCACTTATACCAAGGAAAGATATTTCTTTTAATTAAGCATGGAAAATGTACCTTCCCTTCTTGTATGAATGATTTTTTAATCTATGATAAGCTTTAGAATAATGTAAAATGTTCTAATAATCATCTAGGATGAAAAAAAACAGGGGGTTCAATTTACCATCGGGGTTCAATTTTCCATACAGGGGGGGTTCAATTTACCATGGAGGGTTCAATTTACCATAGCGGTATTTTGACCCCGGGGTCAATTTACCATGGGGTTCAAAATACCATATGACACCGGTTTTTGGAAATGTTTTAATTTAATTTTCAATGATTTTTTTTAGGTACTTTAAGTGTAGACCCAATCACACCAGACTCACAGAGAAGTATGGAAGTGGATTCAGAATGCTCAGAAAAACAGTAAGTTTGATTTAGAGAAGTATGGAAGTGGATTTAGAATGCTCAGAAAAACAGTAAGTTTGACTTAGAGAAGTATGAAAGTGGATTTAGAATGCTCAGAAAAACAATAAGTTTGATTTAGAGAAGTTTAGAAGTGGATTTAGAATGCTCAGAAAAACAGTAAGTTTGATTTAGAGAAGTATGGAAGTGGATTTAGAATGCTCAGAAAAACAGTAAGTTTGATTTAACATAGCTGTCATTGCTCTTTGTGTTGACATAATCTGTGACTAGAAGGGCAATAAATTATATTGTAAGAGTATTCTTTATATTTAAATTAGATTATGGAGACCCATTATATTATATAAAAGAGCATGTTTTATATTTAGATTGGATTCTGGACACCACTTATAAGAGTATGTTTTATTTTATGATTGAATTCTGGAAACCTCTTTGAAAAATGTGCTTTATTTTTAGATTGAATTCTGGAAACCCCTTTTAAGAGTATGTTTTACTTTAAGATCATGAATTGAATTCTGGAAACCCCTTTTAAGAGTATGTTTTATTTTTAGATTAAATTCTGGAAACCCCTTTTAAGAGTATGCTTTATTTTTAGATTCCAGTCTCAGATGGATGTTGATTCTGGAATAGAAACCATGGAAGTTGATGAAACAGAGACTAAATATGATGTGAAACGTCGACGGGTAAATATAAGTTTAAACAGACACTTAATACAATGTTAAGTGTCGACGTGTAAATATAAACCATGCAAACAAACATGTAAACAGACACTAAATATGATGGGCAACTTCAACAAGTATATATAAGCATAAGTCTAAACAGACTTTTAATAATGATGTAAAACATTGACGGGTAAATACAAACAAATATATAAACAGCCACTAAATATGATGTGAAACCTCGACGGGAAAATACAAACATAAGTATACACAGATACTAAATATGATGTGAAACATCAACAGGTAAATATAAACAGACACTAAATATGATGTGAAACATTGACGGGTAAATACAAACAAAAGTATAATAATGGATCATGATAATTATTGTAACATTAATAAAGAGCCTGTCTAAAAAGCTTTGAGCATGCATGCTCTGAGCTTCCTCTTAAGAATAATTATATGATCTCTAAACAGACATTAAATATGGTGTGAAACATTGATGGGTAAATACAAATGAACATGTATATAAACATAAATTCTAGGGAATGTAAATTGATGGTTTTCACTCTTAAAATTCAAGAGGAATTGTATGATCTTTAAGTGAATGTAGATGAGGGTTTTCACCCTTGATGTCAAATCTAAGAAGGCAAACAAACAATAAGCATGATAAAACACATATTTTGGTTTATTTTGTATTTCTCATTGATGTATATATCTCTTGTTATTCTTATTGTGACAGATAAAATGCTGACTACTAGGCATGTCAGAGAACACTGGATAAGAAATAACAGAAACATGCAAATTTTAAGAAAAGATAACCAGGTTAAGTAGCCACTCAATATATTGTGAAATACAAATATTTTCTCGTAGTTTGACTTTAAATCAAGACTAATCATATGATATTTCAGGAGGTTGGTGCTGAAGCTAATGAAGAACAGATGTTAAGTGCAATAAGGTCAATATTCCTGGTGTCTTGGAAAGAAAGTTCATCTGATACACTTCATTTACCACAACTGAGCGACTCAGTAGATGAAGGTTAGTATTATAGGTTAAAAGGTTATGTGTGACTTGTGTGGCTATAGGTTAATATCATCAGTGCTCATTGGCAAAACAAATGCTGGAAATATAGATTCCACAACTGCAACAAATGTATTACGATATTTATCCACTCCAGACAGTTAGATTTTAATATTTGAAGCGCAAGGCTTAAAATTTAACTGTTGAGAGTGGAGAAATATTGTAATACACGAGTTACAGTGGTTGAATCTGTTTCTCTTTAATGATTTTTATCCTTCCTTCAAAGATTTGAGGAAAGTTGTTTACTTTTGATGTAATGTCATCAGGCATGGTCGCCTTTATTCATGACGTCACACAATAAGAAAATTTAGAAGAAAACAAGAAAATTTAACGTCACAATCAAATTTCAACCAATCATTTGCCGAGAACAGATTTTTCACTAGTGAGGAGAAATAGTTTTCTCACACCAGTCAGGAAATGTGAAAATAGCACAAAAATTAGAAAACAGGCTAGTGGAGACAATGAAGATAATTTATAGGCATACAATGATTAATATAGAGGGAAATCAAAGCGTCAAAAAGTTTAAGTGTTCAAGTCATATTATGTATACGTACTTGCAAAATCCCTGATTCCTGACAACCTCCCAGAGTAAACAAACAGTTTATAATTTCCATAACAAGGTCTTCATTATCAAAATATTAATGCACATGTATGCTGTTCATTTGTATGCCCTACCTACGATAGTAGTGGGGCATTATGTTTTTTGGTCTGTCCATTTGTCCATCCATCTGTTCGTCCGACTGTCCTGCTTCAGGTTAAAATTTTTGGTTAAGGTAGTTTTTGATGAAGTTGAAGTCCAATCAACGTGAAACTAAGTACACATGTTCTTTATGATATGATCTTTCTGATTTTAAAGCCAAATTATACTTTTGACCCCAATTTCACGGTCCACTGAATATAGAAAATGTTAGTGCGAGTTTCAGGTTTAAGTTTTTGGTCAAGGTAGTTTTTGATAAAGTTGAAGTCCAATCTTAAAACTTATGTACACATATATTGTTCCCTATGGTATGATATTTCTAATGTTAAAGCCAAATTAGTCTTTTTACCCAACTTCACAGTCCACTGAACATGAAAAAGGATAGTGCAAGTGGGGCATCCGTGTTTGAATACTGAATAACAGCACGTCAGCTCCCTAAAAAAAAATCACTTTGTTATAAATTTCATATACAGGTTGTATAGATTACAAAGATTTAGTGAATGAAACAGTAATGGAAGTATTGTTGAAGATAAGAGAGAGCTCTGATAATCCTATCCTGAAACTTAGAACTGCATCACCAAGGAAACCAGGCTCAAGTCCAAAAACGTGAGTCTCCAACCCAAACAATTGAGGTTCATTGGAAACAAGTCTATGTAAAACACTGAAAAATGAAAGCAACAAAATATACACTCAATAACAAAATGAACTTTACATAAGGATGACAGGTATATCATAAACAAGAATAGGAAAAATTCCAAATTGTCTTTAATTTTCGTATACATAATTCTTCACGAAGTTTTAATATCAAGATTTTAAAAGAATCACTTTAAATTAGGCTATAGTATCTTCAATATCAATACGCTACCAGGAAAATTGAATTATTTCCTCACTAATTTTACATTTCAAGACCAACATTATTACATGTTTTATGGTTATATAGTGGTGGACTTCATCTGCTGATCAGTATCTTATTAAGTTATTAGTTTTAAAAGATTAGTTATGAAGTAGAGACATTAATATTGTATTTATTTATTTAGATCTTTAGCCCCAAGTTTACAATTACGAAGAGAATTTAAGTATGAACCAGAGAAATGTAAGGATACAGATTTGATAAACTATTTACTGGACAGCTATGATAGAGTGGCTATTGAAGAAAGAACAGCTCCTAAGGTATATATATGAATTCTGCAAAAATCTATTAACTACTGTGGATTCATTAATATTCGTTAGATACCAATTTTTTCTTGGATTTCGTGGGTACAATGGAACCAAGAATTTAAATATTCAAGGAATTGCAAATTTTGTAAAGGAATGTATGCAGACTTTGTCAATACCAAGAAATTAGATATCCACAAATATGCAAGTGTTTCGATCAATTCTCAAACCCCAAAAATTAGTACCCACGAAATGAATGAATCCACAGTATATGAAAAGCAATGGTTTCCTTATATATTAGTATTGGTATATTAGAGTCACTGCCATCTCATATATGATAAAGTGATATGACTCACACTAACAGTTTCTAGGTTTGTCCTCAATAGTCACTGTCATCCCATATATGATAAAGTGATATGATTCACACTAACAATTTCTAGGTTCCTCTTGACTATGCATAAATATAATTGCTACAGGCCATAAAGCAAACAGCAATCAATCAATCAATCAATCACTTAGTGTAAGACATTCTTTGTGATGTCCTTTACTTTTAAGTTAATTTGGATAGATATCTGCATGATTAACTAACAATGACTTCTTCAGTAAGGGGCCATTTTGTATTAAACTTTATGACACAATTAAATTATTTAACAGTCTTGAGCTTTATCACATAGTTAAAATGCTGAGACATAGTTATGAATTGGATTAAAATCATTTTGAAGATGAAATTCACTATTTATTCAAATGCATCAATATTACAGAGAGCAAGTATGCCACCTATGAGTACAATGTTATCTTCAGCAAGGAACCAGTGTGTCTGTCATACAGCAATGGTTTTACAAGGAGTTTTTACTAGACCAAGGTAGGTTTGTTTGAATGTGAATATGTCATTGAGATATAAAAATTGTAGAGTTAACAATAAATAGCGTTTAAAAATGTCCAGATCTGTGGTGTTGTACTTTTTGTTTCATTGCATTACATATGGGAACTTTTACAAGTAATTGACACGAAAAATAGTGAAAGTTTATTTTTAGCATTTGTATGCTCTATATCTTGAGGACAGTTCTGAGTCCAAAGTTAATACTAAATACAGTAACCAATACCAGAGGATGTGTCATAATGTTTGTACAACTTTCTAGGTCAAAGGTCAATGTGAAAAACTTAAGTATCAGTTGACAACCCCATGTCCTATGGTTAAGATACAAATTATTTGCCACACATTATTCACAGGCAGGCCGACATAGATAGCTCCCATCTCAATGATGTCTACTTATGATACACTGTATGTTTATTGTCTAGTTTTTTGTATGTTTACTGTTTCTTGCTCAACCAATCAAATCCTGTTTCCTGTCTGGTGTGTGTAAAACATGTGATATACTGGAGATTCTTATTTTCTTGGCTAACAGTTTTGTGAATTTATGACACATTCATTTTTCGTGAATATTCGATTTTGTGGTTTAGCAAAAGTCTACATACAAGCCTTTAGATAAATTGTACTTCTTTGAATATTTAAATTTGTTGTTCACCTATTTCAACAAAATTGGTACCCAACGAATAATAATGAATCCACAGTATTTGTTTTTTTTGTACTTAATTGATTTTTTATTTATTTTCAGATCTGGAATGTCCTTATTATTACCTTATTTATTGTCTCATAACCTTCCTCGAGGATTTCTACCAGAACTTGTACAGACAATCTGTCCTGATAAAGATACGTTCTGTATGGTAAGTTACAAAAGCCATCTAGGGATCTTTTCTCATCACTCGGCATCCATTGTCCGTCGTCGTCTGTTTACTTTTACAACAATCTTCTCTGTATAAACTACTGGGCCAAACAAAACCAAACTTAGCTTAAATCATCCTTAGGGTATCTAGCTTAAATCATCCTTAGGGTATCTAGCTTAAATCATCCTTAGGGTATCTAGTTTAACAAATGTATCTGATGACAATGTTCATCAACCAAGTTGGCAGCCTTGGCTTAAAATAGAACATGGGGTAAAGTATTTAATTAGAGCAAATCTGACATTGGAGTAAAAATGTTCCTCGGGTCAAGATCTATCTGCCCTGAAATTTTCAAATGAATCAGATACCCTGTTGTTGGGTTGCTGTCCCATATTAGTAATTATTAGGAAATTTTGCAGATTACTGTTGTTATGTTGAATATTACAAAAGTGAGAGATAAACTGGACACAGCAAAATTGTTCAGCAAAGTAAGATCTACAAATAAGTCAACATGACCAAAATTGTCCCAAAAATGAGTTATTGCCCTTTAAAAGTCAATTTTTCGTAATTTGTTATCTATACAAAAAACTTCTCCTCTTGACCTAAATCATCCTTAGGCTATATGGTTTAAAAAAATGTAACCAATGACCCCAACCAATAACCAAGATGGCTGCCATAGCTAAAAATTAAACATGGGGTAAATTGCAGTGTTTGGCTCATAAGTATCTCTAAAACTAAAGCATTTATAGCAAATCTGAGGAGAGATATTGCTCATCAGGTCAAGTTCTATCTAACATGAAATTTTCAAAAGCATTAAACAACGGTTTTGTTAAGCAAAGTAAGTTCTACAAATAATTCAACATGGTCCAAATTGACAATTGACGCCTTCAAGTTATTTGTCTTTAAAGGCAATTTTTCCTAAATTTTTTTAAATTTTTACAAAAATCTTTTTCTCTAAATTTACTGGGCCACCATCACCAAAACAGACTGGGAGAATTTTGTCATGAATTGTATTCTTTTCTATAATGTGTGTCCCTGGTTTAATTTGCACATAGACCAAGATGAGGACACAAACTCTTTAGAAAGATAAATTCCTTCAGGTATATGCTGTGAATAGTACTTTAAAAAGGGAAATTACAAAAAAATGATGAACAGCAATCAAAACTCACCAAGTACCTTTACCTGGGTTCTCTGGGGGGAAATATAGATGAACAAGCAGTAACAAACAATGTCCAACAAATACATATTGTTCAGATATCTTGACCTGGTACCGTACGGGGAAACATTATTTGGAGACCAGTTTTACTTATGGTAAAATAGCAGCTCTTGTTACAGATAGTCATCTGATTTATGCATGATAGAATTCAAATATCTTTTGAAAACATATAAAAAGAAGATGTGGTATGATTGCCAATGAGACAATGTTTCCTGCTTTGGTAATAATCTGGTTCCCTCATTGGTCTACACAATATGTTTATACTGATCCTCTTTGTTTTCATTGTAGATATTTGAACCAGTTCTGCATTGTTTAACACGGATGATCCATCCTTTGTCTCTAGATAGTGATGAGTATAAGGACCCTCTCTGTGTGTTGACAGAGCTATGTGATATAAAAAGTGGCAATACAAGGCCAGTCTGTTCACTGGTATGTACAAATCATTGTTGTTACTTTTAAAAGCCAAGGGCAGATAATTATACTGAAGTTGAAAGGATAATTTGTGGGGTTTTTCTTGTCAAGAAAATAAGGCCTGTGATCGCTATCTTTATAAACGTGTATGTAACACCAAAAGCCTTCGACTGCATGTTTATTATGACAAGACACAATATAATAATTCATATATATCAATAAAAACTCTTTCAATACAAATTCTGTGTTGTGTAATATTAAAGGGAAATTCCCCGATTTTTTACTTATCATCTAATTATGTTTATCTTAACATAAAAAACTACGAATGGTCGTAGTTATTAACCACAATATAAGAATGAACGAAAATGAATATGCATATTCCATTTTGTATTGATTGAATTAAACTCCTATAAAATTATCTCTAGTAAATGTTTTTGAATAAATTTAATTAATTATTGTTGAGATTTTATCCATAAAATATTTATTGAACATTTTTACTGATATTGAACTGAAAATATTTCAGTTCTATTTACGGTTATTGTTTTGATAATCATTTCAATGCAACTAATGTGTGTGAGCAGAGTGTGTATATTATTTTGTAAAGGTCACTGTATATTTCTCAGCTTGAGGTCAATTCGTTTACCTTGTAGCTATTTAGCGGCAGGTGTGAGTTCAAGCGTACACAGGTATAAATGTTGTTATTTGGAAAGGATAAACAGAAAGGATTAGAAAGAGGATGATGTCACGATGTTAATACACTAAGATTTAATACACGATGAGAATAAAGATTCAATAATTAAATTGTGTAAATTAATTGAAAATAAAATTCAGATTCGTAATTCCGAAAATGTATAAAAATAAAAGGAAACAATTTTTGATTACTTTCTTAGCGGCATTTGGCGTAAAGATTCAAATATTAAGTAAAAAATAGTAGTTTTAATCTTTAATAAAAACTAAATGCAATATTACCCAATTTGATATACCAATGTACATCTGTTTGATATCATTGACTTTACCGGAATATCTTAACTTGTATTCAAATCTGGCTGTGTTTAAATGCTAATAAAACTATTGCAATTTTAAAGTTTTTAATTGACAAAAAAATACAACATACATGATTTTTTTTTAGTTTCTTTTTAACATTTTATTCTTACATAATTAAATCATTTGACAATCATTTACACGAACTTTTTGTGAAAAAATACCAATTATCTATAAAGGTAAGGCATTATTTTTTTTAAGGATTTTTGAGGATTTTTTTTTAATTCTATGATAATATTTGAACATGATAGCCGTCATTAATCCAAATAAGTAATACAGTAGTTGTAATAAAAGTTATATTTTAGTCCTGCATAACTGATATTGAAGAATTTAGAATAGTTCGTCCATACATCGTTGTTCTTTAAACAATCATTATTAGTATACATGTAAGTTTCCTGACGTATAAGAGCCATTGAGGATGAGCTCCAGAGAAAGCAGACTAGTAGCGTTTCGTTCGTTTGTTTGTTGGGAAAGGAGAGGAAATGCAACTGCTTGTACAGATAAACGACAGAATTACCATACACGCATTTATAGTCAACACAATCAGAAACAGTTCCCATCGTTAGACGGGGATATGAAGGCTTTCAAGAATGAACAAGTGACATGTCTAACTCGAACAGTTAGAAAACGGACTATCGACATCGACCGCTTGTTCTTGATATTTGAAATTGTATGCATATATACGTATACGTTTATGATAGTGATGAGTTCTTGTGTCAGACAAAAACTAAATTCCTTCATGGTTATATCTTGCCATACGTTTATATTGGTTTGTAAGGTGATTACTCAAAATCGTTATTTGAAAATCCTGTTTGTGAGATGTATATTCATTTCAATACAGGAATTTCGTCTATATATTTCACAAGTGTATAACACAGAGAAGCTCTGAAGGTCCATTACTCCCATTGTGTTTGGGTGTGAACCATCGATGTTGACAGTAATATCAAAGAATAAGATGATGATGGTAGAAAGAACTATGGGCGTCATGTGGCAAATATTCCATGCATATCGGACAATGAGTTGTCAATCTGTATGAAAAGATTTCCAATACAACCATATTATTGAGAAGGAATGTTTACATGCTATACTCTCGTACTAGTATTACAGGGTTCTTGTGGCGTTCACCTTAGACACACATCTTTTTAACGATCATGTTTAAAAAAAAAAAAAGACAGAACCAATTTAATGTCATATTTCCCTATTTTTTTTAAATATAACTAAAAGTCTTTCATCTGACAAGAATACCCCTATTTAGCGGACAAGTAATTTATTCTTTTTTCTGTTATTGAATACCAAGAAAAAAAAAATCCCGAAATTAATTTGAAACTTTGATACTCAAAAGTTTCCCAGCAAAATATTCACATCCCTTTCGGGATAATTAGTGTTCGTCCAGTGGCATATATAACAATTGTGATGACGAATTCCTTCCTTTGTTCGAGAACAATCTTATTGAAATATAAATCTGTGATTTTACTATGTCCACAACTTCAATGAACCAAAGCAAAAGTTATACATTGACCTGTATTTAAATCAAATTGGTTCTCTTAGACTTCTTCTGGTATACAAAAGTCTATCGACATTTGATGATTACATACTGTTGGCATACGTGGACTAGTCTATTTACAACACTTTTACCCGTATTTATTCAAAATATATGTTTTTTTCTTATGTTCAATGTATACATGTATATATTTTAAATTGCGCTATAGTTCCGTAACTTTCTATCCAGTCGTATAAACGAATCGTCGGCAAGTGCGTACATTTTTTAAATCAATATTTCTGGTATGTTCCAATCTGTCCTTCACTTTTGACAATGAGTATATATTACATTTTCCCAAATTCACCCTTGGAAAAAATATTTAAATAGATTTTAATTTCATCAAATCTTATTTTTTGGGTATTATTTATATTTTTATGAATAATATTCTTTACACCAGAAATGTTATTTAAAACAAGCGTATGAGTTTGGAAATGACAAGTAAGACAGAGTTATATATTATACATCTGATAGTTCAAAATGGAAAGTTAAAAGTTATCAGCCGTGTACACTGATCAATACCTGCAGAAGTGAAACGATGCGTGAACTTGCAAGCCCGACAGGAAATCGCTTGAATACCTGGACGTGTCACCTCACACCCCTCACAATACCTTTGGAAGTGATACCTTTAGCCATGCTGGTGATCAGATGAGGGAAGATCAGAATTTATTTGAAAAAAGTTTATTACTTTAAAGAATTATGAACAAATTAGATTTTCGAAAACAATTTTCACGGAACACTTATTTATGATTTCAACTTTGACTTTTCACCTAATTCCAATATCAAGTTTAAAAACAACAGACCATGGTAATTTAAAGAATATTTTCCGTTTCAAGTTAGTTAGTCGGATAAAACAACCGTACGATTGACAAGATATCGACACGCAATTACGACTACATCGGTTACTGTAGTTTTGTTTCTTTGTGGTTTATAGACATATCGTTTCATTAATCGAGAAAGAAGACAAAATGGCGGATAGCAGAGAATTGTTACTCTAAATTTAAAATCGATGGTGATCACTTATCTAGCGGAATAAAACTTTAATATCTATGAATTTGAGCATTTTTATACAGAATGAACATAATATCAATTTTTGATTTTTTTGCGAAGTTTCCCTTTAATGTTCTTTTGTTTGTATGAACCCAGAAGCAGGACACAATATGATAATTCATATGCATATTAATAAAAAAAAAAACTCCTTCAATACACGTTCTGTGTTATGTAATATCAATGTTCTTGCATTTGTATAGATCCAGGTATTGGGATTGCATGTTTGTATTCCTTTAGATAATTCTTTCTTTGTTTTTATAGATAGTGAAACAGAATAACTGGTTACCCGATTCTTTAACACAAGCGGCAGGGATAGAGTTAGAGAAGTTGTCAATGTTAGGACCATTTCTTGGTTTATCACTGTTTGCTGAAGACAATGTGAGTTGGTAATAAAACACAAAATGTGGCAAAGAAAACTGCATGAACTAGAAGTGTTAAAAAAAAATACATTGAAATTATTCAATAAATATTAAAAGATTGCAAAATACTTACTTTACTGCATCCTGATCCATACTCATATGAAATATATGGACAATTATATATATAAAATTGAGAATGAAAATGGGGAATGTATCAAAGAGACAACAACCCGACCATAGAAAAAACAACAGCGAAAGGTCACCAACAGGTTATATTAGCTTATTCTATAAAAAAAAAAACTACACAAAGTCAAAGTAAATTTCACAGTAGATGATTTTTGAATGCATTTTTCTATAACAAATACAATACAATTTTCAAGAATTGGAAAAATATTCAAAGTACAGCATTCATTAAGCATCATTTGATCTAATGTAAAAGTTCTACTTGAAAGTGACTATTATGAAGTCTTCATACAGCCATTGATTTGCTTTTGGAGTATCATCTTGCAGTTATTTTAGTTTTATGTCTAATGTAAATGGCATAAATAAAGGCAACAGTAGTATACTGCTGTTCAAAACTCGTAAATCGATGGACAAAAAACAAAATCAGGGCAACAAACCAAAACTGAGGGAAACACATCAAATATAAGAGGAGAACATCAAAGCAACATTAAAATGCAACACACACAGAAACGGACCAAGCATCAGACAAAATCCGATGAAAACAACAAATACAACATCAAAACCAAACACATGAATTTGGGATAGAAAAGTACCATGACATGTCTTATAGTAATGTGAATTCAAACTCAGATATAAGAGAAAACAAATGCCACAACGGAAACACAATGTTAAAATGTAACACACACAGAAACGAACTATAATATAAAAATGGCCATATTCCTGACTTGGTACAGACATTTTTTAAAGAAAAAAATGGTGAGTTGAACCTGGTTTTGTGGCATGCCAAACCTCCCTCTTTAATCATGTTAATGGCAATGTTGAATATAATATTAGAATGACAACATAACATTACAGGACTGCAATACAAATAAATAGGAGAACATATTAAACAAAGAAACACATGAATAATAGCATAACCAACATTTATTGATCTGAGAGTTATAAAATAAAGGAGATCTGTAGTACTTTTTTGCAAATTGGATGGAGAGTTTTCTCTTTGAAGCATCTTTCTATTTCTGTATATTTCAAAAAGACAGTAGTTGAAACAACATATAAAATCAAAACAGAAAATATCATTACAACAATCAGCCATATTCTAATAAGTATCATGTCACAAATATATGTTGTATTTTTCCTATGTATTTAATGTACATATATGTGAATGGTATTGAACAATTTATGTTTCAGACTAGAGTAGTAGAAAAATATTTTTCTGGCCATCAGTTAACACCCGACAATATCAGGATAACACAACAGTCATTACAACATGGCTTAGAATTTGTACGAGTAAGTACACACACACTAAACACCAGACAATATCAGGATAACACAACAGTCATTACAACATGGCTTAGAATTTGTACGAGTAAGTACACACACACTAAACACCAGACAATATCAGGATAACTCAACAGTCATTACAACATGGCTTAGAGTTTATATGAGTAGTACAAACACACTTTTAAATATGTTGGTGTAGGTAAAACAATTTAAATGAGAAAACTAATGGACTAATTTATAAACGTAAAAGCAAATATGTAACACATCAAAAACCCACAACCACTGAATTACAGGCTCCTGTCAGACTTGGAATAGAAATATGCATACAGAATGTTCCATGGTTAAACATGTTAGCGGGATCCCAACCCTTCCTGTAATCTGGGACAGTAGTGTAACAGAACAACATAAAAAAAGGAACTAAAAATCAGTTGAGATAGGCTTAACTCATCAGATAG
This sequence comes from Mytilus galloprovincialis, assembly GCA_037788925.1. Lineage (NCBI taxonomy): Eukaryota > Metazoa > Mollusca > Bivalvia > Mytilida > Mytilidae > Mytilus > Mytilus galloprovincialis. The sequence goes on along the minus strand of CM075342.1, from coordinate 74,893,878 downwards.
ATGGGCAGGAATTCGCTAGTGAAATTTTAGGGTCAATAGTGTTTATCCAATTAAAAAATAAAGAAATCATGGCAAATATGGAGAATAAACATTGTTTAAATATCAAAGTGGGTTAGTCTTTATTGCCAAATGCAAAAAAAATGGATCAAATTAAAAAAATTAACAAAAAATCAGCACTTGTTATGTGCTGGTAGTTGAAAACTGTAGACAAAAAGTGTGACATTTCTGCAGTGGCAAAACCCCTAGTCATATTTAGAATATGCCTGAAGAATTGTTCTACTATAATAGTTGCAAATCAACTGCAAAATGATCCGTCTATCATTTAGAAACCCCATTTTGTACAGAATCCGATTATTGCTACAAATAAAATACGTTTGAAAATGGACAAGTGCATGTAACTTTTCCCGTCAACAAATGTTACATGCACCTTTTCATTAGCTGATTAGCTTTGGAAACATGTTATTGGTCCAGCATGGCAAATTTTGAAAGGTGTCAACAATGGGTACAATTTGGATTTCATGATTTTTATCAATCAACTGAAGTTTGAAAAATATAGAAGGTAAGAAAATTTATTTCATTTTCGTGTCAATACTGCCCAATAATACTCATCTTTTTATAACAGTTGTATACTTTTTATAGTAAGCATTACCATAATTATTTTCTTCACATTTCGACCCACTGACAATTACATTAAAATGTGGCTTTGTCATCTTTCACACTAGGCATCTACCAGTGATCAATCAGATGATAAGAGAGTGGGACCAGGTTAATTTGACCTCACAATGAAGTGTTACATGCACTTTCTGTGTAAATTAGGTTCTTTGATAATGATGTGTGACTTGCTTTGCAATTTTGTCAAAAAATATAAGTTTATCTTGTATTTAAACAGGTTTGACCCTTACGATATTCATTTTATTGCTGGAGAGATTTCTGTACATAACATTGACACGAAAATATTTACCACGGAAAGGTGTCTATGATACATGCAAAAGCTTTTATTGTATGGTTTGCCTTATCAATCTAATTTTTTACATGAAATACCACAGATTAATTGCCAATTTGATTAACTAGTACTTGTATTCATTCTCAGCATTACAAAGATAACTGGCCACTTAATTTGAAAACATAAAATGTAACATTGACACCAGAATAAAAACAATATTACTTTATTACACTTAAAGCATAATTGGCCAGTGCATAATATTAAATCAAATGTAAATTTATGCTGAATTCTTAACAGAGAAGTTGTTGATCTTTCTTGATTTCTAGACTTTACAATATTTACTTGTAATTCTTATCATTTAAAGGCATGTAACATTGACACATCTTCTGCGTCCAGGTTACATGCTACAACCTAATAAATGTGCATACAATTATTCAATCAATAAAATCTTGTTGAAATTTAAATTTGCTTCCTTAAAATGATATATTTAAATTATTAAAGAAATAAATGAGTTTTAATAATTTGTGTTTATTTTTTTCCTGATTGACTAGCAATTTTTCTTCATCATTTGTTGGTGTTCCTGTCAATGTTACATACATAACCCAGAATTATAATGTTTTAAAAGAATTGATTTCCAAACCTCTGTTATGAGCTTTAAAATGAGTTTATCTGAGTTTATAAATGACTAACATCTGAAATATTGTCATCACACAATTTCTTTGATGCTCCTATGATAACTTTATGAGTAACATGGACTACGATTTTTGTATCAGGTCTTTTTTGTGTTACATGAGAAGATTTTACTGTGTTGAAATCAACAGTTAATCTAATTTTTAATATTCAAAGTTATAATTATGATACCTATTTTAAAAAATAATGTATAAAGTAAACCCAAATTAAACTTTTTTTTCATTAAGAAATTGTGTATGTAACATTGACAGAGTCTATTATTTAGACTTTAACATGTTCAGGCCAGTGTTACATGCGTAAACAAAACTTACTGCCATAGGGAGCTATTATCTTATTTTTATTTTACAAAATTAAAGCGTTTTCATGTTTTCCTGTTTAATTTGTCTTTTAACACTAGTTAGTAACATTGACAACAATATTTTGTGTCAAGATTTTTTTATGTTACATGCAAAGGTATTACTTCCTTAAAGTCAGACATTTATATAACATTTTATAACCTAAATGATTAATTAGATATTACTGGGCAGCAATTATATTATTTCTCCAAAGTTGACTATTAAGCACACCACTTTCATCTTCTGGTCTTCATGTATGTAACATTGACATACAACCTTTTACTTTTCTTTCAATGTTACACGCATGAACAGAACTGATAACATGTACTTACTCCTTTGCTCTATAAAGAGATTATTGATAATTTAACTTGTCTACCACCATCAAACTTCATCTTTATTTCTAAATATAGATATTCTTTTTAGAAGTGCACATGTATTTTCTTCATTGACAACAAAATTGGTGTCAGTATTGAAAATTTACATGCAATTTTTAATAAAAAAAAAATCTACAGGCAATATAAACCTAAGAAAGAAAAAGATGATCAGCAATAAATGTGATGAAGAAAACTCTCAGGAAGATGCTGCAAAAAGATACTGTCCCTGTCAACCAGTCAGATGGTGATGTCCCTGGCAGCCAGACAGATGGTGATGTCCCTGTCAGCCTGGAAGATGGTGATGTACATATCAGTCAATCAGTTAGTTGGTGATGTTCCTGTCAGTCAGTCAGTCTGTGATGTTCTTGTAAGCCAGTCAGAGGGTAATGTCCCTGTCAGCCAACAGATGGTGATGTCCTAGTCAGCCTGGCAGATGGTGATGTTCATATTACCAGTTGGTTGATGTTCCTGTCAGTCAGTCATATGGTGATGTTCCTGTCAGCCAGTCAGATGGTGATGTCCCTGTCAGCCAGTAAGATGGTGATGTCCCTGTCAGCCAGTCAGATGGCGATACCCCTTTCAGCCTGTCAGATGGTGATAACCCTATCAGACTGGCAGATTATGATGTCTGTGTTAGCCAGTCTGATAAGGTTTCTATTAGTGAGTCAGGTGGTGGCGGTCCTTTCAGCCAGTCAGATAGTAGTTCTGTGTCAGAAAACCAGATGATGGTGACATACTAGTGATCTCCAATTTGACCATTCTACAGCAGTGTAGAAGATAGTTATTTCAAAATCTTGTTTATTTATCCCTTTTCATTCACCAGTCAACACATGTATCATGTGTATTTACTGATGCTCATTATAGAAATCATGAGGAATTCAATTTGTAACATTTTTTTTTAATTGTTATGCCAATAATTGACATTCCAGAATATCTTTTGCATTATAAGAGGTTCAGGCTCCTTCTGATTTCAAAATAATAATAATAAACTCATCATTGATACCAGAATTGAAATTTTGTAGGCCAGAAATGCTTTTTGTTTACAAATTAAAGACTATTCAGTGACGCTAATGAAACAAAAAAGTAAAAGAAGGCCAAATAAAGTTGAAAACAGGACTATGGTCTAATGGGTATTGGTTTTCTCTTCTGAATTGTTTTACACTGGTCATTATGGGGCCCTTTAAATTGTGGCTTCCTGTAGTTTAGGTAACAAGTTTTCAAGATGAAATGGCATTGAAAAATCGAAACAAGATATTTGAGAGTTTCTATATTATTGTAAATTTTATAATCTATGCATGGATTTTGGTTCTGATTGAGGGTAGATTAGTTGTTGTTTTGTTTTTTTCTTTTCTCAGATAGATAGTTGAAGATGTTGGAGACAGAAAACAAGAAACAAGAAACTTGTTTTGAATGTTTGAAATAAAATTTATTGTTTAAACCTTAAAAAGTTATCATAAATGTAAGATTAACCAGCAGAAATAAAACGAGATATAGGGTAATATGTCTATCAGACAACAACCTCAAAGATGAAACCCAAATTGTTCTTTATAGAAGTTATGTAAACGATTGAAAATAAGATTCTCAATAAATGCAGCTGTATCAACCTCTCGTAGATTTGTCCATATTTTGTCTTGGTTTTTCATACTATTAGTTTTAAGTGTAACTGTGTCACATGAATGAGGGATACATGTAATCATTTTGTACCCTTACTTTGTCAGTATTAGTTATTGAGTGAGAAACTTTGTGGATGCTGATGGTTGTGTGGTTGTCTTCTTATCAATCTCATCCCTGTGCATAAAAAACGGGTTGCTTACTTACTGACTGATAAAAATGTTTCATGTTGTGGAAATTTTAGATGACTCCTTCATCAATTGATCTATCTTTGGTCTTAATTTTATTTTTCTGGTTATTTTGACATTTGAATATCTTTTAATTTAGCCTTCCATAGTGTACCACCATGAACAAGCATAACTACTGGTATAGTTAAAAAATATGTCTGCTGTCTGAAATATAGGTGAATGGTTTTGGTATTAACCACTATTTAAATAATATATATGTGAAATGTGGCAGTATAATTGTATAATTTACATTCAGATGGTTGTTTGGAGGCTTTTTATATCTTTTAAGGTCAATTCTGGCATGGTTCATTATTCATATTTTTTGTGTCCACGTTACATGCAACATTTAAGTCACTATTTTATGACAGAAATGAGATAATTGCAAAAGTATTAATACAATTTTTTGGAAAATGACGCAGTCATTGTTCCATAACTGCCGACCTGAACTTCATTACATTGCTCTGCCTACCGCGCTTGGTTTCGTATTTCCTATTTTCCAAACAAACTGGAATCTGCTTGTGTTATCATTATGCATCATTGTGTAGTATTAAACCAGCCAGGACCCAGTTTACACTGGTTTTTGCTTGTATTCCACTACACTCGAACAAAGTGTTGTAGTTTGACGGGAACCAGTTTTAGGATTTGTAAACTACAAAACGTAATCGGTTATTGTTCATTCCGTTTTGGTGTTTCATACCGACTTATATGGTTTGAATAAGCTTAAGACCATTCAAACATTAATGTGATAGGTATATTAAATATTGTTTTACAAAAGGATTGAACTGTTTTAATTTCAAAGTCGTACTATAGGGATATCTGTCATATACGGATTTCCACTCTCACCGGTTAATTTCTTCTTTTACACGTGCATTGGAAACTTCCTGTTTAATCGCAAGTTTTAAAATTGTTTTTGAGTGAATTAAACTTATTTTAACAATCATGAAGCGTTCCAGAATCATTTTAAAGCAGTTTCTTCTTCTCTTTGATGATGGAAAATAGGTTTTCTCAAGAAAATACCGCAAACGATCGCAGAGGAATTGAAACGTACAAGTCAAGTCGGCACCTGGTTAAATTGGCATCTAGTCAAATCGGCACCTATTCGACGTCAATTCGGCATCCAATAATATTTGATATAATATTTTCTATTCAATTAATTAATTACTGTTACCAAGTACATAGTGAATATGTTGTTGTGTATTTTGGTAAACCACGAAACGAAAGTGAATATGTAGTGTATAAAGGTAAACAACGAAGCCCTTACCAAAGCTGTTGTTTTAACAATTAGACAATTTGTGTAATTGTAAAAACAAGTCAATTATTAAAATAAAATGGAAAACTATGAGTCCCTTTCAATAAATCAAACTTTCATGCCAAATAATTAGCAAATTTAAGGTGTTTGTTTTTCAGTAAAGTTTAAACAGCATTAAACCAACAATCCTGTAAAATGCTCAACTGGTTAAAATAATGCAGAAAAATACACAATATCTCATGTATTAGTCCAAATAATTATGACGTCTGGCAAGGCTATTTTATTATTTTTCTGGGACGCCTTCCTACGACGTTCAGGTGCCAATTTAACTAGGTGCCAGTTTGACTAGAATTCTTTGACAAATGTTTGAAACTATCTGAGTTTCATTAGACCTTTGATAGCAGTAACAAAAAGATTATTTACTTAATATTTTGTGGGAGAAGGGGGTTCAGACTGTGTGGCATCAGGTCTGTTTGTGCCCAATACATTTTCGCACCCTACACGTTCGCACATTCACACTCTACTCATTCACGCCCAATTTTAATTCAAATTCAAGTTGAATAATTGGAAAATTATGGTTGTTGTTTTAAATTGCTTTGGTGTAAATACTGAATGTATTTATAGCTTGGTATGAGTAAAACATTGAAGATTTTAAAGGAAAAAACACAAAAGATAATTGTTTTTAACAGCTTGGTCCCATTGATCTGAAACAACGAAACAATAAAACATAGAAACCAAAATATAGCAATCCACTAATATAACCAAAACATGATAAAATTTATTCAACACGCAGAAACAAACATAGTCAGAATCTCACTTCATTTTGAAACAAGTCAATGAAACAAGTTATAGCAATACACTAACCAAAACATGATTAAGAGTTATTCAACACAAAATAAAACGTTGACAAAATACCACTTTATTTAGAAAGGATTATTATTATTTTTAGCAATACCTTATCCAAAACATAATTAAGATTTATTCAACACAAAAAAAAAATTGCTGTCTCACTTTATTTTGAGACAATGACAACAATTATACTTATAAGAAAACACTTGCTTACATAGTTATTAAACACAAAACCAATTAAGATTGGGTGCGAACATGTAGGGTGTGAAAGTGAAAGGGGTGAAAATGAGTGGGCCCAAACGTGAATGGAAGCGAACGGACTCAGATTCAGACTATGTACCAGTGAGAAATATACAAGCCTTTCTACGGTATTTATTTGTACAATTCAGCTAGTCTTGACCTATTCATTTGTCTTAAAAAACCAGCCAGTTGTCACCTTCACTTCACACACACACACATATACGAATATCAATTATATGCTTACGATACATGTTGCATTGTTAAACTAATTACGGTATGTGAAAATCAAGACTTGCATAAAAACTATCCCAATATTAGAGACAGTGGCGTCATTTTTCTTCAGAGCTTTCAGCTCTTTGATTAATGTGAGGGTAACACAATGAAAAAGAGCCTTTACATGTTCAGAAAGAAAATGATTCTTACTGTATTTATCTCTTAAACATTGCATGTAACATTGACAGAAAAGTAGAGAAAACTTGTTTTCACAAAATTTCTGAAAGAAATGAAAATATACATTTTAGAGTTTTGATGATAGACAATGTTTTGTGATCAATATATATGATATTGAATGTTGAATAAGTTAAGGAATCATTAATCTCAATTTGGAAAAAGTGTCCATGTTACATGCTCCAAATTCATTATTTGCTTTGGTTCCAAACTGACGCAAGTTTAAAAATGATTTTTTTGGTTACAAATAGAAGGACACCATTTGTAGCAATAATTTGTAAAAAATTTAGAAGCTTATAATGATTTTTATTTTTTTCTTACAATGTCACACTAAAGTAGCATTAGCGAATTCCTGCCCAGATACAAATAGAAATACTGTATAGCAGGTCATTTTTACAGTTGCAAAATTTCACGATTTTAATTGAATAAGGTATACGAAATATTCTGGGGGATTCAAAACTTTTATCATTACCTTTGCATGTACTCTTTTAAATTGGCGTACTTTTTTGGGGCAATTTTATTCTATCTGCAAAAGTAACCCACTATACAGTACATCTAACAAAAACAGAGTAGATGTGGCTGCATACTTGTGGAACCCAACAACAAATAGACATTAAGTACAGATCTTGATCTGAGAGTGCTCCCAGTTACTGACAGCTAGATCAACAACTGATAAAAAAAAATCATGCACCTAATATACATTTCTTTATGTAAATTTAGATGGATGTACTTTTTATTTATAAAAATGCAAGGTTTTTATATATTTTTTTATTAGTATATTGTCATAAATTTATTTTTCATATCAGCATATTATTATAATTTTAAAAAATCAGTTTGTTATTCATTTCAGAATGAATTATATAAGATAATGCATACTATTCTAGTCAACTCTGAGAGCAGAGATTCAGCCTTGTCTTTCATAGCCACAGCTTTAGAGAGGAACTCTAAAAAATCTCAAATACAAGTAAGTTTCATCTTACAGAACTATTTCAAGTGATGTTTATGTTATTTTATTATAAACAGATTCCAAGATAGTTGCTGTTGTTTCTTTTAATATGGACAGTGCACAAACACTTTTTGCTTACTTGATCTTTATTGTTAGTGAGCTGTATGTTTATACCCCTGATTTGGAACCCCCTTTGAAAAAGGGAGGTATGCTGTTTTACCTCTGTCTGTCCGTCCCATGAATATTTTTGTCACATTTTCTCAAGAACTTTAATACAAGGATTTCTGAAATTTGGTTTCAAGGTTTATATAAGTCTGCTATACTGTGTGATGCATTTTCAGATTCATTACTTGACATCTTCCTGTTTACCAAACATTTGTATGTTTTTACACATGATAGCCAAGTTAAACATTTTGTCACATTTTTCTCAGAAACTACAATACAAGGATTTCTGAAATTTGGTTTCAGGATTTATACAAGTCGGTGTGATGCGTTTTCAGATTCATCATTCAGCATATTCCTGTTTACTGAACACTTGCATAATTTAACATCAGTGAGCAGTAGCTCGCAGTTTCACTTGTTTATTCTTTGAACCTTATTTATAGCATGTTACATATTTCCATGGTGTCATTTATTTTCCAGGTAGATGAGCGATACGTTGCAGGAGACGGCTTTATGTTGAATTTATTGTCAGTATTACAGATGTTAACTGTCAATAAAATAAGTCTAGAAAAGGTTAGTAGCATATTCATATTAAGTATAAAGAAGTACAAGTTGTTCTTTTAATAAAGGAGATTGTGGGATTTTATGGTGAGGTATGGTTGGCTGCTGCCAAAAAGTTCTGTGGAATAACTATGAACTTTATACTAAGGCTTTTCAAATATGTATATATTGTTACTGATTAACTCATTCTTTTCAAAATTTATGGAGCCTCATTGGTCTTGTGGTTTAAATTGTCTTAATACCAATTGCTAGCGGGTTGAGGTTGTTAATTTGAATCCCACTGAGATTGTCAGTTTTCTGACCAAAGGTTGGTGGTTCTCTATTGGCACTCCAGCTTCTTCAACCAATAAATACATACAGCCACAAAATAGCACAATAGTGCTGAAAGTGGTGTTGAACACAAATCAATCAATTAATTTTATCCAAAAAATTATGCATTGATATTACTGACAAAATGAAGGTCTAGTTTGATATTTAATATTATCACTTTTTCTGTTTAAGAGTTATGATCCTTGGTAAATTGAAATATGCCACTTTATGTTGTTTCTGTGCAATAATTTATGAACCATTCAACTTATTATACCCCCGCTTTAAAAAAAGGGGGGGTATACTGTTTTACCTCTGTCTGTCCGTCCATCAGTCCATCAGTCCGTCCATCAGTCCGTCCGTCAGTCAGTCCGTCCCATGAAACTTTCGTCACATTTTTCTCAGGAACTACACATCCACCCTTTCTGTAATTTGGTATCAACATTTATATATGTCAGCCATACCGTGTGATGCGTTTTCAGATTCATCACTTGACAACTTCCTGTTTACCGAACACTTGTATGATTTTACACATGATAGCCAAATTGAAAATTTTCGTCACATTTTTCTCAGGAACTACAATACAAGGATTTCTGAAATTTGGTTTCAGGATTTATATAAGTCAGCTATACCGTGTGATGCGTTTTCAGATTCATCACTCGACAACTTCCTGTTTACCGAACACTTGTATGATTTTACACATGATAGCCAAGTTGAAAATTTTCGTCACATTTTTCTCAGGAACTACAATACAAGGATTTCTGAAATTTGGTTTCAGGATTTATATAAGTCAACTATACCGTGTGATGCGTTTTCAGATTCATCAATCGACAACTTCCTGTTTACCGAACACTTGTATGATTTTACACATGATAGCCAAGTTGAAAATTTTCGTCACATTTTTCTCAGGAACTACAATACAAGGATTTCTGAAATTTGGTTTCAGGATTTATATAAGTCAGCTATACCGTGTGATGCGTTTTCAGATTCATCACTCGACAACTTCCTGTTTACCGAACACTTGCATATTTTTACACTATTAATATTATCCACTTGCGGCGGGGGTATCATCAGTGAGCAGTAGCTCGCAGTTTCACTTGTTCTTTTTAGTTTCATTACATTTTTACAGATGACAAAATGGAGGTCAGTTTCGATATTGAATATAGTTTCTATGCAGTAACTTATGAACCATTTATATGATCCTTGATAGGTTGAATAGTATTTATAAAGTAAATGGTAAAGGTAACTGTACGCAATGTTTATTAGTAAGTTTATGGTCTGAATGTGACATATTTACTCAATATTTATGTAATCTATTTATAGGTAGATCCTTATTATCCATTTCATCCTAATTCCCGTGTCAGCATTAAGTCAGAAACGAGACTCCGAGCTCTGCCTAATGATTGTGACAAGTGGACAGAAAAACTCAGTAAGTGTTTATCATTTATTAATATTCTTTTAAGTAGTCATTATTTTATATGTACTGTCATGTTTTAAAGAGTGAGTCAAAGATAGGTCATCAATGTTTTCTAATTACCACTAGCTATAAAGCAAGCAATAATCGTTCAATGTGGTCAAGTATTTATCAGCATGTATTTATATATTGTCTCTATTTATAATTTTGAATACTGGTTGTTCTTGATTAAAAAAAATTAAGACAGGAAGTAATTTTCTGACCTAAAAAGATCATTGATATCGTGTATATAATTAGTAGATTGTTGTATCAACTTAACATGAAGTATTTTTAGTTATCTACAACCTTTATTCATATCAACATAAGGATAGTAGGTAAGATGATTCAGAAATCCTTTCCATAGAATCTTTTACAGCTCTCACTGTAAATTACAACCAATAACATTCATTTTAGAATAAAGACAAATTCATTTATCGATTATTTTTTTTTAATGAAAAAATATTTAAACCTGCTCTTATTTTTCTCCAGAATCTGAAAAGAAGCCCCCATGGCAGGATCCTAAGTTTCCTACAGAGTGTTTCTTTGTGACGTTACACTGTCATCATCTCTCTATTGTACCTGCCACACGACGTTATCAACAAAGGTTAAAAGCCATTAGGGACGTCAGTCGTATGGTCGATGAATTAGAGAACACAGAACCAATCTGGAGTAAACTTCCTAATGCTGCTAGAAATAAAGAACTTCTAAAGAAATGGAAATCTCAGGTCCAGGTATGGCTCTTATATCTCTGATAGAAATAAAGAACTTCTAAAGAAATGGAAATCTCAGGTCCAGGTATGGCTCTTATATCTCTGATAGAAATAAAGAACTCCTAAAGAAATGGAAATCTCAGGTCCAGGTATGGCTCTTATATCTCTGATAGAAATAAAGAACTTCTAAAGAAATGGAAATCTCAGGTCCAGGTATGGGTCTTATATCTCTGATAGAAATAAAGAACTCCTAAAGAAATGGAAATCTCAGGTCCAGGTATGGCTCTTATATCTCTGATAGAAATAAAGAACTTCTAAAGAAATGGAAATCTCAGGTCCAGGTATGGGTCTTATATCTCTGATAGAAATAAAGAACTCCTAAAGAAATGGAAATCTCAGGTCCAGGTATGGCTCTTATATCTCTGATAGAAATAAAGAACTTCTAAAGAAATGGAAATCTCAGGTCCAGGTATGGCTCTTATATCTCTGATAGAAATAAAGAACTCCTAAAGAAATGGAAATCTCAGGTCCAGGTATGGGTCTTATATCTCTGATAGAAATAAAGAACTCCTAAAGAAATGGAAATCTCAGGTCCAGGTATGGCTCTTATATCTCTGATAGAAATAAAGAACTTCTAAAGAAATGGAAATCTCAGGTCCAGGTATGGGTCTTATATCTCTGATAGAAATAAAGAACTCCTAAAGAAATGGAAATCTCAGGTCCAGGTATGGCTCTTATATCTCTGATAGAAATAAAGAACTTCTAAAGAAATGGAAATCTCAGGTCCAGGTATGGGTCTTATATCTCTGATAGAAATAAAGAACTTCTAAAGAAATGGAAATCTCAGGTCCAGGTATGGGTCTTATATCTCTGATAGAAATAAAGAACTTCTAAAGAAATGGAAATCTCAGGTCCAGGTATGGGTCTTATATCTCTGATAGAAATAGAGAACTTCTAAAGAAATGGAAATCTCAGGTCCAGGTATGGGTCTTATATCTCTGATAGAAATAAAGAACTTCTAAAGAAATGGAAATCTCAGGTCCAGGTATGGGTCTTATATCTCTGATAGAAATAAAGAACTTCTAAAGAAATGGAAATCTCAGGTCCAGGTATGGCTCTTATATCTCTGATAGAAATAAAGAACTTCTAAAGAAATGGAAATCTCAGGTCCAGGTATGGCTCTTATATCTTTTGATAGAAATAAAGAACTTCTAAAGAAATGGAAATCTCAGGTCCAGGTATGGGTCTTATATCTCTGATAGAAATAAAGAACTTCTAAAGAAATGGAAATCTCAGGTCCAGGTATGGTTCTTATATCTCTGATAGAAATAAAGAACTTCTAAAGAAATGGAAATCTCAGGTCCAGGTATGGGTCTTATATCTCTGATAGAAATAAAGAACTTCTAAAGAAATGGAAATCTCAGGTCCAGGTATGGTTCTTATATCTCTGATAGAAATAAAGAACTTCTAAAGAAATGGAAATCTCAGGTCCAGGTATGGCTCTTATATCTCTGATAGAAATAAACAACTTCTAAAGAAATGGAAATCTCAGGTCCAGGTATGGCTCTTATATCTCTGATAGAAATAAAGAACTTCTAAAGAAATGGAAATCTCAGGTCCAGGTATGGCTCTTATATCTCTGATAGAAATAAACAACTTCTAAAGAAATGGAAATCTCAGGTCCAGGTATGGCTCTTATATCTCTGATAGAAATAAACAACTTCTAAAGAAATGGAAATCTCAGGTCCAGGTATGAGCTCTTTTTTATTTTCACAGAAACGAAGAACTTCGAAAGAAATGGTATGGGGTCTTAACAGCAGATTTCAGTCAGTATGTAGCTTATGGTAATATCTTTGGTTAGCTTGCTTGTTAGCTGAACCGTGACGTCATTGTTAGGTAAGGTATACTACCCTCCTTTTAAAGTAGCTTAGTCCTACAGAGAGATAGATTGGTTATCTGTTGGACTAGTCTACTATTAAAGGAGGGTAGTTTACCTAACCTAACAATGACTTCACGGTTCAGCTAACAAGCAAGCTAACCAAAGATATTACCTATAGCTTCATACTCACTGAAATCTGCTGTAACTCAGATTGGGATAAAGAGATTCTGAAGAATAAAAAATCTCTGGTGCAGGTCTAGAAACTTTTATGTAGCATTGTTGTTTGATATGTACATTATAGGCTGTTGTTAGTGTTAACTTTTATTCAGGTTCATTTACTTTGTGGAATATTTGAATCTCTGGTTCACAATTATATATCCATAAGTTCTATGAAAATTGGGTTCCAATGAATAGTAATAATTCAACAGTAAAAAAAATCTAAACACATAATCCTTAACATATCAACATCTGTAATTATTGGGATAAAAAGGTTGATGTATTATTTTATTTTACAGAGACTAAATAAAAGTAAACTTTGTGCTGATGCTGCTGTGTTAGATGAATCTCTGTTAAGAAGATGTTTACAATTCTATGAAGTTCATTCTGATTACATGTTAAAAGTAGCTGATCCTAAAAGCTCAGGGTAAATAATAGTTTTGTTCTAGACTTTATTTGTTTATTTAATTTTGGATGTAACACGTCTTCTGATTGGCTGATGTTATTTTGTTATCAGCCCATAGACATAATTTAGTCATGTGACCGTGACGCCATCAACGTTTTTTCATGGGTTTCTACGGTTTAAAATGGAATTTAGAATTAAATTATAAGAAATGAATGTAATATTTTTTCTGTCTATTCGAAATAACATAAAAAATGTGGTGCACACTGTTAAATAACCTGCTACGCACGTTATTCAGTGTGCACCAAATTTTTTATGTTATTTCTTCATAGACAGAAAAAATATTACAGTCATTCATTAATAAACAAAGAATCCCATATGATAAAGTAATATATGCATACTTTGTGTAGTCATCAAGTTAATTACAATATTTATCTAAACCCTACGTTGTTGCTGTATATATTAGTCCCAATATTATCAGTCAAAGATTTATTCAAATCGAATCAAATCAAAACATTATTTTCTAATTAAAGGGCCCTTAAGGGCATATCAATTACAAACAAGAAAGTAGTAGACAAACATTTACATACATCATTTTAGAAAAAACAATTATTAAACATCATTTTATGATTAATATAACATGTACATAATAAACAATTTGTGAGAGAGCCGGATGGGTGCAAGAAAGATAACTCCAATCTATATAAAAACACTAAGAACAAAAACCTACATGTATATTTTCTCTTTCAATTTATTTATTTATTTTAGAGTTACTCTGCCACTTCCAACAGACGTCCCCATGCAGTTTGCTGCTTTACCAGATTTCTACATAGAAGATTTGGCAGAATTCTTACAGTTTATTCTTCAGTAAGTAGTAATGATAATTACAAATGTATCAATATATAAACTCTTTAAGAAGATAGATCAGGTATATTTTTCTGAGCATCCCTTTGGGGCATGGTGCAAAAATACTTTTTCCATTTAAAACTATATTACCAAGTATAATTAAATATACAATGGAAACTTCTTAACCATTAAAGTCCCTTTACTATGACAACAGAAACAGCAGAAAATACATCAGTTACTATGACAACGTTACAGCCGATTGCAATGAGTATGTAGGCAAAGGTAATATCTTGGGTTATCATGCTTGCTAGCTGAACTATGAAGTCCTTTTTAGGTAATGTATACAACTCTCCTTTCGAATAGTCTAGATATACAGACAGATAAATTAGTTGTCTGTTGGACTAGTCTACTCCTAAAGGAGGATAGTTTACCTTATCCAATAATGACTTCACGTTTCAGCTAGCAAACAAGCTAACCAAAGATATTACCTTTAACTACACACTCATTGCAATCGGCTGTAACAGAAATAACAGAAAATACATCAGTTATAATGACAATTTATAGTATTTGTATTGTTATAGATATGTACCCCATGTGGCAGACGATCCCTCCATGGACAGAATACTACACTTGTTGGTTGTATTAGTGTGTAGCAGTAATTATATTGGAAACCCATATCTGATAGCTAAACTAGTAGAAGTTATCTTTGTGATGAACCCTGCCGTACAACCCCGGAGTCAGAGTCTCAACGAGAAATTTTTAATGCATCCATTAGCTTTACAACATTTAGTTCCAGCTCTCATGAACTTTTATACAGGTTTGTTATTTATATCCTCACTTGCAACAAAACTATATTGTTAGTCTTAAATCTTTGTAGACACTTAATGTAGACCCCCCCCCCTTTTTTTTGTGAAAAATTTGGTTGATTATATAGGGAATTACTAAAGGATAACTAAAACAAGGCCCCCTTAGGTCAGTCAGTGGTCCCTTCTCATAAAAAATTTGGGATGCACCACTGTATATGTAGACTTCTAAAGTTCTTTCATATGAAATCATTACAGGGTAAAAGTCAAAGATTTAGCATGAATTGATTTTGTAGACTTTTAAAACATCTTAGCCATCTTTATGTAATAAAATTCAAATTTAGTATTTATTTTGCCCCACCTACGATAGTAGCGGAGCATTATGTTTTCTGGTCTGTGCCTCCGTCTGTCTGTGCGTCCGTTCGTCCGTTCAGGTTAAAGTTTTTGGTCAAGGTAGTTTTTGATGAAGCTGAAGTCCAATCAACTTGAAACTTAGTACACTTGTTGCCTATGATATGATCTTTTTAATTTTAAAGCCAAATTAGACTTTTGACCTCAATTTCACGGTCCACTGAACATAGAAAATGAAAGGGGGAGTTTCAGGTTAAAGTTTTTGGTCAAGGTAGTTTTTGATGAAGCTGAAGTCCAATCAACTTGAAACTTAGTACACTTGTTGCTTATGATATGATCTTTCTAATTTTAAAGCCAAATTAGACTTTTGACCCCAATTTCACGGTCCACTGAACATAGAAAATGAAAGGGGGAGTTTCAGGTTAAAGTTTTTGGTCAAGGTAGTTTTTGATGAAGCTGAAGTCCAATCAACTTGAAACTTAGTACACTTGTTGCTTATGATATGATCTTTCTAATTTTAAAGCCAAATTAGACTTTTGACCCCAATTTCACGGTTCACTAAACATAGAAAATGAAAGTGGGAGTTTCAGGTTAAAGTTTTTGGTCAAGGTAGTTTTTGATGAAATTGAAGTCCAATCAACTTGAAACTTAGTACATATGTTCCCTATAGTATAATCTTTCTAATTTTAATGCCAAATTAGATTATTACCCAATTTTTACAGTCCATGGAACATGGAAAAGGATAGTGCAAGTGGGGCATCTGTGTACTTTGGACACATTCTTGTTTTTCATTAGTTAGAGAGTTCATAGGTCAAAAGGTTCTGCTACACAGTACACCATATACATAAAATTTGATCAGAAATTAAAATGAGCTTTACCATTCTTGGCCTTGTAGTCATAAAACTTTTGACTCATTTTTATTGTATGGAAATCAATCAATCAAAATGATGGATTTCATGTTTCAAGCATGATTTTTCTGCTCTGAGGACTGAGCAAAGTTTTATAACTTCAACCCTTGGCATTCTGTTATTGAATCAGCATTATCCAAGAATGAAATTTATGTCAACTTTTTTTTGGTTACAAATAGTAAAGCAGTAGTCACCCATAGTCAATTTCTATTAAACTTTTGATTGAAATTTTTCAGATATTGAATCTACAGGAGCAAGCAGTGAATTCTATGATAAGTTTGCTATACGATATCATCTTAGTATTATACTAAAAGTAATGTGGACAATACCTGCTCATCAGAACAGAATGATAGAGGAAGCCAAGTAAGTTTGCTAGACAATATCATCTAAGTATATTGTTTGTGATTATGTGAGTGTATGTGTACATTGATATTTAGTATACAGTTGTATTAAACTTTTGAAAGCCTCAATTCCATAGAGATTGCTTTGCTCCTCTTATCAGTATGATTCATTGACCATAAAACTTTTGTATAGTTTACATGTTCAAGTTAGTGTTACAGTCATTTAAGAGAGAACTAGGTATGATAAGTCAATGGTATTTGGTATGCAGTTGTATCAACATTGGTATATTTTATTTCCAAAGAAGTTACTTGGCCCTGTATCTCCAGTCTTGATTGTTTTGCATAATTTACATCTTACCATTTTACCAACATTGCTTATTATAATGAATTCAGTCCACGATAGGTAAATCATTTGTGAAAATCGTGATCAAGTTAAAATTTTATTTTTAGGAAAGGCAAGTCATTTGTAAAGTTTGTTAACATGTTAATGAATGATACAACATTTTTATTGGATGAGAGTTTGGACTGTTTAAAACGTATTCATGAAATTCAAGAGGCATTAGAAAATACAGAAGAATGGGAAAAACAGTCAAGGGTAAGAAAGTAGTGATATTATTTAGTAAATAGGAATTAAACAGTTACGACTTACAGTATATTGTTTAATTATTTTGTCTGAGCTAAATGTCCACCTGGCTCAAATACATGATGGAAGCCCTGACTGATTTATAATTAATTGTTGAATTATTTGTCTAATTATATGTCCAGGGCAAGTGAGAAACAGTATAGTTATTGGTAGTGTCTACTTTATATAAGGAGCCACAAATGGGATACTTTTTTCTGTCATCTGTACTACACTTTATGTTAAATCACAATTAAAAAACAGATATCAACTAAAATTTCAAACTTTCTTTTCAATTATATAAAGATATGAATCTGCTATTATTTTTTGACTGGGTGATTTTAGGGCTTACTCGTAAAAAAAACCCATTGTGCTTATGTGGCAGATGAAACGTGTCTTCCTTGAAAAACTTTTGTATCATTTTACACATTTATCATTGATTCCAGAAAGATACATATAAAACTCAAGATTTACATTAATACTTTAATGTCGGCTTCGTATTTGAATTGATATTCAATTGCGAGATTTAATGCAATATTGGATGGGGAACAGTGGTTCAATTATCTCTATAATGCACAGGAAAAAACTTGGAAAACGGTTGCTAAATAAAGAGTTTTTGTGGATTTTGTATTTTCAGGAGCAGCAACAATCACGACAACGACAACTAGCTATGGATGAGAAGCAATGCCGATCTTACCTCACCCTGGCCACAGAAACAGTGGATATGTTCCACTATCTTACACAGAAAATCATTGGTCCTTTTCTGGACTCAGTAAGTCTTGATTAAATCTTGCCATCTTTTTTATTTGCCCGTCTTTTAGACGGGACGTATTATGGTATACTGTTGTCCGTCCGTCCGTCGTCCACACTTCGGACAATAACTCAAAAACACTTTCACCAATTTCCATGAAACTTAAGTGAATTGTTTATATCTATTGACGTAAGCTCCCTTTCGTTTTTTTTTAATTTCAGATTTTAAGTTTTGGATTTATAGGTTGCACTTTGTAAATACAGCTGTTTCTCAAAACACGCCTCTTTTGGGGAGTAATTGAATATTCATAGAAAATTCATTTTGTTTACCTACTGGTTCCCAGTTATGCTCTCTGTGTTCCATATCGCAGAGACAGAACTTGGGAACATTACCAGTAAATAAACACGTGCATATTGTTTACATTGAAATCTGTGGTAACCTTTCATTCGAGGTAGGGGGTAGTTAAGATAATTAGTGTAAGTTTAAACTCTGAGAAGTTCAGGGCATATAAACGTTGAAAATATGCCGCACAGCCCTATATTTTGACCTTTGAAAAAAATTGTGGTGCATATGAACTTTCAATTCTAGGATAAGATTTTTTTCAAAACTTCATAGTAAAAGTGGTACAGTTTTAGCCGTAAAAGGAGTTCCTATGGGAAATTGCATTGTCAATATTTACAGAAATGCAACCTATATAGGGTGAAAAAGGGGAACATTCAGAAGTTAACCAAATTTGCTTTATTTCACAGATTTTAAAGAAATTAATTCAAATAAGAAGTTTTATAAATATTTAATGAAGATTGATAGAATACTGGGCCTTAAATATGATGACTCAGCATAAATTCACAGTTTACAGTATGCATAGTTTACTTAAAGTCCTGGATACAAAATTGAATCATAATATTTGCATATTTGTAAGTTAAATTGTTAAGAAGTGCTTATATTTACTCTTCGCAGTAATTGAAACTCATAGATCCTTCCTGAATATTATTTATGGGGTATTTGTGTCCTTTCGATAACCCAAAAGTAAGCCGCAACACCTAAATCTGCTTTTTTGTCACCACGGCATAATAAATACATGCTAGAAAAATAAAAATATCTCAAGAAAACTTACAATAGTGTGTTCTATCCTGAATATGTACTAAATATTCCAAATTGCTAGAAACAGCAGAATTATTTAGGAAATTTGAGGCCCCAGGGGCAAGAAACATAGAAAACTGCCTACCCCTTGGGTCATAAAACAAATAATTCAACTTGTAAATGCTATGATGTTATGATTTTAAAGTTCTTGATATAGAAAACAATAACTATACTTGGAAGTTATGCAAAAATCAAATGTTAGCAGTCATCTCTACAACATTTTAAGTGAATTTATATCTCAGACTGGTATCTGCATACATACAACTATTGCAAATATGGCTTTGTTTGAACACTTCTAGTATATATAGTCGCTAAATTGTGTCAGATATATGGTTAAAGATGATACTGTTGTGACAAGAATTCTAAATTGACCATTTGAAGCAGAAAATGTGTTCTTTAATTGACAAATAGGCATACAGTAAGATGTGGACTGGAGATAGAGGCTGGATTGGATACTTTATAAAATGTGTTCTTTAATTGACAAATGGGCATACAGTAAGATGTGGACTGGAGATAGAGGCTGGATTGGATACTTTATATAATCTTGAATGTTGTAATGATTGACTGCTAAACATTACATTTATGATATTCTGATATGCTTTCAATATGTTATCAAAACAGTTTTTAACAGGTTCTAGGCATTTTTTATCAGAAAATATGCAAATAGGGTAAGCTGGCAATAATTAAAGTCTTGTTTTCAAATTCTTTAAAAAATTGAAACAGAGGAGGGGGTATAAAATGTATAGTAAAGAAAAACTTAGAGTATACACAGTGATTTCTTTAAGACTTTAATTCTGATAAATGAGTATTAATGTGAGAAAAACTGATTTTAGAGAGATTTCTATTTGAATAAATGTCTGTATAGGTTGCACTTTGTAAATACAGCTGTTTCTCAAAACACGCCTCTTTTGGGGAGTAATTGAATATTCATAGAAAATTCATTTTGTTTACCTACTGGTTCCCAGTTATGCTCTCTGTGTTCCATATCGCAGAGACAGAACTTGGGAATGTTACCAGTAAATAAACACGTGCATATTGTTTACATTGAAATCTGTGGTAACCTTTCATTCGAGGTAGGGGGTAGTTAAGATAATTAGTGTAAGTTTAAACTCTTGAGAAGTTCAGGGCATATAAACGTTGAAAATATGCCGCACAGCCCTATATTTTGACCTTTGAAAAAAATTGTGGTGCATATAAACTTTCAATTCTAGGATAAGATTTTTTTCAAAACTTCATAGTAAAAGTGGTACAGTTTTAGCCGTAAAAGGAGTTCCTATGGGAAATTGCATTGTCAATATTTACAGAAATGCAACCTTTATGGGGCTTTATTCTTAAAAAATGGGGGATTTTCTACACTTCGGACAATAACTCAAAAAGGCTTTCACCAATGTCCATGAAACTTTGGTGAATTGTTTATATCTATTGATGTAAGCTCCCTTTCAATTTTTATAAATTTCAGATTTTAAGTTTTGGATTAATGGGGCTTTATTCATAAAAAAAAGGGGGATTTTTAACACTTCGGACAATAACTCAAAAAGGCTTTCACCAATGTCCATGAAACTTTGGTGAATTGTTTATATCTATTGATGTAAGCTCCCTTTCAATTTTTATAAATTTCAGATTTTAAGTTTTGGATTTATGGGGCTTTATTCATAAAAAAAAGGGGGATTTTTAACACTTCGGACAATAACTCAAAAAGGCTTTCACCAATGTCCATGAAACTGGTGAATTGTTTATATCTATTGACGTAAGCTCCCTTTTTTTAATTTCAGATTTTAAGTTTTGGATTTATGCTTTATTCATAAAAAAAGGGGGATTTTTAACACTTCGGACAATAACTCAAAAAGGCTTTCACCAATGTCCATGAAACTTTGGTGAATTGTTTATATCTTTTGATGTAACAAATAATACTTAATAAAATCTGATGAAAACATAAAATTTGTAAAATCTTTAGTTCAATTTAAAACATTAAATTTCTTGTAAAAAATAGGTTCCATGAATGTCATACGTTTGTACTTTTATTGAATGGTTGCAATGATGAAATCACATTAACAGTCCCTGAGATACTAACTGTTCCCTGAGGCATATATCATTTTATGATAACATTTTTACTATCTAAGCTATGGATAAAAATCAAATACTGTGTTTGCATATAGGATGTTTTACTCTTGTTAAATTTGGTTGCAATTGAAATCACAAATGATACCTTAGCATTGCAGCTTTTTTATAGAGTTCGGTTTTGGTGGAAGGCTTGAGCGCAATAAAAAATGTTATAAAACTTAACTAGTCTACAATAGCACATAATAAGTGAACAAGTGACAACATGAAAATCCTAACATGTGACTCAATATTCCTTAAATGTTAAAGGGTGTCATTTTATGAAAAAAATAAGGAAATTAAGTCTCCTAAACATTTATCAATATGATCATCTTGTGAATATTCTAAACAATAAAAAGGTAATAATCATTATCCACCATATTAAGCACTATTTGAACAACTTTTGCATACATCTTTGTATAATTTAGTATGGATTCCTTACTGTGTTCACCAGAATCTAACTATGAGCAATATACCCCAAGAAAATAACCTTCTTTCAAACTACTATAAAATTTGGAAATCAGCCATAGAATTACTAAAACACATAATCATATATCACTTTCCTTATATTGCATTGAAGACTTCTATGTTATATGCCAATGTTAATGATATTTGTTTTTTATGCTAAATATTGAAAAGCTGAACTAGGTTTAATCATCAGTGTCTTCTTCACTGTAATCACTGTCCTCATCATCAGAAAAATCCTAATTTTCATTCTCAGAAGAGGCCTGCTCATCATCAATAAAATCTTTATCTTCATCATCAATGAAATCCTTACTTTCATCACCTACTTCCTCATTTAGATCATATCTTTCAGTAGAGTCACTTTCACCATCTTCACTTTCCCTGTTATCTTCTTGCTGCTCCTCATTGTCATTGTAGTCTTTTTTGCCAATTTTTATACGCCTGTCGTCAATGAAATCCTTACTTTCATCACCTACTTCCTCATTTAGATCATAACTTTCAGTAGAGTCACTTTCACCATCTTCACTTTCCCTGTTATCTTCTTGCTGCTCCTCATTGTCATTGTAGTCTTTTTTGCCATTTTTATACGCCCGTCGTCTTTCAAACAACGGGCGTATCATGCGCTAAAGCTCAGCCCTTTATTAATACATGAGTTGTTAAAAATGGGTGCTCCTGTTGTTAATTTTTTTAATGTTAAACTTTTTTGCTTGGTAAGCGATAAAAGCTGCTTGGAGCCTCTAATTTAAAGAAGTTCTATAGGTTCTTTTAAGGACTCATTCAGTGTTTCATTGAATTAACAAATAAAAAGATTGGAGCTCTATTTCAATTTATGATCATTTTACTAATTCCAGCATCTAGATGCCATACATCTATACATCTGTTGTGGAATGTTTTATTAACATTTCAGATTGGCGTATGTATGAAATCTTTCTTTCTAATCTCTATATTGTGATGAAGTATTGACAAATGTGTTTTATTTCAACCACCTTTCTAATTTTAGCATTTAGGGGACAGACTGGCAGCTATGTTAAACTTTAACCTTCAACAGCTATGTGGGTCAAAGTGTAAAAACTTGAAGGTGAAAAACCCAGAGAAATACGGATGGGAACCTAAAAAACTGCTGGATAGTTTAACCGATATATATCTACATTTAGACTGTGATGATTTTGCTAAAACTATAGCTAATGATGAGGTAAGGAATAATAAGGAAATCTCTATTTGTTTGTTGACACTTACAAGGGACTGATCAGTCATATGGAGTTTATACCTATTTCTTGTAATAAAATGACACATTACATTTATAGAGGAATAGATACATAAAGACAAAGTAATTCTAATAATAAAATGACACAATCTTTATAGAGGAAAGACAAAGTAATTCTGATTAAACCTGAAAGGGGAAATTATAAACTTATGTACTTTAGGTGTTCACTCAGAGCCTGCTGAGAATACCAACAACCAAGTATATATAAAACATTGCTGACATAACATCTTTGGATAATTTATAGAATTTCATAATTTTGGAATTTCTGTAAATTAACTAAAAAATGTACCAAGATATAGGATAAATAAGTTTTTTTCTATCCCTAGACACAAAAGGCCTTAGTAAGATCATGTTCTGAAATGTCATTTTATTTCATTTGTATCAATCATAACAGAAAGAATTGACAGGCATTTTATAATGAGTGGATCTGCTTTGGTATAGATCTAACAAACTTGATATATTTTGTATTTTAGAGGTCCTATAAAAAGGAATTGTTTGATGATGCAATAGGTAGAATGAGGCGAGCCAGGATTAAGACAGAACAAGAGATTGATAAATTCCGTAAACTACAAGATAAAGTGGAAGAATTGGTCAGGGATAAAAACTTAGCAGAAACAGACTATGGGGAAATTCCTGAAGAATTCAAAGGTAATATTTTGTTAGTTGCATCTACTTTGGACATCAAGGCCTGATTGATGTAGTGTGTTTCTATACACATTATTTTTGCATTTCCCAGTCTGTTACTGTTTCTTGCATCACGAGAAGATGTGGTTTTAAGTTGTTTACCATGAATTAATCATTGCTACAACATTTAACTTAGTTTACATGATTTACAAATTATTTTTTAAAACAAACAAATAAAACAAATCTTGACATCATGGGTTGAAATTTTAAAAATATATGGCTAATTAGATTTAAGATATTTCAAGTTATATAGATATACATTCAGTTTTGTTAGTTACAATTTTGTTACATACATATATCAGATCAATATATATATTTTCAGATTCTTTAATGGATACCTTATTAGATGACAGATAGATTTATTGTATCATCTTTATATATTTTCAGATCCTTTAATGGACACCTTACTAGATGACCCTGTGATATTACCTAGTGGAACAGTGATGGAAAAGTCCATTATAATGAGGCATTTATTAAACTCACAGACCGACCCATTCAATAGACAGCCCCTCACTGAGGATGAATTAAAACCAGGTATATATATACATAAATTACCCTTGACATTTAAAATAGATTGTTCAATCCAAATGGATTATAACCTGTATGTTAACATTAGAGACTTTGAATTCACACTACTGAAAAGTTTAATAAGATCGAGTTTTAAAAAGGCCAAATCAAGTAAGAAGTTGAAGAGCATTAAGGTCCAAAAATTCCTAAAAGTTTTGCAAAATACAGCTTAGGTAATCTAATCATGAGGTAGAAAATAATTATTGGAAGAACTGAATTTGTAATAGTAGAGAAAATCTAACATCTTAAGTGAACCTTAAATAACAGTTATATATATGTTTGTTTATAGCTACAGATCTCAAGAAGAAAATTCAACAATGGAAGATTGAGAAAAGGAAACGTTAGAATGAATGGAATGTTTGTAATGGATGAATCGTCATGGATGTTTGTCAGAAAAACTTTTGTCCATGTATCTGTGAAATATATGGACTATCTCAAAGATTATACTTTTAGTCATAATTTACAGCTGTATGTACCATCTCAAAGATGGTTTTTGACTAAAATAAATCATTTATTTTGTAAATGTGGATGGATTTTTGTGACAGATCAATTTTTCTGATTTGTAAAAACAATGAGTGTTTAAAACCATAATATTGTAGCTGCAAGTTGGAGGTACTTTTTATCATAAGATGTCAAAATATTTATCTTGGTAGCATTTATTTTACTGAAAAAAAAATCATTTCACATTTGAATTGTCATAATAAGAAAATAGTTCAAAATTGTTAATCCGAAACTAATTATTTCTGAAATGTTTGTCTTAATATAAAGTGGTAGAAGAAGAATATACAACCATGTGTAAGGGGCTACAGGAACAGTGAATGTTAATAGAACAATAGATTTCTGGATGGTTTTATGTTATTCAGTTATTCAAAGATGACATTAAATCACTGATATGCCACTTCAAATGTTATCAAGATGTTTGTACTTTGAGATAGTCTTAGGTGGGATTTATTTTATGAGGCCTTTGACCTTTGCTCTTGATGTCAAATATGGTTTCAATCAGATTCAAGTACAGACTTTATGTCCATGCTCCATTAACAAGGATTAAAAAAATCACAGTTCTACTTTCTGTTTAATGTACACCTTCAGAAATTTCATTGGTTGATATAATAATAACCAGAACAGAAAGTAGAAAGGAGTGTTGTGAGATCCTTGTTAGCTTATCATGGACATAAGATCTGTATTCTAATCAGATAGATGATGTTTTGAATGTTCCTTCACACATGTAAATGTTATGTATCTATTTAAGAGAACATTGAAGCTATAAAATAGCTATTGTTTGTATTCAGCTCTTAGTTTGTTCCCCTTTCTTTGACTCCTTATGGGTGTCAATGTGCAATCTGGTTTGTAGCTGTTTAACTGTGTTATTAATAAGATATGAATCATTCAAAAGATTTGTTGTGCAAATAAGAATTCAAAACATGGTTTTCCTTGGATTAGGGCATTTGTGGATTTCCAAGCAAAAAGTATGAAGCCTTTGAAGAAAACAATTTCAATACCTAATTCCTTTTGTTTACTTAACCTGGGCAACACAGGTTGTGAGTTCAAACCCGGTTCTCGGAATATGTGATAGAGTAAGGTCTTAATTGACTAAGAGCCAGTGAGTTAAATAGAAATACCTAAACGTTTTTCATTAAAATATCTGTTTAAAAGATAAGAATTTCTTATTTAAGAATGAACTTATAAATTATATAAATAATTATGTCCAGGATTATTCACATTGGGCATACAACAGTTGTTTTGTCATGGTCAATTTATAACGAGTGATATTTGTAGACATTTCTTTAACTAATTATTCTCATTTGAGATCTAGAAGGGCCTGAATTTTCCAATAAGAAAATCTTACTAGCACAATAATTATAGATAAGAATAACATTTATAATCATTCTATTTTGCTGTATTGTGATACAAACTTGAAGGAGTGTTTATAAAGGCATTTTAATGTATATGAATGAACGTGGAATAGATTTGTGTGAATATGTGTGTTAATATGCTCAGTTTTGGTTTCCTTTTTCTTTATTGCATAGAAATTGTATAAGTTTGATACTATATATATATATACATCTGGTCAATATGTCAATGTTATTAAAATCAAATATACAGGAGTGAAAGAAAATAATGATAAACATTCTCCCATTGTCTGCACATTATAACATTAACCAGTGCACACAATCACTTGTTGATCAAGTGGCATACACAGTGGCATTGGTGGCATTAAAGTCCAATACTACAAGCTAGGGAAAATCATTTTTATGCCCCACCTACAATAGTAGAGGGGAATTATGTTTTCTGGTCTGTGCCTCCGTTCGTCCGTCCGTCCGTCCGCTTCAGGTTAAAGTTTTTGGTCAAGGTAGTTTTTGAAGAAGTTGAAGTCTAATCAACTTGAAACTTAGTACACATGTTCCCTATGATATGATCTTTCTAATTTTAAGTCCAAATTAAAGTTTTGACCCTAATTTCACGGTCCACTGAACATAGAAAATGATAGTGCGAGTGGGGCATCCGTGCACTTGGGACACATTCTTGTTTTCTCTGAATCTACTTGCAAACTTTAACAATTTCGTTTTGATCAAATGAAAAATATGGCACAAAAATATGTTTTGAATTAGATTGCCAAATTTAAAAAAAAAATATCCTTTAAGCAACATTGAGACATTTTGAAACTATTTTGGGATTGATGGGAAATATTTGCATATGATCCTCATTGAATGTTGGGCAGTTTTAAATATAATATATTTGTTCTCATTGAATCCTGATATTTATTTACATGGTTTCAAGTCTCATAAATTAGATGTGTACACATCTTTTTTATTTACTTACATTATGTGATTTAAAACTATGTACCAGCAACGGAGATGTTTGACTTAATAAAATATTACAGTTTCTTTAAGTTATTTTCATTTTTCGACCTTATATCCCATATCTATGCTTAATTAACTGCCATGTGAAACATGACAGAACCTTGACATATTGATATATAAAGTAAATAACAAAAGTGAAAAATACAGAACTCTGAGGAAAATTCAAATGGAAAGTCTTTAATCTAATGGAAAAATCGAAAGTTCAATCACATCAAAAGAATGGATAACAACTGTCATAATCCTGATTTTGTACGATCATTTTCTTATGTATAAAAATGGTGTATTAAACCTGGTTTTGTAGCTAGCTAAACCTCTGACTTGCATGACAGTCGATGTCTTAACAAAACAAACAGACATGGTGGGTAAAAATGTCAAAAGCGTTCTTTTGGCCTCATCAACATTTTTGTGTTTCTCTTTCAATACTTCAATACTTCAGGATCCATTAGAAATACAAAGGTCTTATTCCTGCAAAGTTCCAAAGTTACGGACCAATCCCAAATACTTGGTCAAGCTAATTTCCAAATCTTATGACCTATCGAGGATAGTTGATTTAGCTAAATTCCAAAGATTATGATCAATCAATAATACGTGGTCCATCTAAATTCAAAAGTTAAGGACCAATCCCAAATACTTTGTCCAGCTAAATATCAAAGTTGAAGGACAATCCAGAACACTTGTTCCAGTTAAATTAAAAAGTTCGGGACCAATCAAGAATACCTGGTCCGGTTTAATTCGAAAGTTCCAAACGAATCCAGAATATTTAGTCCAGTTTTTAAAATTCAAAGGTCCAGGAACAAGTCGAAATTCTTTGCCCAGCTGAATTTTAGTTCGAAACCGTTCCAGAAAACTTGGTCCAGTTAAATTCAAAAGCCAGGACCATCCAGAATACTTTGTTCAACTAAATTCAAAACTTCGGGATCGATCTAGAATACTTGGTCCATCTTAATTCAAAAGCTATGACCTGGCCCTGAAGTCATAAAACTTTTTCCAGTTAGTTGTTTGTACTCGTACTCCAAAATCAACCAATCTAAATGCTGAATTTCAAGTTTCGAGCTTATTTTGTGCTTCGAGCACTGAGCAAAATTTCATGACTTCAACCCCAATCCAGAATACTTGATCCAATTACATTCTGAAGTTCATAACCAATCAGGAGTACTTGCTTCATCTTAAATTTAAAGTTAAGAACCAATCCACAAGATTTGGTTCATGTTATACCAAATCAGGACAATTTTGAAATAGAACAAAAGAATTGAAGCTCTTTGTTATAGAAGGCGATAAATGCTTACTGTAATGTTTACTATAGTAACAAAAAATTTAAAAGTTAATAGAAACAAATAAGATGACAATTTTCTTCTCAATAACAAAGTGTTCTATTTTAAAAACACCATTTGCATAAGGTTTCAATTTATCTATTACACAGTTAAGCAGAACAATTGGATATCAAGTCGACGACATGGGTATCTATCAAGTTGGATGTAAAAAATGCATAACTTCCGATTTTTTTTTTTAAATTACTATGCACATAGAACATATCAATCTATTAGTTCAGTAATTTTCGTGTATGCCCTTCCATTATGTGACTCAAGAAAAAATTCTTAAATTGGGTAACAATTGTATCGAAAAGAGAAAATCGAGTGCACCTTTTTATGTTAAGGCGTGTTTGAGTTGAATATTTTGTCTTGAACACGTACAAAGCAATAATATTTGATACATCATCTCGCTTCAGATTCTATCATTTTCATATATCAAAGCTACAGGTTGACTTTATAACATAAAAAAATGACAGTATGAAAAGATGAAATATATGGGTTAAGTGAAATGCCTATCTAATGAATCATAAAAACAGAGAAGGTGTGTTCGAATAGTTATTTTTTTTACTAAAAGTACTTGACGACAGTCTTGCAAGGTGGATGATGAAAATGCATATCTTCAAAAAAAAATATTTGTTTGTGTGCTAACAAAGGTTTGTAGTCTTCAACCACCAAAAAAATCTAGTCTGCCCTTCCACGAAATATTTAATTAGATTTTTTTTAAATCTTTATGATATAGAATAAATGTTCCAGTTGAAATAAAAAGTTCAGAACCAATCCGGATAGTTGGTCCATTTTAATTCCAAAAGTTAGGATCAATCCCGAATACTTAATCCAGCCGAATTCAAAAGTTAAAGACTAATCCAGAATATATGGTCCAGCTAAATTCAAAAGTTCAGGACCAATTCAGAATACTTTATCAATATGAATAAATTCCTTGTGTTTTAAAAAAATGTTCTTATGATATAAAATAAGTTCAAGCATATAAAAGTGTGTTTTTCGTTTACAAACAACATATTAAATAATGAAGCCTTGAAAAAAGTAAAATAACAAAAATACAGAACTGCGAGGTAAATTCAAAACGGAAAGGACAAAATAAAAGGCTCAAAAACATCAAATGAAAGAAAAACAACTTTCATATTCTTTACTTGGGACAGACAATTTCTTATTCAGAAATTCTTAAACCTGGTTTTATAGCTAGCTTAACATCTCACTTGTATGATAGTCACATAAAATTCTATTATATTGACAACGAAAAGCATCTTTTATAATGATTTAACAAATGATTCATGAAGAGTACAATGGCACAATAAATAAACCCGTAGAATGCATGTTGGACACCTTGATATCTACGATTAATATGCCTTGTACGTATTATAAAAGGCAACAGTAGTATATCGCTGTTCATAAGTCATACATCGATTGAGAGAAAACAAATCTTGGTTACAAACTAAAACTAAGGTAAACAATAGAAACACTCAAGTGCGACAATGCAACATATACAGAAACGAGCTATTAGATAACAACTGCCATACTCAGAGATATCAGAGATTGTGGACTTAGATTTAACAGTAGACCTTAGAATTTATGAGAATCCACATATGATTAACACCACTGGTAGACTTTATCTCATCACAATATTTTTGTAGGCCATCTTTTATCGTAGAAAGAATAATAGTCAGTACTTTAGAAAGATGTTTAGTCGAAATTCTTGATGATCCAGCTATATATGTGTTGATCTGTATACGGCCGGAGTTTTATAAAGCTTTCATATCCAGTGTAAAGACGGTGAATTTTCGTCATTTTCCTTGATGTTAATAACAAAAGAAAGAAGGACAAATTTGTGACTTTGTAAAATTTCATCCTTTGAAAATGATATAAAAGAATATGCAGGTTTACCAGTTGTGCTGTTTATTTAAAACTCTGTTGTGAGACATTGCAAATAATGGTTTTTACTTACGAAGACAATATTATTGGAGGCGTTATCTGCTGGAACAACGACATATTTGACATGCAAACTCCGGATTCCTGAAAGGGTTAGAACCCCTTGTGCCCATAGTACATCTAAGAGTCTGAATGCATCATCGAATAGCTTTGATCCTTTCAGATACAGTTACCAATTATGGTTCGTCTGGTTAGCGCTTTTGCCACTTTCTAGCATAGTCCAAATACTCACAAAGTATTACCCATATACCTATTCGGGTAAGGATTTAGATAAAGTCTAATGTAAATAGTCATATAAAATTTAGCTCACAAACTAAAGAATGTATGTCCTTATTATTTTGTATAGATTAGAAGTTTTCCTTCTCCTTCAACTGGATCAAAATTTATTGGATATGATACCGAAACTTTTTTTTCTCAAATCATGGTTTTTGTCACATTTAACTTAGAAATGTAATAGCTTTGTCGAGTTATGTTTTATCCTCATTTACAACAAATTCTATTTTATTCTGATATATTATTGGTAAATAAAGATATATTAATATTATATGCAGGTCACCAGTTATCACTCATTATCAAATTCATTCACCCCGAAAATTCAAGTCGTTTCGAATGACGCAATGCAATCATGCAAACAAGTAACAACTTGTTTAAAGTAAAATGACAAAATCATAAACAAGGAGTTAAAGGTAACGTAGCTTGCATTTTTTATATAACGGGTAAGTTTCATATTCGTCGAGTTTAAGAAATTATAAATCTAACGATTATGAAGTAACTTCTTGAAAATAGATGTATTATGATTTTGAGATTAACACTTGTTGCTGCATGCATGTCTGGATCAAAGTAAACGAATGAAAAACAGCTTGTTCATGACTTATTCCAATATGAAATTCTACACTAAATTATTTTTTCTGAAGACTGAAAATATTTATCGTATATCAATTGGGCTACTAGCATCCGTTTTAATCATATCAGCAACTCATAGTTTGTAGTCCTTTTTATCGGAACAAAGCATTATATTATGTCCCAGGTTTAACAAAAATAATTAATTACCCATTAGAAAAGTTCTTGATTGATGGTTAAAGTAAAAGTTTTCATTGTACTATTTTATCATTTTAAGGATTATAATTGTAATATCATGGTTACAGATATTCAATTTCGTATGTCAATACTTCATATACAAAGGATGTTCCATTGTGCAAAACCATTTTAAAACAATCAATCACATGTTCTATATCCTATATATTAAATAATGAACTTTGGTCTCTTGATGTTGTAAGTATTTGTCGAGTTGTATCAGTGCTATGTGCTTGACGACAGACAATATCTGATATCAGGATTGAAAGTAAACATTACATATAAAAAGGGATACGCATTAGTGTACAAAAACTGTTCTTTTCAATTGATTTACAAAAAAGTCAACATTTGAGAATATTTTATAATATCAAGAAAGTTTTTCAAACATCTTAAATCGAAGTACTATTGTCTTTTAAAAAGATTGAACACCTTAAAAGACAAACACTTTCATCGTCACTATGTAGGCCAAAAAGAGATTAATTCTTGTTATATTTGCATTGTTTAGCATATATATATATATATATTGATAATCTTTCTACCACATTCATAATGTTTGCAGTCATCTTCCAGCACATAACAAGTCCTGTCTACATCCATTAAAACAGAAGACATTTTTATTGTTTTACCAGCTGGACACGGACGTGTGGAAATCATACCGTAAGAAAAACGAAATGTTGGTTAAATTATTGGTAGTAATACTCATGTGGAATTCGATTGGTACGTATTTTACAATATAATTATACTGATAAAATAGTTAGTGTTGACAAGGAACATAACCATTTCTATAAAAAAAATACAAGTTACTTAACATTTACACTTTATTATGATAAAGAAAAACGCACAATAACGGCTAAAAAGGACAATTGTGATAGATATTTATAATAACTTCGTTATCGAGGACCGACGGGATGATGCGCGAACACCAAATTTTACTCAGTAATTCAATGAACATATGGTATCATTATTTGAATGAACATCGGAAGTATGACAAGTTTGTTATTTTATCCACTTGATGTTGTAAGTATTAATTTTAATCTACTTTAAGTTGCGCACAATAAGTTACACTACATCGAAATAACTAGTCTCTTGCTCTTCAACTTCGTACCATTCTTTTAAAGCACTATTTTCTGCATTAGGAAATATCTGTTCCAAGTAAGACATATGACAGTTGTTTTCCATTCCATGTGTTTGAACTTTGATTTTGCCATTTGACAAGGGATTTTCCTTTTTGAATTTTCCTTGGAGTTCGGAATTTTTTGTTATGTTACTTTTTGAAGATGTAGATTTAATACCGATTTTGTTAAAGATAATACATTTGTCATCTGTTATAATACTAGACCGAAAATATCTCCACCGATAATAGCCAACAATACTGGCGTGAAGGATGCAATGATCATTCAATGCTCTAATTTAGGTCCGTGCGAAAAGATTATGTTTTGTAATCGCAATGTTACAATCGATAACAATATTCAAGTTTACAGAATATCACTTTTCACATTATTTTGATCAGTGACGCTGAAATAAAAAAATAAAAATGGTAGAATAAAGTACGAAGGTGAAGAGCAAGAGACTATAGTTATTTCGATGTAGTGTAACTTATTGTGCGCAGCTTATAGTAGATTAATTAATTTGCTGTAATGAATAGCAGTGTACGTCAAGATTCCAGAGACCCACCAAAAAAATTGGTGTAAATTAGATCTAAAAGATTTCGGTTTAAACTTTATTTTGAGATTGAATATATGTAGACTAAGAAATCTGAACAAGATTTAAATACCTACCGTTATCTGGATGATATTTTTTCGTTGAATAATCCAGAGTTTTCTAAATATACTTCAGAAATTTACCCAAACGAACTTACTTTAACTAAATCTAACATAAACAGCAGCAGTTGTCCTTTTCTAGATTTAGACATTTCAATTTCAAACGGGAAACTTCACACTAAAATTTACGACAAAAGAGACGATTTTTCATTTCCTATTGTTAATTTTCCTTTTTTAGACGGCGATGTGCCTTTGGCTCCATCATACGGTGTTTATATATCGCAACTCGTTCGGTTTTCCCGTGTGTGTTCTGATGTCATAGATTTTAACGAACGTAATCAATGCATCACTGGTAAATTGTTGTGTCAGGGATTTCGATACCATAAATTACTTAAAACTTTTACTAAATTCTTTCATAGATACAAAGATTTGATTAGTAAATTTGGCTATACCTGTAGAAAGCTTATTAAAAATGGTATTTCACATCCTAAATTTTATGGTAATATTGTACTTAAAGCGAGGAAATCACTATGTGATCCTTGTAAACTCATCGAACCTTTAAACAAACTTATAAGTAAGGGCTATCGTACCAATATTGTAATAAGATCTCTGAATATAGTTCACATTGGCTCTAATATTGATATTGTCATTAGCAAATTAAAACATAACTAAATTTCATTATCTTTTGAGGCGAGATGTATAGAGACACAGACACGTTAACTTTTATTTCTATAGAAGTCGCTCTTCACTATACTTCTACCTGTCGATACATTTATTTTTGGCATTGCACAAGTCATGTCTTCTTTGACTATTAATGACGTTAAAATACTAAATCCCTGTGATGTGTTTTAGTCGATTTTAGTCTCTGATGCATGATTTTTTATTATTAATTGGTTTAAGCTTTTAACTAGCTGTCAGTAACTGCGAGTACTATCAAATCGTATTTTCTTGTTAATTCGACCTGTTGATACTGTTTATAATGCTTTTTTGTTATTTTTTATTTATATGGATCTTGTCTGTACACCAGCTTTGATTATTTGTAATATCTTCAATTTTTCACTTATTCTTACAACATTTGTATAAACTTCAAGATTATAAAAAAACCGGTTTTTTTCTAAAGTGAACATTGATTGGTTAAATATTTCTCAGTCATGTCCTGTGTTTGAATTTGTTTGTTAGCTTTTTGGTCATGAATGTTTGTCTCTAATATTTAATTAACTGTGCATTTGTATTCAGATATCGCAGATCAAATTTATTCGTTCATTGTTTAATCATACGTTTTTTGATTGAGTTAAGTCTGCCAATTGATATTTTATCGTATGTTTTTCTTTGTTGTGATGTTATGCTATTGTTTCAGAAAAAGGCAGAAGGTTTGGATCCATTAAAACGTTTAATCCCGCTGCAAATGTTTGCACCTGTCCTAAGTCAGAAATCTGATGTACAGTAGTTGTCGTTTGTTTATGTAATATATACGTGTTTCTCGTTTCTCGTTTTGTTTATATAGATTAGACCGTTGGTTTTCCCGTTTGAATGGTTTTACACTAGTAATTTTCGGGCCCTTTATAGCTTGTTGTTCGGTGTGAGCCAAGGCTCCGTGTTGAAGGCCGTACTTTAACCTATAATGGTTTACTTTTTAAATTGTTATTTGTATGGAGAGTTGTCTCATTGGCACTCACACCACATCTTCCCATATCTATTAAGTTACTGTCGTTATTACTTGCTGCAGTATTATCATAGATGAGTAAACAATTATATAGATGACAACAATTTTACCGTGAGAGAGAGAGAGAGAGAGAGAGAGAGAGAGAGAGAGAGAGAGAGAGAGAGAGAGAGAGAGAGAGAGAGAGAGAGAGAGAGAGAGAGAGAGAGAGAGAGAGAGAGAGAGAGAACTTTGTAAGCCTTTGTTTAAATATTCGATGTCCAAAACCCATATTTGACAATTACTATGTAAAAGTAAAATCACAAAAATACTGAACTCCGAGGAAAATTCAACACGAAAAGTCCCTAATCAAATGGCAAAATCAATAAATCAAACACATCAAACGAATGGATAACAACTGTTATATTCCTGACTTGGTTTAGGCATTTTCTCATGTTAAAAATTGTGGATTGAACCTGGTTTTAAAGCTAGCTAAAGCTCTCACTTGTATGAATAAATGCAACAGTAGTATACCGCTGTTCAAAATTCAAAAATCAATAGAGAAAAAACAAATCCGGGTTACAAACTAAAACTGAGGGAAACGTATCAAATATAAGAGAACTACAACACAACAGAGACACAACACCGAAATGTACAAAAATGATGTAACACACACAGAAACGAACTATAATGTAACAATGGCCATTTTCCTGACTTGGTACAGGTCATTTTATGAAAGAAAAAAAATGGTGGGTTGAACCTGGTTTTGTGGCATGCCAAACCTCCCGCTTTAATGGCAGTGTGAATTATAACATTAAAATTACAACATTACACATTGTGTGACAGTCGCATATTTAATTATTTAAAATATGACAAGATACCACCACTTTTATATTTCAATCAGTAGATAAAGGACATAATATATCATATTACAATGAAAACCAGTCCTGGAAAAACTGATCTCTATTTCTTGGCCTTACATTTCAGCATGCATTCAAGATATGAGATTTAAAGAACTGTATCCATCCACACGCATGCGTTTCTCAGATACATCATTTTATCTTTTCCAACAGCCATCAACTGCTTTAGAGGAATGCACAGTAATTTGTGCACAAAACCCTACTTGTAGAACGGTTTTTATTTACCAGGACGTTTGTTACGGAATATCCACGTTGACGCCAGATTCAAGCATGCGTTCAAAAGTACGGGCATTTGTTAAGCAACCAAGTGACGGTATGTAATGTTTAAGAGGGTGTCCATGGAAAAACCAGGCAGTGGATGGCACATGACATATATATTTTTGTTTTCAATTTTTTTTCATCTATTTCATATCACAAATTCATTCTTTCTCAAAGTTAAAATTTGTTTTTTTTATTAACTGCAACAAATAAAGAGAAAAAAAAATACATAGAGAGCACTTAAAATTCATTGAAAAGGGGAGATAACTCTTTCCTGAGCCATCCACTGTTGATTCAAAAATATCTTTGACATATATATCCTTTGTATGATATAAACATTGCATTGGAACCGAAAATTAAGTGGGAAAAACTTTTTGTTGTGCCACCCATATCATAGGATTTGCCTGATATTTACTTGGACAGCCTCTTAAATGATATCCATATCATAGGCATCAAAGAAGTTGACCGATTTCCAAGCCAATAGAACATGTATGAAGAAATAGTTTAGATTGGAAAAATTAATGGAAGAGCTTTACAAAAGTCTTATAGACGGCACAGTTTACAAAAGATACATAGTATAGACTATGTGACAAAACATACAAGTAAACCAATAAAACAATAATACAATTAGTTGAATAAAGCAAAAGCAAAAGAAAAAAAACGATAAAGTATGGCTGATTACTTCTACGTCATTTGATCTCTGTTAAAAAGTTGTTTTGTTGGCAATTTGAAAATAGTAAATATTTTGAAAAACATATATGAACAAGCAGCACAAATTTGTTCTTACAGTCATTTCCAGTCCAGCTTAAACGTATTCTGAATTGACTGAAAAGGCAACGTTTTCCATGTTTATCCCGTTGCCAAATTAGCTCTACCTCCTTGCGTAGTGTATGCAATGTACTTAGTTTTTGTTTGATTTCTTGCTGTATATCTCCTGGATGTATTAAATTTGAACATGGGTAGACTTCTGTTGCCGAGATTTTATCAGACGGATATTATATAAATATAGGAAGATGTGGTATGAGTGCCAATGAGACAAATCTACATTCAAGACACAATTTATTAAATGTAAATCATTATAGGTCAAGGTACGCTCTTTAACACTGACCCTTTATTCCCCCCAAACAGCAAGCTTTATAGGGCACCAAAACAATTACTAGTGTAAAACCATTTAAACGGGAAAACCAACCGTCTAATCTATAAAAAAAAACGAGGAACGAGAAATACTTACGAATCTCATATAAGCAGACGACAAACACTGAACACCATGATGGTTAACATAACCTTGACCCCATTTTCTTGGATCATTTTCAGTTTTATATGTGATTAGTAAAAAAGTCGAGACATTTCAGCTTGGACACTCTTGTTTGTATGTTTACTGTTTTTGGCTCACCAATCAAATCCTGTTTCCCGTCTGATCAAAACAAATCCTCGGAGTTCAGCATTTTTGTGATCTGACTTTTTTAATGATACCAGTTTTAAAAGATCTATCTAAAGGGTAAAATAACAGAAGTACCGACCTCAGAGGAAAATTCAAAACTGAAAGTCAAATGACAAAATCAACAGCGCCAACACATCAAACGAATGGATAACAAAAGTCATATTCCTAACTTGGTACAGGCCTTTTCTTACGTTGAAAATGGTAGATAAAACCTTATTTAATAGCTAGCTTAACCTCTCACTTATATGACAGTCGCAATGCTGTGTTAAAATCCCGATCACTATTGAAAAAACAAATTTGTAACAAAGAAACACAAATATGTAACAAAGAAACACAAAAAGGCTCCGTGTTGAAGGCCGAACCTTGGCCTATATTGGTTTACTTTTATAAATTGTTATTTGGATGGAGAGTTGTCTTATTGGCACTCGTTACACATCTTCCTATATCCATGTAGACAAATCACATTAGCAATAATGAAAGGTGAGAATACAAAAAAAATCCATATCACAATAGCACAATGACGGGATGTATAGGTGCATAGCCATGTCATATGTTACAAAGAAACACGAAAAGGCATTAAGTGAAAGCAAAGTATGATTCCTTTCAAACGCCACTATATATATATAAACGTCATATATGTATCACTTCATGCAATAAATTAAATAAATACAATCTATCAGTCGCTTAAATGATGCAGGTGAATTTTTTCTGCCAAATTTGCCAACTCATGATAATAGATTTCCCAGATATTGTTAAGTCTGTTTCATATCTTGACTTACATCTAGAAATTGAGTTCATCTTCTCGATTATGAAATTTCCTTTCCTGTGTAGCAACATTCCAGTAGTGATATGATATTTGATGAGCTTGCGTTTCTGGTCATGATGTTCTTAAGATAGGGTTGCTGCTGTGTAAAACCAAGGACTCCTAGTATGTAAAACCGTTCTTTGGAAAATTTAACAGACGACAACACGAGTTTGTTGGCAGTTATAGAATATTTCACAGATGACGGTGGAAATTTTCTAATTTTCATTACCACAATCCCATTCCCTTTTTCTTCAAAGTGACTGATTTGATTGTTCATCGAGTTTTGCTATCAAATAGAGGCGAAAGATAAAAATGAGAATAAAAACTCGAGAATAAATGACAACAACATTGAATAACAAAAAAGAAACCAAAAGATAAATAACTGTATACAAAACATAGAAAACTAAAGACTGAAAGACTGAGCAACACGAAGCCAACCAAAAACCGTGAGGGATCTCAAGTAACACGACTTGTGCCACAGAGTCACCTTTTCAGTGTTATTGATATCATCATGGATTTTTGAAGGGGTTCCTGTTTTCAGTCTTCAGTTTTATGTGTTGTGTTTGCTGGTTTTTTGTTGCTTTTCTTTCATTTGTGCCATGATTGTTTTCAGCTTGGCTTCGACTAATGAATTTCTCATTGATATCTTCCACTTTTCTATTCTATAGAGCTTTAAAACAGATATACTTGTCAGTGTCCTTTACACAAATCGAACTAACGAGCGAATATTCTGAGGATGACTTTATATGTGTGATGGTTGTTACTGATTATTTTATATGTACCCTCAGAATGTGATGGCTTGAAAGAGGGACGAAAGATACCAGAGGGAGAGTCAAACTCATAAATCGAAAATAAACTGACAACGCCAAGGCTAAAAATAAAAAGTACTAACATACAAATTAGACCGTTGGTTTTCCCGTTTGAATGGTTTTACACTTAAGGAATAACAGTACTGTAGTTGAAGAGTTGCCACCGTCAATTGTAGATTTGACGGTCGCAAATGCAGTTTTACTGGCGACACGTAGCGGAGACAGTAAAACGGAGATTTGCGACCGTCAAATCAAAATTGACGGTGGCAACTCTTCAACTACAGTTCTGTTATTCCGATTCTAATGCATTACAAAAAGAAATAATACGATAAAACTTGAAAAAAAGGTCTAAATTTGACAAATAAAAAAAATCCGCGAGACTTCATGAATGATTTTGGCGCAAAGACGTCATGGCTAAACGTGACGTCATACAAATGAAAACTTACAAACTGGAGATTTTTATGTTACCTGTACGATTCAAATTCGGATAAAATTACATTAAAACGGCGAATTCGAGGTAGGTGTTGTTTTATTTTCGATTATATAGTAGTAATCGAACATTTGTTGATTCAACAATTCAAAATGGTGGGTCCATCCTTAGTTACGCCTGGTCAACTGTGGATTTGACGGCAACTTTTAGCCAATGAAAAAAATTGTTACATACAAATTGCATTAGAATAGTAGTTTTGGGGCCCTTTATAGCTTGCTGTTCGGTCTGAGCCAAGGTTCCGTGTTGAAGGCCGTACATTGACCTATAATGGTTCACTTTTTCAAATTGTTATTTGGATGGAGAGTTGTCTCATTGGCATTCACACCACATCTTCCTATATCTATAAACAATCGTACACATGACACAATATAGAAAAATAAAGAATAAACAACACGAACCCCACCAAAAAACTAGGGGTTTATTAAGATAGGCTATGTATGACGATTAATACTGATGATTATTGTATTTTTATCTTCAGAATGTGGTGGCAGAGACTTCGTTTATTATGACGGGCTATGTGTGATGGCTAGTACTGTTAAACTGAACTGGTATGAAGCAAGAACATATTGTGAAAACCTAGATGGTCACTTATTGGTCCTGGATTCCCAACAAAAACTGAACAGCGTAAAGGAGTTACTACAAACCTACTGTACGTTATGACAACCCTAATGCTCATTAGATTCAGCCAAAATAATTACAAAAGAGTTAAACTTTTATATTACCCTTATCAGAACACATTCAAAATGTGTTATTGCAGATTAAGCTGCAAAACGAAAAACATATGTATGTCTTTCTCTCATTACAATGCATCTGCTTGTGGATTAATTTAAGGTAACAGTAATTTATCGATTTTCAAATGTCACAAATTCATTTAGAAAAGATACAAATCATGGTTAAAAACAAAAACTGAAAAATTGCACGAACTTCAAAAGGTAAGCGTCACCTGATATGCATT
Source organism: Mytilus galloprovincialis (assembly GCA_037788925.1). Lineage (NCBI taxonomy): Eukaryota > Metazoa > Mollusca > Bivalvia > Mytilida > Mytilidae > Mytilus > Mytilus galloprovincialis. The sequence goes on along the minus strand of CM075342.1, from coordinate 74,853,175 downwards.
ATGGTCTGGATATGTTTTTGCAATCAGTGTGGTTCTTCCCAAAATAAGATTTTTAAACAATGAATTGATATCTTTTATTTTTTATGTTTGTACAACGGTACTGTTAATTGAGAAAAATAATATCAATCTTACAATTGACCATGTGGAATATCAGTTATAGCATAAAAATGAATGTTTTGATTATAACTGAAAACTTGTAACAACTGTGATTGAGAATTTTGAAATATAACTTTAACATGTTTAAAGTATCCACATGTGATTGACACCACTCATTGAGTATCCCGGTCACAATATTGTGAAGGCCGTATTTTATTGTACAGAGACTGGAGATAAGAAAGTTGTTCAATGCTCCGCTGAACATCTATACGACCCGATTATTTAATCGTACTTATAAGAATTATTATAAAGTTTGGCACACAGTTTATAACAGGACATTTGCGTCGTCCCTTTGTATGTTAACGCAAAAAAGAAAGGGGCGGATTTTTTATTTTCCAAAATTTCATCTTTCGTAAATAACTCAAGGGTATATGTAAGATTCCAAGTTTTGCTGTTAATTAAAAGGCATTGAAAATAAGTATTTTTTTAACATGAAAAAACATTGCCTGCTTCAGCAAAATCACATATATTGTGTCTATTTGTAGATCTTGTATTACTGCTTTTCAGTCTGCACATGTTTAGTTTCTTTGTCTTATTTAATAATAGATCTAGCCTTGCTGATTATATTTGTGACCTAAATCATATTAAAAGTAAAATCACAAAAAATACTAAACTCCGAGGAAAATTCAAAACGGAAAGTTACAAATCAAATGGCAAAATCAAATGATAAAACACATCAAACGAATGGACAACAACTGTCATATTCCTGACTTGGTACAGTCATTTTCAAATGTAGCAACGATGGATTGAACCTGGTTTTACAGCACTAAACCTCTCACTTGTATGACAGTCGAATCAAATTCCATTATATTGACAATGATGTGTGAACATAATGTCACAAATAAGGATAAAAGAACAATACCAACCGCATGAAAAACTTGGGGTGATTTAAGGTCCTCCTGTTATGGCATAACAGTCAAAAAAGAATGTTTCTCTCTTAAAATCATAGATTTCATAATAATAGGCAAAAAAGAAAAAAGAATAAAAGAATAAAAAATGTCATTTATGGGCTATAACTCTGCTAAGAATTTGGTAGATATAAAACTAGAGGCTCTCAAGAGCATGTATCGCTCACCTGACTCAACTTGGGTTTTTGTAATCATATAAAAAAAGATAAAATTTGGCTACAAAGTTACAAAACTTGGTCAGCATCTCATAAGGAACATTCATGCTAAGTTGGGTTTCATTCCATTCGGTGGTTCTCTAAAAGAAGTCTTTTGTATGCATTTCCCATAGGATCCTATGTTAAACTAAACCCCCCGCTAGCGGCCATCTTTGATGATGGGTCGGCTACAAAGTAACAACACTTGGTCAGCACCTCATAAGGAACATTCGTGCCATGTTTGGTTTCATTTGATTCGGTGGTTCTCTAATCTAAAAGAAGTCATTTGTATGCATTTCCCAAAGGGTCCTATGTTAAACTTAGTCCCCAGCGAACGGCCATCTTGGATGATGGATCGGCTACAAAGAAACAATACTTGGTCAGCACCTCTAAGGAATATTCGTGCCATGTTTGGTCTCATTCTATTCATTAGTTCTCTAAAATAAGTCATTTGTATACATTTCCCATAGGGTCCTTTGTTAAATCCTATGTTAAGTCCCCTGCTGGCGGCCATCTTGGATGATGGATAGGCTAAAAAGTCACAACACTTGGTCAGCGCCTCATAAGAAGTATTAATGCCATGTTTGGTTTCATTCCATTCAGTGGTTCTCTGAAAAGAAGTCATTTGTATGCATTTCCCAAAGGGTCCTATGTTAAACTAAGTCCCCAGCGAACGGCCATTTTGGATGATGGATAGGCTAGAAAGTAGCAACACTTGGTCAGCACCTCATAAGAAATACTCATGCCATGTTAAGTTTCATTCTATTCATTGGTTCTCTAAAAGAAGTAATTTGTATGCATTTCCCATAGGTTCCTATGTTAAACTAAGTCCCCAGCTGGCGGCCATCTTAGATGATGGATGGGCTACAAAGTAACAACTTATTTGCTCCTTTTAGTTTTCTTTATTTATAAAGGTTAAAACATAATATACAAAACTTGCATTTTACCCTTCTGATCTATTTTTAGCCAAGTCAGCCATGTTGGATGGTATGCAGGATCATTTGACACAATTTTTAAACTAGATACCCTAATGATGATTGTGGCCCAAGTTTAATTATATTTGTCTCGGTAGTTCCAGTGGAGAAGATTGTTTGTAAAAGATTACAAAAAATAACCCAAAAAAAATATCAAATATTGACTACGAAGGGCAATAACTCCTTAAAGGATAAATTGACCATTTTAGTCATGATGACTCATTTTTAAATTTTATTTTGCTGAACAATTTTACTTTTTACAGTTTATCTCTATCTATTATAATTTTGCTATAAATGAGGGAAAATAGATCTTGACCTAATAACCATGTTGACCAAGTGTCAGATTTGTCATAAATGCCTAAGTTTCTGAGATATAAGCCAAAAAGCTGTATTTACCCTCATGTTTTTGTTGCTATGGCGGCCATCTTGTTTGATGGGCGGGTAATCGGATACATTTTTAATACTAGATACCCTATAGATGATTTAGGCAATGTTTGATTCAATTTGGTCCAATAATTTCAGAGAAGAAGATTTTTGCAAAAACTAACGGACGACGACGGACGGCGGACGCCATGTGATGAGAAAAGCTTACTTGACCCTTTTGGTCTAAGTGGGCTAAAATAGAGAAGGCCATACAAACTGGAAAAATCAAACGTTATCAATCAACAGAACAAGGGAAAATAACTGCCATATTGAAGAAAAAAAACATTGATCTGCAAAAAAAACTGACATCCATTCTATACTGATATGTTTTTGGGGTCTTAAAATAATGCTGATAACACTATCGACATGTAGCTAGTGTCAAATGGTTTTTTTTTCATAGGCAGTTTTTTGTAATTGTTTCTGAGGATCTTAACATTTTTTATGGGATTAAAATGGTAAAATTATATAAAACTGTCTTCATTTAAATATTTCAGATCAATACTTGGAGTTGTATGTAGGAGCATCTGACGGATCAACAGAAGACGAGTGGAAATGGGTTTCCGTGACAACGGCATCAGATTTTTTCTATTGGCGTAAAGGACAGCCAAACAATGAAGATATTCAATATCCCAATAAGACGGCAAACTGTGGAGCTGTTTATCCTAAATATGATCTGGAATTACAGGATGAATACTGTTACGACGAGAAAAGATTTATTTGTGAAATGTAATCACTTAAACGACTATAATAGACAGAGATACCGGGTGATTTCCAATAAGATAACCATCCGACAGAGCACAAATGAGGTGGATTTAAGGAACTTTTATGAATAATGTTATCCCATATATAAATGTCTGCATTTTCTCCCTCTTTCTCCTGTCGTGCACATCCTCTTGTTTTCATTCTAAAAATATTAACAAAAATACTGAACTCCAAAATACATTTTAAAACGGGGGAATTCCATAGAACCTGACAAAACGAAATTTTAGCCTGGCATCCCGACCAAGTCTCTTCTTTGCGTCGAGCAGTGAACCAGGGTTCCAGGCAAAATCAAATGCTTGGATATATCAAGCAACAAAACGAAAGGAAAACAACTGCTGCCTTTCTATTTTGGTACAGGATTTTTTTCAAAGAAAATATAGAGTTTTAAAACATGATTTTATAGCTAGCTTACACCCCCCCCCCCCAACCGCCACCCCCACCCACTTTTATAACAGTTGTGTATTGAGACAACCCCTTATGGGTATGCATTCACATATTTCCACGATTTTGTTTTCATCTTGGTGATGTCTAAGGCTAAATCAAGCGCAAAATTTGCCAATCTGCTTGTGTGTCAGTGTTCGATTAGACGTTAGAATCATTGGTAACTTAATTCATCTCGGATTTATTTTTTTGGGGGAGTTCTTGTAGGACAATTATTTTGTAGTGTTTTGTGCACGTGTTTGTCGTTTCTTTATTTAGGACATCGAGTTGACTGTACATGCATTTTTCTTGTTTTTGTCCATTTGTAGTTTTCATATATAATTGTGTTTAAATCGTTGTAAAGTTGCTTCTGTATATTGTAACTATATCAAACATGGTGTATGTGTAAACGAAAATAACTCTTTATAAATGGCCGTCTCCTTATCTTATATCATAAATAAAAGGATTTTTCATGGGCGTAAAAAGGATTTTGTCACAGAAGAAAATATGTAAATATGGTTTGCGTAATATTCAGTCGAAAAAAATCATGAATTTACCTGAAACATTTCTGCCGTGCCCGAAAAAATCCTACTTATTAATATTTAAAATCAGATACGATAACTTTTCATTTCAATAGAAGACCCATTATGAGCAACATAAGTACCAAGGTCCATTATTATCAAATTTAACATTTATAATATAGATGATAAAAACGAAAACAGTTCACTTGTCGACTATAACACGAGAAAATAATATACCTATGAACCATAACGCTCAGTGTCCGTTGACAATGCACTGACTAGAAGTGTCATATCAGTTATGATGATTTTATATGACGTAAGACTTAACTTCCCTAGTAGTTGATGCAGATGAACTGTTATATATTCATCTGAATACAGGAGTCGCCACGTGCATGTGCTGCGATGACACCCAACATAATAACATATATATGAATAATTAAGCACTTATAGTTATGAATAATACACAAATCTTCAAAAAATGAATTACTTTGTCCTTCTAGTGACTGATTCACTTGGACAGGTATACTAAATAGTCGTCCAAATGTATTACCTAGTTCTTTTCGTGACTGAATCACTTGGACAAATACACTAAAAAGTCGCCCAAATGTTTCACCTAGTCCTTTTCGTGACTGTTGTATTTTGACAAGTATACTAAATAGTCATCCACATTTTTCGCCTAGTCCTTCCCGTGACTGATGCACCTGGACAGATATACTAAATAGTTGTCCAAATGTATAACCTAGCTCTTCTCATGACTGTTGCACCTGGACAAGTAAACTAAATAGTCGTCCAAATGTATTACCTAGCTCTTTTTGTGACTGATGCATCTGGACAAGTAAACTAAATAGTCGTCCAAATGTACTACCTAGCTCTTCTCGTGACTGATGCATATGGACAAATACAATAAATAGTCGTCCAAATGATTCACCTTGCTCTCCTCGTGACTGATCATCTGGACTGGTATACCAAATAGTCGCCCAAATATTTCGCCTAGTCCTTCCCGTGACTGATGCATCTGGACAGGTATACTCAATACTCGTCCAAATGTTTCGCCTAGCTCTTCTCATGATTTATGCACCTGGACAGATACATACTCAATAGTCGTCCAAATGTTTCACCTAGTCCTTTTTGTGACTGTTGTATTTTGACAAGTATACTAAATAGTCGCCCGAATGTTTCACCTAGCTCTCCTCGTGAATGATCGTCTGGACAGGTATACCAAATAGTCGCCCAAATGTTTCACCTAGCTCTTCTTGTGACTGATGCACCTGGAGTCGTCCAAATGTTTCACCTAGCTCTTCTCGTGACTGATGTACCTGGACAGGTATACTACATAGTCTTCCAAATATATTACCTTGTCCGTCCCGTGACTGATGTTCCTGTATATGTATACTTAGCAGTCGTCCAAGTGTATCACTTAAAATCTAGTCCTTCTCGTGACTGATACACCTTGACAGGTATAATAGATACTCGTTCAAATGCAAGTTTTGCTACGGGCTGAAAAGACATTCTAATATGTATTGTTAATATTGGTCCATTATGTATTTGGATTTTTTAAAACATACTTGCAGCACAACTTGCTTGTCCAAATTCTAAGCGAAAAAGTCACACAAATTATTTAAAGACACAGGTTTGAATTATGAGGATTTGATTTATTTATTATTAAGAAAGCATATAATTCAAAGAGAATTTCATTATTTCCATTAACCAAATAAACTGATCCTTGTAATAGTTTGCTTATCTCAATATTTAGTGAAGTGAAATTCAGAGGAAAATGAAATGCATTATCCAATTTACAATTCAGAGCTAGAGCATCTGGAACTAGCTATATCGTCGAAGAACACCTTGATATCTTTCTTTTTCAATCTTAAGAGCGTTTGCTGATGCACACAATCTGATCAATTTGTTTTCTGAATATAACATGCTGTGAATTACTGTTACAAGCATGCTAATATTTTTCAGAGTCAAAGTACTTTTGATCAGTTTATAAAAACACATCTGCTCGGGGGCCTCCCATTCTTGATCAAATAAAGTGTACATATAACTTACTATTTATTGCAAATAGGTTTTATTAGTTTCCTTGTTTTTGCTTTTCAATTTTGGTAATAAATTGACGATATCTTAACTTTTATGTAGACTTTTTAAAATAGACAAATACTTACTGACAATTCATGTGACATCAATTTGCTGCCCATGAAGCGTGTGTTCTTTGATTATTTTATCGTACATATTCAAAGAAAATGTGCAATGTACTATATATATTTATATCATACGGTTTCTTCGATATTGTAGTGTGGATTAATATGTTAATTCATTCTTTATGAAAACTGATTTATTAAAGATTGAAATTAAAAGTAGTCCGTGTATTAATTTATCTGAATCTAAACGATACAATAAAGGCTTCTCTTTTGGTTTTATTGTATTAGTTGTTGGGTTCGTCTCATAATTCATGAATAACACATCGCCTTTTATTTATATTCATAGTAGACATTATTTGGCAGTGTTATTTAAAAAATATAAATCATCTCCAGGAATAATTTTATATTCAATACTATAATTAAATTCGCTATATGCATTAGAAGAAATTTATTATTTCATACACATTAGGCTCAGTTCAGTTCATTTTATTTTAGTTCCATGCATATATATATTTGTAAGTACACATATAAAAACAACTTCAGTTCAGTCTTGGAGAACATGCTTTCTGTTTAATTTGATGTTACTGGCTTTGCACTTTGAACAAGCTATCAGTAACTGTGAGTATTCTTGGATCGCTACTTTGTGTCTTTTGTCTTTATGTTAGTTGTTTTTGTGTTTCGTGCCAAGTTGACGATTGAGTCAATCCATTTTCAACTGATTTGTGTGTCGTTCCTACCTGTCGAGATAAGCCATTTCCAATTGATTTGTGTGTCGTTCCTATCTGTCGAGATAAGCCATTTCCAACTGATTTTTGTGTCGTGTCAATCTGTCGAGATTAGTCATTTCTAACTGATTGTTGTGTCGTGTATATCCGTCGAGATAAGCCATTTCCAACTGATTGTTGTGTCGTGTCTATCCGTCGAGATAAGCCATTTCCAACTGATTTTTTTGTCGTGTCTGTCGAGGTAAGCCATTTCCAACTGATTTGTGTGTCGTTCCTATCTGTCGAGTTAAGACATTTCCAACTGATTTTTGTGTCGTGTCAATCTGTCGAGATATTAGTCATTTCCAACTGCTTGTTGTGTCGTGTATATCCGTCGAGATAAGCCATTTCCAACTGATTGTTGTGTCGTGTCTATCCGTCGAGATAAGCCATTTCCAACTGATTTTTTGTGTCATGTCTGTCGAGATAAGCCATTTCCAACTGATTTGTGTATCGTGCCTATCTGTCGAGTTAATCCATTTCCAACTGATTTTTATGTCGTGTCAATCTGTCGAATTAAGCCATTTCCAATTGTTTTTTGTGTCGTGTCTTTCTGTCGAGATAAGCCATTCCCAACTAAATTTTGTGTCGTGTCAATCTGTCGAGTTAAAGACAAATCCCTCTATTGTTTTTGTGCATATATATATATATATATAAGCGCAATAGCACTATGCCGTCAGCGGTTTATGACGTCGCGGTTTCCGCATACACGAAACGTTAATGAGAGTTATTCCTCTTTGACCCGATGGAGAGAGTGACACTTGTTTTGATATGTCTATTTGCCGAGAAGTAAATGAAAATTGTTTTTGTATAATAGACATGTTCCAGAATGGGATATACACATTAATTATGTGAATTTAGTGTAGCTGAAACAAACAATAAAACAACAAATAATAAAATATATGAATAAAATGACAGTCAGCTATACAGCAATCAAACAACAACAAAAAAAAAACACAAAACGACTGTCAAGAAACTAAACAAAATCTGGATACTCGACAAAAAGTTAAAACAATTAAATTATAATATAATACTAATTTCCATAATTTGCTACGTGAATAGACTTACCTGTTCTTTAGAGTCAATCTCTTTGGTAGGTTTATAATTGTATTTATATTTCCACAAATCATTAAGAAAGTACGAAAATCAGCAAGCATGTCATCAAAATTCAATGTATCTATAGCAATAGGTACATCTCGTACATATATATACCTATATATGGATATGGTTTCTAACATAAGGATTGTAGGTTTTTGTATTTGATGACTCCGAGTCTGGTCCGATTTGCCAAGTTTTATATTTATGTTCTTGGTGCACAATTTTTATATAAAAAACAATATAATCGTGCCTGTGTTTAAAAGTTGTCGGAATAAAGAATTAAAGAGGAATACATATGGAAAAAAAATCAATAGTTGATTTAAGAAAAAGAGGTCGGACTAGGTTCCATTCATAATCACGGTATGACAACTGTATGAGTATACTTAGACTGAGTTTCTAGTAATATTACGGAATATTTCGATATGCACAGATGCCTATGGATGCATGATCAAAACAGAAAGTATGTTAAATAGACCCCGTTAACACTTGCACAAAATTGAATCGATCTTTTTAGAGCATCTCGCGTTTCCAATCTTTTTAGAACTTGTGCGTTTATATTTAGTATACATTGCAATCTTAAAATAATCAGTCTAATCATTTCGTTAAAAAAAATCGTATAAAATAGAGTAAGCCGTAAGCGAACACCTGATTCACAACAAAAATTTAAATTATTTTCAGACGTAAATATATCTTTACAAAGTTTTCTTTTTATTGTAGTGTACTAAGTATACGGAAAGGAAACGAGCGCTGTACGGAGATTGGTTTCACATAAGCTACTAATCAACGCTGATCTCGAAACTTTATGCGCGTTTGAGTTTAAATCTCGCGATAATTAACGATATCATACGTGACAGGGGGCTACTGATATTTAGCAACACAATAATAAATCAACAACATCCAGGGGCGGATCCAGGAATTTGGGAAGGGGGCGAAGTTTTTAATGTTCGCCGAGCGGAGCGATGCGAAAAAAAATTGGGACCTTTTATAGGCTAAAAACCATAAAATAAGTGTACAATGCACTTTTAAACGGTTCCTGGCGTGGGGCATGTATATTCTATAGTTGCTGTAAAGTATAAGTGTTGGACATTTTTTTATGCTGTATTCTCCCTATTGATTGTCTGTCATAAAATGATAGTATGGATCCAAAGCTGATATATTTGATGTGGGACTTGTCAGTAAAAAATAGACATGGAAAATTCTCATTTGTTGTATGTTAAGTTAACATAACCTCACAGATTTCTTGTTGTAAACAAGAAATACGTCGGGCTATTCTATGAAATTTACAATACGACCAACACGAGTTAAAAAAGTCAAACAAGCAGTTTTTATCCAAATGTTTGGTTGATATGTTTCACCCAACAAAATTGAGGGAGGTGAGGGGTTCCAAATCAACCAAAAGCTACGAATGAGTCTGAAATGACAAAGAACTTATGAATGATGGTCGACAAATGGAGACACAAAGGCCACACTCAGCAGACAAATTGCAGTCTGGTCTTGAAAATATTCAATATATCAGTTCAACAAAATGGAAATTCTGGTCAGACATGCAAACCTCGGCCCCCAACAAATACGCCCGTTTTTTATTCATGTTCATTTAATACTAAATAATTCTGTTGGACATTTTCGTTTCTAATAGCAAAAAAGATTATTGTTTTCAATCCAGATACGGCCAGAATTTTTATTTAATGCAAAAATCAGAGTCAGATATTTTTTTCTCAAATACATTAGACTGCCTCCTCAAATCAAATGGTTCGTACCTTAATTAGACTTTAAATCTATCTAGAGCTTATACTGACTGGGGATCATTATTCAGCTATCACGCTATTTTAAAATAGGCTGGGGCGTTTGGGGTTAAACATGTTTTCGTAGGTAAATATTGTTGCTGTGGATTTTTTTTCATGAGAGTGTAATAGAGTAGTCCTGTTTGGTTGAATTGTGAAATAGATGTCACTACGTTCTTGCTCAAATCGGTGTCGCTTTGAAGGTATCATGGTTGTCATACTAAGCATAAGCAATGTGTTACTGCAATTTGCAAATTTATTTATATTGAATTTCAAAATAACTAAGTGACGTTTTATTTTACGCACTGATCATCTCCACCATGTAGCGAATCATGACATAATCAGTAAATACCAGCGAAACATATCTTTATAAGTAAAGAATTGTCGCATGAAAATTAAATACACGGGAAATGGCAAAGTTCACAAAGTCTAGTCTGATAAATCATTCTACAAAAAAAAAGTCCAAGCAAAGGGGGGGGGGGGCGAACGCCCTCTACGCCCATCTCTGGATCCGCCACTGACATCTCTGTCTCTCGTGATGTATGTTGGAGATTTTTTATTTTAAAGATCTTAATAATCGTGTATTTTATATATTAAGAATAAATAGTTTTACCATCTATACAGAGAATAACATAAATTAAAAATAAAAAAAAAATAGATTAGACATGCGCAGTTAAATGTGAAACTGGTGTATTTTCCTTGGAGTTCAGTATCTTTGATCATTTTTGTGATTTTACTTTTTTATTCAATATAAAGATATATGAATCCAATATTTTAAAATTAGAACACGCCTTGAAATATATAATATACAAATGTCGTTCCTGAGACCAGTTCATCACATAAACAAGTAAACAGGTATTTTGATTTAGATGATTTTAACAAACTTTTACAGAAACGATTAACCAAAGTGTTTGAGCTTTTGATTTTTGCCATTTGCTTGGGACTTTCTGTTTTGAATTTTCTTCTGCGTTCAGTATTTTTTATGATTTTGCTTTTTATAAAATATATATATGATAAAATGTGTATAGATAAACTCATCATAGATATCAGGACAAAATTTTGTATATACGCCAGACGCGCGTTTCGTCTACCAAAGACTCATTAGTGACGCTCGAATCCAAAAAAGTTAAAAAGGCCAAATAAAGTACTAAGTTGAAGAGCATTGCGGACCAAAATTCCTGAAAGTGTTGCCAAATATAGCAAAGGTAATCTATGCCTGAGGTAGAAAAGCCTTAGTATTTCAAAAAATTCACCAATTTATAAACAGTTAATTTATAAATATACCTATATCAATGATAATTCAAGTCAGCACAAAAAGTGCGGACTACTGGGCTTGTGATACCCTCGGGGAAATAAATCTCCACCAGCAGTGGACAACACCAATAATAAAAAAGGAAAATATATGTTATTGTCTATAAATATTTCGGATAACATATATCCTTTATCAATTTTAATGATTTCAAATTAACTATATCAATCTATTCTGATTTAACTATTACAATCTTGAAATTTACAAAAAATACAATTAGGACCAAACACAAAAACTCTTGTAAAATGTCAAAAAAAAATGACTTGGGTTAATAGATATTTACAACATCAGAGACTGCACTATATATGCTTCAAATTAAAATAGTAATGTGCGATATGAACTGGTTCAATTCTAAAACTTCAGAAGTGACGACAGATAAGATGTTACAATAACGACTGTGTGGATATACATTCCCAATAAACAATACTAACCGATCTTATCTAGTAATATATTTTAAATTTGAGAACGGTAATGTAATTACAACTGAGTTAGCATATTTAAGCATCCAAATAAATAGCAGTTAAATAATGATAAAATAACAATTAACAAACTTTGGAGCCTGTAATTCAGTAGCTGTCGTTTGTTTATGTGTTACATATTTGTTTTTCGTTCATTTTTGTACATAAATAAGGCCGTTCGTCTTCCTGTTTGAATTATTTTACATTGTCATTTCGGGGCCTTTTATAGCTGACTATGCAGTATGGGCTTTGCACATTATTAAAGGCCGGCGTACTGTAATTTTTGTGTCATTTTGGTCTCTTGTTCCGAGTTGTCTCCTTGGTAATCATACCCAACTTCCCTTTTTTTTTAATATACATGTATTTGACTAAGGTTATAAGTAATTAAACATGGCTGCGTACTTCAAAAATGAATAGAACTCTGCGATTTTAAACTGGTATAATTCAAGAATTTTAGAGTTGATAAGGATAAAGAAATAGCAACAGAGACTGTGTAGTAATACGTAATATATCCCAAATGAAAAGCGCTGCTTGAATTAGAACTCATCTTTTCATTTATCCTATTTGGTGCCAAAGTTTTTAATTTGCTTATCCAACATCCTTCCCGAGTGAGTCTATCCTCAATCAAGTAGTGGGCTCTTGCAAGGGATACAGAAACAAACGATGTTTGACTGGTGCACATAATGAAATAAATGAAAAGATATAGTTATAATTCGCACAATGCTTTACATTTGGGTTATATAAATATTACTACACAGTCTCTTTGCTATATTTTTACCTTTGTTTACTCTAAAAAAAATAACTATATTAGCTAAAATTGCAGGATTCTATTCATTTTTAATGGAACAAGTACGCAGTCACGTTCAATTACTCAACCATTGTAAAAAAATATTATTTTTGAATCAGATCATTATTATCAAACTTATTTGGATTTAAATACGCAGCCTCTGTTGTAATAACTTTAGCGTTGTCAAGTTTGAAATAATATATCAGCTTAGATCAGTCAGTGCAGTTATTTTGGAATGTATTCCCACGTAGTCTTTATTGTTAAGTCTTCACTGCCATCACCTTTATTAAAATTTAAGAAACGTACCAGTTTATATCGCACATTGCTATATACTCATCATAGATACCAGGATTAAACTTTGTATTTACGCCAGACGCGCGTTCCGTCAACAAAAGACTCATCAGTGACGCTCGAATTCTTAAAAGTTAAAGAGGCCAAATAAAGCACGAAGTTGAAGAGCATTAAGTACAAAAATTCCTAAATGTTTTGCCAACTATACAGCTAAGGTAACTATTCCTGAGGTAGAAAGCCTTAGTATTTCAAACATTCAAAAGTTTTGTAAAAAGTTAATTTATAAATATGACCATATCAATGATAATTCATGTCAGCACAGAAGCTTTATTAGAAGCATATATATGCATTCCCTGTTGTAAATACCTACGTCATTTTTGAAGTTTTAGATTTATGTATAAGAGTTTTTGTCTGTGTTTTTAATTGTAAAAAAATCAAGATAGTATACTTAAAAATCAGAATAGATTGATATAATTCATTTTAAATCGCTGATGGAGGATATATCCATTATACGAAATAGTGTTATCATAATTTCTTATTATTGTTGTTGAAAAATAAAGTTCAATGGTTTGATGTTAAGAAAATATTTCCACCTAAAGATGTAGAAAGTTTCTATAACTTCAAATATGGATATTTGAGAGCGGAATTGTAAAGTCTTCATATTGCTGTATCACTCGTTTGTGATGGTTTCACTAAAAATGCGTCGGACTGAAGAAAAATATTGTATGCATAATTGTAAAATTCTAATAAAAGTTTTCAAGTTTAATTTTGATACAAAATACGATTCCCATAATACATTAGAGTGCTTTAATGTGACAATAACACAAGGTAATCATAGACACAACTATTATTGTTGAGTTCGTAACTAATCCGTTTATATTGGCTTAGCTGGTACCTTTGATAACTGTTTACCCAACCCTGTATTCCAGCCAATTAGTCTCCAATGTAACATTGATTAATTTATGATTTTTGGTTGCTAAACGTCCAGTGGCATATATTTCATGCACGTTCAGGACGAGAACAAGCTAACAATAAATACAATAGGTAGGTCTTGTAATAGAGGTCATGGTCGGGGAAATTTGGACCTCCTCTGGAAAATGAGGGTATATTGGATAGGCCAGTAATTTTGCCTTGCAACAGGCCACCTATGGACCCCTCTTGAAACGGGTTGTTGCAAGGGTTCTTAACGTGCAAAGAGCGGAACAATAACGCTTTTATTATTGTTACATTATATTGTAACCGTACCCAGTGCCTAAATTTAATGTTTCCTTTTTAGCTCACCTGGCCCAAAAGGGTCAAGTGACCTTTCTCATCACTTGGCGTCCGTCGTCCGTCGTCCTTTAACTTTACAAAAATTTTCTCCTCTGAATCTACTTTGCTAAATTGAACCAAACTTTGCCTTAATCATCCTTTGGGTATATTTGGTTTTAAAAATGTGTCCGATGACCTCAACCAAGATGGCCTAACAAGAGGGGAAAATGCAGTTTTTGGCTTATATCTCTGCAAGTAAAGCATTTAGAATAAATCTAACATGAATGAAATGTTCATCAGATCAAGATCTATCTGCCCTGATATTTCCAGAAGCATGAGACAACCAGTTGATGGGTTGCTGCCCCTGGATTGGTAATTTAAGGAAATTTTGCAGTTTTTGGTTATTATCTTAAATATTATATTAGATAGAGATAATTTGAAACAGTAAAATTGTTCAGCAAAGTAAGATCTACAACTAAGTTAGCATGACCAAAATGGTCAATTGATCCCTGTAGGAGTTATTGCCCTTCATATTGAATTGATTACAAGTTTTTTAAAATTTTTGTAATCTTTTATAAAAGACTTCTCCTCTGGAACAACTGAGACAAATTTAACCAAACTTGGCTACAATCATCATTTTGATATCTTGTTACAAATGTGTCAGATGACCTGGCCTACCAATCAACATGGTTGACATGGCTAAAAAAAAGTATATTTATAGGGATACAATGCAAGTTTTATCTATTATTTTTTTTAGCCGTTATGAATAGAGAAAATCTAAAAGGATGCAAATATGTTCAGAATAATGAATAATTAGAGATATTTTCATATATCCTTATAGAAGACACATTTAACGCGCGTCTGGCGTATATACTAAATTTAGTCCTGGTATCTATGATGAGTTTATTTACAACCACTGGGTCGAGATTTATTTCCCCGAGGGTATCACAAGCCCAGTTTTCAGCACTTTTTGTGCTGACATGAATTGTCATTGGTATGGTTATATTTATAAATTTACTGTTTACAAATTTTGAATTTTTTGAAATACTAATATAAAAAAGAAGATGTGGTATGATTGCCAATGAGACAACTATCCACAAAAGACCAAAATGACACAGACATTAACAACTATAGGTCACTGTATGGCCTTCAACAATGAGCAAAGCCCATACCGCATAGTCAGCTATAAAAGGTCCCGATAAGACAATGTAAATCAACTCAAACGAGAAAACTAACGGCCTTATTTATGTAAAAAAAATGAACGAAAAACAAATATTTAACACATAATCAAACGACAACCACTGAATTACAGGCTCCAGACTTGGGACAGGCACATACATAAATAATGTGGCGGGGTTAAACATGTTAGCGGGATTCCAACCCTCCCCCTAACCTGGGACATTGGTATAACAGTACAACATAAGAACGAACTATAAAAATTAGTGTGTTAATCAACGATTAACCGGTTAACCGGATACCAAAAAAACTAACCCGCTAACCGGACATTTTTTTCAATTTTAATAGATTTGATATAAATTGGTATCGAAATCATTAAATAGTTATGTTTTATTTAAAAATTTTCGTCGCGGTGATTAATTTGACAGAGCAATTATCCAGTCTATTGATTGCTATTGTTAATCCGAAAAACATAAAATTAATTAGAACTTGTCGCTCAGCTTGGGGCAAGATCTTGATGAAACATAATTAGTATACTAGTTATTTTAACAGTAACTTTAAATCAGTAAAACGATTAAATTTTACGATTTACTTCATTATTTTATTTTTGATCTAATAGCGTGTACAAATGTATACCTACTTCTAAATGTGCAACCTCCGTCGTGTAAGGCTTTGATATACTTTAAACGAAATGTTAACTAAAATATTGTGAAATCCAAAACAATGTGAATGTACTAAATGCATACGTGATAGTACGAGTAACATGCTTAATCATTTCAAATTGAAACACTCCACATTAATATCGGAGACAAGAGAAAAGGAAAAAAATAATCGGTTTCAGACATATTCGCTTCTACGAGATCAAGAAGTTTTTTTTCTATTTTTCAATCTGAAGTTGATACAAACGCCATAGTTGATACGTTGTATCTGCCTATTAAAAGTCAAACTTCGCAAGGAATCCTCACAAACAAGCCTTATAATGCTAAAGGACAAAAAGCGTGAATTTATGACTTGGATGGAAGGTTGTTACCACATCTTATAGCTATGTGTAGGGTACTAAAGATATATGGCTTTCAAACACCAACTTAAACTACCGGTTAACCGGTTAATCGGTCGAACGATTGTCCGAGTAACCGGTTAGGTAATAGTGTACGATTTGACAACACTAATAAAAATCAATTGAAAAAAGGCTTAACTCATCAGATGGACAAAAATACAAGTGGACGTGGCCGGGTACTTATACATCCCGACACAAAAAGACACAATGAACAGATCTGAGTGTACTCGCAGTTATCTGCCAGCTAGTTCAAAGCCACTAACAACTAATAAAAAAATCATGCATCTAAGACTAAACCATCAATCCTTTACACATCCAACATCTAATGGATTTAGTATAAAGACGTCATAAACAGCCAGAGAAAAACATGACCGTGTGCAATGCCACTTGAGGCTTTTCTACCTCAGGCATAGATTACCTTAGCTGTATTTGGCAACACTAAGAATTTTGGTCCTCAATGCTCTTCAACTTCATACTTTATTTGGCCTTTTTAACTTTTTTGGATTCGAGCGTCACTGATGAGTCTTTTGTAGACGAAACGCGCGTCTGGCGTATATACTAAATTTAGTCCTGGTATCTATGATGATTTTATTTACAACCACTGGGTCGATGCCACTGCTGGTGGAGATTTATTTCCCCGAGGGTAACACAAGCCCAGTAGTCAGCACTTTTTGTAACGACATGAATTGTCATTGGTATGGTTATATCTATAAATTAACTGTTTACAAAGTTTTGAAATTTTTGAAATACTAATGCTTTTCTACCTCAGGCATAGATTACCTTAGCTGTATTTGGCAAAACTTTTTGGAATTTTGGTCCTCAATGCTCTTCAACTTCATACTTTATTTGGCCTTTTTAACTTTTTTGGATTCGAGCGTCACTGATGAGTCTTTTGTAGACGAAACGCGCGTCTGGCGTATATACTAAATTTAGTCCTGGTATCTATGATGAGTTTATTTACCATTTATTTTCATTTTTGCCTATTTTCATCAAAACGAGCTAGGTCAAAACTATGATATTTAAAGAGATAAATTTGTTTACGTTATACTTTATACTTTAGTTGTTTTACTAAAACACTTGATGTTAAATTTTTGTTTACTTTTTAATTGGAAAGTATCCAAAGAACCGGTATATGTTTTAAATACCAAAAGGTTCATATATGTTTTCCTTCTTTTATTGTACATAATCTCTTTTATATCTTGCATCACTATAGATGTATCATAAAGTATGTCATAATATTACATACAACCAATACATATAAACAAATATATATAAGTTATACATACATGTAGAATTAAGAAATATCATGTATCAGATCACTATAAAAATGTTAAAGGCATATTTGCATATATGCTTCTTAGTATAATGATTTTGTTTGTGTTGTTCCATCATCTTAAATTAATGGGTTTTATCAAATCAATATTGTAAAATGTGTACAAATTTACTAAAAACTGCTGTATTCGGAATATTGAGGGTCTCACCACTGACAAGTGTTATGTTTATCTTTTTAATACTGGTTAATGAAATCATTACAGTGTGTACTGGCTGGTCATTATCGCGTATGATACGATTTTGACACGCCTACCGGCATAGCTAATGAATATGCATGAATATAGATAAGATCAGCACGTGTAGCAATAAACTGAGAGTTGTAGATTTGTAGTATAAATGTATAGATGTAGTTTTGACATGTTTGAGAATAGAAAATAGTTACAAAAATATAATTATTAATTATTAGTATCCGAGCAAGTAAAACACGGATCTATCACAAGATAAATGACCCACATTTCAACAAAATTATTTCTCAGTTTCAGATTATAAGCTTTATTGAAACTTGGACAAATGATGTTAATGTTAATGAAATAAGTATCCCAGGTTTCTGCTTTGCTGACAGTAATAATAGAAAAAAACATCATAAAACCAGACGCAATTCTGGTGGAATAAATATTTTTGCTAAAAATTCCATTTCAAAAGGAATAAAACAATTACCAAAATATCACACTGATATCCTTTGGATCAAAATTGACCATGATTTTTTAAAATTAAATAAGGACATATATATTGCTACAGTATATATGTCTCCAGAAAATTCTAGCACGAACATTACCGGGTTATGACATTTATGACAAGCTTCTAGCTGATGTTGTTAAATACTCTAATTTAGGGCACATTATAGTCCAAGGCGATTCCAATGCCTATACTAATACAAAACCAGATTTTGTTGCCTTTGATAATTCTTGTACTTCAAATCAAGATGATTTACAATAAATTTCTGATCAAAATACACCAAGGAATAACCTTGACACCAAACTTGTCAACAATAGTGGAAAGTATCTACTGAATTTATGTAAGGAATCAAGCCTTATAATACTAAATGGTAGAACCATAGGTGACTTACATGGTAAACACACTTGTATTACATACAATGGATGTAGTGTTGTAGATTATATGCTCGTGTCTAAAGAATTATTACATATAGTTGGTTATTTTGAAGTACATGACTTTACTTCTTTGTCAAATCATTGTATAATAAGTTGTTCTTTATTAATAGGCTTTATTATGCCTCAAAATACACCCCAATATCAGTTGGATCCTATCCCAAATAAGTTTATATGGACACCTGAAGCAATAAATCTCTACACATTAAATAGTAACAGTATAGAGAGTAAAAACAAATTTGAACAGTTTTTGAAATCAACTTTTAAAGACTCTGCTGAATCAGCAGTAAATTCATTTAATACTATACTATATGAAAATGCTTTGAAGTCTTCTAAACTAGTAAAGAAAGTCTCAGTCAGAAATAAAAATCAAAATAGGTAAAAAAGACGACCTTGGTACTCTGAATCTTGCCGTGAACTTGGCGTTACAGTAAAAAATTATGCAAAGTTAAAAAATAAACATCCCTATAATTCTGAATACAGACATAAATTTTATTCTTTCAGATTTAGACTTACACGTCTATGTAAATATGAAGAAAATAAATACAAAAAAGATATATTTTCAGAACTTTATACATGTAAGAAAGACCCAAAGATGTTTTGGAACATTTTGAATAAATTAAATAGACGAAAAAGTAATAACAAAGAAAATGAATCTTTACCACAAGCAGATTTCATCCAGTTTTATAAAAATTTGAATAGCGTTGACATAAATCACAATAGTTTTCACTCTAAAATTATTAAAGATTTTGACTCTCTAAAAGAAAAGTTTAATTTATCACATGTTACAGATGACTTAACTCACTTGAGTTCAGAGATAACAATTGAAGAGATAGTAACAGTTATTCGTTTAACTAAAAATGGCAAAAGCACATCAGCCGACATGATTTCAAATGAAATGTTGAAAAATGCAATCCCTATTTTAATAAAACCACTTCATAAACTCTTTAATAGCATATTCGAAACTGGTCAATTTCCAAGACTATGGAATGAAAGCTTACTTGTTCTCTTGTACAAGAAAGGGGACAAATTTGATCCAGGGAACTATAGAGGTATATCTATTAGTTCCAACCTGGCTAAACCTTTTAATAAAGTTTGATATAAACGTTTAGTAAAATTTATGGATCTCAAAAATTTAATAAGTAAAAATCAAATAGGTTTTAAAGAGAAAAGTCGTACAGCTGACCACATATTCCCTCTTAAGACCATAACTGATCAATATAGACATAAAAAGAAAAAGGTTTTGCTGCTTTCATAGACTTAAAAAAGGCATTTGATACTGTATGGCGACTAGGTTTATTTTCTAAACTCATAAAACATAATATCCCCCCAAAATGTTTAATGTTATTTATTCAATGTATACTGATACAGTATGTAGAATAAAATTCTCTAATGGGTTGAGTCCTCCATTCCTATCAGAAAAGGGTGTTAAACAAGGTGACGTATTGAGTCCCCTTCTTTTTAACTATTTTATAAATGAACTAGTATGTAATCTTGATAACAAACATACGGATCCAGTTGCCATTGGGTATACCTCTTTGAACATTCTTTTATATGCAGATGGTATTGTTTTACTATCTGAAAGCAAAGAGGGTCTACAAAAATCTCTTGATATTTTACATGAATATTGTTCAACATGGAAACTACAAGTTAATACTGATAAATCAAAAATTATGATATTTAATTCTAATGGCAAGACATTGTTAAACCATTTTACTTATGATAATGCATATCTTGAAACGGTAACAAATTATTGCTACTTTGGTATTGTTTTAAAGTATAATGGCAATTTTTGCCTTGCTGTGAATACTCTAATGGAAAAAGCCAGGAAGGCATATTATAAGATAAAGAAAACTATAGGTCTCAACAACCCATGTAGACTTCTTGAAAAATTGTTTGATTGTTTTCTTTATCTTATAATATGCCTTCCTGGCTTTTTCCATTAGAGTATTCACAGCAAGGCAAAAATTGCCATTATACTTTAAAACAATACCCAAGTAGCAATAATTTGTTACCGTTCAAGATATGCATTATCATAAGTAAAATGGTTTAACAATGTCTTGCCATTAGAATTAAATATCATAATTTTTGATTTATCAGTATTAACTTGTAGTTTCCATGTTGAACAATATTCATGTAAAATATCAAGAGATTTTTGTAGACCCTCTTTGCTTTCAGATAGTAAAACAATACCATCTGCATATAAAAGAATGTTCAAAGAGGTATCCAAATTCACATTGCGATAAGACGTGTCACGGTACTTGTCTATCCCAAATTCATGTATTTGGTTTTGATGTTATATATATATGTTATATTTGTTATTCTCGTGGGATTTTGTCTATGTGTGTTACATTTAAGTGTTATGTCGTTGTTCTCCTCTTATATTTAATGCGTTTCCCTCGGTTTTAGTTTGTTATCCCGATTTTGTTTTTGTCCATGGATTTATGAGTTTTGAACAGCGGTATACTACTGTTGCCTTTATTTGATTGTTTAGTTACTCTCATTCTAACATATTGTAGTGAAATTTGGGGGGTGGATTCACATTTTAAAGACTCTGATCCATTTAAAAAACTTCATGTTAAATTTATTAAAGACATATTAGGGGTTCACTGTAAGGCATCTAATGATGGATGTCGAGCCGAACTTAATAGAATTCCCTTGAAAAATAAAATATTATATTCAATATTCAACTACCTGAACCATATAGTTTCTTCAGAAAATTCTTTGGCATATGATATATTCACTAAATCTGTAGATTCAAACCCTTGGGTCATAAAGGTCAAGAGTCTTTTGAATGAACTTGGAATGTCTTATATCATCAATAACTTTAATTATGTTAAATGTAATTTAAAGTCTATTAACATGATTAAACAAAGAATTAATGACCAATGTTTGCAAGTTCAAAATGCAAATATATCTGAATCCAAAAAGTTAGACTTTTTCAAGAGTGTCTACATAATGGGCAGAAGACCACCCAATGTTGATATATTGAAAAACAGAAGTGACAGAGCTGCAATATGTAAGATCCGTATAAGAGCTCATATACTGATGATTGAAAGAGGAAGACATCTAAATATTCCCAGAAATGATAGATACTGCTCTGTATGTAATTCTGGTCAAACTGAAAATGAAAAACATTTTCTTTTACATTGTGAAAAATACTCAACTAAAAGGGACATATTTTACCATAAAGTTTCAAATATAATCGTTGATCCTACAAAATTTCAAAAACATGAAAATAATATAATCTTTTTATTAAATAATAATTCATACACAATCCTCAAATTGACTTCCTCTTTCATCTCAGACAGTTTGAACCTGCGTAAAGCAGAACAAACTCTATAAAATTGTCAATATGTCTAATTCATAATCATTGTTTATAATATTACATATTAATATAGTCATTATTTTCAATACTTATTATGTTAGACCAACTATGTAATTGATATACCATGAGCCTTAACCATTTATTGTTGATGAGTTTGTGCTAATAAAATATTTGTATTTGTATTTGTACAATATAATTATAATAGATCATAGATTAACAATTTATATCACAAAAATGATCAGAAATTTGTTATCAATTTTGTGTATTTGTATTTACCGCGAAAAAAAACTCCTT
Source organism: Mytilus galloprovincialis (assembly GCA_037788925.1). Taxonomy (NCBI): domain Eukaryota; kingdom Metazoa; phylum Mollusca; class Bivalvia; order Mytilida; family Mytilidae; genus Mytilus; species Mytilus galloprovincialis. The sequence continues at coordinate 74,830,647 of CM075342.1, read as the reverse complement.
GTTAATGCGAACTCCTCGGGTTTTATCTTTCGAATGGAATGAGGAAGAAATGAGTGAGGTCTAATATATGTTGCTAATATAATATCTATAAGTATTTTGTTTCCCGTGGTTCACTCAATTTTTGTTTAAACTTCCTGGAATCCAATTATTGATTTTACGAAGAACTGATATAAAAATGACAGTTTACAAACATACGAAATAACCTAAACTAAATTTGACAAACAAATCAGTCATGTTCTAAAATTATTAGAAAATTAAAACATTTCTATAATAATGAGCTCTGTCTGAGAATGAGGAAAAGAACTTTAAAGTGAGTATTAGTGTATGTCTAAGTCTGCTTTTGTCTATAACAATTCCTTTTGGGCAGGTCTTATTCAATAGAGAGTTATTTCTCCGACTAAAAATGCAAACCCAATAGAAAGTGAAAGTAGAATTTTTTGCTCTTATAACTAAAACTTAAATCGAATGATCCCTATTAACCATATCTTTTCTGTGTATTCTTTTATACGACCACAAAAAATAAAAATTGAAATGGCAGTTGGCAGGTATGAAGGTTGGGATTGATTTTGGTGGTTATGGTCCCAAAGGTTCAGGAATTAGGGGCACAAAGAGGCCCAAAACAAGCATTTATCTAGTTTCAGGATAATAAGATGTGTATAAGTATTTCAATTGCTCTGAAATTGTGCCACAATGTTTAATGCCATAAGTAGAAGGTTTAGATTTATTTTAAGGGTTAGAGGGCAAACAGCCTATAGGAATTAAGGGAGTTATAGGGCAAACAGCCTATAGGAATAAAGGGGGTTATGGTCCAAAAGGTTTAGGAATTAGGGGCCAAAAATGGGACCAAATAAGCATTTTTGTAGTTTTCAGTCAATTTTTCTCATTTCAGATTTCAGAAAATAAAAAAAAATTCTGCAAATATTTTTTTGAGGGGATTAATATTCAAAAGGCATAGTGTATTGCTCAAGAGCAAAAAAAAATTAAGTTCATTAGACCACATTCATTCTGTGTCAGAAACATATGCTGTGTCAACTATTTAATCTCAATCCGAATTCAGAGCTGTATATTATCAAGCTTGAATGTTTCATCAATGAAATTCCAGTCAGATCTTTTAATGAATATCCTTTTTAAAAGAGGGACGAAAGATACCAAAGGGACAGTCAAACTCATAAATCTAAAATAAACTGACTTGACCATGGCTTAAAATGAAAAAGACAAACAGACAAACAATAGTACACATGACACAACATAGAAAACTAAAGAATTAACAACACGAACCCCACCAAAAACTAGGGGTGATCTCAGGTGCTCTAGAAGGGTAAGCAAATCCTGCTCCACATGTAGCACCCGTCGTGTTGCTTATGTGATAACAAATCCGGTAAATAGTCTCATTAGGTAGGTATTCATGAAAGTTGATTTTATTAACATGATTAAGTCTGATAAAGTTTTTTCATAAGACGTTTCAACTGAGGCACTACACAGGCGTCAAAAGGCGTCATTATGGAGTAAAGGGGGTGGCGTCAAAAGGCGTCATTACGGAGGAAAGGATTAATTTAGCAATAGCTGGGATACCATTTATCTTAAACTGATCTTGATATGTTGTGGTTACATGTTTAATGGAAATTATTAAATAATTCTTATATGATTAGCATATCTATAAATACTTTAAAAGGATAAGTCCGTTAGAATTATTTCCCTTGGTTAATTATACTTCGATAAACCAAACTTCTGAAACTACTTATGGTACCTTCACTGTGATCTATTCGTGCACAATACACATTCTGGCAGTGATCTCAAGATTTTTTTAGCAAATTGTGATTTTAAAACAATTGTTTCTATTCTAATGCATAAAACGAAAAGAAATAATACAATAAATTAAAGCTTTTAAAATTTATGAAATTAAAATTAAACAAAATTTTAAAATTACATGAAATTTCATGAGAGATCTTAGCAAACTATTATCATGGCAAAACAAAGTCCTATGAAAGAAAAGTTTCAAGCTAAATATATTCCGTCATTTGTACACTTCAAATCATTGTATTGGTGTTTAATCCAAATATGACATGTCAATTGTGTATTTGATGGTTAATGAAAGCCATTTAACAAAAATGAAAACATCACTAAAGTTTGTTAAATAAAATCACTGTGGTCATATACTGCCATGTCTGGTGTTACTTAGGAAGCAGTTTACCAACAATTTTGTATTTAGTTTGAACTTTCCATTGTACAGAGATCACACCATTCCACTGACTTAGCTTGTACTGTTCCATATAAAAAGAGAAAAGTTACCACAAAAATTTGGTTGAAAGTTTCTCAGGTAAACTGTCACCAAACATGCCAAACAGGGGCGGGTGGGCAGTAGAGGTAGGGAAACACCAAATATTGCCAAACACACAGGTTTAAGTAGAAGTTTTGTAGAAGTTTCCCAGGTAAACTGACACCAAACATTGTCAAAACAGGTTTAATTTAGAGCAAGGGTAACACCAAAACATTGCCGACACACCAGGTTTAATGTAACGCATGTAGAGTAAGGGAAATACAAGAACAGAAGTAAAAAGTTATAGTCATACTCAATTCTTATCAAAGCTGGTTAATATTAAAGATAGAGATATAACCCCCAATAAGTAAATACTAAATAACCAAAAAAACTTACAGATTGTATCAACAGGTCAAATTAACAGGAAAGTACAATTTGAGAAAACTCGCAGTAACTGAAAGCCAATTTAAAGTCAAAAACAATTAATAATAAAACAAATCATGCATCAGAGACTATATTCATGTATGGTATAACTCATGCATGTGGCAGTTTGATACTTCACAGTAACATGTGATATATTTTTCAGATAAAACCTGGGACTCGTGTAGTACGAAGTCCTGATTGGATCTCAAAGAAAAAAGATAATGGTGAAGGCTTCCTGGGAACTGTGATATTTGTACCTAAACCTGGGTCAGATGACAAAAAAGTTACTGTCATATGGGACTCTGGACGTGAGCTGAGATATAGGGCTGAGGAAAATGGAAAATATGACCTATGAGTGTTTGACACAGCACCTTCAGGTAATATAGATAGATATACAGGGCAAGTATGGCTGGGAAAAATGGAAAGTATGACCTACGAGTGTTTGACACAGCACCTTCAGGTAATATAGATAGATATACAGGGCAAGTATGGCTGGGAAAAATGGAAAATATGACCTTAGAGTGTTTGACACTGCGCCACTGTCCTGCAGGTATTATAGATAGATATTCAGGGCTGGGGTGAATTGAAAGTATGACCTTAGAGTGTTTGAAACAGCACCTTCAGGTAATATAGATAGATATCCAGGGCTGGGCAGAATTGAAAATGTGTGGCTGTTTAGAAAGGTCAATGAATAGATTGCATTAACTTATTTTTTCTTAGATATACTAAGAATGGCAGACCCATGCTTAATGTTCTTTTCAGGCTCTGCACAATGTTCAAGTCAAATACCGAATATGTAGCGGGTTACTTTCACAGGGTGGAAATATTCGCTTATTTTCGCGGATAGAACAAAATCCCTAAAATAAATTCCACCAATTTAAAAGTGCACATGCACAGGTATTGATAAAAGTTTTGAAACCACCAATATATTTCGTAGATCTCATTCAATGAAAATTACAAAATTTTACACCTGCGAAAATAACCTGCTTTACGTTATGTATACAATTTATTAATAAATTCCGGACAATACATCCGTTTGTCATGTTTAGGAAGCCCTGCATCTACACATTAAGGCACATTTCAACTTGTATAAAATAAATAATACTTTTACAGGAATATGCAGTCTTAATATAATTTGTAATGATAATGTTGAGGAAGGAATTGATGTTTTATTTGAATTTGTTTGCAGGAGTTTGCCATACTAACGTAACATGTGATATTTGTGGGGAGAAAGGAATCCATGGTTTACGATGGAAGTGTTGTGATTGCCATGACTTTGATATGTGTAGTCCATGTTATATGGCCGATAAACATGACCTGAAACATGCATTTGTTCGAGTGGACACCCTAACTCTACAGCGTAAGTACTAATTGTTTTACTAGATGAGTGATTCAAGCTCTCTGGAGCATCTAGTTTATCCCCTTAAATCTTTGAAATAGTGTGTTTTACATAAAAAGAATGAAAACAATAAATTTAGTTTTTTGTCGAGCCTGCGGCTGTTGTTGCAGAAAGCTTGACATAAGGATAGTGATCCGGCAGCGGCGCTAGCTTACTTCTTATATTTTAGAAGGTGGGAGACCTGGAAGCTTCATACTTTGTATATGTATGCCTCATGTTATCAAGTTTCCGTCAGTCACATGCCCAATGTCCTTACCTCATTTTCAGGGTTCAGTGACTACTTGAAAAAAAAGTTAAGATTTTTTGTAATGTTAAATTCTCCCTTATTATAAGTAATAGGATAACTATATTTGGTATGTATGTACCTTGCACAGTCCTCATACCCTTCAGACAGCTTTCACTTGACCTCGACCTCATTTCATAGATCAGTGAACAAGGTTAAGTTTTGGTGGTCATGTCCATATCTCAGATACTATAAGCAATAGGTCTAGTATATTTGGTGTATGAAAGGACTGTAAGGTGTAAATGTCCAACTGGCAGGTGTCATCTACACGACGTTACCAACAAAGGTTAAAGGCCATTAGATACGTCAGTCGTATGGTCGATGAATTAGAGAATACAGAACCAATATGGAGTAAACTTCCTAACTCTGCTAGAAATAAAGAACTTCTAAAAAAAAAATGGAAATCTCAGGTCCAGGTATGGGTCTTGTATATCTGATAGAAATAAAGAACTTCTAAAGAAATGGAAATCTCAGGTCAAGGTATGGGCTCTTGATATTGCTGCTAGGTATGGGCTCTTTTTTAATTTTCATTCACAGAAATGAAGAACTTCTAAAGAAGTAGAAATTTTAGGTCAAGGTCTTGGTATTTTTTAACTCAGATCTGGAAGAAGAAATTCTGAAGAATAAGAAATCTCATGCAGGTGCAGACGTAGGAACTTTTATGTTGCATTGTCTTAAAGTCCAAAGTCTAGTCTTTATCTTCCTCCTCTAGCAGGAGCTTCGCTTCTATAGCGTACCTCTTATTTGCATCTTATTTGCACCCTAACCCTTACACACGGGGCACTCATAAAATCAGTATACGTAATTATTATTAATTAATTAAAGTAACATATATACAGAATGCGGACTAATCCATCACCATGTAAACGAAGTTAACTTTATATATTACACAGTCCAATCGTCCATAGCCGGTTCACTATTCTTATCTCCATATCACATAGGCCAAACAATTGTACATATTTAACACTCCTGCCCTCGCATTAGCGTTTACTGTTCAAACACTATCCTTGTTATCTTAAAATCTAAAAACTTTCCACTGTTTATTTGGCAAGCAATTATTCCATATATAACACGCAAATAACGCACTTAAAATCTAAAATGACTTGATTGTTGTTTGATATGTACATTATGGGCGGTTGTTAGTATTAACTTTTATTCAAGAAAACCTTTTACTTCAGGTTCGTTTACTTTGTTGAATATTTGAATTTCTGGTTCACAATTATGTATCCATACGATCTATGAAAATTGGGGTCCAATGAATAGTAATGAATCAACGGTATCCTGAAATCTTAACACAACAATCCTTAGCATAACATCTGTAATTATTGTGATAATAAGATTGATAGATTATTTTATTTTACAGAGACTAAATAAAAGTAAACTTTGTGCTGATGCTGCTGTGTTAGATGAATCTCTGTTAAGAAGATGTTTACAATTCTATGAAGTACATTCTGATTACATGTTAAAAGTAGCTGATCCTAAAAGTTCAGGGTAAATAATAGTTTTGTTCTAGACTATATTTGTGAAAGAATCCTTTATTTATTTTATTTAATTCATAAATGTATACTTCATGTAGTCATCAATTTAATTACAACATTTATCAAAACCCTCTGTTGTTGCTATATATAGCAACAACAGAGGGTTTAGATATATAGATATATATATATATATATATAATAAAAACTATAACACAAATTCCCATACGTTTCGGCCATTACGGCCTTCTTCATTGGATATATATATATATATTAGTCCCAATATTATCAGTCAAAGATTTATTTAGATCAAATCAAATCAAATCATTTTATTTCCTAATTAAAGGGCCCTTAAGGGCATATTATTTACACACAAGAAAGTAGTATACAAGCATGTGCATATATCATTTTAGAAAAATAATTATTAAACATCATTTTATGATTAATATAACATGTACATAAATAAACAATTTGTGAGAGAGCCGGATGGGTGCAAGAAAGATAACTCCAATCTAAATTGACACTAAGAACAAAAACCTACATTTTCTGTTTCAAGTCATCTATTTATCTATTTTAGAGTTACTCTACCACTTCCAACAGACGTCCCCATGCAGTTTGCTGCTTTACCAGATTTTTACATAGAAGATTTGGCAGAATTCTTACAGTTTATTCTTCAGTAAGTAGTAAAGATAAACCTTTACAAATGTATCAATGTTTTAACTCTTTAAGGTAGATCAGGTATCTTCTTCAGGGCATTGTGCAATACTTTTTGGGTTTAAAAATATTTTACCAAGTATTATTAAATAAACAAAGGACACTTCTTATTTCTGAAATTAAATGATTAAAGTCCTAAAAAATTAACTATCTTTCAGTGTATTTGAAATTTTCAGTGAAAATACTTTCATTTTTAATCAAAGGAAGATAATAAGGTAATTATAGATGATAGTATTTGTATTCTGTTATATGTACCCCATGTGGCAGACGATCCCTCAATGGACAGAATTCTCCACTTGTTGGTTGTATTAGTGTGTAGCAGTAATTATAGATGATAGTATTTGTATTCTGTTATAGATATGTACCCCATGTGGCAGACGATCCCTCTATGGACAGAATTCTCCACTTGTTGGTTGTATTAGTGTGTAGCAGTAATTATAGATGATATTATTTGTATTCTGTTATAGATATGTACCCCATGTGGCAGACGATCCCTCCATGGACAGAATTCTCCACTTGTTGGTTGTATTAGTGTGTAGCAGTAATTATAGATGATAGTATTTGTATTCTGTTATAGATATGTACCCCATGTGGCAGACGATCCTTCCATGGACAGAATACTACACTGGTTGGTTGTATTAGTGTGTAGCAGTAATTATAGATGATAGTATTTGTATTCTGTTATAGATATGTACCCCATGTGGCAGACGATCCCTCTATGGACAGAATTCTCCACTTGTTGGTTGTATTAGTGTGTAGCAGTAATTATAGATGATGGTATTTGTATTCTGTTATAGATATGTACCCCATGTGGCAGACGATCCCTCCATGGACAGAATTCTACACTTGTTGGTTGTATTAGTGTGTAGCAGTAATTATAGATGATAGTATTTGTATTGTTATAGATATGTACCCCATGTGGCAGACGATCCCTCCATGGACAGAATTCTACGCTTGTTGGTTGTATTAGTGTGTAGCAGTAATTATAGATGATAGTATTTGTATTCTGTTATAGATATGTACCCCATGTGGCAGACGATCCCTCCATGGACAGAATTCTCCACTTGTTGGTTGTATTAGTGTGTAGCAGTAATTATAGATGATAGTATTTGTATTCTGTTATAGATATGTACCCCATGTGGCAGACGATCCCTCTATGGACAGAATTCTCCACTTGTTGGTTGTATTAGTGTGTAGCAGTAATTATAGATGATAGTATTTGTATTCTGTTATAGATATGTACCCCATGTGGCAGACGATCCCTCCATGGACAGAATTCTACACTTGTTGGTTGTATTAGTGTGTAGCAGTAATTATAAATGATAGTATTTGTATTGTTATAGATATGTACCCCATGTGGCAGACGATCCCTCCATGGACAGAATTCTACACTTGTTGGTTGTATTAGTGTGTAGCAGTAATTATAGATGATAGTATTTGTATTCTGTTATAGATATGTACCCCATGTGGCAGACGATCCCTCTATGGACAGAATTCTCCACTTGTTGGTTGTATTAGTGTGTAGAAGTAATTATAGATGATAGTATTTGTATTCTGTTATAGATATGTACCCCATGTGGTAGACGATCCCTCCATGGACAGAATTCTCCACTTGTTGGTTGTATTAGTGTGTAGCAGTAATTATAGATGATAGTATTTGTATTCTGTTATAGATATGTACCCCATGTGGCAGACGATCCTTCCATGGACAGAATACTACACTGGTTGGTTGTATTAGTGTGTAGCAGTAATTATAGATGATAGTATTTGTATTCTGTTATAGATATGTACCCCATGTGGCAGACGATCCCTCTATGGACAGAATTCTCCACTTGTTGGTTGTATTAGTGTGTAGCAGTAATTATAGATGATAGTATTTGTATTCTGTTATAGATATGTACCCCATGTGGCAGACGATCCCTCCATGGACAGAATTCTACACTTGTTGGTTGTATTAGTGTGTAGCAGTAATTATAGATGATAGTATTTGTATTGTTATAGATATGTACCCCATGTGGCAGACGATCCCTCCATGGACAGAATTCTACGCTTGTTGGTTGTATTAGTGTGTAGCAGTAATTATAGATGATAGTATTTGTATTCTGTTATAGATATGTACCCCATGTGGCAGACGATCCCTCTATGGACAGAATTCTCCACTTGTTGGTTTTATTAGTGTGTAGCAGTAATTATAGATGATAGTATTTGTATTCTGTTATAGATATGTACCCCATGTGGCAGACGATCCCTCCATGGACAGAATTCTACACTTGTTGGTTGTATTAGTGTGTAGCAGTAATTATAGATGATAGTATTTGTATTCTGTTATAGATATGTACCCCATGTGGCAGACGATCCCTCTATGGACAGAATTCTCCACTTGTTGGTTGTATTAGTGTGTAGCAGTAATTATAGATGATAGTATTTGTATTCTGTTATAGATATGTACCCCATGTGGCAGACGATCCCTCTATGGACAGAATTCTACACTTGTTGGTTGTATTAGTGTGTAGCAGTAATTATAGATGATAGTATTTGTATTCTGTTATAGATATGTACCCCATGTGGCAGACGATCCCTCTATGGACAGAATTCTCCACTTGTTGGTTGTATTAGTGTGTAGCAGTAATTATAGATGATAGTATTTGTATTCTGTTATAGATATGTACCCCATGTGGCAGACGATCCCTCCATGGACAGAATTCTACGCTTGTTGGTTGTATTAGTGTGTAGCAGTAATTATAGATGATAGTATTTGTATTCTGTTATAGATATGTACCCCATGTGGCAGACGATCCCTCCATGGACAGAATTCTCCACTTGTTGGTTGTATTAGTGTGTAGCAGTAATTATAGATGATAGTATTTGTATTCTGTTATAGATATGTACCCCATGTGGCAGACGATCCCTCTATGGACAGAATTCTCCACTTGTTGGTTGTATTAGTGTGTAGCAGTAATTATAGATGATAGTATTTGTATTCTGTTATAGATATGTACCCCATGTGGCAGACGATCCCTCCATGGACAGAATTCTACACTTGTTGGTTGTATTAGTGTGTAGCAGTAATTATAAATGATAGTATTTGTATTGTTATAGATATGTACCCCATGTGGCAGACGATCCCTCCATGGACAGAATTCTACACTTGTTGGTTGTATTAGTGTGTAGCAGTAATTATAGATGATAGTATTTGTATTCTGTTATAGATATGTACCCCATGTGGCAGACGATCCCTCTATGGACAGAATTCTCCACTTGTTGGTTGTATTAGTGTGTAGAAGTAATTATAGATGATAGTATTTGTATTCTGTTATAGATATGTACCCCATGTGGTAGACGATCCCTCCATGGACAGAATTCTCCACTTGTTGGTTGTATTAGTGTGTAGCAGTAATTATAGATGATAGTATTTGTATTCTGTTATAGATATGTACCCCATGTGGCAGACGATCCTTCCATGGACAGAATACTACACTGGTTGGTTGTATTAGTGTGTAGCAGTAATTATAGATGATAGTATTTGTATTCTGTTATAGATATGTACCCCATGTGGCAGACGATCCCTCTATGGACAGAATTCTCCACTTGTTGGTTGTATTAGTGTGTAGCAGTAATTATAGATGATAGTATTTGTATTCTGTTATAGATATGTACCCCATGTGGCAGACGATCCCTCCATGGACAGAATTCTACACTTGTTGGTTGTATTAGTGTGTAGCAGTAATTATAGATGATAGTATTTGTATTGTTATAGATATGTACCCCATGTGGCAGACGATCCCTCCATGGACAGAATTCTACGCTTGTTGGTTGTATTAGTGTGTAGCAGTAATTATAGATGATAGTATTTGTATTCTGTTATAGATATGTACCCCATGTGGCAGACGATCCCTCTATGGACAGAATTCTCCACTTGTTGGTTTTATTAGTGTGTAGCAGTAATTATAGATGATAGTATTTGTATTCTGTTATAGATATGTACCCCATGTGGCAGACGATCCCTCCATGGACAGAATTCTACACTTGTTGGTTGTATTAGTGTGTAGCAGTAATTATAGATGATAGTATTTGTATTCTGTTATAGATATGTACCCCATGTGGCAGACGATCCCTCTATGGACAGAATTCTCCACTTGTTGGTTGTATTAGTGTGTAGCAGTAATTATAGATGATAGTATTTGTATTCTGTTATAGATATGTACCCCATGTGGCAGACGATCCCTCTATGGACAGAATTCTACACTTGTTGGTTGTATTAGTGTGTAGCAGTAATTATAGATGATAGTATTTGTATTCTGTTATAGATATGTACCCCATGTGGCAGACGATCCCTCTATGGACAGAATTCTCCACTTGTTGGTTGTATTAGTGTGTAGCAGTAATTATAGATGATAGTATTTGTATTCTGTTATAGATATGTACCCCATGTGGCAGACGATCCCTCCATGGACAAAATTCTACACTTGTTGGTTGTATTAGTGTGTAGCAGTAATTATAGATGATAGTATTTGTACTGTTATAGATATGTACCCCATGTGGCAGACGATCCCTCCATGGACAGAATTCTACACTTGTTGGTTGTATTAGTGTGTAGCAGTAATTATAGATGATAGTATTTGTATTCTGTTATAGATATGTACCCCATGTGGCAGACGATCCTTCCATGGACAGAATTCTCCACTTGTTGGTTGTATTAGTGTGTAGCAGTAATTATAGATGATAGTATTTGTATTCTGTTATAGATATGTACCCCATGTGGCAGACGATCCCTCTATGGACAGAATTCTCCACTTGTTGGTTGTATTAGTGTGTAGCAGTAATTATAGATGATAGTATTTGTATTCTGTTATAGATATGTACCCCATGTGGCAGACGATCCCTCCATGGACAGAATTCTACGCTTGTTGGTTGTATTAGTGTGTAGCAGTAATTATAGATGATAGTATTTGTATTCTGTTATAGATATGTACCCCATGTGGCAGACGATCCCTCTATGGACAGAATTCTCCACTTGTTGGTTGTATTAGTGTGTAGCAGTAATTATAGATGATAGTATTTGTATTCTGTTATAGATATGTACCCCATGTGGCAGACGATCCCTCTATGGACAGAATTCTACACTTGTTGGTTGTATTAGTGTGTAGCAGTAATTATAGATGATAGTATTTGTATTCTGTTATAGATATGTACCCCATGTGGCAGACGATCCCTCTATGGACAGAATTCTACACTTGTTGGTTGTATTAGTGTGTAGCAGTAATTATAGATGATAGTATTTGTATTCTGTTATAGATATGTACCCCATGTGGCAGACGATCCCTCTATGGACAGAATTCTACACTTGTTGGTTGTATTAGTGTGTAGCAGTAATTATAGATGATAGTATTTGTATTGTTATAGATATGTACCCCATGTGGCAGACGATCCCTCTATGGACAGAATTCTACACTTGTTGGTTGTATTAGTGTGTAGCAGTAATTATAGATGATAGTATTTGTATTCTGTTATAGATATGTACCCCATGTGGCAGACGATCCCTCTATGGACAGAATTCTCCACTTGTTGGTTGTATTAGTGTGTAGCAGTAATTATAGATGATAGTATTTGTATTCTGTTATAGATATGTACCCCATGTGGCAGACGATCCCTCCATGGACAAAATTCTACACTTGTTGGTTGTATTAGTGTGTAGCAGTAATTATAGATGATAGTATTTGTACTGTTATAGATATGTACCCCATGTGGCAGACGATCCCTCTATGGACAGAATTCTACACTTGTTGGTTGTATTAGTGTGTAGCAGTAATTATAGATGATAGTATTTGTATTCTGTTATAGATATGTACCCCATGTGGCAGACGATCCCTCTATGGACAGAATTCTACACTTGTTGGTTGTATTAGTGTGTAGCAGTAATTATAGATGATAGTATTTGTATTCTGTTATAGATATGTACCCCATGTGGCAGACGATCCCTCTATGGACAGAATTCTACACTTGTTGGTTGTATTAGTGTGTAGCAGTAATTATAGATGATAGTATTTGTATTGTTATAGATATGTACCCCATGTGGCAGACGATCCCTCCATGGACAGAATTCTACGCTTGTTGGTTGTATTAGTGTGTAGCAGTAATTATAGATGATAGTATTTGTATTCTGTTATAGATATGTACCCCATGTGGCAGACGATCCCTCTATGGACAGAATTCTCCACTTGTTGGTTGTATTAGTGTGTAGCAGTAATTATAGATGATAGTATTTGTATTCTGTTATAGATATGTACCCCATGTGGCAGACGATCCCTCTATGGACAGAATTCTCCACTTGTTGGTTGTATTAGTGTGTAGCAGTAATTATAGATGATAGTATTTGTATTCTGTTATAGATATGTACCCCATGTGGCAGACGATCCCTCTATGGACAGAATTCTCCACTTGTTGGTTGTATTAGTGTGTAGCAGTAATTATAGATGATAGTATTTGTATTCTGTTATAGATATGTACCCCATGTGGCAGACGATCCCTCTATGGACAGAATTCTACACTTGTTGGTTGTATTAGTGTGTAGCAGTAATTATATTGGAAACCCATACTTGATCGCTAAACTAGTAGAAGTTATCTTTGTGATGAACCCTGCCGTACAACCTCGGAGTCAGAGTCTCAATGAGAAATTTTTAATGCATCCATTAGCTTTACAACATTTAGTTCCAGCTCTTATGAACTTTTATACAGGTATGTAGTTTATACTACCCCACGTAACAAAACAATATTGTGGTAGGTTTGTCCATAAAGCCTCTTGTCTGTTTTGCTGTTTATAAACAAGACTCTGTAGACTTCCAGTCTGATTTTTATTAAACTACTGCATGATACTGTTACCTAACTTATTTTTGCTGATACTTTGTTTTGGGTTTAGCCTTTTTTAGCCTATTTCGTGACAATTTAATTTCGTGAACCTTAGGTGACTACTTCATTTTTTGTTACAAATAGTGATTCAGCAATGACTAGAAGTGATTTTTTATAAAACTTTTGATTTAAATATTTCAGATATTGAATCTACAGGAGCAAGCAGTGAATTCTATGATAAGTTCGCTATAAGATATCATCTAAGTATTATACTAAAAGTAATGTGGACAATACCAGCTCATCAGAACAGAATGATAGAGGAAGCCAAGTAAGTTTGCTATAAGATATCATCTAAGTATTATACTTAAAGTAATGTGGACAATACCAGCTCATCAGAACAGAATGATAGAGGAAGCCAAGTAAGTTTGCTATACAATATCATCTAAGTATATTGTTTGTGATTATGTGAGTGTATGTCTACATTTTTTATGCTGATTGATATTTAGAATACAGTTGTATTATCATTTACAAGCCTCAATTCCATAGAGATTGCTTTGCTCCTCTTCTCATTATGATTCATCGACCTTAAAACTTTTGTATAGTTTACATGTTCAAGTTAGTATTACAGTCAGTTTAAAAAGAACCACTTATGATAAGTCAATGGTATTTGGTATGCAGTTGTATCAACATTCATATATTTTATTTCCACAGAAGTTATTTGGTCCTGTATCTCCAGTCTTGAATGCATAATTAACATCTTACCATTTTACAAACATTGCTTATTATAATGAATTCAGTCCCTGATAGGTAAATCATTTGTGAAAATCGTTAACAAGTTAAAATTTTATTTTTAGGAAAGGCAAGTCATTTGTAAAGTTCGTTAACATGTTAATGAATGATACAACATTTTTACTGGATGAAAGTTTGGACTGTTTAAAACGTATTCATGAAATTCAAGAGGCATTAGAAAATACAGAAGAATGGGAGAAACAGTCAAGGGTAAGAAAGTAGTAATATTATTTAGTAAATTCAAGAGGCATTAGAAAATACAGACGAATGGGAGAAACAGTCAAGGGTAAGAAAGTAGTAATATTATTTAGTAAATAGGAAATAAACAATGGGAGAAACAGTCAAGGGTAAGATAGTAGTAATATTATTTAGTAAATTCAAGAGGCATTAGAAAATACAGAAGAATGGGAGAAACAGTCAAGGGTAAGAAAGTAGTAATATTATTTAGTAAATTCAAGAGGCATTAGAAAATACAGACGAATGGGAGAAACAGTCAAGGGTAAGAAAGTAGTAATATTATTTAGTAAATTCAAGAGGCATTAGAAAATACAGAAGAATGGGAGAAACAGTCAAGGGTAAGATAGTAGTAATATTATTTAGTAAATTCAAGAGGCATTAGAAAATACAGACGAATGGGAGAAACAGTCATAGGTAAGAAAGTAGTAATATTATTTAGTAAATTCAAGAGGCATTAGAAAATACAGAAGAATGGGAGAAACAATCAAGGGTAAGAAAGTAGTAATATTATTTAGTAAATTCAAGAGGCATTAGAAAATACAGACGAATGGGAGAAACAATCAAGGGTAAGAAAGTAGTAATATTATTTAGTAAATTCAAGAGGCATTAGAAAATACAGACGAATGGGAGAAACAGTCAAGGGTAAGATAGTAGTAATATTATTTAGTAAATAGGAAATAAACAATGGGAGAAACAGTCAAGGGTAAGATAGTAGTAATATTATTTAGTAAATTCAAGAGGCATTAGAAAATACAGAAGAATGGGAGAAACAGTCAAGGGTAAGAAAGTAGTAATATTATTTAGTAAATTCAAGAGGCATTAGAAAATACAGACGAATGGGAGAAACAGTCAAGGGTAAGAAAGTAGTAATATTATTTAGTAAATTCAAGAGGCATTAGAAAATACAGAAGAATGGGAGAAACAGTCAAGGGTAAGATAGTAGTAATATTATTTAGTAAATTCAAGAGGCATTAGAAAATACAGAAGAATGGGAGAAACAGTCAAGGGTAAGAAAGTAGTAATATTATTTAGTAAATTCAAGAGGCATTAGAAAATACAGACGAATGGGAGAAACAGTCAAGGGTAAGATAGTAGTAATATTATTTAGTAAATTCAAGAGGCATTAGAAAATACTGAAGAATGGGAGAAACAGTCAAGGGTAAGATAGTAGTAATATTATTTAGTAAATTCAAGAGGCATTAGAAAATACAGACGAATGGGAGAAACAGTCAAGGGTAAGATAGTAGTAATATTATTTAGTAAATTCAAGAGGCATTAGAAAATACAGACGAATGGGAGAAACAGTCATAGGTAAGAAAGTAGTAATATTATTTAGTAAATTCAAGAGGCATTAGAAAATACAGAAGAATGGGAGAAACAATCAAGGGTAAGAAAGTAGTAATATTATTTAGTAAATTCAAGAGGCATTAGAAAATACAGAAGAATGGGAGAAACAGTCAAGGGTAAGAAAGTAGTAATATTATTTAGTAAATTCAAGAGGCATTAGAAAATACAGAAGAATGGGAGAAACAGTCAAGGGTAAGATAGTAGTAATATTATTTAGTAAATTCAAGAGGCATTAGAAAATACAGAAGAATGGGAGAAACAGTCAAGGGTAAGAAAGTAGTAATATTATTTAGTAAATTCAAGAGGCATTAGAAAATACAGAAGAATGGGAGAAACAGTCAAGGGTAAGATAGTAGTAATACTATTTAGTAAATTCAAGAGGCATTAGAAAATACAGAAGAATGGGAGAAACAGTCAAGGGTAAGAAAGTAGTAATATTATTTAGTAAATTCAAGAGGCATTAGAAAATACAGACGAATGGGAGAAACAGTCAAGGGTAAGAAAGTAGTAATATTATTTAGTAAATTCAAGAGGCATTAGAAAATACAGAAGAATGGGAGAAACAGTCAAGGGTAAGAAAGTAGTAATACTATTTAGTAAATTCAAGAGGCATTAGAAAATACAGAAGAATGGGAGAAACAGTCAAGGGTAAGAAAGTAGTAATACTATTTAGTAAATTCAAGAGGCATTAGAAAATACAGAAGAATGGGAGAAACAGTCAAGGGTAAGATAGTAGTAATATTATTTAGTAAATTCAAGAGGCATTAGAAAATACAGAGGAATGGGAGAAACAGTCAAGGGTAAGATAGTAGTAATACTATTTAGTAAATTCAAGAGGCATTAGAAAATACAGAAGAATGGGAGAAACAATCAAGGGTAAGATAGTAGTAATATTATTTAGTAAATTCAAGAGGCATTAGAAAATACAGAAGAATGGGAGAAACAGTCAAGGGTAAGAAAGTAGTAATATTATTTAGTAAATTCAAGAGGCATTAGAAAATACAGAGGAATGGGAGAAACAGTCAAGGGTAAGAAAGTAGTAATATTATTTAGTAAATTCAAGAGGCATAAGAAAATACAGAAGAATGGGAGAAACAGTCAAGGGTAAGATAGTAGTAATACTATTTAGGGGAGAAACAGTCAAGGGTAAGATAGTAGTAATATTAATTAGTAAATTCAAGAGGCATTAGAAAATACAGAAGAATGGGAGAAACAATCAAGGGTAAGATAGTAGTAATATTATTTAGTAAATTCAAGAGGCATTAGAAAATACTGAAGAATGGGAGAAACAATCAAGGGTAAGAAAGTAGTAATATTATTTAGTAAATTCAAGAGGCATTAGAAAATACAGAAGAATGGGAGAAACAGTCAAGGGTAAGATAGTAGTAATATTATTTAGTAAATTCAAGAGGCATTAGAAAATACTGAAGAATGGGAGAAACAGTCAAGGGTAAGATAGTAGTAATATTATTTAGGGGAGAAACAGTCAAGGGTAAGATAGTAGTAATACTATTTAGGGGAGAAACAGTCAAGGGTAAGATAGTAGTAATACTATTTAGGGGAGAAACAGTCAAGGGTAAGATAGTAGTAATATTAATTAGTAAATTCAAGAGGCATTAGAAAATACAGACGAATGGGAGAAACAGTCAAGGGTAAGATAGTAGTAATATTATTTAGGGGAGAAACAGTCAAGGGTAAGATAGTAGTAATATTATTTAGTAAATACAGAAGAATGGGAGAAACAGTCAAGGGTAAGATAGTAGTAATATTATTTAGTAACAAGAGGCATTAGAAAATACAGAAGAATGGGAGAAACAATCAAGGGTAAGATAGTAGTAATATTATTTAGTAAATTCAAGAGGCATTAGAAAATACAGAAGAATGGGAGAAACAATCAAGGGTAAGATAGTAGTAATACTATTTAGGGGAGAAACAGTCAAGGGTAAGATAGTAGTAATATTAATTAGTAAATTCAAGAGGCATTAGAAAATACAGACGAATGGGAGAAACAGTCAAGGGTAAGATAGTAGTAATATTATTTAGGGGAGAAACAGTCAAGGGTAAGATAGTAGTAATATTATTTAGTAAATACAGAAGAATGGGAGAAACAGTCAAGGGTAAGATAGTAGTAATATTATTTAGTAACAAGAGGCATTAGAAAATACAGAAGAATGGGAGAAACAATCAAGGGTAAGATAGTAGTAATATTATTTAGTAAATTCAAGAGGCATTAGAAAATACAGAAGAATGGGAGAAACAATCAAGGGTAAGATAGTAGTAATACTATTTAGTAAATTCAAGAGGCATTAGAAAATACAGAAGAATGGGAGAAACAATCAAGGGTAAGAAAGTAGTAATATTATTTAGTAAATTCAAGAGGCATTAGAAAATACAGAAGAATGGGAGAAACAGTCAAGGGTAAGAAAGTAGTAATACTATTTAGTAAATTCAAGAGGCATTAGAAAATACAGAAGAATGGGAGAAACAATCAAGGGTAAGAAAGTAGTAATACTATTTAGTAAATTCAAGAGGCATTAGAAAATACAGAAGAATGGGAGAAACAATCAAGGGTAAGAAAGTAGTAATACTATTTAGTAAATTCAAGAGGCATTAGAAAATACAGAAGAATGGGAGAAACAATCAAGGGTAAGATAGTAGTAATATTATTTAGTAAATTCAAGAGGCATTAGAAAATACAGAAGAATGGGAGAAACAGTCAAGGGTAAGAAAGTAGTAATATTATTTAGTAAATTCAAGAGGCATTAGAAAATACAGAAGAATGGGAGAAACAATCAAGGGTAAGAAAGTAGTAATATTATTTAGTAAATTCAAGAGGCATTAGAAAATACAGAAGAATGGGAGAAACAGTCAAGGGTAAGAAAGTAGTAATATTATTTAGTAAATTCAAGAGGCATTAGAAAATACAGAAGAATGGGAGAAACAATCAAGGGTAAGAAAGTAGTAATATTATTTAGAAAATTCAAGAGGCATTAGAAAATACAGAAGAATGGGAGAAACAGTCAAGGGTAAGAAAGTAGTAATATTATTTAGTAAATTCAAGAGGCATTAGAAAATACAGAAGAATGGGAGAAACAATCAAGGGTAAGAAAGTAGTAATATTATTTAGTAAATTCAAGAGGCATTAGAAAATACAGACGAATGGGAGAAACAGTCAAGGGTAAGAAAGTAGTAATACTATTTAGTAAATTCAAGAGGCATTAGAAAATACAGAAGAATGGGAGAAACAGTCAAGGGTAAGATAGTAGTAATATTATTTAGTAAATTCAAGAGGCATTAGAAAATACAGACGAATGGGAGAAACAGTCAAGGGTAAGAAAGTAGTAATATTATTTAGTAAATTCAAGAGGCATTAGAAAATACAGAGGAATGGGAGAAACAGTCAAGGGTAAGAAAGTAGTAATATTATTTAGTAAATTCAAGAGGCATTAGAAAATACAGACGAATGGGAGAAACAGTCAAGGGTAAGAAAGTAGTAATATTATTTAGTAAATTCAAGAGGCATTAGAAAATACAGAGGAATGGGAGAAACAGTCAAGGGTAAGAAAGTAGTAATATTATTTAGTAAATTCAAGAGGCATTAGAAAATACAGAGGAATGGGAGAAACAGTCAAGGGTAAGAAAGTAGTAATATTATTTAGTAAATTCAAGAGGCATTAGAAAATACAGACGAATGGGAGAAACAATCAAGGGTAAGATAGTAGTAATATTATTTAGTAAATTCAAGAGGCATAAGAAAATACAGAGGAATGGGAGAAACAGTCAAGGGTAAGAAAGTAGTAATATTATTTAGTAAATTCAAGAGGCATAAGAAAATACAGAAGAATGGGAGAAACAGTCAAGGGTAAGATAGTAGTAATATTATTTAGTAAATTCAAGAGGCATAAGAAAATACAGAAGAATGGGAGAAACAGTCAAGGGTAAGATAGTAGTAATACTATTTAGGGGAGAAACAGTCAAGGGTAAGATAGTAGTAATATTAATTAGTAAATTCAAGAGGCATTAGAAAATACAGAAGAATGGGAGAAACAATCAAGGGTAAGATAGTAGTAATATTATTTAGTAAATTCAAGAGGCATTAGAAAATACTGAAGAATGGGAGAAACAATCAAGGGTAAGAAAGTAGTAATATTATTTAGTAAATTCAAGAGGCATAAGAAAATACAGAAGAATGGGAGAAACAGTCAAGGGTAAGAAAGTAGTAATACTATTTAGTAAATTCAAGAGGCATTAGAAAATACAGAAGAATGGGAGAAACAATCAAGGGTAAGAAAGTAGTAATACTATTTAGTAAATTCAAGAGGCATTAGAAAATACAGAAGAATGGGAGAAACAGTCAAGGGTAAGATAGTAGTAATACTATTTAGTAAATTCAAGAGGCATTAGAAAATACAGAGGAATGGGAGAAACAGTCAAGGGTAAGAAAGTAGTAATACTATTTAGTAAATTCAAGAGGCATTAGAAAATACAGAGGAATGGGAGAAACAATCAAGGGTAAGATAGTAGTAATATTATTTAGTAAATTCAAGAGGCATAAGAAAATACAGAAGAATGGGAGAAACAGTCAAGGGTAAGAAAGTAGTAATATTATTTAGTAAATTCAAGAGGCATTAGAAAATACAGAGGAATGGGAGAAACAGTCAAGGGTAAGAAAGTAGTAATACTATTTAGTAAATTCAAGAGGCATTAGAAAATACAGAGGAATGGGAGAAACAATCAAGGGTAAGATAGTAGTAATATTATTTAGTAAATTCAAGAGGCATAAGAAAATACAGAAGAATGGGAGAAACAGTCAAGGGTAAGATAGTAGTAATACTATTTAGGGGAGAAACAGTCAAGGGTAAGATAGTAGTAATATTAATTAGTAAATTCAAGAGGCATTAGAAAATACAGAAGAATGGGAGAAACAATCAAGGGTAAGATAGTAGTAATATTATTTAGTAAATTCAAGAGGCATTAGAAAATACAGAAGAATGGGAGAAACAATCAAGGGTAAGAAAGTAGTAATATTATTTAGTAAATTCAAGAGGCATTAGAAAATACAGAAGAATGGGAGAAACAGTCAAGGGTAAGAAAGTAGTAATACTATTTAGTAAATTCAAGAGGCATTAGAAAATACAGAGGAATGGGAGAAACAATCAAGGGTAAGAAAGTAGTAATATTATTTAGTAAATTCAAGAGGCATAAGAAAATACAGAAGAATGGGAGAAACAGTCAAGGGTAAGATAGTAGTAATACTATTTAGGGGAGAAACAGTCAAGGGTAAGATAGTAGTAATATTAATTAGTAAATTCAAGAGGCATTAGAAAATACAGAAGAATGGGAGAAACAATCAAGGGTAAGATAGTAGTAATATTATTTAGTAAATTCAAGAGGCATTAGAAAATACAGAAGAATGGGAGAAACAATCAAGGGTAAGAAAGTAGTAATATTATTTAGTAAATTCAAGAGGCATTAGAAAATACAGAGGAATGGGAGAAACAGTCAAGGGTAAGAAAGTAGTAATACTATTTAGTAAATTCAAGAGGCATTAGAAAATACAGAGGAATGGGAGAAACAATCAAGGGTAAGATAGTAGTAATATTATTTAGTAAATTCAAGAGGCATAAGAAAATACAGAAGAATGGGAGAAACAGTCAAGGGTAAGATAGTAGTAATACTATTTAGGGGAGAAACAGTCAAGGGTAAGATAGTAGTAATATTAATTAGTAAATTCAAGAGGCATTAGAAAATACAGAAGAATGGGAGAAACAATCAAGGGTAAGATAGTAGTAATATTATTTAGTAAATTCAAGAGGCATTAGAAAATACAGAAGAATGGGAGAAACAATCAAGGGTAAGAAAGTAGTAATATTATTTAGTAAATTCAAGAGGCATTAGAAAATACAGAAGAATGGGAGAAACAGTCAAGGGTAAGAAAGTAGTAATACTATTTAGTAAATTCAAGAGGCATTAGAAAATACAGAGGAATGGGAGAAACAATCAAGGGTAAGAAAGTAGTAATATTATTTAGTAAATTCAAGAGGCATTAGAAAATACAGAAGAATGGGAGAAACAATCAAGGGTAAGAAAGTAGTAATATTATTTAGTAAATTCAAGAGGCATTAGAAAATACAGAAGAATGGGAGAAACAGTCAAGGGTAAGAAAGTAGTAATACTATTTAGTAAATTCAAGAGGCATTAGAAAATACAGAAGAATGGGAGAAACAATCAAGGGTAAGATAGTAGTAATATTATTTAGTAAATTCAAGAGGCATTAGAAAATACAGAAGAATGGGAGAAACAGTCAAGGGTAAGAAAGTAGTAATATTATTTAGTAAATTCAAGAGGCATTAGAAAATACAGAAGAATGGGAGAAACAATCAAGGGTAAGATAGTAGTAATATTATTTAGTAAATTCAAGAGGCATTAGAAAATACAGAAGAATGGGAGAAACAGTCAAGGGTAAGAAAGTAGTAATATTATGAAAGTAGTAATATTATTTAGTAAATTCAAGAGGCATTAGAAAATACAGAAGAATGGGAGAAACAGTCAAGGGTAAGATAGTAGTATTACTATTTAGGGGAGAAACAGTCAAGGGTAAGATAGTAGTAATATTATTTAGTAAATTCAAGAGGCATTAGAAAATACAGAAGAATGGGAGAAACAGTCAAGGGTAAGAAAGTAGTAATATTATTTAGTAAATTCAAGAGGCATTAGAAAATACAGAAGAATGGGAGAAACAATCAAGGGTAAGATAGTAGTAATATTATTTAGTAAATTCAAGAGGCATTAGAAAATACAGAAGAATGGGAGAAACAGTCAAGGGTAAGAAAGTAGTAATATTATGAAAGTAGTAATATTATTTAGTAAATTCAAGAGGCATTAGAAAATACAGAAGAATGGGAGAAACAATCAAGGGTAAGATAGTAGTAATATTATTTAGTAAATTCAAGAGGCATTAGAAAATACAGAAGAATGGGAGAAACAGTCAAGGGTAAGAAAGTAGTAATACTATTTAGTAAATTCAAGAGGCATTAGAAAATACAGAGGAATGGGAGAAACAGTCAAGGGTAAGAAAGTAGTAATATTAATAAGTAAATTCAAGAGGCATTAGAAAATACAGAGGAATGGGAGAAACAGTCAAGGGTAAGAAAGTAGTAATATTATTTAGTAAATTCAAGAGGCATTAGAAAATACAGACGAATGGGAGAAACAATCAAGGGTAAGAAAGTAGTAATATTATTTAGTAAATTCAAGAGGCATTAGAAAATACAGAAGAATGGGAGAAACAGTCAAGGGTAAGATAGTAGTAATACTATTTAGTAAATTCAAGAGGCATTAGAAAATACAGACGAATGGGAGAAACAATCAAGGGTAAGAAAGTAGTGATATTATTTAGTAAATTCAAGAGGCATTAGAAAATACAGACGAATGGGAGAAACAGTCAAGGGTAAGAAAGTAGTGATATTATTTAGTAAATTCAAGAGGCATTAGAAAATACAGAAGAATGGGAGAAACAGTCAAGGGTAAGAAAGTAGTAATACTATTTAGTAAATTCAAGAGGCATTAGAAAATACAGACGAATGGGAGAAACAGTCAAGGGTAAGATAGTAGTAATATTATTTAGTAAATTCAAGAGGCATTAGAAAATACAGACGAATGGGAGAAACAGTCAAGGGTAAGATAGTAGTAATATTATTTAGTAAATTCAAGAGGCATTAGAAAATACAGAAGAATGGGAGAAACAGTCAAGGGTAAGATAGTAGTAATACTATTTAGGGGAGAAACAGTCAAGGGTAAGAAAGTAGTAATACTATTTAGTAAATTCAAGAGGCATTAGAAAATACAGAAGAATGGGAGAAACAATCAAGGGTAAGAAAGTAGTAATATTATTTAGTAAATTCAAGAGGCATTAGAAAATACTGAAGAATGGGAGAAACAGTCAAGGGTAAGAAAGTAGTAATATTATTTAGTAAATTCAAGAGGCATTAGAAAATACAGAAGAATGGGAGAAACAGTCAAGGGTAAGATAGTAGTAATATTATTTAGTAAATTCAAGAGGCATTAGAAAATACTGAAGAATGGGAGAAACAGTCAAGGGTAAGAAAGTAGTAATATTATTTAGTAAATTCAAGAGGCATTAGAAAATACAGAAGAATGGGAGAAACAGTCAAGGGTAAGAAAGTAGTAATATTATTTAGTAAATTCAAGAGGCATTAGAAAATACAGAAGAATGGGAGAAACAGTCAAGGGTAAGAAAGTAGTAATACTATTTAGTAAATTCAAGAGGCATTAGAAAATACAGAAGAATGGGAGAAACAATCAAGGGTAAGATAGTAGTAATACTATTTAGTAAATTCAAGAGGCATTAGAAAATACAGACGAATGGGAGAAACAATCAAGGGTAAGAAAGTAGTGATATTATTTAGTAAATTCAAGAGGCATTAGAAAATACAGACGAATGGGAGAAACAGTCAAGGGTAAGAAAGTAGTGATATTATTTAGTAAATTCAAGAGGCATTAGAAAATACAGAAGAATGGGAGAAACAGTCAAGGGTAAGAAAGTAGTAATACTATTTAGTAAATTCAAGAGGCATTAGAAAATACAGAAGAATGGGAGAAACAGTCAAGGGTAAGAAAGTAGTAATACTATTTAGTAAATTCAAGAGGCATTAGAAAATACAGAAGAATGGGAGAAACAATCAAGGGTAAGATAGTAGTAATACTATTTAGTAAATTCAAGAGGCATTAGAAAATACAGAAGAATGGGAGAAACAATCAAGGGTAAGAAAGTAGTAATATTATTTAGTAAATTCAAGAGGCATTAGAAAATACAGAAGAATGGGAGAAACAGTCAAGGGTAAGAAAGTAGTAATACTATTTAGTAAATTCAAGAGGCATTAGAAAATACAGAAGAATGGGAGAAACAATCAAGGGTAAGAAAGTAGTAATACTATTTAGTAAATTCAAGAGGCATTAGAAAATACAGAGGAATGGGAGAAACAGTCAAGGGTAAGAAAGTAGTAATATTATTTAGTAAATTCAAGAGGCATTAGAAAATACAGAAGAATGGGAGAAACAATCAAGGGTAAGATAGTAGTAATATTATTTAGTAAATTCAAGAGGCATTAGAAAATACAGAAGAATGGGAGAAACAATCAAGGGTAAGATAGTAGTAATATTATTTAGTAAATTCAAGAGGCATTAGAAAATACAGAAGAATGGGAGAAACAATCAAGGGTAAGAAAGTAGTAATATTATTTAGTAAATTCAAGAGGCATTAGAAAATACAGAGGAATGGGAGAAACAGTCAAGGGTAAGAAAGTAGTAATACTATTTAGTAAATTCAAGAGGCATTAGAAAATACAGAGGAATGGGAGAAACAATCAAGGGTAAGATAGTAGTAATATTATTTAGTAAATTCAAGAGGCATTAGAAAATACAGAAGAATGGGAGAAACAATCAAGGGTAAGATAGTAGTAATATTATTTAGTAAATTCAAGAGGCATTAGAAAATACAGAAGAATGGGAGAAACAATCAAGGGTAAGATAGTAGTAATATTATTTAGTAAATTCAAGAGGCATTAGAAAATACAGAAGAATGGGAGAAACAATCAAGGGTAAGAAAGTAGTAATATTATTTAGTAAATTCAAGAGGCATTAGAAAATACAGAGGAATGGGAGAAACAGTCAAGGGTAAGAAAGTAGTAATACTATTTAGTAAATTCAAGAGGCATTAGAAAATACAGAGGAATGGGAGAAACAATCAAGGGTAAGATAGTAGTAATATTATTTAGTAAATTCAAGAGGCATAAGAAAATACAGAAGAATGGGAGAAACAGTCAAGGGTAAGATAGTAGTAATACTATTTAGGGGAGAAACAGTCAAGGGTAAGATAGTAGTAATATTAATTAGTAAATTCAAGAGGCATTAGAAAATACAGAAGAATGGGAGAAACAATCAAGGGTAAGATAGTAGTAATATTATTTAGTAAATTCAAGAGGCATTAGAAAATACAGAAGAATGGGAGAAACAATCAAGGGTAAGAAAGTAGTAATATTATTTAGTAAATTCAAGAGGCATTAGAAAATACAGAAGAATGGGAGAAACAGTCAAGGGTAAGAAAGTAGTAATACTATTTAGTAAATTCAAGAGGCATTAGAAAATACAGAGGAATGGGAGAAACAATCAAGGGTAAGAAAGTAGTAATATTATTTAGTAAATTCAAGAGGCATTAGAAAATACAGAAGAATGGGAGAAACAATCAAGGGTAAGAAAGTAGTAATATTATTTAGTAAATTCAAGAGGCATTAGAAAATACAGAAGAATGGGAGAAACAGTCAAGGGTAAGAAAGTAGTAATACTATTTAGTAAATTCAAGAGGCATTAGAAAATACAGAAGAATGGGAGAAACAATCAAGGGTAAGATAGTAGTAATATTATTTAGTAAATTCAAGAGGCATTAGAAAATACAGAAGAATGGGAGAAACAATCAAGGGTAAGAAAGTAGTAATATTATTTAGTAAATTCAAGAGGCATTAGAAAATACAGAAGAATGGGAGAAACAGTCAAGGGTAAGAAAGTAGTAATACTATTTAGTAAATTCAAGAGGCATTAGAAAATACAGAAGAATGGGAGAAACAATCAAGGGTAAGATAGTAGTAATATTATTTAGTAAATTCAAGAGGCATTAGAAAATACAGAAGAATGGGAGAAACAGTCAAGGGTAAGAAAGTAGTAATATTATTTAGTAAATTCAAGAGGCATTAGAAAATACAGAAGAATGGGAGAAACAATCAAGGGTAAGATAGTAGTAATATTATTTAGTAAATTCAAGAGGCATTAGAAAATACAGAAGAATGGGAGAAACAGTCAAGGGTAAGAAAGTAGTAATATTATGAAAGTAGTAATATTATTTAGTAAATTCAAGAGGCATTAGAAAATACAGAAGAATGGGAGAAACAGTCAAGGGTAAGATAGTAGTATTACTATTTAGGGGAGAAACAGTCAAGGGTAAGATAGTAGTAATATTATTTAGTAAATTCAAGAGGCATTAGAAAATACAGAAGAATGGGAGAAACAGTCAAGGGTAAGAAAGTAGTAATATTATTTAGTAAATTCAAGAGGCATTAGAAAATACAGAAGAATGGGAGAAACAATCAAGGGTAAGATAGTAGTAATATTATTTAGTAAATTCAAGAGGCATTAGAAAATACAGAAGAATGGGAGAAACAGTCAAGGGTAAGAAAGTAGTAATATTATGAAAGTAGTAATATTATTTAGTAAATTCAAGAGGCATTAGAAAATACAGAAGAATGGGAGAAACAATCAAGGGTAAGATAGTAGTAATATTATTTAGTAAATTCAAGAGGCATTAGAAAATACAGAAGAATGGGAGAAACAGTCAAGGGTAAGAAAGTAGTAATACTATTTAGTAAATTCAAGAGGCATTAGAAAATACAGAGGAATGGGAGAAACAGTCAAGGGTAAGAAAGTAGTAATATTAATAAGTAAATTCAAGAGGCATTAGAAAATACAGAGGAATGGGAGAAACAGTCAAGGGTAAGAAAGTAGTAATATTATTTAGTAAATTCAAGAGGCATTAGAAAATACAGACGAATGGGAGAAACAATCAAGGGTAAGAAAGTAGTAATATTATTTAGTAAATTCAAGAGGCATTAGAAAATACAGAAGAATGGGAGAAACAGTCAAGGGTAAGATAGTAGTAATACTATTTAGTAAATTCAAGAGGCATTAGAAAATACAGACGAATGGGAGAAACAATCAAGGGTAAGAAAGTAGTGATATTATTTAGTAAATTCAAGAGGCATTAGAAAATACAGACGAATGGGAGAAACAGTCAAGGGTAAGAAAGTAGTGATATTATTTAGTAAATTCAAGAGGCATTAGAAAATACAGAAGAATGGGAGAAACAGTCAAGGGTAAGAAAGTAGTAATACTATTTAGTAAATTCAAGAGGCATTAGAAAATACAGACGAATGGGAGAAACAGTCAAGGGTAAGATAGTAGTAATATTATTTAGTAAATTCAAGAGGCATTAGAAAATACAGACGAATGGGAGAAACAGTCAAGGGTAAGATAGTAGTAATATTATTTAGTAAATTCAAGAGGCATTAGAAAATACAGAAGAATGGGAGAAACAGTCAAGGGTAAGATAGTAGTAATACTATTTAGGGGAGAAACAGTCAAGGGTAAGAAAGTAGTAATACTATTTAGTAAATTCAAGAGGCATTAGAAAATACAGAAGAATGGGAGAAACAATCAAGGGTAAGAAAGTAGTAATATTATTTAGTAAATTCAAGAGGCATTAGAAAATACTGAAGAATGGGAGAAACAGTCAAGGGTAAGAAAGTAGTAATATTATTTAGTAAATTCAAGAGGCATTAGAAAATACAGAAGAATGGGAGAAACAGTCAAGGGTAAGATAGTAGTAATATTATTTAGTAAATTCAAGAGGCATTAGAAAATACTGAAGAATGGGAGAAACAGTAAAGGGTAAGAAAGTAGTAATATTATTTAGTAAATTCAAGAGGCATTAGAAAATACAGAAGAATGGGAGAAACAGTCAAGGGTAAGAAAGTAGTAATATTATTTAGTAAATTCAAGAGGCATTAGAAAATACAGAAGAATGGGAGAAACAGTCAAGGGTAAGAAAGTAGTAATACTATTTAGTAAATTCAAGAGGCATTAGAAAATACAGAAGAATGGGAGAAACAATCAAGGGTAAGATAGTAGTAATACTATTTAGTAAATTCAAGAGGCATTAGAAAATACAGACGAATGGGAGAAACAATCAAGGGTAAGAAAGTAGTGATATTATTTAGTAAATTCAAGAGGCATTAGAAAATACAGACGAATGGGAGAAACAGTCAAGGGTAAGAAAGTAGTGATATTATTTAGTAAATTCAAGAGGCATTAGAAAATACAGAAGAATGGGAGAAACAGTCAAGGGTAAGAAAGTAGTAATACTATTTAGTAAATTCAAGAGGCATTAGAAAATACAGAAGAATGGGAGAAACAGTCAAGGGTAAGAAAGTAGTAATACTATTTAGTAAATTCAAGAGGCATTAGAAAATACAGAAGAATGGGAGAAACAATCAAGGGTAAGATAGTAGTAATACTATTTAGTAAATTCAAGAGGCATTAGAAAATACAGAAGAATGGGAGAAACAATCAAGGGTAAGAAAGTAGTAATATTATTTAGTAAATTCAAGAGGCATTAGAAAATACAGAAGAATGGGAGAAACAGTCAAGGGTAAGAAAGTAGTAATACTATTTAGTAAATTCAAGAGGCATTAGAAAATACAGAAGAATGGGAGAAACAATCAAGGGTAAGAAAGTAGTAATACTATTTAGTAAATTCAAGAGGCATTAGAAAATACAGAGGAATGGGAGAAACAGTCAAGGGTAAGAAAGTAGTAATATTATTTAGTAAATTCAAGAGGCATTAGAAAATACAGAAGAATGGGAGAAACAATCAAGGGTAAGAAAGTAGTAATACTATTTAGTAAATTCAAGAGGCATTAGAAAATACAGACGAATGGGAGAAACAGTCAAGGGTAAGAAAGTAGTGATATTATTTAGTAAATTCAAGAGGCATTAGAAAATACAGAAGAATGGGAGAAACAGTCAAGGGTAAGATAGTAGTAATACTATTTAGTAAATTCAAGAGGCATTAGAAAATACAGAGGAATGGGAGAAACAGTCAAGGGTAAGAAAGTAGTAATATTATTTAGTAAATTCAAGAGGCATTAGAAAATACAGAGGAATGGGAGAAACAGTCAAGGGTAAGATAGTAGTAATACTATTTAGTAAATTCAAGAGGCATTAGAAAATACAGAAGAATGGGAGAAACAATCAAGGGTAAGAAAGTAGTAATATTATTTAGTAAATTCAAGAGGCATTAGAAAATACAGAAGAATGGGAGAAACAGTCAAGGGTAAGAAAGTAGTAATATTATTTAGTAAATTCAAGAGGCATTAGAAAATACAGAAGAATGGGAGAAACAGTCAAGGGTAAGAAAGTAGTAATACTATTTAGTAAATTCAAGAGGCATTAGAAAATACAGAAGAATGGGAGAAACAGTCAAGGGTAAGATAGTAGTAATACTATTTAGTAAATTCAAGAGGCATTAGAAAATACAGACGAATGGGAGAAACAGTCAAGGGTAAGATAGTAGTAATACTATTTAGTAAATTCAAGAGGCATTAGAAAATACAGAGGAATGGGAGAAACAGTCAAGGGTAAGAAAGTAGTAATACTATTTAGTAAATTCAAGAGGCATTAGAAAATACAGAAGAATGGGAGAAACAATCAAGGGTAAGATAGTAGTAATACTATTTAGTAAATTCAAGAGGCATTAGAAAATACAGAGGAATGGGAGAAACAGTCAAGGGTAAGAAAGTAGTAATACTATTTAGTAAATTCAAGAGGCATTAGAAAATACAGAAGAATGGGAGAAACAATCAAGGGTAAGAAAGTAGTAATATTATTTAGTAAATTCAAGAGGCATTAGAAAATACAGAGGAATGGGAGAAACAGTCAAGGGTAAGAAAGTAGTAATACTATTTAGTAAATTCAAGAGGCATTAGAAAATACAGAAGAATGGGAGAAACAATCAAGGGTAAGAAAGTAGTAATATTATTTAGTAAATTCAAGAGGCATTAGAAAATACAGACGAATGGGAGAAACAGTCAAGGGTAAGATAGTAGTAATACTATTTAGTAAATTCAAGAGGCATTAGAAAATACAGAGGAATGGGAGAAACAGTCAAGGGTAAGATAGTAGTAATACTATTTAGTAAATTCAAGAGGCATTAGAAAATACAGAAGAATGGGAGAAACAATCAAGGGTAAGATAGTAGTAATACTATTTAGTAAATTCAAGAGGCATTAGAAAATACAGAAGAATGGGAGAAACAGTCAAGGGTAAGAAAGTAGTAATATTATTTAGTAAATTCAAGAGGCATTAGAAAATACAGAAGAATGGGAGAAACAGTCAAGGGTAAGAAAGTAGTAATATTATTTAGTAAATTCAAGAGGCATTAGAAAATACTGAAGAATGGGAGAAACAATCAAGGGTAAGAAAATAGTAATATTATTTAGTAAATTCAAGAGGCATTAGAAAATACTGAAGAATGGGAGAAACAGTCAAGGGTAAGAAAGTAGTAATATTATTTAGTAAATTCAAGAGGCATTAGAAAATACAGAAGAATGGGAGAAACAGTCAAGGGTAAGAAAGTAGTAATATTATTTAGTAAATTCAAGAGGCATTAGAAAATACAGAAGAATGGGAGAAACAGTCAAGGGTAAGAAAGTAGTAATATTATTTAGTAAATTCAAGAGGCATTAGAAAATACAGAAGAATGGGAGAAACAGTCAAGGGTAAGAAAGTAGTAATATTATTTAGTAAATTCAAGAGGCATTAGAAAATACAGAGGAATGGGAGAAACAGTCAAGGGTAAGAAAGTAGTAATACTATTTAGTAAATTCAAGAGGCATTAGAAAATACAGAAGAATGGGAGAAACAATCAAGGGTAAGAAAGTAGTAATATTATTTAGTAAATTCAAGAGGCATTAGAAAATACAGAGGAATGGGAGAAACAGTCAAGGGTAAGAAAGTAGTAATACTATTTAGTAAATTCAAGAGGCATTAGAAAATACAGACGAATGGGAGAAACAGTCAAGGGTAAGATAGTAGTAATATTATTTAGTAAATTCAAGAGGCATTAGAAAATACTGAAGAATGGGAGAAACAGTCAAGGGTAAGATAGTAGTAATACTATTTAGGGGAGAAACAGTCAAGGGTAAGATAGTAGTAATATTATTTAGTAAATTCAAGAGGCATTAGAAAATACAGAAGAATGGGAGAAACAGTCAAGGGTAAGATAGTAGTAATACTATTTAGGGGAGAAACAGTCAAGGGTAAGATAGTAGTAATATTATTTAGTAAATTCAAGAGGCATTAGAAAATACAGAAGAATGGGAGAAACAGTCAAGGGTAAGATAGTAGTAATACTATTTAGGGGAGAAACAGTCAAGGGTAAGATAGTAGTAATATTATTTAGTAAATTCAAGAGGCATTAGAAAATACAGAAGAATGGGAGAAACAGTCAAGGGTAAGATAGTAGTAATACTATTTAGTAAATTCAAGAGGCATTAGAAAATACAGAAGAATGGGAGAAACAGTCAAGGGTAAGATAGTAGTAATACTATTTAGTAAATTCAAGAGGCATTAGAAAATACAGAAGAATGGGAGAAACAGTCAAGGGTAAGATAGTAGTAATACTATTTAGGGGAGAAACAGTCAAGGGTAAGATAGTAGTAATATTATTTAGTAAATTCAAGAGGCATTAGAAAATACAGAAGAATGGGAGAAACAATCAAGGGTAAGATAGTAGTAATACTATTTAGTAAATTCAAGAGGCATTAGAAAATACAGAAGAATGGGAGAAACAGTCAAGGGTAAGATAGTAGTAATACTATTTAGGGGAGAAACAGTCAAGGGTAAGATAGTAGTAATATTATTTAGTAAATTCAAGAGGCATTAGAAAATACAGAAGAATGGGAGAAACAATCAAGGGTAAGATAGTAGTAATCTTATTAAGTAAATTCAAGAGGCATTAGAAAATACTGAAGAATGGGAGAAACAGTCAAGGGTAAGAAAGTAGTAATATTATTTAGTAAATTCAAGAGGCATTAGAAAATACAGAAGAATGGGAGAAACAGTCAAGGGTAAGATAGTAGTAATACTATTTAGGGGAGAAACAGTCAAGGGTAAGATAGTAGTAATATTATTTAGTAAATTCAAGAGGCATTAGAAAATACAGAAGAATGGGAGAAACAATCAAGGGTAAGATAGTAGTAATCTTATTAAGTAAATTCAAGAGGCATTAGAAAATACAGAAGAATGGGAGAAACAGTCAAGGGTAAGAAAGTAGTAATATTATTTAGTAAATTCAAGAGGCATTAGAAAATACAGAAGAATGGGAGAAACAGTCAAGGGTAAGAAAGTAGTAATATTATTTAGTAAATTCAAGAGGCATTAGAAAATACAGTAGAATGGGAGAAACAGTCAAGGGTAAGAAAGTAGTAATATTATTTAGTAAATTCAAGAGGCATTAGAAAATACAGAAGAATGGGAGAAACAGTCAAGGGTAAGATAGTAGTAATACTATTTAGGGGAGAAACAGTCAAGGGTAAGATAGTAGTAATATTATTTAGGGGAGAAACAGTCAAGGGTAAGATAGTAGTAATATTATTTAGGGGAGAAACAGTCAAGGGTAAGATAGTAGTAATATTATTTAGGGGAGAAACAGTCAAGGGTAAGATAGTAGTAATACTATTTAGGGGAGAAACAGTCAAGGGTAAGATAGTAGTAATATTATTTAGTAAATAGGAATTAAACAGTTACGACTTACAGTATATTGTTTAATTATTTTGTCTGAGCTAAATGTCCACCTGGCTCAAATACATTATGGAAGCCCTGACTGATTTATAATTAACTGTTGAATTATTTGTCTAATTATATGTTCAGGGCAAGTGAGTATAGTTATTGGTAGTGTCCATTTTATATAAGGAGCCACAAATGGAATCCTTTTTCTGTCATCTGTACCACACTTTATGTTAACTCACAATTATATGAAGATATGAATCTGCTATTATTTTTTGACTGAGTGATTTTAGGGCTAAACCGTCAAAATAAAAAACCAGTGTGCTTATTTGGCAGATGAAACATGTCTTCCTTGAAAAACTTGTGTATCATTTTACACATTTATCATTGATTCAAGAAAGAGACATATAAAACTCAGAATTTACATTAATACTTAAATGTCGGCTTTGTATTTGAATTGATCTTCAATTTCTAGATTTTATGTCAGGTTGGATAGGGAACAGTGGGTCTATTATCTCTCTTATGCACAGGAAAAAACTAGGGAGACGGTTGCTAAGATAAGAGTTTTCATGGATTTTTTATTTTCAGGAGCAGCAACAATCACGACAACGACAACTAGCTATGGATGAGAAGCAATGCCGATCTTACCTCACCCTGGCCACAGAAACAGTTGATATGTTCCACTATCTTACACAGAAAATCATTGGTCCTTTTCTGGACTCAGTAAGTCTTGATTAAATCTTGCCATCTTTTTATACGACCGCAAAAATTGAAATTTTTTGGTCGTATATTGGTATCACGTTGGCGTCGTCGGCGTCCAAAAACTTTTGGTTTTCGCACTATAACTTTAGTATAAGTGATTAGAAATCTATGAAATTTAAACACAAGGTTTATGACCATATAAGGAAGGTTGGGATTGATTTTGGAAGTTTTGGTCCCGACAGTTTGGGAATTAGGGGCCAAAAAGGGCCCAAATAAGCATTTTCTTGGTTTTCGAACTATAAGTTAAGTTTAAGCAAATAGAAATCTATGAAATTTTGACACAAGGTTTATGACCACCAAAGGAAGGTTGGTATTGATTTTGGGAGTTTTGGTCCCAACAGTTTAGGAACAAGGGGCCAAAAAAGGGCCCAAATAAGCATTATTCTTTGTTTTTGCACTATAACTTTAGTATAAGTAAATAGAAATCAATGACATTTAAACACAAGGTTTATGAACACAAAAGGAAGGTTGGGATTGGTTTTGGGAGTTGAGGTCCCAACAGTTTAGGAATAAGGGGCCAAAAAGGGGCCCAAATAAGCATTTTTCTTGGTTTTCGCACCATAACTTAAGTATAAGGAAATAGAAATCTATGAAATTTAAACACAAGGTTTATGACCATAAAAGGAAGGTTGGGATTGATTTTGGGAGTTTTGGTCCCAACAGTTTACGAATAAGGGGCCCAAAGGGTCCAAAATTAAACTTAGTTTGAATTTATCAATAATTGAATAATTGGGGTTCTTTGATATGCCGAATCTAACTGTGTATGTAGATTCTTAATTTTTGGTCCCATTTTCAAATTGGTCTACATTAAGGTCCAAAGGGTCCAAAATTAAACTAAGTTTGATTTTAACAAAAATTGAATTCTTGGGGTTCTTTGATATGCTGAATCTGAACATGTACTTAGATTTTTGATTGTTGGCCCAGTTTTCAAGTTGGTCCAAATTGGGGTCCAAAATTAAACTTTGTTTGATTTCAATAAAAATTGAATTCTTGGGGTTTTTTGATATGCTGAATCTAAACATGTACTTAGATTTTTTATTATGGGCCCAGTTTTCAAGTTGGTCCAAATCGTGGTCCAAAATTAAACTTTGTTTGATTTCAACAAAAATTGAATCCTTGGGGTTCTTTGATATGCTGAACTAAACATGTACTTTATAATTTTTATTATGGGCCCAGTTTTCAAGTTGGTCGAAATTGTGGTCCAAAATTAAACTTTGTTTGATATTAACAAAAATTGAATCCTTGGGGTTCTTTGATATGCTGAATCTAAACCTGTATTTAGATTTTTGATTATAGGCCCAGTTTTCAAGTTGATCCAAATTGCGGTTTAAAGGGTCCAAAATTGAACTTTATTTGATTTCATCAAAAAATGAATTCTTGGGGTTCTTTGATATGCTGAATCCAACCATGTATTTAGATTTTGGATATTGGACCATAATAGGTAATGTCCAATTTAAAATTTAAAGTTTTTAAGTTTAAGTTCTTAGACCACATTCATTATGTGTCAGAAACCTGTGTTGTGTCAACTATTTAATCACAATCCCAATTCAGAGCTGTATCAAGCTTGAATGTTGTGTCCATACTTACCCCAATGTTCAGGGTTCGAACTCTGCAGTCGTATAAAGCTGTGCCCTGCGGAGCATGCATCTGGTTTAATACATTGGTTGTTAAAAATGGGTGCTAATTTTTTTAATGTTAGACTTTTTTGCTTGGTAAGTGATAAAAGTTCCTTGGAGCCTCTAATTTAAATAAGTTCTGTAGGTTCTTTTAAGGACTCGTTCAGTGTTTTATTGAATTAACAAATAAAAAGATGGGAGCTCTATTTCAATTTATGATCATTTTACTAATTCCAGCATCTAGATGCCATACATCTATACATCTGTTGTTGAATGTTTTATTAACATTCCAGATTAGCGTATGTATGTAACCTTTCTTTCTTATCTCTATATTGTGATGAAGTATTGAAAAATGTGTTTTATTTCAACCACCTTTCTAATTTTAGCATTTAGGGGACAGACTGGCAGCTATGTTAAACTTTAACCTTCAACAGCTATGTGGGTCAAAGTGTAAAAACTTGAAGGTGAAAAACCCAGAGAAATACGGATGGGAACCTAAAAAACTGCTGGATAGTTTAACCGATATATATCTACATTTAGACTGTGATGATTTTGCTAAAACTATAGCTAATGATGAGGTAAGGAATAACAAGGAAATCTCTATTTGTTTGTTGACACTTGCAAGGGACTGATCGGTCATATGTTGTTAGTACCTATTTCTTATAATGAAATGACACATTACATTTCTAGAGGAATACATACATAAAGACAAAGTAATTCTAATAATAAAATGACACAATTTTATAGAGGAAAGACAAAGTAAATCTGATTAAACCTGAAAGGGGAAATTATAAACTTATGTACTTTAGGTGTTCACTAAGTGCCCTCTGAGAATACCAACAACCAAGTATATATAAAACATTGCTGACATAACATCTTTGGATAATTTATAGAATTTCATAATTTTGGAATTTCTGTAAATTAACTAAAAAATGTACCAAGATATAGGATAAATAAGTTTTTTTCTATCCCTAGACACAAAAGGCCTTAGTAAGATCATGTTCTGAAATGTCATTTTATTTCATATGTATCAATCATAACAGAAAGAATTAAAAAGCATTTTATAATGAGTGGATCTGCTTTGGTATAGATCTAACAAACTTGATATATCTTGTATTTTAGAGGTCCTATAAAAAGGAATTGTTTGATGATGCAATAGGTAGAATGAGACGAGCCAGGATTAAGACAGAACAAGAGATTGATAAATTCCGTAAACTACAAGACAAAGTGGAAGAATTGGTCAGGGATAAAAACTTAGCAGAAACGGACTATGGGGAAATTCCTGAAGAATTCAAAGGTAATATTTTGTTAGTTGCATCTACTTTGGACATCAAGGCCTGATTGATGTAGTGTGTTTCTATACACATTGATTTTGCATTTCCCAGTCTGTTACTGTTTTCTGCATCATGAGAAGTTGTGGTTTTAAGTTGTTTACCATGAATTAATCATTGCTGCAACATTTAACTTAGTTTACAAAACAAACAAATAAAACAAATCTTTTCATCACGGGTTGATTAAGATATTTCAAGTTATATAGATATACATTCAGTTTTGTTAGTTACAAAGGAGTATGTTTGGTAAGGTCCTAAAATGGCCCACTTATTTAGCTTAAATTTCAAATTCGGATTTATTAACAAATATCACAATAAATTATAGCTAATACAGTGACTAGATAGGAAATAAGCAATTTTGTTGAAAATTTTACGTTTCTGCGTTTCAATATGACGTCACAAATTGTACTCATATTGATTTTCACGAAAAATTTAATGAAAACTGGTAATTTTATGTCAATAAATACGTTACCATCATAAATTCTGAGTGCATCCATCTGCGCAAGTCTGACAGGCGGAAAACCCCAAAATAAAAATATCATCCAATGAGAAGAGGGATGACCAGTGCCCGTATAATCATGCCTTTATATCATCCATTTAATTTCCGCCTGCGCATCAAGACACACGTATTTTTGTATTAGTACATAACTTACAGAGAAGACTGAAGTTTTTTGTTTTTTCTATATTGAATATCGTAGGTATCCCCATACCATTATTTATTTGACATTTTTTGTTATTATATTGTTGTTATAAGTGTTTAACTTCATACTTATTTAATTATGGAGTTTAATGCTCCCAGTCCTTACGAGGCCATTACAGGTAATGATGTTTTCTTAGACGGTTCATTACCCTTTCCTGTGACCGTAACAGCGGTAGGGCAGGGAACCCCTCCTATAAGTAGTCAACTAACCGACGTTTTTACTTCGGTGACTACTAAGACCGGTCAACAGACCCTGCATGCAGGTTCTGTCGGTTACGATGGAGGTGTCCCTACCACTGCTACGGTTACACACACTTTTTCAAGGCCAGTTGACACCACAGGGTCCATTTCATCTTACCCTGGTATCTCTATGGGTTTGAACTTACCTGGTTCTAGAGCACCAGCGTCCTATTGTGGCTTAACTTTACCGGCTTCGGCTAGTAATGCCATGTCATGGTCTAGACCTCCTTGGTCTCAGGGTTATCCTTATTCAGGCTTTTCTGGTCAGGGTTTTCATGGTCAAGGGTTTCCTGGTCAAGGTTTTCCTAATCAGGTTTTTCCTAGTCAGCCCTTTCCAGGTTTCTGGCCTTATTGTGGACCAACACCAGTTATTGTTCCACAGAGTACTACTCCTAATCTATCAGTTCCTGCTCCTCCTGTAGCAGTGTCTAGTAGGGGTAGTAGTATATCTGTACCTGCTGCTCTGCCTACCTCTTCTGTTGGGCATCAGTCTAATCAGGTAGCTAACTCTGGCCCCTCCTTAGATGGGTTCAAGAGTATTTTGGATGATTTTCGTCAATCTATTTCTTCGGAATTGACTTCCTTCTCCAATCGCCTGTGTACACTAGAGAACATTGCCAATAAGTCAAGTTCTCCAGTGATTTCACTCCGTCCAGATCATGACATTGGAAGTGACCTGGAAGACAGTGATGAGGAGGAACGTTTTTCAGTTGCCCCAGGCAGCCAAGAAGAAGGGTTTACTTCGGATGAAGATGACAACTCAGTTCAGGTTTCTCAGATTGTTTCGCAACCTTCTGTTCCTGTGTCTTTATCTTCATCTGTAATTGGTCAGTCTTCTACCAATTCTGGTAAAGAACCAGAGACTGAAGATGCCCCTTCCTCCTTGAAGGATCTCAGAGATTCTGTTTATACTATCATGAGAGATGTCAACAAGGTGCCTTTTCAGTCACCTCCCAGACCCAAGAAACTAACCTCCACTTTTGAGGCTTCATGTGGTCTGCCTGTAGATGATAATAAATCTCATAGTAGTTTTCCACAGTCTAATCATATGTCCAACTCTTTGCAGATCATTAATGATGGGATTGTGTCTAATGAGTCCCAATTTTCCCAGGTTAGGGGTTTCGGTCTGGCCTCATTCTCTGAGCAGTTCCGCTCTAAGGATTATGAAATTTTTGACTCTACTTTGGGCAAACTAGTACCCAAATGTGACAAAGTGTTATCATCTACTATTTCTTCTAAACCCGCCGATGGACTGCGTCTTACTCCGTCTGTTTGGTCTAAAACAGAGAATCTTCTTAGAAACGCTTCTCATGTTCTAGGCACTGCTGAACATTTCTTATCAGCAGTTGCCCCAGTTCTTAAAGACTCTTCTCTTCCACCAGAGGTCAAACCTTTCCTATTACAGGTAGACAAGGCTTTGGGTGCCTCCCAATTGCTGATTATGGGTTCCATCGCCAACTGCACCTTATCCAAAAGATCTGAAATTTTGGAGAAGGCAAAGGTGTCAGATAATCTTAAGGATGCTTTAATTAAGTCTCCTTTGGATGAGAAGATATTTGGGTTACCACTTGATGAGGTACAGAAACATCTCAATCAAACTCCAGTCCCAGTGAAGGTAAATGTATCTGTTTCGGGAAATAATTCTAAGCGAGGTAGTTATTCCTCTGCTGGAGGCTCATCTTATAATTCTCAGGAGAAGAGGAGGAAAATCACTAATGATGGAGGTAATAAACCGAAGAAATCTTCAATCCCTAGGTCTAAACCTAACAGTTTTAAGAGAGGTGGCAAGAGGGCCAATCCCTCTTCCTAGGAAGTTGCCCCCTCGTACGTTACTGTCAGAACCCAATCCAGAGATGTACTACAAAACTCCTCTTTCTCAATTACCAGTAGGGGGGAGGTTAACTCATTTTCTAAAAAAATGGATAAGTATTACCTCAGATTGTTGGGTTCTGTCAGTAATTCGAGGGGGATTGACTCTTCAATTCAAAGAACAACCACCTCTTTCACCTGTTCCTATCCCACTGTCCAATACTCAAGATCCACAGAAATTTCTTCTTCTGTCAACAGAAGTAGAGACTCTTTTGACAAAGAGGGCAGTGGAGGAAGTCCCTGTATCTTCAATAGATCCAGGTTTCTATTCTCGTCTCTTCCTTGTATCGAAGAAGAGCGGAGGAATGAGACCGGTCATCGACTTGTCTATCCTCAACTCTTATATGATTATTCCCCATTTCAAAATGGAGACCAATCGTTCAATAAGAGCTTCTATTCTTCCAGGTATGTGGACAACATCCCTGGACCTGACGGACGCCTACTTTCATGTCCCAGTTTGCCATTCATACCGCAAATTCCTTCGGTTTGTTTGGAACAAAAGGGTTTACCAGTTCAGGGCTCTCCCTTTTGGTCTGTCAACTGCACCACTAGCTTTCACCAAACTTATGCAGGTAGCAATTGCTCACCTTCATTCACAGGCTATTCAGATTCATTCTTACCTGGACGACTCACTGATCAAGGAACTTTCTCCCGAGAAACTCTATCTCAATACAGATGTAGTCATCAGATTGCTGCTCTCTCTGGGGTTTCTCATTTCTTGGAAAAAGTCGGACCTCATTCCGTCTCAGGACTTTATTTTCCTAGGCGAACATTACCTTACTCATCAGTGCATAGTTCGACCTCCTCAGGAAAAGTTTCAGAATCTTTGTTCAAAAATTCATCTGTTTCTATCTCAAAAAACAGTCACTGCTCGCCAGTTTTCACAACTGCTAGGTCTCTTAAATTCTCTAGCCGATGTTGTTCCACTTGGTCGCCTTCACATTCGACCTCTTCAATTTTATCTACACCAACATTGGCTCCCAGCTACACAGAATTGGGAGTTTCCAGTTCCAATCATTCATCAGGAATTGTGTCCTCATTTGGTTTGGTGGACTTCTCAAGCAAACGTTTTGAGAGGCCAACTTCTGTCCTCTCCAGTCCCAAATCAGACTCTGTTCACAGATGCCTCCAACCTCGGTTGGGGAGCTTATCTGGAAGGTCTTTCAGTGTCAGGAGTGTGGACTCCAGATCTTTTGAAGGAACACATCAACATACTAGAAATGAAGGCAGTGCTTCTTGCCCTGTCTCATTTTCAGTCCCTACTGCAGAACAAATCTCTGGTTCTAGCAACGGACAACACCACTGTGGTGGCTTATTTGCGAAACCAAGGGGGAACTCATTGTTACGAGCTGTATCTTTTAGCAAGAGAAATCCTTCTTCTTTGCAATCAACTTCATCTACAGATTGTAGTTCGTCATGTCCCAGGGAAACTCAATGTGTTAGCAGATGCTCTGTCAAGAACACTTACTCCAGTCAATACAGAGTGGGAACTTCTACAATCAGTATTTCAGGCAATAACACTTCAGTGGGGGTCTCCCCATGTAGACCTGTTTGCAACGAGCCTCAATTACAAAATTCAAGTGTTCATGTCTCCTGTACCAGATCCGAAAGCTTACGCAGTGGACTGCATGAGTGTTCCTTGGGACGGGATGTTCGCTTATGCTTTCCCACCGTTCAGATTTCTGTCACAAGTTCTTCGGAAGATCTCAGCAGAGCAAGGGTTGATCATTCTTATTGCTCCAGCTTGGCCCAAACAAGCCTGGTTTCCAGATCTTCTTCATCTATCCTGTGCTCGTCCACTGGTTCTACCAGTACGACACAATCTTTTGTCCCAGTTCAAGGGCAAGATACTTCATCCCAATCCAGAGAAGCTACATCTGTTCGCGTGGCTTCTCTCAGGGATAGCTTCAAGGAGAGAGGTTTTTCTGAATGCGCAGCCAGACATCTCTCCAGGGCAGTCAGAGATTCCACTAACATCGTCTATGATGCCAAGTGGACTATCTTCAGTAGTTGGTGTAGTGGGAAGGAAATTGATCCTTTCCAAATTTCTGTACAACAACTAGCAGACTTTCTGATCCACCTTTTTGAAGAGAAAGGATTATCTCCCTCTACTATTAAAGGCTATAGATCAGCTATTTCTAGGACGATTCTACTGTCTGGAGGTCCAGACTTTGGTAATGATGAATTCATTTCTCTTTTAGTTAAGAATTTCACTCTTGAACGCCCTAGACAGAGAGTTTTAATCCCGTCTTGGAATTTGAGTCTTGTTTTATCAGCTTTAAAAAACCATCCTTTTGAACCTGCGGAAAAGGTTGAAATCAAGTTTTTGTCGTATAAGTGTTGTTTCCTTCTGGCCTTAGCTTCTGGTAGAAGAAGAAGTGAAATTCATGCTTTTTCCACTGCTGACTACTGCCTTCGTTTTAATAGGGATAAGTCATCTGTTACCCTATTAACGGATCCAGCTTTTTTAGCCAAAAATCAAATTCCTGGTAGAGGTTCAGAACCGATAGTGATTCCAGCCCTTCCTGTTGATTCAAGTTCTAAAGTACTCTGTCCTATCCGAGTCTTACTTTTATATCTTCAGAGAACTCAAAGTCTCCGCACCTCCTCAAATTCCAGGTTATTTATTCCTATTAACAAAGGAAAACAAGATTTGTCTGTTAAAACCATTTCATCTTGGATCTGTAAAACTATTCAGTTAGCTTACAGTTTTTCTAATGAAGAACTTCTGAATAGTATGCATATTAAAGCCCATGATGTTAGAGCTATTTCTACCTCCTGGGCTCTGTTTAATAATGCTTCTTTAGAGGAAGTCTTATCTGCAGGTTTCTGGAGAACTGAAAATTCTTTCATTTCTCATTATCTGCAGTCTTTAGCTACTCAAGCTCAGAGTTTGTACTCCTTAGGACCTTTAGTTTCCGCACAAAGAGTTGTTTTTCCTCCTGCATCTTCTGGTTCAGGGGATTCAGCTTTGTGTTAGATTCTATATTTCACTCAGAATTTATGATGGTAACGTATTTATTGACATAAAATTGTACATTTTTAAAGTAAAATGAGATTTTATTAAATAAATACTTACCATCATAAATTAAAGGTCCCTCCCAACCTCCCCTTCATCCCCTGTTTTTTTCCTATGGCTTCATGCTTATGTTGGAAAATTAAATGGATGATATAAAGGCATGGTTATACGAGCACTGGTCATCCCTCTTCTCATTGGATGATATTTTTATTTTGGGGTTTTCCGCCTGTCAGACTTGCGCAGATGGATGCACTCAGAATTTATGATGGTAAGTATTTATTTAATAAAATCTCATTTTACTTTAAAAATGTACAAATTTCCACAGATTATTGGACAGGAAACATAGAGCGCATACGTCGACAACAAAGATCTTTTAAAATAATGTTTGTGAAGACATTTCACATG
Organism: Mytilus galloprovincialis; assembly: GCA_037788925.1. Taxonomy (NCBI): domain Eukaryota; kingdom Metazoa; phylum Mollusca; class Bivalvia; order Mytilida; family Mytilidae; genus Mytilus; species Mytilus galloprovincialis. The sequence continues at coordinate 74,787,523 of CM075342.1, read as the reverse complement.
TCTTATTTGAATATTAAGTTTGTCGACACCTGCGCTCATTGGTTCCTGGTCCTTAATTTGGTAAAATCCAGCTGATTTTGTCAAATTTTACCAAAATCCCTTATCTTGACCTTTTGGGGATGTAAAAATACACGTGTTAGAATTAAACTTTGACAAAACAGTTCTGTTTAACTTTCTCACATGTCTTTAAGGCAACTTTAAACATTTATTGTCTTGTAACTATGAACTTTATAATTTGGGCCAAATATGGCCCTTACCGAACTTACTCCTTTGTTTCATACATATTTCAGATCAATATATATATTTTCTGATCCTTTAGTGGATACTTTATTAAATGACAGATAGATTTATTGTATCATCTTTATATATTTTCAGATCCTTTAATGGACACCTTACTAGATGACCCTGTGATATTACCTAGTGGAACAGTGATGGAAAAGTCCATTATAATGAGGCATTTATTAAACTCACAGACCGACCCATTCAATAGACAGCCCCTCACTGAGGATGAATTAAAACCAGGTATGGAAACATAAATTACCCTTGACATTTAGAATAGATCATTCCATCCAAATGGATTATAACCTGTATGTTAACATTAGAGACTTTGAATTCACACTACTGAAAAGTTTAATAAGATCAAGTTTCAAAAAGGCCAAATCAAGTTAGAAGTTGAAGAGCATTAAGGTCCAAAAATTACAGCTTAGGTAATCTACTTCTGAGGTAGAAAATATTTATTGGAAGAACTGAATTTGTAATAGTAGAGACAATGTAATATCTTAAGTGAACCTTAAATAACAGTTATATATATGTTTGTTTATAGCTACAGATCTCAAGAAGAAAATTCAACAATGGAAGATTGAGAAAAGGAAACGTTAGAATGAATGGAATGTTTGTAATGGATGAATCGTCATGGATGTTTGTCAGAAAAACTTTTGTCCATGTATCTGTGAAATATATGGACTATCTCAAAGATTATACTTTAGTCATAATTTACAGCTGTATGTACCATCTCAAAGATGGTTCTTGACTAAAATAAATCATTTATTTTGTAATTGTGGATGGATTTTTATGACAGATCCATTTTTCTGATTTGTAAAAACAATGAGTGTTTAAAACCATAATATTGTAGCTGCAAGTTGGAGTTACTTTTTATCATAAGATGTCAAAATATTTATCTTGGTAGCATTTATTTTACTGAAAAAAAATCATTTCACATTTGAATTGTCATAATAAGAAAATAATTCAAAATTGTTAATCCGAATCTAATTATTTCTGAAATGTTTGTCTTAATATAAAGTGTTAGAAGAAGAATATACAAACGTCTGTAAGGGGCTACAGGAACAGTGAATGTTAATAGAACAATAGATTTCTGGATGGTTTTATGTTATTCAGTTATTCAAAGATGACATTAAATCACTGATATGCCACTTCAAATGTTATCAAGATGTTTGTACTTTGAGATAGTCTTAGATGGGATTTATTTTATGAGCCCTTTGACCTTTGCTCTTGATGTCAAATATGGTTTCAATCAGATTCAAGTACAGACTTTATGTCCATGCTCCATTAACAAGGATTTAAAAAATCACAGTTCTACTTTCTGTTTAATGTACACCTTCAGAAATTTCATTGGTTGATGTAATAATAACCAGAACAAAAAGTAGAAAGGAGGGTTGTGAAATCCTTGTTAGCTTAACATGGACATAAGATCTGTATTCTAATCAGATTGATGATGTTTTGAATGTTCCTTCACACATGTAAATGTTATGTATCTATTTAAGAGAACATTGGAGCTATAAAATAGCTATTGTTTGTATTCGGCTCTTATATTTAATCCCCTTTCTTTGACTCCTTATGGGTGTCAATGTGCAATCTGGTTTGTAGCTGTTTAGCTGTGTTATTAATAAGATATGAATCATTCAAAAGATTTTTTGTGCAAATAAGAATTAAAAACATGTTTTTCCTTGGATTAGGGCATTCATAGATTTCCAAGCGAAAAGTATGAAGCCTTTGAGGTAAACAATTTCAATACCTATTTCCTTGTGTTTAATTAACCTGGCAACACTGAGGCTGTGAATTTTAACCATGCTCTTGGCAATGTGTGAAATGTCTCAAAAGTCCTGGTATCTATGATGAGTTTATTTATTGACTAGGAACCAGTGAGTTGAATAGAAATACCTAAACGTTTTTCATTAAAATATCTGTTTAAAAGATAAGAATTTCTTATTTAAGAATGTTCTTATAAAATGTATAAATAATTATGTCTTGGATTATTCACATTGGGCATACAACAATTGTATTGTCATGGCCTGTTTTCATATGGGACAAGAATATAAAGCGAATCCAATATTGGATTGTTCTCAATTTATAAAGAGTGATACTTTTAGACATTTCTTTAACTAATTATTATTCTCATTTGAGATCAAGAAGGATCTGCATTTTCCGATAAGAAAATCTTAAGAGCACAATAATTATAGATAAGAAATACATTATGATCATTTCTATTTTGCTGTTTTGTGATACAAACTTAAAGGAGTGTTTATAAAGGCATTTTAATGTATATGAATGAATGTGGAATAGATTTGTGTGAATATGTGTGTTAATATGCTCAGTTTTGGTTTCCTTTTTCTTTATTGCATAGAAATTGTATAAGTTTGATACTATATATATATACATCTGGTCAATTTGTCTGTTATTAAAAACAAATATACAGGAGTGAAAGAAAATAATGATAACTATTCTGCCATTGTTTTCACATACTAACATTAATCAGTGCACAAAATCACTTGTTGATCAAGTGGCATTGATGGCATTAAGTCCAATACTACAAGCTAGGGAAAATCATTTTTGGCTCTGAATCTAGTTGCAAACTTTATTACTATCGTTTTGATCAAATGAAAAATATGGCACAAAAGTATATTTTGAATTAGATTGCTCAATTAAAAAGCTATCCTTTGAATTAACAGGGCAATTTACTCTGAAAGTCTTTTTGGATTGATAGAAATATTTACATATGATCTACATTGAATGTTTCGCGGTTTTAAAATATAATATATTTGTTCTCAATGAAACTGGAAAAAAACATATTTTCACCATCACTTAAGTTGCTTGTTAAGTTTCAACCAGAAATGACAGGAATGGTGCATAGACTGTCTGTCCTCTTCAAGCAATAAAGTAATGAAAGCAAAAATGGTTCTCCAGTAATAATTTACAGAATTTCAAGTCTCTTTAATTAGATGTGTACACATCTTTGTGATTTACCTACATTGTATGATATAAAACTATGGACCAGCAACAGTGATGTATGACCTAATAAAATTTTACAGTTTCTTCGAATTCAATTATTTTTACTTTTTTTCCTGTTTTTTTTTTTAACTTTGTTTTATTAACTGCCATGTGAAAACATGATGGAAGCTTGACATATTGATCTAAAAAGTCAAATAACAAAAGTCAAAAATACAGAACTGGTACGAAAAAATTCAGAATGAAAAGTGCTTTATCAAATGGAAAATCTACAGCTCAAACACATCAAACCAATGGATATCAACTGTGATAATACTGACTTGGTACAGGCATATTCTTATGCAGAAAATGGTGTAATAAACCTGGTATTATAGTTCGCTTAACATCTCATTTGTATGACAGTCAAATAATATTGCATTATATTGACAACGAAAAACATCTTTTATAACGATTAAATCAAAATTATACATGAAGACTACAATGTCACAATAAATAGAACCGTAAAATCCATGTTTGATATCTGATTAATTTTGGCTTGTACGTATTATAAAAGTCAATAGATAAAGGCAATAGTAGTATACAACTGTTCAAAAGTCATAAATCCATTTAGAGAAAACAAAACTAGGTTACAAACTATAACCGAGGGAAACACTTCAAATATTAGAAAAAGACAACCAAACAACAGAAATACGGAAGTGCTACAATGCAACAAACATGGACACAAACTATTAAATAACCACTGCCACATTCCTGACCTTGTACAGGACATTTTTTAAGAAAAAATAAGAAATTTGTATATTCGATTCCCATTGTTAAAGAAAATCCTCTGTTTAATAAGATAGCAAAATCGATCTTTTAATAGAGCATGGGGAATAGAAGTCATAAATCCATTTAGAGAAAACAAAACTAGGTTACAAACTATAACCGAGGGAAACACTTCAAATATTAGAAAAAGACAACCAAACAACAGAAATACGGAAGTGCTACAATGCAACAAACATGGACACAAACTATTAAATAACCACTGCCACATTCCTGACCTTGTACAGGACATTTTTTAAGAAAAAATAAGAAATTTGTATATTCGATTCCCATTGTTAAAGAAAACCCTCTGTTTAATAAGATAGCAAAATCGATCTTTTAATAGAGCATGGGGAATAGTAGTGTAAAGCTTAGGAAAAACATAGTCTTAATATTGCTGCAAAATTGCAAAGATTGTGATCTAATATTTAGAATTTTTGAGAATTTTAACATCTGATTTACAATACTGGTAGAAAAGAGGGCCGAAAGATATCAGAGGGACAGTCAAACTCATAGACAATCCCATGGCTTAAAATAAAAAGACAAACAGACAATAATAGTACAGGAGACTAAATATAGAAAACTAGACTAAGCAACACGAATTTTTATCTAATTAAAATATTTTTGAGGTCCATTTTTACTGTAGAAGGATTATAATCCTGGTACCTTTATTAATTTTTTACACCACTGGGCCGATACCACTGCTTGTGGACATTTCGTGCCCGAGAGTTTCACCAGCCCAGTAGTCAGCACTTCGGTGTAGAGATGAATATCAATTATAGTAATTTTTAAAAATTTACTCCTAGCAAAAGTAAGAATTATTCGAAATACTAAGAATTTTTTTATCCCAGGCATAGCTACCTTACCCGTATTTGCCACAACTTTTTGGAAATTTTAGGTCCTCAATGCTTAACGACTTTGTGCTTGTTTTTGGCCTTCTAACTATTATGATCTGAACGTCAATGATGAGTATGACGACAAACCGCGCGTCTGGCGTATTAAATTATAAGTCTGGTTCCTTTGATTACTTTTTCAAGAATAGTAGGAATACTAGTTGTGCTGTATATTCTAAGTTCTGTCGTGAGACATTGAAAACAATGGATTTTACACACGAAAACAATATTATCAGATGCTTTATCTGCTGGATTAACGACATATTTGTCATGCAAAGAGGATAATGCATCCACAATCTCCATTTTCTTGAATAGGTTAGAAACCCTTGTGCTCATAGTACATAGTAGTTTATTAATACGCTTCTGAATGCATGATCGAATAGCTTTGGTCCATTCAGTCAAAGTGTCTAGTTCTGGTTAGTCCAGTTTGCGCTTTACTCATTTTATAGCATATTCCGCATACACTAAAAGGAATACGCATACACATTCGGGTAAAAATTTAGATAAAGTCTAAGTAAATGATCATATAGAAATTAACTCACAAACTGTAGAATACATGTCCTCATTATTTTGTATGAATAAGAAGTTTTCTTTCTCTTTCAACTGGATCTTACTTTATTAGATATGATACCGAAACTTGTTTTCTCAAATCGTGGTTGTTGTCTCATTTAATTTATAAATGTAATCTATTTTTCGACTTAATATTTTCCCCTCATTGACCACAGGAGTCTTAAGTTTTCTTTTGTTGTGTCTTTTGTACTTTATTTGTCCCTTTCTCTTTTTATTTTTTAGCCATGGCGTTGTCCGTTTATTTTCGTTTTATGAGTTTGACTGTCCCTCTGGTATCTTTCGCCCTTCTTATACACCACATTATTTTTTCTTTCCGTATATATTTTTATTTGTAGTCACCAGTGTACGTACATGTCATATGCAGATATTCTCCTTATCAAATTCATTCACCCCGAAAATTCAAGTCGCTTTGAATTATATACTGAAATCGTGTAACAACTTGTTTAAAGTAAAATGACAAAATCAAAAATAAGGAGTTAGAGGTAACGTAGCCTGCATTTTTATATAAGGATTAGGTTTCATATTCGCCAGGTTTAAGAAATTATAAATCGAATGATTATGACGTATCTACTTGAAAATAGATTTATTACGATTTTGAGACTTATAACTTTGTCGCTCCATGTCTGGATCGCATCAAACTAATGAAAAACTACTTGCATCCTTGTAAGAATCATATCAACAACTCATAGTTGATAGTCCATTTTATTGAAACATGACATTATATTATGTCTTAGATTCAACAAAAATAATTAATTACCCATAAAAAAAAATTGATTGATGGGTTTTCAAACAATAAGTAAAAGTTATCATTTTACTTTTTAACCATTTTAAGGCTAATATTAGTAATATCAGACAACAATTGTTACTGGTTACAGATATTCAATTTCGTATGTCAACACTTCATATACAACGGATGTTGCATTGTGCAAAACCATTAACAATCAATCACAGTAATCAAATGTGTTTCATAGCCTATATTTTAAATAATGAACTTTGGTCTCTTGATGTTGTAAGTATTTGTCGTGTTGTATCAGTGCTATGTGCTTGATGACAGACAATATCTGATTGAAAGTAAACATTAAATATAAAAAGGGATACCCATTAGTGTACAAAAACTGTTCTTTTCAATTGATTTACAAAAAAGTCAACATTTGAGAATATTTTATAATATCAAGAAAGGTTTTCAAACATGTTAAATCGAAGTACTATTGTCTTTAAAAAGATTAAACGCATTTAAAGACAAACACTTTGATCGTCACTATGTAGGCCAAAATAGATGAACACTTGGTATATTTGCATTGTTTTGTATAAATATACTGACAATCTTTCAAACACATTCATATGTTAGTAGTCTTCTTCCAGTACCTAACAGTTCAGTATTCCCCCATATAAACAGAAGACATTTCTTCAACCTCTAGTTGTTCTTGTTTTACCATCGGGACACATATTTGTGGAAATAATATAGTAAGGGGAAAACAAGAAATGATAGTTACAGGATTTGTAGTTCTACTGATGTGGAATTTGATTGGTATGTATTATACAATAGAATTATATTTATAAAATAGTAAGTGTTTTACCAGGAACATAAAAATTTCAAAAAAAAAAAATACAAGCCACTTTACATTTATAAGAAACTAGTAAAACTCACAAGTACGGCTATGAAGAACAATTGGGATAGATATTTATGATAACTGATTGAAATACTAAATAGTTTGTTATCGAGACGGGATGCGCACGTTACTAAATAAAGCGTAGACGTCAAAATTTTCTTGAATTCAATTTCAATGCAAATATAGTATCATCATTTGAATGAACATCGTAAATTCATGTACCAAGTCAGGAATATGACAGTTGTTATCCACTTGTTTGATTGTTTGATCTTTTAATTTTGCCAATTGATAGATTTTCAGTTTTGAATTTCTTTAGAGTTCGGTATTTTTGTTGTTTACAGTTTTATATTTCTATCCTTGAATTCAAAATGTACAAAAAGTACATGATTGATCATACAATGAAAACCAGTCCAGGAAAAAAATGGATGTTCATTCTTTGCCTCACATTAATCTGTACTATTCATTTAGGTCATATTTTCTAGGCATCTATCAGAATTTTAGGGAAAATGTTGAGCAGTATAAGTGCTTCAAATGTTTGCATTAAAGTTGATATTTAACATTGTCTTGTTCAAACAAAAACTTAATGCTAGAATAACTTTTTCAGCATGCATTCAAGATATTAGATTCAAAGAACTGTATCCATCCACACGCATGCGTTTCTCAAATACAACATTTTATCTTTTCCAACACCCATCAACTGCTTTAGAGGAATGCACAGTAATTTGTGCACAAAACCCTACTTGTAGAACGGTTTTTATTTACCAGGACGCTTGTTTCGGAGTATCCACGTTGACGCCAGATTCAAGCATGCGTTCAAAAGTACGGGCATTTGTTAAGCAACCAAGTGACGGTATGTAATGTTTAAGAGGGTGTCCATGGAAAAACCAGGCAGTGGATGGCACATGACATATTTTTATTTTCAAATTTTTTTCATCTATATCATATCACAAAATCATTCTTTCTCAAAGTTAATTTTTAGTTTTTTTATTAACTGCAACAAATAAAGAGAAAGAAATACATAGAGAGCACTGAAAATTCATTAAAAAGGGGAGATAACTCTTTCCTGAGCCATCCACTGTTGATTCAAATATATCTTTGACATATATATCCTTTGTATGATATAAACATTGCATTGGAACCAAAAATTAAGTGGGAAATAATTTTTGTTGTGCCACCCATATCATAGGATTTGCCTGATATTTACTTGGACAGCCGCAATACAATAGAACATGTATGAAGAACTAGTTTAGATTGGAAAAATTAATGAAAGAGCTTTACAAAAGTCTTATAGACGGCACAGTTTACAAAAGATACATAGTATAGACTATGTGACAAAACAGACAAGTAAACCAATAAAACAATAATACAATTAGTTGAATACAATTAGTTGAATAAAGCAAAAGCAAAGGAAAAAAGCGATAAAGTATGGCTGATTACTTCTACGTCATTTGATCTCTGTTAAAAAGTTGTTTTGTCGGCAATTTGAAAAAAGTAAATATTTTGAAAAACATATATGAACAAGCAGCACAAATTTGTTCTTACAGTCATTTCCAGTCCAGCTTAAACGTATTCTGAATTGACTGAAAAGGCAACGTTTTCCATGTTTATCCCGTTGCCAAATTAGCTCTACCTCCTTGCGTAGTGTATGCAATGTACTTAGTTTTTGTTTGATTTCTTGCTGTATATCTCCTCATGGATGTATTAAATTTGAACATGGGTAGACTTCTGTTGCCGAGATTTTATCAGACGGATATTATATAAATATAGGAAGATGTGGTATGAGTGCCAATGAGACAAATCTACATTCAAGACACAATTTATTAAATGTAAACCATTATAGGTCAAGGTACGCTCTTCAACACGGACCCTTGACTCACCCCAAACAGCAAGCTTTATAGGGCACCAAAACAATTACTAGTGTAAAACCATTTAAACGGGAAAACCAACCGTCTAATCTATAAAAAAAAAAACGAGGAACGAGAAATATAAATCTCATATAAACAGACGACAACCACTGAACACCATATTGGTTAACATAACCTTGACCCCATTTTCTTGGATCATTTTCAGTTTTATATGTGATTAGTAAAAAAAGTCGAGACATTTCAGCTTGGACACTCTTGTTTGTATGTTTACTGTTTTTGGCTCACCAATCAAATCCCGTCTGGTCAAAACAAATCCTCGGAGTTCAGTATTTTTGTGATCTTACTTTTTTCCCCTGTATAACCCCGATACAGATGAAACCGGACGTTGACGCGTTCGAATCGAACACATCGTGTAACACTGAGTTCAGACAGTAAGAAATTAAAACTTTCAAAGAAAATCCAATATCTATTCTTCGGATATTTTGCTCCAATATATTCTTTGCCAAAATACTCATTAGTTACTAAAAGGCTTTTCAAATATGTTGAATTTTTATATACAAACATCAAATAACGCACGACGATATCAATGATAAAACGTGCTTGGTATTTTTAAATGTTCAAAACTTAATGTTTCTTGTACCTCATAGTTTTTATAACATACATTTTTGAAAATTTCATAGTTAAAATTAACAAACTTATAAAGGTCGTATGTTTGTGTTGTGTCTAGAAACAAAAAAATACACGTTTTAAAGTGTCTTTATTTTCATGTTGTGTACGCTTCGTTGTCATTACACCTTTTTATACTGTACGCTTCGTTGACACAATATTGCGTTTTTCAATGAATTTTGCGTGTATGAAATAATGCTTTGATATGATTATAACCAATATGCATGTTTAAAAAATAAATAATTTACCACCAAAACATGGAGGCAGCAACCCATAATATCCGTTGTATTGTCGAAACACTCTTGGAGGTATTTTGTACATGTAAAAAAAAATCCTTATGAAAGTTGAATTGGTAGACATACATTAACTCGACAGATGCAAATATGACTAAGCATACAGATACACACGTCCGAATATCTAATTTGATAGCATTTTAGAAAATGTTTACCATACGACAGTCATTGTACGGTTAGGGGTGGGTTAGGTGCCCGCTAACATGTTTAATCCCGCCATATTCTGTATGTGCCTGTCTAAAGCCAGGAGCTTGTAATCAGTGGTTATATATATTTTTGTGTTCACTATTTTTGCAAAAAAATAGGCTGTTAGTTTTTTCTTATGAATTGTTTTACATTTGTCATTTCTGTGTGATTTTTTAGCTGACTATGCGGTATGGGCTTTGTTCATTGTTGAATGCCGTACGGGGACCTATAGTTGTTCATTTTTGTGTCGTCTGGTCTCTTGCGAAGAGTTGTTTCAATACCACATCTTCTTTTTGATGTAGACGGCAATCAAAAACAATTAATGGATTATAGACTTTTGGCCTGAATCTCAGAGGAGGGTCCAAGGGTCCTAATCCATAGAGTACAATAGAGTTACATTAAGGCTAGAGAATATGTGTATACAATGAACATGTAACTTATAACCGTCAATAGTACTACAGTTTCTTTAATGTAAAGATATAAAGATGAAGAGATACTTCTTAATATTAACTGAATTGCTTTCTTCGATTATGTTTTTTTTTTTTTTTTTAATTTTTAAGGTATAAAGATTATGTTTAGTTTCCTCGAACATTACAGTCTTTCTACTGTGATGCCAAAATCTACATGATTGGTAATTCTGGTACTTTAAGCACCTTGAAGTCTATACCCACCCATATGCATTTCATTCAAATTTTGACTTATTTCGGAGAAGACCAAAGGGACCATATTTATATTCCCCAGTTACCTTTGGCGTCATCGGTAAATTATGCAATTGAGCAAAGCATCAATCATCAACCATCAACCTAACCATAGACATTTGCTTTATTTCTTTTATCATGTCTTAATAGTTATCAATAAAAAATTGAAACGTTTCACAGTTGATACTTAACAATTTCTGGACCCCTTTATTTGTTAATGACACGCGTACGTAATAGCTGATTGTTGGCTGCTTAACGTTCAAGATAAGCACAAAGTAGCAACACATACTACATGTAGCTCCTGGAAGGAGGTCCTCCGGAATTACTGCCACTGGATAAAATGATGTATATTGAATAAGGACACAAATGTTGCCTTTCAACAGGCCATTTATGGACCTCTCAAAAAGTTTTTCAAGGGTTCGTAAAGTACACGAGACATTGGATCGTATATTCCCATTCGTCCTTTGTCGATATTTTATGTATACTTCTTAATATAAGTCCGACCGTACGCGTACGGTCCGACCGTATGAGTATTTTGAAAAAGTACGCATACGGCCTAGACCGTACACGTACGGTCCAAATACTCATACGGTCTGGAACATAATCACTGACTAATACTTTAGATACACATGATTTACCTCTTAGTTTTAATTCGCTTTGAAATAACTATCATTTACTTAAATTACTCCTTTGTCGATATTTTATGTATATGGTTTTTGTGCCTTGTACCGACATTTTGAGTCGAGCCAATGGCAACTGTACAGGTTTTTTTATGTTTTTTTTATAAGTTGTGCTGTTACACCAGTGTCCCAGGTTAAGGAGAGGGTTGGGGGCTCACATGTTTAATCCCGCCGCATTTTTTTCGTGTCGGTCATACGTCATGGGCCTGTATAACATAGGTTATATAGATCTGTCATATTGTTTTTTCTTTGATAATTAATCCATAACTTATAAATAAATAACCGTTAGTTTTCTCGTTTTAATTTTTTCACATTTTTTTATATTGGTGTCTTTTATAGCCGACTATATGGTATAGGTTTTCCTCACTGTTAAATGTTGTACATTGGACTATAATAATTGCTTTATTCACCCACTTCATTTAAACTTTGGTGGAAAGTTGTATAACTGGCCATCACACCACATCTAAAAAGCTTTATATGTAAAAAAAAAAAAAAAAAAAAAAAAAAAGTAAAAAAAACCACCCATAGATAAAGCAGTTGGAATGCCATCTAAGGCATTCTGCAAACTAAGTTCAACGAGCTCCTATGTCTGCTTTCGTCTATGCGAATTTGGAACAACATCAGCATTTTGAAGAGCCTCAAATTGTGAAAAGAAAGTCATTAATGTTTTAATGACTGTTCTATACTTTTTGAAACTTTATTTCCTCTGGAATATATTTATTAACTGTTCATTTCATCTGGAATAACGTTGAAAGTCCCAATTTTCAATAGAAACATTCCTATCAGATGTACGCTGGTTAAACACTGCAGTTTTGGCTTTGGGTGACTGGTGATTTAAGTTCAACTATTTTGACTAATTTAACGGATAAACATTTACAATAAAATACAGAAAAAGGGTCGCCGACATCATCTCGAATACCTTGACAAGAAAGTGATTTGTGACGGTTTTTGTCAACGAACTGTACAGTGATTTTTTTAAAACGCACAACGAACGCGACACATTTAGTGGAACGAACAATACAGTAAGAGAAAACTTATTTACTGTGATATTGCGTTTATTCTTAGTTCTAGGGAACATTTGAAGGCACGTAGTAATTCAAAGTATAGTTATTTGTTATTGCTTAAGGTATTGATACGCAAAGGTGTATGCACGAAAAGATATTCAGCATTGTTTATCTCATAAAACGTATGAAATTGCACCATGTCTGTGCGTTTTGCATCTAGCAGTTTTATCAATCGTTCTATGCAATATCTAAAACTAACAACAATTGTATAATTGAATAAATAAACTATCATGCACATTGACATATTTATATATACCCAAATAAGTTCTAGAGAGGCATTCCAAATTGTTGTCATCCTAAATATTGTCCTGATTATCGCTTCGAACGCGTCAACGTCCGGTTTCATTTGTATCGGGGTTATACGGGGTGTTTTTTAATGATACGTTTTAAAAGATCTATCTAAAGGGTAAAATAACAAAAGTACCGACCTCAGAGGAAAATTCAAAACTGAAAGTCAAATGACAAAATCAACAGCGCCAACACATCAAACGAATGGTTAACAACAGTCATATTCCTAACTTGGTACAGGCCTTTTCTTATGTTGAAAATGGTAGATAAAACCTTATTTAATAGCTAGCTTAACATCTCACTTATATGACAGTCGCAATGCTGTGTTATAATCCCGATCACTATTGAAAAAACAAATTTGTAACAAAGAAACACAAATATGTAACAAAGAAACACAAAAAGGCTCCGTGTTGAAGGCCGAACCTTGGCCTATATTGGTTTACTTTTATAAATTGTTATTTGGATGGAGAGTTGTCTTATTGGCACTCATTACACATCTTCCTATATCCATGTAGACAAATCACATTAGCAATAATGAAAGGTGAGAATACAAAAAAAATCCATATCACAATAGCAGAATGACGGGATGTATAGGTTCATAGCCATGTCATATGTTACAAAGAAACACGAAAAGGCATTAAGTGAAAGCAAAGTATGATTCCTTCCAAACGCCACTATATATATATAAACGTCATATATGTATCACTTCATGCAATAAATTAAACCAAATACAATCTATCAGTCGCTTAAATAATGCAGGTGAATTTTTTCTGCCAAATTTGCCAACTCATGATAATAGATTTCCCAGATACTGTTAAGTCTGTTTCATATCTTGACTTACATCTAGAAATTGAGTTCATCTTCTCGATTATGAAATTTCCTTTCCTGTGTAGCAACATTCCAGTAGTGATATGATATTGATGAGCTTGCGTTTCTGGTCATGATGTTCTTAAGATAGGGTTGCTGCTGTGTAAAACCAAGGACTCCTAGTATGTAAAACCGTTCTTTGGAAAATTTAACAGACGACAACACGAGTTTGTTGGCAGTTATAGAATATTTCACAGATGACGGTGGAAATTTTCTAATTTTCATTACTACAATCCCATTCCCTTTTTCTTCAAAGTGACTGATTTGATTGTTCATCGAGTTTTGCTATCAAATAGAGGCGAAAGATAAAAATGAGAATAAAAACTCGAGAATAAATGACAACAACATTGAATAGCAAAAAAGAAACCAAAAGATAAATAACTGTATACAAAACATAGAAAACTAAAGACTGAAAGACTGAGCAACACGAAGCCAACCAAAAACCGTGAGTGATCTCAAGTAACACGACTTGTGCCACAGAGTCACCTTTTCGGTGTTATTGATATCATCATGGATTTTTGAAGGGGGTCTTGTTTTCAGTCTTCAGTTTTATGTGTTGTGTTTGCTGGTTTTTTGTTGCTTTTCTTTCATTTGTGCCATGATTGTTTTCAGTTTGGCTTCGACTAATGAATTTCTCATTTATATCTTCCACTTTTCTATTCTATAGAGCTTTAAAACAGATATACTTGTCAGTGTCCTTTACACAAATCGAACTAACGAGCGAATATTCTGAGGATGACTATATGTGTGATGGTTGTTACTGATTATTTTATATGTACCCTCAGAATGTGATGGCTTGAAAGAGGGACGAAAGATACCAGAGGGAGAGTCAAACTCATAAATCGAAATAAACTGACAACGCCAAGGCTAAAAATAAAAAAGACAAACATACAAATTAGACCGTTGGTTTTCCCGTTTGAATGGTTTTACACTAGTAGTTTTGGGGCCCTTTATAGCTTGTTGTTCGGTCTGAGCCAAGGCTCCGTGTTGAAGGCCGTACATTGACCTATAATGGTTCACTTTTTCAAATTGTTATTTGGATGGAGAGTTGTCTCATTGGCATTCACACCACATCTTCCTATATCTATAAACAATCGTACACATGACACAATATAGAAAAATAAAGAATAAACAACACGAACCCCACCAAAAAACTAGGGGTTTATTAAGATAGGCTATGTATGACGATTAATACTGATATTGTATTTTTATCTTCAGAATGTGATGGCATAGACTTCGTTTATTATGACGGGCTATGTGTGATGGCTAGTACTGTTAAACTGAACTGGTATGAAGCAAGAACATATTGTGAAAACCTAGATGGTCACTTATTGGTCCTGGATTCCCAACAAAAACTGAACAGCGCAAAGGAGTTAATACAAACCTACTGTACGTTATGACAACCCTAATGCTCATTAGATTCAGCCAAAATAATTACAAAAGAGTTAAACTTTTATATTACCCTTATCAGACCACATTCAAAATGTGTTATTGCAGATTAAGCTGCAAAGCGAAAAACATATGTATGTCTTTCTCTCATTACAATGCATCTGCTAGTGGATTAATTTAAGGTAACAGTAATTTATCGATTTTCAAATGTCACAAATTCATTTAGAAAAGATACAAATCATGGTTAAAAACAAAAACTGAAAAATTGCACGAACTCCAAAAGGTAAGCGTCACCTGATATGCATTATGGTCTGGATATGTTTTTGCAATCAGTGTGGTTCTTCCCAAAGTAAGATTTTTCGTTTCCTTAAACAATGAATTGATATCTTTTATGCTTATGTTTGTACAACGGTACTGTTAATTGAGAAAAATGATATCGATCTTACAATTGACCAGGTGGAATATCAGTTATAGCATAAAAATGAATGTTTTGATTATAACTGAAAACTTGTAACAACTGTGAATGAGAATTTTGGAATATAACTTTAAAGTATCCACATGTGATTGACACCACTCATTAAGTATCCCGGTCACAATATTGTGAAGGCCGTATTTTATTGTAGAGAGACTGGAGATAAGAAAGTTGTTCAATGCTCCGCTGAACATCTATACGACCCGATTATTTAATCGTACTTATAAGAATTATTATAAAGTTTGGCACACAGTTTAAAACAGGACATTTGCGTCGTCCTTTTGTAAGAAAAGGGCGGATTTTTTTTTCTCCAAAATTTCATCTTTCGTGAATAACTCAAGGGTATATGTAAGATTCCCAGTTTTGCTGTTAATTAAAAGGCATTGAAAATAAGTATTTTTTTAATATAAAAAAAACATTGCCTGCTTCAGCAAAATCACATATATTGTGAGACCTGAAAGCATTTTATAATATCGGCGTTCTGAAACGGTTAAACACCCATTGTTATTATGGCTTGTCGAAGTATTGAATGCATGAACGAACAGCTCTGATCAATTCTGGTAAACCATTTTTTGAAAGTTCTCATTTGCATCCATCAAAATTCTAAAATTCTTATAATTATTAATTTTTCCAGATGCACAGGTTTGTCTGTTCACTTGGGGCAAATGTTGTTTTGTACACACAGCCATTGTAGCCAAAGGGGGTACATGAACCTTAATAGCGTTCTTTGCTTAAATGGAACAAACATTGATAAGCTCAAGAGTTCAGTGTTTTTACGGGGGAGATAATATTTTGACACTCAATTTCCTTCTGTGTGACTCGGTCAAAAATATACTAGAGGGGCTTTGTTGATATGTCAATCTTCTAATTAATTATCCCTCATTCTACGGAATCAAAAAAGATAACAAACATGCTCATTTCCGAGGCAAATTCAAATAGAGGCTCTAAAGAGCCTGTATCGCTTACTTTGGTTTTTGTGCATATTATACAAAGGACACTCTCCAACATTGTAGAGGAGAACAGACTTACTGACAAAAGTGTCTATTTGTAGATCTTGTATTACTGCTTTTCAGTCTGCACATGTTTAGTTTCTTTGTCTTATTTAATAATAGATCTAGCCTTGCTGATTATTTTTGTGACCAAAATCATATTAAAAGTAAAATCACAAAAAATACTAAACTCCGAGGAAAATTCAAAACGGAAAGTTCCAAATCAAATGGCAAAATCAAATGATAAAACACATCAAACGAATGGACAACAACTGTCATATTCCTGACTTGGTACAGGCATTTTCAAATGTAGCAACGATGGATTGAACCTGGTTTTACAGCACTAAACCTCTCACTTGTACGACAGTCGCATCAAATTTCATTATATTGACAATGATGTGTAAACATAATGTCACAAATAAGGATAGAAGAACAATACCAACCGCATGAAAAACTTGGGGTGATTTAAGGTGCTCCTGTCAAGGCATAACAGTCAAAAAAGAATGTTTCTCTCTTAAAATCATAGATTTCATAATAATAGGCAAAAAAGAAAAAAGAATAAAAGAATAAAAAATGTCATTTATGGGCTATGACTCTGTTAAGAATTTGTCTAACAGTTTTGACGTAAATGAACAATTGGTAGATATAAAACTAGAGGCTCTCAAGAGCCTGTATCGCTCACCTGACTCATCTTGGGTTTTTTGTAATCATATAAAAAAAGATAAAATTTGGCTACAAAGTTACAAAACTTGGTCAGCACCTCATAAGGAACATTCATGCTAAGTTGTGTCTCATTCCATTCGGTGGTTCTCTAAAAGAAGACTTTTGTATGCATTTCCCATAGGGTCCTATGTTAAACTAAACCCCCCGCTAGCGGCCATCTTTGATGATGGATCGGCTACAAAGTAATAACACTTGGTCAGCACCTCATAAGTAACATTCGTGTCATGTTTGGTTTCATTTGATTCGGTGGTTCTCTAATCTAAAAGAAGTCATTTGTATGCATTTCCCAAAGGGTCCTATGTTAAACTTAGTCCCCAGCGAACGGCCATTTTGGATTATGGATAGGCTACAAAGAAACAATACTTGGTCAGCACCTCTAAGGAATAGTCATGCCATGTTTGGTCTTATTCTATTCATTAGTTCTCTAAAAGAAGTCATTTGTATGCATTTCCCATAGGGTCCTATGTTAAACCCTATGTTAAGTCCCCTGCTGGCGGCCATCTTAGATGATGGATAGGCTAAAAAGTTACAACACTTGGTCAGCACCTCATAAGAAGTATTAATGCCATGTTTGGCTTCATTCCATTCAGTGGTTCTCTGAAAAGAAGTCATTTGTATGCATTTCCCCAAGGGTCCTATGTTAAACGAAGTCCCCAGCGAACGGCCATTTTGGATGATGGATAGGCTAGAAAGTAACAACACTTGGTCAGCACCTCATAAGAAATACTCATGCCATGTTAAGTTTCATTCTATTCATTGGTTCTCTAAAAGAAGTAATTTGTATGCATTTCCCATAGGGTCCTATGTTAAACTAAGTCCCCAGCTGGCGGCCATCTTAGATGATGGATGGGCTACAAAGTAACAACTTATTTGCTCCTTTTAGTTTTCTCTATTTATAAAGGTGAAAACATAATATACAAAACTTGCATTTACCCTTCTGATCTATTTTTAGCCATGTCAGCCATGTTGGATGGTAGGCAGGATCATCTGACACAATTTTTAAACTAGATACCCTAATGATGATTGTGGACAAGTTTAATTATATTTGTCTCGGTAGTTCCAGTGGAGAAGATTTTTTTTAAAAGATTACAAAAAATAACCAAAAAAAAATAATCAAATATTGACTACGAAGGGCAATAACTCGTTAAGGGGTAACTTGACCATTTTAGTCATGATGACTCATTTTAAATGTTATTTTGCTGAACAATTTTACTTTTACAGTTTATCTCTATCTATTATAATTTTGCTATAAATGCTTTGGTTACAGAGATATAAGCCATAAAACAGCATTTTACCCCTATGTTCTATTTTTAGCCATAGCGGCAATCTGAGTTGATGGGCAGAGTCAACGGATATATTTTTTTAACTAGATACCATATAATGATTTATTTCATGTTTGCTTCATTTTCGCCAAGTAGTTATAGATGTTAAGATTTTTGTAAGTTTCCAAAAATTCATGAAATATTGTGAAAAATTTACTTTAAAGGGCAATAACTCTTTGTGGGGTTATTTTCATTATGTCGACTTATTTGTAGATCTTACTTTGCTGAAGAATTTTGCTGTTTACTCTTATATCTATCTATTATAATACTCAAGATAATAACCAAAAACTGCAAAATTTACTGTTAATTACCAATTCAGTGGCAGCAACCCAACAACGGGTTGTCTAATGCGTCTGAAAATTTGAGGGAAAATAGATCTTGACCTAATAACCATGTTTACCCAGTGTCATATTTGTCATTAATGCCTAAGTTTCTGAGATATAAGCCAAAAAGCTGCATTTTACCCTCATGGTTTTTTTTGTTGATTTGGCGGCCATCTTGTTTGATGGGCGGGTAATTGGATACATTTTTAATACTAGATACCCTATAGATGATTTAGGCAATGTTTGATTCAATTTGGTCCGATAATTTCAGAGAAGAAGATTTTTGCAAAAACTAACGGACGACGACGGACGACGGGCGCCATGTGATGAGAAAAGCCTACTTGACCCTTTTGGTCTAAGTGGGCTAAAAATGAGAAGTCCATACAAACTGGAAAAATCAAACGTTATCAATCAACAGAACAAGAAAAAAAACATTGATCTGCAAAAAAACTGACATCCATTCTATACTGATATGTTTTTGGGGTCTTAAAATAATGCTGATAACACTATCGACATGTAGCTAGTGTGAAATTTTTTTTTCCATAGGCAGTTTTTTGTAATTGTTTTTGAGGATCTTAACATTTTTTATGGGATTAAAATGGTAAAATTATATAAAACTGTCTATATCTTAATATTTTAGATAAATACTTTGAGTTGTATGTAGGAGCATCTGACGGATCAACAGAAGACGAGTGGAAATGGGTTTCCGTGACAACGGCATCAGATTTTTTCTATTGGCGTAAAGGACAGCCAAACAATGAAGATACTCAATATCCCAATAAGACGGCAAATTGTGGAGCTGTTTATCCTAAGGAGGGTCTGGAATTACAGGATGAATACTGTTACGACGAGAAAAGATTTATTTGTGAAATGTAATCACTCAAACGACTATAATATAAAGAGATACCGGTTGATTTTCAATAAGATAACCCCCCGACAGAGTACAAATGACGTTGATTTAAGGAACTTTTATGAATAATTTTATCCCATATATAAATGTCTGCATTTTCTCCCTCTGTTGCTTTCTCCTGTCGTGCACATCCTCTTGTTTTCATTCTAAAAATATTAACAAAAATACTGAACTCCAAAATACATTTTAAAAAGGGGGAATTCCATAGAGCCTAACAAAACCAAATTTTAGCCTGGCATTCCGATCAAACCTCTTCTTTGCGTCGAGCAGTGAACCAGGGTTCCAGGCAAAATCAAATGCTTGGATATATCAACCAACAAAACGAAAGGAAAACAACTGCCTTTTTTCTATTTTGGTACAGGATTTTTTTCAAAGAAAATATAGAGTTTTAAAACATGGTTTTATAGCTAGCTTACCCCCACACACTTTTATAACAGTTGTTAATTGAGACAATCCCATATGGGTATGCATTCACATATTTCCACGATTTTTTTTTTATCTTGGTGATGTCTAAGGCTAAATCAAGCGCAAAATTTACCAATCTGCTCGTGTGTCAGTGTTCGATTAGACGTTAGAATCATTGGTAACTTAATTCATCTCAGATATTTTTTTGGAGGAGTTCTTGTAGGACAATTATTTTGTAGTGTTTTGTGCACGTGTTTGTCGTTTTTTTATTAAGGACATCGAGTTGATTGTACATGCATTTTTCTTGTTTTTGTCCATTTGTAGTTTTCATATATAATTGTGTTTAAATCGTTGTAAAGTTGCTTCTGTATATTCTAACTATATCAAACATGGTGTATTTGTAAACTAAAATAACTCTTTATAAATGGCCGTCTCCTTATCTTATATCATAAATAAAAGGATTTTTCATGGGCGTAAAAAGGATTTTGTCACAGAAAAAAATATGTAAATATGGTTTGCGTAATATTCAGTCGAAAAAAATCATGAATTT
Source organism: Mytilus galloprovincialis (assembly GCA_037788925.1). Classification (NCBI taxonomy): domain Eukaryota; kingdom Metazoa; phylum Mollusca; class Bivalvia; order Mytilida; family Mytilidae; genus Mytilus; species Mytilus galloprovincialis. The sequence goes on along the minus strand of CM075342.1, from coordinate 74,766,716 downwards.
ACCTGAAACATTTCTGCCGTGTCCGAAAACAAATCCTACTTATTAATATTTAAAATCAGATACGATAACTTTTCATTTCAATAGAAGACCCATTATGAGCAACATAAGTTATTATCAAATTTAACACTTATAATATAATCGAAAACAGTTCACTTTCGAATATAACACGAGTAAATAATATATCTATGAACCATAACGCTCAGTGTCCGTTGACAATGCACTGACTAGAAGTGTCATATCAGTTATGATGATTTTTTATGAAGTAAAACTTAACTTCCCTAGTAGTTGATGCAGATGAACTGTTATATATTCATCTGAATACAGGAGTCGCCAAGTGCATGTGCATCGATGACACCCAACATAATAACATATATATGAATAATTAAGCGCTTATAGTTATGAATAATACACAAATCTTCAACAAATGAATTACTTTGTCCTTCTAGTGACTGATTCACTTGGACAGGTATACTTAATAGTCGTCCAAATGTATTACCTAGTTCTCTTCGTGACTGATGCATATGGACAAATACACTAAATAGTCGTCCAAATGTATTACCTAGCTCTTCTCATGACTGATGCACCTTGACAAGTATACTAAATAGTCGCCCTAATGTATTACCTACCTCTTCTCATGACTGATGCATCTGGACAAGTAAACTAAATAGTCGCCCAAATGTTTTACCTAGTCCTTTTCGTGACTGTTGTATTTTGACAAGTATACTAAATAGTCATCCACATGTTTCGCCTAGTCCTTTCCGTGACTGATGCACCTGGACAGATATACTAAATAGTTGTCCAAATGTATAATCTAGCTCTTCTCATGACTGATGCACCTGGACAAGTAAACTAAATAGTCGTCCAAATGTATTACCTAGCTCTTCTTGTGACTGATGCATCTGGACAAGTAAACTAAATAGTCGTCCAAATGTATTACCTAGCTCTTCTTGTGACTGATGCACCTGGACAGGTATACCAAATAGTCGCCTAAATGTTTCTCATAGCTCTTCTCGTGACCGATGTACCTGGACATAGTCTTCCATATATATTACCTTGTCCTTTCCGTGACTGATGTTCCTGTACATGTATACTTAGCAGTCGTCCAAATGTATCACTTAAAATCTAGTCCTTCTCGTGACTGATGCACCTTGACAGGTATGATAAATACTCGTCCAAATGCAAGTTTTGCTACGGGCTCAAAAGACATTCTAATATGTATTGTTAATGTTGGTCCATTATGTATTTGGTTTTTTTTTAAAACATACTTATGCAGCACAACTTGCTTGTCCAAATTCTAAGCGAAAAAGTAACACAAATTATTTAAAAATACAGGTTTGAATTATGAGGATTTGATTTATCTATTTTTAAAGAAAGCCTATAGTTCAAAGAAGATTTCATTATTTTTATTAACCAAATAAACTGATCCTTGTAATAGTTTGGTTATCTCAATATTTAGTGAATTGAAATTCAGAAGAAAATGAAATGCATTATCCAATTTATAATTCAGAGCTAGAGCATCTGGAACTAGCTATATCGTCGAAGAATACCTTGATATCTGTCTTTTTCAATCTTAAGAGCGTTTGCTGATGCACACAATCTGATCAATTTGTTTTCTGAATATAACATCCTGTGAATTACAGTTACAAGCATGCTAATAATTTTCAGAGTCAAAGTCACTTTTGATCAGTTTATAAAAATACATCTGCTCGGGGGCCTCCCATTCTTGATCAAATAAAGTGTACATATAACTGTAATACTATTTATTGCAAATAGGTTTTATTAGTTTCCTTGTTGTTGCTTTTCAATTTTGGTAATACATTGACGATATCTTAACTTTTATGTAGACTTTTTAAAATAGACAAATACTTACTGACAATTCATGTGACATCAATTTGCTGCCCATGAAGCGTGTGTTGTTTGATTATTTTATCGTATACATTAAAAAAAATGTGCAATGTACTATATATATTTATATCATACGGTTTCTTCGATATTGTAGTGTAGATTAATATGTTAATTCATTCTTTATGAAAACTAATTTATTAAAGATTGAAATTAAAAGTAGTTCGTGTATTAATTTATCTGACTCTAAACGATACAATAAAGGCTTCTATTTTGGTTTTATTGTATTAGTTGTTGGGTTCGTCTCATAATTCATGAATAAAACATCGCCTTTTATTTATATTCATAGTAGACATTATTTGGCAGTGTTATTTAAAAAATATAAATCATCTCCAGGAATAATTTTATATTCAATACTATAATAGTATTAAATACGCTATATGCATTAGGAGAAATTTATTATTTCATACACATTAGGCTCAGTTCAGTTCATTTTATTTTAGTTCCGTGCATATATATATTTGTAAGTACACATATAAAAACAACTTCAGTTCAGTCTTGGAGAACATGCTTTCTGTTTAATTTGATGTTACTGGCTTTGAACTTTGAACAAGCTTTCAGTAACTGTGAGTATTCTTGGATCGCTATTTTGTGTCTTTTGTCTTTATGTTAGTTGTTTTTGTGTTTCGTGCCAATTTGACGATTGAGTCAATCCATTTCCAACTGATTTTTTGTGTCGTGTCTGTCGAGATAAGCCATTTCCAACTGGGGCAATATGCGCAATTGTTTCTACATAGGCGGTAATGGTAACGTTTTCTTCTGTTGCTCAGCCCATATCATAAACTTGTATATGTATGATGGCTTGTTTCGAAGCTGGGACATTTTTACATATGTGGTTAAATTTTCGGGGTACGAAGTGTGATTCATTTTTCCGTAAATTAGCAAACCCCGAGTATCCTTTTGCGATGTGGCTCCTCATGGTAAAAAATCCCATTTTTGACACAATAAGTTCTTTAAAAATTTAATACTTTGAACACATTTAATGGCTCCATAGTTTTTACACATTTATTCTGTGTTCCCTTACTTTCTAAATTAACACAAATGGTTCAGCTCAGTCATTTGTTTATCATAGAAATGTGTCAAATATCACTACACAAAGATCGTTTCAAGGCGCATTAGGGATATTGTCCCAACTGATTTGTGTGTCGTTCCTATCTGTCGAGATAAGCCATTTCCAACTGATTTTTGTGTCATGTCAATCTGTCGAGATAAGTCATTTCTAACTGATTGTTGTGTCGTGTATATCCGTCGAGATAAGCCATTTCCAACTGATTGTTGTGTCGTGTCTATCCGTCGAGATAAGCCATTTCCAACTGATTTTTTGTGTCGCGTCTGTCGAGATAAGCCATTTCCAACTGATGTGTGTGTCGTTCCTATCTGTCGAGTTAAGCCATTTCCAACTGATTTTTGTGTCGTGTCAATCTGTCGAGATAAGCCATTTCCAACTGATTTGTGTGTCGTTCCTATCTGTCGAGATAAGCCATTTCCAACTGATTTTTGTGTCATGTCAATCTGTCGAGATAAGTCATTTCTAACTGATTGTTGTGTCGTGTATATCCGTCGAGATAAGCCATTTCCAACTGATTGTTGTGTCGTGTCTATCCGTCGAGATAAGCCATTTCCAACTGATTTTTTTGTCGTGTCTGTCGAGATAAGCCATTTCCAACTGATTTGTGTGTCGTTCCTATCTGTCGAGTTAAGCCATTTCCAACTGATTTTTGTGTCGTGTCAATCTGTCGAGATAAGTCATTTCCAACTGATTGTTGTGTCGTGTATATCCGTCGAGATAAGCCATTTCCAACTGATTTTTGTGTCATGTCAATCTGTCGAGATAAGTCATTTCTAACTGATTGTTGTGTCGTGTATATCCGTCGAGATAAGCCATTTCCAACTGATTGTTGTGTCGTGTCTATCCGTAGAGATAAGCCATTTCCAACTGATTTTTTGTGTCGTGTCTGTCGAGATAAGCCATTTCCAACTGATGTGTGTGTCGTTCCTATCTGTCGAGTTAAGCCATTTCCAACTGATTTTTGTGTCGTGTCAATCTGTCGAGATAAGTCATTTCTAACTGATTGTTGTGTCGTGTATATCCGTCGAGATAAGTCATTTCCAACTGATTGTTGTGTCGTGTATATCCGTCGAGATAAGCCATTTCCAACTGATTGTTGTGTCGTGTCTATCCGTCGAGATAAGCCATTTCCAACTGATTTTTTGTGTCGCGTCTGTCGAGATAAGCCATTTCCAACTGATGTGTGTGTCGTTCCTATCTGTCGAGTTAAGCCATTTCCAACTGATTTTTGTGTCGTGTCAATCTGTCGAGATAAGCCATTTCCAACTGATTTGTGTGTCGTTCCTATCTGTCGAGATAAGCCATTTCCAACTGATTTTTGTGTCATGTCAATCTGTCGAGATAAGTCATTTCTAACTGATTGTTGTGTCGTGTATATCCGTCGAGATAAGCCATTTCCAACTGATTGTTGTGTCGTGTCTATCCGTCGAGATAAGCCATTTCCAACTGATTTTTTTGTCGTGTCTGTCGAGATAAGCCATTTCCAACTGATTTGTGTGTCGTTCCTATCTGTCGAGTTAAGCCATTTCCAACTGATTTTTGTGTCGTGTCAATCTGTCGAGATAAGTCATTTCCAACTGATTGTTGTGTCGTGTATATCCGTCGAGATAAGCCATTTCCAACTGATTTTTGTGTCATGTCAATCTGTCGAGATAAGTCATTTCTAACTGATTGTTGTGTCGTGTATATCCGTCGAGATAAGCCATTTCCAACTGATTGTTGTGTCGTGTCTATCCGTCGAGATAAGCCATTTCCAACTGATTTTTTTGTCGTGTCTGTCGAGATAAGCCATTTCCAACTGATTTGTGTGTCGTTCCTATCTGTCGAGTTAAGCCATTTCCAACTGATTTTTGTGTCGTGTCAATCTGTCGAGATAAGTCATTTCCAACTGATTGTTGTGTCGTGTATATCCGTCGAGATAAGCCATTTCCAACTGATTTTTGTGTCATGTCAATCTGTCGAGATAAGTCATTTCTAACTGATTGTTGTGTCGTGTATATCCGTCGAGATAAGCCATTTCCAACTGATTGTTGTGTCGTGTCTATCCGTCGAGATAAGCCATTTCCAACTGATTTTTTTGTCGTGTCTGTCGAGATAAGCCATTTCCAACTGATTTGTGTGTCGTTCCTATCTGTCGAGTTAAGCCATTTCCAACTGATTTTTGTGTCGTGTCAATCTGTCGAGATAAGTCATTTCCAACTGATTGTTGTGTCGTGTATATCCGTCGAGATAAGCCATTTCCAACTGATTTTTGTGTCATGTCAATCTGTCGAGATAAGTCATTTCTAACTGATTGTTGTGTCGTGTATATCCATCGAGATAAGCCATTTCCAACTGATTGTTGTGTCGTGTCTATCCGTAGAGATAAGCCATTTCCAACTGATTTTTTGTGTCGTGTCTGTCGAGATAAGCCATTTCCAACTGATGTGTGTGTCGTTCCTATCTGTCGAGTTAAGCCATTTCCAACTGATTTTTGTGTCGTGTCAATCTGTCGAGATAAGTCATTTCTAACTGATTGTTGTGTCGTGTATATTCGTCGAGATAAGCCATTTCCAACTGATTGTTGTGTCGTGTCTATCCGTCGAGATAAGCCATTTCCAACTGATTTTTTTGTCGTGTCTGTCGAGATAAGCCATTTCCAACTGATGTGTGTGTCGTTCCTATCTGTCGAGTTAAGCCATTTCCAACTGATTTTTGTGTCGTGTCAATCTGTCGAGATAAGTCATTTCCAACTGATTGTTGTGTCGTGTATATCCGTCGAGATAAGCCATTTCCAACTGATTGTTGTGTCGTGTCTATCCGTCGAGATAAGCCATTTCCAACTGATTTTTTGTGTCGCGTCTGTCGAGATAAGCCATTTCCAACTGATGTGTGTGTCGTTCCTATCTGTCGAGTTAAGCCATTTTCAACTGATTTTTGTGTCGTGTCAATCTGTCGAGATAAGCCATTTCCAACTGATTTGTGTGTCGTTCCTATCTGTCGAGATAAGCCATTTCCAACTGATTTTTGTGTCATGTCAATCTGTCGAGATAAGTCATTTCTAACTGATTGTTGTGTCGTGTATATCCGTCGAGATAAGCCATTTCCAACTGATTGTTGTGTCGTGTCTATCCGTCGAGATAAGCCATTTCCAACTGATTTTGTTGTCGTGTCTGTCGAGATAAGCCATTTCCAACTGATTTGTGTGTCGTTCCTATCTGTCGAGTTAAGCCATTTCCAACTGATTTTTGTGTCGTGTCAATCTGTCGAGATAAGTCATTTCCAACTAATTGTTGTGTCGTGTATATCCGTCGAGATAAGCCATTTCCAACTGATTTTTGTGTCATGTCAATCTGTCGAGATAAGTCATTTCTAACTGATTGTTGTGTCGTGTATATCCGTCGAGATAAGCCATTTCCAACTGATTGTTGTGTCGAGTCTATCCGTAGAGATAAGCCATTTCCAACTGATTTTTTGTGTCGTGTCTGTCGAGATAAGCCATTTCCAACTGATGTGTGTGTCGTTCCTATCTGTCGAGTTAAGCCATTTCCAACTGATTTTTGTGTCGTGTCAATCTGTCGAGATAAGTCATTTCTAACTGATTGTTGTGTCGTGTATATTCGTCGAGATAAGCCATTTCCAACTGATTGAACATTGTGTCGTGTCTATCCGTCGAGATAAGCCATTTCCAACTGATTTTTTTGTCGTGTCTGTCGAGATAAGCCATTTCCAACTGATTTGTGTGTCGTTCCTATCTGTCGAGTTAAGCCATTTCCAACTGATTTTTGTGTCGTGTCAATCTGTCGAGATAAGTCATTTCCAACTGATTGTTGTGTCGTGTATATCCGTCGAGATAAGCCATTTCCAACTGATTTTTGTGTCGTGTCAATCTGTCGAATTAAGCCATTTCCAATTGATTTTTGTGTCGTGTCTATCCGTAGAGATAAGCCATTTCCAACTGATTTTTTGTGTCATGTCTGTCGAGATAAGCCATTTCCACTAAATTTTTGTGTCGTGTAAATCTGTCGTGTTAAGGGCATACGATACAGTTTTGATTCCGTATTTACAAGTTGATGAAAATTTGCATATAGGCTATTTTTTTCCTGATTAAATCAAATATGTAATAAAAAATATACCTTCATGTGCTACTTTTTGAGTTAAATGAGGTCGAAATTTTGTATATTTGCTCAAAATTCGGACTTGTGGCCGTATTTTCCATTTCGAAAGAAAGACATAACTTTTTTGTTTTAAACGATAAACACAAATTGTTTTTTGTTAAATAATTTGTAATTTCTGTATTTTATACGTATTCTAAAAATGTATGCCTTTTTTGTTCAGAAATAACTCATATTTATCAAATGGCCATGAATTGAGAAAAAAACGTAATTGTTTGCTGAATATTTATCAAAATTTAAAAAAATTGTGCTATTTACAGTTTTATAAAATTTGGTCCACATAATCTCCCTGCAAAATGAAACAAAATGTCCGTTTAAAAAATGGGGGTCCATGCACTCGTTTTCAAATTAAATCAGTTTGAATGATAAAAATCAGTTGAAAAATGCATCTTTTCCCGATATGTCACAGTTTGACGTCGCGAAAATAACATTTTACGTTAGCAACGTCATTACCTCCCCTGTAACTGTATCAAATCCCTCTATTGTTTTTGTGCATATACAAGCGCAATAGTACTATGCCGTCAGCGGTTTATGACGTCGCGGTTTCCGCAAACACGAAACGTTAATGAGAGTTATTCCTCTTTGACCCGATTGAGAGAGTGACAATTGTTTTGATATGTCTATTTGCCGAGAAGAAAATGAAAATTGTTTTTGTATAATAGACATGTTCCAGAATGGGATATACAGATTAATTATGTGAATTTAGTGTAGCTGAAACAAACAACAAAACAGAAAATAATAAAATATATGAATAAAAAGACAGTCAGCTATACAGCAATCAAACAACAACAACAACAAAAAACACAAAACGACTGTCAAGAAACTAAACAAAATCTGGATACTCGACAAAAAGTTGAAACAATTAAAATACAATAAAATACTAATTTCCATAATTTGCAACGTGAATAGACTTACCTGTTCTTTAGAGTCAATCTCTTTGGTAGGTTTATAATTGTATTTATATTTCCACAAATCATTAAGAAAGTACGAAAATCAGCAAGCATGTCATCAAAATTCAATGTATCTATAGCAATAGGTACATCTCGTACATATATATACCTATATATGGATATGGCAAATTGCACATACGTATTTTGAATGTGTACAGCGATTACATTTTTACACGAATATTATATTTAGATTTCTGATTAACACCAACAAAACAGTAACCATGGACGCATACGTGTAGAATAAAGTCCATCTAGAAAAGTTAACATATACGCTTCTAACATAATGATTGTAGGTTTTTGTATTTGATGACTCCGAGTCTGGTCCGATTTGCCAAGTTTTATATTTATGTTCTTAATCGTGCCTGTGTTTAAAAGTTGTCGGAATAAAGAATTAAAGAGGAATACATATGGAAAAAAAATCAATAGTTGATTTAAGAAAAAGAGGTCGGACTAGGTTCCATTCATAATCACGGTATGACAACTGTATGAGTATACTTAGACTGAGTTTCTAGTAATATTACGGAATATTTCGATATGCACAGATGCCTATGGATGCATGATCAAAACAGAAAGTATGTTAAATAGACCCCGTTAACACTTGCACAAAATTGAATCGATCTTTTTAGAGTATCTCGCGTTTACAATCTTTTTAGAACTTGTGCGTTTATATTTAGTATACATTGCAATCTTAAAATAATCAGTCTAATCATTTCGTTAAAAAAAATCGTATAAAATAGAGTAAGCCGTAAGCGAACACCTGATTCACAACAAAAATTTAAATTATTTTCAGACGTAAATATATCCATACAAAGTTTTATTTTTATTGTAGTGTACTAAGTATACGGAAAGGAAACGAGCGCTGTACGGAGATTGGTTTCACATAAGCTACTAATCAACGCTGATCTCGAAATCTTATGCGCGTTTGAGTTTAAATCTCGCGATAATTAACGATATCATACGTGACAGGGGGCTACTGATATTTAGCAACACAATAATAAATCAACAACATCCAGGGGCGGATCCAGGAATTTGGGAAGGGGGCGAAGATTTTAATGTTCGCCGAGCGGAGCGATGCGAAAAAAAATTGGGACCTTTTTTAGGCTAAAAAACCATAAAATAAGTGTACAATGCACTTTTTAAACGGTTCCTGGCGTGGAGCATGTATATTCTATAGTTGCTGTAAAGTATAAGTGTTGGACATTTTTTTATGCTGTATTCTCCCTATTGATTGTCTGTCATAAAATGATAGTATGGATCCAAAGCTGATATATTTGATGTGGGACTTGTCAGTAAAAAATAGACATGGAAAATTCTCGTTTGTTGTATGTTAAGTTAACATAACCTCACAGATTTCTTGTTGTAAACAAGAAATACGTCGGGCTATTCTATGAAATTTACAATACGACCAACACGAGTTAAAAAAGTCAAACAAGCAGTTTTTATCCAAATGTTTGGTTGATATGTTTCACCCAACAAAATTGAGGGAGGTGAGGGGTTCCAAATCAACCAAAAGCTACGAATGAGTCTGAAATGACAAAGAATTTATGAATGATGGTCGACAAATGGAGACACAAAGGCCACACTCAGCAGACAAGTTGCAGTCTGGTCTTGAAAATATTCAATATATAAGTTCAACAAAATGGAAATTCTGGTCAGACATGCAAACCTCGGCCCCCAACAAATACGCCCGTTTTTTATTCATGTTCATTTAATACTAAATAATTCTGTTGGAAATTTTCGTTTCTAATAGCAAAAAAGATTATTGTTTTCAATCCAGATACGGCCAGAATTTTTATTTAATGCAAAAATCAGAGTCAGATATTTTTTTCTCAAATACATTAGACTGCCTCCTCAAATCAAATGGTTCGTACCTTAATTAGACTTTAAATCTATCTAGAGCTTATACTGACTGGGGATCATTATTCAGCTATCACGCTATTTTAAAATAGGCTGGGGCGTTTGGGGTTAAACATGTTTTCGTAGGTAAATATTATTGCTGTGGTGTTTTTTTTCATGAGAGTGTAATAGAGTAGTCCTGTTTGGTTGAATTGTGAAATAGATGTCACTACGTTCTTGCTCAAATCGGTGTCGCTTTGAAGGTATCATGGTTGTCATACTCAGCATAAGCAATGTGTTACTGTAATTTGCAAATTTATTTATATTGAATTTCAAAATAACTAAGTGACGTTTTATTTTACGCACTGATCATCTCCACCATGTAGCGAATCACATGACTTTGACATAATCAGTAAATACCAGCGAAACATATCTTTATAAGTAAAGAATTGTCGCATGAAAATTAAATACACGGGAAATGGCAACGTTCACAAAGTCTAGTCTGATAAATCATTCTACAAAAAAAAAGTCCAAGCAAAGGGGGGGAGGCGAACGCCCTCTACGCCCATCTCTGGATCCGCCACTGACATCTCTGTCTCTCGTGATGTATGTTGGAGATTTTTTATTTTAAAGATCTTAATAATCGTGTATTTTATATATTAAGAATAAATAGTTTTACCATCTATACAGAGAATAACATAAATTAAAAATAAAAAAAAAATAGATTAGACATGCGCAGTTAAATGTGAAACTGGTGTATTTTCCTTGGAGTTCAGTATCTTTGATCATTTTTGTGATTTTACTTTTTTATTCAATATAAAGATATATGAATCCAATATTTTAAAATTAGAACACGCCTTGAAATATATAATATACAAATGTCGTTCCTGAGACCAGTTCATCACATAAACAAGTAAACAGGTATTTTGATTTAGATGATTTTAACAAACTTTTACAGAAACGATTAACCAAAGTGTTTGAGCTTTTGATTTTTGCCATTTGCTTGGGACTTTCTGTTTTGAATTTTCTTCTGCGTTCAGTATTTTTTATGATTTTGCTTTTTATAAAATATATATATGATAAAATGTGTATAGATAAACTCATCATAGATATCAGGACAAAATTTTGTATATACGCCAGACGCGCGTTTCGTCTACAAAAGACTCATTAGTGACGCTCGAATCCAAAAAAGTTAAAAAGGCCAAATAAAGTACGAAGTTGAAGAGCATTGCGGACCAAAATTCCTGAAAGTGTTGCCAAATATAGCAAAGGTAATCTATGCCTGAGGTAGAAAAGCCTTAGTATTTCAAAAAATTCACCAATTTATAAACAGTTAATTTATAAATATACCTATATCAATGATAATTCATGTCAGCACAAAAAGTGCTGACTACTGGGCTTGTGATACCCTCGGGGAAATAAATCTCCACCAGCAGTGGACTACACCAATAATAAAAAAGGAAAATATATGTTATTGTCTATAAATATTTCGGATAACAGATATCCTTTATCAATTTTAATGATTTCAAATTAACTATATCAATCTATTCTGATTTAACTATTACAATCTTGAAATTTATACAATTAGGACCAACACAAAAACTCTTGTAAAATGTCCAAAAAAAATGACTTGGGTTATATAGATATTTACAACATCAGAGACTGCACTATATATGCTTCAAATTAAAATAGTAATGTGCGATATGAACTGGTTCAATTCTAAAACTTCAGAAGTGACGACAGATAAGATGTTACAATAACGACTGTGTGGATATACATTCCCAATAAACAATACTAACCGATCTTATCTAGTAATATATTTTAAATTTGAGAACGGTAATGTAATTATAACTGAGTTAGCATATTTAAGCATCCAAATAAATAGCAGTTAAATAATGATAAAATAACAATTAACAAACTTTGGAGCCTGTAATTCAGTAGCTGTCGTTTGTTTATGTGTTACATATTTGTTTTTCGTTCATTTTTGTACATAAATAAGGCCGTTCGTCTTTCTGTTTGAATTATTTTACATTGTCATTTCGGGGCCTTTTATAGCTGACTATGCAGTATGGGCTTTGCACATTATTAAAGGCCGGCGTACTGTAATTTTTGTGTCATTTTGGTCTCTTGTTCCGAGTTGTCTCCTTGGTAATCATACCCAACTTCCCTTTTTTTTTTAATATACATGTATTTGACTAAGGTTATAAGTAATTAAACATGGCTGCGTACTTCAAAAATGAATAGAACTCTGCGATTTTAAACTGGTATAATTCAAGAATTTTAGAGTTGATAGGGATAAAGAAATAGCAACAGAGACTGTGCAGTAATACGTAATATATCCCAAATGAAAAGCGCTGCTTGAATTAGAACTCATCTTTTCATTTATCCTATTTGGTGCCAAAGTTTTTAATTTGCTTATCCAACATCCTTCCCGAGTGAGTCTATCCTCAATCAAGTAGTGGGCTCTTGCAAGGGATACAGAAACAAACGATGTTTGACTGGTGCACACAATGAAATAAATGAAAAGATATAGTTATAATTCGCACAATGCTTTACATTTGGGTTATATAAATATTACTACACAGTCTCTTTGCTATATTTTTACCTTTGTTTACTCTAAAAAAAAATAACTATATTAGCTAAAATTGCAGGATTCTATTCATTTTTAATGGAACAAGTACGCAGTCACGTTCAATTACTCAGCCATTGTCAAAATTTATTATTTTTGAATCAGTTCATTATTATCAAACTTATTTGGATTTAAATACGCAGCCTCTGTTGTAATAACTTTAGCGTTGTCAAGTTTGAAATAATATATCAGCTTAGATCAGTCAGTGCCGTTATTTTGGAATGTATTCCCACGTAGTCTTTATTGTTAAGTCTTCACTGCCATCACCTTTATTAAAATTTAAGAAACGTACCAGTTTATATCGCACATTGCTATATACTCATCATAGATACCAGGATTAAACTTTGTATTTACGCCAGACGCGCGTTCCGTCAACAAAAGACTCATCAGTGACGCTCGAATTCTTAAAAGTTAAAGAGGCCAAATAAAGCACGAAGTTGAAGAGCATTGAGTACAAAAATTCCTAAATGTTTTGTCAACTATACAGCTAAGGTTACTATTCCTGAGGTAGAAAGCCTTAGTATTTCAAACATTCAAAAGTTTTGTAAAAAGTTAATTTATAAATATGACCATATCAATGATAATTCATGTCAGCACAGAAGCTTTATTAGAAGCATATATATGCATTCCCTGTTGTAAATACCTACGTCATTTTTAAAGTTTTAGATTTATGTATAAGAGTTTTTGTCTGTGTTTTTAATTGTAAAAAAATCAAGATAGTATACTTAAAAATCAAAATAGATTGATATAATTCATTTTCAATCGCTGATGAAGGATATATCCATTATACGAAATAGTGTTATCATAATTTCTTATTATTGTTGTTGAAAAATAAAGTTCAATGGTTTGATGTTAAGAAAATATTTTCACCTAAAGATGTTGAAAGTTTCTATAACTTCAAAAATGGATATTTGAGAGCGGAATTGTAAAGTCTTCATATTGCTGTATCACTCGTTTGTGATGGTTTCACTAAAAATGCGTCGGACTGAAGAAAAATATTGTATGCATAATTGTAAAATTCTAATAAAATTATCAAGTTTAATTTTGATACATATTACGATTCCCATAATACATTAGAGTGCTTTAATGTGACAATAACACAAGGTAATCATAGACACAACTATTATTGTTGCGTTCGTAACTAATCTTATATTAGCTTAGCTGGTACCTTTGATAACTGTTTACCCAACCCTGTATTCCAGCCAATTAGTCTCCAATGTAACATTGATTAATTTATGATTTTTGGTTGCTAAACGTCCAGTGGCAAATATTCCATGCACGTTCAGGACGAGAACAAGCTAACAATAAATACAATAGGTAGATCTTGTAATAGAGGTCATCCGAGCTGATGGTTGGGGAAATTTGGACCTCCTCTGGAAAATGAGGGTATATTGGATAGGCCAGCAATTTTGCCTTGCAACAGGCCACCTATGGACCACTCTTGAAAAGGGTTGTTGCAAGGGTTCTTAACGTGCAAATGCGAAACAATAACGCTTTTATTATTGTTACATTATATTGTAACCGTACCCAGTGCCTAAATTTAATGTTTCCCTTTTAGCTCACCTGGCCCAAAAGGTTCAAGTGACCTTTCTCATCACTTGGCGTCCATCGTCCGTCGTCCTTTAACTTTACAAAAATCTTCTCCTCTGAATCTACTTTGCTAAATTGAACCAAACTTTGCCTTAATCATCCTTTGGGTATATTTGATTTTAAAAATGTGTCTGATGACCTCAACCAAAATGGCATAACAAAAGGGAAAAATGCAGTTTTGGGCTTATATCTCTGCAAGTAAAGCATTTAGAATAAATCTAACATGGATGAAATGTTCATCAGATCAAGATCTATCTGCCCTGATATTTCCAGAAGCATGAGACAACCAGTTGATGGGTTGCTGACCCTGGATTGGTAATTTGAGGAGATTTTGCAGTTTTTTGGTTATTATCTTAAATATTATATTAAATAGAGATAAATTGAAACAGTAAAATTGTTCAGCAAAGTAAGATCTACAACTAAGTTAGCATGGCCAAAATGGTCAATTGATCCCTGTAGGAGTTATTGTCCTTCATATTGAATTGATTACAAGTTTTTTAATATTTTAAATTTTTACAAAAGACTTCTCCGCTGGAACAACTGAGACAAATTTAACCAAACTTTGCAACAATCATCATTTTGATATCTTGTTAAAAATGTGTCAGATGACTTGGCCTACCAACCAACATGGTTGACATGGCTAAAAATAGTAAATTTATAGGGATACAATGCAAGTTTTATCTGTTATTTTTTTTAGCCGTTATGAATAGATGCAAATATGTTCAGAATAATGAATAATTAGAGATATTGAATATATCCTTATAGAAGACACATTTTACGCGCGTCTGTCTGTATATACTAAATTTAGTCCTGGTATCTATGATGAGTTTATTTACAACCACTGGGTCGATGCCACTGCTGGTGGAGATTTATTTCCCCGAGGGTATCACAAGCCCAGTAGTCAGCACTTTTTGTGCTGACATGAATTGTTATTGGTATGGTTATATCTATAAATTTACTGTTTACAAATTTTTGAATTTTTTGAAATACTAATATAAAAAAGAAGATGTGGTATGATTGCCAATGAGACAACTACCCACAAAAGACCAAAATGACACAGACATTAACAACTATAGGTCACTGTACGGCCTTCAACAATGAGCAAAGTCCATACCGCATTGTCAGCTATAAAAGGCCCCGATAAGACAATGTGAATCAATTCAAACGAGAAAACTAACGGCCTTACTTATGTAAAAAAATGAACGAAAAACAAATATTTAACACATAAACAAACGACAACCACTGAATAACAGGCTCCTGACTTGGGACAGGCACATACATAAATAATGTGGCTGGGTTAAACATGTTAGCGGGATTCCAACCCTCCCCCTAACCTGGGACAGTGGTATAACAGTACAACATAAGAACGAACTATAAAAGTCAGTTGAAAAAGGCTTAACTCATCAGATGGACAAAAATACAAGTGGACATGGCCGGGTACTTATATACATCCCGACACAAAAAGACACAATGAACAGATCTGAGAGTACTCGCAGTTATCTGACAGCTAGTTCAAAGCCACAAACAACTAATAAAAAATCATGCATCTAAGACTAGACTATCAATCCTTACACATCCAACATCCAATGGATTTAGTATAAAGACGTCATAAACAGCCAGAGAAAAACCTGACCTTGTGCAATGCCAAGGCTTTTCTACCTCAGGCATAGATTACCTTAGCTGTATTTGGAAAAACTTTTAGGAATTTTGGTCCTCAATGCTCTTCAACTTCGTACTCTATTTGGCCTTTTTAACTTTTTTGGATTCGAGCGTCACTGATGAGTCTTTTGTAGACGAAACGCGCGTCTGGTCGTCTGGCGTATATACTAAATTTAGTCCTGGTATCTATGATGATTTTATTTACAACCACTGGGTCGATGCCACTGCTGGTGAAGATTTAATTCCCCGAGGGTATCACAAGCCAAGCAGTCAGCACTTTTTGTGCTGACATGAATTGTCATTGGTATGGTTATATTTATAAATTTACTGTTTACAAATTTTTGTATTTTTTGAAATACTAATGCTGATCAATGCTTTTCTACCTCAGGCATAGATTACCTTATCTGTATTTGGCAAATCTTTTAGGAATTTTGTCCTCAATGCTCTTCAACTTCATACTTTATTTGGCCTTTTAAACTTTTTTGGATTCGAGCGTCACTGATGAGTCTTTTGTAGACGAAACGCGCGTCTGGCGTATATACTAAATTTAGTCCTGGTATCAATGTTTATTTACCATTTATTTTCATTTTTGCCTATTATCGTCAAAACTATGGTATTTAAAGAGAAACATTTGTTTACGTTATACTTTATACAATATAATTATAATTGATAGATTAACAATTTATATCATAAACATGATCAGAAAATTGTTATCATATTTGTGTAATTTGTATTTACCGCCAAAAAAACTCCTTGTTAATGCGAAATCCTCGGGTTTTATCTTTCGAATGGAATGAGGAAGAAATGAGTGAGGTTTGTTCTGATTGTTGCTAATATAATATCTATAAGTATTTTGTTCCCCATGGTTCACTCAATTTTTGTTTAAACTTCCTGGAATCCAATTATTGATTTTACGAAGAACTGATATAAAAATGACAGTTAACAAACATACGAAATAACCTAAACTAAATTTGACAAACAAATCAGTCATGTTCTAAAATTATTAGAAAATTAAAACATTTCTATAATAATGAGCTCTGAGAATGAGGAAAAGAACTTTAAAGTGAGTATTAGTGTATGTCTAAGTCTGCTTTTGTCTATAACAATTCCCTTTGGGCAGGTCTGATTCAATAGAGAGTTATTTCTCCGACTAATGCAAACCCAATGGAAAGTGAAAGTAGAAATTTCTGCTCTTATAACTAAAACTAAAATAGGATAATCCCTATTAACCATATCTTTTCTATGTATTCTTTTATACGACCGCAAAAAATAAAAATTGAAATGGCAGTTGGCAGGTATGAAGGTTGGTATTGATTTTGGTGGTTATAGTCCCAAAGGTTCAGGAATTAGGGGCCCAAAAGGGCCCAAAACAAGCATTTATCTAGTTTCAGGACAATAAGTTGTGTATAAGTATTTCAATTGCTCTGAAATTGTGCCACAATGTTTAATGCCATAAGTAGAAGGTTTAGATTTATTTTAAGGGTTATAGGGCAAACAGCCTAGGAATTAAGGGGGTTATGGTCCAAAAGGTGTAGGAATTAGGGGCCAAAAATGGGACCAAATAAGCATTTTTGTAGTTTTCAGTCAATTTTTCTCATTTCAGATTTAAAAAAAAAAAAAAAAATCTGCAAATATTTTTTTGAGGGGATTAATATTCAAAAGGCATAGTGTATTGCTCAAGAGTAAAAAAAAAAAATAAGTTCATTAGACCACATTCATTCTGTGTCAGAAACAAATGCTGTGTCAACTATTTAATCTCAATCCAAATTCAGAGCTGTATATTATCAAGCTTGAATGTTTGCATTGCGAAAATAATCTTTTAATGAATATCATGAATATTCTTTTTAAATTAGATACAAATTTTATTAAGTCTGATAAAGTTTTTTCATAAGACGTTTCAACTGAGGCACTACACAGGCGTCAAAAGGCGTCATTATGGAGTAAAGGGGGTGGCGTCAAAAGGTGTCATTATGGAGGAAAGGATTAATTTAGCAATAGCTGGATACCATTTATCTTGAACTGATCTTGATATGTTGTGGTTACATGTTTAATGGAAATTATTATATAATTCTTATACAAATACAAATACAAATACAAATATTTTTATTGGCACAAACTCATTAACAATAAATGGTTAAGACCTATGGCATTACATACAACTATAATAATTGACATGGTAGAATGAAAGGTTTCATGATAACATATCATGCTAAATTATATGATTTGCATATATATATCTATACATACTTTAAAAGGGTAGATCCGTTAGAATTATTTCCCTTGGTTAATTATACTTGGATAAACCAAACTTCTGAAACTACTTTTGGTACCTTCATTGTGATCTATTCATGCACAATACACACGCTGGCAGTGATCTCAAGATTTTTAGCAAATTGAGATTTTTAAACAATTGTTTCTATTCTAATGCATAGAAATTAAACAAAAAGAAATAATACAGTAAATTAAAGCTTTTAAAATTTATGAAATTAAAATTAAACAAAATTTTGAAACTACATGAAATTTCATGAGAGATCTGAGCAAACTAATGTCATGGCAAAACAAAGTTGAAGTCGTACGAAAGAAAAGTTTCAAGCGAAAGATATTCCGTCACGTGTACGCTTCAAGCTTCAAATTTCCAATAAGATCTGAATAAAATAAAGTTTTTGCTATTTCATTTTAAAATAAAGTTTTTAAAGTCATGAAAGTAGGTGCTATTTCTCCTAAATTCTGTTGATTTTTATTTATTAAACATTTATGGATTTAAGAAAGTTATTATAGCGGTAACTTTTAGTTTTGACAAATCAAATCATTTTATTGGTGTGAAAACCAAACATGACATGTCAATTGCGTATTTGGTGGTTAATGAAAGCCATTTAACAAAAATGAAAACATTAAATAAATTTGTTAAATAACAGTACTGTGGTCATTTACTGCCATGTCTGATGTATTCAAGAGGTGTTTTACTGAACAACTTCCTATTTTGTTTACACTTTCCATTGTACAGAGAACACGCCATTCCACTGACTTAGCTTGTACTGTTCCATATAAAAAGAGAAAAGTTACCACAGAAATTTGGTTGAAAGTTTCTCAGGTAAACTGTCACCAAACATGCCATACATGGGCGGGCGGGCGGGCTCTAGAGTAAGGGAAACACCAAACATTGCCAAACACACACATGACACAAGCTTAAGGGAAGTTTTATGGAAGTTTCCCAGGTAAACTGACACAAAACATTGTCAAACACGCAGGTTTAATGTAAAGAAGGGGAAACACCAAACATTGCCTAAACTCACCGGTTAACGGGAAGTTTGAACTCATTTTAGAGCCAATAACCCCAATAATTGGCCTTATAAAGGTGTATTTCTAAAATGTCAGTCATTTTTTTGTTAGTACATGTAAATATCATGAGTATGATTTTGAACTTTTGAAAGAATCATTCCCCTGAACATGCTGAATGGACGCCTGTTATATTAATTGTGAAATCTAGATCTGTAGGTTCGGTATCTTCTTTTTTTTTTTTTTTTTTTTTATTGATCATACTACATATATATATCTATACATACTATACATTGGTTAAAGGTATAGGGGGAGGGTTGAGATCTCACAAACATGTTTAACCCCGCCACATTTTTGCGCCTGTCCCAAGTCAGGAGCCTCTAGCCTTTGTTAGTCTTGTATTATTTTAATTTTAGTTTCTTGTGTACAATTTGGAAATTAGTATGGCGTTCATTATCACTGGACTAGTATATATTTGTTTAGGGGCCAGCTGAAGGACGCCTCCGGGTGCGGGAATTTCTCGCTACATTGAAGACCTGTTGGTGACCCTCTGCTGTTGTTTTTTATTTGGTCGGGTTGTTGTCTCTTTGACACATTCTCCATTTCCATTCTCAATTTTATACAATCGTTATACATATCATATTTTCAATATTATGAAGATAGTCCATACAACACTACACACATGCATACTCTCACTCATTACATCATTATCATGATTATCATTAAGATTTTTTTTTGATTTTTTTCTTCTAATCTTTGAATTTAAAAGAATTTTAATAAAACTATCTAACAACAGTCAATCATATTAATAATTCACAACATTGCTCTCAGTCACAATAGCATGATAACAAATATTGTTTGGTATCTTCAGTCTCTCTTTTGCAAATAGTTTTTGTCTTTCTTTTTTTCAAATAAATGAAAGTACGTTCCCTTCATTTCAAATATTCTGGTCTTGTTGTGTAATGTAACCTTCTGTATATTTATAACTTATTGGTGACTTTAATGCAGACCATGTGAGGTAAAACGTTTATTTATATAATCTTAGAATAAGACTTTTATGGCATTTATGGTTTGAGTCCAATTCAGTTGTTTGATAATTGCTAGTAATTATGTACAGAAAACATATTCTGAAATGGTTTGAGGTCCTAAACATATGTTTGAATTATGATACCATAACCTGTGATTAAAATGGTACACTATTCTTAACATTATTATATCATGTATATATACAAGTAATTAATGTTGTGTTAAAGATCAATTTGTGGGCTTTGGCTGTTTTCCGTTCTTTAGTCGGGTTGTTGTCTCTTTGACGCAGTGCAGTCCCTGTTCTATTCTTAATTTTACTTCTTTTAAAAGATGTCTTATGCATATGTGTGATTTACATTTTTTGATAAAACTTGGGTAGAATATGTGATTGTAGGTTCTATATGTAAGTATGGTAAGTGTTAATTATAGTTTCAGGTGGAACTTTAGTTTCATTTGTGATGTTAGATTTTATACATTCTTGCATGTAGGATTTTTGTTACGTCACAGTAAAGTGTGATATGTTTTTCAGATAAAACCTGGTACTCGTGTAGTACGAGGTCCTGATTGGATCTCAAAGAAACAAGATAATGGCGAAGGCTTCCTGGGAACTGTGATATTTGTACCTAAACCTGGGTCAGATGACAAAAAGGTTACCGTCATATGGGACTCTGGACGTGAGCTGAGATATAGGGCTGGTGAAAATGGAAAATATGACCTTAGAGTGTTTGACACTGCACCTTCAGGTAATATAGATAGATACCCAGGGCTAGAGAGAATTGAAAATATTACCGAAATGTATGGCTGTTTAGAAAAAAAATCTGGGCAATGAAAGATCGCATAAACTTAAATTTTTTTACTGAATTATGTTTAGACTGGCAAACCCATGTTAAATGTCTGTTTCAAATCAGAATTACAAGTCAAATACATGATTTATTGGTCAATTCTGGACTAACAACCCTTTATGACATTTCAACTTGTATAAAATAAATGATGGTTTTTACATTAATATTTATTTGCAGTCTTAATATAACTTGTATTATGATAACACTGAGGAAGGAATTATTATTAATTGAATTTGTTTGCAGGAGTTTGTCATCCTAACATAACTTGTGATATTTGTGGGGAGAAAGGAATCCATGGTTTACGATGGAAGTGTTGTGATTGCCATGACTTTGATATGTGTAGTCCATGTTATATGGCAGATAAGCATGACCTGAAGCATGCATTTGTACGAGTGGACACCCCTAACTCTACAGCGTAAGTACTAATTGTTTTACTTAGTGAGTTATTCAAGTCCCTGGAGCATCTAGTTTATCCCCTTGTATCTTGGAAATGGCGTGTTTACATAAAAATAAATGAAAACAATAAAAAAAAAAAATTTATGAAATTAATTTGGCCACAATCTTCATATAATTTGATAAAAACCATTAAAAGCAAGGAAGATATTTGTGTTAAATTAAGGAAGATATCCCCTTGTGACAAGAATACTGTGTGTCTATTTTAAAAATATATACAAATAGAACCATACTATTCATCAATGGCAAAACTATTATACTCATGAGAACAGTTGCAAGGATTCAAAGAGAATTTCTCTCGTTTGATCTTTTCTAGTTTCAATGTACCTACCAGATCAAAAAGTGGCAGTAATAAAAAGACAGCCAAGGGTATATTTCCTAATGCTGAAGTAATGAGAGGTCCTCACTGGAAATGGAAAAATGATGATGGTAAATATACATTATTATTCACTTATATAATGGGTTATCTCCCCTGATTCAAGGAGATAAGGGGTTCTTACTGGAAGTGGAAAAATGATGATGGTTAATATACATTATTATTCACTTATATAATGGGTTATCTCCCCTGATCCAAGGGGAAAAGGGGTCCTTACTGGAAGTGGAAAAATTATGATGGTAAATATACATTATTATTCACTTATATAATGGGTTATCTCCCCTGATCCAAGGGGATAAGGGGTCCTTACTGGAAGTGGAAAAATGATGATGGTAAATATACATTATTATTCACTTATATAGTGGGTTATCTCCCCTGATCCAAGGAGATAAGGGGTCCTTACTGGAAGTGGAAAAATGATGATGGTAAATAGACATTATTATTCACTTATATAATGGGTTATCTCCCCTGATCCAAGGGGATAAGGGGTCCTTACTGGAAGTGGAAAAATGATGATGGTAAATATACATTATTATTCACTTATATAGTGGGTTATCTCCCCTGATCCAAGGAGATAAGGGGTCCTTACTGGAAGTGGAAAAATGATGATGGTAAATAGACATTATTATTCACTTATATAATGGGTTATCTCCCCTGATCCAAGGGGATAAGGGGTCCTTACTGGAAGTGGAAAAATGATGATGGTAAATATACATTATTATTCACTTATATAGTGGGTTATCTCCCCTGATCCAAGGAGATAAGGGGTCCTTACTGGAAGTGGAAAAATGATGATGGTAAATATACATTATTATTCACTTATATAATGGGTTATCTCCCTATACTGGATTGATAAGGGGTCCAAATAGGAAATGGATAAGTGATGATGGTTAAAACTGTGACTTTAGAAATTATTGCGATATTTTTATTATTGCTAAAAATGTGACAAGGTTATAATTGCATTGATTGAAACTCGCATTTTGATTTTTTTCATATGAATTAAATAGGATTTTTTGCAATATCACAAAAAAAATGAGAAGATGGCAATAATAAATGCATGCAATAATTTCTGAATTTTCAGTAGACATTATTATATACTTTTATAACAGTTCATCTCGCCTGATGCTGGAATGATATGGGATTCAAATTGGAATTTCAAAAATGATGATGATAAATATACATTATTATTCACTTATATAATGGGTTATCTCCCCTGATCCAAGGGGATAAGGGGTCCTTACTGGAAGTGGAAAAATGATGATGGTAAATATACATTATTATTCACTTATATAGTGGGTTATCTCCCCTGATCCAAGGAGATAAGGGGTCCTTACTGGAAGTGGAAAAATGATGATGGTTAATATACATTATTATTCACTTATATAATGGGTTATCTCCCCTGATCCAAGGGGATAAGGGGTCCTTACTGGAAGTGGAAAAATGATGATGGTAAATATACATTATTATTCACTTATATAGTGGGTTATCTCCCCTGATCCAAGGAGATAAGGGGTCCTTACTGGAAGTGGAAAAATGATGATGGTAAATAGACATTATTATTCACTTATATAATGGGTTATCTCCCCTGATCCAAGGGGATAAGGGGTCCTTACTGGAAGTGGAAAAATGATGATGGTAAATATACATTATTATTCACTTATATAATGGGTTATCTCCTTATACTGGATTGATAAGGGGTCCAAATAGGAAATGGATAAGTGATGATGGTTAAAACTGTGACTTTAGAAATTATTGCGATATTTTTATTATTGCTAAAAATGTGACAAGGTTATAATTGCATTGATTGAAACTCGCATTTTGATTTTTTTCATATGAATTAAATAGGATTTTTTGCAATATCACAAAAAAAATGAGAAGATGGCAATAATAAATGCATGCAATAATTTCTGAATTTTCAGTAGACATTATTATATACTTTTATAACAGTTCATCTCGCCTGATGCTGGAATGATATGGGATTCAAATTGGAATTTCAAAAATGATGATGATAAATATACATTATTATTCACTGATATAGTGGGTTATCTCCCTTGATGCTGGGGTGATAAGGGTTCCTCATTGGAAATGGAAACATGATGATGGTAAATAGACAGAATTTTACACTTTTATAATGGATTGTCTCCCCTATAGGAGTGATAAGACTTCCAAATTGGGAATGGGAAAATGGTGATGGTAAATACAGATTATTATACACTAAAATAGTGGGTTTGCTCCCCCTGACAAATGCCTGATGCTGGAATGATAAGGGGTTAAAATATAATGATAAATATACACTATTGTAATAGTGGTTGAGATTCACTTGATTTTTATCATTTATATACAATTTAGCACTAGGTATATCCCTTATATATACAATTCAGCACAAGATATATACATTATCTGAAGTAAATATGAGGACCTTATTTTTCAGGTGGTGAGGGAGGTGTAGGCCTTGTGAAGGCACTGGAGACCTGGGGTAAAGATTCATACAGAGGAGCCGTAAAGATTTCATGGAAAGCTGATAATTTGGTTAAGAATTATCGTGTTGGCGGAGAAGGTTGTGTAGATGTGATTTACACACGGATGACAGAAACAGCCTCTGGTGGCAATTACTATGCAGATCATCTTCCATTTGTTGGTAAGTAGTGGTGGGTTTAAGAATTTTTCTTCCTAGGAGAGGAATTTAACATTATTTATAGATTGGTTAATGAGTGGATGATTTGTAATAAGGCCAAATAAAAATATATGTGTGGTTCCAGTAACCCGACCGACCCTAGTTAAAATCCCCCCACCCGAGAACTTTTTTTTCATTTCTGAAAAATAAATTTTCAAACGATCAAATTTTGAGGATTGTGAATTAAAATAATTAAATTCATAGATTTCTGTCATCTGAATTTCCATCACAGGTATCTGTTATGGCTAAAATGCAAGAATTCATAACAGAATGCAACAAAATTATCTAAAAACGTATCATGACTGTTTATTTCACAACCAAACACATGTAAAAATGGCAGATTTCTGGTTGGGGCGTGTATAATACCGGAAACAATTTTGGTAAACACACGATTTTTTTCTGGATTTTGACATTCAAAAAAAAAAAAAAAAAAATTACAGACCTACCGACCCTATTTTTTAAAAGTATGTAACTGGAACCACACATATATTTATTTTTATTTTGCCTAAAGAAAAAGCATCAAAATAGAGCATTGTAAATATTGTTTGTAACTTTTCTTTATCAAAAGAAACTTAAAAACTAGTTGAATCGAAATTAAGATTATTTAAATTATCTTTGGTCCAATAATTTACAAAAATTTATAAAGCTTTGTGTCAGGATGATTGTCATCTGATCATTGTAAGATTTGTTTCAGATGTGGTCAATCCTGGACAGATTCTGTTGAAGATTGGTGACAAAGTAGTTATCACTTTGCCATTAAAAGGATTTAGACAGTTACAGGACAATCAAGCCTATGGAGGATGGGATGATGATATGAATCAGGTAAATTCACTGTTTATTCTAAGTGTCTAGACAAGAAAAGATGATGGAACAGACAACTAAATAAATAGAGAATAATACATGGCAAAACCCGTATCATATGTCGTATCATCCCGAGACATCAATATCAGCCCGAGGGATGATATTGGTCGAGGGTGATACGGCATGTGATACGGATTTTGCCATGTATTATACACTTTATCATATATTTCAACAGAAGAGTATTATATCATATGAACTGTTTTCTGATCCATAGTACTGGGTTACCTTCAGTTCTACTTTTGTCTTGTTTCAAAGGCCTTAAAAGAACTGCTCAATTACTTATCCGAAGCACCTGGGTTACCTTACAATTTGCGTGCTGTTGTTTTAAAAATATTTTGTTTATTATTGTATTAATTTGTGAGTTTTGTATTTTTCATAGTTGCATTTAGTGTGCCAAAAAAAATGAAAACTTGACGTTGGTGACGTCACATACAATATGAAAACTCGACGTTCGTGACGTCACATACCAAACAATGACGTCATCAAAAAATTTACCTATTTTGAGGAAAATTTTTCTTAAGCAAAAAAAAAAACAAAACTGACTTTATGTAAAAAAAAAAAAAAAGAAAAGTAGGGGTGTGATAAAAAAGGGTATGCGATAAAGGGTGCGCATCAAAGTTGCTCGATATGGATTAAACAGCAGGGTATTTATCACATATGCAAAACTACTGTATTTACTACTAAACATATGATAAATAAGAGTATAGAAGTGTACTATTTTTTAATACATTTGGTAACCTGTTGGTTTAAAACCAGATAGGGTGAGAAATTCAGAGGTTTTCGTAAATAATTTTACAGGAACTCTTTTTGTAGTATGTGTAATGGCAAATATTTTTTTAATTCATAGCTCACCTTAAAAATTAAACAAACAATTTTATTCCACTGTATATTAACTTTAACAGTTTAATCAGTTTTTGATTGGTTGAGACCATTCCATGTGACATCTAACAAAACATCTTATTACATTGGTTGCAATGAATTACATTGATTTTCCAGTTAGATAAAAACCGATAATTTCACATGTGAAATAAACGTGGTTATTTCACTCTCTGACGTCATACAATAATAGGCGTTGTCAAGACGTTGATAACGTCTGATCAAAACAAATTGTCAATGCGTAGGAAAAAGATATAGTTCCTTACATTTTCTACATTAATTTCATAAAAAAAGCCATTTGCCAATGTAATAAAAAGAATAACTTATCGCCGTATTTGAATATCAAAAATAATACTTGTGACCGAACGCCGCCATGCGTCCTTCGGTCACGCGTTGTCTTATTTTTGATATTCAAATACGGCGATTAGTTATACTATAAATATTCCCTTCTGAATATCATATTCCCCTCTGAAAGTCAGGACTTTCTGGTGCGACGTTACAAGTAGTTAACTTAAGAAGCATTTTGAACATTTTTTAAAACATTTGCAATAATCTTTAAAGTCACTATTGTGTTCAAAATTATTTCAGACGTAAAATCAAAGCAAAATTAATGCATAATTAGGCATATCTTTTGATCAGTAAGTTATCAATGTTTAAAATTATGTTGTGTTTGTTATAAAAAACAAACGGTTTGGAAAAATATATGTAAATGATTGTTTTATGTTCAGGTACTTAGTGGTAAACAAAGTATAGGCAGTGGAATAAACATTCATTTTCCTTGACTTAGGGAGATATGAAGATTTCTTCACCCTCGAACAAATCTTCATATCTCCCTCAGGCATTGGAAATAAATGTATAATATTCCTGTCAACAGAAAAAGGGTTCAGATTAGACTGGACTTAAATGTGTGCTAGCATATTTTTAAATATGGCTTTAAAGCAATAGAATTCTTATTATCGAAAGGGTATTTATTTTTTTCCTTTGATATGAAACAATTTATATATGTTGTTTATATGAAATGTCTTCACTACCAAAGACAGGATACAGCAGGTAACTGATGGTAACTTGTCCATGACCAGTAGTATTTAGAAAAACAAATACACATTGTAAGTAGAATTATTTTTTCTGATTTTAGTGTTTGGAAGAAACAGGAACCATCGTTGGCTTCCTTTACAATGGAATGAGTGTTAAAGTACAGTACGAAGATAGTAAAACTTGGGTCATCAATAAAGTAGCTTTAACCAGAGTAAGTTAACATTTAATGAAATAAATCTTGATCATCAATAAAGTATAACTAACAATAGTGAGGAACTTAATGTCATTAAAACTTGAATAATTTATAAAGTAGTGAACTTAGTGAGCAAATAAAAAAAAGTAAAAAAGAAAAAGACAGGATTAGACACTGTCTTTAAAATAAGATGAAAAAATTGAACACTTTCATCATTTGCTTTTTTTGAACAAAATAATATTTGTTAACAGAAACACACCTTTAATCAATATCTGTTTACAGAAACACACCTTTAATCAATATCTGTTTACAGAAACACACCTTTAATCAATATCTGTTTACAGAAACACACCTTTAATCAATAGAAACACACCTTTAATCAATATCTGTTTACAGAAACACACCTTTAATCAATATCTGTTTACAGAAACACACCTTTAATCAATATCTGTTTACAGAAACACACCTTTAATCAATATCTGTTTACTGAAACACACCTTTAATCAATATCTGTTTACAGAAACACACCTTTAATCAATATTTGTTTACAGAAACACACCTTTACCCAAGGAGATCCTGTTACTATTCTGAATAATTATAATGCTGTCAAAGAGCTACAGAAAGGTCATGGTGGATGGAATGATGAAATGAAGACTGTAAGTAAAGGTCAAAGTTTACAACATAATAACCTTGAGAGAAGTCCTTTGATTGGAAGATAAAATGAAGACTATGTCAAGGTCAAAGTTTACAACATAATAACCTTGAGAGAAGTCCTTTGATTGAAAGATAAAATGAAGACTATGTCAAGGTCAAAGTTTAAAACATAATAACCTTCAGACAAGTCTTTTGATTGAATGATAAAATGAAGATTAAGTCAAGGTCAAAGTTTAAAACATTATAAACTTTAGACAGGTCCTATGATAGAAAGATAAAATGAAGATTAAGTCAAGGTCAAAGTTTAAAACATAATAACCTTTAGAAAGTCATTTGATTGAATGATAAAATGAAGATTAAGTCAAAGTCAAAGTTTAAAAAGATAACCTTTACACAAGTCCAATGATAGAATGGTGAAATGAAGACTAAGTCAAGGTCAAAGTTTACAACCTTCAGACGTTATTAATAGATTATGGTTTTATTTCTAGGCTCTTGGAAAGAATGGTAGAATAGTTCGCCTTGATAGTGATGGTGATATGAGAATTAAGATAGGAGATAAGACCTGGATATTTAACCCAGCCTGTATAATGCCAATAGACGATGCCAGCACAGCTAAATCAATACCAGTCTTGTCTAGACAGGACACCAGAGATCATTCGGATGATGAATCAGAGACAGGATCTGAAGGGGATGAGGGTGGACAGGGTATGTGTATTATACTGTATAGAGGGTAATTTTGTGGTGTGTTTATTTTCGATTATTTTGGCAGATGAAGGAAAACCTTGATAAGAAATTCCACCAAAATTTATGCTTACATTCAGTGCTTTCTTACAGCTAAAGCATTTTGGAAACAATCTATGGTAATTTAGGTCGACTGGTTGTTTGATAGTTTAACCAGAATTTGTCTGTATATGTATTTAGTAATAGTCCAAGGCTTCCAAGACAGTCATATATTCTGGTCATTTCTATATATATTTATATGTCCGATAAAAGTCCGGCTGAGCAAAGCATGAAACGGTCATCTACTTTTTAGTTTTCAAGGCTTTTTCGGTCATTTTAACATAATTCATGATCTTTTTGACCCAACCTTTTGCCTTTAACATCCACACATTTCTGGTCATTAAAGTGACATGATGATTAATTACAATCAAAACAACCCCTACTTCAATACTTTCTAATTTTAATCAAGGCTAATTAGTTGTTGGACAGCTGAAATCTACCTGTTCAGATGACAGGTAACTATTTTTAGTACCGGACATCGTAAAAATTATCGGTCTATTCACAATTTTTTTTTTTACATTTCAGCGGTTTGTATCTAATTGATTTAGTCCAAAAATTTAAAATTATAAGAAAATAGTTTTATCAACATGATTTGATGAAAAATTTAAAAAGGTTTTAAATGAAAACTCGTCAGAACTACGTTGTAAGAACTAGAACATGTGTGCGCATGTGCACAGGTGGGAAATTTAATTATGCATCCTACATCTCTTCAAAAATGCTAAAACTGAAATTGATACCTGTATCTAACGTTCATTTCAAGTATTCTATTGAAGAAATAACGTGGAAAGAGCTTCACTCAGTCGTGCTTTGTAAACATACACGGATTTTACGTTTCCGTTTCTGGTCCATGTTTTACCATTGTCAAGTCAACATCCAGTTTAGTTAAAAACGAAAGTAAAGTTTTTGTCAATGTCATTATGCACAAATAAAGAGTCTAAGGCAGATTCTGAACATGCTGATGTGCACCCTATGAATGATGCACTGCCAATTTAACAGTTTACATCCGAAAATCAAATTCATATCAAAGTAAAGTTTAAAATCGCTTTTTTTTTTAATCTAATGTCAATCATTGGAATGGCCATCTGATTACCATAATTGACTTTTGTCAATGTTTGTGACTAAGTCTTAAGAGATTAAAATCGGGATCAGATATAAAATGTCTGGCTGGCTCAAATATTTTTTGGAAGCCCTGGTATAGTCTATATAATGAAAGATTTCAAGAGACTGTAAACTCCTCTCATCTGGAAATAATCATTATATTTATTATAGCTGTCGCTGAAGCCATTGCTCAGCTCCATGTAGCCATGTTGAGAGAAGGTCCTGGGACTGAAGAGGAGAATGATTCTATAGTAGAGGCTGCAGCCAAAGGAGAATTTGATGTTGTCAAAAAGATTGTCAAAAAACACCCAGATAAGGTAGGATATTTCATATAACATCCAATGTTTGGGATTATTGTATAAAAATAAGGAGATGTAGTATAATGGCCAATGAAACACCAACCACTAGAAAGAAGAAAAGGGATAGTAAGTAATCATAGGCCACTGTATATGCCTTCAACAATGAGAAAAACCCATACTGCTATAAAAAGCCCAAAAATGAAAAATGAGAATCAATTAATTCAAACAAGAAAACTAATGACCAGTTTTATAACAAAACAATTTATAAATTTAAAAAAAGGACTGACATAAACCAAGGACAACACTAGTGAGTGTACAACAAGCTTGGGACAGTCTCATGAAAATCTCTTTATTTTATATGAAACATAAAACAAACCAGAAATTCTTGGATGAAGATTGAGCACTCACAAACATGTTTAATCCCGTCGTAAGTGCTCAATCTTCATCCGAGAATTTTTGTGATTTGTTTTATGTTTCATATAAAATAAAGAAATGAAATGCTAAATTGAAGCTAAAAAGATATCAATAACTTTGATGAATTCCTGACTGTAATGTTAAAATTCATAATTATGTTACTATGGATTCATTAATATTCGTTGGATAACAATTTTCGTAGATTTCGTTGGAACAGAGGAATCCTGAATTAAATTGTTCATTGAATTACAAATTTTCCAAAGGAATGTATGTGGACTTTGGCAAATCAACGATATCTAATATCCATGAAAATGCAAGTTTATCCCAATCCATGAAAATTGGTACTCACGTAAATAAATGAATCCACAGTACTATGTAACAATTTCAGATCAATACAAAGATAGAGGGTAAGACAGCTTTACAGTTAGCATGTTACGAAGGTTATTACAATATCGTAGAATTCCTGGTAAAGAACAAAGCTGATGTCAACATAAAGGATAGCGAAGGAGATCCAGCATTACACTATGCTGCTTATGGGTAATTATATTTCATCTTTTCTTAGGACCATTACCAAAAGAGGATACCAAATATCCCTAGATAATGAATATATCCTCAACTAGATTTCATCATTTACCAATAATGAAGTGAGATTTAATAACAACAGGGAAATTAACATACAGTGACAGGATTGTTTCTATTCTAGAACTGCACTGAAAAAGGGAAAACATATATGATGGACTGGATCCTTGGCTTTGTCATTATGGATTTAGAAAGGAATTTAAAATCTTTGGTTTTGTGTTAATGATCGAGTCCTGTCACACTTCCCCCACCTCAAGGGGTATCTAAAGCAAAACATACCCTGGACCCTGGCTAGAAATCCTCTCTCCAACCCCTGTGGATTTTTGAGTTAGACATCAAATATAAATAGAGAGTATGATTTTCTTATTACAAAATCTTTTTATGTCCTCCAGGACCTAATACCTGTGACCTCTGTGTTATAAGGCAATGCTTTAAATACCTGAGTCCGAGAAGTTATTACCTAGCACAACATCTTGCTGCTGACTAAGCATCAACTAAATGTTCTAAGGGAAGCAATGCTGTCACATATATTATCAATTAAAAAAACAAATTCCCTCTGAAAAAGTCACACAAATTACTGACATTTACAATAAATGTTTACTGATTGCATCAAAAAGAATTTGTTATCTGTTTTTTATTAATTCACCTCTACATTTACAGGAAGGAAAGCAAAATACTCCAAGTTCTATTAGACAATAAAGCTACAGTCAATGCTGTTAATGCCAAAAAACAATCAGCTTTACATATAGCAGTCAACAAAGGTCAACCTAACTGTTGTAAAGTGTTGGTAGACAAAGGATGTGACCCAAATCTAAAGGTAAGAGGTCAACCTAACTGTTGTAAAGTGTTGGTAGACAAAGGATGTGACCCAAATCTAAAGGTTAGAGGTCAACTTAACTGTTGTAAAGTGTTGGTAGACAAAGGATGTGACCCAAATCTAAAGGTAAGAGGTCAACCTAACTGTTGTAAAGTGTTGGTAGACAAAGGATGTGACCCAAATCTAAAGGTTAGAGGTCAACTTAACTGTTGTAAAGTGTTGGTAGACAAAGGATGTGACCCAAATCTAAAGGTAAGAGGTCAACCTAACTGTTGTAAAGTGTTGGTAGACAAAGGCTGTGACCCAAATCTAAAGGTAAGAGGTCAACCTAACTGTTATAAAGTGTTGGTAGACAAAGGCTGTGACCCAAATCTAAAGGTAAGAGGTCAACCTAACTGTTGTAAAGTGTTGGTAGACAAAGGCTGTGACCCAAATCTAAAGGTAAGAGGTCAACGTTACTGTTGTAAAGTGTTGGTAGACAAAGGATGTGACCCAAATCTAAAGGTAAGAGGTCAACCTAACTGTTGTAAAGTGTTGGTAGACAAAGGCTGTGACCCAAATCTAAAGGTAAGAGGTCAACCTAACTGTTGTAAAGTGTTGGTAGACAAAGGATGTGACCCAAATCTAAAGGTAAAAGGTCAACCTAACTGTTGTAAAGTGTTGGTAGACAAAGGATGTGACCCAAATCTAAAGGTAAGAGGTCAACGTTACTGTTGTAAAGTGTTGGTAGACAAAGGATGTGACCCAAATCTAAAGGTAAGAGGTCAATGCTACTGTTGTCAAGTGTTGGTAGACAAAGGATGTAACCCAAATCTAAAGGTAAGAGGTCAACCTAACTGTTGTAAAGTGTTGGTAGACAAAGGATGTGACCCAAATCTAAAGGTAAGAGGTCAACCTAACTGTTGTAAAGTGTTGGTAGACAAAGGATGTGACCCAAATCTAAAGGTAAGAGGTCAACCTAACTGTTGTAAAGTGTTGGTAGACAAAGGATGTGACCCAAATCTAAAGGTAAGAGGTCAACGTTACTGTTGTAAAGTGTTGGTAGACAAAGGATGTGACCCAAATCTAAAGGTAAGAGGTCAACCTAACTGTTGTAAAGTGTTGGTAGACAAAGGATGTGACCCAAATCTAAAGGTAAGAGGTCAATGTTACTGTTGTAAAGTGTTGGTAGACAAAGGATGTAACCCAAATCTAAAGGTAAGAGGTCAACCTAACTGTTGTAAAGTGTTGGTAGACAAAGGATGTGACCCAAATCTAAAGGTAAGAGGTCAACGTTACTGTTGTAAAGTGTTGGTAGACAAAGGATGTGACCCAAATCTAAAGGTTAGAGGTCAACTTAACTGTTGTAAAGTGTTGGTAGAAAAATTATGTGACCCATAACTAAAGGTAAAGGTAAAAGATCACCTGTACTGTTATTAAGTGTTGGTAGACAAATTATGTGACCCATATCTAAAGGTTAGATGGCAACCTTACTGTTGTAAAGTGTTGGTAGACAAATTATGTGACCTAAACCTTAAGGTAAGAGGTTAATTTGAATTTGTTTAGCCTACCAGAATTCTACAGGAAACTTTATTATAAACTTTGCCATTATATCTGTTTCTGCTTTTAATATTATTCTTGTAAAACTTAATATCTACAAAAGAATTGTATATAGTTATATACATAAATATATCTTTTGTGTCCATGCTCACAACAAAGGCCAAGTAATTTACTATTCATGCATATTTCATGACAAAAGTGGGGATTGGTTCCCAGTAATTGTAATTTCTCTCTTCCTTGAATTAACCCCATCGATTGCCACGTGGTAGTATGTTCACCTCAAATGTAGGAGATCATTGGTTCAAACCCTTGCCTGGTCAAACCAAAGACTAAAGTAGTATTTGTTCCTTCCTCGCTTAAGAGGTAAGGAGTCGGCTCTGAGTTTGTGTAATGGGTCTGGGTTAGGTGACATGTCTTTGTCCAGACTGTTACCTTGTGAACTAGCACGCTGAAAATCTGGCTCAGTGTGTTGGTCAAGTACATAGTAGGATAATATTCATATAGCATATTAATATGTTCTCACAATGAATATGCATATTAATTTGACACTTGGTTAGGGTTAGGGTAGTCAATTTTCTGACAAAGAGGACACTTTTTTAAAATATTGCATTATTTTACTTTCCATATGTTTATGCCCTGGACAAAAAATAAACCAGAATAAACAGGATTTTAAGAAAACAACCAAAGGAAAACTCTTCAATATGTGTTACATTATTCACAAGGGCGATAAACAATACCATATTTCTAGTTAGTAGGGAGATTTGTTTTGATTTTTCAGGATGATGATAATGACACAGCAATGCACGATGCCATATCACAGAAAGATACCTCTAAAGAGATATTGAAATTTGTCCTAGGATCAAAAATAGCAAAGTTTACCACAGATAACAGTCGTGGATTTAATGTACTACACTGGGCAGTTTTAAAGGATAATAAAGAGTTAGTATATAATTGTTATGATAAAGAAATAAAAATGTACCATGAATCAACTGACAGGAGAACTTATATGTTACAATAACATCATTTCAAGTTAATTGTCTCCATTTTACATGATATAATTTAAATGTTAATTGTTTATTAAGCAGTTTTTATTACCATGACTTGGTGTCTCTAAACTTTCAAGTTTTGTTGACTGATTGGTCAAAATGAATAATATATATTTTTGTTGACAGTTCTGTAGAGATGATAATAGGTAATGATAGAAGCTGTGTGGATTCCAAGATGAAGGATGGTAGTACAGCCATGCATATAGCTGCTGCTAATGATAGAGTGGAGATAGCCAGTGTTCTCCAGAGTGTAAGTAAGATAATACAATCTATAGGTGCACCTGAGATCACTCCCAGTTTTTGGTGGTGTTGGTTGCTCTAGTTTTCTATCTTGTGTTTTGTATACTATTGTTTGTCTGTTGGTCTTTTTTTCATTTTTAGCCATGTTATTGTCATATACGACTTATGATTGTGAATGTCTGTTTAGTATCTTTCGCCTCTCTTTTAACTGAAGATACTTTTTAATTTACAAAACACATTATGTTTTTGTATGCTTAGTAATTACTTACCTAAATTCAGACCTTTAAAAAACTCAGTTGTAAAATGTATCTAAGAATACTATTTAAACTCGATAGAAATAGGAATAAAGTTAAAGCATACTATCTTGTCTTTAAAAACCACTTTTCTGTTAAATAGTAAGGGCTATTCCATTAAAATGTAAGTGGGAGGGTAGCAAAGGACTTTCAAAATATCCTGACAACCAAGAACTATTTTTTTTATATAATTTTGCATAATAGTTTTAGACGCATACTGAAAAAAGACCCATCATTCAATAATTAAACTCACCTTCTTAACCTCCCACAAACATTTTAAATGAAATAGCCCTTTAACACATAGAGATGCAACAACACATGTTTTTGTTAACTACACTATTTTTAAACATGGTTCTCCTTTTAAATAAAGTGGACGTTCCTCAGACTGCTGGCAGAGGTTATACAACATTCAAACAATCAATCAAGGGAACAATTAAACATAGTTTTGATTATCTTTACAGAAAGGAAAGGCAGACATTAACATAAGAGACAGTATGGAGAGAACACCTTTGATTTTAGCTGTTTCTCAAGGCAAAAAGAAAACCATGGAATTACTCATAACTGTTGGTGAGTCTGAATTAAAGATCTGGACTTTTTTTCACACAATTTCTATCATTTTGAAATGACTTAATGTTTAGGCCTTTTTTCAGTTTTGTTGAAATCAAACTGGACTCATAGCAAGAACAAACTGTTTTGACTGTTTGATCATATTTACTTCATGAATTTTCTAACCATTTTTTCTAAATACTTTCAAGAACAGTTTATGGAATGTGTAAAATTGAGATAATGTTAATGATTCTAAATGGTAAATTTCCAGACGTGCTAACATTTCTTTCAATTTTGAAGATAAAATTAAAACTGGAAGTTTTGCGTCAATACTTTAGGAATAATTCTGTATTCATTTCCGGGATTTGTTCTGTTTATCAGGTTTTTGTCGAGCCTGCAACTTTTGTTGCAGAAAGCTCGACATAGGGATAGTGATCCAGCGGCAGCTGTGTTAGCTAACTTCTTCATGTTCTTAAAACCTTTATATTTTAGAAGGTGGAAGACCTGGATGCTTCATACTTTGTATATAGATGCCTCATGTTAATAAGTTTCCGTCAGTCCCATGTCCAATGTCCTTGACCACTTGAAAAAAAAGTTCAGATTTTTTGTACGTAATATTAAATTCTCTCTGATTATAAGTAATAGGATAACTATATTTGGTATGTGCGTACCTTGCAAGGTCCTCATGCCCGTCAGACAGTTTTCATAGTTCAGTGGTTATAGTAAAGTTTTTGTGTTTTTGGTCTGCTTTTTTCATACTTTATGCAATAGGTCTACTATATTTGTTGTATGGATTGATTGTAAAATGTTCATGTCTAGCGGGCAGATGTCATCTGACCTTGACCTCATTTTTGTGGTTCAGTGGTCAAAGGTAAGTTTTTGAGTTTTGGTCTATTTATCTAATACTATATGCCATAGGTCAACAATCTTTGGTGTATGGAAATGTTTTATGATCTATATGTCAGTCGCGTAGGTTTTATTTGACCTTGACCTCATTTTCACAGTTAATTGCTCATTGTTAAGTTTTTGTGTTTTGGTCTCTTTTTCTTAAACTTTAAGCAATAGGTCAACTATATTTGTTGTATGAAAGAATTGTTACAATGTCTTCCTGGCATGGTTCATCTGACCTTGACCTCATTTTCATGGTTCATTGGTCAATGTTTAGTTATCTTGGTTAATGTTAAGTTTAAGAGACAGTTGTAATAAAGCTTTATATTTAGGACTATCAACATAATATCAATGATTAGTAAAGAAGGCGAGACATTTCAGCGTGTGCACTCTTGTTAATTTCCTTACTTTTTAACATTTTGAATATAACAGATAGAATTTGCACTCACCTAAATAAACATGAAACGATTTTACATTTAATGATTATAAGCGCTAGGACACTGGAAGTCTGTTATTATGTTGGAGGAAGCCAAGGTACTTGGAGTGAACCACCAGGTCACTTGGCAAGAACAGACAAACTAAGAGATATCAGTAGATTGATCTCCAGTTCAAAGTAGGGGGCAACTTTGACCAACCCAGGCCCCCAAAGTACCCATTCAAGTTTAAGCTCCGGTCAGGGTACCAGAGAGAGATATGAGAGGGTGAACATCACCATTCTGATGTTCTGATAAATTTTAGCACCATCATAAGCCAATAATACCTGGAGGCATTGATAAATTTATTAGGAGGGCCATCAGAATTATCGTACTATACTTGAGTGGCAGTTTTATTACAGGAAAAGGATTACAAACAAAAACAAGTGCAATTAAAAAAAGATGATTAAGAAATCTCATCACAATAAAATGACCGAAATCATTTCTTGAAGAAAATTATATTTGTCCTAAATCCCAATCTACCTTTTAGGACATTAAATCATTTTTTATGTTGTTATGTTTATGACCTTTAGGGCCTATTATTGGAAATAAAATTTTCTTCACCTCAAGTTTACCTTTAAATGCTTGAAAATTATTGTATCTGCACCAAAGATCTTGAAATTTTTTCACCTAATTTCGGTCATGTTATAATAACTTTAAAGTTGGTGCCCTTTTTCCAAAAAAGATTATAAAAATCACATTACCAGCTGATTATTGCTCATACTCATAACATCAATGGAATTGTTTTTACTCTTGCATCTAATTTACATAGCGAATTGTCTTACCATTTTTCCCAAATCGTTCAAGAGCAGTTAAGGGAAGGCAACAGTATGAAAATGAAATGATTTTAATGACTCAAAATGATCAATTTCTCAGACATCGCGAACATTTCTTTCGATTTTGAAGACAAACTAATAACCAGATATTTTGAGACAGTACTAAAACAAGTAATTCCGGACTCATTTCCGGGATTAGTTTTGTTTATCAAATTGACAGGAAATCATGGGCTTTTTATTTTTTTTACCTTTGATAGTGTTTGAATATTAATGATAGTAGTTGCAATTGTTTTATTTAGCATGAAATTATTTTGAATTTACGATTTCGTGTCTAATCTGCGAAAGAAAATTGCACGCATGCGTATTGCATAGTAAACAAAGCATGTACTGTGTAAGAAGTGAAAAAAATACTTTTTTCTACGCAAATTAAATAAAAGTTTTAATTTACTGTGATTACCCAATCACCTTTGTGGTATTTAAATACCTATTGCCTGACCAGTATAAAAAATTGTCAACACAATTTGTCCATTTAGATTGTACAGTAGGTATTGTGAGAGGTCATCAAAAGGTGGTCATTTAACTACCCAGTAAAAAAAAATCACTAAAAGGTAAAATTTAAATGACTGATAGATAGCTTGCTTTCCTCATGTATCATGACCAATGTCCTGAATAGACTATTCTATTTAGAGATGGGACATTTTAAGCCATTTCTTTTTGTGTCTCTTTACAGTGAAGATGGAAATTCAATCAGTGAATTTAGTTTATAAAAACAAAGGCGATATATGTTTGCTTCATGGTGTTTTAATGTGGAATATATTTTAAGTTTCTGATTCCTGATATGGAATTAAATTTAAAGTGTTTGTGAAAATGATTTTTTTGGATAGCCCATCTAATTGTGAATAATTCTACAAGATGAATTATGTGTGGCTTGGTGTTTTATAATGGGATATATTTTCATGTTATATTACAATTCCTGAAATGGAATAGTAGTGATGCTAAGTTTCATTTAATATTCAGGATCTTCTTCAATCGGAATTACTGTGAAAAATTTATTTTCAATATATCAAAAAAAGTACAAAGGCTTAGTGAATAGACATTTCAGTGCTTTATTCTTCATTATGAAAGTGGGATTTACCAGCAATGATTTATTTGTGATTGTTAGCAAAAAAAATAAATTTACAATAATTATCTTTGTTAGAAAGAACAAATAGTGTATCAAATGTAAAATGTCCCATACCTAAATAGAATAGTCCATTCAGGACATTGGACATGAGGAAAGCAAGCTAGCTATCATTCATTTAAATTAGCTCTGTTAAAAAAAAACCAGGTAAATCTACAGGTAGTTAAATGACCACCTGTTGATAATAGCTCTCACAATACCTATTGTACAATTTAAATGGACAAATTGTGTTGACAATTTTTTAAACTGGTCAGGCAATAGGTAATTCACTACCACAAAGGTGATTGGATACCCACAGTAATTTTAAATCAGAATTTACATTGTCTTAGCTGAAAAGTAATTAAATAATGAAGACAGTTGTTACATGCAGGGCTTCCAAAAAATATTTGAAACAGCAGGACATTTTATATCTTATCCCTATTTTATTCTCTTTAGACTTAGTAACAAAAAGCAATTATGGTAATATATCAGCTGGCCATCATATAACCAATGAAATTTGATGTTCTGACGCAAACTGTTAAATTGAAAGTGCATCGTTCGAAGTGTGCAACATCAGCGTACTAATTCTGCCTTAGACTCCTTATTTGTGCAGAATAATGTTGTCAAAAACATTACTTTCGTTTTAAAAAACACATTTTCCTAAAACCGGATGTTGATATGACTGGTAAATCACAGACAGGAGACGGATATGTAAAATACAAGTACGTTTTCAAAGCATGATTGTGTAAAGTAGCTCTTTCCAAGTTATATTTTCATGAAATACTCAAAAAGAACGTAAGATAATGGTATCAATGATAATTTTATAATTTTTGAAGAGTTAGGATGCATAATTAACTTTCTTACCAGCACACATGCGCACACGTGTACTTGTTCAAACAACGTGGTTCTGACGAGTATTTGGAGTATAAAACCTTTTTAAATTTTTCATCAAATCATATTATTTAAATATTCTTAATTTGAAGAATTATTTTTAAATCTCAGGATACTTTTTTTTAAACTGAATGCTCATTTAAAATAATATCTCCAAAGCTTAATTACATGTAAATAGGATGTTTTCCATACACGCTTACATGTTTGACCTCGTTTACCTGATCACCTTTATGTCCATTGCTATGCATCATTAAATTCTATTGATTAAGACAAGCTAAAGACACCTCATCAAAGGTAACAACCTGTGATCAGTGAATGATTTATGGCTTCAATATTACTCATTGAAGGGATAATTGTTTGACAGCTTGTTGTTTTTTGATCGAAATTATTTCTGCAAAAATATAAAATTTGACTCAAATCCCAATCTGTCGTTTAGGACAAATGGATTTCAGAATCGGTCATGTCTGGCATATATGATCGTTTCTGGACCCTTGATCTGCACTATACTCTGCTGGTTACGTTTATTACTTAGAAACTCCTCTGGTTCTGTATATGTTTGCTATGTTGTGTGGTATTTATATGTTAAACTTATATTGTAGGCTGTGACATCAATGCTCAAGATAGTAGTGGTAATACAGCTTTACATGTGGCACAGGTCAAGAAAAACTTAGGCCAAGCGGTAAGTCACGTGTGGCACAGCATGCACAGGTCAAGAAAATTTTAATCGAAGGGCCCAGTTACATGTACAATAGGTCTTAATAAACTTAGCCAAGGGTTCAATTACATTTTACATAGGTAAAGAAAAACTTAGGCCAAGTGGTAAGTCATGTGTGGGTCAGGTTAAGAAAATCTTTTTCGAAGTGCTCAGTTACCTGTACCATAGGTCACAATAAACTTAGACAAAGTGACAAGTTACATGAGACATAGGTAACAAAGGGTAAGTTACATGTGACATAGGTCAAGATAAACTTAGACCAAAGGGTCAGTTACATGTAACATAGGTCACAAAAAACTTAGATCAAGGGGTCAAATGAATGTGACATAGGTCAAGACAAACTTAAGCCAAAAGGGTCATTTACATGTGACATAGGTCAAGAAAAACTTAAGCCAAAGGGTCAGTTACATGTGACATAGGTCAAGATAAAGTTAGACCAAGGGGTCAAACAAATGTGACATAGGTCACGAAAAACTTATCCAAGGGGTCAGCTACATGTTACATAGGTCAAGATAAACTTAGACCAAGGGGTAAGTTATATGTGACATAGGTCAAGATAAACTTAGACCAATGGGTAAGTTATATGTGACATAGGTCAAGATAAACTTAGACCAATGGGTAAGTTATGTGTGACATAGGTCAAGATAAACTTAGACCAATGGGTAAGTTATGTGTGACATAGGTCAAGATAAACTTAGACCAATGGGTAAGTTATTTGTGACATAGGTCAAGATAAACTTAGACCAATGGGTAAGTTATGTGTGACATAGGTCAAGATAAACTTAGACCAATGGGTAAGTTATGTGTGACATAGGTCAAGATAAACTTAGACCAATGGGTAAGTTATGTGTGACATAGGTCATGATTAATTGAGGTAAACAGTAAGAACCATTTGCCAAGATAGAGTTGGGCCAAGCTCTAAGCTAAGTCTGAGACAAGTCCTGAAAAAACAATTTTGTAATGGCATGTGACAAAGAATAAAAAGAAGAGAAGATAGATGTAACATCAGTCAGGAAAAACTTGGGCCAGTTATTATCTATTTATAATTCATGATAATTTTATTTCAGGTTGCATTAGACAAGGCAGCCAGTAGCAGTCAAGATACAGCTATCATATGTTTATTAATAGAAAGTGGAGCTGAACTCACTATCAAGAATGATGAAGGGAAAACACCATTAGACTTTGCTAATGATGAAATGGTCAGAGAATTCATGAAAACGTGAGTTTATAAGTTATAGAATTTTATATATGAACGAAATATGTCGGAAATATATTTAAATCTTCTCCTGTGATTTTGATTCCACAGTTGGTTCAATTAACAATCGCTATTAACAAATTTGAATGAAAACCATTGAAAAGTGAAAGGGGATACCATGCTGGGTACTCTAACTCTATTCAAACTTTTTAAATGATGTTTCAATGAAGTAGTCTGTTTTTTGGGATCGTATAATGGTATGATGTTGTCGTCTGCGTCGCCGTCGTCTTCCGAAGACACATTTGGTTTCCGGACAATAATTTTAGTTTAAGGTAATTGATCTCTTTGAAATTTTATAAGAAGGTTAAATACCATAAAAGGAAGGATGGGATTGATTTTGTGGATGATGGTCCCAATCGTTTAGGAATTAGGGGCCAAAAGCATTTTTCTAGTTTCAGGATAATAACTTGTGTATAAGTATTTAGATTGCTCTGAAATTGTAACACAATATGGAATACCACAGGGAGAAGGTTGGGATTCATTTTGGGGTTATGGTGCCAACACTTCTGGAAATAACAGCAAAAAAGAGGCCAAAAACATGCATTTTTGCAGCTTCTGAACAATAACTCGTGTGTGAGTGTACGGATCTCTCTGACATTGTACTACAAGATTCCATATCAGATAGGGAATTTTGGGATTGAGTTAGAGGGTATTTGCCCCAAACCTGCAGGAGTAAGGGGCCAAAAAAAGCATTTTTCTAGTTTCCAGACTAACTTGTGTTTAAGTGAATGGATCTCTTTAGAATTGTACTGCAAGGTTCTATACTACATAGGCTTGGATT
This sequence comes from Mytilus galloprovincialis, assembly GCA_037788925.1. Classification (NCBI taxonomy): domain Eukaryota; kingdom Metazoa; phylum Mollusca; class Bivalvia; order Mytilida; family Mytilidae; genus Mytilus; species Mytilus galloprovincialis. Next base: position 74,724,072 of record CM075342.1, on the reverse strand, counting down.
GAGTTTGGGCGTTATTGTTCCAAGAAGGGATTCAAAAAGGTTTTTTAGGGTGGGTTTTTTTTTCTAAGGGTTTCATATTTTTTTCAAATTTCAAAATTATCTTTGACCACATTTTTTTGTCTGTCAGAAATCTATATCATGTCAAAAATTTGATCATAATCCAAATTCAGACAGTATCAAGGTTGAATATTGTGTCCAAATTTGCCCCAACTGTTCAGGGATCAACCTCTGCGGTTGTATCAGGCTGCGCTCAGCAAAGCAATTTATTTTATAATATTTTGGAGGGATTGAGGAAAACTGGGTTCTTCTAGCTAATACCATTGGTCAGAAGTTTTTAAATTTGGAACCTTTTTCTTTATAACATTTTCTCCTCTAAATAAGTTCTTCCATTTGAGAGAACAAGTGTCAATAGTTGAGGAAACAGTACAGGAAAATAAGGCAACATTTCATACAGGAAGTGAGGTAAGACACAATATATTTTTTTTAGTACTGAATTGATTTGGTTAGTATTCCTGTGAAATATTTATAGCTAAATTTGATAAAAGTTATCTGTTTTATTATCTTACCTTAAAGCTGCATTTAGTAGACTCGTTTCTTTTTCAGGTTAGCTAAGAAAGCACAAAAGAAAGATTTTGCCACTACTGCTAAAGGTTTTCCAGCTCCCTCTAACTGGACAGACATGCGAGGGGAAATTAAGACAAGAATCAATATCAATCCAAACCAAGGTGGTATTATGAAGATAGAATTTGACAATGTAAAACAGAAATTTGAGAAGACCCTACCTCAAGCCAGAATTATATCAGTCCATAGGATGCAAAATTTGTATCTGTGGGAAACATATTACCTGTATGTATAGATATATTATCACCCTTTGTAAATATTTTTTGATGTCCAAGGTATACTGTCTTACACCTATCTGTCCCTATATCCAACAGGCTTCATGTCAGCATGCTATCAGTGAAGGGCTTCAAATGCATCGCTCACTAACTCCATGTTTGCTGGACATATATATTATGGCCATGCATGAAATTTTCCATGTAATTTTAGGGGAGTACAAATGATAGCATACTGAAATTGTTATCAGGCTTCATTTCAGCATGCAATCACTTGTAAAAGTGTTTTAGATTCAATGCTCATCAACTTTCTGTTTACTCTATATTATTCAAAACATTCTGTACAAGCCAAATTGTCCTCGTCATGCAAAAGATGATAGGTAGTAATTTTTTTTTTAGATGTCAGAGTTTTAAGTTTTTGAATTATTTGTTCTAAACTAGTGTTTTTTGTGCATCCTTTGAAATGATTTTTAATTTTTTGTCACATTTTTCTACAAAATTACAAGTAAGAGCTGCCTTAAGTTTACTATGTGGCTTCTTTTTTATGCCCAATTTATGGGCATTATGTTTTGTGGTCTGTGCATCCGTTCGTCCGTCAGCCTACTGTGTGTTCGTCCTTCCGTTCGTCCATCTGTTCATTCGTCTGTTTGTCTCGCTTCAGGTTAAGTTTTTGGTTGAATCAACTCGAAACTTAGTAAATATGTTCCCTATGATTTGATCTTTCTTATTTTAATGCCAAAAATTAGAGATTTTTTCCCATTTCACGGTCTATTGAACATAGCAAATGGTAGTGCCAATAGGGTATCCATGTACTGGGGACACATTCTTTTTTTTAACATGATTAAACAAAAAATCAACAGGTAGGATTTGAAATGCCAGTGTAATCAGAGGAAATTCTAGAATTTTGGCTGCAGCTGAAAACAATAAGTGTCAATAAGAGCTTTAAATTTTCTTAAAACATTTTAAATGTTTATCTCAATTGTCAGTTTAGAAGAAATTGTCTCATCTCATTTTGTTTTGTTTTAATTATATTTTATGTAAATGATGGAAAAATAGTATATAAATAAGGTGATTGCAATGAGCTTTTCTTGGTTTTAATACTTTTATCAGGAACACTCAAATTAAAGAATGAATTGAAGAAGTTTTAATCTGCTGCACTATGTATAATTCTTAAATAACATCTCTTGTTGTTTTATTTTTAGAAAAAAAAGGAGGTTAGAGCGTGAATATGGAAATGGATGTGCCAATGAGCTAGTCTTATTTCATGGTACAACACCAGATAAACTGGATGTCATTGCTGAACAAAATTTAGACCCACGACTTGCTGGAGGTCGTGTAGGTGCATTGTTTGGTAGAGGTACTTACTTTGCCACGGATGCTAAATATTCTGATTTGTATGCCCAAGCTGATCAAGATGGACATAAATTCATGTTTCTTGTGAAGGTGTTAGCAGGGAAGACTTGTATCGGCAGACCAGAATATTTAAGACCACCACCTCAAGATACCAAGAATCCAAACAGTCCATTGTTTGATAGCTGTGTTGACAATGAGAAGAACCCTAGAATATATTGTGCTTTCCATGACAGTCAATATTACCCAGAACACCTTATTGAATACACATAAACTTTTATAACCTTTTATGGAAATGATGTTGTGCTTTTCCTCAGTTTTGTAAACATTTCAGAAATGCATAACTTTAACCTTAACAAGATTTGCAGCTTTAATATAGTTAAGGTGGCTGAACCATATACGTGCTGAGAGTGAGATATCTTGTGATGTCAGTTTTTTATATATATAATTTTGACTGATTGTCATACATGTATGATAGTAGTTTTTGGATGTTATTTATTTATCACAATTACATATACTGTGGATTCATTGTTTTTTGTTGGGTACCAATTTGTTTGGGGTTTCATGTGTACAGGTAAATCATGAATTAAAATATTCAACCAATTACACAATTTCTATATGAAGAGATTGGTAAAACCTCGAATATCGAAAATTTGTGGAAATGCATGTTTTCTTTAATCCACAAAAATAAATGAATCTACAGTAGTAAAGGTATATGTGGTTATCACTGTACTTGAACAAATATCTGGATGAACATGATGGAAAAGATGTCTAGATATTTGTTTGTGTTAGTCACTGTGTAGTTTGGTTTGAAAACTGACAATGTATTCTTGTGTAATCACTTCAAACAATTTTCCTTTTTATGGTCAAATGAATGCAATTACATTTTACATGTTTGTTAAATTTTCTGATATATATTTTTAACTTCTTCAACCTTAAGTAAACATTCTTTTTTACCTAGTTATGGAAGTACACCACTAATTCATGGACTATTGCTTTTCTCTGTTTCAAGCAGACACAACACTTTTGTTTTAAGTTGGAAAAAAGTAACCATCATTGCATGTCAAAGCGACACATTATGGTGTCTTGTATTGAAAAAAAAAATCAACATACCTTTTTAATAATGCCATATAAAAAAAATGGTTCCCGGAACTTATGATGCATGAAAACAGGTACTTCAGATCTGACACACAGGCAAAATGTACCCATTTGATTCCAAAAATACTTTAATGTTCTACATATTTTTAAATATTTTGTGTAGGAAATATTTTGTGTTAAATATATACTCCTTTCTGACTGGGCCTTAATTAGTGGTGTTACACCTTATGCAGCTAAATATTTAGAGACAACTTGGTTAATAATAATTCATTATTTGTATGATGTAATTACTTTATTATTAGTCTAATCTATCATTTCAGTTAAAAGGGTTAATAGGCAAACATTGTTACAGCTCTTAATGAAGAATGATAATTTTTATATTGTATCAATATTAATGTCGGACTGTCAGTGTAAAATTTAAATCTTTTCCATGTATACTATCTTCATGTACTCTATTTTTATGTATTTATAGTTCAACATGAGTGAATGACATGCAATGTAACCAAATTAATGTGTGTTTTATATTTTTTAATGAGAATACATAAGTTTGTAAAGATAAGTGTTAATTTGTTAGGTTGTTAATGACATTGTAGACTTTATAGGAATAAACATATCTTTCTTTATGTGTCATAGTTTCAAATTTCAACATTCTTTTAGTGTGAATGAATATCAATTCATGTCTTAAGTTAATTATATTAATATTTTCACATGCAGTAGTGCTTTAAACTGAATGCCATCAATGAGTGACAATATATTTCAATTGTTCTTTTATATATACATTAAATAAAATTCATGGCTACTTGAATGGGATTAAATTTCAGAGAAGAATTAACCTGCATGGTATTCAAAGTACTGTGGAATTATTTTTTTCAGAAATCCTAGGACATGACTACAGCTTATTTAAAAAGAACAATGTACAAATCATATCTTCATGTACTGCTTTTCAGTTTTTTTGTCGAGCCTGCAACATTTGTTGCAGAAAGCTCGACATAGGGATAGTGATCCAGCGGCGACATTAGCTAACTTTTTAAAAGCTTTATATTTTAGAAGGTGGAAGACCTGGATGCTTCATACTTTGTATATAGATGCCTCATGTTACAAAGTTTCCGTCAGTCACATGTCAAATGTCCTTGACCTCATTTTCATAGTTCAGTGACCACTTGAAAAAAAAGTTCAGATTTTTTGTAATGTTGAATTCTCTCTTATTATAAGTAATAGGATAATTATATTGGGTATGAGCGTACCTTGCAAGGTCCTCATGCCTGTCAGACAGTTTTCACTTGACCTCGACCTCATTTCATGGATCATTGAACAAGGTTAAGTTTTGGTGGTCAAGTCCATATCTCAGATACTATAAGCAATAGGGCTTGTATATTCGGTGTATGGAAGGACTGTAGGGTGTACATGTCCCACTGGCAGGTGTCATCTGACCTTGACCTCACTTTCATGGTTCAGTGGTTACAGTTAAGTTTTTGTGTTTTGGTCTGTTTTTCTCATAGTTTATGCAGTAGATCTACTATATTTGTTGTATGGAATGATTGTAAGGTGTACATGTCTAGTGGGCAGATGTCATCTCATAGGCGGATGCAGGGGGGCCCTGGGGGCCGCCCCACCCCCCTTTGTGGGAAAAATTTGGTTGATTATATAGGGAATCATTGAAGCATGACTGGAGCAGGCCTCCTTATGTCAGTCAGCGCATGGTTCATCTGACCTTGACCTAAATTTCATGGTTCATTGGTCTATGTTTAGTTATCTTGGTTAATGTTAAGTTTATGTGACAGTTTTTAGTGGAAGAAGACGTCAAGTCTTCTGAAGACTTAAGGGGCTGACCATTGGCATTGAGTCTCTGTATGCCGCATTCATTTCGTGTATTACAATTTCAAAACAACTTAGATTCCTGACACCGATTTTTACACATGATTAGGCATCTGAATCATTTAATTTGTAAATTATGATTGTAAAACAATCACTATCGTAAATATGACCCTTTTATTTATGTAAATTTTTAGATTTCATCTCATCCACATGAACGTTATTTGTTTACTTGTAACAAAGAGAACCTGAACAACTTCCCAAATAAAGGGAAAAGTCCATATACCACCATGGCTGACATACAAATCAATGTAAAAGGAGTTCATAAATTATTGAAGAACCTGAAACCACATAAGGCTACTGGACCAGATGCTATACCATCCTGTATACTAAAGACAGCAGCAGACCAACTTGCTCCATTTCTTACAGAACTGTACCAAGCATCCCTCAACACCGGAGAAGTCCCTCAAGATTGGAAAGATGCAAATGTAGTCCCACTCTTCAAAAAGGATGAAAGACACTTGGCATCAAATTACAGGCCTGTATCACTTACCTCCATTACATGCAAAGTCCTAGAACACATTGTACACAGCAGCGTAATGGACCATTTCGACAAATACAAAATTCTCACAAATGCACAGCATGGATTCCGCAAACGACGATCTTGCGAATCCCAACTCATCATCACCATTCATGATATTGCATCGAAATTAAAAGGTAACAGCCAGGTAGATATCATACTACTAGATTTTGCTAAAGCGTTTGATAAAGTGCCACACCATCGCCTACTACATAAACTTGAGTACTACGGAGTAAATCCTAAAGCAAACAGGTGGATAAGATCATTCCTACAAAACAGAATGCAAAGCGTTATTCTAGAAGGAGCTGTCTCTGAACAAGTACCAGTACTCTCTGGTGTTCCTCAAGGAACATTCCTTGGACCCCTACTGTTCCTGGCCTACATAAACGACATGCCAGAAACAGCAACATCATCAGAGACCAAACTTTTTGCAGACGACAGCCTCCTCTATCGAACTATCAGTAACCAAGCAGAAAGTGACCTACTACAAAAAGATCTCACATCATTAGAGGATTGGGAAGATAAGTGGCAGATGAGCTTCAATGCAAAAAAATGCATTGTAATTAGAATACAACCCAAGAACCGTCCTGTAATACCAACTAATTACAAATTACACGGACACACACTGGACACCGTTGAAGCTAGTAAATACCTGGGAGTTACTATCAGCAATAATCTAACCTGGGACATACACATCGACAACATAGTGGGAAAAGGAAACAAAACACTAGGCTTCATACGACGTAACCTAAAAGATTGCACTAAACCGGTCAAAGCAGCAGCATATTCAACAATAGTAAGACCTTCAGTTGAGTATGCTAGCACAGTATGGGATCCTACGAAACAGGCTAAAATAAAAGCAATCGAGCAGGTACAGAAAAGAGCAGCTAGATTTGTTAACAACAACTACACAGACCGCACACCTGGCTGTGTAACAAAAATGGTAACATCTTTGAAATGGGAAAGCCTTGAAGACCGCAGGAAACAAAATAGGCTATGCATGCTATTCAAAATCCAACATGATCTGATAGACATAGATAGGCACCAATATCTAACGCCAAACGATAGCCGGACCAGAGGTAAAAACCGCTTCTTCCAAGAAAGGGCCACAACAGACGCCTTCGGACAATCATTTTTTCCAAGGACCATTAGAGACTGGAACCAACTGCCAACATCCGCAACATTAGCTGACACAGTTGATGGATTCAGAGCTGCCCTGAAGGCATGCTCTGTTAAAATTTAGACAGTAACATCCTGTAAATAGTTTTATTTGTATATATATAGAGAACGTTTTATCCTGTAAATAGCCAAGAGAAAACTTTCTGTGTTGTCCGACATTGCGTTAGTTTTCGCGGGACCTCATACATTCAAGATTTGAATTCGGTTCCTTACCTGGAAGAAGAAGAAGAACAGGATGTTTTAACTGTAGATATTTGTATTACGCATGGATCTCGCCACACTTTAATGAAACTATAATACTACAACTCAGCCCAATAAAGTCCTATGAAGCAGTAAGCGTGGGTACGTGGCCACACTACACTGTATACAGATAAAGGTAAACTATCCTAAATAAAACCAGCAAACATGCAGAAGAACGATTTATGCTGATCATATATATATATACATGTATAGCTCATATTGAACTAGCTCATATTTTTATGCCGATACATGTGTATATACAAAACATTTTAAATATTCCTTTTAATGATGATAGATATCTACCTGTGTGACTTTTATATTTTAAAGATTAAGATATATGTACTTTCGAACTGGTGGTGGAATACTCATTGATTGAGGTGCTCCTTTATTGGAGGAAGTTATGCAATACAAGTTACAAGTTACATGCGTGAATTTGGTATCGGGACAACTCGCCCTGTTTACAAGTTCGCCCTTGAAGTTACGAATTTGCAATCCTGCAGACAAGAAGATTTTGTTTTTATATAAAACTAGAACACACCCGCGAAATCGCGGGCATTCAGAGCGTAGTTTAAAGTATGTAAAGTGTTGTTGGAAGAATTTTGTGAAATATTGAATGACTGGAGAATTTCAGCAAAATTATCATAAATCATAGGTTATTGGGGACAGGAAAATGTTTTTTTTAATCCCTCCTCCTTTATTTCCAAAATTCCCAATGTGTGGTTTTCTATCAATTTCAATATGAATATACATTTAGTATGTTATGAACATTTAAGTAAGGAGCCTGTACTTCAGTGGTTGTCATTTGTTTATGCGTTACATATTTGTTTTTCGTTCATTTTTTGTACATAAATAAGGCCGCTAGTTTTCTCGTTTGAATTGTTTTACATTTTCATTTCGGTGCCTTTTTAAAGCTGAGTATGCGGTATGGTCTTTGCTCGTTGTTGAAGGCCGTACGATGACCTATAGTTGTTAATTTCTGTGTCATTTTGGTCTCTTGTGGAGAGCTGTCAACATGGCAATCATACCACATCTTCTTTTTTTTGTAATCAATGAATTTTGTAAAAGATTTAATGACTGGAGAATTTCAGAAAAGGTATCAAAAGTGCACATGAATAATTTTAGCGCTTATCTGTATATTATGAACATTCACTAACTAAATAAAGTGTATTTACTTTCAATTCTAAGTTTTCAAATCGATCCATGGTGGTCATTGATATAGTATACAGACCCTCTCTATTTAATAAACTCTGTGACCACCGTGGATAGTAAACTTGAAAATGATAGCAGATAGAATTCTGAAAATACACTTTATTCGTAGTATATGTATGTTCAAAGTATACAGAAAAACGCAAACCGGAAGTATAATCTGACTTAAAATTTTGTCCAATGACGGAACAATATCCGGATGCCCTTTTTCTCGATTTTCTCCCAAAATAACTCAATCTGAATAATCATATGAATGGATGACAAATGCGACTATGCACTGTACCTATAGGACACAGAGGCGTGTTGATTAATTTATTGTGAAAAGAAGAGAAGCGACACCCAAAATGAGGTCTTCTCGTTTAATAGTATAGATAAAAAGGATATATAAAGTGTTGTCTTTATTCATGGTTTTCCTTTGTCATGTGAATTAGATGCCCTTCGTAACATACATGTGAACCTCCCGTTTAGGAGAAAAAAACTCCCGTGTATGACGCCATATTTGATCATTTCTTACTACTGTACGGGTGTAATTGACACCTGTGTTAAATTTTACCTGAATATCAAAGAAGATGTATAATTATATGGCTTCACTTGACAGCTTGGGTGTCAAACATACTGGTAATCAACAATGTTTACCTCCGGCTAACTGCCGTTGTGTTATCAAAACGATGTGTATTGGGAATATTGAAATACTTTTTTGTTACTTCCCTTTGTTTTATCCTGTTTTCAGTTTGCTTTTAAAAATGTAAATTGTAAAAAGACTATAAATGATTTATATTTTAATCAAATAATCATAAAAGGATGTTGATTAAATGAATTTAAATGATTTTGGACAAATAAAAAAATTAAAATTTATAAATTATTTTAGCAATCTAGACCTCCTTTCAAGGATTAAATTGAAGTTTATATTATAATTTTGTTTACAACAGATTGTTTTTAAATTAATTTACGATGTTGCAAATATACATGTGGAGCTTATTTCTTTCTTATTTGTCTATACATTTACAAATGATAAGGAGATGAAGACATGAACAAAAATATATACAGATAAGATATATAAATATAATGATTCATTTGCTAGCAGTGAACAATCATTTGTCAAAAACAAAACAAAACAAAACAAGAAACAGATTCTTCTTATTATTTTATTTTATTCAAATAGAGAGGCAATAATGGAACTATACACATTACAATTTGATGGAAATTTGAAGAAAAAACACAATTTCTACATCATTTGGTTACATTTATGACAAAATTTATGTCGATAAAAAAACATGATGTTTTGACCATTCAGTACTTAACCCTTTCCTCCATAATGACGCTTTTTGACGCACCCCCTTTACTCCATAATGACGCCTTTTGACGCCTGTGTAGTACCTCAGTTGAAACACTTTGACTACAAAGTGTCTGCAGTAGACTCAATAAAATTTGTATCCAATATGAAAAGGAATATCATAGGAATATTCTACTTAAATTTATTTAATGAAATATTTGTTTTTTGCAATGCATTTTAATACTTTAAAGCCTATTTTCAGCATTTTATTGAAAAATTCTATTTTGTGTTCATTTTTTACAGTGGGTTGTGATGATCTTCCAGTTAGGTTACCCTCATTTGGAGTGTTGTTCCCAACCTGTTAAAGGTCCATCTTATTGCATAATTCAAAATTGGAAATTTCAACAAGCATCTAATATTCTTAATCTGGAAAATAAACCCTGGTCTGCTAGCTTCATGTATATTTTTTTTACCGATTTAATATATAACTAGAATCATGCAAACAGACTTAAGGAAAAGGCATGTAAGTTCATCATACAAATATGACACTTTTTCTAGACAATCCAGATCTTGCAAAATACGTCGCTAAAAATTGTAACCTTTAAAATTGTTGTGCAGTAAAAACCCATATGGGAACTTTCAAAAGTTGGCAGGTATGTAACAAGTCTTACTATTTTTATGCTCCATTTATGTGCAATATGTTTTCTAGTCTGTCCGTCCGTCCTGCTTCTGGTTATAAAGTTTATGGTCGAGGTAGTTTTTGATGAAGTTGAAATCCAATCAACTTGAAACTTAGTACACATGTGTTCCTCTTGATATGATCTTCTTAATTACTGCCAAATTAAAGATTTTACCTAATTTTCATAGTCAACTGAACATAGAAAATGATTGTACGGATGGGAAATCCATGTACTTATGACCATTTCTTGTTTGAAGAAAAAAAATACATTTTAACGATAATGGAACAAAGCAGCCTGGGTAAGTGGGGCTGCTTTTATGGTAATTCAAGTTACCTTTTATTCACCTTCTTCCACTTCAGAGCTATCAGCTCTTTGATTAATAAAGCTTAGGACTATCAACGTAATATAAATGATAAGTAAAGAAGGCGAGACATTTCAGTGTGTGCACTCTTGTTCTCATTAATTCGTATTTATTGATTCTAAGATCTAGGAAAGCGTATATGATAATGCTTTTCAGACATTAATATATCAAACAAAATACTTCAGAATTGTAATCCAGTGAGAAAGGCTTTGTTAAGTGAGTGATTTTGTCAAGTTTTACATAAGAATAAAGTGTATCCATGTTTTTAATGTCTAGTTCCCAGGTTTCCATTTAAGTTGTTAGAAATTGAAGATGTGGTATAAGTGCCAATGAGACAACTCTCCATCCAAGTAACAATTAATAAAAGTAAACCATTATAGGTCAAGGTACGGCCTTCAACACAGAGCCTTGGTTCATACCAAACAGCAAGCTATAAAGGGCCCTTAAAATTACTAGTGTAAAACCATTCAAACAGGAAAACTAAGTCTAATCTATATAAAAACGAGAAACAAGAAACACTTATGAACCACATCAACAGATGACAACCACTGAACATTAGATCAGTTGTCCATACTTTATTGCCCACCAAGTTTCTCTTACTTTTTTCCTCTCCATTAAACAAGAAGAGATAACAAGAGGCTCTCAAGAGCCTGAATCGCTCACCTGAATTTTTTTGGTTTAATCTCTCATCAATGATTATTTTGGCTTTTCAATTTATTTAAATGTTCTTTGAATCGTCCTATTTTCTTCAAAAGCAAAAAAAAAATCATTTTCTCCTATGTTCTATTTTAGCCATAGGAGCTATGTTTCTTGACATACAAGGAAATGAAATATAAAATTTATACTAGATACTCTGAAACTCTAAAACTCATTTAGCCTAAGTTTGGCTGAAATTGATACAGCAGTTTCAAAGGAGAAGATTTTTTAAAGTAAGTCAACATGATGAACAAATTGTGAAAAAAGTCTTTAAAGGGCAATAACTCCTTAAGAGGTCAATTGACAATTTTGGTCAAATTGACTTATTTGTAGATCTTACTTTGCTTAACATTTTTGCTATTAACAGTTTATCTGTATCTATAATAATATTCAAGATAATGACCAAAAACTGCAAAATTTCCTTAAAATTACCAATTAAGTGGCAGCAACCCAACAATGGTTTGTTTGATTCATCTGAAAATTTCAGGGCTGATAGATCTTGACCTAATGAACATTTTTACCCCTGTCAGATTTGCTCTAAATGCTTTCGTTTTTGAGATATAAGCCAAAAACTGCATTTGACCCCTATGTTCTATTTTAAGTAACGGCGGCCATGTTTTTTGACGGATCAAAAATCGAAGCACACACTTTGTGCAGGATAATCTAAGGAACAATAATGCTAAGTTTCATCCAAATCCATTCAGCAGTTTCAGAGGAGAAGATTTTTTAAAGTTAGCAAATATGATGAACAAATTGTGAAAAATTGTCATTAAAGGACAATAACCCCTTAAGGGGTCAATTGACAATTTTGGTCATATTGACTTATTTGTAGATCTTACTTTGCTGATCATTTTTGCTGTTTACAGTTTATCTTTATCTATAATAATATTCAAGATAATGACCAAAAACTGCAAAATTTCCTTAAAATTACCAATTAAGTGGCAGCAACCCAACAATGGTTTGTTTGATTCATCTGAAAATTTCAGGGCTGATAGATCTTGACCTAATGAACATTTTTACCCCATGTCAGATTTGCTCTAAATGCTTTCGTTTTTGAGATATAAGCCAAAAACTGCATTTGACCCCTATGTTCTATTTTAAGTAACGGCGGCCATGTTTTTTGACGGATCAAAAAACGAAGCACACACTTTGTGCAGGATACTCTAAGGAACAATCATGCTAAGTTTCATTCAAATCCATTCAGTAGTTTCAGAGGAGAAGATGTTTGAAAAATTGTTAACGACGACGACAACGACGACGGACGCCAAGTGATGAGAAAAGCTCACATGGCATTTTAGGCCAGGTGAGCTAAAAAGGAAATCACTGTTGCAGAACAACACAACAAGATACACCACATTACTAATCCTTATTCAAAGCAATTAAAAAAGAAATGAGGAACAAATAATGAAAAGCAATTTCCCACAAAATTTATTACTTCACAACCTATTAAGCATATGTTATTGCAGAGCCTGCAAAGTTCATTTCCTGAATAGTGAGATATAGTGATCTTAGAATCCTTTGTCAGCTTCCAGAACATTTAGGTCCAGTCTGCAGTAAAAGATTTCAAAGACATCAATAATTTTCATGGAATTTCATGAAATTTGTACAAGATAGATATAAGAAAATGTGGTATGAGTGCCAATAAGACAATTCTTCATCCAAGTTACAATTTTGTCATTTTTGTCAAGCCAGCGACTTTTGTCACAGAAAGCTCACATAGCTATAGGGATAGTGATCCTGCGGCAGCTTCATTAGGTAACTTCTTAAAGCTTTATATTTTAGAAAGTGGCAGACCTGAATGCTTCATACTGTGTTTATAGATGCCTTATGTTATTAAGTTTCCGTCTATCACATGACCATTGTCCTTGACCTCATTTTCATGGTTCAATGACTACATAAAAAAAAAGATTTTTTGTAATGTTAATATTCTCTCTTGTTATAAGTAATAAGATATTTATATAAGGTATGCATATTTTGGAATGTCCCCATGCCCATCAGACAGTTTTCAATTGACCTTATTTCATGGATCAGTGACCAAGGTTAAGGTATACAAATTATACATTTTTGTTTAGGGGCCAACTGAAGCATGCCTCTGGGTGAGGGATTTTCATGCTGCATTGAAGACCCATTGGTGGCTTTCAGCTGTTGTCTGCTCTTTTGTCAGATTGTTGTCTCTTTGACATGTTCCCCATTTCTATTCTCAATTTTATTAAATTTGGTGGTCATGTTCATATCTCAGATACTATAAGCAATAGATTTAGTATATTTGGTGTGTCCAACTGGCAGGTGTCATCTGACCTTGGCCTCATTTTCATGGTTCAGTAGATATAGTTTACTTTTTGTGTTTTGGTCGGATTTTCATATACTATATGAAAAAGGTCTCCTATATTTAGTGTATGTAAAGATGGTAAGGTGTACATGTCAGCTGGCAGGTATCATCTGTCCTTGACCTCAGTTTCATGGTTCAGTGGTCAAAGTTAAGTTTTTGAGTTTTGGTCTTTTTTTCTTATACAACCAGTCTGCTATATTTGGTGTATGGAAATACCTTATGATGGACATTTCAGTCTCACAGGTTTTATTTGACCTTGATTTCATTTTCATGGTTTATTGCTCAGTGTTATGTTTTTGTGTTTTGGTCAGTTCTTCTAAAATTATAAGCAATAGGTCAACTATATTGGTTTTATTGAAGGATTGTAAGCTGTACATGTGTGCTTGGCATGATTCATGATTTATTGGTCACTGTTTAGTTTTTCTTGGTTAAGTCTATTTCTTAGAAACTATAAGAAATAGGTCAACTTATATTTAGTGTATTGAATAATTGTTAGGTGAACATGTATTTCTCTTTTGGTTTATATGACCTTGACCTCATTTTCTTGTGTCATGTAAAGTTTATGTGATAGTTGGGCCTAAATCAAAATATTGTTTGTTTGCCCTTTTCCAACCCTATGTTTTGGTAGGTAGGTAGGTAAAATATTTTATTTTTCTTTCCCAAAAAATAACTTAGCTCAGTACATTTTTTGTCATGGGTAGGCAAGTAGGTATAATATTTTAATTTCATAGATACAAAATCTGCATGATGTCATTTTGTCTGTATTGCTTTTGTTAGAGTATGCTTTTGCTAATAAGTTTCTGAAAAAAAAATATCGGGGAGAATGTGAAGTTAATTCACATGCACTACTATTTTTTTCAAATATCAAAATATAGGGCTGTGCGGAATATTTTAAACCTTGTATGCTTACCCAGACCTAAAGTTTTTCTGTAAGAGATAACATGGTCCTGGTAAAATATGTCCGGGCAGACATACATTACTAGTAGAAAAGTCCCTAGAGTGTTTTAAAAAATTTTGTGTGTGCCTGTGTTTCCAATAAAAATGCTACACAAGACTTGAAACTCAATTGTCACGTATTTTACATCGCATAAATGATCTGTATGGAAAAACTTGGCGATTTTACTGCCAAATATTCTCCACTTTACAGACCTTTGGTTCATGTCAGATATAAATAATATATCAATGTCGAAGGCATCCTGATCTACGGACTACCAAAGGCCATTCCTACATAGGATACAATGTCCGTTTACAAAATATTTTGTACACACATTGATATGTGGACGAAGTCCCCTATTACAGTAAAAAAATTAATAAAAAAAATTGAGAAAATTTCCCGAAATTTTCATTGTACTAATTTGACTCAAAATCGTTCAAAAATTTTTTTGTCGCTTTTTTTAGTTCCCGCATTTGCGCAGAAATCTACTTACTTCTTCTGGTCTCATTGTCGTGAGACTTTGAGCAGTTTAGAAAACTATAGGAACTCAAGGAACACAATACCAATATTTCATTTTTAATAATTCTTTGTCTTTGATATGAATTAACTTTACCTGATGCATTGCATTTCTTTGTTTACATTGAACATGACGTCATAACTTAAATAACGTCACAAGTAAAATCCCTAACAACAAAACCAAAATCAGAAATGTTACGGTATTTCCGTTTCTTTTTTAACAAATATTTAAGTTACAAAAAAAATAATTCATACAGACTTCGTCCCCATTCACAGGTAATGCCTGCCTCATATTAATTTTGTATTGGACGAATTTTTTTTTGAATGAACCCTGCTCTTCAAGTATAAAGACACAGAGAAACGTTCGTCATATCATGATTTCAAAGCTTTCAACATTGATTTCAAACAAATGCTTTGAAACTCGATATACAAGAGTTCATTCATGTCAACCGCTCACGTGATACCAAACGGACTATACCTTATATGGGAAAGCTAAAACACGAGGATTCCGGTAAAAAAGTTTGGAGCGGGAAATACAAATATAAGATTTTTGGTAGGAGCGAAAAAATAAAATAAATAAAATCTTGCTGGTAAATACAAATAAAAGATTTTCAGGGGAAACAAATTTATAGGATCGGTCCGTAAAGGGCAAACAAACAATATTTTAATTTAAGCCTTGTAGAAAAGCTTTCTATTAAGGACTATCAACAAAATATCAATACTTTAGGCACACTGCAGATTGTTCAGTAGTGTTTGCTTGAGGCACACTGTTTTTCTTCAATCAAAACTGATATAGCCAAAAGTGCTGAAATTGGCTATAAACACCAACAAGCATTACCAATTGTAAACATTAGTATAAGAAAGGCACAAAATTAACATATAATACATTTATTATCTGTGCAAAGATATCTTAGAATGTTTATTTTATATTTGAATGCAGTAAAGACATCCTTGTACAACCAATGAAACTTAAAGATGATAATAATGCTGAATAGGCTCCTCTTCTAATTACCATTCTGTATACTCTCTGTCTGACTCAATTTCTGAAATAAAATAAAAATCAATTTATAGAAGATGAAATGATATACATGTACATGTATAAGGTGACATTACATAAAGAATGATGTGTTGTCATACAGCATGTAATGGTTGTAGCTGGAATGTCAAGTAAATATAAATAGTATTAGATCTTACTAGATACTTTAAAACTGAGATAAAATGCTTTCTTCATATATGAAAGGAAATACCTAACAACTGAAGAAAGATAAAGCTTCCTACAGTTTGTAGCTGGAAAATAAAGGAAAAAATGTGACACACATTAACTAACAAGGGTCACTTTTCTTTATATAAGGCATAAAAATAACCTTGCAGATACACCAAAAAAAAAAAACTCTTAGAATGATCATCTTTGCAGAAATTATTATAGATGTAAGCTTAGTGCATTCATCAATTTATACAGGTAAACTTTATACCAGCATGGTAAAGTGTAAGAGCCATGTAATGTTACAAGTTCAAATGGAGAAAACTAGTTGTACACTATTAAATCTCATGCCTCATTTTGAATAAACACGATTAAGTATGGAGTGTTCAAACAAACCCAATACCAAATTGTTTTATCCATAGGTTGTACTGTATAGCGGGTTATTTTCAGGGGGATTTTCCCATATGGAATAAAATCGCCAAAATAAATTCTACTAATTTTAAAGGGTACATGCAAAAGTATTGATGAAAATGTTGAATCGGCCAAAATATTTTGTATACCTTTTTCAATTAAAATACCGAAATTTTACACCTGCGAAAATAACCCACAATAAGGTATTTTAGTAAGTTGTTTCATTGGATATTATTGTTGTTTTTATTGTCCTTTAGGTAAGTTGAACAGACACTTACCTTTCTAGCAAATTCTGGTAAAACGAATGCACTGCTGTGTATACTAGAGTTGTAATACTTTAAATCTAACTTCTCACTTTCTTCAGGTGTCAATTTTCTCAATGGTTCTGCAAAATTGGTCTCCTGAAAGAAAAAAGAAAAGATAAACATTCAAATTGTTTTAACTTTGTGATTGATAGTAAAATGAATGCTTGCATTTAAGTAAACCGAAACAAACTTTGAAGACAAAATCATTAAATTTTTCTTACTAAAAGTTATGCCACCAAATAATCTGTGTTTCAAGTTTATCAGCATTGTATCTATAAGATCCATAACATTTGGATGTGGCAAACTTAAAATAGAGAACTGGTATGCAATATTATGCAATATCTCCATTTGTAAAGGGGCATAACTCTTGAAAAGTATAAATGACACCACCCAAATTAAATATTAATCTATGGTATAGTACTACAGTCGTACGTATATACAAACCAACAAGAATAAAAGTGTATGCCTCCTCTGCTATGGCAGGAGCATAAAATCCTATCTGTTCACATATATAGGTCTATTCAATTTTACAACACATGAAAAGTCCTATATCATGTATATATCCACTCATACAATGTATTGGGGGAAAATGTCACTAGGGTAGTTGGATAGTTACTTGGTTTTTACTACACATGATAAAACTTTCCACTAGGATAGGTGAATATTTACTGGTTTTTACTGAACAATCACACGATAAATCTCCCAATAGGAAAGTTAGATAACTACTTAGTTTTAATACATATGATAAATCATTCCTGTAAGAAAGTTGGAAAGTTTCTAGATTTTTACTACACATGATAAATCCTTTTTGCCCACTAGGGTAGGTGGGTACTTACTGGGTTTTTACTACACATGATAAAACCTATCTGTCCACTAGGGTAGGTGGGTATTGCTGTGTAGGCATAACTTGTTACAGCATACAGATTGCCACAAAAATCTAACATTCCTTTAATTAGGTCTAAATGAAGCCATAAACACTCTCCTGAAAGAAGATTTCCCAGTATAAATCAATCATACATATAAAGAAATTGTTCTTTAAATCAGATCTTTATCAGGAGCTACATGTAATTCATACCTTTTCCAGGACACATTTTGACAGGTTATTTCTATTGTAGAATAACTACATTACCCCATTGCATTAACATGTGTCTTTTGAAAACCAGGTATTACTGTATGGTTTTGTTTGTTGATAAAGAAGTCAGATGCATGTCAATTAAACAATGGTATCAACATGGAAGTATTATCAAATAAGTTATTCAAATATGGAAGTAGGAGGCAAGAACAGTGCTCTAATATAAATACATTTAAAATTCAAATTACAAAACTATATTTCAGGCTGATATATTCATACAAAAAAAAAAACTAAATAAAATCTGTCAGATTTAATCATAAAAATTTAATATATATAAAAGTTAACTAATCACAATGAATGAATTATGTTTACATTTATCTATAGTTATAGCGGTTACCTTGACAACAGACAATGCCACCTGGTTTTAATGCGGTCTTCATCAACTCATAATATGATTTCTCAAACAAAGATGATGCTGGTCCTACAATAAACCAATATAAACCTAGCTATTATCATTTAGGTCAAAGGTTTTTAAGGCATTTCAAGGATATCAAGTCAGGAACTTTAGACAATTGTTTTCCATAAGTTTGATGTGTTTGAGTTTTTGACTTTGCCATTTGATGAGGGACTTTCAGTTTTGAATTTTTCTTGCAGTATGCAGGCCCATTGGACTCACAAACTCGACTTTAACAGTCACAAGTCGAACAAAACATTGACTTTAACAGTGCTTATTTGTTTTCAAGAGGGGTTCATCCAAACCCCCTCTGGCTACGGGTATGGTATGTTTTTGTATGTTATTTTCAGTACTGTTTTTGAAGATTTGCCACTGTCAATTGAGTTTTAAGACAGTCACAAACTATAGTGTTGCTGTCCACACGCAAATAAGAGACCAATCAAATTCCCAACTGAGTTATTCAAATACAAACTGTTATTCTTAATTATATTTTATAATAAGAATACAATTTGTTTATTGTAGTGTCACATATTTATACTAGTTAAATGTTCAAAACACAAATAACAAATTCTGATTCCTAAAACAACATTTATGCCAATAATTTTGACAGCAGATGTTATCCAATCAATGTTTAGATATCAGATAATTATGATAATAATCAGTATTACAAGTACACACCCGTGATATCGCGGGTCCGTGACTGAATTAAAGTATATAACTATGCCTAAGCCTTATTTTAGTAATTAGTATTGTCATCTGATAAAGTCATGTCGATTATAAGATACAAAGTTTTCTCTGCTTTCAAATCTTTCTGTTTGAACCCGTCGACCTGGAACTTATCAATTATTGGTAATATTAATTATTTGGAAAACAAAAAGTCCTGGCTATCCAGGAATGGAGTATTTTTTAATCAACAGCATTGTCCTATATTAGTTATCTTAGAAAGTCTAGCTGATTGCTGAATAAAACTACAATAGGGAACAATTTGACAATGATTGAATTTAGTAGTGTCAGCCCTTTGATTATGACCCGTGTATATAGCAAAATCCTAAATACACCGTTTGGTGGTGCGCCTGTCAAATGCGGAACGTACAGATAAGGTAATAGCTAACAGGTGAATATACTATTGGTATCGGTATCGGATTCGACCCGGAACTTGTTAATTATTGGCAATATTAATTATGTGGAAAACAAAAGGGTCTGGAGTGGTGTAATTTTTAATCTACACCATTGTCCTATATTAGTTATATATAGAGTTGAATTCTTTGATTTGTCGTTTTTACCCGATGACGGCTGACAAATTGGACCTCGTAATTTTAGTATTATAGATTTTAATCATGTTAATGGTGGTACTCAAAATAATCATAGTTCCTAAGCCAAAAACTGAACCATGTGAACCGTTTTTAAGATTTTTTTTAAACTTCTAGATCAGTTCAATGGAATTGTCTGCCATACACAAAATACATAAAATTTAAAACACTTTATTACTTTTAATCAAAACATTAAGAAATACTTGACACAGATAAGTTTATGAATGATTTTAGAATGTACGTAATAATGATTGGTACATCAAGTACATGCATATATGTATATCACATGTTTTCATTTTAACTACATGTACCTCTTGAACTGTTTAATCTTTTATAAAGTTACGTACATTGAACTATAAGATTGTAAATAATCTATCTGTAAATATCTGTTTATGATTGTAATGTATTGAATGTTCGGGCCTCATGGAAGATAAGCTTGTAACTTACTGTGGTTAATCTCTTAAAAAACAAGAATGTGTCCATAGTAAACGGATGCCCCACTCGCACTAAATTTAGGTCAACACTTTAATTTGGAATTAAAATTAGAAAGATCATATCATAGGGAACATGTGTACTAAGTTTCAAGTTGATGTAACTTTAACTTCATCAAAAACTACCTTGACCAAAAACTTTAACCTGGCGAACGGACGCACAGACGAACGAACGGACGCACGGACGGAGGCACAGACCAGAAAACATAATGCCCCTCTACTATTGTAGGTGGGGCATAAAAAGAATTTATTATCATTATTTTATCACTGCTGTTTTTCTAATAGTTTAATATGTTCATGTAAAAAAGACTTAGAGGACAAATAGAACATTTCACTTGATACTCCTTATTCAATCTCTATGTTAAAATGGCCAATCTTTTGAAAATATATTTCATACCATATAGTAATGGCATCTAAACTGTGTTATTTTTTTTGTATTCAAACAGTTCCTAAATTTGCCTGTAATTTGTCACCATTACTGTTACTGTTATGTTCCTCCTATCTAAGGAGCACTCCCGAAGGATAAGAACATTACCATAGTAACAATAGATTACTAACCAATGGGATCTGACGAATCTGTTATAATGACATCAAATTCACCCTGGTGTTTTTTCATGTACTCAAATCCATCTCCAATATGCAGAGTTAATTTGTCACTGTTAAACCCACATGACATGTTGGGTAAATACTTTTTAGATACCTCTATCACTTTCTGAAATAGAAAAAATAGAATAAAGTTTGATGGAAGTCTATAATAGATTCAGTGCTTTATTTCCTTTTTCAAGATGCTGTTTCTGTGTGACATTGATTTTTGTAGCATGAATTATGTGACCTAGCCTACAGTAGAAATATTAGGAGTGCTCCTCAAAAAAGTATTTAGCCTGAAACAAACAAAACCAAAGAATGTTTTTTCAGTATAATAGATATTTATTACCCATATAACTAAATATAGTGTATAAATTTTATAACATTTGATTGAGGCAAACTAAAGATACAGAACAGAAACAACAGATTTAGCAAATTTCTATTTATAAAGGGGCATAACTCAAGATTTGTTAAAGGAGCACTACTTACGAGATAAAAAAATAAAACTGAATTGATTTGTTCAATCTTGTCAAAATAAGATAATAATCATTGGTGATGAATTGTTCAATTGCAATTAAATAATTCAACATCATAGAATCAATATTCATGTAACCTTCAATTCAACCATTTAGCTAGAGATGGTTGTGCATGAATTAGGCATGTTCAGTTATCAGAATGGAAAAGAATCTCAACATTGAAAGTGTTTTAAAGGAAACAATTTGATTAAACTGATTCAATTTACAATAACTCATTCTTTTTATACAGGTAAAAACAATAATTGATATATTTATTTTTAGCCTATATTATGAAATCAAGCAGACCTAGAAAAATCTAATTGAACTAGTTTGCTATCTATCAATTTATTTCTATATTTTTTGTTTATATCATGTTATATGACTGTCTGCAGTCTTTGGAGGTCTCCTCAATGGTTCATTAGACATGTTAGATGGTATCTGGACGAAAAATACATGCTGATAGATATTACCGAGCCCATGTATCATGTGTACATTGTAAATTGTAAAAATAATGTTAATTTAATGATAAATGTTTAAGGTAAATGAGGAAATAAGAAGAAAATGCATAAACAATGTAGACAATGTGTTTTCTGTTTACACAGAGATCATGGAGATATATCTTGCACTTGTATTTGTAATGCATTATCACTCAAACTAATTACAAAAATTATTATTTCTACTAATTGCTGAAAAAAGCACACCTAAGTCTCCCTCCCAAGATAAGTCAGACAAGACCTTGTAGACCAAATGCAAGGAAAGTTAGTCTCAACCCTTCCAAATTAATTCACAGAATAGACTAGATTAAAGAAAGATAGATAGATAGATAGTTTATTAACGTCTCACCATTAATATACACAATACAATATTTACATATATTGTAACGTGTAACCGGGCGAGTACGTTTAGATATTTTTATCCTCGGGTTCGTACCAGTTTCCTAGGATTTGAAAAGCAATTCAAAAGTTCTAAAGTCAATAAAAAGGTTACACTATCACTATCAAATATGAAATAAATACTATACTACATAAAACGAATTTCAACCCCTATTAACCTAAACCAAACTTGTTGAATTAAAACTGTTTAAAACCCTTTCAGTCCAATACTGTTTAAAACCAACTGTTTGAAACTATAGTCTGAAACCTAAATATATGGAACTGGTTTGAAACATAAATGTATGAAACAGGTCTGAAATCTAAATGTATGAAACTGGTCTAAAACATAAATGTATGGAACGGGTCTGAAACCTAAATGTATGAAACTGGTCAGACGGTTTGGAACTATTGTCTGAAACCTAAATGTTTGGAAATGGTCTGAAACCTAAATGTTTGGAACTGGTCTGAAACCTAAATGTTTGGAACTGGTCTGAAACCTAAATGTTTGGAACTGGTCTGAAACCTAAATGTATGAAACTGGTCTGACAGTTTGGAACTATTGTCTGAAACCTAAATGTATGAAACGGGTCTGAAACCTAAATGTATAAAATGGGGCTGAACCGAAATGTATCAAACGGACTGAAACTGAAATGTGTCAAACGGGCTGAAACCTAAAAGGTATAAAACTTTATTTAATAAACATGTCTATAACTGTCGGAACAACAGGATAGCACTAAGGCATGGTATGTCAGCAAACACTCACTGCAATAATGAGAGATGTGAGACGCAAAACCTTAGCACCAGCCCTGTTTGGACAATCTGTACCGAACCAACAGTCTCAGACCATTCTCTATTCTGTCCGCAGGTTCCAAGCACTTCACTTTACTTAAACTAAACCTTCTGCCTGCTATAAACTACTTCCTTTCCGACCTTTCCGATGTTCACTGACTGCTGTCTTCGGTACAAATGACAACTTTAACTGAATAGCTACCCACTATTTATACTTCGAACGCGGACCTCGAAGAGAGCACCCTAGCAACAACTTTACAGGTAAAGCGTCTGATAGCAACCAAGGATAAAGGGATGATTTCTAATGCCGTTTTCAATGATAAAGAGATCAAATGGAAAATTCAAAGAGGTTTCGAAAAATATACAACTGTAGAAATATTATAACCTTCTTAAACTATAAATTCATAACAATATCATAAAACATAAATATAAATTAATGCCATTCTTAAAAGAATTATGAGAGACAAAAAGTATTTCATACAATAATAAAAGGAGTTTATTAAAGCAAGCAAAGTATATAATTAAAGCATGTATATTACATGTATATTAAGGTGCAGACTTTTACTTTCAATATGTTATCCATAGTGTACCAAAATAATTAGAGGACTATTTCCAGCATCAGCTCAAAGATCTGACAGTAAGTAAATATTGGTATATATGCAGTGTGGAAAATCTACAAGAAAATTCAATAGAACTTGATGTATGTAGGTATAAACTAATATAAATATTTAAACAGGATTTCAGAGAAATGAAACATCAATGAATTGTATTAAAAGTTCTCTCAAAAATGCAATTCTTTGTTTCAGTATTAAAAATTCCAAAAGAAAAAAAACAAATAGCTTGATTGGTTTTGAGTTTGCCTAAATTTACTGAAGAGTAATTACAAAATTCTGTTTTCCCCAAGAATAATTTCAATTCCCTGTCTTTACTCAGTGATATTCCTAATTCCCTGTTTTTAATTCCCATATTTTGTCAGATATCTTAAATTCCATGGTTTTACCAATTTTTTTTCAATTACCTGTTTTTACCAAGAGATATTTCTTATTCCCTGTTTTAACCCAGATACATTTTAATTCCATGTTTATATCCAGAAACAAAGATAGGTATTTTGGATTCCTTGTTATATATGTCAGTATGTCAGGCAGGTGTTTTTGAACACCTGCTATTACAGGAATTATTCATATAGGTATTTTTTATTACTTGTTATATGCCAGGCAGGTATTTTAACTTTCTATTATCACAATGACACCTATATTTACATAAACTTCATTTAGTGATACATGCATGACATTCACAGGGATTTCCAAGAACACTTTTATTTATCTGTAACCTGGTAACATGTGACTTATTCACAATTCAAGTAAGGACTTATTTTCATACAACAAAGATACCTGTTTGAGCATACTGTTTATTGATTATTGGCCCTCTGGAGGTTTGATACTTGTACAAATAAATGTTGTATTAACAATCTAATCTTTTTCACATATAATCTGATGACTCCAGTTGATGCTTGATTACCTCCCTTAGTACCTATCAACATACCTCGTCTATTTCACACATATATACTGAAGACACCTGTGGATGTTTAACAACCTCTCTTAGTACGCCCCCATCACCTCCACCAATTATCAAAACCTGAAAAGAAAAAATTAAAATGATATACATTAAATTGAGAACATGGAGAATGGATGAATGCATGACATGTAACATTTTAGAACTTGACATAAATTTCAATTTAAATACCTTTCAACATTTTCTTAAGAAATTAGTATGCATATTATTTGCATACCTGTTTTTCATGTACCAATTTTTGATGATAACTGTGAACCACAAATTCAGATCTATTTTTTTAATTTAAAAAAAAAATTTTATGCAAAAATCACTTAAAAGGGTGACTCTGAAATCACTTGTAATAAAATTGAGAATGGAAATGGGGAATGTGCCAAAGAGACAACAACCCGACCATAGAAAAAAACAACAGCAGAAGGTCACCAACAGGTCTTCAATGTAGCGAGAAATTCCCGCACCCGTAGGCGTCCTTCAGCTAGCCCCTAAACAAATATATACTAGTTCAGTGATAATGAACGCCATACTAATTTCCAAATTGTACACAAGAAACTAAAATTAAAATAATACAAGACTAACAAAGGCCAGAGGCTCCTGACTTGGGACAGGCGCAAAAATGCGTATGGGTTAAACATGTTTGTGAGATCTCAACCCTCCCCCTTTACCTCTAGCCAATGTAGAAAAGTAAACGCATAACAATACGCACATTAAAATTCAGTCCAAGAGATGTCCGAGTCTGATGTCAGAAGATGTAACCAAAGAAAATAAACATAATGACAATAATACATAAATAACAACAGACTACTAGCAGTTAACTGACATGCCAGCTCCAGACTTCAAATAAACTGACTGAAAGATTATGATTTCATCATATGAACTTCAGGCACAATCCTTCCCGTTAGGGGTTTAGTATCATACCATCATAACATATATGAGAAGAAAATAACCCGTGTCATGCCAACAACTGGTTTTTGAATAAATGTGTTTAGTTCCGATGCAAAGACCCTATAAGTGAATCAATATTAACGCCAAAATATGCAATCTTTAATGACCTGACAACAGAATTGTAACTATATCCCTTCTTAATAAGTCTATTCAAAGGTTTTGTTAGTTTTTGAGGTGAATACTGACACCTTTGTGCTTTATAAAGAATATTTCCATAAAAAATTGGATGTGAAATACCTGAACGTATAAGAAGTCTGCATGTTGAGCTATATTTACGAATGATGTCCTTATACTGATGATAAAATTTAGTAAATGTTTTGTAATTGGATCTCCCCTTCCTAAACTGTTCACTGGTAAGGATAACCTTAGGGTAATTATAAGATCTCCCCTTTCTAAACTGTTCACTGGTAAGGATAACCTTAGGGTAATTATAAGATCTCCCCTTTCTAAACTGTTCACTGGTAAGGATAAGGCCAACTAAAATTAATTAGTAGATTTTCATCCAATTTTTTGAAAAAAATGGGGCGGGTGGGAGGATTATATTTTTTAATTTTTATTTCTTATAAAACCCTCTTGTGACGTGTTCTTCAAATATGCAAGTGTAATAATATATCAAGCTTATATTATGTATATACATATATAAGGAATCGTACATAATATTTCAAATCTTAACGTGAATAAAAATCTCTAATTGGCAACCACTGTTCTACATGTAATTGCTGCGTTAGAAGCCTAAACAGCAAAAGCATAAAATTAGAAAGCTCTCTTCAGTTGGACTACATTCACCAAATTTAGTGTCTTTTTAAGCGACCATTTTTTTGTCTCCATAAAATGAAACATATATGCAACTAAAGAATTACGAGTTCAGAATAAAATGAAACTGTTTTGAAAATGAAAAAGTTGGTGCTTTTCTTCTTATAGATGCACATATAATTAATATATAAAACATGAACTTAACCAAAAAAGAGAAGATGTTTAATGGCTCTATTGAGGGTATTGGGACAGAAGGTGTTTGTGCTGTTTGTCAACAAAAAAGCCATGGGTACATCTAAGTGTATGTTTGCCGACTTTTTTTAACTCAAATATACTGTCATAAATCTAACAAGTTCGTGCTTGTGTCATTTTATTTATACAGTTATGGTTTTGTACGAATGTGTTCCACGATTCGTGCTCTTTGGGTATAATTCACAGTCCAAAATTCCTGCCACAAAGTCATTTTATCAATAAAAAAATCAACGGTTTTCTAAATCACAGAAATTTATGTCATGCCGCGATTTGCCATCTTGGACACAGCGTATTACTTGTAACCCGGTTATTTCATGCCCTTCTTGAAAATAAACTCATCATAGATACCAGGACTATATATATACGCCAGACGCGAGTTTTGTCTACAAAAAAAAAATCAGTGACGCTCGAATCCAAAAAAGTTAAAAAGGCCAAATAAAGTAAGAAGTTGAAGAGCTAGAGATCAATCTCTATTCTCGGTAAGACGATTTTGTCATCATAGAGCTGCAGAATCTTTATTAATTACTCGAAGTAATACGAAAACCGAAATTTGAAACAGGAAGTTTGGAAGGAAACAAATTTTTTTACGGTTACCGGAAACGGAGATGAACAAATCCGGAAATCGTAAATTTTTCAAAATAAAAAAAATCGGGGCGGGACAATTTCCGAGGGGCGGGCGGGGATGAAAATCTATCAATTAATTTTAATTGGCCTAACCTTAGGGTAATTATAAGATCTCCCCTTTCTAAACTGTTCACTGGTAAGGATAACCTTAGGGTAATTATAAGATCTCCCCTTTCTAAACTGTTCACTGGTAAGGATAACCTTAGGGTAATTATAAGATCTCCCCTTTCTAAATTAAACTGTTCACTGGTAAGGATTACATTAGGGTAATTGGATCTCCCCTTTCTAAACTGTTTACTGGTAAGGATTACCTTAGGGTAATTGGATCTCCCCTTTCTAAACTGTTCACTGGTAAGGATAACCTAAGCCTAGGGTAATTGGATCTCCCCTTCCTAAACTGTTCACTGATAAGGACTACCTTAGGGTAATTGAATCTCCGTTTTCTAAACTGTTCACTGGTAAGGATTACATGTACCTTAGGGTAATTGGATCTCCCCTATCTAAACTGTTCACTGGTAAGAATTACCTTAGGGTAATTGGATCTCCCCTTCCTAAATTGTTCACTGGTAAGGATAACCTTAGGGTAATAAGATCTCTTCTTCCCAAACTGTTCACTGATAAGGATTACCTTAGGTTGATTAGATCTCCCCTTCTCAAACTGTTCACTGGTAAGGATTACCTTAGGTTGATTGGATCTCCCCTTCTCAAACTGTTCACTGATAGAGATAACATTAGGGTAATTAGATCTCCCCTTCCTAAACTGTTCACTGATAAAGACTACCTTGGAGGAATTGGATCTCCCCTTTCTAAACTGTTCACTGATAAGGATTAACATAGAATAATAGGATCTCCCCTTCCTAAACTGTTCACTGATAAGGACTACCTTGGAGGAATTAGATCTCCCCTTTCTAAACTGTTCACTGGTAAGGACTACCTTGGAGTAGATGGATCTCCCCTTCCTAAACTGTTCACTGGTAAGGATTAACATAGAATGATGGGATCGCCCCTTCCTAAACTGTTCACTGATAAGGACTACCTTGGAGTAATTGGATCTCCCCCTTCCTAAACTGTTCACTGGTAAGGATTAACATAGAGTAATAGGATCTCCTCTTCCTGAAAGGTTCTTTGGTAAGGATTACCTAAGGGTTATTAGATCTCCCCTTTCCAAACAGTTCACTTGAAAGGATTAACTTAATGTAATTGGATATCCCCTCCCTAAACTGTTCACTGGTAAGGATTACCTTAAGATAGTTTGATCTCCCCTTCCCAAACTGTTCACTGGTAAAGATTACCTTCAAGTTATTGGATCTCCCCTTCCTTTTAAACTCTTCACTGGTAAGGATTACATGTACCTTAGGGTAATTGGATCTCCCCTTTAAAACTGTTCTATTTGCAAACCTTTTGAGGGTTAGGATGAGAATTCAGTGGTAAATGTGCCAACATTTCTTGATATGAAAATTCATCTCTTTCTGTGCACTGTATTACACCATCTAACACCAAAACATTACCATAAGTTTTACTGAAATAGACAACACTGACATATAATATTTACTGAGTGAAAGAGGGAACCCTTTGACATGTAATATTAACTGAAATAGGGATCACTGACAAATAGTATTTACTGAACATGCTGAAATAGCACTGACATATAAGTTTAACTTTATTAGCACTGACATATATATCATTATATAAGTTTTCTTAAATAGCACTGCCATATAATTTAAACTTAAATAGCACTGACATATATATATAATTTAAAATTAAATAGCACTGACATATAATTTAAACTTAAATAGTACTGACATATAATTTAAACTTAAATAGCACTGACATATAACAATGTATAAGCTTAAATTAAATAGCACTGGCAATTAAGTTAAACTTAAATAGCACTGAATATATAATTTAAACTTAAATAGCACTGACATATATAATTTAAACTTAAATAGCACTGACCATGCTGACATATAAGCTTATATTAAATAGCACTGGCAATTAAGTTTAACTTACAAATGTAAATACCACTGACATATAAGTTTAACTTAAATAAGATTCAAGATTCAAAGTTTTATTTAGAGTCGATATTCAATAAACTACATAACACAAGCTCTAGTGAGCTTTAAAATAGCACTGACATATAATTAAAATTTTAAATAGCACTGACATACGTATAAGTTATATTGATCTGTTTATCATGTTTATTTGAATATGTACATGTCCCATGATAGGGTTTCAGGTTAAGGTTAATTATAATTTCACAATTCTGCTTTTATGAAAAATATATATTTTGCCTAAAACCAACAAAACTTGTAAAATAAGAATATTTGGACACCTTTTTTGTTCACATTTTTTATTCTCAAAATTAGCAAAAAAATATTAGGCTAATGATAAGCTGAATGATTATGCCCTTTAACTTTATTATATATCTAAATATACACGATTGTTATACCTTTACCTTTATACCTTTATACCTTTATCTTCGGGTCGTTAAATAAGCCAAAGGCTTCTACTGACCCCTCATCTTGGATTGTCGTATATGCATTTCTCTTCTCATAATTAATATATATATATATATAATATATATTAAACTTATAATAAAAAACACTTATTTGGGTGTGCGCAGCTGAACACTTAATTAACACGAACATATGAATTTATAAGGGTTCCAGTTTTCGCCATTTAGTGCAGACTTAAAATTATTTAGAGTCTTTGCCGTCACTGTTAAATCAGACAGGTTATTCCACTGATCCACTACTCTAATTGAAAAAGTATTTAGTCTATGTGTGGTCTTACACTGTTTTTTAAACAGTTTTAATGAGTGACCTCTTGTATTATTAGATGGTGCTAATGTAAATAGCTTCATCCAGTCGATGTCATCTATACCATGCAACGATTTGTAGACTTGTATCATGTCATTCCTATCCCTACGATATTCCAAAGTTGGCAAACCCAATGAACGTAGCCTGTCTTCATAATTAAGATGACAAATATTTTTCACCAGTTTTGTGGCCCTCCTTTGTACAGATTCCAGTTTACGGATGTCTTTTTTAAGATACTTGTTGTACTAAAAATTGGAAAACATTCATCAAAACCTAGATGTTCTTATTAAAAACTATGAAAAAGCAAAAAATTCTTTACAGCTAAATTCTAAGTAACATTGTATCTTCTTTTATCTTTTAATTTTAGCATTGACTGAAAATGCATCATATAAGATAAAATAACAGTTTGGACACGTGTGTTGTTTATACAGTGAGAGATATCAAATTTTACCTTTTAAATACAATTAAATCCTGATATTTAGATTTTTCATGAAACAACAATTCTTCCACTTGGAGTGACATGCACTGTCCTGGCCATAGTTCACTTAATTCACTAAACCACCCGTCTTTAATTAAATCCATTGGTAATCAGCTGATGAAC
Organism: Mytilus galloprovincialis; assembly: GCA_037788925.1. Classification (NCBI taxonomy): domain Eukaryota; kingdom Metazoa; phylum Mollusca; class Bivalvia; order Mytilida; family Mytilidae; genus Mytilus; species Mytilus galloprovincialis. The sequence goes on along the minus strand of CM075342.1, from coordinate 74,693,420 downwards.
CGAAAAACGGAAACTGTTAACTTCGGGTGTTCTCTTGGATTTACCAGGTAGACGTAAAAATCAGAGGATTCCAGAAAATGGCCTCCTCAGACGAACCCTTGCCAAAATTCCATGAAAGGGTTGGATCGCTTGTCCAACTGAGTAATGAGAACAGGACAGCACAGAGAAACCATCCCGCCCAAGAGTTCAATAATGGTGTCGCTATTAGCAGAGACCCATTAAAGGAAGACCAATTATTTGAAGTCAAAATAGACAAAAAGGTTGTCCATGTCTCAGCATGTCTTATATTTTTCTTACTTTGTCAGCGTTTCCCCAGTCTCTTAAACCAATATCAGCCTTAAAATGGTGCGATATGTCTGTGCTAACATTTTAACCAAAACCGTCTGTGCATACCCATAAACATTTGAGTGAAGGGTTGCCATGTATGTATGTACTTCGAGATTCCGCCCCTTGATTGACCGCAAGGGTACAGCGGATCCATGTACACTCCCTAAGGATTAATGGAGATGTGTCCTTTACAATATTATCCCACCACCAGAACAATCCCCACCCAACACTGCCCAATGGAGCGTGTAGGACACAGAGAAGTCTGTTATTATGGTGGAGGAAGCTGAAGTACTTGGAGAGAACCACCGGGCCACTCGATGCAAACAGACAAGCCAGAGAGATATCAGAAGATTGATCTCCAGGTCAAAGAAGGGGACAACTTTGACCAACCGAGGCCCCCAAAGTACCCATTCTACTTTAAACTCCGGTCTGGGTACCAGAGATGTGTGTGAGAGGGTGAAAATTACCCTTCTGATGTACTGATATTTTTAGCACCCCGAGTCAGAATCGAACTCGGGACCTTTAGCAATGTAGCTATCGGTCTTAACCACTAGACCACAAACTCACATAATGTACATGGTCCAAATCTATACTATTATAAAACAAGAAGACCTCATTTTGTGTGTCGCTTCTCTTCCTTCCACAATAAATTAATCATCATGCCTCTGGGTTCTATATGTAACATGCATAGTCGCATTTGTCATCCATTCTTATGATTATTCAGATTGTGTTATTTTTTGAGAAAAAACGAAAAAAAAGGAGTCCGAATATTGATTACGTCATCAGACTGACTTTTAGTCATAGATAAACTTCCGGTTTGAAACACGCACAAGTACAACCAATCGTATGATAGATAACAAAAATGAAAAAATAAATAAGCCAATCAGAGCGTTCTCCATATCATGGTGTTTAGGTCACCAGAACCACAACTATTATACCTCCTTAGAGAGGACAATTATTTTTTGCGTTTATCTACATGTAAACTACGATTATAATACTTTAATATATAGAGACTCTCTGTATTCTGTCTGCAGTTTTCTTTGAAATATATTACTATTTTTAAAAGGGGTCATACCAGTTGAATATATTTTAAAATAAGTAAAACATGTGGAAACAAGAATGTGTCCATAGTACACGGATGCCACATCGGCACTATATTTACTAAGTTTCGAGTTGATTGGACTTCAACTTCATCAAAAACCTCCTCGACCAAAAACTTTAACCTGACGCGGGATAGACGGAAGGACGAACGAACGAACGCACAGACTAGAAAACATAATGCCCATAAATGGGTCATAAAAATTTATTGTTGGAAGTGAAAGTAGTGATTTGGCAAAAATGAAAGTAGGGTAGAGATTAGAGGGAGGCAGGACCTTTTTTGGGACGTCGGGGTCGTGTGTTTTAAGCCTGGGATTTGGGGATTGTTTCTTACGGGATCCGGGAATATATTTTTCGATTTCGGGATATGAATTTCTTTAAATTCTGCATCTCAGAATTTCATGTTTTTAAGCCCAGGATTTCGGGATCAGGAACCCTCAGACCACCCTCAAATTGGCCTTAGTCGGTCTTAGGTATTTATACAAGATTCATATCCTACCATTGGCATGTTAACAAGGCTCTCAAAAGAAAAAGCACTTATGGATTGTCCTAGAAGCATATTTTATTAGACTAATAATGGTCTATATATAAGCAGAACTTTACATTTATTTCATGTTTGAAGCGGTGCAAATTTTTAATTTAATTTGAATTTTACCAAAAGATGCATTGTAGCAAAGGAGAAGAATAATTGTGGTCTGAGGCACGAAACACGAAAATAATTGAATTTAACAGAAAGGAAACAAATAATCAGACTTTGGAAAAAGGGAGAGGGCTTTTGATACCTTTTATGTAATTCTCCATACATAATATCTTTTACAAAAATTCACCCTACAGCAGTTCACAAGCTGTATATGCACGCGATTTCGCGGGTGTGTTCTAGTATTTATGACGTCTGGCAAGGCTATTTTACTTTTTTCTGGGTTGCCTCCCTGCGTCCCAGAAATTTTTTTAAAATAGCCTTGCCAGACATCATAATTATTTGGACTACCATGTACAGAACACGATCTTCCAGTATCAGTCTTTCACTGAAAAAGATTGTCAATTGAAGACGTCATTTACCAGATAGAAGGCGCGCCTGTATCCCTGCTCTACTAATTAAGAGTGTCCAATACTTTCAGAATCGTCATTCCATAGGGTAGCACATGTACCTCAATATTTTATGTTCCGTAAGTATGGAAATTATCTTGATTCCCATACGTCTGGGTGACCATTCTTATTAGATTTAAATTTTCCAAATATTTTGTGCAGTCTAAAATCAAACTTTTTCCTCTGTTTGTTCAACTCGGGCTGGAGGTAACGATGCCTAGGTTTTCATGACTATGGTCACATGGTGATGGAAGTCATATGACAGATTCAACTAAAAAAGGTATCTGGAACTGCGTACATGTACATTCATGACATTTGTATATGGCCATAGGCCACTTCAAGTTTGATGTATCATACCTACTAATCCTCACGTTTTGAGCAGGAGACTCCCCCTTAAATGCCAAAATTCTGGAAATCTCCCGCTTGCCGGTACCCTCCTGTACGGGAGTACAGAATCTACCATATTAGGATATTTTAACCTTGAATGACAAGTTAACATTAATTACGTTTTTGAGTCACTGATGAGGGTTGTTGTTACCTGTAAATCACAGACAATGTGTAATTAAATGGCTTCACTTGGCAGCTTGGGTGTCAAACATAGTACTAACTAGATATAATTGAAATGGGAGCCATCTCTGTGGGCCCCGCTGTGAATAATGTGCATTAAAAAATTGTATCTTTACCATAGGACATGGGTTTGTCAACTGAAATCAAAGTTTTTGACCTTGACCTTTGACCTAGGAAGTTGTAAATAAATTATGACACACCCTTTGGTGTTGGTTTATAAACATGTCAAGTATAAACTTTGAAATGATAATGGTTCTCAAGATATAGAGCGGACACGATCTTTACCATAGGACATGGGGTTGTCAACTGAAACTAAAGTTTTTGACCTTGACCTTTGACCTAGGAAGTTGCACATAAATTATGACACACCCTTTGGTGTTGGTTTATATACATGTCAAGTATAAACTTTGAAATGATAACGGTTCTCAAGATATAGAGCGGACACAATCTTTACCATAGGACATGGGGTTGTCAACTGAAACCAAAGTTTTTGACCTTGAACTTTGCCCTAGGCAGGTTCATAAATTATGACACACCCTCTGGTGTTGGTTCATATACATGTCAAGTATAAACTTTGAAATCATAACGGTTCTCAAGATATAGAGCGGACACGATCTTCACCACAGGACACAGGGTTGTCAACTGAAACCAAAGTTTTTTTACCTTGACCTTTGACCTAGGAAGTTGTACATACATCATGACACGCCCTCTGGTGGTGGTTAATAAACATGTAAAGTATAAAGTATGAAATCATAATGGTTCTCTAGATATGGAGCAGACACAAAGTTAAAGTGTTACGGACGGACGGACGGACGGATGTACGGACGCTTTGACCTAGGAAGTTGTACATACATCATGACACGCCCTCTGGTGGTGGTTAATAAACATGTAAAGTATAAAGTATGAAATCATAATGGTTCTCTAGATATGGAGCGGACACAAAGTTAAAGTGTTACGGACGGACGGACGGACAGACTGATCACTATAGGGCGACCCTCCTAAAGGTGGGGCCCTAATTAAGGATCATTAACGACTTTTGCTTCAAGCTTTCAAAACACTTCAAAGAAATTTCAGGTTACTTCCCCAGTTTAAACCTGTTTTTTAAGTTTCCCTTCTAAAAATAATGTGAATTGATAAAACAATATAAATTAAATACAAATTGAACAAAGAATCATAAAAAGGACGGCAACTTAATAATTTTTGATGCCTAAGGAGAAAAAATCACTTAAAAAAATATACCTCTATTCAATGTTTGAATTGAAATTTATAATTTATTTATAAAACAAAATTGTTTCTCTTGTAAATGTGCATACACATACTGTACCATGTAACCATAATCATGATAATAGTTAAAGACATGGAGTACACATATATTATAGTTGTTTTGATGGGATGCAAATGACAAAGATATGATGTGAAAGGAAATAAATAAATAACACACTCTGTTTAGGCATGACAAGTTTTAATCAGATTTAAAGAAAAAAAGTATATTTAGTAACTCTTATATATATATATATAAATATGTTTTGTAGATGAATAAATAAACAGGTCATATATTTCACTTGAAAATGTCATTTGCGCCAAAGCTCCCCCTCAGCTGTTATGACTGAGGGGGAGATCTCCCTCTTTGAAGGTTTCTTAGGTTGGCAGGTATGGATGTATACAGATGCCAGTATCTGTCTCAAACTTTGGTTTTAGTGAACATCAGTTATCTTTTTCAGAGTGTTTTCAATGGACATATAACGTTAAAAAATCTTGCCAAATGACATTAACAGTAATTTTTTTGATACATGACATGCATGACAAAATTAAACTGTACATTTTTTATATCAGTGTTCAGTGTATGGCAATAAAATAATCATCAGATTTTGAAGAATTATGTTCCTTTTTTTTTCTCAAAAATAACAAACAATTAAATATTTTCAGGCGTGTGATGAAAAAGAAAATATATATGTAATGTATACAGTTGCATATTGTTTGCATACTCATAAGATTTACCCAGTATTCAGTACTATAGTTTAACATTGTTATTGTGGAAATCATTTTTTGATTGTTTCAGGTTAATTCATGGAGTGGATCTATAGAGATTGGAGTGACTACTTGTGATCCAAATAACCTGAACTTCCCTATCAGTGCAACAGGTTTCAGAGAGGGAACATGGGTTATGTCTGGTAGTTCTATACTGAAGGATGGACATTCTATAACAGAGGAGTATGGGGCAGGTAAGGTTTTAGAGAGGGAACATGGGTTATGTCTGGTAGTTCTATACTTAAGGATGGACATTCTATAACAGAGGAGTATGGGGCAGGTAAGGTTTTAGAGAGGGAACATGGGTTATGTCTGGTAGTTCTATACTGAAGGATGGACATTCTATAACAGAGGAGTATGGGGCAGGTAAGGTTTCAGAGAGGGAACATGGGTTATGTCTGGTAGTTCTATACTTAAGGATGGACATTCTATAACAGAGGAGTATGGGGCAGGTAAGGTTTCAGAGAGGGAACATGGGTTATGTCTTGTAGTTCTATACTGAAGGATGGACATTCTATAACAGAGGAGTATGGGGCAGGTAAGGTTTCAGAGAGGGAACATGGGTGATGTCTGGTAGTTCTATACTGAAGGATGGACATTCTATAACAGAGGAGTATGGGGCAGGTAAGGTTTCAGAGAAGGAACATGGGTTATGTCTGGTAGTTCTATACTGAAGGATGGACATTCTATAACAGAGGAGTATGGGGCAGGTAAGTTTTCAGAGAGGGAACATGGGTTATGTCTGGTAGTTCTATACTTAAGGATGGACATTCTATAACAGAGGAGTATGGGGCAGGTAAGGTTTTAGAGAGGGAACATGGGTTATGTCTGGTAGTTCTATACTGAAGGATGGACATTCTATAACAGAGGAGTATGGGGCAGGTAAGGTTTCAGAGAGGGAACATGGGTTATGTCTGGTAGTTCTATACTTAAGGATGGACATTCTATAACAGAGGAGTATGGGACAGGTAAGGTTTCAGAGAGGGAACATGGGTTATGTCTGGTAGTTCTATACTTAAGGATGGACATTCTATAACAGAGGAGTATGGGGTAGGTAAGGTTTTAGAGAGGGAACATGGGTTATGTCTGGTAGTTCTATACTTAAGGATGGACATTCTATAACAGAGGAGTATGGGGCAGGTAAGGTTTCAGAGAGGGAACATGGGTTATGTCTGGTAGTTCTATACTGAAGGATGGACATTCTATAACAGAGGAGTATGGGGCAGGTAAAGTTTCAGAGAGGGAACATGGGTTATGTCTGGTAGTTCTATACTTAAGGATGGACATTCTATAACAGAGGAGTATGGGGCAGGTAAGGTTTCAGAGAGGGAACATGGGTTATGTCTGGTAGTTCTATACTTAAGGATGGACATTCTATAACAGAGGAGTATGGGGCAGGTAAGGTTTCAGAGAGGGAACATGGGTTATGTCTGGTAGTTCTATACTGAAGGATGGACATTCTATAACAGAGGAGTATGGGACAGGTAAGGTTTCAGAGAGGGAACATGGGTTATGTCTGGTAGTTCTATACTGAAGGATGGACATTCTATAACAGAGGAGTATGGGGCAGGTAAGGTTTCAGAGAGGGAACATGGGTTATGTCTGGTAGTTCTATACTTAAGGATGGACATTCTATAACAGAGGAGTATGGGGCAGGTAAGGTTTCAGAGAGGGAACATGGGTTATGTCTGGTAGTTCTATACTTAAGGATGGACATTCTATAACAGAGGAGTATGGGGCAGGTAAGGTTTCAGTATGGGGCAGGTAAGGTTTCAGAGAGGGAACATGGGTTATGTCTGGTAGTTCTATACTTAAGGATGGACATTCTATAACAGAGGAGTATGGGACAGGTAAGGTTTCAGAGAGGGAACATGGGTTATGTCTGGTAGTTCTATACTTAAGGATGGACATTCTATAACAGAGGAGTATGGGGCAGGTAAGGTTTTAGAGAGGGAACATGGGTTATGTCTGGTAGTTCTATACTTAAGGATGGACATTCTATAACAGAGGAGTATGGGGCAGGTAAGGTTTCAGAGAGGGAACATGGGTTATGTCTGGTAGTTCTATACTGAAGGATGGACATTCTATAACAGAGGAGTATGGGGCAGGTAAAGTTTCAGAGAGGGAACATGGGTTATGTCTGGTAGTTCTATACTTAAGGATGGACATTCTATAACAGAGGAGTATGGGGTAGGTAAGGTTTCAGAGAGGGGAACATGGGTTATGTCTGGTAGTTCTATACTTAAGGATGGACATTATATAACAGAGGAGTATGGGGCAGGTAAGGTTTCAGAGAGGGAACATGGGTTATGTCTGGTAGTTCTATACTTAAGGATGGACATTCTATAACAGAGGAGTATGGGGCAGGTAAGGTTTCAGAGAGGGAACATGGGTTATGTCTGGTAGTTCTATACTGAAGGATGGACATTCTATAACAGAGGAGTATGGGGCAGGTAAGGTTTTAGAGAGGGAACATGGGTTATGTCTGGTAGTTCTATACTTAAGGATGGACATTCTATAACAGAGGAGTATGGGGCAGGTAAGGTTTCAGAGAGGGAACATGGGTTATGTCTGGTAGTTCTATACTTAAGGATGGACATTCTATAACAGAGGAGTATGGGGCAGGTAAGGTTTCAGAGAGGGAACATGGGTTATGTCTGGTAGTTCTATACTGAAGGATGGACATTCTATAACAGAGGAGTATGGGACAGGTAAGGTTTCAGAGAGGGAACATGGGTTATGTCTGGTAGTTCTATACTGAAGGATGGACATTCTATAACAGAGGAGTATGGGGCAGGTAAGGTTTCAGAGAGGGAACATGGGTTATGTCTGGTAGTTCTATACTTAAGGATGGACATTCTATAACAGAGGAGTATGGGGCAGGTAAGGTTTCAGAGAGGGAACATGGGTTATGTCTGGTAGTTCTATACTTAAGGATGGACATTCTATAACAGAGGAGTATGGGGCAGGTAAGGTTTCAGTATGGGGCAGGTAAGGTTTCAGAGAGGGAACATGGGTTATGTCTGGTAGTTCTATACTTAAGGATGGACATTCTATAACAGAGGAGTATGGGACAGGTAAGGTTTCAGAGAGGGAACATGGGTTATGTCTGGTAGTTCTATACTTAAGGATGGACATTCTATAACAGAGGAGTATGGGGCAGGTAAGGTTTTAGAGAGGGAACATGGGTTATGTCTGGTAGTTCTATACTTAAGGATGGACATTCTATAACAGAGGAGTATGGGGCAGGTAAGGTTTCAGAGAGGGAACATGGGTTATGTCTGGTAGTTCTATACTGAAGGATGGACATTCTATAACAGAGGAGTATGGGGCAGGTAAAGTTTCAGAGAGGGAACATGGGTTATGTCTGGTAGTTCTATACTTAAGGATGGACATTCTATAACAGAGGAGTATGGGGTAGGTAAGGTTTCAGAGAGGGGAACATGGGTTATGTCTGGTAGTTCTATACTTAAGGATGGACATTATATAACAGAGGAGTATGGGGCAGGTAAGGTTTCAGAGAGGGAACATGGGTTATGTCTGGTAGTTCTATACTTAAGGATGGACATTCTATAACAGAGGAGTATGGGGCAGGTAAGGTTTCAGAGAGGGAACATGGGTTATGTCTGGTAGTTCTATACTGAAGGATGGACATTCTATAACAGAGGAGTATGGGGCAGGTAAGGTTTTAGAGAGGGAACATGGGTTATGTCTGGTAGTTCTATACTTAAGGATGGACATTCTATAACAGAGGAGTATGGGGCAGGTAAGGTTTCAGAGAGGGAACATGGGTTATGTCTGGTAGTTCTATACTGAAGGATGGACATTCTATAACAGAGGAGTATGGGACAGGTAAGGTTTCAGAGAGGGAACATGGGTTATGTCTGGTAGTTCTATACTGAAGGATGGACATTCTATAACAGAGGAGTATGGGGCAGGTAAAGTTTCAGAGAGGGAACATGGGTTATGTCTGGTAGTTCTATACTTAAGGATGGACATTCTATAACAGAGGAGTATGGGGCAGGTAAGGTTTCAGAGAGGGAACATGGGTTATGTCTGGTAGTTCTATACTGAAGGATGGACATTCTATAACAGAGGAGTATGGGACAGGTAAGGTTTCAGAGAGGGAACATGGGTTATGTCTGGTAGTTCTATACTGAAGGATGGACATTCTATAACAGAGGAGTATGGGGCAGGTAAGGTTTTAGAGAGGGAACATGGGTTATGTCTGGTAGTTCTATACTTAAGGATGGACATTCTATAACAGAGGAGTATGGGACAGGTAAGGTTTCAGAGAGGGAACATGGGTTATGTCTGGTAGTTCTATACTGAAGGATGGACATTCTATAACAGAGGAGTATGGGGTAGGTAAGGTTTCAGAGAGGGAACATGGGTTATGTCTGGTAGTTCTATACTGAAGGATGGACATTCTATAACAGAGGAGTATGGGGCAGGTAAGGTTTCAGAGAGGGAACATGGGTTATGTCTGGTAGTTCTATACTTAAGGATGGACATTCTATAACAGAGGAGTATGGGGCAGGTAAGGTTTCAGAGAGGGAACATGGGTTATGTCTGGTAGTTCTATACTGAAGGATGGACATACTATAACAGAGGAGTATGGGGCAGGTAAGGTTTCAGAGAGGGAACATGGGTTATGTCTGGTAGTTCTATACTTAAGGATGGACATTCTATAACAGAGGAGTATGGGGCAGGTAAGGTTTCAGAGAGGGAACATGGGTTATGTCTGGTAGTTCTATACTGAAGGATGGACATTCTATAACAGAGGAGTATGGGGCAGGTAAGGTTTCAGAGAGGGAACATGGGTTATGTCTGGTAGTTCTATACTGAAGGATGGACATACTATAACAGAGGAGTATGGGGCAGGTAAGGTTTCAGAGAGGGAACATGGGTTATGTCTGGTAGTTCTATACTTAAGGATGGACATTCTATAACAGAGGAGTATGGGGCAGGTAAGGTTTCAGAGAGGGAACATGGGTTATGTCTGGTAGTTCTATACTGAAGGATGGACATTCTATAACAGAGGAGTATGGGGCAGGTAAGGTTTCAGAGAGGGAACATGGGTAATGTCTGGTAGTTCTATACTGAAGGATGGACATTCTATAACAGAGGAGTATGGGGCAGGTAAGGTTTCAGAGAGGGAACATGGGTTATGTCTGGTAGTTCTATACTGAAGGATGGACATTCTATAACAGAGGAGTATGGGGCAGGTAAGGTTTCAGAGAGGGAACATGGGTTATGTCTGGTAGTTCTATACTGAAGGATGGACATTCTATAACAGAGGAGTATGGGGCAGGTAAGGTTTCAGAGAGGGAACATGGGTTATGTCTGGTAGTTCTATACTGAAGGATGGACATTCTATAACAGAGGAGTATGGGGCAGGTAAGGTTTCAGAGAAGGAACATGGGTTATGTCTGGTAGTTCTATACTGAAGGATGGCCATTCTATAACAGAGGAGTATGGGGCAGGTAAGGTTTCAGAGAGGGAACATGGGTTATGTCTGGTAGTTCTATACTTAAGGATGGACATTCTATAACAGAGGAGTATGGGGCAGGTAAGGTTTCAGAGAGGGAACATGGGTTATGTCTGGTAGTTCTATACTGAAGGATGGACATTCTATAACAGAGGAGTATGGGGCAGGTAAGGTTTCAGAGAGGGAACATGGGTTATGTCTGGTAGTTCTATACTGAAGGATGGACATTCTATAACAGAGGAGTATGGGGCAGGTAAGGTTTCAGAGAGGGAACATGGGTTATATCTGGTAGTTCTATACTGAAGGATGGACATTCTATAACAGAGGAGTATGGGGCAGGTAAGGTTTCAGAGAGGGAACATGGGTTATGTCTGGTAGTTCTATACTGAAGGATGGACATTCTATAACAGAGGAGTATGGGGCAGGTAAGGTTTCAGAGAAGGAACATGGGTTATGTCTGGTAGTTCTATACTGAAGGATGGCCATTCTATAACAGAGGAGTATGGGGCAGGTAAGGTTTCAGAGAGGGAACATGGGTTATGTCTGGTAGTTCTATACTTAAGGATGGACATTCTATAACAGAGGAGTATGGGGCAGGTAAGGTTTCAGAGAGGGAACATGGGTTATGTCTGGTAGTTCTATACTGAAGGATGGACATTCTATAACAGAGGAGTATGGGGCAGGTAAGGTTTCAGAGAGGGAACATGGGTTATGTCTGGTAGTTCTATACTGAAGGATGGACATTCTATAACAGAGGAGTATGGGGCAGGTAAGGTTTCAGAGAGGGAACATGGGTTATGTCTGGTAGTTCTATACTGAAGGATGGACATTCTATAACAGAGGAGTATGGGGCAGGTAAGGTTTCAGAGAGGGAACATGGGTTATATCTGGTAGTTCTATACTGAAGGATGGACATTCTATAACAGAGGAGTATGGGGCAGGTAAGGTTTCAGAGAGGGAACATTGGTTATGTCTGGTAGTTCTATACTGAAGGATGGACATTCTATAACAGAGGAGTATGGGGCAGGTAAGGTTTCAGAGAGGGAACATGGGTTATGTCTGGTAGTTCTATACTGAAGGATGGACATTCTATAACAGAGGAGTATGGGGCAGGTAAGGTTTCAGAGAGGGAACATGGGTTATGTCTGGTAGTTCTATACTTAAGGATGGACATTCTATAACAGAGGAGTATGGGGCAGGTAAGGTTTCAGAGAGGGAACATGGGTTATGTCTGGTAGTTCTATACTGAAGGATGGACATTCTATAACAGAGGAGTATGGGGCAGGTAAGGTTTCAGAGAGGGAACATGGGTTATGTCTGGTAGTTCTATACTGAAGGATGGACATTCTATAACAGAGGAGTATGGGGCAGGTAAGGTTTCAGAGAGGGAACATGGGTTATGTCTGGTAGTTCTATACTGAAGGATGGACATTCTATAACAGAGGAGTATGGGGCAGGTAAGGTTTCAGAGAGGGAACATGGGTTATATCTGGTAGTTCTATACTGAAGGATGGACATTCTATAACAGAGGAGTATGGGGCAGGTAAGGTTTCAGAGAGGGAACATTGGTTATGTCTGGTAGTTCTATACTGAAGGATGGACATTCTATAACAGAGGAGTATGGGGCAGGTAAGGTTTCAGAGAGGGAACATGGGTTATGTCTGGTAGTTCTATACTGAAGGATGGACATTCTATAACAGAGGAGTATGGGGCAGGTAAGGTTTCAGAGAGGGAACATGGGTGATGTCTGGTAGTTCTATACTTAAGGATGGACATTCTATAACAGAGGAGTATGGGGTAGGTAAGGTTTCAGAGAGGGAACATGGGTTATGTCTGGTAGTTCTATACTGAAGGATGGACATTCTATAACAGAGGAGTATGGGGCAGGTAAGGTTTCAGAGAGGGAACATGGGTTATGTCTGGTAGTTCTATACTGAAGGATGGACATTCTATAACAGAGGAGTATGGGGCATGTAAGGTTTCAGAGAGGGAACATGGGTTATGTCTGGTAGTTCTATACTTAAGGATGGACATTCTATAACAGAGGAGTATGGGGCAGGTAAGGTTTCAGAGAAGGAACATGGGTTATGTCTGGTAGTTCTATACTGAAGGATGGACATTCTATAACAGAGGAGTATGGGGCAGGTAAGGTTTCAGAGAAGGAACATGGGTTATGTCTGGTAGTTCTATACTGAAGGATGGACATTCTATAACAGAGGAGTATGGGGCAGGTAAGGTTTCAGAGAGGGAACATGGGTTATGTCTGGTAGTTCTATACTGAAGGATGGACATTCTATAACAGAGGAGTATGGGGCAGGTAAGGTTTCAGAGAGGGAACATGGGTTATGTCTGGTAGTTCTATACTGAAGGATGGCCATTCTATAACAGAGGAGTATGGGGCAGGTAAGGTTTCAGAGAGGGAACATGGGTTATGTCTGGTAGTTCTATACTTAAGGATGGACATTCTATAACAGAGGAGTATGGGGCAGGTATGGTTTCAGAGAGGGAACATGGGTTATATCTGGTAGTTCTATACTTAAGGATGGACATTCTATAACAGAGGAGTATGGGGCAGGTAAGGTTTCAGAGAGGGAACATGGGTTATGTCTGGTAGTTCTATACTGAAGGATGGACATTCTATAACAGAGGAGTATGGGGCAGGTAAGGTTTCAGAGAGGGAACATGGGTTATGTCTGGAAGTTCTATACTTAAGGATGGACATTCTATAACAGAGGAGTATGGGGTAGGTAAGGTTTCAGAGAGGGAACATGGGTTATGTCTGGTAGTTCTATACTGAAGGATGGACATTCTATAACAGAGGAGTATGGGGCAGGTAAGTTTGTTTTTATGATGGCCCATTTATGGGCATTATATTTTCTAGTCTGTCTGTCAGTCCGTCCGTCTGTTCCTCCGTCTGTCCTGCATCATGTTAAAGTTTTTGGTCCAGGTAGTTTTTGATGAAGTTGAAGTCCAATCAACTTTAACCTTAGTTAAGTATACATGTTCCCTATGATATCATCTTTCTAATTTTAATGCCAAATTAGAGTCTGTTCGTCCGTGGGTCCTGCTTCAGGTTAAAGTTTTTGGTAGAGGTAGTTTTTGATGAAGTTGAAGTCCAATTCAATCAACTTGAAACTTAGTATACAGTCCCTATGATATCATCTTTCTAATTTTAATGCCAAATTAGAGATTTTCTCCAATTTTCACGGTCCACTAAACATAAAAAATGAATGTGTAGACGGGGCATCAGTGTACTGGGGACACATTCTTGTTTCTGGCAATTTTATAGTTGAAAAATGTAATTCTATAACTATCATGACTATAATAACAGAAGACAATGGATATGTAAGTGGGTATGTATGCATAGGTTATAAAATTGAGAATGGAAATGGGGAATGTGTCAAAGAGACAACAACCCGACCACAGAACAGACAAGAGCAGAAGGTCTGGCAGTTTTATACTTAGATATGGTAAATTTACAAGAGACAATGCTATTTTCTATTATAAAGTTACATTACTATCTGTACGTCATAGTTTGTCAACCATGTTCAGACCTGGCTCTTCACATTGTTTTATTCTGAATTTTATGCCAACTGGCGAAACATGTATCTGTGACAACAGTTTATTACTAAAAAGTGTCAATTGTTGAAATGAAGAAGATACAGGTGAGCCACATAGGCTCTTAAGAGCCTCTAGTTTTTAGATTGGATTAGTTACTGTAAATTCAGAAATTATTGCGATGTTTTTATTATTGCGAAAAATGCGACAGGGTGATAATCGCAATAATTCAAACTCGCATTTTGAAATATTTTATATGAATAAAACAGGATTTTTTTTCATGTCGCAAAAATTAAAATCGCATTATAGCCTAAAATGAATAAATCGCAATAATAAATGCACGCAATAATTTCTGAATTTACAGTATATAGATCAGAGGGGATACAAATCAGATACAGTTAGTGTCTTTGAGAGAGAGAGTTACATGTATGGTTCTTTTGATATATTTAGACCAGTTATTAACAGGGGATATAGTTGATGTTATAGAGAGAGTTGTGGTTCTTTGATATATTTAAACCAGTTATTAACAGGGGATATAGTTGATGTTATAATTAGAGAGTTGTGGTTCTTTGATATATTTAGACCAGTTATTAACAGGGGATATAGTTGATGTTATAATTAGAGAGTTGTGGTTCTTTGATATATTTAGACCAGTTATTAACAGGGGATATAGTTGATGTTATAGAGAGAGTTATGGTTCTTTTGATATATTTTCAGATTTAGACCCAGTGTTCAGAGTCTGATACCGTTGATTTTATAATTAGAGAGTTGTGGTTCTTTGATATATTTAGACCAGTTATTTTAACAGGGGATATAGTTGATGTTATAGAGAGAGTTATGGTTCTTTGATATATTTTCAGATTTAGATCAGTTATCAGAGGGGGACACAGTTGGTGTTATGGTGAACTGGAAGAGAGAGTTAAGGTTCTTTGATATATTTTTAGATTTAGACCAGTTATCAGAGGGTGACACAGTTGGTGTTATGGTGAACTTGAAGAGAGAGTTATAGTTCTTTGATATATTTTCAGATTTAGATCAGTTATCAGAGGGTGACACAGTTGGTGTTATGGTGAACTTGAAGAGAGAGTTATAGTTCTTTGATATATTTTCAGATTTAGACCAGTTATCAGAGGGTGACACAGTTGGTGTTATGGTGAACTGGAAGAGAGAGTTACGGTTCTTTGTGAATGGTGTTGATCAAGGAACAGCCGCATCAGACATTAATTCTAAAGTTTATGCTGTTGTTGACATGTATGGAAAATGTGCCCAGGTTTCTATAATTAGACCAGGCTCTGTACATAGAACAGATAACAGTGAGTATTAGTTTTCATCACATTTCATTGAAGTTTGTTATGATCTGTTATTTTATCTTAAAATTCTCAGTGGCTTGAGTGATGCATAGTACATATAGACATCAATGAGCTATGTTTAATGATTGATTGAATTTGTTTAAGTTTTCCGTTTAGGTTAATTTACAATTACAACTATTTTTCACAATTATCCAATTATTTGTTATAGAAATCACCTCTGGGGGTGATGTTTCTAGTCAGATAAACAATGAATTTCTTGAACAAATTGTGTCCCAGTTAACCAATCAATTCTCTTAGATATTTCATCTCTGGGGATGTTGGACAATTATCCAATCAATTCTGTTCTAGATATTACCTCCAATGATGTTGCCAGTCAGATAGCCAATGAATTCCTTACACAATTATCCAATCAGATTGTCAATGATTTAACCAGAAGTGCAGACATTTTATCAACATCCAATACTTCCAATGCTGAAGCTTCCCCTTCAAATGATATGTTGACATTCCATCAAAAGTGTGGCAGTCTTATTAAATTAACCAATGAAATGAGAACAGCAGAGAGAAAGCGCCCCCTGGATGAGTTCAATAATGGAGTTGTGATGACAAATAGACCTTTAAAAAATGATGAAATGTTTGAGGTAGGTTTTATTATATATTATCCAATGTAAAATTAGGGAGATGTGGTATGATTGCCAATGTGACAATTATCCACCAGGGTTCAAATGAAGTGAATGAATGACCTACAACAATGAGAAAAACCCATACTGTTTAGTATGTTAGTTGGATATAAAAGTACAGGATAAAAAAAAATCTGTAACAATTCAAATGAGAAAATAAACCTTCTTATTACATGTATAAATAATTTATAACAAACACAATTCACTTAAATCAAAAATGATGATATAGTGGTAAAAACAATATACAAAAAAATGAAAATAATGAAATACTAGTGGAAAAAACAATATTGGAAACATAACTATGATGATATATATACTTGTTTATAGGTTTATGCTCTTATAATATACTAGATTATGGAGTGTGTGTCCGAGCGAGAACTGCTTTAGTTCATTACTTTAGGAATATTTATCAAAAAGCAGTATTTCAATATTCAGCCCCATTCAACTATTTAGTCAGCCATCAGTCCTACCCTGATATACACTATCTTTTTCGGGTAATTTATACTGATAGCGTTTGACATTTTCAGCTAACAAATTTATCAATTTTACATAACTTAAATTATTGTATGCTGGTTCATATTCTGGACGCCAATCTTTGCTCCTTTATTATGTAATTCACTAACAAAACAATTATGAAGCTTAGAAATGGAAAAATACTAAATACTAAACTTGTTCAAAGGGTATCTACACGTCTCAATCTTCAAAATCAGTTATCTAAAAATACTACCATCGCTAACATTTTTAACAATAAAAATCGTGGCTACCCTTCTATCGATAAGTGTCATGCCAAAAAATGACTTACATGTCCCCGTCTTTCCACCAACATTACGGTAAGGTCCACGTTTAATGGTCGCACATTTTCTTTAAATTTTGAAACTGATATAACTTGAAAAACAAACAGTATTATTTATTTACTCACATGAAACAAACCGGGGTGTGGTATTCAGTACGTAGGAGAAACTGGACGATATTTATCTAAACGCACTCAAGAACATCTGTATCGTTTTAAAAGACCAAATAAATTCAAAAGTATCATTTATCAACACCTTAAGAAGCACAACCATCCTTTTAAATATTTAGCAGTTCAACCTTTAGAAGTAGTAAATAAGCAGCCTGGTGAATCGCATTCAAAGTTTGTACGATCACGGAAAATAATTGAATTAAATTGGATTAAAAAATTACAGACAGTTTACCCTCTCGGTCTAAATGATAATATCATGGGAATTGGTAATATATCTAGAACCAATTCCGTTAACATTTTGGATATACAGTACGCCCAGAGAGTATGTAATCGCGAACTCTAATCACCGATTTCCGAGTGTAGCGGTGTAACACCGCGAATCACGGATTATACTCCCAATTTCCTCCAAAGATTCTCTCCCAACACCGCGTGGCTGTTAATTGGTTTATTGCCCATCGGATGTTCTGAAAATTAATGACGCGTGACAACATCATCGGATTAGCCAGATTTATTACCTTTGTACATTTAATCGATCTTGATTGCACCTGTGTGCTTTAAAATACGTTATTTAAATGTCTTTTCATTGTCAGATAAAAGTGTGACATTTCTATTTAAAATAAGATTATTATTCTTGTATGTATATGCCCATGTCATTGTCATATATAACATACAGCGTACAGACGTATAAAAATACGAATAAAACACTTATTTTGTATTTTCATTATAGTCCCATCCGGTCATAATTTTTGTTTTTTTCAACAAAGACGATTTTACCACAATTAGAACCTTTTATGACCTACTCAGTGAGCAATATTCGGTTCATTAATAGTTCAATATTATAAAATTAATATCAACTGGCTTAAAACAAAATGATGTTTTTACGGTAATTTGTCCAATCTAAATTAAACCCAAGAGTTAATTTATCGGATCAACAAGTGAACTCTGTTACTTTCAATTTATTTTGAAATGTAAAATATTATGTTAATACTACCTCGGTAGAATAAAATTTCCGACTTGAAACATTTGAATTTTAAAAAGAAACTGTAAAGTGACAAATAGTTTTGTATGCAAAGTGGCAGCCCTATATTCATAAATACTGAGAAGACACAACACAATAATCACAACCTTATTTAATTATATGGAGAAAAGAAATCATGTGTTTTTAATCTGTTATTGATCTTTTAATTATTTAAAATAAAATTGGATTGGCGCAATCCATAGTTTACTGCTCGTTAAAACTCCTCGGCGAAATATAAAAAGAAGTAGTTCAACAATTTATACAATAGAATATTAAAATGAAATTATATCGTGTTCTACAAGAAAGAAATATGTAAAAAAAAAAATTAGATCGGATTTTAAGATCAACAAATTTTCACAGAGGTCTCTACCAACGCCCATCATGAACATGCATCCTGTTTTCATATACCATTAATATATAGTGTTGACTATAGACGTATAAATAATGTCCGGTTTTATGTCCTCTGTTGACTGAAAAACGTAAAAATAAAAGGCTGATGTTGGTTTATTCAGAAAAGGAATATAATTTAGAATCCGGTTAATCAATTGTAAAAGGACCTTCTAGAGCCTCAATCTTAATGCACACAAATTTATGTCAATCATTACAAAGCAAGTTTAAACCTTGAATGAATTTTCCCACGGTTATCCAGAAAGGTCACCTGAGTTAACTGTTACATGATACTATTTCCCGCCAAATAAAAATCTCGTGGACAAAATTGATGTCACTATTTTTAGCATTCAATATTGTGAGCGAAGTCAAGTTCAAATTCAACCACGCACTGTTGATCACTGAGTTGCGTATCGTCTTCCCACGGCAATTTATTGGTTTAGAAATATTTAAAGATTACTGTTCTAAATACAACACAAAAGTTTACATTCATTGTGCGTAAATGAATATTATGCAACGACGATTTGATGCAGCTATAGAAGTATTCCTGTTGTAGCCGAAATGTATTATTTATCCTAAAGTAATGCTAACAAATCGTGAAGAGAAAATGCCGTAGACTTATTAAGCATAGCGAATTGTGAATAGTATTTTCTTTTTTTCTTGCATATACAAGTTTAAAGACACGTAATTTTCTTTTTTTCTCACATTTTATAACTTCAGCGTTAATTTCCGTCTATTTTCGCAAGTTATATAAATTACCGATAAAAAGAACAAGAGATCATAATCAAGAAATAGATTTTTTTTTATAAAACTTTACTGCAATTGAAAGCATTAACAACAATCTTTTGCTTGTTAAAACTTTTATTTTGTAATCGTAAAATGGAAATGGAAACTTATTAGCATAACAGATAGTGAATAATATTTTCTTTTTTACTTGTATAAAAAACTTTGAGACGTGTAATTTTTCTTTAAACTGTCCTAATTTATTCAACGTTAGTCTCCGTTTATTGTTACACAATTAGTAAATTAAATATTTATTTACTGATAAAAAACGGAAGTCAAAATCAAATATAGTTTTTTTTTAACTTGATTTAAATGTACAGTGTAATTGAAAGAATTAACAACAACGTTTTGACTTTTATTTTAATCTTTCATTTGTTTCAAGCAATCAGATATAACCTGATAATCAATAGACAGGAAATACAATTGTTTAATTACATTAGAAATCTCGCATACCTTGACTGTCGAGTGCCGGCATAGATCAGAAGGATTAGGGCAATTAATTACCTGGTGTGACACCGTGTCACTCCAGACTGGGAGAGATGTCGCTAATACAATAAACAAAAGGTAACGGATTTACGCGGAAGTCGGAGGGAATACTCCCAAATTTCTCCAACAATTTAGGGAGTGATGTCGGAGTTTCCTGGTGTCACACCAGCAAAAAACTCGGTGTTTGGAGTTTGGGATGGCTTTCGCGAAAATTGAACTGTAGTTTCTAAAACTGTTTGTAAAAACCGTTCTCACGGTCGTAGAACAAATCGCAATCAAAGAAAATTTCGGGCCAATCATACCAATATTTCGGACCTAATTTCTATTTCATAAAACAACGGCAGACATTATCTGTTAACAAAACTCTGTTCGTTACCGGTTAATAAGTTAAATAAAATTTTGAAGGATTGCAACACAATTTCATATAGCAGTCCTAAGTATGAAATTGTTCAAATTATTATGGCATATTGTTATTCTAAATTATTTCCCAAAATTGATCGCCCTGAAGATCATAAAAAGCATTTTATTAAAATTAAGTATGTCAATAAAGGCTTTGATTTTGTAAATATTGCCGGTATATTTAACGACCATTCTGTTAAAGAACAAATTCCTGGATATTTTGACAATACTGAGCTACCTCTTATTTGTTATATTTACAAGAAATCTACCCGGAAATTTGTGTTTAATTATAGTCAATTGTGTAAAGATGTTAATATCAGTGAAAATACACCTACTTCATGTAATTGCAGTAATTCCGAATATATTTATGGACCCATTTCCCATGTTATAACAGGAGATCTTAACATCGTTCAAGACCGAGAGTTAAAATCATTCCTCAGTAAAGGACCTAAATATCGTCCCCCGTCAATTATTAATTGGAATGAGTGTCGTAATATCATCCACGACTCACTCCATACTTACTGTATAAAATGGATAAAACGGGAAAAAGCTGACAAAAAATCTTTGGACTCTTTTTTTAATTCAGTAATGAAGATAGTTGATATACGTATTCAACATTTTAAAGAACATTTTACTATTAACAATAACCAAAATAAACCTATTTCTCGTATCAAACATAAACTAAAAGAATTAGCCAAGGAATTTGTTTTTGTCCCGGCCGATAAAGCTGCTAATAATATTATTATTGTTTGACATAAATTTTACATTGAGGTTCTGAAAAAGGAAATCACCAATTCACCAACATTCCAACTGACTCCATTTTCAGAAAACGAAATCTGTAACAAACATAAACTTTTAGCCACCGCTTTACAAGCAGAGCCAAATACAAGGAAAGTCCCAACAATGTATTGGTTTCCGAAGCTACACAAAACCCCTTACAAATATAGATTTATTTCGTCTTCAAGCCATTGTTCAACTACTAAATTGTCTATTCTTCTTACCAGCACACTTGGTACAATTAAAAACCTTATAATAAATTATAATATATAGAGACAACAACATCTGGGTTACCGCAAGGTGATAGTTTTATTGAGTCGACATGTTTCGCCGCTAATGCGGCATCATCAGGACAATATTACAGAGTTTACATGTTCATAAAGTGTATATAATGCGGTTGTATTAATTATGACGTAAAAGAATAAAAGTGAAAGTGAAAATGTAAAATAGTGTTCATAATGTAGCAAGAATAAAAGTTAAAAATAGAAATAAAAACAAATGTTTATCTTGACTGGTATTTTCCGTAGTCACTGTGATTGAGGTTCATATATAAATAGAAAGTGAAAGTGAAATTAAAATAAGAATCTAGTATAGTTAAAAGTGAAAGTTAGTCAATAAAGTTATTAACGATGTGGTTAGCTGCTATTCTTGCACGTCTGTGTAGAGGTCCTCATAGTGGTTTATAAAATGTCAGTTCATTTCCAAATAGGACAACACCCCATTGGCCATCCCGTACCAATTCAACTGGCTTCGCTCCGAGGGAGGTACTGCTTCCATTGAGGTAGTAAAGGGTGAAGTGTATGATTGCCGCAATTTTGGGAATTGTAAATCTTGGTAGATATGTTCATAAAAATTAACTTTGATAATAAAATGTCCGTGGATCAGGCTTTTCTTTGTAAATTAGGTTTGTGGTTTATGTGGTTCATCCTGGTTCTGGTTCCTTCCCTTTTTCTTTAAGTAAAATGCATGGTATTCCGAATTACTTTGACTTTGTGTACTTAGGTATGCTGCGGATGAATTTAATGTTCAATTTCCGTAAGGTTCTAAAGTGGGCTAAGTTTTTCTCTTGGATGGTTATCGTAGTAGGAGCGAGTGCGGTTGTATTATCTTCCATATCTTCGTCGCGGGTTTTTCTTTTCTTCGAGGTATGGGCTGTTTCTTCAGTGAGGTTGGTGGTAGAATGGAACTGGTCGGTAGACATGAGGCTGACGGTTGTAACTACAACGCAGGACGGCTAAGGTGGATCGTGTGCGGATGCAGGGGTTCACAGAAAAATAAATAATTTGTGACGAGTGAACCAACACCTTCTAACGGAAAAGCTGGTAGAGTAACCAAGATGGATACCGAAGTATGCTGCGGTTGTCTTAAAACCTCATGGAAATATAATATATAGAGACAACAACATCTGGGTTACCGCAAGGTGATAGTTTTATTGAGTCGACACGTGCAAGAATAGCAGCTAACCACATCGTTAATAACTTTATTGACTAACTTTCACTTTTAACTATACTAGATTCTTATTTTAATTTCACTTTCACTTTCTATTTATATATGAACCTCAATCACAGTGACTACGGAACATACCAGTCAAGATAAACATTTGTTTTTATTTCTATTTTTAACTTTTATTCTTGCTACATTATGAACACTATTTTACATTTTCACTTTCACTTTTATTCTTTTACGTCATAATTAATACAACCGCATTATATACACTTTATGAACATGTAAACTCTGTAATATTGTCCTGATGATGCCGCATTAGCGGCGAAACATGTCGACTCAATAAAACTATCACCTTGCGGTAACCCAGATGTTGTTGTCTCTATATATTATATTTCCATGAGGTTTTAAGACAACCGCAGCATACTTCGGTATCCATCTTGGTTACTCTACCAGCTTTTCCGTTAGAAGGTGTTGGTTCACTCGTCACAACTTATAATAAATTGTTCAAATAAGGCCTTCGAAAATAGTGGAATAAATTACTTTTGGAGTGTCAAGAACTCGTTGGAAGTACTTGATAAATTGCATGCTTATATTGGTGATTTTGAATCTATTCAAAGTTTTGATTTTTCTACCCTGTATACCACATTGCCTCACATTCTCATTAAGAAAAAATTCACACACCTAATTAAATGGGCATTCAAAAAATCAGAATGTGAATATATATGTTCAAACTCTTTTAGGTCATTTTTTAGTAGCAATAAACAAAAAAACTATGTTAATTGGACATGCTTTGATACTATATATGCCATTGAATTTTTACTAGATAACATTTTTGTTCGCTTTGGGGATTCCGTATATCGTCAGATTATCGGAATTCAAATGGGGACTAACTGTGCACCACTTATTGCGGACCTCTTTTTGTATTGTTATGAGTTACAATTTATGACAAAAATAAGCAAAGACCCATCAAAACAACATCTGATAAACAAATTTAATAATACTTTTAGATATTTGGATGATATTTTGGCTCTCAATAATGACGACTTCAGTATGTATATTAATGAAATTTATCCTGCTGAACTTACTTTAAATAAAGCTAATACTAACAATGACCACTGCCCTTTCCTCGATCTTGATATCTATATCACTTAAGGAAAGCTGAATACTAAAATTTATGATAAAAGGGATGATTTTTCATTTCCTATCGTTAATTATCCGTTTTTAGATGGTGACGTTCCCTTGTCACCATCTTACCGTGTTTATATATCTCAACTTGTACGATTCGCTCGTGTATGTAACAATGTTTTAGATTTTAACGAGAGAAATTTATGTATTACTGAAAAATTATTACACCAGGGTTTTCGATATCACAAACTAGTCAAAACATTTACTAAATTTTATCATCGGTATAAAGACATCATTCGTAAATATAGCTCAACATGCAGACTTCTTATACGTTCAGGTATTTCACATCCAATTTTTTATGGAAATATTCTTTATAAAGCACAAAGGTGTCAGTATTCACCTCAGAAACTTAAAAAACCTTTGAATAGACTTATTAAGAAGGGATATAATTACGATACTGTTGTCAAGTCATTAAAGATTGCATATTTTGGCGTTAATATTGAGTCACTGATAAGGTCTTTGCGTCGGAACTAAACACATTTATTCTAAAAACAGTTGTTGGCATGACACGGGTTATGTTCTTCTCATATATGTTATGATGGTATGATACTAAACCCCTAACGGGAAGGATTGTGCCTGATGTACATATGATGAAATCATAATCTTTCAGTCAGTTTAATTGAAGTCTGGAGCTGGCATGTCAGTTAACTGCTAGTAGTCTGTTGTTATTTATGTATTATTGTCATTTTGTTTATTTTCTTTGGTTACATCTTCTGACATCAGACTCGGACTTCTCTTGAACTGAATTTTAATGTGCGTATTGTTATGCGTTTACTTTTCTACATTGGTTAGAGGTATAGGGGGAGGGTTGAGATCTCACAAACATGTTTAACCCCGCCGCATTTGCGCCTGTCCCAAGTCAGGAGCCTCTGGCCTTTGTTAGTCTTGTATTATTTTAATTTTAGTTTCTTGTGTACAATTTGGAAATTAGTATGGCGTTCATTATCACTGAAATAGTATATATTTGTTTAGGGGCCAGCTGAAGGACGCCTCCGGGTGCGGGAATTTCTCGCTACATTGAAGACCTGTTGGTGACCTTCTGCTGTTGTTTTTTATTTGGTCGGGTTGTTGTCTCTTTGACACATTCCCCATTTCCATTCTCAATTTTATTGTGAATGGAAAATTGTACATAGCCCTTACTTTTCAAAATGTAAAACTTGTTTTCTCTTAGCAACTTCAAAAAACAAAAATCAATTATTGTTACACCTTTGAAGATGATATTAATAAAGTTAATACTGTGGATTCATTTATTTTCGTTGGTAACAATTTTCGTGGATTAGGGAAAACTTACATATTCGTGGATATTTAATTTCGTGGTATTGCCAAAGACTGATACAAGCCAATTGAAAATATGTCATTCGTTGAACATTTAATTTCGTGGTTTACCTATACCCACTAAATCCACGAAAATTGGTATCCAACGAATATTAAAGAATCCACAGTATGCATGAGATAAC
Source organism: Mytilus galloprovincialis (assembly GCA_037788925.1). Lineage (NCBI taxonomy): Eukaryota > Metazoa > Mollusca > Bivalvia > Mytilida > Mytilidae > Mytilus > Mytilus galloprovincialis. Next base: position 74,668,379 of record CM075342.1, on the reverse strand, counting down.
AAAATTCATTTATGTTTTATTGTCAGAATCTTTGAATGGATAGGAGTTTTATACAAGTTATTACTTTTTAAACATAATGATGAGCACTAGAAATGATATAATTGGAACTTATATTATATGTTTGTATGTTTTAGATTCGTTTGGACATTTTAGTAGATAAATGGTCAGGGTCTATAGAGGTAGGAATAACAACACATAATCCTGGTACCTTAGACATTCCAGCAACAATGACAAATATGAGATCTGGTTAGTTTTTCTTCAAAGAGCATTTAAAAAAGAAAAATGTGAACTTGTTGTCAATGATTTTTATACTTATTCATCTCACAGTATATTTATAGTTAATGAAACTACATGAGCACAATATGTTTTTGTAGTCAAACTGATCACATGTTGAATTCTCCATCAATGAAAGGTTACTATTTGCTGCTAATGAAACAAATTATTGATCACATGAAATATGCATAGCCAATGAAAGGTTACTATTTGCTATCAATGAAACATAAATAATTGATCACATGATAAATGCATAGCCAATGAAAAGTTACTATTTCATTGCATGCTATATTTTCTGTATTTAAAACATTCCTAAATGATGACATTTTATTTTGTAGGTACCATTATGATGAGTGGTTGTGGAATTCTGACCAATGGGAAAGGTACTAGGAGAGAGTATGGACAGTATAACTTGGATGAATTGGCTGTAAGTTAGGGTTAGGATTAGGGTTTAGGGTTAGGGTTAGTATAGAGATTAGTTATTATATAGAGGAGACACCTGTGGTGTATGGGACAATTAGGCTTTTAATAAGACTGGTGTATGAATAAAGAAGGTTTAGGATTTGGGTTAGAAACATTAAGTTCCTATGCAGTGAGACATAATGCAAAACAATGTTCCATGGGTTCTTCAGCTAAAAATGAACTCTTATGTGCCATATATCTCCTTTTGTTTATTTATTAAATAAAAAAAAATACAGTTAGAAATTAAAAACCAATTCTTCAGAGAACAATTGAAGGTCTTTCCACCTCGATATTAAGAATGAATTAACAAGATGTTTGAAAAGGTCACTCCTTGTTGATGTAATTTAGTACCTCAAACTGATTAAAAAGAATAATTGGTACATGCAAAAGACTTAATTATTTTATAATGAACAAGAAAGAATTTAAAGCAAAGGTCAAAATCTATAACGTGAAGTTGACCTTTGACCTTGACCTCAATTTTAAGGTCATAGGTCAGTGATATCAAATCAAAAGACCCCAGGTCAATCACTAGTATGGTTGAAGAGAAATATCGATTTCAAATATAAAAGGGGAGAAAACTCCTAAAAGGGTTAACCAAAACACTTTGACTTAAATAAGTTGAAGTTGCGCCTTATTGTAAACAGTAATTTGGCAAACACATCATATCATAAACTGTAACAGTTTCTTTTGAATAACGATAACAAGCAAAATTCAAAATTTATAACATGACCGTGACCTTTGACCTTGACCTCAATTTCAAGGTCATGGTTCAGTGAACTCAAATTAGAAGGTCTGAGGTCAATCACTTGTATGGTTGTGGAGAAATAATGATTTCAAATACATAAGGGGAGAAAACTCCTATAAGGGTTAACCAAAACACTTCGACTGAATAAGTTGAAGTTGCGCCTTATTGTGAACAGTGATTTTGCAAACATATCATATCATTAACTGTTACAGTTTCTTTTGAATAACGATAACAAGGAAAATTCAAAATTTAAAACATGACCTTGACCTTTGACCTTGTCCTCAATTTCCTCTATATGGACCAAGAACTTCATATCCAATGACAGTAGGCCTCTACAACTTATATCGTATGAATTAACCCAACATATTGTTTATTTTAAATTTTCAAAGGGAAATAACTCCCATAAGATGTTTTCTGATCACCTCAGTCAAATTAAAACAAATCATTCTTAAGAGTAGACGAACAATTTGGTGAAAACAGTTTGTAAAAATCTTTTATGGTTTCAGAGATATAGCGATAACAAGAAAAAGGGGATGCGGGGAGATAACTCCTATAAGAATAAGTGTTCGGTCACACAGGGTGAGTTTTGAAACCTACATTACTGAACAACATCATTGGCCAAACATCCATTCGATATGTTGTAAAACAAAAAAGCATCTCAGACGGCAGAAGAAAAACAAATAATCAGAAGAAAAACAAAAGGTCTTTCCACGAAATGTGGAAAGACCTAATTACATATCTTTATTGCACAGTTCCACCTTAAGTCTACTTCTATTTATATTCAATAAACGACCATTTTTTCCAGGAGGGAGATAGAATTGGTTTGATGAGGAAATCTAATGGTCAGTTACATTATTACATCAATGGTCAGGACCAAGGTGTGGCCTCTAACGAGACCCCACAGACTATATGGGGTGTGGTGGACCTCTATGGGATGGCTGTCAAAGTAACCATTCTAGATAGAAATGATCCTAACTATCCTAACAACATACAAAACACAGTTACAAGAAATAATGTTTTCCGACATTTTCCTGATCTGTATGATGAAGAAGCGTTGGAAGTTACTAATATTGGTAATTGATTATCTCCCTTGTATATTAAAAGAGGATTATTTACTTGTATATTAGTAGGGCTTATCTCCCTTTTATACAATAGGGCTTTATTCATTTGAATATAAAGAGGGGATTAACTTTTTTGTATACAAGGTGTCCAAGTGTTTGGGTTTGATGCCTGAAGCGTCACAGGGTTAGACACTAACATTAGAGGATATGTAGTCCACAGGACTACCAAGAAAAATTTTGGGGTAGTTCTGGTAGTCCATCACTATCACTGGTGAGCGCCGCAACACCGCCCGAACTTGCTAGGGGTTAAGGGGCATGCCCCCCCCCCCCCCCCCAAGATTTTTTTTTCAAAATAAGATGCAATTTCCTGCCATCTGAGCACCACAAAAGCACACAAATGTTCATTTGAGTTTTTAAAATATATTGGTTTTTTTTCAAATAAAAGTTTATAACATTCAGTGGTGAATCAATTTTATTCCAACTGAACTTTTCCCCCAAGGAAATTTTGAAAAATGAGATGCAAAATCCTGCAATCTGAGACAATTTCTAGTACCTTGTTAGGAGGAGTTATTGACCTTTTATTCCTTTTATTCCAGAATTATTTAGAAAAAAAGAAGAAAATCAGTCAATGTTTTAATTTTACATTAATTCTTATTGACAGTTTATAAGATTTTGTTGAAGCGATCATCAATACAATGTCTTTGTTTGTGTACTAGAGGTCATCTTCATCATCACTGTTGAACTCCATTCAGTGGATAAGTTCCTGAAACAAAATGCCTTAAATACCATGAATACCATTTTCAAATGGCATACATATGATTTTTTTAACAGGAAAGCCTCAAACAAAAAAATCAGTGATATTGTTACTTTTTTATTAAACTACCTCAACCTGGTTTTTTATGCAGTTAAGCTGCATTATGCGAGCACCCTAGATTTGTGTTCTACCCAATAAATCCTGAAATACTTGCCATTGTTATTATCTAGTTTGCTACTATGTTATATATAACTAATTGAACACTTTTTTAATACTTTTTATTCTGGATTACAAAAAAAATGACCAGAAAAACCTTAAATGATCGTCGATTTATCCAAAAGTTTTAAAGTTACACATAGGAAGTAGTGCTTATTAAGAATCCTTGTGTAGTTCATTATGACTTGTGCTTTTAGCTAAGATGTCAAAGAACAATTGTATGAAATATTTAATCGCCGAAAATCTCTAAAGACAAGTAGTTTAGATTTCCCAAATGACAAAAGTCATAGGAATATTGTTTGTCATCAATACGTAGTACAACTACGTCAGTAGTCTATTATATAATAAGTTCAACTGTTCATGCTGTTGGCGGCAATTTCAAATTAGAAAAAGAAATTTTCGTAGCTTTTCAATTTGGAGACAGGTGTGCAAATTAGCGGTGGTCCGAGGTCCGAGACCTTCCACTTTTGCAAGCTGAATTTCGACTAGGATAGTTGGTTTCTAGCTACGCCCGACGTAGTCACCTTACATTTGAAAGAAAATAAGAAATTACTTTGCAAACCTTTTCACCATGTTCACCAAAGTCTCCAATTAAACGAGCTAAAAACTTATTTTTATCATTATTATTCATGACGGCGATGTTCATTTTGTTCAACCGGTAGCTTTATACAGAAAATTGCCGACAAATATTGTATAAATTCGAGTAAAATCGTATCTGATTGACAAAAACAACATTGTAAATTGTAAACACATAACAATGGCGGCCGTGAAGACAAAATTTTACAAAATCGGATCCGATTCCGGAAGCGGATAAGGGTAATTCCGGGTTTGGCGATCATTTACAAAATAAATCCAAGCGGGTGAAAAAATACATCTATGCATGGTAAATGAATATAAACACTAGTATTGTAAACCAAAAGATATATGTAAAAGAAAGAAAAAGCAGAAAAATATTTTATTCAGAAACTCAAAATTACTTTTTGACTTTTTTTAATTTAAAAATCCAATACAACGTGACAGCTGGGAACAGTATATCTAACAATATACATGTTCATGGTCACAGTCTAAATTTTCTTTATAAATGATAAATGATGATAATGCATGTGAGATGCTTTTAAAGTGTAAAGTTTACTGCAATTTCGAGGGGTTATTTGTTTTTTCTCAATTTTGAAGGGTCAATTAAAGTAGCTGAAAGTTTCATTCTTTATTTTCACTAATAATGCAACTATGTTATATATACCTTAATGTAAGTAAATCATATGATATAAAGGTGGCATTCTTTGGGCCACTCTACCCCCTCCTGTTTGATAACTTGGAAACGGTCGAGCTCCCCACCCCTAACTCCATATGAGGGGGCAGATCCAGGATTTTAGGTTAGGAGGGGCGCAAACTTAAATTTTCGCTGAGCAGAGCGAGGCTAAAAAAAAATTGAGGTAAAATCCTCGGAATATTCTTTATTAAGCTGAGAACAACCCATGCTTTGCAAATTTAAGGGGGGTGCAAGCCCGCAACCCTCCCCCGTCTGAATCCGCCCCTGCATATATATTCAAGTATAGGACAATATAATAAATAAAAAATGAAATATAGGGGGAGTTCCTGGAGTTACCCCACCCCCTCCTGTTTGAGAACTTGGAAACGGTCGAGATCCACACCCCTTAACCATATATATTCATGTTTGTGACAATATGAAAAATCAAATGAAATATAGGAAGAGTTGCTAGGGGTCACCCCACCCCTCCTGTTTTAGAATTTAAAAATGGTCGAGATCCCCATCCCTAAACCATATATATTCATGTATGGGACAATATAACAAATCAGATGAAAGATAGGGGGAGTCCCTGAGGTCACTGTTCACCCTCCTGTTTGAGAACTTGGAAATGGTCAAGATCCTTACCCCTAAACCATATATACTCATGTATGGGACAATATAACAAATCAAATGAAATATAGGGGAAGTCCCTGTATTCATCCCAACCCTCCTGTTTGAGAACTTGGAAACGGTCGAGATCCCCAAACCAAAACAATATAATAATCATATACATGTATGCAATACAAGTAAAAACAAAATGATAATAATAAGAGAAAAAAAGCAAACATACAACATATAAACACATGTATGGATCAATATAACTAATTAAATGAAATATAGGGGGAGTCCCTTGGGTCACCCTACCCCTTCTGTTTGAGAACTTGGAAACCAATGAGATCCCCACCCCTAAACCATATATATTCATGTATGGGACAATATAACAAATAAAATGAAATGTAGGGGAAGTCCCTAGGGTCACCCTACCCCCAGTTGCGGATCCAGAAATTTTTATAAGTGGGGCCCACTAACTGACCTAAGAGGGGCCCGCTCCAGTCACGCTTCAGTGATTCCCTATATTTTTTTTCCAAAAAAGGGGGGGCCGGGCCCCCTGCCCCCTAAATCCTCTGCCTACCCCTACCTGTTTGAGAACTTGAAAACCGTTGAGATCCCCACCCCTAAATTATATATATTCATATGTATGGGACAAAATAATAAATCATTTACATTTACTATGGGCAGGTCAGTCAGACCTCACCTTTGATCCTTGTTGTAGTGAACATTTGTCTGATTCGTGTCTCATAACTTTTGTACTATAGAACACAAACTCAGTTTTCTTTCCAGGGAAACCAGTCCATTCATACTATTACATGTTCATACTAAGTCAAATTGAACTTCTAGCACTCAAATAAAACCAAGGTTAACTACCAAGTAGAACAACTGCAATCATTGGGAACTTGTACCACTGCAGACTCACCATAAAAAATATACATTGATATCGTATATGCATTGCTTTTGAAACCTTGATAACATATAAATTATTTGCCTTAATAAATAAATCATTTGATAAACATGAATGTACTATATATGAATGTTTAATGTTGAGGCAACATTGCCAGTTTTCATAATTACGGTTGCCTTGGTTTTTGGTTAACTGCCTTCAGCGCTTACAGCGCTTTGTTTTACTTTTAGGGTGGAATGAGTTTTCTATCCTAATTTGGAAGTTTTTTTAACACAAGTACGTTTTTATTGCTGACCTTTGTTGTCTTTTCAGCAGTTTTTCAATCGCATATTTTTTGGTTGTCAGACATTTTTGAACAGGAAGTTACTTTTCGGGGAAGGAAAAGAAATGAAAACAATGATGGTACTTTTTACATTGAAAACCCCATGTGTTACAAACACCAGGATGATTCTGATGAAAAACCTTGACCTCGAAAGTGCTTTTATAATATCAAAACTTAATGGAAATTTACGTACATTACGACCAATGCCATCACTGTTTTTGAAATATATAAAATTTATTAGGAGAACTTTTTATTCCATTTTTTAGCATTAGAATAGCCAGATCATACACAAAATTTCAGGTGGTCTACAGGACTACTGATTAACCATGTTTTGGTAGTCCTCCTTGATTTTAGGAGGGCACCAGACTACCGTTAGTGTCAAACCCTGCAGCACTATTATGTCAAACTGTTTAATTGTTATTGTGGATCCATTTTCTTGGGTATCAATTTTCGTGGATAGAGGAAAACTAAAATTTTTGTGAATATTTTATTTGTTGTTATGCCTATCTCTGCATACAACGCTTATTCACAAGTTGAATATTCTGTTGAATATTTGAGAATTCATATATACCCAGGAAAACACAAGAATTGGTATCCAACAAATAATAATGAATCCACAGTAATAGAATAACTAAATTTCATGAATCTTTGCTACTTATAAATGATAAGTTCAGTTTAAAAAAACTATTGGCATCACTTTTGTTGTTTTGTTCCATTTTCAAACTAGTCTTAATTGTTATAATGGTTGTATCTGAAGTGATCACATGTTATTTATATTGAAATGTTTGAGATATATTTTTTAGATGAAGAAGAATCTGACAGGTTATTATTTCATACATCCTGTGGGTCACATGCTACCGTTATGAGTGGACAAAGAACAGCTCTCAGACCTAAGTAAGTTTATTTCAGGGGTATAATAAAATCAAATTGTTAAACCTTCATGGTCAACATTTCAATGTTTCAATGTAAATATATATATATATATCTATACAGCCACAGCATCAACTTTTTGTTTAGGTTTGTGTATAAAGTAAAACTAATATTGTTAAGAGATTTATATTTTGTGTGCAGATCAATGTTAAATTCAAAATTTGTTGATTAACACATTACTCTATGTAAATTAAAAACAAAAAGACATTTGTTTACCTTGCTAAATTTTGTGAGAAGAATAAAAACTGTTTGAAAATAAGAAAAACGTGAATCCTGTAAATTAACATTAAAAAATATTGTTGATTTTGCAGTGCAATGGATGATTTTAACAATGGAGTTGTACTTACGACTAGAACACTGAAACCAGATGAACTATTTGAAGTCCGACTTGATAAAATGATAGACAAGTGGGCAGGGTCAGTAGAGATAGGGGTAACATTACATTGTGCTGAGGAGCTGGAGTTCCCTTCAACAATGACAAACATCAGATCTGGGACATGGATGATGACAGGGAATGGAGTGATGCATAATGGAACAACAGTTATTGATGAATATGGACAAAACCTTGATCGCTTAAAGGTAGGATTACCTAGGGGAAAGGGGTTGGGATGACTCTTATTGATGACAGAATCATGAAATATATTAAGGTTGAAAGAGTGTTCCACATAGACTCTGTTAAAAGTTATCTGTGTGTTAAATTTGTTTCTTTTTTTTAACACAACTTGGTTAGCAGAATAGCCTGTCCCTCTAGCTGTCACTCTGCCTTGATTTGATATGTTGTATGCAGGAGATTGCTAAGGAGCCAGGATAAGAACTTTGAATTTCTATGTTAATGGTATAACCTGTCCCACAGCATTAACAGTTCTTTGATTTAACCTATTTTAGGCAGGAGATAGAGTAGGTGTTAGAAGAAGAGCTGATGGGACTTTGAATTTCTATGTTAATGGTATAGACCAGGGTCAAGCAGCCACTAATGTTCCAGAGAATGTGTTTGGTGTGGTAGATTTGTATGGACAAGCTGCACAGGCCACAATTATAGATAGATATGGTAAGACAATTACAAGTTTTAAAGGGAAACTTTGGACACTCACAGTAAAATAATGAAAAAAAAAATATTTTCACAGATGGACTGAACTATACTGATGGCTTAAGGCTGTGTGTTTTACTCTTTGGTTGGGTTGTTGTCTCTTTGACACATTCCTAATTTCCTTTCTTTATTTTATAAAAAAAAAAAGAAGGGTTTTTTTTCATGCAAATCTTAAAATTCTAATAGGGACTTAAATAAACATATTTTGAGTTTGATTTTGTATTTGTTGTTGGCTGACCTTTTACTCCATGGTTTCTCATACTTGTTAACAATATCATCTCATTCAGTTGATCAAAATTAGCATAATTCAGTAGAAACCTATCTAATCTTTTAAGTGTCTTTACATGTATATTAAGAAAATGTGTTTTTTGCTAAGAAGATGACAGCAAATCTAATACTAAGGAGAAAACAATCAGTAAATGAGAAACAACTAATGCTGAACATTCAATCATAAAACATGCAGGACTTTTAGAAGTGGAATAAACAATTATAATATAACATGGTAATCTATTTATGTATTTAATGAATATCTGTCTATGAAGAAATAACATAAAAAATGTGGTGCACACTTTAAATAACCCGCTATAGCAGAAAAAATATAACAGTAATTTCTTATAATATAATTCTTAAATCCATTTTAAATCGGAGTAAATCATAAAAAAAACCTTGATGACATCACGATCACATGATAAAATCATGTCTATAAGCTGATAAACAAAACCAAGACAGCCAATCAGAAGACGCCTTACATCCAAAATTAAATTATTTCCAGATAGTCTAAGCTCTCCCGATGCAGAATCTAGTTATTATACCATTGTAATCTATTTATGTATTTACAGATAGTCTAAGCTCTCCCGATGCAGAATCTAGTAGTATGGTGGAGACAGAGGAATTAAGGTTTCATCTCGTCCATGGACAGAACGCTGTTATTGTCAACAATGGTAGAACTGCTACACGTCCTAATGCCACGGGAGAATTTAATGATGCCATCATCATGAGTAACAGACCATTAAAGGATAACGAACTGTTTGAAATCATTATTGAGAAAATGGTGGATCGTTGGTCTGGGTCTATTGAGGCTGGTAAGTCTGCCACAACAATGAAATGATTATTTTTGGGTCTTTCTATGTTGAATCTATTGAATTCATCTATGCAGACCTAGTAAATTATGTCAATTGTGTGTCTTGTTCTTTCTAGGGTGTGATAAGGCAGTCCCCAGGAGAAAATGATTGGTTAATGATTGTGCTGTAATGAGGGGTTAGTAGGCAAAATACTTAGTTCAGGTTTTATGCAAAAGAGTTCAAATGAAAGTGAAAATACTTTTTTTATAGGAGGAAGGCAGAAATCAAGAGAAATAATGTTTTTATGTTTCCCGAGGTATAAAGCTCTAGTATTTATGTGATGTCTTCTCTTCAGGAGTGATAGCCTTTTAAAAGTTTAAGAATATTTGTCTTTGGTATATTTTTTAGGAGTAACAGCCATCAAGCCAGAAGATTTAGAATTTCCTAACACCATGACAGATATAGATTATGATACCTGGATGTTAAGGTAGGTTCTAGTCACAATACCTGTATGGTACACAAACAATACCTTTATGGTACACAAACAACACCTTTATGGTACACAAACAATACCTTTATGGTACACAAACAATACCTTTATGGTACACAAACAATACCTTTATGGTACACAAACAATACCTTTATAGTGTACAAACAATACCCTTATAGTACACAAACAATACCTTTATGGTACACAAACAATACCTTTATGGTACACAAACAATACCTTTATGGTACACAAACAATACCTTTATGGTACACAAACAATACCTTTATGGTACACAAACAATACCTTTATAGTACACAAACAATACCTTTATGGTACACAAACAATACCTTTATGGTACACAAACAATACCTTTATAGTACACAAACAATACCTTTATGGTACACAATTATAGTGCATGTGCTACTATTAAGACATGACATTTATGTGTGTCCACTTCATGTTTAATTGAATCTGCTTCAATACAGCTATGACATTTATGTGTGTCCACTTCATGTTTAATTGAATCTGCTTCAATACAGCTATGACATTTATGTGTGTCCACTTCATGTTTAATTGAATCTGCTTCAATACAGCTATGACATTTATGTGTGTCCACTTCATGTTTAATTGAATCTGCTTCTGCTATTACATTTAGGTGTGTCCATCTTATGTTTTCCCCAGTGATTATAATACAATGCAACTATTGTATTTATGTTTTCTATTATATATATAGTCTATGATGTTGCCGTGACATTTGTATGTGTCCACTTTTCATTTTAAATTGACTTGCAATGATTTAGTCAAGATATTTATGTGTGTCCTCTTTTGTTTTCAGTGGATCTGCCATCATGCAGGATGGTACTACGATAAGAAATGGTTATCCTTTAGATTTAGATTTAGTAACTGTGGGGTGTCGTCTGGGGATGATGAGATGTTCTGATGGGACGCTACACTTTTATTATAATGGTAGAGACCAGGGAGTGGCCTGTTCAGATATTTCTACAAGTAAGTTGGTACATTGTCAGTAGCAGGGAGTGGTCTGCTCAGCTAAACACATGCAGTTTTGTGTGTTGATACATGTATTTCTTCTTATTTGAAGATCTGTTTTTTTCTTTAAGTTAATAAATCAATGAGTGATGGATTTCTCTGAGTAGAAATTTAAAAATCCTTGAATGAGGAAATGATTTATTTCTTTTGCAATAATACATAATAGATAAATCTGTACAATTGAAATTGAAAAAAAGTCTAAAAATAGACATCAAAAGGTAGCTTTTTTGTATTTTACAGGTGTATTTGCAGTGATAGATTTATATGGACAGTGTAGCCAAGTGTCTATTACAAGTGGTTCTGGAGTCCTTCCTACAGATAATAATTTATTACAAAATAGTACAGATCTGTCAATAGTATCACCATCAGGTAATGTGTAACCTCTAACTTTGTCCTTAGTTAATATATAGGATAAGGACCCATCAGTATTCAATATACAGAATAAGGACCCATCAATCTTCGATATACAGAATAAGGACCCATCAGTCTTTGATATGACTTTTCTCATTAACCTCTAACTTTTTCCTCAGTTAATATACAGAATAAGGACCCATCAGTCTTTGATATGACTTCTCTCATTAACCTCTAACTTTGTCCTCATTTAATATACAAATAAGGACCCATCAGTCTTTGATATGACTTCTCTCATTAACCTCTAACTTTGTGCTCAGTTAATATACAGAATAAGGATGTATTAGTCTTTAAAATCACTTCTGTCAATTAAGATTTTGTCCTCGGTTAATATACAGATTAGATCAGATCAGTTTGTTAATTGTTTTTATTAAGCAAAAGTTTGTTTTGTACATGTAATAAACATGTGTGACTTGAAATACAACTTGTTTTTGTATTTGTATGTTAATCAATCTCAGACTTTGACCCCCAGTTGATATAAAGAAAACTGAAGACTATTCTATAATATCACTTATATATTTTATCTAATAAATCTCAGACTGTGTCCTCAGTAAATATACAGAATAATAATAGTGGGTTTTGTATCGACCTGATACACCATAAATAGATGTAAACAGATTGTTTTGTTAAGTTGAGTAGTCAGTTGTTCTAAGTCAATATACAGTGAAATGGGCTGCATCATATAGAAATCAACCTTGTACAAATGCACGTATACATATACATGTTTAAAACTTTGATTGATATTGGAACATTCAAATATAAAATAAAAGATGAAAGTGGTCTGTTTTGTAGAGTTCAATTTAATTTTCAAACAGTTACAGACTTTCTGTAGAATCTTTTTTAGCACGAAATAGGTTAACATACCGGTATATTTATTTGCATAAGAATGATTTCTTTCCGACACTGCTCAAATGTTAATCTTTCAAAGTTGATCACTAATGACAAAATGTATTGTGTTTATTCACCAAACAAAATTTTTCTTTCTCAAATCGAAGTATTTAAACAGTAGATATAAGAAGATGTGGTATGAGTGCCAATGAAACGACTCTCCATCCAAGTCACAATTAATAAAAGTAAACCATTATAGGTCAAAGTACGGTCTTCAACACAGAGTCTTTGCTCACACTGAACAACAAGCTATAAAGGGCCCCAAAGCATACTAGTGTATAACCATTCCAACAGGAAAACCAACAATCTAAACTATGTAAAAAACAAGAATCAAGATATACTTATGAACCACATCAAGTATAGGTTCAAACAACTGCAGCTGGTATTAATGGTTTAAATGACTTTTATTAAAGGTAACTTATTCTATTTTTCAGATGTCACACACAAGTTTAGCCAGTGTTGTGGGAAGAATATTTCCATAAAAAATAATGGTTCTTCTGCATGTAGAACGAGAAATTTTAACCATGGACTTGTTTTTAGTTCTGATCCACTCAAAAGAGATGAACTTTTTGAGGTATTTTCCTTTCCACAGTTTTTGCTCCCTGCTTTAATAATTTTGGTGAGACTTAATATGGTCTTTCTTGGTAGATAATATGTTACTCTTGACTTATGATTAAGTACCCTTAGCTGTTTGTTTCATTTTCATTATAGGATTAAACACCTTCTAAAAGGAATTTATTGGTGTATGAACTGGACCAATTCACTCACAAACATAATTTGTTTGTGACTTGGTCCAGTTTATACACCAATAAATTCCTTTAAGGACTTTTATTTGTTTGTGAGTGAATTGGTCCAGTTTATACACCAATAAATTCCTTTAAGAAGGCATTTAATCCTTATAATTCTATAAAATTGGAGATAGGGAATATATTTTTCAACACTCGTTATCTCTGTCACATGTAAAATGTATATTTATGTTATTGAATACCGGCGCATGAATATATTTGTTTGGCACATGAATATATTTGTTTGGCACATGAATATATTTGTTGGTTAATTAACGCAAAAATATGTACTCATGTACTCAATGAAATTTGCTATCTGATAAAAAGTAAACTGCAAAAACTCTTATTATCATTCAAACAAATCTTTTTGTGTTTATTATTTAATTTAACAATTGACGTGCAGTGAAAATAAATTTTGTTAACGTCGGTGTTATTATCGCTGCCATCTTGTTTACATTATCTACGAAAGGAAGTTTGGTCAACATCGTCTATCGAAAAATAAAAACATCAAGATCAACCACCAGAAGTCCTATTGACCAATCATAGCAGCGTATTCCCTAATATGCAAATCATATAAGAATTATATTGGTTTATGGATCCTAAGGGGATGATAGCATTTCCACTTTGTAATAAATATGACAGACATGAACCAACAAGAACCATTGAATTACAGACTCCTAGCTTTGGACATACACATCGAGAATGAAGAGGGGTCAAACATGTTTTGTAAATTCTCAACCCGTAGGAAATGTGCTCCTCCCTTAACATAGGACAGTGTAACATGAGAACAAAATGTAAATATTATTTGTGAATGGCTCAACTTAATTAATTAGTAAGACACACTAAAAGACAACTTATGTAATAGTAATAGACAGTTCAATTAAACATTTTGAATTATACACATGTGAGATGGAAAACCTTCAATTCTTCTCTGAACATATGTATTAAATATTCCTTTATTTGTAGATCAGATTAGAAACCCTATCCAAAGTTTGGTCTGGATCGTTACACATCTGACTGACCAGTTCAGCTATATCATCTTCCTTTATTTGTAGATCAGATTAGAAACACTATCCAAAGTTTGGTCTGGATCGTTACACATCTGACTGACCAGTTCAGCTATATCATATTCCTTTATTTGTAGATAAGATTAGAAACACTATCCAAAGTTTGGTCTGGATCGTTACACATTGGACTGACCAGTTCAGCTATATCTGACTCTACTCCACAGTCCTTAGTCCCCACCAGAGCTACAGAACTAGTCTCAAAACCAACATGGGTAGTTCTGGGCTCAGAGGTCAAGAAATGTGGCTCACTTATTAAGGAAAATTATACTCCATCTTTATATAGACTAGAGGTAAGTCTAATAAATTGTATTGTACATAGAGTAGATGTATACGGTACTGGTTTATAATATTCATGAATATAGCTGTGTTTATCTGTCAAGAATATTCATGAATATTTATAGCTCTGTGTTATCTGTCAAGAATATTCATGAATATTTATAGCTCTGTGTTATCTGTCAAGAATATTCATGAATATTTATAGCTCTGTGTTTACCTTTCAAGAATACTCATGAATATTTATAGCTCTGTGTTTACCTTTCAAAGAATATTCATGAATATTTACAGCTCTGTGTTTATCTGTCAAGAATATTCATGAATATTTATAGCTCTCTGTTTACCTTTCAAAAATATTCATGAATATTTATAGCTCTGTGTTTACCTTTCAAGAATATTCATGAATATTTATAGCTCTGTGTTTACCTTTCAAGAATACTCATGAATATTTATAGCTTTGTGTTTACCTTTCAAAGAATATTCATGGATATTTATAGCTCTGTATTTACCTGACAAGAATATTCGTGAATATATATAGTCAGGAGCCCCTGGCCTTTGTTGGTCTTGTATTATCTTAATTTTTGTTTTCTTGTGTATAATTTGGAGTTGAGTTTGACATCCATTATCACTGAACTAGTATATATATTTGTTTCGGGCCAGCTGAAGGACGCCTCAGGGTGCTGGAATTTCTCGCTGCATTGAAGACCTATTGGTGACCTTCTGCTGTTGTCTGCTCTATGGTCGGGTTGTTGTCTCTTTGGCACATTCCCCATGTCCATTCTCAATTTTATGAATATTTATAGCTCTGAGTTATTTTTACAACTTTCATTTTAATTTATGTCCAATTTTCAGATAGGAAACAGAGTTGGGGTGAAGAGATGTGCTGATGGCACCATGCATGTATATATTAATGGAGAAGATATGGGCGTTGCTGCTTCTAACATTCCTAAGGTAAAGTGGGTACAAAAATAAATATAGATAGTAAATGATTACATGATATATGCTATTTACAAATTTTGAAATAGAAAATTTTGCCATTGTCTGTTTTTTGAAATTTCCATGTTTTCTTTATGGAAGGCTATCTGGCTTAAGATGATATTAGATGCAGACCAATCTCTTGACTATAATAATGGAAAACTGAAAAGTAACTCATAGTTATTTAGTGTAATGTTAGATTTTTACCTTGTTTCTGTAACAACTTAACATATCATCAACCTTACCTTACCTTACCTCTGTATCTTTACCCCCTAGAAAGGAGAACCACACAGTTTATGTGTGTTGAACAGGTGCTTTGGGTGGCGGTGCTCATTATTTACATTGGTGCTGTGTCTGTGGGTCCCATCACCACAATTTATCCATGAATTTCTTGGATCATAACTATGTTAACACTTATGTTTACTTACAGAATGTGTTTGCTGTGATAGATTTATATGGATCTGTTGAATCAATATCTGTGATCAGTAATTCAGGTGGAGATAATCCAATGCTTGCTAGTCAAGTGTCAACAGTATCAGAACTTGTAGAGGTAAGGGGAAATTACTCTCTGTGTGATCAGTAATCCAGGAGGAGATAATCCAATGCTTGCTAGTCAGCTTGCTGTGTCAGGAATTGTAGAAGTAAGGGCAGATAAATTTCTCTTTGATTGGTTCTTTAAAAAGAGAAGATATCCCAGGCCTCGACAATAACACTTGTCCGATTGTCCGGTACCAGAGGGAAAATAGGTCGGACAAGTAAAAACTGTGTCAAGCTTATCCGTCGGGACAAGTACAATAATTCTGCAGAAAATAAATTTCATCCAACTTTGATGAACAAAGTATAATTATAAACAAAAAACAAAAAAACAAATGTTAATTTGACATGTTTCTGTATTCTGTTTATTCAATTGCAAAACCTTTTTCTTCAACATGTTTACTTGCAATCGATAATTTTTAACTGGTTCTTTGTCAGGTACTTTTTAACAGGCTAAAGGTATACTTTTCTCAGAAACCAGTCTTACTGATCCGAATCAATGCTGCGCTTTGTAGATAAGGTAACTTTACAGGACAGTTCGTCACCTTGACAGGTTTAGCTCAAAGTTTAATAGACAGATAGGCACCGTAGGAGACATATTTAGTAGACATGATTGATAGACAGTTTGGCAAGGCAGGAGACATTTCGGGACCAAGACAAATCAGTTATAATTTTAGAGGCCTGTATCCTAAATTGACCAGTCTGGTGTCTATCATGTTAGATATGTTGAGGTAAGGGGAGATGACCTTTACTTTAACAAATTTTAAGTTTTGAAAATAATGATGTTATTTATCTCAAATAAATAGGACTAGTATATATGAATTATATCTGACAGAATATCCAACCTCATGAGAAATAAAAAGCATTGAGATTATGAATAGTTTATTCCTTGTCTTGTGATATTGTTAAGCGATGCTTTAGAAAATGAGGAGATGTGGTTTGAATCACTATCTTTGTTAGTTCTTTTAAATTTGGAAATTAAAAAGTTGTACTAAAACAAATTGAACAATTGTCATGGTTATAACACTGTAAATTATTTATTATAAGATTAAACACATTTTCATGGCACGTAAATTATATATATATATGTCATTGAATAGGACTGGCGCATGAATATATTTGTTGGTTAACACAACAATATGTACTCAATGAAGTTTGCTATCTGAAAAAAGGTAAACTGCAAAAACTTTTATTATTATTCAACGAATGTTTTTGTGTACTAATTTTTTTTAACGATTAACATGCAGTGAAAATAAATTCTGTAGCATCAGTTTTATTATCGCTGTCATCTTGTTTACATTCGTTACCAAAAGAAGTTCGGTCAACATCGTATATTGAAAGATAACCAACGTCAAGATCAACTACTGGAAGTTTTCTGGAATAATCATATCAACGTATTCCCTAATATGCAAATCATATAAGAATTATATAATTGTAGATTGACAAAGATCAGGATCAGGATACATCCAGTGATGTTAGTTTCCATGGTAACCATGGAAAGAATATAATTCTGTCAGAGGGTAACTGTACAGCTCAAAGAGCGGGTAGTTATAATCAAGCTGTTATCGTTACTAGTTGTCGTCTCAAGAGAAACAAGTTATTCCAGGTAAGTTATCGTTACTAGTTGTCGTCTCAAGAGAAATAAGTTATTCCAGGTAAGTTATCGTTACTAGTTGTCGTCTCAAGAGAAATAAGTTATTCCAGGTAAGTTATCGTTACTAGTTGTCGTCTCAAGAGAAATAAGTTATTCCAAGTAAGTTATCGTTACTAGTTGTCGTCTCAAGAGAAATAAGTTATTCCAGGTAAGTTATCGTTACTAGTTGTCGTCTCAAGAGAAATAAGTTATTCCAGGTAAGTTATTTATGGTTTTGTTTTACGTGTAATATGAAACTGAAATTATTCAAGATGACATGAAAAACAAGTATAGAAAATAAACATGCTCTATAGATAAAAATACTGTCACAACATAAAACTCACAATTAAAATAATGTAATGGTTAGTACTCAAAGGGCATCATCACTTTCTTGTAATTATTTCCCACTATATGCAAATAGAAAGTAGTTGATGTGAACTAACCAAAACAACAGTTTAAAGCAACCTATTATAACTTAAAAAGTACACAAAGGAAATCACAGATCTATAAATAAGCAGTATGGCTGCAATTTATAGGAGTTATTTCCCCATTTTGAAGTTTTTGGCTTTGATCTTTAGTTATAAAATATCTACTAATTAGTTAACAAACTTGGAATTGTTAGTGGACTCCTACTAAGAGTTTTAAAATTAGTTTTTGGCAAACACTATATAGGCTAGAAACTGCACACAGCAAAAACAGTCAGCAAGACAAGATCCAAAAAAATGACATATAGCTGAAATTTTGCTGGCCCGTTACAGAAAGATGGTTAACCCATTTTGGTAAACACTATAGTAGAGAGAAAGTGTAAATAACTAAAAGAATCAGCAAATACAAGAACTTAAGTTCTTATTTCTATGCTGATCTATGATGTTAGAAAGTGACAAGTGTTGAAGATAGATTCAGGTGAGCCTTTGTTAGAAAGTGATTAGTGTTGAAGATAGATTCAGGTGAGCCTTTGTTAGAAAGTGACAAGTGTTGAAGATAGATTCAGGCGAGCCTTTGTTAGAAAGTGACAAGTGTTGAAGATAGATTCAGGCGAGCCTTTGTTAGAAAGTGACAAGTGTTGAAGATAGATTCAGGCGAGCCTTTGTTAGAAAGTGACAAGTGTTGAAGATAGATTCAGGCGAGCCTTTGTTAGAAAGTGACAAGTGTTGAAGATAGATTCAGGCGAGCCTTTGTTAGAAAGTGACAAGTGTTGAAGATAGATTCAGGCGAGCCTTTGTTAGAAAGTGACAAGTGTTGAAGATAGATTCAGGCGAGCCTTTGTTAGAAAGTGACAAGTGTTGAAGATAGATTCAGGCGAGCCTTTGTTAGAAAGTGACAAGTGTTGAAGATAGATTCAGGCGAGCCTTTGTTAGAAAGTGACAAGTGTTGAAGATAGATTCAGGCGAGCCTTTGTTAGAAAGTGACAAGTGTTGAAGATAGATTCAGGCGAGCCTTTGTTAGAAAGTGACAAGTGTTGAAGATAGATTCAGGCGAGCCTGTGTTAGAAAGTGACAAGTGTTGAAGATAGATTCAGGCGAGCCTGTGTTAGAAAGTGACAAGTGTTGAAGATAGATTCAGGCGAGCCTTTGTTAGAAAGTGACAAGTGTTGAAGATAGATTCAGGCGAGCCTTTGTTAGAAAGTGACAAGTGTTGAAGATAGATTCAGGTGAGCCTTTGCTTACCTCAATTGTATTTGCTCAAACTTAATTAGAAAAGTCCTGAAAGGGGTCAGTGCGAACTGGAAACAAGCTCAAGATATTTTTTTATGAATGAAATCGTCTGACATTTGGAATCTCAAATCACCTGCTAGATCTTTATTTAGACATACTCTCAGTTAAGAATAGATGTTTATAGATATAGGAAGATGTGGTGTGAGTGCCAATGAGACAACTCTCCATCCAAATATCAATTTAAAAAAGTAAACCATTATAGGTCAATGTACGGCCTTCAACACGGAGCCTTGGCTCACACCAAGTTTATACTTCCTTTCAATTTTCTAAAGGACCTGTGGTTATTAAATTGTTTTTGTTTATATTTTCAGATAAAAGTAGATAAATTAAATGCCTGTTGGAGTTGCTCACTTGTTGTTGGTGTATTGGGTTTTACACCTGACAGATTTAACTTTCCAGTATCTGCCATTGGTATTAAAAAGTCCTGTATTGTAGTACAAGGAGATTCAGTTTACAGTTGTGGTGTCAAGGTAATAATACAATAAGATTAAGTCTACAGTTGTTGAGTTTAGGTAAAGAGTGCCCATTTACAGTTATTGAAATATTTTCTGTATACAAGTTTAAAAAGAGGTGATCAGTTTCTCTTGCATCCAAATAGTCTCTCTTTTTATGAAATTACAAGTTCCTGTATAATATTATTTCCAATTACATGGAATTAGAAGTTCCTTTATAATATTATTTCCAATTACATGGTATAAGAAGTTCCTTTTAATATTATTTTCAATTACATGGAATTAGAATTTCCTTTATAGTATTATTGCCAATGAGACCATATGACAAGGATCTTAGTTTATCCTAATTGATTAAAGAATACAGAATATTTTTTCCAATGAGATAAGAAATATTTATACCATTTTTACACTGTTATTGGATATCTTTGTACATATAAAATAACTGCTAACTTCTATCCAATTGGGAATTTATGATAACAAATCCAAAAAGAAACAAGGAAATAAATATAAAAATTATCATCTTGTCAATAGATCTTGTAAATGGTTTTATTTTGTATCTGTACTAAAATATTTCAGTTAGACTTATTTGAAATACAATGATTAAGTGTTTTCTTTAACAGGTGAAAGAAAAGTATGGACCAAATCTAGACCAGTTAAAAATAGGCCAAACTGTAGGCTTATTAATAGATAATGACTTCTGTTTGCACCTATATATAGATAATATGGACCAAGGTGTAGCAGCCAGGGACATTCCCTATCCATGTTATGGAATAATAGATCTCTACGGTCAATGTGAACAGGTAATTATCTCCCCTGACTAGGAATGGGGAAATCACGAAGGGGACTTATCCACCTCTTGATTCTGAATCACAGATTGTCAATGTGAACAGGTAATTATCTCCCCTGACTAAGGAATGGGGAAATCATGAAGAGGACTTATCCATGTCTTGATTCTGAATCACAGATTGTCAATGTGAACAGGTAACTATCTCCCCTGATTAGGAATGGGGAAATCACGAAGGGGACTTATCCATCTCTTTATTCTCAATCACAGATTGTCAATGTGAACAGGTAATTATTTCCCCTGACTAAGGAATAGGGAAATCACGAAGGGGACTTCTCCATCTCTTGATTCTGAATCACAGATTGTCAATGTGAACAGGTAATTATCTCCCCTGACTAAGGAATGGGAAAATCACGAAGGGGAATTCTCCATTTCTTGATTCTGAATCACAGATTGTCAATGTGAACAGGTAATTATCTCCCCTGACTAAGGAATGGGGAAATCACAAAGGGGACTTATCCATCTCTTGATTCTGAATCACAGATTGTCAATGTGAACAGGTAATTATCTCCCCTGACTAAGGAAAAGGGAAATCATGAAGGGGACTTATCCATCTCTTGATTCTGAATCACAGATTGTCAATGTGAACAGATAATTATCTCCCCTGACTTAGGAAAAGGGAAATCATGAAGGGGACTTATCCATCTGTTGATTCTGAATCACAGATTGTCAATGTGAACAGGTAATTATCTCCCCTTACTAAGGAATGGGGAAATCACGAAGGGGACTTCTCCTTCTCTTGATTCTGAATCACAGATTGTCAATGTGAACAGGTAATTATCTCCCCTGACTAAGGAATGGGGAAATCACGTAGGGGACTTATCCATCTGTTGATTCTGAATCACAGATTGTCAATGTGAACAGGTAATTATCTCCCCTGACTAAGGAATGGGGAAATCACGAAGGGGACTTATCCATCTGTTGATTCTGAATCACAGATTGTCAATGTGAACAGGTAATTATCTCCCCTGACTAAGAATGGGGGAAATCATGAAGGGGACTTATCTATGTTGATTCTGAATCACAGATTGTCAATGAGAACAGGTAATTATCTCCCCTGACTAAGGAATGGGGAAATCACAAAAGGGGACTTATCCATCTTTTGATTCTAAATAACAGATTGTTGATATGATTAGGGAATAGCCTCCTCTGATTATATACCATAATCCCATTCCCTACACTGGCTGTGGGAAAATAGAAATGTATGGTAATATAAACATGTTATTATCGCCCCTGTTTACAGAATGTGCTATTAGTTTAGGTTTCCATTCAAAATACGCTTTGGTCAATGCTTTTACACCACAATAGATAGAAATAGATGCGATTCATAGTTCAAAATATATTATCTCCCTTTTGTACAAGCCACAGTTATATCCATCCAAACTTACAAAGAATTTGACCAGATTACCAAAAGTGCACTTAGGGAATCACAAATCATTTAAATGAAATAATCCTTACTTGTATAAATGTAATTCAAACTGAGTGAGTGTTATACAAACCTCTACTTATACTATTTCAAACACTTATGATTGTGTAATTGGATTAAAATATTGTATTTATAGGTTTCTGTCGTACCAACAGAACGTGTATCACCTGTCCCTATGTGTATAGCAGAGGACAGAGAAAAAGCTGATTTTGACGAAGGTATTATGTTGTATTTAATTGCTTGATTCCATAGTCTTTTGGATTTAATTATTAAATATTGTTTCTAATAAGAATATAAGAAAATTTAATGTTATTTATCAAAAGTGGTAAATGTTATCTATTTTTCTATGTTGTATGTTATATGAATAATCATGAGATGAGTTATCGACATCATGTTATCGTGTTTTGCAAGTGTAAGAGGTATCAGTCAGAATCTGTAGTCTATTTATATGAATATTCACGAGATGAGGTATTGAATCATGTTATAATGTTTTGTAGTGGTAAAGGGGAAGTCAGGAAGAATCTGTTGTCTTGTTATATGAATATTCATGAGATGAGGTATTGAAATCATATTATCAGGTTTTGTAGTGGTAAGGGGAGAAATCAGGGAGAATCTATAGTCTTATTATGAGATGAGATATTTGAAATCATGTTATAATGTTTTGTAGTGGTAAAGGAGAAGTCAGGAAGAATCTGTTGTCTTGTTATATGAATATTCATGAGATGAGATATTAATAACATGTTATCATGTTTTGTAGTGGTAAAGGAGAAGTCAGGAATAATCTGTTGTCTTGTTATATGAATATTCATGAGATGAGGTATTGATATCATGTTATCATGTTTTGTAGTGGTAAAGGAGAAGTCAGGAAGAATCTGTTGTCTTGTTATATGAATATTCATGAGATGAGGTATTGATATCTTATAATCATGTTTTGTAGTGGTAAAGGAGAAGTCAGGAAGAATAAATATTGTTGAACCAAACTTAGTCCGGAACTGTGAATACCAAAATATTTGTTCTAGGATAAAAATACTATTAGGAGTTCCTGGTATGTATAATAACATAAATATAATAAACACACAGTTATGTCTTGCTTAAAAGTTATTTCAATACTCAAATACAAATGTTAAAATAAAAATGGCCATACTTTTACATGTAAACTAAAGTCAATGAATCACCACTGAGTGGAGAAGGCAGAATAATTGTTGTAAATATTAGATTTGCTAATGCCAATATTATTCATTAGTGGTTCCCATAAACTCACCTGATCATAAACTTATACATGAAAATTATAATTATAATAATTTTCAAAATCAATAAACCATGTTTGAAGGGGCATTAAATCTCCATAGACATGAGATGTTCCTTTCCTTACACAGTTATATATCAAATATCTTTGACTTATCATTATTGGTTCCTTTTACTGACATAATAATAAATTTCAACATTTAAACTTAAAAAAAGTTTCAAAATAAATATACCATTCCTGAGGGGACAGGGCCAAACAATTCTAATGAATAGTAGATTTGCCAATGCTAAAACAACTGTATACAAAAAGCATTTTTTTTACCCCTTTATAAACGTTTGTTTATTTTTATGCCCTACTTACGATAGTAGAGGGGCATAATGTTTTCTGGTGTGTGTGTCCGTTCGTCCGTCTGTCCGTCTGTCCTTCCTTCCGTCCGTTCAGGTTAAAGTTTTTGGTCAAGGTAGTTTTTAATGAAGTTGAAGTCCAATCAACTTCAAACTTAGTACACATGTTCCCTATGACATGACCTTTCTCATTTAATTGCCAAATTAGACTTTGTATCCAAATTTCACTGTCCACTGAACATAGAAAATGATAATGCGAGTGGGGCAACCGTGTACTATGGACACATTCTTGTTAGATGGATGCTTTAACCCATCCATGAATGTTCGTCTATTTGTTTATGGATATTTTGACTCCTCCATGAATGTTTGTCTATTTTTAGATGGATATTTTGACTTCTTCATGAATGTTTGTCTATTTTTAGATGGTTATTTTGACTCCTTCATGAATGTTTGTCTATTTTTAGATGGTTATTTTGACTCCTCTATGAATATTTGTTACTGTGATGTCTGCCACAAACTTAGATCTGATGAAATGTATCATTGTAAAGGAGATCCACCAAAAGAATTTGCTCTTCCTTCCTCGTGGTGTAAATTCTCTTTCAAGTAAGTATAATGCAATTGGTATTCAATTTGCGATGGCTTACTTTATGTCTGAAGACATAACCAATGAAAAACAGTCAATTTATCATATGGAATAAGGTCTGGATTTTATTTTCTCTATAATCATAAGATATCAGATGATTAGATCCCTCATTCAGAAACTGCCAATTGAAATCCAGGATATGCAAATAGTCATTATACCGCATAGTATTTAGGGGTGTAAAATACCATATGACACCAGGGTCAAAATACCATATGGTATAAGATCAAACAGGATTTTTCTCAAAATCACATAAAAATTAAAATCGCATTTTAGTCTAATAATTTCTGAATTTTACTATTCAGTATTGTGAACCCTTATCCAATCTTTTAAGAAATAGTGTAGGTAAAAATTAATATGAAAACATTAAGTTTCAGAGTGAACATGACCCCACTCGCATTAGAAACAAAATTAAAACCAAACTGAAGTTCATTGTTTTATTTCAGATTACCGAACAAAGCTCACACATTAAATGTTCAGGACAAATGGCACTCAGCCTATTACGGAACACGGATGGATTTGTTACGTAGAATTGTGGATACTGGGGATTTACATGTATCAGGTAAAAGTTATTTTTTGGGGGGCATTTCATAACATTTATAGATAATTATTGATTATCTCTTTATAGATATTCATTGATATTATCTCAACAAGATTGATTTTCTGGCTTGAACCGTAATGGCGAAAGTGAGAATCAATCCAGTTGAGATGACCAATGATGAAATGGTTATTGCTAATTTTAATTATATTGTTTGACAATGTTTTGGGTTTCCCTAATCATCAATTTTTTACTCTGTCTGGTGATTAGCCATACAATAAACCTTCTACCTGTAGGATGGAGTTTTGTTGTCTAGGTTTTTCCATCCCATAGACCATTGTCTGCCAATTAGCTGACGAGTTCTGTCTTCCTGGCTTTTCTTTCTGGGTCTGCTCCCATAGCCTTTGATTTTCCCAAAACTAACCACAAGGCAGTAGTACTATTTTCCCATAGTTGGGACAAGGTTAATGAGTGCAAAGGCGTGTACACGCACTGATGGGTCTACAAACTGCATCTCTAAGGTCCTTGCTGCTCCGAGATCCTCTACAAAAATGCCTAGGACGCTATATCCTAGATACCATGTGCTGTCACAGGGAGGCATTGTAGAAGTCTTAAATAGTGTAGAGGATATGAACTGGCAGAAAGACTTACGCACTCTGATTTCTTTTCACCTGCAAAGCAGGCTAGCTAGTGGTGATAGAGGGACTATAGCCCTAACCACACTAGACGCATACACAATCCTGTGGTACAGACCACCAGCACACAATGTTTGACAGTGTTACTAATTTCATTGACATCAGGCACATACGCCATTAGTTTCTTGAAAGAATATTTCATATCAGTTTCTTGAAAAAATATTTCATACCACTCTACTGTGCTGAGAAAGGAAATTATCAGTCAGTAAGATCAAAGGAACATTTTGGAAAATAGCGATAATTTGTCTTCCTGTACTGATTATGATGTTGCATGTGAAATCTTCTATGAAGTACAACCATAGATGTTAGAGTGTAGAACAGCACACAAAGTTAATATTCATAAGTCAGTTACAGTTGATTACATGAATCTGACAAATAAATGTAAAATTGGGACTTGATATTATGGAATAAAATTGAGAAAGGAAATAGGGAATGTGTCAAAGCGACAACAACCCGACCATAGAGTAGACAACAGCCTAAGGGTCTTCAATGTAGCGAGAAACTCCCGCACCAGGAGGTGTCCTTCAGGTGGCCCCTTAAAAATGTGTATACTAGTACAGTGATAATAGACGTCATACTTAACTCCGAATTATACACAAGAAACTAAAATTAACCAGATGCTCCGCAGGGCGCAGCTTTATACGACCGCAGAGGTTGAACACTGAACGGTAGGGGCAAGTATGGACACAACATTCAAGCTGAATCCAGCTCTAAATTTGGATTGTGATTAAATAGTTGACACAGCATAGGTTTCTGTCACAGAATGAATGTGTTCTAATGAACTTATTTTTTTGGTTTTCTCTTAGAGCAATTCACTATGCTGTTGAATATTAATCCTCTCAAAAAAATGTTTGAAGAAATTTTCTTTTTATTTATGAAATTTCAAATGAGAAAAATTGAACCCAATTTTTTTTCTTCACATCCCCCTTTCCCTTATTCCAAAACTGATCTCAATTAAAATTTCTAATGGAGTTTGCAACAATAACTACTCATTTTTAAATACATCATAAAATATTAAGATGTAAAAAAACTGATTATTATCACTGAATGGTAAAGATTGTTTTAATCTATCAGTTGGTAGTAAAAAGTGAATATACATTGTATATTGTATATAACAAAGATTTAAGTTGATTCTGGACAAAGAAAGATAACTCCAATTAAAACATTTCTTGCTATTGCACAATATTGTGCAAGATATTTCTTGCTTACTATTCTGGACAAAGAAAGATAACTCTAATTAAAAAAAAATTAGCTATTTCACAATGTTTTGCAATTAGATATTTCTTGCTATTGCGCAATACTGTGCAATTGAAAAGACTTGCTATTGCACAATACTGTGCAATTGAAGATTTCTTGGTATTGCGCAATACTGTGCAATGGAAAATTTCTTGCTATTGCACAATACTTAAATTTTAGATCCTGATTTGGACCAACTTGAAAACTGGGCCAATAATCAAAAATCTAAGTTCATTTTTAGATTCCGCATATCAAAGAACCCCAAGGATTCAATTTTTGTCAAAATCAAATTAAGTTTAATTTTGGACTCTTTGGACCTTAATGTAGACCAATTTGAAAATGGGACCAAAAATTAAGAATCTACATACACAGTTAGATTCGGCATATCAAAGAACCCCAATTATTCAATTTTTGATGAAATCAAACAAAGTTTAATTTTGGACCCTTTGGGCCCCTTATTCATAAACTGTTAGGACCAAAACTCCCAAAAATCAATACCAAACTTCCTTTTATGGTCCTAAACCTTGTGTTTAAATTTCATAGATTTCTATTTACTAATACTAAAGTTATGGTGCTAAAACCAATAAAAATGCTTATTTGGACCCCTTTTTGGCCCCTAATTCCTAAACTGTTAGACTCAAAACTCCCAAAATCTATCCCAATCTTCCTTTTGTGGTCATGAACCTTGTGTTTAAATTTTATAGATTTCTATTTACTTTTACTAAAGTTACTGTGTGAAAAACAAGAAAATGCTTATTTGGGCCCTTTTTGGCCCCTAATTCCTAAAATGTTGGGATAAAAACTCCCAAAATCAATCCCAACCTTCCTTTTGTGGTCATAAACCTTGTGTCGAAATTTCATAGATTTCTATTCACTTTTACTCAAGTTAGAGTGCGAAAACTAAAAGTATTCGGACGACGACGCAGACGACAACGCCAACGTGATAGCAATATACGACGAAAATTTTTTCAAATTTTGCGAATCGTATAAAAATCATACAAGACTAACAAAGGCCAAAGGCTCCTGACTTGAGACAGGCACAAAATTGCGGCGGGGTTAAACATGTTTATGAGATCTAAGAATGTATGTACATTCATCTTTATTCTATAAGATATTTTACCAAATCTTTCAGGGTTTGGATAATTTTGTTGAAAACTAGTAAATGATCATGAAAGAGGTCTATCTCTTGCTTTGGTTGAACAAAGAGAAATTAACAGGCATTTCTTCATCCTTCCAATTATTAAGCATTTCCGCAGAGATCTCTTCAGTGTGAATTAATCTATTCAATGAGCTGTACTCTAGGGTTTATTAGCTGCATTTTATAAAACTTTATCAATATATCTTTTTTTAGGGAGTGAGAGTGGATCATGCAGTATTTTAACATCATCTATAACAAAATACACAGAGAAATCACGACCAGAAACTTGCGGTCTCAAACCAGTGTACTTATCTCCGACTATTAAATATGCTGGATGTAATGAATTCAGTCCTAAATATAAGTAAGTACTCATCACAGAGTTACTGACTTGTCTCAAACCAATGTACTTATCTCTGACTATTAAATATGCAGGATTTTATGAATTCAGTCCTAAATATAAGTAAGTACTCATCAGAGTGTAAATATCTGGTCTTGAGCCAGTGTGTATTCTAATATGTGTGTATTAAATGTGCTGAATTGACAAATTCAGTCCTAAACATAAGCATGGTAAGTAAGAATATAACAGAGTTTTGAAGAACATGTTTTCAACACATTACAATCCCGTCAAATTTATATCACTGGCAATTTGTGTGAATAATTTACTAGAATTTGAAGTGTCCTAAGTAACACTTCAGATTATCCCTACTTTTTGGTGGGTTTCCTGTTTCTTATTCTTTTGTTTTCTATGTTTTGTCATGTTTACTATTGTTTGTCTTTTTCATTTTAGCCATGGCGTTGTCAGTTTATTGTCAATTTATGAGTTTGACTGTCCCTTTGGTATCTTTCATCCCTCTTTGACACGCTTGGTTAAAAAAAAAAAAAAAAGAGTGAAACAGGTCTTGAATATTTGAATTTAGTTGTCTTATATGCCACAAAGACAAGTGCCTATACAATATGTCATGCATCTTACTAACTGTACAATGACACCTTGCAAATGCAACTCCTGTGAGGAAGATTTTGTTTAAACAAACTTGCCTCAACAAAATAAGTATATATCTGGAGGTTTTCATAGCCTTCAACTATAGTCACATATTTACATTACTATAAGAGCTTTCAATCAAAGTTTTATTATTTATGGAATAATTTTATATTTTTATTGAATAACTCCATTTGAATATTTGTTTACAGATTAACAGATCCAAAGACCAAAAAGACCTACTGTGTTAGAATAGGACTACAGGTGTGGTTGAAACCAGGCTCCTATAAAGTTGGACCTCAGTCTTTAGGCTTTGATGAACAAATAGACCCGAAATTTAAAAACAATGAACTAGAATGGTCAACAAAAGAACGGGGGTCAATTATGTTACAGTCATTGTTAATTAAGATTGAATAAAAATGTTTTTATAGTATCAAAAGTAAAAGGTCCATCATGTAAATTCCATTTTAAATTCATCATGAAGACTGATCCTTTTAACGATAAGTTCATCATGCAAGGATCCTTAAAAAAACATCCATCATTAAAGAGTCATGGTAAATCAAATATAAAAAGACTGGTCCTTAAAAAAACAGTCCCATCATCAAAATCATTGTAAATCAAATGTATTATGAAGAATGTTCCTTAAAAAAACAGGTCAATCATAAAACAGACGTTGTAAATCAAATGTTATGATATCTTTAAAAGGATTTATCTAAGTCATTATCTGATTGAATGTGGAATTTATATTACCAGAGGTTTGTGGTCAAATCAACTTGAATCATAGTCTATATGCTTTTTAACTTTTTAACATTCATGCCAAATAAGAGTTTTGAACCTTATTTGCATTTCATCAGAAATGGAAAACTGAGGAAGCTTTTGTTTTTCATGAATTTGGGTAACAACATTTTGAAACTTAACAAATATACAAATAAAAAGGTCTGTTCTAACAACTCTCCACCAGAGTCCAAAAGACACAGAAGTTAACAACTATAGGTCATTGTATTGCCTTTAAAAATGAAAAAAATTTAGACCACATATAAAAAAGAAGATGTGGTATGATTGCCAATGAGACAACTATCCACAAAAGACCAAAATGACACAAACATTAACAACTATAGGTCAGTCCACTATAAAAGGGGTACAAGTCAAATCGGCACCTGGTCAAATCGGCACCCACAGAAAAAGTCAAATCCGCACCTGGTCAAATCGGCACTCAGTATAGTCAAATCGGCATCCAAAAATATTTGATATTATATATGTATAAATAATTTTAAAATGTATAAATTCATGATCTATTTTGGGGTTCATCATGCATTACATCATTAAAAAGCATCAAGCAGTTAGAAAACATAGGTTAATTATTTAATGTTTTCACAACATTCTATGACCGATGTTTTGGAAAGTTTTCTTTTCAATTAATTTTAATAACTTAAATCAAGTACATGGTTAATATGGTTGTGGTTCTAACTCAACAGTAGAATGTTAAAGGTATTTATTAATGTTTTATTTTTCAAAAACTTCATAAGAAACAAAGAAGCCCTAGGCCTTACACAACCTAATTAATGTTTAACAATGAGACAAATAGTAGCAATAGTCAATAGAATGGAAAACTATGAGTCCCTTTCAATAATTCAAACTTTCATGCAAAATAATTAGCAATTCAAGGTGTTTTTTCAGGCGAGTTTAAACAGCATTAAACCAACAATCCTGCAAATGTGCAACTGTTAAAAAGTGCATAAAAAATATCCAGTACCGTACCTCATATATCCAAGGATTTGTATAGTTAGAAGTTAGAACTATACAAATCCTTGATCATTGTATATATAGACAATAATAGTGCCTTGACTTGACATATCAACGATATAAGGATGAGGCTTAGAAACTGGGAAATAAGAGGCTGTTAAAATATGTATATAAAACAAATCTAACATGGGTGTCAAATTGACTATATAAAGTGCCGATTTAACCAGGTGCCAATTTGACTATACTGAGTGCCGATTTGACCAGGTGCCGATTTAACCAGGTGCCGATTTGACTAGAATTCATATAAAAGGCCTTAAATGACAAATGACAAACAATTCAAATGAGAAAGGTAACGGTCTGATTTTAATGTGAACATTAAAAGATGTATTCCTAATTATGGGGTTGACCAAGATTTCACATAGAAATTGGGTTTTAATGATCAGGGCATGGTATCCTATGGTTATATATATACTGTATTGAAAAATCAGAATATTTATTCCTTTGAATAAATCATCAGTCTGCCATTCCTTATCATTCATGACAAAAGCAGAAAATGACAAAGATAAGACAACTCTAAAATAATTCGAAGTCATGTGATGGAAGCAGAAAATGGCCAGAAAATGACAAAGGTAAATAACTCCAAAATAGTTCCAAGTCATGTGATAAAACAAAAAATGACAAAGGTAGATAACTCTAAAATAATTCCAAGTCATGTGATAGAAGCAGAAAATGACAAAGGTAAATACTCCTGGATAATTTCAACAAATATGTTAATGTCCTCAACAGAACTTGACTAAGTATTTCTTAGATTCCATGAAATACACTAAAAAAATCTCAACAATCTAAGTTACAAGCAATTTTCCAATGTATAGTCATTTCAGATAAAATTAACAAGGTTATCAAAACCCCACTGAGG
Source organism: Mytilus galloprovincialis (assembly GCA_037788925.1). Classification (NCBI taxonomy): domain Eukaryota; kingdom Metazoa; phylum Mollusca; class Bivalvia; order Mytilida; family Mytilidae; genus Mytilus; species Mytilus galloprovincialis. The sequence goes on along the minus strand of CM075342.1, from coordinate 74,636,688 downwards.
ACTTTACTGAAACCACTTATCAGTTTTATGTTTTGAGTTTTTAACCAACACATTATCTTTTGTATTATGTTGGTTCAAAACTACATCTGTAGCTTTCGAACATTTCAGGAGGCTTGTCATTTTCAATAATGGCTTTTTAGGCAAATTTACTATAATTTATTTCCTATTGTTATAATTGTTTGTGTAAATTATATGTTGCTTAAAGATTAAATGTGAAAACAAGTTTGTCATGTTTCCTTTTATTTCCATTCAAATTAAATGAGACTGTCATACAAGTGAGAGGTTTAGCAAGCTATAAAACCAGGTTCAATCCACCATTTTCTACATAAGTAAATGCCTGTACCAAGTCAGGAATATGACAGTTGCTATTCATTCATTTGATGTGTTTGAGCTTTTGAATTTGCCATTTGATTGGGGACTTTTCATTATGAATTTCCCCAGTATTTTTCAATTTTTTGTGATTTTATTATTTTCCTAGTGGAAAGGATTAAATGTGAGAAAAAGCTTCCTTCTTCTTTTTAGCTCTCCTGGCCCAAATGTTCATGTGAGACTGTTGGGTCTACTGTTGGTGTCCATATACCTTTAACAAAAATCAAGTCCTTTGAAAGTATTTGACCAATAGTCTATTTGCCTATTACTTATTTTGTTCTGTTATTACACACTTTTAACACAGGTAGTTTCTCTTGGCTGTTGCCTTTTACCAATTTATAACTTTTATAAGCATATGTAAATATAACCAATACTTGGATTTTATCATTGGTGTTCCTTACAAAGGAAGCTTACACTGGGAGAAGAAGAAGTTGCCAACATGAAACATTTGTTACCAATTTTTGTCTTGCATTGACGGTGTCAAAAAGCAAGACATAAGTATGCTGTTTCCAGCTAAAGCGAGGGCAACAATTTATTAGTTTGTGATTAGGTCTAGTTTCTGGCGAACCACTAGTGATAGGCCAATGATAAATGGTATGCAGTTGTTATAACATTGGCGTATCTCATTTCCATGGAGATTGTTCAGCCCTGTATCTTCGGTCATAGTTCATTCTGATTAAAAATTGCCAGATATATATATGTACACATTCCAAAAATGTAGTGCCTTATTGCTTATATTACCTCAAAAAACCCTAACATTATCTTATGAACCATTAAAACAGGTTAAAGGTCAGGTGATACCAGCAAGACTGACATGTACATCTTACAATCATACCATCTATCAAATAAAGCTGATCTATTGCTTACACAATATCAGAAATAAAACAAATCACAGGAACTCAACATTGATCAATTTTAGGTCAGATTATTAGTTTGTGATTACCCTAATAGGTCTAGTTTATGGTGAACCACTAGTGGTAGGCCAATGATATTTGGTATGCAGTTGTATTAGAATTGAAATTGAGAATGGAAATGGGGAATGTGTCAAAGAGACAACAACCCGACCGTAGGAAAAAACTACAGCAGAAGGTCACCAACAGGTATTTAATGTAGCGAGAAATTCCCGCACCCAGAGGCGTCCTTCAGCTGGCCCCTTAACAAATATATACTAGTTCAGTGATAATGAACGCCATACTAATTTCCAAATTGTACACAATAAACTAAAATTAAAATAATACAAGACTAACAAAAGCCAGAGGCTCCTGACTTGGGACAGGCGCAAAAATGCGGCGGGGTTAAACATGTTTGTGAGATCTCAACCCTCCCCCTATACCTCTAGCCAATGTAGAAAATTAATCTCATTACCATGGAGACAAGACTATTTGGCCCTGCCCCCTCATTCATTGTCTACTGACTTTGAAACTTTGCTTAATAGTTTAATACATGTACTTCTTTGTGATTAGGTCAGTTTATTGGGAACCACTAGTTGTGCCTTGCTGAACGCGCGTCAATGATATTTGGTATGCAGTTGGAACAAAAATTGGCATATCTCATTTTAATGAAGATTATTTGGTCAGCCCCCCCCCCCCCCCCCTCAGTAATGGACTTTGAAAATTTGGCTAAGATTTCATGTATAAGTTTGTGATAAGGCCAGTTTATGGGGAACTACTAGAGGTAGTTCAATGATATTTGGTATGCAGTTGTATAAGCATTGGCACATCTCATTTCCATGGAGATTGCTCAGCCCTGTACCTTCACTCATGATTCATCGACTTTGAATATTTGCATAACTTACAATAATATAAAAAAGAAGATGTGGTATGATTGCCAAAGAGACAACTATCCACAAAAGACCAAAATGACACAAACATTCACAACTATAGGTCACCGTACGGCCTTCAACAATGAGCAAAGCCCATACCGCATAGTCAGCTATAAAAGGCCCCAATAAGACAATGTAAAACAATTCAAACACGAAAACTAACGGCCTTATTAAAGTAAAACTAGAGGCTCTAAAGAGCCTGTGTCGCTCACCTTGGTATATGTGAATTAAACAAAGGAAGCAGACAGTTCATCACAAAATTGTGTTTAGGTGATTGTGATGTGTTTGTACATCTTACTTTACTGAACATTCTTGCTGCTTACAATTATCTCTATCTATAATGAACTTGTCCGTGTAGTTTCAGTGGAAAATGTTAGTAAAAATTTACAAATTTTATGAAAATTGTTAAAAATTGATTATAAAGGACAATAACTTCTTAGGGGGTCAATTGACCATTTTGGTCATTTTGACTTATTTTTGAGTCTTAAATTGCTGTACATTATTGCTGTTTACAGTTTATCTCTATCTATAATAATATTCAAGATAATAACCAAAAACAGCAAAATTCCTTAAAATTACCAATTTAGGGGCAGCAACCTAACAACGAGTTGTCCGATTCATCTAAAAATTTCAGGGCAGATAGATCTTGACCAGATAAACAATTTTCAGATTTTAAATGCTTTGGTTTTTGAGTAATAAGCCAAAAGCTGCATTTTACCCCCCTATGTTCTATTTTTAGCCGTAGCGGCCATCTTGGTTGGTTTGCCCGGTCACAAAACACAATTTTAAAACTAGATAGCCTAATAATGATTCTGGCTATGTTTTGTAAAATTTGGCCCAGTAGTTTCAGAGGAGAAGATTTTTGTAAAAGTTAACTAAGATTTACGAAAAATGGTTAAAAATTGACTATAAAGGGCAATAACTCCTAAAGGGGTCAACTGACCATTTTGGTCATGTTGACTTATTTGTAAATCTTACTTTGCTGAACATTATTGCTGTTTACAGTTTATCTCCATCTATAACAAAATTCAAGATAATAACCAAAAACAGTAAAATTTCCTTAAAATACCAATTTAGGGGCAGCAACCCAACAATGGGTTGTCTGATTCATCTGAAAATTTCAGGGCAGATAGATCTTGACCTGATAAACAATTTTACTTCATGTCAGATTTGCTCTAAATGCTTTGGTTTTTGAGTTATAAGGCAAAAACTGCATTTTACCCCTATGTTCTATTTTTAGCCATGGCGGCCATCTTGGTTGGTTGGCCGGGTCAAAAAACACAATTTTAAACTAGATACATCAATGATGATTGTGGCCAAGTTTGGTTTAATTTGGCCCAGTTGTTTCAGAGGAGAAGATTTTTGTAAAAGTTAACGCTGGACGACAGACGACGACGGACGCCAAGTGATGAGAAAAGCTCACTTGGCCCTTCGGGCCCGGTGAGCTAAAAATGAACGAAAAACAAATATGCAACACATAAACAAATGACAACCACTGAATTACAGGCTCCTGACTTGGGACAGGCACATACGGCCATTAGTTTTCTGGTTTGAATTGTTTTAAATTGTCTAATCGGGGCCTTTTATAGCTGACTATGCGGTATGGGCTTTGCTCATTGTTGAAGGCTGTACAGTGACCTATAGTTGTTAATGTCTGTGTCATTTTGTTCTTTTGTGGATAGCTGTCTCATTGGCAATCATACCATATCTTCTTTTTTATATATTAAAGTATTGCTAATTCAACATTTGCATTATAAAAATGACTAATAGGCTAGACATATCTCTGTGTTAACAGTTTATTAATGTAAAATAATTATTAATACATACTTTTTTGAGGTTAACAAATGAACAATGCTATTAGTATTAAACTTTATAAAATCTTACAAACAACTAAATGTGCTCCATTTGCAATCTGAACATATATCAATGAACACATGTAACATGTATGCCCCTCCTATGGGAAACAAAAATAAACAAACCATGACAGAATTTGAATGCAAACTGTAAACACCTGTTCACGCATGTACATACAATTCCATGGCAGACTAAACCTGAACTTCCACAACAAAATATGTGTCTTATGATTCTGTCGCCAACAAACTGCCGATGAAGACTAAAAATGTCTATTATCTTGCAAACTGTTGAAAATGAAGAAAATTTAATAAGAGTAGAACAGCTAGAGGCTCTCGAGAGTTCATGTCCCTCACCTTGGTCTATGTGTATATTAAACAAAGGACACAGATGGATTGATAACAAAATTGAGTTTTGGCCATGGTGATTTGTTTGTAGATCTTACTTTACTGAACATTCTTGCTGCTTACAATTATCTCTATCTATATTGAACATGTCCCAGTAGTGACAGTGGAAAATATTTATTAAAAATTTACAAAATTTGTTAAAAATTGACTATAAAGGACAATAACTCCTTTAAGGATCAATTGACTATTTTGATCATGTTGACTCACTTGTAGATCTTACTTTGCTGTATATAATTGCTGTTTACAATTTATCTCTATCTATAATGAAATGCTTCGCTGAGCGCAACCTGATATGCCCGCATTGGTCAACCAGGAACAGTTGGGGCAAATATGGTCACAATCTTTAAGCTTGATACTCTCTGAATTTTGATTGTGATCAAATTTTTGACACAAAATAAATGTGGTCAAAGATCTTACAAATCTATTGCGCAATAATGTGCAATTAAAGATTTTTTTCATGAAACTCTTCAAAAATCAAAATTTGAAAAATTTTGAAAAAATAATATGAATCCCTTAAAAAAATTGTTAACAAAAAATCCCCCCAACTTATTGAAACCCCCCTTGGAGCAATAACCCCAAAACTCAATCCCAGCCTTTCCTTTGTAGTATAGAACCTTTTAGTACAATTTCAGAAATTCATACCTTTTAAACACAAGTTATTGTCTGGAAACTAGAAACTTACATGCTTTGGGCAATTAACCCAAAACTCAATCCCAGCCTCCCCTTTGTTATATGGAACATTGTGGTACAATTTCAGAGAGATCCATACAATAACACACAAGTCATTGTCTGGAAGCCATTTTACAATCCCAAAAAAATATTTTTCAACCGTTTAATAACCAAACGCTGCAAAATTTTCTAAAAAATTACCAATTCAGGGGCTGCGCAATCAAACAACGGGTTGCCTGATTGGTCTGAAAATTTCGGGGCAGATAGATCATGAACAATTTATCCTCATCAAATTTGCTTTAAATGCTTTGGTTTAAGAGATATGAGCCAAAAACTGCATTTTAACCTATATACTATTTTTAGCCAAGTAGGCCAACTTGGTTTCGCGGGCAGGGTCATCACACATATTTCTTAAACTAGATACCCTTATGATGATTGTGGACAAGTTTGGCTAAATTTATTCTAGTAGTTTCAGAGGAATAGATTTTTGTAAAAGATAATCAAAATTTTTGAAAAATTGACTGTAAAGGTCAATAACTCCTCAAGGGGTCAACTGAACATTTTGGTCATGTTGACATATTTGTAGATCTTATTTTGCTGAACATAATTGCTGTTTACAGTTTATCTCTATCAATATTCAAGATAATAACCAAAAACAGCAAAATTTCCTTGAAATTACCAATTCAGGGGCAGCAACCCAACAACGGGTTGTCCTTTTCATCTGAAAATTTCAGGGCAGATGGATCTTGACCTGATAAACAATTTTACCCCATGTCAGATTAGCTCTAGATCTAAATACTTTGGTTTCATTGATATAAGCCTAAATCTTTATTTTACCCTTATGTTCTATTTTTAGCCATGGTGGCCATCTTGTTTGGTTTGCCAGATCACCAGACACATTTTACAAACTAAATACCCCATATATGTGAGAATTTTTTGCCCAGATGAGCTAAAAAGGGGTTTAGATATCTACCAACTGATCATTTTGACCTCAAATAAACAAAAGTCTTGTTGGTACATATAGACCATTATCAACTTACAGACTTAGTTTCTAATTCAAAACTTTTTCCAGGGGAAGGCAAACTGGAAGGGAAAACTTAATTACTGCCTGTAAAAAGCAAACCCCATGAGAAATAGCCTGCCAAATAGAGCAGGATCCCACAATATTCATAATTAAAGTGTGGTATTGGTAAAAATTAATTTAAAACATAAAAAATTTTTAAAGGTAACATTTTTGCCTAAATTTCATTCCATAAGTAGCTGGTAAATAAATTCTGTTTTGACAAAACAAACAGGTTTTTTCTCAATATAAATGTCAGTGTATTTAACCAAGGTCATCAACATAAAGTTCAAAAGATAACATCTAGATCTGGAAACCAAAATTTAAAAACAATGCAATCTCTGAAATTTTCATTAAATTATGATCTTGACTATTTTAATGTTTTTTCTGTTATCTAACTCTTTTATAAGGGTTTATCTCATCAAGATTTTTCAAACTTCTAATATTTCATTCATTCCAACAACAAATAAAATGCTTTGTTTACTGCAGCTTGATACAACTGCAGGTTGCAGAACAAATTTCATTTTCTCTGATAGATATCATTCGTTGCTTTATTTTTTTTTTCAACAAATTTCTTTCCAAAAAAATATGAACCCTTTATGTCATAAATCAGAATTAATATATCTTTTAATTACTCATGTGCATGTATGATTGTCCAGACCTATTAATTATTTACTTGATTAGTGTTTATGACTAGAATTAATTTCTTCCAACACATCAGAAAAAGATTTTCTATGGAAGTCCGGTATACCACTTTTCAGTCTATAGAACTGTAATTGTATATAACTTGCTGATGGACTGACATCGACAAATGATTGATTAACTTCGTTCCAATCAATATCAGTTTCAAAAGAATAGTCTCCATTGGATAAAATATCTATCAACCGATGTGACTCTTCTTTTCCCCATGTTTTCAATTTACTAGCATTCTCATCAAGCTTTAAACATTTAGTGAGAAAGAAATGGTTCCTGCATTGAAATCCCTGTCTAGTGGGTACTAGCTGTGCTACTTTCCTCCATGGAATTTCCAGTTGTTTTATTTCATTCAAGTTTTGTAAACCAGTTACTTCTTGTACTGCTTTAATTAAGTCTTCCTCTTCTTCCAAAGTCCAATTCCCCCTTTTAAATGTTTTACCAAGACGATGTAAATAGTACTCTACTGACCGCCGGTCACGTCCCATTTTGTCAGCAATACACTGATGTTTGCATAATTTGTTTCCATATTTTCTTGACAGTTTTTTTAATTTCTTTATTTCTACTTCAGAAAAACATCCCTTTTTTAAAGTAACTCTTAATACATCTCGGTAAAGTTTACTGTAACAGGCTTCTGTTGATCTATTTAATGACTTTGAAATGACCAGAAAGAAATCTGTCAATTTCATCAGAGTAATTAAATCCTGATTTCTCCTCCTGTCTAGTAAATCTAAAGGGTTTTTGAAAGCAGATTCATATTTTTCTAGATACAAATTCCAATTTTCTAGCAGTTTTTCCTTCTCTTCATAAGTCCATTTCCCATACCTAATAAAATAAAATAATATATCATAAGTGAATGTTTAATTATAACTATGACTAGCTGTATATGTAAGGATTTAACTTTATTTAACATACTGAGTGTCTCCATCTGTCCTTATTCAAGAGATAAGCACCGCCCCCTTCAAAGTTCTATACCACCTTCATAAATTGACTAATAGCCATAACAGAATTTCATTTACTGACCCTAAATTGAATAAATGTATAATTCATTAATTAGTAACTATATCAATGTATATTAAGTCTTCAAATTTCTGGTCATTAAGGCCACAGTTAATAATATTTTGGTTTGTCCAAACCCTACCAAAACATTGAGACAGTGGGTACCCAAGTAGGTAGGCATTTTCATTTTTTGTTTCATGCCTATCTGAATTTAAAAAAATATTTTCACATCAGGACAACAAAAGACTTTGAGTAGGCAGCTATTTTCTGGGTAGGTAACGTTAGGGCAAACACACCTTTTCTTTTTTTGTGGCCTTATTTTAAACTAAACAATAGCTCACATGACTGAGCTTTGCTTCCATCATAAAGAATCTAAAACAAAGTTTGAGTTTTTATTTCACTCTTTACGCATAAAAAATGTTCAATACCAATGCACATACTTCATTTTATGATCACTACAAACCATAGCTGAGAAGAAAAAAAATTTGATGTAGGTATAGTCTTGTTCTGCACATTTTTGATATTTATCAAAAAAAGGTTTCTACAGCTGCTCTAAAACCTACTTTCAATAAATAGCAAAAATGAGGAGAATAGCTTTATAACATGTAAAATATAAAGTTAACCAAAAGGAAGAAGTTGTTAATGACTCTATTGAGGGGCTGGGACAGAGGGGTTTGTTGTTTGTCCATGAAAATAAAGACCGCCTTGTGGTGAACCTAAGGGATTGCTTTAACACATGTTGTTCAATTTTTGTATTTAATAAATGTAATAAATAGCACAAGTTCATGCTTGTGTCCATTCTTTATTTTTGTACTAATGTGTTCAACAATTCTTGCGTTTGGATATCATTCACATTCCGCCAAATTTCCAGACACAAAGTCATAGTTCTATAAAAATAAATACATGGTGTCCTATAATCACTGAAATTTATCACATACTTCCGTTTGAGTTCTTGGACCACACCTTTAAGGAAGATACATGGTATACCGCCATCTTGGATTGCACAATCGCAGTAAAACATCGGTCTAGTTATTTGACCAAATCTGCAAATTTTGAGACATATTTGCAATTTAATGGTTAGACAGACTGTTTCTTTATATAAGGACGACTTGGTGATTTACTGTATTATCCAAAATATTAAAAGGAATATCATTTTCTTTTGGTTTCAGAATCATTTTTTTTTCTTCAAATGAGCCATTTAAGGGGAGATAACTCTCTTAGTGAAAAAAATATACTGGACTAAGAGAGAATTTTTTTACTTTTACTTGTAGCAAGAAAACAAGTTCGGTGACACAATTTTTTCATTTTCTTTTCTTAAAACATGTTATAAAACCTATATTCTCACAATTTATATCAAAATTCTATCTAATAGAAATTTTTTTATGCACACAAAATTAATGTGGTTTTTCATGAACAATCCAACCAAATTTAGGCAATTTTCAACGACTCATAGCTTGAGAAATAGCACGGTGACCCATACTTTTTATTAATTTTGTGAAATAAGCATAGTAAAATCTTCATTTTGGCAAATTATAAGAAAATTCTGTCTCAAAAAGTATATACTTATGATCGACCTGAACTGGTAACCTGAATATTTCATGCCATTCCCTGAATCAATTAATCTCTATGTTCGGATGATCATGTTGTCATCATATGTCAACCTAATCATTTTGAAGAACTATGACAACCGAAATTTGCAACTGTATCTGTATATTTTCTAACTTCTCCCCATCTAGGTACACAATCAGAGTAAGAAGTGACTGTCTACCAGTACAATAGAACTATCAAAAAGGTGAAATTCACTAAATATTGGCAGTTCTTAAGCACCAATTCTCAACCAAAGAGACATATATTGTCAAGGTTTATTTACATTGGAATGATTTAATCTGCTATATAACTTTATATCTACTGAGCATAATATCTCTTTTATCTGCTCTAAATTTATATAAGAAACAGAATTGCAGCCTGGATATTGAAGTAGTTAAGATAACTTATATTTTTTAAATTATACTTAAAATATTTAAACCAAATTTTTATTTTGGAAACTGGATAGTTTTGAGTGAAACAAAATTATTAATAGAAATAAAAGAAGTCTGGATATCATTATAAACTCTAAAACAAGAGTGCACACGCTGAAATGTCTCGCCTTCTTTACTAATCATTGATATTATGTTGATAGACCTAAATATAAGGCAGCAACCATTTGATTTTCTGGGGTGGGGCTATGGTTTATTTTTTCTGTGCAAACTTTTTTTTTCGCTATCGGCGAAGAACAAGCTGTTTTTTTAACGACAAACCGAAAAACAATTTTTTTCTTACAATTTTAGCATTACATATAGTGGCAGCTGAGGGTGAAACAAACATTTTTTTTTTCTCAGGGTCCAAAACAAATTATTTTTTTTCACCAAAACCTGGAAACAAACTTTTTTTTCAAAAAAAACCATAGCCCCCCCCATAGCCATAACAGAATTTCATTTACTGACCCTAAATTGAATAAATGTATAATTCATTAATTAGTAACTATATCAATGTATATTAAGTCTTCAAATTTCTGGTCATTAAGGCCACAGTTAATAATATTTTGGTTTGTCCAAACCCTACCAAAACATTGAGACAGTGGGTACCCAAGTAGGTAGGCATTTTCATTTTTTGTTTCATGCCTATCTGAATTTAAAAAAATATTTTCACATCAGGACAACAAAAGACTTTGAGTAGGCAGCTATTTTCTGGGTAGGTAACGTTAGGGCAAACACACCTTTTCTTTTTTTGTGGCCTTATTTTAAACTAAACAATAGCTCACATGACTGAGCTTTGCTTCCATCATAAAGAATCTAAAACAAAGTTTGAGTTTTTATTTCACTCTTTACGCATAAAAAATGTTCAATACCAATGCACATACTTCATTTTATGATCACTACAAACCATAGCTGAGAAGAAAAAAAATTTGATGTAGGTATAGTCTTGTTCTGCACATTTTTGATATTTATCAAAAAAAGGTTTCTACAGCTGCTCTAAAACCTTTTTTCTCAGGGTCCAAAACAAATTATTTTTTTTTCACCAAAACCTGGAAACAAACTTTTTTTTCAAAAAAAACCATAGCCCCCCCCCCCCCCCCCCCAGAAAATCAAATGGTTGCTGCCTAAGGCTTTATTACAACTGTCACATAAACTCAACATTAACCAAGAAAACGAAACATTGATCAATGAACCATGAACATGAGGTCAAGGTCAGATGAACCATGCCAGGCAGACATGTACAGCTATCAATTCTTCAATACAACAAATATAGTTGACTTATCGCTTATAAATTAAGAACAAGAGGCTGTCACAACGACAGCAAACCGGATTTTTTATATATTTATTTGTGTCCTGGCAATATCACAAGAACCATTACTGATGAATGGTGAAAGTGAAAATCGTCAATATCAAATTTGACCTCCATTTTGTCATCTTAGTATCAACATCTTAAAATTTGAAAAGCTTAGATTGAATGGTTCATGAGTAAATGCAACAACGTGAATGGAAACGCCATTTCACAATCTTTCAACACTCAACTTGCTATCAAAAAGAAACCTGAATATTGGACAAACTCACAACGTATGGGATACAATATCGAGCTCCGTCAAAGATGTTAGAAAAGCAGCGACAAAAGTACGCATGTTAACTGGAACATACATGCTTCAAACCTTAAAAGCAAAATTCAATCAAGCAGAGATAGATCCTACCTGCCTCATATGTAACATTGAAGCTGAAGATCTTCAACACCTTCTAACAAGCTGCCCAGCGTATAGACATATTCGAAAAATCGCACTTTCAACAGATAAAAGAATATATTGTTAGCAAAATTGGAAGTAGTGCATGGACAATCAATTTCAATAGCAAATTGGCTATCACGGAATTATTGATAGACTGTCAAAGCTTTGTTGAAAGGAATATTCTCCCGAATGACAAGCTGATACTAAGAACAATAGAAATGAAATCAAGGGACTACTGAAACCTCATCCACATGAAAAGAATGAACATTACTAATGCCTAGCTAGTGTGTGGAGTTGGGGGTATATCTCTGTGTATGGTCAAGCCAGTGTCATATCAAAAAACTTAAAAGTAGTACGCCATACGAACATTATTAAACTAATCAAAATAATACTTCTATAACATCAAAGTCATGATTTCAGTTTATATAAATTTTCATCTTATAAGAAAACTTAGATACTTTATTCTTACACTAAAAGTACATGCTAATTATTCTATATCCTGGCAGTTTAAATTAACGTTAAGCCTAATTAATTAAATAATATAAGTTTTCTCAACATCCAAATTGATCATGCTTATGTTTTGTATTGCATTGAAAAGCACCTGTTTAAAATTATGCGTCTGCGAGCATGTAATTAATTTAGTATATCTCTTGCCATTTTAATACTACATTACTTTAAAAGTCCCTATATTAATGCTTATATATAAATTCACAACTTGTTGTAAATACACTGGTTTTTATGGTGGAGGATGCTGTTCATTCATATTTTACAGACATTTATTGTGTGTTTTAATGTACATATACTGTTAACATTTATCGGTCTCATCCGAGTGCTCCTAAACAGGAGGGAATTACGAAAGAAGAAGAAGAAGAACCATAACTCCTGAACGGTAAAAGTCAAAATCGTCATTATTGAACTTGACCTCTAATTTGCCATCAGTAACAACATATAAAAATTTCAAAAGCTTTGGTTGAATGGTTCATGAGAAAATGTACGGACACGACTGGAAACACCATTTTTTCAATCTTTCAAGAACCATAACTCCTGAACGGTAAAAGTCAAAATCGTCATTATTGAACTTGACTTCCATTTTGTCATCAGTAACAACATATTAAAATTTGGGAAGCTTTGGTAAAACAGTTCATGCGTAAATGCACGGACACGACTGGAAACACCATTTTCCAATCTTTCAAGAACCATAACTCCTGAACGGTAAAAGTCAAAATCGTCATTATTGAACTTGACTTCCATTTTGTCATCAGTAACAACATATTAAAATTTGGGAAGCTTTGGTAAAACAGTTCATGCGTAAATGCACGGACACGACTGGAAACATCATTTTTCAATCTTTCAAGAACCATAACTCCTGAACGGTAAAAGTCAAAATCGTCATTATTGAACTTGACTTCCATTATGTCATCAGTAACAACATATTAAAATTTGGGAAGCTTAGGTAGAACAGTTCATGTGTAAATGCACGGACACGACTGGAAACTCCATTTTTCAATCTTTCAAGAACCATAACTCCTGAACGGTAAAAGTCAAAATCGCCATTATTGAACTTGACCTCTAATTTGCCATCAGTAACAACATATTAAAATTTGGGAAGCTTAGGTAGAACAGTTCATGTGTAAATGCACGGACACGACTGGAAACTCCATTTTTCAATCTTTCAAGAACCATAGCTCCTGAACGGTAAAAGTCAAAATCGCCATTATTGAACTTGACCTCTATTTTGTCATCAGTAACAACATATTAAAATTTGGGAAGCTTTGGTAAAACAGTTCATGCGTAAATGCACGGACACGACTGGAAACACCATTTTTCAATCTTTCAAGAACCATAACTCCTGAACGGTAAAAGTCAAAATCGTCATTATTGATCTTGACCTCCATTTTGTCATCAGTAACAACATATTAAAATTTCGGAAGCTTTGGTAGAACAGTTCATGCATAAATGCACGGACACGACTGGAAACTCCATTTTTCAATCTTTCAAGAACCATAACTCCTGAACGGTAAAAGTCAAATTCGCCATTATTGAACTTGACCTCTATTTTGTCATCAGTAACAACATATTAAAATTTGGGAAGCTTTGGTAAAACAGTTCATGCGTAAATGCACGGACACGACTGGAAACACCATTTTTCAATCTTTCAAGAACCATAACTCCTGAACGGTAAAAGTCAAAATCGTCATTATTGATCTTGACTTCCATTTTGTCATCAGTAACAACATATTAAAATTTGGGAAGCTTTGGTAAAACAGTTCATGCGTAAATGCACGGACACGACTGGAAACACCATTTTTCAATCTTTCAAGAACTATAACTCCTAAACGGTAAAAGTCAAAATCGTCATTATTGAACTTGACTTCCATTATGTCATCAGTAACAACATATTAAAATTTGGGAAGCTTAGGTAGAACAGTTCATGTGTAAATGCACGGACACGACTGGAAACTCCATTTTTCAATCTTTCAAGAACCATAACTCCTGAACGGTAAAAGTCAAAATCGCCATTATTGAACTTGACCTCTAATTTGCCATCAGTAACAACATATTAAAATTTGGGAAGCTTAGGTAGAACAGTTCATGTGTAAATGCACGGACACGACTGGAAACTCCATTTTTCAATCTTTCAAGAACCATAGCTCCTGAACGGTAAAAGTCAAAATCGCCATTATTGAACTTGACCTTCATATTAAAATTTTAAAAGCTTTGGTTGAACGGTTCATGAGTTAATGCAAGGACAACATTTAATTGCCTCCCGCCCGCCCGACCGCCGTACATCCCCAAATCAATAACCGACATTTTTGTCACAAAAATCTGGTTTAAAAGAGACCAAAACACAAACACTTAACACTTAGTAATGGACCGTGAAAATGAGGTCAAGTTCAAATAAAACTGCGTAACAGACATATAGATCATAAAATACTTCCATACACCAAATATAGTTGACCTAATGCATAAAGTTTTAGAAAAATAGACTAAAACTCAAAAACTTAACTTTGATCATGACCACTAAACCATGAAAATGAGGTCGAGGTCAGATGACACCTGTAAGCTAGACATGAACACCTTACAATCATTCCATACACTTAATTTAGAAGACCTATTGCATATAGTATAAGAAAAACAGACCAAAACACAAAAACTTAACTATAACCACTGAACCATGAAAATGAGGTCAAGGTCAGATGACACCTGCCAGTTGGACATGTATACCTAACAGTCCTTCCATACACCGAATATACAAGACCTACTGCTTATAGTATCTGAGATATGGACTTGACCACCAAAACTTAACCTTGTTCACTGATCCAGGAAATGAGGTCGAGGTCAAGTGAAAACTGTCTGACGGGCATGAGGACCTTGCAAGGTAAGCACATACCAAATATAGTTATCCAATTACTTATAATAAAAGAGAATTTAACATTACAAAAAATCTTAACTTTTTTTTCAAGTGGTCACTGAACCATGAAAATGAGGTCAAGGTCATTGGACATGTGACTGACAGAAAGTTCGTAACATGAGGCATCTATATACAAAGTATGAAGCATCCAGGTCTTCTACCTTCTAAAATATAAAGCTTTTAAGAAGTAAGCTAACGCCGCCGCCAGATCCCTATCCCTATGTCGAGCTTTCTGCAACAAAAGTTGCAGGCTCGACAAAAAATCAAGGCAGGCATGTAGGGATGAAAATGTATCAGTTAAGTTTAATTGACCTTATTCTCTATTCTTTAACCTCTCATCTACACCCTCTTCTATGTAAACAAAGTATATTTTAGTGTTTTTAAATAAACTTTGTACCAGTGCTATGCATACAATGGCATAAGACTGTAAACATGGAAATATGACATTGATAAGCTAAACTAACGTCTATGCTCTTGTTTTATTCTTTGATGTTAAGAGGTTCACAAAATACTGATAACTCATACAAAAATTCTGTACAAATGAAAGTTTTTACAATACTATGCACAAAAAAACATATAACAGGCTATTATTTGAACTTTGAATTATTTTTAATTATGGAATTTGCTTGATTTCTTGTTATTGAAATTTTTAATAAATTCCATGTTTATTGTGTACTGAAATGTTCTGTGCTGCACACAACACTTTCTATAACTAAGAAAATAGTTTATTTTCAATAGAATGTACTGTGCCGCGCACAACATTATCTAACCAAAATACATTGTATGGAAAGTGTTATTAACCGCTCAAAAGATTATAATACCAAAAAAACATGGAATTTATTAAAAATTTTAAACACAAGAAATTATGCAAATTCCATAATTAAAAATAATTCCAAGTTCAAATAATAGCCTGTTATATATTATTAGGTAGCAAGGCTTTTTGTAGCATATTTACTGAATGAGGGGGAATAAGTCCTTTATCGGGACTCTGAGATCGGTTGTTTTTAAGCTTGAAATTTGGGGATTTGGGGATGTCAGGATTTAAATTTATTTAAATTCAGGACCTCAGGATATTTCGTGTTTTTAACTCCGGGATTTTAGGATCAAGACCCCTCCTAACCCATCATAATGTACATGATGTAGGTTACTTATTCCCACTCTATAAAAAAAATTTGGTATTACATGTTTACCACTCTTATATGTATAAGATTCACTCTCAGAAATATGTGTACATATTCTCTCTCTTAGTCTCAGAAATAGGTTGGTCTTCTCTCTTTAAGAGCTAATATGTATATATTCTCTCTCTCAGTCTCTGATATATGAGGTTACTCTCTCTTAGAAATAGGGTCAAGAAAGTCTGCATGTCTGTGGTTCTAAGGAGAGAATAATAGGGTCCAGAAGGTCTGTTGTAAAGGTGCAATAATTTGATATACCTTTTCTAATATGAGATGTTGTCTTAGTATAATACACTGTCGGGGCAGGTATCCCAGGGCTGGAGTTCACCACAACTGGGTCGTCTAAGCTTCGGATATATTCTGCGAGGTTGCGCAGTAAATACTAAGGAAGCAATAAACAGTTAGGAAAAAATATTAAAATTTGCCCTTATAGATTTTACCATCCCCTTTTCATTGCTTTCTTGCAATATCAAGCTTACTGTTTGTGTCATATATGTGCATATGTATGTAATCAGAATCTTCCATAGATTTTATATCCAGTATATAAAATGGTAAAATATAATTTCTTTTGGGTGTATCCATGGCAACAATGTGCATTTATTTGTTATAAAATATTGCAAAAAGGGGGGGAAAGATGTCACATATTTCCCCAAAATTTGGCTAAAAGTAGAATTTCAATCGCTTGAAGTTATACCTTTTCAGAAACTGTGTACATATATAATTCAGCAAATCCAATGAAAATCATATGTCTTTCGTCTCATTTTTTTGTAAAATTGCGTCAAAAAGTTCGTGTAGAAAAAAGTGTTTGTAAACATTACATTAATTTCTGGACCGATAGCCGGTCTAGCTATGAAAATACGGATTGTCAAACAGAAAATAGCCCATAAAACATGTAAAAAATAATCTTGATGCTCTTATAAACCATCTTTGAAGGCTAAATTAGCACTCAGCTGTCTAAAAATGAATTTTATTACACAATAACTTTCCTATTTGAAAAATCCACCGGGGCCAAAATGCGAAACTAAACTCCTAACTGTGTATTGCTACCTAAATAAAGTTCCGGTATCTAATCTGGATATGGCAATGACTTTCCAGACCTTTACTACATTCCTCCCTGTTTTATTAAAATGTCAGCCATCAATGCTAACAATAATAATGATATAAAACAAGAGTGCACATGCTGAAATGTCTCGCCTTCTATACTAATCATTGATATTATGTTGATAGTCCTAAGTATAAAGCTAAGCTTTAATACAACTGTCACATAAACTTAACATTAACCAAGATAACTAAACAAAGACCAATGAACCTTGAAAATGAGGTCAAGGTCAGATGAACCATGACAGGTAGACATGTACAGCTAACAATGCTTCTATACAAAATATATAGTTGACCTATTACTTATAGTTTAAGAAAAATAGACCAAAACACAGAAACTTAACACTGTGTAATGAACCGTGAAAATGAGGTCACGGTCAAATAAAACCTGCGCGACTGACATAAAGATCATAAAATATTTCCATACACCAAATATAGATGACCTACGGCATATAGTATTAGATAAAAAGACCAAAACTCAAAAACTTAACTTTGACCACTGAACCATGAAAATGAGGTCAAGGTCACATGACATTTGCCCGCTAGAAAGGTACACCTTACAATCATTCCATACAACAAATATAGTAGACCTATTGCATATAGTATGAGAAAAACAGACCAAAACACAAAAATTTAACTATAACCACTGAACCATGAAAATGAGGTCAAGGTCAGATGACACCTGCCAGTTGGACATGTACACCTTACAGTCCTTCCATACACCGAATATACTAGCCCTATTGCTTGTAGTATCTGAGATATGGACTTGACCACCAAAACTTAACCTTGTTCACTGATCCATGAAATGAGGTCGAGGTCAAGTGAAAACTGTCTGACAGACATGAGGACCTTTCAAGGTACGCACATATCAAATATAGTTATCCTATTACTTACAATAAGAGAGAATTCAACTTTACAAAAAATCTTAACTTTTTTTTCAAGTGGTCACTGAACCATGAAAATGAGGTCAAGGACATTGGACATGTGACTGACGGAAACTTCGTAACATGAGGTATCTATATACAAAGTATGAAGCATCCAGGTCTTCCACCTTCTAAAATATAAAGCTTTTAAGAAGTTAGCTAACACCGCCGCCGCCGCCGTAGCCGCCGCCGCCGGATCACTATCCCTATGTCGAGCTTTCTGCAACAAAAGTTGCAGGCTCGACAAAAATCCGTCACCGAACAGAAAACAAATTCATAACTGTCAATCAATCACTAATCAGGTTTAAAGCATATATACAGATCCCCTCCTCCTGCATCTAATCTATGTTATACAGTTGCCTGGCATTCCGAGTTGTCACCCTAGCTATGATTTCCTCAGAGTGGACGTCGAACATGGATGCGAGCTTCCAGATAATTTGTTTTAGTAGCTCAGGAGATGCCTCATGGTGTCCTTGAGGTTTGAGATAAGGTGAGTCGGTCTCCAAAACTAAATCCTCCAACTTCATCTCACAAACGGTTGCTCTATAACCTGGGTAGTTGTTATCCATGAGCAGGAATGGAGAGATGCCAAATTTACCGTTTGGAAACATAGTTTTGCATTGCCTGTATTCCTCCGTGTCACCGTTAAAACAATGCCAATGGATTGGATGGTCTTCCTCTAGGAAATTGGTTAATGAATCTCTGCACATATTCTTTATCTTCTTGTCTCCCCTGCAGTGAATAACTACAATTAGATGTTGTCTTTTTGCTATTCTCAGCTGTTCCTCGAATACGTGGACCTGTTTCTTAAGTTCTTTGCTATCTAACCTTCACTCCCCAACTGCGATCATTCTGTTCTCACAGATTAGCATCTCTAAATCTGTAATCCACGAATTCAGGACACTCATCTCCTCCCCTTTAAATATCCGTGGATGTATTCCGGCAGTACTTCTTATTCGTCTATCCATTCTAATTTCTTCCATCTCTTCTATTGCTGGCCAGCGTCTTGGGAACGCATAGCTTGCTACCAGGTGTCTTATTTGAACACTGACTCTCCATTTTCCATTTATAGATCGGTGAAGCCAGAAAATCTGGCTTATTGTTTCATCTTATCCAAATGGAAATGAGAATCAGTAACCATAACAGCCTTTTGAATACTGCATTGATAAAGGGATATTTTCTTTTCATATGTAATGAGGTTTTCTGCATCCTCAGTTCCTTTTAAGGTGGTTCGGGCCTATTCGAAGTTTACATTAGAAGTGTCGTATTTTTTGTTATTTCATTCTTAACAGAAAATGAATCAATTTGGTCGAGAAAAAAAATAGGGGTCACGGACCATTTAAGCTCAAAATTTTTCTTTTAAACAGGTATGTAAAAGGGATCATTTTTCAATGAAATGATAGGGAAAAATAGAGGTGTTGACATATTTTTATCGAAATATCAAAACTAGAGGCTCTCAAGAGCCTGTGTCGCTCGCCTTGGTCTATGTGCATATTAAACAATGGACACAGATAAATTCATGACAAAATTGTGTTTTGGTGATCATGATGTGTTTGTAGATCTTACTTTACTGGACATTCTTCTTGCTACAATTATCTCTATCTATAATGAACTTGGCCCAGTAATTACAGTGGAAAATATATTCTAAAAATTTACAAAAATTTACAAAAATTTATGAAAATTGTTAAAAAATTACTATAAAGGGCAATAACTCCTTAAGGGGTAAACTGACAATTTTGGTCATGTTGACTTATTTGTAGATCTTACTTTGCTGAACATTATTGCTGTTTACAATTTATATCTATCTATTATAATATTCAGTGCGCAGCTTTATACGACGGCAAAGGTTGAACACTGAACGGTTGGGGCAAGTATGGACACAACATTCAAGCTAGATTCAGCTCTAAATTGGATTGTGATTAAATAGTTGATACAGCATAGGTTTCTGACACAGAATGAATGTGGTTTAATGAACTTAAAATATTTGTTTTGCCTTTGAGAAATTCACTATGCTGTTGAATATTAATCCTCTTAAAAAAAATGTTTGAAGAAATTTTCTTTTAATTCATGAAATCTGAAATGAGAAAAATTTACCCCCCCCCCCCCCCCCCCCCATTTTTTTTCACATCCCCCTTTCCCTTTTTTCCAAAACTGATCTCAATTCAAATTTCTAATGGAGTTTGCAACAATAACTACTCATTTAAATACATCATAAAATATTAAAATGTAAAATAAAGTGCTTGTTATCACTGAATGGTAAAGATTGTTTTAATTTATCCGTTGGTAGTAAAAGTGAATATACATTGTATATTGTATAAAACAATAATTACATTAGATGTATGTTTCATTATAATACGTTATTCTGATTGGCTAACTGCACATCACGTGTTATTCCTTAAGCAGTTGTATCACACAATAAAACTTATTATTCATGATGACACGAGGTCCCATAATAAAGTGCACAGGTAAATTAAATAAAAACTTGATGTAAATCGTGTTTTCATGATCCTAGCTAAAAATGTAATTATAAGTATTGAATGTTTCTTTTTGTAACTTCATAGGGTTGTAAAAGCGTTGACCGTGCGCACATTTTTAGAATGAAGCGCTTCCGCGCTTCATACAAAATGTACTTAGGTCAACGCTTTTACACCCCAATAAAGTTACAAAAAGAAGCATTCAATTCTTAAATGATTTAAGTTGATTGAACTACTATTCTGGACAAAGAAAGATAACTCCAATTGAAAATTTCTTGCTATTGCACAATATTGTGCAATTAGATATTTCTTGCTATTGCGCAATACTGTGCAATTGAAAATATTTGCTATTGTACAATACTGTGCAATTGAAGATTTCTTGCTATTGTGCAATACTGTGTAATTGAAAATTTCTTGCTATTGCACAATACTGTGCAATTGAAGATTTCTTGCTATTGCTGAATACTGTGCAATTCAAAATTTCTAGCTATTGCACAATACTTAATATAATAATTTTGGATCCTGATTTGAACCAACTTGAAAACTGGACCCATAATCAAAAATCTAAGTACATGTTTAGATTCCGCATATCAAAAAAGCCCAAGAATTCAATTTTTGTTCAAATCAAACTAAGTTTAATTTTGGACCCTTTGGACTTTAATGTAGACCAATTTGAAAACGGGACCAAAAATTAAGAAACTACATACACAGTTAGATTTGGTATATCAAAGAACCCCAATTATTCAATTTATGATGAAATCAAACAAAGCTTAATTTTGGACCCCGATTTGGACCAACTTGAAAACTGGGCCATTAATCAAAAATCTAAGTACATTTTTAGATTCATATCAAAGAAAACCAAGGATTCAATTTTTGTTAAAATCAAACTAAGTTTAATTTTGGACCCTTTGGACCTTCATGTAGTCCAATTTGAAAACGGGACCAAAAATTAAGGATCTACATACACAGTTAGATTCGGCATATTAAAGAACCCCAATTATTCAATTTTTGATGAAATCAAACAAAATTCAATTTTGAACCCTTTGGGCCCCTAATTCCTAAACTGTTGGGATAAAAACTCCCAAAATCAAACCCAACCTTCCTTTTATAAACCTTGTGTTTAAAAATTTCATAGATTTCTATTTACTTATACTAAAGTTATGGTGCGAAAACCAAGAATAATGCTTATTTGGGCCCCTTTTTGGCCCCTAATTCCTAAACTGTTGAGACCTAAACTCCCAAAATCAAGCCCAACCTTCCTTTTGTGGTCATAAACCTTGTGGCAAAATTTCATAGATTTCTATTGACTTAAACTAAAGTTATAGTGCGAAAACCAAGAAAATGCTTATTTGGGCCCTTTTTGGCCCCTAATTGATAAAATATTGGGACCAAAACTCCCAAAATCAATCCCAACCTTCCTTTTGTGGTCATAAACCTTGTGTTAAAATTTCATAGATTTCTATTCACTTTTACTAAAGTGAGAGTGCGAAAACTAAAAGTATTCGGACGACGACGCCAACGTGATACCAATATACGACCCAAAAATTTTGAATTTTTGCGGTCGTATAACTAGAGGCTCTCAAGAGCCTCAGTGTCGCTCACCTTGGTCTATGTGCATATTAACAATGGACACAGATAAATTCATGACAAAATTGTGTTTTGGTGATGGTGATGTGTTTGTAGATCTTTCTTTACTGAACATTCTTGTTGCTACAATTATCTCTATCTATAGAGACTTGGACCAGTAATTACAGTGGAAAATATTTCCTAAAAATTTACAAAAATTAACAAAAATTTATGAAAATTGTTAACAATTGACTACAAAGGGCAATAACTCCTTAAGGGGTCAATTGACAATTTTGGTCATGTTGACTTATTTGTAGATCTTATTTTGCTGAACATTATTGCTGTTTACAGTTTATCTCTATCTATAATAATATTCAAGATAATAACCAAAATCTGCAAAATTTCCTTAAAATTACTAATTCGGGGGCAGCAACCCAACAAAAGGTTGTCCGATTCATTTGAAAGTTTCAGGGCAGATAGATTTTCACTTGATGAACAATTTTACTCCATGTCAGATTTGCTCTAAATGCTTTTGTTTCAGAGATATAAGCCAAAAACTGCATTTTACCCCTATGTTCTATTTTTAGCCATGGCAGCCATCTTGGTTGGTTGGCCGGGTCACGCCACACATTTTTTAAACGAGATACCCCAATGATGATTGTGGCCAAATTTGGTTAAATTAAATTTGGCCCGAGTTTCAGAGGAGAAGATTTCTGTAAAAGTTAACGACGACGGACGACGACGGACGCCAAGTGATGGGAAAAGCTCACTTAGCCCTTTGGGCCAGGTGAGCTAAAAACTGCAAAATTTCCTTAAAACTACTAATTCTGGGGCAGGAAACCAAAAACAGGTTGTCTGTTTTGTCTGAAAATTTCAGACCATTTTACCCCTATGTTCTATTTTTAGCCATGGTGGCCATCTTGGTTGGTTGGCAGGGTCACGCCACACATTTGTAAAACTAGATACCCAAATGATGATTGTGGCAAAGTTTGGATTAATTTGGCCCAGTGGTTTCAGAGGAGAAGATTTTTGTAAAAGATTACTAAGATTTACGAAAAATGGTTAAAAATTGACTATAGAGGGCAATAACTCCTAAAGGGGTCAACTGACCATTTCGGTCATGTTGACTTATTTGTAAATCTTACTTTGTTGAACATTATTGCTGTTTACAGTTTATCTATATCTATAATAATATTCAAGATAATAACCAAAAACAGTAAAATTTCCTTAAAATTACCAATTTAGGGACAGCAACCCAACAACGGGTTGTCCGATTCATAGATCTTGACCTGATAAACAATGTGACCCTTGGTCAGATTTGCTCTAAATGCTTTGGTTTTTGAGTTATAAGCCAAAAACTGCATTTTACCCCTATGTTCTATTTTTAGCCATGGCGGCCATCTTGGTTTGTTGGCCAGGTCACCGGACACATTTTTTTAAACTAGATACCCCAATGATGATTGTGGCCAAGTTTGGTTAAATTTGGCTTAGTAGTTTTCTAGAAGATTCATGTAAAAGTTAACGACGACGGACGACAGACGACGACGGACGCCAAGTGATAAGAAAAGGTCACTTGGCCCTTTGGGCCAGGTGAGCTAAAAACGATCAATGACACTTGGTCAAAAACTGTAATATACAAAGCTGAAGTATGGCTTCAAGGAATGAGCAAATAAAAAAACAGGTTATCGATAAGGAAAAAAAAATTGGCGGGAAAATGGTGAAAATGGGTGAAATGTCATTTTGAGCCGTTAATAGATACACATAATAACGAAAATATGCTTTTAGTGACATAACTACAATAACTTACACTTTTAATCAATCAAAATATTAAAAAAAAATATATTGAATTTACGACAAATACTTTTCGTGTGCATTATAATTCATGCATGAAATTATGCGCAGTTGAATAGTCCTGATCCACCTTAATAATAAGGCCAAAATTCAAAATTTACCAATGTACCAAAGAATATATTGCAGATGGAGGAACTACAGCATAAATAACCTCCACATCAAATCTGTTTTTCGTATTGTAGAAATTCAGTAAAGGTATATCTGTCCAATGGAATACAGCTGATTGACATTGTTTTAAGAAAGCTTCTGTTTGTACATAACCCACCAGATGATCAAGGGTCTTTTTGTCATAGCGCTGGCAAAGTTCCAAAAGGAGACCATTCATCAACTCTGTCCATACTAACTGGTATTCTTCTTTGAATATAATATCAGCAAATGTTGGTGAAATATATATGCCTTCTTACATTAGTGAAACGACCTCGACATACCAGACAAAGTCTTGCCTTACTCAAATTCCTACTACTGCCTTTAATCCTTGTATCTTCCTCCAATCTTTCAGGAATTTCACCATCAAATGGACCATAATCAAGCTCATGATCCATACTTAAAATACTTAAAATAAATTAACAAACATGTAAATATATACATAATAATCCTATTTACACTATTTCAAAATATCTACTGTACATAATCATGCAAGTAGGATGGCATTTGTCTTTTGCGCCTACCTGCTTGTCCCCGTTTGGACCCATTATCTTATGTATCTGTATCACGATTTATATCATCACTGTTCGGAAACAGCAAATTTTGACTCACGTCATAAGCGAGTGTTGCGTCTAAATCAAAAGGGATGTCAATTAGCGAACGAAGATCTTTAAGAATTATCCGTTCATTATTAGAAATGGTTGTCAGAGAATCTGACACCAAGAAGGGATCATTGTTATCAAAATCGTCAGAGATTCTGACAGAGAGTTCAAATCATTTTGAGTATTCTGATTCTCACCACTAAATAAAATATCCAGATATAAATTTTCCAGCTCAATATTAGTGTCTGGCTCCAATTTATTCTCAGCTCTTCCAAGAATATCATTTCTAAGTCTCTGTAACCATAGAGGTTATTAATAATTTCTCTGTCAATGCACAGTTTGAGTCTATCATGATGCACGACTTCCTCTCTCTTCCTGTCTTTAATCTTTACCAATGCTGGAGACTTAACTTCAATAACCACATACATTTGACATATGGACCTTTCCATGGAGCTTTTAATTTTGGGGATATCCCTACTTTCCTGGCTGTATCTTATTTTAGTACAATATCTCCTACACAATATTTTCTAAAGTTAAGATTTAAATCATAATATTGCTTTTGACGTTTCTGTGCAGATTTCAGATTATCTCTGGCGATATCATGAGCGTCCTCTGAAAATTTTTAAACTTTGAACATACTTACAAATATCTTCATCCGGAAAACGTGCCTTTATTTGTCCTAAAACCAGATCAATAGGCGGATTTACCTCTCATACGAAAACCATGAAATTTGGTGTAAAACCAGTCTGTCGATTCTCTGTTGCTCTGATATCACCTGCTAATTGATGTAGGTGTATATCCCATCTGTCTTCTTTAAGAAACAACGAATTATTTGAGTGATTATTCTGTTATTTCTCTCTACCTGACCGTTGGATGCAGGATGATATGCAGGTGTTCTTGTCTTGGAAACTTCAAGAAGATCACATAGTTGTCTAATTACCCTCCCATCTACATTTTTGCCTTGATCTGTATGTAGCTCCATGGGACAACCGAATATAGGTATAGTGCTATCCATTAAAGCTTTTGCCACCACTTCAGCGTTTTTGGTTTGGCAAGGACAACATTCCAACCACTTGGTAAATTGATCTGTGATGACTAGAACATACTTATTATTTTGTTTAGTGACTAGCAATGGTCCAAGTATATCCAAATGAATACGTTCAAAAGGAACACCTGAGTGGTACCTACCGAATTCTGCTTTGGCTCTCTTCAGGTTTTTTTTTGTATCTATTGCATATCTGGCATGTCGAAACATAAAGTCCATTGTCATTCCATACCAGTAAACTGTGAGTCTTATTTTTGCCAAGTTTTTATCTTGTCCTAAATTTCCTGCTGATCTTAAATCATGACAAAGATGAAGCATTGCCTGTCTAAATTTTCTTGGTGTTCCCTTATGAAACTGATTTGTTTGCCGCAACCTTGCAGCAGGAACACAGAAAATAATGTTTGCAGATGTTCGCCGCTTCCTGCAAACTTCCAGCCCATTGGCAGCTTTTTGCTGCAAGCTTGCGGCACGTTTGCAGAAATTTCAATGTTTGCTGTAAGATTGCCAGAAAGTCTAAAATAATAAAGAATGTTTGCCACAAGATTGCAGAAAACATTGACAATTCTATATATTTGCCAGAACATTGCAGGAATTACACAATATTGACTGGGCATGCCTAGTTGGCACTCCCTGGATGCTAACAATATGAAATTGTGGCTAGGTCATGTTGGTTGTGTTTGGAAATGTATTTCACATATAAAAGATCAAGGAGGCATTTTGGTTTAATAATATGGGATAATCAGTATGTAATTTTTGTAAGTACAAATATAATTCATAGAACTGCATGTTTTCATAAAATATTATGTTATCATCATATGTGAGATTTAAAAAACTTAAGCTATTATTAGTTTTAATTTTATAACTAAATATTGCACCATCAAGACCATGTTTATTAAACTTAAGTCAAATTCTGTAATGCAATTATTACCTAGCTTTATACTCAATACACATTTGAGGTTTATCCTTTTCATTTTTTAATACAATTATATTATGTCATTTGACACTTAACGATATAAGAGATGATTTCACCTTTCCAATTGTGGACTTTCTCCTTTTCTAAGTAACAACATTCCAGCAGCACCTGCATACGGGGTATATATCTCCCAATTGATACGATATTCCCGTGCTTGCATTTCCTATCATGATTTTCTTGAAAGAGGGTTGCGACTCACAAGGAAGCTATTAAACCAAGAGTTCCAAATGGTGAAGTTGAAATCATCCCTTCGTAAATTTTATGGACGCCATCACGAGTTGGTTGACCGTTATGGAATAACAGTTTCACAAATGATATCGGATTTTGTAACTACAATCCATCCCCTTCCCTTTCATGAATGTGACCTACCGAATTAGATTATTTACCGGATTTGTTATCACATAAGCAACACGACGGGTGCCACATGTGGAGCAGGATCTGCCTACTCTTCCGGAGCCCCTGAGATCACCCCTAGTTTTTGGTGGGGTTCGTGTTGTTTATTCTTTAGTTTTCTATGTTGTGTCATGTTTTCTATTGTTTGTCTTTTTTTCATTTTTAGCCATGGCGTTTTCAGTTTGTTTTTGATTTATGAGTTTGACTGTCCCTTTGGTATCTTTCGTCCCTCTTTGAGAATGACTCCTGTCCCCTTTTTCAAAACACAAATGCATGTATGTATTTCCATATTTAATCTCATGAGTTTGCAAGAATTCTTTCAATGACTGTTTGTATAAAGACAGGAATTGACTTTTTAAAAATGTTGCTGACTTAAATTGAATATGTCTACACATATGACATTGGTATATGTGTACTTCCTGCAAGTTTGCAACAAACAATTGCCTCAAGCTTGCAGCAAACACTTGTCACATGCTTACGGCAAATCCAATGTGCATAATTGTGTTTGCAGCAAGCTTGCCGCAAACTTCATTTGCATGGTAAAATGGTTGCGGCAAGTTTGCAGCAAACATTTGCTGCCAACTTGCGGCAATGTTTGCTGCAGGGCTTATTTTTCAGTAAGGGTTATAAACAAAAGCCTTGGTGCTATTGCATCATCACAAAAATAGTAGAGTATACCATTTGTAAATTCAAGTTGAGATTTTGACCCCCACAAATGCCTTACAAATGGGCTACTCATCTGTAGATCTTGTTTTGAAGGAGAGAAATCAGTAGATAACCAGGCAATAATAGTACTCAGGTCTATGTCATTCTTTTGTGCGTCTCTCAAACAGTATTTACGCCCTCCACATGGAAGATTATTAAAGTGGAAACCTTGGCAAGAATAAATTGCATTCATTAAGTGTATCTGGGATTCGTGAAAGCGCATCTGGGTTTACATGTTTTTTTACCTGGTCTATGTTGAATTATCATGTTGTATTGTGATAATTCCTCAATCTACTGAGCCAGTTGACCTTCAATATTCTTGAAATTTAACAGCCAAGTAAGACTAATATGTACAGACAACAAACTGATTACCTAGTAAATAATGCATATACTGCCTTGAAAAGTGACAATAGCTAATAACTCCTTTTGAGTTGTGCAATACTTTTTTTGAGCTGGTGTATAAACCTTACTTGAAAAGCTTATAGTTCTTTTTTTTCCATCTTGTAGTTGGCTAATTTCAGCACCAATGGTTTTGTCCGAGGCATCAGTATCGAGTATGAAAGGTAGATTCTGGATCAGGAAAGGCAAAACAGAAGAATTTACTAGTGCTGTTTTTAGTTGTTCAAAAGCATTTTCCTGTTCTTCAGTCCATACAAAATCTGATTTTTCTCCTGTTAACTTATGCAAAAACACAGCAATATCAGCATAATTCTTTATGTGTTCCCTGTGGTAGTTTGTAAACCCGAGAAAAGATTCAATCTCCTTTTTTTCTTTGGTCTTGGCCAACTTTTTACAGTCTGCATATTCTTGGAATTTACCGAAATACCATCTTTGTTTCCAATTTTTCCAGAAAACTTGACTTCTTTTTGAAATAAGACGCATTTGGAAGGTTTAAGTTTTAAATTTTAGTACTGAAATCTTTTCAAGATGTGTAGAAGCTTAATCAAATGATCATCAAAGCTGTGACCTAAAACGATGACATCATCCAAATATGCAAGGCATTCTCTCCATGTCAGACCTTTCAAAACCAACTGAATGACTCGGCTAAAATTTTCTTGTGAGTTACCTAACCCAAACGGCAGTCGGACATGCTCAAAAAGTTCATATTTCGTCACGAAAGCCTTTTTATTGCCATCTTTCTCATCGATCTCTATTTGCCAATATCCTGCAGCCATGTCCAACGTACTCATATAGGCGCTTCCTCTAGAAGTATCCATACAAGACTCAATCTTTGGCAAAGGAAAAACGTCCTTAGTTGTCACTTTATTAAGGGGACAGAAATCAATACAGTATCGCAGGCTGCCGTCCTTCTTTCTTACTAAAACAGGACAGGAACACCAATCCGAAATAGAAGGTTTAATAACGCCCTTATCCAACATTTGACTAAGATGTTTTTCTTTTTCATTTTCAAATTTCAGTTCTACGCATTTGTTGTTTAATTGCTGCTGCTTCTCCTGTGTGAATTCGATGGTTAATATCCCCATTAAACAATTCTAGATCCATATCTTCTTTAGAAAAAATATTTTGAAATTCAATAAGTACATCAGCAATCTTTATGCTACAATCTATGTCAAAATCTTT
Organism: Mytilus galloprovincialis; assembly: GCA_037788925.1. Classification (NCBI taxonomy): domain Eukaryota; kingdom Metazoa; phylum Mollusca; class Bivalvia; order Mytilida; family Mytilidae; genus Mytilus; species Mytilus galloprovincialis. Next base: position 74,607,122 of record CM075342.1, on the reverse strand, counting down.
TACTGTTATACAAATCTTCCAGGTGTTCTGGAATCTTAGAATTGAGTTCTTTTAATTTGTTATATTTGTTTACAGAATTTCCATCTTGTTGACCCCCTTTCAGTGTAATTAAAGTGTCTGTGTCGTTTCGAAATACAGCCTTCACAGTTTCATCTTTAGCAATTAAAGCGTTTGGGGACAAAAGATCGTCGACCTTTTAAATTAGATTTCGGCTGAATGATTATATCATCTGTTGGGGTGTGATCAATTTCCATATCAACTATTTTTAAGCTATGAGGTGGCATAACTGTTTTCTTCTTCTTAGTCAGTGCTATCCCCCTTCTGATGTTGTAAAGGTGCGATAATTTGATATACCTTTCCTAATATGAGATTTCGTCTTAGTATAATACACTGTGAGAGCAGGAATCCCAGGGCTGGAGTTCACCACAACTGGGTCGTCTAAGCTCCGGATAGATTCTGCGAGGTTGTGCAGTAAATACTAGATAAACTTCTGGTATCTAATCTGGTTATGGCAATGAATTTCCGGACCTTTACTACAGATCTGCATGTCTGTGGTACTAAGGAGAGAATAAAAGAGCCCAGAAGGTCTGCACGTCTGTGGTACTAAGAAGAGAAAAATTTGTAAGGGTTCCGCGGAACCCAGTGTCTCGCGCTACCTTTGCTGTTAATTACAGGATCAACAAAAATGAAAACAAAAATCACTTAAATTATTCCTTCTGTCCAAGTTTGGTAATCAAAGCACCAAAGGGTGCTATAGGCAGTTAATCAAAAACCCAAAGGCAAACTTGACCACATTCAGATGAATATATAGTGTAAAGAATTAGTCAAAATATTTTTCTGAGGCATTGTTCTCAGCTATTTCTAAAGTATCAAATAATGCTTTGACAGTTATGTTTATGTTATGCAATCCTTCCACTTTCAAAAGTTATTTCCAATTTATATTTATAAAGATTCAATGTCTATAAGATTATACACATACACTGTTCTATGTTAGGGGTGAGTTTTGTGCCAGTTATTGAGTTAAGATGTTTAAGCCACCACATTCTGTATGTACCTGTCCAAAGTGAGGACCCACTAATGAGGTGATTGTAGCTGTATATCATATTTTTTTTTCATAATTGTACATTTTTTAAAATTTTATTAATTTCTTGTGTATACTTCTGATTTTAGTATGATGTCCAAGTTATTGTAAGTGCTCTTTTGTTGCAATGTTGGAAAGTTCTAGGCGGAAAAAACTAACTAGCGGAAAAGTTCTTCGGAACTTATTAACTACATTGTAGTTACTTTGTTCTTCCTCTGGTTTAAAAGTTCAACTGGAACAAGTGACTAGTTGAAATAGTTTACATTTTTGTTATTATGTTAAGGGGCCAGCAAAAGCAATCCTTTGGGTGAAGGAGTTTCTTTCTGCATTTAAGATCCATTGGTAACCTTCGACTGTTGTCTGCTCTAAGATCTGGTTATTGTCTCTATGATTGACACATTCCCCATTTTCACCATGTTCACTCTCAAATTTTTTTATGTCTCAAATAATAACTGAATTGAAATATCTTGATTACGGTTTAACTGTCTTCCGTTATTAATATCATAATAAAAAAAAACATTAATTTAAACTTTCAATAACTGTATTAGTAGGAATTAAGAAAAACTTGTTTGTAACTTCAACTTGTTGAAAACATATTAAACGTTTCTCGAGCCTCGTTAGTCGTTACCTTTTTATCGTATCATGCGATTTCTTTTCATATTATTTTCATTGGGAAATCGTTTGTCAGCATAAAGTTGCTGAAGAAACCGCATAGAATTGATTCAATAACACTTATTAAACGAGTGTTTAAATTGTAATTGAAACATATAAAAAAAAAATTCTGAACCGGAAATCAAAAAGTCCTTGTAAATCAAAAACAATTGAGGTGTGATACGCGTCAGACATTCGGAATTAATATTTTTACAAAATATGCGACTTTGAAGTTAAATAATGCCGTCCTTTAGAAAACAGTTGTTAAAGTTTTATTCACAATATTTATTGAATCACATTGAGCTTAATCAAAGCATGTGTAGCATTATGTTACATTGTACACAAAAGCGAAACAATCTTAAAATGACCTTGACATCGACCAATCAGAAAACTACAATAACAACAACTTAATTTGACAAGCATGAAGGTCATTTGGGGAATGTGTAAATAGCAAAACCAGAAACTAAGAAACCAGAAACAAGAAACAAGAAACAAGAAACAAGAAACAAGAAATTAAAAATTATCTAATATTGAATGTGTTTCTAATAACTAATTATAATTGACCTGATATAAATACACATGTATAACTGATAAGGACTCTGATCTTTATGCACCTGCTGTAGCTGAAAACCTTATCAATTGTAATAAAACTTAATTATATACAAAAAAGTGTCAGTTCAGTGTTAGATTTTTAATTGTGTTGAAAGGTTGACATTGTTTATAGATGTTTTAATCGTGTGTTTACTTTATAGTAAAGGGTTGCTGATGTAAAACAATTATAAAGTGTCAGTTCAGTGTTAGACCACAAACATAACTTGGTACAGATTTTTATTTGTGTTGAAAGGTTGACATTTTTTATAGATCTTTTAAAAGTGTGTTTACTATAGTAAAGGGTTGCTGATGTAAAACAATTATAAAGTTTAAGAAATATCACCTCTGAATTTGATTTATGATTTCCTTTCTTTCCTTTTTTCATTGTTTTAATAAGTAAATCTCATAATCATCTGTTCAACCAGTCGAACCAAACTTAAAATTTAGAAACTATGTCTAAAAAAGTTTTCCTGAAGAAGACCTATGCTGATGCAGTGAAAGGTATGTAGATTTCCATTCTTAATTCTACTACATAAATATTATACATTTTTACCCCAAGAAAATAACTAATCTGTTTTTTTGAATCACTACCCTATATTTAAATCAAATAGGCCCAGGACCAATCCAGTATCCTTCGAAATTAATTTCATTTACAAAGTATTATGTGTATAGATTTAGAGTAATTAAGAGCTGGTATACTCAATGTATGACAAATATTTCTTGTTTTGGAATACATTTTTTCGGCATTTATTTTTATACTTTTTTAAGAAACACTTGCTTGTAGTATAATTATTGTGTGTGTATTTTTAGAAAAGAAACATAGAGCCGGGACTGTGTTCTTAATACTATAAGAGTTGTTTCTGTTACGGTCATGTAGATCTAAGCCTATCCTCATCAGGTATCCCTGGCCTAAACATTTTTGTTTTGTAATATTAAGAATGGTTCGAATGGTGCAAATGTATCCCCTTGAATCAACAGACTTTCAGTTGAAATCCCCACACTTCTTTCTGGAGAAAAGATAAAAAAATTGTGAATATGTACATATGCTTGAATTATAGTCATTTTATACACAGTTGAAAATTGTGTCATTTTTATACGCACGTTTACAGGACGTATAATGGTATACCGTTGTCCGTCTGTCCTTCCGTCCGTCCATCTGTCTGTCTGTCTGTCGTCAACATGTCGGACATTAACTCAAAAATGCTTTTACCAATTTGCAAGAAACTTTGGTGAATTGTTTATATCTATTGACGTGAGCTCCCTTTCGATTTTAATAAATTTCAGATTTATGTTTCCGAGTTATGGGGTTTTATTCATTAAAAAAAGGGGGATTTCCCAGTTTTCGGACAATAACTCAAAAATGCTATCAGCAGTTCTCATGAAACTTTGGTGAATTGTTTATATCTATTGACGTAAGCTCCCTTTCAATTTTTATAGATTTTAAATTTTATATTTCCTAGTTATGGGATTTTATTCATAAAGAGGGGTGATTTTCTAGTTTTCAGACAATACCTTTATTGCTTTGAGCAGTTTTCATTAAACTTTGGTGCCTGGTTAATATCTATTAAGATAACCTCCCTTTAATTATTCATAAATTTCTGATATGACATTTAGAAGTTATTGAACCTTATTTTTAGAAAATGTGACGGGCGTATCATGCGCTCATGGCGCAGCTGTTTATTCTTTTTTTACTCATTTTTACATAGAAACTATGAACAGTGTAACTGATTTTTTTTTTTCCAATTTCACTTGTGGTATTCTGATCACTATTTATCTAAATGATTAAATAACATGACACAATTTGTACTCAAAATGCCACTTGAAAGATATGTTTACAGCCAGAATATAAAACAATATTAAAACATCTATAATCAATGTCATCCTTTCAATGTAACAAGTTAAGTATGCAGTCCAACACTGAACTGACACTTTTTTGTATATAAGTTTTGTTTCATCTGATAAGGTTTTCAGCTACAGCAGATGCATAAAAAACAGTCCTTATCAGTTTAATATAAATGTGTAATTATATTATGTCAATTATATTTAAAACATTAGTTATTAAAAAAATAATATTCAACATTACATATTTTTTATATTTTTTGTTTCTTGTTTCTGGTTTCTGGTTTCTGATTTCTGGTTTCTTGGTTTTTGGTTTTGCTATTTACACATTCCCGGTCATTTGCGAGAATTCGGAATAATATTAACAAGAAAACAAATGAGCATACATTAAAGATTACTGAATAAAGATGATTTAAATAATCTCAATCATTTCAGACAAGAAAACGAATAAAATGATTAATAATAAAGTACCTATGTATCATCAGAATTCTCCCAATTTAAAAAGTACGTAAATTCCGTCTTCTATGTAATTAGAAATTGCTGCCAACTTATAACAGCTGATTAATAGACTACTGACATATGTAATACGTATCGATGACCAACAATATTCATACGACTTTTGCCATATGGGAAATGTAAACGACTAATCTTTATAGATTTTCGGCGATCAAATATTTCATACAATTGATCTTTGACATCTTAGCCAACAGCACAGGGAATAATAAACTATAGAAGGATTTCTATCGAGCACTTCTTCCTATGTGCAACTTCAAAACTTTTGGGAAAATCGACGGCCATTTAACATTTTTATGGTAATATCTTTTATATTCCAGAATAAAAAGTATGAAAAAAGTGACCAATTAGTTATAAATAATATGATATATATAGCCATCCAGATAATAAAAGTGACACATATTTCAGCATTTATAAGGAGAACATAAAGCAGCTCAACTGCTTAAAAATCCAAGATAGTTTATGCATGTAATAAATGTTGTAAAAACTGCAGACTGTATGTAATATTTTTTTGGAAAATGACGCAGTCATTGTTCCATTACTGGCGACCTGAACTTCATTACATTTCTCTGCCTACCGCGCTTGGTTTTGTATTTACTATTTTCTATACAAACTGGAATTTGCTTGTGTTATCATTATGCATGAGAGGTCATTGTGTAGTAATCAGCCAGGAACCAGTTTACAAACTAACTGGTTTCTGCTTGTATTCCACTACACTCGAACGAAGTGTTGTAGATTGACGGGAACCAGTTTAGAATTTGTAAACTACAAAACGTAATCGGTTATTGTTCATTCCGTTTTGGTGTTTCATACCGACTTTTATGGTTTGAATAAGCTTAAGACCCTTCAAACATTAATGTGATAGGTATATTAAAGACTGTTTTACAAAAGGATGGAACTGTTTTGCTTTCAAAGTCGTACTATAGTGATATCTGTTATGTACGGATTTCCACTCTCACCGGTTAATTTCTTCTTTTACACGTGCTTTTGAAACTTCCTGTTTAAACATTTTTAAAATTGTTTTTTGAGTGAATTTAACTTATTTTAACAATCATGAAGCGTTCCAGAATCATTTTCAAGCAGGTTCTTCTTCTCTTTGATGATGGAAAATAGGTTTTTCTCAAGAAAATACCGCAAACGATCGCAGAGGAATTGAAACGTACAAGTCAAGTCGGCACCTGGTTAAATTGGCATCTAGTCAAATCGGCACCTATTTGACGTCAATTCGGCATCCAATAATATTTGTTATAATATTTTCTATTCAATTAATTAATAACTGTTACCAAGTACATAGTGAATATGTTGTTGTGTATTTAGGTAAACAACGAAACCAAAGTGAAATTATGTTGTTGTGTATAAAGGTAAACAACGAAGCCCTTACCCAAGCTGTTGTTTTAACAATTAGACAATTATTAAAATAAAATGGAAAACTATGAGTCCCTTTCAATAAATCAAACTTTCATGCCAAATAATAAGCAAATTTAAGGTGTTTTTTTTCAGTAAAGTTTAAAAAGCATTAAACAAACAATCCTATAAAATGCTCAACTGGTTTAAATAATGCATAAAAATATCCAATATCTCATGTATTAGTCCAAATAATTATGACGTCTGGCAAGGCTATTTTATTTTTTTTCTGTGATGTCTTCCTACGAAGTTCGTAGGAAGGCTTCGTAGGAAGGTGTCCCAGAAAAAAATTAACATAGCCTTGCGGTCATAGAAAGGTGTCCCAGAATAAAATTAAAAAAGACTTGCCAGACGTAATAATTATTTTGACTACTCATATATATATCATTAAAAATACACCAAAAAAGTCATTAAGTTGAGAAAAATAAATATATACAAAATGTACATGAACACCCAAAAATGTGAAAGTTAGTATTTAACTCTTTTTGCTTAAATACTGAAAAAAATTCTGGCAACCCCTTACTTATTTTTACTCTTTTTGCTTAAAATACTGTTAAAATTTATATTTAACATGGGTGACGAATTGACTATATCAGGTGTCGATTTAACCAGGTGCCGGTTTGACTAGAATTCTTTGACAAATGTTTGAAATTACCTGAGTTTCCTTAGACCTTTGATAACAGTAACAAAAAGATTATTTACTTAATATTTTGTGGGAGAAGGGGGTTCAGACTATGTGGTATCAGGTCTGTTCGCGCCCAATACACTTTCGCACCCTACACGTTCACACCTCGCACGTTCGCACCCAAGGTCCGTTTGCACTCTACTCATTCGCGCCCAATTTTAATTCAAATTCAAGTTGAATAATTGGAAAATCATGATTGTTGTTTTAAATTGCTTTGGTGTAAATACTGAATGTATTTATAGCTTGGTATGAGTAAAACATTGAAGATTTTAAAGGAAAAACACAAAAGATAATTGTTTTTAACAGCTTGGTCCCTTTGATCTGAAACAACGAAACAATAAAATATAGGAACCAAAATATAGCAATCCACTATTATAACCAAAACATGATAAAATCTATTCAACACACAGAAAAAAACATAGTCAGAATCTCACTTCATTTTGAAAGAAGTCAATGAAACAAAGTTATAGCAATACACTAACCAAAACATGATTAAGAGTTAATCAACACAAAATAAAACGTTGACAAAATACTACTTTATTTAGAAAGGATTATTATAATTTTTAACAATACGCTATCTAAAACATGATTAAGATTTATTCAACACAAAAAAAAATGCTGTCTCACTTTATTTTGAGACAATGACAACAATCATACTTATAAGAAAACACTTGCTTACAGAGTGTTGCTAAACACAAAACCAATTAAGATTGGGTGCGAACATGTAGGGTGTGAAAGTGAAAGGGGCGAACATGAGTGGGCACGAACGGACCCGGATTCAGACTATGTACCAGTGGGAAATATACAAGCCTTTCTACGGTATTTATTTGTACAATTCAGGTAGTCTTGACCTATTCATTTGTCTTAAAAAACAGCCAGTTGTCACCTTCACTTCACACACACACACTTATACGAATATCAATTATATGCTTACGAGACATGTTGCATTGTTAAACTAATTACGGTATGTGAAAATCAAGACTTGCATAAAAACTATCCCAATATTAGAGACAGTGGCGTCATTTTTCTTCAGAGCTTTCAGCTCTTTGATTTAAATAAAAGTGGAAGAAAAACTAGGTCCATTTATAAGTAAAATACAAATCGATACAAAGGTACAAAATTTAAACAAAATTTCCTTCTAAATACTAGCTTTTGATCATAAACGAGCTCATGTCCAAGTTTGGTACAAATCCAAAATGGTATAGGAAAGTTATTTGAATTTTAAAAACTACAGAGTGAATGTTTTGTGTCCTGCAGAAAATCTAAGTCCATTTAAAAGTAAAATACAGAAAAAAATGAATTTCATTTAAAAAAAAAATACTTCTGGATACTATCTTATGATCATAAACAAGCTTCTTTTGAAGTTTGTTAGAAAACTAGGATAGTTTAAGAAAGTAATTAAAATTTAAACAAGAGGCTGTCACAACGACAGCAAACCGGATTTATTAACATTTATTTGTGTCCTGGCAATATCACAAGAACCATTACTGATGAATGGTGAAAGTGAAAATCGTCAATATCAAATTTGACCTCCATTTTGTCATCAGTATCAACATATTAAAATTTGAAAAGCTTAGATTGAATGGTTCATGAGTAAATGCAACAACCTGAATGGAAACGCCATTTTACAATCTTTCAAGAACCATAACTCCTGAACGGTAAAAGTCAAAATCGTCATTATTGAACTTGACCTCTATTTTGTCATCAGTAACAACATATTAAAATTTCAAAAGCTTTGGTTGAATGGTTCATGAGAAAATGCACGGACACGACGGGAAAAACCATTTTTCAATCTTTCAAGAACCATAACTCCTGAACGGTAAAAGTCAAAATCGTCATTATTGAACTTGACCTCCATTTTGTCATCAGTAACAGCATATTAAAATTTCGGAAGCTTTGGTAGAACAGTTCATGCATAAATGCACGGACACGACTGGAAACTCCATTTTTCAATCTTTCAAGAACCATAACTCCTGAACGGTAAAAGTCAAATTCGTCATTATTGAACTTGACCTCCATTCTTACATTAGTAAATTTGGGAAGCTTTGGTAGAACAGTTCATGCGTAAATGCACGGACAACTCCATTTTTCAATCTTTCAAGAACCATAACTCCTGAACGGTAAAAGTCAAAATCGCCATTATTGAACTTGACCTTCGTATAGTTGTCAGTAATAACATATTAAAATTTTAAAAGCTTTGGTTGAACGGTTCATGAGTTAATGCACGGACAACATTTGATTGCCGCCCGCCGTACATCCCCAAATCAATAACCGACATTTTTGTCACAAAAATCCGGTTAAAAACTTAAACCACAGATTGAATGAAATGTTTCCCGGCAGAAAAACTAAATCCATTTATAAAAAAAATTCAGAAAAAAAAAATTTTTTTTTACAAAATTTACTTTTGGATACTATCTAATGATCATGAACAATCTTCTGTCAAAGTTTGGTACAAATCCAGTATAGTTTAAGAAAGTTATAATAATTTCAAAACCTTTAACCACAGAGTAAATATTTGTGGACACTGCCGACGCCGCCCACTACCACACCGACACCGACGGAATGTAGGATCGCTATGTCTCGCTTTTTCAAATAAAGTCGAAGGCTGGACAATAATAGGGCCCAGAAGGTCTGCACGTCTGTGGTACTAAGGAGAGAATAATAGGGCCCAAAAGGTCTGCATGTCTGTGGTACTAAGGAGAGAATAATAGGGTCCAGAAGGTCTCCTCCCTTACAAATGAGTCAGAGCTCCAGATAAGCTGCGTATTTGAGTGATCACGCAATACAAATAATAAAAAACCCAATGCAATTGCCCATTGCAGGGTTCAATAACCCAATTAATTCAAAGGAAAACCCAATTATATTCCAAAACCATGAGTTCTCAACCCTTTTATTGACTACCATTTGCGTTATTTACCCTTATCTGTTTACAGTCGTCGCGTAAACTATTTTTATAATATTTATAATTGGAAATTTCCTTTCGTTTTAAAAATAGATCCCTGCATCAAGTAGCTGAAATGGGTCCCTGTTAGAGTTTTCCGTTGCTCAATAGGTACACGTGTTTTTGAAAACATTTCGATCTTCTCGGGGTTTATTCAATTAGCGTGTGTCATGAAGTCATATTTTTTTCGCATTGCTCGGGATTTATCATAACATACATTGAATTAAAACAAAAGCGAATGTTCGGTAAAAATATTGAATAGAAGCATGTTTTCTGCTTCTTTTGAAAAGCTTAGGGAAAGTTATGATGATAACAAGACTCAGCCAGTGTTTTTATGAAGCGTCCATCGAACAAACAGGCGTATGTGCGCACCTTAACGAGAACATTGCTAATAAAAGCAGGGTTTCCTCAAAAACGAATCAGTTGGAAAAAGTGAAAGGCCAAATCAATTATGACATGATAAAGCATCAGAAACCAAAAGTTCTAATAAAAGACAACTAAACCCAGATTTATGAAAATTGGAATAAAACAAAAACATTCAAGTATAATTAGAGTTTATATACTATTTTTTTCATTTTACGGTTAATTAATGAATACACACACAGGCACTGGTCTCAGAATTTATTATATAAAGGTATAAGACGAGTGCCTGTGAATACACATATATATCCGTTTTTTTTTACAGTTTATATGAGAAAATACAAAACTGGCAGAAGGTTTGAAACGGAACACAAATTAAACCTACAATTGCTTCTCAGTCAATAACCAAATAAAACAGCTAGCAAATAACCCTAACCCTAACCCTAAACCAAATAAAACAGCTAAACAAAGAAAGAAACATATTTAAGATGGAAAAAAAATCTGGGGTTGATATTGCCTAAATATTCAATATTGTGTTGATGAAAAAACCCAATACATTAAGGAGCTTGGTGGTGAAAAACCCAATTTGATATTAACATGAGGGGTGAATTGGAATTGATAATGCAATCAAAAAACTTTATCACCCAATTATATAAGAAAATGGTGGGTAAAAAACCCAATTTGTGAATTCTTATCTGGAGCTCTGAAATGAGAGAATAATAGGGTCCAGAAGAATATTATTGTTTATAACTACATGTACTGTATGGTTTTACTATACCTGTAGTAAATTCCCTTGGCTTCCCAATATTCCTGTTTTTTCGACAATGCATTGTTATATGGGTGGATAAGTTGGTCAGTTTCTTCATCAACAAACAGTGGCTTTCCCCTGGAAGGTTTTCTTCTCTCCATTATGCAATAACAATCTCCTCAAGATCCTCAATCACAATTCATTTCTTCATAACTACACAGTAATACACCTATCACCATAAAATGTTCAAACTGAAAAAAAAAAGTTAGATTATTATAATAAAAATGTCACCATAGCAATATCTTCATAAACCTTTGATTGCATTACATAGAAATAATCATTGAACCATAGCAAATAGTTCTTATACTTGTTTATAAATCTATGTACATGTAGCAGTGTTTAGGCTAGGATTTTGAGGGCTTTAGTCACTTCTTTGTGATAAGAAAAATCTACCTTTCTTGGGTAGCAATGTAACATGATACTAGAAGTACTAAAGAAGTTATTACCAAGGGTTTAACATGTTTTATATTTGAACAAAAAACATAATTATTTTCTTTTTCAGTAATGCCTTAATCTTATATACATTAAGTACATGTACAAATAAGAAATATAACAGTTAAGATTAGAACATAACAGCTTGATTTCTTCAAAAGATACATACTGTACATGTATGTCTTTGTTTTGATTTGTAGGTCTCATTAATTAACTGCCTGGGATTAATATAATAAATCTATTAGTTGATGAACCTGTCCTTATAATATCCTATGGTACAGGTTACAGTAATGAGAATGTGACGCTATCATCATATGTACTTAAACATCAGAAAACATAATATACTATGGTAGTAATATACAACTGCCTACCAAAAACCATCATAATCATTGACTTATTATAAGTCAATCCCAAATCTAAACATGCTAAATACAAATATTAACTAGTAAACTATAGAAAAGTTTCAAAGTCAATAAAAGAGGGTGGGGCTATATAATCTCCATAGAAACAATATTTGCAAATGCCAATAAATTTGCATACCAATTTGACTTAACATTAGTAGTTCATCTTAAACTGATCTAATCACAAACTAAGACATTTAAACTAGCTTAGATAAGTTTCAAAGTGATTACACTGTGACTGTGGGGAGAGGCCAAATATTGTCATGGAAATGAGATGTGCCAATGCTGAATACAACTGAATACCAATTAACATTGGCCTACCACTAATGGTTCCCCTAGAATTGACCTAAATTAAATCACAAACTAATACATGATAACTCAGAAAAAAATTTCAAAGTCAATAGACCATTGACTATGGGGGCATAGCCTGATTATCTTCATGGAAATGAGATATGCCGATGCTTACACAACTAATTATACCAAATATCATTGACCTACCGCTTGTGGTTCCCCATAAACTGACCTAATCACAAACTAATACATGTAAAATAAGCAACAGTTTCAAAGTCAATAGACCATCACTAAGGGGGCGGAGCTGAATTATCTCCATGGAAACGTGATATGCCAATGGTTATACAACTGCATACCAAATATGATTGACCTACCATAAACTAATACATTGTTGGCGCTGTCGTAGCCGTCACCAGAAACAGCATACCAATATCTCGCTTTTTGACTTCGTTGTCTCTGATGAGATCTGATGTCTTTTAACAATTATATTTTTTTCAAATTTAAAGATACTGTTTGCAGTCCTAACATGGTACCAGTTAATGAAGTACTATAAGATACTTTATTGAGATAATCATCGCACTGATTAATAGCTTTATTAATTATTCATACCAAAACATAAATTTATAAATACATTAAACTAGAGGCTCCAAAGAGCCTGTGTCGCTCACCTTGGTCTATGTGAATATTAAACAAAGGAAGCAGATGGATTCATGACAAAATTGTGTTTTGGTGATGGTGATATGTTTGTACATCTTACTCTACTGAACATTCTTGCTGCTTACAATTATCACTATCTATAATGAACTTGGCCCAGTAGTTTCTGTGGAAAATGTTACGGGTAGTAAAAATTTACAAATTTTATGAAAACTGTTAAAAATTGACTATAAAGGACAATAACTCCGTAGGGGGTCAATTGACCATTTTGGTCATGTTGACTTATTTGTAAATCTTACTTTGCTGAACATTATTGCTGTTTACAGTTTATCTCTATCTATAATAATATTCAAGATAATAACCAAAAGCAGCAAAATTTCCTTAAAATTACCAATTCAGGAACAGCAACCCAACAACTGCTTCTTTGATTCATCTGAAAATTTCAGGGCAAATAGATCTTGACCTGGTAAACAATTTTTCCCCTTGTCAGATTTGCTCAAAATGCTTTAGTTTTTGAGTTATAAGCTAAAAACTGCATTTTACACCTATGTTCTATTTTAAGCCATTGCAGCCATCTTGGTTGGTTTGGCGGGTCACGCCACACATTTTTTAAACAAGATACCCCAATGATGATTGTGGTAAAGTTTGGTTTAATTTGGCCCAGTAGTTTCAGAGGAGAAGATTTTTGTAAAAGATATATAAAATTTACAAAAAATGGTTAAAAATGTAAAGGACAATAATTCCAAAAGGGGTCAACTGACCATTTTGGTCATGTTGACTTATTTGTAAATCTTACTTTGCTGAACATTATTGATCTTTACAGTTTATCTCTATCTATAATAACATTCAAGATAATAACCAAAAACAGCAAAATTTCCCTAAAATTACCAATTCAGGGGCAGCAACCCAACAACAGGTTGTCCGATTCATCTGAAAATTTCAGGGCAGATAGATCTTGACCTGATAAACAATTTTACCCCGTCAGATTTGCTCTAAATACTTTGGTTTTTGAGAAATAAGCTAAAAACTGCATTTTACCCCTATGTTCTATTTTAAGCCATTGCAGCCATCTTGGTTGGTTTGGCGGGTCACGCCACAAATTATTTAAACTAGATACCCCAATGATGATTGTGGTAAAGTTTGGTTTAATTTGGCCCAGTAGTTTCAGAGGAGAAGATTTTTGTAAAAGATATATAAAATTTACAAAAAATGGTTAAAAATGTAAAGGACAATAATTCCAAAAGGGGTCAACTGACCATTTTGGTCATGTTGACTTATTTGTAAATCTTACTTTGCTGAACATTATTGATCTTTACAGTTTATCTCTATCTATAATAACATTCAAGATAATAACCAAAAACAGCAAAATTTCCCTAAAATTACCAATTCAGGGGCAGCAACCCAACAACAGGTTGTCCGATTCATCTGAAAATTTCAGGGCAGATAGATCTTGACCTTATAAACAATTTTACCCCGTCAGATTTGCTCTAAATACTTTGGTTTTTGAGAAATAAGCTAAAAACTGCATTTTACCCCTATGTTCTATTTTAAGCCATTGCAGCCATCTTGGTTGGTTTGGCGGGTCACGCCACAAATTATTTAAACTAGATACCCCAATGATGATTGTGGTAAAGTTTGGTTTAATTTGGTTTAAGATTTTTGTAAAAGTTAAATGACGCAGGATGAAGACGGAAGCAGGACGACACCAGACGCCAAGTGATGGAAAAAGCTCACTTGGCCCTCTGGGCCAGGTGAGCTAAAAATACATTGAAATCCCATGTGTTTTAGCAGATTTGAATCAGGGTGCTGAAAATTTCAGTTCATTGTAAATACGGATTCCACTGTATCCGTAAAGCTCTTGAGGGGTGCTCCAAATAACGAAGGAATCAAACAGCACATACATTTTAAACAGGAATTTTCATAATTTTGGAAACACATTACATAAAATCTTAAGGGTGAAACCATAGAAAGAAGATTTTGTAAAATTAAAGCATGTTTATTGCTATTCATGATTACTTTCATGTTATATGATTATTAACATTAAGGATTTTAAAACATCAAATGACACAGTTGACAAAGTAAACCAATAGACCACAGTTTTCGAGTTCATCCGTCACTGGAAAAAACTTGTCAATTATGCACGCCTTTATGACGTCATTTACCAGATAGAGGGGCTGGCCTGTATCCCTGCAATGTTAATGATCATCAAGAGTCTTAGTGATCCTCGTTGTGCAGGATAAACTAGGAATAATGGTTGTTCTGTAGGTACTTAATCACAATTCCCTAATGACAGCAGTGCTGACTGTTCATTTTGAGAATTCAATCTGCCAAATAATTCATACAATATAGAATTATAGTTTTCCAACCACTCGCTCAACATTAGATGGAAGTGACGACGCCCCTAATTGCACAATTGACGTTCAATAAAACCACAGTTTTTGACGAAAATGCATCGAACTTGAAAGTTGTCTATTAAACCAACAATTCCAATAGGTGTTTACTGAAGACAATAATACTAGTACATGTACTGAAATGCTAGATATAGGGAAAAAATGTTAACATCATCATCGACATGAATGAAATCAATATCACTAGAAATGGAGTCGGAAAGCTGATGAAAGAACTAAACCCTAACAACGCAAGTGGGACAGACCATCTCACCCCAAGAATACTGAAAGAACTTGTGTTGGGATGTGGATTGCCCTTGTAAATATTGTAAAATATGGATTCCACTGTTCCCTTAAAGTTCTTGAGGGGTGCTCCAAATAACAGAGGAATCTACAAGCACATACATTTTAAACAGGAATTTTCATAATTTTGGAAACACTCAAAATCTTAATAGGCGAGTGATATGAGAGCCAAATTTACATTTTTAATGCACCTACCTAACACACGGCTAAATTATATATCACTAGAAAGCTAAGAATGTGTACTTTCTAAATATCCCGGTCGTCAAAAGAAATTATGGTGCATTTTTTTTTAAATCGAGGTCAAAGGTCATGGGTGCAATTTCAATTCACGGATATTTCCAGTTGTAAAATCGAGTCAAAACAAATGCAAAAACGAAACAATTTTATAGGAATGCTGTATTACTGTTGGGAAAATATATTTCTATCATAATATTAATTAATTTTGGTTGATTTTAACGGTAACACATGTTACATAACGTTTTCTCTCGGAGTCTTTGAAAATCAACCATTTAAGTCACACAAATGTATCTGTAGTCGCCATTGCATTATCTAAATCTTATAATACCTCCATATCATTTGATTGCACGTATTTACAAACATATATCTGCAAATTTGATATAAATAATCCGAAACAAAATATTTGAAGAAGAGGAAAATATAACATATGACGTATTTTTAATTGTTTAGAAAAGTCCCATGATGAGCTGTTCATTAAAATTGAGGAAGCGTATGGTCTCCTGTTAGTTTGAAAGCCTGCCAACCGCTTCAAGATCAGACAACCATAGAGCAGATTTTCTTTTATTATTGTAGTGCAATATGTTGATATATAAAAAAGAAGATGTGGTATGATTGCCAATGAGACAACTATCCACAAAAGACCAAAATGACACAGACATTAACAACTCATACATCACTAAATCAGATATGATAAGAGTACTAACAAACATAACTAAAATGAGTAAAGTGCTACTAGTATATTTATATCAACAAATTGATAGTTTTAATACAAAACATCACAAGGAAAATATGATCACTCATTGTACGTCAAACTGTGTTTGATTTTACTTCAGTCGGCCGCCGTGTATCTTGAGATATATAATTAATCAAACAACACTTGACAAAGTAGTTTGCACTCTTTTTAAATTACGCTAGTGATGACGTTCGGCTACTTTGGCACTAAGTATTACTTTTTTTTTTATCTTGTTTCACCGCTTCAAACGGAGGACAAGGCTATCCTAATATTGAACCTTTTATTTGGCTTTCTGATGTTAAAATCCCGTTAGCGTATAACCTAAATGATCGAAACGTCGGACCAATGGGATGTTGGACCATTTAGGTGTCGGAATAATGCGATATCGGAATATTATAGCTTCATTTAAACTTGTAATCTCATCATTCTTATCGGTCAACATATCCATACAAAGACAACTTCCTTGGCATGGGCATATATCAGTACAGCAGAGGTTTTGCTCAAAGCGGACACACGATCTACGATATACAGATTGAATTAAAAATTTGGAATGGACATGAGGGATTTGTCAAAGAGACACCAACGCGCTAAAAAGCAGGCAACGGCCAAAAACCACCAATGGGTCGTCAATGCAGCAAGAAACTCCCAAATCTGGAGGCGTTCTTCAGCTGGCCCCTACACAAAAATGTACTAGTCTGAAATGATAATGGACGTCATACTAAGCTTCGAAATATACTCAAGAAGTTAAAATAAAAGTTATACAAAACTAAGAAAGGCCAGAGGCTCCTGACTTGGGACAGGCGCAAAATTGCTGCGGGGTTAAATATGTTTTTGGAAATCTCAACCCTCCCCCTATACCTATACCAATGCGTGAACAGATCAAATCTTGTAGAAAGGTGAATGACATCATACCGGACCGATGTTGCCTTTTAGCCAACCAAAGTCATACGGAGATCTGTTATTGTTTCTGTAGTTAGGTCGACATTGTCTTGGATAAAATTTTAACCCCCAGAAGAAAAATAATGCCATGTAGAATGGATGCCCCATTTTTATTGTTTCTAATCTCCTGATCAGTCAAACTTGTTGATAGTTATCAAAGGTGTGTCCATAAATACGGTGCATTTGTAGTGATAAACCTCAATGAAAAAGAGTAAAAAGAAATATTTATAGATAATATACATTCTACTAAAGCCATACATCTAAGAACTTTGTCAATAGGAATACCGTACGCTTTATTAACTGTCGCAGATGTGTCATCATCTAAAAGCTTAAAACAATACAGAAATGTTTTTAAAGCAGATGGCATAATGTCAATTGAATAATCCAGTGAAATGTTTTAAGTTAATGGATAAGGTGATTGGATTACAACTCTACCCTATATCTGCTTCCGTAAAATACTAGTAGCTGCATAAAGTGCTTGCAACCAGTTTCGCAGTCACTGCTCAGATCTTTACTTTTGACAAACCGTATATCACATTCATTTTAAACGGGTAATTTTCCGTCATTACGGCATAAGACAAAATTATAGAGCTACTGTATACAATATTGGATGCACCTTGGCCTTGTTGAGGCTGTATACATGTAACTATAAATTGACCATGGTTGTTTAGTGTTTGTTGAAGCTGATCATATGTTGTGTAGTTTTCTCGGCGGCGATCCTCGGGCAGAAATTAAGCCCGGTTCACTGATCAAGTAATTAAAGTTGTTAACCAGAATACTTCCTTGTGTACAGGCACGTCATCTTTAATCGTCGAAATGTTAGTAAAAGCTGTTTTATATTCAGAACTAAATAGCTCTTTAATTTCTGATTTAAAATTTTGTAGCAAATATTTAGCGATGCAAGCTCGATGGTATAAAGATTTAATAGTAAAATTATCATGAGTTATTTTGTAAATCAGATCATTGTAGGAGATATATTTAGTAACACTCAAAACAGCTTGAGTTTGCTCCTCAGAGGATACCTTATGAAGTTGTGTAACTTGCTTAGAGGCTTTATACATTTGCAAAATATACAAACAGACAAATCAGAATGAGTTGTAGATCTACTGCCCTCGTTGATATATGAGAAGAGACTGGTCGGTAGAATTGGTACATGTAGTACAAAGTCTTTGTACAGACAAAACAGAAGATGATAGGTTGTGCTTACTTTTGAAATATTTATAGCAACTCTTATGATATTTTGTATTTTCAAATGGGATGTTTTCATTTTTTCCATATTCATAGACCAGTCTTCTGTAAACTTTATCTTTTCGTTTTCCCACTGCGGCAATACAACTGTATCTTCATTTAAGTGTTTAACTACATAGTTTCTATGTAGTAAATACATGATAGACTATACATCTGTGTCAATAAATGGATATTTTTTTTGCTTTTCAGCAAAGGAAGGGTTTCATTGTGAACTGGACTGTGAAAATTTGACACGACTCGGAAGATTTTCTACAGTTTTCCGATACGATTCCTTATTTAGAAAGGGGTGAATTCTACAGAACTCAAAAACTATGTTTTACTTTGATTTGATCTTTATTTCGGACGATTTTATATCTATTTAAGCTACACTGAAGTTAAAGATAGAAATAGAGCCGTTTAAATATAATTTATCGTACCTAAAAGCACTATTAAGTACACGGAAATCGACTAATATATTCAGTAAAAAACGATAACGAAATAGATAAGGGATTCCGGGAATTATAGTGATTTTACCCAACATCATAAAATTACAGAAATTCGTGATTTTAAGAAATGTTGAGATAAAGTCTTGATCTTGAATGAAAAAACGATAACTGACGAGTAATTTGGTGTGTTCTAAACCGATAGAGAGCAAAACCATTTAATAAAAAATTAATTGTAGATCCGAAAAGGTCGGGATTATGAAAATTTTGGTACAAAATGTCAAATATTTAGAACGAAAGCAAAAGCATGCGGAGTTACAGTTATAAATATTGTTTTTCATTATTTTAAGAATCTAATCCACTTAATTATTCTGTCTAAAAGAAGAGATACGACTTATTTCCTTTGCTTGAAAAACATGTCGTAATTTTATAATTTTCAACTAATTTCTGAAATAAACGTCAATTTTACAAAAACTGCACCGTACGATTTTGTGACGACCGGGCAAAAATCAAAGTTTAATCATTATTCTTTCATTTAAAAAAAAAAATTAGCCGTGTGTTAGGTGGGTGCATTAAAGTCCTTAACTAGACGTCTTTTTCAAATATTACACTCGCCTATAAGGGTGAAACCATACAAAGAAGATTTTGTAAAATTAAAGTGTGTTTATTGCTATACATGATTGCTTTCATGTTATATGATTATTAACATTATGGATTAACATAAAATGACACAGATGACACAGTTGACAAGGCAAACTAATTAAACCATCAGTTCCAATAGGTGTTTACTGAAGACAACAATACTAGTACTGAAATGCTAGATATGGGAAACAAAATTCTCAACACCATGTATCATACATCAATATCACTTTAAATGGAGTAGGAAAGCTGCTGAAAGAACTAAACCCTAACAACGCAAGTGGGCCAGACCATCTCACCCCAAGAATACTGAAAGAACTCAACCCTAACAAAGCAAGTGGGCCAGACCAACTCACCCCAAGAATACTGAAAGAACTCAACCCTAACAACGCAAGTGGGCCAGACCATCTCACCCCAAGAATACTGAAAGAACTCAACCCTAACAAAGCAAGTGGGCCAGACCATCTCACCCCAAGAATACTGAAAGAACTAAACCCTAACAAAGCAAGTGGGCCAGACCATCTCACCCCAAGAATACTGAAAGAACTAAACCCTAACAAAGCAAGTGGGCCAGACCAACTCACCCCAAGAATACTGAAAGAACTAAACCCTAACAAAGCAAGTGGGCCAGACCATCTCACCCCAAGAATACTGAAAGAACTCAACCCTAACAAAGCAAGTGGGCCAGACCAACTCACCCCAAGAATACTGAAAGAACTAAACCCTAACAACGCAAGTGGGCCAGACCAACTCACCCCAAGAATACTGAAAGAACTAAACCCTAACAAAGCAAGTGGGACAGACCAACTCACCCCAAGAATACTGAAAGAACTTAACCCTAACAAAGCAAGTGGGCCAGACCATCTCACCCCAAGAATACTGAAAGAACTCAACCCTAACAAAGCAAGTGGGCCAGACCATCTCACCCCAAGAATACTGAAAGAACTCAACCCTAACAAAGCAAGTGGGCCAGACCAACTCACCCCAAGAATACTGAAAGAACTCAACCCTAACAAAGCAAGTGGGCCAGACCATCTCACCCCAAGAATACTGAAAGAACTCAACCCTAACAAAGCAAGTGGGCCAGACCATCTCACCCCAAGAATACTGAAAGAACTCAACCCTAACAAAGCAAGTGGGCCAGACCATCTCACCCCAAGAATACTGAAAGAACTCAACCCTAACAAAGCAAGTGGGCCAGACCATCTCACCCCAAGAATACTGAAAGAACTCAACCCTAACAAAGCAAGTGGGCCAGACCATCTCACCCCAAGAATACTGAAAGAACTCAACCCTAACAAAGCAAGTGGGCCAGACCAACTCACCCCAAGAATACTGAAAGAACTCAACCCTAACAAAGCAAGTGGGCCAGACCATCTCACCCCAAGAATACTGAAAGAACTCAACCCTAACAAAGCAAGTGGAACAGACCAACTCACCCCAAGAATACTGAAAGAACTCAACCCTAACAAAGCAAGTGGGCCAGACCAACTCACCCCAAGAATACTGAAAGAACTCAACCCTAACAAAGCAAGTGGGACAGACCAACTCACCCCAAGAATACTGAAAGAACTCAACCCTAACAAAGCAAGTGGGACAGACCAACTCACCCCAAGAATACTGAAAGAACTCAACCCTAACAAAGCAAGTGGGCCAGACCAACTCACCCCAAGAATACTGAAAGAACTCAACCCTAACAAAGCAAGTGGGCCAGACCAACTCACCCCAAGAATACTGAAAGAACTCAACCCTAACAAAGCAAGTGGGCCAGACCATCTCACCCCAAGAATACTGAAAGAACTCAACCCTAACAAAGCAAGTGGGCCAGACCATCTCACCCCAAGAATACTGAAAGAACTCAACATTAACAAAGCAAGTGGGCCAGACCATCTCACCCAAAGAATACTGAAAGAACTCAACCCTAACAAAGCAAGTGGGCCAGACCATCTCACCCCAAGAATACTGAAAGAACTCAACCCTAACAAAGCAAGTGGGCCAGACCATCTCACCCCAAGAATACTGAAAGAACTCAACCCTAACAAAGCAAGTGGGCCAGACCATCTCACCCCAAGAATACTGAAAGAACTAAACCCTAACAAAGCAAGTGGGCCAGACCATCTCACCCCAAGAATACTGAAAGAACTAAACCCTAACAAAGCAAGTGGGCCAGACCATCTCACCCCAAGAATACTGAAAGAACTAAACCCTAACAAAGCAAGTGGGCCAGACCATCTCACCCCAAGAATACTGAAAGAACTCAACCCTAACAAAGCAAGTGTGCCAGACCATCTCACCCCAAGAATACTGAAAGAACTCAACCCTAACAAAGCAAGTGGGCCAGACCAACTCATCCCAAGAATACTGAAAGAACTCAACCCTAACAAAGCAAGTGGGCCAGACCATCTCATCCCAAGAATACTGAAAGAACTCAACCCTAACAAAGCAAGTGGGCCAGACCAACTCACCCCAAGAATACTGAAAGAACTCAACCCTAACAAAGCAAGTGCGCCAGACCATCTCACCCCAAGAATACTGAAAGAACTAAACCCTAACAAAGCAAGTGGGCCAGACCATCTCACCCCAAGAATACTGAAAGAACTCAACCCTAACAAAGCAAGTGGGCCAGACCATCTCACCCCAAGAATACTGAAAGAACTAAACCCTAACAAAGCAAGTGGGCCAGACCATCTCACCCCAAGAATACTGAAAGAACTCAACCCTAACAAAGCAAGTGGGCCAGACCAACTCACCCCAAGAATACTGAAAGAACTCAACCCTAACAAAGCAAGTGGGACAGACCAACTCATCCCAAGAATACTGAAAGAACTCAACCCTAACAAAGCAAGTGGGCCAGACCATCTCACCCCAAGAATACTGAAAGAACTCAACCCTAACAAAGCAAGTGGGCCAGACCATCTCACCCCAAGAATACTGAAAGAACTCAACCCTAACAAAGCAAGTGGGCCAGACCATCTCACCCCAAGAATACTGAAAGAACTCAACCCTAACAAAGCAAGTGGGCCAGACCATCTCACCCCAAGAATACTGAAAGAACTCAACCCTAACAAAGCAAGTGGGCCAGACCATCTCACCCCAAGAATACTGAAAGAACTCAACCCTAACAAAGCAAGTGGGCCAGACCAACTCACCCCAAGAATACTGAAAGAACTCAACCCTAACAAAGCAAGTGGGCCAGACCATCTCACCCCAAGAATACTGAAAGAACTCAACCCTAACAAAGCAAGTGGGCCAGACCATCTCACCCCAAGAATACTGAAAGAACTCAACCCTAACAAAGCAAGTGGGCCAGACCATCTCATCCCAAGAATACTGAAAGAACTCAACCCTAACAAAGCAAGTGGGCCAGACCATCTCACCCCAAGAATACTGAAAGAACTCAACCCTAACAAAGCAAGTGGGCCAGACCATCTCACCCCAAGAATACTGAAAGAACTCAACCCTAACAAAGCAAGTGGGCCAGACCAACTCACCCCAAGAATGCTGAAAGAACTAAACCCTAACAAAGCAAGTGGGCCAGACCATCTCACCCCAAGAATACTGAAAGAACTCAACCCTAACAAAGCAAGTGGGCCAGACCAACTCACCCCAAGAATACTGAAAGAACTCAACCCTAACAAAGCAAGTGGGCCAGACCAACTCACCCCAAGAATACTGAAAGAACTCAACCCTAACAAAGCAAGTGGGCCAGACCAACTCACCCCAAGAATACTGAAAGAACTCAACCCTAACAAAACAAGTGGGCCAGACCAACTCACCACAAGAATACTGAAAGAACTCAACCCTAACAAAGCAAGTGGGCCAGACCATCTCACCCCAAGAATACTGAAAGAACTCAACCCTAACAAAGCAAGTGGGCCAGACCATCTCATCCCAAGAATACTGAAAGAACTCAACCCTAACAAAGCAAGTGGGCCAGACCAACTCATCCCAAGAATACTGAAAGAACTCAACCCTAACAAAGCAAGTGGGCCAGACCAACTCACCCCAAGAATACTGAAAGAACTCAACCCTAACAAAGCAAGTGGGACAGACAAACTCACCCCAAGAATACTGAAAGAACTTCATCATGAATTAGCTCCAACAGTCATACAGTCACTTTCTTGTTTAATAAATCTATATATTTTAAGAAAAACACCAACAGACTGGGAACGCCCATTTGTCTGTCCAATCTACAAGAAAGGACCATGCCATGAATTCGAACCAGCAAACAGTTAACTACAGGCCTGTCTCACATGCATCACATCATTTGCAAGCTAATGGAGCTACAATTTAATTTTATGGAGGGGATTGGGGTGGGGGTGGATGAAACTTGATTAAATAAATGGGGAATGTGTCCATTACGACACAGATAATGCCCCCGCAAGCATAATACATTATACAGGGACATAACTCAAAAACTGTAAAAGTAATAAAATTGAGAATGGAAATGGGGAATGTCAGGGGTTCAAATTAGCGGTGGTCCGAGGTCCGCGACCTTCCACTTTTGTAAGCGGACCTTCGTTTTGGTTACTAGCTACGCCCGACGGACCTTCGATTTGAAAGAAAATAAAAAATAACTTCGCAGACCTTTTTATCAAAATTTTCAAATAAACGATCTCAAAATAAATTCTCATCTTTATTATTCATGACAGCAATATTCATTTTGTCCAACCGCTAATTTTATACCGAAAATCGCAAACAAGTAATTTGTAAATGCGAGTGAAATCGTATCTGACTGACAACATCAACATTGAAAGACATTGGATGCCATATATAAACCGGAAATGAAGATAATTACAATACCGGATCAGTTTCTGGGACGGATAAGGGTAATTCCGGGTTTGCCGATCAAATACAATAAAAAAAATAATGTCAGGCAAAATACATCTAAGATTATGAAATATAATCACTAGAATTGAAAACCAAAAGATATATGGAAAAGAAAGAAAGACCAGAAAATATTTTAGGTTGAAACTCAAAATTACTTAATAAGTTTTTTAGTTCACAAATTTCCATGTCAACATCCAATACAATGTGACAGCATTTTTCTTTTATCATTAATACATGTGGATATGACATGCAGATGTTTTTAAAGTGTAAACAAATTACTGCAATTCCAAGGGGTAATTTCTCCTCAATTTTTAGGGGCCTATAAATAGCTGGAAGTTTCGTACTTTATTATCAAAAATAGTGCAACTAGATATGATACACTGACAATGTAACAAGATAACCTAACACCAAAGGCACAATAATTTTGTATCTTACTGTGTTGTAAAATATTTCAAGTAAAAGTAGGACCTGCAATTTAGGTTGTGGACCTTTCAGTTTTGAGTGTCAAAGGTCCTGGACCTTCCAGTACCAAAAGTTAATTTGAACCCCTGGAATGTGTCAAAGAGACAACAACCCGCCCAAATAAAAAACAACAGCAGAGGGTCACCAACAGGTCTTCAATGTAGCGAGAAATTCCCGCACCCGGAGGCGTCCTTCAGCTGGCCCCTAAACAAATATATACTAGTCCAGTGATAATGAACGCCATACTAATTTCCAAATTGTACACAAGAAACTAAAATTAAAATAATACAAGACTAACAAAGGCCAGAGGCTCCTGACTTGGGACAGGCGCAAAAATGCGGCGGGGTTAAACATGTTTGTGAGATCTCAACCCTCCCCCTATACCTCTAACCAATGTAGTAAAGTAAACGCATAACAATACGCACATTAAAATTCAGTTCAAGAGAAATCCGAGTCTGATGTCAGAAGATGTAACCAAAGAAAATAAACAAAATGACAATAATACATAAATAACAACAGACTACTAGCAGTTAACTGACATGCCAGCTCCAGACTTCAACTTAACTGACTGAAAGATTATGATTTCATCATATGAACATCAGGCACAATCCTTCCCGTTAGGGGTTTAGTATCATACCATCATAACATATATGAGAAGAACATAACCCGTGTCATGCCAACAACTGTTTTTAGAATAAATGTGTTTAGTTCCGATGCAAAGACCTTATCAATGACTCAATATTAACGCCAAAATATGCAATCTTTAATGACTTGACAACAGTATCGTAATTATATCCCTTCTTAATAAGTCTATTCAAAGGTTTTGTAAGTTTCTGAGGTGAATACTGACACCTTTGTGCTTTATAAAGAATATTACCATAAAAAATTGGATGTGAAATACCTGAACGTATTAAAAGTCTGCATGTTGAGCTATATTTACGAATAATGTCTTTATACCGATGATAAAATTTAGTAAATGTTTTGACTAGTTTGTGATATCGAAAACCCTGGTGTAATAATTTTTCAGTAATACATAAATTTCTCTCGTTAAAATCTAAAACATTGTTACATACACGAGCGAATCGTACAAGTTGAGATATATAAACACCGTAAGATGGTGACAAGGGAACGTCACCATCTAAAAACGGATAATTAACGATAGGAAATGAAAAATCATCTTTTTTATCATAAATTTTAGTATTCAGCTTTCCATTAGTGATATAGATATCAAGATCGAGAAAAGGGCAGTGGTCATTGTTAGTATTAGCTTTATTTAAAGTAAGTTCAACAGGATAAATTTCATTAATATACATACTGAAGTCGTCATTATTGAGAGCCAAAATATCATCCAAATATCTAAAAGTATTATTAAATTTGTTTATCAGATGTTGTTTCGATGGGTCTTTGCTTATTTTTGTCATAAATTGTAACTCATAACAATACAAAAACAGGTCCGCAATAAGTGGTGCACAGTTAGTCCCCATTGGAATTCCGATAATCTGACGATAAACGGAATCCCCAAAGCGAACAAAAATGTTATCTAGTAAAAATTCAAGGGCATATATAGTATCAAAGCATGTCCAATTAACATAGTTTTTTTGTTTATTGCTACTAAAAAATGACCTAAAAGAGTTTGAACATATATATTCACATTCTGATTTTTTGAATGCCCATTTAATTAGGTGTGTGAATTTTTTCTTAATGAGAATGTGAGGCAATGTGGTATACAGGGTAGAAAAATCAAAACTTTGAACAGATTCAAAATCACCAATATAAGCACCTCTAAAATTTGAAGTTTAACTGAGTTAAATGGTAATAAGCATTATATATACATTTCATTAAATTTAGTTGAGACAAACTTCAGTTAGAAATGGAAACAAAATATCATATAAGGATATAAAGGGACAAAAAGTTTTGAAGACAATTATTAGAAGTGCTTATAAGCACTGAAGGGCAAGATTGTTTGAATTTTTTCAGTGAACATTCAATGCATTGTAAAGCATTGGTTGTAGTTGATGTAATTATTAAAATTAATTTTTAAGATTGGAGTTATCTTCCTTTGACCATAATTGCAGTTCATTAAAATTATTTTTCAAAATTGGAGTTATCTTCCTTTGTCACAAAAGAAGATAACTTCAATTCTAACCAGATGCTCTGCAGGGTGCAGCTTTATACGACCGCAGAGGTCACCCTGAACGGTTGGGTCAAGTATGGACACAACATTCAAGCTGGATTCAGCTCTAAATTTGGATTGTGATTAAATAATTGACACAGCATAGGTTTCTGACACAGAATGAATGTGGTCTAATGAACTTAAAATATTTTTTTTGCCTTTGAGCAATTCACTATGCTGTTGAATATTAATCCTCTCAAAAAAATGTTTGAAGAAATTTTCTTTTTATTTATGAAATCTGAAATGAGAAAAATTGAACCCCATTTTTTTTCACATCCCCCTTTCCCCTATTCCAAAACTGATCTCAATTCAAATTTCTAATGGAGTTTGCAACAATAACTACTCATTTAAATACATCGTAAAATATTAAAATGTAAAAAAAGGGCTTGTTAATTATCACTGACTGGTAAAGATTGTTTTAATTTATCAGTTGGTAGTAAAAGTGAATATATACATTGTACATGTATATTGTATAAAACAATGATTTGAGTTGATTCAACTACTAATCTGGACAAAGAAAGATAACTCCAATTGAAAATTTTGAATCCTGATTTTGACCAACTTGAAAACTGGGCCCATAATCAAAAATCTAAGTACATATGTTTAGATTCAGCATATCAAAGAAGCCCAAGAAGTCAATTTTTGTTAAAATCAAACTAAGTTTAATTTTGGACCCTTTGGACCTTAATGTAGACCAATTTGAAAACTTGACAAAAAATTAAGAATCTACATACACAGTTAGATTCGGCATATCAAAGAACCCCAATTATTCAATTTTTGATGAAATCAAACAAAGTTTAATTTTGGACCCTTTGAGCCCCTTATTCCTAAACTGTTGGGACCAAAACTCCCAAAATCAATCCCAACCTTCCTTTTATGGTCATAAACCTTGTGTTTAAATTTCATAGATTTCAATTTACTTATACTTAAGTTATGGTGCGAAAACCAAGAAAAATGCTTATTTGGGCCCCTTTATGGCCCCTTATTCCTAAACTGTTGGGACCTCAACTCCCAAAATCAATCCCAACCTTTCTTTTGTGGTCATAAACCTTGTGTTTAAATTTCATTGATTTCTATTTACTTATACTAAAGTTATTGTGCGAAAACTAAGAATAATGTTTATTTGGGCCCTTTTTCCTTGAACTGTTGGAACCAAAACTCCCAAAAGCAATCCCAACCTTCCTTTTGTGGTCATAAACCTTGTGTCAAAATTTCATAGATTTCTATTTACTTAAACTAAAGTTATAGTGCGAAAACCAAGAAAATGCTTATTTGGGCCCTTTTTGGCCCCTAATTCCTATAAACTGTTTGGACCAAAACTCCCGAAATCAATCCCAACCTTCCTTTTGTGGTCATAAACCTTGTGTTTAAATTTCATAGATTTCTATTTTCTTGTACTAAAGTTATAGTGCGAAAACCAAAAGTCTTCGGACTACAACAACGACGACGCCAACGTGATACCAATATACAACCAAAAAATTTTCAATTTTTGCCGTCGTATAAAAATCAATTTAAACAATTTCATCATTGATATTTTTAGAACAGACATTAATAAGATTCCTATTTTTCCATTTGTAAAGGAGCATAACTCTAGAATGGTTGAAGTGACAACACAAAAATTCAAACTTACGTTTTGTAATCTGTATTTTGTAGTAATAAACATTGTGTATAAGTTTAATAACATTTGGTTGAGGCAAACTAAAGTTAAAGAACGGAAACAAAAAATTCAGCAACTTTTTCATTTGTAAAGGGGAATAACTCAACCACTTAAATGTGAAGCCACCAAATTTCAAACTTGATCCGAGTTTTGTGGTACATTGTAATAAGCCTTTTGTATAAGTTTCATAACATTTGGTTGAAGCAAACCAAAGTTAGAGAACTGAAACCAACTGTGGGAAGTACGTACCTACGTACAGAAGGACAAGGGTTAAACTTGATGCCCCCTCCGCTAGGATTTTCATAATCTTTATCAATGACATCACTGATAACAATACAATCAACATTTCGCCTGTTTGCTGATGATTGCACCATCAACCGACCAATAAGAACCATACGATATCAAGCCATCCTACAACCAGATGCTCCGCAGGGCGTAGCTTTATACGACCGCAGAGGTTGAACCCTGAACGGTTGGGGCAAGTATGGACACAACATTCAAGCTGGATTCAGCTCTAAATTTGGATTGTGATTAAATAGTTGACACAGCATAGGTTTCTGACACAGAATGAATGTGTTCTAATGAACTTAAAATTTTTGTTTTCTCTTAGAGCAATTCACTATGCTGTTGAATATTAATCCTCTCAAAAAAATGTTTGAAGAAATTTTATTTTTTATTAATGAAATTTCAAATGAGAAAAATTGATCCCAATTTTTTTAATCACATCCCCCTTTCCCTTATTCCAAAACTAATCTCAATTAAAATTTCTAATGGAGTTTGCAACAATAACTACTCATTTAAATACATCATAAAATATTAAGATGTAAAAAAACTGCTTGTTATCACTGAATGGTAAAGATTATTTTAATTTATCAGTTGGTAGTAAAAAGTGAATATACATTGTATATTGTATATAACAAAGATTTAAGTTGATTCTGGACAAAGAAAGATAACTCCAATTAAAAAAAAATCTTGCTATTGCACAATATTTTGCAATTAGATATTTCTTGCTTACTATTCTGGACAAAGAAAGATAACTCTAATTAAAAAAAAATTTGCTATTTCACAATATTGTGCAATTAGATATTTCTTGCCATTGCACAATACTGTGCAATTGAAAAGACTTGCTATTGCACAATACTTAATATAATAATTTTAGATCCTGATTTGGACCAACTTGAAAACTGGGCCCATAATAAAAAAATCTAAGTACATTTTTGGATTCGGCATATCAAAGAACCCCAAGATTTCAATTTTTGTTGAAATCAGACTAAGTTTAATTTTGGACTCTTTGGACTTTAGTGTAGACCAATTTGAAAACAGGACCAAAAATGAAGAATCTACATACACAGTTAGATTTGGTATATCAAAGAACCCCATTTATTCAATTTTTGATGAAATCAAACAAAGTTTAATTTTGGGACCCCGATTTGGACCAACTTGAAAACTGGGCCAATAATCAAGAATCTAAGTACATTTTTAGATTCAGCTGAGCATATCAAAGAACCTAACTGATTCATTTTTTGTCAAAATCAAACTAAGTTTAATTTTGGACCCTTTGGACCTTAATGTAGACCAATTTGAAAACGGGACCAAAAGTTAAGAATCTACATACACAGTCATGACAGTTAGATTCGGCATATCAAAGAACCCCAATTATTCAATTTTGATGAAATCAAACAAAGTTTAATTTTGGACCCTTTGGGCCCCTTATTCTGTTGGGACCAAAACTCCCAAAATCAATACCAACCTTCCTTTTATGGTCATAAACCTTGTGTTTAAATTTCATAGATTTCTATTTACTTATACTAACGTTATGGTGCGAAAACCAAGAAAAATGCTTATTTGGGTCCCTTTTTGGCCCCTAATTCCTAAACTGTTGGGACCTTAACTCCCAAAATCAATACCAACCTTCCTTTTGTAGTCATTAACATTGTGTTTAAATTTCATTGATTTCTATTTACTTAAACTAAAGTTATTGTGCGAAAACCA
The DNA here is from genome assembly GCA_037788925.1 of Mytilus galloprovincialis. Classification (NCBI taxonomy): domain Eukaryota; kingdom Metazoa; phylum Mollusca; class Bivalvia; order Mytilida; family Mytilidae; genus Mytilus; species Mytilus galloprovincialis. Next base: position 74,576,449 of record CM075342.1, on the reverse strand, counting down.
AGAATAATGCTTATTTGGGCCCTTTTTTGGCCCCTAATTCCTAAACTGTTGAAACCTAAACTCCCAAAATCAATCCCAACCGTTCTTTTGTGGTCATAAACCTTGTGTCAAAATTTCATAGATTTCTATTAACTTAAACTAAAGTTATAGTGCGAAAACCAAGAAAATGCTTATTTGGGCCCTTTTTGGCCCCTAATTCCTAAAATGTTGGGACCAAAACTCCCAAAATCAATACCAACCTTCCTTTTGTGGTCATAAACCTTGTGTTAAAATTTCATAGATTTCCATTCACTTTTACTAAAGTTAGAGTGCGAAAACTAAAAGTATTCGGATGCCGGACGACGACGACGACGCCAACGTGACAGCAATATACGACGAAAAATTTTTCAAATTTTGCGGTCGTATAAAAAGATCTACATGTAACAGTAATTTAACAAAATTGGAACAGAAGTCAATGGAAGTGGAAAATGGAATTTAACATCAGTAAATGAAATGTGAACTACAGCTAGGCAATATTCCCCGATTGGGAGACAGTGTCCATATCTGGAGACAATCTCCCGATCTGGAGACAAATTGATACAAAACACACCGAATATCATGAATATAGTCAGATGTATCTCGATTTGGAGACAATGTTAATGTCCAAATCAGGATAACAAGTCAACCTTTAAATTTGAATACCATTACTAGTTATACACTGTACATATAAAAGTTTTCTGGCTACTTCATACATGCAGATAATGAGATATGGTCATTTTGAAAAAAACATATATTAGGTTTCAAATTAATGTGTTTTCTCTAGAATGACAGTATGAAACCAACCATTATGGTTGGGAAAAAATCAATTTTCTGTAGTGATAATCACAATTATATGATTAATCATACAACATTTTGTCATTTCAACCTCAGAGGGGGACACTTCAGTACTTAATTTATATGGGGGTGTCGCTGGCGTTCTGGTACCCCAACCTTTTCATAAATGTATAATATAGATCTTAAAGATGTATACCTTTTCATATATTGCGTAGGTAAAATTGTAACCTTTACCCGTATTCGGTTGGGTTTCATGGGGTGTGTTGGAAAAGTGGAATATTCAAAGCTTACATTCTGATTCATATACATGTAATTGGAACTTTATCAACCTTATCATATATTTCTGATAGTTTTCCAGACCTATTCCCATATTTTCATGACCTATTCCAGTGGCAAGTCCTATGAACTTGTATATAGGAAGTGCCGCCCCCCTCGAGATTTCAACATTTGACATTATTAGTTTATAGTCACCAGTTTATCTAAATGATATATAGTTTATAACAAGATGATATAGACTTTAGTATATATTTATTGAATTAATATAAATATATGCATCTTATATATGCATGGTAAATTTGGTAACATTTAAAAAGACTCATTTCCACTTTGGCTAAGTAAATCTACTTGTATACTTTAAAAACAGAAATAGTCTTCGGATGCCAAACAGTCATGACAGTTGTGCTTTTTCATATGATAAGCAATTGTCAGGAGTGAGGAGAGAGATATTGAGTTCAACCTCAAGTTTTTCAAGTACATGTATAGAAATATTACATGCCTTAAAAGAGCCCTATGAACTTATAATGTTACAAATAAACTTTGGTGCATGACCAATAGTATCATACTATGGTCTATGATTTCATGCACGTATTGCTCAATTAGAAACAATCTTGTTTCAATATTTATTATGTCGGGAGCAGTGTGGTCAATACTAGCATGACTAGGTGCCACATGCACCATCATAGCATATCAGTCAAATCTATATGTTGGTTCAGGAATGCAGTTCATAACAAAGGATCTTCTGGGTAGTTGTTTCTTTTATATGCATGGTATCTAGAAGTAACAAGTTGATATGATATTTACTGAAAAGGATGAGACAGAAATCTAATAAGCTGATAAGAGCAGTATCAAATTTAAAGACAAAGATAGTGAAGAAATCTGAGGTAGAAAGTATCATAGTCATATGCAAATCAAGCTTAATTATAATTAAAAACAATAATTAGACATATATATGTATTGAGTTATCAGGTTTAGTTTTAACATATTTCATTGCTCAAAAAGGACAAATGGATTAGACAACAAGTTTTTCTACCTAGAAATGTCTTCTCGAAAAAAATATTTAAAAAGACCAAAACAACATCAGCAACTATTCCCAATGAAGACCCAAGCACAGACATATACATAGTAAATCAAATTGTATGGATTCTTTTTTTTTTTTTTTCAGATGGACAAGTTTTATTTTCCATATATATATATATATATATATATATATATATAGTGAGACGGCATAATAAGTTAACTTAACCTGGTTATATATTTCATTTAAGGCTTATTTTTTATGGATTTATAATAGTACATCATATTTGATAAAACTAAAGTATTAAAATAAGCCTGGTTTAAATTTACAGTTGAAATAAATGCTACAGGAACAGTAATTCCTCTGTTCGATCCTTAAGCATGCTATACTGATTTAATTTCTTTAAAATGATTAGAAATAATTATAACAGACATGTTCAATAATCAGAGACATAAATATGCTTGATTTTTTTTTGTCTCACAGTCAATATGGAGCATTTGACAAGCAGGAAAAAAATCTTTAAATGTACATAAGAGGTACATGTAATGTTTATTAATAGTAAAAGTGGATTATACATGTAGATACATGTATTATATAAGAACTTAAGAAGATGTGGTATGAGTGCAAATGAGACACCTCTCCATCCAAGTCACAATTTGTAAAAGTCTATTACAAAAAGATGTACTACAATAATGTTTTCATTATATGTATGAGAGAGTTTAAATGTGTGGGTTCATAACTTCATTTGTAGGTTTTACTAGAACCATGCCTGGCACCCATAACATGTTTTTAATAGAAATTAAGGAGATAATTTCTTTTATTTGAATCAATGTGAGTTCAATATTGCATGAGACCTCTAATGATGGCTCACCCCTCTTCAACATAACCATTTGTAAGAAGATTAAAATTCCATTATGAAATTACTCAACAACATGCATGACATGGAAAAAGAGATAATTAGTTGTCAATATGCACTAATTCTATTTGCCATGCCTGCATTTATGAATTAGAGAATGGCACACTGTTGATTCTAGCAAGGCAACTGCCAACCGGTGACAGTGTTCCTTTGTAGTGATGGTTTGGAGAACATTGAAAAGTTAGTGAGAATACTGAAGCCAAATTGAGCAATAAAGATGAAGAAGCATTTATTCTCTAAGGAATGACTGTATTCGTATACTTAATAGTATATTGAAAGCATACTAGACAATCTGATAAATTGTTAGCTCATAAACCTCCAGAATTTAATAAAATATTTATTTGGAAACCCTATATACAGGAAGGAGACACACCATTCAAAGTAGCAAAGGCTGTTGAGTATATTTTTTGATGTCGTTATTCTAAGCTAAATGTTACCATTATCATTCCAGGAAAATATTCTAATTTATTCTCTCTCTAGAAGTAAGAACTTCAGGATATCATATTCAGCCTCATTTCCAAAGGACATGTACATTGTACATGTGTCATCAGGTGTTGTCAGGTCAATGTTTCTAACACTTTAAAAAAAAAGTTAATGTATAACAACCACGACAACAGATTTATATTGAGATTCAAATGGAAAAAATATTTGAGATTTTTTTTTTAATGCTATTATATACCTTTAAAAGTCTGATCCATGACTATTCAAATTGTTAACATAATCAGAATAAACATCCCCCAAAAAAGAAACAGAGAATTTCAAATTGTTAACATAATCAGAAAAAAAACATCCCCCACAAAAGAAACAGAATAAAGAAGTTGAAAAAAATCAGAATAATTGTTTAAAAAGTTTAATAAACATGACATCCAGCTATATCCCAACACTGACTCCCTGGCCATGCATGTGATTGGCTGGTAGTTATATATGCCACACTAATTGTATTACTGACCACATTTAATACAGATCATGAAAATGCATGTAAAAAAAATATTTTTTATTCACACCATTTTAAAATTTCGGGCCGTATTTGACATCAATCCGGAATTGTTTTTTATTTATATACAATGCAATATGGCCGACGATCAATAGGGGGGACAGAAACTTAGTAACATGTACACAAATAATTGAATGGAAGTAACAAGATACCAGAGAAAATGTTTAAATTATCCTTTTTTATGTCTTTGGGAAGCAATAACTTAAAAAATCTACGGTGCACCTTTCTGGAACAGCGGTAAATTACCGATCTTTTTTCGTCAGCTTTCTGAAATTGTTATTTAAAAAAGCCGCTGATGTCTACTTTTTTGCGCTAGCACAGTTTTAAATAATATATCTTATATTGTGTCTCTTGATTGGGAGAAAATCTCCTATAGTCGCCGTCAGCTGAAATTCGTAGCGGTTATCGGTAAAAATAATCTAAACTATCAATCGCGTTCACTCGAGATATAGTTTTTCACATTCCATTCATAAATCGCAAAAAGAAAAACCACTACTGACCTACCTTTTAAGTGATCACACTGTAATAATCCTGACCTTCACATTTTCCAGAATATTTTCCATTGTAATTCCGCCATCTTCGTTTCTATGAGGATCATTTGTTTACATATGACATTTGTCACTGTACGCAGTTTCCTGAAATGTTCCTTTCATTGATGTGATAAGGTTTCCCGCGCTTTATGCAAATTTTATGAAATTGAACTCCACGGAAACACTTCCGGTCAAAACAATGGCTGATTCCACCATTCAAAATCGTCTATGAAAAAGTGAAGGTCAGGATTATTACAGTGCGATCACTTAAAAGGTAGGTCAGTAGTGGTTTTTCTTTTTGCGATTTATGAATGGAATGTGAAAAACTATATCTCGAGTGAACGCGATTGATAGAATAGATTATTTTTACTGATAACCGCTACGAATTTCAGCTGACGGCGACTATAATCGGGAGACAAATTACATTATTTCATGTCTCCCAATTTGGAGACATCTCTAGATCTGGAGACTGTCTCCCGATTCGGGAAATAATATTGCCTAGCTGAACTAAAACCCCAATAACAGAACCCTATGATATGCATGGTAAACAACTAGATGTAATCACAGACACGAAATACAAAGATGACCTAAGCTGGAACCTACATATTAACAACATGGTAGCCAGTGCAAACCCGGCACTAGGGATGTCCTGAAATACACAGCAAAAACTTCCGCAGCAAACAATAATCAATGCTGTCGACACACTTAGTAGTAAAAGTAGAATACAGCAACCATATGGGATCCCTTTATATAGGCAAGAAACTATAGCGGGACTGCTCATGGTAAAAGTAGTATTCCTTTCCAGTTGTCCTTCCAATATTCAGAAATTAGTAAGCCAAAGAAACATGTTAAATTATAAGGGAAACCCATAACGCGCTTACCTTACGTTAATGGTCTTTCTTCGAAGGGGAAAGGAAACGATCTTGTTTGTTTTTGCTGAATGTGTGTATGAATATGTGACAACTCGTCCCCATTGGAAAATCGCCCCAGTTATTCACCAACTCGTCCCACTGTTCTGTTCTGTCAGTCAGGTAAATTCCTCCGTTATATATCCGGAGCACTCCCACTTGGGGAAAAAATGTACCTTACTCTTTTAGAAAGCAACAGACGGTTGAAGTACCACAGGTGAGAACAACACAATTTGGACTTCACTCCTTAAGGTATGTTAAGAATATGGTATTCAGTATACCAGCAGTTTATTCGGAACACTTGGCTTTATCGTTATCCATTTACACTACGACGTCATACAAAGGAATTCCGGGATTCCCCATGGATTATTGGGCAGTCATATAATAGTTGTTATCCTGATCGGACGTCCCCAGTTGACGAGCGGCCTAAAAGACAGCAATTGACTCAAGCCTAGGATTGTGATATTATAGGTAATATATTGCATACACTATCCCTATAAAATCATTACAGTGGTGTCAGAAGTCGGCACGATTCCACTGATTTCCACTGCGGTTTATCGGTGACATTTATTCCCGCCGAATTTCATTTTTTTTCCTTTGTTTTCGCGAGAGAAAAATCTTTGTTTCTTCTCTCCCGCGATTGTATTATTTCATGGCGCGCTGATTTATCAGTACTATTGGTATTTGCGCGAGTGATATATTCGTTTCATATTTATATTGTGATTATCAGACTTTCCGTGTGATAAAATTCCCCTCCCCTTTTTGTAACACATTTAAAAAATACACAGATTTGCATACACCTAGAGAATAAGACAAAATAACCTTATAAAACAAACTACTAGTGGATAGTTTTTGATTATCTATTTGGTTTATTTCAGGTTTTGTTTATTTATATTAATACAAATCAACACATTTTTTTTTTTTTTTTTTTTCATTCATTGATATTCCGTTGAGCGTCAGATCTTCTGATGTCAGATATCATTTATATGTTTTTCTTTTGTTTTTCATAAATTATTGATACAACTGTGTGCGTCAGATCTTCTAATGTCATAGTTGTTATCAAAATTTATTTTTTTTTCATTTTGTTTAATTGTCTTGTCGGTTTTACCGTCTGAAAAGTGTTCACTCATAAAAGAATGTGTTGATAATAAAACTTGTACTGTACTACTTTTTGATGTGAATTGTGTATACATACGTCATTGTTTACAATTTCATACCTGTGTTTAAATAGTAAAAAAAAAAATCTGAGTTTAAGAATTTGTATATCTGATATTAAAAAGAAAGACAAATATAAACATATTTGATTGTGTCACTTATATGTTTATTTACATTTATGCATATAAAGTTTTAAATATTTATGTCCTTTAACTTAGATGATAATATAAACAGGTTTATTAAAATTAGTTAATTTCTGAAACAGCTTTGCGCGTCAGATCCTCTGATGTCATAGGTGTTTTCAGATTGATTTTTTATTTTTGCTGTACTTGTGTTTTCATTGGCAAATCAGAATAAAATTAATATACCAAATTTTCTGAAATTGTGACTGTATGTAAAAGTGTTTGTGATTTTTTTTTTTTTTTTTTAAATTGTTTGTGGAAACAAAAGCTTATTGTTTTGTGATAGTGCTTGTGTCTGTATTGTAATAGCCTATGCGTACATATTACTTTTGTTCTTCATCCCGACATTGTTCAATTCCTATACAAGTAGTAATATACAGATTTATTTTTTTTTGTATAAAAAGTTTATTAGATTTTGACCATTATGTCGCAACCTATCAATATAAACACAGCTTCATTGGAACAACTTAAACAGATATCAGGAATAAGTGACAGAAGAGCACAAAAGATTATTAACAAAAGAGAAGAGAAAGGCTCCCCTCTTATTTTGGAAGACCTAAAACTTATGACAGATATTCCTAATACCATGTGGGATCCACTGATGAAGACTGGGGTTATAATATTGGAACCATCCGAAGAAATCCAAGAAGGGATCCAAGAAGATATTACGGGGAAAGCAGAAGAAAATGCCAAAGAAATTAAGAAGATGGCAGCAATGATTGAAAAATTAAAAACAAGTTTTTCAAATGCAGAGAAAGACAAAGCACTAATGAAAGCAGATTATGAACATAGGATTGCAGCTGTAAACCAGGACTTCACAGTTAAGATGAAAAACAGAGAGCACGATTACGAACAACAGTATGATAAACTTGCCAAGAGACATAAGGAAGAAATGGAAGAACTGATTGACAAAGTTAACGAAAGAGAGCTGAAATTAAATCAATCTATAGAAGAAAGAGATGAACAGATAAAAAAAATACAGATGACTATGAAGACGGAGACAGATGATAAGACGAAGTTACAGGAGATGATTGAAAAATGGTCATTACCAAAAGAGAAGCCTAGCATGAAAATAGCTGAAACTAAAGATGAACCTAGTTGGAAAACCAAAACCAATACACACACAGGACAGGGCAGTAAACGACAAGATGGTCCATTGCCACCTAAGATGAGCACATATGATGGTAGGAGTGACTGGCGACCGTACCTTGTTCAATTCAATCATATTGCCAATAGATATAACTGGACGAATCAAGACAGACTGGACAAGCTTATTGAATGCTTGAGAGACAGAGCACTTAAGTTTTTTACCACAATGCCAAAGTCAGTCCAGGAAGGATATCAAGCTGTTTGTAAAAAGATGGAAGACAGATTTGGAAGAAAAGACTTACCTCATGTTATAAGGAGACAACTACAAGACCTTCGTCAATTGCCAGAGGAACCTCTTGATGAGTATGCAGAGAGAACACAGGATCTTGCAACTGATGGGTTTCCAGGAACACCTGATGATTTTATTCAGATAGTTGCCACTGATGCTTTTCTGAAAGGATGCATGGACAAAAAGGCAGCTTTAACAGCAATGGATAAGGATCCTGATAGTTTGGACAAAGCGCTTAAGTATGTGAAGAGTGCTGTTACCAATCAGAAAGTTATTTTAGGAAATAAAAAGCCTGAGGTTAAAAGGGTGACATTCCACGAAACAGAAACAGACGTGTATGACTCACACGGGGATCATGAATCTACAAGTGTAAGAGCTTTGTACAGAAAAGGAGCCAGTGATACTGATGTAATTAGCAAATTTGAGTCAAGACTTAAAAAGACAGAAGAAGATGTTCAGGACACAAAGACAAGCATCAAACAGATACTGGACATTTTGAAAAGGGGTAATTCAACCAATAGATTCGCACAACCACAAAGATTATCCAGTCCAGGGAGAAGTCCTATTAGAGATAATAAATGCTTTAACTGTGGTGAGGAAGGACATTTTATTGCACAATGTGAAAAACCAAAGAGTAGATCGCCACAAAGATATGGAAACAGATCAAGGTCACCATCACCAAATGTAAACAGGGAGTCTTTAAACTCCAACGGGTTGAAGAAGTAGGCCGACCTTCAACCCATCCAGGTGATACTGGAAGGCCACCAACTCTCTCTTTAGACAAACAAACTGAAGTCAATCTATATAAGACAAATATCCAAGACTCAGACGCCAAAACATTATATATTCCTGTAGGGGTGAACAGTAAGAAAACTTTCGGAGTAATAGACACAGCAGCGCAGGTGTCGGTTATAAGTAAAACATTTTTTGACCAGTTAACTTACAAACCCAAAATCAAAGGTAACATCATACTTAAAGGTGCTGGAGCTTGTTCAGAAATAAATGCAGGAATAGCAGAAAATGTAAACTTGGACATAGGCAGTTCCACAGTAAAATGGGATATGGTTGTAGCTGAAATAACAGATAATCTCATTCTTGGTATAGATTTTCTTGAGAGCCAAAAAGCAATTATTGACTTAACAGACTATTCTATCAAACTTAAAGGTGAAAAAGTTCCATCCTTTATGACTTCAAACAGACAAGACCAACAAATGAAAATATACAGAATAAAGATAAAAAAGAAGACAGTCATACCACCTGGTTCCAGTAAAGTCGCCATTGTTGAGTTAGATGAGAAACCGATGAATGATATTGTAATTCAACCAACCAATTTCATGAAGGGCCTGTTGGTTCCAAATATGCTCTGTATGGGTAAAAAACAAGTTCCTGTAATGCTAAGAAATCCAACAGAGCAATTTAAAACTCTGAAAAAGGATTTTCAGATGGGTATAGGATTAGAGATTAATGCTGTAATGGAGGAAACAGACGAAAATAGCTTAAAGTTGAATAAAATAGATATTACTCCAAAACAGTCCTTTGGCCTGAACCAGCTAAGAGAGAAGCTACCGACACATTTAAAAGAACTATTCAACCGATCACTAGCAAATTTGAACAACCAACAGTCATTGCAGCTAGTCACATTATTACTGAAGTTTCAAGATATTTTCGCTAAGGATGACCTGGATATTGGACTTTTCAATGGAGATATCCAACATAAGATAGATACTGGAAATTCCCATCATATTAAACAGAAAATGCGAAGAACACCCCTGGGATTTGAGAAAGAAGAAGAAGAACACTTACAGCAATTGTTAGATAAAGGATTTATAGAACCATCTACTTCGGAATGGGCATCGCCACCAGTCTTAGTAAGGAAGAAAGACGGGAAGCTCAGGTACTGCATAGACTTCAGGAAGTTAAATGACGTCACTTTAAAAGACGCGTTCCCGATTTCGAACATAGACACATGTTTAGACACCTTGAAAGGAACCGTTTTCATGTCGACGCTTGATATGGCCTCAGGATATTATCAGGTGAACTTAGACGAAAAAGACAGACACAAGACAGCGTTTGTTACTAAATACGGCCTATTTCAGTATACAAAACTTCCATTTGGTCTATGTAATAGTCCTGCAACATTCAGCAGAGTAATTCAGCTTGTTCTTCAAGGCCTTACCTGGAAAGAATGTCTAGCATACCTTGACGATGTAATTGTTTTAGGCAAAGATTTTGATGACCACATCTGTAGTTTAAGTGAAGTGTTTTCGAGGTTCCAGAAGTATAACTTAAAGTTAAAACCGAGCAAATGTCAGCTGCTGCAAACACAAGTGAAGTTTTTGGGGAAAATAGTCAGCGCCGATGGAGTTGCAGTGAATCCTGACAGTATAGGATCTGTAAAGAAATGGCCAACACCAAAGAACAGAAAAGAAGTAGAATCCTTTATAGGGTTTGTTAACTACCATCGTGATCACATAGAACAATTTGCCGAAATTGCGGAACCTTTACATCGACTTACTGGTCCAAAGGCAGAATTTGCATGGAATGAAGAACAAACACAGTCTTTTCAAAATCTTAAAGAAGCTTTGATAAATTCAGTGATATTAAGTTATCCCACACCTGATGACCTATTTATTCTGGATACAGATGCTTCACAAAAATCTATCGGGGCAGAATTAAGTCAGATACAAGATGGAATGGAAAGAACAGTAAGCTTCGCAAGTAAAGTCTTAACACCGGCTCAGCGGAATTATTGTACAACTAGAAAGGAATTATTGGCCATTATATGTTTTACTAGACAATTTCGTCACTATCTATTAGGTCGGACTTTTGTGATAAGAACGGACCACAACAGTTTAACCTGGTTACTAAACTTTAAAAATATTGAAGGACAACTGGCAAGATGGATAGAAGAATTGTCTCAGTATAACATGATTATACAACACAGAGCTGGAAAGAAACACATTAACGCAGATGGATTGTCAAGAATACCAGATGACATTGAAGCATGCCGTAACTACAGACCAGATGTCAATTTAGAAGAGTTACCTTGTGGAGGTTGTAAGTTTTGCACAAGGGCACGGCAACAGTGGCAAACATTTGAGGAAGAAGTGGATTTTGTCGTCCCCTTAACCATAAGAAGACTTGTTGACGACGGTTCATATAATACCAATTGGACTCCGTCATACTCTCCAGTAGAACTGCATGAAGAACAAATGAAAGATTCTGATTTAAAAACTTTAAAGAGATGGATCGAGGATAAATATGAGCCAACTAAAGCAGAACTCAAACTGGGTAGTGAAGAAGTCCGACATTTTTGGTCATTACGACAGCAAATACAGATAAAAGACAATATTTTACTTTACAAATGGGAAGATCCTATTTCGCCAAGACTCCTTTTCATGGCACCAAAACAGATGCAAAAGGAACTTCTACATGGATGTCATGATGTTGTCTCGTCTGGTCACATGGGACAATATAAAACATTAGAAATACTGAAACAAATAGCTGTTTGGTTTAACATGACGCAATCCTGCAAACTGTATGTGAAATCATGCACTACATGTAATCTGAACAAAAAATCAACACGAACTGCCAGATCAAAGCTAGGGCAATACCATGCTGGTTTCCCCATGGAACGAGTGCACATGGACATCTTAGGGCCTCTTCCTGTTACAAAAACAGAAAGTAAATATTTGCTTATGGTAATTGATCAGTATACAAAGTGGTTAGAATGCTTCCCAATTGCAACACAGACAGCTGAAGTTGTGGCAAGAACCCTAGTGGATCATTTCTTTTCTAGATTTGGCTGTCCGATTGAGCTCCACACAGACCAAGGAAAAAACATGGATGGAAATCTAGTAAGACAGCTCTGTGAACTACTACAAATAGCCAAGACTAGAACCACACCATATCATCCGTCATCTAATGGACAAGTGGAACGGTATAACAGAACAATACTACAGACAATAAGATGTTTCATCAAAAGTAAACAACACAACTGGGATTTATTTTTACAACAACTTGTTGGAGCCGTCCGAGCAACACGTAACTCACAAACAGGATTCTCTGCTAACATGATGATGCTGGGAAGAGAAGTTTTTCAACCAATTGATGTAATTTTAGACACTTCAAACTGGAATGCTGACAGAAAAGAAGTTCCACAATATATTAAAGATCTAGTGGAGAATTTAAACAGGGTGCATGACATTGCCAGGGATAGATAATTTGAAGGCTTCACAGGAACGACAAAAAGGCATATACGATTTGAAATATAACCAGAATGTGTATAATGTCGGAGATGTCGTTTACAAACTCAATCAAGCTACAAAGGTGGGGCAGTCTGCCAAATTGAAATCTCCGTGGAAAGGACCGTATTTGATAACAGCTTGGCGTTCACCTGTATTATACAAGATAAAGGATAGGAAAACAGAATCTTGGATTCATCATGACAGAATTAAACTTTGCGAAGACAGAGAACTTCCAATCTGGATTAAAAGGATGAGGAATCAATTAATGGATCAAACGATGGATGAAGAAACCAACGAGATTTACGAATGCCCAATTGGATTGCCAGATATTTTTAAAGAAAACACTAATGTCATGAGTTCGTCAGATCCTCTGATGTCTCATTTTATTGGTGATGCTGCTATTGTGGGTGCGCCAGATCCTCTGGTGTCTCACACAGTCAGTAATTCGACTTTTTCAGAGAATAAAGCTCTAACCGACATTTGTGAGAAGAATATCAATGGGGATCTTCATGTCCATGAAATGGATGCATCTGTTGTTGAATCTGATATGTTAAGTAGGCGGAGGCACAGGAAAAAACCTGCCTACTTATCAGACTATGTAGAAGATTAATGATTTTGTTGCAGATAATCATTATTTATGTATTATATTGTAATATAGTTATTGTTACTTAGAAAAGAAATTTTTAGTCAAAGTGTAACATATTTTTAAGCTTTACTACATGTATTAATGTGTGCGCAATTTTTGCTTATAATTTTTGCTTATAATTTTTGCTTATAATTTTTGCTTATAATTTTTGCTTATAAAGAAACTTTTCTATATTTATTGTGTATGTCTCATCTCAATATTTTACTTATTCCTGCAGTATGCATGAAGATGATGAATTTGAGCCGGACTATGGACCTTTTGAGGATGAACTACCAAAAAATGATGCAATGTATATTCGTGCGAGTACAAAGAGATACAATAAGGGAAGAAAGTGTCCGACGTGTGCGGGAATTTTCACTAATGTCAGCAGACATGTCTTAAGAACGCATCTACCGTGGTATGTTGCCGCCCAAACTGCTTGCTGACAGTGTAAAATACAATTTGCTCAGAATAGTGTTTTAGATGCTCATATTGCAGAATGCCATCAATCTGACATTAAGAATACAAGTATAAAGTTCACGGAAGACAAATATGAACGCTGGGTTAACTTAATGAATGGTTTGTTGGATGTTGTTTCTAAAGAACTCGAATGTGATACTCTACAAGATCTCTGCAATTTAGCTGACAAAATCTGTGTTTATCCCAAACATTCAGAGCCCATTTTTCAGGGAAAAGATTTAAAACTGGTATCCATATTTAATGCCACGAATGAATACGTATTTGAATTTGGAAGTAAAAATATCATAGTTCAACCCCCATACAGTATACCGTTCTTGTTACATTGGCGAATATTAGCTTCATTGATACAACAAACAGAAATGGGCGAGAACATTATTTCCGTTGAAAAAATTAAATCTTTAAGACCAGTTTTGGAGGTAAAGGAGACTCTACACCTTACGGACTCTCATTTTCATTTGGATATGCTATCAAAAAAAATAGGCACCATTTCATTACCTCACTTTTTTTGGACTTGGAGCAACAAAGATTATCAAATTTCCCATCTTATTAGCAATTACTGTTATCCCAGAAACTGGCCGTCTAGTGATTTAAGATCCAAAATTAGGCAGGATAACAGAATTAAATTAACTTTCGGCATTCACCCACGAATTGTGGAGATGGAAAACACATCAAAACTAAATGAATGGATTTCGGATTTGGAATGGCTGTTAAAAGCGAATCGAGTGGTTGCTGTCGGTGAGTGTGGTTTAGATAATAGTGGGAGGAAATGGGATGTAGAAAAACAGATCAAGTTTTTTGAAAAACAAATTGTAATTGCAGTTAAAAGAGATTTACCATTGGTTATTCATTGCAGAGGAGATGAACGTACTGATGAGATATGTTTAAATACACTTGTTCGGTTGCTGCCGAAACACTTTAAATTACACAGGCACTGTTTTAACGGAGATGAAATGATGTATCGGAAATGGAAAACGTCATTTCCAAACTGCAAATTTGGCATTTCACCTTTCATCCTAAATGACCAAAAATATCCAAAATATAGGTCTCTAGTATGTAACATGAAATTGAAGGATATTGTATTGGAGACAGATGCCCCGTATTTACATTCTGAGTTTGAGGATTTTGGCTCACCGTTGATGATAAAGGATATCTGTGAAAAATTGGCAAACATTTTCTTGTGTAGCGTAGAAGAAATAGCCAATATTACGACCAAGAACGCTACAGATGTCTACAGCATCATTTAAGTCATGGCGGATATTTTGTATATAGTACTCATTTTGTACATAGTTATTGTACATAGTTTATTGTGATCATTTTGTGACATTCCAACGTTATGGCTACATGTATTCGATTTACAGACAATTAACTGTATTCCAAATTAAGGATTTATTTTCCTGCATCAAACTTCAAACCGTTTGTACCATTTAGTGTCAAGTAAAAGGAATACCTATAACTTTATTCTACCGAAAGGATTCATTTCTAGGAAAGAGGGAGGAATGTTAAGAATATGGTATTCAGTATACCAGCAGTTTATTCGGAACACTTGGCTTTATCGTTATCCATTTACACTACGACGTCATACAAAGGAATTCCGGGATTCCCCATGGATTATTGGGCAGTCATATAATAGTTGTTATCCTGATCGGACGTCCCCAGTTGACGAGCGGCCTAAAAGACAGCAATTGACTCAAGCCTAGGATTGTGATATTATAGGTAATATATTGCATACACTATCCCTATAAAATCATTACAGGTATGCTGGACTGATCGAGCTATACACTCTGGAATGAGCTGCCTGACGCGATACGTGCGCAGTCGAACCTGAACCAGTTTAAAAGTATGATCAACAACTGGAAAGGCAACTCATGCAGATGTGGCTCTTGTAAATCTTAAACTTTTGATTTTTTTTTTTTTTTTTTTTTTTTTTTTTTTTTTTCATGCTACTTTTAGAACTAGTTTAGCTTATCTATTTGTTTGCTTTGCATGTGCTTATAATCTAGTTTAGTGCCTTAATTGCTTGTGCTTGATTTTATATATATGAACTTTGCTTATACTTATGCAATATAGCTCTCTATATTGTCTATTATGTGTGCTGTATATGTCCTATATGTCTTAATATTGTATATGTTGTTATTGTTATTAATGTCGTCAAACAGCTCTACAAAGCTTATGTGTGTAGTATTTCATGTAACCCGACTTAAAATAATTTTTCCTATCTTATCTTATCTTATCTTATGGGATATATGGTTTTAAAATATTTACACAGATATTTACAGCTTAATTTTAAAAACTTTATATACAGGTACAACTGTGAATTTTAAAAACAAGTGTTTGAAATTATGTGCTATTTACATAATTTATAATTCTACCTGTAGGTTAAAGTTTATGATTTAAAAAACCGTTTTGATTCCTTTTAATGATACGTTTCTATCATGTGTTTAATACATGAAAGGATTAAAATGTAAACGAAAATTGATAAGACAATAACAATCAAAACCAAGGAGTAAACAAATGAATCACAAATCCAAAGGAAATCCTGGATACTCATAGGTCTGTTCTATGTTACTTTGGAATTTCAACCAAAGATCATGAAGAACTGGATCTTCCATCACTGTATTGGATACCTAAACTACATAAGTGTCCTTACAAACGACGGTATATTGGTGGGTCTTCCAAGTGCTCCACGAAACCTCTTTCTAAATTATTAACATCTATTTTATCAGCAATCAAAGACGGGCTTCAAAGTTATTGTGAAACTGCCTATTCTAGAGGTGGCGTGAATCAGATGTGGATACTTAAAAATTCCAAAGATCTTTTAGAGTACATACAATCTAAATCTCTTTCATCTTGTAACAGTACTAAAACATTTGACTTTTCTTCTCTTTACACAAGTATTCCACATTCCAAACTAAAAGACAAATTGAAAGAGTTGGTATTGCTTTGCTTCATAAAAAAGAATGGCCAACGTAGATATCTTGTCTTAGGGAGGAATAAATCCTACTTTGTAAAGGATCACTCTGATTCAAACCAAAAATTCTCTGAAACTGATATTATCAAGATGCATGATTTCTTGATTGACAACATATTTGTTACGTTCGGAGGACGTGTTTTTCAACAGACTGTCGGCATTCCAATGGGAACAAAACTGTGTCCCTCTACTTGCCGACTTGTTTCTTTGTTATTATGAGGCTGACTTCATGCAGGAACTTCTAAGGAAGAAAGATAAGAAGTTAGCAATATCCTTTAACTCTACTTTCCGCTATATAGATTATGTTCTTTTACTAAATAATTCAAAATTTGGTGACTATGTGGAACGCATCTAACCCATCGAACTAGAGAAAAAGGATACTACAGATACAGTTAAGTCGGCCTCATATCTTGACTTACATCTAGAAATTGAAAATGAGGGTCGGTTGAAACAAAACTTTACGACAAAAGAGATGAGTTCACCTTTCCAATTGTGAACTTTCCATTTCTAAGTAGCAACATTCCAGCAGCACCTGCATACGGGGTATATATCTTCCAATTGATACGATATTCCCGTGCTTGCATTTCCTATCATGATTTTCTTGATAGAGGGTTGCTGCTCACAAGGAAGCTATTAAACCAAGAGTTTCAAATGGTGAAGTTGAAATCATCCCTTCGTAAATTTTACGGACGCCATCACGAGTTGGTTGACTATTATGGAATAACCGTTTCACAAATGATATTGGATATGTTCCTTACATCGTAACTACAATCCCCTTCCCTTTCATGAATGTGACCTACCGAATAAGACTATTTACCGGATTTGTTATCACATAAGCAACACGACGGGTGCCACATGTGGAGCAGGATCTGCTTACCCTTCCGGAGCACCTGAGATCACCCCTAGTTTTTTGGTGGGGTTTCGTGTTGTTTATTCTTTAGTTTTCTATGTTGTGTCATGTGTTCTGTTGTTTTTCTGTTTGTATTTTTCATTTTTAGCCATGGCTTGTCAGTTTGTTTTAGATTTATGAGTTTGACTGTCCCTTTGGTCACGGCCGACACTCGGCTAACCGAGAGATTGGTCGGTTAATCTATATTGAGTATGCGGCTATATGGGAGATTGGTCTGTTAATCGGGTTGGTTATACGTCTGTTAAGAGTAAAACGCACAATTTAATGTTAAACTGTATCAAATATACAGATTTTTGGCATATTATAAGAACCAAATCAAAAAAAGAAAAGTGTCTGACAAAATGATATCTATCATAGAACATTTTCCACTTGTAAAAACATTTCATAGTCTTCGCAGTTTTCAGTAAAATTAAAAGGCGTCGCGCAAGTATGTAGTATTTATGCTTATACGCATAGGAATTTTTTAATAAAAGTCGAAACAAACAATTTTAGATATCATTTAAAGGACACAAAATAGTGCTTTGGGTCTAAAAAAATAAATATGCATTGGTGAATATTTCATAATTGTAATATAACGTGAATATTACCACGTTTTAGTGAAAATTATGGGAATAAAGTCTGTTAATGGGTTGGACAATTGAAATTGTGTCAGTTAAGAGTTATTTAGCCACAGTTATTTTTTCTACCTTTATATTTTCCCATAGAAAAAGTTAAGAATGAGATGTTCCTAAGTAATAAAAAAAAATGATAAAACGGTGCAACAGTATCCTACGGAAGCGAATTAGCGCCACACATTTTTTTTTTAATTTTTCTTCCTATATTTGCGTTAAAACGCAAACCTCAAATATCTTGATTGCAATTGTTCATTAAGTTTTGTAAAAAATGTCCGTCTGTCATTCATTTCGGCTGTGATTTACTAGTAAGAGCATTTTTATTTTGACTTTCTTTGCATTTTATTGAAGGGTGTCACTTCAATATAGCGTGATATAAATTGGCCGCTGGAATATGCATGAATTTATTATTAATGTTTTCAATCAGACTCAATTTTTGTGTCTGTTCAAAGTAGCACGTTCTCAAATCCGACTGAAAGTGTCTTTCTAATACAACACAGGGTACCGGTAAAATAAATATAAACTGTACATCTGTCCAGTGCATATAACGTGTTGTCATTCTCATATGCACATGATATTTGTCACTGGACGAAAAACCCTAATTTGTAAGCATCCTCCAATTGATTCTTTATTTCTATTACTTAATCATATGTTGTTTACAAAAAAAAGTAAAATCACAAAAATACTGAACTTAGAGGAAAATGAATTCGGAAAGTCCATAATCACATGGCAAAATCAAATAACAAAACGTATCAAAAACGAATGGACAAGAACTGTCATATTCCTGACTTTAGTACAGGCATTTTCAAATGTAGAAAATGGTGGATTAAACCTGGTTCTATAGCGCTAACCCTCTCACTTTAATGACAGTCTCATAAAATTCCGTTATATTTACATTGATGGCGTTAAATAAACAGACACAATAAATAAAATAGTCAAAATATGGGTACATCAGTCATCATCGTATAACAATTTTAAAAGGAACAATTTAACAGAACACAAAAACATCTACTATCTACGAACACATTCATTGATTTGAGTGTCTGACATCAGAAAATTTTATACGTCACATAAATTTGTCGTTCAATGTGCATACAAACGATTTTAAAATTTTACATAGGCAATGTTAGTCATTCTCAAGAAGTAAATGGAAAGGAGCGAATGCATCTACATTTGGTCATCTTAAGTTTTAATACATTTTATTCCGTTTAGTTCCTTTCTTCATAAGTGTAGAGGAGAACGGCAGTTGTCCGCATGTAAACTTCTAGCATTTGTCACCAATATGAGTACATCGCAATCCGTTACTGTTTCAACACCCAGGGGTGTTTCATGTGTGTATTCTTAAACAATTATTATTTTTCTCTCTTTTTTAGCAATGCATCACTCTCTACTGTCCTTATTTATTATTCTATATTCTGCTACTCCATCCAGATTATCGTGTATACCATGAGGGTTCGGATTGGGGGTGTTGTTTATTTCTGTATTCTTTAAATTGTTATGTCACGTTTCTTCCGTGACGTTTTTTCCTTTTACCTTTTATTTATCTTACTCATTATTCTTTCTCTATTCTTTATATTTTAGCATCCCAATATATTTTACTTACTGATGTTTAGTTACATTACGACGTTTATCTCTGATTTATATACTGGTTACCAATGTAGATGACAAGTTGGTGTCATGCATGACAATTAAACAGAATCCACATGACATATGCGACCATTCTTGGATGAAATTAACATTACTTTAATATTACACTTTTTGAAACCGTTATTAACAATTTTCTCTTTCCATTCTTTAAATTGTTCATTGTTCACAGAGGCGGATCCAGCCATTTTAAAAATGGGGGGTTCCCAACCCAGAGTAAAAAGGGGGGTTTCCAACTATATGCTCCCATTCAAATGCATTGATCGGCAAAAAAAAGGGGGGTTCCAACCCCCGGAACCCCCCCCCCCCCCCCCCTGGATACGCCACTGGTTCATGTGTTGTTTCCGTATATTTTATGTTTCATTGCTCATGTGTTGTTTCCGTATATTTTAGCCGCTCGTCTTGAGCCTACCCATTTGATCCGATAACACCCCATATAGCAATAAAATTATACTTTTATTGCCATTCATAACTCTTAACAGACCAATTAACAGACCGGGTTTTATACATCCGACCCATTAACAGACCAGGCTTAATTAAAGATTGATGTATGTCACCAAAATACAGATTTTCGTGAAGATTTTTCACACAATGATTTCAGTATGGTTAACAAACATAATGCCTGTCTTTTTTCGATGTTTAAAATATTGCATGCACGTAAATTCAACCAACGTGTCATTTTGTGTACAGTTTGTGTGTGTAAAATGTGTATAAATTTATTGATGAGTAATCCGCCTTTTCATTTTATAGATCGTACATTGAAGCTAGAAAAATAATAATTACACCACTGGATTCAGTACATTGAATTGTTTTGTTAGACATGGATATTTTTTATAATAAACATATATTTAAAAAGTTATACAGTGAAACATGCTGAACTTTCAATGATTTTCTCGATAACACCTGATTAACAGACTTTAGCCAACCCGATTAACAGACCAACCGCCGATATAGCCGCATACTCAATATAGATTAACCGACCAAACTTTCGGTTAGCCGAGTGTCGGCCGTGTTGGTATCTTTCGTCCCTTTTTTACATCAACAGTTACAAATAATCAATAAGAAACACCACGAACTCCACTAAAAACCGGGAGTGAAATCAGGTGCTCCGGAATAAAATCAAAGAACAAAGGTAAAAATAAGTTCAAACAAAACAAAAAGAATGGGATTAAATTTTGATGTTTTTCAGTAATACCCACATATCTCCTCATTTTGTTCAGCATTATTTCATGGGTAACAGTGTCAAAAGCTTTTTCTGCGTCCAATGTTAATAGTTCTAGTACAACCTTTAAATTGTATAGCATAGCTGTTTCGGAGACTATAAAAGCTGTCAATAGGCTTGATGCGCCTTCTGTGAATCCTCTCTGTAGAGTATTTTGTGATAGAAATAGCTCAGGTTCTAGTCTGTCTTTTATTATTGTTTTAAATATCTTGGAGAATATACTAGTGACTACAATACCACTGTAGTTTCCATGTATAGTTTAATTTTTTTTATTTTTCAAGACGGGTGTCAAAATTCTATTTTTTAGACTGAGTTACGTCTATTAATTCTTCAAACATTTGCTTGATAGTGTCAGTTATTTCATCAGTGATTACATCAATGGCATGAACGTAATGTTCAGATACGATGCCGTTCTCAACGGCGGCTTTTCCTGTATTTAATTTCTTCAACAAATGACAATTATAGATTATTCCAAAATAATTTCAATGGCATATGATAGAAGCAGAAAATGAAAAAGATAGATAACTCCAATATAATTTCATGTCATGTGATAGAAGCAGAAAATGACAAAGATAGATAACTCCAATATAATTTCATGTCATGTGATAGAAGGAGAAAATGACAAAGATGGATAACTCCAAAATAATTCCAATGGCATATAATTGAAGGAGAAAATGACAAAAATAGATAACTCCAATATAATTTTCAATGACATGTGATAGGAGGAGAAAATGACAAACATAGACAACTCCAAAATAATTTCAATGGCATGTGATAGAAGCGAAAAATGTCAGAGATAGATAACTTCAAAATAATTTCAATGTCATGTGATAGAAGGAGGAAATGACAAAAATAGATAACTCCAAAATAATTTCAATGACATGTGATAGAAGCAGAAAATGACAAAGATAGATTACTCCAAAATAATTTCAATGACATGTGATAGAAGCAGAAAATGTCAAAGATAGATAACTCCAAAATTATTTCAATGTCATGTGATAGAAGGAGAAAATGACAAAGATAGATAACTCCAATATAATTTCAATGACATGTGATAGAAGCAGAAAATGACAAAGATAGATAACTCCAATATAATTTCAATGGCATGTGATAGAAGCAGAAAATGACAAAGATAGATAACTCCAAAATAATTTCAATGGCAAATGATAGAAGCAGAAAAGGACAAAGATAGATACCTCCAAAATAATTTCAATGACATGTGATAGAAGGAGAAATTGTCAAAGATGAATAACTCCAAAATAATTCCAATGGCATATAATTGAAGGAGAAAATGACAAAAATAGATAACTCCAATATAATTTTCAATGACATGTGATAGAAGGAGAAAATGACAAAAACAGATAACTCCAATATAATTTCAATTGCATGTGATAGAAGGAGAAAATGACAAAGACAGATAACTCCAAAATAATTTCAAAGGCATGTGATAGAAGGAGAAAATGTCAAAGATAGATAACTCCAATATAATTTCAATGGCATGTGATAGAAGGAGAAAATGACAAAAACAGATAACTCCAATATAATTTCAATGGCATGTGATAGAAGGAGAAAATGACAAAAACAGATAACTCCAATATAATTTCAATGGGATGTGATAGAAGGAGAAAATGACAAAAAAAGATAACTCCAATATAATTTCAATGGCATGTGATAGAAGGAGAAAATGACAAAGACAGATAACTCCAAAATAATTTCAAAGGCATGTGATAGAAGGAGAAAATGTCAAAGATAGATAACTCCAATATAATTTCATGTCATGTGATAGAAGGAGAAAATGACAAAGATAGATAACTCCAATATAATTTCAATGACATGTGATAGAAGGAGAAAATGACAAAGATAGATAACTCCAAAATAATTTCAATGTCATGTGATAGAAGCAGAAAATGACAAAGAAAGATAACTCCAAAATAATATCAATGACATGTGATAGAAGCAGAAAATGACGTAGATAAATAACTCCAAAATAATTTCAATGGCTTGTCACAGAAGGGATTAAGACAAAGATAGATAGCTCAAAAATAATTCCAAGTCATGTGATAGAACAGAAAATGACAAAGATAGATAACTCCAATATAATTTCAATATCATGTGATAGAAGGAGGAAATGACAAAGATAGATAACTCCAAAATAATTTCAATGACATGTGATAGAAGCAGAAAATGACAAAGATAGATTACTTCAAAATAATTTCAATGACATGTGATAGAAGCAGAAAATGTCAAAGATAGATAACTCCAAAATAATTTCAATGACATGTGATAGAAGCAGAAAATGACAAAGATAGATCACTTCAAAATAATTTCAATGACATGTGATAGAAGCAGAAAATGTCAAAGATAGATAACTCCAAAATAATTTCAATGTCACGTGATAGAAGAAGAAAATGACAAAGATAGATAACTCCAATATAATTTCAATGACATGTGATAGAAGGAGAATATGAAAAATATAGATAACTCTAAAATAATTTCAATGACATGTGATAGAAGCAGAAAATGTCAAAGATAGATAACTCCAATATAATTTCAGTGGCATGTGATAGAAGCAGAAAATGACCTAGATAGATAACTCCAAAATAATTTCAATGGCTTGTCACAGAAGGGATTATGACAAAGATAGATAGCTCAAAAATAATTCCAAGTCATGTGATAGAACAGAAAATGACAAAGATAGATAACTCCAATATAATTTCAATGACATGTGATAGAAGCAGAAAATGACAAAGATAGATAACTCCAATATAATTTCAATGACATGTGATAGAAGGAGAAAATGACAAACATAGATAACTCCAAAATAATTTCAATGGCATGTGATAGAAGCGGAAAATGTCAGAGATAGACAACTTCAAAATAATTTCAATGTCATGTGATAGAAGGAGGAAATGACAAAGATAGATAACTCCAAAATAATTTCAATGACATGTGATAGAAGCAGAAAATGTCAAAGATAGATAACTCCAAAATAATTTCAATGACATGTGATAGAAGCAGAAAATGTCAAAGATAGATAACTCCAAAATAATTTCAATGTCATGTGATAGAAGCAGAAAATGACAAAGATAGATAACTTCAAAATAATTTCAATGTCATGTGATAGAAGGAGAAATTGACAAAGATAGAAAACTCCAATATTATTTCAATAACATGTGATAGAACCAGAAAATGTCAAAGATAGATATTAAACTCCAAAATAATTTCAATGTCATTTGATAGAAGCAGAAAATGACAAAGATAGATAAATCTAAAATAATTTCAATGGCATGTGATAGAAGGAGAAAATGTCAAAGATAGATAACTCCAATATAATTTCAATGTCATGTGATAGAAGGAGAAAATGACAAACATAGATAACTCCAAAATAATTTCAATGGCATGTGATAGAAGCAGAAAATGACAAAGGTGAATAACTCCTAGATAATTTCAACAGATATGTTAAAGTCCTCAACTGAACTTGCATGACTAAATATTTCTTAGATTCCATGAAATACTAAAAACAAATCTCAACAATCTAAGTTATAAGCATTTTTCCAATGTAGAAATTTCAGATAAAATTAGGTAATCAAAACATCATGACTTTAATGAAACCACTTATCACTTCTATGTTTTTACACATTATCTTTTGTATTATGTTGGTTCAAGACTGTTCATCTGTAACATTTGATCTTAAATATTTATGGAACCAAGTAATTCTTAAACGCGCGTCTGGCGTACTAAATTATAATCTTGGTACCTTTGATAACTATTTACACCACTGGGTCGATGCCACTGCTGGTGGA
The DNA here is from genome assembly GCA_037788925.1 of Mytilus galloprovincialis. NCBI lineage: Eukaryota > Metazoa > Mollusca > Bivalvia > Mytilida > Mytilidae > Mytilus > Mytilus galloprovincialis. The sequence continues at coordinate 74,551,769 of CM075342.1, read as the reverse complement.
CGTTTCGTCCCCGAGAGTATCACCAGCCCAGTATTCAATACTTCGGTGTTGACATGAATATCAATAATGTGGTCATTTTTATAAATTTTTCTGTTTACAAAACTTTTATCGAAAAACTAAGAATTTTCTTATCCCAGGCAAAGATTACCATAGCCGTATTTGGCACAATTTTTGGAATTTTAGAACCTTAATGCTCTTCAACTTTGTACTTGTTTGGCTTTATAAATATTTTGATATGAGCGTCACTGATGAGTCTTATGTAGATGAAACGCGCGTCTGGCGTACTAAATTATAATCCTGGTACCTTTGATAACTATTTACACCACTGGGTCAAATGTCAAAGATAGATATTAAACTCCAAAATAATTTCAATGTCATTTGATAGAAGCAGAAAATGACAAAGATAGATAAATCTAAAATAATTTCAATGGCATGTGATAGAAGGAGAAAATGTCAAAGATAGATAACTCCAATATAATTTCAATGTCATGTGATAGAAGGAGAAAATGACAAACATAGATAACTCCAAAATAATTTCAATGGCATGTGACACAAAACAGGAAACAGGAAGTGTGCATATTTAAAATACATATCAAAAGCGGTTAGTGATCCTTCTCGTTTCCGAGATTTTAGAATAGAAAAAAAACATTGACATAGAATATATATTGTGGGGAACGAACAGGTACATGACTGATTTCGGTTTACTAATATAGTGTTTGCATTCATCTGACAAATTATTAAAAGAACAATCTTTGTGTTACTGATTTGTTTGGTTTAATATTCAATTTGTGTCTATTTAAAATATTCAGTGGTGTGTACACATACTTTTGAACAATACTTGACCAGAGTGCCTTCTTTTTATTCTGGTCTAAATAGGGAGAGAGTGCTCCAAAAAGATTAGAATAGTTCTCTTGCACTCCCTCCACAATTACATCTACCTCCTCACTGGAAAAGTGAGGTTTTCTCGGACTGATTTTTTTTTCCATACTATGACTGTAGTCAGATGCTCTCAGTACTTATTTTCGTCTGCTAATTTCTATGTTACATACCTCCAATGAAAAAGAGTGTCTAGCGATCAAAAATTCTAACGATTCTTCTGCGTACGGTTTATGAAACACACGTAGACGTCATCGTTATGTAGTCGTTAGTTACACGCTAAAATTAACGTTAGTCGTTATTAGCGATCGTTTTATGAAACGGCAGCCTGGATTATAATTTAGTACGCCATTCGTTAGATGTATTTGAGCTTTTGATTTTGCTATTAGATTTATAGGGCCTTTCCGTTTTGAATTTCTCCAGGGTTCAGTATTTTTATGATTTTACTTTTTTCCTAGTGGAAATGATTAAATGAGAGAAAAGTTTTCTTTCTTATTTTAAACTCTCCTGACCCAAATGGCGATTTGAGCCTGCCTCATTACTTGCCCTGTTTACTATATACAAGGTTATAGGACTTGTCGCTGGAATAGGTTAACTTTTTCCAGCTTGAAAGTATTGGAATAAATAGGGAAAACTATCTGAAATATTATAAGCCTTAAAGGTCGATAAAGATCCAATTACTTAGCATAGAATATTCCATTTTTTTCCAACACGCCCCGCGAAACACAAACAATATGGGAAAAAGGATACATTTTTACCTAATTGCAATAAATGAAAAGGTATACATTTTTAAGATCTAAATTACATGAAAAGGGTGGGGTATAAACAGATATCAGCTACAACCCCTATCAATTAAGTATTGAGGTGGCCACCGAGCGGTTTTTCAACATGTATTTGCCCTGAAATTCTAAGAGTTTAAACTCCTTTCACTTTGGGTCTTCCTCAGAATTCAATATAGCCACTATCTTTGCATGTGTATCTATACTGGTGTCATTCTTAAGTTATGTCTATGAGAAGAAACAGAGATCATACCTGGGAACCAGTACGCAAATAAAACATCTGTGAATGATATATATATATATCTCCCCAAAAAAGGGCGGTTTGTTAAACAGTTGTATTTACACAGTGCAACCTGAAGACAAAATGTCCCTTTACCAATTTTAATGCAAAGCTTGAAAATTTGATAGGCTTTTTTATTCATTTTTAATGTAAAATAATTATTACAATGTATTAATATAAACAGTTTTTAGTTTAACGAATGATTGAATGTTACTAATATCAAACTATTTGATATCTTTAAAGATTACAAGCAGATAAATGTGCTCTTTTCACAATCACTGCATATGTCGATGAAAAAGTATGTCCCTCCTTTGTGAAACAACTCTCAAAATGGATTTCTGATTATAGTAAACTAGGGAACTTGCAAATGGACTATGCTCTATGGTCGGGTTTTTTGTCTCTTTGACACATTCCCCATTTCCATTCTCAATTTTATTATAACAAAACTTGACTACAATTATTGAAAGTGTATTCTAGTTAAGATTAATTGTAAAGCTTTCTCTGTCTTGTCTACAATTGGAATTTGCATGAATTGCTGCACTATCAAATTGACTAGGTCCATAATCAGTATTTTTCTAAATTGAATTATTTTCTTTAGATGCTTTTTCATGTTTGTAAAACAAATTCTGTCTAAAGTTATACAACATGATGGTTTGATAAATTTATTCATGAAAAAAATAAATCAATCCACAACATACAGTACTTGAATGTAAACTGTAATAATCATTTGTTCATGCATGTACATACAATTCCATGGCAGATTGAACATGAACCTTCACAACATACAGTACTTGAATGTAAACTGTAATAATCATTTGTTCATGCATGTACATACAATTCCATGGCAGACTGAACATGAACCTTCACAACATACAGTACTTGAATGTAAACTGTAATAATCACATCTGTTCATGCATGTACATACAATTCCATGGCAGACTGAACATGAACCTTCACAACATACAGTACTTGAATGTAAACTGTAATAATCACATCTGTTCATGCATGTACATACAATTCCATGGCAGACTGAACATGAACCTTCACAACATACAGTACTTGAATGTAAACTGTAATAATCAACTGTTCATGCATGTACATACAATTCCATGGCAGACTGAACATGAACCTTCACAACATACAGTACTTGAATGTAAACTGTAATAATCAACTGTTCATGCATGTACATACAATTCCATGGCAGACTGAACATGAACCTTCACAACATACAGTACTTGAATGTAAACTGTAATAATCACATCTGTTCATGCATGTACATACAATTCCATGGCAGACTGAACATGAACCTTCACAACATACAGTACTTGAATGTAAACTGTAATAATCAACTGTTCATGCATGTACATACAATTCCATGGCAGACTGAACATGAACCTTCACAACATACAGTACTTGAATGTAAACTGTAATAATCAACTGTTCATGCATGTACATACAATTCCATGGCAGACTGAACATGAACTTCCACAACATACAGTACTTGAATGTAAACTGTAATAATCAACTGTTCATGCATGTACATACAATTCCATGGCAGACTGAACATGAACTTCCACAACATACAGTACTTGAATGTAAACTGTAATAATCAACTGTTCATGCATGTACATACAATTCCATGGCAGACTGAACATGAACTTCCACAACATACAGTACTTGAATGTAAACTGTAATAATCAACTGTTCATGCATGTACATACAATTCCATGGCAGACTGAACATGAACTTCCACGACATACAGTACTTGAATGTAAACTGTAATAATCAACTGTTCATGTATGTACATACAATTCCATGGCAGACTGAACATGAATTTCACAACATACAGTACTTGAATGTAAACTGTAATAATCAACTGTTCATGCATGTACATACAATTCCACGGCAGACTGAACATGAACCTTCACAACATACAGTACTTGAATGTAAACTGTAATAATCTCAACTGTTCATGCATGTACATACAATTCCATGGCAGACTGAACATGAACTTCCACGACATACAGTACTTGAAAGTAAACTGTAATAATCTCATCTGTTCATGCATGTACATACAATTCCATGGCAGACTGAACATGAACCTTCACGACATACAGTACTTGAATGTAAACTGTAATAATCAACTGTTCATGCATGTACATACAATTCCATGGCAGACTGAACCTCAACTTCCACAACATACAGTACTTGAATGTAAACTGTAATAATCAACTGTTCATGCATGTACATACAATTCCATGGCAGACTGAACATGAACTTCCACAACATACAGTACTTGAATGTAAACTGTAATAATCAACTGTTCATGCATGTACATACAATTCCATGGCAGACTCAACATGAACTTCCACGACATACAGTACTTGAATGTAAACTGTAATAATCAACTGTTGATGTATGTACATACAATTCCATGGCAGACTGAACATGAACTTCCACAACATACAGTACTTGAATGTAAACTGTAATAATCAACTGTTCATGCATGTATATACAATTCCACGGCAGACTGAACATGAACCTTCACAACATACAGTACTTGAATGTAAACTGTAATAATCTCAACTGTTCATGCATGTACATACAATTCCATGGCAGACTGAACATGAACTTCCACGACATACAGTACTTGAATGTAAACTGTAATAATCAACTGTTCATGCATGTACATACAATTCCATGGCAGACTGAACATGAACTTCCACAACATACAGTACTTGAATGTAAACTGTAATAATCAACTGTTCATGCATGTACATACAATTCCATGGCAGACTGAACATGAACTTCCACAACATACAGTACTTGAATGTAAGCTGTAATAATCAACTGTTCATGCATGTACATACAATTCCATGGCAGACTGAACATGAACTTCCACAACATACAGTACTTGAATGTAAACTGTAATAATCAACTGTTCATGCATGTACATACAATTCCATGGCAGACTGAACATGAACTTCCACAACATACAGTACTTGAATGTAAACTGTAATAATCAACTGTTCATGCATGTACATACAATTCCATGGCAGACTGAACATGAAGTACTAAAAAGCGCCCGGGAGCGCCCGGGAAAAGAAAAAGCGCCCGGGGAAAAGAAAAAGCGCCCGGAGAAGGGAAATTAGCGCCCGGAGAAGAAAATTAGCGCCCGGAGAAGAAAATTAGCGCCCGGGAGAAGAAAATAATAATATTTATAACAATATTTTTTTTCCTTAAAAAATAACTAATCATTGCTTGTTTTGTCCTTAATATAAATGGGGATATGTACGATGCTACATCTAAAGTGTTGTTGTACTTTTACATTTTAGATTTCAAAATTGTATATTAAAGTAAGTAAATAGATATAAATAAGAGTACAGTATATAGAAGAATGATGAAAGACATCATTGTCCTCGATCAAAATGTATATTTTGTTACTAAAAATAATCGGTACCTGAGGTCTAATATTTTCGCAACGGCGTGGTGAACACTTTTTATACAGATGCTGAGATAGATTTATTATATCTTTTTATAAAACTAAAACTGTTTCAATGGCTATGGTTATCAGGGTTTTAATGCTTAGACTTAAATTTAAACCAAACTTCTGCTTTTTACCCCCTTGTTTTAACTACGGTACATATCGTTTTTGAAAAAACATGTCTTTTGATGTCTTACATGTTATAAATCTTTCGCATAAGCTGTGAACCATTATTATCAGTCTTTCGAAATAGTATTCATATATTTTTGTTAAAATTGAAATATTCATACTTGTTTTTGTGCTTTATTACAAGCGTATAAATTATCTGAATTGGCAAATTACTTGTCTAAAATAAAAATAAATCAATTTTCATAACTGAACAAAGGTGTCTCATGCCAATAAAATATAAATATATTTTCCCCGGGCGCTTTTTCTGTTCCCCGGGCGCTATAATTTCTTCTCCGGGCGCTTTTTCTTTTCCCCGGGCGCTTTTTCTTCACCCGGGCGCTCCCGGGCGCATTTTAGTAGGACCCAACTGTAATAATCAACTGTTCATGCATGTACATACAATTCCATGGCAGACTGAACATGAACCTTCACAACATACAGTACTTGAATGTAAACTGTAATAATCACATCTGTTCATGCATGTACATACAATTCCATGGCAGACTGAACACATCTGTTCATGCATGTACATACAATTAAATGGCAGACTGATCATGAACCTTCACAACATACAGTACTTGAATGTAAACTGTAATAATCAACTGTTCATGCATGTACATACAATTCCATGGCAGACTGAACATGAACCTTCACAACATACAGTACTTGAATGTAAACTGTAATAATCAACTGTTCATGCATGTACATACAATTCCATGGCAGACTCAACATGAACTTCCACGACATACAGTACTTGAATGTAAACTGTAATAATCAACTGTTGATGTATGTACATACAATTCCATGGCAGACTGAACATGAACTTCCACAACATACAGTACTTGAATGTAAACTGTAATAATCAACTGTTCATGCATGTATATACAATTCCACGGCAGACTGAACATGAACCTTCACAACATACAGTACTTGAATGTAAACTGTAATAATCTCAACTGTTCATGCATGTACATACAATTCCATGGCAGACTGAACATGAACTTCCACGACATACAGTACTTGAATGTAAACTGTAATAATCAACTGTTCATGCATGTACATACAATTCCATGGCAGACTGAACATGAACTTCCACAACATACAGTACTTGAATGTAAACTGTAATAATCAACTGTTCATGCATGTACATACAATTCCATGGCAGACTGAACATGAACTTCCACAACATACAGTACTTGAATGTAAGCTGTAATAATCAACTGTTCATGCATGTACATACAATTCCATGGCAGACTGAACATGAACTTCCACAACATACAGTACTTGAATGTAAACTGTAATAATCAACTGTTCATGCATGTACATACAATTCCATGGCAGACTGAACATGAACTTCCACAACATACAGTACTTGAATGTAAACTGTAATAATCAACTGTTCATGCATGTACATACAATTCCATGGCAGACTGAACATGAAGTACTAAAAAGCGCCCGGGAGCGCCCGGGAAAAGAAAAAGCGCCCGGGGAAAAGAAAAAGCGCCCGGAGAAGGGAAATTAGCGCCCGGAGAAGAAAATTAGCGCCCGGAGAAGAAAATTAGCGCCCGGGAGAAGAAAATAATAATATTTATAACAATATTTTTTTTCCTTAAAAAATAACTAATCATTGCTTGTTTTGTCCTTAATATAAATGGGGATATGTACGATGCTACATCTAAAGTGTTGTTGTACTTTTACATTTTAGATTTCAAAATTGTATATTAAAGTAAGTAAATAGATATAAATAAGAGTACAGTATATAGAAGAATGATGAAAGACATCATTGTCCTCGATCAAAATGTATATTTTGTTACTAAAAATAATCGGTACCTGAGGTCTAATATTTTCGCAACGGCGTGGTGAACACTTTTTATACAGATGCTGAGATAGATTTATTATATCTTTTTATAAAACTAAAACTGTTTCAATGGCTATGGTTATCAGGGTTTTAATGCTTAGACTTAAATTTAAACCAAACTTCTGCTTTTTACCCCCTTGTTTTAACTACGGTACATATCGTTTTTGAAAAAACATGTCTTTTGATGTCTTACATGTTATAAATCTTTCGCATAAGCTGTGAACCATTATTATCAGTCTTTCGAAATAGTATTCATATATTTTTGTTAAAATTGAAATATTCATACTTGTTTTTGTGCTTTATTACAAGCGTATAAATTATCTGAATTGGCAAATTACTTGTCTAAAATAAAAATAAATCAATTTTCATAACTGAACAAAGGTGTCTCATGCCAATAAAATATAAATATATTTTCCCCGGGCGCTTTTTCTGTTCCCCGGGCGCTATAATTTCTTCTCCGGGCGCTTTTTCTTTTCCCCGGGCGCTTTTTCTTCACCCGGGCGCTCCCGGGCGCATTTTAGTAGGACCCAACTGTAATAATCAACTGTTCATGCATGTACATACAATTCCATGGCAGACTGAACATGAACCTTCACAACATACAGTACTTGAATGTAAACTGTAATAATCACATCTGTTCATGCATGTACATACAATTCCATGGCAGACTGAACACATCTGTTCATGCATGTACATACAATTAAATGGCAGACTGATCATGAACCTTCACAACATACAGTACTTGAATGTAAACTGTAATAATCAACTGTTCATGCATGTACATACAATTCCATGGCAGACTGAACATGAACCTTCACAACATACAGTACTTGAATGTAAACTGTAATAATCAACTGTTCATGCATGTACATACAATTCCATGGCAGACTCAACATGAACTTCCACGACATACAGTACTTGAATGTAAACTGTAATAATCAACTGTTGATGTATGTACATACAATTCCATGGCAGACTGAACATGAACTTCCACAACATACAGTACTTGAATGTAAACTGTAATAATCAACTGTTCATGCATGTATATACAATTCCACGGCAGACTGAACATGAACCTTCACAACATACAGTACTTGAATGTAAACTGTAATAATCTCAACTGTTCATGCATGTACATACAATTCCATGGCAGACTGAACATGAACTTCCACGACATACAGTACTTGAATGTAAACTGTAATAATCAACTGTTCATGCATGTACATACAATTCCATGGCAGACTGAACATGAACTTCCACAACATACAGTACTTGAATGTAAACTGTAATAATCAACTGTTCATGCATGTACATACAATTCCATGGCAGACTGAACATGAACTTCCACAACATACAGTACTTGAATGTAAGCTGTAATAATCAACTGTTCATGCATGTACATACAATTCCATGGCAGACTGAACATGAACTTCCACAACATACAGTACTTGAATGTAAACTGTAATAATCAACTGTTCATGCATGTACATACAATTCCATGGCAGACTGAACATGAAGTACTAAAAAGCGCCCGGGAGCGCCCGGGAAAAGAAAAAGCGCCCGGGGAAAAGAAAAAGCGCCCGGAGAAGGGAAATTAGCGCCCGGAGAAGAAAATTAGCGCCCGGAGAAGAAAATTAGCGCCCGGGAGAAGAAAATAATAATATTTATAACAATATTTTTTTTCCTTAAAAAATAACTAATCATTGCTTGTTTTGTCCTTAATATAAATGGGGATATGTACGATGCTACATCTAAAGTGTTGTTGTACTTTTACATTTTAGATTTCAAAATTGTATATTAAAGTAAGTAAATAGATATAAATAAGAGTACAGTATATAGAAGAATGATGAAAGACATCATTGTCCTCGATCAAAATGTATATTTTGTTACTAAAAATAATCGGTACCTGAGGTCTAATATTTTCGCAACGGCGTGGTGAACACTTTTTATACAGATGCTGAGATAGATTTATTATATCTTTTTATAAAACTAAAACTGTTTCAATGGCTATGGTTATCAGGGTTTTAATGCTTAGACTTAAATTTAAACCAAACTTCTGCTTTTTACCCCCTTGTTTTAACTACGGTACATATCGTTTTTGAAAAAACATGTCTTTTGATGTCTTACATGTTATAAATCTTTCGCATAAGCTGTGAACCATTATTATCAGTCTTTCGAAATAGTATTCATATATTTTTGTTAAAATTGAAATATTCATACTTGTTTTTGTGCTTTATTACAAGCGTATAAATTATCTGAATTGGCAAATTACTTGTCTAAAATAAAAATAAATCAATTTTCATAACTGAACAAAGGTGTCTCATGCCAATAAAATATAAATATATTTTCCCCGGGCGCTTTTTCTGTTCCCCGGGCGCTATAATTTCTTCTCCGGGCGCTTTTTCTTTTCCCCGGGCGCTTTTTCTTCACCCGGGCGCTCCCGGGCGCATTTTAGTAGGACCCAACTGTAATAATCAACTGTTCATGCATGTACATACAATTCCATGGCAGACTGAACATGAACCTTCACAACATACAGTACTTGAATGTAAACTGTAATAATCACATCTGTTCATGCATGTACATACAATTCCATGGCAGACTGAACACATCTGTTCATGCATGTACATACAATTAAATGGCAGACTGATCATGAACCTTCACAACATACAGTACTTGAATGTAAACTGTAATAATCAACTGTTCATGCATGTACATACAATTCCATGGCAGACTGAACATGAACCTTCACAACATACAGTACTTGAATGTAAACTGTAATAATCAACTGTTCATGCATGTACATACAATTCCATGGCAGACTCAACATGAACTTCCACGACATACAGTACTTGAATGTAAACTGTAATAATCAACTGTTGATGTATGTACATACAATTCCATGGCAGACTGAACATGAACTTCCACAACATACAGTACTTGAATGTAAACTGTAATAATCAACTGTTCATGCATGTATATACAATTCCACGGCAGACTGAACATGAACCTTCACAACATACAGTACTTGAATGTAAACTGTAATAATCTCAACTGTTCATGCATGTACATACAATTCCATGGCAGACTGAACATGAACTTCCACGACATACAGTACTTGAATGTAAACTGTAATAATCAACTGTTCATGCATGTACATACAATTCCATGGCAGACTGAACATGAACTTCCACAACATACAGTACTTGAATGTAAACTGTAATAATCAACTGTTCATGCATGTACATACAATTCCATGGCAGACTGAACATGAACTTCCACAACATACAGTACTTGAATGTAAGCTGTAATAATCAACTGTTCATGCATGTACATACAATTCCATGGCAGACTGAACATGAACTTCCACAACATACAGTACTTGAATGTAAACTGTAATAATCAACTGTTCATGCATGTACATACAATTCCATGGCAGACTGAACATGAACTTCCACAACATACAGTACTTGAATGTAAACTGTAATAATCATCTGTTCATGCATGTACATACAATTCCATGGCAGACTGAACATGAACTTCCACAACATACAGTACTTGAATGTAAACTGTAATAATCAACTGTTCATGCATGTACATACAATTCCATGGCAGACTGAACATGAACTTCCACAACATACAGTACTTGAATGTAAACTGTAATAATCATCTGTTCATGCATGTACATACAATTCCATGGCAGACTGAACATGAACTTCCACAACATACAGTACTTGAATGTAAACTGTAATAATCATCTGTTCATGCATGTACATACAATTCCATGGCAGACTGAACCTCAACTTCCACAACAAAGTATGTGTGTCTTATGATCCTGTCACAAACAAACGTGGCGATGAAGGCTAAAAATAGTCTATAGAACATAGGGGGTAAAATACATGCTTGGATGTTGGATGTGTACGGATTGATAGTTTAGTCTTAGATGCATGATTTTTTATGCAGTTAAGCTGTATTATGCGAGCACCCTAGATTTGTGTTCTACCAAGGAATTGTATATTTAAATATACAATTCCTTGGTTCTACCCAATAAATCCTGAAATACTTGTTATTATCTAGCTTGTTACTATGTTATATATAACTAATTGAACACTTTTTTAATACTTTTTATTCTGGATTACAAAAAAAATGACCAGAAAAACCTTAAATGATCGTCGATTTATCCAAAAGTTTTAAAGTTACACATAGGAAGTAGTGCTTATTAAAAATCCTTGTGTAGTTCATTATGACTTGTGCTTTTAGCTAAGATGTCAAAGAACAATTGTATGAAATATTTAATCGCCGAAAATCTCTTAAGACAAGCAGTTTAGATTTTCTAAATGACAAAAGTCGTAGGAATATTGTTTGTCATCAATACGTAGTACAACTACGTCAGTAGTCTATTATATAATTCAACTGTTCATGCTGTTGGCGGCAATTTCAAATTAGAAAAAGAAATTTTCGTAGCTTTTCAATTTGGAGGCAGGTGTGCAAATAAGCGGTGGTCCGAGACCTTCCACGTTTGCAAGCGGAATTTCGACTAGGATAGTTGGTTTCTAGCTACGCCCGACGTAGTCGCCTTACATTTGAAAGAAAATAAGAAATTACTTTGCAAACCTTTTCACCATGTTCACCAAAGTCTCCAATTAAACGAGCTAAAAACTTATTTTTATCATTATTATTCATGACGGCGATGTTCATTTTGTTCAACCGCTAGCTTTATACAGAAAATCGCCGACAAATATTGTATAAATTCGAGTAAAATCGTATCTGATTGACAAACACAACATTGTAAACACATAACAATGGCGGCCGTGAAGACAAAATTTTACAAAATCGGATCCGATTCCGGAAGCGGATAAGGGTAATTCCGGGTTTGACGATCATTTACAAAATAAATCCAAGCAGGTGAAAAAAATACATCTATGCATGGTAAATGAATATAAACACTAGTATTGTAAACCAAAAGATATATGTAAAAGAAAGAAAAAGCAGAAAAATATTTTATTCAGAAACTAAACATTACTTTTTGATAAATTTTAATTTAAAAATCCAATACAACTTGACAGCTGGGAACAGTATATCTAACAATATACATGTTCATGGTCACAGTCTAAATTTTCTTTATAAATGATAAATGATGATAATGCATGTGAGATGCTTTTAAAGTGTAAACATATTACTGCAATTTCGAGGGGTTATTTGATTTTCTCAATTTTGAAGGGTCAATTAAAGTAGCTGAAAGTTTCATTCTTTATTTTCACAAATAATGCAACTATATTATTTATACCTTAATGTAAGTAAATCATATGATATATAGGTGGCATTCTTTGGGCCACTCTACCCTCTCCTGTTTGATAACTTGGATTCAGGAAACGGTCGAGCTCCCCACCCCTAAACCATATGAGGGGCAGATCCAGGATTTTAGGTTAGGAGGGGCGCAAACTTAAATTTTCGCCGAGCTGAGCGAGGCTAAAAAAATTTGAGGTAAAATTATCGGAATTTTCTTTATTAAGCTGAGAACAACCCATGCTTTGCAAATTTAAGGGGGGTGCAAGCCCGCAACCCTCCCCCGTCTGAATCTGCCCCTGCATATATTCAAGTATAGGACAATATAATAAATAAAAAATGAAATATAGGGGGAGTCCCTGGAGTTACCCCACCCGCTCCTGTTTGAGAACTTGGAAACGGTCGAGATCCACACCCCTTAACCATATATATTCATGTTTGTGACAATATGACAATGTGACAATATGAAAAATCAAATGAAATATAGGAAGAGTCGCTAGGGGTCACCCCACCCCTCCTGTTTTAGAATTTAAAAATGGTCGAGATCCTCATCCCTAAACCATATAACAAATCAGATGAAAGATAGGGGGAGTCCCTGAGGTCACTGTTCACCCTCCTGTTTGAGAACTTGGAAATGGTCAAGATCCTTACCCCTAAACCATATATACTCATGTATGGGTCCCATACTATGGGACAATATAACAAATCAAATGAAATATAAGGGAAGTCCCTGTGGTCATCCCAACCCTCCTGTTTGGGAACTTGGAAACGGTCGAGATCCCCACACCAAAACAATATATATTCATATATGGATCAATATAACTAATTAAATGAAATATAGGGGGAGTCCCTTGGGTCACCCTAACCTTCCTGTTTGAGAACTTGGAAACCAATGAGATCCCCACCCCTAATCCATATATATTCATGTATGGGACAATATAACAAATAAAATGAAATGTAGGGGAAGTCCCTAGGGTCACCCTACCCCCAGTGGCGGATCCAGAAATTTTCATAAGTGGGGCCCACTGACTGACCTAAGTGGGGCCCACTGACTGACCTAAGAGGGGCCCGCTCCAGTCACGCTTCAGTGATTCCCTATATAAGCAACCAAATTTTTTCCCAAAAAGGGGGGCCGGGCCCCCTGCCCCCTAAATCCTCTGCCTACCCCTACCTGTTTGAGAACTTGAAAACCGTTGAGATCCCCCCCCCTAAATTATATATATTCATATGTATGGGACAAAATAACAAATCATTTACATTTACTATGGGCAAGTCAGTCAGACCTCATCTTTTATCCCTGTTGTAGTGAACATTTGTCTGATTCGTATCTCATTTAACTTTTGTATTATAGAACACAAACTCAGTTTTCTTTCCAGGGAAACCAGTCCATTCATACTATTACATGTTCATACTACGTCAAATTGAACTTCTAGCAGTCAAATAAAACCAAGGTTAACTACCAAGTAGAACAACTGCAATCATTGGGAACTTGTACCACTGCAGACTCACCATAAAAAATATACATTGATATATGCATTGATTTTGAAACATTGATAACATATAAATTATTTGCCTTAATAAATAAATCATTAGATAAACATGAATATACTATATATGAATGTTTAATGTTGAGGCAACATTGCCACAGTTTTCATAATTACAGTTGCCTTGGTTTTTGGTTAACTGCCTTCAGCGCTTACAGCGCTTTGATTATTAGTTGTTAATGGCTTTGAACTAGCTGTCAGATAACTGCGAGTACTCTCAGATCTGTTGATTGTGTCTTTTTGTGTCTGGATGTATAAGTACCGGGCCACGTCCACTTGTATGTTTGTCCATCTGATGAGTTAAGCCTTTTTCAACTGATTTTTATAGTTCGTTCTTATGTTGTACTGTTATACCACTGTCCCAGGTTAGGGGAGGGTTGGGATCCCGCTAACATGTTTAACCCTGCCACATTATTTATGTATGTGCCTGTCCCAAGTCAGGAGCCTGTAATTCAGTGGTTGTTGTTTGTTTATGTGTTACATATTTGATTTTCGTTCATTTTTTTTAACATAAATAAGGCCGTTAGTTTTCTCGTTTGAATTGTTTTACATTGTCTTATCTGGGCCTTTTATAGCTGACTATGCGGTATGGGCTTTGCTCATTGTTGAAGGCCGTACGGTGACCTATAATTGTTAATGTCTGTGTCATTTTGGTCTTTTGTGGATAGTTGTCTCATTGGCAATCATAACATATCTTCTTTTTTATATTTGTCTATTATTTTGCAAACTATTGAAAGTGAAGAAAATTTAATACGAGTAGAACAAAAAGGGGTTTATATCTACCAACTGATCATTTTGACCTAAAATAAACCTTATTGGTACAATAGACCATTATCAACTTATAGACTTATATAGTTTCCAATTTTATAATTTTTCCATGGGAAGGAAAACTGGTATTCATAATTATAAGTGTGTGATCTGACAAATTATTTCATTTCATATAAAGTACAATACATATTTTTGGTAAAAATGAAATCACAAAGCAATTCATATGATACATAAATAAAACAAATAAAGTCTAACATTCATTAACAAGTGAACATGTACTGAAATCTCTAAGAAATTAAAAATATGTTTAAAATTTAAATAAAAATAAAAATTGACCACTGAGCTATAAAAATTATGTCAATGTCAGATGAACCTTGCCATACAACATGTACTACATGCAATCATTTCATATCCCAAATATAGTTGACCAATTGCTTATAGTATCTGATAAACAGATTTAGCTATGAAATGAGATCAAGGTCTGTTTAAACCTGCCTGACAGACATGTACACATTACAAAACAAGAATGTGTCCCAAGTGCATGGATGCCCCTTTCGCATTATCATTTTCTATGTTCAGTGGACCATAAAAATGAGGTAAAAACTCTGATTTAGCATTAAAAGATCATATCATAAGAATTATGTATACTGAGTTTCAAGTTCATCAAAAACTGATTCGACCAAAAACTTTAACCTGAAGCGGGACGAACGGACAAATGAACGGATGCACAAACCAAAAAACATAATGCCCATAAATGGAGCAAAAAATAGTGTCCCTATGTTGCTTATATTATCTCAGAAAACCTTAAAATTATCAAATGAACCATAATAAACCAGATGCTCCGCAGGGCGCAGCTTTATACGACCGCAGAGGTTGAACCCTGAACGGTTGGGGCAAGTATTGACACAACATTCAAGCTGGATTCAACTCTAAATTTGGATTGTGATTAAATAGTTGACACAGCATAGGTTTCTGACACAGAATGAATGTGTTCTAATGAACTTAAAATTTTTGTTTTGCCTTTGAGCAATTCACTATGCTGTTGAATATATTTTTCACATCCCCCTTTCCCTTATTCCAAAACTGATCTCAATTCAAATTTCTAATGGAGTTTGCAACAATAACTACTCATTTAAATACATCATAAAATATTAAAATGTAAAAAAAGTGCTTGTTATCACTGAATGGTAAAGATTGTTTTAATTTATCAGTTGGTAGTAAAAGTGAATATACATTGTATATTGTATAAAACAATGATTTAAGTTGATTCAACTACTATTCTGGACAAAGAAAGATAACTCCAATTAAAAAATTTCTTGCTATTGCACAATATTGTGCAATTAGATATTTCTTGCTATTGCGCAATACTGTGCAATTGAAAATACTTGCTATTGCACAATACTGTGCAATTGAAGATTTCTTGCTATTGCGCAATACTGTGCAATGGAAAATTTCTTGCTATTGCACAATACTGTGCAATTGAAGATTTCTTGCTATTGCTGAATACTGTGCAATTGAAAATTTCTTGCTATTGCACAATACTTAATATAATAATTTTGGATCCTGATTTGGACCAACTTGAAAACTGGGCCCATAATAAAAAATCAAAGTACATGTTTAGATTCAGCATATCAAAGAAGCCCAAGAATTAAATTTTTGTTAAAATCAAACTTAGTTTAATTTTGGACCCTTTGGACTTTAATGTAGACCAATTTGAAAACGGGACCAAAAATTAAGAATCTACATACACAGTTAGATTTGGCATATCAAAGAACCCCAATTATTCAATTTTTGATGAAATCAAACAAAGTTTAATTCTGGACCCCGATTTGGACCAACTTGAAAACTGGGCCAATAATTAAAAATCTAAGTACATTTTTAGATTCAGCATATCAAAGAACCCCAAGGATTCAATTTTTGTTAAAATCAAACTAAGTTTCATTTTGGACCCTTTGGACCTTAATGTAGACCACTTTGAAAACGGGACCAAAAATTAAGAATCTACATACACAGTTAGATTCAGCATATCAAAGAACCCCAATTATTCAATTTTTGATTAAATCAAACAAAGTTTAATGTTGAACCCTTTGGGCCCCTTATTCCTAAACTGTTGGGACCAAAACTCCCAAAATCAATCCCAACCTTCCTTTTATGGTTATAAACCTTGTGTTTAAATTTCATTGATTTATATTTACTTATACTAAAGTTATGGTGCGAAAAACCAAGAAAAATGCTTATTTGGGCCCCTTTTTGGCCCCTTACTCCTAAACTGTTTAGACCTCAACTCCCAAAATCAATCCCAATCTTCCTTTTGTGGTCATAGACCTTGTGTTTAAATTTCATTGATTTCTATTTACTTATACTAAAGTTATAGTGCGAAAACCAAGAAAATGCTTATTTGGGCCCTTTTTGGCCCCTAATTCCTAAACTGTTGGGACCAAAACTCCCAAAATCAATCCCAACCTTGCTTTTGTGGTCATAAACCTTATGTTAAAATTTCATAGATTTCTATTCACTTTTACTAAAGTTAGAGTGCGAAAACTAAAAGTATTCGGACGACGACGACGACGACGACGCCAACGACGACGACGACGACGCCAACATGATAGCAATATACGACGAAAAATTTTTCAAATTTTGCGGTCGTATAAAAACCAGTAAAGGTCATGTGAAGCCTGCAAGACTGACACTTGCACCTTTATAAATTAAATAAAGCTGCAACATTGCTTATAGTTCCTGAGAAATATAAAACAAATTACAGGAACTTAACATTGACCAATAAACAATGAAAATTAGTTCCAGGTCAAATTCTATACACCTTTAAAGCCGATCCATGAAATGATGTTGACTGAGGTAAGGAGATGGACATGGATATCTAAAACATCAAATAGACCAAAATTTATATAGTACTTGTATAAATGCGAACAACTTCGATTGCTAACAAAAAAAATCACAGTTGTGACTTTGACTTTTGGTCTTTTGAACTAAAAAAAAGAATAGGATCTTTGACATTATTAAAATAAGTTTGATAATAGACTAATAGTACAATGTAGTAGTATGAAAAGTTTAACAGAAAGCATCCCAAAACAACAATTGAATTTTGTCAAAATTACAATATGTATAGCACTACCTATGTACCAAGAATCATTAAATGGTCTTTCCAATTCTATTGGGTATTTCCATCCAAGTTATGAAAAAGTTGGACATAAAGCTCCAAAGTCAACATCAGCACACCAAGACTTGACCCAAATTTCAGTGTATTGATTGCTGTTGTGACCTTGATCTTTTACATATTGACCCCTAAGTCAATAGGGCCAGTCAACTTTTGCCTATAAGGGACATATCTGACAAGTTAAGATATCAAATTGATAATAATTTAAAACATAATTTATTTTTAAAGGTAACATTTTTGCTTACATTTTATTCCATAAGTAGCTGGTAAAAATTGCTGTTTTGACAAAATAAATAGGGTTTTTCTGATTTCAAATGTCATTTTATTTAATCAAGGTCAGGGGCGAATCCAGCCATTTTAAAAAAGGGGGGTGTCCAACTATATGTCCCCTTTCAAATGCATTGATCGTCCAAAAAAAGGGGGGATTCCAACCCCCAGAACCCTCCCCTGGATCCACCACTGAAGGTCATTGACATCATGTTCAAAAGATAACATCTAAACACCAAAATTTAAAAACAATGCAACCTCTGAAATTTTCATTAAATTAGGAACTTGGCTGTCTAAATTGATTTTCTTTCATCAAACTCTTTTATAACGTTTTTATCTCATCAAGATTTTTCAAATTTCTAGTATCTCATTCATTCCAAAAACAAATAAAATGCTTCACTAAGTGCAGCCTGATACGACTGCAGGGGTCTAACCCTGAACAGTTGGGGCAAATTTGGACACAATATCAAAAATATTGCATATAGGTTGCAGAAAAAAAATCATTTTCTCTGATAGATATCATTCATTGCTTTATTTTTTTTTTCAAAACCCCTTAACTTAAAAAAATTAATTGGTAATATGTTCATATTCAAAACTAATATAACTTTTAATAACTCATGTGCATGTATAATTGTCCAGACCTCTTAATTATTAACTTGATTAGTGTTTATGACTAGAACTAATTTCTTCCAACAAATCAGAAAAGGATTTTCTATGGAAGTCCGGTATATCACTTTTCAGTTTATAGAACTGTAATTGTATATAACTTGCTGATGGACTGACATCGACAAATGATTGATTAACTTCGTTCCAATCAATATCTGTTTCAAAAGAATAGTCTCCATTGGATAAAATATCTATCAGCCGATGTGACTCTTCTTTTCGCCATTTTTTCAATTTACTAGCATTGTCATCAATGTTTTGAAGCTTTGAACGTTTCAAGAAAGAGAAATGTGCCCTGCATTGTTCCTCGTGTCTAGTGGGTACTAGCTGTGCTACTGTCCTCCAAGGAATTTCCAGTTGTTTTATTTCTTCCAGGTTTTGTAATCCAGTAACTTCTTGTACTGCTTTAATTAAGTTTTCATCTTCTTCAGCAGTCCAGTTCCGGCTCTTTACTGTTTTACCATGACGACGTAATTTGTCCTGTACTGACTGGCGGTCACGTCCCATTTTGTCAGCAATGGTCTGATAATTGTTTTTATGTTTTTTTGATAGTTTTTTCAATTTCTTCAATTCTAATTCAGAAAAAAATCCATTTTTCAAAGTTACTGTACGTACATCTCGTCTAAGTTTTAAGTAACAGGAAGCTGTTGACCTATTTAATGACCTTGCAATGACCAGAAAGAAATCTGAATACTTCATCAGATTAATTAAATCCTGATTTCCCCTCCTGTCTAGTAAATCTAAAGGGTTTTCGAAAGCAGATCCATATTTTTCCAGATACCAATTCCAATTTTCTAGCAGTTTTTCCTTCTCTTCAATTGTCCATTTTCCATACCTTATAAAGTAAAACAAAATATCACTAGTGAATGTTTAACTATAACCATGGCCAGTATATGTAAGGATTTAACTTAATTTGACATATACTATAATATATATATATATTCAGAAATTATTGCATGCATTTATTATTGCGATTTCCTCATTCGAGACTAAACTGCGATTTTATTTTTTTGCGATCTTTAGAATAATCCTGTTTGATTCATACAAAAAAAAAATGCAAGTTTTATTTATTCTGAAATTGTTGGTATCATAACCCCCAAAATCAATCCCAACTTTCCTTTTGTGGTATTGAACCTTCTTGTAAAATTTTATAAAAACCCATTCTATTTAAGTTATTGTGAGGCAACCAAATGTTTCTTCTGACAACGACCACGACACAGATGACAAAATCATAGCATTACACAAACCAAATGTTTCTTCTGACAACGACCACGACACAGATGACAAAATCATAGCATTACACAAACAAACAAAAAACTTCTGCGGCTGTATTAAAAGGAGAATGTGTTTATGGGCCACAGATGCCACTGCTTGCAAACATGCATGGGTCAACTTCCATATACAGATTCAGGACTCAAGTAGTCAGTTAGTTAACATACC
Source organism: Mytilus galloprovincialis (assembly GCA_037788925.1). Lineage (NCBI taxonomy): Eukaryota > Metazoa > Mollusca > Bivalvia > Mytilida > Mytilidae > Mytilus > Mytilus galloprovincialis. The sequence continues at coordinate 74,531,184 of CM075342.1, read as the reverse complement.
CGTAGCCAGGGAGGTTTGGGGGGTTCGTACAAACCCCCCCTTGAAATCAATTAAGAACTGTTAAAGTCAACGTTTTGTTCAAATTGTGACTGTTAAAGTCCAGTTCATGAGTCAGACGAACACTCCCCTTGGAAATTCCTGGCAACGGGCCTGGTTAAGCATGTTTTGTGATTATAAGCTTGTGTACAAGTTTCACAACATTTGGTTGAGGCAAAGTAAAGTTAAAGGGTGAAAACGACAGATTTAGAAATTTTGCCATTTTAAAATGAGAGAATAATAGGGCTCAAAAGGTCTTCTCCCATACTTCTGAGGAATAGTAGAGCCCAGAAGAATATTATTGTTTATAACTATGGTTTGACTATACCTGTAGTAAATTTTCATGGCTTCCCAATCTTCACGAGTTTTCTTATTTGAACTGTTATAGGGATGGATAAGTTTGTCAGTTTCCTCATCAACAAACAACTGTATTCCCCTGGAAGGATTTCTTCTCTCCATTATATCAACAATTTCTTCATAGACCTATAACAACATAATTATAAGCCTATCACCATGCAAATATGTTCAAACACAAAAATATGTGGTAGATTGTTATTATAATAATATTACCATAGCAACACCTCCTTTGATTACATTACATAGAAATAATCATTGAACCGTAGCAAAATCTTCTTATACTTGTTATCTATCTATGTAGACCAGTGATTATATATATATTGCTTACTTGCAACCTAAAAATTTTGCAAAATTATGTACCGTATAAATAACGGTATTACATCCATGGGATCCCTAGAAAATAAACAAAACTTCGTAAATGCATCACATTCTTATTTTAGTGGTTTATGGCGAACACAGTAGATATATAAAGTCTGGCACAACCTCTGAAAATAAAAAAAGTAAAAACAGATATTATGAAAAGACAATTGGTCAGGTGAGCTATTGTGATCTGTCTCAACTCACTTCACATCTGTCTGTCCATCCATCTTTCTGTCAACTCTTCACATTTCCATCCTCTTAACTTTGGAAGTTTGTCAGGGCTGGTGTAATGGAGTGTTAAAGTAATACTTAAGTTAACCGGTTTCATTTCACATTATTGAAACCATGTACATTGACGATGTGCAATACAAGGGTTAATTATTTTTTGTGCTGTTCTTTATGTCAAAACTACCAGCAGCATGTCTTTCAAGGTTAAGTTACGATATTACCTGATATTGCTATAAAGATAATTTTACAAGTACTGGTGTATCGATTGTAGACATGGTAGATTTGTTTGCTTAGGAACACAGAATCAAAATAAAATGTTCACATGATATACAGCTTCTATTTTTGGGGCTGCAGCTTTATAACTGTAGCTTTACAAACTCAAATATGCTATATTAATCCCTAAGGCCTTGGTGGGTAAGTTAGGGGTGTTAGGACATTGTAGGAGATTGTTGTAGATTTTTCCAATTTGTACATGTTGTAGGACACCTTGCCATCATAACTAGGAGGTTCTTCGTGGAACCAGGACAAATTGGAAAAAATTCAGGAAAGGGCTTTACAATTTATATATGAAGACTAAGTTAGTTCATATGATGATCTACTTTTATCAGCAAAGGTTCCATCACTGAAAATAAGATGTATGCGTAACATGGCTATTGAGTGTTTTAAAATTTTATATAAATTGTCACCACCATGTTTACATGATTTAGTTGTATTGAAAGATTGTAAACATAATTTTAGATATTCCAATATTGTAGATATACCTAGCAGGGGCGGATCCCGCCATTTTAAAAAGGGGGGGATCCCAACCCAGGACAAAGGGGGGTTCCAGCTTAGTATGTGTCCCCATTCAAATGCATTGATCGTCAAAAAAAAGTGGGTGTTCCAACCCCCGGACCCCCCTGGATCCGCCACTGCCTAGGATCTGAACATCAGCCTATGGTAACTTTTAAAAGAACTCTTTTAAATACACAGCCACAGCTGCTGTTTTATGGAATGATCTACCTGATGATTTTAGAAAAATTGCTAATTTTAGTCAGTTCAAAAATATTCTAAAGTCATGGAATGGAAATGACTGTTAGTGCACAGATTATGCAGACTTTTAGTTTATATGGAGATGAAGTCCCCAATTAAGGTACAAAAATCAATAAAAAAACAAAAAAAAACAAAAAGGGAAAATTTCCCGAATTTTTCATTCTACTATAAATGAACTCAAAATCGTTAACTTTTTTTTCAGATCTACTTCCGCTTCTGGTCTTGTTTGCATGAGACTTTCAATAAAATGTATATTTATCAACATATCAACAAATATAGGAAGGAATTCAACACCCAATCATTTTTCATAATTGTTTGATATGAAACAAACGTTACCTGGATAACAGCGTTTCTTTGTTTACATTGAATATGACGTCATAACTTAGATAACGTCACAACTAAATCCCTAACAACAGAACCAATATGGGAAACGTTACGGTATTTCTGTTTCTTTTATCAACATGTTTGAATTAAAAAAAAAATAATACAGACTTCCTCCCCATTCTGACACAGGTAATGCCTGCCTCATATTATATTATGCAAATTTATTTAGCATCTAGATCATACTCCATTTTTCAAATATTTTATGCTTAGTATGCACAGATGCATTTTGCCAGCTTTTATGCTTAGTTTACACTTATATGCTTTTAGCTTTAATACCTAGCTTATGCTTATATTCTGCTTTTAGTGCTTCAATTTTGTGCTGTGAAATTTATTGCATGTGTATTATATTATGTGTTGTATTGTTATAAATGTTGTATTGTTAAGGTTCATCATAACAAATGGACAAATATGGCCAAATTTTCACCTCAAAAACTACTCTGTGAGTGTGTACAGACTTACCTGTGCTGTTTTGAAAGTTTTAATGCCTATATATATATAGCTAGCATCCTAGATACATAAAATTTAAATGCATTTTGTGTTTAAAAAAGATATATTCTTTCTTGGTTTTTGATGGGCATTTTTTTTCCCTTCTGCAGAAGGTGTAAAAATAAACAAACACCTGAACATGCTGAATTACTTTGATACTGTCCACTCACTGACTCAGATAAACTCTTTAACTCACCTTTAGTTGTGATGATACCTGTTGTCCATGTCAATTAAGGACAATCAAAACAATACAAACCGTTTTTTTACCTGAGGGAGCATCTCATAGTTGTACCACAACTTAGTTGATTTTCACACCTTTTGCATTAACATGATTAAGGAAAAAAAATGCCTATCAAAATCCAAAAGAGATTTTATCTTTCTGAAACACAAAATGCATTTAACTTTTTTATATCTAGTGGATGCCAGGCATTAAAACTTTTCCAACTTCACAGGTAAGTCTGTACTCAGAGTAATTTGTTGCATGTAAATACAGCCATATTTGTTCGTTTGTTATGATGAACCTTAAAAATGTCTCATATGTCGGTTTTAGAGCTTATGTTAGTCTATGTTTGTATACCTTGTCGACTCTAAATAAAGCTTATTATTATTTACATCTAAACAAGGAATTGTATACTTGTAAATATACAAATCGAAGGAAATAACGCGGCTTACATTAATGGGTTTTCTTCGAAGGGGAAAGGAAACGATCTGTTTGTGTTTTGCTTAATGTGCGTATATCCTGTATCTCCCGCCTGTTGTAGGAGCACCACTGTAAACTAAGAGGCTAGCCGCAAATGATTGACAATGAACAGAGTAATTTCAGAGGCGGATTAAGGGGCAGGGACACTCCCCTTTTTTGGGAAAACTTTAGTTGATTATATAGGGAATCACTGAAGCAAGACCGTAGTCGGGTGTCAACGTATATATAGTTTGTTCTTCTATGTGGTTAATCTACACCGACCGTGCGAGGGCTGTATAGCCAGTCAAGGTCGTTAAACACCACCACATATATGGTTAATCTGCAGTCGGAAATTCCATAACGCAGATATACTGTGCGCGTGTGTCAATCAGTACACGCCAAGTTAAAAATAACAAAAACTTTTGTGTATTTACAGGAACAAAATCAAATAAAATTATGTAATGCTTGCAACAACTGTCACAGGGTTAAAATCGGGTATCAATAGTTACGCCAGGACTGAACTGCCTGTTTTGGGGGCTTGGATGGCACTTTCAGGTAGTTGGTTCCAGTCAACAATTGTTCTTGTGATGAGACTGTATTTATAGGCATCCGTTGAAGTGCTGACTCTGGAAAACCTGTCTCTGTGGTATTGTCGGGTTGTTATACATGTTATAGTTGGTCTCCTGATGTAGGCTGGAATAATGACTGATGCTTCTCCATGTAGGATCTTATAAAGAAGTATGAGCCTGGCTTTTTGTCTGCGTGTTGCTAGTGACTGTGTTGGCCAGCCAGGTGTCTGTAGGATGTTGGTTACAGTTCCTGGTTCCCGAGAATAGGTTGATGTTACAAATCGGGCAGCTCTTCGTTGTACCATCTCGATTTGGTTAATATGGCACTTTCAAGTTATATGGGTCCCACATTGCAGATGCATACTCAAGGTGAGGTTGGACTAATGTTTTGTATGCGCTCTCTTTTATGTCTTGTGGGCACTCTTCTTAAAAATCCAAGTGTTCTTTTGGCTTTTGGTGTTGCTTTTGTTATAATTTTATGGTGGTCCCAATTCATGTCCTCTGATTATAGATTAGTGATAGTTCTAAGCCGAGGTATGGGTAGTGCTGAACAATTTCCAGGTAATGTCCCATCATATGGTAGTTGTGAACAACAGGGTTGCGGTTTCTGGTTACCCTCAGGATGAAACATTTTGCTGGATGGAATGTCATCTGCCAGCGTCTTGCCCATTCTACCAGTTGCGTAAGGTCTTGTTGTAGCTGCTGGCATGTATACGAGTTGTGGACGCTTCTGTACAAAAGGGAGTCGTCAGCAAACAGTCGTAGACTGGTACATGGCGATATAAAACCGCCTATGTCGTTGATGTACAGCAGGAAACATAGGGGTCCAAGGACCCTCCCCTGGGGTACACCGGAACGTACTGCTTTCATATCACTCATTTCACAATCTACACAAACTCGTTGATTTCGTTTGGTAAGCCATGCACTTATCAAACCAAGAACATCTCCGCGGATACCATAGTATCTCATTTTCTGCATTAGCCGCTGGTGTGGGACTGTGTAAAATGCGTTGGAAAAATCTATAAGACAAGCATATCTATTTGTTCTCTCATGTCCAAAGATCGCGCCACTGATTATATGGTGTTCACCAGTTGAATTTCACAGGAGCGATGTTGTCTGAATCCGTGTTGGTAGTCCACTAAAATGTTGTGTTTTTCCAGGTGGTTCATTACATGGCGGTAGATGATATGTTCCATTGTTTTACAGCATATAGAGGTTAGATAGGCGGGCCTGTAGTTGACTGCTTGTGTGCGATCACCTTTCTTGTAGATAGCTGTGATGTTTGCTAGCTTCCAGTCTGATTGTACTGTTCCAGATGTTACAGTTGGTTAAATATGTTTGTTAAAAATGATGATATTTGGTCCACTGCCTCTTTTAAGATTCTAGTTGGTATCATGTCTGGCCCTATGGCTTTTGATGTGTCCAGCTTTTTGAGAAGTTTGGTTACGCCATTTTCTGTTACTCTTATAGTCTTTCTATGTCGTCGATGTTGCTGTTTCCAAGAGATGGCACTGTATTCATATCTTCGTCAGTAAATACACTATCGTACTGTTCATAAAGAAAAGCAGCTTTCCCCTTATTGTCTATTACTTCTGTTCCTGATCTGTTCTTCAAGGTTGATATGTTAACAGAAGTTCCAATGGAAATTATTATAAACATTGTCATACTATCTATTCCTGTTGGAACAAATATTCTATACCATTTATTCCAGAATATATTTTCCTTTTGGAACTTGTATTATGAAGGAACTTCTATTCCGTGACAGTGGATCTTCATCTTCTTCTATGCAGTCAGTGGGCCTCCTCTTATGCTAATGTCTGGATCCGCCACTGAATTTCCCTTCAGTCATATGTCTCTTAATATTGTGTTTCCGGTGATGTTGACTTTGTTGTGTTTCAGAGTAGGTCGTTATTAATCTTTTGGCAGTGGCTATTTTGCTGGCTCACGGCTGATTAAAATATCAAAACATATATTTTGATACAGAATAATAATTATTGTTTAAAAAAAGAAACATGTATCAGTCAAGTATAAATAACTATTGATAATGTATAGCAAGAAGAATAACACAAAATAAAAATATTGAGCATCCATTTGTTACAATATTAAAAGAAAAAGAAAAGTTAAAAATCTCATTGCATCATAAATTTGATAAAGTGTGACAATCACAATACTAGTATGATAAAAAAAAAAGTCAATCACAAAGCTTAAAAAATCATAAATATTAAATTAAACTTGCTTTTAAAATAATAGTCAGTTATTTCAGAGACATTTATATACTATTATAACTATATTTTTTCCGGTTAATATTTTTCTTGGATTTACTTTTAACCAGAAAAATCGTCAGAATTAATAGCTGGGACAAAACCCTGAACCATATTTGGTACAGAAGTATCAGCCGTTGACTTTCTATCGAATAAGACTATTTACCAGGTTTGTAATAACATGAGCAACACGACGGGTTCCACATATGTGGAGTAGGATCTGCTTATCCTTCCAGAGCACCTGAGATCACCCCCATTTTTGTGGGGTTGGTGTTGCTTAGTCTTTAGTTTTCTATGTTTTCACGTTCATTTGTACTATTTAATATTTGTCTGTTACTTTTCCTTTTTATTTTTTAGCCATGGATTTGTCAGTTTATTTCCGATCTATGAATTTGACTGTCCCTCAGGTTCTGGTATCTTTCGTTCCTCTTTTGATGGACTTTTGAGATATTCAATGCAAGTCCAGGTACTAGCTATTTTAAGAGTTCTTTAAATATTCGGTTTGGTATATCGGCTGTTCCTAATTGCTTTTGATGTGTGTAATTGTTTAACAGCTTTTCAACTCCTCCTGATCCGTTTCATCTTAGAGCGGAATTATGTACTTTATATGCTTAGATCGATGTTTTGGAAGTGATTTATCGTTATCATGCTATTGTAAATACTGAGCTGACTTTTATTACCGTGAAAAGTTCTGCTTTCCCTTTGCTGTCGTTAACTAGATGACCGTTACTTTTAAAGCGTGCTATTCCTGTATTATCTTGTTTTCTTCATCATTGTTGATTTTACACAATTCTGAACGGTTTTGAGTTGTTGCTTTCTATAGCTCTACCAGGATGGTGGTGTTTATGAAGTCCCATTCAGCTTTCCTGATTTGTCTCATTCATTCCGAGGGCTTCTTATGCCTACGCCCCTTTACGGGAAGTGTTATGATATATAGCTGTCCGCCGGTCCGTCGTCGGCGACATGTCGAACAATAATTCTAAATCACTTTCACCAGTTTGCAAGAAACTCTGGCATGTTTGGTTATTTGTTTATATCTGCTTATGTTTTTCGATTTTAAGTTTCCAAGTTGTATGGCGTTTTCGCCGGACAATAACTCACAAGATAATATAAGATAAGATATTTTTGTTCCAATTAAAGGGCCCATGAAGAGCAAAGTAGTTTATTACAATGATTTTTACAGAGGATGACCTTGAGGTCACTCCGATGTATTGTTATCGCTTAAATTTCCGTCATGCTTAAATTAGTCAAATTAGTTTTGGGTTTTCAACACCAGTGAAAAAAGTGCATTTTCATACCTGCGATTTCTGTTCTCCGGTTGTACGATCTTTCAACAAAATATGGAATCATTTCAGTTGTTGATTTAGTGGTGAAAATGTGACTGAATTATATCTCAATAAATACGGTTTTATATGTTTAATTGGTGTTTAAGAAAGAGGTCAGGTGCTCGTGTTCATTCATAAAATTATCGTTCATTCATAAATTTATCGTAAAATAAAAATCACTACACAGGTTATACGTGAAGTGTAAATGACTACCTGTAATCTAAAAATAGCGGTCTCACTTAGAACGACAAGAAGATTTTAGCGACAAGAAGCGTCAAGAACGGACAAGAAGAATAAATTTAGCGACAAGAAGCGTCAAGAACGGACAAGAAGACTATTAAGCGACATGAAAACTTCTCGTATCGCATGAGGATGACACCTATCAAAGGAACAATTATGTGTGGGACTTAGTTTTAAGAAATGATGTCAAAGTAACACTATGAAAATATTTTTAGTAAGCTGAAATATATATTTATTTTTTACATGTTTATGTCTTGTAAGATATTTTATTTCTGGCCCGTTTTTCAACATTAGCGTCTCGAAAGGTGAAATGTTTTAACTGAATGGTTAATTTAAATTAATTATGAAAATTGTTAAAATTAAATCAATAAAAGTAATTATTGTCCAGTTACAAACACTACCAGGGGATAATCCATAATTATCCCCAACTTTAGCCTGGTGAACGTGTTGTCTCCTTGTGAAATATAAAACATATTAAAAATGATTTCCTGCTTTTAAGTCTTTTATTGATAAAAAGTCAAAACCTTCTTGCTGTTCACTAGACAACCATGTCATGTCAGGTTTAATTCTTATATATGTAGATGAAAAATAAAAGTCCCCAAAACATTAACAAGGCAGCGATTACTTTTACAGCCTTGAAGGCTTTGATTTTTTTTTCACAGAAGAGTGTCCACCATGCACTTGCACTGCACTATAATAATAGTAGAATAGAATGATCATATACAAATAGATGAAAATTATATATATGCAATCGTAATATTAATAATATATATAAGAACAAACCAGTGTATTCTCTACGACTATTAGGCAGATGATTTGGCCCTGTTAAAGATGCTTTAACAGGGCCAAATCATCAAACAGATCAAGGGACAAGAAAAAGTACCAACATCTAAAATCAACAACAAAAACAGCATGCAAAAAGGCCTACAACGATTATCTAACCAACATAATCTCACCAGACTGCACTTCAAATCCAAAACGCTTCTGGAGTTTTATAAACAGTAAAAACAAGGACAGCAGTGGAGTGGCACCACTTAAAGCAACAGATGGCCTTACATACTCAGAACCAACGGCAAAAGCGAACATCTTGAACAACCAATTTTCATCGGTATTTAACTCCAACGAACCAGAAGACAACATCAAACCAATGGGTAAACAGACGTTCCCGAATATGTTTAACATTAACATCACAGAACCAGGTGTATTAAAACTACTTCAAGGCCTTAAAATCCACAAAGCTACTGGACCAGATGGATTGTCAGCTAGACTGTTGAAGTTCATAGGCTCTGAAATAGCACCAGTCTTCACAGTCTTTTTCCAGGCATCTATAAACCAAGGAGCAATCCCAAAGGAATGGAAGAAGGCAGACGTAGTTCCTATATTTAAGAAAGGTGCTAAGAACCGCCCTGAAAACTACAGACCTGTCTCGCTCACATCCATCACCTGTAAAATGCTGGAGCATATAATCACGAGCAGCATTATGAAACACCTAGAGAAACACACCATACTAACAGACGCACAGCATGGCTTCCGTAAACACAGATCCTGTGAATCTCAACTCATAATCACTATCCAGGATCTAGCCAAAACAGTCGATAACACCGGACAAACAGATGTCATCCTCCTGGACTTCTCCAAGGCTTTCGACAAGGTTCCACATAAGCGACTTATGCATAAACTACATCACTACGGAACACGGGGCAGTCTCCATAGCTGGATTGAAGACTTTCTAAACGAAAGAACACAACATGTCGTTCTCGAAAACGGTAAATCCAATACTGCACCTGTCCAATCAGGAGTTCCTCAGGGCAGTGTCCTCGGGCCCATCCTTTTTCTACTTTATATAAACGACCTTCCAGATTACACAGTCAACAAATCATCAGTCAGACTCTTTGCCGATGACTGCGTCTTGTACAGGGAAATAAAAAACGCCAAAGATGCAGAACTACTACAAGAAGATCTGGAAACCCTACAAGAATGGGAGAACGATTGGCTCATGGAATTTCATCCCAAAAAGTGCCAAGTCATCCACATTACCAACAAGAGGAAACCAATTAGACAGCCATATATCATCCATGGTCATGTCTTAGAGGAAGTAGAATGTGCAAAATATCTGGGGGCCAACATCCACCACAAACTAAACTGGACTACTCACATAGACCAAGTAGTAAGAAAAGCCAACAACCCCAGGGCTTTTCTACAGAGAAATATATCCCAATGCCCACGAAAGACCAAGGAACTCTGCTACAAGACCCTTGTGAGACCACAGATGGAGTATGCAAGCATCATTTGGGATCCACACACAGCAAACAATATCCACAACCTGGAAATGGTACAACGTAGGGCAGCAAGATTTGTTACAGGTGACTACCACCGAACCACTAGTGTAACAAACCTATTACACCAGCTGCAATGGCCAACCCTACAAGAGCGTAGAGCTACGAACAAAGTTATAATGATGTACCGCATAGTTAACCACCTGGTTGCAATACCAACATCTTGCTTAATTCCAACAGCAGCAACATTAAGAGGACACAACCAACGATTCCTTGTTCCATTCGCAAGAACGCAGCTATACCAGTACTCGTTCTTCCCAGACGCCATCAGATTATGGAACAGTCTGCCACCAACTACTGTAGCCTGCAACTCAATTGACACATTCAAGTGTGAGTTGCAGAAGACCAAGATGTATTAAGGACTGTGTGAAATTTTTAACTGTACATACTATTTTTTTAACTGCACTGTAAATATTGGTTTGTCTGCACCACACATCAGTTCGATAATACACCAGATGGTGGTATGAACTGTATATGGAAGAAGAAGAAGAAGAACCATTTGATTTTCTGGGGGGGGGGCTATGGTTTTTTTTGGAAAAAAAAGTTTGTTTCCAGTTTTTGGAGAAAAAAATTATTTGTTTTGAATTCTGAAAAAAAAATATTGTTTGTTACACCCTCAGCTGCCACTATATGTAATGCTAAAATTGAAAGAAAAAAATTGTTTTCGACTTGTCGCGAAAAAAAAAGTTTGTACAGAAAAAAAAAACATAGCCCCCCCTGAAAATCAAATGGTTGCTGCCTTATTATATAAGTATAATAGTCCAAGGTATACTGATTTCTTGCACTACAATATAACAGTTATTACGGTGAGGTTGAATTTCCTGTCATTTATTCATCATCCAAGCACGAACTTGTATCAGAAAAAAATATCTCTGTAAATTAACCCCAGTTTCAGGTACAGAGATGTGATCTGTTTCTGTGACATGTGCTTTTGACCATCCACAAGAACCTGCGGTCATCCGATGTTCAGTACTTCAGTACTTTGATTATAATTATTACAATAATGTTGACATAAATCATAAATATGAATTTAACTACAAGTGATTCGTGCAGTTTTCATAAAACTTAGGTGACTGGGTTACAGCTAGTAAAACAACATCCTTTCATATAGTTTTTCATGATATGAATTCATTTAAGGAATGACTGTAATGTTTTATCTGTCTATATATGAAGAAATAACATTAAAAAAATTGGTGCACACCGAATAACGCGCGTAGCGGGTTATTTAACAGTGTGCACCACATTTTTTATGTTCGATTTCGAATAGACAGACAAAATATTACAGTCATTTCTTATAATTCAATTCTAAAGACTAAACTCCATTTTAAAGCGTAGAAACCCATTAAAAACGTTGCTGACGTCACCGTCCCATGACTAAATTATGTCTATGGGCTGATAACAAAATAACGTCAGCCAATCAGAAGACGCGTTACATCTGTTACTGTTACTGGTAATTTCCTCTCTCAGGAGCACTCCCAAAGGGATACATCAATTAAAAAATATAGTCTAAGAAAAGATATTTACAACTTACGTTAAAGGGAAACTTCGCAAAAAAAATCAAAAATAGATATTAAAGTTTTATTCCGCTAGATAAGCGATCACCATCGATTTTAAATTCAGAGTATCAATTCTCTGCGTTCGGCCATTTTGTCTTCTTTCCCGATTAATAACAACGATATGTCTATACTTGAAAACACAAAGGACCAAAACTACAGTAACCGATGTAGTCGTAATTGCGTGTCGATGTCAATCGTACGGTTGATACGGAAAATATTCTTATTTTTTTAAATTACCATGGTCTGTTGTTTTTAAACTGTTGATATTGGAATTAGGTAAAAAGTCAAAGTTGAAATAATAAATAAGTGTTCCGTGAAAATTGTTTTGGAAAATCTAATTTGTTCATAATTCTTTAGAGTAATAAACTTTTTTCAAATAAATTCTGATCTTCCCTCATCTGATCACCAGCATGGCTAAAGGTATTACTTCCAAAGGTATTGTGAGGGGTGTGAGGTGACACGTCCAGGTATTCAAGCGATTTCCTGTCGGGCTTGCAAGTTCATGCATCGTTTCACTTCTGCAGGTATTGATCAGTGTACACGGCCGATAACTTATAACTTTCCATTTTGCACTATCAGATGTATAATATACAACTCTGTCTTACTTGTCATTACTAAACTCATACGCTTGTTTATAAATAATATTTCTGGTGTAAAGAATATTATTCATGAAAATATAGTACAGTTATCCCACCACCCTTGGTTATTGCGCATACTAAACATGCTAAAAGCATTGTTCATTAGGCACACTTTAAGTCTATTTATACACACTGTCTATAATATTACTTCTTATGATTCATCTTTTAGGAGATAAAGTTCTCCTCACATGTAGTCCATAACAGAATGTCCTTGTTATTTGTTCAATATCAGTATAGTTGTCCTTTTTTAAGTGAATAGATGTTCTCACACTTTCACATGTAGAGTCAAAAATAAGTTTCATTAGAAGCTAGTCCATCTTTTTCAAGATCTCTGTACGTTCCTTTTTTGATGTTTTCTATATAACACTTTAGAGTGTTCAAGTGTTTTCTCCGTAAGTCTTCTAATCTGTCACATATCAATAAAAAAACGTTCTAAATTTTCTGTATCATTTAGGCACATTTTACATTTTGCTGTTATTACTAAACTTAATTGGCTTTATTAACTTGTAAAGTATAAGTTCCTGTTAACAGTCTGGCTTTTAAATCAGCTTTTTTCACCTCAATATGACAGTTTGGTACATATTTCCATATCCATTTCCTATAGCATGTGGCTTAGGAACTGATCGAGCTTAGGAAATGTTCATCCCGAAAATTAAATTATTCTGAATTGACCATGTTGACATTGAGAAGTTATTGAACTTCATTCTTTAAAAACGGACGGACGTATCGAATTTATTGAAATTTTTAATTTTAAATAATTTTATCATTAATTTTATTCATCTATTCGTCAATGACTTAATCATGTTAATGAACAGAAATATCTCATTTCTTTTAACGTTAATTTTGTTATGAAATTATCGCTGAAATGAAATGATGAGAAAAGAAGTCTCAGTCCAAAAAAATAAAGGATTTCGAATTTTCCCCTTTTACATTTTCATTTTAATTTGTCCTTTGGCCTTAATGGTGGTGGAACTAGTTTTTGTTTTACAGGTACTCCATATAAGGAGGTGTGCCTATATACTAGTATAATACAAAACATTAGTAGTAGATTACGGAAATCGAGTTCTGTTTCCTAACTTGGACCAAAGTTTTCGTATTAGGAACGATAACTCCGTAATTATTTTTGACACGACAACTTCCTGGGAAAGTAAATCTAAAATCAGACTTTTTCACATACAGCCAACACAATGGATCTCGAGAGATTTCTCCCAGAAGCATTTAAGAAAGTCCCTCTGCATATGGTAATTAAAATTATTTGAAATGCTATAGTATCATATGGACGCAGGAAATCTTTTTCTTCTGCTGGCAGTGCTGCAGTCTTGAAGTTTGAACAGCTGTTTGCCCTTTACCGACTTTTTGAAAATGATATATGCTTTTTATTGTCTTAAGATATTACTAAACAACCTTTGTTTTGTTCTATGCACTCATATAAAAACTTTCAAAATTGTAAAATTTGAGGCATTTATAACAAACATATTTTACCACCATGAGTATCGTGTAGTCATCTGTTCTCGATAGTAATCAGTTAAGTAAGTAAGTAAAACTTTATTTGGATTCGGCATATTGACAAACAATACAAACATAAGCTCTAATGAGCTTTTCTCCTTAGCAATGCGTGTGGTTAAAATAAAAGTAGTTCAAGAAATTTTACATGTTTTCTATTTGTTGGTATTTCAAGGACAGAATAAAGCTCGCTTCAAGCATGCATTTATTTCAACATTTCAAGTCTTTAGTGAGTGTCAACTTGACACTATAATCTCTCTGTATTTAGATCACACTGGTAGTTTTATGTCGCTATTGTATAAAACTCATTAGTACGTTTGTATTTATGATGTGGCACTGCAGAGAAAATTAATTAAATAAATAAATAATTAAATAAAATAAAAATATATAAATTAATAAATATTTAACCCTTATAAAACCTTAACTATCTATTTTGTGAACCTTCCAGTATCTTTAATAAAGACCCCTAACAAATGTTGAATATCTTTTATATGATGTTTAATTTGTAATTTTCATTTTCTGTTGTTGCTAATAATACTTCTGATTCAAGTGTTAGTTTTGATGTTATGAAATAGAGTACAGAGCAGAGTTTCTCTCTATCCTCCTATTAATTTTCACAATACAGTACATTGTAAATAATGGTCAACTGTTTCTTTTTGTCCACAGCTGCATTTGACGTTGAGTGCTGGGCATATCATTGATTTGTACGAGTTTAATTGACAATATCCTGTTCTTTAACTTGTTGATATCCGATACATTTCAGTTGAAGATTGTCTTTTGGAAGTGTATTTTTTACATTTTGATGAAAGAAATAATATCTTCTTCCATTATCACTGTTGTCCGATCGGTTTCGCCATTTTACCATTACACTGTCTTTGTTTCTTTTTGTATATCTTGTTTTTTGTAAATATTGGAATGCTTTCTATTTTTTCTGCCTCCTGTGCTACTTTTTTAGCTAGTTGGTCTGCTAGTTCATTACCTTGTTTTTCAGCGTGTCCAGGGGTCCATTCAATGGAAATAATGATTTCTTTAGATTTTAGTGCCAAAATACCGATTTTATTATCATCATGATCATGAATAGTTTTGCCGTAATTAACTGATTTCCAATTTAAAGTTCGAATTCCAATTGCTGATTGGCTGTCTGAGAAAATTTTGATGGATTCTGTTGTTTGGAATAATAAGAAAATCTGTTACCAGCTTGATAGCTACTAATTCCCCATATAAAATAGATCCTCTATTAGAAACTGGCTGTGTTAACTCCACATGTTCTGTGCTGTTTGGTATTAAAACAGTCGCCCCAGCCCCACATGGACCTGGATTTCCTCTGCAGGAGCCATCAGTGAAAGGTATTGTTGTATTTTTTTTAGTTGATGTATTTTTTCCAAAATAATAGTCTTTCCCTGAAAAGCTTGTTCACGTTGTTCCTCTGATCTTGACTTTGAACTTCCTAGATTTTTCCAATACTTTGGTGGTGATTTTGAGGCTGCTAACCCTCGGAATTAAAATTCAGACTCTATACAATCAGTATCAATCTCTGTTGATCTCTTCATGTCATCAGACTGTAATACCATTCTTCCAATTAGTGAGATTATATTTTTCCAATCTTCAAAAATTTGTTTGATAGTGGTAGTGATTTTATGTGATTTTATTTTTGCAATTTGTCTTATACCAGTTTCTTCTCTTTTGAGGTCTAGTGGAAGAATTCCTGCTACTACTTCTAAGGTTTCTATACAACAGTAGAAATAATATTTTCCAATTTTAAGCTACTTTTCCTTATTCCCAAAACAACCCCAACTTCATCCCCTAGGTTCATAAATAGCACGTTTTCAAATGTAAACAAAACTTATCTCGAAAAGAAGGTCAACATGGTCAAGTTCACATACGTAATACATAATTGTAAGATGTGGTGTGACGTTGCTATGGAAAAAAAATCTATGGATCCCAGTTTGGGCCATATCTTATGAACTTTAAAATTTAATTCAATTCAATTATCGAAAAAGTGATGCCCTTAAATATTTTTATCTTGTTATTCTTTAGTTTACACTGTATCTAAAGAAAATGTTTTTTTAATTACTAATCCATCAAAGACAATTATTACCACAATCAGTGAGAATGTGAGTAGTGTCACTATTACCATTTTTGAGGTATGTCCCTACATGTATATTGATTTATGCAAGCATCTTTTGTGACGAAACATTCTCTATTTAATTTCTTTCTATAACGAATGTAGAAAAATTTCAATAAAATTCCAACGTTCTATTAACAGGAAAAAATGTGTATTAGCTGTTCTACATTTCACACACATAAGCATAGGTGGATCCATTCTTTGTTGCAAATTTCACTTCTTGCCACTACTTGACGCTTGTTCTTGCAGTTTAGATAGACAGAAAAATTGAAATATGAAAAAAAAAATGATGGAGAAAGGTCAATGAGACAGTAACTCAACAACACAAATTTATAACCAAAAGACATCTTTAGGTAAGGCCTAAATTAAAATATTGTTTGTTTGCCCTTTTCCGACCCTATGTTTTGAAACAGGGTAGGTAGGTAGGTAAAATATTTTATTTTTCTTTCCCAAAAAATAACTTAGCTCGGTCCATTTTTTGTCATGGGTAGGCAGGTAGGTATAATATTTTATTTTATAGATACAAAATCTGCATGATGTCATTTTTGTCTGTATTGCTTTTGTTTAAGTATGCTTTTGCTAATAAGTTTCTAGGACTATTAGTATAATAGTCCCAAGTTTTGAAAAAAAAAATATCATGTAGAATGTGAAGTTAATTCATATGCACTACAACTTTTTTTCAAATTTCAAAATATAGGGCTGTGCGGCATATTTTAAACGTTTACATACCTGGAATTTTTAAGAATTTTAACTTGCACTAATAGTACTCTGTACCTTGAACGCTTACTTCAAGGTTCAAACCTAAAGCTTTTCTGTAAGCAGGTAAGAAATAACTTTGTTCTGGTAAAATATGTCCGGGCATAAATACATTGTACATTACTAGTAGAAAAAGTCCCTAGAGTGTTTAAATTTTTGTGTGTGCCTGTGTTTCCAATTAAAATGCTACAAGACTTGAAACTCAATTGTCACGTATTTTTCACCGCATTTATAAATGATCTGTATTGAAAAACTTGGCGATTTTACTGCCAAATATTCTCCCCTTTACAGACCTTTGGTTCATGTCAGATATAAATCATAATATATCAATGCTGGTCGAAGGCATCATTAACATAATCATCCTAATCTACGGACCACCAAAGGCCATCCCTACATAGGATACAAAGTCTGTTTACAAAATATTTTGTACACACGTTGATAATTTAGTATTGGACGAACTTTTTTTGCATGAACCCTGCTCTTCATGTATAAAGACACAGAGTAACGTTTTCAAAGCTTTCAACATCGATTTCAAACAAATGCTTTGAAACTCCAAATGCAAGTGTTCATTCATGTCAAACGCTCATGTGATACCAAACGGACTAGACCTTATACAGGAAAGATAAAACCTGAGAATTCCGGTAAAAAAGTTTTGAGCGGGAAATACAAATATAAGATTTTTGGTAGGAACAAAAAATAAAATAAAATAAAATCTTGCTGGTAAACATAAATAAAAGATTTTCAGGCGGAACAAATTTATAGGGTCGGTCGGTAAAGGGCAAACAAACAATATTTTAATTTAAGCCTAAACAACAAATTACAGTTACATTAATAGTTTGTCATATCTTGTGTTTTTATTACATTTTATCTTCTATTTTTAGGATTTTGAAGGACAAAAAAGAGCAGAAAGATTATTTCAAGTCATAATTCTAGTCTTTGGGGTATGTCTTAGTAGTTAGAACTAAAAAATTTAATAATTTTAGATTTATATAAAACTAAAATAGTGTTTTTATACTGTGTTACCTTGAAAATTCAAACAAAAAAATAATTTTCTTTTCAGATGCATATAGCATCTACTGGCTACCATTTTTTCTGCCACTTTAAAAACAATTCACTGCTCAGTCATATTGTTTATTTATAAAATATTGATAATTTGTTACAATATTATTGATTTCAATAAAATGTTGTAATTCATTCTTTCAAGTTTTAAGTATCAACCTCTGTTGTTGTAAGATACAAAGAATGAGGGGAGAATCAAAATCTACAGAAATTGAGTAAAAAATGACAAATTTTCACATAACATGATTTATAATTTGAAACCTTTTCTGATGAGATAAATGGCAAATAATTAAACAAATCATTTACCTTAACTATATGTGTGCGTCCAAGTTATTTAAATGCGTAAGGGCATATTTTATTTCGGTATACAGGTATATATCTCAATAAGTTTTATTTCAACAATTATAAAACGGCAAATGTTAAACACAACATAGAAGATTTTTCGATTTTTTTTTGCATTGAATCTTATTAAAAACTGGATCGTTATCCAGATCAGAGTTCATTTTTATGCTCCCACCTACAATAGTAGAGGGGCATTATGTTTTCTGGTCTGTGCGTATATTTGTTTGTCCGTCTGTCTCACTTCAGATTAAATTTTTTTGTCAAGGTAGTTTTTGATGAAGTTGAAGTCCATGATGAAATGAATGATGTGATTTGTTTTTCAGATTGTTGGATTTGGTTGGGGATACATATGTCAACAGTTTTCACAGACCATGTATATATTGATAGCTGGATTTATATTATCTTGTTTGGTAAGGCTAAACAAACTAAATCTTCACAAACCATGTATATATTAATAGCTGGATTTATATTATCTTGTTTGATAAGGCCATACAAACTATATCTTCACAAACCATGTATATATTGATAGCTGGATTTATATTATCTTGTTTGGTAAGGCTAAACAAACTAAATCTCCACAAACCATGTATATATTAATAGCTGGATTTATATTATCTTGTTTGGTAAGGCCATACAAACTAAATCTTCACAAACCATGTATATATTAATAGCTGGATTTATATTATCTTGTTTGGTAAGGCCATACAAACTAAATCTTCACAAACCATGTATATATTAATAGCTGGATTTATATTATCTTGTTTGGTAAGGCTATACAAACTAAATCTTTACAAACCATGTATATATAGCTGGATTTTCATTATCTTGTTTGGTAAGGCCAATTAGGCCATACAAACTAAATCTTTACAGACCATGTAAATATTAATAGCTGGATTTATATTATCTTGTTTGGTAAGGCCATACAAACTAAATCTTCCCACATTTTATATAATATCTACTTTTCAAAAAGCTGGATTCATATTGTTGTTAAATATAGGAAGATGTGGTATGAGTGCCAATGAGACAACTCTCCATCCAAATAACAATTTATAGAAGTAAACCATGAAAGGTCAAAGTACGGACTTCAACACAGAGCCTTGACTCACACCGAATGTACATGTATGTGTATGTTTAAGCCACAGAAACTAAATCCTTACACTAACAGCATATCAGCTAGTTTCCATCACTGTAAATTGTTACTACATTGTACTACTAGTTTTGAAGTTACTAAAGACAACCACAGAATATGATAAACATGGTTAGGTTGAACTAGCTTTTGAGGTTCATCCTACCCCTATTAATCTTTATCAGAAATAAAATAACAAAAGATACCTAAAATCTACAATAAGCAGTTAAGAAAAAACATTAATAGCAAAGTGCACATAATTCATAAGAATGTATGTAAAATAACAGTGAACAAGTCCTCAATGTAAAGAATGTATGTAAAATAACAGCGAACAAGTCCTCAATGTAAAGAATGTATGTAAAATAACAGCGAACAAGTCCTCAATGTAAAGAATGTATGTAAAATAACAGCGAACAAGTCCTCAATGTAAAGAATGTATGTAAAATAACAGTGAACAAGTTCTAAATGCACACAAAATGTCATCAAATCATAAATATCAAATAACATACACGCCTTCTGATTCCCTATATAATCAATCAGATTTTTCCCAGGAGGGGGAGGGTGCAGGATCCCTCCATGGTTACATACAATTTACATCAAATTGAGCAAATAAGAATTATTTAGTACAATGCAAATGACAACAATGCCTTGCCATAACTATGCTAATGATATTATTTTAACTTTTCAACCTTGGCCAGTGTTCAGAAATACATATTATTTGTTTTAAAATATGTTTGCTTTTATTCAAATAGTTATTTTTTATATTTGATAAAAAGACCATCATGGCTAGTGACTTTGTGCTTTTCAGATTACACTTTCATCATGGATAATGTTTAGATTTAGTTTTTCAAATACAAATTTTTATTTCAGTTAACCTTACCACCATGGCCAATGTTCAGAAGAATGAATATTGTTTGGCAGAAATCTGTAGAAACAGTGGAATCAACAGATCAACAAAAAGTAAAGAAGAAGAAATAAACATTTCACAGTTTTTCATTTGTTGTCATTAAATTTGTAAAAAAATGTATGGTACATAATCTTGGTCATCAGTGTCTGACTTTGTGGAACTGGATCATCATTGTGTTTGAATGCTGAGAACTTGATCATTAGAATGTTTGGAATCATAAAAAGTGTATACTGTAAAGTGTTCCAGTTTTCATAGTGCTAAGATTTCTATTTTCATAATGTAACTTCAAGAACTGTGTAAAAAATATAGAACTATTGAAACTTGTTCCTACTTATAGATAAAGTATATTTGGTAGATAGACACATAAGGTATAAATCAACGGTACAAGGTTTTGTTACCAAAAGATCTGCATTTACAGTTTATTTAAAAATAAATCTTGAGATCATTAATGAGCAAAAAATAAGACTTAGTGTGTAACACAATTGAATGTATATTTCCTTTGGAAAAAAATCTTCGTATTTTTAATACATCGCCATAATTATTTGTATTAAAGATGAGTTATTGTGCAATAAATATTATTGGACCAGATGTCTTAGTTTTGTAAATGCTAAATGTTTTACTGTTAAGTGGGACATTTTCACAAATATCGCCAAAAAAATAAACATATAAAATCACATATAATCTCATGTATATCAAAATAAAAAAGACAAATAATCTTGCTTCAGGTTAATGTTTTTGGTCAAAGTATTTAATTTTATTTGAAACGCAATTATTTAGTAATGTTTTATTTCCAAGGCATGCATTTCCTGTAACAAGTGCTGAATTGTCTCACCTGTTTTACTGACCATTGAAATTAAGTCTTGAAGATAAAAGTTTGACTGCAAGTATCAGAGTTTTACCGTAACATTTTTAAAGATCTATGACAATGAGGTAATGGTCAGATAAATGCTGTCAGCTTGTTCACCTTACAATCATTCCATACACCAGATATAGTTGACCTACTACTTATATTATTTGAAAAAAACAAACCAAGACACAAAAACTTGAAATTGACCTATGAACATGAAAATGAGGTCAAGGTTAGATGATACATACCACACAGATATGTACACCTTATAATCATTCCATACATCAATATGTAGTTGATCTATTGCTTATAGTACTTGAAAAAAACCCAGTCCAAATACAATAAATTGCTTCATTGACCGCAGCTGGATACGAATGCAGGGGTCCAACCTTGAATAATTGGGACAAAAAAGGACACAATATTTGTACTTGATACAGGTCTGAATTTAGATTGTAATTAAATGTTTGACACATAATAGGTTTCTGACAGAATAATTGTAGTCAAAAGAACTTAGAATCAGTTATATGATTTTAATTTATATTCAATTTTATTCTTTTGTGCAATACACTATGCTGTTAAGAATTCACCCCTTCACCAATTTTTATTAGTGTTAGGGATGTAATCCAAACATAAAATCGTACTTTTAAATTGACCATTAACCAGGAAACCCTTGTTTTTCACTCTTATTCTTAATTGGTTTGAGCCATAACCCCTTCAGCCAATGCAATCCATCCTATTGTGGTATGGAAACTTGTGGTATAAAGTCAGAGAAATTCATAAATAGTTCCACAAGTTATTGTCTAGAATCTAGAAAAAGAGATATATGAAGATGTGAAGTGAGTGCCAATGCTTATTTGTGCCCCTTTTTAGCCACTAATTCCTAAACTATTTGGATCATAACTCCCAAAATCAATCCCTTCCTTCCTTTTGTGGTTATAAACCTTGGGTTTAAATTTCATAGGTTTCTATTTCCCGATACTAAAGTTATTGTCCGTAAACCAAATGTCTTCAGACTATACTGATGACGACACACCAATATACGACCTCAAAATTTCATATAAAAACTCATCTTATACCATCACCATGAATATGAGGTCAAGGTCAGATGAAACCTGTCATACTGACATATAGCCCTTGCAATTATTCAATGCACCACATTATGTATGTGCCTGTCTGAAATCAGGAGCCTGTAGGTGGTTGCGGCTGTTCATATTTTTTTATTTTTGGGTTAATTGTTATCTTCTCATTGGATTGTATCATATTTTATACGATGGGGTCTTTTAATAGACGATCTTTTTCTCATTAGTGAAGGCTGCTACAGTCCACTTCATTTGAACCTTGGTGGATAGTACTCTCATTGGCAATCATACCACATATCTCCTCATTTTAATACTAATCAGGTACACTGATTCATATAATGAGGTCTAGATCAAGTGAACTCTTATCAGACATGAAGATGTTGCAAGGAACCAATATACCAAATATAGTTCTATTACTCATAAGTGAGAAATTCACATTTAAAAAAACTGTCAAACTCGAGGGAATATTTTTTTAGGCCTACTTTCGTATACAACCGGATGTGATGTGTACTATGATTTGGTGGTATTACACCTGTATGTGTCTGTGCTGTAATTCAGTAATGGTCGTTTGTTGATGTGTTACATATTTGTTTTTTCTCTAATTTTTTGTACATAAATTAGGCTGTGAGTTTTCTCTTGAATTGTGTTACATTTGTCATTTCAGAGCCTTTTATATTACTGACTATGCTGTATATACTTTGCTCAATGTTGAAGGCCATTCAGTGACCTATAGTCATTAATTTCTGGATCATTTGGTCTCTTGTGGAGAATTGTCTTATTTGAAATCATAACACATCATATTTTTTATATCTAAACCAAAGAACAATAATTTTTGTCTTGATTGACGAAGTCAAAAAACGAGACATATGTATGCTGTTTCTGGCGAAGGTGGCATCAACAATGTATTAATTCGCTTGTGATTAGGTCTAGTTTATAGTGAACCACTAGTGGTAAGTCAAAGATATTTGGTATACAGTTGTATTAATATTGGCACATCTCATTACCATAGAAATTACTATTTTAATTTCAACATTTGCAATTGAGACATATCTCTGTGATAACAGCTTTCTTTTTTAGCGTGCAATACCTTCTGTTCTCAATGTCCTTCAATACTTGTAATGAAAGTTATAGTAAGAGAATCCAGTTGTCTCATACATCTTTGTGGATTAAATTACAAAAGGCGAATATTTCTGGGAAAATTTTTAAGGTAATATATAGTATGTATAGTGATGTTAAATCTTGCGTAAGAAATGGGAACGAAGTGTCAGCCGTTTTTAACTGTAACATTGGAGTGAGACAGGGAGAAAAGTTATCCCCCTTTTTATTTGCTGTTTATCTAAACGATCTGGAGTCTTTCTTTGCTGAGAATGATGTTTAGAACTTGCAAGTTATCGAAAATATTTGCCACAATCATTTGCATATATATATTAAACTTTTTGTTCTTTTGTACGCCGACGACACTATAATTATATCTGAAACTGCCGAATCAATGCAACACGCCTTAAATGTTTTTGAAAGATACTGTGTCCGATGGAAGTTAAACGTTAATTTATCGAAGACAAAGGTTGTTGTGTTCTGCAAACGGAAATCAAGAACATTACCAAAATTTCAAATATTTAACCAGTCTATTGAAATTCAGGATTCATATCCATATCTAGGACTAACCTTTAATTATAATGGTTCATTTGCAACAGCAAAGAAACGTCTTAGCAAACAAGCACAGAAAGCTCTTTTTAGTCTCTATACAAAGATACGTAACCTCTCAATACCTGTAGACTTACAATTACAACTGCTTGATGCACTTGTACTTCCAATTCTGACATATGGATGTGAAATATGGGGATTCGGAAACAATTACATGTTGGAAAAAATCCATCTACAGTTTTGCCGGAATGTGTTGAAAATTAGAACGTCGACACCAAATTTTATGACATATGGAGAACTTGGTCGTACACCAATAGATATCGTAATAAAATGTAGAATGGTGTGTTTTTGGAACAAACTTCTCACCAATGAAAATAAACTTAGCAGTATACTTTATCAAATTATGTTCAACTTAAAAGATAATCACACTTTCAAGTGGATGGATTATATTAAATCGATCCTAGACAATGCCGGACTAAGCTATGTTTGGACTCAGCAATCACCATTAGTTATAAATCAACTAAAAATCGTACTGACAGAAAAACTAAAAGATTCATTCATTCAACAATGGCATAGTCAAATTGACAACTCATCCAGAGGAGAATTTTATGGACTTTTTAAAACAATCTTTGGCTTAGAAAACTATCTTTTAAAATTAACACCATTCGAACGTAAATATATTTCAAAATTAAGATGCTGCAATGTAAAAATTCCAGTAGAGCTGGGAAGATGGTATAATATTCCAAAAGAAGAGAGGACATGTAATTTGTGTTTAACTGCAATTGGCAATGAATACCATTATTTATTTGAATGCAACTCTATATTAGTAAAAAATATCAGAAATCAGCATATTCCAGAGTACTATGTGAAATATCCGTGTGAAGCAAAAATGAAAGGACTACTGTCATTGACTAATATTAACGTACATAAAAATGTGTCTTTATTCATTTCAAAGTTAACTAAAATATTATAATATTAAAATACTATAATGTAAAGTGAAGTAATATTCTATATATTACATTTCTTCTAAGTTGTTTTATTTATTTCTTTAACTGTATGTGATTGTATTTTGTATTTTTTGTAATTTACCTCTTGTTTCACATGTCAATGTGACGGAGTGTTTTTGAAATAAAAGCATATATATATTATATATTATGTCTTCAATGGTTGATAAGAAATACAACTTGAAAAATCTCATATTTTAATGATTAAAACCAAAAAAAATCAATAACAGTGAATATACAAAATATAATATCAACCTCTTATTACTCTCACAAAATTGTTAGGTAAATCATCTTTGGTAACATTTAATAGTATTAAAAGAATACACTATGCTGTAGCAAATGATCATCAATGAAAATCTTCTTTACATATATTATATGTATATATCATAAATTTAACACAAAACCCACATTTTACACATGTATAGTTTACTAGAATATTTAATACAAACACACCAAAGTCTAAACAAGTGACACTTAACCATCTTTTAAGACTAGTACATATGCATCCAATGATTTAGCTATTGTTGATTATTAATAGGTGTGGAATACATTAATGACACCATTTGAATCATATGAAATTGATCTGTAATCATTAATAAGTAAAGTAAATAGTCTCTTTTACTAAACATGATGAAAAACAACTTTAATATAGCAAGGTGCATATACAGATTAGCAGTGATAGATGGCTAAAAAAAGACAGCTAGTGTAGACACATAACAATAAAATAGTATAGGAAATGTGCAAACATACATATAAAACATCATATCAAAGGCTTATAACAAAATTAAGCAAGTTAAAATATCTAAAATAGAAACAGTTCATCAGATCACTTTGGAGTTACAAAGGTTTAAATTTACTTTGACAAATGAAACGTTCTGCTTAAGAGATTCAATGGTTTTCTTTGGGGTATCAATTTAAAGAAGGATCTCTGACAAAAAGTTCCCACCCAGAAAACACAGGTCTAAGTCCTCAGACCAACACTAACTTAGATCACTGTCGCATCAACTTTCTTATCATCTACTTTTAACTAAAACGAAAATACTTTTTTTACATTATAGCATTACTGAAAAATAACTTGTGTAAAAAAAATATAACAACAATTTAATGTAAATGTGGTAGTCTATAATACTAAAAAGGGGTTTGTCATTGTTTAAACAAAAAACTAAATAATTCATGGTCATTTAAATAATTGAGTGTAATTTTGATGCACACTGCTTTGTTTGTCCAACAAAACATAATACAACTCAATGTTGGGTTACTAGCTGGTCCCTCCATTTGTTTGATCTATCATCTGATTCTATATAATTGTGAACATTTTCATTTAGGTTAATGCATTTCTAGCTTGACCTTGACATTCATTTGTTCTTGACCTACATTTCTCCACATTTGATTTTATGAAAGACTTCTGATAACATCTGATTACACATGGCAGCATATGGATTCATGGCCACCACCTGCTGCTTGGCAAACTGTCCTCCGAGAGAAGCTGCATGTTTAAAATCTTCTAGAGATTCTTCATCCATACCTGAATCAAAATTAGTCAAATTGCAGTAAATTGTTGGTAATAATTTAGAATAAAAATATAATTACATTAAATATACAACATTTCTAAATTATAATATATTTTTTTCTGATGTTGTTGTATTTCAACTCTATCTTCATCCATATGTTCTATATTTTGTCTTGGTTGTCACATTGGTTGGTGGTTGGAGCATAAGTTATAAATGTGTCTTTTAATTAACAACAAACCCCAGGGATGGCTGTTGTCAAGTAGTTTCAGAGTAAAGGTTGCATTTCTGTAATTATAGACAATATAATTGCCATAGGATCTCGCTTTATCGCTAAAACTGTGTCCCTTTTACTATGAAGTTTAATAAAAATTTATATATATCCTAGAATGGAGAGTTGATATGCACTACATTTTTATTCAAAGGTCAAAACACAAAGGCTGTGCGGCATATTTCATTTTAATATATACCTTAAACTTCCAAGACTTCATACTTATACTAAAACTTTGCACTATCCCTAACTTCACTAAATAGGTCTTTCTCAGAATTCAATTCAACCACCTACCATGTACATTTATAGTATACATGTATCATTCCCAAGTTATGTCTCTATGAGATGAAAAATTGAGATCATATCTGGGAAACAGTACGAAAACAAAACAAATTATCTATGAATTTTATGTTTCTCCCCAAAACAGGCGTGGTTTGTTAAACAGCTGTATTTTACAATATTTTTGTAAAAGTAAATGGAATAATGACAACAATGGATACAAATGCACTCTTGGCCAGGTGCGCTAAAACAGGTGACTAAAATGCGTAATAATTAGTTTATCATTATCATTACCCAGTTTTAATTTACCTTCTAGTTTGTAGATAAGTCCTCTCTGTGTATAGGCCTGACAAGCCACCTGACCACGTCCATTACTTAAATCAATAGCTTTATTACCCAGTTTTATTTACCTTCTAGTTTGTAGATAAGTCATCTCTGTGTATAGGCCTGACAAGCCACCTGACCACGTCCATTACTTAAATCAATAGCTTTATTACCCAGTTTTATTTACCTTCTAGTTTGTAGATAAGTCCTCTCTGTGTATAGGCCTGACAAGCCACCTGACCATGTCCATTACTTAAATCAATAGCTTTATTACCCAGTTTTATTTACCTTCTAGTTTGTAGATAAGTCCTCTCTATGTATAGGCCTGACAAGCCACCTGACCACGTCCATTACTTAAATCAATAGCTTTATTACCCAGTTTTATTTACCATCTAGTTTGTAGATAAGTCCTCTCTGTGTATAGGCCTGACAAGCCACCTGACCATGTCCATTACTTAAATCAATAGCTTTATTACCCAGTTTTAATTTACCTTCTACTTTGTAGATAAGTCCTCTCTGTGTATAGGCCTGACAAGCCACCTGACCACGTCCATTACTTAAATCAATAGCTTTATTACCCAGTTTTATTTACCTTCTAGTTTGTAGATAAGTCCTCTCTGTGTATAGGACTGACAAGCCACCTGACCACGTCCATTACTTAAATCAATAGCTTTATCATTACCCAGTTTTATTTACCTTCTAGTTTGTAGATAAGTCCTCTCTGTGTATAGGCCTGACAAGCCACCTGACCATGTCCATTACTTAAATCAATAGCTTTATTACCCAGTTTTATTTACCTTCTAGTTTGTAGATAAGTCCTCTCTGTGTATAGGCCTGACAAGCCACCTGACCACGTCCATTACTTAAATCAATAGCTTTATTACCCAGTTTTATTTACCATCTAATTTGTAGATAAGTCCTCTCTGTGTATAGGCCTGACAAGCCACCTGACCATGTCCATTACTTAAATCAATAGCTTTATTACCCAGTTTTAATTTACCTTCTACTTTGTAGATAAGTCCTCTCTGTGTATAGGCCTGACAAGCCACCTGACCACGTCCATTACTTAAATCAATAGCTTTATTACCCAGTTTTATTTACCTTCTAGTTTGTAGATAAGTCCTCTCTGTGTATAGGACTGACAAGCCACCTGACCACGTCCATTACTTAAATCAATAGCTTTATCATTACCCAGTTTTATTTACCTTCTAGTTTGTAGATAAGTCCTCTCTGTGTATAGGCCTGACAAGCCACCTGACCATGTCCATTACTTATATCAATAGCTTTATTACCCAGTTTTATTTACCTTCTAGTTTGTAGATAAGTCCTCTCTATGTATAGGCCTGACAAGCCACCTGACCATGTCCATTACTTATATCAATAGCTTTATTACCCAGTTTTATTTACCTTCTAGTTTGTAGATAAGTCCTCTCTATGTATAGGCCTGACAAGCCACCTGACCACGTCCATTACTTAAATCAATAGCTTTATCATTACCCAGTTTTATTTACCTTCTAGTTTGTAGATTAGTTCTCTCTGTGTATAGGCCTGACAAGCCACCTGACCATGTCCATTACTTAAATCAATAGCTTTATCATTACCCAGTTTTATTTACCTTTTAGTTTGTAGATTAGTTCTCTCTGTGTATAGGCCTGACAAGCCACCTGACCATGTCCATTACTTAAATCAATAGCTTTATTACCCAGTTTTATTTACCTTCTAGTTTGTAGATAAGTCCTCTCTATGTATGGGCCTGACAAGCCACCTGACCACGTCCATTACTTAAATCAATAGCTTTATTACCCAGTTTTATTTACCTTCTAGTTTGTAGATAAGTCCTCTCTATGTATAGGCCTGACAAGCCACCTGACCATGTCCATTACTTAAATCAATAGCTTTATTACCCAGTTTTATTTACTTTCTAGTTTGTAGATAAGTCCTCTCTATGTATAGGCCTGACAAGCCACCTGACCATGTCCATTACTTAAATCAATAGCTTTATCATTACCCAGTTTTATTTACCTTCTAGTTTGTAGATTAGTCCTCTCTGTGTATAGGACTGACAAGCCACCTGACCACGTCCATTACTTAAATCAATAGCTTTATCATTACCCAGTTTTATTTACCTTCTAGTTTGTAGATAAGTCCTCTCTATGTATAGGCCTGACAAGCCACCTGACCATGTCCATTACTTAAATCAATAGCTTTATCATTACCCAGTTTTATTTACCTTCTAGTTTGTAGATTAGTTCTCTCTGTGTATAGGCCTGACAGGCCACCTGACCACGTCCATTACTTAAATCAATAGCTTTATTACCCAGTTTTATTTACCTTCTAGTTTGTAGATAAGTCCTCTCTATGTATAGGCCTGACAAGCCACCTGACCATGTCCATTACTTAAATCAATAGCTTTATTACCCAGTTTTATTTACCTTCTAGTTTGTAGATAAGCCCTCTTTGTGTATAGGCCTGAGAAGCCACCTGATCACGTCCATTACTTAAATCAATAGCTTTATCATTACCCAGTTTTATTTACCTTCTAGTTTGTAGATAAGTCCTCTCTGTGTATAGGCCTGACAAGCCACCTGACCACGTCCATTACTTAAATCAATAGCTTTATTATTACCCAGTTTTATTTACCTTCTAGTTTGTAGATTAGTTCTCTCTGTGTATAGGCCTGACAAACCACCTGACCATGTCCATTACTTAAATCAATAGCTTTATTACCCAGTTTTATTTACCTTCTAGTTTGTAGATAAGTCCTCTCTGTGTATAGGCCTGACAAGCCACCTGACCACGTCCATTACTTAAATCAATAGCTTTATTACCCAGTTTTATTTACCTTCTAGTTTGTAGATAAGTCCTCTCTGTGTATAGGCCTGACAAGCCACCTGACCATGTCCATTACTTAAATCAATAGTTTTATTACCCAGTTTTATTTACCTTCTAGTTTGTAGATAAGTCCTCTCTGTGTATAGGCCTGACAAGCCACCTGACCACGTCCATTACTTAAATCAATAGCTTTATCATTACCCAGTTTTATTTACCTTCTAGTTTGTAGATAAGTCCTCTCTGTGTATAGGCCTGACAAGCCACCTGACCACGTCCATTACTTAAATCAATAGCTTTATCATTACCCAGTTTTATTTACCTTCTAGTTTGTAGATTAGTTCTCTCTGTGTATAGGCCTGACAAGCCACCTGACCATGTCCATTACTTAAATCAATAGCTTTATCATTACCCAGTTTTATTTACATTTTAGTTTGTAGATTAGTTCTCTCTGTGTATAGGCCTGACAAGCCACCTGACCATGTCCATTACTTAAATCAATAGCTTTATTACCCAGTTTTATTTACCTTCTAGTTTGTAGATAAGTCCTCTCTATGTATGGGCCTGACAAGCCACCTGACCACGTCCATTACTTAAATCAATAGCTTTATTACCCAGTTTTATTTACCTTCTAGTTTGTAGATAAGTCCTCTCTATGTATAGGCCTGACAAGCCACCTGACCATGTCCATTACTTAAATCAATAGCTTTATTACCCAGTTTTATTTACTTTCTAGTTTGTAGATAAGTCCTCTCTATGTATAGGCCTGACAAGCCACCTGACCATGTCCATTACTTAAATCAATAGCTTTATCATTACCCAGTTTTATTTACCTTCTAGTTTGTAGATTAGTTCTCTCTGTGTATAGGCCTGACAAGCCACCTGACCACGTCCATTACTTAAATCAATAGCTTTATTACCCAGTTTTATTTACCTTCTAGTTTGTAGATAAGTCCTCTCTATGTATAGGCCTGACAAGCCACCTGACCATGTCCATTACTTAAATCAATAGCTTTATTACCCAGTTTTATTTACTTTCTAGTTTGTAGATAAGTCCTCTCTATGTATAGGCCTGACAAGCCACCTGACCATGTCCATTACTTAAATCAATAGCTTTATCATTACCCAGTTTTATTTACCTTCTAGTTTGTAGATAAGTCCTCTCTGTGTATAGGCCTGACAAGCCACCTGACAACGTCCATTACTTAAATCAATAGCTTTATTATTACCCAGTTTTATTTACCTTCTAGTTTGTAGATTAGTTCTCTCTGTGTATAGGCCTGACAAACCACCTGACCATGTCCATTACTTAAATCAATAGCTTTATTACCCAGTTTTATTTACCTTCTAGTTTGTAGATAAGTCCTCTCTGTGTATAGGCCTGACAAGCCACCTGACCACGTCCATTACTTAAATCAATAGCTTTATTACCCAGTTTTATTTACCTTCTAGTTTGTAGATAAGTCCTCTCTGTGTATAGGCCTGACAAGCCACCTGACCATGTCCATTACTTAAATCAATAGTTTTATTACCCAGTTTTATTTACCTTCTAGTTTGTAGATAAGTCCTCTCTGTGTATAGGCCTGACAAGCCACCTGACCACGTCCATTACTTAAATCAATAGCTTTATCATTACCCAGTTTTATTTACCTTCTAGTTTGTAGATAAATCCTCTCTGTGTATAGGCCTGACAATCCACCTGACCACGTCCATTACTTAAATCAATAGCTTTATTACCCAGTTTTATTTACCTTCTAGTTTGTAGATAAGTCCTCTCTGTGTATAGGCCTGACAAGCCACCTGACCACGTCCATTACTTAAATCAATAGCTTTATCATTACCCAGTTTTATTTACCTTCTAGTTTGTAGATTAGTTCTCTCTGTGTATAGGCCTGACAAGCCACCTGACCATGTCCATTACTTAAATCAATAGCTTTATCATTACCCAGTTTTATTTACCTTTTAGTTTGTAGATTAGTTCTCTCTGTGTATAGGCCTGACAAGCCACCTGACCATGTCCATTACTTAAATCAATAGCTTTATTACCCAGTTTTATTTACCTTCTAGTTTGTAGATAAGTCCTCTCTATGTATGGGCCTGACAAGCCACCTGACCACGTCCATTACTTAAATCAATAGCTTTATTACCCAGTTTTATTTACCTTCTAGTTTGTAGATAAGTCCTCTCTATGTATAGGCCTGACAAGCCACCTGACCATGTCCATTACTTAAATCAATAGCTTTATTACCCAGTTTTATTTACTTTCTAGTTTGTAGATAAGTCCTCTCTATGTATAGGCCTGACAAGCCACCTGACCATGTCCATTACTTAAATCAATAGCTTTATCATTACCCAGTTTTATTTACCTTCTAGTTTGTAGATTAGTCCTCTCTGTGTATAGGACTGACAAGCCACCTGACCACGTCCATTACTTAAATCAATAGCTTTATCATTACCCAGTTTTATTTACCTTCTAGTTTGTAGATAAGTCCTCTCTATGTATAGGCCTGACAAGCCACCTGACCATGTCCATTACTTAAATCAATAGCTTTATCATTACCCAGTTTTATTTACCTTCTAGTTTGTAGATTAGTTCTCTCTGTGTATAGGCCTGACAAGCCACCTGACCACGTCCATTACTTAAATCAATAGCTTTATTACCCAGTTTTATTTACCTTCTAGTTTGTAGATAAGTCCTCTCTATGTATAGGCCTGACAAGCCACCTGACCATGTCCATTACTTAAATCAATAGCTTTATCATTACCCAGTTTTATTTACCTTCTAGTTTGTAGATAAGTCCTCTCTGTGTATAGGCCTGACAAGCCACCTGACCACGTCCATTACTTAAATCAATAGCTTTATTACCCAGTTTTATTTACCTTCTAGTTTGTAGATAAGTCCTCTCTATGTATAGGCCTGACAAGCCACCTGACCATGTCCATTACTTAAATCAATAGCTTTATCATTACCCAGTTTTATTTACCTTCTAGTTTGTAGATTAGTTCTCTCTGTGTATAGGCCTGACAAGCCACCTGACCACGTCCATTACTTAAATCAATAGCTTTATCATTACCCAGTTTTATTTACCTTCTAGTTTGTAGATAAATCCTCTCTGTGTATAGGCCTGACAATCCACCTGACCACGTCCATTACTTAAATCAATAGCTTTATTACCCAGTTTTATTTACCTTCTAGTTTGTAGATAAGTCCTCTCTGTGTATAGGCCTGACAAGCCACCTGACCACGTCCATTACTTAAATCAATAGCTTTATCATTACCCAGTTTTATTTACCTTCTAGTTTGTAGATTAGTTCTCTCTGTGTATAGGCCTGACAAGCCACCTGACCATGTCCATTACTTAAATCAATAGCTTTATCATTACCCAGTTTTATTTACCTTTTAGTTTGTAGATTAGTTCTCTCTGTGTATAGGCCTGACAAGCCACCTGACCATGTCCATTACTTAAATCAATAGCTTTATTACCCAGTTTTATTTACCTTCTAGTTTGTAGATAAGTCCTCTCTATGTATGGGCCTGACAAGCCACCTGACCACGTCCATTACTTAAATCAATAGCTTTATTACCCAGTTTTATTTACCTTCTAGTTTGTAGATAAGTCCTCTCTATGTATAGGCCTGACAAGCCACCTGACCATGTCCATTACTTAAATCAATAGCTTTATTACCCAGTTTTATTTACTTTCTAGTTTGTAGATAAGTCCTCTCTATGTATAGGCCTGACAAGCCACCTGACCATGTCCATTACTTAAATCAATAGCTTTATCATTACCCAGTTTTATTTACCTTCTAGTTTGTAGATTAGTCCTCTCTGTGTATAGGACTGACAAGCCACCTGACCACGTCCATTACTTAAATCAATAGCTTTATCATTACCCAGTTTTATTTACCTTCTAGTTTGTAGATAAGTCCTCTCTATGTATAGGCCTGACAAGCCACCTGACCATGTCCATTACTTAAATCAATAGCTTTATCATTACCCAGTTTTATTTACCTTCTAGTTTGTAGATTAGTTCTCTCTGTGTATAGGCCTGACAAGCCACCTGACCACGTCCATTACTTAAATCAATAGCTTTATTACCCAGTTTTATTTACCTTCTAGTTTGTAGATAAGTCCTCTCTATGTATAGGCCTGACAAGCCACCTGACCATGTCCATTACTTAAATCAATAGCTTTATCATTACCCAGTTTTATTTACCTTCTAGTTTGTAGATAAGTCCTCTCTGTGTATAGGCCTGACAAGCCACCTGACCACGTCCATTACTTAAATCAATAGCTTTATTACCCAGTTTTATTTACCTTCTAGTTTGTAGATAAGTCCTCTCTATGTATAGGCCTGACAAGCCACCTGACCATGTCCATTACTTAAATCAATAGCTTTATCATTACCCAGTTTTATTTACCTTCTAGTTTGTAGATTAGTTCTCTCTGTGTATAGGCCTGACAAGCCACCTGACCACGTCCATTACTTAAATCAATAGCTTTATTACCCAGTTTTATTTACCTTCTAGTTTGTAGATAAAGTCCTCTCTGTGTATAGGCCTGACAAACCACCTGACCATGTCCATTACTTAAATCAATAGCTTTATCATTACCCAGTTTTATTTACCTTCTAGTTTGTAGATTAGTTCTCTCTGTGTATAGACCTGACAAGCCACCTGACCACGTCCATTACTTAAATCAATAGCTTTATTACCCAGTTTTATTTACCTTCTAGTTTGTAGATAAGTCCTCTCTATGTATAGGCCTGACAAGCCACCTGACCATGTCCATTACTTAAATCAATAGCTTTATTACCCAGTTTTATTTACCTTCTAGTTTGTAGATAAGTCCTTTCTGTGTATAGGCCTGACAAACCACCTGACCATGTCCATTACTTAAATCAATAGCTTTATCATTACCCAGTTTTATTTACCTTCTAGTTTGTAGATAAGTCCTCTCTGTGTATAGGCCTGACAAGCCACCTGACCACGTCCATTACTTAAATCAATAGCTTTATCATTACCCAGTTTTATTTACCTTCTAGTTTGTAGATAAGTCCTCTCTGTGTATAGGCCCCACAAGCCACCTGACCATGTCCATAATTACTTAAATCAATAGCTTTATCATTACCCAGTTTTATTTACCTTCTAGTTTGTAGATTAGTTCTCTCTGTGTATAGGCCTGACAAGCCACCTGACCACGTCCATTACTTAAATCAATAGCTTTATTACCCAGTTTTATTTACCTTCTAGTTTGTAGATAAGTCCTCTCTGTGTATAGGCCTGACAAGCCACCTGACCATGTCCATTACATAAATCAATAGCTTTATCATTACCCAGTGTTATTTACCTTCTAGCTTGTAGATAAGCCCTCTTTGTGTATAGGCCTGACAAGCCACCTGACCACGTCCATTACTTAAATCAATAGCTTTATCATTACCCAGTTTTATTTACGTGCTAGTTTGTAGATAAGTCCTCTCTGTGTATAGGCCTGACAAGCCACCTGACCACGTCCATTACTTAAATCAATAGCTTTATCATTACCCAGTTTTATTTACCTTCTAGTTTGTAGATAAGTCCTCTCTGTGTATAGGCCTGACAAGCCACCTGACCATGTCCATTACTTAAATCAATAGCTTTATTACCCAGTTTTATTTACCTTCTAGTTTGTAGATAAGTCCTCTCTGTGTATAGGCCTGACAAACCACCTGACCATGTCCATTACTTAAATCAATAGCTTTATCATTACCCAGTTTCATTTACCTTCTAGTTTGTAGATAAGTCCTCTCTGTGTATAGGCCTGACAAGCCACCTGACCATGTCCATTACTTAAATCAATAGCTTTATTACCCAGTTTTATTTACCTTCTAGTTTGTAGATAAGTCCTCTCTGTGTATAGGCCTGACAAGCCACCTGACCATGTCCATTACTTAAATCAATAGCTTTATTACCCAGTTTAAATTTACCTTCTAGTTTGTAGATAAGTCCTCTCTGTGTATAGGCCTGAGAAGCCACCTGACCATGTCCATTACTTAAATCAATAGCTTTATCATTACCCAGTTTTATTTACCTTCTAGTTTATAGATAAGTCCTCTCTATGTATAGGCCTGACAAGCCACCTGACCATGTCCATTACTTAAATCAATAGCTTTATCATTACCCAGTTTTATTTACCTTCTAGTTTGTAGATAAGTCCTCTCTGTGTATAGGCCTGACAAGCCACCTGACCACGTCCATTACTTAAATCAATAGCTTTATTACCCAGTTTTATTTACCTTCTAGTTTGTAGATAAGTCCTCTCTATGTATAGGCCTGACAAGCCACCTGACCATGTCCATTACTTAAATCAATAGCTTTATCATTACCCAGTTTTATTTACCTTCTAGTTTGTAGATTAGTTCTCTCTGTGTATAGGCCTGACAAGCCACCTGACCACGTCCATTACTTAAATCAATAGCTTTATTACCCAGTTTTATTTACCTTCTAGTTTGTAGATAAGTCCTCTCTGTGTATAGGCCTGACAAACCACCTGACCATGTCCATTACTTAAATCAATAGCTTTATCATTACCCAGTTTTATTTACCTTCTAGTTTGTAGATTAGTTCTCTCTGTGTATAGACCTGACAAGCCACCTGACCACGTCCATTACTTAAATCAATAGCTTTATTACCCAGTTTTATTTACCTTCTAGTTTGTAGATAAGTCCTCTCTATGTATAGGCCTGACAAGCCACCTGACCATGTCCATTACTTAAATCAATAGCTTTATTACCCAGTTTTATTTACCTTCTAGTTTGTAGATAAGTCCTCTCTATGTATAGGCCTGACAAGCCACCTGACCATGTCCATTACTTAAATCAATAGCTTTATCATTACCCAGTTTTATTTACCTTCTAGTTTGTAGATAAGTCCTCTCTGTGTATAGGCCTGACAAGCCACCTGACCACGTCCATTACTTAAATCAATAGCTTTATTACCCAGTTTTATTTACCTTCTAGTTTGTAGATAAGTCCTCTCTATGTATAGGCCTGACAAGCCACCTGACCATGTCCATTACTTAAATCAATAGCTTTATCATTACCCAGTTTTATTTACCTTCTAGTTTGTAGATTAGTTCTCTCTGTGTATAGGCCTGACAAGCCACCTGACCACGTCCATTACTTAAATCAATAGCTTTATTACCCAGTTTTATTTACCTTCTAGTTTGTAGATAAGTCCTCTCTGTGTATAGGCCTGACAAACCACCTGACCATGTCCATTACTTAAATCAATAGCTTTATCATTACCCAGTTTTATTTACCTTCTAGTTTGTAGATTAGTTCTCTCTGTGTATAGACCTGACAAGCCACCTGACCACGTCCATTACTTAAATCAATAGCTTTATTACCCAGTTTTATTTACCTTCTAGTTTGTAGATAAGTCCTCTCTATGTATAGGCCTGACAAGCCACCTGACCATGTCCATTACTTAAATCAATAGCTTTATTACCCAGTTTTATTTACCTTCTAGTTTGTAGATAAGTCCTCTCTATGTATAGGCCTGACAAGCCACCTGACCATGTCCATTACTTAAATCAATAGCTTTATTACCCAGTTTTATTTACCTTCTAGTTTGTAGATAAGTCTTTCAGTGTATAGGCCTGACAAACCACCTGACCATGTCCATTACTTAAATCAATAGCTTTATCATTACCCAGTTTTATTTACCTTCTAGTTTGTAGATAAGTCCTCTCTGTGTATAGGCCTGACAAGCCACCTGACCACGTCCATTACTTAAATCAATAGCTTTATCATTACCCAGTTTTATTTACCTTCTAGTTTGTAGATAAGTCCTCTCTGTGAATAGGCCCCACAAGCCACCTGACCATGTCCATAATTACTTAAATCAATAGCTTTATCATTACCCAGTTTTATTTACCTTCTAGTTTGTAGATTAGTTCTCTCTGTGTATAGGCCTGACAAGCCACCTGACCACGTCCATTACTTAAATCAATAGCTTTATTACCCAGTTTTATTTACCTTCTAGTTTGTAGATAAGTCCTCTCTGTGTATAGGCCTGACAAGCCACCTGACCATGTCCATTACATAAATCAATAGCTTTATCATTACCCAGTGTTATTTACCTTCTAGCTTGTAGATAAGCCCTCTTTGTGTATAGGCCTGACAAGCCACCTGACCACGTCCATTACTTAAATCAATAGCTTTATCATTACCCAGTTTTATTTACCTTCTAGTTTGTAGATAAGTCCTCTCTGTGTATAGGCCTGACAAGCCACCTGACCACGTCCATTACTTAAATCAATAGCTTTATCATTACCCAGTTTTATTTACCTTCTAGTTTGTAGATAAGTCCTCTCTGTGTATAGGCCTGACAAGCCACCTGACCATGTCCATTACTTAAATCAATAGCTTTATTACCCAGTTTTATTTACCTTCTAGTTTGTAGATAAGTCCTCTCTGTGTATAGGCCTGACAAACCACCTGACCATGTCCATTACTTAAATCAATAGCTTTATCATTACCCAGTTTCATTTACCTTCTAGTTTGTAGATAAGTCCTCTCTGTGTATAGGCCTGACAAGCCACCTGACCATGTCCATTACTTAAATCAATAGCTTTATTACCCAGTTTTATTTACCTTCTAGTTTGTAGATAAGTCCTCTCTGTGTATAGGCCTGACAAGCCACCTGACCATGTCCATTACTTAAATCAATAGCTTTATTACCCAGTTTTAATTTACCTTCTAGTTTGTAGATAAGTCCTCTCTGTGTATAGGCCTGAGAAGCCACCTGACCATGTCCATTACTTAAATCAATAGCTTTATCATTACCCAGTTTTATTTACCTTCTAGCTTGTAGATAAGTCCTCTCTGTGTATAGGCCTGACAAGCCACCTGACCATGTCCATTACTTAAATCAATAGCTTTATTACCCAGTTTTATTTACCTTCTAGTTTGTAGATAAGTCCTCTCTGTGTATAGGCCTGACAAGCCACCTGACCACGTCCATTACTTAAATCAATAGCTTTATCATTACCCAGTTTTATTTACCTTCTAGTTTGTAGATAAGTCCTCTCTGTGTATAGGCCTGACAAGCCACCTGACCACGTCCATTACTTAAATCAATAGCTTTATTCAAATCATCTATGGCACCTGAAACAAGTCGAAATTCATATTTATTGAAAAGAACAAGAGGAAAAATATAATGCTAGTGATATTGTCACCCTCTAAGGGAATATATGTGCATATTGTTTGACTCAATAAAAGTTCCAACAAAACCATTGTTGCATAAACATGAAAATATATACAAAAGTTAGGAATGAAAAGAAAGGAACTATATATAATATAATGTTTATAGTAAGACTTTACCACATGTACCAGTTGTTATTGTGTTTTAGGTGCTCACTCTACAAAATCTATTTCAATATCATCTGAGGTAAAGGTTAGAGAACTTAAAGGTTTATCGACATTCATACGTCTTTTCTCCTGTACATGCAAATAAAAGTTCCTTTTATCTCGGCGACTTATGCTATATTCCTATTACTGCATTAGATTCAAGTAGTTTTTTTATGTCTAAGGTTTCTCTTAACTTGGCAGATTTCTTTCTGTATATTAAATTATACCTACCTTCAACATCTCCTTTAAGTCTTAGTGCCTGAGCCCTATTATTATATCCAGATGCCCTCCTTGGTAATACATTAATGGCCTTAGAGAAGAGGTCCAGTGACTTGTGAAGGTCTCCAGTTTCAGCGGCCTTTACTCCATCTGCTTCAAGAATCTTTACTTGTTTTATTTCTGCAGTTTCAACTTCCTCTGTAAAATTAACAGACTGACTTGGTTTTTAACACCATAGTTTACACATAGTTTTGAACCACCATTTTTGCTTTTACCCCTCAATAGTAGAAGCCCACAACCCCCACACTCAAGATCAGCATGCCATCATGAGATCACTTAAGCAGTAACTGTCATGACTGTACATGTGCTTTAGAATGTTGATCTGTTGTCAGAAAACTCAAAAAAGCTATAAGTGCTTTCATTCTATCTCTCACCTTAGGCATGTTAGGGTCAGGACAGAATCTTATTAACTATTGGTGCCTTTTGTTTCCCAGCGATACAACATTTAACATATAGCTATAAATAATAAGTACCAATAGGAACCTATATATATATATCAGCTATTTCAGTGTGCTCACGTTTTTGAGTGTAAGCAAATTACCTACAATTATTAGTTTAAATGAAAATAGTTGATTATAAACAAGATTAAGCGTATCAGCTGTCTGGTAACTAATCCAGCCAACAGGAAACGCTACTAGACATGCTAGAAGGGTTGAGAACGCATAGATTTGGCATAAGATGACACCAGAAAGAATGACTTGTCAGTTCCCTCAAAGACGATTAGTGTGATTAGCATGATTAGGATCAAGGAAATCCATCGAAAAAAAAGCTTCTTCGAAAGAATCATCACAAACTGGAATACTCTTTATCAATATTTGTCCGCCATTCCTGCCATTACTGGAGTGTAGTAATGCCCTTTACTGTCAGGCGTCAAACGGTCATTTTTAGCAACTGTTAGCGTCAAATTGGTTAAATCTTACTGTGTTGGTGATTTGTAAGAGGTAATAAATAATTATCATTTAATACCATAGTTTTTGGGAAAAATTTAACGTGATGCATCAAAATCTGCTGGGTTTTTTTTCGTCTAAAAAGAAAGTGTACATTTTATCGTCATGCACCAAAAATTACTGTTAACGTCATTTGGCAAGAATATTTACCTTTCTTTGTCATGAAGGTAACCCAATTACCACCCACTTAATGGGAATCACAAAGGTTCCTGTAAATTTGGATGTCATAATACAAAATAACTGATGCCACACTGAAAAATGATTGTTGTATAACATCAATACATGCAACATGATGTAGTTCAAGCAAGGCAGATTCTCAGTTCAACTTGGACAGATTTCCAAAAAGCAATAAGGTGAATGATCTACTGCCTAGCCTTTTGGACATTGATGATTAAGAGGCATTCAAGACCAACCATATCTATTTTGAATGACACATTTTTATTTCAACATACATCTATAAAATTGAGAATGGAAATGGGGAATGTGTCAAAGAGACAACAACCCGCCCAAATAAAAAACAACAGCAGAGGGTCACCAACAGGTCTTCAATGTAGCGAGAAATTCCCGCACCCGAAGGCGTCCTTCAGCTGGCCCCTAAACAAATATATACTAGTCCAGTGATAATGAACGCCATACTAATTTCCAAATTGTACACAAGAAACTAAAATTAAAATAATACAAGACTAACAAAGGCCAGAGGCTCCTGACTTGGGACAGGCGCAAAAATGCGGCGGGGTTAAACATGTTTGTGAGATCTCAACCCTCCCCCTATACCTCTAACCAATGTAGTAAAGTAAACCCATAACAATACCAGTGATATTGTTGTCTTTTTTCAAAACTACCTCTACCGTTTTTTATTGGGAAAATTGCATATTTTTTAATGAAATTGGGAAATTTGTATATTTTTGATTCTAAACACATCTCCGATTTTTTGCTGACCTTTGCTGTCTTTTTTGCACTGTTTTTTCATGTATATTTTGGTTGTCAGACATTTTCAACCTGAAAGGTACTTTTCGGAGAGGGGAGTGAAACCAAAACAATGATGGTACTTAATGCATTGAAAACCATGTGTCTTACAAAACACCATGATGATTCTGATCAGAAAACTGGATGTCAAAAGTGCTTTCTAATATCAAAATAATAACATGAATACGAAATTTACAAACATTACTACCAATGCATCACTGTTTTGGGAAAATGTTGAACTTTTTGGGAGGAATTTTAAGCCATTTTTTTTAGTAATTGGGAATTTTCTCTAGGGGAAAAGGCCGAATTTCGGCTGTAATTTGAGGCAAACAATATCACTGAATACGCACATTAAAATTCAGTTCAAGAGAAATCTGAGTCTGATGTCAGAAGATGTAACCAAAGAAAATAAACAAAATGACAATAATACATAAATAACAACAGACTACTAGCAGTTAACTGACATGCCAGCTCCAGACTTCAACTAAACTGACTGAAAGATTATGATTTCATCATATGAACATCAGGCACAATCCTTCCCGTTAGGGGTTTAGTATCATACCATCATAACATATATGAGAAGAACATAACCCGTGTCATGCCAACAACTGTTTTTAGAATAAATGTGTTTAGTTCCGATGCAAAGACCTTATCAGTGACTCAATATTAACGCCAAAATATGCAATCTTTAATGACTTGACAACAGTATCGTAATTATATCCTTTCTTAATAAGTCTATTCAAAGGTTTTGTAAGTTTCTGAGGTGAATACTGACACCTTTGTGCTTTATAAAGAATATTACCATAAAAAATTGGATGTGAAATACCTGAACGTATTAAAAGTCTGCATGTTGAGCTATATTTACGAATAATGTCTTTATACCAATGATAAAATTTAGTAAATGTTTTGACTAGTTTGTGATATCGAAAACCCTGGTGTAATAATTTTTCAGTAATACATAAATTTCTCTCGTTAAAATCTAAAACATTGTTACATACACGAGCGAATCGTACAATTTGAGATATATAAACACCGTATTCATGTGATTATTCAACAGACTCTTTATACTTTATGCTGCATTACCATGATTACCCATATTCATTTGTAGATTGATAGCTTTTTATGCCCCATTTATAGGTATTATGTTTAAGAGATAACTGTATTGTATTTGAAGCTTTAAGGACGTCCATCGGTAGTTTTACTGTTGCAAATTTAGTTTACCTGGCGACGCGGAGCGGAGACAGGTAAACGGGTATTTGCGACAGTAAAACTACCGATGGACGTCCGCAAAGCTTCAAATACAATACAGTTATCTCTATTCTAATGCAAAACAAGTTCATAATTAAATTTCAATCATAATTTCAGTGTAAAATCTTCATTAAAAAAAATTCCGCGAAAAAATGTTATCTTCTTTGGTCCCTACACTACGGGACGTCATAGGTATGCTTCCGGCGTAAAACATAAACAACGGGCGTTTTCTGGCTTCTGTGCCGCTTCAGAATGTAATAAAATTTGGTAAAAAGAAGATTTTTAGGCGCAAGAAGTGAGTTTATTGTTTATTATTGTAGAAATAACATGTCAATACATTCCGAAATTCAAAATGTCGGCTTCCTTAGTTACAGACAAGGAGATAGAGAATTTTACGCTTGCTGTCATCCAATCAGAACAATTGTTACAAAATAATTGCATTAGAATTTCTGGTCTGTGCGTCAGTTTTGTCGTCTGTCCATCTATTCCTCTTCAGGAAAAGTTTTTTGGTTAAGGCAGTTTTTAATGAACATGATGAAGTTGAAGTCCAGTCAACTTGAAACTTGGTACACATCTTCCCTATGATATGATCTTTCTTATTTTAATGTCAAATAAGTGATTGTATTCCAGTTTCACAGTCCACTGAACATAAAAAAAATATATACAACGACAAGCAGCACGCTTTATAACAGGCGACTATAAAACCAGAGAAAATGGCTGCGTAACAGAAATGCTCGCCAAACTTGAACTTCAAGAACTAAAAGCCAGACGCACTAGCCAAAAACTTATATTTTTGTACAAGGTGGTTGAGGGATTGGTACCTGCTATCGATCCAGACGACTTTTTAAAATCAGCCAGACCAAGACGAACCA
The DNA here is from genome assembly GCA_037788925.1 of Mytilus galloprovincialis. Lineage (NCBI taxonomy): Eukaryota > Metazoa > Mollusca > Bivalvia > Mytilida > Mytilidae > Mytilus > Mytilus galloprovincialis. The sequence continues at coordinate 74,487,390 of CM075342.1, read as the reverse complement.
TCACAGCGAAAAAGTTCGAAAATTACCAGGCAACAAACATAGTGGAAAAACAAGTGAGGAACAATACTAGGTGCTTTGACATTCCCACCAGTAAAACTCAGCAATACTCAAACTCATTCTTTGTGTCCACAGTTATTAACTGGAACCATCTTGAGGACACTATTGTGCGCGAAACGAGCGTTGAGAGCTTTAAAGCTGCTCTCACGAGACGTCAGTAAATCGACGGCGCCTTCACCCCGTTGTATTAAAGCCAGAATTGGTAGCTACGACGTAACCATACAGATACAGATACAGATAGTGCAGATTGGGCATCCGCATCCCTGTACTATGGACACATTTTTGTTTTTTTAATTAATTTTATTATAAAGTAATCACACAAAATTTATGCATCTGATCCACATGCACTTGTTTCTATCCAAGGCAAGTTGCCTATATATATATATAAATATGGATACTGGATAGTCGACCTTCCCATTGACATGGATAGAAACAAGTGCCTGTGAATTTATATGGAACTCTTGTCTCTTGATGATTATCATACCATACCTTCAGAAGGTGACGTGTCTTTATTGTCTTCAACTACATCACCGTATGGTAAGTTTGGATTAAACAATCTGTCCAAAACCTCTTTATCATGTTCAGAAATTTGCGTATTATCAAACGACATTTCAATATCGTCAGAACAGGGGAATAGGAGTAAAGGGAAATGAACGTCAGTTTCAGTGTCTTCTTCTCTTACATGTAGTAGATTCCTCCGTTATCGGAACACCCGTATTACACGATTCGTTCGACAACTGGTAGAGTAATCTACATGTTTGTTAGGTACTCCAACCAATTATTTTTCGTGAAGGGTGGTAGTTTTTTTTTAATGTTTGATTCCTATTATCTGGCAGTTTCAGAAAGTTCATTTTGTTTTAACATTTTAAAATTAGAAAGATTTGAAATGTTTGCTTTATAAAATTTTAAACTGCATTCTAATATGACGTCCTTATTACGCTTTGTAAACAAAGCCGTGTTCTAATGAGCACAAAATATGTTTGACACATGCGCACGAACTTACTGTTTATATTAACGTTATTTCAATCGTTATCCATTAAAATATATACATTAAGCAGCTAACATAAACTTTTATTGTATATTTTCATAAAACAACATATATTTTCCCTGCACGTAGTTTTTAAACTTATCAAATTTGAAATGTAATGTACAGACTCCTCGGTAAGGAAATGGGAATAGTCAAAAGATTTTTACGGTATTTTCGTACGCTTCAACCTATAAAAATACAGTATTTGTCCTATTAGAATCGAAATAATTCCTTCATGTCATGCTCTATGCTCATTTTAACATGGGTAGGCATTATATTTGACCACATTTTACACCTCGCTTAAATGCCAAGGATTTGTATAGTCTTACTATACAAATCCTTGCTAATGCTCAGTGTAAAATATTGACAAATATAATGCCTACCCATGTTAAAATGAGCATAGACCATGACATGAAGGAATTATTTCTTAAATTTAAAAAAAACCAGATGCTCCGCAGGGCGTAGCTTTATACGACCGCAGAGGTTGAACCCTGAACGGTTAGGGCAAGTATGGACACAACATTCAAGCTGGATTCAGCTCTAAATTTGGATTGTGATTAAATAGTTGACACAGCATAGGTTTCTGACACAGAATGAATGTGTTCAAATGAAGTGAACTTAAAATTTTTGTTTCTCTTAGAGCAATTCACTATGCTGTTGAATATTAATCCTCTCAAAAAAATGTTTGAAGAAATTTTCTTTTTTATTTATGAAATTTCAAATGAGAAAAATTGAACCCAATTTTTTTAATCACATCCCCCTTTCCCTTATTCCAAAACTAATCTCATTTAAAATTTCTAATGGAGTTTGCAACAATAACTACTCATTTAAATACATCATAAAATATTAAGATGTAAAAAAACTGCTTGTTATCACTGAATGGTAAAGATTATTTTAATTTATCAGTTGGTAGTAAAAAGTGAATATACATTGTATATTGTATATAACAAAGATTTAAGTTGATTCTGGACAAAGAAAGATAACTCCAATTAAAAAAAAATCTTGCTATTGCACAATATTTTGCAATTAGATATTTCTTGCTTACTATTCTGGACAAAGAAAGATAACTCTAATTAAATTTTTTTTTGATATTTCACAATATTGTGCAATTAGATATTTCTTGCCATTGCGCAATACTGTGCAATTGAAAAGACTTGCTATTGCACAATACTTAATATAATAATTTTAGATCCTGATTTGGACCAACTTGAAAACTGGGCCCATAATAAAAAATCTAAGTACATTTTTGAATTCAGCATATCAAAGAACTTCTAGATTTCAATTTTTGTTAAAATCAGACTAAGTTTAATTTTGGACCCTTTGGACTTTAGTGTAGACCAATTTGAAAACAGGACCAAAAATGAAGAATCTACATACACAGTTAGATTTGGTATATCAAAGAACCCCATTTATTCAATTTTTGATGAAATCAAACAAAGTTTAATTTTGGACCCCGATTTGGACCAACTTGAAAACTGGGCCAATAATCAAGAATCTAAGTACATTTTTAGATTCAGCATATCAAAGAACCTAACTGATTCATTTTTTGTCAAAATCAAACTAAGTTTAATTTTGGACCCTTTGGACCTTAATGTAGACCAATTTGAAAACGGGACCAAAAGTTAAGAATCTACATACACAGTCATGACAGTTAGATTCAGCATATCAAAGAACCCCAATTATTCAATTTTGATGAAATCAAACAAAAGTTTAATTTTGGACCCTTTGGGCCCCTTATTATGTTGGGACCAAAACTCCCAAAATCAAACCCAACCTTTCTTTTATGGTCATAAACCTTGTGTTTAAATTTCATAGATTTCTATTTACTTATACTAACGTTATGGTGCGAAAACCAAGAAAAATGCTTATTTGGGTCCCTTTTTGGCCCCTAATTCCTAAACTGTTGGGACCTAAACTCCCAAAATCAATACCAACCTTCCTTTTGTAGTCATTAACATTGTGTTTAAATTTCATTGATTTCTATTTACTTAAACTAATGTTATTGTGCGAAAACCAAGAATAAATGCTTATTTGGGCCCTTTTTTGGCCCCTAATTCCTAAACTGTTGAGACCAAAACTCCCAAAATCAATCCCAACCGTTCTTTTGTGGTCATAAACCTTGTGTCAAAATTTCATAGATTTCTATTAACTTAAACTAAAGTTATAGTGCGAAAACCAAGAAAATGCTTATTTGGGCCCTTTTTGGCCCCTAATTCCTAAAATGTTGGGACCAAAACTCCCAAAATCAATACCAACCTTCCTTTTGTGGTCATAAACCTTGTGTTAAAATTTCATAGATTTCCATTCACTTTTACTAAAGTTAGAGTGCGAAAACTAAAAGTATTCGGACGCCGGACGACGACGACGACGACGACGACGCCGACGCCAACGTGATAGCAATATACGACGAAAATTTTTTCAAAATATATAAAAATTAGTGCTTCATATATATGTTTTGGTATCTTGCAAGATACATGTATATGCTATTGCTTTCGAGTTAATTTTTGGTGCTGTTTTTCATTATATATTTTGCATGCTGCATGCCTTGTTTTATTTGTTTTATATTCGGTGAAAAGCTCATTCATTTAGAGCTTATGTTTTTACTGTTTGTCAATATGCAGAATCCAAATAAAGTTTTACTTACTTATTTACTTCAGAAGTATTTTTTTCATTGAAATAAATATATTTATAATTGGAAACAAATGATTCAATTATACACATGTATTTTATTTCTGTTTGAGTGGGGTGTACAGAGGTAGGTAGATTTTTTTTTTATGTTTGATTCAGAAGTTGTTTTTTCATTAATTGAAATACATATATTTATAATTGGAAACAAATTATTGAACTGTACACATGTATTTTATATCTGTTTAAGTGGTATGATCTACTATCACCTTGGGGAGCTACCATTTGATTTTTATGGGGGGTGGGGGTGGGGGGGGTTGCTAGGATAAAATTTGAAAAAAATAGGCAGGACAGGAGTTTTGAGTAAAAAAAAAAGTCAGGATGAGACACTTGCAAAAAAAAAGTCAGGACGACAATTTAGGTAAAAAAAAGTCAGGACCAAACAGAGTGAAAAATAAAAAGGCAGTACAGAGATTACAGCTAAAAAAAATGCAGGACAAAATTTTTCATCCTAGCCCCCCCATAAAAATCAAATGGTAGCTAGCTCCCTTATTATGAGCAAAGAAACAATATGAATAATAATCCCAACAAGTTTGATTGATTAAAAAAGAAAAACAAGATGCAGTTCTTATAGTACTCTATAAAGCAACAAGATGCTCTAGAATATCAAAATAATACAAATATAAATCAGACATGGGGTAATTGAAATATGTAATTGTAATTGACTGTAATTAATTACAATTTATCATGTAATTGAATGTAATGTGTAATTGAGCATTTTTTCAATTACATGTAATTGAATGTAATTAATTACATAGCCAAAATTGCCTGTAATTGACAATTACTTTTCAATTACAAGTCAATTACATTTGAAATTTTGGATCAAAAGATTAAATCTTGTGTTTTCTCAAAAAATTATTAAAAGCAATAATCTTAACAAATGTTGTAAGCTGACAAAGAAAAGCCTTCACAGTATACTTTCTGTATTAACACAACCATGGTAGATTCTTCATTTTGTATTGAATGATAAAAAAAATGTAGACACATGCCATAATTTTAAAAGAAACCACTAGGAAGTCACTGTCTTGACCTTAATTAGTAGATTTAGATAGATATTTTAAGACATTGATTTAACATAATTAACTTTATTCAAGGACTTAAATAACCAATAAATATAACCTCTGGCTATTTGTTTTATTACAAACTATATAATGACTGTTTTTATAACAGTTATGTTAAACAGATATAAGGCTAATTAGAGAGAGATAAATATACCCATAGGGCCTATAGGTACATGTTTAAATTCTTGAAGGGATAATGCATATGGCAAAATCTCACTTGCAAAATTTGTTCACTATATATATGAATGTTGAAAGAAAACATTTTATCAGATTTAAAAATGAGCTCCAAGAGTGTACCGGAACATTTTACTGTTCCTGATGACTTCCAAAATGGAAATACTTTCAAAGGAAAATGTATGCATTGTGGCACCCTCATTAGTGGAAGTTATAAAGTTACATCCAACTTTGTTACACATATGAAGGTAATACTATATAAGAATTTTAAAAATTAATAAATTCATAATGCTTCTTTTTCATTTCTAATCAGATTTCATTTATCTTATATCCTCTAATAGCTTACATTTAAATTTGGAAAATATTTTGTTTATTAAATTAATTAGTTGTGATTAAAACTAAAGTTTATTTTTGTTTTAAGAAGTCAGATTTCTAAATCACTTATTTAAGATAAATAATTTGAATAAGCTGGGATAAAAATGAAAATCATTTCAAAAAATAAAAAATAGTGCTCTTTTTTTGTATCATTTACAATCAAATAAATTTAAATAAATGTAAAATTTCAATAGGTAAATTAAAACAATTTAATATTTTCAAGATATTAAATAAGGCCTTTTGTAATTTTCAGAGAAAACACAGAGATTTGTACATTCTGCATTCTGAGAATAAAGAAATTCAACCAACATTGACACAATGCATAAAAAAAGTGTAAAATATTCACCGTCTGATCCAAAACAGTTAGAAATGACAAATGCTCTTATAATGTTCATAGCTGGGGATCTTTTACCACTCTCTATTGTCGAAAGTGAAGAATTTAAAAACTTGATGGAAAAAGCTGACACTAAGTAGCAAGTGCCTAGCAGAAAGCATTTATCTTCGAAACTTCTACATGAAAAATCGGTTGAAATAAAAAATAACCTTGTAAATACTCTTAAAAGAGCTGAAAGTGTGTGTTTAACCATTGATCTCTGGTCTAGTAGACAAATGAGAGGATTTATGACACAATACAAAAATGTATATACTAGTTGAACACTGTCTAATTGTTATAACTATAGAGCAATGTATAATACTTATGTACATATCATAGAATAAATGCATGTTTTCAATGTTTTATCTTAAATTTCCTTTCAAATGTAATTGAAGTAATTAATTACATTTGCCAAGTAATTGGAATGTAATTAATTACATTGGTAAAAAAAGTCAAATGTAATGTGTAATTTAATTGAAGATTTTGTAATTGTAATTGAATGTAATTAATTACTTTCAAATGTAATTGACCCCATGTCTGATATAAATACAAATACAAGAAGCCTCAAAGCATATATGATTTATCTTTATCTATAGTAATATTCAAGATAATTACCAATACATTGCTTCACTTAGCACAGCTGGATACGACCATAGAGCTCCAACCCTGAACAGTTGGGGCAAAAATGGACACAATATTTGCACTTTATACAGGTCTGAATTTGGATTGTAATTAAATATTTGACACATATCAAATAGGTCTCTGACACAGAACAACTGTAGTCAAAGAACTTAGAATTGGATAAATAACTTGAATTTATATTCATTTTTTTGCTGTTGTGCAATACACTATGCTGTTGTGCATTGACTCCCCCCTCCTTTCCCCAAATTCAAATTTCAAATGGAGTTTGAAACATATTTAAATGCATCATAACAGTCTTAAAATAGAAAATGACATAGCTAAACATAATATTTCTTAATCTATATTTTAAAAATATTATATTTATGATTTGATTACCACCCTTATACTGCTTTTAAATTGTTCGTTAACCAGGACACCCTTGTTTTTACACCTGTTTTTCCCAAACGGTTAGAGCCCCAAAAGCCAATCCTAATCATCCATTTGTGGTAGGGAAACTTGTGGTATAACTTCAGAGAGATCCATACAGAGCGTTCCACAAGTTATTGTCTGAAAACTATAAAAATGCTTAATTAATTGGGCTCTTTTTGGCCCTTAATTTCTAAACCTTCCTTTTGTGGTTATAAACCTTGTCTATAAATTTCATAAATTTCTATTTACTAATACGAAAGTTATTGTCAGGAAACCAAGTGTCTTCAGACGAACACGACGATGACGAAGACCTGATACCAAAATATGACCACAAATTATTTTTTTGCAGGTGCAGTCGTATAAAAACCGCAAAATTTCCTTACAATAGCCAATTTAGTAGCAGCAACCCAACAATGGGTTGTTCCATTTGATTGAAAATTTCAACATTTTAACCATGTGTCAGATTTGCTAGCTATGACGGACATGTTTGTTGATGGATCAAAACTTCAGATACAATTTATAAACTAGATACCTTAAAGAACATTCAATTAAAAGTTAGGAAGTATCAGGCCCATTAGTATAAGAGGAGAAGATTTTTAAATGTTAGCAAACATGATGAACAAATTGTGTGTAAAATTGTCTTTATAGTAAATTTTTTGAGATACAAGCCAAAATACATTTGACCTTATTATCTTCTATTTTTAGCTGTTGGGGCCATGTTTGTTGATGGATCAAAACTTCAGATTCATTTTAATCACAACATACAATAAGGAACATTCAATTAAAGTTTGAAGATATTTGTCCAAGCAGTTTTAGAGGAGACGATTCTTGAAATAGTTTACGACAACGACTGATGACGACGACAATGGACGCCAAGGAATTGCATAAGCTCACATGAGGCCCCTTTGATACCTTGTTATCTATCTAGAGACTGAGTATTATTGATGCATGAACAAAGAGTACAAGAGCTAGAGGCCCTTAGCTCTGTCAAAGGAGGAAAACAGAATAGAACTAGATACCCTTAGTATTCTTGACGAAGGTCAACTAATTAAGCTTTGAACTTTTCTGATGATGGCAACTAAATATAACAACTAGAGAATCTGAGTATTATTATTGCATTAAAAGAGATTACAAGAACAAGAGGCTCTTAGCTCTAGCTGTCAATGGAGGAAAACAGAATATAACTACATTTGTAGATACTCTGAGCATTCTTGATGAAGCTGATTTTAACAAAAAACTTTAGGTTTTGAGCTTTGGTGATGACGGTATGGTAAATATAACTAGAGGTACAGGGCTATCCTGGTAAAGATAAACTAAAAACAACAACCAGAGCATGTTTCATCATTATGTTTCATTATCTGATAACTATGTATAATTAATCAAGATGTGCTGTCCAGTAGATAGTATAGTAAAGAGTCGACTGTAACATATAAAGAGTCATGTTTCATATTTTTACAAATCACTAATTTCATTTACTTTGAAATCAAAACTTACCATGTTATACTTTGTTTACTCTTTTTTTAATTTATTTTTTGTTTACTCCTTTTTTATTTTATTTTTAATATTAATTTATCATGTTATTATTCATCTCATTCTTGGTGTTAATATTTGTTTGATTTGTATAAAAGTGAGTCAATCTGGTTACCACCGATGTAAAACCAGGTACCAGGCTCATGCATTGATGTTATATTTGTTATTCTCATCCGATTTTGTCTACTGCTTAGTCCGTTTCTGTGAGTGTTACATTTTAATGTTGTGTCGTTGTTCTCCTCTTATATTTAATGCGTTTCCCTCAGTTTTAGTTTGTTTCCCCAATTTTGTTTTTTGTCCATAGATTTACGAGTTTTGAACAGCGGTATACTACTGTTGCCTTTATTGATATGCAATATATTCTTGTGAATATAAAAATAAGAAGATGTGGTATGATTATCTTGATGTAAATAATACTGTTTTTCAATAATTAAAAATAAATAAATCAGGAGACATGAAATGATAACCAGACACCAAATGACCTTGAAGAAACTAAAGGTCACAGTAAAGCCTTCAAAAATGAGCAAAACTGATAACATAAAGTGATTTATAAATGGCCCCTACATGACAAACTAAACTTCAAAAATTTTGAATCCTTCTGTATTCACTTTCAGGAATGTGAAATTATTCTTGTTTTCAAAATTCCAATAGGGAATATACTTTAAATAATTGTATCAATAAACCAATTTTTGAGACGTTTCGGCCATTGACCTTCTTCAGTTCTTTATTTTTCCTCTCAATAAAAATTGAATAATAATAGGCCAATTGAATAATAAATTGAAATTTTTGACAACAGTGAACAATATAAATATAAGCATACATAAAAATTTATTTGAAAATGTTTGTTACAAATGCTTGACAATCGTGATGTTTAAATAGTTAACAATAAATCTGTCCAAGGAACAAACATTTCTTTGGTTAGATATTTCAAATTAGGTGTCCATTCTAAATAAGCAATATTATATCTAAGATTTGTGTTTGAGTAGTCCTGCTGAATGTAAGTTAAACATGTGCCTTCAATGCAGTGTTTTGACTATATGGATTCTTCAGCAGCTGACCTTAATGTATGATGCTTGCTGTTATGAAATATTGCTAGCAATAATCATGATTCAAACAAACTTATATATTAATATTCAATTCAACATCTTTTTTCTGGATTTATAGTATGCAACTTATACAGATCTGCTTCAAATATTTGAGTGCAACATATGTATATGTGTCATTAAAAAGTTAACATGAATGAAAATAAATAAACGTCTACAGAAAAGATACTATGTGTACTAATTTTGCTGACATTTTCTAAGATGTCACATTGATTTTTTAAATGACAGTCCAATAACATTTAAACCAATAAATGTTCTCATTAAATTATTTAACGGTTGTCCATGACGTTTCACAAAAATGGTTCTATAGAAAACTCCATACAAGAACAAGGGTTGGTTAATTCAAATTCCTTTAGAACTTCCGGATGAAGAACTCCAATTTTACCAATCACAGAATTGTTATATATTATCTCAGCACATCGCCCTTCAAAGTATGTGGCATCTGTAAATAAAACAAACCACAATATAAATGATACTGCCAAACTTTATCACTGTTGTTAACTAAACTTGTCTTTATTGATGGTGAAAATGAAATGAAGTCTTATCAACTTGTTATAATATAACTTTTTCTATCCTTCAAATTTATAAAAAAACATGGAGTGTAAAATATATTGATGAAAAGAATTTTCAATATTTAATCCCTAAATCTGTTCTACATCCATCAGTACTGTGTACATCATATAATAAGAATTGAGGTTAACTTTTTCTAAGATTCTGCTGAATCTTCCACAACATATGTTTATTCAGTGCCAAATAGACACTTGCTTTACTAACCCTAACCTGTTCATGTCACTTCTGATTTTAAATATTTTGTTCTGCTAAGATTTCTCAGTGTAAACCCCACACCTCCATTTATATATACTAAGACAAATCTAGTACTTTTTCATTTCTATTCCCACATTGAACATTATATAATTATATTATTAACGTTAGACAACGCTGACTAACCTTCTTATAAACTTATAAAATAACCTAAAATAATATGTTTTGGAGTTAAGTATGACGTCCATTTTCACTGAACTAGAACACAGTACTTCAGGGTGTGCGACTTTCTCGCTGCAATGAAGAATCATTGGTGGCCATTGGCTTTTATCTACTCTTTGGTTGGGATTTTGTCTCTTTGACATGTTCCCCATTTCCATTCTCAATTTTATTTTTCTGATTGGACAATGATGACTAACCTTTACATGACTTAATATAATAGCCATGTTCTGATTGGACAATAGGGACTTCCAACAGTTGCATCACTCTGTCTAGTAGACCTTTCATGACTTCAAAACCAGAAGATTTGTTGTAGTTTACTGCACATAAGCGTCTTTCATTTCTTGCTCCAACATCTGTAAATATGAAAATAAATGTTTATGACTTAATAATGGATGTTGTTTTTTAATTTTTCTTAAATATGTTTGTATAAAAAGAGAATTAAAAGATACCAAAGGGATATTCAAACTCATAAGTTGATGGAAAACTAATAATGTCATGGGAAAATAAATAAAATCAACCAAATGTTAAAAACATATTCACAAACACAACAAAGAAAACTCAAGACTTAGCACCCCTAAAAAACACAGGGGTGATCTCAGGTGCACAAGTAGGGTTAGGTTTAGTATTTTGAATATTAACAGAACACATTTTATAAGTTTTCACAACTTTTTCTTCCAAATAAATTGAGAAAGGAAATGGGGAATGTGTCAAAGCGACAACAACCTGACCATAGAGCAGTGTTAGCTTGTAAACTTTAAATTCTATAAAAATTATGAAGTATTGAGATAACACTTCAAAAAAGGAAAATAAAATACATGCTTTTATATTGCAGTTCATACACTTGATAATATGTCCTCCTTAATAGAATGATGTCTAAATACTACAAATTGAATCTTCATAATTAAAATGTAAAGTATGTCCGAGGCGGATTTAGGGGGGGAATTTGGTTTATTATATAGGGAACCAGATGCTCCGCAGGGCACAGCTTTATACGACCGCAGAGGTTGAACTCTGAACGGTTGGGGCAAGTATGGACACAACATTCAAGCTGGATTCAGCTCTAAATTTGGATTGTGATTAAATAGTTGACACAGCATAGGTTTCGGACACAGAATAAATGTGGTCTAATGAACTTGAAATATTTTTTTTGCCTTTGAGCAATTCACTATGCTGTTGAATATTAATCTTCTCAAAAAAATGTTTGAAGAAATTTTCTTTTTATTTATGAAATCTGAAATGAGAAAAATTTAACACCCTCCCCCCCCCCCCCCCCCCCCCCCCCATTTTTTTTCACATCCCCCTTTCCCTTTTTCCAAAACTAATCTCAATTCAAATTTCTAATGGAGTTTGCAACAATAACTACTCATTTAAATACATCATAAAATATTAAAATGTAACAAAAGGTGCTTGTTATCACTGAATTTTTTAATTTACAAGTTGGTAGTAAAAGTGAATATACATTGAATATTGTATAAAACAATGATTTAAGTTGATTCAACTACTATTCTGGACAAAGAAAGATAACTCCAATCAATTGAAAATTTCTTGCTATTGCACAATATTGTGCAATTAGATATTTCTTGCTATTGCTGTGCAATTGAAAATATTTGCTATTGCACAATACTGTGCAATTGAAGATTTCTTGCTATTGCGCAATACTGTGCAATTGAAAATTTCTTGCCATTGCACAATACTGTGCAATTGAAGATTTCTTGCTATTGCTGAATACTGTGCAATTGAAAATTTCTTGCTATTGCACAATACTTAATATAATAATTTTAAAATTTAATTGATTTGAACCAACTTGAAAACTGGGCCCATAATCAAATATCTAAGTGCATGTTTAGATTCAGCATATAAAAAAAAACCAAGAATTCAATTTTTGTTAAAATCAAACTTAGTTTAATTTTGGACCCTTTGGACTTTAATGTAGACCTATTTGAAAACGGGACTTAAAATTAAGAATCTACATACACAGTTAGATTTGGCATATCAAAGAACCCCAATTATTCAATTTTTGATGAAATCAAACAAAGTTTAATTTTGGACCCTGATTTGGACCAACTTGAAAACTGGGCCAATAATAAAAAATCTAAGTATATTTTTAGATTCAGCATATCAAAGAACCCCAAGGATTCAATTTTTGTTAAAATCAAACTAAGTTTAATTTTGGACCCTTCTGGACCTTAATGTAGACCAATTTGAAAACGGGACCAAAAATTAAGAATCTACATACACAGTTAGATTCGGCATATCAAAGAACCCCAATTATTCAATTTTTGATGAAATCAAACAAAGTTCAATTTTGGACCCTTTGGGCCCCTTATTCCTATTTCATAGATTTCTATTTACTTATACTAAAGTTATGGTGTGAAAACCAAGAATAATGCTTACTTGGGCCCCTTTTTTGGCCCCTAATTCCTAAACTGTTTGAACTAAAACTCCCAAAATCAATCCCAACCTTTCTTTTGTGGTCATAAACCTTGTGTCAAAATTTCATAGATTTCTATTTACTTAAACTAAAGTTATTGTGCGAAAACCAAGAAAATGCTTATTTGGGCCCTTTTTGGCCCCTAATTCCTAAAATGTTGGGACCAAAACTCCCAAAATCAATCCCAACCTTCCTTTTGTGGTCATAAACCTTGTGTTAAAATTTCATAGATTTCTATTCACTTTTACTAAAGTTACAGTGCGAAAACTAAAAGTATTCGGACGACAACGATGCCAACGTGATACCAATATACGACCAAAAAATTTTCAATTTTTTGCGGTGTTTGCGGTCGTATAATGACTAAAGCATGACCGGAGTGGGCTCCCTCTTGGGCAGTCAGTTGGCCCCCACTTATGAAAAATTCTGGATCCGCCACTGTATGTTTCTTTATAATTTTTCCAACATTTGAAGAAGGAAATTTACCTTTAGTTTTATCACAGAACATAACATCAGAGATCTCGAAGAGTTTGAGCGGAAGTGGCATATTCTTGTTGTTACATATCGTCTTTAGTACACCAGGCAGTAAGGTTGTTCTTCCGATCTGTAACGGAGAAAAAATAACTCAATCATATAAATATTTATCAATACTTCTTCCAGGTGTTGCCCGCCTATCCATGCAACCTCAAATCAAGAACCTATTTTTCCATCGAAAAACTGGTTAAAAACAAAATTATGTTGTATGATTGCAAATGAGTCAACTTTCTACCAGGAATTAAAAGACGTAGAAGTTAATAAAAGAGAGGCCAATGATACCAAAACAACATTCAAACCCACTCAAATTAAACTGACAACAATATGACTAAAAAAGACAAACAACAATACACAAAACACAACTTAGAAAACCTAAGACTGAGCAGCACAAACACCACCAAACACAGGGGGGCTCCAGAAGGGTAAGCACCCAAAGTAACTATAGGTCACCATACAGCCTGTAATTGTGTTACTTACATAAAGCCTATGAGTTGGAGGTATTGAGACAGGTAGGGGTTAGGGTTATAAAATTACAAATTATACGAAGAAAACACAGTAAATACATAATGGTTTACAAAACACCTGATAAATAAAGTGTCTGGAATTTTGAACTGGAGGATGAAGAGAATCTATCTTAAAAATTCACATAAATGTTCCCTGGTATTTCAAACATTATATCCAGCTTATTTTGTATTTTTTATATTGCTGTGAGATAGCCCAGATATCCTGACTGCAGTCACATATAATGGTTGACATAAATGTTCTATTCACCAACTGTTTCACAAATAAACCCCAGTAAAATATCCCTACTTTTACACTTGCATCTCTCAGTTTGTTGTAATAATTTAATACACTATTACTGTATGTGTGCCTTGAGGATGTGTAATAAGAAGTCAGTCAACCATTAAAAGTAGGTCAATGTGATCCTTCTTACCTGAAATTCTAGTGTTTTAGGGTTAGCTATATGTACTGCATTTGCTTCTTTAATGTTCTTCCTCATTTTAAGTGCAACATCATCTCTGGAACACTGTTAAAAGTAAAAAAGATTGGTTAATAATAAACTCATCATAGATAACAGGAGTAAAATGTTCTAATTGCATTAGAAGTGTGTTTTGTATACAAAACACTCATCAGTGACGCTCCTTTTGTAATCAGTTAATTCATAATAATGACCATATCAATGATAAGTCATGTCAACAAAGAAGAGGTGACTTCTGGGTTGGTGATTGCCTCCGTGAATAAAAAGTCCACCAGCAGTGGCATAGATCCAGTAAAAAGCTTCATAAAACATTTTTGTAATATTTTCTAAATCATATCCTTTAACACACATCATATATGGATTAAGTAATTGATTGTTAATGTTTAGTTCCAGTTTCAGCATTCTTTGCTATATCATTGCAGCCAGATTTTATTGGTCAATGAAGCCACAACACAAAGTGAGATCCACTGTCCTTAGCCTGGAAAATTGGCTATCCATGATTGTAATCTTAACAAATCTACCATGAGCAGAGTACTACACAACTCATAACCTCAGTGTTAGAGATGTCAAATTTGGTGAATGTGTTAAATTGAGTATATTTTTTATATATGAACATAGCTGAGCCCTAATATGTCATATCATAGCTTATTCAAAAATACTTACTAGAATAAAAGCTATTAATACACTTTGGTTAAACCGATCATGGCTTTTTAACTAAAACTAACAAGGGCAAGAGTTAAAACTTTGGTACCACCCCTATCTTTTTTATCCAAACTTACCAGGGCAAAGGTTAAAACTTCAGTAAAGCCTGCACAAGCCACTTCCTGTCTTAAGAGATCTGTCAGTTTGTTTACAGGGAACTGAAAAAGAAACATTAAATTATTCTAGCATTGTAGTTGAATCTGATGATGTTTCTATTTAAAAGTGGTATAAATACTTGCTAATCCCAAGTTATTTTTATACATGAGAATTATATGCTGTATGATAAATATCCCTGAATCCTTGTAAATTCAATGCATTTTTCTGTTTCACTGTTTTGTTCCTTTAAAGTCATGTGGTTTGAAATAAGTATATATCATTTGAACATGAAACCAATCTCCAATCAGACTTTATTCACAACAATACAGAGGTTAACATTTAATATTAAGTTTTTCCTTGCTAAGATAGTTTCAGTATTTTAAAATGCCAAAATTCTCATGTGTTTTGTATATAAAAAGTAAATATCAAGTACTGAGGATCAATTTATTTCAGGGAGTAAAATTGAGAATAGAAATGGGGAATGTATCAAAAAGACAACAACCCCACCACAGAAAACACAACATCAGAAGGTCAGCATTGAATTTACAAGGATATGTATCAGCAAAGTATATATTTGAGTGGATTGAGGATCAATTGTATGTTTTGTGGTTTCGCATAGAAACCAAGAAACTCCGTTAAATATTAAAATTTCATTCAAACCTATGAAATCCATGAAAATGAGTACTCAACAAATTAAATGTTTATTGACCGTCAGCTTCAAAGATAAGTATATGTATCATCAATAGAGTCAATATCTAGGACATTACCTGATCTGCAATAGTACTTGTAGCTGGTATTTTCTTTATAATTTTGTTGTACCCATAAGCTATAGCAACATCTTCTATTACATCACATGGGTGAATCACATGTACCATTGGTTAAGGTTAATAATTAGAATAATAATATTTCTTTCTTGAAGACCCAATCTAAATAACTATAGAGTTGACTTCCTAAATAACTATAGAGTTGACTTCCTAAGACCCCCAATGGTCATATATGCAATATAAACATAAATATAGATATAAATAGACCAGGATCTTGTGTAATTGGATTTTTCTAGGTCCGTTTAATTTCATGTTATAAATGAAAAATAAATGTTTATCATCGTTTTTACCTGTTTTAGAATGATTTTTTGCAGATCAAATAAGTCAATCAAACGATTTAGCTTTGTTTCACTTTCAATGTTGACATTCTTTTCCTTTAAATAACTTTACACATTCAATTCAAGTGTTTACCCATCTCAAGCTAAGGGGTTAAAATGAAGTTCACATGAATATGTATTCAATGAGATCGAAATATTAACTTGCAAGTGAATAATTAATAATAAATGTTTTTTATCTTATTTTGACAAGACTGAACCACACTGGCTGCTAAAAAAGCAAATAATTTTTTTCACTATTTGCATTTCTTTATCGATAGAGCAAAAACATAAAATTTTAGATTTTTTATATATTTTGTAGCTAGTGCCCCGTAAATATTCAATGTGTTAATGTGTGTATTTTGATTGGACGTTGAGAAAGGATATCATGTCTGGTTGGTGGGATCTCTACTCTAATCTTTACTCCTCCAGGTAATACTTCAGATTTCAAACACATTTTAGTCAGAAGATTGGACATAGTATCTGCTGATATACTGAAACATAAAATATATATTTGTTTAAAACATCATCACTGGATTTAGATTGACTAATTAATTATCTGATATAAATGAAAAAATAATTGAATTGACAATCAAGTAATGGCATACTATTCTCCTGATCTTTAAAATGATCAAATTTACATGACATATCAATATATCATAGAAAGCTTTATCTATCGTTGAATACTATATGTTGACCTTGATGGTTTTTTTTCTCCCCTTGGGTTGCAGTATTGATGACTTATATTCCACACCCCATTGTGATCATAATGATCTTTTTGCAGTTTAAAATTTTAAGTTTTTTAAAGGTTTAATTTGTATTTTTCAGTCCTTCTAAAATAGAGTATTATAAATCACCAATGAATATAAATGTCTACAGTCTAATGATAATTTAACACTAAGTAATATCCCTATTTTTCTTAAAATTCGCTATGATTTGTCTATATTAGAAGCATCTATCCAGAATTCCCTTGCTCCCAGAATGAAATGAGGTTTTATTTGTCAAATAGAAAGGGAATGTGTGACGTCATAAGCCAACATCATTGATCTTGCCTAAGAAAATAGAATTCACAAATCATCATAGGCTGTTCAATCATGAGGAGTTTCTCCCCATTCAATTAGACTCCCTCTGGTTTAAATCAACAACAATTATCTAAATATACCAACCTTATTCCTACTTTTTTGTTGACATCGTCTACATCAACCTCTTCATATCTGTACGGCAATTCCTAGAAAAAATATTTTTTGTATACGCAAACTTCAAAACTTAGGAGCACTTTTATTTTTGATACTTTGGAAATAATAATTAATCCTTAAAATTTTAACAATTGGAAATAAACCAGTAAAAGGATTCTTCTAAAATAATATTGGAAAACACGAAATGAAAATTTGGTAAAACAGACTTAATTCCAATTTCCTCAACAGATTAAATAGGATACCAACATAATGAGAATCTAAAGTTTTTAACATCAATATAATTCTGACTTAACATAGATTATTATTTTATTGTGATTTACTCACTGGGTACAGGTGTACTGAGCCATCAGAATGTGTAACCTCTACTGGTTCTACTCTGAAATACAAATTTATGTCACATTGATTCAGGGAAATCAGGTCATTTACCTAACTTATGGCTCAAGAAAAATATACTGTAAATTATTGAAGACCTGTTGGTGACCTTCTGCTGTTGTCTGCTCTATGGTCGGGTTGTTGTCTCTTTGGCACATTCCCCATTTCCATTCTCAATTTTATTTCTTATTGGATTTTTTGTGAAAAGAATAAAAATGCATTAATTGTTGCAATTTCAGAAAAATTTGCATACAGTTATACAGAAATGTTATTTATATATATCTGATATCATAATGCAATACTCACTCAATCAAATTACTTACATCAATAAAATTCTTGCAACAATTTCTGAATTTACAGTAATAGTTCTTTTATAGCATACACGCATCTTGAGCAAGGATCCGGAAATTTTTTCACCTAATTTCGGTCATTTTCATGTAACTTAAGAGTAGGTGCCCCTTTTCAAAAAAAGATTGTCAAAATCTCATTACTGCATGAGTATG
Source organism: Mytilus galloprovincialis (assembly GCA_037788925.1). Lineage (NCBI taxonomy): Eukaryota > Metazoa > Mollusca > Bivalvia > Mytilida > Mytilidae > Mytilus > Mytilus galloprovincialis. The sequence continues at coordinate 74,469,023 of CM075342.1, read as the reverse complement.
CTCATACTCGTAGCATCAACGAACTTGTTTTATTGTTGCATCGCATATACTTCATGATTTATCCTACCATTTTCCTAAAATTGATCAAAAGCAATGAAGGGAAGGCAACAAAAATGAAATGATTTTAATGACCCAAAATGGTAACTTTCTCAATCATCGCTTATGTTTCTTTCGATTCTGAAGTCGAAATTCAAACTGACAATACTAAAACGAACAATTCCGGACTCATTTCCGGGATTAGTTTTGTTTATCAAATTCACCGGAAATCATCGGCTTTTTAATATTTTACCTTTCATAGTGTAACAGTATTAATGAAAATAGTTCCACTTGCTTTATTTAGCATGAATTCATTTTAAATTTACGATTTAGTGTCAAATCTGTGGAAGAGAATTTCAGGCATGCATATTACATAGTAAACAAAGCACGTGTGTTAGTAGAGAAAAATTTCTTTTTTCTACGTAAATTAAATCAAGTTTTAATTTAATTTTAAATCATAATTGACAATTGTTTTAGCTGAAAAGTAATTAAATAATGAAGACAGTTGGTATGGAATTTCAATTTCTTTATAATATTAGTTAGGAGCTTGTGATTAATAGCCAGGTGTGAATTAAAAACACAGGTGAAGAGATTAGCAATCATTAGCCAATAGCTCCCCAAGGCATTAATATAGTTATTAGGAGGGCCCTCAGGATTATAACACTTTACTGGAGTGGCAGTTTAATTACATAAAATCGATAACAAAACAAAAATATGTTCAAAATGGCAATTTTGAAACTCGATCTCAACCATGTCAACGAAATGACCGAAATTATTTCTGTTGAAAAATAATATTTGACCTAAATCCCAATAAATGATTTAGGACTTTTGAGTTTCCGAATCGGTCATGTCTGGCATATATGACCGTTTCCGGACCCTTGATCTTGAGTATTAAATGATGTTAACTTTGATATCTTTAATTTACCATTAGCTTTTTCACTTATACGGATATAATCATAAACCTTAATTAACACGTATATACTAAACCAAATCTTCCAATTCAATAGACCACAACTGACGGACAGAATCAAATAATCTATATGGAAATGAGAGGTGCCAATTCTAATACATCTGCTTACCAAATATCTACCACACATGTTTTTCCTTTAACTTAAATAATCCAAAACTTAAACATTGTTGACACAGCCAATCCTCCCTGACTTTCTCAAAACCAGAAAATAAAACCACTAAAATTTGTCATTATCATTTATTTCATGATCTTAATTATGTCATATCTGTCGTTAATAAAACTATACTCACGTGAAAGGTTGATCACAATATTCACTGAACATTGTGACGATTGTATATAAGACAATTTTAGCTTTGTTTAAATCTGTACTCGCGTGAAAGGTTGATCAAAATATTCACTGAACATTGTGACGATTGTATCTAAGACAATTTTAGCTTTGTTTAAATCTGTACTCACGTGAAAGGTTGATCACAATATTCACTGAACATTGTAACCATTGTATCTAAGACAATTTTAGCTTTGACTAAATCTGTACTCACGTGAATGGTTGATCACAATATTCACTGAACATTGTAACCATTGTATCTAAGACAATTTTAACTTTGATTAAATCTGTACTCACGTGAATGGTTGATCACAATATTCACTGAAAATTGTAACCATTGTATCTAAGACAATTTTAGCTTTGATTAAATCTGTACTTACGTGAACGGTTGATCACAATATTCACTGAACATTGTAACCATTGTATCTAAGACAGTTTCAGCTTTGATTGAATCTGTACTTACGTGAACGGTTGATCACAATATTCACTGAACATTGTAACCATTGTATCTAAGACAATTTTAGCTTTGTTTAACATGTTTAAATCTGTCGATAATAAGTCTGTACTCACGTGAACGGTTGATCACAATATTCACTGAACATTGTGACAATTGTATCTAAGACAATTTTAGCTTTGTTTAAATCTGTAGCTGTAGATTCTATGAAGACATTTCTGGTGTCCAGTGTGATCTTACTGTGGTCACCTAAAATAAAGTATGTCGATGGAGTTAAGTTTAAAAGCATAACTGTTTTTCAAGAACAAAAAGTATAAGTATTTAAAAAACATTTGCCTAGGATCAAATAACAGATTCTTTACATATAGAAGTTATATCAGACCGATAGATTTACAAGGAAGCACAAATTGTTGCATCAACATAATAGATGGATTTTTTTTCTTCTCGCTAATGGATAAAATACATGTAATTTTGTCAGGATCAGTGCATTTCATATACTTACCCCACATCTTCTTTTATTTATAAGAAAATGTATGTATCAAGAATTACAAGGACTAATACCAAGTTACCAACAACAACCAACATAATGTTTTTTTAATGTAATACCCCATACATTCAATGGACATAAAACCATACATGACTAATGAAACCCCAAATATATATATCTTCCTTTCCTACACCCCTACTATCATTCAATTGAAATAGCCTCAACCATATGTATTTAAATGTTTCAATGTGATTTTTTTTTATATAATTCATTCCTGAAAATATTTCTGTAATATTTACCATTTATAATAGGTGGCATGGATAGCACAACGTTGTTCCTGTCATAAATCACAGGGTAGACTGGGCTGTCTCTGATGATTGGTAGATATGGCTTCAAGTGACTATCTAACTGTAAAACAGTAAAAAAAATAATAACCTGATATACCGTATAGCGGATTTTTTTCGCGGGTGTAAAATTTTGCGATTTACCTTGAATAAGGTATACGAAATATTTTGGCAGTTATTATTTAGGCGGATTTAAAACTTTTATCAATACCTTTGCATGTACACTTTTAAATTAGCGGAATTTATTTGGCGATTTTGTTCTATAAGAGAAAATAAGCGAAAATTAACACCACACGAAAATAACACGCTATACGGTATTGTCCATAAAAATGTTTCTTTCAAGACAAAGGACTCCTAGTAATATTAATCTAAATAATATGGTAAAGTTTGAGATAAATTGCATAAGGTATACAAGTTCAACTTCAAGCAGGATAATTAAGAAATAACATTACTGTAGTTGAAGATTTGACGGTCGCAAATGCAGTTTTACTGGCAACACGTAGTGGAGACAGTAAAACGGAGATTTGCGACTGTCAAATCAAAATTGACGGTGGCAACTCTTCAACTACAGTACTGTTATTCCGATTCTAATGCATTACAAAAAGAAAAAATACGATAAAACTTGAAAAAATGTCTAAATTTGACAAATAGAAAAAAATCCGCAAAACTTCATGAATGATTTTGGCACAAAGACGTCATGGCTAAACGTGACGTCATACAAATGAAAACTTACAAACTGGAGGTTATTACTTTACCTGTACGCTTCAAATTCGGATAAAATTACATTAACTAGAGGCTCTCAAGAGCCTGTATCGCTCACCTGATTCTACTTGGGTTTTTGAAATCATATGAAAAAATATAAAATTTGGCTAAAAGTGACAACACAACCTCATTGATAAGGAAAGGAACATGTTTAATTTCATTCAAAAGTCCCCCACTGGCGGCCATCTTGGATGGCGGATCGGCTACAAAGTAACAACACTTGGTCAGCACCTCATAAGGAACATTCATGCCATGTTTGGTTTTATTCCATTCAGTGGTTCTCTAAAAGAAGTCATTTGTATGCATTTCCCATAGGGTCCTATGTTAAACTAAGTCCCCTGCTGGCGGCCATCTTGGATGATGGATCTGCTACAAAGTAACAACACTTGGTCAGCACCTCATAAGGAACATTCATGCAATGTTTAGTTTTATTCCATTCAGTGGTTCTCTAAAAGAAGTCATTTGTATGCATTTCCAATAGGGTCCTATGTTAAACTAAGTCCCTGCTGGCGGCCATCTTGGATAATGGATCGGCTACAAAGTAACAACACTTGGTCAGGATCACATTAGGAACATTCATGCCATGTTTGATTTCATTCCATTCAGTGGTTCTCTAAAAGAAGTCATTTGTATGCATTTCCCATAGGGTCCTATGTTAAACTAAGTCCCATGCTGGCGGCCATCTTGGATGATGGATGGGCTACAAAGAAACAACACATGGTCAGCACGGCATAAGGAACATTCATGCAATGTTTGGTTTTATTCCATTCAGTGGTTCTCTAAAAGAAGTCATTTGTATGCTTATCCCATAGGGTCCTATGTTAAACTAAGTCCCCTGCTGGCGGCCATCTTGGATGATGGATCTGCTACAAAGTAACAACACTTGGTCAGCACCTCATAAGGAACATTCATGCAATGTTTAGTTTTATTCCATTCAGTGGTTCTCTAAAAGAAGTCATTTGTATGCATTTCCCATAGGGTCCTATGTTAAACTAAGTCCCCCGCTGGCGTCCATCTTGGATAATGGATCGGCTACAAAGTAACAACACTTGGTCAGCACCACATTAGGAACATTCATGCCATGTTTCATTTCATTCCATTCAGTGGTTCTCTAAAAGAAGTCATTTGTATGCATTTCCCATAGGGTCCTATGTTAAACTAAGTCCCCCGCTGGCGGCCATCTTGGATGATGGATTGGCTACAAAGTAACAACACTTGGTCAGCACTCCATAAGGAACATTCATGCTATGTTTGGTTTCATTCCATTTAGTGGTTCTCTAGAAGAAGTCATTTGTATGCATTTCCCATAGGGTCCAATGTTAAACTAAGTCCCACGCTGGCGGCCATCTTGGATGATGGATCGGCTACAAAGTAACAACACTTGGTCAGCACCTCATAAGGAACATTCATGCCATGTTTGGTTTCATTCCATTCAGTGGTTCTCTAAAAGAAGTCATTTGTATGCATTTCCCATAGGGTCCTATGTTAAACTAAGTCCCCTGCTGGCGGCCATCTTGGATGATGGATCGGCTACAAAGTAACAACACTTGGTCAGCACCCCATAAGGAACATTCATGCTATGTTTGGTTTTATTCCATTCAGTGGTTCTCTAAAAGAAGTCTTTTGTATGCATTTCCCATAGGGTCCTATGTTAAACTAAGTCCCCCGCTGGCGGCCATCTTGGATGATGGATCGGCTACAAAGTAACAACACTTGGTCAGCACCTCATAAGGAACATTCATGCCATGTTTGGTTCCATTCCATTCAGTGGTTCTCTAGAAGAAGTTCAAAATGTAAATTGTTAACGACGACGACGACGGACGACGGACGACGACGACGGACGACGGACGCCAAGTGGTGAGAAAAGCTCACTTGGCCCTTCGGGCCAGGTGAGCTAAAAAGGCGAATTTGAGGTAGGTGTTATTTCATTTTCGATTATATAGAAGTATCGTACATTTGTTGATTCAATCAATTCAAAATGGTGGGTCCCTCCTTAGTTACGCCTGGTCAACTGTGGATTTGACGGCAACTTTTAGCCAATGAAAAAAAATGTTACATCCAAATTGCATTAGAATTTTACACTGAATGAACAGACAGTAGGACTACAGTATACTGTAAAATATCTTTTGTTGAAGGGGTGTCTGTGTGTTTTTAATAATGCTAGTTAAGTACAATACAATAACAAAACATCAAGTCTAAGTATCTAAAAACAGAACTCTGCAATTAGATTTATCATACTGGTATTTTACGAAGGCATGGAATGTAGTTTGGAATAGCCTTTCCATTCCATGCTGTTACACTTAGTTTAATCCTAACACAACTATGAAACATAAAGTTTGTTATTCTTTGTTCAAATCTCATATCACAGTTGTCTCCCTTGAATTTGGATGTCAAAGGTTTATAACCTGTATCATTTGCATGAATTTACAATGACTTACAGAATACATTTCCATCATTTCTGGAGCAGTGAATTCTTTGGCTTGACTCAGAGGTTTGAATTTGATATCTTTAGGTGCCTTGGCATCATAGATAAATGGTCCTTGAATTGTGTCAAGGTCATGTGTTCCTATAGCAACCAATGTCCTTCTCCTGAAAATAGTGTATACATATAAAAAATTTATTCTTCTGCATAATAGAGATTAATATGTAATTTCCACCAATTATGTAACTATTATTTGGAGAGCTATAGTTAAATTTGTTTTAATCTTTTTAAAAAAATGACCAAAATACTAATACCAATTTCTAACTAAAATAGATAACTATTTAAGGCTTTTTCTTTCTATCAAATTCATGACTTCATCATTTGTAAAGGTTTCATTTCAGTTCCAGTTTTTATCTGTAATTGTCTAGTTTTGTTTTACATTCGACTGTAGAACATTACACAGTGATCCTTAATTTGGACCACTTAAACACAATCTTATTTTCATGATACAATTTTGGTTATCTCCCATTTTTAAAGGTTGTCTTTATTTAATTTGAGTATTTTTCCTCATTTTCTCATGGAAACCCCAAAGAATAATGATACTCGTAATTTTCATTTTTTTAATGCTTTTTTGTATATAAATTATTTGTTTGAAAACAAAATCCTGTAGCCAAGAAGGACAACCTAGATAAGGGAGATAAATTGGCAGTAACTAATAAAGGGAGATAAATAGATTGAAACAATGATTACTAACCTACACAGATTGTGATGTAACTTATCCTGTAGTTTAATGAAATTTTTGTAATAAAGGGAGATAAATAGACTGAAACAAGGGAGATAAATAGACTGAAACAAGAGAGATAAATAGATTGAAACTAAATTACTAACATACACGGATTGTGATGTAACTTATCCTGTAGTTCAATGAAACTTTTAAAATAAAGGGAGATAAATAGACTGAAACAAGGGAGATAATAAGATTGAAACAATGATTACTAACCTACACAGATTGTGATGTAACTTATCCTGTAGTTCAATGAAACTTTTATAACTGTCTGGAGTAAACTTAATGTTCCTAAGAACTGCTGCAACTCCAAATGGTCTGACTTGCTTGGTCTGAAAAAAATATATATAAATGTAAACAATCTGTTCATTTCAAAATGGCTGCCATTCCATATAAGAGTTGTAAAATTATAGATGGTTTAAATTAAAACAGTATTATTATGTTCCATTCTAATGCAAAATTTTCCATGACAACATGTTTAAAAGTTCATGTTTTGCAATGGAGAACCCAAATAAAAGAAACAGAAAAATAATATACATGTAAACAATCTGTTCATTTCAAAATGGCTGCCATTCAATATAAGAGTTGAAAATTATAGATGGTTTGAATTAAAACAGTATTATTATGTTCCATTCTAATGCAAAATTTTCTATGACAACATGTTTAAAAGTTCATGTTTTGCAATGAAGAACCTAAATAAAAGAAACAGAAAAATAAGAGGTGTAAAAATAGTTTTGTACGAGTTTAATCTGTTCCATGTAAATACGGATGATTTAGTGATTAGTAACTTTTGTATTGATCAGACAGACAGATAGGATAAAACATCCTGTCGAAGATGAGAAAGAAACTAGCTGTCTGTGCTGTAGTATTTATAATTCGACCAAACAATAGTATTTGCTTTTTGTCATGTAGCATCTAAATTTAAAACAAAACTAGAGGCTCTAAAGAGCCTGTGTCGCTCACCTTGGTCTATGTGCATATTAAACAAAGGACACAAATGGATTCATGACAAAATTGTATTTTGGTGATGGTGATGTGTTTGAAGTTCTTACTTTACTGAACATTCTTGCTTCTTACAATTATATCTATAATGAACTTTGCCCATTAGTAACAGAGAAAAATATTTGGTAAAAATTTACATAAATTTACCAAATTAATGAAAATTGTTAAAAATTGACTATAAAGGGCAATAACTCCTTAAGGGGTCAATTGACCATTTAGGTCATGTGGACTTATTTGTAGATCTTACTTTGATGAACATTATCACTGTTTACAGTTTATCGCTTTCTATAATAGTATTCAAGATAATAACCAAAAACAGCAAAATTTCTTTAAAAATTACCAATTGGAGGGCAGCAACCCAACAACCGGTTGTCCAATTCATTTGAATATTTCAGGGCAGATATATATTAACTTGATTAACAATTTAACTCCTTGTCAGATTTCCTCTAAATGATTTGGTTTCAGAGTTGTAAGCAAAAAACTACATTTTACCCCTGTTCTATTTTTAGCCGTGGTGGCCATCTTGGTTGGATGGCCAGGTCATCGGACACATTTTTCAAACAAGGTACCTCAAAGATGATTGTGGCCAAGTTTGGATTAATTTAGCCCAGTAGTTTCAGAGGAGAAGATTTTTGTAAAAGATAACTAAGATTTACGAAAAATGGTTAAAAATTGACTATAAAGGGCAATTACTCCTAAAGGGGTCAACTGATCATTTCGGTCATGTTGACTTATTTGTAAATCTTACTTTGATGAACATTATTGCTGTTTACAGTTTATCTCTATCTATAATAATATTCAAGATAATAACCAAAAACGGCAAAATTTCCTCAAAATTACCAATTCAGGGGCAGCAATCCAACAACAGGTTGACCGATTCATCTGAAAATTTCAGGGCAGATAGATCTTGACCTGATAAACATTTTTACACAATGTCAGATTTCCTCTAAATGTTTTGGTTTTTGAGTTATAAGCCAAAAACTGCATTTTACCCCTATGTTCTATTTTTAGCCGTGGCGGCCATCTTGGTTGGTTGACCGGGTCAAGCCACACATTTTTTAAACTAGATACCCCAAAGATGATTGTGGCCAACATTGGATTAATTTGGCCCATTAGTTTCAGAGGAGAAGAGTTTTGTAAAAGATTACTTAGATTTATGAAAAATGGTTAAAAATTGACTATAAAGGGCAATAACTCCTTAAGGGGTCAACTGACCATTTCGGTCATGTTGACTTATTTGTAAATCTAACTTTGCTGAACATTATTGCTGTTTACAGTTTATCTCTATCTATAATAATATTCAAGATAATAACCAAAAACGGCAAAATTCCCTCAAAATGACCAATTCAGGGGCAGCAACCCAACAACAGGTTGACCGATTCATCTGAAAATTTTGGGGCAGATAGATCTTGACCTGATAAACATTTTTACCCCACATCAGATTTCCTCTAAATGCTTTGGTTTTTGAGTTATAAGCCAAAAACTGCATTTTACCCCTATGTTCTATTTTTAGCCGTGGCGGCCATCTTGGTTGGTTGACCGGGTCACGCCACACATTTTTTAAACTAGATACCCCAAAGATGATTGTGGCCAAGTTTGGATTAATTTGGCCCAGTAGTTTCAGAGGAGAAGATTTTTGTAAAAGATTACTTAGATTTATGAAAAATGGTTAAAAATTGACTATAAAGGGCAATAACTCCTAAAGGGGTCAACTGACCATTTCGGTCATGTTGACTTACTTGTAAATCTAACTTTGCCGAACATTATTGCTGTTTACAGTTTATCTCTATCTATAATAATATTCAAGATAATAACCAAAAACAGCAAAATTTTCTCAAAATGACCAATTCAGGGGCAGCAACCCAACAACGGGTTGACCGATTCATCTGAAAATTTCAGGGCAGATAGATCTTGACCTGATAAACATATTTACCCCATGTCAGATTTCCTCTAAATGCTTTGGTTTTTGAGTTATGAGCCAAAAACTGCATTTTACCCCTATGTTCTATTTTTAGCTGTGGCGGCCATCTTGGTTGGTTGACCGGGTCACGCCACACATTTTTTAAATTAGATACCCCAATGATGATTGTGGCCAAGTTTAGTTCAATTTGGCCCAGTAGTTTCAGAGGAGAAGATTTTTGTAAAAGTTAACGATGACGGACGACGGACGCCGACGGACGCCGGACGCAAAGTGATGGGAAAAGCTCACTTGGCCCTTCGGGCCAGGTGAGCTAAAAAGGCAGAAGAAAACATTTGTATGGCGAGATGAATTACTTACTGCTGGTAGAATTTTCATCTGCTGTAATTTTTGTGGTTTTACAGTTTTATATCTTGGGCACTGCTTCCTGTAAAATAAACAAAAGTGTTAAAAATATTTTGATGAATTGATTTTAAGATCCCTATCAGAAGCCTTCTTTATGCTTTTCATAATACTGATGCAAGTTGCATTCTTTTTACTTTATATTTTTGTTATATGTAAATAGCTTCTTCATCAAATTCTTCAGTTGCTGCTCAATGATGTTATATATATGCTTCATTTCAGTGATATATCTGTTTGTTTAACCTTTTTGTGTTTGTTTATCGTATATCCATCTAATTTGATATATTGAATGTCTTTTTAAAATGTATCACGTTTTGTTATTATTTTTTTTTTACTCTGATTTACTTCATTTGTCATGTTTGTATGGTATTCCAATTATTTTTCATTCAATAATTAGAATCAAAATGATCGTTAGACATGCAAGTGGGATGTTTAACATGCTGTAAATTCTAGTTCAAAAAGGCTGACAACAAATAACAACCAACTTGGGATAATTTCATTCAATCCATCAGTCACGTCTCAGTCATTACAGCTGAACGGACGTGCTGGGCCAGCTCTACTTTACCCGCTATCTTCGATGAGGGTTTACAGTTAGATATCAACGACTTACTACTTAAGATGACAGAAACCGATCCATGCCGTACAGATAGACGTAGCGGTTGGCGTACCCGCGTTAACATGCACTCCAAAACCATTGTATTATGGGGAGTGTTATGCCGATTAACGTCCGAGGGCTGTATCCTAGGCTGTTGGGTGATACGACCTTCATTTCACTGCCTCACGGCTTTGGTCCTGATAATGCTTCCTGTCATCTTTCGAACTACGTCCGAGATCATCTACCAGTACTCAATCATCGAGGCTAGCGGGCTGCCAAGCTGACCAAACTGGCCCTGAAAGCAGCCGTTAGTGAAGAATAACAACAAAATAGTCAAAAACCAAAAACAACTCACCAAAACCAAGATGGCGGCCTCCATATTGCGACCTCCACTACTTGTTCCTGACCCATGGCTCCAGAATATTTAAAGCTCACCAAACGCCTTCGGGCACCGAGCCGACCGTGCGAGGGCTGAAAGGCCAGTCAAGGTCGTTAAACACCACCACATATATACAACCAACTGTTCCCATGAGGATTTTAGAACAAAATTTACCAAAAACCTTGATATAATACAAAAATGTAATGGGATCATGGGTAATCATCCCACAACTTCTGACAATTATCTAGACAATGGTAGAAGTTTAACTTCTAACTTACTTTTCAAGGAAAACCAACAAAGCTCTTGACATTCCTTCAATACACAGCAAGTCATATCTGAAAAATAGTGTAATGATTGTTTAAATGAGGGACTTTAATGTTACTGATAATAACCATACAGTTATATACAGCAAACCAATATAAATGTATTCTTTCCATATGATTTCTCATGTTCTACAAAATAACTTTAAACTTGAAATAATTGATTATTTTTTTGCCATTTGTTGTATAATGTGAAAACTTCCAATTCTAGATCTAATTGTTTCAGCAATATGACAGTTGTTATCCATTTGTTTGATGTGTTTGAACTTTTGATTTTGCCATTTGATTGTGGACTTTCCTTTTTGAATTTTCCTCTGAGCTCAGTATTTTTGTGATTTTTTTTTCAGTACTAGTTTACATGTTGCTGTTTAATTGATGATTACTTTACACAGACTTAGATTCGTCCAGGGCTGACATTTCAAAATTAAAGCTGTAGCTTAATTTATAGGGTCATAAATAATGATTAAGTTTCAAAAAGAATATTCAAGTTTTAAAGTCATGAAAGCGTTTGTCAGTTGTACCTGTTGGCAGGAATTTCAATCTTCCAGACATTAGCAAGATCTGGATTCTGTAGTATTTCTTCCTCCTCCTGTGAAACAGAACAACAATTCACTTGTATCAAATTCTATATGATAAAAAATGATGTAAGGACAACACCAAAAATATGGCAATGTCACAGGCACTTGTTTCTATCCATTGGAAGACCCAGTATCAACGTATATTTATTCAAACGAATAGAAATAAGTGCCTATGGGCAAAGTGCTGTAATAACAAAGAAAAATTTAAAAACTCCAAATACTGCCTTGCTAGAATTTGTGGAATAAAAAATTTAATAATGAATGTCACTGAAGATTTTAACTTTTGTGAAAGCAAGTTATAAACATTTTCATATGTCTCAGATTAATGACATCACTGAATGTGATCTTTGACTTTATGTTAATTTGCCATGAACATTCTTAAATGTATACTTACTGGTTCTTCTGCTTCTAAGCCAAATTCAAAACCTAACTCATCAAACTCTTCAAATGCTGAAAAAAAATTAACAAAGTTAAAACCTAACTAGTTAAATTCTTCAAATGCTGATTTTTTTTTTAACAAACTCAAAACCGATCTCATCAAATTCTTCAAATGCTGAAAAATATGTGTGTGTGTGGGGGGGGGGAGATTGAGAGGGGGGGAGGGGGCGATAAATGGCTGACCCGATTTAAGAGAGAGCAATATCTCTTGCTCTTAAAAGACACCCTTGTAGATTTCCAATTAGAGCAGACTAATGATGCTACAAAGCAATACTCACACCCCCAAAGTGGAAAGGGATTAAAAGTTGCAATAACTAGTTTCCCAATCCACTATAAATAAATATGTTTAAACTTAAAAGAATGTTAGTTCTACTGATAAATGAATAAGATGATTAGGATAAGCTTGGATACATGAGATGATGTCTATCAAGACGTTTAAATATATGTAAATGTTCAACAAAAAATGTATGTATTTTTCGCCTATGGTTGCACATGTGGTCTGTTATGAAGTGATATTTCTATATTACACATACACTGCACAGAGACCTTATGATATGAAAAAGTGATATAAAAAATTATCGTATTTGATTGCTTATCTTATGTAAACATGATGAAACAATATAGAAGCATTTTCATTGGCTTTTCATTAAATCATTGAAGAATTTCAAAGGTGAAAATGATGTACAAATCTTTAGACACATGGCAACAGCGTTATGTTATTACTTCTGATTTTAAAGTTTGCAGATACCAGAACAGTACATATGACGTAATACTTGTACATTTATATGCACAAAGGACTAGGTAATCAACTCACTGACTTTTATTATAAACACAAAGAGAACAAATATGACATAATTGAATATTCGGTAGTTGTCATTTGTTGATGTGGTTCATATAAAGTGTTTCTTGTTTCTTGTTTTTTATATAGATTAGACTGTTGGTTTCCCTGTTTGAATACTTTTACACATGTAATTTTTTTGGGCCCTTTATAGTACGCTGTTTGGTGCGAACCAAGGCTCCCTGTTGAAAAGACTGTATCTCAACTTTAACAAAGTGTGACTTGGATGGAGTGATGTGTCATTAGCACTCATACCACATCTTCTTGTATCTATTTACCATAAGAGAAATAGGTTTAGCAAATCATGAGAATTGGATAAGAATAAACCGCCAAATAAATTTAGCTGCTATCAAGCAATTCCAATTTACAATTGTTTATGGCCACTATTAAAAATGCAAGATCTACATACAGTCTTCAAGATAAACTTTTAAATCTACATGGCTAGAGCTAAAGGAGTAGGGGCAATAAAGGCCCTTATTTGGCCCAAAAATTACTGCAAATTTAAAAGTTATCATACATATTTTAAAATTACTGAAAAGTATCTCAGGTAGAAGGTGTTCAGAAAATCAAAATAATTTTGGACATTAAACAAGTTACCATGGCAACAAATCATGCCTTAATTTGCATATTTTGTAAAATTTTGTGATTTTCCTTGTTTTTCATCATTTTTTAAAGTATATTTTCGATTGGAAAAGTATGTGCGCACCCAAGAAACAACTTTATATTTGGTGAGATTTTGTCAATAGTAATGATAAAGCTTCAGTTAAATTATTTTGTTGTTTCTTGGCTGCGCACGATGTTTCCACAACAGAAATAAAGATAGAAAACTGCATAAATTCTGAATTTTTATCGTTTTTGTGAAAACAGTATATATTATGATGTAACGGTGACGTCATCACATAAGAATCTTAATGTTTTTCATTTATATTTCTTGACCCTATGCATTTCTAAAGATTATGTTCCAATTTGAAAAAGTTATCAAACATTTTATTTTCTTGGGCCAAAACCAGGCCTTAATGCCCCTACTCCTTTAAATTTTTAATTTGTTCTTGTCTTGAACATGCATGAAATATTAGCCATTGGATGTTAAGCAACAATCAATCAATCAATCCTCTAGTTGAGGGCATACGATACAGTTTTGATCCCGTATATACTGTTTGAAGAAAATTTCCATATAGGCTATTTTGTGCCTGATTAAATCAAATATGTAATAAAAAATATACCTCCATGTGCTACTTTTTGAGTTAAATGAGGTCGAAATTTTGTATATTTGCTCAAAGTTCGGATTTGTGGCTCTATTTTCCTTTTTGAAAGAAAGACATAACTTTTTTGTTTTAAAAGATAAACACAAATTGTTTTTTGTTAGATAGTTTGTAATTTCTGTATTTTATAAGTATTCCAAAAATTTATGCATTTTTTATTCAGAAATAACTCATATTTATCAAATGGTCATGAATTGAGAAAAAAAACATCATATTTTGCTGTAGATTTATCAAAATTAAAATAATTGCTGTATTTACAGTCTTATAAAATTTGGTCCACATAATCTCCCTGCAAAATGAAACAAAATGTTGTTTTGAAAAATAGGGGTCCATGCACTCGTTTTCAAATTAAATCAGTTTGAATGATGAAAATCAGTCGAAAAATGCATCTTTTCCCTATAATTCACAGTTTGACGTCGCGAAAATAACATTTTACGTTTAAGCAACGTCATTACCTCCCCTGTAACTGTATAGTATGCCCTTAAGGATGACCAACTAGAACATGTTCTGTAAAATGTTTAAAGTTTCTAATGTCTTTTTATTCATGTTACTTTAGTTTACATCAAGACATCACTTCTCACTTAAAAATATTAAAAAACACCTTTGTTCAATAAGTTTAACTTTAAATTATGGCTTTGCTCATTGTTGAAAGCTGTACAGTGACCTATCATATAGTTGTTAATTTCTGTTTCATTTGGTCTCTTGTAGAGTTCTCATTGGCAATCATACCACATCTTCTTTTTTAATATTTATTCACATTATAAAACTATTTTCCAATCTTAAAATCATTTAAAGATTTTCACAAATGAATAATAACCCATTTTAAATTTCCTGTAAATAGTTGTTACAATGTAAACTACTTTCACTTTAAATTGGTTTATTGGAGTGACAAGTCCTACTTTCATTTTTTATGTACAGCTCTATTTTTACCATCATGTCATAAAAATTCAAGGAACTAAACTTATTTTTATCTGGTGGAAATTATTATTTCAAAGAACCAAAAATATTTTAAAATCTTTACTCAGTGTTTTTTAAAACCAATTGAATAACAATTTCTTTGTCTACATACAAATGTTAGATTTAAATAAAAAGGCTATTTTTAAAACTTTGCAATTTTTTCAATATATTTACACTCTAATATGTACATGATTAAGGATCGAATTGAAAAAGTATATTGATACTGTCATATGACTGTAGATAGATTTTGATTGTATAATTTCTTGAATGGTCACTGAAATAAGAAAACAAATGTGCATTATTTTAACAATTCATTATTAAAAAAATTTAACTTATTTAAAATGATTATAAAACAGAAATACGTGATGTACATGTAACCCTGTAGTTTATTTTATATATGTATTTTGTTGATATGAATATAACTATAGATTATCCTTGAGATGACCAATGATAATCTGTTTATCACTATTTTACCTATTTCGACGTTGTTAATTTCATGTCCATTTCATTAGCAACGCCATGTGCCTCCTTAGTTTCTAGCAATAATTTTCAATCTTAAGCCAGTATGTAGCATGATATAAAAAATTATCACAAAAAGAGATCAAAGCAAAAATGCACAAACTAGCGATAATATAAGATATCCCATTTTATTCAAATATGTAAAAGACACTACATCCAATAGACCAGTAGGTATTAATTTGTTTACACACCTTGGACCAATAGATATAGGTCCTAACCAACAACCTTTACTGTTTTGTATTACCATGCATACACATTACTTTACTTTATATGAAATTTGATAGCTGTACAGTGTAGTTGCATTTTCATTTGTTTACATACTCAGGGTTTGGGATTTTCTAGCTGCAGTACTCAGGACCCATTGGTTGCCTTTGGCTGTTTGTTCTTTGGTCGGGTGGTTGTCTCTTTGACACACTCCCCATTTCAATTCTCAATTTTAGCACTGTAATAATTGTTTGCAGCATCTAACTGAATTTAATCTTGTAAACATTTTGACCTTTTCAACTTGGCAGGGTGAGAGATTATATATCATTGATCACACTCTGTAATATACATGATATACTTAACTTTAGTTGACACATTTTACAACTTGCACCCTTTCTTAATCAAGTATTTTTTGTTTGGATAAGATTTGCAAAATTTTATTGTTTATAATTCTCTGCCTTATATAAATTTGAAATTTACTTCAATCAAAAACAAACAACCTTTTAAGATGCAGTGACTTTATTTTTTTTTTTTATTAACAATGTTTAATACTAAATAATTACATTAGATGTATGTTTCATTATAATACGTTATTCTGATTGGCTAACTGCACAGCACGTGCTATTCCTGAAACAATTGTATTAGACAATAACATTTATCATTCATGATGACACGAGGTCCCACAATAAAGTGCACTGGTATCTTAAATGAAAACTTGATAAAAATCGTGTTGTCATGATTCTAGCTAAAAAAAATGTAATTATAAGTATTGAATGCTTCTTTTTGTAACTTTATAGGGTTGTAAAAGCGTTGACCGCACATTTTAAGTATGAAGCACTTCCGCGCTTTATACAAAATGTACTTCGGTCAACGCTTTTACACCCCAATAAATTTACAAAAAGCAGCATTCAATTCTTAATTAAAAGATGACTGATTGTTTTTCATAGATTTTGTCTAGATATATTATAATAAATGTTTTGAATTTATCATGCATGGTCTTGAAGTAGTTAGTTTTGAAGATATTTCATTTCTTCATTTTAGTTCACATTCCAAAGATATTTAAGTTTTTTTTATATTTGTTGGGAGTGATAGCTGTTCGAAGCATTGAGGGAGTCTAAAATTTAATATTAGGACAGAATTATGATATATGTTTGTGTTTTATTCAAAATTGAAGTATTTAAAATGTCAATAGGAAATGATAATCTTACATTCCATTTTAATCAAATCATTCCATATTACGGAAAACAAAATTTACATAATCTACATGTAAGTCAGTTTACAGTCAGTAATTATTTTATTAATATAAAAAAGAAGATGTGGTATGATAGCCAATGAGATAACTGTCCACAAGAGACCAAAATGACACAGACATTAACAACTACAGGTCACCATACGACCTTCAACAATGAGCAAAGCCTATACCACATAGTCAGCTATAAAAGGCCGCAATATGACAATGTAAAACAATTCAGACGAGAAAACTAACGGCCTTATTTGTATAAAAAATTAACGAAGAACAAATATGTAACAAAGAAACAAACGACAACCACTGATTTACAGGCTCCTGATATCAATTTACTATTTCAACTACTACAATATCATTATCAGCAGTATACATGTACAGTGGTTGTTAAAATAATTAATAAATAACTCACAATATTCCCTTCCCAAAGCCTTGAAAAGAAGATCCTTCTTAACTTCTATTGTCGGCATTGCTCACGTACTAAGATCCCCTAACAGAAAGACTTCGACTTTTTGCATGTAAATTATACAACAAAAATCCAACTTGATAGCTTAAGATTTCACCTTAGAATGACAAGTAATATAATTCCAAAAATATCTAAACAAATAAATGATGCAATATGATGCAATCATGCCTACTTTTGTTTTCCAAATTTAGCCTTTTTCTTAATAATTATTGATTTTATAAAAACCCATTTTAACCGGCCAAAAACTCTATACTATGACATAAACTCATAAGAATTATACATGTATGCAACCATTTAAATTCTAAACCAATTATCTATTGTGAGCCAAGTCAATCACATTGAACAGTTCCTATTATATAATATTTTTTGAAAACTGCTAGTGCCTGATTTTTTACTTGGAACATTTTCAAAAATTAATATTTCTTCATAAGTTTTATCTATTTAGCAAGTTTCTTTGAAAATTTGAAAAGTAAAGATATTCTTAAATGTAAAATTTCTTGGAACAAACCTCAGTAACAAACTTTAAACATATGAGATAATGATATACGTGTTCAAGTATTTATACAAGTAGCTGATATGGAATGTAATGATAGCTTTTAACAAAACTGATACCATTAAATTAGGGAAGTTCAGGAAAGGGCTTTATGATTTTATGAATACAATAATAGTATGTATAATAACCAGATGCTCTGCAGGGCGCAGCTTTATACGACCGCAGAGGTTGAACCCTGAACGGTTGGGGCAAGTATGGACACAACATTCAAGCTGGATTCAGCTCTAAATTTGGATTGTGATTAAATAGTTGACACAGCATAGGTTTCTGACACAGAATGAATGTGGTCTAATGAACTTAAAAAAATTTTTTTTGCCTTTGAGCAATTCACTATGCTGTTGAATATTAATCCTCTCAAAAAAATGTTTGAAGAAATTTTCTTTTTATTTATGAAATCTGAAATGAGAAAAATTGACCCCCCCCCCAAAAAAAAAATTATTTTTTTTCACATCCCCCTTTCCCTTATTCCAAAACTGATCTCAATTCAAATTTCTAATGGAGTTTGCAACAATAACTGCTCATTTAAATACATCATAAAATATTAAAATGTAAAAAAAAGTGCTTGTTATCACTGAATGGTAAAGATTGTTTTAATTTATCAGTTGGTAGTAAAAGTGAAAATACATTGTATATTGTATAAAACAATGATTTAAGTTGATTCAACTACTATTCTGGACAAAGAAAGATAACTCCTATTGAAAATTTCTTGCTATTGAACATATTGTGCAATTAGATATTTCTTGCTATTGCGCAATATTGTGCAATTGAAAATACTTGCTATTGCACAATACTGTGCAATTGAAGATTTCTTGCTATTGAACAATACTGTAAAAATTGAAAATTTCTTGCTATTGCACAATATTTTACAATTGAAGATTTCTTGCTATTGCTGAATACTGCGAAATTGAAAATTTCTTGCTATTGCACAATACTTAATATATAATAATTTTGAATCCTGATTTGGACCAACTTGAAAACTGGGCCCATAATCAAAAATCTAAGTACATGTTTAGATTCAGCATATCAAAGAAGCCCAAGAATTTTAATTTATTAAAATCAAACTTAGTTTAATTTTGGACCCTTTGGACCTTTATGTAGACCAATTTGAAAACGGGACCAAAAATCTACATACACAGTTAGATTCGGCATATCAAAGAACCCCAATTATTCAATTTTTGATGAAATCAAACAAAGTTAAATTTTGGACCCTTTGGGCCCCTTATTCCTTAACTGTTGGGACCAAAACTCCCAAAATCAAACCCAACCTTCCTTTAATGCTCATAAACCTTGTGTTTAAATTTCATAGATTTCTATTTACTTATACTAAAGTTATGGTGCGAAAACCAAGAATAATGCTTACTTGGGCCCCTTTTTGGCCCTTTATTCCTAAACTGTTAAGACCTCAACTCCCAAAACCAATCCCAACCTTCCTTTTGTGATCATAAACCTTGTGTTTAAATTTCATTAATTTCTATTTACTTTAGTCCGAGATTACTCTGACGTCCAACGGCTGTTTTGCCAGACAAGCTGGGGCCGTGGGACGTCAGAGCTCGTCCCATATCAAAAAGTGGATATTTGCACACCCAAAATAGATGTGCTGCTTCGTCGCTTATGGTGCCGACTGACGGCCTTGGAATTATATAAACCGGGCATCAATCTGTTCATTTTTCATTTATCTTTTCATTTATGTAAGTTTCACCTACCTGCCTACCCTTTATTTTTCCATATTTGAACAGTTTTCACAGAGACCCATCGATTTCTGCATTTTGTCTTTCACTTTCAAAGATTATCATGTGACCACGAGAAAACAGTGATGATTTATGCAAATGACCATAATGTAACACCTCGTTCATTTACGATGCAAGTTATCTAAATGTCCGAGAGCTTCCGATTTTTTTCGTGGTCGGAACTAAATGCTTAATACAGATCTCCTGTAAAGGAGGTGAAAAATCGTGGTTGGCTACTAAATGTTAAACATCGATCTCCTACAAAATTTGCATATTTGAGTCTCGAGGCCACGAACTCTCTCGTAACTTGACGTCCATTTGAAAGTGAAAGTCAAAATGCAGAAATCGATGGGTCTCTGTGAAAACTGTTAAAATATGGAAAAATAAAAGTTGGCAGGTAGGTGAAACTTACATAAAAGAAAAGATAAAATGAATCAAAGCGCTGTAAGCGCTGAAGGCAGTTAACCAAAAACCAAGGCAAACTGTGGCAATGTTGCCTCAACATTAAACATTCATATATAGTACATTCATGTTTATCTAATGATTTATTTATTAAGGCAAATAATTTACATGTTATCAAGGTTTCAAAAGCAATGCATATATCAATGTATATTTTTTTATGGTGAGTCTGCAGTGGTACAAGTTCCCAATGATTGCAGTTGTTTTACTTGGTAGTTAACCTTGGTTTTATTTGACTGCTAGAAGTTCAATTTGACTTAGTATGAACATGTAATAGTATGAATGGACTGGTTTCCCTGGAAAGAAAACTGAGTTTGTGTTCTTTAGTACAAAAGTTATGAGACACGAATCAGACAAATGTTCACTACAACAGGGATCAAAGGTGAGGTCTGACTGACCTGCCCATAGTAAATGTAAATGATTTGTTATTTTGTCCCATACATATGAATATATATAATTTAGGGGTGGGGATCTCAACGGTTTTCAAGTTCTCAAAGTAGGCAGAGGATTTAGGGGGGGGGGGGCAGGGGGCCCGTCCCACCCCCCCTTTTTGGGAAAAAAATTGGTTGCTTATATAGGGAACCACTGGAACGGGCCCCACTTAGGTCGGTCAGTGGGTCCCACTTATGAAAATTTCTGGATCCGCCACTGGGGGTAGGGTGACCCTAGGGACTTCCCCTACATTTCATTTTATTTGTTATATTGTCCCATACATGAATATATACACTGTATGGTTTAGGGGTTGGGATCTCATTGGTTTCCAAGTTCTCAAACAGGAGGGGTAGGGTGACCCCAGGGACTCCCCTATATTTCATTTAATTAGTTATATTGGCCCATACATGAATATATATTGTTTTGGTGTGGGGATCTCGACCGTTTCCAAGTTCTCAAACAGGAGGGTTGGGGTGACCACAGGGACTTCCCCTATAGTTCATTTGATTTGTTATATTGTCCCATACATGAGTATATATGGTTTAGGGGTAAGGATCTTGACCATTTCCAATTTCTCAAACAGGAGGGTGAACAGTGACCTCAGGGACTTCCCCTATCTTTCATTTGAATTGTTATATTGTCCCGTACATGAATATATATGGTTAAGGGGTGGCGATCTCAACGGTTTTCAAATTCTCAAACAGGAGGGGGTGGGATGACCCAAGGGACTCCCCCTATATTTTATCTGATTTGTTATATTTTCCCATACATGAATATATATGGTTTAGGAGTGGGGATCTCGACCATTTTTAAATTCTAAAAACAGGAGGGGTGGGGTGACCCCCAGCGACTCTTCCTATATTTCATTTGATTTTTCATATTGTCACAAACATGAATATATATGGTTAAGGGGTGTGGATCTCGACCGTTTTCAAGTTCTCAAACAGGAGGGGTGGGGTAACTCCAGGGACTCCCCCTATATTTCATTTTTTATTTATTATATTGTCCTATACTTGAATATATGCAGGGGTTGATTCAGACGGGGGGAGGGTTGTGGGCTTGCACACCCCTTAAATTTGCAAAGCATGGGTTGTTCTTAGCTTAATAAAGAATATTCCGATAATTTTACCTCAAATTTTTTTAGCCTCGCTCTGCTCGGCAAAAATTTAAGTTTGCGTCCTAACCTAAAATCCTGGATCTGCCCCTCATATGGTTTAGGGGTGGGGAGCTCAACCGTTTCCAAGTTATCAAACAGGAGGGGGTAGAGTGGCCCAAAGAATGCCACCTATATATCATATGATTTACTTACATTAAGGTATATATAATATAGTTGCATTATTTGTGAAAATAAAGAAAGAAACTTTCAGCTACTTTAATTGACCCTTCAAAATTGAGAAAAACAAATAACCCTTCGAAATTGCAGTAATATGTTTACACTTTAAAAGCATCTCACATGTATTATCATCATTTATCATTTATAAAGAAAATTTAGACTGTGACCATGAACATGTATATTGTTAGATATACTGTTCCCAGCTGTCACTGTGTATTGGATTTTTAAATTAAAAATTTGTCAAAAAGTAATTTTGAGTTTCTGAATAAAATATTTTTCTGATTTTTCTTTCTTTTACATATATCTTTTGGTTTACAATTCTAGTGTTTATATTCATTAATTTACCATGCATAGATGTGTTGTTTCACCTGCTTGGATTTATTTTGTAAATGATCGCCAAACCCGGAATTACCCTTATCCGCTTCCGGAATCGGATCCGATATTATAAAATTTGGTCTTCACGGCCGCCATTGTTATGTGTTTACAATGTTGTTTGTGTCAATCAGATACGATTTTACTCGAATTTATACAATATTTGTCGGCGATTTTCTGTATAAAGCTAGCGGTTGAACAAAATGAACATCGCTGTCATGACTTATAATGATAAAAATAAGTTTTTAGCTCGTTTAATTGGAGACTTTGGTGAACATGGTGAAAAGGTTTGCAAAGTAATTTCTTATTTTCTTTCAAGTGGAAGGTGACTACGTCGGGCGTAGCTAGAAACCAACTATCCTATTCGAAATTCCGCTTGCAAAAGTGGAAGGTCGCGGACCTCGGACCACCGCTAATTTGCACACTTGCCTCCAAATTGAAAAGCTACGAAAATTTCTTTTTCTAGACTAATTTGAAATTGCCGCCAACAGCATGAACAGTTGAACTTATTATATAATAGACTACTGACGTAGTTGTACTACGTATTGATGACAAACAATATTCCTACGACTTTTGTCATTTGGGAAATCTAAACTACTTGTCTTAAGAGATTTTTCGGCGATTAAATATTTCATACAATTGTTCTTTGACATCTTAGCTAAAAGCACAAGTCATAATGAACTACACAAGGATTCTTAATAAGCACTACTTCCTATGTGTAACTTTAAAACTTTTGGATAAATCGACGATCAATTTAAGGTTTTTCTTGTCATATTTTTTGTAATCCAGAATAAAAAGTATTAAAAAAGTGTTCAATTAGTTATATATAACATATATAGCGAGCTAGGTAATAACAATGGCAAGTATTTCAGCATTTATTGGGTAGAACACAAATCTAGGGTGCTCGCATAATGCAGCTTAACTGCATAAAAATGAACAGATTGATGCCCGGTTTATATAATTCCAAGGCCGTCAGTCGGCACCATAAGCGACGAAGCAGCGCATCTATTTTGGGTGGGCAAATATCCACTTTTTGATATGGGACGAGCTCTGACGTCCCACGGCCCCAGCTTGTCTGGCAAAACAGCCGTTGGACGTCAGAGTAATCTCGGACTATATTTACTTATACTAAAGTTATTGTGCAAAAACCAAGAATAATGCTTATTTGGGCCCTTTTTTGGCCCCTAATTCCTAAACTGTTTGAACTAAAACTCCCAAAATCAATCCCAACCTTCCTTTTGTGGTCATAAACCTTGTGTCAAAATTTCATAGATTTCTATTTACTAAAACTAAAGTTATAGTGCGAAAACCAATAAAATGCTTATTTGGGCCCTTTTTGGCCCCCGATTCCTAAAATGTTGGGACCAAAACTCCCAAAATCAATCCCAACCTTCCTTTTGTGGTCATAAACCTTGTGTAAAAATTTCATAGATTTCTATTCACTTTTACTAAAGTTAGAGTGCGAAAACTAAAAGTATTCGGACGACAACGACGACGCCAACGTGATACCAATATACAACCAAATTTTTTTTAATTTTTGCGGTTGTATAAAAATCAGTGTATCACTACAACATAATAGTTATTACAGTGAAGTTGAATTTCCTTTATTTATTCATCATCCACAAATGAAAATACCTCTAAAAAAATAATTCTCTGTACATTAATTAATCTCAGTTTCAGGTAAAGAGATATGTGATTATTTTTCTAAGACAAGTGCTTTTGACCATCCGCAAGAACTTGGGTCATCCAATGTTCAGTACTTTGATTCTACTTGGCGGCAATTTGTTCAAGGTTTAATAATAATGGTTGTTTTTCTGAAATTGTTTAACATCCAACCCCTTATTTTATTTATTTTGTATTATTTAATATTGTGTCATAGATCAAATTTATTCGTTTAGTAATTAATGTTGAGATGTTACACTATTGTTTCATATAAGGGTAATTTTTAGGTTGGTACCTAATGATATGTTTAAACCCACTGCATTTGTTTGCACCTATCCTTAGTCAGGAATCTTATGCTCAGTAGTTGTTGTACGTTTATGTGGTTCCATGTGGGTTTCTTGATTCAGGATTTTCATATATATTAGACCGTTAGTTTTCCTGTTTATATGGTTTTATACTAGTAATTTTTGGGAACCTTTAAAGCTTGCTTTTCAGTGTAAGCCATTTAGGCTCTGTGTTGAAGACCAAACTTTGACCTATAATGGTTTACTTTACAAATTAAAGATAAATACGTTGTATTTCAGTATTCTACTCTGCAAATCAAACAGAAAATTGATAAATTGATTGCGGCAATATAAATATTCTGTCAATTTTTCAACAAACTTTAACAGAGGGTGGTAAAGGGTTATTTTCATGCAACGTTTTCAGCCTTTTTATTTCATGTGTTTTGACGTTTAATTTCTCGCTTTCTCGTGATTAGTTCGACGTGCATGCTTCGTGTTTCCCCTTATTTATTTTCTGTGTTTCGTGCCGCTACTCTTAATTTATCGTGCTTTTCCCCCATTTAATTGAAAGTAAACCAGGACAAAATTCAAAGTCAGTCCAGGATTGTTTTGAATTATATGTTTCAAGGCTTTCAAATTAATATGAATTACCATGAATATTTTTTTCCCATTCAAATCAGATACAACAAGCGGAAGTTAAGAGATGACCACAGGGTCTTTATGTCAATTAATAAAGACTGCATGATCTAAAAAACGGAGGAGGAATAACTTCTAGTACTTTTTCCTTAAAATTTACGATTTTATTTCTCGTGCATCGTTTTCCCCCCGATTTTTATTATCCGTGCAACATTTTTATTTCACATGTTTCCGTGTTCATAGCCCCCCTTAACCACCCTCTTAACATATTTTGTTCAGATACTTAAAATTATGCGACTAGACAACAATTAGAAAAAATTTAAATCAGGGCGAATGGACCCTGGGCGAACAGGTATCAGGGCAAACAGGTACTAGGGCGAACGGACCCGGATTCATTAGGTGAATATAAAACCATCTGTATTATATATGACAAATTCTAACATGACGTCCTTCAAACACTTTGAGTACACACCCGTGGTAAAATATGAATATATTGCCAGGGCTGTTCCAATTGTACTCCCACGTCATATGCTTTTTTATGAATGATGTACCCGACGTCATAGAACGATGACGTAAGAATATAAGCATTTTACGGGAAAATACATGCATGTTGTTTTTGTTATGCGTTTACTTTTCTACATTGGCTAGAGGTATAGGGGGAAGGTTGAGATCTCATAAACATGTTTAACCCCGCCACATTTTTGCGCCTGTCCCAAGTCAGGAGCCTCTGGCCTTTGTTAGTCTTATTTTATTTTAATTTTAGTTTCTTGTGTACAATTTGGAAATCAGTATGGCGTTCATTATCACTGAACTAGTATATTTTGTTTAGGGGCCAGCTGAAGGTTGCCTCCGGGTGCGGGAATTTCTTGCTACATTGAAGACCTGTTGGTGACCTTCTGCTGTTGTTTTTTTCTATGGTTGGGTTGTTGTCTCTTTGGCACATTCATGACATTCCCCATTTCAATTCTCAATTTTATTGTGAAACCGAAAATCATCACAACAAGGAAACCTAAACAAACGATGATAAAATGTGGTACATGTATAAGCCAATATTTTTATACATGTATATAATACATATGAGTAAATTATCATTAAAATTCATCCAAAACTATCTACATTGTACATGTAAATACGGTATTGTAAATAGTTTTAGCATGTAACACTAATCAGTTTGCTCTAGCTGTTCTTTTACGCCAATTTAATAGTGCGTTTATTTATGGGAACGGCAAATGTATGCCTCCACCTACAGCGCTTCAATCCAAAAGAATTGCCGTACATTTTGTATTTGTCTTATTAGAATCGAAATAATTCATGGGGGCTTGAATATATTGTGATTTTACCACAGGATGTCCCTTTATGCCGTTATTTAACCCCTCACTATTGCTCAGGGTAAAATATTTGTCATAAAGGGCCAACCTGTGGTAAAATCACAATATATTGAAGCCCCATGAATTATTTCTGATGAATTATTTCATAACCAGTAGGCAATGGTAGGCCAGTTGATTTAAATTTGTGCACTACAAGAGATAAAAAATTATGAAAATTGAAAAAAAATAGCGCTGATACTTGATTGTTAGCACTGCAGTGTGCCAATAGCACAGCGCTGGATTACAAAAGTGCTGAATACCACAGTGCTATAAAACTGGCCTTGGGAGAACACCCAGGGAAGATACAAATTGGAATCGAGTGTATTAAAATGTTTCACATCTTTCATGTACTCAGTCATGGGGCCGTTTTCTTCAATTTCTGGCATCTTCTTCATTTGAACTCATGTGGATAGTTGTCTTATATGGCAATAATACCACATTTTATTTTTGTGAAATTGTGTACCTTGTCTATGACCATGATGACTGCATATGTCCATTTATGAAATTGTGTACTGATTTTCACAATCATTTTACTATTAAAATACTAATGTTGAATAAAAATGTACGTACTGTATTTTCTACCAAGATTTCTAAACAATTCTTCCTTATTGACACTTATTGTCGGCATTTTATCTTCTGCACATGTAAAATCAGATGACGAAACTCATTTACCGGAAATGGGAAATGATAGCTCTAAATTAAGTATCATTTTATTAATTTTGAATAGTGATTCATTCACATAAGCAATATTTATAAAAAAAAATTATTCTCTAAGTAAGTAAAATGATATTTTGAAAATGTCTGCAGTGTGCTAACTTTTTGATATGAAACTATGAGCGAAAAAAATCACAACAATTTTCCTTGTGTTAGCAAAACTTTCTTAAAATAGATTTACTTTCGTTTTAAAGGAGGTTCATACGTACGGAGACAAGACAAGAAGTGTATTACACATTTTTTTAGGTGCGGTGCCTTATCTTTATCAACTGAAATTAAGGGTAAGAGGTGATCCTAAAAAGACATGTATTATTTATAAGGCTCTTTAAACTTCCATCACCTTCAAAGCCTTGGGGCAACTTGGTAGAGTGTACTGTTTACATGAATTTAAAAATGCTTAGTATCACCTTTAGTCCAAATAATTATGACGTCTTGAAAGGCTATCATAATTTTTTTCTTTTGATACCTTACTTAGCCTTACCTCGAAGTAAGGCGTCAAAGTAAGGCGTCAAAGAAAAAAATATAATAGCCTTTCAAGACGTCATAATTATTTGGACTATATCACATTTTGATAATTTTTAACAGTAACAAGACAAATGTATCTTTATATAAATAACACATAGCTGAAAGGATGATAGAGCAGATTGTAGTACCACGAGAAACATTGTCAACCACGGCAAATTTATTATACTGAAATTGTCCTATAATCATTATTGACATATATTGTCTTTTACCAGTCAGGGGACTTACTTAAATGAATGATTTTCTAAATCACTGGTTCAAGTAACATTTTGTTCATAAAGGTTGAAATTAAGAGTTGTCTTTCTTTAATAATCACCTATTTAAGTAGTACAAATTTATCACTAGACTAAGTGTCAGATTTAATTTTATTGTAGTTTTAAATATAGAATACTAATGATCCAGGGACTAATTATGTTTCTAAACTTATCAGAACCAACATCTGTGTTGTCTAGGATGACCAGGTCATTTCAGGTGATGACCTTGTACTGAATCTAGGATAATGACGTAAAAATCACTTGTTTAAGTACCATACCTTAATTTCCTTCCCAGAAATCACTTCTTTAAGTATCATTATTCTAATAACGACCACTAATTTCAACATCCCCGAACAGTGAAATTTTCATCGCGAACAGTAGAATTTTATTACATAATCTGAAAGATAAAACCTTGAACGTCACAGGAAAAATACTCCCACTGCTGGGAAAAATCTTTTAAGAAAGTATCAGTTCATTATGTAAAGCTGTTATAGCATTTTTTCAACTAAAATAGAATTTTCAGCTAAATGATAGCATCAAAGGCATAAACCTTGCTACTTAAAAGAAGCAAAAAGTTCATTTTTTTTTTCAATTTTAATAATTAAAAGATATTATTTAACACCTATGTGTTTAAAATTTTGAAAAAACTACAAAATCCTAATTTGTGACAAAACTTCGAATTTGCTACTCAAATAAGTGGTTTAAAAATCACTTATTTCAGTAAGTCCCCTGACTGTTTACAGATGCATGAATTCTATTAATAATAGTGACATAAACTTCAACATATTGCATGTATTGAAGGCGGTCACTACAAAATAGAAGTAGAAGTATGGACGAGAGAGAAACATTAAAAAAAATTGTCATCTGCTCAGCTTTGTGATCGAGTAAATTAACACCCTCGTATTAGCCAATCAAAATATGGCATTTTAACTTGAAGTATTGTAATACATTAAAGTAAACAACTAACTAAAACAAGAATACAATATTATTCAACTCAAAGCCTTTAAAAAGGTTGCAAACGTGTGAGATGCAATAGGTCATTTCTGGAATCATGTCTTTCACTGGAAAAGATCGTAAATTTTGCACGCCTTTATGACGTCATTTACCAGATAAAACGCGCACCTGTATTCCTGCTCTATTTAAAAAATTTCCAGCACTTTCATAATCGTAATTCTGTAAGGTAGTATAGAAATATTTAATGTGCTGCAAGTACATAATTATGATTGCCATATGACTGAGGGAGGGTGACCATCCTTTTAGATTTTAATTTCCCAAATATTTTGTGCAGTATAAAATAAAAATTTTCACCCTTTTGCTCAACATGTGTTGGAAACTTCTATGTATACATTTTTTTCACGTGGTGATGGAAGTCAAATGACAGATTTGTCTGAAAACCATATGCCAGAACTGGCCTATTGAGGAGCGTAGATATAATCACCGCAAAATTCTGACAGTTCAGTAGTTTCACAGTGGCTGACAGTCTTTTAATCTGACAGGCAGATGGTAGGACACAAAGCCATGCTGCTTCAAAGGATAATGATCTCGTCCTCATATAAGCTTAAATATAAGTATAGAAGATGTGTTATAATTGCAAATGAGACATTACTCTCCACCAACTCTCCACAAGAGACCAATTGACACAGAAATAAACAACTATAGGTCATCATACGGCCCTCAACAATGAGCAAAGCCCATATATTCACCTCAAATTCAGCTATAAAAGGCCCTGAAATGACAATGTAAAACGAGAAAACTAATTGCCTAAGGCAGCAACCATTTGATTTTCTGGGGGGGCTATGGGTTTTTTTTTCTGGACAATTTTTTTTTCGCAACAAGTCTAATACAATTTTTTTCTTTCATTTTAGCATTACATATAGTGGCAGCTGAGGGAGACACAACACCGTGTATCATCAGTACACCGGATATAGGT
Organism: Mytilus galloprovincialis; assembly: GCA_037788925.1. Lineage (NCBI taxonomy): Eukaryota > Metazoa > Mollusca > Bivalvia > Mytilida > Mytilidae > Mytilus > Mytilus galloprovincialis. The sequence goes on along the minus strand of CM075342.1, from coordinate 74,439,073 downwards.
ACTAAGCAAGCGGAACATCATCATTTTTGACCTGACACGGTAAGAAAATCTTTGTTTTGTTTACATAATGTCAATGTGTACCTCACTCTTTATATAATTGTTGTTTTAAGAAATGATTTTGTCGTAAATTCGTGATAAGAAAAGTCTTATTATTTTCTCAAAACAAGAAAGCTTACTAAAAACATGTGCAAATACTTGTCAAAGAAGTTAGCGCTCGTCTCATTCCATATGATTATATATTCATTACAACTATTTTTCTGACAAAAGGCCTCTGTATGTGCGTAAGAAGTATAGCTGTTTCAATAATTGGCATTGAAATCTTTCAGACATATGTTATTTTTGAATATTTTAGTCGGGAAAGACGCGTTGTATACGGTGTATAGCTGACCAAATAAATCCATATGTACGGTGCATAGTTCAGTGAATGTACGGTACATAGCTTTTCCAAATGTGTTTTAAAAAATGTACAACCGCCTTCAATGCGGATCAAGTAAATTCAAAACCAGTTATATGATCACTAATTAACGATGAAACAACATTTGTTTATGATGATAGGAGTATTAAGTAAACATAATACGTGTATTTCGGTCATGAAAGAGCAATTATATGTAACAAATGAATTCTATTTGTCTAATTTCTGATCCTGTGGTAATAACTTCTGGTTTATCCTGGTTTATCCTCAACAATAAACTTTTTGTCAACTTCCAAACTTCTTCTGTCCGGAACGATAAAGTTAACATTTGAGCTGTTAAATGTAAAGTTTCCTTGTGACACAACCTGTCCCTTATTCTTTGGCCCACCCATAAATCTTAAGAATCGACCTTTGAATAACTGGAGTCCCGTCCTCCAAAACAAAAAATGTCGTACTCTTTGGCAAGCTAAACCATCTTACTACATCCAAGAACAATAAAAATAAAAGCCATATTTTCAATTGGAAACCTGTCCAAGTTAACACAAAAGCCTTGCTTTTTGGATCAATGGTACTCTCAGATGAGCAAAATAGTCTTTTATTTAGTTTGGTGCAGAAATATATTATTAAAAGTAAACGCTTTAACCCTTGATGTTAATGCTTCATCACCCAATAGGAACCAAAGCATTTCACACTGTATACATTACACTAATTCATGTTTATTTTTATTTATTTTTTTCTCATTAAATTTTTTTTCTTTTTCTTCTTCTTTCACCTTTTTCATATTCATATATTTATTACAGAGCATGCCAGTATTTATATTTATGTATTGTTTAATAAGAGTATTATTATTGTAAAAGGAGACAGATTTGTAAAAGCAAATTGCTTGTTTCTGAATCCTACATGAATATTATTTCATTGTATAATATCGTTTCATGATGAATTATCTGAATAAATATTGTTTAAACTAATTGGAAACCGTTTCTCGTTCACCAATCTATGAAAACACTTAAAATTCTTCTAGCTTATTCGAATCTTTAAGAGCTTGAATTACACTTGGTAGTAATGCTACAAGTTCGTCATAAGTTTCTGTATCACTATCAGCTATCATTTTCAACCTCTTGCTTGTCCCAGTTTTTCGGTTTAAGTTCATCTTCTTGAGCACTTGTATCATTATTTAATTTTATTATTTTTTTTGTAAGTGCTTTCTTTTGGTACACAGCTGCATTTGGAAACATGAATGGTTTCATTTACATCATTGATAGTTTTAAGCCGTCTCTAGATACTTCAGGAATTAAACGAAAAGTGTTCAAGGTTGTCGCCTCCCCAGTTGCCTTTCGTACCTTTATCACAAGGTTTGAATGTTCAATTATCCCATGGTCTGTGGTTGATGTGAAGGTGTCAAGCTTACATTCAAAGTTAAGTATGGACAGGAAAAGTATGGGCTATCCATTACATTTACACCAGAAAAGCATCACAGTAAATAAGAAATCACCAATACATCCACTTTATCAAAAACATGTGCATTACATGAATTTTTTTGTAAGTCGCAAAAACAAACGCGATGAACATGCCCAGGAACGTCAATGTTACCTTTGAATTTTATTCTTAATACATGATTCCCCAATACATTTCCCAAATAGATATTTTGTTAACACATTGAAAGCTAAAATATTTCAAGAAATAGGCGAGAAACGAGATCGCATCTGGTGCAAGAAAATTGGTACCGTTAATTTTATTGCACATGATGGGAATTGAAGTGAATTGCCTACACACCGTACAGTTTATATCGAATTATTTTCTATTTACCGTACACACCCGCGGCTGTACACCGTACACAAAAACTTTTTTTTCACACTTGTTTTTTTTACCTAAAATGCTTAATGGAATGAGTTATCTAAGGTAGGTTTATGATTGGTAACTTTTACTTTTGCACTGTATTAGCTTTTATTCAGATAAACCATGTAAATGGCTCGACAACTGCATCAAAATTGAAAATTCCTGTTAACCTTCACAACTATTTGCGCAAGTAAAAGTTGATTATTCATATTAGAATATAAAAGTTGTCTTATAAATAGGAAGGAATCGATGCGAAAATTATTTGGGAGCAGGAATTTCAGATGTTTAGAAATGTACACTATATGTAGATAAAACAAAACAAAGATTTTCTTACCGTGTCAGGTCAAAATTGATGATGCTCCGCTTGCTTAGTACCTATATCCGGTGTACTGATGATACACGGTGAACAAACAATTTTTTTTTTCTCAAAATCAAAAACAAATTATTTTTTTCTCCAAAAACTGGAAACAAACTTTTTTTCCCAAAAAAACCATAGCCCCCCCCAGAAAATCAAATGGTTGCTGCCTAATTTATGTACTAAAAATGAACGAAAAACAAATATGTAACAACTAAACAAACAACAACCACTAAATTACAGGTTCCTGACTTAATGGGACGGGCACATACATTTGAACATACTTTTAAATGAAAAAATGCATGAATTTTTAAAATTTAGATATTTTTGAACATAATAAAAATAAAGTACATATGTCATGTATGTATACCAAATTACTAATGAAAATAATAATTCACTAATGACCACATCACGATCAAAAAAGTACATACAAAACTTCACGGTAAAGCAGCATCTCATTGTTCACTTGGTTTTGAACTGTTTTGAATGGTTTATTAAATAATACAGGTGCCCCATGTGGAACAGGATCTGCTTACTCTTTTGGAGCACCTGAGATCACCCCCAGTTTTTTAGGGTTAGTGATGCTTAGCCTTTAGTTTTCTATGTTGTATAAAAAAGAAGATGTGGTATGATTGCCAATGAGACAACTTTCCACAAGAGACCAAAATGACACAGACATTAACAACTATTACAAAGGTCACCATACAGCCTTCAACAATGAGCAAAGCCCATACTGCATAGCCCATACTGCATAGTCAGCTATAAAAGGCCCCGATATGACAATGTTAAACAATTAAACAAGAAAACAAACTGCCTTATTCAAATAAAAAAATGAACGAAAAACAAATATGTAACACAAAAACAAACGACAACCACTGAATTACAGGCTCCTGACTTGGGACAGGCACATATAAAATGTGGCAGGGTTAAACATGTTAGTGGAATCCCAACACTTCCCCTAACCTGGTACAGTGGTATAACAGTACAACATAAGAACCAACTATATATATAGATATAGGAAGATGTAGTGTGAGTGCCAATGAGACAACTCTCCATCCAAATAACAATTTAAAAAAAGTAAACCATTATAGGTCAATGTACGGCCTTCAACATGGAGCCTTGGCTCACACCGAACAACAAGCTATAAAGGGCCCCAAAATTACTAGTGTAAAACCATTCAAACGGGAAAACCAACGGTCTAATCTATATAAAATAAAAAAATGAGAAACGGGAAACATATATAAATTACATAAACAAAAGACAACTACTGTACATCAGATTCCTGACTTAGGACAGACCTGTGCAAACATTTGCAGCGGGATTAAACGTTTTAATGGATCCAAACCGTCTCCCTTTTTCTGAAACAATAGCATAACATCACAACATAGAAAAACACACGATAAAATATCAATTGGCAGGCTTAACTCAATCAAAAAATGTACATTAATACACTATGAACGAATAAATTTGATCTGCGATATCTTAATGCAAATGCACAGTTGATAAAATATTAGGGACAAACATTCAAGGCCAAAAAGCAAACAAATAAGTCCAAACAAAGCCATGTCAAGACACCACTGCGAAATATTTAACCATTCGAAAATATTCACTTTAGAAAAAAAAACGGTTTTAAAAAAATACAGGTAAATCTTGAAGTTTATACAAATGTAGTAAGAAGAAGTGAAACTTAGATCCCAGGGATTTAGTATTTTAACGTCATGAACAGTCAGAGAAGACATGACTTGTGTCTTGTTTAGTATTATATGTCTGTTTTTTTCTTTTTTTTCTTTTTTAGCCATGGCATTTCCAGTTTGTTTTCAATCTATGAGTTTGAACATCCCTCTGGAATCTTTCGCCACTCTTTTAATGTCTCCAGCATGTTTGCCTCTGAATAAAGATTTTAACTTTTTTTTGTGTTCTTGGTTATAATCTTGTAAACTATACTAAATAGTGATTCAGTATAAACAAAAATAATTAGGAAGACATTTAGATCTACAAATAATTCAATAAGTAAGAAATCATTACTTGCCTTCTTTTGGCTGTTTTATTTTTCCCATTAAATCATTAAATCATGATTTTGGTTTACACATTTTTGTTTTTTGGCATTTAATTTTGAAAACTCTTAATTAACAGAGAGAACTGTTTCCTTTAAGAAAGGTGAACAGGATATCATTTACAAATAAACCAACCTTAAACACTCCTAGTGAAAAGGGAGATAATAGCTACTTTTTACTTTTCTGATGTTGTGAAAAGGGAGCTAATAGCTACTATTTACATTTCTGATGTTGTGAAATGGGATGTGATAGATATTAGTTACTTTTCTGGTGTTGTGAAAAGGGAGGTAATAGCTACTATTTACTTTCTGATGTTGTGAAAAGGGAGATAATAGCAATTATTTACTTGCTGATGTTGTGAAAAGAGAGATAATTTATTAACTAAGCTACTATTTACATTTCTGATGTTGTGAAATGGGAGGTGATAGATATTAGTTACTTTTCTGCTGTTTATAGTCTGAAAAGGGAGGTAATAGCTAATTGATCGATTGTCTGCATCTATATTCTTGGTCCCTTTAATGCGTAAAAACAATAATTGAGAGAGTTACTCAGTATATATGACTAGGAACAAATAATTTTGTTTTAAGCTTACATGTTAAATTGAAATAAAAATGTATTTTTCATTTACTCATGTTTTTTAAATACAAAATGCAAATAAAAAATAATTTGAGATTAATTTTCCTTTTAACTTTTATTTAGGAGTGCATGATCATGGATAAGATACATAAGAAGGCTCTGAACCAATGTAGACGCAGTTTGGTTCAAAATATTATCTTAGAGAGCGAATTCGGCGACCTGCTTATAGAAAAAGAAATTTTTACTGATGGGATGTTTGAAGAGATTCTGGTAAATAAGATTGCATAATCAAAACCCTTAATACGGCTGGCTAGATATTTATCAATTTTTAAGACTTAACTCTACATTTGAGATAGACAAAATAAGTGTGGCTGTTAGTTTTCTTGTTTGAATTGTTTTACATTGTCATTTCAAAGCCTTTTATAGCGGTATAAGCTTTGCCCATTGTTGGAGGCTGTATGGTGACCTATAGTTGTTTATTTCTGTGTCACTTGTTCTCTTGTAGAGAGTTGTATCATTGGCAATCATACCACATCTTCTGATTTTTCTATGTACACTTAACAAATATATTCCTTTTAGTAAATATAGTTGACCTATTTCTTATGGTAATTGAGAAACAGACCAAAACACAAAAACTAGACAAGTACCCCATACAATTATTCTATACACCAAAAAAAGCTGACCTATTGCTTTTAGTATTTAAAAAACAAACCGAATCATAAAACCTTAACAATGACCAATGAACCATCAACCTGAAGCCAAGTTTAGATGATCAATACCATTAAGACCAATATGTACATCCTACAATCCTTCCATATACCAAATATAGATGACCTTTTGCATGTTTTGCTTGAAGTACTGAAAAACAAACAAAAACACAAAAATGTGATTCTTCGAGTGCAACTGGATACCACCAAAGAGGTCCAACCCTGAGCAGTTTGGGTAAAAATTGACACAATATTCAAGCTTGATGTAGGTCTCAATTTGGATTGTTAATAAATATTTGACACAATGTAGGTTTCTGACACAGAATATATGCAGTCAAAGAACTTGAAATTGGTTATATGATTTGAACTTACATTCAATTGGAGATGTCTTGCTGTTGTGCAATTCACTGTGTTGTTGCGCAATTCTAAGTAAATCTGTTTTCAGACTATAAACAAAGAATTAGCAATATTAATTGTGACCCCAATTCTTTTTTTGGGACAATTGATTTCCTAAATATAGGTTTCTGACACAGAATAAATGTAGTCAAAGAATTTGACATTAGTGATATGATTTGAATTTATAGTCACTTGAAGATTTCTTGTTGTTGTTCAATTCACTGTGCTGTTGTGCAATACTAAGTTGATCAGTTTTCAGACTTCCGGTATACACAAATATTAAGCAAAATTAATTGTGACACGTAATTTTTTTGTGGAAAATTGATAATTTCTTAAATTTTGAGGATAAGAAAGAACATGTTAGCGGGCTCTAAACCCTCCCCTAACCTGGGACAGTGGAAGTTGCATGTAACAGAACAACATAAGAATGAACTATAAAAATCATTTAAAAAAAGCTTAACTAATCAGATGGATACAAATAGAAATATATCTAACAAAAAAAACAGAATGGACATGGCTGGGTACTTATACATCGCCACAACAGAAAGACACTAATTCAATTACCATCATCATGAGATAATTAGATAACAAAATCAATGGGTCAACATATCAGCAAAATGTGAGCAGCTGCATATATGATCAGCAAACTGATCAAAAGCACAAGTGAAACAAAAAGCTGAGACAGATGAGCATTTGCAAGTGATTTTTTTTAACATGCAAATTAAGTTGGTTTCATTTTATGTGCAATGTTTGTGCTCACAAAATGCTCACCTTATTTGCATGTTAAAAACCTCATTTACAATTTAGTATTTTAAGGTTAGATCAAATATGAAAATCTTATTTGCAACTTGTAAGCACCATTTGATATTTAAAGCTGTGATATTCAATAAAACTAGGAAAATAATCTAAAGAATAATTGATTTGATTTGATCTTTCAGGCTAATACTTCAAGACGTAAGAAAGTTATACAATTATTGGATGACCTACAACGTAGAGGTCCAGATGCTTACAACAAATTTTTATATTGCTTAGAAAATTCAGGCCATCGAAATCTTGCAGATGCCATTAAAGAGAAGGAGCAAAAAATCCGTTATCCAAACCAACAACCAGTACATGGAGCCCAACATCTACAACACAGCGTATCAGCACAGCAACTTCAATCTCCAGATCTATTATCAAACATGAATTCCAGTCAATCTGCTCCAAATCCATTATCAAACATGAATACTGGTCAATCTGCTCCAAATCCTTTATCAAACATGAATTCCAGTCAATCTGCTCCAAATCTAGCATCATCTGGTTCAATAGTTGCATCACCTAGTGAAGAGGTACAGGATATCACAAATAGAAAAGAGGTCCAGGGCAACAGTAATTTTCAAAGAGAGACTGGTTACAATGAGGATGTAAGAATGGATGTAGCTGACCACATCAACTCAGGTAGATCTCCGTTTTGTCCATAATATCCTCAATTTATTTGTAGAAAAACTTAATGAGTAAAGGCAACTATAATGTACATTAGACTTTTGCTCATTTATTTGGGCCCTTCTTAGTTGTTGCAGGTCGCCCTATAATGATCAGTATGTCCGTCTGTCTGTAACAAATTGTGTCTGCTCTATATATAGAAAAACGTTATGATTTCATACTTTATACTTGACATGTATATTAACCAACACTAGAGGATGTGTCATAATGTATGTACAACTTCCTAGGTCAAAGGTTAAGGAGTTGAACATAGAATTTTGGCCTATGGTTGCAATAGTTTGTCATCACAACTCCACTAGATCCACACAACAGAATTTTATGAAACTTTGTAGATAATTTGGACATGCTATGTAAATTTACACATCAACAAGAAATTATTATTCTATTTTTTTCTATGCCCCTTTTGATTTAGAATTTTGTCCAACAGAATTTCATGAAACTTTGCAGATAATAGAGACATAATATGTTAATGTGCATTATATCCACAAGAAATTTTTATCATAATAGGATAAAGTCCAATGTCAATATTTTCAGTTCTTTGAGCACATATTTATCTGTATCAAATATTTAATCACAATCCAACTTCAGAGCAGTATGTAGTATCTATACTTGCCCAAAGCGTTCAGGTCATATCATGCTGTGCACATTATTCAATAAAATAAAGTATCACATTATAAAAATAGTATCCAGTAATGATCAGCATAAAATGAAGAACATTAATATAGTCATGACAGTCATTTGATATTGTTTCAGGATTTTCAAACCCTTTATCAGGAGCTGAATCTAGTAGAAGCAGTTCATCCAGCGGGCTTGGGGTATGCAGTAAATTTAAAGACTTTATTACAAATTATTTTTCTTTCTTGCAAGGCTTATTTTGTCTTCATAGATCAACAAGTTAAGTACTTCTCATTGGTCTAACCAATTATCTATCCTCAAGGCATCATTCAACTTAAAATGGTTGATTAAAGAGAAGGAGGCAAGGAATATGTCATACAAACAGGTCCAAAGCACTATTAGATAAGGGATAGCTGACTCATATGTATATGAATTAAGTCGGCCCGGGATAGCTGACTCGTATGTATATGAATTAAGGCCGACTTATTATTCTGATAGACATAGCTTAAACACGAAGAAGGTTTTCATAATTTAATTAAAGATATAAGTTAAGAGGAATGATAATAACAATCAATAAGTAAACAATGCCAAATAATAATAATATTCTAATATAAGTTTAATGGCAAATGTCAAATATGAATATTAAAACTATTTCTTTAAGGTGGTACCTAACACGACAGGGAGATAACTCTGTAAAATCAGCTAAATGTTTTAATTACGTTGTGTTGTTAAGGGAATATTAAGCTTCTCAATGATCAAAATTAGTGTTTGTTAAACTGCTATATAACCAGTGTTATTTTTCTGATAAAATGGTTGGTTCAAATATTTTGAAATTTGTATATTTTTGTCAAAGGGTCAAAGTAAATACTTTGTCAAAATTTTATGAAAATTAAACGAGCCAAATTAATTTTAGTGAAGGTGTTAGGTACCACCTTAAGATGTCAAAATAAAATAAATTTCAAAACTACTAGTTTATAAATGAACTATATTTCAAGCCTCATACAAAAAAAGTGAATATATAATGCATGACATATGGTTTTTTTCAGAGTTACAATATAAGAACTGATCCGAAGGGAATTGTCCTTATTATAAATAACATTAACTTTGTTAGTAATAATGAAAACAGACATGGAGCTGAAATAGATCAAGAAAGATTGACTGAAATGTTTAGTAACTTTGGATTTGAAATACGTTTCCATATAGATAAAACGGCTCAGGTAACAGACTCTTTAGTTTTGTGTTGAAAAAAGGTTGTCTGAGTTTATACTTTTCTCTGCATGTTTTTGTATGAAGAGAAAAAAATTTGCTTCGTATAATGCTATCATCATGCATGTGGTCATCGTCATCTGCATCGTCGTCCGAAGATGCATGGTTTCGGGATAATAACTTTAGTATAAGTAAATAGAAATCAACAAAATTTTAACACAATGTTTATTACTACAAAAGAAAGGTTGGGATTAATTTAGGGGGTTATGGTTCAAAAAGTTTAGGAATAAGGGGCCAAAAAAGGGGCCCAAATAAGCATTTTTGTAATTTCCAGTCAATAACTTGTGTTTAAGTGTATAAATCTCTCTGAAATTATACCACAAGTTTCCATACTACAAAGGGATGGTTATGAGGGGGGGGGGGGGGGTTATAGCTCAAATCATTTAGCAATTAAAAAGCAGTGTAAGGGAGGTAATCCAACTCCATTTAAAGAATACTGTTTGATTACCTCCCCTACACTGCTTGAAAATTATGTATTAAGAAATGATGATTGTCTTCAGATGAGATTAGCTGTAAAATTATTTTTAGAAGTTACTATTAATTAATATTAATTTTAACCATGCAAGACTATATGTCATTTTATATTTTAATGTTTTATGATGCATTTAAATGATAAAATTGAGAATGGAAATGGGGAATGTGTCAAAGAGACAACAACCCGCCCAAATAAAAAACAACAGCAGAGGGTCACCAACAGGTCTTCAATGTAGCGAGAAATTCCCGCACCCGGAGGCGTCCTTCAGCTGGCCCCTAAACAAATATATACTAGTCCAGTAATAATGAACGCCATACTAATTTCCAAATTGTACACAAGAAACTAAAATTAAAATAATACAAGACTAACAAAGGCCAGAGGCTCCTGACTTGGGACAGGCGCAAAAATGCGGCGGGGTTAAACATGTTTGTGAGATCTCAACCCTCCCCCTATACCTGTAAATTAAATTATATTTTAATACTTTTTGATGTATTTAAATGAGTAGTTATTGTTGCAAACCCCATTAGAAATTTAAAAAAAATTGGGGGGGTGGGGGGGGGGGGGGGTGTAATGAAAATTTCTTCATTAATTTTTTTTTTTAGGGGATTAATTTCCAACAGCATAGTGTATTGCTCAAAAGAAAGAAAAAAATAAGTTCATTAGACCACATTCATTCTGTGTCAGAAACCTATTCCGTGTCATCTATTTAATCACTGTTAATTAATATTAATTTTCACCATGACTGTAAATTAAATTATATTTTAATACTTTTTGATGTATTTAAATGAGTAGTTATTGTTGCCAACTTAATTAAAAACTTGAATTGAGATTATTTTTGGAATAAGGGATTGGGGGAGGTGATTAAAAATTGGGGACGGTTGGGGGTAAAATTTTCTCATTTCAGATTTCAGAAATTAAAAAGAAATTTTCTTCAAAATTTTTTTTTTTAGGGGACTTATATTCAACAGCATAGTGTATTGCTCAAAAGCAAAAAAAAAATTTTAAGTTCATTAGACCACATTCATTCTTTGTCAGAAACCTATGCTGTGTCAACTTTTCAATCATAATCCAAATTCAAAGCTGTATCAAGCTTGAATGTTGTGTCCATACTTGCCCCAACTGTTCAGGGTTTGACCTCTGTTGTCCTATAAAGCTGCGCCCTGCAGAGCATCTGGTTATATTTTGATTAGTTTTCTGTGGTGTCCCAAGTATTGAAGTAATTTGTGTTATTTTATCTAAAAAAAAATTATCTTACAAAGTGTTAATCATTTTAAACAAATGTATGATGGAATTTAAATGGAATAAACTTGAAGTATTTTTTTAAACAAGAAGTTTGAGAAAGCTAAGTACAAATATAATTTGTGCACATCACAAAAAGAGATTTAGTTAAAAGTATAAAAAAGAAGATGTGGTATGATTGCCAATGAGACAACTATCCACAAAAGACCAAAATGACACAGACATTAACAACTATAGGTCACCGTACAGCCTTCAACAATGAGCAAAGCCACTTTTACCTTAAGTATATGAAACCTGTATATAAGTTACTAGTAACTACTACTGTATGCAACCAGGACTCACATGGGAAAGTCAAAACAAAACATTACAACAAAAGAGACATTTGTTTGTTCCTTAATGTTATTTTTTCTGATTTCAATTTTATGCTCCTTTGAGTTTGTTATTTTTGCTGTGTGTATATTTCCCCAATTCTTTGCATGTGCATGTGTGACATTTTAGATTTCAATGAGTATAAACTGAGTATTATATGATGACACATAGTTGCTTAAATCTATGTCATTTGGTGGATTAGTTATCTCAGTTGCACAAACGAAAGATTGATGGCTTGCCTAGACATGTTAGTCTAACATTTTATGAAACCTTAAGTAAATCTGACAAGAGGTTTTGGAGAACCACTACAGACAAGTTCTTCTTTAGAGCAGTTCACTTTTTTTGTCAATCTAGAGGAAAGTTTAGAAATAAGATGGTGTGGTATGATTGCCACTGAGACAACTAATCCACCAAATGACATAGATTTAAGCAACTATGTGTCGCCCTTGACAGAGTCAAAAAGCTAGACATAGGTATGCTGTTTCCGGCGATGGCTATAACGTCAAAAATGTATTAGTTTGTGATTAGGTCAGTTTATGGTGAACCACAAGTGGCAGGTCAATCATATTTGGTTTGCAGTTGTATAAGCATTGGCACATCTCATTTCCATGGAGATTATTTGTCCCTGCCCCCTCAGTCATGGTCTATTGACTTCGAAACTTTTGCTTATTTTACAAGTATTAGTTTGTGTGATTAGGTCAGTTTATGGGGAACCACAAGTGGTAGGTCAATGATATTTGATATGCAGTCATATACGCATTGGCATATCTCATTTTCATGGGGATAATTTGGCTCTGCCCCCTTAGTCATTGTCTATTGACTGAAAATTTTTGTAAGTTATCATGTATTAGTTTGTGATTAGGTGAGTTCAAGGGGAGCTATTAGTGGTAGGCCAATGTCAATTGGTATTGAGTTGTATAAGTATTATAATTGGCACATCTCATTTCCATGGAGAATATTTGGCCTCGCCCCTCAGTCACAGTCTAATGACTTTGAAACTTATCTTAGTTTACATGTAATAGTTTGTGATTAGATCAGTTTATGGGGAACCACAAGTGGTAGGTCAATGATATTTGGTATGCAGCTGTATACGCATTGGCATATCTCATTTCCATGGAGATAATTTGGCTCTGCCCCCTTAGTCATGGTCTAATGACTTTGAAAAATTTTGTAAGTTATCATGTATTAGTTTGTGATTAGGTCAGGTCAAGGGGAGCTATTAGTGGTAGGTCAATGTTAATTGGTATTGAGTTGTATAAGTATTGGCACATCTCATTTCCATGGAAAATATTTGGCCTCGCCCCTCAGTCACAGTCTAATGACTTTGAAACTTATCTTATGTATTAGTTTGTGATTAGATCAGTTTAAGATGAATTGCTAATGTTAAATCAATAATATTTGGTATGCAAATTTATTTACATTTGCAAGTATTATTTCCATGGAGATTATATAGCCCCACCCCCTCTTCATGCTTCATTGATTTTGAAACTTTACATAGTTTACAAATTTATTTTTGTATTAAGGTTTGGGAATGACTTATAATAAGTCAATGGTATTTGGTATGCAGTTGTATTAGCATTGGCACATCTCATTTACATGAAGATTGTGTATAGCCATGCATGTAACTCAGTCATGGTTCATTGACTTTGAATATTTGCATAACTTATGTAAGATGTTAAAGTATTGCTATTTTGATTTCAACATTTGCATAATCAAGATTACAAAGATGCGAGACAGTTCTTTGTGATAACAGTTTATGTGAGAAAAAATTTGTTTGCTTATATAGGGAATCACTGAAGCATGACTGGAGTGGGCCCCCTCTTAGGCAGTCAGTGGGCCCCCTCTTATGAAAATTTATAGATCTGCCACTGATAGGAAAAGTCAACGGGGGTCACCCAACCCCCTTTTTTTTTAAACTTGCAAACAGTCAATATCCCTACCCTGAAATCATAATATATATTCTTGTATTGGACAATTAAACAAATCAAATTAAATAAAAGGCGAGTACCCTGGGGTCACTTCCACGTACCCCGTTCCTGTTTGAGAACTTGTAAACAGATGAGATCCCCACCCCTTAACCAGATATATATTCTAGTATGGGACAAATAACAAATCAAATGAAGATTTTATAAATTTTAGATTTTCCGTTTCTGAGTTCAGTGGTGGATCCAGAACTTTTCCTAAGGGGGGACCCTCTGACTGACCTAAGGGGAGCCCGCTCCAGTCATGCTTCAATGATTCTTTATATAATCAACCAAATTTTTCCCACGAAAGGAGTTATGGGGTTTTATTCATTAAAAAAAGGGAAAATTTCCAGTTTTTTGACAATTACTCAAAAACGCTTTCAGCAGTTTTTATGAAAACTTGGTGAATTGTTTATATCTTTTGATGTGAGCTGAGAAGTAATTGAACTTTTTTCTTTGAAAATGTAATGGGCGTATCATCCACTCATGGGGCAGCTAGCTGTTTATTTCAACTGTTGTTCCTCAATTAAACTATGTTCTGCCTATTAAATAACAGGAACAAATACAAAACCATGAAATTTATTGTTTTTATTTTGGTGGTGTCACTCCTACTGTTCTAGAATAATTTCTCTTTACGAATGGAAAAATTGCTGAATTCATTGTTTCCGTTCTCTATAACCTAAGTTTGCCATAATCAAATGATACCAAACTTATACACAATGCTTATAACCATAAAATACAGATCATGTTTTGATTTCAGTGCTGTCACTTTAACCGTTAAAGAGTTATGTCCCTTTATAAATGGAAAAATTGCTGAATTTTCTTATTTTGTTCTGTAACATAAGTTTGCCGCAAAATTTTTTATGAAACTTATACACAATACCTTTTACATTTTTTTACCACAAAACTCAGATGAAGTTCAAATCTTGATAGCATGATTTTTACCATTCTTGAGTTATGTGCCTTTATAACTTCATATGAATTGGAAGCAGTGGCATCATCTGTGTCCCATGGACATATTCCCCTTTTTTTCTTTAAAATGTATAATTCTGTTCTACAACTCTTAACTGTACACACAATATTATTCCTCATTTACACAGCAAATGAGACATTTCACAACAGCATAGCTAACTTGTTCTCATTATTGAAAGATGTATGGTGACCTAAAATCATACCACATCAACATGAAAAACATAATCATGAATTAATTTTACTTCTACATGCATCGTTGCCATATAAGTGAATTAGAAGAATTGTACCTATAAAGGCAACAAAATATAAAAAAACAAGCAGTGGAAATCTTTTTATTTAAAAATGCAATCTTACTCATTCATTATTCATGATAAAATGGTGGAGACCATTATAGAATCATTCCCTAAATAGGACTGATGTAAAAATTTGGTAACTGAATGGTTCCTTCTTGTTCAATGAATGAATCTGTATTCAAAGACCATCTGTGTGTTAAGAGATATAGGAAGATGTGGTGTGAGTGCCAATGAGACAACTCTCTATCCAAATAACAATTTTTAAAAAAGTAAACCATTAAATTATAGTGTGTTAACAGACCACTTTTGTCTTTTCCCATGAGTAGTCCGGCTTGACTGTTATTGCATAATTTATCAACTGAAAATTTACCATCAAAATGTATCATAGAAATGAGAATGGAAACGGGGAATGTGTCAAAGAGACAACAACCCAACCATAGAGCAGACAATAGCCAAAGGCAACCAATGGGTCTTAAATGCAGCGCGAAACTCCCACACCGCGAGGAGTCCTTCAGCTGGCTCCTAAACAAATATTTATACTAGTTAAGTGATAATGGACGTCATACTAACTCTGAATTATACACAAGAAACTAAAATTAAAAATCATACAAGACTAACAAAGGCCAGAGGCTTCTGACTTGGGACAGACGAAAAAAAGCGGCACAGTTAAACCTGTTTTTTTGAGATCTCAACCCTCCCCTCTACCTCTAGCCAATGTAGAAAAAACAAACAAACAACAATACGCACAGTAAAACTCAGTTTAAGAGAAGTTCAAGTCCGATGTCAGAATAAGTAACAAAAGAAACTAAACAAAATGACAATAATACATAAATTAACAAAGGACTACTAGCAATTACTGACATGCTACAATTAGACTGATTAAAAGATTATGTCTTCATCATATGAAAATCAAGCACAATCACTCCTGTTAGGGGTTTAGTATTATACCATCATTAAATATATGAGAAGAACATAACCCGTGCCATGCCAACAACTGGTTTTAAAATAAATGTGTTTAAATCTGATGCAAAGGCCCTATAAATGAATGAATATTAAAGCCAAAATATGCAATCATTAATGACCTGACAAAAGTATCGTAACTACATGACCCTTCTTAATAAGTCTGTTTAAAGGTTTTGTAAGCTTTTGAGGTAAATACTGACATTTTTGTGCTTTGTAAAGATTATTACCATAAAAGATTGGATGTGAAATACCTGAACGTAGAAGATGTCTGCATGTTGAATTATATTTACGAATGATGTCCTTGTACCGATAATAAAATTTACTAAATCATGTCAATTATGCCAGAACCAAATTATCATATCTCTATGTGAACAATTTTATATTTGTAGTTTTGACATATATTTGTGATACAGTATTTTTCTTTGGTTACAGGAAATAGAAGAAACATTAAAATATTTTTCAAAAGATGAACAGCTCTTAGAAGTTGACAGTTTGATAGTTGTTTTAATGTCGCATGGCAATAATGAAATCATATTAGGAACCGATGGATGTAGCAAAAATATCATTGATCTGATATCTCTTTTTAACTCTAATAATTGTACATCAATGACAGGCAAACCGAAGATGTTTATTGTCAATGCTTGTAGAGGTGGTAAGTCATTTACTATTTTTTTTTATTAATTGGCCAAAGTCTAGAAAAATTTAACAGACTATCAAAGGGTTGCCATCAACACCAAATGTAATATATATATATATAGTCACCTCTTTTATGAAATTTATTAGAATTATAATGGTCCAAGTCAGAATAAGTTTGTTTTTTAAAGTTTTGCTCCTTGGAAATATTAATTTTATCTGAAATTGCATTACATATATTGCTCTCAAGTCTTCATTCCTATAAGATATTTATACAATTTTTAATTTTTTCTTTAATTATATTACTTATGACAAACATAAATAAAACAAAAGATTATCAGTAATTTATTTAAATTTATAGTGTTACATATATGGTACAATTAACATATAGGACATTTTTGGAAAGATCGAAACTTTTTCAAAATATAAAGAAACAGAACAAATCAAACTGAAATGTACCAAATATTATTACAGCAAATAAATATCAGTGACAGTCAAACACAATCAATCACGATTCCAGGTTTATACTATAAGCGATCTATACAAATGCAACTTTGAACAAATAAAATGTGTCTTTAGTCCTTTCTTAAATGCTCAAGTGATTGTTCATTTCGAATATATACTGGAAGGCTATTCTAAAGAGTCCCAGTCCCAACATTGTTCACCATACATTTTGGTCTATATTTTTTTGGCATCTCGATTAAAGCTGCATTTTCAGATCACAATAATTGTGCCAGTTTGTAAAAATGTATGAGTTCACTAAGCTACGAAGGAGGAAGTCCATGTAAGGCTTAGAATGCATAAAGCAACAGTGTTTATTAATTAGCATCAGAATTTTAATGGTAGCCAATGAAAAGTCATTATAAGGGTTGGAGTTATATGTTCAAACTTCCTTTTGAGGGTTACTGGCCTGGAAGTGGTGTTCTAAACATTCTGAAGTTTGCATAGACTTGAGGCATTCACACCATACAGTAAAGCATTACTTCTGCTTCTGGTGGTATTAGCTTGTTAGCACTCTTCACATCAGCCTTGAAGCCACTTCCTGTTTGCCTAAAGTTTGAAATTTAACAACACTCACTGTACAAGGAAATTTTTTTTCAAACTTTTCTTGGCTTCTTTTGAAGGGAATAATCAGTTATGTTTCAGTTTACATGTTATCTTAGTCAGATGCATGCAGCGATGCAGGTTAAGACCTGTTATTGGTCTTCTTTCCTTTTCCTGCAGTATCATTAATTTCAATTGATCCAATGACTATTATATTTGTTTTATACTCTTACTCATCCTCACATGAAATCTGGTTTCACGGGATTTATTCTCAGTTGAATGTACAAATATATTCATAAGTCAGCTTATTGTCATCTTGTGTTGTTTTATTTCTTTTTCAGATAGTAGAGACAAAATATTTGGGAAAACTCAACCTGTTGATGTTCATTATACAGCTCATACTGATGGTCCAATATCAAGGAAGCCAGCAAACTCTGATTTTTTGATAGCATACTCAACATTTCCAGGTATTTATATAGATTTTTAGGAAATCTTTTTCAGCTACTGGTTTTATATGTCATCGTGACAGTATTAAATATTAGTACACTCTCTATAGGATTCTGCCACATACGTGACATAATCTCTTCTCTCTAGTAAAATGATCTCCAATGAATAGTTATGCAGCAAGATCACTTCTAGTTGTTAAAATTCCTTTTGAATTATTTGACCTTTCTGTAATACATTAATTCTACATTCAAACAATTGATAAAAGCCAATTTGTTTTTTATTGGTAATACTTTTATAAATATTACTTGTGTATATTGTCTGTCTCAGTTAATACAAATCAGAGCAACCTGATGGCTGAAGTTTGTTATCATGCATCATGTAAACATGCTTAATTTAACCTTTTAATGTGGTTTCGGATTCATCTTAAACTTACTGTATACCAGTTATACTTGTTTTTCAATTAAAATCACAATGACAATGGAATTGAAAACATTAATATAGATTCTACCACTGCATCAAGTTTGATATGATATTTATCTACTCTATACACAATTACATATTTTAAAATACTCAAAATTTGACTGTTGAGTTTGGATAAATATCGTATTGCACAAGATGCGGTGCTGGAATCTGTTTCTCTAATGATTCAGTTTAGATGATATGCAGACAATCTTCGTCCTTCTTTTCAAATGACCTACAAAAAGATGTGTTATTTCTATGTGACTTCATCAGACATGGTAAACCAAATTTGACCTTAATCATTATTTGGGTATCTGGCACAATTTTTTTGAATTTTTGGGTCTAAATGCTCTTCAACTTTATACTTGTTTGGCTTTCTAACTATTTGGATCTGACCGTCACTGATGAGTCTTTTGTAGATGAAACGTGCGTCTGGCGTATCAAATCATAACCCTGGTACCTTCGATAACTAACTATGATTTTTATCTATTTTTACATATTTCAAAAACCAAAGTAGAGTGAGGTGAGCGACACAGGCTCTCGAGATGCCTCTAGTTTCATTAAGTCACAATAGGAATTTTAGAGGAAAGCAAGAAAATTTTACGTCATAATCAAAGAACTGAGATCAAATGAACCACACTTTGATTAAATAAAATTAATCAACAGGTCTAAAAGGGATAAATCAAGTTTGAATTAGAGAAAGCATGTATATTTGGTAACTTGAAGACAATCTGTTTTGATTGTATGTTTATTTGGCAGGATATGTATCTTATCGAGATGATCAGGATGGCAGTCCATTTGTAAAATGTCTTGTGGAAGTTTTTACAGAGATGGCACACTTGGTACATGTGTCAGACATGTTGACAGAGGTAAATTGATCTTAAATCAGTTCTAGAACTTTTTACACAAACTATTTAAGATATCATGCGATATATTTCACACTCTTGATAGAAATAAGAAGATGTGGTAAGAGTGCCAATGAGAAACTATCCACCAGAGTCCATATGATACTGATGTAAACAACTACAAGCTACTTTACAGACTTCAACATTGAGATAAAATTCATACCTTATAGTCAGCTATAAAAGGTCCTGATATGATAAGTTAAATACCGACCATGGAAGGACTGAATAGCTAATCAAGGTTAGTTAAAAACTTCCATCGTCATATGTTGAATAAATCAAACGATGGCCTGATGTATGTATAAAACACAAAACAAATGAAAAAGACAGCAACAACTGACATCCAGTGAACTACGGGCTCTTTATACATTGGTCAATTGTAAGAAAGAAGAAGGGGCTTCTAACATGAATGTAAGAACAAATTTATTTTCAAAGTAAATTGGGAAATTTTTTATCTTTTTATCTCAGAAGGCCAAACTGTGAGTTTGTATGGGATAACAGTTTCTATTTTGTAGTATATAAAAGGCACTATAGTTAGTATAACCTACTTTTTTAATTATTTTTCAGGTGAACAATAGAATGGCAGAAAGCCACAATCAGATTCCAAATCCTACGAGCACATTACGATTAAAATGGCACTTGATGTAAGATCACTTGTAACAAAAGTTTTAAGTATTGTCATGCAAGACTATTATGGCAGCTTTGTATTCATGTTTTGAAATCTATCATTTTAACCTGCAAAATCCAATCTGGAATAGTTTGTTTCAGTTTTTCTATTGCCTGCAACAAATTAATTCATTGCAAAATTCTAGATGTCTTATAGGGATTCAAATCCAGTGATGAGGTGGTGTTTTCATGATTCTAGCAAAAAAATGTAATTATAAGTATTGCATGCTTTTTTTTGTATTTCTATAGGGTTGTAAAAGCGCTGATGGTGCACACATTTAAAGAATTATGAGTTTCTGTGCTTCATACAAGATGTACTTCAGTCAATATATTTTTACACCCAAAGAGTTAATAAAAAGAAGCTTTCAAATTTTAATTTGATTTTGCTTCTTCTTGAAAAAAATGTACAACTTTAAATGTCAATAACATTAAGGAGGCTAAAAAAAACCAACATTTCAGCCAAAAAAGTAAACCTTTGTTTTTTCATTACAAATTTTATTTATTACACTATTAGTCAATGATTAGTTATTACTTTATGATATGGAACAAAAATCAACCAAATTATTGAAAATATTTAATATTGTATTTGATAGTGGTATTATACCAGACTCTGATGGTCAAAGGGTTTTATCTGCCCTATTTTTAAAAAGAAAGGTGATTATGCAAATGCTGACAACTATAGAGATATTACAATATTGAGTTGTTATGGTAAATTGTTTACATGCATTTTAAATAATAGATTGTTCAATTATTTGGAAAGTTTAGGATTATTATGCGAAGAACAGGCAGGCTTCAGAAAGGGGTATGGCACTGTTGATCATATCTTTAATTTGAAATGTCTCATTGATTTGTATTTATTTAGAAGAAAAAAATTGTATTGTGCTTTTGTTAATTTTTGTAAGGCTTTCAACTCTGTTAACAGAATATTATTATGGCAAAAATTGTTACGCAATGGTATAGATGGTAAATTACTGAATGTATTACAAAACTTGTATACAAATGCAAAATCTTGTGTAAGAGATGGATCTAACTGTTCAGATTTTTCTGCTTCTAATATTGGTGTGAGGCAGGGTGAAAACCTGTCGCCCCTATTATTTTCTATTTTTCTTAATGATTTGACTGAGTTTATGTCACATGCTTATAGTGGTCTGAATGATGTTTGTAATATGTCTCATTTACTGTTTGACAATGATGATATTGAAGTGTATTTTAAATTGTATCTGTTGTTATATGCTAATGACACGGTCATTTTTGCAGAATCTGCAGCTGAGTTACAATCAACATTGAATGCAATGTATTTATATTGTGAAACATGGAATCTCAAAGTTAATACTGCAAAAACCAATGTTGTTATATTTTCTAAGTCGACAGGCTGAAAATGTTCATTTTATATATAACTAGACCCTTTATCTGTTATTGATGAATTTCAATATTTAGGTATTGTATTTTCTAGAAAAGGTACTTTTCATGTTAATAAATCTAGACTGGTTCAACAAGCCAGAAAAGCAATGTTTTATGTATTACGTAAGGCAAGAAAATTGTATTTACCTATAGATGTATTGTTACAACTTTTTGATGCTATGGTTGGTCCTAAATTGTTGTACGTTGCAGAAGATTGGGGGTATGAGAAAATTGATGTTATGGAATCATTGCACTTAGAATTTTGTAAATATATAATGAAAGTTAAAAAATGTACACCTAATTGCATTGTATATGGTGAACTAGATAGAATACCAATGTCTGTTAATATAAAGTCAAGAATGGTTGGTTTTTGGAAACGTATTGTTACTGGCAAAAAAGGGAAAACTTCTCGTACATTGTATGAAATGCTATATTAACTTGATTCTGGTGATGTATACCACTCTAAGTGGTTGAATTGTGTAAAAGATATTTTATTTGAATGTGGTTTTATAAATGCCTGAAATAATCAATATAGATACAAATTGTCAGTTGTCTAAAAATGTGAAACAGTATTACCGCAATTTGTTTGTAAATGAATGGAAGGCTCAGATATTTAATACGTCAAAATGTTTAAATAATAGAATGTACAAGTCTGAGTTTGGTTTTAAAGATTATTTAACTACATTGCCTTTTGATTTAAGAATTAATTTGTGTAAATGTAGGTGCAGTAGTCATAGGTTACCTATTGAATGTGGTATATTTTATAGCATTATTAATAGATCAGAAAGAATATGTGATTTATGTAACAGAAATATGCTAGGAGATGAATTTCATTACATATATGATTATACTTTCTTTAATGTTGAACGGCTGAAATTTTTGCCAGCAGATATTTGTAAAGTTAAAAATAGTACGAGTGTTTATACGCCCGTCAAAATTTTGACGGGACGTATTATGGTATACAAATGTCTGGTGTCTGTCCGTCCGTCCGTCCGTCTGTCCATCCGTCTGTCCGGCGTAAACATGTCGCACCGTAACTTGAGAACGACTTATCCAAATTTCATGAAACTTAATATAGTTGTTTCTTATGATGGTCAAATGATCTGTATACTTTTTGGTGATAATAAGATTTAAACTTTTTGAGTTACAGCACTTTGTAACTAAAACAGGGGTGTGTTTTTTTCACATGTCGCACCGTATCTCAAAAACAATTTATGATTATTGCTTAAAACTTTACACACTTCTTAGTTATATTAATCTTAATATCTGTATACTTTTTGGTGATGATTCAAAATTTCATTTTTGAGTTTTTGAGTATTTTGTAAAAAAGGGGGAGGGTTTTTTTACATGTCGCGCCGTATCTCAAAAACGATTTATGATTATTGCTTAAAACTTTACACACTTCTTTGTTATATTAATCTAAAGATCTGTATACTTTTTGGTGATGACTCGAAATTTTATTTTTGAGTTATTGAGTATTTTGTAAAAAAGGAGAGGTTTTTTTTTACATATCGCGCCGTATCTCAAAAACAATTTATGAAAATTGCTTGAAACTGTACACACTTCTTTGTTATACTAATTTAAAGATCTGTATATTTTTTGGTTTGATTCAAAATTTTATTTTAGTGATATTTGTAAAAAAAAAACAGGGTGGGGAGGGGGGGTTCGGTTTTACATGTCCCGCCGTGTCTCAAAAACAATAAATGGTTATTGCTTAAAACTTCCTCAGAAACTGTTTATGATTATTGCATAAAACTTCCACACAAGACCTCGGGCGTATCATGCGCTCATGGCGCAGCTGTTTATTCTAATTTAATGAACAGCAAAGATAAATTTGTTCTTGTTGGCTTAGCCAAATTTTGTAAAATTGTAATGTCAGTTTACAAATGATATTTACCTTCCAATTTATATATGCATTTGTTAATATGATTGTTCATGCATTATTTCGTATTTGTTATATTGTTGTACTATCATGCATCATGTGAGGCCTTAAGTGAAATAAAATGTTTCAAATGTTTCACAAATTCTTGGTTCAATAGAAAAAAAGGACATTAACAAAAATGTATGCTTCTTTCGGAGGCAGATTGTGAGCTGAAATGAATGGTGACCCCATTTTTTTATTTCAGTTTTCTAGTATATGATAAAGTTCATTTATAAAAAAATATAGCGAAATGCTATATATAGAAAAAAAATTTTTATACCCGCGAGCCCCCTTAAGGTTATTCATAATTTTTTTTGTTTCTAAACTGTTTGTTTATTCTATATTGTAACCACTGCAGTTTTGTATTTGTTGTGACTATATTAGTCTCCATTCATTTTCATCTGAATCTAAAATTTCATTCCATTTTGTCTGACCTGTTGAAACTATATTATTTCTAATTAATAGTGTATACACATCTTTGGTTCCACTTGAACTTTAAAAAAATTCTTGGCAAATGAAGGAATGAATGAAGTGACTAGCTTATAAGTATCAATTGCATAGCACTTTCCTGTATTCTTACAGCAGAAATTATCTGTTGTATTTCAGAAAATTTCTGTCAATTTTTAATTTGGCTATTAGCTGTTCCAACCTGAGATTTTTTTTTTTTTTTTTTAACTATTATGGAAAATGAAGCTGTGATGAAGAAGCTAAGATTAGTCATTTTCAATCCACCTTCACTGTAATACTTTTGCAACAGTTCTTTTTTGACTCTTGAATTATTACTGTACTTTTTTTGCCAATATCTTAATTAGATTCTTTATTTGAACACTTTTTCCTTATAATTAATGTAAATAATTTTATCAAGATCAACATCAAAATATTTTACATAAAACTTTTTGTACCCCAGCCTAAGATTTTATATTTGTAGAAAGAATATCACCAGTATTTTTTACTCCAAATCCAAACTTCTTGAGTATTTGAAGAAGAAAAAAAATAATATTAAGCCCTGAAGTTTTGAATATCAATCTAATTCAGTTAAATTTTCATTTAAGAACTGTTCACTTCCTTTGACATTCAATGATTGTAGAAATGCGCAGCTAGTGCAAAAAAAATTTATACTGTTTATGGTGTTACTAATAAGTTGGGATGGAAATGTGTTAATTTTATGTTTGAGTCAATATAATACTTCCATGCTGAGATATTGTAGGCGATAGGTCAAATATGTTTGGTGTATGGAATGATTGTAAGGTAAACATATCTATCTGAAAGGGTTCACTTCACTTTTACCTCATTTCTATTGACCATTGATAAATTATATCTTATGTAGGCAATGATTGTATTTATTTGTAAAGGTTCATGGGGCGTATTGCAATTCTGCTAATTTTTCAAAGTTCCAATACTACTTTTCCAGAAACTTAAAGTATACGTTTCCAGAAATTGTATTTCTTACTTTTCCAGAAATTTACCTGGTTGTAAATTATTAATATTTGAATATATGTGTAATAAATTTCTTTCTTTCATATTTTATACCAAAAAGGTTCTGATCTTATAGCTACAATATACTAGATATAAAAGAAAATGAATGTTTCACTGAAAGTGAAAGATGGTGATGTCAGAATCGTTATATTTTTATGTTTCACCAACTTGAAATATCTATGATCCTCTATGTAGTTAAATAACTGATATTTTCATAGATGGCACAGTTAATTATTCGATAAATGGGTGAACTGTTACTACATATCTCTTGTGTTTGCATGACTTCCACTTTTTATCAAAATGTAGGATCTGCTTATTGATGTGTGCACTACCCAAAGACTAACTCTCCAGCCCGAGGGAGATCATCATAATTGACTTTGAATGTGCAATGCATACTACTGTTACAAAAATTTTATGCTGCTACAATCAGTTGTTGCAGGTTTCATTTAGAACAAAGTTCAAGGTAATTCCTCTTGAAAAAGTAATAATTTATTTTTTCCAGAATTGTTACTATTTTCTCGGAAAAGTAAGGTATTTATTTCCTGAAACGTAGAATTTTATTTGCGGAGACGTCATCTTTTGTTTCCGTAAAAGTAATGACAATTTGTGGAAATGTAAAAATGCCGGGTTCATGGATCCTTGGTGATGTTGGCATTATGTGACAATTGTAATAGAACCTTTATCTTAAATTCATTCATGAATTATCTATAGAATATTTCATGTTTATTCATTTATATCTGTAAATATTAATCACATACTAATTTATTTAAGTTTATTTATATTAATTACTATTAACAACAAATTATGAATTTTTGTTTGTAAAATCAAATAAAAAATATAATAAACAAATGCTGTTTTCACTAACTTAAATTTTGTATTATACTTATTGACTTTTGTATATTAGTTCCTTTTTAAACTTGTGAAATTGCAATGGAAGTGAAAATTATTATTTTTAATTCTTATATACCGGTGATTCATATATTGATTTGTGTTTCACATCACATAACATTAGACTGACATGGACTCAAAACAACAGAGTAAGTATTATCCAAAATGTTTATTTATTTTGAATGTATTATTTAATATTGTTTCTTTTTATTTTAATGTTGTACACTATTGAGACATATATTTTGTATTGTGTATTTATCTTTTCATTATTTAGAGAATTCACATTTCTAAATTTATGAAATACCATAATCATTGTAGTTTTAAAAAGCTGTGGAGATACTAAAGGGACTTTCCATTAGTGTGAAAAATATCTTGTACAGACTGATTGTGATAGTCTTATAGTCACCATCTTATGGTGTTTATATATCTCAACTTGTACGATTCGCTCGTGTATGTAACAATGTATTAGATTTTAGCGAGAGAAATTTATGTATTACTGAAAAATTATTACACCAGGGTTTTCGATATCACAAACTGGTCAAAACATTTACTAAATTTTATCACCGGTATAAGGAAATAATTCGTAAATATAACTCAACATGCAGACATCTTATACGTTCAGGTATTTCACATCCAAAATTTTATGGAAATATTCTTTATAAAGCACAAAAATGTCAGTATTCTCCTCAGAAACTAACAAAACCTTTAAATAGACTTATTAAAAGGGGATATAGTTACGATACTGTTGTCAGGTCATTAAAGATTGCATATTTTGGCTTTAACATTGATTCACTGATAGGGTCTTTGCATCGGAACTAAACACATTTATTTCTAAAAAAACAGTTGTTGGCATGACACGGGTTATGTTCTTCTCATATATTTTATGATAGTATGATACTAAACCCCTAACGGGAGGGATTGTACCTGATATTCATATGATGAAGACATAATCTTTCAATCAGTTTAATTGAGGTCTGGAGCTGGCATGTCAGTTAACTGCTAGTAGTCTGTTGTTATTTATGTATTATTGTCATTTTATTTATTTTCTTTTGTTACATCTTTTGACATCAGACTCGGACTTCTCTTGAACTGAATTTTAATGTGCGTATTGTTATTCTTTTACTTTTCTACATTGGCTAGAGGTTTAGGGGGAGGGTTGAGATCTCATAAACATGTTTAACCCCGCCGCAATTTTGCGCCTGTCCCAAGTCAGGAGCCTCTGGCCTTTGTTAGTCTTGTATGATTTTAAATTTTAGTTTCTTGTGTATAATTCGGAGTTTAGTATGACGTCCATTATCACTGTACTATTATGCATATTTTAGGGGCCAGCTGAAGGACACCTACGGGTGCGGGAATTCTCGCTACATTGAAGACCCATTGGTTGCCTTCGGCTGTTGTTTGCTCTATGGTCGGGTGGTTGTCGCTTTGACATATTCACCATTTCCTTTCTCAATTTTAAGTGAGAGGTTAGGTGGTGCTGTTATATTACTGTATAAACACTTGTGAATAAGAAAATTTTAATAAGATGTTGATATTGCTAGTTATCGCTATTTTGTACATTTTTGCTTTGATCTTTTTTTGTGATAATTTTTCATATCATTCTACTCGCTTGAGATGGAAAATGATCGCTAGAAACTAAGCAGGCATGTAGCGTTGCTAACGAAATTTACATGAAATTGACAACGTCGTCATAGGTAAAATAGCGATAAACAGATTATCATTGATCATCTCAACTCGATTGCCTTTCTCGCTTTCGCCGTCCTGGCTCAAGCAAGAAAATCAATCTCGTTGAGATGATCAACAATAATCTATAATTATATCATTTTACATTCCTTTCAATGTGATTTTGTTATACATTTTCAACAATTGGCTTAAATATTGGTAAATAAGAGTACAAATGTTTTAGGGATTTTAATCATAAATTTGAACACTAAAAGAATATCAGGACATGAGTAAACATGCATGTTAAATTAAAGGAGTTTTTATGAAATGGCATATTTTCAAAAATATTTAACAAAAATAAGATGAGATAAAAAAAAAATGTTCATGTCCCTAAACCCTATAGTTTCAAAGTTGTGAAAAAAATCAAAAAGATTGTTACAAGTGTTTCTCAATTGTGAATAAGAATGAAGTTTGAGATATCAAGGACTACATGAAATAATGGAGGTTGTTTTAATATGAAATGTTTAACGAAACCTCCATTATGTATACTCAAGTAATTTTGATTCCTTATTAGATTTATTGGGAAAAGAAATGAAGGGGTTTATGCAACTTGTGATCACCATAAGTTTTATTACATGTATACAATCTTGATCTATTATATATAACACCAGTTTAATTCTGGTGTATTTTTGATATAAGATTTAATACAGTTATGCTGAAGTCTTAATTGTACATTAAATAAAAGACAAATAAATAAATAGTGACAAATTAATTAATTTATTAAAAATATTTTATCTTTATTCAAAACGGAAAGTCTCTTATTAAATGGCAAAATCAAATGATAAAACACATCAGACAACAACTGTCATATTCCTGACTTGGTACAGACATTTTCAAATGTAGAAAATGGTGGATTGAACCTGGTTTTATAGCTCTCACTTTTACGACAGTCGCATCAATTTCTATTATATTGACAATGATGCGTGAGCAAAGATGTCACAAATAGGTATTCTTATTCATTGTCCCCCAGTAGAGTGTAGCAGGGGACATAGAAATACTATGCATTCATCGGATTGTCTGCGTGTCCTCTCGTTTTACTGCTCTCAAGGGTACAATTCTTGCCAGATTTTTATAAAGCTTATACTATAGGTTAATGTCACCAATATCTATAATGGCCTCAGGACTCTCACGGGTAATTAAATTCTTGCCACATTTTTATCAGCAATATCTCGGACACATTCTATAATGGTAGATGATTGACTTTTTAAAAGAGATATATCCCTTGGAAATACTAAATTTATGGAAATGGCCTTGTTAGCGCTCTCACATGTTCAATTCTTGGGAGAGTTTTTATAAAAAATTATACTATGGGAGACCATCACCCAATTCTTGTTGATCAACAGATGCTTTAATGTTTGCTCAACCACAATATCGTTTCTTTTCTAATACATAATGATTTCCAACATTTCGTCTCAAGGAGATGAATCAAATCAACAAGAAGAGGAAAACAAATGAACCAAACAGGAACACCGGAGTGCTTCAAAATCAAACGCTAACACACATAGAAACGGATTATATGATAACTGCCATGTCTTGGTACAGGACATTTTAAGAACAAGTGGTTGGTCTAATACTGTTATGATGTATCTAAACGGGTTATTATGGTTGCAAACTCCTATGGAAATTTGAATTGACATTATGACCATATTTTAAGGGAAAGATTTTTTGGAAAAGAGCGGGGATGTTAAAGAAATTGGGGCGAGTTGAGACAATTTGTTCTCAAGATTTCATAAAAAAATCAAAAGAGAATTTCTTCAAATATTTTTTTTTTGCCAAAAGAAAGGGGGAGGATGTCTACTAATTCAATTCACATAACCATTTCAAGTTTTCTTTACAGTTATTTGTGTCAGAAACCTATTATGTGTCAAATATTTAATTACAATCCAAATTTAGACCTGTATCAAGTGCGAACATTGTTCCCATTTTTGCCCCAACTGTTCAGGGTTTGACCTCTGTGGTCGTATCCAGCTGTGCTCGGCGAAGCAATTTATTGCCTATTGTCTAGCAAATTATAATAGATAAAGAGATACTTTTTACTATTTTAACAATTTTACCTATTATATAGATATAGAAAGATGTGGTATTAGTGCCAATGAGACAACTCTCAATCAAAATATTATGTCTGTTTTGTTCACACATCGTTGTATCGTTGTAAATATAATGGAATTGATGCGACTGCCATACAAGTGAGAGGTTTAGCGCTTTAAACTAGATTCAATCCACCATTTTCTACATTTGAAAATACTTGTACCAAGTCAGGAATATGACGGTTGCCCATTTGTTTGACGTGTTTTATCATTTGATATTGCCTTTTGATTAAGCACTTTCCGTTTTGAGTTTTCCTCAGAGTTCAGTATTTTTTATATATCAAAAATGATCAGCAGTTCATGTCACACAAGGATAGTTGTCTCATTGAAACTCATAATACCACATTTTCTTATTTACAACTTGATCACTTGATCTTCATAGTCAAATTGGAGTTTTTGTCCTTTAATGGAGAATTTTATTTTAAGTCTATCTAGTCGTGTGATAGACAATGAGTGGTTCTGTTGTGCTGTTTTTATGTGCTGCCCTAGTTTGTTTTACGTTTTCGTTTTAAGGCCCTTACCGACAAACGAAGGGGCCTTTATGTTTGCACTCCGCCCGTCTATCTGTCTGTCCATCCGTCAGTCCGGCAAATAACTTTTCCATACTTTTTCTTCATGCTTGAAGATATTGATTTGATATTTGGTGTATTGTTCTATCATGACAAGTGTAACGTGTAACCGGGCGATCAATGGATCCGTATCTGAATAAATCAGGATTTCAAGTGTTCAACTCTATTTTTCACCACAACCAGTTGTCCTATTCAAACAATCAACACATCCATAAAAGGATTTACAACGAAAAATATATACACAGCACAATGCACATAAATCAAAATTCAAGGAGAAGTTTCTCATTCACAATATATAAACACACTGTATCATAACAAAATATATACACAATGTCACTATGCAATCACTATGCAACATGTATCAGACCGATTTATTCACAATGTCACTAACAGATTATTATGCAACATGCATACGGCCCTTTATTACACCATGTCACCAACAGATTACTTTGCAACATGCATCAATTAAGTATTACACAAAACGTATGAACACAAAATCACATATATACAACTTATATTTACAACGTCCTCCAATATGTAGTATCACCTTGTTAGTCTGCAACTAATCACAATAACACAATGACACAATTACACTTGCACAATGTTTCAATTCACAAGGAATATATATATAACACAGCTGAACTCACGCACTAACTATCCTTTTGAGTTCCCACACAATGAATATTATCCAACTGGTAAGGTTTAACACAGTGCACTTTCACTAATACACTTCCACAATATAACAACTTGCAACACCAGCAAGTAAACACCTTGTATTCTCACTAATACAAATCTATGAAGTATTCACACTTCCACATAGTACAACTTGCAACACCAGCAAGTATACACCTTGTATTCTCATTAATACAATAATCACTTATATATATATCAGATTCACTTTATACATTGTATCACAATCACTATTGCAATATCCACATATAAATCCGAACACTATTTATATATCCTTTGGAATCACTTAATTCCCCTTACAGAACTGAAATGTTTGCAGCAGATCTGCTGCAAACTTGCTGCAGGTCTGCTGCAAACAAAATGCTTGCAGGAACCCTTTGAATAATGTTTGCAGATGTTCGCAGCTAGCTGCAAACCTCCTGCAAACATTGCAGCTTTTTGCTGCAAGCTTGCGGCAAGGTTGCAGAAACAAATATGTTTGCAGTAAGATTGCAGGAAAAACTAGAATATAAGGGATGTTCGCAGCTAGATTGCAGGAATCTTTGACAATTTTATATGTTTGCAAGAGCATTGCAAGAAACTACATAAAACGACTGGGCATGCCTATTGGTAACTTCCTGGAAGATAAAAATTTGAAATTTGAAAATTTTGGTGATGTTTGTGTCATGATATATATTAGTGTTCAGGGAGGTATTATAGTTTGGTAATTAACAGATTAGTTTTTAAAGACATTATTTGTAAGTACATATTCATCGTAGAATGTTAACCGTTATGAAATTCATTCCCTCCACAGATATCTGCATGAGGTTTAAAATACATTTTCAAATATGTAACCATGCAATATACAGTACGTACTGACGCTCATATGCTTAGAGATTATAACTTACAAAATATATGTAAGTCTAGTTGAATTTTGTGACAATTTTAGTTTAACTATAGCTGTATATAATCATATACATGCGCAAAGAAAATTTCAAATAAATCTTTTTAACTTTAGATTCATGCATGTAATTCGTACTTGGAATCAATTTAACTTATTAAACATGTTAAAAGGTATAAACTTATGCTATGATAATTTTTCAAATGATAAAGTAATTGAATTATTTTATGAATGGATGGATGTAACATAACTTTTTAAGAATTTGCTGTGTAATATAGATAAAATGATGTGTACACAACATGACATTGGTTAATTGTATAACAGATTGATTTGAATAAAAATGTTTGCAGCAGGTCTGCAGCAAACACGAAGGAGAAAGATTAATTTGAATAAACATGTTTGCAGCAGGTCTGCGGCAAACACTCATTTGCATATAAATGTTTGCAGCAGGTCTGCAGCAAACAGGCAGGAGAAAGATTAATTTGCATAAATATGTTTGCAGCAGGTCTGCAGCAAACACTCATTTGCATATAAATGTTTGCAGCAGGTCTGCGGCAAACACTCATTTGCATGGTAAATTGTTTGCAGCAGACCTGCAGCGTATTTGCAGCAAACACGCTGCAAACACGGACTCTATGTTCGCTGCAAGTCTGCCGCAAGTTCGCAGCAGACTTGCAGCAAATGTTTGCAGGAGGCTGATTTTTTCAGTAAGGGTCACTCTACTGAATATTTAATCCTGATGTTATCACTTCAACGGTCCACATAAAACTGACAAAGTCTCTCTGTCTTGAGCTGGTTTATATACTACCATATGGAACGGTCCATTATACGTGAAGGGGTGAAAATCAAGACTATACCAATTTTAGGGGTGTTTTTAGTAATAGATGGTGCTCCAACTATGGAGAAACTTGTATACATATAGAAGCACAATTAATAAGGAAAGACAACTGGAATTTCACATCGAAATAAATAAACTATGACCAATTTTTTTTTCACAAGTAAGGGATGACATAAAAAGTTCAATGTAGGATGAAAACTTAATTTATATAGTTTTTTCACTGCCCCCCCCCCCCCCTTCTCTTAACTAAATTTGGGAAGAATTGATTGACCAATAAGGATATATATAAACTCGATGTCAATCAAACAAAATTTGCAGCAATGTTCACCCCCTCCAAACCCCAAACTATTTGATTTTTTTTTATCCTTCGTTGATTTTTTTATGTCTTCCCTTACAGATCAAGTTTGAATTTTGTTCTGGTCTGATGATTTTGTGCAGAGACTTTAATCAAAGAGCTGATAGCTCTGAAGTGGAAGAAGGTGAATAAAAGGTAACTTGAATTACCATAAAAGCAGCCCCACTTACCCAGCTGCTTTGTTCCATTATCGTTAAAATGGTTTTTTTTTCTTCGAACAAGAAAAGGTCATAAGTACATGGATTTCCCATCCGTACAATCATTTTCTATGTTCAGTTGACTATGTAAATTAGGTAAAATCTTTAATTTGGCAGTAAAATTAAGAAGATCATATCAAGAGGAACACATGTGTATTAAGTTTCAAGTTGATTGGATTTCAACTTCATCAAAAACTACCTCGACCATAAACTTTATAACCAGAAGCAGGACGAACGGACAGACTAGAAAACATATTGCCCATAAATGGAGCATAAAAATAGTAAGACTTGTTACATACCCGTCCACTTTTGAAAGTTCCCATATGGGTTTTTAATGCACAGCAACAATTTTAAAGGTTACAATTTTTAGCGACGTATTTTGCAAGATCTGGATTGTCTAGAAAAAGTGTCATATTTGTATGATGAACTTACATGCCTTTTCCTTAAGTCTGTTTGCATGATTCTAGTTATATATTAAATCGGTAGAAAAAATATACATAAAGCTAGCAGACCAGGGTTTATTTTCCAGATCAAGAATATTAGATGCTTGTTGAAATCTCCAATTTTGAATTATGCACAAATTTTCTGGATTCACCCTGAGATAAGAAACTACATAAGTTGTACAAGTTCTGTTGCTTGCCTTAATCAAGAGAAAAAAATCTGAACATCCAAAGACATGGCCAACTATTGTCCTCAGTGTAAGCCAGTACGAGTTATCGCGCATGATTTTGATTTCTTATCCGTCTGATCAGTCTTTTCTGTGTGTGATATCTTATCAAGACAACATACTGAGTTTGTAAAGACAATGTTGACACTCGTAAATAATTTGACAACCCTAAGTAAACAATATTTTAAATATATGACACTGTAGCATGCTAGGTTCCACTGACTTTATTTCCGAAAGATATACAATTCGATTTTACCGAATATCAAACCATGAATACAAAATAAAAAGTCGAAAAAGGACAAATATGAGATCATGATTACCAAACATATATAGATCTTTCGACGTAAACCCGAATATGAGACAGCGTAGAATTTGAATATATATTCACAAACACAAACTCATTGCAACATTTTTTTTTTTTATTAAAAGAATAAATTCAGTCTTTATTTAAAGAATAAATTCATTCTCTGCTTTTTCTCTTATTTTCAGTTACCTCCCAGAATTGTTTGTTTATCAATATTTTCTCTAACTTTTCAGCCAGGATTTCTGACAGAAAAATTGGCCTTCAACACTAAATGCTTAATAGTACGTTTGTCCGCGACGATGCAGTTTGTTTATAAATCACAATGGAAAACACGCTACAGTACATTAACGTATTGTCCTATAAATAGCTTTAATTTTGCTATGTGAAAAAAATAAACAAATGTCGTATTAATAATGAATAACTTATTAATTAAATTGTACTTGATATATTATAATTTCTTTACATTTTTTAAAATAATTTTTTTTTTTTAGTGCTAGATATTTAGTTGGTAGTTTCTCACAAGAACCTCAATTTCAAATGTTACTTTAATTGTAATTTTTTACTCATATGAATTGAACAACATAAAAAGAACATTTTACATATGGCCCTTTATACTATTGTAAAATCCAAACATTGTAGCGCACCGCGCGAATGAGCACTTCTCTTTCAAATCTCACCACTTCTCCCTATCAGTTTCAAAAAGAGAAGTCACTTCTCCCTATAATTCTGAAGTAGTGTGAGCCCTGAATAAGTATAAATGTACAGCTAAATTTTAAATTTCTTCAAAAATGTCTTCAGTTAAGACAAAAAGTTTAACGATGTGAAAAGCAGCATCTTCTATGTAAAATAAATTTGCAGATTTTGACATTTCTATCACATTCACTGTCTACCTATAGAACAATAGACAATTTTTCAAATTGAATTGTTTTTTTTTAAGTTTGGATGTTCCGAAATGACAAAGTTTTTCTAAAAAAGATCAGTTTGCAGGTCATCTTGCAATGGACACTAAATCAATACATGTTTTCAGTTTCAACAATATTTATACACGCTTCACATGTTCGTTGATGGATGGATAGGTCTCTCACTTACAATAATGATACAGTCTTAAATTACTTTTTTTTTTATATAGATATAAGCCAATCGAAGCACATACTAATGAAATTATGTACTGATATTCTCAAATTTTCCTAAAACCGTAAAGAAAGTCCCACAGAAAAAGTGTTTACAATAATGTTCCGAGTATAATATTTAAAAAAAAAAAGGGGGGGGATACCCTACCCGGAAAATAATATTACTGATATGTATAGGAAAGTTTAAACCACGGATTTGACTGAACTTGACAGTGTTATCTGAAATTCACAACATGTGATCAAATGAATGATGAAATTTGTGAACTTCACACGGATATCTTTAGAAAACATGCTAATCGAAACAACAGGGGTCGCAGGCATCTGTTTGCATGTATAATACTAAATTTTAACGATTCCAACTATCTCATTCATTCGATAAATAAAAAAATAAAAAATTCTGCAAATACATGTACAATATAAATGCAAGAAGAGTTGGTATGAGTGCCGTAAACTTTACATTAACAGAACAAATTTTACATATAAATGTTCAAGTATAAAAATTAAATTTCACGATAAAAACTTCTGAAAGGACAGTGACAAATTTAAATTAATTCTATTTTGTTCTATGCGATTATTTTTCTCAGTAACAGTTAAAATGATAAAAGGAGCAATAGACCATAGTATACATCACATGTACATGTAAGATAGTACAGCGATTCATATTGCCAATCAAAAGTAGTGAAAAGGTATAAAATTGATGAAAGAAAATTTGACGTATAAGATTTCATTCCAAATCCATCTACTACAAAACATCTTCTGAAAGTGTTAGTGCATCTGAAAAAATTAAGATAATGACACTTTTCCTGTTTCATCAAAACTAATTGGTCTTTTTAGAACATGAGAATAATATATATAAAATATGTATCCATTACTTCTAAGTAATTCAGATGAGCATGTTAAAGTATCAATTTTTTTTAGTTACGGCCGCCTAATTATTTAAAAAAAAACTTTTAAAAAGATATGTAAAAAATTTGCCAAAAAAAATAACATCATTTTAGATGGGATTTCAATTTTTTTAATACGCTTCACGAAAAACATCCAAAAGTCTGAGTTAATGTAGTAGTGAAAGATTTTATATTATCAAAATTAAGAAAACTGACGGCTGGACAAAAATATTCTTTTAAATTAAAAGTTACACTTCTTTTACTTTATTTACTGAATTTTTAAATTCATGATATATAAAACATTGTATTAAATGTATAAATATTTTATGTACAAATATATTAAACTTTGTTTTGTAACTTGTGAGCTATTTACTTGGTAGGACCATGGAAGTACTATATCTATATAATACTTCCATGGACTTAGAATTTTTCACGTAATCTTCAAACAATGACAATAACTCCAGTTTTGGATAAAAAAAGGCCCTGATTCATTAAATTTTCTAAAATACCAAATATATACCATTGGAAAGATTATAAAGCAAAGAATATATATTTATGCCAATGAATTTATTTCTAAAAATAATGAAAGGTGTAATCATATATGAAAACTCCTTTGCAAAAGTTTTTGATTTTGAATTGTATGAAGTAATAGGGAATGAACCACTTTTTTAACAAGAGTGCACACGCTGAAATGTCTCGCCTTCTATATTAATCATTGATATTATGTTGATAGTCCTAAGTATAAAGTTAAGCTTTATAACAACTGTCACATAAACTTAACATTAACCAAGATAACTAAACAAAGACCAATGAACCTTGAAAATGAGGTCAAGGTCAGATGAACCATGCCAGGCAGACATGTACAGCTAACAATGCTTCTATACAACATATATAGTTGACCTATTACTAATAGTTTAAGAAAAATAGACCAAAACACAAAAACTTAACACTGTGCAATGAACCGTGAAAATGAGGTCACGGTCAAATAAAACCTGCGCGACTGACATAAAGATCATAAAATATTTCCATACACCAAATATAGTTGACCTATAGCATAGAGTATTAGATAAAAAGACCAAAACTCAAAAACTTAACATTGACCACTGAACCATGAAAATGAGGTCAAGGTCACATGACATCTGCCCGCTAGACATGTACACCTTACAATCATTCCATACAACAAATATAGTAGACCTATTGCATATAGTATGAGAAAAACACACCAAAACACAAAAATTTAACTATAACCATTGAACCATGAAAATGAGGTCAAGGTCAGATGACACCTGCCAGTTGGACATGTACACCTTACAGTCCTTCCATACACTGAATATACTAGCCCTATTGCTTATAGTATCTGAGATATGGACTTGACCACCAAAACTTAACCTTGTTCACTGATCCATGAAATGAGGTCGAGGTCAAGTGAAAACTGTCTGACAGACATGAGGACCTTGCAAGGTACGCACATATGAAATATAGTTATCCTATTACTTACAATAAGAAAGAATTCAACATTACAAAAAATTTGAACTTTTTTTTCAAGTGGTCACTGAACCATGAAAATGAGGTCAAGAACATTGGACATGTGACTGACGGAAACTTCGTAACATGAGGCATCTATATACAAAGTATGAAGCATCAAAGTCTTCCACCTTCTAAAATATAAAGCTTTTAAGAAGTTAGCTAACACCGCCGCCGCCGCCGCCGGATCACTATCCCTATGTCGAGCTTTCTGCAACAAAAGTTGCAGGCTCGACAAAAATGATCAAAGTACTGAAGTACTGAACATCAGAGGACCTCAAGTTGTGTTGAATTATTGATAAATGACATGTGTTTATATTATACCTGCCGGACAGATATGTTCACCTTACAATATAGTACAAATAATATAATTTGCTATGCTATATCTGAAATACTGACTTGAACTAGGATACTTAACTTTGTGAATTATCAATGATTATGTGGTCAAATGAGAACTGTTAGATTTGCATTATGACCATATAGTTGCACACATACAAAAATAGTTAGCATATAACTTACAATAGAGAATTAACATAGCAAACAATTCTTCGAGTAGCTATATAGTCACTCACCAATGCTCACTGAACTATGATATTAAGGAGGTTCAAGACAATCATATTAAAACAGACAAATTGTAATATTGGAGCTAAAGATACCAGATGAACAGCAAACTCATAAACCGAAAATAAACTTACAATTCCATGACTAAAACTAAAAAAGACATGCAGACAAATAAAAGTACACTAAAAACAACAGGTGCTCTGGATGGGTAAGCAGATCCTGCTCTACAAATGACATTTATTAACAATGTTTGTTCATGTAGTATCCATGGCCAGGTCTTCTACTTTCTGGAACATTTAGCTTTTGGATCAATCACTAATGGGATGAATGTTAACACAGCAATATTACTATCCCTTATTCTAGATTTTTGTTGCAGTCAACAAAAACTTTTTTAATGTTCATAAATAGCTTCACTGAGTTATCTTGGTTTTATTGCAACACAGTCAATCATTTATCCATTATATTTAAAAAAAAAAAAAAAATAAGAATCTGCAGCTATACATGTACATTGTAGGTTCTGTTTTCTAATTATTAAATGATTCATTGTAAATATTACAATATATGATATGTACATGTAGATAGCCTTTCGCTAATGATGGTATTTTTGTTAATTGAATTTCACAACATCTGGATAGTTTTTCAACTGTTAGTCTTTTTTTACTTTGTTCTGGATTTAATACTTTGAATACCACTGGTTTAAGCAATGAGAAAATTTTGCACCACACATATAGAACACAACTACCATATGAATGTGTTGGTCCTTAGTAAGAAGCATGTAAAACAGGGCTTGTAATTTTTTGGTGTATATCTTGATTTTCCGTTTGTACATTGATGTGGCCATTAGTTTTCTTGTATGTATTGTTTAACATTTGTCATTTCATGGCTATTTCTTACTGATGTATGTATTGTTTTTTTTATTGTAAAAGTGTTGTATGGTAAGCTTTATTTCTTTTTTGTCATTTTGTATAGGGCTGCAGTCTGATTACCAGATTACCAATCATACCACCCTTTTCATTTCTTTTTTTTATGAATTATGACAACAGTTTGGTGTTAATTTTCATTTATGTATGTACAGTAACTACTGTACATGTAACAATATAAAACAGTATATATACATGTATAATCTCATTCCATCATTAATATTGGTCATTGTTGGTATAAATTTATCTTTAAGTTTAACAATGTACTGTGAAAGAGCTATCTTCTAACAGATACTTAGTATATAGTATGGTTATTAGTGTGAAACCACTGATTCAAAGGACAAGTTTCACTTCTTGTCCAAAATGGCCTAAAATATAAAGTTAAACATAAAGCTCCAAAAAGTTCACAATTTGGTTTCTCAAATGGGTATATTTCTAAAGTCATAACGCTCAATAAATCAGTTCTTTTCATAAAAGTACATTTTATGTTCCAAATTTTGTCAAAATATGATGATTTTGGGCAATTTTCAGACCCGAAAGCTTTAAGCAATTAAGAATTAAGATTTAGCCACCACCTACCATTCAAAATGTTTTGTGACCAAAAGAATCCAAATCTGATATATATAATTCATCAATATAAAAACTTTTTGGATCTTGGATGGCAGCCAAGTTTAATTATTCCAACAACAATTAAAGTTTTACCATAGTTATCTGTGGTATAATTTTCACAATTATTCAATAGTTTTGTTGTGTATGATTTACAAATATAAAAATAAAGATGGCAAGACCGGAAGAAGGCCGCCTGATTTTTTTAAGTGACATATGAACAACAGAGTCAGTGTGGGGCCACTAAGCTAAACTGCCCGCTTTGCACCAGCCAATATAAATGAATGCCTAGGGTGGGAATCGAACCCACATACACCAACTCTGTTGTCCCTATATTTTTAAATGAACAAAAAATTGTCAAAAACAAATTTAAACAATCTACGACGAAAAAATTTTCAAATTTTGCGGTCGTATAAAAAATGTATAAATTGGTTAAAATTTAATTATCAGATTTATACATGAATATATCTATAGGTTGATTTTCTGTGATTCAGATGTCTACTCAGATTGTAGTCTCATAGGCTCCAATGTACAGCTACATGAATAGACAGCGTAAGAGTGTTTAAAATTGCTAAGGCAGACTTTTGGGGGGAGGAAAGAACTGAAGGCTTGCCCTTTTCGAGGAGCTCCATGTATGGTAAATGCGTAGTCCTTTTTTTATATAGTTTTACCCAAAATGTTGACTTGCTAGACCCCTCCCCCTTTAAAACTCCTGGATTCTCATCCAATTTGATAGAAATCTAAACTGTTTTAAAACAAAGTTGTTTAAGTAATAACAATTATGTTTGGGAATTAAAAATAGAAAGGTTCCTTTAAATGTTGCTGAACATTTTGTTCGAATAATCTAGAATATACATGTACATGTGGTTTTAATCGTGGACATTTTAAATCCATGTTAACTTATGCGTGACTTGGGCTTCTGGTACAAATTAAAACATGGAATTATTCATGCAAACTCACAGAAAGATTCTTGAGATTTAAATTTCCACAGAATAATAAATAAACAAAAACATTAAACAATTTAAACATTTAACATACTAAAATTTATGATAAAAGAGATGATTTTTCATTTCCTATCGTTAACTATCCATTTTTAGATGGTGACGTTCCCTTGTCACCATCTTACGGTGTTTATATACACTGTATCTCAACTTGTACGATTCTCTCATGTATGTAACAATGTTTTAGATTTTAATGAGAGAAATTTATGTATTACTGAAAAATTATTACACCAGGGTTTTCCATATCACAAACTAGTCACAACATTTACTAAATCTTATCAGCGGTATAAGGACATTATTCGTAAATATAGCTCAACATGCAGACTTCTTATACGTTCAGGTATTTCACATCCAATTTTTTATGGAAATATTCCTTATAAAGCACAAAGGTGTCAGTATTCACCTCAGAAACTAACAAAACCTTTGAATAGACTTATTAAGCATGTTAAGAGGGATTTAGTAACGATACTGTTGTCAGGTCATTAAAGATTGCATATTTTGGCGTTAATATTAATTCACGTATAGGGTCTTTGCATCGGAACTAAACACATTCATTTAAAAAACAGTTGTTGGCATGACACTGGTTATGTTCTTCTCATATATGTTATGATGGTATGATACTAAACCCCTAATGGGAAGGATTGTGCTTGATATTCATATGATGAAATCATAATCTTACAGTCAGTTTTATTGAAGTCTGGAGCTGGCATGTCAGTTAACTGCTAGTAGTCTGTTGTTATTTATGTATTATTGTCATTTTGTTTATTTTCTAGACTATGGTTACATGTACATCTTCTGACATCAGACTCAGACTTCTCTTGAACTGAATTTTAATGTGCGTATTGTTATGAGTTTACTTTTCTACATTGGCTAGAGGTATAGGGGGAGGGTTGAGATCTCACAAACATGTTTAACCCTGCCGCATTTTAGCGCCTGTCCCAAGTCAGGAGCCTCTGGCCTTTGTTAGTCTTGTATTATTTTAATTTTGGTTTCTTGTGTACAATTTGAAAATTAGTATGGCGTTCATTATCACTGAACTAGCTAGTATATATTTGTTTAGGGGCCAGCTGAAGGACGCCTCCGGATGCGGGAATTTCTCGCTACATTGAAGACCTGTTGGTGACCTTCTGCTGTTGTTTTTTTTTCTTTGGTCAGGTTGTGGTCTCTGTGAAACATTCCCCATTTTCATTCTCAATTTTAACATTTTGATAAAATAAAATAATACACTAACCCTTTGCAATGTTGCAGTTCAACTTTTAATCTAGGGTTCTGGAAAACATTTAAAATATCTCTTGCAGTCATATGCAGGGTATAGGGCTCATACATTGTAGGTTTGACTCAATAAAGATTTGCTAAGTTTACTGACATGTAGAATCCCAATATCGCTCTTAGTATAAATAGCCACATGTGTGCTCAAATAACCATTTAGATTAGTCTCAAAATTGATATATCTAACTCAATTGAGTAGATCTAGCTAAAATTTTACTCATAAATGTAAGTGATCATATTTGCTCAATTTAAGATCTCATGGGTGCTCGTAGTGAAATTTAACTGATTGTATTTGCTCAAGTACTCATGTATGCATGAACAAATGTCTAATTCAAATACCTAAAATTTTACATGGATATGGTTACACAACTTAATAATTTTGGCAATACATGTACATGTGACATGTTAGTCCAAATAATTGTGACGTCTTAAAAGGCTATTATATTTTTTTTCTTTGACGCCTTACTTCGACGTCAAAGTAAGGCGTAAAAGAAAAAAATATAATAGCCTTTCAAGACGTCATAATTATTTGGACTCGAAGTAAGGCGTCAAAGAAAAAAAAAATAATAGCCTTTCAAGACGTCATAATTATTTGGACTAGTGACATGTATGGTCAAAATTATACAATACTACAAGGAAGACTTAAAAAGCAGAACAGTTAATCTATATTTATATATACCTCTAAAACTGTAAGGATTCTCCAAATATATCTAGTGGCTTTTTACTTTCACTTTCAGTGTAAAATAAGACTCTTGCTTTTATGAGCAAGAGTCATAATTGACACTCAAAAATAGTCCATCTCTATTGGAAGAATAAGAAGTCGAAGATTCTCTGAATATTACATAAAATACAATTATTTCAACCAATAATTATATATAAGAATTACTTACAAATTCATTAACAAAATCCGCTTTTTTACTAGTCAAGGGACATAATTATTCAAATATACTAATGCAAATAACTAAGTCGGAGAAGGAGCGAAAATCCGAAACAGCACCTTAATTAAAAAACAGAAAATAGTTCCACGTGCACGTGTGTGTCCAAGTGATCAATCTACTTGTTATTTACGAAGAAAAGAAATTTAACTTCAAAAATTGTTGAGATCTTTAAAAAAAAAAAAATGATTCCATTAAAGAATACAAAGAAAGTAACCTTATCTTTAAGGGCCTTGCAGGTTCTTGTTACTCCTACCCAA
Organism: Mytilus galloprovincialis; assembly: GCA_037788925.1. Lineage (NCBI taxonomy): Eukaryota > Metazoa > Mollusca > Bivalvia > Mytilida > Mytilidae > Mytilus > Mytilus galloprovincialis. The sequence continues at coordinate 74,395,863 of CM075342.1, read as the reverse complement.
TCTGCTGGTATTTTCAAAATGGCTGCGGGGGACGCGGCCTGACAAATTATTTTAATATTGTGTCAGATTAAATATTCCTGATTTTGCTTCGTTAATATTATAGACAAATATGCTACAAACGGTTTAAAGATGTTACTCTAAATCAAATAATTGAAATATAGTTACCTTTCTGTGTGTAATTGCGTGAATTGATTTTCTCTCGTTTATCTTCTCGCTCTTGCTCACTTGATGAATATGCATAGGTGGTATTCATCCGCGACAATAATATTTCGGTATATCATTGATATTGAAGATCGTTTGATTGATATACGAATATTTCTAACGACAAAACATTTTCATGTTATTAATTTGCATTTAAAAAAATCTGAGTATCCATTGAAAACATGAATATAAAAGAAGAGACAAGGAATTTTATTCTGCACTATAATGTTCGCGGGTTCATAATGTCGGTTATTATCCCAACACTAATTATATATGCATCTCTTTGATCTTTGAAGATCTTTGAAAAGTAGGCGATGGCAATACACCCGAGGCCCCTCAGGGGCCTCTGATGTAAAAATGGCCGTTACTTCTGCTATCCCGATTCAATTATAAAATATGTCATTAGAAAGCTAAGAAAATGTATTTTCTAATGTGATGCCAATGAAAAAGATATTTATTTTTGTTTACTGTCAGCTAATCAAAATTCAATATTTCCTTTAATAATCTATAGTAAATTTATCGATATCGATTGCGATCAAATTTAGCGCATGCGCACTGCGGGTGCTGATAATAGTTGCGTATGAACCAGAAAGGGATTTAAAACATAATAATCAACACAAAGATAACTGAACAAAAGCTGTATTGCAATCTGATATCCTGCAGTTATCATAAATCCTATTATATGTAATATTTCAAGTTTTGCTTTATATTTCTTCTTCTTTCTTATATTTGAATTTAAAAGTCCTGCCACCAACTGTCCTTTCAATTAAATTATTGATTGGATAATAACCTAAGCTGACCAGTATAAAATAAAATTTGAAAATGCTTTGTTGAAATAAAATAGTGGTATTATGTCATTAGATATACTGAATCAACTTCAAATTTAATTTTGTTTACAATGTGTGCGATTTTGTTTTGGCCAAATGAAAGTTCATGTATATACATATAATTACATTAGATGTATGTTTCATTATGATACTTTATTCTGATTGGCTAACTGCACATCCATGTTATTCCGTAAGCAATTGCATTACTCAATAAAACTTATCATTCATGATAACATGTGGTCCCACAATAAAGTGCACAGGCGAATTAAATAAAACAATAATAAAATACGTGTTTTCATGATCATTGCTAAAAAAATGTAATTATAAGTATTGAATGCTTCTTTTTGTAACTTCATAGTATGTGGTTCCATTTTAGTTACATCCTAAAAATAAAAGGGCTGGTAGGTCAGCAAAACAATTTTTTTCCCAGATAATGGTAAAAAATGTTTGGTTGTAAAATAAACAGATATATTTTGAGTATATTACATTTTTGGTTATTTTGAAATTTGTTGAATTCTGTTTTTAGATGAAGTATATATTTACAGTACATACATCTGTTATGGAATTTCCATTTCAAATATATACTTCATCTTCATTTCAGTGAAATTATTGTGAGGGGTTTATCGATGTGAATTTCGTGACTGGGTGAGACTGAGTATCGCAATAACTTTTATTATGATTTATCAGATACATTTATCTGTGTCCACATTTTCATGAAATTGCAATCATAAATATTGCATTTAATTTTTTTTTCCTTTCATGAAAATCTGCAATTACAAATGCATGCTACTATTTCTGAAAATTTATGATATATCTATCTGAACATGCTGAATGCAGATCTAGAGTCACTCCAGTCCTTGCTGCAGTGAAATTCTTCTTTGTGTCTCAAAAACAAATACATTTAAGAACTATTGCATTTCTTTTTTGAGAAATATTTTAACAATTGCCTGATTACATATTCATGTATAATGTATATTAAAGAAATAAACTCTTTTAATAGGCTCTGCACTAAATCACAGGCCCCCCACCTACCCAGGCTTGTAATACTAATAGCTATTACTTCTGTCTGCCCTATAAATATAAAAATTTGAAGAAAAAAAAAGATGTGGCAAAAAATTCATCTCAATACACCAATATAATTTACCCCAAATCTGCTTAAAATTCAGCATCAGGCAGTTAGATTAAATTGTCTTTTGAGAGGACAGTTTATATTTGTCCATTGACTTGATTACTGATGTACCATCAAAACAAATAAGAGTTACCTCCCTTCGCATGTATTTCACTTAGAAATTCACATTTCATTTCAATACACCATTGACAGCCGATAACTGTATCTTTTTTAAATCCAAGTTTATGTTAGTTTCAGGAATTTTGAAATGTGTAAGTTGAAAAGTTCGGAAAATCATCTTTCAGCATCAGCCTCAGGTTAACTTAACCTGTTTACATGCAATATTGATAAGTCTGTATCCAAGAGAAGCAAGATAAGATAAGATAAGATAAGATAAGAAAACTTTATTTTGATTCGGCATGAGTACAAAATAAGCAACACAAGCTCTAAGGAGCTTTTGACCGAATATAAAAACATATAAATAACATAAAAACAGTGCATTTTGACATATAAAACAACCTGTAATACAAAGTTGAATCTCACATACATAGCATGCAATAAAAATAATCAACAAATTTAGAATGAAGTAAAAACATGCTTGACCAAAGCAACCAAAAGCAGCATAAATAATAAAACAGTTTAAGAATTATCTGCAAGCAGAACAGTGACATTCCAAACCGTTCCAGGACTGAACAAGACTTTTAAAATGTGAAAAACTGTTTTCAGTCCTGAAATGGTTTGGAAGACTGTTCCATAAAGTAGCAGCAGCAAATTTGAACGATTTTTTACCGTAACGGGTTGACTTTACCTGTGGAATTTCAAGAATATTTACATACCTGAAAGAATATTTAGATTTTTTGACATTCACCAAATTTTGTAAGCACACAGGAGCGATGTTGTTTATAATTTTAAAAGTTTCTAGAGCCATTGTTCTTATCCGTCTGATCTGCAAGGAAGGCACCTTAGCTTTAAGTAAGAGGTCCTCGTAGGAGCTGGTAAAATCCTCATAAACAAAACGGAGTGCTCTTTCCTGCACCTTTTCTAGTTTTTTGGAATTTTTCTCAGTGCAAAAATGCCATGCCAAAGGGCAAAAATTAAAATTACTAAGAATAAAAGTATGAAATATAGTAAGTTTACTAAGTCTATCCAAAAATGAGCCTAAACGTTTTAAAACATTTAATTGCTGTGATGCCTTCCTACAGATTGAGCTGACATGAACATCAAAATTTAGCTGGTAGTCTATTTCAATGCCTAATAATTTTACTGTTTTTTCACATGTGAGGTTCGAATTTTGAATATGTATAGATGGGTTCTTTTTAAAGGTCTTTTTGCCAACAGCCAAAACTTGAAATTTGTCAGGATTTGCTTGCATTTTATTTACCCTGAACCACTCAATAAGTATTTTTGAATCAGATTCCAAAGTTGAAATTAATAAATCGAAATCTGGAGTACAAAAAGATAAAGTATTGTCATCTGCATAGTTATATAAACTACCATTTTTAACAAAAAGAAAAATATCATTTATAAATATATTAAACAACAATGGCCCTAGTATCGAACCCTGTGGTACGCCTTTATGGATGTCAGCCCAACCACTCAGAACATTGTTGACTTTAATTTGCTGTTTTCGATTAGATAAATAGGACTTTAAAAGAGCAACTGCATTGGGGGTTAAACCATATGCAGATAATTTATCTAGCATAATATTGTGAGGCAGGCAGTCAAAAGCCTTAGAAAGATCCATTAATACTGCTGCAATGTACTGGTTTTTATCAAGAGCTTCTCGCCAGTCTTCTAACACTCTGAGAAGTCTGGCCTGACATCCATGTCCACGTCTAAATGCACACAAAAATGGATTAAATATTTTATCAAAATAATCAGTTAATTGAATTTCATATATTTTTTCAAAGATTTTAGAAAATATGGGTAAGACACTAACTGGTCTACAATTTGTTTTTAATAATGGGTCACTTTTTTTATGAAGGGGGGTCACTTGGGCTTCTTTAAGTTTATCGGGGAAACAATTATTATCAATTGACAAATTTACAAGAGTTGTCAGCTGTGGTGCAATATAAGATTTACAATTTTTCACTATTTTTGCTGGAATACCATCAGCTCCTGTAGCCTTCTTTATGTTTATTTTATTCAAAATTTTTTCAACATTTTCATTTGATACTTTTTTAAATTCAAAATCAGAATTATGTTTTCTGTTATCCAAAATTTCTTTTATACTAGGGTGATTTGAGGGGTCATATACAACATCTGCTCCAATTTTGTCTGCTACTGTGGAGAAAAAATTATTAAAAACATTTGAAACTTCATTTGAACATTTTACAATTTTGTCATTTTCACATAATAAAATTTTTTGCTCTCCACAGTTCCCCTTTTTTGAGAAAAATGATCTTTTCATAAGCTAGCTTCATTTGAATTCTAAATTAAATTAAGGACTTATACATATGTTTTCGTCTTTTGTATATATTTTCTCTCTCTGAATAAAATTAGATGTTTCACTACTGTAATATTGTAACTTTCATTCATTCATAAATATCTATACAGTTCAGAGTTCACGCACGTGTTGTGTTGATGGACATAGCAGATAAGGTCGCGTCGTATTGCTTTATGTATTTGTGTTGATTACTTAGCTCTAGCATTATATTAAAGTATGTTAATCAGTACACATGGCTTGTCTCTTAGTTAATATATATAGGCTACCAACGTTACATTGGCGACGAGGATAAAAACAAAAGTTGGAAATGTTAAAAATGTATTTCAATGGATTTAATAATTAGTGACACTGATAATCAAACCATGGCTGCATCTTTACCAATTTTTCCGAGTTTTCCGGTACATGAGAATAATGCTGAAATAAGGTGGCGTAAATGGATAAGTAGACTTGAAAATTTATTCATCGGTTTAAACATAAAGGACAGCAAACGACAAAGAGCACTCTTGTTGCATTACGCTGGAGAAGATGTCAACGAAGTCTTTGATACCCTTGACAATACAGGAGAAGACTTTGCTGCCGCTAAACACAAGTTAACCGCTTACTTTGCTCCGAAAAAGAATACGGAATATGAAATCTACAAATTTAGGCAAGCCAAACAAACATCTGATGAAACTATCGACAGTTTTCACACGAGATTACGCCAGCTAGCTGTAAACTGTGAATTTACGGAAACATCTAAAGAAGTGAACTCGCAAATAATTCAAGGTTGTCATTCAACTAGACTAAGACGAAAGGCTCTTCGGGAAGACACGACCCTTGAAGGATTAATTTCATCAGCTAGAGCGTTAGAACTTTCCGAAAAACAGGCAACGGAAATTGAACAATCAGACAAACAATCCGCAAATGCTGTGAGAAAAGGAGTTGGAAAACGTAGAAACGGACCACGATTTCTACAGACACAAACTGACCACAACGTAAAGAAAAAGACTACTTGCAGAAACTGTGGAGGTGATTTTCCACATGCAAACAAATGTCCTGCATTTGGAAAAAGCTGTAACTCATGTAAAAAGTTGAATCATTTCGCTTCTGTATGTAGATCCAAACGTATGGATGGAACTAGCACTTTTAAAAGAAAAGTAAACAAAGTTGACAATTACGAACATGACGATGCTCATGACAGCAGTTCAGATGATTGTTACGTTTTTGGATTACGAGAAAATACTGTGAATAAAGTACAGAAAGGACAACCGAAAATCAACGTGAAAATCAATAATTCTAATGTGGATATTTTAATTGACACAGGATCAAGTATTAATGTTATTGATGAAAGCACATTCGAGAACATCAAGTGTAAACCCAAACTTTCTCACGCCGACACTAGAGTCTTCGCATATGGTTCAGATAAAAATTTGAAATTAATGGGAAAATTTCACGCTACGATAGAGACTGACCATAAAATAACAACCGCACCGGTGTATGTGATGAAAGGAAGATACGGGAATTTATTGTGCTATGATACATCTGTTGACTTAAGCATAGTGCCAGTCATTTCGTCAGTAGCAGATAAACATGAAATATTATGCAATAAATATAGCGATGTGTTCAATGGAATTGGAAAATTAAAAGATGAAAAAGTGAAAATTCATATTGATGGAAGTGTAAAACCAGTAATACAACCACATAGGCGTATTCCGTTTCACATTCGCAAGCAAGTAGAAGCAGAACTCGAGAAACTCGAAAAACAGGATATAATTGAAAAGGTGGATGGACCAACACCTTGGGTGTCCCCGATAGTTGTGGCCCCTAAACCGAAAAACAAGAACGAAATTCGATTATGCGTGGATATGAGAGAACCGAACAAAGCTATTTTGCGTTCACGTCATATTACACCAACACTCGATGACATGATCTTAATTTTAAACGGATCTACAGTATTCTCGAAAATGGACCTTCGAAGTGGATATCATCAATTGGAGTTAAACGAAGAATCCCGGAACATCACAACCTTCACGACACACGTAGGATTACGTAGATACAAACGACTCAGTTTTGGTGTTTCTTCAGCCGCAGAGTTATTTCAAAACACACTGAGTAATGCACTGGAAGGATTAGATGGAGTCCGAAATATATCCGACGATATAATCGTATTTGGAAGGAACCAGGCCGAACATGATAAACGATTGGAAAAATTATTTGCACGTCTTAAAGAGAAGAACTTGACATTAAATAAGGCAAAATGTGAATTTAATAAGAACAAACTTGAATTCTATGGTCACATTTTTAGTGCAGATGGCATATCAGCCGATCCAAGAAAAATAAGCGCTATCAGGAACACGACAATACCGAAAGACGTAGGTGAAATCCGTAGTTTCTTAGCAATGACCAATTATGTTGGACGTTTCATTCCAAATTACTCAACTATTACTGAACCGCTCCGCAGATTAACAAAGCAGGATTCCAAGTGGGAATGGACATCTGAACAACAGGAATCATTTGACAAGCTAAAGAATGAACTTGTTGCTGACCGTGTGATGTCATACTTTGACCCTAACAAAGAAACAATGTTAATAGTAGATGCAAGTCCCGTTGGATTAGCTGGATTATTAACACAAAATGGGAAAATAATCGCATACGCAAGCCGATCATTGACAGACGTTGAAACACGCTATTCGCAAACAGAAAAGGAAGCATTAGCAATTGTATGGGCAATTGAACATTTTCACCTTTATTTGTATGGACAATCATTTACATTGGTATCCGATCACCAACCGCTTGAAACTATATTCAACAGTCCAAAGGCAAAAACACCAGCACGCATTGAACGATGGAGATTAAGATTACAGGGATACAATTTCAAAGTACAGTACAAACCAGGAAAGGTGAACGCAGCTGATTATTTATCAAGACATCCGACCCCGACTACATCTATTGCATGTAAACATTCTCAATTAGCTGAAGAGTATGTTCGATACTTAACTGACAACGCTGTGCCGAAGGCAATGACCCTTAATGAAATAGCTGACAGTACACAAAAAGATAAAGATCTACAAACTGTTATTACTGCATTAAAATCAAACAGGTGGGACAAGTATGAGAGTAATACGCTAGATACATTCTCAAGATTACGATACGAATTAACAGTCGTTCCCGTTAATGATATGGAGATCATACTTCATGATAATAGAATTGTCATTCCGAAAGATTTACAGATGCGTGTAATTGACCTTGCACATGAAGGGCACCAGGGCATATTACGTACAAAACAGTTGTTACGTGAAAAGGTATACTTCCCTGGAATAGACAAACTTGTAGAACAAACGTGTAAATCATGTATACCATGTTTAGCGTCAACCCCGAAAAATGTTTTCGAACTGTTACAAATGTCTGAGATACCGAATAATGTATGGGAGAATCTCAGCATGGAATTTTGTGGACCATTTCCGAATGGATATTACGTTATGGTAATAATTGATGAATACTCAAGGTATCCTGTAATAGAAACCTTAACCAGTTTAACCGCAAAATCCGTCATACCACTATTAGACAAAACTTTCTCAATTTTTGGAATACCGAAAGAACTGAAAACAGACAACGGACCGCCGTTTAATTCAGGAGAGTTCCGAAATTTTGCAGATAACATGGGTTTTAAGCACCGCAAAATAACTCCGTTATGGCCTCGCGCTAACGCGGAAAGTGAAAGATTTATGAGAACTATAGGGAAAGCAATTCGTGCAGCTCAAACGGAACATCGTAGTTGGAAGCAAGAAATACACACATTTCTTCGCAATTATAGAGCAACACCGCACTCAACAACTAACGTGTCCCCGGCAGAACTTTTATTTGGAAGGAAAATTAATACCAAAATGCCGAACATTTCAACAAATGACCATGCCGACAGTGAAGTTCGCAAAGAAGACCACAAGAACAAAAGTAAAATGAAATTATACTTCGAGAAAAAACATTCAGTAAAAGTACCTAATTTTACAGTTGGAGATACAGTACTAGTTAAACAGGAAAAGAAAGATAAACTATCTACCCCGTACAATCCTCAACCATTAACAATCAAGAATAAAAAGGGTAGTATGATTACGGCAACGAACGAACATCATAAAGATATAACTCGAAATTCGTCACCCTTCAAAAAGGTTGGGAAATCTAAGATAATTACTGATGAGGAAATAGAAGAAATCATTGATGATGACATTATACAAAACACACCATTAAGAAGATCATCACGAGAAAAACAAACACCGAAACATCTCGATGATTATGTGCGTTAAAGAGCTGTGTTACAGGCATAATAATCCTGTGCTCTTTCTGATGTATCAGTTAGGTTTGATGTTGATTTATATGTTTGTGAATTTATGATACAAATCGATTTTGTGGAATTTACTATTCACACTCGTAATGATAGCCTTATCAGATTGATCAGACGATCCACTAATTATATTGACATTACAGTACGCGTACCAGATAATTTACATTTATCACCACTGGCGGATCTAGAAATTTTCATAAGTGGGGGCCCACTGACTGCGCTAAGAGGGGGCCCGCTCCAGTCACGCTTCAGTGATTCCCTATATAAGCAACCAATTTTTTTCCCAAAAAGGGGGGGCCCGGGCCCCCTGGGCCCCCCCTCTAAATCCGCCTCTGATCACAGACTATAAAGTTCTAATTTTCTATTGATACAATTTTATGCATCTTATCACTTAATTTGTTTACACAGACAGTTAAAGATTTTATGACTACACAGACAGTAATATAATTAATTAAAGTAGAACTTTAATCTGAGAAAAGAAGAGATGTAATATTATAACTTTCATTCATTCATAAATATCTATACAGTTCAGAGTTCACGCACGTGTTGTGTTGATGGACATAGCAGATAAGGTCGCGTCGTATTGCTTTATGTATTTGTGTTGATTACTTAGCTCTAGCATTATATTAAAGTATGTTAATCAGTACACATGGCTTGTCTCTTAGTTAATATATATAGGCTACCAACGTTTATTCGTTACAACTACGAAAATAAAGTAAAAAGGCACACAATTCTTACCTCTTTCGCCAGTAAAATTGGTATGACACCTCTTGTTTTGTACTTTTTCTGCCACTGGTAAAAAGAAACAAATGCTGCAGTAGTAAAACCTGTTGCCACAAACGATAATGGTGCACTACGTTTTCCCCTAAACCTAGAAAAGTTTCTCAAAAGTGTTTTATGCGCTTTACAAGTCTGAAATAATTGTGAGGGTCTTAGAGCCGCCATATTGAAATATACAAATCCTCTTAGGCGCATGCGCATACCTGTTGACTGTCAGATCTCAGCTGATTGTAAAGTTCGGTGTAGACAAGACAAACGGTTTAATATTTTTTTCAATGAGACACCGTAAAACTTGGAATTCTAAATGTGATTTTGAAATATTTCATTTGGACGGAGTTAATCATTAATTGAACGCAAGGTATTTGTTTTATAAAATTAGTTACAATAGTTTTATTTACCATTTAACGTTTTCTTTTGTCTTAAAAATATTTCATTCATTCAAATTCACATTTACCAGGTTGGGAACAAACCCTTTATATGGTGATTATACCTGTATAGAGGGATTATTAACAATTAATTTGATCCCCCCTGTAAAATGATCCGGGAGATAAAATGTCTTTGAATATTTTATCCTCTAGGATAGAAAATTGCCACAAATTATATCCCCAACACTAAAAAAATATCCACAATGATGGATATTATTTTAGTGTTGTGGGATATAAAATGTTGCAATTTTCTATCCTAGAGGATAAAATATTCAAAGACATTTTATCTCCCGGATCATTTTACGAAAAAATTAGAAACAGTCCTTAGTAGGAAATTTTGGGAATATCTGTATACTACATGTATTATAACCTGTGGATATTATTTATGGGATAGTTCTATTTTATTTACATCTTCTGATCCATGATCGATATTTGATTATTTTTGGGTTTAAAATCTCTTTTATTTAATTCAAAACATATTTCAAAACTAACACTGTTAATTATTGATGATTATACAAATATAAATATAAAACTTACCTTCATTAATTCTGCAGTACAGCTTATTTATTTTACTCCTCTCCATCCATCTTGACACAAATTATTATCTATTATCATTTTACTTGTTTCTTTAAAGCAATGTGCCATTTGTTAAAACACTTTATTGATCAAGATGCAGTAGGATAGTATTTACATGACATTGTATCCCATCGGATATAATTTTACTGAAATATTATCCCAAATGGGTATAATTTTGTAGAAATATTATCCCTAGAAATGATAAATTTCTTGGTAATATTATCCCATGGGAAATTATTTTACTACTCACTTTTATCCTTAGGATATTTTATCTACATTGATTTTATCCTTCGTAGCGGATAATCTTTTTTAGAATGGGACAACTTTTAAAGGTAAAAAATATCCATTATTTACTAATATTTCATCTGTAGGGATAGTTTTTACTTAATATATTGTCCCTTGGGAACTTATATTCTAAGGATAATATTTAAGTTTACATAATCACCATCCAGGGGGTTTGTTCCCAACCTGTTTACCTGCTCTAAAATGCATAGTCAATTGGACTACAAAAACCTGAGACTACTTCAATGTATAACATAGAGATTGTGGTCACCTCCCATGTTATAGTAGTCTCAGACAAAAACAAAACTTGACTTAAATACAGTATGTTCAGAATTTTTTTGAAAAAGGACAACAAAAAGAAATTTATTATTCTGATATCAGAAATAAATTCAAAGTGGAATGTCAGTTCTTTTAATTGAGATAACCAGTTTAATAACATTATTTACTATATAAAAAAAACTCATGATATTATCTGGATTTACAATCATTGACTAAGCTTGTCATCAACTCACTTTCTTTAAATGCTTTTAAAAGTTAACCTGTCAGTACTAAAATAAAGAAATGTGGTATAAGACAAGATATTTTATTCCAATTAAAGGGCATATGAAGAGCAAAGTAATGTACATGTATTACAATGATTTATATATATGTATATAGAATGGAACAATGATGTTGATATAAATCAGATAAATATGGAGATAACCAACTCCATTCTTAGATTTTAAACCACAGCCAGATCAGAGCCACACATATATTTGAAAAGGCATATAACAATTATATCTTCAATTAACAGGCAAATATTCCCAAAGGCCCAATTAAAACAATATCTGTACTCTATATATTGATAGTTTTCTGAGTTCAAAACATTTATTTTTCAACACTTTTCAATGCCTCTAGGTTTTCTTGAATGAAAAGCCAATTAGATTTGGCACTTGTGCTTAACTTTTCAATTTTTTTACAACTTATTATTATATTATCATTAAATTCTTTTCTTAAAACTTATAAAGGGGAAACTGACATTTATGGTATAGTTGCCAATGAGATAACATTCTGGAAACTTATCACCAGAGTCCAAGTCTCTGTTAGCAGTGACAGTTAAATTACAAGTCACTTTACATACATCAACAATCAATACATTCCATTGTTTTAAGGCAAATGAGGAAAATAAGAGTAGCAATAGCTTTTGCATTACTACATGCACAAGAGAACATTAGAAATTATAATATAAATAAGTAAATATCAGAGGCAAAAAAGACAGGACTTATAGCCACTGGACTTTTAGTAAAGTATGCCCTTACTAATCCTTAGAGGAGCTGCTGTATACTAGAAAAAATGATGTTGATGATTTAACCCCATCAATTAGCATTTTAGCATTACATTATTGTCAATTGCTATCAATCTGTTCTATTTGTTCCAACCTGTTATGAGAGTCAAAATGTATACCTAGGGTGGGAATTAAACCCATGTACGTTCATTTACTTTATTGTTCTTTGTGTACATAAAATGTACATATACATGAAATATATCAAATGCAAAAAATGCTGTAATGTATCATTACACCCTCACTAGTTAAGGACCAAGTAAAGGAAGTCCCTGCACCTACCGAGACGTATTTCTTGGGTAAGATTTTTATATAACTCTTCAAAGTATAACACGATAAAGGTTATTGGTAAGTATATAGTAACATCAACGTGCAATTCAGGTAAACACACTGTCAAACATAAACAATGTACCACGTGTTTGTCTGCTGTGCTTGAATTCAAAACGACCCATCAGACTTATTTACACGAATTTTTGCTCAAGCAGACAGTTAAATATGTCCGTTTACCTTATGGGGTCTGTTAAGAATGGATTTGCTGTTATAAATTGTGTATGCATGGAAATATAAGGAAGATAACATTGATTTTTACCGTAACTTTTGAATACACAACATTCCCAAGGTATCCCCACAAAACACATGGCTACTTTGAACTTTATATTTTCTCCATAGTGAGTTCTAGAGCACCGTCCCTTGATGAATATTGTCCAGTAGCAATGTTAACCCTTGCTATTGTGCATTAGTCATGAGGAGAATCACTATTGGAGTAATCTCATGTATCTGTAGCTAGTTCTGAAGGATCCCCCCTTGATGACCTTTGCATTGTTGTGATGAAGTCCCTCACTACTGTGCACTGGTCATGAGGAGAACTACTGCAGATTGAGATACTATATTCCCGGTTCTATTTTTGCTATTTTTTAGTTTCCGTATTTTAAAATAAACTTAATATCATATCCTTTTAATATTAAATTGGCCTCATTGCACTCAATGTCTCTTACTATAATTATATCCTACATTACTCATATTATCAATTTATTATTTGTGTATTACTTATTGTGTATTTCACTAATGTTTATATAATCATTGTATTATGATGTTTTTGTATCTTGCCTGACAAGGGCCCATGATTGGAAAAATAAAATAATGTCTAAATGTCTAATGTCATGGCTACTTTGTAACGACGGCTGGTAACGTGTAGCCACTTTCTAACGGCAAATTTAATTGGATGATCTTCAAAGATCAATAATAAAAATGCTAATAAATGATGGGATACGAATTTGTGTCAGATTATAAATAGGTGAAAAATGTAAACATTGAAATCCGCCATCTTGACGTAGGAAACAAACTAATATTTAGTCTTGGATTAAAGGACATTGCGCACATTGCCAGCGTATCATGCATAAACAGTCATCTGCAAATATATCTTTCAATTTGTGTTTTACACTTACTTTTCTATGTTTTAGTTAATTTAATGTTTTAATTTACTACAGAATGGGACATCGTTCTCAAAGATGCCGCAGAAAAAATTATAGGTGGCGCTGTTTGTGGGCGTAAACATTTTACATACGGGTTCTTTTTTTGTCGACAAATTGACCTCTATCTGTCAGATTCAGGCGTTTGCCTTCCAACTGGGAGGTCTATTTTGCTAAAATAATTTATAAATTTTAATTTTTTTATTTGTCCAAAATCATTTAAATTCATTTAATCAACATCCTGTTATGATTATTTGATTAAAATATTAATCATTTATAGTCTTTTTACAATTTACATTTTTAAAAGCAAAATAACTGAAAACAGGATAAAACAAAGGGAAGTAACAAAAAAGTATTTCAATATTCCCAATACACATCGTTTTGATAACACAACGGCAGTTAGCCGGAGGTAAACATCGTTGATTACCAGTATGTTTGACACCCAAGCTGTCAAGTGAAGCCATATAATTATACATCTTCTTTGATGTTCAGGTAAAATTTAACACAGGTGTCAATGACACCCGTACAGTAGTAAGAAATGATCAAATATGGCGTCTGAAAATTTTCATTCATGAAATATTTCATACACGGGAGTTTTTTCTCCTAAACGGGAGGACGGGAGGAGACCCTTGAAAACGGGAGTTTTGTACTCCCGTCGGGAGGTTCACATGTATGTTACGAAGGGCATCTAATTCACATGACAAAGGAAAACCATGAATAAAGACAACACTTTATATATCCTTTTTATTTATATAAAAACAAAATCTTCTTGTCTGCAGGATTGCAAATTCGTAACTTCAAGGGCGAACTTGTAAACAGGGCGAGTTGTCCCGATACCAAATTCACGCATGCGTAATACAAATATCTACAGTTAAAACATCCTGTTACAAGTAAACAAATAACGTTCATGTGGATGAGATGAAATCTAATAATTTACATAAATAAAAGGGTCATATTTACGATAGTGATTGTTTTACAATCATAATTTACAAATTAAATGATTCAGATGCCTAATCATGTGTAAAAATCGGTGTCAGGAATCTTGGTTGTTTTGAAATTGTAATACACGAAATGAATGCGGCATACGGAGACTCAATGCCAATGGTCAGCCCCTTAAGTCTTCAGAAGACTTGACGTCTTCTTCCACTAAAAATTAACTCGATTATCAGTTTTCTGCACTTTTTTACGTCATGCTTGAAGATATTTACTTGACTGCAATACGCACAGAATGCTTGTTATTCTATGGTTAGTCAGCACTTCGGTGTTGACATGAATTATATGGTCATTTTGTTTTTAAATAAATTTACTGTTTGCAAAAGTATGAATTATTCTACTTACTTAGGATTTTCTTATCCCAGGCATAGACAATCTTAGCCGTATTTGGAACACTTTTTTGGAATTTTGGGTCATTCATGCTCTTTAACTGTATACTTGTTTGGCTTTCTGACTATTTTGATCTGAGTGTCACTGTTGAGTCTTATGATTACCAAACGCGCGTCTGGCGTATTACATTATAAGCTTGGTACCTATGTTAACTATTATCACTGTATTGTTTTTTTAATTTGTGTATTTCTTTGTCCCAAATGTTCTTGCAGTTATTATACCCCGCTTTGAAAAGGGGGTATACTGTTTTGCCTCTGTCTGTCAATCCGTCAGTCCTTCTGTTCCATGAATATTTTCGTCGCATTTTTTACAGGAATTTTAACTACTTGACAAGGATTTCTGAAATTTTTGTTTCAGGGTTTATATAAGTCAGTAATACCGTGTGATGCATCAGATTCATCACTAAACAACTTCATGTTTACCGAAATATTGCGGCGGGGGTATCATCAGTGAGCAGTAGCTGGCAGTTTTTCTTGTTTGTACTGCAGTCCTGTCATTGTCATGTAATGTTGTCTACTTACTAACGTATATTTCACATCGCCATAAAAGTGCAAGATTTGGCTAGCCATAAAACCTGAGGATCAACCCACTATTTTTCTTAAAATGTCCTGTACCAAGTCAGGAAAATGGCAGTTGTTATCTTATAGTTCGTTTTTCTCTCGATCGATCAGTTTATGACTTTTGAACACCAGTATACTACTGTTCCCTTTATTTCAAAAAGATGAAATCAACTAATGACTGTCAAACGACTTATTGTATATAGGAGTTATTGCCCTTAATGGACAAATGTTACCATTTTTGCCGATTGTCTTGAAAATTATATTAGATAAAGATATACTTTATAGAGGGTGATAAAGATTTATTTTCGTGCAACGTATTTTGCCATTTTTATTTCACGTTCAGCCGTGAAAAAGGTTCGTTATTCACCGTGTTTCGTAAAATCGGTAAAAACATCGACGTGCAATGTACTGGCCTGACCAGTGAGTGTTACCAAGACGACTGGGTTTAAGTAAAGATAAAACAATCAGGAGCTGACTTTTATTTCACTACCAATCCAAATGGTGAAAAACTGAAAATACAAATATAAATACAATTTTACAATGTGTTCAATGATGATTAAAGTCCATTAAAAATACGGATAAACAGTTCGTAGATATATAAAGCTGTTAAAGTTCTTTATAATAATAAAAATATGAATATTCTTGCACACGTCGGGTTCTGTCTTGAATTAAATCGTGTAATCGCAGATACGAACAGTTTGAACGGTGAAATGTTCATAGTTTCTTTATAACATAGAGAAATATATTAAAACAGTTCATCGCTAATGTAAAGACATAATTTGTAATGTTTTAAAGGTAACTCATGCTGTGGTTAGCCACGAATTGTTCTTTTGGACAACGTGTCCGCTGAATGTTCTTTGCAGTTGTGCACACGACTCGCTGAGCAGTTTTCTCATTAGAAGAAAGGGGAAAGTAACGCGGATTCCTACACTGTCCTTTATAAAACTCCTAAAACTGGCGCACATAAAGAGATGTACGGAATGAAACGTTAACAATATAAAATGATGATCACATGAAGAATAAATGATGAATGAGTTTCAGAATACTCCCCGTCTGAGGTCTATCTGACATCACTATTCCATTATCGAAAACAAATAAAATGTTAAATATATAACAACAGTACAAATATTCACTTAGAAGTAGTCCAACGGGAGGCTGGGTATTTCACAGCTTCTATCCTAGATATGGCGGTGTTTCCGACGAGATCGCGGCGATCTAAGATCCAACTCCATGGCTGTAGTTCTGATGGAAGAATCTCCTTTCGACACGGATATGCGATCTAACGAGGACGTCTTGAGAGACGGATGCTTTCCTTGACGTTTACGGCGTACATTAGACCATCCGGTACCATGTTCCTTTTCTCTGTGACTTAAGTTGGAATTGGTTATTCTGCTTTCCTCTTGTCCTTGAGTATTCAAAGGCGAATTGAA
Source organism: Mytilus galloprovincialis (assembly GCA_037788925.1). Classification (NCBI taxonomy): domain Eukaryota; kingdom Metazoa; phylum Mollusca; class Bivalvia; order Mytilida; family Mytilidae; genus Mytilus; species Mytilus galloprovincialis. Next base: position 74,378,737 of record CM075342.1, on the reverse strand, counting down.
GCTTTCCATGGGAATTGAATGTTTACGGATGTACTTTTCTTTGTCGGCATTCACTTTTGGTGGCGTTGCTTCCGAAGTGAACTTTTCGGCTTCTGCAAATCTGACGATTGAAGTCGCTGATTTCATTTTCGGTTGCCCATGTAAACGGGGATAAAGTTTAGACGAATCAGTTTGAATTTCATTTGACTGGGTGTTGGTTTTATTACACTCAGGTAATTTCTTTTTATGTGGTTTCACAACACTGCAAGTTGGATTTGATTCCTTTTTAGTGAGTTCAAGGTGAACATGTTGCTTATCGGAGCGTATTTCTCCAACGATTATCCAACCCAGGTTTAACTTTTGCGCAAATGGAGCCTTTGGTGGTCCTAGACGTTGATCAAGGACATGATGTGCCTCTATAAGGTCTCTTCCAATGAGCAATAGGATTTTGCATTTTCCATCAATCGGGAGAATATGTTTTTGTAGTTCTTGCAAGTGTTGATATTGCAATATATCCTCAGGTGTAGCAATTTCGTTCCGATTATTGGGAATGTTATCGCATTCAATCAGTTCAGGCAGATTGAAACTAGTATTGTCTTGTACAGACTTCACGACAAAGCCGTTTCCTCGTTTACCGGAAGTAACCTTGCTGCCGGAGCATGTGGATAACAAATAATCTTTTGTTTCTGCTTGTACGTTGAATAGGCTGAAGAATTCAGGAGCCATGAGAGACCATTGGCTTTGGTCGTCAATAATTGCATACATGCGAATTACTTTGTCCTGATTATCTTTGTGAAAGACATTCACAGGAAGTATCTTGGCACAAGATTTACTGCTGTTGCCGTCTTTGGAGATATCTGTGCAAGTTGAACTAACAGAGGTTAGCTTGGTTTCAGCTAACTCAAGTTGCTACCCGCCGTCGACTGATCTAGGCGGTGAAGGCGGTGCACCTTTGGTTTGGTACACTCGATTAATGTGTAATGCGGTGGTGTGTTGTTTACTTCCGCATTCATTGCAACTGATACTCGCGTTGCAATCACGACTTCTGTGCATAGTCGAATCACAGCATTTGTAACAAAGATTGTTTTGCCTCTACAGTTCCTTGCGTTCCTCTATAGTTTTGGCTCGGAATGCTCGGCATTCATTCAAGGTATGCTTTGTAGTGTGTAGGATACACAGACCTTGTTGTTGACTGCTGTCTTCAGTTTGCTGTTCAACACCTGTCTTATGGACGTTGACTTTAGAGTACGTCTGAGGTGTGAACCTTGGCGTAGCGTCTTTTGTATTTGGTGTTACCTTTGAACCAAAGATGAACCCAGGATCGTTCTTAATTTTGCTCATTTCCCTGATGAAGGCAGAGAATTCTGTAAAAGGTGGAAAGGCAACTTCATATTTAGACTTGTATCTTGAAGCCCTTGTTATCCACTTTTCTTGGAGTCCGTATGGTAGTTTTTCCACAATAGGATTTACCCCCTTTGACGAGTCGAAGTAAGCTAGCAAACATCCCAGCTTGGGATTTTCTTTGTGATACTCTATTTCTGAGATAATGTCTGACAAATCGTAAAGGAGTGAGTTGTCTTTATTTGTCAGTGTTGGAATGTTGTCAAGTTTGTTGACGAGAGACGTCTGCAACATTATTGGAGCACCATATCGATCGTCCAGTCTTTCCCATAATCTGTGTAGGCCTCTTGTTGGGTTGTTGGCATTTGATGCCCTTATACTCATGGCATGTTTACCTGACTCTGGTCCAAGCCATTTAATAAGTAGGTCTATCTGTTCTGAGTCTGAAACTTGTAGTTCGTCTATGACATTTTTAAAGCTGGCTTTCCATGTATGAAATGATTCTGCCTGGTCGTTAAAGCTTGTTAGCCGGGAGAACAGCAAGTCCTTGCGAAGGAGAAATCTGGTTATCTCTAACGTAGGATTGTTTTGCTGCAGGTGTGCAGAAGGGGTCTCTTCTATTATAGCTCCTTGTCTTAGGTGTGAGACAGGGATCTCTTCTATAATGCCTTGATTTTGCTGTGAGACAGGGATCTTTGCTGAAACGCCCTGTTTTCCTATTGCAGTTACTGTTCCAAGATCTGGGAATACATTAACATCTGGTGACTTAGCACGTGTAGGCAAGACCTCAGGTGTTTGTGGTGGCAAGTTCAGTGCCACAGATGGCACGAACGCTGGTGCTTCATGTCTCAGCTCAATTTTAACAGGAATTTGTTCTTTCTTTTGAGGTCCTGTTACTTCCTTTGCAACAGTTGATACAGGAAGTTTATTGACGAAATCTTGCACACGCTTGAGAGGGTCTTCCGTTTCGTCAGGAAGATCACTAACTGCTTGGCTGCCATCGTTTTCCAGGATACGAGCCTCGGCGTCTGCGGCTGCAGCTTCTCTTTTTGCTTCGAGAATGTTCATAGCGGCCTTAAGTTCGGCTTTTTCTCGGACCGCACGTGCAGCTTCCTGTTCCATTTGAGTTTTCCTGCGAACGGCCTCCTGTTCTTTTTTAGCTTTGATGTGCTCTTCCTCCTGTTCAATTCGAGCTTTTAGGTGAGCAGCCTCCAGTTCCATTTGAGCTTTCATGTGTGCAGCCTCGGCAATTTTACGCGTGGCCTCTTGTTCCGCTTCAGCTTTTCTACGTGTGGCCTCTTGTTCCGCTTCAGCTTTCCTACGTGTGGCCTCTTGTTTTGCACGGATGGCTTCTTGTTCCATTTCGGCCTTGATTTCTGTTTGTCTGTATAGGGTTTGTTCCTGTAAAACGGCCTCCTGCTTTAGGAGGACAGCTTCTTGCTCGGCAAAGGCTATCTTTGATCTAGCGGACTCTGCCTTGGCACGCTTTCTCCTTGCTAGGCTCGACATGTCGGAGGCGTGTGAGCTCCCACTGTGCGAGGTGGTCTTTCCCTTAGATGTCCTCGTTTTTGTTGATTTAGCCTTTGTCAAGGTAAGGCGATGCTCGTGCAAAGTTTCAATTGCCAGTTCGACTTTAGACATTCGGATATCCGTTGAGAATTTGCACGCATCAATGTCTTGAAGGCTGTCTAATGTTTTTGTATTTTTCAGAAATGTCAAGTACTCGTCTGTGAGCCTGCGATACTTAGTACAGGCTTGTACAATTTTATCTTGTGCTGTTAACAATTGCTGGAGGTCGTTGGGAGGCTTGGCCGTTTCTAATAACTGAGAGTCTAGGTTTGACCATAGGGCCTCTAAGTCGTGATAGAACTTGTCACGTTTTTCTATAAAGGCTCCCTGTCCCTTTTCGGTAAGTTCACGCACTCGCCTAGTCTCGGCATTTTCATCTACATTTGTTGTTTTAGACGGATTTTGTAATAATTCTAGATCTGGGACATTTCCCTCTGGGGGCTGAACCTCTTCTTGCTGTTCCGCGTGACTGGGATCCATGATGTAAATCGGCAATGTTTGTTCAACGTTGTTGGTTTGCTGCCGAGTACACACAAGATATGTAGTCCACTGTCAGTGTAAAGGTATGTACGTATGTACGTTGCTACGTTGTCGTTGAAACTACGTTGTTGGTCTGTTGACTGTCGTGGAGTGGCGTACGTTATCCAAGAAAAACAACAGGCAAGTTGTAGCTTTTTCACTGTACTGGCCTGACCAGTGAGTGTAACCAAGACGACTGGGTTTAAGTAAAGATAAAACAATCAGGAGCTGACTTTTATTTCACTACCAATCCAAATGGTGAAAAACTGAAAATACAAATATAAATACAATTTTACAATGTGTTCAATGATGATTAAAGTCCATTAAAAATACGGATAAACAGTTCGTAGATATATAAAGCTGTTAAAGTTCTTTATAATAATAAAAATATGAATATTCTTGCACACGTCGGGTTCTTCTTCTTCTTCTTCTTCTTCTTCCAGGTAAGGAACCGAATTCAAATCTTGAATGTATGAGGTCCCGCGAAAACTAACGCAATGTCGGACAACACAGAAAGTTTTCTCTTGGCTATTTACAGGATAAAACGTTCTCTATATATATACAAATAAAACTATTTACAGGATGTTACTGTCTAAATTTTAACAGAGCATGCCTTCAGGGCAGCTCTGAATCCATCAACTGTGTCAGCTGATGTTGCGGATGTTGGCAGTTGGTTCCAGTCTGTAATGGTCCTTGGAAAAAATGATTGTCCGAAGGCATCTGTTGTGGCCCTTTCTTGGAAGAAGCGGTTTTTACCTCTGGTCCGGCTATCGTTTGGCGTTAGATATTGGTGCCTATCTATGTCTATCAGATCATGTTGGATTTTGAATAGCATGCATAGCCTATTTTGTTTCCTGCGGTCTTCAAGGCTTTCCCATTTCGAAGATGTTACCATTTTTGTTACACAGCCAGGTGTGCGGTCTGTGTAGTTGTTGTTAACAAATCTAGCTGCTCTTTTCTGTACCTGCTCGATTGCTTTTATTTTAGCCTGTTTCGTAGGATCCCATACTGTGCTAGCATACTCAACTGAAGGTCTTACTATTGTTGAATATGCTGCTGCTTTGACCGAATTAGTGCAATCTTTTAGGTTACGTCGTATGAAGCCTAGTGTTTTGTTTCCTTTTCCCACTATGTTGTCGATGTGTCTGTCCCAGGTTATATTATTGCTGATAGTAACTCCCAGGTATTTACTAGCTTCAACGGTGTCCAGTGTGTGTCCGTGTAATTTGTAATTAGTTGGTATTACAGGACGGTTCTTGGGTTGTATTCTAATTACAATGCATTTTTTTGCATTGAAGCTCATCTGCCACTTATCTTCCCAATCCTCTAATGATGTGAGATCTTTTTGCAGTAGGTCACTTTCTGCTTGGTTACTGATAGTTCGATAGAGGAGGCTGTCGTCTGCAAAAAGTTTGGTCTCTGATGATGTTGCTGTTTCTGGCATGTCGTTTATGTAAGCCAGGAACAGTAGGGGTCCAAGGACTGTTCCTTGAGGAACACCAGAGAGTACTGGTACTTGTTCAGAGACAGCTCCTTCTAGAATAACGCTTTGCATTCTGTTTTGTAGGAATGATCTTATCCACCTGTTTGCTTTAGGATTTACTCCGTAGTACTCAAGATTATGTAGTAGGCGATGGTGTGGCACTTTATCAAACGCTTTAGCAAAATCTAGTAGTATGATATCTACCTGGCTGTTACCTTTTAATTTCGATGCAATATCATGAATGGTGATGATGAGTTGGGATTCGCAAGATCGTCGTTTGCGGAATCCATGCTGTGCATTTGTGAGAATTTTGTATTTGTCGAAATGGTCCATTACGCTGCTGTGTACAATGTGTTCTAGGACTTTGCATGTAATGGAGGTAAGTGATACAGGCCTGTAATTTGATGCCAAGTGTCTTTCATCCTTTTTAAAGAGTGGGACTACATTTGCATCTTTCCAATCTTGAGGGACTTCTCCGGTGTTGAGGGATGCTTGGTACAGTTCTGTAAGAATTGGAGCAAGTTGGTCTGCTGCTGTCTTTAGTATACAGGATGGTATAGCATCTGGTCCAGTAGCCTTATGTGGTTTCAGGTTCTTCAATAATTTATGAACTCCTTTTACATTGATTTGTATGTCAGCCATGGTGGTATATGGACTTTTCCCTTTATTTGGGAAGTTGTTCAGGTTCTCTTTTGTATATACGGACTGGAATTGGTCGTTAAGGATATTAGCTTTGCTTTTGTTGTCGCTTTGGAGGAATCCCATTTTGTTCTTCAATGGTGCTACTCCTGTCCATTCCTGACCTTTGCTTTTAATATAGGACCAGAATTTCTTGGAGTTGTCCTTGTAGTTGGAGCTGACTTCTTCCATGTATTTCTTATTGGCTTGTCGTATTTCCCATTGTACTTCTTGTCGTAGTCTCTTGTATCTGTCATGGTCTCTTTTCTTTTTGGTTTTCCTAGCTTTCTTGTGCGCTTTTTGTTTTTGGTTGATTTTGCGTCTTATTGCTGTGTTCATCCATGGGTGGGTGTGTCTACCTTGAGTCATTTTTGTTGGTACTCGCTTCTCAATGGTTTTTTGAATTTCTGATTTGAAGCTTTGCCACATGGATTCTACAGTTCTGTTGCAGGTGCTTTTAAAGGATGTCTTGAATGTTTCGAGATCTTCCTTTATCTTATATATATCTGCTTTTTTCCACAGGTATATCTTTCTTTTAACTGGTTTGGGTTTTAAAGGTTTACATGCTATATCAAGTAAGACGATGACATGGTCGCTGTTTCCTATTGATGGTAATGGTTTACATCTTAGTTTGAATGATGGATGAGTGGTAAGTATTAAATCCAAGGTGTTTTCTTTACGTGTTGGGAAATCTACGATTTGTTCTAAACCATTATCAGCTACGGTGTCTAAAAAAGCTTGACTGGTTCTTGTGGGGTACTGTCTATGTGTGATGGTCTGTTCTTGCCAATTTATATCTGGTAGGTTGAAGTCACCTCCAATCAAGAAGATGTTTTTTTGATGTTTTGATTTGATGGTACTTATTTCCTCTTTAACTGTATTAAGGTAGGTGTCATCCGTTTTATCTGGAGGGCGATAAAATGCACCAATAAGCATTTTCTTTTTTCCTTCTAAGGCGATTGTATTCTGTCTTGAATTAAATCGTGTAATCGCAGATACGAACAGTTTGAACGGTGAAATGTTCATAGTTTCTTTATAACATAGCGAAATATATTAAAACAGTTCATCGCTAATGTAAAGACATAATTTGTAATGTTTTAAAGGTAACTCACGCTGTGGTTAGCCACGAATTGTTCTTTTGGACAACGTGTCCGCTGAATGTTCTTTGCAGTTGTGCACACGACTCGCTGAGCAGTTTTCTCATTAGAAGAAAGGGGAAAGTAACGCGGATTCCTACACTGTCCTTTATAAAACTCCTAAAACTGGCGCACATAAAGAGATGTACGGAATGAAACGTTAACAATATAAAATGATGATCACATGAAGAATAAATGATGAATGAGTTCCAGAATATGCAAGATTTTTTAATTATTCGTTCATCGTGTAAGGGCATTTTTATTTCACATTCTTCCGTTCAGATCCCCCCCCCCCTTTTTACGACCCTCTTTATATATAAAAAAAAAATGATCAGAAAGTCATGTCAAGCAAGGAGGGTTGTCTCATTGACACCCATTATACCACCTTTTCTTATTTATAACTTGATCTTCAAATAATAATAGTACATCATCATAGTCAAAATTGACAGACAACTACACAGTGGAGTTTTTGTCCCTTAATGCTTTTTATGCCTAATATTTGAAGAAACTACAATAGAGAGGGCCCTCATGGGGTTTTTGATTATGTGATTACTTGGCCGTTTTTTTAATGATTATATGATTATTAAGCCAAATATTTCATGATTATTTGATTACCTAGGACTGTATTTTTAGTTTATGATTATTTGATTACTAAAGATAAGCAAATATTTAATGATTATGTGATTATATTGGCAACAAAAATTGTGATTATGTGATTACTAGGACCCCCCCCCCCATGAGGGGCCTCAATAGATACTAGTAGATAGAAACTTACATTAGCAATATCAACCAGACACGATCTGTAAAGAAAGGAAAACTTTTACAATCAACTTGAGCAGAGTTCGTCAACAAAAACTTTCTAAAAAGTTGTTTTGAATAAAAGAAATTCAAATACAGCAAATTCAAATACAGCAAATTCAAATACCCCTGTCATCCTGGACGAAAATAAGAAATTAAGCTGTCCAGTGGAAATAATGAAGCTTTTGCAAAATACTATGCGCAATTAGCAACTCCTCAAGGCATTGATCAAGTTGATATGAAGATTATTTTCAAATGTGTCAACTCCGTTGTAAAACAATCTAATTAAAGTATTGATCTCTGATTACGTTATACTACATACGAGCTCATATGTAGTATAACGTAATCATAGATCAATGTTTTAATTAGATTGGTTGTAAAATGATGAAATAATCACACTAAAATCTAAAGGAATGTATTGAATTCACATAAATCGAAATTTTAACCGGCGGCTATTCAAAATTTTAAAAAATAGGGGTAAAGCTGGTGACAAATATGGCCCGGATGCTGTCAACAACTATTCATATGAACATCAATACACAATTCATCCAACAAAAAGTGTATTATTAAAACAAAACATAACTTCATCAAATAAGAAAGGACTCGCCTTTATCAGCATGGGAATTAGGGGAAAGGAATTTAACAACATCTGGCCGAGCCATTCATCAAAGGAATTATTAACTAGATCATCAAAAAACGAAAATATATTCTGAAATATTGAAGAGATAATAAGCCTTGCAGGAAGAACATCGTACTATTGATGAAAACTGGGGTGCGTGGCACAAATGGATTAAAACCCCGCATTCCCTATGATATATAAAATTAACAATTACAGGTCGCCGCACAACCTTCAACAATGAGCAAAACTAATGCAGCATAGTCAGCTATAAAAGGTCTCGAAATGACAATGTGAAACAATTCAAAGGAGAAAAATAACAGGCTTATTTATGTACAAAAAATAAAGAAAAAACGAATATGTAACACATAAACAAACGACAACCACTGAATTACAGGTTCTTTATATCATGTTCTCAGATATCATCTCCCAATTTAAAAAAATCACGAAAAATTGAACCTATTATGTGTTGCTCTCCTAGCTATAAAATGTATTCAAAATCAAAGATGTGGAACATATTCTATCATAATCATTTGGTAACTAATGCAATTAGTGTCTCTTCCATGCCTGTCTTGAACATAAAAACTAAACTAAATATAAAATAAACAATACTCCTAATGCTCCGGTTGGTTGTCATTGTGCAACACAGTTAATAACACATATAGGAAAATCATAGAACTACATTTATCATAAAACACTGTCAAACATCCAAACATACTATCCACACTCATCTGTGTCCACACTTGTATATACAAAATATATATTTTGCCACGTCTATAGAGGTGCTTCAATTCCGTCTACAAATAAATCAAGGTACATTTTTAAAAAGAACCGAATCTGTTCTACAGCAATATAATCTATCAACAATAGAAGAACTCTGGAATAATACACCTTCAAAATTTAGCTGGAAGCATACAGTAATTAAGATCTTCAATCTCAGAATCGTTTTTGGAACGATAAATTTAGGACTGAAATAGCCTAAACAAGAATGTGTCCCAAGTACACGGATGCCCCACTCGCACTGTCATTTTCTATGTTCAGTAAACCGTGAAATTGGTATAAAAACTCTAATTTGGCATCAAAATTAGAAAGATTATCATAAGGAACATGTGTACTAAGTTTCAAGTGGAGTAGACTTCAACTTTATCAAAAACAACCTCGACCAAAATATTTAACCTGAAGCGGGACGAACGAACGGACGGACGAACAGACGAACGAACGGTCGGACGAACGGACGGACGAACGGACCCACAGACCAGATAACATAATGCCCCTCTACTATCGTAGATGGGGCATAAAAAATCAACATGTAATCGTCTAGATACTAACTCAATTATAAATATCCGAGGTGAAACGAAACGAGCTATAGTCAAGGCAAGAATTCTAAATGGAACCTATAAATGTTACAATCAAATTAAGCAAAATTTGGTATCGACAATGTAGACGCAACTTGCCCTATTTGTCGTATTGAAGATAAAAGTTTCATATATTTCATTAATTACCAGATGTCCGGCTTTTAAAGGAATTCGTAGAAATCATATTTGTTTTCTATATCTCGTAGATGTTGCCCCTTCAACTACTTAGACATAATAAGATACTGAAAAATCCTAAAAGAAAAATGTAATTTCAATCTATTACTTATGCAGAAGAAGGATTACCTGGAAAAAACAGGTCAAATTAGAAGAAACAAAAATGTGTCTATAGTACACGGATGCCCCACTCGCACTATAATTTTCTATGTTCAGTGAACCGTGAAATTGTGATAAAAACTCTAATTTGGCATTTAGATTAGAAAGATCATATCATAAGGAACATGTATACTAAGTTTCAAGTTGATTGGATTTCAACCTCATCAAAAACTACCTTGACCAAAAACTTTAACCTGAAATTTGCTATATCATTTTCTACGTTGAGTGAACCGTGAGATTTGTGTATAAACTCTTATTTGGCATTTAAATTAGAAAGATCATACCATAGGGAACCTGTATACTAAGTTTCAAGTTGATTTGACTTCAGCCTCATCAAAAACTACCTTGCAAATTGACCAAAAACTTTAACCTGAAATTTGCACTTTCATTTTCTATTTTCAGTGAACCGTGTAATTGGGATCAAAACTCTAATTTTGCATTTAAATTATAAAGATCATATCATAGGGCACATGTGTACTAAGTTTCAAGTTGATTGGACTTCAACTTCATCAAAAACTACATTGACCAAAAACTTTAACCTGAAGCGAGACGGATCGACGGACTAACGGAAGGACCAACGAACAGACGAACGGGCGCTCAGACCAGAAAACATAATGCCCCTCTACTATCGTAGGGCATAAAAAAAACACTCTTAAAACTTTATTTTCTAACCATGTTGTTGCAAAAAAAGTCATAAAACATTTGTTTAGCGTACAACTTTTCAGTGGGACGAGTTGGCAAGGTACGAGTTGTTAATGGTACGAGTTAACTTGCTTCTGTAATACCTCAAATCTACTTTCGTTTTGAAATATATATCCTGTATGGTTGATTTGCATAGTGTATAAGATTAGTGTATACATGGTATATAGGGCTAATGATTATTTTTTTATAATACTTATACTGTAAAAACACTTTTTAAAAATATTTTCCCTTTATGTATTACCATATTAATTGCTGACAGTCCTATGAAAGACATAGAATTTATTCTTTATTTTCAGATTGGTGTGCTATACAATATTGAATAGATATAGGAAGATGTGGTATGAGTGCCAATGAGACAACTCTCCATCCAAATAACAATTTATAAAAGTAAACAATTATAGGTCAATGTACGGCCTTCAACACAGAGCCTTGGCTCACACCGAACAACAAGCTATAAAGGGCCCCAAAATTACTAGTGTAAAACCATTCAAACAGGAAAACCAAAGGTTTAATCTAAAGAAAAAAAGAAATGAGAAACACGTATAAATTACATGAACAAACAACAACTAAAGTACATCAGATTCCTAACTCAGGACAGGTAAAAACATTTGCAGTGGGTTAAACGTTTTAATGGCGTACAATGGGAGGCAACTCTCATTGTACCTAATTGATAACGCCGTGTACTAGATTTGCCTCCCCTTGTTGCGACATCAGATGGTTAGTTAGCATGTTGTTTTAGCAAAGAGCATGTTCCAGCCACATTTTATTATGTATTTGATTATTTTTTTGTATTTGATGACAATGCGATGGAAAATAAGAGAACTAGGAAACCTCCAGCTTATCTAAAGGATTTCACTTTACCTTCTTTTGATATGCAGAACGAGTTTGCATCAGTTTACGAAGTTGGAGATTTAACCTCTGAACACGTGGTTCAACATGAGACTTTTGCACCAAAATCAGATAAAACAAGTGTTAGCGTTCATCCAAAAATTCTTACGTCTACAAACACGGTGAATGAACTGGATAAAACAATTGAAGAATTAACAATTCAGAACAAAATATTGGAACGGGATCTGTTGTTGGCTGAACAAAATGGCACCTTGTGGCTAAGAAAACTTTCGGTGTCGATAAAAAGACTTCATGTGATAAATCAGATAATGATAGGAATAATTGCCAAGCGAAAATTAAAGGTAAAGATTTTCCATATCTATTGTTCAAAGACAAACAAAAACGTAAAGCAGTTTCGGGTGAAGCAAGGGCCGCTAAGGATCGGGTAAAATACGATGTGCCATGGCCACATGAACATGCCCAAACCAAATCATTGAGTTATTCTGATGAAGACTTCGGATTCGTACAGTTAGTTAGAGGTGAACTATTTATTATGCACAACATAGAAGAACAAGCCATTTCAATGCTAAGACAAAAGCATTTAATTAATCTGTTATATCTTGCCGAAAAATATCCTTTTACCGAGATTAAGGATTTTCATGCCGAAGTTTTGCGTTCGGTGGAAAGGGGTCACACACATTGGTCTCATACGTTTTCAGAAGAACAAGGCCGCACTCTCGTCTCCGCCCTTAAAATGGACCTTAGAGGAAGAACTGAACGATAATAATCGCAATCCAATTTGCTGCTCCTTCCAAGCAGCAACTAGCCATTCTGTGGATCAATTTGGAGACTATTGAGATGACAAATTATTGCATATATCGCTAATATTATAATTTTTTAAAATTTTTATAATACATATTAATGATGATATTGTGAAACCTCCTGCTATGTCAGGTGTGATTGCTTCCCCTGTTGTTGTTTTTTTTTTTCAGGTGTGTACTATATTTATGAGTAACAACTGAAATATTTTGATATTATTTTTTAACCCCCCTGCAGTGTCAGGTGTGATTGCTTCCCCTGTTTTTTTCAGGTGTGTACTATACTTATGAGTAACAACTCAAATATTATGATATTATTTTTAAACCCCCTGCTATGCCAGGTGTGATTGCTTCCCCTGTTTTTTTTTCAGGTGTGTACTATATTTATGAGTAACAACTCGAAATATTATGATATTATTTTTAACCCCCTGCAGTGTCAGGTGTGATTACTTCCCCTGAATATTCAGGTGTGTACTATATTTTAAGAGAGAGATCATATTCCCCTGCTAATACGGTCGTGTTTTTGTGTGATAACTCTGAATATCATAATTTTGCAAAACTCTTGCAGTGACAGGTGTGATTGCTTCCCCTGTTTTTCAGGTGTGTACTTTATGATATAATACAGATAATATTCCCCTGCAGATGCGGGCGTGTTACTGTGTATGATTATCCCCAAGTTCATTTTGAATATCTTTGAGGCAGATATGTTTAGTAATATTATTATTTTTTTTAATTTTTTTTTGTTTTTTTTTGTTTCTTGCATTATAAGCGAGTTATAAGTTCACCTAGACTAAGCAGTGTTTAATAGTGTGATCACTAGTGCCATGATTGTGTAGTGTAGAAGTCCCCCCTTTCCCTCCACTGTATTTACAAGGGTGTCTATTTATGACTGAAATTATCCATATTTTTTTTTTTTTTTAATGCCTTTATTATGCATGATGTAGCACTGATTTTGACACTGTTGTCAAAGATAATAATTACATGAATTACACATGAATTACAATGTTGTTGATGAAATTTTAGTTTTACATATTTGTTATTTGCTTGATTAACGAAATTATTATCATGTACAATGTCAAGCTGTATGAAGGGTATCCTTCTTCTATTGAATTGTCAGACTAAACAGGATCATGATTACACACATGTTTTTTTTGGTTTTTTTTTCCTGTTTGGTGACTTCGTTTGGGTTAAGGTGCTTCATATTCACACTTGTTTATTGTTGCTTATTGATACCATGGTTGGTATAATTGTATATTATTGCATTATTATAATAAAGCACCTTTCGCCAAACACTATTAGTTGTCAATTGCGTACAATGGGAGGCAACTCTCATTGTACCTAATTGATAACGCCGTGTACTAGATTTGCCTCCCCTTGTTGCGACATCCGATGGTTAGTTAGCATGTGGTTTTAGCAAAGAGCATGTTCCAGCCACATTTTATTATGTATTTGATTATTTTTTTTTTCCTTCCTTATAATTTATATTTAATCTTACCCAGATTGGGTTAAGGTGCTTCATATTCACACTTGTTCATTGTTGCTTATTGATACCATGTTTGGTATAATTGTATATTATTGCATTATTATAATAAAGCACCTTTCGCCAAACACTATTAGTTGTCAATTGTACCAAACCTTCTCCCTTTTTCTGAAACATTTACATCTACATCTACATTCTACATTGATCTGTCAAACTTGACCAATACTCAACGCTTCCGGTGGATGCAAGAAAAAGAGTAATTTTGTAAGATAACCAAAGAATATACAAGCGAGTATAAAGTATAAAAAAATAAAAATAATAATAAAGCAATGTATAAAAGAAAAGGGGGTTCCCATTTGCTTTTCATTCATCTGGCCTGAACCAATCCGGCTTCCGTGGCGGTACCAGGGAAAATAATCCCAGCCGGCACAGCTCCAGTCCATCATTTGACTTACTTGGCAAATGGGCATGATGGGGGACTGCACAGATTAGATAGAAAGTGTTGAAAGCTCCCTTTTGAAAGATACCAAGGAGGGTAGCCTCATCTATAGTTGCTGGTAGTGGGTTCCAAACTGTCACTGTTCTTGTGAAAAAACTGTATTTGTAGCCGTTAGTCTTGGTTGAATATTGCGGAAACTTCTTGGTATGTGATGATCTTGTTCTCGATGACATTGGTTTTAAGTACATGTCGCATAATATGTCCACAAGATCATCAACCACTTTGTAGAGTAATGTAAGTTGTAATTTAACTCTTCTGTTTTCCAATGATTCCCAGTCTAGTTCTTCTAGCATGCTGCCCACACTACTGGTGTTTCTATAGGGGTTGGTGGCATAACAGTAATATAACATCACAACATAGAAAAACATACGATAAAATATCAATTGGTTTGAATGGTTTTACATTACTAATTTTTGGGGTCCTTTATAACTTGCTGTTCTATTTATCATTGTTTATATGATGGTAATAAGCATCCCATATTAGAATTAATTTGCTTTCTTAAACATATTAAAAGTCAACACCTTATTCAGTCTGACGCCATTTCCAGATTTTAGTAAGATATGATTGTTATATGCACAAATCAAATTGTTTATTGAATACTTTATTATGGCTCTTAGAATTTTCATAATAATACAATCTTATTTGCAAATCCATATCATAATAATCTGATTTCATTATATTAGTGGAATCTGTTTTGAGTGACTGAAATTGAAAATGTATAACATAACAATTTTTTGGTTTTCTGCACAAAGAAACAAAATCATGGTGACAAAGCAACTCACCTCCTAAAAATTGTGCTTTCATGTTACTACAAATAGTTGACTTTTGCATTGCCATTCTTTAGAATTACATCCAATATTTTGAACTAGTGAAAAATTCAAAATTTTATATTGACAAATGATTGACACATCATTTCATGTTAAAGATACTTTCAACACCTATCCTGAAATTCTCTAGTGTATATTTATATATATATTTTAATGAATCTTTCAGATGAGATGACTAAATATGGACAAGAATCACAGAAAGGCTTTAACTCAGTGTAGATCAAAGATTGTCAGTGATCTGTCACCAGACAATGAATTCTGGGACAAAATTGCTGAGCAGGAGATTTTTACTCCTCTTATGTTAGAGTACATCCAGGTATAATATATATTTATATAACAATTTCAATAATGTGGTGAGGTTAAACATGCTTTTGGAGAGTTAAAAAATCCGCCTAAACAGAAAAATGAATGAGTGATCTCCTGTTGTACTGTTACACTGCTGTTCTAGGTTACTGTGCCAGTTTGGAGTCAGCATGTATGTATGTGCCTGTCCTTGGTCAGGATCTTGTAATTCAGTGGTTGTCATTTGTTGCTGTGCTATATCATTATGCAGTTAAGCTGCATTATGCGAGCACCCTAGATTTGTGTTCTACCCAATAAATGCTTAAATACTTGCCATTGTTATTATCTAGCTCACTACTATGTTATATATAACTAATTGAACACTTTTTTAATACTTTTTATTCTGGATTACAGAAAATATGACCAGAAAAACCTTAAATTATCGTCGATTTATCCAAAAGTTTTAAAGTTACACATAGGAAGTAGTGCTTATTAAGAATCCTTGCGTAGTTTATTATGACTTGTGCTTTTAGCTAAGGTGTCAAAGAACAATTGTATGAAATATTTAATCGCCGAAAATCTCTTAAAACAAGTTGTTTAGATTTCCCAAATGACAAAAGTCGTAGGAATATTGTTTGTCATCAATACGTAGTACAACTACGTCAGTAGTCTATTATATAATAAGTTCAACTGTTCATGCTGTTGGCGGCAATTTCAAATTAAAGAAAAAGAAATTTTCGTAGCTTTTCAATTTGGAGGCAGGTGTGCAAATTAGCGGTGGTCCGAGGTCCGCGACCTTCCACTTTTGCAAGCGAAATTTCGAATAGGATAGTTGGTTTCTAGCTACGCCCGACGTAGTCACCTTCCACTTGAAAGAAAATAAGAAATTACTTTGCAAACCTTTTCACAATGTTCACCAAAGTCTCCAATTAAACGAGCTAAAAACTTATTTTTATCATTATTAGTCACGACAGCCTTGTTCATTTTGTTCAACCGCTAGCTTTATACAGAAAATCGCCGACAAATATTGCATAAATTCGATTAAAATCGTATCCGATTGACAAAAACAACATTGTAAACACATAACTTCTTCTTGTCTCCGTATGAGCCTCCTTTAAATAGGAGCACCACCATAGTTATGGCGTATAAAGGAGGACATTTGGAGCCTGTATCGGTACAGATTAATGTGAGCATTTGCCTACCCAATTCCCCAGCCAGGCCGTGATGGGTCTTATTACCAGAAAGTTAACCTTCCCAAAACATAAATACAATGCAATCAAATAAAACATACGAACTCACACACTCACCTGATTTGCTCAGTCCTCAAAGTATAAAAAGTGTATTTTTTTCTATGTATCAAATATCCTTTTTTAATATC
The DNA here is from genome assembly GCA_037788925.1 of Mytilus galloprovincialis. Classification (NCBI taxonomy): domain Eukaryota; kingdom Metazoa; phylum Mollusca; class Bivalvia; order Mytilida; family Mytilidae; genus Mytilus; species Mytilus galloprovincialis. The sequence continues at coordinate 74,362,116 of CM075342.1, read as the reverse complement.
TGTGTGTTTTGAATGGGAGAGGGTCACCCCGGATGCCCCACAAATGCCTTGGCAAAATACGTCTAAGGTAATAACGAGGAATCGGTTAGGACAAAATCTATCAAAACCGACACTACCAAATGCCCTGCTGTATCAAGGTAGAGGATGGCGGCCGTGAAGACAAAATTTTACAATATCGGATCCGATTCAGGAAGCGGATAAGGGTAATTCCGGGTTTGGCGATCATTTACAAAATAAATCCAAGCAGGTGAAAAATACATCTATGCATGGTAAATGAATATAAACACTAGAATTGCAAACCAAAAGATATATGTAAAAGAAAGAAAAAGCAGAAAAATGTTTTATTCAGAAACTCAAGATTACTTTTTGACAAATTTTGATTTATAAAATCCAATACAAAGTGACAGCTGGGAACAGTATATCTAACAATATACATGTTCATGGTCACAGTCTTAATTTTCTTTATAAATGATAAAGGATGATAATGCATGTGAGATGCTTTTAAAGTGTAAACATATTACTGCAATTTCGAAGGGTTATTTGTTTTTCTCAATTTTGAAGGGTCAATTAAAGTAGCTGAAAGTTTCTTTATTTTCACAAAAATGCAACTATATTATATATACCTTAATGTAAGTAAATCATTGATATATAGGTGGCATTCTTTGGGCCACTCTACCCTCTCCTGTTTGATAACTTGGAAACGGTCGAGCTCCTCACCCCTAAACCATATGAGGGGCAGATCCAGGATTTAAGTTAGGAGGGGTAAATTTAAATTTTTGCCGAGCAGAGCGAGGCTAAAAAAAAATTGAGGTAAAATTATCGGAATATTCTTTATTAAGCTGAGAACAACACATGCTTTGCAAATTTAAGGGGTGTGCAAGCCCGCAACCCTCCCCCTGTCTGAATCAGCCCCTGCATATATTCAAGTATAGGATAATATAATAAATTAAAAATGAAATATAGGGGGAGTCCCTGGAGTTACCGCACCCCCTCCTGTTTGAGAACTTGGAAACGGTCTAGATCCACACCCCTTAACCATATATATTCATGTTTGTGACAATATGAAAAATCAAATGAAATATAGGAAGAGTTGCTGGGGGTCACCCCACCCCTCCTGTTGTAGAATTTAAAAATGGTCGAGATCCCCACTCCTAAACCATATATATTCATGTATTGGACAGTATATCAAATCAGATGAAATATAGGGGGAGTCCCTTGAGTCACCCCACTCCCTCCTGTTTGAGAATTTGAAACCCATTGAGATCGCCACCCCTTAACCATATATATTCATGTACGGGACAATATAACAATTCAAATGAAAGATAGGGGGAGTCCCTGAGGTCACTGTTCACCCTCCTGTTTGAGAACTTGGAAATGGTCAAGATCCTTACCCCTAAACCATATATACTCATGTATGGGACAATATAACAAATCAAATGAAATATAGGGGAAGTCCCTGTGGTCACCCCAACCATCTTGTTTGAGAACTTGGAAACGGTCGAGATCCCCACACCAAAACAATATATATTCATGTATGGGCCAATTTAACTAATTAAATGAAATATAGTGGGAGTCCCTGGGGTCACCCTACCCCTCCTGTTTGAGAACTTGGAAACCAATGAGATCCCCACCCCAAACCATATATATTCATGTATGGGACAATATAACAAATAAAATGAAATGTAGGGGAAGTCCCTAGGGTCACCCTACCCCCAGTGGCGGATCCAGAAATTGGGGCCCCACTGACCGACCTAAGTGGGGCCCGCTCCAGTCACGCTTCAGTGATTCCCTATATAAGCAACCAATTTTTTTTCCCAAAAAGGGGGGGGGGGCTGCCCCTCTAAATCCTCTGCCTACCCCTACCTGTTTGAGAACTTGAAAACTGTTGAGATCCCCACCCCTAAATTATATGTATTCATATGTATGGGACAAAATAACAAATCATTTACATTTACTATGGGCAGGTCAGTCAGACCTCACCTTTGATCCCTGTTGTAGTGAACATTTGTCTGATTCGTGTCTCATAACTTTTGTGCTATAGAACACAAACTCAGTTTTCTTTCCAGGGAAACCAGTCCATTCATACTATTACATGTTCATACTAAGTCAAATTGAACTTCTAGCAGTCAAATAAAACCAAGGTTAACTGCAATCATTGGGAACTTGTAACACTGCAGATTCACCATAAAAAAAATATACTTTGATATATGCATTGCTTTTGAAACCTTGATAACATATAAATTATTTTCCTTAATAAATAAATCATTAGATAAACATGAATGTACTATATATGAATGTTTAATGTTGAGGCAACATTGCCACAGTTTTCATAATTACCGGGTTGCTTTGGTTTTTGGTTAACTGCCTTCAACGCTTACAGCGCTTTGATTTTTGTTTTTTTATGGTTTTGTACATAAATCAGACTGTTTTTTCTATTGAATCATTTGTCATATCGGGGCCTTTTAAAGCTGAATATGAGTTTGGCTCATTATTGGAGTATGTTAACTTTTATATAATTTAGTCTCTGGTAGAGAGTTTGGTCATTGGCAATTATAACACATCTACTTATTTTCATATTGGTAGAAAAGTACAACAATAGAATAGACTAAAAATCCGTTGAAAAGGGCCTTTTCAGATCATTACAAGGCATAAAAAACATGATAAACAAACAATGACAATAGAGAAACCAAAATTTCAGTAACCCATAATTTGGTAAATGATACAATTATATGCATAACGGGATATAAGCATAAACATAAATGTAAATAGATATACATGTATATAGTGACCACGAGAATTGGATTTTTCCATGTCTGTTTGATTTCATGTTAAAAATTAAGTTACTCATTGTTTTTACCTGTATAAGAATGATTTTTGTGGATCAAATCAGTCATCTCAATGGTTCATCCTTGTTTCCCTTTCAATGTTAACATTCTTTTCATTTTAAAAGCTGAACAGGACTAGTACATGTACATGCAACACAAATATCTAGATATGGGTTAAATTGAAGGTCACATGAATACAGATTCAATGAGGTCTAATTATTCACTTGACATATTAAAACTGACTGTGAAAAGTAAATTATTATTTCACTATTTAATTTTCATTAATGATTGAACAAAAAAAAATCATATTTTAACATTTTTTCTATATTTCTTAGCTCACACTCCATTGACTATTTAACAGATTTGTTATTTTTATACGACCGCAAAATTTGAAAAAATTTTCGTCGTATATTGCTATCACGTTGGCGTCGTCGTCGTCGTCTTCGTCGTCGTCCGAATACTTTTAGTTTTCGCACTCTAACTTTAGTAAAAGTGAATAGAAATCTATGAAATTTTAACATAAGGTTTATGACCACAAAAGGAAGGTTGGGATTGATTTTGGGAGTTTTGGTCCCAACATTTTAGGAATAAGGGGCCAAAAAGGGCCCAAATAAGCATTTTCTTGGTTTTCGCACTATAACTTTAGTTGAAGTTAATAGAAATCTATGAAATTTTGACACAAGGTTTATGACCACAAAAGAAAGGTTGGGATTGATTTTGGGAGTTTTGGTTCCAACAGTTTAGGAATTAGGGGCAAAAAAAGGGCCCAAATAAGCATTATTCTTGGTTTTCGCACAATAACTTTAGTTTAAGTAAATAGAAATCTATGAAATTTAAACACAAGGTTTATGACCATAAAAGGAAGGTTGGTATTGATTTTGGGAGTTTTGGTCCCAACAGTTTAGGAATAAAGGGCCCAAAGGGTCCAAATTAAACTTTGTTTGAGTTCATCAAAAATTGAATAATTGGGGTTCTTTGATATGCCGAATCTAACTGTGTATGCAGATTCTTAATTTTTGGTCCCGTTTTCAAATTGGTCTACATTAAAGTCCAAAGGGTCCAAAATTAAACTTAGTTTGATTTTAACAAAAATTGAATCCTGGGGGTTGTTTGATATGCTGAATTTAGAAATGTACTTAGATTTTTAATTATTGGCCTAGTTTTCAAGTTGGTCCAAATGGGGGTCCAAAATTAAACTTTGTTCATCAAAAATTGAATAAATGGGTTCTTTGATATGCCAAATCTAACTGTGTATGTAGATTCTTAATTTTTGGTCCAGTTTTCAAATGGTCTACATTAAGGTCCAAAGGGTCCAAAATTAAACTAAGTTTGATTTTAACAAAAATTAAATTCTTGGGCTTATTTGATATGCTTTATCTAAATATGTACTTTGATTTTTGATTATGGGCCCAGTTTTCAAGTTGGTCCAAATCAGGATTCCATATCAAGTATTGTGCAATAGCAAGAAATTTTCAATTGCACAGTATTGCACAATAGCAAGAAATATCTAATTGCACAATATTGTGCAATAGCAATTAATTTTCAATTGGAGTTATCTTTCTTTGTATAGAATAGAAGTTGATAATATATGTTGGAAATTTGCCAGACATGACTATGATGTCATTTTCTATTTTTATTTGCCAATAACTTTATGTAAATAACTTCATTGGAAATTTGCCAATATAAAATGTTGCTGATGAAGCTTTTTTTCCTTATCTTATCTAAAATGTTTTTAGATAATGTATGTTGGACATTTGCCAGACATGACTATGATGTCATTTTCTATTTTTATTTGCCAATAACTTTATGTAAATAACTTCATTGGAAATTTGCCAATATAAAATGTTGCTGATGAAGTTTTTTTTATTGTTTTATACAATAAACAATGTATATTCACTTTTACTACCAACCAATCTTTACCATTCAGTGATAACAAGCACTTTATTTTACATTTTAATATTTTATGATGTATTTAAAAGAGTAGTTATTGTTGCAAACTCCATTAGAAATTTGAATTGATATCAGTTTTGGAAAAAGGGAAACGGGGATGTGAAAAAAAAGGGGGGGGTTTAAATTTTTCTCATTTCAGATTTCATAAATAAAAAGAAAATTTCTTCAAACATTTTTTTGAGAGGATTAATATTCAACAGCATAGTGAATTGCTCAAAGGCAAAAAAAATATTTTAAGTTCATTAGACCACATTCATTCTGTGTCAGAAACCTATGCTGTGTCAACTATTTAATTTTAGATTTAAAAAGTTTGAAGAAGAAATCTTTAATTGATTTGTAAAATCTTGACATTTGTTTTGTGTAAAAAAAACCATGTAATGTCAAAAATTTGATCACAATCCAAATTCAGAGCTGTATCACGCTTGAATGTTTTGTCCATACTTGCCCCAACTGTTCAGGGTTCGACCTCTGCGGTCGTATAAAGCTGCGCCCTGCGGAGCACCTGGTTTTCTTTATAATATCATAAATGTGTTTTTTGTTATTTAGGCCAAAAATCCAAGACCTGAAAAAGTCCGACATTTATTAGATGATTTGTTACGGAGAGGTCCAGATGCTTTTAGGAAATTCTTGTATTGTTTAGACAATTCAGGACATGGACATTTGGCTGATGTTATCAGACATAAGGAACAATTGATCCTTAATCCAAATAATAATCCCATTCTCCAAGAAGCAAGATTCACTGGTAACATTAGAGGAACCAGTACAGGTTTCCAGCTTACAGCTTCAAATAACCATGGTGACAGCTATCTGCTTCACAGTGTCTCGGCACAAACTATAAATGCACACATTCCAATGGAACAATTTCCTCACAGCCAGTCAAATCCAAACATTGCAAGTTCAGGAACACCAGTAACCTTCCCTAGTGATGAGTCAACAAGTTCAGGAACACCAGTAACCTTCCCTAGTGATGAGTCAGCAATGAGTACCACATCATATCCAAGTTCTCATTTGCGAAGCAACACTAGTCTGCCAGGAAGGAACAGCAGTAATAATGATATCAGTATGGAGAATGAACATGATGGGTTAACTTCTCAATGTAAGAATTTTGTATAAATTAATGTTGGGATATGTACATTGTTCTGGCAGTTCTTAACTTCCAGATCTCATTATTTTGTTCATAATCTTTGGAAGGATGACAGTTATCTCTCTTATAGTATGTGACAATCATGCACATCCAGTATTTTTTTATATTGGATCAGGCCTCGACATTAACGCTTGTCCGATTGTCCAATACCAGAGGGAAAAAAGGTTGGACAAGTAAAAGCTGTATCAAGCTTGTCCGTCAGGACAAGTACAATTATTCTGCAGAAAATACATTTAACCAACTTTGATGAACAAAGTAATTTATTATAAACAAAAAACAAGAAAACAAATATTAATTTGACATGTTTCTGTATTCTGTTTATTCAATGCAAAACCTTTTTCTTCAACATGTTTACTTGCAAATTGATAATTTTAACTGGTTCTTTGTCAGGTACTTTTTAACAGGTAAAAGGTATACTATTCTCGGAAACCAGTCTTACTGATCCGAATCAATGATGCGCTTTGTAGATAAGGTAACTTTATAGGACAGTTTGTCACCTCGAAAGATTCAGCTCCAAGAGACAGTTTGGCACCGTAGGAAACATATTTAGTAGACATGATTGATAGACAGTTTGACAAGGCAGGAGACATTTCGGGGCAAAGACAAATCAGTACCTCATTTTGCTACCTTATTCTGTTCCTTATAATAAATACCATACCGTAATTTTTTCACAAAAATATTTTTTTTTATTTACCACAAAATCATATTTGATCATAAGTAGAAAAAAAAAAAAACTTGCAATATGGTGACCTATAGTTGTTAATTTCTGTGTCATTTGGTCTTTTGCAGAGAGTTGTCTCATTGGCAATCAGACCTTATGATGGATTATCTTCTTTTTATTGATGGCATTTGAATAAACTTTTTTCAACTTAAAAAAAAAACCAAACGGAATACAAATCCAATGAGTGTACAGGCCTATCAGATGGTGCTTCATGTTTAGAGTCTGATGAGACTAGCATTGATGGAAACTAGAACCTAATTCCTGTGATATGACTAGTTTCTCAGTTGTACTTGACTCATATTTTTAGAAAGTATTTAAAAAAAAAAATCAAATTCTGTAATATTATTTAAATTCGTTTTGCTCCTTTAATCAACTAAAAATGTAAAAAGGTTATTTTTAATAGAAATTTTTTGGACAAGTATCAATTTCATTTGGACAAGTAAATTTGGGTATGTACTTGTCCTACAGGACAAGTTGAAAAAAAAGTTATTGTAGAGGCCTGTGTATAAATATAACTAGAGGCTCTCAAGAGCCTGTGTCGCTCACCTTGGTCTATGTGCATATTAACAATGGACACAGATAAATTCATGACAAAATTGTGTTTTGGTGATGGTGATGTGTTTGTAGATCTTTCTTTACTGAACATTCTTGTTGCTACAATTATCTCTATCTATAATGAACTTGGCACAGTAATTACAGTGGAAAATATTTCTTAAAAATTTACAAAAAAGTACAAAAATTTATGAAAATTGTTAACAATTGACTATAAAGAGCAATAACTCCTTAAGGGGTCAATTGACAATTTTGGTCATATTGACTTATTTGTAGATCTTATTTTGCTGAACATTATTGCTGTTTACAGTTTATCTCTATCTATAATAATATTCAAGATAATAACCAAAATCTGCAAAATTGCCTTAAAATTACTAATTCGGGGGCAGCAACCCAACAACAAGTTGTCCGATTTGTCTGAAAATTTCAGGGCAGAGAGATCTTGACCTGTTAAACAATTTTATCCCCTATCAGATTTGCTCTAAATGCTTTGGTTTTTAAGTTATAAGCCAAAAACTGCATTTTACCCCTATGTTCTATTTTTAGCCATGGCAGCCATCTTGGTTGGTTGGCCGGGTCACACCACACATTTTTGTAAAAATTAACGACGATGGAAACGACAACGACGAGGGACGACGACGCCAGACGCCGGACACCAAGTGATGGGAAAAGCTCACTTGGCCCTGTGGGCCAGGTGAGCTAAAAATAAGAAAATGTGATGTGATTGCAAATGAGACAACTCTCCACAGGGATAGTCAGTGTTTTCCTTTCTGGTCAAAAAGTGTTTTTCCTCAATTTTATGAAATTTTTTCAGTTGAAAATTTTGAAACATTTAAAGGTTTGTGCAATAATTTCTATTAATCAGTCAAATGAAATATTTATATATATCATGTATATGATGTTAGGAAATGATAGAATTAATTAATTAGAATATGTTTTCCCTTACTTTGAATGACTTTTTTATTTATTTATCCAGCGCCTAGGAACAGTTCACAGTATGGCAACCGGCAGCAGGCTTCAAGTTTAGAAAGTACATCAGAAACAGGCAGTCACCAGGCAACTGAAAGGACAAAGGTACAGATAAAAATAAACATTTAAAAGAAGAAGCAAAAATGCACATTTTCATGTTGATATGCAAAGTGCTAATACTATAGTCACTGATAGTAGATGGTTTGATTGAACACATAAAAATCTGATATACAAATATATTCTAGCAAATTCAAGAACAAGACTTAAGAGTTCATTGTAGTGCATTTAAAAATTACTATACAAAATAGTAAGCTATTTAAGACTTTTAAAAGAAGTAAAACAATTCAAAAGAAAGAAAACAACGGTCATGCTTTCAATAATGGACCAAACTACTCCCACATTTACTTTACAGTATAGATTATGTTTCGTTTACAGTTAAATTCAATTGTACTCTTAGAGATTTGAGATAAAAATATACTGACACACATTTTTTAGAACTTATAAACCAGCATGATTTAGTTATTGTATATAGTCAAATATAAAAACCTTATATTCATGAATATTGTGTGCTATAATCTATAAATATGTATTCAAACATTTCAGACTTATATTCTTTTGTTAATTTATTACAGAAATACAAAATGGAGTCCACGCCCAGAGGTTTTGTATTGATTATTAATAATATTCATTTCCGTAACCATAAACATCGTCCAGGAGCTCAACAAGACAGAGACAAGTTGAAGGCCATGTTTAAAGATTTTGGATTCCAGGTGGATGTTAAGGAAGATCAAACAGCTATGGTAACAACAGAAACTTACTATTTTAATCATTTATATATAAATCATATAATTTAAATCTCATAATTTTTCGTCGTATATTGCTATCACTTTGGTGTCGTCGTCTGCGTCATCGTCGTCGTCGTCCTCGTCGTCGTCCGAATACTTTTAGTTTTCGCACTCTAACTTTAGTAAAAGTGAATAGAAATCTATGAAATTTAAACACAAGGTTTATGACCACAAAAGGAAGGTTGGGATTGATTTTGGGAGTTTTGGTCCCAACATTTTAGGAATAAGGGGCCAAAAAGGGCCCAAATAAGCATTTTCTTGGTTTTCGCACTATAACTTTAGTTGAAGTTAATAGAAATCTATGAAATTTTGACACAAGGTTTATGACCACAAAAGAAAGGTTGGGATTGATTTTGGGAGTTTTGGTTCCAACAGTTTAGGAATAAGGGGCCAAAAAAGGGCCCAAATAAGCATTATTCTTGGTTTTTGCACAATAACTTTAGTTTAAGTAAATAGAAATCACTGAAATTTAAACACAATGTTTATGACCACAAAAGGAAGGTTGGTATTGATTTTGGGAGTTTTGGTCCCAACAGTTTAGGAATAAAGGGCCCAAAGGGTCCAAAATTAAACTTTGTTTGATTTCATCAAAAATTGAATAATTGGGGTTCTTTGATATGCCGAATCTAACTGTGTATGTAGATTCTTAATTTTTGGTCCCGTTTTCAAATTGGTCTACATTAAGGTCCAAAGGGTCCAAAATTAAACTTAGTTTGATTTTAACAAAAATTGAATCCTTGGGGTTCTTTGATATGCTGAATCTAAAAATGTACTTAGATTTTTTATTATTGACCCAGTTTATAAGTTGGTCCAAATCGGGGTCCAAAATTAAACTTTGTTTGATTTCATCAAAAATTGAATAATTGGGGTTCTTTGATATGCCAAATCTAACTGTGTATGTAGATTCTTAATTTTTGGTCCCGTTTTAAAATTGGTCTACATTAAAGTCCAAAGGGTCCAAAATTAAACTAATTTTGATTTTAACAAAAATTGAATTCTTGGGCCTCTTTGATATGCTGAATCTAAACATGTACTTAGATTTTTGATTATGGGCCCAGTTTTCAAGTTGGTCCAAATCAGGATCCAAAATTATTATATTAAGTATTGTGCAATAGCAAGAAATTTTCAATTGCACAGTATTCAGCAATAGCAAGAAATCTTCAATTGCACAGTATTGTGCAATAGCAAGAAATCTTCAATTGCACAGTATTGTGCAATAGCAAATATTTTCAATTGCACAGTATTGCACAATAGCAAGAAATATCTAATTGCACAATATTGTGCAATAGCAAGAAATTCCAATTGGATTTCAATTGGAGTTATCTTTCTTTGTCCAGAATAGTAGTTGAATCAACTTAAATCATTGTTTTATACAATATACAATGTATATTCACTTTTACTACCAACTGATAGATTAAAACAATCTTTACCATTCAGTAATAACAAGCACTTTTTTTACATTTTAATATTTTATGATGTATTTAAATGAGTAGTTATTGTTGCAAACTTCATTAGAAATTTGAATTGAGATCAGTTTTGAAATAAGGGAAAGGGGGATGTGAAAAAAAAATTGGGGGGTCAATTTTTTTCATTTCAGATTTCATAAATAAAAAGAAAATTTCTTCAAACATTTTTTTGAGAGGATTAATATTCAACAGCATAGTGAATTGTTCAAAGGTAAACATATTTTTTTTAAGTTCATTAGACCACATTCATTCTGTGTCAGAAACCTATGCTGTGTCAACTATTTAATCACAATCCAAATTTAGAGCTGAATCCAGCTTGAATGTTGTGTCCATACTTGCCCCAACCGTTCAGGGTTCAACCTCTGCGGTGGTATAAAGCTGCGCCCTGCGGAGCATCTGGTTTAATCTAAATGCAATCAAATTATCATAATTTTCTTTCTTCAAGTTTACTAAAAAATCCCATCTTTCAAATGTTGATAAATAGTCCAGTCAAACTAAGATTTAACCTCAAACTAATTGCAACAGAAAATGTTTTAGTTCTAACCTATAGCATTATGCCCTTAGTATACACAGAACAAGTCCTATAAAATCTAACTTGAGGAAAATTCAAAATCAGCATTTTTAATTTCCATTTTTTAATTCCTTATGGAAATTAACTTTGGAAGGGGAGATAACTCCGCAAAAATGAGTCTTTTTTGGTCAGTTTTTGGGTTGATTTTCTTGAAATTTATGTAAAGTATAATTGATGGGGTTATAAGTTGGTATTTGACTAAATTATATAATCTTCTGCTCATGAAATGTACAAAACCAAAGTATTATGGGTAGTTTTATTTTTTCTGTGCATTTTTCATTAAAGAAATTGCAAATTTGAAGCGTTGTGACCATTTTGAAATAATTATGTGAAAATTTGGTATTGTTTATATCTGTATATTATATTTTTTTCCCGCATCCTACTTGTCTAAAGAAACTTTAATCCACAAAAAGAAGAATATATGCTTAATTATTTTTATTAAATTTGAGATTCTTTACATGTTGAAAAATTCAATAAATGGTCAACTAATGAATTACAAAATCTAGATTTTAGCTTGATAAAAGATATGAAAACACCTTTAGAGTTGTTTGTTATACTCTACCGTACAAAATCAAGAATCAATACATTGTGATGAATAGAAGTGGTAAAGTTATAATTTTGTATCAAATTTTATTGATATTTCTGCCTTTTTTGCAAGAGTTATCTCCCTGTTTAATGCAAATCTCTATAGAAATTTTAAATGGTGATTTTTTAAGTCTTCCTCAAGTAAGATTTTTTGGGACTATTTTCTGTGTATATTTGGGGTATAATGCTAAAGATTACAACTTAAAAAACTTCTGTTGCAATTTCTTTCAGAATAGGGTCAAATTTATGCTAGATTGACTGGACTGAAAGGCAAAGCAGAATTAAGCAGGGCATAGATGGGCTGCTGCCAACAGTTTCTGTACACTAACTTAATATTATGTAGGCTTTAATCAAAGCTTTTCAAATTTTGATACATGAATACACTTAATTTTTGCTTGCATATTTTAGCAAGTAGAGGTATGACTCACAATACTTTCTGTTGTAAATACCTTTAAGAATCTGTGGTTTTGTGGTAATGATGCTACCTTAAAAATTAAATTTATTTAGAGACGGTAAAAAGCCTACAATACAATAAGATATAAGCTCTTTAAATCTTTTAAAACACCCATACTGAAAGAACATACATAACAAATACCATCATACAATTATGCAAGACCACAAATATAATGATAAGTTAATTTACACATACATATGCCAAGGAAAGCAATAAGAGCTGAAATAAAACTTAAATTAGATAAGCTAAAAACTAACATGTGAAGTATGGACACAGGATATGTATTTCAATCAGATTGGCTCTTGGACTGATATCTTTACCTGATAAAAACATCTGATATGAACACTATCATATACGTTTCTAATATAATTGCTTTAGTTTGATAGATTTTAACAGTTTTATTTTTCCTGCATATTTCAGCAAGTAGAAGAATTGCTGTCACAGTTTTCATTACTACAAGATCTCTATCATGTGGACAGTTTGATTGTTGTTCTAATGTCACATGGTAACAATGAGTTTATCTTAGGAGTCGACTGTGAGAGATTAAATGTCATCGACCTCATCAAAAAGTTTAATGCTGACCACTGTCCAGCTATGATGGGAAAGCCTAAAATGTTCATTGTAAATGCTTGCAGGGGAGGTAATTATTGATTAAATCATCAAATAGATATTACAGTACCAATGTCTGGCTAATTCCCATTCCAGAAATATTTATTATTTGAATACACTTAAACTTTGATCCATGCATCAGCACCAATTGATAGAGTTCAGCCATATTGCTTCAAGATGGATTTAATTGACATCAATATTAATACCAAAATATTTTATCTTGAATGACCTGACAACAGTATCGTGACTATACTCCGACTGAATAAGCTTAAGTCTATTTAGAAGTTTGGTTAGGTTTTGAGGTGGATGGAAACATTTTTTGTGGTTTTTAAATGACTGCAATAAAAATTTTGTGTCTTATAATGCTATCATGATGTGATCATCTGCGTCCTCCGAAGACACATTTAGTTTCCGGACAATAACTTTAGTTTTAGTGAATGGATCTCTATAAATTTTTACCAGAAGGTTCAATTCCAATTAAGGAAGGTTGGGATTAATTTAAGGGGTTATGGTTAAAATAGTTTTGGAATCTCTTTTTAGCTCACCTGACCCGAAAGGCCAAGTGAGCTTTTCTCATCACTTTGCGTCTGGCATTCGTCGTCGTCCGGCGTTGTTAACTTTTACAAAAATCTTCTCCTCTAAAACTACTGGGCCAAATTAAACCAAACTTGGCCACAATCATCATTGGGGTATTTAGTTTTAAAAATGTGTCTGGTCACCCAGCCAACCAACCAAGATGGCCGCCATGGCTAAAAATAGAACATCGGGGTAAAATGTAGAATTTGGCTTATATCTCTGAAACCACAGCATTTAAAGCAAATCTGACATTGGGTAAAATTCTTTATCAGGTCAAGATCTATCGGCTCTGAAATTTTCAGATAAATTGGAGAACCTGTTGTTGGATTGCTACCCCTAAATTTGTAATTTTGCCATTTTTGGTTATTATTTTGAATATTATTATAGATAGAGGTAAACTGTGAACAGCAATTATGTTCAGTAAAGTAAGATCTACAAATAAGTCAACATGATCAAAGTGTCAATTGACCCCTTAAGGAGTTATTGCCCTTTATAGTCAATTTTCAATAATTTTTCGTAAATTTTTGTAATCTTTCACAAAAATCTTCTCCTCTTAAACTACAAAGTCAAATTTAACCAAACTTGTCCACAATCATCATTAGTGTATGTAGTTTAAAAATGTGTTCGTTGACCCAGCAAGCAAACCAAGATGGTCGCCATGGGTAAAAATAGAACATAGGGGTAGAATATAGATTTTGGCTTATAACTCTGAAACCAAAGCATTTAGAGCTAATCTGACATGGATTAAAATTGTTAATTAAGTCAAGATCTATCTGCCCTGAAATTTTCAGATTAATTAAAATACCCCTTTATTGTCGAGCCTTCGACTTTAGTCGAAAAAGCAAGACTAAGCGATCCTACATTCAGTCGGCGTCGTCGTCGTCGTCGTTGTAGGCCACAAATATTCACTCTGTGGTTAAAGTTTTTGAAATTTTAATAACTTTCTCAAACTTCTCAAAAATTTCTACCAGACTTGGACAGAAGCTTGTTTATGGTCATAAGAAAGTATCCAGAAGTAAATTTTGTAAAACTAAAATTCCATTTTTTCCGTATTTTACTTATAAATGGACTTAGTTTTTTTGCAAGAAACAAAACATTCACTCTGTGGTTTAAGTTTTTAAAATTTTTATAATGTTCTTAAACTATCCTGGATTTCTACCAAACTTAGACAAAAGCTTGTTTCTGATCATAAGATATTATTCAGAAGTAAATTTTGTTAAATAAAAAATCACTTTTATGATTTTACTTATAAATGGACTTAGTTTTTCTTCCGTTAACATTACATACAGTCTGCAGTTAAAGTTTATAAAACATTTATTAGATTCATAAACTATCCTGGATTTTTTACCAAACTTGGAAGCTTCTTTCAATCAAAAGACAGTATTGAGAGGGAAATTTTTATTGATGTTTTTCCTCATTTTTGTTGAGTCTGCGATTAACAGCAAAAGTAGACGAGACACTGGGTTCCGTGGAACCCTTACAAATTTTTGGTAATTTTAAGGAAATTTTGCCGTTTTTGGTTATTATCTTGAATATTAGTATAGATAGAGATAAACTGTAAACAGCAATAATGTTCACAATCAGCAAAGTAAGATCTACAAATAAGTCAACATGACCTAAATGGTTAGTTGACCCATTCAGGAGTTATTGTCCTTTATAGTAAATTTTACCAATTTTTCATAAATTTTTGTAATCTTTTACAAAAATCTTCTCCTCTAATCTCTTTAGTGTACAGACTGAAGTCATCATTTTTGATAGCCAATATATCATCCAAATATCTGAAAGTGTTATTAGATGTCGTTTTGATGGGTCTTTGCTGATTTTAGTCATATATTGTAACTCATATTCTAACATGACGTCCTTCAAACGCTTTGAGTACACACCCTTGGTAAAATATGAATATGTTGTTTGGGCTGTTCCGATCGTACTCCCATGTCATATGCTTTTTAATTAATGATCAATTCGACGTCATAGAATGATGACGTCAGAATATAAGCATTTTACGAGAAAATACACGCTTTTGAACCCGAAAATCATCACAACAAGGAAACGTAAACAAACTATGCAAAAATGTGTTATATAAGCCATTTTTGTATACAAATAAGACAAATAAGTACAAATATCATTTAGATTCGTATACATATATCTAAATATGTTATTGCCATTGCAACCAGCAATAATCATACTAGCCATTCGTACAGAGTAAACAAAGTTATATTTTGTTGAGGCTTCAACAGGAACCTACCGATAATGCTGCCATCCAACACAAAAAAAGAAATAAATAATAATGAACAATCTTAACCAAAAACGAGCCCTACTGTAAGGAGAAAAAGAACAGTGATAGGAAATTATTTCTCTCTTACAGAATTCATTTGAAATTAAATGCACCTGACTTATTATTCTTCAAATTCAATCTGATGCTCCCGAAAATATGTTAATCAAACATACAACCCTTGAGATACAACCACTTTTACAGATTACTGGCCATTCTCGATAGTTTGATGAACGAACACATAGTTAAAATTCAGCATAGATTAGTGATATTCATACTTTGTCCTTTACTCTCGGCGACCGAAACATTTTACAGCACACCTGACGCGATTGGAAGCAGTACCTCTGGCCAAGGGAAGCCAGTCGAAATGGTACAGAATTACTGGTAAAATGTCGTCTATTTCGGGGAAGAAAGTTAAATGAACATTCAGACCACACAACCTATACTGTCTATACACAGCCTGACAAATTATTGTATTATACTTTCCACGATGCAGGAGGACAAACACATAATTTTAACAAACATTTTCACAACAAAAATATTTTATTTTAATTTCTTTTTATAGTTTACTTACATACTTACAATGAACTTTCCCTTTCATTTGCTATTAATAATGTTACTTACCATTGTAACATTGTGACATTTAAATTTTTACAACCTGATTTTGTACTTGAAAGCATGATTTTATGTATTGTTTTTATCCTGATGACGGTGCTCTAGGCACCGAAACATGTGGATCAATAACTTTCTGTAGCAGTCCTTAAAGTGTTGTTGTTATAAGACTCTCTACATTTTATGTTTTTTATCATAACGATCCTGCATTCCCAAGGTATCCACTTTATGGACTCTACCGTACTACAGACTCACCAGGCATTGGTTCATTTTCGTTTGTAATTAAATATGTTATTGTACACAGTTTTTGCATGTTTTTTTATTCTGGTGAGTTCATTTATGGGAACGGCAAATAATGCCTTCACCTAGAGCACTTCGATCCAAAACAGTTGCCATATTTGTCCTATTAGAATCGTAATAATTCATGGGAGCTTAAATATATCGTGATTTTACCGCACTACGGTCACGGGTTGTCCCTTTATGCCGATATTTTACCCCTCGCTATCGCTCAGGGTAAAATATTTGTCATAAATGGCCAACCCATGGTAAAATCACGATATATTCCAGCCTCCATGAATTACTTCTGAAGCAATATACATGTAGAAACAGGTCTGCAATAAGTGGTGCACAGTTAGTCCACAACAAACAAATTGCCAACTTCCAACAAATTTTTGAAACTCCAATAGTAATTATTCTATTTTTAAAAGCCTTATTTGAATAATTTATTACCAGGTTTTTGATTATACCAAGTGTACTAGTAAGTAGAATAGACAGTTTCGTAGTGGAACAATGGCTTGAAGACGAAATTAATCTACATTTGTTAGGTGTTACGTGCAGCTTTAGAAGCCAGTACATAGTTCGAACTTTCGTTGTATTGGTTATGCTTGTAAAGAAGTAGCTAAAAATTAATGTTTGTTACATATGTAACTGTCTGAAAATGGAGTCAGTTGGATTGTTGGTTAATATGTGATATTCGTTTTGCAGAACCTCAATGTAAAATATAGGTCAATAAATAGTGATATTATTAGCAGCTTTATCAGCAGGAACAAAAACAAATTCTTATAGCTTATGTTTGATATGATAAATAAGGTTATAATGGTTGTTATTAGGAGTAAAATATTCTTTAAAGGGGTACTAGCTGTCAAGTTAATGTTCATCGATTTGACTCTAATTATCATATTTGATTTATAACTATGTAAACATTTATCCGAATTATAAAAAGTCTAAAATGACCAATTTACAGGGCATCAGTTAGTTAATATGTACCTTCATTTCTTATGTATTTTGTCCAGATGCATGGAATTATCTATCAAGTTGACCTCCAAAGACCTTCAATGATAAAGTAATATAAAGATTTAAATAGATACTGAAATTGTGCAATTTAATTTTTCTAGGCCTGTTTAATTTCATACTATAGATTAACAAGAATGTGTCCCAAGTACACAGATGCCCCATCCACACTATCATTTTCTATGTTCAGCGGATGGTGAAAATGGGATAAAATCTCTAATTTGGCATTAAAATTAGAAAGATCATATCATAGGGAACATATGTTTACTAGGTTTCAAGTTGATTGGACTTCAACTTCATCAAAAACTTTAACATTATGTTTTCTGGTCTGTTCGTCTGTTTGTTCGTCCATCCGTGCATCCATTCATTAAACATAGAAAATGATAGTGCAGATGGGGCATCCATGTACTAGGGACACATTCTTATTTCATATCACTTTATCATATCTCTTAGCTAGTGCTCCTTTAAAATGTTAAATATATATATCAACTATATTCATTACTGAATAAAAAAAAATGATATAAGGATTTCTTGTCAGCTTTTTCTAGATGTTAAACAACAAAAATGAATTACATTACCCTGGTTTGAATTTGAATTTGAGGCTGATGGATTATGATGTTTTAATTCTGCACAACATTGTTGTAATACACTTTTAATGTTGTTATATTTTCTAATTTGTTGACAGATGAGCAAGACTGTAATTCAACATTAGGCAGCATTCAGCCATGTTCTGACAAAACTGAGACAGATGCTGGTCCAATATCTTTAGATAGAAGACAGCCTGCCAATAGTGATCTATTGATAGCTTACTCCACATTTCCTGGTTATGTTTCCTTTAGAGATGAAGAACAAGGCAGCTGGTTCATACAATGCCTGGAAGAAGTGTTCAGAGTATCTGCCTCTGAAGAACATGTTATGGATATGTTAACACAGGTAATAAAACTACTTCCAACTAATTTAGTTCAGGAAATGATTAGAAAATTAAAATGGTACAATATTACAATGTGTAATCAATACTGTGGATTCATTAATATTCGTTGGATACAAATTTTCATGGATTTCGTGGGAACAAATTAACCACGAAATTAAATGTACAACAAATCACAAATTTCCTATAGGCTTGTATGCAGACTTCAGCAAAACCACAAAATTAGATATCCACGATTATGTAACTTTTCCTAAAACCACGAAAATTGGAACCCATGAAAATAAATGAATCCACAGTAGTTAATACTCTCTTTCATTGGAAATGTAATGAAGTCCTATGTATTTTATTTGGCAGGTAAATGATAAAGTAGCAGCTATGAGTGAAACTATGATGGGATACAACCAGACACCAGCGCCATCTACAACACTAAGATACAAATGGTTTCTAAATCCTCTGACTGTCTGACAATCAAACAAAATGTAAAACCTATCTGTGGCATTTCTGATCTGGCGCAAAGCATTGTTTGCTGATTTATACATAGTAGATTATTAATCTTGTAAGTTAAACATAACAAGATAACTTAATAAAAAAATAATTTTCAAATTTACAAATGTAAGATTTAAAATAACATTGTGGTTAGTTGTTAAAACAGCTTTATACATTTAGTCTCTTTTCCATTTTTTTCCTGACTGCTAGAATTAAAAAAATATGACATATAAGCCTTGTTTGCACCCAGAATTGTAAAAGCAAGTTTTTGTAAATATTTTTCCTGAAACAATCATTACTCTTTGTAACAATTTAATACTTATTTTTAATTCACCATGATGATTATATAAATACTTATTATTATTGAACCAATATTTGATGCATGTTTTAATGCATAACTATGTGGTTTTTAAACTGAATTTAACTTTTCCAAATAGAGACATTGATAATGAGCCAATCAAATTAAGTTTTTGATGTAGTTTGAATCATCTATATATTATTATATAAGTAACACATAGCTAAGAGGGTGATAAAGCAGATTGTAACCCTGAGAAAACATTGTCAACCACAGCAAAGCCAAGGTTGACAATGCTTTTTTGAGGGGTACTAATCTGTTCTATCACACTCTCAGCTATGTGATTTTTAATTCATTATACAGAATGTCCTAATCTATTATTGTCTTTTACAGATCAATTTTAATTTTATTTCCTATGACGCCACAAACATAACAACAATACGGTAATTAAGAAAACAACAAAAGTGAGGCAAGATGTTTTATTTTTTTTATTTTGACAGTCATATAATAAAATCTTTTCCAAAACGTAGAACTCAAGCATTGTATTTAATTACTTGATGTAAATTCAATTCATTTTACTTTAAATTATTGAATTTTTAATTGGTCTGAACGAGAGGGTGACATTCAAAAAGATTGTAACCCGCTCAGCCATGTGATAGAGTAAATAAACACCCACATATTAGCCAATTAAAATATAGCATTTTAACGTGAAGTATAATAAATCTACATGTTACCATAAACCATTTAAATAAAGCAGTGTCATCATTATTGTGCTCAGAAGGAGAAACATTCACTATGATTATGATATATTTAATAAGACACCTTAATAGATGAATGAGCTGCTGAAACTTTACATTTTGAATTTTCCTCAGAGTTCAGTATTTTTTTTATTTTACTTTTGATATTTTACTTTTGATTAGTTTTCCTCACAAAAAATAAAGGTTTGGCATTTTCATTCAATGGTGTTGTTTAGTGCCAACTGATATATGTAACCTAAAATCTGTCAACCAGAAAAACAACCATGTGATACACTTGCAAGTCAAGATTAATTTTGTATCCCATTTTTGTTAAAAGGATATGTAAATTAACAGTTATTTTGAATGTATAAAATTGTATGCTATATTATTCAATGTAAAAAAAAACTGCATTTAAAAAAATGTATTATTTAGTTCACTCTGTTCCAAGTTATATTCTTCAATTTTCATGATTTTTTAATTGCAAATTTTTCAGGCATTACTGAATTGGATAGAATGTTTGTTTGTATACATCATTGATTTTTAAAGGAGATTTGTAGGTATTTGTAAAGGCTGTACCTTGACCTTTAATGGTTTACTTTTATAATTGTGACTTGAAGAGAGTTATCTCATTGGCACTCATACCACATCTTCCCATATCTATTGAGGCTTTATAACACAAGAATAAGTCCATTGTTTTAGTATCTGTACCAATGAAGCTGTTCCTGTTGTTTTTATATTTGTATGATGTCATACTGGAGTTTAATATTCACTAAGGAAATTATCATACCTTGATTTTTTTTCAATGTGATAAGATTTTTATTATTATGTATAAAACATTATTTTTTTCATTGTCATTTACCATGTACACTTTGTAGAACAATTTCCATTTACCTAGAAAATATTTGTCATATGGTAAATAAATATAGTACAGTTTATTTTTGTGAAACATTTTTAACTTGTATGAACGTTGTTTACCATTCATATTTAAGTCTCCCAAACAAAGTTTGGAGACTTATTGTTTTTGCTCAGTTCTTATTATTTTTATTATTCTTTGTTTATATTAATTTTTATTGATTTTTCATCTGCTTTTATTACAACTTAATTTTAGTATGTTAAGTTTA
Organism: Mytilus galloprovincialis; assembly: GCA_037788925.1. Classification (NCBI taxonomy): domain Eukaryota; kingdom Metazoa; phylum Mollusca; class Bivalvia; order Mytilida; family Mytilidae; genus Mytilus; species Mytilus galloprovincialis. The sequence continues at coordinate 74,341,108 of CM075342.1, read as the reverse complement.
TTTTCGCATATGAAAATGATGAATTAAAATAAAAGTAATGTAATCATGTTTATATTTAGATTAGTAATAAAATGATCTAAAAGTGCTATAAATACATTTTATAGATAATTGTACATTTTCATTGCTTTAAATCTTATTTTTGTTATAAATGTGATCTGTTGTGTATTTTCATGTTCATCTTTATATATCAGAATAAAATATTTTGGTATTCTTATAATTAACTCATTGATCATTTTGAAAGAGTAAAGAAGAGCAAAAAAGAAAAACCAAGGGTAACAAAGAAAAAAAAATCACAAAAATACTGAACTATTAGGAAAATTCAAAACGGAAAGTCTCTAATAAAATGGCAAATCAAAAGAATGGACAACACTGTTATATTCATGACTTTGTACAGGCATTTTCTTATGTTGAAAATTGTTGATTAAGCCTGGTTTTATAGCTAGCTTAAACTCTCACTTGTATGACAGTCACATCAAATTCCATTTTATTGACAAAGATGTTCGAACAAAACAAACAGACATAGTAGGTAAAAATGACACAAATAGGGGAACAGCAGTCAACATTGTGTAATAATCTTAATCACTTTAAAAGTAAAAAAATATGTAACAAATAAGCACAAAAAGTCATAAAGACAAAATGAAATACAAGAATACAAAAATTTACAATAGCATAATAATGGGATATGTAATTATCGCTGTTTTGTGCATTTTTCCTTTGATCTTTTTTTGTGATAATTTTCATATCATGCTACTCGCTTGAGATGGAAAATTATCACTAGTAACTAAGCATGCACGTGGCGTTGCTAACGAAATTGACAATGTCGTCATAGGTAAAATAGCGATAAAAAGATTATCATTGTTCATCTCAACTCGATTGCCTTTCTCTCTTTCACCGTCCCTGCTCAAGCGAGAAAATCAATCTCAATGAGATGATCACCGATAACCTATAAGTACATAAGTATTTATATATCAAAGAAATACAAAAAGGCATTGGCACTCACACCGCATCTTCCCATATTTATATATGGACAAAAAGAAACCATCAGGTATTCCTATTACTCCAAACAGAGTAAGACAAGATGTTTTAAGAGGGTAAGACCAGCAATGAATATGTAACGGTTTATTTCTTCCTCTGAGATATTTTATCCTGAGGATAATTTGTCCCGGTAATTTTTTTCCAGGCATGGTATTTCACAGGTTGATTTTTTCCAGAGGAGTGAAAATCTATCTGTATTATGCGGATAGTATGTACCGGTATATATTTGCTGTACTATATTTCACAGAACCGTGTGAAATAGAGTCCCATTAACTACTATGTAAGTTACTCACAATCAATATATACCTGACTATGATTATAAAATGTTTCACAAAGGTAGACAAAATTTGCATAATTTATCAAAGGGAGGTAATTATGAGCAATTTATATTTTAAAGATATTAATATATTTCTGAATCTATTTTATAGTGAAATTTTTCCTTGAATCTTATTTTTTATATATTCATTTATATAAAAAAATGACTTACAACTTGATTTAATAAGACAGATAAAATTTCACAGGTAAAAACTATCCAGCTGTTAAACATGCTTTTGTTCCAATATATTGTTATGCTATGATTTATCTGATTTCCATATAATCAACAACTACATCTCTGTCCCCAGACAAAACTATTTATATAGTTAAAAATATCATCATAATCAAATTCTTCTATTACTGTTAACAGTAGTAATGCAACTATATTTCTACCTTACTTTTAAATTTATATTTGTACTGAGATCTAAAGACAACTCACTTTTACATGTATTTCACTAACCTTATTTAATCATGATATTATTTTCACAATTACGATCTTTGAAATTACTTCTGGTTTTCTTCCCTATGTTTCATGATAATTTTCTTTTTAAAAGGATGATATTGACATGAATATTTCAGGAAATTTTTTCAAGGATAATTTGTGAAATTATTTCCCTTTATAATACATTTTTTTTAACAATCTCGCTTTAATTTAAATACACTATTATTATTTCATTGTATTTTTAAAGGATAAGTTTTTCTAATAACTATTCAATAAGTTAACTACCCAGGAAGAATTTCACGGCAAAAGAAAAAATATACCAGGGAAATATTTTCCTCCTGATAAAAAGATAACAACTACTGTAACATTTTTTCCTCCGGATCAAATTTCACCCAGATATAATTTTGCTTTACATATACATCATAATCTTCTGCTATACAAATATATACTCAGTCACAAAAAAAACTTCACTCTTAGGTTACAGCCTTGAGCATGAAAACTAAGAGAGAGGTATCAGATGACCCTGAAAGGTAAACATACATTACTTTCTTAACAACATCTGCCATACAAATCTATACTCAGTCACAAAAACTTCACTCCTAGGTTACAGCCTGAAGCTTTGAAAACTAAGAGAGATATCAGATGACCTTAAAAGGTAAACATACACGCACCTATTCGTCCCAAGTCAGGAGCCTCAGGCCTTTGTTAGTCTTGTATTATTTAAATTTTGGTTTTTGTGTACAATTTGGAAATTTGTATGGCGTTCATTATCACTGAACTAGTATATATTTGTTTAGGGGCCAGCTGAAGGACGCCTCCGGGTGCGGGAATTTCTCGCTACATTGAAGATCTGTTGGTGGCCTTCTGGTGTTGTTTTTTCTATGGTCGGGTTGTTGTCTCCTTGACACATTTCCATTCTCAATTTTATTACTTTCTGTACAACATCTGCCATACAAATCTATACTCAGTCACTAACACTTTACTCTTAAGTTACAACCTTGAGCAGTGAAAACTAAGAATGAGATATCAGATGACCTTAAAAGGTAAACATACATCGCTTTCTTTACAACATCTGTCATACAAATCTATAGTCAGTCACAAAAACTTCACTCTTAGGTAACAGCCTTAAGCAGTGAAAACTAAGAGAGAGATATCAGATGACCTTAAAAGGTAAACATACATCGCTTTCTTTACAACATCTGTCATACAAATCTATAGTCAGTCACAAAAACTTCACTCCTAGGTAACAGCCTTAAGCAGTGAAAACTAAGAGAGAGATATCAGATGACCTTAAAAGGTAAACATACCTCGCTTTCTTTACAACATCTGTCATACAAATCTATAGTTAGTCACAAAAACTTCTCTCCTAGGTAACAGCCTTAAGAAGTGAAAACTAACAGAGAGATATCAGATACCACTAAACGTAAACACACATTACTTTCTTAACAACATCTGCTATACAAATCTATACTCATCACAAAAACCTCACACTTAAGTTTCAGCCTTGAACAATGAAAACTAAAAAAAGAGATATATCCGATGCCTATAAAAGGTAAACATGCATCGCTTTCTTTACAACACCTGCCATAAAAATCGTTACTTATTCCCAAAAAAAGATACTCTTAAGTTACAGCCTTGAGCAGTGAAAGCTAAGAGAGGGATATCAGATGACCTTAAAAGGTAAACATACATTGATATCTTTACAACATCTGCCATACAAATCTTCACTCAGTCACAAAAACTTCACTCCTAGGTAACAGCCTTAATTTTGGGGCCCTTTATAGCTTGTTGTTCGGTGTGAGCCAAGGCTTTGAGCACTTGTAACTAAAAGAGAGACCTAAGATGCTATAAAAGGTAAAATGCATTGTTTTTTGTTTACAACATCTGCCATACGAATCTATACTCAGTCACAAAAACTTCACTTTTAATTTACAGCCTTGAGCAGTGAAAACTTAAAGAGAGACATCAGATACCCTGAAAGGTAAACATACATCGCTTTATTTACAACATCTGCCATACAAATCTATACTCAGTCACAAAAACTTCACTCCTAGGTAACAGCCTTAATTTTGGGGCCCTTTATAGCTTGTTGTTCGGTGTGAGCCAAGGCTCCGTGTTGAAGGCCGTACATTTACCTATAATGGTTTACTTTTTTAAAATTGTTATTTGGATGGAGAGTTGTCTCATTGGCACTCACGCCACATCTTCCTATATCTGATTAAGCAGTGAAAACTAAGAGAGATATCAGATGACCTTAAAATGTAAACATACATTTCTTACTGTACAAAATCTGTGATACAAATCTATACTCCGTCACAAAAACATCCCTCTTAAGTGTCAGCCTTGAGCAGTGAAAACTAAGAGAGACATCAGATGACCCTGAAAGGTAAGCATACATTGCATTCTTTACAACATATGTCATACAAATCTTTACTCAGTCACAAAAACTTCACTCTTAAGTTACAGCATTGAGCAGTGAGACCCTGAAAGGTAATCATACATTGCATTCTTTACAACATCTGTCATACAAATCTATAGTCAGTCACAAAAACTTCACAATTAAGTTACAGCCTTGAGCTGTGAAAACTAAAAGAAAGATATCAGATGACCTTACATGCATTGCATTCATTACAACACCTGCCATGCAAATCGATCTTACTCAGGATGGCGCATATTCAACTTTCGAAGCAATATTTCATCTTTACTTGGAATCCTTCTTTTAATAATTTCTTTTTAAGCAGCAACCTTTAACAAGGATATATTAATAAACGCAAGCTCTGTGATATCGTATCAGCAGTGATAGATATAATATATGTGCAGTTGCTGCTAGCTTGTTGAAAAACAGAGATGGAAAGTTAACAATTGGAGTTCTGAAAACATTTTATTTGTCGTAAAGTTTTGTTATGATCCGAACCTCATTGTCAATTTCTAGATGTTATTCAACATATTAGACATAACTACCTGTATCTTTGTTATCCTTTTTTTCTTAAATTCGAATGGATAGAAGAGTTGAAGTGACATAGTCCTCGACTTTTTTAATCATTTTGTGAGGACATCATCTTTATAAGAGAACAGATAATACTATATACCTCTCTGAAGTGCCTGTGTGAAATCATAAATAAGTAAAGGGGTTAAAACTATTTTGATTGATCTCAACTATCTGTCTTCAATCTTAATCGTCGGACTAAGGGAAGATAATTTAAAAGAATATGTAATAAAATCAAAAGAGTAAAATGAAAAGGACAGTAGAGTAACTACAATGTATATACAAGGCTTAAAACATTACAGTACAAACAAAATAATTGTTTACAATAATATACCGGATCAAAGAATTTTCTCAGTAAATGATTTTGTTTAAAGTGCTCAATTTCTGGTACGGATATCTAATTTCGACCTCTTTATTTCAAAGAATATTCTAATGCTTCTCCATGAACAGTGACCAAAAAGTAAAATAACAAAAATACTGAACTTAGAGAAAAATCAATTCGGAAAGTCCATAATCACATAGTAAAATCAAATAACAAAACGCATCAAAAACGAATGGTAACCTTAATTCTGAGTATTTTACATTACTCATATTCAGAGGCATTGACTGAATAACTATCGAAATAATCCAAATATACTGATGCAATGTTCATTTAGAGATTCTAGTCTGTCAATTGAATTTGTTCTTATGGCAAATGTACACTGCTAATGATGAAGATAACATGTGTGCATAGTAATCCATAAATAGCTACAGATGTTGGTTAGTACTTTCTCAGCATTTAATTAAGCATATCTAAATTTAAATTGTAATTACTTAATCTACATGTTATATTATTTTCATTTTTTTTAAATATATATATATAATTTTGATATGATTTTTGATATTAAATGCACTTTTATTAAAATTTTAAATTTGACATGCCAAAAAACTTCATTTTAGGAAATGTTATCCCGATAAAAAGACTATGATCAGTTTATTGTCTGTGTTTTAAGGTGGTGTTTTAAGTTCATATAGTACGTACTTTTATGTGTAAATGTGAAACAGACCTGGTTAAGAGCTCATAAATTGAAATTTCATGTAACTCAAAAATAAAAATAAGAAAAAAACCCGATCAAATATAAGAACAAATCAATGGACGAAATCTTTAGATATAAAGAGATGTTGTATGTTTGAAATAAAACACATGTCAAAAGACATGGATATCAACGTAATGTTTACTTCCAGAATAAATGATTTCAACTATCTGAGCCTGAATTCTGAATTTCTGTACTTCAAAATAAGATTAAATCGGCGTTTCGCATTTCAACTGCGCTGATCAGCATTTTATTTGCGCCGATTTTGTTTTTCTTTTGCGCCGATTTCTTAAAAGGTAAACTACAGGTTAATTACAGGTGAATTGATATAAGAAGATGTGGTATGAGTGCAAATAAGACAACCCTCCATCCAAGTCGTGTTATTTTTCATTTACCATTATAGAACTCTTCCGTTAGCCAGTTGCACACTATATTCACATACTTTAAAATCAAGAGGTAAAAACATAAGATTAAAGCACTCTGTTTATATTAAAACAAGAGTGCACACACTGAAATGTCTCGCCTTCTTTACTAATCATTGATTTTATGTTGATAGTCCTAAATGTAAAGCTTTATTACAACTGTCACATAAACATAACATTAACCAAGAAAACCAAACATTGATCAATGAACCATGAAAATGTCAAGGTCAGATCGACATGATAAACCATGCCAGGCAGACATGTACAGCTAACAATTCTTCCATACAACAAATATAGTTGACCTATAGCTTATAGTTTAAGAAAAACAAACCAAAACACAAAAACTTAATACTGAGCAATGAACTGTGAGAATGAGGTCAAGGTCAAATAAAATCTGCGCGACTGACATATAGATTATAAAATATTTACATACACCAAATATAGTTGGCCTGTTGCTTATTGTATTAGAAAAATAGACCAAAACTCAAAAACTTAACTTTGACCACTGAACCATGAAAATGAGGTCAAGGTCAGATGACACCTACAATCATTCCATACACCAAATATAGTAGACCAATTGCATACAGTATAAGCAAAACAGACCAAAACACAAAAACTTAACTATAACCACTGAACCATGAAAATGAGGTCAAGGTCAGATGACACCTCTCAGTTGGACATGTACACCTTACAGTTCTTCCATACACCGAATATACTAGACCTTTTGCTTATAGTATCTGAGATCGGGACTTGACCACCAAAACTTAATCTTGTGTACTGATCCATGAAATGAGGTCGAGGTCAAGTGAAAACTGTCTGACGGGCATGAGGACCTTGCAAGGTACGCACATACCAAATATAGTTATCCTATAATAAGAGAGAACTTAACATTACAAAATTTTTAGTCTCTTAATTATTTGTCGTAATTGTCAATAACGAAGTCCATCTTTTCTTTGTCTGGCTCACGTACTTATGTGCATGACCTTCGATTGTTATAGAATTGACTCCTCGGCTCGTTGTGCACAGTGTGCAATATGTCCATCGTGTTACAGCAAAGTTCCAGAACAATATGATTCAAAATGAACTAAAACCTATATTTATAAACAGATTTTACCAATATACCTTCACGGTATAGTACATGTACAAGTATTAACTTACCTGTAAATCTAATTAAGAGCAAATATAAAATCGGCGCAAATGAAAATTTTGAAAATCGGCGCAAATGTCATACGCCCGATTAAATATTTTCTATTGTTCTAAGTCTCAACCTGGGCTCGATTGGTCTAACAACTATATGGCAAGCCTGTTAACACTGATGTTGTGAATTCAAACCAAACACAAGGCAGTTGTGCTCGATCCCATGTCAGTTTTATTGCCGACTGACGCCGATCGGGCGTCCACCAATAATAACTACGAAAAAGCCAGCAGTACTGAAGGTGGCATTGAACACAAACCATTCAATCAATAATAACAAAAACAGTACTTTATTTTAAGACGGATACACAGTTAGCTATATAACTTATCTTCCCTGATGTGCCTTCATCAACAAAAATTATAAAAAAGGTGTAAAACAAACAATAAGTGTAAAACAAAATTGTAAGAGTTCCGCGGAACCTAGTGTCTCGCCTACTTTTGCTGTTAATCGCAGACTCAACAAAAATGAGGGGAAAATCAATAACAATATTCCTCTCAATACTATCTTTTGTTTGTAAGAAGCTTCCGTCCAAGTTTGGTAAAAATCTAGGATAATGTATGAATCTAATAAATGTTTAAATAACATTAACCTCAGACTGTATGTAATTATTAACTGGAAGAAAAACTAAGTCCATTTATAAGTAAAATACGGAAAAAAATGATTTTTTTTTTCTCCAAAATTTACTAGATACTATCTTATGATCAGAAACAAGCTTCTGTCCAAGTTTGGTACAAATCAAGGATAGTGTAAGAAAGTTATTAAGATTTTAAAAAGTTTAAACAGAGTGGATGGATTGTTTCCTGGTCCATTTATAAGTAAAAACGGAAGAAATGAAATTTTATTTTTACAAAATTTTCTTCTGGATACTATCTTAAGCTCGACAAAAATGTTCCGAAATCCCTATAAGGTGCACACAATTGTTCGAAATGTATTCGGTTGCATTTAGATTTTCGTCCAGTTTTAAACCTCGTATAACGTGTTTGGCTTATAAACTATATGTTCGTATCCGTTTTCACAGAACAATATCTTTTAATTAACTCAAAACTCGAAATCCCTATAAGGTGCACACAATTGTTCGAAATGTATTCGGTTGCAAGGCAAGAAAATGTCATCTATCGTGGATCCCCCTATTATTTCAGATAACAACACATTCAATGTCAAAACCTAATTTGAGGTCCGATTTTGATTAAAGATCCGATTGAGATGAAATCTTTAATATATATTAATAAAATTAACGGTACCAATTTTCTTGCACCAGATGCGCATTTCGACAACACATGTCTCTTCAGTGATGCTCGTGGCTAAAATATTTGAAATCCAAAGCTTATATAAAAGATGAAGAGCTATAATCCAAAAGGTCCATAAAGTATAGCCAAATCCGTGAAAGGAATCAGAGCTTTGCACGAGGGAGATACATTCCTCAATTTATAATAATTTATAATATTTTGTAACATTCATCAATGTGTTCCGTTTTTTTTATGGTTATCAAACGTTTTTATCCTTGTTTCAAAATTCCAATAGGGAACATATATCATATTATTGTAGTAAACAAGGATTTATTACAAAATTGAAATATTTTATGACATGTCTACTGGTAAACTGGGTCACATATTTTTCTACATAGCCATCAATGATATATAGCTATACACCTAATAGTTGTTCTCTGGTGGATAGTGGTCTCATTGGCAATCATACCACATGAAAGTTCGCCAATTCCAACTATTTGGATTAAAAAAAAACTTAACCATAAAGAGTCGGTGTAAACTACACGATAACGACAAAATAACAACAAAATATGCGCATTGTCGGAAAACTTGCTAGAAAACGAGAAAAAGTCGGCACGTTCAGTTTTTCGTCCAACTTTAAAAAGCTCGTCTAACGTGTTTGGCTTATAAACTATCTGTTCGTATCCGTTTTCACAAAATATGAGAGACTCCAATATCAATCTTTTAATTAACTTGTCATTTTTGAACAATAAAATATGTTTAAACTAAACTAAACCATCTAATTTTGAAACACCTAGTCTCCGAAGCACCTAGTTCCTGAGACAACTTCTTACCAGACTATTAAAAACGACCCGTTCGAGGGACTGCGACCATTCCCATGGGAAATTACAGTTTTAGAACAACCCGGTAGCTTGCAACAATCGTAAAGACTTCTAAATTACTTGCTTCAAAACCGCAAACTTTCAACTCGAACTAGGTTTAAAAACTTTCCAATTCTAACTTCTTTATTTGCTGGTATACGCTATCCTATGCATATCCATCAACAGCAAAATAACAAATGAACGAAATCGCACGACGTATCTGTGTCTTTATATACCAATAGCGCGGACCGCAAGAAGAGCACCCTAGCAATAACGAGTTCATACAAACCAAAGATAACAGGATGCTTATCAATAAAGCTGTAGTGAATGTATAGTTCAAACGGTAATTTATAGTGATTACAACTCAACAATGAACTATAAACACTATTTTATGCTTAAACATGTTAAAGTGCATTTTTGTCACACTCGTACAAATAAGTTTTATTTAATGAATGGCTATTATTTATTTTGAATTAATGGAACCATTAAATCAATTTTTGACTCTTTACATTGAATAATCCGCGAAGCGGATTATGTTAAATGTGAAGAGTCAAATATTGATTTTATGGTTCTATAAATTCAAAATAAATTATTGCCATTCATTATAAATAAATTTCTATCAAAAATAAGGCTAAAAGAACTTTTTATAGTATTCATATTAACAATATAACAACGTACACACATGTTGGCGTATGAATACACAATGTCAGAGTGGGCGTGTCCCATAAAAATTGACAACATTGAAAATAAAACGAATACTTTTAACCAATCAGAAGACAGTAAATACACCAAATTTATTTATATGAATATATTATCCGCCAGTGTATATATTGTATATTTATGAACCGTTTCCTTCGAATTGATTGACACTACCTTCTTTCCACATGTGTTTACCTTTTCTTTTATCACGACATCACGGGTTTTCCCTCGCACATGAACTGTGCGGTTGCAAGTGTTTTATTGCTTAGGTCACTGCATAAGGAATAGCTGTTGGCGAATTAGAGTACACAAAGGAATAATTCAACAGCAGTATATATCTGAATATTTTGATGAAATGGAGAATTTATTTTAGACGAAAGTCTATGTAAACGTGTTTTATAGTAAAACATTAAAGTAAAAGGAAAACAGTTGTTAAATTTGAAATATCTTTCATATCTTTATACCGCCCACTTTATACAGCTACACCACTAATCCTTATATAAAACTGGTTTACAGTCCTTATTGCACCATTCTTTCATGTATTGCATAAATTAATTTTAGATTCATCTTGAACATTTAACAGATCATTCCATCAAAAAACTTCTTTCTGAAATGAACGTGAGCTTTATATAATGACATTAGTAGTCTTTTCATTACTATTAATTTTTCTAATTTTTTGTTTGATATTTTACTAGAATACATATCCGTTACTTTTTCTGGCCAAACTGCATCATTGGAGGAAACATGAATTACACCTTAAGGTAATAATCATAATATGTCAACAAAGTTCAGTAAACAAAAAAAAGTTATCTGGTTGCTATATGATAGATCGATAGAGTAGCGTGTTTCATATTTCATAATTTGTTTTTTGCACTCTGAATTTTCAATAAGTTGTTCTGATTGCCTTAGTTTACTACATATTAAATCAATTAAGGAAACTTAATCAGTTACAATATAGAGAATTGCAAAAATAAAGAGTTCACTATTTCCAATCTTAACCTAAATATATATATATTAGCTGTTATCGGACAACCTTGACATACTCTTCATTCTATATATTTTATTAATGTTAAATTAAAGATAAAACATATTAATACAACAGTTTTCCTCATATAAATGTAAAAAGTATCCGCATATATTTCAAGCAACATATATTGTATTAACAAATCCATATCTTTACTTCATTATAACTTTTTAGAATTATAAATTTAACCAAAAAACAATAAGGAATTGAAAACGACTTTATTTACGATATTCACACAAACAAACAAATGATTTCATTTGTTTATTTTAGAATTATACTAAAAATTTTGTAATGAGTTTAAGTGTAAAAGATGTTGTTTTGTCATTTTATGTTATCTTTCAATTTAACCACACAACGATAAGGAATTAAAACGACTTTATTTAAGATATTCAAACAAACAAACAAATGATTTCATTTGTTTTTTTTTTAAATTTTACTAAAATTCTTGTAATGAATTTATGTGTAAAAGATGGGTTTTTTTTTGTCATTTTATGTTGTCTTTCATATTACCGTTAAAATTCGCGAACGAATGACCAAGGTGATTGACGTGCCTTTTTGTGTGTATTTGATTCCGTGGCCAAACAAAAAGCCTCAAATTGACAAAGTGTTTGACATGACGTCATACAAAATAGGTGTATTTCCTTGTTATATAAATAGACATTGTACATCAAAGGTATATAACACGACGGGAGTCGTACCACATACAAGAATATACTTATAAAGGTAAGGTATAGTTGCTTATAGTGTTTATATTGCTGTCAATCCTTGAATGTAAGGAAACTCATCAAGAATATTCGAAAAGATCTATGGTTTTAAAATATTGATTAAGAATTAGTGAAATGTATAAACACAAAATAAAACACTCAAGTTTAAATTCACGTGAAATCATTTTTTTAGATGAAAGTTTTGTAACTGGTTAAAATATTTTTTAGGAATAAATAAAAAATAATCACAAAAATATAATGAAATAACATGTGACGTGAATTAAAAAAAAGAAGAAATATTCTAATTGGTGTAATTATTTTCATATCAGTTGTAGGTCTCCATATTTGATGTATATAAAATAAAGATGAAAAATGCAAGCAATTTTTGCCAAAGCTATAAATCGTTAATAAATTTACTTTGATCAAGGTTCAAATTAAAGACCGCTTAAAGTCTTAAATGCATAAAGATAAAGATCAATTGTTTTAGAAACATATGAGAGCTTTTATAGTGATTAAGATAATAACCCAATGTTAACTGATGTTCCCCTATTTATGTCTGTTTGTTTTGTTCAAACTTCGTTGTCAATATAATGGAGTTTTATGCGAATGTCCTACAAGAGAGATGGTTAGCTAGCTATAAAACTAGTTTAAATCGACAATTTTTGCCCAGTCAGGAATATAACAGTTGTAAACCTTTCGTTTGATGTTTTTGAGCTTTTGATTTTGTCACCTGATTAGGGACTTTTCGTTTTGAATTTTCTTAGGAGTTTAGTATTTTTGTGATTTTTCTTTTTTCATCTCAAACACATCATCAGAAAATATAGTTATATGCTTAGACTATACAAATAAAATTGAAAGTGTATTTTTTGCTTTCAGATGTCATTTCTATTGCAAAGTATCTGTATAATACTATTAAGTATTACAGTAAATGGCCTGATTGAGGACAAGCCGATGCCACGATTATTATATGAATGTTTCTACAACCAAACTAGAAAGTTTGATATAACTACAAAACCGTCTTATTCAGTATTTACACATTGTCGAAATTACTACTGGACAAAGACAGCCGCGGACAGATATAGTGTAAATATTGACCCGGGTGTATTTACTTATGTGGAAAGATTAGAAAATAATCTATTTAACCATAGACAGAAGAGACAGGCGACCCAAGGAGGGCCGTTCCAGAGACGGATTAGGAAAGAAATTCGAGCTATGACAGATACAGAGAGACAGGCATTTTTCAATGCTGTCGTACAACTCAAACTTGATACTGTAAGTTATCGGTATATTTAATGTTTACACATTAATTTGCTGTTAATTTGTTGTCATTCAAACAAATTATCTGAAGTAAAAATGTAAAAGGGTTCCTTAATATCTATGCTAAACAGCCAAATTCTTCTCAAATAAAAAACCACAAACATAAACTGACTAAAACATGTCATATGTTGTGGTATACCAGTACAATGAATTATTTTAATGATTTATTATGAAAGTTTTATTTGTTTTAATAATTCAAATAAATCCTAAACACTAAACAATATCTTAAGGTTTCAAGATATTATCCCTCTGAGAAATCTTTTTAATTTTTTAATTAATAACTTTATATTACAGAGTGTGAGACCTAATATATACGACGCCATTGGAGGTCTACATTCAGCTAATGCAGTACAAGCGGCCCATTTTGGACCTAATTTCCTGGGATGGCATAGATATTTCTTATATATGTAAGTATAATTTACTTTTATTATAATTAACGTAACGGTACCCAAATTGCACCTATTTAGCAAAAACGGCAGCGGAAATCTTGCAAGATTTCCTAGACACTAAACAATTAGTATTTTTATGAATTGATACTATGCACGTTTTTCAACATAGATTAAAATATTTAGAAATACACAAAACATTCACAGTATTTATCAACAGATGAAGTGTTTACTGAAAAAAACAAAATGTACCGAAACGTCGTCAAAACGTCATCTTTTTAAAATTAGCAAATATAATATGTTTTAAGTATCCATATCTAAAAAAATGAAGAGTAAGCATGGAAAAATATCCAATTATTCAAAATATTTGAAAAAATTAAACAAAAGCTCTGTTATTCGACTATTGACGATGCGAATTTAAGCATGGATGCAATTTGTGTACTCCTCATTACAGAATCATTTATGGTTTGGAGGTCAGTTCAGACCAACTTTTTTATGATTCCATATCGATTAAAAATCAAATTGGTGTACCTATATAATAAAGAAGGATATGTCTACAAAATAAACACAAAATGGAAATTTTTGTTTTGATCATAAAAAAAAACGTAGTTGAAAAAACTGTCAAAATAGGTGCAATTTAGGTACCATCACGTTATGCCGTACTTTAAATTTCTAATCTTTCCTTAAAATATTTTATACTGAGTTTTACTCTACACAGTATCAAAATCAAAGATGCAGTATATCCAATTATTATGAATAAAAGAAATGACATTATAAGCCAAAAAAGACAGTAACCAGACAATACGACAAAGATAAATTAATCCAGAGATAACGTTCATTGTAAGTCAAAAATACACTTTAAAAACGCAATCCAGAGATAAACGGCCATTACTATTGGGTATAGTTTGACTGTTTTTTAAGTTCTAAATAGATAATTGGAAAATTATGATTGAATGTTACTTTCAAAGGACATCCAACGATATGAACTACATAAAAAAAAGGACGAAAGATACCAGAGGGACAGTTAAACTCATATATCAAAAATAAACTGACAACGCCATGGCTAAAAATGAAAAAGACAAACAGACAAACAATAGTACACATAACAAAACATAGAAAACTAAAGAATAAAAAACACGAACCCCACGAACCCTAACTGACGAAAAAAATACCTACTAGTAAAACAGTCATGCAAAATACATTTTAGACCACTCGGTCACTCATAAACTCGATCTGTAAATAATTTTAAGGTACATAAATACTAGTTTACTTTTTGAAATCAAATTTATTTTAACAACATTTCTTTCTATTCATTTAAAGTTATACTAATTTTCTTTATATCGTATTGGTAAGTTAGTTTATTTACATAAATTTTGTTTTCAATATTTAATGCATGCGAAAAAACTTCGAACAAAAAGGGGCAGAAATTCATATGCAACAATTTTGATAATACTGTAATTTATCAAAAACAACACTGGTTGATATTTACATATGGTTTGTTATATGAAT
The DNA here is from genome assembly GCA_037788925.1 of Mytilus galloprovincialis. Classification (NCBI taxonomy): domain Eukaryota; kingdom Metazoa; phylum Mollusca; class Bivalvia; order Mytilida; family Mytilidae; genus Mytilus; species Mytilus galloprovincialis. Next base: position 74,325,915 of record CM075342.1, on the reverse strand, counting down.
AATAATGAGCCAATCTATCCCCAGCAATGACCTATCAATTTCTTATGATATATAACTACGTTTTATTAATTTAGTAGGATAATGGCACAGTAACATACTTAATGTTCAAGGTTAGACCATATCAAAGCGTTCAGCTATAGTACTTTATCATATATGTTTTAATTAGTAATTAAAACAGCTGATACCTGTCAAAAATAAATAGTAGAAATATTATTTTTCTTCATTTGCAAGCATATTTATTTTATTATTAAAACTAGTAATTTGATAAACATGTTTTTTTTGTCACACTTTAAAAAGATCTTGAAAAAATTCATTTAAAAAAAAGATAAACATTATTCCTTGAATTTGATGCGAATGTCATACAAGTGAGAGGTTTAGCTAGCTTTAAAACCAGGTTTATTCCACCATTTTCTACAGAAAAAAATTGCCTGTACCAATTCACGAATATTGGGATGTTATTTATTTGTTTGGTGTGTTTGAGCTTTTGATTTTGCCATTTGATTAAGGACTTTCCTTTTTTAATTTTCCTCTGAGTTCCGTATTTTTGTGATTTTACTTTTTCTTATACAGAGATACGTCATCATGTATTTATATATGCTAAGATATTTTATATTAAATAGTATGTACAAAATAAATAGGATTGCCATCTTAATAATATCTGAAATGTGACCTCATCTGTACCGTATGGGAATAAGATTTAATATTTTGTCTTGTATGGATATGTAGTTTTAAGAAAATTCTAATTATAGACAATCAACATGCTGGTGTTTAATTGTAGATTTGAAGAAGCACTGAGGACCAAAGACCCGGATGTTTCTCTCCCCTACTGGGACAGTACCAAGGACTTCAACATGCAGCTGGACGACCCTATTGACTCCATTGTCTGGACGGCCCGATTCTTTGGAAATGGAGATGGAATTGTAGATTCTGGACCATTTGCCAACTGGAGAGATCCAACAGATGCCGTTTTACAGAGAAATATTGGAAGTCCTGGTTCCCTAATGACACCTGATGGGATACAGGCCGTTTTGTCACAGAGGTTCCATAGAGATATAACACAACCGACATCGGGAGCTAATAATGACCTTGAAGGTCACCATAACAACGTCCATGCTTGGATAAATGGTCACATGGGTGGATTAACAAGTAGTGCGTATGATCCTCTATTTTTTCTGCATCATTGCTACATCGATTACGTATGGGAACTTTTTAGAAGACAACAATTTCAACAAGGTCTTAATCCACAATTTGATTACCCAAACACTGGAGTTGATGGTCATTGGCCTTGGTCAAGAATGGTTAATTTAGGAAGAATACGTAATGTTGATGGTTATCATAATGCCTTTATGAGGATATATGAATACGAAAGATCTCCTGAATGCCCTGATTGTGGGGATTCACCATATTTAGAATGTGATGCAACACGACAAGTATGTGTGTCAGTTTCATCCAGGGCATTCCGAACGAATGGTCCGCAACTACCTACCGGAAATACCTTCGGAGCACCCGTAGCGTCTATGATGAGAAGCAACGAAAGAATGGCATTTAGTAATGACCCACTAGAAAAGACACTTGACGTACAGCAGAAGTTTGTACCTACACGTATAGATCCCAGGACGATTGAAAAACAAGTTAACAGAGTCAAACGTGCAGTATATAACCCAAAACTAGCAGCAGCAAAAGCCGAAATGTTACACCCAGCTGATAACCATGGTGTAGGCTTGTCAGAAAGTAGCATTTCAATTAGAACACCTTTTGGTAGAATTAAAACATCAATGTCAGATATCACTGGTAGATCTCCAGGATTTGATCATTTAAATGGCGGAAACGTTTTCCCAGATCCCAATTCTTCACAAAATAGAAATTATTTTAGCGATGTCAGATCCCCTGTTGGTGGTTCGAACATTGGAGGTATGCGTTCTAATACTGGTCAAGCACAGCACAAAACAGTTTTGTCAACTTCCGAAATGAAAGGATTACCAACAATTGCTAAGAGAAGAGGTAAAACTTCAAGTGCAAACGCCTTTAACATTCTTGTAGACAATGACGAAATTGTAGAAAAAAGTAGATTTATCGATTTGCCTATGCAGAATACCTTTGCTATGGATGGGATCTCCGATGTTGGGCGATGGGCTTTTACTCCGGTCAGAATTATACACAAGCGTCCACCTGGTTCGTCTTTTGACTGTAAAATTATAAAAAATGGACGCGTTTCGGAAGGCGCTGACTTTTATTCTCCGTCTAATTATTTGAATCTTCAACAGCAATTAAGAACTGGGTCACCAGCATCGTATCCTAAAGCTGTAAGATCTGGGTCTGGGGCATCGAAAGTTTTCGTTCAAGCGGACGGTGTTTCATACGAAGGAAAGTATATTGATTATGCAATCGTAGATGAAAGACAGCCTATATCTGAGACAGTAACATTTGTAGCAATTAAACACCCAAAACTCGGATCAAGTCAATCATATATCACAGCATATGACGCAAACGGACGAATCTGTCAACCACGTTGTTTAATTTCCGGATCAAGCCCGCCAAAGTATAAGATCTGTTCTGGACTGATTTCTGTTACTGAATCCTTACCGAAAATGTACGGAGATACATACGGGGATGCAGTAATGAACAGGTATTCATTTGACAGTCAACATTGCCCAACAAACAAAGATGACGATATATTTCTGACATTTTATTGTGATTATGAAAACACGTGGCCATGGGTTGGATATCCTCATCTTTAAACAAATCGATTGAAAAGGGACGAAATGAGCTTGTCGATAGCTATTACGTTACTATCCAAAATGGTAGACAAGATTTGCGATAAACTTTACATCGTATCTCCTATCTCTTGAAATAAATACATGTGGCGCTGTTTAGACTAAAACACGAGTTACATTCATTTACTGTACTAATGAAAATCTACAAAAAGGGGCCAACCAACTGTTGAATATGATTCTTAAATCTATGTTAATTTTGTTTCATAGCAATTGGACAACTCTTTATGTGTTGATCTGGACATAAATCATGACAAACGGTTTTTAGTTAACTGCTTTGTTTAATGATTGTATTTCCTCTTTTGTCATATTTTTCATTTTTGTTTAGGAGGTTATTATATTTTTATATTTTGTAATGTTTTATTGTGTAATGAATAGGAGAGGATAAGACAGTAACTTAACAACGTTTTCGAATATATTTATAACTTACTTTTCTGTAAATTGGGAAATCATAACCGAGAACCTTGACATGTTCTGAATGAATTCTAAATGTTGTGTATAATATATTATCAGCGAAATATCTTTGATTTTGCTCTTGCCATGGTTCCCTGTGATTGCTATAATACATACGTTGAGTTGTTTTTACTTACTCAACAATTTTGAAATGTCTGTTAACAGTTACTTTACTATAACAGCATTACCAGAAAAGATGCCTTATTATCAGTAAAGGTATACAGATATTTTGTAAGACACAAATTAGTAATTTCATTGAAATTCCATTATGTTATTTATTCATCAATCATTATGTAAATTGTATTTAGTTTTTAATTTATTTATCATTTATTCATGTATTACACTCATGAAAATTTGAAATAAACCAGGAACGAATCCTAATTAGATATATTTAACGTGATCATGAATGGTTAATTATTCATACAATATACCACATTTGTGTGAAAGAAATGACAATCCTAATAGGCCACAATAAAAAAAAATAAAGATCGATGGGTGTAGACACGAACAAATAAGAGCTACTGACACGTGACTTATTTACTAGTATTCAAGTGTTTACAAGAAGACAATCTATCTGTCATACATTTTTTTGCAACAACTAATAATTTGATGTGGCCTTATTTACAGGTGTAACAATCGCCCTCAAGTGTTATTGATGACAAATATGTCGAGCTTTTACATCAAAATGACATATGTTTTCATCAGGTGTTAAAAAAAAAGATTTATAGTAAGGGTATACATACTGATTAGGATCAGGGTTATACAACGATAACCTAATATTGTTTATGATGCCGTTACGACAGAGTTCCGTGTTCTTCATGGCCGTTCCTTCCTGTATACTATTTAATTGATCTGATTAAGGTTTTGTTGCCGTTCTGTGTTTCTGTTGTTCTTTTGTTCTCCTTAGTTGATACATTCCTGCGGTTTTAGTTTGTAACCCGGATTTGTTTTTTTCTTAATCAATTTATGACTTTTGAACAGCGGTATACTACTATTACCTTTATATATGTAAGTCGAAATTTAAAGGAGATTTGGATTAGTTTCATGTACCTGCCTTATAAAAGTTGATGTACCATCTGTTTTAGTTTGTAACTCTGATTTGTATTTGTTTAACTAATATATGACTATTGACCAGTAGTATGCTACTGTTGTCTTTATTTAGGTCATGAACGTGAATGTTTTTCCCCTCCTTAACTCGGTTATACTTAATTAGAGACTTTGCAAATCTATATAAGTAGAAATAAGAAGATGTGGTATAATTGCAATGAGACAACTCTCCGTCTTATTCACAATGTGTAAAAAGTAAACAAGTATAGGTCAAAGGACTTAAACACAGAGGCATGGATCACACCTGTACCAAGTCAGGAATGTGACAGTTGTTATCCATTCGTTTGATGTGTTTGGACTTTTGATTTTGCCTTTTGATTTTGGACTTTCCTTTTTGAATTTTCCTCGGAGTTCAGTATTTTTGTGTTTTTACTTTTTACCGAACAACAAGCTATATATAAAGGGCCACATTCTCTATTTGATTCACATTTTCGATACTTGGCGATATACAGGTTTCCTTAACACGAATTTTAATGATATATAATAGTTTCGATCATTTCATGAACATTGCAACAGAAATAAAACCAATTTTTATCAGACTAGGTATTTTTTCTGGACTCGTTTCTTTTGCTTTCTTACACACAAAGGATTTGAATATTAGACTTTCAAGATCGTTACCGATGAAAAATAAGTCCCCAAAAATACTGAACTCCGAGGAAAATTCAAAAAGGAAAGTCCCTAATCAAATGAAAATACACATCAAACGAACGGACATGTACCGGGAGTATCCTGTCATAATCCAGACTTGGTATAGGCATTTGAAAATGTAGAAAATGATGGATTTAACATGGTTTTATAGCGCTTCATCTCTCACTTCTACGACAGGCGCATCATTTTCCATTATATTGACAATGATGCGTGAACAAAATTTCACAAATAGGGTTACAAAAACAACACGGATCACACCATAAACGAGGGGTGATTTGAAAATTATTCTTAGGCTGAACACTTCGTGCACACTGAACCATGTCATATATTACATTTTTTTCTATTTGAAGAAAAGACATTCCGACAACAATCCGAAAATCAAAAAGTAACAAAAATATGAGTTATTCTTTCTTTGACCTAAATAATAATAAACTATATCGATGATCTTATTTGTTTAAACTTTTATTATGAAAATAAAACCATTTTACATTTTTACAGAATTATTAACGTGACAACTACAACCGGGTACTTTCGTCCTTTCTATTTGGAATGTACAATTTCAGACGTTTTCTATTTACCAAAGCTTGTGCTTCATTAATATCAGACATTTGGATTGAAGATTCGTGATGGAATGAGTTTTGATTTATGATTTCACCTGCTGAATTATCATCAATTTGTATTTCAATTTCATCAAATTTGTTTTCTTTGGAAATTATACAAGGAGTATCCAAAGTTATCTCGTCCTTCATTGTTGGATCATTATTTATAATTGCAAGGTTTGATTCTTGATAATTTGCATGGCTTGAAATATTAGTTTTGGTTTCATTGTCTTCATGTGTAAAAGTTCGGTTATCAATACCAAGCTTGGGTTCGTCGTTCAATTGTTCTTCATATTCTAGAGAAGCGCATCTAGCTTTGTCTGTATCTTTTGCATTTTCTTGTAAAGACATTTGCATTATTTCATCCTCAATCTTGTATTCCTCTTCATTGATACTAGCTTGGGATGCGTTCCGAGATGAATGAGGTGTTTTTATTTTGATTTCCTGATCCTGTGCCCATGACTGCTCCTCACCTTGAGCAAAACAATCAAACAGAATAGTGCCTACAATACCAACTCCGGCACATATAATAAATACAATCTGCCATTCTTCTTGTGTTCCCTAAAAAATATGGATTTGAAGGTGATGATATTATGCTTTAGATAAATAACTGAAAGATACATGCTGGGCGATATTTGAACTAACAAAATAAACCATTGCTTGTTAGATCATGTCAGAACTGAATTTGTAAAAAAAGTATAGAAAATGGTGGATTAAACGGAATTTGATGCGACTGTCATACAAGTGAAACGTTTAGCTGGTTTTAAAGCTAGATAAACCTCTCACTTTTATGACAGTCGCATCAAGTTCCATTATATTGACAACGATGTGTGAACAAAATAAACATATATAATGCAAAAAAAGAAGATGTGGTATGATTGTCAATGAGACAACTCTCCACAAGATACCAAAATGACACATAAATCAACAACTATAGGTCACCGTACGGCCTTCAACAATGTGAAAAGCACATACCGCATAGTCAGCTATAAAAGGCCCGAAACGACAATGTAAAGCAGTTCAACCGAGAAAACTAACGGCCTTATTTATGTACAAAAAATGAACGAAAAATGAATACGTAACACATAAACAAACGACAAACACTGAATTACAAGCTACTGACTTGGGACAGGCACATACATAATAATGTGGCGGGGATAAACATGTTAGCGGGATCTCAACCCTCCCCTAACCTGAGACAGTGGTATAACAGTTCGACATAAGAACGACTATAAAAGTCAGTTGAATAAGGCTTCACTCATCAGATGAACATAAATACAATTGGACGTGGCCGGGTACTTGTACATTCCAACAACACCAAGACACTATGCCCAGATCTAAGAGTACTCACAATTAACTTAAAGCTAGTTCAAAGCCACTAACAACGAATAAAAAAATCATGCATCATTTGTGTCACTACGTTTTTTGATTAAATTAAGCAATTCCAATTCAATTTGATATTTTATAGTGTGTATTTCTATGTTGTTATGTTACACTGTTTTTTTTTTAGATAAGAACCACTAGAACATTCAATTTTTTTCACCTGTCATAAAAGAGGGGCGAAAGATACCAGAGGTACAGTCAAACTCATGAATCAAAAATATTCTGAAAACGCCATGGCTAAAAATGAAAAAGACAAACAGGCAAACAACACATGACACAACATTGAAAACTAAAGAATAAGCAACACGAACCTCACCAAAAACTATAAGTCAAGGATCTGATGTTCAGTATAGTTGTCGTTTGCTGATGTGGTTTATAAATGTTTCTCGTTTTTTATATTGATTAGACCGTTGGTTTTCCAGTTTAAATGGATTTACATTACCTTTATAGCTTGCTGTTCGGTGTGAGCCAGGGCTCCGTTTTGAAGAACGTACCTTGACCTATAAAGTTTTACCTTTATAAACTGTAACTTCCTATACCTATAATATGTCAACATATCAAAAATGGGGGTACAGCAGTCAACATGTGTTATTTTCTTAATCCCCAAATAAAACAAATAATTATGTAGGAAGCACAAAATGGTATATAAACAAAACATATTAGCAAAAATAAAAAAACCAAGAATACACAAATTTACCTACCATAATACAATAACACAATGACGAGATGTATAAGTACAGAGCCACATCATATATTTATCATTGAAACATGAAAAGACGTTTAGACAAAGCACATTAGCAAACAACCTTATCTACAAATAGTTGAATCGGCAGCATCGCCTTGATAATAACTCAGAAAAAAATGAATTTGACAATTAAAAATGAAATGATGTGATATAGAAATGCAAGCACCCGATGTATTAAACTTCTCCTTACTTAAAGAAGGGGGGGGGGTGTCAAAACACACATATAAACCAGTATTTCAGATTTTGTTTTACACAAAGTGAATAAACTTAGGCAACCGAACCCCAAATCAAATTAAGTAAAACTTAGTTACAATCAGTGACAGACCGTCTTTTTGATAATAGTCCCAACTGGTGATTACGATAGTAAAGTTTGATATATGCGAACAAACTTCAAATTGGTAAAAACACTATATCACGCAGAACTTATTTATTGTTTTTGCCAGTGTAAAAATGGGAAACATGCATTCAACAGAATCAACAAACTGAAAAAGTTTTGTCTTCTATTGTTCAAAAAATAAAAACAACACGTTTTAAATTTCATGCGTCTGAAGTACTTTTACCTTCATCAGAAATGCTAAACGCAAAATGTTCTAAAGCCAATAATATTAGAAAAAAAAAGAAGCAGCCGAAGAGCTTTATGATCAAAAGGACGGACTTAGAAAATATTCAAATCCATCTAAGCAACTTTTGTCTGAGTGAGATAAATGTTAAACGTATTGATAGCATCTTTATATTGTTATATGATTATTGATCTCTGTAAGTTCAGAGATTTTTCTATCTTTATATCGTAAAATAGTTATCTTTATTAAACTTACTGTCTTTATAATCATATTAGTGACTAAAGGCTGCTAGCGTTGCGAAAAGCATGGTAAGACCATTAATTACGCCAGCAAACCTGTATTAAATTAAAGGAGGCAATAATGAATCTGTTCCAATAACGAATACATAAACCTAAGTTTATTCTGTATATTCTCGGAATATTTTTCAGAGTAGCATAAAAAGGGAAAGAAAGATACATGAACTGCATTTGAAAATAACAAGTTCAAGAACAAGTATTACAAACGCTTCATTTTGAATCAAACAACAGTGAAAAACGTATGAATATAAATCATGGTAAAGGTTGTCATGTCATGAAAAAAAGTATGAACTAGTAGCCATTAGAAAATCAAAGGAAATAATGTCAACAAATGGATAACTACTGTGTACATTGATCAATGATGTTAAAAAGAAATTACCATAAGCTGGTCATAATCTACCTTTAACAATATCTAGATAGTACCATTGCTTATTGTCCAAACATTCCAACATTGACACGGTATGTCCGAGTTTTATAAAGATTTCAATAAACAGATAACACCAGGAAAGCTAAATAAAAGGAAACGGTCAAACTTGTATTATTAAAGGAAAAGATATATTTTTCCATTAATAGGCGAGTGACATTTTCAGAAAAGACGTCTAGTTAACGACTTTAATGCACCCACCTAACACACGGCTGAATTTTTTACAAGTGATAGATGAATATCTGAACTTCATTTTTTGCCCGGTCGTAAAAAAATCGTACGGTGCAATTTTTGTAAAAATTGAATTAAAATCGAGAAATCTTTTCAAAATTAAAATTTACCACCTGTATTTCAACGTAAATTAATTGCTTTAAGCTTCTCTTTTTTATAAATGAAATGCATTGATTTTTAGCGCATTGCATATTTAAGTATTATCAAATAGTTTTTAAAAAATAATATTGTGTTTTTTTGCATAAAAAAAAAATCATTTTTGTAACAATTTTGTCATTATTTCAAAAACCGACCACTTCTTTTTCTATTTCTTTCAGTCGTTTTTTCTTATTTTATCTTATTTTAAAGTTGAATGATATCTAATAATTATTCCAAGTTCATAACTAATTTGATACATATTGTTTTAACTGTATTTTTCTGTATTTTTTGCGTTTTTCCGCACTCATCAATATTCCACTGCAATTACGGAATTCGTTTTGTCCGTTTTCATTTCTTTACCTGTATATTATAATCATTTATTCGTGAAGAAGGAGCATGTCAATTTGACAAAACTCACAAGACCAATTGAAATATAAATTTCTTAAATTGATTGAATAAAGGATGTATACTTAATGAATTTATTACATTAAAAAAGATAGTGTTTTATAGAGGTATTTGATAAGTATTAGTTTGAAAGTTATTGTGACACAGTAATAGAAAAATAATTAACGGGAATAACTCTAGTATTTTTCCGGACAATGTCAAACTTGACGTGTAGTCCTGTTAAACTAACCCCTCCTGCTGCTAAAAAAGGCAGACTGTCCATTGACTGGCAACGATGTATCGTTTGTCAAGTATTTACGACAGAGCGGCTATGTTTTCCAGCTGCGAAGGGAAAAACAACTTTTCTTTCTGCCGTAAATAAACGGAAGGACACCGTTTATAGGAGACATGTTGATGAATACAAAACGGTCGAGGAAGCACCACTTGATAGAATAAAATATCATAAAAGCTGTTATAAAGCTTTTACAAGTAAACAAAACTTGACCACATTTGCAGACAATAATTTAACAGGACAATCTACATCTTCCTGTACAAAAATACCCTTGTGCAAAGATGATACTCAGTCTACCATATTGACACGATCTAGATTGCCTGAGATAGATTGGATGGTTTGCATATTTTGTAAATACAAATCGTTTAGGCAAGATAAAAAATTACGCAAGATATCATCGGCCGAAAGAATCCAATGCATTATGCGTACTGCAAAAAAATATATCCGACAGTGAAATGGTTTTGAAAATAAGATCAGAGATGTTTGCTCTAAATGCTTTATCATGTTTATACCACTCAGCTTGCATCACAAAATATTTGTTGAGAAATCCGGTTAAATTTGAAATTGAAGAACCTTTAAAGTCAGAGCATGAAAGTGCCTTTGCTGAATTTGTTTCAACAATCCAAGAAGATTTGCTTGTGTATAAGAAGGTATTCTACATGAACGGTTTACTAGAACTATTTACTCCCTTTCTTCCCCAAAATTTGCGGGAAAGTTACACAACGTATAGGCTTCAACAAAAATTGGAAAAACACTTTGGAAATACTATTGTCATACAGTGTCAACAAGGACAAGGCATGTCCAATATTGTTTACAGTAGCTCAATTTCTCTGTCTGAAGCCATCAGTACAGCTAACCGTCTTAAAGCCGATATGAAACCTCTCAGAACTCATGATTTATGTACTGTTTCAACTCCTGATTGTGACGAAGATTTGATATTACACAAAGCTGCTGGTATATTGCGTAAGCATATTGGCGATGTTGTAATCCAAAGTGATGCATATCCGTCACCTGCAGATACTTCCCTAAGTCAGTCTCAGAAAATTATGCCAACTATTTTAAAACATTCATATGCTGGCTAATAGATGGAGATTCCTATGAAACTGTAAATAAAGACAATGCCCTACCAACGGAAAAATTGAGAAAATGTTTGGCCTTAGCAGAAACAATAGTTTCAATCAGTAGAAATTCATTCACGCCTTTCAATCTTGGCTTAGCATTACAAACATGACAAATGCATCATGTATATGGTTCTAAAAGTCTGATCGAAACTTTACATAGTCATGGATTTTATGCTTCTTACAACGAGCTGAGACGATTTCTTACTAGCTTAGCCGATCATGAGATCGAAAAGATTGAGAATGGCACATATGTTCCTCGAGGTATTTTTGCATCTCCTGGGGATGTAACCCTCATTCAAGAAGGAGCAGACAATGTAGACATCAATACTGAAACAATCGATGGTAAAGATACGTTCCACTCTATGGCTAGGGCGGTCTTTCAGGTTCAGTCTCTGTCTCATACCAATGAAGCTGTGAATGAAATGAAGATCAGACGTAATCAATTGTGTTCCCTTCCAGTGACAGAGACTACAGCTGCTCTAATCAGTTGTCTACAGTACGACAAACCAAAAGAACGCATGGAACCTGTACGTCACGAAGATGCTTATGGAAAAATTAAAAAGTGTGATGACCGAGGTGCGGAAACATCCGACATAGCTTGGGTATTTTTAAGGCTTCTGTCAAGACAGACTGTTGATTTTCCAATTAGGAACCATTTGCCTACTGGAGGCAAACAAATTATTCCTTTTTGGACAGGCTATCATCGTAAAACATCTGTGTACTGTAGATCATTCAGTATAGTATCATATGCACCGATCGTCGACTCAAAACCAAGCGATATGACTACTGTATATACTACAATGAAAAGGTGTGTTGATATGTGTATGAAAGCCGGCCAGCAGTATTCTGTTCAGACCTTTGACCAGCAGTTGTATGCTATTGCACAGCAGATCAAATGGTCCAGGCCTCTTGAATTCCAGAGTCATATCATTCGTTTAGGAGGGTTTCACACCGTGGCATGCTTTATTGCTTCTATTGGAAAACTCTGGGGTGATGGGGGTCTGTCAGATCTACTAGTTGATTCGGGAGTATACGCTGGGTGTACCGTTGAACAGATGATTTCTGGAAAACAATTTAAGAGAGCAGTCAGAGCTTTCACTCTTACATATGAGGCAATGATGTCGCTATGGGTATCCTCTTTTTTTGATTGGTGAGGGACCACAAATCGTTTAATCAACTTACCAGAAACTATTTGGGACGCCCTTTTCCGGTGCTATGATATATTTGCTGGTGATATGTCCTCATGGAATCAAGATATAGCCACCCTTACCTCTTTAGTTGACATGCATTTAGTGCCTCTAATGAAAGAATTTCAGGAATGGAGCTGTGCTGTGAGCCCTACAGTCAGGTTTTGGGACATGTTCCTGAATTCTGTGAGTATTATGCTACAAAACATTCGAGCAGAAAGAAATGGTATATGGCCACTTCATTTGAGTTCCATCCGTGCTATGCTCCCATTATTTTTTGTGACCAACAGGAATAATTATTCAAGATGGACTCCTGTATACCTTCTTGATATGATCAATCTCCCCGCTGAAGTTGAAGCACGCTTTAATGACGGATTTTTTGCTATTCGTCAAAAAGCTGGTTCTTTCAATGGAGTCTGGAGTGATATGGCCACCGAAAAAAGCATTATTAAAGACAGTAAAGGGAACGGTGGTATTGTTGGTCTGACCAGGAAAAAATCTGCACTGATAAGATGGAATGTAACAAGACACATAGTAGGCCACTTCAGTGCTTCAATGAAAATAAGATCAGGTTTGGTTACTGCTGATGATAACATGCATGATGAAAGCAGACCTGCATCTATGAAACGGGATGAACAGCAAGTCATCGACTTAATAAGTCACTTACACGAGACAATGGTGAATCCATTTGACATTCAACAGCATCCTCCTGAGTTAGTCAATATTTCAACTGGTCTTAAAGCTTCAAAGGAAGTCCAAGAATCACTTTTGAATGCAGTTGACACGGGTACTGAAATGTCCAAAAAGTTCATTGATTCTGCCTTGTCTGAAGGTATGTCTAGAAGCTTCTATGGGCCCATTCAACGCTCTAATATAAAGACGTTTTCAGATATGAACAAAAAAACAAAGTTAAAATGCAGATCAGGTGAGACAGTTCAAGGTAACATCAACCCAGAGCTCATATTTCGTCGTGCCCTAGCACTGACGAAATGCAGAGATGATGTTACTGTTGAAAAATTGCTCTCTTTCCCTATTGGACCCATACCCACTTCTCTTTTTCATGACGATGGAACGATGCGAAAATGTGTTAAATCTGATCTTGCACATGAGCTTGAACGCGAATTATGTCCATCTTTTAATCTTCCAGCATTTGACCCTTCACTCACGGTTGTGATTAGGGATGGCATGGCTATTATTCAATCGTTAGATGTGAAAAGGTTTTCTAGTTTTGGTGATTTGCTTAATTTCTATTTGAAGCAGCTGTCAACTCTCTTTCAGTCGGCATCAACAATTGTAGATGTGTTTGATAGGTATGACATACCAGACTCTATCAAATCGGCTGAAAGAGAACGTCGGTCTCAAGCAGCTGGTGGAGACAGGGTCTATCATGTAAATAAAGGAAGCAGTATCCCCGACTGGAAAAAATTTCTGGCAAACAAAAGAAATAAACAAGCTTTGGTCTGCTTCATCGGGGAATTTATTTCAAAATCTTATTGTGCAAGTAACACACTGCCTGTCGGACAAACATTATTTCTGGCAGGCACTTTCCCAAATCCAGAAATCGTAAAAAAAATAACTAACGATCAAATAACTGACTGTACCAGCTTATTTAGCACACAAGAGGAAGCCGACACAAGACTAGTTTTACATGCCCTTCATGCTGACGAACACTTTAAGATGTGTAATGTAAGAGGGAGAACGATTGTTAAATGTTCTGACACTGATGTTTTAGTTCTCGCTGTGCATTACTTCCCTCGGATGCTTAACACGGATCAGCTATGGCTATACATGGGTGCTGTCACTAGTGGTAAGGATGGTAGGCGATACATCCCAGTGCATGAGCTGTGTAGTTCCCTTACAAACATTACCCGTGAAATACTACCAGCAGCTCATGCTCTTACTGGTTGTGACACCACATCAAGTCTCTTTGGCATTGGGAAAAAGTCTGTGTGTAAGCTTTTAAAGTCGTCATCTGCAGAACTGGCGGGTCTATCACAGCTAGGTAACTCAGATATTGATACCTCCATCTGTGTTGCAAGAAAACTTGTATCTAAGTTGTATGATCCAAAAGGCAAATATAAGTCAAGTCACCATGATTTGAACAAGTTACGTGTTAGACTTGCAACTAGCAAAGACTGCTCTCTTGTTCGCCTTCCACCAAGCGAAGCTTCATTTAAACAACATGTTCTAAGAGCCAGCATTCAAACAAAGATATGGATGACATCACATCAGGCAAAGCCGCCAATAGGTTCACCCTATGAATACGGTTGGAAAAAAAGTTGCAATGGTCCAACCCCAGTTCTGTTCACTGGACTTATGTCATCAGACTTTCTTCAGGATTTAATTTGTTCTTGCAAAGGAAAACAAATTTGCAGTAGAGAATGTGTTTGTGTTGAACAAAACCTTTGTTGTACAGAACTATGTCCTTGCCAGGGAAGCGATCTCTGTTGTAATATATTGACAAGCCAACAGAGCCCTGACGATGACGAAGAAGAGGAAGTTCTTCAGACTTGATTTAAATTCTAAAAAATGAGTTTAATGTTAATAAATCGCGAGATGAAATGTCGCATTTTGTGATTATTTTTTTTACATTGTGTTCCAAGAGATGGACATGAACACTTTTAAGATTAAAACAAAACTTTGGTGTACCCTAAAATTATTTTACAAATAGAAAAATATAAAAAGAAATTAAAAAAATAACCTGCCAGACGGCCTCCGACCTTGACGTGGTTGGTAGGCTTTACACAAACAGGAGGCCCTCTTTATAATTGAAGCGACAAAGACGTCTACTTTTGACACCATTGTATTTAGATAATTATCTCACTTTTATACTTGTATCTTTGAACAAACATCATTATTGTGCACGCTAGAACCAACATTGCAACATAAAATAGTATTTTTAATGTCAAATTCATTCGTATTTATTCATATCTTGCCAAAAGAATCGTATTCTCATATCAGAGTAGAAACGTCAAAATGACGTCAATTACCGCTCTTGTATACAGCGTATGTAATTTTTAATCGAACAAACAACATTATTATGTTGTATAAAGTAAAATAAAATATATTTCGTAACCCTGCTGATTCAAATTAATTCATAAATCTAAAATGATGTGAACTTCGATAATTTTCGCGTCTGACCTTTGACCCGGATTTAAAAAAATATGCACCATATTTCACTTTTACGACCGGGTGAAATGCATTCTACACATTTTTCCCTTTCCAAAGATATATAATTTAGCCGTGTGTTAGATAGGTGCATTAAAAATATTTATTTAGGTCTGAATGTCACTCGCCTATAAGACTGATGTTGGTCTGAATATACTGGGATCAAATATTAAATTCTATTTTATTTACAGAAAATTCCACTTCGCCAATCACAAATCTGTTATCCGTCTAATAAAACTTACATTTTTGACAATAGCAGTAGTTAGCAATGGAGACACAAGTGACGCTAGTGATGAAAATGTTATAGTCATACCATTGAGTACTCCCGCATATCTGAAGAAAAATACCACAATAAACACAAATGGTTTAGACGACAAAATGGTATTAGTACGAGCAAGCATTGTATAAAGATAATCACAAAAATAATCATATAAACAAAAGTAACTTGATGAGTAGACTTGTTTTCAATATTCAACGCAACAGGAAAATAAACCCTTGCCAATCGCACGCGTTCTAAACAGACATGTATCTATTGCATGGGCACGACACGCGTCTCCTATGTATGCATTTCCGCCAATCTTTGACGAACATATACTACAGATAAACACAATCATGAAATCTGAAGAAAAGTACACGAAGAAAAGTACCAGCAGACAACGAAAACATGTGGTAAACACTATGCAAAATTACCCTGCATATCTGATGAAAAAATGTAAAAAATATTTTAAAGTTTCCAGACAAACATTGCAGTTCATCGTGTTTCATTCAATGAAGTGACAAAAATAAGCGACACACATGGTAGTTCTACATTACTAAGTTTTCCTATTTACTTTTCGGAAAGAAAATACATAGTTTATACACAAATACGGAGTTAGGAATTAATGTAGGTACACGTTTAAGTTTTGATATCCTTTCGGTACCTTCCGCCTCTATGATAAATAAAACACTTCAAAGAAAGACAGCCATCACTATGACCAAAAATATGTTGCCGGCTTGGAACAAATTTTAAATTTGACCACTAGTCTATACGTTTTTGATGATACTATTCTTCAGATACAATTGTCTACCCCTGACATGACTGTAACATGTAAATCACTTTCTTTGGTGTGGATGTCCTGCATTCAGGAACCGTGCCAGTGATTGTCTTATCTGAACTGTTTTAGTTGCTATTATTGAAAGCTTGGTATTGGTAGTCTTTTGACTGTTTTTTTAGGTTTATGTTCAGAATTTTTTTTATGACATGTTACAGATACGTGTAATTTAATTGCTGACCGTGTCATCTGAAAAGGTTCATTGCGAAATCAGCTGCATAAATAAACAAAACGATAGATTCGTCGTAAAAAACTTACATATATGACATTTGATTCAAAACAGTTCAAATGTTCTAAAATATCTTAATTGAATCCGGCATGTTTTGTCGAGTGAGTGTTCTTGTATTTGTTTGTGATGAATTTTGATTTTGCCATTTGATTTGGGACTTTCCGTTTTGAATTTTCCTCGGAGTTCAGTATTTTAGCGATTTTTATTTTTTATGAATGTTGGTGTTTGTTTTCGTTGCAATTCAGTGTTCTTATTGCTCCTTTGTTTTCCTCTTATAGTTGAAGTGTTGCCCTCAGTTTTAGTTTGTAACCGAGCTCTATTTTCTCTCAATCGATTTATGACTTTTAAACACCGGCATATTACTGTCACCTTTATTTATATCAGCAAGGTCTTTTACAAGTTCGATAATTTATTTTTAAAGAGTTATGCCACTTGGTTACAATAACTTTTTGTAAAATTGCATAGGTAGTGCTCTCATGTGCTTAATTCTAGTCAGATTTTTATGAAACGTATATCATAGGTTAACATCAGCAATGTCTTTGAGGAGCTTTTAAATTAATGACTTTTTATGACCAGTTGTCTTTATTGAAAACACATCTATATAGGATTTGAAATAGAACACATTCTGCATTAATTTAAGTGAATATTTTACAATCGTAATCTTAAAAGTATGCAATATATAAATAAGAATTTCAGATTAACGTATATCATTATTCTTCTTGGCGTTCCTTTTATACCAAGCTTGATAATTATTCAGCTTTGTATCAAGAATGTACAATACAATATGGATATCAGCACACCAATCTAAAGAGAAAATATTTTAGCTTTATCTTTAGGCAGTATCAACATACTTTGATCGTTCTATATAATGTTATATTACTAAATCTTACCGTGGAGCAATATCAAGATGATTAGCCCTGAATCCAGAACTGGATGCACCCTGGACGAACCAATAGAGTATTAATAAAACAACTGCTAGCTCTCTCTGAGTATGATCTAAGAAGCTTAGTCCAATAAGGAATGGAGCAGACAAAAACATACCTGAAACAGATTTGTAATAGTCTCTTACGTTATCCGATTTTATGCGTAAACAAGTAAAACGAGACACAGAAGACAACAAAGGGATGCTCCAACTCATAAGTCAAGTACAAACTATTTTGTAAACTGCTATTTGTCTTTTAGTAGTTTTTTTTTGTTTTTCGTTTTTGAATTTCGAGAATGAATAAAATTATGTTGAATTCCACCTACTTTTCATGGTAAATAACTTTATAACATATTTTCACCTTAGAATGAACTTTATAGCTGATTATGCGGTATGGGCTTTGCCTATTGTTGAAGTCCGTACGGTGACCTATAGTTGTTAATTTCTGTGTCATTTTGGTCTCTTGTGGAGAGTTGTCTCATTGGCAATCATAACACATCTTCTTTTTTATATTATCATATAGTACTACAATATATGCAAATACTTTCATCTGAAACGAGACAGGCATTTTTTTCAGTTAAGCCAATAGTTACTGATTTTTACAGTTTAGTCATGTGTGATGCTGTTATACCACTGTCACCGGTTGGGGATAGCTAAGCACGTACCAACATGTTTATCCCAGCCACATTCTTCATGTTCTTGACTCAAGTTCAGTGGTTGTCGATAGTTCATGTCTGTCGTATTTGGTTTTCATATATTGTTTTGTTGTAAATTTGGCCGTAAACTTTCTCAACTGAATTGCACCACATTTTCATGTCGGGGCCTTATACAACAAACTAAACAGTATGTTTTTTATAATTAATTAAGCTCGTACGGTTTACGTTGTCAATAATTGCTTTCATTCCTTTCATTTGACCTTTGGCGGGCAGTTGTTTCAACGGTACTCATACTGCATCTCCCTATATCTCATATCTCGCAAAGCATAAATAGTATTGAGGCATTTTTGTCGAATTAATGACACAGTGCCATCTCTTTGGTAAGATTTCGTTAGGCTGAAATATACATAAGTATTTTCTAACTAAACATAAGAGAGTGGATACGTTTTTACGACAACATTAATAAGTACGAAACAACTACCTTACCTATACTTTGAAACAGTATTCGAATACTTCGTGTCGATATTAATCCTGACACATAAAATTTATCTGCAAAATACCCACTGACCATTGTCCCTAACAACCGACCAATAAACGGGACAGATGAAACAACTCCATTCTATAAATAAAAAAACGTCGATATAAAATTCATTTGTTCTATAATATTAACTTAAAGTTAAAGATTATTATTATACTCTATGTCTGTAACTCAAAATACAACTGCATTACTTCAGTTTCATTATGTATATCTGTTATATTCATTTGATAAAATTTACTGTTTGCAATAGCATTAATTGTTCTAAATAATAAGGATGTTCATATCCCAAGCATAAAAACTTAGCCGTATTTGACAAACCTTTTTCAACTTTTGATCTTCAGTGCTGTACAACTTTGTACTTTTTTTAACTTCCTATCTTTTATATCTGGGCGTCGCTGGTGAGTCTTGTGTGGACGAGGTGCGTTTTTGGCGTATTAAATTTTAAACCTGATGCTTTTTGTTATTCATGTGTTTCTTTGTCTAATACGTTTTCCTATTTATTTGTATTGTAGTCCTGTAATATTATGTTGTCATTTCTATGTTATATATAACATTGCCATTAAAGTGCGAGGTTTGGCATGCCACAAAACCAGGTTCAACCCACCATTTTTTCCTTTAAAAATGTCCTGTACCAAGTCAGGAATATGGCCATTGTTATATTATAGTTCGTTTCTGTGTGTGTTACAATTTAACGTTGCGTCGTTTGTTTTCTCTTATTTTTGAGTGTAAATTGACATTGCGATAAGACGTGTCACGGTACTTGTCTATCCCAAATTCATGTATTTGGTTTTGATGTTATATTTGTTATTCTCGTGGGATTTAGTCTGATGCTTGGTCCGTTTCTGTGTGTGTTAGTTACATTGTAGTGTTGTGTCGTTGTTCTCCTCTTATATTTATGCGTTTCCCTCAGTTTTAGTTTGTTACCCCGATTTTGTTTTTTGTCCATGGATTTATGAGTTTGAACAGCGGTATACTACTGTTGCCTTTATTTACCACTTTGTATCATTGACTTTAGGTACTTCATTTCATATACGATCTGTTGCTCTATAAACCTCCCCGGACTAGTAGACAAATTATTAATGTTAGTAGAGAGGACCAAAATATATTGTGGATATGCATTCAGGAAAAATGC
Source organism: Mytilus galloprovincialis (assembly GCA_037788925.1). Classification (NCBI taxonomy): domain Eukaryota; kingdom Metazoa; phylum Mollusca; class Bivalvia; order Mytilida; family Mytilidae; genus Mytilus; species Mytilus galloprovincialis. Next base: position 74,305,840 of record CM075342.1, on the reverse strand, counting down.
TCGGTAACATTAGTTATCAATCCAACTATAACAATTTTAATAGAGGATTCACAATATTAAGTTATAAATAAATTAATCAGGATACAAACAGAAACATAAGAGAACAAAATGAATTTCTGTTTGTTGCTAATAGTGCAATCATTATTGAAGACAGAATACTCTTTTACTGAACTAATTAACCCATATAGAACATTCTTATTGAAAACTCACCATGGTTGTGTCAAATTTCATTATGTCATTCATATATAACGGCAGAAAAGTTCCGAGTGTTGTGAAGATATATCCGAATGATATATGTGCAGACAGTATAGCCCAGAAGGCCGGTGAGGTCACAATCTTCAACCATGGGGGATCCGGCATCTAAGTGAAAAAAGAAACATCTTTATCAAAATAAATTCATGTAAACTTGCAGTTGATTTGGTATTAAAAATTTGTGTAATAAATGTATCATTGTTTTTTTTTTTATGTCACCCGATCGACAATGTCGGGTGACATATTGCTTTTCCTCTGTTTCTTTTTCTGTATTATTATTATTATTATTATGTCACCCGATCGACAATGTCGGGTGACATATTGCTATTCCTCTGTTTCTTTTTCACTATTATTATGGCACCCTCAACGGAGTTGGGGTGACGTATTGTTATTCTACGTTTCTTTTTTTTCTTATTATTTTTATTAATCTTCTTCCACACTTTTTGTCCACGCTAGTTCTCAGAATCTAATGGGTCAATGATGATGGAACTCTACTATAATAAGGACCCCCATGTGAAGTTGTGCATCTTCCTATGGAATGGTCCAAGATGGCCCCCATTTCCATGGAAACGGTAAAAATGTAAAAAAAAATCAAAATTCCAACTCTTTCATTGTAAGACCCAACTAGATGAAACTTTATGGAAATGTTCCTTGGTATGCCCTGATATACCGACAATATTTAGAAATTCCAAAATGGCCGCCATTGTCATAGAAACAAGGCGAAAGTTTAACATTGGCCCAATGGGAAAATACATTAAAGCTGTATTTTCTAAAGGAATATAAGATTAAATCTATTAAAATTTTATTGATATACTACGTGGCATGTCCCAAAGTGGCACCTGTCTTTGGAATTTTGGAAATAGTAACTGTTACCATGGAAACAGCAAAAATTTCAAAAATTTCAAAATGCTCCAAAAGAGATGAAATTTTACAACAATGTTAGTAAACATGTCTGAAAGCGTTCTTTGACTTTGAAATTTTCAAAATGGCTGCCACTCGCCTGGCAATAGGGGGACGAGGGTGCCATCCGTTATTGCTAGCAATTACAAATCTAGTTATTATTATTTTTCTTCCACCTAATTTTGTCCGGCAGTTTTCTCAGAGCCAAAGGAACCAATCTGAATAATGGTGCACTATAACAAGGAACCCTGACTTTCCTGTTGCAGTGCAACTTTGGAAATAAAAAATGGCTGCCATCACCATGGAAACGGAAAAATGGTGAAAAAATATAATTTTGGAGTTAGGTGAATTGTTTGAGAACGCTTAACCTTAAAATCTTAAGATTTTAATACAATGTAGGTGCCCACTATATACTGCTTTGGGATGATTTTGGCAATCATTGGAACTGCTATGTTGCCATGGATACTACACCAAAAATTTCCAAAATATGAAAATGCTCCAAATTTTATAAAACTTCACAGTAACGATGAGCAACATTGGAAGATCTGGAAATTGGCGTTTGAATTTCGAAAATGTCTGCCGTTACCATGGAAACAATCCAAAACAGGTCAAAATGGTCCAAAAACCTTAAAGTGGCATTTACTTTCTTAAAATGGTAGGTCAAATTTAACGAAACTTTGATGGTATGGTCCCTCCAATGTACCAATGTGGTATATGCCATTAAATTTTGGGAATGGTCTCTGTTGCCATAGGAACCATCACAAATGTAAAAATTTTCAAAAATTTCAAAATGGTCCAAAATTTATGAAACTTAATTAGATTGTTGACTGTCAAGTCTGCATGAGACTTTTAAAGTTGCAATTTTCAAAATGGCTACCGTTGCCATGGAAACTGGAAAAATTGTCAAAAAATTTCAAAATGCTTTGAACTTAATGAAACTTGATATTGTTAATTGACAAGTACCGATGAGACTTATGACTTTGAAAATTTCAAAATGGCTGCCGTTGCCATGGAAACGGCAGAAATGAGATTTCTTTTTTAAATGCTCGAAATGAACTGAAAATTTACAGAAAGATGTATACCCATATATATTCGTGCATTTACTGTTAAACATTTTTGAAATGGCTGCCGCTAAACTGGTAGGTCTGGTAGGTCAAATCCATTTTAACTTTGATTGTATATACCGCCATGTACCAATGTGGCATCTATGATTATTTGTTTTGGAATAATCTGTTACCATGGAAATCTGGGAAATGTCGAAAATTTTAAAATGCTCTCAACTGAATGAAAATTATTTGGATTGTTAACTTACAAGTATAATTAAGACTGTTGTCTTCGGAATTTCCAAAATGGCCACCATGGCCATGTAAACTAAAATAGGCAAAAATGAAATGTTCTTGTTCAGCATTGATCACAGTTATTTTATATACTAACCTTCATTATATCTTCTTTTCAGCATACTTATATCGGGCAGATGCCCCCCAGACCTGGCGGGAAAGCCAGGGTCAGGGGAACCCCTGCCCAATTTTTTATGAGGGGTGTTTTAAAATATGTGTAATAGGCATTTCAAGCAATCTCTAGGCACTTAGGGTCACTATTAAACTTATCTTAATGTGTTTGAATTTATGGGGATCTCCTGCTCAAATTTTCCTTTTCGGCATTATTTAGATTCCCCCTCTAAATATTCCTTATATATCTCTTTTCACCTTTTCAATATATTAATATCGGGCAGACGCCCCCCCTCCCCCTTCCGAGTGAAAATGCAGCCATTTAAGCCAAAGGGTCATTCGGAATTTCCAAAATGGCCACCATCGCCATGTAAACTAAAATTGGAAAAAATGAAATGTTCTTGTTCAGCATTGATCACAGTTATTTTATCTACTAACCTTCATTATATCTCCTTTTTCAGCATACTTATATCGGACAGGTGCCCCCAGACCTGGCGGGAAAGCCAGGGTCAGGGGAACCCCTGCCCAATTTTTTGAGGGGTGTCTGGTCAGAATTGGCAATTTTGATGTTGTCACATTTATCCTCCCCGTAAGAATATTAAACCCTTGTCGTCCGTCCAGTAGTACGGGATGTATAAGTACACATCCACATCTAATGTCAGAATGGTGAATTTAATTGTTATCACGTCGATCCTCCTCCTTTCGGAAATTTAACCCATGTAGTCTCATTGGCTGTACGGGATGTATAAGTACACAGCCACGTCCGGCCAGAATGGGGAATTAATTTGTTGTCATTTTGGTCCTCCTGCGTAAGGGATGACATCAAAAGGTCAATGAAGGATAAAAAACTTAATTCACATAGTTTTTTCACTAACCCCCACACCCCCTCTCTTAACTTAATTTGGGAAAAATTGATTGACCAATAGGGATATATGTAAAATCGATTTTAACTTAACAAAACTTGCAGCAATGTTGACCCCCCACCCCCAAACTATTTGATTTCAGTTTTTTATCCTACATCGATCTTTTAACGTTGTCCCTAAAGACGTTAAATTTTTGTCGTCTGTTTGGCTGTACGGGATCCTTAAAATACACAGCCACGTTTGGTCAGAACGGGTAATTTAGGGACAACATCAAAAGATCGATGTAGGATAAAAAAAACTTAGATCAAATAGTTTGGGGTTGGGGGGTCAACATTGCTGCAAGTTTTGTTAATTTAAAATCGATTTTACATATATCCCTATTGGTCAATCAATTTTTCCCAAATTAAGTTAAGAGAGGGGGTGTGGGGGTTAGTGAAAAAACTATGTGAATTTAGTTTTTTATCCTTCATTGATCTTTTGATGTCATCCCTTAATTGTTGTCACATTGCACCTTTAAGCGTTAGGATGTAAAACCCTTGTCTGTTTGGCTGTACAGTATGCTTTCAATACACAGCTACGTCTGCTCAGAATGGAGAATTTAATTGTTATCAGGTTGATCCTCCTCCTATAGAAAATTAACCCTTATCGTCTGTTTGGCTGTATGGGATGTATAAGTACACAGCACCGTTTGGTCAAAATAGGGAATTTATTTGTTGTCACTTTTATCCTCTTCCTTTAGAAAACTTATATTCTTGTCGTCTGTTTGGCTGTACGGGCTTAAAATACACAGCCATGTCTAGTCACAATAGGGAATTTAATTGTTGTCACTTTGGTCCTCCTCAGTAAAAAGACGTGAAATTCTTGTCCTTTGTTGGGTGTATGAGATGATTAAAATACACAGCCACATCTGGTCAGAACGGGAAATTAAATTGTCGTCACTTTGCACCTTTTAGCGTTAGGATGTAAAACCCTTGTCTGTTTGGCTGTATCGGATGCTTTAAATACACAGCAACGTCTTTCTTTAGAAAACTTATATTCTTGTCGTCTGTTTGGCTGTACGGGCTTAAAATACACAGCCATGTCTAGTCACAATAGGGAATTAAATTGTTGTCACTTTGGTCCTCCTCGGTAAAGACGTGAAATTCTTGTCCTCTGTTTGGCTGTATGGGATGCTTAAAATACACAGCCACATCTAGTCAGAACGGGGAATTTAATTGTCGTCACTTTGCACCTTTGAGCGTTAGGATGTAAAACCCTTGTCTGTTTGGCTGTATCGGATGCTTTAAATACACAGCCATGTCTAGTCACAATAGGGAATTAAATTGTTGTCACTTTGGTCCTCCTCGGTAAAGACGTGAAATTCTTGTCCTCTGTTTGGCTGTATTGGATGCTTAAAATACACAGCCACATCTGGTCAGAACGGGGAATTTAATTGTCGTCACTTTGCACCTTTGAGCGTTACGATGTAAAACCCTTGTCTGTTTGGCTGTATCGTATGCTTTAAATACACAGCAACGTCTGGTCAGAATGAGGAATTTAATTTTGAATTGTTAACAAGTTGATCCTCTTCCGAAAGATGTAAAACTCTTGTCTGTTTGGCTATATAATATGCTTAAAATACACAGCCACATCTGGTCAGAACGGTGAATTTAATTGTCGTCACTTTGCACCTTTGAGCTTTAGGATGTAAAACCCTTGTCTGTTTGGCTGTATCTGATGCTTTAAATACACAGCAACGTCTCGTCAGAATGAGGAATTTAAATTTGAAGTTGAACCTCTTCCGAAAGATGTAAAACTCTTGTCTGTTTGGCTATATAGGAAGTATAAATTCACAGACGTCTAATCATAATGGGAGATTTTAGTATTGCCTTTTTGATCGTCATCTGTAAGGACGTAAAATCCTTGTCATCTGTTTGGCTGTACAGGATGTTTAAAATACACAACCACGTTCAGTGAGGAGGGGTAAGATCAAATAATTGGTATTTTTTCAAATCTTGAAATTTATACAAATTAAAATTTTAGAAACATGAAATCCAAATGCAAATTGAAATATTCATCCAAATTGAAAACTACAGCGTCATTAGCGTAAAAGCCAGATAGCTTGCAGTTTAGGGTTTTTTGTTGTTGCTGAATTATACTATACATAACTTTTTTTATGTAACATTAATATCATTTTAAAAACAATCAAAACTCTTTGTAGAGAACACTTGTTTATTAAATGCAAACCACTGATATGGATTTGCAACAAAGTATACACACACTGAACGATGAAATATTGTTACATTCTCAATATGTACACGAATTTCACTTGCCATTAGAATATCATGATATGCAAACCACTGATATGGATTTGCAACAAAGTATACACACTCTGAAGGATGAAATATTGTTACATTCTCAATATGTACAGGAATTTCACTTGCCATTAGAATATCATGATAATAAAACTGAATCTATAAGCAGTTGTAGTTATTCTACTTTACATACATCTGACAAGTATAAACTCAACAAAGCTGTATCAGCACTTAAAGACGAAGTATGTTATCAGTCTACTATCATTCGTGATTTTAATCTGCCATTCAAAGACTTGGTTGACGAACGGGAATTACAGCAAAAATCTGAAGAACAGCTTGATGTCAGTAGAATTACATCAAACATAGAAAAATGTTCGAAACCTCAAAAGAAGAGTAAGCATAACAAATCTTCAAGAATGTCTAGAGAAAAAGACAAAGAACGAAAAAGGAAGCAAAGAAATTTAAAAAAGCAGTTTGAAATTCCCTGTGAAACGTCACAATCTGTTGATGAGGATCTTTATGACACAAAATGGCAGAAAATGTATACTGAAAACGTTTCTTACAGACAACACAAAAAAGCATACAGTGAAGAGAAATACAATTTAGATCTACAAAATAAACAAGTAAAGATAGATCAAATTAAAACGAAATATAGACAGGATAAAAAATTCCAGCAAGAAGTGAGGGATAGAAGTAATAAGAAATATCAGTCTGATACCAAGTTCAAGGAAGAAGTGAAGGATAGAAGTAAAAAGAAATACCAGTCTAATGCAGATTTTTAACGAGCAGTGAAAGAAAGGAGCAAAACTAAATATCATTTGAATAAACCATTCCAAACTACCTTGAAAGAAAGAAGTATAACCAAATATCACGTGAATAAACAATTCAAACAAGCAGTGAAAGAAAGAAGTAAAACGAAATACAGATTGAATATACAATTTCAAAAAGCAATGAGTAAAGCAAGTAGACACAAGTATGCTTTTGATAGAACATTCCGAGAACAGAGAAAGACTTTGACTCGATTGAGGTATAGACAGAATGTGCTTTTCAGAGAAAAATACAAACGTAGACTACGTGAACAGTACAAATATGACATAATGATACGACAAAAAAAGACATCCATGATACTACAGAGACGTTTAAACAAAAAACAGAATCGTGATGATATTGCAAATTCTTTTCGACAGCAAGTTAGAGATGGGCCAAGATATGTATGTTCAGTTTGTCACAAGTTTAAGTTCAGAAAACAGGTTGTTGTATGTGACAAACTAAAATACTCAAAAAAAGGTGATAAAAGCATAGCAATGGCAAATCAATGCATAACTCAGCAATTCCATACCACTTGTTCCGATCAATGTCAAAGCAGCTGTGAAACCATATATCACAAACAATGGATTTGTTTTACCTGTCATTACCACCTTCTGAAAGGACAAATGCCAGTCGATGCCTTTGCCAATGGTCTACAATTGCCACATATTCCAGATCAACTTAACTCCTTAAATAAGTTGGAAAAACAACTCATCTCTGTAAGGATTCCCTTCATGAAAATTATACAGCTACCAAAAGGAAACCAGCGAGGATTTATAGGCCCATGTGTTTCAATTCCAACTGACATTGAGAAGACCACCAATGTTCTTCCTAGATCTGAAAATGAAGCTGAACTCATCAGATGCAAACTTAAAAGGAAACTCCAATACAAAGGCTATTGTCAGTATGAATTTGTTAGTCGAAAGAAAATATGCAAAGGATTGGAATATTTACAGCAAAACAATCCATATTATCATGATACATTACTGAATGACAAATGGACAGAACATATTCCTTCAGATTTTAAAGATCTAGTTACTGAAGAGGCAGAACTTACTGAAGTTTTAGCAGAAGAACATGATGAAGATGACAAAAATCACGACGATGAAGACATTTCATTTAAAGACAGAGGCTCACCCTCAGACACTTGCCTTCAAGCTGTTGATTTAGGACAGGAAATTCTCGACCAACATTTCGATGACATTTTTTGTGTTGCTCCAGGTGAAGGCAATACACCTGTCAGCATGTTGCAAGAACATGGCAACGAAGCAATGTCATTTCCTGTTCAATTTCCCGAGGGATCTTTTGGATCATATGATGCAAAGAGACTAGTTTCACTAACAAGATCAAGATATTTCCATGCTCGCCTTTTTAACGCTGACACTCGATTTTCCAGTGACACATCATACATATTCTATGCCCAGTACCTTTCAGAACTTGAGCAGGTCATATCAAAAGTCTCAATAGCATTGCGCAAAAGTAGTGGAAAAGATAAGACGGGAAATATCATTACAGCAAGAATGCTTACAGATAAAAACCAACTTAAAAGACTGTTAACAACTGATCAAGGATATAAATTTATGACACCAATCAGAGGTACACCTCCATATTGGCAGGCAACCCTCCGTGATTTAATGGCCAGTATACGCCAACTAGGAATACCTACCTGGTTTGCAACCTTCTCTGCGGCTGACTTAAGATGGAAAGAAACACTCCAAGTACTTCTTGAGCAACAAAAAAGCACACAATCTTTGGAGGATCTGGACTGGACTGGTAAATCAGAACTATTACAGTATAACCCAGTAATGAGCGCTGTGATGTTTGATCATCGATTTAATACATTCCTTAAAGAAATTATAATTAAAAAAAATGTAATTGGTAATATTAAGGACCATTTTCATAGGATTGAGTTCCAACAACGCGGCTCTCCACATGCCCATTGCCTATTTTGGATTAAAGATGCGCCTATACTTGACACACAAGATGACAAGGCAGTATGTGATTTTGTTGACAGGTATGTAACTTGTGATCTACCTGGTAAATCTACTGACCCTGAATTAAACGAAATAGTAAGCAGCGTACAGCAGCACAGCAAAACTCACTCTAAATCATGTGCCAAAAAAGGGACTAAATGCAGGTTTAATTTCCCCCGACCCCCTTCCGAAAATACTTTTATTTCTCGTTCCCCAAATCAAACAGGACCAAAACCGTCAAAAGAAACACTTTCCTTTGCAAAAGACATACTACTTAAGCTATGGACAACTATCAACAATTCCAATATAGAAAATATAACAACACAAAACCTGTTTATTGAAGCTGGAATAACTCAGGAGGAATTCGAAACTGCATCAAACGTTCTAACAAAGCGAACTACTGTTACTTTAAGACGTACACCAGCTGATATATGGATCAATCAGTATAACCCTACCTTACTACGTTGTTGGAATGCAAATATGGATCTGCAGTACATAACTGATGCTTATTCATGTGTTATGTACATCATTTCCTATATTTCAAAAGCAGAAAGAGAAATGGGCTTAGTCTTAGAAAATGCAAGAACAGAAGCAGCAGAAGGTAACTGTGATGCACAGGATGCCATGAAGAAAATAGGAGGCGCTTACTTCCGCCAGCGGGAAGTAAGCGCACAAGAGGCTACTTATAGGGCATGTGGTCTTCATTTGAAAGAGTCATCAAGAAAGGTTCAGTTTCTTCCTGTAGGTGACAATCAAGTGAAAATGAGCTTGCCACTCAATATCATACAAATGAAGGCCAATCAGTCGGATGACAGTATATGGATGAATTCGTTGTATGATAAATATAAGGCTCGCCCAGTCACCTTACAGTTTAATATTCTCTGTTATGCTTCATTTTCATCTGATTACCGGGTTCTAACAGCTTCACAAATTCCAAAAAAAACCTTCACAATATGTATTTCAACTGCAGAATGATCTTGGATACATTCGAAAACATTCTCGAACAGAGTCGGCCGTTGTAGCATATCCAAGATTTTCCAAAAACAAGAGTCCGGAGTTATATTTTAGATCAAGTCTACAACTTTTTTTACCCCATAGAATTGATGACCAGTTAAAACCTCTCAAATTTAAAACCTATCAGGATATGTATTTGTATGGAGCAGTTTCTCTTGATTCATCAAAAGAACCACAACAAGTTAAGACTATTGTTGAATCAAACAGACATATATTTGAAAAAAATGCAGAGGAATTAGATGAAGCACAGGACTTATTAGACAAGCAAGGACCACTTGAAGACGCATGGGCATTGATTGCTCCAGAATCCGAGGCTGAACGATTAGAAACACAGGTTAAGAAAGAACACCTTGATGATGAAGATGGTTCAGAAATACCCGATTTAGACATTTTAAACAAAAAGGGCAAAAAAGGAACGGATTTTGAAATCAGACAAAGCATATTTACCGGTCAGCAAATACAACACCTATTGCAACAACTAAATATAGAACAAAAAAGAGTGTTTTATCAGATTAGACAGTGGTGCCTAGATAAAGTAAATGGCAAAAATCCAGACCCTTTTAAAATTTTCATCAATGGGGGTGCTGGTACAGGTAAAAGCCATTTAATTAAGTGTTTGTCTTATGAAGCAAACAAAATTTTGTCCCCGCATGCACCAAATCCAGATGATATTGTTGTGCTTATCACTGCACCAACAGCAACTGCTGCTTTTAACATTGGTGGAACAACTCTTCATCAAGCGTTTTCACTTTCAAAATCACTGCCGTTTCCTTATATTTATAAACGAGATGATGAAATAAACAAGCTTCGTGTTAAACTTCAGAACCTCCAAATATTGATTATTGACGAAATATCCATGGTCGGTCAACGTGTCCTCCTGTATATCAGTGAGCGACTTCGTCAAATCAAGCAAAGTGGAAATGCTCTATTTGGGAACATATGTGTTATTGCAGTTGGAGATTTCTACCAGCTTCCACCTGTGAAACAAAAGTGTCTCTATGACCTTAGACCAGAACACTTTTTCCCATTATGGAGTTTAAATTTTTCACTAGTAGAATTAAATCAGATCATGCGACAGAAGGAGGACTCCGAATTTGCTCAGTTATTAAATAGGTTACGTGTCAAGAAAAAAACTGAGCATCTGCTCCCTCATGATCTATCTGTATTAAAATCTTGTATGCAGCATTCAGTTCCATTAGATAGTTTGCACATTTTTGCTACTAACAAAGAGATTGATTCTCACAACAGCAAGATGATAGACAAAGTCTGTCAACAAACAGAAACCATTATGGCACAGGATTACGACAGAAATCCGCAGACAGGTGAGCTTATCCTCAGACCTACACCATATGACAGTTCACATGACTATTTACCGGCACAGTTGCATATTGGACCAAATGCCCGAGTAATGCTTACAAGAAATGTTGATATTACAATAGGTTTAGTCAATGGAGCTATTGGAACTGTCATAAGCATATTACCTGGCCAAAAAGGTTCCGTATTGCCGCATGCTATTAAAGTGCTGTTTGACAATAAAAACATTGGACGGAAACATACATTATCCTCACACGCAACAGAACATAAACCAATTGACATTACACCAATTGAAGAAACCTTGAGGAAAAACGCCGTCAGATATCAATTTCCATTACAGTTAGCATGGGCCTGCACTACCCATAAAGTACAGGGAATAACCACTGACAAAGCAGTTATCTCAATGAAGAACATTTTTGCTGCTGGAATGGCTTATGTTGCTCTCAGTCGTGTGAAATCAAAAGATGGTCTTCTTTTACAAGACCTGGATGAAGACAAGATCTACTGCACTGAGCAGATATCAACTGCACTACAAAGGATGCCTAAGTATTTAGTCGAACAACATTATGATCAGAACTTTAAGCAAAATCAATTACGTATATTGCTACATAATATTCAAGGGTTAATTCCACATATTGCAGACCTGCAGGCAAATAGTGATATTCAAAATGTGAATTTTATTTGTTTGACAGAGACCTGGATGGAATCAAATTCTGTTTCACCGAATCTAACCAATTTCAATCTGCTACATAAACCAAGATATTCCTCATATTCATCAGCAAAAGGTATTTTTGAAGACCTCAGCAACAAAAAATATGGTGGTGTTGGTATTTATGTTCGAAATCAGCAGCAGTATACTCAATTAACATTTGAATCTTGTAATATTGAATGTGTTGGTTTGAGAATTGAAAATATCAAAACCAACATAGTTGTCATTTATAGACCAGAATCATATACAACATCTATATTCTTGGAACAGTTACAACGGCTTCTTGTAGCCATACCACAAGACGACGGATCAACAATAGTTCTGGGAGATTTTAATGAAGACATTCTAAAATCTAATTCAGCAATACAGATGTTCATGAAACAATTTGGATTCATGCAAATATTGCATAACCCAACAACTGATGGAGATACCCTCATTGACCATGTATATGTACGCGGAAAATTGCAAATTTCGTTGGACACTATACAAACATATTATAGTTATCACAACATGGTGCTATTGCAAATTTCTGTTGATTAAATAGCCTTAAAATCAATCCAGTTTCTCTATGATTATCAACTTCTATCATGCTGCATCGCATATACGAGGCTTATTCAAAGTGGCAAAGTCCCAGTTTCAGATTCAATGGTTTGAGTACACTTTATCGTGTTTGAAATGTAAATAGTCTTTTGGAAACCATTGTTCATTTGTTTTAAACGCGTGATGGAATGGGTGAATGATTTGAGTTCACTTTATCGTGTTTGAAATGTAAATAGTCTTTTTGAAACCATTGTTCATTTGTTTTAAACGCGTGATGGAAAAGGTGAATGATTTGAGTTTACTTTATCATGTTTGAAGTGTAAAATAGTCTTTTTGAAACCATTGTTCATTTGTTTTAAATGCGTGATGGAAAAGGTGAATGATTTGAGTTCACTTTATCGTGTTTGAAATGTAAATAGTCTTTTTGAAACCATTGTTCATTTGTTTTAAATGCGTGATGGAAAAGGTGAATGATTTGAGTTTACTTTATCGTGTTTGAATTGTAAATAGTCTTTTTGAAACCATTGTTCATTGTTTTTAACGGCTGCTTGAAAAGGTGAATGATTTTAGTTCACTTAATCGTGTTTGAAATATAAATAGTCTTTTTTAAACCATTGTTCATTTGTTTTAAACGCGTGATGGAAAAGGTGAATGATTTGAGTTTACTTTATCGTGTTTGAATTGTAAATACCCTTTTTGAAACCATTGTCTATTGTTTTTAACGGCTGCTTGAAAAGGTGAATGATTTTAGTTCACTTAATCGTGTTTGAAATGTAAATAGTCTTTTTGAAACCATCGTCCAGTGTTTCAACGGCTGCTTGAAAAGTTGAATGATTTGAATTCACTAAATTGTGTTTGAAATGTAAATAGTCTTTTTGAAACCATTGTCAAGTGTTTTAATGGATGATTGAAATGTGTCTGATTTTATTTCCCTAATCTTGTTTGACATGTAGATAGTCTTTTTTTAAACCATTATCCATTGTTTTGAACAGCTGCTTGAAAAGGTAAATGATTTGAATTTCCTTTATCATTTTTGATGTGTTAATAGTCTTCTTGAAATCATTTTTTTTTGGTTATTACGCCTGCTTAAAGGTGATGAGTTCACTTAATCGTGTTTGAAATGTTAATATACTTTCGGAAACCATTGTCAGGTGTTTTAATGGCTGATTGAAATGTGTCTGATTTTATTTCCATAATCTTGTTTGAAATGTAGATAGTCTTCTTGAAATCATTTTTTTGTTTGTTATTACGCCTGCTTAAAGGTGAATGATTTGAGTACACTTTATCATGTTTGAAATGTAAATAGTCTTTTTGAAACCATTGTTCATTTGTTTTAAACGCGTGATGGCAAAGGTGAATGATTTGAGTTTACTTTATCGTGTTTGAAGTGTAAATATCCTTTTTGAAACCATTGTCTATTGTTTTTAACGGCTGCTTGAAAAGTTGAATGATTTTAGTTCACTTTATCATGTTTGAAATGTAAATAGTCTGTTTGAAACCATTGTTGATTTGTTTTAAACGCGTGATGGAAAAGGTGAATGATTTGAGTTTACTTTATCATGTTTGAAATGTAAATAGTCTTTTTGAAACCATTGTGCAGTGTTTTAACGGCTGCTTGAAAAGGTGAATGATTTGAGTTCACTAAATTGTGTTTGAAATGTAAATAGTCTTTTTGAAACCATTGTCAAGTGTTTTAATGGCTGATTGAAATGTGTCTGATTTTATTTCCCTAATCTTGTTTGAAATGTAAATAGTCTTTTTGAAACCATTGTTCATTTGTTTTAAACGCGTGATGCAAAAAGGTGATTAATTTGAGATCACTTTGTCGTGTTTGAAATGTAAATAGTCTTTTTGAAACGATTGTATTTTTGTTATTATGGCTGCTTGAAAAGCTGAATGATTAATAATCTTTTTGAAACCATTTTCGAGTGTTTCAACAGCTGATTGAAATGTGACTGATTTTATTTCCCTAATCTTGTTTGAAATGCTTCAAAATGTGAAAGATTGGAGTTCATTACATCGTGTTTGAAATGTAAATAGTCTTTTTTAAACCATTGCTCATTGTTTTAACTGCTGCTTGCAAATGTGAATGATTTTAGTTACCTACTAGTGTTTGAAATGTTATTACTCTTTTTGAAACCATTGTCCATAGTTTTAACTGCTGCTTGAAAATGTAAATGATTTGAGTTCCCTACTAGTGTTTGAAATGTAAATAGTCATTTCGAAAACACTGCCCATTGTTTTAACACCTGCTTGAAAATGTGAATGATTTGAGTTCACTCAACCGTGTTGTATATGTAAATAGTCGTTTTGAAACCATTGCCCATTGTCATTACTGCTGCTTAAAAATGTGAATGATCTGAATTCACTATATCTTGTTGAAGTGTAAAAAGTATTTTTTTGAAACCATTGCCCATTGTTTAAACTGTTTGCTTCAAAATGTTTTTTTTTATCAGTTCACTCAATCGTGTTTTAAATGTAAATAGTCTTTTTTAGAAACATTCCCCATTGTTTCAAATGCTGGTTGAAAATGTAAATGACTTAAGTTCATTAAATTGTGTTTGAAATGTAAATAGTCTTTTTGAAACCATTGACCATTTTTTTAACACCTCCTTCAAAATGTGAAGGATTTCAGTTCACTAAATTGTGTTTTAAATGCAAATAGTCATTTTGAAACTATTGTCCATTGCATTAACACCTGCTTGAAAATGTGAATGATTTCAGTTCACTAAATTGTGTTTGAAATGTAAGCAGTGATTTTGAAACCGTTGCCCATTGTTTTAACACCTGCTTGATAATTTGTTTTTTTGTCAGTTCACTTAATCGTGTTTTAAATGTAAATAGTCTTTTTGAAACCATTGCCCATTGTTTTAACTGCTGGTTGAAAATGTGAATGATTTAAGTTCACTAAATCGTATTTGAAATGTAAATAGTCTTTTTGAAACCATTACTCATTGTTAAACTGCTGGTTGAAAATGTGAATGTTTAGAGGTCACAAAATTGTGTTTGAAATGTAAATAGTCTTTTTGAAACCATCGTCCGTAGTTATAACTAAAGCTTGAAAATGTAAATGATTTCAGTTCCCTACTAGTGTTTGAAATGTGAATAGTCTTTTTGAAACCACTGTCCATTGTTTTAACACCTGCTTAAAACTGTGAATGATTTCAGTTCACAAAATAGTGTTTGAAATGTAAATAGTCGTTTTTGAAACCAGTGCCCATTGTTTAACTGTTGCTTAATGTGAATGAATATATTTCACTTCATCGTATTTGAAATGTAAATAGTTTTGTTTAATCATTATCCATTTTTTACTGCTGCTTCAAAATATGAAAGTTTCCAGTGCCATTATCGTCTTTCAAATGTACTAAGTCGTTGTGTAACCATTGCCCTTTGTTTTAACTGCTGCTTGAAAATTTAAATGTAATGAATTCCCTTATTATAGTGTTTAAAATGTAAAATAGTCTTTTTGAAACCATTGCTCTTTGTTTTACCGACTGCTTGAAAATGTAAATGTAATGAATTCACTAATAGTTTTTAAAATGTAAATAGTCTTTTTGAAACCATTGCTCATTGTTTTAACACCTGCTTGAAAATGTGAATGATTTGAGTTCACAAAATTGTGTTTGAAATGTAAATAGTCTTTTTGAAACCATTGTCCGTAGTTATAACTAAAGCTTGAAAATGTAAATGATTTCAGTTCCCTACTAGTGTTTGAAATGTAAATAGTCTTTTTGAAACCACTGCCCATTGTTTTAACACCTGCTCAGAAAAGTGAATGATTTGAGTTCAAAAAATTGTGTTTGAAAGTCTTTTTTGAAACCATTGCCCATTTTTTCAACTGTTGCTTGAAAATGTGAAAGATTATATTTCACTTCATCGTATTTCAAATGCAAATAGTTTTGTTGAACCATTGCCCAATTTTCCCGACTACATGAAAATATGAAAGTTTCCAGTGCCATTATCGTCTTTCAAAAGTGAATAGTCGGTTTGGAACCATTGCCCTTTGTTTTAACTACTGCTTCAAAATGTAAATGTAATGAATTTAAAATGTAAATATAGTTTTTTAAACCATTGCTCTTTGTTTTAGCTACTTCTTGAAACTGTAAATGTAATGATTTCACTAATAGTGTTTAAAATGTAAAAAGTCTTTTTGAAACCATTGGTCATTGCTTAACTGCTACTTTAAATGTGAATGAATTGAGTTCCCTAAATAGTCTTTGAAATGTAAATAACCTTTTTTAAACCATGAACCATTGTTTTAACTGCTGCTTGAACATGTGAATGATTTGAATTCACAAAATTGTTTTTTTTTTTTTTTTTTTTTTTTTTTTTTTTTTTTTAAACCATTGCCCATTGTTTTTAACTGCTGCTTAGAAATGTGAATGATTTAGGTTCACTTATTATAGTCTTTTTGAAATCAGTGTCTTTTAATTTTACTGCTGCTTCAAAATGTTAATACCTTCAGTTCACTAAATCTTGTTTGATGTGTAAATAGTCTTTGTTGGAACCATTCTCCATTGTTTTAACTGCTATTTAAAAATGTGAAGGTTTTCAGTTCCCTTAATATCTTTGAAATGTAAATAGTCTTTTTATAATTACTGTCCATTGTTTTAACTGCTGCTTAGAAATGTGAGTAACTTCAGTTTACTAAATCTTGTTTGACTGTAAAAAGTATTGGTTCAAATCATTGCCCATGGTTTTAACTGCTGCTTTAAATGTGAATAAAATGTAATGTTTTGAGTTCCTTATTTATCTTTGAAATGTAAATAGTCCTTTTGTAACCATTGCCCTTTGTTTTAACTACTGCTTAATATGTGATTAACTTCAGTTCACTAAATCTTCTTTGAAGTGTAAATAGTCTTTGTTGAAATATTATTAACTGCTAACTATAAATAAGACTTTTTACTAAACGGCCACCGTTGCCATGAAAACTCCAAAATTGTCAATTTTCAATTTCCAAACATGCTTTTAATGTCATGAAAGTTTAAATACTGTATACCCATGCATACATATGCATCCCCTGTTAAACAAATTTAAAATAGCTTCCGCTTAGTGGCAATGGGGGGAGGGTGACATCCGCTATTGCTTGCAATGGCAATTCTAGTTATTATTATACTTTCACCTTTTTTTGTCCGGCAGGTTTTTTGGAGCGAAATGGAACCAATCTTAATGATAGTTCACTATAAGGAGGAACACAAAATTTCGGGTTGCAGTAGGGTCTAAGACCATAAAAAATGGCTGCCGTTTCCATGGAAACGGAACAATGGTGAAAAATTCCAGTTTTTGGTTTTGGTGAATAATTTGGAGATGCTTAAACTCAGAATCATCATATTTTAATACAATGTAGGTGCCAGCCATATACTGGTTTTGGATGATTTTGGCAATCATTGGAACTACTATGTTGACATGGAATCTGCACCAAAAATTTCAAAAATATCAAAATGCTCCAAATTTTTTGAAACTTCATAGTAACGATGAGCAACATTGCTAGATGTGGAATTTGGCGTTGGAATTTCGAAAATGTCTGCCGTTACCATAGAAACAATGCAAAACAGGTCAAAATGATCCAAAAACCTTAAAGTGGCATTTACTTTCTTAAAATGGTAGGTCAAATCAATTGAAACTCTGATGGTATGTTCCCTCCCATGTACCAATGTGGTATCTGCCATTAGAAATTTGGAATGGTCTGTGTTACCATAGAAACCAGCCAAAATGTCAAAAATTTCAAAAATTTCTAAATGCTCAAAAAGTAATGAAACTTAATATGATTGCTAACTGTCAAGTCTGCATGAGACTTTTGGAGTTGGAATTTCCAAAATGGCCCTCGTTGCCATGGAAACTGCAGAAATGTCAAATATTTTCAAAATGCTCCAAACTTAATGAAACTTAATATTATTGTCAACTGGCATGTATAGATGAGACTTTTGACTTTGGAATTTTCAAAATGGCTGCCGTTGCCATGGAAACAGCAGAAATCTGAAACTTTTGACAATGATTTTATTGTACTGAAAATTTACAGAAAGATATATCGCAATTGATAGATCTGCATTCACTGTTAAGTTGTTTTGAAATGGCTGCCGCTTAGTGGCAATGAGGGGAAGGGTGACATCCGCTATTGCTTGCAATGGCAATTCTAGTTATTATTATTCTTCCAACTATTTTGTCCGCCACTTTTTTTGGAGACAATGGAACCAATTTTAATGATAGTTCACTATAATGAGGAACACAAAATTTCGGGTTGCAGTAGGTCTTAAGACATAACAAATGGCTGTCGTTACCATGGAAACGGAACAATTGTGAAAAATTCCAGTTTTTGTTTTTGGTGAATAATTTGGAGATGCTTAAACTCAGAATCATTATATTTTAATACAATGAAGGTGCCAGCCATGGACTGGTTTTGGATGATTTTGGCAATCATTGGAACTACTATGTTGCCATGGATACTACACCAAAAATTTCAAAAATATGAAAATGCTCCAATTTTTTTGAAACTTTAGCATAACGATGAGCAACTTTGGTAGATGTGGAATTTGGCGTTGGAATTTCCAAAATGTCTGCCGTTTCCATGGAAACAATGCAAAAAGGTCAAAATGCTCCAAAAATTTCCGGGTTTGGTGAATAACTTTGGTATGCTTGAACTTAAAATCATCAAATTTTTATGCAATATAGTTGTCCACTATATACAGGTTTTGAATGATTTTCACAATCATTGGAACTTCTATGTTACCATGGATACAGGAGCAAAAATTTCAGAATGCTTCAAAATTGATGAAACTTGATATGATTGTTGACTGTCGAGTCTGCATATGACTTTCAAAGTTGGAATTTCAAAAATGGCCACGGTTGCCATGGAAACCTCAAAAATGTCAAAAATTCTTAAAATGGTTTTAACTTAATGAAATTTGATATTATTGGTAACTGACAAGTAAAGATGAGATTTTTGACTTTGAAATTTTCAAAATGGCTGCCGTTGCCATGGAAACGGTATAAATGTGAAATACTTTGAAATGCTCTGAATATACTGAAAATTTACAAAAAGATGAATAGCCATGCATATTTGTGCATTTACTGTTAAACAAGTTTGAAATGGCTGCCGCTTAGTGGCAATAGGGGGAAGAGTGACATCCGCTATTGCTTGCAATGGCAATTCTAGTTTCTATTTGCTTTTCTAATATGACGTTCTTCAAACACTTTAAGAACACACCCATGGTAAAACATGAACATATTGTTTGGGCTGTTCAAATCTTACTCCAACTTTATATGCCATTTATGAATGAGCTACACGAATGGCTGTCGGTCGTTGTAAAATAGGTATCATAAAGAGCTAACCCGTGGTAAAATCAGTATAAATTCGAGCCCTATGAATCGTTTCTTAATTGGTCTTTTTACAAGACATACAATTTCAGAACTGTTGATTCTTTTTAACAAAAATATCTTTGTTGGCGCCAATTATTCATAACTTAAAACTACATGTACACGTTTTGTCGTTACATTGTCGTTAAACTTTGATTTGAGGAAACTACGTAAAACGACCTTCAACTAACTCTCACCTTGACATTTGCACTGTCACGTCGCCCTCTGGTGATGTAGTCCACCTCCGCTTTTGTCATATTTGGATGATCTTCAGGATGATCATAAACGACTTTAACCCAGACTAGCATTATGAGGAGGTTCAGAGCACCTGTCAATTATATTATTCAACACATAAGTAAGCGTGTATCGTTATATTTTGTCTATTTGAAATACACATGCATTAGACATACCATGTACGGAATAATTCTAACAATTTATGTCTCCATTCTGTTGGGGAATTTGCCTTATAAATCTCATCAAACCAAGATATACCAACCAAGCACAAATTTTGTACAAAAATCTGTGTTTTTTGTTATATGTTGGATGACCCAGATTTTTATTACTGCAGTGAAATGTAGGATTAATTTCCTACATTTTCAATTTAAGGGAACAATTTTTTCGACCCTTTTAGAATGCAACCTGAGTTGACGTAGTATGATTTGGTGGTATTTCTCTTAATAATTTTTATTATTATGTTATTATGATCATGTAGTTGATTATAATGGTATTGGTTATCAGATGGAGATGTTCCTATATGAATGGAATTGGGTTCTTTGTTATTCATAGCTTCTAAAACGTTCGATATATTTTGATCAACACGATTCGAGCCAAATACATTCGTTCTCTAAGTATTAAATTAAGTACATCTTACGACATAAGAGATATGGGTATACAATTTGATTTATGTTATTGGAAATCTGAGACACTGTTAGGGGTAACTGGTCAAGGACCTACACATGTCAAATTCAAACTTTGTAAACACACCGGGTCTCAATCCTTTGTTGAATCTATTAGAATATCCGAATTCTTGTTTGTATCCTTGATCTGGCTTGTCATCGGTTAATCCACTGTTGCCATAATCAACATCAATATATGATAGTAACATACTCCATGTTTCAATGATGGCGAATGTTATATAAAATAATGAAATGTCTTTGTTTAGGTTCATTCACATAAGGAACCACAAATACTAGAAGTGGCAGCAATAAGAAACACTTAGCGATATGAAGACTAAATTACTATTGCTGACTTTTGCCATTAGAATCAATGTGTTTATTTTTGTGACGAACAAATCGTTGCTTGATTTAACAATCTACTCACCGAAGATGTAAAATATAAAAGGCCAACCATTTTGATATGGTATAGAACACATCAGGCCAGAGAAGACAAACGTCACAACATTCCCCATAATTTGACCTAAAATAAATATATATTATTCTGAAATTGTTGGTACAATGGTAATCAACTTTTTGTTATTTATTTACAAGGTTGTCCAATCAGTAGTTAATTTCTTTGTGAATTATAGTTTATATATTTTCTGTTACTAGAATATTTATTGTACATAATTGCAAAACAAAATCTTCAAAAATTAAAATAAAGTTATGTTTGTTATATAATTAAAATAAGATAGAAGGCATGCAAACATTCTGGAGAAAGGTAATGCTATTTTACTTAAGAATAGCTCAATGAAAATTGACTGGTAACTAAGGTGGGTAACTAAATACAAACGGAATGGAAATCACAATGAAAACCATGAGATGTATATGGCACGCCGTTATTGTATTTATTCAATTTCGAGATATCTTATTTAGTTAAATAAGATAGATATCTTATTTAGTTAAATAAGATAGATATCTTATTTAGTTAAATAAGATATCTTATAAACTAATTGAGATATCTTAATAACAAAATGAGATATCTTATATATTAATTGAGATATCTGATTTATTAAATTATATCTCTATTAATTAATAAGATATTTTATAAAGTATGTATTTAAAAGATATCTTTATAAAGAAGTAAGATATCTTATATACTTTATAAGATATCTTATTAATTAATAGAGATATCTTATTAACTTATAGAGATATCTTATAAACTAATAGAGATATCTTATTTACTTTCAAATTAAATAAGATATCTTATAAAAATTAAAGATATCTTAATACTTAATAAGATATCTTGTTAATTAAATAAGATATCTTCAAATTTGAATAAATATAAAATCGGCGTGCCATAGATGTATGATACATCAAAATAAGTAAAGCAGTTTAGGAAATGTTAAAAAGTAAAATCACAAAAATACTGAATTCCGAGGAAAATTCAAAAAGGAAAAAAATGGTCAGTAAAGAAGCACCTACTACTGAGCGATGACACCACCAGGAACTAATCCGTAGTGGTATTACAGCGATGACACCACCAGGAACTAATCCGTAGTGGTATTACAGCGTTGACACCACCAGGAACTAATCCGTAGTGGTATTACACCGATGACACCACCAGGAACTAATCCGTAGTGGTATTACACCGTTGACACCACCAGGAACTAATCCGTAGTGGTATTACACCGATGACACCACCAGGAACTAATCCGTAGTGGTATCACACCGATGACACCACCAGGAACTAATCCGTAGTGGTATCACACCGATGACACCACCAGGAACTAATCCGTAGTGGTATTACACCGTTGACACCACCAGGAACAAATCCGTAGTGGTATTACACCGTTGACACCACCAGGAACTAATCCGTAGTGGTATTACACCGTTGACACCACCAGGAACTAATCCGTAGTGGTATTACACCGATGACACCACCAGGAACTAATCCGTAGTGGTATCACACCGATGACACCACCAGGAACTAATCCGTAGTGGTATCACACCGATGACACCACCAGGAACTAATCCGTAGTGGTATTACACCGTTGACACCACCAGGAACAAATCCGTAGTGGTATTACACCGTTGACACCACCAGGAACTAATCCGTAGTGGTATTACACCGTTGACACCACCAGGAACTAATCCGTAGTGGTATTACACCGATGACACCACCAGGAACTAATCCGTAGTGGTATTACACCGTTGACACCACCAGGAACTAATCCGTAGTGGTATTACACCGTTGACACCACTTGGAACTAATCCGTAGTGGTATTACACCGTTGACACCACCAGGAACTAATCCGTAGTGGTATTACACCGTTGACACCACCAGAAACTAATCCGTAGTGGTATTACACCGTTGACACCACCAGGAACTAATCCGTAGTGGTATTACACCGATGACACCACCAGGAACTAATCCGTAGTGGTATTACACCGATGACACCACCAGGAACTAATCCGTAGTGGTATTACACCGTTGACACCACCAGGAACTAATCCGTAGTGGTATTACACCGTTGACACCACCAGGAACCTCACATTATACGAGAAGTGGGAATAACAAGTAGAAAAACTTTTGAATTTTGAAATAAAAATGCAATCCCATAAATTTTTAATATTAACATATATACCTGCCATAGCTGTGGCTATTATTTGTGATTTTTCAAAAAGCGGTGTCCACTTAGATAAAATCTGCATGATGCAAGGCATTATACCACCCTGAAATAAGGAATGGAATGATCAGTGGGAACAGAATAGAACTACAGATAAGGCTTAATTAAAAAGCGGTGTCCACTAAAATAAAATCTGCATGATGCAAGGCATGATACCACCCTCAAATAAGCAGGAATGGAATGATCATTAGGAACAGCATAGAACTAAATCAAATTAAAGGAATGGTCTCCATGATGCAAGGCATAATAACACCCTGAAATTATGAATATAATGATAAGTGGTAACAGCACAGAACTACAGCACAGAAACAGTTATAATGAAGCATTAGGCTGGCAAAAGTATGAAACAATGCAAGACAATGGTAAAGATCTTATTAAATGTTTCTGGCTAAATCACACCAATATCAATTTACAAAGCTCTGAGTATATATACAGCTTTGGCAATATATCCTTTGTCGATATAAAATATAGATTTTCCTCCTAACAAATCACGGTTTAGGGGAAAGCTATACCTCCGATTGCAGTTGAGATCATTTGTGATCGTTCAACGACTGGTGCCCATTTAGATAAAATTGCCATCATGCTTGGCTCTAAACCACCCTACAAGAAATCTGAATCAACTAACTATGGGAATGTATTGTAGAAATCATCACTTACAAGAAATCTGAATCAACTAACTATCGGAATGTATTGTAGAAATCATCACTTTTATCTTTTGTGGATATATTAATATGTTTAACACATTGTTTAGTTATATATTTTATTTTTAGTGGGGTTCGTGTTGTTTATTCTTTAGTTTTCTATATTGTGTCGTGTGTGCTGTTGTTTGTTTGTCTTTTTCATTTTTAGCTATGGCGTTGTCAGTTTGTTTTAGATTTATGAGTTTGACTGTCCCTTTGGTATCTTTCGTCCCTCTTTTATGGGAGAAACTGTTATAGAGGGGCCAAGAAGTTTTTTTTGGTTTCTATTGAGAATAATAAAACAAATGATCTAACAAAAACTATTCGTGTGTGCTATTTACTTTTTGCTATATTATTAAAGTAAAACTAAGGTTTTACCCGAGGCACACCCTACTAATCACACAAAAGGTGAATTGTCGGTACCTTACTTTTTTACCTTGCGTTTTGTAAGGATTTATGGACGTTACTCTTTTTGAATCAACCTTGTAGTTCTGGAATATTGTTGTAGTTTTTTAATCACAGACCGCTTTGTGGGTTATAATCAAAATGGCAAAACGTTGTATACGTGAATAGCTGTAAGAAATCCCTGCTATCAAATCTCCGTAGAACCTGAGGATTATAAGGAAAGTCTCATTTATTAAATACTTGATAGAATGCATTTACATCAGGTGATACTCTCAGTCTGTTTCTTCCTAGCGGATTTTTGAACTTCGAAAACTACTATTGCATTATTTACAATACTAACATAACGTATATGTATATGTATAGTAAGTTCATACTCACCGATGCCAGACCTACAATGATCCGCAGCACCATAACGATATATGGACTTGTAATAGCTGCATAAGGGATTCCCATAGACGCAACAGCCAAAGTTGTCATCATGATTACCATTATTATTTTACCACTATATTTACCAGCAGCATACCCACCAAGAACACAGAAGAAAGGAAATCCATAGTAATATGATGAAAGAACTTGGCCTTGTGTAGCACTGTCCCAGTCAACTAGCCATTCCTGAAAAAGAAAGCCATAGTTAGGATGAAAGAACTTAAATAATGAGTGTCACAGTTCCAGTCAACTAGTTATTCTGTAAAAAGGAAACACATAGTAACAAGATGAAAAAAGTTAGTAAACACATGTTTAATTAAAGACGATTGGGAAACAAGTTATTGCAACTTATATTAATCCCTTTCTACTTTGCGGGTGCGATTGCTGCCTTGTATTGGCATTAGCCTGCTGTTTTTCGAATTCTACTATAAGTTATATGGTTCGCTACTGACCCCATACGGATCCATAGAGGGTTAGTAAAATCCATAGGGGGTGAGGCCGGAGGCCGAGTCCCCTATGAATTTTAATCACCCTCTATGGATCCGTAGGGGGTCAGTAGTTAACCGTATAACGAATTTATCGGACGCTGGTCTTTTTCTGCGGCGTTTTGTTGAAAAATAAACAATGAAACACAACAACATTAATAGATGACGTCGCCATTAACGCGTCATGAACCCCATATGAAACTTACTAACTCCATACGGTCTCATAGGGGGTCACCACGTGACGGCATGTAACCAATCACAACGTGATAATTCATCTGTGGTCCGATAAAAGGGTGCACCTGGTGCAGGAAAATTAGTACCGTTAATGTTATTACATGAAAGAGATATAGCTCTCTCTGAACACGGGTCAGATGTTTATCGTCCCCTTCCGACGGACTATCATCGTGTCCTTCTCGCAAGTGGTGTCAAGGGAGAGCCGAAAATTCGGTATCTGAAATTTTTATCCCGGAACGGGAATCAAACGGGGGTTTTGTTGATAAGACTCGGCCATGTGTGTGGCTGTCAAAATCAACATGGGGCCTTTTATAATCGACTATACGGTATTGGTTTTTTTCATTGTTGAAGGCCGTGCCATTATCTAAATCCTTAGATTAACTTCGTTTGAACATTGGTGGATAGTTGTCTTATTGGCAATTGTACCATATCTCAATATTTTTATATATATATAGCCAAAGTCTACATAAAATAAACATTCCTGCAAACAAACAAAAAACAGCAAAAAAAAGTTTTCATCTTGCATTTCCGGTCTCACCGAAAACCATTGAAAATATATACAGATTTTCTTATGTCATGTATATGTCAAAAGTTAATGAAATAACCGTTTCATGAAAAACGACAAACCTAACATTGCTTATCACTGTGTTATAGCAAGACATTTTATTCATTTTCAAAACATTTTCAGTCAACTACTCACCTCGTCATGATTCAAAGCTAACAAGCTTTCTGATTGGTTGAACGAGCTAGATTCGTTGTTATTCTTTGGCTTAACCATGCACACGATTGCCATACTCATTCCCATCCTCAAGGTCAAGGACAAAGTAATCACTGTTAAAGCCAAGAAAGTAATTCCCCAACGCTTTGATGTATACATTTCTATAAGGGACGGTCTTTGTAAAGAACCAACTTCAGGCAGAGAATCAGACGATATCGGTGTAGATTTTGTATTATTGGAAAAAGAAACCCTGTGTTTTTCTGAAGCTTGAACTCCATTTTGTTCTTGTTTGTGATTAAATGTTCCATTATACGGAACACATCCATTCTGCGTAGTATTTCCTTTAATAAAAAAAAAATATAATAGATTTTCAATTGAAGAAAATTTGAATCATTCATTTTTTTTTATATTTTCATCAAATAAGATATATTTAGTCGGATAAAATAAACCCCAGCACTTAAATATTAGTTTTGCATTAAAATGAACGAAACCAATAGCGAAATATAAAAGTATCTACTATATAGAAAGACAAAATAAAAACAAATATGTAATATTTCACTTTCGACAATTATTGTTAGTTGAGACCAAACGTTACGATAAAACAGATGGTTTCAGTTTCCCAACGTCGAAAATTTATATCTACGTAGCAACATTCGAAAAGAGCCTTCATATAAGTAATATATTTCCTATCATTAACTCCTTGCTTAGAATAAAGCTAATACACCACGGGTTTCAAATGGGGAAGTTGAAGTGCTATTTTCGAAACTGAATACTACGGACACAAGCTGTTTAGATGTTATGGAATATTTGTTTCACAGAATACGACTGATATGTTCGAGTTGTTTCGGATCTTCTGAGATAACCCCATATTTTTGTAAGGTTCGTGGTGTTTAGCCTACTTTTATAGACCGTCATTTTGTTGTATTTCATATTTGTCATGGCATTGTCAATTTGATTTCCAATTATAAAGCTTAATATTCCTTTGTTATCTTGTGTCTATCTTCTAAATTGCTATGTATTAATACTTTATTGTAAAGACTTTCATGTATCTGTTATTTCCAAGAGCATAAACATTTGTCAGCCATCCTTTTGATGGTCTAAAATTCTCTTAGTCTCTTACAAATATGCCTTTTGGAATTGATAGTTTAATGATTCTCATTGTTGATTTTCAGTGTCACATACGGATTATAGAAGTTGGACATCTGTATGACTAAGCAGTATTTTTTTTAACATTGCCGTGTAAGCGGGAGGTTTGGCTAGCCATTAATCACAGCACCATTTACTATTGTTTTTCTTAAAATGTCCCCTACCAAGTCAGACATATGGTATTTGTGATCAAAAAGTCCGTTTCCGTATGTTTGCGTTTGTTTTTATTGCAGTTCATTTTTTTCTGATGTTCCTTTGTTTTTCTCTTATATTTGATGTGTTTTCCTCGGTTTTAGTTTGTAACCGGTTTAGTTTTCGCTGAATTGATTTATGACTATTAAACAGCGTTATACAACTGTTGCCTTTTTCACATTGAGGACCAAATTTCCTTGAGTTTATTTCTCATGTTCGATAAAAAGTAAGGTCACAAAAATACTGAACTCCGGGGAAAATTCAAAACGAAAAGTCTCTAATCAAATGGCAAAATTAAATGATAAAACACATCAAACGAATGGAAAAAAGTCTTTCAGTTTACCACCAAAGTATCACCTCCACATGTATCACTGGTGGTAAGCGGATGGTCGTAACTAAAAGTTACGACCATCTGAATATGGGAGACAACTCTAGGGATAAGTTTTTCTTTTCCGATTTTCGTGCAGTAAAAGGTTCATTTGAGTCAAACCGCCTGTCTCATATACACATATCGTGAGTGCATTCTTATTGAAACCAAATTTGACACATAAAATCATTCCAATTTTCGTAAATAGTCATTCAAAAATTCGAGCATGATGGTCGTAACTTTAACTTGTGATGGTCGTAATGTCAACTATAGTATTTTGGATGATGGTCGTAACCGACACAAGATGGTCGTAACTTTGAAAGATGACCGTAACTCAAGTATTTAGACGAACTTTTATCAAGCTATTTTAAAAGTACTGTGCACATGCATAACCATGTTAATAAACTCAGTTGTTATATAAAGTTTACTACAAACAAAAATTATTTCATTTGTTACTCTGATAATGGTATTCAGAAATTAAGTTAAAGAAATATCAATCATACATTTTTGATATGTTCCAAACGACCATCATTTAGGAGAAACAGTGAAAACTAATCAACTCGCATTAAGCCAAATAGTATGTTAGGGTTGAGTATTAATATATTTTTACTGTACGTTAAGGCATAAAATTGTTGAATATTTGCTTTCAGATTTTTTTTTTTTATTTACGACTTTTTACTTCCTGCAATCATGTCGGCAGATGAAATTATTGAACGTACAATTTTGAACAATCTTCTTTAATTTTTAATCAGCTATTGCAGTTTTTATAAACCATTGGCTTTCAAATATTCGGCTTTTGGTGAATCATGATTAATGAAAATCCACAAATGCCTGGTGTTTTTATCGTGTTGTCTTTATTTTTTATCGATTGCATGACGATCTTGCGGTATATCATTGATAATTGTTCTAAGTATTGGTTCAGAATAAAAACTTAATCCATGGTGTCGCAATGAACATTGTGTTAACCTAGAAAGTAGGAATAAGGTTGAGATATTTTACAATGCTACACGCGTTGAATTTAAGAGCAAGATCAAATATCAGTAGTTTGTAGACAGGATGATATTACAAGGTAGAACTAAATGTACTGCGGCAAATATTACATACATATATGCAGGTATATATTTTACAATGATACACGCTTTGAATTTAAGAGCAAGATCAAATATTAGTAGTTTATAGTCAGCCTTGTAGCTAAGATAATATTACAAGGTAGAACTAAATGTACTGCGGCAACTATCACATACATATGCAGGTTGAAAATAATATTTATGTTATATGTTTATATTGTATGAATGTACTCAGATTTAAAAGACCAGCACGCTGAGTTGAAGCATAAAGATCTATATTTTAAATATTATCCTGGCTACAAGCTATGTATGAATACTGTTTGCTGAAGTCCTTTTGCTGAAATTCAAAAAAAATACATTATCATCAGCACATAGTAAACAATGTGAATTGCTGACCCCCATATTCCTTAGAAAGAAGTTTAAGGATCCATACTGTGAAGGAATTTTTTTAACTCGTGTAGAAATTTTGACTCTAAATATGCCTCCTCTAGTAGTGGAAAGATGATCCCAAATTGTCAAGCCTGTGCCAGTATCTGATCATAGACTTTGCAATGACAAAATACAGAGTGAATCTACCGAGCTAAGAAAGATTGGCAAAATGTGTTTCTCTTTTGGTAACACCAAGTAAATGTTTACAAAATTCAATGCGTAGTCTTTCTGAAAGAATCTTAGGATAAGCCTGATCTACATTTTTTTGCTGAAGTTGAAAAAATGGTAAGATCATCAGCATATGTATAGTAAAGAATAGGCTGGTCGTGAATAAACAACAGCTGAATCAGGGGAACTTTTAAAACAATCAGGAAGTTCATTTATAAAAAATTTAAACAAATTTGGACTCAAATTGTCTCCCTTTTTTACTCCAACTTTAGTTCTAAAGAGATCTCTTACCATACTCTAACTATATTCAATAGCTTAAGTTTTATCCCTGGGAGAATGACAGTATCAAAAGCCTTCTGGAAATCAACAAAGCAGGCAAACATTCTACCTTCTTTTGTATTACAATACTTATTTATAATAGTTTTTAGAATGAACATATGGTCAGATGGTCGTGTTTTTTTGGTTTTTTTTTTGGTAAACCAAATTTGGCTCTCATCAATGATATGATATTTATCTAAGGATTTACAAAAGACGTGTATCAAGTATCTTATTAAAAAGGCTTCCCCAATGAATCAGTAATTGTAATTCCTCGATAGTTATTAAGATCGGATGCATCATTCCCTTTATGAATTGGGAATAAAAAACGTGTGGTCCAGGGTTCATGGTATTTTCCATAAGAAAGACAAAGATGTATAACGGATAGCATGGTACCAATAGGCGTATTCAGAATTTTCTAAAACCACGGGTAATAATTATACCTGAACTTCGAATTTGCACCTTATAATCAGCTTGACTATATACCAAATGACAATACGACTTCTCAAAATCCAGGCTAAGAATAAGATGTATGTTGTTTAATTCGATTACGGACCTGCGAATTCGCGGATATGGTCTTGTCTCGATAACGATCCACATAACATTATTTTGACTCCTTACTTATGCTCTTTCGTCTTAAAGTATCAATTTTAAATTGTAGATTTTTCTTTTAAATTCCACCTAGTAGGTACATACTAGTTTTTAAAAAGTTTATCTTTTCAATACATGCAAAATATAAAGAAAATAAATCAGGATACTGTTATTTCATGTGATGTCAAATTTGTTAAAATCGCCTTTTCTTAATTCGTAACTACGAATGATCATAACCAGAGCTGTGTGTTAAAATGAATTCTCCACTTTTGAGAATTTATATTGTTATTAAACTTAACAGCTTATAATTAGTTGCCTCTTAGTTGATTTTATACATTATATTTTAAGTAAAAGTGACTGGTCATTTCATTTTGTATTGTTTTTTGTTTTTTTTTCGATTCGTTCCAATTTTCTTTCCTTTCGCACTTTACAGGTATCCCTCTCTTCACCTCTTTTAGTTTTTATCATTTAGTGAAATCAACTTCACAAATATATCATATAATATATTCATATAACAAAAGACACGTTTAAAACTATTGACTTGTCTTATTAGGTCCTATTTAATAAAGAGTTACGACCATCACAATTTTAAGTTACGACCATCCTGAACATTTTTGTTTTTTTCAATGAGTTACGACCATCATGCTCGAATTATTGAATGATCATTTTACGAAAATTGGAATGTTTTTATGTATCAAATTTTGTTTCAATATCAACGCACTGACGATTAGTATGTATGAGACAAGCGGTTTTACTGAAACATTGTTTTACTGCACGAAAATCGGAAAAGAAAAATGTATCCCTAGAGTTGTCTCCCATCTTCGGATGGTCGTAACTTTAAGTTACGACCATCCGCTTACCACCAGTGATGTATATGAAAGGTGTTGAACAATAGTATATAGTATCTCTAAACAGATCACCTACTTATAAACGACAGAAGAAACATCGTAACGTAAATTTTTCAGATATAGATAAATGTTCAATATTTATCCCAAAAATATATCAGGACATCGTCAACCAACATTCTAACCAATATTCTGATATAAGTATGCTAGTTAGTAAATTATCATGAAAAATGCCCATTTACCTTTTGTGGTCATCGTTTCCTATATGATTGATATACACTATAACACATCACGATGTACAAGGCTATATGAGTAGAGAAAATATCTGATGCAAGATTAAAGACGTGCTTCCACATAATTAGATGGTCATACTAATAAATAGAACGTCCAATACTACGCAACCGAGTACAGGTATTCGTAATATAATCTGAATCATCTCCTGATGAGAGCAAACGATTTCATCAGAGACATAGGTAAAACTGACTGAAACATAAAAAAATACTAGTTGAACCTTGTCTGATGATCAAGATCTGTGTTCAGTCGAGTACACAGATCGGCAATGAGAAAGAGATCTGGAAAATTATTTTGCCATACAAATCCTGCCGGGGCCCTTTTTTCAAAATGTTGGGTGCGTCTATGTCAAAGAGTTAACGACAACATAAAAACAAGCAATACAAATTATGTGTATGTATTCACATATCAAGACATGGGGGTTTGTTGTTCAATACATGGTTTGAACACTTGACCTAATGTTAAACATTTGACTTCTTTTCTACACGAGTTCCAAATTACACCAAAACCATACGTAAAAAAACATTTAGCAACAATTATATTCCGTGGGGATGACAAATGGAGCGGTTTCCGTATGTTCTGTATGATTCGCTTTTTTTGGTTGTTGCCCACAATGAACATATACCAAATACTAGTTCAAGGGTAAATGTATCTTCTCATCGCTGTTTTTCTGATTCTTAATGCTATAAAGTGACACGATTGATGTATAAACCCATACATCCAAGATGTGATGCAAGTGTACTGTATTCTCAAGGTAATGAATGTAGAACATTTCGTGTATATACATATTCGTAATTGCTACCAATCATGTTTTTTAAGCATATCGTTTTCTAAGTCATCCACTTCATTGTTTAACCATCTTACTTTCTATATGACCTTTGAAGGTCGTTTTGTGTTTCCTTACAACTCCAAATACTTTTATTGCGACTTTTTTGTATATGCCATTCCTTTCCAACTCGTCATCCCTATGGATCAAATATTGCAGGACCTTCTTAATGTAATTATTGATAATCTGTACTTAAAATCATCCTCAAAATAAATGAAATACTTGCCACTGGACATAAAGAAAACACTCAATCGATTCATCATTATCCCCTATCAGTTGAATGGCTGGGCTCATATTAAATCCTGCCACATTACATTGTACCTGTCTATAGGAAAGGAAGGTTGTAGCTAGTCGTTGTCTGCATGTGAA
This sequence comes from Mytilus galloprovincialis, assembly GCA_037788925.1. NCBI lineage: Eukaryota > Metazoa > Mollusca > Bivalvia > Mytilida > Mytilidae > Mytilus > Mytilus galloprovincialis. The sequence continues at coordinate 74,273,254 of CM075342.1, read as the reverse complement.
GCTTTGTTCTTTTGTTCAATGCTAAATAATAAAACAATCCTTTGGTTTATTTTACCTCTTTGTAAATAAGTTTTGTAGCTTATGTTTATCTGAAGTCTTTCACATCATTGTCCTTTTTATTTTTGTCTTATATGAATATACGTTTTGTTACCAAACATACATCTCCCTCATTTTATAAGATAAATTTATAGAACAGAAAGTGTGTTTTCATTTACAAGGGCAAAGATTAATGTTGCTGTGGTTTTTTTTTTAGGCTGGTCAACACAGATTTTTTTTTTGAAATAACCTTTGTCAACAATTAGGAGAATCCCTTTCACCAGTGATTAATTTATATCATCGGAATGGATTTTTACCATTGTTTAGTCGTTCATAGAAGATCTTGAATCTTATCTTAGATATACAGTTGTATGAGTAGTTGATGAGTCTTATGTAAACGAAATGCGCGTCTGGCGTACTAAATTATAATCCTGGTACCTTTGATAACTATATATTCCCTTTTAAAGGACATTAATATTTAATCACAATGAACAGCTCAAGGAAATAACAAATTAAGCAGTGAGTTACTTGTGTAATATTTAGTTTTTCAATTCTTTTGATCACATGTATTTTTTGTTAACCTGAAAGCTTTTTATATCAATACATTATTTTTTTCACTGCAGGTTGGTGAAAATGTGTATATATCATCATCAACTTATCATACTTTGTCTATTGTTCTGTAAAGAACCAGTCTATGCTCACTATGCGGTATCGGCTTTGCTCATTGTTGAAGGCCGTACGGTGACCTATAGTTGTTAATGTCTGTGTCATTTAGGTCTTTTGTGGATAGTTGTCTCATTGGCAATCATACATCTTCTTTTTTATACACCTGTAAAAGGGACACAACTTGTGGTCAACCCGTTTTTTTTTTAACAGAATCCAATTGGTAGTTGGCAGATATGATGACATGTAAGTTAGAATGTCTGGTCCTATTTTAATATCAGGCTGTTGTAATGTCTAAGATGAATTTATCGCATTGTTTTACATTTGACGACTGGTCTTCACTCAAATTTCATTTGGGTTGGCTGTTGTTCTCCACTCAATGCATCATTGCACTTGGGAGTGTTTGCAGGTCACTTGACATGTAGGTCATGATCCTTGAATATTCTGTTCACACAGAAATATGTGTCCTCTGTTAGTAGAAAATTTAGGAAAGACAATGTTATGGACAGCATCATTGGTAGTTATTTACAATTGCTAAACCATTACCTAAAAGTAATAGTCAAACTGATGCACTAATAGTAATGCACATTTATAGAAAATATGATTGATCTATACCAAGTAGTTCCTCAAAAGCTGACTTAGCAGTAAACTTAACAACTGATGCTGTTAATATTGATGTTGCTGCCGGACAACCTATAACAGACACATAAAATTGTATCTAAAGAAAGTGTACAATAAACTCATCATAGATACCAGGATTAAATTTTATATATACGCCAGACACGCGTTTCATCTACAAAAGACTCATCAGTGACGCTCGAATCCAAAAAAGTTAAAAATAAAAGGCCAAATAAAGCACAAAGTTGAAGAACATTGAGATCCAAAATTCCTAAAAGTGTTGCCAAATACAGCTAAGGTAATCTATGCCTGAGGTAGAAAAGCCTTAGTATTTCAAAAAATTCAATGTTTTGTAAACAGTAAGTACAAAAGTAAGTTCCCACTGAAAAAATGTCCTATCATTTCAACTAAGACCAATATTTAAAAAAAAAAATATAACCAAGTCACTTTATGAGCAAGTTTTATAAAATAAATACCAGAAGATGGGAAAAATGTTTTATATTTTATTTATTTATTTGGCCATAATATAATTCAGGTGCACTTTTTTTCAGAAAATGTGAACACAAAAACAAATTGCATGTGTTCAACCAATCTTATGGTGTTTATATTTATATATAAATTAATGTAGTTACTTCGTAATATTTTTTTGAAAAATATTGATTTTAGTTGAAAAAGAGGGACGAAAGATACCAAAGGGACAGTCAAACTCATAAATCGAAAACAAACTAACAATGCCATGGCTAATAATGAAAAAGACAAACAGACAAACAATAGAACACATGACACAATATAGATGAAAAGAATAAACAACATGAACCCCACCAAAAACTAGGGGTGATCTCAGGTGCTCCGTAAGGGTAGGAAATGATAGAGCATTTATGAGTGGTAACTAACTTTTGCCCACTGACTGCAATTTTTCATTAATGTATTTCTTTAATAAGTTATAGATTTATGCAAATTTGTTTTGCAAGCAGGAATCATTTTTTATTTGATGCTGCCCACAATAAATGGACAAATAAAGACAATAAATAAACCAATATGAATATGATATTTAATTTTTACATCTGTGTGTAAATAACAATGATATTGCACAGATCATACAACAAACAATTCCCATTCTATGAAGTACTCCCCCCTTTTTTATACATGACTTTTAAATGTAATTTTATAATTACCTGCTTCAGAACCCAATGAGATATGGTTGATTTCATTGTTGTTACACAATATAGATAACAGAAAGATTAAAAAGTAAAATCACAAAATTACTGAACTCAGAGGAAAATCAATTCGGAAAGTCCATAATCACATGGCAAAATCAAATAACAAAACGCATCAAAAACGAATGGACAAGAACTGTCATATTCCTGACTTGGTACAGGCATTTTCAAATGTAGAAAATGGTGGATTGAACCTGGTTTTATAGCTAGCTAAACCTCTCACTTGTATTACAGTCGTATCACATTCCATTATATTGTCACCGATGCGTCATCTTCATTTGTTTAATATCCTTTGATGTAATAATGTTGCTGCTCAGTTAATGGTAATAATGAACACTTCAAAAAAATAGTCTAAAATGTAAAAATTCAACATCTAATCATAGGCTTTCCCAGCAGTAAGGACAAGATGATTTTCATCCTGACATGATCATGATTGGCTGAGTAATTCTAATAACAGTATTATTTTACAAACAGAGAAAGCCAAGATAAATATGATAAATGAAATATAAGACTATTACTAAGAGATTCTACATCATCCACACTGATTAGCCACCTAACAAGCTGGTCTGGTTTGTGCCATACCACTATACAAGGCTATTGCAATAGAAATTCTGAAAAAATCATCATCCATGCTATTGTATTACATAAAAAAATCACAATTTTGTCCACATATGCTACAGCACTGATCCAATCATAACTTTCAAATTGGTAATATTGATAATGCACTTCATCTCTATTGTTTCTTGTCAGACACAGAAATCTTCCCATGTGGTATTTCCTGTCAGACACAGAAATCTTTCCATGTGATATTTCCTGACGGCCTTGCAGCTTTCTTGTGACAGCCAATCTGTACAAGTTTAAGATTTTCTGTAGTAAACAACAGTTTATACAGTAGGTCGGTATTGAGCTCTTTCCCTTTAGGTAAATTCTTTGAAGCTTCTATCAAACAAGGAATCACCTCCCTTGATTTTTCTATTCTGAAAAAAAGAAAACAAAACACACTTTATTAAGATGAACCAAAGAGGCTTCTGATTAGTATGAATAAATGTTGCAAATAAGAAAATAAAGATACATGTATAAGATAAAGCATAACATATGTAGCTTTCTTTAAGTGTATGATAAACATGATAAACAGTTTAATTGAAAAATATGGATTAAAGATTTCCATATCAGGAGCAATACATAAATCTAAAGTTGAATGGCAAATATTACACACATATCAAAATGAACATGTTAATGTGATATGAAAACATATCCTGCTTTGTAGTCATTAACAAAATTTTCTCTGCAGGAAGACTTCACCCTACCTTGACATTTTATTCTGACTCAGAGTAGACTAGTCTTTGTTCTTACTCTTATCTGCCTATATGATGCAAGCTCAGCCGAGAAGCAACAATAACAATTTCTAAGTCTTGAGTGTTGCCATGCGAGGGACCAAACCTATGACCAGCTACAGGCATGTTATTCAAAACCAGTGAAGAGGTTCTCTCTAAATAAGGCATCATTCAAATCACCATTTTATTAAGGAAAGTTAAATAAAGGCAAGAGTGGTATACCACTGTTTGAAATTCATAAATCAATTGAGAAGACTTATATTAACAATGGCTCAGCATTTGACATAACCTTTTTTTTCTGTTGACTAACACATACACAAACTTTCACATAATGTGTCATGTTTAAAGCATGTGCCACCTCAATAATTGGTAAACATTAAATTAATCTATAGGAGACAAATGTATCCATTGTTCTTTGTTTTAAGTTCAGTTCAGATTAAAATGGTAATTTCAGTTTAAAATGTATTTGAATACTAGTAGATGAATCCACTGTATAAGATGTCTTACATATGATCTAAGTTCCACAGTCCAAACAGCTGCCTGTATCCACGGGAAGCGTATGGATTAATCGTGTGGAATTTATCACAGTTTTTACTGTCGAATGGTCCTTCACATGTAAACCAGCCTTTCTTGTCACACATCATGCCCCGTGAGGTACGATCAAAGAAAAACGCATTGAAGTCATTCTTCTTTAGAAGGTTATTAATGTCATCCATTACAGAAATCAGCGAATTCTTATGATCACTATCAGATTCTTTTTCTATCTGTTCTTTTGCCTAAAGAAAAAACAAGATTATCAAGTATCAATTTATCTGACAATGAGATGAAAGATGTCTTTCTAGACCAAGTTTTTGCTAGAAGAACTAAAGCCAAGTTCAAAGAAAAAAAAATTCCAAGAATGACATCTATTGTATTTGAAGAGTCAGGGTCATTGCTGCACCAACATGGTTAAAGACCAGGCAAACTGTGGTGCGGTTATACGTTTAAAGCAAAATCATTGCTTTTTCTGTTTGTTCTTCAAATTTTTACTTTATGGTGTACTTGGATTTGTTCGTATGCAGCTTTTCACATGGAAATTAAAGCTTGTCAAATGACAATTTTTGTTTCTGGTGGTAGGGTTATGCCCATTATCTAAAGAATTTTGAGATTCTGTTATTTTGTGGTAACAATCAGTATTCATCTTTAAAACATACATGCATAATTACAATTTTTTGAACACCTAAAATTGCAGCAACTGTTTGTGCATTTCCAAGTTTGTTTACTAGCATGTATTAGAAGTGCTGTCTAATGAATGCAATATTTTGATTACTTCAAACTTTTTCATCGGGGATATAGATATAATAAATCATGCAAATTGGTCTGAACTAAATTATGTCAGAAATATATTGTACGTGTATGGTTCCATACATCTGTATGAATTCAATCGATGGTACTTCACACACATTTTTAATTGTAATACTATTTATAAAGCTAACAAGTATAGGTATATATGGTCCCTCAAACTTTTACCTAGCTCAATAAACTATTGAAAAAGGTTATATCATACTGAAATTTTACAATCACTGCATTAGGTATCTTATGGTTTAACATAAATTTGCTGAATCAATGATTGAAGCAGATTAAATGTTGCTTTTGCTTCTCAACTATGACATGTAGGACGTCCCCTGCAATTTCCCTATAGCATTACAAAAGACTGTGTTTGTGACGCACCATGATGAAATAACTCCTCACTCTGCTCTGTGTTTGTGACTCACCGTGATGAAATAACTCCTCACTCTACTCTGTGTTTGTGACTCACCGTGATGAAATAACTCCTCACTCTACTCTGTGTTTGTGACTCACCGTGATGAAATAACTCCTCACTCTACTCTGTGTTTGTGACTCACCCTTATGAAATAACTCCTCACTCTACTCTGTGTTTGTGACTCACCGTTATGAAATAACTCCTCACTCTACTCTGTGTTTGTGACTCACCGTGATGAAATAACTCCTCACTCTACTCTGTGTTTGTGACTCACCGTGATGAAATAACTCCTCACTCTACTCTGTGTTTGTGACTCACCGTGATGAAATAACTCCTCACTCTACTCTGTGTTTGTGACTCACCGTTATGAAATAACTCCTCACTCTGGTTTGAGCACTGTGTTTGTGACTCACCGTTATGAAATAACTCCTGACTCTGGTCTGAGCACTGTGTCTCATTACTTCACTCTTGGTCTTGTATTTCTTATTCAATCCTAAAATATATTTATTTTACAAATATTTAGTTACGATTCTTCCTGCAATGATTCAGTCATTAACAGCTGGTAAAAGAAACTAGACCAACTATGACCCAGATCTTAATTTCTGGATTAAATATCCATGGTATTCATGGATACACAAATATCCCAAATCTGGAAAGTACATATATCATTGCTTCTAGCAAAAAATGACACCTCAAGCATCATTTTCAATGAGTTTGCTTATTATGGAACAATAGCTGAGGATTAAACTTTAAACCAATCACAACTTCCAATACACATGTATCTTATTCATAAGCTTTTGACCAAATGACCAAATGAGAAAGCTTTCTTCTTGCTATACTGACTTAGTTGAGACGAGATAAAAAAAGCCTTGATTGATTTCTCACAAATCCTCATGATTGGCCCTCCCTACAGAATCAACTTTGCTGTTTCAAACTTCTTACCTTCAAACCAATCCTCATGCTTGGCCCTCTCCTCAGAATCAACATTGGTCTCCAACATCTCCAGGTACTGTGATATAATATGTATCTTCTCTGGTGCGTCCTCGTCAGTCAACAGGTCTCTAATCTGATTGGCTATCTCATTCTTCCTACTGGCACAGTACAACTTACTTAAAGCATCATGGATAAGGGCACCAGCTAGAAAATATTTCAAAGGAGTTCAACAAAATGTTAAGCCTTGTGTCATTGAAAAGATTTTTCTTTACTTTACACCTTATATAGTTGAACTGTTACTAATTCTTATATGGTATCCGAGAACAGAACTTACTCGTAAACACTTGTTAAAAAGAATTATGAATAGACAAGGATTGAATATCAGGTGAACATGCAGTAGTTGTCGTTCGTTTATGTGATTTATATGTGTTTCTCATTTCTCGTTTTTTATATAGATTAGACTGTTTGTTTTTCCGTTTAAATGGTTTTACACTAGTCATTTTGTGGTCCTTTATAGCTTGTTGTTCGGTGTGAGCCAAGGATCTGTGTTGAAGGCCATACATTGACCTATAATGGTTTACTTTTATAAATTGTTATTTGGATGGAGAGTTGTCTCATTTGCACTCACACTACATCTTCCTATATCTATATAATGCAACCATTTGTATTTCTCCAGAACTAATAATAAAAAATTTACAATTTAAAAAAAAGAAAATCTTACCTCCACGCCAGTTCTCTCCTTTCTTCAAAAACACAAAAACAGTCTGAGCTGGAAGTTTTCTGAAAAACTTGTCATCATCAACAACTGTGCCATCATCCTCAATAACCACCGTCACTTCTGACTCATTTATCTACAACAAAGGGAGATAAGTCATAACAAAACCATGTACAACAAATGGAGATAAGTCAGAACAAAACCATGTACGACAAAGGGAGATAAGTCAGAACAACAAAGGGACACAATCTATATAATTGTCAACAAGTCAATTAACTGTGCTTTCATTCTCTATTTAACCACCGTCACTTCTGACTTATTTATCTACAACAAAGGGAGATAAGTAAAAAAATACCATCTACAACATAGAAAGATTATTCGGAACAACACCATGTACAATGTACATGTACGTCAAAGGGACATACATGTAAGTCAGAACTACAACATTGATTGTAACAAATGACTATTGACAGGGGTTCAAATTAACATTTGGTACTGGAAGGTCCAGGACCTTTGAAACTCCAAACTGAAAGGTCCACAACCTAAATTCCAGGTCCTACGTTTACTTGAAATATTGTATATATAACTTAGTAAGATACAAATATAATTTGATTTTGGTGTTTGGTTAGCTTGTTCATTGTCAGTGTCACTATTGTATAACATGTTTAATAATAAGTGTAATTGTCTTGTATATGATGTATATTATAAAGCCAAAAGTGGGGAGATTTGGAAAAGAAGTGCTCACAGACACTCAAGGCACTACAATGTTTGGTTTTTACAATAATCAGTCAGAGCTCAGACATAAACAAGTCGATTTTTGTTTCTGACTTAAAGAAGTCAAAACATGTATTTATTATAAAAATGTGTTTTCAATTTTAGACTTATCTAAATGTAAGTCAGAAAATGACAGACTTGTTTAGGTTTTATGTTGATGAAAAAACTTAATTTAACGTGGTGGCCAAAGTACACCACCTATGACAGCAAAAACCTGAGTTCACAAGGACTTGAACTATCTATATTTAATTATCTAATTGAACATCCTTACTAAACACAGATGTTTTACCTCATTAAGTGTGGTTCCAGTTGGTTGCATTGTAAGGTTAATTAACATTATCTCTGATTTTTTAGACTCTCATTCATATTTTTCTTTAGAAGACAAAGCATTGTCTTTCAATGTTGTCATTATTTGATTTAGATGCATGACCTTTTTATAAATATGCGTGTGTCTTGAAGTTAACCAATTTTTATAACTTATCGACTTGTAGGAGTCGATATTTGCAACTTTTTGATTCTGGTCAATTATTTCTTGCTTAACAATATTTGACTTATTAAAGTCGTATTTTTTCTTGCATTAAAGGGAGACAAATCCTAAAACTTACAAATTTAGACCTCTATGAGTCAAAAGCAGATTCAGACTTATTTATGTCTGAGCTCTGACTGATAATATAAAGGGCTTCATGTATCTCTGTTTTACATTGTTCGCTCAGTTCATATTGGAGTATACAATTAAAGTAACAGTTCAAATTCAAAGCTGTTACTCTTTTATTAGTTCCTCTGTGAAAATAAAGTAAGACAGACTTTTACTGGCCATTCAAAATTGAGAAGAAATAACCTCTTGGAATTGTAGCAACTTTTTTAACTCCCCCATTTGTGCAGAAACTACTTCCTTTTTCTGGTCTTGTTGTCATGAGACTTTGGGTAGTCTAGTAAAATATAGGAACTCAAGGAACACAATACCAATTTTATTTTTAATAATTCTTTGTCTTTGCAGTGATACAACGTATGAAGGAACATTACCTGATGATAGAGTTTCTTTGTTTTCAGTGAATATGACATCTTAACTTAAATAACATCACATCTAAAATCCCTAACAACAGAACCAAAATCGGAAACGTTACGGTATTTCCGTTTCTTTTTTAACAAATTTTAAAGTTAAGGATATATACACCTCTGAGAAGCCAAAAATGTCTATCTACAATGTATTTAAAAACTTTTTTCTTAATCTGATTTTTGGGCTTATATGACTGTAAAAAATAGTTGGTGTACCGTGAAGAAAAAACATACGGTGGTGCACTTCTTTTTTTGCTACAGCCCTTTGAAAGTACCCAATTGTGATGATTTTCCCATTTTCATCAATTTTTTACCTATTTTTGGGCTATTATCGTGAAAGAAATCACAGTTCCACAATTAAACTTTTTTGTGTCAAATTTACCACGCTGTCAATTTTGTAAATTTGTATTTTTTCTCGGTTTTAAGCATATTATTTCTACTTTTTTGTTATAAATGATTGAAAAAATAAATATCAAAGAAATTTGAAGACAAAAATTATATGGGATGTTCATGATTCTTGTAAAATCATTTTTTGCACCTCCTACCTACTTTCTCAAAATTTTGGCTAAAAACTTGCTTGATTGGTTGTAAAATTTGAAATCTGAATTACTCAAAAAATATCCATAGTACATGTAAATACTTTTTTCACATAGTTATGTTTGATTATAATATTTTAAAATTTATTGATATTTTCAACTTGTATGTATGTTTTGGAAATAATTCCAGAACGAAATTTCAACGAGACTGAAATGTCAGAAGAATACATCCTTAATATAAATGATATACTAGAACACACCCGCGAAATCGCAGGTATATATATACAGCTTGTGAACTGTTGAAGGATGATTGTTTGTAAAAGATATTATGTATTGAGAATTTCATAAAAGGTATCGAAAGCCCTCTACCCTTTTTTCAAAGTCCGATATTTGTTTCCTTTCTGTTAAATTCAATTATTTTCGTGTTTGAATTTCTGGCCTCAGACCACAATTATTCTTCTCCTTTGCTACAATGCATCTTTTGGTAAAAGTCAAATTAAATTAAAAATTTGCACCGCTTCAAACATGAAATGAATGTAACTGCTTATATATAGACCATTATTAGTCTAATACAATATGCTTCTAGGACAATCCATCAGTGTTTTTTCTTTTGAGAGCATTTCTAACATGCCAATGGTAGGATATGAATATTGTATAAATGACTAAGACTGACTAAGGCTAATTTGAGGCGTGGTCGGAGGGGTCCTGATTCCGAAATCGCGGGCTTAAAAACATGAAATCCTGAGATACATAATTTAAAGAAATTCATATCCCGAAATCGAAAAATATATTACCGGGTCCCGTAAGCATCAATCCCCAAATTCCGAGCCTAAAAACACCCGCTCCCGACGTCCCGAAAAAGGTCATGCCTCCCTCTAATCTCTACCCTACTTTCATTTTTAACAAATTTCTACTTACTTTCAACAATAAATTGTTATGCCCCATTTATGGGCATGATGTTTTCTAGTGTGTGCATCCGTGCGTGCGTTCATTCATTCGTTCATCCGTCCGTCTGTCCCGCTTCAGGTTAAAGTTTTTGGTCGAGGTAGTTTTTGTTGAAGTTGAAGTCCAATCAACTCGAAACTTAGTAAATATAGTGCCAATGTGGCATCCGTGTACTATGGACACAGTCTTGTTTCCACATGTTTTACTTATTTTAATATATATGCAACTGGTATGACCCCTTAAATAGTAAACATTTCAAAGAAAACAGTAGACAGAATACAGAGTGTCTCTATATATTTAAGTAGTATAATCGTAGTTTACATGTAGATAAACGCGAAAAAAATTGTCCTCTCTAAGAAGGTATAATAGTTGTGGTTCTTGCGATCTAAACACCATGATACATGTGATATGGAGAACGCTCTGATTGGCTTATTTATTTTTCATTTTTGTTTTCTACCATAGTACGATTGGTTGTACTTGTGCATGTTTCAAACCGGAAATCTTTCCTATGACTAAAAGTCAGTCCGATGACGGAATCAATATCCGGATGTCTTTTTTTCTGTTTTTCTCCAAAAATAACTCAATCTGAATGATCATAAGAATGGATGACAAATGCGACTATGCATGGTACCTATATAACACAGAGGCATGATGATTAATTTATCGTGGAAGGAAGAGAAGCGACACACAAAATGAGGTATCGTTTAATAGTATAGATATGTCTGATAATTGTAAAATTTTCAACAAAGCTGTGGTTGGTTCATGTTTACATCAATACAAATGTCAGTACATCTAAGAAAATTATCTGGAAAAAAAAAAAAAAATTTCATACAGACTTCGTCCCCTTTGGCCTTTCACAGGTAATGCCTCATATTATAATCACAAACCAATCCAAAGTCAAAGTAGAAACAACCTATTCAAAAGTTTCATGTTCATGTTGCTTATTTTTTAGTTTTCTATGTTGTGTCGTCCACGTGTGAACTATTGTTTGTCTGTTTGTCTTTTTTCATTTTTAGCCATGGTAAGTTTATTTTCGATTTATGAGTTTGACTCTCCCTCTGGTATCTTTCGTCATTCTTTTTAAATGTTTTGATTTGACCAGGTGCTGTTTTTATTTTGTCCACAAGTGCTGAAATAACCAGTGCCGATTACAGATTTGACTTTTACAATTAGTGACGAAAAAAACAGGTGCCAATTTGACTTAAAATGTAAATTTTGTACCTAATACAATGTCTTTGTCATACAACATTGAAGCAGCGATAGAAAGAGAACAATTTCTGCAACGATTAGAAAAAGACCCAAATGATAAGGTTTTTTCAACTGATCAAGCGTAATCAATCCAGTATAAAGAGCAATGGTCCTGAAATTCTGATAGATGGCGTAACAGTCGTTAAAACAGCAAAAACGCCTTCAAATCAAAGAGACACTTTTGCAGACTACTTCAAAAATCTAGCTACTCCACAAGAAAAACCAAATTTCAAGGACGAATTACTTATTAACAGCACAAAGAGATGCAATTTAATTAAAGAGGTCTCCAAAAATAGTACCAAATATGGTATCACAGCTGAACATATCAAATATGCAGGGAATGAAATAACCCATATACCAAAACATTTTCAACCAGATATTTGAGGAAGGAAAAGTGGCAACCAGCTTTAAAACGGGTATAATAACGCCAGTTCCTATAAAGGGAAAGATCTAACCCAAGCTACAAATACCGAGGCATAACAGTTACATCTGCTCATCATGCTCATGGGAAAGTATACGAGTATGTGCTGATCGAAAAGGCAGGTTTAAAGAATATCAATCAATCAAACCTACAATTTGGTTTTACTGAAAGACTCTCACCTACTATGGCAGCACTGATATTATCAGAAGTATACTCAGAAATCAATGGAAAAGATTTATTATTTATAACAACACTAGACAGTCAAAAAGCATTTGATGTAGTCAATCATCAAATCTTGCTAGACAAACTCTACTATCTAGGAGTAGATATTGAATATTGGGATGTTACTGAGGATATGCACAATGGTGTCACATCAACTGTGAAATGGCAAGGAGACACAAGTCTCTCGTTTAGTATTGATCAGGGAGTAAGACAAGGTGGAATCCTGTCTTCACATCTATACAAACAATACATCCATGAGTTACTCTCTGAACTAGAAACTCATAACATGGGAATATCTATAGGGAATACATATGCAAGCTGTCCTAGCTATGCAGATGATATTGTACTACTCTCAAATGACCAAAACGAAATGCAAGAAATGCTCAACACGGTGTATGATTACTCAAGCGACCATAGATTCTTAATCCATCCAGTAAAAAGCAATACAATAGTTAAAAGTGTCAACAAATGAACTAGTGACAAAATACAACAATCAACAGAAAATTTTACTTTAGGCGATAACATTAAGGAATTTAAATCAGAAACAACACATCTAGGTCTTAAAAGAACAACATCTGAGGAAACTAAAATTAATATCAATGACAGGATATCACTAGCACGAAGAACTCTGTACTCTCTGATCAAGACTGGCGTTCATGGTACAAATAGACTCAACCCAAGAACTTCATGCAAGATTTACCAAGTATACGTCATTCCACGTCTTCTATATGGTCTAGAAACCTTAAATCTCCAAAACAAAGACACAGTAGCACTATGCAGTTTTCATCTTAGCACTCTGAAGCATATCCAATCACTTTCAAATAGAACAGCTACATCAGCAGTCTACTTGCTTTTGGGAGCGCTGCCAATAACTGCTGAGCTCCACAAAAGACAGTTGAGTCTGTTACACTCAATAGCAATGAATCACAATAACTCAATACGTGAAATTGCATGGAGGCAACATACAGCAGGTCAACCAAATAGCTCCTTCAAAAGAATAAATGACATACTGGACGTGTATCAACTCCCATCATTCAACGAAATAATGCATCAACATTACAACAAACTAGACTGGAAAAACATCGTACGAACAGCTATTTCATCTCACTCGACAGTCAAACTAAAAGCAGATTGTGAAGAAAAATCAACACTTAAATTGCTATCAAAAAGAAACCTGAATATTGGACAAACTCACAACGTATGGGATACAATATCGAGCTCCGTCAAAGATGTCAGAAAAGCAGCGACAAAAGTATGCATGTAAACTGGAACATACATGCTTCAAACCTTAAAAGCAAAATTCAATCAAGCAGAGATAGATCCTACCTGCCCAATATCTAATATTGAAGCTGAGGATCTTCAACACCTTCTAACAAGCTGCCCAGCTTATAGACACATTCGAAAATCTCACTTTCAACAGATAAAAGAATATATTGTTAGCAAAATTGGAAGTAGTGACGTATGGACAATCAATTTCAATAGCAAAATGGCTATCACGGAACTATTGATAGACTGTCAAAGCTTTGTTGAAAGGAACATTCTCCCAAATGACAAAATGATACTAAGAATTAACTAGAGGCTCTAAAGAGCCTGTGTCGCTCACCTTGGTCTATGTGAATATTAAACAAAGGAAGCAGATGGATTCATAACAAAATTGTGTTTTGGTGATGTTGATGTGTTTGTACGTCTTACTTAACTGAACATTCTTGCTGCATACAGTTATCTCTATCTATAATGAAATTGGCCCAGTAGTTTCAGTGGAAAATGTTAGTAAAAATTTACAAATTTTATAAAAATTGTTAAAAATTGACTATAAAGGACAATAACTCCTTAGGGGGTCAATTGACCATTTCAGTCATGTTGACTTATTTGTAAATCTTACTTAGCTGTACATTATTGCTGTTTAAAGTTTATCTCTATCTATAATAATATTCAAGATAATAACCCAAAACAGTAAAATTTCCTTAAAATTACCAATTTAGGGGCAGCAACCCAACAACGGGTTGTTCGATTCATCTGAAAATTTCAGGGCAGACCTGATAAACAATTTTACTCACGTCAGATTTGCTCTAAATGCTTTGGTTTTTGAGTTATAAGCCAAAAACTACATTTTACCCCTATGTTCTATTTTTACATGTAGCTATGGCGGCCATCTTGGTTGGTTGGACAGGTCACCGGACACATTTTTTAAACTAGATACCCCAAAGATGATTGTGGCCAAGTTTGGATTAATTTGGCCCAGTAGTTTCAGAGACAGAGGAGAAGATTTTTGTAAAAGATTACTAAGATTTACGAAAAATGGTTAAAAATTGACTATAAAGGGCAATAACTCCTAAAGGGGTCAACTGACCATTTCGGTCATGTTGACTTATTTGTACATGTTGTAAATCTTACTTTGCTGAACATTATTGCTGTTTACAGTTTATCTCTATCTATAATAATATTCAAGATAATAACCAAAAACAGTAAAATTTCCTTCAAATTACCAATTTAGGGGCAGCAACCCAACAACGGGTTGTTCGATTCATCTGAAAATTTCAGGGCAGATAGATCTTGACCTGATAAACAAATTTACCTTTTTGTCAGATTTGCTCTAAATGCTTTGGTTTTTGAGTTATAAGCCAAAAACTGCATTTTACTCCTATGTTCTATTTTTAGCCATGGCGGCCATCATGGTTGGTTGGCCGGGACACCGGACACATTTTTTAAACTAGATACCCCAATGATGATTGTGGCCAAGTTTGGTTTAATTTGGCCCAGTAGCTTTAGAGGAGAAGATTTTTTGTAAAAGTTAACGACGCCGGACGACGCCGGACGCAAAGTGATGGGAAAAGCTTACTTGGCATTTTGGTATATTGGCACTAAAATCTGAAGGAATCATTGTTTCCATTGAATGGACCCCTGGACACGCTGACATACAAGGTAATGAACTAGCAGACCAACTAGCTAAAAAAGCAGCACAGGAGGCAGAAAAAATACAAAGTATTCCATTATTTACTAAACAAGATATACAAAAAGGAGCTAAAGACAGTGTTATGTTAAAATGGCAAAACAGATGGGACACCAGTGAAAAAGGAAGGAGATATTATGCCTTTCAACAAAATGTTAAGAATACAATTCCAAAAGACAAACCGTCAACTGAAATATATAGAATAACTACTAGTTTAAGAACAGGATATTGCAATTTAAATTCATATAAATCAATGATATGCCCAGCACTCACCGACAAATGCAGCTGTGGACAAATAGAAACAGTTGACCATTACCTTCTGGATTGTGAAAATTATGAGGAGGCTAGAGAAAAACTCCGCTCTGCACTCTATTTCATAACATCAAAACTAACACTTGAATCAGAAGTACTATTAGCAACAACAGAAAATGATAATTACAAACATCACATAGAAGATATTCAAGATTTGTTAGGGGTTTTTATTAAAGATACTGGAAGGTTCACAAAATAGATAGTTAAGGTTTTATAAGGGTTAATTTTTTTTTTTTTTTTTTTTTTTTTTTTTTGAATTAATTATTTAATTATTTATTTAGTTTCTCTGCAGCACTGTGCCACATCATAAATACAAATGTACTAATGAGTTTAATACAATAGAGACATAAAATTACCAGAGTGATCGAAATTACAGATAGAGATTATAGTGTCAAGTTGACACTTCTAAAGACTAAAGACAGGTGAGCTAAAAAGTCAATTGTTCGTGAACTGAAAATTATGATTCCCAAGCCTTACGAGCATGTAATTTATTTATGTCTCTTGCCATTTTAAAATTACATTACTTTTAAAGTCCCTATATATATATTAAGATTAATACACCTTATCTCTAATCCCGGCTGACCCGGCCGCTTGAACTTTTGATGCACACAACAATCACTTTTCCATTGTGACGTCAGATATTTTATATTATGCTGTCAAAATTTTACGGGAACCTGTGATATTCAGTAATGGCGGACAAATAGCGATAAGGTGTGTGCTTATACATGTATATAAATTCATGACTTGTTGTACATGTACATACACTGGTTATTATGGTGGAGGATACTGTTCATTCATATTTTATATAGGATTTATTGTGTGTTTTAATGTACAGATACTGTTAACATTTATCGGTCTCATCCGAGTGCTCCTAAACAGGAGGAAATTACGAAAGAAGAAGAAGTACCTGGAGTTTTTCACATCCTTTGGCTAGAAGTTCTTTTAAATTTTTAGCCGTGACACCGATTCTACGTAATCTTTGCGAATCTTGAATTTTGTATGCTCTCATTCCACCATTAAACAATGATAGAAATCGACTAAGTATGGACATTAAACTATTTCAAACAACATAATGCACTTCAATTGTGCATTGTTTACTTTCCTTTTTCCCGCTTCCGGAATTATTTTTGCTACAACACTGAACACACGTCCGATCATCACAATGCACATTGAAATAAATGCATCATACATTTACGCCAAAATCTCCAAACCAAATCCCTTTTGACATAGATAAGAAATATAGATATTGTTTAAATTGTCTATGAATGAAACAACTCATGCTATTTTTTTAATTACCTAATGTCTTGGGCATCCCTCTTTTAAGAATTACAATAAAAAAAAAGAATTTGTTATAAAACATCATTTAATTGAATTTATTTAAAAAAATGATATTTTATAATGATCTATAATGTTACAAGAATAAGTTAACAATATAAGTAATGCATTTTTTTACTGATTTTAACAAGAACATCATGAGACTAATGGTTGGTCATGACCAGAGTCATTGTATTAGGAATCAATCAATCAATCAATCAATCAATCAATCAATCATTCAATTAATCAATTTATCAATTTATCAATCAATCAATCAATCAATCAATCAATCAATCAATCAATCAATCAATCAATTAATCAATCAATCAATCAATCAATCAAAAAAGACTAAATTCAATTATTCCCCATTGGATGGAGAGTTGTCTCATTGGCACTCATACAACATCTTCTTATATCTATATTGTAGTTCTTTTTTTTGTTGAAGTAAAGCATAAAGAAGTGAACATCAGTTTTTCTGTGACGTGGATGCCAACAAGCCCTACTTGTGAAAAATAGAAAAATCCCGGTGAATTAAGTCTTTCCAACTCGTCCCACTTATTAAAAATAGAATCAAAGTAATGAAGTACTGAACATCGGATGACCTCAACATGCTCAAGTTCTTGTGGATGTTGTGACAAGCACTTCCCTCAGAAGAAAAAAATTCACATCTCTATACCTGAAAGTGAGGTTTATGTACAGATCTATTATTTTTTCTGGGACAAGTTTGTGCGTGGATGATAAATCGATGACAGGGAATTCAACCTCACCGTAATGACTATTATATTGTAGTAATACAAATCAGTATACTCTGGTTTATTGTTATATATTGTATTGATACTTGTATATAACAGTTACATTTATATTTAATTTTCTTGCATTTTTATATCATTGAGTTGAGTCATGCCATCTTATAGTCAATAAGAATAATTGAATGCATTTTCGTTTTTAAGTGGGGGTCACGAAAATTACATATTCATCTAGATTTTACCTTTTTTTTATTAAGTGGGGGAAGTTTGCAGGAAAAGTGACAGGATCTAACCCTGTTCACAGGTAGGGCTATTTTTTTAAAAAGTGGGGCGAGTGGGTGAAAAAGTGGGGCGAATTGCCAGTGGGTCGATTTGTCCTATTTCCATCCCGTAAATGTTTTCCTGTACTTAGGCTAACCCAAATATTGAAACTAAAAAAATAATTTCTGATTCTTTACTGTGCAGGAAAATAATACGCAAGGTTATGAAATAATTCCACCAATTTTAAAATAAATCTAAAATGAAAATTAAGAAATAAAAAAAAAACTATGTTACATAACGTTACAACGGGAACTGTCGCCATTTTGAAAGATGTACACAAATATCGTTGCCAAGTGGTTGACCTACCAAAATATTTTAAAATTTTAACTTTAAAACATTAAGGTAAAAAGCATTATGACTTTCTCAAATTTATCGAGATAATGGTTCTTTTCTGACATTTACTGAGGATGTTTTTGTGTAAGAAATGACTCCAAAGTTGCCAAAAAATATCAAAATAAATGGGGTACTGCCCATTTTGGGATTTATACCATGGTATGGTTTAAGAGGTGTGTGTGTGTCAATACTGCTAGTGCTAACTTGACTTCCTTCAATATATTTTTTTAAGCACTATAAGCCGTGTTTCTAATGATCAATATACGAGGGTGGTAAAGGGGGTACTTAACACGGAAACACGTGAAATAAAAATCGCAAAAACGTTTCACGAAAATTAAAAATCGGGGAAAAACGAAGCACGAGAAATAAAAACGTAAATAATATGAGGCAGGCATTACCTGTGAATGGGGACGAAGTCTGTATTAATTTTTTTTTTAATTCAAACATGTTGATAAAAGAAACGGAAAAACCGTAACGTTTCCGATATTGGTTCTGTTGTTTGGGATTTAGTTGTGACTTTTTTTAAGTTATGACGTCATATTCAATGTAAACAAAGAAACGCTGTTATCCAGGTAACATCTTTTTCATATCAAACAATTATTAAAAAAGATTGGGTGTTAAATTCCTTCCTTTATTTGTTGATATGTTGATAAATATACATTTTATTCAAAGTCTCATGCAAACAAGACCGGAAATGGAAGTAGATCTGAAAAAAAAAGTTAACGATTTTGAGTTCATTAGTAGACATGGTAGAATGAAAAATTCGGGGAATTTTCCCGATTTTTAAAATTTTTTTTTATTGATTTTTCTACCGTAATTGGGGACTCCGTCCCCATATTAAGGAAAAAAGTACCAGAGCCGTTCTTGGAGATCATGCAGCCATTATTAATGGACAATAAAGACTTTGCGGTCACCTTTTAGTGATCACTATTTACAAAAAATATCTTATTTGAGAAAAATTGTCAGTATTCATAGTAATTTGAAGGACTTCATTAATATCATACATATTGCAAAAGTAGAATTGTAAAAATACACATCAATTTCTATTAGATAACACAAGTTTTTAAAAAATGGTTTTGGAATGTATTATAACACACTGACCTTTTAATCAAATGAGGGACATGCATGAGAAATTAAGAACACCGACACGAAACATGGAAAATAAGTGAAAACACGATGCAGACAAATTGAGCAAAACATGAGAAAAAGAGAAATAAAACGTCAAAACACGAAAATATGTGAAATAAAAAGGCCAAAAACGTTGCACGAAAAATAACCCTTTACCACCCTCATATACAAATACCAAATTCCAAAGGGGGTGGGGTGGGGGTTCAGACCTTATTGGGACACCTGGCATGTTCATTTTTAAGTTTAGGATTGCATGGAACAAGCTATAATATGAGGCAGGCGTAACCTGTGTAAAGGGACAATGTCTGTATCAATGACTTTTTCTAATTCTAACATATTTAATGTTTAAAAAGAAACGTTTCAGATGTTGATCCTGTTGTAAGGGATTTTTAAATGTGACGTCATTTCAATCAAAGAGACACTTAGACTCATCAGGTAACGTTTTTTTTTTCATATCAAAGAATAATTAAATTGAAATTGTTATTGTGCTCTGA
Source organism: Mytilus galloprovincialis (assembly GCA_037788925.1). Classification (NCBI taxonomy): domain Eukaryota; kingdom Metazoa; phylum Mollusca; class Bivalvia; order Mytilida; family Mytilidae; genus Mytilus; species Mytilus galloprovincialis. Next base: position 74,253,194 of record CM075342.1, on the reverse strand, counting down.
TGATTATATAACTAGACTGATAAATATATATTTTACTCAGTCTCATATATGACAAATATTTTATGAGACCAGAAGAAAGAAAGAGATTTCTGCGCAAATGGGGGAAAATAAAAAAAGATAGAAAACAAAAAGTTAACGATTTTAATTTATTTATAGTACATGTAGATTAATTTTTATGCCCCATTTATGGGCATTATGTTATCTCGTCTGTGAGTCCGTTTGTTCATCCTGTCGTCTGTCCCGCTTCAGGTTAAAGTTTTTGGTCGATACGGTTTTGGATGAAGTCCTGGATCAACTTGCAACTTAGTACACATGTTCCCTATGATTTTATAATCTTTCTAATTTTCTGATTTTATTGCAAAATTAGAGATTTTCCCCCATTTTCACGGTCCACAGAACATAGAAAATGATAGTGCGGATGGGGCATCCATGTACTAGGGATACATTCTTGTTTTTTTATTGATTTTTTTTTTTATGTAATCATGGTAATTGGGGATTTTATCAACAGGATTTCTGAATTTATGTGTTATATTATTGCATTAGGGAATTAAGAATTTTCATTTTTAGGGACTCTTCGCAGTGTTGCCTTTGTTTGTATGAAAAAAATTAAGATAGCATTAGCTTACCCTTCCATACATTGTAGCACAAGGGTTTTTAAAATTACTCCTGGGTTTTTGTAGGAGTTCATGCATGTTTTAAGTGTTCATGGAGTGTTCTGTTTGTGACTGTTCCTTTTGTACCCACATTTTGTTGAACTGTCAACGTATATTTGTTCCACCTAACAGAAGTTCCAATGGAAACTTTATTATAAACATTGCCATAATATCTATTCCTGTTAGAACAAATATCCTATACCATTTATTCTGTTAGGAACATATACTGTAATATTTATTCCTGTGGAAATAATATTCCAGAATATATTTTCCTTTTGGAACTTATATTATGAAGGAACTTCTATTCCGTGACAGTTTATGTTTATTTAACACCCAATCCACCATAAATAAATTAGATACTTCTTAAATAAATTTTAACATTTCTTTTTTGTATGGTTTTAAGTCTTTGGATTTCTCCTTACAAGATAATTTTGTTCATCATGGTCAAAGTTATAAATGCAAGAGTATTTAAAATTAGTAAACCATAGGACACAATTACGCATAGAAACAAAACAGAATTTAAACAAGATGCGTCAGCACAATTAGAATAAAAAGATGTATTCAAAGAAAAAGTAACCCTTCCAAACGAATCCAAAGAGTGTAATTGCGACCCCAATTTATTTATGAATAATGTCAGTCACTGAGTCAGTGTTCACCCATGCCACAGGTGCGAGGCTTTTCAAGCTTTTTAAATAATTAAAATTTAACTGTCGAAAGTGGAGAAATATCGTACTACCATGAATACACAAGTTATAGTGTCGGAATCTGTTTCTCTGATGAGTTTTATCCTTATTGCAGTCTTCACGATGAACTGTAAAATCTACAGGCCCGGAGCTAATTTTTGATTTTTTTTAGTTAGATTCTGTTGTCCTGTGGATATGATTTTTACAGGCCTGAGAGCAATTTTACAAGCATGGGCTGCTGTTCAGCGCGAAGACTGTTGTTGTTCATAGATTTTTAGAAAACTTGTGTTCCTAATATGCGCCGTCATCAGACATGGTCGTCACAAAAGGAAAATTCAGAAAAAAACAAATCATTTTCCGAGAACAGATATTTCACTAGTGAGAAGAAATATTTTTCTCACACTGATCAAGAAATGTGAAAATAGTACAAAAATTAGAGAAAATTACTTATCATTGCTTATACATATACAAGTAAATTTTAAAGAAAATTAACATATTATGGGAAAATTACACAAACATCATTTAAATGCTGGTTTCTAACCTATTTTTTTGATTTTATATACATCAGTATTCATGCTGAAGCACAGGCCCAGCAGCCCAGGCTTGTTAAATTGTTTTCAGTCTTGTAGAAATCATCTCTACAGGCCAACAGAATCTACTAGTTTTCTGGGGCCTGTAGATTTTAAGTTTATCCTGATGACTCACAGATACAAGTGCATGTAGGTTGAATTCATAAAGGTCAGGAATTATATATATAAGTGAATTGAAACAATGAAACATAATTTGTACATGTATCCTAAAAAGTCTTTAAGGTTTAAAGAGTTTATACATAGAACATAAAGGACAGCTGCTTCAATCTTTTAAAGTGATTTATTGATTCTATGAACAATTTCACTGAGATCATAAAATATTAATAAACAATAATTTACAATCAATAGACAAGGTCACATATGAATATCAATAGGTTTTGTTAGGATTTGTATTTAAGAAAAGGAAAAAGTTACTGAAAGTTTGTCTCATGTATCAGGTATATATTTTTTAAATGATTCCAATTATAACTGATTCAGATACATCCAGATCCTGAACTTTCATTTGACTTTCTAATTGATTCTAAATAATCTTATGATGCTAATAACTGTTACACCTATTCCTATAAAAATGAGACTTTGATTAAGTGTCCTCAGACGTGAGCTGTTAAGTCATTTCTGGAGTAAGCTTCTTTCATGCATGGAATAACTATATCATGTATATTGTTGAATCTTCTCAAATTATGATAAATAATTTAAATTTTATTGTATCCCTTAATAGACACCTCATCATGTTCATTAAACATTTATAAGACAAATTCAAGACCAACGAATTTAGTTTGAGGATAAATATAATTTCAAAGTGCAAACATTATTATTTACAATTTAACATCCCAGAGTTTGTGAACATTGTGACTTACATTTGACTGTCACAGTGGTATACATACATTTGTGTATGTGTAAAATGTTTGCTTTGTTGGCCATGATTCTGTAAACAAGGTTTGTAAGTTCACACAGAGCATATTATTTTTTATCAACTACTTTTAAATATCTACAATGTAGATCACTTACCTTTGTCATTTGATTACAAAATAAGTTACTTATTTAATTTAAAACAACACTTCCATTGACTTCAGACAATCCCCCCAAAATATGATTAAGTACTGATGAAACCTATTCATAAATTTGTGAACAAATTAATTACTATGTATATTATAGATATATATGATATATTTGTAAATATATATATAAATATTTAATTTTCAGACTTCTATATATTTGATATTGGAATGAAACAATATGCCTAGAAAGTTACCCTTCAGAGTGATTCATGCCTCCGGACAGGACGAAAGTTACAAAGCATCAGAACTTAATTACCATAGTCCTTTGACCAAGGGATGGCAGGCATCAAGGTAATTAATATAGCACGTTTAAATTAAGTTTTTAATGCTATTTGATTTGCCCCATTATCATGATTATGAAGTTTGTCTGTTTTTATAATATTTTTGAATGATTGATCTATCACAATGATGATTTATGTAACTTGTAAGAATAAAATTTGACCTCCACTCTTTAAAATAAGTATACCCCATTCCTAAAAGAGGGTGGAAAACTGATTTACCCCTGTCTGTTCATCCGTAAGTCTGTGAAATTTCATCATTTTTAATGCCCCATTTATGGGCATTATGTTTTCTGGTCTGTGCATTCGTCCGTTTTGTTCTTCCGTCTGTCCCGCCTCAGGTTTAAGTTGAAGTCCAATCAACTTGAAACTTAGTACACATGTTCTCTAAGATATGATCTTTCTAATTTTAATGCCAAATTAGAGATTTTCCACCATTTTCACGGTCCACTGAGCATAGAAAATGATAGTGCGGATGGGGCATCTGTGTACTGGGGACACATTCTTTTTCTTAATGTTTTTTTAGGAAGCATGATTCACTGCTTCCATCAATTTGGTATCAATCTTTATGTGGGCATGCTTCAACTTGTGATTATTTTCCCATTTTCACTCCTTACACTCATCAACTACCTGTCACCCAAATACTTACATCAGGTTTTATCATAAGTTGAAAGTATCTAACAGTTCAACTTTTTAATAGACTAATCTGATGTTTTAATTATCTTTTGAATTGTTTCAGATATTGTTTGTACCCACAAGACATTGTGCTACAGTTGGACCAACGATGTCGTTTACGCAAAATACAAATTCTCTCTCACCAGTATCTTATAGGTGAGGCTTTAAATCATTGTACTTGTTTAACTTTTAACCTCATCAAATGGAAACATGTTTTTAAATAGTTATAAATTCTACTCATACCTGGGTCGATATTTTTCTCTGTATCCAAAAAATAGGCAGTAAAAGCGAAATAAATTGATCACAAGATGTAACAAAGTGGATCTTTATATTAATTTTATACCAAAAAGAAAACAATAAACTTGGGGCAAAGATGGTAAACCATATACATTCTATATATATTTATATTAATCAAATATCTTTTCAGCAACAAAGATAGAATTTTTTGTTGGTGATGTCCCAGAGGATATGTCACCTAATCTGGAGAATGCCAGATATACAAGACTTGGGTATGTACTGAATTACCTCCCCTTACCTAATCTGATAAGTCACCTAATCTGGAGAATGCCAGAGATACAAGACTTCGGTATGTACTGAATAACCTTCCCTTACATAATCTGATATGTCACCTAATCTGGAGGATGCCAGATATACAAGACTTGGGTATGTACTGAATTACCTCCCCTTACCTAATCTGATAAGTCACCTAATCTTGAGAATGCCAGATATACAAGACTTCGGTATGTACTGAATAACCTCCCCTTACCTAATCTGATAAGTCACCTAATCTTGAGAATGCCAGATATACAATATATGTTATGATGGTATGATACTAAACCCCTAACTGGAAGGATTGTGCCTGATGTTCATATGATGAAATCATAATCTTTCAGTCAGTTTAATTGAAGTCTGGAGCTGGCATGTCAGTTAACTGCTAGTAGTCTGTTGTTATTTATGTATTATTGTCATTTTGTTTATTTTCTTTGGTTACATCTTCTGACATCAGACTCGGACTTCTCTTGAACTGAATTTTAATGTGTGTATTGTTATGCGTTTACTTTTCTACATTGGCTAGAGGTATAGGGGGAGGGTTGAGATCTCACAAACATGTTTAACCACGCCACATTTTTGCGCCTGTCCCAAGTCAGGAGCCTCTGGCCTTTGTTAGTCTTGTAGTATTTTAATTTTAGTTTCTTGTGTACAATTTGGAGTTTAGTAGGGCGTTCATTATCACTGACCTAGTATATATTTGTTTAGGGGCCAGTTGAAGGATGCCTCCGGGTGCGGGAATTTCTCGTTACATTGAAGACCTGTTGGTGACCTTCTGCTGTTGTTTTTTTCTATGGTCGGGTTGTTGTCTCTTTGGCACATTCCCCATTTCCATTCTCAATTTTAAGACTTGGGTATGTACTAAATTACCTCCCCTTACCTAATCTGGAGAATGCCAGATATACAAGACTTGGGTGTGTACTGAATTACCTCCCCTTCTAATCTGGAGAATGCCAGATATACAAGACTTGGGTATGTACTGAATTACCTCCCCTTCTAATCTGGAGAATGCCTGATATGCAAGACTTGAGTATGTACTGAATTACCTCCCCTGGCCTTCTAATCTGGAGAATGCCAGATATACAAGACTTGGGTATGTACTGAATTACTTCCCCTTCTAATCTGGAGAATGCCAGATATACAAGACTTGGTTATGTACTGAATTACTTCCCCTTACCTAATCTGATATGTCACCCAATCTGGAGAATGCCAGATATACAAGACTTGGGTATGTACTGAATTACTTCCCCTTCCTCTATCTTCTGGATGCATCTCATTTCCCATTTGAGCCAAAGACATAATCTAAGGGTTATTCAATCAATTAATGTTAAAATTTACTTTTGAGGAGAGGACAGGGACATCTATTAGAACACAGCCCTTTCCCAAGGATTAATTGAACAAAAATTGCACCGAAACTATTATATTTTCTAGTTGACACTAAAAAATATATATAAAACCACTATATTCCGTATGTGTCTGTCCAATTCATTGATTGTCATTAATTCTTGCCTTTCATTTTGTTATTGTAAATTGCATTGCTATGAATTGACAGTAATTTTTCTAGTTTGAACTGTTTCACATTTTCCATGTTGGACCTTTAAATTCAAAATAAACTGAACAAGTTTTTCTCATTGTTGTGGATGTATGCTGGCCTATAATTGCTTATAAATTCCACATCATTTGAACTCTGGTGGAAGTTACCACATTGGTAATCAAACCACATCTCCTTATTTGAATTATTATACATTAACATTGATCACCTCAATGAAATGGATTTTCTCGCTTGAGCCAGTACAGTGAAAGTGAGAAAAGTAATCGAGTTGAGATGATCAATGATGATAATCTGCTTATTGCTATTTTACCTATGACGACATTGTCAATTTCATTCATTGACAAAGTGCACTTTCACCCTTAGTTTCTAGCAATAATTTTTCTTATCAATCACACTTTTCCGTGGAGAAAGGAAATATCAGTCAGTAAGATCAAAGGAAAATTTTGTAAAATAGTGATAATAACTGATATGTTTGTTATCTTCAGTCATGTTTTCTCTCTCTCCCACAGATATGTATCATTATCAGATAATGAAAAGACAGGATTTAAAGCCAGAGAACTCAAGTCTGTACACGTGGATGCTGTGGGCTTGTACCTGAAACTCAACATCCATAAAAACCATATCAACAAATATAATATTTATAATCAGGTAAATTAACCTAAATAAAACCATATCAACAAATATAATATTTATAATCAGGTAAATTAACCTAAATAAAACCATATCAACAAATGTAATATTTATAATCAGGTAAATTAACCTAAATAAAACCATATCAACAAATGTAATATTTATAATCAGGTAAATTAACCTAAATAAAACCATATCAACAAATAGAATATTCATAATCAGGTATGTACAGATTATTTGGTTTTCTACACCATGTACACATTGATATCGTAAAATATCAGCCGAGAGCCACAATGTGAACCTTTTTGACCAGTGAGCATAGTGAAAGAGCTAAAAAGTTTAACATTGTGTCGAGCGGCTGATATTTTACGAAATCAATGATATTTATACCAAACTGAGTATTCATGAAAAAATACAAAAGCAAGACAAAAAACAGAAAAATAGAAAAATTAAGCAACACAAACTCCACCAAAAATATGAAGCTGATTTTCTGTAGCTTTGCAAGAGTTGGTATATTCTGCTCCAAATGTGGGAAAAAAATCATATAAAAAAATAAAATTTATATATGGAACTCAACATTCATAGTAACAATTTATAATGAATTTGCTGTTTTGTATGGAGCTAATTATACACCTTATTTACAATTAAGATTGATATTGAGTTTTAAGCCTTCAATATACTTGTACTTTTCAGGTTGGAATTATAGCAATAAATGTGATAGGAGAAACATATTGAGTTTTAAGCCTTCAATATACTTGTACATTTTAGGTTGGAATTATAGCAATAAATGTGATAGGAGAAACATATTGAGTTTTAAGCCTTCAATATACTTGTACATTTCAGGTTGGAATTATAGCAATAAATGTGATAGGAGAAACATATTGAGTTTTAAGCCTTCAATATACTTGTACATTTCAGGTTGGAATTATAGCAATAAATGTGATAGGAGAAACATATTGAGTTTTAAGCCTTCAATATACTTGTACATTTCAGGTTGGAATTATAGCAATAAATGTGATAGGAGAAACATATTGAGTTTTAAGCCTTCAATATACTTGTACATTTCAGGTTGGAATTATAGCAATAAATGTGATAGGAGAAACATATTGAGTTTTAAGCCTTCAATATACTTGTACATTTCAGGTTGGAATTATAGCAATAAATGTGATAGGAGAAACATATTGAGTTTTAGGCCTTCAATATACTTGTACTTTTCAGGTTGGAATTATAGCAATAAATGTGATAGGAGAAACATATTGAGTTTTAAGCCTTCAATATACTTGTACATTTCAGGTTGGAATTATAGCAATAAATGTGATAGGAGAAACATATTGAGTTTTAAGCCTTCAATATACTTGTACATTTCAGGTTGGAATTATAGCAATAAATGTGATAGGAGAAACATATTGAGTTTTAAGCCTTCAATATACTTGTACATTTCAGGTTGGAATTATAGCAATAAATGTGATAGGAGAAACATATTGAGTTTTAGGCCTTCAATATACTTGTACTTTTCAGGTTGGAATTATAGCAATAAATGTGATAGGAGAAACATATTGAGTTTTAAGCCTTCAATATACTTGTACATTTCAGGTTGGAATTATAGCAATAAATGTGATAGGAGAAACATATTGAGTTTTAAGCCTTCAATATACTTGTATTTTTCAGGTTGGAATTATAGCAATAAATGTGATAGGAGAAACATATTGAGTTTTAAGCCTTCAATATACTTGTATTTTTTAGGTTGGAATTATAGCAATAAATGTGATAGGAGAAACATATTGAGTTTTAAGCCTTCAATATACTTGTACATTTCAGGTTGGAATTATAGCAATAAATGTGATAGGAGAAACATATTGAGTTTTAGGCCTTCAATATACTTGTACTTTTCAGGTTGGAATTATAGCAATAAATGTGATAGGAGAAACATATTGAGTTTTAAGCCTTCAATATACTTGTACATTTCAGGTTGGAATTATAGCAATAAATGTGATAGGAGAAACATATTGAGTTTTAGGCCTTCAATATACTTGTACATTTCAGGTTGGAATTATAGCAATAAATGTGATAGGAGAAACATATTGAGTTTTAAGCCTTCAATATACTTGTACATTTCAGGTTGGAATTATAGCAATAAATGTGATAGGAGAAACATATTGAGTTTTAGGCCTTCAATATACTTGTACTTTTCAGGTTGGAATTATAGCAATAAATGTGATAGGAGAAACATATTGAGTTTTAAGCCTTCAATATACTTGTACATTTCAGGTTGGAATTATAGCAATAAATGTGATAGGAGAAACATATTGAGTTTTAAGCCTTCAATATACTTGTACATTTCAGGTTGGAATTATAGCAATAAATATGATAGGAGAAACATATTGAGTTTTAAGCCTTCAATATACTTGTACATTTCAGGTTGGAATTATAGCAATAAATGTGATAGGAGAAACATATTGAGTTTTAAGCCTTCAATATACTTGTACATTTCAGGTTGGAATTATAGCAATAAATGTGATAGGAGAAACATATTGAGTTTTAGGCCTTCAATATACTTGTACTTTTCAGGTTGGAATTATAGCAATAAATGTGATAGGAGAAACATATTGAGTTTTAAGCCTTCAATATACTTGTACATTTCAGGTTGGAATTATAGCAATAAATGTGATAGGAGAAACATATTGAGTTTTAAGCCTTCAATATACTTGTATTTTTCAGGTTGGAATTATAGCAATAAATGTGATAGGAGAAACATATTGAGTTTTAGGCCTTCAATATACTTGTATTTTTTAGGTTGGAATTATAGCAATAAATGTGATAGGAGAAACATATTGAGTTTTAAGCCTTCAATATACTTGTATTTTTCAGGTTGGAATTATAGCAATAAATGTGATAGGAGAAACATATTGAGTTTTAAGCCTTCAATATACTTGTATTTTTTAGGTTGGAATTATAGCAATAAATGTGATAGGAGAAACATATTGAGTTTTAGGCCTTCAATATACTTGTACTTTTCAGGTTGGAATTATAGCAATAAATGTGATAGGAGAAACATATTGAGTTTTAAGCCTTCAATATACTTGTACATTTCAGGTTGGAATTATAGCAATAAATGTGATAGGAGAAACATATTGAGTTTTAAGCCTTCAATATACTTGTATTTTTTAGGTTGGAATTATAGCAATAAATGTGATAGGAGAAACATATTGAGTTTTAAGCCTTCAATATACTTGTATTTTTCAGGTTGGAATTATAGCAATAAATGTGATAGGAGAAACATATTGAGTTTTAGGCCTTCAATATACTTGTATTTTTTAGGTTGGAATTATAGCAATAAATGTGATAGGAGAAACATATTGAGTTTTAAGCCTTCAATATACTTGTACATTTCAGGTTGGAATTATAGCAATAAATGTGATAGGAGAAACATATTGAGTTTTAAGCCTTCAATATACTTGTACATTTCAGGTTGGAATTATAGCAATAAATGTGATAGGAGAAACATATTGAGTTTTAAGCCTTCAATATACTTGTATTTTTCAGGTTGGAATTATAGCAATAAATGTGATAGGAGAAACATATTGAGTTTTAAGCCTTCAATATACTTGTATTTTTTAGGTTGGAATTATAGCAATAAATGTGATAGGAGAAACATATTGAGTTTTAAGCCTTCAATATACTTGTATTTTTTAGGTTGGAATTATAGCAATAAATGTGATAGGAGAAACATATTGAGTTTTAAGCCTTCAATATACTTGTACATTTCAGGTTGGAATTATAGCAATAAATGTGATAGGAGAAACATATTGAGTTTTAGGCCTTCAATATACTTGTATTTTTCAGGTTGGAATTATAGCAATAAATGTGATAGGAGAAACATATTGAGTTTTAGGCCTTCAATATACTTGTATTTTTTAGGTTGGAATTATAGCAATAAATGTGATAGGAGAAACATATTGAGTTTTAGGCCTTCAATATACTTGTACTTTTCAGGTTGGAATTATAGCAATAAATGTGATAGGAGAAACATATTGAGTTTTAAGCCTTCAATATACTTGTACTTTTCAGGTTGGAATTATAGCAATAAATGTGATAGGAGAAACATATTGAGTTTTAAGCCTTCAATATACTTGTATTTTTCAGGTTGGAATTATAGCAATAAATGTGATAGGAGAAACATATTGAGTTTTAAGCCTTCAATACACTTGTACTTTTTAGGTTGGAATTATAGCAATAAATGTGATAGGAGAAACATATTGAGTTTTAAGCCTTCAATACACATGTACTTTTTAGGTTGGAATTATAGCAATAAATGTGATAGGAGAAACATATTGAGTTTTAAGCCTTCAATATACTTGTACATTTTAGGTTGGAATTATAGCAATAAATGTGATAGGAGAAACATATTGAGTTTTAAGCCTTCAATACACATGTACTTTTTAGGTTGGAATTATAGCAATAAATGTGATAGGAGAAACATATTGAGTTTTAAGCCTTCAATATACTTGTATTTTTCAGGTTGGAATTATAGCAATAAATGTGATAGGAGAAACATATTGAGTTTTAAGCCTTCAATATACTTGTACATTTTAGGTTGGAATTATAGCAATAAATGTGATAGGAGAAACATATTGAGTTTTAAGCCTTCAATATACTTGTATTTTTCAGGTTGGAATTATAGCAATAAATGTGATAGGAGAAACATATTGAGTTTTAAGCCTTCAATGTACTTGTACATTTCAGGTTGGAATTATAGCAATAAATGTGATAGGAGAAACATATTGAGTTTTAAGCCTTCAATATACTTGTACATTTCAGGTTGGAATTATAGCAATAAATGTGATAGGAGAAACATATTGAGTTTTAAGCCTTCAATATACTTGTACATTTCAGGTTGGAATTATAGCAATAAATGTGATAGGAGAAACATATTGAGTTTTAAGCCTTCAATATACTTGTATTTTTTAGGTTGGAATTATAGCAATAAATGTGATAGGAGAAACATATTGAGTTTTAAGCCTTCAATATACTTGTACATTTCAGGTTGGAATTATAGCAATAAATGTGATAGGAGAAACATATTGAGTTTTAAGCCTTCAATATACTTGTACATTTTAGGTTGGAATTATAGCAATAAATGTGATAGGAGAAACATATTGAGTTTTAAGCCTTCAATACACATGTACTTTTTAGGTTGGAATTATAGCAATAAATGTGATAGGAGAAACATATTGAGTTTTAAGCCTTCAATATACTTGTATTTTTCAGGTTGGAATTATAGCAATAAATGTGATAGGAGAAACATATTGAGTTTTAAGCCTTCAATATACTTGTACATTTTAGGTTGGAATTATAGCAATAAATGTGATAGGAGAAACATATTGAGTTTTAAGCCTTCAATATACTTGTATTTTTCAGGTTGGAATTATAGCAATAAATGTGATAGGAGAAACATATTGAGTTTTAAGCCTTCAATGTACTTGTACATTTCAGGTTGGAATTATAGCAATAAATGTGATAGGAGAAACATATTGAGTTTTAAGCCTTCAATATACTTGTACATTTCAGGTTGGAATTATAGCAATAAATGTGATAGGAGAAACATATTGAGTTTTAAGCCTTCAATATACTTGTACATTTCAGGTTGGAATTATAGCAATAAATGTGATAGGAGAAACATATTGAGTTTTAAGCCTTCAATATACTTGTATTTTTTAGGTTGGAATTATAGCAATAAATGTGATAGGAGAAACATATTGAGTTTTAAGCCTTCAATATACTTGTACATTTCAGGTTGGAATTATAGCAATAAATGTGATAGGAGAAACATATTGAGTTTTAAGCCTTCAATATACTTGTATTTTTTAGGTTGGAATTATAGCAATAAATGTGATAGGAGAAACATATTGAGTTTTAAGCCTTCAATATACTTGTACATTTCAGGTTGGAATTATAGCAATAAATGTGATAGGAGAAACATATTGAGTTTTAAGCCTTCAATATACTTGTATTTTTTAGGTTGGAATTATAGCAATAAATGTGATAGGAGAAACATATTGAGTTTTAAGCCTTCAATATACTTGTACATTTCAGGTTGGAATTATAGCAATAAATGTGATAGGAGAAACATATTGAGTTTTAAGCCTTCAATATACTTGTACATTTTAGGTTGGAATTATAGCAATAAATGTGATAGGAGAAACATATTGAGTTTTAAGCCTTCAATATACTTGTATTTTTCAGGTTGGAATTATAGCAATAAATGTGATAGGAGAAACATATTGAGTTTTAAGCCTTCAATGTACTTGTACATTTCAGGTTGGAATTATAGCAATAAATGTGATAGGAGAAACATATTGAGTTTTAAGCCTTCAATATACTTGTACATTTCAGGTTGGAATTATAGCAATAAATGTGATAGGAGAAACATATTGAGTTTTAAGCCTTCAATATACTTGTACATTTCAGGTTGGAATTATAGCAATAAATGTGATAGGAGAAACATATTGAGTTTTAAGCCTTCAATATACTTGTATTTTTTAGGTTGGAATTATAGCAATAAATGTGATAGGAGAAACATATTGAGTTTTAAGCCTTCAATATACTTGTACATTTCAGGTTGGAATTATAGCAATAAATGTGATAGGAGAAACATATTGAGTTTTAAGCCTTCAATATACTTGTATTTTTTAGGTTGGAATTATAGCAATAAATGTGATAGGAGAAACATATTGAGTTTTAAGCCTTCAATATACTTGTACATTTCAGGTTGGAATTATAGCAATAAATGTGATAGGAGAAACATATTGAGTTTTAAGCCTTCAATATACTTGTATTTTTTAGGTTGGAATTATAGCAATAAATGTGATAGGAGAAACATATTGAGTTTTAAGCCTTCAATATACTTGTACATTTCAGGTTGGAATTATAGCAATAAATGTGATAGGAGAAACATATTGAGTTTTAAGCCTTCAATATACTTGTACATTTCAGGTTGGAATTATAGCAATAAATGTGATAGGAGAAACATATTGAGTTTTAAGCCTTCAATATACTTGTATTTTTTAGGTTGGAATTATAGCAATAAATGTGATAGGAGAAACATATTGAGTTTTAAGCCTTCAATATACTTGTACTTTTCAGGTTGGAATTATAGCAATAAATGTGATAGGAGAAACATATTGAGTTTTAAGCCTTCAATATACTTGTACTTTTCAGGTTGGAATTATAGCAATAAATGTGATAGGAGAAACATATTGAGTTTTAGGCCTTCAATATACTTGTACATTTCAGGTTGGAATTATAGCAATAAATGTGATAGGAGAAACATATTGAGTTTTAAGCCTTCAATATACTTGTACTTTTTAGGTTGGAATTATAGCAATAAATGTGATAGGAGAAACATATTGAGTTTTAGGCCTTCAATATACTTGTACATTTTAGGTTGGAATTATAGCAATAAATGTGATAGGAGAAACATATTGAGTTTTAAGCCTTCAATATACTTGTACATTTCAGGTTGGAATTATAGCAATAAATGTGATAGGAGAAACATATTGAGTTTTAAGCCTTCAATATACTTGTACATTTCAGGTTGGAATTATAGCAATAAATGTGATAGGAGAAACATATTGAGTTTTAGGCCTTCAATATACTTGTACATTTTAGGTTGGAATTATAGCAATAAATGTGATAGGAGAAACATATTGAGTTTTAGGCCTTCAATATACTTGTACATTTCAGGTTGGAATTATAGCAATAAATGTGATAGGAGAAACATATTGAGTTTTAGGCCTTCAATATACTTGTACATTTTAGGTTGGAATTATAGCAATAAATGTGATAGGAGAAACATATTGAGTTTTAAGCCTTCAATGTACTTGTACATTTCAGGTTGGAATTATAGCAATAAATGTGATAGGAGAAACATATTGAGTTTTAGGCCTTCAATATACTTGTACATTTTAGGTTGGAATTATAGCAATAAATGTGATAGGAGAAACATATTGAGTTTTAAGCCTTCAATGTACTTGTACATTTCAGGTTGGAATTATAGCAATAAATGTGATAGGAGAAACATATTGAGTTTTAAGCCTTCAATATACTTGTACATTTCAGGTTGGAATTATAGCAATAAATGTGATAGGAGAAACATATTGAGTTTTAAGCCTTCAATATACTTGTATTTTTCAGGTTGGAATTATAGCAATAAATGTGATAGGAGAAACATATTGAGTTTTAGGCCTTCAATATACTTGTACATTTCAGGTTGGAATTATAGCAATAAATGTGATAGGAGAAACATATTGAGTTTTAGGCCTTCAATATACTTGTACATTTTAGGTTGGAATTATAGCAATAAATGTGATAGGAGAAACATATTGAGTTTTAAGCCTTCAATATACTTGTACATTTTAGGTTGGAATTATAGCAATAAATGTGATAGGAGAAACATATTGAGTTTTAAGCCTTCAATATACTTGTATTTTTCAGGTTGGAATTATAGCAATAAATGTGATAGGAGAAACATATTGAGTTTTAGGCCTTCAATATACTTGTACATTTTAGGTTGGAATTATAGCAATAAATGTGATAGGAGAAACATATTGAGTTTTAAGCCTTCAATGTACTTGTACATTTCAGGTTGGAATTATAGCAATAAATGTGATAGGAGAAACATATTGAGTTTTAGGCCTTCAATATACTTGTACATTTCAGGTTGGAATTATAGCAATAAATGTGATAGGAGAAACATATTGAGTTTTAGGCCTTCAATATACTTGTACATTTTAGGTTGGAATTATAGCAATAAATGTGATAGGAGAAACATATTGAGTTTTAAGCCTTCAATGTACTTGTACATTTCAGGTTGGAATTATAGCAATAAATGTGATAGGAGAAACATATTGAGTTTTAGGCCTTCAATATACTTGTACATTTTAGGTTGGAATTATAGCAATAAATGTGATAGGAGAAACATATTGAGTTTTAAGCCTTCAATGTACTTGTACATTTCAGGTTGGAATTATAGCAATAAATGTGATAGGAGAAACATATTGAGTTTTAAGCCTTCAATGTACTTGTACATTTCAGGTTGGAATTATAGCAATAAATGTGATAGGAGAAACATATTGAGTTTTAAGCCTTCAATGTACTTGTACATTTCAGGTTGGAATTATAGCAATAAATGTGATAGGAGAAACATATTGAGTTTTAAGCCTTCAATATACTTGTACATTTTAGGTTGGAATTATAGCAATAAATGTGATAGGAGAAACATATTGAGTTTTAGGCCTTCAATATACTTGTACATTTTAGGTTGGAATTATAGCAATAAATGTGATAGGAGAAACATATTGAGTTTTAAGCCTTCAATGTACTTGTACATTTCAGGTTGGAATTATAGCAATAAATGTGATAGGAGAAACATATTGAGTTTTAAGCCTTCAATGTACTTGTACATTTCAGGTTGGAATTATAGCAATAAATGTGATAGGAGAAACATATTGAGTTTTAAGCCTTCAATGTACTTGTACATTTCAGGTTGGAATTATAGCAATAAATGTGATAGGAGAAACATATTGAGTTTTAAGCCTTCAATATACTTGTACATTTTAGGTTGGAATTATAGCAATAAATGTGATAGGAGAAACATATTGAGTTTTAGGCCTTCAATATACTTGTACATTTTAGGTTGGAATTATAGCAATAAATGTGATAGGAGAAACATATTGAGTTTTAAGCCTTCAATGTACTTGTACATTTCAGGTTGGAATTATAGCAATAAATGTGATAGGAGAAACATATTGAGTTTTAAGCCTTCAATGTACTTGTACATTTCAGGTTGGAATTATAGCAATAAATGTGATAGGAGAAACATATTGAGTTTTAAGCCTTCAATGTACTTGTACATTTCAGGTTGGAATTATAGCAATAAATGTGATAGGAGAAACATATTGAGTTTTAAGCCTTCAATGTACTTGTACATTTCAGGTTGGAATTATAGCAATAAATGTGATAGGAGAAACATATTGAGTTTTAAGCCTTCAATATACTTGTACTTTTCAGGTTGGAATTATAGCAATAAATGTGATAGGAGAAACATATTGAGTTTTAAGCCTTCAATATACTTGTACATTTCAGGTTGGAATTATAGCAATAAATGTGATAGGAGAAACATATTGAGTTTTAAGCCTTCAATATACTTGTACTTTTCAGGTTGGAATTATAGCAATAAATGTGATAGGAGAAACATATTGAGTTTTAAGCCTTCAATATACTTGTACATTTCAGGTTGGAATTATAGCAATAAATGTGATAGGAGAAACATATTGAGTTTTAAGCCTTCAATATACTTGTACATTTCAGGTTGGAATTATAGCAATAAATGTGATAGGAGAAACATATTGAGTTTTAAGCCTTCAATATACTTGTACTTTTCAGGTTGGAATTATAGCAATAAATGTGATAGGAGAAACATATTGAGTTTTAAGCCTTCAATATACTTGTACATTTCAGGTTGGAATTATAGCAATAAATGTGATAGGAGAAACATATTGAGTTTTAAGCCTTCAATATACTTGTACATTTCAGGTTGGAATTATAGCAATAAATGTGATAGGAGAAACATATTGAGTTTTAAGCCTTCAATATACTTGTACTTTTCAGGTTGGAATTATAGCAATAAATGTGATAGGAGAAACATATTGAGTTTTAAGTCTTCAATATACTTGTACATTTTAGGTTGGAATTATAGCAATAAATGTGATAGGAGAAACATATTGAGTTTTAAGCCTTCAATATACTTGTACATTTCAGGTTGGAATTATAGCAATAAATGTGATAGGAGAAACATATTGAGTTTTAAGCCTTCAATATACTTGTACATTTCAGGTTGGAATTATAGCAATAAATGTGATAGGAGAAACATATTGAGTTTTAAGCCTTCAATATACTTGTACTTTTCAGGTTGGAATTATAGCAATAAATGTGATAGGAGAAACATATTGAGTTTTAAGTCTTCAATATACTTGTACATTTTAGGTTGGAATTATAGCAATAAATGTGATAGGAGAAACATATTGAGTTTTAAGCCTTCAATATACTTGTACATTTCAGGTTGGAATTATAGCAATAAATGTGATAGGAGAAACATATTGAGTTTTAAGCCTTCAATATACTTGTACATTTTAGGTTGGAATTATAGCAATAAATGTGATAGGAGAAACATATTGAGTTTTAAGCCTTCAATATACTTGTACATTTCAGGTTGGAATTATAGCAATAAATGTGATAGGAGAAACATATTGAGTTTTAAGCCTTCAATATACTTGTACATTTCAGGTTGGAATTATAGCAATAAATGTGATAGGAGAAACATATTGAGTTTTAAGCCTTCAATATACTTGTACATTTCAGGTTGGAATTATAGCAATAAATGTGATAGGAGAAACATATTGAGTTTTAGGCCTTCAGTATACTTGTACATTTCAGGTTGGAATTATAGCAATAAATGTGATAGGAGAAACATATTGAGTTTTAAGCCTTCAATATACTTGTACATTTCAGGTTGGAATTATAGCAATAAATGTGATAGGAGAAACATATTGAGTTTTAGGCCTTCAGTATACTTGTACATTTCAGGTTGGAATTATAGCAATAAATGTGATAGGAGAAACATATTGAGTTTTAAGCCTTCAATATACTTGTACATTTCAGGTTGGAATTATAGCAATAAATGTGATAGGAGAAACATATTGAGTTTTAAGCCTTCAATATAATTGTACATTTTAGGTTGGAATTATAGCAATAAATGTGATAGGAGAAACACTGAAAGGACCAGCAGATTTTATGGACCCTGTAAGTATAGAATACAATTCAGAACTGTGATTTTATGGACCCTGTAAGTATAGAATACAATTCAGAACTCTGATTTTATGGACCCTGTAAGTATAGAATACAATTCAGAACTGTGATTTTATGGACCCTGTAAGTATAGAATACAATTCAGAACTGTGATTTTATGGACCCTGTAAGTATAGAATACAATTCAGAACTGTGATTTTATGGACCCTGTAAGTATAGAATACAATTCACAACTGTGATTTTATGGACCCTGTAAGTATAAAATACAATTCACAACTGTGATTCTCATTCATATGATTAGTTTTTTATCTCCCCTGCCATGAAAGTGAAGGAAATCAAGACCTAGGTATTCAAGACTCTGCCCCCTATGTCATAATTCAGCAACTTTGAACTGTTGCAATGTTGCTGTCCATCAGATTGTCATTTGTTTTGGAATTTTCTGCAGACAGACGAGTCATATCTCTGATTTTTCATTGGATAAATATATATCTTGATTTATGTTTTTGATAATATTAACTTTTCCTGATTGCAAAATTGAATCAAATCTAAATAGATAAAAGTTGTAAGTTTTAAATTTCATTGTTGAAATATTATTTTGACCCACGTAAGAAGGACACCTTTTTATCTCATATTTTAATGTGATTTTTATATTTTATAATTGCAGGAATATTATCTTGACCCAGATAGAAAAGGACAACTTGATGATTTAGGATTAGATACCTACAATAAGTAAGTTATAAATAATTCAGCTAGATATATTTAGCCTACTCACAGTATTCTTTTTTAGCTCACCTGGCCTAAAAGGCCATGTGAGCTTTTCTCATCACTTGGCGTCCGTCGTCGTCGTCGACGTCGTCGTCGTTAACAATTTTTCAAACATCTTTTCCTCTGAAACTACTGAATGGATTTGAATGAAACTTAGCATGAATGTTCCTTAGAGTATCCTGCACAAAGTGTGTGCTTCGATTTTTGATTCGTCAAAAAACATGGCCGCCGTTACTTAAAATAGAACATAGGGGTCAAATGCAGTTTTTGGCTTATATCTCAAAAACGAAAGCATTTAGAGCAAACCTGACGTGGGGTAAAAATGTTCATTAGGTCAAGATCTATCAGCCCTGAAATTTTCAGATGAATCAAACAAACCATTGTTGGGTTGCTGCCACTTATTGGTAATTTTAAGGAAATTTTGCAGTTTTTGGTCATTATCTTGAATATTATTATAGATACAGATAAACTGTAATAGCAAAAATGTTAAGCAAAGTAAGATCTACAAATAAGTCAATTTGACCAAAATTGTCAATTGACCTCTTAAGGAGTTATTGCCCTTTAAAGATTTTTTTCACAATTTGTTCATCATGTTGACTTACTTTAAAAAATCTTCTCCTTTGAAAATGCTGTATCAATTTCAGCCAAACTTAGGCTAAATGAGTTTTAGAGTTTCAGAGTATCTAGTATACATTTTATATTTCATTTCCTTGTATGTCAGAAGATAGCTCCTATGGCTAAAATAGAACATAGGAGAAAATGATTTTTTTTTTGCTTTTGAAGAAAATAGGACGATTCAAAGAACATTTAAATAAATTGAAAAGCCAAAATAATCATTGATGAGAGATTAAACCAAAAAAATTCAGGTGAGCGATTCAGGCTCTTGAGAGCCTCTTGTTGTTACTTTCTAGAGGTGTGCCTGATACGAAGGTTTTATATATACATGTATATTCCTATATATACATGTATACTAATATGTGAAAACTGTTGTTTCGTTTTTGAGTTTGTAACTATGTATACTGTATTGTTTATCATATTTGTAAAATAATAATATTATAATGATATTATATTATGCTCCTTGTGAGCCCATTTTATGGAAATAAAGCATCTTCTTCTTCTTCTTCTTCATCTATAATTGAGACTGCTGTCAATTCAAATTTTTATTTATTTAGAATATTTACAAGATAAAAGGTAAAACATTCAATATCATGACTATGCCTCACAAGATAAATTCTATTTGTAAACAATATTTCTTGAAGTCACAGTTATTTCTGAGTTTGTCTAATAATACGAAAGAATTCAAAATAAGGTGATGTTGTATGGGAAAACAATCCACCACAGACCTGAGAGGTTGTCTAGCGGTTTATTGACTTTATTCTACTTTATTTTAGACCAGACTATATATCTCCATTAGATGACTTAGCATTTGACATGTACCAAGATCCAGAGATAGCTGGAATCATCAGAAAACTGGAGAAAAAGAAACAAGAAGCTGTTCTACGTAAGATTTCATTGTTCTGTAAACTGTAAATTCAGAAATTAGTGTGTGCATTTATTATTGCTATTTTGTTATTTTAGACATTAAAACCCAGTCGCATTTTCGCAATCATAAAAAAATACCTGCAATAATTTCTAAATTTACAGCCTCACATTCTATGACAAGTCAAGTAAAACAAATCTAAGGCCAATAAAAAAAACACAATTAGACAAATTCAATTCTTTTTTGCTCTATAATAATGACGAGCTGTTAAATTACTAAAAAGTTAGATTTATTTTAAAAAGACCAAATACCTTCAAATTAAGCAAACTGCAATAGTAGAAAATCTTGAGTTGCTTTTGTTTATTCAAAATTCAAATATGAACAATCTTTATTATGTTTTGATTCTATTGTAATAATAAGATGCCTGTTAAATAGATATATGAATTCTAAAAAATGTAAATGAGTTCTACAAAACATAAATGAATTCTAAAAAACATAATTGAATTCTAAAATACATTTGATTATAGAAGAAAGATTTGATTATGCAAAGAGATTAAAGTCAGCAATAACAGAATTACAGAAGGTTGGCGAGAAGTTAGGGAAGTATGAAGTGGAGAAACGTCAGGCCGTGGAGAATGAAGATTATGACAAAGCAAAACTAAAGAAAGTACAGATGGATGAATACAGACTACAAGTGTACAGAGACTTAAACTTGGCTGATCTACTGGAAACTACTGGGGTAGGGAAGACATCTCTCTGTGTCCACACTTTATTAAATTATATATAGATTACAAGTGTACAGAGACTAAAACCTGGCTGATTTACTGGAAACGACTGGGGTGGGGAAGACATCTATCTGTGTCCACATTTAAATTATAGCAACTGAAATTATTAAACTAAAATAAGATCATATAGTTTAAGCTCCAATGATTATTCTCTTTTTTGCTAGTAAATGGACTGCAGCACATTTACAGCTTGTAGGTTACACTTTGTAAATACAGCTGTTTCTCAAAACCCACCTCTTTTGGGAAGATCTTAAATATTCATAGAAAATTAATTTTCTTTACATACTGGTTCCCAGTTGAGTTATGCTCTCTGTGTTCACAGAGACATAGCTTGGGAATGTTACCAGTAAATATACATGTGCATATTGTTTACATTGAAATCTGTGGTAACCTTTCATTGGAGGTAAGGGTAGTTAAGAAAATTAGTGTTAGTTTAAACTATGAGAAGTCCAGGGCATATAAACGTTGAAAATATGCCGCACAGCCCTATATTTTGACCTTTGAAATAAATTGTGGTGCATATGAACTTTCAATTCTAGGTTAAGATTTTTTTCAAAACTTCATAGTAAAAGTGGTACAATTTTAGTTGTAAAAGGAGTAACTATGGGAAATGGCATTGTCAATATTTACAGAAATGCAAGCTGTAGAGACAGATAATTAGTCTAAAATTGTATGGATTTAACTAGATTTGTTCTTACAGATAACCTAAAGTTACAAATTATTTAAAATATTAATTTCAACTAATTTTTGCAGTCTCGCCATCCCCAAGTTATAGATTTAGAGCCAATACGACAAGCCACACCTCCCAGATTATTGGAGTTGACCCCAAGGTCACCAATTCAAAGGTCACCTCCAAGAACACCACCTCCTAGGACACCATATGATGAACGACCTCTGCCTGCTCTGAAAAGGTATATACATGATTTACTAGAATAGCCAAACATTTTAACTTTATGTCTTTTTACAAACTTTATAAGCTTTATACACAGAGAAAAGAGATACTAACATTTTTTAGAATAGACGACAGAAATCCTTCACTCTTTGTGTATACTGTATATTATAGTCAGTGCTTTTTTAATGATAAAACAGAAAATGAAGAGTTAAAGGACTGTTCCGTTAGATCATAAATGTGACCTAGGATGGTAACTATGAATTTACCACTATGTAATGGTGTTTCACAATTAAATGTTTGCAGGTCTGTGAAATTTCTTCTTTGGGTGGGGGGTTACTCTATTATCAAATATATTTTGTCATGTGTATGGTTTAATGGAACAGCATTAAGAGAATTAGAAAAAAATATTAGGCAGTGCAACATACCAACCAACCACTACCAATAAAAGCAAGATTTATACGATATTACAAAAATACATAACTTCAGTGTAGATCTAAAATGGAATCAATCGCAACATATAAACTGGTCACTTTCATGATAAAATCTTATTAAAGAATGGGTTAAATTGATAACATCAGTCCGAATTTGTGTCAAACGCTAATGTCTTATATTACAGATGGATAATTATACATATTCTTTGGGTTAAAATAAAATAATTTCTTGTCATGCAATTCCCTAAATTTATGAACATGTTCTAACCAAAGTATCATGAAATGTAAAATTTGTAAGTTGCATATGATAGGGAAAAGCTGGGTTTATACATATTTATTGAGTTTCAAAAATGTTTTTAAAACATTGCATATTAAGACCAGGAAGATGCACAATGCACTATTTTATACTCACACCTATAAATAGAAATATTTTATGGTAATAATTTATACTTTATTTATGACCACCAAAGATATTATCGCATGTAGTCACCAGAATTATATTACATCTAGTGCTTAACAGATGTTTATCAAAAGAGTTTCTGGTTGATGTGAAAAATAAAGAAAATTTTTGAATGAATATTTTTCATTCTTTGATAGTTTAATATAGAGAAGAAAATCTTCGACATTTATTTTATTATAACATGATATCCTTATAGTAAATGTTATCAGATAAAAATACTGCCTTTCTATCACTAAGGTTTGAGACTTCTCACTTGCTTGTTTAAAGAGAAATCCAGAGCTTGATTATCTTGGTCTGTTAATATCCTTGTCTATGTTAAGAGTTATCCTTCCCTTTCCTGTAAAATTCTAAATTGATTAACTTTCAATAATTTTCAACCGGAATTTATTAGCAAAAAAGTGAAAACGATACAAGTGACTTATTTCTTAGTATGTTAGGGTATTTTTTGCATTTTATTTTACAAATAATATCTTAATACTGGATGTTAATGACACTTAAATGTAATTTAAAGAACTTATTTTTCACTTTTTCCTAAAATATAATAAATGTATACAAATTTCTAAAAATTGATCGTTAACAGTACATAAGTATTAAGTGTAAGTTTCAGACCTTGCATTAGAAGTCCTTCACAAATATTTATTATAGTTACAATACAAAAGTACTTAGAATGTAAAAGCCCGACCCTCCCCAGAACTTTAATGACACTTTTGCTTTCTAACTGTCACAGTAGATAGATTTTATACTTTAGTAAGGACACGCCTAGAGAATTACCATCAACACCACCTCCCAGGACGTCTTATGATGAGCGCCCTCTACCGGTCAAGTAAGTAAACTATTTTGACTTATTCTTATATCTCTATGTGTGCCATGAAAGATGTGATGCCTTCACTTCATCATATACCAATTTTTGTGGGTTTTGTGGTAATTATTAAGGGTGAACCACAAATTCAAATTTTCAGAAAATTTATGATTTTTATATATTTTGTTCTATATATGCAGACTTATATAAATCTAGGAAATTAAATATCCAAGAAAGTACAATAATCCTTTAATCCATAATGTAATGTTTAGTAGTTATTTTGTAAGTAATTCGATGGAAATATCTCAGAAAACCTTGTTTTAGTGTGTTCTTGTCTTGTTTTGTTTAGTTTTAATAGGGCATATTAAGTAGACATTGACATAATGAGGTCATAAAAATAATCATGCACAATTTTTAAAGAAGAAGATTTATTACTTTGACCTTTCTTAAATTAGTAAAATTTATAATAGGATTTTGAAGATTTTTAAAACTTTACTTGATTCTGTGAAAGTTTGATTTGAACAGAAGTTATAGACAGTGTATTAACATAGACATACTTTTTATTTTCATTTTATTTTGCTTTTTGTTACTATCAGATTGATGTATATTTTATATCTTTTTATTCATAGGCATTAACCATTTGTTGCAGTTCCTGTGAACTATCTGTCAACAAAATCAAATATTCAATCATATTGGGAATATATATATAAAATAATATTCTCTATTTCTTATTTTACTATAAATTTCCTTTTTTTTTCACAGACCTCCTGCTGTTCCTGATGAAGAGCCTGAACCAGCAGAAACTGCAGGTCAGTATGTAGGACAAACAAAATATTGTTACTTTGAGTTTTCCCCCTCTAGATATGACTGATCTCAGTTGAATCCAAGATATAAAGAATCTAACAACGATTGGTTACTATTGATTATGTATTCCTTTATTTGATGAAAAGATGTCTTTTAAAAACACATCTTTTTCTGTATTTTTGTATAGAATTTGAATGTTAAATGGCAGAAAAAAAGAGTAATCTACTAAGATTACTTAAATACAAGACTTTACAATCCCAGAGATACTCTGAAAAGACCTTTTATGATATCTGAATCAGTCAAAGACTTGAAATATTGTTAATGAAGTTTACTACATTTTCTAAAATATCTCATTTTTGTTTGGTATAATTTATTATGATGTAAGTTGTTGCACAGAAGGGTGAATCAGTCCCTTTGTCACCAAGGAGCTTTCATACATGTAGAATTTTCTATATTTTTTCAGTGTAAATGATTAATGAACCAGAACTATTGACTTTAACTATCAGTCCCTTTACCTCCAAGGAGATTTCATTCATTGTAAATTTTGTATTTTTTCAGTGGGTATAATTGGTGAACCTGAACCATTGACATCCAAGTATCAGTGCCTTTATCTCCAAGGAGATTACATTCATGTATAATTTTGTGTATATTTTCACTTTGGAATAACTGGTGAACCTGAACCTTTGACATCCAAGTATCAGTCCCTTTGCCTCCAAGGAGATTACATTCACGTATAATTTTGTGTATATTTTCAGTGGGAATAACTGGTGAACCTGAACTATTGACAGCTAAGAATCAGTCCCTTTACCTCCAAGGAGATTACATTCATGTATAATTTTGTGTATATTTTCAGTTGGAATAACTGGTGAACCTGAACCATTGACAGAGAAAGATCTGAGAGAAGCATCAGCAGCCATTGATGTATTTGGTGAACAACTGGTATGTGTGTGATTATCTCCCCTAACCTGTAGCTTTTTTTCATTATGTGATTATCTCCCTTATTTTCCATGTTTTATCTACAGTCGATGCATTAATTTTTGTGGAATATTTATTTTCATGAACTTCATATGAACATGTAACATATGATTTTTAAGTATTCAGCAAAATACATATTTTTCTAAAGGCTTGTGTGTTACAATTTGTAAACCCTTTCCTCCATAATGCGCCTTTTGACGCCACCCCCTTTACTCTATAATGACGCCTTTTGATGCCTGTGTAGTGCCTCAGTTGAAATGTCTCATCTGCAAAAAAACTTAATCAGACTTAATAAAATTTGTATTGAATATAAAAAGGATATTCATGAGAGTCTATGACTGGAATTTCATTGATGAAATATGCGTTTTCGCATTGCATTGATACTTGAAACCTGATGATTTTTTTTTGTTAAAAAAATCCTATGCGAATCAAGTATTTAAACAAAAAGTATTCATGGAGGAAAGGGTTAATTTAAATAAGTGTCCACGAAAGGTCTGGTTTTTTTTAAATCAACAAAATTTGGTACCCACAAAAAAACATGAACCCAAAGTTATTCTACAGGTCTTAACTGTTACTCAGTGAAATGTATAGCGACATATCTACCAATAGTTTGTTAGCACCAGTGAAACAGTACTGTGTCAATTAATTAACATAAATAGCAAGTTTTATTGTAAAATGCATGTCAGGAATGCACCTGAATATGAAAAGCTTGAAGGTAGTTATTTACAATATGTTAAGTCAATGACTACTTTTCAGAAAATCTGTAAGAAAAAGATTAGAGCAGATTCTGTAAGTAAGGGGAGGAAATGTTAATATTTACAAACAATCAAGTGTAAAATTGTCTTCTTACAAAAATTTTCATGATATAAGCATTAGAAGTGGATTAAGGAAAATTGTATTGTTAATTTTTTTTTGTTTTGTTTAAAGGTGTCCAAAGCTTACAGTAAAACTTGGTCATATAGAGAAGATGCCTTATTAGCTGTTTATAAACAGATGCAGGATCTCCCGGCCACGGCACCAAAAGATGAAGCTAAGTCCATGATGAGAGCATCTATATTCCTTGTCAAAAAAGCAATAGATGATAAAGTTTATGCAGTATGTTACTTGTTTATAATACAATTTGTATAACTCATATAGTTCTTTTTCAAATGAACAGTAGATGCAGAGTATACATCACAAGACTCAAAGTTGGTGTGTTTCTTTTAATCTGTTAAAGACTACAGAAATATTTTATTGCACAATTTAAAGAAATGAACTTTATAGGGATAGATCTTAATAAATACGAAGAATTGTTAATATTGATAAATGAACAATGTCTGTTATGAATTTACATGTCATACTTCCATCACACAAGTGTTTATTTAAATACTTTCATTTTATTCACAATTTATAAATGGACCGTAAAAGATGACAAGTTTGCAAAATGATTAAATGAATATTATATTTTTCTTGTTGAATTTCATTGTTTATAAGATAATTTAAGCTTACATTTTCTTTCCTTTCAGGTGTTCAAGGCAGGTCTACACTTGTTGAAAATGATTTTAACAGAATATGTACCTAAACACAAGTAAGTTGGTTAATATAAACTGTATACTGGAACACATCCAACACATTCGTAAGTCATTTACTTTTTTGCATCTGTTCCAATTATTTTGTAAGAGGCCTGTAAGTCTAAAGTATGTCCAATCAAACTTAACCTGTCTTTCTTAAAGTTTTAGTCATTCCAGCTGCTGTAGTAAGATTCCATGAATTTGAGAAGGTTTTAGAGTTTCAGTCTGTGTTATAACATTAAGACAATGTTTTTCCAATACTCTTTTAATCTCTTGAAATTGATATTATGAAAGCCATTCATTACTAATGGGAACACTTGGTTTTTCTTTGTCAAAACTATTTACTTGTAATCGAGTTAAAAATGGAAAAAAAACTTTAAAAAGAATAAATCAATGTCTGGTTCTAGTTTTCCTGTTAGATGTCTTTTAACCAATTGAATGCTAACAGTGACTGATATGGTTATATGGTATTTAATTGGGCTTGTTTTTAAAGTTATAACCCAATAATTTCCTTTTAAGACTGGAAAAGTGTGCAGTAGGGACGGTGTTCTAGCCAAAACATCATTCAAACCTGTAAAAAAGTATTAATTGAATGAAAGATTTCATAAGAGTTCTTGTAAGACATTGAAAAAAGACAAAACAAGAAAAAATTATCTTTGAAAGTATGTTTGAAGCTAATATAACCTTGAACATCAACTGAAGGTTCAGTTATGAATTTTATGCTATTTTATGTTGCAGAATACAGAAACAAGATACAGTTTGGGCTGTGGAGAGATCTATGCAAAACTTACTTCATAAATCTGGTGATACAGTAAGTAATTATCATATAAAGTAGTTATCTCCCCTCACATACAGTAAGTACTTATTTTCCCTTAGGGTGCTATAAAAAGTTTCGTATAAAAAACTAGGGGTTATTCCCCAACTAAAAATAGACATGGAGGGAAGTCCCTTTTTATCAACATAATTGGTGAGAAAGTATCATGTTTTTTGTATTTGGTTGTAAAGATATGTTAATGAACTTCAATTAAAGCAGGTTGAATGATTAAAATAATTTAAAAAATTAGATTAAATATACATGTTTTGAGGGGAGACAACACTGTAAACAGTCTGTTTTTTTGGCAGTGAAAAGTGAAAACTTATTTGCAGCCACTGTAGCTCTTTTCGGAGCAGGCGAACGTACCCTGAAGCATGAATTTTTTGAAAGACCAGGTAAAAATTTATGAAATTCATACAACTTTGATTATGAAAAATGTGCAGGTATCATGTCTTCAGGGGTGTGCACATGACCTGATTTCAGGTTTTTTAAGCTTAAATTAGGCAATGTTTTTCCCAGTTTCTCTGGATAAAACTTTTTTATACTAATAAAAGTACACTTTTTTTTATTCCATTATAAACTAGAGAACATTCTGATTCCAGTGATATCTAGTTTTATACAAGTATCTTTATAAATCAGTCCACCACTAAGGGTCACTTATACATGGTCCCTCAAAATATGACGTCATAGAAAAAAACTGTTGATTGCACCCTTAGTTCTAACCTATACAGTAGTCATCTCCCTTTAGTTCTAACCAATACAATTGTATCTCCCCTCACATACAGTAAGTACTTATCATCCCTTAGTTCTTAAACTATACAAAAATTATGCCCCCTCACATATAGTAATGATCTCCCCTTAGTTTTTACCTAAACAGTAGTTATTTCCCCTCACATACAGTAAGTACTTATCTCCCCTTAGTTCTAACCTATACAGTAATTATCTCCTCTTAGTTCTAACCTGTACAGTAATTATCTCCCCTCACATATAGTAAGTAATTATAGCCTCTCACATATAGTTAGTAACTATCTCCCCTTAGTTCTAACCTATACAGTAATTATCTCCCCTCACATATTTTTAGTAATTATAGCCTCTCACATATAGTTAGTAATTATCTCCCCTTAGTTCTAACCTATACAGTAATTATCTCCCCTCACATATAGTTAGAAATTATAGGGTGCAATCAACAGTTTTTTTCTATGACGTCATGTTTTGAGGGACCATGCATATGTGACCCTTACTGGTGGACTGATTAATAAAGATACTTGTATAAAACTAGATATCACTGGAATCAGAATGTTCTCTAGTTTATAATGAAATAAAAATAATGTGTACTTTTAATTTATTATAAAAATTTCATCCAATGAACATGGGGGAAAAAAGGTATAATTTTAACATAAAAAACTTGAAATCATGTCATGTGCACACCCATGAAGACATGATCCATGCACATTTTACATAATCAAAACTGTATGAATTTTGTAGGTTTTTACCTGGCCTTTCAAAAAAATCTTGTTTCAGGGTACGGTTGCCTGCTCCGAAAAGAGCTACAGTGGCTGCAAATAGGTTTTCAATTTTCACTGCTAAAAAAACAGACTGTTTACAGTGTTGTCTCCCCTCGAAACATGTATATTTAATATAATTTTTAAAATTATTTCAATCATTCAACCTGTTTTAATTGAAAGCTAATTAACTAATTTTTACAATCAAATACAAAAAACATGATACTTTTTCACCAAGTAAGTAAATAAACAGGGGTTTCCCTCCATGGTTATTTTTAGTCGGGAATAACCCCTAGTTTTTAGTACGAAACTGTTTATAGCACCCATAGCCTCTCACATATAGTCAGTAATTATCTCCCCTTAGTTCTAACCTATACAGTAGTTATCTCCCCTCACATGTAGTTAGTAATTATCTCCTCTAACATATAGCTAGTAATTATCTTCCCTTAGTTTTAACCTATACAGTAGTTATCTCCCCTCACATACAGTACATACTTTTTCGCTTAGTTGCAGAGGGTTTAATGTTTTTGACCTGTCCGTCTGTCTGTCCTTCACTCCGTCAGTTCTGTTCTTGTCATCCCAACTCCTCTGAAACCACGGAACAGAATTTCATGAAACTTTGTACATAATAAGGACATACTATGTAGATGTGCATATTGATAGAATTTCTAAAAGTAAGCCATTGTAGGTCAGAGTAAGGTTTTCTACAATGAGCCTTGGCTCACACCAAACAGCAAGCTATTAAGGGCCCCCAAAAAAGTCTATTCTAGCAATCAACAAAAGTTTTAAAAGACAATACAAATTCTAGCATCTATAACTGGAACCCTTTTTTGACAATGTTGCCTTTTCTTTGAATATAAGTTCCATAAGATAACATTCACGATCTTTTCCTATTTCAGGCTGTGAGAAATAGAGATGACGCCAAGAATTTCGTTTTAGAAATGGCAAGATATCCTGAAGTAAAGGTTAGTTTTAAAAAGTAGGAAATAATAGTCTGAGGTTTGTTAGATAGGATTATGTAATTTTAAGTAATCAGCACACTTTCAGCAGACACATTGGTTCATGAAACGGCACGTCTTGTCAGAAAATCATGTGTCCATGACACATGTAATCACTGTAGCATGTATTGAATGTTCAATTGAGTATTAACATTGTTTTAATTTGATAATTTATATTTTAAACCTCACAAACACGTCCATTATATATACAAAACAATAAAAACCATATCACAGGACTTAACGTAACAAATCACTTTCCTAAGCAGCAGAATAAATACTATTATTTGGCAATAGAAGTGATTTCATTTAAACTAATGGTACTGCTAATTGCTTGAGAGATATGACTGCTAAATGGAGGTAAAATTTACAATAGTTGAAGGTGTCCAGTGATTTCAAGTAACCACAGGTAATTCTTCATACAATAATGAAAGCTCCTTGGAGGCAAAGGGACTGATTCACCCGTCTGTGCTACAAAACATCATCAAAAGAATATCATCTTACAAAACAATATATTAATAAGATTGAGAAACCGTACTAAAGGGTTAGGTTTAATTCAAATGCTCTGAAAGGATAAAAATGATAAACAGTAAAAAGAGATATTCACTTTCATACATTTTAGTATTTGTTTTTTGGCTTTTAAAATTGACATTATGCTCGAACATAGGAGACCTATTTTTTGTTTTAAATAGTTTTTGTCCAAAATTTAAAAAAAATTCAAATATATGTTTGTTATTTTAATTTTTTAAGCCAACAAACTGTGTTCCCCATGAGGCTGTGAAACCTATGAAGAATAGTGTGGCACCAAGACTGGGACAGAGTCGGTGTGAAATTGTAGAAATGTTATACAAAGACTTAGGGATCAAAACAAATAGGTATGTTAACACACTAGGACAGAGTTGATGATAATTGTTGTCAAAATGTTATTCAAAGAATTAAGGGGTAAAGGCAAATAGGAGTGGATAATATTAATGTTATACAAACTGCAAAGTCACTACTACTCAAAATGTAAAATCATACAAATTCAATTCTAAATTGTGGAACTGTTTTGGATTAAACTTTTTTCACCCCCAATTCTTTCATATTTTTGTTTGCAGTGGTTTAAACATCGATAATATGATGCAGTTCTGTGTGGCAGCTTTAAGTCATCATGCAGGAGAAGTAAGAGACGGGTCAGAACGGATCATTAAAGCCCTATACAAAGAGGACCGACAGGCCGTGAAGGATTATCTACCTGCAGACGATGATAAAACAAGGAAGATAACTCTGTATAGACAGCTGTTTGAGTACTTTGATAAAGTCGATGGGAAACCAAGTAAAGCTGATGTCAGGGTTTGTTTCATTCCTTCTGTATTAAGGAAGCTCTCTTGTCAAGTTTTGAATTTTGGTCAGATTTTCAGAATCCTCTGGTTTTAACCATTTGAATGCCTTAACAAATTTTGTCCGGTGACCCCCATTTTTCTTTTTATAATTCTTTTACATGTATAATGATAAGCTGTCTGTTAAAATCTTATAAAATTTTAATTATTTTTTTAATAGTTTTTGAAGACTTGAACGTCTCAATGATAAAGCCATGAAAAGTCCAGAGAGAACATTTTCCCGCCAAAATTTCAATTGCTAATATCTCGAGAACCAGCATGGTGACCTATTTATTTTTTTTGCTCTTTTGATTCTTTTATCAATCCCCTATCAATATATGCTTGTGTTTTGAAAAGTTAATTACAATGAAACTGAGAAGGCAACTCCCTTTAAAGAGGTATAAGGGAATATGTCATTGAGACAGTAAACCAACAACACTATCTATACCTCTACCATTCCATTACAATGATTTTTTAACCGGTAGGGGAATATGTATTGTCATACAATACTCACAGAATGCTTGTTCTTTTCGAATTAAAAGAGATATAAGCCTTAGGGAATACTTAATGTAACCAATAACATAGTCACTATGTATGATTGCCATGATCAGTAACCAAAGGTCAAGGACATGTATAGGTCACTACCCAGAGGCTTCCAACAAAGAGTAAAATCTGTACTGTATAATAAGATGTTACAGACACTAATACTAAAATGTTAAACAATTCATGACAGAAATCAGATTATACCTTCATATGACCTCCTGCACTCGAGGCGTGTTACCACAAAGGAGGTTGAAAAATGATAATGATACAGCCTCTAAGTCTACAAAACTACACAGGAAACAATCAAACATTTGAATACTGTGGATTCATTTATTTTTCGTGGGTACCAATTTTCGTTGATTGAAGAAAATTTTCATTTTCGTGGATATTTGATGTCGTGGCTTTGCCAAAGTCTGCATACTTTCCTATATATAATTTGAAATTCGTTATAAATTGGTGATCACGAAATCCATAAAAATTGGTATTTAACAAATAATAATGAATCCACACTATGTCATGACAAGTTCATCGTGTTTACATACTTAAATAATGTATTTTATCGTATAGAAAAAAAGGTCAGATGAAGAAACAAAAAAGCAAGCTGAGATAGAGGCTCTTCAGAAACAGTTACAGTCGCTGAAAGATATGGCATCGGGAAAACAGGTAACACATTCAACTTAAGAGGCAATTAAGGCCTAACTAAAAAGTATGTGTGTTTACTGTACCCCTACCTACCCTAATGTTTATCTCCTATCCTAAAGTTTTTTTGGTCATTATTGATTAAGCACTGTTAAAGTGACAATATTGCTCCAAAAGACTCAAGGTAAAAAAAATATTGAAAATTAAAAAAAAAAATCACTTCCTACATTGTATCTACCCTATTTTGTTTAGCATGTGACAGTAAATACACTTACTTTTTTGTTTCGCCTAATTTGATAATTAAATGTTGTGAAGAAGGAGATATTTATGGTGTTACTGATTCATATTTCTGAATTAAAGATTTAAGGAAAATAATTGATTGAATAAAAATTTGAATCATGACATGTAAATAATTTTAAATTATTATTTAATGCGGCTTCCAGGATGCTAAAACTAATCAATCAAAGCCAAGCAAAAAACCAGTTGCTAAGAAGGTTAGAGTTAGAAAATGGCTACCATTAGACTGCTTTCTGTAGTGTGGTTTTTGTCTTAACACAATAGGACGCTTGCTTTGTGACCATTACATACTCTCGAAGTATTGTTTGTCGGCTAGAAATTTTCATATTTTATTTTTATCCAATGAACAACAAAAATTTAAGTACATTTGTGTCATTTGGTCCCTTGTGTAGAATTGTCTCTTGGCAATCATACCACATCTTATCTTTTATTATTTCCTAAATTTGACCCTGTAGTATGATGGAAAACTTTATAAAACAATAGTTTATTAATAAATAAATTTGTAAGTTTTATCAATTTTTGTCTCTGTGCTAAATTTCGTCATCTACAAAACAATCACCTAGCCATTACTGGTATAATTAAATAAGATTTCTGACTGTGTGTAACACTGCAGATAGATAAATAGATCACTCTCTCATTAGAAATTGTGGTATTTATTGAAGCACATAGATCTACACAGGAATGTCAATAAATTGTTGTTCTCACAGTAGATTAGGTAGATACTTTTACACAGTTTGAGAAATTCTTTCTGAATATTTATGTTATATTACAACAAATTGATTTTAAGCTCACCTGACTCAAAAGGTGAAGTGAGCTATTTTCATCATTGTTTTCATTATCATCTTTTGTCTTTATCTAAACTTTTACAAACATTTTCTGTTTTGAAACTACTCAGTCAATTGGGAATCAAACTTTACCAAAGTCATCATGAGATTGAGATATTGGAAAATAAGGTTTGATGATCCAATCTGTCATCAACATGGCAGACATCACCAAAAATTAGGTTTGATGATCCAATCTGTCATCAACATGGCAGACATCGCCAAATATTAGGTTTGACAATCCATCTGTCATCAACATGGCAGACATTGCCAAAAATTTGGTTTGATGATCCAATCAGTCATCAACATGGCAGACATCGCCAAAAAAAAGAATATATTAGTAAAATACAAGTGTTGTCAATTATCTCAAAAAATTATTGATAGAGACAGTCTAACATTGTCAGTAATGTTCAAAATTTAGAAAAACTCTCTTCTGTTCACTGCAGGGGTGTGGAAATGCTATGCTCAACTCGACCGACTCGTACATTTGAACAACTGGACAAGTAATTATTTTTGTCTAGGTTGCCCTTGGACAAGTACAAAAATATACAAGACAAAGTTCAAATCCAACAAAAACATTAAATTAATTTCAAAAGGTATAAAGATGTTTAATTTATGTAAAAGAAACCAATGTTCAGCAAGTAAAAACATCAATGTTCATGACGATAAATGTTATATGATATCGGAAATAGATCAATTACCATAATAAATAAAAAAAGGTATGCGAACCTGAGTCGCGTAACATTGCATTGGCTTTGTCCATTGACCCGGGATTGTCGATTAGGTTTTATCCATCATTTACCGGAAGGGTCATTTATTTAAATTTTGTATCGAGATTCAGATTGATAAATAATTACTCAAATTCTCATATTTTATTAATGACAACGTAAAACATTTTTCCGAACTATCAAAAGTATAAAATAAACCATTGACAGGAAATGGTCTCAATAAGATGTAGCTTCATTTCACGTGAAATTTAGCCAAGACGCCATCTAATTAACTATCAAGTTGGCCTTCTATGACCATATAAGCGATGTAAACATAAACACAGATATAAATAGATTAAGCAATCCGTGCAATTGCATTTTTACAGGTCTGTTAAATTTTGTATTTAGACAATATACGTATAGTGTCTTGAAATATGAAATTTATTGTATAAGGCTTAGAAACGGGGGAAATGCGAGGTTATACCGAGCATTTCCCCATTTCGTGCCGAATACCAATAAATTTCATATTTTAAAGGGGCACTAGCTGTCAAATTCATTGTAACCGATTTGACTCAAATTCTCATATTTGGTTTATAACAATGTAAAACATTTATCCAAACTATCAAAAGTCTAAAATAAACAGTTTACAGAGCATGGGGTAGATAATATATAGGTTCATTTCGTGTGTATTTTAGTCCAGACGCCATCGAATTAACTATCGATTTGACCTCAGATGACCATATAAGCAATGTAAACAAAAATAAAGATACGAATAGATTAAACCAACACGTGCAATTGCATTTTTATAGGTCTGTTTGATTTTATTTTATAGATTAAAAATAGATGTTTCTCATTGTTTTAACCATATAAGAATGATTTTATGTGCATCGAATTAGTAATCAAATGATTTACCGTAGTTTCACTTTCATTGTTGACATTCTTTTTCTTTAAATAACCAGTACACGTACAATGCATGCGTTGTCAATCTCTAGCTAGGGGTTAACTTGAAGTTCACATGAATACCGGTTAGAATGATGATGACGTTTTCACTTGCAAGTGAATCAGTCAAAAATTATGTTTAATCGCTTATTTCAACAAAATTAAAGGAAATTGATTGCTAAAAGCAAATTATTATTTCATTATTCCAATTTGATTAATGATTGATCTAAAAAAAATCATACTTTATTTTTTTATATATATCGTAGCTAGTGCCCCTTTAAGACTATACGTATATTGTTTTTATACTGAAATCGATAAAATATAAAACAAATAATAAAAATATGTAACAAGTGTTGTTAAAAAAAAGTGTTTGGAATTTCCCTCTTGGGGTACCATTTTGGGGTATTTCCCTTTGAGCGTAGTCCAGGCGGTAAGACATTGACATTTTAAGGAATTAGAAAGGGAAAATGAACTTAATTAATAACATTTGATAAACATGGTATATAAATTACCAATTTGAAGACATAACAAGTTTAAATTCATAAAAGTTTGACTATTGTTACTACACGTTGTCATGGTTGTGACGTGACGTTGTTGAAACACAGTAGTTCCGTAAGTAGGCGGGGCTTATAGGTTAGTTGAGGTCATTGACGTATAAAACTAACGTTTATACGTATAGCTTTATCTGTATAGTAAAATAGCTGATTGCAGTATAATATAGATTTAAAATGCATGTTTATCATCGTTTTTATCTTTATAAGAATGTTTTTTTGTGAATTGAATCAGTCAATCAAATTATATACCTTTGTTTCTATGGAAAGCCAACGGGGTCAAAATTCGTAATTCGTAACTTGTCAATTCGTTACTTGTAACTGTGTAATTTCTAAATTGTTAATTCGTAAATTGTTAATTTGCAACTTGTTAGTGTGAAATTCATAATGCTTAATTCGTAAATTGTCAATTTGTAACTTGCACCTTTGTAGTTTCAACAATCTTAATCGGTAAATTGTCAGTTTGTTACTTGTAACTGTGCAATTTCATAATGCTTCATTCGTAAATTGTCGATTTGTAACTTGTATCTTTGTATTAAAATTCTACATTCTTCATTTGTTAATTGCCAATTTGTAACTTGTAGATTTCAAAATTCTTTATTGGTAAATTGTCTTTTTGTATATTGATGTTTTGTAACTTGTAACATGTGACTTGTCGATTCGTGAATTGTCGATGTATGAAATGTCGAAGTGTTAAATGTCATCGTTGTATTATGCTAACGATCATTATGACGACAGATGGCGCTCGGTTTCTTCTTCTGTGTATAAGCCTCATGTAAGTAGGAGCACCGCCATATCATCGGGAATATATCCCAAAGGAGTTTAAATCAATTATGTACAGCGCATACATATAAAAGATAACAAATAGATAAATGGAATACATTCATTTTGTTTGTTTTATATGGCATGTATAAAAGGGACTCGGTTTTATATTGAGGTAATCTCGTGTAAACATGTTAGTTTACTGTACTGGTCACCAAGCCTGCAATGAGGTGTGTCACTTCCTTATTAAGGTATATAGATGTGTCGCTGGAACGGGCTTCTTTATCAACTTCGCAAATATATTACTGTCACTTGGCAAGAAATTTTTACTTAATATTTAACCAGGTCAAAACGAGACTAAAAACATGAAAAATAAGACGGTGCTGGAAAAATACTAATATTGTCCTGGGCCCGAAAATTTTTTGACAACCATCATTCATTAATATTATATTCTCAATATTAAAATTTCAGAAAAGAATGTAATTATCGAATGATATGTTTTAATACAAGAAACAAATGGACGAACAGCCTTTATTTATTTGGCTCCTGAGTTATGAAAATAAATCAGGAATCTGATGTACAGTAGTTGTCGTTTGTTTACGTAATTTATACGTGTTTCTCGGTTTTTTTTCCATATAGATTAGACTGTTGGTTTTCCCGTTTGAATGGTTTTATACTAGTAATTTTGGGGCCTTTTATAGCTTGTTGCTCGGTGTGAGCCAAGGCTCCGTGTTGAAGGCCGTATCTTGACCTATAATGGGTTACTTTTATAAATTGTTATTTGGATGGAGAGTTGTCTCATTGGCGCTCATACCACATCTTCCTATATCTATAAAAAATGTTTAATGATATCATATAAGTACTTTGCAAAACAAACTGAATGAAAAATTATTTTAAATGAGTCACTTAGTTGATGTATACTATATATCAAAACTGTGTTGAATATGCACTTTTTTGTAATAAAATCTAAAGGAACCAGAAAACTAATCGAGGCCCTAAAATTTGAGATATTGTCAACCGGAATGCGAGAAAACCGCATATATTTTAATGGTCAGGTCAATAATGTGATATCATATGGTCAATAGTATGGGACCAGAACACATCTACAAACATCAATAAGCTTGAAAGAATACAACGACAACCTGTGAGATTTATAACAGGAGAGTACAAATCCAGAGAAGTTGGTTGCGTCTCAAACACGCTCACAAAACTTAAACTACAAGACATACAGACAAGACGCTCAAGCCAGAAGCTAATATTTCTGTACGATGTGGTCGCAGTGCTATAGAACCATACCATCTTCCTATATCAATTTAAAAAAAAAAAAAAAACTCGTCCAAAAAGAACACTAAATTGCTGTCAAGGGCCCGATTTAACAATGATCAGTCAAGAAATGTTGTGAACAAACATGCAGATAAAAAACTACACGAGGTGTTTTGAGATTTCAACGAGTAAAATACAACAATATTCTAAATCATTTTTCGTAAAAATAGTATTCGAATAGAACAACATTGAAGAAGCGTAGTGCGTACACCGAGTGTTGACAGCCGTTCAGAAACTACTCTCGTGCATCGTCAATACATCGACGGCGCTCTCTCTACCGTTGAATTAAAGTCGGTATTTGTATCCACAACGTTCTCCTACAGTAACAGATCTAAAATGATCATGGTACAAAATTGAAATATACTAGGAGGTGTTCCCTCTACATATTCGTTAAACTATGAAACTTTTTATTTTTTACTACACGCGTCACCTACATAAATTTGAGAATGAAGATGGGGAATGTATCAAAGAGACAACAACCCGACCATAGAGCAGACAACAACCGAAGGCCACCAATGGGTATTCAATGCAACGAGAAACTCCCGCACCTGTATGAGTCCTTCAGCTGGCCGGGGCGGGCCCCTAAACAAATATGTATACTAGTTCAGTGATATACCGGACGTCACACTGAACTCAGAATTATACAAAAGAAACAAAAATTTAAAATCATACAAGACTAACAAAGGCCAGTGTTTTTTCGATATCTTAAACCCCCCTTCCTAATACTCCCACTTTTAAACAAATTGACGCCCTCTCCCTCTGACTTGTCAGAGAAAAGATCTTGCCATATCGCCGTTTGCATGAAAGAGGCAATTATCTCTTATATGCTAACACTAATCATACCCCACGCAACGAAGTTGCGGAAGGTGTAATGTTTTGACCCGTCCGTCCGTACGTCAGCCCATATAGTCATGTTTCTTGTCATCGCAACTCCTCTCAAACCACACAACAGAATTTCATGATAATAAGGACATACTGAGTAGATTTGCATATCGACAAAAAATTGCAATTCAATTTTTTTTTCTAGAAGTTACGCCCCTGTGAACTTATGTGCTTCGATATACCTCTGCAACAGTTTATCGTCGCAACTCCTCTGAAACCACACCACAGAATTTCATGAAACCTTGTAGATAATAAGGACATACTATGTAGATGTACATATCGACAGGAAATTATGATTCATTTTTTTTCTTATACTTTTTTTTTCTTACAGTTATTTTATTTCTCCAGTGACAATGTGGGGACGTGGGGCATGTGAGCGCGCTCACTAAGGTTCTTTAATTTTATTTCTCCACGAAAATATTTGCACAATATTTGGGGTTTGGCCAAAGGAGTATGTAGTTGGTCATTTTTAGAGTAAAATGATAGCCTGGGATCCTGGCTGACTGCTCGACAGAAGAGCCAGGCGGAATACAACCTGCAATAGGATATTAGGATTATATTGTTACGAATTCATTGCAAATGATTTTTTATTTTATATTTGACATGCAAATTTAAAAAAAAAATAGGTATATTCATTAACATCGTTAATCATTTCAGTTAATTAACGATTGACAACATGTGAGATTTAGTAAGGTTGCCGGGCTATAAGGAGGTGTTGCACCAGATGGGGTTCATATCGGGAGTAACAGGGGCGGATGCAGGAATTTTCGAAAGGGGGGGTGCTAACCCAGGGCAAAGGGGGGGTGCAGGGGGTGCAAAACATATGTCCCGATACAAATGCATTGATCGGCAAAAATAAAGGGGGGTTGCGCACCCCCCCCCCCCCCCCCCCCCCTGGATCCGCCACTGAGTACGGGGCATAAAGCAGCTTTTGAGATCGAGGGACCCGTGAATATTTTGGTCTTTTTGGTTGTACATTTTTATTGTAGGAAATCTGATAGCGGCAATTTTTAAGCTTCTTGACCAGAAAAATTCAGTAGGCATATATATTAATTCATAAAATTGAGAATGGAAATGAGGAATGTGTCAAAGAGACAACAACCCGACCATATAACCGACAACAGTACAATAGAATATTTATGTCAGCCCTTTCCTGCCTGAATAAAATGGTCCGATAATAGCATTTTATGATTAATAGAAATCGTTTACAACTAGTACCTGAGGTTTTCAGTAATAATGTAGCCTTTTAAAACGACTATATGGTATTAGGTTTTGTCATTGATGAAAGCCGTAGGTTGCCTATAGTTGCTTACATCGACTTTATTTGTACTTCGCGTTGGTGGATAGTTGTCTCATTGGCAATCATACGGTTTATTACCACATCTCCTTATTGTATATACCTGAATAATCCAGTCGTAATATTCCACTGACCAACGAATATTTCATTAACCCCGTAACTAGGAGAGCCTCAAATACTCGGGATGTTTTTTTATATAGTTTCCGTTCTCGAACGAAAGTCCACATCAGTAAACAAAATAAAACTGGGATCCTGTAAACATGCAATTTTTGTTTTGCTTTTTTAAGACGCATTTGCTGTAATTAATGGATTAAAATTACTTAGGTATATATTCCATATGGAGGTACTCCGACTTACAGGAGGATTATACACCGAAGACGAACCCGAGCGCCATCTGTCGTCATAATGATCGTTAGCATAATACAACGATGACATTTAACACTTCGACATTTCACACATCGACAATTCACGAATCGACAAGTCACATGTTACAAGTTACAAAACATCAATATACAAAAAGACAATTTACCAATAAAGAATTTTGAAATCTACAAGTTACAAATTGACAATTAACAAATGAAGAATGTAGAATTTTAATACAAAGATACAAGTTACAAATCGACAATTTAGAAATGAAGCATTATGAAATTGCACAGTTACAAGTATTAAACAAACTGACAATTTACCGATTAAGAATGTTGAAACTACAAAGGTGCAAGTTACAAATTGACAATTTACGAATTAAGCATTATGAATTTCACAGTAACAAGTTACAAATTAACAATTTACGAATTAACAATTTAGAAGTTACACAGTTACAAGTTACGAATTGACAAATAACGAATTAAGAAATTTGACCCCGTTGGCTTTCCATATGTTTCACTTTCAATGTTGACATTCTTTCCCTTTAAATAACTGTTCACGGACAATGCATGCGTTATTCTATCTCTTTGTAAGGGGTTAAATTGGAGTTCACATGAATATGGATTTAATGAGGTCGAATTATTCACTTGCAAGTGAATAATTCATTATCAATGTTTGTTAGCTTAATCTGACAAAATTGCACCATTTTAGCTGATAAAAGCAAATTATTATTTCACTATTTCTCTTTCATTAATGATTAAACAAAAAAAATCATACTTTAGAGTTTTTATATATCTCGTAGCTAGTACCCCTTTAAAACAATAATACCTTCTCAAAACAAACACTGAGGGGCAAACATTTGTAATATATACATTTAACATTCTCATGTTCATACACATGTATTTAATCTCAATAATTGTTAAACACCATCCTGTGTTTGTTTGTATAAGTTTGGTGAGAACAATGCATAAAAGCAAGTCTCTTTATAGAATATTAGTTGTGAAACAGCACAAATATTTTTAGATTTGTTTTAAGGTATATGAGAACTTACTGTTTTCATAATATAAGGAATATGATATTTGTTCTGTTTTTATGTATTTAAGGATAAAGAGAATGTATACTGTTTTTGAATACTTTCCAATTCAAGTTACTTGAGTTTTTGTCGAGCCTGCAACTTTTGTTGCAGAAAGCTCGACATAGGGATAGTGATCCGGCGGCGGCGGCTACGGTGGCGGCTACGGCGGCGGCGTTAGCTCACTTCTTAAAAGCTTTATATTTTAGAAGGTGGAAGACCTGGATGCTTCATACTTTGTAAATAGATGCTTCATGTTACGAAGTTTCCGTCAGTCACATGTCCAATGTCCTTGACCTCATTTTCATGGTTCAGTGACCACTTGAAAAAAAAGTTCAAATTTTTTGTAATGTTGAATTCTTTCTTATTATAAGTAATAGGATGACTATATTTGATATGTGTGTACCTTGCAAGGTCCTCGTGTCTGTCAGACAGTTTTCACTTGACCTCGACCTCATTTCATGGATCAGTGAACAAGGTTAAGTTTTGGTGGTCAAGTCCATATCTCAGATACTATAAGCAATAGGGCTAGTATATTCGGTGTATGGAAGGACTGTAAGGTGTACATGTCCAACTGGCAGGTGTCATCTGACCTTGACCTCATTTTCATGGTTAAGTGGTTATAGTTAAATTTTTGTGTTTTGGTCTGTTTTTCTCATATCATATGCAATAGGTCTACTATATTTGTTGTATGGAATGACTGTTAAGTGTACATGTCTAGCGGGCAGATGTCATGTGACCTTGACCTCATTTTCATGGTTCAGTGGTCAAAGTTAAGTTTTTGAGTTTTGGTCTTTTTATCTAATGCTATATGCCATAGGTCAACTATATTTGGTGTATGGAAATATTTTATGATCTTTATGTCACTCATGCATGTTTTATTTAACTGTGACCTTGTTTTCACGGTTCATTGCACAGTGTTAAGTTTTTGTGTTTTGGTCTATTTTTCCTAAACTATAAGTAATGTGTCAACTATATATATTGTATAGAAGCATTGTTAGCTGTACCTGTCTGCCTGGCATGGTTCATCTGACCTGGACCTCTTTTTCAAGGTTCATTGGTCTTTGTTTCGTTATCTTGATTAATGTTAAGTTTATGTGACAGTTGTAATAAAGCTTAGCTTTATACTTAGGACTATCAACATAATATCAATGATTAGTATAGAAGGCGAGATATTTCAGCGTGTGCACTCTTGTTTTCTTTTAAAATGAAAAAATGATTTTGTAAGTGCTTGCAAATATTTAAATGATAAATTATTGTCCTCTTTGAATACTCTGAAATCTATTGTTTGATTGCTTGATTGTATTGTTTTGCTCTGTTAGTTTTTTGTTTGTTCATATGATCTTAAGGGCTAGTAGATACTGTCTTTTAACATAATAAGGCATCTTAAATCTCTTCCTCTATTGACAATTATTTTTTTCTTCTTTTGAAAACCATTTTACAAATTGAAATTATTTGGCTCTATTCCACTTATGTGTATTTTGTTTCAAACATTTGTCCAGGGTTTTTGTAGATGAACCACATACTTATCAAGAATAGATGATATGAGAAAATGAGATAACAAGATACATTTTCATGACTTTCCCTATAAATATTAAGCCTACATTTATTTTTTTAAATTTGTATATTAATAATTAGTTACAGATTACCTGTGAATTGTTGTTCTTGTTGACCTACTTTTTACCCTTTAGAAAATATCATGACATAAGAATGTTCTTAGCTGTTCTTATACAACGCCCTTTGCATTTATTTGTTAGTTGTAGATCAATTTTAGATGTTCACTAGTGACTTATCTTTCGCAAATTATCATAAATAATTTTTTGTCTATTTTTAGCCTGTAGATGAAAACCTTCTGAAGGCTGATAAGAATAAAAAGGTCAGTACTGCAGTTTCATTAATATTCGTTGGATACTAATTTTTCGTGGATTTCATGGGTACAGGGACACCACGAATTTAATGGTTCAACAAATTACAAATTTCCTAACGATTGATTGATTGTTGGTTGCTTATCGTCCAGTGGCAAATATTTCATGCATATTCAGGACGATAAATTTCCTAAAGGAATGTATGCAGACTTTAGCAAAACCATGAATTGAAATATCCACGGATAGCCAAGTTTTTCTTGATCCATAGAAATTGGTACCAACGAAAATAAAATGAATTACAGTATACAAAGATGTTTCCCATGAATTTCTTTTGCTTAATAGGTAAAAATTTATAACTGAAAACTGAGTGGAGTTAGAATACCAAAGAGTCAAAATAATTGACTGGAAAATTTATTCAACAACTTTATACATATTTCACATAATATCTGGCTGTTATTCAGTTATTATACATTTTATAACCTTTTGTTAAGCTCAGTGTTCAAAATATTTTAGATATCTACCAATGTATTACCGGATGATTTCAATAGCAATACATTTTTTAAATTGAATGAAAAATAAAAAAGCAATACACTTACAATGAATAATGTTTAAAAA
Source organism: Mytilus galloprovincialis (assembly GCA_037788925.1). NCBI lineage: Eukaryota > Metazoa > Mollusca > Bivalvia > Mytilida > Mytilidae > Mytilus > Mytilus galloprovincialis. The sequence continues at coordinate 74,208,375 of CM075342.1, read as the reverse complement.
CTGTCTTAGAAAACTCAGTGACAATTGTATATACCAGTCTTCATTTATTTAAATAGAATATCACAAGAAAGAAATTTTTTGTTTCTGAAAAATGAGAAAGTCGATAGGGCAGTTTAGAGGTTTATGCACTGTTACAAGGCTATGCTTGGCTTTATTTTTGTTAGTGGAAGAAGACGTCAAGTCTTCTGAAGACTTAAGGGGCTGACCATTGGCATTGAGTCTCCGTATGCCGCATTCATTTCGTGTATTACAATTTCAAAACAACTTAGATTCCTGACACCGATTTTTACACATGATTAGGCATCTGAATCATTTAATTTGTAAATTATGATTGTAAAACAATCACTATCGTAAATATGACCCTTTTATTTATGTAAATTATTAGATTTCATCTCATCCACATGAACGTTATTTGTTTACTTGTAACGGATGTTTTAACTGTAGATATTTGTATTACGCATGCGTGAATTTGGTATCGGGACAACTCGCCCTGTTTACAAGTTCGCCCTTGAAGTTACGAATTTGCAATCCTGCAGACAAGAAGATTTTGTTTTTATATAAATAAAAAGGATATATAAAGTGTTGTCTTTATTCATGGTTTTCCTTTGTCATGTGAATTAGATGCCCTTCGTAACATACATGTGAACCTCCCGTTTAGGAGAAAAAACTCCCGTGTATGAAATTTTTCAGACGCCATATTTGATAATTTCTTACTACTGTACGGGTGTAATTGACACCTGTGTTAAATTTTACCTGAACATCAAAGAAGATGTATAATTATATGGCTTCACTTGGCAGCTTGGGTGTCAAACATACTGGTAATCAACGATGTTTACCTCTGGTTAACTGCCGTTGTGTTATCAAAACGATGTGTATTGGGAATATTGAAATACTTTTTTGTTACTTCCCTTTGTTTTATCCTGTTTTCAGTTATTTTGCTTTTAAAAATGTAAATTGTAAAAAGACTATAAATGATTAATATTTTAATCAAATAATCATAAAAGGATGTTGATTAAATGAATTTAAATGATTTTGGACAAATAAAAAAAATTAAAATTTATAAATTATTTTAGCAATCTAGACCTCCTTTCAAGGATTAAATTGAAGTTTATATCATAATTTTGTTTCCAACAGAATGTTGTTTTAATTATTTTACGATGTTGCAAATATACATGTGGAGCTTATTTCTTTCTTATTTGTCTATACATTTCAAATGATAAGGAGATGAAGACATGAACAAAAATATATACAGATAAGATATATAAATATAATGATTCATTTGCTAGCAATGAACAATCATTTGTCAAAAACAAAACAAAACAAAACAAGAAACAGATTCTTTTTATTATTTTATTTTATTCAAATAGAGAGGCAATAATGGAACTATAAACATTACAATTTGATGGAAATTTGAAGAAAAAACACAATTTCTACATCATTTGGTTACATTTATGACAAAAGGAGTAGGTCCGGTAAGGGCCGATTTCGGCCTCAATTTTCAAGTTCATCTAACGAAAGATTTTAGACACTTTCTTAACACTTAAGTGTCTATTTCAATTGATTCAATTAGTTAATGGGGAAGATTTTAACTTATTAAGTCATTTAAAACGCCCCGATTCAAGCTTAAATATGAAAAATCTATCAAATATGCCAAAAATCGTCACTTTTCAGATGATTTTTGGCAAAAATGAAAGTGGCCGCATCCGTGTTCATCCTCAACCTTTATATATATTATGTATTATCATCAAATACAACTTACATTTCAATATTATGAATGAACACGAATGCGGCCACTTTCATTTCAGACGGAAACCGTCTAAAATTTAACTAAAATGCTACAATTGTAAAGATTTCAGTATTTTAGCATGACTTAAGGGGGCTCGGGCCTATTCGAAGTTTCTATCAGAAGTGCCGTAATTTTGGTTATTTTATTCTTTAAAGAAAATGAATCAAATTGGTCGAAAAAAAATAGGGGGTCACGGACCATTTACGCTCAGAATTTTACTTTTAAACAGGTATGTAAAAGGGACCTTTTTTCAATGAAATGATAGGGAAAATAGAGGTGTTGCCATATTTTTATCGGAATATCCAAAAAACGTTCTATGACAATTGGTCCAAAAGTGTAATATGAAAAGCTGGAATACAGCTTCAAAGAATGAGCCAATAAAAAACATAGGTCACCGATAAGGAAAACATTTTTTTTTGCCTTAAAACCCAAATTTTGGCGGGAAAATGGTGAAAACGGGTGAATTGTCATTTTGACCCTTTAACAAATACGGATAATAGCGAAAATATTCTATTAGTCACATAACTACAATAATTTAACATTTCTAATCAATCAAAATATTTAAAAAAAATATATCGAATTTACGACAAATACTTTTGTAATTCATGCGTGAAATTATGCGCAGTCGAATAGTCCCGAGCCACCTTAATGATGCTAGTACTCGATATATGTGCATTGTTTTGTCCAAAACAGCCCATATTTATGTAGCAGAAGCATTCTACTTTGCAATAAATATCTAAACGATTACATTTTCACAATTTTCTAAAACTGCTATATTTTGAGGCCAAAAAGGGGTCTTACTGAACCTACTCCTTTATGTCGATAAAAAAACATGATGTTTTGACCATTCAGTACTTAACCCTTTCCTCCATAATGACGCTTTTTGACGCCACCCCCTTTACTCCATAATGACGCCTTTTGACGCCTGTGTAGTACCTCAGTTGAAACACTTTGACTACAAAGTGTCTGCAGTAGACCAATAAAATTTGTATCCAATATGAAAAGGAATATCATAGGAATATTCTACTTAAATTTATTTAATGAAATATTTGTTTTTTGCAATGCATTTTAATACTTTAAAGCCTATTTTCAGCATTTTATTGAAAAATTATATTTTGTGTTCATTTTTTACAGTGGGTTGTGATGATCTTCCAGTTAGGTTACCCTCATTTTGAGTGTTGTTCCCAACCTGTTAAAGGTCCATCTTTGTGCATAATTCAAAATTGGAAATTTCAACAAGCATCTAATATTCTTAATCTGGAAAATAAACCCTGGTCTGCTAGCTTCATGTATATTTTTTCTACCGATTTAATATATAACTAGAATCATGCAAACAGACTTAAGGAAAAGGCATGTAAGTTCATCATACAAATATGACACTTTTTCTAGACAATCCAGATCTTGCAAAATACGTCGCTAAAAATTGTAACCTTTAAAATTGTTGTGCAGTAAAAACCCATATGGGAACTTTCAAAAGTTGGCAGGTATGTAACAAGTCTTACTATTTTTATGCTCCATTTATGGGCAATATGTTTTCTAGTCTGTCCGTCCGTCCTGCTTCTGGTTATAAAGTTTATGGTCGAGGTAGTTTTTGATGAAGTTGAAATCCAATCAACTTGAAACTTAGTACACATGTGTTCCTCTTGATATGATCTTCTTAATTACTGCCAAATTAAAGATTTTACCTAATTTTCATAGTCAACTGAACATAGAAAATGATTGTACGGATGGGAAATCCATGTACTTATGACCTTTTCTTGTTTGAAGAAAAAAAATACATTTTAACGATAATGGAACAAAGCAGCCTGGGTAAGTGGGGCTGCTTTTATGGTAATTCAAGTTACCTTTTATTCACCTTCTTCCACTTCAGAGCTATCAGCTCTTTGATTTCTAAGCTATTCACACATGTGTGAATTGAAATAACATCCTCTTATCACATTACAGAAAAATGAGCCACCAAAGAAGTCGAAAATAATAAACAAGAAACCAACTGCCGACGATGATGACACTTCTGTTTACAATATGGATAAGTAAGTTTATGTAATTCTTTTCTGGTAGAGTCCAGAATGATCTGAATTATCTCCCTTGACAAAAGGGAGGGAGAGGATGACAAACTTTTATAAACTTTTATGAACAAAAGGGGATATTAGCTATACATGTACAGCAATGACAAATATACCTAACACCATAAAAAAGGTTTATACAACAACAAAATATTTCCTTTAAGTCAAACAATCAAATCACGTCTGCTTAAGATTAAGGATGCTTAATTTAAATTTCATGCCTTCACAGAGTGGGATGAATCATCATTTAGTATAAAATGAGCATTGAAAGTCCTCATCAAAATTTTATAAATGCAAGTGCTATGAAAAGCGTACACAATGCTAAGAACAAAAGGTTGCAGACAGAGTTTGAATCTGGGCTGCAAGTCCCTTACACTTCTAAATTAATGTCCCTTTATGACTTTGAAAATTGCAATTTATTTTGTTGAGAAATTCAAATTGTTGAACTAACTGTTTAAAATCAACCCATCATTCCTTGCATCATATTATTTTGTTTATTATTTTCAGTATTTGTATATTACAAACAGTTATAATAAGTTTTACAGACGAATTTGATTTATATTAATTTATGTTTTGTTTTCAGTATTTGTATATTCTGTGGAGAAAGGAATGAAAGTTTTACAAAAGAATTTGATTTATATTAATTTATGTTTTGTTTTCAGTATTTGTATATTCTGTGGTGAAAGGAATGAAAGTTTCACAGAAGAAGGACTTGATTTACATTACTGGAAACATTGCCCTATGTTAAAACGTTGCACAAACTGTAAACAAGTGGTAGAAATAGCAACATACACGGATCATTTACTGAACGAGTGTGAGGCCAAAAATAATTACTCCAAATGTAACCGATGTACTGAAGCCATTCCAAAGTCTGAATATGATCAACATGTGTCTGAAAAGAGCTGTAACGGTAAGTTACCATGGTGATATTTTGATGGTCAAGCATGACATAAAGCAAATGTAGTTAAGATATGTAAATGTATTAATATGATCTGCATGTATTGGAAATAAAGTTCTTTTTGTTAATCATGAAAACAAATTGAAGCAAGATACTAGTAGTTTTTGATAATTGATTTGAATTTATCATGGATTTCAACTATTTGTCTTGTTTTCTGCTTTACTATTTAGGTTTGTTTTCCAATCATTTCTGCAGTTTATTCCTATTTTATATTTATAGGTTTTATAACGAGTGAGGATTCGATATTGCTTGATAATAACTTCAGATATTAAATTTCAATATAATAATGCATGTGCAAGTACATTATAACTATTTAAATTGAAGTGAGAATTGATATCAAGTAATATCTTACTGTCAGAAGTTGTTAATTCTATTTCTCTTTTTGTGATAATTAAAAGTTCCTTGAATCATTGATCTAGTCTTGCACATGCCATGAGTGAAGTCATATGTCTTTTTCCAGCTTCAAATTATAAAATCAGACATTTTAAAACTTGTTGTACGCTTGAGAAGGTAATAGAATTTGTCAAAAAGAAGATTTCAAGGTGAAAAGTGTGAGTGTTTTGTATAAGCTTGAAATCACATATGCACATTGTCATGGACAAAATGTACATAATTTTAAACTTTCAAAGTTATCAATGACCTTATGAATAGCCAATGGAAATGTTGAAATATCACTTCATGATGCTGGATAAGCCAATCAAATTATCTCAATTTCGGTGTCTCACTCTGTGCAAGATATAAAAATAAGAGAAGATGATCATTAATAACTTGAAAGACTTTTATTACAATGTCATTTAGAGTTTTGTAATTAACCAAAGAATAGAAAGATCTTCCCAATTATAGTTAGTTGTTTGAACAGTTTTGATAAAGTAGACGGTAAGCCCAGTAGAGACCTGTAAGGCTTACTACATCAGGATTTGCTATACAATTTTTGGATTGAAGTTTGAAGGTAGTTTGATATTGTACTGTTAATACTCCACATTATATATCAGAAATGTAACTTTGCTATTTTTTTTCAGCTGCCAAAAGTTCATCAAACCACTGTCCACTTTGTCACCAGAATGTCTCGTCTGGTGAAGACGGCTGGAAAAACCATCTAATGGGCAAAGATGGCTGTAAACAGAATCCTCGTCGTCTCCTCTCACTTAATAAAAATCCATCAACAGGTACATATCCTTTCATACAGCTAAGTTCTGCAAACAGGTTGATACATGTATATTACATTTACAATAATGGTTGGCTCTGCATATTTGATAGATTTCCAACACAAATAAAATTTTAATTGTTTCATTATCAATTCTTTTTTTCTTTTCTAAAATTATTTCACCATGAATCTTATTTAAGATATTTACAAAATGCCAGACTCATTAAGTTAAGTCTTTTTTGGGATAACTAGTAAATTAGTTCCCAGGCCCGTAGCCAGGATTTTCCAAAGGGGGGTTCGTTTGACTCACAAACTCGACTTTAACAGTCACAATTCGAACAGAACATCGACTTTAACAGTGCTTATTAGTTTTCAAGGGGGGGTTCGTCCGAACCCCTCGAACCCCCCCTGGCTACGGGTATGGTTCCTATGCTAAACAAAGTAAAGTTTTTTCTTCTTTAATTTTTTTTTTCTTTTTTTAAATCACACAATTTATAATAACATACTTATAAATCTTCGAAAATTGGAATTTTCCCCTTGAATTCAAAATAAGGTACAGTTAATACCTTTGAACCTTAAAATGATTTACGGTAGATTCATGGTATACCGCCATCTTGGATTGTACTATGATCTCAGTACACAATCAATCTAGTTATTTACCTATATCTGCAATTTGTAGACAGATGTGCAATTTTATTGGTTAGACTTTTTATTTATAAGACCAAATATGTGTGCTTTAGAATCATTTTTTTCAACTGAGGCGTTTGAGGGCAGCTAATTCTTTTAGTTAAAAAATATACTGGTTTGATAGCGATTTTTAAAAATTTTATTTGTGGCAAGAAAACAAATTCGGTGACACCATTTTTTTATTTTTATTTTCTTAAAACATATTATAAAACCTATCTTCTCACAATTTATTTCAAAATTTTATCTCATAGATTTCTTTTTATGCATAGAAATGTGTTTTTGCATGATTATTCTAAGCAAATTTAGACAATTTTCAACAATTTATAGCTTGAAAAATAGCTTGGTGACCCATCCTTCTTATTTATCTTATGAAAAGAGCAGAGGAAAAATCTTCATTTTAGCAATGTATAAAAAAATTCTATCTCAGAAAACTTATACCTATGAGCTACCTTAATACTTGATTCTTATTGGTGTAACAGTTTTAAAGATAAATCTGTATTATATATTCCAGGTGGAACTTCAAAGAATAAACCAAAAGCTACAGGAAAGAACAAGAAGACTCCAAGATAACTTTTTAAGACTAGACAATTTATAGTGCTATATTTTATAGGAGAACATTATTATGATATATAGTTAGACTATATATCACTATTGTACAACATTGATCACATGACCAATCTTTTCTATTTGAAATTAGACTCTTAGACGGGGGAATATCACAGATTAGGATTTATGTAAGAGCAGCAGCTCCGAGTCATACATCTATTTTGGACTCATAGATATGGACCAGGAATTTAGATCTGGCTTTGAGTGGAGTATTTTAGTCTAGTTCACAGATCTGGGTTTAAATCTTAGTTTAGTTTCTAAGATGCCAATTCTGGTCAAGTATGGGCACTGGTATTAGCCACTCTGATTTGTACCTCAGTAACCCATATCTGCCTGTGATGGTCAGATTTTAGAACAAGACATGTTTTCATACCAATTGGGGTCCTAACAATAGAGACTTACACAAATTGCAAACTTCCCCTTCCTGCACATATAACCTTGAAAGACTTTGGTTCAGTTTCTATGCCATCTGTTATAATACATCTTGGTGTACTATCAGCTCTCCTAACATTCCTGAAAGATGTAAGTTGCACAAATAAGTTTCATACAGGAAGATGTTTTATCTGTGATATATATGTTACAAGACTGTTTATTGCTTATTGTTGACCTTCAGTTGACTTTGTGTCTTCTGATTGCTGTCTCATTGGTTTTCCACACTCCTCCTTTATATTGGTATCTGTTAGCAATGATGGTACTTGATAAGTTGATCCCTCAATTGTGCATTGAAACCTCTGTTTAAGATTCACATTTATAGGACTGTTTATATTTATATATATTTTACCATGTTTACAGTGGATATTAAATCAGAATAACTCTGAATACTGGTTTTTAACATCATACTCAGCCACTATAGTAGTTCAGGCAGAAATATATATCTTACCAAAGTGGTTCTTATTGTTATATTGTTAAATGTGTCAAATAAGATTTTTACTGGAGAAGGGATGTGAGCTGTAGACCGTTTTTAATTTTGTAATTTTTTATTTATAGATAAGTCTGTTTTTAGCTGACCTGGCCCAAAAGGCCAAGTGAGCTTTTCTCATCACTTGGCGTCCGGCGTCCAGCGTCGTCGTCGTCCGTCGTCGTCCGTCGTCGTCCTGAAACTACTGGGCCAAATTTAAGCAAAATTGGCCACAATCATCATTGGGGTATCTAGTTTAAAAAATGTGTCCGGTGACCCGGCCAACCAACCAAGATGGCTAAAAATAGAACATAGGGGTAAAATGCCGTTTTTGGCTTATAACTCAAAAACCAAAGCATTTAGAGCAAATCTGACATGGGGGTAAAATTGTTCATCAGGTCAACATCTATCTGCCCTGAAATTTTCAGATGAATCTGACATTCCGTTGTTGGGTTGCTGCCCCTGAAATGGTAATTTTAAGGAAATTTTGCTGTTTTTGGTTATTATCTTGAATATTATTATAGATAGAGAGAAACTGTGAACAGCAATAATGTTCAACAAAGTAAGATCTACAAATAAGTCAAATGACCAAAATGGTCAGTTGACCACTTTAGGTGTTATTGCTCTTAATAGTCAATTTTTAACCATTTTTCGTAAATCTTAGTAATCTTTTAGAAAAATCTTCTCCTCTGAAACTACTGGGCCAAATTTAACCAAACTTGGTCATAATCATCATTGGGGTATCTAGTTAAAAAAATGTGTCCGGTAACTCGGCCAACAAACCAAGATGGCCGCCATGGCTAAAAAAATGGTCACGATCTATCTGCCCTGGAATATTCAGATGAATCGGATAATCGGTTGTTAGGTTGCTGCCCCTGAATTGGTAATTTTGAGGAAATTTTGCTGTTTTTTTGTTATTATCTTGAATATTATTATAGATAGAGATAAACTGTAAACAGCAATAATGTACAGCAAAGTAAGAACTAAAAATAAGTCAGATGACCAAAATAGTCAATTGACCCCCTAAGGAGTTATTGCCCTTCATAGTCCATTTTTAACAATTTTCTTAAAATTTAAAGATTTTCAATAACATTTTCCACAGAAAGTACTGTTATAGATAGAGATAATTGTAAGCAGCAAGAATGTTTAGTAAAGTAAGATCTACAAACACATCGCCATCACCAAAACACAATTTTTTCATGAATCCATCTGTGTCCATTGTTTAATATTCACATAGACCAAGGTGAGCGACACAGGCTCTTTAGAGCCTCTAGTTTAATTCATTCATAGCATAGTTTCCTTTCTTGGGTGAAGAGAGAAGGGGTGGGGATGGCGGTGGATACTTATTTATATAAAGATAAAGGAATAGTTACAATGAAAAAATGAAATTTTTGTAATTCAGTAGATGTTCTTTCGAGACAACCAGTTGTTTGTACGGGTTTTATTAGTTTAAAGAAATCCAAATTTATATCTTGAATATAATACAATAGTTTATATAAGTTTTAAAAAGAAGACTTGCCCTTCACGATGAATTCCTCTGGTGCCAATAGATGTATTGTTAAGATTTATTTATGTATAACTATTGAGTAACATATTATAGAATAAAGAATCTCTTTCATATCAAATTATGACTTTTTTTTAATACCTCTCACACACTTGGTCTTTATGTACTATATACAACATGCATAGTCGAGCATTAGGAAAATTATAATCATTCAGGCATCATGCACAAATGGACCTTATAAAAAACTACCATCATTTGAAATATTCATTCAGACATTTCTCCTAAAACGGCTGTATAGAAATTGTCATTATTCAGAAATGTGCTTGATGAAACAAAACTGTCATTCAGAACTTCAATGAAAAATTAAAAAAAAAACTTTTCTGAAATGACTTGACCAGTTAGAACATATGATCATATGATATTTTAATGTATGACCCACAATACCAATATACGCTTGACAATTGCAAAGGAAAACGAACTTAAATGTGTTTTGCTGCATTTCTGTTCTTCATTCGAAATTTGTCATCACAATTGTTTGGAATGGTATTGTGGAAGTATAGATCAAGTTTCAGATTTAATACATATTCTTAGCATGAGTACGTCACTGTTTCTACTGTCCTAGTCAATTAGTCGTTGGTGGACGATGTTTGTTGTTCTGCTTTGCTTGTTGCGTCAACCATTGCATTGTTTTACTCTGATGAGTGTACATGTTCTTGCGTGTTTTTGTTCTGTATTTCTGCCGCATTTTGTTATCATGATAAAATTTAACATTGCTATATATGTGCAGAAGATTTGGCTAGCCATACAACCAGGTTTAACCATCCATTACATCTTAAAATGGCCCAAGTCAGAATATGGCAGTCGTTATCAAACATTTTGTTTGTATGTATGTATGCAGTTGTTTTTGTTGCACTTTAGTGTTCCCTATGTTCCTTTGTTTTGCTTTTGTTGTTTATGTGTTTTCCTTGATTTTAGTTTGTAATCCGGGTTTGTATTTTGTCAATCCATTTTTGACTTTCGAACAGCGGTTTACCATTGTTGTCTTTATTTACCTCAAGGTTATCAAGGTTGGATGTAATTTACACACAGGTTTTCTACCAAATATATTGCAGGATTATTGCTGCATAAGAAATGACATGTTTTATTTCAGTTAACGACACTTTTTGGTTACTATTTCTCAGTTTTTGGTGGGGTTCGTGTTGCTAAGTCTTTAGTATTTTTTATGTTGGTCATTACATTTTATCAATTTCCTGCTCTTAAAACTTTTTTTTTTTGAAAAATTAATGATTTTCGTAACCCAGCTATATATTACCTTAGTCGTATTTGGCACAACTTTTTAGAATTTTTGGTACTGACTGCTCTTAAACTTTGTACTTGTTTGGCTGCATAACTATTTTGATCTAATGATGAGTCTTATGTAGATGAAACGCGCGTTCGGCGTATTAAGTTAAATTATGCTGATACCTTTGACAACTAATTTGTCTGTATGTCTTTTTATTATTTAACCATGCCAGTTTATTTTCGATTTATGAGTTTGTCTGTTCCTCTGGCATCTTTCGCCCTTCTTTTACTCACAATGACACGAGTGGTTTGGTTATTATATGTTGTTCTCTCTGTAAAAACTGGCTGATGAAACACGTTTTGATATAAGAATAGATTTGAATTTTCACTTTATGTTTACCAATCTAAATCTGACATAGGAAATACGTAAGATATAAATAGATTCATTACATTCTTCTAAATTTAAATCCACCCGTGTATAATTTATAGAAGAGGTTATTTCCATATATCATAACGAGGATCGTCCCTAGGTAACAGACGGCATGGTGGTAAGGTGTGTATATCTTTATCACTGTATGTTAAAAAATGTAAAAATAATACATTTCATGCTATAAACATTGGTAAAGGAATATTAATTTTCACATGAAGGTTTGTAAATGGTTGTGTCTCGAAATTGTGCTGAATTAATTTGATTGAGTGAAAAATAGTCGGCTATTTAAAATATTGTCTTTGATCACTAGGCGTACGATTTACACACCTTGACATTATTTCATTGTGGATAATGTGTGTATCGGTGTTCAATTTGTGTATGAACATTGGTACATTTATATATCGTAATTTACGTAGTTATGAGTTCTATAACAACGGAACAATAAATGTCAAGTTATCAAGACAGTCGTGTGTAGACGAGAATAACACCTTTCGTACTAGGTGTGATATGTATGACAACTGTTTTGTAACAGATCTAGATGAAGTAATACTAGTTAAAGAGTTTGTATCTTGTTAAGGTATTTCCTCTTCGCGAGGAAAGACGTTATTGTTATTCTAATGGTTTTTTTTCGTTTTTTTCTTCCAAAATTTTTTTGACATGCCCGCCCCTTCTTTTTGTTGAAGTTACCAAGATCAAATATGGACCATTGATAGACCTCATCATGAAGTATAACTGGATGACCCTGTAATAAGGAGTTCATCATCCCCTTTAGAAGTCATCTCCCTTGTATTGATTTTTTTATATGGCCCCTCGTTGTTTTTAAAGATATCATGACTTTATTTGGATAATAGGTAGATCTCATCATGATGTATTACCATATGAGGCTGCATAGGATTTCATCATCCCCTATACTCTGGCCACTGTAATGCGCACTAGTGTTGTCTTGGAAACAAAAATGGTGGTATGTCTCTAGCACCCGATGAATCACTGATAATGATGGAGTGTGCTTAAATAATTATGCCCGAATAACATTTTTTAAATAAAACCTCAACTATTACAGGTCAATAAGTTTCGGGTGTAATAAGTGAATAAATGGCTTATGAATTGATGTATCTAAATAATTATTTAAGGTGCCAGGATAATAATTTAATACGTCAGACGCGCGTTTTGACTACATTAGACTCAGATCAAAATAGTTATGGTTTGTAATTTAACTGATTAGCATTCTGTCAATTATTGTACTAAAAAGCAAGTAGTGTTTCAATGGTATTTGATCAAAATTTAACCACAAAACGAGATTTACCCTCACTACTTCCTTACAAGGTATTATGTGTCAATAACTACGTACACATTATATACATTTTATTAATAAGTATTAATAAGGAACACTGATTAAAGTTTCAATTTTATTTCTAGAATCCAGCTGAAAAATGACTTCAAAGGAACGGGAGAATTTCTTACGGAACGCCATTTTAGTTGTTGATCATTCTAAAGCTGCTCTGGTGTCTTTAGTAGAACTAGATGTGCAAAATAAAGGTCAGACGTTTGATCAGCTTGTTACCAAAAACCAACATGAAATCTATCATTTATATAACAGTTCATGGTGTTGTCAATGTCCACCGGGACATCGACCGCCTCGTTCACCTCGAATTCTGCATCAATCACAAATGGAACTATTATTTGACCGATCATCATTAAAGTTACCATGTCATAATACAGGCAGGCGGTCAGATGACTTCTGTTGCAGTATGGCTAGGTCAGGTCTTTGCACTGTTGTTCTCGATATAACCTTAGCCAGATGTTTGTTAGTCAATTTCTGCGAAGATGTATTTTGGTTTAGCTGTCTTCAGTTCCAATCCAAAACTTTTGAAGATTTTCTCAATCAACACAAGCACGACCTGTATCATCTTTGGCAGTATAACACACTCTGTTGTCAATGTCCACCAGGGTATAAATTTCCAATTAACTATTCCGTGTTGGATCAAAATGACTGGATGAAGTTGTTTAATGCCGTTCTGCTGCCTTGCACTAAACATAGAAAGAGACCCAGTATAGGGGGTATGCATAGTATCTGCTCCGTTGCAGCAGCATCTGGTATAACATTCAATAATCTTGATCCATCCGTAAGCAGAATCATATTACAGCACTGCAGTACTCTACGGAGGGATGTTGAAACTTTGGTTCAGATCAGGAACCAGGACTACGGTCATGCTAAAGAAGGTATAATGTCTGATTACGATTATAACGCATCAGTCGTCAAGATAGAACGTTGTATCTTAGACATTGCTAAAGTGTGTAACAAGGAAACACAATTCAAGCAAAAATTACAGGAGGCAAAAGATGGTGCACTCGATCAAACTCTTTTCACACAGTACCAAAACAATCTGATGGAGACGCTTACCAGGCAAGCAGACATTCATCAGGTAATTGGAAAAATAGCATTTACCACTAATCATTAATAGTATTCCAAATATTTAAACTTATTTGACTTGTTTTAACTTTTCTTATTAGGATGAAGTTTGGTTCTGTGAAAGACATATTGATTATTTCATTCAATCTTTATTGTTTTTCCATGTGGAAAGAAAAAAGGAAAATCTTGAATGAATCCGGTTCATGTGTACAAACAAAGAATGCATAATTTAAAATAAAGTTAATTGAAAGATTTCCGTACCGTTAGTATACTGTACTTGTACAGCAAACATTGTTGATTTAGAAATTTATCCCTATATTCTTATTGGAGGCAGATCTTGTATTGTTTTACTCTGTATATAAACTTATCGGAGATACAAGATACACATTTCTATGAACTAAGTGGAGGGATATATACCATTACGCTAAATATTAAATTTATAGTTATCTCTATATTAATTGAGAGTGGGCATTTTCATAAAACATCACTTACACAATCAAGACAATCGTTGTATAAAAAGTCATAAAAGATACTATGAGACTCAAATAATTATAACGACGGCTTTTATTGTATGATTTATATTTTACTACACTATTGTCATGATCAGTTCGATTTTTTTTATAAATTGATTTTGAAAGTACAAATCAAATTTATTAAAGTGAATATATTCATTGTAGAGTGTTGCAGACCTAGCACCAACAATAAAGAAGATAGGTAATAAAATCGCAGAAAAATCTGGAAAAATTCCTAAACTTATGGATGAATATATTAAGAAGAGTTATGATTACCAAGAACAACATATGGAAAGATTTAATCAAAAGTTTGTTAAAGTCAAAAGTGAGTAGACATATTTTTACAATTATGTCAAGAAGGGCAATTATGATGATAGCCATTTTGATTCTGATGATAGATTTGACTGTTCATACCTTTCCACTACAATTTCCACACAATCTTATCAAAAAAAATATTCCTTTCTAATTAAATTGTTCATCGATAAATTTAAATGCAAATATATTCGCTTTTAAAAACTCACTTTAAAGCCTTATTCTTTAATGAAAAAGGTAAGTCGTCTGTTGAAGTTGTTTGTAAGTGTTTCTCGATTCCAGTTTTTTTATATATAGATTAAACCGTTGGTTTTCCTGTTTGAATTGTTTTTCATTAATCTTTTTTGGCCCTTTATAGCTAGTTGTTCGGTGTGAACCAAGGTTACGTGTTGAAGGCCGTACGTTGACTTATCATTGACTACTTTTTACACATCGACGTCGATGGGTAGTTCATTGGCACTCATAGCACATCTTCTTATTTCTTGATATACTTACAGGATGTGTTTTAAGATGATTGCAATTATTAATTTTTTACCTGATAATATTTATGAGTGTTTCGGTAACACAGTTTATCGACCGGTTTTGAAGTGTGGTTGTATTTGTACTATTGTCCTTAAATGTAATGATGTAATTTTAGTGTTATATTTTACATTGCCATAAAAGCGCGAGGTTTGGCTAGCCACAAAACCAGGTTCAACCCACCATTTTTTCTTACATGTCCTGTAACAAGTCAGGAACTGGAAGATGTGTATCTGTGTGTGTTACATTGTCGTTTGTTTTTTGTTGCACTTCAGTGTTTCTGTAGTTTCGTTGTTTTCCTCATATTGTTGATGTTTTTCGCTCGGTTAAAGTGTGTAAACCAGATTTGTTTTCTCTTAGTACGGCGGCTTTGTGAAAAATTGTGCACATCCTGCTACAAGCATGAAATTTGGCATAGACCTTCCTCGACTATTTCTCTTTCATTTCAGATAGGGAGGCATTTGAAAAAAATGTCTCACTTCCGGTAAAATCCAAAATGGCAGACATCATACTTAAATTTACCCAATATCGAAGGCTAGTATGTGAAAAGGTGTTATTAACATGCTACTATCATACTATTTTTTACAAACCTTTGTTTTGTACTACTTTTGGATATATGATATAGATACGATGTCTTCAAAAAACCCTACTTCCGGTAAAATCCAACATGGCGGATATAGTACTAGAATAAGCTTATTTTTAGAGAGTGTAATTGAAATTTGTTTTAAAGTATTGTTACTATCATTATATTGTGCAGGAACCTTTCTTTGGTGCTTCTCATGGATACAATGTGTAAGACATATGTCTTTAAACCCTTACGTCCGGTTATATCCAATATGGCGGACATAGAAATATTGATAATTTTTCATTTTAATATTCAACTTTATTTCAAATGTAAATAAAATGGGTTTTTATCTGGTCATTTAACTTTTGGCTTTAAGTCATCCACAAAACCACTAATTCTAATCTGTTGTGTATGTTTCAGTACAAAATTAACACTTCCGGTAAAAAAAACTCGAATATGGCGTAAAATACAGTGATGATATAAAAAAGAAGATGTGGTATGATTGCCAATGAGACAACTATCCACAAAAGACCAAAATGACACAGACATTAACAACTATAGGTCACCGTACGGCCTTCATCAATGAGCAAAGCCCATACCGCATAGTCAGCTATAATAGGGCCCGATAAGACAATGTAAAACAATTCAAACGAGGAAACTAACGGCCTTATTTATGTAAAAAAATTAGTCCATATCTTCGATGTAGAGTTTTGGATAGATTGATTAAAACAAAATAAATTCACTTAAGTTCTTAAACATCTTTAGAATGACTTATTTATGGCCGCAAATACATGTTTATTCACAATCGGAGAGCTTATTTTCCAAATTTACAAAGATCGTGGTATTGTTTCTTACGTCTATAATGTACAAGCTCCTGATAAGACGAAGAAGCCTCGCAAAGAGTTGTCCAAAAGGGTTCCCATGGATCATATTTTCCCTTTCGCCATTCATAAGCGATGGACTTGTTAGCATAGGAACCAATACCAAGCTTGTTACTCATTTACACCCGCCATGGTATATTGCACGTTTTACATTTTGTCTTGCTTCGTTAACCCCATCTGATAAGTTTGTTCGATCTTACAACAAAACCACGTATCGTTCTATCAATGACATTGTCAAATCCATATCTGGTGATGTTGGCTGATCAATCATCATTCTAATGATAGTGTCACATCTTTAAACACCATCCATATCACCAACGCAATTCCTTTTCCAGCAAACGTGTAATCTCTCAATGCCTAGGGTATTTGAAAGGTCATGGACAGATATCTGAAGCTTTTTCCACTTCCGAATGCAAGCCAAAGTGTGTCTGCCTCTATGTCACTGAAAAGCGAAACAGCAATGACAGCAACATAAGACTTAGTATCGACTGTTCGAGTCATGACTCAGTTAAGTCTGTGTTTCACTGCATCAGACACATGCATCTTGATTCAAGTGTTAGCCTCTTCACTCTTCACGTGAACATGATGCTAAGCTTGAAACATCACCACGTTGTGGATAAAACAGAACATCCTGACCAATTGGTGCTACAACTACCGTTCTTCAAAATCTATTGAGCAAGCTGTTTTGACTCTGGATTCGTCTGTGTATTCCCATTCCCCTACATGTAGCTCTTGATTCTTATAAAAAATGCTCAGGATATTCTATCTTACCTTCCTCGAGATGTATTTCAAGTTTATCAACATGTTCACATTAAGAGACGACAATAGAATCATGGTGCATGTGTCTGGTGCAATGAAACACGAACTTGCACGATTCATGATTCGAATACTAGTAGTTACTGTTTCGCTATTCCGTTACAGGGGTAGACGATCTATGGATTGTGTTTAAAAGGACAAAAAGCTTTGGATAAATATATATAAATTACCTTTCAAATGCACCTGACAATGGGTGATTACACACACTTATGATTGCTTGAAAAGGAGAAGGAAAGTTTGATGGCATTTGAAGATGTGACTTTGGCATAAATAATGATTATCAGCCTAAACACCGAGGTTTAACTGTAAGATTACACAAACTTATAAGATGGGGTTAACATGGTTAACGAATCAAGAAAATAACTATTTGCGCAAAAGGGAAGACTAATTGAGGATATTCTCTAAACTTGGTCTAGTTTTTTTCCTGCATGTAAAACGTGCAATATACAAAGGCAGGTGTTTAGGGGGGTCGAGCTTGGAATTGACTCTTGTGCTACCCAGTTTAGGCGCTAATGAATGGCAAAGGGACAAAGAGGATAACTTTTAAATAACTCTTTCTAAGGCCTCATCATTTTGTAAGAAGCTTGTACATTGTGGATTTACTGCAGAATGCAGTTTAATGCAAAAAAAAAAAATGCTACATCCTAAGCATCAGAAACAAAAGCCATAAAATCTACATTGTTTAAATGGACAACACTTCAACAAGTCAAGCATAACCTGTACCTATGCCTAAAAATTTCGGAAGACTTCAAATGGACCACCTACATATTAAACGTGGCAAAGAAAGTAAATTCAACACTAGGCTTTCCAAGACGACACATGAAATACTGCCCACAAGATTGCAAAAAAAAAAACAGCTTACATCTCGCTCGTTGATCAACGATGGAATATGAAGCCATAGTATGGGACTCCTATACGGTAACAAAGATAAATAAGCTAGAAATGATACAACGTCAATCGGCAAGATTTATCACCATAGATTACAAGTCAAGAGAGGACGGGTGTGTCTCTAATATGCTAGCACAACTGGAACTACAAGACCTCCAGACAATTGCAAGACGAACAAGCTAGCAGTTGATATTTATGTACAAAGAGGTTTAGGGGCTGATTCCCGCTATTGAACCAGACGAATTTCTAAAAAAAAGCACGTCCTAAGAGACACATAACTGCCAAGAAGTTCGAAGAATAACACGCAACAAGTATTGTGGAAAGGCAAGTAAAGAATCACTCTAAGTGTTTTGACATTCAACTAAGCAAAACACCACAGTACTCAAACTTAGTCTTTGTAAAGACAGTGATCGCGTCGAATCAGCTAGACGACACTGTAGTGCGTGTATCAAGCGTAGAGAGCGTCAAATCTGCTCTTACGCCTCGTCAATAAATCGGCGGCGCTCTCTCAAACCGTTATATTAAAGCAAGAATTGGTATCGACAACTAATTCATTCAGATACAGATACGTATACAGAGGATGTCGCGGTCGTTGTTAATGTGAAAAATCGGGTCTCCCGTGAACTGCTTTGTTTGCACGTGGTGGTGCCTGTGAATAAACATGTATATTTAGCCAAATAGTAGTAATTTGAAAAATGTTTTAGTACTTCAGTAATTTTATTTTGTTATAACCAATCTATCTAAAACTCTTAATCAAAGATATGGATTGAGAACTCATTTTTGAAATTTACACCATATTGGTTTTTTTCTTCCGGAAGTGTGATTAAAAAAAATACAACAGCATAGAATAAGTCATAAAAATCATTTTCTTTACATTTTGAAAAAAGTTGAAAATTAAAATAGAAAATTGATATTTCTATGTCCGCCATTCTGGATATTACCGGAAGTAAGGTTTTTAAAGAAATATGTCTTATACATTATATCCATGAGAAGCACAAAAGAAAGGTTCCTGCCTAATGTAATGATAGTATCAATACATTAAAACACTTTTCAATTACCCTCCCTAAAAATAAGCTTATTCTAGTACTATATCTGCCATGTTGGATTTTACCGGAAGTAGGGTTTTGAAGACATCTTATCTATATCATATATCCAAAAGTATACAGTATATAACAAAGGTTGGTACCAAATATTATGTTTGTAGCATTATAATAACACCTTTTCACATACTAGCCTTCGATATAGGACTAATTTCAGTATGATGTCCGCCATTTTGGATTTTAATGGAAGTGAGACAGTTTTTCAAATGCCTCCTTATCTGAAATAAAAAAGTAATAATTGAGAAAGGTATATGCCAAATTTCATGCTTGTAGCAGGATGTGCACAATTCGTCTGAAATATGCTTGTAGCCGCCGGACTATCTAGTTTGATTTATGTCTTTTGAATAGCGATTTTAAAGTTAAATTTATTAATCAAATTGACTGTTGGATATAACTCAACGAAACAAAAAAAAAAAAAATACATTAAGGGTCCAAACAGTTGTCAGGTGTATTTATATTGAAACTATGGAGTATAATGAATCAGATCATGATGTACATTTTTTTCATAGAAATTGATGCAAAAAAGTGAAATCAACAATTAAGTTCTTTCCTTACTTATAACAATTTGTACAAGTAAACAGTTATAGGTCAAAGTACAGTCTTCAACACGGAACATTGGCTTACGCCGAATAGCAAGCTATAAAGGGCCCTAAAAATGACAAGTATAAAACAATTCAAATGTGACAACGGTCTAATATATAAAAAAAAAAACGAGAAACGAGAATCACTTATGAACCACACCAACAAATAAAAACTACTGAACATGACTGCGGACAGGTGTAAACAAATGCAGTGGGTTTTAATATATACCAACATTCACCCTTATCTGAAACATTAGTGTAACAGCGCATATTGTATCATATAAGACATTCCATTCAGTTGTTTCAACCAGTTTCCTAGAGCTCAAATCTAAAGCTTTGTACAAAAGATAACTGTACGTAAGCCGTGTATGATGCATGTTAGAAACAAACTATTCTTTTTTACCTTTCATCTTAGACCAAACACACATGGAAATTGATTGTCACGTGGAGGAACAAACATTTGTTGAAACTAATGCTGTCAGGAAATGTAAGGAATGGATGAACAAAAAGGATGTCTTCGTCATCATTGGTAATGAAGGATCAGGGAAGTCTAGAATAGGGTTGGAAATACTGAGACAGTTTGGCAAAACGGATGAAGACTTTGACTTATTAAAAATAACAAATATACAACAGGTAAAGGACATTATAACTGATGAAAGAAAAACTGCTGTATTAATAGATGATGCGTTTTCTTCTAAACAGTCCTCCAATGATATTTTAAATAATTGTCATGCTTTAGATTTGTTAAATGCAAGGAAATGTAAAGGGAATGTGAAGATAATATTTACTGTTGATTCTTGTAAAAAGAATTCATTCGAATATTTACTTGTTTCTCATAGACTGTTTCAAAATAATTGTAAAATTGATCTTAACTCTCAAAGATTTTGCATGAGCGACGATGAAAAAGCTGAACTATTGTTCAAAATTTGTAAAAAACACGGAATCAGAATTACATGGAACTCATCCCCCGATACCGAAGATTTTAGTTTAGACGGGAGAACAGTTTATGAAATCGCCAAAACAGACCCGTTTATAGGATATCCCAAATTATGCTTTATGTTTACCTCAAACAAAAGATTTTTACAGCTAGGTATTAAATTTTTCACACATCCAGATCAATCCCTGATGACTGAAATAAACTCACTGAGAGATTCTACAGACATTAATCCTGATCTGAATATTTCTTATGCTTTGTTGGTTTACACACTACTAAATACTGGTTCTTTAGAAATAAACGAGATAGACCTATCAAAACTAGAGACAATAATAGAATCATGTGGAAACTGTCAACGTAGACGTCTATTCGACAGTAAAGTTAGAAAAATTATAGAACAAATGAATGGTCGCTTTTTGAAACAAGACACTCAAACAATGGTTTATCATTTTAAACATCCTATGATATATGAAGCAGTAGCTATATCATATTTTGAAGTCAACCCCTCTGAAGTTATTTCTGTGTTAAACTTTGATTTGATTATCGATTCAATAAAATTGTTCGCGAATTTTGGAAAGCAGGAGATTAGTTTGATCATTGCAGAGGAATTGTTTGGAAATTTGACAAAACGGCTGTTCACAATATTTGAGAAAGATTATAAAATGAGATCCGCTGAGTTTATAAAGAAACTTTGCAGTTCGTCAATCATTGTTCAGAATAATCCCACTTTAATAGGTCTACTAATGGAAGAATTTAACAACTGCACATCAAAAGATACTATAGAAATACAAATTGAGGGAAAAACTAATCAGATATCCTTCTATCTATCAAGCTCTTTATTGTGGAACCTTATACAGCAGAATGACGTAGATAAACCAATTGCAACAGTTCTTAATTTCATTGAAAATGACATTAAAGACAAGCAACATGTAAACAAAGTTTTAGATTGTAAAAAAGCAGTATTGGCATCTCTCTATTATCTTTGTAAAAACGACGATTCTGATCTGAAGTTGGAACTCATTTATGGATTGATTGAAAATTGTGGATTAGAATGCAGTTACGATTATAGCATGCAACAAGCAATGACAAATGGAAACTATGCAGCTGTTAGTTTTCTTTTGAGCAAGTATACGACAGAAATTGATATCACTGAATTTGTATTTGAAATAGAAGATATCGGAAAGTTGTGGGAATTGATATCACAAACTTTCCATATAAAATTATTTAACAATGAGAGCAGAACAAATATTCTTGAGATTTTATTCCGGTCTTTATCGCCAAATTTGTTCAACTTTAAAAAATCCATGATCACAGCTTGTAACAGACATTGTAAAGACTTGGTAACTGGAATATTGAATCTGTCTAGAACGTTATCATTTGATATTATTGATTATATCGTCAACACAGCTTATAGCAACAAATGGGAAGAGGCATTGCAAATATTGTTAAACAAAAAATTATGTAATGAAAATCAAAAGAGGCAAATCTTCAACGCTGCATGTAAACATGGAACGGAAGCATACCTCAAGTGGATGTTATTAAAAGTCGATAAAGACTGTTTAGATGTTCAAGAATTATTCCTCCATGAGTTTAGATGTGAAAATTATGTTGTTGTGGAGAATTTTATTTTGAAATTACAAAACTATCTTAAAATGGAAACGATGATAAAGAATTTAGTTACACAATTCAATTTGCCTATAATTCGTTTGCTCCAATGGGAAATAGAAGATAACAAAATACATTTAGGTAACACAAACGGTTTACAAAGTTTATATATAGTTCAATGGATATATGAGAGATTCCCAGATTTACAAACTGATGTAAGGAACACTGTATATAAAACAATAAACGACTCATGTGATAATCCTGATGATATATTACAATGGTTAAATGAGAATACCAAAGTTATGGTTCATCCTATAACATCTTTACTGGAGTTTTCTTGTAAAAACGATCTTCAACGAATAGTCAAATGGATTCTGCAAACATTTAACCAACACACATTTAATATACATGAGTTGATGATTGTAGCATTAAAGGCAGGATTTCATAAAACAACTGAGATAATGATCAGTGAAGTTGATTTGAACAAGGTAGACATCATATCAATCGTAACTGCAATGCTTTCATCCTGTCAAAACAATAGATCAAAAGATCTGTTCAATTTCTTAATTCACAATATTGACAAGACATGTTGCAGATGGATGGAGATCATCACAATAGTCGCGGATTTAAAGTTGTACAGTTACATTGAACTTATGTTGCAACATGTGGATACTACTAAGATTGACATGATGAAAATAGTCAGGAACAAAATGAATGTCTTCTCGGAAAACGAATTAATGTTGCTGATACAAAGCATTAAAAAAGAATTAATTGATATCAAGTACATTGCATGGGCTGCTTACAAAATAGGATATCATGAAATTGTATCATGGTCAATAATGAATGATAACCAAAATGCTATTGATAAATTAGAACTATTTTATAAAGCTGTTTTTAATGGTAATACCAATGTAATGCATTATCTACTAAAAAATATTGACCATACATTGTTAGATATAGAGGGAGCTGTGGATATTGCTTGTAGACGAGGAAAGTTTGATATTGTTGAGATGTTGTTGTTGAATGTCAATGATAAAGAGTTTGATGTAGAAGAAGCAATCGGAAAAGTGTTTGGTGGCATCACATTCGATACAGTAAAGTCATTGTCAGACGGTGATAATCTTTTAGAAATTAACACAGATAAAGCTTCCGAATGTGAACGTTTAAAGATTGTAAAGTTGATGTTAGAAACGTTTGACCATAAATTGTTTGATATGACCGTGATCATGAATACAGCATATGAACAAAGATGGTTTGACTTAATTAAATGGATGATAGAGGTAGTTGAGGATTCAATGCTTGATATCAATGAATTATTAACTATGGCTTGTCAATCGGAACGCTCAGATATTATGACACTATTAGCAGAGAAAATTGTAAAATCAAATGCGAATATAGGATCTGTTATGAGAACGGTGTTCGTCCAAGGTTCTTTCAACTTTATTAGACTTTTTATAGCTAAAATTGACATATCATTAATTGATTTGGGGGCAGCAATGAATGAAGCATGCCGTGATGGTAGAAGTGATATAATTAAGCGGTTAATAGAGAGTGATAAGGATATGTTGGACTTAACCCGTCTCCTAGAGATAGCTTATGACAAAAATTGGCAAGACATAGTGAAATGTGTGATAGAGAATTTTGACATTGAATTATTAGATATAGTGGAAATAATGAATAATGCTTGTAAATGGGGAAACCTTGACATAGTAAAATGGTTGAAAGAGAATATTGACAATGAATTATTTGATATGGAGGAAGCACTAAATGAAGCTTGTCGTGAGGGAAACCTTAGCACACTGAAATGGTTGATAGAAAATATTGACATAAAATTATTTGATATGAATGACGTAATGAACAATGTTTGTTTGTTGGGAAACCTTGACATAGTGAAATGGTTGATAAATAATTTTGACAATACATTATTTGATATGATGGATGCAATTAACAATGCTTGTTTTGCGGCAAATCTTGACATAGCGAAATGGTTTATACAGAATTTTGACAATAAATTATTTGATATGAAGGAAGCAATGAACAGTGCTGGTAGGTCGGAAAAACTTGACATAGTTAAATGGTTGTTAGAGAATATTGACAATAAATTATTTGATATGAAGGATGCATTAAACTCGGCTTGTTGGTTGGAAAACGTTGACACAGTGAAATGGTTGTTAGAGAATTTTGACAATAACTTATTTAATATGAAGAAAGCAATGAATAATGCTTGTAGACGGGGAAAGCTTGACATAGTGAAATGGTTGATAGAGAATTTTGACAATAAATCATTTGATATGAAGGAAGCAATGAATAATGCTGGTGAGTCAGAAAACCTTGACATAGTAAAATGGTTGTTAGCGATTATTGACAATGAACTATTTGATATGAAGGAAGCAATGAATATTGCTTGTAGACGGGGAAAGCTTGACACAGTGAAATGGTTATTTGAGAATTTTGACAATAACTTATTTGATATGAAGAAAGCAATGAACAATGCTGGTTGGTCGGAAAACCTTGACCTAATAAAATGGTTGTCAGAGAATATTGACAATAAATTATTTGATATGGAGGAAGCAATGAATAATGCTTGTAGTTTGGGAAAGCTTGGCATAGTGAAATGGTTGATAAAGAATTTTGACAATAAATTATTTGATATGAAGGTTACATTAAACTCGGCTTGTTGGTTTGAAAACGTTGACACAGTGAAATGGTTGATAGAGAATTTTGACAATAACTTAATTGATATGGAGGAAGCAATGAATAATGCTTGTAGTTCGGGAAAGCTTGGCATAGTGAAATGGTTGATAAAGAATTTTGACAATAAATTATTTGATATGACGAATGTATTGAATGAAGCTTGTATGAGGGGTTACCTTTGCATAGTGAAATGGTTGATAAAGAATATTGACCATAAATTATTTAAATTGGAAGAAGCAATAAACAATGCCTATCAGTCGGAAAATCTTGACATAGTTAAATGGTTGATAGAGAATATTGACAATGTATTACGTGATATGAAAAAAGAAATGACAAAAGCCTGTACTGAGAGAGATATTTGCTTCTTGAAATATTTAATAAAGAATGTTAACAAATTTGATTCTACATGTTCCAATTTACTGTCAGCATTATACATACTATATGATTGTTTTGATGATGAAGAGTTGATGTGTGAGAATGATGATCTACAGGAAATACTATTGATGATTTGTAAACAAGGAAGACATGAAGAAATTGTCTGGACGGAAGTGTTGAATAAAGCGTGTCGGTTTGGATTTGATCACGTGGTCGAATGGCTTCTGACTAATCTGCAAAATGATGTTTTTGATTTCGATACAGCAATAGCTACAACATTGTTTTCGTCTGAAAATAACAAAAAAGATATAATAACATCAATTCTTGAAAGAAAATTTATTTGTATAAAGAATATACGATCCTTGATGAACTTACTTTGCCACCATGGGTTTACAGATAATGCGTTATGGATTTTACAAAACCAGGACAACTTCGAGTTTGACTTGCAAACTGTGATGAACGAAGCATGTCTACACGACGATTTGTCTTTAGTAAAGTATTTATGTGACAAATTCGATCACAACTCATTTGACATGAAAACAGCAATGACAAAAGCTTGTAGAGGTGAAAAAAGTACCACTACAATAGAATGGTTGTGGAGAAATACCGACCAGTGGATGTTAGATTTGAACGTTGCAATGACTAATGCTTGTAGATATGGCAGAGAAACTGTTCTAAAATGGCTTTGGAAAAATGTTGATAAGTCAAATTTCAGAATGAATGAAGCATTTCACGATGGCTGTAAAAATGAACAAGAAGCTGTCGTAAGATGGATGATAGAAAACGTGCCCAGAGAATTACTTGATATGTCGAATGCCTTACAAACTGCATGTCCTGGTAATACCAATGATCGGATTGTTAAGATAATTTTACAACAAATCGATATATCCAGGGTTAATATAAATTTAATGATACATGAAGTCTGTAACCACGGCAGCACAGCAATAACTCAATATTTACTTAACATGACAGATGTCAAAATGATTGACATGAATCAAGCAATGACACATATTCTCTCTATTGATGTTAATTCCGATTCATATTCAAACGAAGACAAAGTATTAAAAGACGAGAAGAAAGAACGATTAGCTATGACAATTATACAGAAGACAACATTGTCTATGTTAAACATTGACGAATTAATAAAAGAAATTTGCAAGAATGGTTGGCTCGAATTGCTTAAGTTGATATGGTCAAATAAAGATCACAGCAATATAAATATCGACCAATCAAAAATTGATATAGCTTGTGAATACGAAAGAGAGAACATTGTTCATTGGGCTGTTAGTAATCTTGATCTTAATATGATCAATGTAAAAGTCTTGATGACTGAATCTTGTAGTTTTGGGTGGCTTGAGATTGTGAAGAAAATATGGAAAACCGAAGTAAACGGCAACTTCGATATAAAATCTGCAATGAATGAAGGCTGTTGTTATGGTCGACATGAAGTAGTAACCTGGCTGATACAAAATATAGACAACAACCTTTTTGACATGAATATTGTTATAGAAATATCCTGTAGAAACGGCTGGATCGATATCATTAAGGATATTCTACCCTTGGACTTAAGTGCATGCAATGCAACAGTCGCTATAACGGCGGCATGTACTTCCGGTAATGTTGAGCTGGTTCAATTATTATTAAACCAATTTGGAAATGAAAATATTAATTTTGATCAAATATTGAAATCGATGTTAACATCTTCAAAAAATTCTGATCTTGTGATCTTGTTTTTGCAAAATACCGATTTTGATAAGTTTGATATTCGTAAAATTTTCACAACTGCATGCGGGTTTGGATGGATTGATGTTATTAAGTATATAAAATCCAAAGCGATTATCAACTGCAATGTAAGCGGCGGAATGATAAGAGCCTGTTACGAAGGTGAGGACAAAATCGTGATGTATTTGCTTCAAGAATTTCCACATAATCGGTTTGATTTCGAATCTACGTTACTTGCAGCTTGTGCAAAGGGCTGGGATGAAATAGCTGAAATACTCTTAAATACTGTAGACCACAATTTACTACATATTGAAAATAACTTTATGAGTATTTGTCGAAGCGGTGAGGCTGATATTGTAAACACAATGTTAAAAAAAGTGGATCACAATCTTTTAAATCTGCACGAGACTATAACGTCACTGATTAAAGATAAGAAAAATGAACAGGTGGTACTAAACATAATTAAAAATGCACACAAAACAAAATGGGACAAACAAAGTTTAAGTGAGAAAGCGAGAGAACACAGTTGGTGGAAAGTTTTAGCTTTTCTAAATATATGGACATGAGTATACGTAATAATGGAGATATTTCAGCTGTTTATGTATGCCTTGTAAGGAGTTGGATAACCTTTATATATCTGTAACATTCATTCTATTTTTCACCTTAGCAATACAAATAAGTTATAAAAAATATACCTTCATGTGCTATTTTTAAAAGAGATAAAGTGTCGAAACTTTAGAAATTAGCTCCAGATTTTGTCTTTTGTTTCTCTTAACATTTCTATCCTGTGGAAATAATCTCATCATAGATACCAGGAATAAAATTTAGTATTAACGCCAGACGCGCGTTTCGTCTACAAAAGACTCATCAGTGACGCTCGAATCAAAAGTGTTATAAAAGGCCAAATAAAGTACGAAGTTGAAGAGCATTGAGGACCAAAAATTCCTAAACGTTTTGCCAAATACAGATAAGGTAAAGACACACCTAACTTATTTATTTCAACAGTTAAACAAAGGTGGATTTTTGTAAAAACATTAATATGCTCTTAATATGTACAATCCTTTCGAAATAATTCATTTTTAACAAAACTATATTCAAAAGGAAATAGATATCAATTTGTAGTATATGATCTTATTGTACATTAAATATTTCAATATTCACAAATTTGTTTGCCAATCATTTACTTTCATTTTTATTTCATGTTCAGATGTCACCCGTTAATTTCCTGTACAAAACTATATTCAAAAGGAATAGATATCAATTTGTAGTATATGATCTTATTGTAGATTAAATATTTCAATATTCACAAATTTGTTTGCCAAATCAGTCTTCTTCGAGTTACTCTGTGTATTTTGTGATCCTATAGAATATTGCTTTTTAGAATTTAGTGTGAAATTTTATTACGAAAAATACAAAGGAAACATAATCAATTAAAATCAAAATAGTATGAGCTGATAGATTGACACAGAATGTTTTATCAAAACGTAGAAACACTGAAAATAACTGATAATATGTTGATTTTAAACATTCACATTTTGCGGGTGTGGGGGTGTGGTGGGGTTATAAGAGAAATTATTGAAGTTCCTGTTCCACTGGTGGCTTTCTGTCTTATTACATATTGCCATCTTGATCGATACCTTCATACCGCCAACCAAAAAAGTTTGTTATCGTCGTTCATTCTTTTTTATTTCGCTTGAAACACATAGTTAATCTTGTCCAGGGTTTCTGAAATGTTTGTAAATAAATGATCATGTTATTTCTTTTTATAATTTAATTGTGTGTGTATGATTATGATTAAATTCGTGTA
This sequence comes from Mytilus galloprovincialis, assembly GCA_037788925.1. Taxonomy (NCBI): domain Eukaryota; kingdom Metazoa; phylum Mollusca; class Bivalvia; order Mytilida; family Mytilidae; genus Mytilus; species Mytilus galloprovincialis. The sequence goes on along the minus strand of CM075342.1, from coordinate 74,179,297 downwards.
TTTATTATCTGGTTTTTTTATTTGCTATATATTTCTGTATATCAATAAATTAGACTTTTTGAGCTTTTTTCTGTATTTCTTCTGATTAAAATATTTGATTGTTCTGTGCTGCCCCATCGTTTGATTTTTGGTGGCTGTTTTTGTTTTTTTAAGCTTCGACATTTTATGTCATTTCTTGAGTTATGACTTCTTCTTGATGTGTTTTTACTTTTGTTATAATGATCACGTGATTCAGACTTTTTTTTTAAAGGAAAAGAGTTGGTTCTCCTCGCTTTTAAACTTAAAAAATGGTAAATCTCTCTACGGTCTGATATATCAATTATTTTCAATTATTTTTGATCTTAACTAGTCAGATGATGTTAAATACAGAATCAAGAATCTAAAATTAAGTTGATATGATTTACTATAACTTATTATCAAATTTTCTCGGGGTACAGTATTGTTGTGATTTTACTGTTTTTTGGGGCAGGGGTGGGTATAATATTCCTGATGATGGAGTATCAATTGTTGAGGATTAATCAGTTAGACAATACACATGCTGTTTATAATAAATAGACAATTATATCGTTAATACAAACATAATGTGTAGGATTAATAATTAGACCAAGAACTATTCACCATGAATCAACAGACAAAGATGAAAACGCATATCGTGTCAGATGAAGAAATTTTGAATTTTTCAACAACCACAATTTTTATTGAGAGAAAGAGTCTTCGATGTAAAAATGCACCAATCGTTAGTTTCTCTGCGGGGATAAAATTTGAATACAATGATGGACAACACAACTATAAACAGATTCTATAGGATATTTTACGGACTTGTATCAACTATGCTAAGCTCTGAACTGGTTTAGTGAACAAACACATTTAAACGTTAGCAGGTTACTGAATATCTGAGACGAAAGCTGTACAAATATCGAAACCATCGATATGACAACAGAACTTTTTTTCTTCTAAAATAGAGAATGAAAATGGGGAGCAATGAGTAATGTGTCAATGAGACCAACCAAACCAAAGCCCGCGGCCAACAATGGGTATTCAACACAACAAGAAAATACCACAGCCTTTGGTGATCTTCACCTGTCCCCGTAACCAAAATGTGTTATATTTACCTGACCATACTGTCAAAAAGCGACAATAACACCTCAAAATCATAAATTCTCCTGAAAGCAAGCTACTTGATGTTCTTTGGAGATCAGTCACTTATTAGTTTACCTGTATTGGTATCGTATTGGTATCGTAATAACGACGGGAGTGGTTAGTTATTTTCCTGTTGATAATAAATCCCAGGGTTTGTGTTCCCGATCCGAATTTCCTTGATAGAGGGTTGCTGCCAACCAGGAAGCTATCAAATGTAGAGTTCAAACTTGTGAATTTAAAATCATCTATACGTAAATTTTACGAACGCCATCACGAGTTAGTTGGTCGCTATAGAATATCTGTTTTACAAGGATTTGTTCCAATTGTCGCAACTACAATCTAGTCCCCCAAATGTGACCTACTGAATTAGACATATCACCGGGTTTGTACTTACATGAGCAAAACAAAAGGTGCCACATGTGGATCAGGATCTGCTAAATACCCTTCTGGAGCACCTCAGATTACACCTAGTATGTGGTGGTGATTTTGCTTCTCAATTTTCGTTTCTCTATTTTGATTTGTGTACTGTTGTTTACTGTTTGGTTTTTTCTTTCTTTATCAGTTCATTTTCCATGACGACGAAACGCGTGTCTGGCGTTCTGAATTATAATCTTGGTACCTTTGATTACTATTTGACTTATGAGTTTGAATGTCCCTTTGGTATCCTTCGCCTTTTTTGTAAAATTCAAAAAGTCTGAACTTGTGCAGCTTCCACAATACATTTTAAACAGAACTGCAATACACAAAACGTACAATTGACACTTTTGTCCACTTTGATGGATAGTTGTCTCATCGAACTTACTACATCATCGTATTTATTTTTATTATGTAACGTTAAAAAATCAGAACAGGGATAATCTTTATCATGAATTAAAAATGGAGGAGATGACAAGGAGCAAGTCGCCTAAACCGGAGAAAATTTTTCTTGGGATGACTTAAAAGTATACGTTATGCGTCGGTTTTGAACAAATCATCAAGGTAGATTTCTTTGTGTGAATTGTATACCGATTACAAAATCTATTTGATTATTTTTCAATATAATACATGTTGCACTCAATATAAAGATGAGAATGGAAATAGGGTATGTGTCAAAGAGACAACAACCTGACCCGAGCAGATAACAACCGTAGGCCAATAACGGGTCTTCAACGCAGCGATAATAATCTTCTATTTATTCTATTGTTTATTTTTGGTTCATTGAAGCAAATTCCACTTTTCCTGATGTTAAACGAAGAGAAAAAAATCCGCAGTAAAACATTTTCTAATTTGGTGTTTTCTTTTAGCTGGTAGAGATTTATAAATAGTAACCCACCCTTTGGGGTCAAATAGACAGAATACATTCAGGGGTTTATATTTTCATGTCCAAATTATCCATTGGGGTCAAATAAACGGAAGATGTTCAGGGATTTATATGTCTATGTCCAAATCATATATTTGGGCCAAATAGACAAAAAACGTGCAGGGGGTTATATTTCTATGTCCAAAACATATATTTGGGCGAAATAGACGGAAATGATCAGGGGGTTATATTTCTATGTCCAAATCATATATTTGGGCCAAATAGACGAAAAATGTTCAGGGGGTTATATTTCTATGTCCAAATCATATATTTGGGCCAAATAGACGGAAATGTTCAGGGGGTTTTATTTCTATGTCCAAATCATATATTTGGGCCAAATAGACGAAAAATGTTCAGGGGGTTATATTTCTATGTCCAAATCATATATTTGGGCCAAATAGACGGAAAATGTTCAGGGGGTTATATTTCTATGTCCAAATCCTCCGTTTTGGTCGAATAGACGGAAGATGTTCAAGGGGTTATATTTCTATGTCCAAATCATCCATTTGGGTGAAAAAGACGGAAGATATTCAGGGGTTTATATCTCTGTTTCCAAATCATCCATTTGGGGACAAATTGACGGAAGATGTTCAGAGATTTATATGTCTATGTCCAAATCATTCATTTGGGGACAAATTGACGGAAGATGTTTAGAGATTTATATGTCTATGTCCAAATCATCCATTTGGGGACAAATTGACGGAAGATGTTCAGAGATTTATATGTCTATGTCCAAATCATCCATGGGGTCAAATAGACGGAAGATATTCAGGGTTTTATATTTCTATGCTCAAATGATCAATTTGGGATCAAATAGACGGAAGATATTCATGGATTTATATTTCAATGACCAAATTATCCATCGGGGACAAAATAAACGGAAGATGTTCAGGGGTTGATATGTCTATGTCCAAATCATCCATTTGGGATCAAATAGACGGAAGATGTTCAGGTCTTTATATTTCTATGCCCAAATTATCCATTCGGGGTCAGAAAGACGGAAGATGTTCACAGGGTATATATTTCTATCCCTAAATCATCCATTGGGGGTCAAATAGACGGAAGATATTCAGAGGTTTATATTTTTATATCAAAATCATCCATGGGGTCAAATAGACGGAAGATATTCAGGCAGGGTTTCCGCTGGCGGTCGCCATTTTCGCAATTTGCGAAAAAATAATAATTGTGGCGATAAAAATTCGTCATTTGCGAAAGAATTTGGCGAAAGAAATATATATAACAATTTATTTTCCTCCATCTTGTTTATTTACTTTTTTCGAGATTCTCGGACTTAACTTGATCAGACAATACTCGGAATTCACCTTGACCTCATTAAGATTTGGACAGAAAATCAATAAACAGCTGATTGCATTTTATCGCTATCAACAACAAAGAACTAATTAATAAAGGTGTTGATTGAATTCTTTGACAAAATGATATGGTTAAATGGCTTTCGCTAAATGTCACATACAGAATTTATTTACCACTTTGCGACGCACGTGTTTGAAGCAAACTTTTGACGTCTCCTCTCCTTTTAAAGATTGTTTAGAAAAGAAAGCTGTTGTTGTAACGAAAAATGTTCAAAAGCAAGAAAAATCTCAGATTTAAAACTTTAATTATCCTTTGACTTCAATATAGGTAATTGATTAGGGAGACTACTGTAAAGTCGTTTGAGTGACACACGTGTTTCAAGCATAGTTTTACGTCTCAACTATTTCATTTACGATGGTAAAGAAAAGAAAACTGTTGTTATGAAGAAATCTATCAAAAAGGTAGGAAACAACCCCTCGAAAATGAGAGTAACCCTTCAATGTAATGACTACACATGAAATGAGGGATCAATTTCATGTGATAAAAGTTTTGTTTTGTTGTAAAAACCACTTCTTAGTACAAAAAGGGCACATTAGTATTTTTCTTTTAAAGAAACTTTGAATTCCCTACGAACTATACTGGTATTATATGATCAAAACATGTCCATCAATTTTGTTATATTTCAGGACTTATATGTCCTTTATTAATAAAAGTATAGTGTCCCCCTCATTTAGAAAAGTTGTTTAAAATACAATGAATATTTTTCCCTTTTAAGTTATAAAAAAAAATCTGTTGTTTTAAAGTAAATGATTAATGTTTATTCATTAAAATGTAGACTTTAAAATAAGTTTGAGAGAATAAACATAGACACAATGGGGCAAAATCAGGGGGGGGGGGGGGGGGGGTTAGAAAAAAGGTTAATTTTAAACGAAAAATATATTTATGTTACTATGCGAAAAAAATAATAAAGTGGCGAAAAATATATTGTTTTGGCGAAAGAGGTGGCGAAAAAAAAAATGACCCAGGGGAAACCCTGTTCAGGGGTTTATATTTCTATGCTCAAATTATCCATTTGGGATCAAATAGACGGAAGATGTTCATAGGTTTATATTTTTATGTCCAAATCATCCATTGGGGCAAATAAACGGAAGATGTTAAGGGGTTAATATGTCTATATCCAAATCATCCATGGGGTCAAATAGACGGAAGATATTAAGGGGTTTATATTTCTATGCTCATATTATCCTTTTGGGATTATTTCTAGATCATAATCATCCATCGGGGTCAAATAGACAGAAGATGTTCAGAGGTTTATATTTTTATGTCCAAATTATCCATTGGGTTCAAATAAACGGAAGATGTTAAGGGGTTTATATGTCTATGTCCAAATCATCCATTTTGGTGAAATAGACGGAAGATGTTCAGGGGTTTATATCTCTGTGTCCAAATCATCCATTTGGGGACAAATTGACGGAAGATGTTCAGAGGTTTATATTTTTATGTCCAAATCATCCATTGGGTTCAAATAGACGGAAGATGTTAAGGGGTTTATATGTCTATGTCCAAATCATCCATTGGGGTCAAATAGACGGAAGATGTTCAGGTGTTTATATTTCTATGCCCAAATTATCTATTGGGGATCAAATAGACGGAAGATAGTCAGTTTTTTTTTATTTACATGTCAAAATCATCCCTTGGGGTCAAATAGACAGAATATGTTCAGGGTTTTATATTTCTATGCCCAAATTATCCATTTGGGGACACATAGACGGAAGATGTTCAGGGGTTTATATTTCTATGTCCAAATCATCAATTTGGGTCAAATAGACGGAAGATGTTCAGGGATTTATATTTCTATGTCCAAATTAACTCATCATAGATAGCAGGACTAAATTTAGTATATACGCCAGACGCGCGTTTCGTCTACAAAAGACTCATCAGTGACGCTCGAATCCAAAAAAGTTAAAAAGGCAAAATAAAGTACGAAGTTGAAGAGCATTGAGGACCAATTTTCTTAAAAGTTTTGCCAAATACAGCTAAAGTAATCTATCCCTGAGGTAGAAAAGCCTTAGTATTTTAAAAATTCAATTTGTAAACAGTAAATTTATAAATATAACCATATCAATGACAAATCATGTGAGCACAAAAAGTGCTGACTACTGGGCTTGTGATACCCTCGGAAAAATAAATCCCCACCAGCAGTGGCATCGACCCAATGGTTGTAAATAAACTCATCATAGATACCAGGATTAAATTTAGTATATACGCCAGACGCGATTTTCGTCTACAAAAGACTCATCAGTGACGCTTGAATCCAAAAAAGTTAAAAAGGCCAAATAAAGTAAGAAGTTGAAGAGCATTGATGACCAAAATTCCTACAAGTTTTGCAAGATACAGCTAAGGTAATCCATGCCTGAGGTAGAAAAGCCTTAGTATTAGTATTTAAAAAAAATAAAATTTGTAAACAGTAAATTTATAAATATAACCATATCAATGACAAATCATGTCCGCAAAAAAAGTGCTGACTACTGGGCTTGTGATACCCTCGAGGAAATTAATCTCCACGAGCAGTGGAATCGATCCAATCATCCATTTGGGTAAAATAGACGGAAGATGTTCAGGGGTTTATATGTCTATGTCCAAATCATCTATTGGGTTTAAATAGACGGAAGATGTTCAGAGATTTATATGTCTATGTCCAAATCATCCATTGGGGTCAAATAGACGGAAGTTGTTCAGTGGTTTATAATTCTATGTCCAAATCATCCATTGGGGGTAAAATAGACGGAAGATGTTCAGGTGTTTATAATTCTATGTCAAAATCATCCATTGGGGGTAAAATAGACGGAAGATGTTCAGGTGTTTATAATTCTATGTCAAAATCATCTATAAGGTTCAAATAGACGTCCGCCAGTTTTAATGAAACCAAGGTGTTTATTTTAGTGAATTATTTACAAGTAACCAATACTAATTGACAAATTACAAATACAAGCATTAGCCTTCCAAATAGGGCTAGTCGACTCTTAGCTGATGAAAATGGAAAGTGCTCTCGCTTTGTAGATTAATTCATTTACTAGAATATCCACGTGCATCAATCAACAAATTTTACCACACACGTGAGGACACACGTTATAAAGTAGTATATATCGTTTAACGTCGTTGTCTACGAAACTCCAGAAGATTCGACTATTTATAGATAAAAGTTACCTGTGCATCAATATCATGAATATGCATGATTAATGACCAGGCAAAATCTAATTGCTAAAAACGAGAGGACAAATCCGATACTCTACGGGATTGAAGGACATGTACTAGGTTTGGATTGTTCTAACCAATCAATAAACTTTGATTATTCACGTCTCGTTATATCCTCCAATCAGGTAGCAAGAAAAATTCACGCACTAACTGTCCATCGTTCAATTCTTAATATCGACTATCGATAATAATATATATTACCCTCTAAATGGCTTTTGTTAATTCTTATCGTATGGTTTCATACGGTATATTGCTGGGTCTTCCAAGTGCTCCACGAAACCTCTTTCTAAATTATTAACATCTATTTTATCAGCAATCAAAGACGGGCTTCAAAGTTATTGTGAAACTGCCTATTCTAGAGGTGGCGTGAATCAGATGTGGATACTTAAAAATTCCAAAGATCTTTTAGAGTACAAACAATCTAACTCTCTTTCATCTTGTAACAGTTCCACATTCCAAACTAAAAGACAAATTGAAAGAGTTGGTATTACTTTGCTTCATAAAAAAGAATGGCCAACGTAGATACAAGTATCTTGTCTTAGGGAGGGATAAATCATACTTTGTAAAGAATCACTCTGATTCAAACAAAAAATTCTCTGAAACCGATATTATCAAGATGCTTGATTTCTTGATTGACAACATATTTGTAACGTTCGGAGGACATGTTTTTCAACAGACTATCGGCATCCCTATGGGAACAAATTGTGCCCTCTACTTGCCGACTTGTTTCTTTATTATTATGAGGCTGACTTCATGCAGGAACTTCTTAGGAAGAAAGATACGAAGTTAGCAATATCCTTTAACTCTACTTTCCGCTATATAGATGACGTTCTTTCACTAAACAATTCAAAATTTGGTGACTATGTGGAACGCATCTATCCCATCGAATTGGAGATAAAGGATACTACAGATACAGTTAAGTCGGCTTCATATCTTGACTTACATCTAGAAATTGACAATGAGGGTGGGTTGAAAACAAAACTTTACGACAAAAGAGATGATTTCAGCTTTCCAATTGTGAACTTTCCATTTCTAAGTAGCAACATTCCAGCAGCACCTGCATACGGGGTATATATCTCCCAATTGATACGATATTCCCGTGCTTGCATTTCCTATCATGATTTTCTTGATAGAGGGTTACTGCTCACAAGGAAGCTATTAAACCAAGAGTTCCAAATGGTGAAGTTGAAATCATCCCTTCGTAAATTTTACGGACGCCATCACGAGTTGGTTGACCGTTATGGAATAACCGTTTCACAAATGATATCGGATATGTTCCTTCCGTCGTAACTACAATTCCCTTCCCTTTCATGAATGGGACCTGCCGAATTAAACTATTTACCGGATTTGTAATCACATAAGCAACACGACGGGTGCCACATGTGAGCAGGATCTGCTTACCCTTCCGGATCCGGAGCACCTGAGATCACCCCTAGTTTTTGGTGGGGTTCGTGTTGTTTATTCTTTAGTTTTCTATGTTGTGTCATGTGTACTATTGTTTTTCTGTTTGTCTTTTTCATTTTTAGCCATGGCGTTGTCAGTTTGTTTTAGATTTATGAGTTTGACTGTCCCTTTGGTATCTTTCGTCCCTCTTTTTTCTGACTCATTTACGCAAATCAAATTTTGACTGATATTCAATGAAGAAGAACCTCCCACGTAAAGTCGCAATGTATATACGGGGACGATAAATCAAATTTCCTGTCTAGGATTCGTACTTCACTATTTGTACGTTTATGAATTCAACAAATATTTCGACAGGAAAAGTTTATGGATGCCAACAAAATACATCCCATTTAGGCCAAATAGACAAAAGATGTTCAAGGGTCCATATTTCTATATCCAAAATCATCCATTGAGGTCAAACAGACGGGACAAGATCGGGGTCTGTATTTCTATATTCCATTCATACATTTGAGGTCAAGTAGACGGAGGACTATGGCAAGCCGTTTTACAATTTATTCAATTTCAAGATAGCTCATATAATATATAAGATTTCTTTTTTAATTTTTTGATTTTTGATAAGATATATATCTTTTATATTATCTTACCTCTAATAGATTTATGGGGATAAGATTGGTTAATGGACTACACGTGTTGACTATGTATATTTGATAAAAGGTGTCACATGGTTACTTACCATATAGGGTTAGCAACCATATGGGGTTAGTAAGGAGTTACTTCCCTTTCAAAACAAAAAAGATGCCACAACCCTTTAAAAAACAACACGGTGTTGAGGAAAAGTCTGAAATGATTCTACAGACGACGAAATGACAATGAAAAATTGAAATAAGTTCATAAAAATTAATTTAAGCTAATAAGTTGTAACTGTAAGAATAACAGAGTTATTTCCCTTTCAAAACAAAACCAAAAAAGAAATCTTAAACTGTTCAACAGACGATAGCTCAGGAAAGGCAGAGGCACTTAATGCCCAAATTCAATCAGTATTCACGATTGAAGACTTTGATAGCTTTCCCAATATAAATGAAAATGGAACACCGGAAATACCAAAGCTACACGTCAGTACAGTGGGATGAATCAAACTACTAAAGGGAGTGAACCCAAGCAAGGCAAATGGTCCAGACAACATAACATGTAGAATATTGAAAGAGTGTGCAGAGTCAATATCACCTTATTTACAGCTGATCTTCAACAAATCATTAGAAGATCAAAGTGTACCACAGGACTGGCTAGTTGCGAATGTCATCGCACTATTCATGAAAGGGGATAAGAGTCAACCAGTCAACTACCGCCCAGTATCCTTGACGTAAAATAATGGAACATATCATATTCAAGCACACCATGAGCCATCTTGACAAGCAAAATATACTTGTTTACTTTCAACATGGCTTCATGACTTGTTATAACAGCAGAGGACATTACTAGAAATCTGGATAATAACCAACGGGTCGACATGCTTATAAATAAACTCATCATAGATACCAGGACTAAATTTTGTATATACGCCAGACGCGCGTATCGTCTACAAAAGACTCATCAGTGACGCTCGAATCCAAAAAAGTTAAAAAGGCCAAATAAAGTACGAAGTTGAAGAGCATTGAGGACCAAAATTCCTAAAAGTTTTGCCAAATCCAGCTAAAGTAATCTATGCCTGAGGTAGAAAAGCCTTAGTTTTTCAAAAATTCTAAATTTTGTAAACAGTTAATTTATAAATATAACCATATCAATGATAATTCATGTCAGCACAACAAGTGCTGACTACTGGGCTGGTGATACCCTCGGGGAAATAAATCTCCATCAGCAGTGGCATCGACCCAGTGGTTGTAAATAAACTCATCATAGATACCAGGACTAAATTTTATATATACGCCAGACGCGCGTTTTGTCTACAAAAGACTCACCAGTGACGGTCGAATCCAAAAAAGTTAAAAAGGCGAAATAAAGGACGATGTGGAAGAGCATTGAGGACCAAAATTCCTAAAAGTTTTGCCAAATCCAGCTAAGGTAATCTATGCCTGAGGTAGAAAAGCCTTAGTTTTTCAAAAATTCTAAATTTGAAAACAGTTAATTTTGAATATAACCATATTAATGATAATTCATGTCAGCACAAAAAGTGCTGGCTACTGGGCTGGTGATACCCTCGGGGAAATAAATCTCCACCAGCAGTGGCATCGACCCAGTGGTTGTAAATAAACTCATCATAGAAACCAGGACTAAATTTTATATATACGCGAGACGCGCGTTTCGTCTACAAAAGACTCACCAGTGACGATCGAATCAAAAAAGGTTAAAAAGGCCAAATAAAGTACGAAGTTGAAGAGCATTGAGGACCAAAATTCCTAAAAGTTTTGCCAAATCCAGCTAAGGTAATCTATGCCTGAGGTAGAAAAGCCTTAGTTTTTCAAAAATTCTAAATTTTGTAAACAGTTAATTTATAAATATAACCATATCAATGATAATTCATGTCAGCACAAATAGTGCTGACTACTGGGCTCGTGATACCCTCGGGGAAATAAATCTCCATCAGCAATGGCATCGACCCAGGGGTTGTAAATAAACTCTTTCATAAAGCCATACATGAAAAGGTTGCTATTCCAATTCCATCGCATATTTTAAAACCAAGAAGAACTTCGAGACTCCATCAACCGAATACTAAAAGATATGTTCAAATCAGGCCAAACAAAGATATTTACAAGAAAAGCTTTTTTCCTCGGACCATCAGAGACTGGAATAAACTACCAGACGAGCTATTAGAGACTGAGAGCAGTGAGGAATTCAAGACCAAATTCACCAAGCTCCTCTGTAGTGGCTTACCAACACAATTAAAAGATAGATTGTTTTAACCAGCACCTGTACATAAATTATGAGCACAATTTAGAACTATTTACAAAGTTTTTGTCATATTGGAAGACGTCAAAGTAAACTTTTATACTTGAGTGATTGGTCGAAGTACCCTTTTCGAGTGACGACATAGCAAAGCATGTAGATGAAGATGTAGATGTAGACGAAGAAATAAATACATGTAATACACGATTGAAATAAATTCCTATAATAAATTCAAAGCTAAAAAGTTGCAATAGTTAGCATTTTTTTCTTATAGACAGTATAGGATCTTAATGCTAAATAGTCAATATTGAAGACTTGATTACTTTGCCGCTAGTAAAATTATCAAAAGTGTAGATAGTCGATAAGATAAATTCGTTACAAGGTGTGCTCTCACCCCATATGGAATTTACTGACCCATATATCTCGTATTAGGTCACTAACACACCATGTAACTTATATTACATGTATATGAGATATCTTATCATATAAGATACCGTACATATCATATAAGATATATTTATATCATAGAGGATATCGTACATGTTATCTAAGAAATCCAATAAAGTTTATGAGATACATTATATACCTTATCAGATATTTCCTTAAGTTTATAGGGGACTCGGTGTCCGAGTGGTCTAAGTAGTTACTACTGCACTCACTATCCAGTCAACACTGAGGCTGTAGGTTCTGACTCCGCTGGCTTGTGCGGGTGCACTCGATTCCAAAAATTAACTAGGATTGTTAGTTTTCCTATCGAAGATCTGCGGTTTTCTCTGGTCACTTGGCTTCCTCCACCAATAACAACAGGCCGCCACGAAATAGCCTAAATGAGGTGCTTAAAATTGCATTATAACATCAAATCTAAATTTATAAGATATCTAATAAGGTATATGAAATAAGACATCTTATGGACATACGTCAAGTTCAAAATATTTGTTTTAACCCATTCACGGACCATTCATCGAAAACATTAAGATAAACAACCAAACAAGAATAAAAACAGAAAGAGAAAGAAAGACTCATAAATCTACTAAAAAAAGGGCCTCGGTGGCTGAGTGGTATATTAAATAAGTAGTTGCTACTGTAATCACTAGCCAATAAACACTGGTGATTCCATTCTTAATTGACTAGGATTGTTAGTTTCCCGATCGAAGATCTATCAATTTCACCGGTCACTCCGGCGTCCTCCACCAAAAATGGCCAAAACGAAATAGCATAAAAGCAACAAAAAGAAGGAAAATTTGAACAACGAATATTAAAAAACAATTAAAAGCAATTGTTCAGAGAATAATTGAAGGTCTTTCCACCAGTAAGGATCTATTTTGATATGAAAATATTAAAATTTGGTTTCAAATGTCAATTTCAGTCTCAAATGACAGCTTAATGAACGCTGATTCCAAAAATGTATGGTTTCCATGCACAAAGATATAGATAAGGGAGATAATTGTTTACTTGCGGTTCAAATGATGTTATTTCCGGTATAGTTTGATAGTTTAATTGACACTGATTCCAAAAATTATGGTTCTATATACTGTTACATTAATTTAGAACAAAAAATAGCTACTTCCGGTAAACAAAATCGCACTTCCGGTTGGCTTTTTCAAGGTCACATTGCTTGCAACCTATTACAAAAAGTCCAATGTCTATATCATGTAAACATATGAGGTAAAAGCAAAGGTCAAAATCTAGAACGTTAATTTTACCTATAACATTGAGTTCAATTTCAAGGTCAACAACCAAGGACCTCAAATCAAAAGACCCTAGGCCTCTACTTTATATTGTTAATGAGTTATATTACCATACACCTAATATAAAATATAAAAAGGGGGTAAAACTCACATCAAATGTTTACGTACCCTTTTAACTAAAATTACGTGTTACGACATGTCACAACTCACAATTGTGAGAAAAGATTTTGTTTATCTTCATATCGGTTTGGTCTTTCAAAATCTTTAACTGACTTAAACACTGAAATTATCAAATCATAAATGAATTTTGATCTAACAATGCAAAATTCATGACGTCATTAACGACAAAATCTTAGTTTAAACCAATTTTACCTTCAAATATTATTATATTGCTATACAATAAAGGGATTATTGCAATTATCGCAAGCTCGTGCAATATAAAATTCTACTCGGAACAATATTCCCAAATATTCATGCAATAACCCTATATTATCACATATTTGTTACGAATACGTCTGGTTATGCATATGCAATAACCTCAAAATTGCCAGGGGCAAAAAAGAGCATATTGATATTGTGCCCTGATTCTAAATGACGTGACGTCACTGCGTCCTTAACGACACGTTTGTGATAAAATGTTTAAAATTTTACCTTTTATCTTTCATTAAATTGTTATAATTGACCTTTTTTTCTCTTTTCTGCAGAAATTAAATATGTGATAAAAAGATTATAACATGTCTTTTCCATATTGGCCCGGATATCATCCCTCGACCCGTATCGGCCCTCGGCTAAAGCCTCGAGGCCGATATGGGAGTCTCGGGATGATACTAGGGCCAATATGGAAAAGGGCATGTTATAATCTATACATATAGTCAATTGTCAATATGAATATTATATGCAAAATATATTTGCCACTGTACGTGAAATGAGCATCAATTAATCAATGATATTTTATTCTATTTTAAACCGTAGAAAACCATGAAAAACGTTGATGACGTCACGGTCACATGACTAAATTATGTCTATGGGCTAATAACAAAATAACGTCAGCCAATCAGAAGCCGCGTTTCATCCAAAATTAAATTATTGTGTAATAAGCAAGAATTAATCAATGATTCAATATTGTCATTTGTATTACATGTATAAATTTATTGTTGTTTTTCTTAATCTTTTTTCAATAAAGTACCTATCAATAGGCTGATGAAAAAAGTCAATACATTCTAAGTTTATTTTGGAAGTCACACTGCATATAAAAACTGTAAGATATTCTAAGTTCCTGTCAGAGTTCTCTACTAAAGTATGGAATAGCTATAATAGGCTTGTCCATATATATGTCCCTTATATTGAACTAAACGTTATAATAGTATGTAAGAATAAACAATGACATTTAAACCCCTTTATTGTATTTCCATTCATGTACGTTACATAAAGCCAATGAAAACCATTCTTATTTAACGTGAATGTCATAATTTAGGACATCAGGAAGAACTATATTAAGTATATTCCCTCTTGTAGAGGGTTGATATTTAGAACAAAACCTCATATATCTTAGTCTTCAACACTGTTTCTACAACAGATCTACTATAAACATACTATTTCCATTATAAATACCACGATCACCGAAGACTAATATTTAAGGCTAACATTTCAATCATGGGTTCAGGTGCAAGGTAAATATGTTACTGAGTTAACATGGTTAACAGAATACTGTACGCAACGATATATGTTTAAGGTTTTCGACTGTTAAACAATTATGGGATTAATAAAAGAAAAGTTTAAAAAAAAATCCTTTTCCGTTAAATATTTTATCCAGGTTCAAAGCATCATTTATAAAAAAATATGTTTAGAGAATAGTTTTGTCATGTTTTTCTCTGGCTGTTTATGACGTCTTTACACTAAATCCATTGGATGTTGGATGTGTACGGATTGATAGTTTAGTCTTAGATGCATGATTTTTTTATTAGTTGTTAGTGGCTTCGAACTAGCTGTCAGATAATTGCGAGTACTTTCAGATCTGTTCATTGTGTCTTTTTGTGTCGGGATGTATAAGTACCCGGCCACGTCCACTCGTATTTTTGTCCATCTGATGGGTTAAGCCTTTTTCAACTGATTTCTATAGTTCGTTCTTATGTTGAACTGTTATACCACTGTCCCAGGTTAGGGGAGGGTTGGGATCCCGCTTACATGTTTAACCCCGCCACATTATTTATGTATGTGGCTGTCCCAAGTCAGGAGCCTGTAATTCAGTGGTTGTCGTTTGTTTATGTGTTACATATTTGTTTTTCGATCGTTCTTTTTTTTTATTTAAAAAAGTCCGTTAGTTTTCTCCTTTGAATTGTTTTCCATTGTCTTATCGGGGCCTTTTATAGCTGACTATGCGGTATGGGCTTTGCTCATTGTTGAAGCCCGTACGGTGACCTATAGTTGTTAATGTCTGTGTCATTTTTGTCTGTTGTGGACAGTTGTCTCATTGGAAATCATACCACATCTTCTTTTTTTATATTTGTTGGTTTTTGTTTGCGGCTAACAACGTACCACATCTTCTTTTTTTTATATTTGTTGATTTTTGTTTGCTGCTAACAACGTATCACATCTTCTTTTTTTATATTTGTTGATTTTTTTTTGGCGGCTAACAACATACCACATCTTCTTTTTTTACATTTGTTGATTTTTGTTTGCGGCTAACAACGTACCACATCTTCTTTTTTTTATATTTGTTGATTTTTGTTTGCGGCTAACAACGTACCACATCTTCTTTTTTTATATTTGTTGATTTTTGTTTGCGGCTAACAACGTACCACATCTTCTTTTTTTATATTTGTTGATTTTTGTTTGCTGCTAACAACGTACCACATCTTCTTTTTTTATATTTGTTGATTTTTGTTTGCGGCTAACAACGTACCACATCTTCTTTTTTTTTATATTTGTTGATTTTTGTTTGCGGCTAACAACGTACCACATCTTCTTTTTTTTTATATTTGTTGATTTTTGTTTGCTGCTAACAACGTATCACATCTTCTTTTTTTTATATTTGTTGATTTTTTTTTTGCGGCTAACAACATACCACATCTTCTTTTTTTATATTTGTTGATTTTTGTTTGCTGCTAACAACGTACCACATCTTCTTTTTTTATATTTATTGATTTTTGTTTGCGGCTAACAACGTACCACATCTTCTTTTTTTATTATATTTGTTGATATTTGTTTGCGGCTAACAACGTACCACATCTTCTTTTTTTATATTTGTTGATTTTTGTTTGCGGCTAACAACGTACCTTCTGCACCAAAATGTATTCCGATAAAGTAGCAGGCAATTTGAAAGATTTAAGTTTATCGAACCTAAAAGTTTAACATTTTACGTTTACGTTGTTCGAATTGATTTCTTGACAAGACCGGAACGAACCTTAAAGTTTTCATTGTTAAAGATATGCTTTGTTGACAAGTCAGGAACCTGGAATTTGTTGATTGAAAGCGATGAAGGTTGCTCTTCATATTGATTGTTGTTTGCCTTATTCACATCTTTTCCAAGTCTCCGGACGATTTAGTGCTTGACATGCAGTCTCATAACGGTTACATGGGATGCTCATTTTCCAATCCCGCTTTTTTCCTTTATTTTCCCAAATCCCTATTTTTCAGAACTTCACGCTTTTTCCGAGTTTTTCAAAAGATCACCCTTATTCTAAAGAAAACGACACCGCTTTACATTTCTGGTAACAAACAACACCAATAGAAAATCTATCACTTTTCCTACGTTTTGAAAGTAAACAAACAATTATGTTTCAGTAAAGGTGGTTCATACAAGCTAACATATTTCATAGCAAACAAATAATTATGTTTTCAGTAAAGGTGGTTCATACAAGCTAACATATTTCAATGGAAAAGGACGAGGAGAAGTTGCTCGTCTTTGCTTTGCGGCTGCGGGGGTCAAGTATGAAGATATTCGAGTGGAGCAATCCGACTGGCCAGCATTAAAACCAAGTAAGTGAAATGAAATAATCTGATTGGCGGTTATTTATTAAAAGCCGGTCAGCATAAAAGAGCAGAAAAGGCGATACGCGAAGAGAAAAAAATGTAGTAATGTTCCACAGTTAGCCATTGGTTATTTGTCTAAACTGATGCACTCTTTCGGGAGAGGGGTTAAAAAAATATAATCACAAAAATACTGAACTCCGCGGAAAATTCATAACGAAAAATACCTAATCATTAAAAGTAAAATAGATTAACGTCAACGCTAATGTAGACTCGCGTGTTCGGCGTCAGAATGTAAACTTCACAGCTGAGCTCGAGGTTATAAAATATTTTGTTCATTCAAAGTATGCAAAAATTATAATAGAACATTACCATTATGGCGGGATGTTTAAAAGTACAGAGCCACGTCATATGTATCAAAGAACTACAAAAGAGTAACACGTACAAAGCATACTATCAAAAATGAAAGATAAAACAAACAACACATTGTCGGGATACATACGTACCGATATAGAAATAGACAAAACATTCAACTCGCATGATTGACACTTTAATTAGAAAATTAAGTCTGAAGTACGAATGGAAATGTTTGTAGAAATCTTTTTATTAATTCGACTTTGTTAATAGCTTATGTGATGATCATGTTAAACGCCTTTCAATTTTTTTATTGTCTTATGGGATATCGTGATACTGAACATAAAGTCAATACAAGTGATCATATTCAGTTTCGGGTGTTTTAATTTTACTTTTTAAACGTTGCATTTATCTCATTATTATAATGATTTTATCCCTAATTGGTCATGTAATGAAAATATTTTTACACCTTTTTATATGATCATCATAGTTTAAATATTCAGACAATAATTGTCAATATACTTTGTTTCCAATTTTAAATGTTTTATTTTGAAAATTGATTATGATATTTGACTCAATACTCTTATGCTTCCTTAATTTAAGACACTACTTAGTGTGAAACGAATTTACTAAGAACGATGTGATAAATGTTATATAAATCTCCTGCAAAGGCGTAGTAAGTGTCACTACATTATAACCTCTCTGGTATTTGGTCGAACCAACTTGTTTAATAATTTAAAAGATCAATCAAATCATTATCAAATTTAAAATACTTGTTTGTTTAAGAATTTAATATCAAGAAACATAAATTAGAACATTAAATATATAAGTTGATTTAGATCAATAATAAAGTGCGTGTTTAAAATTATTTTATTAAATGAGATTTAAATCGTGATCCACTGTCTTGTAAATTAACTAGTCTATCAATTATGAATAAACATAGGAAACAATCAAAAGTCATCGTGACTAACAATAATACAACCGCAAGAGGTCACTAAATGGGGATCTTTGAATCTTAAAGGGTCATAATTACATTACATGACTTGTATGTGCCATTTCGATTGGTTGATAACCATTTTATACAATTATTGACTTCTGGTGAGGTTGGTACAAAGATTTATCAAGCCTATAGATACTATATTCCCTAAAACCAACGACCGAGGGTGAATGTCATATCTCTGTGTTTGATAAATATTTGTACCAATTGACATAAAAATCAACAATTGTTTTCTTTTATGACCTTTATACTTCTCCAATTTTCTACTAATTACTCAACATACTTTTAAAACTGATCTTTGTTTTTATATTTAATATATCATTTGCTGTTGCAGTTGCTTTCTTGTATAAGTTGAAATAATAAATAAAGGTTAATTAGAATAGAACTTTTACCAATTTTTTACTTTTCTTTGCAAATCGGTACAATAAGTTATTTAATAACAAGCTCAAATCATTCATTCCATAAAAAAACATTAAAAACAAGGATAAAAAAAAACAAATATGCCAAAAAAAAAAAAGAAAAGAAAAAACTAGAATTTGAATGATGTCATAAACCTACGTTATGTTTCCTTGACATATCTATATTTAGATACACGTTAACTGTTTCAAATCTGTTATCATCCTTTCATGACACACACCCCTCCCGCGTGTTTAAGAATGTTTTTAAATGTAGTAATCATTCCCTAAGAAACAATTAAAGATATGCATAATACATAAAATATATAATAGAAATCGCAAAAAATACCACACAGTACGTTAGACAACTAAACTAGAGTGTAAATACACTAATTCACCAACTCTAATTTAGAACATATGTAAAACTGTGGAGTAAATAGGGCTTTTGATGTTATTGTTTACTTAAACATACAAAATAAAATTGCAGAAATGAAACTGTTGGTGTCAGGAAATACCAAATATCGTAAATATATATCTTACAATAAAAAGGTAAACAGTGCAGCTAATAACTTAAAATTATGAGATCTAAGATAAGGTTACAGGGCATTAACATGATCAAATCAATGTGTGTTATTTGTTTCAGAAACTCCATTAGGATTTTTACCCGTGTTAGAAGTAAATGGAAAAGAACTGACGCAGAAATTGGTCGTCGACAGATATCTTGCAGGACAATTTGGTATGTTTTTTTGATATAAATCGATTTCCATCAAGTATAACTTGTGACATAATAATAACATTTTTTTTTTAAATCGTTTCTCCTAACCTCTCTTTTCCCCATTTAAAAAAAAATGGTTTGTATGACCCTGGGCTGATATGCATATAACTACTTAAGTTAAGATTTGTCCCAAACAGACGGATTTACGACAAATTGAGGATGCAATTGAATATCTTGACTTAAGCGGTTTTCTGAATATAAAGCCTTTGTCCCGTTTATACTAGAATATGTAGTGTATTTTTTCTTCCCCACTAGTTTGCTATTTGGTTTCGATAAAAAAAATTATTGTAGTTTAGGAAATATAAAAATGTCCGTATGTTCTAAACGTAACCATATTTTTAATTATTACAGTTATATATATATATATAGCCCTGCTTTCAAAATAAACGTATTGAAAAATGGCCGGGAGGGGTAGTAAACAATCGTATATACAAGATTGTGAATACAGTTGAAGTTTTGAAAATGTGTTAGAATAATATAGAAATATATTTTCTAGGTCTCTTTGGTAGTAATGACATGGAAAAAGCAAAGATAGATGAAGTGATGACGACAATAGCAGATTTCACTGTTGATTGTACAAAGCCTGTTTTTATCAAAGAGGAGGCTGCGAAGGTAAGTTTATACCAGTAAATATGGCACTATAACTACACATGTCAGCACCAACCGTATAAATAATAGATAATAATTACATTACATGTATGTTTAATAATAATACGTGATTCTGATTGGCTACTCTGCAATCTCACAATATTCCTTAAGCAACTTCATTACACAATAAAATTTATCATTTATGATGACAAGAGGTCCCACAATAAAGTGCACAGGTAAATTGAATAAAAACTTGATAAAAATCGTGTTATCATTATCCTAGCTAAAAAAGGTTGATTGAACTCCAGTTTTGTATTGTCTTTGTGTTATGATCGTATTACGTTGAATAAGACTGTGATTTTTAACGCGACAAGTGCACATATTTTTAGAATGAAGCGCTTCATACAAAATACACTTCGGTCAACTCTTTTGGACCCCAATGAAGTTACAAAAAGATTCATTCAATTCTTAAATTTATTACACCATTTGTTCGATGATTCCACAGAAAAACATAAAATCTTTGAAATTAACAAAACCTTTCTTTCATTAGCAACATAATTCATCCTACTTGTTTGCAGAATAGTGCCGCTTGGTTCCTTGTTTTTGTAATCAACACCTTACAGTCTCTAACCCAGAACACCTTAATAAACTGGCCACATATTAAAATTTTAAGCTTTTTTTTATGAATATCTGTAAGAATTATCCCAACCATTTTTCTGACTAGGAAACTTTAAAAAAGACTTCATTATGTAATTATACATTTTTAACAGCTTTAATCGGAATTATCTTTTCCCTTTTTCGAACGTTACCTACATTTTGTAAAATATGAGATATGATGTACACCGCATCAGTTTGGTAAATCAACGGCACAGAAACCTAACATACATCTGCTATCATTAAAGACTGCCCTCTTTATATTTTAGGCTGAAGCCGTTAAGTCTATAGTGGATACCAAACTACCTGCCATTATGGCCTACCTAGAAAAGGCATTGGATGCCAATCAGACAAACAGTGGATTTATAGTGGGAGGAAAGGTATGTATTGAAGTATATACTATTGAAAATTTATGATCTGTTGCTTCACGATTAGTTGTGGAACATTTCTTGTATATTCAGAACAGAGCATCTCCAAAGTACGGCAAGTGGCGTGAGAGGCGGCACATTTAGATCGAACTTGGTTGTTTGTTTATAAGTTTGGACAGACAAAATAATGACCCGCTTAAGCCTCCGGACTAATATTCCTTTTTCGAGGATCTACACTTATACATTGTACCTATACGTAATCTCATTCAGCTATACAAATAATGTTCAAATCCTTCATGAAAGTACGTTGATTTAAACAAAAGAAGATGTTGTATGATTTGCCAATGTGACGTGACGTCTCTCCCCAAAAGGCCAAATGACACAGAAAAAAAAAAAAAAAAAAAAAAAAAAAAAAACAGGTCATCGTACATCCTTTGAATTTGAGAATAAAATGCAGGGCGCAGCTGCATACGACCGCAGAGTTCGAACACTGATCAGTCAGGGCAAGTATAGGCACAACATTCAAGCTTGATACATCTCTGAATTTGGATTGTGATTAAAATTTGACACAGCATAGGTTTCTGACAAACAATGAATGTGGTCTAAAAACTTAAAAAAAAGAAATAAATTGAACATTTACCAATTTAATTTTGGACCCAATGGACCTCAATGTAGACCAATTTGAAAACAGGACTTGGAATTCAGACCTTCCCACCGAAGGCGCGGAGGGCGTAATCTCAGTTTTTTATTTATTTATTTTTAAAATAAATATTGAGAAAAGTAAAAAGTAAAAAAAATGTCTTTTATTTTTCAGTTATCCGTGGCAGATTTGACAATTTTCTTTTTTGTGGACACACTCAGCAATCTCTCATCAACAGCAATAGATAAATATACAAAAGTTCGAGATCTGAGTGCAAAAGTAGGAGCCATCAATAGTATAGCAACATATGTAGCTAATCGAAAGAAAACTCCATTTTAAAAACACAAACGAAAGGAAAATTAATAAACAAGGTATAAGCGGGTTAAGTGAACTGTTGGACTTTTAGTCAGAGTATCCACTCTCTAGCAATATGACAAGTGCTACTTGTAAACAATTTCATTATGACTACCTCTAAAGCTTAAAACTTTGTTTACGATCAATGACTTTTAAAGGGAAGTGATTTGTCAAGGCTTCATTAAAAATCGCTTAAAAGGGTAGGGGAAAATTTTGAAAATGATCAAAAATAGTCTACTCTCCGGGTCAATTATATTTCGGTTACTTTTGAGTTCTTATCATTTAGGACCATAGCTTGATAATGTATTTCTGTTTTTTAATGGTTTTCTTTTATAATGTTTTTGATTGAAGTTCTCTTAAATTGGAACATTTCTTTAAAAAATAAATTAATGTCCATAACAATATTTACGCGTGAAAGTGTGTATAACGATACGTGTGGATGTATTTCAATACATGTATATATGAGAGTGGAGAGAAGATGAAAAATTGTCTTGGTATGAAAATGATTATCTTTTAAAAATGTATTTATATTTATTAAAAAGAAATGATAACATGTTTTAACTATTTTTATATGTTATAATTTATTACAACCGAATGCTTTGCGATTGAATGCCTATCTGGACTGATTTATGAATGACTCAAGAAAATATCTGCTCCAAATAAGGTGGTATATGATTTTACCCCTATGTGATGGTCCGCCAGTCAGTCCGTTTGTCCAATAGAATCACCGACTTTTTTTATCAGGAACTACAAATTATAGCTTCCTGCAACTTGGTATCGTACTTTATGTGAGCATGTTATACTGTGAACATCGTTTTACAATTCCCCACTCATCAACTTCCCAATGATCGAATACTTACTTAGTAATGTGTATTCTAACATATGATAGCTGTATGAAATTGTAGTCGCTTTTTTCTAGGGAACCGCAAGTAAAAACTAACTTTCAAATTTACATGAGAATGTTGAATGGCATATGTTCGCCTATAATTGCTAATATCATATTTTGTTTTACTAGCTAGTTGTCTCATTGGCAATTATACAACATCTCTATATTTTTATGAACAGGTCATTACGTTTTACCCTTCTTCGCTCATACGTCCGTCTGCAAGTCCATATGTACGCATGTAAAGCGGTTGATGTTTGACTGGCCGACAAAACAGCCAACTAATATTGAAATGACGAACATACTGTATGGAAGTACTTAAGAATGAACATAAACATGTTTTTACGTGAAAGACCGTGCGTTCATCAGCAAGTCAAATAGTGAAAAAGTCATTATTATTACCACATTTTATATCACGAAGATGTATATGTCTGTATAACGAATAAACCCCTTAAACAATACCAGATTCTAAATGTTTTACTGTAACGCATATGATTCCCTTTTCTCTAATGAAATGTTAGATATGCAAAATATCTTCTAATACTGTAACTGTACTGTAACTGTACTGAGTGAGATTTTCTAATACTGAAAATGTACTGAGATGTTCTAATACTGGAATTGTACCGAGATGTTTTTGTCGATGTGATTTAAGCAATGACGTTATGAGCATGCATGTTGGTATTCTTAGGGACATCACTTGCGGTCCTTCAAACACAAACTTGACCCATTATATATATGTATCACTGTTTTCACAATACTTACTTAAGGTCCGTCTGAATTCATTGTTCTACTAGAAACTTTATATAAAAAAAAATCCCCCAAAAGGTGTTACAAAGAATAATGAAATACAAAACCTGCGAGTCTTTTTGTATAGGATAATGTGCATATTTAGCATTAAGGTTAACACGTTCATTTACAGATATACCGTTACCAGGGGAAATATCCTGTGACATGACCAAAGTTCCTCTTCAGTTGCTCACCACTCTGTCATACCACATTGATTAATTATAGTAGTTCGAGGGTACTTTTAACAGAATATAATTTGGTATACATATAGCAAAGCCTAAATGGATATGCCCATTCTGTGTTTTTATTAGATGTATTTCTATTTGTATACACCCGATGAGTTAATATAATAAATAAAATGTGATATGATTGCCAAAGTGACGATTCTCCACCAAATGACACAGACATTAACAAGTATAGGTCACAATACGGTTTTTTTCAACTGATTTTTATAGTTCGTTTTTTATGTAACACCATTGACCAAGGTTAGGGGAAGGGGATGAAATCCCGCTAACATGTATAGCCCCGCCACATTTTGTACATATGTGCCTGTCCCGAATCAGGAGCCAAGTCAGGAGCCTGTAATTCAGTGGGTGACGTTAGTTTATGTGTTGCATATTTGTTTTTCGTTCATTTTTAAGTAAATAAATTAGGCCGATAGTTTTCTCGTTTGTATGGTTTTAAATTTGTCATTTCGGGGCCTTTTATAGCTGACTATGCGGCACGGCCTTTGCTCATTATTGAAGGCCGTACGGTGGCATACAGTTTTTTTAAATGTAATTTTATGCTAAAAACTCTTATAAACTACAACTTACAGATACTCACCACGAAGTACAAAATGATACAAAAAAGCTAAAATATCCACCAAAGCATCGTCGGTGGTGTACTCCAGTCAATATATTACCTAGCTCGACATTTTTTTCTGATCTCATTTTCATTACTTGTTTTCTTTACCTGACTTCGTTTATGATTGAGTTTTATTGAGTTCATATATTTATAACATATACACTTTAATAGTATTGGTTGTATTCTTATAGAAAAGAGCCAGTTCATAGTATTTTGATACATGTACTTTCCGTTATATGAATTAGAGTTATATCCCTTTGTACACTAAATTGTCTATGTGTTTATATTTTTGATATTTGTGTAATCTTAGGGTCATTTGTCTCTGTCGTATAAAAAAACATCTTTAAACTTGACGAATCATTTTATTCCGTCCTAGAACTTTTTTTTTCAAAATAACATTAAAATTTTCAATTAATATTGAGGAGTGCCACATGAACAGCTGGATCTGCTTGCCCTTCACGCTTGCACTTGGGATGACCCCCTAGTTACTAGTCTCGTGTTTCTTGGTCTTTAATTTTCTATGTTGCGGTTTGTGTATTGTTGTTGGTCTCTTGATCTTTTTAGCGCTGGCAGTTTACTATTGACCTATGATTTTGAATGTACCTTTGACATCTTTCGCCTTTCTTTTGTTGTCAAGATTTCAATTCTTACAGAAATACAATTGAAAAGAGGTATATACTAGTACAAATTAAGCTTTTAAACATGTAACTCTGAGTGTTCCTGAGCAAGGTAAAGACGAGAAAAGTGCTTAGGACAGATACTATTTATAATTTATAAAGGTTGTATTTTAGTTCAGAACTAAGAAGTAACCGATATGAGAGGTATCGTCGATATCAACAGCCACATATTGTTGACCTGAGGAGGGAGTTCCAGTCACGTTCAATGATGTGCAAATTGGTCTTAAACTAACTCCATTTGTGAACAGAATTACAGTTCAGACAAATTGAAAGAATAAACATACAATTAAATGTAGTTGTTGGCAATAGTGCAACTAACTTTTTGAAGTGTTCTTTCTAGAAATTGTAATCACTAGTCCGACTTCATTGCAATATGGAATATCATCCAGCTGTTCATGTGGCACTCCTCAATATTAATTGAAAATTTTATTTATTTGAGCTGTTCCTAATACAAGTAATAGAAACAATTCCTTAGCTTTAGTTTGTTACCTAGATTATTCTCTTTAATCAATGACCAATACACTACTGTCGCATTAATGCATAAACCACGTGAAAACTTCGACTCATCCGAAATTTCGAGTCAACCGAGTTCGAGACAACGAGAGTTAACTGTACTTTCTTTTTCTTAAGGCATTTTTGCTTTAGATACCTGTAGATGTAGATTGACTATCAACACTTTTCAAGTTGTCCGTGATTTCATATTCATACAGGTAAAATGACCAATGTATATGGTCATTGGTTTATTTATTTGATACATTGAGATGTCCATGATTAAACATATGAATTTGTCAAATGAAGTACAAATTGATGAACAAATGAATAGTTAGTTATCAAAGGTACCAGGATTATAATTTAGTACGCAAGACGCGCGTTTTGTCTGCATCGGACTCATCAGTGACGCTTATATCAAAATATTTATAAAGCCAAACAAGAACAAAGTTGAAGAGCATTGAGGATCCAAAATTCAAAAAAGTGGTGCCAAATACGGCTAAGGTAATCTATGCCTGGGATAAGAAAATCCTTATTTTTTCGTAAAATTCAAAGTTTTGTAAACAGGAAATTTGTACAAAAGACCACATTATTGATATTCATGTCAACACCGAAATATTGACTACTGGGCTGGTGATACCCTCAGAGACGAAACGTCCACCAGCAGTGGCATCGACCTAGTGGTGTAAATAGTTATCAAAGGTACCAGGATTATAATTTAGTACGCCAGACGCGCGTTTCGTCTACATCAGACTCATCGGTGACGCTCATATCAAAATATTTATAAAGCCAAACAAGAACAAAGTTAAAGAGCATTGAGGATCCAAAAATCCAAAAAATGGTGCCAAATACGGCTAAGGTAATCTATGCCTGGGATAAGAAAATCCTTATTTTTTTGTAAAAGTCAAAGTTTTGTAAACAGGAAATTTATAAAATGACCACATTATTGATATTCATGTTAACACCGAAATGTTGACTACTGGGCTGGTGATACCCTCGGGGACAAAACGTCCACCAGCAGTGGCATCGACCCAGTTTTGTAAATAGTTATCAAAGGTACCAGGATTATAAATTAGTACGCCAGACGCGCGTTTCGTCTACATCAGACTCATCGGTGACGCTCATATCAAAATATTTATAAAGCCAAACAAGAACAAAGTTGAAGAGCATTGAGGATCCAAAATTCCAAAAAGTGGTGCCAAATACGGCTAAGGTAATCTATGACTGGGATAAGAAAATCCTTATTTTTTCGTAAAAGTCAAAGTTTTGTAAACAGGAAATTTATAAAAATGAGCACATTATTGATATTCATGTATAACGCTGCTGATTGTAAACCTTTAAAGTCCACGTATTTGATTATTTTTATTTGTGTATGTTTATCAATTTTATATTATCTTTCAAATTTGTATTTTTCAACTACAAATGGAATAAAACCCATTCTATATTAAAATGCAGCGTTGACATTATGGCTATTTTATATATTATATAAGTCCTATAGACAATAAACTGTCATCCCTATACGAAACAACACAGAATTACGTTCATCTTTGCTGTAAGGGCATACGATACAGTTACAGGAGAGGTAATGACGTTGCTAACGTTAATTGTTATTTTCGCGACGTCAAACTACGATTTATCGGGAAAACATTTAGTTTTCGACTGATTTTTGTCATTCAAACTTATTTAACTTGAAAACGAGTTCATGAACCCCTCTTTGTTAAGATGCCATTTGAATTGATTACGTAAGACGATAAGGTGTGCAAATTTTCATGGAAACGTAAACAGTGTAATTTTTTTAAATTAGATAAATTTACAGCAAAAAATTATGTTTTTTTTTCTACATTCGTGAACATTTGATAAATATGAGTTATTTGCAAAAAACAAATTGCAGCAATTGAAACTACATTTATATAAAACAGAATTTACAAATAATTTTACTAAAAACAGCTTGGGTTTATTTTTTAAAACAAAAAGTTATGTCGAAATGAAAAATACGTCCAAAAATCCGAATTTTGAGCAAATACATAAAATATTTACCTCATTTTACTCAACAAGTAGCACATTTGTCAATTGTCAAGTGTTGCCATGTAAATAAGTGACGTTATCCAATCAAAATGAACGTTACAAATGTTGTTTCATTAGAATCATGTATTGAAAACGAATTTCAAATCTCCGGACAAAAGTAAACAGTTAACACACCACCAGGGTAACAAGTCCAGCAAACGTGTTCTAAGACGAGGACGCAAACAATAATTGAGCAAATCATCGTATAACATAATATTGAATAAGGAAAAGGAAATATGTCAAAGAAACTTCAACTGGACATAAGAGCAGAAAACAGCTCACTAATAGGTCTGCATTACAGTAACAAAATCCTTCATCCGGTGGCGGGCTTCAGCTGGCACGTAAATAAAAATAGATAATAGTTCAGTGAAATTGGTCGTCAAACTAATCTCCAAAACATATAAATTAATTAGATCTTAAAAATATAATAGACTAACAAAGGTCAAAGGCTTCTGACTTGGGACAAGCGCAAAAATGCTGCCGGTGTTAACATTTTTAATGAGATTTCAACCCTTCCCTATATCTCTGGCCAATGTAAAATAAAGAAACCAACACCAATACGCACAGTAACACTCAGTTTATTGCGAACCCTATCTTAGTTTTCCATAGATTCACCTGCAAGTTACCTGTCGATTTAAACTTTTGGCAGTTCTATTGTCCCATATAACAAATACAACAGGTATTGTTCTCTGTGTAGTTTATTCACTGGGACCTTTAAATTTCTTCCAAGAGAAATATATCACTCATTGATTAATTTACCTGAACAAAAATTTGAACTGTCAATGATGAAAAAATACTTATACCAATACTAAGTAAGGACTCACAAAACTGCATGTGGTGTTGTATTTATTCAATACCAATAACTCGTTTTTAATGTGTTCAATATTAATACTGATTCAAAAATTAAAAGTTGATTTCTGATAAAATATTCAATATTTTTGTGTGTTTGATAATTAAAAATATGAATATTATTATTTTTAAATTAAGGTCTTTATAAACATAAGTCTATAAATGAACAACAACAAAAAAACATGTAAATTCATTGGAAAATACTAAAAAATGTGTCTGAAATAAACTTTTTATTATTAAACCAGATTTTATATTGAACAGATTGAAAATATTTTAATGATATATTGAATAAATACAATATTGCATACAGTTTATGTGAGTTTATAGAAGTATTTCAATAAAAAAAGAAGGTAATTTTTTGGTCAGGTAAATTAATTAATGAGTGATATATTTCTCCTAGAAGAAATTAAAGGTCCCAGTGAATAAACTTCACAGAGAACAATACCTGTTGTATTTGTTAGATGGGACAATAGAACTGCCAAAAGTTTAAATCGACAGGTAACTTGCAGGTGAATCTATGGAAAACTAAGATAGGGTTCGCAATAAAAGAATCCGTGTGTGGTGCCGAATAGGTAACAAAAGAAACTACGCAAAAAGACAGTGATACATAAATTTACATATGACTCTCAGCAGTTAATGACATGCCAGCTCAAGACCTCAATTAAACTGATTGAAGGATTTTGTCTTCATCATATGGAAATCAAGGACGATCCCACCAGATAGGTGTTAAGTATCATACCATAATAAAATATAAGAGAAAAGCATAACCCGTTGCATGCAAACATCTTGTTTAAGAATAAATGTGTTTATAACACTTACACTACTGAAATGTAATGTTCATGGACCATACGTGATATTGGTAAACTGTAGTTTAGAAGATGTTTTTTTTTATCATCACTAACCTACTAACTACCCTATATCTGCAGTACATCATCATATATAACGAATGTTAATATTGTATATATTTTTGATTAACGACGACACATTTATAACCAGTTTGACACATTTCTATGTTCAAAACACATTTTAAAACTTTTGATGTATTGTTATAATTCATTACTTCGTGCAAAATCGTAAAATGCGCATACAAATATATCTGAGGTTAAATCAATCGTTTCATAAATGTTAAACTTTAAGGATTATGAAATATATGGTTACTAAAAAAAAGAACATTTATCGTTTTCCAGTCCCGTAAAAATTTATCATGTATATACATAGCAGTTTAACATGATAAAGGTTATTTTTCAATCTAGAAATAATGAACTTTTAATATCTAATGATTACGTTTACCATGGTACACCCCTTGCGGTAAGAAAAAAAGGGAAAATTCTAAAATATTAGAGATTATGTAGATACGAACCTCAATATCACAGTCTCAATAAATACGATGAAAATCTTTGATTATAACCACCACAATGTTCTAATATGTTTATACATACATATCGAGATGTGGGGTAACCATCAATAAGACAATCAATCAAATAATCGACATAAAGTCGTCATCACAAAGTATTTAACATAAAGGCTTATGGAACATTGGAAAAAGTAAAATCACAAAAATACTGAACTCCGCGGAAAATTCAAAACGGAAAGTCCCTAATCAAATGGCAAAATCAAAAGATAAAACATATCAAACAACAATCATATTTCTGACTTGGAACAGGCATTTCCTTATATAGAAAATGGTGGATTGAACCTGGTTTTATAGCGCACTTGTATGACGGTTGCATCAAATTTCCTTTTATTGACAACGATGCTTGAACAAAACAGACATAATAGGAGTGAAGAATTTTTGTGATTTAACTTTACACTCTCAGTTATTCCAAGGGTTGACTGGTGTAAAAAAATTATGGTCACCCATAGTCTTGTACCAACAGGAAGTAGATATAATAGGTAAAATTGTCAAAATAGGGGTACAGTTATATTTCTATGTTTCCCAACGAAACATATTTTTATCTTAAAATTATCTTTTCCGACGGAAATACGTTTAAATCTAGAAATTAGGTATGAATTTTTTTCTTTGTCTTATTGTGTATGTATTAGAGCTTATAATGTAAATGCTGAAATGAATAGTGATACTTTAATAAATAAGTTATTTAAAACATAAAATCCATGTTATGTTTAAATCGTTCCGAAAGCTATCAAAGATTTGCTATTCCCATCAAATTAGAAAAAAAAAGATGTGGTATTATTGCCAATGAGACAACTATCCACAAAAGACCAAAATGACACAAACATTAACAACTATAGGTAACCGTACGGCCTTCAACAATGAGCAAAGCCCATACCACATAGTCAGCTATAAAAGGCCCCGATAAGACAATGTAAAACAATTCAAACGAGAAAACTAACGGCCTTATTTATGTAAAACAAAAATGAACGAAAAACAAATATGTAACACATAAACAAACGACAACTACTGAATTACAGGCTCCTGACTTGGGACAGGCACATACATAAATAATGTGGCGGGGTTAAACATGTTAATGGGATCCCAACCCTCCCCTAACCTGGGACAGTGGTTTAACAGTACAACATAAGAACGAACCATAAAAATCAGTTGAAAAAGGCTTAACTCATCAGATAGACAAAAAATATGTTCCTTAACGTAGAACAGAATCTTATATATTTGCTGCAGACTGGAACTGGATTTTTGAGATCTTCGTGTCATGCTTTATGGTCATGTAAACCTAAGTAGGCATTATATTTTCTTATATATCTTCATACCGAGGGTTGACAAGATGTAGAATGCTGATAAACATACTAAATGTTTAAGGACCATACAGCATGGCAAGAAATGATTATTTCGATCCCTATAGAAAATTAGTGAATTTTTGTTCTTCGAATCGAACCTAAAATTTACGTTGTTGACAGGAATTTTGATTTGATAAAGTCAAATCGTTCAGAATATCCTCCGTTTTACAACACCAATGAACAGATACATGTTAACTACTTTTTAAATCTGATATCATAGCGATCAATACACGTGTTCATTTTGATCACCGGCGTTGTTCAAAATATTAACTTTGCAATCACATTCAAGTTAAAGTTTTGTCTAGAAAAAAATATTTTACCTCCTATACATTTTAAGGAGTATAATTCGTTTAAAGCACCCATGTGGAGACCGTATTTATTCCTTATTAGGTTAGTAGGCGGGGCTTATTTCAATACACGGTTACATGTAGGTTTTACGTCCCTTTATAATGTTTTTCAGGAAACATTTGTTTAAGGTTTCAACGCTTAAATTGTTTTGTAGATATCTATAACTCTTCTTATGAGGAAGCGATATGAACTAAATGTACAACAAAAATTCTGAAATTAACTTGATCTTAATTTTTTTTCATTATTGGACCAATAACCGAAAATCAAAAGACCATAGGTCTTTATCACTTGTGGTTTACCAGCTACAAATGCAGTTCACTTATATCAAATGCATAAGGAGAAATACCTCTCATATGGAGTCTCCGTATAATGGTATAGGTTCGGCGCAAATTGGCAGCCTATTCCAGAAGAAAGAAAAAGCAATTTGGTAAAATTAATTTGTCGTAATCTTTTACGGTTGCAAAGGAGAAATGGACACAAGAAAAATAGTGTTCGGAGGGATAAGTCTTACAAGAACAGTGTTCAGTTTAACAGTGTCAGTTTCAAAAGCGTATAAACTGTTTGATATCGACATCTAAGCGATTTCTTGTAAAAAGACCAATACTGCGCAAGAACAAAATGTAAGCGGACGAAAAAATTGTAATGATCAGAATAATAGGTCTTTTCTTTAAAAGAGGAAAGACCTAATAACAATGAATCAGAACAAGACCAAAAGGTAAAGGTACGAAGAAATTGATGATTTCTATTTTTTTAACAACAAATAAATATTCTTTATTCTTCAGATTGCTTGTTACAATTTAACGTCATTATCCAAGCTTCAATAAAGTATTCCTGTGAAATACTTTCTGAGTATCCAGGAAAATACACAGAATAAAATGAAATATAAACATTTTTTTCCATCAATTATATCAATCTTTTTAACTTTTTTTATGAAAATACATATTGAGATACCGTTTTGTTCTCATTCATAAACATTCGTAGCTCCTTTATAAACATAGCATACACATCTAAAAATTTCATTTTTTGCTCGAATACATAGTAACACTTGTACATACAAAAACCTATAATTGTCAAGAAATAATTAAAACCGTTATACCCTTGATCTGATATTTTGTACCAAATACTATCTGTTTTGCTAATATCTTGTTTTGAAAATTCATTTTTGCTAGAAGATAATGTACTTTCTCCCTAAAATCTTTCAAAAATGAACATGTAATAAAGAAATGCAAATAATCTTCTTCTTTTCTTTTACAAAAGGTGCATTGATAGTTCTGAGATATTTTCCATTTTAATAGTAGCTGCTTTGTAAAAATAATATACTGAAGCAGTTTCCATCTGAAAATTTTATTATTATCTTATTTTCCATTAGAATTTTAAATATAAAATCGTAAACAAATGACATATGTGGTACGTTTTCTAATTTTAAATATCTTGTCCAACTGTTGATACCGATTGGCTTTGCATATTTTGAATCTGCTAAAAAGTAAAATCACAAAAATACTGAACTCAGAGGAAAATCAGATCGGAAAGTCCCTAATCACATGGCAAAACCAAATGACAAAACACATAATAAACGAATGGACAACAACTCTCATATTCCTGACTAAGTACAGACATTTTCAAAAGTAGAAAATTGTGGATTAAACCTGGTTTTATAGCGCTAACCCTCTCACTTTGTACAACAGTATCATCAAATTCCGTTATATTTACTATGATGCGTGAACTAAACAGACATAATAAATAAAAGAGTCAAAATATGGGTACAGCAGTCATCATTGTGTTACAATATTGCTAAAACTCCTCCTGTTTCAACCCAACTGGAAATTACTTGTAAATAAAAATCATATGTAATTGCACATTTCTGACATCAACTTGGTATTTTAATGAAACTAGAAGAAATGAGAAAACGTATGAACCCGTGATCAATTAGAATTTTTTTAACAAAATCTATGGCGCGTATGGTGGCTAAATCTAGTCTGGTGTTTGAAGATTTGAAATCCATACACAAAAGTTTTTACTACCGTGGTGTACAGCAAGTCTTCACTGAGAAACGTATAAAAGGCAGTCAAAGAGTAACAGACAAAACACCTACCCTCAACAAATTTGTGCATAATTATTCATGACGAGAATAGTCATTTTCATTCATTGATAATGAAGTCTATGATGCTATTTTGAATTGAAAAAAATCAGAATCAAAATATTTTGTGTCTTTATTTTTTATTTTTCTTGTATAGCAATTGGCCGACTCCAAATTGTATGGAGAATTGTCATTGTACGGCCAAATTGAACAGACTATCAATAAAATAAAAAATAAAAAACGGCTGCATGTGCGAGACCCTAATGGGTAGATCAGGTCGTATAACACCCCTATTCGTAAATAAAATAATAAATAAAGAGAGTGTATCATACTGTTCCGGACTTGAAATTGGTACATAAAAAAAAAATCCCCAAGGTTAATTGATCATATTTTAAAAATGTACAATAGCATGTGTATGCAGAAAAACTGTCAACTAAAGTCAAGATTTCAAGAATTATATATTGGTGTCATTTTTGGTTAGATTTTACACAAATTGGTACCAACAGATGCAGAAATGTCACAGGTTAATTTGTTTAATTGGTTGAAATTTGTGTGTGTGTGTGTGTGTACTATATCAAATGCGATGTAATAGAACAAAACAAGAAAACGACCGTTCACATGATGTTAACCGTTTGAGTTGTTTCGCATTTGTCATTTAGGGACCTTTCATAGCTGACTCTGAGATATGGGTTTAACTCATTGTTGAAGGCCGTCCGATGTCCTATAGTCGTTAACTTCTATGTCATTTGGTCTCTGGTTGAGATTTTCCTGTTTGGTAATCAAACCACGTC
The DNA here is from genome assembly GCA_037788925.1 of Mytilus galloprovincialis. Lineage (NCBI taxonomy): Eukaryota > Metazoa > Mollusca > Bivalvia > Mytilida > Mytilidae > Mytilus > Mytilus galloprovincialis. Next base: position 74,144,622 of record CM075342.1, on the reverse strand, counting down.
TTCTTTTTTGTATAAGCATATCCGTATTGTACTTCAACATATTGAGAGATAAAATTAAGTATCGGCAAATGTTCAATAACTGCAGACAGACCAGAAATTGTACACACGTTAAAACTCGTCGCTGTCAAGCTGATAAGCAAATATGTAGTCATTCAGTAAGGTTGTTTCTGAGAAAAGTAACAAACATATTGTTATACGATCGGACAGAAGAACAAACGAAGTGTTTGCAATATAGTTCTACTTCTAGACAAACAAGTAAGCCAATAATCATACATATAAGCCGTATAAATATGAAATGTCACTTATCTATTGTTAAAGAAATCATTCAATATAGTTCTCTTATACCGGCTGCTGTACTTCCTATGAAATGATAAACTACAACTTCATTTTCGGTCGATTGAGGCAATAAGGACATGCAATTGCACGAAACAGCTCTAACTGTAAAACAAGAAGTACTCCCTGTAATTTAAATTTTAAAGCTGACAATACGGTACCGGTTTTTTCATTGTTGAAGGTTATATGGTTGTCAATTAATGGTACCACCCACTTAATTTATGGTTGGTTCATATTTTGTCATGGCTTAATGTTGTCTACCCTCTTTCAGTACATGAAGCAATTTCGAACTAATGTCGGACGGAGATGCACCTTTATACTTCTATCAGATTTTTCGTTTTTGCCGTACATCTGACAAAGTAATCTGCTAGAATACTTTTTTTTATCTATAATATTTTATATTATGAAAAAGGTCCTGTCCAAATTTCGTTTCGTAAATGTTTAGCACAAATGTTTTGCCATTTCAGGAGTAACCATCTTATGAATTTTATGATATAAAGTATCAACGCTTAGTGGAAAACCCTGCATATACTTGACAGACTAGTCGTGAACGGCGGGAATTATTACACGACGTTGTTGAGTTTAAAACTTTTAATACAAACTTGATATAACGTAATTTAGCGCCATACTGACAAGTGTCGTAAAAAATCAAGGTATGTGGCTTTTATTGAAAAAACAAGCACATGGACCCCTTTTTTTTTCTTTTGCAATCAATCAAATACTGTGTCAAGATCACTCCGCCAAAAATTTGAAGAAAAAATCAATGATCAAATTTTTCTGCACTTCCGAAAAGTCACAAAAATATGATCAATTATTCTATTTCGAATAAAGCAATCTAAATTGGGAAATTAATAATCTGGTTAAACCTTAAACTTGTTTCAGCATGTTGATGCCATGGATCAAGGGAACATTTTACAAAAAAAACCGGTTAAGTTATGGCGTTTCGTACAAAATCATGGGTTCTTTCTTTAAAAGTCCTTATTTATGAAATTTCAGGGATTTTCTTCTAAATATGCAAATTTCGAACCAAATTATCACAAAAAGTAAGTCATGAAGGTACTTTTTTCTTTGCATATTTCAAAAGTGCACATTGAAATTGACCTTCTTCCAAAATTTCAAGAAAAGAACAACGAGGGATCTCTACTGTATCGTATGCCCTTAAAATATGAATAATGCAATATGCAGATTTATTTAATTTTATGATTTTTTTCAAATTATTTTTACGTTTATCTTTGCCTTAAAAGTATCACACTCTCATAACATGCCATTTTTGTTCATTTTGCAGCGTTTACATAGTTGCAATTACATGTATTCAAAAAATCATTATAACATTATATTTACTATGTACGGGATAAAGGTGCATGTCATGAAGATGAAAAATTAAACGCTAAATTAACATTAACAAATACGAATAATTATGATCCCTTTTTTTTTTTGTCTTACTTTTTTAATAGATCACATAAAAAATTGAAAACAACACGTTTAATAATTTCTTGCGTCCGACGTGCTTTTCTGGATTTACTTTCATCAGGAACCGTCAAAGCCAAACATTTGAAATCCGAAGATGTATAAAAACCAAAAATCGTTGAAGAGCTATGTGTCAAAAATACATAAGTGCTCTTTAAGTAGTGCATCTCGTCCAAATACCTTGACATCATTTCATAATGCTCTGGCATTCTATTACAGATCTTCAACATATAATCAACCCGGAATACTTTGAAATCTCGTCCAAATACTTTGACAATTTTCATACAGACCTTCAACACAACATATCGTCCAAATACATTGGCAATTTTCCAACAGATCTTCAACAAATAATCATGTCTTGAAAAACAAAATTAACATCACTGGACAAAAGTAAACAGCTGACACACTAGCATGGGAGCCGGACAAGCAAAGCAAATGTGTCCTAAAACGAGGACACAAACAATGATTGAGCAGATTATAGTATGACAATTGAGTAAGAAAATGGGGAATATGTCAAAAAGACTTCAACCCAAACAGAAAACAGTTTAAAGCAACTAATGAGTCTTTGACAATACGAGACAATTCTATGTGTTTGTTCAGTGAAAATGAACGTCATAATAAACCCCAAAACATAAAATGAACTAGATTTAAAAATATATATATTTAGTTTGGTACCTTTAAAACGTTTAATCCCGCTGCAAATGTTTGCACTTGTCCTAAGTAAGGAACCTGATGTACAGTAGTTGTCGTTTGTTTATGTAATTTATACGTGTTTCTCGTTTCTCGTTTTTTATATAGATTATACCGTTGGTTTTCGCGTTTGAATGGTTTTACACTAGTAATTTTGGGGCCCTTTATAGCTTGTTGTTCGGTGTGAGCCAAGGCTCCGTGTTAAAGGCCGTACATTGACCTATAATGGTTATCTTTTATAAATTGTTATTTAGATGGAGAGTTGTCTCATTGGCACTCACCCCACATCTTCCTATATCTATAGATTTCAAAAATATATATATACCAGACTAAACAAGACCAGAGTCTCCTGACTACGAACAGGAGTAAAAATGCGGCGGAGTCAAACATATTAAGTGAGATTTCAACCCTCCCGTAACCTCTATCCAATGACGAACAAGAAAACTCAGAGCAATAAGCACAGTAAAACTGAGTTTAAAAGAAGTCCGAGTCCAATATCGGAATTAGTAATAAAAGAAACTAACCAAAATGACAATGATACATAAATTAACAAAGGACTACTCACAGTTACTCACATGTCAGCTCCAGACCTTAATGAAACTGATTGAAAGACTATGTAAGCTCAATTTCTCCCGTTAGGGGTTAAGTATCATACCATCATTAAGTGTAAGAGACGTTCATCAACCGTATCATGGCATTAAATGGTTTAGAACAAATTTGTTTATTTCTGATGCGAAGACCCTAAAAGATTATCACACAATATATACGTTATAATATTAATTTGCTCTGGATAGTCAAACATTCAAATGTATCTATTTTTCATTTTTCATTATAATATTTTTATCTTTTGAAACCGAATTATATATGGATCATATATTAAATCCCTTTTCGTACTTCTTTGTTTTAAACTTGTTTATTTTTAAATTTTAGATTATATCCCAATTTTTACGGCTGTACCCCTATTTTTTTTACATTGTTACCTATAATGTGTTTTTTTTCCCTTCACATCGTTGTCAATATAATGGAATTGTATGCGACTGTCATACAAGTGAGAGGTTTCGCTATCTATAAAACTAGATTTAATCCACCATTTTCTTTGAAAGTACCAGAGTAAGGAATATGGCAGTTGTTTTCCATTCGTTAAATGTGTTTGAGCTTTTAATTTTGCAATTTGAATTGGGACTTATCGATTTGAATTTCCCTGAAGTTAAGAATTTTTGTGATTTTACTTTTCAAATTCAATTATTTCAAGGGTTGACAGGAGTAAAACAATGATGGTCACCCATAGTCTTGCACCGACCGGAAGTAGAAGTCTTCTACAATCGGCCACCGTTTGTATGATGCAAAGCAATATTTTACCCGCTGAAAAAATTCCAACATACCCACGTTTTCAAGTGCAAGTCGAGTAACCCAACGCTGCTCAAGAAAAAAACATCAATTGTATAAGCCTGTGGTATTTTCTATCTTTGTTTTACAAAAAATAAAATAACTTTGCTTTTCTCTTTTCAAAATTGGTAAAAAGTAAAATCACAAAACTACTGAACTCTGAGAAAAATTCAAAACGGAAAGTCTCTAATCAAATGACAAAATCAAAAAAGATAAACATATCAATTCCATGGAAACTTTCATTGCTTCAACTGTTGTAAAAGAAGATTATTGTTTTTTTACCAATATTGTATGGAAGCACCACTCATAGTTAAAAAAAACAAACGACCAGTTTACGCTAACAACGCTTCAGGAAAAGAAATCAAGCTTGGTTTTGTTTAGTGTATACATGTCTAAGGAAGGGAATAAAATCCCTTATATAGGACGATAAACATATCATAGAGTTTTCTATGTTTACATATCGTGAAAGGTCAACCACTCCATACAATTTAAACTTACTTGCTCGGGAATAATTTGTAGCTGACAGCTAATAATAATGATAATAATAGTAATAGTGATAAGAATAATAATAGTAATAGTAATAATAATAGTAATAGTAATAATAATAATAATAATAATAATTATTATAATATTTCTTGATTTTATTTTAATTCATTTATGTTTTACAAGCATCAGTATTTTTACTAGTACCACTCTCATAAAAAAATATTAACAATGAACCAAAGAAATGAAAATGATCAAATGGTTTAAATTTCATATATATATTTATCTATGGAAAACCAACCAGATGTCCCGTTACATAAAAGTTTCGTCAAATAATTGTTGAATGAATAAAAAGGTTTGATGCATTTGTATATGTACTTTATGTACTTTATGTACTCAATCACTAGGTTTAATGACCTTCTATAACACTTACACAACTGAAATGTAACGTTCATGGACCGTGCGTGATATGGATAAATTGTAGCATAGAAAATACTTTTTTTATCAACATTAATCTTCTGACTACGCTATATCTTCAGTACATCATCATATATAACGAGTGTTAATATTGTATATATTTTGATTTACGTCGACACAATCCTATGTTCCAAACACTTTTCAAAACTCTTGATGTATTATTTCCAGTGCAAAATCGTTAAATGCGCAAACAAATATTTCAGAGGTTTTATCAATCGTTTCATAGATGTAAAATAATTATGCAATATACGGTTTCTAAAACAGTACATTTTTTCTTTGCGGTCCCGTAAAAGTAATCATGTATATAAATTGTAATTTAAACTGCAGCAGCGGATGATATTTTTTTATAAACGGCCCTTTTCAGTGCCATCGATATATTACAAAAAGATTCTACTTCTGTTGTAGATTCAAGAAATTCTAGAACACAAATGTATTTTCAAACATAAGCTTGAGATTGTTACTAAAGAATATAGTAATTGTTCAAAACGCCCTTCCTCTGTTAGTTCGGTATAATAAAACAATTGTGGCCCCTTAGAATCGATGAATATCCAAAATTATCAACCCTTTAACAAATAATATATGTCTTGAAAATTATGAATACACACAGGAGATATCAATGATTTGCCATTCATAAAAAAAACCCATTATGATACGAGAAGAAATGACAAGTTCCTTGACGTAGATTATAAACGTGTATATTTGCTGCCGACTGTAACCGGATTCTTGAGATCTTCATACCGTGTTGTATTCTCATTTAAACATAGGTATGTAATATAATTGCTAATATCTTTATAGGGAAAACGGTACTATTTATTCTGCCAAAGGCGACAATAATAACATTTTCTAAATTTACCAGTTTTTATAATAAAAACCTGGATAAAACAGTTATGTGTGATGTTAGTACTTTATTAATCTATTTTAAAAATTGAAGCCAAATAGTATCATAACCGATTTCCAACGGAGCTTATTTATGTTATCCATGCCCACCGTCATTTTGCACCAAATTTATGAAATTTTGGAAGCCTTTTCGAATAATTCTCTAGAAAATATTTCAATAGGTTTTAAAATAATATTGGAAATTTACACACTGCAGTTATTCATAGATAAATAAAAAAATATATTGTACTCTTACATCCAATCACAGCCCTCCTAAGTTGACTTCCTTCACCTGTCTTGGGTACACAAAAGGCCAACCTAATGCTGGGAAAATGTTATAGTACCATTTTCCCTATACCGAGCGTTAACAATGTGTAAAATGCTGATAAACATAATGACTACCAATTTTAGAAGCAGCATAGACCATGGCATGGTCGAATTATGTCGGTTCCTATAGCGAAATTGTGAACTTTTGTACTTCGAAGAAGACCTTAAATATATGTTCGATGTTTTTCTAAAAGTCATGAAAATTAGAATTTCATACAAATATGAATGATGCAACAGACAAATTTATTTTTACATTATGGTTTCTTTCGAATTATTTTATGAAATTATTAAAGTGTAGAGAATTGATCATCTGAATGACAACAATAGTCAAAAGGTGATGCAATTATGATGCATGATTATAAATGGATCGACCTATGTGGTATGTTATCAGTCTTTTTTCGGTATAAAAGCCGGAACAGTTTACAGAGTCAGCATAGGTTATATCCAGCTCCTATCTTAAGGTAAGTTTTCTGATGTCTAACAAAAAAAATTTCCTATTTGAAAAATTATGTAAAATCTGCTTGACTTTGTGACTTTGTGTCTTTTGTGTTGATAAGTATCATTTCAATCTATGGTTAATCGATAATCTATCAAACACTTTTATTAGAGAAACAATGTACTTTTTTTTTTAAAGCTAATGAAAAATTGGTATGCTAGTCAGTCGCCTATATTTTCCATAATAGCTCGTGTGCCGTGCAACTATTAGTTGTTGCATATATAGAAAAAATATTTTTTTATAATATTTTTTATTAATTTTACATCTTTCACATGGTTTTGGGTGCTTTGTTTAACATAATCAGCAGGATTACCCGGACATTTAAAAACCGAATAGAGATTTATTTTTAAAAAGGGCTGGCCAATAATGGGCGAATAGGGCATTTTCTATTTTATATAACTACACATGTTACAGGTTTCAAACATGTAGCATGCATTAATGAATATTTTATCTTATTCTAAATTCATTCTAAAACGGAGCCTGGTCGATTTGAGCATAACTTTTGAACTAAGTATTTCTGTTCAAATATAAATTATATAAAAAGTATGGTATAACTGTTAACGAGACTTCCAATAACGCATATATCATCAATAGTAGGTTACTGTACGGCCTTCAGCGAGAACAAAAACAATAAACGTAAAACAGCTGTAAAAATTCCCGCCTTGAGAAATGTTAACGATCCAAAGAAGAAAAAAGGCCACATTTGTAACAAACCAGTTTACAAAAACGCAAATATGAAAGACATGGACAACAACAAACACTTACAAATCAGGCGGCTGACTTTATACGAGCTTATATCGAATGTGACTAGTTAAACAGGTTCTGGGCCCTCAAACCCCATTCCCAGCTCTTATGTTGGAACATTGGTGATAGTGTACATAGTAAAAGCAAACAGTAAAACTCAGTTGGACATTACTTAATGAATATTTCAATATATTAGATGTAAGAACTTGTGGTATGAGTGCCAATTAGACAACTCTCAATCCAGTTCGCAATTTGTAAAAGTAAACAATGATAAATGAAATGCACTGTCTACAACACGGAGCATTGGCTTACACAGAACAGCAAGCTATAAAAGGCCCGAAAAGGACTTGAGTAAAATCCTTCAAACGGGAAAATCAATTTTCTATATATATTCTATATAAAAAACGAGAAACACTTATGAACCACATCAACAAACGACAGCTACTTAACATCAGATTAACATAAAAGATACAAAAAACAAACACTAAACATAAACACAATTGACTCATAGCACCAATAAAGGGGTACTTACAGTTCTTGAAAGCTAATTCGAAGCCAAGTTATTGACTTTTGAGTAACTGAGTATACCTGTGTATTCTCATGCTGAAGTATGTGTACACTTAATTGTCATCCACTGTGTTGTGAAATTTCTTTGCCACAACTATCAATGATGTCTTCCTCTGTTTTCTTTACAGAACAAATCAACCAAAATGTATTTCACTTTCGCCGTCGTTTTGCTGACTGTCTTCAGTTCTGCCTACAGTTCTGGCAAAGACTCATATGGATATGGAAGTGGATACGGCTCTGGATATGGATCCGGAGTTGGATCTGGATTACTTCTAGAAGCTGTTGGAGGTGGATATGGCGGATATGGACTCGGATCCGGTGTTGGATCTTTGGCTGTTCTAGGAGGTGTATCCGGTGCTGGATACGGACCAGTAGGTAAAGGCGGATATGGACCAGCACCAGTTGTTGTAAGTGGTGGATACGGCTCTGGATATGGCTCTGGATATGGATCCGGAGTTGGATCTGCAGTCCTTCTAGGAGGTGGCGGTAGTGGATATGGTGGTTATGGACTCGGATCCGGTGTTGGATCTTTGGCTGTTCTAGGAGGTGTATCCGGTGCTGGATATGGACCAGTAGGAAAAGGCGGATACGGACCAGCACCAGTTGTTGTCAGTGGTGGATACGGCTCTGGATATGGCTCTGGATATGGATCCGGAGTTGGATCTGCAGTCCTTTTAGGAGGTGGTGGTAGTGGATATGGTGTTTATGGACTCGGATCCGGTGTCGGATCTGTAGCTGTTCTCGGAGGTGTATCCGGTGCTGGATATGGACCAGTAGGAAAAGGCGGATACGGACCAGCACCAGTTGTTGTCAGTGGTGGATACGGCTCTGGATATGGCTCTGGATATGGATCCGGAGTTGGATCTGCAGTCCTTTTAGGAGGTGGTGGTAGTGGATATGGTGGTTATGGACTCGGATCCGGTGTCGGATCTGTAGCTGTTCTCGGAGGTGTATCCGGTGCTGGATATGGACCAGTAGGAAAAGGCGGATACGGACCAGCACCAGTTGTTGTCAGTGGTGGATACGGCTCTGGATATGGCTCTGGGTATGGATCCGGACTTGGTTCAGCTGTCCTTCTAGGAGGTGGCGGAATTGGAGGCGGTTATGGTTACGGAAAAGGATCAAAATACTAGGTATGTATCCGTATGAAAAAAAAAATTTACAAAATCTGTTCCGTACTGGATATTGTTTCAATGATGAATAATATGATGTGAGATATATCTGTACTAGTCTCGATGATAGAAAATATGAAAGGTTTAACCCAAGCTATTACTATAAAGGTATTTTAACAATGTAAAAGTCGTCCATTTGAAACTAAGAAGTCGCTGCAGAATTAGTAAATCGAACCAAGCTTTGGAACTGACCGGTCTATATAAATGTAAAAGAATATCAAGGAAAAAGTTATAAATAATGGTAGGATTTTACTGTGAGAAAGTTTAGTTTTGTTAATTGAAAAACATGTCGTATTTATATATTTTATGTTTTGTATTTGCAGGTGACGTGATTATATACAAGATACCCGAAGATGATGAATTCATAGCAATTTAAATTTCATACAACAGTCCTCCTTGATATAAGTTACATCTATCGAGGACTGTAGAACTATAAAGATCATTAATAAAGATTTGCCTTCGAAACAATTATAGATTGAGGACTTCTTTATTACCAAAACAAAAAGGTTCAAAGTGGTAAATAGATATAGGAAGATGTGGTATGAGTGCCAATAAGACAACTCTCCATCCAATTAACAATTTATAAAAGTAAACCATTATTGGTCAATATACGGACTTCAACACGGAGCCTTGGCTCACACCTAACAACAAACTATAAAAGGCCCCAAATTACTAGTGTAAACCCATTCAAACGTTGAAAAGTTGAAGTCATGCATTTAAAATTTTTACAGGCGCCATCTCGAGTTGGTTAAGTGTAAAATACGATTCACAGATGATGATAGATATTTTCTAATTATTTACTCCCTCGTTTCACTCCTCCGAAAATAAAATTTGTCTTAAATAGATATCGTAGAAAAAACAAACACAGTATAGGGCTGTGCATTTTCTACAAGCTCGCCTTTAATTCAACATTTTCAACATAAATAAATACAATAGCCATAAATAGATGAATCATTTTTTACCATACACATGTTGATAAGAACCGATAAGGCTACATATAAAAAGGGTAACGTGTGGGAGAGTCCTTACTTGTAACACGCGTCACATTGGTCAAACACACCTCAAATCGTCCTTATATACTGACTGCCAAAATCGTGCAGAAAGGAATTCAATGGGTATTACATGTACCCCATATCATTTAAATATAAAAAGACTGTTATGAAACATAGGGACGTAAAGAAATGTATTTATAGTAACCGCAATCCTATTCTCTTGTCCTCGAATATGACATTAAAATTTTTTTTTATGCATTGGCAACACGATGGCTTTCAAATTTTCAGCAGAATCTGCTTATCATTTGGAAGCACTAATGGTCTCTGATCTCCTGTTTGTTTTGTGGGGTAGGAGTAATTTTTTTATCTTTCATCTTATGTTCATAGTCAGTTGTTTGTCTTTCGTATTTTGCAGAAGCGTTGTCAGTTCATATTTAACTTATGAATTATCGTTTTCCCTTTTTTCCATCTCTTTTATTTTATTATTAAATATCGTATATATGACAAAAAGGTAAATGAAAGGTAAACGTGCCATTACAGCCGAACGAAGATATGTATAGGTACCATACTGATACATATCAACAAATCAATTTTAATCCTTTGGGGCTCGTTAATCTACAAAATTTAGATATAAGAAGATAGTAAGATACTACAATATCTACACATAGTCAGTGTTTAACTCTATAATATAATGCTTACGAATACACCATATCTAGACATAAACATATAGTAAAATATTTCGGTATCTACAAATAGGCAGTCTCTAACCCTATCTATAATACTAAAATTACGAGGTCCAATTTGTCAGCCGTCATCACGTAAAAACGACGAATCACAGAATTCAACTTTATATATAACTAATATAGTACAAAGGTGTAGATTAAAAATTACACCACTCCAGGCCCTTTTGTTTTCCACGTAATTAATATTGCCAATGATGAAGAAGTTCCGGGTCGAGTCCGCTACCGATACCAATAGTATATTCACGTGTAAACTATTACCTTATCTGTACGTTCCGCATCTGACAGGCGCACCACCAAACGTTGTATTCAGGATTAATATGCTATATACACGGATCATAACCACAGGGTTGACACTACTAAATTGTCAAATTGTTACCTATTGTAGTATTTTAATCAGTTAGACTTTTTAAGATAACAATACTAATACTAAAAATCTGGACTAAAAATAAGGCGTATAGGTACAGTTTTCAATTTGTTAGTGGGCATGACGTAAAACAGCGAGGCAAAGAATTCAACTTTACTTATAACTTATATAGAACAATGCTGTTGATTAAAAAATACTCCATTCCAGGACCTTTTGTTTTCCAAATAATTAATATTACCAATAATTGATAAGTTCCAGTTCGACGGGTTCAAACAGAAAGACTTGAAAGCAGAGAAAAACTGTGTATCTTATAATCGGCATGACTTTAACAGATGACAATACTAATACTAAAATAAGGCTTGCGCATAGTTATATACTTTAATTCAATCACGGACCCGTGATATCACGGGTGTGTTCTAGTATTATCTAGATGTAAAAAGATAGTAAGATACCTCAGATCTACAAATAGTCAGTGGATGAATGAAGTTTTTTGTCAAACAGGTCATTTTTCCTGCCAGAGTTTCAATACAATGTGCTCTTTCTAAGTGGTCTAAGCCCCCTTCAGTTGTGAAAGTTTTGTTTAAGGGATTTCCCACAGTAGTTATATAGGGCAATATACTTCCTCCAATGTCAAAATTTCCCCTATTGCGAAAACGAAAACAGTTATCTTATTTAGAATAATATGGAAATTTTCAAAATGTGTTTGATTCAACATATTTCGAAAATGATAGGCTAACATATCATTCAGGACAAGAACAAAATCTTATGAAAGTACAAATAGTGTTGTTTCATTTAAGAACAAAATAACGTCGTTATTCCAATAATAAAAAGTAAGGAGATATGATTTGATTGACTATGAGCTAACTACCCATAAAGGACTAAAGAAAAGATGATAGCGAACGTATTTTGTTCAATATTTGAAAATTCATTTCAACTACGATAAAATAAAGTATATTGTTTGTTCTTTTAACCATCTTGACTCATTAAAAGAGGGACGAAAGATACATGAGGGACAGTCAAACTCATAGATAGAAAATAGGCTTATAACGCCATGGCTAAATATAAAAAGACAAACAGACAAATAATAGTACAGAAAACACAACATAGAAAACTAAAGACTAAGCAACACGAACCCAAACAAAAACTGGGGGTGATTTCAGGTGCTCTGGAAGGAAGCAAATCCTGCTCTTCCTGTGGTATCCGTCGTATTTCTTATGTTATTACAAATTCGGTAAATAGTCTAATTCGATAGGTCATATTCGGGAAAAGGGAAGGGTATTGTAGTTAAGACATAAGGAACACATCCGATAACATCGGTGAAACGGTAAAACAATCAACCAAATCGTGATGGCGTCCGTAAAATTTACGAAGGGATGATTTCAACTTCGCCATTTGGAACTCTTGGTTTAATAGCCACCTTGTGAGCAGCAATCCTCTATCAAGGAAAGCATGATAGGAAACACAAGCCCGGTAATATCGTATCAATCCAGCAGCACCTCATATCTCCAAATTGATACGATATTCCCGTGCTTGATAGAGGGTTGTTGCTCACAAGGAAGCTATTAAATCAAGAGTTCCAAATGGTGAAGTTGAAATCATCTCTTCGTAAATTTTACGGACGCCATTACGAGTTGGTTGACCGTTATGGAATAACCGTTTCACAAATGATATCGGATATGTTCCTTGCGTCGTAACTACAATCCCCTTCTCTTTTATAAATGTGACCTACCGAATTACACTTTTTACCGGATTTGTTATCTCATAAGCAACACGACGGGTGCCACATGTGGAGCAGGATCTGCTTAACTTTCCGTAGCACCTGAGATCACCCCTAGTTTTTGGTGGGGTTCGTGTTGTTTATTCCTTAGTTATCTATGTTGTGTTATGTGTACTATTGTTTGTCTGTTTGTCCTTTTCATTTTTAGCCATGGCGTTGTCAGATTATTTTCGATATATGAGTTTGACTGTCCCTCTGGTATCTTTCGTCCCTCTTTTATCGTTACATTAATGGATATACAGCATACCATTCTTGCGTGTAAATATTCTGTCAACAATTATGAATACTCGGTGTAAATTTGTAGCTTTTTCTAATAGCGAGCATATTAAGATCGTGATTTCACAATTTTTCTATTTTCATGGTCATTTAGACTGTTACTGGTTTATGTCTGTAGGTTATTATCAGCCAATCCTGCATAGAATTTGGAATGCGTTATTGTTGATCACATAAATTACTTCGCTTACTCGAGCACATTTTTTTTTTGTTCGATGTTGTTCGTCAGTGTTTTTTTTCAAAAGTAGGTTTGTGTTTGTGGTTATATATATGTAGGCCTCGGAGGTGCGATTGGGACGCTGAAGTGCGAATGCCTAAGCCGAAGTGCGATGGTCCGTTCGTGATGTACGATGGTCTTTTTGATGCATGATGTCTTGTTTAAAATCTACAGATGTGCAATTGTTAAGAGAAGTACATGTTTATGTTTTTAATATCTAGTACATGTATATCCATTTACAATCATTTTGTCTATGACTGTCCCAAATAACCGTTGCATTCTATTAAATGAGAGAACGTCCTCTTCAACTTTCTGCATGTCAAAATATTTCTGCATTTTCATTTGATCTTTAGTTGGTTCCATTCATGAGTTAACTCCTGGATTACTGTAATATTATTATAAAGAGTCTCTGTTGGCGAGCCCATTGGTAGTATTATAGAGAATGTCACGCCCCATCGTACGTAAGAAGGAACCGTTTGTAGATTTCGAAAAGAAAGTTCGCTAGAGAGGTTATCTTTCCCCTATTTTTCAATCTTCGCAGTTTCTCGTATATAGACTTTAAAATTTACAAGCCCCAAATAAACTAAAAATAAACTGAAAATTGCTCCTAACTTGAACATACAAATTGAGGTATACATCGACATGAAAAGCTTTAAAAATGTAGTTTGTTTAGACCACCCCACTCCCGCTTTGTCACCATCACACTTAGGTGAAGCTTTCAACAAGATATCGTCACATGCCACCATCGCACTTCAGCGTAATCAAAAACGTACTTCAGCGTCAAACTATCGCACCTCAGCGTAACCATAGCTGTTCGAAGTACCATCGCGGTATAGAGTCCTACATATATATATATATGATTAGTATGGTCTTTTATCCTTTAAAATGAAATCAAAATATGATTTATTTGACACCCTCTTCTGAAACATTGGAAACCGCATCCCGCCCAGCCACCATTTTAACCATCACTGTATAAACTGTAACTGATTTATGAGATGGGATATATATTTGTATCTTTTTTTTCACCGATAAGCCTAAACACAGGATGATTGTAGAACTAGTATAGCTAAAGTGAAGAGTTGGTACGCTAAGACATTTCGGAATGGCTTTACAAATCGCTTTTTATAATATATTTGAAGTCTTTGATTAGCAATTCATTGACTAATATAGTTACGGCTATACTGTATACTCCGTTTGTATACTAAGTGTTATTTATTTATTAAAATAATAAGACGCGAAGTATATATTGTCACTATTCTATGACACACTAAACAATGCCAAAAGCCTGTGTGTCTCAGATATTTGTCAAAAACAGAATTGTTCATTCAACTATTTCCTTCAAATCGTTAGGCGATAAACATAACGAATATACCATGGTAATGATTTGGTACGCCAAGACTCTTCAGTGGCGCTTATGGCTCATGAGTTACACTCATATATCACTTATTTCAAATAAAAAAGGGGAGAACACTCTCAAATTGAGACTCTATATCCCTTCAGTTGAAATTGACCGAAGCATCCTGAAGATGTTTAAAACCAGCCAGTTGAAAATTAAATTTGTCGATTTCTTTTACGGTTGCGAAGAAGATGCATAAAAGAAAGTAAGCTATAAAGTAATAAGTTGAATTTAGCAGGTTAAACATTAAATCGTTTTATCCCTGTATGATAACATATACCAAAAATTTAAGCGACCTGTTGCGAAACAAAACAAAGAACAAAATTTTGCGGAAAAATAATAATTATCAGAACAAATCCAACCAATCATTCCACAGAAAACTCGAAATACCTAATAATGATAATAATGATAATAATAATGAAAAAAATAATGATAATAATAATGATAATAGTAATGATAAAAATAATGATAATACTAATTATAATAATAATGATAATAATAATGATAAAAGTAATGATAATGATAATGATAATAATAATGATAAAAATAATGATAATAATAATGATAAAAATAATGATAATAATAATGATAAAAATGATGATAATAATAATATTAAAAATGATGATAATAATAATGATAAAAATGATGATTATAATAATTATAAAAATGATGATTATAATAATGATAAAAATGATGATTATAATAATGATAAAAATGATGATAATAATAATGACAAAAATGATAATAATAATGATAAAAATAATGATAATAATAATGATAAAAATGATGATACTAATAATGATAAAAATGATGATTATAATAATGATAAAAATGATGATCATAATAATGACAAAAATGATGATAATAATGATGATAATAATAATGATAATGATGATAAAAATGATTATAATAATGATAATAGTAATGATAATAATGATGTTAATAATAATGACAATAATAATGATAATAATAATGATAAAAATGATGATAATAATGATGATAATAATGATTATAAAAATGATGATAATAATAATGATAATAATAATGATGATAATAATGATAATAATAATGATAATAATAATAATGATAATAATGATAATAATAATGATAAAAATGATGATCATAATAAAATATGATATTTTTTTTCGAATGAAATTTTTAGTACCCGCTACACAACTTTCCTAAAAATAAAACATTTACTATGAAACAAATGAAAGGAATACAAACAGACGGTTTATATCCAAATTTTATTTAAATTTTGTATTTGTGATAGAAAAAAAATATCCCTTAAAACAAAAGCTTTGTCAAAAATAAAGGCAAAACAAAAAAAAGATTCGTAAAATAACCATTTAATGACTAGATTTTTTTTTATGCATTTCTAAGTTCTATCTGTACTATTTACCTAGCATAATGACCTTCCAATACTTACCATACTGACATATAATGTGCATGGACCGCACGTGACTTTGTTAATTGTAGAATAGGTATTCTCTATTACCACTAGTAACTGGTTTAACATTAATGTCATTACATCATAATATATAACGAGGGTTAATATTGTATTTATTGTTTCACGGTGACACATTTATAACCCAATTGACATATTTCTATGTTCCTAACACATTTGGACATTTTTGATGCATTGTTTGAATTCATTACTTCGTGCAAAATCATAAAATACGAAATGATATATTTCAGAGGTTTAATCATTCGTTCCATATATATAGTTGTTAAAGGATAAAGAAGTATATAATTTTCTATAAAAAATGTACATTTTTTATCATTTTCCTGTCCCACAAAACTCAATCATGTATATGCATAGTTTTACATCATTAATGTTATTGTTCAAGCTATAGAAAATATATTTTAAAAAGTATCGAGACCAATAGAAAATATTAAAGATTCTGTAGATTTTTAGACCCTAATATAACTGAATAAATGCTATGCAAATCCTTTATAATCATCAAAAGTACTTATGTATTTATACACATATAACAAGATGTAGGGTAAACTTTAACTAGACAGTAAATACAATAATCATCATAACGTTTTTAACTATAAGACACGTGCCTTTACAATATGTTCAAAATTGTCTCGAAGTTTTGAATACACTCAAGAGCTAAACAAATCTGCCATTCCCAATACATTTTCAAAACGAACATCAAAATAGTAGAACGAATTCCTTGGCGTAGATCATAATCGTGTTAATATGCTGTACACTTAACCTGGTGTTTCGATATCTTAACCAAGAACAATTGATTTGTTTTTTTTTGTGAGGTAGGGAGCGGGGGTCGTGTTGCTCAGTATTTCGTTTTTATGTTGTGTTTTGTGTACTGTTGCTTTGCTGTCGACGGTTGTGTTATCGCAGTTCACATCAACATCAAAATGATAGCTACTTTACAGTTCTTAATTGACTTTTTACAAGTTAAATACTATGACCAGTACTGAATTCTACAGAGTAGATAAATTATTTTTTTGTACATAAAGTATGTCGTTAGTTTACTCGTTTGAATTGTTTAACATTTGTCGGGGCTTTGATAGCTATAGCTGTTAGTTTCAATGTTGGTCTCTTGTGGAGAGTTGTCAATGTCATTTGGTCTCTTGTGGAGAGTTGTCAATGTCATTTGGTCTCTTGTGGAGAGTTGTCAATGTCATTTGGTCTCTTGTGGAGAGTTGTCAATGTCATTTGGTCTCTTGTGGAGAGTTGTCAATGTCATTTAGTCTCTTGTGGAGAGTTGTTAATGTCATTTGGTCTCTTGTGGAGAGTTGTCAATGTCATTTGGTCTCTTGTGGAGAGTTGTCAATGTCATTTGGTCTCTTGTGGAGAGTTGTCAATGTCATTTGGTCTCTTGTGGAGAGTTGTCAATGTCATTTGGTCTCTTGTGGAGAGTTGTCAATGTCATTTGGTCTCTTGTGGAGAGTTGTCAATGTCATTTGGTCTCTTGTGGAGAGTTGTCAATGTCAAAATGACTATTTAACATTAATTTAGTTGCTAATTTAAAGTTACAAAGAGTCGATCTCAGAGAAAATTCCGTTACTGAAAGCTTGATCAAAGCTAATAAAAATGAATAAACAAACAAAGTTTACCTAGACTATTGCATCAGTATACATCCATTTTTATTTACTCCCGGTCTCATATATATCAGGATTGAAATTTTATATTTAAGCCAGTCTGGCGTTTCGTCTACAAAAGACTCATCAGTGACGGTCGATTAAAACAATGTTAAAATGGCCAAATAAAGAACAAAGTTTAACCGTTATATTTTTCTGTTGTGAATATTCGTTTGAAATGCAAATGTGTTTTACAAAATTGAACTACACTGTCTACAGTAAAATCGGATGCTATTTCATCAGTTGAAGGTAATTTTCATTTTCTGAGTGTTCTAATGACAGATTATAGATTGTTATGTCTTTGATAACGTTAAACTAGTAAAACAAAATATGAGTAGACCACAACAAAAATGAATAATATATAGTACAAGAAATAACCATGAAAACATAACAAATATATATAAAAACAACTGTTGACTGTTGTATGAACATACAGTCAAATCTCAACTCACAAATGATAAACACTATAATTTACATGTATACTCAAACAGGTAGTTATACCTGTGCAGTGTTTGAAGAAGAATTACAGTATAATCTCAATATTTCAAATATTTACATGTATATACATATGATAAACAGGTAATTATACCTGTGCAATGTTTGAAGAAAATTACAGTACTGATAATCTCTGTATTTGGGTGAGGTATTATTTTTCCAGTCATCATTCATTATGTTCAGTCAGACATTCAGTTCATTAAATTGCTTTAATAGTCTGTCAATTTTATATCCTAAAAAGATTCTTATTTCAATAAAAGTTCTGATCTCTTGTCTTAATATTTTGAGTGATTGTATAACTTTTATTTTTTTGTCAGACATATAGTATACTTTATATATTGTGTAACTAATAATAGTTAAAAGTAAATTTAGTTCATAGTACTCTTTATCATGTATTTTATATCCCAAAGCTATGCTTTTTAGATTAATAACATGTCTTCCAATATTTAATTTCTTAAGAATTTGTTGTACTTTTTCCCAGAATAATTCAAAATATGAACATTTGAGAAAGAAGTGTTCATAATTCTCTATTTGTTTACAGTGTAAGCAGGTATCTGTTTCTGCTATATGCCATTGTTTTAATACT
This sequence comes from Mytilus galloprovincialis, assembly GCA_037788925.1. Taxonomy (NCBI): domain Eukaryota; kingdom Metazoa; phylum Mollusca; class Bivalvia; order Mytilida; family Mytilidae; genus Mytilus; species Mytilus galloprovincialis. The sequence goes on along the minus strand of CM075342.1, from coordinate 74,125,650 downwards.
TGATTACAGGGAAGTATATGATGAAGTAGTTTCCATCTAAATATTTTATATCTATTATCATCTGAAAATGTAAAAATACATTTTAATGTTTCATATGCTAGATTAGTATTTTCTAGTGTAAAATATGATTTCCATTTTAAAAAGCCAATTATTAAAATTAAAGTAATTGATCTTATGAATGGCAAAGGTGATGCAATTATGATGCATGATTATAAATGTCTCAACTATGTGGTATGTCATCAGTTTTTTTCAGTATAAAAATAGGAACATTTTACAGAGTCAGCATAGGTTATATCTAGCTCCTATCTTAAGGTAAGTTTTTTGATGTCTTACTAAAATTGTCTGCTGTTGAATTGAATTATTATATAAAAAGTGCTTGTCTTTTTTTCTTTAAAGGGAGGGTTTCATGTACGGTAAATAAAAAATCTATCCAACACATTTCTTATCTAATCAAAAAACAAATATTCAAACTTGCTATGCTAATCAGAGTTCAATTTTTGCATTATAAATCAATTGCATGGTCACCTTATAAGTTGGTAGATATATAAACAAGAAGTATATTTAATGTTGTTTTGATACTTACCATATAGCATATTTATAGCAGCATTTCCCGCATCTGGAAAGAGAATAGAGATTCAATATTGAAAAAAACCTTGGGAAGATATGAACGAAAAGAATTTTTTTATTTAATCTACTGTGTATTTTCTCATGAATTACATCCGAAAGATTTCAAACATGCATCATATATAAATGATTATTTAACCCTTTTTTAACTCATTTTACAATTTTTTTTGCTTTTTTTGCTACTAGTTTTTTACTTTCAAGAAACTAGGTATACCTGTAATCGTATTCTGCAGAATATACCACAATGTTCACTGCTTTATTTAAATTTTTGACATTTCTACCTCTATTGTCTGTTTGTTTTGTTAACAAATCGTTGTCGATATAATAGAACTTGATGCGACTGTCATGCAAGTGAGATGTTTAGATAGGTATATAACCAGGTTTAAAACACCGTTTTCTACATAAGAAAATGGCTGATCCAAGTTGTTATCCATTCGTTTGTTGTGTTTGAGCTTTTAATTTTGTTATTTGATTTGGGACTTTCCAATTGAAATACTCAATTTTTTTTTAATTTTTTTTTTATCCTAAAAGTAATCCTTTTATCTGTTGTGTATTTTTTGCAATACTTATAAGTAAATCTAATTTCGTTTTCTATGCATTACAGACGATCAACTAAAATGTTTTTCACTTTCGCCGTTGTTTTGCTGACTGTCATCAGTTCTGCCTACAGCTCTGGCAAAGACTCATATGGATATGGAAGCGTGTATGGGTCTGGGTATGGATCCGGAGTTGGATCTGGATTCCTCCTAGGAGCTGTTGGGGGCGGATATGGTGGTTATGGACTCGGATCCGGTGTCGGCTCATTAGCTGTTCTAGGAGGTGTATCCGGCGGTGGATATGGACCAGTAGGTAAAGGTGGATACGGTCCAGCACAAGTTGTTGTCAGTGGTGGATACGGCTCTGGGTATGGCTCTGGATATGGATCCGGAATTGGATCTGCAGTCCTTTTAGGAGGTGGCGGTAGTGGATATGGTGGGTATGGACTCGGATCCGGTGTTGGATCTTTGGCTGTTCTAGGAGGTGTATCCGGTGCTGGATACGGACCAGTAGGCAAAGGCGGATATGGACCAGCACCAGTTGTTGTCGGTGGTGGATACGGCTCTGGATATGGCTCTGGGTATGGATCCGGAGTAGGATCTGCAGTCCTTCTAGGAGGTGTTGGTAGTGGATATGGCGGATATGGACTCGGATCCGGTGTCGGCTCATTAGCTGTTCTAGGAGGTGTATCCGGTGCTGGATATGGACCAGTAGGAAAAGGCGGATACGGACCAGCACCAGTTGTTGTCAGTGGTGGATACGGCTCTGGATATGGATCCGGACTTGGTTCTGCAGTCCTTTTAGGAGGTGGCGGAAGCGGATACGGACCAGTTTCCGTTGGAACTGTCGGTGTCGGAGGTGGTTATGGTTACGGAAAAGGATCAAAATACTAGGTATGCTTCCGTAGGAAACAATACAATACAAAATCGGTTTCGGCACGGTTTCAATGATGGATAATGTTATGTCAGACAGGTCCGACCTAGTGTCGATGATATATAATATGAAAGGTTTTACTTAAGCTAGAACTATAAAGGTATTTTTAACACTTCGAGAGGACTTTTCTTCTAAGCAAGAAGTCGTTGTAAAATTATCAAATCGAGTCATACATACCATTCTCTATAAATTTTAAAGGTAAACGTCCTGGAAAAAAAAGTTTATAAATAATGGTAGGGTATTCCTTCGAGAATATTTAGTATTATAAATGACTTTATATCCATTAGTTGTGACTATTTGAAGCTGTATATTGTCAACATGGGGAATGCATGAATAAATTGTTTTGAAATATGGATTATAACGCTAGTTTTGATTCGATGAGAAATGTCGTAATTTTATTCAATGGTTAACGTTCACCATTTAAAATGACTTTGCACAATTGCAGGTTTCAAATGTTTGATTTTAGATAAAATAGATAGAATTGTATAAGAATTAATATGAAATATTTAAGTGCATAGAATCAAAGCCATGTCATTTTATATTCATTATGATTTATATTTACAGATGAATACATTATTTAAAGATTTTCGAAGATGATGAATCCATAGTACTGTCAGAAAACAGTCCTTTGTCCGTGTAAACTCACACCTTACACCGGACGAGGGCTGTACCACATCTACAGAATTATATAGATAATGTTTATTAATAAAGATTTGCCTCTGAAACATTCATAGGGTGAAAACTGTTTTATTTTCATGAAAGGTTCAAAGTAGATAAGTGGAAGTCATGTTTTGGCAGTATTACTGTTGTCTCCTCGACGTTTGTTGATCATTATAAAACCAATGTGACAGATGACGATTGGTACTTTCCATTAATCGTAAAAACTATCATATTCTCTTGTCCTCGAATAGGATTTTACTACATGAGATTTATCATCGAATTTGGTATGCATTGGCAATATTGGGATGATACATTTGACGCAGGTATCATGATATCATTTAGAATTATCATGTGATCCCCTTCCGATTCCCCAAGAATTTAAGTAAAGTCAGTGTTGCATACGTAAAAGGGTAAAAAAATAAACCCCATGTTTGACAGTTGAAGAAATTAATCCTTCATTTAAAAAGTAACAATTTATTGAGTCATGAACATATATTTTTGGTGTTTTATATGATGTTTACAAAAAAATGTTGTTTATTAAGCTTGTATACATGTTAAAAACAAGGGTCAACATATGATTGGTTCTAGTGGTGGTTATTTTTATATGCAATGAAATGTTATGTAACCACCTTCAACAATGAGCGAACTCCATACCACATAGTCAGTTAATACAGGTACCAAAACAAAAATGAATGTAAAACAATACAAACGATAACTCTAACTAACTATAATTAATATACAAAAAACAAGTAAACGTAAAACAAATATGGGGGACTTATTTTGTGTGAAATTGATACCTAAGCTTCACAAAATTCCGTACAAACAATGGTATATTCCGTCTTATCTGCAGGTTCCGCTAAAGAATTGTCCATTATATTGACTTAAATACGTTAAATAAAGTGAGAGAGGGTCTTTAAAAACACTGTGAAGCTGTATACTCGCGTAGTGGTATCAACCATATGTGGATTCTTAAAAATGCTAAAGAACTATTTTTTTTTAATTTTACATCTCGGTCTTTTTCTGAAATTAGTTCTATCATAACTTTTGATGTTTAAATCCTGTATACCACCATTCCATATGTAAAATTGATAAATCGACTAAAAGAAATATTCCACAATGCCTTTCATCCTAAAATGGTAGCGTACGTTATAAGTTTATTAATTGGAATACCATAAGGCATAATTTGTTACTGGTGAACAAAAGGGTTTAACAGGCTACACAGAGGAACAAGTGATCAGCATGCTGTAGTTTTTTTCGACAAAATATCTTTTGAATTAGAAGGTAAACTTTTTCAACAAATTGTCGGCATTCCTATGGGAACGAACTGTGCACCTCTCTTTCGTTTCATATGAATCAGAGTTCCTTCAAAATAGAAGGTCTAAGAAGCCAGATTATTTAATTTATCTTTCAGATACTAGTATATTAATTATGTTCTTTCCATTAACAATAAGGACTTTTCTGATTGGGTCTAATACATATATGCCCCAGAACTAGAAATTGAAAAAAAAACAGTCACGGCTTCCTCCATCTCATTTACTGACTGATACATTAAATTTGACATACACAGTCATCTCAGTACCGGAATCTATGACAAAAGAGAAGACTTTAAATTAAAAAATTCCCCATCTTAATGTCCATTTATCAATTTCACCTGCATATGGGATATACATTTTTGAACTAATTAGGTATGCAAAAGCTTGCTGCTCCTACTCAGGCTTTGTTAAACGTCACCAGTGATAACCCAACTTCACAAATAATACGCGATGGTCTTGAAGTATAGATTCTGCGCACTGGAGTTGTTTATCAACTTATTACATTTGTACGTGTTATCGTGTTCTTTTATTTGTCTTTATTAATATGTTTCGCAGATTAATATTGTATTAATATTGTTTTTTGGTGAAATCCATTTGACTAGGCTCTGTACTTATACATCCCGTTATTGTATTGTCCATAATGACGTTACTCATTTTTAGAAGAAATACACAATTAACATCAAGACAAGAGGCAAGAAGGAAATGTAAACTTTTAATTTACATTCTGCAGAGAATATGCCTAAAGAACTATAGACAATATTTTCAGTTTGTAATGTTGTTAAGATACTTGTGGTACTTGTACATCCTTTCATAATGATTTGAGATATTCGAGTATTCTTGTCTTACATTTTTGACAATGTGCTTTGTCTATATGTCTTTTTTGATTTACTTCGAAAACCAATATAGAGATATATCATGTATATTGGTCATAATTTGTAAAACTCAGAATTGTGAAAACAAAATGCAAAATGATCAGAAAATGTCTAGCCATACTGAGGCTTTTTAACTGTTTTGATATGAGAGTCACTGATGAGTCTTGTGTAGACGAAACGCGCGTCTGGCGTATTAAATTATAATCCTGGTACCTTTGATAACTATTTTACACCACTGGGTCGATGCCACTGCTTGTGGACGTTTCGTCCCCGAGGGTATCACCAGCCCAGTAGTCAACACTTCAGCGTTGACATGAATATAAATTATATGGTCATTTTAATAAAGTTTCTGTTTACAAAACTTTGAATTTTTCGAAAAACTAAGGATTTTCGTATCCAGGAGTAGAAAACCTGAGCCGTATTTGGCACAACTTTTTGGAAGTTTTGGTCCTTAATGCTTTTTAACTGTTTTGATGTCAGCGTCGCTGATGAGTCATATGTAGAAGAAACGCGCGTCTGACGTACTAAATTATAATCCTGGTACCTTTGATAACTATTCTCTCTTTATATCTCTATATAGAATAAAGTGTTATCAAGGTACAAGTTAAGTGGGAGCTAAACACCGCCCGTATTGTTAGTGGAGGCTAAACATAGCCAGTATTTTTAGTAGGAGCTAAAAACGGCCCCAATTGAAAGTGAGAGCTTACCCTAACAGAGTCGATGCATCACGATAATGACCAGCTCCTTAATAACTGTTATATTTATATTATTGGGAAAACCAGATTTTTGAAAAATTCTAAGAAATTCAAATTGTTCAAAGCAAACTAGAGTTACTGTACAATTTGTTTCAGTATATGGATTCAAAAATAATGTTTTCTTTAATTTCATAAATAACGAAAACATATGGAATAATAATAATATCAATAATAATAATAATAATAATAATAATAATAATAATAATAATAATAATAATAATAATAATAATAATAATTGTGACTTTTAATTTTAACATGAAATGCTTCAAAACCCGGTATACACAACTTTCCTGAAAAAAAGAATGTAGCAAACAAGAGTAAAACAAACAGACGGTCAATTCCTACATTTTTTATCATTTTTTATTTGTGGAAAAATAGATGTTCCGTCATATAAAAGCATAAAAAATTAACTGTTTACTGACTAGAAAGTTTTGATGCATTTGTATGTACTTATTCACCAAGTGTAGTGACCTTCTGTAACACTCACTATACAGACATACAATATGCATGGACCGTACGTGATTCTGTTACTTTTAACATAGAAGATATTGGTATCATCACTAACCTACTGACTACGCTATATTTTAAGTACAACATAATATATATATAACGAGGGTTAACATTATATAGATTGTTTTACGACGACACATTTATCACCCGATTGACATATTTCTATGTTCCAAACACATTTTGACAGTTTTGATGCATTGTTTTAATTTATTGCTATTGCGAAATATATATTTATAAGGTTAGAAAATCGTTCTGTTGGTTTAAAAGGATTATGAAATATACGGTTTAAAAAAAAAGTTCATTAATTGTTTTTTTTTTTGCCTGTTAAAATTAATCATATTCATTCAGTGTAATTTCACAGGATTCAGGTTCTTTTCAAAAGAGGGACGAAAGATACCAAAGGAACAGTCAAACTCATAAATCTAAAACAAACTGACAACGCCATGGCTAAAAATGAAAAAGACAAACAGAAAAACAATAGTACACACGACACAACATAGAAATCTAAAGAAAAAACAACACGAACCCCACCAAAAACTAGGGGTGATCTCAGATGCTCCGGAAGGGTAAGCAGATCCTGCTCCACATGTGGCACCCGTCGTGTTGCTTATGTGATTACAAATCCGGTAAATAGTCTAATTCGGTAGGTCATATTCATGAAAGGGAAGGGGATTGTAGTTACGACGTAAGGAACATATCCGATATCATTTGTGAAACTGTCAAATTTGTCAAAGCTATACATGATGAACTTTTGAGTTTCTACGATAATTGTTCACCTTCTGCTGTAAAACATGAGACTGAAGGAAAATAATAGAGATTGTTTAGATTGGAATATCCCAATACCAAATGTTGAATCAATAGAATGGAAATCCATTTTAGCTACTTCCTCTTATTCTATGTTTAATTTTATCGAAGAAACATGCAAATGAGAAATAATATATTTTTTTTTGTTTTATTAACGATATACATTGTGCATGTAAAAAGTGCTTTTATGTATGCATTAGATATATAAAAATAAAAAGAAGATGTGGTATGATTGCCAATGAGACAACTCTCACAAGAGACCAAACTGACACAGAAATTAACAACTATAGTTCATTGTACGGCCTTTAACAATGAACCATGTCCATTCCGCTTTTAAAGGCCCCGAAGTGACAGTGTAAAACAACTTAAACGAGAAATCTAACAGCCTAATTAATGTACAACAAATGAACGAAAAAAATATATGTTACACATAAAAAACGACAACCACTGATTTACAGGCTCCTGACTTGGGACAGGTACATACATAGAAAATGTGGCGGGGTTAAACATGTAAGAAGGATCCCAACCCTTCCCCTAACCCGGGACAGTGATGTAGCAATACAAAATAAGAACGAACTATAAAAACCAGTTGAAAAAGCCTTAACTCATCAGATAGATAAAAATACAAATATTACAAATACATGTGGATGTGGCCGAGGACTTGTACATCCCAACAACAAAAAGAGACCAAGTACAGATCCGAGAGTATTCGCAGTTAATGAGAGCTAGTTCAAAGCCACTTACAACTAATACAAAAAATCATTCATATAAAACTAAATTATAAATCAGTACACATCCAACAGCCAACGGATTCAGTGTAAAGAAAATAATAATAAGAATAATAAAAATAATAATAATAATAATAATGATAATAATAATAATAATAATAATAAGAATAATAATAAGAAGAATAATAAAAGTTGTTATTTTTAACAAATGAAATGCTTCAGTACCCGGTTCACAACTTTCATGATTTTTTTTTATAATGATTGGAACAAAAATAAAATTATCAAACGCTCCATACCTCTAATTTTCGGGGTTTTTTTTATTTATGAAAAAACAAGGATCCGCCATATTAAAGCGTCTACAAATAACTGTTTACTGACAAGATAGTTTTTGATGCATTTGTTTGAACTAATTTACCAAGTGTAATGACCTTCGGTAACACTTACTATACAATGTGCATGGACCGTACGTGATTATGTTACTTGTTACATAGATGATATTTGTGTCATCACTTTCCCTCTGACTACGCGATATTTTCATTACATCATGATATATAACGAGGGTTAATATTGTAGATAATTTTCACGATGACTCCTTTATAATCCAGATTGACATATTTCTGTGTTATAAACACATTTGAAAAGTGTTGTCATTTATTACTTTGTGCAAAATCTTAAAATGTGCAAATACATATTGCAAAGGTTTAGTAAACCGTCACAAAGGTGTAAAAGGATTATTGAATATACTGTTTTCAAAAAAGTACACAAATTCCTGTCTTATAAAAATCAATCGTGTATATTTATTGTACTATTACAGGATTCAGGTTATTGTCTTATCTTATAGACACGATGAACTTTTCAGTTTCACCTCCTGTTGTAAAAACAAATTTAAGAAACATTACGACTAATAGAAAATATTAATGATTCTGTAGATTTTTAGACACTAATATAACAGACTGAATTGCAAGTCCTTTATAATCATCAAATATTTATTTACATTTTTATACACACATTAAGATGTGTTGGGTAAAAATCAATAAGAAAATAATCAAAATAATCAACATAAAGTCTTCCACTTCAGAAAGAGGCCTTTTCAATATGGTTCTTCTTTTAGCTAAATCCTTGTTTTCTATTTTTACAGACACTTGCATGTTGTCATAAAGAAATTATATCAGTCTTTTTTTTCGAAATTTTTATAAAATAAATTATCTAAAACATTATATATGTTATGTCTGGAAACTCCCCCTCCTCTCTCTCTCTCTCTCTCTCTCTCTCTCTCTCTCTCTCTCTCTCTCTCTCTCTCTCTCTCTCTCTCTCACTCTCTCTCTCTCTCTCTCTCTCTCTCTCTCTCTCTCTCTCTCTCTCTCTCTCGTGGTTCAAAGACAACTGTCATCCATCCATGCATTCGTTATCTTGTAAGCTAAGATAAACTAGACTAAACAGTTTACCTGGTTCTATAAATTTAACACACAATTATGCAAACTATTATCTTTTAAAAGTGTGAATGATGAAATAAGCACTTTTGCATATCCTATCCTTCTTTCAACTTTTTGATAAAATTAATTAAAATTTAGGCAATTGATCTTATGATCACAAAGGTGATGCTATTATGATGCATGATTATATATTGGTCGACCTATGTGGTATGTAATCGGTCTTTTTTCAGTATAAAAGTAGGAACATTTTACAGAGTCAGCATAGGTTATATCTAGCTTCTATCCTAAGGTACGTTTTCTGAACTAAACTTGTCTGCTATTAATTTTCAATATCGTGTTTGACTTTTATGTTTATGCTTTGAGAATTCAATGTACTAGAAATTTATCAAACACTGTTATAAGGGAAATATCTTTTTATTTGAAAGTTCATTTTTAATTAAAAAAAAAAGAACTAACTAAGTCAGTCACCAATTTTCCGCTCAGAGATCATGTTCATAATCCCGCTATTTGGTGAATTGGATATTATAATTTGTTCACTTTTTTATGCATTGTATCTTCCCTGTGTTTCACACTTTCTCTTGTTTTTTTGGTTGTTTTTTTTAAACTTAAAAGAGAACATTTGCAATATAATGAACGTTTTATGATCTCTTAAACTTTGATTTCGAAAGGTCTTACACACTTACGATATATCAATGTACCAAGTCAGGAATATGATAGTAGTTTTTTGTTTTGTCTCTTAAACATCTACGTAAACGTGTCCTCGTAATCAGTACCAGTGCATAAATAAGAAACCAAAGTGTCTGTTGTTCATATTCTTTGGCACAAATATATATATGATATACTGGAATGTTTTCCTTGCAGTACAGACGATCCATACCAAAATGTATTTCACTTTCGCCGTCGTTTTGTTGACTGTCTTCAGTTCTGCCTACAGCTCAGGTAAAGACTCATATGGATATGGAAGCGGGTATGGCTCTGGGTATGGATCCGGAGTTGGTGCTGGAGTTCTTCTAGGAGGTGTTGGAGGTGGATATGGTGGTTACGGAATCGGATCCAGTATAGGATCTTTAGCTGTTTTAGAAGGTGTTTCCGGTGCTGGGTATGGACCAGTAGGTAAAGGAGGATACGGACCAGCACCAGCTGTTGTCAGTGGTGGAGACGGCTCTGGTTATGGCTCTGGATATGGATCCGGAGTTGGATCTGCAGTCCTTCTAGGAGGTGGCGGTAGTGGATATGGTGGTTACGGAATCGGATCCGGTGTCGGATCTATAGCTGTTCTAGGAGGTGTATCCGGTGCAGGATATGGACCAGTAGGAAAAGGAGGATACGGACCAGCACCAGTTGTTGTCAGTGGTGGATACGGTTCTGGATATGGCTCTGGATATGGATCCGAACTTAGATCTGCAGTCCTTTTAGGAGGTGGCGGTAGCGGATATGGTGGTTACGGAATCGGATCCGGAGTCGGATCTTTAGCTGTTCTAGGAGGTGTATCCGGTGCAGGATATGGACAAGTAGGTAAAGGCGGATATGGACCAGCACCAGTTGTTGTCAGTGGGGGATACGGCTCTGGATATGGCTCTGGGTATGGATCCGGAGTTGGTTCTGCAGTCCTTCTAGGAGGTGGCGGAAGCGGATATGGACCAGTTTCAGTCGGAGCAGGTGACGGACCAGTCTCAGTAGTTTCCGCTGGTGTCGGAGGTTATGGTTACGGAAAAGGATCAAAATATTAGGTATGTATCCGTATGAAAACACAATATAAGTCCGTTCCGTCATGTTTTCATGGAGGAATGACGTTATGCGAGACTGATCCGTCTTGTGTCTATGATGTATAATATGAAAGGTTTCACTTAAGTTTTGACTGTAACAGTATTTTTAACATTGCAAACGGATGTTCATCAAAACTAAGAAGTCAATGCAAAATAAACATATCAAAGTAAACATAGGAGCGAACCTTCTATATGAATGTAAAAGGAAAATTGATTTTAATAAAACGCTATAAACAATGTTTTGTTTTATGAATAAATGTAGGATAATACTGTGAGAATACCTAGTACTAGTATTATAGATTGCTTGTAATCCTTTAGATGCGACGATTTGAAACTGTGCATTGTCATTAGGGAAAAAAATAATATGTATTCTATTAGAATACAGATTGTCACGCTTATCTTGATTGGATGAGGACTTTTGTCAATTGATTTCACGGATGATGTTCGCCATTGAAAGTAACCTTGCACAATCGCAGTTGAGGTTTCAAAAGTTTTGTTTATAAAAAAAAATAATAGGAGAATGGCATAATAATTGATATAAAAAAGTTTAATTGCATAGATTCAAAGACATGTCATATTTAAATTCATTATATTTTATTTGTTGTGCAGGTGAACTGATTATTAACAAGATCCCAGAAGATGATGATTCTATGTCAGACAACAGTCCGTGGTCCGTGTTAACTCAGCCCTTACATCGGTAAAAGAATGTACCACATATACAGAATTATATAGCTGAAGTTCATTAATAAAGATTTGCTTCCGAAACAATCATAGATTTGGAACTTATTTAATTCCATGAAATGTTCAAAGATAAAAAGTTGAAGTCATGTTTTTAACAGTTTTACGGTCGCCTCCTCGAGGTTTCTTGACCATTATAGAAAAAATGTCACAGATGACGACGGGTATGTCCCATTCATCCTAACCAAAATCATATTCTCTTGTCCTCGAATATGATTTCACTAAATGTGATTTATCACCATATTTGGTATGCATTGGCAATACGAGGGATGATACATTTGACGCACGGTTTGATTATCATTTAGAAATACATGTGGTCTTCACCCTTCTCACTTTCCATGAATTGGTGAGAGTTTGTGTTATTTGTTATCGTTTAGGTTATGTTTATAGACTGTTGTTTGTCTTTCGTTTATTTGATATGGCGTTGTCAGTTTGTATTCGAGTTCAAATACTCTTTTCTTGTTTCTTCCCCTTTGAACAATTGTTAAGTTACACTGTAATGTATGTGTATATCATTTAATTGGTCCCCAATGCTCTCCAACTTTATACTCTATTTTGGCCTTTTAAAATTTTTTTTTGATTCAAGCGTCATTGATGAGTCTTTTTAAGACGAAACGCGCGTCTGGCGTAATGTTAAAGTTTGATCCTGGTATCTATGATGAGTTTATTTGTAACCACTGGGTCGATGCCACTGCTGGTGGAGATTTATTTCCCCTAGGGTATCACCAGCCCAGTAGTCAGCACTTATGTGTTGACTTGAGCGGATATGGTGGTTACGGAATCGGATCCGGAGTCGGATCTTTAGCTGTTCTAGGAGGTGTATCCGGTGCAGGATATGGACCAGCAGGTAAAGGCGGATATGGACCAGCACCAGTTGTTGTCAGTGGGGGATACGGCTCTGGATATGGCTCTGGGTATGGATCCGGAGTTGGTTCTGCAGTCCTTCTAGGAGGTGGCGGAAGCGGATATGGACCAGTTTCAGTCGGAGCAGGTGACGGACCAGTCTCAGTAGTTTCCGCTGGTGTCGGAGGTTATGGTTACGGAAAAGGATCAAAATATTAGGTATGTATCCGTATGAAAACACAATATAAGTCCGTTCCGTCATGTTTTCATGGAGGAATGACGTTATGCGAGACTGATCCGTCTTGTGTCTATGATGTATAATATGAAAGGTTTCACTTAAGTTTTGACTGTAACAGTATTTTTAACATTGCAAACGGATGTTCATCAAAACTAAGAAGTCAATGCAAAATAAACATATCAAAGTAAACATAGGAGCGAACCTTCTATATGAATGTAAAAGGAAAATTGATTTTAATAAAACGCTATAAACAATGTTTTGTTTTATGAATAAATGTAGGATAATACTGTGAGAATACCTAGTACTAGTATTATAGATTGCTTGTAATCCTTTAGATGCGACGATTTGAAACTGTGCATTGTCATTAGGGAAAAAAATAATATGTATTCTATTAGAATACAGATTGTCACGCTTATCTTGATTGGATGAGGACTTTTGTCAATTGATTTCACGGATGATGTTCGCCATTGAAAGTAACCTTGCACAATCGCAGTTGAGGTTTCAAAAGTTTTGTTTATAAAAAAAAATAATAGGAGAATGGCATAATAATTGATATAAAAAAGTTTAATTGCATAGATTCAAAGACATGTCATATTTAAATTCATTATATTTTATTTGTTGTGCAGGTGAACTGATTATTAACAAGATCCCCGAAGATGATGATTCTATGTCAGACAACAGTCCGTGGTCCGTGTTAACTCAGCCCTTACATCGGTAAAAGAATGTACCACATATGCAGAATTATATAGCTGAAGTTCATTAATAAAGATTTGCTTCCGAAACAATCATAGATTTGGAACTTATTTATTTCCATGAAATGTTCAAAGATAAAAAGTTGAAGTCATGTTTTTAACAGTTTTACGGTCGCCTCCTCGAGGTTTCTTGACCATTATAGAAAAAATGTCACAGATGACGATGGGTATGTCCCATTCATCTTAACCAAAATCATATTCTCTTGTCCTCGAATATGATTTCACTAAATGTGATTTATCACCATATTTGGTATGCATTGGCAATACGAGGGATGATACATTTGACGCACGGTTTGATTATCATTTAGAAATACATGTGGTCTTCACCCTTCTCACTTTCCATGAATTGGTGAGAGTTTGTGTTATTTGTTATCGTTTAGGTTATGTTTATAGACTGTTGTTTGTCTTTCGTTTATTTGATATGGCGTTGTCAGTTTGTATTCTAGTTCAAATACTCTTTTCTTATTTCCCCCTTTGAACAGTTGTTAAGTTACACTGTAATGTATATGTATATCATTTAATTGGTCCCCAATGCTCTCCAACTTTATACTCTATTTTGGCCTTTTAAAATTTTTTTTTGATTCAAGCGTCATTGATGAGTCTTTTTAAGACGAAACGCGCGTCTGGCGTAATGTTAAAGTTTGATCCTGGTATCTATGATGAGTTTATTTGTAACCACTGGGTCGATGCCACTGCTGGTGGAGATTTATTTCCCCTAGGGTATCACCAGCCCAGTAGTCAGCACTTATGTGTTGATTTGAGTTATCATTGATATGTTCATAATTATAAATAAACTGTTATACAAACTTTGAATTTTTTTTAAAACTAAGTCTTTTCTACCTCAGGAATAAATTACCTTAGCTGTATTTGGCAAACGTTTTAGGATTTTTTGGTCCTCAATGCTCTTCATCTCTATACTCTATTTTGGCCTTTTAAACATTTTTTGATTCAAGCGTCACTGATTTTGTCTTTTTTAGACGAAACGCGCGTATGGCGTAATGTTAAAGTTTGATCCTGGTATCTATGATGAGTTTTTTTGCAGGAGAACAACGACACAACAGACACACAACACAAAAAGTCAAACCTAGACGCTTACAAATGAGGAATCAAGATCATTTCACTAGTTGAAATGTTGAAAGCGGTTGACATGTAAGCTCATTATTATAGTGGATAAACAACTTTTCATTGCAAGGAAATATATTATCGAAAGCGAGTGATTTGTGAGGTACATTTACATTTGCAGCTTCTTCTAATAACAACGTGTACTACCAACAAAATATATAACGCCACATCCGATTGCTAACACAATTTTAGGGAAATATTCCCTTGAGTTTGACTATTGTAGGGATTTAATTCTACATTTCATTGCAGTAAAAAAATGTCGAGTCATTAACACATATCTTTGGTGCTTCTTTAATTCTTATTTATGAAACATTTTGGAAACTTGGTGTTACATTGTTACTGAAACTTATACAAGAGAAGAAAAGGGAAAGAATAGGATTATTAATTTCTGGGGATGGTAAAGGAGTAGGTCCAGTAAGACCCCATTTTGGCCCCAAAATATAGCAGTTTTACAAAATTGTTAAAATGTAAACTTTTAGTTATTTATTGGACAGTAGAATGCTTCTGCTACATAAATATGGGCTCTTTTTGACTTGATAATGCACATATATCGGGTACTAGCACCATTAAGTCATGCTAAATTACTGAAATCTTCACAATTCTAGCATTTTTGTTACATTTTAGACGGTTTTCGTGTAAAACGAAAATGGCCGCATTCGTGATCATCCTTATTATTGAAATGTAAGTTGTATTTTATGATAATACATACCATATATAAAGGCTGAGGATGAACACGGATGCGGCCACTTTCATTTTTGACAAAAACCATCTGAAAAGTGACATTTTTCGGCATATTTGGTAGATTTTTCATATTTGAGCTTGAATCGGATCGTTTTTAATGACTAAATCAGTTAAAATCTTTCACATAAACTATTTGATTCAAACGAAATAGACACTAAAGTGTTTAAAAAGTGGTCAAAATCAATCGTCAGATGAACCTGAAATTTGAGGCCAAAATTGGTCCTTACCGGACCTACTCTTATATGCAATGTTATGTTATGTTTAATTTCGTATATAGTACTGACATGATAAAACCTTAGCCATTCAAATATTTCTTCATTTGAAACAACGAATTCTGAACATTTTTTTTAAGTGAAAACTTATTAAAGGTTATAAGAGTACAATCTATGGTGTTATTATATCAGAAGTACATTTTGATTGTTATAAAATCTATGTATTTCCTTGTACAAGTTTATGATCATTCAGATGGTTATTGGACTATGCATGTAGGTATTAAAATATCAAACTTTCAAAAAAGAAGATGAGGTACACAGTAAACAATCCAACGTTGACATTACGTCGTGACAACGTAATACAATCGTTGTGACAACGTAGTGAAATTACGTTGGTACAACGTAATTTGGTGGACTCAAAGGCACGTGCTGACACCCATCCACACAACGTTGGCACAAGGTAATTTGTGACGTAATTTATTACTCAACTGTAAATGACCCTTGTCCTCATTTGATTGATAAGAGCAATAAAATTCCATTGAAGAAGTAAACAGGGTCTATATTTTCTTCTTTTCACCTGTTTTAAGTTGTAAATTTTTCAATGTAGGAAAGATGGACAAAGTAGATATAGGAAGATGTGGTATGAGTGCCAATGAGTCAACTCTCCATCCAAATCACAATTTATAAAAGAAAACCATTATATAGGTCAAGGTACGGCCTTCAACACGGAGCCTTGGCTCACACCAAACAACAAGCTATAAAGGGCCCCAAAATTACTTGTTCAAAACTATTCAAACGGGAAAACCAACGGTCTAATTAATATAAAAAAACATGAAACATGTATAAATTACATAAACCAACGACAACAATTTCGATAAATGCTCTACTTCCAAACTGCCAGCAGTGTATAATATAGTCACAAAAGTGTTTTTTTTTACCTTTTAGTCAGGTTTAAATATCAAATGTATTTTGTCCAATTCATGTTTTACACAGTTTTATGGTTAAAGTCTTAGTTTTATTTTTTGCAATACTGAAGTACAAGATTTACACATTTCCATTTAACAAAAGCAACTTTCCTTCAAAAATTTAACACATAATACTATTCAAAAACTGAGATTTTGTATAATGGCCAATGAGACAACCCTCTATCCTAAAATCAAATATTAATGATGTTAGCAATTAAGGTAAATGTACAGCCTTCAACATGACACTTTGGTACATGCTGCAACTTCTAAATGTTTAGAGTTTCAGTGTCCTAGACTAATAATTTAACTTTATGATGGTGGAAATTCTAGAATGTAGATTTCTTTTTGACGAAGGGAAACATTTTTAATAAATTATTCAGAAGTACAAAAAACTACCACATATACCTTAATATTTACTGTAGAATCATTCAGTTGGATTCACTACACAATGACAAGCTAGGAAAAATATTTGGAAAAGCCCCCAAAGTCAATAGTTTATAAATATATATTCTACACAACTTATACACACTTCTAAAAATATCCCAAAATGAAGAAAATACCTGAAATTCAATCAAACTAACTATTGCTTTTTCCATTTACCAACTAGAGATAGACCTATCCAAAAGTTAAGACTTCTTTTCTTAGGTACATGAACCAATAAAAAAATAATAGTATGTTTCTGATTTTTTTGTAATTTTATTCCAAATTCTAGTCTTGTGTTGGTTGTATACATGACATTCCAAGTTTTGGTTTTCTGCCCTCTCATCAGCTGGTCTTGTGATAGTTTCCGGTCTCTGAAAAAAAAATCATAAATTATAAAATAGTAAAAAAAAATTATCCCAACTTAGGAATAACAGCAGTTCTTAAAAAAATATCCTTGTGTAAACATAATCAATATTTCTTATGCTGGTCGTATAATAAATCTTGCAGATTCATAATCATGTTGTGTTGTTACTGAGATGTTTGTATCTTTGGCAATTTATATACATATTTTGATAATGTATGTTAGAAATTTTAACATAATTTCAGCAGTATATGATAATTTATAACTTTTAGTTAACCTGTGTCCACCCCCAGGGACAACCCTTTTTAAACCCCAGCACAGACAAAATTAAAAATATAAAAGAACAACACTCCCTTTGCATTTTGGTATTTCAAAAACAACCACCCCCGTAAACAGGCGTATTAAAAGGAAGTATGGTTTCTCAAAATTGTCATTCATCAATTACAAATGTAATTTAAGATATTCTTAGGATTTTACCTTAATCTGACATGTTAATAAATTAATTATCCACAAATGATGTTATTAAAGGACATAACTTATGAAGAACAGTTAAACAGATGCTCTTCAAAATCAAACTCTGCGTTTTATGATAACAAGCATTGTGTATAAATTTCATAACATGTGGTTCAGGCAAAGTTAAAGATCAGGAACCAACTTTGAGTTCAATGTATATGTATGTACGTACAGTACAAGAGTAAAACTATAGCGGTCAATGTAGGAGTCATAAAAAGAGCTGATCAACTGATGTTTACCTTTTTATATCTTGGTCCATCTTTTTGAGCTGGTGCATGCTTACACTGTAAGTATTACTGCAATGCATTCCACAACCTCAGACACATTGGATCTGTGGATTTTTATGCAAGATTCTGGAAAAAAAATCATAAATACATTCAATTATCTTCTATATTGATAGGTCTGTGTACATGCGTGTCAGTCAAAAAAATCTTTGGGAGAACCAGGTAAGTGAAAAATTTACATGCATTCCATATGTAAATTTTTGAGTTTTAGGAATGATTACATTTTGTATGACATTGTTTCTGATCACATATTTAGTGAGTTTATTATAGCTCGTCATTAATAAACATGTAGATTTCATACCATAAATTGAATAGCAAAAACGACGTCCCTATATACTGTTTTTTAAACCCCAGTAAACTGGGTTTTACCCTAACAACAGGAAAATGTTACATTTTACCCAACTTTTCCCAACTGGTACGTGGAAGTCGTGGATCCTAGTCTAAATAATTATGAAATCTTGGAAGCCTTTTTAAAAAAAAAAAATCTGTGACGCCTTCCTATGACGACCTAGTCCCAAATAATTATGACATCTTGGAAGGCTATTTTATTTATTTTTTTCTGTGACGCCTATCTACATGATATGACAGTCATTGGCACAATTGTCTATTCCTATGTCAGATCCAGATATACATTGATTATTGGTTTCGTTATGTCCAGTGGCAAATATTTCATGCAGGTCTAGGACGACCACCAGTGATACAGTATTCACGCTGATTGGCAGCCCAGGCTTATAAAATTGTTATCAGGCCTGTAAAAATCATATCTACAGGCCAAAAAATCAAACTTAAAAATTTCAAAAACTGAGCTCTGGGCCTGTAGATTTTCCATAGGCGGATCCAGGGGGCCCGGGCCCCCTTTTGTGGTTAAAATTTGGTTGATTATATAGGGAATCATTGAACCATGACTGGAGCCCCCCCCCTTCCCCCCTTTAGGAAAAGTTCTGGATTCGCCACTGATTTAACAGTTCATCGTGGAGACTGGTGATACATGTAGTATTATCATAAATAGGACAAGTTTGTAATATGCCAAGTTTGTAATGTGCCGAGATTGTAATGGGGCGAGTTTGTTATGTACCGCATTTGTAATATTGATCAGACTTTTATGATTCCAACATTATTTAAAAATAAGTGCAAAAGCTTTTAAATATAGGGATTATAGGAGGTGTCATGGACTGATGATGGAGAGAAAACCATTGCCCCCTCCCCCTTTTTTAATTTCTACAGTCATTTGCTTAATATATCTTAAAAAACAACACAAGTTAATTGAGCAGTTTGAAAAATGGATTCATATATCACATATTTTGGCCAAAATATCTTGTACAAGTACCAGTGCAATAATATATTGACAGTAAAAGAAGAAGTATCATATTTCAACACGGTCACCAGTCAACAGATTTGAACTAGGCGCCCTACACTGCAACATATGTTTTATTTTCTTAAATCATACTTGTTGTTATCATTAAAAACCTTTTTGACGTAATGTGCAATTTATATTTTACCTTTTCTTTGTTCTGGAATCTGAATCGAGCTAAATTTCACTGCAAATTTTATCACTGTTTTCAAAAATCAGGCGGTAAAAGTGCGCATGCTCAGAGTTTTCGTAGTATGCGGCGGTAAAACTCCAGGACTGCTGAACGTGTAAAATAAACAAAATGTTACGTCGGATTATGACAGTTATAAGCACGTTGTCACAACGTAATAAAATGTTACGTCAAGACAGGGTACTAAATTTACGCAAATTCGACGTAATTTTATAACGTCGTCTGTACGTCTGCATCCAACGTTGGGGTTTTACGTTCCCACAACGTTGGTACGACGTACACTCAAGACATGACGTTCAGACGACCATTAACCAACGTTGGGAGTACGTCGTGTGTTTACTGGGTATGATGTCAATATAACACTCTACAGACCAAATGACAGAGAAATAAACAACTATAGGTTTTTGCTTCAATAATGAGCAAAACTCATGCCACATAAAAAGGCCCCGAAATCACAAATGTAAAATAATGCAAGAAATATAAAAATTGCCTTGTTTAAGTACAAGAAAATAAACTTAAAACAAATATGCAACACAGCAACAAACGACAACAACTGAATTAAAGGCTCCTGAATTGGGACAGGCACATATATACAGAATGTTGTGGGTTTAAACCTGCAAGCGGGATGATCAAAATCCTTCCCCTAACATTGGACATTGGTGTCACAATACATTATTTTCAACTAAAACTCAGTAAAAAATAAACTCATCAGATGAATGCAAATAGAAATACACATACTTTAGTAACAAAAACACAATGTGACCAGGTACTTGTACATCCCAACAACAAAACAACACTAAGTAAAGATCTAAGAGTACTCCATTCGTTTGATGTGATTGAGCTGCTGATTTTCACATTTGATTATAGACTTTCTTTTTGAATTTTCTTCATAGTTCAGTATTTGTGTGAATTTATCTTTTATTGACAAAAATAAGTGTATAAAGATCATGATGACATATTGGTTCCATAAGTGCGTCACTGTTTGTGATGTACTGTGGTTGTTGGCAAATGTTCTTAATTGTTCTACTGTTTTTATGCCGTGTCGACTAATAAATTATTTGTTTGTGCTGTTTTTCTGTCACGTAGCGTTGTCATTTGAGCTATATTTATTAACATTGCTATAACCATATTCCCAATTATAACATCTAACGAATATTGTTACAGCTGTTCTGTATAGCACATTTGTATACTCAGTTTTAATATTGTATAGCACATTTTTATACTCAGTTTTAATATTGTATAGCACATTTGTATACTCAGTGTTAATATTGTAAAGCACCTGTGGATACTCAGTGTTAATATTGTATAGCACATTTGTTTACTCAGTGTTAATATTGTATAGCACCTGTGTATACTCAGTGTTAATATTGTATAGCACATTTGTTTACTCAGTGTTAATATTGTATAGCACCAGTGTATACTCAGTGTTGATATTGTATAGTACATTTGTATACTCAGTTTTAATATTGAGCGTATTAATTGCTGATCTTCAAGATATAACAGAATATGATAAGTCTATAAAGTCACTATTCTACGACTCAATAAAACAATGAACAGGTGCATGTGTGTCAAAAAAATAATTGTTCAAAAACAATTGTTAAATATTATCGTTTACTGTTTCTTTAATTAACAATGAAACACAACACTATTAATAGATGACGTGACCATTAACAGTAGACTTGGCGTCGTTAACCCTGTCATGAAGGGGCCCCTATAAAATTTACAAAACCCCTATGATTTAATAGGGGGTCACCACGTGACGTCTCAAAACCAATCAAAACTAAATAATGTACCCGCGGTGCGATAATATTATTTGGAGCTTAAAACAGGCTCCTATTAGAAGTGGCAGCTACATATAACCCATATTGTTAGTGGGAGATTAATACAGTCCCTTTTGTCAGTAGAAGCTAAATACAGGAGGTGAAGTTATTATCGCTGTCGCAGTCAATATCACTGTTATGCGGGCAGTCAATTTATCACAATAATGACCAGTTCTTAAATAACTCTTACGTTTATTTAATTGAGGGTACCGTTATTTGGAGTACACTGAACTATTACACAATTTTATTTCGGAGCCAGCTGAGGACCACCTCCGGGATTTTCTCTCTACGTTGAAGATCAATTGGTGACCTTCGGCTCTTATCTGCTCTGTGGTCGGGTTGTTTTCTCTTTCTCTTTGACATATTTCCCCATTTCCATTCTCAAATTTGTTCAAATTGTTCAAAGCAAACTCGAGTTACAGTACGATTTCTATATGAAAAAAAGTAAAATCACAAAAAATACTGAACTTCGAGATGAAAGTCCCTAAACAAACGGCTAAATCAAAAAATCAAACACACCAAATGAATGGATAACAACTGTTATAATTCTTGGTACAGTCATTTTCTTATGTGGAAAGAAGAAGAAGAAGAAGAAGAAGAAGAAGAAGAAGAAGAAGAAGAAGAAGAAGAAGAAGAAGAAGAACCCGGTACCCGGTACACAACTTTCCTGATTTTTTTTATAATGAATCAAACAAAAGGTAAACTATAAAACGCTCAATTCCTACATTTTCATCATTTTTATGTTGTGAAAAAAGTAGATGTTCCGTAATACATTTAAGTTCTTAAAATAACTGTTTACTGACTAGAATATTTGATGCATTTGTATGTACTTATTCACCAAGTGTAGTGACCTTCTGTAACACTCACTATACAGACATACAATATGCATGGACCGTACGTGATTTTGTTACTATTAACATAGAATACATTAGTATCTTCACTAACCTACTGACTACGCGATATTTAAAGTACAACATAATATATAACGGGAGTTAATGCTGTACATATTGTTTTACGAAGACACATTTATGACCAGTTTGACATATTTCACTGTTCCATAAACAAGTGTTGGTGTCTTCTTTTAATTCATTGCTATTGCAAAATATATATCTATATGGTTAGAAAATTGTTCCATTGGTTTAAAAGGATTATGAAATATACGGTTTAAAAAAAAGTACATTGATTGTTTTGTTGGCCTGTTAAAATTAATCATATTTATTCAGTGTACTTTTACAGGTTTCCGGTTCTTTTCAAAGCTATACATGATGAACTTTTGAGTTTCTACGATAATTGTTCACCTTCTGGTGGAAAAAAGTGAGAATGAAGAAAAATATTATGGATTATGTAGATTGGAAGACGTCAATATCAAATGCTAAATAAAGCAAATGGAAATCCATTTTAGCTACTTCCTTTTATTCTGTTTTATCGAAGAAACATACAAATCAGAAATTATATATTATTTTTTTGTTTTATTTACGATATACATTGTGCATGTAAAAAGTGTTTTTATGAATGCATTAGATATAAAAAAGAATGAAAATGTGGCATGATTGCTAATGAGACAACTCTCACAAGAGACCAAACTGACACAGAATGTTACAACTATTATTCACCGTACGACCTTTATCAATGAACCATGCCCATTCCGCATATTCAGCTTTAAAAGGTACCAAAGTGACAATATAATAAAAATTCAAAACGAGAAATCTTACGGCCTAAATTAACTACAACGAATGAACGAAAAATATACATGTAACACAAAAAAAAAAATGTAAACCACTGATTTACAGGCTCCTAACTTGGGACAGGCACATCATAGAAAATGTGGCGGGGTTAAACATGTTATTGGGATCCCAACCCTTCCCCGAGCCTGGGACAGTGATGCAACAGTACAAAACAAGATCGAACTATGAAAAAGGCTTATCTCATCAGATGGATAAACATACAAATACTACAAATACCAGTGGACGTGTCCGAGAAGTTGTACATCCTAACAAAAAGACACTAAGTACAGATCCGATAGTACTCGCAGTTACTGAGAGCTATTTAAAGGCCACTAACAACTATAATACAATAAATCATTCATCTAAAACTAAATTATCAATCAGTACACATCCAACATCCAATGGATTTAGTCATGTAAATAATAATAATAATAATAATAATAATAATAATAATAATAATAATAATGATTATGATTTTTAGTTTTAACAAATGAAATAGTGTAGAGTTCGGTATACACAACTCTCCTGAAAAAGCATGGAGCAATCAAAGGTAAAACAAATAAACGGTCAATAATTTAAAAAGCCGAAGATTTTAAAAAGCCGAAGATTTTGAAAAGCCGTAGGTTTTGAAAAGCAGTAGATTATTATATTGAAAAGCCGACGATTTTAAAAAGCCGAAAATTTTGAAAAGCCGTAGATCTTGAAAAGCCGTAGAATTTGAAAAGCCAAAGATTTTGAAAAAGCCGTAGATTTTGAAAAGCAGAAGATTTTGAAAAGCCGAAGATTTTGAAAAGCCGAAGATTTTGAAAAGCCGAAGATTGTAGAATTTATAATAATCGGCGGGATTGTCAAAGCCGGAGATTTATTTGTATCAATGTATTTTTAAGGGGAAAAAAATAATAATAATCGGTGGGTTCACTCTTGCTTTCCATACAATACATACATTTTTAATCATTTTTATTTGTGAAAAAAAAATGTTCCGTAACATTAAAGCGTTTAAAAATAACTGTTTAATGAATAAAATATTTTGATACATTTGTACGTACCTATTACCAGGTATAATGACCTTCTGTCAAATCACTATACAGATATACAATGTGCATGTCCCGTACGTGATTTTGTTACTTGAAGCATAGAAGATATTTGTATCTTCACTAACCTACTGACTACGCTACATTTTAGGTACATTATAATATATAACGAGGGTTAGTATTGTATTTGTTGTTTTATGATGACACATTTATAACCAGATTGACACATATGTCTGTGTTCCATAAATATTTTATAAGTGTTGATGTATTGTTTTAATTCATTACTTTTGCGAAATATATATTTATAAGGTTAAAAATTTGATCCATTGTTGTTAAAGGATTATGAAAATTACGGTTTTCAAAAAAAAGTGCATGAATTGTTTTTTTGGCCTGTTAAAATTGTTCAGATGTATTCATTGTTTTTCTAACAGGATTCAGGTTCTTACATTTTGAGTTTCTACTATAATTGTTCACCTCCTGCTGTGAAAAAATGAGACTGAAAGAAAATATTAGAGGTTATGTAGATTTGAAGACCTCAATATCAAATGTTGAATCAACAAAATGGAAATCCCTTTAACTTCTTCATTCTATTCTATGTTTTGTCGAAGAAACATGCAAATAAGAAATGATATATGTATTTTTTGTTTTATTCACGATATACATTTTCAAATAAAAAGAGTTTTTATGTATGCATTATATTTATAAAAAAGAAGATGTAATGGCCAATGAGACAACTCTCCACAAGACACCAACTGACACCGAAATTAACAGCTATAGGTCACCGTCCGGCCCTTAACAATGTGCCATGTCAAAACAGAATATTCAGCCTTTAAAGGGTTTAGAAGTGACAATGAAAAACAATTCAAACCAGAAAACTAACGGCCTTATTTATGAAAAATAAATGAACGAAAAACAAATATTTAACACATAAAAAAAACGACAACCACTGAATAACAGGCTCCTGACTTGGGACAGGCACATACATAGAGAATGTGGCGGGGTTAAGAATGTTAGTGGAATCCCAACCCTTCCCCTAACCTGGGACAGTGGTGTAACAGTACAAAATAAGAAAGAACTATAACAATCAGTTGAAAAAGGCAGATGGATAAAAAAAATACTACTAATACAAGTAAACGTGGCCGGGTTCTTGTTCATCCCAACAAAAAGTACAGATCTGAGAGTAATCGTAATTTCTGACTGCTAGTTCAAAGCCACTAACAACTAATACAAAAAATCATGCATCTTAGAATTTATTACCAATCAGTACACGTTAAACATCAAGTGGATTTAGTGTAAAGACGTCATAGGCAGAGACAAAACAGGACCTTGTGAAATATCAGGATACAGGTATAGAAAGATTGTAGATCCATGAATGTGTATATGTATATAACAATGATATTAAGATAAAGGAAGATGTGGTATGAGTGCCAATGAGACAACTATCAATCCAAATAACAATTTATAAAAGTAAATCATTATAGGTCAAGGCACGGCCTTCAACACGGAGCCTTGTCTCACACCGAACAACAAGCTATAAAGGGCCCCAAAATTACTAGACAGTTTAAAACCATTCAAAGGGGAAAACCAACGGTCTAATATATATATAAAAACAGAAACGAGAAACACGTATACATTGCATAAACAAACGACAACTACTGTACATCAGATACCTGACTTAGGAAAGGTGCAAACATTTGCAGCGGGATTAAACATTTTAATTATATCAAACTTATCCCTTTTCTGAGACAATAACACAACATCACAGCATACAAAAGCACACAATAAAATATCAATAGGAAGGCTTAACTCAATCAAAAAACGTAAATTAACACACTATATTATGAACAAATAAATTTGTTCTGCGATGCCTGAATGCAAATACATAGTTAATAAAGTTATTAGGGATAGATATGCTATATATTTAAGGTCAAAAGTAAATAGACAAGTTTAAACAAAGCTATGGTAAGATACCACTGTGAAATATTTAACAACTTGAAGAAAATCCTCACTTTTGAAAAAAAAAATGGTTTCATATTTAACACAGGTATATAAAAATAATTTTGTCGTTACGTATACTAAATCGTCCTATTTGGGAATACAAAGAAAGTTCTATAATATAAATAAACATAATCTAGCATTTGGTACATATGGGGTGAGTATCAACAATATAACTATACAATTAGAGCTCGATAGCTCTTCCTGTACAGATTTATGAAGATATTGAACAATTTTGATGTTCATAGTACGAAGAATTTAGTTATCTTTTTATTTACCGATAACAAAATTAATATTAATACCAATAAACAAAATATTAAGTGATCTAATTGGGGTCACTGTATTGAATTGGTAACCTTTTAGAATAAGTTTATTTAAAGGATCAATAAGTTTACAAATTTTAATTTCTGGGCACGGTAAACAATATTTCAGTAGAAATGTGGATGTGCAATTCAGTTTGAGGTAACTAAGTTTAAAAGTTTTCTACAGATACAACCAAACTTCAAAATCAAATCTTTATATTTAAAGAATGTATTAAAGGTTTTAAGTACTTTGTGATAACGAAATCCCATGTTTAATAATTTACCAGTAATACATGGATTATGTTTGTTCTAATTGAAAACGTTACAACAGACACGGGCATATCGAACAAGTTGTGAAATATAAACACCGTAATGTGGTGCCAAAGGAACATCACCATTCAAAAAGGGAAAATTAACAATCCTTTTTGTCGTAAATGTAAGTGTGTGAATATTGCGGTTAAAAACTAAAATATCTAAATCTAGGAAAGGACAGTGATCACCTGTTTAATATTTTTATTTAACGTAAGTTCCTTTATGTACATTTTCGCAGTATATTGAGAAAATTCTTAATTATTTAACGACAAAAATATCATTCAGATTACGGTAGATGTCAGTTGTAGTGAAAGTGTATCATAAGTCGTTTTCGGTTGCCATCCTCTTTATGATATGTTAGATTCTTGTGACTTTAATTAATATATAAAGATAGATACTGTTATGGATGATGACACACTTATGAAATAAATGATCTAAATCCTTATCTATGTAATGTCTAAAATCGTCCGAAAACTCCTCTCTCTCTTATTTTGTGGTTTCTTTCATTTTTTTTTATAAAATAAATTAATATTTTGAAAATTGATCGAATAAGTGACATCAAAGCATTTATGATGCATGATTACAAATGGTTTGACTATGTGGTATGTCATCAGTCTTTTTTCAGTATAAAAGTAGGAACATTTTACAGAGTCAGCATAGGTTATATCCAGCTCCTATCTTAAGGTAAGTTTTCTGATGTCTTACTAGAATTGTCTGCTGTTAATTTTCAATATCGTGTTTGACTTTTATGTTTATGCTTTGAGAAATCATGGCACTAAGAATCCATCAAACACTGTTATAAGGGAAACACTATCTTTTTATTCGATAGTTCAATTTAAATGAAAACTATCTAAGAAAGTCAATCACCAATTTCCCCCTTAGGGATCACGTGCAAAGTCCCGCTATTTGTTGATGTAGATTGATTTATTTTTTTATACTTCGTATCTTCCCTGTGTTTTAAACTTTCACTTGTTTGGGTTTTCTTGTCTTTGGTTTTTGTACATTTATAAATGGATTTCAGGGAGCTTGAAAGAGAATAAATATTCAAGAGAATACTTTCTATTTAAATAAATGTTTAATGAATTCATTCGAAAAGCTCATATCCACTTATGATATATCAATGTATATTTTGCTCTGTTGAAGTTTATTTTATAAACAACCCGATTTTTCTATGTTGGTTTATGTATCTACGACACCTTTTCTTTATATACAAAATTGACAATTACCGAATACACGGTTGGTTTTGTTTTTTTTTTTCAATCTAAAGATAAAGAATTTACAAAAGAAGGACTTTGCTTTTAATTTTTCAATCGGTTTGGTAATTAATATTTTAAATTTGCATAAGTCTGACGTAAAGCAAATCTTTGTTTTTTTTCTCAAGTATTTGTCTCTCACGCAACTAAGTAGACTTGTCCTTATTCAGTACACGCATAATGATAGGAAATCAAGTTATCTGTGGTATTTGTGTAAAAAAAAAATTTTGCCTCAAAAATTTATGATATAATGTAATGTTTTCCTTGTAGTACAGACGATCCATACCAAAATGTATTTCACATTAGCCGTCGTTTTGCTGACTGTCTTCAGTTCTGCCTACAGCTCTGGCAAAGACTCATATGGATATGGAAGCGGGTATGGCTCTGGATATGGATCCGGAGTTGGTGTTGGATTACTTCTAGGAGGTGTTGGAGGTGGATATGGTGGTAACGGAATCGGATCCGGTGTCGGATCTTTAGCTGTTCTAGGAGGTGTTTCCGGTGCTGGATACGGACCAGTAGGTAATGGCGGATACGGACCAGCACCAGTTGTTGTCAGTGGTGGATACGGTTCTGGATATGGCTCTGGGTATGGATCCGGACTTGGATCTGCAGTCCTTCTAGGAGGTGGCGGTAGTGGATATGGTGGTTACGGAATCGGATCCGGTGTCGGATCTTTAGCTGTTCTAGGAGGTGTATCCGGTGCAGGATATGGACCAGTAGGAAAAGGCGGATACGGACCAGCACCAGTTGTTGTCAGTGGTGGATACGGTTCTGGATATGGCTCTGGGTATGGATCCGGACTTGGATCTACAGTCCTTTTAGGAGGTGGCGGTAGCGGATATGGTGGATACGGAATCGGATCCGGTGTCGGATCTTTAGCTGTTCTAGGAAGTGTATCCGGCGCTGGATATGGACCAGTAGATAAAGGCGGATACGGACCAGCTCCAGTTGTTGTTAGTGGTGGATACGGCTCTGGATATGGCTCTGGATATGGATCCGGAGTTGGTTCTGCAGTCCTTCTAGGAGGTGGAGGAAGCGGATATGGACCAGTTTCAGTCGGAGCAGGATACGGACCAGTCTCAGTAGTTTCCGCTGGTGTCGGAGGTGGTTATGGTTACGGAAAAGGATCCAAATATTAGGTATGTATCCGTATGGAAACACAATATAAGTCCGTTCCGTCATGTTTTCAAAGAGAAATAACGTTATGCTAGACTAATCAGTCCGAGTATCTATAGTGTATAATGTAAAAGGTCATACTAAAGCTTTGACTGTAAAAGGTCATACTAAAGCTTTGACTGTAAAAGTATTTTTAACATTGCAAAAGGATTTTTATCAAAACTAAGAAGACGATGAAAACTTAGCGTATCAAAGTAAACATTTGAGTAAATCTTTCTTTATGATTGTAAAAGGAACATTGATCTTAACAAAACGCTACACACAATGTTTTTTTTAACAAATAAAAATTTTGTCACGCTATTTTTGACTGGATGATGACTTTTGCCCATTTATTTCATGGGTGACGTTCACCATTGAAAGTAACCTTGCGCAATAGCAGTTGAGGTTTCAAGTGTTTTATCTTTTAAAAAAGGAAGAATTGAAATAGAAATATAGAGAATCAAAGCCATTACATATTTCTATTCATTATGTTTTATATTTGCAGAATAATTGATTATTTACAAGATCCCCGAAGATGATGACTCCATAGTACTTTCAATGTCAGGAACCGTCCGTTGTCCGTGTAAACTCACTCATTACATCGGTCGAGGACTTTACTACAGAATTATATAGATGAAGTTCATTAATAAAGATTTGCCTTCGAAATAATTACAGATTGAGAACTTATTTATATTCCAAAATGGATCCTAGTCGCAATGTTGAAGTTATGCATTTGAAACTTTTAAGGATGGAATCTCTGTTTGGGTTCACCGTTATTGGATATACGTTTCACAAATGACGACGGACATTCGTTTTCTCGTTTGAATTGTTTTACATTGTCTTGTCGGGGCCTTTTATAGCTGACTATGCGGTATGGGCTTTGCTCATTGTTGAAGGCCGTACGGCGACCTATAGTTGTTAATGTCTGTGTCATTTTAGTCTCTTGTGGACAGTTGTCTCATCATGGCAATCATACCACATCTTCTTTTTTTATATGTTCAAATCATCGTTATTACAATCCCATTCTTAATCCCAGTCCTGCAGTATGACATATCACCGAATGGTTTTTATCATTTGTTGTCGATTAGCAACACGAGTGGTGCTACTTTTTAAGCAGGATCTGCTTAGCATTTGCAAACACCTTTGATATCCAAAACCCCTCTCCAGATTTTTTTATTTTTATTTTTTTGTTGAATTAGAGGTATTCAATACTTTTTCATGATACTTGTAGAATGTTATTTGTCTTTCTGTTTTTTTACATGTCGTTATTAATTTGTTTCCAATTTGAGAGTACAAATATATTTTCTTCAGCAACTCATTTACTACTAATCTTATTTACCACGAGTAAAAGGAAATGTTAGGAAAACGTGCCGTAACAGCAGTGAAAAAAACAGAATTTCGAAGGTACCATACTACAGTCTTCTACAAACAATGAGGTTTGAACACTTTAATATGGAGCTCTCAAAACCATTAAATATAGAATTGAAAACAAAGATAGTAGGAGATGGAAAGGAGAAATAAAATTGGTGTCAGATCACTTTCTTTTGATAGAAAGCAAAAACATAAAAAAAAAATACATTTCAAACTCAAATCATACATGTACAAAGTGGCAAAAATAGATTTAATTTTTGTCAAAGAGGTAAATTTCATTTCCTTTGTAGAAGACAGACCAAACGAGGCTTATTAAAAAAAGATAGATGGTTGTTCCCTCCTAGGACTGATATATTTGCCGACATATACATTGTAACACCGTGCATGCCGGACATTTTCTCTCACTTGCACACACTGTCATAACTGTTGTATCTTATTTATTTTTAAATGATTTAATTTTGGATGTAACGCGTCTTCTGATTGACTGACAGTGTTTTGCTTATCAGCTCATAGACATAATTTTGTTATGTGACCGTGAAGTCATCAAAGTTTTTCCAATGTTTACTCCGGCTTAAAATGGAATTCAGAATTAAATTAAAATAAAATGACAGTAATATATTTTCTGTCTATTCGAAATAACATATGCCTTTATAGACAAAAACAATATTACAGTCATTCCTTAAATGTATTAAACATTTTTTTCATATTAAGGTTATGAATCCTGATCTTTTTATCAATTATTTCAATTGATTTCAAGTAAACTCGTAAAGCAAAGCATAAACGCAACTTAATTTCGAACATTGAAATTAATCATTATAATGATTATTCGGTTTCGCTATACAACATATTCCATATATTATAGGAGAATGGCCAACGTAGATACAAGTATCTTGTCTTAGGGAGGGATAAATCCTACTTTGTGAAGGATCACTCTGATTCAAACAAAAAATTCTCTGAAACTGATAATATCAAGATGCTTGATTTCTTGATTTACAACATATTTGTTACGTTCGGAGGACGTGTTTTTCAACAGACTGTCGGCATTCCAATGGGAACAAATTGTGCCCCTCTACTTGCCGACTTGTTTCTTTATTATTATTAGGCTGACTTCATACAGGAACTTCTTAGGAAGAAAGATAAGAAGTTAGCGATATCCTTTAACTCCACTTTCCGCTATATAAATGATGTTCTTTCACCAAATAATTCAAACTTTGGCGATTATGTGGAACGCATCTATCCCATCGAACTAGAGATAAAAGATACTTACTACAGATACAGTTAAGTCGGCCTCATATCTTGACTTACATCTAGAATTTGACAATGAGGATCGGTTGTAAACAAAACTTAACGGCAAAAGAGATGATTTCAGCTTTCCAATCGTGAACTTTCCATTTCTAAGTAGCAACATTCCAGCAGCACCTGCATACGGGGTATATATCTCCCAATTGATACGATATTCCCGTGCTGGCATTTCCTATCATGATTTTCTTGATAGAGGGTTGCTGTTCACAAGGAAGCTATTGAACCAAGAGTTCCAAATGGTGAAGTTGAAATCACCCCTTCGTAAATTTTACGGACGCCATCACGAGTTGGTTGACCGTTAAGGAATGACCGTTTCACAAATGATATCGGATATGTTTCTTACGTCGTAACTACAATCCCCTTCCCTTTCATGAATGTGACCTACCGAATTAGACTATTTACCGGATTTGTTATCACATAAGCAACACGGCGGGTGCCACATGTTGAGCAGGATCTGCTTACCCTTCCGGAGCACCTGAGATCACCCCTAGTTTTTGGTGGGGTTCGTGTTGTTTTTTCTGTATGTTCTATGTTGTGTCATGTGTACTATTGTTTGTCTGTTTGTCTTTTTCATTTTTAGCCATGGAGTTTTCAGTTTATTTTCGATTTATGAGTTTGACTGTCCCTTTGGTATCTTTCGTCCCTCTTTTATCAATAAATTAATCATAGATACCAGGATTGAAAGACATCATCGACAAAAAAACTCATCACTGACGCTCGCAATAAAGTTAAAAAGGCCAAAAAATAAATAGAAATAATTAATAAACTCATCATAGATACCAGGATTAAAATTTTATATTTACGCCAGTTGAGCGTTTCGTCTACAAAAGACTCATCAGTGACGCTCGAATAAAAAAATGTTTAAAAGGCCAAATAAAGTTCGAAGTTGAAGAGCCTTGAGGAACCAAAAATTCCTAAAAGTTTTAAAAAGTGACTAATTTGCTTTAAACTAGCTTTCAGTAACTTGAATCTTAAAATTGATAAGATCTTAAATCGACACTTTGTAGATATAGGAAGATGTGGTGTGATTGCCAATAAGACCACTCTCCATCCAAATAACAATTTAAAAAAAAAGAAAATCATTATAGGTCAATGTACGGCCTTCAACACGGAGCCTTGGCTCACACCGAACAACAAGCTATAAAGGGCCCCACAATTACTAGTGTAAAACCATTCAAACGGGAAAAGCAACGGTCTAATCTATATAAAAAAAAACAGAAACGAGAAACACGTATAAATTACATAAACAAACGACAACTACTGTACATCAGATTCCTGACTTAGGACAGGTGAAAACATTTGCAGCGGGATGAAACGTTTTATTGGATCTAAACCTTCTCCCTTTTTCTGAAACAATAGTATAACATCACAACATAGAAAAACACACGATAAAATATCAATTGGAAGGCCTAACTCAATCAAAAAACGTAAATTAATACACTATAAACGAATTAATTTGATCGGCGATATCTGAATGTAGATGCACAGTTGATAAAATATTAGGGACAAACATCCAAGGCCAAAAAGCAAACAAACAAGTCCAAACATAGCCATGGCAAGACACCACTGCGAAATATTTAACCCTTCGAAAATACTCACTTTAGAAAAAAAACCGGTTTTAATAATACAGGTAAAATCTTGAAGTTTATACAAATTTAGTAAGAAGAAGTGAAAATTTATATAAAATAACAAAAAAGCATTATAAACAGTATTAACAGTATGTGTCTTTTTACTAGTAAGTAAAGTCTTAAACGGTTATTCTGATGTTTTAACATCGTCCAAAAAATACATTACTCAAAAAGCCAACAACCCGTCCAAAGAGCAGATAACAGCCGAAGGCCACCAATGGATCGTCAACACAGCTACAAAATCCCTCAGTTTCAGCTGGCCTCTAACTAAAAACAGTACTAGTTAGTGATAATGGACGTCATACTAAACAGCGAAATATATAAATGAACTAGAATTAAAAATCATACAAGACTACCAAAGGCCAGAGGCTCCTGACTTAGGACAGGCGCAAACATGCAGCTAGGTTAAACATGTTTTGTGAGATCTCAACCCACTCCCTATATCTCTAGCCAATGTAGAAAAAACAAAAACACAACAATACGCACAGTACATCTCAGTTTGAAAAAAATACTAGCAGTTACTGACATGCCAGTTTTAGACTTAAACATTAAACTGATTGAAATATTATGTCTTCATCATATGAATATCAAGTACAATCCCTCCCGTTAGGGTTATAGTATCAACCCATGATAAAATATATGAGAACATAACCCGTATCTTGCCAACAACTGGTATTAGAATAAATGTGTTTATTTCCGATTCAAAGACTCTATAAGCTTATCAATATATTAAAGCCAAAATATGCCATCTTTAATGACCTGACAATAGTATCGTAACTATATCCCTTCTAATTAAGTCTATTTAAAGGTATTGTTAGGATATAATGCGAATGCCGACATTTTTGTGCTTTGAAAATAATGGATTGAAATACCTGAATATATAAGGTGTACCGAGATTATCAAATACTGATTTTTCAGAAGTAAAGTCGAGTGTTATTAAGGACAATTAAATACTGTCGGAATAATGTCGAGTCGAATGGTAAATTTGTGTATGTTTGTTATATGCTTTGTCTAAATGCCCTTTTGTGTTTCTTTGTAACATATCTATTTGTTTTTATGTATTTGTTGTGGTTAAGATTATAAAAAAAAGTATCCATAATAAAAGAAAATGCCTGTTATTTAATTGAACATGAATCAAGGTATCTTTTGTGATTTGTGTTTAATTGATGTTTTAGTACTGATAATGTTTTTACATAGTGTTTTATAAGATTGGTTAGTGATTGTTTTACGCTACATCTTTACAAAACAATATGTTTTTTTTAAGAATTGGGATACGATATCTTACGATACAAATATTAAAAATGTTGTTTGAAATGAAAATATTAAAATAGACATTTCTTACTTCAATTTGAATATAGTATCGATGCTCGTTAGCTGTTTGGTTTCCATATATATTTTGGTTGGTGTGGCTTCCATATACATTTTGGTTGGTGTGGCTTCCATATACATTTTGGTTGGATGGCTTCCATATACATTTTGGTTTGTGAAGTCTAACGTTTGATTTTGTTCGGTTTTAAACAAAGGCGGATTTAGGGGGGCCAGGGGGTCCGGGCCCCCCTTTTTGGGAAAATATTTGGTTGCTTATATAGGGAATCACTGAAGCTTGGCTGGAGCGTGTCCCCTCTTAGGCAGTCAGAGGGCCCCCACTTATGAAAATTTCGTGATCCGCCACTGTTAAAGTCAGCCAAATTTTTTAATTCACCCTCATAACTATTTAATAAATGCTTAAATATAAAGTTTGGTTCGTGCGGTACCACGGAGAATTGTGTCTTGTCCACAATTTTGTATTAAAACAAATAAGCTTTTATCTGTTCTAAAATTTGCTTTATTTAAACGCCCATTATTTTCAAGGAACGAATAGGTATAAGAACTTTCGCTTACTTATTTTTGTTCAGTAACAGTTGATTCAATTGTTTTTAATCAAGTTTGCCCTTTCTTTCACATGTTACATCTGAGTTGATTTAAACAAACAGGTCTTTCGATGCCCGATCTGCCCACAACCGGTGGTTATTGTTTATAAAGAACTCGTTTAGTCGAGTTTGAGGTCTACTACGATTACCATGTGAACTACATGTAAGTTGCCATTTATCAACTCTTTTATTGAAGAAAATCTATTTCAAAAACTGTTGATGTTAAGATATGCAAATTGAAAATTACTGCAATGTTTGATGTGTACACCTTTCAGCTCGTCAAATATGTTTACTCGACGTCCTCAATGCTGACATCGGAAATGTTGTTTCTATTAATTGACCAACAGTGTGAGATTACTGATGTGTTACATGATGATGTTAATAATTTGAAGTACGAGTCAATAAAATTTGGTAGTCGGATTGTGCAGCATTCACAATAATAATGGCGCATTTTTTAAAGTATTTTGTACTTTTGTACAAATAAATTAGTACACTTTTATGAATCAATTACTCGTATGCTGATTACATTTTACCGGTTTATTAAAATAGATACATGGATGTTTAATTTGACCTGGATTATAATGAATGTCAACTCTTTATAACATTGCTAAAATAGGAAAACACTGAGATGAATTTGTACTTTACGTTGTATCGTAGTTGTCGTTGTTTGTCAGCCTTATTGTGTTTAAAATCAACCCTCATTGTCACTTTCTGAATTTTATTCAAAATATGAGGTAGACTTAGCTAAATCTGGTGTATCCTTTATCTCAAGTGTTATAGAATAGTTGGGTTCAATATTTGCACCAAATTTTGAGGTATCCGATGAGATTACATCATCTTTATAGCGGAAAGTAAAGTGTCAACTTCTTTTCTTTCTTCCTAAGAAGTTTCAGTATAAAGTCATCATAATTAGAATACAGAAACAAGTCAGTAAGAAGATGGATCAATTCGTTTTCTTTTGGAAGCCGATTGTTTGTTGAAAAACAAATCCTCCAAACATAGCAAATATGTCGTCCAGCAAGAAGTCAAACATCTTGATAATGTTAGTTTCAAAGAATTTTTTTTCTGAATCCGAGTGATTTTGAACAAAGCAGAATTTATTCCACCGTAAATCAAGATACTTGTATCTACGTCGGCATTTCCTTTTTTTATGAAACAAAGCAATACCAACTCTTTCAATTTGTCTTTTTTTTTTGGAAAGGGGAATGCTTGTGAAAAGTGTAGAAAATTCCAATATTTAGGTTCACAGTGACTAAGAAACTCAGCACTGATTGCTGATAAACTTGATATTTTAATGATGTAGGAAAAGCTTTTGTGGAGCACGTGGAAGACCCAGCAATATACTGTTGTATGTAAGGACACTTATTTATTTTAGGTATCCAAAACAGTTATCGATAATCCAGTTTAAAATGACAAAGTCATTGACGATTAACAGAACAAAAACACTTCATCAATTTAAATGAACGACTGTATTAAATTAAAGTGTTTAATTCAATAAAACTGGCTAAGTGTTTTTTTACGTCTCACAGCGAACATCATAGATGTATTTTGACTTTCGCTAAAGTGTTGAATTCAATGACACTAGGATAGTTTTCTGACTTTTCACAACGATAAACAAAACAAAAATCTTATCACACACTGAACCACGATGTGATTTGATGCAATGCGATGAGCCTTGGATAGTATTCTGACCAGATGGACATTTAGTCGTACACTAAAATGTAAATGCGATAAAACTTTATTATTTTAGGACGCCCAACAACGAAAATCAAAGGAAAAAGTAAAAACACAAAAATACCGAACTCCGAGGAAAATTCAAAAGGAAAATCCAAAATCAAAAGGCAAAATCAAAAGTCCAAACACATCAAACGAATGGATAACAACTGTCATATTCCTGACTTGGTACAGGCATTTTCTAATGTAGAAAATGGTGGATTGAACATTTCAAATCCGAATCATATAACAGATATCGTCAATATTACTTAATTTTGAAAATCCTCGTAACGGGTAAAAGTAAAAGGTAACTGTTAATATATCTAACACGAGATTTTATAAAAAAAATACTCATCATAGATACTGATATTAATACGTTGTGCGCCTGATGCGAGTTTCATCTACAAAGACTCTCCAGTGACGCTGAAATCAAAAAGTTATCTTTTTTAACATATGGTCAATTATTTTAGAATCATTGAGATTCCAAAACATTTAGTTTTGCCAAATACAGCTAACATTATCCATTTCTTGCGTAGAAAATCCTTAGTATTTCGAAAATTTCAAACTTTAGTAAATAGTTTATTTATTACTGTGACCATAGTATTATTCATTTTTTTTAGCCAATTTCAGCAGTTTCGACTTTTTAAGCTATGAATTTAATATCAGTACATTTATTTATGTTTTTCTTGTCGAATGACAAATTTCACACATCTGTTATTCATTTTGATAAGTGCATTTTGAATTTCCATTTTTTTTTTTATTAAGATAATGAATTACCGTACACCTAAGACAACTAACAGTAGCCTACATTTGATATTACTGAAAATTAAAAAAAAAATAAAAACGCATTGACAGCAAAAACCTTTAGCACAAAAAATATACATTATCTAATTTCATGCAAATATAAATGATGAAATAAGCAAAATTATTATAGATCATCGTTTCTTTAGTTCTTCTTAATGAAATGTTAAGGAATTGATCATTCGAGAAACATCAAAGGTCAGAGGTGATGCAATCATGATGCATTATTATGAATGAATTGACTTTGTGGTTAGTAATCATTCTTTTATACAATTGAAATGTTCAGTATAAAAGAAAGAATTTTTGACAGTATCAGCACAG
Source organism: Mytilus galloprovincialis (assembly GCA_037788925.1). Taxonomy (NCBI): domain Eukaryota; kingdom Metazoa; phylum Mollusca; class Bivalvia; order Mytilida; family Mytilidae; genus Mytilus; species Mytilus galloprovincialis. The sequence goes on along the minus strand of CM075342.1, from coordinate 74,087,341 downwards.
TTCATATCCAGCTTCAATCGTAAGGTAAGTTTTTCTGATTTCTAAAAAAAGGTTGTCTTTTGTTATTTGAAAAAATTAACTTAATTTTGAATGAAGGCATACTTTTGTATTCCTTTAAAGGGTTGCTAGTTCTATTTAATGTAAAATTTACTTGCTGTTCGGTGTTAGCCAAGGCTCCGTATTGAAGGCCATACTTTTTTATAAATTGTTTATCAATTACACAATATTTAAAAGTAAACCATTATAAGTGAATAGTATATATTTTGTTATTAGTTTCAAATACTTTTATACCATCAGCATAAATTATATTTTTCTATTATCAATTAACTCATCCACTTAGTCAACTCATTTGATAACGTTTTCATCCAACATTTAGCTTTTCCCTTAAAGATATGTTTTTATTAAGGGGTTCATTCATATATGCATTTATATATACAAAATATGTCAATACTGAAAATTAAAATAATGATCCACCAAGAATAACTATTTCTTCGACCAATCTGGTTCGCAAAATATTGATGTGTTCGTGCTTTTTGTTAAACCAGACATAAAGTATTTATCTGATAAAATGCTACATATATTTTAAACGTAACTGAGCACATGCAATTATTTAACATTATTTTCATTTGCATATCCATTTAAGTATGTTATAATTAAACCATGATAATTAATATCAAATCGGTGCACCATGGGTATTAACTTCATGCATTCGTTTTAAGAACTGTTTAATCTTTAGAAAGTTATCTTTACGTTTCGAAGTAACACAAATTGGTCACACTAATGCATAAAGTGCATAAATGAAACTGACTTTTACAAATATTTAACTTATTTGACATCATTTAATCATATAAATTTTGATGCTTTACATATTTTCTGAAGGAATCTAAACATGAAAAGAACATGTTTTCAATATTACATCTCAAAAAAATCTTGTAACAATATGGACTTTAGTATTTTTGTCTAAAGGAAAATCAACAGGAAATGCCATTTAATGCGTCAATTTTGAAAATGCAGTGTTAATTGCATACTGTTTGTTTATCTGTTATTTTTGCTGACGTTGTAGATCTTTTCAATATCAAACACAGTGTATCAACCATAAAAGTCACATTGATTTTCATAAATGTTGAATTTAGAAATTGACCTATCGTTTTAAAATTTTTCTATCGTTGAAGACCGTATGTTAATCTTCTCATTTCCTTTTTTAATGAAATATTGCAAAAAACAAAATAAAAAAATTCCAACTCCAAAATATAAATTTGAAAAGTCCGTAATCAAAACGGAAAGTCTGTAATCAAATTAAAAACCCTAAATTATTTTTATATGGCATGATGCATCGACTTTTTTTAAACAAAGAATTTCTTCATAATAATACAATCCGTTTTGCTAATTCATGTTTAAAGTTTCGAAATTGTTTAGCATCCGGCAAAACTTTTATGTACTATGAGTGACATTCCAATTGCACTTAAATGAAAAATATGCAATACTTTCTGCACAACTAAAACATTAATAACGTATTACTTCTTTTCTTTGCAGTACAGACGATCCATATCAAAATGTATTTCACTCTCGCCGTCGTTTTGCTGACTGTCTTCAGTTCTGCCTACAGCTCTGGCAAAGACTCATATGGATATGGTAGAGGATACGGCTCTGGATATGGATCCGGAGTTGGATCTGCAGTCCTTTTAGGAGGTGGCGGTAGTGGATATGGTGGTTATGGACTCGGATCCGGTGTCGGATCTGTAGCTGTTCTAGGAGGTGTATCCGGTGCCGGATATGGACCAGTAGGTAAAGGCGGATACGGACCAGCACCAGTTGTTGTCAGCGGTGGATACGGCTCTGGATATGGCTCTGGATACGGATCCGGAGTTGGATCTGCAGTCCTTCTAGGAGGTGGCGGTAGTGGATATGGTGGTTACGGACTCGGATCCGGTGTCGGTTCTTTGGCTGTTGTAGGAGGTGTATCCGGCGCTGGATATGGACCAGTCGGTAAAGGCGGATACGGACCAGCACCAGTTGTTGTCAGTGGTGGATACGGCTCTGGATATGGATCTGGATATGGATCCGGAGTTGGATCTGCAGTCCTTCTAGGAGGTGGAGGAAGCGGATATGGTCCAGTTTCCGGAGGTAAAGGCGGATACGGTCCAGCACCAGTTCTTGTCAGTGGTGGATACGGATCTGGATATGGATCAGGAGTTGGATCTGCAGTCCTTCTAGGAGGTGGGGGAAGCGGATATGGACCAGTTTCCGGAGGTTATGGCTCAGGCATCGGTTTGGGTGCAGTTATTGTAGGAAGCGGATCTGGTGCTGGATATGGACCAGTCAAAGGAGGTAGTGGGTACGGTCCAGGACCAATTGTTGTAAGCGGTGGATACGGAGCAGGATATGGATCTGGATACGGACCAGTTTCAGCCGGAGCAGGTTACGGACCAGTCTCTGTTGCAGCTGTCGGTGTCGGAGGTGGTTATGGTTACGGAAAAGGATCCCAATACTAAGGTATGCATCAGTATAAAAATACAAAATACAAAATGCAAAGTCTGAATGAAAAGACTTGTCAATATGACGATTTAGAATTGTTGTGTCCGTTCTTTTAATAATTTGCAATGTTATAAAAATATTAACTTATGTGAAAGTCTTGAAAAAAAAATTCAAAGTTACTGAATAAAGGCAGCAGTAGTATATCGCTGTTCAAACTCATAAATCCATGGACAAAAAACAATATCGGGGTAACAAACTAAAACTGAGGGAAACTCATTGAATATAAGAGTAGAACAACGACACAACACTACAATGTAACATACACAGAAACGGACAAAGCATCAGACAAAATCCCACGAGAATAACAAATATAACATCAAAACCAAATACATGAATTTGGGATAGACAAGTACCGTGACACGTCTTATCGCAATGTAAATGTACACTCAAAAATTAGAGAAAACAAACGATGCAACGTTAAAATGTAACACACACAGAAACGAACTATAATATAACAATGGCCATATTCCTGACTTAGTACAGGATATTTTTAAAGAAACAAATGGTGGGTTGAACCTGGTTTTGTGCATGCCAAACCTCCCTCTTTTATAGCCATGTGAAATATAACATTAAAATGACAACTCAACACCACAGGACTACAATATAAATAAATTTGAGAACACAATTGACAAAGAAACACACGAACAACAGCCAACAAAAGGCAACACTACGAGGAAAATTCAAAATACGGGTTCAGCAGTCATTTACGTTGCACCATGCCAATCAGAACAAACAAAAAAAGCACAAAAAGCACATATCAAATTTACCAACTACGTTCATTGATTACTATGTTTGTATCATATTTATGTATGTTAAATCAACCCATTTAGGATTGAATTATTTTAAGTCATGTGAACAAATGTTGGAATTAACATGAACTGTAATGTAGAATTGCGCGTTTGACGGCAGAATGTAAACGTCATACAGGTAGAGATATAAAATAATTTTGTCGTTAAAATTATGCAAAAATTATAATAGAACAATATCATAATGGCGGGATGTTTAAAGTGCAGAGCTACGTCATATGTATTAAAGAAATACAAAAAGTCACACGGACAAAGCGAACTAGCAAAAACGATTTTAAAAAGTGTGTTGTCACAAAGGGAAGAACATAAATATAAAAGGACTTTATTTCTGATAAGCTTGCAATAGTACGGAAATATTTTTACAGTTCACGGTCGTCGAGTTTTCCTAGCTAGGGTTTTCCTAGCTATTAAAAAATGATTGATTTATAACATTTTACAATTTATAGTATGGACTGAAAAACAGGTAATGCTCATACTAACATACAGAGACATTAATTCTATTGTGTTTTGTATTTTCAGGTGAAGTGATTATGAAGAAAGTCCCTAATGATAATGAATCCATAGCGTTATGACAGCAGTCCTTGGTTTTTGTAACATACCCTCATACACCAAGGGCTGTATCACATAATCATAATTGTATAGATGAAGTTCATTAATAAATGTAACCCGCAACAATTAATACTGCTTTTCCTTTTTTATATTCCACATTTATCGTATGTAGCAATAATAAACATAAAAAAACCGAGGAAAAAGACGAAATCAAGAGCTAAACCACATCAAAGAAAAGGATAGCCTATGTCATCTCCCTGACTTGATTTAGGCATTTCCGTATGTAGAAAACGGTGGTTTTATAGCAAGCTAAACCTTTCACTTGTATGACAGTCGAATCAAATTCCATTTTATTGACATCGATGCGTGAACAAAACAAACAAAGATAATAGGTAAAACGTATCCAGAAATGTCCTGATATATATGCCTATCATGTTATAAATTTTGTAAGAACATTTTTGATTTATTTCTACCAAATTCAGTAATATTTTCGAAAATACTGAATATTTTAACTTGTTGTTAATTTCCATCAGCTATAAAGTCTCCTTTACTGAGATCACTCCTAGTTTTTGGTGGGGTTCGTGTTGTTTATTCTTTAGTTTATATGGTGTGTCAGGTGTACTATTGTTTGTCTGTTTGTCTTTTTCATTTTTAGTCATGGTGTTGTCATTTTATTGTCGATATTTGAGTTTGACTGTCCCTCTGGTATCTTTCGTCCCGCTTTTATGATCAAATGCGCAAAACCTTTGAATTATAAGCATCGGATTTTTAATCACTTTTTTTAAATACCAAAATAAGAAATAACCTTGTTGAATCTACTTATAATGAAAATTATCGAAAAGTTCTGAACTGACTACCAGAGTTAATCAATGTAAAAGACCAATCATAACTTATTTAGATACTTTGAGATAAAAATAAAATACAACAGATACCACATGGTCATTTAAATAACATTAGTAGATGAAAACTACAATATTTTGACAAACGACTTAAACACTTATATCGGTATACACAACAGTACATGGAAAACCTAGATTTAAGTTTAACCTACCTTTACAAGAGGGGCAAAAATACCAGATTGACATTCAAACTCAGAAATCGAAAATGAAATGACACATATATGGCTAACAAGGAACATATCAATAGTACACAAAACACAAAAACATCAGTACACGAAACATACTATTTGTATCATTCATTTCTTTGTTTCCTCTATCAAGAGATTCAAAGAACAACATACATGTTAGCAAATCAAATTACAAAAGTTTACAAAACAAGCAATAGAATACAATATTATAATATTATAATATTTACAATAACAATAGCATATTACCAAAAGAACATTTTAAGAAAATTGCTCTCACTAACGGCAGTTCTTGTACTAGCACGCTACTGTATCATCCTTATCGTTACTCTGCTTTACTCTGCAACACAGAGTGCAACGTGTACGTGGCAAAAACTAAGCAAACTGTCAGTGTTAATATTTACTGTTGTTATATGCTTGCACAAAAGAATGCAGTATAACTGTTCCTTATCGTATGAATACAGTTCGACAAATAATTGCAATGGAAACCTTTCAATAATGAAATCCCACCATGCATCTCTGATTGATTGAGTACAACAACAACTTCAACACGCATGTACGTATATTTATAGAAAAGGTCTGTCGCATAGCTTGAAAGTGCTTCCCGTGTTATTAGGTACGTCAGTTAGTAATTTTGTTATAAAGTATGTGTTTATAATTTCTCTTGATGATATAGGGCATTTCCAGAAATCAGGGACTTTGACCGAGAGGTGAATATTTCTAAAACGAGAAAAGTTATTGACACTCCGTATTCGACGAGTCCATTCATCAGTTTGTACTTTGTCTACCGTATTATTAAGGTCTTTCCTTTTTCTATAAGGAAAGACCTTACTGTATTTCTTCTGATTATTAAGGTCTTTCCTTTTTCTATAAGGAAAGACCTTACTGTATTTCTTCTGATTATTATTATTATTATTATTATTATTATTCTTTTTGTTCCGCCAAACTTTGACAAAATTTCCCTCCGTAACCGTAAACCATGTCGCTTTCATGTTCACACTTTGTATCGGTGTCATGAATACCTATCCGGAACTCACCCTGTTAGTCGAAATATTTTGTCGGTTCGGAGTAATCCCTCCGAAACCCAAAAACCTTGTTATCGTTCCAACACCGTAACCGTAATAGGTAGAAAAAAAACTAAGGGTGAAAATTGTTCAGGACCAGACCCCGGTTCTTCGTTACATTTGGATCGAAAAGATTCAACGACTCATTGGTAGGGTTATGCCCCTATGAAAATTAACCGGTGTCGGTTGGCCACCAAAACTCAGAAACCGTAAGTCGTAGACACCTAGGATCTTCACCAATCATCATTAATTCATGTATCTTTGAAAAATACCTCAAGGTCAAATTTGTGTGTTGACCTTGACCTTTGACCTAACACCTTGTTATGGGATAATCTCAGGAACCATTATACTTACAGAAGTTTTAGATAGTGGAAAATGTTTGGGTCATTACGGCGCAACTTTGTTACATTTTGACCGAAGTGATTTGACCTTTTTGTAAGGGGCATAACCCCTGTTTTAGGTTTCTGAAAAGACAAAATCAGCTTTTCCTACATAACCAAAGGTCCTAGACCCATGTGGCAAAGGTCAAAGGTCAAGGTCATGTCCCAAAAAGCGAATTTAGTGTTTTTAACCTTATATTAAGGATTTTTAGTGTGTTTTCAAGCTTTTTAAGGTTGACCTTGACCTTTGACCTTTCAACTTTTTATTGGATATCTCAAAAACTATTATACTTACAGAAATAGCAAATAGTGAAAAATGTTGAGTTGACTAAGGCGCAACTTTTTACATTTTGACCGAAGAGCTTTGACATACCCTTAAGGGGCATTACCCCCATTAACGGTTTCTGAAAAGACAAAATTCGCTTTAACTCTTGAACCAAAGGTCCTAGACCCATGGGGTCTTATATAATGACATCGTGGACCAATGACCTTTACAAAGGTCACAAGGTCAAAAGTCAAGGTCATTTCCTAAAAAGCGAATTTGTTGTTTTTGTCATATTTTAACGGTTTTATGTGTGTTTGAGAGCTTTTCAATGCATTCTACGACTATTGGAACATGTATTTTACATTACGAAAAGGAAAGACCTCTCAATTGTTCAAGAACAATTGACATTTTAATTATTATTATTATTCTTCTTGTTCCGCCAAACTTTAACAAAATTTCCCTCCGTAACCGTACACCATGTCGCTTTCATGTTCACACTTTGTATCGGTGTCATGAATACCTATCCGGAACTCACCCTGTAAGTCAAAATATTTTGTCGGTTCGGAGTAATCCCTCCGAAACCCAAAAACCTTGTTATCGTTCCAACACCGTAACCGTAATAGGTAGAAAAAAACCGAAGGGTGAAATTTGTTCAGGACCAGACCCCGGTTCTTCGTCACATTTGGATCGAAAGGATTCAACGACTCATTTGTAGGGTTATGCCCCTATGAAAATTAACCCGTGTCGGTTGGCCACCAAAACTCAGAAACCGTAAGTCGTAGACACCTAGGATCTTCACCATTCATCATCAATTCATGTGACTTTGAAAAATACCTCAAGGTCAAATGTGTATGTTGACCTTGACCTTTGACCTAACACCTTGTTATGGGATAATCTCAGAAACCATTATACTTACAGAAGTTTTGAATAGTGGAAAATGTTTGGGTCATTAAGGCGCAACTTTGTTACATTTTGACCGAAGAGATTTGACCTTTCTGTAAGGGGCATAACCCCTGATTTAGGTTTCTGAAAAGACAAAATCAGCTTTTACTATATAACCAAAGGTCCTAGACCCATGGGGTCTTCAGCAATGACATTGGGGACTAATGACCTTGACAAAGGTCACAAGGTCAAAGGTCAAGGTCATGTCCCATATAGCAAATTATGTTTTTTTTACCTTATTTAAAAGATATTCAGTGTGTTTTAAAGCTTTTCAATACATTCTACGTCTATTGGAACATGTATTTTACATTACAAAAGGAAAGACCTCTCAATTGTTCAAGAACAATTGACATTTTAATTATTATTATTATTCTTCCGCCAAACTTTAATGAAGTTAGCAGCCTAAACCGTAAGACGTGTCGCTTTCATGTTCACACTTTGTATCGGTGACATGAATACCTATCCAGAACTCACCCTGTTAGTCGAAATATTTTGTCGGTTCGGAGTAATCCTTCCGAAACCCAAAAACCTTGTTATCGTTCCAACACCGTAACCGTAATAGGTAGAAAAAAAACAAAGGGTGAAATTTGTTCAGGACCAGACCCCGGTTCTTCGTTACATTTGGATCGAAAAGATTCAACGACTCATTGGTAGGGTTATGCCCCTATGAAAATTAACCGGTGTCGGTTGGCCACCAAAACTCAGAAACCGTAAGTCGTAGACACCTAGGATCTTCACCATTCATCATCAATTCATGTGACTTTGAAAAATACCTCAAGGTCAAATGTGTATGTTGACCTTGACCTTTGACCTAACACCTTGTTATGGGATAATCTCAGAAACCATTATACTTACAGAAGTTTTGAATAGTGGAAAATGTTTGGGTTATTTAGGCGCAACTTTGTTACATTTTGACCAAAGAGGTTTGACCTTTCTGTAAGGGGCATAACCCCTGATTTAGGTTTCTGAAAAGACAAAATCAGCTTTTACTATATAACCAAAGGTCCTAGACCCATGGGGTCTTCAGCAATGACATTGGGGACTAATGACCTTGACAAAGGTCAAAAGGTCAAAGGTCAAGGTCATGTCCCATATAGCGAATTATGTGTTTTTGACCTTATTTAAAGGATTTTCAGTGTGTTTTAAAGCTTTTCAGTACATTCTACGTCTATTGGAACATGTATTTTACATTACAAAAGGAAAGACCTCTCAATTGTTCAAGAACAATTGACATTTTAATTCACTATTATTTTCCAAGATTGCTTTGTTGGGAAAACTCCATCTCGTTTAAAGATAATGTATTGTTCTGTAGAGTACCTTTTTACAGTAATTATTGCATACAAAATATTCCAAATGCGATTTAAATATCCCACACTCTTTGTGTAGGTCCTGTGACCTTTACTAAGTATATTACATGGCTTTGATGTCCTAACATCACTTAGGTGAAGGTAATACATATTAAAGAAATTGAATAAAACCTAAAACCTGTTAAAAAATCAAATTACAAAATATGTCATGTAAACGTAAAATCACAAAAATACTGAACTCCGAGGAAAATCTAAAACGGAAAGTCCCTATTCAAATGGCAACATCAAAAGCTCAAACATATCACACGAATGGACAACGACTGTCAATATCCTGACTTGGTACAGGCAATTTCTTTAGTGGAAAATGGTTGATCAAACCTAGTTTTATAGATTGCTAAATCTCTCATTTGTATGCACTCCTATACAGTTCCATAATAATGACAACGATGTGTGATAAAAAGAGAACAGAGATATTAGGTAAAAATGACAAAAATACGGTTTCACTATAAAAACAAACAAATTTGTAAACAAGCATTTAACATGAGACAGATTATTTAGATTTGTAAAGAATCTAAATTCAAGATTTACATGTAAGGGTCTTTTATATCCGACTATAGAGTAAAGATTTTTCGAAATATTGAAAGACATACTATTACCTTTACCCTCTTACATCAACTTCATTTGAACTAAATTTGTCATATACGTTATCCTACCACTTCTTCTTATTGTCATATCAATATACTTAACATTTACCACTCGAAGCATACATCTATATTAAGCAATTTTGCATATATGTCTTAATAATGGGTTTGTTTTGAGGAAAACAGCGTTGTGTGTTGAGTTGTTTGTGATAATATATTTAATAAGGTATAGTTTTAACAATTATATCAACTGTCCCAATCTGTCTGGCAATTCGCTGTTTCATAATCTAATGCATTCTGGGTAATATTTTCAAAAGAGTACACCAAAACGTTGTGATTGGTTTAAAACGTTCTCAACAATGGAAATGCATCCAATGACGTGTCGTCATTCTGGTGTACGAACAATGAGATTACCCATAGTCCTATAGATTTGGAAAAGGAGAATTAAGTTTCACTTGTTCCGTCGATTAACAGCATTTTTCTACATTTTTTATGGACTATCCGAATCTGAATAAGCCTTAGATCTTTGAAGATTTTTTTATACTTTTTTGCTGACAGGTTGACATTTTCTGTACTATACTTTTCAGACGATATTCTCTATCTATTTATCAACTATTTATCTATCATAATTTAGAAGAAATTGAAGATTTGAACAATCAAGTGCAGTTTTAATGGACAAATACTAGCTCTTATAATTTCATCTTTCCTAAGATATAATAGGGGTCTTTTTTAACCACGAATTGTATGTTCTCATCCCGGATAAGAGCATTATTAATCTTGAGGGGTGGCCAATTTCTATATACAATGTGATAGGACGTGTCGCTGGAATGAGTCACCTTTTTAGGCTTAAAATTATGTGTATATGATAAGGTGAATAAAGTTCCAATATCTTCTTCACTGTCCACTTTCTTGGTGTTCCCGGTTGTGTTTCTATCAATATCAATCAATTTTCTCCTTTCTTACTTTATACACCACATGAAAGGTTACATTTTTACCTACGCAATATATTAAAAGGTACACATTTTAAAAATATGAATTATATGAAAAGGATGAACCCCAGCGGTACCCCTTATCAATTAAGTATTGAAGGCCCCCCCCCCCCCCCCGCTCTCTACCTCCAAGTAAGTAAGACTTTTACCACGTATTGCAATGTTTTTCGGACTATATACTAAGAAATTACGAACTAATAAAATGGAATTATTAAAAAATTATTTTCTTCCGTATACATTTAGTTTATGAACGTTTAATTCGTGTGATTAAGAAATTGTTCATTCCGAATCAAGAAATCATTTAGGCTTTGAAGATATCCATATGAAAATTTCTTCAAAGACAACATTCAATCTCATTGCCTATGAGAACAAATATCATTCCATATTTTCTGTTTCATTTGCTAATTTCTAAATATCTGTTGAAGCATTATTTAGTTTAATGTTTATATCTTTTGCGTGTGAGCAGATGGAATTTAATGTGCAATATGATTTACTGAACAAACTTAACAGTTAACGTTAAAAAAAGGAAAATCATAAAACACCTAACTATAAAAAAAAAACCAAAACGGAAAATTCCTGATCAAATGGTCAAACCAATACATCAAACATATCAAACAAGTGCATTACGACTGTCATATTTTTGACTTTGTATTTTTTCTTAAGTAGAAAATGGTTGATTAAACCCGATTTTATAGATAGCCAAACCTTTCACTTGTATGACAGTTGCATCAAATTTTATTATATTGACAACGATGCGTAAACAATAAAACAAACAGATTGATAGCATCGAAATCTGATTAAAATATAAAATGTGTGACCCCCGCCAAAGTATAGTGTGTTTTTAAAGTTCCAGTATTTATGCTTTTTTCTTTGAGGGCTGTTTGTTAACTTTGTTAACTATTTACATAACTGGATCAATGTCACTACTGGTGGACGTTTCGTCCCCGAGGGTATCACCAGCTCATGTAATAACAAATCCGGTAAATAATCTAATTCGGTAGGTCACATTCATGAAAGGGAAGGGGATTGTAGTTACGAAGTTAGGATCATATCCGATATCATTTGTGAAGCGGTTATTCCATAACGGTCAACCAACTCGTGATGGCGTCCGTAAAATTTACGAAGGGATGATTTCACTTTCACCATTTGGAACTCTTGGTTTAATAGCTTCCTTGTGAGCAGCAACCCTCTATCAAGAAAATCATGATAGGAAATGCAAGCACGGGAATATCGTATCAATTGGGAGATATATACCCCGTATGCAGGTGCTGCTGGAATGTTCCTACCTAGAAATGGAAAGTTCACAATTGGAAAGCTGAAATCATCTCTTTTGTCGCAAAGCTTTGTTTTCGACCGACCCTCATTGGCAATTTCTAGATGTAAGTCAAGATATGAGACTGACTTAACTGTATATGTAGTATTCTTTATTGTATTCTCATCGGATTTTGTCTAATGCTTAGTCTGTTGCTGTGTGTGTTACATTTTAATGTTGTGTCGTTGTTCTCTTATATTTAATGCGTTTCCATCAGTTTTAGTTTGTTACCCCGATTTTGTTTTTTGTCCATAGATTTATGAGTTTTGAACAGCGGTTTACTACTATTGCCTTTATTTATCTCTAGTTCGATGAAATAGATGCGTTCCACATAGTCACCAAATTTTGAATTATTTAGTGAAAGAGCATCATCGATATAGCGGAACGTAGAGTTAAAGGATATGGCTAACTTCTTGTCTTTCTTTCTAAGAAGTTCCTGGATGTTAATGTAATGAGTTTTACAGACAAAAACGATGTTGTTTTGGGCGTTATCTGCGGGGACAACAACATATTTGTCATGGAGGTAGGATGGGTCTTTAAAGATTAACGTAGCATGGGCATTGATAGACCCATTCAGTTTTTGAATTCTGATTTGAATCAACGACCTCACTGCCTTAATCCATTCGGAAAGAGTGTCTACGTCTTCCTTCTCGCGCTTAGCCTATTGTCTTCAACTTGAGATTCAACTTTTTACCTGTTTGGCTCTATAAATATTTTGATCTGAAGTCACGGATGAGCCTTGTGTAGACGAAACGCGCATTTGGCGTATTAAATGATAATCCTGGTACCTTTGATATCTATTGTCATGTATTTTAGTATATTTATTGATCTTTTCGGGGTTTACTTGTTTAAATTATTTATATTTTGTCTTATTGGGAACTTTTATAGCTAACTATATGTAATGGGTTTTCATCATTACGAGAATGCAGTACGGCGACCTACAGTTGTTTAATTTCACTTCGTTTGTACCACATCCGTTTCATTTTTAGTTTGGGATTTATTTTAACGGATTTGCGATTCAACATATTAAGAGAGTCGGTATACCCAAAAGTGTTAACTTCTGGACTATGTACACCTTCGTTTTGAAGAGTCGTTTAGCAATTACACTAGTTGTGATAACACAATGTTGACTGCTGTACCCCTATTTTTGACCTTTTTACCTATTGTGTCTGTTTGTTTTGTTCACGTATCGAAGACAATATAATGGAATTTGATGCGACCGTCATACAAGTGAGAGAGGTTTAGCTAGCTATAAAACCAGGTTCAATCCACCATTTTCTACATTTGAAAATGCTTGTACCAAGTCAGGAATATGACAGTTCTTGTCCATTCGTTTTTGATGCGTTTTGTTATTTGATTTTGCCATGTGATTATAAACTTTCCTAATTGGTTTTCCTCTGAGTTCAGTATTTTTGTGATTTTACTTTAACATTGTATTTGTAAAACAGCATCAAAGATAAAATGCTTATAACTTGATATGGGAGACGTTTCAGTAATAGCAAATATCGTATCACTTCAGAGTATATTGTTATGCATTCGTGATTTTTAACGAACTAGTTAACTTATTTCTACGTAAACAAAATCCTGTACCAATGCAGGAATATGACAGTTGTTATCCGTTCGTTTGATGTGTTGGAGCTTTTTGATTTTGCCATTTGATTAGGGACTTTCCTTTTTGATGCTTTTCCTCTGAGTTTAGTATTTTTGTTATTATCAATATTTATACATAGTCTAGTTTACACGCAAAAGATATAAATATCTAACGACATGTTGCTAGAAAAGGTTTATAATAAAAAAAAAAAAAGAAATATTAAGAAATTAGCAAATGGAACAGAAAAGATTAAACGTTAAAAGGGCATTAGATTGATGTTTGTCTTTGAATAAAAAGTCTCAAGTAATTCTCAATTCTGATTGATTAATTTCTGAATTACTCGAATAATACGTTTATAAATTTAACCTTTACGGATTAAAATGATTGTATTTGATGTTTTTTCTTAATGTCTTGCTCGGGAAAACATTTCCATAAGTTAAGAAATATATTATTAAAATGTTCTCATTCGGAAGGCAAACCATTAAAATCTCTGTTCAAAAACTCAAGAATAATGGGTCACTATCGATGATAATAAATAAAGGCAACAGTAGTATATCGCTGTTCGAACGTCATAAACCGATTGAGAAAAAAACAAATCCGAGTTACAAACTAAAACTGAAACACATCAAATATAAGAGGAGAACAACGACACAATAGAAACGAACTATAATTGTAACAATGTCCCTTTTCCTAACTTCGTAAAAAATTATGGGTTGAACCTTGTTTGTGTAACAAAATGACCTCGTATTTAATCTTAATAAAGGAAGAGAAACTTTCGTGGATATTTGAGTTTGTGGTTTCCAATAAGTCTGCATTTAATAATGCAACACATCTGCAATTCGTTGAACATTTGAATTCGTGGTTTTCCCGTACCCATGAAATCCACGAAAACTAGTATCCAACGAATAATAATAGTTCAACAGTACACATTATTCAATCTTTGCAAAATTATAAAAGATAAATATTTGACAGATGAATAGAGAAATTTGTCAGAAAATTTGAGTCCAGAAAATGTCAACTTATCAGAAAAAATATAAAAAAAAATTCAAAAAGTCAAATTCAAAACAGGGAAGTCAATAAAAGTTGACAGAAATAATACAAAAAAAAATTGCCAGATTGCTTTGTACAAGTGATACAATCAACTCAAATTAGGCAATATATTTTGGTAAAATGTTATATCAGAAACAACTTTACACACAATACTGTTTTACTCTGAACAACCCCATGTTAATATATATGTGCAAAATAATAGATTGATCAGATGAGTATTAACTAAGCACATTAATAAGAAATTAAGGAGCTGTGGTATGATTGTGTATTATACACTTATTCACCAAATTTCGAATGTAGTGATTTAATCAATTAAAGGCAATCGAACGATCTTCAACAATAAGACAAATATATACTGTATAGTAGGATATAAAAGACCGTTGCATGTTAATTAATCTTACAGTTACTGACAAATCTAAAAAATGTTTACTTGACTTTGTTTATTAATTTTTTTTCACAGGATCGTAGGTTTTTATTCCATTTCTTTAATATGTATTACCTTCACCTAAGTGATGTAAGGACATCAAAGCCATGTAATATACTTAATAAAGGTCACAGGAGCTACAAAAAGAGTGGGATATTGTAATCTCATTTAAAATATTTGGTGTGCAATAATTACCGTAAGAGAAGGTACTATATAATATTTTACCAGAACAATACAACGAGTACTATACTTATTCAGAACTGTTCAAATACTGGAATAAATAAAGTGTAAAGGTAGGTTTATAAACAGGCACTTAACATTTTAATGTCTTTTATTTTTGGGAAATATCGTTTTTTTTTTTAATTGTTTTCATTCTTGTTTTCCTGACATAGGATGCTAAAATTATTAGAATTGTAATTTTATAGGTAAATTACGGATTATATGTACTGATACTGTTTTTATTTACGCGCATGTCTGTAAAAGGTTTAAAAGGGCTGAATTTTGTGAAAAACATCAATGCATTCTATGTGAATATTACTGTATATAGAAAAAGATATAAATCATGACAAAATGTAAATTTAACTGTTATCTTAAGACTTCTTAATCTGTACAAATGACTTTCTACTCCAACCGTTATCATTCGTTAATTTAATTTAACAATAGCTATCGAGAACAAAACACAATGCTAGTATTTGTATATTGTAACGTAAACTAGATCCACAATTCTACTGCTTTTTATCAATTGTAATATTCGAACATATAACGCGTTTTTAATAATTATTAGAGTGCCCTGCGTCGAAAATGTGGTTATCCTAAAATTTTCACTTATCTGCTTGTCCATTTCAAGGGGCACTAGCTGACGAATTCATGTTCACTAATTTCACCCAAATTCTCTCATCTGATTTATGTAAAACATGTATTAAAATTATAAAAAGTCTAAAATAAACAAGTACCGGGATGTGGGCTCGATAATGAATGGCTTCGTTTTGAATGTTTTCTAGTCTAAACGTCATCTACTTAACTATTGATTTGACCTCCGAAGACCTCTGATAGTCATATAAGCGTTATAAACATAAATATATATACAAATTGGATTTTACTAAGTCTGTTTAATTTCATATTTCAGAATAAAAATATATGTCAATCATCGTGTTTACCTGTAAAAGAATAAGTTTTTTTGGACCAAATCAGCCAATCAATCTATTTACCTTTGTTTCGCTTTAATGTTGACATTATTCTCCTTTAAAAAGTCAACTGGAACAGTCACAATTTATGATAGTAAACCATTAAAGGTCAAAGTGTGGCCTTCAATACGATTGAAACATCACCAATGTTTCATGGCTTATTTTAACCAAATCGAACAATAATGGCCCCTAAAAGAATATTATTATTTCACTATTTCACTTTTATTAACAATTGACCACAAAAAAATCATATTTTAGGTTTTTTTTATACATTTTGTCTCTAGTGCCCTTTTTTCTTTCGTAAACGCCAAGAGAGTTTGGAGAGGAATTATATTGCGCACATTTTTGTACAGCATATGCACATGCTCGCTAATTTTTTTTAAAGAATTGATTTTTTTAGTATATTTTAACAGAAAACACCATTAGATTTGGCTTCAATATGACATGTAGCATAAGGTTTGAGCATATTTTTTTTTTTACTTTCCAAAATTTGGGAAAAATCTTTCATTAATGGTAATTTAAGAGATAAATGATTTGTTTTTCTAATCTGATTATTAGTATTACACTTACAGTAAACAGATTGCTTAATTCTTTGTATTTAAATTTTCAGAAATCTGTTGTTGGTAGGATTTAAATGATAATTTTATATAATTAAAACATGTATTTACACCAAAAGTACGGAATTTAGTAAACCCCACTTGCTGCCTGGGGACAAATGTCACATACGTCGAGCAGTCGTTATTTCTGGCAAACGAAATATAACCTTAGAAAACAAACGGCAACAAGAAGGATAAAACTAAAAATACATTTTACTATTGTACCAAGCATTTTTATGGGTTTTTTTCCAGTCAAAAAAAAAACGTTTTTTTATTGGAATTTACAAAATATGGTTTTACACCTAACTCATAACGAGTACAATTTTCTTCCAATGATTGACCTGCACTAACTAAGAATACATTAAATTGGTATATTTTTTTTAATTTATTTTGCAGTTTAGAAATACCTTTTTCAGATGTATTTCACTGTGGTTATCATTTGTCTGACGGCATGCATTTCTGGTTCATATGGATATAGAAGTGGATTGGGTTCCGGCATTCGTCTAGTAGTTGGCCGACGTAGATATGGTGTATATGGAGTTAGACAAGGTATAGGTTATATACCTGTTATAGGAAGCAGAACCGGTGCTGGTTATGGACCCGTATTCGTAAGTAAAAGTGGATATGGAATCAGATCTGGTATAGGTTATTTACCTATTATAGAAAGCAGAACCGATGCCGGTTATGGACCCGTCACTAATGGTGGAGATAGTCATGGATCAGTTGCTGTCAGTGGTGAACATAGCTCTGGGTATGGTAACGGAGTTGGTTCAACACTCCCTTCAGGTAATGGAAGTGCAAACGGGACAGTTTCTGGTTCTGGACATGAAGCAAACAACAGCATTAGTGGGTACGGTAATAATCCAGTTGTTAGCAGTGACTTCGCTGGTGGAAACGATGGTGGATTCGGTGGTGTAATCGCTGGTGGAAACGGTGGTGAATTTGGTGGTGGGTTCGGCGGTGGATTTGGTGGTGATTTAGGTTTGGGTATCGGTGGTGGATATGCTGGTGGAATCGGTGGTAGTTTCATTACTGGAAACGGTGGTGGAAACGGTGGTAGTTTCATTACTGGAAACGATTTGGGATTCCCTATTCAATTCGGTGGTGGAAACGTTGGTGGATTTACTACTGGAAACGGTGGTAGACTCCCTATTCAAATCGGCGGTGGAAACGTTGGTGGATTTAATACTGGAAACGATGGTGGATTTTCCAGTGGATCCGGTGCTGGATTTTCTAGTGGATCCGGTGCTGGATTTTCTAGTGGATTCGGTGCTGGATTCAGTACTGGAAACGTTGGTGGATTCCCTAGTGGAAATGTTGGTAGACTCCCTATCTCATTCGGTGGTAGAAACTTTGGTGTATCTAATACTGGAAACGGTGGTAGACTCCCTATTCAAATCGGCGGTGGAAATGTTGGTGGATTTAATACTGGAAACGATGGTGGATTTTCTAGTGGATCCGGTGCTGGATTTTCTAGTGGATCCGGTGCTGGATTTTCTAGTGGATTCGGTGCTGGATTCAGTACTGGAAACGTTGGTGGATTCTCTAGTGGATTCACCACTGGAATCGGTGCTGGGTTCCCTGGTGGATTCACTAATTTTCCTGGGTACCCTACAGAACCAATTGTTAGCGGTGGATACAACAGATACGGTGGATTTAGTGGTGTATACAACGGATACGATAAATATAGTGGACACGGAGTTAGACATGGGTCAGTCTTTGGAGCTAGATATCGACCGAACAAAGGATTGCGCAGGGACACAGGATCAGTTGTTATTAAAGTACGTATCCATATAAAACCCATTACAAAATTCATCCGTTATATCTCATAAGTCTAAATGATTAAGATAAATTGTTATAGTATTCTTTCCTAAATAAAATGTTAGTTTGTTATATCCTAGTCTCGACTATAAACAAATGTCAAAAGGGTAGAAATGAAGAAAGTACTCTCTAATGACACTACTTTTAATTTCACAGTTGACGATTTCAGACACAAGTTACCACTGGGTCGATGCCTCTGTTGGTGGACTGTTAGTCCCCGAGGGTATCACCAGCCCAGTAGCCAGTACTTCGGTACTGGCATGAAAATACGGATTTGTTGTGTTATCAAATTTGCTGTTACAAAATGTAAAAAATTATTATAAATTAAGGAATGTATCTCCCTCATGCAAAGCTCTGATTCTTTTCACGGATTTGGCTATACTTTTTGGAACTTTGATTGTAGCTCTACATCTTTTGTATAAGCTTTGGATTTTACATATTTTGGCCACAAGCATCACTGAAGAGACATTATTTGTCGAAAAGCGCATCTGGTGCAGAAAATTTGGTACCGTTAATGTTATTACTATCACTGGGTCGATGCCCCTGCTGGTTGACTGTTAGTCCCCGAGGGTATAACCAGCCCAGTAGCCAGTACTTCGGTACTGGCATAAAAATACGGATTTGTTGTGTTATTAAATTTGCTGTTACAAAATGTTAAAAATTATTATGAATTAAGGAATGTATCTTCCTCATGCAAAGCTCTGATTCCTTTCACGGATTTGGCTATACTTTTTGGAACTTTTGGATTATAGCTCTACATCTTTTATATAAGCTTTGGATTTACATATTTTGGCCACGAGCATCACTGAAGAGACATTATCTGTCGAAATGCGCATCTGGTGCAGAAAAATTGGTACCGTTAATGTTATAACGTTGGGCTATCTCAGTACAGATTTCCAGAATATTTCAAACATTGCATTAGCATAAAAACAAAACAACTATGAAATGTTCACACGACCACACACACACAAAAATATTCATATATTTGATGTTTTGTATTTACAGGTGAAAGGATTATGAACAAAGTCCCTGAAGACCTATGTATTCACAGCAATTTTGTTTATAGACTACAGTCTTTTATATATGTAAGCCGTCCACGTAAACCATTTTAGGACTGTATCATATAAGCATAATTATAGATTTAGTTTATAAATAAAGATTTGTCACTTCAACAATCATAATTTAATGAAGTTTTTTATGATAATGATCACGTATTGAATTGAGTATTAATTGAAAGAAATGTTAGAAAACTAGAATAAAAAGTCTACAAAGCATCATTTAAAAAAAATGAAAAAGAACAATATTGTGCATGTCATCGAACTCTCAATAATATTATGTTATTTTTAGAACTTAATCGACCAATTTTAGATTTTAGATATAATACCAGTTACAGGTCATATAAGATGGCATATTTTTGGTATTACTATTGATTCACTCATTTGCATCGGACATTAACACATTTATTCTCAAACCAATTGTTGACATGATACGGGTTATGTTCTTCTCATATATTTTATGATGGTATGATACTTAATCACTTACTTGAGGGATTGTGCTTGATATTCGTTTCGATGATGAAGACATAATCTTTCAATCAGTTAATTTATGTATCGTTATCATTTTGCTTATTTTATTTTATCTTTTTTATTATCTAGTCTGACACGGACTTCTTTTAAACTAAGTTTTACTGTGCGTATTGTTATGTGCTTGTTTAATCTATATTGCCTAGAGGAATAGGAATTGGGTTGAGCTCTCACTCAGTATGTTTAATCCCTCTCATTTAAAAAAAACTGTAGCAAATTTCAACAAACTATAAGTGTTTAAAAACTCTATGAAAGTTGCAAGATAGTTCGATAGTGCCGAATTTTAAAGAAATATCTCAGAACCTTGAAGCGAGGTAGAATGAAGCAGGCAATTTGCCCTATCAGAGACCTGTTTTTGAACAGGAACTCAGTCAATGATTGTAAAAACAGTGTTCGATTTGATGTATTTTTTTCAATTTGATGGCAGATATGTGAAATATTTTCCATTTGCGTTATTGGATGGACTTCTAATACTAATATACCGTCGTTCAGTCATATGCGTTTATTGATGGGCCCTATATTGCAAGAGGTATTGGTACACTGTTATTGTATCCCGTTCGTTTCATAATTACTTGCTTGTTCTTTTTTCTGGATACGTACAATAAACATCATATGAATGAGATTGATGCTGTTACAGGTTACGACAATTGTTTTCCTTATAAGTCTTTGTTAAATTTGCACTTTTCAAAAACATGTACAGAATTTAATTTTGTGTATCTTTATTTCAAATAAAAAAAAAATATTCGGCATGAGTAAAGTTTTATTCTGTCCAGTACTTCAGACAAAATTTCACTTAACATTTCATTGCATATATGAGAAAATAATCAACACTGGAAGTTAGCCAATCAAGTTTTGCCTCTTTTCCCTGCGTACAACTTTAGGTAACCATGTAACCTCATGTTTCAAAAATATTCTATAGAAAAACTTATTAAAAAAAGAATGGTGCTTTGAAACATCCAATGTATATATTTTTCACTGCAACAAAACATAGAATTGATTTCTTACAAATGTAAAAGTCAAATGAGCCCCTTTCGTATGTAACCGGTTGACACAAATGTTACGTACTATGACTTTGTGGAATACACCTACACCTGCATTGAAAATCATTGACCTATTATACCTTCGTAGAGGCGAGACATAGAATATATCTATACTAACCTTTTCTCACATTTTGTTTAGTCTGAAAAAAATATTTTATGTAATTCAATTGAAATTTATCCAATTAGTCATGCAGATTGAAACAACCAGCAAATGATATGTTAAAATATGAAAAGAAAGAACACATTTAAAGTTCTTTTTCGTTTAACTTGAAAATGCAGGCCCTGGGCTAATTTCTTACTCTTCGGACGGGTTGTTGTTTCTTTGTCATTTTCCCTATTTCACTTTTCAATTTTACGTCATATGTCTGTAATCATTTTGCCAAATGTTAAGTCTTTCCATATACATCACAGCAGTTCAGTCTGTTACCATTTTTAGCATATTAATCTATTGTAATAAAAATTCATAATATCTAATAAAATTTGTAGATTTAGCTAACAAGGTCCTTATATTTGTATAAAATAACATTTGTTTATAGTGGAAAGTTGTTTTAACGTTAAATAAGCTACAATTAAAAATTGCTTTCTAGTCCCTCTCTGTGATTACCTGTAGAGAAGTTTGGTTCATTTCCCAATCAATCTATCATGAAGGGAAGATAAATAATACGAATTTCAATCATAGTCTTTTTCAAAAATGATGAACGGTTCTTTATATTGGTATGTAATCATTTTAAACGTTTTAAATTTATGAAATTATATTCGTACATCAATGTTTTTGACACACCAATAACAAAAACTGAAATATATTGAATTGATACATTTTGTAACTATTCAAATTTATATCAGAAACCTAAACTTAATTATAAAATAATGAACCTGTTAAAGGGAGACAATACTCGCATAACTTTTTCGAATTGGCACATAATACAACGGAATGTCACTCTTGCATACAAATGGCACATCAATATAATTAATTAACTGTGCAATCGCGCTCCACCTTCAATGATGATTCTAAATTATAAATATAACCAAAAGTTGTTAATCTATAGATGGTAAAGACTAATGAAATCTAACCCACTGTTAAAATATTTCTTTGCATTTTTTTAAAACTTCCTCAGTAAAATGCTTGAGCCACTTGACTTTCATAGCTCATAATTAACGTTTTTACACAATATTTAAATAAAGTAGCTAAAGATTATTCGCTTCTCAAAGTGTAAGACGCAATAAAAATCGTATGCTTGCACCATCTTACCCAAAAACAGATTTAATTAAGTTCTGAACATTTCGACATTTCTTCGTTAAAACCGGTTTTAAACAAATCACAAGTACGTGTTAAGATCCGACTAAATACCCATATCCCGATATCGTCAGGTTAATTTGCTACCATGTTACCAAGTATTGTGATTACAGAGGACGGTTTTGTACAAGAATTGTATCTCACATTCAATGCATTTATCTCCTTTTTTGGTGACCCTGCTCTTTGTGTGACTTCAGTTTATGGTTGATATGAAATGTCTTTCTGCACTTAAAATATTTAAATGGTTTACGAGTACTAAAGTGATGCTTGCTTTTTGTCGAGTGAGGACATTTGTGATAACTTTTTTATGTGATAAGTCAGATAAGGTTATCCTGTGTTGCTGTTTCTCATTGTTTTCATTGGTTTGTACACAAAACCGTTTAAATTGTTTTATATTTGTTATTAATATAGTGTAATAATAAGAGAATAAGCTCTTCCCAAAGATACATTCTATTATTTTGAGAGATTATACTGTTAAATTACGATGAATTTAGTTTACCGTCTCAATCTCTGGTGGAGAATTGCCTCATATCACTTTTTCAGATATTTGCACAAATAGTTTGGCTCGCAATAGTTATATATTCTGCAATTTGTATTAAAAAAACTCATTAAAAATAAACAGTTAATATGGCCTTTAGTTTTGAGCTTTAGCATTACTTTGTGCGATATTTTCCAGAAACATTTGCCATACGTTCTAAAACACGATTAAACAGCTGTTACATAGTGATACGAAAATGTTAAACAGATCAAATTACAATTTAATGACAGATAAAAACTGTTCTTGTGCATAAATGAATAAAAAAAAATATTCCACCATAACGAAATCACAGATCATCACCAGTCTATCCAGTCTTCAAGTGGAGTAATGCAGCTTCTATTGTTACTTCTGTTTACTGGACAGATATGTGTCGTCAACAGCTCATGCTGCTCTTAACTTGGTAAGTTATCATGAAACCTATCTGAAAGTTATTTATTTTTTGTGTGTTCTTTCTATGTGACGTTATCAGACATGGTCGGCTTTATCATGAGGGAATTTCAGAGAAAAATAAGAAAAATTGACGTCATAACTTTGATCAATGAAGAACTAAGATCCAAAGAAACACACGTTGATTAAATAGAAATATTCAACAGGTCAGGAAAGGTATAAATCGAGTAAGAATTAGAGAAATAAAAATAATCAACAGGTCGGGAAAAGGATAAATCGTGTAAGAATTAGAGAAGTTGGTTTCATTAACTTACATATTAATTTTATAACCGATTGTGAAACACTAAATTCATCAACACCTAAACAGTTGCGGTTCCATCATTTCAAGAATTAACATTTATATTTCGTTTAAAAAATTCCGAAAAACAGAAATACATATTTGCTATTATAATATTTCTTAGATGTAATTTTATATTACAGAAAAGTCCCTGTTTGACGACTTAATTGGAATGATGATAAAGCTCAAAGGAACAGGTGCTTTTAATTAATGATATATTTATATTTCAATTCTTTTTATTATGTTATTTATATCAATGAAACGTATCTCACAATCAGAATGTTACATCAGTATCGGTATAAGACTTTCATACTTTTACTGTTAACCCACTGTTTTTGTGATATACATTTGACGTGCCTCTGTACTTATGTATCCCGTCATACTTTGAACCACACTATTATTTTATTTATTATTATTACTTAAACTGTTAAGCCAGTTTTTGTTATATCTATTTTGCGTGACCGTATTTATGCATCCCGTCATACTTTGAACGACAATATTATTTCATGTGTACCTGTGCGAATTTCAAACGCGCAATTTTCACCAGTACTCAAAACCCTCCTTCCTTGATGGGCGCATTTTACATAGACAAATAAAATCGTATAATATAATCAAAATGAGGATGTTAATTTGATGTATGCCTTTTTGTGCTTCTTCGTTACATTTGTTGTTTTTATAGTGATTAAGATGATAACACAATGTTGACTGCTGTACCCCTATTTTTGACCTTTTTACCTATTGTGTCTGTTTGGTTTGTTCACGTATCGGTGACAATATAATGGAATTTGATGCGACTGTCATACAAGTGAGAGGTTTAGCTAGCTATAAAACCAGGTTCAATCCACCATTTTCTACATTTGAAAATGCCTGTACCAAGTCAGGAATATGACAGTTCTTGTCCATTCATTTTTGATGCGTTTTGTTATTTGATTTTGCCATGTGATTATGGACTTTCCGAATTGATTTTCCTCTAAGTTCAGATTTTTTGTGATTTTACTTTATACTACTCTATTTACTCTATATAACTTTATGTTTATCACTACATTCTTTTGTTATCCTCAAGTGTAGATTTAAAAAGAGGAGAGCGATTAAATACTACCGATAATCATAATGATTGGTCAAGATAATATTTCATTGCAAAGATGAATATTTATGAGCTAGCTATGTATGTTTCTATTTTCAGAAGGACATGGAACGGATACAGAATTGAGTCAAAACAAAACGCCGGCATTCACAGCTTACCGTGACTCCATACAAGATTTATCGTCCAGAGAAATTGTGAAGTTTGATAAGGTTTGGACAAACAACTTGAATGAATATGATGTTAATACCAGGACTTTATCATTTTTCTGCAGTTGTAATGTCAGAAGCCTGAAAAACTTTATTTCTACATTTATGGCACAATGATAAAAAGTAAAATCACAAAAATACTGAACTCAGAGGAAAATCAATTCGGAAAGTCCATAATCACATGGCAAAATCAAATAACAAAACGCATCAAAAATGAATGGACAAGAACTGTCATATTCCTGACTTGGTACAGGCATTTTCAAATGTAGAAAATGGTGGATTGAACCTGATTTTATAGCTAGCTAAACCTCTCACTTGTATGACAGTCGCATCAAATTCCATTATATTGTAACCGATGCGTGAACAAAACAAACAGACACAATAGTCAAAACAAAACGCCGGCATTCACAGCTTACCGTGACTCCATACAAGATTTATCGTCCAGAGAAATTGTGAAGTTTGATAAGGTTTGGACAAACAACTTGAATGAATATGATGTTAATACCAGGACTTTATCATTTTTCTGCAGTTGTAATGTCAGAAGCCTGAAAAACTTTATTTCTACATTTATGGCACAATGATAAAAAGTAAAATCACAAAAATACTGAACTCAGAGGAAAATCAATTCGGAAAGTCCATAATCACATGGCAAAATCAAATAACAAAACGCATCAAAAATGAATGGACAAGAACTGTCATATTCCTGACTTGGTACAGGCATTTTCAAATGTAGAAAATGGTGGATTGAACCTGATTTTATAGCTAGCTAAACCTCTCACTTGTATGACAGTCGCATCAAATTCCATTATATTGTAACCGATGCGTGAACAAAACAAACAGACACAATAGGTAAAAATGTCAAAAATAGGGGTACAGCAGTCAACATTGTGTTATCATCTTAATCACTATAAAAACAACAAATGTAACGAAGCACAAAAAGGCATACATCAAATTAACATCCTCATTTTGATTATATTATACGATAAGACGGCTGCAAGTTACACTCATGACGACGGTTATAAAACTGGTACATTTGATATGGTTCTGAACTTAGAAAAAACTGACCGCATCTATATACGATGTAGAGAAAAAGACAATTAACGAATCTTCAGTAATGCCGATAGCTACATTACCTTCTCTGGTTATCTTATTGCTAAATAAAAATAATTCAACATTCAGTTACTTGTTTTATCTGAAAATCATTGAAGTCCATGATTCTGTCTTGGGTATGTCATAGCTTTGTATTCCGTGATGCTGCCCTAGGTATGTCATAGATTTGTGTGTCAGTGATACTGCCTTTAGTAAGTCATAGCTTTTTATGCATTTAGCGTCTAAAAAAAGTAATATAAGAAAAATACTAAATTCCATGGAAAGTTTAAATAAAAAATGGCAAAATTAAGAGTTTAAATACATCAAATGAATGAAAACTACTGTTATACTCCTGATTCGATACAGGTATTTCCTTAAGTAGAAAACGATGGATTAAACCTTATCCGATAGCTAGCTGAACCTCTCGCTTGTAAGACATTAAAATAAGATTCTATTCTATTTACAACAGTGTGTAAACAAAACATAATATATAAAATGCAAAAATACAGATAAAGCAATCTCCATTTAAATCACTTGCAAAAAAGACAAATATGTCAATAGAGAAAACAAAATTGCATAAAGACAATTTAAGGGCACATCAGCAAAAATGAATGACAAGAATACAAAAGATGGTCACAGCACAATAACACATATTAAACAGACTTTTATAATCGAAATGAGCTTCTGATGCAGTCAGATTAATACCGTTTAATTTATTATTATCTCCCGATCTTTAAAGTTGAATATTGGCATGCAATCTTTAATTTGTTCTGGATAAGAGGATATTGATTTCGGCGTATGTATATATATATATATATAGGTTTCGTTAGGTTTAACGACCCAATGTCTTAATATTTGTTTTGTGTTTTATTTTATTCATCCGATTCGACATAATTGTATAGATTGAGTGTGTAAAACAAAAAATAATTCATGCAAGCCGACGAAAAGGTAAAATCATCAAAACTCCAAGTAAAATTCAAAACGGAAAGTCTCTAATCAAATGGCGAATCAAAGCTTAAACACATTAAACGAATGGATAACAATTTTCATATCTTGACTTCGTACAGGAATTTCTTATGTAGAAAATGGCGAATTCAACCTGGTTTTATAGCTTACTCTCTCGCTTGTATGAAAGTTGCATCAAATTCTGTTATAATGACAACGATGTGTGAACAAAACAAACATAACTATTAAAACCAACAATCTGTCACAATGAAGCACACAAAGGCATAATAACAAAGCAAATTTGCTCTTTCGAAGTAAAAAGACGCAGATATATAAACCATGACACGACTGGATGCAAAGCAATACTAAATATATCCTAAGAAATGATTAAAGCGAATCAAAATAAAACATTTAATTTTGGCAAGTTATTACAATTTCATAAATAAAAATAATAATAGACGTTAAAGGTAATTCAATCATTGTTCAGCACCATTTATCAACAACACTTTGCTCAGACGTTTATATTATATCCAGCGGTTAACAATATATCTGAAATCCATACGTTTGAATCCATTGCGAATTAGTCCGAATCCAAATTATCAGTTATAATCTATGTTGCTCCATTGTATTTTAATCACTCAAATACATTGTAAATTCGTCTATTCACAGTAAAAAAAATCAGCAAGGAACATACGCTGAAAAATTAAACTTCAACAGCAAATGAAACTAAAACTACTGATCATAAATATTAAGTGAGATAAATAATGGGAGAGTTAGTTTTCGGCTATCAACAGAAAATGAATGAAAATCATTAATTTCTTTAAATCATATGTCTATAAAGGAACCAATCAAAATTCATTGTTATGTTATAGATAATTTTATAGATAGTTTTTCTTGTCGTAGAACACAACGAGGGGCGTCAGGATTGATTAAATGAAAGACCAACCGTATGGATGTCTTTCTCCGAGCAATCCTGTCATCCCGAGGTGTTTTCTACGAAGAGAAAAACCTTAAAATATGCATGATCTGACTTATACACCGTCAAAAATATATAATTTTATATAAAGATTTTCAAAATTTAGCATCATATCTTACCGACCACACTAAAGTGGGATATTCCTTTCTAATACGTTCAGGTTTAAATACTCCCTACCGTTCTATTGAAAGTGTAATAAAACTAACTAATTAATATAGATATAAACCTAAGAAGTCATTATCCATACACAATTAAAAGTATTACTGTAACTGCATGAGGTAAGACACAAATGAATTGTTGCCATCCGATAAAGATGTATGAAAAATACAAGACACGTTGTAAGTAATTTCTTGTACCAACTTAATTTATGGAAAAGGGAGGGAGTGTGCTATGTTGTTGGTTTTCTATTTAAAGTTGCATTACTAACGCGGAAAAGAGATTATTTTCTCATCAATTTTAAAAATAAAATAATCAGAATGATTTTCTTTTGAATAGCAATTCATTATTTAACAGATAATCAGAATAATCAGGATAAAATGATATACCCTCCCGCCCAACCCCAACCCAAACCGATCCCATTGTGAGATACGTGAATGTTATTCAATAGAATATAAGAATATTTCATAAGTTTATCATTTGATAAAGTAAAAGATATACATAAATGTAAAAGAGTTAAAACTTGACACGAAGGGAGTGCAAAATCGTGATACATGTACCACGAAAACGAATATCCATGAATGTATCATTTCCTATTCAGTGTGTATCATCATAAACCTGCATAAAATATTTGCCACTGGACGTTAAGCAACCAACAATCAATCAACCTTTTCAGTATGAATCAATAAGATATTCTAAATCTTACACACGAATATACTAAAATTCATTCGAATATAATTTTGCCGTAAATTATAGTTCGCTTTTTAATCAAGGTAAATAATGACTTCACACAGGTCATTATTTTATTGCTTGGAAAATATTTCATTGAAAATTGGTTTCTTCGAAAGAATGACTTATCGTTCTGAAAGAAACTAACTCCATATAGGTATATAAGTTAAAAACTTCATAACAAGTTGTACAATAGCTAGATGTAAAGAACAACAAAAAATTATGATAATACCGACATGAGTGGTCAAATATAAAAAAAAATACCACTGACATGAATGGTGAGATCTTTTTGACAAGAATGGTCAAATCTTTCTGACAAAAATGGTCAGAAAGCAAAATGTCACATTAAAGATATATACAAATTAACCACTACTGTAAGCACAATTAAACAGAATTAATACAGAATAAGATTGGTTCTCCTGTTTAATAGTACAAAATTTTAGTAAATTGCTCTTCCATCACCCATCGGTTATATAGAACTAGGCGAATCCCTGCTTTCGAAGTCAACGTTGCTTCTCTTTGAAACTATGGGAAGAATGTAATTTTGGATTTAACCCAATTGTACAAAGTAATTATTTCAGTTTATTCTGAAACTGGTTATAAGTAATTGGCATGCATTTCTCCTTTTTGTACAAGAAACAGCGGCACCATCCGAAGTGCAAGGATTTAAAGAACACTTCCTTTTATACGCATATACAGGGCAAACTTTAGGTAAAGGATAGGCAAGCAAAGTTTTCCTTAAAATACGATTACCCAACTGACCTGTTTTTGTCCATTTGAATGCAACTGTTATAAGAGACGGAAAGATTGTAACATCAACTCTGCCTAGCTGTTTATTTTTGTCAAATTTCTTTGTTGATATTGGAACTAAATTAGACATCCTTCTTTAAAGTGATAAAGAAAAAGAAATAAACACCAACATGCCGCATCCAGAGTAGTATTCAAATTCAAATGTTGAAGAAATTTTCCTAGAATTTTTAAAGTTCTAGGAAATGTCTGTTTATGTAAATGTTTGAATTTCCTATCTCACCCTTTCATATTTCAATTCGTAAAACGAAAACACATCCGCATGTTATCATAACAACAGGAAAGGAACTTTTATTCCATTTAAATAATTATGAATAGACTGGGTCTTCCAAGTTCTCCACGAAACCTTTTTCTAAATTATTAACATCTATTTTATCAGCAATCAAAGACGGACTTCAAAGTTATTGTGAAACTGCCTATTCTAAAGGTGGCGTGAATCAGATGTGGATACTTAAAAATTCCAAAGATCTTTTACAGTAGATACAATCTAACTCTCTTTCATCTTGTAATAGTATTAAAACATTTTACTTTTCTACACTTTTCACAAGTATTCCACATTCCAAACTAAAAGACAAATAGAAAGAGTTGGTTTTGTTTTGTTTCGTCAAAAAGAATGGCCAACGTAGACACAAATATCTTGTCTTAGGGAGGGATAAATCCTACTTTGTAAAGGATCACTCTGATTCAAACAAAAACTTCTCTGAAACTGACATTATCAAGATGCTTGATTTCTTGATTCACAACATATTTGTTACGTTCGGAGGACGTGTTTTTCAACAGACTGTCGGTATTTCAATGGGAATAAATTGTGTCCCTCTTATTTCCGATTTGTTTCTTTATTATTATGAGGCTGACTTCTTACAGGAACTTCATAGGAAGAAAGATAAGTAGTAGCAATATCCTTTAACTGTACTTTCCGCTATATAGATGATGTTCTTTCACTAAATAATTCAAAACTTGGTGACTATGTTGAACACATTTATCCCATCGAACTAGAGATAAAGGATACAACAGACACAGTTAAGTCGGCCTCATATCTTGACTCACATCTAGAAATTGATAACGAGGGTCGGTTGAAAACAAAACTTTACGACAAAAGAGATGATTTCAGCTTTCTAATTGTGAACTATCCATTTCTTAGTAGCAACATTCCAGCAGCATCTGCATACGGGTTATATATCTCCCAATTGATACGATATTCCCGTGCTTGCATTTCCTATCATGATTTTCTTGATAGAGGGTTGCTGCTCACAAGAAAGCTATTAAACCAAGAGTTCCAAATGGTGAAGTTGAAATCCCCCCTTCGTAAATTTTGCAGACGCCAATTATTATCAAACAGTTCTAAATGAAAGTAATTACAAAACAATAAATAAGCTCTCCACTGCGTTTTAAAATTTATATTGTTATGGTATTTGATGTTTAATATATCAAGGTCTTTCATATAGATGAGACCGTTGGTTTTTCCGGATTGAATGGTTTTACAATAGTTCTTTATGGGGCCCTTGATAGCTTGCTGTTCGGTGTGAGCCAAGGCTCCGTGTTGAAGGCCGTATCTTAAACTATAATGATTTACTTTTATAAATTATCACATGGATGGAGAGTTGTCTCATTGGCACTCATTACACATCTTCCTATATCTACTTATTACCTTCCAGCGAACTTTTTTTTAAAAGGAATAACCGTTCTTTGACATACCACTGGTTCATCAACTTTCTGTTCAAACACTGGTGACGTTTTACAAGTTCTGTAATAACTTAAGCGTAGTCAACTTTGAAATTTACGAAAAATCCCAGTACAAATCGAACAGATCTATTTATTTGACGTTGTTTATCATATAAATTACGTGTAATACTGTTTTTTTCATCTGTCTTTGTAAATTATAACTGTAATTGTTAAGTTATTTTTGGTTATAATCACTTGACGTGTCTCAGTACTTATACATCCCGTCATTGTTTTATTTTACTTTGGTGATTTTTTATTTCCCGTCTTTCGTTTTTGCCTTCTTTATATAAGTTTTTTTTTGTCTTTCTTTGTTAAAATAGTGGTTTGTATTATAATGAGTAAGATTATAACGCAATGTTGGCTGCTGTACAGTTAGAATTAGTAGAACTAAATTGTTACAAAGAACAGTCAAAGCAATATAATTTTAAGGATATATTAAATCTACATTTCAATCTAACTAGTTACAAGTAAAATCACAAAATTACTGAATTCAGAGACAAATTCAAATCGGTAAATACCTTCTCAAATGGCAAAATCAAATTTTCAAATTGTGATCTTGTGATTTATAAACCGGACGTCAATTCTAAACCTTGGACATTAAGATGAATACGAAATCGAAACGTAAAATTGTCTAAATTGTTTTAGAATGGTTATCGCATCAATTTACTATATCACCAATATCAAATCTTTTTGAGGGTCGGTTGAAAACAAAACTTTGCGACAAAAGAGATGATTCCCATTTGTGAACTTTCCATTTCTATGTAGCAACGTTCATGCGGAGTATATATCTCCAAATATATAAGATATCATGATTTCCTTGTTAGGGGATTGCTCAGCACTATCAAGGAAGCTATTAAACCGAGAGTTCCAAATAGTGAAGTTGAAATTAGCCTTTCGTAAATTTTATTTATTTTCATTTTATTTACTGACGCCATCACGAGTTAATTGATTGGTATGTAATAACCGCCCCAAAAATTACCATTGTACAACCTTTCAAATAGGAAAACAACCGGTCCTATCTATATGAAAAGAGAATCACTTATAAAATTCCTCAACAAACGATAACCACTGAACATTAGGTTCATATTGTTACTATGTTTCAAAATTATAGAAAACAAGTAAACGAACAAAAATACCGAACTTCAAGGAAAATGACAAAAGCAGTAGCTCAAACACATCAAATGAATGGGAAAATGGCAAAAGCAGTAGTTCAAACACATCAAATGAATGGGAAACAGCTGTCATATCCCCGACTTGGTACAGACATTTACCTATGTAGCCAATGGTGAATTAGACCTGGTTTTAAAGGTAGATTAACTTCTCACTTGTAGGACAGTGGCATAAAAATTCATTTTATTTTATAACAATGTGAGAAAAATCAAAAGACATATAGGTTTGAGTATTCGCGATCATTACCTATTTAGTAGAACTGATAACGAATGAAGATTAATAGACAGACAAATTATTCATGATCCTCCAAAATGTCAGTAAACTCAGTAGGAATACTTTATGACATCACTAAAAAAACATCCAGTAAGTAATAGAAATCTCGGCAAACATTTCAAACTTCAAATTTATGGTTAGATACATTAGTTACCTTAAGGGGGCTCCTGGGTATAAATCAAATTGTTTTTCTAATATAGGATTTCGCTATATTTTTTATAAATGAACTTTATCATATACTTAAAAGAAATATGAAATAAAATAATGGGGTCATGGTTCATTTAACTCAAAATCTGCCTCCTGAAGAAGATACAATTTTGTGAATGTCGTTTTTTTCTGTTGAACTAATAGGAGAAATTGAAGTAATATCGAAATAAAAATAATAACCTAATTACAGAAATCGCTTAAATTTTACCATTATTAAGTTTACGTACAGCTTCTTTAAAAACAATAATAAAAAATATAGGTCACCGATGATTTAAAAAAGAAATTTCAAATTTAGTGCCAAAATATGTAATTTTTGCACCAAAGGGAGATAATTTGGAGCTTTTTCAATGATATAAACATTTTAAAAGTCATCTGGAGCCAAACCGAATTTATTTTTTGGGTTGATTTTTGTACCATATCATAAAGTAGTAACTAATAGTGTAATAAATAAAATTTGCAATGAAAAAATAAAGGTTAAATTTTTTGCTGATATTTTTGTACCCACGATCCACCTTATTACGTATTTCTTTACAACATAGTAGTTTATGCCAAGTTGAGGCTAAATACAAATACATTTAGGAACTTGCAAACATGAGTGAAAACTGAAAAGATCATAAAACCCTCACGCATAACATAATTTTAAACGCTCCCCCAACATTGTTCATTTAACAAAATATAAAAAAACTAGAACTGGTTTTTAGTTCCCTCTTTATAACTAATTTATTATAAAAGTAAAATAACCTTGATAATCATTCATTTAAAAACCTCTCTACCTTGATCATTGTAAATGAGGATTTGTGTTTTGAGACATCATTTAGTTTGTTACTTGATGAAATCATCTAGTTGTCCCTCTTTGTACAAAATGTACTGGTAATTCCCTCTTCTAAAATTCTGAACTTTTCTATGATCTCATGAGACATACAGCTTTGGTAATCTTGTAGTAGCATGTTTGCGTAAAAGTGTTTATCTTTTTATTGGTATTTTGGTAAATATTAAGTTTATCTTGTAAATACAATTTTAGAGTTTGACTCTTTTGTAATGAAACTTCATATTGAAGGTTGTTGCTAAATTATATATGACTATGTCGATTTAAGTGTGTTTCATATTGGCTGCTCTGACTTTTTGAGTCAATCTAATGACATTGATTTTAGGAGACTCGAGGGTACAAAAAATCAACAAAAATGTAAAAAATATTTTTTTTCATTACAAATTTCATTTATTACACTGTTAGTTGTTACTTTATGATATGGTACTAACATCAACCAAAAGATCAATTCGTTTTCGTCAAAGATGATTTTTCAAATGTTTACATCATCCAAATTAATTCCCTTTGGTGCAATTTTTGTTTGCATCAAAATTAAAATATCTTTTTTAACTAATCAGTGACCTATATTTTCTATTATTTGTTTTAAAATAAGCAGTACTTAAACAAACAATTGTAAAATTTAAGCGATTTCTGTAATTAAGCACTTTTTTTATTTTGATATTACCTCTATTTTTCTTATCAGATCAACAGAAAAAACGTACCTTAACACAAATGCATACTTTTTTCGATGGCAAACTGTAAGCTTAAATGAACGGTGTCGGTGACCCCATTTTTTATTTTATATTTCCATTAAGTATATGATTAAGTTCATTTATAGGGGGAAAGAGAATCATATATATTAAATGAAATAAATTTATAACCGCGAGCCCCATTAAGAAACACTTGGCAGCTTTACTGAAACCTGACTAGACGTCATATTTACCACCTCTTAATCGGTACAGATGTAGATGGGCTGTTAGTCTCAGGGATACCACAGTTACATAGAGGAACAAGCCGATGCTCATTTTAACCAGGTTTTCTTTAAATATTTCAGAGCAACTGTATTTGACACTCACGAACTTTCATTTACAGTAAATGACTTATTTAACATTAAATCTGGATTTACTATTGAGCGTAACTTGCTGACTTAAATACCAGAAAATAAGTAAAATACATACATGCAGCTGTTACATAGTTACACGAATATGTTAAATATATTAGGTTACCATTTGATGACAAAATGGAGAAATACCATGGGACATATATGCATAAGAACAATTATACCAGAACTGTATAACAGAATAGGCATACAGTAGGCATTTTACAATTCCATCGAGTCAACTTAAAAATGTTTATAATGCTATCTTTTCCGTTACTACTTTTGGTTTTGACTGGACATATAGGTATTGTTAGAAGCTCTTGTACTTCAAAACTTGGTAAGTTATTAGCTATATAGAATATTTTGTTTTCTCAATCAAATTATTTTTACATTATGTCATTTTATTCTGATAACGCAAATTAAAGTCATTTATTTTACTTCTATACCATCTTAAACTAAAGAAAATGAAATGTAAAGCTAAGATCATGTCCAGAAATGATACTTTGAAATCATCCACTTCCGTTAGTTGATATATTCTAGCGTTTGGTTTAGTCAGGTTTTACCTTGGAGATCGATAATTTTTTTGCGCATTTTTTTTAATTTTCAGTAGAAAAAGATTTTGCATATTTTTATCTTAAACATATTTATTGCTTTATTCACAGAGAAGTCCCTGTTTGATGACCTTATTGGAATGATGTTAAAGCTGAAGGGAACAGGTAATTTTATACATTTCTATTTTTGTATTCTATTAAAAAATATACCTCCTCTTGTGTTAGACTGTCATCAAAGTGAGAGGTTTAGCGCTATAAAACCAGGTTTAATCCACCATTTTCTACATTTGAAAATGCCTGTAGCACGTCAGGAATATGACAGTTCTTGTCCATTCGTTTTTAATGCGTTTTGTTATTTGATTTTTCCATGTGATTATGGACTTTCCGAATTGATTTTCCTCTAAGTTCAGTATTTTTGTGATTTTACTTTTTAAAAACATTTAAAAGAGAGACAAAAGATAACAAAGTGATATTTAGATTCAAAACGTAATTTCGTATTTATCTCAAGTGTATTTCATTCTCCGAAATGTATTTCATTCTTTGCTTCGGAGTGTTCTATCAAATCGCAATATGATATGCTTCGAATGCAATAAATGTTTAAAATGTTATTTTCATTATTGCATTTGTGAAAAAGCTGTACATTGCTGATACATCTATTTTCAGAGCATATTGCGCATAGACAAGAACTGAGACAAAACGATATACCTGCATTCACAGCCTACAGGGATTCTGCACAAAGTTTATCATCAAATGCAGTAGTAAAGTTTGATAAACTATGGACAAACAACTTGAACGCATATGATGTCACAACAGGTGTCTTTACTGCTCCGATAGCAGGACTTTATCATTTTTCTGCAGTTGTAATGTCAATCAGTGGAAAATCATTATTTCTCAGTTTATGGCAAAATGATACTAAGACTGCTGGAAGTTATACAACAGGCGATGGTTATAAAACTGGTACCTTTGATGTTGTGCTGACCTTAAAGAAAGGTGATCGCATCTATATAAGGTGTAGAGGAGGTCATGACAGTCAATCTATCTTCAGTAATAATGATGACTATAGTACCTTCTCTGGATATCTCATTGCTTAATAAAAAGATATAAAGGAGGAATTTTGTTTTGTTTAATTGTAATCGTCTTGTATTCAGAGACAAACATCTATCTTTTTAAGTGAATATCGGTGTATTACCATTTAAATTCATTGCTTTAATATTATATTCTTGAGAGTGGAGGAATATTATATCTATAACAAATAACCTTATAAAGAAACTCAGATTTCTTTTATAATTTGTTCTTATGATTTCCATTAACTGTTTGTTCTACAGTGCTAGTGCATAGAATTCTGTATAAGACTGCGACATTTTCCTTTGAAAAAAATCATTCAATCTAAAACAAAACTTGTATATTTGACTTCAGTGTATATTTTTGAAATACAAATGATAAAGCATGCATTACCAGAAATTGAACCTTACTCTCAATATTAATTTAAAATATTCATCTACATGTATATTTGACTAATTTTCATACAACGTTATGAACTTTTCTCTTTTTTGGAAGTAATGGTAGAACGCAGATAAATGTTATACATCATTGAGATATCCACCTAACAACACGATACAATGTGAAAATACATGACAATAATCTATATCATTCGATAATATAGATAAAAAATACCTGTATTAAACCAGGTTTATACTACTATTATTTTCTACATAAGAAAATGCCTGTATTAAGTCCGGAATATAACAGTTTGTTCAGTTCGTTTCATGTTTTGTGATTTTTTTTTTTTTTGGTATTTTATAGAAGTAAAATAAGAAAACCCTAAACACCAATCAACATTCAAAACGGAATGACAAATTTAAAGGTCATACACATTTGTATTCTATGTGTAGAAAATTTGCCGATTGGTAACAGTCAGAGGCAGAGGGATTTTATGCATTATTTAAAAGCATTGTCTGGGTTATAGTTCAAAAATAACCAAGGCAGTTTTGCTGTAATTGTAGAATATATTAGGAACCGGCGGATTTTGAAAATAAAGTGGAATTTTAGTACTTCCCTCTTTGTGATAAGTACGCCACTGTTGTCAACTTCCTTGGGTTTGTTTAAATGTCATGGAAGGCATTTTCTCTTTTCATCATGTAAAGGTTACGATTCTGCTGGTTTAAAAAAGTAAAATCACAAAAATACTGATTGGAAACTCCATAAACACATGGCAAAAATCAAATAACAAAACACATCAAAAACGAATGGACAAGAACTGTCATATTTCTGAATTGGTACAAGCATTTTCAAATGTAGAAAATGGTGAATTAAACCTGGTTGTATTAAGACGGAAAAGATCAACACCACAAATTTTAGTAACAATTCTGTATATTGAAGAATGTGTATTAATGCATCATTTGCCAGGTGCGTTACATCTTAAACATTTTAGAGAATTAACAGGTAGTGAAAAAAGAATAATTATAATATAACGTGATCTTCGGGAAAAATGGAGATGTAAAAGAATATAAAAGAAGATGTGGTATGATTACCAATGAAACAACTCTCCACAAAAAACCAAATGACATAAATTACTACTATATGTCATCGTACGTCTTTCAACAATGAGAAAAGCTCATACTACATAGTCAAGGCCCTGAAATGACAAATGTAAAACAAATTAAGAAGGTCATTTATGCTCTCAGAGAGCGATCTTGTTTCAATGACATTTTCCTCCGGAGATTTTTTTCTTGTTGAGTGTCTTTGTCGGTTTATTCTTTTAACTTAGTTTTCTTTTATTTAAGTGGACGTTCGAGTTAAGATTATTCCTTTGTATCTTCCCGTTTACACATGATAAACAATGTACAATATTTCGGGTCTTGAGGGGAAATTGTTGGTCTATAATTTTTTAACCTTGTTGTCATTTACCATGTTTCCATACTATGTTTTAAACTAGTCTTCTATTGAATGTTATGATGGTTTGTCATGCTGTCTTTTAATGCAGGATAAAATGATACAGATCAAAATCACTATCCATAATAGGATTGATTTATGAATGTATTTTTACCCATAATGATATTTTGTTCAACCCACCATTTTTTCTTAAAGTGTCCTGAACCAAGTAAGTAATGGCAATTGTAATCTCTTTAGGTTGCAGTCTTGTAATTGACTGCTCCATAGGCTTACATGCAAAACAACTGATCTTTGAAAATAAAAAAATAAAAAATGCTACATAGAAAAAAAATCATGTTCATATCATGTATGTACTAATGTGAAATTGTTATTTGATCGAACAAAAAGTGGGTCGTGCCACGAAAAATAAAAAGTTACGTAAACCTGAACTCAAAATATTTTTTTCTACTTTCTGTTTGCTGTTTTTACTAGACCGCACCACTTCCAGTAAACATGATATCCTTCCACTTTCCTGGATTGATATCCCCAAAAGATGCATGATTTTTTTTAAAGTCTATATATATATGTTTCAATTCAATTCAGAATAAACCTATAATCAAACAGAAAAAATTGAGTTCAGAAAACAATTCAGAAAACAATGCACTATTTTGTTTCCCTCCATGTTTTGACATGCACCGGAAACTGGAGTTGTAATACAATACTGGTACCTATAACAATAATGACATGTCTTAAAAAAATAAATCATTTACTTAGTTTCATTAAGTAGCCATATTTGAACATAAAAAATGCTATTAAAAGAACTGATTGGCTGTGTTGTTAAAAATAGCCCCACTATCTAAGCAGTACCCCTTTCTGAAAACAGGCAAAATTTGGAAATCAGTCATGTCTATCAAATGATCTGTAAATCTCATTCTAGTCTATCTTTATGAATGTTTTTCTTATTATTTGGATACTGTGAAGCTAGAAGAGTATGCTTGTTCGCTCGTGTATGTAACAATGTTTTAGATTTTAACGAGAAAAATTTATGTATTACTGAAAAATTATTACACCAGGGTTTTCGATATCACAAACTAGTCAAAACATTTACTAAATTTTATCATCGGTATAAGGACATCATTCGTAAATATAGATCAACATGCAGACTTCTTATACGTCCAAGTATTTCACATGCAATTTTTTATGGAAATATTCTTTATAAAGCACAAAGGTGTCAGTATTCACTTCATAAACTAACAAAACCTTTGAATAGACTTATTAAGAAGGGATATAGTTACGATACTGTTGTCAGGTCATTAAAGATTGCATATTTTGGCGTTAATATTGATTCACAGTCTGGAGCTGGCATGTCAGTTAACTGCTAGTAGTCAGTTGTTATTTATGTATTATTGTCATTTTGTTTATTTTCTTTGGTTACATCTTCTGACATCAGACTCGGACTTCTCTTGAACTGAGTTTTAATGTGCGTATTGCTATGCGTTTACTTTTCTTCATTGGCTAGAGGTATAGGGGGAGGGTTGAGATCTCACAAACATGTTTAACCCCGCCGCATTTTTGCTCCTGTCCCAAGTCAGGAGCCTCTGGCCTTTGTTAGTCTTGTATTATTTTAATTTTAGTTTCTTGTGTACAATTTGGAAATTAGTATGGCGTTCATTATCACTGAACTAGTATATATTTGTTTAGGGGCCAGTTGAAGGACGCCTCCGGGTGCGGAAATTTCTCGCTACATTGAAGACCTGTTGGTGACCTTCTGCTGTTGTTTTTTCTATGGTCGGGTTGTTGTCTCTTTGGCACATTCCCCATTTCCATTCTCAATTTTATTGTCTATTTTTTTTTTCCTTTCTGTTTGATTGAAGCACATTCAAAAGTTTACCCCGCCCCTTTTTTCAATGAAATCTACCCAAGTGGGCCTCTTGTTTAAGTCAAAATTGTTTACGGTATTAAATATACTCTTTGTGGATTAATCTACGTCGGAAAAACTCGACAAAGATTCAATTTTAGAATTAAAGACCATCAGTCTAATGTTAATGCTCAAAATAACAACAAATATAAACATTCTATTGTTTCAATGAAAGTCCGGATTATAGATAAAATATTTATCATTCATACAATGACCCCATTTTGAGTACACCATATCATGTACAAAGAGAAGACTTTTGAATAAGAGAATTGGGAACCGCCTATGGTTGCAATGACAAAACCAGGTTCAACCCACCATTTTTTTCTTAAAATGTTCTCTTCCAAGTCAGAAAAAATTACCTTTTGTATATAATAGTTCGTTTCTGCGTGTGTTACATTTTAGTGTTCTGTTTCTGTTGTGTCGTGTTTCACTTCTTATATTTGATGTGTTTCCCTCAGTTTTAGTGTGTAGCCAGGATTTGTTTTTTTAATCAATTGTTTTATGACTTTCAGATAGCGGTATACTACTGTTGCCTTTATTTGAGAATCAGTTGTTATTATCATTTATAAAAGTAGACTTTCATCGAACACTTTACATAACAAAAATTCATGTTACATTTACAAAGAACATTTATCATCAGCCATATACATTTTTTTTTTTGTATATTGCATAACAAGCTCTAAACACCTAACATAATTTCAACGAATCCTTACATAACTTTCAAATGTCAGGGAGCGTTAACAATTGATTCATCCACCATAATTTATTGTGCTTATCCCACGCATGTAGTCATATGTTTTTTTTTAGTTGACATAATTAATTAGTAGAAGCCTGTTGTTAATTGTCGTTCTTTATCTATTTTAATTAAACTCATCATAGATACCAGGACTAAATTTTTTATATACGCCAGACGCGCGTTTCGTCTACAAAAGACTCATCTGTGACGCTCGAATCCAAAAAAGTTAAAAAGGCCAAATAAAGTACGAAGTTGAAGATATGAATGTTGTTGTCAATGAGAAATATTAAGAAGGGAAAATAAGTCCCATGCATTACTAAAAAAAACATTTTTTTCAAATGTGGCCCGTTCTGTGATGACAATATTTATAAAATAATTGACAAAAAAGTGTTCTGGTAAATAGTGATAATACAAATAAATTGAAATAAAACCATTATTACCTTATACTCTTTTTACTTATAAATTTCCTTCTTGATGTAGCAAACAGCAGAGTACAGTATGCAATAGGTGTTTTGAGCAGGAATAACAAGTTTTGTTCTATTTCCTCTTGCTGTATTCGTCATTGGAACAAGCCGTGTATGTATATAGTTTGGTCAGATAGTGTCAGAGAAAGAGACCAATCAAATT
Source organism: Mytilus galloprovincialis (assembly GCA_037788925.1). Taxonomy (NCBI): domain Eukaryota; kingdom Metazoa; phylum Mollusca; class Bivalvia; order Mytilida; family Mytilidae; genus Mytilus; species Mytilus galloprovincialis. The sequence goes on along the minus strand of CM075342.1, from coordinate 74,045,651 downwards.
GCAAAGATTTACAATATTAAAACTGAATTACTTGTCAAAGTCGAACGACTCATGTTCTAAAGACAGTTAATGCAAAAATAATTTTCTAGACCACAAATGTATGTACAGCATTCGAGACAACCCATTCTTCAAATTGATTTAAAAACTTTTTTAACAGATATTCTAAAAACATGTGTCATAACAGTCTTTTGTTATTTGATCAGACAAATCTCGAAAAATGTTTTATTTACGAAGCAATAATTTGATGTTAAAAGCGCTTTTGTCAATGGCGCGTACATAGACTTCGTTGTGCAAAATATTTTAGATCACTCAATTTTTGGATGGGTTCCTGGTGTTCAGTCTTTAGTTTTCTGGGTTATGTTGTGTTTTGTGTACTGACGTTGATCTTTATGTTTTCTTCTTTTTCACATTGTGTTGCCCCTTTTTTTCGACTTCTAAGTTTGAATGACTGTTTAATTTCACTTTCAGATATATTGATGATGTTCTTTCCATTAACAATCCGAACTTTTCTGATTGGATTCCATTAATATACCCACCAGAACTAGAAATTAAAGAGACCACAGACACGGCTTCCTCTGCCTCATTTTTAGACTTATACCTCGAATTTGACATACACAGTCATCTCAGTACCAGAATCTATGACAAACGAGACGATTTTAATTTTGAAATTATCAATTTCCCCCACCTTAGTAGTAATATACCAACTTCACCTGCATATGGAATATACATTTCCCAACTTATTAGGTATTCAAGAGCTTGCAGCTCCTATTCAGACTTTGTAAAACGTCACCAGTGTCTGAGCAGAAAATTGATGAACCAGGGATATGTCAAAGAACGTCTCGTCCTTTTTCTAAAAAAGTTCATCGGAAGATACCCAGAACTTGTTGATAAATATTCCGTATCAACTTCACAAATAATACAAGATGGTCTTGAAGTATAGATTTTGCGTACTGACGTTTGTTATCATCTTAATTACGTATTATAGTATTCTTTTATATGTCTTTTTAATTATTCATTTGAAGTGACTCTGTGGTTATGTAAAACCACATACTTTGAACGGCAAAATTATTTCATTTATTGATATTACTTTTACTTAAGGATCTTGACATACTATGAATGACAAAACTATTTTATTCAATAAGACTACTTTTTCTGTTTAGTCTGTTTTTTATGATATACATTTGACGTGAAACTGTACTTATGTATCCCGTCATACTTTGAACCACACCATTGTTTTATTTATTATTATTACTTTTACTGTTAAATCTGGTTTTTGTTATATCTACTTTACGTGAGTCTGCATTTATGTATGCCGTCATACGACAAAATTATTTTTATGTCTACCTGTGCGAATTTCAAACGCGCAATTTTACACCAGTAATGAAAACCTTCTATCATTTATGGGTAGACTTTACATAGATAAATTCAGCCGTATTTGACGTGAAACTGTACTTATGTATCCCGTCATACTTTGAACCACACCATTATAAAATTATTTATTATTTTTACTGTAAGTCTGTTTTTTTTGTTATATCTACTTTACGTGAGTCTGCATTTATGTATGCCGTCATACGACAAAATTATTTTTATGTCTACCTGTGCGAATTTCAAACGCGCAATTTTACACCAGTAATGAAAACCTTCTTTCATTTATGGGTAGACTTTACATAGATAAATTCAGCCGTATAGGAAAAGCAAAATGAGAATGTTGAATTTGATGTATGCCTTTTTGTGCTACTTTGTTACATTTGTTGTTTATGTAGTGATATTAAGATGATAACACAATATTGACTGTTGTACCCCTATTTTTGACATTTTTACTCTTTGAGTATGTTTGTTTTGTTCATGCATCGTTGACAATGTAATGGAATTTGATGCGACTGTCATACAAGTGAGAGGTTTAGCTAGCTATAAAACCAGGTTCAATCCACCATTTTCTACATTAGAAAATGCCTGTACCAAGTCAGGAATATGACAGTTGTTATCCATTCGTTTGATGTGCTTGGACTTTTGATTTTGCCTTTTGATTTTTGATTTTCCTTTTTGAATTTTCCTCGGTGTTCAGTATTTTTGTGTTTTTACTTTTTGATATATTTTGCCTCCCCTCTTCAAAGAATTTAAGATTTGGTAAGCACATGATTTCTTTATTTTTTGTGTTATTAATATGCAGCAAACAAAATTAATCTTATCAGTTTCAGTTATTTGTTTAGTTTATTATTGTTATTAGAACCTCACAGTACACAAATGCCCCTGTGATACTGTACATTTTAATAGATTGAAAGTCTTTTGCAATATTTTGAAATTGGCTCCTTCTTTTTTAAAAACACAAAATATATATATTTTGATTCCAAAATGTACTATATGTCTATTCTTTCAGCTGTAACAGCGAGTTTATCATACATGTAATATTTGGTTATGTATTATGTTTGTAAGTAATATTATCACGCATAGACTAATTCCGATATATAAACAAAACATCACATTGATGTAAATCTGAAAATAAATCTCAAATTACAGAATTATGATTCAAATAAGATAAGAAAGCTCTTATCCAATGCATATGGAAAATAAAGAATAAGTTGGTTATATTTACATTTTAAATTAAACATGACCATTGCAAAAAGATTGATTTTCAGAAGTAATTATCTGATTTTATTTTAATCGAACAAAGAAATATTTCTGTATTTGTTGGTGAAAACAAGTACTAAGAATAAATAAAATATATATATCTTGTTCAAATTTAAGGTGCAACAAGCTATGATTTATTTGGCATTCAGTCAGCTGCACTAATTGCGAAATAATCTTCCTCATACAGCAGGTTTTCTGTTATGTTACAACTTTTTTTCAAAACAATTGATATTGTTTGAACTGTTTGTAGTTCCATCATTCGATAATAATAATAAGAAGAAAGGTAAAAATCTCAAAAACAAGTTTGACCCCGTTTTGAATTTTCCTTGACGAAGGATTATTCATGTACTTTCGACTCTGTTTTATTCTTGTAGTTTTTTGGCGTTGAACTAGGTCGATGTGATCAATCATATCACTTAAAGAAAGGAATTTGATGTATTTTAGGGTTTTACTACAATACATAGCTTATCAATACGTGTCAAAATACAATACTTTCTTTAATATTCTTTTTTCATTGATATCATATCTACATTGATCAAAGCCAATTTTTTTCAGGAGCATAATTAATTTACATTAATACCTTCAAACTTCACTTAATTATCGCTTCATTCCTATGCTTATTTGACATATGGTATAATGAAGTATTACATATTATCTTACCTCCTATACATTTCTAGGAATGTGATTGGTTAGAAGCGCCCTCGTGGAGACCGTGTATATTTGATATTAGGTGAGTAGGGAGGCGGGACTCATCTAATACACGGTAAGTTGTGGTGTTACGTCCCTTTATATTCCATATAAGGTAGTATGGAGGCAGGGCTTATTTCATACACGGTTAGTAGTGGTGATACGTCCCTTTATAAAAACAAAACTGTACTGAGAAAAAAAAACGTAAAGGTTTCAACAGACGAATAAATTGATGATTAAGATTGAAATAAATTCATAAAACACACTTAAACTTAGCAAGTTGTTATTGTTTGTTGATATCTGTTTTTGTAAGATAACTGGAAGTAGTTTCTTAATGCTAACAGTATTGAAGACTTCCTCATTTTGATAGGTCTAAATTTCACACGTTAAGATAGTCGGTAAGATAAATTCATTACATAGTGTGCTAGTAACCCAATACTGTATATTCGCTCTCATCCCATATGTAATTTACTGACCCCATATATAACGTGTCAGGTCACTAGCACACTCTGTAACTAATTATATTCTATAACTATCAATATTAATATTACAAAACTGCAACATTAATAGGATGCAACATATGTTCATTTCGAATTTGACCTTATGATATTATATAAATTTTCATTCTGTTTTCTCTAGAGTGAACTGAAACTTTGTAAGAGAACGATGGTTCAAAAGCAGTTCATTACTCAATAATAGTATACAAGATCGAAGGAAATTGACAGACATGTAAGTCTGAAGGCTCGCTTGTGTACTTGAAATGCTTCAAAACTTGACTTTGGTGCAAAGTATGCTCACATTAGGACTTCCATTCCGACATGTCACTCCTGGCAAATTGGGATTCTTATTGGCTCTGCAGGATAAATAAATACGCAGTTCCGTCCAATCAATGCATAAAGTAGTAAAAAAGGCCCTGTTATTTATATTTTATTAATAAATGTTATATAAGTCTTACAAATCTATAAATCTTGAATTCTATCCTAAATCTATCTATTTTTTATGAAATCGTTTTAGAAATTAAAATGTGACGTCACTTTGTGCGTTGAACTGGCTTTGACTAACTCGGCTGTCTATTTTTATGTGCAGGTATTTAGGTTGTATTATGTAATGTCTCCGTTTTTATTCTGTTGTTTCAGTTTTATCATATATATCTTTAATATAGTTATTTTTATAAAATTTACTGTTTGCAAAAGTATGAATTATTCTGAATAATAAGGATGTTCTTATCCCACACAGAAAACCCTTGCCGTATTGGCCACAATTTTTTGGAACTTTTAATCCTAATTGCTCTTCATCTTTGTATTGGTTTTGGCTTTCATTTTCTTTTTTTTTCATTTGAGCGTCACTGGTTAGTCTTGTGTGAACGAAACGGACGATTGGCGTATTAAATGTTAAGCCTATTACCTTTGTTAGCTATTATTCGTGTGTTTTCTCTGTCCTATATTTTTTCTCCCATTTATTTGTATTGTAATTCTATCATGTAATGTTGTCATTTTTAATTTTATTTTAAACATTGCCATTAAAGCATGCCACAAAACACCAGGTTGTTCCGTACCAAGTCAGGAAAATAGCCGTTTTTATATTATAATTCTTTTTTTGTTTTTGTGTAGTGTCTCTGTTGAGTCGTAGTTCTCTTATATTTAATGCGTTTCCCTCAGTTTAAATTTATAACCCGGATTTGGTTTTCTTTCTCAATCGATTTATGAATTTCGAGCAGCGGTATACTACTGTTGCCTTTATTCATGACATATTCAAACTACTAGTCTTAAATGTCAACAGCTACCTTCCATTGCTTGTTACTTCGTGGCATTTCAATATCGTATACTGTACATGCTTTATTTCAAAATTGTATGTATAAATGACAGATGTACTTTTGTCAATTTGGAAGAAATATATGACATGAACATTTACTGCGCCATTTTACAATTTCATGATCCGAAATTACAACTATTTTGTTTCCTGATAAACAAGTTAACTCAATTATGTTTACCCATAGTGAATGATTTGCTGTTTTAAGAAGGCATTACAAAAGATGTTTACACTATCGCTCTCAGTCTTGCAGTTTTTAAAGTTTTTGATGTACTATATGTCTATTCTTTCAGCTGTAACAGCGAGTTTATCATACATGTAATATTTGGTTATGTATTATGTTTGTAAGTAATATTATCACGCATAGACTAATTCCGATATATAAACAAAACATCACATTGATGTAAATCTGAAAATAAATCTCAAATTACAGAATTATGATTCAAATAAGATAAGAAAGCTCTTATCCAATGCATATGGAAAATAAAGAATAAGTGGGTTATATTTATATTTTAAATTAAACATGAACATTGCAAAAAGATTGATTTTCAGAAGTAATTATCTGATTTTATTTTAATCGAACAAAGAAATATTTCTGTAGTTGTTGGTGAAAAAAAGTACTAAGAATAAATAAAATATATATATCTTGTTCAAATTAAAGGTGCAACAAGCTATGATTTATTTGGCATTCAGTCAGCTGCACTAATTGCGAAATAGTCTTCCTCATACAGCAGGTTTTCTGTTATGTTACAACTTTTTTTCAAAACAATTGATATTGTTTGAACTCTTTGTAGTTCCATCAATCGATAATAATAATAAGAAGAAGGAAGGTTAAAATCTCAAAAACAAGTTTGCCCCGTTTTGAATTTTCCTTGACGAACGATATTTCATGTACTTTTGACCCTGTTTTATTCTTGTAGTTATCTGGCGTTGCACTAGGTACATGTGATCAATCATATCACTTCAAAAAAAGGAATTTGATATATTTTACTACAATGCATACCTTATCAATACGTGTCAAAATACATTACGTTCTTTAATATTCATTTTTCATTGATAACATATCTATATTGTTCAAAGCCAATTTGTTGAGAGCATAATTAATTTATATTAAGACCTTCAAACTTCATTTAATTATCGCTTCATTCCTATGTTTAATTGACATATGGTATAATGAAGTATTACATATTATCTTACCTCCTATACATTTCTAGGAATGTGATTGGTTAGAAGCGCCCTCGTGGAGACCGTGTATATTTGATATTGGGTGAGTAGGGAGGCGGGCTTATCTCATACACAGTAAGAAGTGGTATTACGTCCCTTTGTACTCCATATAAGGTAGTATGGAGGCAGGGCTTATTTCATACACGGTTAGTAGTGGTGATACGTCCCTTTATAAAAACAAAACGGTACTGAGAAACAAAACGTTAAGGTTTCAACAGACGAATAAATTGATGATAAAGATTGAAATAAATTCATAAAACACAGTTAACCTAACAAGTTGTTATTGTTTGTTGGTATCTGTTTTTGTAAGATAATTGGAAGTAGTTTCTTAATGCTAACAGTATTGAAGACTTCCTCATTTTGATAGGTCTAAATTTCACACGTTAAGATAGTCGGTAAGATAAATTCGTTACATAGTGTGCTAGTAACCTACTGTATATTCGCTCTCATCCCATATGTAATTTACTGACCCCATATATAACGTATTAGGTCACTAGCACACTCTGTAACTAATTATATTCTATAGCTATCAATATAAATATTACAAAACTGCAACATTAATAGGATGCAACATATGTTCATTTCGAATTTGACATTATGATATTATATAAATTTTCATTCTGTTTTCTCTAGAGTGAACTGAAACTTTGTAAGAGAACGATGGTTCAAAAGCAGTTCATTACTCAATTATAGTATACAAAATCGAAGGAAAATGACAGACATGTAAGTCTGAAGGCTCGCTTGTGTACTTAAAATGCTTCAAAACTTGACTTTGGTGCAAAGTATGCTCACATTAGGACTTCCATTCCGACATGTCACTCCTGGCAAATTGGGATTCTTATTGGCTCTGCAGGATAAATAAATACGCAGTTCCGTCAAATCAATGCATAAAGTAGTAAAAAAGGCCCTGCTATTTATATCTTATTAATAAATGTTATATAAGTCTTACAAATCTATAAATCTTGAATTCTATCCTAATTCTATCTATTTTTTATGAAATCGTTTTAGAAATTAGAATGTGACGTCACTTTGTGCGTTAAACTGGCTTTGCTTAACTCGGCTGTCTATTTTTTTGTGCAGGTATTTAGGTTGCATTGTGTAATGTCTCCGTTTTTATTCTGTTGTTTCGGTTTTATCATATATATCTTTTATATAGTCATTTTTATAAAATTTACTGTTTGCAAAAGTATGAATTATTCTGAATAATAAGGATGTTCTTATCCCAGACAGAAAACCCTAGCCGTATTGGCCTTAATTTTTTGGAACTTTTTATCCTAATTGCTCTTCATCTTTGTATTGGTTTTGGCTTTCATTTTCTTTTTTTCATTTGAGCGTCACTGGTTAGTCTTGTGTGAACGAAACGGACGATTGGCGTATTAAATGTTAAGCCTATTACCTTTGTTAGCTATTATTCGTGTGTTTTCTCTGTCCTATATTTTTTCTCCCATTTATTTGTATTGTAATCCTATCATGTAATGTTGTCATTTTTAATTTTATTTTAAACATTGCCATTAAAGCATGCCACAAAACACCAGGTTGTTCCGTACCAAGTCAGGAAAATAGCCATTTTTATATTATAATTTTTTTTTTGATTTTGTGTTGTGTCTCTGTTGAGTCGTAGTTCTCTTATATTTAATGCTTTTCCCTCAATTTAAATTTATAACCCGGATTTGGTTTTCTTTCTCAATCGATTTATGAATTTCGAACAGCGGTATACTTTGTTGCCTTTATTCATGACATATTCAAACTACTAGTCTTAAATGTCAACAGCTACCTTCCATTGCTTGTTACTTCGTGGCATTTCAATATCGTATACTGTACAGGCTTTATTTCAAAATTGTATGTATAAATGACAGATGTACTTTTGTCAATTTGGAAGAAATATATGACATGTACATTTACTGCGCCATTTTACAATAATTCATGATCCCGAAATTACAACTATTTTGTTTCCTGATAAACAGGTTAACTCAATTGTGTTTACCCATAGTGAATGATTTGCTGTTTTAAGAAGGCATTACAAAAGATGTTTACACTATCGCTCTCAGTCTTGCGGTTTTTAAAGCTTTTGATTGTTACATGTACCATGTTTTGTGTCTGTTTAAATGTTGTAGGATTGGCAATGAGACAACTTTCCATTAGAAACCTCAAGTGTCGTATCTGTTACTTTTTTAATTGCTATACCAGTTTTGAAAATAACTAATAAAATTGAGAATGGAAATGGGGAATGTGTCAAAGAGACAACAACCCGACCAAATAAAAAACAACAGCAGAGGGTCACCAACAGGTCTTCAATGTAGCGAGAAATTCCCGCACCCGGAGGCGTCCCTCAGCTGGCCCCTAAACAAATATATACTAGTCCAGTGATAATGAACGCCATACTAATTTCCAAATTGTACACAAGAAACTAAAATTAAAATAATACAAGACTAACAAAGGCCAGAGGCTCCTGACTTGGGACAGGCGCAAAAATGCGGCGGGGTTAAACATGTTTGTGAGATAATACGTTCCTAAGTGGTATGGTTATCATATAAAACGATGTCATAAGAACATAAGATAATGTTTGTCACAATTTCGTTCTGATTTTACCATGCCCCAAAAAATAAATTTTCTAAAAAAAAAGAGTTTATATAAATATTAAAATTTAATATAAAATTAATACCAGAGTGGTTTTGTCCTAGAATAAGACAAGATTTGTACTGGTCGTATCATCATGTACAGTGGCTATTATTTCAGTCACCCATGCTGACACTTTCTTATGATGTTTTATGCACTAAATTCATTAATATTAATAATTTAAAAGTTAAAATCCCAAGGTAAATGGAGCTTAGACATCGCAAGAATAATGAAGGCCACCTAAAAACTTCAACTATGTCATACTCTTTATCAAGATCAATGTAAGATAAAATTGATACTTTGATAACAAATAATTTGTATATTTACTGTAACTAGTGTTTGCTTTTTTTTTTTTTTTTTTAAGAAGGACACATTATCCGCATATGATTTACACAGAACATTAGTTTTGTTTTAATGATTGCCAATGTGGATAAATCCGTTCAAAACTTAATATAGTCAATGAATCTAATTCGTGTCATCTCAATAAAATTTATGAACTGCAAAAGATAAGGTCAAGTATATCAAAATAAATTAATGTTTTAAAGCTTGAAGGAAATTTGCTTTTGAAAGTATAAACATAATTCCTATTTTGCAAAACAAGAACTAATATTGACTGTTCTGATCTTTAAACCTTATTTCTATATTTGCAGAAAACTCATTGTTTGATGACCTTATTGGAATGATGACAAAGTTGAAAGGAACAGGTACTTATCGTCTTATTCATTTATTGTGTTCTTATTCCCCTATCCCTGTCTTTTTTGTATCATATCTGATATATCTTATTCGAAAATAAAACACCGATTCTGATTTTTTGGCATCTTTTTCATAATCGTTATGTTACGTATGTCTTTATCTGAGAAAATAAACGATTACTCGTGCTGAGTAAAAAAGCATTTTGTGTTTATCTTGAAAGGATATCAGACGAAGTTATACGAGTGGCGATGGTTATAAAACTGGAACCTTTCATGTTGTGTAGTAGACCGACACATTGAATCTTAATATACATATTAGCTCGAAAGTCAACAGCAAACAGCGAACAGCGAACAGATAAAAAAATTAACATATAAAATTGAGGCTGAAAATTGGGAATGTGTCAAAGTGACAACAACCCGATCATAGAAAAACAGACAACAGCAGAAGGTCACCAACAGGTCTTCAATGCAGCGAAAACTTCCGGCCCCCGGAGGCGTCCTTCAACTGGCCCCTAAACAAATATATATACTAGTTCAGTGAGAATGAACGCCATAGTAAACTCCAAATTGTACACAAGAAACTAAAATTAAAAATAATACAAGACTAACAAAAGCCAGATGCTCCTGACTTAGGACAGGTGCAAAAATGCGACGGGGTTAAACATGTTTATGAGATCTCAACCCTCCCCTATACCTCTATCCAATGTAGAAAAGAAAACGCATAACAATACGCACATTAAAATTCAGTTCAAAAGAAGTCCGAGTCTGAGGTCAAAAGATGTAACCAAAGAAAATAAACAAAATGACAATAATACATAAATAACAACATACTACTAGCAGTTAACTGACATGCCAGCTCCAGACTTCAATTAAACTGATTGAAAGATTATGTCTTCATCATATACCTTTTATTCAGTCTAATCATTCAACGTCACAATTTATGTAATATGCATTAATTCTTGTCCTTCAATTCAAAGATTTCAATGTGAAGGTCATTGTCAACTTTGCCATCCAACGTATCCGCAACCATTACAATTGTCCTCTTTGTTCTCCATACATTCTGTGTATGTAGTAATGACTTTATACATTTTATACACTTACATTTCGCTGTTGTGTCTCTGTTGTGTCGTAGATCTCTTATAATTGATACGTTTCCCTCAGTTTTAGTTTGTAACCCGGATTTGTTTTTTCTCTATCGATTTACGAATTTTGAAGAGTGGTATACTACTGTTGCCTTTATTTATACAAAGCATTTAAAATGTATTACATCTGCATTAAACTATATTCCCTATCAATTTCAAAACTGAAATTTTTATGAAAGTTATAGTTGGAAGTCATTTTGAAAAATGTCTATCATAATCAATACAAATTTACAGCTATTATCTTGAACAGTGCCCATCACAAATTGTTCAAAATAAGTTGACATTCCAAAACACGAATGAATTTAGAGAAACATTGATCCGTAGACAAAAAGAACAATACAACAGATAAAGCTCCGCTATTTTAGGTCTGGAAATGAAATATCAATGTTTATATAATCGGTTAAGGTTGTCGTTTGCCCCTTATACATTACCAAACCCTTGTTATGTTTCTTTGTTTTCCTCTTATGTTTGATGTGTTTCCCTCAGTTTAAGTGTGTAGCCCGGATTTATTTTCTCTCAATCAATTTATGACTTTCGAACAGCGATATACTACTGTTGCCATTATTTGATAATATGTCATTTTATCTTTGAAAGCAGAATCAATGAACCCAAAATGATGACTACAGAATACCATATTAACGTTAATTTTTTTTAGCTTTACTTTGAGGGGATTTCATTTGGAATTATTTCTAATAAAACATTTGCTTCGAATTCCAAAAATAAAATTGAGGGATGTCAAATCAAAACGGTAAAGTAAGATTGAAATCCAAGTTCATGAACGGACGTCGGCACAGGTAGTAAGGTCGTCATATCGAGGAGCGTTTAGTACAGTGATTTTGTCATAGTTTGGATAAGTTTGACATGGTTAATTTATGTTGCTTCAATAAACTATTGCCTCAGTTCTATTCACACGAGCAGATAAAAAGCAAATAAGATGCTTGAATCTGTATTGGAGGTCAAACGATCTATATTGGAATTGTTGTTTCACGAAATTAACGAAGAATAAGCAAGATATCGGAATTGCTATGGTTTGGTTAAGCGATTGACATGGTTCGGTTAAGAGTCTAGAAATTCGTCATGGTTTTGGTCAAGATTGTCATGGTTTAGATCGAAATAAATATAAATGTGTTTCACTTTAATACTGAAAATTTGATTGATAGCGCCTGTTATTGAACTAAGTTACACTATATATTAACTGCCCGAGAAGAAAAAAAGCATGTTTAACCAAATTTAGTGGGTGTAATCGTCAAAGCGTAAGTTAAACATGTCATGTTACTTTTCGTAAGTTTTTCACTGCTCTTTTAAACTAGCTTTCGATATAATTTTACCAAAAAAAAAGACAAAACGTTGCTTCTGTTTCACATATAATCTTTTTTTTCCATATGTCCATGCTTGACTCTGCCGGGGATATCATGAGCGGCATTACTAGTCAAATAGCTAAAGACTTCTACTCAAAAGTGGCAGCCAGTCAAAAAGTTATTCTTGTTTTTCATTTTCTTTTCTAGAAAACTATTCATTTGTTGGTTATTCTTTATTGTAAATTTTGAACTAGTTTATGATGAATAAAAGGAGATGTGGGGTTATAGGTCCATGATACAGTAACCCAACTACAAAACTAACCAAAGGATATTAAGAGGACATCATAAGTCTTCAACCATTTACGAAACCGAATAGCTACGCGTGACATGGACAACAGTTGTAAAACTTATTGGTTTTAAAACTATAATACTAGTATGTGAAATTACAATACAAAGTACTTTCAAAGTTCGAATTTAAAATATGAAAGATCACAACTCCAATTTTGGATTTAAGCCGATATAATGTTCATGTTTATCAATTATTATTATGAATCAATAAAAATCTTTGTAATATTGTGTAAATGCATCATGTACAGTATCATTGAATTATTTCAAATATTTTACTTTTTATGTAATAAAGGACGCCTCCGGGTGCGACAATTTCTCGTTGCATTGAAGACCTGTTGGTGACCTTCTGCTGTTGTCTGCTCTATGGTCGGGTTGTTGTCTCTTTGGCACATTCCCCATTTCCATTTTCAATTTTATTTCTATACTATCTGAAAAAAACTCTTGCTATCTAGTTTTAAGTATGAGGTGGTATATTATTAAATGTGATTGAAAAAAGGATTGAACTTCAAAGAAACATGTGTTATATTGTCTGCTACATGTACATTTAAACTGTGTACGACCTTAATTGACCTGGCTAGACAAGAAATCATCGTTTGTAATAGGACAGAAAGATGGACGAAGATGAAACAGATGGTAAGCTTGTTGATATATATCACAAGTACACTTTATTTGAACTTCTTAGAACATTCAATGACATTTTTATGCCATCTATATTTGCCGTTTATCATTTTTGTTTATTTAATTTTGAATTTACAAGATAATATCAAATGTAAGATGACGTGGGGAATACATAAATGAGACAGCTAACCCACAACACAAACATGAATTCTTCAACAATAGGATAAATTAAATTGGCCAAACTCTATATCTGCCTGTTTCTATAAAATGAGTAAATAAATTCAACAGAGACAACAATAGATCTGAAACCATCAAACTATTCTCAGTATAGCGTAAAACAGTAAGGTATGACATAGGACAACTTGTCGCGTCACTAGGTTCTGGACTTTTTTGGTGAGTCGCAACTTTGGAATTCAGTAACGGCGTTTTGCATTTGCGCCGATCTGCATTTCATTTGTGCCGATTTTTTCTTTCATTTGCGCCGATTTTTTTTCTTCATTTGCGCCGATTTTTTTTCAGGTAAATTACAGGTGAATATGTATAAGAAGATGTGGTATGAGTGCCAATGAGGCAACTCTCCATCCAAGTCATGTTATTTTTCATTTGTCATTATAGACCTCTTCCGTTAGCCACTTATACAAATTTAATGAATTATCAATCATAACATGTACTAGTATATAACTGTTGTCCCCTGCTCACCACGGGAAGTGGAATGAGGCCTACCAGACTTTTTCCTTGACCGAACCCGTAGTTCTTTAGCCTCTGTCTTTCGGACATCTGCCACATGGTTATGCTCGTTCTGTGTTTTGACAATAGAATCCGTGGTGACTCTGGCTTAACATGATTTTATGGTACATTAGTAAGATATGTTTTTTATGTTTCACCTTCTGATATGTATGGCCCTCGACGATTAAAGAATTGACTCCTCGGCTCGTTTCAGTGTGCAATATGTCCATCATGTTACAACAAAGTTCCAGAACAATATGAATCAAAATTAACACATAAATGAACAAAATTTGTAACCAGATTTTACCAATGGTATAGTACAGTACATGTACAATTATTAACTTACCTGTTAATCTAATTAGGAGCAAATATAAAATCGGCGCAAATGAAAAAATGAAATCGGCGCAAATGAAAGAATGAATATTTTCAAAATCGGCGCAAATGTCATACGCCCTTCAGTAAATATGATTAAGAAATTAAATGTGTAAAATCCTTCCTTTCACAATAGTTAGCACTTATGAATGCCTGTGTGGTGTCTGTGTTGAAAACTTATATTTTCATGATTTCGTAGTTTATAACCTCTTTTCAATTTGTGTAACTAAATATGTTTAGCATAAAAACAACGCAGCCAAGCACATAATTGTTTTTTTGTTGTTATTTATTTACACGATAAGGCTCCAAATTTTACACAAATGCATTGAATTGGACTCATACAATTTTTCAGAAGCAATTGCATCTATTGCTCCTTTAGACGGGTCATTTGAAGCTGTTGGTGATACTGAGTTAATTGAAGAAACAGTGGTTTCACTCAATAAAGATGATGACAATTAGATAAAAACAATAATGAAGATCAACAGGGTTTGCCACAAACAACTAAAGTTCAGTGCGACATCTGTTCTAAAATTGTTCAAAGAAGATGTCTAACACGCTACATGAGAACACACGGGGATCAACTGATTTGTTCTCATTGTCTAGTGAAATTCTCAGATATATGGGTTTTGATGGAACATGAAGCACGACATACAAACCCTTTAATGTGCGATGTTTGCGGCAATAAATATACTTCAAGAATCGGCCTAAGTCGTCATTTAAGAGACCATGCTAGTTCACGCCCAATAGAGTGTGATATTTGCCATCAACGGTTTAACGATAACGCACATTTTGAAGGTCATCGCAACAGTAAACATTTAAACTACAAACCCTTTAAATGTATCGTATGCAGCAAGGCTTTCGCTTATAGACAATCAATGGCAAGACATGTCAAAGAACGTCAAGGGAATAAGTCCTACATCTGTATTGAATGTAATGCTGTGTTTAACAGCAAGCGTGCACTAGACCAGCACCATAGTGGGAAACACGGGCAGAAAGAGCATACATGTATGTGTGGAAAGTTCTTCCGTTGGGTTCGATCATTCACCAGACATAATAAAATATGTAAAACAAAATAATTTATTGAATAATAAGTATTTAATAAATTTAAAAGTTGATTTTTGATTCATTTCTAGCATTCATTAAGTTTAAATGATATACACTACAGTGTTAAATATATATCGTTATTTTTTTGTGTCTTTAGTGTTTCTGTTACTTGATTTTCTTGTTTAAACCCGATCTGGTGAGTTGACATGTGTGGCATGGTTAAGGCGAAGAACAGGTTGGGGAGCCCGCAAACATGTTTTACTCCGCAATATTTTGTTTATACTGTCTCAAAGTTAAGTGTCTGTAATGCCGTGAATATCGTATGTAACTGTGTATCATATTTTGCTATTTATTTTGGACAGAAATTAGGCTGATGGTTTTCTAAATGGAATTCCTATACATTGAATGTTGTCGCAGCCCTTTGTATCTTGCTAAGAAATATGGTTTTGCTCATTGTTGAATGTCTCAGGCCTCTTGGTGACAAATAGCTGCTAACATCTACGTCATTTGATCTCAGGTGGATATTTATTCTCATTGGCAATCATATTGCATCTACTTATAACATATTACTACATTGTTTGTGCGTTTTTACGTCCTTTTGTGTTTCAAATGGAACGATTTTTGTTAATTTTGATAGTAACTCTTCATTATACACGACAAGAATTACATGACTGAACCATGTCGAACATGAACTTAACCATGACACGAATGAACCAAACCATGACACAGATATTTCAGTAATTTTGAATTGATTGCAAAAGTAGGTATTTTTTAGAATAATTGACCGCAGTGTTATAATACGAAGATATATGTGATGTAACAGACTGTTAGAAAATAACTTTTTTATGCACGATAAACCAATTAGCAAGTTTTAAATTTTGACATACGCAAGCTTTGTTCTGTGTTAAATCATTAACCATATGATACCACTTGTGATGTACTAACATATTTACTTTATAAAAAGGTACTTACCAGCTTGAATTAATGATCAGAAGTTCCGTTTACAAAATATCCCAATGTTTACATTTTTGCATTGATTATCATCAAAAAGACTTAACACCGTCATGTCAAACTTATCCAAACTATGAAAAAATCACTGTACTAAACGCTCCTCGATATGACGAACTTACTACCCGTGGTCGGTATTAAAGGTAAAACGATCTGTTTATGTTTTATATCACAAATAGATAATGTCATATCTAGGTTCAGTTGCTTAAACGAAATTTCCGTTTTCCCCTTCCAGATTTGTATTGCTTTGCCATCAGAATTGATCTGCTTTGAGAGTAATTTATGATTTTTATTGATTAAGGTGGTACACTACAAGGAGATAACTCTGTAAAAACCAATTTCAGGTTTTAATCACGTTCTATTGGTTTTTGTATTATTAAGCTTCTCAGTGATTAAAAATTTGTGTTGTAAAACTACTATATATCCAATGATATTTTTTCGATAAATTGTGTGGTTCAACTTTTTTAATTTCTTTATATTTTTATCAAAGGGTCGAATGAAATGTTTTTCTAAATTTTTATGAAAATTGAACGAGCCAAATAAATTTTAGTCAATGTGTTTGGTACCACAATGAGTAAACTATTCCTGTCAATGGCGCCTCAAATAAAAACAAAAATCTATATGTGTACAGCTCCATACCTATTTGCAAACAAAAACTTCAATACAAAAAAGTGTCTAAAAAGTGGAAAACATGAATATTAATCAAGACATTACAGTGTTGTTCCTGGTGGTGTTTTAATTTTTAAAATGCGGTGAACTGTGTGTGTGTTGTGTGTGTATGTGTGTGTGTGTGTGTGTCCTGTGTTAAGTGCCTTTAATTATTATATTTTCTTTGATTGCTGTTTGTCATGTCTTTTGGTATGTTTATTGATCTTTTCGAGGTTTCATCATTACGAGAATGCCGTACGTTGACCTATAGTTGTTTAATTTCACCTCGTTTGGTCTGGTCTACTCTCCATAATTGTATCATTAGCAATCTTACCACATCCGTTTCTTTTCTGTTTTGTGATTCATTTTTAACGGATTTACAATTCAAAATATAAAGAGAGTAATTTTATCCAAATGTATTAACTAATGGACTATGTATACCCTCGTTTTGAAGATTCGTTTAGCAATGATACTAACATTGTATTTGTAAATCATCATCAAAGATAAAAATGCCTATAAATTGATATTGCAGACTTTTCAGTAACACCACATCTCGTATCATCTGAGATTATATGGTTGTGCGTCCTCATTAACGATCTATCAAACTAATAAACTTACTTCGACATATGAAAATGCCTGTACCAAGTCGAGAATATTACAATTGTTATCGTTTCGTTTGATGTGAATAATCTTTTGGTTTTGCCATTTGAGTAGGGACTTTTCTTTTTGAAATTCCTCTGAGTTCGGTTTTTTTGTTGCTTTACTTTTTATCATAATCAATGGGTAAACATAGCCTAGCTTACACGAAAGAGAAATTAATATTTAACGACATGGTGACAATAAAGGATAATAATGACATTTTAAGAAAAGCAAATGGAGCAGAAAAGATTAAATGTTATTAGTTCTAAAAGAGCATTCAGTCCGAAGTCCGAATGTTGTCTTTCAAGACAAAGTCTGAAGTAATTCTCGATTCCGATTGATTAATTTCTTAATAACACGAATAATACATTTATTTATAATTGAAAACAACACGTTTAATAATTTCATGCGTCCGAAGCGATTTTAGGGATTTATCTTCATCAGTAACGCTTGAAGCCAAACATTTGAAATCCGAGGGATTTTTAAGTACCGAAAGAGTTAAGACCTATATGACAAAAATACCAAATACAACAAATACAACAAATAGCCAAATTCATCTAAGGTCAACTTTGCCTTTACGGATAAACACAATTTTAATATTATATTTTATTCAATCCTTATTTATTGATGTCTTGTTCGGGAAACATTTCAATCATAGGAGAAATATATGTTGAAACGCTCTAATTCTGGAAGAAAACCATAAAATTCTCGAATCAAAAACTCAAAGCATAATAGGTCACCTTCGATGAGAATAAAAACTGACTCCGTATTTAATCTTACCAACGGAAGAGAAATTTATTCATAACAGCTAGTATTTGTCCTCTAAAACTGCAATGGATTACTGTGGATTTACGTATTTTCGTTGGAACCAATTTTCGTGGATTGAGGAAAACTTGCATTTTCGTTGATATTTGAGTTCGTGGTTTTCCAAAATTCTGCATTTAATCATGCGTGGTTTCCCTGTACCTACGAATTTCACGAAAATTGGTATCCAACGAAAAATAATGATTCACCAGTATACAGTGTTTTAATCTCTGCAAAATTATCAAAGACAAATATTTAATTAGTTATCAAAGGTACCAGGATAATAATCTAGTACGCCAGACGCGCGTTTCGTCTACATAAGACTCATCAGTGACGCTCAAATCAAAATATATATAAAGCCAAACAAGTACAAAGATAAAATCTTAACACTTGGGTTGTTCTGGGGTTGTACAATGAATAGAGAAATTGGTCAGAAAATTTGAGTGCAGAAAATGTCAACAAAAAATATTAAAAAAATCCGAGATCTAAGTGAAATTCAACGAAAGTCGACAGAAATAAAACGAAAAACAAATTGTCAGATTGCTTTGTACAAGTGATACAATAAACTCAAATTAGACAATATTTTTGGTTAAATTTTATATCAGAAACAACTTTAAACACACTGCTGTTTTACTCAGAACAACCCCAGTGTTGAGATATGTGTGCAAAATGATCCATGATATGATTAGTAACTATGAAATACAGTATGAAAATAAAGAGATGTGGAATGATTGCGTTTTAGACAACTATTAGCCAAATTTCGAATAAAGGGAATGAAAGCAATTAAAGGGCATTGAACGACATTCAACAATTAGAAAATATATACTGTATAGTCGGATATGTAAATTTATTCTTCGAGTTACTGACAAATTTCTGACAAATCTTAAGAATTTTTTACATGACTTTCTTTATAAACTAATTTTTCTCACAGTATTGTAGGTTTTATTCAATTTCTTTAATATATATTACCTTCACCTAAGTGATGTGAGGACATCAAAGCCATGTAATATACTTAATAAAGGTCACATAAACTACGAAACAAATGTGGGGTATTGTAATCTCATTGGAAATAGTTGGTGTGCAATAATTAACGTAAGAGAAGGTACTATATAATATATTACCAGAACAATAAAACAAGTACTATATTTGATCAGGACTGTTCCAATACTGGAATAAATAGTTTGTAAAGGTAGGTTTATAAACAGGCACTTAACATTTAAATGTCTTTTGTTTTTGGGAAATATCGGGGTTTTTTTTAATTGTTTTCATTCTTGTTCTCCTGAATTCGGATGCTTAAATTATTTGCATTGAAGTTTTATAGGTAAATTACGGATAAGCTGTGCAGATACTGTTGTTTTCTATTTACCTCATCTCGATCTATTCACAGACGTGTTTTTTTAAGGCGCATGTCTGTGAAAGGTTTAACGAGACTTTATTTTGTGAAAAATATCAATGAATTTCTATGTGAATATCAATTTAAATCATGAAAAATGTAAACTAAGCTGTTGCATTAAGAATTCGTTATCTGTACATTCTATTCTTACTGTTATCATTCGTACATTTAATTTTAACAATACCCATCGTAAACTAAAACATAGCTAGTATTTGTATACTAAAACGTTAACTATACACATCGAAAAAAGTATTGCAACACCAAATTGAAATTCAAATTAAAAAACACTCTTTATTTTTTTGTAATATAATTATTTGAAATAGAACTAGTTAAACATTATTTAAATATCAACTCGATAAGTTCTTATCTGTACATGCAGCTACTGTACTCGTAAACAATAAAACATGTGTTTTTATCTTCATTGTTCTCAACACTTTAAATAACCAAGTTTATAAAGTTATGTTATTGACACCTTGTAATTGGTCATCCACAACTCATAACTGTAGGAGGATGGCAGATAATCAGCATGAGAAAAGCAGGTTTGTCGCTGTGACAATTGCACGTATTGTTGGTCATCACCATTCCACCATAAGTCGTTTTGAGGATAGAAAAATCAGGCAACAAACGCTGTTAAAGACCTGCCGAGATCAAGAAGACCCACCAATAACATCTGCTAGGGAAAATAAAGCATAATGAAGGCTGGTAAGAAGGAAACCCATTGCAAACAATACAATCCTAAAAAGAGAGTGATGATCATACAGGAGCCTTTAAACAAGAACTGTTCGAGATCGTCTCATCGCTACTGGTTATCGTGCGATAAGACCATTTCGGGGACTTTTGCCTACGAACAGACACACAGTTGCCCGCATCCAATGCAGTGCAGAGCTCGCCAAAGGTGGAAATTAGCATCGTGGAGGAAGATCAATTGTTCCAATGGAATTCGGTTTATATTCCTTGGCCCGATCGTAGCCCTGATTTTAACCGTATCGAGCATATATGGGACACTATTAGGCGTAAAGTGCACAAAAGAAACCCCAGTTCAAACGCGTCATGCAATAAACAATACCTTTCGTCAGTAATGGTTGCTGCTACCATAGCAACAAATTAGTCGACTTATGGCAGGAATCAGAAAACGTTAAGAGGCGGTTATCCGTTTAAATGGAGGCTGCACACAAAGTACTAATTCTTTAGCGTATAACGATCAACCATGATGAGGGGGAGGACAGGGGTAAGGGAGACAGGGAGAAAGAGGGTAGGAGAAAGGAGAAAGGGGTTGGAAGAAAGGAAAAAGGGGGTAGGAGAAAGGAGAGGAAGGCTGGGAGAAAGGAGAAAAAGTTGGAGAAAAAAATAAAATAAGAAAAAATAAAATATCTCTCTTTTTTCCGGTAAATTAGAAAAAAAGGAGAAGAGGGGTAGGAGAAAGGAGAAGAGGGGTGGGAGAAGGGAGAAGGGTACCCTTGTCCTCCCCCTCCATGATGTGAACAATCATCGAAAGATAAATTTTGAAATGTCTGACATTGTAAAGACAATTACAATCAAAACCAAGAAGTTAACAAAGACTAAAAAAAACAAAGGACATTTACATCAACTGTTATAAATAAGGTTCTTTGATATCCGGTTTGAATGGCTGACCACGGTTTTCCAAGCTCCGGAAAAATAACAAAAATTAATAGTAATGTACATATGTGAGAGTCACTCTACCCATACCAGCAACAAACAAAACGATAATTAACCTTCCAGAAACTATCTGTTTATTAGTATAGTTCAAAACATATGTATGTATGTACTGGTAAATGCCTCCGATATGGGCCATTTTAAAAAAAATGAAGCAAAAGTGTGACATAGGGGGTCCAATTTCAAACTCAATATTTTTCATTTCTTTTTGTCTTACCCTATTACCGATACTTTAAATTTTATAATTCCAAAGTTTCAAGCAGAACGAAACAGACACATTGAATAATCTTAAAATTTAATAGCATACATCTCAAAACATTTGAACAGAAACCATACTACTTATAAACAAGTTTGGTAATAAAACAGTCAAGAAAACATCGCTCAAACCTTTTCCAAATGAAAGTCAATAGAATAAGAAAAATTTTAAAACCAAAATTTCCATCTTTTCTGCTAAATCATATAATAACAATCAAATTGAATAGCTTAATTTAAAAAAAATAATAATAACTAGTGATTGAAGTTTTTGCCAATAAAAAGAATCTTAATATATTTCAGTTAAAATAGTAAACTTTGAAAGCCCTGAGTTTTTGTGATCATTTGGAAAAATAAAAATGTCATTTCATTGTACCGTTTTTATGTAATTGTATGTAGAAAAAGCCTTCTATTTTCAGTATTTTGTCACACTCCTGACATATGTTACAAAGATTGAAAAATGCTTTAAACTTGCACAAAAATTCACTTAACACATTGCTATATCATTGATTTCAATTACTGACATCTTTTGCCATAGAACAGGACTTTCTTTTTAGGGCCATTTAAAAACAAGAGTGCACACGCTGAAATGTCTCGCCTTCTATACTAATCATTGATATTATGTTGATAGTCCTAAGTATAAAGCTTTATTACAACTGTCTCATAAACTTAACATTAACCAAGATAACTAAACAAAGACCAATGAACCATGAAAATGAGGTCAAGGTCAGATGAACCATGCCAGGCAGACATGTACAGCTAACAATGCTTATACAACATATATAGTTGACCTATTACTTATAGTTTAAGAAAAATAGACCAAAACACAAAAACTTAACACTGTGCAATGAACCGTGAAAATGAGGTCAGGGTCAAAAGAAACCTGCGCTACTGACATAAAGATCATAAAATATTTCCATACACTAAATAAAGTTGACCTATGGCATATAGTATTAGATAAAAAGACCAAAACTCAAAAACTTAACTTTGACCACTGAACATGAAAATGAGGTCAAGGTCACATGACATCTGCCCGCTAGACATGTACACCTTACAATCATTCCATACAACAAATACAGTAGACCTATTGCATATAGTATGAAAAAAACAGACCAAAACACAAAAATTTAACTATAACCACTGAACCATGAAAATGAGGTCAAGGTCACATGACATCTGCCCGCTAGACATGTACACCTTACAATCATTCCATACAACAAATATAGTAGACCTATTGCATATAGTATGAAAAAAACAGACCAAAACACAAAAATTTAACTATAACCACTGAACCATGAAAATGAGGTCAAGGTCAGATGACACCTGCCAGTTGGACATGTACACCTTACAGTCCTTCCATACACCGAATATACTAGCCCTATTGCTTATAGTATCTGAGATATGGACTTGACCACCAAAACTTAACCTTGTTCACTGATCCATGAAATGAGGTCGAGGTCAAGTGAAAACTGTCTGACAGACATGAGGACCTTGCAAGGTACGCACATATCAAATATAGTTATCCTATTACTTATAATAAGAGAGAATTCAACATTACAAAAAATTTGAACTTTTTTTTTCAAGTGGTCACTGAACCATGAAAATGAGGTCAAGGACATTGGACATGTGACTGACGGAAACTTCGTAACATGAGGCATCTATATACAAAGTATGAAGCATCCAGGTCTTCCACCTTCTAAAATATAAAGCTTTTAAGAAGTTAGCTAACACCGCCGCCGCCGCCGTAGCCGCCGCTGCCGCCGGATCACTATCCCAGGTCGAGCTTTCTGCAACAAAAGTTGCAGGCTCGACAAAAATACACAGAAAGGCACCCAAAAATGTCAGGAGTGTGACAACTGTCTTTAAACATCTACCAAAGAATACATAGGACTTAAATATTTTCTTCTTCTTTATTTTTCAGAAGTGACTATTCCAAAGAGAAGAAAAAAAATTATTACAACTGTGATATGTTTATATCATAAATGTGGGAGTGCATTATATATGTCAGGAGTGTGACACTTTTTTTAAGACATTTTCTGTCAATTCATAATTTCACAAGGACAAGTCCCACAAGTTTCTTTGTGTTAGAAATGTTGAAACCAAGTTATATTCCTATCATGTACCTCTTAAATGTGTTATTTATCATGATTGTTTTGGCACAATGAGTTTTAATTTGTAATTTTTTTTATTTTTTGTGCACAGTAATGCACATTTATCAAAGGAAATAAGTGTGTACAACTATAATATCATATAGGAAAGTGAGGAAATGAATTTTGTGCAAAAAAGAACAATCATTTTGATTTAAAATGGAATATTTAAAGAAGTTTCAAGGATTAACCATTTAGATGTAATTCGTCACACTCCTGACATGAATTTAACAATTTAAGAAAAATATGAAAATTAGCTTTATTTTTAGGACAGATAATTGAAAGACAGCTAGTAAAATGAAGAAACTCTTGGTAAAACTTCCATTCCTTAAAACATCTACTAGATTTGCTGAAATTAGCAGGGCAAAATTTTCTAGAAGAAATGATTCAAAGAAAGAGACTTCGAAAGAGAGGACCCGCAAATACTGGCTGAATCTGAAATTAAAAAATGATCAGAGGAAGTTGGAACATCTTAAAATAAAAACTTATAAAACCAAGCTAACAAGAAAAGGCTTAAAGAAAGAAGAACTTTGAATCCCAAATTTGATAAACAATATAAAGAAAAACAAAGGCAGTGGCAGAGAAACAGTAGAAAAAAAGGAAGATTGATAAAAAAGAAGTTGGGTTGAATAAGGACTTAGAATCGAACAAAAACAGCTCAAAAATTCAAATGAGAACAGATCTGTGACTGTGTCAGATTCCAGATCTACAGTGAGAAAACCTGCACAACACACAAGAAAACAATTGCCACAAAACAAAAATGCTTATAAATGATCTCTTCGAGAAGGCCCTTTCTTCTGGGTGTAGCATTTTTAATGATGTGTTTCAAAGTACTCGTCCAAGCATTTTTGTTTTGTGGCAATTGTTTTCTTGTGTGTTGTGCAGGTTTTCTCACTGTAGATCTGGAATCTGACACAGTCACAGATCTGTTCTCATTTGAATCTGAGCTGTTTTTGTTCGATTCTATATATATATTCAACCCAACTTCTTTTTTATCTTTCTTCCTTTTTTTCTACTGTTTCTCTGCCACTGCCTTTGTTTTTCTTTATATTGTTTATCAAATTTGGAATTCAAAGTTCTTCTTTCTTTAAGCCTTTTTTTGTTAGCTTGGTTTTGTAGTTTTTCATTTTGTTTAAGATTGTCCAACTTCCTCTGATCATTTTTTAATTTCAGATTCAGCCAGTATTTGGGGGTTCTCTCTTTCCAAGTCTCTTTCTTTGAATCATTTCTTCTAGAGAATTTTGCCTTGCTTATGTCAGCAAGTATAGTGGATGTTTTAAGGAATGGAAGATTTACCAAAAGTTTCTTTATTTTACTAGCTGTCTTTCAAATATCTGTCCTAAAAATAAAGCTGATCTTAATATTTTTCTTAAATCGTTAAATTCATGTCAGGAGTGTGACGAATTACATCTAAATGGTTAATCATTGAAACATCTTTAAATATACCATTTTAAATCAAAATAATTGTTCTATTTTGTACAAAATTCATTTCCTCACTTTCCTTTATAATATTATAGTTGTACACACTTATTTCCTTTGAAAAATTTGCATTACTGTGCACAAAAAATAGAAAAATGACCAATTAAAACTTATTGTGTCAAAACAATCATGATAGATTACACTTTTAAGAGGTAAATGATAGGAATATAACTTGGTTTTAACATTTCTAACACAAAGAAACTTGTTGAACTTGTCCTTGTGAAATTATGAATTGACAGAAAACGCTTTAAAAAAAGTGTCACACTCCTGACATATATAATGCACCCCCACATCTATGATATAAACATATCACAGTTGTAATATTTTTTTTTTCTTCTCTTTGGAATAGCCACTTCTGAAAAATAAAGAAGAAGAAAATATTTAAGTCCTATGTATTCTTTGGTAGATGTTTAAAGACAGTTGTCACACTCCTGACATTTTTGGGTGCCTCTCTTTGGTGTCCATTAAAACAATAAAATGTGTGATTTAGAGCACCAACATACCCTTAATTATAGTGCTAATATACCAATACAAACTTATTTCCCATACTGGCATTATTGGACTTTAAAACATGGTTACAAGGAAGCTTTAGTTTTAAAAGTGTCATTTTTTGAAAGACTTTATTTTTTGTACGTACCTTCACAATAAAGGTCAGTGATTACTTATCTTAAAATTTTATTGGACAAAATTACAAAAATATTTAAGACTAATAATGTAGCAACTACCAGAAATATTTCAGTATAGCATAAAAACGATCCACCTTTTTCAATTCTACTTTGAAAATTTCTATTTTTTTAAATGTCACGCTAAAAGCGTCACACTCCTGACAAAAATGGCCTGTTTTTAAAACATTTCTCTGCAGTGGTTTGAGATATCTTCATGAAACTTGGCATGCAGCTAGCCCTGACTATCCTGCATTTTATAACACCTGTGTTATAATTCTAAACTTAACTAATTTAAAAATATACCACAAAAAGTAAAAAGCTTCATTTTTTTTGAAATGGCCCATATCCGAAGAACCCCTCGAAAGCTGCGAGGGTACAGTGGCATCCATGTACACTCCCTAACGGGATTAATGGAGATGTGTCACTAACGTATATTCATACGACAATTATTTTTACAAGGACAACCAATCCCCACCCAATTCAACACATAACAGTTTTCTACTTTGTACCATGAGTGGTCAAGATAGTGAAAATCCGGCCAGTGAAAAAATGGCGGACTCCTATGCTATGGCACTTAAACATAACAACAACACACATAAAGATAATGCAGAACCTGATGCGGAATACTTCAACGTCAAGCCTGTTTTTATATTAGAATCAGACATTTTCGGTAGTTCAAAACCTGATAAAAACAATTATCTTACACATACCGAGTTATTCAAATGTATTGATCTCACAATACCTGCTAACCATTTAAATGGACTTCAGAGAGTCATTGGAGGGGTATGGCGTATATATCCAGACAGTGAAGAAGACAGGGAAACTCTTGTGGTAAGCTCCATCACAGTTCGGAAAAAACGCATCGAGGTTTACCCAAGAAACCCTAAATATGTTGAGAAAGAAAGCCCAACCACAGTTCGAATTAGAATAAAGAATATTCCATTATCTGCTGATGATGGACAATTAATTAGATACCTGCAAAATTGGCACCTCGAAGTTCTTAATTACCAAAGAGAGAGACTTCGGATTGATGGGTTCGTGACAAATTGTCAAACAGGCGACAGGATCTTTTATGTCGAACCCTTCGATATCACAATTCCAAGAAATGTCAAAATTGGCAAATACCGTGGACTGATTTTCTACAAGGGTCAACAAACCAAAATGCTGAAATTGAATGTACCAAATGCCTGCAAAAAGGTCATAAAAAATCAGAATGTACCAATGACTGGAAGTGCAAGACGTGCGGTACAAATGGTCATATCTCTAAAGACTGCACAGCTGAGTTTGATAAGAACAGTCAAGCTGACTCAGATGTGTCGTCCGAAGAGTCAGATGAAGCAAGTGAAGCTGAATCTGAGAAAGGTGAGGAGATTGTGCTATCACAATCCACCGAAAACTTATTAGACATAACACATACTGAGGAAATCAGCAAAAATGCTGAACTTCCCACAGATACAAACAACACAAATGTACCAGACCAAAATCCATCTGAATTGAAGTCTGATGAAACAGATCAACAGCATCCTGAACAATGCATGAAAAAAAAAAAGAAAAAGAAAAAAACATCCAAATCACCAGCAACAACTTATGGTCCACTAGATAAATACCTCGGGACGACCATGACAACCCCTCAGCAGAAATCATCCAAACGTTCCGCCACCACACCAACTGATAAGTTACATGACCGTGAGATTGGCTCATCAAAACCAAGGACATCTGATCATAACACATAACAATCCAAACACACAAATTGTCCAAATATAAAATACACCAATGAATTATTGTAAATACTGTATTATATTTTTTATTTGTTTGTCTATTTTTGTTTTTAGTCAAGAAAAAAAAATTAAAAAAAATAAGTCAGAGTGTGATATAATTTCAGATTATATACACCTTGAAAATAGTATTACAAGAAATATAAAGGATAATGTATATATATGTAATAAATTGTGTATAAGACATATTGTAAAAAGAGTTGAATTTCAAATGACCACAAAATCAATATATAAATGTCTCTATTCTGAATATGCTATTCACCAAATAACATATTGGAACAAGTCAAGTTGTGATGAAATTACCACAAAAATAATATTTGCAGGTATAAACACTGATAAATAAATATATACGGAAACCTGTTTTGATAATAAAATTTATTATGATGCTTTTTACTTGTATAAACATAATAAAGAATCATATAAACATGATAAATGAAATAAACACAATAATTACACATATACTTGAACTGTGTAAAAGAAAAACACTAGCTGCTCGAAGTAGAAATAAAGATAAAATGAATAAGAGAAATCCAACAAAATTAAAGTTCAAAAAGAAAATATCTTTGATAAATACCAATTCATTAAATCACATCAGTCTAAAATCACTTTTTCTGTTGATTTTTATAGTTAACAGCTATAAACTCTCCATGATATATGCTTGCTCTATAACAAATTATCCATCAGTTTTAATTCACATATTCATACTTTGTCCTTTTCCATTTCACATTAAAAAGATTTGGATATCTTATTTAATCCACATATTAGGAATACTTCAAAAGTCAATTTTAATCCACATGAAAAAATCCATCCATCCATCCTTTGCAAGTCCCAGATTATCAGCAAATATGTTCCTTCATAGATTATGTAGATATACACAAATACCGATTTTGCTAAATATAAACATTCCGATTGCTTCTAAATTGATTGTAAATTTCCACACTATGTACATGGTCCAAAAATTTCATACATTTACTTCTGCCAAAACATCAGATCTAAAAATAAATAACCATAAAATTAAAACACATGTTATGAATAAAATATATCTGTTTTTTCAGTGTAGATATATCATGTATATAGTCTCAAAATATGTTGAAGTAGCAAAAGAAAAATCTAATGTATATATTGAACAAGTAAATAAAAATATATGTTCAACTACATGCATGCATGCTTATATTTGTTTGTGTTATGTTTTATTTACATTCATGTACACTGTCAAGTTTGTGTTTATATTCTATTTATTATATGCACTTATCTCGCACATAATTGTGTACCATTGTTTTTATAGTAATCATAAAATCAAACTAATGAAAATATGTTGTAAATATCAGATGAAACAAATATATCTTTTTTCAGCATTTATGCTAACAAAACATCTAAACTCAAAATTTAACAATGGGTAAAAATCTACACATAATATCACTAAACTGTCAAGGTTTAGGCCAAAAACAGAAAAGAGAAAGATTACAATTATGGACAAAAAATCAAAAATGTAATATTCTTTTCATGCAAGAGTCACATTTTATAGAAAAAAATGAAAAAACTATAAATTATGAGTTTGATGGCAAAATGTTCCATAGTTATGGTAACACACAATCAAAGGGGGTATCAATCTATGTGAAAAATAATTTAAAATGTAAGACAATAAATGAGATAAAAGATACAGAAGGCAGAATAATTTTGATTAACATAGAAATAAATGAAAACATTTTTACTTTAATAAATGTATATGCTCCAAATCAACACAAAAACAGAAACAAATTTTTCAAAAAGGTCCAAAATATAATTGAAAACAATCGCTTGGGTATTCTTATACTTGGAGGTGACATGAACGAAACCCTATCAATTAATGATAAAAAAACTAATAATATCTCTCGAAACTACAAACCAGTGAATAGTTTAAAAAAATTAATAAAGAAAAATAATTTAACAGATATATGGAGAGAACTTCATCCAAATACAAGTCAATTCACATGGAGAAGGAAAAATGATACAAAAATAGCCAGTAGAATTGACTTCTTTCTAATAAGTCCCGATATAAGACCGCATGTTATGAAAGCAGATATTCGACCTGCAATGATATCATATACTGATCACCAAGCCATTTCTTTACAAGTAAGACAAAATTCGGAAGAAAGAGGCAGGGGATTCTTTAAAATAAATAATAGTGTACTTAAAGAGCAAAAATATATTGATCTCATCAATAAATTAATCGAAAACTATAAAAAACAAATACTCACCAAAAATTTGAAAACACTTTGGGATATGTTTAAATCAGAGGTAAGAACCGCAACTCTTACTTACTGCAAACAAAGATCATCTGAAAATAAAAATGATATAAAAAACTTAGAAACAAAATTAAGAAAATTAAATGAAAAAACAAATGTAAGCCCAACTATGGAAAAAGAAATTAAAACCATGGAAGAAAACCTTGAAAACCTCTACTTAAATAAAGTTAAAGGTGCACAAATAAGATCCCGAGTACAATGGTTAGAAGAAGGAGAGAAAAACACTAAATTCTTCCTGGGCCTTGAAAAATCAAGACAAACCAAAAAAAGTATCACAGCGCTTAAAAATAAAGATGGGAAAATAATTACAGAACACTCAGAAATTCTAAACATAGAAAGATCATACTATGAAAATCTATATAAAAGCACTTCTCCAAATTTAAAAGATATAAAAAATTACATAAATGAAACCAACATTGATCACAAACTATCAGAAATAGAAAGTGAATCCTTGGCGGGCCCTTTAACAGTAGAAGAATGCACTAAGGCAATATTTCAAATGAAATTAAATAAATCTCCAGGAATAGATGGGCTAAGTGTAGAATTTTATCGCACTTTTTGGAATAATCTAAAAGAATTTACTGTTGAAGTTTTTAACAAATGCTATGAAGAAGGAGAACTAACAACCATACAAAAAATAGGTATAATATCCTTAATTTACAAAAAAAAAGACCCTTTGTCACTGGATAACTATAGACCAATTACACTATTAAATGTAGATACTAAACTCATTGCATATGCAATAGCTCAACGTTTAAAACCAATACTGTTAAAAATAATTCATGGGGATCAAAATGGTTATATCAAAAATAGATATATTGGTTTTAATATACGCCAAATCCAAGACATTATTGATTATGCTGAAACCTTTCAAATTGATGGTGCATTACTTTTTATTGATTTTTCAAAAGCTTTTGATTCATTAGAATGGGACTTTATGTATGAAGCCCTAACAAAATTTGGTCTCCCAAACTCATTCATTAAATGGGTTAAAACATTATATAAAAATATTAAAGGCTGTATGCTAAATAATGGTTGGATTTCAGAAACCTACAATGTATATCGTGGGATACGACAAGGGTGTCCATGCAGTTCTCTAATTTTCACAATAGCAGTAGAAATTCTCGCATGTAGAATAAGACAAGATACTGGTATTAAGGGATTTCAAATTAAATTAGACTCCAAAACACATAGTCTGAAAATTTCACAACTAGCAGATGATACTACTCTCTTTTTAAAATGTAAGCAGGAAATAAGCTATGCTTTAAACTTGATTGAAATATTTGGAACACTCTCAGGTCTTAAACTTAACCGATCTAAAACAGAGGGCATATGGTTAGGCCAATTGAAAAGCTGCAAAGATAAATATGAAAATATAAACTGGAATAAAGAACCTATTAAAAGTCTAGGGGTATATTTTGGACTTAACAAAGATGAATGCGACAGATTAAATACAGAAAGAATTTTAAGAAAGTCTCAAGATGCAATCAATAGCTGGAACAGAAGAAATCTTACAATGATAGGTAAAATAACAGTAATTAAATCTCTTATCCTACCAAATTTAACTTTCTTGGCATCAGTGACAACTATATCCAAAAACTTTCTGAATGAATTCAAAACACTAATTTACAACTTCATTTGGGGAAATAAAAAAGAAAAAGTTAAACGGATAACTTTATGTAAAGATTATTTGGAAGGAGGCCTAAAAATGATTAATATTGACAATTTTCTATCAGCTATACAATTATCCTGGGTCAAACGTTTAACATCAACACACTTTGCGAACTGGAAAGTTATTCCCCTTTTCTTTTTTAATATATTTGGAGAAAACTTCTCTTTATTCAACATGAATCCAGGTAGCATAAAAGCAATCCCAAACCTTAGTAAAACACTCCCTCTTTTTTATTTAGAAATAATTAAAAGTTGGTTTAAAATAAAAAATATCTCAAACAAAAACAATACAACTTTTATTAACATAAGACAACAATATATTTGGGGCACTAAGCATATAAAATTTCAAAACAAATGCTTAATATTTTCAAATTGGATAACAAATGGAATACTATTTATTAATGATATAATCGACAAAGAAGGAAACATTTCACAAAAGATTGTATTAGATAAACTAACAATTAAATCAAATTGGATATCAGAACTATCAAGAATAAAAAACGCAATACCAAAAAAGTGGCAAATGGAAATGAAATCAGATAAATCATGCTGTACTCAAGTTAAAACAAATAAAAAACTATACTTAAAAACACAAAACAACACAAAATTGATCTGCATTGAAAACCTTCCATCAAAAGAAATATATAAAAACATTAATTCATGTCATTTTTTAAATTTCCTGTTTACAAAAGTTTGAATTTTTCGAAAAACTAAGGATTTTCTTATTCCAGGCATAGATTACCTTAGCCGTATTTGGCACAACTTTTTGGAATTTTGGATCCTCAATGCTCTTCAACTTTGTACTTGTTTGGCTTTATAAATATTTTGATATGAGCGTCACTGATGAGTCTTATGTAGACGAAACGCGCGTCTGGCGTACTAAATTATAATCCTGGTACCTTTGATAACTATTTACACCACTGGGTCGATGCCACTGCTGGTGGACGTTTCGTCCCCGAGGGTATCACCAGCCCAGTAGTCAACACTTCGGTGTTGACATGATTATCAATAATGTGGTCATTTTTTAAATTTCCTGTTTACAAAAGTTTGAATTTTTCGAAAAACTAAGGATTTTCTTATTCCAGGCATAGATTACCTTAGCCGTATTTGGCACAACTTTTTGGAATTTTGGATCCTCAATGCTCTTCAACTTTGTACTTGTTTGGCTTTATAAATATTTTGATATGAGCGTCACTGATGAGTCTTATGTAGACGAAACGCGCGTCTGGCGTACTAAATTATAATCCTGGTACCTTTGATAACTATTTACACCACTGGGTCGATGCCACTGCTGGTGGACGTTTCGTCCCCGAGGGTATCACCAGCCCAGTAGTCAACACTTCGGTGTTGACATGATTATCAATAATGTGGTCATTTTTTAAATTTCCTGTTTACAAAAGTTTGAATTTTTCGAAAAACTAAGGATTTTCTTATTCCAGGCATAGATTACCTTAGCCGTATTTGGCACAACTTTTTGGAATTTTGGATCCTCAATGCTCTTCAACTTTGTACTTGTTTGGCTTTATAAATATTTTGATATGAGCGTCACTGATGAGTCTTATGTAGACGAAACGCGCGTCTGGCGTACTAAATTATAATCCTGGTACCTTTGATAACTATTTACACCACTGGGTCGATGCCACTGCTGGTGGACGTTTCGTCCCCGAGGGTATCACCAGCCCAGTAGTCAACACTTCGGTGTTGACATGATTATCAATAATGTGGTCATTTTTTAAATTTCCTGTTTACAAAAGTTTGAATTTTTCGAAAAACTAAGGATTTTCTTATTCCAGGCATAGATTACCTTAGCCGTATTTGGCACAACTTTTTGGAATTTTGGATCCTCAATGCTCTTCAACTTTGTACTTGTTTGGCTTTATAAATATTTTGATATGAGCGTCACTGATGAGTCTTATGTAGACGAAACGCGCGTCTGGCGTACTAAATTATAATCCTGGTACCTTTGATAACTATATAGAGGAAAAAACACCAATCGGATTTCTAAAATGGAAAACACAATTTAAATTAGAATCGTCAAGCTACTTGTACAAAATGCTTAACTTTATATTTTACAGCTTACAAGTTAACAAGTTAAAAATATTCAGGTGGAAACTACTTCACTATATCCTTCCTTGTAAACAGCTATTGCACATCTGGCAACTGAAAAGTGATGACCAATGCCATATTTGCAACCAATTAGAAAACTATGAACACTTTTTCATCACATGCCAATACTTTCAAACTTTTTGGAAAAAAGTCAAATTACTGCTTGACAAAATAAAAATGGGGACACATATAATCTCTTTCAAAAATCTAATACTTGGGTATAAAATATATGATATAAACTACTATGACATCAATCTGTTTCTGACTGTATTAATGTTCTCTATTCATAAATCTACATATGCATCAGAGTATAAACAAAAAATTGTTGATGTTTACAGAATTTTTAAGTTAGAATTTCAACAATACTTTGATAGTATGAAAACACTTGATAAAAAAAACAAGTAGGTTTTTGTGTGATGTTTATAAAAATATATAATAACTATGTTTATATTAAAAATCATAAAATGTATTTTTATTTAATATCATTACACATATATATCATGTAGAATGACTCTTAGGCAATGTAAACAAATTTCATGTGTGTGTTTAAATGTGACAAATGATCAAGGTTTACCTGTACACAAATCAACATGCTTACTGAACATTGACCTTGTACTATCTAATGTCAGAATAGAAATTCTTTGATATTTTAAAATAAATCATGATGCTTTCAATAAATTATCATAAAACAATTGAAATATTTCCAAAACTCACCATTATAGACACTTAAATTAGATGAGAGCCTTCTGCTCATCATCAATACACGTGGCATTCTTTAATTATCCGATCATCTTTCTTTCTTGTGTATTAGCTTCCTATCTAAGGAACACCCCGCAATGGGTAATCAGGAGTATTTACATTAGTGGGTTAATCAAAGATTTATTTTATATTTTTAAAAGTTAATTACAATAGTTGTCATCTCAACTTTCATGTGATCTTGTTTTGATCAAAAGGTAAGGTTAACGATAAACCTAAAATCAATAGCGGACAATAGATAGTACAAATTCCGTAATCACGTAATATGAGGAAACTGCAAAAGACAAATTGTCAAAATCAATGTATTTATATATTATTATTGTATAACTAATCATAATTAATAGCTAATATTTTTACTGTATAATCTCCCTGGTTAAACAGTAACTAATTTACAGGGATACTAGACTGAATGCTGTGAGTCGAGTAAGTTGTAAACAGCAGAGAAATGTGCAATAAAGGATTTATTTTATTAAAAAAAAAAAAACTGTTATAAATAATAAATAAGAAACAACACGAACTCCACTAAAAACCGGGAGCGAAATCAGGTGCTCCGGAAGGGTAAGCATTTCCTGCACCGTATACGGCAAGAATATAAAGTATTATGTAAAGTGCAACTACAGTAAAAGTTGTAAAATGCATTTTTTGTACAAAAAACTCTTCAGTTTGTTATAAAAATTTTGGTTAGATAAAACATTTTTTCTCATACATTTTTGTTCGTTTTAATGCCAATGTTATCATTAACTACGTTTCAATATTATTTTACAAATATTTTATCATATTCCATCCAAAATAAGAGGCTGATTTTTCCATGTGTATCGATCCACAAATCTACCGCTTTTTATCAATAAAAACATTTAATAGGTTTTTAAGGTAGATCATAAGTAGAGACTTTTTGAGACAGAATTTCCTTATGATTTGCCAAAATGAAGATTTGACTATGGTTTTTTTCAAAAACATTATCAAAAGTATGGACCAGCGTGCTATTTTTTATGCTATGAGTCGTTAAAAATTGCCTAAATGTGATTAGATTGTTCATGAAAAAACACATTTATGTTCAAAATAATTATAAAATAAGGAATGTATCTCCTCATGCAAAGCTCTGATTCCTTTCACGGATTTGGCTATACTTTCTGGACCTTTTGGATTATAGCTCTTTATCCTTTATATAAGCTTTGGACGTAATACGTGTTTATCGTTTATCGGTTTTCATATAGAATAGACCGTTGGTTTTCCCGTTTGAATGGTTTTACACTAGTAATTTTGGGGCCTTTTATAGCTTTTTGTTCGGTGTGAGCCAAGGCTCCGTGTTGAAGACGTTACATTGACCTATAATGGTTTACTTTAATAAATTGTTATTTGGATGGAGAGTTGTCTCATTGGCACTCACATCACATCTTCCAATATCTATTTGGATTTCAAATATTTTGGCCATGATCATCACTGAAGAGACATGTAGTGTCGAAATGCGCATCTGGTGCAGGAAATGTTACCGTTTATGTTATTATTGTACGCATACAAAACATTCTATGAGATAGAATTTTAAAATAGATATAAATAGATATGTTTAATTATATGTTTTAAGAAAATAAAAAAAAATGGTGTCATCCACTTTGTTTTCTTGCTACAAGAAAAAATAAAAATTTCCCTATTAGTCCAGTATAATAAAAATACTCGAAGAGATATCTCCCCTTAAATGGCTGATTTAAAAAAATGATTCTAAAAACATAAATTAATCATATTTTTTTAAATATTATAAATAATACAATGAATTATCAAGTTTTCTTCATATGAATAAACATTTCTAACATTTAAATTGCAAATCTGTCTCCAAATTTGCAGATTTGGGCAAATAACTAGACCGATTTTGAACTGTGATTGTATAATCCAAGATGGCGGTATACCATAAATCCACCTTTATATTATAAGAGCCTCCTTCGAAGGGGGACGAAAGATACCAAAGGGACAGTCAAACTCAGAAATCTAAAATAAACTGACAACGCCATGGCTAAAAATGAAAAAAAAAAACAGACAGACAAACAATAGTTCACATGACAAAAAATAGAAAAGTAAAGAATAGACAACACGAAGATGCGGTTCCACTAAATATTTCACTTATCTAGATATATAAAGATGAGGTATATGTGCAAATGAGAACACCCTGTCGGTATAACAAAAGTATGGTTAGGACAGCAATAATATTTTGAAAGTTTTGTACAGCATATGCAGACTAGCTTCTTAAGTATGGCTACACTATGGCATAGCAAGTTTTGTACAGCATATGCAGACTATCTCCTTAAGTATGGCTACACTATGACATAGCACATTTTTGTACAGCATATGCAGACTAGCTCCTTAAGTATGGCTACACTATGACATAGCACATTTTTGTACAGCATATGCAGACTAGCTCCTTAAGTATGGCTACACTATGACATAGCACATTTGTGTACAGCATATGCAGACTAGCTCCTTGAGTATGGCTACACTATGACATAGCACAGTTGTGTACAGCATATGCATACTAGCTCCCTAATTATGGCTATACTATATATGACGTAGCAAAGTTTTGTACAGTATATGCAGACTAGCTCCTTAAGTATGGATACACTATGACATAGCACATTTGTGTACAGCATATGCAGACTAGCTCCTTAAGTATGGCTACACTATGACATAGCACAGTTTTGTACAGCATATACAGACTAGCTCCTTAAGTATGGCTATACTATGACATAGCACATTTTTCTACAGCATATCCAGACTAGCTCCTTAAGTATGGCTACACTATGACATAGCACAGTTTTGTACAGCATATACAGACTATCTCCCTAATTATGGCTACACTATGACATAGCACATTTGTGTACAGCATATGCAGACTAGCTCCTTGAGTATGGCTACACTATGACATAGCACAGTTTTGTACAGCATATGCAGACTAGCTCCTTAAGTATGGCTATACTATGACGTAGCACAGTTTTGTACAGCATATGCATACTAGCTCCCTAATTAGGGCTATACTATATATGACGTAGCAAAGTTTTGTACAGTATATGCAGACTAGCTCCTTAAGTATGGCTACACTATGACATAGCACAGTTTTGTACAGCAAATGCAGACTAGCTCCTTACGCATATCTACACTATCACATAGCACAGTTTTGTACAGCATATGCAGACTAGCTCCCTAAGTATGGCTACACTATGACGTAACACAGTTTTGTACAGCATATGCAGACTATCTCCTTAAGTATGGCTACACTATGACATAGCACAGTTTTGTACAGCATATGCAGACTAGCCCCTTAAGTATGGCTACTTTATGACATAGCACAGTTTTGTACAGCATATCCAGACTAGCTCCTTAAGTATGGCTACACTATGACATAGCACATTTGTGTACAGCATATGCAGACTAGCTCCTTAAGTATGGCTACACTATGACATCGCACAGTTTTGTACAGCATATACAGACTAGCTCCTTAAGTATGGCTATACTATGACATAGCACATCTTTGTACAGCATATCCAGACTAGCTCTTTAAGTATGGCTACACTATGACATAGCACATTTTTGTACAGCATATGCAGACTAGCTCCTTAAGTATAGCTACACTATGACATAGCACAGTTTTGTACAGCATATACAGACTAGCTCCTTAAGTATGGCTACACTATGACATAGCACATTTTTGTACAGCATATGCAGACTAGCTCCTTAAGTATGGCTACACTATGATATAGCACATTTGTGTACAGCATATGCAGACTAGCTCCTTAAGTATGGCTACACTATGACATAGCACAGTTTTGTACAGCATATGCAGACTAGCTCCTTAAGTATGGCTACACTATGACATAGCACAGTTTTGTACAGCATATACAGACTAGCTCCTTAAGTATGGCTATACTATGACATAGCACATTTTTGTACAGCATATCCAGACTAGCTCCTTAAGTATGGCTACACTATGACATAGCACATTTTTGTACAGCATATACAGACTAGCTCCTTAAGTATGGCTACACTATGACATAGCACATTTTTGTACAGCATATGCAGACTAGCTCCTTAAGTATGGCTACACTATGACGTACCTCAGTTTTTGAGCATATTATGTATTTGCGTATCATTTTTGATTTAAAATTGGGGTAATGTTGAAAGGAAACAAAATAATTACATTTAGATTTCAATGGAACTATATTTTTGTATGACATGCCAAATTATTCCCATGTGTCAAATGATAATTTTATAAACTGATTTTTTATAGGATTTAACGACATATATGATATACCATTATAAGTCTGTTATCTAAAGACATATATAAAATACCATAACAATATATAAAAAAAGAAGATGTGGTATGATTGTCAATCAGACAACTATCCACAAAAGACCAAAATGACACGGACATTAACAACTATAGGCCTTCAACAATGAGCAAAGCCCATACCGCATAGTCAGCTATAAATGGCCCCGATAAGACAATGTAAAACAATTCAAACGAGAAAACTAACGGCCTTGTTTATGAAAAAAATGAACGAAAAACAAATATGTAACACATAAACAAACGAAAACCACTGAATTACAGGCTCCTGACTTGGGACAGGCACATACATAAATAATGGCGGGGTTAAACATGTTAGCGGGATCCCCCCCCCCCCCGCCATCAACCTGGGACAGTGGTGTAACAGTACAACATAAGAACGAACTATAAAAATCAGTTGAAAAAGGCTGAACTCATCAGATGGACAAAAATACAAGTGGACGTGGCCCTGTATTTATCGACATACATAATATAAACCATACCAAGTCGGTAATAAAAGAAATATATCAAAATATTTTGATACAATTTTCGTTTCTATTTAAAAACTTAAATACATATTTGTCTATCTGTAAGGAACACATGTAAACCTTTTGATATCTTAGTTGATGTGCTATCAGGATGTCTGTTTAGCATACAATGTTGAAAATTACTAAAAGTAATAAATTCAGTTAAAAAAATATATTTGCTATTGTACCAATCCTTTTTTCTTGTGTTTTTTTTTCTTCAAAATAACTATTTTAATTAAATATATAAATTAAGTTTATACAAACCAGCACATTTTTTGTTTATTTTTCAAATGATTGACTTGCAATAGCTAAGAATATATAAACTTAACGTACTTTTTTTATAATTTTTTTTGCAGTTTGGAAATACCCTATTAAAATGCATTTCACTGTGGTTATTATTTTTCTGACTGCATGCATTTCTGGCAAAGGTTCATATGGATATGGGAGTGGATTGGTTTCTGGCATTCGCCGACTTGGTCGACGTAGATATGAAGGATATGGACTCAGACCTTGTGTAGGTTCTTTGT
Organism: Mytilus galloprovincialis; assembly: GCA_037788925.1. Classification (NCBI taxonomy): domain Eukaryota; kingdom Metazoa; phylum Mollusca; class Bivalvia; order Mytilida; family Mytilidae; genus Mytilus; species Mytilus galloprovincialis. The sequence goes on along the minus strand of CM075342.1, from coordinate 74,005,785 downwards.
TTGTTCTGCGAGGCAAACCCAGTGCTGATTATGGACCCGTGTCTTTAAGTAATGGTGGATATAGGCAAGGATCAGTTAGTGGTGAACATAGCTCTGGATTTGGTAACAGAGTTGGTTCAACACTCCCGTCAGGTAATGGAAGTGCAAACGGGACAGTTTCTGGATCTGGACATGAAGCAAACAACAGCTTGAGTGGGTACGGTAATAATCCAGTTAATAGCGGTAGCTTCGCTGGTGTAAACGGTGGTGAATTCGGTGGTGTAATCGACGGTGGATTTGGTGGTGATTCAGATTTGGGTATCGGTGGTGGATTTGGTGGTGGAAACCGTGGTAGTTTCACTAATACTGGTGATGGAAACGGTGGTAATTTCATTACTGGAAACGATTTGGGATTCCCTATTCAATCCAGTGGTTGAAACGTTATTGGAATTAATACCGAAAACAGTGGTAGACTCCCTTTTCGATTCGGTGGTGGAAACGTTGGTGGATTTAATACTGGAAATGGTGGTAGACTCTCTATTCATTTCGCCGGTGGAAACGTTGGTGGATTTAATACTGGAAACGGTGATGGATTTTCTAGTGGATCCGGTGCTGGATTCAGTACTGGAAACGTGGGTGGATTCCCTAGTGGATTCACCACTGGAATCGGTGCTGGGTTCCCTGGTAGAAACCTCGGTGGATTCACTTCTGATAACGGTGCTGGATTCCCTAATGTTCCTGGTACCCTACAGAACCAGTTGATAGCGGTGGATACAACGGATACAATAGATATAGTGGATACTGAGCTAGATATGGGTCAGTTTTAAGAGCTAGATATCGACCGAACAAAGGATGGCGCAGGGACACAGGATCAGTTGTTATCAAAGTACGTATCCATATAAAATTTTAAAAAATCAGACTTTTATATCTCATACATCTCAATGATTGAAGATAAATTGTTACGGTGTTCTTTCGTAAATATGATGTTCGTTTGTTATATCCTAGTCTCAGCTATTGAAGTTGTCAAAAGGGTACAAATAAAGATAGTAATCTCTAATAACACTACTTTTAAATTAATTTTACAGTTGAAGATCGCAGGCATTGATTATAACGTCTGGCTATCTCAGTAGATATTTCCAAAATATTTCCAACATTGCATTAGCATAGAAACAAAACAACATCTGAAATGTTCACATGAACACACACACACATGTCATATTTATATTTTTGATGTTTTGTATTTACAGGTGAAAGGATTATGAACAAAGTCACTGAAGACAATGTATTCACCACAATTTTGTTGATAGACTACAGTCTTTTATATATGTAAGCCGTCCACTTACACCATTTTAGGACTGTATCATATAAGCATAATTATAGATTTAGTTTATGAATAAAGATTTGTCACTTCAACAATCATAATTTAATGTTCTTTCTTATGATAATGATCACGTATTGAATTGAGTATTAATTAAAGAGATGTTAGGAAACTAGAATAAAAAGTCTACAAAGCATCATTTAAAAAAAATGAAAACGACATATTGCGCCTGTCACCGAACTCTCAATAATATTAGGTTATTTTTAGAACTTAATCGACCAATCAAAGATTGAAGATATATTTACAGGTCATTTAAGATGGCGTATTTTTGGTATTAATATTGATTCACTCATTTGCACCGGAAATTAACACATTTATTCTAAAACCAATTGTTGGCATGATACGGGTTATGTTCTTCTCATAGATTTTATGATTGTATGATACTAAATCACTGACTATAGGGATTGTGCTTGATATTCGTTTCGATGATGAAGACATAATCTTTCAATCAGTTAATTTATGTATCATTGTCATTTTGCTTAGATTTCCTTTTTGGTTTCTAGTCTGATACGGACTTCTTTTAAACTGAGTTTTACTGTTTGTATATGTAATGTGCTTGTTTAATTTATATTGGCTAGAGGAATAGGAAGTGGATTGAGCTCTTACTAAGTATGTTTAACCCCGCCGCTCATTTAAAAAAACTGTAGCGAATTTCAACAAACTATAAGTGTTATAAAAATCTATGAAAGTTGGAAGATAGTTAGCTAATGCAGAATTCTGAATAATAATCTCAGAACCTGGAAGAGAGTAAGATGAAGCAGGCATTTCGTCATATCAGAGACCTGTTTTGAACAGAAACCAAGTCAATGATTGTTAAAGGGTAATCGATTTGATGGTTTTTTCACTTGATGGCAGATATGTGATATATCTTCAATTTGTTTTATTGGAAGAAATTCCGATACAAAAAGACCGTCGCTTACAGTTAAATGCGTTTAATGATAGGCCATAGAACGCAAAAGGTATTGGAACGTAAGACGTCGAAAATCTGTTTTCCTCCGTTCGATTTGCTTGAGCTTTTGACATTGCCATTTGATCACGGATTTCCGGTTTTGAATTTTTCCTCACAATTCGGTATTTTTTTGTTATTTTACTTTTTCACAACCGATGCTTAGTTTATGCGATCTATACAGTACCTTGTTTAACGAATCCTGGTCTTCCTTTTCAAATGTTTTTTTTTCAAAACATCTCATTAAGTTTTATTGTGAGCATAATGAAAATAAAAGTCACCTGGACATAATGGCATACTAGTAATTAAAATCTACCACAAGTTTCATTGTTCTAAAAAGTACCTTTTCAGATTGCTCGCACTAGAAGTGGGACATTAAAAGACGTATCGTATCTGTATCTGATACGTTGACGTATCTGAGAAAATATCTATTTGTTATTGTTTAATAGATTATTTTCAGGTTTAGATATGTGTTTTTCTGTGTTAGATATCTTTCTTAAACTTTCATTGATACCCATTGATACACTTTTTTTTAAAACATAATAGTTTTCAATTCATGTATACTCGTTTATATCTAAACCATCACCACTTCTCCGTCGTGAATTTAAGATTTGTGAGTCCGTCTGTAGCCATGTGTATTACGAAATTGTGCAACAAAATCAAAACAGCAATGGCACAATAGAGATTTGCCATATTGTGCATATATACAAAGGAAACTTCGTTCAGAAAATCGTGACTTTGTGGCAAATATAGTTCTACAGACTTGAATAAAGAGATTTTAATTATAAAAACATAGTTTACTCTCTTCTTAATGTGCTAGCGTTTATTGTTAACAAAAAGTCATTAAAAACTATATTCAAAAACAAAACTCGTATTAAGTCACTTAAGTCGAGTGCACCCTAGAAAGTTGTGCTTCCCTTCATATTTGAATAAAGGATTGACTGCTAATTTATAAATTTATTATTATTGGTATCAGTAATCAATTCGACTCATATGATGTGGATGATTCAATTCCCTTTTATAAGCAAGTATGTGCATGAATATTGTTAACGTTCAAGGCCGTAAATAGGCATCTTAATTTAGTGAGGCAAATAAATTGAGCCGAGCGAATCGAGGCGAAATTTTTTTTGGGAGAGTATGAAATGAATGGTGCAAAATCCGGCTTTCTGGGCATTTTTAGAGGGTTTGATAAAGTTTTGAATTTGGACACTTTTTATATAAATTTTTCATACTTTAAGACTTTTACTTACACCAAATTTTTAACAACTTTATTTAAATTTATATGTTAGATAATCATCCAAAAATCAATTTGAGTCTGCTGCCAGAACATAGAACAAACATCGATTCAGTGGAGTTTGCCTAATTTTTCTATGGCCGGTTCAGTCAAATTGTTTCAAAATCATAATTTGGTCTGCTGATATCATTATCGCGATGAACATGGAGCATGACAAGACTGCACAATCTCTCGCCACTCATGCATGCTCTTTTCCAAGTTATCAGTTGTTTCAGGGCAGTCTGTGCTTCTAAAGGTAGCACATTATCATCAACACAATGAGTAATGTCTTCTTTCAATTCCTTCTCCATCAGCAATGCAGTAGCAGCATCGGTAGTAACGTTTGCAAAAGGGAATAAAGCTTTCCTGTAAGCACCATCATACAGTCGCAGTTACAAAATATTAAACTCGCTTTTATGATGACAGAGGGTATAGACAAACTAGGGATAGAATGAGATAAGATACATGTATATAATTCTACCTATAGAGTAGGTATATACATGTATGATATGGGTACAGGGGAATTAGAATGGAGTTTTTGACGTTTACATGTAGGTCCGAATTTCAAATTATTTCTGGAAATAGTCGGTGGTATTTTAGTTCCAGAATCTATAAATTTAGGTGTCCCGAATAAGTAAGACAAACTCCTGTGTTAAAGGTTCTACCATTCATCAATAATGTCAAATTAAAGTATGGGATATTCTTTCAATTTTTAAGGTTAGAAACATGGTAAAAAACTAATCCATGCATGTTTCCTATTATTTATATTTTATTTATCTGTAAAGAGAAAGATTAAAGATGGTAAAACGCGGAAATGAATACGCAGACAGGATTGTCCCCTTGCGATGCCCAGTACTTGATTTGTCAGTCTACTTATCGTTTTTTGGATTGTTCTAATGAAGTTATATGCAATACTCAGACTCTGTTCACAAAAATAGTTTACTAGAATTATTCCTTCTTTAACCTTCAGTGTCGCTTTTCCTTTCATACAAGAGCCTGTTTTAACTAGAGATCCATGATGATTATCGTTACTAGTTTAATGTAACCGAGAAACATCGCCCGTTGAGATGCTGAGATATATCCAGGAAGAATAGTTTAAAAAAAATGATGACAAGTTATAGAAATTAAGGATGAGACAGAACAACAAATGACTATTGTATTTATATATATGTATAAAAAAATAATCAGTGTCGAAATTTTAGTGAGGCAATTGCCTCACTTGCCTCAAGGGTAGTTACGGCCTTGACGTTAAGGTTTATGTACCCTTCTGTAGCCATTTTTGTACGAACTTTTCAAACTTCAATTGTATCAAAACTACAGATATAATGAATAATAGAGATAGGCCATGTTGTACATATTCTAAGGGGAAACTTGATGCAAAGCATTATTTTTTACTGTTCCATTGCATTTAATAGAAAAAGAGGACTTTGTGGCAAATAAATCAAGATTTGTATAGAAAATCCACAGCCTTTATCCTTGTACTCTCAAATTTGGCAATTTGATGACTGATAGATATAGGATTATTGCATGCAGTGCTAGCATTGATTTCCTTAAAACAAGTTTATAAATGTAGTTATTGGTTAAGACAAGTATAAATATGGCCAAAATCAAGTACACCTTTTAGGGTGCGCTCGACTTTAGTGACTCAGCACGAGGTGTTTTGGAATTTACAGGTAACTTAGAGCTTTTGTAAAAAATAAACACTAGCACATCATAGAAAATCAAGTGAGTAATTTATGTTTCAAATTTTATAACAAAAATCTCTGTATTAAAGGCTGTGGATTTTCTATAAAAATCTTGATTTATTTGCCACAAAGTCCTCTTTTTCTATCAAATGCAATGAAACAGTAAAAAATAATGCTTTGCATCAAGTTTCCCCTTGGAACATGTAATAAATGGCCTATCTCTATTATTGATTATATCTTTAGTTTTGATACAATTGAGGTTTGAAAAATTCGTACAAAAATGGCTACAGAAGGGTACATAAACCTTAACAAACGGACAAATATGGCTGTATTTACATGCCAAAAATTACTCTGAGTACAGACTTACCTGTAAAGTTTGAAAAGTTTTAATGCCTAGCATCCACTAGATATAATAAAGTTAAATGCATTTTGTGTTTCAGAAAGATAAAATCTCTTTTGGATTTTGATGGGCATTTATTTTTCCTTCATGCAAAAGGTGTGAAAATTAACTAAGTTGTGGTACAACTATGAGATGCTCCCTCAGGTAAAACACCGGTTTGTATTGTTTTCATTGTCTTTAATTGACATGGACACCAGGTATCTTCACTACTATAGGTGAGTTAAAGAGTTTATCTGAGTCAGTGAGTGGACAGTATCAAAGTATTTCAGGTGTTTGTTTATTTTTGCACCTTCTGAAGAAAGGGAAAAAACCCCATCATAAACCAAGAAAGATTTTATCTTTCTTAAACACAAAATGCATTTAACTTTTATATGTCTAGTGGATGCTAAGCATTAAAACTTTCCAAACAGCACAGGTAAGTCTGTACACAGAGTAGTTTTTGAGGTGAAAATACGGCCATATTTGTCCATTTGTTATGATGAACCTTAACTTTATTTGTTTTATAATTCAACTTCACGCCTGGGTAGTTCTATTGAATTAATTATCAAGCTTCAAAACATAATACAAGTATATAGATTGGCATGAAAATCACGTTATTGTTATGTGTATAAATGTTAGCTTCTGTTGTCGTCCATGCAATGTTTTTATAATTGTATTATAGGAACTGTAAATATAGTAGAAACATCACGTTTAGGGCAATACATATAATTAAGTCCAGATTTTGACACACAAGAAGCAAGCACATGTATGCAAGGATTTGTATAGTCTTTATAGTCTTACTATACAAATTCCTCATATGTAAATACAAATGATACATACATTACACAATAATTCAACATTATTAAACGAACAGTTTATTTACTTACGATGAAAGAGATAAAAAATTTGCATCCCCCTTTCCTTTTCCCCATCTCTTTTCCCTTTCTCGATTACTTTTTAAGCACGTAAAAAATCAATTGAATAATAATCAATATATAAATACGTTTAGATACGTCAACGTATCAGATACGGATAAGATACGTCTTTAAATGTCCCACTTCTACTATTATACAATTGCTTCAAAACGAAGCGATAAAAACGACAAACAGACAAATAATAGTACAAACGACACAACATAGAAAACTAGAGACTAAGCAACACTTACCCCACCATAAACTGGGGTGATATTAGGTGCTCCGGAAGGGTGACGGTATGATCCTGTGACACATGTAGCACAAACGTATTGTTTCCAAACTTTTGTGATTTTTACTTTTTTCGGTTAAAATTAGATATTTCGTCATCTGATGGTGCCTGGATCCTCATATGAGTATGACAATACATTCAAAAATATTGGTAAATTAGCATTTTCTGTAAAAACAAAAAACGCATTTGATCCTATCTATTGAATCTCAAATTTTATCTGTAGGCCAACAAACAAAATGCTTAATCTCAAAAATTATTCTGTCACGTTTCTGGCAACACGGGAAACTGTTCCTTTTTAATAACCCAAAATATCTCCTAAATACTATAAGAACTTGAGGAGACGGGTCCATAGTAACGGAATGGAATGCGGTATATTTGTTGGTGAACCTGCTAAGCCTTTCTTTGAAGTAAATTGGAAAAGTATGCAATATGGTACTTGCTAAATCGGTACCTCCTTCTAAGTTGATCGTCATTCAAATTTAATAAATGAGAAACAGTTAGCGTTAAAACTTTGTAGTTTCTTTGTTGGTTGCATTATGTTTTGCAGCCAATACAACATTTCAATCTATTCGTCTGTTTAATTATTTAATGTTGCTACCTACCAGCGTCAAATTTCACTCAAACCTGTAACAGCATAACGGAGCTATTAAAATAACAACCGGTGTGAGATAAACTCTATGAATAACGATACGTCAAATGATATCGACACTTTAGCAAAATTAAACGGAACATAAACATTAACAACAGAGTGAACAACTAGTTGCGCATTATTTTGGGGCCTTTTACAGCTGAATTTGCGGTATGGGCTTTGCTCATTGTTGAAGGCCATACGGTGACCTATGATAGTTTATTTGTGTGTCTTTTTGGTCTCCTGTGGAGAGTTGTCTCATTGACAATCATACCACATCTTCTTTTTTATATAAAGAACATAAACAAAGCTACTAGGTGATCAAACATGCCAAAAGTTAACATAGAAAAAGAGAAATTGTTCCAACATGGGTTTATTTGTCGCACAAATACATAAGCTAAATCTAAAGAAAAGAAAACATTATTAAACAAAAATAAACTATTGATGACGAGTGTATATCTATCATTCTTATTGGTCCCCTTTGGTTGATATCTACGTCTTCTGGGACAGAGTTGATAGAGTAAACGCCAGCTATCTTCAAAAAACCACACTCGATACTTATATTTTGGCAATGCGCTAGCTCGTGTTTTTTCTGACTGTGTTTTTCACTAAATCCATTGAATGTTGGATGTGTACTGATTGATATTTTAGCTTTAAATATCTGATTTTAATTAGTTATATTTGTCTATGAACATTTTCATATCATTCTGTCTTAATTGTTTTTAAGGTTATATAAATACCGAGACGCGTTCGGTCTTTGCATTTTGTTTGGTGTTTTTTTCTGCTTTTCTTCGATCTAATGAGTTATGCTCTTTTTTAACTGTCACAGGTTAGTGGATTTTATATGTACTATTCGAAGTCAGGAGCCTGTATGTGTGTGGTTGTCGTTTTTATGTTACTCATATCTTCGTTTATTGGGCTGCATAGTAGTTGGTTGTTGTGTTGTGTCTTTGTGTGTTTGGTAAGGAACTTGTTATATAGCGGTTGTGTCTGTCAAATGTGTTTTTCGTAAAGAAATGTTTAAAATTAGGACGTAAGTTTTTGGATACTTAAATAGCCGGTATTGGATATTTTTCGGTTTGTTTTTTTTTTTCTTAATAAAATAGTAATTACGATGCGAAATGTGTTCCTGTTACTCCCCTTTTCCCGATTGATTGATATTCTCGCTTAACTGATTTTGATTTGTGTTCACTCCACCTTTAGTTTTAAAGTGAATTTTTTTTCCTAGTCATCTTCTTTCTTTTCTTCGTATGAGCTTCCTATTATAAGGAACACCCCTTATAGGGTAATATTAAAATATTAAAAAAGGGGGAAGAAACAGGGATAAAATATATTACATCAAGGTAAAATCCAGTGGTGGTGCGCTATACATAGACAGTGAATTGTAGAAAAAAAACCGAATCATAGCATATAAAATATAAAATTATGTACATAAAAATGATAAACCGATCTACAGAAGTCATATAATTCAAATAATTAGTCAATCATTTTACCAGAAAATAGCTTCTTAGAGCTTTATAACAATGAATATTTGCTACAAAACATAGTGATCTTTATGTACAATAACATTCATGATAATTTATAAAAATTTATCTACTATTTCACTTTTTCATTGTCTATGTTTTAGCATCCATATCTTAATGATAACTGTCAGCCGTCTAACTTTTTCAGTAGAGATATTCTTTTGTAATGAAGCTTGAAACAAAAGTGTCTGGTAAGCGTTTCTAGTTTAAGAATTAACTCTTCTTTGAATCCAAGTTGTTTCATATATTTTGTACAGTCCAATACAAGTTGCGTAACTGCTAGTTTATTGTTAAATAGCAGTTCCCATGTTCCAGGAGGAGAGTTTTCAGTCACAAGTTGTTTAATGGGAGTGAAGTATTCTTTTCTCTCATTGCATAGAACAGGACACAGTGTAAGAACATGCAAGATATCCTCTATTTCCCTGTGGCATAGCAGACATGTGGGGTCAATTGTATATTGGCTGAACTTGTGTTTGTCGGCTTGCACCATGTAAGTCCCTGTCAGCATCCTTACTTTAGTAGAGGCTTTTCGAATTTCTATCAGATTCTGCTCTACTGAGTCCCATACAGGATGAGTTGAGTCTGCATTGCCAAAGTTGAGGTTTAAGAATTTTAAAGATGACATTTGGTGAGCTTCCTCTTTGAGTCTGAGGGTCCAGAAGGATGAGATTTCTGTTTTTACTAATTTCTTCCAGGATAGTTTTGATGGAATTGGAATGTTTTTGTCAAAGATATCCGGTAGATTATATTTTGCTAGTAATAAGGCAGTTTGAAAGAAGAAGCTATTGTTGTTGTCAAAGTTCACTGCAATTTGTCTGTTGATGATTTCTTTTATTTTATTGTTGGAGCAGGTTGTAAGGGAATGTAAAAAATGTCAATTTTCTCTTGTGAATTTCTGCTTCTACAGGGAGAACTCCGAGAAGTAAGTATACCGCAGGTTTTGCTGTTCTCGTGGCAAGAGCCTGTATTGCACGCAGTGTACCAATATGGAACCTCTCCAAAATCTGAATCTGAGTTTTTGTTAAAGAAAGGATTTCAAGACCATATAGAAGTCTTGGTAGCACATATGTCCTATATATTGTGTAGGAGATTTTAGGGCTTAATCCATTTGTACCATGCAGTCCTGAATTCATAAGGGCATATTTTGTTCTTCGAGCAGATTTTACACGGTCTTCTATATTTACTTCATTTTCTTTTTTGCTTGATCTTTTTAGGCATAAATGAGTAGTTTCATTTGAGAGTTCAATTATATTATCTGATAAGTTCCAGGTGTTTGTTCTGTGATTCTTTGCAGATCCGTAGCAGATGACTTTCGATTTTGTTGGGTGGATATTGTAATGATGTTGATTTGCATATCTTCCAATGGTGTTTAGCATTATTTGTAGTTCTGCTGGATCAGAGCTTATCAGGGCGATGTCGTCAGCACAGGTAGGCGTTCCACAGTATATATCTCCCAGACTGAATCCTGTTGCATTTTTCTCTAATTCTAATTCTAATTCATTACATTATAATTCTTAGATATAAGATCGAAAACAATTTCCCGCCCTCCCTCCCTTTTCATATTGTTGGAAATTTTTTAATTTTTTTTTTTTTTTTCATATTTTTGCATATTTTTCATGAGTAACTTATGCGGCGAATATTTAATTTTTGTTGCCTGCCATTATATGAATCCTTCTAGCTTAACTGAATAAGTATTATTATTTGTTTATGATTTCGTATTGTTCTTATATTATTGTAATGACATTTATGTAAATATTTATGTTTTCTGCCAAATGAATTTATATTATTATTAATGTCTTTTATTAAGCCAAAAGTAATTATTTTTGAAGACCTAGCGTATTTATAACTGCGCATGCTTACACACGTCTCATTTGAACTTTGTTGGATAGTAATTTAATAAGTAACCATACCACAGGTTCTACTTTTTATGAAAGATAAAAATCATTATTTGTTAATTTAAAAAGAAAAACTAGTTTTGACAACATTTTCTTCAAATTTTCAATTGCCGCGAATTTTGAATTCCCATAATCAATCAATATTTTCCATTGTAAAACATCGATTTTTGTTTATGTTTTTTTATTATTACTTGTGTAATTCATATGCTCTCAATTAGCTCTTGCATATGAATACATATTCCTTATAATATATAATGACCTGAATTAGTTTTGACTGTTGATTAACTGTATTTTGTTTTCAAAGACATTGTAAATATACTTTAGTCCATTTTATTTACAGTTTTTCGGATTTCAGTCTCGAGCGTTACTTGGTGATTGATATCAAGAAACAAGATAATACGTACAAAACTGAGTTGATTACATTTTTACAAACTGTTGCAAGCAGACACACTATCCTGTTAGATATATCAAGTTACCTTTTAATGACAAACCAGATGTATAAAACAGCTCTTTTACAAGAACGAAATGACAGATACCCTCATCTTTGTCGTACGTATTTACCCAGTCTTCAGTTGGAATAATGTTTATAATACAGACCATACCACTACTAATTTTTGTTTTAACTGGACTGATATCTGATGCTAGCAGCTCAAGTAAGTTAGTTCTGTAATGTTCAAATAAAATAGGTTTTATTTTGGTTTCAGTCTTTAAATATCTGACTAAGCCTTAGGATTGACAGATTATCTGTGTCAAGAGCAGCTCATGTAGCCTTAAAACTGATAAGTTAAAATGTTCATATGCAATGGAGCGTTTTCTGTCATGCTTTCTTTAAAGTTGGTTTGATATTTGTGAATAAGAAGCTGTTGGTGTTTGTCTCAGGTTGTTTAGTAATTTGCATCGGAAGCAACATGTGTAGATCTCACCTTCGTAAGTTATGTATTTCGAGAGCAAATAATATACAAGTCTAAGCTTAAAATGCAAATGGCTTGTTACATAATATTCGAAACTACTAGTGTTTTGAATTGTTGTGTTAAATGTAAAGATCAGCTTTTAATTAAGGGCAATGCAGTTAAAAATGGCCTTTTCATACAATTAAATCATTTTGAGTAAACTAAATAATTTAAATATCGTTCAACAAAACAGGTAAACATATTTTTTAAGAATTTTCTATATTTACAGACAAAGCCGTGCTCGATGAACTTATTAAAATGCTGAAAGGGCGGATATCAACAGGTACTACTTATAAAAATTATGGTTGTATATATATTTCTTTGTTTCTTCAAATCGATATAAATTAACAAATAGATTTATTATTTATATATTTTCTAGCGATAATTATATCGCATACTGAGAAAAGTTTAAAGCGAAAATATGTCTTACCAAGTTTAGAATTGATGTCAAAATATCGAGTTCCAGAGTACAAGCCTCAATCTCGAACGTTTGATGTAGAACTTGTGTTTACTTAACCTGGCTCGATTTTTTTACCAGCGGCCGGTCAAATAATCGGTTTTTTGGCCGTGTTATTATTGGTTCAAAAGTATTAATAAAATAATAACAGACGAGAAAAAAAATTATTTTTAGTGAAAACAAAGTTAAATGACGCAATAAAATATACGTATCAAGTAATATACGTTGACGCAATAAGACAAACTAGCATTAACATTATTAAATCGTTGTTTTGGATTTGTTTGTACTCTATTAAGCATTTGTTTGGACATTTATATATAATTACTTTACGTAAGTCTCTTAAGTATGAAACCATGGCCGATATTAGAAACGGCAATCTTATTATTGCAAAGAGAATATATACACATTTGATGAATCTATGTTATAGATATACCTGCCTTCACAGCCTATCGGGATTCCGTTCAACATTTAAGAAGAAAGGCTATTGTAAAGTTTGATAAGGTTTGGACAAATAATTTGAAATGCTATAACCCAACTACCGGAGTCTTTACTGCTCCAATGGGAGGTCTTTACCACTTCTCTGCAGTTGTCATGTCATCAGGTAGTAAAACATTGTTCCTCCATTTATGGCACAACTATACAAAAATGGCTGGAATCTTGATTCTTGGTAAAAACTCTCCCACTGGTACCGCTGATGTTGTCTTGAAATTAAGGAAAGGCGATACGATCTACTTAAGGTGTAGAAGTTGGAGACGTCAAGAAATATTTAGTGATCATGATCACTACAGTACTTTCTCTGGACATCTGATTGTTTAATAAAGATTTTAATTGATTTTTTTTTTCCTTTTTTCCTTTTTTTGTGTTTAATTTGATTGTGTTATAAGTTTGTATGCTTAGGCGTTGTTCTTAGTTTTATACGGACTAATGGTATGCTACATTTATAACTGGACGAATTGGTTGTGTGCTTTCCTCCCTTACATCTTTTTCTTGTCTTTTATTAATCTTATTTAACTAAACCAAATTCTGAATGGTTGGCGTATTACTTTCATTGCCTATAAATCATTGACATTAGAGTTGCAAGAGGTTTTGTTATATATTATGATGGAACTTGACCAGCAAGAATAATTTTTACATTTTTGTATTGTCTAACGCTTTTATCCTTCTTTCGGGCTTGTCAAGACTATGTCGTTGTCATGAAAAATATCGTAACGGGAAGACTGTACCAGTAACGTAACGTCATTGTTGACACGGGTATGCCGAATGTTTATTTAGAAAAAAAGTAAAATCATTCAAATACTGAACTCCGAGGGAAATTTTAAACGAAAAGTCCCTGATCAAATGACAAAATTAAAAGCTCAAACGCATAAAATGAATGCATTATAAATGTCATATTCCTGACTTGGTACAGACATTTTCTTATGTAGAAAATAGTGGATTAAACCTGGTTTTATAGCAAAACCGCTAATTTGTATGATTGTCGCATCAAATTCCATTATATTGACAACGACGTGTGAACAAAACAAACAGACATAATAGGCAAAAATGTCAAAAACAGGAGTACATCAGTCAACATTGTGTTATAATCTAAATCACAATATAAACAAACAAGCACAAAAAGGCATAGAGACATATCAAAGACAAGAATACAAAAAGGCATAGCAATAAATACCATTAGCAAAAATGAAAGACAAGAATACAAAAAATATTAGAACAATAACACAATAAGGGAAAAATAAGTACAGAGTCACTTCTAATGGATATCACCAAATCAGATTGAACAGTTAAAGTAATATACACATAGACAAATGAAAGAGTAATATAACACTTTATTAAGTCATTAAACAACATCAGTACGCAGAATCTATACTTCAAGACCACCTTGTATTATTTGTGAAGTGCATACGAAATATTTATAAACAAGTCTTAAAAGGACGGTTTAGAACCAAGATTCGATCGTTTACAGCAAAAAATCTAAAAACGTCATCTTACTAAAGCCAAATTTTACACAGAAAAACAGGTATTGCATGAGACTCATGATGTTGAGTTTGTTCTAAAGACAATTGCAAAATTTAAAAACTAGGAAGCACAAAACACTTTTAAATAGAAAAACATTTAATAAATTCGCAAACATGACATGCAAGTCAGAAGACTTGATATATTGCATTATTTGCCCCAACTGCAAAGAGAAATATGTTGGACAAATGGTGGACAGTAATTGCGAAAGAACCAGGAGTCAGCAAATACTATAGCTGGAATACAGCTAAAATATGTGAGGTGAACATTTTGAATGTTGCGCTGGTAGTCAGCTTATTTTTTCACGGGTTTTCATGTGCTCAATCGAATTAAGGGAGAGAGAAAATAAAATAATAACCTCAATATAAAACGGCAAATACACATTCTGCAAACCTGTTCTTTCTGTTAATTTTTTTAAAGATATTGCTGTACATTATTTCAAAATTCTAGTCCCAAAACACTTTCATGGAAACTGAGGATTGAACAAAACACACCCCTCCAAACTATAGAAATTATCTTTTTTTTTAATGGCATTATTATTGTTGTCACCCTGATGTTGAACATTATTTTTTTATCATGTAAAACTGGCGAACAACACATCAGTTAAAACATCTTGACTTATTGAAAAATAATTGACAAGCAAACAAACAAACAAAACACAATAACATTGTAGAACATATATGATCCCTGTTACCGTGCTTTCCACAGGTGAAACATGCAGTTGAGTTTAAACATGTTTAACGCGCTCACACACGCCGTCTTAGATTTCAAATTGCACAGCACAATAAGAACTTCGTGTTGCACATTATTATCATTTAGAAATTGACATTAAAACTGAAGACAATTTACTTTTACCTGGAACAAACCTAGAAAAATGGGACTTGCAGTGAAATAAAGTCTTTTGACCAGGGATATAACAAAATATCATAGAAATTTTCCCAGGGTCTGCAACATTTTGATTATTTAGATTTCAAAAATATGGGAAAATACGGTCATCTACATTGGCTAGAGGTATAGGGGGCGGTTGACATCTCAAAATATATGTTTAACCCAACCGCATTGTTGCGCCTGTCCTAAGGCAAGAGCCTCTGGCCTTTGTTTGTCTTGTTTGATTTAAAATTTTAGTTTCTTGTGTATATTTCGGAGTTTAGTATAACGTCCATTATCACTGAACTAGTATACAGGCCAGATGAAGTACGCCTCCGGATGCTGGAGTTTCTCGCTGTATTGAAGACCCATTGGTGTCCTTCTGTTCTTTGGTCGGGTTGTTGTCTCTTTGACACATTCCCCATTTCCATTCTCAATTTTTATTGTAAATTTTCTCACGGTCTGACACTTTTTGATTTTTGATATATCAAAAATACGGGGAAACACCGTCTTCTACATTGGCTAGAGGTATAGGGGAGAGTTGAGATCTTAAAAAATATGTTTAACCCCGCTGCATTGTTGCGCCTGCCAAAATGCAGGAAGGAGCTTCTGGCCTTTGTTAGTCTTGTATGACTTTAAATTTTAGTTTCTTGTGTATATTTTGGAGTTTAGTATGACGTCCATTATCACTGAACTAGTATACATTTTTGTTTAGGGGCCAGCTAAAGTACACCTTGAGGTGCGGGAGTTTCTCACTGTACTGAAGACCCATTGGTGGCCTTCTGCTCTTTGGTCGGGTTGTTGTTTTTTTGACACATTCTCCATTTCCATTTTCAATTTTATTGTCAATAAAGGTTGGTTTAATTCGGACCGAAAGTGTTAGCATCTAGATCGATCATCGATTATTTTTGTTCTTGGCGTATTACAATGAATTCGCTGTTACAAACAAACTCTTTCATTGTAACTCCGGATGTGAATCCAAGTATAAATATAAACTGGTGCCTTTGTTTAATGTCTATGTATGCTTATTTGAATGTCTTATTCAATTGTGTTGTATATTTGATGTGTATGTTCACACAGTTTTAGCAGCACGATCTCAAGTATTGTTACTTTAATATTTGTTTGGGTTCCTCAACAAATTTTTCAATATAAAAACTATCAAGAAATGTTATACCAGTGGGATTTTCAGATAGCTGTAAAACCCAGTTGTAGAAATACTGTACCAACTCAGGAATATGATCACTCGATCCGTTGGTTTATAACGTTTGAATTTTTCAATTTTTTATTGACTATCTTGAAGTGTGGTACTTTTTTCTACTTTTTTTTAAACTGATACACATTGATATCTTGCGATTGGTCATTATTTACTATAGACTCAATTTATTTTATTATGATAAAGTTATCGTTATTTCAACAACCAGTTTTATAAAATGATAATTTCTTGTCGCTTATTGCTGTTCATTGTGCCTTTTAGATTGTACTTGATTAGGTACTGTAATCTTTATGTATGTTATAAAAAATTTAAAATAGTTATCAAAGGTACCAGGATTATAATTTTAAAAAGACTGATTTCAATCGGCTTTTAATATTATCAGCACCATAAATCTGAGTTGAAGCTCGAAAGACAAAAGTGTACCGGAAAAAAATCAATCTACATTTTAGGAAGTCTGATATTTCAATAACTTCCGTGCGTTTGAGCATTATCGAAAATTGGCCACGTGACTAACAACTTTCACCATTAATTACCGTAGAGGGTAGAACAACTAATTTAAAATTGAAGGTAAAATTGATTAAAATTCCTTCCTGCAGCTCTTTCAATGTGAAGGTCATTTTCGACTTTGCACTCGGTGTATAGGCATCCATTGTCATCTTTATACATTACTAACTCTTGCTTTTTCTCAATAAAAAATTACCTACGACTTTTTATACAAAAGCATTTGGCAATGCCTTGCGTCAATATGATATATAAAAAAAAGAAGATGTGGTATGATTTCCAATGAGACAACTATCCACAAAAGACCAACATGACACAGACATCAACAACTATAAGTCACCGTACGGCCTTCAACAATGAGCAAAGCCCATACCGCACAGTCAGCTATAATAGGCCCCGATAAGACAATTTAAAACAATTCAAACGAGAAAACTAACGGCCTTATTTATTTAAAAAAAATGAACGAAAAACAAATATGTAACACATAAACAAACGACAACCACTGAATTACAGGCTCCTGACTTGGGACAGGCACATACATAAATAATGTGGCGGGGTTAAACATATTAGCGGGATCCCAACCCTCCCCTAACCTTGGACAGTGGTATAACAGTACAACATAAAAACGAACTATAAAAATCAGTTGAAAAAGGCTTAACTCATCAGATGGATAAAAATACAAGTGGACGTGGCCGGGTACTTATACATCCCGACACAAAAAGACGCAGATCTGAGAGTACTCGCAGTTATCTGACAGCTAGTTTAAAGCCACTAACAACTATTAAAAAAAATCATGCATCTAAGACTAAACTATCAATCCGTACACATCCAACATCCAATGGATTTAGTGTAAAGACGTCATAAACAGCCAAAGAAAAACATGACCTTGTGCAATGCCAAGTTACAGGTATCGACAGATTGTAGATCCATGAATATGTATATGTATATAACATACTAGTAATATTTAGTTAGCTTTAAATTTACTGATAACAAAATAAATATTTATAACAATAAAAACAATATTCAATGATCTTATTACAGTGTTGAATAGGTAACCTTTTAGAATAAGTTTATTCAAAGGAGCGACAAGTTTACATGGATCATTTCTACATTTCCGGGCACGGTTAACATTTCCGTAAAAAATAGGATGTGCTATCCAGTTTGAAATATTTTTTTTACAGGAACAACCAAACTTCAAAACGAAATCTTTATATCTATGGAAAAATTTAGTAAAGGTTTTAAGTAATTTATCGTAACGATATCTCTGGTTTAATAATTTACCAGTAATACATAGGTTGCGTTCGTTAAAATCAAAAACGTCACAACAGACACGGGCATAGCGAACAAGTTGTGAAATATAAACACCGTATGATGGTGCCAAAGGAACATCACCATCTAAAAATGGAAAATTAACAATAGGGAACGAAAAATCGTCTCTTTTGTCGTAAATTTTAGTGTGGAGTTTCCCGTTTAAAACCGAAATATCTAAATTCAGGAAAGGACAGTTATTACCGAATACATTAGATTTACTTAAAGCAAGTTCCTTGGGGTAAATTTCAGCAGTATATTGCGTCCGTGTACATTTACGCCAAACATTTTTCATTTTAAAATGAAAAATAAATTTTCAAATTGCTCTGCAAATCTTAAAGGTAGTTGGTTTGAAAAATGTAACAAAAACCTATAGAAATCACTTTCGAAAAACCATTTTCTCTATGAGATTTGAAATTTGTTATTTTCATGAAATTATATTTTTGATTTAACGAAGATATTGAAACAAATAACAATAACTTTCTATTAAAAATGATTTTATTTTGTCAAAAGTTTAAAATTATTAAAACATTTGTATTTGCTTGCTTTAGAAAACAAAACATATTTCAATCTCATTATTAAAAGCAAATATTGAAAAATACTGACCTTTAGCATTTTTCAATTTAGTTTACAATATTGACAAATGGGAAATGATCTAACGTGGAGCATTTTTCAATTTGACTTGCAATATTGAAAAATGAAAAATGCTCAAGCGTGGAGCATTTTTCAATTTGTCTTCAAATATTGAAAAATGAAAAATGATCCAACGTGGAGCATTTTTCAATTTGACGTTTAATATTGAAAAATGAAAAATACTCCAATTTTTCAATTTTCATTTTACTGTGCAATATTCAAATTTGAAAAATGTTCATTATTTAAATGTCTAATAATGGGAACGAAATGTAATTTGTTTCAATGTAGGCGTTTTAAATGTTTAAATTGTTGTCCCTTTTTATTAAATGTTTTACTATTTCCTTTTTTTTTTGTCTTGTTTTAAGCGCAATATGTCTTGAAGATCTTTTTAAGGTGTGTTTGTGTGTGTGTGTGTGTGTGTGTGTGTGTGAACTACATGTATGTGTGGTATCAACAAATTCCGAACAAGAATGGTACACTGACAAGTACGATAATGACCACAAAGAATCATTCTTTCTTTTTATCTATATACAATGTATATAGCTGTCTTTGTAGCTACGTGTTTATCAATCTAATTAAAAACCGATCTCTCATCGCTCCTGTTTCTGATATGTCGCGTGGGAGATCTAACGAAACCCGCTTTGAGGTCACATGTGAGTGAACTAAAAGTCATGAATTTATAAAGATATGCAAATGAGTTGACGACCTATTAATAAGCCAATCAAAAAAGTTTATGAATTATTATGACTGACGATTTCGTCGTAAATAAAATAAGTTACATCCCTTTGCCTTACGTTAAACTTCGAAGATCGTGGAAGACTCAATTTCATTGGTCGAAAAAGACACACCTACGAGGTCACTCACATGTGACCTCAAAGCGGGTTTCGTTAGATCTCCCACGCGACATATCAGAAACAGAAGCGATGAGAGATCGGTTTTTAATTAGATTGCGTGTTTATATCTATCTTTCGATCCATCAATCTGTCATTCATTGTATATATCTTGCTATCTGTCTATCTATCTGACTTTTGTTTTCCTTTGTCTTTTCTTTCCGTAAGTCGTTTTTGTTCTGAAAATGGAATTACTAGGCGATGCAGAGTAGACGAAGTAGCATTGAACCATATCGTGGCTGAATGTGTCAAACATGTTAGAAGAGAAGAGAAAATATTAGAATATTAGATATTGTCCCTGTCAGTTTCTGTACATGCTCAAGGAGCAGGGTTCGCGATTCGAAAGGGATAGGGAGGGATTGGTGTAGATGTTAAATTATTCTGATCACTGTGCTAGTATATGTTTTCAATTTTGTATTTTTCTACATTGTACAGCGTTTCCTAATTTTGAATCTGTTAAATACAAACTTGTTTCTCCCAAGCTATGATATTCACAATTTCATTCGCAGAATTTCAAATAAGCAATCATCTTATAAAAGAAAATATGAAATTAACTTGCATGCATGTATGTGTGGTAAATGTATATTTCGAAGAATGAAAGACTTCTTATATTTGCTTTTACCGAAAACAAAATGTAGCAAAGAATATATAATAATTATGTGAATAGTATTTCAACAAACATGAAACAGTTCCCCTGAGGTTCTGTATTATGTACATTCTATTATCATGTCTTTATATGATTTTACATCTTCAATATGTGAAAGCAAAACGAGTATTATAGGACAAATATGTCGACACAAAAAAGGGGTCTCAGTCAATGACAATCTTCTTTTGAAATACAAAAAGGAAAAAATAACAGATCGACACAGATCGACACAAATGATCGAATTTCAAACCGTATGCATCATGTACATGGAACAAATACTAGTAGTTACATTTATCAAGCAAAGGAATCACGTGTGTGAAGCTAGAGTTGGTAAAGCATTAGCGACAGTTAACCCTCGCTACCATCATTTACGACAGCAGCAGTGGTTGATCCAGAAATTTTCATAAGGGGTGGCACTGACTGACCTTAAGGGGGTCCAGTCATGCTTCGGCGATTTCCTATATAATCAACCAAATTTTCCCCACAAAAGGGTGGGGCACCAACGGAAATACATAGTGTTTCAACTTCTGCAATGATGACAGCGTATAATGCACATGTTCGACGCTTCCACAAAGCCAAAGTAAGGGACAACATCAAAAGTTCAATGTAGGATAATAAAAAAATACTTAATTTACATAGTTTTTTCACTGATTCCTTATTCTTAACTTAATTTGTGAAATATTGATTGTAAAAAACGGACATATGTAAAATCGATTTTCGATAAACAAAACTCGCAGCAATTTCACACCCCTCCCCCTCTATCACAAACATCGAGCACGCTTGTATCTGTACTATATGTTTAGCATTTTTTATAACTTGTTTCTTTGTGTGTATACGCACGTCTAAAACGGGACATATAATGGTATACCGTTGTCCGTCCGTCGTCCACACTTCGGACAATTTATAAAAAACGCTTCCACCAACTTTTATGGAACTTTATCGAATTGTTTATATCTATTGACGTAAGCTCCCTTTCGATTTTTATAAAATTCAAATTTTTCGTTTCCATGTTATGAATTTTTTTTCCTTAAAAAGGGGGGAGTTTTCCAGTTTTCGGAGACTAATTCTAAAATGCTTCCATCAACTAAATGAGACTTTGGTAAATTGTTTAAATCTATTGACGTATGCTCTGATTTTTATAAATTTCAGATTTTACGTTTCCGTGTCATGAATTTTTATGCTTAAAAAAGGGGGGATTTTCCAGTTTTCGGACAATCACTCATAAACACCTAAACAAAATTTTATGACAGTTTAGTGAACTGTTTACATCTGTTGACTTAAGCTACCTTTCAATTTTTTTTTAAATTTCAGATTTTACGTTTTTCTGTTATGAAAATTTATATTGAAAAAAGGGGATTTTTTCCCGTTTTTTGGACAATAACTCAAACACGCTTTTACCAACTTTTATGAAACATTTACATTTTTGGAGTTATGGAGTTTTTATTCATAAAAAAATGAGGCTTTTTTTCCAGTTTTTCGGATAATAAATCACAAATGCTTTCAGCATTTAATGATTAGACTATGGTGACTAGTTAATATATCTATTAAACTAAGTACCCTTTTGATTTTTATATAATTTCTGATTTGATGTTGTACAGTTTTGGGGATTTTTTCTTCTGACAAAATGTCGGAAATGGTCAAGGAAATTTTGCATGACGAAATTGAAGAAATGGTGATAGACACAAAAGAGAGTACTGACAGTATAACATGGAAAGACGGAACAAGAATTGTGGAGCTTTTAAGTCTGGCACTGAATAACTGCAAAACGCTGCACGGCCCAGCGGAATCTGCTCAGCGTAGAGAAAGAAATATTTCAAGGAATTGGGATCTATCTTACTATTCGTTGCTTAAACTGTAACATGCTGAAAAACAAAATTCGGAACAAAACGACCTGCAATAGCTAATGAGTATTGGTAGCTGCTTAACGTACAGCGGCAAATATTTTTTGCACATTTATGACATTCAAATGTTATTTTAATGAAACTTAAAGAAATGAGAAAACATATGAACCCGTAATTAATGAGAAAAATTTAACAAAATCTATGGCGCGTAGGGTAGCCGAATCTGGTCTGGTGATGAAATCCATACACAAAAGTCATTACTACGGCGTGTTGTACAGCTGTGCAATATTTTTCATGACGAGAACAGTTATTTTCATTTATTGATAATGAATTCGAAGTAAATAGTACTATCTTGAATTCTTTTCTTGTTTAGCATTTGGCAGCCTCCAAATTTTATGGAGAATTGTCATTGTAAGGCCAAATTTAACAGACTATCAATGAAATAACAAAACCGACTGCATGTGCGAGACCCTCATTGGTGGACAAGGTCGTATAACACCTCTATTCGTAAATAGAATAATAAGTAAAGAGAGTGTTTCATCCTATTCTGGACTTGAAATTGGTACATAAAAAAGCCGATTTTAATTGATATTTTAAAAACATATAATATTGTATGTGTATGAAGAAAAACTGTCAATAAAAATCCGTTAAAAAGATTTCCAAAAATATATTGGTGTCGCTTTTGGTTTGAATTTAAGCAAAATATTACCAATAGATGCAGCATTGTCACACTTTAGTTTGTTTAATTGGTTGTACATGTATTCTTTTTGTATATGAAACTGGATGTAATAGACCAAAACAAGAAAACGCCCGTTCACATGCTGTTAAAAGGGCTTGTTATTAACGGTGTCTTTTGCTATTGTTCATCATATTTGTATTTTGTTCATTGTTTTGTACTTAAATCAGGCCGTAAGTTTGAGTTTTTTTTGGATTTGTCATGTAGGTGCCTTTCATAGCTTACTATGCGGTATGGGTTTTACTCTTTTTTGAAGGCCGTCTGATGTCCTATAGTCGTTTAGTCGTTTGTCTTCTTATTTGTATAAGCATGTCCCTATTGTACATTTTTTACTTCAATGTATTGAGAGATAAAAATTGAAGTATCGGCAAATATACACTAACTGCAGACAGACAGATCAGAAAGTGTACACACGTTAAAACTCGTCGTATAGTTAGACGATCAGACAGACGAACAAAGTGTTTTCAATATAGCTCTTCTTCTAGACAAACAAGTATGCAAATATTCATACGTATACGCCGTAAAAAAATGTTATGTAACATATCTATTGATAAAGACATCGTTCAATATCATTCTCTTATACCGGCTGCAGTACTTCCTATGAAATATTATATTACAACTTCATTTTCGGTCGATTGATGCAATAATGGCATGAGTTAGATTGCACAAAACAGCTCTTATTATAAAACAAGAAGTACTGCTCATAATTTAAATTTGAAAGATAATTATTTTTTGAGTGTAAAAAATAGTAAAATCAAAGTACGTCGGGACCTTTTAAAGTTGACGATACGGTATCGGTTTTGTCATTGTTGACGGTTATATGGTATGATCGACTCACTTAATTTATAGTTGGTTCACATTTTGTCATGTCAATAATGTTGTCTATCATCCTACAGTACATCAAGCAATTTAGAACTAATGTCGGACGGAGATGCACCTTTATTCTTCTAGCAGATCTACATCTGACAAAGCAATCTGCTAGAATCCTTCATTTATATTAAGTATCAACGCTTTGAAAAACACCTGCATAAACTTGACAGCGAACTCGTGTACGGCGGGAATGATTACACGACGTTGTTGCGATTAAAACTTAATTTAACGTAATTTAACGCCATACTGACAGACGTCGTAAAAAAAAAGATGTATGGCTTTTATTGAAAAAACAAGCACATGGACCCCAATTGTTTTCTTTTGCAATCAATCAAGTACAGTTTAAAGAACACTCCGCCAAAATTTCAGGAAAAAAACAACGATCAAATTTTTTCTGCACTTCCGAAAAGACACAAAAGTATGGTCAATGTTTTATTTCGGATATAGCAATCTAAATCCGGAACATGATGAGTTAGTTTAACCTTAAACTTGTTTCAGCATGTTGATGTCATGGATCAAGGGAATATTTTACAAAAACTCGGTTAAGTTATGACTTTTCGTTCAAAAGTATTGTTACTTTCTTTAAAAGTCATAATTTATTAAATTTTAGGGATTTTCTTCCAAATATGCAAATTTCGAACCAAATTATCTCTAAAAGTAAGTCATGAAGGTACATTTTTCTTTGCATATTTAAAAAGTACACATTGAAATTGACCTTCTATCAAAATTTTAAGAAAAATTAACGAGGGATCTCTACTGTATCGTATGCCCTTAAAGCATAAAAACAAGAGGAGTACCATGCGCTTACAGCGGAGCTCTTTATTTATTTATTTGAAAAGTCTTTTCAAAAGAGGGACGAAAGATACCAAAGGGACAGTAAAACTCATAAATCTAAAATAAACTGACAACGCCATGGCTAAAAATGAAGAAAACAAACAAACAAACAATAGTACACATGGCACAACATAGAAAACTAAAGAATAAACAACACACGAACCCCACCAAAAACTAGGGTTGATCTCAGGTGCTTCGAAAGGGTAAGTAGATCCTACTTCACATGTGGCTACCGTCGTGTTGCCAATGTGATAACAAATACGGTAAATAGTCTAATTCGGTAGGTCACATTCATGAAAGGGAAGGGGATTGTAGTTCCGACGTAAGGAACATATCCGATATCATTTGTGAAACGATTCAACTTTTTTTATAATATGCTTTTTATCACTGTTCAATGTTAAGGGGATGGTTGTGCACATAAAACGAGTTTAATCACTAAGAGTCCTATATATGCGCCGTAAAACTAATTTTTCTCGAATGAATTGAATTGTTTTTAAATTTTTCTTTTTGGATTCTCTTATAGCTTCTTGTGCGGTAATGGTTTTCATCAATGTTGAAGACTGTACTATGCATTATACTTGTTCACTTCATCATCATTTAATGTCTGGTGGAAAAAAATGTTTCTCTCGCAATCATACCACATCTTTTTTTTTTTGTGAAATTATGAATAAAACAAAGTTTATCACTAGTATTCGTCAGTTTAGTTACAGAGCATTCCATTCACGAATTGAGTAAATGAATACATGGAGAGCGCAGTGTTATTTATTTTCATGTGCCATACATGCTATACATATATGAATTTTTATAAATGTACATGTATCAATTGGTGATGTTTTTTGTACTTGCTACCTGGGAAACTAAGAAAAAATAAGATAGCACAGTTTCTTCGGTATTGATTATGTTTATTGATTACGTTACGAACAATAACAATAATAACAACAGTTGAAATTACTGAACAATAAGTGATATATATTTCACGATTATTAAAAAATGTATTCTGACACGATGAAAGCAGGAAACGTACGGTATCAACAATTCAAGACAAGATCTAGAACCAGTTGCTCATTTTGATCAGTAGGAAAGGTAGAGAAACAAGGAGCATGTTTTATGCCCAAGTCACACTAGACCACTATTGCACCACGCTCACCGCGATCTAAAAGGTGAGGTCCCGGTACGAGCAGGATGAAAGTTTGGATTCTCATTGTTTTCACGATGCTACTACGATCCCGCTACGGGTCACGTTCTCATCACGCCTATTCTGAGTCTTCAATACGATAATCACGATTTATTACGCTAATCACGTTTTCATAACGACAATACATGCACGATTTATTCGATTGCAACACGATCTTAACACACTTTTTCTGCGATTATAGACCGCTCTTACATCGACCAGTCTAAGTCCTTTCCACTTTCAAAACGTAATCTGACTACGCTCTCTTTATTATCATCAACATCATATTGTATATACATACTGTTTATAAAAACTGTTCCCTTTAATTCTTCTAATTGTCATTTTTCAATTGTTAAAGGCAAATTGAAAAATGCGCCACGTTGGAGCATTTTTCATTTTTTGATTTTTGAAGGCAAATTGAAAAATGCTCCACGTTGGAGCATTTTTCATTTTTCAATTTTTAAAGGCAAATTGAAAAATGCTCCACGTTTTAGCATTTTTCATTTTTCGATATTTTATGGCAAATTGAAAAATGCTTAAGGTTAGCAATTTCAATATTTTGTCCTTAAGAAGGAGAGATTGAAATTTGTTTCTTTTCTAAAACAATCAAATTCAAATGTTTTAATTTATTCAAACTGTTGATAAGATGAAATCTTTTTAAGACAAACTTATCATTACTTTTAATATTATCCTCGTGAAATCAAATAATGTAATGTCATGAAAATTACAAATTTCAATTCTCATAAGGAAAATGATTTTTCAGAAGTGACTTCAACAGATGTTTGTTACATTTATCAAACCAATTAATTTTAAAATTTGTAGTGTATTTTCAAAATCTATTTGTTCAGCTTAAAATGAAAAATGTTTGGCGTAAATATACACGGTCTACATCGAGAAAATTCTTGGATTATTTAACGAAACAATATCATCAAGATAACGGTAAGTGTTGTTGAATTTATAAATAGTATGATTTTCAATATACAAATTATGTTTGAAAGTCCATATCATACATTTTTATAATAATCAATACATATATACAGCTATCATCTTGAATAATATTATTTTTTTAATATCATATTGAGTCTTGCCAATTACAAACTGTTCACACAAGTTGGCATTAGAAAAAGCGAGGAAGAAATTCTTTTGTACCATTCTTGGGCAATATCTTTCATAAAAAGTCATTGAAATATGTGTCAAAAATGACTAGGGATATGAACTTAATTGTCGTTTCCTCAATCCGGTCTTTTTTATCTCGAAGTTAGCATTACCGAGAGGGATAATTTACTCCAGCCAAACGACAAAATATTCCTTAAAAAAGGAACTGATTCCACGTCATAATACTGAGTGTACCCTATTTCTTTTTTTTAAAAATGTTTGTGGTACTTACTAGGTTTTCAGAGTTGTATTTTGTGCTGTTTATAGTATGTGTTGTGTTTAATGGGTATATACACATAGAGGATGTGGTAAGATTGCCAATACAACAACTCTACAAGAAAAAAAGACAACAAATGACATAACCCGAATAATGTCAGTCGTTATATTCCGCTGATATCCATCTAATCTCCGATTGCTACATTAACGCCTGAATACATACACAGTTAGAACGCGTCAAAGCGGAAATTGATTGACGCGGTGAATTATGGGCAATTGTTTACAATAACAGATTAGGCGGGAGAAAAAGGCGGAGCATAAACAGATGATACGATTAGTAACCTCCTTAGGTTGTATTACCTATTTACCTGTTCGCAAATAGCTGGAAAAGAAGGCGGAGCATGATTAAAAGTAAACACCTTAATAACAATGGAATTTGACAACACGTGTTTGCATTGTCAACATTATTTTGATGTGAACAATTTAAAAACGGAGCGAAGGCGAAAACTTATGAAACATAGTGATGTTGATCTAATTGAAACTATTGCAAATTGTTACCAATTGGAGGAAAATCTGTTGAGAAAGTACGTTGAAGAAAATGAAGACACTTATGTATGTGATGCCTGTTTTAAATCTCTTAAAACAATATACAACATCCAGAAAAAATGCAAACAGTTGACTGACACTCTCAAAGAAAAAATTTCTAATAACTTTAAGAATCTCACCATCAAGTTGGAATATGTACGTGGAAGCAGTAGTGTAAAGCGAAACAGGGACTGTTTAACCCCTTATAAGACTGGGTGTACACCAAAAGGAAAGAAATCCAGCCCACCCAGAGGATCAACTCCTAAAGTCAACAGAAGGAGACTGCAGTTCTCTACACCCCTTTCAAAAACTCAAACACAGTCACACTCACAGAATCAGTCCCCTGGTCCTAAAGTCAAGGTAATGTATATAAAATAACATTACTTTCTTTAACTTATGATCATTGAACATCTTTTACATGTAAAAATTTTACAAATACCCTGTCAGACTTAAGCCATAATGTTTTTAACTTTGTATCTCCCACTTCTTGATTTAGAAAAAAATCAACTCAACATTCTTGACATACATGTGCATGTATTGCAGTATTTGTGTAAACTTATTTGAAACATGCATCATGCATTCATATCAGTGTGCTTGTTAAGGAAATTCTGGAATGCAAAAAGTTATGCTATCATACATGTACAATGTACACCCTACATGTAGACCAGTTTTGTAACCTTTTGTAAACAATTATTTCCTTTTTTTCTAATTTAGAAGCATGATAAGAAACAAAATCATAATACTTAATGTATATTTCTAACTTTTTTAGGTGCAAATTGATTACCGCCAGAGTAAAAGAAAAACTAATTTACAAGGACCTACTAAGCTGGCCGGTAGGGCTCTTGTAATGAAACAGTACAAGACTGCACTGAACCATCTTCTACAAATTGACGAAGTCAAGAAAGAACTAGTTAACACTGTTAAGAAAACTATAAACCAGGAAGTAAACAAAGTATGTTCGGATAAGAACTCTGTGTTGAGATCATCAAATATAGCTAGATTTTCATGGAAGACAGTACACAAGCAATTACTAAACACATGTCCCACTACAGTTGACCTCCTAAAACTTCTTGCTGGCAAGAAAGAAAATAATGTACCAAGAGTTGTGTCAAGTCTTGCCATCCTACTTTTTTTCAAGAAACCAACAGGTCAACACTATTCAAGCAATAAACAGTGTACTGATGTTCAGGGGTCATGTAAGAACTAAGGTAAATATATATATAAAAAAATTAGTAAGATTTGTATTTGGTTAAGTGAAAATTTTAACTTGTGGGCTTAATATGAATTTTGATTTCTGATTGGCAATGGCATACTTAATATAGTTATTACATGTATGCATTTGGTAAATAAAAGTGTAAATGGACAAGAGATTTCTTCTTAATAGTAGTACAGTAAATGGAAAAGTAACAATTTTTTTAAGAACGCTTAATATACAAATTTATATTAATTAATAATGAGTAGGAGCATATATATAACATGTATAATTATATTTTTGCCTGAATTGTAAAATGGATGTATTTACATGTGTGGTGTTTTGCTTTCCATTTAAAGTTGGCTGAAATGTACATGTAGTGTGTAGAAAACACTCGTATTTTTTTTGTTCTCAAATAAACTAAAAATGTACATGTATATAAGCAATACCATATCTCCTATCTTTCATAGTATAATTATTTCTATGAATTAGTATGTATTGATCTGAAATGCTCTAAATTTAAATGCAATTTGATTTCAGGTTTACACTACATTCAATCGTGCAGGACTTAGTACATCATACAAATCAACATTGTCCACTATTGACAGAATATGTGAGAGTTTTGACCTGCCAGTGAAGAAATGGGCTAATAAGGTTGCAGAGATGCATAACAAAGAAAACAGTAATACAAAGGACTCAAGCTTAGGTACATGTCTTGTAACTTTTTCCAAAATATTAAATAAAATAAGCTGGTCTTGCAAATAACAAAATTTTCTACGAGCTTCAGTATTTAGTCAATTTAAGTTATTAAGTGTACATGTACTAGTATATCCATGTTGCATTTGTATGATAAACATAATCATTTATATGTAAAATTTTGAAAATGAAGTACTAGTACATGTTCTTGCAGATGCCTATATACATGTAGTCATAATTGTGTGGAATGAATACCTTTCCATTGTGATTTTAATTATTTAAGATGCAATGGTACTACAATGTATATATATATATGTAGAAAATTGAAGCTAGAGTTATAGGATCAATACACTACAGATATACTGGTGGGTGTGATCATAATTAGCAAAAAATTGTGTATGCCTTATGCATGAAAACTACAATTTTGAATTAAGATTATTTTGTGTCTTTCTTTACAGATGATCACTGTTATGCTATCCCTGAAGATATAGAAACTGAAACCAAGATGGAGGATACATGTATATACACTGCTGAACCTTTGTTTGAATCTCCAATTAACCATCCCAGACTTGACACATTAGATAGTCCTGATTTGAGTCAAGAAAATGTACATTTACCTACACCAATGAAATGTGGAAGCTATGGATCAGAGGAGTTACTTCAAACACCAGCCTGCAAGACAGACTTGTGTAAGTGATGGCTTTATTTATTTTTAAGGGAGCAGGTACTAGTCATTATAAGTATTTACATGTATCTTAAAAATTGGGGGAGGTGGTTATAGGCAGGCTGTCATGAAAAAAATGGAAACTGAAAAGGGGGGGGGGGACTTCTTTTAATATTTAATATGATATAAATCAGCTTGAATATATTACACTTTCAGCATGATGCTTGATAATTGTATTGTCTATGCGGCTCTATAGCGTACTGTACATGTATAACTATTTCGTAATAATTTATTTTCAGTGAAAATATATGAGTATCATTTTGTCTGATTAAAACAAGACATTATTTCCCTGCTAGGAGTTATAAAAAAGAAGAGGTGGTGTGATTGCCTTTGAGACAACTCTCTGCAAGAGATCAAATGACACATAAATCAACAACTAAAGGTCACCTACAGCTTTTTCCTCTATAGTTTTGCATATTGCTATGTTTAATCCTTAAACATGTGCCTATCATTAAATTGTAAACAGTCATTTGCTATCCTAAAATATCGTATAGCACACAGATGATACTGAACTTTTTTATTCCAGCAATTGATATGGATTCACCATTCACAACAACTATACCGGTAGAAGCATCATCAGATTCTGGACCCTTTCAGATTGTGATAGATAATTTAAATCTGCACCAAAGAACCAGACACAAGACACTGGATACCTCAAACAAAGTTCATAATCTGGTGCATTCAATAAGAATACAACACAGAGTAACCACAGACTTGGAGTCACTTTTACCACAGGCAGACATTTTGTCCATACCGAATGAAGCTTTCATTCCGAACAAAACAGACCATGATGATTTGTATTCAGATTTTCGAATTTTAATCCAGAGGGCTTTTGTCACTATATAGCTATATTCCTGAACTAAAAGATTTTAGAGACCTTGTGACATTTCACATTCAACATCAGTACTCCAAGGCTTCAGAGAAAAAAAGTGATATAGTAAGTAAATTTATTCAGATGACTTTTTGTTTGATTGTTCTTTTATTCAATCATGTTTTAAACATATCAATCAACTTTCAAATGGTACATAAATGATTTTCAGAAGAAATGAGATAACTCAAGAACTTTAAAAATAAAAGATGAAGTGAAAATTGAATATTGGACGAGTTGTTTTAACAAATTAACACGTACATGTATATATATAAGAGAAGGACGAAAGATACCAAAGGGACAGTCAAACTCATAAATCTAAAACAAACGGACAACGCCGTGGCTAAAAATGAAAAAGACAAACAGAAAAACAATAGTACACATGACACAACATAGAAAACTAAACTATAACATGTACATGTATAAGTACTAATTATAAATATAAACAGACCTTTTTAAAGGAAGACTACTATTTGCTGTTTTTATTTATTTTTTTTAATTATCAATTTGACAAACAAATTTAAAACTGTGTGGTACAGTATATAGTACAAATCAAATGAATTATTTGTTATTGTAAAAAATCTGAATCTTGTATAATGTACCCCATATTTAATGATTCATATAACCCCTTCAACAATGACTGTGTTAACTGTCAATTTAAATTAAGGTTTTAACTAAATGTTATCTTATATACACATTTTTAAAAGGGATGAAATATATCTTCTTTTTTAATAAGTAAATGTCACTTAATTGATCTAAAATTGATTAAGCTTGAATCATTTGCTTCCCCATGTAACATTTATATATATCTCTTGTTGAAATTTATTAAAATTAAGTTTTTAAATTCAAGGTACCTTTGGGAATCTTAGAAAAGGATGAGAATATCACAGAGCAGATGATCGAAGTTGTACAGCATTTACAACAATATGTTCCAAAAACCAATGACGGAAAATTTATACCAATAATGTCAGGAGGGGATGCCTTAAGTGTTGAGCGTGGTGAGGCAGCAAGTCGGGCAAGAATGGATGCAATTACCGAAGAAGACAGACTTGAAGGTTTTACGTGGAAATCAGAAGACTGGCATGGACATGTTATTTCTTTGCAGGTATTTAGAAATTTCATTTATTTACTTTTTGAAGAAATGTCTGCTTTGAACAACTTACACATGTTTTGTAGAACTTTTACCCATACATGTAAATATATCATTAAGAATTTGATTTATTAATGTACATGTATAAAGAAGATGTGGTATGATTGCAAATGAGATAGCTTGCCTCAAGAGACCAACTGACATAGAAATTAACAACTTTAGGTCACTGTACAGCCTTCAACAATGTTTATGATTACTTTGTTATGTTGAAGGAAAATTATTTTGGAAAGTATTTGTATTTCTTGAAAGCTCTAAAAAGATATTTCAAGGCCGTAACTACCCTTGAGGCAAGTGAGGCAATTGCCTCACTAAAATTTCGACACTGATTATTTTTTTATACATATATATAAATACAATAGTCATTTGTTGTTCTGTCTCATCCTTAATTTCTATAACTTGTCATCATTTTTTTTAAACTATTCTTCCTGGATATATCTCAGCATCTCAACGGGCGATGTTTCTCGGTTACATTAAACTAGTAACGATAATCATCATGGATCTCTAGTTAAAACAGGCTCTTGTATGAAAGGAAAAGCGACACTGAAGGTTAAAGAAGGAATAATTCTAGTAAACTATTTTTGTGAACAGAGTCTGAGTATTGCATATAACTTCATTAGAACAATCCAAAAAACGATAAGTAGACTGACAAATCAAGTACTGGGCATCGCAAGGGGACAATCCTGTCTGCGTATTCATTTCCGCGTTTTACCATCTTTAATCTTTCTCTTTACAGATAAATAAAATATAAATAATAGGAAACATGCATGGATTAGTTTTTTACCATGTTTCTAACCTTAAAAATTGAAAGAATATCCCATACTCCAATTTGACATTATTGATGAATGGTAGAACCTTTAACACAGGAGTTTGTCTTACTTATTCGGGACACCTAAATTTATAGATTCTGGAACTAAAATACCACCGACTATTTCCAGAAATAATTTGAAATTCGGACCTACATGTAAACGTCAAAAACTCCATTCTAATTCCCCTGTACCCATATCATACATGTATATACCTACTCTATAGGTAGAATTATATACATGTATCTTATCTCATTCTATCCCTAGTTTGTCTATACCCTCTGTCATCATAAAAGCGAGTTTAATATTTTGTAACTGCGACTGTATGATGGTGCTTACAGGAAAGCTTTATTCCCTTTTGCAAACGTTACTACCGATGCTGCTACTGCATTGCTGATGGAGAAGGAATTGAAAAAAGACATTACTCATTGTGTTGATGATAATGTGCTACCTTTAGAAGCACAGACTGCCCTGAAACAACTGATAACTTGGAAAAGAGCATGCATGAGTGGCGAGAGATTGTGCAGTCTTGTCATGCTCCATGTTCATCGCGATAATGATATCAGCAGACCAAATTATGATTTTGAAACAATTTGACTGAACCGGCCATAGAAAAATTAGGCAAACTCCACTGAATCGATGTTTGTTCTATGTTCTGGCAGCAGACTCAAATTGATTTTTGGATGATTATCTAACATATAAATTTAAATAAAGTTGTTAAAAATTTGGTGTAAGTAAAAGTCTTAAAGTATGAAAAATTTATATAAAAAGTGTCCAAATTCAAAACTTTATCAAACCCTCTAAAAATGCCCAGAAAGCCGGATTTTGCACCATTCATTTCATACTCTCCCAAAAAAAATTTCGCCTCGATTCGCTCGGCTCAATTTATTTGCCTCACTAAATTAAGATGCCTATTTACGGCCTTGTATTTTATAATTAAATTGTATTTCAGTACATTTGTATATATACATTTCACAACATTCTTATTTCTTGTCAGGAAACATTTAACCTGTTATATAAAGGAACATCATCTGGAGAGAAAGGAACACTGTTCCAGCTCAGAAATCTTTTTGACAGAAGAGGAGTTAAATCACAGGTATGTGTAAATGTTAAATTATTAATTATGATCCATTAATAATAGTCCACATGTACATATTGTATACATTGTATTTTAAAATATTGTTAACATAGATGTGAAATTTCTAGCAAATCAAAAGTGATACATAAAAATATGTTCATTGCAATTTTGCCATTAATTGTTTTTAATGATAATAAATATATTAATGACTACAATAATTTATTTATAAATAAATACTTGCATGATTCAGTAAGTTGCAAATTAAAACAGATATGTACCCATGGAAATCATGTTTCAGTGTTATTGTTATTTTGTTATATTTTCTTTATTAAGACTTTAACTTTGCTCATATGCCATTAGAAAATCAACTCCTAAAAAAGGTTATTTATAAAATGGAGGAAATAAAAATTACTTTTTTAATAAAAATGATAAATGATATGAATTAAATAATACAGGTAAACAAATATCAATAACATAAATGTTAGTTAGTATATAGCATTTGACTCAATTTGAAAAACTGTCACCATATAGCCTTTAACAATGATCATATCACATAATATTGAGCTATAAATATTTCACTTGGCTTATAAATATCGGTCTTTGCTTTGTCTCCAGAGTTTGTTTGTCTCTACAGTAATTTAAATTCAAATATATTCTTGTCTATGTTTTAGGTTTCAAGTGCAGTTAATGATGACAGAGAGTTCATTAGATTTGCAACACAAGGCTATGCTGTTTTAGCTGCCTTTGAGGTTTTGAACATAAACAGTGCAGATGAATTGAATTTACACATTGAAAATTTGACAACCAATGAACAGAAAAAGACATTTCTAGAGAAATTGTCTAGTGACATCGTCGAAAGGTATGTTGCCACTGAGACTTTTAAATTTACACATGAGGGAGAAGCAGACAATAACACCAATAATAGAATTAGCTGTGGGTTTCCAGGTTGTCTAAAAACATTTTCCATTGATGGGCGGTGCCGCCAGAGACACAGAGAAACGTGCCAGTACCAAAATTTGGAAATTTTAGGAGATGTTGGTCAAATCGCAAGTATTCATGAAGAGAAAGAAACACACACTGAAACTACCAAGCTGGAGGACAAAAACTTTAATTATTCTTGTTGTTTGTTGCGGGAAGGGCTGATGGATTGGTGCAGAGAAGATGCATCCAAAGAAAATGACGGAGATAGACTAGTAAGATTGTGGCGTTTCGACATGCTAAGTAGATATAGGAAGATGTGGTGTGAGTGCCAACGAGACAACTCTCCATACAAACAACAATCCAAAAAGGTATTCATACACAAACCATACCAAATACAGGCTTTTAGTTTTTAAACTGCAAACTCAGCTTCTTGCTACATTGCCACCAAAAATGGCCCATGAACTTAAGTATAACCGTACTGTAAATATTCATGGTGGACCAGGCGGAAACATTCCTTGTGATTTGGCATTGGAATTTATGAACATGAGGGCCAAAGACGCTTTAACGGGTTTAAGAGGTAATCTCACGTCTGCTGCTATACAGCGTTGTGGACGAAGCCTGCAAGGATGCAACTACCTCATTGATGGCTACACCAAAGGACTGCAACAGTTTTTTGGAAAGCCAGCAAACTCAAAGCCTTCCATCCAGAGAGACATAAGTAATCTTGTTGACAGTCTAAAAGCTGAAAAGCTATTTGACAGAATACCTGGTCGTAGCCATAGATCATTTATGACCATGGAGTATGACCCAAATAGTAAACTAAATGGAAAGAATTTTTTCAGTTGGTTGACCGGAAAGAAAGAAGAATGTGCTCGTCAGCAGAGAAATCGCTCTTATCGTTTATAGTGCTTTGATGACATTACAACCAGTGCAATATTACAAACAGTGCAATAGTTAATTTCATATTGTGATATTTATACCTTACATGTATGTTTTTTGCAACCGTTTTTATAAGTCATTTTTATTGAATATGTTTTACAAACTTCTATTTCCATACTGAATTTAAATCCTTTTTGCAACCGTTTTTAAAAGTCATTTTTTATTGAATATATGTTGTACAAACTTATCCCAGGCATAGATTACCTTAGCCGTATTTGGCACAACTTTTTGGAATTTTGAATCCTCAATGCTCTTCAACTTTGTATTTGTTTGGTTTATAACTATTTCGATATGAGCGTCACTGATGAGTCTTATGTAGACGAAACGCGCGTCTGGCGTACTAAATTATAATCCTGGTACCTTTGATAACTATTTACACCACTGGGTCGATGCCACTGCTGGTGGAAGTTTCGTCCCCGAGGGTATCACCAGCCCAGTAGTCAGCACTTCGGTGTTGACATGAATATCAAGTATGTGGTCATTTTTATAAATTTCCTTTTTACAAAACTTTGAATTTTTCGAAAAAAAACTATGGATTTTCTTATCCCAGGCATAGATTATCTTAGCCGTATTTGGCACAACTTTTTGGAATTTTGAATCCTCAATGCTCTTCAACTTTGTATTTGTTTGGTTTATAACTATTTCGATATGAGCGTCACTGATGAGTCTTATGTAGACGAAACACGTACAACTTTTTGGAATTTTGAATCCTCAATGCTCTTCAACTTTGTATTTGTTTGGTTTATAACTATTTCGATATGAGCGTCACTGATGAGTCATAGTAGGCGAAACGCGCGTCTGGCGTTCTCAATGATAATCCTGGTACCTTTGATAACTATTTACACCACTGGGTCGATGCCACTGCTGGTGGACGTTTCGTCCCCGAGGGTATCACCATCCCAGTAGTCAGCACTTCGGTGTTGACATGAATATCAATTATGTGGTCATTTTTTTTAAATTTCCTGTTTACAAAACTTTGAATTTTTCGAAAAAAACTAAGGATTTTCTTATCCCAGGCATAGATTACCTTAGCCGTATTTGGCACAACTTTTTGGAATTGTGAATCCTCAATGCTCTTCAACTTTGTATTTGTTTGGTTTATAACTATTTCGATATGAGCGTCACTGATGAGTCTTATGTAGACGAAACGCGCGTCTGGCGTACTAAATTATAAT
The DNA here is from genome assembly GCA_037788925.1 of Mytilus galloprovincialis. Classification (NCBI taxonomy): domain Eukaryota; kingdom Metazoa; phylum Mollusca; class Bivalvia; order Mytilida; family Mytilidae; genus Mytilus; species Mytilus galloprovincialis. Next base: position 73,968,461 of record CM075342.1, on the reverse strand, counting down.
CCTGGTACCTTTGATAACTATAATCGTACCAGTTTCCTGGGATTTGAAAAGCAATTCAAAAGTTCAAAAGTCAATAAAAAGGTTACACTATCACTATCAAATATGAAACAAATACTATACTACATAAAACGAATTTCAACACCTATCAACCTAAAACGAACTTGTTGAATTAAAACTGTTTTAAACCCTTTCAGTCCAATACTGTTTAAAACCAACTGTTTGAAATTATAGTATGAAACCTAAATGTATGGAACTGGTTTGAAACATAAATGTATGAAACTGGTCTGAAACATAAATGTATGGAACGGGTCTGAAACCTAAATGTATGAAACTGGTCTGACGGTTTGGAACTATTGTCTAAAACCTAAATGTTTGGAACTGGTCTGAAACCTAAATGTTTGGAACTAGTCTGAAACCTAAATGTTTGGAACTAGTCTGAGACCTAAATGTTTGTAACTGGTCTGAAACCTAAATTAATAAAACGAATGTATGGAAACTATTCAAACTGTTGTAAACTTTCGACGTATGAAACTTTATTAAAATATATTTATAAAACTGTTGGAACAGGGTAGCACTAAGGTATGGTTTAACAGCAAACACTCACTGCAATAGTGAGAGATGTTGAACGCAAAACCTTAGCACTAACCCTGTTTATACAACTTCTACGGAACCGAAACTATTTAGATTTTCTCAACAGGTTTCAAACACTCCACTTTGTTTGACAAATCCTGCCACTCGTCTTTAAATATTAACGGTCCTACCTTTCTAGTCTTCTTCTATCAACGTCTCTGATAAGAATGACAACTTACACTGAATAGCTTCCCACTATTTATACTTAGAACGCGGACCTCGAAGAGAGCATCCTAGCAACAACTGTACAGGTAAACTATCTAAAAAGTGACATTTTTCGACATATTTGGTAGATTTTTCATATTTGTGCTTGAATCGGATCGTTTTCAATGACTAAATCAATTAAAATCTTTCACATAAACTAATTGATTCAAATGAAATAGACACTTTAGTGTTTAAAAAGAGGTCAAATTCATTCGTCAGATGAACTTGAAATTTGAGGCCAAAATTTATCCTTACCGGACCTACTCCTTTGTAACACTACCCACGCCTCCGATTTCATGCGTCCTCGCATGAGTTTACAAATTTTTACTTAATAAATCAAAACACAATCAAAACCGTTCTCGTTTACACTAGCTGACACCATACCAAGGTCCTACTTTTAAACTCAATTTCCCAATCATTCCGCAGAATACCTCTCCCAGCAACTGTTTGTACACCGAGGGTTTTACCATGATAACCAACTAATGGCTTTCCTACAACAATCTATCGACAAGCGTCAGACCGAGGGGTACCTTACAGTTCCGAGGTTCCTGTCAGCCTCTTTCGACTAGCAATTTCGTTCTGTTTATTTGTTAAGTTTCTATTTTCAAAATATCCTACTTTAATTCACATTTGTACAAGCAACTGCATACTGAACTTAAATTAAATTTTGACCAGATATAACCGTTTCAAATATTCTATTTTGAATACCACTAGAAAAGCTGTGTTACAAAAAAACGGTTTAAAACAATTTTGCCTAACAACAGGCCACTTACAGACCCCTCAATAAGAGTTGTTATAAAGGGTTCTTTAACGTGCACAAGGCGTGGTACTCCCTGAACACGGGACCTCGGATTTAACGTCCCCATCCGACGGACGGACATATAAATTTATGAACAACAGAAATCAAAAACAAGTTTTATAATACAGTTTCAAAATATATGATGCTTCCTGCATCAATAAACAGATATTTATTTCTTAAACCAACCAAACTGTCTCATGCTCCTCAACCTTTTCTATCTCGTGACCGTTCTCAATATACTTTGTTATGATCCTAACCATTTTCCTTTCTCTTGCTACGTTAGTTTGTGTGGCTTGTTGTTTTGTAACAAACTTCTGTTTTTTAGGATGTTCCACTTCTTCACTTACTTGTTTTTCAATATTGTCCCCTCGTATGAAGGACTGACACTTTCTCTTTGTTGATGCCAGCACTTGTGATCGGGTACACCTTTTCCTTACTGAAGGACTATTCCTTTTGTCTTCCAGTGTTTGATATACCTTCTTTTATTTTTCTTTTGTGATGTGTCTTCTTCAGAATGTACCATATAATGATAAACCGCTTCCTTCTCTTCATCCTTATCATTGACTGATCCGTCTGTGCCTTGTTCACTAGAGCATGTTTTCAGTTTAGAATCCTGCCCATCGATATGTGTATCATCCGGATTATCTAAGTCTACACTGCTAATGTCATCCGAAATATCTTCTACTAGTATCAGGTTTTCAGGATCAGACTGATCAAAATAATCTTGTCCTCTTTCTGTAACACCAACCTTCTTTTCAACAAATCTTTTACTCCTTTTAATAGTCTCTACTCCATGAATGTTTTTCGTGTGCCTTTTTAGATACTCCTGCTTCTTTAAAACTGTTCCACACTCTTCACATCTGGTCTCAGACTTTCCTTCTGAACAGGGAAGTAAATGATTTTCACTTTTTTCACACGAGCCCTACCTATTATTGCTTTTTTAGTTCTCTTATAGTCATCTATAGGTTCAACAAGCCCTACTTTAAATGAGTCAGGGACTTCATCGGATATAGCTCCATTTACAAAAATCTCACTTCTAGCGGATATGTCAATAGTTTCTGATACAGCAACCCTATCACAGCCTATGTGACCTTGAACATAGAATCTAATTTCGTGTCCCTTTATAGTTAAAGTCCCCTGGTATATATTTATGTTAGCTTCTTGTGTTTCAAGAAGTCTAACCCTAGTATACAATCTACATTAATGGCAGCGTTTATAAATTTGAACGTGTCAGTTTTAATTTCAAGTTCAGTTTTGCCTGACATAAGCAACGAATGTCTACTAGCTGTAAGTATATCCCTTTCAGTTGGAATTATATGTGGCATATTTGACATTTTCTGAAACATTTTAGTGGAGATAACTGTAACTGTGGCCCCGGTATCTATTAACAAGTCTGTGACAATTCCGTTTATTTTTGCTTTCAAGAACATACCTCTATCAGGAAATAGTTTATGGACCCCCATTTTTCCCGGTGTCGAATCTAAATTTTCATAGTTTTTGGTTAGTATACCATGTTTTAGTTTTGTTCTGATACCTAGATTGCTGATAATTATATTGAAAGTTTGGATAAGAAGGACAGTCAATGCTCTGTGGCATACCTCATCACAAGCATATCACCTAAATGGAAAGGGCTGCGGGGCACCACCCTGCTTCCTACCTTTATTGTTTTGTTTCAAGTCTCTCATTTCTTTTTGCAACTCTATTAACGTCTCTGACATGGTTTTCAAAAGCTGACTTGTCATGTTGTCAGCACTGTGTCTATTTTCAGACGCAGTTCGTAAAGATTCCTGACCTTCAATCCTTTTGCTTTCAGCTTTGTTAAAAGCCTCAAGCTCAACTGCATGTCTGATAGCGTCATTTTAATCAGTAGGTCGTGCCTGCTTTATTCGGAGCCTCATATCCGAATCTATTAACGAGTCTATGAATTGTTCTTTTGCCAAAGCCTCCCGCACTTCGTTTGGTGCAGTTGCATACGCAAGGTTAGTTAACCTTCTTATGTCTTGGCCTAACTCAGGCAAGGTCTCTACAGCTCTCTGGTGTCTCTCTCTGAGCTGGGTTCTGTACAGCTCCGTTTGGTTAGACGGAGAAAAACGCTCTTCTAATGCCTTAACCAATTCTTTGAAATCTTGTCTAGACTCCTGGGTTAAGTTTCCCAAAACACCTTGAGCCTGACCCCTGAGAGAAACGGCCAAATACAGACCTTTCTCTCTGTCTGTCCAATTATTTATTTGGGAACATGCATCAAAATGTGACCTAAAATAAAGCCAAGGACCTTTCCCATCATAGGTAGCAGTCTTAACTATGTTTTTTTTTTGTATCCATCCAAAGGATAGGATTGTTTATCTTCACAAGACTCGATATCAGTTTTACTTTCTCTTTTGTGACAAATTTGTCACTAATTGGGAATTGTAATTGTTCAGTAAAATGTTTCGAACTCTGTTTTTCCGCAGCAGGTGTTGATGTTTCAAACCTGACTGAAGATCTCGGTCGGGCTCCTAAACCGCTCCCATTTACACTACTACTTACATTTTTTTCATAAATCGGGGAGTGTATTTGTTTTGACAATTGTTCAGAACGCCTGACTGAACCTATATCCGAATAACTATGTCTTAACAATGTTCGGGGTGTATCAACATGGGAAATTGATCTGTCGTCTTTAATATGCCGATATTTTTCTAATTCAGCAGTTAAAATATCTATTTCCTGACTTAACTGTTCCTCAGTTAAACTTATGTCACGATCATATAAAACACTATCTTTCCTATGTGAATTCATGATAAACTACAATTTATATGTACAAAATACTCTATAGAAATGCTAGACAAATCCCACCGCTGCCACCATTTGTAGTGTAACCGGGCGGGGACGATTAGATATTTTTATCCTCGGGTTCGTACCAGTTTCCTGGGATTTGAAAAGCAATTCAAAAGTTCGAAAGTCAATAAAAAGGTTACACTATCACTATCAAATATGAAACAAATACTATACTATATAAAACGAATTTCAACACCTAACAACCTAAAACGAACTTGTTGAATTAAAACTGTTTAAAACCCTTTCAGTCCAATACTGTTTAAAACCAACTGTTTGAAACTATAGTCTGAAACTTAAATGTATGGAACTGGTTTGAAACATAAATGTATGAAACTGGTCTGAAACATAAATGTATGGAACGGGTCTATAACCTAAATGTATGAAAGTGGTCTGACGGTTTGGAACTATTGTCTGAAACCTAAATGTTTGGAACTGGTCTGAAACCTACATGTTTGGAACTAGTCTGAGACCGAAATGTTTGTAACTGGTCTGAAACCTAAATTCATAAAACGAATGTATGGAAACTATTCAAACTGTAGAACTTTCGACGCATAAAACTTTATTAAAATATATTTATAAAACTGTTGGAACAGGGTAGCACTAAGGTATGGTTTAACAGCAAACACTCACTTAAGTTGTGAGAGAACCTTAGCACTAACCCTGTTTATACAACTTCTACGGAACCGAAACTATTTAGATTTTCTCAACAGGTTTCAAACACTCCACTTTGTTTGACAAATCCTGCCACTCGTCTAAAAATATTAACGGTCCTACCTTTCTAGTCTTCTTCTATCAACGTCTCTGATAAGAATGACAACTTACACTGAATAGCTACCCACTATTTATACATAGAACGCGGACCTCGAAGAGAGCACCCTAGCAACAACTGTACAGGTAAAGCGTCTGATAGCAACCAAGGATAAAGGGATGATTTTAGATACAGTTTTCAACGATAATAAGATTAAATGGGAAACTCATAGAGATATCGGAAAATATATAACTGTAGAAATATTATAATATTCTTAAACTGTAAATTCGTAACAGTAGTATTTGAAATCATTCAAACTTTTGAAACAGTAAATTTATACAAAAAAAATAAAAACAAAATGACCATATACTTGATATGCCTGTCAAAACCGAAGTGCTGACTACTGAGCTGTTGATACCCTCGGGGGCAAAACTTCAATCAACAGTATCATCGACCCAGTAGTGTTAATAGTTATCAAAGGTACCAGGCTTATAATTTGATACGACAGATTCGCGATTCGTCTACATACGACTCATCAGTAACGCTCAGATCAAAATAGTTAGAAAGAGCCAAACAAGTTTGAAATTGAATATAAAAAAAGAAGATGTGGTATCATTGTCAATGAGACAACTCTCCACAAGAGACCAAAATAACACAGAAATTCACAACTATAGGTCACCGTACGGCCTTCAACAATGAGCAAAGCCCATTGAGGACCAAAAATTCTAACAACTTGTGCCAAATACGGGTACCATAAACTATTAACAGTCAGAAAAAAAACATAACCTTATGTAATGCCAACAAACAGCTATTCACTGATTGTAGTGTGATTTGTATTTACTGCTAAAAAAGTCAATGGAAATACCAATAAAAACAATATTCAAAGATTTTATTACAGTTATGAATTGATAACCTTTTAGAATACATTTTCTTAAAGGATCGATATGTTTACTGGATCGTTTCTTAATTTCCGGGCCTGGTGATCAACATCTCCTTAAAAAAGTAGACATTCTTCCCCGTTTGGCTTTATGTACATCCAAACTTTAAAACCATCTATTCATTTGAACGTTGTTTTCAATTTAGACTTAATCTTCGGGTTTTTATGATTCTTTTATGCTATTTCGAATTCAAGAGTCTATTCTACATTGAATAAATTATATTGACAAAATACCGTTTCGATTTCTAACATCACTGAAGGGTCGTAAATTGTCGTAATCCAGATATGGTGTACTAATGTTTTCACCTTTTGTTTGCGGTATACTTTCTTTTCTGCAATTCTAATTGTTTTCTATTTGGTAGTAAATTATTATCAGATCCATTTTGTAACATCTGGTAATCTGTTTATTTGTCAATCGCCAATGGAAGTCAGAAGAAATATGTTGTTCGACCAGCTAGTTAAACGTTTTGTTAGAATATACTTTTTCACTTATTATATATAAATATATTTCTGTGATTGTATCTTACGATCCATACCGATAGATATTTATCTCATCTGCAATCATTTTCATCTTCATGGCTAATATATCATGTACTGTATTACGACGCTGGATTCTGCTGAAAAAGGAAAGGTAACAGTAGGCCACTGAAAGCTGATTTGTTAATTCGTCGAGGGGTAAAAAACGACGGACACAGTGCAGATGTTGTTGTCTCGATGTCCCAATAGCATGAATTCGAATCCCACCGAGGGAAGAGCAAACATTTGCTTCAGCAAATATGCAGATTCACCATCGGTGTGCTGATATTTAGAGTAATTATATTCATAGCAAATATAATGCGTTGAAAATCAAACGAATGGGAATGGTGTAAGAGTTTATCTAATTATTTACTTCCTCCCCAAACACGGCTGGAATCGGCAATTTATTTTCACTTATACGACAAATTCGCCTAGCATTGCGAAGATGCAATATGATAGCATGGTAATATTTACTTTCAGGAATTTCGGTATCTCTTTGTGTATCCTACTTTAAGTCGATGTTTATGAACAGTGTGATTGGACAAAAAATACATTATCAACTGAACATACTTTACTAAACTGAGGGTTGAATCAGGTGTCTTGCACATGTGAAACAACAGGAATTTGAGACGTTACATATTGCACATCCTATAATTTTCACCGTAATAAGTAAGAGCATACTTTCTTATTATTTCCACACAAGTACAGCTATACTAGTTTTATTGTGATTTTATTTGTAGTTCTGAGGTAACACGACACCATCAAAGAGCTTTTTTTGGAACAAGTAATTGGTCAAAGGGTCCTTATTATTAGATAGCATCAGGCAAGACAGTTTTTTTTGGACAAAGAATGATATTATGATTGTATATCATTAATATTTAATAGTTTATTCATTTTCCTTGCAAATGTCATTAATTATTGAGATTTTCTGACCATGAAAAGCACAATAAAAGTAAAATAATTAAGTAAAGGGGCATAGTTTATTTAAATGCATACATGAGAAATAGACAAACAGTCAACTTAGAGATACCTCCTCCATTATCACCCTGCTGACTTTAGAGTCGATTTGAAACATCATATATTTGGGTTTTGTTAACTCCTTAAACGGATAGTAGCTACGATTTTCATTAAAATTACTTTTTATATAAATACCGGATTTTGTACAAAAGGTTTAAAAAGTATGATTAAAATAATTACTGGTTACTTTCTATTTAGCATTTAGAAGCTTTTAAACATTTAACAGCTAAATTTATTTCTTGTCTATAGATAATAATTCGATGTAAAGCCCACCCTTATTCATGTGACCTATCCTATCCGTAATTCTTCAGTTCCCAATGTGCAATCGCACAGTGGCCTCAAAGGAAGAATTTTCGAACTGGGGAATGTTATCGCGGGAATATTACGTTAATGTACAGTTTCTCCGAGAAAAGAAACAAAAAAGAGGTACAGACAATTAATAGTAAATTAAAAATAAAAAACGGCGATGAGATCGGTAATTAAAATCACTCAAAACACCTGCGACGCAGGCAAAGTCAAACATTTGCATAATTTTTACATTTCTTAAATAATCCAGATCACTTGACAATAAATCGCAACGTATTCATTATTGTCAAAAATATGTTTATATATTTACGGGCAGGGATCTCCCACCTTAGAAGAAATTAGAAATCAACTTCTTTCAATTTAGTATTATTCTTCAAGTGTATCCTTCGTGGAGTCCCCGATCCAACAAACAAACACGTGTATACATTATCGGCATGGTTTGGTCATACAAATGTAATAACAAGTGTAAAATAAAGGCAACAGTAGTATACCGCTGTTCAAAACTCATAAATCCATGGACAAAAAACAAAATCGGGGTAACAAACTAAAACTGAGGGAAACACATTAAATATGAGAGGAGAACAACGACACAACATTAAAATGTAACACACACAGAAACGGACTAAGCATTAGACAAAATCCTATGAGAATAACAAATATAACATCAAAACAAAACGAATTTGGGATAAATTAGTACCGTGACACGTCTTATAGTAATGTGAATTCACGTTCAAAAATAAGATAAAACAAACGACACAACGGAAACACAACGTTAAAATGTAACACACACAAAAACTAGCTATAATATAACAATGGTCATATTCCTGACTTGGTACATGACATTTTTAAAGGAAAAAATGGTTGATTGAACCTGGTTTTGTGGCATGCCAAACCTCCCTCTTTTATGACCATGTGAAATATTACATTAAAATGACAACACAACATTACAGGACTACAATATAAATAAATAGGAGAACATAATTGACAAAGAAACTCACGAATAATAGCTAACAAAAGGCAACAAGTTTAAAATATATAATATCGCCATTATTGGAGAATCTTGGGTTGGAATAATATGCCGGTTTTTGTTATATTTTTCATTTACATAATTTGATAAATGGGGTCAAATATGTACGTTTAATATAAAGTAAGAAAACAAAAAGCACATATTCATATCTATTTATACACTCGCTGTGTCGGTAAAGTTCGGGAAGTAAACCCGATGCATAATTAATGAGATAAATAGGCACACACCACGATATGAATTATCAATTAATAACACTTCTATAGTTTATGAAAACATTCTAGCGATCTTATTGCTTATTTTTAGTACATATCTTTGATTTTGGAAGCTTTAAAACTTGTTCATAAATTTGTCAAAATCGTAGTTACTGTCCCTTTTAGTAAAAATTTTGAAGATAAAAATCTGCCAGCTGAGGTGGGGGTATATTTTTTTTATTATTTGGAAAAGAAGTAAGTGCAGACTAGTATTCTTTATTGTAAATATGATTCCTAGTAAGAAGTCTACGCATCATACGTGTCATGACTGGTTTCAAGTTTGTGTTCTCGGTTGATACTAGTGTGAATGAAAAATCAACGCACGTACAAAAACTTAGATGTGAAAAAAGTTTATATTTGGAATTGTTTAGGACTTTGAGGAACTCTCTTAATCACTAGCAAGAACTGAAGATTTAGTAAATGTTAGTTTGTTTCCTATCTTTCTTCGTCAATGTGCAGCATATATCATAATTTAGTAAATAAATTTGATATAAAAAGCTTGTAATGCAATTAGTTAGGTAAATATAGTACATCGTAGTTTCTTAATCCTCTTCTCAATGCATGATCAAATAGCTTTGATACATTCAGACAAAGTGTCCAGTTCTAGTTCGTCTGGTTCGCGATTTACTCATTTTCTTGCATAGTCCTCAACTGCATTCATCAGTAACCTGAGGTTCTTTTTCCATTTGATGGGCTGGGGAATTCTATATGTTGGTCCCTTAGCTAACAACTCTCTCAGGTTTTCATTAGTAACGATGCCAATGTCGCTAGTAATAACATGACCAGCTGGACTATAATTGTATTGCGACGATGCACATGAGCAATGCATAGACTTGGATTTCATATCTTTTATGTTAAAGGCTTCTAAAACCCACTTGTGGTTGAAAATCTTGGATGCAATCGACTTAGTGTAAGTATAAGAAATAACAGATGTAGCTTTATTTTTTAAGTAATCAGGTTTAATCTTTGTACAGATTTCTGGTGGAAAATATTGCTAATATTTACAGCAACTAAACCTTTATTGGCAAATTCTACTTAAACAACGAACGTTTACCCTCTTAAACAAACTATGCGTTATTTGCTTTGCTTGTATTGAAGGCCGTACGATGACGTATAGTTGTTAACCTCTGTTTCAATTTGTCTCTTGTGGAGAGGTGACTCATTGAAAATTATACCAAATTTACTTATTTTTATATATAATTATTAAAGAATCTAACTTACTATATTGCATTTCCCACACATACATACCTGGGAATAGCTCATAATCATATTGTAAATCAATAAAAATGACTGGCGTGATTTCTTACAAGGAAGAGATTTTAAAACGATACAAGATATGTAAAATGATAACGGAAAGTTAGAACTATTTCCGGAAACAATTATTACCAAACATGCGAGATGATTCATATCGATAAATAATCATTTTCATAAAGACTTGTTTATTACATGTTTGAAATAATATCCTATGATATAACTTATATGTAATATAATGATGCTTACCAGAGTATCCATAGATTTCTGGTTAACTAAAAATACAGAGACCTTTAATTAGAATGCTGTATATCGTTTTATTCTGGTATCACCTAAGTTTTACAAAGGTATACAGAAAAACATATTAATTTACATTGCATTGCATTGCACATTTCTTGCTAAACTAGTGATGTAAATTTGAATCAGCCGTAGTGCAAAATATTATTTAAAATAAATTTTAATAAATTTTTTGATTCGGCGCTTTGTTTATAAGAAGACTCAAATTCCTATTGTTCCGTTGTTGGTTTTTTATACGGTATGATTGTGTCTTTGTGATTACTTTGTAGTTTTGTGGTTTACATTATTGTATTTTTGGAAAAGGTGTCTCAATAGGAACTAAACATCTCTGTATTGTGATATTGACTTTAATGCAAAATACTCCGTGTACATATGACCCTATTTTTAGATTTTATCGTGGTATTTAAAAAGATCAATGTCATCAGTATATTATACAGATATTGTAACGAAATGGTTATTTTGATTCTGTAAGCCTAATATAGATTTTTGTCTTTTTAACAATTGCAATATTTTGAAAAGCTTTTTCTAATTCCTGATACGCCTATATGTTTTATCTTCCAATTGTGACAGGAAGTGAATTTAACATGTAGTATCTGGTTACCATTTAAACTGCAACAAGTTGTGTTTATTTGCAAAATATAGTAATACAGCTGTATTTATGTTGTGCAAGATCAATTTCATCATATATCACTATTTTTCTACAACCAGAGGTTCATTAAGGGTTAATAAAAAGTTTGAAAGTAAATTTACAATATAAAAGGTATCAATGTATTAATCCAAGTTTAAGTAAAAAAACAATTGTTATATTTATTATGTTCGTAAGTTTTATCATCATACATATACTAGTTCCAATATTTAAAACACACATTATGCTGTATAACTTTTTTGTTAGACATGTTAGAAGCAGCTTTTAATTAATTTATAAACAAAATCATTTGTAATATTTATATTTGTATTTTATTATATCCTAAGACTTAATTGATCTTTCAATTATTACTTTTTTATAATACGTATCGAATATTGTAGTATTTAATTTCACATGTTTCATGAAAAATAGAATAATTACAAAAAAAAATCATGTATAACTTTAAAAAAATTGTATAATTGTAATTCAAAATAATCCAAGAAAGTTCTTATCCAATGCTTACGGTAAATAAAAAAACGAGTAGGTCAGATGTTATTATCTGATTTAATCTTAATCGACCTAAACATTTTTGTATTTGTTCAAGAAAAATTTACTAAAAATTAATGAAATAAATATAATCTTGTTTAAATTAAAGGTGCAACAAATGATGGTATATGTGTTCTTCAGTCAGCCACTCGTATTTCGTCCTCATACAGAAGGTTGCCTGTTTAGTTTAAAACTTGTTTTCAAAACAAATGATCTTGTATGAACGGTTTATATGTCCACTGATTTTAAATCAAACGGAAAAAACTAAAAAACAAGTTTGCCTTCGTTTTGAATTTTCATTTGCGTTCAGTATTTTGTTATATAACGATTGATCCCGTTTCATATTATATAGGGTTTTTTTTTTGCGTTAAATTAGGTCTATGCTATCAACCTACCAAATTAAAAACCCATAATCAAACATTTTTATTTATTTTTTTTTACAATGCAAACCTTATCACCACGTTTCAAACATAAATCACTTGAATCTTTCTGTGTTACTCTATTTTCATTGATAACATTTCTGCGTTGATAAAACCCTTTTTTTCAGAAGTTTACACCATTTTCCTCAATTTTCCTCTCAGACATAACTTTAAAATGTTCTATTAATACCGTCATACTTCACTTAGTTATAGTATAGCTACATTTTAATGTTAAATTGACATATGGTACAATGAAGTATTACATAATATTATACAACAATCATTATTCAAATTAATAAAATTGCATTAATACGATGCAACATATGTTCTTTTTTAATTTAACATTAACAATAACATTATGGTATTTTATGGATATTTTCATTCTGTTTTCTCTGGAGTGTATTGAAATTTTGTTAGGGAATTATGGTTCCAAAAGAAATTCATGAATTGATAAAGCATATAGGAATGTAGGCACAAAATTATTATGTGATTATGTAGGCTCACCTGTTAAATTAAAAGACAGACTTTGGTGTGAAAATTTTAAAAACAAAGAGGATGTGGTATGGTTGTCAAGTAGACAACTGTCCACAAGCGACCAAAATGACACAGAAATTTACAATTATTGGTGACCGTACGGCCTTTGACAAAGACCAAAGCCCATACCACATAGTCACTTATAAAACGCCTCGAAATGACAATATAAAACAATCCAACCAAGAAAACTAACGGCCTTCTTTCTGTAAAAACGACAACAACTGAATTACAGGCTCCGGACTTGGGACAGGGACATACATACATAATGTGACGGGGTTAAACATGCAAGCGGGTTCCAAACCCTCCCCTAAGCTGGGACAGTGGTATAACAGTACAACATGAGAACGAACTATACAAATAAAAGTACGGTCACATGACAATTCCAGTCTGACATTTCACTCGTGGCGAATGGGATTCTAATTGGCTTTGCAGAAATAATTTTAAAAAAAAAGAGGATGTGGTATGATTGCCAAGTAGACAACTGTCCACAAGAGACCAAAATGACACAGAATTTTACAACTATTGGTGACCGTACGGCCTTTGACAAAGAGCAAAGCCCATACCACATAGTCAGCTATAAAACGCCTCGAAGGTATAAATACGCAGAACGGTCCAATCAATGCAAAATGTAGTAAAAGTTCAAACAACTAGTCGATGATCTTGTATGATATGCCTTTCCAGTTCCTTTTGCGTTTATTTACAACAACTGGGTCGATGCCCCCCTGCTGGTGAAGTTTTAAGTCCCCGAGGGTATCACCAGCCCAGTTGTAAGCACATCTGTGTTGACTTGAGTAATCATTGATATGTTCATAATTAAAATAAATTAACTGTTAACATAACTTTCAATTTTTGAAATACTAAGGCTTTTCTATCTCAGAAAAAGACTACCTTAGCTGTATTTGGCAAAACTTTTATATATATTCATATGAGTTTGGACTTTTTAACATATTGGTTTCGAGCGTCACTTATGAGTCTTTTTTTAGACAAAACGCACGTCTGGCGTGAATATAAAATTTCAACCCTGGTATCTATGATGAGTGTTTTATTAGGCATGCATGACAAAGAACGTTACATTTTCTCACTCAGTCTCGCTCCTTTTTTTACCATATTTTGTTTCTTTTTAAATATTTTTACAGGATTGCCATGCGACAAGTTTCGACCAAAGACCTAATATTCTATTTTATAATGCTTTTCCCATTTTCGTGTTCTTAAGTACGTTTTCCGTACCTCTGTTTTTGTGCATCTAGTTATGGTGCTATTGTAAAACATTTGTGTATTCTTGTCTTTCATTTTTGCTAATGTGTTTTGTCTCTATGCCTTTTTATGTTTCTTTGATACATATATGACGTGGCTCTGTACTTATACATATCGTCATTGTTTTATTGTATTATGGTACATTTATGTATTCTTGTCTTTGATATTTGGTAATATTTGCTAATATGCTGTGACTATAGGCCATTTTGTGTTTCTTTAAAACATATATGGTTGGGTTTTTTTTAGTGACTATGAATATTACACAATGCTGATTGCTGTACGTACCCCTATTATTGACATTTTTATGTATCATGTCTGTTTGTTTTGTTCACATATTTTTGTTAATATAATCGAATTTGACGTGACGTTCCAACAAGTGAGATATTTAGCTAGTTTAAAAATGAGGGTTATTCCACCATTTTCTACATAAGAAGATGTCTGTAACAAGTCAGTAATATGAATGTAGTTATTTGTTTGATGTGTGTTAGTTTTTAATTTGGCATTTGATTTGGGACTTTCCGTGTTGAATTGTCCTCGGAGTTTAGTATTTTTGTGATTTTAAATTTTACATAACTGTTCATATCCGTTTGGAGAAATGTAATATTCCAAAGCAAACTATTTATACAAAACAAAACTATTACCAATTACTTTCACTAATTTTAATACTGCAATTTATTTTAATATATTTAATAATATGTAAGAGACAACGACACCTATAGATTATAGACAATATAAAAATATTAGTACATTGTTTATTGTTCTATGTTGTTATATATATATTTATCTGCCTGCTGATTGTCATATATGTCGCTGATCGTATCATCATGTACAGTGTCTATTATCTCAGTCAATACATGCTGATATTTACTTTTATTATACTTCACGTTAAAATGCCATATTTTGATTGGCTAATACGAGGGTGTTAATTTAATCTATCACATGGCTGAGCGGGTGACAATTTTTTTTAATGTTATCCTCTCGTCCAGACCAATCAAAATTCGATGATTTAAAAGACAATGAATTGAATTTACATCAAGTAATTAAATACAAAGCTTAGCTTCGCCGCGGTTGACAATGTTTTCTCGGGGTAACAATCTGCTCTATCACCCTCTCAGCTATGTGTTATTTATATAATGTCATTTTATGCATCTATTTTACATTCGAGTATGATCCCAAGGTAAATTTAGCCTATACAGTGGTAGATCAATGGAGGTCATTTAAAACTTGAACTCATGTGTACTATTGTTGTTAATTGTAAAACTAGTCTCCCTTTTTCAAATATATAACCTTTGATGGCTTTTTGTTTTAACAATTGCATTTGATCCACATGGGAGAGGTTTTTTTTAAATTAAATGATTCAATCTTGAATACTTAATATGGTCAATGAATCAGATTTGTATCATCTCAATAAAAGCAATTCAAGCTTTCAAACAATAAATTATTCAAATTTGATATAATTCTAAGAAAAAGTGTGTACATCATATTGATATTTTATTAATAAATAAAGAAAACAATAAAACGTGTCAAGAGTTTTTTTTTTTTTTTAATTGTGTACTAATAAACTGTTGACACAGAGCTATGCCTCACCTGTATCGAATTTTAATTTATAATGCAAATGTTAAAATTTAAATTGCAAACTTTATCGTGTAAATGATACAAACTCTCAAAGTCAATGAAACAAGATTGGACGTACAAAATAAAATATTCTCTATGATACTACGATTTCCTATACTAATTACAAACTGCACACAAAATATCCTTGACTTACCAAAAGTAGTACATCTTAAACTGGCCTTATGTGCATGAAAACGAGCCAAGTAATCGATATCTGTAATTGAAATATTTTCTGTTGAAGTTTAAAAAAAACTGAATTCATATATCTAGGATTTCTTGAGTATATAGTCCAATACAAAAACGTCAATATTTGTACATTTCTAAAAACATCACTTGCGTTTCCAAATTAAATGGTCGACAAATAGTACCTTACTCATTAAATACCACATTGTGTATATTCCCACGTCAGAAATCGAGTACAAATGGCTTTTCGAATGGAATTATGACACGACATTTTTAAACTATTTCTTATTACTTGTAAGCTGGTTTACCCTGAGGAGATATAAACGACGCACTAATTTAAATGCGTGATTCTTCAATAGAACATACTGGATTGGTCAATCGTTGTCGCTCCTCCAATTCACGGTATCGCATAGTCGAATTACTGTTTACATTATTTTCGGTATTATGCACGATCTCATTTCGTCTATTTTTAGAAGTCTGCATTCGACATTTTCTCTTCCATTGACAAACACCTATCATTCCCATAAATAGATAGTACGAAAGTAAAATAATAAGAACTAAAATAGAATCATTACGAATGTATGGTATCGTTTCAGCTCCAAAACATTTTGATAAAACAATTGAATCATCCTCCTTTAAATAAACAAGCTCACTTAAATACACAGAAATGCAAATGGTGTATTTTGTTGCAACTTTTAAATGATCACACGTAAAAGAATGTATATGCGGTTGTAACATATCGGATGAGAATTTACCACTATTTATAAAATATTCCACTTTTGATCCAAGCAATGTTTTATTACGAAACACAGTTTCTTCATAATTCCACTCAATGGCAATGGAAGACGTTGTGAGCGCCAGCAGACGCACTTTTAACAGATGATCGTAATTAGATGGTTGTGTTGGTAACGTCATAATTGAATCGTCCATTGATTGGTCGTTCATTACGTCGTACTTGACATTGTTACTCCTTGTTGAATTGACTTTTGTTAAATTGGCAAACAATGGCGTCCACAACCAAATCATTTTGATAAAGTAATCATTATTCATCCATTTCATTTCTTTGCTATTCTTTGTACCAACCTAAAAGATAAAAATCAAACTGTTATGATTTAAACCAACACAAACCAAACAACGGCAATATATTTACAATATATTCACTATTCACGTTAGTGACGTATATTATGTGACATTATTGGGCAACAAATGGCGTTCATTATCACTGAACTAGTATATATATTTGTATAGGGGCCAGCTAAAGGACGCCTCCGGGTGCGGGAATTTCTTACTGCATTGAAGTCCTATTGGTGACCTTCTGCTGTTGAACTAGTACAAGGTAATTCGGCCGTGCTATTAAAAGGGAAATATTTACTTGCAGTTTTCGCGTATAATATAAGCAAAATAAGAATGTTAAATTTGATGTATGCCTTTTTGTGCTTCTTCGTTATATTTGTTGTTTTTCTAGTGATTAAGATGATAACATAATGTTGACTGCTGTACCCATTTTTTTGACATTTTTACCTATTGTGTCTGTTTGTTTTGTTCACGCATCGTTGACAATATAATGGAATTTGATGCGACTGTCATATACGTGAGAGGTTTAGATAGCTATAAAACCAGGTTCAATCCACCATTTTCTACATAAAAAAATGCCTTAACCAAGTCAGGAATATGACAGTTGTTATTCATTCGTTTGATGTGTTTGAACTTTTGATTTTGCCATTTGATTGGGGACTTTCTTTTTTAATACCTCGGAGTTCAGTATTTTTGTGATTTTACTTTTTCGTTCAAACTGTTAAGTAGTATTTATTTGCTTACAGAAAAGCTACTGCACGGTACTGAGTTTATTGCAAGCTATTCATCTGAACAGAACTAAATTTACCGCAATGGATAAGTCTGGACATTGATTGAAAGACTAAACATGGCTTTTTAAATGATGTAAAGATCACAATGCCCGTTTGAGAATAAAACGTACTTAAAAGTTTCCGCGTAAGACCTTCAAATACAGTTTTGACCGTACAAATATATCAATAATGTATTAAAAGGTTGATATTAGTTAAAATATCAGAGAGTACATACGAAACAACCACAACACCTAAGTATCCGAAAAATAAACGTATAGACACAGACAACCTACAACGAACAGGCGGCCGTAACAAAACAGGAAGATTTAGTATAGCTTCCAATGAGTAAACTTACCGCCATATATTAAGGCGACTGAAGTAAACAGAGGTTTATAAACTGCAGAACGATGATTTAGCAACTATAGGTACTTAAAGTATATGGTCTTCTAAAATGAGTAGATCACTCCATTGAAGACCTCTCTTATACTGTGTAAACTTTATTTGGCCCTGGTGTGTGAACCTATCTAGACCAATATTTCAGTAAACGTAACACGCATTAAATTATCTGACATTGCAGCTACCGTCAAATAACCAATATTATTAATTAGTGTTAGCTTTTAAGGGGGCTCGTGGGTAGAAGATTTTCAGAAAAAAATTAAACATTTATTTTTCATTACATGTTTTATTTATAAACTTTAGTAGTTGTTACTTTATCATATGGTACATCAATTATCCTAAAAAATCAATTTGTGTTGGCCCCAGGTGACTTTTAAAATGTAGATATCATTGAAAAAGCTTCAAATCATTTCCCTTTGGTGCAAAAATGACATTTTTTGGAATTAAATTTAAAATATCTTTTTTAACTCATCGGTGACCTATAATTTTTATTGTTGTTTTCGAATAAACACAATAATTGTAAAATTTAAGCGATTTCTGTAATTCAGTTCTTTTTTTATTTTGATATTACCGCTATTTCTCCTATTTGTTCAAGAGAAAAAAAGGACATTAACAACAATGTATGCTTCTTTCGAAGGCAGATTGTGAGCGTAAATGAACGTTGACCCCATTTTTTTTATTTCATTTTTCTATTAAGTATAAGATAAAGTTCATTTATGGAAAAATATAGCGAAATCCTATGTTAAATAAAAACAATTGATTTAGACCCGCCTTAAACCTAGACATTAATCAACCAATTCGTGATTGTTACTGTGAAACTGTTGTGTTCATTGAAATCGTTCTAATATATAAGCGGTTGAACATGTTGAAGTTTCAGTAGCCCATCCCTGTTAATGAATGAGCAAATAAAACAGCCACATATTTTGGAGAAGCAGTGTCAAAATATGCTACAGTAATGTAGTTTAATAAAGGCAACATTAGTATATCGGTGTTCGAAATTCATAAATCGATTGAGAAAAAAACATCCGGGTTACCAACTAACAATGTGGAGAACTACGACACAACAGAAATACAACACTTAGATGTTTGAATAATCAAAGAATGTAGCATTTCTTTAGAAAACAATTGGAATGTAACTGTATAAAGAACATCTACAGCTGAAATTTATAAACCAGTGAAACTGGTCTCAAGGTTTCTGCGGTCATAACAGGTTAGGTAAGTAAATTTATTTTGATTGTGATCGACAGGCGAACGTATGGAAATTACACTATAATAACCAAGAACAATAGGTTGTTTCCACCACCGCAGTACCTATTACTGTATATAAAAACATTTGCAAAATATAGTGTCTAATAATTGTCGTAAAATGAAGTAATTGTATATTTTTATGTATCTTCTTTCATGCTTTATCCATGTTTAACTGTTATATTTGAATGTACTAACCTGTTTATCATTAGATAGAATCTGTTTACATGACACGAGGAGGAATAAACCTTACCTGTAATATATTTAAAAGAAATCATATATGAATATTTATGTTATGAATGGACGTTAACAAATATAGTGTTCGATGAACTTATTTGTTCCGAACATATTTATTTATAAAAGTGCTTTTTATTTTTAGCTGTGATTAAATAAGGACTGCAAATAAATCCATAGTTAAATTCAATACATTACGTGCGTTCTTTGTATATTTTGTTATGAACATATTTGTATCTTTAATGTTTATTAACAAAAGTTGTTTTTTTTTAGTTGTGATTGGATATGGTATTTAAATAAATCCATACTTTGATTCAATTCATTACGTATGAGCTTTACGTTTATCCCCACTTGTTATGATAATAAATTTTACCGTATAAAAATTATAGTTTAAAATACAAAAGTATATTATAACATAAGTCTCATCAAATCAAATAAATATCATACCTTATCGTCAATATTAAGAAATTGGTCGTCATCGTACAGTCATGATTAACTGATATCACTTCTTCATGATCATAATGAAAGCTAACAGAAGTTATATTTATTCCAACAAATAAATAAAGAGATACATATCAAGGTGTTTCATGAGGACGAGCTAAAACTCCAAAAAGGGTAAGACCAGATCCGTCCCCATTGATAAACGCAATAGTTGTACATTGCTGTTTAAAAGTCATGAAACAAATCCGGGTTACAAAACCGAGTGAAACAAATCAACTATACGTGCAATAAAAACAAACGGCAGCATACATAGAGTATTTGGTAATATATTCCTGATTGGGTATGGTACATTTTAAGACAAAATGGTGGGTTAATCCTGGTTTTATAGCTAACCAAACCTCCCGCTTATATGACAATGTAAAAAATACTGGCTCAAATTAAAACATCATGTGACCGATTCATACGTATCCTACTATTTAAGCGTAACCAATCATGTATATCCATTACGGATCAGCTGTATATCCATTACAGATCAGCTGACCTAAATCGTCAAATGTGTATGCATACAAAATAATAAAATGAATGTGAAAACCAAAAACAAAACATATCACTGGTAAGTTTTTACATTTGGTATTTTTCCCTATCTGTGAAATACGTTTTCATAATTTATAAATATTGGGTTTTTTTTAGGTCACATATTCATGTTGAAAAGTTGGCTTGAAGAATAGTTCGATATTTTAATTTTAATTACAAAACATACTTATAAAAATCAAGCTAGAACACGTACATCAATCAAAGCTGAGATAAATTAATCACATGGCTTGTTTCATTTCACACAGCTCTAATGGATTTGATTCCTTGAAGGACTCATGATTGCTTTTCAACAGATTAATTCTATAGAAATCTCAAATGTCGTTAGATTGTGGTAAAATGTAATTGAAAAAGACACCGTACATCATTGTCTTTGTGTTCATATACTGGAATTAAAATGTTACGAAGAATTTTGAAAGATTTGATTAAGAACACATTATAGTGCTTTTGTTCAATATTCAATTCATATAGTATCACTTTGTTTATGATAATATAGATTTATAGTAAGCGCTAAAGGTATGAACAAATCAAAGCAGAAGTTTAAGTGTTATGATTTACTCAATAGAATACATGCACAAGAGATTCAGTTATTACAGACGAAGTTGTAAATAAATTATGGTTGTTCACAAGCCAAGAACAAATGTTACCTCCATATAAAGTAAAACCAAATTGTAAAAATACAGCTGAAGGATGCCTCCGGTGCGGGAATTTCTCGCTGCATTGAAGACCTTTTGGTGACCTTCTGCTGTTGTCTGTTCTATGGTCGGGTTGTTGTCTCTTTGACACATTCCCCATTTCCATTCTCAATTTTAATATGTGTTTGCCTTGAAGACTTTTAAATCTTTTGATAAATTGAGGCAGCAGTAGATTAAATACAAATCAAGGTTACAAAAAAGACAGAGGAAATGGCATGGACCCTATAAGTAGGACAGAGGTAATATACATTTGCATGGACCCTATAAGTAGGACAGAGGTTATATACATTTGCATGGACCCTATAAGTAGGACAGAGGTTATATACATTTGCATCGACCCTATAAGTAGGACAGAGGTTATATACATTTGCATGGACCCTATAAGTAGGACAGAGGTTATATACATTTGCATGGACCCTATAAGTAGGACAGAGGTTATATACATTTGCTATGCATAAAACTTCTGTAAAGTAAATTCAAACAAACAAAAATTCGAGGTTACAAATATTTGAACGAATTTTATGTCACAGATATATTTTATATCCTTTAACTAGATCATAATGACGTCAATACACTTTCAAGAAATTGACTTTAACCTACAAATTAGAACCCTTGTTGCTTCGTTGTTTTGTAAGTTTTTTGCGATGAAGGATATATCATAAAATAAATTTCGAAAAATATATCCCATCATGTATTTAGAATTAAGAAGATGTGTTATATTTGCCAGTCAGAAAACTCCCCATCCAAGTCACAGTGTGTAAAAAAAAATTATAAATCAAAGTACAACCTTCTACTCGGAGCATTGGCTGAAACCGAGCAGTACGTTATGAAAAATAGCAACATTTTGTTTATGTTTTTAAACAAATATAAATATATATGCAGATAGACCTGTGTAAATCAATTCATACTCAAAAACAGAGTATAGACGATGTATTTTTTGTCTGATCGCATATATAAAAAAAATTAATGATGATAACAATATTTGCAATTTTTGTTGTTATTTGATGAAATAGTATAGTATCAGACTGAATTAAAAAATAGATAATGCTAAACATGTTAAAAGGTAAAGTAAATTATACGATAATAATGAAAATGTTTACTTGCGAACCGTGTTTATACTGAACCTTAAATACTATGAAATACTAAACTACTTCCTTTTTGTCGATATTAACAAGTTGCAAATCAAGGTTGAAGGTCTTTTTGAATTACATTTGTTACACATATATGTATATTGATATCGTAAAGTTGCAGTATGTTTTATATAGGAATTTGTTGATACGTTATGGAATATACAACAATGCAGATAAATTACCAATACAGAGAGGAAATACAGCAATAAATACTCTAGCAAATTATTTATACTAGAAGTATTCCCCTTTGTTGATGTTTTTTTCTTATCACCGAGATAACGACATTAAAAAGATATTAAATAAACTTACCACAATTAGATGATTTATACGGCAAATATGTCACCAGTTAAAAATCTTCATGTCGTCTGCAAAATCAATGAAAATAAACTAGTGTTATAACAATCAATACAAAACAGTCAACGATAGAAAAATATAAATATTTTATCAAATCATTTAATTTATGAAAATATTTTCCATGCAATTATTCTATCGACTGGAACGTGGTTGTATGCATAGATAATGGCGGGAAAATGTGTTGGCAATAATGGAGGGAAATGTGTTGTCAATAATTGATGTTTGACGAATTGATTTCCCAGGGCTGGTTTGATTTACTTTCCTCCTCCATATGTAGTAAATTAGTGGTTAATCTCAATATTGTGTGTTACAATATACTATCAATATACTATACATAGATATAAGAAGATGTGGTAAATAAAGGCAACAGTAGTTTACCTCTGTTCAAAACTCATAAATCCATGGACAAAAAACAAAACGGCGTAACAAACTAAAACTTAGGGAAACGCATTAAATATAAGAGGAGAACAACGACACAACATTAAAACGTAACACACACAGAAACGGACTAAGTATTAGACAAAATCCTATGAGAATAACAAATATAACATCAAAACCAAATAATTTGGGATAGATAAGTACCGTGACACGTCTTATAGTAATACGTAAGTAAGCGTGGCAATAAGACAACTCTCCATCATATATAGTTCAAGCACAGTTAACAATAGGTGGATTTTTCGTTTGTTCTATTAAAACACGAAGCTCTTCACATATAATTTTGCATCCTTGACTTAGTTTGTGTTTGATTATTCCTAATGATATTAGATCAATATACGCGACACGCATGTTACAAATTTATGAAGTATTATTTACTTTTTTTACACTACAACATTTTTGTATTTAACTAGGCGTTAATGCAACCCATAAAACACTTTTCACTTAACTAAAAAAAACACCTTACAGTTCCCAAATATAGGTGACATTAGTTTACCGATCGAAAACATCAGTACACACGGATTGTTTATCATTTAACTACAGTATTGCTTTGAGTTTTCTGACAACTATCAAATACATATAAGAACGGTGATTTGGTTATGCTGTAGGTCATAGGGTCATAGCTCTCATGAATTGTTTCCTTTGTTTGGATAGTTGTCTCTTTGACACACTCACTGTTTTCAATCCCCACTCTTTTTTCTCCAAACCTAACATGATACTTTGCAACATATTTGTTACGTTCGGAGGACGTGTTTTTCAACAGACTGTCGGCATTCCAATGGGAACAAACTGAGCCCCTCTACTTGCCGACTTGTTTCTTTATTATTATGAGGCTGACTTCATGCCGGAACTTCTTAGGAAGAAAGACAAGAAGTTAGCAATACCCTTTAACTCTACTTTCCGCTATATAGATGATGTTCTTTCAATAAATAATTCAAAATTTGGTGACTATGTGGAACGCATCTATCCCATCAAACTAGAGATAAAGAATACTACAGGTACAGTTAAGTCAGCCTCATATCTTGACTTACATCTAGAAATTGACAATGAGGGTCGGTTAAAAACAAAACTTTACGACAAAAGAGATAATTTCAGCTTTCCAATTGTAAACTTTCCATTTCTAAGTAGCAACATTCCAGCAGCACCTGCATACGGGGTATATATCTCCCAATTTCAAAGAACGTCTCGTCCTTTTTCTAAAAAAGTTAATCGGAAGGTACCAAGACCTGGTTGATAAATATTCCGTATCAACTTCACAAATAATACACGATGGTCTTGATGTATAGATTCTGCGTTCTGATGTTGTTTATCATCTTAACAACGTGTTTTATAGTTCTTTCATTTGCCTTTGTTCTATTATTAAAATTACTTTTACTGTTGAATGGTTTTATGTGATATCCGTTTGACGTGGCTCGGTACTTATACATCTCGTCAATGTGTTTGTATTGTCTTTCAGTTTTTGGTGGCGTGTTTTGTATATGCGACTTTTTGTATTTCTTTGGTTCTTATAACGTGACTCTGTACTTAAAAAGATCCCGTCAGTATGATATTGTTCTATTTTATGTCATTATGATATATTTCTATTGTGAATTACAAAATACGTTGAACCATAAAGTCAAAATCATTCATTCGCGTAGTGGAATTACCTATTTGTGGATTCTTATAAATTCTATATATAACTTTTGGACTATTTTCAATCTCGGTCTATTTCTGAAATTTATTCTTACATACTTTTGAATTTTTGACCCTATATGCTAACATTGCCTATGTAAATTTTAAAATTGTTTGTATGCACACTGAACGACAAATCTATGTGACGTATAAAATTTTCTGACGTCAGCCACACAAATCAGTTAATGTGTTTGTAGATAGATGTTTTTGTGTTCTGTTAAATTGTTCCTTTTAAAATTGTTATACGATGATGACTGATGTACCCATGTTTTGACTATTTTATTTATTGTTTCTGTTTAGTTAACGCATCAATGTAAATATAACGGAATTTGATGAGACTGTCATCAAAGTGAGAAGGTTAGCGCTATAAAACCAGGTTTAATCCACCATTTTCTACATTTGAAAATGCCTGTACCAAGTCAGGAATATGACAGTTCTTGTCCATTCGTTTTTGATGCGTTTTGTTATTTGATTTTGCCATGTGATTATGGACTTTCTGAATTGATTTTCCTCTAAGTTCAGTATTTTTGTGATTTTACTTTTTGATACGATATTCCCGTGCTTGCATTTCCTATCATGATTTTCTTGATAGAGGGTTGCTGCTCACAAGGAAGCTATTAAAACAAGAGTTCCAAATGGTGAAGTTGAAAGCATCCCTTCGTACATTTTACGGACGCCATCACGAGTTGGTTGACCGTTATGAAATAACCGTTTCACAAATGATATCGGATATTTTCCTTACGTCGTAACTACAATCCCCTTCCCTTTCATGAATGTGACCTACCGAATTAGACTATTTACCGGATTTGTTATCACATAAGCAACACGACGGGTGCCATATGTGGAGCAGGATCTGCTTACCCTTCCGGAGCACCTGAGATCATTCCTAGTTTTTTGTGGGGTTCGTGTTGTTTATTCTTTAGTTTTCTATGTTGTGTCATGTGTACTATTGTTTGTCTTTTTCATTTTTAGGTAGGCATTGTCAGTTTATTTTAGATTTCTGAGTTTGGCTGTCTCTTTGGTATCTTTCGTCACTCTTTTTGCCACCTATTTGATCAATATTAGCTCTTTGTCGTAAATGTTATGTACCATGTGGCATAATTATTTGTAATATTTAAGCAATAAACACATACCTGCCGTTTTTTGATAATTTTATAATTTATCAAATTATTAAGGAATTATTATAAGGAAGAAATTCAAACGCTCTTCGAACATAACATTTATTGGCACGAAACATAGAAACAAAAACGCTAATCATCCGATTAATATATAATGGAATTACCTAGACATAGAAAACTAAAGACTGAGCGGCATAAAAATAGATAAAGTAAGATGCTCTTAATTAATTTTCTCGCTGTTGAAGACCCATTGGTAGCTATGGGCTGTTTTCTTTTTTTTTGGTAGAGTTTTTTTCAGTATTGTAATCTATGCAAATAACAACATAAAACATATCCAACGATTCCACGCAAGCTGCCTGTAGTAATCTACGTCTGATCATTACTGTCATAACACTTTTCCAATATTTTTACCATAATAATTATTTTCATTTGACTATTCTCATGAAATATTTTATTTCAAAATAATAGCTGTAGCAGAGTGTCTTTTATCCTGGCTTATACAACCCTCCACCGTAGACCAAATGACATGTATTACAAAGAAGTCGACATGCATTGATTGCAATACTGCTTTCAATAATGAACAAAACCCATAGCATTACATAGTTAGCTTACAAATGCCCCGAAACGACTAATGTAAACTACTCAGAAGAGAAAGCAAACATCCTTATTACATGTATTATGTACAAAACCATGAACGAAAAACAAAATATTTTATTCAGATACAAACGAAAACTTTTAACTGGCAGGCTTCTATTCATAGCTAACTTCGGCTAGAAAAATAATTAATCACCCAACTTATCTCATGAATAATCGTTGCATGATCAACTATTTACTAGAAAGTGTTTGTCAGAATAACAACAAAACACTTTTGGGTCGGAAATTAAAGGATATTGGACCAAACCTTTTGATTTTATTACAATTTTCATTATTTGTGTGTTCATGTGTATGTTAGTATGGATAGGGCTTAAAACGCCACTTTGAATAACACGGTTTTTTTATCACAAAAAAAATCTTCTTTAGAAATTCGAATGTCCTTTAATATAAGATTATCACTGTAGTAAGGGGAAAACTTCAGATCCTGCATTTTTAAAACATACAGTGAATCTTCTTGGAGATTGCTCTTATAAAGGTATTTGTTTTACCACACTTGATTAATATGATATTGTTAAATCTTCACCAACACAACAAGAACTTAAAAACGATAGACATTGATTCTTTCATCATCCTACTCTCTAAAGCAGAACAAACGGAAGTCTGAAATGTTTTCAAGAAATTAAAAACCCTGTACTCATGGTACTATGATTTATCCACATTGCTAAGTGTACCAAGCCGGAATGTCGCATATCTATTTCTAAAATGTCTGAGGATAAGAAAAATTAATGATATGAAACTAATAGGTTCATACGTCTAGCGTATCAAATTAAAAACCTGGTACCTTTAATAATTATTCACATAAGAAACTCTCATTATGACAATAAACTTGATGTAGTTCTGCAATTTACTTAGTCTAAGCTAAATTTTCAAAGGCGGTGATTTAACTCTTTACAGGATTAACATTTTTTGCTTGCAAAATGATTCGTGGAATTTCATGTATGCGATCAAATTCCTTCTATCGACAAGTTTAACTTTGATGATATTGATAAACTATGGAATTTCGATCAATCTTCAATGTCCTTGTAAGAATTCATCTTGAATTAAGTATCTAGATTACTGATATTGTCAGCTCTGGCAAAGATTAATATGCAACCCAGATATTTTTAATTCATCTGAAATCACCTTTATTAAACCAAGAGTTCCAAATGGTGAAGTTGAAATCATCCCTTCGTAAATTTTACGGACGCCATCACGAGTTGGTTGACCGTTATGGAATAACTGTTTCACAAATGATATCGGATATGTTCCTTACGTCGTAACAACAATCCCCTTCCCTTTCATGAATGTGACCTACCGAATTAGACTATTTACCGGATTTGTAATCACATAAGCAACACGACGGGTGCCACATGTGGAGCAGGATCTGCTTACCCTTCCGGAGCACCTAAGATCACCCCTAGTTTTTGGTGGGGTTCGTGTTGTTTATTCTTTAGTTTTCTATGTTGGTAACATGTGTACTATTGTTTGTCTGTTTCTCTTTTTCATTTTTAGCCATGGCGTTGTCAGTTTGTTTTAGATTTATGAGTTTGACTGTCCCTTTTGGTATCTTTCGTCCCTCTTTTAGAGTTTAAGATCATAGTCGACTAACTAAGCGTACTTTTATAAACGCTATGGACATACACAAAATCTACTGACATTAGTAGGGTTAATATTTCCTAACTAAGTGTACTTTTATAAACACTATGGACATACACAAAATCTACTGACATTAGTAGGGTTAATATTTCGAGCTTAGCATATACTTAAAAGGACAACATGAACATATTGTAAATCATTTTGATTTATGTCAAGATTCTGAATGAGAGTCAGAATAAGGTTCATAGAATAATGAATATGGAAAAATGCGAGAAAAAAAGCTAAAGAAAGAAGAATACTTATGTGATTAGATACACATAAATGGGAAAACAGAGAAAAAAATTAAACAATTGAAAAATACAGATATAAATATTCTCTCCCCTTTTGAATGTAAGAAAAAAAAGTAATTTGGCAACGTAAAAATATTCAATATCACCAGCGATATTTTTACAGGTTAAGTGAAAAGAAAACGATATCGACCTTTCAACACTGATATTTGTACATGATTAGATTAATGTGATGGTTGTTGTATTGATTGCATGTTAATTTACATTCTGGTTAAAAAAATATTCACGGTTAACTATTTTACGTTAAGACAATAATGTGTTTTAAAAGACAAATGAGACTTAAACTGACTGGATAAGTCATATCGTTATAAAACAGAAATTTAAAAGTATCGGAGCAAAATTACCAGAGGAAAAAGGAGTAAGTCTGGTAAGGGCCGATTTTGGCCTCAAATTTCAGGTTCATCTAACGAAAGTTTTTGGACTCTTTTTAAACACTTAAGTGTCTATTTCAATTGATTCGATTAGTTTATGTGAACGATTTTAACTGATTTTGTCATTAAAGCGCTCTGATTCAAGCTTAAATGTGAAAAATCTATCAAATATGCCAAAAAACGTCACTTTTCAGATAGTTTTTGTCAAAAATGAAAGTCGCCGCATCCGTGTTCATCCTCAACCTTTATATATGTTTTGTATTATCATCAAATACAACTTACATTTCAATATTATGAATGGACACGAATGCGGCCACTTTCGTTTTAGATGGAAACCGTCTAAAAATTAACCACGATGCTAAAATTTGGACAATTTCAGTAATTTAGCATGACTTAATGATGCTACAACGCGATATGTGTGCATTGTATTGTAAAAACAGCTCATATTTATGTAGCAGGAGCATTTTACTCTCCAAAATATAGCATAAAGATTACATGTTCACAATTTTCTAAAACTGCTATATTTTGGGACCAAAAATGGGTCTTACTGAACCTACTCTTTTATCTTTTTTTATGTTCGAGAGAACAGACATTGTTTCTTTCATAGTTTGCATGCAGATTAACATTTTTTCTGTTATACTTTTAAAAACAAAATTTTCAAATTTGTCATTTATGTATTCATCGAAAACAAATTCCGAAAATAAGGACAACTTCTATCCGCTCCTTAGTTATTTTTCGCTTACTGCTACTTGTTCAAACCAAACTATTTTCTTTCAATTAATCTGTTTCACATCATCTGAACAGTTCATCTTCATATTCTTGTTTTGTGTTACACTAAAGTTGTTTTCGTCTCTCTTGGGTTTTGATGGTTTGGTTTTAGATTAACCATTTGCCTTGATCATGTTATATAAATAATTGTTGAAATCAGTTTATAAAGGCCTTCTGGGACAGATTATCGTATTAAACAGAAATGAAACAGGATTTCTACTTATTTATTTTTTTTTATAAGTTAGGAATCGACCAACGTATGGGGAGCAGAGATAGCTTACAAATATTCTGAAGCACCACATACATGTACCTCTCGCGTGAAACCCACCGATTATGGTTTATTTTATTTGCCATATGTTTTTGATTTATTGTTTTTATCACAATAATCAGATGTTAGTTTTCTCTTTTAAATTGACTAACAGTTTGTCTTGTGGTGTAATTTTTAGCCTACTATATATTTTCGGTTTTGGTCATTCTGAAAACCGTCCAATGGCCCGAGAACACAGTTAGTTCGTAGTGCATTTCTTTTAGACAATAAATTCAAATTTAAAACATCGCACCTGCTCTTTCTCAAAAAGATTTTTACAGTGTAATGTACTACCAGTGAGACAAATAATATAAAAATAATAGAAACTTCTACCAGCTCTAACTCAAAATGTTGACAATTCTGTGTTAAGGGGGTGTAAAATTCAGTTTGACAGCTTCAGACGTGATAAAATTTGACCTTTTTTAACTGGACCAGTCCCTACTTAACATAAAGATTCAGCACCCAAAAGTTTTTAACATGTAATTACATCTCCCTACTTAATATTTCATGCAATTAATATCAAGTAATAAATTGGGAAAGTGTATCAAATAAAACATGCTTGGACCCAATGACTAATAGTTGTTAACATCCTCGCCTTTTGATAGGTGGATTATTGCATTATTGTCAATCATACCACAACTCGTTATTAACATCCTCGCCTTTTGATTGGTGGATTATTGCATCATTTTCAATCATACCACAACTCGTTATTAACATCCTCGCCTTTTGATTGGTGGATTATTGCATTATTGTCAATCATACTACAACTCATATGTCGGTACTTGTTTTTAAAAATGTTGCTTCATAAGTAAAAGTTGAAACTTGATAAATAGTATTGTAAAAATGGAAATAAAAAGACAAATAAATTATTCCCACCAGCCAATACATCCTATCTTAATAATTCATTAACTAGCCTCAGAAAGGACGATAACTCAAACAATCAGTCGAAACATTTATCATAGAGACGACACGGATAACACAAATTGCCTTCATTTATATTGTATGTCAGAGCAATAATGTCTTACAAATAAACAAAGCGCACATTTATATTGTATGTCAGAGCAATAATGTCTTACAAATAAACAAAGCGCACATCATTTATATTGTATGTCAGAGCAATAATGTCTTACAAATAAACAAAGCGCACATTTATATTGTATGTCAGAGCAATAATGTCTTACAAATAAACAAAGCGCAGATATTATATGTCATAGCAATAATGTCTTACAAATAAACAAAGCGCAGATATTGTATGTCAGAGCAATAATGGCTTACAAATAAACAAAGCGCAGATGGAGTATTAATCAAAGTGAATGCCAATGACTATTTATCGAACATTAACCGTAGAGTTGACCTTTTTTCATTCTAAACTGCTATTATAAATCATATTGCATTCTAATCCCAAATGAATAAGTCGTTATGTAACGTTTGATAGTGAATCACAAGTTTTTCAAAAAGTTTTAAAAAAAGCATTTATAAAATTGTATTTTCATAATCGGATGAAAGAACGTTTTATGTAATTTGAAGGAAGTTTGATGTTTTGTAAATATATTGTTACACACATTTATATATTTCATTTAACAGTTCAACACTTTTCGTGTTAAGGATATCATATATCAGATGTAATGGTATCGTTAACTAACGACGACTACTGACCAAAGATTAGAGAACTAGAATGTGAAAATCTAACAATGGGGGTATCAATAATTCGCCGTTTCAGAATCTTAAGGACTATAGAAAATTTCGTTGTTCGTACCCTAATTGAAATATGACATTACGTCATTAGTTGGTATTCAATTATTTGTGGCGTTGTTAGCCAATCATTGCGTGCTGGTGTTCGTTTGTTAACAGATAACCCAACAATCTTAGATGTTGAAACGGCTAGTTATAAATTATTGGTTGTGGCTTTATTTTCATTGGGTTGAGTTATATTGGTTGGTTCCATGATCTAACACCCTTTAACTTATTTTCAATGATTTTAAAATTAGTACTTGGTAACCCAAGATGAGCGAAATAAACAATGTAATTACGAATGTAAATATATTTTTAGTCGGTTGATTACTTTATAAGTTATTGTTGGTTAACTTGTAATGTTTTAAACATATTCATATTTAAAAAAAGGAAATTCATTTCAACTAATCATTTATAATAATTGAATGATTACTTTTACTGATAAACAACATGTGTGTTAAAATCAATGTTTTGCATTGGTGGCGCGTAATTTAATTGATATTTTCAATTTATTTTACTGTGTTGTAAAAGAAAAATCCATTCGAATTATTCAAACTTCAAAAGGTTGTTCCACCCCAGGGTGAGTTTTCTCAGTGGATTTTACACAAAAATTTCGAATTTATTGTTTTTAAAAATCTGTTGAATGAGTTTTGTCAATTGGTTTTGACGAGTGTTATGAAGACAAGTTTTTTTTAAATATTTTATCATAAATTTGACACCTTTAATGAGATTTTAAAGAAAGACATCACAAATTAAAGTATAATTGACACAAGAGACATCTTCCATCTTAATGTTACAAGTAAGTTTTCATTTTCTGATGAAGACTGTAACAGTGCCATTTAAAGTACCAAATGAAACATGTCTCCCTTTGTATATGTCTGATTAAGATTCTCATTGCGGACGATACATGTACACTAGATACGCTTGCTCCTTATGCGTAACATTTCTATGGTGTTTGTTCTTTTGTGGGTTTCACATATAACAAACACCTATATACTTTTTTGGATTCGGGCGTCACTGATGAGTCTTTTGTAGACGAAACGCGCGTCTGGCGTATATACAAAATTTAGTCCTGGTATCAATGATGAGTTTATCTATATATAGATCAATAATGACTTAGACCTTCTTTAAATGTCGTTTTCAATTCCTTGATCACGCAAGTTACGTAATTTGTGCTTTCTGCAGGACCGAACGATATATATTGGTCAAAGTGCTAGCAGACCTGTTCAGTCTATTGGCACTTATGTCATTAATCCGTTTTGTTTCAAAGTCATTGTTATTCCAGTTTAATTTGTGTATCTAATCCATCATGATCTACACAATGTCTGACATTATCTTTGACAAAATCAATTAAGAAATTGTTTCATTGGATTTAGACTGAACGTATTTTGTCTCATTATATCGTTTTTTTTTCATACAATGGTTATATGTAATGTTTTAATGTGACACTTTAGAATTATGTCATGAATGTTGACGTTAAAAGGTTACGCATGCTACGCAGTTATTCTAGAAATGAAAAATAAATATTGTATACGTTTACAACACCTGATTGTGTCGTCTATGCTAATGATTTCATTTTGCCAACCATTGCCTGGTTTCTAAAATTTTCTGCAAAAGGGATGCATACAAACAATAACAAATCTCATTATTGAATAAACTCATAGTTGTATATTGTCTGTGAAAAAAAGTGGAAAACATCACTTCTAAAAATAAATATTCATCTCCAACGTAATATTTAAAATGGAACGATTTTAATCATTCTGAATTATGATCATCAAATTTGTTTTGCCGCTCAAAACTAGAATTGTATGAACTCTACTTTTGATTCTCTACAGCATTTCCATATCAAGGACAATAGGTCGTATTTCTTCTAGATTATATTGCAGTAATTTGAGTTATTTATGTATCAGTAATAAACTACTGTTTTCTCTATCAATCCCTTAATAACGAGGTAAATGCAAATCTATTATATCAGTAACAATTATGTAATAAGTAATCATGTCGGATGTTCATGGTGTAATTTCTCTTCTCGTAAACGAAAGGAAGGTCATGAAGTTTGTTTTCTTGAGAACTGTACTTAAGAATATTGACAACCTAAATCATATCCGATTGCTATCATACCAATTGTCTCTTATTGAATGAAATTGTTTCGCATATTCAATCTATCTAATGATGTTTATTCCTAATATTAGATAAGAATAGAAATGTGTTATTGAAAAAACACATTTAGTTTGATATGCAACATCTGCATTAATATTAAGATCAATCGAGTGAAATTTCTTACGATAGACATATTCTTGATAAAAGCAAAAGGTTTAAAATAATGATTAAAAATTTAAATGGAAATGGGAAATGTTTCAAAGAGACAACAACCCGATCAAGGAGTAGAGAACAGACGATGGCCACCAATGGGCCTTCAATACAGCGTGAAAATCATGCACACGTATGTTTGCTTCTGGTAAACAAAAAAGTATACTTGGTCAGTGATCATGGACGTCATACTAAACCTCGAAATATATAAAAGAAACTAAGATTAAAGATCGTTGTTTGAAATGTTAGAAATTAATAAAAGGCAGTAAAATTGGTACCGTTCGTGTTATTAACATTGATGAGTATGTATGTCAGTAACGTCTTTAAAACAGGCTACCGAAACTACATAAACAAAAACCAAAACACATCCAGAACAGTTAACAGAAGAACTCTATCTCTATTAAAAAAATGTTATAGAATTGCTTATCATGCAACTCTTCACCAAATACCAAATGACACAGATATTAACAACAATAGATCACCGTACGGCCTTCAAAAGGAGCAAATCACATATCGCATCGTCAGCTATAAAAGGCCTCGATATGACAAATGTAAAACAATTCAAACGAGAAAACTTACGGATTAGTTGAAGAGTCAAAACCAAACATGTCTCGATATGTGATTTGTGAATCGCCCTCACGATCTGCTATAATTATTCCATTTAGTTGATGCAAAATTAAGCTGAAATATTTTAATATTCTATTATCGTTTGACGTTTATCTTGTTCTGCATCGACAAGACAGTTATAGTAATTTGACATTTATGTTGTTATGAATTGACATAATGGTTTTCGGTATAGCAATTTGACATTTCTGATGTGTACAGAATCAATATTAAATATCACCGTTAAATTTATCACCGTATACCAATTAATTTACCAAGTTTCTTTGTGCGTCAATGACTTGTATCAACTGTTCTAAGAATAGTTTGTATCGTCGTGGTGTAATTCTCAGTTTTGTCTGCAAAATTATCAGAAATAAAACATATATTATCCAATAGTAATCAAAGGTACCAGGATTATAATTTAATACGCCAGACGCGCGTTTCATCTACATAAGACGCTCAGATAAAAATAGTACAAAGTTCAAGAGCATTAAGGACCCAAAATTCCAAAACGTTGTGCCAAAAACGGCTAAGGTAATATATTCCCGGGATAAGAACATCCTTAGTTTTTACCAAACGATAACGTTGACTTACTTGTTGTTCTATAATAATTTATTCATCTAAAAACTACTGAGGCTTTATTTATAAAAAAATTTCAAGAGATACAAGCGCTTTTAACATTTCCAAATAAGTGGGAGGTTTGCCTAGTCGTAAAACCAGGTACTATCCACCAATTGTCCTAAATATGTGCTGAACCAAGTCAAAAATATGGCAGCTGTTAACAAATAGTCCGTTTCTATGTATGTTGACGTTTGGTTTTGTTGCGCTTTAGTGTTGGGTTCTCTCAATCGATTGATGAATTTTGAACAGCTGTATTTTACAATTACATTTATTGACAGATGAACAAAAAAAAAGGGACCAATCGAAAACTATTTGTCAAATATAAGAGACACAATGATACAAAAAACAACGTCAAGTAACCACAACAAAACACACACGAAACCAAAGATAAGAGTAAAACGAAGGCAACCAAAATTTTGACCTGACCTGAGGTGCTCTTGAAGGATTGACAGTTTATGCTCAAAATGTACCACTAATCGTGTATTGTATCCTCAAAATTATTGATTATTTATCCTCTACTACAGAATTGATGAATGGTTCCATAAAAAAAATTTCGTAACACGTTGATTAGTTCACCATAAGACGTGATAGAATGTAAATATTCAAAGAGTACCTTATAACAAGGTCGGCTACAATCGCTTTAAGTATAACGGTACTTCCAGTGATAACACTTTACAAATTGTGGTCAGGTAGATTTAATTACTTTATCTATTGCATTTCACTAACAGCTAATATGATTACCATTAATCTGACATATAGATAAAAAGGTTTAAGAAATTATTAAGTAGCGTTTATAGACATATGAAGATGTGGTATGAATGCCAATGAGACAACTCTCCATCCAAGTAACAATTTATAAAAGTAAACTATTATAGGTCAAGGTACCGCCTTCAACACAGAGCCTTGGTTCACACCGAACAACAAGCTATAAAGGGCCACAACAATTACTAGTGTAAACCATTCAAACCGGAAAACCAACGGTCTTACCTATATAAAAAACGAGAAACGAGAAACACTTATGAACCACATAAACAGACGACAACCACTGAACATCAGATTCCTGACTTTGGACAGGTGCAAACAATTGCAAAGGGATTTAACGTTTCAATGCAACTAAGTCTTCTCCCTTTCCTGAAACAATAATATAGTTAAACAGACCAACATAGAAAGACACAATATAAAATATCAGATGGAAGGTAAACTCAAATTGAATTTAATTCCAGATGAGACGAATATAAATATCGCCTAAACAAAATATAATTTACAAAGATTAATTGACTATATCCTAGTTGAGCA
This sequence comes from Mytilus galloprovincialis, assembly GCA_037788925.1. Lineage (NCBI taxonomy): Eukaryota > Metazoa > Mollusca > Bivalvia > Mytilida > Mytilidae > Mytilus > Mytilus galloprovincialis. The sequence continues at coordinate 73,931,752 of CM075342.1, read as the reverse complement.
ACCATTACTGCGCTGAGATAACACTCTTTTCTGTTGACATTGAGTGTAGCTTACTTTATTTTGCAGAGGCTAAAACAAAGTCACTATTCACATAAGAGACAATGGTAGACTTTGTATGTTCCGTAGATAAAAAAATAAAACTATTAAATTCTGAATTTTTACATTTTTAAATAAAATGGCAAATTATTGTTGATGTGAGTTGATATATGTTTCCAAAGACATTCGGTAGTCGAAAGGCTACCAAATTTGCACCCAACTGGTTGTGCTGAGATAAATCAGAATTCTTACGGAACCTCCTCAAACAAAAAAAGATGAAATCCTTATTATAACTATGAAAGCAGTGACGGTGTGATTAATAGAGCAGTGATATTGCTCTTCCCATTCTGTAATTATTCCTCATTCTTCATTTATTTTGCACAACCAAATACCTTTTGATGCAAGTCGTTGGCTTGAATAAATTTACGATGAGATACCCTTTTATGTTCAACCATTTCCAGTAATTAAAAGTCTGTTCAACTTATTCTAGGTTAACAAAATTATTACTTAAAGTAATGAAAATCCCTGAGTAGAAGCAAACATCATTGAATAAGGTCTACTTCCCCTTTCTGCTCAAACAAATTTTAAAACTGTCAACTTAATGTGTAATTTATTACATGTCAATAAAGGACAGTTCAACATTACAATGATTTTTTATCTTTTACATAACTGTTAAACTGTTATAACTTTTTGACTCGGTAATGGGTAATAAATTATTTGCGTTTGTAATATCAATTTATAAAATGTATCGATGTAACTGAAACAGCTTCATTGGTTATACAAAAACAAAATTAATTCACAAGCATACACATGACCGAATTCCGTGAATCCACGTTATTGAAACTATATTGGATAATTGTCTCATTTTGAAATCAAAACATTTCATCCTTTTTTACATGATCAAACAGGTTCAATCACTTTTCAAGCAATATGGAACCTTTAATTTCTCACTTTATACAAATTGTTATTTGCCTAGAAAATTAAGTGTTTTTAATGAATAAAAAAATATTAGAAAAACTTTTGATATTTTTTTGAAGTGAGAATGTGCATGTTTATAAAGAGTAAAGAAATTAAAACGTCAATTGAAGCAACCATAATGATATCCTAACATTAACACATACGTTATTGCACTTTTAATAAAAGAGATTTGTAAACTCAGTTAGATAAACCATGTTTCACGATCATCTACGTCTGATTATAAGCTCAAATAGTTTTTCCAATAATGTTACCACAACGGTTATTTCCTATTGACATTATCATAAAAATGGCCAATGGAAAAAGGTTAGTTGTAACAAAGTACCTACTATAGTCTTTTTTGTCAATTTCCTAATAAATATAAAAAAGAAGATGTGATATGATTGCCAAAGGGACAACTGTCCACAAGAGATCATAATGAAAAAGGCCCCGATATGACAATGTAAAACAATTCAAACGTGAAAACTAACGGCCTTATGTATATAAAAAAAAATAGCGAAAAACAAATATGTAACACATAGACAAACCACAACCACTGAATTACATGCTCCTGACTTGGGACAGGCACATACATAAATAATTTGGCAGGGTTAAGTCATGTTTATAAAGGGTAAAGAAATAAAAACGTCAATTGGTCAGTCATACTGATACCCTAACATTAACTCATACCTTATTGCACTTTTAATATGAGTGATTTGTAAACTCTGTAAAATAAACCATATTTCACGGAAGAGACATATAACCATTTAACTGAAGATGTCTGTAGTCATCAACGTCTAATATTAGGTCGAATAGTTTTTCCAATAATGTTACCACAATGGTTATTTCCTATTGGCATTATCATAAAAATGGTCAATAGAAAATGTTAGTTGTTACAAAGTACCTACTATAGTGTTTTTTGTCAGTTTCCTAATAAAGTATGCTTATAAACAGACATACTTGACTAGTTTAAAGACAGTCAAATGATCACCTGATGTCTATAAGTGTAGACACGCAGTATGTCCATTATTTATCCGAAGACAGTGCAAAATTCATCTAGGTTAGGCTTTTTGCGGTTAAGATTTACGATATAGAATCACATGATTAAATCAACATTTTCATTACACAAAAATAAATATTGCAAATTCAATTTTCAAACAAAATTAATAAATTTAATGACATGAACGATATTAAGTCAACAATATGTTTTTGAGATTATAATTAGGAGTATATATCCTTGTATATGGGTTTATCTGATAATCTATTGTTTCACACGTAGGAGCACAAATTCAACAGATATATGCTAGTTATGTTATAAGTTAACTTAAATTATGTATATTAAATCAAAGTCCTTTTCAGTTATGTACATTGCCTCTGAATACAAATGTGATACAATATTGTTACTTCGAATTCGATTTGTTAAACTTTGCATCTAACGCCTTCATTTACACAGTTTTTGTTACATTTGTCTAAATCTAATTTAAAACATGAACAGAGAACTAATTCGTCTGACATTGAACATTATGATTTATTTCAGAAACCTACTTAGTATGTTTCAATCCAAGATTCCTCGTGTCTGTGATAAAAGCCTTGAAGTATAACTATGATCTCTAAAGAAATCATGGTATTTCATCCATGGAATTCAATTTTTACTATTTATATATTGAACTGTGAAAAACTATGAAATAATGTTTGATATCGAATAACCTTGTAAGAATGCATCCTCAATAAAACGTTTAGACACAAAAATTGTCGATATTTCGTCAGCTACCGCAAGCACACAACCAGATATTTCTAACTCATCTGGATTCACTTGTCGCGTTAAAAATCACAGTCTCAGTCAGCGTTATACGATCATAACACATAATACAAAAATGGAGTTCAATCAACCTCGAGCTATCGACCTTACAAGTGTCAAAACTTGCCGTCTATATATCTTCGATTAAACAAGAGAATTCATTTAAGCTTAAAATTATGGTATGGTTTTGGCTTACAGAATTCAGAATAATTGAAAAAAAAATACAAAGAATTAAAGAAATATAGAAAATAAGCCATACTCGTGCTAAAATATAAACAATGGAAATCTTTCATAAAAATATTCAAATAAAAGATGCATAATAAAATGGAGCACAAAAATTAAAGCTATTACTTCCTCCAATCCTCCCCCGTCCCACATATTAGCCCTACTGAAGGTAAGACGAAGAATTTAAAAACGTGTAATTGTTCTTTTTATTTCAATTCCAGATCGTTGTCAGCAATTTTCTGTTATATTTTTTAATATTATAGTATTTGATTGAGTCGGTGTTGATGGCAGATGTTTGCAACTATGTGTAAAATATATTCAAATACAATCTAAAAATCTTGGCGATTTGAGCTCACACAATTATACTGTATGCACTTGCCTATTGTTTCAGACAGTGTGTTTTTGACCTTTATAAAACAAAATAGCACTTTCGTTGCTGCTTAATACCACTAAAAAATAAGAATTTGTAACATAAATAATCTACGGAATTGTTATGGAAATCAAGAATAAACCAAAATATTCCAATCAGCTCGGAAAACGGATATTTGTCTTTATTATTTATAACTTGTACTCAGAATGGACGATACATTAGGAAACATTTAGCATCCAAGTGACACGAAAAAACAACTTGTCTTCGTCTATATTGTTTGTAATAACAAAAGTTCCTCTCAAAAATTCAAAGTGTAGACAGATTATTCTATAAGACTTAACACTGGAATTGACACTCTATTCAAAAGCAAGGTTGAATATAATATTGCATTAAAATCCCAAGTGTATTAGTACTTACATGATATATAGAAATAGGAAGATGTGGTATGATTGCCAATATGACAATTATACACAAGAGACCAAATGAAACAGACATTAACAATTGTATACATATAGTTCATCGTACGGCCTTCAACAATGAATCCTTCATGTATAATATTCAAAATTAATTTTGCCGTGCGGCGACATAAAATTTAATTGATGTGTCCTCTTTTCAAATGTACTACTAGTTATCTCTAAGAATTTTCAACTGTAAGGTATAGACGGTCTTTCAAACTAAGTTAATTTAATCGCTACATAAGATTCCACCCGTCCTCTCATACGGGGCGGGACCCTTTTGAATATAAGAAAAACGTAAAATGTCAACGTAAAAATATTCAATATCAGCAGCAGTTATTTTTACAGGTTAAGTGAAAAGAAAAAGATATCGACTTTTTATCAATGATATTTGTACATGATTAGATTAATGTGATGGTTATTATATTGATTGCATGTTAATTTACATTATCGTTAAATAAATAATCATGGTAAACTATTTTAAGTTCAGAAAATAATGTGTATTAAACTACAAATGAGCTGTGAACTCACTGGACAAGTGATATCGTCATAAAACAGAAGTTTAAAAGTATGGGGGCAAAATTACCAGAAACTTTTTCTTTTAGTTTTCGAGAAAACAGACATTGTATTTGTCAAAGTTTTTATGCAGGTTAACATTTTTTTCTGTAATACGTCTTGTAATTAGTTGTCAAATATACCAGGCTATTAATTTGATATGCCGGATGCGCGTTTCGTCTACATTATACTTATCAGTGACGCTCAGATCAAAATAGTAACAAAGTCATACAAGTACTACGTTGAAGAACATTGTTGATCCAAAATCCCAAAAAATATTGTGCCAAGTACGGTCAATAATATGTAAAATGTTTTCAAACTTGTCATGTATCTATCCAACGAAAACAAACTCTAAAAATAAGGACAATTACTGTCCGCCTCCCATACTTATATTTCGCTTATTGTTACTTATATTTGTTAACATCCTAGCTAGCCATTAGGTTGTTGGACTGTTGCATCTTTGTCAATCACACCACAAACTGTCATTTCAATTCATATGTTGGTATTTGTTGAACTAGCTTCAAAAGTAAAAGTTCAGAATTGATAAATTCAATACGCAAGCCAGTGAACTCAATTTTTGTAATCAAACGATTATCACAAATATGTCATGCATAATTAATTTTTGATTTGAGTAAATTCAATATGCGGCCGAACGAAGAAACTGTACCAATACTTATTAAAAAATATTTTGAAAATACGTCCATAACATAATTCGAATGTTTACACTTGTTTGTTGCTGCAGTCCATGTTTTGACCTTCACAATTGTTACATAATTTTTCTTCATCCCAATGAAAACATCTTATATTTAATATTCATTGCAAGATGGATCGTTGATAAATAGTATCGTATAGAAAAATAAATAATTTGTATTATGAAAAAGCCTACGATTTTAACGGAAATCAAAAGACAGATAAATTATTCCAATCATCCAGTACATTCTATCTTAATTATTCATTATTGTACTCTGAAAGGACGATAACTCAAACAATCAGTCAAAACATTTATCATAGAGATGACACAGATAACACAAATTGCCTTCATTTATATTGTATGTCAGAGCAATAATGTCTTACAAATAAACAAAGCGCACATTTATATTGTATGTCAGGGCAATAATGTCTTACAAATAAACAAAGCGCACATTTATATTGTATGTCAGAGCAATAATGTCATTTATATTGTATGTCAGAGCAATAATGTCTTACAAATAAACAAAGCGCACATTTATATTGTATGTCAGAGCAATAATGTCATTTATATTGTATGTCAGAGCAGTAATGTCATTTATATTGTATGTCAGAGCAATAATGTCTTACAAATAAACAAAGCGCACATTTATATTGTATGTCAGAGCAATAATGTCATTTATATTGTATGTCAGAGCAATAATGTCTTACAAATAAACAAAGCGCACATTTATATTGTATGTCAGAGCAATAATGTCATTTATATTGTATGTCAGAGCAGTAATGTCATTTATATTGTATGTCACAGCAATAATGTCTTACAAATAAACAAAGCGCACATTTATATTGTATGTCAGAGCAATAATGTCATTTATATTGTATATCAGAGCAGTAATGTCATTTATCTTGTATGTCACAGCAATAATGTCTTACAAATAAACAAAGCGCACATTTATATTGTATGTCAGAGCAATAATGTCATTTATATTGTATGTCAGAGCAGTAATGTCATTTATATTGTATGTCAGAGCAATAATGTCTTACAAATAAACAAAGCGCACATTTATATTGTATGTCAGAGCAATAATGTCTTACAAATAAACAAAGCGCACATTTATATTGTATGTCAGAGCAATAATGTCTTACAAATAAACAAAACGCAGATGGAGTATTAATCAAAGTGAATGTCAATGACTATAAATCGAACATTAACCGTAGAGTTGACCTTTTTTCATTCAAAACTGCTGTTATAAATTATATTGCATTCTAATCCCAAATGAATAAGTCGTTATTCAACGTTTGATAGTGAATCACAATTTTTTTTAAAAGTTTAGCAAAAAGCATTTATAAAGTTGTATTTTCATATTCGGATGAAAGAACGTTTTGTGTAATTTGAAGGAAGTTTGATGTTTTGTAAATACATTGTAACATACATGTATATATTTCTTATTTCAAAGTTCAACAATTTTAATGTTTTTGATATCATACATTAGATGCAACGGTATCGTTGACAAACGACGACTACTGACCAAAGATTAGAGAACTAGAATTTTCGTTGTTCGTACCCTAATTGAAATATGACATTACGTCATTAGTTGGTATTCAATTATTTGTGGCGTTGTTAGCCAATCATTGCGTGCTGGTGTTCGTTTATTAAAATATTACCCAACAATCTTAGATGTTGAAAAGACTAGTTTTAAATTATTGGTTGTGGCTTTATTTTCATTGGGTTGAAAGTTATTGGTTAGTTCACTGATTTAACACCATATCACTTATTTTCAATGATTTTAAAATTAGTACTTGGTAACCTACACAGCTACTTTTGTATAGGTACTATTTCTGTACTAAAAATATGCAGTATTTGAAATTTACTTTTAATATTTAGTACTATTTCTTTACTTTAAAATTATGGTAATATTTAGGTACTTGTATTTTACAGTACTTGATTTGCACTAAATATTTTTGTACAGAAATAATACAATATTCCATGTTTGAAAATCATAACTTTGACAGATTTGAAATAGAAAAATCTAACAAAATCCTGAAAATGTAACGGTAGTTACCAAAAATCTGAAGTACCTAAATTTCAAGAACAAATACAGTACTGTTAAGTGCAGGTACCTAAATATTACCATAACTTTGTAGTAACACAATATTGCTGAAGATTAAAAGTAAATTTACAGTACTACAACTTTTTAGTACAGAAATAGTACCTTTGCAAAAGTAGCTGTGTAAGATGAGCGATATAAACAATGTTATTACGAATGTAAATATTTTTTTAGTCGGTTGATTACTTTATAAGTTCTTGTTGGTTAACTTGTAATGTTTTAAACATATTCATATTTAAAAAAAGGAAAATGTTTTCAACTAATCATTTATAATAATTAAATGATTACTTTTACTGATAAACAACATGTGTGTTGAAATCAATGTTTTGCATTGGAGGCGCGTAATTTAATTGATATTTTCAATTTATTTTACTGTGTTGTAAAAGAAAAATCCATTCGAATTATTCAAACTTCAAAAGGTCGTTCCACCCCAGGGTGAGTTTTCTCAGTGGATTTTACACAAAACTTTCGAATTTATTGTTTTGAAAAATGTCTTGAATGTGTTTTGTCAATTGATTTTGACGAGTCTTATGGAGACAACATGTTTATTTAAATACTTTATTATAAGTTTGGCACCTTAACTGAGATTTGTAAAGAAAGACATCACGAATTAAAGTATAATTGACACAAGAGACACTTCCATCTAAATGTTACAAGTAAGCTTTTATTTTATAATGAAGACTCCCAGTAACAGTGCCATTTAAAGTACCAAATGAAACATGCCTGCCTTTGTATTTGTCTGATTTAGATTCTCATTGCGGACGATACATGTATACTAGGAACGCTTGCTCCTTATGCTTAACATTTCTATGGTGTTTGTATTTGTCTGATTAAGATTCTCATTGCGGACGATACATGTACACTAGGAACGCTTGCTCCTTATGCTTAACATTTCTATGGTGTTTGTATTTGTCTGATTAAGATTCTCATTGCGGACGATACATGTACACTAGGAACGCTTGCTCCTTATGCTTAACATTTCTATGGTGTTTGTATTTGTTAAGCATAAGGAGCAAGCGTTCCTAGTGTACATGTATCGTCCGCAATGAGAATCTTAATCAGACAAATACAAACACCATAGAAATGTTAAGCATAAGGAGCAAGCGTTCCTAATGTACATGTATCGTCCGCAATGAGAATCTTAATCAGACAAATACAAACACCATAGAAATGTTAAGCATAAGGAGCAAGCGTTCCTAGTGTACATGTATCGTCCGCAATGAGAATCTTAATCAGACAAATACAAACACCATAGAAATGTTAAGCATAAGGAGCAAGCGTTCCTTGTAATATGGTGTTTGTATTTGTCTGATTAAGATTCTCATTGCGGACGATATATGTACACTAGGAACGCTTGCTCCTTATGCTTAACATTTCTATGGTGTTTGTATTTGTCTGATTAAGATTCTCATTGCGGACGATACATGTACACTAGGAACGCTTGCTCCTTATGCTTAACATTTCTATGGTGTTTGTATTTGTTAAGCATAAGGAGCAAGCGTTCCTAGTGTACATGTATCGTCCGCAATGAGAATCTTAATCAGACAAATACAAACACCATAGAAATGTTAAGCATAAGGAGCAAGCGTTCCTAATGTACATGTATCGTCCGCAATGAGAATCTTAATCAGACAAATACAAACACCATAGAAATGTTAAGCATAAGGAGCAAGCGTTCCTAGTGTACATGTATCGTCCGCAATGAGAATCTTAATCAGACAAATACAAACACCATAGAAATGTTAAGCATAAGGAGCAAGCGTTCCTTGTAATATGGTGTTTGTATTTGTCTGATTAAGATTCTCATTGCGGACGATACATGTACACTAGGAACGCTTGCTCCTTATGCTTAACATTTCTATGGTGTTTGTATATGTCTGATTAAGATTCTCATTGCGGACGATACATGTACATTAGGAACGCTTGCTCCTTATGCGTAACATTTCTATGGTGTTTGTATTTGTCTGATTTAGATTCTCATTGCGGACGATACATGTACACTAGAAACGCTTGCTCCTTATGCGTAACATCTCTATGGTGTTTGTATTTGTCTGATTTAGATTTTCATTGCGGACGATACATGTACACTAGAAACGTTTGCTCCTTATGCTTAACATTTCTATGGTGTTTGTATTTGTCTGATTAAGATTCTCATTGCGGACGATACATGTACACTAGGAATGCTTGCTCCTTATGCTTAACATTTCTATGGTGTTTGTATATGTCTGATTAAGATTCTCATTGCGGACGATACATGTACACTAGGAACGCTTGCTCCTTATGCGTAACATTTCTATGGTGTTTGTATTTGTCTGATTTAGATTCTCATTGCGGACGATACATGTACACTAGAAACGCTTGCTCCTTATGCGTAACATCTCTATAGTGTTTGTATTTGTCTGATTTAGATTCTCATTGCGGACGATACATGTACACTAGAAACGCTTGCTCCTTATGCGTAACATTTCTATGGTGTTTGTATTTGTCTGATTTAGATTCTCATTGCGGACGATACATGTACACTAGAAACGCTTGCTCCTTATGCGTAACATTTCTATGGTGTTTGTATTTGTCTGATTTAGATTCTCATTGCGGACGATACATGTACACTAGAAACGCTTGCTCCTTATGCGTAACATTTCTATGGTGTTTGTATTTGTCTGATTTAGATTCTCATTGCGGACGATACATGTACACTAGGAACGTTTGCTCCTTATGCGTAACATTTCTATGGTGTTTGTATTTGTCTGATTTAGATTCTCATTGCGGACGATACATGTACACTAGAAACGCTTGCTCCTTATGCGTAACATTTCTATGGTGTTTGTATTTGTCTGATTTAGATTCTCATTGCGGACGATACATGTACACTAGAAACGCTTCCTCCTTATGCGTAACATTTCTATGGTGTTTGTATTTGTCTGATTTAGATTCTCATTGCGGACGATACATGTACACTAGAAACGCTTGCTCCTTATGCGTAACATTTCTATGGTGTTTGTATTTGTCTGATTTAGATTCTCATTGCGGACGATACATGTACACTAGAAACGCTTGCTCCTTATGCGTAACATTTCTAACGTAACGGTACCCAAATTGCACCGAGTACCCAAATTGCACCTATTTAGCAAAACTAGCAGCGAAAATCTTACAAGATTTCATAGAGACTAAACAATTTGTATTTTTATGATTTGATACTAAGCACATCTTTCAACATAGGTAAAACTATTTAGATATGCACAAAACGTTCACAGTATTTATCAACAGATGAAGTATTTACTGAAAAAGCAAAATGTAGTGAAACGTCGCCATGCGACGTCATCAAAACGTCATCTTTTTAAAATGAGCAAATACAATATGTTACAAGTATCCATTTAAAAAATAATGAAGAGTAAGCATGGACTAATATCCAATTGTTCAAAATATTTGAAGAAATTAAACAAAAGCTCTGTTATTAGACTTTTGACGATGTGAATTTAAGCATGGATGCAATTTGGGTACTTCTCATTTCAGAATCATTGATGGTTTGGAGGTCAGTTTAGACCAATTTTTCTATGATTCCATATGGAATAAAAATCAAATTGGTGTACCTTTATAATAAAGAAGGATATGGCTACAAAATAAACACAGAATGGACATTTTTGTCTTTATCATAAATAAACGTAGATGAAAAAACTGTCAAAATAGGTGCAATTTGGGTACCGTCACGTTATGGTGTTTGTTCTTTTGTGTATTTCACATATAACAAACACCTATATAATTTTTTAGATTCGAGCGTCACTGATGAGTCTTTTGTAGACGAAACGCGCGTCTGGCGTATATACAAAATTTAGTCCTGATATCTATGATGAGTTTATCTATATATAGATCACTAATGACTTAGACCTTCATTAAATGTCGTTTTCAATTCCTTGATCACGCAAGTTACGCAATTTGTGCTTTCTGTAGGACCGAACGATATATATTGGTCAAAGTGCTAGGAGACCTGTTCAGTCTATTGGCACTAATGGTATTAGTCCCTTTTGTTTTAAAGTCATTGTTATTCCAGTTTAATTTGTGTATCTACTCCATCATGGTCTACACAATGTCTGACATTATCTTTGACAGAATCAATTAGGAATTGTGTTTCATTGGCTTTAGACTGAACGTATTATATCGTCTGTGTCATACAATGATTATATGTAATGTTTTAACGTGACAATTCAGAATTATTTCATGTTGAAATGTTGAAGTTAAAAGGTTACGCATGCTAGGAAGTTATTCTAAAAATGAAAAATAAATAATGTAAACGTTTATAACACTTGTGGTGTCGTCTGCCCGAAGAAATAATTCGCCAAACAGTGCCTGGTTTGTGACAGTTTCTGCAAAAAGCATACAAACATACAAATCTAAATTATAAAGCTTCAAATTTATATAGAATCTGATTGTTGACATAATTAATAGTTATATATAATGTCAGTGAAAAAAGTGTAAGTAGTAATTTTCAAATATATATTTAAAAAGGAATGATTTAATTCAATTCCAATTATGATCATTAATTTTGTTTTGTCACTGAAAGCTCAGAACAAGTATATATTCACAACATGGGAAGCAGAATGGTATATAGCCTACTTTTGATAATTTATGACATTTCCATAGCAAGGACATTAAGTTGTATTTCTTCTAGACTATATTTAAGTTATGTTTAGTAATGAAAACATCGGTAATTGACTACTGTTTTCTCTATTAAGCCCGTAATAACCAGGTAAATGCAAATCTATTATCTCAGTAACAATTATGTAATAAGTAATTATGTCGGATTTTTATGGTGTAGTTTCTTTTCTCGTAAACGAGTGATAGGTCATGAAGTATATCTTCTTTTGAACTGTATGAATATGAATTACGTAAATCGTATCTGATTGCTATAATACAATTAAATAGTTATCAAAGGTACCAGGATTATAATTTAGTACGCCCAACGCGCGTTTCGTCTACATAAGACTCATCAGTGACGCTCATATCAAAATATTTATTAAGCCAAACAATTACAAAGTTGAAGAGCATTGAGGATCCAAAATTCCAAAACGTTGTGCCAAATACGGCTAAGGTAATCTATACCTGGGATAAGAAATCCTCAGTTTTTCGAAAAATTGGAAGTTTTGTAAACAGGAAATTTATGAAAATGACCACATTATTGATATTCATGTCAACACTGAAATGTTGACTATTGGGCTGGTGATACCCTCGGGGACGAAACGTCCACCAGCAGTGGCATCGACCCAGTAGTGTAAATAGTTATCAAAGGTACAAGGATAATCTATTATTGAATGAAAGTATTTTGCATATTCAATCTATCAAAATTTCCTAATATTTATAAATAGCATAGAAAACTAATATTGAACAAAAACACATTAAAGTTGATATGCAACATCTGCATCGCATGTCAAGTTCAATTGGGGGTAATTTCTTAAGATGGACATATTCTTGATAAAAGCAACAGGTTTAATAAATGGATTAAATTGAGAATGGAAATAGGTAATGTGTCAAAGAGACAACAACCCAATCAAGAGCAGAAAATAGACGAAGGCCATCAATGTGTCTTCAATACAGCCAGAAATGAATGCACCTTATTTCAAAACCAAACACGTATTTCGTATCAAGCTGATCCTCAATTCTTACGTTTGCAAATCATTTTAAATAGTTTCTTTGATAATGCTGATATGTGATTTGTGAATCGCCCTGACAAGCTGCCAGTAATATTCCATTGAAATATAAACTGAAATATTTTAAAATTCTATTATCGTTTGACATTTATTTTGTTCTGCATCGACAAGAGAATTTTCGTTATAGTAATTTGACATTTATGTTTTTCTGCATTGACAAGGGATTTGTGTTAAAGTAATTTGACATTTCTACTGTGTACAGCACCAATATTAAATGTCGCCGTTGAATTTATCACCGCGCACCAATTAATTTACCATATTATTTTGTGCGTCAATGAATTGTATAAACTATTCTAAGATTAGTTTATATCGTCTTGGTGTAATTCTCAGGTAATTCTGCGAAGATGTCAGAAATAAAACATCTCTTATCCAAACGATAACGTTGACTTCCCTGTTATTCTATAATAATGTATTCTTCTAAAAATTATTGTTGCATTTATTTGTAAAAGTTTTTTCAAGAGATACTAGTTATCAAAGGTACCAGGATTAAATCTTAGTACGCCAGACTCGCGTTTCGTCTACATAAGACTCATCAGTGACGCTTATATCAAAATATTTATTAAGCCAAACAAGTACAAAGTTGAAGAGCATTTTAACATGGCCATGTAAGCGGGAGGTTTGCTTAGCCGTAAAACCAGGTTCTATATCTACCGTTTTTCATAAAAATGTTCGGAACCAAGTCAAAAATAAGACAGCTGTTAACAAAACTTCTGTTTGTTTGTATGTTGGCGTTTGTTTTTGTAGCACTAAAGTGTTGGGTTCCCTCAATCGATTTATGTTTTTTGAACAAAGGTATTTTACAGTTACAATTATTTACAGGTAAACATAAATAAACTTAGGGAGCAATCAAAAAACTATTTGTCAAAAATAGCAGACACAATGATACCAATACCCAAAAAAGTTAACGTAAAAATAACCATAACAAAACACTACACGACACCAAAGATAAGAGTAAAACGAAACTAGCCAAATTCTGGTACTGAACTGAGGTGATTTTTAGGGGCGGATCCTGCCATTTTGAAAAGGGGGTTCCCAACCCAGGATAAAGAGGGGTTCCAACTATATATCCAAATTCAAATGAATTGATCGGCCAATAAAAGGGGGTTCCAACCTGGATCCGCCAATGCTCTTTAAGGATCAACGGTTCATGCTCAAATTTAACACTAATCGTGTAATGCATCATCCAATTATTGATTATCTATCTTGTACTACAGAATTGGTCAATGTTTATATATACAAAAACATATGTTGGTTCTTTTACCAAGACGTGACAGAATGTAAATATTCAAAGACTCTATATAACAAGGTCGACTACAATAGACTATACAAATTGTGGTCAGGTAAATTTAACTACTTTATTTATTGCATTTAACTAATAGCTGGTATGATTACCATTACTCTGACATATAAATGAAAAGGTATACGAATTTATTAAGGTCCGTTTATATCAAGATGAGACGAAAATAAATATCGCCTAAACAAAAACACAATTTACAAAGATTTATTGACTTAAGTCCTAGTTGAGCAACTATTATTCGCTGCAGTAATACTCTTGTCTGTTTACCTTGAGTGTAATTTACCTTATATGCAGATGCTAAAATTAAATCACAATTTTCATAGGAGACAATAGAAGCTTTTGTAGGTTCTGTGTTTATATTATAAAATCATCCGTATGAAAAAAATGTCAGGTTTAGAATTTTTAAAAAATTGTGAATAAAACGGCAAAACAATGTTGATGTGAATGGATTAATACTCCACAAACAGTCAGTATTCCATAGGCTACCCAATTTGTATTCCGACTGGGTGTACCTAGACAATGCAGAATTCTTACGGAACCTCCTCAAATCATTATTATAACAATGAAAGCAGTGACGGTGTGATTAATATGGCGGTGAGACTGTTTTTTCCATTCGTTACTTATTTCTCAATCTTTATCTATTTATTTTGTACAAATGTATAATTTTTGAGAAAGAAGTTGGCTTGAATTAATTTACCACAATCTATACTTTTTGTGTTCAACCATTTCCAGTAATTAAAAGTATCTTCAACCGCCACTAGGTTAACATAATTATTTAATAAACTAATGAAAATCACTGAGTAGAAGCAATCATCGTTGTATAAGGTCTACTTTCTTGTCATTCTCAAACAATTTTTTAAACTGTTCACTTAATGTATAATTAATAGAATACCAATAAAGGACATTTCTTCTTTACATTGATTTCTTTTTTTCATCTACAAAACTCTTTAAAAGATTGATATTCTGACTCGGTTATGGATAATAAATTATTTGCGTTTGTAATATTAATTTATAAAATGTATCGTTGTAACTAAACCAGCTTTATTGGTTATTCTAAAAACAAAATGAATTCACAAATGCACATGATCGAATTCATTAAATCTACGTTATTGAAACTCTATTGGATAATTGTCTCATTTGGGAATCAAAACAATTATCCTTATTTTCCATGATCAAACAGGTTCAATTAATTTTCTAGCAATATGGAATCTCCAATTTCTCATACTGTGTGTAACTTTTTGTATGCCTGGCAATTGGAGAAAGAATTTATAGTTTTCAAAAAGGTTTTGATAATAATTAAAAGTTTCAAGTCTTGTTTATAGAGAGTAAAGAAATAAAAACGTCAATTGAAGCAGTCACACTGATACCCTCATATTAACTCATACATAAGTGTCATTATGCTTTTATTGCCTGTTCTGGATCCGATTCTGACTTCTTTTAAACTGGTTTTTTTTTAAATAGTTTTTAATCACATTGTTTTTTTCTTATTGACATTATTATAAAAATGGGGCCAATAGAAAATGTAAGTTGTTACAAAGTACCTACTATAGTGTTTTTTTGTCAATTTCCTAATAAAGTATGCTTATAAACATGTTATAAAGACAGACTTGACAAGTCAAATAATCACCTGATGTCTATGAATGTTATTAAGACGCATTATGTCCACTATTTATCCGAAGACTGTGTTACATCTAGGTAAGGCTTTTTGCGGTTAAAATTTGCTATATAGAATTGCATAATTCATTCAATATTTGTATTACACAAAACGAAATATTGCAAATTCAATTTTCGAACAAACTTTATAAATTTAACGACATGATTAATATTTATATTTAGTAAATAATAGGTTTTTGAGCTTATAATTAAGGGTAAATATCCTAGTATATGGGATTATCTGATAATCTCGAATTGTTTCACTCGTAGCAGCACAAATCCAACAGATATATGCTAGTTATGTTTTAAAAGAGGGACGAACGATACCAGAGGTACAGTCAAATACATAAATCGAAAATAAACTTACAACGCCATGGCTAAAAATGAAAAGGACACACAGACAAACAATAGTACACATGACACAACATAGAAAACTTAAGAATACACAATACGAACCCCAATAAAAAAAACTAGGTGTGATCTCAGGTACTCCGGAAGGGTTAGTTTCCTTAAATTATGTCTGCTAATTCAAATTCCTTTTCAGTTATGTACATTGCAAATAATGACAACTGTGATTCAATATTGTAACTTTTAAGTCGTTTTGTAAAACTTTCTTCGAACGCCTTCAATTACACAGTTTTTGTTAAATAAAATTACTTAAAAACATGTGTTTCCAGTATGACGTCCTGATTTTGACTTTGAACACTGTGGTGTATTTCTGAAACTTACTTAGTCTGTTAAAATTCAAGATTTCTCGGGCCTGTGATAAAAGCCTTGAAGGATAACAATGCTCTCCAAAGAAATCATGGTATTTCAACTATCGAATTCAATTCTTCCTATTGATATATTGAATTTTGATGAACTTTGGAATATTGATTGATATCGAATAACCTTGTCAGAGTTCATCTTCAATAAAACGTTTAGATGTCTGATATCAAAAACAAATGTCGATATTTCATCAGCTACCGCAGGCACGCAACCATATATCTTAACTCATCGGGAATCACTTGTCGCGTTAAAAGGCACAGTCTCAGTCAGCGTAATACGATCATAACATATAAGAAATACAAAAATGGAGTTCAATCAACCTCGAGCTATCAACCTTACAAGTGTAAAAACTTGCCGTCTATATATCTTCGATTATACAAGAGAATTCATTTAAGCTTAACAGTATGGTATGGTTTTGGCTTACAGAATTAAGAATAATTGAAAAGAATACAAAGAATAGAGTAAAATGAGCTCAAATAGAGAAAATAAGACATATGTGTTTTAAAATCTAAGCAATGGAAATCTTTCATAAAAAATATTGCACGTAGAAAAGATGCATGATAATATGGAGCACACAAAATAAAGCTATTATTTCCTCCAATCCTCCTCCTTCCACATATTAGCCCTACTGAACGTAAGACGAAGTATTTAAAAACGCGTAATTGTTCTTTTTATTTCAATTCCAGATCGTTGTCAGCAATTTTCTGTTATATTTTTTAGTATTATAGTATTTAATTGAGTCGGTGTTGATGGCAGATATTTTTTGCAACTATGTGTAAAATATATTCAAATACAATCTAAAAATCTTGTCGATTTGAGCTGACACAATTATACTGCATACACTTGCCTATTGTTACAGACAGTGTGTTTTTACCTTTATAAAACAAAATAGCACATTCGTTGAGGCTTAATATCACTAAAAAGAGGAAAGAATTTGTAACATAAATAATCTACGGAATTGTTACGGAAATCAAGAATAAACCAAAATATTCCAATCAGCTCGGAAAACGGATATTTGTCTTAATTATTTATAAGTTGTACTCAGAATGGACGATAAATTAGGAAACATTTAGCATCAATGTGACACGAAAAAACAACTTGTCGTTGTCTATAGTGTTTGTAATAACAAAGGTTCCTCTCAAAAATTCAAAGTCTAGACAGATTATTCTATAGGACTTAACACTGGAATTGACACACTATTCAAAAGCAAGGTTGAATAAAATATTTTATTACATTGGTTGCAATGAATTACATTGATTTCCCAGTCAAATAAAAACCGATAATTTCACATGTGAAATAAACGGAGATATTTCACTCTTTGACGTCATACAACAATAGGCGTTGTCAAGACGTCGCTAACGTCGAATCAAAACATGCGTAGGAAAAACATACAGTTCCTTACATTTTCTACATTAATTTCATAAAAAAGAGCCATCTGCCAATGTGATAAAAAGAATAACTAATCAAAAAATTCAAATATCGAAAAATATTCAACTCGTGACCGAACAACACTGATAATTAACTCATGCGCTACGCGCATTCGTGAATTAATGTGTTGTTCGGTCACTCGTTGAATATTTTTCTTTATTTGAATTCTTTGATTAGTTATTCTATAAGCATTAAAATCCCAACTGTATTAGTACTCATATGATATATATAAATAAGAAGATATGGTATGATTGCCAATAAAACAACTATACACAAGAGACCAAATGACACATAAATCAACACCAATAGTTTACCGTATGGCCTTCAACAATGAATCCTCCATGTATAATATTCAAAATTAATTTTGCCGAGCGGCGACATAAAATTTAATGGATGTGTCCTCTTTTCAAATGTACTACTAATTATCACTAAGAATTTTCAACTATAAAGTATAGACTGTCTTTCAAACTATTTTTATTTAATCGCCACATAAGATTCAACCCGTCCTCTCATACGGGGTGGGGCTCTTTTGAATATAAGAAAAACGTAAAATGTCAACGTAAAAATATTCAATATCAGCAGCGGTTATTTTTACAGGTTAAGTGAAAAGAAAAAGATATCGACTTTTTATCACTGATATTTGTACATGATTAGATTAATGTGATGGTTGTCATATTGATTTCATGTTAATTTACATTCTCGTTAAATAAATAATCACGGTAAACTATTTTACGTTTAGAAAATAATGTGTATTAAAAGACAAGTGAGTCGTGAACCAACTGGACAAGTTATATCGTCATAAGACAGAAATTTAAATGTATGATAGCAAAGTTACCAGAGAAAACATTTATCTCTTTTAAGTAGAATAATTTTTTCATTTAGTGTTCGAGAAAACAAACATTGTTTTTGTCATAGTTCGTATGCAGGTTAAAACTGTTTCTGTAATACGTCTTGTAATCAGTTGTCAAAGGTACCAGGCTAATAATTTCATATGCCATACAAGTATTACTTTTGAGCCAAAATTCCAAAGAATTGTGCCAAATACGGTCAATAATATGTAACATGTTTTCAAACTTGTCATTCATCTATCTATCGAAAACAAACTCCAAAAAAATAAGGACAATTTCTGTCCGCCTCCCATACTTATATTTCGCTTATTTGTTAACAACCTAGCTAGCCATTTGGTTGTTGGATTAATACATCATTGTCAATCAGACCACACACTGTTATTTCAATTCATCTGGTGGTATGTGTTGAACGCTGCTTCAAAAGTAAAAGTTCAAACTTGATAAATTCAATAAGCAAGCCAGTGAACTCAATTTTTGTTTTCAAACGATTATCACAAATATGTCATGCATAATTAATTTTTGATTTGAATGAATGCGACAAAAAGAAGAAACTGTACCCATACATATCAAAAAATATATATTAAAAACTACGTTCGTAAAATAATCTCCAATGTTGATACTTGTGTATACACCTTATCGCTATTGGTCCGCCATTACTGGATATCACACAGGTTCCCAAAAAATTTTGACGTCATAAAACAAAATATCTGACGCCACACTGGAAAAGTAATTGTTGTATGCGTCAAAAGTTCAAGCGGCCGGATCACCCGGGCTTAGCGATAAGGTGTATTGTTACAGACTATGTTTCGACCTTCACAATTGTTACATAATTTTTCTTCATCCCAATAAAAACATTTAATATTTGGTACGCATTATTTGATAACTGGTATTGTAGAGAAACATAAATAAATCTTAAAAACCTACAATTTTGACGGAAATCAAAAGACAGATAAATTATTCCCATCAGCCAGCACATCCTATCTTAATAATTTATTATCTAGACTCAGAAAGGACGATAACTCAGGCAATCAGTCGAAACATTTATCATAGAGATGACAAGGATGATACAAATTGCCTTCATTTGTATTGTATTTCAGAGCAATAATGTCTTACAAATAAACAAAGCGCAGATGAAATATTAATCAACATGAATGCTATTGACTATGCATCGAACATTAATCGTGGAATTGACCTTTTTCCATTAAAATGCCATTATAAATAATACTTCATTCTACTCCCAAGAAAATGGGTCTTTATGTAACGTGTGGTAGTTTATCATAAATGTACATAAAGTTAAGCACAACAAATTGATAAAGTTGTAATTTCATATTCTGATGAATAACGGTTTTGTGGGATTCACAGAAAGCTGATGTTTTCTAAATACATTGTTACATAAATATTTCATTTTCCAACAGTTCATAAATTATTATGTTAACAATAGTATAAATAAGATGCTTAAAAAAAACGACAACTACTCATCAAAGATTATAGAAATAAAATGTGAAAATCTAGCAAAGGATTCTTCTCAAATCTGAACAGGGTCGTCTTGTATTGGGGGTTAGGTATGAACAATTAGCCATTTCAAAATATAAAGGACTATTGATAATTTCGTTGTTCGTACACTAAAATGAAAATATCGCACATTGGTTGGTATTCAATTATTTGTGGCGTTGTTAGCCAATCACAGCGATTTGGTGTACCCTTTCAAAAATATTACACAGAATTGTAAAGAAGGAATGTTCATTTACTTTTATTGAGTATTTTTTTTTTCCTATTGAGTGTTATGATTTTGTCTCAATCTCAACTAACACCATATTCTTTTTATCAATTATCTTGAAATATGTATTTGATTTTTCAAGGTGAGCAAAAGAAAAACATTTGTAGTATGTATTTTTCTTAAAACTCAAGTCAATTGACTTTTTATTTCTTGTCGGTTAACTATTGATATCTTAAACATATTCCTAATACTAAAAGAAGGAGAACAATTTCATCTAATTATTTATTATAACTGAATGATTACTACAGCAAGTACCTTTTTTGCTGATAAATCCCGCATGTGTGTTCAAATCAATTCTCCCCATTGCTGACATGTAATTTAATTGATACTTCCACTTTCTTTTGATGTGTTTTAACCGTAATGAGTCAAAGCAGCACTGGCGAATCTACTGAAAACAACATGCATGTATAACAGGTGACGCTTGCTTATGATAAAAAACAAAGACGTTCATATATAATGGTTTGACACTCATTAATTTTTATGTCCAATTCCCTTAACAAGTAGTTTACATAATTTTTGTTATTGTTATTGGTGATAATAGCAGCATCTGTTTAAGGTTACGCATGCACATCATTTTAGAATTAGAAAATAAATATTAAATACGTTTAAAAAAAACATGATACTGCCGTCTGCCCAAATTAATTATGACAGATTTTTTAAAAGAAATGCAAACATAAAATTGTGAATTATAATGATTTAAATGTATACAGTCTCATTATTGAGTCGTAGTTATATATTGTCGGATTGACATGAGTCGGAGTTATATATTGTCGGATTGACATGAGTCGTAGTTATATATTGTCGGATTGACATGAGTCGTAGTTATATATTGTCGGATTGACATGATTCGTAGTTATATATTGTCGGATTGACATGAGTCGTAGTTATATATTATCGGATTGACATGAGTCGTAGTTATATATTGTCGGTTAAATAAGGGAATATTAAACCAGGGAGAATTAATTTATTCTGACTTCTGATTATTAATGGTGTTCTGCCACTGAAAGCTCGGAATAAGTATGAATTCATAACATGAGAAGCAGAATGGCATGAGGTCGACTTTTGATTCTTAGCGGCATTTCCATATTAAGGACAATATGTCGTAGTTCTTCTACATTATATTGTTAGAACAGTGATTTAAACATCGGTTTCTCTATCAAGCACTTAATAATGAAGTTAACTCGAATTTATTGTATCCTAGTATCGATGATGAGTTTATTTATATCTGTAACAATTACGTCATAAGTAAACAAGTCGGATTTTCATGGTGTAATTTCTTTTCTCGTAAACGAAAGAAAGGTTATGACGTTTGTCTTCTTCAGAACTGTACTAAAGAATATTAATTACCTAAATCATATCTGATTGCTATCCTACCAAAATTCTCGTATTTTATGAAATTATTTCGCATATTCAATATATCAACAGCTTTGTATTTTAAATATTCAGGAAGAGCATAGAAAATTGTTATTGAACAAAAACACATTTAAGTTGATATGCAATATCTGCATCTACTTGATATTAAGATTAATCAAGTAAAACTTCTTACGATGGACATATTCTTGATAAAAAGCCGAACGTTTAATAAATTTATTCTTGTTTTAAACGTTAGAAATGAAAAAAGACAGTAAAATTGTTACCGTTTATGTTATTTTCAATGATGTGTATGTCAATAAACATCTTTAAAAACGGCTACGAAAACGACACGAACAAAAAACCATAAGGGCATGCAGAGTTTACAGAAGACCTCTTTCTCTATTAAAGAAAACATGATTGCTGATAAGACACTCCTTCACAAGAGGCATAATGACACAGACATTAACATCAAAAGATCACCGTACGACCTTCAATAGTGAGAAATTCAATACTGCATATTAAAGGCCTCAAGATGACAAATGTAAAGCAATTCAAACGAGAAAACTAACGGCCTAGTTTAGAAAGTCAAAACAAAACATGTCTTTCGAATTAAACTGATCCTCAATTCATTCGTTTGCAAATCATTTGAAATATTCCACATTCCAAACTAAGAGACAAATTGAAAGAGTTGGTATTGCTTTGCTTCATAAAAAAGAATGGCCAACGTAGATACAAGTATCTTGTCTTAGGGAGGGATAAATCCTACTTTGTAAAGGATCACTCTGATTCAAACAAAAAATTCTCTGAAACTGATATTATCAGGATGCTTGATTTCTTGATTGACAACATTGTTACGTTCGGAGGACGTGTTTTTCAACAGACTGTCGGCATTCCAATGGGAACAAACTGTGCCCTCTACTTGCCGACTTGTTTTTTTTTATTATTATGAGGCAGGAACTTCTTAAGAAGAAAGATAAGAAGGATCCTTTAACTCTACTTTCCGCTATATAGTTGATGTTCTTACACTAAACAATTCAACATTTGGTGACTATGTCGAACGCATCTATCCCATCGAGCTAGAGATAAAGGATACTACAGATAAAGTTAAGTCGGCCTCATATCTTGCCTTACATCTAGCAAATTGACATTGAGGGTCGGTTGAAAACAAAACTTTACGACAAAAGAGATGATTTCAGCTTTCCAATGGTGAACTTTCCATTTCTAAGTAACAACATTCCGAATACGAATACGAATATTTTATTCTCATAAACATACATAGTTACAGAGAAATTAGTATACAATTATAATGCAATAATTATAGTGTATGCGTAAATAAATATGAAAAAAGACAGTTCATTTAATTGTGTATGTTAAACACAATTTAACTAACCAGGAGGGACGACAATTGATAATACATGTTTAATGAATCTTGCTAGTTTTTCTAATACAATAATATCAGTTGATGAGAATAACTGATTTTATTCCAGCAGCACCTGCATACGGGGTATATATCTCCCAATTGATAAGATATTCCCGTGCTTGCATTTCCTATCATGATTTTTTTATAGAGGGTTGCTACTCACAAGGAAACTATTAAACCAAGAGTTCCAAATGGTGAAGTTGAAATTATCCCTTCGTAAATTTTACGGAAGCCACCACAAGTTAATTGACCGTTATGGAATAACCGTTTCACAAATGATATCGGATATTTTCCTTACGTTGTAACTACAATCCCCTTCCCTTTGATGAATGTGACCTACCGAATTAGACTATTTACCGGATTTGTTATCACATAAGCAACACGACGGTTGCCACATTTGGAGCAGGATCTGCTTACCCTTCCGGAGCACCTGGGATCACCCCTAGTTTTTTGTGGGGTTCGTGTTGTTTATTCTTTAGTTTTCTATGTTGTGTCATGTGTGCTGTTGTTTGTTCGTCTTTTTTATTTTTAGCCATGGCGTTGTCAGTTTGTTTTAGATTTATGAGTTTGACTGTCCCTTTGGTATCTTTCGTCCCTCTTTTTTAAATAGTTACTATGAGACTGATTATATGCGATTTGCCAATCGCTCTGTCGAGCTGCCAGTAATATTCCATGGAGTTAATGCAGAAATAAACTGACACACTTCAATATTCTATTATCGTTTGACAGGAGAATTTGAGTTATAGTAATTTGACATTTCTGCTGTGTACAGCATCAATATTAAATGTCGCCGTTAAGTTTATCACAGTACACCAATTAATTTACCATATTTCTTTGTGCGTCAGTGAAATTTATAAACTATTCTAAGAATAGTTTATATCGGCGTCTCAGTTTAATCTGTGATTATGTCAAAAATTGAAAATACCTTACTTCTTTTTCATTCTATAATAATGCATTTTTCACAAAACTTCCTAATCTTTTAGCGGGTATCACCGTAATTTATATATTTTTTGCCAACGACTTTTCTTTTATTTGTCAACAAACAAATCCGTCTAGTTTTAAAGAGTTACCTTGTAATTCGAAGAGGATATTTAAGTAGATAACAAACTACAGTCTGAAACACACTATACGTAAAAGAAGAGGGACGAAAGATACCAAAGGGACAGTCAAACTCATAAATCTAAAACAAACTGACAACGCCTTGGCTAAAAATGAAAAAGACAAACAAACAACAGCACAGGAATCCTATCGAACAACGGAGCTTCTGAATGGTGGTAAAAAATATATATATATATCTATTAAAATTGCTTTGAATTTATTTATTTTTTCGTTATATACTTTTATTTACAATATATGCAAAAACTTATTTCTCTTTAATGTTATGATTCAATATAAATAACAATATTCAACGACTCAATTTTTAGCATTAACACAAGGGAATCTAAACTATTAGACGGAAATTGCTAGTAGAAATTGCTAATACGTCTTTAATACAGATGAACAACAATATATCAAGAGGCAAATCGAAAACCATTCGATTAATAAAACCGTCTAACTAAAAAAAAACTCAACAATTTATAAGTAAACAATATAAAAAAAAATACGTTTAGGTGAACCAATAATTGAAAAAAATAAAAAGTAAAATCACAAAAATACTGAACTCAGAGGAAAATCAATTCGGAAAGTCCATAATCACATGGCAAAATCAAATAACAAAACGCATCATAAATGAATGGACAAGAAAATTTCAATAACAATGCAATCACATATTTAAGTATTTATGGACACTAAACATAGATTTTAACACGAATATGACAAAGATAGAGAAAAACAAAAATAACCCAACATTTGGGAATAAGCTGAGGTGCTCTCAAGAATCAACAGTTTATGCTAACAATGTATCGTTTATCGTGTTCAGCGTATCAATTTATTGTTTATCTTTCATTGCAGGATTGATAAATGTCAAATGATAAAAGATTCCTTTAAGAAAAAACCATCGCTATATTTTAATTATCTAACCATAAGACGTGGCAGAATGTGAATATAAGAGTACCTTATAAAAAGGTCGACAACAATAGCGTTACTTTAAGTGATAACACTGAAAACATTGTGTTCTGTACATCTAACTACCTTATGTATCTAATTAACAGCTTATATGATTATATTGTAGTCCCAAAGAGAACCCAGCCATGTTTATGGAAAGGTTAATAAAGGCATAACAAAATTATTTAGTTGCATTTATTGCCAGATGAGACGATCATAAGTATCGCTAATTTACAAAGATTGATTTAGTCATACGCCGAGATAACACGTTTGTCTGTTAATATTGACTGCAACTTACCTTATTTGCACAGGTTAAAATTAAGTCACTTTAGACAATGGTAGCCTTTGTTAAAATCTACCTATATATTATTTACTCATCCGTAGAAAAAAAATCCTGTCAAAATTTATGAATTGAATGGCAAATTATTGTTGAAGTGAGTGGATATATTAGACTGGCTGTACTACGATAATGAGTAATTCTAACAGAACTCTTCAAAGTAAAAAAAGAAGCAATCATTATCATAACAGTCTATAAAAGTAGTGACGATGTGATTAATTGGACAGTAATATTGCTTTTTCAATTATGCATTTATTTCTCAATCTTTTTTCATTTTGCACAAACAAATACCTATTGAAGAAAAATGTTGGCTTGAATTAATTTACCATAACCTACACTTTGTGTGTTCAACCATTTCCAGTAATTAAAAGTATCTTCAACCGCCACAAAGTTAACAAAATTTTTTAATAAACTAGTGAAAATCCCTGAGTAGACACAAATCATTTGATAAGAACTACTTTCTCGTTATGCTCAAACAAATTTTTAAACCGTCAACTTAATGTGTAATTAATTGCATGCCAATAAGGACATCTAGATATAGAAAGATGTGGTGTGAGTGCCAATGAGACAACTCTTCATCCAAATAACAATTTAAAAAAGTAAACCATTATAGGTCAATGTACGGCCTTCAACTTGGAGCCTTGGCTCACGCCGAACAACAAGCTATAAAGGACCCCAAAATTACTAGTGAAAAAACATTCAAACGGGAAAACCAACGATCTAATCTATATCTACTTTACATTGACTTTTTTCCATCTACATAACTGCTACAAAGATTATTATTCTGACTCGGTTATGGATGATAAATTATTCGCGTTTGTAATACCAATTTGTAAAATGTATCGATGTTACTAAACCAGCTTTATTGGTTATTCTAAACAAAATGAATTCTACACATGATCGAATGCCGTGAATCCACGTTACTTAAACTCTATTGGATAATTGTCTCATTCGGAACAATTCTCCTTATTTTACATGATCAAACAGGTTCAATCACATCTCATGTAACATGGAATCTTTAATTTCTCATACTATATACAAATTATTATTTGCATAGAAAATTGAGTGTTTTTAAAGAACAAACAATATTAGAAAAACTTTTGATATTTTTTTTAATGAGAATGTGCATGTTTATAAAGGGTCAAGAAATAAAAAAGTCAATTGAAGCAGTCATACTGATACCTCCACATTAACTCATACATTATTGCACTTTTAATATGAGAGATTTGTAAACTCTGTAAAATAAACTATATTGCACGGAAGAGACATTTAATCATTTAACTCAAGCTGTCTGTAGTCATCTACGTCTGATTATAAGGTGAAATAGTTTTTCCAATAATGTTACCACAACGGTTATTTCCTATTAAAGAGGGACGAAAGATACCAAAGGGACAGTTAAACTCAGAAATCTAAAATAAACTGACAACGCCATGGCTAAAAATGAAAAAGACAAACAGACAAACAATAGAATACATGACACAACATAGAAAACTAAAGAATAAACATTATCATAAAAATGGCCAATCGAAAATGTAAGTTGTTACAAAGTACCTACTATAGTGTTTTATATCAATTTACTAATTAAGTATGCTTATAAACATGTTATAAAGACAGACTTGACTAGTTTACAGCCAGTCAACTGATCACCTGATGTCTATGAGTGTTATTAAGACTCCGTATGTACATTATTTGTCCGAACACAGCGTTAAATTCATCTAGGTTATGCTATTTCTGATTAAAATTTACGATATAGAATCGCATAATTAAATCAACATTTGTATTACACTAAGATTAATAATGCAAATTCAATTTTCAAACAATCTTTATAAATTTAACGACGTGAACGATATTTATATTAAGTAAACAATAGGGTTTTGAGCCTATAAGTATTACACGACGGGTGTCACATGTGGAGCAGGATCTGATTACCCTTCCGGGGCACCTGAAATTACCCTTAGTTTTTGGTGGGGTTCGTGTTGCTAACTCATCTGGTATCACTTGTCGCGTTAAAAATCACATTATCATACAAGGTAACAAAGACAATACAAAACTAGAGTTCAATCAACCTCGATCTATTGACCTCACAAGTGTAAACACTTGCCGTCTATACATCTTAAATTAAACAAGAGAATTCACCCAAATAAAAATCATGGGATGATTTTAGCTTACAGAATTTAGAATTATAGAAAGAAAACAAGAAATGACATTTTCGTATTAAAATATAAAGAATAGAAAAACATTACGTTAAATCTAATTAGTTGAGCCCAACAACGTGTTATTGTTTTAATTCAAGTCCGGATCGTTGACAGCAAGTGTTGTTTTAGTATGATAGCATTCGATTGAGTCGGTGTTTGATGGCAGATACTTGATAATATAAGTGCAATATATATTCACAAATAATCTACAAATTTTCCAACTTCTCTATGTCATCATTTCAACTTCTAGTAATAACATTTAGGCTTTTCTAAAAATAGTGCAGTTGTTGCTAAAAACCACTAAAGAAACAAATATAGAATTTGTATCATTAATATTCTACGGAATTATCATGGAAATCAAAAGTTAACCAAAATATGACTATCCGCTCGCAAATCGAAAATTTGTCTTTATTATTTATAACTTGTACGCAGAATGGCCGATAAATCAAGAATCATTTATCATCGTGTTGACACGAAAATAACAATTTGTCTTCGTCTATATTGTTTGTCATAACAATGGTTTCTATTAAATAATCATAGAATCAAAGTGAAGACCAAGTATTCTATAAGACTTAACACTGGAATTATCACTCTATACAAAAGTAAGGTTGAATAAAATATTGCATTAAAATCCCAAGTGTATTAGTACTTACATGATATATAGAAATAAGTAGATATGGTATGATTGCCAATAAAACAACTATACACAAGACACCAAATGACACAGAAACCAACACTAATAGTTTACCGTATGGCCTTCAACAATGAGGAAAGACAATACCGCATAGTCACTTTTAAAAGGCCTGAAATGACCACCGTAAAAAAAATCAAACGAGAAAACTAACGACCTTAATTATGTATAAATTGCAGACTCCTGACCTTGGACAGACACATACAGAATTAAGTGTGTTTAACTCGTTTAAAGGCACAAAATCTCCCCTTATCTATGATGCAGTACAACATAAGAACACACTCTAAAAATAAGAGTGTGTTTGGCTAAAACGTATGTTTTAAAAATTAACTATAGTACAAAACTATTAAAGTTAAATCCAGATTTTTTTTAGACGGACAAAAGTAGTTGGTTAGTGAAAGTAAATATTAGTCCTAAAATGACTTGAATCTCAACGTTTTTGATGAAAATTATGTTTGTAAAACAAGTATATTAATAATCCAGAGCTCCATAGCAAAATCAAATCCAGGAAGTCTATTAAAACTAACAAAACCAAATGCCAACAATAAACGAAACAAGTGCAAAACATAAGACTTTTAGAATATATCAACAGTAAAACTTCTATCTTGGTGTGATGAATAGCCTTGAAGACATTTCAGTAGCTGTCACGTGTCAATTGAAACATCTCTTCCTTTGCATTTAAGACAGTTTAAGACACTTCCCATGATTGTTAGCATGTGATTTGATTTGACCTTCATTTAGTGGTATTGAAGGTTGTGATTTGACCTCCATTTAGTGGGATTGAAAGTTGTGATTTGACCTTCATTTAGTGGAATTGAAGGTTGTGATTTGACCTTCATTTAGTGGGATTGAAGGTTGTGATTTGACCTTCATTTAGAGGGATTGAAGGTTGTGATTTGACCTCCATTTAGTAGGATTGAAGGTTGTGATTTGACCTTCATTTAGTGGGATTGAAGGTTGTGATTTGACCTTCATTTAGTGGGATTGAAGGTTGTGATTTGACCTTCATTTAGTGGGATTGAAGGTTGTGATTTGACCTTCATTTAGTGGGATTGAAGGTAAACAATTTACATTCAGAATTCACTTATGTTAACTGCTTGATCAAGGATCTGAAGTCAGATGATATACATTACAGGAGTTCTCAAACACCTGTCCTGTTCGATTGCACTTCTGCACTTAATCAATATCTGTTTCACAGCCATGACCAATTCAAACATAGTAAGAACATCTAATAGTTTTTAGGTTTACACTGTCTGACTTTATCTACATAAAAGCAACAGTAGTATACCGCTGTTCAAAATTCATCAATCGATTGAGAAAAAACAAATCCGGGTTACAAACTAAAACTGAGGTAAACGTATCAAATATAAGAGAACTACGACACATAAGAAACACCGAAACGAAGTAAAATGTAACAATGGCCATTTTCCTGAATTGGTACAGTGCATTTTATGAAAAAATGTCTTTTTCTACGACAGAAATAGTTTTTGGATGTTGATTAACCGTTTTTCATCTCTTTTATACAAGTGTTATGGTAGTCTTAATGGTTACAGTAAGAACGTGATTAGCCAGATTTTATATGAGCAAAGTGATTACATATAGTGAAGCATGCTACAGAGTCATTTAGGAACAAACACCAATAAATAATGTATATGTCTACAACACCTGATACTTTCGTCTGCAAATTAAGTTAATTTACCAAGAATTGTCCAGTTTCTGTGTGAGAGTCACGCAAACATGCAACTCTAAAATCTTAAACAGTTACTGTCAATGAATCGAATATCTCCATGCTAATTTGTTGTTATCAATATATTTTTTCATGAAAACGTGAAACTCTGATAAAGATAAGTCATATGTTTCCAAATATTAATATTGACTGATTAACTTTTCAAAGGAGAATATTAAATAACTGTGTGCTTTTACTGGAAACTCAAAATAAGCGTTAAAAGAGGGACGAAAGATATTAAAGGGATAGAGTGAAAATAAACTGTCAAAGTAATGGCTTAAAAATTAAAAGACAAACAGACAAATAATAGTACAGAAAACACAACATAGAAAAACTAAAGATTAAGCAACACGAACCTCACCAAAAACTAGGGGTGATATCAAGTGTTCCAGAAGGGTAAACAGATGCTGCTCCACATGTGGAACCCGAGAATAATGTATCAATTGGGAGATATGTACTCCGTAATAATCGAAGACAGTATCACAATGACACGTTTTCGACATTCTTTTCTTTTCCAAATCAAAGATGAAACACATTTTCAA
Organism: Mytilus galloprovincialis; assembly: GCA_037788925.1. Classification (NCBI taxonomy): domain Eukaryota; kingdom Metazoa; phylum Mollusca; class Bivalvia; order Mytilida; family Mytilidae; genus Mytilus; species Mytilus galloprovincialis. The sequence continues at coordinate 73,900,784 of CM075342.1, read as the reverse complement.
ATTGCGTTCATGAGAATGTTTTAAAAAAATAAGGTTGGTCCAAGAGTTTCTATATTTCCCATATAGACTTTAAGTAATTTATTATAAATTTCTAGTGCAGTTTATCGGTTTTCTCACGTCTGGCGTATTAGATTTTAAACCTGATACCTTTTGTTAGCTATTATACGTGTGTTGCTCTGTCCTATTTATTTGTATTGTAGTCTTGTCATGTAATGCTGTCATTTCAATGTCATATTTAACATTGCCATAAAAGCGGGAGGTTTGGCATGCCACAAAACCAGGTTCAACCCACCATTTTTTTTTCTTTTAAATATCCTGTACCAAGTCAGGAAATTGATCATTGTTATATTATATATAAAAAAGAAGATGTGGTATGAATGCCAATGAGACAACTGTCCACAAGAGACCACAATTACACAAACATTAACAACTATAGGTCACCGTACGGCCTTCAACAATGAGCAAAGTTCGTTTCTTTGTGTGTTACATTTTGATGTTGTGTTTCTCTTGTGTCGTTGTTCTCCTCTTATATTTGATGCGTTTTCCTCAGTTTAAGTTTGTAACCCGGATTTGGTTTTTTTTCAATCGATTTATGAGTTTCGAACAGCGGTATACTACTGTTGCCTTTATTTACTGTATTAATGCATTAACTATAGTAAGGGATCTGATAAAAAATATATTTCCTCCTACTATTTGAATTTTAAACTTTCCTTACATATGTTTTTAAAAAATAGATACATGTGGCCGATTGAGCTCCTAATAAAAAGGTTAGCTTGAATCCATTACAACTTTAATCATGTTGTCGCTACAAATTGTGTTTTAGAGCACATTAACATAAGATAAAGGCAACAGTAGTATACCTTGTTCAAATGTTACTATTTGATTTAGAGAAAAGACTTAAACCAAGGAAAACACATTAGCTATAAGAGGAGTATAAAGGAAAAACAGAAACACTGAGGTGAATAAAAAACAAATGAAAACGAAAAATAGAATAAACTACCTTGACATCGTATTAAAATGTGCTAGAGTTCAAAATCAAGAAGCACGCAAATTTTAAATGAGGACAACCACAACTAATCCACATTGACGTTTCTTACACGATTTTATTTCTGCAGAAATGTGGTTCAAAAATAAACATTGCTTTTATGTATGTCAACCTGCAAACCCAATTGCGATGAATATAAATTTAATACAAACAGTTTCTATGGGAATGCTGATGTGTGGTTGTGTAATGGCACTGACGAGCAGCCGATAATAATTCTATGGAAATGATGCCAAAAATGTGTTGAAATTGTTTTATTTTCTGGTACCATTTGACATTTGTTCTTCTATATCGACATGAAAAGTTTTTTGTTTAAGTAATCTGACATTTCTGTTGTGTTCAGCATCAGTAGTAAATTCCATCGTTAAAGTCATCTCCGTAGACAAAATGATTTACCACAGTGCTCAATTCATCAATTAGTTGCATTAACTAAGGATTGTTTATAATCGCTGCGATGTAATTTTGAACAGATATATCATTTTCATGAGGGGTATTTGCGAAAAATTTTAGTCGAGAGAATGTTAAAATTTGCGAGCCGTAAGTAGTCTCAAGACTGGTATTTTTCGCAAAAAAACCCTTAACATGCTATATCTGTTTTATTACACCGAATGTTAACGTTTAAAACGCATTGATGATCGTGACGTTACAAATAAACTCATCATAGGTACCAGTACTAAATTTTGTTTATACGCCACACGAGCGTTTCGTCTACAAAAGACTCATCAGTGACGCTCGAATCAAAACAATTAAAAAGGTCAAATAAAGTACGAAGTTGAAGAGAATTGAGGACCAAAATTCCTTAATGTTTTGCCAAATACAGCTGAGGTTATCTATACCTGAGGTAAAAAGCCTTAGAATTTCAAAAATTCAAGATTTGGTAAACAGTTAATTAATAAATATAACCATATCAATGATTATTCATGTCAGCACAAACGTGCTGACTACTGGGCTGGTGATACCCTTGGGGAAATACAAACGTCCAGTCGGATAGAGTATTTTTTGGTAAATACCACGGCAGAGAGGGTAAAAGGGCATATCCTTTTTGCATATACCCCGGTGGCGTTAAATAATGAACGATATTCATTGATAACAGTAAATTGTTGAAAAATACACTGCCTATCAACCAATCAACACCCAGGATTCTTACATAAGGTGTAATTACTTCAGGAACACAAATATCTCAGCATTACGTAGCCTTCATATTATATCCCAATCTATTTTATGACCATCCTAGAACTCTCTACCGATTTTTTTTACCTTTAACAATACACGTCTTATATATATTTTTCACGGGTTATCTAAAATGGTACCTATTGTAGACATTTTAAAGATAAGATCTCGTTTCTAATTGAATTCAAACTCGTGAGTCGAAAATAAACGGACAAAGTCATGGCTAAAAATCAAAAGTGTAAATGTTTCAACTATACAGATAACTTTGATTTTTGTTTTATTTCCTCTCACTATTTGAGTAGTATTCTTTCCCTAAATATGTTATCAAACATTGGAAACCACATGTTTGATAAATTTGCTTATTCTTAACAATTTACAATTATTGGGGTTGTCAGCAAACGATAATACGACAGCCAAATAAAAACGACACAGTGGTTTATAAACAGCCTATTGTAATAGACAAGTATTGTAGTCCTAAAATATCGAATATATCTTAGAATAATTTAATTTTGGATGTAACGCGTCTTCTGATTGGCTGACGTTATTTGTTATCAGCCCATAGACATAATTTAGATATGTGACTGTGATGTCACGTTTTTTCTTGGTTTTCTACGGTTTAAAATGGAATTTAGAATTAAATTATAAGAAATGACTGTAATATTTTTTCTGTCTATTCGAAATAACATAAAAAAATGTGGTGCACACTGTTAAATAACCCGCTACGCTCGTTATTAAGTGTGCACAAATTTTTTTATGTTATTTCTTCATAGACAGAAAAAAATATTACAGTCATTCCTTTAAAACATGTATAAAATGAACATATTAGTAATATGTTGATATGTTGCAAGTTCTATATGTGAGAGACGACGAAGTTCTTTTATGTCGTCTCCTATACATTTCTTAGAATAGGATATAGGATAAATTAAAGCAACCGCCCGGAGACCATTTACATTTCATATGGTGTTAGTATGCAGGGCGCATTTCAATACACGGTTAGAAGTAGCAGTGCCTCTCTTTATCAAATAAAGGCAACAGTAGTATACCGCTGTTCAAACTCATAAATCCATGAACAAAAAACAAAATCGGGGTAAAAAACTAAAACTGAGGGAAACGCATAAATATAAGAGGAGAACAACGACACAACACTACAATGTAACTAACACACACAGAAACGGACCAAGCATCAGACAAAATCCCTCGAGAATAATAAATATAACATCAAAACCAAATACATGAATTTGGGATAGACAAGTACCGTGACACGTCTTATCGCAATGTCAATTTACACTCAAATATAAGAGAAAACAAACGACGCAACGTTAAATTGTAACACACACAGAAACGAACTATAATATAACAATGGCCATATTCCTGACTTGGTACAGGACATTTTTAAAGGAAAAAATGGTGGGTTGAACCTGGTTTTGTGGCATGCCAAACCTCGCACTTTAATGGCAATGTTAAATATAACATAGAAATGACAACATAATATTACAGGACTACAATACAAATTAATAGGAAAACGTATTAGACAAAGAAACACATGATTAATGAATAACAAAAAGCATCAGGTTTAAAATTTAATACGCCAAAAACGTTTCTATGGAAAAAGATTTCAACAGACGAAGAAATTGTTGATGAACGATTGAAATAAATTTCTTTCACAAAAAATCTAAATGTAACAAGTTGTTATTTTTGGTAGTTGTGTTTGTATAGACCAATTGCAGTAGGTTAGGGTGCAATACGGTGTATATGGGATCAGTAAATTCCATATAGAGAAACGAGTTTTAATCTCACATTTTATTGAATGAAGCTATATCAGCTATAGTTGGAGGAGGGGATAATGCGTCTGGGCAATGTTAGGCAGTATTATCGTAGATATAAGAAGTTAAAAGTTCATGGACACATAGGCTTAACATGTTTAATACAAAATTAAAGACACGACCTCTTTCTACATACTCAGACTCTTGTCTGTCTTTCAAGTCTGATATGAGCGTCACTGATGAGTCTTATTAGACGAAACTCGCGTCTGGCGTACTAAATTATAATCCTGGTACCTTTGATAACTAATTTCAAGGAAAAAACATGCATAATGAATACACAGGTTGTTTTATAAACGATATTAAGATGTCAAGATTCCAATAAAAGATGACCTATATACATGACCTATATATATTCTAAGCTTTCCAACACTATAGTGCTTTCTGTTAATTATTGAACATTTTCTGTCTAGGCTCAACAATTAAATATTTAATAACCTGTCGGAAAGATTGCTTCTCATTTAAACATCAGATTATACATACAACTGATGTTGAAAATCTATAAAATTGAGGTTAAAATGTCATTTTGCATTATTTTCATCAAACTTATATAATAATTTATTTGAATATTGACATTTTTAAACAAATTTTATTTATAATAGATCAAAAGATAATTATTTTTTTGGTTTTTTATTAATCAATATTTCTACAAATATTAGGTAAATTGTGGAGGAGGGCCTCGTTGTCCTGAGGGTAAGGCGTATACATACAATATTACTAGCCTGTCATAATCCAGAAGTCTCGTTGACCTAGTGGTCAGGTCGTATACATACAATATAACTAGCCTGTCATAATCGAGAAGTCTCGTTGGCCTGGTGGTCAGGTCGTGTACATACAATATCACGAGCCTGTTATAATCCAGATTATGTGCTTGATCCTATCACCTTACAGGTGTGTCCATTTCCTTGCCCAATGTAAAAAGATTGCAGGGCTTAAGCGTCAACCTCCTAACCTAAGGTAAAAAGATTGCTGGTTTATGAAGGTCAGTCGTTCTCTTATTCTAATGCGTCCACCTCCTACCCCAATGTAAAAGGATTGCTGGTTTATTGGAAGTCGTTTGTTCTCTTAACCTAATGCGTTCACCTAACCCGGTGAAAAAGGATTGCTGGTTTTTGAAGGTCGTTCGTTCTCTTAAACTAACGCGTCCACCTCCTAACCCAATGTAAAAGGATTGCTGGTTTTTTGAAGGTCGTTCGTTCTCTTTAGCTTATGCGTCCACCTCCCAACCCAATGTAAAAGGATTGCTGGTTTTTTAAGGTCGTCCGTTCTCTCAAAATAATGCGTCCACCTCCAACCCAATGTAAAATGATTGCTGGTTTATTGGAAGTTGTTTGTTCTCTTAACCTAATGCGTCAACCTCCTAACCCAATGAAAACGGATTGCTGGTTTTTGAAGGTCGTTCGTTCTCTTAAACTAACGCGTCCACCTCCTAACCTAAGGTAAAAGGATTGCTGGTTTTTGAAGGTCGTTCGTTCTCTTAACCTAATGCGTCCACCTCCCAACCTAATGTAACAGGATTGCTGTTTTTTAAGGTCGTTCGTTCTCTTAAACTAATGCGTCCACCTCCTACCCAACGTTAAAGGATTGCTGGTTTTTGAAGGTCGTTCGTTATCTTAAACTAATGCGTTCACCTCCTAACCCAATTTAAAAGGATTGCTGGTTTTTGAAGGTCGTTCGTTCTCTAAACCTAATGCGTCCACCTCCTAACCTATGTAAAAGAATTGCTGGTTTTTGAAGGTCGATCGTTCTCTTCAGGCAATCAGACCGGCACGACACAGCCAAACTGCCGAAATAGTGCAGGAAATTACGGAATCAATATGGCATGAACCAGCGACAACATAAATGCCAGTTAATGTTCAAACAATAATCTGACAAACTAAACAACACTTGCTTATGCTACAAAACATTTTAATAGTAAATAGTTATCAAAGGTACCAGGATTATAATTTAGTACGCCAGACGCGCTTTTCGTCTACATAAGACTCATCAGTGACGCTCATAGCAAAATATTTATCAAGCCAAAAAACTACGAAGTTGAAGAGCATAACTGTTGTAATGACTCTAATCGCTTAAAACAGATGTATTCGAAAAATTAACCTTATAACGAGGTCAAACCATTTTCAGTGAATTGATTTGCTTTTTACAAATAATCAAATTGAACAAAATATAATAGATTTTTCAAAGAAATCTATCGAATTTAACTGACAGTAAATGTATTTGTATTTCAATCCCGTAATACACTTACTTATATATGAATTGTAAGGGTTTCGTAGGAAGAAAAAATTATGTCTGGTTTTATTACGTGGTTTTATTAGAAGAAATCCCGATAACTGATACCAAATTCAATTACGAGAAACTAAAACGAAATTATTTGTATTGTGTTATTGCCAAATGAGACGTACCGTTTACAACGTATAAAATAGTCCTTACTGAAACAGGCAATATATCTCACAGAATAGACACTCTAATGGTTTAATTATTAGTTGTTATTTTCTTTGACCTATCTTTCGGTTATTGCGAGTACTCTTGTCTCAGTACATATAGCTTTTTTTTAATTCTTAGCTATTGTTTGTGCTTATATGACCCATTAACCTGTTCAAAGCAAGATAAAGAGATGTGAACGATACCAACGGGATATCCAAACTCGTAAGTCGAAAATAGACTTATAAAATTCTTTATTTGCCTGTCTTGTCATTGTCTTCTAGAGAAACTTTTTGTCATGTATCTCTACCATAAATCGTTTATCAACCCTTTCCATCACTTGATTGTTTGAGTCGACGAGGTTAACGGCAATGATTAAAAAAATCACGAGTAGAATCGTCTTTAAATAAAGTAAAATAACAAATACACCAAACTCCAATGGGAAATTTTTGGTTTTTGAAGGTCGATCGTTCTCTTCAGGCATTCAGACCGGCACGATACCGCCGAAACTGCCGAAAGAGTGCAGTAAATTACGGAATCAATTTGGCAATATGGCATGAACAAATGACAACATAAAGGCCAGTTAATGTTCAAACAATAATCTGACAGACTAAACAACACTTGTTTATGCTACAAAACATTTTAATAGTAAATAGTTATCAAAGGTACCAGGATTATAATTTAGTACGCCAGACGCGCGTTTCGTCTACATAAGACTCATCAGTGACGCTCAAATCGATACAAAGCTAGAAAAAAGGTAATCCGTTACTTTCCTTAGCTGGCTTTAGTTTCCGGTTTGGCACATTTTATTTTTCATCGCATAACGTTATGGAAGATAAAATGATTTGTAAAATCAATTCGTTAATTGTATTCTTAAAACGAAAACAAAAACAGCTACAATAAGATTTTAAAACGATCTTTTTCTTGTAAATGATTAAAAAGCGATTATTTCAAAAATGTATACCAATCAGAAACATAAGTTATCTTAATGAAATTATCAAATGACCTAGAAATATTTTTTAATTATACATATACACCACTGTCCAAAGTTATGACAGGGTGAGTACTTTCAAACAAGCTTAACCATGATATGTTCTGTATGTGCGTGTCCCAAGTCAGGAGCATGTCATTCAATGGTTGACTTTTGTTGCTGTGTAACATTTTTTGGTTCATTATTTTCTACATCAATTATATCGTTAGTTTTCTCGTTTGAATTGAATTACACTTGTCAATCAAGGGCCTTTGATAGCTGACAATCGGGTATGTGCTTTGCTAATTGTTGAAGGTCGTACGGTGACTTCTAACTGGAATTATTTGTGTTATTATTTCTTTTGTGGAGAACTGTGTCGCTGCCAATCATACCATATCATATTTTTTATATGAGTGCAGCCGTATTTACCAAAGCTTGATTACGCAGTCGATTGTATTTTTAAATCGTAAGGTTTCAAGCGGTCTATTTGGGTTTGTTTGTTTGTTTTGTTTTGTTTTTTGTTTTTTGTTTTTTTTTTGCTTTTTTTGTATTCATTATTCTTCAAACAATCAACTTACAAGATACAAAAAATATATTCTGCAACGCGGGTTTTTGTCCTGACGTCAATCGGTTAATCACCAGACCAAAAGTTTGCAAAGCCCCGACCAGGCAGAACACGTGTATGAGATTTTAGTCCGAAGTTCTTATACAGAGCATTCACATAGAATATATATGTTTTATATTGTGTTTTCTCTTAACAATATGTCATATATTCTCTTAGGCTATGAATTGATAAAACCTTACAACACTTAACCTACGCGATGTCATTGACCGAAGTTAGAACTTTATAGTAATTATTATTGCAAACGGAATACCATTTGTTCATAGAATGATCATAACTAGATGGTATCAAATTAAAACAATTATATGCATTTTAAAAAACATAACGATGATAATGCTGCTGTCAGAGTTCTTTGTATGATTACACATATGTATTTGACTCGACTTTGAGGTCGGTAACTGTAGTCCTATTCGGTAAAGATCATTAACTTTGTTAGACAAATACATTTATGCGAGAGTTTCAATACAACATAACCCATTAGTTCGCCTGTTACTGAATGTCATCATATATTGTAAATATATAAATATTTAACCGAAAGAGATAAAATAAAAAGTATTTATACAATATTATTTCATTGTTTATTTATGATCTTGAATGGAAACGAGTATAAAATAACGCTGGCAAATTAATCATTCTATTGAAAATTATACATTTAATGAGGCAATAGATTTTCATTTCTTTTGAAAATCAGTAACTATTATAAGCACATGAATGAGGTAATTCCATTAAAATAATAGCTACACAAAACTAGTCAACTTTGAAAATGTTTAAATCATTCTCCATAACATTTCCGTAAAGATTGTTTTAAATTTAATTGGATTGCATCAGGTATTATTGCTCTATTGTCATACCATTATGTTTGTATTTATTAAATGTCAGAAAACCATGGCGTTTGTATTACTATTATATGCGTGTGTTTTATGTTACATATTCCTGGGTAGTTCTCTAACAACATGGGATATTCATTATATTTAACTTACATGTGTTTTGTCTAATGTCGAACTAATGATATTTGTTTTTACTTTGCACTTTGATTTATTTTTTCTTCAACGATATCAATATTTTCTTTGTATATTCAAATGTACAAAGCTTAAATATGCAGGTGGTTTCAAGTGTGACGTTTAAAGCGGACCATCGTTTTCGTTTTACTTTGATAAAACAATGATTGAATTACATATATAAAATTGCAGATGAGATACATTCCATTCTTGAATAAACATTAGATGGCTAATATCCATGCGCACCACGTGTGTTTTTGTAATAACGTCCAGCGGCTAAGCAAACTACATACGTTATTGCCAGGGTCATACTTCATTTTCTCAACAAAGAAGCATAGCATGATGTCACCATGGTTTCGTGGCTAAGGTAGAGAGAAGTTATTTGCGAAGCCCGGATCAAGCAAAGTCATAAAACATTTTGACATGAATATCAATAATATGGGCATTTTTATAAACTTCCTGTTTACAAAACTTTGAATTTTCGAAAAGCTAAGGATTTTCTTATCCCAGGCATAGATTACCTTAGCCGTATTTGGCACAACTTTTTGGAATTTTGGATCCTCAATTCTCTTCAACTTTATACTTGTTTGGCTTTATAAATATTTCGATTAGAGCGTCACTGATGAGTCTTATGTAGACAAAACGCGCGTCTGGCGTACTAAATTATAATCCTGGTATTTTTGATAATTATTTAAACCACTGGTTCGATACCACTGCTGGTGGACGTTTCGTCCCAGAGGGTATCACCAGCCCAGTAGTCAACACTTCTGTGTTGACATGAATATCAATAATGTGGGCATTTTTATAAATTTCCTGTTTACCAAACTTTGAATTTTTGAAAAGCTAAGGATTTTCTTATCCCAGGCAAAGGTTACCTTAGCTGTATTTGGCACAACTTTTTGGAATTTTGGATCCTCAATTCTCTTCAACTTTATACTTATTTGGCTTTATAAATATTTTGATTAGAGCGTCACTTATGAGTCTTATGTAGACAAAACGCGCATCTGGCGTACTAGATTAGAATCCTGGTACCTTTGATAACTATTATTTGTTGTACATACTTTTTTTAATTACTTTGTCATATATTATTTGTAGGTAATTAATTAATGAAAACGATTTGTTCATAGAACTGTGTTTTCTCAAAAACAAATAATCGTATGCATACTAAAAAAAAAACATAAAAAGAATTAATAAATACTATTAAAATAAGATTATGTAAGAGAGTTATAATCATTACTGCAGACAGAATACCATTTTCTAATAGAATTGATCAGAATTAGATGTTATCAAATCTAAACAATTATATGCATATTAAAAAACACAACAATGATGCTGATGTCAGTGTTCTTTGTATGATCACACATATGTATTTGACTCGACTTTTAGGTCGCTAAATGTAATCTGACTCGGTAAAGATCATTAACTCTATTATGGAGTAGACGTTCGAAGTTGCAAAACTCGTGTCTAATCCTATTGTCAATGTTTTAGACAATAAAATATGTTAAACTAAACTTTATTAGAAGATTACAATTATGCGAGAGATTTCAATACAAGATATCCCATTAGTTCACCCGTTACTGAATGTCATCATTTATTGTAAATGTATAAATATTTAAACAAAAGAGATAAAATAAAAAGCATTTAAACAATATTGTTTTATCGTTTATTTATGATCTAGAATGAAACCGAGTATAAAATAACGCTGGCTAATTAATCATTCTATTGAAAATTATACATTTAACGAGGTTTCTGGTTTTCATATCGTTGGAAAATCAGTAACCATTATAAGCATGTGAATGCCATTAAAATAATAGCTACACAAAACTAGTCAAATTTGAAATGTTAATATCATTCTCCATAATTTTTCAAAAAAAGATTGTGTTAAGTGTAATTTGATTGCATCAGGTATTAGTCTGTTGTCATATAAATATGTCTGTATTTATTAAATGTAGGAAAACTATGTATTACTTTTTTATTCTTGTGTTTTATGTTACATATTCCTGGGTAGTTCTTTAACAACTCGGGATAATCATTATATTCAACCTACATGTGTTTTTTGTCTAATTAAAACTAATGATATTTGTTTTTACTTTGTACTTTGTTAGTTTTTTTTAAACGATATCAATATATCATTTGTATAATAATATGTGCGAAGCTTAAATATGCAGGTGGTTTTCAAACATGAGTTTTAAAGCGGAGTTATATGTTTTTTTTGTTTTTTTTTTTGTGGTTATTCGTTATTCTTAAAACCATCGTTTTACTTTAATAACACAATGATTAGATTACATATACAAATAAGAAGATGTGGTAAAAATGAGACAACTTTCCAACAGACCAATCGACCTGGAAGTGAACAACTCTAGGTCACCTACTGGATGGCCTTCAACAAATAAGCAAAATCAATACCGCATATAAATGGTCCCAAATGACAAATGTAAAACTATTCAAACGAGAAAGCTAACGACCTGATTTACTTCTTAAGCAATGTGCGAAATACATATCTATCCCAAATTCATGTATTTGGTTTTGATGTTATATTTGTTATTCTCATCGATTTTTGTCTAATGCTTAGTCCGTTTCTGTGAGTGTTACATTTTAATGTTGTGTCGTTGTTCTCCTCTTATATTTATTGCGTTTCCCTCAGTTTTAGTTTTTACCCTGATTTTGTTTTTTGTCCATGAATTTATGAGGTTAAATGTGCAAAAGGGATGAGACACAAGTTAATCAAACCTATAAAGTCTTCTCCCATTACTTGTTTCCCTCAGTTTTAGTTTGTTATCCCGATTTTGTTGTTTTTTTTCCATATAAGTAAGAGTTTTGAACAGCGGTATACTACTGTGGCCTTTATTTATACGTAGCAACAAAAACAACACCGAATTACAGGCTAATTCTGACTTGATACGTGCATATATGAAATTTGCTTCTGACTTGATACGTGCATATATGAAATTTGGCGGGATTAAACATGTGAGCGGGCGGCTAATCATCTGTATCAACCAAGAGAAAGTGGTATAGCCGTACAAGATATGAACAAACTATGAAAAGCAGTTGAAAAGTAGTACTAATTCATCAGAGCGATACAAAGCAGAAAAACAAGTAATCTGTTATTTTTTATTGCCTGGCACTCCAATACTTTAATTTAACGTATCAGATGCAATAGCTATGACTCCACGTGCTACCCGTAACAATGAAAGAAATGCATTAGAAAAATAAACAAAACACTTCTTACAACTCTTAATTTCATGGTTGTAGCATACATATTAAAAGCTCCTTTTCAAAATTTTATAAAATTTTAAAAGCGTTGGTCGCGTGCACATTTTTGACATGAACAGTAATGTTTTTCTTCTTCGCCAGGTGCACATTTCGAGTATAAAAGTATGTTCAGTAATTGACGAGGTTAAAATATTCGTATATCAAAAACATTCTAAAATGAAGTGTTTAACAAACTTCAAAATAATGGTTCTTTGGCACATTCTACATTTTCATTCTCTTTTCTATTAAGTGGGTTTTTTTCTTGTCTGAATGTAGTTCACAATACTTTTGGGTCGGAATAAATAATCTGACTCTGATCATTAGCCTTATTCTGAGGTTACATTTTACCATAGATTTTCATTTCCATGTAACATATCCCAACTTTAATCTAATATATATGGTGTTCAGCATAATGACATAACATTAAAAGCTCTGACTCTTTTTGGTTATATTGATTATTTATGATCTAAAGCGATAACAAATATAAAACAATGTTGGAATATTAATCATTGTATACACCTTATCGCTAATCCCGGCTAACCCGGCCGCTTGAACTTTTGACGCATACAACAATCACTTTTCCATTGTGGCGTCAGATATTTTGCTTTATGACGTCAAAATTTTCCGTGAACCTGTGTGATATCCAGTAATGGCGGACAAATAGCGATAAGGTGTATTGAATACTTTCAAATCGTTTCAAAATCATTCAGCATTTTAAAGCACATAAGTAGTATGGTATATCTTATGGAATTATAATTACATAAATTAAGTCAAAATCATTGTTACATTAGTATTGCGGGGATATTTCCATCAAGTTTTTGTAAATACGCGTGAAGAACGGTTATAATGTTGTTCAACTAGTAGATTATTATGATTTGTAAATGTCAAACAAATATTGGCGTTTATATTGACAGTGGTATGGTTGTTTTCTTATACACATATATCATTATATTTATAAACATAGGCGGATCCAGGGGGGGGGGGGGGGCTGGGGGGCCCGGGCCCCTCCTTTCGTGGGAAAAATTTGGTTGATTATATAGGGAATCACTGAAGCATGACTGGAGCGGCCCCCCCCCCCTTAGGTCAGTCAGCGGCCCCCCCCCCCCTTAGGCAAAGTTCTGGATCCGCCACTGATAAACACACATTTGTAATTGTCTAATGTCTTCAAAACTAATGGTACTTGTATTTACATAGTACTTTGTTTGAAGTTTGTTATATCATGTAAATACAAACTTCTTTCTATTAAATCTAGTGTTAAATGGTATGAACGTTTACTTTCGCAGATGCTAATTGTATATGTTGTATACAGAATTCTCTTGGATCATAATAAACTATTCAGATCTGGAATTCGTCAGATTTAGGCAATCTAAAGAGATGATAGTTTCTTGAACGTAAGACAACAACTCATCTATAGTTTTGATACATGTACAACTCTCGCTACTATTTGTAAATGATTGTGGTATCTTGATCTAATTAAGTTTGTAACTTTCTAAAAGGCAAAATTTCCTGAAGATTATTTTTTTTTTTTTTTTTTTTTTGTATTTTTTTAAACTCACTTTTACACATGTAGGCGGCGCTCAAATATTTATACATGTACATAGTGATACTTAAGTTTAAGCGTTCTGTGTGTAAATCAAGAGAACATTGACGCACAAAATTGTTACTTTCCATTACCCACTTGCAAAGTAACTAGTTTTACTGAACTTTCTTTGCAATCTTTTTACAAATAAGAAGATTCGTATACTGCATTATGCTACTGGAATACATATTAAAAACAAAAGTAGACAAAACAAAGGACTCAAAACTATTAAAAAATAAGGTGTTTGAGTTGAAAAAATACTAACCGTTTTGATTAAAACAAAGGTACAAGTTGAATATTGCTGTCTTTCCATTTAAAACAAATACTAATACCAAACGTTGTTCGTTTAAGAAAGTACATAAACTCATCATAAATACCAGGATTGAAACTTCATATTTGCGCCAGACGCTCATTTTGTCTTCAAAAGATTCATTATTGACGCTCGAATAAAAAATGTTAACGGCCCATTAAAGTACTAAATTAAAGAGCATTGAGGACCAAAAACTCCTTAATGTTTTGCCAAATACAGCTAAGGTAATATATTCATGTAGTAGAAAAGCCGTAGTATTTCAAAAATTCAAGGTATTATAATTTTATAATTATGACCATATCAATGATAATTCATGTCAACACAGAAATGCTGACTACTAGGCTGGTGATATCCTCGGGGAATAAACATTCCACCGGCTATGGCATCGTTTCTGTGGGTGTAAATTAACTCATTATAGATACCAGGATAGAAATTTTATATTTGAGTATCCCATGTAGCAGTAGTATCTCGACAGCTTTAATTCATTTTCAAACTTTTTCAATTTAAAAGAAAAACTACTAAAACAATCGAATGTTGATAGTTGTTTTAGATATTAGCAACTAAAATAGTTTGCTACAAAAAAGTATTCACAAAAAACCCAAAGTTCAAGGTAAATTCAAAAAAGGGGAATCCATAAAAAAAGACAAAATCAAACGTTACATTCTGTGTATCCAATCTAAAATTCAAAAATAGACAGATAGTAAGCCAGACGAAGAATAATCAAATCTTAACGTGCAAGTCATATGCATATTCCGTAATTTGAAATAATTTAATGCACCAGTATTGCATGGAATTTGAAAATTTTAGATTCATGACACTTATTATAATAACATACTGATGTCTGCATGTGTCCCTGAGCGGTCAACTCTGCTTATAGAAAAAAAGTTCTCCATCGTGTGTCATTCATATTATAATTGAACCCCATTTATAATATTTTCCTATTATTCCTTTGTGTAATAATATTGATCGTGATCTACTTGTTACAATGGACAAAGTAATACAATGATAGTACGGTATAGTTGTCAATTACAGAACTAAATATTTATACAACTATTGATGATCCACATTCTGATGAATACATATGGCGACCAATAAGGACAATTGAATGCACAAGTTTCAAACAGAATGCCAGAAATAGACTGACGCTATGTCTTTGCTTTTTGTGTTGTTTGTTGTGCATATGCTGATTTTGTGAAAAGGATGGATACACAATATAATTTCTTTTCTATTAAAATTTATTTTTCTAATTGAAGTTCTTTATTTTCTATAACAATAAAAATAAATAAACCCAAAGAAATTAAAAATTCAAACAACAATCTATTAGGAATCATATATTGAAAGGAATAACCAAATATAAAACAATACACGACAACATATACCAACAAGACAAAAGAAAACAACAATAATTACATTTACGGTACCAATTTATATGCACCAGCTGCGCATTTCGACAATCAATGTCTCTTCAGTGATGCTCGAGACCAAAATATTTGAGAATCAAATCCTACTAAATCATTAAGAGCTTATAGTAAAAAAAAATTTTGAAATTGCAAAACTCACAAACCCACAAGATAATCCGAGGTCACAAAAAAAATCTAGGAGACAAAAAAGGCCATTATGATTCAAACTACCAGCAACACTTTTTTTTCTGATTTTGTGTATTTACCCTGCTAGAGGGTCGGGAAGTATATCAGACTGGGCAAAGGACTCAATTGCATGTACTATACAAGATATTCATAAGCACCTGTAGTGTAACTGATTGTCATCAGAGATGGTATTTGAAATATATAAATATTCCACCGAGTTGATGAGATAAAATAAAAAGCGTCTATTGAATCAACATGGTTTTATTATTATCTAGAGTGTTTGCAAACACAAGTTAAAAATAACTTCGATATGTATAGTCATTCTAAATAACAGTGTCAAATTGAGTAGT
Organism: Mytilus galloprovincialis; assembly: GCA_037788925.1. NCBI lineage: Eukaryota > Metazoa > Mollusca > Bivalvia > Mytilida > Mytilidae > Mytilus > Mytilus galloprovincialis. The sequence goes on along the minus strand of CM075342.1, from coordinate 73,884,664 downwards.
TACTAGAATTATCATTTTAGCACGCACTACCAAATGGATGATATGGTAATGAATACGGAAATGAATTCTATAAAAATCTGGTCAATATTGTTGTTTCTGTATACTCAAAGAAAAAGTTCAAAATAGTGTTTATAGTGGTTTTAAAATGGTATAAATAGTTCAAATAAATCAAAGGTACCATGATTATAATTTGATACGCTAGACACGCGTTTCGTCTTCATAAGACTCATCAGTGACTTTCAGATCCAAAAAGTTATAAAGCGAAACAAGTACAAAGTTGAAGAGCATTGAAGACCTAAAATTCCAAAAAGTTGTGCCAAATACGGCTAAGGTAATCTATTCCTGGGATAAGAAAATCCTTAGTTTAACGAAAACTTTAAAGTTTCGTCAACAGGAACTTTACTAAAATGACCATATAATTGATATTCATGGCAACAGCGAAGTGCTGACTATTGCGCTGGTGATACCCCCGGGTACAAAACTACCAGCAGCGTACATTTGTATCCGAAGTTGTTCTTTTGTTCAATGGGTAAACATTAATTAATCATTCATACTCAGAGAACCACAATGATTGGTAAATATCTGAAATACATTGTCAAAACTGCTGGCTAATCGCATGATTTAAACAAAGGCAACAGTATAAAACTGCTTTCCAAAAATCATAAATGGATTGAGAGAAAACAAATTAGGGTTACAAACTTAATACGAGGGAAACATATAATTTATAGCAGGAAAACAACCAAACAACAGAAACACTTAGTTGCTTCAAACCAATAAAAAATACAGACATCATCAATAATGAATTAGCTCATTCGACAAAAAAGGCAGTGTCAACCTGAAGATAACCTCATAATCGGTACTTAAACTCAATTTACCAGCACTACCACTATCAACATATATTATATTCAGATTAATTCTACATCTAACATAGATGAAGACTAAATACTGGGATAGAAAACAAATCTAGCTCTGCTGGTATTCTCACAATATTCTACGTTGATACCGTGTAAGTGACCTTAATTTACGTTTTATAAGACACTACAAACCGATTGATTCTGTCTATCACTCAATCTATAGCAATAATCACGTTTTGTTCGTCTTGTCAGAACTAATTTACTAAAGACTGTCTCGAGTATGTAAAAAATCTTAAATGATTTAGTATGCATTTAATCAATGGTATAACTATCTACCAAGGTTAAAAATGGACGAGGATAAATATCGACGCACCTTTATGTCACCATAAGGACAAGGGTCAATATATTTATATTTGTCAACTAAAATATATTATTTATTTTTTTTAAACTTTTAAATAATCTAACTTTTCATAGATTTCAGAACTTTAAATTCTTACAAAATTTTCGTATTGCTATTTTGAATGTTTACCTTTGTAACGTATGAAGGAAGAATGATGCTTATGAGACATATGGCCGTTATCTCTAGATTTATGTAGAGGCAATGTATTCACTAAAAAGATGAAAACATTACATATTAAGGGAACATTCAAGGTAGAACTGCAATGATGATTTTTGTAATGAAAGTTCCAAAACTCTGTAGAACTGCAATGATGATTTTTGTAATGAAAGTTTCGAATCTCTGTAGAACTGAAACGAAATCGAAACTCCTGTGAAAGCAATGCATAAAAATAGCATAACCATATGTCACTATCTATTAACGCACTCTTTAAGTTCTCTATCTACACTTAAAATAACTACTGTTCAGTTTATACATTTGTAATGCGTTTGGAAGAAGAAATTACATAACACTTTGATTTGATAACATTATAAATTAGTCGTTATTTTAAAACCTAATGTAAAAGTGATTTTCCCTAACATACCAGATCTTGCACACAATGAATTTTGGGATAGGTCTTAAATTGGTATATGCAGGGGATTTATAAGACCTAAAATAATGAAAAACGGGAACTAACCAAAACACAAATAAATGAGCCTCCTCAAGGGGTTTTTGATAATGTGACTAGTTGGTCGTTTTTATAGTGACTATTGGATTACCAGACAAAATATTTCTTAATTATTTGAAAATGAAGGACTGTATTTTTGATAATCTGTTGAATAATTAATCAATGATTAACGAAAGTTTTTCAGCATATCATTTATAAACATGATGTTACTTAAAACATTTTTTTAGTTATCAAAGTAGTTGGCTAAGGCACTAGCATAACTTGCTATCATTGTCTTGAATGGTGTAGACATTAAACCTATATAACCATCTCCCAAAATTCTTAGCATATATAATATAAGAAGATGTGCCAATGAGGCAATTCTCCATCTAAGTCACAGTTTGAAAAAAGTAAACCATTATGGGTCAGAGTTAGTTCTTCAACTCGAATCATTGGCTCAAATCGAACAGCAATCTATAAAGGGCCCCAAAAAACGACTAGAGTAAAACCATTCACACAGGAATATACATGTATTGATGTAAACAGATTTCAATAGAAAGCTATCTTCTGAAGGTTTGGTATCTTTAAGTTATACATGAATGTACTTCTAAACGGTAGATGGGCCTGCCTTCTGTGGTCGTACTTATAAGAGGAGAAACAGCTGTTTTATGGGAATATTAAACGTTTTAAATAGATTGGTAACACATGAAAATAGTCCGGGGATGCAGGATGAGTTACAGGCAATTTGAATATACTGTTCGCTTGTATAAGTATCAATCAAATATGACGGAGCAAAGTGAAAGATCTGAGTTTAATTAGATAAGTTATTACTTCAATATTTAATCGTAGACATGAATCAACGGTAGAATTATCTGTTAAAGCTTACACAGAATTCGAATAAATATAAGGTATAAACTTGGAATCTCTGGGCCAACATCAACGTTGTAACATAACATCTGGTAAAGCATAAGTATTAAAGGTCTATTTTATGTCAAAAAACACAGATCAACTTATATCAGACTTCTTAAGAAGGCTTATTCCTATTCTCAAACGTTAAAATTTACTGAGGTGTATTGTTGGGGAATACGATGTACTGGTTGATTGTCGAATGTTAAACGCCACTGTCAGCACAGTTAGTGGTCAGTTTGTATTTAAAACAACCGCCGATCATTGGCTGAAAAAAAAAACAGAAATCGAACGTGCCTGTCAAGTGAGAGATTCAAACTAACGATCTCGGTGTTGACAGGCTAGTGATACTGTTGATGAAGGAATTTTATTTGGTCACAGGGACAGTCACACCCAGGCACCTCAGAGGAATACGATTGTTAATCATAATCATACGGGCAATAGAAACGATGCGGACTTAAAGGTCGGACAAAGAGAAACAATAATGATATAACTATAAGGCGCGATGTGGTGGGGCTGACAATGAGAAAAATATCCAACACAGTCAAAATGACTTGAATGCATCACACGTTACCAATCTTCACATGCAGAATATAAATGCGCATGTTATGTGGGAAGAAAATGTTTCTACAGAGATCTCTAAACTGTCATTGTAGTAGCTAATAAAAGCGTTTGATGTGAGCAGTGATTATCTATTAATAGTTTCAATACATAAAAGAGGGACGAAAGATACCAAAGGGACAGTCAAACTCATAAATCTAAAACAAACCGACAACGCCATGGCTAAAAATGATATAAGATATGTTACTCGTGTAAAACAGTGGTTTACAGATCTATGAGAACGTATTGCTTCCGAACCATACAATTCCTTGATGATTATCGTTGTATAAATGTCCCTCTGGTATCTTTCGCCTCTCTTGCGAAATATTAATTAAAATGTGTATATCTTTTAAAAAGAAGAGAAAAACACTTACCATTAATCAAGGTCTTTTAACGGAATATAAATCAACCGCAAATCATCCAGTATTAAAATATCGAACATAAGTGCATCAATTTATAAACCATCAAAGAAAATCACAAGCTGTGTATTGATATTTTTTTCACATAATGGATGTTTTAGCACAACCATACAATAACTAGTGATAGAGTTAAACAACCACTGCTGAGGTGTACGAACTAATGAAGAAGAAAATCGAATTCTCGTCACGTGTCTATTGCATTCTAGCAAATAAAGATTTTTTATTCTAAACCTGTTATTCTGCAAATTAAATTGATGCTTTCAACGAGGAATCATATTGAATATTTAACTGCTATATTTGTGTGTGATGTACAAGATGTTATATAAATCATCTCTACGGAGATAAACTGTTTTCCAATTGATTGTTGTTGCCTTCCGAATAACACCAATATAAACTAAATTGCCGTACAGGGTAATCATACACAAACAACGACATCTATTTGTAGAGTAGAAATAATTGACCTCTGAAGCGATGTAGATCTAACATTGCTCAGGGATTGTAGAGTAGAAATAATTGACCTCTGAAGCGATGTAGATCTAACATTGCTCAGGGATGTAGAGTAGAAATAATTGACCTATGAAGCGATGTAGATCTAACATTGCTCAGGGATGTAGAGTAGAAATAATTGACCTATGAAGCGATGTAGATCTAACATTGCTCAGGGATTGTAGTATATCCATAAATGAGGGCCTTGGTGAGGGTTAATTGCTTTATTACGCATTGTATATGTATAATAATAATAAAAAAAGATGTGGTATGATCGATAATGAGACAACTCTTCGCAAGAGACCAACTGTCACATAATGCCGTGTTCTCTATTCAGTTTATTCTATTATTAAAACCAGCATTAACTTATCTTTATAATTACCAATACTCTCGCCAATACTATGCAATAATCTCTTTTCTTTATATCAAACCGTCCTGTACACATTTTTTTCATTTATTTTCTCTTTATCATAATCGAGCATATTAATAAAATTGATAATTGAAATATGGAATGTGTCAAAGAGACAACAACCCGACCATAGAACAGACAACATGCAGAAGAAGGTCACTATATAACAGGTCTTCAATGCAGCGAGAAATTCCCGCACCCGGAGGCGTCCTTCCGCAGCTGGCCCCTAAACATATGTATACTAGTTCAGTGATAATGAACGCCATACTAAACTCCAAATTATACACAAGAAACTAAAAATAAAAATAATACAAGACTAACAAAGGCCATGCAGAGGCTCCTGACTTGGGTCAGGCGCAAAAATGCGGCCGGGTTAAACATGTTTATAAGATCTCAACCCTCCCCCTATACCTCTAGCCAATGAAGAAAAGTAAACGCATAACAATGCACACATTAAAATTCAGTTCAAGAGAATTTTTATATGTTTGCCCATTATAACATGTAATATGTAAACTATTCTGCAAAACCCATTCAAACCCTCATTAAATAATATCAATTTAGTATTTCGGGACAATGTAATATATATTTTCCCAACCTCATTCATTTTCACCTGGCAATTGAGTCTTGTGCTTAGGAAGCTTCTGTATGACTATGTGACATACATGTATAGATTGCATGTCCAGTGACAAGTATTTCAATCATATTCATGATTGTAGATATATAAGAACCCTAAATATATAAGTCATCAAAGTTGGTGATCCAATGTTTGACTAGATTAATGGCATTACTCATTACACATCCAATTCTAACATAATATACTAAATTTATTTATCCTCTGTTTCCTTTCCAATCCGCATCTAAGTTCAGGGTTTATGATTAAGGGGACACAACTGCAACATTCATGACATTTAAAATCGTATGTTTTTGTTCCGGTTATTGATTGTTCGGCTTACGACGATATGAGAATTAATGAAATTACTGCTTGAACTACACACACACACACGTAAGTGTTACAGGTTCCTTAATGTGTATTCATTTGTTTCTTCATATAAATATAATATGTGCGACATATATATAACCTACTTGACCTGCTACTATATATAATTTGTACATTTATAACCAGTTTCTGATTTTGAATCAATAAGAATATACCGGTAGTACGTATATACTGTCTTCAGTATAAATTTAAATAGAAATGTGTAAACTTGTTGGTTTGCGATGGAGAGTTGTCTCATTGGCAATCATCTTATTTCATAAAGTAAAAGCGTCCATAATAAAAAAAAATGGGACAAAGGTCGGTATTCTATATATATATATATAAGATTGAGTTCATAATATTTCTGTAATATATAATGATCTTTACTTTCGTTTTCTATTTGATTTTCTATATAAAGTAAACGGGAAATGTAAATATTTATATAAAATATAAAATATAAAATGTGTAATCGATTGATTCACTGTGTATATATAGCCTTTATTGCTAATTGAAGCAAACAAAAATAAGAAAATTAATATCGGGACAAAATCAGTCTCCTGACTAGACTAATTCATATTGTGTGATCTCTCCTGGTTCGCTTTTTGACAACCAGAGGCACCATTTGTTCCAGGCAGTGGCACATTCATATGGGGTGTAGACGTGACGTCGTCGTACACCGTCCCCGGTTTATATCCAAAAATATTTAATATATATACATATATATAATTATCATCCCACATATTCTTATATCTAGTTACAGTAAAAGACTGAAGTTCCTCTACTGAAAGTAAAATACTGAACGACAGGTGTTTCTGGAATATTAAGACACAATTAAGAACGTGACAAGAAGAAATGTGCATGCTTACCCTTCTGGGCGCCTGAGTCCAATCTAATCTTTTGCTTGAGATCCTTTTTTTTTTCTTTCTGTATTTTTTTTTTTTGTGTGGTTTTTTGTCAGTTTCAACGTATTTCTGCCGGTCTTGTGTTATCTTTTTCACCTACAAGTTATTTTTAATGCCACAACATCGGTGACCTATAAACTACTTTGTTATCTTGGTTTCTTGGGAAGGTTGTCTCATTGGCAACCATACCACAGTTTTTTTAATTTTTATATCAGCCTCTGTTGTGGGCCTGTATATTTCTATATAATTGTATATTATTCTGGATGTTTCGTTCTTAACTTAGATTTGACATATCCATCACACACAAGTTAACACACTTCATATAACATTTGTGTTTATAATATATGAATAATTAAAACAAACTAGGACTAAAATTATCACCTTTTCGACCCCCAAGTAGATTAATATTTTTTAGAAATCTGTCCTTATTAATCGATTGAACTGAAGTTTGATTTTCTATGTTATGAAATATGTATCCAACCCCATTTACAATTAGTTTTTCCTCTTCACTGTGTGGCAGTATTGAAAGCGCTGACAATAAATAATACAGACATGTTATTGAAGGGTGGTATCTGTATATTTCAGACATGTTATTGAAGGGTGGTATCTTTATATTTCAGACATTTCAGACACATTATTGAAGGGTAGTATCTATATATTTCAGACAATGATCTAAAACTATAATGGAAGGCTCACGACCTCAAGTGTACATCAGTCGTACAGAATCGTTCAGCGCATGTCACAGACTACACAGTAACGTACTTAGTGAGGAGGATAACAAGAAACTATTCGGGAAGTGTAATAATCCAAATGGACACGGACACAACTACAAGGTCGAGGTCATTGTCCGAGGTAGCGTCGACCCGGTCAATGGTATGGTAATGAATCTCGTCACCTTGAAAGACTACATGGATCAACGTATAATGCAGGTGCTAGACCATAAAAATATAGACAAAGATGTTTTATATTTCAAAAACATTGTTAGTACCGCAGAAAATATTGTAGTGTTTATATGGAAACAGTTAGAAGAAGTAATACCTAAAGATTTGTTGTATGAAGTTAAGTTACATGAAACGGATAAAAACGTGGTTTATTACAGAGGAGAAATGTTTAAAAACGGATAAAAACGTGGTTTATTATAGAAGAGAAATGTTTAAACAGTCAGAACGATTCTACCTAAACTGTAGATTTCCAAATATAATAAGGCATGCGTGCAGTCAATTTTATTGTTATTTTTTTCAATTATGAGACTGACTTTATACACCATTGAGACGAAAATTCAGTACCGTCAAGAAAAAATATTAAAAACTTAAATGAGACCATCGAACACCTGCCGCCATTGTATAAACTCTTTCAATCGGGTCTGATAAAAAAGACCATAGTATACAAGAAAGTACATATTTTACATGAAATACTTCATACACACAACCAGAAATATACACATATATGTCTCTGGCAAAACTGTTACTTTGACTTCGTCATCAATAAATATTGGCGTTAATTTTGTAGCAAGCTTCAGGGCTAAGGATCACTGTAGAACCCCTGTGGGAAGTTTGTTTTGAGTAATAAAAAATACACATGAAACTGAAATAGAAAGGCATATTGCCTGTTGCTGAGATCAGAAGTTTGTAACAAACCTTTAAAAGCGAATGCGATCTGATATGGAAGTTAAAATGTTCAGCACAATTATAATTGGTCAAAAAGGTAAAGCTTTGATTCTTCTGTAACAACGGGACAAGGAAATTAGACTTTTTCAGATATTGTCTCATATATCTATACTTAACCGGGAGGCGGTTTTCGTGAGACCGCCGATTTACTCTTTCCATTGATTTATTACAATAATTTAGAAAAACTGTAGGAATGGTGTAGAATTTGTGTAGAAAGTGCATTGTATTTTTAAAAAAAAATCGCCATCAAGGACAAAAGACAAACCAGAGAACAAATAAGACACACAAGGTCAAACAACACCATTCAACATTGAAAACTAAAATCAAATTAGAAACACGGACCCTAAAAAAACTGGTGCGACTAAAGGTGCTCCAGAAGCGTAAGCAGGTCCTTCTTGCAAGACAACAGTTGTCCAAAAAATCACGGTAATTGCTACAGGCTCTCTAGTAAATGTGCATATGACAAAATCGTACAAAATACATATAAACAAGATACAAGTTATCAAGAACACAGTGGTTTATTTCAGTTCTTCATCTTGACAGTCACTGCATGATCATTTCAAATATTTATATCCTACCAGGTCAAGATGATCCCCTATTGTCGACTTTTAAGCGATTGTCTTGAACGTTCACCTTGAAACATTTAACATGTTAACCCTGTCGCAATTTTGCGCCTGTCCCAAGTCAGGAACCTCTGGCCTTTGTTTTTTCTTGTATTGTTTTCAATTTTAGTTCTTCTGTGTGTTGTGGGGTCTAGAAAGGTGTTCATTCGCCAAAACACGTTGTTTCTGGGCCGGCAGTCCTATAATAAAAGACTTCTGAGGTTCATATCATTTACACTCAACGTTTTTTTTTTTCATGTATTTTTTTTACTATCAATGTTTAACCCGAGTTGGGGTGCAACATTGATAATAAAAAAAAAATCCGATACTATCCGAATTCGGGTTCAACATTGATAGTAAAAAACATATCCGATAAAAAAACGTTGAGTGTAAATGATATTTTTACACATTCCCCCATCTTCATTCATTTTTCTATTCACTTTAGATCAATAGTTGCTAGCCGCACTTTGATTTTAAAAATATTGATATTAAGATCTTATAATAAATAAACTGACAGAAATCACTTGTAAATCATGAAATTTGCGCAATGATTTGTCGCGAGGTATACTAGTAGTATGACAGTATTGTTCTCATTCACCAATCTTGCTATGTAAATGACACAAAAATAGAAAACAAACTACAAAACCCGCAAGACACGCAAAATGCTGCTGTTCAAAAACATTTTTTAGTGCCAGGAAACACTCAGATTTTAACGCTATAAACCCCAGAGCTTTTGGGGGCGTTGAGCGGCCCCCATACCCCCTGCCGTGTCCCATGTCTAATTTGCCGAAACCGTACCATTATTTTTTGGCATGCTACGCCTATGCATATTATAATGGTTTGTCTGTTTTTCCAACTTCAGATACTTCATTTCACTAATAGTTGTTAACAAAGCCCCTGAATGTTACAACAATGGCACTAAGGTAATAATGGTATAATGGTTTGTCAACAGTGTCGTTAATTTCTGGTTAGCATGTTTATATTGTAGTATGTTGGTCCTGGGTGTACAAGTACAAAGCCACATCTTGTCTAACAAATGTCGTCGAATATAATTTCTATGAGGTGACTTAATCTTAAAAAAATTTATTTTCCCCTCGTGTCTTAGTAAATGTAGTAGTTATGTCTTATCCTTGCTATAGTTATTTAGTTTGAATACTGTGATATTTTACTATATAGTATATCACTTTATATTACGGTAAGCTGCTTTTTGTTATTAGTTAATTGGTCTACATCCTACAACTGGCGCGGTGAGCATCACTGTCGTTAATCTGTATTATGTATGAGTCTTGACAATTATCCTGTTTTATGAAGACAATCGAAATATCTATATAAATAAGGCAGTATTTATCTTTGTTCCAGCAGAATCTCAAGGTCAGATCACAGAAACTATCGTTAGTTTAAACAATATTTATTCAGATAATTCATCATAATACGATATTATACAAAGGAAATAATATTCAGGATTCAGAAACAAGCAATTTGCTTTTACAAATCTGTCTCCTTTACAAAAATAATACACTTATTGAACAATACATAAATATAAATACTGGCATGCTCTGTAATAAATATATGAATATGAAAAAGGTGAAAGAAGAAAAAAAAAAAAAAAAAAAAAAAGAAGAAAAAATTTAATGAAAAAACAAAAAATTAAAAAAATAAAAAATAAACATGAATTATTGTAATGTATACAGTGTGAAATGCTTTGGTTCCTATTGAGTGATGAAGCATTAACATCAAGGGTTAAAACGTTTACTTTTAATAATATATTTCTGCACCAAACTAAATAAAAGACTATTTTGCTCATCTGAGAGTACCGTTGATCCAAAAATCAAAGTTTTTGTGTTAACTTGGACAGGAAGAACTGAAACAGAATCTAATAGTTCTTGTCTTAAATTAGTATATATAGGACAAGATAACAGGAAGTGAGCATTTGTTTCTACATCACCACAACGACAATTTGGAGAGTCTACTAAGTTACGAAGGAAAAGGTGAGAATTCAATGAGCTTGAATCCATTCTTAAGCGAGCATGAAAAATTTAACCAAAACGATGTCCTATATAATAAAAACTATCGTTAACTGTTGATATGATCAATGTTTTCGTTTTCGTTTTCGTGAGGGTGATAGTGGTAAAGGATGCATGAAGTTGGACAGAAACTAAAAATTGAAAGTTTGTTGGATAGAGACAGAAATTGTGCCTTCCAATAAACACCTAGACACGTACCCATCAGACAATTGTCGCAAGGGTTTAAAATAGTAAAAAGAAATATGACCTCTTAAACTACACTAAAAACGTTACTTATTTAATATTGATTATTCTGAAAAGGAAAGAACGATTAATCAACAGACTCTATCACGTGACATACTCTTGTACGTTCAAGACCAGGGGCGGATCCAGGACAAAGGGGGGTTGGGTTCCAACTATATGTCCCCATTCAAATGCATTGATCGGCCAAAAAAAGGGGGGTTCCAACCCTCGGAACCCCCTTCCCCCCACTGGATCCGCTAATGCAACTTATTCAAGATTCCATAACAAAATATCTATGAACAAATAAAATAACCTGCAATCTACATTAAATAAAGCCGTCAAGAAATTTATCAGGAGGACCTATTGAAATATCAAATGTAATATTAAAAGAAAGTAGTGTAATTATAACGTAAATGATCACTGGTCGAAAGTAGTACTGGTCAAACTGACTTAACAAAAACTTATAAAATGAGGATGTGGTATTCCCTATACTTCTGATTTTATCCCTGTAAATCAACCTTTGTCAATGCAGCTAGATAGTAATCTGCCTTCTTTCTCCACACAGTAGATGTATTGCATACCAGTGTTCGTGGCAAATTCTACAGAATATCACCACTCCGGGATCTATGATATCATTATCAATATAATTAAATGGATAAAGATTCTCTGGTTCTTATAGTGTCTCTCTCTTTCTTCTCAAATCAATATGAAATGAATAAAGATTCTCTGGTTCTTACGGTGTCTCTCTCTTTCTTCTCAATTCAATATGAGATAGATAAACAGTATTTGGTTTTACTGGTGTCTCTATCTACCTTCTCAATATGTGATGGATAAAGATTCTCTGGTTCTTTTGGTGTGTCTCTCTCTCTGATCTTTCTGGTTTTAATGGTGTCTCCATGAGATTCTGCAGATGTATAAAGACTCTTATATGACTTACATCATGGATCATTACACATCACATGAAAACCAATAGTTTAAAGTTTAGATACTGAGAATGAGTCAAAATGGTTAATATTAGGATAATGGGTAGGCTAAAACAAACCCCCAGCGGCATCCCCTATTATTTAAATAGTGCCCCCCCCCCCTTTCCGGAGATCTGATGAGTGAGGGTTTGGATGGGGTTAGATGATTAAAGAATAATGCCGTTGAAAAATGAAGATTAGAGAAAAAAGGGGTTAATATTTTGAAGATTAGAGAAAAAGGGGTGAAAATTAAATGTTTACAGAAAAACAGACCCCCGTGCAAAAATTAAATTTTGAGAAGAGTCTTTTTCATTTTTGGGCGTAAAATGATCTAAAATAGATGATCATAGATGAGGTCATGGATTTGACAAAGTTGATTTAGACAAAGTCGTTTCGCCGACTACGAGGTCTTTTTATTAGACCGATATGCAAACGCGAGGAATGGAAAATGAAACTTGAACGTTGAAATTAGCACACGATATTTCTGCAAGACTTCCACAACTGTAAGGTCTCCCGACTAAGGGAGATAACTTGAGATTACGTGCACCGGAAAACGTTCTTGACGTCATCTCCTCTGAATAGCACTTCCGGTTTCCAGCGTAACGTCATTTTTTAACAAACCATAATCCTAAAATGAATCTTTGATGTTTTTTTAGAGAATAGAAAATGAAGCAATGCATTTCCTCATTGTTGCTTCAAGATTATTTGTCCTGTTATTGCTAAGTCAAGAGGGAGCGTTGTTTTCCGATATAACGAAAAAGAAAAATACAATATGTAAGCTTTCTGCTGTGTTTATGTAGGGTCTGCGTATATTCAGATTCATATTTCAGATACTATACGTATACTATTTAAATTGCAGTAACAAATCCATCGTTACTGTCCCCCGATGACAGAGTTCCTAAACACAGGCATAGGCATAGACCGCTTGCAAACTCTTGGGTAATCAAATCAAATATGAAATTGAATTGTTGTAAAATCCAAATATTAAGATTTAAGCAACATATTCTGTAGCTTAGCACATGATGCAATAATTAATCTGTGGGTCACTGATGTGGCTCTTGACATTATATTATATTTGAGAATAAATACATATATAATGTAATTTTATTATTCTTTTATTCACAATATATATGTGTTTTTTAGCTTGATTATGACCAATGGTTATATTCCAAATATATATGTATATATATGCCTCCATTATTATTGTTGTTGTTACCAATTATGTAAATCAATTGTATCTGATTTTATGCCCTTTATGGGCCCTGTTAATTTGGGAAATAAAAATATTCTATTGTATTTATAGAATGTTTCCTATCATTTTAAAAATGCCAAACCATTAAGCCACGTAAAATCTAAATACAAAAATGCAAACTGACAAAAAATGAAAAGGAAATAGATAAAATATATCAAAATATCATGCATAAAAAGATAGTGGAGAATTCTTGAAGAACACACTTTGGTTAATATTTAAAAACTCATTACATTACTCATTGTGAACATATATCAGGCCCCCTGCCCCCCCCCCCCCTAAATGATAAATCTGCCTCTGTGGTTCTCCATAAACCTATCTAATCACAAACTAATACTCAAACTAAGCAAAAGTTTCAAAGTCAATAGACCATGACTGAGGGGCGGGACCAAATATTCTCCATGGAAATGAGATGTGCTAATGCTTATACAACTGTATACCATATATCATAAACTTACCACTAGCGGTTCCCTATAAACTGACCTAATCAGAAACTAATACATGAAAACTATTCAAAAATTTTAAAGGCAATAGACCATGACTGAAGTGGCGGAACCAAATAATCTCCATGGAAGGAGATCTCCCAATGCTTATACAACTGAATACCCATTATCATTAACTTACCACTAGAGGTTACCCATAATCTGACCTAATCATAAACTTATACATGAAAACTAAGCAAAAGTTTCAAAGTCATTAGAACATACATGACATAACTGAGGGGGAGGGGCCAAATAATCTCCATGGTAATGAGATGTGCCAATACTTTTATAACTGTATACCAAATATCTTTGACTTACCACTAGTGTTTCACCATTAACTAGACCTAATCCCAAACTTATACATTGCTGCCGCTGCCACCGACGGAAGCTGCATACCTATGTCTCGCTTTTTAACTCCATCAAGTGAGACAAAAATATCAAAAGTACAAATTGAAAGGCAAAGGGAAACTAGACCAACTCAAAAAATTAAAACATGAAATACAAAAAGTTAAACAACAAAGAACATCTTATTTGAATTATATTAAAAATATGATATGTGGTTGATGACAACCCTACAACTATATCAAAGATGTCACTTTCACCTTTCTCAAAGGATGTCCAGTCCCTTTATAAATTTATTGAAAAATGAATGTATTTGCTGTTTCTTCAATAACCCTCGCCTTACGGCTCACGAAATTTATTAACATTCTCTCGACTGGTATTTTTCGCAAATACCCCTCCTTAACATGATATATCTGTTTAAAATCTAGACTTCAAGAGGACTGGAAAAACAGGAAATTTGTTTTGATAGGCATGAAAATTTAGGGTAGACCAGAAGGTATGAAAAAGATGTATAGAACAGAACAGAATATTTTCATTTACCAAATTAGGGGCTGTGGAGGGCATATAGCATACAAACAATATTATCCTGATTATTATAAACAATAACATATGCAATACTCAGACAATAGACATGTAATAAAAAAAGAACAACAGGAATCAAACATACTTCATGCATTTTAAGCCTTTTTAGTTTTTAGATAAGCTATATAAAATGTATATTGAAAGTGCAAAAAAGTTTTTGTCTTTTTAATTAAATATATTATCATGATTATATAATCCATATTTGGACTTCATTTTAGTGATTGATAAAACACAATTTATAACTGTGTTAATTAATAATAATATGAATAAATCAATTGTGCAAAAAAGCTGTGCTTCCATTTCCATCCTTTGCTTTTGTACACACATCAATTTTGAACATAACTCCTTTGAATTCCACATGCAGTGAAGGTATATAAATAGTCACCAACTTCTATTTTTTAGGAAGTTATATAAGTTCAGTATCTCTACCAACATACTCGATATGTTACTAAATTTTATACTTTGTTAACTTCCCCAAATATAAATCTTGCAATTAAAAATTCTGGTATTATAATGTTGTAACACATACAACTCAGGTTTGAATGATACATAGAATGTTAACCCTCCTGTTAACAGACAGTAATTTCCGCTGACAGTTATCTCCTCTTACAGTCTCCCCTGACAGTAACCTCTCCTGACACTGTTATCTCATTTTAAAAGAATTGTTTTATTTTCAGGTAATCAACACGTAGGCTGCTTTACAGTAACAGTAAAAAGTCCAGCATGTCACTCTGGTAAACTTGCTCAAAGAGGGAACTATTATGTACTTGCTCTAGGGGTAACAGATTGTGATGGACAGGATTATGACCCGGGAACTATTCACTGGCAGTTTGTTAAGCCACATAATCTTACACTTCCACACTGCAGGTAACCTTCTAGCACTAACATTGACTCATGTAATATTATAAATCAGTTTCAAATCTATTTATAATTCTTGTCTTGATTATAATTATAAACATATGTTTATAGATACCATGCTTAAACTCTCTTTTTCTAATATAGCCTCTTGTTGCTGATGCAGTGTAAAACAACTTCCCCTATCAATCTTAAATTCTTATACGTATACATCTCGATGGTAAAAATTCATCCATCAATCTCCATAATATTTTTGCTGAAGGGAATCTGACATATTCTGTTTTTATAATAAATAAAAAAATGCACCAGAATGGCAATTAGATGCCTCAATACTTTCACTACATCAGTAAATTAATTTGCATTCTATAAGTTCAAGTTTTACTTTCTTTTCAGTTTTTCTATATTTTCTGATTTATTGTTCGAGAATTAGGACCAATAATTTTAAATGGTCACAATATTTCTATTAGAACTACATAGATATTAGATTTAGAAGATGTGGTATTATTCAGTGCCAATGAGACAACTCTCTATCCAAAAAAAAGTAAAATCACAAAATTACTGAACTCCGAGGAAAATTCAAATTTAAAGTCTCTAATCAAATGGCAAAATCAAAAGCACAAACACGTCAAACAAATGGACCACAACTGTTATATTCACGACTTGGTACAGGCATTTTCTAATGTAGAAAATGGTGGATTGAACCTGGTTTTATAGCGCTCAACCTCTCACTTGTATGACAGTTTATATATTCATTATTAAATGTTTGTTTTTCTTTTCCAGTAATAAAAAGAAATGTGTAGTGAACAGGAACAAGTTGAAATTAGGTGAGACCTACCATGTACAGGTGGCAGTATGGATTGGCAGAATTCATGAAAAACTTAAACTGACCATTGTATTATCTTCAGGTATAATTTAGGAAAATCATAAACTGACCATTGTATTATCTTCAGGTATAATTCAGGAAAAACTCAAACTGACCATTGTATTATCTTCAGGTATAATCAGGAAAAACTTAAACTGACCATTTTATTTTCTTCAGGGAAAGCTGCAGGATTGTGAAATAAATATCTGTGTCAGGAAATATAAAAAAGATGTGGTATGATTGCCAATGAGACATCTTTCCACAAGAGACCAAATGACACAGAAATTAACAGCTATAGGTCACTATATAGCCTTAAACAATTATCAATACCCATACAGCATAGTCAGCTAAAAACGGCCACGAAATGAGAAAACTTACTAATTTATGTACAAAAAAAAGGAATTAAAAACAAATATGTAACACAACAACAATCGACAATTACAGCTGGCTCCTGACTTGAGACAAGCACATGCATACAGAATGTGGCTGGGTTAAACATTTTTGAGGGATGCTAACCCACCCTAACCTGGGACAGTGGTGTAACAGTACATCATAAAAATGAACTATAAAAAATCAGTTGAAAAAAGCTTAACTCATCAGATGAATACAAATAGAATGCAAATAGCAAAAACACAGAGTGGAATGTTGTCGGGTACTTGTATGTATCCCAACAACAAAAAGAAACCATGTACAGATCTGATAGTACTAGTACTTGCAATTACTGACTGCTAGTTTGAACACACTAACAACTAAAAACAGTCATGCATCCAAGACCAACCTATCAATCAGTACACATCCAATGGATTTAATGTAAAGATGTCATAAACAGTACGAGAAAAACATAAACTTGTGCAATGCCAAGATATAGGTATGGACAGGTTGCAGATCCATAGTTTGCTATTAATTTACTAATAACAAAATCAATATGAATACCAATAAAACAATATTCAATGATCTACACAGTTAGATTAGTAACCTTTTAACATGTATATCGCTTTGTAATTGGTCATTCATTGGTCTGTTCCATGTTCTATGCCACCTCCTATTTATAGCCTTGTTATATGGATGTTCTATATAAGGTTCCTTGGGGCTGTTCCAAAAGATGTTTATAAGGTTCCTTTGGGGTTGTTCCAAAAGATGTTATGTCCAGCCCAGGGATGGCAACAAAAGAAATTAAAAAAATTAGAACATTACTCCCTTTGCTTTTTGGTTTTTCAAATACTACCAGCCACACATATGATGATGAATTTAGCAAGTAGAAAAAAAATGTCAATAAGATTTGCTGAAATAGAAGTCAAACTCAAATTTTCTTTATATGAATACATGACGAGGAAAAAAAGTTTACTAATTTATATAACAGCATCAAAATGATCAATATCTATCAATAAGATTCTTGAAGATAAAAGATAGAAACATTTAGCTTTCTATAAACTTGTTGTGTTATATTAAAGTGTTCAACCCTACCCTTTTATCTTTAATTTTTTTTTTTAAACAGAACAGTATTTTAATGCAAAATAATTACCTGATATTGTCAGATAAAACAATCATGTCTCACAAAATAAGTTTAGACCCACCACATCTTTGCTCCTGTCCATTACCTCTATATTGCTAGCCTTTCTTGGTCTGATTATTTTTTTTTATTTTGGTTCATTTGCATGTTTTTGCAGTTTAATGTGGCTTTCATTTGGTTGAAATAGTATACATTATTGTGAAGTGGCAAGCTGAAGTGCACATCTCCTTGACTGCAGACCAATTGGTGACCTTTGGTTGTTTTCTGTCTTTCCAGAAGTTTTACTTAAAAATTATTTTTCTTTAAAAAAAAACCCAACAGTTGTCATGTATGACACATTTTAAATGTATGTTACATAAAGCATTCTCTTTGCCATATTTGTCAGGGGTTCACAACAGGATAACCCTTTATTAAGTTATGCCTAAACCTCTTTTTTCTAAATGACATATAATTTTTTTAAATGTTTTGTTTTGCATTATTTTTTTCTGGGGTGTGATATATATTGTAAAATATATTCCATTAAGTGGTTGTATAATTAAATTCTTCCAAAATACTGTATTATGAAATGTTATTAAAATTCAAAATTGTTAAAAGTTCAAGAAATTAATCTTTAAAACTATTTTTGGGGTGATTTTAGGGAGAAGCAGTCATTCCCATGGAAGCATTGTGGCTAGAAAGGGTGTTGATGAAGGCTTTGTTGGACATGTCCAGAAGTCAGAGAAGCTTGTCAATTATCACAAAACCATCAGAACAAAGAACAACAACACTGTTATATCAATAGTTCATCAACGAGAAGCTCTAGAAACATTGACAGAAAATAGACGACACAGAAGATACCGGAGAGACATAGATCAGACATCCCCATATCATTATGGTTATGTACAAGGAGATTCTCAACATAACACTCAAAACTCTCGATCTATTAACCATCAGTCTCAATATCAACAAAGACCAAAATTAAGGCAACATGAAACTAGCTCGAGGATAGAAGCTCATAAGGTTCCAATTAATCATAATTCTGAATATCTCCATAGACAACATACAAGTAGCAAGCAGAATGTAGGTCACAGTGGTCCAATTAAACATAATACTGAGTACCAACAGAGGCCACATTTAAGACAACATACAAGTAACAGGCAGAATGTAGGTCACGGTCGTCCAATTAAACATAATACTGAGTACCAACAGAGGCCACATTTAAGACAACATACAAGTAGCAGGCAGAATGTAGGTCACGGTGGTCCAACTAAGCATAATACTGTGTACCAACAGAGGCCACATTTAAGACAACATACAAGTAACAGGCAGAATGTAGGTCACAGTGATCCAATTGAACGCAAAACTGCGTACCAACAGAGGCCACATTTAAGACAACATACAAGTAACAGGCAGAATGCAGTTCACAGTGATCCAATTGAAAGCAAAACTGAGTACCAACAGAGGCCACATTTAAGACAACGTACAAGTAGCTTTCAGAATTTAGGTCACAGTGCTTCAATTGATCATAATTCTGTGTACCAACAGAGACCAAAATTGAGAAAGATATCCAATGATAAATATGAACATATGTCTGATGGCACTGATGAGCATATGTTTGATGGCTCAGATGGACATATGTTTGATGGCCCAGATGGACATATGTTTGATGGCACAGATGAACATTTGCCTGATGACTCAGATGAACATATATCTGGTGGCATGGATGAACATATGCTTAATGGGACAGATGAACATATGCTTAATGGGACAGATGGACATATGTTTGATGGCTCAGATGAACATATGTTTGAGAACATGGGTGAATATATGTCCATTGACAAATATAAGAACATGAAAAGTCCTGAACATAAATTCATTGAAAAGTTCCTGGCATCACCTAGAAATAAAACCAGTCAAGTTTTGATTCAACTGGGCAATAAGATGGAAAACTATACAAGGAATTTAACCAACTCTAAGGAATATATAATGGTCATGTTGAGAAAAGATGTAGTGAAGTTATTGAGTTTGTTTAATCTGTCCAAATCTGAAATTCAGAATTTAGAGAATATGGTAAAAGCAAGAGCTGAATTAATAAAGAGTGAAAATACTGGGTCAGAAAATGTAAATGTTCAAACTGGACATGCCATGGCTGATATTTTTCATAAATTTTATAACATATCTTATCATGCTTCAAGAGCTGCCATACTTGAAGAATTAAAAGTCATCAAGCAGCACTTTGATAGTATAGATGCCTGGGGACCATGGTCAGAGTGGACAGCGTGTCCTAAGGCTTGTAAAGGTCAAAGTTTTAGAATGAAGGAAAGGAAATGTCAGCATGGTAAATCATGTATTGGTAAAAGTATGGAATTTGCCCCTTGTCCAGCTGATTGCTCTGGTAAGTTTTGGCTCATATTTTATTTAAGAAATAATTCTATCATACCATGCTCTATGCTCATTGTAACATGAGTAGGCATTATATTTGTCAATATCTTAAAACCGGGCGTTAGCAAGGTATTAAATATTAACAAATATAGCGCCTACCCATGTTACAATGAGCATAGAGCATGGCATGATAGAATTAATTTTTAGGTTAATAGGAATATTTTAAAATTTTGTTCTTCGAAGCGGACCTTTAATACATGCTCGAAATGTCACCATTTTGATTTGAAGAACCAAAAAGTTGATAAAAAATTGACAGTTTAACAATAAAAAAAGAACAGTCACATTTAAACTTACTTTTCTAATGTTTTTATTTAATTTTCTAGAGAGCAACACCAACAAAATGTCCATGTTGACGGCGTTTTTAAAATTCATCTGACTTAGCAATTTCAATTGTGAGGTCAATCACATGTTTTATTGGAACTAGAACATGGCTTTGTATCCAAAGCTAAAGAAGAATGTCATTTTTGGATGGTCAAATAATCAAATTATTGATCATTTAATTAAAATTGGAAACAGCTTACCACTTAAAAGATAAATTAGAATTAGATAGAGAATATCATATGGCTTTTTCAATATCGCATCTGTATCAACCCGAGACACCAATATAATCCCAAGAGCTCTGCTCGAGGAATTATATTGGTTGAGGGTTGATATGATGTGTGATATTGAAAAAGCCATATCATATACACTTTATTATATACTTATAGCTCAAGTAGATGTCTTTTATGTAACATGACGTCATATGGAGGTTTGAAGTGATGTCATACAGATTATAGGTTTGACATGACGTCATACAGATTAGGGATTTGAAAGCCTTTGCAACAGTGACTGCAATCGATGACGTGACGTCATACAGATTAAAGGTGTGATAAAGCTTTTGCAACCGTGCTGATATCGATATCATCAAGGGTGGCTGATACAGCACGCTTGCCAATGATTGTATTACACATACAATTTATCTGTATTTACTACTAAGTATATAATAAATATAAATAATACTGATCACACATGTACATTTGTACATGTTCATGATGTATTCTAACAAAAAGTTTTGGGTATAATGTGTCTAAAAAGTGATCAAGCTATACTAGTATGAAGAACATTACATATCACTAATCTAAAAATAGAAAACCTACAGGGAAAAGGCCAAAAAAATAAAGAATAAATATACATAAATATTTGAAGTGCCTAGAAAATCAACCTAAAGAATGTAAGAGTAAATCTGTTTCGTAACTTCCTCCCCGAGCCGGAATAGAACCTGTACATAAATATTTTTAAAATATATAGAAAATTCATACACATATATATAGCTTTGTCCTGAACGTGCATAATATATTTGCCACTGGACATGAAGCAACCAACAAACCAACAATTAATCAATCGTAGTCTTTACATTTTACATGAACATGAAGAAAATTTAAATTTTTCTTTGAAATAAAAGTGGAATGTTTATAATTGCTGTTAGGACATGTTTATGTTTATTATTTTCACAGCATAAAATGTCTATCATATTAAAAGCTACTAATCTATGTTATTATTTTGACAGCATATCAGAGATGGACTTCTTGGTCTGGATGGAGTAAGTGTAGTGTGTCATGTGGAACAGGTATATCTATAAGGAGAAGGGACTGTAAAATGGCTGACGAAGGATGTGAAGGTCAGGACTCACAATTAGACTCTTGTACAAGGTCACCCTGTCCAATCCCAGTCACGACCTCAACCACGACCTCAACCACAACCTCAACTACCACCTCAACTACCACATCAACCACCACTACCCATGCTCCAATAATCATGGCATCACAATGGGGTCAGTGGTCTGAATGCTCTGTAACCTGTGGTATGGGAGTTATATTTAGACAGAAGTTCTGTCATGATCAAAGATGGCAGCACTGTAAAGGGCCAGTAACACGGGAGAATAAACGATGCATAACCGATTCTTGTAACCAGCTAGGTAATCAAAACTTTTATTCACTTTCCCTTAAAGTTTGTCTTCACAGGTTAAAGTTTTTGGTTAAGGTAGATTTTGATGAAGTTGAAGTTCAACCAACTTGAAACTTAGTACACATGTTCCCAATCATGCTATGATCTTTCTAACTGTAATGCCAAATTTGAGTTTTGACCACAATTTCATGGTCCACTGAACATAGAAATTGATAGTGACTTGGGCATCAAATTAATTATACTGTGGACACATTCTTGGTGAAAATTGATTTATTTTCTTTCTTGCCCTTTAAAGTTGTTGAAAATGCATTTAGAGAACTAAGGTCCTAGACTGTTGATCAGGTTGAGATTTACATTGTTCACATAAAATTATTAATTTCATTGCATGGTGACTGAATTTCTCGAACACATTTACTTTTTTTTTAGTGGAACGACAACAGATGCAGATTTTAGAAGGTAATGATGCTGTTTTACAATGTGGAATAAATGGAATAAAAAAGAATCAACAGGATAGTGTATACTGGATTACACCTAAAGGAAAGAAAATAGATCAACACACTGTCATTAAAAGGTTTGAAGGTTTTACTGTAAACTTATAATATATGTTCAAGGTTTGAAGGTTTTACTGTAAACTTATAATATATGTTTAAAGGTTCTAGATTTTACTGTAAACTTATAATATATGTTCAAAGGTTAAAGATTTTACTGTAAACTTATAATATATGTTCAAGGTTTGAAGGTTTTACTGTAAACTTATAATATATGTTTAAAGGTTCTAGATTTTACTGTAAACTTATAATATATGTTCAAAGGTTAAAGATTTTACTGTAAACTTATAATATATGTTCAAAGGTTAAAGATTTTACTAAAATCTAAATGCACACATAGTTAATTCAGAGCCTATATGTTTTTCAATCTTTAAAAATGATTATTCTAGATTTTGTAAAATTCAAATTTATTATATGTGACAGAATTAAACAGTCTCAATTTATCTTTTTCAACTTTAACAAAATATTAAGCAAATAATGCATATATAACTTCGTTTTTTTAACCGGATTTTTGTGACAAAAATGTCGGTTATTGATTTGGGGATGTACGGTGGGCGGGCGGGCGGGCGGCAATCAAATGTTGTCCGTGCATTAACTCATGAACCGTTCAACCAAAGCTTTTAAAATTTTAATATGTTGTTACTGACAACTAAATGAAGGTCAAGAACAATAATGGCCATTTTGACTTTTACCGTTCAGGAGTTATGGTTCTTGAAAGATTGGAAAAATGAAGTTTCCAGTCATGTCCGTGCATTTACGCATGAACTGTTCTACCAAAGCTTCCCAAATTTTAATATGTTGTTACTGATGACAAAATGGAGGTCAAGTTCAATAATGACGATTTTGACTTTTACCGTTCAGGAGTTATGGTTCTTGAAAGATTGAAAAATGGAGTTTCCAGTCGTGTCCGTGCATTTACGCATGTACTGTTCTACCAAAGCTTCCCAAATTTTATTATGTTGTTACTGATGACAAAATAGAGGTCAAATTTAATAAAGACGATTTTGACTTTTACCGTTCAGGAGTTATTGTTCTTGAAAGATTGAAAAATGGTGTTTCCAGTCGTGTCGGTGCATTTTCTCATGAACCATTCAACCAAAGCTTTTGAAATTTTTATATGTTGTTACTGATGGCAAAATAGAGGTCAAGTTCAATAATGACGATTTTGACTTTTACCGTTCAGGAGTTATGGTTCTTGAAAGATTGTAAAATGGCGTTTCCATTCACGTTGTTGCATTTACTCATGAACCATTCAATCTAAGCTTTTCAAATTTTAATATGTTGATACTGATGACAAAATGGAG
This sequence comes from Mytilus galloprovincialis, assembly GCA_037788925.1. NCBI lineage: Eukaryota > Metazoa > Mollusca > Bivalvia > Mytilida > Mytilidae > Mytilus > Mytilus galloprovincialis. The sequence goes on along the minus strand of CM075342.1, from coordinate 73,860,493 downwards.
GTCAAATTTGATATTGACGATTTTCACTTTCACCATTCATCAGTAATGGTTCTTGTGATATTGCCAGGACACAAATAAATATTAATAAATCCGGTTTGCTGTCGTTGTGACAGCCTCTTGTCTTAAAATTATATAACAAGTACCATACTTAATTGGTAAAAAGTAGCTTAACACATCTCTTCCAATTTTTTACATAACAATTTTCCATTTGACTTTATATACCAATGTTTTTCAGAGTTTTTGTTGTTGATGATAAGTTACTACTTAGAGAAACACAAAGAGGAGAACATGGAGTGTACCATTGTGTGTCATCTGATGGACGAACATCTGATGTAGAAATAGGTACGATTTACAGATAATTGGTTGTCAATCAAATTGAAGTAAGCTTTAAAAAAAAATCCACATTTAATTTAAAATTTAAAAAAATCAAATACAACTACCAACTACACTGTTATTCGCTTAAGGTAGATTTCTGGTATAGCGCCATCTTGGATTGTACAATCGCAGTACACAATCAATCTAGTTCTTTGACTTAATCTGAAAATTTGGAGACCGATTTGCAACTTATTCCTTAGACTGGTTATTTGTGTACTGAAAAAAAGAGATATATTGAATTATCTATAAAGTTTAAACAAATATCATATATTTTTGGTTTTTATGCCCATCCGTAGTGCCATAATTGGTTTCTGGTCTTGAACTTCTTTTGCCTCAACCAAATGTTATGACACTTATACACAATTAATGCTTATTACCACTAAACACAGATCAAGATTGAATTTTTGTGGTGTCACTGTTTTTAATGGTTCTAGAGTTATGCCCCTTAACAAATGAAAAAATTGCTGGATTTTTTGGTTCCATTCTCTTACTTTGAATTTTGGTGGCTGTTACTAGAGTTATGCTCCTTTGTGCTGAAAAATTGCTGAGTTTTACGTTTCTGTTCTCAGTGATATTGTTGTCTTTTTTCAAAACTACCTCTACCCTTTTTTATTGGGAAAATATGCGTCATTTTTATCAAATTGGGAAATTTATAAGAAACCATGAATTTGACTGGATCTTCAATTTCAGTGCAGACCTCCTTTCAAGAGGTAAACCCTCATTTGAAATAAGACATTATTGTCTGTGATGATACATAAATAGACCCTCAAATCTGCACATACATTTATATTAGGCATGAAAAATGTTTAAATGAGTGTTTTTCAGTTTGTATTTATGCACAAAAACTACTGAGACTGCACTGTTTGGGAAAAAAGTTGTCTTTTTGGGAATAATTTTAAGCCATTTTTTTTTCAAGTTGGGATTTTTCTCCAGGGGAAAAAGCCTGTATTCTCCAGTTATTTAAGGCAAACAATATCACTGGTTCTCTAACTTTAGTTTGCCTCAAGCATGTCAAGTAAATGTTATGAAGGTTATTCACAATGTTTATTACCACAAACACAGATTAATTTCAAATTTGGGTAGTGTAACTTTTATCATTGTTGAGTTATGTCTCTTCATAATCTTATATGCAGCGGGGCTTATCTGTATCCCAGTGACACATTCTCCAATGGCCATTTATTTTAATCTGGTTTTCAACTTAGCAATTTAAGGGAATACATATGTATTACTCTAAAAGTATAAAGATTATACTGGAATTATAGGGAAATTTCAATGTTTTACTTGTAGCAAGGAAACAAGTTTGGTGACACTATTTATAGCTCACCTGGCCCACAGGGCCACGTGAGCCATCTCTCATCACCTGATGTCAGTCGTTTACTTTTACAAAAATCTTTTTCTCTGAAACTAATGGGCTAAATTAAACCAAACTAAGTCACAATCATCATTGAGATATTTAGTTTTTATGCAGTTAATCTGCATTATGCGAGCACCCTAGATTTGAGGTCTACCCAAAAAATGCTGAAATACTTGCCATTGTTATTATCTAGCTGGCTACTATGTTATATATAACTAATTGAACACTTTCTTAATACTTTTTATTCTAGAATATAAAAAATATTACCATAAAAACGTTAAATGGTCGTCGATTTTCCCAAAAGTTTTTAAGTTGCACATAGGAAGTAGTGCTCATTAGGAATTCTTATGTAGTTTATTATCGCCTGTGCTTTTGGCTAAGATGTCAAAAAACAATTGTACGAAATATTTAATCGCCGAAAATCTTTTAAGACAAGTAGTTAAGATTTCCCAAATGACAAAAGTCGTAGGAATATTGTTTGTCGTCAATACGTAGTACAACTACGTCAGTAGTCTATTATATAATAAGTTCAACTGTTCATGCTGTTGGCGGCAATTTCAAATTAGAAGACGAAATTCGTATCTTTTCAATTTGGAGGCAGGGGTTCAAATTAGCGGTGGTCCGAGGTCCGCGACCTTCCACTTTCGAATTGGTTACTAGCCACGCCCGACGGGCCTTCCACTCTGAGACAACTATATCACAGTTATAGTAGTCTCAGTTCCACTTGAAAGAAAATAAAAATAGCTTTGCAAACCTTTTCCCCAAAGTCTCCAAATCAACGATCTCAAAACTTATTTTAATCATTATTATTCATGACAGCGATGTCAATTTTGTTCAATCGCTAACTATATACAGAAAATCGCCGACAAAAAATGTGTTAATACGAGTAAAATCGTATCTGACTGACAAAAACAACATTGGAACACAATGACAATGGCTGCCGTGAAAAGACCATAACAATTTCGGATCCGATTCCGGAAGCGGATAAGGGTAATTCCGGGTTTTTGGCGAATCCAGGCAGGTGACAAAATACATCTATGCATGGTAAATGAATATAAACACTAGAATTGAAACCCAAAAGATATATGTAAAAGAAAGAAAAAGCAGAAAATATTTTAAACAGAAACTCAAAATTACTTTTGACAAATTTTAATGTCAAAATCCAATACAATGTGACAGCTGGGAACAGTAGATCTAACAATATATATGTTCCTGGTCACAGTTTAAATTTTCTTTATCAGTGATAAATGTTGATAATGCATGCAAGATGCTTTTAAAGTGTAAACATATTACTGCAATTTTGAAGGGGTATTTTTTTTTTCTCAATTTTGAAGGATCAGTTAAAGTAGCTGGAAGATTCTTACTTTATTTTCACAAATAACTACCTGAATGTAGGCAAATCATATGATATATAGGTGGCGTCCTTTGGGCCACTCTACCCCCTCCTGTTTGATAACTTTGAAACGGATGACCTCTCAACCATATACATTCATGTATGGGACTATATATATAACTAATCAAATGAAATATAAGGGGAGTCCATGGGGTGACCCACCCCCTCCTGTTTGGGAACTTACGAAACGGTCGAGATCCCCACCCCTAAACAATATATATTCATGTATGGGTCAATATAACTAATTAAATGAAATATGGGGGAGTCCCCCTACCCCCTCCTGTTTGAGAACTTGGAAACCGATGAGATCCCCACCCCTAAACCATATATATTCATGTATGGGACAATATAACAAATCAAATGAAATATAGGGGAAGTCCCTGGGGTCATCCTATCCCTTCCTGTTTGAGAACTTGAAAACCCTCGAGATCCCCACCCCTAAACCATATATATTCATGTATGGAACAATATAACAAATCAAATGAAATATAGGGGAAGTCCCTGGGGTCATTCTACCCCTTCCTGTTTGAGAACTTGAAAACCCTCGAGATCCCCACCCCTAAACCATATATATTCATGTATGGGACAATATAACAAATCATTTACATTTACTATGGGCAGGTCAGTCAGACCTCACTTTTGATCCTTGTAGTAGTGAACATTTGTCTGATTTGTGTCGCATAACTATTGTACTATAGAACACATACTCAGTTTTCTTTACAGGGAAACCGGTCCATTCATACTATTACATGTTCGTACTAAGTCAACGCGTACTACTAACAGTCAACTAAAACCAACGTTAACTACCGACTAGAACAACTACAATCATTGCGAACTTGTACCACTGCAGACTCACCATAAAAATATACATTTATATATTCATTGCTATTGAAACCTTGATAACATATAAATTATTTGCCTTAATAATTAATTCATTAGATAAACATAAATGTACAATATATGAATGTTTAATGCCACATCAGAGGCGGATTTAGAGGGTTTTTCAGTGACCCCCCCCTTTCAATTTTTGAGAAAAAATTTGGTTGATGATATAGGGAATCACTGAAGCATGACTGGAGCAGGTCCCCTGTTAGGCAGGCAGTGGGACCCCACTTATGAAAATTTCTGGATCCGCCACTGCACATAATTACGTTTGCCTGGTTTTTGGTTAACTGCCTTCAGCGCTTACAGCGCTTTGATTTTTAAATGTGTTTGATACTCAACATGTTGGACATTTTCACTAACCAATTTGAATGAAACTTTGGTGAATTGTTTATATCTATTGATGTGTGTTATTTATAAATTTTAGATTTTACATTTCCAAGTTTTATTCATTACAAAAAGGGAGATTTTCCACTTTTAAACAATAAATCAAAAACCCTTTCAACAATTTGCAAGAAACTTTGGTGAAAAATTTATGTATTTTAGATTTTACGTTTTTCGAGTAATGGGGTTTTATTTATTACAAAAAGAGGGATTTTCCAGTTCAGAACTTAGAATTGCTTTCAGTAGTTTTCCTAAAAATTTTGGTGAATTGGTTATATATCTATTGATGTAAGTTAAATTTCAATTTTTATGAATTTCAGATTTCAAGTTTACTGGTTATGGGGTTTAAATCATTTAGAAAAAGGGGGATTTTCCTGTTTACAGACAATTTATAACAATAACTCAAAAATGCTTACAACAATTTTAATGAAACTTTGGTAGATTGTTTATATCTATTGTTGTAAGCTACAATTTGATTTTTATAAATTTTGTAAAAAAAAATTCTGAGTTATTGAATTTTATTCATAAAAAAGGGGTGATTTTCAAGTTTTGGGATGATATCCTTATAAATTTAAAGTGCTTTGAGCAGTTTTCATTAGACTTTGGTGACTGATTTATATCTATAAAAATAAATTCTCATTAGGTTTTTTTTTATAAACTTCTGATATAACATTGAGAAGTAATTGAACTTTATTCTTTGAAAATATGACAGGTGTATCTGTAACAGTGGTATGATTCGGCCAGGGTACTTTATCCAGAGGATGAAAATCCCTAGTGTAAATCTTTTAAAAAATATCATTCCAGATCTAAAACAAATTATAAGTAAAATTCTAATATCTTAAACACTGGATTGGATAGATTCCATAAGAACATGACTTTAGTAAAGTCATGATAAAAGTCAATTGTAACATATGTAAATGATTGATTATATGTTATGATGAAATAAATTATTATTGTAAACTATTAAAATCCTTTTGAAAATATGCAGATAGATAACATTTATTGACATAGTTTCTTTTGAGATTTAATAGAATATCATCATGTTAAAATTTGTTAGTTTAAAAGCCATTCTTATTATAGATTTATACTACAGTAGTTTACCTGTAAGCTATAAATAGAACAAAGTAGTGATAACGACCTACCTATGTTTATAACAAGCTAAGGACGATAACCATTATCTACTTTACACTAAAGTGCTTTCTTTTATTTGCAATATTGATTGAATACTGCCAGTAAATTAAACTTTATCAATACCAAAAAAGTGACTAAATGTAGTGTAATGAATTAAGAAATATAAAGATGGCTGTTCTTTCATGCAACCTAATAATTTTGCATAGAAAGCATGCAGATATATTTTACATTCAATACCACTTCTTATGAAAAAAAATATTTCATTGACGTCCCAGATAATTTGTGAAACTAGTATCGCTTCTCGGCCTTTTGGCTAAGATCAAAGTGTAGTATCTGTTCTTATCAGCTTAATATCTGATACGTACCCCATGTGGGTACTTCGATATTAAACTGATTTTTGGTACTCGATGAGATGTCAGGGGCTTGCTCCGCTCTCGTCACGGGTTGGCCTGGTATTGCAGTACCTCCAGGATCGGCCCACTCCCCTCAGGGGGAGAACAAATAAAACTATAAAAGTTCCCTGAAATAATATCTGGCCTAAATGTTTGCTTTTTGTATTCTCTTACGACTTAAAATATTACAAAAAGATCTATGAATGATATATATAGTTCTTTATAGTAAGGATATCAAAATAACCAAAGACATTTTGTTACAGATGTTCTGTGGTGTGGATTAGAATTGTGCCAGCATGGAGCCAGTTGTGTCAGGACACCAGCAAGACTAGAACATGGTCACAAGAGATTTAAGTGTGTGTGTCCATCAGGGTATATGGGCATGTTCTGTGAGCAAAGTAAGTCACTATTAACTTTTTATTACAAAGGCATCTTCTTCAATATTAGTTCTACTTTCTGAAAAAGCAACATCCAATTTATGTCACAGCAGAATCTATATGAATCAGTAAAAGAGGTGAAGGGTGTAGATATGTTACTCAGAGACAGCACTGTACTTGGAAAATAAAACAATCTTTAGATATAAAAGGGGGAATGGAATAACAATATGCAATGTTTAGAATATAAAATTATAAGCCATTACATGTACCAACATTATTATAACAAAAATTGGTAAGTCAAATTTGCAATTTTTTTGAGGTGTTTAAAAAATGAGGTGCAATAAATATGCAAAATTGAAAGAAATCAATAGGTTTGCCTAAAAAGTACCAATTTAATTACTTGTGTTTATATTTCATGTTACAGAGATGCCACTGCCATATTATCTGATTCTAGTGATTATCCTGATGTCTAGCCTGGTTTTCGTCATCATTCTGGCCATGTTATCATTTGTGTTTATATTTTATGTTACAGAGATGCCACTGCCATATTATCTGATTCAAGTGATTATCCTGATGTCAGGCCTGGTTTTTGTCATCATTCTAGCCATGTAATCACTTTATTTATATTTTATGTTACAGAGATGCCACTGCCATATTATCTGATTCTAGTGATTATCCTGATGTCAGGCCTGGTTTTTGTCATCATTCTAGCCATGTAATCACTTTATTTATATTTTATGTTACAGAGATGCCACTGCCATATTATCTGATTCTAGTGATTATCCTGATGTCTAGCCTGGTTTTCGTCATCATTCTGGCCATGTTATCATTTGTGTTTATATTTTATGTTACAGAGATGCCACTGCCATATTATCTGATTCTAGTGATTATCCTGATGTCAGGCCTGGTTTTTGTCATCATTCTAGCCATGTAATCACTTGTGTTTATATTTTATGTTACAGAGATGCCACTGCCATATTATCTGATTCTAGTGATTATCCTGATGTCAGGCCTGGTTTTTGTCATCATTCTAGCCATGTAATCACTTGTGTTTATATTTTATGTTACAGAGATGCCACTGCCATATTATCTGATTCTAGTGATTATCCTGATGTCAGGCCTGGTTTTTGTCATCATTCTAGCCATGTAATCACTTGTGTTTATATTTTATGTTACAGAGATGCCACTGCCATATTATCTGATTCTAGTGATTATCCTGATGTCAGGCCTGGTTTTTGTCATCATTCTAGCCATGTAATCACTTGTGTTTATATTTTATGTTACAGAGATGCCACTGCCATATTATCTGATTCTAGTGATTATCCTGATGTCAGGCCTGGTTTTTGTCATCATTCTAGCCATGTAATCACTTGTGTTTATATTTTATGTTACAGAGATGCCACTGCCATATTATCTGATTCTAGTGATTATCCTGATGTCAGGCCTGGTTTTTGTCATCATTCTAGCCATGTAATCACTTGTGTTTATATTTTATGTTACAGAGATGCCACTGCCATATTATCTGATTCTAGTGATTATCCTGATGTCAGGCCTGGTTTTTGTCATCATTCTAGCCATGTAATCACTTGTGTTTATATTTTATGTTACAGAGATGCCACTGCCATATTATCTGATTCTAGTGATTATCCTGATGTCTAGCCTGGTTTTTGTCATCATTCTAGCCATGTAATCACTTGTGTTTATATTTTATGTTACAGAGATGCCACTGCCATATTATCTGATTCTAGTGATTATCCTGATGTCTAGCCTGGTTTTTGTCATCATTCTAGCCATGTAATCACTTGTGTTTATATTTTATGTTACAGAGATGCCACTGCCATATTATCTGATTCTAGTGATTATCCTGATGTCTAGCCTGGTTTTTGTCATCATTCTAGCCATGTAATCACTTGTGTTTATATTTTATGTTACAGAGATGCCACTGCCATATTATCTGATTCTAGTGATTATCCTGATGTCTAGCCTGGTTTTTGTCATCATTCTAGCCATGTAATCACTTGTGTTTATATTTTATGTTACAGAGATGCCACTGCCATATTATCTGATTCTAGTGATTATCCTGATGTCTAGCCTGGTTTTTGTCATCATTCTAGCCATGTAATCACTTGTGTTTATATTTTATGTTACAGAGATGCCACTGCCATATTATCTGATTCTAGTGATTATCCTGATGTCTAGCCTGGTTTTTGTCATCATTCTAGCCATGTAATCACTTGTGTTTATATTTTATGTTACAGAGATGCCACTGCCCTATTATCTGATTCTAGTGATTATCCTGATGTCTAGCCTGGTTTTTGTCATCATTCTGGTGTTAGTTATAACCTGCATCTGTCACAGGTAACAAGTCAACAAACAAATATCATTTATTTCAGTAACATTTATCCTAGGAAACATAAGACCATAGTTTTCAACAAACGAAATATATAAGTCAGACATAGCATTTGTTATTACAAACATGTTACAAGATCTAATTTTTTTAGACTAATGTGCTATATGTGTATTGGATTCCTAAAAGCCAATGTAAACTGGCCTTATTTTTGGGGAATTGAGTGACAAGTTGAAACTGATGATCATCACAAAAACAAATCTGAAATCGCGATGGAAATTTTCAAAACTAAAAAAATATTTGTATGGGTACCAATGAAAAAGTTGCACATTAATAAAGTCGTTACCCTTGAGTTTTACTTTTATGAAAATAATTTAGAAATGGGTTTATCATGCTCTTATTGCATAGTTAATAGTCCAGTCAATCTAGCATAACTAATTTGACCCTTACCTTGAAGTAATTGCAACAGAAGAATTTTTAAATTTCATCTTTACCATTATACCCCAAATATACAAAGAAAAAAGTCCTATAAAATCTAACTTGAGGAAAACTAAAAAATCATGATTTTAAAATTCTTATGGAGATTTGCATTGATATGGGAGATAACTTTGCCAAAAAAGCAGAAATATCAATAAAAGTTGATACAAAATTATAAATTTACCACTTCTATTCAACAGAATATATTAATTCTTGATATTTTAGCCTTCTTTAGAGTATGACACAAATTTTTAAAGGTGTTTTCATATCTTTTATGAAGCTACAACCTAGATTTCATAATTCATTAGTTGACCATTTATTAGATTTTTAAGCACATCAAGGTAAAGAATCTGAAATTGAATAAAACAAATTAAGCATATATATTCTTCTTTTTGTGGTTTAAAGTTTCTTTAAACAAGGTAGATCTATGCTGAACAAATATAATTTACCGATATAAACAATACCAAATATTCACGTTATTTTTTTATAAATGGTCACAAAGCCATAAATTTGCAATTTCTTTCAATAAAAAATTCCAATAACACTTTGGTTTTATACATTTCATGAGCAGAAGATTATATTATAAAGTCAAATACGAACTTATAACTCCATCAAAGTCTAATATTTTACATGAATTTTAAGAATATCAACCAAAAACTGACAAAAAAAGACTCATTGTTGCAGAGTTGTCTCCCTTTCCAATGTTAATTTCCATAAGAAATTAAAAATGCAAAATTTGAGTTTTCCTCAAGATAGATTTCATGGGACTTTTTTCTGTATATATTTGGGGCTTATTGATTACATAGATTACTTTAGAACTAAAACATTTTATGTTGCAATTATTTTCAAGTTCAAACTTAATTTGACTGGGCTATAGCTGTTTTCAGCTATAGCTATATCATACTATAGCTGATTTTATGTTTCATTTAAATGTGTGGTATTATGCACAATAATGTAATCTATGTGTGCCATAGTACTAATTTTGATTATCTATTAAATTGATTTCAGGAACAAGAAAAAGCTGTTAATAACAGATGAAAAAGGTATTTTTATGCCCCTGATGTAGCGGTGGGGGCATTAAGTTTTACCCTTATCCTTCTGAACATCTGTCCTGTCCTTACATCCCAAAGTTGATTTCTATTCTCTAACTTTAGTTTGACTCAACCAAATGTTATGAAACTTATACGCCATGCTTACTACCATAAAAATTACAGATAAAGTTAAATTTTGATGGCATTTCTTATACTGTTCTAAAGTTATGCCCCTTTACAAATAGAAAAATTGCTGAATATTTAAACGTGTACACAAGACTTATTACAACAAAACTCAGAACAAGTACACATTCGGATAGCCTCACGTTAACAGTTCTACAGTTATGTCCCTTATATGAGCAGGGGGCACCATCTGTGTCTTATGGACATATTTCCCATTTACTGTCTTCAAATCTTTTATGAAATTATAACTAAACTTGGTAAATTGTGATGTAAGCTTGATCAAATATGTTTTATAAATAATGATTGATAGGTGTTTAACACCACTGTCAGCACTGTTGTGCTATTTTGTGGTGGTCAGTTTTTATTGGTGTAGGAAGCCAGGTTGTGTGGAGAGAATCAACAACCTTTAGTAGGGTTAGAAATAATGGTTGTAGCTTCCACATCATACATTGGTTAAAATTTAATACAGTTGTCCTGTTATGTCAACTCAATTGTTAATTTTAAATAAAAAAAACATTTTGTCCATCTGATCCATAGACCAATTTGTGATTGATATCTAACTAAACATGATTTACATTCTGAAATGAAATTTATTTAAAGAGGAGAAAAAAATTGTGTTACCTTAGTATAAAACATGATTTTGTAAGTTATAGTGAACATGTAATTACCTCCCTTGTATGAATTATTTGTACTTTATAGAATGTCTTATTTATAGAGATTGGTGTTTGAGATTCTGCAACAATAAATATCTTCCTTTCTTTTAAGTGGAGATTTTTTATTCTGTCAATGTAGGAAGATAATTGATATATGAGTTTTCATCAATTTTATTTTACTAAGAAATTCAAAAATATTTTTTTTTGAAAGTTTTTTTTTAAAGCTTTACCAAAAAATATAGCTATGATTAGCATCAAGTAATAAATGTGTACTGTCTTTTGTAGCTTAGAACTGGCTGCCACAATTTTTCATACAAAATTTCATCTTGAGTAATTGAAATATCTGTTGAAACACAGATGAGGCCACAACACAAGCAGAAACTGCTTTTTCAAAATTATGATGAGTTGTGAATCTTTAAATTACATTCATGTTTTTAATTTATTTGCATTTTGCTACTAATGTGTGTGTCTCATAATTTCATTTTATTTTTTTGTAAATGTTAAAAATGTTTGTGTCTTGTAAAAAAAGTTTTTTTTGTAAATGAAACATGCACTAAGATTATTGTGTTTAATTCCATGTATATTTCTATTTTAGGAGGTGGTGATGATAAAGGTGGATATGAAATAGTTGCCACTGGAGAGAATAATGACACAATAGAATCCACCAATGAAGAGACAGATACTCATAACCTTAGTGTGGTCAGTAACGATAACGAACTCATGGAAATTAGAGAGAATGATTTCAAAGATTTTAAAAAACAGAATTCCTTCAACATGTTTAGGTCAGCCTCAAGTCAAGAATTGATAAAGAAGAACTTAGAGTCAGGAAGTAAACAAGGATCCAGAACAAATTTACGTCATGCTCGTAGAATGTCAGAACCATCAATGTCAATAGATCTTCAGGAAGAAATGGTCCAACCTCCTTCAGCTAAATATGAAGAGAATTACCCTGATACTGAATTGTATTATGTTGAAGATCGTTCTAATTTTACTTTCCCAGATCCTCCAGAAGAATCGGAACTTCATAAGATCTTCAATTCAGTTGAGAAGGAGGAACGATTTTATGCACGCTATATGAGAAATAATACAGGCAAAGCCGCCACAGTGGATGGTATGTGGCAAGAGGATAGTCCAGAGCCACAGCATGAGGACATGGTGATTACTGAACGCAACAATAACAAGATTGACTTTAACATCAGTTTTGAAAATGTTCAGCAACAGAGTAATCGTAGGTTACCATCAGTGGATGACTCATCCAAACATGCAGTCAAATTGTCTGAAAGTTACCACAAACCTGGACATGAAATGACAAAAACATACGAACTAAAGAACTTCCTGGACAAGTTTAGCCCTCAACCCAGCAAAGAGAACTTACAGGCTCGATCACAAAACAGACAACCATACCATTGGAGTGACTCGCAGGAAGATCAGTCAAGAAGTCATGACAATTTACACAATGTTTCCAGAAGGTTATCTTTTGATGGAAATGTCAAGCAGAATGAAAGTGAGGCTGAGGAACATAATACACCACAACCTCAATTCATTAGAGGCAGCAGTGATGGTCAGACAGATGAGATAAGATCTCAGTATATAAAACCTAGTGAAGATGTAGTATCACAACAAAGAATAGAGGAACCACACCCACATTATGATGAAGACGATGATGATCAAATACGAATGGTTCATCGGAAAACTTTCTTGTCACCCCAAAAAAAATTATTACGAGGTTCACCGGGTGGTATATCTAACCAAAGTGGTGGTACAACAGGAAACATATCCAGCCAAAGTCCTCAGGCCCAAGGTAACATGTCTAGCCAAATTCCTCAGACACCAGGTAACATGTCCAGCCAAAGTCATGGTACACCAGGTCATATGTCCAGCCAGAGTCCTCAGAAATCAGGTCACATATACAGCCAAAGTCATGATACATCAGATTACATGTCTAGTCAAAGTCGTGGAACTCCAGGTCACATGGCTGGCCAAAGTCCTCTGAAACCAGCTTACATATCTGGCCAAAGTCCTCAGAAACCAGCTTACATATCTAGTCAAATACATGGTACACCATCCAATATATCTAGCCAAAGCCATGGGACTCCAGGTTACATGTCCAGCCAAAATCCTCAGACATCAAACATATCTAGCCAAAGTCATGGGACACCAGGTTATGTATCTAATGGAAGCCATGTCACATCTTCTAATGTGTCTAGCCAAGGTTACATATCGAACCAAAGCCCTGATAAACCAGATCAAATATCGAACCAAAGCAGTATTACACGAGATCAAATATTTAACCAAAGCCGTGGTACACAAAATCAAAAACCTATCCAAAGTCGTGGTACACCAGATGAAATATTCAACCAAAGTCCTCACAAAACAAGTTACATGAACAACCAATATCGTAGTGTACCATTTAACATCACAACTCAAACTCCTGCAATATCAGGTTACACTTCTATTGAAAGTCATAGTACACCTGATTACATGTCTAGCCAACCTCCTGCATCACCTGATTACATGCCTGGTAAAAGACCTGCTACACTAGGTCAGATAATCGGCCAAAGTTCTGCCACACTAGGTCGCATGTTTGGCCAAAGTCCTGAGACACAAGTTCCAGTATCTAGATACAGTAATAGCACATACAGTAATAGCACACTTGATGACATCAATCAAAGTCATGAAACACTAGGTCGCATGTTTGGCACACTTGATGACATCAATAATGAAAAAACCTGGATGACTGAAAGTGCACAACGTCATCTGAATAATCAAAGTCAGAGTGAACCTAATCAAATGATTGACCAAAGCCATGGTTTAACAAGTTTGAGATCAATCCAAAACCGTGGTTCACTAGGCACCAGTAGAAACAAAGGGACGACAGATATGTATCAGTTTGGAGAATATTCTGATGACATGGTTTATAGGTCCCCAAACAAAATAAGACAACGTCCAGGACAAGAGTTAGAACCTATAGAGATAGAAGTTGAGATAAAACGGAACTATCCAAACAATGTTGGAGACACACCAGGATTACCACCAATGTACTTAACATCAACACCAAACAAAACAGAGAATTATGAACATGTGGTGACTGAGGAGGAAGAGGGTGTTTTCCATCAAAGAGAGACGTATGATACAGATAACAAGTCAAACAATGAAAGAAATGAGTTCTTGAAGGAGATTCATGATGATATATTTCAGTGTATCATTCAGACAAATGATTCTGGTAAATTGGACATCAATGCTGGGCGAGTGGAGGATGATGATAATTGTCAACCCGGGCACCAGTTGTCACCTATCAGTGAAGAAAGTATGGAACAAAGAAGTTCAGGAGGTTAGAAATTAACAGTAACCTAGTAACATATACATTTCTTTTCAGATTTATATAAATTCATCTTCAAAAATGTCAATGTCTCTTACAAGTTAAAGAATCATTGCCAATCATCTAATTTTAAAGTTGTTATGCCCCCTGGAATATGAATTATATGGAAAATAGCATTGTAAACCTTCTTCTGGGACTTTTATAAATTCAAACCTAAGGTTTATATCAGCAATATCTAAGACTAATGATAACAATCCTCTCTCAAAATTTGTATATTTTATTGAAGATCCAAAAAGATTGTGGTATGCTATTTTACAATCTAAGATGGCCCAGAAGACTGCTGATCTACTTTAAAAGATTGAAGATTTTGATTTTCTTCAATAGAACACTTAGGCTTAAAATAATTGTCAAAGCATTACAGAAAGTTGTAATTTAGATATTTTATTTCTCATTTGTAAATATATGAAATGTACTCGCTATAAAACACAAGAAAAGAATGGAGAACCTTTTTTTTATGCCCCACCTACGATAGTAGAGGGGCATTATGTTTTCTGGTCTGTGCGTCCGTTCGTCCGTCTGTCTGTTCGTCCGTCTGTCCCGCTCCAGGTTAAAGTTTTTGGTCAAGGTAGTTTTTGATGAAGTTGAAGTCCAATCGACTTCAAACTTAGTACACATGTTCCCTATGATATGATCTTTCTAATTTTAATGCCAAATTAGAGTTTTTACCCCAATTTCACGGTCCACTGAACATGGAAAATGATAGTGCGAGTGGGGCATTCGTGTACTGAGGACACATTCTTGTTTACATTCCATTTTTATTGCCGAGAAGGTACATGTCAATATTGTATAAATTTTATTAGTAGTATTCTTTAAAATTATATAAAATACAAAATAATGTCATAGCGGAATTCACAACTGTAACAAAAATAAAGTAACTGTCCTATAACACTCAAAAGTAAGGTATTTAAAAAAATATTGTAAGGGTTTTGAGTGTTTCGCCTACCTTATGAATCTTGTATGCGTTTTAAGAACTTTAACTTTAGACTGGAAGCAAGACTAAGTCCATTTATAAATGAAATACGGATAAACAGGATTTTTTTTTTTACAAAATTATTTCTGGATACTATCTTATGATAATAAACAATCTTCTGTCCAAGTATGGTAGAAATCCAGGATAGTTTAAGAAAGTTATTAAAATTTCAAAAACTTTAACCACAGATTGAATATATGTGGACAATGCCGACAACTGAATGTAGGAATGCTATGTCTTGCTTTTTTTGACAAAAGTTGGAAGACTCGACAAAAATGCATCTTCCTCAGAAAATATCTGATTCAGAAATTCATCTCCTTTTTATTTTACAGAATTTGCACAGACATTACCTAGTCAGTCTTCAGAAGAAATTATAGTCCCAAGACTTGTACTAGACGACGAAGAGAATGAGATAAGTCTTGACCAGTTGTCAATCCAGGGCAATGACCAGGACTCAACAATCCAATACAATAGCAGTAGATCTATATCAACTCAAGCCTCTGCATCAGAAAGTGCCTCATCTTCAGTGTCAGAAGACATAGACTCATCGCACTCATATTTCCAAACTCCAGAACAATAACTGACTTTGTGTTACAAATAATGACTCCCCTTAGCATTAGAAAGTGAGACACCATCAGCATCTGGTTCACAATGTAAAAATAAACCCTCTTCCAACAAAAATGAGCATGACATTTAAAATAGATATATTGTAGTACAAAACATTATCCTTAAGTGCTCTAGGGTGTAAACTTTAGTCCTCGCAAGTCATAGAAGCTTGAACAATCTGAGTATTTAAGTTGAAACTTAAATTATGAGTCAACAAATTAGAGTTCATTGTATATATATTTATGTCTATCAATAATATCACCATGGTATTAGTCTCTTAATTTTATTATATTTGTGCTCCATATGATCCTACATTGTTCCTGTCAGTGATCCGTACATTTCCACCCATATTAACAAGATATCAAAGATATTTTTACATAAAACAAAATGCTTATTCAAATGCAAATGAATGGAACAGTTATTTATTTTTCTCTGATATAAAAGATTAAGATTTTGTGGAATGATCTGTTGACAGTCTGGCAGGATTGGATTAACCCCCATACATCTGAAAAATTATAGTTTTTATAGTAAAATTAAAAGTCTTATTGTTAATTTTGAGGGCCTTAAAAGAAGAAGGAATTTTCATGATGATAAAGATTTTTACAGTTCAGTTTTGGGGGATTCCTAATTTACATGTCAAGGTCACATATATCTTTTTATAAAGAATTCAAGGAATTTTTTTAATTCAATTATAAAATAGAAAAACTGATTGTTGATGTTCATATGTTAATGTATAAATGCTGATTACTTATAATTTGATGCAGTTTTTTAAACATCTTATATATATATCTGTTGTAACTGTAAAATATATTATGTTTGTTAGTTTTATTTATGAAATATGTTAATAAATTTTAATTGATCTTCTATTTATTTTGCTTACTTTTTCTCACAACAACGATTGCTTCAACTGTTTGAACTATCTTTGTATAATAGTGAATTAGTCTTTTATCAAATTGAACAAGAACAAGTGTGCACATGCTGAAATGTCTTGCCTGCATTACTGACCATTGATTTACTGTTAATGTGAAAGTCTTAAAGATGAAGATTTTACTTCAAGTATTACATGAACTTGACATAGATTTATGACAATGAAGCCAAGGTCAGATTAATTCTGTGTGAAAGACATATACACATTATAATTTTTACCTCACCAATTATAGCTGACCAATTGCTTATGGTAATTCAAAAACAGACCAAAACACAAAAACTTAATATTTACCAATGAACCATCAAAACAAGGTCAAGGTGAGATGAACCAGGATATTGTACCCCTTACAATCATTCCATACACCACATAAAATTGACCTACTGCTTATAGTGTCTGAGAAATGGACCTAATCGTGTAACTTTAACCT
Organism: Mytilus galloprovincialis; assembly: GCA_037788925.1. Taxonomy (NCBI): domain Eukaryota; kingdom Metazoa; phylum Mollusca; class Bivalvia; order Mytilida; family Mytilidae; genus Mytilus; species Mytilus galloprovincialis. The sequence continues at coordinate 73,843,204 of CM075342.1, read as the reverse complement.
TGATCACTGATCAATGGAAACTAGGTTAAGGTTAGGTGAACCCTGTCTGATGGACATTTAGACGGACAGAACCCATTTACCAATATACCAAATACTATATTTGGTAAAACGTATTACAAAATGTACTCGTTTTATGTGAAAAATTCAAATGACATAAATGATAACAAGAGTGCACACACTGAAATGTCTCGCCTTCTTTACTAATCATTGATATTATGTTGATAGTCCTAAATATAAAGCTTTATTACAACTGTCACATAAACTTAACCAAGAAAACTAAACATTGACCAATGAACCATGAAAATGAGGTCAAGGTTAGATGAACCATGCCAGGCAGGCATGTACAGCTAACAATTCTTCCATACAACAAATAAAGTTGACCAATTGCTTATAGTTTAAGAAAAACAGACCAAAACACAAAACTTAACACTGAGCAATGAACCGTGAAAATGAGGTCAGGGTCAAATAAAACCTGTGCGACTGACAAATAGATCATAAAATATTTCCATACACCAAATATAGTTGACCTATTGCAATTAGTATTAGAAAAAAAAGACCAAAACTCAAAAACTTAACTTTGACCACTGAACCATGAAAATGAGGTCAAGGTCAGATGACACCTGCCAGCTAGAAATGTACACCTTTCAATCATTCCTTACACCAAATATAGTAGACCTATTGCATACAGTATAAGAAAAACAGAACAAATCACAAAAACTTAACACTGAGCAATGAACCGTGAAAATGAGGTCAAGGTCAAATAAAACCTGTGCGACTGACAAATAGATCATAAAATATTTCCATACACCAAATATAGTTCACCTATTGCAATTAGTATTAGAAAACAAGACCAAAACTCAAAAACTTAACTTTGACCACTGAACCATGAAAATGAGGTCACGGTCAGGTGACACCTGCCAGCTAGACATGTACACCTTTCAATCATTCCATACACCAAATATAGTAGACCTATTGCATACAGTATAAGGAAAACAGACCAAAACACAAAACTTAACTATAACCACTGAACCATGAAAATGAGGTCAAGGTCAAATGACACCTGCCAGTGGACATGTACACCTTACAGTCCTTCCATACACCTTGTTCACTGATCCATGAAATGAGGTCGAGGTCAAGTGAAAACTGTCTGACAGGTATGAGGACCTTGCAAGGTACACACATACCAAATATACTTATCCTATTACTTGTAATAAGAGAGAATTTAACATTACAAAAAATAACTTTTTTTTCAAGTAGTCACTGAACCATGAAAATGAGGCCAAGGACATTGGACATGTGACTGATGTAAACTTTGTAACATGGGGCATCCATCTACAAAGTATGAAGCATCCAGGTCTTCTACCTTCTAAAATATGAAGCTTTTAAGAAGTTAGCTAACACCGCCGCCGCCGGATCACTATCCCTATGTCAAGCTTTCTGCAACAAAAGTTGCAGGCTCGACAAAAAACTATGAAAAAATATCAAACAATCACTGAACCACAAGAAGGAGGTCAAGTACCATTGCTTTCTAAGTAAAATTCTGCTTTTTCAAGCATTCATACATGATATGAACATATATTTAATTGCATGCAGTTACATATCTGTCGTTCAAGATGGCAGACATTGCTTACTTTTATATATCAGAGTTTTAGAATCATATGTTCCTCAACAATTGTAAGTGTTTAGGCCAAGGTTTTGCCTTTGGGGAAATATGTATGCTTTGGTGCTGAAACCAACTGTAGACACATGAAAAATGTTCGCCTGCTCAGTATTGATTGAATAACATCTTTAAGTCTTTTAATTCCTCTTTAAACTTTATTCATCAATAAACTGAAAGTAGTCTTTCTTATTCAGTTAATCAACCATGAGTCAGGAGACTGTTATCCAGTGGTTGTCTGTTGCTGTGTACTATATGTTGTTCATGTGTTGTTTTGTTCATAAGTCAGGATAGTAAGTCTTTTCGTTTGATTGTTTTCTTATGTCTGGACCTTTTGTGGCTTGCTGCAGTGTAGTGTAGGTTTTGCTGATTGTTAAAGGTTGTATACTGACCTTTGCAAACATTTATGTCATTTGGTCTCTGATGGTTATTTGTTGCAATAGTAATCATACCACATCTTATTTTATAAGAATGATACTGGAAATCTATATTTAAAGTTTCCTGGAAAAACTTTTAAATGTTGAGAAAGCAATTATCCGAGGTAAAATATTTTGGTTAATCAAAGTTCAGTTCAAAAATTGAAAAATGTTTGGCAAATATATATCAACATTGAAACAAATTTTATATCATGTTTAATTCACTTTAAACACTAATACACAAAATATAAAAATAACTATTCTGACATATAAAAATGCATGTGTATAAAAGTGAACACAACTTTAGCACAGAAATGTTCAATAGTCAAAAACTAAGACTGCAATATATTCATTGTATCTAACTAAAATTTAAAGATAAAATGACATCCAAAAGTTTGGTAAAAGGTGAGAATTATAAATGATGCATTACAGTTATGTTTTTATCATATTGAGTTATCTCCCCTTAATTTTGGATAGGTCTTTAATTTTTTTGTACTTGTATGAAAACTGCAGTCTAAGTTTTGTATATTGAGGAATGTTATCACAGATATAAGTATTCACTACCATGTATATCCAATATTTGACACAAAAATACACACATATTGCATTATAATGCATATTTTATTCTAATGAAAATAGTAACTAAATAAATACTGGCTTGTAAGGTCATTTTCTATATTAGTATCCTACTTAAAACGTTTATGTGATTATCTTAGTAATAATATTTGTGAAATTTAAATGATCTCCTGGTAGATCAATATGTTCTGATACCTTACGGCTTGCTTTTGAGAGAATTTCAGTTAAATTTGTATCTGAAACTAGATTAGGACTTACAAAATATGAGTTTTAATAGATTGCATTAAAATTAAATAATTTTTTTTTATTCTCAATATAGTTTTGTAATAAACAGCCATGGAACTAGTGATTTCCATTTAAAGGAAAGAAGAACAGATTCATAAAAGTATGTATGCAAAATTTAAACATATTTTCATCTGAAGGATATATGCTGTCTTACAATCTAAAATAAATTGACTGCAAAATTTAAGATTCTTTTTATAAAATGCTTCTTGAAAAAAATAATTCCGTCTTATCAAAATTGATCACTACAAGCATACATATCACTCACATAACAGTTTAATATCAGACTTATGTTTTTGATTCAAACAATTTCAAGTTTAATAATCCTTCAACAATGAAATCATCAACCAGTTATACAAATTAGCAACCAATACCAGTAAAAAAAAAATAGGCACATATGGTATTCATGTTGAAATGTGATATTTCTTAAGACAATAAAATTCATTCAATGAATCTATGGATAGTATCTAGCATATGAAGGAATACATGATCACAGGCCAATCTTGGAGGTATATAGATCTCTGATCATTCACTGTCTTGTCAGAAATCTTAGACATGTGTCATTTCTTCTAATGAGGTCTGGGGATCTATATAATATACAGGACTACATCTAGGTGAGTTTTATACACTCTTCATTAAGATAATTATAAAATGATCAGTATAATAATTGTCTGGCAGGTGCATCTTATGGCAGCTGTTTTATTAACCAAATTGATTCAATGATACTAACATTCATTAAATTCTGAAACAGATTCCTTTAAAAGTCAAAATGTTTGCAGTAAAAATAAATCCTGTTCATTTATTTGAATTCTCAAAGTAATACAAATCCCTTAAGTTTTCATTATATAAATCTCTATTATGATGATAATGTACACAATTATTTACTGAAGTCAAAGTTCATCAATCAACCTGATTTTCAACCAATAGTATTAAAGCACTATGTTAGTAGTCCAGTAGATTGCATGCATTCTGAATATCACTGATTAAATTCTTTAAGTAAACATTCCATTTGGCGAACACTGGCTTCCTGAAAATGACAAAAAGAAATTTACGCATTAGCAGTCCAGTAGAATGCATGCATTCAGAATATTACTGATTAAATTCTTTGAGTTGATATTCATTTTGTTGAACTTTTGATTCTCGAAAAAGAAAAAGAATGAAAAAAGGTGAAGAATATATCCGGCATAGATGAAGATTTAAGAACAGTTGAACTCTTTGACTATGTAAATTTTTAGATTTTCTGTTTGCTACATGAACTATGAATATTTATTAGTTAAAAAGAAAACTAACTACTTTTAAAAAAAATCGTTTTTTCTGTAATATTTATGCAACTTGTTTTCGTGAGATTATTAGTTACAGGTATTTGATATGTTATTGTAGTTTCTGGACCTTTAACTTATATTCAGCCTTTATCCTTCTCTCTTTGTAATTGTTGTAGTTCCTTGACCTTTGACCTATGTTCAGCACATGTTTTAAAAGATACTTACTTTATAAGCTCCATGTTTCATCTCTAGATATTTATTATGGTCCTTCTCTTTCTGTAATTGTTGTTGTAGTTTCTGCAGCTGGTGTTTGGTCTCATTGTCGGCCACATTAGCATAGTCAGCAAGACGACTTATACTCTCTCGACTATTCTGTTACAAATAAAATTCAAAATTTTCATCACAAATTAGTTTTCTTCTAAGTCAATAAATGTAATCCTTTAAATTTTGATTATTTAATAATGATATTAGTATAATTCCATAGGCCTTAGTGGCTGTGTGGTCTAAGTCCAACTTATGTATCATTAGACTGTCAACAAGGAAAGTGTGAGTTATCCTACACATGGTAGGTGCGTTCAACTCCATTCTTTTCTGACGTAGGTTGTGGTTCTCTCTAGGCTATCTTGCCTTCACAACAAATAAATAAGATAGTAACGAAATAGGGCAATAGTGCTAAAAGTGTTAAACACCAATCAATAGCATGATTTGGATATTGATGTATGTACTTTCCCTAATTTATTGAAATTGTTGAACCCGTCCCAAGTCAGGAGCCTCTGGCCTTTGTTAGTTTTGTATGTTTTTGTTAAGTCTAACTCATTTATATGTTTTGGAGTTAAGTGTGACTTTCATTTTCGCTGGACTGATGTACATTTTTATTTAGGGCCAGCTGAGGCCCACCTCCGGGTCAGGGATTTTCTCGCTGCGTTGAAGACCCTTTGGCTGTTAACTGCTCTTTGATCGGGTTGTTGTCTCCTCAACATATTCCCCATTTCCATTCTAAATTGTATGCAGGTACTAAAATGATGCAGAATAGAAAGAACAATAAAAGAAATATCATACATAGAATTTATGATGAAAAATTACATCAGAGTGAAACATAATAGTAATATATGCTCTACAAAAATACAGTTCCTAGAGACAAAACTAAAAAAACAACTAAACTACATCTTATACAGTAACTAAATAACTCTACTGGTGGGGTTTCTACTGTTCTAGTAATCATACCAGAATCAAGGATTTTTGAAGAAAAATTAAATTCGCTTTTTTGAAATTACAACTGAATCTACTAGCATGAAGCCTCGTCATTACTATGCAATAATATATATATTCACAACACAGATAAATATAGAGAGAAATAAGCAACATCTTGTCGTTATTGTTATATAACTTTTTGGTATAATGTATGGTCTTATGTCCATTTTAATGTATAGATCATATGAAGTTGTTTTTATCTTTACATCTACTGAACAAATGTATCACAACAACAAACACACCGTAAAATACAACACACTACCTTAAAATACAACACACTACTGCAAAAGAACCACCACAGAACTGTTTCTGAAAAATCTGTGACAGAGATTTAAGATATTTAAAAAAAATATTCTTCATAATTAAACTCAATTATCTCAGAAACACTGAACACCAAGATCACTATCAATTGGGATTGTTAACCATATTATTCGAATAGGATCAGTAATTAATGTTTCCCTAAAGTTTGGTAAAATTTTCCTCCTTAACAGAATTTCTTCAGCATTATTTAATTCACTATTGAGATTGTCTATTCTAGCAGAGATGCCAGCCATATTTGATAGCAGTTAGTGTTTCAAAGTTATTTCTATGTGTTTTTAATATGAGTGAACCAGACCACATCTGACAATTTTTATTTTTTTTCATAATTTTTTAAAGTTAAAAGTGAAATGTTGTGCAAACAAAAAGGTATAAGCGCATAAAGGGAGGTAATAGACTGTGAAAAAAAATGGTACAAAAAATTATAAAAATACAGCAAACAGGCAACAAGAATGTAAAGATAAGTGAGTTATGAAAATTGACATGATGAATTAACCGGAACTCTTGTATAATAATAATCATGTGACTTCAATCCATTGATTGTGAAATAAACTAAATTCTTTGCAAGTTACATCAAAACACTAAGCCTATCATTGTGCAACTAATCCTTTAATATGTAGCACAATAGAGAACTATGTGAACTAGCGGACAATTAAAGCTATTTACATGAACATTGATTTGTGGTGACAACTAAGAATGGTGCTAGGTTAGTACAGTGCAGTGAAGATAGGAAAATATAAAAATATACCATATAATTTCTCCTTTTGTCAACCTCCTTGAAAACAAATATTTTTGATTTAAGTTGATACATAAAATACTAAAGTATTGTTTGAATTATCCAAAAATGAATTGTTGTGTACAATGAAAGACTCCTCTTTACATAGTTTAACTATAAATTGTATATCTTTAGGAAAATAAAACGTAAGTGATTCATCAATATATCTGAATTAATATGTCGTCAAATTCTATGATTTTATTGAATGCTTCCTTGTATTGCCCTTTTCTATTTATTTTATACATATAAAAACATTTTTCAATAGAAAACTGAATTTGATTACACTACTCGGGAAGTAAACCCAGTTATCATATAATGAGTACCTCTTATTACTGTATAATGATTATATCGAATTATCTTATAATTATGAAAATGAATACATCTTATCATTGTATGAGTAGTTATCAAATAACTAGTAAACCTAATTATCATATAATGGGTACATCTTATTATCGTATAATGAGTAAATATAATTATCGTACAAAGAGTACAACCATTTATCGTATGATGAGTATATCTTATTATCCTAATACGAGTACATCCATTTATCATATGGTGAGTACATCTAATTATGGTATAATGAGTACTTCCATTTATCGTATGGTGAGTACATTTAATTATGGTATAATGAGTACTTCTTTATATCAATTAATGAGTACATCAATTTAAAGTATAATGAGCAAAATCCCAATATTGTAAAACGATTTAATATCATTTTTGTAAGTTTTTATTACTAAGACATCAGCCTCACCCTGATCATTGCTTTAGCCTTTTCTACAGCAGCATGAGCCTTTAACTTCTCTTCGTCTGCTTTTCTTTTCTGGTCTTCTGTATCTTGTACTAAATCTTCCTGCTTTCTTCTGTTCAATTAATATAGTTTTCAAAAATTTAATTTTTAAGACATTGAAATCATAAATAGTTTTTTTTAAATCATTTTCATATTTTGTATGTGTATGATGCTTTGGTTTTTTTGTTTTTGTTTTTATTTATATCCATTTTTAGATTCGTGAAAATCTTATCAGAGCTGATGTTTCGATATTTGTACCATGTTGAATTCAAAATTCAAATAAAGTTTTCTATCTAGATATCAACAGTTTAAAGGTAGAAAAAACAAATGAATCACTTTTCTGATGAACAGTTAACAAATAAGCATATATGAAAAATTTGGAAGTATTATGATTTGCTGCATTTTTACAGAATGTTAACTCCGTGTACTATCATATTTTTTTGACACAATATCATTAAAAAAAAAATTCAAAAAGAAATAATTCTGATTTAATTTTGATAAACCAAGACTCCCTGTTGAAGACGTTATGTTGACCTATAATGGTTTACTTTAATATTTTGTGACTTGGATATAGAGTTGTCTCATTGGCACTCATGCCACATCTTCCTATATCTATTTGACTTCAAAACAATTGCGTTTTCGAAAAAAGTCATTTTATATAAAATATATATATAACATTATATGAATTGTTCTCTTTGTTTTTTGCTAGAATAGTCAATGTCTGGTTTCAAATCATCCCTCTTATTGAACAACAAAGAATATTTGTACATACTTAGAAGTGACCAACTCATTCTGTAGTTTTTCAAACTTGTTTCTAAACCAGTCGTGGGCATCTTGTAAATGTACAGAGATCTAAAAACAAAAACATAAGTGTAACAAGCAATAAAGTCATTGATATAGTTCTTGTCTTTTTTTTATCATACTATTTTTTCAATTTATCAACAATGCCAAAAAATAGAACTGACTTTTACTTCTAATTGAGTGAAGAAGATAATTTTAAAGTCTGTGTCGAACGGGAAATAAATATTTATGAGCCTGTCGTTAGAGAGGACAGGGTTTTAGTTGGAAATCCCTTTGAAAACAAATAAGCATTATTTATGCAGACGTTATATGACTTTTAAAGTTGCTATCTTGTTTGTCAGAGTCGATGTAACCCGGCCTGCATATGTACTCTTAATAGCAATATATTCATTTAGATTCATAAAATTTACTTTTGCAAGTAGTAATTAAACATGAATATATTCTGTTTTAAAATATGTAAACTTTCATCTCCCTTTACATAATTTCATCAGGAAAATTAAACAGTAAGTAAAAAAATTATTTGCATATTTTACTGAAAGGACTACTCGAAATAAAGTATCCACGAAAATAAAACAATTAGGATTTTCTCATTCCCTAAGTTACCTCTGACGATTCATCCTGAGCTTCTTTTAATCTATTTTCTGTCTCTCGTCTCATTCTGTCGATATCGTCTTTCTGTTTTACTGTATGCTGTAATATAAAGAAAATCTTAAATAATCTTAAGCATTTTGTTCAGTTTTCTATGTTGTGTTTCGGTGTACTGTTTGTCTGTCAGTCTTCTTCCTTTTTAGACGGATGTTGTCAGTTTATTTTTAACTTATGAGTTTGAATGTTCCTTTGGTATCTGGCACCTCTCTCTTCTGGACCAATTTAACTATATTTTACCTGATTATTATTAGTGCAATGGTGTGAATACATAGCTTTATAATGGTCTTGATGTTATAAATGAAGAACAGTTAATATAAGGAGCAGGCTTTAATATATGGATAACACAAAAACATGATAAATATGATACTATAAGTTAGTAAAAACATGATATATATGATACTATAAGTTAGTAAAAAGTTAAATACATGTTAAACTGTTTATGCCTAGGAAAATCTCATGACTCTTTAAATTTCCTTCTTTTGTATGATAATCCTTTTCTAGCAGTATTTATTGACCTATTATGACACTTGTAAGTATGAGTCTAAAGGAAATAAAAAGAGTCTTGTACTTTATTTGGCCTTTTAAACTTTTTTGGATTCGAGCGTCACTGATGAGTCTTTTGTAGAGGAAACAAGTGTCTGGCGTATATACAAAATTCAATCCTAGTATCTATGATGAGTTTATTGTATTTACTGACTATACCTGGAAATTTTGTAAATATCATATAAAACATATACCTCACAGCATTAAGTGGCATTGGTACAAGTGCTGTTTACAGAGTTTGATATAATAACTGAGATGCTTGCCTTTTTGTAATTTTGATAGTCTAATGCCAATAGTCAAATTAAAACTTGCCTTTTTGTAATTTTGATAGTATAATGTCAATAGTCAAATTAAAACTTGCCTTTTTGTAATTTTGATAGTATAATGCCAATAGTCAAATTAAAACTTGCCTTTTTGTAATTTTGATAGTATAATTCCAATAGTCAAATATTAACTTGCCTTTTTGTAATTTTGATAGTCTAATGCCAATAGTCAAATTAAAACTTGCCTTTTTGTAATTTTGATAGTCTAATGCCAATAGTCAAATTAAAACTAGCCTTTTTGTAATTTTGATAGTCTAATGCCAATAGTCAAATTAAAACTTGCCTTTTTGTAATTTTGATAGTATAATGCCAATAGTCAAATTAAAACTTGCCTTTTTGTAATTTTGATAGTCTAATGCCAATAGTCAAATTAAAACTTGCCTTTTTGTAATTTTGATAGTCTAATGCCAATAGTCAAATTAAAACTAGCCTTTTTGTAATTTTGATAGTCTAATGCCAATAGTCAAATTAAAACTTGCCTTTTTGTAATTTTGATAGTATAATGCCAATAGTCAAATTAAAACTTGCCTTTTTGTAATTTTGATAGTATAATGCCAATAGTCAAATTAAAACTTGCCTTTTTGTAATTTTGATAGTATAATGCCAATAGTCAAATTAAAACTTGCCTTTTTGTAATTTTGATAGTATAATGTCAATAGTCAAATTAAAACTTGCCTTTTTGTAATTTTGATAGTATAATGCCAATAGTCAAATTAAAACTTGCCTTTTTGTAATTTTGATAGTATAATGCCAATAGTCAAATTAAAACTTGCCTTTTTGTAATTTTGATAGTATAATGCCAATAATCAAATTAAAATGACAATATTGAACATGTAAACTATACAAAACATTCAAGAGGGACCTTTTTGATGATGTCTGGCTTGGGCCTTTATTTTAACAGGAATTAGTAATTTTCACAAATTGGGACTACGGAAATTAATTATTAATTTTTCAGGATCAAGAAAAGAGTTCTATTTATTGGGGGGGGGGGGGGGGCATTCAGAAGACAGAAAAATGCTGTTTTAACTAAAATGAAATGGCATGTTATGTGAAAGTATCAAGTGTAGAAGAAAATGAAACTATTTGAAAAAGAGATACAGGTTGATCTTTCAAAAATAAAATACTTTTCCTTGAAATCTTAAGACTACATGTCATATAATAATTAGGGAGATCCAGTAAAAGTGGATATTCCCCTCTCCCCATTTGTACTGAATCTCATGCCTCTGCCTTGAAGAAAAATATAATTTCTAAGCCATATATATAAGTATATTAATTCATTTTTTTTCAAAGTAAACATTTTTCCAAACCTTTTAAATTTTAAGATTCATATGTTCCATTTCAGGTTTATTTTGAATGTGTTAATAAAATGAGAAAGGAAATGGGGTTTGTGTCAAAGAGATAACAACCCAACCAAAGAGCGGATAATAGCTGAAGGCCACCAATGGGTCTTCAATGCAACGAAAATTCCGCATTCGAAGGTGTGCTTCAGATGGCCCCGAAACAAAAATGTCTACTAGTTCAGTGATAATGGACGTCATACTAAACTCCCAAATATATAATGTTTCCTACTTCATATTTGCGTTTATTTTCATGAGATACTGTCCGTTCTTTTTCCAGTTCCACCTCTCGTTGTTGAATCAATAAGTTTGTCTCTGCCTGGTTTTGTGCCAGTTGTCTAAGTTCCACCTGAAGAGAGGCAATCTGGTTCATAAATGTGTTTATCATTTCACCCTGAAAAGCAATGAAATGGGTGTTAGTAAAAACAGCAAGCAAACCCAGATTATTGCTTTTGATATATTGAAAACGAACAGAAATAACAACAAGTAATACAAAATATGTCTATATATTTGTGGGGAAATAACACCTGTATATTTAGTGAGCATCACTCTATTAGTAAATTTAAAAGACATTCAACAACTTGCATTTAAATAATAACAATACTTAATATAGAAATAAGAAAATATTTTAACATAAACTTTTATACAATCTTTTTTATACCACACAACAAATTTGTATTTCTTTCGTAAATACTATAGGGTTAAAGTTTTTGACAATCCAGAAAATATTGTGTTTTAACAGAGTTTAGGACCAGAATTATACAAGCTGCTGTCCCAAAAAGTTCTGCAATTTGCCAATGAGCAAAGGAACAATGTCTCACTTTATTTTTTTTACTAATTGTGGCACTATTTCAATCAAAGTTGACATCTACCACAACAAATATATTGGTGATAAGTTCTTGAAGAAATCATCATAAAAATGACAAACAATCAAAACCAGTTAAGGTCAGAATATCCTTTAACATTTTTACCTGATTAGACACAATTAGAAAGTTAAAATAACTTTTTTTTTTTACAATTTTCTAACATAAATCACAAAGAAAAAATATCTATTTTAAAATCATTTCCCGCCAAAAAAAAACAAACGAACCTGATCAGTATTTCTTTTAACATATTCGTCTCTAAGGTTTTCTAAGTCCTCTATTTCACATTTTAATTCCTGAAATGTAGATGAAACTTATGTTATTTTTGGATAAACTGTCATTCTTTGGTATACAAAATATCAATGATATATCACAAGTTGTTCTTATCAAACTTTTTGAAAAGCAATCCCTATGTCTCATTTTCTGCTACTTTCATCACAAAGGCGAGACAAAAATATCTCATTATTTAAATCTAAATCAGTATGCAGAATTAAAACGGGATATTTAATTCACCACTACAGTTTATTATATAAAGCCTCACAAACAGGGTTTTGCCCTTAAAATGAGGACCTTTTAATTCTGTTAAAATTTACACTATTTTAACACTTGTCTAGCTTTACTGTTTTTACCCGGACTTTATCAGAATTTTCTTCCAAGTCCTTCTTTGATTTGTGTAGATATTCCAGTCTTTTTTTCTGGTCCCTGATTTTGTCTTTTAGGTCCTTAGTCTGACTTTCATTCTCTGTCATCTTATGTCGTAGTTCTGTGTTAGCTTTTACTAGTTCCATATTACGTGTTGATAAATTATCATTCTGTTTCCGCACCTGTTAAAAAATATCGGTCTATTTCTTAAACATACTCTGATGAAATTATTCAAGTAGCCAAAGTCTCTTTTATTTCTTTATAAGAGAAGTTTTCATATTTTTAATTCTATTTTACATTCCTTTACCAAATACATGTATATCAAATTTTGTTTTACATCTAAAATAAAATAGCATGCAAGCCAAGAGTTTAAATGCCTTGCTTGCAAACTTTTTTTTTATCTTTTATTTGTTTTTCAATAGTCCCGATTTTACAATACCGCTACAATCACCACCTGACTATGGTTTTGGGGGTAATTATTGAATACAAGAATATAGTTATTAAAGAAAAAAAAAGAATATAGCTGCTCACACTCACACTTTCTCTCACTACTTACACACAGTCGCTGCAATCTTACCATTAGTATGCATGCATGTCTATATATAAAGTAAAAATTCAAAATACCACTGCTCAATATAGTATAATTTAAAGTATAAATGATAATAAATCATGAAAAAATTGTATGTAGTTGGGACTAGAATCTTTCATAAGATGCTGCTCTATTATTTTTGTTTGTAATATAAAATTCATTAGATTGGTATTGTTTTATTCTGAATTTAAGTCCTATAAAACTAGGAGCTATATTTCTTAACTTACATTTAAAGATGTAGTTTTTTAGCTATAATTATTAACAAATTTATAAACAAACTCTTAGTAATAAATCCCAATAAAATTTCCGTCTTACTAATGCTGAAATGCTCATCAAATAATTTAATTTTCTGTAAAAATGACAACCAAAAATTGTGTAACATTACAATCATAAAATAAATGTTCTATTGTTTCCTCTTCCTTATTACAGAAGGTACATAGACTTGTTTCCTTTTTGCTTAATTCTATATAAAAATGTATTTATAGTAGGTATAATTCTATGTAATATTTTTATTGAAAATTCTTTAAATATGTATCCCTACAACATCTTTTCAAAAGAGAAAAATACTTATACCTTTCTGAGATTTCAGAATTTGTTACATCCTCCCATTTTAAAAAATTCTCATATGGGAGTATGCATATTTTATCTACAAGATCTCTGTATACAAATTTTAACTTCTTATTTTCCAAGATCCTTTTAGAAAATGAATCAAAAGGAACAGAATTTTCTAAGTTCAAATCACAATAATCTTTGATGTATTTTTTAATATATTTTGGAATGTTAGATAATAAACTATAGTATATCAAAAAAAATTCCAAATTAAGTTTTTGCCTTACTTGTTGGAATGTTGCCTTGCTTGCAAACTTTGTTTGATCAGACATTGTAATTAAGATTGACACCTAAATTCAATGGGTAGGCGGAATAACAGTCTGTACCAATAATTGGCCTACCCATTGAATTTACGTGTCAATCTTAATTACAATGACTGATCAAATAACCAAACCAAGTTGGCAAGCAAGGCATATGAACTCTTGATTTACATGCTTTATTATTTCAACTATAAAGAGTTTACCATTTATTCCTTATTTAAATATGTCTAATTTGAACAATAAATTCAGTTTTAAATAAGTTCAATCAGATTTATACCTCAGCAATATCTCGACTGTTTTTCTTCAATGATTTATCCCGTTCTTTTTTCAGTTCTCCCCTTAAATTCTCCATTCTCTCCTCAAACTGCTTCATTTCAAATTTCCATTCCTGTTGAGCAGATGATTTTTGATTTTTGATTGCTGTGATCGTGGAATCTTTTTTGCCGAGCTCCGTCTGTAGTTCTTCAACAACCGTTTGTAAATGTGAATGCGATGACATCACAGCTTCTAGCGTAGATGCTATTTCTTTGTTCACAGCTTTAGCGTCTTCTAAATTTCTTTGCAAACCATTGATCTATAAAGATACATACTTTTATGAATAGAGGAGTAAAGAATACGTCAATAAAATATCAACTCATAACAAAACTGATCAAAAGACAGTCTTAAAAAAATAGATAAATAGATTGACCTCTAAATCATCCACTGGTTATAACAAACAGTTTTGATTCTTTTGAATTAATAAACAAATCCAAGTGAATAAGGAAAAAATACTAAAACAAAATAATTTTATTTGCAGTTTTAATAAAGTTATTTTGTATTAGGAAAAAAAATTGAAACAAAGTAATTTTATTTGCAGTTTTAATGAAGTTATTTTGTATTGTGTAGCATATTAGCATATTTGTTTTCAAACCATTAGTCCTATATAAACAAGCAAATGACCCCCTAAACTTTTTTACAGAAAACTATACTGTATATCAGGGCTTACAAAACAAATTTGAAAATTTTCTTCTAGTGCCTTTTGATACGGATTCTGTAAACAGATGTGAACTTCTACATTGATAGTTCTTTGGAGTATTTTACATCATAGGACTACATTGCCCTTAATTAATGCAATAAAAAGCTGATATTTTTTTTAAATTTTGTTAAAAAAGCAAATTTGTCTAATAATAAATTGTTGACTTGACATAGATAAATCGAGTCATCTAGGAAAATTGCTGTTGCTTACAAAAAATAGAACAAGAATGTGTCCATAGTACACAGATGCCCCATCCGCACTATCATTTTGCATGTTCATTGGACTATGAAATTGGGGTAAAAACTCTAATTTGGCATAAAAATTAGAAAGATCATATCACAAGAAACATGTTTTCTAAGTTTTAAGTTGATTGGACTTCAACTTCATCAAAAACTACCTAGACCAAAAACTTTAACATGAAGTGGGACAGACGGACAGACGGAGGGACCAACGAACAAACGGACAGTATTCTGTTCATTTCAAATTTTTCTTATGATCTATTGTCACATTTATGTTAAGAAAACAATCATTACAGATATCAAATTGTATTAGGCACAACAACTTCTCACTTTAATATTAGTATGTTTTTATCTGCATTTAAGTCAATTTTAACATTAGATTTCCCTATCCACCAGCACTTACTTTGGACATATCAAGCCATTCCATTACATATTCCTAAAATCATCACTCATAACATTAACTTAAGTCATTTCCATCTTAAAACTATTATCATATATAACTCTAGAGATGACAATTTGAAAAGTCCTTGCTCGGATATATATTTATACTATAATTACACCTTATGTAAGAATCCTGGATTTTGATTGGTCGATAGCCAGTGTATTTTCACCAATTTACTGTTATCAAATGAATATCGTTCATTTTTTAACGCCACCAGGGTATTTGCCAAAAGGATATGCCTTTTTTACCCTCTCTGCCGTGGTATTTGCCAAAAAATACTCTATCCGACTGGACGCTTGTAATGTCACCAATGCGTTTTTGAACGTTAACATTCAGTGTAATTAAACAGATATATCATGTTCTTGAGGGGTATTTGCGAAAAGTACCAGTCTTGAGAATGAATTTCACTTGCCTTACGAATTGCAAAATTTAACATTCTCTCGACTGGTATTTTTCGCAAATACCCCTCCTTAACATGATATATCTGTTTAATAACACATACTACTTTGTTTAATCATATGGAAAAAAAAAATTCAACTTTTCATTTCCTGGCATTATCAAATTCTACATGCATACAAAACAGCTTTGCCTTGGACATTTTAACATCTGAATTAATACCTCACAAGTTTAACTTCACCCTTATCCATTAAAATAATCTTTAATTCAAATTCAGATTCAACAAGTAATGAAACAATCTATGATACTGTAGTTAAAAATATTCAGTTTTAAATAAAGGAAAAAAAAAATAATGTGTTTTCATTTCTTAATCTGTTAACCCTTTCCTCCATAATGACGCCTTTTGACGGCTGTGTAGTGCTGTATTGATAAGTCTCACCTATGAAAAAACTTTATCAGACTTAGTAAAATTTGTATCTAATATAAAAAGGATATTCATGAGAATATCTGACATGAATTTCAGTGATTAAATATTGGTTTT
The DNA here is from genome assembly GCA_037788925.1 of Mytilus galloprovincialis. Taxonomy (NCBI): domain Eukaryota; kingdom Metazoa; phylum Mollusca; class Bivalvia; order Mytilida; family Mytilidae; genus Mytilus; species Mytilus galloprovincialis. The sequence continues at coordinate 73,826,632 of CM075342.1, read as the reverse complement.
CGCAATGCATTAATACTTTAAACCTGATGATTTTTTTTTTATTGAAAATATCCTATGTGAATTCAGTATTTAAAAAAAAAGTATCCATGGAGGAAAGATACACATTGTATAAAAATGTTACATAATTTAACAAATCAAGGGAGATTACTTAACAAATGTCAAAAATCAAATTTCTTGTTTACCCGGGTTAATCCTGATTTATTACACTGTGGTAAATGTCATTGTGATCAGCCTGCATTCAAGCAAATTTCAGTTAATTAAAAATGTGATTTTCAGCCTTTTACACTCAACAACCAATACCTTGGAGTGATCCTTATCCTCCATATCTTGTATCTGTAGTATTAAAGTATCTCTCTCCTTTACAGCCTCGTCTCTCTGTTTTTGTAACTCATTATAATCCTTTTCTTTGGTCTCGTAACTTCCATGTTTCTGTCGTAACTGACTGTCTAGTCGCTGAACCTTTATTTTTAAATCACTCATCTCTTTCTGTGTCTAAAATTCAAGTATTTTTATATGGTTAAAGCAATTTAAACAAATTTCTTTTCTTCTAGCTTGCAATAATCAATGATCTTTAAGACTAGAATTTAAAGAAGTTTTTTTTTTCTAAAAATATTTTTTTTTACAAATATATGATAAATTGTACAGATGGATAAAAATGGTGTATTTTTTTTTTTTAAGTTTTGCATCCGTGCATTTCTAAAATACTTTCAATCATTTTAAAGAAAAAATATCTTAAGGCAAAGTGTACCTAAATTAAAGATCAGTTGCTTGTGAACAAATGAAAAAAAATCCTTCAATAGATTTTAGAAGAAATGTAACAAAGAGGCTGTTTGCCAGCTTCCTTTTTATGGTGTCACAATTTTATACATAAAATCATTAGAAAAATGTTGAGGCCAGCTTTTAAGATGCTGAAGGAGTCAACTTAGCTTTGGTCTCAAAGTCTTTAAACTTTTTTTGTACTCAGAATCCAAAATCAACTTATTAAAATGCTGGATTTCATGTTTCAAGCATGATTTTTGTGCTCCGAGCACTGAGCAAAGTTTTATGTCGACTTCAACCCCTCGCATTGTACTATAACCAAATTTACAGTAACACTTTCTGATTTAATTCCAACACCAAATCTCATACAATGATATATGATACTTTTACAATTCTACTGATATTACTAACCTTTCTTACCCTTAAATTTGTTCATGACAAGTTATGAGTAAATTAATTGACTCTTATTAGAACTATAGTCATAATGAAAATTCTGTCAACTAATTATACTCAGGCTTACAAGAATTTCCTTCTAATTAAATTACATATAAATAACCCAACTTAAGAGCTTGTCAATTGATTATTTGATAATTTGATAAATAATTCATAAGGGTTCTGCGGAACCCAGTGTCTCGCCTACTTTTGCTGTCAAACACAGGCTCAACAAAAATTTTACAAACTTCAACCTCAGAGTGAATGTATGGTTTCCTGGCAGAAAACTAAGTTAATTTACAGAAAAATAACAGATAAAATGGATTTTTTTTAACAAAATTTACTTCTGGTTACTATCTTATGATCATAAACAAGCTTCTGTCTAAATTTAGTACAAATCCAGGATAGTTTAAGAAAGTAATTGAAATTTTAAAAACTTTAACCACAGAGTGAATGTAATGTTTCCCAGCAGAAAACTAAGTCCGTTAATAAGTGAAATACGGAAAAAATGGAATTTTATTTTTACAAAATTTCTTTCTGAATACTATCTTATCATCATATACAAGCTTCTGTCAAAGTTTGGTACAAATCCAGGATAGTTTGAGAAAGTTATTAAAATTTCAAAAACTTTAACCACAGGGTGAATATTTGTGGACACCGCTGCTTTTTGGACTAAAGTCGAAGGCTCGACAAAAATGGAAATATTTATTAAAAACATGACTTGTGAACAATGTAATAACTTCTGCTTCTTAACTAAAAGTTCTGTGGAATCATTTTATTTTTTTAATGGGTACCACTTTTTGTGAATTGAAGAAAAACATGCACTTTCATATATATATTTCCTGTTTTTCCAAAGTCTGCATATAACCAATTGATTGAGTACTTATTTCATGATTTACATGTACCCACAAAATCCATGTATATTAGTATCCAACAAATAATAATCAATCCACAGTATGACATCTTCACACATACCTTATCATATCTGTTCTGTAGACCATCATTGATATGTTTAAGTTTTGTAGCCTCATTCTGAGCATTTTTGAGTTTATCGACCTCTGCTGTGAGATGTGTGACCTGTGTCTGTAAACTCCCGTTGTCGTAGGCTAATTTGTTCTTCTGGTCCATCATTTCCATCATCGTCTTCTCTACTTTACTCTGGGTTTCCTAGCAAAATAAAATTGATTCATTTTTGGTGTTTAATGCACTATTGACTTTTTCGTGGCTGCCTGTCTTTATTCTTAAATTCTATACAACAAATATAATTGATATGTTGTTTATAATTTCTAACAATATGACCTAACTCCAGATTTTAAAATTGACCAAAAGGAGTAGGTCCGGTAAGGGCCAAATTTGGCCTCAAATTTCAAGTTCATCTGACGAAAGATTTCAGACACTTTTTAAACACTTAAGTGTCTATTTCAGTTGATTCAATAAGTATATGTAAAAGATTTTAACTGATTTACTCATTAAAAACGCCCCAATTCTAGCTTAAATATGAAAAATCTATCAAATATATATGTCAAAAATTGTCAAAAATCCGTGTTCATCCTCAAACTTAACATATGCTATGTATCATCATCAAAAACAACTTACATTTCAATATTAAGAATGAACATGAATGCAGCCACTTTCATTTAAGATGAAAACCGTCTAAAATATGACTAAAATGCTAAAATTGTGAAGATTTCAGTAATTTAGCATGACTTAATGATGCTAGTACCCAATATATGTGCATTGTATTGTCAAACACAGCCCATATTTATTTAGCAGAAGCATTCTACTGTCCAATAAATAACTAAAAGTATACATTTTAATAATTTTGTAAAACTGCTATATTTTGGGGCCAAAAAGGGGTCTTGCTTAACCTACTCCTTTATTGACACATTGCTTATAGTATTTGAGAACTTTAAATTGAACAATTAACCATAAAAAAGATGTGATGGTCAGATGAAATATGCACCTTATCATTCCATACACCAAGTATAGATAATAGTATCTAAGAAACAGACCTAATCACATTACTTTAACTTTTATCACTGATGCATAAGATAAGATAAATATTGATTTTAGTTCGGCATAAGTCAAATATACAACACAAGCTCTAAGGAACTTTTGACGTAATATATATGTCATGCATGATAAAGAGTTAAGGTCATTTAAAGCCTGTCTGATGAACAAACATGTAGATATTACAAAGATTCCATATTCCATAGATAATTTTCCTAATACTCATGATTAGTGATAAGTTATATCACAGTATTCAATGAACCATAAAACAAGGTCATGAACAATGGACATATAACAGATGAAAACTTTGTGACATATGTCACCTTTTGAAGCATGCATGTTTTCAACCTTCTAAAATATAAAACTTTACACAAAGAGATGCCACTGCCCATTTCCACATTAGCATCTCTCTATCAAGATTTAACGCCTTTCCATTAGAAGTTATTTACCTGTTGACCTTCGAACCCTGATACCCTTTCCATGAGAGTGGCATTTTCATGTTCCAGAGATTTCCTTAGCTTTTTCTGTGAGTCTAGTTCTATTTTTAGTTGTTGTGCTTCCCCCTGAAGTTTTGACCGTTCTTCTATCATGGAATCTACAGTCTGATTCACCTATATAAATAGAAATGACATAAATTATATAGTTCACATTTTCATAAATCATATGATATCATTAAAAAGTTCTGATTTATCATTAAATATCATTCAAAGATGTGAACAGTTATTTTTCCTAAGTTTGATTGATTGGTGGACAGTTGAATAACATACATTTTCAAGATGACAATATGTTTATTTTATACACTACGGACAAATCCTGCTTTACAGGAGACAGCTTTTTAATGCTATTGTTGATATGACACAACAGTAATCCATGGTGCATCATTAATATGTACACAGTTATGAATCCATGGTGCATCATTAACATGTACACAGTTATGAATACATGGTGTATCATTAACATGTACACAGTTATGAATACATGGTGTATCATTAACATGTACACAGTTATGAATACATGGTGTATCATTAACATGTACACAGTTATGAATACATGGTGCATCATTAACATGTACACAGTTATGAATACATGGTGTATCATTAACATGTACACAGTTATGAATACATGGTGTATCATTAACATGTACACAGTTATGAATACATGGTGTATCATTAACATGTACACAGTTATGAATACATGGTGTATCATTAACATGTACACAGTTATGAATACATGGTGTATCATTAACATGTACACAGTTATGAATACATGGTGCATCATTAACATGTACACAGTTATGAATACATGGTGCATCATTAACATGTACACAGTTATGAATACATGGTGCATCATTAACATGTACACAGTTATGAATACATGGTGTATCATTAACATGTACACAGTTATGAATACATGGTGTATCATTAACATGTACACAGTTATGAATACATGGTGCATCATTAACATGTACACAGTTATGAATACATGGTGCATCATTAACATGTACACAGTTATGAATACATGGTGTATCATTAACATGTACACAGTTATGAATACATGGTGTATCATTAACATGTACACAGTTATGAATACATGGTGTATCATTAACATGTACACAGTTATGAATACATGGTGCATCATTAACATGTACACAGTTATGAATCCATGGTGTATCATTAACATGTTCAATTATACCTACAAATACTACAATGGACTACTGGATTTTTGTTTCTAGAAGTTTAGTTTTGGGTGTAGTAATTTTTGGCAGGTGTTTCTGTTAGAGCAGTTTCTGCTAACAGTTTTGAGAACTTGACTTCACCCTGCTTTGGATTTTGTTTGTAAAACTTTTGTTTTGTTGTTTGGTAATTTGTGACTATTTTTTTTCTTCATCTTTACAATGTTTTCCCTAGTTTTCGTCTTTACAATGTTTTCCCTAGTTTTCATCTTTACTATGTTTTCCCTAGTTTTCATCTGTCATTCTTTGTTTTATGGTTTAGAATTGCCCCCTTTGTATCACTTAATATTCTAAACCTAATATCCATCACAATAAATTAAATATCTGCCCCATAGATATACCTCATCTAGTAAGTGAATTAAATATCTTCCCCCTAGATATACCTCATCTAGTAAGTGAATTAAATATCTGCCCCATAGATATACCTCATCTAGTAAGTGAATTAAATATCTGCCCCATAGATATACCTCATCTAGTAAGTGAATTAAATATCTGCCCCCTAGATATACCTCATCTAGTAAGTGAATTAAATATCTGCCCCATAGATATACCTCATCTAGTAAGTGAATTAAATATCTGCCCATAGATATACCTCATCTAGTAAGTGAATTAAATATCTGCCCCATAGATATACCTCATCTAGTAAGTGAATTAAATATGTGCCCCATAGATATACCTCATCTAGTAAGTGAATTAAATATCTGCCCCATAGATATACCTCATCTAGTAAGTGAATTAAATATGTGCCCCATAGATATACCTCATCTAGTAAGTGATCTTTATCTTTGACGGCCCTCTCTTTCTCTTTCTTTACGACCTGTAGCTGATGTCTGAGTGAGTTCAACTCTTTTTCCAGTCCAGAAGCAGCTTGACAATACTCGTCATCCTTGGCAACAAACTTTTTATTAAGACTTGTATACTCCTGCTCAACATGTCGTCTGTAAAAGAATTTGTTTTATACAATCTAGAGATAACAATACCGGTATATCAAGACAATTTTTTTATATATAAGAATATGTGGTATGAGTGCCAATGAGACAGCTCTCCATCCAAGTCACAATTTATAAAATGCAACCATTATAGGTCAAAGTACGGTCTTCAATACAGAGTCTTGGCTCACACCGAAATGCTAGTTATAAAGGACCCCAAAAATGACTAGTGTAAAACCATTCAAATTTACTTGTTTTTTTTTTTTTTATGGAATAACACAAATCTTAATCATTCAGACCAGTGTCACATTCTGGTGTGTTCATGAAATCATCATACTCTTTATGTCAGCGTTCTATTTTTTAACAGACATGTATATATCAAGAAACATGTATATATCAGAGAAACTTTTTTTATACCTAAATCATCCTTAATATGAAATTTACATTTTTTTTATAACTCTTACAAAATTCAAAGGAAATTCAACCATCACCTCCCATCCAAATCTTCAATTAAAGATAGAAATCAACATAAGGCAAATTAATATCAATACACCAAAATTCATCTTTTATTTCGTATTTGAATGTTCCGAAATCAATCAAAGTCTACACATGTATGTAAAATTGAGAATGGAAAGGGGAATGTGTCAAAGAGACATGTATATTTGTGACTTGTGACTTTATCCAACAGCTCTTATATTTTATGATAAACATCCTATTTCATTGGAGATTTTTTTGTTGGTCAACTTTTATAATTTCTAAAGTAGTTCTCCATATGAACTAATTCTTACAATCTTTTTTCCAGTGATTCCCGTTCAGATGTTAATTCTTTTGTTTTGATCTTATATTGCAATGCCTCTTCTTCAATTCTTTCTTTTTCTCCAACTCTGCTTCTCTCTGCCTATAAAAAAAAAATTGATAGCACCATTACATTTCACAAATTATGTAAATATTGACATTAATGTAAGATAATATTTTTCTTTAAAATGAAGTTAGGAAATATATGCCAGGTAAAATTCTCATTTTTCTTATTAAAACATATTAATAAGAGTTCCATGAAACTCTGTATCTCATGCTGCTGTCAGTGTAAAAGTGTCATGTAAAAAGTGAATTCATTTTAAATATCAATAAAGAATAAAAATAACAATTTTTTCTTCTTCTCTGGAACTTTACACCCTGTAAGGGGTAAACAATTCTTTTGCAAGTCGAACATTTCCACCACCATAAATACAAAACATAATGTATATCAAAAATCATAAGCAAGCACTTAAATTAATAAATTGTTGGTTGCATTTTCTTTAGAATTTCAAGTAAAATAAAAATTGCATAATGGCTGGTTGGGGTCTAAAAAATGTACATCCCTTCCCCCATGCCTTTAAATCTGGTACAACCCTAAGGCAATTCAAATACAATTAAGTCATACCGTAGATTTTACTTATATGTAGGTCTTCATGTTATTATACAAATAAAACCAGATGCTCCACAGGGCACAGCTTTATACGACAGCAAAGGTCGAACCCTGAACAGTTGGGGCAAGTATGGACACAACATTTAAGCTTGATACAGCTCTGAATTTGGATTTTGATTAAATAGTTGACACAACATAGGTTTCTGACACAGAATGAATGTGGTCTAAGAACTTAAACTTAAAAACTTTAAAATTTTAAATTTGACATTTACCTATTATGGTCTAAAAATCTAAAATTTAAATACATGAATTTAATTTTTGATGAAATCAAATAATGTTCAATTTTAGACCGTTAAGACCTCAATGTGGACCAATTTGATAACCAGGCCCAAATATTAAAAATCTAAATACATGGTTAAATTCAGCATACTGAAGAACCCCATATATTCAATTTTTGTTGAAATCAAACAAAGTTTAATTTTGGGCCTTGATTTGGAACAAAAATCTAAGTACATGTTTAGATTCAGCATATCAAAGAACCCCAAGAATTCAATTTTTGTTAAAATCACACTAAGTTTAATTTTGGACCCTTTGGACCTTAGTGTAGACCAATTTGAAAACAGGACCAAAAATTAAGAATCTAAATACACGGTTAGATTTGGCATATCAAAGAACCCCAGTAATTCATTTTTTGATGAAATCAAACAAAGTTTAATTTTGGACCCTTTTAGCCCTTTATTCCAACACTGTTGGGACCAAAACTCCCAAAATCAATCCCAACCTTTCTTATATGGTCATAAACCTTATATTAACCCTTAGACTGCTACGCGCGACTATTGTCGTTCCGATAAAGCCGTCCGCTACTGCTACGCGCGACTATAGTCGTTTTCCGTAACTCGTTTGTTTCCACAGTTACCATGGAATGGGCGGAGTCAATATTCATGAGATTGCGGCAGTTTTGACTTCTATGGATTCTGATTGGTTAAAAATCTGCATTCTTTCGAGTGTCTCTTGACTTTAAATCAGGTATTAGCGATAAAACCGAAAGTGAAAATTTTTGATGAAAAAAGTGACAAAATGGCGGATATTATTTGGAGAAATGGCCAACACGTTCAGAAGTATATCAATGATAACGATTTAACAGCGGCGGCCGATAAAAAGGATTTGGATGAGAACAGAAGATATAATAGATGGAAATAGAAATATTCTATCAAAACTGCGAACAGAAGACGTTTAAAGCGAGAACCACCGGGATTCCCAGACCTTGTCCAAAATGGATGACATGAAACAGGATTTGCGATGTTTATCATTTCGCCTTTCAAATGTGAATCAATATTGACTGACATTGATAGATCCAAACTTTAAGTTTGTCAAGATTATTTATTGATGAAAGCTATAACAATGAACTTGTCGTATAAATATATTTGTACATGGAAGTAAAAGTCGGCGCAGTGAAAGTCGGAGGAAAATACCGGAAAATATTTGCATCAAAAAGGCTGTTGGTTCTAGAAGAAACTTTTTTTTTTGATAATCACAATGGAACTAGTTCTTAAAAGAGATTTTTATATATTGGTTCAATTCTGAAGTCATGGATACTTTTACATTGATGGATTCGTTAATAAAACATGAAAAAAATAAGTTTCCCTTTGTTTACCTCTATTTGCACCTGTACAGGTAAAAAATGACCACAGACTCACACAAAAATAAAATAAATAAAAAATAAAGAATCTAACAATACTTTTTTATATAACTTTTATTGATGAATATTCAATATTTACAAAGATACAGCAATTGTAAGTGAACATGTTTATTTCATCAGTGATTAAAATTTTATTCAGCAATACACAAAAGTACAATAGAAATGAATGCAGCAGTCTAAGGGTTAAAATTTCATAGATTTTTGTTTACTTATACTAAAGTTATAGTGCGAAAACCAAGAAAAGTGCTTATTGGGCCCTTTTTGGCCCCTAACTCATAAACTGTTTGGACCAAAACCCCCAAAATCAATCCCGACCTTCCTTTTATGGTCATAAACCTTGTGTTTCAATTTCATAGATTTCTATTTACTTTTACTAAAGTTATAGTGCGAAAACCAAATGTCTTTGGACGACGACGAAGCCAAAAAATGTTCAATTTTTGCGGTCATATAAAAATAGTCTATAATCATGTTTTTTTATCATCTAGTCTGCACATTTTCTTGAAATTCATGAAGGATCACAGTTTTATGGTGGTTTTATTTTGGATCAGCATCATTTGGGGTGTTCTTTAAAAAAGGATTAAAAATAAAATTACTACATAGACTATTGCATACCTCTAATTCTTTTTTATGTAAAGATTTAATGTGTTCTGTTTCACTCTGAACACACGTCGTAAGCTTGGTTAGATGTTCATTCTGTTCCTTTAAGTCTTTGTTAGTTGTCTGGTAAAAAAAATGTTAAACCACATACATGTACATACAATGTTAGGTAGACAATTATATTACTATCACACATTTTATAAAATCATACATTAATATTAAATTTGATTTTATCACATAAAACCCATGAACCAGTTAGTTGACTTCATGCCAAAATGAATAGTTAATGGTCAGTTGTACATGCAATATAACAAAAACTTAACAACAAATCGTTCATTAAATGTTTGTCAGTTAGTCTCTTGGAGGATAGTTGTCTCATTGGCAATCATACCACATCTCCTTATTTTTTTATCACTGTGGATTCATTTATTTTCATGGGTACCAATTTTTGGTGGATTTAGGAAAACCTTCAAATTTGTGAATATTTAATTTTGTGGATTTAGCAAAGTCTGCATACATTCCTCCTTTACCTCCTTTAGAAAATTTTTGTTGAACATTTAAATTCCTGGTTTTAGCAAAGTCTGCATTCAATCCTTTCGAAAATGTGTCCTTGGTTGAACATTTAATGTCATGGTTTCCCTGTACACACAAAAATTAGTATCCAATGAATATTTATGAATCCACAGTAATTTAATAACTGATCTGTTTGTATCTATTTTTGTTTATGGTTAATGAAATAAATTTATACTGCAACTAGCAGTGTTTATTTCCTAAATATAGTAACATAGCTATCTTTTGTATAATGTCAATTTCATCATGGAACACTTTCTTCACAATCAGGGGTCCATTAAGGGATGAAAATAAGTTTGACATTTGTGTTATAATTGAAAAAAATATCAATGTATTAATTTTAGTTGCAGTATAAATACAATATTAGGTGAATGTCATAAAAATATAACTTTCTTTTTAGTACTCGGCGCAAAACTGGGGAAGGGCTCGGTAAAACCTCGCCTTTCCCCAGTTTCTCAGCCTCATACAAAAAAGTTTATATATTCCTGGTATTGACCTAATATTGTATATTTATTATGCATGCTATCAACCTTCTAAATTTTTCAATCCTGTTTTAGAAGCATTCAAATGTTAAAAGCACAAACTAATGAACATGCACCATTTCCCTAATAACCACTCCTACCTTCAATTCATTATTCTGATTGGCTAATGTGACTTTGTCAATCAACAACATTTCCTGTTAAAATGTAAGAGTCAAAACCTCTTTCTTTTTAAAAACAAATACGTAATACAAATATGTTGGCATATACAGTCTGTATTTCCCAATAACTTTTAAATATTTCAAATTAAAAAAGTCAATACATCTGATCAGAAATTCATGGTTCATTTCGATTCATGCCATTTCATTTTTTTTTCAACTTACAGCAGGAAATATAGAGTACACATATAGTGGTTTAGTTATTAATAACTCCTTTTGATGTTGAGTCAATCACAGTGAATCAGGGAGATTGTGTGTAATTTCAAGTGATAATACATTTTACAACCCTACCATATAACATCTATTTAAAATATGGAGATGTTTCATAGTAAATAACTTCCAATAACTACTGTAAATTCAGAAACTATCATGAGGTTTTATTCATGCAAATAATTTGTGACTATAATTATAAATGCACGCAATATTTCTTAAATTACAGTATGAACAAGAATGTGTCCCTAGTACACAGATACCCAATCTGCAATATCATTTTCTTTGTTCAGTGGACCATGAAAATGGAGTAAAAACACTTAATTAGCATTAAAATTAGAAAGACCGTATTATAGGGAATATGTGTACTAAGTTTCAAGTTGATTGAACTTCAACTTCATCAAAAACTACCTCAATCAAAAACATTGACCTGAAGTGGGCAGGACGGATGAATGAACGAATCACCACCAAGAATGATTCTCAACTGAACCACTACCTCTCTACGGTACTACAATCCTCCTTACCTTCTGCTGGTCTACAATAACTTGAGTTTGTTCTAGTTGTTTAATGAGGTCATCATACTGTTTCCGTAATCTATCCAGTTCTTTCATTAAAACTTGTCGATCGGAATCCATTGTCTCAAAATTTCTTTTCATTCTCTCTAAAAAATAAATGTGTGTAATATTATGTTTAATATAAGAACTATAATTGATGAATTTTACAAATTATCTAAGGTCATGTTTATACAGACTTTCAGACCACATATATGCCTTTTGTTTTGTAGAAGAATCTAGTGTTGTTGGTCTTTATATTTATTTCCTATTATCTTTTTTAAGTTTAACACCAAGCATTTTCATTTATGTATATTTTCAGTTGTAATCTGACTGTATGATTGTCAGGATATAATACTAAATAACTACTTTTTCTGTTGAAGTCTGTACAAATCAGTAATCTGTACAATGACAGATCCACAATATACATGAAGGCCTGTATTTTAAATGAACCATCTATACCTTTAAATTTCAAAAAATTTGTATAGGCCAATTGCAAGCTTGGTTATTTCAAGTATGAAAATTTCTATTACCCATTTCTTCATAAGATTCATTATAATCTCTTTCTATAGAATCTCTTTGAGCCTGGGTGAGTTTTAGCTCCTCTCTTACGTTCAATGCATCGTTACGTAAACTTTGGCAGTCCATGGATAAAGATTTAACCTGAAACAATCAAGAGCAAAACTGAATGTTTGATCAATGTAACCTGACAATAAATTATTCTTATTTTAGTGCCAACTTCCAACCAGTTAGATTGTCCTACAAAAAACTTTTTTCTTTTTAAATTTTTTTGAAAAATTAAATCAAATCTTACTGTACATACCTGTAAATCATGTACAACAAATTTTACCAAAAACATGTTTAAATATTGGTTGGTTTTCTAAGCATAACAGATTTCAAATCATACATTAAATTCAATTGTAAAAAATCTACTAGTCAATGAAAGTTTTTAATTCAAAGTCAGAGATATTCAGATGAAAGGTATAAGTATATGAGAGTATAGGTATATATGACAGATCTGAGTAACAATGAACCAAATCTTCATCAAACTTAGAACAAATGTAGATATTTAGCCAAGGAGTCTTGACTAACGCTTGAAGATTTATAAAATCAACAGGTAATAATTATAATACTCTTAGGCAAAGTCAATTACAGATTTTTTTGTCTCTACAAACAAAACAATTTGTAAACAAAATAAAACAATTTGTAAACAAAATAAAACAATTTGTAAACAATTAAGCCTGTTCAAAATTTTAAGTAATTTCAACCTAGTAAAATTTTAAAAGTTCAAGAAAACTTGAAATGTTTATTTGAAACCGTCTCTTATTCTATACTATATGCAATGCAGGGTTTAACCATTCCACAAACCAGGCCATTGATTTATTTGTGACGTAAAATATTGCCATCATATCTATGGTTTAATCCAAACTGTTAATAATATAATTATCACACCCTTAAATAGAGAACTTATTTGAGAGGTATTCCATAATTCAATGGAAAATTATTTAATGCCGTAATGGTATGCTGCAAAGACCACCAAGCTTATCAATGGTGCACCCATTTAATTCTCATTATAATCTGAAGTTAAATGTCTATCTAAAAAACATATCAACCAAAATTACAGGTGGCATGCATATTCTGCAAAGAGCTCAAAGCTTATCAATGGTGCACCCATTTAATTTGTATCATAATCTGTAGATAAATACATATAACTCAATGAAAATCACTGTAGGATTGTATGGTCTGGGAATTATCATAAATCTATGACATATACACAGAACTAACTATTTGTACAGGTATCCATCTTATAAAACTACCGTATTTATTCTATTTAAAGCCCCCTTCTAATAAACGCCCCCCTACAGAAAATCGTGCGTTCAGAACTTTTGACTTCTAATAAACGCCCCCATTTTGTAGTTAAAAAAAATAAAATTGAAACTTAACCATTACAATATTGCAAAGACATCGACCCGGTCACTCAGAAACATGAAACGAAAAATCAATAATGCCGATGTTTTAATCCACTTTGATATTCCAACAGGGTGTGTACAAGTTCCAAAAATAGATCTGTCAGTTACACAGTACGCTGTTGAAATTCTGTTCCATCGATGTGCATGCTTGTTCATTCGAAAATTTTAACAAATTATTTGATGAGGTCACATTACCGATAAACGCTATTTATAGATTATGGAGGCAATAAGAATAAGAAACATGTGTATGTTACTATAGTCCGTTTCAACAAAATTCAGGTAAAGGTCAATGAAGTAAGGTACAAAATTCGTTTCTCTAATTGACGCCCCCCTTTCGGAAATTGTCTTCGCCCCCGGGGCGTTTATTAGAATAAATACGGTAGTTTAACCTTGCCACATGCTGAATTGCACAATTGCCTGTCTGAAATCAAGTACCTTGTCAGTCAGTGATTGTATTTTTATCATAGCTTAACTCATCAGCCTTATTAGTTTCAAGTACAGCATTAAAATTTTTTCTCTATTCTTAAAATAAACTTAGTTTTCCCCACCTCCTTTCTTTCTGACTCAACTAGAGTCTCCATGTCTCTAACTCGTTCCATTAATGTATTATGTGACTCCTCTAGACTTTTCCTGAGGCTCTTTTCTCTGTCACACTCCTCTTTTAATTCATTTATCCTCCTCTGCATTTTCTGTTTGGTTAAAGACAATTCATCTGCTGTAACAGTCGCTTCTGCCTATAACAAAATATAATCAAGAAAGATAACTCCCCTGTCTATAGGTTAAACAAAATATAATCAAGAAAGATAACTCATATGTAATATTGTAACAGTTAATGATGCTTAAATCAAAATAAATTAGCTCTAATGCTAATATATTCTGCCTGCTCAATTGAATATTATTGAATTTGTTTTGATTTTTTTGTAGATCCATGTCTTACTGATAACCTCACCACTGTGTAGGGAGTAAATAACTTATAGACTATAGTATAGTGATTCATACATGTCACTTTGACCACAGTCACCCAATGAACTATGTGAGAAGCCTAACTAACAAGTGTAGTGCAAATCAAAGAGTAAATATGGTCATACATGTAAATGATATATTACATTGCATTCATTTCATGTGCATGTAATGGCTTTTCTTTCTTTCATTTGCCAGATTCTGGTTGTTTTATCAATCAAAATAATGAACTAGAGAATCTTGCAATTACACATTTCAATGAATATCTTTTTTTCAAAGGAGATACTACAGAAAAATGTACCTATCTTATCAAAACATGGAGAGAAGTTCCAACAATCTTACCAAAGTAAGTATGCTAATTTGATATTGACCATGTTAAGTCAAAAGTAAATGATTGATAAGTTGAGATAGTGATAGTAAATTGGATTATATTTACAGAATTATCTCCCCTGTGATTATAAGAATTCCATCTAGTTTATACATATATCAGTATATCTCCTGATAAAAATATGAAAGACAATTAACATTGTTTTATTTAACATTTTAGTGAGTTATATTCACATAGAACATATTCTTTTGATTTGTTTCAATTGTGTTTTTACCACTACCAGCCATTGCTTCTCTTTTACAAACTGCATTTGAAGTACACAAATAATGTAACAATTGGAAAAATTATATTTATATCCAATTGCATTTGATTTATGAAAAACGAAAAACATGTATACTCACCATTTGTTTCTGTTTAAATATCCCAAAAATACGGAGATAATATTTTTTATATAATAATCCGTATTGCTCTCACTTCCAATGTATTAACTTTCCTTCAATGGTCAAATTTCGCCTGACGTTTCAGCTTTATTTAAAATTGTGTAATGCAAATTTCTGTTATTTAGGAAATCTTTTTAATTTATGAATCCAACACACTTTTTTCTACTTCCTTCATGTTGTATAACAAAACGTATTAAGACAATTAGATAAACAAGCACATATGCTGTTGTGTCTTGGAATAGAAATTTAGTACTGCATCATACATGCACGTTGCAATGAATTTAATGAGTGTGCCTTTCCTAATCTTGATGAAATTGTATAGCAACATTATATTTTATTAAGAGAAAATTCAGGTGTTATTGATCCAGCCAATTTATTTTATCATTTATTTCAAACTTTTAATAACATAGGGCTTACAAAGTAAAACAAGAATAAGTTCACAGCTAAACAAAGGGATTAAATTATCAAAAGAAAATAAATGACTCTGTTAGTTACTGCAAAATTTCATTAAAATCAGATGTGATATTTTAAGAAAATGAAAACATAGGCACAATATAGAGTGGTATGTTGAAGTTTACTAACTTTTAGCAAACATTGTAAATTGCTTTTTGAAGAAACACTCTAAACCATTTCAGATGTCTTACGACAACTTTAATTTCCAGTTTACACATCAGCGTGATCAGAATGTGATAAATCGTAGTATTGATTTTTCTCTAGTGTTAATTTCAAGTAATTGAAGTATGCTACAATGTATGATGATGATTAGCTAAGCATATCCCAAATATTAAGTTAATATTCACATAAACCTGAAAGGACAAAATCTGTTCTACTATATTTACATGTATATTGCGATATATATGTCATAAAATCCATTTACGTCTTGCTATTAAAAATGTATGTTTTAGTACATGTATATACACATAGTACAAGTAAATGTACATCTTAAATTAATTATATTGTTTAAGCATTTGCAACAACAATGAACATGATGAACATGAATAAGTTTCAATTTTTAAAAGCTCAAAGTTTTGAAAACCTGTATTTTTTTTGTAGATAAGAACTAATTTCACAAATCTTTAATTTGAATACATGTAGTACTGATTTCAAAATTAATTTGAGTTTCAAAAAGAGTTTCAAAAATTTATTTTATTACTTTTAAACATGTTACATGTACAAAAATGTACATAGACATGTTCTATAGACAATTTCTTTTATGAAAACCATGAAATTTGGGATAACGGATGACCGGTACGGCATGTACGGCAGGGTTTCCGCTGGCGGTCGCCATTTTCGCAATTTGCGAAAAAATAATAATTGTGGCGATTAAAATTCGTCATTGGCGAAAGAATTTGGCGAAAGAAATATATAAAACGATTTATTTTCAGCCATCTTGTTTATTTACTTTTTACGGGTTTCTCTGACTTTACCGATCAGACTCGGAATTCACCTTGAACTCGTTAAGATTTTGACAGAAAATCAATAATCAGCTGATTGCATTCAAAGCTATCGACATCAAAGGACTAATTAATAAAGGTGTTGATTGTATGATATTACAAAATGAAATTATGGTTAAATGGCTTCTGTCACATGTCACAAAAGGGATTTATTAACAACTTTGCAACGCACGTGTTTGAAGCAAAATTTTTACGCTTCTTCTCCTTCTTTTAATTATAGTCCAGAAAAGAAAATTGTTGTTCTGACGAAAAATATTCAAAGCAAGAAAGGTCTCTGATTTAAAACTTTATCATTTAACTTTCATATAGATCATTGATTTGAGTGGGTACTTTAAAGTCGTTTCAGTTACACACATGTGTCAAGCATAAAGTTTTACTTATTTACGATGGTCTAGAAAAGAAAACTGTCGTTATGAAATCTATCCAAAAGGTTGGCATGAGAGTAACCCTTCAATGTAATGACTACACCTTACACGAGGAATCAATTCCAAGTGAAAAGATGCTTCATTTTGTTGTAAAAACAATTCTTATTTGGGCGGTGAGGGAGGGGGGGGGGTGCTGGAAAAAAAGGAAAATTTTATAAGAAATATATATTTGTGTTACTTGGCGAAAAAAATAATAAAGTGGCGAAAAATATATTGTTTTGGTGAAAGAGGTGGCGAAAAATATAATTGACCCAGGGGAAACCCTGATGTACGGTAAATAATGCTAAATATGAATAATCAATTAAACTGTGTGGCCTGTTAGATATAAAATCTATAGTAAGAAAGTTAAGTATAATATATAATGTATACTTTAAACTTTTATTGGTAAATTTCAAATTCAGATTGGTCTTGCTTCACTTTTGAAATGATTTGGTTTCTTAATGTTCAGTGTCTTCACTTTTAGACAGACAACATGAATAGTGTAAGTTGTAATAATGAAAATGTAATTACTCATGATGTATACACGTACATGTATCAATATCTATGTAGTACTACTTGTTACTAACATGACTAAGGTTGTTAGACCTACCCTTGTCGTCGAAGAATCTTCTAAAGCTGACTTTAAATCTTTAATATTGCTTTTTAATTTATTTTTCTCCTCATTTTCCTGTAACAAATCTTCCTTCATCTGTTCCATCTCTCGTTTGTATTTTGAAATTGTCTGTTCGTAAGTTTGTTTTAACACATTCATTCTATATTCAAATTCATCATTCGACTTCCCTTTTAAATGATTTTCACCCTGAATGTTCAGCAAGTTTAACTTCATAGTCTGCACTGTACTTTCCATTTTACACACCCTAGACACTAGTGCTTCATAATTATCTTTCAGAACATCATTACTGGCCATCCTGACCTTGTAAGGGGACACAGGAACTTTCATATTTGATGAATTAATATCTGCTGAAGTTTTACTAAATCCAAGTCCATTTAATTGTTCAAGTAAAATACTGGTTTCATCCTCAGCGGCGGTGAGTCGATTTTCTAATACCTCAGCGGTTTGCTGGGGTGCCGTTCCAGTGGGGTGACCCGCTGGTGGTAAAACTTGTCGTGACATTGAAAATATTTCCTGTACTCCTGTTGAACTCTATTTCAGAATCATTTCACTAAATTAAGATACTCATCACCTTTGTAATTGTGTACATGTACAAATCTTGTAAATGAAATATGACCATTTGATCTCATATTAATCTCCACTAGTTTTGGGTGATTTGGCAGTTTTTATGATCTGAAATGAATAAACAACATCTTAACACTTGGATACTCCAAAACTGATTCTTTGTTTAAGTGACGACAATCGGATCGTAATTTGATAAGTCAACAAGATAAGTCCTTCCTAAGCAAACTGCTTACAGTATGTGTATACTAATATTGGTTTGATGTTGATAAAAGAATTGTAACTGTCAAATATTTCTTGAGTGTTAACAAAATAAATTATTTAAATAACTTATCATGCTGACATTGTGTGGACAAATATAAAGGTATTCAATATTAAATTACAAAATTGTTTGATGGGAATCTTGTAACCCTAATTGTTTACCACTATCATGCATATTTATATATGTATTTTAATGTTACATCTGTAAAACCGTGAATAAACAAAGATTATTTCACTCAATGGGCTCAATATATTTCTTTTGAATCTTTTGAAACATTATCAGGTTGGTCATACCTCAGCATTTAACACTTGTATCAATATCCATAATCACAAAATTTAGCTAAATAGCATGCATTTGAGGATTTTAATATATAAAAGGTAAATGTAATTTAAATTTCTCTACAAGCTTGTTTGGACATGAAATGATATATACTACTTCAATATTAAATCTCTGCTCGTACATATAATATAGGAGATTGGTTTAAGTGTTTACTTTTCTGCATCAATGACATTTTTGTGGTTCTATAAATCTAAGAGAAGAGAAACCATTACCTGTTACTCATAACATTGCACCATATGGCATGACATTTTCAAAAGTAAACATTATAAAAAAAGTAATTTCTCTTCAAATGTTAACATCTGCAAACGCATTTATAATTTTATGTAATTCAATTTTCAATCATGCATGTTTATAGTTACTTTAAATACTTTAAAAGAAGATTCAGTCTGTTTGCCTTTGCAAAACAATTTTGAATTATTCATGATTGTTCAAAATCACATTTTGTTTCGAGGACGCCATTTTTGTAAACATTCCGAGAAGTTCCGAAAATATAACTAGAGTGGACCGAAAAGTATAAAAAGCGGGAATTTCAAAAAAAGTGTGTCTACGTTCAAAAATATAGACTTTTTGATTTAAACGGATTTTTTTAACCACACGTCTCACAGTAACTTCTTCAAATACAGTTCATTTGAATCCTTAACTCTTAAGGTTTCTCTCTTATTTTTTTTACAAAAATTACAGTGGCAAAAGGCGTCCAGTGACAAATATTTCATGCATGTTCTGGACAACACTAGATTGATGATTGATTGTTGTTTGCTTACCGTCCAGTGACAATGATGATTGATTGTTGATTGCTTACCGTCCAGTGACAAATATTTCATGCATGTTCTGGACAACACTAGATTGATGCTTGATTGTTTGTTGGTTACATTTCATTGGCAATCGCGATTGATTGTTGGTTGCTTACCGTTCAGTGACAATGATGATTGATTGTTGATTGCTTACTGTCCAAATGACAAATAGTTCATGCATGTTCAAGATAACACTTGATTTTTATTTGATCATTGGTTGCTTACCGCCCAGTGGCAATGGTGATCGATTGTTTTTGGTTACATTTCAGTTGGAAAGGTGATTGCTCATCGTTCATTGACAAATAGTTCATGCATGTTCAGGACGGCACTTGTTTGTTGATTGAGTGTTGGTTGCTTACCGTCGAGTGGCAATGATGTTTGATTGTAGATTGCTTATTGCCGGCAGTGACAAATAGTTCATGCATGTTCAGGACGACAGTAAATTGTAATGGCAGGGGCGTAGCTTACGTTGAGGCTCGGTGAAAAATAATATTTTCCTTCACTGTATTTTCTTTTAAATGATTATTGCAGCAAACTGGCTTCTAAACAATAATGTAGCAACTTTTTATGTCTTGTTGGCGCGGTTATTGATTCATACCCTTTACGAATTATCCAAGACTTAAATGGGAACATTTGAATTAATTTTCCCTCCTCTACTTGGAAATAACCTTTACGGTAGTTTTCTGTAATTCAAGTTTGTCAGAGTAAAAGGAAATCGACAACAGATTTATTTTGTCCTACCCCATTGCAAGCGAACACAGTGAGTAGGATAGATGAGGATGCAACTCACGAGTCACCCGATCAAATCACTTAAATTTACCATTGAATTAGGTCAATTAGTTAATTTTGTGTCAGAATAATTTTTAGTATATGAGGGCCTGGGTGAGGTTTTAAGAAAACAGAAAAATCGGCCCTGAAATTAATTTAAATTTAAAGGAATATGAATTTAAAATATTTAAAGGAATCACTAATTCCAGAGATATATGTCTGTTAGTTAATACATAATGTCAGTTTATATATATAAGAAAAATCAACCAAATACTGTTCATTTATAATGAAGACTCTAGAATAAAGTAAATGTTAGTTATTCGCCGGTTGTCATGTTCATCGTGAATGAAAAAAAAAGTTAAAAATCATTCAATATGTGATTTCAAGCTAGACCTTCGAAGGAATACACCACTAAAACATGTGCCGTGCTACACTTTACATGTAGCATATGTTTTTCACCTAGTTCATCCTGAAATTCGTTTGTTCAATCCAGCTGTCATTATGTGGTGATTATCTATGATTCGTCGATTCGTGACCTACGACCAAATAAATGATCATCACAAAACTTATTACAAATAAACCCTAATATTTGCGATTGTTTTTTTTTTTCTCCACCGAGCAAGTTCGTGATTTCTTGTGATGTGACGTGTGAGATACAGCCAACTATATTAGAGTGTACTACGGCTTGGAAATATATATTGGGAACCATTAGGCATTTGAGCTGGCTTTCTGCTGGGAACAGTATGTCAATATATATATATATATATATATATATATATATATATATATATATATATATATATGTTCCTGCTTTCTGTAACTGCTAGCAAGTCAGGAAACCGACTTTTCATTGGTTGTCTTATGTGATACCTTCACGTATTTTGTTATTTTTTATAGCTTTGAGTATAGATAGTAAGGCATATAATTAACATTATTATGATGAAATAACATTGAACAGCAACTATTCTTAACGATTTTTTCTTGTTCAAATTATAAAAACCTCTATAGCTTCAGGGGGCTGCGCGCCCCCCAGACCCCCTGACTCGGTAAATAGAAGGTAAACTACGCCACTGTTGTTGATTGATTGTTGGTTGCTGACCGGCCAGTGGCATTGGTGATTGGATACAAACCGTCCAGTGACAAATAGTTCATGAATGTTTAGGACGACATTAGATTGTTGATTGATTGTTGGTTGCTTACCGTTGAGTGGCAATGATGATGGACTGTTAGTTGCTTATCGTCGAATGGCGAATAAGGATTGATTGTTTGTTGCTTACTGTTCAGTGACAAACAGTTCATGTATATTCAGGACGACATTAAATTGTTGATTGGTTGTTGGTTGCTTACCGTCCAGTGGGAATGGTAATTGATTGTTGTTTGCTCAGCGTCCAGTAGCTCTGATGAATAATTATTGGTTGTTTATTGTTCAGTGACAAATAGTTCATACATGGTCAGGACGACATTAGATTCATAATTGATTGTTGTTTATTTACTGCCCAGTGGCAATGGGGATTGATTGGGGGCAAGGGGTTTAAATGTTATGCTGTTATGGTGTAATTTAATTCTTTGTTATCTGTTTTTCTGAAAATATATTTACTGTTAGCTGTTATTGTCTTATTCCATGTTAGCTGTTATTGGACTATTATTTTTATTAAAAATTGGAATGTTACCATTTTGACAGCCAATCTTAAGTAGAAATTGAAGAAAATTGAACATTGTGATTTGGATGGAGAGTTGTCTCATTGGCACTCATCATGCTCATACCACATCTTCTTATTATCACTATTTGGGTCTTTCCACTGGTGATATGGAGGTCACATATTTGCAGAAGGATTCCAGTAACATACATCACGTAAACATATTTAAAAACAGTCGGGTCCAGGTCCATTCCAGTATACATTATTATTATTCTTTGTAATAAATTCCATAGTCTGTGAACATGTTTTTAGATGTATAATTTTGTACATATTATAATTTGTACAAAAAATAGGTAAGCCAAATCAATTAACTGTTTTGCTGTTATTGGAACCCCCCTTGCCCCCCTCATTGATTGTTGGCTGTTTAGCTCAAATGACAATGATGATTGACTGTTGGCTGTTTATCGTTCAGTGGCAATGATGATGGATGATTGGTTGCTTACCTTCCCGTGGCAAAATTTTCATGCATGTTCAGGACGACGCTAGATTGTTGATTGATTTTTGATTGATTGTTGATTGATTGTTGATTGATTGTTGGTTGCTAACCGTCCAGTAGCTCTGATGAATGATTGTTGGTTGTTTATTGTTCAGTGACAAATAGTTCATACATGGTCAGGACGACATTAGATTCATAATTGATTGTTGTTTGTTAACTGCCCAGTGGTAATGGTGATTGATTGTTGGCTGTTTATCTCAAATGACAATGACTATGGATGATTGGTTGCTTACCTTCCTGTGGCAATGTTCAGGACGACACTAGATTGATGATTAATTGTTGGTTGTTTACCGTCCAGTGACATTGATGATTGATTGTTGGTTGTTTACCGTCCAGTGGCATTGGTGATTGATTGTTGGTTGCTTACCGTCCAGTGGGAATGGTGATTGATTGTTGGTTGTTAATCGTCCAGTGGCAATGATGATTGATTGTTGGTTGTTTACCGTCCAGTGGCAATGGTGATTGAGTATTGGTTGTTAATCGTCCAGTGGGAATGGTGATTGATTGTTGGTTGTTAATCATTCAGTGGCAATGTTGATTGATTGTTGGTTGTAAATCGTCCAGTGGGAAAGTTGATTGATTGTTGGTTGTTAATCGTTCAGTGGCAATGATGATTGATTGTTGGTTGTTTACCGTCCAGTGGGAATGGTGATTGATTGTTGGTTGTTAATCGTTCAGTGGCAATGATAATTGATTGTTGGTTGTTTACCGTCCAGTGGGAATGGTGATTGATTGTTGGTTGTTAATCGTCCAGTGGCATTGTTGATTGATTGTTGGTTGTTTACCGTCCAGTGGGAATGGTGATTGATTGTTGGTTGTTAATCACACAGTAGCAATGTTGATTGATTGTTGGTTGTTAATCATTCAGTGGCAATGTTGATTGATTGTTGGTTGTTAATCGTCCAGTGGGAAAGTTGATTGATTGTTGGTTGTTAATCGTTCAGTGGCAATGATGATTGATTGTTGGTTGTTTACCGTCCAGTGGGAATGGTGATTAATTGTTGGTTGTTTACCGTCCAGTGGCATTGGGGATTGATTGTTGGTTGTTTACCGTCCAGTGGCAATGATGATTGATTGTTGGTTGTTTACCGTCCAGTGGCAATGATGATTGATTGTTGGTTGTTTACCGTTCAGTGGCAATGATGATTGATTGTTGGTTGTTTACCGTTCAGTGGCAATGATGATTGATTGTTGGTTGTTTACCGTCCAGTGGCATTGGGGATTGATTGTTGGTTGTTAATCGTCCAGTGGGAAAGTTGATTGATTGTTGGTTGTTAATCATTCAGTGGCAATGATGATTGATTGTTGGTTGTTTACCGTCCAGTGGGAATGGTGATTGATTGTTGGTTGTTAATCGTTCAGTGGCAATGATGATTGATTGTTGGTTGTTTACCGTCCAGTGGCAATGATGATTGATTGTTGGTTGTTTACCGTTCAGTGGCAATGATGATTGATTGTTGGTTGTTTACCGTCCAGTGGGAATGGTGATTAATTGTTGGTTGTTTACCGTCCAGTGGCATTGGGGATTGATTGTTGGTTGTTTACCGTCCAGTGGCATTGGTGATTGATTGTTGGTTGCTTACCGTCCAGTGGGAATGGTGATTAATTGTTGGTTGTTTACCGTCCAGTGGCATTGGGGATTGATTGTTTGTTGTTTACCGTCCAGTGGCATTGGGGATTGATTGTTGGTTGTTTACCGTCCAGTGGGAATGGTGATTGATTGTTGGTTGTTAACCGTCCAGTGGCATTGATGATTGATTGTTGGTTGTTTACCGTCCAGTGGGAATGGTGATTAATTGTTTATTGTTTACCGTCCAGTGGGAATGGTGATTGATTGTTGGTTGTTTACCGTCCAGTGGCATTGATGATTGATTGTTGGTTTTTTACCGTCCAGTGGCATTAATGATTGATTGTTGGTTGTTTACCGTCCAGTGGCATTGGGGATTGATTGTTGGTTGTTTACCGTCCAGTGGCATTGGGGATTGATTGTTGGTTGTTTACCGTCCAGTGGCATTGGGGATTGATTGTTGGTTGCTTACCGTCCAGTGGGAATGGTGATTAATTGTTGGTTGTTTACCGTCCAGTGGCATTGGGGATTGATTGTTTGTTGTTTACCGTCCAGTGGCATTGGGGATTGATTGTTGGTTGTTTACCGTCCAGTGGGAATGGTGATTGATTGTTGGTTGTTAACCGTCCAGTGGCATTGATGATTGATTGTTGGTTGTTTACCGTCCAGTGGGAATGGTGATTAATTGTTTATTGTTTACCGTCCAGTGGGAATGGTGATTGATTGTTGGTTGTTTACCGTCCAGTGGCATTGATGATTGATTGTTGGTTTTTTACCGTCCAGTGGCATTAATGATTGATTGTTGGTTGTTTACCGTCCAGTGGCATTGGGGATTGATTGTTGGTTGTTTACCGTCCAGTGGCATTGGGGATTGATTGTTGGTTGTTTACCGTCCAGTGGCATTGGTGATTGATTGTTGGTTGTTTACCGTCCAGTGGGAATGGTGATTGATTGTTGGTTGTTTACCGTCCAGTGGCATTGATGATTGATTGTTGGTTGTTTACCGTCCAGTGGGAATGGTGATTAATTGTTGGTTGTTTACCGTCCAGTGGCATTGATGATTGATTGTTGGTTGTTTACCGTCCAGTGGGAATGGTGATTGATTGTTGGTTGTTAATCGTTCAGTGGCAATGATGATTGATTGTTGGTTGTTCACCGTCCAGTGGGAATGGTGATTGATTATTGGTTGTTAATCGTCCAGTGGGAATGGTGATTGATTGTTGGTTGTTAATCATTCAGTGGCAATGTTGATTGATTGATGGTTGTTAATCGTCCAGTGGGAAAGTTGATTGATTGTTGGTTGTTAATCGTTCAGTGGCAATGATGATGGATTGTTGGTTGTTTACCGTCCAGTGGGAATGGTGATTGATTGTTGGTTGTTAATCGTTCAGTGGCAATGATGATTGATTGTTGGTTGTTTACCGTCCAGTGGGAATGGTGATTGATTGTTTGTTGTTAATCGTCCAGTGGCATTGTTGATTGATTGTTGGTTGTTTACCGTCCAGTGGGAATGGTGATTGATTGTTGGTTGTTAATCATTCAGTAGCAATGTTGATTGATTGTTGGTTGTTAATCATTCAGTGGCAATGTTGATTGATTGTTGGTTGTTAATCGTCCAGTGGGAAAGTTGATTGATTGTTGGTTGTTAATCGTTCAGTGGCAATGATGATTGATTGTTGGTTGTTAATCGTCCAGTGGCAATGATGATTGATTGTTGGTTGTTAATCGTCCAGTGGGAATGGTGATTGATTGTTGATTGTTTACCGTCCAGTGGGAATGGTGATTGATTGTTTATTGTTTACCGTCCAGTGGGAATGGTGATTGATTGTTGGTTGTTTACCGTCCAGTGGGAATGGTGATTAATTGTTGGTTGTTTACCGTCCAGTGGGAATGATGATTGATTGTTGGTTGTTAATCGTCCAGTGGCATTGGTGATTGATTGTTGGTTGTTTACCGTCCAGTGGCATTGGTGATTGATTGTTGGTTGTTTACCGTCCAGTGGGAATGGTGATTGATTGTTGGTTGTTTACCGTCCAGTGGGAATGGTGATTGATTGTTGGTTGTTAATCATTCAGTGGCAATGTTGATTGATTGTTGGTTGTTAATCGTCCAGTGGGAATGGTGATTGATTGTTGGTTGTTAATCGTTCAGTGGCAATGATGATTGATTGATGTTTGTTTATCAATCAGTGTCAATGATGATTGATGGTTGGTTGTTTACCGTCCAGTGGGAATGGTGATTGATTGTTGGTTGTTAATCATTCAGTGGCATTGATGATTGATTGTTGGTTGTTTACCGTCCAGTGGGAATTGTGATTGATTGTTGGTTGTTAATCATTCAGTGGCAATGATGATTGATTGTTGGTTGTTAATCGTCCAGTGGGAATGGTGATTGATTGTTGGTTGTTAATCGTCCAGTGGGAATGGTGATTGATTGTTGTTTGTTAATCAATCAGTGTCAATGATGATTGATTGTTGGTTGTTAATCGTCCAGTGGGAATGGTGATTGATTATTGGTTGTTAATCGTCCAGTGGGAATGGTGATTGATTGTTGGTTGTTAATCGTTCAGTGGCAATGATGATTGATTGTTGGTTGTTAATCGTTCAGTGGCAATGATGATTGATTGTTGGTTGTTAATCGTCCAGTGGGAATGGTGATTGATTGTTGTTTGTTAATCGTCCAGTGGGAATGGTGATTGATTGTTGTTTGTTAATCAATCAGTGTCAATGATGATTGATTGTTGGTTGTTAATCGTCCAGTGGGAATGGTGATTGATTATTGGTTGTTAATCGTCCAGTGGGAATGGTGATTGATTGTTGGTTGTTAATCGTTCAGTGGCAATGATGATTGATTGTTGGTTGTTAATCGTTCAGTGTCAATGATGATTGATTGTTGGTTGTTAATCGTCCAGTGGGAATGGTGATTGATTGTTGGTTGTTAATCGTCCAGTGGGAATGGTTACAATTACCATTAACATAGCCATATAGAACCATATCCATAACCATTCACATGAACAAAATCATAACAATAACCATAAGTTCATAACCATAATCATATTAACCATAGCTATTATCGTTAAATATCAATAACCATATCCATATCAAAAGTCATATTTATAACCATACTTACAACCCTATCCATAGCAGTTTCGATATCCATATTCATACATAGGCATAACCCTATCCATAACCATATATCGTATCCATAAAACATATCCACATCAAAACCTAAAAAAATCACCATAACCATAACCATTATTATATCCATAACCAAAGCCAAATCCATATCTATAGCCATAGCCATAACCATAGCCATAACCATAGGCATAACCATTGTCATAGTCATAACCATAACCATATCCATATCCATAGCCATAACCATAACCATAATCATTGTCATAGTCATAACCATATCCATAACCATAACCATATCCATAACCATAACCATTACCATAACCATAACCATAACCATAACCATAACCATATCCATAACCATAACCAAAACCATATCCATCATCATAACCATAACCATATCCATAACCATAACCATATCCATGACCATATCCATAACCATAACCATAACCATAACCATATCCATAACCATATCCATAACCATAACCATAACCATAACCATAACCATAACCATAACCATATCCATAACCATAACCATATCCGTATCCATAACCATAACCATATCCATATCCATAGCCATAACCATAACCATAATCATTGTCATAGTCATAACCATATCCATAACCATAACCATATCCATAACCATAACCATAACCATATCCATAACCATTACCATAACCATATCCATAACCATAACCATAACCATATCCATAGTCATAACCATATCCATAACCATAATCATAACCATATCCATCACCTTAACCATAACCATAACCATAACCATAACCATATCCATAACCATAACCATAACCATATCCATAACCATAACCATAACCATAACCATATCCATAACCATAATCATAACCATATCCATCACCTTAACCATAACCATAACCATAACCATATCCATAACCATAATCATAACCATATCCATCACCTTAACCATAACCATAACCATAACCATAACCATAACCATATCCATAACCATAACCATATCCATAACCATAACCATATCCATAACCATAACCATAACCATAACCATATCCATAACCATAACCATATCCATAACCATATCCATATCCATAACCATAACCATAACCATAACCATAACCATAACCATAACCATAACCATAATCATAATCATAACTATATCCATCACCATAACCATAACCATAACCATAACCATTACCATAACCATAACCATAACCATAACCATAACCATAACCATATCCATCACCATAACCATAACCATAACCATAACCATAACCATAACCATAACCATAACCATAACCATAATCATAATCATAACTATATCCATCACCATAACCATAACCATAACCATAACCATTACCATAACCATAACCATATCAATAACCATAACCATAACCATATCCATCACCATAACCATAACCATAACCATAACCATAACCATAATCATAATCATAATCATAACTATATCCATCACCATAACCATAACCATAACCATAACCATTACCATAACCATAACCATATCCATCACCATAACCATAACTATATCCATCACCATAACCATAACCATAACCATAACCATAACCATAACCATAACCATAACCATATCCATCACCATAACCATAACCATTACCATAACCATTACCATAACCATAACCATAACCATAACCATAACCATATCCATAACCATAACCATAACCATAACCATAACCGTATCCATCATCATCATCACCATAACCATAACCATAACCGTATCCATCATCATCATCACCATAACCATAACCATAACCATATCCATCACCATAACCATAACATAACTATAACCATAACCATAACCGTATCCATCATCATCATCACCATAACCATAACCATAACCATAACCATAACCATAACCATAACCATAACCATAACTATATCCATCACCATAACCATAACCATAACCATAACCATTACCATAACCATAACCATAACCATAACCATATCAATAACCATAACCATAACCATATCCATCACCATAACCATAACCATAACCATAACCATAATCATAATCATAATCATAACTATATCCATCACCATAACCATAACCATGACCATAACCATAACCATAACCATATCCATGACCATAACCATAACCATAACCATAACCATAATCATAATCATAATCATAACTATATCCATCACCATAACCATAACCATAACCATAACCATAACCATATCCATCACCATAACCATAACCATAACCATAACCATATCCATAACCATAACCATAACCATAACCATAACCATAACCATAACCATAACCATAACCATAACCATATCCATCACCATAACCATAACATAACTATAACCATAACCATAACCGTATCCATCATCATCATAATCATAACCATAACCATAACCATAACCATAACCATAACCATAACCATAACCATATCCATAACCATAGTCATATCCATCACCATAACCATAACCATAACCATAGTCATAACCATGACCATGACCGTAACAATAACCATAACCATAACCATAACCATTACCATAACCATAATCATAACCATAACCATAACCATAACCATAATCATAATCATAACCACAACCATAACCATAACCATATCCATAACCATAGTCATATCCATAGCCATTGCGCTAACAAAAACCCTAACCACAACCATAGCCAAAACCATAACCATAACCATAACCATATCCATAACCACAACCATAACCATAACCATAACCATTACCATAACCATAACCATAACCATAACCATAACCATATCCATAACCATAACCAAAACCATATCCATCATCATCATCACCATAACCATAACCATAACCATATCCATAACCATAACCATAACCATAACCATAACCATATCCATCACCATAACCATCATCACCATAACCATAACCATAACCATAACCATAACCATAACCATATCCATAACCATAACCATAACCATAACCATAACCATATCCATCATCATCATCACTATAACCATAACCATAACCATAACCATAACCATAACCATATCCATCACCATAACCATAACCATAACCATAACCATAACCATAACCATTACCATAACCATTACCATAACCATAACCATAACCATTACCATAACCATAACCATAACCATAACCATATCCATAACCATAACCATAACCATAACCATATCCATAACCATAACCATAACCATAACCATATCCATAACCATAACCAAAACCATATCCATCATCATCATCACCATAACCATAACCATAACCATAACCATAACCATATCCATCACCATAACCATAACCATATCCATAACCATAACCATAACCATAACCATAACCATAACCATATCCATAACCATAACCAAAACCATATCCATCATCATCATAACCATAACCATAACCATAACCATAACCATAACCATAGCCATAACCATAACCATATCCATAACCATAACCATAACCATAACCATATCCATAACCATAACCATAACCATAACCATAACCATATCCATCACCATAACCATAACCATATCCATAACCATAACCATAACCATAACCATATCCATAACCATAACCATAACCATAACCATATCCATAACCATAGTCATATCCATAGCCATTGCGCTAACAAAAACCCTAACCACAACCATAGCCATAACCATAACCATAACCATAACCATAACCATAATCATAACCATAACCATAACCATAACCATATCCATCACCATAACCATAAGCATAACCATAACCATAACCATAACCATAACCATAACCATATCCATAACCATAACCAAAACCATATCCATCATCATCATCACCATAACCATAACCATAACCATAACCATAACCATATCCATCACCATAACCATAACCATATCCATAACCATAACCATAACCATAACCATAACCATATCCATAACCATAACCATAACCATAACCATATCCATAACCATAACCAAAACCATATCCATCATCATCATCACCATAACCATAACCATAACCATAACCATAACCATAACCATAGCCATATCAATAACCATAACCATAACCATATCCATCATCATCATCATTATAACCATAACCATAACCATAACCATAACCATAACCATAACCATAACCATATCCATCATCATCATCACCATAACCATAACCATAACCATATCCATCACCATAACCATAACCATAACCATTACCATAACCATAACCATAACCATAACCATAACCATAACCATAACCATATCCATCATCATCATCACCATAACCATAACCATAACCATATCCATCATCACCATAACCATAACCATAACCATAACCATAACCATAACCATAACCATATCCATAACCATAACCATAACCATAACCATAACCATATCCATCATCATCATCACTATAACCATAACCATAACCATAACCATAACCATATCCATCACCATAACCATAACCATAACCATAACCATAACCATAACCATTACCATAACCATTACCATAACCATAACCATAACCATTACCATAACCATAACCATAACCATAACCATATCCATAACCATAACCATAACCATAACCATATCCATAACCATAACCATAACCATAACCATATCCATAACCATAACCAAAACCATATCCATCATCATCATCACCATAACCATAACCATAACCATAACCATAACCATATCCATCACCATAACCATAACCATATCCATAACCATAACCATAACCATAACCATAACCATAACCATATCCATAACCATAACCAAAACCATATCCATCATCATCATAACCATAACCATAACCATAACCATAACCATAACCATAGCCATATCAATAACCATAACCATAACCATATCCATCATCATCATCACCATAACCATAACCATAACCATAACCATAACCATAACCATAACCATAACCATAACCATAACCATATCCATAACCATAACCATAACCATAACCATATCCATAACCATAACCATAACCATAACCATATCCATAACCA
Source organism: Mytilus galloprovincialis (assembly GCA_037788925.1). NCBI lineage: Eukaryota > Metazoa > Mollusca > Bivalvia > Mytilida > Mytilidae > Mytilus > Mytilus galloprovincialis. The sequence continues at coordinate 73,794,261 of CM075342.1, read as the reverse complement.
TAGTCATATCCATAGCCATTGCGCTAACAAAAACCCTAACCACAACCATAGCCATAACCATAACCATAACCATAACCATAATCATAACCACAACCATAACCATAACCATAACCATAACCATAACCATATCCATAACCATAACCAAAACCATATCCATCATCATCATCACCATAACCATAACCATAACCATATCCATAACCATAACCATAACCATAACCATATCCATCACCATAACCATAACCATATCCATAACCATAACCATAACCATAACCATATCCATAACCATAACCATAACCATAACCATATCCATAACCATAGTCATATCCATAGCCATTGCGCTAACAAAAACCCTAACCACAACCATAGCCATAACCATAACCATAACCATAACCATAACCATAATCATAACCATAACCATAACCATAACCATAACCATCACCATAACCATAAACATAACCATAACCATAACCATAACCATAACCATATCCATAACCATAACCATAACCATAACCATATCCATAATCATAACTATATCCATATCCATAACCATATCCATCACCATAACCATAACCATATCCATAACCATAACCATAACCATAACCATATCCATAACCATAACCATAACCATAACCATATCCATAACCATAACCATAACCATAACCATATCCATAACCATAACCAAAACCATATCCATCATCATCATCACCATAACCATAACCATAACCATAACCATAACCATATCCATCACCATAACCATAACCATATCCATAACCATAACCATAACCATAACCATAACCATATCCATAACCATAACCATAACCATAACCATATCCATAACCATAACCAAAACCATATCCATCATCATCATCACCATAACCATAACCATAACCATAACCATAACCATAACCATAACCATAACCATAGCCATATCAATAACCATAACCATAACCATATCCATCATCATCATCACCATAACCATAACCATAACCATAACCATAACCATAACCATAACCATAACCATATCCATCATCATCATCACCATAACCATAACCATAACCATAACCATAACCATAACCATAACCATATCCATCACCATAACCATAACCATAACCATTACCATAACCATAACCATAACCATAACCATAACCATAACCATAACCATATCCATCATCATCATCACCATAACCATAACCATAACCATATCCATCATCACCATAACCATAACCATATCCATAACCATAACCATAACCATATCCATCATCATCATCACCATAACCATAACCATAACCATAACCATAACCATAACCATATCCATCACCATAACCATAACCATAACCATAACCATAACCATAACCATAACCATTACCATAACCATTACCATAACCATAACCATAACCATTACCATAACCATAACCATAACCATAACCATAACCATAACCATAATCATAACCATAACCATATCCATCATCACCATAACCATAACCATAACCATAACCATAACCATAACCATAATGATAACTATATCCATATCCATAACCATAACCATAACCATAACCATAACCATATCCATCACCAGAACCATAACCATAACCATATCCATAACCATAACCATAACCATATCCATCACCATAACCATAACCATAACCATAACCATAACCATATCCATTACCATAACCATAACCATAACCATAACCATAACCATAACCATTACCATAACCAAAACTATATCCGTATCCATTACCATAACCATAGCCATGATAACCATAACAGTAGCTATAATCATAACTTTTCAATAGCCAAAGCCACAACTATATCCATAACCATTACCATACCCATATCTATACATAACCTTAGCCATAGCCAAGTCCCATAGCCATAACCATAAAATCAATCAATCATGAATTCGACAGTGAGGGTTGGTTTTACTGCTAATAGATATTTTCCCTGTTTAATTTGTTGTAAAAAACAGGAATGATGATACCAAAGGGATATTAAAAAAATCGAAAATAAACTGACAAAGCTATCACACGAACAAACAGACAAACAGACAAACAACAGTATAATTTAATAAAGTGTACACAAAACCTGGGACTATTATACTAACAAAATAAAAGTCCTAGACAAAACACATCATGGTCAGTCAAACTGAGTCAATACTTAAATTTTATAGTTTTATGTAGACGAAACGTGCTTCTGGCGTGTCTGGCGTACTAAATTATAATCCTGAAATCCTGGTACCTTTGATAAACTATCAATAGAAAGTTTTAAGCCAGAGTGTAGGTTATTTAAGTCTTTATTGTTTTTCTAAAAAAGTGTTAAATAGTGTCTATACATGTAATATCATATGGTCATGAAATTCTACTTCTACTATTCAGTTTTGAGTTTTTTCCGGATAAAATACGGATCTATTTCCACGTGTAAATTTGGTTTTTTAATTATATAACCGGAAATCGTTGTACTTACTCCAGTTATAGCTACGTTTTCAGTTAAGAACAGGCATTATTCTTAAATTGCTAAGCTTGTTAACAACACTGATTATGACAGCAACCGAATCCGCAATCTGACGGATTATTCTCGCACTCACAATATGTAGTATTTTAGTAAAAATACTTTAAGGTAACGGATTTGTCAGGTATTCCACTAGCCAAACTATTCAACTTATTTTCAAAAGGGTATTACCGTAAATCAATAATTAAAACATGAAATAAAGGTCTGATAGAATCATGGTAAAAAAAATTCAAATGATAAAACATGACACTGTCACCAAGAAAGATATCCATTTACCAAAAAAATCTCATCATTAAACAATAGTTCAATGGGGTCCAGTATTGCTCCTTATATGATAATGTCACATGAAAAATTTATAAGATCCCCAGGTCACTAGGCGCTAGCAAACTATATAATTCTAAACTGATCTTGTTCTTTGAAACTGAAAGGTCACAAGCCCTTTGGAAGGAGTTGTCAGGCCACAGGTTGGATTTGACAATGCTTTGACACGGTTGGTGATAAATTCTCTAAAAACAGAGAAAAGAAATTGGTTTTATTGTCAAGCATGATGATACCAAAGGGATATTTAAAAAAATCGAAAATAAACTGACAAAACTATCACACGAACAAACAGACAAACAACAGTATAATTTGAGGTTTAGCTAGCTTTAAAACCAGGTTCAATCCACCATTTTCTACATACAAAAATGCCTGTACCAAGTCAGGAATATGACAGTTGTTATCCATTCGTTTGATGTGTTTGAACTTTTGGTTTTGCCATTTGATTGGGGACTTTCCTTTTTGAATTTTCCTCGGAGTTCGGTATTTTTGTGATTTTACTTTTTATTATAGTGTACACAAAACCTGGGACTATTATACTAACAGCATAATAGTCCTAGACAAAACACATCATGGTCAGTCAAACTGAGTCAATACTTAAATTTAATAGTTTTATGTAGACGAAACGTGCGTCTGGCGTAAGTAAGTAAGTAATGACTTTATGACTCAATTAGCTTTCGCTAATCTACCTTGAGGCTCTCACTGAGAACAAACAGTACAAATATTACAAAGCTTGCAATTTTTAACAAATTATGTAGATGCAATATTCATGCTAACTTTAAATTGTCTGTAGAACAAGAGAAAAATAAATTCATATATATATACATAAAATACAAAATCATTAAAATATTTGAGTGAGTTGTTATAAATCATTTACAGTCAAGAAATCTACACATTTTTGTTTAAAAGTTTCCACATGGTCCAGGTTTTCACATTTTATTTCATTTGGTAGTTTATTCCAAAGTATTGATGAGCTATATGCAAAAGATTTCTTCATTGAATTTGCGTTCGGTCGTACAACAGCTAAATTATTATTTGCAGATGACCTTAGATTTCTACTAGGTAGGTTAACAATTCGACAACAGAGTTCCTTTAAGTAATCGGGTGCTTTATCGTATAGAATTTTATGAACAAGAATACAAGTTTATGATATGAAATTCTAGATTTGAAATTCAACCATTTTAGCTCTTGAAATGAATTTATACTAGGTGTTAGTATTGGTGCATAAAGTATAATCCTTGCAGCTCTTTACTGCATTTTAAGATTTTTTTTATAACCATCTTCATAGCAATTTCCCCATATTCATAATTAAGCAACAAAAATCAAATATGGGCAGAATATAAGCATTATAAAACAGCTTTCTACTACTAATATCCAAAAATTTCTTAATTCTAGATAGCAGTGCGATACGAGAACTTAAGTTTTTACATACATAGCTAGTCAATTTGAAATTTCCAGTCCAAATTTTTGTCAATATATACACCCAAAAGTTTCTGTATTTCAACGGATGTGATTGGGTTACCTTGTATAGATATATTCATATCATTTCCTAGCAAAGTCCGTTTCTGATTTGTTCCAATCAACATAGAAGTAGTTTTTAAAGGATTTATAACCATCCTATTGTTCAGACACCAATTATTTACGGTGTGCGTACTAAATTATAATCCTGGTACCTTTGATAAACTATCAATAGAAAGTTCTAAGCCAGAGTGTAGGTTATTAAAGTCTTTATTGTTTTTCTAAAATAGTGTTAAAAAGTGTTTATTCATGTAATATGGTCATGAAATTCTACTTCTACTATTCAATTTTGAGTTTTTTTTTCGGATAAAATACGGATCTATCTCCACGTGTAAATTTGGTTCTTTAATTATATAACTGGAAATCGTTGTACTTACTCAAGTTATCGGCACGTTTTCAGTTACGAACTTGCATTATTCTTAAATTACTAAGCTTGTTAACTACACTGATTATGACAGCAACCCAATCCGCAATCTGATGGATTATTCTCGCACTCACATAATGTAGTATTTCAGTAGGAATACTTTAAGGTATCGAATTTGTCAGGTATTCCACTAGCCAAACTATTCAACTTATTTTCAAACGGGTATTTAAAACCGTAAATCAATAACTAAATCATGAATTAAGGTCTAAAAGAACCATGGCAAAAACATTTGAAGTGATAAACATGACACTGTCACCAAGAAAGATATCCATTTACCAAAAAAAAAAACCTGATCATTAAACTAAAGTTCAATGGGGTCCAGTATTACTCCTAATGTGTCACATTAAAACAATTCTGAGATCCTATTAAAGGTCACTACGACACTACACACTAGCAAACTATACAATTTTTGTTCTTTGAAATTGAAAGGTCAAAGGAGTTGTCAGGCTGCATGTTGGATTTGACAATGTTTGGACACAGTTGGTGATAAATGCTCTAAAAAAAAAAAGAGAAAAGGAATTGGTTTTATTTTCAAGCATTGATTGCCAAACCTTTTTCTGGTAATTAGACACTTTGGGGCTAAGACATTCCGTCAATATTTGAAAAAACAATTCAGTACAGCTATTATAATATAAGGCAGGCATTACCTGTGAAAGAGGAGGAAGTCTGTATGATTTTTTGTTTAATTCAAACATATCTTAATTTCAAAACGAAAATACCGTAATGTTTCCGATTTTGGTTCTGTTATTAGGGATTTTAGTTGTGACGTTATTTAAGTTATGACATCATATGCAATGTAAACAAAGAAACGCTATCATTAGGTAACGTTTTTTCATATCAAGGAATTATTAAAAATGAAATTCTAATGCAACAACGTTTGTAACAATCATTTTGAATGGATAACGTCACTTTTTTACATGGCATCAATTGACAATTGATGCTTTGGGACGTACGTGCAAGCGCAGACGACATATTGCAGATTTTAATTACATGTTTTAACGTTGATTTCTGTCAGTTTCATTAGAATGGAGATGACTGTATTGTATTTTAAGCTCCGACGGCATCAATTGGGGATTTGATGGTCGCAAATTAAGTTTACTGGCGACGTGTTAGTGGAGACAGTAAACGAGTATTGGTATTGCGTTCCTTCCTATTTTATACTAGACTGATTAATATATATTTTACTCAAAGTTTCATGCAAACGAGACCGGAAAAAGGAAATACATTGTAGATTTCTGTGCAGATGCGGGAATCCAAAACACGACATAAAAAAGTTTGAAAGATTTTGAGTTTATTAGTACAATGAAAATTTTGAGTTTATTAGTACAATGAAAATTTTGGGAAATTTTCCCCGATTTAAAAAAAAATTTTTTTTTATTGAATTTTCTACTGTTATTGGGGACTTCGTCCCCATATAATTAAAATGTACTGTGAAATATGCAAATAACTACTATCATCGTAGTCTAGATCAGAGATACGAAACTTAAGTTTATTGTTGGGTGGTAGCTTTAAACAGGCGGCGTAGAAATCAGTTAAAATCAAAAGAGACGAGTCCCTTTAGTATGGAAAGTCCCTGGCACAGCTGTAAGCAATGGGTGCATATAAAGCATGTTAAATGGTACCATTGACCATCTGTCTTTCTGTATTTCTAATGGTCCAGATGGTATGTCCCATTTTTGTTTCTGCACTCTTATTTTAAGTTTTCAAATTGCACCATTCATATATTTGATTTAATTTTTTTTGATTGCTCTTAATTGACCAAGTACCAGGATGTCCTACCACAGAGTAGGTATCCTGTTGAATAAATGTAGAACCTGTCCAGAGTTAAAAGTTGATAACATGAAAGTGGTCAATTGTACCACGAATTTGCAGGTTTCTTCTAGCTAGTGATCCTGGCGATCTACAATATAAGACAACCTCTTAGGGTTCTGACTTGGAACAGGCATGCACCTATATAATTGAACTACTTTACCAATTGACAGAATGTGTACACTAGGGAACAACAAAGTAAAACTTAAAATTAAAGTATTTTTTTTTTCTTCAGTTGCACAAAAATTGAGGGCAGCTTTATCATATGAAGTAAATGTGGAGATGAAATATGAGTGAAATCAAACTTATTAAAGATGCGGAGTCCTTGTCCACATCCACTGATTTGAATATGTATTTAGAGAACTCAATGGATGCAGTACGAACGAACATTGGGACCAAACACATTGTCAAAAAACAGGAGGATGATGAGAAGTTAGGCCTGTTAAATGTGCGGGCATTCTTCTTCCTTATTCTCTGGTATATATTCAGTGCCTTCACATTGTTCTTAAACAAGTATATTCTAACATCACTGAAAGGAGATCCAGCAGTCCTAGGTATGTATATTACAATTTAAGTCCCCCCCCCCCCCCCAAAAAAAAGAAAAGAAAAAGAAAACAAGGGACATAACTCTTCAAAATCAAAGAAATGTTAGTGATTTTCATAATTGTATTTTTGACAGATAATCATGATAGTAATTTGTCTAATATGAATATTTTAAAAGCATATAAGAAACATGTGAGACTTGTCCTGAAAAATCTGCTACTGGATTTTAAACAAGCAAATGTCAATATTGTAGAGATACAAATTTTATACATTTGTGAGTTATTACCTCCCTTGACATTATTTGTAGAGGCTACTAATATTTAGTACATAGATTTGACAGAGACTAAACATATTCAGAGATGATTCTTTTTAGTCTTTGAGACAAGTTTGAGTAATTTATAATCTATTAGAAATCTATTAAAATAAAAATTAAGGTGATGAGGTATGATTGCTAAACAGATTTATTAAATGACAGAGATTAAAGCCATAAGAAATTGTCGAAATTAGAATTTTAATATTTATATTAATATGCCATACTGATAAATGATTTGACAATTTAGGTGCCATGCAGATGGTGATGACCACAATATTTGGGTTTCTACAGATGTATTTACCATTGGGGTTTTATAAACCTGTCGTGAGAGAGGGGAAACCTTCTAATTTCTGGAAAAACATGATATTAGTTGGTTGTATGAGGTAACTAATATAGAAAATTGTAAAGAGAAAAAGTTTGTTATTTATATACATTGTATAAGTTTTATTTAAGATAGGAACAGATTCAGATCACATTTTCAAGAAATGTATAGTATAATATAAAAAAGAAGATATGGTGTAACGTTTGTAGCCTATATATATTAACTAAGAGACAAGCCATGTGTACTGATTAACATACTTTAATATAATGCTAGAGCTAAGTAATCAACACAAATACATAAAGCAATACGACGCGACCTTATCTGCTATGTCCATCAACACTACACGTGCGTGAACTCTGAACTGTATAGATATTTATGAATGAATGAAAGTTACAATATTACATCTCTTCTTTTCTCAGATTAAACTTCTACTTTAATTAATTATATTACTGTCTGTGTAGTCATAAAATCTTTAACTGTCTGTGTAAACAAATTAAGTGATAAGATGCATAAAATTGTATCAATAGAAAATTAGAACTTTATAGTCTGTGATAAATGTAAATTATCTGGTACGCGTACTGTAATGTCAATATAATTAGTGGATCGTCTGATCAATCTGATAAGGCTATCATTACGAGTGTGAATAGAAAATTCCACAAAATTGATTTGTATCATAAATTCACAAACATATAAATCAACATCAAACCTAACTGATACATCAGAAAGAGCACAGGATTATTATGCCTGTAACACAGCTCTTTAACGCACATAATCATCGAGATGTTTCGGTGTTTGTTTTTCTCGCGATGATCTTCTTAATGGTGTGTTTGGTATAATGTCATCATCAATGATTTCTTCTATTTCCTCATCAGTCATTATCTTAGATTTCCCAACCTTTTTGAAGTGTGACGAATTTCGAGTTATATCTTTTTGTTCTTCGTTCGTTGCCGTAATCATACTACCCTTTTTATTCTTAATTGTTAATGGTTGAGGATTGTACGGGGTAGATAGTTTATCTTTCTTTTCCTGTTTAACTAGTACGGTATCTCCTACTGTAAAATCAGGTACTTTTACTGAATGTTTTTTCTCGAAGTATAATTTCATTTTATTTTTGTTCTTGTGGTCTTCTTTTCGAACTTCACTGTCGGCATGGTCATTTGTTGAAATGTTCGGCATTTTTGTATTGATTTTCCTTCCAAATAAAAGTTCTGCCGGGGACACGTTAGTTGTTGAGTGTGGTGTTGCTCTATAATTGCGAAGAAATGTGTGTATTTCTTGTCTCCAACTACGATGTTCCGTTTGAGCTGCACGAATTGCTTTTCCAATAGTTCTCATGAATCTTTCACTTTCTGCGTTAGCGCGAGGCCATAACGGAGTTATTTTGCGGTGCTTAAAACCCATGTTATCTGCAAAATTTCGGAACTCTCCTGAATTAAACGGCGGTCCGTTGTCTGTTTTCAGTTCTTTCGGTATTCCAAAAATTGAGAAAGTTTTGTCTAATAGCGGTATGACGGATTTTGTGGTTAAACTGGTTAAGGTTTCTATTACAGGATACCTTGAGTATTCATCAATTATTACCATAACGTAATATCCTTTCGGAAAGGGTCCACAAAAGTCCATGCTGAGATTCTCCCATACATTATTCGGTATCTCAGACATTTGCAACGGTTCGAAAACATTTTTCGGGGTTGACGCTAAACATGGTATACATGATTTACACGTTTGTTCTACAAGTTTGTCTATTCCAGGGAAGTATACCTTTTCACGTAACAACTGTTTTGTACGTACTATGCCCTGGTGCCCTTCATGTGCAAGGTCAATTACACGCATCTGTAAATCTTTCGGAATGACAATTCTATTATCATGAAGTATGATCTCCATATCATTAACGGGAACGACTGTTAATTCGTATCGTAATCTTGAGAATGTATCAAGCGTATTACTCTCATGCTTGTCCCACCTGTTTGATTTTAATGCAGTAATAACAGTTTGTAGATCTTTATCTTTTTGTGTACTGTCAGCTATCTCATTAAGGGTCATTGCCTTCGGCACAGCGTTGTCAGTTAAGTATCGAACATATTCTTCAGCTAATTGAGAATGTTTACATGCGATTGATGTATTCGGGATCGGATGTCTTGATAAATAATCGGCTGCATTCACCTTTCCTGGTTTGTACTGTACTTTGAAATTGTATCCCTGTAATCTTAATCTCCATCGTTCAATGCGTGCTGGTGTTTTTGCCTTTGGACTGTTGAATATAGTTTCAAGCGGTTGGTGATCGGATACCAATGTAAATGATTGTCCGTACAAATAAAGGTGAAAATGTTCAATTGCCCATACAATTGCTAATGCTTCCTTTTCTGTTTGGGAATAGCGTGTTTCAACGTCTGTCAATGATCGGCTTGCATATGCGATTATTTTCCCATTTTGTGTTAATAATCCAGCTAATCCAACGGGACTTGCATCTACTATCAACATTGTTTCTTTGTTAGGGTCAAAGTATGACATCACACGGTCAGCAACAAGTTCATTCTTTAGCTTGTCAAATGATTCCTGTTGTTCAGATGTCCATTCCCACTTGGAATCCTGCTTTGTTAATCTGCGGAGCGGTTCAGTTATAGTTGAGTAATTTGGAATGAAACATCCAACATAATTGGTCAATGCTAAGAAACTACGGATTTCACCTACGTCTTTCGGTATTGTCGTGTTCCTGATAGCGCTTATTTTTCTTGGATCGGCTGATATGCCATCTGCACTAAAAATGTGACCATAGAATTCAAGTTTGTTCTTATTAAATTCACATTTTGCCTTATTTAATGTCAAGTTCTTTTCTTTAAGTCGTGCAAATAGTTTTTCCAATCGTTGATCATGTTCGTCCTGGTTCCTTCCAAATACGATTATATCATCGGATATATTTCGGACTCCATCTAATCCTTCCAGTGCATTACTCAGTGTGTTTTGGAATAACTCTGCAGCTGATGAAACACCAAAACTGAGTCGTTTGTATCTACGCAATCCTACGTGTGTCGTGAAGGTTGTGATGTTCCGGGATTCTTCGTTTAACTCCAATTGATGATATCCACTTCGAAGGTCCATTTTCGAGAAAACTTTAGATCCGTTTAAATCCAAGATCATGTCATCAAGTGTTGGTGTAATATGACGTGAACGCAAAATAGCTTTGTTCGGTTCCCTCATATCCACGCATAATCGAATTTCGTTCTTGTTTTTCGGTTTAGGGGCCACAACTATCGGGGACACCCAAGGTGTTGGTCCATCCACCTTTTCTATTATATCCTGTTTTTCGAGTTTCTCGAGTTCTGCTTCTACTTGCTTGCGAATGTGAAACGGAATACGCCTATGTGGTTGTATTACTGGTTTTACATTTCCATCAATATGAATTTTCACTTTTTCATCTTTTAATTTTCCAATTCCATTGAACACATCGCTATATTTATTGCATAATATTTCATGTTTATCTGCTACTGAAGAAATGACTGGCACTATGCTTAAGTCAACAGATGTCTCGTAGCACAATAAATTCCCGTATCTTCCTTTCATCACATACACCGGTGCGGTTGTTATTTTATGGTCAGTCTCTATTGTAGCGTGAAATTTTCCCATTAATTTCAAGTTTTTATCTGAACCATATGCGAAGACTTTAGTGTCAGCGTGAGAAAGTTTGGGTTTACACTTGATGTTCTCGAATGTGCTTTCATCAATAACATTAATACTTGATCCTGTGTCAATTAAAATATCCACATTAGAATTATTGATTTTCACGTTGATTTTCGGTTGTCCTTTCTGTACTTTATAAACAGTATTTTCTCGTAATCCAAAAACGTAACCATCGTCAGAACTGCTATCACGATCATCATCATGTTTGTAATTGTCAACTTTGTTTACTTTTCTTTTAAAAGTGCTAGTTCCATCCATACGTTTGGATCTACATACAGAAGCGAAATGATTCAACTTTTTACATGAGTTGCAACTTTTTCCAAATGCCGGACACTTGTTTGCATGTGGGAAATCACCTCCACAGTTTCTGCAAGTAGTCTTTTTCTTTACATTTTGGTCAGTTTGTGTCTGTAGAAATCGTGGTCCGTTTCGACGTTTTCCAACTACTTTTCTAACAGCATTTGCGGATTGTTTGTCAATTTCCGTTGCCTGTTTTTCGGAAAGTTATAACGCTCTAGCTGATGAAATTAATCCTTCAAGGGTCGTGTCTTCCCGAAGAGCCTTTCGTCTTAGTCTAGTTGAATGACAACCTTGGATTATTTGCGATTTCACTTCTTTAGATGTTTTAGTAAATTCACAGTTTACAGCTAGCTTGCGTAGTCTCGTGTGAAAACTGTCGATAGTTTCATCAGATGTTTGTTTGGCTTGTCTAAATTTGTAGATTTCATATTCCGTATTCTTTTTCGGAGCAAAGTAAGCGGTTAACTTGTGTTTAGCGGCAGCAAAGTCTTCTCCTGTATTGTCAAGGGTATCAAAGACTTCGTTGACATCTTCTCCAGCGTAATGCAACAAGAGTGCTCTTTGTCGTTTGCTGTCCTTTATGTTTAAATCGATGAACAAATTTTCAAGTCTACTTATCCATTTACGCCACCTTATTTCAGCGTTATTCTCATGTACCGGAAAACTCGGAAAAATTGGTAAAGATGCAGCCATTGTTTGATTATCAGTGTCACTAATTATTAAATCCATTGAAATACATTTTTAAACATTTCCAATTTTTTTTTTTTTTTATCCTCTTCGCCAATGTAACGTTTGTAGCCTATATATATTAACTAAGAGACAAGCCATGTGTACTGATTAACATACTTTAATATAATGCTAGAGCTAAGTAATCAACACAAATACATAAAGCAATACGACGCGACCTTATCTGCTATGTCCATCAACACAACACGTGCGTGAACTCTGAACTGTATAGATATTTATGAATGAATGAAAGTTACAATATTACATATGGTATGATTGCCAATGAGCCAACTCTCCACAAGAGACCAAAATAACAAAGAAATTAACAACTATAGGTCACTGTACAGCCTTCAGCAATGAGCAAAGCCCATACCGCATAGTCAGCTATAAAAGGCCCCAAAATGACAATGTAAAACAGTTCAAACGAGAAAACTAGCGGCCTAATCTAAGTATAAAAAATAATCCACTGGACAGCATGGAATAAGAACAAATATACAAAGAGTCTATGAAACTACCATGAGCCAAAGACTTAAGTCTAAGTATGAAACATATCCAGGTCACCATATGGTCTTTAAAATGAGCAAAAGCCATACCGAACAAAATATATTGAGCTATATCAGGCCCCTGGATAACAAAACATAAAACAAGTCAAAAGAGAATACCAATAGCAAATTACATTCAAGGAAAACAATTTTAGCAGATAGCAAAAAATAAAACACAGTTTACATTCTCCTGGTTTTGGACATACACTTGACAAATTTGGTAGGATTAAAAATCCTTTACCTCCAACAGTTTTTTAACAGCACAAAATTACAACGAACTGTGAAAATCATTTGAATAGGGCTTGAGTTTTGGATTAGCACCAATTAGTTGACTTGTATTTATATTTCAGATTCTCAACAGTAGTTCTAGGGCTGATAGCATTAAAGTTTGTAGCAGTATCATTTACAGAGACAGTCAAAAGTTCAGCGCCATTATTTACGTGTTTTATTTCCTATGCTTTGATTGGAGAGTACACAGGAATGTACACATTTATGTCGCTGATTCCAATAATGAGTGGATTGGCCCTGTGTTCTGCATATGAACTTAGTTTTAATATTAAAGGCTTTATTGCAGCCTTAGCTACAAATTTAACTGAATGGTATGTATATATAGTCTTCATAATTAAACTTTTGAACTCAATGGCAAGAACATATAAGATTAGTTATATTAGTATTTAATATCATTGATAAGTATACAAATAACTGTTGCAACATATTTTCTTTTGTGATTGGCATGCAGATCACTGGTAAAGTGGATATAACTAGGAAATATCAAGATAAAAAAGTAGAAAATTTTCGTGTGAAAAAATAGTTAAAAAAATAGTGTGCTGCATTCTTTTCTTGATTTACTTAAACTTATTAACTGAATATATGAGGAAATTTAAAAATTTGAATATAATTGCCAACTTTACAACTGCTATTATTTTTTATGAACATACATGAAAATGTGTTTCATTTGTAACTTGAATTCATAAGTTGTCTCCTCTTGTTTTAGAACCATTTTGTTAATTGTAATACATTGGTATATGTTACTTGCACTCAAATCAGATTTATCTAAGTATTATAAAAAAGAAGATGTGGTACGATTGTCAATGTGATAACTCTCCACAAGAGACCAAAATAACACAGAAATTAACAAATTAACATGCATGCTGCTTTCTCAAAATTTCTAATACTAGTAATATTCTAGGTACTTAAAATGTTTATCAATTTTTTTTCCAGTTTACAGAATGTTTATTCTAAAGTGCTAATTAGTGGTGATAAATATAGATATACGTAAGTAGAATTAATTTCCATTTAACAAAGAAACATTGTTGACCCCACTATTTTGTATACGGTACACAAAAGTGCTTTATCAGAATCTTAAGATCTAAGAGTAATTTAATTGCTTGTTCCCCAAAATGAAAATATCAGGCTTTTGGTAAATTTTCCATGTTATTAGCATTTCAACCAATCAGAATATTTTTCATTGTGTGTAAAAAAAAATACCTACAATTCCTCAAATTCTGAAATGAAAATCTTCAGTAAACAGTTATCTCCACTTGATAAACAAGTTTACCAAGGGGAGATAATTAACATTAACAGAAAAATCCATGCAAGACAACAAAATAAATCTATTTTTATCACAAACACTTTTATGCATTTATCACAGTCTTTAACATTATGTCTTCTGAATTTTCCGCCTATTTTAGACCAGCAGAACTACAATTTACACAAGTTTAACATGGATAGTGATACAATTTTCAGCATCATGTAAATTGTCTATTTTCAGACCCGCAGAATTACAATTTTACACCAGTTTATCATCGATAGCAGTACAAATTCCTGCCTGTTACTTCATGATAGATATGGGTTCTGCTAGTAAAACATTTGATATTACTATGATCTCAGCGTACATTATTAATGGAATTTGTTTTCACTTTCAAAGTATATCAGCTTATGTATTAATGAGCTACATTTCACCTGTAACACACAGGTAAGTGAATACTTAATTTTTTTATTGGGGAAAGACGGCTTCAAGCCGTCAATTCCCTAATGGGGTTGGCCAGAGTATCATTCCCTCACGTCAATCATTTTGTTTTGATAGTTTGGAAACCCCCTCAAAATGTCATACTGAAATTGATGACAAGGAGAACAGATTGACTTTAAATACATTTTTTACACATTTCCCTTCTGTTTCTCGTGAAATTATCGTATATTGAGCTTTCCCTTACACTATATACGTTTCTTTTACAGTCCAGAAAAATCAGTATTATGAAATATTCTAAATATATCTAACCTAGTGACGTCATTGTTGGAATGCCACACTACACAGGGATATCCTTTATTCATTATAAAAATCATTCACAGTATTTGTATACTAATTTAAAATCCGTATTTGTTAAATGTAAGCCTAATGATATTTTCTGTAGTGTAGATGATTCACACACCAACATGCAATGCTTTAATCTGAGGCTATAATCAGATAATTTGTAGGTCAACTTTTGCGGTAAACAATGTCAATGGGGATACATGAGATTGGGGAGAGAAACAGCAGTTTTCATTGTTTCTGTAAAGTTCTGTTTTTAGAATCTTCCTCCAATTCAGGAGCACCTCAATTGATGAGTAATTATACACTAAAATCAAAGTAACTTACAATGTGACATTTAGTATATGATAAGTAGTCTTCTATATAAAAAAAATGTTGTGTACCAACATAATTATTGAAATGGTTAAAAAAAAAAAATGTTGCTTTTTGTAGTTTATACCTATTGAGATTGGGGAGAGCAACTGCAGTTTTCATTCTTTCTGTAAAGTTATGTTTTTAGAATCTTTCTCCAATTAAGGAGCACCTCAATTGATGAGTAATTACCCACTAAAAAGAAAGTTAATGTATCTGAACATTAAAAATGTCACATTAAGTATATATATGATAAGTAGTCATCAATTAAAAAATAATTTTGCATACCAACATAATTATTGTAGTGGTCATTTTTTTTAATTTTTTTTTTTAAATATTGCTTTTTGTAGTTTAAAGCTATTTATTCATGAATTTTACAGATATATCAAAATGTGGGATCTGGAAACAAACTTTACACAGCTTATATCAATCATATTTGATTTTATAAGAACATGTATCACTGTGATGAGAGTTGTAACTGGGAACTTTATCAATGGAAAATTAAAACTGAATAGATTTTTCAGTCCTCACTTTCTTGAGAATACTATCACAAAAAATTGAGAATGGTGTTAGCCTGCCGTTCAGGTGTACATAATTAAATTTCTAAAATATATTGTAGTAGTTGTTAAATTCAATTGAATTTTAGATAATTAACTCCCAACTTTAATCAAATGTTTTCAGGTGCAGATCTCATTGGTCCAATTTGTCTCTATGATGAATTCTTGACTAAGGAAATGAAATAACAATAAACAACAATTAGTTTCATTATTGTCAGCCTTTTTATATGTTCTAGCTGTTCTTTTGCTCATTCTTTGTATGTAGACTATCAAAAGATACCCCCCTAAAAATTGAAACAATGGCCGTCTTTTCCCTCAGAGCTCTTCAGCTCTTTGATTAAAATTCTCCACAAAATGTTATATTCATGTTCTCATCCCTATGGCCCTATTTGGGTATGCTGTAATAAAGGCTTTTCGATTTAAACATACATGGTACCACGAGATGGAACTTTTGAAATGGGATAACAACCAATAGAGGTTAATTGAGAATCTCACTTACATTTTGTCTGTATTTGACATCCACCCATATTTGCATTTAGAAACTAATAGAGTTTGTATCTAGAGATTTATTAACTCAGGAGACACACAATCAAAACCCTATAAAGAATGCATATATTTATCTATGTATCATTGGTGCATCATGTCTGTAATCCTACAATTTTCCTGCCAAAAGTTGGTTGTCCTCTCAGGGCACTCTGTGTTCCTCCACCATATAGAAACTGGCCACCACCAAAATAGCCAAGAGTGATGAAATTGGTGAACACTTCAACTATAAAAAAACAACTAATTTATTTCAACATATAAGGTACTAGGCAGTGAATATAAAAAAATGGGCTATTCATTCAAAACTTAAAAAAAAAAAAATTCTCAAGTCTTTACTTTAAAGCTCTCTTATATTCCTTGTAATTACTATAATAGAAAAACAAAGGATGTGGAATATATCCAGGACACAAAATCAGTACATGCACAACAACAACAAATACATGCAAAAAGCAAAGGAAGTTTAAGACGGCCTCTAGCAATGGCATGAGCAAAATTCTTTGCAAAAATAATTTAGATAGACTGTATATATGAAGAATATTTTCTTTTCTGTTTCAGTGTTGCCAACACAGTTAAAAGAGCATTCCTTATTTGGATATCAGTAATATTATTTGGTAATCCAGTAACATTCTTAAGTGGACTAGGAACTGTAATTGTAACCATTGGTGTTCTCTTGTATACCAAGGCTAAGGAGGTGGACCACAATAGGAGGGAACTTATACAGAGTTATCCAAGGCTGGGAGAAACTAAAGATGTTTGATTGTAAATTCTACTTAGTAGTTATTTTTCAAATGGAGACATTTATTCCTTGTACAATTTTTTTAATGAATATGTATATAAAACGAATGTAATTGGCAAACTTTATTATTTTTTGACAAAAATTGCTCATTGGTTGTTGAAAAAAATTGCTTTTTTTACTTGGAATAATCCCAAGAACACAAGGACACATTCATATCTATATGTTTTCTGACAATTACCAAAAATATTAAATTTGTCAAAAAAAATTGTTGGAAATACAAAAAAAGAAGCAAGATTAAACCAATTTAACTTTTTATTATGTTCTTTCTCAGCTTGTTCAGTTCTGTGCATCACTAAAATTTGAGCACATGACTACTTCCTCTCCTGGTCCTGGTTACAGGGAACACGGATTGGACCAGGATCCCAACTTATTGAATTCAACTGTCAAGAAAATTTGTACAAGGAATGGTCTTAAATATACATTACATATTGTTGAAATAATTTAGTTGTATGATTGAGGGTAGAAATTTAATTAAATTAACATTTTTTAGTCTGCTTCAAAAAAATTGTATCAAATAGGGAGATGTGAATTATTACTTACTAATTTCATTAACTTGCATAGAATTATTTCATAATTATCATATTTTATATACATTTTATGTTAAATAGAGGCATTTAATTAAGCAATGCAAAGTGGCAACTAACAGACAACTAATAATATGTATATATGAATGACGATTTTATAACAGCCATTTTTTGTTGAATTTATGACGTGTTTTGTTAGAAATATTTTGAGTTCTTGTTCCAAGAAAAGGTTTTATTAGGATCATGTCACTTAAATGGAAAACTGAATGCTGACAGACAATATCTGGATTTGGTTGTGTATTCAAAGATTTTCATTGATTCTTAGGAAGAATGTTATGTAGTATTAAGTGACTGCCTTGGGACCCTCATCTTCAGGGGATAAAACGTCCTTATATATTCTAGTGAAACTATTTTATCATTTGAGTTTTACTCTATATCTACTGACTATAGAATGATTTAAAGTGTATCCAACAAAAAAACAAACACATCACGAAACAAATGGTCCAAAATTACAAATGTCTGAATTGATTTAAGGCTCCAGCAATTGATCCATACACATTTGATTTTAGCCCAAAAGAAGAAATATGGGCATTGTAATTTTTTGAAAGAAAGGCATGGGAATTTTTTTTAAGAAATACTTGTGAAATTTGTGCATCAGATGATGAAATGAATGTTTTTTAACGTCCAGTGGTGTGTACTGTAAATAAGTATACCAAAGGTTAATGTTTGTGCAAGTAACCTGAAATGTTTCATAGAATCTGAATAGATACCACAACCTGCTTTTAAACCAGGATCAGAAATTTTCAACATTGATTTAAAAAAAAATATTTTTACTTGATATTAAGCTACATCATGCATAGATTCTGAAATAAAATAAGAGAAGATATCTCTCAAGAAATAAAATATAATGCCAATTTAAACAAAAGCCAAACAATTAAATATTTTTTCATGGTTTACTAATTACTATTTTATATTGTTCAGTAGCTGCCCAGAATGACAAGATATTTTCATATCTATACATCATCAAGCATTTTTGTAACAACCTTTTTTGTTGACAAGGGGAGTTTTTACGACCTTTACTACCCATGAGGGTCTTGCATGCTCAGTTTGCATTTTTGTAATAACTTGTGGTTGTATATTTACCATTCTAATGAAACAATTGTTTGTTACATTCATTGTGATTGGTTAATGCAACATTGTGTGTAATGTTCATTGTTATTGGATAATGCTTCAAATTGTTTTTAACGTTCATTTTGATTGGATAGTGTCACAATTTTTTGATAGATTCATGAACTTATACCTCTGATCACACTATATTTGGTTGTACTAACTCAGAAAAATATATTTGCATTCCAATTTACAATACATTTATCTATATTAGGCTAACAATCAAATTAAATGTTATAGTTGCTCATGACTTTGTTTATTTCATATGATTTTATATTGTTTGTTTGTAAGTTATATATTTTTGATTTACTGTAAATTCGAAATTATTGCAATGTTTTTATTTCTGCGAAAAATGCAACAGGGTTATAATGGCAATAATTTAGAGTTGCATTTTGAAATTTATATATGACTTAAACAGATTTTTCGAAATCCCACAAAATTTTTATACGACCGCAAAAATTTTAATTTTTCGTCGTATATTGCTATCACTTTGGCGTCGTCGTCCGAATACTTTTAGTTTTCGCACTCTAACTTTAGTAAAAGTGAATAGAAATCTATGAAATTTTAACACAAGGGTTATAACCACAAAAAGGAAGGTTGGGATTGATTTTGGGAGTTTTGGTCCCAAAATTTTAGGAATTAGGGGCCAAAAAGGGTCCAAATAAGCATTTTCTTGGTTTTCGCACTATAACTTTAGTTTAAGTAAATAGAAATCTAAGAAATTTTGACACAAGGTTTATGACCACAAAAGAAAGGTTGGAATTGATTTTGGGAGTTTTAGATCAAACAGTTTAGGAATTAGGGGCCAAAAAAGGGCCCAAATAAGCATTATTCTTGGTTTTCGCACAATAACTTTAGTATAAGTAAATAGAAATCAATGAAATTTAAACTCAAGGTTTATGACCACAAAAGGAAGGTTGGTATTGATTTTGGGAGTTGAGGTCTGAACAGTTTAGGAATTAGGGGCCAAAAAGGGGCCCAAGTAAGCATTATTCTTGGTTTTCGCACCATAACTTTAGTATAAGTAAATAGAAATCTTTGAAATTTAAACACAAGGTTTATGACCATAAAAGGAAGGTTGGGTTTGATTTTGGGAGTTTTGGTCCCAACAGGTTTTTAGGAATAAGGGGCCCAAAGGGTCCAAAATTGAACTTTGTTTGATTTCATCAAAAATTGAATAGTTGGGGTTCTTTGATATGCCGGATCAAACTGTGTATGTAGATTCTTAATTTTTGGTCCCGTTTTCCAATTGGTCTACATTAAGGTCCAAAGGGTCCAAAATTAAACTTAGTTTGATTTTAACAAAAATTGAATCCTTGGGGTTCTTTGATATGCTGAATCTAAAAATGTACTTAGATTTTTGATTATTGGCCCAGTTTTCAAGTTGATCCAAATCGGGGTCCAAAATTAAACTTTGTTTGATTTCATCAAAAATTGAATAATTGGGGTTCTTTGATATGCCAAATCTAACTGTGTATATAGATTCTTAATTTTTAGTCCCGTTTTCAAATTGGTCTACATTAAATACCAAAGGGTCCAAAATTAAACTAAGTTTGATTTTAATAAAAATTGAATTCTTTGGCTTTTTTGATATGCTGAATTTAATCATGTACTTAGATTTTTGATTATGGGCCCAGTTTTCAAGTTGGGTCAAATCAGGATCCAAAATTATTATATTAAGTATTGTGCAATAGCAAGAAATTTTCAATTGCACAGTATTCAGCAATAGCAAGAAATCTTCAATTGCACAGTATTGTTCAGTAGCAAAAAATGTTCAATTGCACAGTATTGTGCAATAGCAAGAAATCTTCAATTGCACAGTATTGTGCAATAGCAAATATTTTCAATTGCACAGTATTGCGCAATAGCAAGAAATATCTAATTGCACAATATTGTGCAATAGCAAGAAATTTTCAATTGATTGGAGTTATCTTTCTTTGTCCAGAATAGTAGTTGAATCAACTTAAATCATTGTTTTATACAATGCACAATGTATATTCACTTTTACTACCAACTGATAAATTAAAACACTCTTTACCATTCAGTGATAACAAGCACTTTTTGTTACATTTTAATATTTTATGATGTATTTAAATGAGTAGTTATTGTTGCAAACTCCATTAGAAATTTGAATTGAGATCAGTTTTGAAAAAAGGGAAAGGGGGATGTGAAAAAAAAATGGTGGGGGGGGGTTTAATTTTTCTCATTTCAGATTTCATAAATAAAAAGAAAATTTCTTCAAACATTTTTTTGAGAGGATTAATATTCAACAGCATAGTGATTGCTCAAAGACAAAAAAATTATTTTAAGTTCATTAGACCACATTCATTCTGTGTCCAAAACCTATGCTGTGTCAACTATTTAATCACAATCCAAATTTAGAGCTGAATCCAGCTTGAATGTTGTGTCCATACTTGCCCCAACTGTTCAGGGTTCAACCTATGCTGTCGTATAAAGCTGCGCTCTGCAGAGCATCTGGTTTAATTTTCTTTTAGTCTTTTTAAAAATGATAAAATAGCAATAATGAATGCATGTAATAATTTCTGAATTTACAGTACTTCAGGATGCAATGCTATTAACTTCATTGAGGTCCAATGCAAATCATAGTCCCTTGCAGCAACTTAGTGTATGTTATAGATATACCTAGTGTGCTTCCATCTGTCAGTTTGACATGTCTTCTAAGAGATCTCATACAAATGATGCTTGCTACAGTGAGTTTAATGAAATTTATACCAAAGGTTTATAACAGCAATGTCTTGCACAAAATTTCAAAATGCAGAATTGATAAATTATTGTTGCTTTAAATATATCCCTGAAAAATGTAATTCTATGAATAATTGCATTTTTGATTGCTCCCAAGTCTACATTCTTGCTAGATTTTTATCGAGCCTTCGACTTTTGTTGAAAAGGCGAGACATAGTGATCCTACATTCCAGCAGCGCTGTTCACAAATATTCAATCGTTGGTTAAAGTTATTGAAATTTTAATAACTTTCTAAAACTATCCTAGATTTCTACTAAACTTGGACAGAAGCTTGCTAATGATTATAAGATAGTATCCAGAAGTAAATTTTGTTAAAAAAAATCCTGTTTTTCCGTATTTTACTTATAAATGGACTAATTTTTTTCTGCTAGAAAACATTACATTCACTCTGTGGTTAAAGTTTTTAAAACATTTATTAAATTTATAAACTATCCAGGATTTTTACCAAACTTGGACAGAAGCTTCTTACAATCAAAAGATAGTATCTAGATGAATTTTTTATCCTCATTTTTGTTGAGCCTGCGACTAACAGCAGAAGTAGGCAAGACACTGGGTTCCGCTGAACCCTTACAAATTTTTATGAAATTGACACAGAAACTTTATATCAGTTATATCTTTAATAAGATGAAAATCTTTGCTGATCAACTTTTTTTACAGGAATTATGTCACTTTGAATTTTATTGTATATATAAATCCTAACAATGATTTTGAATTAACAGTAATTGAGTCCCTGTGAAGTAGTATTGGATAGTTGTGGTGATTGTTATCTTTTCAAGTATATTTAATAACATTATTGTCATTTGTGACATGGAAATCATTTATACTGTTATACTGTTATAATCCTGGGAGTGATTGTATACAGAGTAATTTTAATAGGAAAATCATTGTCATTTAATTTGTTATACTATTGGGTGTGATGTGATATTGTAAAATGAGCAATTGATGCATGGTGATATTACACCTCAAAGGTGATCTAACATGATAGCAGGAAACTCATTGAGTGTGTCAGTGACATTGTCATAGTATTATATGTGTTATATCATTGACATTGTATTATATCATTGTCATAGTATTATAGGGGTAAATTCAGTAAATTAATATACGTCATAAGGGACCGCCCATTTGGGGGAGAGCCTTCTGTCTAAAAGTGAAGTCCTGTGCTCTTCTGATTGGTAGATAATGTTTGTAATAAATATTTTTTGGTAGATGGATCAAAACTAGAGTTGAAAAAAAATAAAAAATAAATGCTGAATGTACTATTTTTTTTCCCCTACAGGGTTGAAAAGTAATGGGGGTCGGTAAAGGAATTCAGTGCGAATCTACATTGTTTGTAAACAAGGCCATGTGAATGCCCAAAAATGCCGCATGACCCTATGTTTTTATTGTTGCAAAAGATGGGGCCACATTTGTACTTTCATGAATGATATATGAAAGTTTTTAATTTCTAAAGGTAAATCAGGTATAAATTTATTTCCACACATAGATTAGCATTAAAGTCAATGGGAGATTTTTTACTGAATTTACCCCTATAGGAAAATATGCACCTTTTCACTGTACTTGTCCAAGGTCACACAATAATCACAAAACTCATTTCCTGTAAATGTTAATGTAATGGAAGGATTTTGGAACCTTTTGAAGTTGTTTTGTACACAAATTTCTATATTTAACTGCGGCTATCCAGGATGCACTCAGTGTACTGTGAGAGAAGCATGGAGTATATGGTAAAAATCAGATTTTGTGTCCAGATTGAAAGAAACAATATAAATTACACTTGAGAGTTATGATATCAATGAAAGGCATAAATATTCTCCCCATTTACATCACATTTTGCACATATTTCTCCTAATAATGTATAAAATCAAATGAAAAAAATGGATTACCTCCCTTTGACATAGTGTTTTTTTTTTAGCCGTGTTCCCCATGTAACGTGATGTTAAGTTGTAGAACAAGTGGTAAATAAGCACTTTTCTAGTATTTTAACACTCGAATAATCTGACCGCATTAAGGTATTCATTTATTTTTACATAACGCATTGCGTTTCTTTATTTAAAGAATATACTAGACAACTTTTCATGATTACATGTCCTTCATCTATGAAACAAGTGTTGAAATGTTTGTAGTTGGATTTTTATGTTTAATAATTGGTTTTAAATATTCTAAATTGTTACTTCAATCTCCCAAATGTAAAGTTTGGTCATACCTAATCTTATTTTGTCATATTTGGCACTTTTTTCTACTTCAGTTCTGGCTGTCTAGTTTTGGCCAAGAACCCATCCAGATGTTGGGGTAACAGGAATTTCTGCAGAGTGATTATCAATGACATTTTGTGAAATTTACAAGTAATTAAAACACAGATTTAGTAATATGAAACATAATTGTTGTTTTATTTGGTATAAAACTGTTTAAAAAAGCCTTTTTGTGGTCTTTTCATGGTATTTAATCAAAAACTTCCATATAAGGAAAAAACTAACTAAGAGTACACCAAGACTTTAGTTTCTAGATGTACTTGCAATACTGGTCAAAGCATACACAGAAAACAATTCATATTCATTAAACATAGTATTTTACACCATTCTTTTAAAAACAGTCAATGCACAACTTTATATACCAAATATACATTGGCCGCAGTATGGGCTGTAGTATAAATTTTGCTCTATCTTTACAAATTCAGCATTTACGAAGGTTGTATTGAAACTGGAACTTGAAAATTGGATACATTACATGTTTATTACAAGAAAAGTTGGAAAAGAAGTAAAAAAAGTCCCTTAAAATGCCGCATGACCCTATGTTTTTATTGTTGCAAAAGATGGGGCCACATTTGTACTTTCATGAAAGTTTTTAATTTCTAAAGGTAAATCAGGTATAAATTTATTTCCACACATAGATTAGCATTAAAGTCAATGGGAGATTTTTACTGAATTTACCCCTATATGTGTTATATCATTGACATTGTCATGGTGTGTCAGTTACATTGTCATAGTATTATATGTGTTTTATCATTGACATTGTCATGGTGTGTCAGTGACATTGTCATAGTATTATGTGTTTTATCATTGACATTGTCATGGTGTGTCAGTGCCATTGTCATAGTATTATATGTGTTTTATCATTGACATTGTCATGATGTGTCAGTGACATAGTCATAGTATTATATGTGTTTTATCATTGACATTGTCATGGTGTGTCAGTGACATTGTCATAGTATTATATGTGTTTTATCATTGACATTGTCATGGTGTGTCAGTGACATAGTCATAGTATTATATGTGTTATATCATTGACATTGTCATGGTGTGATGTGACATTGTAATATTAATGACATTTTTATACTTTTGGGTGTGAATGTCATATGTGACATTGTAATATTAATAATTGTGTTCCTTAGTAATACAGTAATTATAGTATTTCACCTTTGACATTGTAGGTTATATGTATGAATGTGATAGAAGTGACAATGTTATTGTTATGAATGAGTGTTGGGCAAACAGATATTTTTGTTGGAATCATATTATGTTGGCGTAAGCAATCATTTTTTTATGGTATCTTGTTATGAATGATTAGGTGTGATTGTTATGATATTCTGTGATAGATCTATGTACTTTAGGGGCAGAATATTAAATGTGGGATCCTTCTGATGTAATTAAATATTTGTGTGACTTAATAAAATATTTATTTATATAATGATGTGTCTATTTCAGTATCTTCAGAATTATTAATCAACAGTATGGTAGTCATTTTCAGTATTATTAATTGACGGTAGTTTCAGTATTATTCATTGACGGTATGGTAGTCATTTTCAGTATTATTATTTGACGGTATGGTAGTCATTTTCAGTATTATTAATTGACGGTATTGATAGTCAGTTTCAGTATTATTAATTGACAGTATGGTAGTCATTTTCAGTATTATTAATCAACGGTATGGTAGTCATTTTCAGTATTATTAATTGACGGTATTGAAAGTCATTTTCAGTATTATTAATCAACGGTATGGTAGTCAGTTTCAGTATTATTAATTGACTGTATAGTAGTCATTTTCAGTATTATTAATTGATGGTATGGATGTCAGTTTCAGTATTATTAATTGATGGTATGGATGTCAGTTTCAGTATTATTAATTGATGGTATGGATGTCAGTTTCAAAATTATTAGTTCGATAGTATTGGCCTTAAAAAATTCCATGTCAAATATCACAGTCCTGAATACAGAAACTGGGTATAGATTAAGACAACAGTACTTACTTGAAATGTTTTGTCTCCTTTTCTGATCATGATTTAATTTATGTTTAAAGACTCAAACAGATTTATGTAAATGACAAGGTAAGATCAGATGGAACCCTGCCAGACATGTGAACAATTCAATCATTTCATGGGAGTGGTCTAAATTGTTACCACAGTAATCACTAGCCTGTCAACTCTTATGTGAGTTTGAACCTTGCTCGTGCAGGTGGACTTGACTCCAATCTTAATTGACAAGAATTGCAGTTTTCCTATCCTATCATGGGTGATAAAAATTAGAAATATGTCAGATGAACCCCAAACAGCTTCTATACCATGCAATCAAAAAATAGTTGACGTACTGCATAAAGTATCTAATATTCAAAACACCATAAAAGAGGGATGAAAGGTACCAGAGAGACATTCAAACCCATAAATCAAAATTATACTTGACAATTCCATGGCTAAAAAGAAAAAGATAAACAGACAAACATAATGGTATATAAAAAACACAACATAGAAAATTAAAGACTTAAGCAACATGTTCCCCACCAAAAACTGATGAGATCTCGGGTAACAGCAGATCCTGCTCCACATGTGTCGCCCATTGTGTCGTTCATGTTAGTACAAACCCTGTGTGAACCCTGTAACAAGTCCTACTTGTTAGGACAATTTTGTGAAAAGGGGGAAAGATTGTAGTTACGACATATGGGACACATCCGCAATCATACAACTGTGAAACTGATATTCTATAAAGGTCAACCAACTCCTGATGGCGTCCGTAAATTTAAGTAAATTTCGTCTTTTAAGTAAAAATAGTAAAAAAAAATTGAATGTGCATATTTTGGTTGTTACTATTCATTGTGTTCAAATAAAGTAAATAGCACCCATCATCATAATTATTTTCTGATTTAACAGTCGTAATAGTCCAAGTTTATTATAATCTGATTGTATAGGCCGAGTTTGTTATGGGCCGAGTTTGCAGAAATATTAAGTTATCTCCCCTTAGTATACAATGGCTGGAGAAGTTGTTGTCGATGCCTTACCTTATTTTGACCAAGGATATGACGAACCAGGTGTTAGAGAAGCCGTAAGTTTAATCAAAGATAATACAAATTAAATACAAATTACTGTTTATTCATTCACATGACCCGCTTTATATTTAATAGCACTAATTATAATGGCCTCTCCAGGTTAAACTTTATACACGTGAGAAGTCGCAAAATTATTATTTGGTCCGAGTACACAGTTTTTGTCGAGCCTTCGACTTTAGTCGAAAAAGCGAGACTAAGCGAACCTACATTCCGTCGTCGTCGGCGGCGGCGGCGTCCACAAATATTCACTCTGTGGTTAAAGTTTTTGAAATTGTATACTGAATTTTTACCAAACTTGGACAGAAGCTTGTTTATGATCATAAGAAAGTATCCAGAAGTAAATTTTGTAAAAATAAAATTTCATTTTTTCCGTATTTTACTTATAAATGGACTTAGTTTTTCTGCGAGGAAACATTACATTCACTCTGTGGTTAAAGTTTTTTTAAATTTTAATAACTTTCATAAACTATCCTTGATTTGTACCAAACTTGGACAGAAGCTTGTTTATGATCATAAGATAGTATCAAGAAAAAAATTTTGTAAAAATAAATTTCCACTTTTCCATATTTTACTTATAAATGGACTTAGTTTTTTTGCCAGAAACAAAACATTCACTTTGTGGTTTAAGTTTTTAAAATTTTTATAATGTTCTTAAACTATCCTGGATTTCTACCAAACTTTGACAAGAGCTTGTTTCTGATCATAAGATATTATTCAGAAGTAAATTTTGTAAAAAAAAATTCACTTTTTCTGTATTTTACTTATAAATGGACTTAGTTTTTCTTCCAGCTAACATTACATACAGTCTGCAGTTAAAGTTTATAAAACATTTATTAGATTCATAAACTATCCTGTATTTTTTTACCAAACTTGGAAGCTTCTTTCAATCAAAAGACAGTATCGAGAGGGAAATTTTATTGATGTTTTTCCTCCTTTTTGTTGAGTCTGCGATTAACAGCAAAAGTAGGCGAGACACTGGGTTCTGTGGAACCCTTGAAAATTTTTTCATAGTGCATTTCTTTTAGACAATAAATGGAAATAAAAAAAATCCCACCTCAGTGCGCTTTCTCCATAATATTTTTACAGTGTGTTGTACTACTTTTGGGACAAATTATATCAAAATTATATAAAACTTCATCAGCTCTAACTCAAAATATGGACAATTTTATGTGAAGGGGGTCTTGAAATCTTTTGACAGCTTCCGAAATGCTAAGTTTTGACCTTTTTCAACTGGACCAAATCACTACTTTACATTATAATCATGATAATTCATGAATCAATTTTTTTTACAGTGTATTTTTATCCCCCTTCTTACTACTTGAGGCATAAAACATAAATAAATAAATTTGGAAAGGGTATAAAAAAAATGACAAGTAACACACTGTCCACACTAGGGACTATATTCGTGA
This sequence comes from Mytilus galloprovincialis, assembly GCA_037788925.1. Lineage (NCBI taxonomy): Eukaryota > Metazoa > Mollusca > Bivalvia > Mytilida > Mytilidae > Mytilus > Mytilus galloprovincialis. The sequence goes on along the minus strand of CM075342.1, from coordinate 73,765,535 downwards.
ACAACGAAAATCAAGGGACGATAACTGTGTACTCGGACCATTTATGCAGTAAAATAAAATTCATATATATATATTTTGCTAAGGAAGTAATATAATTCTATAGCATAATTACTTGGTATATGCACTGCCTTGTATTTGTAACACAGATGTCCCAGTGGCATTGGAGACGAGCAATTTTGTAATGAATTGTATACTTTCTGCACACAGCCACAGGCACTCGTATCAGAATTTTTTTCCCTATATATACCTTTATATAACACAAGGTACTTAACTTGCATTTTTCAGGCAGTGACGAAATTCTGCTATATGCCGCTTTCTAGTCTGTCAACCCAATTAAAGCTTGTTATATCGTAAATCTTAATTGATTTATCTTTACAATGGTGTATATTCATGCCAAGGCCAGGGTTTTTTAATTTGTTGGTTTACGGATTTTCCCCATGAAAAAGTCGGGTCGGTCGGTCGAAAAAAAAAAAGAAAAAAAAATATCTTTCAAGACAGAAAAATATGCAAAATAAATATCTTTCTAACAATATGTTTGTTATGCTATTTTGTCATCATTTCTTAGATTTTAGTTCGATGAAATTTTATTGCTCAGCTGTCATCAACATCGCAGGACATTCTAATAATTTCCCGTAAAAAAGGGGTGCACGGACAAAGACGAAATTAAATCGTCATTTCACAAACAAGAAAAACAGATTCGCGTAGCTCTTAATCAATTCCAGAAAACTTGGTGAATTATGATATTCAAGCACAAAAACTGACAAAGAAAAAAAATGTAAAAATGTCGTACGAAAATAAGTTTCAACACACGTGTCAAACATGTAATAGACTCGTCCACGAGAAAAACGAAAATATCGGGTTAATCTGTTGTCCTGCATTCCCATTTTTTTTATCCAAATGGACGATATTTTTTTATTATCTATGAAACAAGAAAATACCAAATGATCATTTAATATTCAGTACTTTTACTTGATGTCTTCCACCTGTCCACATTTGGACAAGTCTATTTCTATCAGATGATGCATTTTACGGACTGATGACAAATATGGGAAACAAACTTATTGTGTAATTGGTTATAAACACAGGTTTCGTTTTGCAAAATTATTTGCGCAATTGACATTTCAAGGTCAGATATAATTGATTTGTCTATTTTTAGAAATGTAAACTTGAAGTTTTATTTTTTCACTACAGAAATTGTTATCAATTTTGTTAGTGATTAATGCAATCATTTTATAAAAAAAGAATATTTTAATTATTTTTCAGGGATAATGCATTTGTTAGGGTCGGCGGGAATGAAAAAGTATGAAAAGTCAATTTTATTTTTATTCTGGAAATCGGCAAAATCGGGTCGGCGGATCCGTAAACCAACAAATTAAAAAATCCTGGCCCAACATTTGTTGTCGGAATCATCTGAAGCAATCCTACCAAAGTATGTTAAGGGCATCCGATACAGTTTCAAGGGAGTTAACTCTTGGCGCGACGTTAAGCGTTTGAATTCCCGCAAAACGTTACTTTTTGCGGGACGTAGTGTGTGTCATTTTCCGTAATAAGAAACGTAATGTGGAATTTCCATGCTCCAATTTCTGTTTCTCCCACATGCTAATTTCTACGCCATTAATATTAGTCAGTGCATTTGATTCTACCAGGATAACAGTCTAATAACATAATAAGAAATAAAACACATTACAGTCTGTTTCTTTGAGATCTTCAACAAATATCGTATAGTGAGCAATCTCAAGACGACTGACCCTTTTGGTGTTACTAATATCATGCATGTCAATTAAAATTTTATTATCATTCATCATCCACGATTTGGTCCGGATCCGATTTTTTATTACAGCACAGAAAACCAATGATATTTTAAAACTAATATGACCGAAAATGTATGTACACGAAGAAGTCAATTTCCTTTCTGAACAATTTATTCAATTTATTTAAGTAAAAAAAATAATGGTATGCCGCTAATACAAACAATGATACAACTTTTATAAAAGAACAAAGTTTCTATTTCCTCCACGTTGCACGTAGTTTATCTAACAAAAGGCAATAGAAAACAATATGTTTATACACCCGTAAAAATTTTGACGAGACGTAAAATGGTATAAAAATGCCAGCGTCCGTCTGTCCGTCGTAAATATGGTACAGCATATTATCCTTAAACTGAACATTGTTGTTTTTTCAGTCATGATGGTCAAACGATCTGTATCATTTTTGGTGAACTTTATGAGTTACAGGACTTTGTAACTAGAACGGTTTTTTTACAGTTCGCGCTGTATCTAGAAAACGTTTTATGACTATTGCTCAAAATTTTACACACTTCTTAGTTATATAATTCTGAAGAATTTGTATATACTTTTGAGAATGATTCAGAATTTGATTTTAGAGTTATTGAGTTTATGACAAAAAGGGGATGGGGTTCACATGTCGCGCTGTATCTCAGAAACTATCTATAATTATTGCATAAAACTTCACATACTTTTTAGTTAAATTATTCTTAAGATCTGTATACTTTTTCGTGATGATTCTTTAATTTATTTTTGAGTTCTTGAATTTTTATTGAGCTTCAATTTGGGGATCATATAAAACATGTTGTGATATATAAACTTCCTATTGAGCAAGAATAATGAATGAGTCAGGATATACCTAGCATGACTTCCCGTACAACCCCCGTGTTATTTTAAAAACATATATTATGTTGTGGTTTTTTTTCATAAGACGAAGGGCGTATCATGCGCTCGAAGCGCAGCTGTTTATTTTTTTCTTTGTTTTTTTTATAGATATATTAGAGAAATGACGGAGTGACAGAAAATACAATGCAATTTTCAATATAATTAATATTTCCAAATGGCATAACTCTTTTAAAGAATAGTTGATATGCACTGATTTTCGAACGTGTCCATACGATATCAGTTTAATAGAAAGTTGGCAAGAATTATACACTAGAAAAATCTAATTAGCCAGAAGTCCGGAAGGACAGACAGGGGAATGGACATGCGGTATTTTATGTACGCGCTGTGGTGAAAAAAAATAGTTATTTACCAATAAAATTACGCTATGAGAGAATGATTTTAATCGCAACTAATCGTAATATATCCAGTCCTCTCGCTATTAATTCAATCGTTTTTTTGCCAAATCAAAAATTTCAAAATTATAGTTTCTCTGTCTGGACAAAAGCATCCATTAGCAAATTGAAGATTCTCCTTTGTAAGATTTTGCTTCTGTTTTCTGACCACATAAAACAGAAGATGTGGTATAATTGCCAATTAGACAACTCTCAACAAGAGACAAACATGACACAGAAATTAACAACTATAGGTCACCGTACGGTCTTCAACAATGAGCAAAGCCCATACCGCATAGTCAGCTATAAAAGGTCCCGAAATGACAAGGTAAAACAACTTAAACGAGAAAAGTAACGGCATAATTTATGTGCTGCAATTTATGTACAAAAAAAGAAGTTCCGTTTGCAGGATAATGCTGAGTTCACACGTAATTCGCATTAGTTTAATTCGCATTCGAAATGTTTTACGTCCTAACGTAAATTCTAATTCAAATTGCAATGCGCGTCAAATTTGATTACTGTCCAAACTACGCTAACTTTTTTAAAATTCGTATCAACAAAAACGGATTTTTTCAGTGATAAAAACGTGAATTAAAGGATATTAAGGAGTATGTGTAATGAAACAGCAGCCAACCAAACAAAACAAAACAAAGAACAACATCTAGAGGTCATCATACAGTATGAAATAATATACGAGTGTGTACAGTAAATGTACCTGTATGTCATGTTCTAAATTGCCGAGTCTTTAATTTTTGAAAGCCGTAAAAATTATCAACAGTCCGTAATAACTTTTTTTAGATGTTTCTCACTTAGACCACAAACACAGAGAGGTATTTTTTATTCACATGATTTTACTTCCGAAAACAATGTTACCAATTTAAAAATAGTACTTTACAAGCAATATTTATACATCTGATGTCGCCGGTAATTTGAAGCGATAACGTCGAAATTGTCTGCCAGCGACGTCGTGCACTTTAGCGCTAACGTTGAGGTTACAAAGGGGTGACGCAATTTTTTAGGATAAATCGCGATTATCATGGAATCCAGCACGGTGACCTATATTTTTTATTTGAGATTTGGAGAAAGCATGACAAAATGCAGTTTATGCAGAAAAATGATAAAAATGACATTTTCAGAAACAGTTTTTTTCCATTTTTTTAGGTTTAGAAAAATACCACTTTGAGCATCTGGTCCGCAATTTCAAGCAAGACTTGAATAATTTTATAGTTATTAGTGTAGTGATTTATTTTTTTCCCTATTGTCACTTATCACAGCTTCAGATTGAACCCAATCTTAATAATTTACGACGAAGAATATCTGTTTCAAAAATTTTATAACATTGCATAATTTTTTTACAAAATTGCACAAATCCCCAATTTTCAGCCTCAATTTTCTCGAAAACAAGCACGGTGACCTATGTTTTATTTTGTGTTTTATTTTTTAACTCGCCAAGGCCTACAACATATTTCAAAATTATAAAAATGACATTATATCGAGAAACTGTATCGGATGCCCTTAATCGTAATAATTTTGCCAACTGCTGAAGAATTGGCAATAAACGCGTCACATCTCCTTATATATCTCAGTTCCGATTGGTCAACTTCATCATGTTCATGGGAAAGTCTAAATTGATTATAAGAGTTATCTGATCTTGTTTCATTTTCATATGTAAAGTCAAGAGAGAGTCTGAATGATATTGACGTCATGGGAAAATTTGTATATAAAAAAGGAAACTCGTAACTGATTAAGACATACCACAAATAACACTTGTGAGGTTTTTTTTTCAAGGTGTCTTATACAATTTTACTAACTGGGGGATAAGTTCTATTCAGACAAAAAATAACAGTTTTTTCTGAAACAGTTATAATTAATCATTTACTGGGAAACTTTTATTGCCAATTTTGTGTAGGTAGACAAAATAATTACGATTGACATACTTGGGTAGGACTGTTACGGATGATTCTGACAACAAAAGTAGGCGTGTTATACACCATTGTGAAGATAAATCAATTAAGATTTACGACATAACAAGTTTTAGTTGGGTTGACAGCCGAGAAATCGGCATATAATGGAATTTCGTCACCGACTGACATTTTTCTAAATCGTGAATGAAGTACCTTGTGTTATTTAAAGGTATATAGGAATTTTTTTTCTGAGACGAGTGCCTGTGTCTCTGCAGACTGGGTTACATTAGCGCCCAACTAAAAAACCCACAGTGGTAAGAGAAGAATTCTATCTAGGGTACATTTGTATATGTGTTAGAGTCATAATGGTATTATGACTAGACTTTCTGGAGGTGGGGGAAGTGTGATATGGTAGATCCTTAGTCAGCCGTAAGCAGTACTTCATTAGCTCAGTCAGTATACATGCTGTCTGGTAACACAGAGGTCCTGGGATCGAGTCCCGTTGGAGACCAGCAATTTTGTAATGATATTCATGCTCACCGGTTATATGTTTTATTATATTTTCTGTTTAGGATGTTTGATACACCTTTAAACATGTTAACATGGTAAACATTATTAAAGTGGGTCTCATTGGGGTCTAAGCATGATGTGGGATTGCTGATTTTTTTGTAAGCGTGACATGTGAAAGTCAAATTATTGTGCCTTGAAAACAGGAAATGAAGTCTAGTGGGTCACAGGAAATTACAAAAAAATAAGAATTGCTTATGTACATAGTGGATTAAAGCAGGATACGGGAATCCGACTAATACAGCCCCCGTTAAACATGTTAAAGGCTACTTTATTTATTTTGCTTCGACGCCTTTTTATATTTGACAATTTGATACTTAAAATCGATAAAGGAATAATTTAAAAGATGACAGAAAAACAAACTTCCTTGATTAGAATCCTTGGACTATTCAATATGAAAATCACAATTTTTCTTAAGGAATTAAGTCTAGGCATAATTTTTGTGCTTATTTTTATGTGTTGTATAATTTAATTTTAGGCTCTTGCTTTGGTTGATGAAGAAACCAGAAGATACAGACCTACAAAGAATTATCTAGAATACTTACCTGCTCCTAACTATCTACAGTTTGAGGTAATAACAAAAATATATTTAGAAATTTTACCTGCTCTAAAAGTGTATTTAGTTTGAGGTATGAATGGGGAGGGGGGGGGGGGGGGAGAGTAAATAATATAAATTAAATCCTGACATCCTGAAATTCCAAAAAAAATCCTGGAACCCAAAAGGGTTATTTCCGAAAACCAGAGCTTAAAAACACCCTATCCCTGAGTCCCAATTAAGGTCCTATCCCCCTTCTTAAATGAATACATTATTTGCAAGAAATATTCATGCTGTGGCAAATATTGATGTATACAGTAGACATGGTAGATTAAACTTTAACTTTTTTACTTGGTAATTTTTAATTTAAAGCTACATGACTAAAAAAAATTTCGAAGTTGAGTAGAGTGAAAACTCTCTGGTACCATAAACATGTGTCAATGACATTGCCTATGAAAATACGGATAATCAGATTTTAGCTTACAACGCAGTATTGGCTTTACTCATTGTTGAAGTCCGTAAGCTGACCAATAGTTGTAAATTTCTGTGTCATTTGGTCTTTTGTGGAGAGTTGTCTCATTCAATGGCAATCATAGTCATACCACATCTTCTTTTTTTATATCTATGGTCCTCCAACTCAAAGGAAGTCTTTTTAGCCCTTCTTTGAGATTGTAGCCGAGAAGCATCCTATTTATTTTTAAAATTTAGATAATCTATTCAATACTTAAGAACATTGCAAACAAACATATACAAAAAAGAACAGAAGTAATAATACAATACTATTTCAAGAATATATATGATACAATGTTCTAAGCGGCTTTTAAAGTCATATGAAACGAGTGAGTGGTGAAAAATAATGTTTATCCAATTCTGAAACCAATGCATGTTTATATCATGAACTTAGTCCTCTGTGCACGCATTTCTCATTTTTTACCCAAATATATCGTTTAATTGTCAATTTTTTCTCTCTGTCTGTTATGATTTAACAAATATGGCTGCTCATCAAATGCTGTGTTTTGAAGCCGAAGTTCACCGATTGTCACCTTATAGTAAACAAATAACAAAAAGCATGGGTAATGAGCAGTTGTTAAACATGTACAATCAGATAATTGTTTATTTTAATGATAGATCCATGTGTATTGCGACCACCAGATTTTTACAAGGAGGGTTACGCTCAGGTCACTATGCATACGGAAAATATGTCGGCGGATTGCTTCCTGGAAGGAAGCAATTAAAAATAAGTAAACTTCTTCTAAATGTGAACAAATTAAAGAATGGTCCTCAGAAAAAAGTATATGTACATAAGTTGTATAATGAAAACTATCCATTTAGTTATAAAAAACATATGCATATTTTTTTCAATTTGAGGTTTCTTATGACTTTAAATAAATACATAGTTTTACTGTCAGATTAACAATGCGAGTGGCTCAGTGCAATGAATCAACATACTTTTACTTTGGCCATGAATAGTAATATTTAGGTAAAATTTTTATTAGAAAAGATCTATTTCATTGTATTTGGTGGACAAGGTAAAACACAATGATATTCATCTCCAACATTCATATTGCAATACATGTTCAAATCAATAAAAGCCAATCTTACAGTCTACATGAGTGCAGTTATTGTGAAAGGAACATGACATAAGAGATACAATGGTTATTTTTGATGGGCAGTTACATTGTAAATCATTCATGTTTCTTCAAGCAAAAATTTTGTTTTCAGTCACTTTATTATAATGATTTATTTGTTGTTTTTGTAGACAGAGATAATGAAAACAGAGTATGAAAGAATGCAGTCACGGTTACCTATGGATATGTTAAATATGAAAAGGTTTACATGCTGTTTTAATCAAATTTACATTTAATGTATATTAAAAAAAATATTTAAAATATCCAATAAGAAATGTTAATGTCTTTGTAAATGTTATGAATTTTATTGACACTTGCGGCTCAATACACACACTACAGCACTACAGACTCAAATGATTAGGTTATAACCAACATCTTCATGCACTATTCTTTTGAAACCCTAAGACCTTTTATATTTAAACAGGTGATGATTCTAGCTCTATTGTTTATTTTTTCTACTTTATCCTCTGTTAATTAAACCCAATCCAGAGCCTCATATATATTACCTTATAAATGTTAAGTAATAGTAGCACTGGATTTATTTCATAAACATAAAAAACAAACTTATAAACCAGATCTATGTATAATTATTTGTTATTATTTGTTTTTATTTGTTTTCAGGTATGAACTTCCTCCACCACCAGCAGGAAAGATGACAGATATATCTGCCTGGAATGAGGCTGTAGAGAACTCACAAGCACAGTTAGAACACCAATCTCTAAGGTATAACAAAGATCTGACTAAATACCAGACGTAAAATAAGGCACTTATATCAAATCAGTCTTATTAGTACTCTCTATTTAAAATAATGAAGTAGAATTACACTATAATGAGTATTCAAGTCAATATAGTTCTCTGTGTATAATTCAGACTATTGCAAATTGTGACAATGTTAAAAGGTGCAAGCAGGCTTTCAAAGAGATGTTATTTTTATTGAGATTTTGGAGTGTTTTTAAGGTGTGATCTTCACCTTTCTGTTTGGTATATGCTTCTGTCATAAGCCATTGCAATGTCTTATTTTACAGTTGTCGAGTTGAACTGGTTTTTTGGTGAGTTCTTATTTTACAGTTGAACTGGTTTTTTGGTGGGTTTTTAACCAGATTTTTAGTGTCAAAAATGTGGGTTATTGATTTGGGGATGTACGGCGGGCGGCCGTGGCGGGAACCAAATGTTGTCTGTGCATTTACTCATGAAGCGTTCAACCAAACCTTTTAAAATTTTAATATGTTGTTACTGACAACATAAAGGAGGTCAAGTTCAATAATGACGATTTTACTTTTACCGTTCAGGAGTTACGGTTCTTGAAAGTTTAAAAAATGTCGTGTCCGTGCATTTACTCATGAACCAGTCAACCAAACCTTTTAAAATTTTAATATGTTGTTACTGACAACAAAATGGAGGTCAAGTTCAATAATGACGATTTTGACTTTTACCGTTCAGGAGTTACGGTTCTTGAAAGTTTAAAAAATGTTGTGTCCGTGCATTTACTCATGAACCGTTCAACCAAACCTTTTAAAATTTTAATATGTTGTTACTGACAACATAAAGGAGGTCAAGTTCAATAATGACAATTTTACTTTTACCGTTCAGGAGTTACGGTTCTTGAAAGTTTAAAAAATGTCGTGTCCGTGCATTTACTCATGAACCAGTCAACCAAACCTTTTAAAATTTTAATATGTTGTTACTGACAACAAAATGGAGGTCAAGTTCAATAATGACGATTTTGACTTTTACTGTTCAGAAGTTACGGTTCTTGAAAGTTTAAAAAATGTTGTGTCCGTGCATTTACTCATGAACTGTTCAACCAAACCTTTTAAAATTTTAATATGTTGTTACTGACAACATAAAGGAGGTCAAGTTCAATAATGACGATTTTACTTTTACCGTTCAGGAGTTACGGTTCTTGAAAGTTTAAAAAATGTCGTGTCCGTGCATTTACTCATGAACCAGTCAACCAAACCTTTTAAAATTTTAATATGTTGTTACTGACAACAAAATGGAGGTCAAGTTCAATAATGACGATTTTGACTTTTACCGTTCAGGAGTTACGGTTCTTGAAAGTTTAAAAAATGTTGTGTCCATGCATTTACTCATGAATCGTTCAACCAAACCTTTTAAAATTTTAATATGTTATCATAAATTTTACCTATTAGGAGTTTTGGTCCTTGTAATATTGATAAATGCCAGAACACAAATAAATGTTAAAGAATCGGGTTGACTGTCATTTTGACAGCTCTTTGTTTGTGAACTATCAACCATTTTGATAAAAGTTGAAACATAAAAATTTGTATTCTATAACTCACAAATATGTAATTTGATATCAAAGATTTATATTAACAACTTTCTGACTTTGGGATTGATGGTCATTTAGGGAAGTGAATAATTTCACAATTATTATCCATTTAATAAATATTTCTGGTAAAAGTAATCTGATTAATATCTGAAAATACATTTGTAAAATTCTTGAAACTTAACAAGTATGGTTAACTGTTATTGTATCAATTATTTTAATTTTCAGAATATTAAATTTAGAACTACTGTCAGAATATGGTTCGAATGCTTGGAAATCTTACAATACAGTTTTATCCCAGATGGTGGAACAAGCAACCAAACAGTTACAAGAACTCAGGTTTGTGTTGTCAACAGTTGCGGATCCAGGAGGAGGGTTCTGGGGGTTGGACCCCCCTTTTTTTGACGATCAATGCATTTGAATGGGGACATATAATTGGAACCCCCCTTTTGTCCTGGGTTGGGAACCCCCGTTTTAAAATGGCTGGATCTGCCCCTGGTCAATATAATATAAGGAGATGTGATATGATTGCAAATTTCTACCAAAGTTTAAATGAAGTGGATTTAACTGTTGTAGGTAACTGTACAGTCTTCAACTATGAGAAAAAACTATACAGTATATTCTACTATAAAAGGCCCTGACATGAAAAGTATGAAAAAATTCACAATTCAAAGTTACCTAACCTGTAAGGGGAACAACCCAGGAGACGTGTGAGTAAGTACATTTCAAGAGTTATCTTCCCATAGAATGATAAGTATGATATGTTTTTAAATGGGATAAATATTTTTTTTTGTATAATACAGGAAGAAGATACAGGAAATTAATTGGCAGAGAAAGAATGAACAAACTCAAGCTGGTGGGAAATTGAAAGAACTAGAAGAAAGGTACTTTAAATAACAAATATTCACATTGCAATAGATAAGTCATAAAATCCATTTGTAGAAGCTTTGAAAACAGGAAGAAAAAAAGCTGGTGATTTTCAAGGTAAAATGTATTGTCAAGATGAAAAACATCACGTGAAAGTAGTATATTTTGTAGATGTAGTTTTACATGATCATTTCCTTTTACAAATTTTACTCATATGATTCAAATATTCTGCTTGTTGAAAGATCAATACCAGAAAAAGTCAAAATTTGTAGTACTCTCAAAGATCTGCATTGACCTTGTAGATACTCAACATGCAGTTATTCCATGAAAAACTGCTTTAAAGATGATTTGATAGTTAATGAATAACAATGAACAAAGGAATTCCTTTGATGTTTTAAAAATCAATTAGATGAGATGTTAACACATAAAGTATAAATTGTTCTGTTTCAGTTGGGTAGGACTTGTCAGTAAAAATTATGAGATAGAAAGAGCCTGTGTAGAAATTGAAAGAGAGATAGAAGAAATGGAACAGAAAAGAGCGAAAAAGGTGAGAAAAAAATAAAAGCAACTCGCATTCTGGAAGATGATTTCAAAACTGTCTTAATCTTAATTTTAGTTAAAATTAAAATATATTTTATAGACATGTCCTTGAACATGTTGATGTTACTTTACTTGTCAGTATCCTTGGTATCAGAATTTTTAAATAAAGATGAAAGCAAGAATTTATTTTTATCTTTTTAATAGAAAATACAATTCCCTAAATAGTTAAGCATATCATTTTACTTATGTTTTATTATGGAAATACACCAAAATTAGTTAGAATTTTGTGAATTTAAAAAAAACGTTTTTAACACAGGGGAGATAAATAGACAAATAAAATGTGCAATTCAGGGGAGATAATTTGACTAAATCTAAAACAAAGTTTTTCTGTAACCAGTGATATCTTTAGCTACTACCCTTGCATGAACATTAATCTTTTGCTTCTGTGCCTAATGCAAAACAATGCAATGTGAAATACTAGACATGGTTCTGATTTATTGTTATCTTATCTTGAAATTTTAACAGAAACAAACATTACCTATATGCATCAGTTTCTAATCACAATCAGTTTTAAGGTGGAGAACCTCTCTTTTATAGACTGTGTTCCTGAAAATGTTTTATAATTTTTTAGAATAAAATTCATGTTTTCGTTCCTATGGTTATTTCAGGCAAAAAGATAGAGAAAAGCTAGAAAATGGAGTGACATCCTTTGGAAAACAGATTTGATTATTGTATCTCAGTAAATCATGACATTTACTGCTTAGCAGTGAAAACTTCTGAAAAGTTACACAGACATTTTGTGAAATTACCATGGTTTTTAACTATGCAGAAATTCGAGATGATTGTTGAACTGGAACTTCAATGAAGAGTTGTAATACTATTGTAGAAACATGAACATGAATATACAATTTACATGATCAGAATAAATGGACATGATAAAACTGGACATCTAATGTCAGTAAATGATAGTGATGTGAATGTGTATATAAGATAATGTATGTGAACATGGAAGTTGAGTAAATGAAATCTTTTCATTCAGAAGTATTTTGTGATTGTCATTCATCATATCATACATTTCCATTAATAAATTGTACATGAGAATATCTTACATTTATAGTTATAAATTGATTTGTGTCAAAGTTGCTATATAATTACTATATCTACATATAAACAGTCATTCCATATTTCAAACAATGGACTATAACTTCATTTGCTCTCATATTCAAACACATTGTTTTCCAATGCCATATCTATAAATAGTCCTAGATAATACATATACCTTAATCTGGTCGTATATTCAAACAGGTAGTTTACAAAGAACATTTCTATAGTGGGCTCAAGGTAATACTTATACCTGAATCTGCACTCATATTCAAACACAGTTTTTTTTTATGCCATATGTAAATATTCCTATTTCAACCTATTATGGTTTAGTTTTACAAATTATGTCTTGAATGGAGATTTGTCTCATTTGCACTCATACACCATTTTCTTATACCTATCTACATGTAGATAATACATATAACTTAATAGGTTCTTATATTCAAACGGATAGTTTACAGAAGACAATATATAGTGAGCTCAAGAAAGTACTTATACCTGAATGTGCTGTCATATTCAAACGCAGATAGTTTTTCAATGCCATATCTACAAATTACACTAGATAATGAGTATACTGGTTTTATATTCAAACAGATAGTCTTCAGAGGACTCATTCATAATGAGTTCTAGACAATACTATACTTGAATGTTCTCTCATATTTAAACACTGATAATTTTCTGATTTTATATCTATAAATAGTCCTAGATAAAGAATAAACCTTAACATGGTCTTATATTCAAACAGATTATAGTTTACTGAGATCTAGACACTAATTATACCTATCGGTGGTCCCATACCCAAACTCAAGATAGTTTAATTATGACTTATCTTCTAAAAGGTAAAATGCTAACAAAAATATCCAACTCCCGAGGAAAATTCTAAACGAAAAAAAAAAAGCAAATATCAAAATCAAAAGCTAAAATGCATCAAACGAATGGGTTACACCTGTCATACTCCTGACTTGGTACAGGTATTTTCTTAATTAAAAAAGGGTGGATTGAACCTTGTATTATAGCTAGCTAAACCTCTCACTGGTATGACAGTCTCATAAAATCCCATTATATTGACAAGGATGTGTGACCAAAACAAACAGACATAATAGGTTAAAATATCAAAACAAGGGATACAGTTTTCGACATTGTTTATTTCTTAATCACTATAAAAGCAAACAATTATTTCAACAAAGAAAACCAAAAAGGACATACTTTGGATCAGTTCTAAAACTATCATAAAGTGGGTGATAGAAATAAAAGACGTCTTGACTATTTGATAGATGTATTAGAAAAGCATAGTAACACATCAAGGTGACGTGACGTTACATAAAGCGCGGTACATAGTAAACGTCCAGTGTGCGGTATTTACGATATACTGGGGGCCGCACAAAAGTGAAATTAGCAAAAAAATACTAAATTACATTGAATTTAGCCATTAAGAAAATAAAATAACTGAAAACTTTAAGCATTTCTCAAATGAATTAATGTCCATGAAAAACTAAATTGAATCTCGCTATTAACACATTTAAAGTCTTTGTATAATTCACTTAGTCCATTTCTTTATCTTCTCCATGGCCACCATTTTAGCTTTGCGACATGTTTTAGTTGCACAGTCTGTATTGTCATCATCGCTATTCAAACTTACTTCAAGTGGCTACAGTTTTGTGCGCGATGTTAGTCCATTTTTGGTCCGTATGACGGCAGATCTTGCTAGTCCGTCTCCTCCTACATTGAGTTTTTCGACAATGGCTAGTGTCCATTTTATCCTCGGCGAATCTTCATAGATTTGTACCACGTCTCCAATGCTGATCAGCTGTTTATTGTTCCCTGTATTGCGATGATATTCTCGTAGAGCTGTTAAATACTCATGTTTCCATTTATACCAAAAACTTTGAATAATCTGTGATTTCATCTTAAACAGTTTATTTGTAGATTCATGTGTCATATCATTTTGTGAATGTTCCAATTCCTGATTCGTAGGGTAAGGTAGTGATGTTATTCTACGTCTGTAAAGTAAGTGGGACGGGGTGAGCAGTTCATCTAATGGGTCGGATGATACGTATGTTAAAGGTCTGACGTTGAGTATAGCTTCAACTTCCGTAACAATGGTTCTTAATAGTTCAATCTAAATCAATGAACGCACTAATATCTTTTTGATAGAGTCCTTCGTTAGTCCTATAAGCCTCTCCCAAAAGCCACCATACCACGGTGCTCTTTTTGGTATAAACTTCCATGTAGTGCCGAAGTTGTTCAGTTTTTCTATAACGGATGATGATCTTGTTAATTGCTTGGCGGCTGCAATGAATGTTGTACCGTTGTCTGAAATCATAATTTTTGGTAACGATTTTCTACTGGCAAATCTTCGAAACGCTAATATGAATGTCTCTTCAGATAAATTCATCACTACTTCCAAATGTACAGCACGAGTGTTTGCGCAAGTAAATAGACAAATGTATACTTTACTGGTAAGTCCATCTATGGTTTTAACATTCAAGGCGCCAGTAAAATCTACCCCGGTTACTGTAAACGTGGGTACTTCTGTTAGTCGGTCTTTAGGTAAAGGAGGTGGATCTGGAGCGGAATACGGTCGACCAGCAACTTTCTTGCAGATCACGCATTTATGTATAATGCTCTTGATAACTTGTCGTATCGATGGTATCCAATAGGTTTGGCGTAGTAATGTTACGGTACTCGATAATCCTGAATAAAAATGAGTTACATGTGCGTCCATTATGATAAGTTGTGTCAATTTGTCCTTTGCGGGTAGCAATATCGGGAATTTTGTATATTCTTCAAGAGGTGCATTATGAATGCGTCCGTCGCAGCGAATTAATTTGTCTTTAGCTATGTATAATTTGAGTTGTTTGACAAGGTTGTATTTTTTCCCCTCTCCTGTTTGCAAATCTTGAATGATTTCTGAATAATGCTTTTTCTGTGTGTATTGTATCCACGTAATAGATGGGTTTTGTATTTCGATCGTGTTTAACATACATGTTTGTATAGCTCGTGTTCTACAGTTTGTAATAAATCTTCTCAAGTAAGCGGTAATTCGAAGAAGTTTCTTGAATGAGTTGAATCTATTCAAATCGATGACATTTCCGATCCCTTGTATCATGTGTATAGAAAATTTGTTCTGTGTAGCTTGTACGGTATCTACTACGACTTCTTGCTGTGCAATAGTGGATAAAATTATTGCTTCATCTGTGTGCCATTCTGGCTAATTATCTTCTACTGTGAGCCAATCTGGGCCATGCATCCAAAGTCGGTTGTCTTTGAATTTGTCTATGGTTATCCCTCTTGACAGTAAATAAGCCGGATTTGACTCACTTGGACAGTATCGCCAAGTCAACTCTTCTGTTAGCTCTGTAATTTCTTTAACGCGGTTTGAAATAAATGGTTTTAAAGTTTTCTTTGAACTTAACCAGGTCAAAACTATCTGGCTATCACTCCATAAAACTGCACGGGTTATCTGCAAAGTGTTCCTAATGTGTGCTAAAAGTCTGCTTCCAATTACGGCAGCCATCAATTCTAATCTGGGTATTGTCAGTTGTTTCAGAGGTGCTACTCTGTTCTTTGCCATTATTAAAGAACTTTTTCCGTTTGCGACAATGTACGCGCATGCGCCGTAGGCTTTCATACTAGAGTCCGTGAATACATGTATAACGTTGTCGTTGTTTTTGTCTGAACTTTCATCAAAGTATAAATGTCGGGGTATAACTGTCTTTGTGGCTTCCTGTATATCCTTTCTGATATTCACCCATTCTGTGATCGTTGAGTCAGGTAGTAATTCGTCCCAGTTGAAGTTTTTCTCCCATATGTTTTGCATTAACATTTTACTGCGGACGGTTATAGGGCTTAATATTCCTAGCGGGTCATAAATCCTTGATGATTGTCTTAGTACTTCGCGTTTTGTTATTAATTCTGATATATCCAGATTAGGCGTAACGAATCCTAATGTGTCACTGGTTGTATCCCATCGTAATCCTAAGATTTTAATTAGTTGATCTTTGTCCATAACGTTTTCGGTTCTTGCTAATACTTGTAATAGTTGACTGTTCGAGGCCCATGAGCGCAAATTAAATCCTCCATCTGCAAATGAACTACGAACGAGTTTAACGTATTTCAACAGTTCTTCTTCTGATTCAAAGCTTGATACAATGTTATCTACATATAAATCTTTGGTAAGTTTTTCCGTGAAATCAAATGGATGGTTATTCAAGTGCTTTGATAATACGGCGTTTAATATAAATGGTGAGCATGTAGTACCAAATAGTACGGACTTGAATCTGTATGTTGTTAAATCGCTGTTTGGGTCTGTTGGTTTACTCAACCAGAAAAACCTAGTTACGTCCCGGTCCTCAATGTCCAGTCCAACATTTAGAAACGCCTTTTCGATGTCTGTAGATACTGCATACTTATTCAAGCGGAATCTGAGTAGTATGGCGGTGACTTCATTTAATTTAGGCGGTACATTCAGTAAGCAGTCATTCAAGCTAGCACTATCTGGTGTCTGTTTGCAACTACAATCATATACGATCCTGATTTTCGTCGTGACTGAATCCTTCTTTACTGGGTGATGTGGTATGTAATGCAGCTTGATATTTTGTTTGATTTCTTCGTTATCAACTCTCTCAATGAACCCTCGCTTTTCCTGCTCATCAATTATTTCTCCGTATTTTAAAAATAATTTTGGTTCCTTCCGTAACCGTTTAATTACACTCTCAGTCCTTCTGAAAGCAACAGCTTTGTTTGTTGGTAGCGGTGGATGTTCTGCTTTCCACGGAAGTTTGGCTATATACCTGTTGTTATTGTAAGATATTGCTGTTTCTTCGTACATTTTCTGAAATTCGTCGTTTTCAGTATTTGCGGTCTTATCTTCAACTCCAAGCGATTCAATCTCCCAGAATTTCTCTAGGTTTAATTCCTCCGTCTTGTGGGATACGATAACATTAAGAATAGAGCTCCTACTTGTGGTACATGTACTTGTCATTGTGGGTCCCGAAACCGGAAAGGTGCACTACTTCGTTTCCGCTTGAAACTAAATCCAACTTCTCTGCAAGTGTCTCTGTTATGAAGGACCTCTGCGCACCTTCATCTAACAAAATATTGGCTTCTGTACTTTGTTTTCTCGAGCTAACAGTAGCGACGGTACATTTGTAGTTCTTTGTGTTAGGGACGAATGTAATACCGTATTTTCGGTTTCATTGGCTGGCGGATTGCTCGATTCCTCAGATTTCTCATCTTTACTACATATGCTAGTGTGATGACGTTTGTTACAATTTCGACAGTTACTTTTTGATTTACAATCAGCTAGTTTGTGGTGACCTAGGCAGTTGAAACACAGTCGTTCACTCTTGACTATATTCATCCGCGCGTTAGCGGTTGTGACTTTAGTGCAGTTGACGGGTGTGTGTCCAATTTCGTGACAAAATGCGCATTGCTTTGTGTTTATCTTTTTATCCGAATACGACCTTTCGTTCTTGTTGAATGATGATTTTGTACGTGATTTTGCGTTGGTCAAGAATGTAGCGGTAGCGAGTGGGCTTTCTACTTTATCCGGTAATTTTCCGGCTTCCATAATATTAAGTTCTTCGAGAATCGCTTTGCGTAAATCATGTCGGGTCCAGTTTGTGGATCTGTGTTCTCGTGCTAAATGTTGACGTATCTCTGCGGGTAATTTATTTAGAATTACAGGGACTAGTAGTGATCCATACGTATCGTCTGTCTGTCCGAGTGACTCGAGACCTCTTACATACGTTTCTGTCTTATCATAGTAGTTACGGAGACTAGTAATTGTATTAATTGGAGCCTGTAAATCAAGTAAGGCCTGCATGTAGGTTTGGACGATTTTATGAGTTTGTCCGTATCTTTCCTGGAGTAATGAAATTGCTTTGTCGTAATTTGTGTTCGTCATGGAAAAACCTGCTATAGTTTGTAACGCTTCGCTTTGTAGAAGGGACTTTTAATTAGGTAGTTGAATTTTTGTGCATCACTCAGTGTAGGATTAGTGTGGATCGCGGTTTCATAGGAGTCCCAAAACGATTGCCAGTCTAGTATATCTCCGGTAAATATAGGTAAGTTTAACTTTGGTAGCTTGTGATACTCGCTGTTTGCACTAGACGATGAGCGTGAATTTGAGCTATGCGTATATTGTTGGTTTGTTGATGTTGAAGGTTGACTAATAAATGTAGATGGAACTGATTGAATAAAACTATCGGCATGAGGGTTCAAATTCAATGAAATTGGTTCATTTGTGGTTAAACTCTGATTTTGAACTGACTTTGACAATTTTGTAATTTGCCGTAATTTATATTCTAAATTGAACATGTACTCATCTGATTCCTGTATTTCCACTGCTACATCTTCATCCGAAGTTTGCTCCAAGATCTTCTCGTTGATGTTCTCAAAAGTTCTTTTCTTCTGAGTGACTACTTCTAATAATGTTGAAATTTCCTCGTAATCCGCTTCGGAACTTTGTTGAATTTCTTCAAATTTCATCAGGAGTTTCGTTACTGTACCTTTGTGTCCCGCTCGTACGGCTTTCATCTTCGTATCCATTTTCCCTTTTGGTCACGGCACCATAATATCATAAAGTGGGTGATAGAAATAAAAGACGTCTTGACTATTTGATAGATGTATTAGAAAAGCATAGTAACACGTCAAGGTGACGTGACGTTACATAAAGCGCGGTACATAGTAAACGTCCAGTGTGCGGTATTTACGATAAAAATATACTTATTCTTGTATGTGATCTAATATTCCAACACCCATATCTATAATAAGTCCTAAACAATCACTTTACCTGAAAGCAATTTATACACCAACACATATAGTTTAAAGATGACATCATAGACAATATGCTGTTTTACTCAATTACAAATAACTTCAAATGCATTGTTTTAAAAAGTGTTTATTTGTATGAAAAAAAACTGAATATATATATAAATAAAGGCAACAGTAGTATACCGCTGTTCAAACTCATAAATCCATGGACAAAAAACATAATCGGGGTAACAAACTAAAACTGATGGAAACGCATAAATATAAGAGAAGAACAACGACACAACACTACAATGTAACTAACACACACAGAAACGGACCAAGTATCAGACAAAATCCCACGAGAATAACAAATATAACATCAAAACCAAATACATGAATTTGGGATAGACAAGTACCGTGACACGTCTTATCGCAATGTCAATTTACACTCAAAAATAAGAGAAAACAAACGACGCAACGTTAAATTGTAACACACACAGAAACGAACTATAATATAACAATGGCCATATTCCTGACTTGGTACAGGACATTTTTAAAGGAAAAAATGGTGGGTTGAACCTGGTTTTGTGGCATGCCAAACCTCGCACTTTAATGGCAATGTTAAATATCACATAGAAATGACAACATAATATTATAAAATTATTATTCATTTTTACGTAATTGGCACAGGCAAAGATTTGATTTAAACAATTGATATTTTAAGTATATATAGAGTAAACAACAGTGTAATGCTATGCTTCAGATTTATCGAATCCGATGTTAAAGTCCGTTTACAGTGGTTTTTATTTTGTCCCACACAAGAGGCATATGCCATAACATGAGGGATATAACTCTGCTCGTGTGTACCAGTCAACAAGTGAGCCATTGGACCCCTGGCATAAACTGGAATGTCCTCTCCGGCATGGGTCTCTGAAGACATATACACAGCACTCGTCTGTTTGTAGTTGTAATGTGCTGTAATTGATAATTATAAGTATTGGTAAACAGTGTCTAATTATACAAATTACAAAGAGTGTCAATAACTTTCCACAATCATTATTCAAAGATTCATTAAATTCGACAAATATTTCTATTTCATTAATGCAGTCAAAATACAGAACTCTTGTTTTTTTTTCTCTCGGAAAGTTTCAATATTCCTATTACACAAACGAGGTACGGGGTATATGTCTCCCAGTTGATACGGTATTCCCGTGCTTGCATTTCCTATCATGATTTTCTTGCTAGAGGGTTGCTGCTCACAAAGAAGCTATTTAACCAAGAGTTCCAAATGGTGAAGTTGAAATCATCCCTTCGTAAATTTTACGGACGCCATCACGAGTTGGTTGACCGTTATGGAATAACCGTTTCACAAATGATATCGGATATGTTCCTTACGTCGTAACTACAATCCCCTTCCTTTTCATCAATGTGACCTACCGAATTAGACTATTTACAGGATTTGTTATCACATAAGCAACACGACGGGTGCCGCATGTGGAGCAGGATCTGCTTACCCTTCCGGAGCACCTGAGATCACCCCTAGTTTTTTTGGTGGGGTTCGTGTTGTTTATTCTTTAGTTTTCTATGTTGTGTCATGTGTGCTGTTGTTTGTTTGTCTTTTTAATTTTTAACCATGGCGTTGTCAGTTTGTTTTAGATTAAATTTATGAGTTTGACTGTCCCTTTGGTATCTTTCGTCCCTCTTTGATATATATAAAGTATATGAAAAATTCTGTGTGGCATATCATGGAAATATTTATTCCCCCTTTGAATTGTTACAAACATATATTTAATCAATTGTTTTTGTCAATCTAAATTGTAGTGAGGGTAGAGTTAATGGGATTAAATGGGAAGCAATCTAAAGACCCGTATTATTGGCTACTGCTCGAAACACGTCCGTCAACCGTTTCCTTCTTGACATTAATGAACAACTCATGATTCTTCAGATTGTTTTGTTTTAATGAGTAAAATTTGAGTTTGACTGTCCGTTTGGTATCTTTCGCCCCTCCTTATGTTTAAACAATCATCCCTCCAGTTTCTTATCAAAATCCTCATTGTTTGATATCTACCTTTTTATATACAGTTATTTCACCAAATGTAACCAGTTCACTTAGTCTTATTAAACTTACTTGTATTCACTCCTGTGAGATTTTCCCTCTGAACCTGCCCATTTCCATAAACAAGAGATGTATAAGGCATGCCATCATCTGCTATGTCGTTTTCCACCAAACCTGTGAACATTAATTAAAAATGATCAAGAAAATCTTTTTACTACACAATTCAATAGAGGATGGTATTCAAGAACAATGATACAAAGTAATACAAAAGAATTCAACACATGATTGAAATCAAAAAAACAACCTCAAAAACCATATACTGTGGATTCATTTCTTTTCGTTGGTATCAATTTTCGTCGATTACGGAAAACTTGTATTTTCGTTGATATTTGATTTCGTGGTTTTGACAATCTCTGTATAAAAAAAAACTACTGAAAATATGTTATTCTTGGAACATTTGAATTCGTGGTTCACCTGTATTCACGAAACCCACGAAAATTTGTAACCAATAAATAATAATGAATCCACAGTAGACGATTTTTCTCTCTCTCGGAATCTATACTTTCATCAGTGTTATAAGTAAGTCAATGTTAGCACAAATTAAGTCCTATGTTTCCTGACACTCTTGCACATATATAAAAAAAAATGTTTAAAATCTCTTTGGTTTGAAAAAATATGTTATTTTGAAGCACAATTCTTTAGATTTGAAACTGCTTTACATTACAATAGTAAAATGTGTTGGTCAGTCTTTTCAATTCACAATTTTCTCTTAAATTGTCCTGCACCAGGTCAGCAATATGGAAGTTGTTATCAAATAGTTTGTTTCGACTGTTGTACCCCTTTTTAAACATTCTTTACCTATTATGTCGGTTTGTTCTATTCACACATGGTTGTCATTATAATGGAAATTAATGCCATTGTTATACAAGTGAGATATTTAGCTAATATAAAACCAGGTTTAATCCTCCATTCTTTACATGTGAAAGGGCCGGTACCAATTAGCCTAGAATATGCCAGTTGTTATCCATATGTTTGGTGTGTTTAAGCTTTTGCTTTTGCCGTTTTTTTACGGACTTTCTGTCTTGAATTTTCCTTGGAGGTTTTGTTGTTGTTGTTATTTTACTTATGGAACTGTTGCCTTTATCTAGCTTACACAAATGAAGATATTCTAAAACCCTCACAACAGAAGTATAGTTTTTGAATATTCGACTGTCACATTTTATTTCTTTCCACTGGTAAAATGGAAATATACAACAAAAACATTAAATTGCAGATGATCTCCAACCTGATACCGGATAAGTAATTTTTTAAGAAAATGAGACAGAAATGTGTAACGAACAGTTGAATGAAGACAAGACGGACATATGTGAAAAAATGTAACAATCGATTGAATCAAGAAGTGACGGACACAGGTAAAAGTATAACGATCAGTTGATACAAGACAAGACGTTTATCAAGACGGACACACGTAAACCAGTGTATCCTCTCCTTTGGAAGAAAAAAATCACTCATAAATTAAACCAAGAGGGATAACTCTAATCGAGTTGATGTACACTTTATCATGATTTTATACCTAGTATATCATTTCCTCTTGCTGGATAACCTCCCATGGCAAATACATGCGAATGGTCAGCAGTCACTACTATTAATGTTTCCCGTTCTGCCGTCATATCAATAGCCGATGAAACAGCCTTATCAAACATAACAGTTTCTTCCAAAGCCCGTCGACCATATGTACCGTGATGGCCATGGTCTATTCTCCCACCTGTAAACAAACAATTCATAGGAACTTTATTCTTTTCTTGCAAAACCCTCTGCAGGTTTGCACATGACTTAACGTTAAAATGTTTGAAGTGACTAACATATAAAAGTGCATTTGACAAATCAACCAAATATGTATTCAAATTTTACAATACAGATGCAGTGATATAATCCTTGAATATTAAAACTATTCTTGTTACGTAAGATGTTGTAACTTTGTTTACCTGTATAAAGAAATATAGCCCTGTATTTATTTCACTAGGTAGAGTAAAAAAAATGTTATTACTGATTATAAACAGTCTTACTTATGCATGCTCTGACTGTATCATAACATATATTTCAGAACAGTGCATTTGATTGTAAATGTATAAAGCTGAATAAAATATAAAATTTAAAGAGTTATGTTTAAAATGTAGAGGAATACATTGCATATTTAAGTTAAAACAAAATTTCTTTTGAAGTTATCTTTGAATTAGAAGCATTGTATCAAACTATAAATCTGTTTTGATAATTATGAATAAAAACAACAACATATGACTGTATGGGTTGTTAAAAGTTGTGAAAGTTATACTCATAAGAATTCAAACGATTGTCTATTTTAAAACTTTCATTTAAACTTTCTATACAGTTGTTGTAATACGTTGTAAAATCCTAACCGTATATATTTCTTAAATATCTAAAATTCTTTAGAATTTACAAAATGTCGATATAGTTTTTGAAAGTTGATACTAGTAAATACCAGGGAAAATATGAAATCTTTACAACAAACTTGCCTTCAACTAGTAGAAAATATCCATTTGTGTTTCTCCTTAGAATCTCTATAGCTTTTATTGTCATCTCTTGTAGAGATGGTTCTCCATCTGAAGTTTTATCACGTGCATACTCATACTGCATATGGGATGATTCAAACAGACCTATACAATATAATATAAGCAAAATATTTATATTTATGGTACTAATTTTCCTGTAAAATTGTCATTGTCGAATTATCAATCTTATTTCATAAGGTTATTTTCGTAAAACTTTTTTTGTATCTCTACATAATTATACATTATATATTAGTTGCTGTGGTTTGTTGATAAAAAATAAAGATAATTTATAATTGCATATATGGAAACAAATAAAAAAAGAAGAAAAATGTTAACTTTATCAAAACGATAAGATAGAAATGAGATGTGGTAAGAGTGACAATGAGAAATCTTTTTTTTTTTTTTATTCAACAACAGTATTGCTCGCTGTTAACAATTACTCCACTGACACAGCTATCTCAGTGAAGGTCCCTGTTTCATTAGTACCAGAAGTTCAGGGATTCTTCAGGTAGATAAACTGCATATTGTTAGTCGTTTACAAAATATTATAAATATTACATCAATATAGATAAATAATGCTATTCTAATTATATTAAAGTATTTATATTATCTAGTCTTATTTTCGGAAAATTTTCATAGTTCATCCGAGTTTGGGATGACTTCTATCAGTTTCCATGTGTTTCCGGATAACGGTTTTTTCAATCAATATCGAAAAAGATTGTAATTATCTTTGATCTACATCATTATTCAGGTAAGACAGCTATAATTTGAAAGAATAATAGTCGTACGGTAATCAAAGAACAACTATGCTGTTTTTTGGGTTTTTTTTTGTAATGTATAATGCCTCGTACCAGATTATAATATAAATATTGTAATTAATGTCTATCAAGCATCATAAATAAATACAAAATTAGATAATAAATTAATTAATACACAATGATAACTTTACCAACCATGTTATCAGTTCAAACAATTCAAATACACTTAAATAATTTTCCTAATATTCCTTTTCTTTCATGGTTAAAAAAATTGTTTTGTAGAACGAGCCTATTTCTAAACTCAGTTTTAAAAACAGAA
This sequence comes from Mytilus galloprovincialis, assembly GCA_037788925.1. Lineage (NCBI taxonomy): Eukaryota > Metazoa > Mollusca > Bivalvia > Mytilida > Mytilidae > Mytilus > Mytilus galloprovincialis. The sequence goes on along the minus strand of CM075342.1, from coordinate 73,740,583 downwards.
AATACATTTATCTTCTTTGTTCTAAACTCTGACAAATAGTGTATTTTGTGAATTGAAAATATAATAACTGTAAGAAAAAAAATAATATCATAATATTCTATATCATTTATTTTGTAACCCCAAATCAAATTTTTTAGTGTTAAAATGTGTTTTCCAAGTTTAACTTTTTCTAACAGATTAAATATGTCTTTCCAAAATTTATCAAGAAAGTGGCATGTAATAAAAAAGTGTTCATAATCTTCTGTAATATTACAGTGATTACAGTCTGAGTTTTGGCATATTTTCCATTGTTTTAATAAAACTTTGTTTGGAAGAATAAAATGTAATAGTTTCCATCTGAACATTTTTAATTTATTTTCTTTTAAATAATTATGAACAAATTTAAGTATGTTTTGAGCTTTATTTTCTATGTTTTCAAAATTTAGTAGTCTCTTCCATTTGTAAAAGCCAATTGGTATTTCTTTATCTTGTTCTAATAGTATTTTGTAAATTTTACTTGTTTCTAATTTATTTATATTTTGTTTAAAGTTATCTTTGTCATAAATATACACAACATTATCTGTTAGTACATTAGTTGTTCTTGAACATTTTTCAGCTAATATTTTAACCCATTCTTTTGGTATAGCTTTTTTTAATTTTAAAAATTCAGTAATCCAGTTTGTCTTTTTATTAAGCTTTTGTCTAATAAATCTTTCTGTTATATTTCCAGATTCATCTATGATATCATTTATGTATATTATATTGCTATCTATCCAGTTTTGGAATAATAATGTTTTTTCTTGAAATTTTATCCACTGATTTCCCCAAATAACTTGTTGGCGGATTAGTCTGTAGATTTTTGGGTATTTATTATTATTATTTTTGTTCTTGATCCAAACTTTGATTATATCAAGATAAAACTCTGGTATCTTTTTTATATCTGGTATTGAATTTATACTATCCAGATTCATTTGCAATATAAGAAGATTATTTCCAAATTTGTTTAAATAAAATTTTGGTATTACCGTCCAGTTTAAGAATTGCTTTGCATTTAATCTTTTAATCCAACCTATTTTTATTGTTTCTATGTATTTCTCTAAATTAATCATTTTTAATCCCCCATTTAATTTGTCGTAACTTAGTACGGAGCGTTTAACTTTTTCTGTTTTGTTATTCCATAAAAATTCATATATCATTTTTTTAAACTGGTTTAAATACTCTTTATCTATGGTTGAGAAATCTTTCTATCCAAGTCACAATATGTAAAAGGTAAACAATTATTGGTTTACTGCCTTCAACACGGAGCATTGGATCACATTGAACAGCAAGTTATAAAGGACACCAGAATCACTAGTGTGAATAAAATCAAACAGAACATAAACGGTATAATTCGCATAAAAAACGAGAAACGAGGACACATATGAAATCATCAAACGACAACATCTGAACAACAGATTCCCGACTAAGAATTTGTGCAAACAAATAATGTATGTTTAAACGTTTCAACAGGTACCAACCTTCACCCTAACAGGACACAGTAGTGCAACAGATGCATGTTAACATATAAAGATAAAAATGACCAATCAATGCCTTTATGTATTCTGACGATTATGTTAAATGTAAAATTGTAAAATATTGGTAATGAAATAAACTATACCAGAGGTGGACCCAGGACATATACATTTTCACTTATCTATTGTATAGTGTCCTTATTTCTATACTATAGCTGTTAACATCTTTTTCCTTTGGTCTTTGAATGATATCTGTCTTATAGAACAAAGGTAAAATAGATAATGAAAACAAACTTATAAGTACGACCAATAAATAATATCAATAGTGGCAATGGGAGAGCAATCCAAATACAGTATCACACAAAGACATCAAAAAGCCAACCTCTTTTTATTGGTCAAATTCAGAGTTTACACACCAAAAAAGACCTTTGAGACAACCTTAATTGATATAATGAAACATACCCAAGACAAAGTCTGTATTATCTGGGTTAATAGCATCAAATTCCTTTTTTCTCCAAGCGTAGGCATGGGTCTTATTTCTGTATTGTTTATCTTGTATCCATTCCTGAAAATAACACTATGTATTACTTGATTTATTTCACTTGACTGGGCAGGGTTTAACCGGTTTGCTTATTAAAGACCAGTCCATCTATGGACAGGAGTTTTGGGATAAACTCATCAATGAAGTGTTCATGTATTCGTCCCATATCGTACACTCAGTTCTTTTGTATATCCGTTCGGTGACAATCATAGGTGATTAAAACCAATTATTATTATAACGGCAATCATCCTTATCACACACATCTTCAAATAGACTGTCCTTTTGCAAATTAAAACGTAAGCTCCGCCCGATCAGTTGAAATGATATTGATAATATCTCTACTAAACAAATACTTATGTAAGAACTTGATACAAAGTCAACGCATTTCAATCGCTGCACCGATAATCAAACAAGACACACCTTCTTGATTGTTATTACCCTGAGAATGATGGACATTTTTTTGCCTCTAATTACGGTTACCTTAGCCATATACTTTATATCCTGTAATTTCATAGATTTTATAAACAAATTAATATTTAGAGTTGACAAAGCTGACGAGCAGGGATTTACTTTCTGATATGAGGCAAACGATAACGTTACTTAAATGAACCTAACCTACAATGAATATATTTTTTGAGTTTGATGCTTTAACTATTAGCAACATATGCGTACATTGAGTAATAATGTTATCACGTAATACCTATATGTTTACCCCCACCAACAAAAAAGTTCTGTTCACATCCTTTAAATAATGAACCGTTTTTACTTTTTATTGAAAAAAAACTGAGTTCTTGTATGCATAGCATGACGATTATACTAAAACAAAAGATACAATCGAAAAACATATAGAAGAACGACACTTTTAATGATGTTAACACAATGAAATGTAGTGAAAATAAAAGGAAAATCTAACGCAAGCAAATGTCTCTAGAAAAATACCTTTCTATACATAGATATAATACGTGTAATTTTTTTCAGGAACAAGTGCTTGTGGAATTTGCCCTGCCTTAGAAATAAAAGTTTATCAATGAAGATACATATATTATATTTTTTTTATATGTTTCTTTTGATCACATTTATTGAACGGAAAATGAACTACTTTTGTTCTTGCTAAATGTTTTTCATATAATTTGAAAGTTCTAGTCATTGGAAATTGAAATTAGCGATTATACTGGATAAGTGAGGTCATAAAGATTGGTATTCACACTTAAAAAATTGCGAATATCGAGTGGAAGAATATGTCTTTGTTCCAAAACCACAATAAAGTATATGAATAACCGTACCAATATATTCAAATTAAAAAAATAAAATAAAAATCACTTTTTACCTGCACAAGGCTGGTATCCCATCTTTGGTAGCTAGAGACATCTCCTCTTTCGGGGTCTGTTTCATTTTTTGATAGAAAGAAGCGCCTTCCACCGCCTAATATTACCTAAAATGGCGATAACAGTGCGATTAAGGTTGCACAGGTTTGTCTGTATTCAGAGTAAATTTTGAGGTGAAAATACGGCCATTTTAGGCATAGGGTCCACATGAACCTTAAATCGTGGAAGCTTTGGTATAGCATCGTGAGTGAAGCGTACCCTTTCGGAGCACCTGAGATCACTCCAAGTTTTTTGGTGGGGTTCGTGTTGTTTATTCTTTAGTTTTCTATGTTGTGTCATGTGTGCTGTTGTTTGTCTTTTTCATTTTTAGCCATGGCGTTGCCAGTTTGTTTAAGATTTATGAGATTGACTGACCCTTCGGTATCTTTCGTCCCTCTTTTACAATCGATTTAATGAATTATACATTAAATTTACCAAAAAAATAAAACTGTCTGTCAAAATGGTTTATTATTATTATCAGTATCCGGGAAAAATCAAGATTTAAGAGTACACCGTTTTTACAAAACAACAAAAGACAGATGCCTCCTCGACATTTCAATTGAATATGTAAACACACAAGATTTGTTTAATAATTGGAATGATTTATTTATATAAAAATGTCATTCCATTTTCATGATTCAGATGGGTCTTAAAGTTAACGTATGCTAGCATAATCAGATATTTTGCAAAAATTTAAATAAGGGGAATGTAGTTTCCAATTTTAAATCCACTTATATATTACATAGATTTGTGTTGCGCCTTCTGTGTTTCTCATAAAGTACTGCATATTTTCTTAAAAGTATTATTGAGTTGAAAGACATACTTTTTTTCCCGAATATGTTCGACGTTCTGAATAAACTCATCATAGACACTAGGACTAAATTTTGTATATACGCCATACGCGCGATTCGTATACAAAAGACTCATCAGTGAAAAGCACAGGATATTTTTCACAGATTTTGAAGAAAATTACAATTAATTACATTAACGATCCGGTCGAAATGCCGTTAGGTATCCATTTACGATTATTTTTCTCGACAAACCGAATAACAGACGTTTTGTTATCAATATGACCTTTAGGAATGAATGTTCAAAAGTGTCACAGGAAGCAGAAAGAACATTTCATGTTTAATTTTGCAGGGGTGGTGATTGATAAAAGTATGAAGAAGAAGATGTTTTAAATGTGAATGACTTGTAACATGTTTAAATATCTTTTAATTGCACTTTGAAAATTAAGACGAATAACATTTATATAAAGATGAATAGCAGACTGAGATTTGAGGTATAAGTCAATTAGACAGCAATCAAATGACATTTACAATTGTTATTTAATGAAATAAAAAACAATAAAAGATATGATAACAACACTTAATTCGCCGAATAATCAAATACATAACAATGGCAACTGAAGCTCATGTAATATTACCAACACGCGACAACGTGTAAATCGATCTTATGATTGTCTTTGGTAACATGCTGCTTTTCATAACTTTTCTGAAGTGTCAGTGTAGACCCCCAAAAAATAGCATTTGAAAAGAACTACTCGATTGTCTTATAAAAGACATAACTATACTCAGATAACAGTCTTTTCGTTATTTATGTTTTAATTTCACAATGGAATTTTCGAACCTTTTTCATAAACTATTTTATCATCTTACAGTTTTGCCTACTATATCATGAATATTCATTGATACATATGGAACGAAGTCTAATAAATCTTATTTTCAAAAACAACGATAAATGAATATCTATTTTATGCAATAAAATTTAAAAATTGAAAACCTGAATATCTGGATTGTCTTTTATCAACTGATAAGCAATATCAGTGCAACCTTTTTGGGAACTATCTAGGTTGGTATCCCCTTCCCAGGAACGCCTTGGTGCGTGTGCATATGCAGCTGCAGGAGTCGCATGGGTAACTCTTGTTGTAGTTACTAATCCAACTGATTTCCCTTCAGCCAGAGACCAGTCTAAGATCGACGTCACTTCCGCTCCTTGAACTGTCGAACAGTTTGAATATTGAACTTTATCGTCTACTCCTACTGTACCAGCCTTTGATTTAACACCACAGAGGAATGCAGTTGCAGTTCCAGCAGAATCTGGTACCTGTTGGTCTGTATTGTACGTCTGTACAAACCAAGAATACAACAACATTGTAACATGTATTAGTTTTAACAGATGATAAACATCGATAAACTATATAAATTTATATTTGTAACATTTTTTGACTGTTGATATTCATTCGTTTGATGTTTTTACGCATTTGATTTGACATTTAATTAAAGACTTTTCGTTTTGATTTTACCTCGGAGTTCGGTATTTTTGAGATTTTACTTTTTACAGATAGTCAACTGCTCTGTAATTTTCCCGATTGTGCCCTATTCAGGACACAGAATGATTCCGTATTGTTATATTTTGATTGAGTGAAAGGGAGCAACTATTTAACTGCAAAATGGGTGGTATGGGTTTTTTTTTTTTTTGTTTGTTTTTCGACACCATCAATCAAAATTACTTTTTTTGTCATCTGCTTGACCGCAATATTTTTCTTCTCCATCCAACTGGCGACGAGAATACTTTTCAGGGAGAAAAAAACACATTCCCCCTTGGAGTTTAATGGTCGTTCCCTAATGGGATATACTTGCCCTGTCGATGTATTAGTGTTCGCTCCTTTTTGCGTTCATGCGCTTCCCTTAATTTTGCTTGTTGCTCTTCATGTTTCTTTTGAATCGATTTACGAGTTTTGAACATTGATTAAAAAGGGACAAAAAAATACCAGAGGGGACAGACAAACTCATAAATCGAAAATAAACTGACAACGCCATGGCTAAAAATGAAAAGACAAACAGACAAACAATAGTACACAAGATAAAACATAGAAAATTAAAGAATAAGCAACACGAACCCCACCAAAAACTAGGGGTGATCTCAGGTGCTCCGAAAGGGTAAGCAGATCCTGCTCCACATGTGGCACTCGTCGTGTTGCTTAGGTAGCACTCCACAGGTAGAAAATAAAATGAAAAATGAGCCACAAAATGTTTTATCATCTCCTATTCCTGGATTTCTAATACATTAACCTAACTGTTTGTGTTGTACTATAAGTTATATGGTTCGCTACTGACCCCGTACGGATCCATAGAGGGTTAGTAAAATCCATAGGGGGTGAGGCCGGAGGCCGAGTCCCCTATGAATTTTATTCACCCTCTATGGATCCGTAGGGGGTCAGTAGTTAACCGTATAACGAATTTATCGGACGCTGGACTTTTTTTGCGGCGTTTTGTTGAAAAATAATCAATGAAACACAACAACATTAATAGATGACGTCGCCATTAACGCGTCATGAACCCCATATGAAACTTACTAACCCCATACGGTCTCATAGGGGGTCACCACGTGACGGCATTTAACCAATCACAACGTGATAATTCATCTGTGGTCCGATAAATGTGCATATGTATGTAATCAGTATATTATATAGATTTGATTTTCAAAAGTTAAAAGAGTGAAAAGCAATTCCTTTTATGTGTATTCATGGTAACATTCTGCATTTATTTACCATAAAATATTGCAAAAAGGGGATGGACATGTCACATATCCCCCCAAAATTTGGATCAAACTAGAATTTCAATGCCGTTGAGTGATACCTTTTTAGAAAATGTTTTCATAAATCTTCCTAATGATCAAATAAAAAATGGGTGTCTTTCGCCTCATTTTTTCGTAAAATCCAATCACAAAGTTCGTGCGATAAAAATTGGAAAAAAACATTACAATAATTGCCGGACAAATGTATGGGAGTGACATGCAAATACGGACTGTCATACAGAAAACAGCCTATATTACATACATTACATAATCTTGATGTTCATATAAACCCAATACAAAGGCTATTTTAATACTCAGCTATTCAAAAATGAATTTTATTGTACACTAGCTCTCATATTTGAAAAATCCACAAGGGGCAAAACGCGAAACTACACACCTAACTGTGGAGTGCTACCTTATGAGATAACAAATCCGGTAAATAGTATAATTCGGTAGTTCACATACATGAAAGGGAAGGTGATTGTAGTTACGACGTAAGGAAGATATCCGATATCATTTGTAAAACGGTTATTCCATAACGGTCAACCAACTCGTGATGGCGTCCGTAAAATTTACGAAGGGATGATTTCAATTTCACCATTTGGAACTCTTGTTTTAATAACTTCCTTGTGTGCAGCAACCCTCTATCAAGAAAATCATGATAGGAATGGCAAGCACGGGATATCGTATCAATTGGGAGATATATACTCCGTATGCAGGCGCTGCTGGAACTACTGTCTTTTTTTACATGTAACTTCATTGATTTTAGAATACATTTTTGAATTGAGATCACGTGAGATAGGATGAGATGTTAAAAGAAATGGTTCCTACCTTTATGAACCCTGTGTATGGAAATTTTTCAAACGTCATTTCCGCTTCCTCTCCTGTCTGTCCATTCAACTGTCCTTTGTAAATCCGCGCAGCCGTAACAGTAGATATTCCCATACCATCTCCCAAAAACATTATCACATTTTTGGCAGCGTTTGTGTTCCGTAGATAAGAAAGTCGTTGATTTAAATCATCTTGAGCTTGATTTCTCCAATAATTCGCATCTTTACAGTAAAAAATAAGGATAATGTTTCTTAAGACTTATGTAATAAGACTTTACATAGATAAATTCAGCCGTATAAGAAAAGCAAAATGAGAATGTTAAATTTGATGTATGCCTTTTTGTGCTACTTTGTTACATTTGTTGTTTATGTAGTGATATTAAGATGATAACACAATATTGACTGTTGTACCCCTATTTTTGACATTTTTACTCTTTGAGTATGTTTGTTTTGTTCATGCATCGTTGACAATGTAATGGAATTTGATGCGACTGTCATACAAGTGAGAGGTTTAGCTAGCTATAAAACCAGGTTCAATCCACCATTTTCTACATTAGAAAATGCCTGTACCAAGTCAGGAATATGACAGTTGTTATCCATTCGTTTGATGTGTTTGGACTTTTGATTTTGCCTTTTGATTTTTGATTTTCCTTTTTGAATTTTCCTCGGAATTCAGTATTTTTGTGTTTTTACTTTTTTCTTTTAAAATTCCATATAAATAAGTGGGTATCTTTTTATCTTCGACTGAGAATGACATACGCATGGCGGGTGATGTGTAGGGAGCAGGAGACATTGCCCTGTCAAAGCATCCGGTCTGCCTCCATTTTGATGCTCATATTATTGTTTGTTTTTCTTTTTAATTGTATAATCTAGAAGGACCTGAGAGATTTAAACATCAATAAACTATTTTGCTTCTGATTCATTCACAATTATCGTGAAGCATTAATTTTTGAATACTGTTGGTTTGTTTGTCTGAAGAAATTGTATAACTAAAACTTCATCAGACATAACTTTGCTAGAGAATGGATTTACCAAACGCGTTTTCTCTGCAGTAACGTCATACTACACGTTTGTGAATTATTTTTTCACAAATTACGTTTGCGGTAAAAAGTTAAATCAAATAAATATGAATATATTGATAGAAAAATATTGTACTGTATTGGGACCTGATTTAGATATTAACATACCTTCAACTGTTTTTGTTACGGGATTTCCAAAAGTTACAGACAACAGTGAAATCTACAATTATGAAACAGAAACCTATTAAATAATTCTAGTGCGCTTTGTGCGCTTTTCCTCTAAAAGTCTTTTCAGTGGCGCTAGAATCAAAGCAGTCATTTAAATTGCTATGTTAACCGTTGAGTCGTACAGCTCCTAAGGTATGAATACATCTTTAGAGGTTTTTGATTTGATTGTACCTATACATAAGGTTAATCCAGAAAAGTGCATCGGACGTAATAAATTTATAATATACTAATAAAGGCAACAGTAGTATACCGCTGTTCGAAAGTCATTAATTGATTCTTTTTAAGAGCATTAAAGTAAATGAAATTTCCAAATATAGTGGTACACAACTCTGCTTGAGGTTTCCTAGACCATTAGGTAATTATTAATCACACAAAAATTTCACTGCTAAGGTATGATTGAAAGAAAAAAAACTAACAATGATAAAAAGACAAAACTAACCAGATAAAGGTACAGTCGATCATATCTGACACCGCATGCCATATCATATGTGAACCTATTAACAAATTCTAAGTCATGTTCATGTTTCTTCTCTATACATGTAACACAGGTTTAATGTCAAGTACAAGGTATTTTCAAATCTTTTTGTGTTAACTTGAAAATCTACATATATTTTACTATGTATTGAATATTAAAGAACATTTTATCTATTACGCATTTACTGTTTTGGTTTGAAAATAAATTAATTCGTGTATTTAAAGTGAAGTCCACACATTAAAGTGTGATACTATTTACATTCATAAATTTGAGATTTATGTCAGTTCATAAACGTCTTCAATAAATATTGGTTCGTTGGTGGTTTATTTGTAAGATGCATTTATTATTGAATACAGTATAGAACAAAACGCCTGGAATTTGTATGACGTAACCATTTGTATAGTTTGGGAACAACAAATGTACCTTTAAAACTTAGAGTCTATTTAAAAAATGCATTTGTATAAGTTCGGTTATTCTGACATCAGTGATCAGTTTCATTGTGAATTTGCTAAATAATTTCTTTTATAAAGCAAATGTGTTTTTGCGCGTTCAAAAAATGAAAAAGGAGAGAATCTGGGTATTGCGACGAAAGACCTAGAAAATCTTCATTGTTTATTGATTGGACAAGAACATTGTGTTATATATAACATTTATAAAGGCAACAGTAGTATCTCGTGACCAAAAGTCATAAACCCATTGAGAAAAAAACAAATCAAAGTTACAAACCAAAACCGATAAGTTTATCTATGACTCATCTGCAAATAACTCCTATCTATTTTTTATAGAGCTTTGATTAAACTATGAGTACTCTTATGTATCGGTAATACATGTCTAATTTTTCTTGTGAGTTGGTTTTGTGCTAGGTACCAATATGATGGTCCGAACAAGCCATTTTTAATTGATGTAGGTAGTTTATTAACTCGTTAATGGTTTCGTTGTAAAAAGATGCGAATAATATCACAGGGACATATACAGTGTGTTATATATAAAGGCAATAATTGTGTACCGGTGATCAAAAGTCTTAAATCCTTTGAGAGAAAACAAATCCGGGCTACAAACAAAAACCGATAATTTAACCTATGACTTATCTGCACAAAATCTTAGTTTTTTGGTTTTTTTTTTAAAGAGCCGTAATTAAACTGTGAGTACTCTTTTATCGGTACTACATGTTTAATTTCTGTCTTTGCGTTTGGTACCGAACTGATGGTTTGAACAAACTATTCAATTTATTTAGGCACTGTATTACTTCGCTGTTTGGTTTCGTTGTAAAAAGATGCGGATAATATCAAGGGGTCAATGTCACATTCAAGACTCGTAAGTCTATAAGATAAGAATCAACTAAAGAAATAAACTTAAATCTAAGTTATTCACATTAAAACAAAAGTCCGTTCAAAAAACTATTTGAGTAAACTTTGTCACGGAGAAACTTTTATTTCAGAAAAAATACAAATATCATGTTCCCCATTTTAATAAATGATTAAAAATATTTGAAAATTCCGATATTATCAATACTTACAAGCAAAAACGGGAACATTGTACTGTGTGAGAAATCGTCCAAAATATTGATAAACTATTATTGGGGGTATTTATTACTATAAGATTTGATTTATTGCACATTATTGTATTCACAATATAGGTCGGTAACACTTCAGTATTAGTCGGTTACAAATGTATCTTGTATTTATACGTTGTTTGAAATACGTACACCACAAGTCAAGGACAACACAAAGAATACCACATGATCTTAAGATTTAAATAATAGCTTCACTGATGACAAACATTAATCTTAAAATTTGACAAATCATACCAAAATAGGAACAAACATACTTCTTCAATCTTGACGTCAAATGATTGATTCAAATACTTATTGAAATAAAAATAAAGTGTCTTAAATTTTAAACATTTTACCGTATGTTATAATTAAACGTTAGCATAGTGACCATCTTGTAGCATGCTTCGCAAATTAACATAGAATTATAAAACATATATAACAAATGTGTCATTTGAATCAACATTTCCCTCTGCAACAGATGATGTTGATCTGCATTATTATATAACAGTTGCCTATACCAGAATCACAGTCGCCGATATTAGAACGTATGATCACAGTCGCAGATATTTGACCGTAAGATCACAATCATCGATATAGGACCATAGGGATCACAGTCGCCGATAAAAGAATGCAAGATCACAGTCGCATATGATCATAGTCGGATAAATGTCATCAATTTTAGAGTACAGGAACAGAGTCGTTGGTACACGAACGTTGAATAAAGTCACCGACTTTAGAATGTAGAATCAGAGTCACATATACGAAACGCGCGTCTTGCGTACTAAATTATAATCCTGGTACCTTTGATAACTATATTAGAACGTAGGATATCAGTCGTCGGTTTTCGACAACATGAACACTGTCATTGATATCAGAATGTAGTTTCATAGTTGTTGTCGTTATTAGAATGTAGGATCAGAGTCGCCGATTTTAGACTGCATGAACATAGTAGATGATATACGAACGTAGGATAACAGTCGCCGATAGAAGAATGTAGAATCACAGTCGCCTATGATAAAACGTAGAACAACAGCCGCCGATATATGAACGTAGAGGACAACATTCGCCGATATTAGAACATAGGATCACAGTCACAGATATTTGACCGTATGAACACAATCACCGATAAAAGACTCATACCACATCTTCCTATATCTATAAGGATCACAGTCGCCGATAAAACAATGTAGAATCACAGTCTCCTATAATCATGATAATTAGATAGGATGACCATACTTCAATGTCGCAGTCAACCAGTAGGGTACATTAGGGAATTCAAATGAGTACGTTTATCATCATACATTCTTTAAGAAAAGGAGTAGGTCTGGTAAGGACCGATTTTGGCCTCAAATTTCAAGTTCATCTGACAAAAGATTTTGGACACTTTTAAAACACTTGGGTGTCTATTTCAGTTGATTCAATTAGTGTATGTAAAAATTTAACTGATTTAGTCATTAAAAAAGGTCCGAATCAAGCTTAAATATAAAAAATCGATAAAAAAAATGACAAAAACTGTAACTTTTTAGATGGTTTTTGTCAAAAATGAAAGTGGCCGCATCCGTGTTCATCCTCAAACTTTATATATTATCATCAAATACAACTTACGTTTAAATATTAAGAATGCACACAAATGCGGCCACTTTCATTTAAGGCGGAAACCGTCTGAAATTTAACTAAAATGCTAAAATTGTGAAGATTTCAGTAATTTACAAAAATACAAAACTTTTAATTTTTTGAAATAATAAGGCTTTTCTACCTCAGGCATATATTACCTAAGCTCTATTTGGCAACACTTTTAGGAAATTTGGATCTCAATGCACTTCAACTTTGTACTTTATTTGGCTTTTTTAACTCTTTTGGATTCGAGCGTCACTGATGAGTCTTTTGTAGACGAAACGCGCGTCTGGCGTATATACAAAATTTAGTCCTGGTATCTAGACCAGTCCTGGTATTTAGCCCAGTAGTCAACACTTCGGTGTTGACATGAATATCAATAATGTGGTCATTTTTATAAATTTCCTGTTTACAAAACTTTCGAATTTTTCGAAAAACTAAGGATTTTCTTATCCCAGGCATAGATTTTTTTTTTTTTTTTTAATTTTTTTTTTTAATTTTTTTTCTTTTATCCAATATATATAATATACAACAGTACAGTTATCAAACACTAAGCTCATATATATGAATGTAATATAATACAACCTATCAGAAAATGTATAGAACTTGAAAATAACATTTTGTTGGGATTTTATAATTGTATCTTATTAAAAAGGACATACAAAAAAAAAAGTATAGCGAATTAATAAATAAAAGAATTAAAAGATGATTAAGAAAAATAAAAAAAAACAAAAACAAAAAAAATTAAAAAAACAAAAAACAAAAAAACAAAAAAAAATTATAAAAAAAAAAAAAAAAATTAGTTTGATGTCTGCTAATTTTGTATAGTTGCTAATCCACCAAATTATCCTGTAAAGCCTCTTAGTAAATGCACCAAGCTTGATTAAACTTGTCAAAACATTTATTTTTAATTAATATCTTCTTCTCCAAAATATAATGATGCTTTATTTTTTCAATCAATGCCGTTAAACTTAATTCTCCTTTAAAATATCGTGTATTATAAATATATTGTTTAATCCAGAGAAAAATATTGTTTTGAGGGTCACCTTTGTACATTCGTGATAAATTTCCAAACAAAAAAATATCTTGTGTAAATGGTATACTAATACCGTTCTGGAGAAACCTCATTTCAGTTTGCTCAATAAATTGTTGTACATAATAACAGTCCACAGTATATGTTCAATTGATTCAAGTTCAGTGTTACAAAAAGTACAATATGGGTTTTGCACTATCCCAATTTTGTTTAAAAACGTATTTGTTGCCAGAATTTTATGATTAATTCTATACTGAAGCCATTGTAGCTTAGTATTGTTTGTAATAGCAAATGGTAATTGAAAAATCTTTTTCCAGTTTTGATTTTCTAAAACTAAAATTGCTTCCCATCTTCCCAGGCATAGATTACCTTAGCCTTATTTGGCACATCTTTTTGGAATTTTGGGTCTTCAATGCTCTTCAATTTTGTACTTGTTTGGCTTTATAAATATTTTGACATGAGCGTTACTGATGAGTCTTATGTAGACGAAACGCGCGTCTGGTGTACTAAATTATAATCTTGCTACCTTTGATAACTATATATCTATGATGAGTTTATTTAGCATGACTTAATGTTGCTAGTACCCGATATATGTGCATTGTATTGTCAAAAACAGCCTATATTTATTTAGCAGAAGTCTTCTACTTTCCAATAAATAACTAAAAGTTTATATTTTAACAATTTTGTAAAACTGTTATATTTTGGCAAAAAATGGGTCTCACTAGACCTACTCCTTTGGAGACCTCTATAATCAAAGAAATTTAACTGCAATAATTATTATCTACGATGCGAAGCCTATGAGTCCTTGTAAAAAACGACTTGTTAATTACTTAATCAAATCCAACACATTGATTTAAACATTTCTTACTGACCCATTGATATGTTTGTGCAAAACTAACGTGAGCACTTCAAAGAAACATTTTTGGATATTGATTAAAAAAAACCACGATGGTTAATATTCAAAGTTCTCGATACGGTAACGGACTTTGATGCAAATGTCATACAACTGGCTATAAATCCAGGTTAAATTCACAATTTTCCACATAAGAAAATGCCTGTACCAAGTTAGTAATATGACAATTGTTATTCATTCGTTTGGTGAGTTTGAGCTTTTGATTTTTCCAATTGATTGGGGACTTTTCTTTTTCAATGTTCTACGAGTTCAGTATTTTGGTGATTTAGATTTTCACCATAAAAGCGATAAAAGGACGATCCCAAAGAATACATAACTTTTTTATGGAATTTGATAACGCGGCACGTATGAAAAGATTATCAGATATCAACGATGAACAAGATGACAGCTCTACATAAACAATCGAAAAAAATAAGACATTATAAAATATCTAATACTCTTAGCTTTAATATTTTTATAATCTCTATTACTTGGTAAAATAAGATAAAAAAAAATGTTGACTCCGAGAAAATTTAAAACGGTAATTCCCTAATCGAATGACAGAATCAAAAGCTCAAACGGATCAAACGTATGTTTAACAACTGTCATAATCCTGAATTGGTACAGACATTTTCTTATAAAAAGAAATCTTCATATTAATGACTAGACATCTAAAACATTACAAGGAGCTAAACTGTTGTGTCATTTTTTTTTAATTGAGCTCTTTATATAATTAATGAAAAATATTCATGAGTCTATTCAAATTTTAAGATCAACTGGTTTAAGATTGTAGTTATGTCTTTGAATAATGCCTTTACAAGTATAAAAAAATATGGAAACAACACGTTATAAATTTCCATGAGTCTTAATGTTTTTTTCTGAATTTATATACAAAATTGATATAAATTTCAAAGTTTTTATATAAATTAATAATGATCGATCATCCTATTTATAGTTATGTTTTGACATTGAACAAGGTCCTGCCTATCCAGATTGGGTTTTAACGTATATGATTATAACTGTTGAAGGTGAGTTGAAGGTCAACTGATTCGTACTTTAATCCATTTATTACTTAGAATTGGATATTAAAAAGTAAAACCACACAAAGTACTGAACTCTTGGAAATTCAAAAAATGAAAGTCCCTAATCAAATAGCAAAATCAAAAGCTCAAACACATCAAACGAATGGATAACAACTTTCATATTGCTGACTTGTACAGGCATTTTCTTACGTAGAAAATGGTGGATTAAACCTGGTTTTAAAGCTAGTTAAACCTTTCCCTTGTATGACATTCGCTTTTTGGATATACCAGTACTCTTATGTTTGCAGGTTGTTCCGTTTTCCTTTTGTTCGTTGTTGCAGAGTAACTATCTGATGAGTCTTAGCCTCTTTTTGACTAAATTTCAGTTTGTTCTATCGTTTTACTGTTACACTATCTCCAAGGATATGACTTGGCTGAGGAATCACATCCCTTAATGTCCTTGTCTCAATCCAGAAGACAGTTATTCATTTGCTTTTTTACATAACAGTTTTTCATTTTTATTCTCTCTCAGCATAAATTAGGCCTTTATTTAATTGATTTTCAGTTTTGAATTGTTTTGCAGTTTACCCTCATTTTTGTGCTGACATGAGTTATCATGGTAATAATTATAAATTGACTGTTAACAAAATTTTGAATTTTTGAAATACTAAGGCTTTTCTACCTCAGGCATAGCTTGCCTTAGCTGTATTTGGCAAAACTTTTAGTTATTTTGGTCCTAAATGCTCTTCAACTTCGTAGTTTATTTGGTCTTTTAACTTTTTGGATTCGAGCGTCACTGATGAGTCTTTTGTAGACGAAACGCGCGTCTGGCGTATATACAAAATTTAGTCCTGGTTTCTATGATGAGTTTATTTACAACCACTGGGTCGATGCCACTGCTGGTGGAGATTTATTTCCCCGAGGGTACCACCAGCCCAGTAGTCAGCACTTTTTGTGCTGACATGAATTATCATTGATATGGTTATAATTATAAATAAACTGTTTACAAAATTTTGAATTTTGAAATACTAAGGCTTTTCTACCTCAGGCATATTTTGCCTAAGCTGTATTTCGCAAAACTTTTAGTTATTTGTGTCCTCAATGCTCTTCAACTTCGTAGTTTATTTGGCCTTTTTAACTTTTTGGATTCGAGCGTCACTGATGAGTCTTTTGTAGACGAAACGCCCGTCTGGCGTATATACAAAATTTAGTCCTGGTTTCTATGATGAGTTTATTTACAACCACTGGGTCGATGCCACTGCTGGTGGAGATTTATTTCCCCGAGAGTATCACCAGCACAGTAGTCAGCACTTTTTGTGCTGACATGAATTATCATTGATATGGTTATAATTATAAATAAACTGTTTACAAAAATTTGAATTTTTGAAATACTAAGGCTTTTCTACCTTAGGCATAGCTTGCCTGAGCTGTATTTGTCAAAACTTTTAGTTATTTTGGTCCTCAATGCTCTTCAACTTCGTAGTTTATTTGGCCTTTTAAATAACTTTTTGAATTCGAGCGTCACTGATGAGTCTTTTGTAGACGGAACGCGCGTCTGGCGTATACAAAATTTAGTCCTGGTATCTATGATGAGTTTATTATAGACATTTTTATTTCTGATCATATGGTATGGATTCCGTCCATTGTTGAAAGTAGTTCCATACGTCATTTTCTTTAGGTGCTTGGTGAATAGATGTCTCATGGGCAATGATATCGCATCTCATAATTCTCATAAAAGAAAACGTTAATAAATCAAAATATTATAGATAATTTAAAGGGATAAGTTACAACTTTATCCAATTTAAACTAAAATTCATTTAATTTGCAGAATTACGTGTATATGCCCTCATTCTAATATATCAAGCTCAATATTAGACATTGATTTTGATATTTAAAAATATATTTCAAAGGTTATAAGTCTACAGTCTTGAAATGACAGTTAATAAAAATAAATCGGCCATATAATTTGATAATTATAGTTATAGCAATTTGATATAAACATGATCATAAATATAATATAGTGAAATATATAGTGCGATCAACTACTTGACAATGTATAATGAGAGGCGGTTGGTGTCATAACACATTTTAATTCAATACCAATAAAACTAAAAATGGAAACGGGAAATATATCAATGATTCAACAACCCGACCAAAGAGTAGAAAATTGCGACACGTTTATATAATCGCAATAATTTAAACTCGCATTTTGAAATTTGTTATATGAATTCACCAGGATTATTCTAAGTATTGCAAAAAAATATATCGCAATAATAATAAATGCACGCAATACTTTCAGAATTTACAGTATTGTAATAAGGTAAATTCTTATGCTTTGCTTTTAATACACTACCAAATGCCAAGAGAGGGACAGACGTCCTCACTCATATTTAACCTCGCCATTATGTATGTGTCTGTCCCAACCGATGAAGCCTGCCATTTTGCGGGTGTCGTTTTACAGATAAACGCATATCATTCTTAATAAAAAAACATATAAAATTTCAGATTTAATGTCAAAATATGTTTAAAAGAAAACACATTGCGTCGTAAGTTCAAAAAATTATATGAAGTCTCTGAAGTACACGATAACGACTCGTCAATATTCAAATTCTTGTAGACATCTTTAGGAATTAGCTCATGTTATTGAAATTGTGGCTTCAGTTACGATATTCGCCTCGTTTTTGATTTCGATTTCGGCTAATGATGAAGATATCTATTGTGAAGATCATAATGTCAAATATTGTTGTGAAATATCGATGTAAGCTTATGGTTTTTGTCTTTTGTCTAGATTGTGGATTGTGTCCCATTTTTAAATATTGTGCTTGGCAAATCAAGCTTTCAACAGTTATTCTACCCTATCTCGATTTGTTTTATATATTATACAATTCCCGTATTTCGTGTAATAAAATTGATTAACTAAAACATCGGTATTTATACATCCCCCGGATTTCAAATTTTGGCTTTGAGCGTTCCAGATGAAGGTAAATTCAGAAAAACGCTTCGGACGCATGATATTATTTAACGTGTTGTTTTCAATTTTTACTGCTTGCACTTAGTTCAAAGTTACTTGTATGAAAAATAGACTTTAGCAAGTAATGATTAAGGATAATTTAATGATGAAGAATGTACCTGGATTGATAGGACGTCAATAGTACATGTTTTACTTCTATTTATCTTGCTGTCTATTCCGTGGTCTATTCATAAATAACATTCTAATAACTAATTTAATTTTCTTGTACTTATAAAATCAGCAAGATTTAATCGTACATCATTGGCCAATTTACAAATTATTGAATCTAATCTGCTGATTATTTCAGTTTTTGGATTATTTTCAAAATGTTTATCAAAGAATAAAGATAAATTCAATATCTTCGACATGTCATGACCATTTATTTGATTATATTTACCATGTTAACGGTACCACTTTTACCATACCTGACATTTCGACAATACATATCTCTCTATATAACGGAACAAGGAAACACTAATTGAATAAGAAAGTATTACGCAAGTCTATATAATTTCACTAACTTTACACAAAGTTTTGAGATTATAAGAAGATTTATAAATAAAAACAATTAAGTTAAAGCTTTGGATATATAATGCAAACTTATCGATTGACACGTCATCATACCGTATATTTTCGGGTTATTTTCGCAGAGTACACATTTTCGTTTATTTTCGCGGAAAGAACAAAATCGTCGAAATAAATTCCGCCAATTTAAACAAGCACATGCAAAGGTAATGATAAATTTTTTGAATTCGTTAAAATAATAACCGCCAAAATAATTTTACACCCGCAAGAATATCCCTCAATACGGTATCATTGTATTTGTATTTTTCACCAGCAGCATGACGGATTCACTAGTTAATACACAGGACTTGCCCACCCTTGTGAAAAAAATTTGATGGTACTCCAATTGCTCAGCCTGTAGTGTTCTATTTTGTATATTGTTGACTTGGTGGTCTTTCGTCCTTTTTCATCTTATGTCTTTCATTGTCAGTTTCTCTTCGACTTATCGGTTTTTAGGTGTCACTTGTTATCTTTCATATCTTCTTTTAATCTTTTGCATATTAAGCTAAATGTACACAAAACAAAACATAGAACACTAAATTGTTATCAAAGGTATCAGTATTATAATTTAGTACGTCACACGTGCGTTTCGTCTACATATAATGCATCAGTGACGCTTTGAATCAAAATAGTTATAAACACAAACAAGTACAAAGTTGTAGAGCATTGAGGACCAAAAATTCCAAAAAGTTGTGCCAAATACGGCTAAGGTTATGGCTACGGCTGGAATAAGAAAATCTTTAGAGACTTACTAACACGAACCCCACAAATAACTAGGGGAGATCTCAGGTTTTCCAGAATGGTAAGCATATCCTGCATCACATGTGGCACCCGTGGTGTTGCCCGTGTTATGACTAAGCAAGGAATACGTCAAAAGGGAACGACATTGCGGTTACGACATAAGGAACTATCATCTGTGAAATGAATATTTCATAACTCGTGATTGCGTCTTTAACTATTAGTGGTACTTTTGCTTTGCTCCCTCTAAATAAAATATTATTAGAAACATCTATTCGTTTGTGTCATGACTTGCATATTTGTATTAGGGGACACACTTGGATTAAAACAAGAGGTGAAGGATGGCAAAGTGACATGCAATGGTCATTCAAAGGGAAATTCAGAAGGATTGTCGTTTCAAATATAGGTATCAAAAACAAATAGACTAACAATAATATAATGTAGTAGTGGTCGCCTACTAACATTGTACGACACACTCATAAACGACTCAGGTCTACAAACTAGGTTAGATATCTTTTAGTAATTAGTTAAATCACTCCATAGAACTGGTAGAAGAATATGTCGTTCTCAATAAATCAAGAACGTTTTTGAATGTTTATTTCCTAGATATAATTCAAATGGTTCCTACCATAACACAGATTTAGGATATAAATTTTCTTGGGTATAACTGTCAAGTTCAGTTATGGTTTTAATCTGTACCAAACTGTTTGATAAAATTTTCTGGAGAAATGGAATTGTATATTGAAAACATTTATCATTATTTTACAACAAAAACAGGAAAAGTGTTATTCAATTGAAAATTAGAAAACTGGGTTATATGAGAGAAGAACAATTGGAGGCAACAATTGTTTACCGATGTTAGCTATATCATATTATTCATTATTCAAATAACTCAGATGACTCTAAATATATATATATATATATATATATATATATATATATATATATATATATATATATATATATATATATATATATATATATATATATATATATATATATATATATATATATATATATATATATATATATATATATATATATATATATTTAACGTTCAATCCACCATTTTCTACATAAGGAAATGCCTGTAACAAGTCAGGAATATGACAGTTGTTATTCATTCCTTTGATGTATTTGACATCAAACATGTCAAAGGAACTTTCATCTTTAATTTTCCTCGGAGGTCAATATTTTTGTGAATTTACTTTTTAACGAATGAAATGCGAATACAATTTGTATTGTGACAACAGTAACTGATTACTACGACCCCAATTTTGAAATTATTCAAATTTCAGAAACCAAATTCAAAGAAAAATAAAACGTTTCTATTCTAAGTGAAATCACAAAAATACTGAACTCCGAGGAAAAGTCCATATCGCCAAAGTATCCTTATTGGTAATAAACACCATAAACAATTGAAATTCTACCCATGACATATAAACTTTAGATAACTTTACTGTTGATACAATTTTGAATAATTGAATTATTTAAAAGATTTCTACCCTAGGCATAGAATTCTTCTGTCATCTTTAACGAAATTTTTTCGGAAGTTTTGGTTTGTAATATTCTTGAGTATTGATTTTTAGGTTTGACTTCCAACTGTTTTAATTTGAGTACCATTGACGAGTCTCATGTAAACGGGACGTGCATCTGGTGTTCCATCACGGTCAATTAAATGTGATTTAGAAGAAGGATATGATCGCAATCTTATCAAAAAAATTTAAGAAAATTATTTCAAAGATACACGCCTTTTTCCCAATGTTTTTTGTATTTTTCATAAATTAAGCTGTCATGGAAAATGAAATCAACCGTGAAATATTGGATTTTGACTTATGAAGACGTTCACCTTTTAATCATCTCCCGATCCACCACAAACATTTTATTATTGTACAGTTTAATTATTTGAATTATGGACGTTTTATTAATAAGCAAAGGATTCCTCTTAGGATTAATATGCTATTCGTATGGTATGAGATTTATTCATAAATATTTTTATTTTTTGTTTATGGGAAGGGTAAGGTAATACTGTTATATTCCAAAATTGTAAAGGCAATGTCTTTTATAAGATTTATATAACATTTGTTAATAGAAATAGTATAATGTTGTTAATGACTGTAGTTTTTTAAATCTTTTTTTAGAAATATCCGCCAAACTTTTGAGGGGGCCATTTAGTCCTTCTGTCATGCATTTTGCCTATATTCTAAACAAAATAAAAAGGAATAGTGTGTAAAATAAATAATTGATCAGTAAAGGTACTTTTTGCAAAATGAATTGAAATAGGTTTTCATGTCTATACAATTCACTCATGATAAAAAAAAACTTCGAAAAGCACACAGAACAAGTACTAAAAATACGTCCTTAAACTGGTGTGGCTTTGTTTGATATTCACAAAGCATGTCAGCATAATCAATCATTATCAAGCATTTTATAGCATTTCAAAGCATGGTCAAGCCGTTTCATTTTTAGATGATGAATTGTAGTGAACTCGATTTGGCCTTAAGTGTATTATATTCCTAGTCACTTGGGGTAACTGTCGTATTGTAGAAAGCAATTGGTCATAAGTGTAATTCAGTAATGGTAAAAAACTCTGAACCATGAAAACGTTTTAAGATACATGGTGTGCATTTTCTTCATCTGGGATTAGAGGTCAAAATCGAAAGTTGATGAAGATTCTTGTTTTGTACTCAAAATTTCGAGTTTTTTTAGTTTCGTTGAGTATATTGTTATTCAGTTCTAAGCTATCATCTCTCTATATATATCAATGAAATACTACAATTTACAAAAAGAAATTGATAGGACAGAAACAAATTGCCATGAAACATAAATGTATTGAAATCTTCCTGAATTTTTGTAATAAACATTACTTTGCAAAACTCTATGTTACCTATCTTTCAGTAGTAAGTAACAAAATCACAGAAGTGTGGCGAAATGTGGCCGTTTATGACGATCAAGATTTTACAGTTTATACTCTGAGGACATTCCCAGGGGAAAGTGCTGCAGTATGTGGAAATATGTGCACAAAGGATAGCAGGTGTCTCTCATTTACTTGGAATAAATTGAAATTGATGTGTAAAATGTTCTCTAAAATATTTTATACTATTGCGCAATCCAAATCAATTGGTAACAGGTATTTCAAACGGAAAGGTAAATATGCTTTTTTTCTGCAAGTTTGATACCAAATATGTCCTTTGATGATGTAAAACGAGTGTATTCATATGTATTTTAGAAAGATTTTTAATTATGTTCGTTCTTCTGTTTAAAAATAAAAAGATGAACCGCAAATATGTGTTCTTTTCAGCAAAAATCAATTCGTTTTAATACATAGATTGAACAAATTGTCAAAAAGACAAACTAGATAATGGACCATTACGGCTCTTAATTATATTTTTTTAAATTAAACAAATTAATACGTTCGATTAAGAGCAAGACATATGGTATGCTCAATATTTATCACTGGGTATGCTTGATTTCTTTATTCATACTTTTTGGTTGTTTTGTTAAAGTAAAATAACAAAGAAAAAAGAAATCCGAGGAAAATTCTTAACACAAAGTCTCTAGGCAAATGTCAAAATCAAAAGATCATACACATCAAACGAATGAATATTCCAGATATTTTTTCATTTAGAAAATGGTGGATTAAAGCTAGTTTTATAGCTAGCTATTAATGATATATAATTAATTGCAATATTTCTGTTTTAATTTGATACACACAGACAAAAAGTCTGTGTATTTTCTGTTTTCTGTACAATTTCAGAGACATAAGAAACTGAGTGTACCAAGTCAGGAATATGACAGTTGTTGTCCATTTGTTGATGTGTTTGGACTTTTGATTTTGCCTTTTGATTAGGGACTTTCCGTTTTGAATTTTCCTTGGAGTTCAGTATTTTTGTGATTTTACTTTTTTTGTCATGTGAACTGAACTTAGTATCTTATAATGTTCGTTACAGTTGTTGCTGTATCATTAGACTTGTAGTTAGTATTTTAGCACTGAGAAGAAATACAAATATTTCCTTCATTGTTCTATCATATATTGAAGTTATTTATTTCAGAGCTTGACTATACTTTTAGTTCTTTTGGGGTTTGTTTAGCCGTTTATATAATATGTTATGAGCTCGGTTGTGTAAGGTTTTGTCTTACTAGCTCGTTTGTATAACATACTGTCGGCATTCCAATGGGAACCAATTGTGCCCCTCTTCTTGCCGACTTGTTTCTTTATTATTATAGGGCTGACTTCAAACAGGAACTTCTTAAGAAGAAAGATAAGAAGTTAGCAATATCCTGTATCTGTTCTTTCCGCTACATAGATGATTTTCTCTCACTAAATAATTCAAAATGTTGTGACTATGTGAACGCATCTATCCCATCGAACAAGAGATACAGGATACAACAGATACAGTCGGCCGCATATCTTGACGGACATCTAGAAATTGACAATACAGGCAAGTGTGAAAACAAAATTTTACGACAAAAGAGTTGATTCCAGCTTCCCAACTGTGAACTGTCTATTTCTAAGTAGCAACATTCCAGCAGCGCCTGTATACAAAGTATATATCTCCCAATTGGTACGATATTCTCGTGCTTATATTTCCTATCAGAATTTCCTTGAAAGAGTGTTGCTGCTCACAAGGAAGCTATTAACCTATTATTCGTATTTCTTTATTCAAATTTGCACTCTTCATAATTTCTTTGTACATTGTAGATTACTGCATATCTAACGGATATATCCAAACACCAACGTTATCGGTATTTCCCGTTTGCTTCCAGTTTTTTCAATCAACACCTTTGGATTCGATCTCCGCATCTAGTGAATGTGAGAAATCTAAAGCAACCTTGTTACGGATTATAAATGTTGACACAATCTTGTATATCGCAGCATACCTAAGGAGTATAAACGGTAAGTGTGTGTTTTATTGTATTATGTTCAATTTATACAATTTTAAATTGTTTTCTTCAAACAGATGCAAATGAACATATGTATTAAGTAGAAATTATTACTGTACGAACACACAACCATTTTGTTCTGTTATTTTGTCATCTTTTCATGTGATGATACATTCTGGCTTTACTCCTTCATAAAATTTACAAAAATAAAAGATTTGATAATAGTTACAAAAGAGGGTCGAAAGATACCAGAGGTATAGTCAAACTTATAGATAAAAAACAAACTGACATTTGAACGCCATGACTAAAAGACAAACAGACAAATAAAATGTAAAATCACAAAAATATTGAACTTAGAGGAAAATCAATTCGGAAAGTCCATAATCACATGGCAAAATCAAATAACAAAACGCATCAAAAACGAATGGACAAGAACTGTCATATTCCTGACTTGGTACAGGCATTTTCAAATGTAGAAAATGGTGGATTAAACCTGGTTTTATAGCGCTAACCCTCTCACTTTCATGACAGTCTCATCAAATTTCGTTATATTTACATTGATGCGTTAACTAAACAGACACAATAAATAAAATAGTGAAAATATGGGTACATCAGTCATCATCGTATAACAATTTAAAAAGGAACAATTTAACAGAACACAAAATACATCATTCATTGATTTGTGTGTCTGACGTCAGAAAATTTTATCCGTCACATAGATTTGTCGTTAAATGTGCATACAAACAATTTTAAAATTTACATAGGCAATGTTAGCATATAGGGTTAAAAAATAATAGAACACACTTCACAACATAGAAAATCTAAAGACTAAGTAACACGAACCCCATCAAAAACTTACTGTTAAATGTTTTTTGGGAATTTGATGCTCAAATAAAATTAATATTATGTAAATTCACAACACTTTCTACAATAAAATAACTTTATCTTATTTATCTTCTCTACTTTCTGAGTTATCTCCCCTTATTTGGCAAAGTTGAAAAATTTAGTCAATCACAAATATGTTTGTTTTTAGAGAAGACTATAGACTATCTTAAATATTATCGAACACATAATTTTCTATATTTACATTTAAAGTCTTACACACGAATAAAGACAGACGTAGTATACCTCTGTTCAAAAGTGATAAATCGATTGAGAGAAAAAAAATCCGCGTTACATACTACGCTCAAAATTGGAGATGGAGGAAAACATCCGAGCCACCTTAATGACCTTATGTTGTACCATTCCTACAACATCGTGAGTCAACAAAATTCTACTCCTTTTGGATAATGATTCAACTGTTTACTATCAAGACGAAAACATAGGATATGAAAAAGGAAAATTTCAAACTTATAAGTCGAAGATCAACCAATGACATAAAGTCAAATAACAAAAATACCAAAGCACTCAGCTATTGATTTTCAAATTGCCGCCTGTGTAGATTCATATGGCGATAGTTAAACAGGAACTCACAATCGCGCTCTCTGTTTCAATCTTGGTATCTGTGATGAATTTATCTCTATGTTATGTTTAGTGTTCTATTGTTCTTTTTCTTTTTTATCCATGGGATTGTCTGTTTATTTTTGTATTTGAATTTGTATACTACTGTTTCAAATATTTAATATTTATACAATTAGTAAATATATGCTTGATAGCTATACTTAACCATTTAACTATAAATGGACGATTTCCACAAGATTTTGCTTTCCTTGGAAGTTTGTGCTTCTATCCTTCATATCCTGGGTTATATTGTTTTTATTGGTTTGATTCGATAGGATAGTTTGATATCTTTCACCTGTAATTCACCGTTTCAAAATAACAAAAAAGATAAAATAAAAAAAATACTGAACACCGAGAAAAATTCAAAATGTTCTCTAATCAAATGGCAAAATCAAATGATAAAACACATCAATGGAAAGGAAACAACTGTCATATTCCTGAATTGGTACAGGCATTTTCAAA
This sequence comes from Mytilus galloprovincialis, assembly GCA_037788925.1. Taxonomy (NCBI): domain Eukaryota; kingdom Metazoa; phylum Mollusca; class Bivalvia; order Mytilida; family Mytilidae; genus Mytilus; species Mytilus galloprovincialis. Next base: position 73,713,786 of record CM075342.1, on the reverse strand, counting down.
TGTAGACAATGTTGAATTGAACCTGTTTCAAATTGTTTTTATTGATTTGATTTGTTTAGACAGTTTGATATCTTTCACCTGTAATTCGCCGTTTCAGAATCAAAAAAATTGTGGGTATTTTTTTTTTTATCTAAAACTTAAATGAAAATAACAAAATGTGGGTAAATTTCTTCTGTTCAAAACGTTCTTATCAAATCAAAACGTTTTTGTGTATGCTTTTGAAAATATTATCAAGAATGCATTAAAATTCTGAAACGACAAGGACAACGACAGTGATCATCTATTGTTAACGGATAGTTTTAACTTTCAGTTGGTACGGATGTTTTCATTGATGGAAATGACACGGTTGTAGAGTTCAAGTGGAAATACTCAGATGGTTCTGATGTTAATTATTTAAAATGGGCGCCATATGAGCCATCATCCTTCATCTGTAATTATTGTGTTGAGCGCTGCCTTACACTACAGGATTATCCAGGTGTTGACTTTGAAGGAATGAATAACATGAAATGTGGTGACCGAAGACCTTATATTTGTCAGTTACATATCTTTGCCTGAAAAACTACTGGTGATTCATCTAATGTGGTGACCCAAGACCTTATATTTATCAGTTACATATCTTTGCCTGAAAAACTACTGGTGATTCATCTAATGTGGTGACCCAAGACCTTATATTTATCAGTTACATATCTTTGCCTGAAAAACTACTGGTGATTCATCTAATGTGGTGACCCAAGACCTTATATATGTCAGTTACATATCTTTGTCTGAAAAACTACTGGTGATTCATCTAATGTGGTGACCCAAGACCTTATATTTATCAGTTACATATCTTTGCCTGAAAAACTACTGGTGATTCATCTAATGTGGTGACCCAAGACCTTATATATGTCAGTTACATATCTTTGCCTGAAAAACTACTGATGATTCATCTAATGTGGTGACCCAAGACCTTATATTTATCAGTTACATATCTTTGCCTGAAAAACTACTGGTGATTCATCTAATGTGGTGACCCAAGACCTTATATATGTCAGTTACATATCTTTGTCTGAATTACTTATATGTAATATTTACAGTGGATTCATCTAATGTGATGACCCAATGCCTTATATTTGTCAGTTACATATCTTTGCCTGAATTACTTGTTAGATTAATCTACTTTCGTGGGGATCAATATGAAATTGGATAAAAAAAGTATTTCGTGGATATTTTATATCTTTGTTTTGCAAAAAGCTGCATACAAGCCAATAGAGAATTAATTTTGTGTTGCACATATAACTTTTGTGGTTTATCCAAACCCAACACGAAATCAACGAAATTTAGTACCCCACGAATATTAATTGTAGTGAATCTCGGAGGTGCTCCTACTCTCAGGAGAAATATATCTCCTTAGCCGGAAGTGAGATCTTCCAATTCGGGGCTTCCTGTTCTAACCCATGGTCTATGTCTGAAGTGTGTTACACAGCTCCTACAAGAGGTCTAGATTATATATAGAAGCTACGCTAATCTGACAGTTATTGTTGGTAAGTTATTAGCAAGCCCACACAAACACGTCACTGGTGTCAGATGTAAAAGTAACTGACACAGGTGGAAAATAATCTTTTCAACGCGAAACGCGTCGTGTTGAAATTTTGATTTTCGCGGGTCAAATTTGTCAATTGAACCGTGTTAATTACCAATACAACTTTGAACCACTGAATTGAATATACTCATTTCACTTGAATAAAGGTGAAAACAAATAAAATATAAACCGTATGAACTGAATTTCAGTTTGTTACACGAAAGGGAGACAATTAAGAAACAAAACATCAAAAGATTGAAATTGTCTTTTGGCAAATTTTTATTTTATCTGAGTCAGTAGTACTGGCCAATTATCAACATTCAAAAATATGATTATTGAGACAGCAGTGCTGTCCTAATGTATGTTATTTGTTTAATTTAAACTATTAAAAAGTATTAGAAATAGACATAATTGGGCAATTTGCAGATACTATTACAGTGTGTATATTTTTCTTTGGGGTATATAATAAAAGTATACTGCAATATCTATTCAGTTTGTGCGATATACATGTTAATAATTGAATATATATAAATTATTATTACAAAGCAAGAAGGATAAGGTTTCATGCTATATATATTCAGAATAGTTATATTAGTCTAATTGTTGTACATTGAAATAAAGATTTATTATTTTTTCTACACATATACTTGGTTATTATATTTATCTTTGCTGTGTTTTATGGTGTTATTTGTGTTGTAATTGTCTTCATACTATAGATATATATACATATTTATGGCTAATCATATTGATTAAAGTAAGTTTTTTGATTGAGCATACTTGAGATAAATCATAATAGCATTAGAACATAAACTGAAATCTAGAAAAATAAATAAATAAATAAACAAATTTACATGATCGTGTCAGCAGTGCTGGCCGTATTTAAATTAATTGAGGTGTATTGAGTGAGTCAGCTGTGCTGGCCGTATTTAAATTAATTGAGGTGTATTGAGTGAGTCAGTTGTGCTGGCCGTGTTGAAATTAATTGAGGTGTATTGAGTGAGTCAGCTGTGCTGGCCGTATTAAAAAAAAACATATCTTAAAATTTATTTAATATAGAAGTAATTATGTGTATTAAATAAAAGTGAAGATGTCGACAATTAACATCAATACTACGACAAAAGAAGAGTTAATGGGAATTAGAGACATAGGGGAAGCCATAGCCAATTTAATTATGAAAGCAAGAAAAATTACAGGTACCTGGACATTAGAAGATCTAAAGATTATAGAAGGTGTACCAAACACGATTTGGGACCCATTAATAAGGAAAGGCACAGTTGAAGTTAGTCCATAGGAAGAAACTCCAGAAAATCAATCCACAGCACAAGACGACACTTCTGCAATATTAGAACAGTATAAGACAAAGTTGTTCATTGCAGAACAAGACAAAGTTCATTCAAAAAGGGAATATTTGAAAGAAGTTGAAGATTTAAAAGTAGCATTTGAGAAGCAACTGAGGTATAAGTCAGCAGAGATAGAGGAATGCCTTGTTGAACTCCAACAAACAAAAGATAATTTTCAAAGAGAAATGGAGAAGGATCAACTGGAAAGGGAAAAAAATCAAAAAGAGTTGAGTTCTAAAAATACACAAATTAAACAGGAAATGAGTGAGCTACAACATCAGTATGAGAGCACAATGGCAGAAAAAGAAGGTGATTTTTCAGGACGAATGGAGAGCATGCAACGGGAACGTCAAGCATTAATGGATAAAGTCATGGAACAGGCTCAAGAGATGGATAAAGAAAGAGAAAGGAGTAAGAAGCAATATAAGCAGATGAAGCAAAGGGATGCAGAAAATGGCAGGAAATTAACTGCATTAGAAGAGCAATTGCAGCATGCTAAAACATCACGACTTATTTCCGAAAAGCTAGCTCCAGGAGATATATTTAGGGGTAAAGTAACCGAGATGTCAGCCAGCTCGTGGTGTAGTGATTCTGCAAAGCTTAAATCCAGACAAACATTTAGTTCAGATAAACTTGGAGATTCAACAGAAGAGGTAACTAACAATGGGAAAACATCAACATCAGGGAAGGGAAAAGATGACGAGAGCTCTAAGGAAGTCAAATCAAATCAACGCTCTGGACCAACACCACCAAAGCTAGCCATTTTTGATGGGAAATCAGAATGGAAGCCTTATTTCATGCAATTTAACCACATAGCTAGGAAGTATGAATGGTCTAAATTTAACCACATAGCTAGGAAGTATGAATGGTCTAAGGAAAAAATTAGATCGTTTAATTGAATGCCTCAGAGATAAGGCTCTGAAATTTGTGAGTACTCGCCAAGAGACAGTTCAAAAGGACTATGGCATGTTAGTTCAGAAGCTGAGTCAGAGATTTGGGAATAAAGATTTACCTCACACCATTAGGCGTCAATTGCAAGAGGTAAGGCAGTTTGTGGATGAGTCGATAAAGGAATTTGCCGAAAGGATACAGGAACTAGCAGATGGTTATCTAAATACGCCAGAGAATGTAGTTGATACTATAGCCGTTGACGCTTTTTTGAAGGGGTGTACTGACAAAAAAGCAGCGCTATTTGCCATGGAGAAAGACCCAAATACCATGGACCAAGCCTTACAATATGTTAAGAGCTCCATTCATAACCAAAAGATTTTATTAGGGTATAGAAAGCCAGAGGTAAAAAGGGTTCAGTTTTATGATGACTCAGATGAAGAAAGTACAGAATGTTTAGTACGTCAGTCAAGACGGCAAATAATTCTAGTATGCAAGACTTACAGAAAAAGTATGAGACTAATGGAAACAAGTATGGCAACTACAGAACAACATATCTGGACCATTAAATCAGACATCAAGAAGATTATCAACTCAATCAGTTTCAAAACCACTGCTGATCGCCAGAGGTCGCCTTCACCAAGTGGACGAAGTCCAACCAGAGATATACGGGATATACAATGCTATACGTGTAGGGAGATGGGCAATTACAATACACAGTGTCCAAAGAAAAGTTGGTCGCCAATGAGACGCAACAGGTCACTATCTCCAAATAATAATCTTAGAGAGGGGACTTTAAACGAACAAGGACTGAAGATGTAGGTCGCTCATCAGTTCAAAAACCTCAAATAGGCCAATTATCTCCCCTTAGAGAATTGAAACCAGAGGTATTAAAAAAAACAGGTTACAATTAGTGACAGCAGTGCTGTTCATTGTAATTTGACATACTTCGATAGTGGCCAAAAGGAAGATAAAAAGAATGGATTTAGACAGTGAGAATGATATTAATCATGGTAGTTGTGCTGATCCATTGGATTTGGCTAACATGAGTAGTGGCAATAGTGACAGCAGTGCTGTTCTCTTGTCTCCTGATAAGAATACTTTAAAAGTACCTGATAAAACTGAAACATCAGGTAGAGTAAAAAGAAAGAGGTTTCTGCCAAGCTATTTGTCAGAGTATGTGGTGGATGTAGTTTGCGAAGAGTATGTTAAAGTATGTAATATTTTTCCTATTTTTATTTTTTTTTTTACGAATACACATAAAGGTAATAGTATTTGCTTATTTTCAAAGCCTTATATGAAAAAAAAAATAAGTAAAAATAAATAATGAGTAGGTTCATTCAGTATTTTCCAGACTGGTATAATGAGTGAGGAAGAATTGGATTATGAGGAGGAAATGAACCAGGACCACTTAACTGAACCTAAAAGGCAGGTAGCTATCAGAGGTGAGGCTACAAATGTCCGCTTGAGGCACAGGGAGTGTGATATTTGTTTGCACACATTTACCAACCCAATAAGACACGCTATTCAAACTCATCTACCATGGTATATGGTACAAGAGACTGCCTGTTGGATTTGTGGTACTCAGGAACAGACAGCCAATTTCCTGAACAAGCACATAACTCGCTGTCATCCCACAAATGCTATTGATGCCACCATTAAGAATAGAGAAATGATGTACGCTGAGCTAATGAACGGTCTTCTACGATAGTTAGCACGTGCACTAGGTACCTCCTTCCCTGTAGGCCTTGAAGAGAAACTGAATGCCATATTGAAAATAAGGACACAATTGCCGCCTACAGAATTTCATATTTCAAAATTTAAACTCGTGGATTCTTTCTTGAAATTAAATGGTATGGAACCTCCCGCTAATTACAAAATTCCAGCTACTCCATTATTGGAAATTTATCATATTCTACATTGGAAAATTCTTAAAAATCTCATTGGCTATTTAAATTCAGATGATCAACTCTGGCTGTTAAAATTCGAGGAAAGAAAAAACAAAGAAGGACTTCAAATTGGACAGTTGAGTACAAAGTTATCCGGACCACTACATATCATAGACTCTCACTTCCATCTAGATCAACTATGCAGGCAGACTGATCTTCAAAATTTACTTGAATTTACATAATTAATCCACAGCTGTAGAATTTTCAGTTCTGTTGAATATTTACACCTTTTAAAACCTGTATGTCAATAGACTATTTTCAAATTACCGACTTTTTACTCCGGATTATATAATTTGTCGACTGGTTACCTTGGACATCATGGTACTTGGTCAAGTAGGAGCAACCAAAATATGTAAAATCAAACATATAATCGGTGTAATGTGAGAGGAAAGTATACCGTTTTCCGATGATTTTATAGTGAAAAACAAAATGTAAAGCAGAACATTTCTCCCAAAAAATGGTACTGATTGAAAGCTTGGTATAACTTCTTTAGATTGCTCTTACCTGACTTGGTACCATGATGTCAAAGGTAACCAGTCAACAAATCATATAATCCGGAGTCAAAATTCGAAAATAGACTAATGCGGTATGACATATTCGACACTTTATACTATGTATACTTGATAAGAATGTATACCTGTGCAGACAATTGGTACCGTTAATTTTATTAATAACACCGGTGCAATATACCTCTTCTATCTGACTGCTACTTTCAGAGGCTATAATAAATAGTTATCAAAGGTACCAGGATCATAATTTAGTACGCCAGACGCGCGTTTCGTCTACATAAGAATCATCAGTGACGCTCATATCAAAATATTTATAAAGCCAAACAAGTAGAAAGCTCAAGAGCATTGAGGATCCAAAATTCCATAAAGCTGTGCCAAATACGGCTAAAGTAATCTATACCTGGGATAACAAAATCCCTTTGTGTTTCGAAAAATACAAAGTTTTGTAAACAGGAAATTTATAAAATTGACCACATTTTTGATACTCATGTCAACACCGAAGTATTGACTACTGGGTTGGTGATACCCCCGGGGATGAAACGTCCACCAGCAGTGGCATCTACCCAGTGGTGTAAATAGTTATCAAAAGTACCAGGATTATAATTAGGTACGCCAGACGCGCGTTTCGTCTACATAAGATTCATCAGTGACGCTCTTATCAAATATTTATAAAGCCAAACAAATACAAAGTTCAAGACCATTGAGGATCCAAAATTCCATAACGATGTGCTAAATACGGCTAAGGTAATCTATGCCTGGGATAATAAAACCCTTAGTATTTCGAAAAATAAAAAGTTTTGTAAACAGGAAATTGATAAAAAAAAAAAAGAAAAAAAAAAAGAAAAAAGACCACATTATTGATATTCATGTCAACACCGAAGTATTGACTACTGGGCTTGTGATACTCTCGGGGACGAAACGTCCACCAGCAGTGGCATCGACCCAGTGGTGTAAATAGTTACCAGGGACCTTGGAGTCCGTGATTTGATATTTGAAGGGAAATACGGTTAGTAAACAAAGTTTGATGTAAACAAAAATAGTTTTGTTTTCTCAATTCATCTTCATGTATTGTTGCATCGACCTTCACTGAAAAGAAATGTATTGTCGAGATGGTAAACTTGGGTAGAAAACAAACTCATTCAGTATTCAAGATATTGCAGCTGCTACTCAGAAAAAATAAGACGTCGCTAGTGTCTGATCAGAAATTTGATGAACCTTGGTTATATAAAAAAAAGTCTTTTCATTTCAAAACAAGAGTACACAGGCTGAAATGTCTCGCCTTCTTTAATAATAATTGATATGATGTTGATAGTCCTAATTATAAAGTTTAACTACAACTATCGCATGAACTTAACATAATCCCCAAAAAATATGCATTGACCAATGAACCATGAACCATGGAATTAAGGTCAAGGTCAGATGCCAAACAGACATGAACAGCTAACAATCCTTCCATACAAAAAATATAATTGACCTATTGCTTATAGTTTAAGAAAAACAGACCAAAACACCAAAAATTAACACTGTGCAATGAACCGTGAAAATGAGGTAAAGGCCAAATAAAACCTGCGGGACTGACATGTAAATAATAAAATATTTCAAAACACCAAATATAGTTAACCTTTTGCATATACTATCAGAAAAAAACCTCGGAAACTTAACTTTGACCCCTGATCCATGAAAATGAGGTCAAGGTCACATGACATATACCAATTTGACATATACACCTTACAATCATTCCGTACAACAAATACAGTAGACCTATTGCATACAGAAGAATAAAATCAGACCAAATCACAAAAACTTTACTATTACCACTGAACCATGAAGATGAGATCAAGGTCAGATGACACATGCCAGTTGGACATGTACACCTTACAATCCTTTCATACACCAAATATATTAGACCTATTGCTAATAGTATCTGAGATATGGACTTGACACCAAAATGTAACCTTGTTCACTGATCCATGAAATGAATTCGAGGTCAATTGAAAACTATCTTAGGGGCATGGAGACCTTGCAAGGTATGGACATACAAAATATAGTTATATTACTCCTAATAACAGAGAAATTAACATTACAAAAAATCTGAACTTTCATTTCAAGAAGTCAGTGAACCATGAGAATGAGGTCAACGGCAATGGTCATGTGACAGACGGAAACTTCGAAACATAAGGCGTCTATATATTTAAGTTTTAAAGAAATTAGCTAATAAAAATCCCTCTGTCGAGCTTTCTGCGACAAAAAAAATAACGTTCATCGGAAATTACTAAGACCTTGCTGCTCACTTCACATACAATACATGATGGTCTTGAAGAGTAGATTCTAGGTTTTGACGTTGGTTATTATATTAATTACGTGTTATAGTGTTCTTTTTTTTATTTGTTTTGTATGTTTTTGATCTTTTTGTCCATTTTGGTAATATCCTTTTGGCGTGGTTCTATATCTATGCATCCTGCCATTGTACTTTATTTTGGTATTTTTGTATTCTTGTATTTCATTTTGGCTTATGTGCTTATATCGAGTGGAGAACGGAAATGAAGAATGTTTGCCTTTTTTATTGCTCTGCATAATTGTTTGTTCTATAATCATTCATATAAAAGTGATAAAAAACACGAATTTATACAAGTACAGGTTACAAATTAAAACTGAGGGAAACACAACAATTATCAGAGGAAAACAACGGAACAACAGAAACACTGAACTGCAACACAAAGTAAAATAACAATTATACTGAACTCTATGGAAAATTCGAAACGGAAACTTCCTAATGGAATGTCAAAATCTAAAGCTCAAACACATCAAACGAATTGACAACAACTGTCATATTCCTGATTTGGCACAGGCATTTCCACACGTAGAAAATGGTGGATTAAACCTGGTCAATAGATACAATGTAGTATAATGCTATTCGAAAGTCATAAATCGATTGAGAGAAAACAATTCCGGATAAGAAACTAAAACCGCGGGAAACATATCAATGAGGAAAACAACAAAGCAACACAAACACTAAAGTGCAAAAAGAAACTAAACGACGCTGTAAAACACATAGAAACGACATACAAGAGAAAAAATGCCATTTTCCGGACTTGGTACATGACATTTTAAGAAAAAATAGTGGGTAGAACCTTGATTTGTGGATAGCCAAAACTCGCGCTTTTATGGCAATGTTAAATATTTCACTAAAATGACAACATTACATGACAGTACAAATAAATGCAAGAACATTCCGGACAGAGACATACACAAATAAACATTACAGTAATACATTTCGACATGCTTATTGTTATCAAAGGTACCAGGCCAGACGAGCGTGTCATCTACATAAGACTAATCAGTGACGCTCAGATCAAAATAGCAAGTAAGCCAAACAGGTATAAAGATGTCATATCCTATGATAATGTTTGTATTCCTGTCTTTCTTTTTTGCAATGGGATTTGTCTTAATGCCTTTTTGTACTCTTTGTAAAACCGGGTTCAGTCCACAATTTTCTATATTTGAAGATGCCTGTACCAGTCAAAAACATGGCAGTTGTTGCCCATTCGTTTGATGTGTTTTATCATTTGACTTTGCCATTTGATTATGGACTTTCCGTTTTGAATTTGACTCGGAGTCCAGTATTTTTGTGATTTTAATTTTTGATACAATAACATTAAAAATATATAATACTACAAGATGAACTTTATGGGGTAAGTGAAATACCCTTTTAATGAGTGTGTGCGTTATCTATATAAAAAAGAAGATGTGGTATGATTGCCAATGAGACAACTATCCACAAGAGACCAAAATGACACAGACATTAACAACTATAGGTCACCGTACGGCCTTCAACAATGAGCAAAGCCCATACCGCATAGTCAGCTATAAAACGCCCCGGTAAGACAATGTAAAACAATCAAACGAGAGAACTAACGGCCTTATTTATATAAAAAAATGATTACTAGGATATGTTCCTTACGTCGTAACTACAATCCCCTTCCCTTTTATGAATGTGACCTACCGAATTAGACTATTTACCGGATTTGTTATCACATTAGCAACACGACGGGTGCCACATGTGGAGCAGGATCTGCTTACCCTTCCGGAGCACCTGAGATCACCCCTAGTTTTTGGTGGGGTTCGTGTTGTTTATTTTTTAGTTTGCTATGTTGTGTCATGTGTACTATTGTTTGTCTGTTTGTCTTTTTCGTTTTTAGCCATGGCGTTGTCAGTTTATTTTAGATTTATGAGTTTTACTGTCCCTTTGGTATCTTTCGTCCCTCTTTTACTTGGTCTACTTTTTTTATTCTGCCCTTCCATGAAATATTTAACTGATTAGTTTGAATATATTTGACCTTGAAAATCACCCTTTACAATCGATAGTTTTAATTGATCAAATGCATAAAAGTACATTAAGTGATGCTCAATAGCTAGTAGAATCTTTTAAAATACAACTGGCATATCAGGATCGTAATAATACTATGTAGATAAATTTATCGGTTTTCAAGACCTAAATTGACAGCGCGTCATCCTCACAATGGCTTCAATTTCTACGGTTATAGACATTAGTTGGCGTAATGGGGAGATAAGTTTGACTGAGTAGAATCCTGACTGATTTAACTTCATCAGGAATACTCAAAACCCAATTAATGACAAAAATGTGAAGGTTGAGCAATATGACTAGAGGAAATTACAAAATGAATCCAAATTCATTTAAAATTAACATTCCCTGACTGAAATGTATTATTTAAAACTTTACTTTCGTTAAACATACGATGTCCTCTCCCATAATTGCAGCTTTCCAATTGTGAACTTTCAATTTAAGTTCAACTCATTAAGTTTTGTGTTTTCACTTTGTTCTTCACTTTAAACCAATCCAATATACTAGGAAGTTTGATATAACTAAAATTGAAATCATTGGAATTCAGAATATTCCAAATCATACAGTGTGGTCTTTCACTTTGTTTTTCACTATGAACAGATCCAAAACTTAGATAATCCATTATGACCGCAAGGAATATCACTAGAATCCAGAATATTTCAACTCATAAAGTTTTGCCTTTGCAGTGTCTGGACTTCTGTCTGCACTAACACATCCTACATAGATAGTTCCTGATGTAGACAGAGCAAGGGCGTGTGGACCTAAGATCCCTATGTCATGGAGATTGTAGTAGGTAATAACTTGTCCTTGGTCACTCAGTATATGTAATAAATGATTGTCCACATCAGTAACAACGATATTATCTGATGGTGTTGTTCGTATTCCTACAGGTTTAAATGGTTTCTTCTCAGTGTTGACATCAGGGTGACCAATGTAAATCCCTAAAATGTCTCCTCCTGGTGATAACACTATCACTCTACCTCTGTGATCAATATCTAAATGGTCTACTACACAGATATTACCATTACTGGTAATTGATATACATCTAGGGTAGGTGAATAGCCGTTTGTTATGTTTGTCATTTTCATATTCCTGTAGTTGTTTTCCTTCCTGATCCATTACCACCACTACACGTCTTCCTGAGGCAGGAAATGTCTTACCGCCAGACCAGGCTCCTATGAAGACTCTGTGATCACTGGTCACATAGATACTGATTGGTTTCAAAGGGTTTATATCATTAATGGAATCTGTTATTTCCCCTGTCATGGCGTTAACTAGTTTTAATTTAGTCTCACCTTTTGTTTTAACAAGAATGTTATTTGAATGAGTTGCTATTCCATAAATCTTAGTGTTTAAACTTGTTATTATTTCAGTTCTACTCTTCTGAAGTTCGACATGTTGTAACTTTGATCTTGCATTATCCCCCATCCATTTAGAACCATCAGAACATACTGCTATGAGGTGAATTTGTTTAAGATATTTTGTCTAACTTTTGAATATTTCTATCTTTACACTTTTCTGTTTTGGCTTCAACTCTACTTTGCCTTTATTAAAGTCTTCTTCTTCAATTAACTCATGTCCATTATGAACTTTAATGATACACATTGGACAGATAAGCTGATTACAAGTTTTACAAAATAGACAGCAAGCCTGTTCTAAATGTTTGTTACACTTGAAATAACTAAATATAATTGTTTCCGCCTGTTTTCCTATGTCCTTTATTATATGGTCTTTAGCAATCCACATATGTACTCCATCCTTACACTTGTCACACATGAGCGATTCACATGTAATACATTTCCAATGAATCTTATTTCCATCTTCACATAACTGACACCCAACTGGAATCTGTCCTTTTTGTATTGAACTTGCAAACGCCATTTTAAAATTTAAAGATGTCTGACTTTATTACTTCCTTGCCCGAAAGTTGTATCTACATAAAAATCTTCCGCTTTTTAAAAATACTGTATTGACATGCTTAAGTTGACCTCATTACCGGTACTTAAATTTTATCTACTTAGGGTAAATACACGCTTTCAGATCTTTTTAAGCTTGAATTGAATTATTTCCTTTACCGATTTATAAATCAATGAAAAATAGTTCCTCATGCAAACATATATGGTGTAATGAATCAAAAGCAATTGCTGTCTAGTTCATATTTTTATGACTTTTTTTAACAATATGTATAAGAATTAAACCTTACTGGAGTTGTTATTGTCTGTTAGAAGTTACATTATATCAATAAAAGACTTAACAATTGTTAATGTCTGTGTCATTTGGTCTTTTATGGAAAGTTGTCTCATTGGCAATCATACCCCATCTTCTTTTTTATAATCATCACTATTTTTTACAATTTTTTACATTTTCCAAGGGGGGACAATACGTTTACCCAGCTCACGTTGAAGGTAAATATATGTGTGGAAACTCCCGAAGCAATAGACCACTATCGAGTACATCCGTCACCGGAAAAAAACTCGTCTATCAGGCGAGCCTTTGTGACGTCATTTACTAGATAGAGGGGTTCACCTGTATCCCTGCACTATTTAAGTTCATCAAGCGTCTTAGCGATCGTCATTGTGGAGGATAAACTAGAAATAGTTTTTGTTTTGTAAGTTCTTAATCACAATTCCCTAATGACAGCAATGCCGATTGTCAATTGTGAGAATTTGGTTTGCCGAATAAATTGTACAGTATTATTTTCCAACCACTCGCTCAACATTAGAATGGAAGTGCCGATGCCCCTAACGTTCAAGAAACATGGTAAATCCTGCACTAGAAAGACGAGGTTGTCGGTTTTATCATTTGTGATACATTTCCCGTTTTTATATGCAAATAAACGAGCTTTTTTAATCTATGAAAGAAGAAAATTCACAATTTTGTATCAATATCTTTTACTCTTAACATGGCGTCTTTTACGTTTGGACAGATCCATTTCATCTCAAAAATGATAAATGATAAGAGACTTTCCGTTTTAAATTTCCCTTAGAGTTTGGATTTTTGTTATTTTACTTCTTGTAAAGGATGTTACTGTTGTAATATTACGAGGATATCGGTTTCATCATTTGTCATACATTTCCTTTTTTATAGGAAAAAGCATTTTTTCAATCAATGAAACAAGAGTATTTCAAATTTTTTATCAATATGGCTTACTCTTAACTCGGCGTCTTTCACGTCTGGACGGATACATTTCGTCTAAAAAAATAATAAATCAAAAAGGACCTTCTGTTTTGAATTTTCCCTGGATCTTGGATTTTTGTTATTTCACTTTTGGTAAAGGACGTAACTGTTGTAATATATCTTGGTTTTGACTGATTAAGAAGCCTTTACATTTTATAAAACAGTCAATACCGAGTGACATTCAAGTGTCCTCGCATTGTTGTAAATAAAACGGAATGTGATGCAACTGTCATACAAGTGAGAGGTTTAGCGCTTTAAAACCATGTTCAATCCACCATTTTCTACTTTTAAAAATGCCTGTACCAAGTCATAAATATGACAGTTGTTGTCTATTCGTTTGGTGTGTTTTATCATTTGATTCTGGCATTTGATTAGGGAAATAAACTCATTATAGATACATGGATTCAAATTTTATATATACGCCAGACGCGAGTTTCGTCTACAAAAGACTCATCAGTGACGCTCGAATCAAAAATGTTTAAAAGGCAGTAAAGTACGAAGTTGAAGGGCATTGAGGACCGAAAATTCCTAAAAGTTTTGCCAAATACAGCTAAGGTAATCTAATCCTGAGGTAGGACTTTTCGTTTTTAATTTTCCTCGGAGTTCAATATTTTTGTGATTTTACTTTTTAAACAGTAAAGTCCTTTAAAAAACAATCAAAACAACTTCTAAAAGGGGATGTTCATACCCATTTGCAACTTGATTAATTTGTTGGATTTTTTTTCTTTTTTCTTATCATAAATATATTTTTTTTATGCTTAATTAGGATTGTTTTGCATTAATAAAGATAATAACTGTATTTTTCTTTGCTTATTATTGACAGCCGCATGGTGCATGGTCAAATCCTTTTGTGTTTTTGTGGATAGCTGTTTCAAAAATAATTGTAGATTATCGGTGATCATCTCAACGAGATTGATTTTCTCGCTTGAGCCGGGACGGCAAATGCGAGAAATGCAATCAAGCTGAGATGAACAATGATAATCTTTTTATCGCTATTTTACCTATGACGACGTTGTCAATTTCTTGTTAAATTCATGAAAATTTCGTTAGCAACGCCACGTGCATGCTTAGGTTCTAGCGATAATTTTCCACCTCAAGCGAGTAGCATGATATGATAATTATCACCAAAAAAGATCAAAGGAAAAATGCACAAAATAGCGATAATATCAGATTATTACATGGCATTTTTCATATTGCATGTATTATCAGCCCTAGGTTCAATATCAGCCCAAGAGCCGCATGGCTCGAGGGCTGATATTGACAGAGGGCTGATAATACATGCGATATGAAAAATGACATGTTATGATCTTTTTATCATATACTTCAACAATGGAGAAAAATAACAGATTTATATATTGATCACGGACGTAGGACCCCAAACTTAGTACATTCGAGATGAAATCTTTCTATCACATGCCTCAACAGAGAAGAAACATATTTTAATATGGAAGAATCGAAAAAAAACGTACATGAACACTGTTTGGAAAAGTCAACTCTTTTAAAGTAACTGTCTAAATTATGTTTGAAACTTTTAAAAATGCATTTATTTAATAATTTGTTTGTTATTTTTTTTTGTTTTTTTGTTTTTTTTTATTATTTTACACAATATACTTTCCAGTATCCAAATAATTGTTTTGTACACTACTTTGTAACGTTTTTCATAGAAAACGTAGCATTGAGGTGTATTTTCCGGAATTTGCCGAGCATCACCGGAATGCCATGCGATAACGTTACGGAAAGGCATGTGATAACAATCGAAGCATGTGATAAACTTTTCATATCAGCCCGCTAAGCACCAATTCGAAAAAATATGGAATTTACATTAATTTAATGCTATTATCATACAGTAAAAATCATATGTTATTTAGTCTAAGTATATGATAATCAATAATATCATATCTACATGTAGAGTGGTACCCGAGCGTTATTTGACTGGTTCAACATTTGCATATTACATTGGCATACTGAATATGTTACGGAAGGAATCAACTTATCTACTCGTTACAATACTTTTTAACACCAGTGTGCAAACCAAGTAGAGTCAACGTACAATGTGATAAATGGGAGAAAAAACTCAAAATCTTCTTCGATGAAAAGAGACAACATAATGGCCAAGATAATTGCGACGTAAATCCTGATATCATTCATAAAACTCTGCACACGAAAACAATATTTATCAATAAAAACTACACCAAAACACGAGACGAACTTAGGTGTTGTGCAAGCGTCAGCAACTCCTATCCCCTTAATTACACCATCGTCCTACTTTTGTTATTGTTCATTGAGAAGTCATATTCAGTGATAAGGTGCCAGCTGAAGGGTGCCTCCGGTGCGGGAGTTTCTAGCTGCATTGAAGACCTTTTGGTTACCTTCTGCTGTTGTCTGTTCTATGGTCGGGTTATTGTCTCTTTGACACATTCCCCATTTTCATTCTCAATTTTATAAGACATCTTAAAATAATGGACGGATAAATTATAAATCTTAGAAAACTAAAGATTGAGCATCTTGAACCCCACCAAATACCGCTGGAGATAAAAAGTTTTTCTGATGGGTAAACAGATCCAGTCACACATGTGACATCTGTCGTGAAGGCGATGTAATTGATAAAGTCAACAGTACTGTAGCATACCACTGATCGAAAGTCATCGACTGAGAGAAAACAAATCTGGATTTCAAACTAAAACTGAGGGAAACACATCAAATATCAGGGGATAACAACGAAAGAACAGATACACAAAAGTACCAAAAAAAATCAACAATGCAACACACAGAAACGAACTATAAGATAACAATTGCCATTTTCCCGTGATGGCCTCTGTAAAATTTGACTTCAACGCTAGAAATATTGGTTTTAACGCTTTCTTGTAAGATGCAACCCTCTTTCAAGGAAATTATTTCCGGAAATGTAAAATCTGCAATTATCATGGACATTGCTAACCATAGACTATTCAAACCCGTATCGACTACACCCGTAGTTTATGCTTGTCTAATATTTTCATGCGTGTTGAACAAGATGCCATCTCCATAGATTATTTTTGAATCATTGAGATGATCACCAATAGTTATATGCTTATTTGCAGTTATTTGACTTTTCTATTTTATCATTCCCGCATGACCTTTGAGATATTATCACTACTAGCTTAAACTTTTGGAAAATATTTTTATTTAGCGGATTTCTTAGAAATTTACAATCCAAAACTTTTTTCAGATGAATGTCCTTGATCATATGTTGTATTATAAACAATCATTCGTTCCGACGTTTGTTTGTTTTTTGTTTTTGTTTTTTAACTAACGTTAAGAACACAGAGAACTCAATGTAGGCAGATCAGTTAAACATCTATGGTTCTTTACTATGCAGACTGGTTCTCGATCGCAATATTCAGTATGTTACACATATACCAATATAACGTGAGAAAGTATAGCTATTAGCTAATACCTGGAACTTAGTACCGAGAACCAGGATATTTACTATGTGAAGTTGATCGTTTCGTGATATGACCGTGCAAGAGTTGTATAGCCAGTCAAGATGGTTAAAAAATTTCCATCATCAACACCATAATAGTTATTAAAGGTACCAGGATTATACTAATACACCAGACGCCTGTTTCGTCGACATAAGACTCACCAGTGACGCACAGGACAAAATAGTTGTAAAACAAAACAAGTACAAGGCTGAAAATTATTGAGGACCCGAAATTCCAACAAAAATGCCATATACGGCCAAGGTAAGCTATTCCTGGGATAAGAAAATCTTTATTTTATCAAAATATTCAAAGTTTTGTAAACAGGAAATTTATAAAAAGATTACCATACAATATAATAAACTTTTCTATAGCTTTTATGTTTCAAAAACAAACTACACTGTCTTTGTAGAATATATTCAGTTAGCATGGATTATATACCATTCTAAACCCTTCTGAAAGTATTGTGTGTTTTGTCAATGTTGTTATTGTCATTATAAGACAACCCAATGTGGTTGTCTTGTTGATATATGGTGTATTATCTTACAACTGTCGTCATTATACTTATGGTAAAAACTTTTAAAATTCTCCTGAATGACACTTTGTTACTGAACCGTTGTCTTTTGTCATCTGTTCACATCTGATTTCTACGACCGTACTAAACATTACCATATGTTCTATCAGCTTTAATTACGAAATGACCCCGAGGATACAACCACCCAAATAGTTAGCACTCCTATCCCGAAATGACATATCATCGATACGTCATCTTACTGTTAAAAACTTTTAAAATCATTCGAAATACTCATTTTTGTTGTACACTATGTGATATGAGCGTCACTGATGAGTCTTATGTAGAGGAAACGCGCGTCTGGCGTATTAAATTAAGATGACCTTGGCAAATTGTGTTACTACTTTTTCTAATTTTTGGTTTTCAATACTTTACAACTTCTAATGAATTTGACAAGCATAATGTTTTGATTCGAGCGCTAATGATAAGTCTAGTGTTAACGTAACGCACGTCTCACGTACAAAATTGTTAACCTTTTTTATATTTGCTTGTTCTTGTTAGAAGTATATGAAAAATATCGAACTCGATTCAAAATTCAAAAGAGGGAAAGTCCATAAAATCTGACAAATTCAAATGTTAGACTATATGAACCAACGATACGAATGGAAAACAACTGTCATATTCCTGACTTGGTACAGGATTTTTTTTGGAGAGAAAATGGTGGGTTAAACCTGGTTTTATTATTTGAGAAGAAGACAGTCGCAACATAAAGTCCCAAAAATTGAATAGTCGGATCCAACTCTCTTTATTTTTGTTGTTCGCTCTTAAACGGAAGGGGACCAAAATATATAAATATATACGGTCATCGTGTCACATGCTGGACCCGGATACACTACAGACTAAATAGTTGTTGATTTCTGTGTCATTTTTGTCTCTCGTGGAGAGTTATATCAAAGGCAATTATACTACATCTTCTTATCCTTAGAAAGTATGAAATATCTACAAACTCAAAATTCTGCTTTCGTCATTCTTCTCATCTACATATCAACAAGAGTTTTCGGACAAAAGCCAGCTCCATTATGTACATTTACAAACCATAAAACGTCACAATATGAGATGCACAAGAGGCTACAACCATTGCTTGGAAAAGTGTATGTATACATTTTTTTACTATTTGACCTGAATGACGTTGTTGAAAATGACTGAAGGGCCTTTACCATCGCAGGAAACAAGTACCTGTAGCTAACTAGCCCTCGAGCATTTCTAGGTTGCACCATTTTGTCTGCACAAAGAGTTAATTTTATAGTGAACTTTTGACAGGTCGTTAAATTTGCTATATGTATTGACATTCTTTATTTAAAGTATTTCATCTTGTATACAAATTCGTAATTATTTCTATCACTATTTACACAAATTTTGAAAAATGTGGAAACTAAAATTTCTTTTGAAACGTGTCAATGAAATATTTTGTATATCATTCGAGCTAATAAAACTTTAATTGTAGATGTACTGAACAGGATATAGACCAAGCTTTACCTGTACAAACGGTATAAATAGCCAAAGTCATATGAAACGAGTTTCTTTAAATGTTAATGTTATCGAAATTATTGAACCGATGCATACATATATACTAAAAAGTAAAATCACAAAAAACACTGAACTCCGAGGAAAATTCAAAACGGAAAGTCCCTTATCAAATGACAAAATCAAATGATAAAACACACCAAACGAATGGACAACACTGCCACATTCCTTACTTGATACAGGCATTTTTAAATGTAGAAAACGGTTGATTGAACCTGTTTTTTTAGCGCTAAACCTCTTACTTGTACGATAGTCGCATCAAATTTCATTATATTGACAATGACGCGTGAATAAAGTGTCACAAATAGGGATACAACAACAACACGAACCCTATCAAAAACTGGCAGCGAATTCGGGTGCTTCGGAAGGGTAGGCTAATCCTACACCACGTGCTGCACCTGTCGTGTTGCTCTTATTATTACAAAGCTAGTAAATATTTTAATTCGTTAGGTCACATTCGTGGAAATGCAACGGGACTGTATTAACGGCATAAAGAAAATATTCGATATCATATGTATTACGGATATTCCATAACGGTCAACAAACTCATGATGGCGTCTGTTAAATTATGAAGTAATGATTTCAACTACACCATTTGGAACTCTTGGTTTAAAAATGAAAAGGATTCAATTGGGAAGTTGAAATCATCTCTTTGTAGTAAAGTTTTGTTTTCAACCGACCCTCTAAGATTTTTATTATTATGAGGCTGAGTTCATACATGAAATTCTAAAGAAGAAAGATAAGAAGTTAGCAATATCCTTTAACTTTACTTTCCGCTATATAGAAGATGTTCTCTCACTAAATAATTAAAAATTTGGTGAATATGTTGAACGCATCTATTCAATCGAACTAGAGATAAAGGATACTACAGATACAGTTAAGTCGGCCTCATATCTTGACTTACATCTAGAAATTGATAATGAGGGTCGATTGAAAACAAAACTTTACGACAAAAGAGATGATTTCAGCTTTCCTATTGTGAAGTTTCCATTTCTGAATAGCAACATTCCAGTAGCACCTGCATACGGTGTATATATCTCCCAATTGATACGATATTCCCGTGCTTGTATTTTCTATCATGATTTTCTTGATAGAGGGTTGCTGCTCACAAAGAAACTATCAAATCAAGAGTTCCAAATGGTGACGTTGAAATCATCCCTTCGTAAATTTTACGGACGCCGTTACGAGTTGGTTAACCGTTATGGAATAACCTTTTCACAGATGATATCGGATATGTTTCTATTTACCGAATTTATTATAACATGTTGTTTATTCTTTGGTTTTATATGTTGTGTCCTGTGTACTATTGTTTGTCTATTTGTCTTTATCATTTTTAGCCATGGCGTTGTCATTTATTTTTGATTTATGAGTTTGACTGTCCCTCTAGTATATTTTGTTCCTCTTTCAGTATGCAAGTTTTTGTTATATTTACTACAACTATTTTTCGTATTATCGTCAAATAATATTTCATTCAGTGATTGTAGATATGGAGCTAATTAACATTCGAGTTACTGGATAGTGACATTGATAATCAATTCAGGCAGAGGACGTAGAACCCGTTATAAATAAGTGAAGTGATAGACCCATGATATTTGTTGTTATTTTTTAACGCAATGTCATTTGTTGCATTTGTTACTCTAACTTTTCCTGAAATGTTGTTAAATGATTTGTTCTTTTATATTAGTTCTTTCATAGTCAGTTATTACTAGTTACCCTTCAGTCCACGTTTGTTCAAAATCTTTTATCACGTCCCCCCCCCCCTTTTGCACTTGCGCTTTGTGATGGTCGAAGTTCTAACGAGTGGTTATGAAGTTAACGTCACTGCATACGGGAAAATATCAGCGAATCAGTGAACTGGAAGACAAGAACTCAATATTTATAGATTATCGTTTATTATCTCAACGAGATTAGTTTTCTCGCTTGAGTCGGTACGGTGAAAGCGAGAAAAGCAACCGAGTTGAGATGACCAATGATAATATGGTTATTGCTATTTTACCTATGACGAAGTTGTCAATTCCATGTCAATATCAGTAGCAATGCCACGTGCGTCTTTAATTTCTAGCGATAATTTTCCATTGCAAGCGAAATAATTTCGTATTACCGCTTATGAACATTCCAATAACTTCTTCATTGTGTTTATCTGAATGTCAAATTTTAAACTGGGATCAATTTCCTGTAAATAATTATTAAGTTTTCGTTTTCGTCATTTTAATGAACCGTGTGATTACCACACAACTATGATTTCTTTAAATCTTATTCATTCAGATTTCAGACAAAAGACAACAAAGAAAATGTGTACAGTTATGATATTGGAATATGTGTGAATGCTGATCCACAAAAAAAGTTTGGTGAAAATGTTGGAGTTGTACTAAAAGATAAAGATCATAGACATTGGATCATTGGTTATTACAATAACTCCCAGCTTATAGAAGGGAGTATGTTATACTAAATATAAAAAATAGTTTACTGAGATCCTAGAAATTGGGTCATTTTCAGTTACAATAATTCCCAGCCTATAGAAGGAAGTATGGAATACTACATATAGGAATTATCGCACTATATGAATAAGACAGCAATCCTACACTAAACCGCTATTCAAAATAAGTGTCAATTCAGAAATTCAATTTCCCTTCTCTTTACTTTTTTTTTCTCTCTACCTCTTCATAAATAAAGTCTTGACAAAGTAGAACATCAAATATTCATGATAAGAGAACATAGGATATACTTACAATCTGTCAACCTCATAAATTAATATAATATGTACACATACAATGCAAGTGGCAACACATCTTCAGCCACAGATTATATACTCTTTCAAGAAAAATTTAGAGGTTGTATACTTAAGGATGTTCACTTGTGAAGTTTTGGATATTTTGTCCGATTTTCGGAATCTTCTGGATTTATTCATTTGAATGCTTTAAACAAGTTTGCCCACTGATCCCCATTAATTTTTACAAATCTTTAACGGACGCCATTATGAGTTGGTATACCGTTATGGAATACCCTTTTCACAGATTATATCAGATATGTTTCTGACGACGTAACTACAATACCCTTCCCTTTACCGTGTTTGGAAATAACATGAACAACACGACGGGTGCCACATGTGGAACAGGATCTGATTACCCTTCCGGAACACCTAATATCACCCCCAGTTTATGGTTGGGTTCGTGTTGATCAGTCTATAGTTTTTTATGTAGTTTCTTGTATACTATTATTTGTCTCTAAGTCTTTTTACCCTTGTCCTATGGGGCAAAACTTTATGGAACTTTTGGTCCTCAACGCCTTTCAAATTTGTTCTTTAAGCGTCACTGGTTAGTCTTGTTTGGACAAAACGTGCGTCTGGCATATTAAATTTAAACCTGATACCTTTTGTTAGCTATTATTTGTGTGTCTGTCCTATATGTTCTCCTATTTATTTGTATTGTAGTTTTGTCATGTAATGTTTTCATTTAAATGTTATATTTAACATTGCCATAACAGCGGGAGGTTTGGTTTGCCACAAAACCAGGTTTAACCCACCATTGTTTTTTTCTTAAAATGTCCTGTACCAAGACAGGAAAATGGCCATTGTTATATTATTGTTCGTTTCTGTGTGTGTTACATTTTAATGTTGTTTCTCTCCTATATGATTGTTGTGTTTTCCTCAGTTTAAGTTTGTAGCCCGGATTTGGTTTTTTTCTCAGTCGATTTATGAATTCCGAACAACGGTATACTACTGTTGTCTTTATTATTTTTAATAAGCCATGGCGTTGTCAGTTTGTTTTCGATTTTTGAATTTGACTGTTACTCTGATATCTTTCGGCCCTCTTTTACAGGTATATTTATAAGCCATCTGTTAAAGTCTTGTAAAATCTTTGTTATTTTTAAAGGTATTTGAAAACTTCAACTTGTCAATGATAAAGTTATGAAAGATCAAGATAGAATATTTTTTCAGTCAAAATTTGAATGGCTAATATCTTGAAAACAAGCACATGACATTTATGTTTTTTTTTTTTTTATCTATTAGTGTCGTCATTATTTCCCTATCAATATATATCAGTGTTAAGAAAGTCTTGTTAATTTGAAACTGAGTAGCGAACCTCCTTAACACTGAAAAGCTGACACTATCACAAACGTACGAGATAATTTTCCAGTTTTACCTAAATTCAAATAAGTAACACTTCAAAATAACTCTCTCAGTCATTAACTCACATTTAACTAAATTAAAAAAAGACATAAAACTGCAGCAATCGAGGATGGTAATACCTTATTAAAAGAGACCCACCCAATGAACATATTTGAACTTGATTCGGCATTCGTGACTTTCAATCAAACAATAATTAAAGCTACACTAACAGTTGTCCCCAAAAAAGGAACAGACACAACAAATCATGACGGAGAACATTGTTCAGGCATCATCAGGAAATAAATATGAAATGGAAACAAAATGGTCGACCATCTGATCATCATAACCCTTACTCTCTTGAATGGTTTGTTTGTATCCCGATTCACTTGATAACAATACAGAATAGAAAGTGCACTCCATTGAATCCAAGAATGTCAGAAAATCGAGGGTGCAAGACAAATAAACTCAAAACTTTTTACAGCCTTTTAAAAAATCAAAGCAGAAAACATGTTTTATTGAAGAATTGACTGTCGAAAAAGAGCTGCCAATCTAAAGAGAACATAATGACGGGTTGGTATAAACATCTTCGAGATCTTGCCCTAATATCTAGCAATACTACTTTTGACACTGAATACTTTGAAAAAATCTGTTGAAGAGGAATGCTCATATTATCCAGGTTTGCATGGATAAGTATAATCACCAGGACGTTTCAATTGAAGAAATAAAAGTATGTTTCACAACTGAATATATAAGGCTGAAAACTACTAGAAAATATTATTCATGGTATCGAATATCTACTATTATACTGCTAACAATTGGTAGATATTTGCTTAAAATTCGGTTATAGACCAGATTTACTGAAAATTGGAATTTTATTTCCGGTCTACACAATAAAGGGGAATAAAACAAATGCCGAAAGATAAAGAGTGGTATATTTAATTATTTACTCAAAAATAATAGAAAAAAAATAAAGGAAAAGAAAATTCTAAATTTCTAAATTCTCAAAATCCACTTAAAAAAAGCTTCACCGAGGACTCTTCGCCACTGAACTGCGAACTATTAATTAAGGAATTTGGAAGAGGAATCAAAATCCTTAAACTTCCAGTACTAATAGATGTATTAAACTAACTTATACAAGATTTACATTAATCCACTGCTTAATATTTTTGGTACATCATCGGCAGAGTCGGAAACCTCAACTGTTGTGCAAATACCTGTGACAATACCTGTGCGGATGATGATGCACTTGTCTCTTCTTATAACCCTCTAGACTGACTACAAAAATTAAATCACAAAAATATTGAACTCCGAGCAAAATACAAAACGGAATGTCCCTAATCAAAAGGCAAAATCAAAAGCTCACATCAAACAACTGTCATATTCCTGACTTGGTACATCTGTTTTCTTATGTAAAAAATTGTGGATTGAACTTGGTTTTATAGCTAGTTAAACCTCTCACATGTATGACAATGGCATAAAATTCCATTTTATTGATAACGATGTGTGAACAAAACAAACTTACATAATAGGTAAAAATGTTTAAAAAAAAACAGCAGTCAACAGTGTGTTATAATCTTAATCCCTAAATAACCCTACAGATATGTAACAAAGAAGCACAAAATGGCATATACAACAATCATATGAGCAAAAATTAAAGACAAAAATACACAAATTTACCAAAGTACAGTAATACAATGACGGGATGTATAAGTACAAACATAAAAGGCATATAGACAAAGCACATAGCAAAAATGAAAGACAAGCAACAAACAAGTTTCGAAGTAACACTAGTCACCAAAAGCCATATAGACAAAGCACATTAATTTAGCAAAAATGGAAGACAAGAATACGAGAATATCATAAACAATAATGACAAGACGTACAAGTACCACAAGTATCATAATAACAATAAAAACAAAAAAATATTTAACAAAGAAGCACAAAAAAGGCATATATCAGACATAACAACCTCAGTTATTACTTTCTTATAACCCTCTAGACTGACTCACAAATCACTTGTTATAACACTCTTGACTTACAAACCATGATTGGCATAGCCGTAGTCGTCAGCAAAAGGGAAGGTAATTAATTGAAATCTACAAAAAGTATACTAAATAAAATTGAGAATGGAAATGGGGAATGTGTCAAAGAGACAACAACCCGACCAAATAAAAAACAACAGCAGAGGGTCACCAACAGGTCTTCAATGTAGCGAGAAATTCCCGCACCCGGAGGCGTCCGTAGTCGTCATCCCGGTATAAGATTTACCGGATTTTTTTTATTATTGAAATTGACGATAGGTTTTGGAAAATAAACAGAAATATTCTAAAACATGGCAATTGTCCCTAACACCTCTTATATAGAAATTAAAAAATCAAATAAAGACTCTGCAGTCATTACTGTAAATGAAATCATAAAGAAAGCACGAGAGCAATGTATTGCCCAAGGATTCCAGGCCTAAATAGAAAATGGTGTATGCTGTGAAACATCAATTTCTCTAATAAGAACCTATAATTGCCAATTTTAACTTATGGTTTGAAATTTAATTTCCGACAGGTAAGAATACTGAACAATATCCTATTCAATACAATACAATTGATTTAACAAATTTTGTCCTTGAATACTAATGTAGATTGCAGATATATTTTGTGTGGACTACTTCCTGTTAAAGCTGAAATCCACGTTAAAGCTGTCAATTTATTTTGATATATAACGGGAACCATTGGTGCATTGATTGTTTGGCGGCTGCAGACAACTACATTATATAAAATATCACAATAGCCATAGCTGGTTTATTGAAATTAAAGAAATTTGTACATTTTTAATTTTAGTTTCTTGTGTATAATTCGGAGTTTAGTATGACGTTCATTATCACTGTACTAGTATAGATATTTGTTAAGGGGCCAGCTGAAGGACGCCTACGGGTGCGGGAGTTTCTCGCTACATAGACGACCTATTAGAGGACTTCGGCTGTTGTCTGCTCTATGGTCGGGTTGTTGTCGCTTTGACACATTCCACATTTCCTTTATTAATTTTATTAAAACATGGCATTGCGGACATAATGGGAAAAGTTAGTTAAGTCGCAAATTTATACTTATTGGAAACTAAATATTATTGATGACTCCAAATAATATTTAACCTTTTAAAAATACATGGACTATAAATATAGGATTGGATCTGTACATCCCTCTACGTTCCTGATGAAGGTAAATCAAGAAAAGCGCTTCGGACGCATGAAATTATGAAACGTGTTGTTTTCAATTTTTTAGCAATTTCGGTCATTGCAAATCTAAATGATATGAGAAAAGTTCAAGTACGTCTCAAGATTGCAACTGGGATCTTTATCCACTATTTACAAAGAATTTTTTTAGCTCAAGTTGTAAATTGGGTTACTTAGCAGATGAATCAATTGAATATTTTAATTATGTGAAAAGTAATAAGAAATCAGCCAAAACACTGCTTTCAAAAATTGTAAGAATTGGAAGTCAAATTCTAACAAGAGACAATACATCCCAATGGATTGATCTTTTACAGTTAATTAACAATCCGTTCTGTTAGGTGGAGATATATGTAAACAGAAATGTTTTTGAGAGCACCTGTTACTTATGTAAACAGTTACTCTATAAACCGCATAATAAGCAATATGCAACAATTGAAAATGGAAGTGGGGAATGTGTCAAAGAGACAACAACTCGACCATAGAGAAGACAAGTCTTGATAACTTGGACAGAAGAAAAGGCTAATTTCGGAATGTTAATAAGTTTTGTTTTTATTAAAAGCTTACATAGACACACAGGGTTATACAATCTTGTTTTCAAAGAACTTTGAGGTCCTTTTCTGCTGATCGATTTTTTTCATTTTAGATATTTTTTGTGGTGGTATTTATCCTTATGGTAGTGGACACATTTATGTATAGGGAGAACTCACATTACCAGCACTGTACATAAAAAAAATATGTAAACATTGATAAACTTGCTTGTAGGTTAAATAGCTAATTAACTATTTTAATTAATAAATATAAAAATATGAGATGTGTGGTATGCTTGTGAATGAGACCCATAAAGACTAAAGGGCTGAAATATGAAGAAATACAGGGCACTGTACAGCCTGTGACAATGGGGGAAATCATACAGAAAGCTATAACATACTCAAGGATAACAACATGCACGTAATAAAAAAAAAACAATGGCCTGACTTAATCTACAAAAAAAAAGAAACTATATGACAATTAACAATCATCAACAGCCACTGGATTGGAAGCTTCCTCGATCATTGTGACAGGCACGAAAAGATGATATCGGAAATAAATATGTTTGTGAATGCTCAGCTCTCTTCCTAACCCAAGAAACGGGTGTATCAACACAATATGAACTAACTGTAACATTCAGTTGGCAAGGCATTGAATCGTTAGATGGTACTAAGCACAAAACAATTAAAAACGTTTTTACAGTTATTGATAGCAAACTTCATGTTGTTAGTTAAGACAAGATATCTAGATGTCTGACCGATAAAAGTATTTTATATGCCTTTTAAAGTTAGCGCAGTTAACTGTAGATTTTAAAGTAAGTTCAGATAACTAGATTTTAACTGCATTTTTTTCTAAGTCTGGTATAAGGTAAGCAAAATATATTGCAATCTAAAATTCTTAAAGTTACGATAATCACTGTGATTCAAAGCCACTCATATCTTTTATTTCAGCTGACTGGTTAATATTAGAATATTTAGATGGAGAGCCATATAGAACCCATTGTGCACAAGAATCAAGGAAAGCAAAGATAATGATCAAATGTGATAGAAATGTCAAACCTGGAGTAAGTTATCTTGCTTAGCTTTAATAATGTTTGTATTAACTATCTGTTTGGGTTCGGGCTTGATTTATGTTTTATTGCTCAAACAACTATTTATAAAAATGGCAAATAAGGTCAAATTCATTGTACAACAATTTTAACAGGTTTATGACACCATAGTGACGTTACAAGTAGATCGTCTGTACTAACGTGTCCAGGTTACATAAACCTAAGTATTTTTCAAGAAATGTTTCATAATTTTTACGTGTCACGGTACTTTTCTATCCCAAATTCATGTATTTGGTTTTGATGTTACTATAATTGTTATTCTCGTCGGATTTTGTCTAATGCTAAGTCCGTTTCTGTGTGTGTTACATTTTAATGTTGTGTCGTTGTTCTCCTCTTATATTTAATGGGTTTCACTCAGTTTTAGTTTGTTACCCCGATTTTGATTTTTGTCCATCGATTTACGAGTTTGAACAGCGGTATACTACTGTTGCCTTTATTTAAAGGCTTGAATATTATTTTTTTAATTTTTATGAGCTGTCATCGTAGCTTATATCTGTCTTTCCTTATTATCTTGAAGAAAAAAACATGAATACATTATTGTTAAAAGAAATTTTTAATAGCAAAAGTTTTCAAGTGTTTTGTAAACAGTTAACTTATAAATATGACCAAATCAATGATAATTCATGACAGCATAGAAGTGCTGACTACTTGGCCGGTTATACCCTTGGGGAAATTAAAACTCCACCAGCAGTGGCATCGACCCAGTGGTTGTAAATACACTCATCATAGATACCAGGATTAAATTTTGTATTTACGCTAAAGTAAAAGACTTATGTTATTGCGAAAAAATGTAACAATAAATACAAAATTATCATAGTTTTTATTAGATGATATACATAGGCGCTAAAAAAAAACTAATTTTCTAACTCAAGTTTTTTTTAATTTTATATTTTAAGGAAGAAACAGTTAAAATCATCCGAGAAGAAACTGACAGAACACAGGATTGTTATTACCTGTTTGAGATATCAACTCCTTACATTTGTATTAAAGAACCATATTACCATGTGTTCTCTGGTTCACAAAGTGTGCATATACCACAATGTTTAATGTCCGTTATACTTGTTTTCGTTTATATTTTGTATTATAAATGATGCCGTTGGTTTTCAAGTTTGAGTTGTTTCCCATTTTTTTCGGGGGGGGGGGGAGGCTTTGCTCATTGTTGAAGTCCTTTATAGTTTCTAACATTCACGTTATGTGGTCATATATTTGACTAATTGAAAATCATACCACATCTCCTTATTCTTATATCAATGTGTTGTTAGCCTATTCTTTACACTTGTATTACTACATTAATTTACAAAAAAAGAAAAAAAAAAGAATGTATATATATATATTCCTCCCGCTCTTGAATTATATTGGGTTTTTTTTATAGAATACTTATTATTTTATCATTTTCTATATTGATGATGTAAAAAAGATCTTTATTATTTCATATTACAATTGGTGTTTCTATTAATTTTTTTATTCTTATAAAGATTTTCTTCATAATACTTATTTCAAAAGGGGACGAAAGATACCAGAGGTACAGTAAAACTCATAAATCGAAAATAAACTGACAACGCCATGGCTAAAAATAAAAAAGACAAACAGACAAACAATAGAACACATGACACAACCAAGAAAACTTAAGACTGAGCAACATGAACCCCACCAAAAACTGGGGATGATCTCAGGTGCTCCGGAAGGGTAAGCAGATCATGCTCCTGACATGTGGCACCCGTCGTGTTGTTCGTGTTATAAATTACACTCCATCATATTTGGTGTTTCTATTCAAATAAAGATATTTTTTTGTATGAAATGGTAGTGATGTAATAGAATGTTTATATATTAAACTTTTTTCAAATGTTATAAGTATTTTGTTGTTGTTTTTTGCTTTAATTACCCATAGAATGTATCCATCGGATAATCAGTTGTTTCCTAATCATAAAGTATCATTCCTCACTTACTCGACATGCTTGATTACACATCGCAGGGGCGGATCCAGAACCTTGATGTCTGGGGGGCACCATGAAACCAAAAATTTTTTTTTTTGGAAATGTTTAAATGCGAGTGTGAGTGGGGTTATTTTCGGGGGGGGGGGGGGGGGGGTTAGATCATAGTTTCTATATTTCTATACTACACTATTTCACTTTATACTTAATTTTCCTACCAATTGATCTTTATTATATTCGTCATAAGCTTGCATCAAATATCTGCTACTGGACGTTAAACAACCAACAACATCACCTCTATATTTTTTATCTATATTTTTTGGCCTCGCTTCCAGGCTTACCTTTTTGCACATAATTCTAATATCTGTAAAGCATCTTCATATCCTTATAAATGGTGACGTATTTTTAACCTCATACATGTACATATAGTAATTGAAACAAGAAAAATACAAAAAAAATATAACTGTATATATACTTGGACTTTTAGAAAAATGTGAAAGTCCCAGATTATGTTACAAAGTACATCTTATGAAAATAAAATAGCATTTTATTAATGATGAATTGTAAGAAAATGTCAAATCACTTCTCCTGGAACGATGGAAAAAAAAAGGGGGGGTAAACACATTGCACATTGTCTATTTCCCTTAATTGAAACAGAGACATATAATATTGTATGGTATTGAAATATGAATAGTTTAATTTGTTGCTAAATAAATTCACAAAAAGACAGTTTTGAAGAGGAGAGGAAAAAAACACATAAATTCACAAGAAATTTTATTGTAAGTACTGTATTTTGGAATGAAGAGTACACAAATATAGATGTATATCAACATTATCGACATTACACATATATTTGTACCTATTCTTTAAAAACACAGATCAGAAGTTTCACCTGGTAATCGATCTTTGTGATAAAATATATATTTTTGTGTTCTCGTTTCAAATATATATGTAGGACTCGGAGGTGCGATGGGGACGCTGAAGTGCGATGGTCCAGGCCGAAGTACGATGGTCCTTTCGCTGAAGTGCGATGGTTTTGTGTATGACGTTTGCATAATATGACGTTTTCAAAATACAACATGGATTCGCAGGCAGGAGAATAGGGTTTTATATATGAAGGTTTCATGTTAACAAAGAAAAGTAAGGAAATAAGAAAGAAACAAACAATTCAAGTCCCGAACAGTTTTAAGCATTACATGTTGAGGTTAAAAAAATATGTTACAACATTTTAGGCAGCAAAGCGGCTAAAAGATGAACTTGGTCACCAAATTGGCTAACCAGTATTCTGATTTATGCCGCAGACTTTTTGTACGATAAATACAGTATACTAATCTAAATATTAATCTTAATTTATCTTACGGTAAACGTCACATGATTTTATGTGGGCAATTTAAAAATTAAAAAAAAATATGATAGTATTAGCAATGTTTTTATGATTTTGCTATATCAAGTTCATATAATGTTGTTTTATTCTCGAGATATTTTTCTTTTGTTTTGAAAGAACACCGTCGCTCTTGGATTTTTTTTATGGTTTCAGTCTAAAACATGTCACACAGAAATATAAATTTTGCACCTCATGTTTGTGGTATAACATCTTTGCCACAAGTTAATTGCTTTCTGTTTGGTATTAAAATTGATTATAAGATCCATTTTGTTACATCTTGTGATCAATTTATTTGGCAATCGTAAATGGCAATCAGCAGGGTTTAAGAACATCAGTTGTTCAAAAAGAGGGACGAAAGATACCAAAGGGACAGTCAACCTCATAAATCTAAAACAAACTGACAACAACCTGTTAGTCAAATGCGTTTTGTTAAAATATACTTTTTCACTTTTTTGTTATTTTGGAAAATGTTGTTTGTGCTGTATTGAGACCCCTCTAGAACGAAATTTGTTTTACCTCCACATGTATAAAAATTGCGGTTTTTATTCAACGCAATCATAGGTTTGAACGTTGTTTTCAATTTTGACTTGGTTTTATTTTTTCGTTTGGGCTTGCATTATATTCCCCCTACCGGACAATATAATCCGTTCATTCTATCTCGACTCTTTAAAAATTCAAAGGTCTATCCTAAATTGAGGTAAATTATATGGCCTTCCAAAAACCGTTTTGATCCCTAAAATCACTCAAGAGACATTAATTGTCGAAATCCGGAAATGGTGTACGAAATTTTGCACCTCATGTTTGTGGTATAACATAGATCTACTAGTTTAGAGATTTCACAAGAAAAAAGTAAAATCACAAAAATACTGAACTCCAATGAAAAGCCTCTAATCAAATGGCAAAATTAAAAGTTCAAACACATCAAACGAACGGATAACAACTGTCATATTCCTGACTCGGTACAGGCAGTTTCTTATGTAGAACCTGCTAGACCTCTCACTTGTATGACAGTCGCATCAAAATCTACAATACTGACAACGATTTGTGAACAAAACAAACACTGTAATACATAATAGGTAAATAAAGGCAACAGTAGTATACCGCTGTTCAAAATTCATAAATCGATAAAAAAAAAATCCGAGTTACAAACTAAAACTGTGGGAAACGCATCAAAATAAGAGGAGAACTACGACACAACGGAAACACAACATTTAAATGTAACACACACAGAAACGAACTATAATATAACAATGGCAATTTTCCTGACTTTGTACAGGACATTTTAAGAAAAAAAATGGTGGGTTGAACCTGGTTTTGTGGGTATGCCAAACCTCCCGCTTTTATGACAATGTTAAATATAACATTAAAAAGACAATATTACATGACAGGACTAAAAATGTCAGAAATACAACAGTCACTATTGTGTTATAATATTAATCACAAAAAAAAACAATTATGTAACAAAGAAACACTAAAATGGATGACAATATCTATATTGGCCACTGATTCTCTGATTGCCTCCTGATATTTCTTCTGATAGCATCTTGCCCATTTTAGCCTTTTAATATTTTTTATTTTACCAGGACTTCTGTATGTGTCTTTTATTATCCCAGGTATAATGCATATTAAAAGCGTATGATCGGACACATTCAAAGGATTTCGATCTTCTGTCTTAACTGTATACTTAATGTTGACACCACAATCTATGTGTATGATATAATCAATCTTTGAAGACATGATTCCTTTATGCTGATAGAATGTTGGTACTTTAGAATATTGTCTGTGAAACATTAGTCACTATTTCTCTACAAATCTCTTTAAGTGTGTTCTCTTAGTCTATCGTCCCTAAAGAGGTGAGCGTTCATGTCACCACACAATATGACTTGGAGCCCTGTGAGATTAGTGTGACGTCCGTACACATTTTTTTTAGGGTCCAGCTGAAGCCCGCCTTCGGGCGCGTAATTTTCTCGCGTGTGCGGATGACCAATTGGTAGTACGTTCCCCATCTCCATTCTCAATTTCATTCTCTATCTTTTAGTACAGTAGTGGTTCATGTATCTAAGTTGCCAGTCTGCAGTTTGGCCTTTTCAAATATTGGCGACTTGCCAACAATATCTTGTCGTACTTAAGATATGCTTCTTTTATGTCCCTTGTGATTCTGTTCATGTTTCTGATTGCTTAGTGTATGATGCCTTTTTCAAAAATGTAAGTTTGTTGTGTGTGGTTGCTGACAATCGCTGATTTTGATTGATTCCAGTCTGATTTGCTTGCTGATGACTACTTTGTTGACTGTATGAATATAAGTTTCGAATTTCCTGTGGTTGGAAAAAAACATTTCCATATTGTTGACTTTTCACATTGGCCAATGTTTGATAATTTCCTGCTAATATGTGTATTGGTTGCGACACATCATGACGATGCACCATATAGTCAAATTGTGATGTAGTTTAATGGCGTAGTCTCGGTGTTGACGCTGTAAATGGCTGATGATAAACAGGAGGTACTGTTGTTAATGGCTGGTGAAAAACAGGTGGTGCCGTTCTTATTGCATGGTGAAAAAAAGGTTGTACCGTTGTTAATGGATGGTAAAAAGCAGGTGGTGCTGTTAAAAATGGCTGGTGAAAAACAGCTGATGCTGTTGTTAATGGCTGGTGAACAACAGCTAGTACTGTTGTTAATGGCTGGTAAAAAAAACAGGTCGTACTGTTGTTATGGGCTGGTGGAAAACAGTTGGTACTGTTATCGATGGCTGGTTAAAAACAGATGGTACTGGTGTCACTGGTTGGAGAAAAACAGGTGGTGAAAAACAGGTTGTACCGTTAATGGATGGTAAAAAACAGGTGGTGCTGTTAAATATGGCTGGTGAAAAACAGCTGGTGCTGTTGTTATTGGCTGGCGAACAACAGCTGGTACTGTTGTTAATGGCTGGTAAAAAACAGGTCGTACTGTTGTTATGGGCTGGTGGAAAACAGTTGGTACTGTTATCGATGGCTGGTTAAAAACAGGTTGTATCGTTGTTAATGACTGGTGAAAAACAGATAGTACTGTTGTTAATGGCTGGTAAAAAATAGGTGATGCTGTTGTTAATGGCTGGTAAAAAACAGGTGGTACCGTTGTTATTGACTGGTGAAAAATAGATGGTGCTGTTGTTAATGGCTAGTGAAAAACAGGTGATACTGTTGTTAATGGCTGATGAAAAACAGGTGGTATTGTTGTTGGCTGGTGAAAACAGTTGGTACTGTTGTTATTGACTGGTGAAAAACAGGTGGTACCGTTGTTATTGACTGGTGAAAAATAGATGGTGCTGTTGTTAATGGCTAGAGAAAAAACAGGTGGTGCTGTTGTTAATGGCTAGTGAAAAACAGGTGGTGCTGTTGTTAATGGCTAGTGAAAAACAGGTGGTGTTGTTGTGAATTACTAGTGAAAAACAGCTGGTTCCGTTGTACATAGCAGATAAAAAAAACAGGTGATGTTGTTGTTATTGGCTGGTGAAAAACAGGTGGTGCTGACGTTTAGTCTAGACATCATCTAATAAACCATCTATGTGACATCCGAAGACTTGCCGACGGTATTATAACCCGATATAAACATCTATATAGATTCAATTAAATAGATAGCGAAGTCGTGCGTTTCTAGGTCTAGTTTGATTTTCTAGTATAGGTTAAAAGTATTATGTTAATCATCGTTTTTTATCTGAACAAGAATGGGTTATTGTGGTCAATCAAATGTTTTACCTTTATTTCCCTTCACTGATGTTGATATTCTTTTCCTTTTGGTAACTAAACACGCCTAATTCATGCATATTATCTCTAGCTAAGGTTTTTAATCGGAGGTTACATGCATACAGATTCAATAAGGTCAAATAATTCATCAGCGATGTTACTTAGCTTATTTTGACAAAATTTAACCAAACAGCTGAAACTGGCTCTTAAAAGCGAATTATTATTTCACTTTATCACTTTAATTAATGATTGAACAAAACAATCAATTTAGTTTTTGTCGAGACTGCGACATTTGTAGCAGAAAGCTCGACATAGGGATAGTGATCCGGCGGCGGCGGCGTTAGCTAACTTCTTAAAAGCTTTATATTTTAGAAGTATGAAGACCTGGATGATTCATGATTTCGTATATAGATGCCTCATGTTACGATATTTTCTGCTGACATTTTTATATGCTAAAACTATAAAATATAAGAAATTCTGCCTTGCTTTCTTCATTACACCATAGCTGGTCAAAAATTGTCAAAAATTGTCAAAACAAAACAAAACAAAACAAAACAAACAAATATTTTATTTGTCAATCAGGGCGCCCAAAAAGAGCAGAACAATTACATTATTATTTTAAACATAATATAAAAGTATATAAAAAGATAAGTTAAACAAAGTACATATCAATTAATTATGACCGGATCCAACGCTCTTTATTTTTGTTGTTCACTGGTTTCCCAATTCGCCCAGGGAACCAGAAATATATCCTGTCACCGTGTCACATGAAGGACCCGGAAAACAATACAAGCTAAAGCATGAAATATCTACAACCTCAAAATTCTTTGTTCATCTTTCTATTCACTTTCATATTAAAAATAGTAAACGGTCAAAAATCGGCCCCATTATGTACATTCATAAACCATAAAACAGCACAATCTGAGATGCACAAGAGGCTTCAACCATTGCTGGGAAAAGTGTATGTTAAAATCCATTACTTGTTTATGATTTCATATACATAATTATTTTTGTAACTGCATTTTACATTAATTTGTAATATCCTCCCGACCAGGGAAGCACAAACATTGTTGGTTAGTCATTTATCAAATAATTCAGCTGATCTGTTACAATTGGGGCCGTAGTGATAGTCCGACAGTTTTGATGGTCTGACAGTTCAATAGTCTGACAGTTTGATAGTCCGACAGTTTAATGGTATTTCTACTATGTATGTGAGTCGGGAGTCATGTACCGGATTTGAGTACTGCATGCATATATATATGATGAAAGTATCATGAACTGATTTAAAAGTAAAAAGATCGTACCTAACAACTAGTGGAAAAGCTGAACATGACTTCCGGTCACTTGTGAGGTTTTTTAGGCCTCTATAAGTCAGTTCTGGTCACACATGGTTTTCACGTATTCACAGTACTCATTTGACTGACTAGTGCTGCACTATTTCATTTTTAAGATGGTTGTTTCTTAGATGTTCAAGACATCATTTTAAGGCAGAGTTAAAATTGGCTCTTTGATTTCAGACGACAAAATCTTTAAGTTATTTCCTAAAGGGTCCAATATTACTAAGTTCACTGTGGCAGCCCTCTTGGACTCATTTCAACAGGACCAACCAAGGACCATTGCTGCCAAGTATATGGTTCCATATTTTGCTAAGTTTTTATACAACAGAAATCTATCTTCCAATCATGTCCTTTTCCAATGCCCATGGATAGAAACTTCGTCATTATCATGAGGTACTGTGGGTACATGTATGTAAGCTAGTTAAATATAGGATCAACTACAGTGAAGGAGAATGCCTATAAAACATTGGTACGTCCAATAGTAGAATATGCTAGTCCAGTATAGGATCCATACCTTCAGACAGAGACTGACAGAATTGAGATAGTACAAAGAAGAGGAGTGTCTAACAAACACCATAACCACTCCAGCGTTAACCTGATGCTACAACTTCTCAAATGGACATCCTTAGAACAAAGTAGGAAAGAAGCGAGACTCACAATGTTTTACAAAATAGAAAACAACAAAGTGACCATATCAAAGGAAGGTCAACTAATACCACAGAAAAGACTGACACGAAACATGCATGATAAATCCATCCAAGTACCATCAGCATCCTGTGATTATTGAAAACACTCATTCTTCCCAAGAACCATCCGGGATTGTAACGCTCTTCCTCCTGGGGTCGTATCAGCACCGTCAGTGGAGGCCTTTAAAACCTCTATGATAAAGCTGAATTTTTCTAAATTTTGGGAGGAGGGGGTGGTCTTATATGCGCACCAAACCATGGCAGT
Source organism: Mytilus galloprovincialis (assembly GCA_037788925.1). Lineage (NCBI taxonomy): Eukaryota > Metazoa > Mollusca > Bivalvia > Mytilida > Mytilidae > Mytilus > Mytilus galloprovincialis. The sequence goes on along the minus strand of CM075342.1, from coordinate 73,676,154 downwards.
ATAATCAGTTCGTTGATTTTACTCATTATCTTGCAGAAGCAGACGTAGTCGAGTGCGTGTCACTATGGAACTAACTCTGAAATTCAGGAATATGTTTTCGATCTCCGCCTCTTGTGCCACATTTCTAGAAAAGTTGTTATATACCCGCTTTATTGGGACGCTTGGGTCTTGTTGAATTGCACTCCGCAAAGTTTCTAATGTTGTATCATTTCCAATAACCAGATCGTCTTCTTCACGTGTATGTGGACAAGCCTGCAAAATAGCAATATTAGGTGCTTGACCATCTATGTTGAATACATTTGTTTGTAGATTGGCCCTGCACTTTTTCCTCCAACATCGCCAGAATATAGCATGAATTCTCTGTCGGTTTTTCTGGTATTTGAAACCGGTGTATATTAAAACTTTTCCTCTGCATTTTCCAGCAATGACCCTAGCAGCCATTCTAGAGATATTATAGAAAAGGGCAGTATAGTCCTTTTAATGGAAACTTTCAACTTACTCAAGGATGTCAATTATAAAACAACATTGACATTGTTGACACTTCCTGTGCTTGCATCATCACCTTGGTAATGCACACCATGCACCGTTCAAGTACTGCATGTGAAAAGTGTGAAATTCTAAAGTAGCTTAAAATATAGACTGAAATATGAAAGAATATGTTATTATGAAAATTAAAAAAAACAATATCTGATCCCAGAGTCCCAATTAAGGTCATATCCCCCCTCAAACATGAAAGATACACGAATATTAAAAATGCAGGTTAAAAGATAAAATTATACTGAATTTGAATAAATAAGTGTTATCTTTCACATTTCATTCCCGATCATCATGATCATATGACAATTTATTATAAAATCAGTTGATGGTACGCGAAGCCAAATTGGCCTTTGTCATGAGGCTACACGTACCTGGCACCAATTTTATAATGAAAGATCATCATGACACAAAAATTATCAGTTATTTCCAGATTTGTGAATTCATTGACCATATGATCATCTACATGTAGCACATGACTGTAATTGTTTTAATCTTGTTCTTTCAGATTTAAGACAACAGACAATGGAGGCCAGTACAGCTATAATATTGGAATATGTGTAAATGCTGACCCTGAAAAAAAGTTTGGGGAAAATGTTGGAGTTGTACAAAATGAAATAAAAGATAAAGATCCTAGACATTGGGTCATTGGCTGTTATAATAACTCCCAGCTTATTGAAGGAAGTATGTTATACTACATGTATGAACTATTTTACTATAAATTAGACAGCAGCCCTACAATGTGCTACATAGAATGTTGATTCAGAAATTCAACTTCGCTTCTCATTAATTATTTTTCACATTCTCTGCCTAATCATAATCTCCATGATAATTAAACACCAGTGTTGTTCCGATGATCGGAATAAGTAGGAAATCAGTTGGTTGGGCCTGGCAATGTCGATAATCAATTGCGATTTTGTTTAATCGATTGTCGTTAAAGTTTCTGAACTTTTAGCTTATCAATTTCCGGTCTGTTTGTGATTTGCATTTAATATGCGCAGTCAAACAAATAATTACAAAAATTATCAGGATCGGTGACAATAGTCAAACATCCTATAATTAAAGACATAACCAATTTCCTTCTTTATAAACGTGACAAATGCATTGACTATAAACATTTGCAGATTGATGGAATGTTATTTAAAATTAATAACTTTGTATGAAATACTTTCTTTCAATACCGGTACTTGTTATTTGAAAGTGTACATAAAATCATTATGATTTTAGGCAAAATAATTTCTTTGCTTCATTAGAACGTGTTGCAAATTGCCTTTTATTAATGTTTTATCCATTTGTAGCATCAAAAACGTCATATTCCTTTCCAAATTGCTTGCCAAACATCGTTTATTTTTGTAAATTTTCCGAAATTTGTCCGCCATATTGAAAAATATAAGAATCACAAATCGGATACGGTTCAACTATGTAATAATTCCGCATTCTTGCAATTATAAGTTCAGACGCACGAATTACACAATTGAAAGAAAATTTAATGATCACTAAAATGAAAAAAAAGCATTCTACATGAATTAACAGACATTGGCTTAATCCCCTTTGTTTACTGTATATACATGTATTATAATGCAAATGTATTGTTTTATTTTTTTCTGTTAATCTCAAATTTCTTAAAGTTAAAAACTTTATATATCTTTTCTTATTTAGAAGCATTCAAATATTTATACAGCTATTTTATTGAAATTGTTTTGTGAGTTACACCATTGAAATTTAGAAATGTTAGTGTCACTGTTGGTAATTAATGTTGTAACTATGAGATAAAATATGTTCAATATGAATCTTGATTCTTATCAATTCATTGTTTTAATTGCTAAATAAATAGTTATCAAAGGTACTAGGATTATAATTTAGTACGCCAGAATATGAAAAGGAAGCAAAAGATCAAATATGAATATATAAACTCTGCAATAAGATGGAATATACACATTAGACATGTACAATGAGACTAAATGCATGATTTCATTAAAAAAAAATGGGCAAGGTACGATACGATTATAACCGATAGTCGGTTGCTATCAACCGATTGTAATAGATAATCGGTTGAAATTACCAACCGATTATCCAACACTATTAAACACCATTTCTGATTGGTCAATTTGAATTATATTTGTAAGCAAAATTATTATCCTATTTGACCAATGAAATCTATCAAAGGGAGGTAAGCTGGTATTACGTATATGTGGCATCTTTAAAGTAAGAACACGCACGACTCACACTGTTCATTTTAAGAATAGATAAACAATTATAAACCAGGAGTTAGTTTAAATGATTATTTAACTATTTTTATTAAAAATAATCAGATTTATGGTATTATAAAAACCATTAGAGAGTAAAATTCAAAATATAAACAAATCAAGGCTACTATACAGCTTAAGACATTGGGAAAACCCATACATCCCTAATTCCTGAGAAAAAAAATGTTTTCACACAAGATATTTAATGATTGTTAATGTTTTATTTCAGCTGACTGGGTTATATTAGAATATTTAGATGGAAAGCCATATAGTACCCATTGTGGGAAAGAACCAAGGAAAGCCAGGATAATGATCACTTGTGATAGTAGTGTCAAATCTGGAGTAAGTTGTCTCCCCTCTTTAATAATGTCAAATCTGGATTAGTTGTCTCCCCTCTTTAATATAATGTCAAATCTGGAGTAAGTTGTCTCCCCTCTTAAATAATGTCAAATCTTGAGTAAGTTATCTCCCCTCTTTAATAATGTCAAATCAGGAGTAAGTTATCTCCCCTCTTTAATAATGTCAAATCTGGATTAGTTGTCTCCCCTCTTTAATATAATGTCAAATCTGGAGTAAGTTGTCTCCCCTCTTAAATAATGTCAAATCTTGAGTAAGTTATCTCCCCTCTTTAGTAATGTCAAATTTGGAGTAAGTTATCTCCCCTCTTTAATAATGTTTTATGATGTCAAATCTAGAGTAAGTTATCTTCCCTCATTAATACTGTCAAATCTGGAGTAAGTTGTCCACTTTAATGATGTCAAATCTGGAGTAAGTTGTCCACTTTTATGATGTCAAATCTGGAGTTAGTTGTCTACCCTCTTTAATAATGTCAAATCTGGAGTAAGTTGTCTCCCCTCTTTAATGATGTCAAATATTGAGTAAGTTGTCTCCCCTCTTAAATGATGTCAAATCTGGAGTAGTTATCTCCCCTCTTTAATAATGTCAAATTTGGAGTTAGTTATCTCCCCTCTTTAATGATGTCAAATCTGGAGTAGTTATCTCCCCTCTTTAATAATGTCAAATTTGGAGTTAGTTATCTCCCCTCTTTAATGATGTCAAATCTGGAGTAGTTATCTCCCCTCTTTAATGATGTCAAACTTGAGTAAGTTATCTCCCCTCTTTAATGATGTCAAATCTGGAGTAGCTATCTCCCCTCTTTAATAATGTCAAATCTGGAGTAAGTTGTCCACTTTTATGATGTCAAATCTGGAGTTAGTTGTCTACCCTCTTTAATAATGTCAAATCTGGAGTAAGTTGTCTCCCCTCTTTAATGATGTCAAATATTGAGTAAGTTGTCTCCCCTCTTAAATGATGTCAAATCTGGAGTAGTTATCTCCCCTCTTTAATAATGTCAAATTTGGAGTTAGTTATCTCCCCTCTTTAATGATGTCAAATCTGGAGTAGTTATCTCCCCTCTTTAATGATGTCAAACTTGAGTAAGTTATCTCCCCTCTTTAATGATGTCAAATCTGGAGTAGTTATCTCCCCTCTTTAATAATGTCAAATTTGGAGTTAGTTATCTCCCCTCTTTAATGATGTCAAATCTGGAGTAGTTATCTCCCCTCTTTAATGATGTCAAACTTGAGTAAGTTATCTCCCCTCTTTAATGATGTCAAACTTGAGTAAGTTATCTCCCCTCTTTAATAATGTCAAATTTGGAGTTAGTTATCTCCCCTCTTTAATGATGTCAAACTTGAGTAAGTTATCTCCCCTCTTTAATAATGTCAAATCTGGAGTAGCTATCTCCCCTCTTTAATAATGTCAAATCTGGAGGAAGTTGTCTCCCCTTTTTAATGATGTCAAATCTGGAGTAGTTATCTCCCCTCTTTAATACAGTCAAATCTGGAGTAAGGTGTCTCCCCTCTTAGATAATGTCAAACTTGAGTAAGTTATCTCCCCTCTTTAATGATGTCAAATCTGTTTTAACATGAGTATGATAATGGCGTCACAAGTAGCTCTTCTGTACTGTGTCTATGTTATATAAACCTGTTTATTTATCAAAATCTGTATCATAATTTTTAAAGTAAAATTTTTGAGTTTTATAGAATTTAATAATTACCACGTGGATCACTGTTTACATATTACAAAGAAGAAATTAGAAGTGTATTCCTTATTTTGATAGGTTAGCAAATTACCTGGACAAAGGATGCTCATATATATTTCTTTGTTTTTGGGATTCACTGCACATTTGAAGTTTTTTGTGGAAATTATTACTCCTTAAAGTATAATAGATAGACAAAGATTAGTACTATGAACACAATAATGATCAGCAGTACAAGGTCTTCAAAAAGAACATATTGTCTTAAACATCAGTTGACTCATGTCGGGAGTTATTGCCTTTGAACTATTTGTAGTTTCATTTTGTTACTTTATATTTTAAGGAAGAAACTGTTAAAATCTTTGAAGAAGAGACTGACAAATCACAGGATTGTTATTACTTGTTTGAGATATCCACACCTGACATTTGTATAAAAGAACCACCAATAACTATTAGTCTCAGTGTTGGCTCCATATTAGTTATCATGTAAGTACCAGTTATATACCAGTAAATTGAGAACAACCAATAACAATAGGTCTCACTGTTGGCCAAGGTTTAAGCTAGGATTTTGGGGGCTTTAGTCACGTTTGCGCATTATTAAAATCAACCTTGTTTTGTGTAACAGTAAGGATGTATATTACTAGCTTCATCTTTGACTTTGTCAGATTTTAAAGGACTTAGGCATGATTGGCAGTCAGTATTGTATGATTTGACTGTATTGACCCTTATTTTGAAAGATTCTGACATGGGATCCAGAAACTTAATTCAGAATTTCTCTTCAGTTTGTTCCAGGGGACATTCCTGATCAACAAAAGTTGGATTCATTTAAAAAAAAAATAAAAAATTAAGGAATCACAGCAGAAATTAATTTGCAACGATTATATCACTGCATAATCATTATCCTTACATGCCTTATAAAACGTCTAAATAGATATTTGGAAATCATTTCTATTAAGTTGGAACTGTATAAAATCCTTTTTGGAACAATTTTAATAACTGAAAGGAGGCTGTAAACAAACAAGAATAGATCACATTAACTACTTTCGATTCTAAAATGAAACGAAAACGGGAAGTGACACGTAAATAATAAATGAAAAACGAGTCAGGATTCATCATGAAATTATCAGTTTTTGACTAAATTCCTTTAGTAAGAGATATATATTTGTCTTTCTCGTTTAATTGATTCTGAACGATTTCATTTTAACGTTTTTAATGTCTATAAATAGTCATAGAAATGCTTTAAATGCGAACTGTCCGGGGGGGGTGTTACAATTTTGAACACATGACGAACTATACTCCGACTGATTGATTGATTTTCCTGGGGAAATAATTATGATGGTCAATTGTGAGGTTTATTAATAATTAACAGATTAGTAACCCATCGGATGGCAATAAGCAGATTAGTTGTAATCACAACTTGTAACACCTGTTGAAAATGTTAATTACCTTTGGGTCATAAACTTGTCAAAATCATAAAGACAGGTAGATTTATAGTATTTTAATGCGAAAATATTTTTACACTTTGAAAATTTAATTGACGAAATTGATTTAAAATACTTTCGTCAATGCGAAAAACCCTTTCGTAAATTACGAAAATGACGAGCACTAGCAAAATCACTGGTGTTGGCTCCATATTAGTTATGTAGGTAACAGTTTATATAAAACAGTAGATTTACCTATTAGTTGATATTTACATGCAAATATAGTTAGATCTATTATCTCATCATGGTTTGTGAATACTTTAAATTTTTCAATATATGAGCTGTTTGGATAGAAATCTACCTTGTACAACTGAATATTAAAACATCTGTTGACCTATTTGTGATTGACAAATCTGTACAGAAAGTGGTTGTGTGTCTGTACATCCTCTTAGGACTTCTGTATAACAGACTGGTACGTTAAACTCTTTGTTTACATAATTATTTTGTGGTCGTGTTCCTGCACTAGGAGACAAGGATCTGGAAATTTTTTCACCTAATTTTGAGATTTCTTAAAAGTTGGTGCACTTTTTCAAAAAAGATGGTCAAAATCACATTACTGAGTATGCTCACACTCGTAGCCTCAATGAGCTTGTTTTACTTTTGCTTTCGTCGCATTTACTTCATGACTTTTTCTACCATTTTCCTAAAATCCTTCAAGAGCAGTTAAGGGAAGGCAACAGTGTATATCCTCTTAGGATTTCTGTATAACAGAATTGTACTATAAACTCATTGTTTACATAATCATTTTGTGGTGGTGTTCCTGCACTTGGAGATATATTTTTATTTACAGATTCATTGTTGTTGTGTGCCTGTACATCCTCTTAGGATTTCTGTATAACAGACTTGTTCTTGGAGCTAAAGGAAAGGAACAGATACCTAACTACAGTTTCTGGCAGGACTTTGGCAACTTACAAGCTGTATGTAGTTTTGTTAATATCTCTACAAACAATAGAACATTCAAAAAATGTTATCTTCAGAGGCATTTTAATATGACCGCAAAACATTTTTAGACAATTTTTAAAGAAGTGTAAGGGAGGTAATCCAAACACATTCAAAGTAAAATGTGTATGTTTAGATTTACCCTCCTTACACTACTTGTAAATAATGGTATAAAAATGTTGTATTGTCTTCAGACAATTAGCTGTCAATTTATTTTTATAAGTAACAGTTACTAAATTCACAACAGCATAGTGTTTTGCACAAAAGCAAAACATTGAATATAAATTCAAATCATATTAACCAATTCTAAATTCTTACAGAAACCTATTATGTGTCAAATAGTAAATTATAATCCAAATTCAGACCTGTATCAAGCGTGAATATTGTGTCCATTTTAGCCCAAACTGTTCAGGGTTGGACCTATGTGGTTGTATTCAGATGCGCTCAGCGAAGCAATTTATTTGAAATGTTTTGGGGGTAAGGAGGCTTTTTTCAAACTATTCTCATTTTCAAAAAAAGAAACAACAGTTTTACTATCAGAAATTGTCTAGTGCATTTTACATCAGAAACTAAAAAAAATCAGTTAGCAGGAAGTATCATCTTCTTTCAGTAATGATTTTGATGTTTAACATTTAAATAATTTGTAACTCTTTAACCACACAATCTGTGTAAATTGGTATCCCACTAATGATAATGACTCCAGATCTAGAACAGACAGTTATTATTTAAACTCCCTGGCTACTGTGGCCCTGACACAGAAGTGTCAACTCAATAATAATTTCTTTCTTATTTGGTCTCTTGTGGAGAGTTGGCAATCATACCACATCTTCTTTTTTATATAATATAGGTTTTTAAAATATGAACCCAGTATGTGAAAACAATCTTTTGAAATGCATGGTATGTGTAAATAGTTTTCTGATTGTTTTCTCCTTTTAATTTACAGGATGGTTGTAATTATTTATGTCGTACTGGAATCAGATCAGAATCTAAACCATACAAAGGTTTAGGTGATGACCAACTACAGGAAGAAGATGACCGGGATGACCATTTACTGCCGATGTAAAATGCAGTTGTTTTCTTTGATTGTGAAACTACATTTAAATTGAGAGTTGTCTGCCATGGAAAGTATTTATAGACCTGTTAACAGATCAGCTCAGGAAAAGATTCGTTAAAGATACAGCTAATGACCCATACTGGATCCAAGTTAACTTCAGCAATTCTAGCTATGGAAGGGAACCAGTGTTTGGGCCAATTGCTGAGCCTGGTATATAGGAAATGTTATATACTGTGATAAAATATGTGTTTTGGTGATTGAACATTCCAAAGTAAATAAATGTTTAATTTTAAATCTAAAATGGGTGTAAATAGCTACAAAAACAGTCATCAGATCTCATACAAAATTTTCTGTCCTAGTTATTTTTTGAGGTGGTCCTTTAAGAAAGTTTGCTGGTCCTCACAATTATTTTTATGGCAAAATACCACAATTATGTCTGTTCTTTGCCAAGTTTGGTGGTTTAAACATTCTAACAAACCACTTTTCAAGATCTCTGTTCTTTAATCATCATAGATCCTAAGATATCAGATGTATTTTAGTAATTTCTAGAAACAGGATGGTATTTCAACCATGTATGTTTGTGAACTTGTGGGGAGAGCAGTAATGATATTCAAATGTTTCACAGATTTTGAAATACCATCCTGTTTCAAGAAATTACAGGATCATGTTCAGAACTTGAAAGTAAATCATTTCATATATTATCACCTTTAGGCAATATAGAATCCACATTACCATGACATACATGAAGCTTTTAAAGAACAGGGGGTGGGGAGAAAGTCATTGTATATCATATCATGTACTCTGGATTCATTTATTTAAGGGTTTCCAATTTTCTTGGATTGAGGAAAAGTTGTATTTTCTATTTATATGATTTGATCATAGTTTTGCCAGAGTCTGCATACAAGCATATAGTAAATTTGTATGTGTACTTGGTTCTTTTACATCCTCAAAGTCCACGAAAAATTGTACCCATGAAAAATAATGAATCTACGGAATCAAACATGATACTGTTGTATCCGTTCTAATTTAGGTATGTTTTTTTTTTCAATGTTGAGAATATTATGAATGAATGTTATGAGATGATATGTATGACAGAAATATTCATTAATGAACAAATACACATTGTATAGATATTGTAATAAATTGTTTTAAGTGTTAGTGGGGACAATACAAATTTATATCTCTATAAAGGTTTATTTACTACTGTGTTATCATTGATTGTTATTTCTGTTTTGACATTGTGTGACAATGAATAGTTTACGTGACTATGAATATTTTCATTCTTTTTTTTCTTCTCCATATCTATAACCATGTCAAGTAACAATCATATTTACAGAGTTTTTGATATGACCTTTTGACCTTTACCTATTGACCCGGCTTATACTTCTTCAACTGTAAATACACAAATTTTTGCAAATCTTTTTTCATGTGATTTTTTACCAAATGGACAAAATATATATTGAGATTGATAATTGAGATTCAGTTAATCTGTGTAAAAGTAATGATAATACATTTACAAAACAAGTTATAAATTTTGTAAAACGTATCCTGTTGCAAAAAACAAACACCACAGAATTTTTCTGAATATTTAATATCAATCGGGAAAACATTTAAAAATTAAAGACTTTTATTTTAAAAAGTGTCTTTATATATTATTTAGTATAATCAATTTAACAAGCAAACCATTTAACTGTGATTTTCATTAGGGTTATGGTGCATTGAACAAGTTTATTTTTAAATGGTGTGCGAAATATATAACTCTGAATTGATTGATTATTCTGTATGATAATGTAGAGTAAGATTGATATTAACCATTTTAAGAATTTCTACCCTATTTGATAAATGGCTGAATTATTCTTAGTCCTGGTAATAATAAATAATTTTATTCCCAGTGTTAAGAATTAGAATTGAATTTTAAATTTTCATCTTTATTTTTTAATTCAATTGATATAAAAAAAAAGTAATGTTGTGCTTTCTATCAATGTTTTAATGCTTTATTATCATATTTTATGGTTTGCAGAAAGTTTACATTTTACATAATATTGAATTGAAATCCATTTTTCCGTTATTATTTATACCTTTCCAAAGTTAAATTTTTATTATAAGATGTGGGAAAGGGTTTCGAAGTATTCCTATACATTTTTTTCTGTGCACTGTGCAGAGGGATCACATGGTTGACAGAAATTATACTTTACACAAAAGTTTGAAATGTTTACATCTATTTATTGTGTAATACTCATTTGTCATTATATAGTGCTGTTTTGTGTATTAAATGTTGTGATTTATTTGTGCACATTTCTATGTATTTAAAGAAAAACAATTGTTGACTGTGAAATTTATATCTTTTGTTTATACCTGAAAGACAGATCTCAAGTGGGTTAAGATTTGATAACCTTCAACTAAATTTAGTGATCCAATATTTTTATTTTTTAAAGTGCCAATCTGCCCAAGAATCAGGCAGAGGTGAAAACATGACTAACAAAACCACTAAACTATACCCTCAATTAATTTCAGAATGTATATTGGTGCATGAATATAACATTCTTTTCCTTTCCCTGTTCTGGTAATTCAAGATAAAATTTAGTTAACGTGGTCTGGAAATTAACAATTAAGGGGAGGTAACTTATCAGTCTATCAAAATTTATCTTCAAGTTGATATTTTTTAATTACTGGACATGCAGAAGGAAAGACCTACCTACTCTATCAAACTGAGGATGAGGGTACATTCAAAATATGAAGGTTAGGGTGGTGGTTTTTTTTTACCATGTTTTGATTTTTTTCTAAATTTGCCTGATTCTTACAAAGTCTGTCATTTTGTTGCCGGCTAAACTCCAAGTGGCAAACACTCTGAAGCTTCAGTATAATTTTTTTCAGATTTCAGACACATTCAATGTACTGAAATGACAACTTTAAATTAATTTTTTATATATGTTTGCTTTACAAGTACTGTGTATTCAGTTATTTTTGTGTATACCAGTTTTTTGTGGATTGTGAAAAAAAATGTAATTTTCCTGGATATTTGATTAAGTGGTTTTGACTGATTCTGCATTCAAACCTTCAGTAAATTTACATTTCGTTGAACATTTAAATTCTTGATTTATATATTCAAAGAAATCTATGAAAATTAGTATCACAGGAATAACAATGAATCCACAGTATTCCATATTTCCTGTCATCTGTTTTCTCCTTGTTATTTCTTGTATTTTCATTCAGATTTTGGTGTTGATTATTTTTATGATAATAAATTATAAGAAAATTAATAGTTTTAAGTTTCTGTTACCTGTACAAGACACTGATTTAGATCTGAAACCATCATTCTGAACTGAACAGCTCTTAAAAGTCTGAACAATAAATTATAAAGGCATTTCCTGTCTTTCAGTCAATTTTCAGACACATACACTGCAGAAAATTCAGTACTGTTCATACAATTTACTTGCAAATAATTAAGATTGATTGATTGTTGGTTGTTCAACGTCCAGTGGCATAGGCAATATGCTGTTCCTTTAGTCATCATGGTTTAATGACTGCATATTTTAGATAATTTACATGTGAAAGTATTGCTATTCTAATTTTAACATTTGCATTCTACTATAATTGGTATTGTGATTTGAGAAACACATTGGAAAGGGATTGAGTGATCTCCAGGTTTTCACTGTAACCTTTTGGTATGCCAGTATTGGAATTATTGACTTTCATTCCCCTTCTGACACAGTTGTTTGCACTCCGTCCATCTGTCTGTCCATCCACCAGTCTTGCAAATCAGTTTTCTTCATGCTTGAAGATATTGATTTAATAATTGGTACAGTGTTCTTGATAAATTACCGATCAAGTTTGTTCTAGTCTGATGATTTTATGCAGAGTTACTCATGGTTCTTGGAAAATTAACTCAAATAATCAGTTTACCACACTTTTTATCATCATGCTTGAAGATATTGACTTGATAATTGTTATAAAGTTTACACCATGACAAGTTATAGATCAAGTTAGCAGTTTGTTCCAGTACAATTTATTTTTAACAGGTAGGGGACAATGTATTGCCATGCAATACTCTCAGAATACTAACCCTTTATAGAACAAGTTTTCTTTGACATTTAGGTTACAAGAGCGCAATTATTCATAATGCATTTTCCATAGGGTACCACTGGTGTTTTTTTCTCTCAAAGACTACACAAACAAGGGAAAAATAGGTAGCAGTTCCTGTTACTAGAAATGCCAGTGTTGCATTACAACCAAAAAATATATAGGGTCATGCGGCTCAAATTGACTTAAAAATGCAGTTGAAAAAATCGTATCTTTTTTTGCTTAATGAAAAAGGCACATTTTTAATGGCTTTGACGTGCAGAAATGGAAGATATTTTCTATACTTCGTAAAATGTGGATATGATTTTCGTCAATTTTTACGCCAAATTGGATAAGCTTTCGATTAAATGTAATTCCTATCCTGTATTATCCAATCAGAAGCCGTATAGGATTCTATTCTGAGTACCATTTTGGGGTAAAAAACTTGCCAGTAAAATGTAAACAAATAATTGCACTCTTGTAACCTATAGGGGCATTTTATAGCTTACTATATGCAGTAATGGTTTTGCTCATTGTCAAAGGCTGTACTGTGACCAAAAGCCTCTGCTTCTTCATCATTTTATCTCTCTTGGATATATGTCTGTTTGGCAATCATACCTTAATGATTCATATCTCAATGAAAAAAAGTCTGCTCATCTCCCTGTCAAAAGCCATGTTTTGTGTAGGAATTAAGACAAAAACCCTGCAGACATTCAAGTTATACAGAAAGTTTCTTTCAAACAGACCACAAGAAACATTGCTATGCTAAAAACACATTTTCAACAACATGCAAATCCTCATGATGGTGAAAGTCATGGATAAAGAAGGTAGTGAATACTTGGTCCTGATACCAAACAGATAAAATGCAGAGTGACCAATCCCATCCTAACATGGCAGGTAAGTTACATACATGTTAGAGAAAACAAGAATGTGTCCATAGTACACAGATGCCCCACTCGCACTATCATTTTCTATGTTCAGTGGACCGTGAAATTGGGGTCAAAATTATAATTTGGAATTATAATTAGAAAGATCATATCATAGGGAACATGTGTACTAAGTTTCAAGTTGATGTAACTTTAACTTCATCAAAAGCTACCTTGACCAAAAACTTTAACCTGAACTTCGCACTATCATTTTCTATGTTCAGTGGACCATGAAATTGGGGTCAAAACTATAATTTGGCATTAAAATTAGAAAGATCATATCATGGGGAACATGTTTACTAAGTTTCAAGTTGATTGGACTTCAACTTCTTCAAAAACTACCTTGACCAAAAACTTTAACCTGAAGCGAACGGACGGACGAACGGAGGCACAGACCAGAAAACATAATGCCCCTCTACTATCGTAGGTGGGGCATAAAAATCTTCATACTAGTGAGGCCATTTGTACATATATAGATTTTACCGTCAAAAAGTATACTAATAGCAGTTGTCAATATTTACATTTTAATAATAAACATAACATTTATGACATGGTATTATGAATGTAATGACATGAATCCAAGACTGCTTTACCATACAGGCCTATTCTAAGAAAAAGGTGCACTTTTTAAAGGACCCTTTTTCAATCTTTTTTTTTTTAGATCTAAATGTTTGAGTGCAGCTCAGTTAAAAATAAACAACATTTATTCAGATTTTTCAGACACTTCCCTATAATCAAAAATAAAATGGTCACAAAATTAAACAAAAGCAATTTATTTTAAATTTTTGACCAAAGTGCTGAATATTAATTCGAATTCTCTATGTAGCTTCATGGTTCAGCAATTTGAATATTTTGTTTAAGTTTTTCAAACTTACTGAGTAATTGACGATAGTCAAGTCTTAATCAATTTGAGTTTTTATCAGAGGAAAATATTTTTTTCCTTTTTTCGAATCACAAAAAGAAAGGTCAATATTGTCCCACTTTACTCAGATTTTACAATATTAACTACATATTGTCCAATAAGTCATAATCAGATCGTATTTCAACCCAATAACTTCCATCACAACATGTTCTATCTGAAATTTCAGTTTCTTGGAGGTGGTGGTGGTCCTCTCATACCGGGTGGTGGTGGACCTCTCATACCTCTGGGGGGTGGTGGTCCACGTGGTCCAGGCCCTGGTGGACCTCTTGGTGGACCTCCCATGCCTGGTGGTGGGGGTCCTCTCATCCCTGGGGGTGGGGGTCTGCCACCAGCTGAAAACAATAATCAGTATGTTATCTTATAACCTATCAAATGTGTTGTAACTTGAGGAAGACAAATAAAAATACAGTTTTATCTTCTGTAAAATAATTGGGATATTTTTATTATCGGGAAAAATGCAAAACGGTTAAAATTGCAATAATGTAATTATGCATTTTGAAATTTTTGATATGAATTAAACAGGATTTTTCTCACTATAGTAAAACCAGATGCTCCGCAGGGCACAGCTTTATACGACCGCAAAGGTTGAACCCTGAACAGTTGGGGCAAGTATGGACACAACATTCAAGCTGGATTCAGCTTTAAATTTGGATTGTGATTAAATAGTTGACACAGCATAGGTTTCTGACACAGAATGAATGTGGTCTAATGAATTTAAAAATTTTTTTTCCCTTTGAGCAATTCACTATGCTGTTGAATATTAATCCTCTCAAAAAAATGTTTGAAGAAATTTTCTTTTTATTTATGAAATCTGAAATGAGAAAAAATTAACAAAGTTTAATTTTGGACCCTTTTGGCCCTTAATTCGTTGGGACCAAAACTCCCAAAATCAATCCAAACCTTCCTTTTGTGGTCATAAACCTTGTGTTAAAATTTCATAGATTTCTATTAACTTATACTAAAGTTGTTGTGCAAAACCCAAGAAAAATGCTTATTTGGGCCCTTTTTGGCCCCTTATTCCTAAACTGTTCGGAAAAAACACCCCAAATCAATCCCAACCTTTCTTTTATGGTCATAAACCTTGTGTTTAAATTTCATAGATTTCTATTTACGTTTACTAAAGTTAGAGTGCGAAACCCAAATGTCTTCTGATGACGACGACGCCAACGTGATACCAATATATATGACCACAAATTTTTCAATTTTGCGGTCGTATAAAAATAAAATCACATTTTAGTCTAAAATGACAAAATGGCAATAATAAATTCAAGCAATTAGTTCTGAATTTACAGTATTCCAGGTAAAATATTTCAATGAAACTAGCTGATGTTCTAGAATTGAGTCTGAAATAAGATTTAGACCCTTAAAAGCATGTGTAATATTAAAGTCTCCCTCTGTATGGCAACAATTCAATCATAAAGTTTTATAGTATCTGTCAAGACATTCAAATGATTTATGCTATACACATGATACATATCTTTTTACAATCAGACATTTCAAGACAGAATATATCCAATACTATGCATTCATTTGTTTTCGTGAATTGAGGAAAATTTGTGGGGACATTTGATTTTGAGGATGCCAAAGTCTAAAAAAAAAAGAGCATTTTTAAGCCTTACTTGAAGGATGACTTTGACCTATGATTGTTTACATTTTACACAATATGAAATTCCATGAGAGTTTTCTCATTGGCATTCGAACCACATCCTCTTATTTCTATTTTGAAATTTTGTTCTTCACTGAAAGTTGAAGGGCGTACAGTGACCTATAGTTGTTAATGTCTGTGTCATTTTGGTCTCTTGTGGATAGTTGTCTCATTGGCAATCATACCACATCTTCTTTTTTGTATTTATTAAAAATCCTGGATAATCTTTAGCCCAAGAAATTAATGAAAATTTGAACCCACAATTTATAATGAATCCTCACCATACTCCTACAGTGATAATAAAATAACATTCTGATTTACTTACGGAATGGTGGTGGTCTCATTCCTGGTGGTGGTGGACCGTTCCATCCAGGAGGGGGAGGGGGTCTCATCCCTGGTGGAGGAGGGGGTGGGGGTCCTCCTTGTCCTGGGTATGGAGGTCTCTGCTGGTTATTCCATCCTGGAGGGGGAGGTCCTGAAATTAGTGAAAAACAAATCAATTTATTCTTTTTTTTTTAAATTATGACATTCATTCATGAAGCTGTGTGGGTGGACTAAAATGTATGAATGCTCTAACAGTATACATTTTGCTGTTATAGATTAGGGAGTATTTTTGTCTGCAAGTATTTTTTGGTTTATAATTCAGCTGAATTAAAGTTGTGTTTAAATAACTTCTACCAAAGTCTCCAATCTATTTTCCAATCAAGCGCAGATTTTTGGTCTCTTTTGCAGTTGATGATAAAGTATTATAAAACAAGCAACAAATGATATAGTCATTCTAACTTATTTCTGAATTTACCAACATATTCAATAAAACAGGAAAAGGTATGCAAGTGAATGTACACTTATTTTTCCTTGTATGTCATATTTGATGAATACATATACTTTAAATGCAATCCTTACACTAATTTCTGCACTTAATGCACAACAACTCTATATAAGATTTAATTAACCAATCATGGTGCCCAAAATTTGAGATAAACAATCAAATGAATTACAAAACGAGCACAGAGAATGATTAGAATGAGTAAAAGGATTAAAGTACATTTAAACTAAAAAAAAACCATGAATATATATTAATCTGACTTTTGCTTCAAAGAAACATAAACTGGGTACCATACTTTTATTTGTGTCTAAGGGTTTGTGTTTAGCATTTCTTTCTCAAATAAAACAATTCAAACTTATAAGAAAAAGTCAACTAGACAAGGGAGATAATTACACTGCATAAATATTTGTATCATTTCTGAAAACATCTCATCTGAATGCAATATATTTAAAATAACAATTATAATGTGACAACAGCTAGAAATGTTACTAAGTTAAATGAGATGAATGTTACAACAATCTGCATGGATGATTTCCAAGGAAAATATCAGCAGAAAATATATTTCTTTCATTAACTATGAGGAAGAATATTTATTTAAGGACTAACTGTAAACAATACCCAAAACTCTATTTTTAAAACCAAATTTATTGGCAGCCTAAATGCACACTAGAAGCATTGAAATTGAATCTCGTATGTGTAACAAACTTCAGTTAATTATTTATATGATTTATTTTACACCTAGGACTATATTTTATGTTATCTCTTATTTTCACTAACACCGGTAATCTAGTCAAGCAGACCTTGTTTATCACGTGATTACGCACCTATTGAAATTTAACAGGTGAGTCTCAAATCAGTCGGCACATGATCATTGAGAGTAGCACACGTTTGTGCAGTTGGGTTTGTGGTTTAGATAGCAATTTGGACATTATAATTGTCAGGACAGGACATGGATGTCCAAAGGCTAATTGAAACAACACTCAGGTAAGTTATTTTACTTATATTTTATGGTACATTGAGGTCAATTTGCTGTCGAGATGATATTTCTTGCTCGCGGTCCAAATGTACGGATAATTGCCATATTATTCATATTTATAGATAACGTAAGTAATTTTTGGGTTCAATTATTATTTTGCAGGGGTTTTTAGGCCCGGTTTTAGTGTGCGTTGGCACGTTGCTAATTGTCGACTGGTTGGAGATAATGGTGTCGATGAATTAATGGTGTCGGGGTTAAAAATGGTAACAACTCGGTGATATATTGGTTGGAGTTACAACGCATGGAGGCGGTGATAAATTTATAGTCCGTTTCTATTTATTTGGAGCAAAAAGTCCGTAAAATTATATACATTTTTAGTTGAGAAATCGAGAAGTCCGTGCAGTATTTATGCAGTTTAAAGCAGTTATAGTTTGTTATTCAGCATTATATTTATTCATACAAATTTAGTGTTCTCTTCAATCAATTTAGAAGCAACCAGATATATGTGAAAATTAGTTAATTCGTCCGTTTAATTATAAAGAGAAATTTAAAGGGGAACAACCCAGTTCATCATTTACATCTACAGTACGTACAACGAGGAACGTATCCGGGCAGTGTGCGGAAAGTGTGCAGGCCGAAATTTGTTTGATTTATGTTTATTTCATGACATTTTGTTTTGTTCCGTGTGTGTTTATTTAGTTACATTTGTGTTCTCATTTCATATTACATTTTTTGTTGAATTTACTTTATTTTGTTTTGTTAATTAAATTTATATTTTAATTTGGTTTTGTATGACATTGGCCACCTGACAATTCCCAAAGAACTTACTTCGTTACAGTATGTCAAAGAGTTATTGTTCTTTCTGGGCTACACCTAGCAATTATGGAATTCCCATTCATAGAGATAAAATGTAGCCGATAAACATCTTCCATTGCCTCTCCAGTAAACCCATATTTGCAACCCTCAAATCAACAATTGATAGTAACAAATCTTCAATTACTGTATTGTTATTTCTTAACCTATAATTTTGTTATTATACATACCTGGATATCTTGGGGGTCCTGGCTGTGAGTAATGTGGAGGGGGTGGGGCATGTGATGCCTGTGCCCCCGTTGTTCCTGGCATCGATGAAGGTGGTGGAGGTCTCTGCATTGGGGGATGCATGAATGGCATCTGTCCTAAAATTAAATCATAATTGTTCAATATAAACAGTAAATCTGGACTTGATAGGATCACTATCAAATAAACTGATTATCACTTTTTTCTTAAATTTCCCTTAATCTTTTTTGTGATAATTTTTCATTTCATGTTTCAATTCAGAGAATTGTTTTCTTAGTTGAGTAGAGTGAAAATACAATAACTTCATAAGCCAAAGTCATTGACATCATCTTGGAAACTGATTATCAATGATGTTCCTCAGCTTTATCTTATCTCAGAGCTGTCACCCTTTCTATGAGATAAAGCTGAAAAACACAAAGCGTATTGACAGAAAAACAATCAATAATCTAATGTCATATATGTTTTCAGTGGAGCAACGTTAACTGCTCATATATAAAATAAATAACTTATATGTTACCACAACAACAAACATCTCACTGATATTTACCTGGATGTCCTGGTGGAAATGGTGGCATCCCCATGGGTGGCACAGGTGGTGGTGGCAGATGTTGTGATGAGGGTGGTGGCACTGGAGGAGGAGGAATATTTGACATTGATGTTGGAGGACCTGAAATAGAAATTTTATTAAACTTTTTGGATTTCAGTTAGATCCTAGTTGTTCAGGACAATAATTGTTTTTTAGACCAATAGATTGTTTGATTACAAGTCTTTTTCGTCAGGTCATATTTGCTTCACCAATCAGTTAATTACATAGTCATAAGTGTATTCCTATTTCTTTTGTTGTGTCATTCTGTGAGATTAGTTTTGTACAATAATCTTTACACATATTGGGTACTTTGAGAAAATCTTTCTTTTTTTTGCATTATTGTTTTCATGGTTTTTTAGGCATACATGTATATTTGAAATAATGCCTCTTGCCTTTAATTCACTCTGGTTAAACAGTTGAAAAAGATTTTCTTTTTCCTGGGTGAAATTCCTTTCTAAGACATCTAGAATTTGTTGTTTAATGTAGGAGATCTTATGAAACCTTTGTAGCCTTTAAATTTGTTCACTTCTAGTAGTCCCTTGGTAAAATCTAGTACCACTTTTCAACTCATCGTGTAACTTTCAAGTTAGGGCTCCTGATTTATTTTGTGTTGTCTATTAAATGTCTACTAGAACACACCCGCGAAATCGCGGGCATATACAGCTTGTAGACTGTTGTAGGATGATTTTTTGAAAAGATATTATGTATGGAAAATTTCATAAAAGGTATCAAAAGCCCTCTCCATTTTTCCAAAGTCCGATATTTGTTTCCTTTCTGTTAAATTTAATTATTTTCGTGTGTCTGGCCTCATACCACAATTATTCTTCTCCTTTGCTACACTGCTTCTTTTGGTTAAAGTCAAATCAAATTAACAATTTGCACCGTTTCAAACATGAAATATATGTAACTGCTTATATATAGACCATTATTAGTCTAATAAAATATGCTTCTAGGACAATCCATCAGTGTTTTCTTTTTCTTTTGAGAGCCTTATTAACATGCCAATGGTAGGATATAAATCATGTATAAATGACTAAGGCTAATTTGAGGGGTGGTCGGACGGGTCCTGATCCCGAAATTCCGGGCTTAAAACCATGAAATCCCGAGATGCAGAATTTAAAGAAATGCATATCCCGAAATCGAAAAATATATTCCCGGATCCTGTAAGGATCAATCCCCAAATCCCGAGCTTAAAAACACCTGATCCCGACGCCCTGAAAAAGGTCCTGTCTACTTCTAATCTCTACCTTACTTTCATTTTTGTGGTATGACCCCTTAAATAGTAAAAATTTCAAAGAAAACAGTAGACAGAATTTCTATACTAACATACTAACATAGAAAGTCCCTGACAGAATACAGACAGTATCTATATAGTTAAGTAGTATAATCGTAGTTTAC
This sequence comes from Mytilus galloprovincialis, assembly GCA_037788925.1. Classification (NCBI taxonomy): domain Eukaryota; kingdom Metazoa; phylum Mollusca; class Bivalvia; order Mytilida; family Mytilidae; genus Mytilus; species Mytilus galloprovincialis. The sequence continues at coordinate 73,655,465 of CM075342.1, read as the reverse complement.
ATGTAGATAAATGCGAAAAATAATTGTCTTCTCTAAGGAGGTATAATAGTTGTGGTTCTTGCGATCTAAACACCATGATATGAAACGCGAAAAATAATTGTCCTCTCTAAGGAGATATAATAGTTGTGATTCTTGCGATCTAAACACCATGATATTGAGAACGCTCTGAATGGCTTACTTTTTTCCCATTTTTGTTATCCATCATACGATTGGTTGTGCTTGTGTCAAATGTTTTACTTATTTTAATATATATACAACTGGTATGACCCCTTAAATAGTAAACATTCCAAAGAAAACAGTAGACAGAATACAGAGAGTCTATATATTAAAGTAGTATAATCGTAGTTTACATGTAGATAAACGCGAAAAAATAATTGTCCTCTATAAGGAGGTATAATAGTTGTGATTCTTGCAATCTAAACACCATGATATGGAGAACGCTCTGATTGGCTTATTTATTTTTCATTTTTGTTATCTATCATACGATTGGTTGTATTTGTGCATCTTTAAAACCGGAAGTCTCATCTATGACTAAAAGTCAGTTCGATGACGGAATCATATCCAGACTCCTTTTTTGTCGTTTTTCTCCCAAAATAACTCAATCTGAATAATCATAAGAATGGATGACAAATGCGACTATGCATGTTACCTATAGGACACAGAGGCATGATGATTGATTTATTGTGGAAGGAAGAGAAGCGACACCCAAAATGAGGTCTTCTCGTTTAATAGTATAGATTTATGTTTGTAAAAATTTAAGCTCAAAATATATCTTTTCTACAAAATAAAATCTATCCTTTTTTTGACAAACCTGCTTGTCCTGATGACATCATTCCTCCCATTGGTGGAGGAGGTGGAGGGGCCATGGATGATGAAGGTCCTGGACCTGGGGGTTGCTGTGGAGGGGGTGGGGCATCTGCAAACAACTGATGGGGTCTGTCTGTTAATGATAAGGGATTCTTGGCAGCCAATAGTCTCTCTGAAATAGAAATAACAAGAAAATACAGTATAAAGTAAAAAAAAAAACATTCTGTCCAGAGAAATACATGTATTACAAAAGTCTTTTTTCTAAAAATTCTTTGCATCAAATTGACCAAAAAAATTAGATCAACATTAGAGAAATCATTTTTGAAATTAAATAAGGGTAAATCATACCGAATATGAAATTTTCCTGAATTGACATATATAACTGATGTCCACTTCATTTGAACTCTGGTGGATAGCGGTCTCATTGGCAATAATACCACATCTCATTGTTGTTATATAAAACATGTTCCCTGTTTTGAAACAATTGAAATATTCCACCTCACTCTGAGTACAACTTTTGATTATTATCACTCTTTCATTTCCTTTTATCAATCAGAATAGTAAGAATGTTTAAAATATCTGATTTAATCTCCCCTTACTGGGGTTTCAAAAAGGGTAAGATTAAGTACTAGGACGAGAGATCAGAAGTTTCATCAAAATTGACCAAATTTCAATGTGACTACTAAAAGACAAGTCTACTCTAAATATGAACTCCTGTACCCGTTTTGTGATAAGTTTCTCAGTTAAATCAAAGAATTAGAATCATTAAATTAAAGTGTTATGAACTGGCTGTTTCTGTATTAGCTCTGTTATAGACTCTCGATCATCTGGATTGGCAATAGGCTCTTCGATTCTAAGGAGGTAATATACCTATTAACCTCCAATCTATAACAGGGCCAATACAGAAATACAGTTATTACAACTAGTATAAGATAGAAAAGTACCTCTAACAGACTGGTAAGGTGTCAGTTAACATTAAAGATAATGAACCAATACCAATCTGAAAGTTTTACCATAAATCAAAGATTACACCCCCCCCCCCCCTTTTCTGAACCCAAGTATTGATACCTGCTGCTGATCCATGTCTTTCTCCTTTTGAATCTTTTTTAAATGCATATGAGATCGTTATAGCTCTATTGCACAAATATTGTCCGTTCATAGCTTCTATGGCTGCATCAGAGGCTTCAAAACTGGCAAAGTTTATAAAGGCATATCCTTTAGAGTTTCCTGAATCTGGATCTCTCATGATCTATAAATAAAAATAAAGATGATGAAATCCAGGACAAGAAGTCATAAAGTTTATAAAGGTATATCCTTTGGAGTTCCCCAAATCTGGATTTCTCATGATCTTTATTAAAAATAAAGATGATGAAATCCATGACAAAAACTGGCAAAGTTTATAAAGGTATATCCTTTGGAGTTTCCTGAATCTGGATCTCGCATAATCTATAATAAAAACAAGCATTCTATCAGTTAAAAATAAATTGAACTGAAACAAAATGCTAATTTGATCTATCATCTATAACTGATCATGGTTTTAACTATAGATACATAACAAATATCAAGTGCAGAAAGCTGTTTATTTGAGTGAATTTTCTAAGTTTAAGGACCATAACTATGCATAAAATCTTCTGCCTGGGATATATAAGTTTCGTACCTTTGGTGTTTGTAATATGACTCCAAAAGCACTAAATGTATCATATAACAGTTTCTCGTCAACTTCAGGGTCTAAGTTACCGATAAATATGTTGGCTCCTACGTCTAGGTTCTTCTGATGTGCAGAGGCCTACAAATAGTCAAAGTGAATTTTGTATAATAAATTTTAATCAACTTAAGTTTGATTCAGACTTGCAGTGTTATCCTCCAGGTATGTTTAGCATCATGGTAATGTGATACCTCATGTACTATATCTCTTAAATGTGATGCTATAATTTCATTGAAGGCTGTGAGGTAAACTAAGTGGTTAACTTCAATGACAATTGGTCTCTTGTGGAGAGTTGTCTCATTTGCAATCATACCACATTTTCCTATTATTTTATAAGACTAATCTGCCCCAACCGTACATCTTTCATGAAGATCACTAGCTAAAGTTCACTTTATTAACCCATACAAATTTACCATATTAAAGTTATGTAGACAAAACACTCATATGGCGTATTAAATTATAAGTCTGGTATCTTTAATAACTATTAGCTTGTTGTTATGTTCTATTGTATTGTTTATTTGTGTGTTTCTCTGTCCTGTGTGTTCTCCCATTTATTTGTATTGTAGTCTTGTCATGTTATGTTGTCATCAAAGTTATGTTTAACATTGCCATTAAAGTGGGAGGTTTGGCTAGTCACAAAACCAGGTTCAACCCACCATTTTTGTAACAAGTCAGGAAATTATCCATTGTTATATTATACTATTCGTTTCTGTGTGTATTGCATTTTAGTGTTGCTATTGTGTTATTGTTCTCCTCTCATGTTTGATGTGCTTCCCTCAGTTTTAGTTTGTAACCCAGATTTGTTTTTCTCATTTAATTTATGAATTTGAAAGGTGGTATACTACTGTTTCAATTGTTTACCTTATTAACCCGGACAGGTTTACCATATAATTTTATCATGTTCATAATTTTTATAGCATAATCTGCATCTTCTTCTCCCATGAATTCCACAAAACCATATCCCTGATGACTCTGTGTTACACGGTCCTTGGGCATGTGGACATTCACTGAAAAACAATAAAATAAAGAGGTAAGAATATTACATCTTCTATCCCTAACCCAAAAAGAAAATGAATCTTGTATACTCGATCAACCAGCCATTCTGGGTTTTTTCTTCACATACTTGCGATATTCCATTAATCACAAAAAGATAAGAAAGTTTAAGTTGTCCAGAGAAATTGCTTGAAAACAGAGTACCTGATGTGTAAAAACTTACTTCAGGAGCCTGTAATTCAGTGGTTGTCGTTGTTTATATGTTACATATTTGTTTTTAGTTCATTTTTTTTATACAAATAAGGCCGTTAGTTTTCTTTTTTGAATTGTTTTACATTGACATATCGGGGCATTTTATAGCTGACTATGTGGTATGGGCTTTGCTCATTGTTGAAGGCCATACAGTGACCTATATTTGTTAATGTCTGGGTCATTTTGGTCTCTTGTGGATAGTTGTCTCATTGGCAATCATACCACATCTTCTTTTTTATATTTTCTTATCTTTACTTGATAAGGGACTTTCCAATTTGAGTTTGAATTCTTGGAGTTCAGTATTTTTGTTATTTTACTTTTTTATCAATCATGTACATACCTACAAGACATGCCTGTAGAAATTTAAATTTACAGACTCTTACCTAAAAGACCATGCTTATAGAAACAACTCACATAGTTTGGCCTCATGTAACTTACCCATATGACCCCTGTCAGTAACTGGACAGTCGTATCACTGTCTATATCACTCAGCCTTAATAAAATTGCATTAATGCTTGTGATAGCCTTAATTTGTTAATTTATGTATTATTGTCATTTTGTTTAATTTCTTTTGTTACCTTTTCTGATATCGGACTTGTACTTTTCTTAAACTGAGTTTTACAATGTGTATTGTTGTACATGTGCGTTTGTTTTTTCTACATGGTTTCTATTACATACCCACAGGCCCTGCTTGAAGAAACAACTCCCATAGTATGGCTTCTGTTACTTACCCACAGGCCCTGCCTGAAGAAACAACTCCCATAGTATGGCTTCTGTTACTTACCCACAGGCCCTGCCTGAAGAAACAACTCCCATAGTATGGCTTCTGTTACTTACCCACAGGCCCTGCCTGAAGAAACAACTCCCATAGTATGGCTTCTGTTACTTACCCACAGGCCCTGCCTGAAGAAACAACTCCCATAGTATGGCTTCTGTTACTTACCCACAGGCCCTGCCTGAAGAAACAACTCCCATAGTATGGCTTCTGTTACTTACCCACAGGCCCTGCCTGAAGAAACAACTCCCATAGTATGGCTTCTGTTACTTACCCACAGGCCCTGCCTGAAGAAACAACTCCCATAGTATGGCTTCTGTTACTTACCCACAGGCCCTGCCTGAAGAAACAACTCCCATAGTATGGCTTCTGTTACTTACCCACAGGCCCTGCCTGAAGAAACAACTCCATAGTATGGCTTCTGTTACTTACCCACAGGCCCTGCCTGAAGAAACAACTCCCATAGTATGGCTTCTGTTACTTACCCACAGGCCCTGCCTGAAGAAACAACTCCCATAGTATGGCTTCTGTTACTTACCCACAGGCCCTGCCTGAAGAAACAACTCCCATAGTATGGCTTCTGTTACTTTATCATCTAATCCACCTACATATACTGTGGCATCTAAAATATTCAATTTTATATCATTTTAATTCAAGTATCTTTGGAACAATTAAGGAAAACCTAAAATTTCAATAATTATTATATAGTTGTTAAAAACCGTCCTTTATCAAGTTTAATTTCTGTTCATTAGATTTTTTTCTTATCATTATGCTAAACATCTTGATACCCACTGCATGCTAAATAATGCTCCACATACATGTAGTTCCTGATGAAAAAATTAGCCTTATCTTGGTTGATTTTTCTATACATTTGAACATGATGAATGACTATTGTATAAAGCTGAGTACTATATGGTATCAGGTGGCAAACACACCAATTAGATCAGGAACTTTCTAAGCACTCCAGAAATCAGAGTCATTGTGCATAATAAAACATCTCACACTGCACCTATTCAATTAGGAGTACATGCAGCACAGAGCAGTGTACTTGGACCACTCATCATGTTCCTTCTGTTTATCAACGACCTACATTTGTACCTGACTATGTAATGCAATCAACGGTTTGTTTAATTGCAACTGAAGTGCACTCAAAACTACTACAAGAAGACATGAAAAACTTTCTTAGATGGGAATATAATTGGCAAATCAAATTCGGCCCCAGCAAATGCCAACTTCTACCTACAGCATCTAACAGCCCTAATTGTAATGAATGACTACCAACAAACCAATAGTGTATGATCATCAATGCTAAAAACTATACAGTGGCATCACAAGCCGAGATGTAAATAAAGCAGTAATACAGAATAATACATGGCCTTGTACCATTACGCCTATGCATAATCAGTAGCTACATTTTTGTAGAGGACACCGTGGCCAGATATTCAGCATACAGACATTCCATTTTTCTAGACAGAAACAGATGTAAAACAGCCTTCCACAACCTTTGGTAGATAGTATCTCAATAGATACTTTAAAGCAGGGGGTAATGAGCTACATCATCACTTAATGTCAATATGTTGTCTATTAATATTATGATCAATAGGGCATATTGGATTTTTCAAATAGGAAAGTTATTGTGTAATCAAAATTCACTTTTAGACAGATGAGTGCTAATTTAGCCTCCAAAGATGGTTTATAAGTGCATCAAGATTATTTTTTACATGTTTTATGGGCTGTTTTCTGTTTGATAATCCCTATTTTCATAGCTAGACCGGCCATCAGTCCAGAAATGAATGTACTGTTTACAAACACTCTTTTTCTACACAATGTTTTTGACGCAATTTTACCAAAAAATGAGACGAAAGACGTATGATTTTCATTGGATTTGTTGAATGATATATGTACACAGTTTCAGAAAAGGTATTACTTCAAGCAATTGAAATTCTAATTTTAGCCAAATTTTTGGGAAATATGTGACATCTCCCCCCCCCCCTCCCTTTTGCAATATTTTATAACAAATAAATGCAGATTGTTGCCATGGATAAACCAAAAATAAATTGTATTTTACCATTTTATATACTTGTGCCGTTTTGGTAAAATTTTGTTTCATCGATTTCTGATCTCCAAGTTAATTACATATATGACACCTGTGTGATTGCCCCCAGGTTAATCATGTCATTACAATCAATTACAATGATAAAGACTTCAAAGGTGTTAATAACTAGGTAATTTAATTAGGACAATGTATCTTTTTGTCATACTTTTGATGAATGTGTCAGCGAGTGTGTTTAGCTTCGGTTGGCATTTTCGATCACCAAGTCACAATGGAAGAGCGTATATAAATGAAGACTTTCATGACTTTAGAATTGAATTTAAGTCATCAAAACAAAACTATGCCTTTACAGAAATACCTTCCATCTCTTGAAACTTGTTAGCGACAAGCACAGTTTTTAATTAACCCAAACGTGGTGGAAATTGATTTTGGAGTTACTTCCCCTGTTTTAGCTTATTACAAATTTGTGCTCTAAAAATATTATCTAGTATCAAAAAAAGGAATAAATTACCAATTGAATATATAATAACATAATAATGTTACCTTAAAGATATTTACTGTCTTTGAACATATTAAAAAATATATATTGCAATTTCTACTTGATAATTATACTTTTAGCAATCCATGTTCTAAACATTGTTAAATTAGTAATGCTCTCAGTTTAAGATCATGCTGACTGTGCAAGGCCTGTATAGTCAGTCATGGTCGTTAAAAACTTCCATTTGTTGTTTCAGATCATATGATGTATTAAAAGCTATAATTCTAATATAGATAAAAAAAAAAAACCCACATATTCTTTGATAATGGGTAGAGTGAAGTTAAACTGTAAAAACATAATATGTTGATGAAGATGTACTATATCATTCTTATTCATTCATAACTACACAAACAATGAAATAAAGACTATAGTTGAAAAGCATCTTTATTTAAAAAAAACAACATATACAGTAAAAAAAAAAAGAGATTCGTTAACTCGTGATACACACAGAAACGTAGACAAAAAATGAGCAGTGCCTTTTCTTATCATAAAAAGTGCCCTGCCCTCCACTGGCACCCTGCCCCTTTTGATTTCTAGCTAGAGCACTGTTATTGCTACCTAAGTTATTTGAAGAGACCATTGACAGGGTATGTTTGTACGGGTAAATGCCTCTGATACCCGAAGAACCCCTCAAAAGCTGAGAGGGTACAGTGGCATCCATGTACACTCCCTATCGGGGTTAATGGAGATGTGTCACTAATGTATATTTATACGACAATTTACAAGGACAATTAGTCTGAGACTACTCTGACTTGAGTGACGTCTAACGGCTGTTTTGCCAGACAAGCTTGGGCCGTGGGACCCACCTTGTCTGGCAAAACCGCCGTTGGACGTCAGAGTAATCTCGGACTAAAGGACAATTAATCCCCACCCAACACAAGGGGAGTGCTAGGACACCAGGAAGTCTGTTATTATGGTGGAGGAAGCCGAAGTTCTCGGAGAGAACCACCAGGCCACTCAGTGGAAACAGACAAACCAGAGAGATATCAGAAGATTGATCTCCAGAGCAAAGTAGGGGACAACTTTGACCAACCGAGGCCAGGGTCAGAGCGGTAGTCTCATATTTTTTATGATAAATCAGATAATGCAGATTTGAAGTAACACTTTTACCATTTATTGTGACTTTCTTTCATGGTGACCACGAAGTCGTTTGTCTCACAAAGGTGGAATTTACAGACTAGAGAAGGGAATATGTTCTGAGGTTGACGAGGTTAACCTCCCCCTTTTTCTTTTATCTCCAAATAAAAGGTTGATTGCGAGATTGTCTTTTATGGCATTCACATCGTATTATGAAAACCTACTGAATATATCACTGTTGCAATATTTTACCTTGATTTCTTTCTGCAATAGGCCCTGCTGCCATCGTACACAACGAACAGCGTGTGTACGTTTATTTTTGCAATGTTTAGAAGATGGCGCTCTATACCGGATGTTCATTCAGAATTATTGCCCTTTAATTTCCCGCCATAATAGTCCTGTAAAGTTCATAGAAAGTTTATTTAGTGCATTTAATAATTATCATTTATTTAATGCTGAATATATATAGCTATCTCAACAACAACAACAATACATTATACAGTTTCATATAAGGTGACAGATATTGGAAAGAATAGGGTGTAAAGATAACCACACCCCTCCCCCCACCAAAAAAGAACGGTCTCACTAATTAGCGACAACAAGAATTTTAGCGACAACAAGCGTCAACAAGCGACAACAAGAATTATTTTAGCGACAACAAGCGAAAGAAACTATTTAGCGACAAGAAAACATATTTTTTTAATTAAAATTAATTATTGCAATAAATATTAAAAGAATATGCAAAAGAAAATAATTTTAGCGACAAGAAAGTTAAAATTGATAGAAAGAAATGAAACATTATTTACATAATATTTTATCATCTATTATGTATAACAGCCAGTATTACGTTTAATTATTGTGTTATGAGATTACTTTTCCTTGTGTTTTAGAACATATTATTTATCTTGTAATTTGTTTTTTAAAACTTTTTTCGTGCAATATATATTATTACTGTTAGAAAGGAAATTATATTTCATGTTTTTGTTTCAATAAATCCTTCAAAGGAAAGTTGACTTTTTTTTGTTTTTGTTTCCATTTTATAGAGTGTGCATTTCCTTTGCTCTACCAAATAGCAAATAAAACATCGAATTCGACATAACAAGAGTACACTTAGAGCATATTAAGCAAATGAATCAAAATATTATATTCCATTATGCCCGCTCCATATATATATCCATTCGTTTATTCATACTTTGACTTTGATGAAAACAGATACATACATTATCTTATACATATTCTTCATATTTAAAAATAAAAAAAGAAGCTCAATCTCTTTCTTCTTCACAAATGTTTAATTTCTTCATCTACCAATATACTAATATAAACTTCACAATCTCTTTCTTCCTCACAAATGTTTCCTTTCTTCGTCTATCTATATATTAAAAAACATTTTAATTAGACATATCTGCTCGTATATTTAAAAAAAAAACATTAAATACAAATTTCTTTATATCTAATAAAAAAAAATGTTTTCTTGTCGCTAAATAGTCTTCTTGTCGCTTGTTGTCGCTAAAATAATTCTTGTTGTCGCTTCTTGTCGCTTGTTGACGCTTGTTGTCGCTTCTTGACGCTTGTTGTCGCTAATTAGTGAGACCCAAAAAGAACATCCTACACACAAAAGTGCATTTAAGAACAAATGAAAGAATAAGTTCAAGGTTGTCAATCCCTTCTGAATTATTATACAGGTCTAATAGCCATTATGATATAAGAACAGAAAAAAATTGAAAACATATTAAAGAGATCTGCTCTTTCCAATATATATTGAATTGAAAAAAAAAACCAACAATATTGTATATATCAAAGGAAATACTACACGATGAAAGACTGTAAAGTTCTTGTTAACAATAACTTTACTCTATGTGACGCTACAGACTAAGTAGCTACACAATGAGATTTGACGGAAGTAATAACAAGCGTTAGCCTTTCAAAAAGGCTATTCGACTCTTAGCTGATGAAAATGGAAAGTGCTCTTGCTTTGTAGATTAATTCATTTACTAGAATAGCCACGTGCATCAATTCAACAAATTTTACCACAAACGTGAGGTCACACGTTATGAAGTAGTAATATATCGTTTAACGTTGTTGTTTACTCCAGAAGATTCGACTATTTATAGATGAAAGTTACCTGTGTAAAATCTAATTGCTAGAATAGAGAGGACAAATCCGATACTCTACGGGATTGAAGGACATTTACTAGGTTTGGATTGTCCTAACCAATCAATAAACTTTGATTATTCACGTCTCGTAATATCTTCCAATCAGGAGGGGGGATAGGAGGGGTCCTGATCCCGAAATCCCGGGCTTAAAAACACGAAATCCCGAGGTCCCGAATTTTAATAAAGTATATCCCGAGGTCCCGAAATCAGTAAAAAAGAATTCCCGGATCCCGAAAGAGTCAATCCCGAAATCCCGAGCTTAAAAACACCCGATCCCGGAGTCCCGATAAAGGTCCTATCCCCCCTCAATCAGGTAGCAAGAAAAATTCAACACTCTAACTGTCCATCGTTCAATTCTTAATCTCGACTCCTAGGAGTCGATAATAAAAAGAGTGTACATTAAACATTAATAGTAGCCGAATTATTTTTTTTGACGTCTTAAAGGTCATTCCAAACCTCATACTAGTCATCTAGTGTTTCATCACGTTTAATAGAATTTATGCTAAAGTCATACGAACACGATGAAACTTCAAATTTGAAAAAAAATTATGCATATGTTTTTTATAACCAAATGACTAGTTTTTGTTATAAAACTTATGTTCTCATACTTTTTTCTCGAGAAAATTCCATAATTTGTCCAAATTTAAAAGAAATTTACTTTTTTAATTGTTTGCTTCCAGTTGATCCCAATACGTATTGATCTAGATCCGTCATTAAAAGAAACAATTACCTTATTGTACATGTAATACACTTGCTCAATATCCATGCTTCTTTGTTGATTGTTTACTAAGTCAAATGTTTTTTTTATAACCAAATGGCTAGTTTTTGTTATAAAACTTATGTTCTCATACTTTTTTCTCAAGAAAATTCTATAATTTGTTCAAATTTAAAAGAAATTTACTTTTTTTTAATTGTTTGCTTCCAGTTAACAATTCACCAATATGTTTTCTGTATGCAGTGAACTCAGTGTGACCTTTCTCATAAAAATCTGGCAATCCCAATACGCATGGATCTAGACCCGTCATTAAAAGAAACAATTACCTAATGGTACATGTAATACACTTGCTCAATATCCATGCTTCTTTGTTGATTGTTTACTAAGCTGACATTCTGTAAACTAAGGCATCAAAACACAAATATTCATTAGCTGCCATATTTTCACATCATAACAGAGGTTTTTTTTTTAGGATAACACGATATGGATGCGTAAAAAATGATAAAATTGTGCGCAGAAGTCAAAGTTTATGATGCGTATATACATGCATTGGTTCAAGAATTGAATAAACATTATTTTTCATCAGTCACTTGCTTCATATGACTTAAATGTATATTTCTTGAACTTTTTTCAATTGTTTGCTATTGATTTTTGTACGATGATAATTTTTTTCCGTCACTTTTATTTCTTGCTAGAGGATTTTATTACGCAGATGTCGCAGATATTTGGTACATGATATAGAACAGTTTACACGCTTTTCAAACTGACACTGTTTAACCAAACACTTTCCCACCTAACACCATTTTTCTTGTAATCATTTCTCCTTCGCAACCATATTTATTTTTATGCCCTATTTATGGGAATTTTGTTTTCTGGTCTGTGCATCCATTTGTTTACATTCGTTCGTTCGTTCCTCCATCTGTCCCACTTCAGGTTAAAGTTTTTGGTCAAGGTAGTTTTTGATGAAGTTGAAGTGCAATAATCTTGAAACTTAGTACACATGTTTCCTATGATATGATCTTTCTTATTTTAATGTCAAATTAGATTTTTGATCCCAATTTCAGGGTCAACTGAACATAGAAAAGGATAGATCCATTGCGGCATCCATATACTATGGACACATTCTTGTTTCAAATTGCTTATTATATCTTTTATATAGAATTGACCAAAGCATCTGAAGGACTCATTATGGGAGTACAATGTATCTGTTTTTGATATATAATTGAAATGCTTTTAAAACTGATTAACTATTAGTGATAGAAACTTAGGGTCTTTTCATTTCAGGTCCTTGGTTCACCAAAACGAAAATAAGGTAATGATCAAAGGTCAAGGTCAAGTTTTAAATTTTTTTTGGGACTTATTTTGGCTTTATCTCAGAAACTGTATAAGATATCTACAAAATATTTTATGAAATTGTTAGTTGTGACATGTTGCAGCAAATATAGGAGTTTCCTTCCCTTTTATATATTTAAAACAAGCTGTTTGGTGATATAACTCATTAACCATATAAATGAATAGACCAGCTGTAAGCATCTTTTGATCTGAGGTCCTTAATTGCTGTATGACCTTCTAAAGTTTGACCTTAGCTGTAAATTCATATTTAAACATGATAAAGGTAAGGGGTCTTTTGCACTAGGCTGGTTCCAGGTTTATGAGATGTGTTCCTTACCTGGTGAAATAATTTCTGGGTTTGTGAGATTTGTTCCTCCCCTGGTGAAATAAGTTCCTTGTCTGTGAAAGAAAACTGTTGTCCTTTGGCCACTGCATTCAAAAATATATATAAATATTGATACATTAGTAGTGCTCTTATTGGTGGTTAGAATAATTAGTTAGATAATAATTAAATGGATCAAAGTAATTAATGCAAAACCTGTAGTAATCACTTTTATTTAATTAGTTGTTTTTATGCAGTTAAGCTGCATTATGCGAGCACCCTAGATTTGTGTTCTACCCAATAAATGCTGAAATACTTGCCATTGTTATTATCTAGCTTGCTACTATGTTATATATAACTAATTGAACACTTTTTTAATACTTTTTATTCTGGATTACAAAAAATATGACCAGAAAAACCTTAAATGATCGTCGATTTATCCAAAAGTTTTAAAGTTACACATAGGAAGTAGTGCTTATTAAGAATCCTTGTGTAGTTCATTATGACTTGTGCTTTTAGCTAAAGATGTCAAAGAACAATTGTATGAAATATTTAATCGCCGAAAATCTCTTAAGACAAGTAGTTTAGATTTCCCAAATGACAAAAGTCGTAGGAATATTGTTTGTCATCAATACGTAGTACAACTACGTCAGTAGTCTATTATATAATAAGTTCAACTGTTCATGCTGTTGGCGGGAATTTCAAATTAGTCTAGAAAAAGAAATTTTCGTAGCTTTTCAATTTGGAGGCAAGTGTGCAAATTAGCGGTGGTCCGAGGTCCGCGACCTTCCACTTTTGCAAGCGGAATTTCGAATAGGATAGTTGGTTTCTAGCTACGCCCGACGTAGTCACCTTCCACTTGAAAGAAAATAAGAAATTACTTTGCAAACCTTTTCACCATGTTCACCAAAGTCTCCAATTAAACGAGCTAAAAACTTATTTTTATCATTATTAGTCATGACAGCGATGTTCATTTTGTTCAACCGCTAGCTTTATACAGAAAATCGCCGACAAATATTGTATAAATTCGAGTAAAATCGTATCTGATTGACACAAACAACATTGTAAACACATAACAATGGCGGCCGTGAAGACCAAATTTTATAATATCGGATCCGATTCCGGAAGCGGATAAGGGTAATTTCGGGTTTGAAACAACACATCTATGCATGGTAAATTAATGAATATAAACACTAGAATTGTAAACCAAAAGATATATGTAAAAGAAAGAAAAATCAGAAAAATATTTTATTCAGAAACTCAAAATTACTTTTTGACAAATTTTTAATTTAAAAATCCAATACAAAGTGACAGCTGGGAACAGTATATCTAACAATATACATGTTCATGGTCACAGTCTAAATTTTCTTTATAAATGATAAATGATGATAATGCATGTGAGATGCTTTTAAAGTGTAAACATATTACTGCAATTTCGAAGGGTTATTTGTTTTTCTCAATTTTGAAGGGTCAATTAAAGTAGCTGAAAGTTTCTTTCTTTATTTTCACAAATAATGCAACTATATTATATATACCTTAATGTAAGTAAATCATATGATATATAGGTTGCATTCTTTGGGCCACTCTACCCCCTCCTGTTTGATAACTTGGAAACGGTTGAGCTCCCCACCCCTAAACCATATGAGGGGCAGATCCAGGATTTTAGGTTGGGAGGGGCGCAAACTTAAATTTTTGCCGAGCAGAGCGAGGCTAAAAAAATTTGAGGTAAAATTATCGGAATATTCTTTATTAAGCTAAACACAACCCATGCTTTGCAAATTTAAGGGGTGCGCAAGCCCGCAACCCCCCCCCCCCCCCCCCCCCCCCAACCCCCCCCGTCTGAATCAACCCCTGCATATATTCAAGTATAGGACAATATAATAAATAAAAAATGAAATATAGGGGGAGTCCCTGGAGTTACACCACCCCCTCCTGTTTGAGAACTTGGAAACGGTCGAGATCCACACCCCTTAACCATATATATTCATGTTTGTGACAATATGAAAAATCAAATGAAATTTAGGAAGAGTCGCTGGGGGTCAACCAACCCCTCCTGTTTTTAGAATTTAAAAATGGTCGAGATCCCCACTCCTAAACCATATATATTCATGTATGGGACAATATAACAAATCAGATGAAATATAGGGGGAGTCCCTTGGGTCACCCCACCCCCTCCTGTTTGAGAATTTGAAACCCGTTGAGATCACCACCCCTTAACCATATATATTCATGTACGGGACAGTATAACAATTCAAATGAAAGATAGGGGGAGTCCCTGAGGTCACTGTTCACCCTCCTGTTTGAGAACTTGGAAATGGTCAAGATCCTTACCCCTAAACCATATATACTCATGTTTGGGACAATATAACAAATCAAATGAACTATAGGGGAAGTCCCTGTGGTCACCCCAACCCTCCTGTTTGAGAACTTGGAAACGGTCGAGATCCCCACACCAAAACAATATATATTCATGTATGGGCCAATATAACTAATTAAATGAAATATAGGGGGAGTCCCTGGGGTCACCCTACCCCTCCTGTTTGAGAACTTGGAAACCAATGAGATCCCAAACCCTAAACCATACAGTGTATATATTCATGTATGGGACAATATAACAAATAAAATGAAATGATGGGGAAGTCCCTAGGGTCACCCTACCCCCCAGTGGCCGATCTAGAAATTTTCATAAGTGGGGCCCACTGACCGACCTAAGTGGGGCCCGTTCCAGTGGTTCCCTATATAAGCAACCAATTTTTTTCCCAAAAAGGGGGGGTGGGACGGGCCCCCTGCCCCCTAAATCCTCTGCCTACTTTGAGAACTTGAAAACCGTTGAGATCCCCACCCCTAAATTATATATATTCATATATATGGGACAAAATAACAAATCATTTACATTTACTATGGGCAGGTCAGTCAGACCTCACCTTTGATCCCTGTTGTAGTGAACATTTGTCTGATTCGTGTCTCATAACTTTTGTACTATAGAACACAAACTCAGTTTTCTTTCCAGGGAAACCAGTCCATTCATACTATTACATGTTCATACTAAGTCAAATTGAACTTCTAGCAGTCAAATAAAACCAAGGTTAACTACCAAGTAGAACAACTGCAATCATTGGGAACTTGTACCACTGCAGACTCACCATAAAAAAATATACATTGATATATGCATTGCTTTTGAAACCTTGATAACATGTAAATTATTTGCCTTAATAAATAAATCATTAGATAAACATGAATGTACTATATATGAATGTTTAATGTTGAGGCAACATTGCCACAGTTTTCATAATTACGGTTGCCTTGGTTTTTGGTTAACTGCCTTCAGCGCTTACAGCGCTTTGATTTAGAACTGATTTTGATCGAGCATTCATTATTGTTCCTATTTTTCAGTCAAAGGCATAATTAATTATTGGGTAGCCAGGTTGAGCTCTCACAAAACATATTCCTTTCCCCCAAGGTTGACTGCTGTAAAACTGCTGTTAACTTTGACTTGGGATATCTTGCTTGATTAACAGTTCATGAAAGAGAGCTTTTTAAGTGACCAAAGATTATTTGATAGATTTTTTGTAAAGAAAAGCAATGCTGTAAACATATAATTATGTTGAGGGTTATTAACAGCCTTAACCATGTTAATTGACCAGCATTAAAAGGCTCATTTCCATTTCTATATGGTCAATAAGTTTTATGACAGTTTTACAAATGAATGGTCATAGAATGGAAACTAACCATGAAATAGAATTACTGAAAGATGTGTTCATATTTATGATGTGTTATAATCATCAGGGTTGAAAAGACCATTTAATTTCCATAATTTGTTAATTGAAAGCAGGAAGAGAATACTGAAATCAATAAACCAATAAAACATTTATTATATAGATCACTTAATTGCTTATAAATAATCCCTCAGACTGCATTATACAGAACAAAACATAAGTAACACATACTGCCAATCCTAAATTTGAAGATATCAGGTATTACAATTGTGTTGATGATTGGCTGAGAAAGTTTAGACTTCTTTAAAACAGCTTGGTCAAATAGTGCTAAAGCTTAATGAAATGGTCATTGTACAATCATTTTTGTTGAGCCTGCGACTTTTGTCGCAGAAAGCTCCACATAGTGATAATGATCCGGCGGGGGCGGGGACAGCATTAGCTAACTTCTGAAAAGCTTTATATTTTAGAAGGTGGAAGACCTGGATGCTTCATACTTTGTATATGGATGCCTCATGTTAGGAAGTTTCCATTAGTCACATGTCCAATGTCCTTGACCTCATTTTCATGGTTCAATGACTACTTGAAAAAAAAGTTAACATTTTTTGTAATGTTAAATTCTCTATTATTATAAGTAATAGGAAAACTATATTTGGTATGTGTGTACCTTGCAAGGTCTTTGTGCCCATCAGACAGTTTTCACTTGACCTCAACCTCATTTCATGGATCAGTGAACAAGGTTATGTTTTGGAGGTTAAGTCCATATCTCAGATACTATAAGCAATAGGACTAGTATATGGACCATAATATGCTATTGGGCTCGTTTCCTATAACAATAGAAAAGTGATAAAAATGTGTATTACTGTAAGAAAAGTTGTAACTACATCTAAAGATGCCTTTATTTTTATCAACATACAAGTGTATGCTACTCTTCCCTAGAAAAAAAAAATTGAAATTAACAAATTTCAAAGATTATACGACCGTATTTTTGTGTCGTTTCTCGCCTTACTTTTCGCTTCCGAAGTGCATAACGCTGACTGATTTATAGATAATCGTCACCGGCAAATTCGTAACTTTTGCTTTCAAATAATAAAGAACATCGACCAATAAGAATAGTCAGAAGAAAATGCTGAGAACTATAAGTATTTCTGTAGCAGGTGTAAGAACACTAGCGTTACTTCGGTTTCCGATTTCGTAACGCAAATTTTAGATGATGTAATCTGCTTTGTTGTAATAGAATTCTTTATAACAATATGCAAATATGAACTCTCGCGAGATGTTCAAACAGGTAAATCAGAGATGATTTACATTCTAGTTTTGTTCTTCGTAATAATTAAGTTAGAAAATGACGTTGTCGTTATGCGTTACATTTCACACGAAACAGAAGTCCAGTTATTTCCTTTTTTTTATTAAAATTGTTTTTGTCATTAAGTTTTAATCATTTCCGGTCATACGTGAAACATGTGACTAACATGTGATCACACCCTTACGGCCGGATATATGAAATACTAGGTCTAAACGTTGTTTTTGTTTCCAATGGGATGTTAGCAAACATAATCTGTAGACTTGTTTTGTCTTGTTTAAAAAAGGAAAATACAATTTTCAAAGAGATTGCACCGGGGGTCTATTATTTTTCCTATGTGCATAATGTTACATACGATCTTGTGTGAAAATAAATGCCCAATGACTTGACAAAATCGATTTCAGATTTGACAGACGTTATAACACACTTCGTTTCCCGATAACGATGTAAAGGGTCCTTGGAAAATTCAATCGACATTAAGTCTCTTTTCATTGTGCCGATGCTCGTTGGATTGATTTTGCTTCAGCAGTAAATATTACTGGATAAAATGTTTTAGGTGAATAAAGATAATTTAATAAAAAATACATGTTAATATACCGTTACACTTGGAATGTACAAAAGTGGTATCTTTGTCACAATTTTTAATTATTTTTATTTTATTCATGTTCTGCAAACACTTTTCAGAAATGCAATAAACTTGTCAAAGGAGAAGTAAACTTTTACCATGCATGACTTGAAAGGAAGTACTTTATTGATTTTAGCCCACTAAAGTAGGTTAAAATGTGGAAACCATGTAGATGGTGTACAGGTCACAAATATCACATAGTGCCTATTTTAAAGGTTTTAATTACATGTTTAAAGTTTTTTTCTTTACTGGATTTAAAGAATTTTACATTGCAAATGATTTGGAATAAATTGTATATAACTGGAATTTCAAAACCAAATATAAATACATTTTTTTGGCTAAAACATCAAGATACAACGATTATGGTATCCTGTATCAATGAAGAAAATATGGAAATTTCTGAATAAATTGTACTAATTGTTTTCAAAACAAGCACATATTTAGGAGTTTTATAATACTGTTACATTTAAAATGGATTTTAAGAAAAAGTATACTGTTCAGATTATTTTAAGCAGATTTTGCAATAAAATAAAAATAAAAAAATGCTTTCGGTTTCTTATGGTTTCCTGTCGCCTTTAAAAAAACCTTTAATTTAACATTGAAAATAGATTTTAAATATTAACATGAAGCAAGTAACACTAGTAATTGTGTTCATTTATGTCTTTTGAAATATATTGTGCAAAATAAAGAAAATAAAGATTGGTTTCCTGTCACGTAAACGGTGAATCAAAATGTATTAATTTTTTCTTAAAAAACTCAATTGTTCCATTAATACTATTCTAACACCAACACAACCCACAGAATAAAAGTTAAAGTTTTAGAACTTATAAAAAAGGATACAAAAAGAAACCAAAGGCGGAATACCAAATTATGGTCCATATTCACTGTATGGAAGGACTGGAAGGTTTGCATGTCCAACTGGCAGGTGTCATCTGACCTTGACCTCAATTTCATGGTTCAGTGGTCAAAGTCACTCATGTTTTATTTGACCTTGGTGTCATTTTCACAGTGCATTGCTCAGTCTTCAGATTTTGGGTCTCTGTCTGTTTTTCTTGAACTTTAAGCAATAAGTAGGTCAACTATATATGTCATATGGAAAAATTGTTAGTAGTACATGCCTGCCTGGCATGGCTCATCTGACCTTGACCTCATTTTCATGGTTCATTGGTCAATGTTTAGTTTTCTGGGTTAATGTTAAGTTTATGTAACAGTTGTAATAAAGCTTTATATTTAGGACTATCAACATAACATCAATGATTAGTAAAGAAAGCGAGACATATCAGCATGTGAACTCTTGTTTAAATGTGTACAGCTCCAGCTATCACCCAAGCCTGTTATTTGTGCACACATTTTAAATCAAGTAGTTAAGTGGTAATTTTGTCCAACAGTGGAAACCTTTCTGGTTTTTTTTTTAAGCTTTAAAATGTTCATATCTTTTAAAATCAAACTGCGGTAACGGGGCAATTTTGTTGATGCTTTGCTTTCAGTTTTTATTTTCTCTCTTAATTATACTTTAATAAATAGATATTGTTTTGGATTATGCCAATACCCAATATAACTCTTTATTTTTTTAACAGATCAATGTATTAGAATAGGAAATAGAAAGAAAAGACCTGAAATGAAGTGAATGACAAGAATGGAAAACTGATGTACAAAACCCAAGTGCAGCTCTTTTAGTAATGGACATTTATAAAGAACCAACAGTAAGAGAACCTAATGTAAATATGTTTTCTGAATTAAATATTGAATGAGTCTTATGTAACTTCACAGTTGTCTGAGGAAAAAAAGGGGGGGAGTTAACAGACCTTGCAATCAATTTTGAGTCTTAGTTTCTATCAGAGGAGAGAGCTACATGCCTATGAGTAGAAGGAAATGAGGGTTATTTGTCAGAATAACAGAAACCCAACCATGGCCTTTCAAAACGGTCATATATATTCTGGACATTTATAAATTTTCCAGACAGCTTATGTCAGTAAATCAAATTTGTATCAAAGTATTAATATCGTTTTAATGTCAATCATTGGTTATATGATGGCCAACTGATTAGGCCAGGATTTTTTAATTTGTTGGTTTACGGATCCGCCGACCTGATTTTGCCTATTTCCAGAATAAAAATAAAATTGACTTTTCATGCTTTTTCATTCCCGCCGACCCTAACAAATGCATTATCCCTGAAAAATAAAAAAATTATCCTTTTTTTTTATAAAATGAAATGCATTAATCACTAACAGAATTGATAACACTTTCTGTTGTGAAAAAAATGAAACTTCCAGTTTACGTTTCTAAAAATAGATAAATCAATTATTAATGACCTTGACATGTCGTTTGGACAAATATTTTTGTGGAACGAAACCCGTGTTTAAAACCAATTACACAATAAGTTCGTTTCTCTTATTTGTCAACAGTCCGTAAGATGCATCTTCTCATAGAAATAGACTTGTCCAAATGTGGACAGGTGGAAGTTTAGGACATCAAGTTAAAGTACTGAATATTAACAGATCATTTAAAATTTTCTTGTTTCATAGATAATAAAAAAATTTCGTCCATTTGGATAAAAATGGGAATTCGTGACAACAGATTAACCCGATATTCTCGTTTTTTCCAGTGGACGAGTCTATTACGTTTTTGACGCGTGTGTTGAAAATTATTTTCTTACCACGCTTTTACATTTATTTCTTTATCAGTTTTCGTTCTTGAAGATCATTATTCACCAAGTTTTCTGGAATTGATTAAGAGCTATGTGAATTTGTCTTCCTTTATGAAATTTAATTACGTCTTTGTCTGTGCACCCCCTTTTTACGGGAAATTATTAGGCAATGTCATGCAATTTTTATTACAACTGAGCAATACTATTTCATTAAACTAAAATTTAAGAAATGATGACAAAATAAGATAACAAACATATTATTAGAAAGGTGAAATATATATTTATTTTGCATATCAGTCTTCTGTCATGAAAGATATTATTTTATTTTTTTCCCGACCGACCGACCCGACTTTTTCATGGAGAAAATCCGTAAACCAACAAATTAAAAAACCGTGGCCTTACCATAATTCACTTTTGTTACTTAGTTTTAAGGGATGAAAATCAGGATAAGAAATAAAATATCCGGCTGTCTCAAATATTTTTTGGAGTCTGAACCCAACAATACATCAAGAGGTCGACAATAGACAAGTATTTCTATTTAGAGGTCGACAATAGACAAGTATTTCTATTTAGAGGTCGACAATAGACAAGTATTTTTATTTAGAGGTCGACAATAGACAAGTATTTCTATTTAGAGGTAGACAATAGACCAGTATTTCTATTTAGAGGTTGACAATAGACAAGTATTTCTATTTAGAGGTCGACAATAGGCAAGTATTTCTATTTAGAGGTCGACAATAGACAAGTATTTCTTTTTAGAGGTCGACAATAGACACGTATTACTTTTTAGAGGTCGACAATGTTGTTTGCTCTATGGTCGGGTGGTTGTCGCTTTGACATATTCACCATTTCCTTTCTCAATTTTATTTTAAGTATTTCTATTTAGAGGTCGACAATAGGCAAGTATTTCTATTTAGAGGTCGACAATAGACACGTATTACTTTTTAGAGGTCGACAATAGGCAAGTATTTCTTTTTAGAGGTCGACAATAGACAAGTATTTCTATTTAGAGGTGGACAATAGACAAGTATTTCTATTTAGAGGTCGACAATAGACAAGTATTACTTTTTAGAGGTCGACAATAGACAAGTATTTCTTTTTAGAGGTCGACAATAGACAAGTATTTCTATTTAGAGGTGGACAATAGACAAGTATTTCTATTTAGAGGTCGACAATAGGCAAGTATTTCTATTTAGAGGTCGACAATAGACACGTATTACTTTTCAGAGGTCGACAATAGGCAAGTATTTCTTTTTAGAGGTCGACAATAGACAAGTATTTCTATTTAGAGGTCGACAATAGGCAAGTATTTCTTTTTAGAGGTCGACAATAGACAAGTATTTCTATGTAGAGGTCGACAATAGGCATATAATTATTATGATTCTAGCTGTAGCTGCTTTATTATGAATAAAGTTTTCATCATATGTTTTCCAATAATTTAGTAGGATACCAGAAAAATTCTAGTTTAAATTTAAAAATGATGTTTTTTTCAAAAACTAATCTGAAAAAAGGTTATCTATGTGTAAGTCAAATTCCTTTACAAATATTTTGCCATCAAAGACATCATCATAATACATTATAAACATTTATCACACAGCATGCTTTAATCAATTAGATATTTAACTAAAAGTAAAATGTGCAATATTACATGTGCAGGAAAGGGATAATGATTAACTTATTATAACATCTGTTTCAGAAGTCAACGACAAGGCAATAAAGCAAGATATGTAGAATTCTTTGTTTTTTAAAGGTAAGTGGACAGGGTAGACTCAGTGGACAGGGTAGACTCAATGTACACTGGAAAATTAAATAAATGAAGCTTATATTATTTTATGACAGGTCTAAGATCACAATGGGCAGGCAAAGTTATGAAATTATAGTGATTTCAATGGCTAAAGATCTGTAAAAGGTCATTCAGTTTATTTTATCGTGATTTTATTCATACAAAATCTTGTAAGAAGGATTCAGGACTTTGCTGGGAAAAAGTAAAGTGAAATAGATAAGCCCCTTCCAACAATAGAATAATAAGAGATTGTTATATGCCCAATCTGAGACAACAATTGGTGACCTTGGATGGAGTCATACTTGGAACAATTGGTGACCTTGGATGGAGTCATACTTGGAACAATTGGTGACCTTGGATGGACTTCATACTTGGAACAATTCACTGTTTGCTGAGTAATTTTTATGACGACCATGCAATTTTCATGGAAATAGTGCACACTTTGAGATGCATCAGGACTTATATAACTGAGATGTTTTATTAGATAATTCCACATCAAGTCATCATGATACACTTTTTTTAGTATGAATACAAATTAATTTGCAACTCTAATAGAAATGAATTGAATAAAAAAAAATCCTAAGTTGCTATGTAGCAGATAAAATTTTAATTTATAAGGCCAGGGTTTTTTAATTTGTTGGTTTACGGATTTTCCCCATGAAAAAGTCGGGTCGGTCGGTCGGGGAAAAAAAAGAAAAAAAATATCTTTCAAGACAGAAAAATATGCAAATAAATATATATTTCACCTTTCTGACAATATGTTTGTTATGCTATTTTGTCATCATTTCTTACATTTTAGTTAGATGCAATTGTATTGCTCAGCTGTCATAAACATCGCATGACATTCTAATAATTTTCCGTACAAAAAGGGGGGGATGCACGGAAAAGACGAAATTAAACAAGAAAAACAGATTCGCGTAGCTCTTTATCAACTCCAGAAAACTTGTTGAAGTATGATCTTCAAGCACGAAAACTGATAAAGAAAAAAAATGTAAAAACGTCGTACGAAAATAAGTTTCAACACACGTGTCAAAAACGAAATAGACTTGCCACTGGAAAAACGAGAATATCGGGTTAATCTGTTGTCATGCATTCCCGTTTTTTTATCCAAATGGACGATGTTTTTTTATTATCTGTAAAACAAGAAAATTCAAAATGATTATTTAATATTCAGTACTTTAACTTGATGTCTTCCACCTGTGTACATTTGGACAAGTCTATTTCTATCAGATGATGCATCTTACGAACTGATTACAAATACGGGAAACAAACTCATTGTGTAGTTGGTTTTAAACACGGGTTTCGTTTCGCAAAATTATATGCGCAAACGACATTTCAAGGTCATTTATAATTGATTTGTCAATTTTTAGAAACGTAAACTGGAAGTTTTATTTTTTCACTACAGAAAGTGTTATCAATTTTGTTAGTGATTAAAGCATTTCATTTCATAAAAAAAAAAAGATTGTTTAATTATTTTCCAGGGATAATGCATTTGTTAAGGTCGGCGGGAATAAAAAAGCATGAAAGTCAATTTTATTTTTATTCTGGAAATCGGCAAAATCGGGTTGGCGGATCCGTAAACCAACAAATTAAAAAATTCTGGGCTAAGATATTAGTGCATTAAAAAAATATTCCTGCATATGTTCTTTGGAAATGCAATGTAGCAGTACCATTTTTAACCGGATTTTTGTGACAAAAATGTCGGTTATTGATTTGGGGATGTACGGCGGGCGGCCGGGCGGTCGGGCGGGCGGGCGGCAATCAAATGTTGTCCGTGCATTAACTCATGAACTGTTCAACCAAAGCTTTTAAAATTTTAATATGTTATTACTGACAACTATACGAAGGTCAAGTTCAATAATGGCGATTTTGACTTTTACCGTTCAGGAGTTATGGTTCTTGAAAGGCGGCAATCAAATGTTGTCCGTGCATTAACTCATGAACCGTTCAACCAAAGCTTTTAAAATTTTAATATGTTATTACTGACAACTATATGGAGGTCAAGTTAAATAATGGCGATTTTGACTTTTACCGTTCAGGAGTTATGGTTCTTGAAAGATTGAAAAATGGAGTTTTCAGTCGTGTCCGTGCATTTACTCATGAACTGTTCAACCAAAGCTTCCCAAATTTTAATATGTTGTTACTGATGACAGAATGGAGGTCAAGTTCAATAATGACGATTTTGACTTTTACCGTTCAGGAGTTATGGTTCTTGAAAGATTGAAAAATGGAGTTTCCAGTCGTGTCCGTGCATTTATGCATGAACTGTTCTACCAAAGCTTCCGAAATTTTAATATGCTGTTACTGATGACAAAATGGAGGTCAAGTTCAATAATGACGATTTTGACTTTTACCGTTCAGGAGTTATGGTTCTTGAAAGATTGAAAAATGGTGTTTCCCGTCGTGTCCGTGCATTTTCTCATGAACCATTCAACCAAAGCTTTTGAAATTTTAATATGTTGTTACTGATGACAAAATAGTCTGTTAAATGTTGTGTGATGCGTCTAGTGTGCTGTGTTTTGTGTCTGTGTGCTTGTCACCTCTCGCTTTCAGCGCCGCTGGCTAACAGAAATGTGAAAAGGTGAGCAATTTGTCAGTCTCACCCTGCCAGTACATAGCCTCTCCACATCAAGTCCTATGTAGTACCTCCCCGTGGGAACAGATGGATACTGAGCACCGAAAGGCCTCAGGCATAACTACAAGGGCGACGGGAAGATGGGTCTCGTGAGCCTAGGAAGGCAGCCTGTCTAGGAGAAGGAAAACTCTGATTTCAAATCCCGGTTGGTGGTAACCGTTAGTCCTTTCAAGACAACCACTCCAGCTATTGGACAAATAGTGGGGAGATCACTGCCCCGGCGGAAGATTGCTGCCAAGCGACAACGGCAAAGGGCGTATGAGGGCAAAAAATGCCCCACCGGCCAGTGACCCGTATGGGGAAGGCTACATTCCAGATGCCTTTACAAAACCACCTGGAACCTTTAGGTAGGCTAATCCCCCGCTTAGAGGTTAAATCGGATTACAGAAACACGAAACGAAAATTTACAAACCTTGGATGAAAGAGAAAGAAGACCTTTACATAGAAGGAGAATGACGTTGGATGGCCAAAACCGAAAGGAAGCTACACAACTGAGACTTCTGAACTCTAAATCCGCAACAAAGATAGGAACATGGAATGTGAGATCTATGTACATTCCAGGAAAAGCGCAAACCATCGCCAATGAAATGAAGGCATATGAAATAGGCATACTAGGAATAGCGGAAGCAAGATGGAATGATGCAGGACAATCAAAACTAACATCAGGAGAAATGATTATATACTCTGGACATATGGAGGAGAACGCTCAACATTCTGAAGGAGTTGCCATTATGCTGTCAAAAGAAGCTCAGAAAACATTAATTGGATGGGAGCCAATAAGTGCAAGAATCATCAGGGCAAAATTCAAGACCACAAATAAAAGGATATCATTAAACATCATCCAATGCTATGCCCCTACAAATGGTGCAGAGGACAATATCAAGGAAGAATTCTATCAATTGCTGGAAGAAACCACCAGGAAATGTAGCTCCAAAGACATCACAATCTTAATGGGAGACCTAAATGCTAAGGTAGGAAGCGACAACACTGGTTATGAACAAGTGATGGGAAGACATGGGCTAGGAGAAATGAATGAGAATGGAGAGCTCTTTGCCAACCACTGTGCAAATCACAATCTGGTCATCGGTGGAACAGTTTTCCCACACAAAAAATGTCATCTAGCAACATGGGTATCTCCAGACATGAACACTGAAAACCAAATCGATCATGTCTGCATCTCCAAGAAGTTTAGGAGAAGTTTACAAGATGTCCGAGTTAAAAGAGGAGCTGACGCTGCCACTGACCACCACCTTATTGTAGCTAATGTCAAATTGAAGCTGAAGAAACATCAAAATATTGAATCAACAGGAAAACGATTTAACGTATCAATGTTGGAAAACAAAACAAAGAAATCAGAATTCCAGATAGAGCTAAAAAATCGCTTCTCAATATTTCAGAATGCAGCAGAGGAAATAATTTCAATAGAAGATCACTGGCAAGAGATTAAAAATGCTTTCACGACAGCTTGCGAAACATCAGTTGGTTTAAAAAATAGGAAACATCAGGAATGGATAACGCCAGAAACACTTGTAAAAGTAGAAAAAAGGAAAAATATAAAAAATATCCTGAACAACAGCAAAACAAGATCAGCAAAGCAATCAGCCTCAAGAGAGTATACTATAGCTAACAAGGATGTCAGGAACAGTGCAAGGAGAGATAAGAGGGCATTTGTAGACAAACTGACAGCAGAAGCAGAAGAAGCAGCCAGAGCAAACAACATCAAAGCTCTGTATGACAACATTAAACTGCTAACAGGGAAATACCAGAAAGGAAGTAGACCAGTCAAAAGCAAAGAAGGGAAAACACTCAACACACATGAAGAGCAAATGAAAAGATGGGTTGAGCATTTCAAGGATGTGCTAAACCAGGACCCACCTGTAAGAAAAGCTGACATCCCACCCTCGGAAGAGCTTTTGGCAGTAGACTGTAAAAGACCATCAACAGGAGAAATAAAGAAAGCCATAAAAATGCTAAAGAACAACAAAGCTCCAGGTCCTGACAACATACCTGCAGAAGCACTGAAAGCAGACATTGAAACATCAACTCAAATGCTATATGAGCTATTTGGAAAGATCTGGGAAGAAGAAGAGGTCCCGCTAGAATGGAAAGAAGGACACATGGTAAAGCTTCCAAAGAAGGGCAATTTAAGCATTTGTGACAACTATAGAGGAATAATGCTACTATCAGTTCCAGGGAAAGTTTTAAATAGAGTTATGTTAGACCGACTCAAAAATGCAATAGATGAAAAGCTTCGTGACAACCAAGCTGGATTTAGACAAAACCGATCATGTGCAGACCAAATAGCAACCTTACGTATCATCCTCGAACAATCACAAGAGTTCAATTCATCACTCTATTCTGTTTTTATCGACTTTGCCAAAGCCTTTGACAGCTTAGATAGAGATGTGTTGTGGCAGTTGATGAGACACTATGGCATTCCTGAAAAATTTATTACCATCATCAGAAACACCTATACAGGAATGCAGAGTAAGGTTATACATGAAGGTCAATTAACAGAGGCCTTTGATATAACAACTGGGGTAAGACAAGGCTGTCTCCTTTCACCTATGCTATTCCTCCTGGCAGTTGATTGGATCATGAAGCAAGCCACAGATGGCAGACGAAATGGCATCCAATGGACCATGTTCACTCAGCTGGATGACCTAGACTTTGCCGATGACATTGCATTGCTATCCCACAACCACCAACAAATGCAGGACAAACTAGAGCAGGTTGAAAAGAGAGCAGCAGAAACGGGCCTTTCCATCAATCAAAACAAGACCAAAGTGTTAAAGTCAAACACAAAGTCCCAAGCCAGTCTGATGGTTAACACCCAAGCATTAGAAGAAGTGGAATCCTTTACATACCTTGGAAGCGTAGTGGATAATCTTGGCGGCTCAGATAAAGATGTAAAGATCAGAATTGGCAAAGCCAGAACTGCATTTAACATGATGGGGTCAATCTGGAAAGCACGAAATATCACACTTAAGACCAAAATATGCTTGTTCAATTCAAACGTAAAAACCATTCTCTTATATGGAGCTGAGACTTGGAAAACAACAAAAAACCTGCTTCATAAACTTCAAGTCTTCATTAACAACTGCCTCAGGCGCATCCTTAACATCAGATGGCCTGAGAAGATATCAAACAAAGATCTTTGGGAAAAGACCAACCAATCCCCAGTTGATGAAGAGTTAAAAAAGAGAAAATGGCGATGGATTGGACACACACTGAGGAAGCCAAAAACTAACATTACAAGGCAAGCCTTACAGTGGAACCCACAAGGAAAGCGTAGCAGGGGCAGACCAAGATACACCTGGAGAAGGAATGTTGCAGCCGAGATGGAGAAAGAAGGGTACAAGTGGCACAATCTGGAGAGGCTAGCAAAGAACAGAACAAGGTGGAGAAATATCGTTAGTGGCCTATGCTCCACCAAGGGGCAACAGGATTAAGCAAGATGACAAAATAGAGGTCAAGTTCCATAATGACGATTTTGACTTTTACTGTTCAGGAGTTATGGTTCTTGAAAGATTGTAAAATGGCGTTTCCATTCACGTTGTTGCATTTACTCATGAACCATTCAATCTAAGCTTTTCAAATATTATTATTTCAAAATGATGATACTGATGACAAATGATGATACTGATGACAAAATGGAGGTCAAATTTGATATTGATGATTTTCACTTTCACCATTCATCAGTAATGGTTCTTGTGATATTGCCAGGACACAAATAAATGTAAATAAATCCGGTTTGCTGTCGTTGTGACAGCCTCTTGTAATAGTATTATAATTGAAAAATGTCTAAATATCTGATATTGTTAGCCTTTCCTGAAAAGCCATGTTTGATTATAATCAATCTTGCCTATAAAGTCACAAATCCTGTCTGTATCTGCAATAAAGGTGAATTCAAGCTTTGATTTATGCACCTGAGGTGTAAAACAATTGACAAAAATTTACATGGAAGTTTTTTTTGTTGATGAAATGTGAATAAATTTTGTCTGGAGATATGGTACTGTTTCTAAACTTTAATTAAAATTGAGAATGGAAATAGGGAATGCGTCAAAGAGACAACAACCCGACCACAGAGCAGACAACAGCAGAAGGTCACCAACAGGTCTTCAATGCAGCTAGAAATTCCCGCACCTGGAGACGTCCTTCAGCTGGCCCCTAAACAAATATATACTAGTTCAGTGATAATGAACGCCATTTTCTTATTTGAGTTAAAAGTACCCCATATTTCACACCAAAAAATGAATTGTAAAATCTCGCCTCAATATAGCCTTTTTTGCACTCATGCGGGGGTAAAGCAGTCACTAATCAATCAATTAATCATACTACAAAGAAAAGTGGAATTTAATACAAAATTTAATCCTGGTGTCTATATGAGTTTATTGACTGTGTGATCAAATAGAGTTTATTAACTGTGTGATCAAATAGAGTTTATTAACTGTGTGATCAAATAGAGTTATTGACTGTGTGATCAAATAGAGTCTATTGACTGTGTGATCAAATAGAGTTTATTAACTGTGTGATCAAATAGAGTTATTGACTGTGTGATCAAATAGAGTTTATTGACTGTGTGATCAAATAGAGTTATTGACTGTGTGATCAAAAAGAGTATATTGACTTTGTGATCAAATAGAGTTATTGACTGTGTGATCAAATAGAGTTTATTGACTGTGTGATCAAATAGAGTCTATTGACTGTGTGATCAAATAGAGTTTATTAACTGTGTGATCAAATAGAGTGATTGACTGTGTGATCAAATAGAGTCTATTGACTGTGTGATCAAATAGAGTATTGACTGTGTGATCAAATAGAGTTTATTGACTGTGTGATCAAATAGAGTCTATTGACTGCGTGATCAGATAGAGTTTATTGACTGTATGATCAGATAGATGTATGCTAGTTTTTGAATTTGAGACATATCCAGAAGCAGCAATAGTTTATGACAGGTGTCTTGGAGTGGTAATACAAAATTTAATCCTGGTGTCTATAGGAGTTTATTGATGGTGTGATCAAATAGAATTTATTGACTGTGTGATCAAATGGAGTTTATTAACTGTGTGATCAAATAGAGTTATTGACTGTGTGATCAAATAGAGTTTATTGACTGTGTGATCAAATAGAGTCTATTGACTGTGTGATCAAATAGAGTTTATTAACTGTGTGATCAAATAGAGTGATTGACTGTGTGATCAAATAGAGTCTATTGACTGTGTGATCAAATAGAGTATTGACTGTGTGATCAAATAGAGTTTATTAACTGTGTGATCAAATAGAGTTATTGACTGTGTGATCAAATAGAGTCTATTGACTGTGTGATCAAATAGAGTCTATTGACTGTGTGATCAAATAGAGTCTATTGACTGTGTGATCAAATAGAGTTTATTGACTGTGTGATCAAATAGAGTTTATTGACTGTGTGATCAAATAGAGTCTATTGACTGCGTGATCAGATAGAGTTTATTGACTGTATGATCAGATAGATGTATGCTAGTTTTTGAATTTGAGACATATCCAGAAGCAGCAATAGTTTATGACAGGTGTCTTGGAGCGGTAATACCCGAAATGTGTTGGTTTCAAAATGCCACCTTGAGCTACATACTGGATGAGCAGGCCTTGATGTACCACCAAAGCTTTAATAATTTTAAATGTGTATGAATTAGCTTTCAATTTATCATTGCTATGTTAAATAAATGGTTTTCTATTCATATGGACTTTAAAATATGTAAAATAATGCATCCAAGGCAATGCCATGAAGACAGTTCAACGAACATACCAAAAAAAGACATAATTTGTTACATAACCATTGTTATATTATAGTTCATTTCTGTGTATGTTACATTTTAATGTTGTGTTTCTGATGTGTTGTTGTTCTCTTATATTTGATTTGTTTCCCTCAGTTTTATCATATGTAACCCAGATTTGTTTTTTTCTCAATCGATTTATGAATTTTAAACAGCGGTATACTACTGTTGCATTTATTTATTGCAAATGTAAAAACTTTGCAGGTAGCAATAAAAATAATATTATTGTTACCAGAAGTACACTTTAGCAATATATTTGTCTTAGGAGTAACAACAATTCAGTATTTGTTATTGTTAATTTCTACTAGCAGAAAAGCAATTTAATGTACAAGAAGTTGAAGTTCATTCAGTTTATTGAGAAAAAGATTTGTATGTCCCACCTAGGGGCATTTTATGATTTTTGGTCTGTCCGTTACTTTTGTCCGACTTCAGCATATCTTTAGTCAAGGTATTTTTTGATGAAGTTGAAACTTAGAACACTTGTTCCCTATCATATAATATGATTTTTCTAGTTTTAATGCTAAATCAGAGTTTTGATCCCAGTTTTACGGTCCACTGAACATAGAAAATGATAGTGTGAGATAGGCATCCGTATACTATATATGGATATGTTCCAGACCGTATGAGTATTTGGACCGTACGCGTACGGTCTGGACCGTATGCATACTTTTTCAATATACGCATACGGTAGGACCGTACGCATTCGGTCTGACTAATATTAAGAATTTGGTCAAGTTTATTAGATACAAATGTATATAACAGATCAACATAACTTATATCTCAAATTAATATAAAAAGTTCAATAGTTATTGAAATAAAAACTTAATATTTTAACTATTTGTAAAAAATCAGGCTTATTTAATCTGTTGATCTCCTGTACTTAGAATGTCAGTAATTCATTAATTGCAGCCCAGTATACTCATTGAAATTGAAGTTATTGGAAGTAAACATAATGTGGGAGGACAATTGTTTTAGAATATTTAGGAACAAAAAATGCATATGCAAAGGAACATGCATGAACAAAACATGTTAATGTTAAAATATATGACGTTCCTTGTGGAAGCAAGTGTCATCTTGGGCTAGAGTAACAAAATAGGATTCACGAATATAATCTAATTTTAATTGTTCGCTTATTCACTTTATCCATCTAATTGTAATAATAACAATTAGTATAACTAAAAATAAAGATTTTGATAAATGTTTGTTAACATTTAACCCATATGATCACAAAACATGTATGATCAGCTGGACCATACGCATATACTCATACGGTTTGACCGTACGCATATGGTCGGACCGTACGCGTACGGTCCAAATACTCATATGGTCTGGAACAGATACACTCTTTTTTAAATATGACTTGAATGACCTAGAGCATTATTTCTCAGTCCAATTTCTAACATGTTGATACTAGAAGTTAAAAATGATCAAATGAAGCCCTAAAAACCTTGACACCAGACGTGGACGCCATATTATAGTTGGACAAATTAACCCTCCCCAAAAAAAAAAAAAAATGGACACCAATAGCGATGCCATACCATATTTTTGGACCGTTAGACCTTCTAAAGTAAACATGTGACAAGGACACCATAATGTTGGACCAGTTTACCCTCAAAAGTGGTCGCAATAATAAGGTTATACCCTTTACCCTCAACAGTGGTCGCAATAATAACGTTATACCCTTTACCCTCAACAGTGGTTGCAATAATAACGTTATACCCTTTACCCTCAACAGCGGTCGCAATAATAACGTTATACCCTTTACCCTCAACAGCGGTCGCAATAATAACGTTATACCCTTTACCCTCAACAGCGGTCGCAATAATAACGTTATATCCTTTACCCTCAACAGCGGTCGCAATAATAACGTTATACCCTTTACCCTCAACAGCGGTCGCAATAATAACGTTATACCCTTTACCCTCAACAGTGGTCGCAATAATAACGTTATACCCTTTACCCTCAACAGTGGTCGCAATAATAAGGTTATATCCTTTACCCTCAACAGTGGTCGCAATAATAGCGTTATACCCTTTACCCTCAACAGTGGTCGCAATAATAACGTTATACCCTTTACCCTCAACAGTGGTCGCAATAATAACGTTATACCCTTTACCCTCAACAGTGGTCGCAATAATAACGTTTTACCCTTTACCCTCAACAGTGGTCGCAATAATAACGTTATTCCCTTTACCCTCAACAGTGGTCGCAATAATAACGTTATACCCTTTACCCTCAACAGTGGTCGCAATAATAACGTTATACCCTTTACCCCCAACAGTGGTCGCAATAATAACGTTATACCCTTTACCCTCAACAGTGGTCACAATAATAACGTTATACCCTTTACCCCCAACAGTGTCACAATAATAACGTTATACCCTTTATCCTCAACAGTGGTCACAATAATAACGTTATACCCTTTACCCTCAAAAGTGGTCGCAATAATAACGTTATACCCTTTACCCTCAACAGTGGTCGCAATAATAACGTTATACCCTTTACCCTCAACAGTGGTCGCAATAATAACGTTATACCCTTTACCCTCAACAGCGGTCGCAATAATAACGTTATACCCTTTACCCTCAACAGCGGTCGCAATAATAACGTTATACCCTTTACCCTCAACAGCGGTCGCAATAATAACGTTATACCCTTTACCCTCAACAGCGGTCGCAATAATAACGTTATACCCTTTACCCTCAACAGTGGTCGCAATAATAAGGTTATACCCTTTACCCTCAACAGTGGTCGCAATAATAGCGTTATACCCTTTACCCTCAACAGTGGTCGCAATAATAACGTTATACCCTTTACCCTCAACAGTGGTCGCAATAATAACGTTATACCCTTTACCCTCAACAGTGGTCGCAATAATAACGTTTTACCCTTTACCCTCAACAGTGGTCGAAATAATAACGTTATTCCCTTTACCCTCAACAGTGGTCGCAATAATAACGTTATACCCTTTACCCTCAACAGTGGTCGCAATAATAACGTTATACCCTTTACCCCCAACAGTGGTCGCAATAATAACGTTATACCCTTTACCCTCAACAGTGGTCACAATAATAACGTTATACCCTTTACCCCCAACAGTGTCACAATAATAACGTTATACCCTTTATCCTCAACAGTGGTCACAATAATAACGTTATACCCTTTACCCTCAAAAGTGGTCGCAATAATAACGTTATACCCTTTACCCTCAACAGTGGTCGCAATAATAACGTTATACCCTTTACCCTCAACAGTGGTCGCAATAATAACGTTATACCCTTTACCCTCAACAGTGGTCGCAATCAACAGTGGTCGCAATAATAACGTTATACCCTTTACCCTCAACAGTGGTCGCAATAATAACGTTATACCCTTTACCCTCAACAGTGGTCGCAATAATAACGTTATACCCTCTACCCTCAACAGTGGTCACAATTATAACGTTATACCCTTTACCCTCAACAGTGGTCACAATAATAATGTTATACCTCTAAACCATAAGCCTGTTGTAGTTCTGAAAAGGAATAGTTTTGATGTACAACAAGTAAGTTTCTTTTTGAAAGGTTTAGTAGCCTTAAAAGGACTATTGTGAAATTCCTATCTATATATGTTAGGAAAATAATGCACATCGTCTCAAAGGGACCGTTTATCTGTGCTTAGTAGGTTACTTGGTCGGTTGAAATCCAGCGACGATCTTAAGAATTCCAAGTTATTCCAACCTAGTGATCAAATTCTAACACCAGTTTCTCAAATATACCTTACATTTTCTCTGATTCAAAGAGCAAGTTTATGACTTTCAATAATGAAAGTAAATATAAGGTGGTCGATGGGGTAAATTAAAACCTGCATGTCAGCCAGCTTGAAGAAGTTGAAAGTTATACACACATTGGTATAGTAATGGGGATAAGACTTCATGGTTATAATGATATAAATCTCAACGTTAGTGTCAAGTAATGGAATACATATGTGTTGCCAAGGTTGATTTTTTAGCCTTGAATCAGTAGTACTAAAGAAAAAGGACTAAGATAAGATAAGATAAGCTAAATCAATATAAAAAGAAAGTTCTGAAGAATATAAAAAACTTTCCAGATTGAACTGCAGATTCAGCAGTATATACATTCTATATAGGCAGTTACCAATTGAGTCTACAATACATTACCAAATTGTGATCCGACTCGGCAGTATCCTGAGAAATGACTGCATTGAGAAGGAAATTTGCGCTCCACAGATATTAGTTAAAGAAGCCGCTTTGAATAGTTGGCCATTGGTGGCCTTCCGCTGTTGTCTCTTTGACACATTCTCCATTTCCATTCTCAATTTTATTATCTATGCAAAGAAGTAACTTGACCAGTATGATCTAACATTCATTTTTACACTTATTGAAAATATGCCATCTCCAACTGTATGGTAATAAACTCATCATAGATACCAGGAATGAAATTTAGTATTTGCTCCAGACGCGCATTTTGTCTACAAAAGAGACTCATCAGTGACGCTCTAATAAAAAAAAGTTAAAAAGGCCAAATAAAGTACGAAGTTGAAGAGCATTGAGGACCAAAAATTCCTAAACGTTTTGCCAAATACAGCTAGGGTAATCTATTCCTGAGGTAGAAAAGCCTTAGTATTTCAAAAATTCAAAGTTTTGTTCACAGTTAATTTATAATTATGACCATATCAATGATAACTCATGTCAACACAGAAGTACAGACTACAGGGCTGGTGATACCCTCGGGGAATTAAAACTCCACCAGCAGTGGCATCGACCCAGTGGTTGTAAATAAACTCATCTTAGATACCAGGAACGAAGAACATGGTAAAAAATATGGCACTGGGAGAAAAAATTAAAAAATGATGCAGCAAATATGTCAATTTTGGTATATCTGAATCGTACTGCAATGCATGGTACACATAGTTCACAACATTTGGATATCTGCAGGTCTAGAAGCCGTTTCGATCAAGAAGGCATGTAGCAGAGCTAGAATTGATACTGGAGTATTTATATTACAGAAGGATATAGGTCCAAATTCTATGGAAACAGAGATAAACAAATTTGTCTGTTGTGTAATGATGGCGAAGAAGATATTGATCATTTTATATTAAAGTGTTTGACACTAGAAAACACTTTATAAATAGCCTGGAAAAGTTGGTGGAACAAATGGACAGTTATCTGTTAAATCATATAAAGTGTAGTAGACAAATTTTACAGATGATATTAGACATCACCTTATCCGTCATTACCAATGGTACTTACTACAAGCTAGTGGGAAATCTCATCAGATAGAAGCTATGACTTCCTGAGGATTGTGTTTTGCCTTACAACGAAAAAGATATTCCAGGCTTGATATACATGCATGTTGGGTGAGATGGGGTTAGTC
Source organism: Mytilus galloprovincialis (assembly GCA_037788925.1). Classification (NCBI taxonomy): domain Eukaryota; kingdom Metazoa; phylum Mollusca; class Bivalvia; order Mytilida; family Mytilidae; genus Mytilus; species Mytilus galloprovincialis. The sequence continues at coordinate 73,618,846 of CM075342.1, read as the reverse complement.
TAAGGGCTAGGTACGTTAGCAGTCGATATTCCCTTTTAGACCTTTTACCTTTTAGTGACAAGTTAAATTTTATCAAGGTTTAAAATGGATAAAGAAGAGAATCATTTGGCATTTAATGATTAAACTACTATACAATTGAGAATGGAAATGGGGAATGTGCCAAAGAGACAACAACCCGACCATAGAAAAAAAACAACAGCAGAAGGTCACCAACAGGTCTTCAATGTAGCGAGAAATTCCCGCACCCGGAGGCGTCCTTCAGCTGGCCCCTAAACAAATATATACTAGTTCAGTGATAATGAACGCCATACTAATTTCCAAATTGTACACAAGAAACTAAAATTAAAATAATACAAGACTAACAAAGGCCAGAGGCTCCTGACTTGGGACAGGCGCAAATATGCGGCGGGGTTAAACATGTTTGTGAGATCTCAACCCTCCCCCTATACCTCTAGCCAATGTAGAAAAGTGAACGCATAACAATACGCACATCAAAATTCAGTTCAAGAGAAGTCCGAGTCTGATGTCAGAAGATGTAACCAAAGAAAATAAACAAAATGACAATAATACATAAATAACAACAGACTACTAGCAGTTAACTGACATGCCAGCTCCAGACTTCAATTAAACTGACTGAAAGATTATGATTTCATCATATGAACATCAGGCACAATCCTTCCCGTTAGGGGTTTAGTATCATACCATCATAACATATATGAGAAGAACATAACCCGTGTCATGCCAACAACTGGTTTTTGAATAAATGTGTTTAGTTCCGATGCAAAGACCCTATGGATTCAATTTTTTTTCGTGGGTACCAATTTTCGTGGATTGAAGAAAATTTTCATACTCGTGGATATTTGATTTCGTGGTTTTTCCAAAGTCTTCATACATTTCTATAAAACATTTGTAATTCGTTGTACATTGAAATTCGTGGTTCCCATGCAGGTAACCGCGAAATCCACGAAATTTGGTATCCAACGAATAATAATGAATCCATAGTATCTTAATTTGATTAATTTTAAGTAAAAGTTTTAAACTTAAGAGAAAGTTTTTCATATTGATCATTGATTGTATGTTACGCACAGGTCATTTCTGGACACTGGTAGGCCTGTGTTGCATCTACTGTTGCTCTTCTTTCCGCCAGAGTATTCGGACTGGGAGTATACTACAGGGAAATGTTAAAGGGTCCGTCTTTAAGTGCCTCTTTTGAAATAATGTGCCAGGTCTACGAAAAAGATCAGCATTACATTTTCATTGCTGAAATCGTTAATTCTGTTGTAGGGGCTGGTCCTCTGCTTCTCACGCTACTTGTCTTTTTTGTGTTTTGCTTTGGCTCTATATATTCTGACTGACGCAATTTTGTGGCGTCTTTTGAGGTGCCTAAACTGTGAGCTATTTTCCAAGACCTGGGAACTTAGCTACAGGTCGATTTCAGAAACAATTATTACTCCTTCTTCTGTCTAGATAAGGCTGCATCCAGCTTTGTTCAGCATTCACTGTCATATCATAAAAGATGTTGACTCGGCGAAAGATCTTTGCATCCCCATACAGAAAACACTCTATTTAAACAAACACATTGATAACATCGCAAAATGTCAAGCCTTGATGATGCTTGGTCTGTTTCTGTGTGTGTTACATTGTAGTGTTGTGTCGTTGTTCTCCTCTTATATTTAATGCGTTTCCCTCAGTTTTAGTTTGTTACCTCGATTTTGTTTTTTGTCCATGGATTTGAGTTTGAACAGCGGTATACTACTGTTGCCTTTCTTTATCTACCCGACCTTTATTTCACAAGAAACACAATTAAACAAATTAGTCTAGTTAAACTAAATCCTTATGTTATCAAACGTTTGTAAGACCACCAAAGGAATACTGGGATCCTGATCATAAGGACAACATGCAGTAATATACAACGCCGATGCGCACGAGATTTGTATTAAATGATTATACAAGAACTATAGCAGCGTAACATTATGCTACAGGCACTAAATTTGAAGACACTATGTAGGATTTGATTTCAACGGATTTTTGGTGTTTTAGCGCCACTTTTAAGCACCACTATTTCGTGGCGGCCAGTTTATTGGTGGAGGAAGCCGGAGTGCCCGGTGAAAACCACCGTCCTTCGATAGGAAAACTGACAATCCTGGTCAATTAAGATTGGAGTCGAGTGCACCTGCACGAGCGGGGTTCGAACTCACAACCTCAGTGTTGACTGGCTAGTGATTACAGTAAAAATTACTTAGACCAATCGGCCACCGAGGCCCCCACACTATGTAGGATAATAGAACTCAATGAATTCATCATGTTTTATAGAGTAGTACACCCCCCACACTATGTAGGATAATAGAACTCAATGAATTCATCATGTTTTATAGAGTAGTACACCCCCCACACTATGTAGGATAATAGAACTCAATGAATTCATCATGTTTTATAGAGTAGTACACCCCCCACACTATGTACGATAATAGAACTCAATGAATTCATCATGTTTTATAGAGTAGTACACGAACTGATTGTTATACTATCTTACAAACTTACAGCCAGTCACATCAACAGTAAGAGAACACAAAGGACGATTCCTCATACTGTCATACTATCTTACAAACTAACAGCCAGTCACATCAACAGTAAGAGAACACAAAGGACGATTGTCATACTATCTTACAAACTTACAGCCAGTCACATCAACAGTAAGAGAACACAAAGGACGATTGTCATACTATCTTACAAACTTACAGCCAGTCACATCAACAGTAAGAGAACACAAAGGACGATTGTCATACTATCTTACAAACTTACAGCCAGTCACATCAACAGTAAGAGAACACAAAGGACGATTGTCATACTATCTTACAAACTTACAGCCAGTCACATCAACAGTAAGAGAACACAAAGGACGATTGTCATACTATCTTACAAACTTACAGCCAGTCACATCAACAGTAAGAGAACACAAAGGACGATTGTCATACTATCTTACAAACTTACAGCCAGTCACATCAACAGTAAGAGAACACAAAGGACGATTGTCATACTATCTTACAAACTTACAGCCAGTCACATCAACAGTAAGAGAACACAAAGGACGATTCCTCATACTGTCATACTATCTTACAAACTTACAGCCAGTCACATCAACAGTAAGAGAACACAAAGGACGATTCATCATACCTTTTGCCAGGACTCCAGTATATCAATACTCGTTCCCAAACACTTTCAGAAGCTTGGATGGGCTGCACAATCCATGAATCGTTCAAATGGTCAACCATGCAAAAATATAACTAAAAATACCCTAGTCAAAGGGAGATTAATGATACCTATCGAACACAATGATAAGATTGTCAAACAACTACAATTGTCAAAACAACTATACCAAACATGAGACCATCAAAGATCATCAAAGGATAATAAGATTTTTTTTTATAGAGATAGCCTCGAAGAACAGAAAAAACGTCGCAATTCACTATAATAACTTTCAATGTGCAAAGTGTAAAAGGTAACAGAACATTTTTGCCACATCCAACGTTATAATACAATCTTTTGAAGATGACCAGGAAATCTTGTAACTAGCTTTTGATGCAGTTATATAAGGCTTTTGATGAACTGGAACATGAAATATTATTCACAAAAGGTCTATCACTATGAATTCTACTCCGTTATATAACGTATACAGAAATTATCATTAGAATTAAATGAGACAATCTTGTGTCTGACAAAATATCTGTCAATCATTTTATTCAGCAAATAGCGAAACTTTCAACATCCTTGTACAAATGCTATACTAATGCCATTCTACTGGTATGTAACAGAAAGTGGATTTAGAAGCGTAACATTCAGTTCCAATTTCAATCTGTAATTTTGAAAGCACATTTCACTTGTTGCTTTTGTATTGTGTGCTAAATTAGGCAAACTTTTCAATGTCTTGCTGTGGGATCAACTATCAGCTGTAATTGACTGGTTGCATGTTTCCAAACATTTCTTTACTATTGTACTATGTAGGAGTGCGCAGATATAAAACGACGGTTCATATACTTTTAGAAAGAAAGATTGACAATGTTATCCGATATTTAAAATTGTAATCGGCCGAGAGGGAAAGGTGGTGTTGCAATAGCTTGGAAAATATTCCTTATCCACCTGTCAATTAAATTCCATCTGGAAACAACAGGATAATAGCAATTGAACTGAAATCACCAATGAAGATTTGCATCATTTGTGTATACAAGCCTACAAATAACTGTGGGGATTCATATTTAGAAAACACTGAATGTCTTTATATTATTATCACTTCTTTTAATATACTCAACATCTCATAGAATTGTTAAAGTTGGAGACTGCAATGGCACTTTACGCCACACAGAAACTACAACAAACACGATAGACTTTTGATAGACTTCAGTCAGGAAATGAATCTTTTTACTTTATTTATTCACACTGCCACAATTACCTTTCTTTCGGACTATAGGATCCACGACCAATGTCTCTACAATATTTCAAGTCATGTTCCTGCGAGAGCAAAGATGATCAATGTTAAATCAAAACGAACGAATCAATAGATGAAAGCATGAACTACTTTTGCACTTGTCTTTTAAAAAAGCTGCAAGAGTTGCTGCTCCTTCAAAGATTATCGAATTAAAAGGTCCAAAATTCAAGGTATCTCCAACCACTCTTACGCTGCTCAAAATAAACAAACAAAATATCAACTAGGGGAATCTCATGGCAATAAAAATGATGACGTCAAGACAGACAAAATACTGGCTCAACGACGTCTTCCCAAACACAGTATTTGGATAGAGCTCAATTCTATAATGAATTAATATCCAGGCAACGATATTTTTCATAAGCTCACGAAACAGAGGCTCCAGAAACAAAGATGCAATCTGCATAATGGAAAATGGAGAGCACTGCTACTCATGAACTGACAGAACAAACAGTTTCTCAAGATACTTCGAGGATCTGGCTGTAACAAAAGACAATGGATATGATTTCTGAATTCTTAGATCTCTGCAATTCCGACATAACATGTTCGATGAGCTTTGCAAACAAAACAGCAATGGACCACAATTTAGTTGTAAGAATATCTGTGATGCAATATAACAGTTACATTCTGGCAAGGCGACAGATGAATAAGGTCGTGTTGCTGCTTTAAGAATTTTCCTACAACGGTAACTCAATTTCTTACAAACTGTTTAAATAACACATTTTACAATCAACACATATACCTGATATATTTAAATCTGGTACAGTAACACCTGTATTAAAAAAAAGAGTAAAATATAATGCTAATGGACAACTACAGTAACACGTGTCATGTCATCTTAAAACTCTTCGAATGTACCATTCTTCCTCGTCTAACAGTGAATTTTAATCAGTTAAGACTCAAATTCGGCTTTACAAAAATGTTTGCCAATGCTTATGCTTATGGCTCATTATCCCTGAAGCTAGAGCAGAAGTAAAACCTGTCACAATGGAGCCTTTATTTATCATTACTGTGGACAGTCAGAAGGCATTCGACGTGGTGGATGACATCATTTTACTGGATGCTTTACATAACCACACTCAGAATCGTCCTATTTGGTTTATAGTGAATAATCTTTACTCAAGTCTAGTTTCAAGAGTCAAATGGAAGGGAAACATCAGTGATAGCTTCATTATGCTCATCATATGCCAAACAGTCTAGAGTTACAATCAATCCAACCAAAACCAAAGCTGTCAAACTCAACAATCCGAAAAACATAAACAGGTCCGACTTAAATTGGACACTAGGCAATATCTCTGTGTGTCCATCAGAGGACACAACACATCTTGGGCAAATAAGAGCATAGTTAAAACAAAATAGTCTAGATATTGATGCTCGCATCAGAGTTGCAAGAAAAACTCTATACTCTCAGATTAATACCTGTCTTCATGCTCGTACACATTGGCTAAATCCGCAGATACCTTAAGATATACCAGAGCTATATTATTCCTCGTCTGTTATATGGAATGGAGATACAGTATTACTCCCTCTTAACCAGAGCCAACTAGATATAATGACCCGATTCCACACGAAGACATTGCGTAATATTCAGTCTTTGCCTACACGAACAGCCACAGGATTGGTACTTCTGCTGCTGGGTGCTAAAACAATTGAGGCAGAAATACGTAAAAGACAACTACCAACTCTGTACAGTGTTCTTTCTTTCAACAATTCGACAATTCAAGGCTTATAAGTAGACAGACAAATCATCATGAAAATTGATAACCATTTAAGCTTCTTTTGTAAGGTAACAGGTATGCTAGCTTAATATGATCTTCCAAGTATCACTACACTTAGTCAAAATTAAAATGGAAAACAACTGTAAAATTAACAATTCAAGACTATTGAACTAAAACCTTCATTAAAGAAATAAAAACAATCTGCATTAATACATTTGGACAAAGCTTTATGAAAAATTGGACCTACACATCATGTCTGGACCAGCCTAACTTCAACTATCTCGGATGTTAAAAAGGGAGCAATAGAAATTCGGCTACTAACTGGAACTTATTTACTCAAATCTTACAGATCAAAATTTAGTAGTGGCAGATAGTCAGCCTCATGTAAATGCTGTGGAACGTCAGATGAAGATCTAGCCCATTTGCTGATATTGTGTACGGCCTTACACCAGCAGAGAAAAGAACCATTCGGTAAACAGAAGTCTTTACGTAATCTAGCTCAGTTATTGGCTCGTGAGAATGGTATGAAGATCTCTAGATTAAAGGACATTAGGATGTGATAAGACTGATCATTGACAACTTTTTTTGTTGCCATTGCTTAAAAATAGGACCGAACTGGAAAAATACACAGATTAGCTTCGGACATGTGTTATAGACTCCATAGAAAAGTTATAATGTCAAATACTAACTTAAACAGTGGCTAAATATATTATTCAACGTACAATCAGTGTAAAAAGGAAAGATATGAGATGAACATTGTGAACATATGTGTAAAGGTAGAGGCAGGAATGTCCTGCTTTCTATTGTAAAAAGCACCTGATATTTTTACAGTGAATCGTAAATACATATTTCATAGGCCGAGATATTATTACCTTTTAATTATGTAAGGTGATTTTACAAACTTTAAGTTGTTTTATAAGTCTTCAACTATTTTTTAGATTATATCCGTGTACAGTGATTCTTTGAAAAAATTTAGTTACTTATGGGAAAGTTTTAGTAGCATATGAAGTTTTGATTTTCTTATCCCAGGCATAGATTACCTTAGCCGTATTTTGCAGAACTTTTTGGAATTTTGGATCCTCAATACTCTTCAACTTTGTATTTGTTTGGTTTATAACTGTTTTGATATGAGCGTCACTGATGAGTCTTATGTAGACGAAACGCACGTCTGGCGTACTAAATTATAGTCCTGGTACCTTTGATAACTATTAATTAACTCCCCAATTGGATAATATTCATTGAGGAGGTGTTCCATAATTGGAAGGAAATACATATAGAAGAAGTTTGGAAGTGTGCCGTTTCTTCAACAGTTAAACTAGTGCTGGCCGTTCATAGATTTTATTAAGCTAAACCTTGCTTTAAATATCGAATCTACATCCTGGCGAACGTATGAGTTCTTCGTGTATATATAAAATGTACATTTCTGTAATAAATTTTTTGAATGTGCAACGTTCCGGTGAAAGATTTCTTTTCAACATTTCAAATATTTGGAATAACTTTATGTAAATACGTTAGCAGTTAAACTAATCCGTAGAGGGAACACAGCTAGCTGTGTGTATTCCAACGCTGGAGGATTTAGTTTAGTTTACAGATTACAATACACATACACAATTGTATGTGGTGTTCCATAACTGGAAGGATATCCATGCAATAGAAGAAGAACTCGTCAATCAGATACACTCAAGGTGCCGATTTGTCTATGTGCCGAAGTGTCTACAATTTGATAGTGGATCATCGCATACAATGGCGTTCGCAAGTGCGAAAAGTAACATTAAATTAGAAATATTTAAAGAATATTCATCAGATGTCAAAAATATTAACTTTATGGTTGCATGTTCTGATGGTTCTGTGTGGATAGGGGATAATACGAGATCAAAATTACAACATGTCAAACTAACGGAAAATAAAACTGAAGTTATAACAAGTTTAAACACTAACATTTATGGAATAGCAATTACTCATTCAAATAACATTCTCGTTAAGGATTCAACACCAACTAAACTTAGACAAATCAACACTGTGACAGGGGAGATAACTGATTCCATTTATGATATAAAACCATTGAAACCAGTCGGTATCCATGTAACCAGCGATCACAGAGTCATCATAGGAGCCTCCTCTCCATTGAGCCGGGTAGTGATTGTGCTGGATCAGGAAGGAAAACAGCTAAAGAGATATGAAAATGACAAACATAACAAACGTTTATTTACTTTGCCTAGATATATAACTAGTACCAGTAATGGAAATATATGTGTGGTGGACACATTTGATAGAGATTTCCACGGTAGAGTGGTCGTGTTATCGCCAGGAGGAGACATTATAGGGACTTACACTGGTCATCCTGACGTCAACACCAAGAAGAAACCATTTAAAGCTTTTGAAATACTTACAACACCATCAGATAATATTGTTGTTACTGATACAGAAAATCATTTATTACATATACTGAGTGACCAAGGACAAATTATTACCTACTACAACCTAAGTGACATGGGGATCTTACGTCCACACTCACTTACTCTGTCTTCAACAGGAACTATCTTAATAGGATGCCTTGAAAAGAAAGCATTTTTCGTTATTTCAGACAAAAAGGCCAAACTTTATGAGTTGGAATATTCTGGATTCTAGTGATTATAGTAAGGAACTACATCTATATTGTTAGTAAAGCTGAAACTGCCTAAGTACAGTTGATTCAAGAATAAGATTCAGAATTGTACAAAGACCAAATATATTGCATCAAGAATAAGATTCAGAATTCGTTTAACAATGGAATATTTGGAAACAATACTGACTAGAACAATATAACTCTACTAAGTGAAAAGTAGTAAATTTTTGTTTTGTTCATATATATATACATATATTTATTATATATACTCTTATTTTATCAATTAAGACAATTTTAAAACAACCACTACCTTAATTGTATTTGTATTTATCTTTATGAAACACTGAATTCTAGACTACCTTCGTAGCCAAGGCTTATTAATGATACACAAACATCAAAAGCATAAAGATCAAACTCAGCCTTTTAAGTCAGGTCTTACTAATTTTCAAAACTGGAACAGAGTACTTCAGACTTCTGTAGAATCCTCAATCTCTGTTAACAATGAAGCTTTATATTATACACAATGAAGCTATATATTATACTTAATGAAGCTATAATATATACACAATGAAGCTATGTATTATACACAATGAATAGTTATCAAAAGTACCAGGATTATAATTTAGTACGCCAGACGCGCGTATCGTCTTCATAAGACTCATCAGTGACGCTCAAATGGAAATATTTATAAAGCCAAACAAGTACCAAGTTGAAGAGCAGTGAGGATCCAAAATTCCAAAAAGTTGTGCCAAATACGGCTAAGGTAATTTATGCCTGGAATATGAAAATCCTTAGTTTTTCGAAAAATTCAGTTTTGTAAACAGGAAATTTATAAAAATGACCACATGATTGATATTCATGTCAACACCGAATTGTTAACTACTGGGCTGGTGATACCCTCGGGGACGAAACGTCCACCAGCAGTGGCATCGACCCAGTGGTTTAAATAATTATCAAAAGTACCAAGATTATAATTTAGTACGCCAGACGCGCATTTCGTATACATAAGACTCATCAGTGACGCTCAAATGGAAATACAATGTATTTATAAAGCCAAACAAGTACCAAGTTGAAGAGCAGTGAGGATCCAAAATTCCAAAAAGTTGTGCCAAATACGGCTAAGGTAATTTATGCCTGGAATATGAAAATCCTTAGTTTTTCGAAAAATTCAGTTTTGTAAACAGGAAATTTATAAAAATGACCACATGATTGATATTCATGTCAACACCGAAATGTTGACAATTGGGCTGGTGATACACTCGGGAATGAAACGTCCACCAGCAGTGGCATCGACCCAGTGGTTTAAATAGTTATCAAAAGTACCAAGATTATAATTTAGTACGCCAGACGCGCATTTCGTCTACATAAGACTCATCAGTGACGCTCAAATCGAAATATTTATAAAGCCAATTAAGTACAAAGTTGAAGAGCAGTGAGGATTTAAAATTCCAAAAAGTTGTGCCAAATACGGCTAAGGTAATCTATGCCTGGAATAAGAAAAACCTTGGTATTTCGAAATGTTCTGTTTTGTAAACAGGAACTTTATAAAAATGACCACATGATTGATATTCATGTCAACACCGAAATGTTGACTATTGGGCTGGTGATACCCTCGGGGACGAAACGTCCACCAGCAGTGGCATCGACCCAGTGGTTTAAATAGTTATCAAAAGTACCAGGATTATAATTTAGTACGCCAGACACGCATTTTGTCTACATAAGACTCATCAGTGACGCTCAAATGGAAATACAATGTATTTATAAAGCCAAACAAGTACAAAGTTGAAGAGCAGTGGGGATCCAAAATTCCAAAAAGTTGTGCCAAATACGGCTAAGGTTATCTATGCCTGGAATAAGAAAATCCTTAGTTTTTCGAAAAATTCAGTTTTGTAAACAGGAACTTTATAAAAATGACCACATGATTGATATTCATGTCAACACCGAAATGTTAACCACTGGGCTGGTGATACCCTCGGGGACAAAACGTCCACCAGCAGTGGCATCGACCCAGTGGTTTAAATAGTTATCAAAAGTACCAAGATTATAATTTAGTATGCCATACACGCATTTCGTATACATAAGACTCATCAGTGACGCTCAAATCGAACTATTTATAAAGCAAAACAAGTACAAAGTTATATATACACAATTAAGCTATATAATATACACAATGAAGCTATACACTAATATACACAATGGAGCTGTGTATTATACATAATGAAGCTTTGTATTATACACAATTAAGCTATTTATACACAATGAAGTAACATGAATCTGTATACACAATGAAGTAACATGAAGCTATGTATACACAATGAAGTAATATGAAGCTATGTATACACTATGAAGTTACATAAAGCTATGTATACACAATGCAGTAACATGAAGCTATGTATACACAATGAAGAAACATGAAGCTATGTATACACAATGAAGTAACATGAAGCTATGTATACACACAATGAAGTAACACGAAGCTATGTATACACAATGAAGAAACGTGAAGCTATGTATACGCAATGAAGTAACATGAAGCTATGTATACACACAATGAAGTAACATGAAGCTATGTATACACAATGAAGTAACATGAAGCTATATATATAAACACAATGAAGTAACATGAAGCTATGTATACACAATGAAGTAACATGAAGCTATATATACACACAATGAAGTAACAGTATTTTTGTCCATCTGACGAGTTACACCTTTTTCAACTGAGTTTTATAGTAATTTCTTATGTTGTACTGTTATACCACTGTCCCAGGTTAGGGGGATGGTTGGGATCCCGCTAACATGTTTAACCCCGCCACATTCTGTATGTATGTGCCTGTCCCAAATCAGGAGCATGTAATTCAGTGATTGTCATTTGTTTATGTGTTACATATTTGTTTTTCGTTGATTTTTTTGTACATAAATAAGGCTGTTAGTTTTCTCGTTTGAATTGTTTTACATTGTCATTTCAGGGCCAATTATAGCTGACTATGCGGTATGGGCTTTGTTCATTGTATGGGCCGTACAGTGACCTATAGTTGTTAATTTCTGTGTCATTTTGGTCTTTTGTGGAGAGTTGTCTCATTTGCAATCATACCACATCTTCTTTTTATACAACTGCAAAAAAAATTTGCGGTCATATATTGGTATGACGTTGGTGTTGTCGTCGTCCGAAGACACATTGGTTTTCGCATAAGAACTTTAGTTTAAGTGAATGGATCTCTATGAAATTTTACCATAAGGTTCAATACCACAAAAGGAAAGGTTGGGATTGATTTTGGGGATTATGGTACCAACAGTTAAGGAATTAGGGGCCAAAAAGGGGCAAAAAAAACAGCATTTTTATACGCCCGTCAAAATTTTGACGGGACGTATTATCGTATACAAATGTCCGGTGTCCGTCCGTGCGTCTGTCCGGCGTAAACATGTCGCACCGTAACTTGAGAACGACTTATCCAAATTTCATGAAACTTAACATAGTTGTTTCTTATGATGGTCAAATGATCTGTATACTTTTTGGTGAAAATAAGATTAAAACTTTTTGAGTTACAGCACTTTGTAACTAAAACAGGGGTGTTTTTTTTTCACATGTCGCACCGTATCTCAAAAACGATTCTTGATTATGGCTTAAAACTTTAAACGCTTTTTAGTTATGTTAATCTTAATATCTGTATACTTTTTGGTGATGATTCAAAATTTTATTTTTTGAGTTATTGAGTATTTTGTAAAAAAGGGGAGGTTTTTTTTACATGTCGCACCATATCTCATAAACGATTTATGATTATTGCTTAAAACTTTACACATGTCTTTGTTATATTAATCTAAAGATCTTTATACCTTTTTGTGATGATTCAAAATTTCATTTTTGAGTTATTGAGTATTTTGTAAAAAAGGGGTAGGTTTTTATACGCCCGTAAAAATTTTGACGGGAAGTATTATGGTATACACATGTCCGGTGTCCGTCCGTCTGTCCGTCCATCTGTCTGTCAGTCTGTCAATCCAGCGTAAACATGTCGACCGTAACTTGAGAACGACTTATTCAAATTTCATGAAACTTAATATAGTTGTTTCTCATGATGGTCAAATGATCTGTATACTTTTGGTGAAAATTAGATTTAAACTTTTTGATTTACGGCACTTTGTAACTAAAACAGGGGTGTGTTTTTTTCGCATGTCGCGCTGTATCTCAAAAACGATTCTTGATTATGGCTTAAAACTTTAAACGCTTTTTAGTTATATTAATCTTAATATCTGTATACTTTTTGGTGATGATTCAAAATTTCATTTTTGAGTGATTGAGTATTTTGTAAAAAAGGGGGAGGGTTTTTTTACATGTTGTGCCGTATCTCTATAACAATTTATGATTATTGCTTAAAACTTTACACACTTCTTTGTTATATTAATCTAAAGATCTGTATACTTTTTGGTGATGATTCAAAATTTTATTTTTGAGTTATTGAGTATTTTGTTAAACAGGGGAGTTTTTTTTACATGTCGCGCCCTATCTCAAAAATAATTTATGATTATTGCTTAAAACTTTACACACTTCTTTGTTATATTAATCTAAAGATCTGTATACTTTTTGGTTAATTCAAAATTTTATTTTAGTGATATTTAGTTTTTTGTAAAAAAAAAACCAGGGTGGAGGGTTTCCCGCCGTGTCTCAAAAACAATATGTGGTTATTGCTTAAAACTTTCTCAGAAACTATTTATGATTATTGCATATAACTTCCACATAATTTTTGGTTGTCATTTTTACAGAAAATTAAATTATTTGATGAGCATTTCAGCATTAGTAAGACAGAAATTTTATTGGGATTTATTACTAAAAGTTTGTTTATAAATTTGTTAATAATTATAGCTAAAAACTACATCTTTAGATGTAAGTAAAGAAATATAGCTCCTAGTTTTATAGGACTTAAATTCAGAATAAAACAATACCAATCTAATGAATTTTATATTGCAAACAAAAATAATAGAGCATCATCTTATGAAAGATTGTGGTCCCCACTACATACAATTTTTTCATGATTTATATTATCATTTATACTTTAAATTATACTATAGTGAGCAGTGGTATTTTGAATTTTTACTTTATATATAGACATGCATGCATACTAATGGTAAGATTGCAGCGACTGTGTGTAAGTAGTGAGAGAAAGTGTGAGTGTGAGCAGCTATATTCTTTTTTTTTCTTTAATAACTATATTCTTGTATTATGAAGATAAATTTAAAAAAACCAAAATGGATAGTCTTGCATATAACTTTCAATATTTACCCCAAAAGCCATAGTCAGGTGGTGATTGTAGGGGTATTGTAAAATCCTGACTATTGAAAAAAAAAAAACTTCCACATAAGACGTCAGGCATATCATGCGCTCATGGCGCAGCTGTTTATTTTTACATGTTGTGCCGTATCTCAAAAACAATTAATGATTATTGCTTAAAACTTTACACACTTCCTTGTTATATTAATCTAAAGATCTGTATACTTTTTGGTTTTGATTCAAAATTTTATTTTAGTGATATTTAGTTTTTTGTAAAAAAAAAAACCAGGGTGGAGGGTTTCCCGCCGTGTCTCAAAAACAATATATGGTTATTGCTTAAAACCTTCTCAGAAACTATTTATGATTATTGCATAAAACTTCCACACAAGACGTCGGGCATATCATGCGCTCATGGCGCAGCTGTTTATTTTACATGTCGCGCCGTATCTCAAAAATAATTTATGATTATTGTTTACAACTTTACACACTTCTTTGTTATATTAATCTAAAGATCTGTATACTTTTTGGTTTTGATTCAAAATTTTATTTTAGTGATATTTAGTTTTTTGTAAAAAAAAGCAGGGTTGGGGGTTTCACATGTCCCGCTGTGTCTCAAAAACAATATATGGTTATTGCTTAAAACTTTCTAAGAAACTATTTATGATTATTGCATAAAACTTCCACACAAGACGTCGGGCGTATCATGCGCTGTTTATTTTCACATGTCGCACTGTATCTCAAAAACAATTCTTGATTATGACTTAAAACTTTAAACACTTCTTAGTTATATTAATCTCAATATCTGTATACCTCTAGTGCTGATTCAAAATTTCATTTTTGAGTTATTGAGTATTTTGTAAAAAAGGGGGAGGTTTTTTTTACATGTCGCGCCATATCTCAAAAACGATTTATGATTATTGCTTAAAACTTTACACATGTTTCTGTTATATTAATCTAAAGATCTGTATACTTTTTGGTGATGATTGAAAATTTCATTTTTGAGTTATTAGTATTTTGTAAAAAAAGGGGGAGTTTTTTTTACATGTGCCTTTTCTCAAAAACGATTTATGGTTATTGCTTTAAACTTTACACACTTCTTTATTATATTAATCTAATCTAAAGATCTTTATACTTTTTGGTGATGATTCAAAATTTTATTTTTGAGTTATTGAGTATTTTGTAAAACAGGGGAGGTTTTTTTTACATGTCTCGCTGTATCTCAAAAATAATTTATGATTATTGCTTTAAACTTTACACACTTCTTTGTTATATTAATCTAAAGATCTGTATACTTTTTGGTTTTGATTTAAAATTTTATTTTAGTAATATTTAGTTTTTTGTAAAAAAAAAAACAGGGTGGGGGTTTCACATGTCCCGCCGTGTCTCAAAAACAATATTTGGTTATTGCTTAAAACTTTCTCAGAAACTATTTATGATTATTGCATAAGACTTCCACACAAGATGTCGGGCGTATCATGCGCTCATGGCGCAGCTGTTTATTGTAGCTTTCAGACAATAACTTGTGTTTTAGTGTATGGATCTCGCTGACATTGTACCACAAGGTTCCACATCACTAAGGGAGTTCTGGGCTTCATTTTGGGGGTAATTGCCCCAAAATTGTAGGAATTAGGGGCCAAAAAAGGGGCAAAAAACAAGCATTTTTCTAGTTTCATGACCATGGATCTTTCTGAAATTGTACTACAAGGTTCCATATCACAAAGGGAAAGCTGGAATTGAGTTTGGGGGTAATGAATCATGAGGGGGTTCAAAAAATTTAGGGGGGAGGGATTTTTCCTTCTTTTTTTTTTACAGTTTTTTCCTTTTTTTTTCTTTAAAATTTTCCATTTTAAGTTGGTTATTTCTGATTTATATATAAAAGCAAATAATAATGAAATGCTAGGAGATACACACCAAACAGGATGTGTAAATTATTATATTAAGTATTGTGCAATAGCAAGAAATTTTCAATTTCACAGTTGCGCAACAGCAAGAAATAGCATAATATTGCGCAATATCAAGAAATCTTCAATTTCGCAGTATTGCACAATAGCAAGAAATATTGAATTGCACAGTATTGGGCAATTGCAAGAAATATTCAATTGCATAGTATTGCCCAATAGCAAGAAATTTTCTTTTGCACAGTATTGCGCAATAGCAAGAAATCTTCAATTGAAATTTAATACAAATTTTTTAACCCATTTAAATTTTATAGATAATTCACCACATTTATTTTGTGTCAGAAACCTATATTATGTCAAAAATTTGATCACAATCCAAATTCAGACAGTATCAAGCTTGAATATTGTGTCCAAACTTGCACCAACTGTTCAGGGTTCGACCTCTGCGGTCGTATCAGGCTGCACTCAGTGAAGCATTTTATTTCATATAGCTATACATATATTATACAGTGTAGCTATATATTATACAGTGCAGAATCCTGAAGGAAATTTCTTTTTGAAAGGTGTATTTATTGATTAAATAGATTTTGTGTGGATTCAGTAGTGAACTCTTTCTTTCATAGATCTCCTATAATAGATCTATAATACAATTGTACCCTGTATGATAAGATTAATAAGACAGCATTTCAATGCTTCATATATTTATTAGAATATCTTAGGAAGCTACATGTACCATTTGATTGATTTTTATGGAAAAAGGGGGGGGGGGGTAACTTCTGTCCTGCCTTTTTAGCTCACCTGGCACGAAGGGCCAAGTGAGCCTTTTCCATCACTTGGCGTCCGTCGTCCGTCGTCGTCCGTTGTCGTTAACTTTTACAAAAATCTTCTCCTCTGAAACTAGTGGGCCAAATTAAACCAAACTTGGCCACAATCATTATTGGGGTATCTAGTTTAAAAAATGTGTGGCGTGACCCGGCCAACCAACCAAGATGGCCGCCATGGCTAAAAATAGAACATAGGGGTAAAATGCAGTTTTTGGCTTATAACTCAAAAACCAAAGCATTTAGAGCAAATCTGATAGGGATAAAAATGTTTATCAGGTGAAGATCTATCTGCCCTCAAATTTTCAGATGAATCCGACAACCCGTTATTGGGTTGCTGCCCCTGAACTGGTAATTTTAGGTAATTTTAGCTGTTTTTGGCTATTATCTTGAATATTATTATAGATAGAGATAAACTGTAAACAGCAATAATGTTCAGCAAAGTAAGATTTACAAATAAGTCAACATGACCAAAATGGTCATTTGACCCCTTTAGGAGTTATTGACCTTTATAGTCAATTTTTAACCATTTTTCGTAAATCTTAGTAATCTTTTACAAAAATCTTCTCCTCTGAAACTACTGGGCCAAACTTGGCCACAATCATCTTTGGGATATCTAGTTTAAAAAATGTGTGGGGTGACCCGGCCAACCAACCAAGATGGCTGCCATGGCTAAAAATAGAACATAGGGGGTAAAATGCAGTTTTTGGCTTATAACTCAAAAACCAAAGCATTTAGAGCAAATCTGACATTTGGTAAAAGTGTTTATCAGGTCAAGATCTATCTGTCCTGAAATTTTCAGATGAATAGGACAACTTGTTGTTGGGTTGCTGCCCCTGAATTGGTAACTTTAAGGAAATTTTGCTGTTTTTGGTTATTATCTTGAGTATTATTATAGATAGAGATAAACTGTAAACAGCAATAATGTTCTGCAAAGTATGATGTACAAATAAGTCAGCTTGACCAAAATGGTCAGTTGATCCCTGAAGGAGTTATTGCCCTTTATAGTCAATTTTTAACCATTTTTTCGTAAATCTTAGTAATCTTTTACAAAAATCTTCTTCTCTGAAACTACTGGGCCAAATTAAACTGAACTTGGCCACAATCATCATTGGGGTAACTTGTTTAAAAAATGTGTGGCGTGACCTGGCCAATCAACCAAAATGGCTGCCACGGCTAATAATAGAACATAGGGGTAAAATGCAGTTTTTGGCTTATAACTCAAAAACCAAAGCATTAAGAGAAAATCTGACAGGGTTTAATTGTTTATCAGGTCAAGATCTATCTGCCCTGATGTTTTCACATGGATCGGACAACCCGTTGTTAAGGTTACTGTCCTGAATTGGTAATTTTAAAGAAATTTTGCCGTTTTTTGTTATTATCTTGAATATTATTATAGGCCTAGATAAACTGTATACAGCAATAACTTTCAGCAAAATAAGATCTACAAATAAGTTTACATGACCAAAATAGTCAATTGACCCCTTAAGGAGTTATTGCCCTTTATAGTTAATTTTTAACATTTTTCATAAATTTTTGTAAATTTTTAGAAAATATTTTCCACTGTAATTACTGGGCCAAGTTCATTATAGATAGAGATAATTGTAGCAACAAGAATATTCAGTAAAGTAAGATCTACAAACACTTCACTATCACCAAAACACAATTATGTCATAAATTTATTCGTGTCCATTGTTTAATATGCACAAGACCAAGGTGAGCGACACAGGCTCTTTAGAGCCTTTAGTTGTTTTTTCACTTTATTTTCCTCAGAGTTCAGTATTTTTGTAATTTTACTTTTTCTGTCCTGCCTTTTTAGCTCACCTGGCCCACGGGGCCAAGTGAGCTTTTCTCATCACTTTGCGTCAGTCGTCGCCCATTGTCGTCGTCGTCCGTTGTCGTTAGCTTTTACAAAAATCTTCTCCTCTGAAACTATGGGGCCAAATTTAACCATACTTGGCCACAATAATTATTGGGGTATCTAGTTACAAAAATGTGTGGCCTGACCTGGCCAACCAACCAAGATGGCCGTCATGGTTAAAAATAGAACATAGGGGTAAAATGTAGATTTTGGCTTATAACTCTGAAACCAAAGCATTTAGAGCAAATCTGACACGGGGGTAAAATTGTTTATCAGGTGAAGATCTATCTGCCCTGAAATTTTCAGACGAATCGGCAACCGGCTGTTGGGTTGCTGCCCTGGAATTGGCAATTTTAAGGAAATTATACAGTTTTTGCGCTATTATCTTGAATATTATTATAGATAGAGATAAACTGTAAACAGCAATAATGTTCAGCAAAGTAAGATCAACAAATAAGTTAATATGACTAAAATGGTCAGTTGACCCCTTAAGGAGTTATTGCCCTTTATAGTAATTTTTTACCAATTTTTCGTAATTTTTTCTTATTTACAAAAATCTTGTCCTCTAAAACTACTGGTCCAAATTTAACCATACTTGGCCATAATCATCATTGAGGTATCTAGTTTAAAAAATGTGTGCGGTGACCCTGCCAACCAATGATTTTGGCTTATAACTCTGAAACCAAAGCATTAAGAGCAATGCAGACATGGGGGTTAAATTGTTTTGTCAAGATCTAACTGCCCTGAAATTTTCAGATGAATCTGACAACTGGTTGTTTGGTTGCTGCCTCTGAATTGGAAATTTTTAAGGAAATTTTGCTGTTTTGGTTATTATCTTGAATATTATTATAGATAGAGATAAACTGTAAACAGCAATAATGTTCAGCAAAGTACATAAAGCAACATGACCAAAAAGGTCAGTTGACCCCTTAAGGAGTTATTGTCCTTTATAGTCAATTTTTTATAATTTTGTAAATTTTTGTAAAATTTGTAAATTTTAACAAAATATTTTCCTCTGTAACTAACATGACTAAAGGGCCAAGTTCATTATAAATTGAGATAATTGTAAGAAGCAAGAATGTTCAGTAAAGAAAGATCTACAAACACATCACCATCACCAAAACACAATTTTTTCATGAATCCATCTGTGTCCTTTGTTTAATATGCACATAGACCAAGCCCAAGGTGAGCGACACAGGCTCTTATTAGAGCCTCTAGTTTATTAGTGTATATTTTTTTACATAAATTGACGTCATTCCTTTTTTTTTTTTTACCTCAAAACGTCTGTCCTGCCTTTTTTTTCAAATTTCATCAAACAGTGCATTCTCAGTAGTAATTGTACATGGATACAAACTGAAAAATACCAATTTATACATTTTTCATACCTAAAATGACTATATGTGCATATTTGAGGGTCTATTTATGTATCATCACTGACTATAAGGGGTCTTATTTCAAATGAGGGTTTACCTTGAAAGGGGGTCTGCAAATTGAAGTTCCAGTCAAATTCATGGTTTATTCTAAATTTCCCAATTTGATAAAAATGGCGCATATTTTCCCAATAAAAAAGGGTAGACAGGTAGTTTTGAAAAAAGGCAATAATATCACTGATATACCCAAAGTCAAGATAAGGGATTTTGACGAAATTTGACTAAATCAGCTGGATTTCAACCAAATTAAGGACCAGGAAACATAGAGCGCAGGCGTCGGCAAACTTAATTAATATTCAAATAAGACATGTGAAATGTCTTCACAAATATAATTTTACAAGATCTTTGTTGTTGACGTATGCGCTCTATGTTTCCTGTCCAATAATCTATTGAAATTTACCCATTTTCATTGAATTTTCCTGAAAAACAATATGAGTACAATTTGTGACGTCATAATGAAACGCAGAAACGTAAAATATTCAACAAAATGGCTTATTTCCTATCTAGTCATTGTATTAGCTATAATTTATTGTGATATTTGTTAATAAATCAGAATTTGAAATTTAAGCTAAAAAACAGGGCCATTTTAGAACCTTACCTTTCACGAGTTGGTTGACTGGAATAAGCGTTTCACAAATGATATCAGATATGTTCCTTACGTGGTAACTACAATCCCCTTCCCTTTCATGAATGTGACCTACGGAATTAGACTATTTACCAGATTTGCTATCACATAAACAACCCGACGGGTGCCACATGTGGAGCAGGATCTGCTTACCCTTTCAGAGCACCTGAGATCACCCCTAGTTTTTGGTGGGGTTCGTGTTGTTTATATTCTTTAGTTCTCTATGCTGTGTCATGTGTACTATTGTTTATTTGTTTGTCTTTTTCATTTTTAGTCATGGCGTTGTCAGTTTATTTTCAATTTATGAGTTTGACTGTCCCTTTGGTATCTTTCGTCCCTCTTTTTTTTTAAATTCTTGTTTTAATATAACATATTTATCCCTCATCATTACAAACATATCGTCATACAAATTAATACAATAACAACAGGATTTGGAAACAAGCTGTACAAATATAGCTTATATTATTGAATTTTATCATGTAATTGATAGGAAAGTCTTAAAGATGTAAATGATTTCAAATAAATTGACTGCATCAAATCTTTTTTTTTATAAATTGAGTTATCTCCCATGTGTGCTTGTATGAATACTTTGTAAAATGCAACTAACACAAGATATAAATATAAGATATATTTTGCTAATCAAATCCCAGGGGGAAACCTTAGCGTCATTGTTGTAGCGCTAAGGGAAATTGTTCACAACCAGTAATGAAATAAAATATTTAAAGTTGAAAAAAAAAGAGTTATCTCCCATTATACTCATCAGATACAAACAATTTATTTCATATTTATCATATCAGAGTGGCCTTTTAGAGAAAACTATACAGTATGGTTTTTTTCTCATAGTTGAAGGCTGTACAGTGATCTATAATTGTTTTATCTTCATCATCAGAAATAAGTTTTATATATTGTTGTCTGGGCGACAATCATACCATGTGACGCATCCATATTTTGACAGTTGTTATATATATCTGTTTGATGTGTTTGAGCTTTTGATTAGGGACTTTCCTTTTTAGCTCACATGGCCCGAAGGGCCAAGTGAGCTTATGCCATCACTTTGCGTCCGTCGTCATCCGTCGTCTGTCGTCGTCCGTCGTCGTCTGTCGTCGTAAACTATTTCAAGAATCTTCTCCTCTGAAACTACTAGGCCAAATACTTCCAAACTTTAACTGAATGTTCCTTAGGGTATCTAGTTTATAAATTGTATCCGAAGTTTTGATCTATCAACAAACATGGTCGCCATTGCTAAAAATAGAACATAGGGGTCAAATGCAGTTTTTGGCTTATAACTCAAAAACCGAAGCATTTAGAGCAAATCTGACATGGGGTAAAATTGATTATCAGGTCAAGATCTATCTGCCCTGAAATTTTCAGATGAATCAGACAACCCGTTGTTGGGTTGCTGCCCCTGAATTGGAAATTTTAAGGAAATTTTGCTGTTTTTGGTTATTATCATGAATATTATTATAGGTAGAGATAAACTGTAAACAGCAAAAATGTTTAGCAAAGTAAGACGTAAAAATAAGTCAAGCATGACTGAAATGGTCAGTTGACCCCTTTAGGAGTTATTGCCCTTTATAGTCAATTTTTAACCATTTTTCATAAATCTTAGTTATCTTTTACAAAAATCTTCTCCTCTGAAACTACTGGGCTAAATTGAACTAAACTTGGCCACAACCATCATTGGGGTATCTAGTTTGAAAATTGTGTCTGGTGACCTGGCCAACCAACCAAAATGGCCGCTGTTACTTAAAATAAAACATAGGGGTCAAATGCAGTTTTTGGCTTATATCTCAAAAACTAAAGCATTTAAAGCAAATCTGACAGGGGTAAAAATGTTCATTAGGTCAAGATCTATCAGCCCTGAAATTTTCAGATGAATCAAACAACCCATTGTTGGGTTGCTGCCACTTAATTGGTAATTTTAAGGAAATTTTTCAGTTTTTGGTCATTATCTTGAATATTATTACAGATAAAGATAAACTGTAAACAGCAAAAATGATCAGCAAAGTAAGATCTACAAATAAGTTAATATGACCAAAATTGTCAATTGACCCCTTAAGGGGTTATTGTCCTTTAATGACAATTTTTCACAATTTGTTCATCAGATTTGCTAACTTTAAAAAATCTTCTCCTCTAAAACCACTCAACCAAATTCAACCAAACTTCATTTGAATGATCAGTAGGGTGTATAAAATAAAGTTTGTGTTTTATTTTCTATTTCGTCAAAAAACATGGCCGAAGGCATTGTTTACCAGGTGAGCGATTCAGGCTCTTGAGAACCTCTTGTTAAATATTCCTCAGAGTTCAGTATTTTTGTGATTCTACTTTTTATAGTGGTTTAATATATTTATGGTTTCAAGCAGAACTTCTGTATTCAATGTACAGTAATAGTGCATATTACTAAAGGTGTCCACATATTCACGACTTTTTTTTTTAATTTTCCACAAATGACAGGCTGTTAAACTATGTTCTTTAATTATAGTAAAATAAGGCACATACATGTGGTTTTTTTTTCTCAATTTTTTTCATTTTTGCCTATTTTTGTAAAAACTATAAAAAAAAATACTGTAGATATAAAAAGATTTTTTGAAATTAATTTAAAACAAATTATTTTAAAGACGAGATCTACATACACAATTCTTTTGCTCAAAATGGTCAGTAAACATCTTATTTGAGTTATTGCCCTTTAATGACAATTCTAAATCAGTTAAGTGTTCCTTCTAACCTTCAAACTATGATAGATAGATACACTTTAAATATTTAATCATTAAGACTAGATCAACAAATAAGTATTTTTAAGTAGACTATACATGAATGGTTGCTCTTAATTGACAATATTTTAACTATTTTTTTTTTGTGTTTTTAGGTAAAAACTAAAAGAAGGAGTAGAGAATATCTCTGACAATCAGCAACACAACGAATTATATTATAGTCCCCATGATTGTGCCCATGGTTGAAGATGCACATAGACCAAGGTGAGCGACAATTATTGCAGATATATGAACACCACGATTGAAGTCGGGAAGGCTAGCATCATATATATATAAAAGAAGATGTGGTATGATTGCCAATGAGACAATTCTTTACAAGAGATTAAATGACACAGAAATAAACAAATCATAATCTTTCAGTCAGTTTAATTGAAGTCTGGAGCTGGCATGTCAGTTAACTGCTAGTAGTCTGATGTTATTTATTTATGTATTATTGTCATTTTGTTTATTTTCTTTGGTTACATCTTCTGACATCAGACTCGGACTTCTCTTGAACTGAATTTTAATGTGCGTATTGTTATGCGCTTACTTTTCTACATTGGCTAGAGGTATAGGGGAGGGTTGTGATCTCACAAACATGTTTAACCCCGCCGCATTTTTGCGCCTGTCCCAAGTCAGGAGCCTCTGGCCTTTGTTAGTCTTGTATTATTTTAATTTTAGTTTCTTGGGGGGGGGGGGGGGGGGGGGGGATTCTCGCTACATTGAAGACCTGTTGGTGACCTTCTGCTGTTTTTTTTTCTATGGTCGGGTTGTTGTCTCTTTGGCACATTCCCCATTTCCATTTTCAATTTTAACTATATGTCACCGTATATGTGGCCTTCAACAATAAGCAATGTCCATACTGTATAGGGCTTCATCTCTTTTCAGTTTTATCCATATATAACTATTCATACTATGGATATTTTAGATTGTTTTTTTTTTGCCCTACCAATGATACTTTAAAGAGGGAGGTGTTATTCAATAATTTATAATGGTTTTTATGGAGATTTCTGAGTGTAACAAAAACAGCTCAGAATATAGTTATCTCTTTTAAAATAGTGTTGTCATTAGGAATGATTAGTTGGAATAAATACATCCTTATTTGACCAGTGAAACACTGTGTATTGTTTACATGGGGGAAAATCTGTTTATTTGTAATGTATAAAGTATAAATCTATACACTGTTAATGGCTTAGTTCAGGACATAATTTAAACAGGCTTCATGCATGTTAGTTTTATTGTTACTAATCTTTTTTAAGGTTTGAAACTTGAAACAGAATTAAGATGCTTTGAAGTTTAACTGACATATGCTTCTTTCTGAAAATGCACACCATATCTTTTTTTACAAATAAAGATCAAAATCCCATTTGATGTTTTTGAGCTAGAAATTTTTTATGTTTTAATGCTACCGTTAAAGAGGGTCTGGGTGGGTTTAACAGAAGAGTCAGTAGTAAGTGCAGGATAAAGGGGGATAAATGTTAAGAAAAGAGAAAAATAGGCTAAGCAAATACAGAATAGAGACAATTTAAGTGCAGAATAAAATGCAACAAATTTTAAAAAGAGTACATAAAAATAGGCCAAGCAAATACTGAATATAGAATAATCTGAAATAAGTGAAGAATAAAGAGTTGAGTGACAAATATAAAGAATACAGAAAAATAGGCCAAATAATACAAATGTCTATTTTGGTCAGTTTATGTTGTTGTGTGGCTGTGTCCTTGATGTTTCACTGTAGATATCAATTTATTCATCATTCATCATATATATGATATTGGTTGATGACAGCCTTAACCCTATACATATTGACTTTAGTTCAATGTAACAGGTATGCCTGGCACAGATGGTATTAGCGTAAAAAGTTATTATAAATCTTAAATTTAGTAAAAACATTTTTATTGCAACAATTTTCATTGACATGTTGTATTGTTCAAATGATGAAATGTCCACTTAACCATTAGATAATGTCCTGAATAGTCAGTTTTTGCACTTTAATTGTGAAATAATTGATTTTATATTAATAATATTGTCCAAACTTTGAAATTTTTAGTCTTGTGAGTTCTTTTGAATTTTGTTCATTTGTATGTTTTGGAGTTTTAAAAGTGTGGCGCCCTTTACTTACTTACTTAATCCTCTTCGTTCCTTGTGGAACATAGGGCTGCTACAGTCGCTTTCCATCTTACTCTATTTTGGGCTATCCTTTTTGCTTCGGTCCAAGTATTCCCAATTTCATCCAGCTCTTTGTGCCTTGATCTTCTCCAGCTGTGAAATGGTCTTCCCGGTCTCCGATGTCCTTGGGGATTCCATTCTAATGCCTGTCTAGTGATGGTACCTACAGGTTTCCTCAAAGTATGCCCAATCCATTGCCAAGTTCTCCTCTTTAGCTGTTTAGTTGCTGGTTCCTGGTTGGTTCTTTCCAATAGGCATTTGTTACTAATGGTTTCTAGCCACCAAAATTTACAAATTTGGCGCAGGCATTTGTTGATAAAAACCTGGATTTGATGTTGTACCCCCGCTGTAAGTCTCCAGGTCTCTGCACCATAAAAAAGGACTGATTTGACATTTGAGTTAAAAATACGAATTTTGGTGTTTTCTGTGAATGCTGTTGATTTCCAAACTTGTGAAATAATTGATTTTATATTAATAATATTGTCCAAACTTTGAAATTTTTAGTCTTGTGAGTTCTTTTGAATTTTGTTCATTTGTATGTTTTGGAGTTTTAAAAGTGTGGCGCCCTTTGCTGAACTATTATACATTATTTTTGAGGGACCAGAGTTCAATTATACCTATAGAAATATAAAATAATATTGTCCATTAATTATGAGTACTGCTATATTTTTATAAGCATTAAACCTGTATTTACACTTTATATAGAACAGATATTTTCTAACCTGTTGTCTAAAAACAGTTCAATAAGTTAACAGGATGTGGCTGAATACCATTTAATTGAAGTAGAAATGTATTATTGATTTATTTTCTACTTTATTCATCTTTGTATTGAAATACAATGAAAACTTGTAGATACCATAAAATCTGTTGTCTATGTTTTAAAATATTGTAAAAAACAGGATTTTATGGTAAAAAAAATATTTTGCTTTTGCTAATTGATATAAAATAATTAGCTATTTTGAAACTATAATTGTTTCTAAGTTTCATTTGATAGAGTCCCTGGTGTTGAAGATTTAATGAAACACAATTTGTTTTGAAGTTTTAAATAATTAAGAATAGCAAAATAATAGACAATACTGTATATGTAGCAGCCGTTGAAATATAAAAATTGAAACAAACACAGAAAAAAGAAAAATGCACCAACATTGAACATTTAAGGAGATCTAATTTACTATTAACATGGTATCAATCAGTCAGTGAGCAATCTTTACAATTCAATTAAGGAATCAAATCAACGATTTTACAAATTTGATTTTTTCAGAAGATGGGTCAGAGTTCTTGATAATTAAAATCCAGTTGTAACAAGCTATTATATGTTGATGATTGTATTGACAAAGAAAATTGATTTTACTCTCTGATTCTGGGACAGTCATCCAGAGATTAAAATAGAACATTATTCTTTCCCGAGGATGTAAACAGTGTACATAAAACTCTGGATTAATGATCGTCTTAATAGGATACTATAGTTCTTATGTAAGGTAAATAGGTTTTGGATATGTATACATTGATTTTTGGTTTCAAGACACATTATACATATATACATATATTTTTGATGTATTTTGGGTGATTTTAGGGATGGACAACCTGATATGAATCATAAGTTTAAATAAGATGCATATGCATTTAGGTTGCATGTTTTATTGATTGTTTTCGTCACATTTTTTGTATCCCATTTTCTATTATATAACTAGAGAAATACACAGAGACAGATTTAAGGGGTGGCAGACCTCCCCCTCTTTATGGAGCTACATTTATGGTGAATCCAGACTTTTAACTTGTTCTACTCTAAACTTTCTTTAGTTCGGGGGCCCCCTTTTTTCAAAATCTTGTTTCCACATTTCGAATTCACCTTAAAAATGTATTTTGAGGACTCATAAAACAAATACAACTATAGTAAAAATTTATATGTCTAATTTCAATACAGATTCCTATATATTTCAATAAGTATACAAGAATTGAAGTCACATACACTGTATAATGCTGTCTTAATTTGATCACCTGATACATGTATAAACCTCAGACATAATTCTAAAAAATATTATATGCATGCAATGATCTTGACATTTAAATGTATCATGAAACAGAATGACACATTTAAAGTTCCCCCTCCCTAATCTATTGGGAGAGAGAGAGAGAGATAAGAGTACATGTTGCTGTCAGAAATTAATATGCTGTAAGATCTATATATAGAGAGAGAAAGAAACATTTAATGTTTCCTCTCCCTAATCTAAATAGAGACAGAGATAAGAAAACATGTTGCTGTAAGATCTATTAGTCAGTATTAGCTATCCATTCATATCATCACTTCACAGAGGCAACTTTCAAGAGTTTGCTAAATATTTAAAATTGATTCAACATGCTGAAAACTTTCCCATCACTTTACACTGTGATTAAATCATAATTTTGGAGCTTTCTTCCCTCTTCATTAAAGAGTTCCTCTCATCATGGCTTTTAACATTAACTGCTGCTGTTTAATTTTGATGGTGATGCCATCTGTCTGTAAGACTGGAATTCTATTATTCACATGTTTGTCTGTTTGAAATATTGCATGATTATTTTTCTCAAGGTAAGATGATTGCATATAATTTCTGTTCAATGTGAATGATGATGTTTTGATATCAATTTCTTTACAGCAAATTAATAATTATGTCAAAGTTATACTAAATGATATATGTTTGTAGAAAATTGAAAATTGAAACAAAATATCACAGAATAAAGAAATAAATTATAAATATAAGATAAATTCCAATGAGACAGCAGCCCAGGGCTGAAACACAGAAATATATACCATAAGACATCTTGTGACTGTTCAAGTTGAGTTTGTGAGTCCAAATACTCCCCCCCCCCCACCCCATCCTGAATCCTTTGGTCTCTGATAGAGAGTAGAGAGTTGTCTCATTGGCAATCATACCGCATCTTCTTATTTTTAGCTCACCTGGCCCAGTGAGCTTTTCTCATCACTTGGTGTCCATGGTCCAACAGCATCTGTTAACTTCTTCAAAAAACTTCTCTTATGAAACTACTGGGCCAAATTTAACCAACTTATTCACAGTCAAAATTGTGGTATTGATATCTAGTTTTTGTCGAGCCTGAGAGTTTTGTCGCAGAAAGCTCCACATAGGGATAGTGATCCGAGGGTGGAGGTCATGCGGTAACAGCAGTGGTAGCCAACTTCTTAAAAGCTTTATATTTTAGAAGGTTTTTGAGTTGTGGGTCTTTTTACTAATACTATATGCAATACTCAACTATATTTGGTGTATGGAAATATTTTATGATCTTTTTGTTAGTCGCGCAAGTTTTATTTTACCTTGACCTCATTTTCACGGTCCGTTGCTCAGTGTCAAGTTTTTTGTGTTTTGGTCTGTTTTTCTTAAACTATAAGCAATAGGTCATCTATATTTATTGTATGGAAGAATTGTTTAAGCTGTACATGCCTGCCTAGCTTGGTTCATCTGACCTTGACCTCATTTCATGGTTTATTGGTCAATGTTTAGTTTTCTTGGTTAATGTTAAGTTTATGTGACAGTTGTAATAAAGTTTTATATTTAAGACTAATTAACAACATATTATCAATGAAAAGTAAAGAAGGCCAGACATTTCAGCGTGTGCACTCTTGTGTCAATGTGTCCAATGATCCTGCGAGAAACTTTAGACTACAAAAATGATCAGCAAGTTCTTCAAATAGGTCTGCATGGTCAAATCATAAGTCTACTTCTTCTTATTAAAGTTTTTTGCCTCTTGTGAATATAGTCTGTGAGAAGACTGAAATGATTGCATTTACCCCCATTGTGTTTTAAGCAAAAACTAAAGAAAGAGTTACAAAAAAAACCAAATCATCAGCAATACAAGATCAATAAAATACAGATTTTTGTCATGAATTCTATTCTTGTCTTCAATGTTGGAGAGTATCCTTTCTTTGATATGCTCATAGATCAAGATGAGCGAGGAAGGCTCTTTAGAGCCTCTAGTCAAGTTATCCACTTATATACTGGTACATATATCTTTTTTAATTCAGAATTTAGATAAATCTGTCAAAAAATTGGTGCAGGCTTATATTTAAGGGGCAGCTGGGAAAAGTCTATACAAATTAATCTTGATAAACCCAAGTAGAAATTACTTATATTTTACTATATTCTAACTTCTCATTAACCTTCTCTCATTTCAACCTCAGAAACATTCTGATTGAGGAACATAATTATCTTTAATCTATTAAACAGATAAGATACAACAAGTTATTCCTTTGTCTAATCATAATTTTGTTTATGTAAGATGTTAAATATTTTAGTGAAGATCAAATTAATAAATTACTATAGTTTATTTTTCATTCATAAACTATAATTATTTTCATGAATGAAAGTTTGGTAATTTTCCCACAGAGTAAGGGTAACAGTTGTTACTATAATGATAAGTTTTACACCTGTTATTCACTTGTGATGTATTTATGTGCTGTGTAATTAGGAACATTAGGTTTTTGAGAAGGAAATATCTTTGATATATTTTTGCATGTCAGATAGTTATGATGATAATTCTTTTAATGCTTAAGGTCATTGAGAACTGTAATAATTTATCTTGCTTCAAAATGAAACATACAAACTTTTTTTGTCTCGTCAGTCAGAATGCCAGACATGGGGATTACAATACAACTGTTACATGCAGCATTAACTAATTTATTTGAATTT
Source organism: Mytilus galloprovincialis (assembly GCA_037788925.1). Classification (NCBI taxonomy): domain Eukaryota; kingdom Metazoa; phylum Mollusca; class Bivalvia; order Mytilida; family Mytilidae; genus Mytilus; species Mytilus galloprovincialis. The sequence goes on along the minus strand of CM075342.1, from coordinate 73,588,550 downwards.
TTTTATTTAAGAAGGTAGAAGACATGGATGCCCACACCTTTAGCCAGGGTGCCCTCAAAACCAAATATCACTGTTAAAGTTAATGTTCTGTTAGAATTGTAACTGTTAAAGTTGAGTATGATTGTATAGACACACCCCCCCCCCTTTCCCCCTTGGGAACTCTTAATGGCTATTGTTGTCATCAGTTTTTATTGGTTAAGCAAAAACCAGAGCACAGACCTTCAGTAGGGAAATTGACAAAAAACAGTTATGACAAGCATAAGTAATGCACAGGGTCCTCAAATGTCTTTGAAATCCTTCAGATTGTGTAAAGTGCAGGTCTCATTAGATTTTTTTTAAATTTTTGTTGGGAAAAAACCCAGACATTTACAATTGCTGAATGATAACTTGTGTTCACTGTTCACTTAAAATGAACTAGTTGTTATAAATGCTCTGTAAATAAAGCCTCAATCTTCTGGCAAAAAAAATCTGCAAAAAATGAAATAAATCTTGTCCTTGAATCTATTTTTTTTTTAAATGATTCTCTGAATATGAGATGATGCCATTATTATTACTGTCTGAAGTAGCCTACTTTATAATTAAAGCTAAACATAAGCATATGTTTTATAATTCCCTCTCTCATTGTGTTTGGTATGTAGTTGATGGATCCCCAGGGAGCAGCAGCATGCATTGCTATCCTGTCAGAAGTATTGGGTTGTATGATTACCCAGGGGGCAGGAGTTTTATATGATTAGTTAATTAGTACTGATTTATAGTACTTTTGGTTTAAGTGACTCACTATGTCTAGGTTAGTCTAAAAAGGTATATACTATGAAAGTTAGAATGAGGGCTGTTATATCACCTTATATCACCGGGGACATGATTATCAACAGTGGCAGAAATAGTTCCCTAAGGCATGAGTCTATGTAAATAATGCTGAGTTCACAAGTAATTCGAATTCGATTCGCGTTAACTAATTCGAATTTGTTTAATTCGCATTCGAAACGTTGTTCGTCCTAACGTCAACTCTAATTCGAAACGTTGTACGTCTTAACGTCAATTCTAATTCGAATTACAATGAGCGTCAAATTCGCTTACTGTCCAAATGACGTTAACTTTTAGTTCATATTAACAAAAGCGAATTTCTAATGCAAATTTGATTATTCGAATTAATCAATTCGAATTAGAAAAGAAGAGTGTGTGAACGCAATTAGCGAATTGGGTTCGAATTCAATTCGAATTAAATGTTCGTGTGAATGAGGCATTAGTCACATTGGTCAATTTAGTCAATTAATTAGTGTACACGTCAGAAAGTATAATTTGTTTGAAAAGTGTTAGCTTAAATTAGGTCTGTCATTTACTACAACTTAGAACAAAGTTAATACTGTATATATTTTTATGCCCCATTTATGGGCATTATGTTTTTAAGTCGGTACGTCCCTTTCGTCCACTTGTCTGTCAATCTCTCCTGCTTCAGGTTGAAGTTTTTGGTTAAGGTAGTTTTGGATGAAGTTGAAGTCCAAACAACTTGAAACTTAGTACACATGTTAGGTATGATGTGACCTTTCTAATTTTAATGCCAAATTAGAGTTTTGAACACAATGTCACGGTCCATGATCCTAGAAAATGATAATGTTCTAAGGACATTTATTCTTGTTCTTTAAAGATTTACAAGGGAAAGTGGATTTTTATTGACATATTGAAGATGGCAAACTAAGATTTGGCTCAGACAATTTTAGTTGTAAGAAAAAGATTCATTTATTATTCTTATGTACAATTCCAGTGTAAATAAACTATAATTATTATTTATTGATTAAACTTTATAGTCTGTCCCACTTTAATTTTACATTCTACATTTCATTGCTCTCTCTGAATTAGTTCATGGTAATGTTAACTAACAGGTTTTAAGAGCAATGAAATTAATACTTGTAAAAACATTAAACATAATTCTAAAGAAAATAAAACTTTATATGAAAAAGATGATTTGCTTTAATTTGGTGAGAAAGGTTGAAGATGATAAAACTTGTGATAGAGTCAGACAACTTAACTGTGGTGACTACTCGTTACATCATAGGAAGCTCTGCTGGGGGCAATGTTAGTTGTACATCAAATTATTAATATATATTTCTTGTATTGTCTTTGTGAATGCACTAGGGGTTGGATTCAGGATTTTTGAAAAGGTTGTGTAATTCCACAAAAACAGAATATGGTGCCTGGTTAATTGTTTTCATCTTTTGGGCGATAAAGAAATATAAATCGAGATATGGACCCAAACTTCAGCTGAAAATTTTCAAAACTCCAGTTATGACTTGACAATTAACTGAATGTATGATTTTATTCCAAAAAAGAATATTTTTGTCTGACCAAAGGAGTACTCACTGACCCAGTCTTATTATAATACTCCTTTTGAATCGAAAAAACTCTACATAGCTTGTTGTAACAGAATAAATATTGCTTAGCTGATCATTCAAAAATATTTTGGACGATTTTGTTAAAAGATAAATATTTCTGATCAAAGGAGAACTTGCTCTATCGCCCTGTTTGAATCTGAAACTGTGCACAGCTTGTTGTTAGTCACAAATGTGCATCCATTGATATGGACTGGTATATGCAGGAAGCATATTAGATTTAAATCTTAGTATTTAATGATATCAATAAACATATAACTTATTAGTATTTATTATGAAAACCAGACAAAGGAAAATGATATGTTATAAGTAATAATGGAATTATTTATGAACTTTAAAGCTTCCTGTAAACCTATTTTTTAAGAGCTGTGAGAAAAGGAGACGTGGGATGGCATCAATGACAGCCAAAATTTAATCAAATAAAAAGTGGACAACTGCGCAGTCTATAATCAAATCCTGTTTCAACATTATTTTATTTCTTTTCCTATGCAATATTATGCTGCATTGGCCTAACCGTTTTTTGATCCAATCAATTAACCTGTAACAATATTTTTCTACAAAAAATGTTAAACCTTAAACACCATGATCTGTCAAAAATATTTCTTAGTCTTGCACAATTTAAGGTGATAGATTTGCAATTTTTTGCTTCTTGAAGATGCATTTTGTTGGATAAATAGATTGAGTGATGACCTTTTGTTTGTATGAAAACCAGTACTAAATTAAAGAATATTACAGAAATTGTTCTGGGATTTAGGTAAACATTTTTTTATCAAACTGAATTTTTATAAAAATGCACTGTTTTATTAAAATTCCACAAAATGTATTCAACATGATTTCAAAATAGGCAAACACCAGAAAACAGCTTTGATTGAAATAAAGAGCGGTTTCAAAAAATATGACTATACCAGCATAAAGTGTATTATGTGAAATGAATGTCGCCAGTATCTAGATTAGATAATAGATAACACAGTGGTATGCTGGTAGTAGGTTATTTAAAGTTTTAATGAGGAAAACTGCACAAGAAAATTAGCTGTCTAATTTATGTCTTTGTTTTGGTTTATAGGATATATAGATGATGGTTTTAAAATAGAAGATACAGAAAAAAAGATCTGCCAGTTCATGTAAGTTGTCATTTTCTTCTAATTAGACTCATATTATCAATACATGTATTATATATACTAGAACACACCCGCGAAATCGCGGGCATTCAGAGCGGAGTTAAAAGTATGTAAAGTGTTGTTAGAAGTTTTATACCTCCTCCTTCATTTCCAAAATTCCCAATTTTTGGTTTTCTATCAATTTCAATATGAACATACATTTAGTATGTTATGAACATTTAAGTAAGGAGCCTGTAGTTCAGTGGTAGTCGTTAACTTTGTTCAGTTGTGTGTTACATATTTGTTTTTCGTTCCTTTTTTGTACATAAATAAGGCCGCTAGTTTTCTCGTTTGAATTTTTTTACATCGTCATTTCGGGGCCTTTTAAAGCTGAGTATGCGGTATGGGCTGTGCTCGTTGTTGAAGGCCGTACGGTGACCTATAGTCGTAAATTTCTGTGTAATTTTGGTCTCTTGTGGAGAGTTGTCTCAACATGGCAATCATACTACATCTTTTTTTTTTGTAATCAATGAATTTTGTAAAATATTTAATGAATGGAGAATTTCAGAAAAGGTATCAAAAGTTCACATGAATAATTTTAGCGCTTATCTGTATATTACTATATAAATAAAGTGTATTTACTTTCAATTCTTAGTTTAGTAATCGATCCATGGTGGTCAATTGACATAGTATACAGACCCTCTCCATTTAATAAACTCTGAACAGAATTAAAATACACTTTATTCGTACTATTTGTTTGTTCAAAGTATACAGAAAAACGCAAACCAGAAGTATAATCTGACTTAAAATTTCGTCCAATGACGGGACAATATCTGGATGCCTTTTTTCTCGTTTTTCTCCCAAAATAACTGAATCTGAATAATCATATGAATGGATGACAAATGCGACTATGTACTGTATATATAGGACACAGAGTCGTGTTGATTAATTTATTGTGGAAAGAAGAGAAGCGACACCAAAAATGAGGTCTTCTCGTTTAATAGTATAGATTAGATTCTTTAGAAAAGGAATCCCTTCTTTTGATGTGTTTATAAGCTTTTGATTTTTGACATTTGATAAGGGACTTTCCTTTTTGAGTTTTCATAGAGTTTAGTATTTTTGTGATACTGTATAGAATATTGCTATTACTACTGTACTAGTATATACTAAATGGACAGCAATTGATACAAAAAAACAAAAAAACAAAGTAAATTTTTCAATCATCTGACAAAAGAATACAAGTGCAATCGACAGTCTGGAACTACTTAAATATAGATTTGAATATAGTATACAGATTAAATTAAAAACCAACCATCAAGACAGAACTCTTTGACAAAGACACAAATAACCAAAGGTCATCTATATACTGTACATGTGGATTACAAAGACACAAATAACCAAAGGACATCTATATACTGTACATGTGGATTACAAAGACACAAATAACCAAAGGACATCTATATACTGTACATGTGGATTCATTAGGGAGCTACCATTTCATTTTTATGGGGGGGCTAGGATGAAATTTGAAAAAAATAGACAGGACAGGAGTTTTGAGTAAAAAAAAGGCAGGATGAGCAAATTGGTAAAAAAAAAGGCAGGATGACAATTTGTGTAAAAAAAGTCAGGATAAACTAGTAAAAAAAAAGGCAGGACCGAATAGAGTAAAAAATAAAAAGGCAGGACAGGGATTACAACTAAAAAAAAAAGCAGGACAACATTTTTCATCCTAGCCCCCCCATAAAAATCAAATGGTAGCTCCCTTAATATTCCTTGGGTAGCAATTTTCATGTTTTTTGTGAGTATATATGTGAACCACTAAATTAAAATGTTTAACAAATGGCATATTTCTCATGTATGCAGACTTCGGCAAAACCACAAATTAAATATCCACAGACATATAATCCACAAAAATTGGTACATCCGAAAATGATTTAATCCACATGACCATTAATATGGTGACTTTGATAATTAAAATTTATACACAATTCCAATTTAAAATCATTAGAATTTGATTTATTAAAAGAGAATCATTATTATGATTGAAGGGGGTAAAGAACACCTATGGGAGATAACTCTAAAAAATCAGCGTTTAAATCACATTCTATTAGTCCAGAGAAATCAAGCTTTTCAAAAATCAAAATTAGTATTTGTCAAACTGCTATATAGCACACCAAATTATTCCTGTAAATTGCGCGGGTCAAATCTTTAGAAATTTTCATATTTAGGTAAACAGGTCAAAGTACATATTTTGTCAAAAATTTTAGAAAATTAAATGAGCCAAATCTGTTTAAGCCAAAGTGTTGGGTACCTTCTTAAATGATATTTGAAGTATAGAAATTAAGATCAGGGAAACGTTATCAACAGGACATGGTTAAAAACTCCATGTTATTTATAGCTGAAGTAATTTCCTGGTTTTAAGCATCCAACCTAGAGGAAGGCTAACTATTTGATAGATGTCCATAATAGATTTAAAAAAAGTTGTCAAACTTTAGGAGTAAGCTAAACAATTGTCCTAAATACCTTCTTCCTCTAAATAAAACATATACAGTGTAACCTGTCTTATCCGACACGCTGGGGGACCAGAAAAAAATGCCAAATTTAGCAGGGTGTCGTTATACTCAGTTTTTTTCTGCAAGGATAGGTGTATTTTTGAACAATGAAAATGTGTCAGTTAAAGCAGGATGTTGGAAAATTCAGATGTCTGATTAGGCAGGTTACACTGTTTACAACTTTAAGTTTTTTTTATTGATCATAAATAATTTCCATTGTCCTTAATTAAGCTTTTACTTTTACAGAATTTGGTTGACATGAAAAGTACATAGCAATAGTCAGAGCAAGTTCATTGTAATTAGAAGATGTTTTATTTTTTATTTTTATGAAAATAAGGAGATATGGTATTGATTGCCAATGAGTCAACTTATTATCCACCAAAGATTAAATGAAGGGGATTTAAGCAATTATAGGCAACCATATGGCCTTTAACAATGAGAAACCCAAAAATAAACCTTATTTTACAACAGATTGTGTAATTAATTTAAATTGTTTTTCATCATTTTGTTATAGGTTGCTGTCACACTAGCCTAGCCCTAGTCCTAATTCATTTTGTTTGATTGGAGTAGTCAAAATCAAAATTTAGACTGCTTACATTATTCTTTAGGGTTTCCAGATCTGTAAGGAATCCTGTCATTTTATTTATGGCCTCTGTGTCTGAGTGGTCAACTAGTTCAACTACAGTATCACTATCCTATCAACACTTAAAATGAGAATTCTAATACTGCTCATGACAAATACAATGAACTCCAATTGTAGTTGACTAGGATTGTCAGTTTTTCTACAAAAGGTGGGTGGTTTCCTCCAGATTTTCCATCTCCCTCCACCAATAAAAACTGACCGCCAGGAAATAGCACAATAGTGCTGAAAATGATGTATGTTAAACACCAATCAATATTCATGGTAAACAAAATTCAAAAATTCCTATGCATTCCATTCCATTAACAGTAACAATGGCGGCCAAATAATATTTATACTGGCATGAAGGTTATCAAAGTATTTGTTTTAACAAGTGATTATTGTTTGTATTGGATACAGTTATAGAAACATCTTTGTTTACATTTTTTTCTGTACAGCAACCTATCAAGTATCACTGGGAATCCAATATCAATACAACAGAATAGTCCTGATACACTGTTGGAAACATCATCTTGTGATTCTTCTGACTCCATATGCTTTGTTGACTAAACTGTCAACAAAACTTCTGATCACATGCATCACATGTCATTGGAAGCTAAAAATAGTTCATCCTTTTATCAAAGGATTGCATCAGTATTTTTATGGTGAAATTTTTCATTTCTAATTAATCAGATGCGGATTCAGGACTTTGAGACTTGAGACACATTTTAAAGTGGAATAGGCAAAAAATATTCTAGATTAACCATAAATGTGCTCCATAAGGGAGGCAAGGCCCTAGCAACTTGCCCCTCCCCCTTAATTTGCTACGTTTAATTTAAAGGACATTGCATGACTACCCATGACTGGGTTCCAAAAATAAATAATCTTACTCCTATATATTATGTTTTTCCCATAGAAAAAGACAAATGAGAAGTAAACTGGGCTAGTTTTATGGCGTCACCTTTACATTTCAAGAGTTATTCCCCATTACAAATGGATAAAAAGGCTTTATTTTCAATTCCATTTTCTAACTAAACTTTGCCTCAACCAAATGTTATGAATCTTATACACAATGCTTATACCACAAATCATGGAGCATCACTTACCACAAAACTCAACATACAAGTATGTATTTTTGTGGCATCACTTTAACAGTTCTAGACTTTTTTTACAACTGAAAAAATTGCTGAATTTTAAGGTTCTGTATTTTAGCTCAAATATACTACAACCAAATGTTATGAAACTTATGTACACTGCTTATTAATGGTCACAAAACTCAAATCAAGTTTGAAATTGGGTAGCGTCACTTTATTGGTCTTAAATTATGTCCCTTTGAAATGTTATATGCAAGCGGAGGCATCACCTGTGTCCAATGGACACATTCCCAATTTATTCTTCACAATTTTTTATAGTTTTACAAAGACAAAAGTTAGAGAGTATCAAGTAACTGTGATGTTTTTGTATTTGTGTTGGTCCTCAACATTTATGTCAAGACTTTGTAAAAAAATAAAAGTGTGGTTATGACAAAAGGACAAAAAATATCAACAAATTGTTACCGACTACAACCTGCCATCTGTTTTTGATTTTCTCCTTCAAGTACTGGGAATGTGATAAGAAAAAGAGCAAATTACTGAGGAGATAATAGAGCATTACAATGTATTAAAGCTAATCCCCCTCTATAAAGGGAGATAATTCAAACTAATCTCTCTATAATGGGAGGTAATTACTATAAGATACTCATTCCTAAGGATAACTATTGACATTGGTTTGACCCTTGTATTGTTAATCATCATGACCAAAATTCATGATCTCTTGACTGAAGAGTAAACCCTCTGTAAAGGTATTTGTACCTTTATATCACCCACGCCACAGACTGTGTGCTCTACTGCAATCACCTTTTTTTATCTGGCAGTTTAGGAGGGTTTTTATCACCCAAGGGCACAGAGACTACCCCCTTTCCCTGTTCAAATCTAGGAGGGTAGTTATCCCCAAAAGGTATAGGTGCATTTCATCACAGGCTTTATATATATTTATATCTGAGGTAGCCCCTTTGTTTACATTATCAGACAAGTCATCCAACAGAAGTAATTTAGGGGCATCTCCTCACATGGTCTATATATTTAGATCTGAGGTTACCCCTTTGTTTACATTATCAGATAAGTTAATCAGTTTTGTAATTATAGTGTTATTTATCTTGTTTTAACTAATTGATTGACCAGTAGTGGAATACACCTGGTGTTATATTTGATCTCAATGATACTGGCCTCAATATCAAGCTTTAGTTGTTTACAGGTCAGTTTTTAATATTTTCAATTTTCAATGCATGGGAATTAAATAATGAAAGCTGGCAACATTTTTGCATTGGAACATTTCATGCTCCAGCTTTTCAAAAACCAACTGTGATGTAACATAATACTTCTCTGTTAGTCATTAATTAGTTTCTCTTTTGATGGATGGTCTTTTGTCTTTTGATACATAATGTTTACTGACATGAAATTAATGATGATTATAAGTTATGATTCCTATCCCCAGTGGTTCTCCTTTCTGCTGTGCATATCAAATTTTAATTCCTAGAGGACATACATAGCATGTAAAAGAACTGATATTTATGAAGAACAATCATATTGCATGTTTGATATCCATCATTCAAATCTTCTAATGAACAAATTATTTTTTGAATGTCATGAAAATGAAGAAATGGGTATTAGGGGTCATTTTTAATGAGACGGCAATCCATCAATATAAGCAATTGTAATTATTATTGTAATTTAAAGGAGAAAGAGGAGGAAGGGTTTATATGGAGCCATTATCTGATCCCAGAAATAAAATCAAAGTACTGTAACGTGTAACCAGGCGTTTATATCCCAAACATCCGTTCCAGTAAATACTTGGATCTAAGTTGTCCACAAACAATACGGTAATACTAAAAACTACAACTATCTATGTTATGCACAATGAACTAAAATATGCACACGGACAATTTGCCGATATAAAGTAACAACAGACAAATATATATATACAACTATAATACAATAAAACAGCCTGTCCTCAAGATGGGACGGTCTGTCACTAAAAGACAGTATGGCTGGTACAGCTTGTTCTCCGAATGGGACAGTCTGTTAATACAAGACAGAGCGGTATGGTACAACTTGTCCTCCGAGTGGGACAGTCTGCCTTGTCAATCCGATCAACCTGTACGTTCACTTGTACCCAATACATAGTGTCTCCTGAATATTAAAGCTCTCCTAGCGTCTTAATATTACTAACGTACGCTCTGTTGACTGATGACGGCTCATCGACAGCCAACCAACAGCCTCGAGTGCTGTTTCTCACTCTCTTATATACCCGTGGTCGATACCACTATTTACTTGATAGGGGTGTTCTCTAAATGTTACCCTTACAGAGCATAGAGAGTCCCTTACGATCACCCCTATAACTTTCGACCTGGCCACTAATTTTCCCGCCAAACTTCTAAATCTTCCTAACTCTTTCTCTAGCGTAAACCATGCATTTGTACACTAAGATTCTACTCAACTGTAACCTTAACGACCAATAAACATTACAGTACTGAAGTACTGAACATCGGATGACCGCAAGTTCTTGTGGATGGTCAAAAGCACATCTCTATACCTGAAACTCAGGGGTTAATGTACAGAGATAAAAAAAAAATCTGACACAGGTTCCTGCATGGAGGATGAATAAATGACAGGAAATTCAACATCACTGTAATAACTATTACATTGTAGTGATACAAATCAGTATATTCTGGTTTGCTGTTATAGTTACATGTACTGGTATACGGGCATTTTTCAATAAAAACGTACTTTCTAATGTCCCAGCCACTTTTAAAAAAATGTGTTTCATCTTTGCAAGTAATTTTTTGTGCAGTCAGTACATTGAATTAGATATAACATTTTAAAGCAAATAAACAGTTTATTTTTTAGAGGGATTGATAAGATATTGATTCCTGAATGGTCCAAAACAACCAAAATGGTATGTCCCTAGACCGCCTGTTCAACATTCATACTCTCAAATATCGTAAAAAAATGTAGAAATAAATATTAATTTTACTAATTCAAAAGTATGTTTAGAGCCAACATATTTTAATAAACAGCTTTTAACATAGGATTTTTTATTTTAGAAGGTGTGTCCCTAACACAATGTCCACTACGAAACGAAGTCATTAAAACTTGCTTATAAACAGTTTTATAAAATCAATGTAATTTTTTGTTTGCAAGAGATATAAACATTAGGGTCTTACTAAAGAAGTGATGCTTTTATAACGGCAATTAAACTGTTGGTAAGAAAAATTGAGCAAATCAAATGGACCAGAGTGATACCGTATTTTTGTAAATGTCCACTAAGAAACGGGTCAAATCTCCTTCAGTAACTGGTTTTAAAATTATGAAAAAAATATCAGTGTACAGCTTAATAACGCTTTGATGAATACAGTCAGTCTTGTTACTATAATGCAATATTGGGGTTGTGAGAAAAAAATAAAACGTGAATGCGTCCCCTACGAAACGGTCCCCTACGAAACAAGTTTGGGAGAAAAACGTTTCGTAGTGGACACTACCACTACCATGAAGTCTTTTTTTTCTCTTTTTAGCTCACCTGGCCTAAAAGGCCATGTGAGCTTTTCTCATCACTTGGCGTCTGTCGTCGTCGTCGTCGTCTGTCGTCATTAACAATTTTTCAAACATCTTCTCCTTTGAAACTACTGAATGGATTTGAATGAAACTTATGATTGTTCCTTAGATTATCCTGCACAAAGTGTGTGCCTCGATTTTTGATCCGTCAAAAAACATGGCCGCCGTTACTTAAAATAGAACATAGGGGTCAAATGCAGTTTTTGGCTTATATCTCAAAAACGGAAGCAAATCTGACATGGGGTAAAAATGTTCATTAGGTCAAGATCTATCAGCCCAGAAATTTTCAGATGAATCAAACAAACCATTGTTGGGTTGCTGCCACTTAATTGGTAATTTTTAGGAAATTTTGCAGTTTTTGGTCATTATCTTGAATATTATTATAGATGAAGATAAACTGTAAACAGCAAAAATGATCAGCAAAGTAAGATCTACAAATAGGTTAATATGACCAAAATTGTCAATTTACCCCTTAAGGGGTAAATGTCCTTTAATGACAATTTTTCACAATTTGTTCATCATATTTGCTAACTTTAAAAAATCTTCTCCTCTAAAACTACTCAACCAAATTCAACCAAACTTCATTTGAATGATCAGTAGGGTGTATAGAATAAAGTTTGTGTTTTATTTTCTATTTCGTCAAAAAACATGACCGAAGGCATTGTTTACCAGGTGAGCGATTCAGGCTCTTGAGAGCCTCTTGTTTCAATTATATTCGTGCAAAGCAAATAACAAAGGTTAGTTTCATGTAATTTTTATTATGTTTTTATTAACATAGAATAGGGTTGATGTCAACTACGAAACTTTTTGTCCACTACGAAACGGTTTTGTCAACTACGAAACGCATCAAAATGTCCACTACGTAACATGAGTTGTATCTTCATATGTGAAGTACTGTCTAATCTTTATCGATAAAAAATGGTTCTCCAATTCAGAAAAAAATGAGATTTTCTAGTATATAAAGTAAACAAACTGGAATGTCTATAGGAAACATTTAAAATTGCAAAAATATGTGTGTTTAGAAACAGTTTCGTAGGGGACAAAAGTCCCCTACGAAACAGTACACAAATTATGAAAATAATATAATTTTAAAGAGTATTTAAGATTGCACTTTTTGTTTACAAACAGGTCTATAATAGAGGTATTGAAAATAACTCTTGAAAATAAATTTTAGACTAGTTGATTTTCCATTTTTGTTAGGTCTGAAAGGAACGCTTTTATTGAAAAACGCCCATATATAATTTTCATCCATTTGTATATCATTCTATTCTACTGTTCTAATAATAGTGCAGACTGCAGTGCAAGTGCATGGTGGACACTATTCTGTAAAAAAAAAGGATTTTTGTAATAGATTGGATTTGAGTAGGCATTCATATTTTCCCGCAAAACCAATCTCCCATGCAGAGTTATCGGTCCTTGCTATGAGAGAGAGCAAGAGCAAGGTCCAATAACTCTGCTTGGGAGATTGCCGCAAAACTTTCTTGAGATATTATTCCACATGCATTAACACAATTTTTTAGGTATGTGTGCATAGATATCCTCAATGATTTTTTACTTTCTTATATATATTTCTAACAACAAAACATTTTCATATTGTTAATTAATATGTTCTAAACAAAAATATTTTTATCAGTATTCATTGAAGAAATGAATTTATAACAAGCAATAAGGAATGTTATTTTGTCCGCGTATTTATCTGATAACAGATCGGTTACCAGTCAAACACAAAAGTTACGTAAGTGGAAATCTTGTGGATCCAAGATTTGGTTAATAACTATAAGTCATTGCTGTACAGTCTTCAGCAATGAGCAAAACCTATTCTGCACAGTCAGCTATAAAAGACATTTTTGAATTCAACCAGAAACCAACTGAGAATAGAAGTCAAATGTGGATCTAAGATTTAGAAAAAATTTGAAGTGGAAAAGGTCAAAAGTCTAGATTAACCAATTAATGTAAGGTGATGCCTGGGTCCCTCCCCCCCCAGGCCCCCTTAATCTTCCCCTTGAAGTTAACAACTATAGGTCAGCATACAGCCTTCAACAATGATTAAAACCCATAATCAGTTTAAGCCCTTTTTGTTTAACAATAACATCAGCTTTCTGTTTTCCAGATATATTTTGAATTACTAGTTTGGGTATGCTTTAATTAACAGGATATCATATGCATTTTAGTTATTTCTTTAGACTCAAAGTAGAGAAAAAAGGGGGGATGCTTCAATAAAGAAAATGCATTGACTATTACATTGTTATCCTCTGTCAACCTTAATCTTGATCACCATCAATACCTGTTGATTACATCTGATTCCCACTTGACACCAGATATTATCTGTCACATACACATTATTAGTTTGTAATGAGTTTAAACTTGATCTCTGAAGATGGTTTTATGTAAGTGCACTTGATCAGATGTAACTACAGGAAAGATATAGCATGTTGAAGTACCATCCTTCCCTGACAGATAACTAATGGCTTGATCCAATCGATTTCTCCTGTATCTAATGGAGGTCCTATATAGTCATCTAACACAGAACTAATGAGGTTTTTTATTCCATGATTATACTTATTGGTTTGCCAACTATACAGTATAATTCCTTTTTGAATGATTAGTGAACTGTAACCAATTTGGATGGGATTGTTTTATTTTATTTCATAATTTTAGTGATTGGTTTGCAGACTATTATACAGTATAATTCCTTATACTGTGGATTCATTTATTTTCGTGGGTACCAATTTTCGTGGATTGAGGAAAACTTACATGTTCGTGGATATTTGATTTCGTGGTTTTGCCTAAGTCTGCATTCAAGCCATGATAAAATTTGTCTTTCGTTGAACATTTAATTTGTGGTTCAACTGTTCCCACGACATCCACGAAAATTGGTATCCAACGAATAATAATGAATCCACAGTATTGAGTTATTAGTAAAATATATTCAATTTGGATGGGATTGTTGTAAGAGTATTAGGGGCCTCTGTGGCCGAGTGGTCTCAGTAGTTACTACTGTAATCACTAGTTAGTCAACACTGAGGTTGTGAGGTCGAACATGGCTCGTTCTGGTGCACTCATCTCCAATCTTAATTGACTAGGATTGTCAGTTTTCCTGTTGTAGGTCAGTGGTTTTCTCCCAGTATTCCGGGTTCCTCAACCAATTAAAACTGGCCTCCATGAAATATCCTAAATGCGGTGCTTAAAAGTGGCGTTAAAACACCAAAAGTCAATCAATCAATGAATCAATTTTAAGAGTATTATTATTTTATACAGGTATTTATAATAATAAAATGTCACATTGTAGAGTGTTTATACTCCTCTTGACAAAGTCAAGGGTTTAAAATATTTTAGAGATATCTTTAGAAAAACACTTTTGGTCTAGATGATAATGACAAAATTTCTTGGTATTTTAAAAGTGATTTCTCATGTCCATAATAAAAGTTAAGTTTGATGTTTCAAGATTTAATGTTTGAAGAATGAAAACATTTTTCTTTGTAGTTATTTATCGATAAAATTAAACTACATTTTCAAATCGAATTTCCTGTTTCATATTCATTCATCGGTAGTAATTTGTGACTTTTCGTGTGAAGCTTTAAATTAAGTATATATCATACCAATATATGCTTTAAAATATAGAATATTTCATAGAAACACTTTAACAGACAATATAGATTCTGACGTAATTCTGCATCCGCAATCTTAGAATGACCTTGAACAGAATTACGGTCATCAGCTTACCGGTACATCCTAGTGAAAAAATGCGACAATATCAGATTCACAATAAAAAAAACTTGCAATTTCATTGATTAGATTTTGCATTCTTGTTAGAGTTGAAGTGCAAGCATTCATAATAATAAATGCAATAATTAATTTCTGAATATATATATATATATACAGTACTTAATTTTGATTGGTTTATTTTTCAGTTAAAAAGATTTCTCATTCCCAATGAAAAAGTTGGAGATATGGAATTGCTGGTATAGTTGTGGCTTCTAAAATCTTCCTTTTTATTTTTAGGTAGACCGCAATGATGGATGCATGCACATTATGAAGGACTTATATCTGGTATAGTTGTGGCTTCTAAAACCTCCCCCCTTTTTTTTTTAAGGTAGACCGCAATGAAGGATGCCTGCACATTATGAAGGACAAGTTGGTCATTGGACAGACTGCTACAGGATTTCACCATCCATTCCAAGGGTGCCAGATAATCATGGCTACTATCAAATTAGAGATGTGCCACTGTGGCATCATTATGATTTGGCACCCTACAGAGAAGATGATCAAAGTTCAGCTTTAATTGATGTCTGTAAGTATTTAATTTTTAAAAAGCAGTTTAAAATTAGCAAATGGTTTGTAGATATGGGGTATATGTCACTTGGAAACAGCAACCTAATGGCCTATAAACAACCAAAAGACATGATGAGATGATGATATACAGTGTTTACCAATATACATGGCAGGTGTCACTAAACGATAGATCAGTTACAGCTAATTTCCTAATGCATGTACAGAAAGACTTTGGTTTATAGCTTGCTTGCTTTGTTTGTATATTGTACAATTATATTAGGATAATGTCCAATTAAATTTGAATATGATATATACAGGTTTAACTATTTCATATTTATTGTTTGGAAATGTCAAACTTAATTACAAATTTAAGCTTGTATAAATAATAATACAAACAAAGCAAGCAAGCCAACCAAAGTTTTACTCTACAAGCATTAGGAAATCAGCTGTAACTGAAACACATAATCTGCTTATTATAAAAGAATCTGTGTAGGTTAACATCATTTTTCTGTTAGATGTTCATTTGCACAGGGAACCAGACCTTTATATCTCAAATGATCATATGATCTAGGACCAGTAAAAGTAGTTTAAATATTTCTAGATTAGTTGAATACATCCTCTCTAGCTAAGGGTTTCGATCCATTCCCCTCCTCTCAACATCCTCTCTAGCTAAGGGTTTCAATCTATTCCCCTCCTCTCAACCCTTGGTAGATTGAGGAATACATCCTCTCTAGCTAAGGGTTTCGATCCATTCCCTCCTCTCAACCCTTGGTAGATTGAGGAATACATCCTCTCTAGCTAAGGGTTTCGATCCATTCCCTTCCTCTCAACCCTTGGTAGATTGAGGAATACATCCTCTCTAGCTAAGGGTTGCAATCTATTCCCCTCCTCTCAACCCTTGGTAGATTGAGGAATACATCCTCTCTAGCTAAGGGTTTCGATCCATTCCCTCCTCTCAACCCTTGGTAGATTGAGGAATACATCCTCTCTAGCTAAGGGTTTCGATCCATTCCCTTCCTCTCAACCCTTGGTAGATTGAGGAATACATCCTCTCTAGCTAAGGGTTTCGATCCATTCCCTCCTCTCAACCCTTGGTAGATTGAGGAATACATCCTCTCTAGCTAAGGGTTTAGATCCATTCCCCTCCTCTCAACCCTTGGTAGATTGAGGAATACATCCTCTCTAGCTAAGGGTTTCGATCCATTCCCCTCCTCTCAACATCCTCTCTAGCTAAGGGTTTCGATCCATTCCCCTCCTCTCAACCCTTGGTAGAATACATCCTCTCTAGCTAAGGGTTTCGATCCATTCCCCTCCTCTCAACCCTTGGTAGATTGAGGAATACATCCTCTCTAGCTAAGGGTTTAGATCCATTCCCCTCCTCTCAACCCTTGGTAGATTGAGGAATACATCCTCTCTAGCTAAGGGTTTCGATCCATTCCCCTCCTCTCAACATCCTCTCTAGCTAAGGGTTTCGATCCATTCCCCTCCTCTCAACCCTTGGTAGAATACATCCTCTCTAGCTAAGGGTTTTTGGATCCATTCCCCTCCTCTCAACCCTTGGTAGATTGAGGAATACATCCTCTCTAGCTAAGGGTTTCGATCCATTCCCCTCCTCTCAACATCCTCTCTAGCTAAGGGGTTCGATCCATTCCCCTCCTTTCAACCCTTGGTAGACTACATCCTCTCTAGCTAAGGGTTTCGATCCATTCCCCTCCTCTCAACATCCTCTCTAGCTAAGGGTTTCAATCTATTCCCCTCCTCTCAACCCTTGGTAGATTGAGGAATACATCCTCTCTAGCTAAGGGTTTCGATCCATTCCCTCCTCTCAACCCTTGGTAGATTGAGGAATACATCCTCTCTAGCTAAGGGTTTCGATCCATTCCCTTCCTCTCAACCCTTGGTAGATTGAGGAATACATCCTCTCTAGCTAAGGGTTTCGATCCATTCCCTCCTCTCAACCCTTGGTAGATTGAGGAATACATCCTCTCTAGCTAAGGGTTTAGATCCATTCCCCTCCTCTCAACCCTTGGTAGATTGAGGAATACATCCTCTCTAGCTAAGGGTTTCGATCCATTCCCCTCCTCTCAACATCCTCTCTAGCTAAGGGTTTCGATCCATTCCCCTCCTCTCAACCCTTGGTAGAATACATCCTCTCTAGCTAAGGGTTTCGATCCATTCCCCTCCTCTCAACCCTTGGTAGATTGAGGAATACATCCTCTCTAGCTAAGGGTTTAGATCCATTCCCCTCCTCTCAACCCTTGGTAGATTGAGGAATACATCTTCTCTAGCTAAGGGTTTCGATCCATTCCCCTCCTCTCAACATCCTCTCTAGCTAAGGGTTTCGATCCATTCCCCTCCTCTCAACCCTTGGTAGACTACATCCTCTCTAGCTAAGGGTTTCGATCCATTCCCCTCCTCTCAACATCCTCTCTAGCTAAGGGTTTCGATCCATTCCCCTCCTCTCAACCCTTGGTTGAATACATCCTCTCTAGCTAATGGTTTCGATCCATTCCCTTCCTCTCAACCCTTGGTTGAATACATCCTCTCTAGCTAAGGGTTTCGATCCATTCCCCTCCTCTCAACCCTTGGTTGAATACATCCTCTCTAGCTAAGGGTTTCGATCCATTCCCCTCCTCTCAACCCTTGGTTGAATACATCCTCTCTAGCTAAGGGTTTCGATCCATTCCCCTCCTCTCAACCCTTGGTTGAATACATCCTCTCTTGCTAAGGGTTTCGATCGATTCCCCTCCTCTCAACCCTTGGTTGAATACATCCTCTCTAGCTAAGGGTTTCGATCCATTCCCCTCCTCTCAACCCTTGGTTGAATACATCCTCTCTAGCTAAGGGTTTCGATCCATTCCCCTCCTCTCAACCCTTGGTTGAATACATCCTCTCTAGCTAAGGGTTTCGATCCATTCCCTCCTCTCAAGCCTTGGTAGATTGAGGAATACATCCTCTCTAGCTAAGGGTTTCGATCCATTCCCCTCCTCTCTAGCTAAGGGTTTCGATCCATTCCCCTTCTCTCAACCTTTGCTAGATTGAGGAATACATCCTCTCTAGCTAAGGGTTTCGATCCATTCCCCTCCTCTCTAGCTAAGGGTTTCGATCCATTCCCCTCCTCTCAACCCTTGGTAGATTGAGGAATACATCCTCTCTAGCTAAGGGTTTCGATCCATTCCCCTCCTCTCAACCCTTGGTAGATTGAGGAATACCTCTCTAGCTAAGGGTTTCGATCCATTCCCCTCCTCTCAACCCTTGGTAGATTGAGGAAGAGTTTTGGAGACACAAGGTAATAATTTCTATTTGATGCAGTTGTAACTTGATGCCATAAGCTGATCCAGTGGGGGATGGGTGCAGGGAATCACTGAAGCATGACTGGAGCGGCCCCCTAATGAAAAATTTTGGATCAGCCACTGGCTGCATCCAATTGAAGAGCACCTTTATGATGATCACATATAAATATGATATATACCTAGGTTTCAACTTGCATAAACTTCAGATGATAGAGGATATGCTCCAAATCTCACCAATACAATCCAAAAACTGGGTTTGTACTAACATGAGCAACACAACAGGTGTCACATGTGGAGCAGGAGCTGCTTACCCTTCAAGAGTACTTAGTTGGGGTCCTGTTGCTATGTCACAACCCAACTAAGTACTCTTGAGGGGTAAATTGTCTTTTGTTTTTTTCTATTTTGTGTTTTGTGTACCGATGTTTGTTCCCTTGTCTTTTACTTTTTTAGCCATGACATTGTCAGTTTATTTCAAATTATGAGTTTGAATGTCTCATTGGTATCTTTCGCCTGTCCTTTTGAAAATATTTCTTTGATAATTTCTGCAGTTTCTAAAGATGAAAACATAAAACAGGAAACAAGGAAAAAAAATCATTAAAATTGCAATTCAAATGATTTTTTGTATCCAATTAATGTGTTAAAAATTTATTCATTAAATTTATATTATTTTATTTGTAAAATATCTTGCTTTACTTAAAAAAAAATCCTAAAAAAATGAAAACATATAAAAGCAGCTTGCCATAGTGGGGAGCATGAGCCAATAACTCCTAAATCTTCAAACTTCCTACAAAACTACAAGAGTGGCAAGATTGGCAAATTTTTTTTTTTGCCTAATTTGTCCTAAATCCAAGATATCACTTCAGTATCAGGCCTTTCAACAAAGGTCTTGACCTTTTCCAGACTCTTGTCCTATATTTGAACCATGTTGAAATTTTATTTTCAAAAACACATTTGCATCTACTATTAACAAATATGCTGCAACCTGTACCAATACAAAAAAAAAGTTAAAAACTTAATGCTTTGGAAAAGTTTGGTTTAATGGTTCATAATAATAACACAAAAACAGTTAAGATGTAAAAATGAGCAGAGATTGTCTATGGCTTAATTTTTCATGTATCAATTTAAAAAAAAAACCAGAAATTTATGAGTTTTCAATAGAAAAGTTATATTATTCATATTATTGTTCAAATCCAAATCCATATAACTAATTTCTGAATCTAGTTCCTGTATCAATAGTCCAAAGAATTCAAACTCATGTTATCCTATACAGATTGTTCATTATGTAGATTTAACAATGATAATCACCAAAATCCCAAATATTCTCATAAAGTTTGGTCTTTCTAGTAGATCTGGACTTTCTTTCTTATTAAGACATTCTATAAAGATAGTTCCTAATATAGACAGAGTAAGGGAAATCTCTAGAATCCGGAATAATTTAACTGATAAAGTTTGGCCTTAGTAGTGTCTGAACTTCCTCTCTCACTAACACATCCTATATAGATAGTTCCTGGTGTAGACAGAGCAAGGGATAATGGATATAAGATCCCCATGTCACGGAGATTGTAGTAGGTAATACTTTGTCCTTGGTCAGTCAGTATATGTAATAAATGATTTTCAACATCTGTAACAATGATATTATCTGATGGTGTTGTTAGTATTCCATTAGGGTTAAATGGTTTGTCCCCTGTGTTGACATCAGGGTGACCAGTATAAGTCCCTAGAATGTCTCCTCCTGGTGATAACACTACCACTCTACCTCTGAGATCATTATCTAACATGTCCACCACACAGATGTTACTATCACTGGTACAGGTGACACATTCAGGGAAGGTAAATAATGGTTTGTTATGTTTCTCATGTTCATATACCTTGAGTTGTTTTCCTTCCTGATCCATGACCACCACTACACGTCTTCCTGTGGCAGGGAATGCCTTACCTCCAGACTTGGCTCCTATGATAACTCTGTGATCACTGGTAACATGGATACTGATTGGATACAATGGTTTTACATCATACCTGGAATCAGTTATCTCCCCTGTCATGGTGTTGATTAGTTTGAGTTTAGTCTCACCTGGTGTTATAACAAGAATGTTATTTGAATCAGTTTTAGCCATTCCCCAAATCTTAGTGTTTAGACTTGTTATTACTTCAGTTCTATTCTCCCTAAGTTTGACATGTTGTAACTTTGATCTGGTACCAGCCCTCATCCACATAGAACCATCAGAACATACTGCTATAAAGTGAATATAAGTAAGATCTGTTGTATATTCTTTGGATATTTCTAACTTAATTTCACTCTTCTGTTTTGGAGTCAGTTCTAATTTTCCATTATTATAGTCTTCTTCTTCAATTAACTCATGTCCATTATGAACTTTAGTGATACACTTTGGACAGATAACCTTATTACAAGTTTTACAGAATAGACAGCAAGCTTGGTTAGAATGTTCTTCACATTTGACTTCACTGAATATAATTGTGTTCTTTTGTCCTTCAGGTTTTCCAATATCATTAATGTTAATTATTTTATGATCTTTCCCAATCTTTAGATGGACCCCATCCTTACACTTGTCACACATGAGCGATTCACATGTAATACATTTCCATTGAATCTTATTTCCACCTTCACATAACTGACATCCAACTGGAATTTGACTTTTTTGTATTGAACTTGCAAATGCCATTTCAAAATTTAAAGATGTCTGACTTTATATAACTTCCTTGTCTCTATATATATTTTTAAATATCTATTTAAATCTACTATTTTGACATGTAATATAACCGTATCAAAGGTATTTAAATTTTATATATTGGGGGTATATACATACTGTAAGGATTTTTTAAGATTGAAGTTGAAGGTTTTCTTTAAAGAATAATTTATTAATAAGAAATGGTACCCTCTTGCAAACATCTGTGATGTAATGAATAAGGGTCATTACCTGAGGAAGCCAAGGATAATCATACCTCATCAGGAGGGTGGGGGTGGACTGGGGTAGTCATTCATTTATGGTTTCGAGTGAGGAAGCCTAGGGAAGTCATACCTTGAAGCACCAACCATGAGGGTGGGGTAGGGTGGGGTGGGGATGTCATTCATTCATGGTTTTAATGTCCTTATAATTTTCTGATATGAATAAACAACAATATCCCGATATATCCCTTCTCACCCCCTTCATAATTCTCAACAATGTAACATTTCTCATAGTTATAAATTCCAAATGTTTAAAAAATAAAATGAATTCAATCAATCAAAAAAAAAAGTAAACACATAAACACAATCACAAGTTGTATATAGCTATTTTACCCCTAGTAAATTTATCACTTGTTTACCTTAATTGAAATGAACTTGAAAGCACCCTACCATTCCACTGTGAATTACATCTGATTTCTATTTCACTTTTATTTACCTATCATTACGGCAGAATGTTTTTACATCAAAATAAAAAGTCAACAAGATTATCTATAAGTTGATTAACCTGTGCCAGAATATTATAGTGACCCCCCCCTTAATATATGATCTAACTTAGGTGATTGTCACTAATGTATCTTAGTGACTAATTGAATTTAGTTAAATTAAGATGTTACTTTTAATCAATTTCTATACATTATAATATTTTAATCCAAAGTATGTTAACAACATATTTATATATATATATATATTAAAAAGTCAATAAGATTATTACAATGTATCTGTAATAAAACATTGACAATGTAATTTATAAACAGAATGTGTATTCAGGTATAATTATGGTATGGCAAGTTATCACTGCTGAGATTTGAACTCATGCTACTGAGATATTGTGGCACCAAATCGCCTGCACTAAATGGTTACAAGAGCGCAATTATTTGTTTACATTTTACCAGCAAGTTTTTTACCCCAAGATGGTACTCAGAATAGAATCCTATACGGCTTCTGATTGGATGATACAGGATAGGAATTACATTTAATCGAAAGCTTATCCAATTAGGTATAAAAATTGCCGAAAATCATATCCACATTTCACGAGGTATAGAAAATATCTTCCATTTCTGCACGTTGGAGCCATTAAAAATGTGCCTTTTTCATTAAGCGAAAAAAATAGACTATCTTTTTCAACTGCATTTTAAGTCAATTTGAGCTGCATGACCTTATATATTTTTTTCATTGTAATGCAAAACTGGCCTTTCTAGTAACAGGAACTGCTACCCGTTTTTCCCTAGTTTGTGTAGTTTTCGAGAAAAAAAATACGGAACACCAGTGGTACCTTATGGAAAATGCATTACGAATAATTGCGCTCTTGTAACCAGACCACTCAAAATAAAGCTTTCAGTGGCCTGGAGTTACCTTTCCTCGTCAGTTTTAATCTACCTTTATTATACAGTACATGATATAAAAAGCATGAAGATGGAATTATTACAGATCAGCTCAGTTATCTATTGTAAAGGATCCTACAAATTAATGTAAGATGCAGTCGCAGAAATAATCATATTATAAGTATAACCAGTGATGACTCTACAATATGTATAGATCCACTAAAAGGAAAGAAATAAATTAAAAATCATTCTGTTTTATAATAATTCTGGCCTGCATTTAAAAAAAAAAACATCTTCTAAAATTCATCCTATGTGTACTAAACGAATTCAAGATTTACAATACATTTTAGTCATTAAGATTTGTTTGTAAAACTGATATATGCCCTTGAATTTTTACTAGATAACATTTTTGTTCGCTTTGGGGATTCCATATATCGTCAGATTATCGGAATTCCAATGGGGACTAACTGTGCACCACTTATTGCGGACCTGTTTTTGTATTGCTATGAGTTACAATTTATGACAAAAATAAGCAAAGACCCATCGAAACAACATCTGATAAACAAATTTAATTATACTTTTAGATATTTGGATGATATTTTGGCTCTCAATAATGACGACTTCAGTATGTATATTAAAGAAATTTATCCTGTTGAACTTACTTTAAATAAACCTAATACTAACAATGACCACTGCCCTTTCCTCGATATTGATATCTATATCACTAACAGAAAGCTGAATACTAAAATTTATGATAAAAGAGATGATTTTTCATTTCCTATTGTTAATTATCCATTTTTAGATGGTGACGTTCCCTTGTCACCATCTTACGGTGTTTATATATCTCAACTTGTACGATTCGCTCGTGTATTGTCGAGCCTGCAACTTTTGTTGCAGAAAGCTCGACATAGGGATAGTGATCCGGTGGCGGCGGCTATGGTGGCGGGGGCGGCGGCGGCGTTAGCTAACTCCTTAAAAGCTTTATATTTTAGAAGGTGGAAGACCTGGATGCTTCATACTTTGTATATAGATGCCTCATGTTACGAAGTTTCTGTCAGTCACATGTCCAATGTCCTTGACCTCATTTTCATGGTTCAGTGACCACTTGAAAAAAAAAGTGCAGAATTTTTGTAATGTTGAATCCTCTCTTATTATAAGTAATAGGATAACTATATTTGGTATGTACGTACCTTGCAAGGTCCTCATGCCCGTCAGACAGTTGTCACTTGACCTCGACCTCATTTCATGGATCAGTGAACAAGGTTAAGTTTTGGTGGTCAAGTCCATATCTCAGATACTATAAGCAATAGGGCTAGTATATTCGGTGTATGGAAGGACTGTTAGGTGTACATGTCCAACTGGCAGGTGTCATCTGACCTTGACCTCATTTTCATGGTTCAGTGGTTATAGTTAAGTTTTTGTGTTTTGGTCTATTTTTCCCATACTTTGTGCAATAAGTCTACTATATTTGTTGTATGGAATGATTGTAAGGTGTACATGTCTAGCGGGCAGATGTCATCTGACCTTGACCTCATTTTCATGGTTCAGTGGTCAAAGTTAAGTTTTTGAGTTTTGGTCTTTTTACCTAATATTATATGCCAAAGGTCAACTATATTTGGTGTATGGAAATATTTTATGATCTATATGTAAGTCCCACAGGTTTCATTTGACCATGACCTCAATTTCACGGTTCATTGCACAGTGTTAAGTTTTTGTGTTTTGGTCTGTTTTTCTTAAACTATAAGTAATAGGTCAACTATATTTATTGTATGGAAGCATTGTTAGCTGTACATGTCTGCCTGGCATGGTTCATCTGACCTTGACCTCATTTTCATGGTTCATTTGTCTTTGTTTAGCTATCTTGGTTTATGTTAAGTTTATGTGGCAGTTGTTAAAGCTTTATACTTAGGACTATCAACATAATATCAATGATTAGTAAAGAAGGCGAGACATTTCAGTGTGTGCACTCTTGTGTAACAATGTTTTAGATTTTAACAAGAGAAATTTATGTATCACTGAAAAATTATTACACCAGGGTTTTCGATATCACAAACTAGTCAAAACATTTACTAAATTTTATCATCGGTATAAGGACATCATTAGTAAATATAGCTCAACATGCAGACTTCTTATACGTTCAGGTATTTCACATCCAATTTTTTATGGAAATATTCTTTATAAAGCACAAAGGTGTCAGTATTCACCTCAAAAACTAACAAAACCTTTGAATAGACTTATTAAGAAGGGATATAGTTACGATACTGTTGTCAGGTCATTAAAGATTGCATATTTTGGCGTTAATATTGATTCACTTATAGGGTCTTTGCATCGTAACTAAACACATTTATTCAAAAACCAGTTGTTGGCATGACACAGGTTATGTTCTTCTCATATATGTTATGATGGTATGATACTAAACCCCTAACGGGAAGGATTGTGCCTGATGCTCATATGATGAAATCATAATCTTTCAGTCAGTTTAATTGAAGTCTGGAGCTGACATGTCAGTTAACTGCTAGTAGTCTGTTGTTATTTATGTATTATTGTCTTTTTGTTTATTTTCTTTGGTTACATCTTCTGACATCAGACTCGGACTTCTCTTGAACTGAATTTTAATGTACGTATTGTTATGCGTTTACTTTTCTACATTGGCTAGAGGTATAGGGGAGGGTTGAGATCTCACAAACATGTTTAACCCCGCCGCATTTTTGCGCCTGTCCCAAGTCAGGAGCCTCTGGCCTTTGTTAGTCTTGTATTGTTTTAATTTTAGTTTCTTGTGTACAATTTGGAAATTAGTATGGCGTTCATTATCACTGAACTAGTATATATTTGTTTAGGGGCCAGTTGAAGGACGCCTCCGGGTGTGGGAATTTCTCGCTACATTGAAGGCCTGTTGGTGACCTTCTGCTGTTGTTTTTTTTCTATGGTCGGGTTGTTGTCTCTTTGGCACATTCCCCATTTCCATTCTCAATTTTATGATGCTTGAACCATTTACTTTTTCTATTTACTATTTTCTTAATATAATTAGGGCCCCGCCTTTAGGCGGGTCGCCCTATAGTGATCAGTCTGTCCGTCCGTCCGTCCATCCGTCCGAATCTAGAGAACCATTATGATTTCATACTTTATACTTTACATGTTTATTAACCACCACCAGAGGGCGTGTCATGATGTATGTACAACTTCCTAGGTCAAAGGTCAAGGTAAAAAAACTTTGGTTTCAGTTGACAACCCTGTGTTCTGTGGTGAAGATCGTGTCCGCTCTATATCTTGAGAACCGTTCTGATTTCAAAGTTTATACTTGACATGTATATGAACCAACACCAGAGGGTGTGTCATAATTTATGAATGACTGCCTAGGGCAAAGTTAAAGGTCAAAATCTTTGGTTTCAGTTGACAACCCCATGTCCTATGGTAAAGATCGTGTCCGCTCTATATCTTGAGAACCGTTATCATTTCAAAGTTTATACTTGACATGTATATAAACCAACACCAAAGGGTGTGTCATAATTTATTTACAACTTCCTAGGTCAAAGGTCAAGGTCAAAAACTTTGATTTCAGTTGACAAACCCATGTCCTATGGTAAAGATACAATTTTTTAATGCACATTATTCACAGCGGGGCCCACAGAGATGGCTCCCATCTCAATGATATCTAGTTTCTTCTTCGATTAACTCATGTCCATTATGAACTTTAGTGATACACTTTGGACAGACAAACTTATTACAAGTATTGCAGTACAGACAGCAAGCTTGGTAAGAATGTTCATCACATTTGACTTCACTGAATATTATTGTGTCCTTTGACCCTTCAGATTTTCCAAGGTCATTAATATTAAGTATTTTATGGTCTTTCCCAATCTTTAGATGACCCCATCTTTGCAATTGTCACACATGAGCGAGTCACATGTGCAACATTTCCATTTAATCTTATTTCCACCTTCACATAACTGACATCCAACAGGTATTTATCCTTTTTGTATTGAACTTGCGAACGCTATTTCAAAAATTCGAAGATGTCTGACAATAACACTTCCTGTTTCTGTTTGTCTCATATCAGCTGACTTTATTCTTCCTTTTCCACTTGACTTATTTATCAAGTTCAGTTGTTATTTGAATCTTCCGTTTTAACCTTCATATCTTTCTTTTTCATTTAATACAATTGCAATGTACTTATACTTTTTTTTTATTCTTTAAGATTTCAGAAGAACCTCATCATGCATCTTTAACATTTATTTATTCTAGGATATATATACTGTCAGACCTGTTTAAGATTGAATTGAATGTTTTTTTAGAGAATGAAATTAATGAATATTGCATTTGTTAACTGATCCAAAAGTATGACGAAATGAGTCATTAAGGGTCACGGCACCAAATCATCAACCATGGTTAACCATCTCACAGGAGCTAAGTCATGGTTTAAACATGTCTTCCCTGATATTTCCATAGGCGGATCCAAGGGGGCCGTTGAGCCCCCCTTTTATGGGATAAATTTGGTTGATTATATAGGGAATCACTGAAGCATGACTAGAGCCCCCCCCTTCCCCCCCACACACACTTAGGTCAGTCATCAGGCCCCTCCTTATGAAAAGTTCTGGATCCGCCACTGATTTCCTCTTAAGTTCCAGATGCCATAATAGTTAAATACAATTTAGCCTTGTAACCTACAATGATGGGTTGAGAAAACAAAATATATACAATGAAAAGGGGGATAAATCTTACATAAAATACAATTTAGCCTTGTAACCTACAATGATGGGTTGAGAAAACAAAATATATACAGTGAAAAGGGGGAAAAATTTTACATAGAATACAATTTAGCCTTGTAACCTACAATGATGGGTTGAGAAAACAAAATATATACAATGAAAAGGGGGATAAATCTTACATTAAATACAATTTAGCCTTGTAACCTACAATGATGGGTTGAGAAAACAAAATATATACAATGAAAAGGGGGATAAATCTTACATTAAATACAATTTAGCCTTGTAACCTACAATGATGGGTTGAGAAAACAAAATATATACAATAAAAAGGGGGATAAATCTTACATTAAATACAATTTAGCCTTGTAACCTACAATGATGGGTTGAGAAAACAAAATATATACAATGAAAAGGGGGATAAATCTTACATTAAATACAATTTAGCCTTGTAACCTACAATGATGGGTTGAGAAAACAAAATATATACAATGAAAAGGGAAATAACTCTGAGGTTTTCAGGAAAGAAATTGTATGTTACAGGAAATTAATACTTCAAAATAAATACTTGTCTACATAAACATCTGACATCATCCTTACTTACTTGTCATATTACCACAGGCATAAATAGGGGTGGGGGAGGGGGTGCGCCCCTTTTTGTGTGGGAAAAACTTGGTTGTGTATATATGGAATCACTGAGGAATTACTTGACCAAGCAAAATGATTAATTCCTAAGGTAGATAGACTGAATGAAGCCAAATTTTGTATACTTAGGAGTGCATGATAACACTGGACTAAATGAAATTATGTGTTCCTAAGGTTGCATCATCTAATTAGACTAGACCAAACAACCAGAAAACAGTTGTATTTGGCACAACTTTTTGGAATTTTGGGTCCTCAATGCTCTTCAACTTTGTACTTGTTTGGCTTTTTAACTGTTTTGATATGAACTATAGACGTTCATTGACCATATACCTAGTTAAGGGCATACGATACAGTTACAGGGGAGGTAATGAGGTTGCTAACGTAAAATGTTATTTTCTCGACATATGAGTTATTTCTGTATAAAGAAAAAGCATAAATTTTGAGAATACTTATAAAATACAGAAATTACTTATTATTTAACAAAAAACAATTTGTGTTTATCTTTTAAAACAAAAAAGTTATGTCTTTCTTTTGAAAGAAAAAATACGGCCACAAATCCGAATTTTGAGCAACTATACAAAATTTCGACCTCATTTAACTCAAAAAGTAGCACATAAGGCATATTTTTTATTACATATTTGTTTTTATCAGGCAAAAAAATCGCCTAATTGAAATTTTCATCAAACTGTAAATACGGGATCAAAACTGTATCGTATGCCCTTAAGTTGTATAACTCTACTGTAAGGTAATATCCTGAATTACAAGAGATATTTGTTTCATAAAAATGAATTGTATTTCTAAATATGTTTATATTAGGAGATCATTTAATTGAAAAATGATTGAATTAGTGTGTATAATTTATAGATTTTAATCCTGGAATGATGACATTGACAGGAAATATTACTAAGTGGTTTGGAAAATTTAAAGGGGGCATGTCTCAAGAATGAAAGTTTACATAAGGGATATCTCTCAATTATTTGTTGAATTAATATATTAAAAACTGATGAAAAATTTGTTTTTTTGTAAATTTACAATCTTTAAAATTAAAATAATCTAGAATCTTTCCCTGTTTTTCAAATATTCTGAAATTAATAAGAATTCGAATTCGTTATAAAATTTAAATGCTGAAGTTTTCTTGTAGTATTTTTTTTTTTTTTATCAAATTTACCTGAGTTATTTCCCTTAGTATGAGTTATTTTACTTCAAGAGGTATTGCATCCTGTGTAAGAGAAAATCTTTTCCTTTTTACAATTTACTTTGAGATAGCCTTAAATGAAACTTGATTGTTTCATTGGATAATTAAAGGATTGGTTTTTAAGTAGGAAATATTTGTCATAATTTGATGAAAATTCACACATTTTAATGAAATATTTAAAAGTACTTGTTGGCTAGGTTAAATTCGTTGTGAGATAAATGGATTATTAGTAAATTATTACATTGTTTGGAATGTTTAAAAACACAAAATTTCCATTGCGGAAAACTTCATCATTAACAGGCAAGTTCTGAAATAAAAATATTACTTATATAATCGCATTTAATAAACTGTAGATTCATTATTGTTCGTTGGATACCAATTTTCATCGGAAGGAGGTGAACCAAGAATTCTAACGTTCAAAGAATTACAAATTTTCTCTAGGCTTTATACGCAGAGATTGGCAGAACCACGAAACCAAACATCCACGAAGATGCAAGATGTTCTCAATCCACGAAAATTGATACCCTCGAAAATAAATGAATCCACAGTATGCAATATTATGAAAGATTATTGGTTCTCCGTGGTGCATACTGAACATCTTGGTTATATCATGTAAAAAAGCAAAGCTATTATCAGCAACATAATAATTGGCTCACTTCTATGAGACATTAAGTTAAACCATAACTCTTTGAAAATTGCCAAACAGAATTCAACCCATTATATGCACTAATTTTTCTACACTCATGACAAGAAGAAGTGCACTTGCTATTTTATCTTTATCAATATCTGAATAATTTTTGGGGTTTCCCATACAAAAATAGCGCCACACATGACCCAGAAATTGGTTTCAGTTCTTTAACTTTTAAGTTTGCGTCAACCAAATGTTATGGAACATAATACACAATGCTTATAACCACAAAACTCCGATCAAGTTCTTTTTTGGGTGGCATCAAGCTGGGATATTTGTGTTTTATGGACACATTCTCCATATATATTCTAGTATGTTACATATAGATCAAAGGAGTAGGTCCGGTAAGGCCTCTTTTTGGCCCAAAAATATAACAGTTTTACAAAATTGTTAAAATGTAAACTTTTACTTATTTATTGGACAGTTGAATGCTTCTGCTACATAAATATGGGCTGTTTTTGACAATGCAATGCACATATATCGGGTTGTAGCACCATTAAGTCATGCTAAATTACTGAAATCTTCAAAATTCTATCATTTTAGTTAAATTTTAGACGGTTTCCGTGTAAAACGAAAGTGGCCGCATTCGTGTTCATCCTTAATATTACAATGTAAGTTGTATTTTATGATAATACATAACATATATAAAGGTTGTGGATGAACACGGATGCGGCCACTTTCATTTTTGACAAAAACAATCTGAAAAGTGACGTTTTTTTGCATATTTGAGAGATTTTTCATATTTGAGCTTCAATCGGATCGTTTTTAATGACTTTATCAGTTAAAATCTTTCACATAAACTAATTGAATCAAGTGAAATGGACACTTAAGTGTTTAAAAAGTGGTCAAAATCTTTCGTCAGATGAAACTGAAATTTGAGGCCAAAATGAGTCCTTACCGGACCTACTCCTTTATAGAGTAACGAGTTATTAATAAAGCAGGCGTGACATTTCAGTGTATGTGCTCATGTATTATTGTTTACACTCTTTAGCAGTCTAAGAAGTCCAAATACTGTATCTCTAGCCTGTCAACTCTTCAGGTTGCAATTGACACCAATCTTTATTGATTCTAGTACTGTCAGTTTCCCTACCAAAGGTCAGTGGTTCTCTTCGTGCATTCTGGTTTTCTACCAATAAAAACTGACCACTCCAAAATAGCACAATAGTTTTGAAAGTGGTGTTAAACACAAATCAATCAATCAACACACTGTAGACTCTTCTGAAGCTGCTTTATACTCAGGGTTTGGTAGACTTTTATGGGTAACACCAATACCAAGACATAGATTTTTCTGCCTTTATTTGACAATGGCAAGCAACACACATCTTCTTTTTAAGATTTATGTCTATTTATAGCTTGACTAAGCTCACATGGACCTTTTCTGTCATTGGGCTGTTGGTCTTTTGTCACATTTACTTTTAATTAACTAATATATACAGTCAAACCTGCTATAAGAGACCACCTGTATTATAAGGCCATCAATTTTAGATCCCTCTGGTGTACATTTTATATAGATTGAACCTGTAATAAAAGACCACCTGTCTTAAGAGACCACTTTTTTACTTAAAACAGACAATTACCAGAGCAAAGAGCAGATAACAGCCAAAGGCTATGAATAGGTATTCAAGACACAGCCAGAAAATCCTGCACGCAGAGGCATGCTTTTAAGCTGGACCCTTAATTAAACTGTGTACTAGTTCAGTGAAAATGAATGTCATACTAAACTCCAAAACATATAATGCATATATTACAAATGAAATACTGATAACAAGAAAAAGGAAAGTTGTTTTTCCTCTCGACTTAAGATATTTACCGGTGAGACTTTTCCTCTCTGACTTAAGACATTTACCGGTGTACAACAGCATATTTAAGTACTTTCCCATTGGACAATTTGCTTGTTGAAAAATTATTAATATCCATCAGTAAACTTTGTACATTGTAGACATTCAACACATCTGTTAGAAATAGAAAAAAATATAAACCTGTTAACATAGTAACAGCCCAACATTTATAAAATGTTAACCTGTAATATTATGTAATACCGCCATTGATTTCCCCTATAAGTCTTTGTTAAATTTGCACTTTTCTAAAAAATTGTGCAAAATTCATCTTTGTTTCAAATATAGAAATACTTGACATGAGTAAAGTTTTGTCCTGTCCAGTACTTAATAATATAAACATAATTTCACTTCTCATTGCATATAATAAAATAACCATTACTGGAAGTTAACCAATCAAAATTTTACTCTTCTTTTCTTATGTACAAGCTTTAGTAACCATGTAACCTCATGTTTCCAAAATATTCTTTATGGCAATCATTATCCACATATGTTTTTCGGTCTGTGCATCCTTTCTTCCATTCGTCTGTCAGCTGTTTCTCGATCTAGCTTCAGGTTAAAGTTTTTAGGCAGGGTAGTTTTTGATGAAGTTGGAGGCTAATCAACTTGAAATTCAGTTCACATGTTCCCTATGAAATGATCTTTCTAATGTTACTACCAAAATAGAGTTTTTACCCCAATTTCAGGGTCCAATTAACATAGAATATGATAGTGGGAGTGGGGCATCCATGTTCTATAGACACATGCTTGTTATATGTATCATTCTTGTTGGTATATAAATACCAAATTAAAAATGTAATGGTGCTTTGTACCTCTTAAGACATATATGTTTATGACTCAGAAATGTTTAACTTCAATGAAAAGATTCATTCCCTACAACTGTCAAATTCAAAAGGATTTTTTTTTCTACCCTTTTTCGTATTCAACCGGATGTAACATACTATGATTTGGAGGTATTACACCTAAAGAAGACTCTCTTGCTGAATAAACTTGTAATTTTGGTTATTTCAAGCATTACTGTCAAGTTTTGTCATAATCAGTTCAATAGTTTTTAGAAAAATGTAGTATAACGTAATCGACAGCAATTTGGTCAAAATTTCTTTTTAAAATCCAAATCAAGCTGCATTATGATAGAATATAGTGTGGACCAATAAGGGACGACACCAAAAGATCAAAGTAGGAGAAACAAACTAAAATCAAATAGTTTGGGGATGGGGGGTTAAACTGCTGCAAGTTTAGTTTATCGGACATTGATTATTACATATATCTATATTGGTCAATCAATTTTTTCCCAAATTAAGTTAAGAATGGGGGGGGGGGGGGGGGGGGGGGGGGGGAAGGTCAGTGAAAAAACTATGTGAATTAAGTTTTTTATCCTTCATTGAACTTTTGATGTGGTCCCTAAATGATCAAATATTTATCTTCTGCCTACAAACAGTTAAATATGATACAAAAGATGACTCTAGGAAGATAAATTCACTTATGGACCTCTAAGTCTTCATTATAAGGTACCTTTAGGTCCATTTATATATCTCATTACCTCAAAATTTCAACTTGTTAGGCTTAATTACCGTAAAAATTATTGGGTCAACTTATATACTCATTTATGAAAGAACTGTTATAATTAATGATTTATCAAAGATTTCAAGGTGTTAATCCAAGCAGATAAAAAATAGAATAAAAAAGATTTCTTTTTAAAGGATAGAATTAGATATTTGGTGAAAATTGATATTAATTATCAATTAGATTTAATAATTAGAAAACAGAAAAACTATGTGGAAACTGACTGCATGAGTAGCTAAAATACAATGTAACAATAAAATATGAAAAAAGGAAAGAAGTCACTTCCTTTTACTATAGACGATA
Source organism: Mytilus galloprovincialis (assembly GCA_037788925.1). Classification (NCBI taxonomy): domain Eukaryota; kingdom Metazoa; phylum Mollusca; class Bivalvia; order Mytilida; family Mytilidae; genus Mytilus; species Mytilus galloprovincialis. The sequence goes on along the minus strand of CM075342.1, from coordinate 73,554,462 downwards.
AAATAGTTAATCTATTGTTTAAAGGGGGTCTCATTGGGGGGGGGGGGTCTAATCCCTGATCCCACATTGTTTAGTGAGAATCCTGGATCCGGCTTCCTGTTTCCATGATAGTGTATGTAATTTCCCATTTCCCCACGGACTTTATTTCCCATTTTCATGCTTTAAAAAAATCGTCCAATCTGGCGTCACACTTGGACCTCAATGAGATCCACTTTAAACATAGTGGAAAATTTCAAAACAATTACCTTTGGGTCCAAAAATAAAGAAAATAAATATGCACAAAACATTCCCAGTATACATTAACAGATGGAGTATCACTGGAAAATGTAAAATGTTGCCATGTGACGCCAAAAACATGTCATTTGTTAAAAATGAGCAAATAAAATATGTTACAAGCCTACGTTTCTTCAGAAATGAATAGCGAGCATATATATATAAATATATATATATATATGTCAAATTGTTCTAAATATTTAAAGAAAAGAAACAAATACCAGTAATTTGTTAATTGATTTTTAAGGATGTAAATTTAAGCATGGATTCAATTTGGGTACTCCTCATTACAGAATTAAGAATCATTTGGAGGTCTTTTCAAACCAATTTTTTTATGATTCAGTATAGATTCAAAATTAAATTAGGGGGCCCATATAATGAATAATAATACATCTACAAAATAAACACAAATTGGGAACTTTTGTCTTGATCATAAATAAACGTTGGTGAAAAAACTGTCAAAATAGGTGCAATTTGGGTACCCTCACGTTAGCTATTTTACTCATGTATCAGAAGAATGAGCCTGTGTATCAGAAGAATGAGAGTGCGGTTCCACAGCTAAGTGATTGAGAGACGTATAAATTTGTTCTTTTTCAGGAGATGTATATGACCCAGACTCTGATATCTCTAATGTGTCTCTGAGACCATAAGATGTAAAAATTTGTTCTTTTTCAGGTGATGTATATGACCCAGACTCTGATATCTATATTGTGTCTTTGAGATCATAAGATGTATAAATTCACTCTTTTTCAGGGAATCTCTGATATCTATATTGTGTCTCTGAGATCATAAGATGTATAAATTCTTTCTTTTTCAGGGGATGTATATGATCCAGACTCAGAAACTTCTAATGTGTCGCTTAGATCAGTGAAACGAACATTCAGCCATAGACCATTGTCACTTTATGATGATCCTAAAATACCAAGTGAAAAGTCGCATAGTTCACCAACAACACCTCAGAAATCACGATCTCCCGGACTCCCAAGGAAGAGTTTCTCCCCGTCTTTATTAAGACGTAGTATCTTTAATCGTTCTCAGACGGAGGAAAAATGTTCAGGATGTGGGTTTCCAATCAAAGACGAGAAGAGGATCTCTATGAAGCGTGCCGGTGATATAAGAGATGTGTACCATCCCATGTGCTTCAAATGTTCTATGTAAGTACTTAATCTATATTTATACAATAGATAATGGTGTCCATTTTTACTCAACTAAAGTTTTAGGTGTATAAAGGAATCATCATTCTTCAATCCCCATGCCAATGTTCCATAATTGTCTGTCTGTCCGTATGTCTGTTCAACTCCTCCTAAACAGCAGGTCAGAGATTGATGAAACTTAACACAGATGTAGACCTGTTGATCTAAAGGAATGTAGTATGATGCATTATGGGTGAAATAAAGGGAGAAAATGGAATTTACTGAGATATTGCAAAGATGTGGTACCAGCCTCTCTGAAGAGCAACTCCTCATATTATGCTGGATGAATATTTAACTTTCAACAAATGTAAAACACTGTATGCCCTGTCTGTCCCTCTGTCAATGTTCATGGTAAGTGCAACTCCTCCTAAACAACCAATCAGATATTGATGAAACTTTAACCAGTTGTTGAGGAAGTGTTCTATAATGATTACCAGTCATTCAGCTTTCATTTGATACCAAAAATACCTATATATGTTCTACATATTTTGAATTTACACTAATGCGAAGAAACTATATTGTGTTAAATATGTACTACTTTCTGGTATGTGCTTTCTGGCCGGAACTGAATTAGTGGTGTTACACCTTGACCTGTTGATGTACCTAATGGAATAAAATCTAATGCATCATGGGTGGAATAAAGGGAGATAATTGAATTTACTTAGATACAGCCTTTCTTAGGGGCAACTCTGACATATATAATCCTTGTCCAAATTATTTAAGGGGAGATAATCAGATGTACCTACTTTAATGTGTTTACTGTATTGAGGAGCTGGAGTAAATTTTGTTTGTTCACTTTTAAACATTATCATGGCATCACTTAATAAAATAGGTGATATGACTTCTAAACAATTTTTAGGAAAAAACTCTCATATCTAAATTTATAGGATATTAAACAGCTTATATATGGACTTAGTTTAAAAAAAATATTTCTTCATTTCAATTCAGTTATGGAAGCATAAAAAAAATTCAGAAAAAGTGCTTTAAAAGCTTATTACACAACTTCTATACAAAATTACAGAAGCAATGTAGTAGCTGTAAGGTTTTTAAACATTTAAAAGGAAACATTGCCAATCGTAAACAGTGTGCATGTACTAATAGTGTAAAATAAATAATATATATATATTGTGAAGGCATAAGAAAATCAAAAAATAAAGTCTTGATAGCTTTTTAAACAACTTAAATGAAAAATTAGAAAGCCAATCTTTTGCATGTAATAGGATTTTTTTTAATGTGAAAGGAATTATAAGCAAATGTCAAAATCTTGCCCACAATGTGTTAAATTATATACTTCACTTTGTTGTATGCATGATATGGGAGATAACTCCTTCCTCCTTATGTTAGTACAGGATATTTGATCAATGAATAGTTTGCAGATCAAGAGGGATTTCCTAGAATGCATTTGTTTGGAAAATTAAACATCTTCAATTCGCCGTTTCAGAATCTAATGCATCATGGGTAATATTTTTAAAAGTGTTCACCAAAACGTCCTGATTTGTAAAAAATGTCATAAACAATGCATATTTAACCAATGCTGCAATGTTATTTTCATTTGGGGTACGAACAATGAAATTTCCCATGATGCTTTAGATTCTGAAACAGCCAATTTAGAATCTGTATTTTGCACTGTTGAAATAATATTTGAGTTTATATGGTGTTTACGACACAGGATCGTGAGTTTTATATAGTTGACCCTTTTGTAAATGGTTTTCTTCACATGTTGAGAGGGACATGGAAACACTAAACGTTAATGTCAGCTATATCAAGGACAAATTATATAATGATGGCCGAAAAATGACCTCATTAGCACTCTCACTGTTATAATTCTTGACATATTTTATATAAAACTGATACTTAATAGGATAATGTCAGCAGTATCTTGGACAAGTTCTATGTCTTAATTGACTTTTTTAAAAAGAATTATTACCCATAGAAGTATTAATTTTTGTCGAGCCTGCAACTTTTGTTGCAGAAAGCTCGACATAGGGATAGTGATCCGGCGGCGGCGGCGGCTACGGTGGCGGTGTTAGCTAACTTCTTAAAAGCTTTATATTTTAGAAGGTGGAAGACCTGGATGCTTCATACTTTGTATATAGATGCCTCATGTTACGAAGTTTCCGTCAGTCACATGTCCAATGTCCTTGACCTCATTTTCATGGTTCAGTGACCACTTGAAAAAAAAGTTCAGATTTTTTGTAATGTTGAATTCTCTCTTATTATAAGTAATAGGATAACTATATTGATATGTGCGTACCTTGCAAGGTCCTCATGTCTGTCAGACAGTTTTCACTTGACCTCGACCTCATTTCATGGATCAGTGAACAAGGTTAAGTTTTGGTGGTCAAGTCCGTATCTCAGATACTATAAGCAATAGGGCTTGTATATTCGGTGTATGGAAGGACTGTAAGGTGTACATGTCCAACTGGCAGGTGTCATCTGACCTTGACCTCATTTTCATGGTTCAGTGGTTATAGTTAAATTTTTGTGTTTTGGTCTGTTTTTTTCATACTATATGCAATAGGTCTACTGTATTTGTTGTATGGAATGATTGTAAGGTGTACATGTCTAGCGGGCAGATGTCATGTGACCTTGACCTCATTTTCATGGTTCAGTGGTTATTGTTAAATTTTTGCGTTTTGGTCTGTTTTTTTCATACTATATGCAATAGGTCTACTATATTTGTTGTATGGAATGATTGTAAGGTGTACATGTCTAGCGGGCAGATGTCATGTGACCTTGACCTCATTTTCATGGTTCAGTGGTCAAAGTTAAGTTTTTGAGTTTTGGTCTATTTATCTAATACTATATGCCATAGGTCAACTATATTTGGTGTATGGAAATATTTTATGATCTTTATGTCAGTAGGGCAAGTTTCTTTTGACCATGACCTCATTTTCACGGTTCATTGCACAGTGTTAATTTTTTGTGTTTTGGTCAATTTTTCTTAAACTATAAGTAATAGGTCAACTATATATGTTGTATAGAAGCATTGTTAGCTGTACATGTCTGCCTGGCATGGTTCATCTGACCTTGACCTCATTTTTATGGTTCATTGGCCTTGGTTTAGTTATTTTGGTTAATGTTAAGTTAATGAGACAGTTGTAATAAAGCTTTATATTTAGAACTATCAACATAATATCAATGATTAATATAGAAGGCGAGACATTTCAGCGTGTGCACTCTTGTAAGAAAAATGGCTCACAGGTACAATTTATTTATAAAACATATAGTATACTTTAAGTAATGCCCTAAAGGTCTGTTTGAAATATTTAGTATTCATAATGGAAAAACAATGTCCCTCTGCGCAGGCTTTTTATGCCCCACCTACGATAGTAGAGGGGCATTATGTTTTCTGGTCTGTTCGTCCGTCCGTCTGTCCTTCCGTCCGTCTGTCCTTCCGTCCGTTCAGGTTAAAGTTTTTGGTCAAGGTAGTTTTTGATGAAGTTGCAGTCCAATCAACTTCAAACTTAGTACACATGTTCCCTATGATATAATCTTTCTAATTTAATTGCCAAATTAGACTTTTGACCCCAATTTCATGGTCCACTGAACATAGAAAATAATAGTGCAAGTTTCAGGTTAAAGTTTTTGGTCAAGGTAGTTTTTGATGAAGTTGAAGTCCAATCAACTTCACACTTAGTACACATGTTCCCTATGATATGATCTTTCTAATTTAATTGCCAAATAAGACTTTTGACCCCAATTTCACTGTCCACTGAACACAGAAAATGATAATGCCAGTTGGGCATCCGTGTACTATGGACACATTCTTGTTATTTATGAATTGTTTTAGTTATTGACCCTGGATAAACATTGAGACTCTGTTCTTTTATTATTAAAGTAAAAACTGAAACTGATATAAAGATATTGAGAACTGGTAATGTGTCTCAGGCCTGACACTGTGTGTGAATGGAGAGAGTTTATTTTCTAAACAGTATGAACATTTCTAGTAATATCATATGGTACGTGGGTAATTGTATTTTGTCTGATATGATAAAGATTTGTGATGTTTTCTTAGATAAAAAGTTGTCAGCAATCACACCATGTATTAATCTCATTCTGCATGTCAAATTTGTCCTTAACAGTAACAATCTGGATGCTGATTGCCATCCTCTAAGGCTACTATTATGTTATGATAGTATTATTGAACATGAAGACTGGTGAGATTGTTCCCAGATGTGACCTTCATCTACCTGTAATTAGTTTCACATGTTTAACCTGGTATCTAATATTGAATATTAATGATTTGTTCTCAGCAACATTTTATGAACTTAAGATAAAGTGTTTTGGTGCCAGAGTGTTACAAGTCGTTATAATGGAGAATTATTGCTAAATATTACATATCTGTTTGATTCAGTACTTTACTACAAATGTAAACAAAATGAAAAAGAAAAAGTAATGAATAGTGAAAAAGCATATGGGTTGATGATAATATAATTTGTAAATAGTGGTAAAGGTTTTTGAGACTTAATGGACGTTCAAAGCAAAACAAATGTCTTGACTTCACTAAATATCAGAAAACACTGAAGGACGCCTCCGGTTGCGGGAATTTCTCGCTACATTGAAAACCTGTTGGTGACCTTCTGATGTTGTTTTTTCTATGGTCGGGTTGTTGTCTCTTTGACACATTCCCCATTTCCATTCTCAATTTTACTGTTCATTAAATATTAGTATCTTTGACGGATTTAAACAAGATGATAAATAACTTAAATTGTATCTTCAATATAGGGGCCCAGATTAGGGGCCTCTGGGCCAAATTGTTTAAGTAGTCCAACTACTGTAAATTCAGAAATTATTGCGTGCATTTATTATTGCGATTTTGTAATTTTAGACTTAAATGCGATTTTAATTTTTACGATTTTGAGAAAAATCCTGTTAAATTCATATAAAATATTTCAAAATGCGAGTTTTAATTATTGCGTTTACAACTCAGTCGCATTTTTCGCAATAATAAAAACCTCGCATTAATTTATGAATTTACAGTACTGTATCTTTCTAAGCCTGTCAAATCTGAGATTATGAGTTTATTTAGATCTGCACATGGCAGGTGCATTTGACTCCAATTTTAATTGACTTGAATAATGTCAGTTTTCCTACCACCTAAGGGTACTGGTTTTTCTCCAGGGATAGTTTCTGGCTATACCTCCACTTGTTAAAACTGCTGCCATGAAATAGCTAGCAGTGAATGAAGTGGTGTAAAACACCTATCAATTAATCAATCAATTTACTTTATAGAGTATGAATGGGCATAATCTGTATAATGATTTGCAATAATAATATTCATACTGTCTTTAAAATGAGTCTGTTACAATCTGCATCATAAGCCACTAGTCCCACTAGTAAAATTTTATTAGGACTTGTAAACACCTAACAAAAATGTCTGAATTTTGGTCTTTGGACTAGTAGTCGGAAATGTTTTTGGTGCATACTGCAGTGTTATGAAATTGTAGTTGCTTCTAAGGCCTGTGAAAACAGCTTATACATAGGCGGATCCAGGGGGGGGGGGGGGGGGGGGGGGCCTGGGCCCCCATTTCGTGGGAAAAATTTGGTTGATCATATAGGGAATCACTGAAGCATGACTGGAGCAGGCCCCCCCTTAGGTCAGTCAGCGCTGCAATCTTTTGTAATGATGGGCATGATGCTGCAATCTTTTGTAATGATGGGCATGATGCTGCAATCTTTTGATCAGTTTGTGTCATACAATCTTCCATAACAGATGCACTGACTTCTTCTATTACCTTGATTACCTTGATGAAAGATGGTTCTGATGGGAGATAGAAAGAAAAAAATAAATCTGGGGAGCACTGCTGACTAATAATATTTATATTGTAGGTGTTTGATAAATAGGTTGTGATAAATGAAATGGAAAAAAATCTTCTGGTTTTATGAATCACGTTTTAATATAATTATCTGGTTAAATGATAAGTTGTTTATTTATTTGTGTATAGTGATTGAGAATTTCACAAAGTGACAGATAGCGTGAATCTTAATTTTGAGTTTGAAATAGAAATAAGGAAACGGATCCAATTGATGTTGTGGACAACACTGAGAAGAATAAATTGAAGAAATTCTTATATTAATCTTAAAAGTGAAAGAAGTAGCAAATTTTGATCTGAAAAGTCTTGCATGCTCTTTCTGATGAGAAAACTCTCATCCTGAGAAAGATTCAAAAAAGTATATAGTCACAATAATGGAAGAAAGCTTTAAATCCAATAAATGAATTCAATTATTTGTGAAAATATTATTATTTTGAATTTCAAACTTTAAATTGATTATTGTTAGTATTCAACACTCTGTGGTCAGTGGATGTGTGGTCAGTGGACGTGTGGTCAGTGGACGTGTGGTCAGTGGACGTGTGGTCAGTGGACGTGTGGTCAGTGGACGATCCAGGGGGAGGGTTCTGGGGGTTGGAACCCCCTTTTTTTTTTAAGATCAATGCATTTAAATGGGGACATATAGTTGGAACCCCCCCCCCTTTGTCCTGGTTGGGACCCCCCCTTTTTTTAAATGGCTAGATCCACCCCTGTTGGTTCACTTAGAAGCTGACAGCCATGAAAAAGCATAGTGCTGAAAGTGGCATTTAACAATTCAACACCAATCAATTATTTGAATAATCAATTGTCTGCATCCATTTGTACAGAAGTTAGAAATTCAAGAAGATTAGTCAAATAATACTGGTTAAGTTGGTATATATTTTCAGTCTGTAACAGGTTCCACTGGTTCTTCATTTAACATATCTGGCTAGGAGCACACTAAGATCTGGCCATGATCTGACAGAATGATTGTTCTGAAGACTTATCTTAATCAGTTTTCTATATGGAAAATCATATCGTCGCTGGGCTTCTAAAATGTTGTAAATTACAAATTTTTCAAGAAAAAAATTTCTCACAAACAGGCTTTGAAAATTTTGGCAAAATGCATGCTTCCAAAATGTTGTATGTGAACTTAAACATTTTTGTAAATAGCAGTGAAATAAAAACGTTGACATTTCTGGATTATCCAAGAACTTAAATTATTTTCACAGAAATAAAGAAATGTACAATTATTTTTTTCCAAAGCCATTCTACAACGATTTTCAAGTTTTCATACCACATTTTGGAAGCAAACTTTACAAACAACTGACATTGGCAATTTTTTAATATGTCTTATTTCACACATTTTGATTGGTCCAACTGTGTGCTATTTTGTGATACCAAAGATTTCTTCCCGCCCAGACCATTGGTGTCAAAAAGTATTTTTAGCCAAAAAAGTCATATACGACATTTTAGTAGCCCAGCGACGATATTATAGCTAGAGAAATCCTAAATTCTTAATAATGGTATAATTAATCATTTTTTACTGTCAATGTCATTTTTCTTCATTTCCTTACAATTGCTAGAACTCTTGGGAAAATCCTATAAGTTTTTATTGCTAGACATTAGAATTATAGAAATACAGTCAAAACATGACGAGGCTTTGGAAAGATATTTCCTTATTATGTTCTTCACTTTATTGGAACATTAAGAAAACTTCTTCATAGAAAATAATTTTCAAATGGTATAAATTCTGTGGCATTAGTTTTATTAATCTACTAAATTGTTGCAGTAATAGCCAAATAAAATAATTCTGTATTGAAAAAGAGAATATCATATTAGTTTTTAGGGCATAGGACATTTGAGCGAAAAAGAAAAAAGCACATAGGGTCATTTGAGCGCCGACTTCATAGGACATTTGAGCGCCGGGATATTAACCTTACCTGAGTTTTCAGACAGGACATTTGAGCGAAATTTTCCCTGATAATTTTACACGAATTAAGATTTTTTTTTAAAAGTAAGAAAAAAAAGTAAGATTTAGTTATAAATATTTTTTATTTTATTTCACACCCGAGTAATTCGACCGGTTCTGGCTGGTTTATGTAGGAACAGAATCTCCGGGATTTGCATTCGAAATACTGCCAGCAGGAAATTACGAGGGATTTTTATGTCAGAAGCCTGGGATATAAGTTCCAAGCCCGAACAGACTTGTAAATAATGCCGTTGCCGAGTTTTATGTTTTATGACAGTGCTTTGTTTTTAGTGCTTTGTTTACAATTAAAAGATGTTTTAATCTTTTTGTTGGTAAACTCCTGTTTTATGACTGTGCTTTGTTTTTAGTGCTTTGTTTTTTACAATTAAAATATGTTTTAATCTTTTTGTTGGTAAACTCCTCATTTAATGAACTATATTCGTAAGAAAATGTGGTATGATTGCCAATAAGACAATTCTCTATCCAAGACTTGTTTTCGCTCAAATGTCCTACGCTTATTCTTATTTTCGCTCAAATGTCCTAAAATTTAGGCGCTCAAATGTCCTATACTTTGGCGCTCAAACGTCCTTTTTTTTTCGCTCAAATGTCCTGTCAATGCGCTCAAATGTCCATTGCCGAGTTTTTATGGCATTGAAGCAACTAATGTTAAACAAATCAGCTGACACTGGAGATAAAGTAATGAAATAGTTGTCTGTGTTTGTCCTTCCGTCTGTCCTGCTTCAGGTTTAAGTTTTTAGTCAAGGTAGTTTTTGATGAAGTTGAATGTTATTCAACATGAAACTTAGTACACATATTCCCTATGATATGATCTGTCTAATTCTCATGCCAAATTAGAGTTTTGATCCCACTTTCATGGTCCACTGAACATAGAAAAATGATACTAGTGAGTGGGGCAATGTACATATATTTAGACACATTCTTGTTTTGTTATCATTTTGTTGTTTTGTCCCCCACAGCACATTGACAAAGAACATAAGTAATAGTTTTCATCAGACAACAAATTAAACTCTCTCCATGTCACTTATTCAGAAATGAAGGTCGGATTGTCATGGTTAAAAATGCAACTCAAATCCATATTTTAAACTCAGTGAATGCGCTAACTAATTCAGTCTAAAATGTTGAGTTTCATAGTGGTAGCATTTAATAGCTATAAAGAGAGATCATACCAACTGTCATTATTTGTGGTGGATTTCCCCCTGACATGAGAGCTCCCATATGAAAATTTTGTCCACAACAAAATGATCAATTTTATCATTGCTATAGGATTGTAAAAAGATGGGGAAAAAAACAACAACAAAAAACCCATTAAAATTCATTTGGAGGCCCCCTTGAAGGTTTTGTAGTACTATAAGAACCATCTTGCATTACAAAATCTCCATGGGCATTTTGCCATTTTTGGAATGTTATAGCAGGTATGAGAGTTTAAAACGTATAATATATAGTGACAACTTTATATTGGAGAAGGAATATGAAAGATGACTTAGTCAGTAATTTGATACAGAAGAAGAAAATCCATTAATAATAAATGGATTTCTACATTATTTTTTGCCAACTTGTGAAATGTATCAGTTATATGTATTGTCAATAGGCAGTATCTATAAACTAAAAAATCACATACTGTAAATTCAGCATTTATTATTGCAATTTTGGAGGAATGGACAAAAACGCAACATTAAAAGAGGGACGAAAGATACCAAAGGGACAGTCAAACTCATAAATCTAAAACAAACTGACAACGCCATGGCTAAAAATGAAAAAGACAAACAGAAAAACTATAGTACACATGACACAACATAGAAAACTAAAGAATAAACAACACAAACCCCACCAAAAACTAGGGGTGATCTCAGGTGCTCCAGAAGGGTAAGCAGATCCTGCTCCACATGTGGCACCCGTCGTGTTGCTTATGTGATTACAAATCCGGTAAATAGTCTAATTCGGTAGGTCACATTCATGAAAGGGAAGGGGATTGTAGTTACGACGTAAGGAACATATCTGATATCATTTGTGAAACGGTTATTCCATAACGGTAATTATTGCGATTTCAGAGACATCGATCTGCAATTATTCTGCATATATGTATCAGATTTCAGAATGTGAGTTCTAAATATTGCTAAACTCAGCCAGTCGCATTATTTGCATTGATCAAAACCTCGCAATAACTTCTGAATTTACGGTAGTCATTTGATCCAATGAGACTTGCAGCAGGCAGGTTGGGATGGTAGTGATCAAAAGATTAAATTAAAGTACTTCCAATACTAATATACCTTACAGTCCTTATCCAGGACTATAAATAACTTAATTGTGATGTACATTTTGTATAGTACAAATGTACATTTAAAACCATAACTCATTTAGCAAAATTTGATTAAAAAAAAATCGGTCCTTTTTATCATGCATGATTACACCCATAGCCAGTGGGAATGTGTAGTCTAGGGTTCAGACTATGGTAAAATAACTGTTAAAGTCAAAACGTCTTGACACCAAATAAACCTGCTAAGATTGACAATCTTTGGGCTCCTGTATGTCATCACAAGATGTATACAATATTACTATATTAATGATTTGACTAGCTAATAAACTTTTAAGCCTTTTATGAAGCACTTTTTATAGAAAAAAAAATATCTGTATTTAGTGACAGTTATTTGCATGATATATTACTGTTGTGTGTTTGATCATGGCAGAATTAGGTCTATAAAGGTGGCCTCAGCTGCACCCCTCTCCCACCAAAACAAATAATCTGCAAATCTGTCTCAGGTTGCCAGGACTGAAATGAGAGCTTAAAGGCCAAATAAAACAAATATACCAGCATCTGTTTCCCCTTTTAGATATCTCCTTTTAAAAGTAGGTGACCTAATCCAGACATGAATCCAGGATTTTGAAAAAAGGGGGAGTGGTCCTAACTAGGAAAAAATTCGGAGTAAGACATTTGTAAAAGGCTTGCCAAACCCCAACACCCTTAAATCCACTTTTAACAATTATAAGCTGATTGTGATTTTATGTCAAATTCTCATCAATATACTGTAAAATCAGAAATTATTGCGATGTTTTCATTATTGCGAAAATTGCATCAGGGTTATAATCGCAATAATTTAAACTCGCATTTTGAATTTTTTTTTATATGGGACAAATAGGATTTTTTCTCAATATTGCAAAAAATTAAAATCACATTTTAGTCTATTAAAACTAAATCGCAATAATAGATACACTCAATAATTTCTGAAATTACAGTATATGGAGATTCTGACATTTGAAATCACATTTTTCCTGTATAATTTCTGATAGATTTTAGTTTTCTAATTGTCCTTTAGTAACATGAGATCTGTGGCTGTGAACATTGTTGTTTTCTATTCTAAATTGTGTAAATTCTAGTTCCTAATTGTCCTTTAGTAACTTGAGACCTGCAACATTAAAGTAAATTTATAAATTCTTCCATTTAATTCATTTAAAGATGGCTTTTGTTTCCTCTCTCATTCAATGACAAATCTAATTATTTCATGTAAATATAGTAGTTTAATTAAAGATTTGTCACAAAAGTCGTGTTATATCCAAGGAATATTCAACATTGGTTAGAAATGGTTGAGAAGACCATGACAGTGAGCGCATTTGTTTCTAATCTAAACGATGTAAACGATAACACTCGTAGTCGTTTAATCCATTTGTTTCATACATTTTTTGGTCAATGTTGACATCGTTCACATAAACGATGTACGTGCAAAATAGTCGCATAGTCGTTTATGGTTGAGACGTGTAAACGATAAATTTGTTTCTGCATCTATCCTTTAAATAATTATGAGCACTTGTTGTTTCCGCAAAGTCCTGGTTATTTATTTCCCCCACTTTTACCTGTTTGTTTACAGTTTGTGAGTGTAATCTATTTCTGTCTGACTACGCAGGGTCGACAAAGTTTATTAAATGATGTATTTGTTTCTAGCAGCTTAACGTTTACTAAATGATAGTCATCGATGACAAAATTTCGGGTGAGAAACATTTGCACTCTGTATGTTCTAGGAATATTAAACATTGGTGAGACATACTTGAGAAGACCATGACAAAAGTCCCTTATGATGGCATATTAAGAGGCTTTTGCAAATTAAATTTTATTACGTAAATAATTCTGTAGAAAATGATTTTCAATTTTAATAATATATAAGTCGAGACATAGATCTATGGTTGAGAGAATGGCTTTCAGATTCAACCCTTTTTTTATCTCACATTTAAGTCCAAAACCTCATACTGAGCCACAGTGAGTGTCATCACTTCAGAAACCATCAGTTGACCTTAGGGTATAATTTTATCTTCAAAGTATTCTCCTCTTTTGAACCATGGAACAATAAAATTGGTCAGCTTTGTCTATAAGAAATGGATGTTTACTATAAAATAATGTTTGTCCAGATTTAATCAACTAACATTGCCACTTTGGCTAAAAAAAATATCATCATAGGGGTCAAACTGCCTTTTAAAAAAAAAAAAAATACACATATCAATAAGATTTAAATAAAACAAAAAAACAGCCTAGAAAAAAACGGTAGGTAACTGTAGAGAGTAGAATCAAATGAGGGAATGTCAACAAGAAAGGGGGGGGGGGATAGGAGGGGTCCTGATCCCGAAACCCCGGGCTTAAAAACATGAAATCCTGAGGTCCAAATTTAAATAGAGTAAATCCTGACATCCCGAAATCCAAAGGAAAGAATTCCCTGATCCGAAAGGATCAATCCTGAAATCCCGAGCTTAAAAACACCCGATCACGGAGTGCCGATAAATACAGTCCTATCCCCCTCAAGAAAGTGAAGGAAATAATAAGAAAATTAGGGGAAATAAAATGTAGGAACTGAGAAAAAAATAATAAATTGTGTCAACTGGAGAAAAAAATAATAAATTGTGTCACCTGGAGAAAAAAATAGTGGTATTGGATCATCAAATATAATTCAAGTACAAAAGTATTTAGGATACTAAATGTAACCATATAAACACTCAGATATTCAAATTATGAAATAAGTTTATAATCTATGTACAACCTATTAATACTCTTAACATAGTGATGGCTATCTTTATAGTATCTTTGATTTCATCAATTTACACATTGTTTATGAGGAAAGATAAATAAATAAAGCAATAAATTTATAAAATTCCAATTATTGAATTCACATTTAAGGTTGTTATTTCATAAATGAGGGATAGTTTGTCAACATTTAAATTGAATAATTGAGATTACAAATTGGAGGAATAAATATATATTTGTCTTGTTGTTTGTGAAGTGATGTTTATAGTTCAACAAACTGATGGAGACTTAATCAGACTTAAGTTATTGATTTAAAAGGGAAACAGACATAAATCAGTAGAAAAGTCAAGTTTTAACTCTGAATTAGTAGTAAATTATAAGAAATTTGACACCAGTTCCAAATTAAACGTATTTACATATCTTTAAGTCAATTTAAATGGAAATGAGTCCCTGTCTTGCTTAGTATTTACTTCAATAAAACAATAAAAGTTCCTATTTATGGCTTCGTAACTTAGTTGAATTTAATTACTTTAAGGATGAATGATTTCCATCTATGTGTCGTGACTTTGAATAAAAAAAGATTCAATTTCCATAGAAATAGATTTACTAATTTAAATGTATAGGTATATTTTTCAAATAGCCTTTTATATACAATGCAATGTTCATACTCAATGCTTCTTCAGTGATAAAAGTGTACATGCATAGAAGATAATTTTGTTATGCTTTTTTTGTAAGTTGATGATTATTTATGTACCAAAAAGATTAAAAAGACAAAAGCCATAAATGTCGTCTTGATGCATCTTGTATATAATTGAATAATGGGGAGAAAACTTCTAGATTTTGTTTGACTGCTGTGAACGACTTTAATTTGTGTCTTACATAAAGTTTGTAATGTTAGTACTTGTTAACTTGTAACAAATAACTAATTATTACACTAATGTGCAACCTGCGATAATAGTAACCTCCTAAGTCTTAGGAATTAGAAGACCTTATTTTGACACAGGATTGGCTATAATTTTACCTTTATTACATTTGGGACTGGGAGGGGTGCTTCCTGAATTAATTATAAAGCAGTAATAAAAGTATATGAAAAATGTATTCATTGCTGCTAACTATAAACTAATTACATAATTTCTAGAATGTTGTTTATTTTCATCGAAGAACGAAATAATACCTGTACTTTATAGTTTACCGGAATTTTTATTTAGATTTGAATAATGTTCCAATTTCATGTTCATTGAGATGTAGGAAAATATAAACTTTCAAACATTTGCATTTTAATGATAATCATTTGATTAGAATTTAATGAAATATTGAAGTAATCCATCATCTGAAGAAGAAAAAAATCTGCTATTTTAAGCTGTTTCTAAGTTTTAAGCAGAGACTACTTGAAGTTAACATTATGGATATTGATTGCAGTTTGTATTGATAGAATCAAATTGTCAATTGTTTACTTTTACAGCAAACAAAAAAGAAAAACTTTTATGAGAGTCATTACCATAAAGCAAGATTTTCAGAGAGAAAGCCTTAAATTTATATATACATATGATCTGTTTCCAAGGTAATATTTATATAGGTTTATAAATGTTCAGGTAGCTTAATGACATTTTTCTGTAATGGACATTTATTTTTAATAGGAAGTTTTGTTAGCAGGTTTCCAAGGTAATACTTTCCTATATCAAGGAATTAGAGGACTTCTTTCATCCTGTTTGAGATTACCTATACAGTATTCTATTGAATGATATGAAGTTCATTCATAAAATAAAAGTTTTATTCATCAATGATGTTTGTGTTAAGATGAACACGTTTTTTCAAGTAGTCATATTTTGTTGGTACTTATTCCGTTACGTTTTTTGTCCATAAAGTTGTGTAGTGGTTTGAAGGTGTACATTTAATGGCAAATGTGAATGTGTTATGTTATTTTATGGTTAAGAAAGCATGGTGTATGTCGGATTAGGTTTCTGCAGCCTAAGTAGGAGATTACCAATGGATTGTGTAATTTATGGGTCAATCCAGTCATTTATAAAAAAGGGGGGTCTACACCTAGGATAAAAAGGTGGGTTCCAACTATATGTCCCCATTCAAATGCATTGATTATCAGAAAATAAGGGGGGTCCAACCCAAGAAACCTTCCCCCTGGAAATGCCACTGGTAAAGACTATGGATTCAAAGGTAACTGCTAATGTATATATTTCAAAAAAAAAAAATTAGCATCTTTTGTATTCTGGAGTTTTACTATTAAGAATAAGGAATTTTTAGAGTTGATACAATTTTTCAAGAAATTTTAATTTTCCATTCTGCTATTTGAGTTTTACAATCTTTTGAATGATGTTAACAGTTTTCCACTGTCATTTTGAATTTATTCTCGATTTTTGTGGCTTTTAACTTATATAAAACTTCAGATGTGTTTACTTGAACAATGGATTGTTTATTTCTCTAGGGGATTTTGTATGTAACAGTCAATTTGTAAAGTGAAATAATTGAATCAAAGAAACATTTCTAGCTACAATTAAAACTGACATTGACTAAATGGAATAAGTGGAAATCTATGTCAATTTTTCTCTTATAATTACTATTCTGTAGAATGGGAAAAGTGAAAATCTAAGTCAAAAATTTCGTCCTGAATATGCATGAAATATTTGCCACTGGACGTTAAGCAACCAACAATTAATCAATCAATCCTGTAAATTTTATTCTGGACAGAAATTCAGAGGCATATGACATTAAGTTTATGTACTCTTTCTTTTCATGTACAGTACATAGTTTTCAAGATCTTCATTGACAGGTCTTGAACTAGATTTTCAGTGTGCTGTGTCTAAGGTCTGGTCTTTTCATCATTTTCTTTTGTCTATATGTAGTGCAGTTTTTTTCTTGAATTTTACTTCTCTATTTCCGTCTTGATTTTTACTCTGATATTTGATATTGATGGTAAGGGGAATGGAACTGGGACCAGTGAGTAACTAATTAACCTATCAGAGATCAATTTTTATCCTAAAGATTAAAAACATGTAACACAAGAGAAGGGAGTTAAATTAGCATGTAACACAAGAAAAGTAATCTGAAGGTTTAGAACAAATACATCACTGAGAAAATGAAGCAAAAGTCATTCCTACAGACAGAACTTAGTCTCACCAGAGAAAACACATTATAACATTGATGTCATATTGACCTAGTTATAAGGATTAACAGCATATTAGGATGGAATAAAATTATTCTGTAGGGAAGAATAAATGACTTTTTCTAAGCATTGGTGTTGAGAGTTATTGTGTTATAATTTACAAATGTTTTGTTCAAGGTTATCCTACAGTAGATGCTGTTGTTCAAAGACTAATTATTTCATTGCGTGGGGTATGAAGCTTTCAATTTTGACCTGTCTGTCAGTCCTGTTCTTGTCATCGCATCTCCTCTGAAACCACAACATAACTTCATGAAACCTTTTTTTTCTAGGAGTTACACCCCACTTACTAGTAACTAAGGGAAGCAATCCCATCACACAATGCTATCTAGTCCCAGTGGAGACATTTTGTAAGACAAATCAGCTCTCCGGTTACAATTGTGTCAGGTACAACATAAATATATATTGAACAATAGTCTGAGATCAAGTTAGACCAATTACAGAATAATTATTGGATGTAATCTACCCTCTCCCCCCCCCCCCCCTTCTCCATAATTCTTCCTCAATTATCACCTTCTGTAGATAATACATTACTTTTGATAAAGGGAGATAATACATTACTTTTGATGAAAGGGTTTCAGTCTATCAATCAAATAAAGGGGTAGACTGTTAAAATGCTGTGAGAATTTATTTTATTTTCAAAACAGTAAAAAAGTCAACTAAGTTGTGGAAATCTACAGGTTTTACTTTTCCTTGAGCCATCTATCCTGTGTAAAGCATTTAAGAATATTGATCTCATCCAATAAATTTTGATATGTGGAATTTAAACCTAGTGTTTTAAATCATAAATTATTTAGCAACAATTAAAGCATTGAAATCAATGCCATTATATGGTGCATTGATTTTGCAGTATCTCTAGAGTTTAGGGTGAATGGAATTTCTCACATGAATCTATCAAGACTCAGCTTTCTTGGATAAGAACTCATGAATAAATCTGAAAATAAGGGAAAGTCACGGTATTTCCCATTTAAGCTATAAAGTTACATATTGGAGGATGGTATCATATATTGACCAAATAAGTAATTATGAGGCAGCAGTATCATGAATAAATTGGACAAATTTAGAAACCATTGAACTTTTAGAATTAACTATTGATATTGGCTGTTTAATTAAATACATAATATCACCTTACAGACAAACTGGAAGTAGTAGGTGGAGTGTCTTGGGAATTATTAGAATTCATATCTGTTGGAGGCTTTAAGTACGTTATGTACCTGTTAAATCAGTGAAAAATGACTTTAAGATGCCACAGTACCTTTGTCGATCTTAAGAATATTTGTAGATGTTAAAAGTGTACTTTAAGATGCCTCGGAACCTGTCCATCTTAAGAATGTTTGTAGAATATGCCAGTTAAAAGTGCACTTTAAAATGCCACAGAACCTGTTGTCATATTACATTTGTAAGATATGCCTGTTAAAAGTGTACACTAAGATGCCACAGAACTTATTGATCATAAGTATATTTGATTAGAATAACCTGCTACTGTGGGATCAGCTGGTACCATATTACATCCTAGATTATGACCTTCAGATGTTTATAATTTTCTGCTACAGTTGACAAGGTTATGAATCATCTTCTTTGACTGAAAAGATAGTGATATGTATTGTATATAATAACATTGAAGAGATGTGTATTGGGGAAAACATTGAAGAGTTTGTGTATTGGGGAATTGAGCATTGAAGAATGTGTATTGGGGAATAAATATTAGGGAATAGCATTGAACTTCAGAGGATGTGTTTTGCTTAGAATATCATATAGATTGATGAGAAAGGATTAAAATTTGTTACTCATAATACCAGTTTCAAGAGGATTTGTTTATTTTATGAAGTTTCTACCACCATGTGGTTAGTGTTAGTTTACATATATTCCTGGGAATTTAAGGATTTGAAAAGTGCAAATTAGAAAAATTAGTTTTGATGTTGGAATATAGTTGTAAGGAAATTTTATAGTGAGAATGATATTTTCTTGGTAAGGAAGACACTTTTTAAACTTTCAATTTTTTTTTTTTTTTAATAAATATAGTTCATCATAAGTAAATATCAAAACACTTTAAAATTATTTTTATTTAATAATTAACTTTTTTGTTTTGAACCTATTAATTTTGATAAGGTGCAGACAACACTAATACCTTTGTTTAAGATGACAATGTAACTTACCTGTTATAATTTACGGGAGGTTTTACCTGGCATAATTTACAGGTGTGCTTGACTAAGATTTGTGATGGTCATTTCAAAAAGTAATTTATAATTCTGCAAATTACAGTACAAACATATATGTGTTATTAAAAATACTGCAGCATTCACAATTTATTGTTTTTTTGTTTAAAGGTAATACACCTGTGTTTAGAAAAACAAACAGAATTTATAAAGTCAATTAACTTTTATCTTACATTTTATGGACTTTAAAGAGAATTTATAAAGATTTACACAGTCTTGTTGTATAATCTTGGAGAGAATATATTATATGTTGATGATTCCATATTTGAGGAGTTTATTTGTATAACAGAAAGGCATCTTAACGGCCATTTTAACAATATTACCAAAAATTTAAGTATAAAAGTTAAAAAACAATAAATTCCCTATATGATACGATGATACGACTGTGCACAAACTGCACGTAAAGGGAAGTTGGGATAATATCGTGAGGAAAAAAATTTGTTATAAGGAAAAAGTAGTTTTAATTGTTTTAAGAATTAGAATGAGGATATAATGAATTGTGATGTGCTGTGTTGTGATTTCTCCGTAAGTCTTATGTACTTTGATGACATAGTAGAAGGAAGAGTTACCATGCTGTAATAGACTCTGGACTTCAAACAATAGACTAGCTTTGTGGAAAGTCCCAGTGGAACTAATATATTGTATTTGACTGAAAACAGAGTAAAATCTTATTTTGAGAGATAGTTAAGCATCTTATCTGTGACACTTTAGTGGTCATTTTAATTTGTCCGTTGTAAAGAAAAACAAAATATTAACTGTAAAATGAAGCAAAGAAAAGGATCGTACAACCTCAACATGCCGGGAAGGAAATATGAAGTTGAAAATAATTCCAAATATTGGAAAAGATTATGCTGCTGGTCCGTGCAAGATACTCAAGAACAGTAAGTAGTTTAATTACCTGTATATAGTGGACAGTTCTGTGTAGACAGGTTGTCATTACTCTTGAGAATTATTTAATATTATGTCACTGCTTTTACCTTCGGTAATTGGAAAAGTTTCCAAATACTCCTAGACTTCAAACTTTATTGAGCATTTTATTTTTTTTGAATTAAGCATCAATGATGAGTCTTTTGTAGACAAAATGTGTGTCTGGTGTACAACATTTTATCCTGGTAACTATGATGAGTTTATAAGGACTGTAACCAAGATGTTATGGGGCGAGTATATTTTAGGTCTCGAAGCTCCTGACTTTTAAAAGTCAAACTTCAGAATTACGATTTTAAAGGGCTTGTTTTAAAGACATGAGTTTGTCTTTACCTGAGTTCAAACTAATTTTGGCTACAGGTTATTTCCTTGCCATTGTTATGAAAAGGTTGAACTTGTGTGAACTTACAGCTGACCAGTATTGATTGATGATAAAACAAATTACATAAATCCTTTTTGTCCTTCTTATTGTTAGATATTTGTTAAAATGTTTTGAGATTTTAACACAGCGATGACTGCTGTACCCATAATTTAATTAATAGCCACTTTTTAGTACATTTTTTATCAAAATGTTATTTTCGTTGCTTAAACTCTATGGTTTTCCTCATTGTTGAAGGTTATAAAGAAAAGAAAATATCAGTCATTGTTCATAGCCTTCAGACAAGTTATGTGTTCTTATGTTTACATACCCGTAGCCGGGGGGTTCGGGGGTTGGGAAGAACCCCCCCCCCCTCCTTGAAACCAAATAAGCACTGTTAAAGTCAACGTTCTGTTCAAATTGTGACTGTTAAAGTCGAGTTCATGAATCCAAATACCCCCCCCCTTGAAAGTTCCTGTCTACGGGCCAGGTTTAAGATTTATATTTTAAATTTTGCCTCAGTAGACAAGGCTTGCTATCAATTAAAGCAATGAGGTAATATGAGATGACGTTACGCACGGTATTGGTGCCACTCAGCGTTACACGACGTTCCTAATAAAACGACGATTTTGACGTTGTTCCACGGAAAGTTTCAAACGTTGACCTTATATTCTACTCATTTGAAAATGCCGCTTAAAGTAAAGAGATGTCCGAAGTTGCTTCTTTATATGGTTTTATTTTTTCAAGCCGGTGCAAATGCAAAATTTTAGATACATGAACATTTTTTTTATTTTTGCGAAAAATTGTCTGCAACAATAGCACAAAATGACAAATTGATGTCTTGTAAAATGATTTAAATATATAAAAAGAAGATGTGATATGATTGCCAATGAGACAACTCTTCCCAAGAGATCAAAATGACACAGAAATTAACAACTATAGGTCACTGTACGGCCTTCAACAATCAGTTTCTTCTATTTCTTAAAATTAAGCAATGCTCTCTCTGCCAGAAGACGTCTCCTATCTTTGCTAGTGAAATTGTAAATATTTCGTTTCTTGTTTCTGTCTCTTTTCTCCAATTACACGTTTGCATATGTTTGTTGTAATTTGGTAATTTCGTTCCCTCAATAAATATTCAAATGCTTCTTGATTTATCTTTGATTATGTGAAAGATGTAGGTAGTATATCGCAAGCTATTTTTCTTTTCATAATCTTATTTTATCAACACTTTAATACTGAGACTATTATACTAACGTTAATATAAAATTCCAAGAATTTGGTTTTATTTAATTTTTCTTAAACAGTGACTTATAATTACATTACAATTCATATTATTTATTTTTACGTATAAGTAAGTCCACAATCTTAACATCAATCCCGATTTTTATGGAAAATGTTTACTATATCATTATTTCAAAAATCTCTAACAAAAAAACTTTACAAAATGTGCATCATGTTTGAAAAAGAAATACGTGCTCTTATGTTGCCGTTGCCAACTTTCACTGATTTAAAGTTAGTCGGGGTCTAGATTTTTTTTTTTAAAAGAAAACGTTTTCATTGATTAATTTTTTTAAATCAGGATTGTTTTACCAGGCAAATAATTAAGAAAATTCATGTTATGTAGGAATTTACACATTTTGCACATAAATCAGACCGTTAGTTTTCTCGTTTGAATTGTTTTACATTTGTCATTTCGGGGCTTTTCATAGCTGACTATCAGGTGCTCATTGTTGTTTGCATTATAGAAATTATTAATTGGTCTTACACGGCCGCATCTTCTACCTAATTGTGAAAATGAGAACCGTGATTCTGTATTGTTTTGTTTTTGCTTTCGGAAACATATTTAGCAAGTTATCCTTTCATCTGATAGTTTTTCACAAACTCAAGCTTCAAAAAAGGGTCGGCAATCAATACTTTTTTTTTAATATTGAAATTATAGAATTTGGCAAAGTATGGAAAACTTTTACACAGACCAATACCTACATCACAGATTACCAGCAGGTCGAAATCCGATTTTGAATAATACAATTATTTTTTTTACTAGTAGTGATTTTTTTAAGTATGTTTACATAGTTCAGTGTTTTCTCAAGCGAACAACTATGGACCGTCAGGAATGCATTTCATGCATTCTTTATACTCAACAATATTTTTGGTTTCGCGCTTCCATTTTCAACATATAACTGAGTATCGGTTTACACAAAATCTTCTTTGACATTCATCTGATTATTTTTATGTTTTCGGTTTCAATCTTTTTGGTTTCGTTTTTACATTGTTTTAAAAGTATAATCAAAGTACTGAAGTACTGAACCTCGGATGACCGCAAGTTCTTGTGGATAATCACAAGCACTTGTCTCAGAAAAAAAGTCACATTTCTATACCGGAAAACGGAGGCTTATGTACAGAGATACATTTTTTTCTGAGACAAGTTCGTGCATGGATGATGAATAAATGACAAGGAATTCAACTTCTCTGCTTTAATATCTGTTGTATTGTGGCGATACAAATACGTATACTCTGGTTTGTTGTTATATATTTATATATTATATTTATAATTGTATATAGCAGTTACATGTATGTATAATTTTCATCCAATTGTATATCAAATGTTCTATTCTACGATTCTAATAAAAGTGCAGTACAAGTGCATGGTGGACACTCTTCTATAGCAATTCAATTTTTCCAATAGATTGGATTTGAGTAGACATTCATATTTTCCCAAAAAAACTTTCTTCTGATATTCTTTCGCATGCGTTTATAACACAATTTTTCTGTACGTGTGCATTTTTTAATGCATATAAATATTTGTAACGACATAATATTTTCGCATTATAAATTTCTGTTCTTATGAGTATTCATTGAAGACGTGAATTTATAACAAGCGATAAGAAATGTTATTTTGCACTCGATGATATCCGCGTATTTATACGATCGGTTACCAGTCAAAAACGAAAGTCAAATCTCTATGGCAACAATACACCGGAATGCCCTCACGGTCATCGCGATGTAAAAATTAAAATTCAAGCTATGTTTTGTGGCAAAGATAAAAAAAAAAAGATCTACTTTACACCGCAGATTGATTGGTTGATTTTTTTCTAGAATGAGTTGGGAGTGTCTGTAAATTAATACCTTGGAGCTAGCTGCTACATGTTTGTGTGCCATCCATCATATATGTCGGACAACTACTCTCTCACTCTCTCTCTTTCGTTCTTTCTCAAATTATGGTAAAAGAAAAGTTTCAAATTTCAATATACTAGTTTCATCACATGCCTATGTACCAGGCAATTCTGTTGGAGATTCGAGAAAATAATCTTCATTCTGCCACAATACTCCTAAGCGTAATAACCTTATTTTTCAAACACATATTGCTAAGTAGATGACTAGGAATTGTTCTACTCACAGTAGATAAAAAATTATCGTTAGCTGTACTGAAATGTTTATGACATACAAGTATTTCTCTGATAAAACGTTTTGTTAAATGAGTCGATGCGACAAAAAAAAATGATTGCACGTTTTACTGAAATGTTCACGACTAAGGTGTACTTTTTCTCATACAATTTTTGTGAGAATTTTCATTCATGTGTATAGCTTCGAATTACAGATACTATCTGGCTTAGGAGGATAATTAAGAAGATTTCACTTTTGATCGCATTTTCTTTTTCAATGTATCTTGCTTTTATAAAGTGGAAGTGTTGTCATTAGTAAGTTATCTCTTTGTTATAGCTCCGAGGCCTTGTCTTTATGACGTATCCGAGTTAAATATTTCGACATCTTATATCCTTGAAACAATGCAGATCTATATTTTAATGGATATTAAACGAGAACTTTATTTTATATAGATCATACAATATCATGAAATTATGTTATGCCAAATATGCAAGAAAATTCGTATACAGTTTAACGTTATTATAACACGAACGTCAAATTACGGTTACGGGGACATTTCATTGGACATCTTAGATCGTTTCGGATTTTCTAACAGCAACTCAAACAAAAGTACATATCATATCATTTTAAAGGAAATTAAATGTATTTTCCATTCATATCAGTAAACAGGTGTTAAAAAATTGAGATATAGTAGAATTTCGTTTGATAAAAAGCCTCTGAATTATTCTTTGTGTTATTTTGTCCATCGGGACATTTTATTGGAAACGGGAAAAATGACGATGTTTTTAAAATAAGACCGCAGTTACTTAATGATGACTTCAGATAGCTTCTTCGGGACATGTATAATTTTTCTGATATTATTAAAATCCATTTTCGTCCATAATATCTTATGAAAGTGAAGACAGAAAAAAAATTACGGGTTGAGCAGCTAATTGGGACATTTTTTCTCTTTTCTATTTAAACTCTTTTGACGACCTTCCTTCTCTCAAAATCAAAAACGTCTGTTACTTCATTTTAGGTTAAATGTATACAAAACAATTGCAAAATTTTTAACCATTCTACTTACTAATGAATTCGCACTTGGATTTTAAAGACTCACATAAAACAAAATTGTAACAGCGGGACACCCTTGAAATGACGTTATAGGCATCGAAATGAGCAAAGTTTTTCATTAAAAAATAGACAAAGCACAAAATCATCTATGTTATTGATTTCTGTGGTTTATTTCCTTTCGAATGATATGCATAACATGGATATTTATTGTATAGGATAAGAGCTTGGATTTGAATAACCCGCCTTCTAACCCATATTTCCAAAGTGACACCAATATCGTGCGCAACGTCGATGTAAAGAATCACTGCCATACAATTGTTAATACTACTGAAAGTGGTGCTAGACACCATTAAATCAATCAATCATTAATTGAGGTACAGTGAAATATATTATGAGATGTATTATATTCATTCTAATAATGTTCTGTTTTAATCTTGTCCAAGCAAGAAGGAATAAGAATTTTATACAGAGGTTGTGTCCAGAAAAATGATAAAAGTCTGGAAATGGAGATAACTGATACCAGATGTATGATCTGTAATTAATTAGTGAGGTCAAGGTTAATTACATCATGGTGTCAGAGAAGTTGGCCAGACAGTGGTAAATGTCATATAGTATTGATCAACACCAGGTGTTATAAATACAGATGGAAAAGGGGGGATGAAAAATTAATTAATATCTGAATAAAAAAAAAGATTAAAGTCCATTGCTTTGAAAAGTTGTAAGAATATATCAGATGAAAAAAATTCAATAGATTTTATTGCTAAAATCATGAGTTTCAGGTGTATGCTCAGTTAAGATGAAATTCATTAAGTAACTAGATTTTGTTTAGCAAGAATATTAGACGACCTTCAAATTGATGAGGAATCAGTCATTTCTTTCTGAGAGGCTATTTATAGTCTTAATACATGTTAAGAAATTTAAAATTTGATTGAAGTTATGCATCAGCTAAAGGGAAGCAACTCTGTCTAAAAATATTTACTCTAGTTGTGCCCTCTGTCCTCTGACTATCTTTTCTTCTTTTCGTTGTGTTTAAAGGTGACTGTCCTACTAATATACATGATTGTTTTCATCATTTACAAACATATAAAATAGTAAGTCTTATATATAACTTTTCAATAAATAGTCATCAAAAAGAAGCTATTTATCTATAAATTGAGTCTTCAATAGAAGCTAATCTAGAATCAGTGTTATAGAAACTAATCCTACTAAAGCCATGTTTTTTTTTAAATCTCTGTGGAAATTAACTTAAAATGTAATCTAACTCAATTGATGGATTTTTTATTCCTCTAGCTATAAGCTATTTACTCATAAGTTGACTTTCATTGTTTCAAACAATTGTCCTTTAGGGGCATTTACTAGTTTGAAATGGAGTAAAGGTTTTGCTCATGGTTGAAGGCCCTATTATAAAGGGACCAATAGTTATTAAGTTAAATTTTGGTGGAATATTGTCTCATTGGCAATCATACCACATCTTCTTAATAGTTATTGGACCATTTCTGTTGGACATTTGGTATCATTTGGTATCAGGGGCGGATCCAGCCATTTAAAAAGGGGGGGGGGGGGTCCCATAACCCAGGACAAAGGGGGGGTTCCAACTATATGTCCCCATTCAAATGCATTGATCAGCCAAAAAAAGGGGGGATTCCAAACCCGGAACCCCCCCCCCCCCCTGTATCCGCCACTGGGTCTGACATATTGAGAAACCTGTCAGCCTGTCAGACTAAACCTATTTCTGATTACACTGATTGAACCACACTCATGAGTACAAGTTAAATGTTCTATAAATAATCGATGTGTTTTAAGATTTCCGTGTTAATTACATAAATGATAAGTAATAGCTCTCTGTATTGTCGAGATAATAATACAGGAAGTTTAACAAGTAGTAGGATGTGTATCAGCAACAAAATCAAAACAAACTCTGTACATGTAAGTTCTTTCTATTTAATATTTGAAAATTCTTTTTATGAATTAATTGTTGTTTTTATTATTTCTATTTTGTATCACCATTTGATTAATTTTTTTTGTAAAACAGGCTTGTACCAAAACTATCAATTGATTGCTATTTGCTTCATTTTCAGTGACAAATATTTGGGAATATTCAAGACATGTAAAATGCTGAAATATTTTAATGTCAACATTATTTTCATGTTATTGCATATTTTGAAAAGCCAGAAGACAAAAGAATTTATGGGTTCATTTATAAAAAAAAAATATTTAGCCCTTTCTCACCAAAAATAAATAAGACCACATCCAAGTTTAAAAAAAACAAAAAACAACATAAACAACAGAAAGTACATCAACATAAACAATACCCATCTCACTTACAGAACAAGATTATGAGCGCATTTGTTTCTAACCTAAACGATGTAAACGATTACACGCGTAGTCTTTTAATCCATTTGTTTCTTACATTTTTTGGTCAACGTTGACATCGTTCACATAAACGATGTACGCGCAAAATAGTCGCGTAGTCGTTGATCGTTTATCGTTGAGATGTGTAAACGATAAATTTGTTTCTGCATCTGTCGTTTAAATAATTACGAGCACGTGTTGTTTTCGCAAAGTCCTGGTTAATTATTTCCCGCACTTTTACCTGTTTGTTTACAGTGCGTGAGTGTAATCTATTTCTGTCCGACTACGTGGGGTCGATGAAGATTATTAAACGATGTATTTGTTTCTAGCAGCTTAACGTTTACTTAACGATAGTCATCGATGACAAAATTTCGGGTTTGAAACAAATGCACTCTATACCTTATGAAATATAAACATCTGTCTACTTTTTAGCTAAAAAATAAACTTTCAGATCAAGTTCAAAGTAAGGTTTGTATATGAAAATAGTTAGGGCATCAATTAAACAGATAATTTTTAAAATGCTTTGCACAGTGCTCTGTTCCAACTAATAATAAAGTTATTATAATATTTTCTCCCATGCTTCTTATAGGCTAAATTCCCACAGACTGCATTGAAAAAATTCCTATCTTTCTTAATTTACAGTTGTCTTTGACATTGGAAGCGAACATTTGACCTTGATATAATAATTAGCCAATAACTATAAAGTCCAATAAATCATATAAGCCTTTTATATACCAAATTAGTGAATTGTAGCATTTAAATTCTTCATGTAGACTGTGATATCACCCTTAGAATGTCTTTTGGTTATTTGTGTAAGGTTGCTGTCTCTTTGATGTATACCCCCACATCTCATTTTATTCATACATGTAAACAAAAATAACTTTCTATATATCTTTTAAATACTTTGAATATGAGTATGTTGTAGTTGGTTAAAAAGTTTCTGAAAAACTTTGACTGCAAGACTACCCAGAGTTATCTCCCATTGTACATGCTAAGTTATCTTACTATGAAATTCTGATTGGTCTTTCTCAAATGTCATTTGTAAATATTACTTTCCTCAAATTATTTCAAAGTGTCATTTTTTCTTGATTACTTGATTAATCTGGTGCTAAATCATATTTAGTTAAATTTACGGTTTTGGATTCAAATTCTACTAAGTTGACCATGTAATGATGCATAGTACATGTATACATAACTGTTGTAATGAATATGATAGGAACTTTGAAATAAAGATTCAGGTCCAGTATATGTAAAGATAAGTTGGTCTTCTGTACATATGTTTTCTTTTATATATGTATCTTATTTCAATCTAAAATAAAAACCGATTGTTATTAAATAGCCTATAGTGCTGAAAGTGGCATTAAACACCAATCAATCAATCTCCTTCTTTTATCAAATTATGAAAGACGTAGGACATATCATCCCAGACCATAATTGTTGTCCCTTGTTTTTTGTTGACCACAAATATAGTCCCTAGTGTTGACAGCAGGTTTAATACTTGCCATTAATTTTTTTACCCCTTCCAAATTTATTTCTCCATGTTTAATGCCTCAAACTGCAAGTAGGGGGTGAAATTACACTGTAAATAATTGTGGTCTCTGACCATATCAAATGTTCATTAATACCTGAGTTCTATATCTTAATATTCAATTAAATATTCATCTCATGTGACCAATCCATTACGTTATATACCTTATTATCCAATTTTACAACTCAGATGTAAATAAAACTTTATAAAATTAAATAATTATACTCCTTTAAGAAAATAGAGTTATAAACAACAACTATAACATCACATGGTCCAAGCCTGAGTTTTACAAACAAATCTTCTTGACTAAAATGTATTGTTGTATTTTCCAGTACTAATGATTTGTACCTAAAATATTGGTACAAAAATAATACCAATAATGATCACAGTTTTCCATGTTTGAACATCATAAATTTATGTGATTTGAAAAAGACAAACTTTCAAAATGCTGAAAATGCAACGGTGTAACCAAAAATCTGTAGTACTTAAATTTCAAGTACAAATCAAGTACTATAATATACAGGTACCTAAATATTACAATGATTTTAAAGTAACAAAATAGTAATGAATATTAAAAGTAGATTTCCAGTACTACAGATTTTTGGTACAGAAATCAGTAGTGCGTACCTATGCAAAAGTAGCTGTGTATACATAGGATTATTTCTAGACAGAAGATTTTTTTTTTAAATGCAGGCCAGAATTATTATAAAACAGAATAATTTTTAATAAATTTCTTTCCTTTTAGTCAATATATATTGTAGAGTCGTCACTGGTTCATATGTACTTATGATATAATTGTTTTTGCTACTGCATCTTGCATTAGTTTGTAGGATCCTTTACAGTTAGATAACTCAGCTGATCTGTAACAATTCCATCTTCATGCCTTATACATCATGTACTATGTTACGATGCTAGATTAAAACTGACAAGGAAAGGTAACTCCAGGCCACCGAAAGCTTTATTTTGAAGCCTAGGAGTTCGAGTGGTCTAGCACATCAGTTATCATGCAGGCAATTTGGTGCCACAATATCTCACTAACCTTGAGTTCGATTCTCAACGAGGGAAGAACATAAAATTTGTGAAAGCAAATTTACAGATCTAACAAATTTTGTATATATATATATGTAGGGGTGATAATTTGCCATACCATAATTATACCTGAATACACATTCCCTTTGATAATTGTGTTTATAAATTACATTATATAAATTATTACAGATGATAATCTTATTGACTTTTAAATACTTAGTTAACATACTTTGGATTAAAATGTTATAATGTATAGAAATGGATTAAAAAGTTACATCTTAATTTAACTAAAATCAATTAGTCACTGGGATATATTGGTGATAATCACCAAAGTTAGATCATATGTTAAAAGGGGGGGGGGGGGGGGGGGGTCATTATAATATTCTAGCTCAGGTTAATCAACTTATAGCTAATCTTGTTGACTTTTAACTTTGATGTATGGACATTCTGCCAAAAAATAGGTAAATAAAAGTGAAACAGAAATCAGATGTTATTCACAGTGGAATCATAGAGTGCTTTCAAGTTCATTTCATTCAGAGTAAACCAGTAATTAATTTACTAGGGATAAAATTTACCATAGCTAGGGATAAGATAGCTGTATACAACTTGTGATGGTGTTTATCTGTGTTTATTTCATTTTGATTGTTTGAAATCATTTTTTTTTTTTTTAAACATTTGTAAATTATAACTATGAGAATTGTTACATTGTTGAGAGTTATAAAAGGGGTGTGAAGATAATATCAGGATAGTGTTGTTTCATTCATAAATGCATTATGGCAGCTGGAATATCAGGGAAAATTAAACATAAAAACAGGTAGGCTTATATTAAACATAAAAACAGGTAGGCTTATATTAAAATATTCTAGTTTTAACTCAAACTAATTATAATTACTTCCTCAGATTAACCAGGGAAATAGCTGTAAAGTACATTAAAACCATGAATGAATGACAACCCCACCCCAACGCACCCTCTTGGTTGGTGATTCAAGGTATGACTTCCCTTGGCTTCCTCACTCAAAACCATAAGTGACTTCCCCAATCCACCCCCACCCTCCTCGGGGAGATATACCGCCATGACTGACCATGGTTGGTGATTAGGTATGACTCTCATTGGCTTCCTCAGGTAATGACCCTTATTCATTACATCACAGATGTTTTCTGGGGGTACCATTTCATATTAATATATTATTCTTTAAAGGAAACCTTCATATTCGATCCTAAAAAATCATAACAGTATATACCCTCAATATATAAAATTTTAAAACCTATGATGAGGTAGTTTTAGAGCTTTACTAAGGTCAAAACAGTAGTTTTAAATGGATATTGTATATTATTCTTTGAAGAAAACTTTTATAATCAATCTTAAAAAGATCTGACAGTGTGTATTTACCCTAAATAAACATAATTTAGATAATTGTAATGAGGTGATGTTATATCTCTACACATGTGAAAAAAAAATCAGATTTGAATTGATATTGATATTAGAGAGATAACAGGACACTGGAGTAACAAAGTACGCCATCTTTAAATTTTTAAATGGCATTTGCAAGTTCAATACAAAAAGGACAGATTCCTGTTGGATGTCAGTTATGTGAAGGTGGAAATAAGATTCAATGGAAATGTAGCACATGTGAGTCGCTCATGTGTGATAAATGTAAGGATGGGGTCCATCTAAAAATTGGGAAAGACCATAAAATTCTTAACATTAATGACATTGGAAAACAGGAAGACACAATCATATTCAGTGAAGTCCTATGTGATGAACACTCTAACCAAGCTTGCTGTCTGTACTGCAATACTTGTAATAAGTTTATCTGTCCAAAGTGTATCACCACTAAAGTTCATAATGGACATGAGTTAATTGAAGAAGAAGACTATAACAAAGGCAAAGTAGAACTGAAGCCAAAACAGAAGAATGAAATTAAGTTAGAAATATCCAAAGTTCATACAACAGATCTTACTCATATTCAGTTTATAGCAGTATGTTCTGATGGTTCTATGTGGATGGGAGATAATGAAAGATCAAAGTTACAACATGTCAAACTTAGGGAGAATAGAACTGAAGTAATAACAAGTCTAAACACTCAGATTTATGGAATGGCAAAAACTGATTCAAATAACATTCTTGTTACAACAGATGAGGCTAAACTCCAACTAATCAACACCATGACAGGGGAGATAACTGATTCCAGGTATGATGTAAAACCATTGTATCCAATCAGTGTCCATGTGACCAGTGATCACAGAGTCATCATAGGAGCCAATCATGTGGAAGAGTTATTACCTATAACAAGACAAGGTGTAGTTATTGTGATGGATCAGGAAGGAAAACAACTAAAGGAATATGAACATGTCAATCATAAGAAACAATTATTTAGTTTGCCAAGATTTCGAAAAAGTTCCATTACAAAACCATTATTTTCCTTCCCTATATGTGTGACTTGTACCAGTAATGGTAACATCTGTGTGGTGGATATGTTAGATAATGATGGCAGAGGTAGAGTGGTAGTGTTATCACCAGGAGGAGACGTACTAGGAACTTACACTGGTCATCCTGATGTCAACACTGAGGACAAACCATTTACACCTGTAAGAATACTAACCACACCATTAGATAATATCATTGTTACTGATATGGAAAATCATTTATTACATATTCTGACTGACCAAGGACAAAGCATTACCTACTACAACCTACGTGACATAGGGATCTTATATCCATACTCCCTTGCTCTATCTACATCAGGAACTATATTTATAGGATGTGTTAGTCCAAAAGAAAGTCCAGACACTTCTAAGGCCAAACTTTATGAGTTAAACTATTCTGGATTCTAAAGATTTCCCTTGCTCTGTATACCTAAGGAACTATATCTATATAGGATGTGTTAGTGAAGAACGAAGTAAAAAAACAAACTATATGAGTTTAACTTAATTCTGGATTCTAATGATTTCCATTACACATAAGGATAAAATATGATATAATATAATATAAAAAAATCCACTTAAATGCTAGGACCTTTCTATACATTTATTTAATGTGTTAATGATAACACATACATGTGATGGACTGTAAAATTCAGATCAGGAGATTTGGAAATTTTGGTCAGGATTTTGAACCTCAATCAGGAGGTTTTTTATCGACATATTTTTTCAACGTAAAACTAACCATATGATGCAAAAATCTGTGTTTTTTGTGTATTTTGTGTTTTTTTCTTCGATTTTCCTTGTGAATGGCATTAGTTAAAGTCTGCATATATTAAGGAATAATTGAGAAGAATCTTTTTTTCTTTTGTTTCACCTTGTTGATTGCTGATGAGAATCTTTTTTTCTTTTGTTTCACCTTATTGATTGCTGATGAGAATCTTTTTTTCTTTTGTTTCACCTTGTTGATTGCTGAGAATCTTTTTTTCTTTTGTTTCACCTTGTTGATTGCTGATGAGAATCTTTTTTTCTTTTGTTTCACCTTGTTGATTGCTGATGAGAATATTTTTTTCTTTTGTTTCACCTTGTTGATTGCTGATGAGAATCTTTTTTTCTTTTGTTTCACCTTGTTGATTGCTGATGAGAATCTTTTTTTCTTTTGTTTCACCTTGTTGATTGCTGATGATGATCTTTTTCTATTTGTTTTTCATTGGCATTGGCTTGAGATATAAGAGAGATATATGCTATGCATTTATTTCATAATAAATTAATAAAAAAATAACAAACAATAACAATGGGTATGCATGGTTAAAAGCATTAATATGATGACAGAAAACTGATCATTGTCATTGTTTAAACTCTAAGTCTCTTTCACGATAAATAAGTTAAAGCACTGTCTATTTTACATTATTTCACACTAATGTCTCAAAGCACCATTTGAAGTCAGCTTTCCAGGCATTGTTGAACTTTGTCAAATATTTCTGTTGTTTTGAAACTGGTGTCTTTGAAGACGGAGATAACTGTCGTTTTGGCATTTTGAACACATAATGGTGTAAAAAATAATCATTTCGCTTATATAATTTTTCAGTCAGCTTGTGTAGCAAACAGCTCCCATTGAGCTGAAACCATTCCTGTTTCCACTATTTTCATATAAAATAAATGTTTTTCTCTGCATCAAAAAACTTCCGATAAATGTTCAGACAACAACATTTCATTTTCTATCAGTGCCGGTATTTATCGGTATTTACCTTTAATCATCCTTGGCGTGTGCCATAAACAGAAGCCACATAGAGTAATTGATAATCCAACACCTTATGATTGTTCAATCAAATTATTATCACTGTTAATTAGCCTAAGCAAGGATTTAAATCTCCACATGTTGCGTAATCAGGATACACCCGATACGTTCGATAAACCTCGTGTTTTTACGACTTAAAAAATCTCTGGTTTTTACGATCTCAATAATAAATTTTGTAAACAAAATAGTAAAAATGGCGACTGAAAATTTTCATTCATAAAATTTTTTCTGCACAGGAGTTTTTCCTCTTCGACGGGAACACGGGAGGGGACCCCTGAAAACGGGAGTATTGTACTCCCATCGGGAGGTTCACATGTATGATAACATGGGTTTGAATTATACGGCTGTATTCTATTGATTTTAGAATTTGATTTGAAAATTAATTTTTGAAAAAATAGTAAAACTGTTATCAGTAAATATCTGTTTGATTGATTGTTGGTTGCTTAATTTCCAGTGCCAAATATTTCATGCATATTCAGGACAACAGTACCTATAGACAATCTTTACAGATTTCAATAACTTTAATGATTTTTTTCATATTCATTAAATTATATTTTCATTTCTAAGACTAATTCTTTGTTATCCCAAAATTTCATATGCACAAAGTTCAAATTAAGTTTTAACTGTGTTCTAAACTTGTTGAAACTGGTAAAGGCTGCAGCATGTTGTTAATAATAGCCATATTATAATTAAATAAGAAGATGTGGTATGATTGCCAATGAGAAAACTCCACAAGATACCAAATTGACTCAGAAATTAACAACTATAGATCCCCACACTGCCTTCAACAATGTGATAAACCAATACAGCATAGTCAAGTATAAAAGGATGATATATAAAGTACTGAAATAATTTTCCTTTAAAATATGACAATAGTGATTGAATATCTGTCATGTTGTTTGAATATGGAGTTAAATCTTTCTTTAATTTGCTCATTGTTGAAGTCAGTTATAGCTGAATATACAGTTTGGGTTTTACTCTTTGTTGAAGGCGGTATGGTGACCTATTATTGCTTACATATCTCTGGTGGATTGTTAGGTCTTACCTAGAAATTATCAGGGAAAATTACAAAGATTAATTGAAACCCTTAGGTTTGCAATTAAGTCTAAGAATTGATTTAGGCAAAGTTCTGATAAATATCTAGTAAGGAAATTTGCTACCTAGTTATTAAAAATTATAAATGACGTATTTAAGATTTATTGAAGTTTTCTATGGACTATGTACAACAAACATTGGTTTAGAATTTGAGTTATCTCCCATTATATGCATCAGATAGCATTTCTGTTATATCTTGAAATAATTATTCTGACAAAAATACTCTATTTTGTAATATTGAATTAATCATGTTGATGTTAAATGAAAGTTCTTGTTCTGTGTTTCTGTTAATACTCTACTAATGACCTTGAAATTAAAACAAAAAATCAATCTTTTAAAATATCTGTTTTATTAAATACTCAAAGTTGTTGCTCAATGTCCAGTGGCAAATATTTCATGCATATTCAGGACATCAGTTCCTATAGACAATCTCTACATATTTCAATACCAGTAAGGATTGTTTTCATAGTCATTAAATTATATTTTCTAGCTGAAACTAATTCATGGTTCTCCCAAAATTCCTAATGCATCAAGTTCTTATTGAATTTTCTACTGTGTTTTTGGAAAATGATGCAGTCATTGTTCCATTACTGCCGACCTGAACTTCATTACATTTCTCTGCCTACCGCGCTTGGTTTCGTATTTACTATTTTCCATACAAACTGGAATCTGTTTGTGTTATCATTATGCATGATCATTGTGTAGTATTATCAGCCAGGAACCAGTTTACACTCGGTTTCATATTTACTATTTTACAAACTAACTGGTTTCTGCTTGTATTCCACTACACTCGAACAAAGTGTTGTAGTTTGACGGAAACCAGTTTAGAATTTGTAAACTACAAAACGTAATCGGTTATTGTTCATTCCGTTTTGGTGTTTCATACCGACTTATATGGTTTGAATAAGCTTACGACCCTTCAAACATTAATGTGATAGGTATATTAAAGACTGTTTTACAAAAGGATTGAACTTTAAAGTCGTACTATAGTGATATCTGTCCTGTACGAATTTCCACTCACCGGTTAATTTCTTCTTTTACATGTGCTTTTGAAACTTCCTGTTTAAACATCGCAAGTTTTAAAATTGTTTTTTGAGTGAGTTAAACTTATGTTAACAATCATGAAGCATTCCAGAATCAGTTTAAAGCAGTTTCTTCTTCTCTTTGATGATGGAAAATAGGTTTTCTCAAGAAAATACCGCAAACGATCACAGAGGAATTGAAACGTACAAGTCAAGTCGGCACCTGGTTAAATTGGCATCTAGTCAAATCGTCACCTATTTGACGTCAATTCGGCATCCAATAATATTTGTTATAATATTTTCTATTCAATTAATTAATAACTGTTACCAAGTACATAGTGAGTACATTCTTGCAAGATACTCCTGGTTTGCCCACTTTTAATTCTACCAATTATCTATTAGTTAAGAAAACAAAAAAGACAAAAGGTTTAATGAGCATACAATTGTATAGTCTGTTCCAACTTAGGTATATAGTTTGTAAGTGTTTTTCTAGATATTCAGGTTGTTTTTTTGTATAGAAAAATAATAAAAAAATCAAATATTTTTTCTCAGAAATTTAATATCAATTCAATCAATTCATTCAACATACATATACAGCAAATAACTAAAAAATGATATTCAGTTATAAAATTGTCTTTATGTTCATTAGTTTCTGAATGATTTTCATGATAGAAATATATTTATACACTGAGTTCTCTTTTATTGCAAACTTTATTTAATAAATTAATTAATTTTATAAATGCATTGCATAAGGAAATAATTAAGCACAAAACAGTAATAAGGGCACTATATGTAAAATGATGAGAAATACAATCTTTTATATAAACATCAAAAGTAACAAAACATTTAATATATTTACAAAGTCACAATTAACAATAATTCACTTCATTGTTCAGTTCAAATGGAGAAGATGGGATGTTGCGTCAGAGTATTCTACCACGTTGATGGGACCTTGTTGGTATCTGTATATGAGTCTGGTGTCTATTACTCTGTATGGTCGTCTTTAATGTGGGCGGGTTCCTCCTGCTGCATACTGGATAATGTTGCATTATGTTAGTGCCTTTGTCTTCTCCAGTAGCTCAATGATCTCGTAGATGTTTGGGTGGGCGTGTTTGAGTCGATTCTTATGTTTGTTGTGTCATCCTTCCAGGTGATTTGTGCATGGTGCAGGGTCCTTCTATGTAATAGTGGTTCTAAAGAAAGCGGTAGTTGTCAACCCAAAACCCTGTCACGTAATCTGTAAATGAAGTTGTAGCGGGTATGTTTTCAGTTTCTCCAATGTCTTCTAAAGTGTTTAGCCAAACATCGTCAACAAGGTGGGTAGAACAGTAGTACTGCGGCTCGTCGTATCAGTTAAGTAATGTCTTCATTTTCTTTATAATAGGACTGTAGTCCATATTTCTATGCCTTTCGCCATATACACTGGGTGAAGTGGAAGAAGCAGCCTTTCACGGTTACCCCTGGACATACTGTTTGTGTTGCGTTGTTGGTTGCTGTCTCGTAGTCAATAGACAGTGTTTCTGGTTGAAGTTGTAACTGGTGTTGTTGATCAATGGCTACTGAACAGTTGCATTTATATTCTAGTTGTTAAATTTAATTGGATAATTTTATATTTTACTAAATTTTGAAACGGCGTATTGCATTGAACATAAAAAAAATTAAGTTGAATAAATTAAAAGATATTCAAATTAGATTTATTCTATCAAATCTTTAGTTTCATTATTTTACTTTTCACCTTTTTTTCAGAATGTACCAATAATTAAAAATATTTGTTGATAAATTGAAATATTTATTCATTTAAGTACACATTTTTTTTTTTAATAAAATACATTATCCTACCAAATACATGTACATATAAAATAAAGAAAATTTTTGCACATTTTCCTTGATTTAATAGCAGAATAAAATATTCTTTTTTAATTTTACAGGTAAAATAAAAGGTAAAAAATATGACTATAATTCAGAAATAAACTATAATTGTTAAAACAACAATTCCCTCTATGTTTACATATACATGTAATTAAAAGTGGGCAAACCAGGATGACACCGTTGTTGTGTATAAAGGTAAACAATGAAGCCCTTACCAAAGCTGTTGTTTTAACAATTAGACAATTATTTAAAAAAATGGAAAACTATGAGTCCCTTTCAATAAATCAAACTTTCATGCCAAATAATTAGCAAATTTAAGGTGTTTTTTTCAGTAAAGTTTAAACAGCATTAAACCAACAATCCTGTAAAATGCTCAACTGGTTAAAATAATGCAGAAAAATATCCAATATCTCATGTATTAGTCCAAATAATTATGACGTCTGGCAAGGCTATTTTAATTTTTTCTGGGATGCCTTCCTACAACGTTTGTAGGAAGGCGTCCCAGAAAAAAATTGACATAGACTTGCGGTCATAGCAAGGTGTTCCAGAATAAAATTTAAAAAGCCTTGCCAGACGTTATAATTATTTGGACTACTCATATATATATATCATTAAAAATACACCAAAAAAGTCATTTAGAACACCCAGAAATGTGAAAGTTATTATTTAACTCTTTTTGAAAATCCGGCAACCCCTTTCTTATTTTTACTCTTTTTGCTAAAAATACTGTTAAAAAAATATATTTAACATGGGTGACGAATTGACTATATCAGGTGTCGATTTTAATCAGGTGCTGATTTGTCCAGGTGCCAATTTAACTAGGTGCCGGTTTGACTAGAATTCTTTGACAAATGTTTGAAATTATCTCTAATCTACTCATTGGCGCCCAATTTTAATTCAAATTCAAGTTGAATAATTGGAAAATCATGGTTGTTGTTTTAAATTGCTTTGGTGTAAATACTGAATGTATTTATAGCTTGGTATGAGTAAAACATTGAAGATTTTAAAGGAAAAACACAAAAGATAATTGTTTTTAACAGCTTGGTCCCTTTGATCTGAAACAACGAAACAATAAAACATAGAAACCAAAATATAGCAATCCACTAATATAACCAAAACATGATAAAATTTATTCAACACACAAAAAAAAACATAGTCAGAATCTCACTTCATTTTGAAACAAGTCAATGAAACAAAGTTATAGCAATACACTTACCAAAACATGATTAAGAGTTATTCAACTCAAAATAAAACGTTGACAAAATACCACTTTATTTAGAAAGGATTATTATTATTTTTAACAATACGCTATCCAAAACATGATTAAGATTTATTCTACACAAAATAATGCTGCCTCACTTTATTTTGAGACAATGACAACAGTTATACTTATAAGAAAACACTTGCTTATAGAGTTATTAAACACAAAACCAATTAAGATTGGGTGCGAACATGTAGGGTGTGAAAGTGAAAGGGGGTGAACATGAGTTGGCGCAAATGTGAATGGAAGCGAACGGACCCAGATTCAGACTATGTACAAGTGAGAAATATACAAGCCTTTCTACGGTATTTATTTGTACAATTCAGGTAGTCTTGACCTATTCATTTGTCTTTAAAAAAAACAGCCAGTTGTCATCTTCACTTCACACACACACACATATATATATGAATATCAATTATATGCTTACGAGACATGTTGCATTGTTAAACTAATTACGGTATGTGAAAATCAAGACTTGCATAAAAACTATCCCAATATTAGAGACAGTGGCGTCATGTTTCTTCAGAGCTTTCAGCTCTTTGATTAACTTGTTGAAACTGGTTAAGGCTGCAGTATGTCGTTAAAAAGAGCCATGGTATACACTGTACGAAATTGTCTAAAATGCAGGTTGCGGGTTGCGGGTTGCAGGTTGCCACAAGGGGATAAGCATGGGATGGTGTAATCTACATAATTTTACTTGCTTCACTTGTTATAACAATTTTATGATCAATGACATCATTCTTGTGTAAATAAACTTACACCTTAAAATTGAAATCTATCAATTTACATTAATTACAATATCTTGATAGGCATCAAGACTTGACACGGTTTTTATTTTAAGTGGTAAATTAAAGACTTTTTGCCTTTAACATGTGTAAACTACATGTAGATATATATGTACATCATTGTATATATTTTTGATTAACAGTGTTTCTGGATTCTTTAGCTAAGTTCAATTGCATTCTTAGCAAGGATTCTTCTCAAAAGTTTACCTATTCGAAGTCTTTTTTTTCTCGCTTGATGCTCCTTCTAAATTTTTACTGGTTTATAAATAGGCTATGAAAAGCATTCTTTTTAGTAACGTGTTCAGGGTTCGACACTAACGGTAGTCCGGTAGTCCGGTGCCCCCCTAAAATCTAGGAGGACTACCAAAACATGGTTAATCAGTAGTCCTGTGGACCACCTGGAAATTTGTATATGGTCTGGCTATTTCACTGCCAAAAATTGGCATAAAAGTCCTCCCAATTATGTTTACATTTTTCAAAGACAGTGATGGCATTTGGAAGAACGTAAATTTTATTTTGTTATTATGAAAGCACGTTTGAGATCCAGATTTCTGATCAGAATCTTCACAGTATTTGTAACACATGGGATTTTCAATGTAAAATAAAAATGTCTGATAACCAAAATGTGAAGAAACTGCAGAATAGACAGCAAAGGTCAGCAATAAAAACGTAGGTGTCAGAGTTAAAAAAAGATACTTCCCAAATTTGAATAAAAAAATTATTACCCCCCAAAAAAAAAGAAACAGGAAGAGGTAGTTTGAAAAAAAAAGCCAACAATATTTTTTGGTGGCTTTCTTATTAAAAAAAAACCATATATATGCATGTCATTCAAAATGGTATTAAAGGCACTTTGTTTTAGCAACATATCCACTGAATTGCTTTCAACAGTGATGATGAAGTTGACCTCTAGTTCACAAACAAAGACATTGTATCACTACAAGAAAAATCTTAATATGAGGCAGGCATTACCTGTAAATTGGGACGAAGTCTGTATGAATTATTTTTTTGTAACTTAAATATTTGTTAAAAAAATAGAAACGGAAATACTGTAACGTTTCCGATTTTGGTTCTGTTGTTAGGGATTTTAGTTGTGACGTTATTTAAATTATGACGTCATATGCAATGTAAACAAAGAAACGCTATCATCAGGTAACGTTTTTTCATATCAAGGAATTATTAAAAATGAAAT
The DNA here is from genome assembly GCA_037788925.1 of Mytilus galloprovincialis. Classification (NCBI taxonomy): domain Eukaryota; kingdom Metazoa; phylum Mollusca; class Bivalvia; order Mytilida; family Mytilidae; genus Mytilus; species Mytilus galloprovincialis. The sequence continues at coordinate 73,512,750 of CM075342.1, read as the reverse complement.
TGGTATTGCGCGTTCCTTCCTATTTTATACTAGACTGATAAATATATATTTTACTCAAAGTTTCATACAAACGAGACCGGAAAAAGGAAGTACATTGTACATTTCTGCGCAGGTCCGGGATTTCAAAACACGACAAAAAAAATTTGAACGATTTTGAGTTCATTAGTACAATGAAAAATTCGGGAAATTTTCCCGAATTTTTTTTTTATTGAATTTTCTACTGTTATTGGGGACTTCGTCCCCATATAAACTGTTTGAAGAATTAATGAAAATTTTGACTTATTTTTATCCTTTTTTTCTAAATAATCCTGGAATAAAAGGTCAAATAACTCCACCTAACAAGGCCTTAGAAATTGTCTCAGATTGCAGATTTTGAATTTCATTTTTCAAAATTTTCAGACTGTAAAAGTTCAGGAGTAATAAAATTTATTCACTGAATGTCAACTTTAATTTATCTGAAAAAAAAACAAAATATTTTCAAACTCAAATGAACATTTGTGTGCTTTTGAGGTGCTCAGATGGCAGGAAATTGCATCATATTTTGAAAAATTTTCTTGGGGGGGCATGCCCCCAAATCCTCCTAGCTAGTTCGGGCCGCGTTGCGGCCCTCACCGGTGATAGAGGTGGACTACCAGGACTACCCAAAAATTTTTCTTGGTAGTCCTGGGGACTACATCACCTCTAATGTTAGTGTCAAACCCTGGTGTTGCAGGGAAAATAGAAATACAGAGTGTCTGTTAGTCCTTTCTTCGCCGGTCTATCTGGCTTTTGTTATCGCTCCCACGTGTACAACTCTTGCCATTTTTTTTCATAAAACTATTCTATAAATAGGTTATAATGGGTTAATGTCAGTGACATCTATGAAAAGTTCTTAAAAGGTTGACGTATTAAAAAGAGTTATGCCCCTAAGAAGTTTATTTATGTTTCGAAAATATTCTGTGAGCTGAACATATACACTTATCTCTGGGTTTTTTTTCGTTGCTGTCCTTGAGTAAAGTTTCAAAGAAACAACGTTTTAGTTTGACTTGAGAGTTGAGAAACTATGATAATTGCAAAAGACAAGCAAACATTCTGAATCACTGAATATAGACCATCAAACAGAGCTGTCCCTTCTGCCAAAACAAATCTCAATATTTCGGAAAACATTTGAAATACTCTGTAGAGCCTCCAGGATTTTCTGGATGATTACTTGGACATGTCTTCCCATTTCAAAATTTCTGTATTCGGTCTTGTCTTTCATGTATTGTCAAAATATTAATTTACATGTATATATATAAGAATTGCACTTCCAATTTTCATCAGGACGCAAAAATGAGCCAACTTGACCGTTCTGTGTTGAAGGCTGTATTGTAAAATAATACTGCTTACTTTAACCTTATTGTCTTGGATGGAGAGTTGTCTCATTGGCACTCGTACCACATCTTCTTATTTGTGTACTAGTTTTGTACCCATGTTGTTTTTGTATCAGGGTTATATGTCTACTAACCTATAGTTTTCAACTTTATTATTATTTATTACAACTGTCACATAAATTTAACATTTACCAAGAAAACTAAACATTGACCAATGCACCATGCCAGACAGACAGACATGTACAGCTAACAATTCTTCCGTACAACAAATATAGTTGACCTATTTACTTATAAATTTTAAAAAACAGACCAAAACACCAAAACTTGACACTGAGCAATGAACCGTGAAAATGAGGTCATGGGCAAATAAAACCTGCGCGACTGACATCATATCACGTCACGACATAGATCATAAAATATTTCCATACACCAAATATAGTTGACCTATTGCATATAGTATAAGAAAAAAAAGACCAAAACTCCAAAACTTAAGTTTGACAACTGAACCATGAAAATGAGGTCAAGGTCTAGACATATAAACTTTACAATTATTAATGAATTATAGCAGTCCTATTGCATACAGTAGAAGAAAAATAGATCAAAACACAAAAACTTTACTATAACCACTGAACCATGAAAATGAGGCCAAGGTCAGATGACACCTGCCAGTTGGACATGTACACCTTACAGTCTATTCATAAACCGAATATAACTAGACCTATTGCTTATGGTGTCGTGAATGCTTTGATGGACCTCCACCCGATTTGGTAAACCCAAAACAGTATCCTTCAACACTTTTCTCAAATTTAAAACATTCGGAAATATCGAATATTGCAGTTTGTAAAATGTTTAATCCTGTACCACCTGAAAGCGACATAGACGCATGGGATGCCTCTGCCAAATTGGTAGATGGTGCATATGTATCTCTGAATGCCTCCATTACATGGTTTCTCCGATTATCCCACCATATCAACCACCTTTTTAACTGTGGTTTACCTGATGTTTCGATAAATTTTTCCATCTGCGAGTACGCAGCATTGTACATCTGTGGTGTTTCAGCGTTTATTAATTTATTCATGTGCTTTTTAAAAGCAGTAACAGCTGTATCTTTAAACCTCTCCCCAATAAATGCACTTGCTGCATGACGGTTTCCACAGGTTCGTAAATGAAACTGACAGGTCACATTTTTTTCATCATAATATTGTTTGCCATATCGTTTCTCAAGTGACGCGTGCATCCCCCCTCCTTCATCTAACATTATGCCTGAATATGGTCGGAATTCTGGGATTTTATTTTCACTGAATGATTGTAACATTTTATCAACTACAGACATGGCAAGGTCTACAGTCTTTTTATTCTCATTTTCACAGTCCATACGAACAAGCCATGTGACATTTTTAAGTAGGGTATGATAAACACTTAATCCAAAACATTTCAAGTTTTTCCCCTTGTTGATTATGACCCTATTGACTTTAAAATCCATGAAAGCCCACTCTTCTCCTAAAAAATGGTCTTTGTTTGTCATGTTTCCTAATTTCTCCAATTTTTTTTTTTGATGACTTTATTATATAAGTTTGGAAGTCTTCTGGAGTTTTTGTTTCTGTTATTTTTTTTACAATGGTGTTGCCTTCCACTGTGGAATGATAAATAAACCACTTGTCTCCATGTTCTTCTTTGATCTGATATTCAAAAAGAAGAAAAGGGTCATTGTATTGATGAAGACATTTCTCCTGCAGTTTTGATAATTTTTCTGACAGAGGATCTTTATTGAAAATTTGATTTTTCAAATTTCTAGTTTTCCTTGGATCCGATAAACTTTCGGCAATGTCCTCTACCTCTTCTCTGGAAGTTGATGTCTCTATGGTTTTCATAATGAGTCTGTTTGTCAGTTCTCTGGGTTTTAAATTTGGCATAATATCAAAAGTTTCTTTTATTTTTTCTTTAGGTAGTTTTGGTCTTTAAATTTCATTGGGAAGCATGTATGAGATCCATGGTGATGAACAGTAACATACTCAGCACACTTTTTAAATTCCCATATCTTGACAGCTTTGCAAGGGATGAAATCCATTAAGTTATTACACTCCTCACAAAAGACTTTTCCATCTCGGTTAACTACATGGATACTATTTGGCTTTCCAAAATACTCTTTAAATGGACACTTTCTATATTGACATTGGAAAGAACCTTTACAATTTGATCTCAGTCTTAAACCTATTGTTTTAGGGAATTCTTTGGTGAACGATTTGTTGTAACGTGTCCAATTTCTTCCATCTTTTGTTGACTTCATTCTTTGACCTTCATTTTTACTGTAGTAAACTCTATACGTGCAATTCCCATCAATGTTCCATGGAATATCTTCCTCTATTTCAATTTCGCTGTCTGACGAATCCAACATCCTGGAGTAAGGTCGTTTTCTTTTTCCCAAAGAATATGTTCTCTTTCCATTTTCAGAAGTATCTTGTGTACTTGAATCGCTTAATTCAATAAATTTTCTTCTCCTTTTTGTTGTCAAGACAGGCATGTGATCTTGGTCATCATCAGAGGAGCTAGATATACATCTGTATTTATCTGGGGGTGAATGTAGTGGACTGGATGTTATTTCAATGACATTGCTGCTGATTTTTTCTGGAGAATCCGATATGACAATAGGGTTTAATCAGAGCTTATCTCTTTTGGGATGGAGTTTTCAGTTTCTTCAAGTTCAGGCAAATCATACTCAACTATATTCAGGTTGACAATTATAGATGAATTTTTATAAACATCTTCCAATTTTCTATTGGCAACTTCAAATGATAAGGATACAAACTTGCTTTCTAGACAAATGTCATCTCTCCCAATGAATTCAAAAAGGGCCGTTGCCTTAGTTTTCTTCTGAAAGGGCCCTTCTGAAAGTAGGAACCATCTATAACTTTTCCATTTTCGAAAAACTTCACAAATATCAGTGTATCCCTGAAACAAAATAACAGAATATTAAATATTGTTTTTTTATGTGTGCATATTTTGTCCTTTTGTTCGTAAGTCTATCAGTTGTCAGGACTATTTTGGTGGTTCGTGATTTAGTTGATTATTCGTTTGAAGATAACTTCTGCAAGTTTCTAAAATTTAGTCTTTACTATTTTTATTCATTATCCCAAAATGTAGTAGTTGAACCTCCTTATTTAAGTTCAAAGAGATCCATTCACCATGTTCACGTAAACTAAAGTTATTGTCCAGACACCAAATGTGTCTTCGGACGACGCAGACGACGACATCATACCATTATATATATACGATAAAAAAAAAAATTGCGGTCGTTTAAAAAGATGTGGTATAATTGCAAATGAGACAACTCTCCACAAGAGACCAAATGACACAGAAATTAACAACTATAGATCACGGTGTGGCCTTCAACAATGAGCAAAGCTCATACCGCATAGTCCAACTATGAACGGTTCCAAAATAACAAATTTGAAATGATTCAAATCAGAAAACTAATGACCTAAAAACATTTACAAAAAATATTTTTAAACAAAAATCTAATACATCAACAACTGACTCCTGTCTTGGTACAGGCACATACATACAGAATGTGGCAGGGTTAAACATGTTAGCGGGATCCTAACCCTCCCAATTAAATGGGACAGTGATGAAAACTTATAATTTAAGAACGAAATGTTCATACATGTATAGTTTAATTTTGGACCCTTTTGACCTCAATGTAGACAAGCCAATTTTAAAATGGGGTCCAATATTCAACAAGATTTCTTGTTATTGTACAATACTATGCTCATCACCTACACCCCCTTTCCCTCTTGGTGTAATTACCCCATACATAAGTTATCGTCTGGAAACTACAAAAATGCTCATATTTCCTGAACATTTATGGCAATTACTCCCAAACTTAATACGTGGCTTTCTCTTGTGATATGGAACCTTTTGGTACAAATTTAAGTGAGATCCATACACTTTCATACAAGATACTGAAATTACAATAAACAGCTATGCCTGTCGCTTTTTCAATGACTTCTCAATGTCATTTCCGAAATGCAGGAAATACTAAAGGAAGGTTTTCTTAATACTTGAAAATCAACCTTTTTTTATGAAAATATTCCCAAAACTCGGAAACATAACAACCTTAAATTAAAAAAAAAATGAAAGGGAGCTTACATCAATAGATATGATCAATTCATCATAGTTTTATGAAAACTGCTGAAATCATTTTTGACTTAGTATGGACCGAAAACTAGAATAATTATAATACCCCTTTTTTAATGCAAAAAACCATGATATTAAACCTAAAAACTTACAATCTGAAATTTATGAAAGATGAAAGGGAGCTCACATCAATAGCTATTAACAATTCACTGAAGTTTGTCCAACATGTTGACAACGGACTGACGGACAGGCTTTTTTAATGCCCCTATTCTGCCTCGAATTCCTAAACTATTGATACCATAATGTATCAATTATAGAGTTACATAATACCATTACCCCCAAAACTCAATCCCAACCGTTCTTTTTATTGTATTGAACCTTCTGGTAAAATTTCTTAGAGATCCATTCACTTAATCTTAAAGTTATCGTCTGGAAACAAATGTGTCCTGGCATCTTGAAACTTCAGGCCAGTTTAAGTTTGGACTAACTAATAAGGCTAGCGATATATAAACAACGGAAGCAAGTGCAGAGATTTAATTTTAATTGGTTCACAAAAAGAAGAGGTTCCAAAAAGATTTTAACCAAAGGCAAAGACTTTTGATTTTATTTTAAAAAAAATCGAGATGAAAAAAACATTAAATGAAATTCTTACCTTTCAGAAGTCATTTTCTTTTCTTTCAAATCTTTTTAATAATTCTAAGTACTACTTTTATCCTAAATCTGTACAAATAAAAAATGAAAACAGAATGTAAGCAGTGTAAAGGCAAATGATTGGTCGAAGTTTAGTAATTATATTTTTACATGGTAATATTCCTTTTTCATCTTTTGAATACGTTTTCAAATTTTTAACTTATATTTGATAATTTTTAATTGCAATCTTATTTTAGACTTTTTTGGCTATTTTATTTTACCAGCTTTATTCAGTATAATTTTATTTTGATTCATTGATATATATATTCCACATTATTAATCCTTTTATCTAGAAAAGTTTTAACACTTAAATATTTATTTTGTGTGTTCATGTTCTATATTTTTATCACTGTCTGTGTGTATATTTCGTTTAACATGTGATGTAAAGCGCTTTGAGTAATATTGTTTTAGATTTAGCGCTATAGAAAAATTGTAATAATAATAATAATAATAATAATAATAATAATAATAATAGTTGTGACGATCACTTTTCTTGTTTTTTTTCTCTGAATTTTCCTATTGTGATGTCATAAAATAGGGACCCTGTCTGATGACGTCACTTAAAAGGTACAAAACTTTCGTCAAATCTTTAAAAAGGAAGGACAAAAATCATTAGGGAAACAGATTTCACCACTATAACTCGTGTATTACAATATTTCCCAACTCTCAACAATTAAATTTTAAGTATTTAAATATTAAAAAAATAACTGTCGGGAGTGGAGAAATATCGTAACACACTTGCTGCATTTGTGGAATCTATATTTCTTAATATTTAAATGTAAGTTGTAGTTTATGATAGTTCATTACATATATAAAGGTTGAGAGTGATCACGTATGTGGCTACTTTTGTTTTTTACAAAAAAAAAACATCTGAAAAGTGACATAGTATGGCATATTTGATCGATTTTTCCGATTGCAGCTTGAATTTGAGGATCTTAATTCACTCAATCTGTTCAAATCTTTCACATGAAATTTTAGGCCAAAATCAGCCTTAACCATACATACATGTACACCTTTATATATACTTAAAGGATCTTTTGAAAATAATAAATACTTTTTTTACTTTTTACTTTCAATCATTGGTCAAATTGTAAATGGACAATTGTAGTCAAACTGGCTCAAGTACCCCCCCCCCCCCCCCCCCCAAAAAAAAAAAAGATAGTAAAAAAAGCAGAAATAAGAAAACTTACCCTTCTCACTTATTTTGGCTGGGTCTGCAAACTTATGTTGACTCTCAAGCGTCTCTGTAATGTCTAAATTTTTATTTTGCGTCTTTACATAATAAAACTGACTGCCAAAGGAAGCAAGTTATTTTGTTTGCTTCTTGCACTAACTTATGTTTATGCAAGAAAGGGCATATACAATTATTTAAACCTAATAATTTCTTAATATTAGCCTCAAAGATGTTAAATGACCACTGAAAGGAATTTAATTGTTTATGTAACTAGATTAAGACAGATTAATGACAGTGTTCTATGATAGAACCTGTTCAGCCTATGTAAATAAGTTTTTATTGCTTTTACTTTAATTAGAATCAATGTTTAGAACTATTAATAGCAATTGAGCAGTATGATAAGCATCAAACGATACATGTATGTGTACTAAAATTATGATTAGTGAATTTAATTATAATGAAATGACAAAATCAAATACTGACAACTGATAACTGATAACTGACCAAAACTTCTACCATACTTTTAAGCTTTATTACTACAGGATGAGTGATTTTAAATTTATTAGTCATGGGGTAGATTTTATATATGTATTTTCACAATCCAATTAAAAACCTGCATGCAACCTGCAACCCGCAACCTGCAACCTGCAACCTGCAACCCGCAACCCGCAACCCGCAACCCGCAACCTGCAAAATAGCACTTCCCACACTGTACATAAAAATAAGAAGAAGAGGTTATATATCCAATGAGACCACTCTATGCAAAAGACCAATAATGACACAGAAATTAACCACTTGAGATCACTATGTGCCTTAAACAATGAATAAAACCCATACCACAATAACGACATAGTCAGCTATAAAAGTATAATAGAATACTGAAGGAAATTTCCTTTTGAAGGACGATTTATCTCCATTTCAAACTTCTTTAAAAAAATTTAGTCCTGATAAAACACCAGGCTGTCTGTAAAATTTCAATGAAAAAACATTTAAATACTTTAAGCATAATAACTGATGTATTATTGATTTAAGTTAAAAGATAAGCATTGGGAAAGAGAACTAAACATCTATTATTTTCAAATGTCCTATCTTAGAATATGTTCAATATTAAGTATGCATAAAGGAGATGATTGGTATGTAACTTCATTGGTACAACAACAAAAATAACCAAAATGTTCATCATTTGAATGTTATAATAACACTGAACGTGATGTTTAATGTTTAACTTTCAGAGGAATATTTAAAAGACAAATAAATGCAAGTTTGATGAATGAGCAATAAAGGGTTGTTAAGTATGATATGGCTGTGTGTTTTACTTCTATAAAAAAAAAAAAGAAGATGTGGTATGATTGCCAATGAGACAGCTCTCCACAAGAGACCAAAATGACACAGAAATTAACAACTATAAGTAACCGTACGGCCTTCAACAATGAGCAAAGCCCATACTACTATTCAGTTTGGGTTTTACTCTTTGTTGACGGCAGTATGGTGACCTATAATTGCTTACATATCTCTGGTGGATTATTAGGTCTTATACCTAAACATTGTCAGGGAAATTTACGAAAACTAAAAACATGAAGGTTTGCAAGTCTAAGAGTTGATTCAGGCAGTGTTCTGATAAATATGTAGGAAGTAAATTTGCTACCTAGTTATTAAAAATTATAAATGACAAATAGAGATCAGTATTTAAACATGATACATACCTTGTATATAATATGTCCTTGACTTTTAAACTTAAGAAAATTGTACAAATATCTTGATTACAATTTATTGAATGGGATATATTATTAAAGGAATGTTTTAACTTTTTAAATAGAATACAAATGATGTATTTAAGATTTATTAAAGTTTCGTACAACAAACATTGTTTTAGAATTTGAGTTATCTCCCATTATATGCATCAGATAGAATTTCTGGTATATCTTGAAATAATTATTCTGACAAAATTACTCTATTTTGTAATATGAATTAATCGTGTTGATGTTTTAAAAATGTAAGTTCTTGTTATGTGTTTCTGTTAATACTCTACTTATGTCCATAAAATTAAAACAAACAATCAATCTTTTAAAATATCTGTTTTACTAAATACTCAAAGTTTGACTACATATCTATTTGCTGTTGCCTAAGGACAATTGGTCCATTTATTATTGTCTTTTATTATCTGGTTTCTGTCTCATTGCTATACAGCTTTTATTAGCTCACCTGGCACACAGGGCTAAGTGAACTTTTCTCATCATCTTAACTTTTTACATTTTGAACTTCTTCTAGAGAACCACTGAATGGAATGGAACCAAACATGGCATGAATGTTCCTTATGATGTGCTGACAAAGTGCTGTTACTTTGTTGCAGATCCATCATCCAAGATGGCCCCAGAGAGGGACTTAGTTTATCATAGGACCCTATGGGAAATACATAAAAACGTCTTCTTTGAGAGAACCACTGAATTGAATGAAACCAAACATTGCATGAATATTCCTTATGAGTTGCTGACCAAGTGTTGTTACTTTGTAGTCAATCCATCATCCAAGATGGCTGCCAGTAGGGGATTTTGTTAAACATAGGACCCTATGGGAAATACATACAAATGTCTTCTTTTATAAGAGAACCACTGAATGGAATGAAGCCAAGCATAGCATGAATGTTCCTTATGAGTTGCTGACCAGGTGTTGTTACTTTGTAGTCAATCCATCATCCAAGATGGCTGCCAGCTAGGCACTTGGTTTGACATAGGACCGCCCACGAAATACAGGAAATCATTTGTTTACAAACATCTAAATGGATTTTCTTGCAGTAGAGCCAAAATTCCTCCTGCCCTCATGTTATACAAATGGTGGTCCTCTCAATTGTATATATTACAAATGTATGAACTCTTTTAAGCTCAGCTGTCAGTTTATAAGAATACTATACATAATCTTAATAGGAAGGTATGTCAATCCTTTAATAATTAGAGATTAAAATAGCTGGATTAGAATAAAACAAATTAAAATAGATTGATTAGAATAAAAAAAATAAAAAAAATTGAAAACAATAGAAACTTTAATTTATGCATTGAGATTTGATTAGATTTTAATTCATGATGAAACTATGTGGTTTTCCTAATCCTTTTATGGTGTGTTAAATTAATTAAGTGGTTTTATGGGTATGTTCCTAATCTGAAAAAGTGAAATAATTTGATTTTATAAGATGTCGTTCAAACATTCTCTCAGAGATCTAAAGTGTCTTGTGAGGTAAGTTCAGTGTTCAGGGGCGGATCCAGCTATTTAAAAAAGGAGGGGTTCTCAACCCAGAGTAAAGGGGGAAAGGGGGGGGGGGATTCCAACTATAATTCTCCAATTCAAATGCATTGATTGTCCAAAAAAGGGGGTTCCAACCCCCAGAACATCCCCTCTGGTGTTGTTATCTAAGGTAGTCAATATTACTTATTAGCAGTAATTCAAAATTAGTTTGCAAGTCCAGGAGTGTGTGAAAGGTGACCCCACCAAGACAACATTAAAGGTGGATTTTAAAAGAAGGGACAGTGTGACTACCCTCTATCCTTTTGGAGCTACTTTTATGGTTAAGTCAGACTTTTTACCTATTCCACTCCAAGTTATGTCTTGAACATACAGGACATTTTATGTTTGACTATGCGGTATAGGCTTTGCTCATTATTGAAGGCCATGTGATGACCTGATGACCAGCAGATGTTAATTTGTGTGTCTTTGGTCTCTTGGGAAGAGTGGTCTCATTAAGAATTAAACCACATCTTCTGTTTTATATGACAAATTTTGACAGTCTCTTAGTTAAAATTTCCATTGAAAACCATACGTAGGTAAAGGAGTTGCTGATGCAAAATAATGAAAAATAAACCTATTAATGAATAAAACAAGATGACTGCTGAAGATTCCTGGTTTCATTCACAACAGCTTGAAAGGCTATTTTGATTTTGTGTTGTGATGCCTTCATGCAACCTTTCAAGTCCTAATAAATTTTTGGACTGTTATAGTTTCATCTAGGGGATTCCTTAAGAAATAAAATATCATCTTTTAGAATGCTGTTAAATTTTGTCCATTTAGATAAGTCAGAGTTATCTCCCATTGTCCATGCAGATGTGTCAGAGTTATCTCCCATTGTCCATGCAGATGTGTCAGAGTTATCTCCCATTGTCCATTTCAGATTAGTCAGAGTTATCTCCCATTGTACATGCAGATTAGTCAGAGTTCTGATTGAAGCTTTTGTAAATATTACTTTCTTGATAACTTACTTCAATCAGGAACATATATATTGACTGTTCCCTGCTTCAATCCAGTGTTAAATCATATTTAATTATACTTGAATTCAAATTCTACTAAGTTGATGGATAGTAAAACTGTTGTAATGAAATTAATACGATTTTTAAAATAAAGATTCAGCTCCAGTTGGTCTTCAGTACATATGTTTTCTTTTATATATTCTGACAAACTATAATAAAAACTGACTGTGACGAAAAAGCCTATAGTGCTGAAAGTGAGGTTAAACACCAATCAATCTATCATCTTCATTTATCAAGGTATAAAAGATGTAGGACATATAAATTACTCATTAATAGAGGTCTGTCATTTAAAAACTTATCAACCGTATCATATAAACGTTGACATATACCCATTGCAGATATACCAAAAAATATTATGTGATTAAGAATATTATAAAAAGTAAAAATCACAAAAATACTGAACTCAGAGGAAAATCCAATCCGAAAGTCTATAATCACATGGCAAAATCAAATAACAAAACACATCAAAAACGAATGGACAAGAACTGACATATTCCTGACTCGGTAAATTTTCCCTCTTTCACTATGGTATCTTAGCTGCTCTTTTCAGACAATTAATTCAGCTACACAATCAAATACTAACATTAGAAATTAATCAGTTGCCCACCTGCATTATTGAAAGTATCAATTAAAGTTCTGGATCACATAATGATTTGTAAATCTGCAGAGGTGTATACATCAATGTATATGATATGGTTGATACATTAAATGACTGACCTCTAATACCAGTTCTATATCTTAAGTTATAATTACCTTTTTATCAAATTTTACACTACTCAGATTTAAATAAAACTTTATAGAATTATATTAAGAAAATAGAAAATAGAAAAAGTAAATGGTCCAAGCATCAGTTTTACAAACAAATCTAAATGACTAAAATGTGTTGTAAATCTTGAATAAGTTGAGTATACATAGGATTAATTTTAGAAGATGTTTTTTTTTTAAATGCAGACCAGAATTATTTTAAAACAGAATAATTTTTAATTTAATTCCTTCCTTTTAGTCCATATATATTGTAGAGTCATTCGTCACTGATTCAGACGTACTTATAAATAATATAATCATTTCTGCAACTGCATCTTGCATTTAAATCATGTTAATTTGTAGGATCATTTATAATAGAAAACTGACAAGAAAAGGTATTTCTCCAGGCCGCCGAAATCTTTATTTTGAAGCCTAGGTGGTCGAGTGGTCTAGTGCATCCGATACAGTGCAGGCCATTTGATGCCACAATATCTTAGTAGCATGAGTTCAAATCTCAGCGAGGGAAGGAAAAAAAAAATTGAAAGCAAATTTACAGATCTAACTTTGTTGTGCTGATGTTAAGACAAATTTTATATATATATATATATGGGGGTGATAATTTGCCATACCATCATTATACCTGAATACACATTCCCTTTGATCATTGGGTTTACAAATTACATTGTCAATGTTTTATTACAGATGATAATCTTATTGACTTTTAAATACTTAGTAAAATACTTTGGATTGAAATGTTATAATGTATAGAAATGGATTAAAAGTTACATCTTAATTTAACTGAAATCAATAAGTCACTGAGATATATTGGTGATTATCACCAAAGTTAGGTCATATGTTAAAAGGGGGGTCATTATAATATTCTGGCTCAGATTAATCAACTTATAGCTAATCTTGTTGACTTTTTACTTTGATGTATGGACATTCTGCCAAAAAATAGGTAAATAAAAGTGAAATAGAAATCAGATGTAATTCACAGTGGAATCATAGAGTGCTTTTAACTTCATTTCATTTAGAGTATTAACCAGTAATGAATTTACTAGGGATAAAATGTACCATAGCTAGGGATAAGATAGCTGTATACAACTTGTGATGGTGTTTATCTGTGTTTATTTCATTTTGATTGTTTGAAATCATTTTTTTTTTTTAAACATTTGGAAATTATAACTATGAGAAATGTTACATTGTTGAGAGTATAATGAAGGGGGTGTGAAGATAATATCAGGATATTGTTGTTTATTCATAAATGCATTATGGCAGCTGGAATATCAGGGAAAATTAAACATAAAAACAGGTAGGCTTATAAACAAATATTCTAGTTTTAACTCAAATAAATTAAAATTACTCATTCAGATTATGCCCAGAAGAAGCAGGAAATTATAAGGACATCAAAACCATAAATGTATGACTACCCCACCCAAGCCCCCGATCCTTCTGGGAGATCCAGCTATGGCTGACCATGGTTGGTGATTAGATATGACAACCTTTGGCTTCCTCATGTTGTGACCCTTATTCATTACATCACAGATGTTTTCTGTGGGTACCATTTCTCATTAATATATTATTCTGGAAAGAAAACCTCCATATTTGATCTTAAAAAATCCTTGCAGTATGTATATACCCTCAATATATAAAATTTGGATACCTTTAGTTTTAGAGCTTTACAAAGTCAAAACAGTAGTTTTAAATGAATATCGATATACTAGCATATTGTTCTTTGAAGAAAACTTAAGCAACACGACGGATGCCACATGTGGAGCAGCATCTGCTTACCCTTTCAGAGCACTAGTTTTTGGTGGGATTTGTGTTGCTTATTCTTTAGTTTTCTATGTTGTGTCATGTGTTTTATTGTTTGTCTGTTTGTCTTTTTTTCATTTTTAGCCAGGCGTTGTCAGTTTATTTTCGATTTATGAGTTTGATTATCCCTCTGGTATCTTTCGTCCCTCTTTCATATTTAATCTTAGAGATCGGACTTTACAGTGTATTTACCCTTAATAAATATAATTAAGATAATTGTGATGAGGTCATGTTATATCTCTACACATTAAAAAAAAAAAAAAGTAGATTTGAATAGATATTGATATATAGAGAGATAACAGGACACAGGAGTAACAAAGAACCACATCTTTAAATTTTGAAATGGCGTTCGCAAGTTCAATACAAAAAGGTCAAATTCCAGTTGGATGTCAGTTATGTGAAGATGGAAATAAGATTCAATGGAAATGTAGCACATGCGAGTCGCTCATGTGTGACAAGTGTAAGGATGGAGTCCATCTAAAGATTGCGAAAGATCATAAAATTCTAAATATAAATGACATAGGAAAACCTGAAGGGTCAAAGGACACAATAATATTCAGTGAAGTCAAATGTGATGAACATTCTAACCAAGCTTGCTGTCTATTCTGTAATACATGTAATAAGTTTATATGTCTCAAGTGTACCACTAAAATCCATAATGGACATGAGTTAATTGAAGAAGAAGACTATAACAAAGGCAAAGTAGAACTGAAGCCTAAACAGAAGAGTGAAATTAAGTTAGAAATATCCAAAGTTTATACAACAGATCTTACTTATATTCACTATATAGCAGTATGTTATGATGGTTCTATGTGGATGGGGGATGGTACCAGATCAAAGTTACAACATGTCCAACTTATGGAGAATAGAACTGAAGTAATAACAAGTCTTAACACTGATATTTGGGGAATGGCAAAAACTGATTCAAATAACATTCTTGTTATAACAGATGAGACTAAACTCAAACTAATCAACACCATGACAGGGGAGATAACTGATTCCAGGTATGATGTAAAACCATTGACACCAACCTGTATCCATGTGACCAGTGATCACAGAGTCATCATAGGAGCCTATTCTGGAGGTAAAGCATTCCCTGTCACAGGAAGACGTGTAGTGGTGGTAATGGATCAGGAAGGAAAACAACTCAAGGAATATGAACATGACAATCATAAGAAACAATTTTTTAGTTTGCCCAGATTTCTAACCAGTACCAAAAGATTATTTACCTACCCTGTACGTGTCATCTGTACCAGTAATGGTAACATATGTGTGGTGGACCTGTTAGATAATGATCTCAGAGGTAGAGTGGTAGTATTATCACCTGGAGGAGACATACTAGGAACTAACACCGGTCACCCTGAGGTCAACACTGAGGAGAAACCATTTAAACCTCGTGGAATACTTACAACACCATCAGATAATATCATTGTTACAGATTTTGACAATCATTTATTACATATACTGACTTACCAAGGACAAAGTATTACCTACTACAATCTCCATGACGTGGGAATCTTAGGTCCATACTCACTTGCTCTGTCTACATCAGGAACTATCTATATAGGGTGTGTTAGTGATGAAGAAAGTCCAGACACTACAAAGGCCAAACTTTATGAGTTAAACTTTTCTGGTTTCTAAAGATTTTCCTTGCTCTGTGTACATACAGAACTATTTATTGTGGATTTGTCAGTGAAGAAGAATTATTAGTAAAAAGACCAAACTATACGATTTTAACTTAATTCTGGATTCTAGTGATTTCCTTTGTACATCAGGACCTTTCTATATTTAATGTGTTAATGATAGCATGAGTTTGAATAGGCTGCATTCTAATGATTCAAGAATTTGATTTAAAAATTAATTTGATATTGGAATTTTTTTGAAACAATAGTTAAATTGTTATAAGTAAATTTCTGTTTCTGTTTCTCTTCTACTTTGTATTTATTTGGCTTTTTTAACTTTTTTGATCTGAGCGTCACTGATGAGTCTTATGTAGACGAAACGCGCATCTGGCATATAAAGTTATAATCCTGGTACTTTTGATAACTATTTACAATCAAACATACATTTACTAATTTTACCAAGACAATGCCTATAGATTGATTGATTGTTGGTTGCTTATTTTCCAGTGGCAAATATTTCAGTTCCTATAGACAATCTCTACAGATTTCAATAACTTGAATGAATTTTTTCATATTCATTAAATTATATTTTCAATGCTAAGACTAATTCATGGCAGTGGCTAATCCAGAACTTTTCCTAAAGGGGGGGGCCCGCTGACTGACCTAAGGGGGGCCCGCTCCAGTCATGATTCAATGATTCCCTATATAATCAACAAAATTTTTCCGACGAAAGGGCCCCCCCCCCTGGATCCGCCTATGCATGGTTATCCCAAAATTCCATATGCATCAAGTTCAAATTGAGTTTATAACTGTGTTCTAAACTTGAAAAAACTGGTAAAGGCTGCAGCATGTTGTTAATAATAGCCATATTATACACATAAAAATAAGAAGATGTGGTATGATTGCCAATGAGACCACTCTCCACAGGATACCAATTGACACAGAAATTAACAACTACAGATCTCCATACTGCCTTCAACAAGGTGATAAACCTATACGGACTATGCGCACAGTATTGGTGCTACGTTTGTAACGTCAGAAAACGTTCACCGACGGAACGTTGAGAAAACGTTATTGAAGCCTGTGTCAACGTTTGCATCTAAATCTTTTTTAAGTTTTTTTTTTCTTTTGTGTCTACTGTGAGTCAATAAAAATTGCAGTTTACAAATTATAGATTTTGTATGTACGTGTTATTGTTAAAGTATATTAATTGTTGAAGGTTTGAAGTTTGATAAATATTAGAATGATTGAAAGGATAATTTCCATAATGGCGATCGACAAAAAAAGAAACATCATTTATAAATACATTTTATTCGTGGTCTAAGCACCGCAGAATTCGGCCATGCAGAGACTCATTTAAATTGATTAGACCATTATCATCAATATCAACCTCTGAACAAATGTATATAACTGAAAGTGCGGGAACGATTGCCGGAATTCGTTTTAATAACTTCAATTTGAATGGGTTATTATCAATAGTGTTAAAGTAGTAACCATGTATAACTTTATTTCCCTGATGATACGAGGCACCCCATTTGTCGGTAGCTGTTTTTCTTAAAATTATTGGGTCTTTGCTTGCTCTTAAAATATAATATGGACAATCAGTATCATCAGCCTTAACTGCAAAAATTGTTCCATTTGAAACAAAGTCACAAATGTTAGTCTCGTTATCAACCCCTTCGTCGTTATTGGAATCGGCATCAGAGTCATTATGTTCCGATTCTTTCACCATTTTTATTTCATTATATGTTCCCAATTGTGCATCGTATATACAGGTGCTATAATTTCCAACAATACAACTTTGACATGAATAACAAGATAATTTTCTTACAAAAATCTCTCCATCGTCGAATGATCGAACTTGGTGAATTTTTCAGTTTTCTTTAACGGGAAGAAAGTTCCGATCCCCATCTCGATTAACGGAGTCTACATATCGAAAAATTGGTCGAGAACATTTACAAGAGTCTGCCGTAGTGGACAAATTACTCTGCGCGTAATAAAATAGGTCACTTGAACTTTGTATCACACGAATAACTGCTAGATCAGCTTGTTTCTTTATAAACCCGCCTTCTGCATCTTGTGGACCACGTGCATGAGATGTTTCGAAATAGTTTCGAAGAATCTTTGCATATCCAAAATCGGAGCAGGAATAACTTACATCTCCCATACAATGTCGACTTTTATATTGTGAGCTACACCCGTCAGTAAACTCATGCATTACCGATATTTCACAGTTAATAGATTTCAAATATTCCAAGACCAAGTTTTGCACACAATGTGTATAATGATGATCATGTTTTTGGTCTGGGCTTATCACAAAAAACTGTTCAGTGACAATATTTGGTTCTTCCGCGGTGCTATCTTTTCTGTCATATTCGAGAACTGAATGTCTATGTAATATTGTAACATGTAGTGAAACCTCAAATTTCTGAAAATAAGAGGATTAAATTTCATTCTGTTCAGTACACTTATTATTCTCAGAAAAATCGTGAACTGTCAAACAATGACCTATCGGAAGATTTTCAACCAATGATTTCATTTGCTTAGATTGCCAGTATGCGCGGAATTGATGTGCAGGAAATGTCTCTAAAAGTTTTTTTAAGTATTGAAACATTTCAGCAGGGGAAGAACTTTTTCTCACAAGAACCAATTTCCTTATCATTTTATCACCTTTAACTTTAACATTTTTGTATTCGTATCGTTCCCAAGAAATTTGGACATCACTTTCATCTAATTCTCCTGGCAACATTGAAAATTTACAGACGCCACATTCAGAGCACAGCCTATCTAAGCACGATATCTTATGTTGATGTGTATTTGCTGAACGAGTACATAAAGTATCATCTACAAGCTCACTCAAAGATTCATACAATTTTACCTCACTGCTTCCTTCCCTGGACAGTAATCTTTTACGAAATTGCATACATGATTTAAAAAGCGACCTCATCTCAACATGCTGTCGACAACAGCATGTAACTTTGTCCTTAAACTGTGCTGTTCTTACAAAATACGGCTTGCATTTTTCAAACGCCCTTTGTCCAATCTTTTCATCAGGATATTCATTCTTGAACTGAAGAAATACTTCGGTCTGTATTTTCTAAAATATAACACGAATGAGAGGAATATACATTGGGGCTAATTCTTACTCGTTTGATGTCATTTTTGTTATTTGTTGGTCTGCTGACATTTGATTGAAGCCAGAAATCATGAACAATTCTTTTGGTTCGTTCTGTCAGGGCATCGGATCTGGTTTTCCGAGTCGTGTAAAGAAATGACGAGTGTTCTGAATGCAAGACTTTGGTTCTATTTTTTCCCCCTTTCTGTAAAGTTCTACTATTTACGCCTAATATATTTGCCAAACTTTTCGTTGCTCTCTTTCTATCGGATATATTTTCACCACTAACAGACGAAGTTAGAATATTTAATGCAGCTTTAGCTTCTCCATTTCTCTTGTGTTTTACCGACGTAATTACATCTTGCATATTACGAATCACCATTTTTTCTACGCTTTCTTCAAACGAATCATGAAATTTTTTAACTCCTGGTGATTTTAAAATTCGATTACAGTCAACGTATGCAGAAAGTACAGCCGCTCGTTTATTTGGAGTTATTGGAAGTGCTTGTTTCAATTTTTTGATTGACCTGGAAAAAAAAAGAAGACAGGTCATTTCATTTGAATAAACCCATGATGATTTTTACGAGACATTTACGAAGCTTTTTTTGTATTTATAATTATAGAATGCATGGGGGGGGGGGGGATTTAAATTAATGTAGCCTGTACCGCTGTCGTAAGTTTGACTTCCGCTTACAGTGAGTTGACTGTTAGTGTTGCTCTCCACCAATTGCAATTCATTCAAAATTTTGACCAAATTGCAATTTGTTTTATAAAATCAAATTGTTCAACTGGTCAAAAATTTGAACCAACTGCTGTAGAAAACCACAGCCAAGTCATGAAAGTGCAAGGTGATAAATTCAAACATACTTACAATCCTATAAGACTTTTACTCCACTTTAATGATGTTGTGACAAAATTAGTTTATCAGTTTGTATAGTTATATTATATTCATTTCCATGCTGAAGGGGAACTGTTTATTTTGAATTGCTATTAAATTGTCCAAACTAAGCTTTCGTGTAGTTTTTCTTTCTAAAAGTATTCTATATTTATAAGAATCAGATATCATTTTAAATAAAACATCATATATTCAGTAAAATATGTGTGAAATAACAATATGCTATTGATAAGTTTTCAGGGGAGATAACCTAAAATATTATTCTTTTGAATAAAGACTTTTTGAAAGAAAAGTTATTATCTCCCCCATGGAAACTTCCTACAAACATATATTGCAATTTTACACATATTTTACTGAATATGAAATGTTTTAATTCACATAATGTCTGATTCTTATAAATATAGAATACTTTTAGAATTGCTATTAAATTGTCCAAACTAAGCTTTCATATAGTTTTTCTTTCTAAAAGTATTCTCGTGGGTTTGAACCCACCCCCAGTTAAAAATGGTAATTTTCCGTCTATTTTCCGATTTCAAAACGACCTTGAGAGGTGAACACTAACAAGACTGTGTTTTTTTGTCATTCAAGTATTACCCTATAGTTACAGTAGTCCATTCATGCTAGCTGGGAGTATATTTGACTTCAGTGTCTTGCTTGGGAATTGTTATTGTCAAGTCAGGTCTGCCTAAATGTCCGTTTTTATGGATTTTTGACAAAACAGTGACCTAGATTTTACAGACTAGATTCCTATTGGCCATATTATACCTCGTTGTGTTCCTATACCACCTATGCATGCATATATGATAATAGTTTTTACCAACAGTCACTTCCAGTTACGTAGTGGCTATCAAAAGATGCCCACCCCCACCTGATTTTGGCTTTTCATGTTTTTCCGATTTTGAACTGTTAAACGGCTTTCAAAGTGCCAAATTTTCATGAACAGACATATGAGAAGAGTTGATGGACCATGAACTGCTTGGTTGAAGTCCCTGCTATCATGACAGTTCAGCTGGGGCAGTTCAAACAAAGTATGGAGGGTCATACGGGCCATCAAATAATGGTTGTCGCCATCACGCCTACAGGCGGGATTGGGGGTTAAAGGGTTAATAGGCCAAACTTTATGAGTTAAACTATTCTGAATGCTAATGATTTCCCTTGCTTTGTCTACATACAGAACTATTTAAATAGGATGGGTTAGTGAAGAAGAAAGTAAAAAAACGAAACTATAAGATTTTAACTTAAATTCTGGATTCTAGTGATTTCCTTTGTACATAAGGACCTTTCTATATTTAATGTGTTAATGATAGCATGAGTTTGAATAGGCTGGCTAATAATCTAACGATTTTAGAATTTGATTTTGAAAGTAATTTGATAATGGAATATTTTTGAAACAATAGTTAAATTGTTTAGTAAATTTCTGTTTCAAACATATATTTACTAATTTACCAAGACAATGCCTATAGATTGATTGATTGTTGGTTGCTTAATTTCCAGTGGCAAATATTTCATGCATATTCAGAACAACAGTGTCTATAGACAATCTCTACAGATTTCAATAACTTTAATGATTTTTTTCATATTCATTAAATTATATTTTCATTTCTAAGACTAATTCTTTGTTATCCCAAAATTCCATATGCATCAAGTTTAAATTAAGTCTTTAACTGTGTTCTAAACAGTAAAACTGGTAAAAACTGGTAAAGGCTGCAGCAGCATGTCATTAACAGAAGCCATATTATACCCTTAAAAATAAGAAGATGTGGTATGATTGCCAATGAGACAACTCTCCACAGGAGACCAATTGACACAGAAATTAACAACTATAGATCCCCATACTGCCTTCAACAAGGTGATAAACCCATACAGCATAGTCAGCTGTTAAAGGATAATATATAAAATACTGAAGGAAATTACAAAAGTGATTGAATATTTGTAATGTTGTTTGAATATATGGAGTTAAATCTTTCTTTAATTTGCTCATTGTTGAAGCCAGTTATAGCTGACTATACAGTTTGGGTTTTACTCTTTGTTGAAGGCAGTATGGTGATCTATAATTTCTTACATATCTCTGGTGAATTGTTAGGCCTTACCTAGAAATTATCAGGGAAAATTACAAAGACTGTAAAAATATGAAGGTTTGCAAGTCTGAGAGTATATTCAGGCAGAGGTCTGATAAATATGTAGGAAGGAAATTTGCTACCTTAAGTTATTAGAAATTATAAATGACAAATAGAGATTAGTATTTAAACATGATACATACCTTGTATACATTTTGTCCTTGACTTTTAAACTTAAGAACATTGTACAAATATCTTGATTAAAATTTATTGAATGGGGTATATTATTAAAGGAATGTTTTAACTTTTTAAATAGAATACAAATGACGTATTTAAGATTAATTAAAGTTTTCTATGGAATACTGTACAACAAACATTGGTTTATAATTTGAGTTATCTCCCATTATATGCATCAAAGCATTTCTGTTATATCTTGAAATATTTGATTGGACAAAATTACTCTATTTTGTAATATGAATTAATCATGTTGATGTTTTAAAAATGTAAGTTCTTGTTATGTATTTCTGTTGATACTCTACTTTTGACCATGCAATTAAAACAAAAAAAATTATCTTTTAAAATATTTGTTTTATTAAATTCTCAAAGTTTGACTACGTATCTATTTGCTGTTGCCTAAGGACAATTGGTCCATTTATTATTGTCTTTTATTATCTGGTTTCTGTCTCATTGCTATACAGCTTTTTTTTGCTCACCTGGCCCACAGGGCCAAGTGAACTTTTCCCCATACTTGGCGTATGTCGTCTTAACTTTTTACATTTTGAACTTCTTCTAGAGAACCACTGAATGGAATGAAACCAAACATTGCATGAATGTTTCTTATGAGTTGCTGACCAAGCGTTGTTACTTTTAAGCCAATCTATAATCCAAGATGGCCACCAGCGAGGGGCTTAGTTTATCATAGGACCCTTTGGGAAATATATACAAATGTCTACTTTTAGAGAATTACTGAATGGAATGAAACCAAATATAGCATGAATGTTCCTTATGAGGTGCTGACCAAGTGTTGGTACTTTGTAGCCGATCCATCATCCAAGATGGCTGCCAGCGGGATACTTAGTTTAACATAGGACCCTAAGGGAAATACATACAAAGGTCTTCTTTATGAAAACCTGACTGAATGGAATGAAATCAAACGTTGCATGAATGTTCCTTATGAGGTGCTAACCAAGTGTTGTTACTCTGTAGCGATCCATCATCCAAGAGGGCTGCCAGCAAGGGACTTAGTTTAACATAGGACCACCCACGAAATACAGGAAACCATTTGTTTAAACAAACAACCAAATGAATTTTTGTGTAGAAGAGCCAAAATTCCTCCTGCCCCAATGATATACGAATGGTGGTCCCCTCAATTGTATATAACAAATGTATGAACTCTTTTAAGCTCAGCTGTCAATTCATAAGAATACTATACACAATCTAAATAGGAAGGTATGTCAATCCTTCAATAAGAGATTAAAATAGCTGGATTAGAATAAAACAAATTAAAATAGTTGGATTAGAATAAAACAAATTTAAAAAATTGCATACAATAGATACTTTTAATTCATGCATTGAGGTTTGATCAAATTTTAATTTATTATGAAACTATGTGGTTTTCCTAATCCTTTTGTGGTGTGTTAAATTAATTAAGTGGTTTTATGGGTATGTTCCTAATCTGAAAAAGTGAAATAATTTGATTTTATAAGATGTCATTCAAACATTCTCTTAGAGATCTCAAGTGTCTTGTCAGGTAAGTTCAGTGTTCAGGGGCGGATCCAGCTATTTAAAAAAGGAGGGGTTCCCAACCCAGAGTAAAGGGGGAGGGGGTTCCAACTATAATTCTCCAATTCAAATGCATTGATTGTCCAAAAAAGGGGGTTCCAACCCCCAGAACATCCCCCCCCCCCCTGGATCCCCTCTGGTGTTGATTTTGTGCTGTGATGCCTTCCTGCGACCTTTCAACTCCT
The DNA here is from genome assembly GCA_037788925.1 of Mytilus galloprovincialis. Lineage (NCBI taxonomy): Eukaryota > Metazoa > Mollusca > Bivalvia > Mytilida > Mytilidae > Mytilus > Mytilus galloprovincialis. The sequence goes on along the minus strand of CM075342.1, from coordinate 73,488,893 downwards.
CATAAATTTTTGGACTGTTGAAGTTTCATGACAGAAGATTCGTAAGAAATATCATCTTTTAGAATGCTGTGAAATAATGTACCTGTGCAAAAAGTTTCCTTGCTTTGTTATTAAAAGTATAAATACAATTTTTTAATCACTGAAGTGAAAAATGATCTAATTATAGATATTTTATATATAATATCCTGTGTACAAAGAGAACATGATTTACGGACTCTTATAAATCGGTGGGAGTCAGATGGACATATGGATGAGATGGATGAAGCAATTAGTCATCTCAATTAGTTAAAGATGAAAAAATCATCTACCTATTCAATAGATAGACAACAGCTGATGGCCATTATAGTTTACCATGCCTGTGGTTATAATGCTTAATTAAGTTGTTACAAGTTGGTGCCAAAGTAAGGTCAACTATAATGCCTCCAGCATCTTCATTCATTATAGAATTAGATAGTAGTGGTTAAGAAGTATAAACTTAAGATTGAAAAATAGAATATAAACATAAGGAAAAGAGAAATGTCCTTATATTTAGTATTAACCCTGACAGCCTTTGTCATTCTTGTCACTCTTGTCACTCTTGTCACTCTAAAGAATTTAGGTATATTTTTTTATTTCAATGTGAGGAAAGGTCTAGATGGAAGCTGCTGAAGATCTGATGCCAACATCAAATTTCTAACACCCTTTTTCTCAAACTAAGAAAATGTTTAAATTCCCCCCTTTTTTTCTAAATTAAGGAAATGTTTAGAGATATACGACACACATTTAAGGCCAAAATGAAATTTTAAGCACAATTGGATGTTAGTGTTAGATCTTCATTAGGTCTGTCTTCTATAAATTTGTCAGCACTACCTTAATTAGGAATGTAGACTGCCAATTTCTGTAAAATGTAAAGGGTAAATTAAAAGTGGTAAACAACTTACAATATTTAGCTTTTTCAAACATTTTTTTAAAAACAATTTGTCATCCAGAAAGAAACCCAAATAAAAAATAAATGAGTAATATTTTTAAGCTATACATAAAGAACAAATATTAACCATTGGTTGATCTGGTTTATACATATAAAAAAGAAGATGTGGTATGATTGCCAATGAAACAACTGTCCACAAGAGACCAAAATGACACAAACATTAACAACTATAGGTCACCGTATGGCCTTCAACAATGAGCAAAGCCCATACCGCATAGTCAGCTATAAAAGGCCCCGATAAGACAATGTAAAACAATTCAAACAAGAAAACTAACGGCCTTATTTATATAAAAAAATGAACGAAAAACAAATATGTCAGTTTGTTCATATGTTGTTCTGTAACATCTCTGCTCCATGGTTAGGGGAGGATTGTCAGCTGCTTACAGGTTTAGATCTGTTACATTCTGTATGTGTCTGTCCCAAATCAAGGGACAGTATTTCAGAGATTGTTATTTGTTGCTGTATATCATATTTGTATTTTTTTTTATTGTTTCTTACATTAATCCAGTCGTTAGTTCTCGTTTTAATTGTTTTGGCTTTACCATTTTGGGGCTTATTATACCTGACTATGCTGTATGGGTTTTGCTAATGTTGAAGGCTGTAAGCTGATATATAGGTGTTATAATTTCTATGTCATTTGGTCTCTGGTTGAAAGTTGTCTCATTGGCATTGTGACCTTATTTTTTTGTCTTTGACCTTTGGTATCTGGTGGATAGTCCTGAGGGATAGTTACATTTGCAATCAAACCACATCTCCACATTTACTATGAGTCAAAAAGCATGAGACAACAAATAATGGATTGGATTTGTCTTAAATACAAGAGAGCATATATTGCATGATACTAAGTAGCTGTTCTTTGATTATTACAGGTTAATGGAATAATTGTTTTTCCTTCATAATCTCTGAATTATCAGATAATGTTGTATATCAATATAAGCTTAATGGAATGTTAGGATGTCTTTGGGAATAATAAATTGCTATTGGAGGGATAATGCTTTATTTATCCTTCAAGATGCTTTCCAAAGTAAATTGATGGAAAGTTTTAACTTTTTTTTAAGAATCTTCAGTGATCTTAACTTTACCACATCTGAGGTTCTTAGTAGATGAAATTGGTGAAATTTCTTGTGAAAAATATAGTAATAATTTGTGACATAACTTTTGGTGGCAGGAGTCAGAACATTATAGCACATTGTTTTCATGCAAATATGATCAAGATCTGCTTTGCAGATGACTTACATGGACCTACATTTTAAACTTGCTTCATTCTAGATTGAAGTTTGTTGGAAGACTAAATAACTTATTGCCTCTCTGTCAATCTTTGGATTTTGATGGTATTTCAGAGTCACATGGTATTTCAGATCATTACAATTTGATTTAGAAAAGAAGTTAGTCTAAAATAGTAAATTTTGAGTTCTTTGGTAATTTCTCAAGATTGAATGCAATTAAATTAAAGGAAACCATTTATTGCAGAATTCTCTTAATAAAAATTATCTGGTGGTCAAATAAGAAAATCTGCTGGTCCTCTGATTAGCCGTAGGATGACTTATCATTGCTGAAATTCCTTTTATTTTGACTCTGTGGGATAAATGTTGGAATAGGAGATTCATACCCATTATAGCTTGCTGTTCTGTGTGAGCCAAAGCTCTGTGTTGAAGACTGAACTTTGACCTATAATTGTTTACTTTTTATACGACCGCAAAATTTGAAAAAATTTTCGTCGTATATTGCTATCACGTTGGCGTCGTCGTCGTCCGAATACTTTTAGTTTTCGCACTCTAACTTTAGTAAAAGTGAATGGAAATCTATGAAATTTTAACACAAGGTTTATGACCACAAAAGGAAGGTTGGGATTGATTTTGGGAGTTTTGGTCCCAACATTTTAGGAATAAGGGGCCAAAAAGGGCCCAAATAAGCATTTTCTTGGTTTTCGCACTATAACTTTAGTTTAAGTTAATAGAAATCTATGAAATTTTGACACAAGGTTTATGACCACAAAAGAAAGGTTTGGATTGATTTTGGGAGTTTTGGTTCCAACAGTATAGGAATTAGGGGCCAAAAAAGGGCCCAAATAAGCATTATTCTTGGTTTTCGCACAATAACTTTAGTTTAAGTAAATAGAAATCTATGAAATTTAAACACAAGGTTTATGACCATAAAAGGAAGGTTGGTATTGATTTTGGGAGTTTTGGTCCCAACAGTTTAGGAATAAAGGGCCCAAAGGGTCCAAATTAAACTTTGTTTGATTTCATCAAAAATTGAATAATTGGGGTTCTTTGGTATGCCGAATCTAACTGTGTATGCAGATTCTTAATTTTTGGTCCCGTTTTCAAATTGGTCTACATTAAGGTCCAAAGGGTCCAAAATTAAACTTAGTTTGATTTTAACAAAAATTGAATCCTGGGGGTTGTTTGATATGCTGAATTTAGAAATGTACTTAGATTTTTAATTATTGGCCTAGTTTTCAAGTTGGTCCAAATGGGGGTCCAAAATTTAACTTTGTTCATCAAAAATTGAATAAATGGGTTCTTTGATATGCCAAATCTAACTGTGTATGTAGATTCTTAATTTTTGGTCCAGTTTTCAAATTGGTCTACATTAAGGTCCAAAGGGTCCAAAATTAAACTAAGTTTGATTTTAACAAAAATTAAATTCTTGGGCTTATTTGATATGCTTTATCTAAATATGTACTTTGATTTTTGATTATGGGCCCAGTTTTCAAGTTGGTCCAAATCAGGATTCCATATCAAGTATTATGCAATAGCAAGAAATTTTCAATTGCACAGTATTGCACAATAGCAAGAAATATCTAATTGCACAATATTGTGCAATAGCAATTAATTTTCAATTGGAGTTATCTTTCTTTGTATAGAATAGAAGTTGATAATATATGTTGGAAATTTGCCAGACATGACTATGATGTCATTTTCTATTTTTATTTGCCAATAACTTTATGTAAATACTTCATTGGAAATTTGCCAATATAAAATGTTGCTGATGAAGCTTTTTTTCCTTATCTTATCTAAAATGTTTTTAGATAATGTATGTTGGACATTTGCCAGACATGACTATGATGTCATTTTCTATTTTTATTTGCCAATAACTTTATGTAAATAACTTCATTGGAAATTTGCCAATATAAAATGTTGCTGATGAAGTTTTTTTTATTGTTTTATACAATAAACAATGTATATTCACTTTTACTACCAACCAATCTTTACCATTCAGTGATAACAAGCACTTTATTTTACATTTTAATATTTTATGATGTATTTAAAAGAGTAGTTATTGTTGCAAACTCCATTAGAAATTTGAATTGATATCAGTTTTGGAAAAAGGGAAACGGGGATGTGAAAAAAAAGGGGGGGTTTAATTTTTTCTCATTTCAGATTTCATAAATAAAAAGAAAATTTCTTCAAACATTTTTTTGAGAGGATTAATATTCAACAGCATAGTGAATTGCTCAAAGGCAAAAAAAATATTTTAAGTTCATTAGACCACATTCATTCTGTGTCAGAAACCTATGCTGTGTCAACTATTTAATTTTAGATTTAAAAAGTTTGAAGAAGAAATCTTTAATTGATTTGTAAAATCTTGACATTTGTTTTGTGTAAAAAAAAAACATGTAATGTCAAAAATTTGATCACAATCCAAATTCAGAGCTGTATCACGCTTGAATGTTTTGTCCATACTTGCCCCAACTGTTCAGGGTTTGACCTCTGCGGTCGTATAAAGCTGCACCCTGCGGAGCACCTGGTTCAAATTGTGACTTGGATAGCTGAGAGTTCGTCTCATTGGCACTCTTACCACATCTTCTTATATCTATATAGATTTCAACAATCTTATATCACAATTTATATTTGATATTGCCCATCTAATTCACACTGCACTTTTAATTCTCCCTTTTAAGAAACTTATAAAGCCATTGCATCTAATATGTAAAGCTTACATGAAAGTGGTTATGTCTAGGGCCATGTATACATGACTGCCGTCATTATACCAACATAACTGTGAGTTACGTCTTTCATATACATAAATATAATTGGCATAGTCTTTAAATTTTTGTTCAAAATCAAGCAGCTGAAACCAAATTGATTTAATTGATAAATTCACCTTTTAAACTACTCGAGTTAAGTACAAAATATTTATCTGTCTATTGATGCTTCTCTTCCGGAAATAATTCAGATGGCACAAAAAATGGTAAAAATCCTGGAAGACCTCATTAAAGAATTACAAAGTCCTTGATAAAAGTGTGTCTTCCTTCAGTAGTTCAGTGGTGTTTCTTTACATCAAAGTGGCCTCTTAATTGCTATAAAGTAAATAACTGATATATAACCCTGCAAATTTATAAACATCAAAGTTTAGCCTGTTTCTGGCAGATTGTAAAGTAAGACTCCATCTGAGACGGAATTAAGTAGAAATTTTGATGAGAAACAAGACTATTAGGAATACCTTTATGCAAGGTAAGATGATTTATTAACAAGGTTGAAATTATTCTATATTTAAAAAAAAGGTACATAATTGTCAGGTACTGTATTAAATTCAGCAATTATTGCTTGCATTTATTATTGCGATTTAATCACTTTAGACTTAAATGTGATTGTAATTTTTATGATTTTGAGAAATCCTGGTTAAATGAAATAAAATATTTCAAGATGCAAGTTTAAATTGTGACGGTTAAAGTCGATTTCAATAGTCCAAATACCCCCCCCCCCCCCTTGGAAATTCCTGGCTACGGGCCTGATTTACAACTCTGTCGCAAACTTTCGCAATAATTGCTGAGTTTACAGTAACTGAAATAATGGTTTTTCAGTAAAATTTTGATAATTGGTTAGTACCTGTTGCATATTTAGGATAACTCCATTCAATGGGTCTGGAAATATTATTTTGTTGGTAAATTGAAAGTCATTGCTCATCCTTGAGGGACAGGAACCCTACAACGCAATAAGACAAAAGCTTGAAGATAATCTAAAAGTCAATGGGTCTGGAAATATGATTCCATAGGTAAATTGAAATTAAGTCGCTGCTCATCTTTGAAGGACAGGAAACCTACAACGCAATAAGACAAAAGCTTGAAGATAATCTGAATGTCAAATGTGTTTTGTTTATTATTAATTTTGCATTTGCCGAATTAAAGCTTAATGCTGCATACAGTATTTACTGTAGAAAAATCAATGTCATTAGCAAATTAAGTGATTAACCCACAAATCTAGTACACATGTAGAGTTTATAAAAGGCATCATTATACAATTATAATCTAAATTATTCACAAGCAAAACTATTGTAGATAATCTTTGAATGTCAAGTTAGTTATTAAATGTCTAAAATAGACCAGGAAATATAAAAAATTATACAATTTTAAAATTATTGTTATAAGGTGCTCTGGAAGTTTAGTGTACTGCATATTGGTGGTCATTGGTAAGCTTATACTGTTTTAAATCCTGCCACATTCTGTATGTATGTGCCTGTCCCAAGTCGGGAGCCTGTAATTCAGTGGTTGTTAATTGTTACATTTGATGTGTTACATATTTGTTTCTCGTTTATTTTTTGTACATAAATTAGGCCTTTTGTTTTCTCGTTTGAATTGTTTTACATTTGTCATTTTGGGGACTTAATAAATTATAGCTGAATTTGTGGTATGGGCTTTACTCATTGTTGTTTAAAGGCATATAGTTGAATGACCTATAGTTGTTAATTTCTGTGTCATTTTGGTCTCTTGTGGAGAGTTGTCTCATTGACAATCATATCACATCTTCTTCTTTATATTAGATTAAATGAATGAATGTTTGTCTAGCTTTGGTTTGAGCACAATTGTATGATTTTATAAACTGCAATACTTAAAAAAAGACAATTTGAATACAGTATGAAAAAATATTATTTGTAAAAAAAAAATCATTAAAATTTATAACTATGTAAAATTCTGTAATGGACAACATATAATACTATGAATATAGAAATATATCAACGACACCTTTCAACATTTGTTTATACTGCTAGTAAAAATCAACTTCCTAAGAAATGCAGTTATCAAAACTTGATGTGGTAAAAAACATAAGTGTTTCTCCTTTCTCATTTTTTATATAGATTATATAGATTAGACCATAGGTTTTCCTGTTTGAATGGTTTTACAGTAGTCATTTTGGGGGCCCTGTATAGCTTGCCATTTAGTGTGAGCCAAGGCACTATGTCATACTTTGATCATTCATGGTTTTTGTCGAGCCTGCAAGGTCGACATCGGTACAGTGATCCGGCGGCTACTGCTACGGCGGCGACGTTAGCTAACTTGTTTTCATATATATATATCATTTTATTCTGGTATCACCTAAGTTGGACAAAGGTATACAGAAAAACACATTAGTTTACATTACATTGCATATATGTACATTTGTTGAGGAAGCATTAAATATGAGTTTTTGTCGAGCCTGCAACTTTTGTTGCAGAAAGCTCGACATAGGGATAGTGATCCGGCGGCGGCGGCGGCGGCTACGGCGGCTACGGCGGCGGTGTTAGCTCACTTCTTAAAAGCTTTATATTTTAGAAGGTGGAAGACCTGGATGCTTCATACTTTGTATATAGATGCTTCATGTTACAAAGTTTCCGTCAGTCACATGTCCAATGTCCTTGACCTCATTTTCATGGATCAGTGACCACTTGGAAAAAAAGTTCAAATTTTTTGTAATGTTGAATTCTCTCTTATTATAAGTAATAGGATAACTATAGTTGATATGTGCGTACCTTGCAAGGTCCTTATGTCTGTCAGACAGTTTTCACTTGACCTCGACCTCATTTCATGGATCAGTGAACAAGGTTAAGTTTTGGTGGTCAAGTCCATATCTCAGATACTATAAGCAATAGGGCTAGTATATTCGGTGTATGGAAGGACTGTAAGGTGTACATGTCCAACTGGCAGGTGTCATCTGACCTTGACCTCATTTTCATGGTTCAGTGGTTATAGTTAAATTTTTGTGTTTTGGTCTGTTTTTCTCATACTATATGCAATAGGTCTACTATATTTGTTGTATGGAATGATTGTAAGGTGTACATGTCTAGCGGGCAGATGTCATGTGACCTTGACCTCATTTTCATGGTTAAGTGGTCAAAGTTAAGTTTTTGAGTTTTGGTCTTTTTATCTAATACTATATGCCATAGGTCAACTATATTTGGTGTATGGAAATATTTTATGATCTTTATGTCAGTCGCCCAGGTTTTATTTGACCTTGACCTCATTTTCACGGTTCATTGCACAGTGTTAAGTTTTTGTGTTTTGGGCTATTTTTCTTAAACTATAAGTAATGGGTCAACTATATATGTTGTATAGAAGCATTGTTAGCTGTACATGTCTGCCTGGCATGGTTCATCTGACCTTGACCTCATTTTCAAGGTTCATTGGTCTTTGTTTAGTTATCTTGGTTAATGTTAAGTTTATGTGACAGTTGTAATAAAGCTTAGCCATATACTTAGGACTATCAACATAATATCAATGATTAGTATAGAAGGCGAGACATTTCAGCGTGTGCACTCTTGTTTACAATGGTATGATCAGTATAGCCGACAGGTTAACATCAGAGAGTTCAAAGGTTTATATTTTAGAAGGTGAAAGACCTGGATGCTTCATACTTTGTATATAGATGCCTCATGTTACGAAGTTTCCGTCAGTCACATGTCAAATGTCCTTGACCTCTTTTTCATGGTTCAGTGACCACTTGAAAAAAAGTTCAGAATTTTTGTAATGTTGAATTCTCTCTTATTATAAGTAATAGGATAACTATATTTGGTATGTGCGTACCTTGCAAGGTCCTTATGCCCGTCAGACAGTTTTCACTTGACCTCGACCTCATTTCATGGATCAGTGAACAAGGTTAAGTTTTGGTGGTCAAGTCCATATCTCAGATACTATAAGCAATAAGGCTAGTATATTTGGTGTATGGAAGGACTGGAAGGTGTACATGTCCAACTGGCAGGTGTCATCTGACCTTGACCTCATTTTCATGGTTCAGTGGTTATAGTTAAGTTTTTGTGTTTTGGTCTGTTTTTCTCATACTTTATGCAATAGGTCTACTATATTTGTTGTATGGAATGATTGTAAAGTGTAGATGTCTAGCGGGCAGATGTCATCTGACCTTGACCTCATTTTTTTGCGGTTCAGTGGTCAAAGTTAAGTTTTTAAGTTTTGGTCTTTTTATGTAATATTATATGCCAAAGGTCAACTATATTTGGTGTATGGAAATGTATTATGATCTATATGTCAGTCCCGCAGGTTTATTTGACCATGACCTCAATTGCATGGTTCATTGCACAGTGTTAAGTTTTTGTGTTTTGGTCTATTTTTCTTAAACTATAAGTAATAGGTCAAATATATTTGTTGTATGGAAGCTTTGTTAGCTGTACATGTCTGCCTGGCATGGTTCATCTGACCTTGACCTCATTTTCATGATTCATTGGTTTTTGTATAGCTATCTTGGTTGATGTTAAATTTATGTGACAGTTGTAATAAAGCTTTATACTTAGGACTATCAACATAATATCAATGATTTGTAAAGAAGGCAAGACATTTCAGTGTGTGCACTCTTGTTCTTTTAAAAATTGTGACTTAGATGAAAATTGTCTCATTGACATTCATACCACATCTTCTTATATCTATAGATTGCAACAATCTATTTTAAGACAAACTGATAATGATGGAAACGGATCTATATTGAATCTTATTAAATTGATTCTTGATGAAAGTAACATGACTAAAGATCTGAAGATATCCCTCTTATCCTGAAGATGTTCATAACAATCCCACATGATGGCCTTGGAATGGACAATTTGATATAAACAATTTCCAACCTCGGCATCGGAAACAATGTAATTTGTTATTTTATATATGATTTTGCTTTAGGGGTCATCCAAATTGTCAACCCTTTTCCAAAGTGTACAAAACAAACACCAATTAAACTTTATACAGGCAAAATTATTTCTTTGGACATTATGTAAAAGTACATGGCCACGTCCACTTGTATTTGTAATATTTGTATTTTTATACGACCACAAAAATTTTCAATAAAAAATTGGTCGTATATTGGTATCGCATTGGCGTCATTGTACTCCGTAGTCGTCGTCGTCCGAAGATATTTGGTTTTCGCACTCTTAACTTTAGTAAAAGAAAATAGAAATCTATGAAATTTAAACACAAGGTTTATGACCATTAAAGGAAGGTTGGGATTGATTTTTGGTGTTTTGGTCCCTACTGTTTAGAGATTAGGGGCCAAAAAGGGCCAAAATAAGCATTTTTCTTGGTTTTTGCACAATAACTTTTGAATAAGTAAACATAAGTTAATAGATATCTATGAAATTTTAACACAAGGTTTATGACCACAAAAGGAAGGTTGGATTGATTTTGGGAGTTTTGTTCCCAACGAATTAGGGGACAAAAGGGTCCAAAATTAAACTATTTTTGGTCCCTTTTTCAAATTGGTCTACATTAAGGTCCAAAGGGTCCAAAATTAAACTTACTTTGATTTTTTTACAAAAATTGAATTCTTGGGTTTTTTTGATATGCTGAATCTATACATGTACTTAGTTTTTCGATTATGGGCCCAGTTTTCAAGTTGGTCCAAATCGGGGTCCAAAATTAAACTTTGTTTTCCAAAATTGAATACTTGGGTTCTTTGATATGATGAATCTAACCATGTATTTAGATTTTGGATATTGGAATACCACAAAGGGATGGTAAGAATTGTCTTTGGGAGTTATGGCTCAAACCATTAAGGAATAAGGTGCAAAAAAGGTGGAAAAAGGGTTTCCAGGTTAATGGACAATTACTTAAGTACAAAACATAATTTAAAAGCAGTGTAAGGTTGGTAATTGAAACTAATTTTAATAGCTCACCTAAACTGCTCTTAAATTATGTATATTGGAAATTTGTACTTTGTTATTTATAAATTCAATTGGAAATTTGCCAAAATCTTTAGTTTAATGAACTTCATTGGAAATTTGCCAATATAAAATGTTGCATTGGAGTTATCTTTCTTTGTCCATATAAATAGTAGTCAAATCAACTTAAATCATGACTGTATGACATTTTATATTTTATGATGTATTTAAATGAGTAGTTATTGTTGAAAACTCCATTAGAAATTTGAATTGAGATCATTTTTGGAATAAGGGAAAGGGGGAGGTGAAAAAAAATGGTGGGGTTCAATTTTTCTTATTTCAGATTTCAGAAATAAAAAGAAAATTTCTTCAAATATCAAAGGATTAATATTCAACAGCATAGTGAATTGCTCAAAAGCAAAAAAAACATTTTAAGTTCATTAGACCACATTCATTCTGTGTCAGAAACCTATGCTGTGTTAACTATTTAATCACAATCCAAATTCAGAGCTGTATCCAGTTTGAATGTTGTGTCCATACTAGACCCAACCGTTCAGGGTTCGACCTCTGCGGTCATATAAAGCTGGGCACTGCGGAGCATCTGGTTATTCATCTGATGAGTTAAGTCTTTTTAATGATCAACTGATTATCATAGTTGGTTCTTATGTTGTACTGTTTCCACATAAATTATAGGCCGTTACGTTTTCTATTTTGATTTGTTTAACATTGAAATTTTGGGGCCTTTTATAGCTGACAATACGGTATGGGCTTTGCTCATTGTTGAAAGCCATAGGGAGACCTATAGTTGTTAATTTCTGTAGTCATTTGATCTCTAGTGGAGAATTGTCTCATTGGCAGTGACTCAAACCACATCTTCTTTTTTAAATTAGTATTTTTATGTAGGTAGTTGAATTGTAAAGTCTTTCAGAGGATAACAAAATATAATGTCTTTTGAAATTGAAGATGTTTATAGAAAATTCTGTAATCATGAAGATAAATAAGGATTGGTTATATAATGCAACTGTAATTAACAAGAAGAAGGGATCGTCTCTTAAACCTTTGAACTTATTTATTATTATTAATTACTGTCTCAGATTTTGAAAAACCCTAATAACAAAAAATTCGCTCTCTTTTACATATTCACCAGACATTGAGTTCTGGAAATCTATGGCAGTAATTAGCTGACTTTAGTGCATCCAAATTAATGTGTTGGCATAATTTAGCTTTTACAATAAGAAGAAAATTGAAAATGAGGCAAAAATATTCAAATTAAACATGAAACTCTGATTTAATCAATTTTTTTTTCATTTAGAAAAGCATGAAAAGATCAAAATATGATAATGTTTCAACTATGTTGAAACATGAAAAGATTACATTAAACATGTAATGATTGCAATTATTCAGCACCACAGTGTGACAATCATAATCCATAACAAGCAGATAATTAATTAATTAGTTGTAGGAATGGAAAAGTGAAGTAAGGTTAAGATAGAATATATATATGGCTTAACTCTCACAGTTTTAATACTTTGTGAACAAATTAATTTGAATTTGTGTCTCACCCTCTGTCTTGCCGTCTCACCCTCTGTCTTGCCTGGACAAAGTCTCTGATTTGGGGTACTGTTGTTGGCACTGCATGGTCAATGTCCATGACACCATGACCAGGCATCAATAATTAACTCAATTTTGTGATTTAAAGTCAATTTTAGGGAAATCCCACCTATGATAGGTCATTGATATTTTGGGAAGTTATTAATAAAAACAATAAAAAAAAATTATGTTCAAGAGTACCCAAAAAACATATAGAGGGAAACTTAAAGCAGTCTTGAATTACAATAGATGTTATTTTACAGGTGTGGACTGAAACTTAAGTGTACACAACATATGTTTTGAAAAGGCAGTGTGAATTCTGCCTTCATTTTTATCCTTAGTCCATGGGAGAACCACTGCTGGCCTGAACAAAAGGAGAGTTTCATAATGTTCAACACCAAAGTATGATGAATGCATAGTTGTGTTTCACCTGCTTTAATATAAAAATCAGCATAATAATATTCTAATTAAGGGATAATAATTCTACTACTATAGTTGCAGTAAACATTAGTGCTAATTTAGTGTTGGTTTCAAATCTGTGTCGTTTAATTGATTTGTATGTAGGTGTAATGAACGGTAGACACATCCACAACAGTCATCCCCGATTGTATCTCCAAGTTTATCAATATTGCGTTAGTATACAGACTGCTCTCAGTTCTACTCTGGTCGGTAAGAAAGATTTTGATTTAATATTCTATATTGAATGTTACATTTTGATAATAATTTGTCTGGAAATGTTTCATAAGTTTTCAATGGTAAATATTACGATCCATATTTGGTTTGAACTTGAGACATTCAGTTTATGATTTTAAGTTTGATATTTTTTCTGAAATTATTTTTATGATTTGTTTTTTGAACAACCATTTAAATTTTTAAATTTTTCAAATATTTAAACAGTATTTAAATTACATATAGACAGTGATATACTTCATGTGTATCACTCTCTGCTGTCGTTGTGTACTCATTCTAATGTGATTTTCAAGAATACTAGTAGTTGATAGTGTGTGTCCAGATGCACATATATGTGTCTAACTCATATTTAAAAATATTTGAAATTTTAAACAATAGATTTGAATTGTATTAAAATTTTAGATTTACAAATATCGTAGCAGGGCATTGATAGTTTGATTGAAAAAATGATCAAACTGGATCTTAATTTCAGTCAGATTGTTGAATTATCATATTTTATATATTAACAAGATGAAGGACAGCAATAAAAGTGTTGTGATTTTAGATATATAAATTATTTGTACAGACATTCACCCCTTATGTTTTTAATTATTTGAAAGGTCATAACCATTAATTATATATTGATACCACATACTTCATAAAAAACCTTGACTGGAGTTAATCTGTTGTAAACTGATGGTATAATAAGATAATTTATGGCTGAATGTCCCTATGATCACGAAATAACAAGCCAATGTAAAATATCAGCCATTAATTGGATGTTGTTTATAATGTACTGTTCATTCTAGAGGTTACTGGCCGATCTAAGGTAGCTGTTTTCATCATTAAATATTCTCCATATAGCAGAGTTTGAGAAAAATATTTTAAAAGGCAGTTTTTGCATGAGAAAGATGTTGTACATTGGGCATTCTTGTATGTTTCATATTACGAAGCTTCTGTATAAATAAAGATTATTTGTTATTTAAAGTCCTCATGGTTTTGATCTGTATTATTATGTTGATTTGATTGATTTGATTTTTGGTGTTTTAATGCCACTTTTAAGCACGGCATTTAGGCTATTTCGTGGTGGCCAGTTATTATTGATGGAGTTTAAGCCAAAGTGCCTGGAAAAACCATGACCTTTGATAGGAAAACTGGCAATCCTTAGTCGTCAATAAAGATTAAAGTCTTGTGCACCGGCACTAGCAAGGTTATAAGACGTCACAACCTCAGTGTTGAGACTGGCTTGATAGTGACTAAAGTAGTAACTACTGAGACGACTCAGCCACAGATGCCCCCTTATTATGTTGAACTGTACATATGAGTGTTTTTCTCATACACCAGGCAATCACTTCCTGTTTTGCTTAACAATGATTTTTTATTTTACATAAGGTAAGACCACCCGCTCTTACAATAAGGGGTCTTGCAGGTTCTTGTTGTTACCTTCCTGTCACTTCTACATTTCTTTTGGTTGTTGTTGATAGCTTGCTGTCTCATGTAATTATATTTTAAAATATTTGCCTATATTGATATGAGTCTTAGATGCCTCTTGTGTTGCAAAGAGAGTTTGATACAATTAGGAGATAACTGTATTGTATTTTAAGCTCCGACGGCATCAATTGGGGATTTGATGGTCGCAAATTAAGTTTACTTGCGACGCGTTAGCGGAGACAGTAAACAGGTATTTGCGACCATCAAATCCCCAATTGATGCCTTCGGAGCTTAAAATACAATATTGTTATCTCCATTCTAATGAAACTGACAGAAAACAACGTTAAAATCTGTCATATGCTGTCTGCGCTTGCGCGTACGTCCCATAGCATCAATTGTCAATTGATGCTATGTAAGAAAGTGACGTTATCCAATCAAAATGAATGTTACAAACGTTGTTGCATTACAATTTAGATTTAAGGGGACAAATTTTAAACACCTAAGGGAGTAAACTCTTTATAAATCAGATAATCGTTTTAATCGAATACTAATAAAGAGAAATCATCAATATAAGTGTTTGTCTCTATCCAATATATTACAATGAAATTAATTCTGTAAATTGTATCATCATCACAGGTTCAAATTTTTTTAACATTTTATATTTTATTATTTTTGTCAATAATTCAAAGTAAATATTTTTTTAAATCAATCCAATACGACCTTGACCTTGAGATTCTGATTATATAACTTCCTGAGTAGTAAGTGTCAAGGTCATTTGTCTTTATTATAAGCTCTTTATATACCAGTGATAGGTTAAATAGAATTGTCAATTATATCTTAAAATCAGTAGCACTTCTTGTCAAATTGATCCTTACCTAGATTATACTGACTTTTAAGTGATCTTTCTTGGAATGTCGTCTTTACATCACAGTTTATGACCATAGAAAATGTCTAGATCGATATACAGTAACTGGACTCCTGGATATTTGTTCTGTAGAAAAGAACCCAATTTATCCTTAATTGAATGACTGACAGACAGAAGCTGGGGGTCACATTGTGACTCACAGAAAGTGCATCCTTGTCCTTAATTAATAGACCATTATGCTGGGGGGCTTTGGCTCATGGAAATGTTTTCCTTGGCTTTAATAGATAGACCCATGCTTGTGGCTTTTGGATTTCCATTATTTTTAATTGATAAATCCATGCTCAGGGATCTTAAGGCTCATTGGAAAGTGTTCCTAAGAATTGTATTTAATTGATAGACTGACAGACCAATGCTGGGGCCAGGGTCCTTTGACTCCTGAAAAATGCACCCTTGTCTGTATCTGATAAGACTGTTGAAATATGCTGAGGGCTTTTTTTATTCCTGGAGAGTGCTTCCTTATCTGTCATTGATTGACTGCCAACCTTAATTCTTGGGGTCTTTTTTTACTCACAAAAGAGTTCCTTTAAAGTAATAGGATATCACATGGCAATATTTTAATGGTAATGATGTTTATAAAGCCTGTGAATATAGATATGAACAAGGTAAACTCATTGATTCTTTGAATAAAAATATTTCTTCTGAAAGGATATCAAAATAAAGAGTTATAGAGATATTCAGTATGTTTTGTTGTATTTTATAATATTTAAGAGTCAAATCTGTGACAAGTCTCTAGTTTGTGTCATTCTCTCAGTTCACTTGAAGTTGATATTGAGACTACGGGACATAATTTTGACTCTTACGCATGTAAAAGGTTTCAGCACCTCTGTCTGGACATGCCAGTCCAATCATCTTCAAAAGTTCAAAATTGTTTTCAAGAGATGACTGAAAAATCAAATCTGTATGTATTATATATACTTTTGAGGGTGGAACTTACTTTAACATTGATGGGTTAATCTATTATGCTTTGAAATTTAGTCACTGTGTGTCTCAATGACAATGGTAGATTCCCATAGCATAAATATGTCATCTTTTACAGTTGTAGGTTTTTATAAGTGGATAAATACTAGTTTACTCAGCCAGGAAATTATACCACTTGTGAAACAATATAATCACAGTTAAACACATATTACATTGTGTTATTTATTGAGTTGAGATTTCCTATTTGATAAATATAGCAAATAATAACAAAATAAATCTGAGTATTGTTTGTAAAATTCATGAAAATAAACTTGATTGAATATTATCATTATATTTAAAATAGTATGTTTTCCTGTCTAAATACTTTACATAAGAATTGCACTGCATTATTCAACTGGTCCCTTAGTCTTTTTTCACCTATTTGATGAGCTCCTACTACAAACAAAGATCTTCGTTTAATTGCTTCCTAATAATAAGAAAATCTTGCAAATTTCATCTTCTATTGCAGCTGGTTTGAACTCGTAAGCTGAATTTGAATATTTCTGTAAATCACTGAGGAAGTTATTTATATTTTGATTTCTTTTTCAGATGTGACACTGCTCTGAGTTTAAGAAGTTACAAGTAAGTTCTTGTTTCTATTTTTTTTAGTTAGTTATATGTTAAAAATCCTACACTCCTTTTTCAGTGAAGCAGATTTTTGGTCTTTATTTGTTGACGTCTAACTAACAAATAGAGACTGTAGACGAAGTAAGAACATAGCCTTAACATAAGTATTTAGATTACTGTCATATGTATTACAACTAATTCACTTTTTTATAAGATTTCAAAAAGGATCTTTTTTAGTGTTTTTTGACAAATTTTACCAATTCCTCGAAATCTAAAACCAACAAGGGGTGTCAGGTGGCATGGAAGTATTAAAAATGTCCGAGTTAAGATGATAGACCAGAAATGTTTAGAAGTAAGGTCCATCTAAGTCTATATAACTCCCGATCAAGTTTATAATGTTATGTTCCAAGGTTTGTAGACATTTAACTTACAGTAGTGTGATTTTATGAGTGCATGAGTGAAAGACTTAAAATTGGATTAGAAAATGAACTTGAAAAATAACTTTTTTCTTGAACTATTCATTAAATGTAGGCTTAAATGTGATTTTACTACAAATAATCCAAGATCATCCAAAGGTTATTTGTTTCTTCTATTAATTATAGTTGGTTTGAAATTGTATGGCAGTATAACCTTTTAATTTCCTCATTTGCAATATGAAGAAATAGATTGAAGCTAAATACATTTTGTAGAAATACATAGGCGGATCCAGGGGGGGGCCTGGGGGGCCCGGGCCCCCCCCCCCCCCCTTTTGTGGGAAAAATTTGGTTGATTATATAGGGAATCATTGAAGCATGACTGGAGAGGGCCCCCCCTTAGGTCAGTCAGCGGGCCCCCCTTAGGTCAGTCAGCGGGCCCCCCTTAGGAAAAGTTCTGGATCCGCCACTGAAATATTAAAGATGTTTATTCAAATTACAATTTGTTCACAAAATAAAACGTATATAATAATGAACCCCTTAATCTCTCAAACCCCCACCTCTATGAAGTAAAATTATTAGAAAAATTTCATTTTACATAAGCCATTATCATGGTGAATTATCTTAAATTATAATAACCTTGACTTTTAAGTGGTCAAGTGGTCAGTTCTGGTTATCAATTCCTTCAACTAGACATTCTCTTTCTTTAAATTTCCTAGAAAATAAATCACAATACTTTCTTGTTTGACGTGTGTGTATGAATGACTTGTCTTTGATTGTCACTGATTCCACATAACCTGGTCGTTAGGAAAGGAATGGAGATTTACAAAGTAGCTTATTTCAGACTGCTATGATACAAGGTTTATTAGTAGGGATTGTTAGACTGGATAATTCTGTATTATTTCAGACTGCTATGATACAAGGTTTATTAGTAGGGAAATGGATTGTTAGACTGGATAATTCTGTTTTATTATTGTATTGTTGTTCGCTCTCAAGCTTTTGATTTCATTCTCTCAGATCCTTGACAAATTCTGCTAAATTAAATGTAATACACGATATTTCTAAGGGAACCAAATCAATGGTTTCAAGAAAAATTGACAAGCAATTTCTGTGAATGTATTGACCCTTTGAATAACGGTATAATAACCCGTCTGAAGACGGCTATTGAGCATGGGAAATTGTGAGTAATGACTGGAATCGTATCGCAGTACATGTTTGGAGGCTACAATTAATATACTAAACACGCAGTACACTATCCAAGGCTACAATTAATATACTAAACACAGTACTGTGTAAAACTATGTGACACAACATCAACAGCTGGGACTTACTCTTTATGTTTAGATCCGCTGATTTTACCAGGATATATTTCATATTCTGACAAAATCAATCAGCTATCTTACGTTGTCTGTTTTGTTGTAATTTAAATGATGCTGCTGCTGAAATACAAGTTTGACAGTATATTATGGGTATAATATGGTAGTTTGTCATTTGGAAAGCTGATACATTTAATGGGAGATGTAGTGTTAATTGGGGATCATAAACAGTTAAAAAAAAAAGGATCTAAGCTATTCAATTAGTTGGTTTAACATAATTAAGTGTAAAAAGTGTGATGAATTATATTTGTGGATAACATGCAGTAATTCAATGTTTAAATACCGAACCTGTTAATACTATGTGTAGGTGTAAACATATTATAATCAGTGATAATTGGATAGTGAATTAAGGACATTTGCTGTGATCATGATTGTTATGGCATTTCATGTTATAAGTCACGGCAAAAAAAACAAAAAGAATGATTTGCAATCTTAATGCTTATGTATATATATATACATATGTGGTTATTGAAGATGAATTTACACAACAAATCCTTGACTAAAACCGAAAAATAAGAACCCAGAAGACAGGTCCTGTTTGAGTTTTAGATTAAGTAAGATGATGGTAGATAAGAGTACACAACAACATTAAATGGCTAAAAATGACCAGAACATTTATGACAGAATTTCCTTGTTAGACTTCATTTCATTTAAAATCTGTGTATTCATCAAAGCTGACATCTAAGTTAGGTAAAAAACCAATATCAATGATATATTGTAATCTTGTAACGATAACAAAAAATGTGGAATCCTGCAGAAGACATTATCGCAATTAATTGAATCGGATAACTATGCAGTGAAGATGAAATTCTTCCAATCATTAAATTGACAAACTGGAATAAAACACATTAGGGATGTGATAAAGTCTGTGTTATGAAAATGTTTTCAAGAAGTAAAAAAGAAAGGTAAGAGATAGATAGTAAGTTATGGCATTGAACTTAAAGATCATGTGATGTGAAGGTTAAAGGTCAGGTGATGGGAGGGTTAGAGGGTCAGTTAATTAGAGGAGTTATAGGTTTTGAATATCTGTAGTTTAATATTAGAGCATTGAGGGATTTTAGGCAATCAATATCTAATTTATTATATTAAATCACTTCAAGGTCGTACTAAAATCTTTCGTTTATTAGTACTATAACCATGACAACTGTTTGAATACTATAATCATTACATTTATCTAACAAGAAGCCTGCAGATAATTGTTTGTTTTTGGGGTGGGTTTTTTCGGGGGGGAGGGGGGCTTTTGGGACTGCGTCTAGCCAACCCCACCCTTATGATGATAGTGCTAGTGGGGCATCCGTGTACTATGGATACATTCTTGTTTTGTTAGTTAAATCTTTGACTTTTCCTTTATATCTGAGTTAATTGTTGTGAATAAGTATCAGATACTGAACTGATTAAGAAAGATCGAAGTATTGAATAATCACTTTGTGACATTTTAGTATTTTTAGAAAACTGACCTTTTTGACGACACGTCTTTTCCTCTATCGATCATCGATAACTTTGTTATGTCCGTCACTTTCCCGTTAATTCTTATAGAACCGAGACATATTGAATTTCTGTTACCACATTCTAATACAAATTGACACTAAAAGCTTTCAAACCATTTTCTACTTTGTTTTTCGTTAAATGATTTTTATGGTACAATTTCAGATGCTTATTTAATTATAATTGTTTGAAATTTTTAGAATGTTGTCATGTGGTTAAAGTTCAGAAATTGCTTAATGTTGTACTTAGCATTTTATATTTTTTTTATGGACACTTGGTTTATTTTTATTTATTAGTTAAATATTTGACTTTACAGTTATTTTAGGAACCATACAGTACTCAAACATTTCTGAGTGTCAATATAAAAAGAAGATGTGATATGATTGCCAATGACACAATTCTCCAGAATAGACAAAATAACACAAAAATTAACAACAAAGTCACTGAACAACCTTGAACAATGAGGAAAGCAGATACATATAAAAAAAGTAGATGAGGTATGATTGCCAATGAGACAACTCTCCACATTGAATATGACATAGAAATTAACAACGTAACTGTATGGCCTTCAACAGCAAAGTCAGCTATAAAATACATGTACCTGGAAATTACAAATGTAAAAGAATTCAAATGCGAAAAGTTAAAACGGCCTAATTTATGTACAAAATATTAAAGAAGAAAAGGCCATCATGTAATTAAAGCCGCTACAAGGCAGCACTCGCACCCGCAAAGTGGAAAGGGATTAATATAAGTTGCAAAACTTGTTTCAGAATCCACTATAAATAAATATGTTTAAATTAAATTAAATGTAAGATCAAATGCATATTTTTTTTATGTGGATACCTTCATTCATAAGAAATGATTAAAATAGAAGAAACTTTCTTAAAATCAATGTAAGACTGTACTCTATCCTAGCCAAATAGTCACCCATTAAACTGAGAATGAATCGTGAGCAAGATGTATAATTATCTCCCTTTGAGTTTGTTATTTTGTTATAATTATCTCCCCTTGTGAGTAAGATGTATAATTATCTCCCTTTGAGTTTGTTATTTTGTTATAATTATCTCCCCTTGTGAGTAAGATGTATAATTATCTCCCTTTGAGTTTGTTATTTTGTTATAATTATCTCCCCTCGTGAGTAAGATGTATAATTATCTCCCTTTGAGTTTGTTATTTTGTTATAATTATCTCCCCTTGTGAGTAAGATGTATAATTATCTCCCTTTGAGTTTGTTATTTTGTTATAATCTTGGAAGGTTGATTTTTCCAATAATAAACAAGAATAACCCTCTCCTTGGCATTCTATGTGATTGATTATAAAGGTAGATTATGTGTTTCTTTATCAATCTCCATTACCAGACTTTACTTTTGGCTTGGTAAAAAAGCTCTACAGAGCTTATGTTTGTAGCATTTCATGTAACCCGACTTAAAATAAATTTTCAATGTCAATGGTGTAGGTCTAAAACTTATTAGTTCTGTCTTTAAACAGATTGAATCAGATTTATCCCAGAAAATTGTACAGAAAATAAGGTCAGAGATGATACAATGACTTAACTTCTGTGATGAAGAAATTTCTCAGCATCTGATAAAATGTATGACATTAAAATTGATGTTGAAATAGAATAGAACAGCAGAGTTGAATTAAAAAACATATAAGCCAATTGATTATTTTTTACATCAAAACCATAAATAAATATGAGATTGATATCATATTGATTTTAACTGGGAAATAGTATTAAGTAATTGTACCAGTTTATATGTAAATGAGATTTAAATTTATAAAAAAGGTGCATTTATTTATAGGCTCAGGGGAGAAGGGTAACTCTACATGGTGTAGGATTGTACTATTTATTATATTAGCTCAATAATTGGAACTATGTCCAGTGCACGATGTTTTGTCGATATTGTCAACATCGCAATGTCAACTTTATAGTGTCGTTATTGTGTTTACATTGTATCCTATCAATATGTTCTATACCTTTCTGTTTACATCGTTCACATCGTATACATCGGGATGTTGACAATATCGTGTCGACATCGTGTTTATATTGTATTTATATATATAAAGTCTATACCTTTCTGTTTACATCTTTCACATCGTATACATCGGGATGTTGACAATATCGTGTCGACATCGTGTTTATATTGTATATATATAGAGTCTATAGCTTTCTGTTTACATCGTTCACATCGTATGCATCGCGATGTTGACAATAACGTGTCAACATCGTGTTTATATTGTATATACATATATAAAGTCTATACCTTTCTGTTTACATCGTTCACATCGTATACATCGCGATGTTGACAATATTGTGTCAACATCGTGTATATATATAGTCTATACCTTTCTGTTTACATCGTTCACATCGTAAACATCGAGATGTTGACAATATTGTATCAACATCGTGTTTATATTGTATTTATATATATAAAGTCTATACCTTTCTGTTTACATTGTTCACATCGTATACATCGCGATGTTGACAATATTGTGTCAACATCGTGTTTATATTGTATATATAGAGTCTATACCTTTCTGTTTACATCGTTCACATCGTATACATCGCGATTTTGACAATATCGTGTCAACATCGTGTTTATATTGTATTTATATATATAAAGTCTATACCTTTCTGTTTACATCGTTCACATCGTATACATCGCGATGTTGACAATATTGTGTCAACATCGTGTTTATATTGTATATATAGTGTCTACACCTTTCTGTTTACATCGTTCACATTGTATACATCGTAATGTTAACAATATAGTGTCAACATCTTGTTGTTGTTGTATATACATTTTGTTTCGTTCTTTTTTTTTTAAATAAGTTAACATGGTTAAGCAGTTAGTTATATAGTTAAAATTGTTTTCCATTTTTCATGTCGGCGTCTTTTATTGTTAACTATGCCATATAAACTTTGCTCAATGTTAAAGGCCATACGGTTATCTATAGATGTGCCAGTTAGTATGTATGTACTGGAAACTTTACTTATTTGCAATCATACCACTTCTTTTTTTATAAATACCTTTCTGTTTAAATTGTTCACATAACAATGCTAACAATATTGTGTCAAAATCGTGTTTATATTTTATGTTGAGTCTATGGTACGTATATAAACGTTAAACTAACTGCATTTGTTTGCACCTGTCCTTAGTCAGGAATCTGTCGTTCAGTAGTTGTCGTTTGTTGAATTGTTCATACGTGTTTCTGGTTTCATGTTTTTTTACATTAGACCTTTATTTTTCCTGTTCAAATAGTTTTACACTAGTGTTATTTGTGCCCTTCATAGCTTGCTACTCGATAAAAACCAAAACTCCGTATTAATTTCAAACCTATAGGGGTATACTTATAAAAGATGTAACTTAAATAAAAAGTTGTCTCATTTGAACTTATACCGCATCTTCTTATATGTATACATCGCTATGTTAATGATGTCAACGATGTAAACAATATATAAGAGTTCAAACAATGTTAACAAAGTTGACTAGATATCGGTTTAATATTGTGTACATCCAGATGTTAACGATGTCAACGATGTAAACAATATATAAGAGTTTAAACAATGTCAACGATGTTCACACGACATCGTTTTAACCTTGTAAACATCACGATGTTAACGATGTCAACGATGTAAACAATATATAAAAGTTCAAACAATGTCAACAATGTTGACACGACATCGTGTTTACATTGTATACATCGCAATGTTAACGATGTCAACGATGTAAACAATATATAAGGGATCAAACAATGTAAACGATGTTGACACGACATCGTGTTAACATTGTAAACATCGCGATGTTAACGATGTCAACGATGTAAACAATATATAAGAGTTCAAACAATGTCAACGTTGTTGACACGACATCGTGTTTACATTGTATACATCGCAATGTTAACGATGTCAACGATGTAAACAATATATAAGGGTTCAAACAATGTAAACGATGTTAACACAACATCGTTTTAACATTGTATACATCGCGATGTCAACGATGTATACATTATATAAGGGTTCAAACAATGTAAACAATGTTGACACTATATCGTGTTAACATTGTAGATATCGCGATGTCGACAATATTGAATAAACATCCTTCATTGGACATGAATGAATAATTGGGGTTTGGCCTAGGTTCCCAACCCCGGATAAAGGGGGATTCTAACCATATGTTAACTTACCATTCAAATGCATTGATAGTCCAAAAAAAGGTGGGTTCCATCCAGAAGCCCACACCTGGATCTGCCACCGGACCCTCTGCCCTACCTGAATCTGCCTCTGATCACAGTGCTCCAGGAATATCTAGGAATAATTGTGATGATAATGGCAACCCCCCCCCCCCTTTCTGCCCTATCTAAATTTTCCCATCCAGAAGCCAACCCTTGGATCCGCCACTGGTCTCTCTGTTTTACCTAAATCTGACCCTTATCTAAGTGCTCCAGGAATATCTAGGAATAGTTGTGATGATCATGGGTTGCCCCTCCCCCTTTTTCTTCCTTACTTAAATCTGACTCTGAACACAGCTCTAGCAATTTCTAGGAATAATCCTGATGATGAAAGAAGTGATATATTCTTTATCCCATGAAAGGTCATTAAAGGTCATGTATTGTACCATAAATTACAATAATATTTCATTTCCTTTTTCTGCAAAAGCTTTATTATTTTGATTAATCAGTGCTTGCGTTAATATTTCATTTGTAGGAAATTAATTTGACTGTAATCTTTGATGACATCAGATTAGTACATCTGGAGTTCAATGACACTCTGAGGTCATAAAAAAAGCTGCCTTAAGGATGTACTGTTAATTCAGAAATTATTGCATGCATTTATTATTGCGATTTTGTCTTCTTAGACAAAAATGTGATGTTTATTTGTGATTGAGAAGAAAAAAATACAAGTTTAATTTACTAATTGCTATTATATCCCTTTCTAGTATGTTTTTAAAAACATTGCAATAATTTCTAAATTTACAGTACTTTGGTCAGGTCAAGGAACTTTTGTCAAGTGTGCCATATTCCTTTAGTTTTTTCCTACATTATAGGGTAAAATATTTGATAAACCCATTTATCTTTTTATATAAGACTTCAATAGTTAATACAAGGTGATTTACCAACATTTCATCAGATTCTAGATATCTTCTCTTTTGATTTCTACATCTACATTGTCGAAATGCAAAGGGTATATGTCCATCTGAGGCAAGTACTAGTTATAAGTTATTCAATATATTCCTATATTTCTATATGACCATGATTACTAAATAACTTCTGGTTGACAATTGTGTTCTTATCCATTTTCTAGAATTCAGAATTATTCCAGATTCTAATAATTCTATGATTATTGTTGACTTCTATATGTATTTCATGGTAAAAGAAAAAAAACCATTAAAAACTATAAAGGTCTAAGCAACAGATTTCAAATCTCTCTAAAAAATATCAATGGATTCGTTGTCTTCGCACATAGAATATTGAATATTGTTTGTTATAAATCAATTCTACTTGACTGTGATATTGAGCTGACATTTTAACCATACTGTGAAATTTGATTAAATTGTTACATTTTAATTTGATGAGAATTATGCCAATAACTGAGAAACCTACAGAGGCATCAGTCATTATAGCTGATATCAACGCAGATAATGGAAGTTGGGGGAGGAGTGTGATTTATAGCCTAGGGAGGGGGGAATCAGATTATACAACCTTCATTCTTTTAATATTGTACTTTTGTGGTTTTAAAAGCAACATCATACAGAGATTGGTATAGGATTAAAACAATGAATATGTCGCAAGGAAAAATCAAATGTTATCAAAATTATGGCAAATGTAATAATTGGAGATCATTCCGATTAAGACAAAAAAAATAGTAAACCATTCACTGGTTCAGAATTTAAAATTAAATAGTATAACTGACTATAAAAAAAAATTAATGGAGTCTAAAACATGCTAAAATTTGGAAAATTATGAGGTTTTGTTACTTCCAATATTTTATTATTTATTCCTTTTTGGTTTTTCGTCCAGAAAATATTAAGATCATGATTTTGTTTGTCTCCGAAAAGCAGTTGAGTTGAGATGACCAATGATAATCTGTTTATCGCTATTATATTTCGATATTTTTCCATCTCAAGCGAGTAGCATGATATGAAAAATTATGACAAAAAAAAAGATCAAAGGAAAATGCACAAATTAGCGATATAAATAGGACATACAGTTGTCAAACCCCTATGCACATCCTATTCAGTGCTGAGAAGAAAATTAGGACACCAACACTCATGAAAAATGACAACCTTGACCGTTAAATGACGGGAACTATGATTCAAGAGGAAGTTTCAAGTGCAGATTATAATATTACATGTCAGAAAACACATTCCTGATCCATATTGCCTTAGGTTATAGGGCAAACGTACTTACATCTCCGAGAGTGGTGACAGATTTTACTTTCCTTCAGTTATAGGATGAAATATACATCACTCTTTGAACTTATAGCATGCACTGTCCTAGAAATTTACATCATGTTGTTTAACCAGAACTTTTCATAAGGGGAGGGGCAGCTGACTGACCTAAGGGGGACCTCCAGTCATGTTTCAGTGATTCCCTATATACTCAACTAATTTTGTCACACGAAAGTGTTGGCCTGGGACCCTCAGGGACCCCTGGATCTGCCTATGACTTTAATCTTATTGCTGACATTATAATTCAACAAGTTTATATTGAGAATGTATCCAATATCACCTTTTTTATAGAAAAGTTTTTTTTATCCATTTTCAAAATGGTTCAAATTATTTAGTTCTGTTATAAAAAAGTGTTGTGTAGAACTTGAAGGATTTTTCTAGAAAATGTCTGTTGATTTGATATAATATCCATAATTGTATTTTTTTTACTTTTAAGTAATGTTGAAACTGTTATATAATATAACATACAAAATTTGTGCTGGAATCAATAAATCTTGTAGTTTGATTGGTTGATTTCTGACTCTGAATATGATTATCATGCTCGAAAGTTTTATGACCATATATATGGCCATAAAACTTAGCTCAGTTAACTTGGATTACAAAATCTTTGCTTGAAACAACAAATCCAGTATTATGATTGGTTGATTTATGTCAGTACTAGGAGTATAATAATCGTGTAAAAATTGTTATGACTGCAAGGCCAGGTCTTAGCACAAATAATGTACTCTGAGAACTTAGTAAAGATTTATGGCTGAAATTCCATATCACTCTAAAGCTGGGGTCACACATTCACGATTTTTACTGCCGTCAGTGACAGGACCATTCCCGTTTAAAATTTGTCAAAAATCTGATCAAGATCCTGTGAATCGTGGATGGAAATTCAAACTTAAATTAAAATTTGTAAAACAAATAATTTATTTACGACAACAATCAGATATTGATCAGGAAGCGTCGATATTTAACCGTTTCCAAGCGAATTTATCCCGATTATCCCGTTCTCAATCCGCTTCTAATCCAATTTTTATCTTTCACCAGGTAAATTTCGACCGAGTCTGTTACGACTGCGTCCCGATTATTCCGAATGTAATCCGACAGAGATCAGACTGTGACCAGACAGTGAACCGATGCTGAGGGAAGTTATCCGTTCGAAAATTGTCGGCATAATTGGGATCAGCAGGTACTGTCGGAACGTAATCCTATCACAGTCCGCTCTATCGCATTGCAAACGGCTTTGTCTGGTCTCAGTCGTATTGTATTCTGTAATAGTCGGGACTCTGACGTGGGTATTATTGATGAATTTCGTATTAATAACGGGACTGTTCCGGAACGGTTTTGGCAAAAACGGTTCGCAATCGACAAGATCTGGATGCAATCTGGACTCAAACGGCAGAAAACCAACAATGAAAAATTTCTCAAGATCATTCCCGTTCCACAGGACAACGTCCAGAATACACAGAACATTGTTAGGATTGTGATCCGATACAGCAGAATCTGTCACGACATAGGCACGATTGTAATCCGACTAGACTAAATTGGCTGAGTTTCCCCGAATGTTACGGGACGCACCTAGCTGTCAGGGTGCTTCGCCGAACTATTCGGACCCTTCCCGACCAGTAGGAATCTGTTACGAACTTAAACGACTGCGTTCAGACAATGATAGGACATTCCAGATAATTGAGGATAGTAATCCGACTTTTTCACTTTTCGTTTCGTATCGCTGTCTGATCTCAAACGGGAGCAATAATCGGCAATGTGTGAACCCCGCATAAAGTGTGATTCAATATACAAAAAAAAACGGTGAATTAGGTTCCTGTTTAACCTTAATAAGCAGAGTAAATTAATGTGATAAGTTTGTGTCTTGTAGAACATCTGGGTCATGTAAGTTAACATATTAGGAAAATTAGGATCACAAATAGTACTTTGTCATTTGTCCAACAATCAATCAAACAGGGCAATCACTGTTCTATCTATACCTATTTGATAATCATAGGTTATAATACCATTTAGAGTGCAAAGCTGTCAATTACCTCGATCATTTACATGAAAAAGTCACAAGAAAATTGCAATAAAGTTTAAACACCAAGAAATTTTAACTTTTTATTTGTAACAAATGAAAATGACCATGATATCTTTGAGTAAAGAATCTTGTTTTTTTGCAACTACAAATTTTTATAGTGGATAAAATTTTAAAAAAATGGTTGTTTTAATAACTGAAAAATGTGACAGGATCATAATCGCAAAAAAGTTTAATTTTGAAATTTTTGTTTTGAATTAAACAGGATTTTTCTCATTATCACAAAAATTAAAATAGCATTTAAGTCTAAAATGACAAAATCGTAACAATAAATGCTCCCCGTAATTTCTGAATTTACAGTATAGATATGTATTTAACATCAAATTCACCACAACATTTTATGATCTAGATCTGCGACCTTGTCAATGTCATTCCAGCTTCTATCTCATTATCAATATTATTCCTTTACAGATGATAAGAGCCCTGAAGCTTGATTTCTTATTTGCATGTATCTCTTGCTGAATAACACTAATGGTAGCCATTAAATATGGAGCATTACATGTTTGGTGTTGCATGTGTCTCTGTTTATGGTCTCTATTGATTTGTTGAGAGCAGAATTTTGCAGAATTACGGAACAATTTGTCAAGTTGATTGATGGAAGACGGTTCTCAGTTTGGATGCAAATTGCAATCAGTGAATCGTTCATTTAAAGAAATTCAATTTTCTTCAAGTTTAAATTAAATTATAACTGTAGAATTTGTGATGTTAGTTAAGTTACATGTTTAACTCTGAAACGGATGATATAACTCAGATGTCTGACTATAGAGAAATCAGTAATATATTTTCCACCAAAATTTTAGATAGGCTAAAACACTCAGATAGGCTAAAACACTCCTATTTTCTTAGTTTTCTACTTTTTATAAGAAATTTACCTCAACCAAAGAATTGATGAGAGATTGAAATACATTTTTAGTGATATTCCACTCAAACAAAGTTTAATGAGGGGGGTGGGGGGTTATAGATTCTTTGAGATGTATGTACATAGACAATATTTTGACTATTCACTAATCTCCTAAAAACACTGTTCATGATGCATTTATAAGTCAGTAAAATACTAAATGTCTGTCCTAAGTCAGGAGCCTGCGGTTGTTGCTTGTTTCTGTATATCAATACTTAAGTTTTTCTTTTGTTAACTTGCACACATTCTTCAGGCCAGTTAGTTTTCTCATTTGAATAGTTTCACATTTGTCATTTCTGGCCCTTTTATAGCTGACTAAATATGGAGTATGGATTTTGCTTATTGATGAAGGCTCACGGTAAGGTGACCTACAGATGTTAACTAATCTATGTTATTGGGTATCTTAATGTGGAGAGATTGGCTTCCATACATCTTCTTATTTTATATCCTAGTTATTTTATTGAATAATTTTTGTTTAATATAGAAGTATTATAAATAGTTGTTTTCCTGGTCGTCATAACCTTCAATGATGAACAAATAATAACAAGCTTGATGAGTATAGAAAGTCATTTACAGAAGTGATTAACGACAAACCATACTTCACTGCCGTAATTATACAGCCAAGATTTGACAAAATACTAAATTGGTTGTCTTAATTGAATATTGGAAAGGTTCTGTGTGCAGAGATATTGCTAAACCTTCTGTCGTCTTTCAATAAAGATTTTGAACAAATTCAGTAGTGACTGTAAGTTAGTTTCAAACTCATAATTAATAGATTGATAAGATGTAAATATTTAGAAGTACATTATTTGATACCAAGATTGTAATAAGTAGTGTTGTTCAGATTATTAGAAGATTGATAATTGAAATTGATTAATTAGGTATCGAAAAATTTTCACTCAATGATTATAAATTTAAAAATCAATATATAAACACTAAGCTAAAAGAAAAAAGAAATTTTTTTTTTTCATGGAGCCTTTTGAAATACCTGCGTGTAAATGTAAGGAACATCTTTCAAAATCATCAGTGGCAGATCCAGGGAGCTGAATTTTGAATGGAGACAGATGGATATTGCCTTATGTGGATGTAGCTTGAAATATTGTGTAATACTAACAAGGATATTTCTCTTGGTGTGTGTTAGGTCAAAATATTATGTGTTACTAACAAGGATATTGCCCGTCTCTGTATGTAGGTTGAAATATTGTGTGATACTAACAAGGATATTGCCCTAGGTGTGTGTGAAGTCAAAATATTGTGTGATACTAACAAGGATATTGCCTGTCTTTGTGTGAAGCTTGAAATATTGTGTGATACTAACAAGGATATTGCCCTAGGTGTGTGTGAAGTCAAAATATTGTGTGATACTAACAAGGTCATTGCCTGTCTTTGTGTGTAGCTTGAAATATTGTGTGATACTAACAAGGAATCATTGCCCTTGGTGTGTGAAGCTTAAAGGAACTGTGTGATTATACAAGAAATATTGCCTGTCTCTGTGTGTAGTGATGATACAAGAAATATTGCCCGTCTCTGTGTGTAAAAGGGAGTATTGTACCAGGATACTTTCAAGGAAAATATTGCCCACTGAGTTATAATTTTGTGATGCAATCTATGAAACTTCATTTTATTTTAAGATGAAGATAATAAGTTCCCTTGATCTGTCCTTAGATTTAATGGCTGTAATTCGTATGCTGTTGATGTAATAATTAATTATTGAGTGTGTGGAAATTTTAGAATTTGCTTGTAGCTGAAGGAGTGCTGCATAATTCTGCTTATTTGGTTTGATTAAAGTTATTTAAGATTAACTATATAAGACTGTCAATAAATGTGATCAGACTCAATAAATGTTCATCATGTAAAATAGTTACACAGGGAAAATAAGCATAATAAAAGAGAAACAGCAGATATGTCATCTGTAAAAAGGAAATTCCATAACAGTCAACTGTGATCATGTCGGTAAAGGTATATGACTATAATCTACTACCGGACATTATTATCTTGGTATAATTGGTCATCTTTTTTATGAACTTAAAGCTATTGCATGTACTTTAAGTTTTGAATATGTAACTTGTTTGAATTAAAACAAGAAACCTGAAGTTTTTAGTGCTTAGAAATATAGTCTGCATAGGTTGACCGTTCGTTTGAACTTTATAACACTTCATCATTATGACAGTAACTATTCACCATTAACAAGATTTGTAACTCCAGACAAGTCTTTAAGTGTCAATGTAAGCCTGGCATCACATTCTAATGTGATTTGTAACTCCAGACAAGTCTTTAAGTGTCAATGTAAGCCTGGCATCACATTCTAACGATTTGTAACTCCAGACAAGTCTTTAAGTGTCAATGTACACGACCTGGCATCACATTCTAACGATTTGTAACTCCAGACAAGTCTTTAAGTGTCAATGTAAGCCTGGCATCACATTCTAACGATTTGTAACTCCAGACAAGTCTTTAAGTGTCAATGTAAGCCTGGCATCACATTCTAACCTATTTTGTTTGGCGTAAATTAAAGGTCTTCTTTTACTGAAATCTCAGTCAGTGCTTTGTCTACTACTACTTGTTCCCTGTTAAGACAGCATTATTTGATTGAGATAAGGTACCAGACAGATAGACTTCATTGTGTTGATGACAATATTTAATTTGGTGAAATCTTTGTATTCGACATACTCCTGCCACGATGATATATACAGTTATTAATACTAGATAATTAAGATGGCTGCTGTTGACAGCTCCATTCCCAATCTAGTGGTTATTTTGTTAGAGTTTATCTACACTTGAGTTTAAGAGAGATTATCCGTTAAAATATATGACAGCCATTTTCAACTTTATGAGGGTGATGTGACTTGTTGGAAGTTAAGTCTTATATATTTTTTAAATAATAAACGTTTCATTAGTATGATAAGAAAAAGATCTAGTAAAATTGATTTAAATTTTGAAATGCAATTTGTGAATGTGTTCTTCCCTGTGTACAGTTAAACAAATGCAACATTTTCTACCACAAATAAGAAGAAATGAACTAACAAAATAATATATCAAATGGTTCAGTTTTTGAAGAGCAATCAGGTTCAGTAGAACAAGAGATATCCTCATCTGTATTGTATGTGAAGTTTAAAGCCAAACTTTCATAGGCTTTTGTCATAAATTAGAAAGATTTTCTTGTAAAGATATTAAAATGTGCAGCACACATGCAACTTTATCCATTAATTATCAATTTATGTTTTGCCTTGTAAGAGATATTCAGTAGGTGTTTTTAACTAAAGTTACAATTGAAACATCTACATTTTTTCAATATCAGAGTTAACACAGTTTATCCACGTTTTAAGATATGATAAACTTTATCAGAGGTGGATTTAGGTATTCGGGCCCAGGCCCCCCCCTTTTCTGAAAAATTTTGGTTGATTATATAGGGAATCACTGAAGCATGACAGGAGCGGGCCCCCTCTTCGGCAGTCAGTGGGCCCGCACTTATGAAAATTTCTTGATCTGCCACTGTTTATTCAATTTGTGTGTATGGAATGACAGAAAATCAGGGCTTTTAATGTTTTCTCTTTTGAATTGTTTCACATTCTGTCATGCCAGGGCCTGAATCTTAAGAGGCTGTTCTTAAGCATTTCAGTATTTATTTTGCTCATGGTTGAAGGCAGTAAATGATCCCATATGGTCTCAGGTGAATAGTTGTCTCATTAGCAATAAAACCATATCAGAATATTTTGTGGCTTCTTGATTCTGTCGTAAGTTATAACACATTCTTCTTTTCTTAATTCTTCCTGAATCCAGATTCTATTTGTGTGTTTTTTATACTTATTTTTTTCCTTGTTCTTTTGTTTATTGTCTCAACAAAGAACTTAGATATTGACCCATTTCATTTAAGATGTAAGGTTTATTTTGTTTGGCTAAATACTTCCTGTATAAGCTTTTTTGTTATAAGAGTAAAGTTACAGTTTTTTTATAAAAAAAAAAAAAAAAAATCTTTGCAATCTATTGTTGAAATTTGTTATCTCATCATGTTATTTATTATGTGTTGTATTTAAAAAATTAAAGTTTTCGTCAAAAACTGTTATCATGCAGTTGACAGTATACATATAAAGGTAAAGTACAGTTTTTATTGAGAAAAGTTATTAGGAGTGTGTTCCAAATTTTTGTTGATTTCATGGGTAAAGGGGAACCAGGTACTTACTGTATGTTAAATAAAGTATGCATTTTCTTTAGGCTTGTATTGCAGACTTTGGCAAACCACATGATCATACCAAGTGGCAAACCACATGATCGTATCCGGTGGCAAACCACATGATCGTATCCGGTGGCAAACCACATGATCGTATCCGGTGGCAAACCACATGCTCGTATCCGGTGGCAAACCACATGATCGTATCGGTGGCAAACCACATGATCGTATCTGGTGGCAAACCACATGATCGTATCCGGTGGCAAACCACATGATCGTATCGGTGGCAAACCACATGATCGTATCCGGTGGCAAACCACATGATCGTATCCGGTGGCAAACCACATGATCGTATCGGTGGCAAACCACATGATCGTATCCGGTGGCAAA
This sequence comes from Mytilus galloprovincialis, assembly GCA_037788925.1. NCBI lineage: Eukaryota > Metazoa > Mollusca > Bivalvia > Mytilida > Mytilidae > Mytilus > Mytilus galloprovincialis. The sequence goes on along the minus strand of CM075342.1, from coordinate 73,454,676 downwards.
CCACATAATCGTATCGGTGGCAAACCACATGATCGTATCCGGTGGCAAACCACATGATCGTATCCGGTGGCAAACCACATGATCGTATCCGGTGGCAAACCACATGATCGTATCCGGTGGCAAACCACATGATCGTATCCGGTGGCAAACCACATGATCGTATCCAGTGGCAAACCACATGATCGTATCCAGTGACAAACCACATGAAGTGGCAAACCACATGATCATATCCAGGAAATAACCATTTTTCCTCTATCCATGTAAATTGGTATTAAAAAAAATCATTTGAATCTACAATAATAAAAAAGTTATTAAGAAAAGGATGTCATGTATATCTCAGCTGAGAATTTAGATTCCACTAATTCTTTGTTAAAAAAAATCATAAAGTCAACTAAAGGAATATCTCTCTGTATCAACAATTATTTTTTATGTATTTTTAAAATTCTTCCTATATATCTGATTTTTTTATCAAATTTGCAAAAAATTTAATAAAAGTTACTTTTATGAACTTTAACATTATTTCTTAAATATTTGACCTTTGTCTAAAAACATTTGAAGAATCATTTTAGAGTTTTATTATGTTGGATTATAGGTCTCATTTTGTTCCTATTATATGCATATAAAATCTTAACTGCAATAGAAGGTTATATAGGTTGTATTAATAATTTAAGAAGTCTGTCAGAACACAGACAAGAAGATTGACCTTCAGACCTTGACCTGTCAATATCAACCTCCTCCATACACCTCAGTAAATATTCCAATTAATGAATCGCTATTCATTCACACTTCCAATGGATTTTTGGTTATCTATTTTATAAGGAAACTATAAATCTGATTGACAATGTAATTAGCGTGGTAATATAAAAACATTGTAATGTTTGTCTCTTGGGGAAAACTGTAAGAAGGGAGATAATTCTATCACATTTATGTTGAAATTAACTACATACTGATATAATCTTTCCATATTCATGTTATTCAGGTTTTTGAGAATGAAAATATTTTCTTTATTTCGTACTCAGTCTGAGTAAAAGATAAACATAGGGTTGTGAATGAGAAAAACTTTTTGTTCATAGAAATGTTCATATTTACATAAATAATTCTTCAAAACTTATGTCTGCAGTCTGTAACCTTCTACAGTCTAGAATCTACACAAGACTTAAATAATGACTTAAAAACTGAAATGTAAGCTCAATTATAACTTTATTTTAACAAGGTAATTTATTTAAAAAAACAAACACATATACATGTATTTTTAATGTGGTGACCCTGAAAATAGGGTGGATAACCCTATAGAAGAAGGTCACAGAGAAGGTCACTCATGTCTTTTGCATTACAGAAGGGTAACATGTTAACCATGTGTAGTTTTTCTTCATGTTAAATATGTTAGATTAGATGTTTATGTAATGTTAATATAAGCAGGTGTAAGATTGCTACATGTTGCACTACATGAAAAAGTCCAATGATTTTTACTTCAGGGTCAAGTTTTCCTTTGATCTGATCCTTGTCAGTTTGACCTAACATTACATGATTGTTGTACCTGATTCACTCCAAGTTATAATCAGTCTTTTTTATGTTTCTAAACTTTGTTATCAAACTTTAGTATTTACAATAGAATTGAAGGTTAAGCTTATCATAATCAAATAAGTAATTTATGTACAATATTTGTCCCCAAAGTAAATAAATATATCTATCTAATAATCCAAGGTCCCTTAACTCAGTGTAGATTAAAGTTTATGTACATTATGTGTATTCATTATTTATTTAAGCCATATTTGATCCTAGATAAATTACAATTTCTTATAATGGTGTTTTATTTCTTTTCTTCTTTTTGATGTTGTTTTGGGGGGGGGGGGGGGGGGGTTGATAGAGGGGGATGGCCTGCAGTAAAAAGAAAGCAAATTTTATATCAGTGGATTGTGCACTGGTGTGGATTGTGCACTGGTGTGGATTGCAATTGGACTGCATCCTGCATAATGAAGGCAAAATTACAGCCAATTTGTACCAAAAATAAAGTTCTCTAATTCCTCATTCTCAAGAGCCCCATCCCCTAAATCCTATATCCGTGTCTGACATGAAGTTTCTATAAATTCATCCCTATTCTAACATTCTTGGTCTCTGGACAAGACATGATAGCTGAGTTCTGAATATATACTGTATTTGGACTTGAAAACTCAACTTTAACAATAAGTCATAATTCAAACAGAACATTGACTTTAACAGTGCTTATTTGTTTCAAGGTGGGATATGAACCACCCTGGCTACCGATATGAATGTATTATCATTTTGGTGGTTTAAACTGTATGTGCCTATCATTAAACTGTGTTTGTAATTTATAAAGGACATTGATGAGAATATGAGATATTGTTGTCACCTATTATCTCAGATTAGGAAGTGAATTAATGTAAAATTGCAATTCTGGAGTGTCTGAATAAATATATATAATAAATATCATCTCATACTTAATATCTGATCATATCTTATTATCACTAGCCTTTTATAGAAATATAAATATAAAAGAAACAATTATCTATAGATCAGGATAATTATTTACCTGCAAAATACCTGTTTATAATTTAATTACCTCATCAATTTCATGGTCAATGATCCCTGAGATATTACTGATCACAAAATCAATGAACCATGATTATCAAAGTCAGATATGTTCTGTGTGATCTGTGACCTGTGTAAATATTTAACAAATCGGCAACTTGATCTATCTCCTAAAAAAAAAACGTGGAATATTGATAAGTAGTATGGTGACATAAATCGTTTGAATTTTATAAACTTGAAAGATATCTTGAAGAATTTGATGGATAACAGCAAGATTTTATTAGACAATAGTTTTGTGATGGATGAAATAGTGTGGATTTTAAGAATTGTAATTCATATGTGGTGATTTTATAGCTCAAATAATCATCAGAATTAGACGTAAAATAAATATGGAATTATTTTAAACAAAAGAGGAGTAAAATATATTGAAATAAATTTTGCTTCTGTTCAGTAAATTTTTCAGAAAGTGAAATGCCAGAAGATTTATATTGTAACTTTAAATTATCTGTGAAATCTACGTAAATGTCATTGTATATATAACCCTACAATTACTCCGTCTGTTCGCAACAGGATTGGATTTCAGGCTTTTAAAGACTTGTGCACTATAGAATTCTAGCTAGCTATTGTTTACTTGAGCAATATGTAGTTTTACGAGTTTTAAATGCAAAGAAGAAACGAAAAAACGCAGATTTGATTTCATAATTGCATGATATGGTTTGAGGAATATTAGAAGATTTTAGATGTGATCTGAATTTAATTTAATATTCTTGAGAAACAAGATATTTTATATAGAACAAACAAGACTGTGTGGATGTGTTTTTAGTGCTATAGATATGGTACATGTATAACCTGAAGCTGAAGAATTTATAACCTTATATGTGGTGTAACATATGGCACATATAAAAACAATCAAAATTTAATAAATATATTATTGCCTGACAGCTGAATAGGAAGATAATCGCTACATTTGATGACCGTGGAAAATAGTTTTGAAATATATTGATGAAAAAAACAATCGGCCCGAAAAAAATAAATGGATACTAAGAGAAATTAGATATTATACTGTTGTAGATGTTTAAACACAAAGAGAATAGATATCTAGGTGTTCTTCTTAAAACTGTTGATGAAACTATAAAGTTTCATACATATACATAATTTAGTAAACCTAGACCAATATTGCTTATAAGGTTTCCGCCATCAAGTTTTTAGGTTACATTCTAACATTGTTTGAATAGATTGGATTACCCTGTTTTATTGTTGCGTAATAACAAATGGATGTCCTCAGTGATTGAAAACATATAAAGTCTGTCCAGTGAATAAGGTAAAGATTTCATTCTGCAGACTAATCAGATATTGGCGGTAAATGGTGTGAAGTTAAAAGCTAGATTTATCTGTATTGAATTCCTATGGAATTTAATACATTTACTGTTTAGTTAATTTGTCTATGCAGCGGTCTTTCTTCAAGAAGTATTGAAATCTAAGACCATTACATAAATAAGGAAGATTTGTATGTTTTAGTGGATATTTATATCAGTATCTGGTCTAGTTATTGTGTTGACAGTCTATGCAGCGATCTTTCTTCAAGAAACATTGAAATCTTAGACCATTATAAGGAAGATTTGTATGTTTTAGTGGACATTAATATCAGTATCTGGTCTAGTTATTGTGTTGACAGTCTAATGCAGCAATCTTTCTTCAAGAAACATTGAAATCTTAGACCATTATAAGGAAGATTTGTAAGTTTAAGTGGACATTAAGGAAGATTTGTATGTTTTAGTGGACATTAATATCTGGTGGTTATTGAGAAATTGACAACAGCAGTGTGTAATTTGACTCTTTGTTTTGTTGGAGAATTATACATGAAATCAATAGTTTTGATGGAACAGTTGTATATCCCGAAGTGTAAATAGTTTAGATGATTTTAATATTGTTCCAATATATTCATAAATATATATGGTACAAATTGTACAGAAAGTAACATCCGATTGTTGGATTTGTTAATCCCACGATAGTACAATGTATAACAGTATAAAAATGGGACTACCCGCTCACTTATCTTCCAAGTGTAGAAGTTTAATGAATGGAGTTAACCATAAAAGGTAAGGAATCAAACACACCTTAACTTCTCAATATGTGCAATTAGGATATGATGTATATTAAACCATTAAAGGTAATAAGTCAAACACACCTTAAATATTAAATGAAATCATGCATACCCATGCCAAAATATATGCAATTATGGCATAATGTAAATTAAACTATTAAAGGAAACAAGTCAAACTCACCTTAAATATTAAATGTAATTACACAGTAACACTTGTCACAATATGTGCAATTATGACATGATGTAAATTTAAACATAAAAGTTAAGAGATCAAACACACCTAAATGTTGCTTTGGTTTTTATGCATTGTCAAACGGTTGTCTCATTGCATTTTCCATGCTTCGATCAACTTTATTATATTCACATCTATAGACCATGCAAGGTCACGTAACATGTATAAAACTATTTCAAGGTTAAAGAACTCAAACGCACCATTTATATGGAGTGGTTGAACATGAGAGAGCAATACCCTTCGTGCTCACCTATATGGAGTGGTTGAACATGAGAGAGCAATGCCCTTCCTGCTCACCTATATAGATTGGTTGAACATGAAAGAGCAATACCCTTCCTGCTCACCTATATGGAGTGGTTGCACATGAGAGAGCAATACCCTTCCTGCTCACCTATATAGAGTGGTTGAACATGAGAGAGCAATACCCTTCCTGCTCACCTATATAGAGTGGTTGAACATGAAAGAGCAATACCCTTCCTGCTCACCTATATGGAGTGGTTGCACATGAGAGAGCAATACCCTTCCTGCTCATCTATATGGAGTGGTTGAACATGAGAGAGCAATACCCTTCCTGCTCACCTATATAGAGTGGTTGAACATGAGAGAGTAATACCCTTCCTGCTCACCTATATGGAGTGGTTGAACATGAGAGAGTAATACCCTTCCTGCTCACCTATATAGAGTGGTTGAAGATGAGAGAGCAATACCCTTCCTGCTCACCTATATGGAGTGGTTGAAGATGAGAGAGCAATATCCTTCCTGCTCACCTATATAGAGTGGTTGAACATGAGAGAGCAATACCCTTCCTGCTCACCTATATAGAGTGGTTGAACATGAGAGAGCAATACCCTTCCTGCTCACCTATATGGAGTGGTTGAACATGAGAGAGCAATACCCTTCCTGCTCATCTATATGGAATGGTTGAACATGAGAGAGCAATACCCTTCCTGCTCACCTATATGGAGTGGTTGAACATGAGAGAGCAATACCCTTCCTGCTCACCTATATGGAGTGGTTGAACATGAGAGAGCAATACCCTTCCTGCTCACCTATATGGAGTGGTTGAACATGAGAGAGCAATACCATTCCTGCTCACCTATATAGAGTGGTTGAACATGAGAGAGCAATATCCTTCCTGCTCACCTATATGGAGTGGTTGAACATGAGAGAGCAATACCCTTCCTGCTCATCTATATGGAGTGGTTGAACATGAGAGAGCAATACCCTTCCTGCTCACCTATATGGAGTGGTTGAACATGAGAGAGCAATACCCTTCCTGCTCACCTATATAGATTGGTTGAACATGAGAGAGCAATACCCTTCCTGCTCACCTATATGGAGTGGTTGAACATGAGAGAGCAATATCCTTCCTGCTGACCTATATGGAGTGGTTGAACATGAGAGAGCAATATCCTTCCTGCTCACCTATATGGAGTGGTTGAACATGAGAGAGCAATACCCTTCCTGCTCACCTATATGGAGTGGTTGAACATGAGAGAGCAATACCCTTCCTGCTCACCTATATAGAGTGGTTGAACATGAGAGAGCAATACCCTTCCTGCTCATCTATATGGAGTGGTTGAACATGAGAGAGCAATACCCTTCCTGCTCACCTATATGCAATGAAATATTTACAATTGGATGGTATGTTGGTAAAGGAGTTACAGTGGCTGATCCAGGGGGCTGGAGGGAAGGGGTATTTTGGAGGGTTGGAATTTCTCCCTTTTTGACAATCAATGCTTTTAAATGTGGACATATATGGTTTGAACCCTAGGATCCTATAAGAACAAATAAAGAATTTGAATAAGTTGAAACAGTTCAGACTAAGATACAGACTCTAACTTGTAGGTATAAACATTATCTGACAAGGGTAATAAGTGTGAGTCAATTTGTTCCTACTTTGTAACATAAAAATCATTAAGTATAAATACCAAATATATCAAAATTGTTTCTGAGACCCCACAGTTTGTGAATTTTAACCCCTGCTAGGTTTTATATGATACTTTGAATGAGATAATTATTTTATAGACAGGTAACACCACCAGGTAATAAGAGGTTAACACTTTGTTTTACATTATTTGTTTATTTGCCTTGTGGTTTCATTGGTAAAGTTTATCCTCGTTTGTGGTCAGTTAATAAATGCAAATATTAGGAAAAGAGAACTTTTTTTTTTTATTCACTATTTATTTTCTTGTTCAAAGATATAATTGTCTTTGAGGGGTTGAGAGAAACTTGACTCCCCCAAACTTTGGTTCTGAATAACTAATTTCTGTTCAATGCTTTTGCAAGATTAACTATACAATATGTTTATTAATACATAATATGTAAATTGATATATAATATGTAAATTAGTATATGATATGTAAATTGAACTAAATTAATTTTGGGATGTGTTACTTGATCATCAGTATTTAAACAGTATAAACAATTTGGTCCAGTTATCAATTAACAAAAATATACTGTAATTACGTTAAACATGGGAGCATTTTTATTCTGTCAGTCCAACCGCATGTATTCATAGTATTTGGGACAGGAAACGAACATAACTAGGGGGTGTATTAGTGATATAAGTAATTGTTTATATGTACTTGTATGTACATGCCTAAGCTTTTGAAGTTTTGCTTTATTCCATTTCAATGGAGATCTGGCTTGGAGATTATTACTTGATTCTGTTTCAATGGAGATCTGGCTTGGAGATTATTACTTGATTCTGTTTCAATGGTCATTTATGTTGGAGATTCCACTGCTCATTTCAAGATAATTATTGTCAGAGGTCTAGACGGATCCGGTATTTATATAAAAGGGAGGCGACTCGTTGTCATGTCACGATCTTCAGTTAATTTAAAACTTTAAAGAGATATTGTTTTAACTATATGTTTTATCTCAGTTCTACATGAGCTTGAAGAGGAACACCCCTTAGTAATAAACAAATCAGTCGAGGAAATTCCTGTAAGAAATGAACTTGTTTCTTCTGATTAAAGTTAGATCTACTGCTGGCTTTCATCCTTTGTCTCCGCTCCCTAACAGCAACCAAGCATGAAAAAGGGAGAGAGTGTCAGAAGAGATCAAAGTTCAATTCTATTCAAAATTTTATATTTTCCTGATATCGAAATATTAGGAAAAAATTAATTTAGCAAAAACCTATTAAAAATTTAAATCTTAAGAAGTAATAAAGATTATTTAGAACTGAGTGACAAATAGATTTGAATTTTAAAACGGATGTAATGAGTTGTGAATTTCATCCCCTGCAAGGAAATATATACATGTACATTTCATGTTTTTTGTTTTAATTTGTTATGTCAGTGCCTTTTATATATAGTCGACTTAATATAAGATTTGGTTTGCCTTGAGGGGATCGAAAGAGAAATTTGACTCCCCATAAACTTTGGTTCGCTACAATTAATATTTTCATTCCTTCACATCTGATATACCTGGTCCAGGTATATGGTACAATGTTGTAAATTAATCTTGTAATGAACTACATCTATTTCATCATTAAATTATATGAGCAATTTGTATAACGATTTCTGAAAAAAAAAGTGTAAAAACGTAAAATATTAGTTTTCTTTTAAAGATATTCAAAAAGTCAAATATATAATACATTTGTTGTCATTGATTAATGTAAAGGTAAAGAATAGTTCTTAAAACAATTGTAAACTTATAAATATGTCACAAATTTGTCACTCGGATGTCCTGTTTAAATTATAGTGGTCACCCAGAACTTGTTAATCGTGAAACACCTAAATACCACAAAGTCACATGGAAATAACACCATCATTGTGTTTTAGGCTGAAAGATGTTTTATAATGGGAACTCTTGTATTTTTCCATTGGCTTATGAAAGCTAGTATCTATCAATATTGTGGTTTTGGACATCAGACCAGAATTGATTATGTTCCCCTCTGTCATAACTGTTCCACAGAAGTTTTAGTTTTATAATTTGAATGTATACTGTGGGAACTTATAATTTGTGGTTTTAGTCAAAATCTACATTCAAGCCCATTGAAGAGGGGGGCTAGGAGGGGTCCTGACACTGAATTCCCAGGCTGAAAAACATGAAATCCCGAAATCCCGGGCTTAAAAATACGAAATCCCGAGGTCCCGAAATCCGAAATAAAGAATTTCCTGGATCCCGAGAGGGTCAATTCCGAAATCCCGAGCTTAAAAACACCCAATCCCCCCTCATTGAAAATTTGTACTTTGTTGAAAATTTGAGGTTAAGTAAAAAACAATAGTAACCAACAAAAATAATTATTATTTCCACGGTGATATCATTATGTAAGACAATTACATCATTCATCATACAGGATCCATATTTTATTTACTATGATTCACACATCATGACATCATGCTGCATACACAAGCCTATGACAATTTGGGCTGACCCATAAGTCACTGCCCAGGCATGGACTTCTCTTTCAGAAGTAGCATACTTTATTCTAACACTTCAACCCATAGTCATTTCTATTGCAAACATTTTACTGCTAGACTTAAAACTTTCAAGTTTTGCCATAGATAATCATAGCACCTGAAGAATAAAAAAATATCTATCAGAGTTACAATTCATGTAAAGCATAATTTGCAACAAACTTATTCAGCAGCCACATCCCTTACCAAAAAGTGCTAATAAGTTGCACATAAGTTGCACATAAGATGCTCACGTTAGAAACTAACATGATTGCACACAAGTTTTTTAACATGCAAATTAGGTGAGCATTTGTGAGCAAAAAAATTGCACATATGGAAACTAACCTAATTTGAATGTTAAAAACCTCACGTGCAACTACTCATATGAGCTTTTGTTTCACATGTGCATTTTATTAGATTGCTCATATGAGCAGTTGCTCACATGTTTCACACGTCAATCTTATCGTTGACCAAAACAAAATGGCTGCTTTAAAAAAGGAATATTTTTTCAAATTTAAATGAAAATCTTAAATAATTCAGTTGAAAATAAAATAACTGGTACATCATGTTAAGAGTTATTCTTTAATTATTGTCAGTTAATTATGATTTTCATATGATTTTTTTTTTTTTTTATTTAAACAATAATCATGATCATGACTAAAAACATAACATTACATTATAAAACTAATAGAGGGACTTGCAAGTTAAGTACACAATGAATGTCTTTGATTAATAAGTACTGTATTTCAAAAAGTTTAAAAAGGAAAAATCTTTATACATGTAGTACTTATTTTGAAGCAAGTTACCTGTACATATATTCCCATAAAGGACTTAAAATTGTAATATATTTCAAAATCTGACACAAAAATGAAAATAATGAAATAGAAATGATAACTTACAAATAATTAACCACAGCCACACTGGTTTTATCAGATTTCAACAATGCCTTTCTTCAAATAGCACAATATAGGACTTAACATTTTCCATATCCATCTACCTCCATTTATTGCATGCTTTTCATGAATTTGAATTTACAGGAAGTACATGACTGGGCATGTCATTTTGAAAAAGCTCATATGAGCAATGATGTAGGTTAGTTTTGAATGGTTAGAAGAATGGAAAAACTTTTCAAAGTACAAAACTAACATAAAACTAACATGGATGATAAAAGCTCACCTGAGGTTTGAATTGCACATGTGACCATTATGGTAGATTTTTGTGGGCACATATGAACTACCAAACTGCACATATGAGCAACCTGATTTGCATACAATTCTTACTTGCATCTCATGTGCTTCACATGTGAAACTTATGTGCTTTTGTTAGCAATTTCTGTACGGGATTCTTTATGTGCTTGTCTCATTCTCAGAGCCAAACATAATCTGGTCTCTGGTGTATCGAGTCATACAACATCCCCTTATTTTTATGCCCCACTTAGGGGCATTATGTTTTTTGTGTGTGCGTCTATTTGTTTGTCCCTTTGCATCTGTTTGTTCATTTGTTTGTCTGTCTCACTTCAGTTTTTGGTCACGGTAGTTTTGACCCAAATTTCACTGAACACAGAAAATGATAGTGCAAGTGAGATATCGTGTACTATAGATCAACACATTCTTGTTATAACTTTCCCTCCCAGTAATACAGACGTTCAGGAATTCATAAAATGCATGTTTGACAGTATTGTACAAGTCCTTTGCATACCAAATTTAGAAAATCAGTGAATATAATGGAACTATTATGAGCTCCATGTCGATTGTATACTTAGGAAACGTTTAAAATATTTATCATATTTGTGAATGGCATAATGCTTACGTTTATCAATAGAGGGTTGTAATGTCCCGAGATTAAATTGTGGGAAAATATAATTTTATCTTTTGAAACAGAAAGTGAAATAAAGTTTTTATGAGCATGTTAAATACTCTTGATATGTTGTATATAATTGAAATCTTTCTGAATGAAGTATAATAGATGGGTGTATAGGATATTTTCACCCTTAACCGTGACATTTCAACTCAGAATTTCTGGATTCTGTGTGGGTTGAGTATGATTTGTGACATTTGAAAATGATGTTTCTATGTATATTATGTTGTTCTAATTTACAAAGATGTAAATAAGGACCTTTAAAGAAATATTGTTTCTTTGGCTGTAACTTTTGCTTTTGAATGTCAGATAGAAATGTAGAATTGAAGACCCTTTTTCCAGGTTTTAAACGATTTTGTTCTATTTAGCAAGTGCTACATGTATTTTTTGAACATTTAAATGTGTGGTTTTAATGATATCTATACCCACAATATCTGTGACTTTTATAAATACTAGTGTCTTACAAATGAAAATGAGGCTGATGTAAAACATCTGATAAATCTAAATATTTTTTTGGTTTTAAGTTTTAATTTCACAAGATTATCATGTTAGCACGATAGTCATATATAATCAACAACATGAGTAAATGTCCTACATGTACATGTATCGTGTAGTCTTAAAAACCAAGTTGTATCCTGAGAACAGGGATTACAATTAATAAGTGGAATGTCATAGATTGTCACGTATATATATAAATCGTGTGAACAGACGGACATTTACGATCCTTCATTGATGATTATGTATATTTATATGGTAATCGGACAAATCATAGGATAATTATATAAACAATATAAATCTGATATATAATTGCTTCTTATTGATTCCGTATATCTGTTTATTGTTATCAATCTGTAGGAAATGTTACTAAGGTTTATTATCATTCCCATGGAATTTAGGTGTGAGAGGGAAATATCTTACTGTTCCAAGAAATCAAGATTTTATTGAAGGTTCATTGATGAAATATGTTAATCGATGGAACCTATTAATATTGTCACTGTGGTGTAGTTAAGACAGAATTAATCAGTTATATACCATTATAGTCCAAAGAAATATCAAGCTATTGGGCCTGCTCTGTAAGAAATGTGTACTCATAGTTTTTGAGATAAGTTGAAAAATAAACATAACAGTTTAATGGCAGTTTTTATTCTGGCAACTCAGTCATAAGGGGGGAAAAATGGTACCCATGAAAATAAATGAATTCTCAGTCTGCAAAATGTCAGTACGGGAACCAAAATATTAGCTTTGCATTTAAATTTAAGTTTTAGCTGTTAACACATGTTGGAAAAGAATATTAATAAGAACTGTGGACTATTTTGCAATGAATTTGAAATGTATGATTCATTTGTAGTTGTTCTTTATACAAAAAGTCTTTAAGATTTAATTAAAGCTGTTATCTATATGACAAAAGAATTTTAAATTGGTAATTTTTTTCTATAGCTGTCCTCAAGTGTCAGGAATTTACCCTGAGAAAATATTATGATTACATATGGGTTTACCCTCTAATGTGATTATATCTTTGTATTGAAGTCATATATATTACCTTTTAAATACCTGTATAAATAGATACTTTACTATAGAAAGTTACCTGACTTTCAAACGTATTTATTCAAAAGGACAAAATATATACACATTTTTTTTTTTGATTTATCAATGATTAAAAATCAAAGAAAGTTAAAGGGGATTTGTAACGTTTTATTATCTGTTAAAATAATTGTAAACTTCAAAAAAAATAATAATCTTATTTTGATAAATAAATATATAATGCCATTGAGCTCTGTTTAATGCTTAAAACAAATCAAAATAGATTATCAGAATACTTACATAAACCTTGTAAATATGTAATAAAATATGAATCTTTAGGCTTACATTGCCCTAATGGCCATTATCTTTCCATCAAAATATTTTAATTTGTTTCAAATTTAATTTTAGTAGCTGAGGGTCTATAACCAGGATGTAAATCATAAGTTATTGACTCTCTAATTGTAACATATGATAATAAAATTTAATTAAATTTTTCACATAGTACTATAAGTTCCAGAAACATATATTACTGGGAAACATACGATTTTAAATGACAAATGTTAATCGGTCCAGAATCAGATATTAATCCAGTAGATTTGTAATTTTTTAGCCTCTAAGGAAGAAATTAGAAACTGTTTGTTATTTTTATCAGAATTTGTATAAAAGGTTACTGATGGCAGTTAATGGTTTTATAAAATCCTAAGGGTACATGTGAGATAATAAAAAAAGTGAAAAACTTTATTGAAATTACAATTTAATGGCTTACTATCTGGACTATATTTAATACAGGAATGTAAAACTTGTGGCAAACTGATTATATCATATCGAGTATCATATACCCAGAAAAATAATAATTTCCCAGGATCTGGGCTTTTACCAACAGTGCAAGAACCTCATGGGTTAATTAAGTCAAGGTCATTTACCCAGTAAGACCAATGAATTTCCTAGGATCTGGGCTTTACTGACAGTGCCAGAACATCATGGGGAGTCAACGTCATTTATCCAGTAAGACCCATGAATTTTCCAGGATCTTGACTTTACTGACAGTGCCAGAACATCATGGGGAGTCAAGGTCATTTATCCAGTAAGACCAATGAATTTCCCAGGATCTTGACTTTACTGACAGTGCCAGAACATCATGGGGAGTCAAGGTCATTTATCTAGTAAGACAAATGAATTTCCCAGAATCTGGGCTCTACTGACAGTGCAAGAACCCCATGGGTTAGTCAAGGTCATTTATCCAGTAAGATCATTGAATTTCCCAGGATCTGGGCTTTACTGACAGTGCCAGAACCTCATGGGTTTAGTCAAGGTAATTTACCCAGAAAAAGCAATGAATTTTCCAGAATCTGGGCTTTACTGACAGTGCCAGAACATCATGGGGAGTCAAGGTCATTTATCCAGTAAGACCAATGAATTTTCCAGAATCTGGGCTTTACTGACAGTGCCAGAACATCATGGGGAGTCAAGGTCATTTATTCAGTAAGACAAATGACTTTCAAAGGATCTTGGCTCTATCTACAGTGCAAGAACCCCATGGGTTAGTCAAGGTCATTTATCCAGTAAGATCAATGAATTTCACAGGATCTGGGCTCTATCTACAGTGCAAGAACCCCATGGGTTAGCTAAGGTCATTTATCCAGTAAGATCAATGAATTTCCCAGGATCTCACCAACATTATCGATTGAACATGACCCTCATCAGGGGTCATGGTCATTTATCCAGTAAAACCTGAATGAGTTTCCCAGGATCTCCCAGACATTACCATTTGCACACAACCCCCATCGGGAGTCAAGGTCATTAAAGATCCCATAGTAGTAGAATGATCTCAGGCTTTGATACTTCTTCATTGTATATTTTATGTACTTTCGTAACATAGAAGAAAAATAACCTGATTTTGGAATCTTATGAAGTCGCAAGATTCCTGGCTTGTTTGACTTAAGTCAATATGCCATATATTGCACTACATATATTATATCAAATACACACACAAAGTCACTTATGCTGAATCGAGTGTATTATAGACTGTTTCTTATTCATTGTCAGTTTATTTATAAGGCTTGAATTTACATACAATAAAGGATCATGGATTGGTTTTTGAGTGTTAAAATATCATGATTTTGAATTAAATCTAAAGGAATTACTTCTTTAAAACTTCTCTTTTTATAACTAAAATAAATGTCCTAAATATGAAAATATATAATTTTAACATAATTCAAAATTCAAATTGTTAAACTAGGGAAAGTTATAAGATTTCTTCCCTAAGTGACAATATATACATGTAGGTCAGTTGTAAGTTATACAGAGTCAGTGTACTAAATATACCAACAATAATTACTTATTATTAACTAATGAATGCATGTGTGTAAGATACCCCAGGCTCTAGACATAAGTAACGTTTAATTCTTCATTTCTAATGATGATTTTAACTTGAGGCACATACAAACAATTACATTATCATATATTTAAAAAGTAACAAATTAATTCTGTAATTTGTTTGTTTATTACACCTGGAAGGGACGAATAATAACACCTTTATACAGCTAAGATTACGTTGTCTTATAATAATATCTTCAGGAAATAAAGGTCAAATATCGTAAAATGGCTATTGTCACTTCCTTCTGACTTAATCCACTCAAAATAGACTTTATTATTATAAGACCTAAGTCCCCATTGTTAGGCCTTGTATTAAGTCACATGAATTTATGAATGGATTGTCTGTCAACGAAGTTTTATTTGCATAAAGGTATGACTGATAGTTTAATCGTCAAATGAAAGCATACCTTATCACCGGATGTATAGCAGCATTCAAATAAAGAAAAAAAATTAAACGTGCATGACTAGGATTATATCTTATGTAAAAAATCAAGTGTTAAATATTTTATGATAGTAAGAAGGGATTGTGAATTAAATATTTATGAGTTTTAAAAAGATTGTCTGGAAAAGTTTACAATTTTCTTTAATTAAATGAAATTTCAAAGTAAAATTTATCTGAGTGAAAAGGATATATACCTAGTGTGCGATGAATGTTAATACGATGGAAAACAAAAGGATATTTACAAAACAAAAAAGCAGATCTAGTTTTAGATGGAAGAACTTAGTAGCATTGTTGAATACCATTAACAAAAATAAGGGGTAAGTGACAATATTCCATATATCACAACTCTTATATAGAACAACCCCCCACTTATACTCAATGACAGAAAATTATAGACTTTCTTATTAATTTGCCAGTCCATTTATTTGTCCATTGTCACTATTTAAAACAAAACATTGATTTTGCCATGTCTACAAAAGAGTCAAGACACCTTATTTTCACCAGAGACATATAATACAACATGTATTATACATGTATGTCTCTGTTTTCACAAATTGTCTGAAAAGGTTTGTCCAAAATATATTCCATGAAAATTTAATATAATCTTCTTGATTTATCATTTTATGATATGATTTTTTTTTTGTGGTTTTATATGCAGCAAACCATATCTTACAAACAGTTCTCATTTAAATTATTCAATTTTGTTATATTATGTTGGGGGGGGGGGTCTTTTATAGCTGACTGTATGGTTTGGTTTTGCTCATTGTTGAAGTGCAGTACAGTAACCTATAGTTGCTTATATAGATCTGGCAATGCTATTTGGTCCTATTGGAAATTATACCACATCTTCATATTTTATGTGTCATTTGGTCTCTGTTAGTCACCGGTAGTTGTCATCATATTTTTAAATGGAGTATAATAATTTAGTAAGCTTATTATTAGTTTACAGTTTTCTTGTGTCCTAATTATATAATGGAAAGGTTCTGTTACAAGAGTTATCTCCCATATGTGTATGTTGACTAGATATATCATTGTTATGAACATGATATTTTGTCATTGATGATACCAAATTCACCATTACGAAATATTTTTAAATTCACCATTTTCCCTTGGGAGTGAAAAAAAATAATTTTCTTCTTATGTCATGTTTAACAGAAGACTTGAAATACAGTTTAAGTACTCTAATTATGTTCTAGATATACATGAAATATTTTCCACGTGACATTAAACAAGCATAAATGAAACAAACTTTATTAAAGCATTATATCTTTATAAAAATTTAATTTTCGTTGAAGGCTTTTGTGGAAAGTTTGAAGACAGTTAAACTAACTTCAAAATATAATCAAAAGTACATATTAATATTTTTTTTAAAACCTTCAACACACACATTGTAATATATATAAAATGTCAGGCTGTTTATTTGTTACAGAGAATTATGATATATGTGGAATATACCTACAAATTTATTATGTTATTATTAGTTTTAAAATAATGTTCTCAATGATGTTTCCAAGATTTTTAACTACCTGTATACATGGTGTTAAAATATGTCAAATTTTGCACTTTTGAATATAGAAGCAAGACAAATTGGCTGGTTTTGAAAATTAGCTTGTAAACTGTGACCTTAGCTTGAGTGTTGGACCTGAATTATAGTAAGACTTATAGATTTGACCGTAACCCTGTCACATGACTGTATATTAATCAAAGTGAAACAACAGATTACATGCAACACACCTGTGGTGTCTCGCTTGGAATTAATAATTAAAGAGTATAATTAATGAGTAAACTATTATAAATTTTGCATAGTATGTATATACTTTTTGTCATATTTTCGATTTTGGAAGAATACCAAAAAGTACTTATAATGTCCAACATACAGTAGATATTTTACAATACATGTACATCCAGTGGAAGATCCAGAAATTTTCATAAGAGGGAGCCAACTGACTGCCTAAGAGGGGGGATGCTTCAGTGAATCCCTATATTATTAACCAAATTTTTCTCACAAAAGAGGGGGCCTGACCACCTGAAAAACCCTCTTAATCCGCCTCTGACATTTAGATTATTATCAAGGGTCATTGTGATACCATAGCTACATTTAAAAAAAAAAAGGAAAGATTTTGATTGAAGTATGTTTTTTAAATTGGTACAATACGAGATTATGAAAACTTAAATGATTTCTTGGAAAAAAGGAAAAAATGAAAACCAGGATGATTTCTTTGAAACATTCTGTGTCAATCTTTAACAAACAGTTTAAAAACGGTTTTTAGATATCTTTTTCCTAGATATTAATTTTTTTTCCTATGAATTGAACAGCACTTTTAATTTTTAGAAACTTTGAATAGACTGAACTTTATAAACTAATGTCTGCCTTTATTTCAAATATAAAACAATAAGCAGCCCACAATAAGATGTCAATTTGAAGGCCACTTATATATACTGAAGTGACATATCATATCATGTTCTTATAAAATTTAACAAAGGTACAGTCTTAGATTCTAGACACGAATTTAAATGAAGAAAAATTTTTACATAAAAATAATTACAGAGGTCACAACTTTCATGTAGTCTCGTTGTCAACGACAAATAAAACCAAACTTTGAAATTTCCGCTGACATCCAAATTTTTTATTTCCGCTGACATTTATTAAAGAAAATTTTCTGTTCAAATGACAAAAATGTAAAATTTGTGGTTAAGTCATGTCATATTTTTCACATGGCTACTAATTTGATGTGTAAGGTCAAGAGACTGTCAAATTAGGTTATTAATATGAAAGAAATTCTGTAGTTTCAATACCAATATATTTAGAAAATGTTATGTTTTTACAAAATAAAAAAACTACTTGAAGTTAATATTTAATAAAATTTCCAAGGCTTTATTATTTGTTGGTTAACAGAGATAATATAAGTAAGACTTTTAGAGGTAAATAAAATATATTCAAAGTACTATTAAAGTCCGTCCCCTGAGGTATGGGAAGGAATAGTCCAGATAATCATGCCGTCTTCTGAGGGTATTTTTATATTTGGATTTTTATAGTTCCCCCATTGACAGGAGGGCGTCCAAAAAAAATTATAAAATAGCCGTCCAAGGCGTCATAATTATTTGGACTAGGGAAGGAATAAAACTCAAAAGCATGTGTCAACCAGCTATATTCCGTCCTATTTAGTCAGGAGCCTGTGATTTGGTGGTTGTCTTTGGCAGGATGTCACATTTGTTTTTTCGTTTATTGAGGCCTTGAGTTCGTTTTTTTAATTTCACATTTTGTCACATATAGGCTTTTTATAGGTGACTACATGGTATGGGTTTAGCTAATTGTTGCAGTGGTTTTTAGAGGTACAGTGATCTATTATTTCTTAAATCGATGTCATTTCGACTCAGTTGGATTGTTAATTGTTGAACAATGCTGTACGAATCATATGCAATCTGCAATTAAACAAAATAGAATAAAATAGAATAATTTTATTCACCAAATTAGGATCAAAGGAGCGCATTAAATCATAAAAACAATATTATTATAAAAAAATAGACTATATATATCATGCAATACACAGACAATGGATGTGTAACATGTGAAATAATAAAAAAAAAAAACAACAGGAAACACACATATTTATACCACATCTTCTTATTTTAAACTATAAATATCTCATTGACTTTATTGTGTTTCAAGGTGTTTTTGGATTCATTGAAATATATCCAATATTTATATTAAATCCTAAATTTAAAGGATATATTGTTGTACATACATGTACACATGTATACAGATGTTATGGTTATTTTTGTTGTTGAGTTGCTGTCTAATGGACAGTTACCTCACATCTTGTTTTCTATTTTTAAATGTTTCACTTTAATGTCTACATTGACTAAATGTGTTTAATCCCTAAAGATGGATATCAAATATGTCATGGTCAGAACGTCTAAAGCTTTGATTTTATCCACTAAATGCCCTGTCACGGTCAGTATGTCTAACGCTTTGATTTTATCCACTAAAGGCCCTGTCACGGTCAGTATGTCTAAAGCTTTGATTTGATCCACTAAAGGTCATTTTAAAGTCATAAAGATGGTTATAAGTTGATCAGTGTATGATAAACACTTAGGATAAACTTTTCTGTTTGTGTGACAACATGGTAAAGGACAGTAACAGTTTATTGTCAAACGCTCAGGTGACTTTATCATACCTCCGAGCTAGAACGTTACGATTGTAAAAGATACAGCGAGAGAAATCGTAAAAGTAAACGGATATACTACCACTGTCGGCAAATAATGACAATCAGTTTTTACATTCTAAATTTAATGTGAATTTTAAGTACCGCCTACTTAAAAAGATAGTATTTTAATTTACAAGTAATTTGGGTGGAGGTCTGTTAACATTTTGTAGTAGATCACAAGATTTGGAAATTTTCAAACAATAAGATGATTATTAGTCAAAGCTGTTTGATAATTATATAAAAAGGATATAATTTGGAATTCATAAAAAGTGAGTGATCATTTGAACTTGTAAAGTTGTGAAGGATACACTGATTTACAAAAAGTGAGAGCCCATTTAAACTTGGAAAGTAAAGTGAAGGATACACTAAGTAAATCTGACCGTTGTTTTGATCCCGCCATGAAACAGAGAAAGTAAGATGATTATACTAATTAGCTTGTTGATCGTAACATGATTATTTTTAACTTATTCTCTAAGAGATGATTACTGAAAATGTTGGATAGGTAGAAATGATAGCATTAAATTTAAAAAAAAAAATTATACTTTTGCTTTTTATCATTTTTTATTCAATTATAAAGTTATAGCTGTGCTAGTGGAGTACTCCTGGGTGACCCTCAAATTAGCTGTGCTAGTTGATGGTACTCCTGCCATCCTGAATGGTACAGTGGTAATTTGGGAAGAAATTAATACTCTATTGTTGAATTATTGAAAACAAAATTTATAAATAATATCAGAGGTTCAAATGAATGGATGTCAGACTCTGAGGTCCTGATCTTTAATTTCAAATTCAGTTGGAGTGGACCTTTAATTTTATAAATTCAGAAGTCTAAGGCTACAGGGATGATGACTGACATGAGGGCAATTTTAACACCTCACCTACCAATTTTGGAAAAATGGACCTTTCATTTGTATATAAACAGTCCAAGAATTTTTCCTCTTAAACTAATAATTGTATGAAATTGGTAGAACGTACACTTGTAAATTAACAGGAATTTGTAGTGATTTATTAATTGTTCCCATGAGAATTATTTACATCACATCTGTACTTGAGATGTTTGACTATAAAACACTTGGTTAACCTGATAAATCCATGCGGTATATGTATGATATATCCTTGGGACCAGGAAACCGTGGGCTTTATCTGGAAAATCTGTGAATAGAAAATACAACTTTTTTCAGCCCTTGTATATGAAAACATCTTTTGAAGAGTGCATGATTCCTGACTTCACAAGGCAGCAAGGATAAATTTTCAGGAAAAATCTTTTGCCGGTAAAAAATTCAGAAATTTTATTGACATTAATTTTGAAAAGATATGTAGTACATTCTTGTATGTATTGATGTGATAATGTAAGAGATCTATGCTATTTCGTGATCTGTGACTTCAAGAAGCAAGAATAACTTTTCAGGAAATAATCATTTGCTGGTAGAAAAAATTCCGAAATTTTTAATTTTGAACAGATATGATGTACATTCTTGTATTGACCTGATTATATAAGAGATTTATCTGTGGTATTTAGTTAACATAAGGAAGTATTAGCACCATGTTTATCATGTAAGACGGAACCTGACAACGAGGAATTTTGTTTATTTATTACGCTATGTATTTTATGGCGGTAAGATGACAAGGCTGTCATCATTATCATAGAGTTACACACAGGAGCGTGAGGTTTATACCTTTTCATATTTTGTTAGGTCTGTTTAGTTAAATTGGCATTAGTGTTTTGGGTTTTTGTTTGTGGTCATTTTTTATGTTCAGACTTACCGAAGAAATCAGACTTAATAAAAAATGACATAATAAAGATCTGACTGTTTGTTTTGTGATCATCTGCTACTTATTTAAAAACAATAAACAAAAAGGCGTTGTGGTCAAAGACAACCACAAACAAATGTGTTGTTGTGGCTAAAAACAACTACAAATTAGGCGTTGATGTGGCCAAAGACAACCACAAACAATGAGGCGTTTCTCACAGTGGCCATATTATATAATCACCTAATGCATAAAGTATTTTACATAGAAATGATGCAACTAAAAAAGAAAATTGACTTTTAGATACAAATGGGAGGGGACAATTTTAGATATGTATGTCATTTCCTGGTAAATAGATATGAACAATTAACCAGACATTTGTTTGTATAAAATTGACTCCTTATCATATCTAAGTAGATTCATATGCAGTTTAATATGTATAGTATATTGAAGTACTTTTCTAATCTGATATTATTTCATTTATCTATAATTGGACAAACTACTTGAGATTATTGGGGATTTAAGTTAGTTTATTCTTAATATAAATATTTGTAAAACATATGTTTTCCAAAATTTTATCTGGTAAAGATGAGATTTAAAATTGATCTTATTGACACAAGCAGACGACATTATGGTTTGATTGTGAAATAAAAATGAAAAAATGGACCAAAACAAAGAAACCTATGTACACCTATCTATGGTGTCTATTAACTTAATCTTCAATCATGGATTAGTAATAGCAACATTTTTTTCAGATTAAAAGTATATGGACTTTTAAATGTTTATTTCATTTTCATTAAAGTTTTATTTTCTTGAAGATAAATGATGTATTTTTATTTTCAGGAAGCAGAATATGGACGGGCAGTTGTACTGTGAAGCTCATGTCCCCATCACAAAGCCCCCACTCAGTCCAGAAACTGATGATAAGGTAATATTATACAAATTATTGTTCATGGTGTTTTTAGGGTCCTATTAGCACTCTTTACTGTGATATGATTACCAATGAGAAAACTCTCCATTCAAGTCACAATTTATTAAAAGTTAACATTTATAGGTCAAAGACTCAAAGTACTGCCTTCCAACACAGAGCCTTGGCACACATTGAACAGCAAGCTGTAATGCTACCCAAAATTACTATAGTAAAAAAAATTAAAAGGAAAACTTGTTAACCAAATGGTCTGATCTAAATAAAAAACAAAAATGACAACTTTGGAACCACAGTTAAATATTGCTGGAGGAGGCGAGAAAACCCAAACCTTCTGCATGACACCTGGCATCAGTTAATCGTCAGAGTAGAATGAACTCTGCCAGGAGCTGGGTTTGAGTTCACAACTGCTAGGTGACAACAGCTTATAACTGCAGTGAATGAACTACCTTGACCACTTGGCCCTTAAGGCTCTTTTATCTAATGAAAATATCATACAGTTATATAAAGCCATTAAGTCACTTTGTATCACAAAGCTTTCAATAGTTCATTTTCAAATACATCACTTGAGTGTTGAATCTTTAGCCTATGTGTTTATAGCTATAAGACTATATGGCATGAGTGCCAATAAGACAACTCTCCATCCAAGTCACAATTTGTAAAAGTAAACAATTGTAGGTCAAAGTCTTCAACACAGAGCATTGGCTCTTACTGAACAGTAAACTATAATTTAGGGCCCAAATTATTACAAGTGTTAAACCATTCAAACGGGGAAAACCAACAATCTAATCTATAATAATTAGATTAGATTTATGTTTCATTATAATACTTTATTCTGAATGGCTAACTGCACATCATGTGTTATTCCTTAAGCAATTGCATTACTCAATAAAACTTTTCATTCATGATAACACGTGGTCTCACAATAAAGTGCACAGGTGAATTAAATAAAACAGTTATAAAATTCGTGTTTTCATGATCATAGCTAAAAAATGTAATTATAAGTATTGAATGCTTCTTTTTGTAACTTCATAGGGTTGTAAAAGCGTTGACCGTGCGCACATTTTTAGAATGAAGCGCTTCCTCGCTTCATACAAAATGTACTTCGGTCAACGCTTTTACACCCCAATGAAGTTACAAAAAGAAGCATTCAATTCTTAATAAAAAACAAAAAAAGAGAAACACGAAACTACTGAACATAAGCTCTTTTTGTTGGAAGCCTGATTCTTTTCTTTATTTTTTATACTTATCTGAGACATGTACATTTAGGTATCACATTAAACCTGTCTTTGTATTAAAACATGGTAGTGTAAAACCTTGTTATTTGTTTATTACAGACTCAAGCCTTGTTTGAGATGCTGATACAGATTCAGGAGAAGGGCAGGATAGATGATCAAAGATGTGACATGTCAAATTTAATAAAGGTGAGTTATCTCCCCTGGGACATTAGCATGCTGCATTTTGAGCATCTTTGAATGGGAATAATAAACTTATATTGGAATATATATATTTATCACATTATTCTAATTATATGGAACGAATCTATTCAACTTCAGCTTGGCTTTTTTTGCAAGAGAACCACAGAAATGTCTGCAGAAAAAAAAAATCCTCATTTTGAATTTCTCATGTGTGTTTAAGTTATGTTTAGAAATACCTGAATTTTTTGAAATAGGTAAAATTTACCATATGTTGTTGTCTTTATTGTCCACATATTCATTTTTTTCAAGATGACTGTGAATACCTACATTTTTACTTCAGGTGTTGGTTCACTTATATTCTTACATATGGTTTAAAGTACAATTGATTAGTTTTACCCCAGGAGGCTTGGAAGTTAAATTGCAGTAGTACTAATTTGTTCTCGTTAGATTGTCCTCATTTGTCTGCAGGTGCAATATTAAAGACAACATACTCTTTTTCCCGTATTTCTGACTTGTTTGCTATAAAATTAATTCCCCCTTGTTTATAAGCTCATTTTTTTAAACCAACAGTTTTAATTTAATGTAAAACTCACTGTGTAACATTTATGAGACATAATTTAGAGTGGGTGGAGGTTTCCTGGCCTTGAATTGTCAAATATTTATTGATATCCTTTCTATAAATAGGTCCTATTATTGAAATTTCAAATGAAAATGTCAATTTATGGTTTGTTTGAGAATATAAATATGAAATGATGTTAAATTATTAATTCATTAATTGATTTGTTATTAAAGTTTTATATGACATAGATATCTTTGGCAGTTTTAGGTGACATATTTTACACATAAAAATGTCAGAAATACATAAAAATAAATAATGTAATAAGGGAAAGATCAGCATCTCAACTTTGAAATTTTATTTGAAAAATAAATTACGTCATTTCAATTTTGTTTTGTTTTTATTGTAAGGCTTATTTCAAGGACAATTTTTAATGGTTGAATTAAATGCAAGTGAATTAAGGCGAAGACGATTAAATACTAAATTGAATAATTTTCTCACATCATGTGTGTCCATGGTCAGTTTAAAGTGTTGGGATTAGGTAACCTAAGTTCACACTATGTAATGTTACTATAGTAAAGTGTAGATCTAGGCTGAAAAATGTCACCAGATCAGGGACACGCATGATTAGTTAATGTATCACCATTAAACATGTACATTCATATAACTCTTAAATGGACAAAATCAAAAATGATTTCTACATCTAAAAATAGGGTAAGTGTCTTAATGAATTCTAGGGTGGGTTTTTTTTTCTTGTAGAAAAAAGTTTATTGATTTATTTACCAATCAATACCAATAGTTTAAGATTCACTAAAATCGAAAATTTAAGGGGGGTCATTAGAATGTGTCAAGGTGTTGATACGTACATAAAAAAAAATCTGGATTTTAAGAATTTAAAATAAAAGAGTTTACTATGTTCTGTTCTATTGAATTAACCTTTTAAAGGTATCATAAAATCTATTCCAAAATCTCTGACCAGATTTCAACTTTTGTTCAAACTCTTATTGCAATTGGTGTGCAGATAGCAGCATCTAGCTGTCATTTTTGTTTACCCTCTTTAGATAAAGAATTTATTATTATTATTATATATTATTATTATTGTTTTCCAATGTTAAATTAAGAATGGAAATAAGGAGTGTGTTGAATATGCTAAAATTTGTTTTGCAAAAAAAATGTCACATTTAAAGTTATCATTATGAATGTCTCTTTCTCAAGGACGAAAGTCTTACGGAAAAATTGACACAAAGTAGAAATAGGACTAACCATTGACATAACTTCCGATGTAAATATTTTGGTAATGGTGTATGAATCATGACTTGTGAATGAGCTTCTTGTTAAAGGACCAGAAAGATTTGACAGATTACAGACTGGTTAAATGTTTGACAGTTTACTAATCGCTAAAATAACAAAATACCATTTAACCTCATATGATTAATGTGATACAGTCATAGTTTTTAATTCAAGATTAGATTTTAATATCTTTTTACATGTATAAGCATTATATTAAACTAAGTGAAAATTATTGTAATATTAGATACAAGTACTACAGAAGTTGGAACCCCCCTTTTTTGGATGATCAACGCATTTGAATTTGGACATGTGGTTGTAACACCCCCCCCCCCCCTTTTATCCTGGGTTTGGAACCCCCTTTAAAATGGCTGGATCTGCCACTGCTTTTAAATTTCTTGCCTTTGAGGACAACTAGGCCAAAGCTCAATACTTTCATTATATAATTATCTGTGGAGTCTTTTTATGCCTGAAAACGTCTATAATTACAGATTTCATATAGAAATTCAAGAATTAAAACCCAAGATGATAATTACTGAAAATGTGAATGTTTTTTTGAAGTTTTAGAAAAAATCGTAAATTTTTGCAATATTTTATAAATGCAAATTAGTGCAGCCAACAATATAAAAATTTGCATACACAATTTAAATAGCAATTTTCCTTCACAAAAATTTTGCAATCACATTTTTACCTGAGTAATCAGTGATTTTTAATAATAATTGAATGAAAAATATCTGAATTTACAGTATATATCAAAACAAGGCATAATTTCCTGTTACATTAAAAAAAAAGTAGGAACTAGATGGTCATCAGGCCCCTCAGGGAAATTTACATGATGTAGGCGTATAAGATTACATAAAAACATATTTCCTCCTTAGTGAGTTTATCTTATCAAGTCTCTAGGGCCACTGTTTACCTCTGGGCATTGACACAGATTTTAATAAGTTTTGATTTGATACTGTTATGAGAATAAATGAAGTGGTCTCCTTAATTGTTGCGACTATTTCTGTCTGTTTATCAATTTGTTTCTTTCTACCTTCGTACTTGAGTGTTATTTCTAGGATATTTTCCCATGTTTTGAAGTGTTTTTAATCTTATATTCTGAGTCTTTGGTTAATTCGAGAACACTCCAAGAATAGCCTGTTATTAAGATTCTATTGGGAATCCACCCTCAACAAAAATATTCGTAGTAAATTAATGAAGAAATAGATATTTTGTTTACACTTTGAATTATTCTTTAGTAATTGAATTTTTCTATTTTCCCTGTTAGCCATAATTAATCAAATTCTGTGTGACGCAGGGAATAACTTACAGTAATTGCAATCCTGTTGACTTCACAAAAGACTGACTTTTAAAATTGTTTATGCTAACTCAGCAAAATTCTGTCAACACATAACGAAATACTTGCTGTAATGCAATTCTGTTGACTTCCCCAACATCCGACTAAATCATTTGTGAAACTTTAATTTAATTCTTTGCAATGCAGAGACACTATGAATTTGCATTGTTAGAGAGGGTTTTTGTCACATGGTTTCCAAAAGATTGAATAATTGGACCCAAAAAATCAAATTATACCTTATATATGTGTACTTTTAATGCTAGCTATTAAATCTATGTGAAATTTTAAATTGTCTGTATCAAAAATGAATTTAGGTTAGTAAATTAGGGCAGAGTATGTAGACATTATATACAAACAGATATATAAGTGTCTTTAATTTAGCAGTGGCTTTGATTAATAGGAAAATCTATAAAAATGTAGATACCAAATTGGCTTTTTTTCAAGGAATATTTTAAGGTTTCCATTTTACCATATAGGCAGGTATGAATGGGGTTTACTAAATTATTGATAAATGTGCATAAAGAATAAAGAAAAGGGAGCAATAAATATAAGAAAAGAACAATAACAAGTGCTTAAAGTAATATGAAACGAGTTTTAATATAAGTAATAGATAATTATGGACAAAAATTTAAAGAACAAAAAAAAGCGTAAAATGACAATGAATACAGAAAAATGTCTTAAATACAATGACTAAATAAATGAAGACCCCACTCAGACCCTCATATATGTAGCTGTAAAGTAATGATGGTACAGATTCAGATGTTGAGCTTGTAAGTTGATGGTTTTCTTGTTCTTTACATCATACGGTCAGACAGAAATTGTAGGATTTTATTATAGTTTCTTGAAGATTGGTAGCAATATCTGTCTGCACAACCTTAGTAACTTTATACATAGATATCTTGTAAGGATTTATACTTTAAAAACCTATCACTATTTTATTGTGTTCTCTTTTAATGACATACTTAAGGCCTCATTTGATAATAATGAAATAAAAAAGATTAAGAACTGCAGGATAAAATTGAGAATCAAAATGCAGACTCGAACCTAATTTAGTACTTTCAGGACAGGTTTATATGTGTAGTATTGGTTTATTTTAAAGAGGAAACTTTCCACAGCTTATGATTTACAAGTCTATATTCAATCAAATAGCACATTACAAAGGATACCGTTAACACTGCTTTATCACACCTTCAACACTTTCACTGCTTAAGCTTTCATGACTTACCTTCCCTGACAGTTGATTACCTCCCTTTAAAGCTTGTTAATTGTGAATGTACATACATACTGTTTTAGGGAGCTGATTTCTATGAACTACTACTTAAATATCAGAGTCGTCGACTTGAAGACCAGCGTTGTGCTCTGCCAGTACCATTGCAGGTCTGAGCATGATTAAGTGTGTTATCTCCCCCTTCTGAGCATGATTAAGTGTGTTATTTCCCCTTAACTCATTGCATGTTTATGTATTGTCTCCCCTTAACAGTGAAAACCTAAAGCATTTTTGACAAATTAATTTAAATGTTTGCCGACTTTTAATTGAGAGGAGTGTAGTAGATTACACCTGTGTTGTTTGGGTTAATGTTGTTGTTTTTCTCAGGTTTAAACACTTTAGCATGAGTATGTCAATAACTTTATAGAAATAGATTTTTTTTAACACATTGTTAAATTAGAATGGAGAAAACTCTGTTGACGGTAGTTTTGTGCGGATAGTATATTGTTACAAATTTATTATAAGGTTTGGACATTATACTAAAAGAAAGTTTTTTAGTTTTTTTTCTATTTGTTGAAACAGGAGTATGTTTTGTCCTTCCTAGCCTAGAAATACTGTAGTATTAATTGATATTGTTATTTAGTACTATGTGTGTTGTTGTTTTTGTTCTTCAAAAACTCAAGTTTAATGAACGTTGCATTTCCAATCAAGTTTAACAAGCACAAAATTCCCAAACAAGTTCAATGAACGTTTCAAGCAATAAAGATAGAACTCAATTGAATTTCATTAACATTCCAAACAGCAAGTGATCAAAACTTCAGTCGATAATTACAAAACTTCAAAATTACTTGGTCTGTCTTTCTTAGTTTTATTTTGTAAAAATGTTGTACAGTGGTGTTTTCAGGACAGTTACCACGAAGATGAGTGGTGTTAAGAACATGCTTATCAGTCAAATCAACAAAGATTAAATCATTCTTCATATTCAATTTTTCTAGGTAAACAATAAAAAATTACAGGACATTTCTATTCCAGAACTATTCCAATAATGTGGACATTAATATAATCATTCTTTGCTATCGGAATCAGCCGTTATCATTTGCTAATCTTGCCTCTTGCTATACAAATCAGCCTTTATCATTGGTCAATCATCCTTTGCTATCGGAATCAGCCTTTATCATTGGTCGATCTTGCCGTTGGTAATATCAGTAGTTATATAATGCTTCAGAGAATTGTATCTCATACGAGAAATCTTCAGAACGATAATCTAAGTGAAAACAAATATCTGTAATGATTATTAAGCTCCTACACTCTGATACTTAAACTTAATAATGATATTATAGGAAAGATATAGTATGGTGTTTCCATTCATGACACTAAAAAATCCCTACACACACTTCAAAGTAAAATACCCTTGGAAACAGTGCTTTTATTGATGTTCTTCATCTCAAAGTCACCTTCAGGTCTTCAACAAGGAGCAAAGGAACATTGCTTTTTATTGCTGTTCTTCATTACAAAGTCACCTTCAGGTCTTCAACAAGGAGCAAAGGAACAGTGCTTTTATTGCTGTTCTTCATCCTAAAGTCACCTTCAGGTCTTCAACAAGGAGCAAAGGAATAGTGCTTGTATTACTGTTCTTCATCCTAAAGTCACCTTCAGGTCTTCAACAAGGAGCAAAGGAACATTGCTTTTTATTGCTGTTCTTCATCTCAAAGTCACCTTCAGGTCTTCAACAAGGAGCAAAGGAACATTGCTTTTTATTGCTGTTCTTCATCTCAAAGTCACCTTCAGGTCTTCAACAAGGAGCAAAGGAACATTGTTTTTTATTGCTGTTCTTCATCTCAAAGTCACCTTCAGGTCTTCAACAAGGTGTGATTTCTTTGATATTGTACTACTTTATTAATTAAAGTACAAAACCCTGTCAAAACCTATTAAATAAGGTAAAACATTAATCCTGGTCTTATACTGCAGGTCAATAACAAAATGTTTTATTCATGAATTAATAACCAATCATAGTCTGCCTGATGAATTAATAACCAATCATAGTCTGCCTGAAGAATTAATAACCAATCATAGTCTGCCTGAAGAAAAATGTTAGAAAAAACAAATAACTCAGTTCACAAATGTAAGTTAAATGCTGTTTTATACAGATAGATAACTGACCATTTAAATAAGTTTTCTGAGCTATAAATCTGATTCTGAAATGCTATAATTGTCTTATTTTAATACTCTTGTATCAAGGGGAAGTAACTGAGTTTAATTTATTACATACAACTAGCTTTTAGAAGAATAATGGATACTCATTGTTAGGTGTAATAGAAGGATAATCCTTTCCTGTTTAAAGGACAAAACAAGGACAAGGGGTGGGGATTAAAAGGACTCAGGAGGGAAGGCCTGTTAAAAGGACAAACCAAGGACTAGGGGTGGGGATTAAAAGGACAAACCAAGGACTAGGGGTGGGGATTAAAAGGACTCAGGAGGGAAGGAAATATCTGCCTTACAGATGTCATAGTCAAATAAAAATATTGAATTAGGTAAAACAATGATTAAGTTTTCTTTCACTTTTAAGATAATAATGTTTCTTTACTTGCAGACCACACCATGTGTGACTCCAACTGAACAGAGGAAATCTTTTGAAACTCTTGAAGAGGTATGGTTTTACAATAATTTGTGAATTAATTATTCTTCATTCTTTGTAATCTTTTGAAACTCTAGCTTATTAGCTTTGCTTATATGTAACTAAAAAAACTCTATTCTACTTTATGTTTTAAAGATATCTCTGGAGACTCAAGCTTATTAGCTTTGCTTACAAGTACATGTGAACTTGCAAAATTAAATGTGTAGGTAATAAGGAAACCTTGACCTTCAAATTAAATCTGATTGTTTTGTAGGTACTAAGGAAGCCTGGTCCTTACCCAATGATAGTCCTGTCAGAGAATGGGGGATACTGGATTGAGGGCCATGATCAAAAGAGTCCCACCAATGAAATGGGCTCAGATCCAAATCTGTCGGCAGTCCTGATAGAACAAAATGATGTGGCTCATTGCTATAGGGACCATTTTCTTAAAAAGGTAAGTCAATACAAGGAAACATTTTCAGACCTTAGTTCATACATATAAATGGAAAGTTTAGAATCGGGAAATTTATTCACCATTGAAGCAAAGGAACATTTGAGGCTTTCCAAAAAAGAGAATGGTAAAGTGATGTGTGCAAATAAAATGATGACTAATACATGTATATTGCTACTTTTAAGGTGATGGTCATTTTACAACTTCAGGGCTATTGTAGTGTTTAAGTCAAGATCATCTGTGTTTGAGAATTATAAACGTTGTACAGAAAGATAATCCAAAACATTAATTCCAACAGGTCCAGATAAATATTACTTATAATTTTAACTTGATATTACAAATTTTTGTATTTTCTTTTACAGGAACATTTTGACTATTTTTACCTTGATGAGAATGTTGGACCAATTGTTATGTCGATTAAAGATGAGAGCACAACAGACGAAGAACAACTAAGAGTTATCTTGAGGACGAAAGCTTGGACAAAACAAAAACTAGTTACCATGGAGGAAGTAGATTATATACCAAATCCTGTTAAAGTTGCTAAGGTAAGGGAGATAACTCTCTACACAAAAAAACACTGATTTCCATGAAGGAGGTCGATTATAAACCAAAGCAAAATAAAGGGGAAATAAATCCTTTAACAACAAACAATGGTTTCAATACAGGGGGTCAATTATGAGGTTGTTAAAGTTAGGGGGAATTACTCTCAACACCAAAAATAAAATTGTTTATTATGGGGTTATATCAATGATATATTTAATAAATACCATATGAAAGGAAAGAAATCTGAATGCAGTTGAATTCATTATGTCTAAAAGGAGAAGTATTTACAACCAGAACAAAATTTACGAGAATAGAAATTTTTGAAAATCCTTTTCAAACCATATGGTAAATATTGACATGGACCTGGAGAAAAAATAATAAAAGTACAGTTTATTAATGTTGTACTGTTGACTTTCAGTGTTTGTGTGAAGAAATTTCCACGGAACGATTTAATCCAGTTCTTTCTACAAAAGGATCACAGTTAATAGTGGGCTACGATGAACATAACATTACTAATAACTATAAAATTGGAATAATATACCAGAAATTCCACCAAACAAAAGAGGAGGAACTATTTAGTAATGTAAATCACAGTCCTGCAATGGAAGAATTCTTACTAACAATCGGTGATCGAGTGAAGTTAAAAGACTTTCAAGGATTTCGTGGAGGTTTAGACAATGTTCAGAGTCAGACGGGGGAAGAATCAGTATATACTCAATTCAAAGAAAGAGAAATCATGTTTCATGTGTCAACGCTGTTACCCTTCACAGACGGGGATCCACAACAGGTATAATAATAATACTAAATTCTTTATTTAAAGAGGGTTAACACAGTTAGTTACAATTACTAATCTTACCTGAAGCCTTCGTATACAATACATTTGAAGTAAATAAATAGTAAAAAAGAAAAAGTAATACTTAGGTATACAGGTCAGAGCCATAGGAGTAAACTGAAAACTGTGAATGTGGGGGTAGAAGCTAGGGGTTAAACTACTAAAAGTAACAATAATAATTAAAACTAGATTTGCCATTGCAAGCAATAGCGGATGTCACCCTTCCCCCCATTGCCACTAAGTGGCAGCCATTTCAAAAACTTTTAACAGTGAATGCACATATTTGCATGGCTATACATTTTTCTGTAAATTTTCAGTACATTAAGATCATTTTTAAAAACATGATATTTTTGCTGTTTCCATGGCCACGGCAGCCATTTTGAAATTTTCAAAGTCAAAAGTCTCATCTATACATGCCAGTTTACAATAATATTAAGTTTCATTAAGTTTGGAGCATTTTGAAAATATTTGACATTTTTGCAGTTTCCATGGCAACGGTGGCCATTTTGGAAATTCCAACTTCAAAAGTCTCATCCAGACTTGCCAGTCTACAATCATATTAAGTTTCATCAAATTTGAAGCATTTTGAAATTTTTGAAATTTTTGACATTTGTGATGGTTCCTATGGCAACAGAGACCATTCCCAAAATTTAATGGCATATACCACATTGGTACATGGGAGGGACCATACCATCAAAGTTTCGATCCATTTGACCTACTATATTAAGAAAGTTATTGCCACTTTAAGGTTTTTGGACTGTTTTGCATTGTTTCCATGGTAACGGCAGACATTTTCAAAATTCCAACGCCCAATTCCACATCTTACAATGTTGCTCATCGTTACTGTGAAGTTTTATAAAATTTGGAGCATTTCCATATTTTGGAAATTTTTGGTGTAGTATCCATGGCAACATAGCAGTTCCAATGATTGCCAAAATCATCCCAAAGCAGTATATAGTGGGCACCTACATTGTATTAAAATCTAAAGATTTTAAGGTTAAGCATTCTCAAACAATTCACCTAACTCCAAAATTATATTTTTTCACCATTTTTTCGTTTCCATGGTGATGGCAGCCATTTTTTAGTTCCAAAGTTGCACTGCAACTGGTAAGTCAGGGTTCCTTGTTATAGTGCACTATCATTCAGATTGGCTCCTTTGGCTCTGAGAAAACTGCCGGACAAAATTAGGTGGAAGAAAAATAATAATAATAGAGGAAAAGCAATATGTCACCCGACATTGTCGATCGGGTGACATAACAACCAAAAAACACACACAGCTATACTATACTCTAGTATCCTGTATGTAAATCAGTGTTAAATTTCATTTTCATTAAATATTTTCCTAAATTTTGCCAAAGAGGGTAAAACTATTTAAATTCTTAGATTATAGATCTGAAAATGCAACAAATAAGCTTCAAACAGGAAAACAGGTGAAACCTTGCTAGAATTAAAAAAAACAATAAAGGACCTCATTCTGCAGTTAAAATAAAATATATATTCATGTACCCGTAACTGTTCCTTATCTCCTGTCAAATCTACACTTAAAAATGTGTATCACATCACATTGAGAAAATATAAAAAAGAAGATGTGGTATTGTTGCCAATGAGACAACTCTTCTAAAGACTTCTTGGAACCTTTACGTCTACCAAGAATATATTATTTGGCTTTTGGTATGATGCATTCTGCAAGAAGTATCTAGTTAAAAAAACACTGCTAACAAAACTATGAAGCAGGATTAGCTGTACTCTTCATTATGAATACGGTTGTTGTACCATGTTAACTTCGTAAAATGATTGCAACTTTTTATGCCCCACCTAAGATAGTAGAGGGGCATTATGTTTTCTGGTCTGTGGGTCCATTCGTTTGTTCGTCTGTCTGTTCATTCGTTCGTCCCGCTTCAGGTTAAAGTTTTTGGTCAAGGTAGTTTTTGATGCCAAATTAGAGTTTTTACCCCAATTTCACGGTCTATTGAACATAGAAAATGATACTGCGAGTGGGGCATCTGTGTACTTGGGACACATTCTTCTTTACTTATTTGTTAATTGTAACCTTTGAGTAATTATATCATATATATATTACAGTTACAAAGAAAACGACACATAGGCAATGATATAGTAGTGATTGTGTTCCAAGAAGAAAATACTCCATTTGTGCCAAATATGATCGCCTCACACTTCCTCCATTCCTTCATAGTAATACAACCCATTGACCCTAACACGGACCATACCAAGTACAAAGTGTCCGTAGCAGCAAGGAGTGATGTTCCACAGTTTGGACCAAGTATTCCTAAGTCAGCAATATTTGATAAGGTAAGTTATCAAGAACTATTAATATTTTTTTTTTAAAGAATATATATATGAAATATCATGCTTTCAAATGAAAAACAATTATTTGAGAAAGTTTAATTTGTTGGATACCAATTTTTTGTGAGCAATATGTGAACCATGTTTTTAATGATCAATGAAGTGCTAACCTTGATCAAGAAAATCAGGGGAGATAATTAAACAAAGAAGGACAAAAAGATTTAACATCCTTGTTCTTTGATCTCTAGTGGATAGTTATCTCAATGACATTCATACCACATCTTCTTATTTTTGTATCTATAGTTCTCATTTGAAAGTTTGACTAATAATTTATACTTCAATATATATTTGATATTTATTTTACTTTTATTTTGTTTTTTCAGGGACCAGAGTTTAGAGACTTTCTGTTGACAAAGATAATTAATGCAGAAAAGGCTAGTTACAAAAGTGATCAGTTTTCAAAACTGGAGGTAAGAATAGAAACCATGGATACTGTCATAGCAACCATGAATTATATAATTTTGACCGAGTTTCTGAAACTATTCAAACACAAACAGACATTTCATGCAACACCTGAAACCATGATTACACTGTGATTTCTTAAAAGATTTTTTATGTGTGAAAGACATCTTCAATACACTAGAACACAGGAATAAAAAGAAACACCTTTTAAAAAGTTTTGTTGCAAAGGGGAAAAACTGGCATAAAATTTGTAAAACAGTTTTTTTTTCAATTTTTGTTGATGTACACTTGGTGATCAGTGCTTGTTAAAATATAGATTAAAATATTAGATATAAAAAGATGTGGTATGAGCAGTGCCAATGAGACAACTCTCCATCAAAGTCATATTTTGTAAAATTAAACAATTATAGATCAAAGTATGGTCAAGTAGTCTATATATTTACAGCTTTTCTCTAAATAATGCAAAGCAAACCTTTGATTGACTTACTTGCTATGTTTGTTTGGATGTTTGTAAACAACAGGTAGATAGTCTATTACTGGTGGAGATTTATTTCCCCGAGGGTATCACCAGCCCAGTAGTCAACACTTTTTGTGCTGACATGAATTATCATTGATGGTTATATTTATAAATTAACTGTTTACAAAATTTAGAATTTATGAAATACTAAGGCTTTTCTACCTCAGGCATAGATTAACTTAGCTGGATTTGGCAAAACTTTTAGAAATTTTGGTCCTCAATGCTCTTCAACTTCGTACTTTATTTGGCCTTTTTAACTTTTTTGGATTCAAATGTCACTGATGAGTCTTTTGTAGTCGAAACTCGCGTCTGGCGTATATACAAAATTTAGTCCTGGTATCTATGATGAGTTTATTTACTATATACTGTATATATAACACACTAAAACTCCACCTACCTATTGTTTGCAAACATCCAACAAACATAGCAAACAAGTTGATCAAAGGATTGCTTTGCATGGTTTTACAGAAGAGCTGTAAAAAAAATTATATATTGTTGTTTGTTTCCAGGAGAGAACTCGAGGGGCTCTGTTAGAATGTCTACACACAGAACTACACAAAAAGAATATAGAATTATTTGGACTGACCATGATGCCAGGATTTAAACAAGAGAGCAGCAAGTTGATTGGTTCGTTTAAACGGGTATTAAGTATGGGTCGTACCCAGAATGAGGCAGCAGCAAATAGAAAGTCTAATGGTTCGTCGTTAACAACAGTCGGAGAAGAAGAAAAATCTTCTAGTGTGAGTTCATTGACAAATTTAAAACTGTAGGACCTCAGTAGCTCAGACTTAAATTGACTGGAATTTGAAATTGATTTTGAAATAATTTATTCTAGTTTTTAATATCAACATTTAACTGTTTTTGTATGTGAATACTAATATAAGATATTTTCACCTAGATATTTTTAATTGATTTCATTTTGAAACATAAAAAATGAT
Organism: Mytilus galloprovincialis; assembly: GCA_037788925.1. Lineage (NCBI taxonomy): Eukaryota > Metazoa > Mollusca > Bivalvia > Mytilida > Mytilidae > Mytilus > Mytilus galloprovincialis. The sequence continues at coordinate 73,417,841 of CM075342.1, read as the reverse complement.
ATTTATTACTGATTTAGCTTTTGGATAAAAAAAAAATCATAAATTGATCCTATAAAAATAAATAATGTTTGATGTTTTTGTGAGAAAAATATGTTTGTTTCTGAAAACATCTGTTACACAGATATTTAACATGATGTATGAAATAGATACATAAATACTTCTAAATATCATATAACAAAGGCTTTAAACAGTAAAATATTTGATAAAACTAAAAAAAAATATCTGTCAGAAATTATAGGCCACTATACATCCATTCAACAATATTAATAATAAAAACATACAATAACCGTATATAAAGCTATAAAAGGCACCAACATGATGGTTTTGTTTGTTTCATCAATTATGGCTATTAGTTAGGTTTTTTTTTAATAAAAATGTGTTTAATACCAGTCACAGATTATATTACTGTATATATATATATATAATTTTTTGTATGGACTTAAGATTTTTTCTGCTCACCTGACTCAATGGCTGTTTTTAAAATCTGAGAGAAATACTTATCAATCTGTTGAGCTAATTAGAGCCCACATAGCTATTAGTTCACTCTCCTTTATATAAAAAAAACCCTAATATACAATTCATAGATTAATATTTTGGGAATGTTTATTACAGCCAAAGAGATCCCCAGCATCTAGAAAGAAATATAATCGACAGACAAGTAATAGCTTAGAGAAGAAACAAAGAGACAAAACCACTGTGTAAGTTTACTAATCATATTATCAAAATGTATTATTTTAATTACACATTTTCAACATTTTGTCCTTAGAAGTTGACCAAATCTCAATTTTTGTATTCTCTCTCAAATGTTTCAGTTATACGGTTCTACTGAATTTCTAAAATTCTGCACTCTATTTTTTTTTCTTATCTTTTTGTATTTCCTGTTAATATAGGGAGTCCTTAAATTTGATATCAACATATCCCCTTTGTGTTCAAAATAATGTTCATAATTTATGATTTATACAATTTCAATTTTTACGCATATTACAGCGATAATTAAGAGCATTTAACATTTTTTTTTATTTAAAAGGAATTAATTTCAAAGTGTGCTTACATATTAATTTAGAAGGGGGATTCTTTGGATTGGAATCCCCCATTTTTTTTGGGATGATCAGTGCATTTAAATGAGGACACATAGTTGGAACACCAACACCCCCCAAATGTAGCTGGATCTGCCCCTGCAATATGTGTGTTGTTTGATAATATATGCTGATGATGACAGAAGTTTCAGTAAGAAATGTTTTAATTTTTTTACAGGGTCCAAAGAAGTATAGACAGTCAGAGTACACAGTCCTCCTACAAAACGTGTAGTGCTCCATCTAGTCCCCAATCTAGTCCAAGTAGTACAGCATCAGCTCAGAGGTAAGGTCCATAATATGTCTGCTATGTCGTCAAGGCTACGTAATGTTAAACTAATAGTATCAAACTGAATGCCAACCAAACAGTTAACAAAAATACAGCTTTTCTTCCACACAAACTGGTACCCAAGAGAATAGATGAATCCAAAATATTGCTTTCCAAAGATTTCTTCGCCAAATACAATCATTATGATACTTCAGAGTACCTGTATTTATTTGGAAACATGCCAATGATATAACGTTACATTTTCAGAGTCAGTGGTAACAATATCCAGATCTCACCTTCAAATTCTGAGAGTTCCTTTAACAGTATAGACGACTACGCTCCTACCCATGTCACTCATTTCCATGAAGACTCAGACACAGGAATGGTAAATATTATATTATTTTAAAATTTCACAGAAAACAAATGTACTTTAAATGTTCAAATTGAATAAATGATTTGTGGGGTATACTGGTTCATCAGTAAAATATAATACCAACCACACAAAAACAGACATCTAGAGGTCAAGGCTTTTACACAGACATCTAGAGATCAAGGCTATCACACAGACATTAAGAGGTCAAGGCTTTCACACAGACATTAAGAGGTCAAGGCTTTCACACAGACATTAAGAGGTCAAGGCTTTCACACAGACATTAAGAGGTCAAGGCTTTTCACAGATATTTAGAGGGTTGTGGTTTTCGCACAAACATTCAGAGGTCAGGGCTACATTTAGAGGTCAGGTGATTTAATAATGTAAAATTAGACAATTGTCTGGTCTACATGGCATGGGAAAGGGAAGTAACTATTGCATTACTGGATTATGGTACAGTGTTTATTATCTACATGGTGTGGGAAAGGGAAGTAACTTTTGCGTCACTGGATAATGTACAGTGTTTATTTCAGGAGAGTCTGTCGTCTGCTGGTACCCCAAACAATAATTATATTCGATCAGAAGATGGACTGTACTCAGATTTAGATGGTGAGTACTTTTAAATTATATTGTTTTCTACATTTGTTCTTCAAATTAAAGCAGATCATTACAAATTAACATCAACCAAATAACATAGAGCTGGTCAAATAATATTAGTTATCTTGGTGTAATCAGGGGTGCGCCTCAGGGTGTATAAATTTTCAACAACGGTGTAAAATTCCGTACACCCCTGATTACACCAAGATAATGAATTTATTTCTTATGAACAATTCCTTTACTCATTTTGAAACCAGGATGTAAAACTGAAAAAAATGATAATGAAAAATTTACAGTGTAACGTTTTTTCAATGTCCATGTTGCTGCGCATTGTAAAATACTTTTTACTTAATTTTTGAAAAAAATCAGAAAAAATTTCTGAAAATTTTTGAAATTTTTGGCAAAATTTTATTTATCCCAGGGTTAACCAGGGTAGGGTGTTATTTACACCGGGGTAATTAACCAATCAGATTGCAGTATGTTTGCTGCATAAGAAATAAATCTAGATGTCACTGTTTTCCTTATATCTAAAGTGGTCCTTTTCTGAAGAACGAAAAATTTTATATTTATCCTCTGATGTTTACATTTGAGCATCTTTGTGCTCTATTTGATTTAACCTAGTAGACAATTATTATATTTTGAAACTTTTTACCCAGAAAGCATTAGATCTGAATCATTAAATTGATCTTATACATGATTTATACTTCTGTATTCACATTAGTAGTCAAATGAAACTATTCTTGTGCTCAATTTCAGAGGAGTTTATTTTTTATTTATATTTCAGGCAATACTCAACATAACCTACGATATGAAATACACAAACTAAAAGCTGAGAGGTTAGAAATATTGAAACATAATAAGGTAAACACTTTGTATACATGTATTATCTATAGTTTAGTTATCACATTAATTGCTGACGTGTATATACAAAACGAAGATGTGGTATGATTGCCAATGAGACGACTCTTCACAAGAGACCAAATGACACAGAAAGTAACAACTATAGGTCACTGTACAGCCTTCAACAATGAGCAAAGTAGTATGAGTTATAGAATTTGGTGTATGGGATCCTTGCATGTCTACATGTCATCATACAGAGTTCACTTGACTTTGAGCTTATAGCATGGATCACTTTTCGTAGACAAGTATGAGATACATTGAGCAATATGAAAACTGAACTGATAGGTTTCAACTGACCTTGACCTCAATGAATCCATTTGTCATTGTCTCATTTTTCGAGGTAATAATAAAAAAGAAGATGTGGTATAATTGCCAATGAGACGACTCTTCACAAGAGACCAAATGACACAGAAAGTAACAACTATAGGTCACTACAGCCTTCAACAATGAGCAAAGTAGTATGAGTTATAGAATTTGGTGTATGGGATCCTTGCATGTCTACATGTCATCATACAGAGTTCACTTGACTTTGAGCTTATAGCATGGATCACTTTTCGTAGACAAGTATGAGATACATTGAGCAATATGAAAACTGAACTGATAGGTTTCAACTGACCTTGACCTCAATGAATCCATTTGTCAATGTTTCATTTTTCGAGGTAATAATAAAAAAGAAGATGTGGTATAATTGCCAATGAGATGACTCTTCACAAGAGACCAAATGACACAGAAAGTAACAACTATAGGTCACTGTACAGCCTTCAACAATGAGCCAAGCCCATACTGCATAGTCAGCTATAAAAGGCCCTGAAATGACAAATGTAAAACAAGAAAACTAACAAATTTATGTACAAAAAATTAAAAAAAATTAAAATATGTAATACATCAACAACTGAATTATAGGCTCCTGACTTGGGACAGGTACATACATTGTACATACAGAATGTAGCAAGGTAAAACATGTTAGCGGGATCCCAACCCTACTCCTAGTTGGGACAGTGGTGTAAAGAACAAACTAAAAAAATCAGTTGAAAAACGCTTAACTCATCAGATGGATACAAATAGAAATACTACAGAGTGGACGTGGCCAGGTACTTGTATATCCCAACAACAAAAAGACAATAAGTACTGATCTGATAGTACTCACAGTTACTGACAGCTAGTTCAAAGTCACTTATAACAACTAAAAACAAATCATGCATTTAATACTAAATGATCAATCAGTACACATCCAACATCCAATGGATTTAGTGTAAAGACATTATAAACAGTCCGAGAAAAAACATGACCTTGTGCAATACCAAGATAGAGGTCTCAACATTTAATGTCGGTTTCTCAGATGCTATAGACAATACTGTTCATGAGGTATGTCCTATATATAGTTGTATGCAATTCTGTGTCTTGTGGACGCATTCTCCATATATTTTCATTTTTGAGAACTACATCATTACCAATGAAACATTTTAAAATGTTAAAGTATATAATAATGAATCTTAAGATGATAATCACACATTTTTTTTCCAGGCATTACAGAGAGATTTAAAAGATTATAAAGACAGAGAGAAGGGTTTAATGTCACAACTCATGATATTTCAACTGGAAAACAGACGACTGTCAACACAGACAACAAACATTGAAATCAGTTCAGAGGCTACTGTGTAACATTTCTGTAAAATCTTTTCTGATTGGCTTATATAATGGCATTTTCTGATTGGCAGAATCTGTAATAACAAGAACTTATGAAGAGAGATCAGATTTTTGTTTCTATGAAATGTTTCATTCCCCTGAAACATGGCGATACTGACACCAAAGCATTTATTTGTTAAATGTGTTCTGATTAGATGTTGTTTAGTGTGACAATTCCATCCATTTTGTCAAATACAATCTGATTGGTTACTAAGATTCTGTTCTTGAAATCCAAACTGTCAGCTTCAAAATGTCTGATTCTGTTGTCTGTTGGAATAACTGATCAACAAAACTTGCCTGCCAGATGCTTCCATATGAATGAATGGTGAAATATATATGATTGCGTCTTTGTTCATGTCTTCATACCTGCCAATTCTCACTTAATTTGCCTGTAATTTCTCCCATGGAGGTTCCCAATTTGAAATTTTGAAGGAGCCATTTTGTCCACAATTTACAACAAAACAAACAATTTTACCATGGGTATAGTATTGTAAAAGTATGAAGAAATATTAAAATAAATGTGAAGGCCCCTTTAAAAGTTTTGTAGGACCATGACAACCATCTTGCATGTAAAACCCCCATGGGCATTTTGAAATGTTGGCAGGTATGTGTCTTTGTTACAGCATGACAAATGTGGGAATTCCACAGTGAAATACAAATATGATGAAATTGTTTTTGTGTCAAAATCTTCCTTTATCCATAGATTTGATATTATTTTATCATTCCTATTTCGGAAGATTCCATTTGTCCTTCGTTTTACAAGACAAGTGATGTGAATTTTAAAGAAAGTTTTCATTTATACTGATTGTTATTATAAATAAGTGCTATGTTTTATGTGTACAATGTATCTAATCGTTTCAGAATTTCAAACATATAAATTTTGCTGAATAATTAGTTCTATGGAAAATCAACTTCCAAAACAGGGGAAAAATAATGTTATTGAAGAAAATGGTAGCCAGTACTATTTTTTATATTTTGCTAAAATATCATGGAAATCTAAATAATTCTTGAAAGTAGTGAAAAGAATAATAACGCAAATCAAGTCTTTTTCAATAAAATCATAAATACACTTCTAATTGAGATCATTAATAAATAACATCATCAAGAATAGATATTTCTATTTTATGATCTGCAAAGCTGTTTTTCACTGCACCAAAATATCATCTGTAGCTTAGATGTTAATAATAAAAAACGACATTTGTTAATGCAAGTCTAAAAAAGGTTCAAATTTGCATCTTTTTTCAAAATCTGGTTAAAGATGGTTTACATATCTTGAATTAATCGCAGGATTAACATTTGTTTATTTTATAATGTGTAATTTAAATTAATGAACACTTTGCGTTAATATATTTATAAAAAAACAATATTTTCTACAATATATAAAGCTTTGGTGACTTAATTCCTGCTTACAGATTCTAAAATTTCAAAATTGTCAAATTTTTAAAAGAAATCAATTTTATATAAGGTTTCATGTCATGTGAAATTAAGTAATCTCTATGGAAACTGGTAATATAATATATTTATATAACAGCTTGTACAGATTTTATGTTTGCTCAGATATTTTGAGTAGAAGGTGCTAAGACTGCCTGAAAGTGCAATATCAATGTATATTGTCTGACCGTGCAATATATATGTATATAGTATTGAATAATTTAATATTGTTGTATATATTATTATTATATTTGTTTCTCAATGATAAATAAATCTAGTCTCTTACAATGTGTATTTTTATTGAAATGGTGAATATAACTGAATAGAAGGAGATGGTGGGGACTTCATTAACAGACACAAATTTAAAGGGAAGGAAGGGATTGGCCAGGCCCCTGTCATTGAACTTCATATCTAATGAAAGCATAGACTTTACAAGTATCACTCCAAACTATGGCATGTGAGGCACCCCTTCTTTTTAGCTCACCTGGCCCGAAGGGACAAGTGAGCTTTTCTCATCACTTTGCGTCCAGCGTCGTTAACTTTTACAAAAATCTTCTCCTCTGAAACTACTGGGCCAAATTAAACCAAACTTGGCCACAATCATCATTAGGGTATCTAGTTTAAAAAATGTGTCCGGTGACCTGGCCAACCAACCGAGATGGCCGCCATGGCTAAAAATAGAACATAGGGGTAAAATGCAGTTTTTGGCTTATAACTCAAAAACCAAAGCATGAAGAGCAAATCTGACATGGGGTAAAATTGTTAATCAGGTCAAGATCTATCTGCCCTGAAATTTTCAGATGAATCGGACAACCCATTGTTGGGTTGCTGCCCCTGAATTGGTAATATTAAGGAAATTTTCCTGTTTTTGGTTATTATCTTGAATATTATTATAGATAGAGATAAACTGTAAACAGCAATAATGTTCAGCAAAGTAAGATTTACAAATAAGTCAACATGACTGAAATGGTCAGTTGCAGTTGACCCCTTTACAAAATGTAGGAGTTATTGCCCTTTATAGTCAATTTTTATCCATTTTTCGTAAATCTTAGTAATCTTTTACAAAAATCTTCTCCTCTGAAACTTCTGGGCCAAATTAATCCAAACTTGGCCACAATCATTTTTGGGGTATCTAGTTTAAAAAATGTGTCAAGTTCATTATAGATAGAGATAATTGTAAGCAGCAAGAATGTTCAGTAAAGTAAGATGTACAAACACATCACCATCACCAAAACACAATTTTGTCATGAATCCATCTGCTTCCTTTGTTTAATATTCACATAGACCAAGGTGAGCGACACAGGCTCTTTAGAGCCTCTAGTTTTTTAATCCTGGCTCATCACCTGATTAAGATAGAAAACCAATGACAAGCAGAGGTAAACAAATTATCTTCCAACTACCAACCAGTCTCTATACACTATATCAAGCTCTAAATTATCTACAGTCTTTCAAAAAATGTAAATAAATTAAACAGAGCCTTTCAAAGATCTGCCATTAAAAACCAAATCTTCAAGAACTATCTGTTTATTTGAAATACCTGTTCAATAAAGCCAACAAAGGAGATACAGTATTATTGGCAATGAGACAACTATCCTCCACTGTTTAAATAATGTGGATATAAGCAATTACATGTCAAAATTTACAGTCTTTAACAATAAGAAAAACACAAACCATTTACTATAATTTGAGAAATTAATGCAAGGTTTTAATTGAAGCAAATAACAAGACTAAGTGAGATTTGCATCAACAAGAACTCTCATTCTGATATCAGATACATATATCTGTATTAAATAGATTTTCAGTAGTTTCAGTAGTTTGATCACCAAAAACATTGTTCCTGGAATGTTGTATAGTCCTGAACATGTTGTATGTATGAGTTGTGGAAGGTCATCATCATTATTATACCAATTCTCTGTGAATCAGTTGTTCATCTATCACTGTCAACTCTGAAGTTGTATGATTGGGACCACACTGTCGGCAAGGTGTGTCCTCTAAGGTTATGATTTTTCTGTCTTGTTCTCACGGTCCTCCACCATTTAACTCTAGCCAAAGTAGACGATAGACCATATTTATTTGCATAAACGTATTTGCATTGAATAGTTATGGCATACAGTATAAAAAATTGATACAATAAACTGATTCGATTACAGTGACAGTGGTATTCACACACAAAAAAGACTACAAATATATGATGAAAGTGGCATTAAACATCAACAAACTATGGAATACAGGTTTCATGATGCTTAACACAATAAGCTTGATCCATTTGTGGTCAAATTTTGTATTCTCATGGATTACAATATCTATTTCAATTCTGGTGTGTTTACATCCTGTCACTGATGTTGACAATACTGGATTGACTAAAAGGTATTGATGTACAATATCTACTTCCACACTATAAACAGAAAACTATAAAAAAAAAAATTCACATAATTAATACCTATGAAACCTTCAGCACCACCCAACCCCCTCTCACAGGCACACACACTGGTCCACCAATATGAAGCACAAATAATTATGTATTTTAGAATTGCTCATTTTAAATCAATGAACTGAAATTATGAGGAATTTTTCTATAAAGCATATTATATAAATTTTTGTTTAGCCTGCTTTGGTAACATGCATGTAAGAATTAATCATGTCAAAGACATATAATACAATGTCCAAGGTCATGTTTACATAGACCGTATCAGGGTTTTTTTCTAGTATCTTAAACTTATAAGGACGTAGATTAATCTGGGATATTTGCATCAAATATTTTAAAAGAACCTTCTTTATGCAAATTAGAGGACTATATACATGGTACCTTATCCTCAATATGTATGACATATTTGCCACTGGACATTAAGGAACTAACAATAATTCCATATTATATACACAGATCCTTATCCTTAATATGCATGAAATATTTGCCACTGGACGTTAAAGAGTTATCAATCAATCATTTTAATATACACTGCATCATTCTTATCATACATGAAGTATTTGCCACTGGACATTAAGGAATTAACAATCAATCAATATAATATACATAGTACCTCGCCCTTAACATGCTTGAATTATTTGCCATTGGACGTTAGGGAACTAACAATCAGTCACTATTATAAACACAGTACCTCGCCCTTTAAATGCATGAAATGCTTGCCACTGGACACAGTGCCTTTAACATGCATGTAATATTTGCCATTGGACAGTAAGAACCTTACAATCAATTTTATATACACAGTGCCGTTAACATGCATTAAATATTTGCCATTGACTTTAAACAACTAACAATCAATCAATATTTAATACACAGTACCTCGTCTTTAACATGCATGAAATATTTACCACTGAACATTAAGGAGCTAACAATCAATCAATAATTCAAACAGTGCCTCGTCCTAAACATGCTTACAAATATTTGCCATTGGACGTTAAGGAACTAACAATCAGTCATTATAATATACACACTGACAGTACCTCACCCTAAACATGCTTGAATTATTTGCCATTGGACGTTTGGGAACTAACAATCAGTCACTATTATAAACACAGTACCTTGCCCTTTAAATGCATGAAATGCTTGCCACTGGACGTAATTGAACTAACAATCAGTCACTATCATAAACACAGTACCTCGCCCTTTAAATGCCTGAAATGCTTGCCACTGGACGTAATGGAACTAACAATCAGTCACTATTATAAACACAGTACCTCGCCTTTTAAATGCATGAAATGCTTGCCACTGGACTTAATGGAACTAACAATCAGTCACTATTATAAACACAGTACCTCGCCCTTTAAATGCATGAAATGCTTGCCACTGGACGTAATTGAACTAACAATCAGTCACTATCATAAACACAGTACCTCGCCCTTTAAATGCATGAAATGCTTGCCACTGGACGTAATTGAACTCACAATCAGTCACTATCATAAACACAGTACCTCGCCCTTTAAATGTATGAAATGCTTGCCACTGGACGTAATGGAACTAACAATCAGTCACTATTATAAACGCAGTACCTTGCCCTTTAAATGCCTGAAATGCTTGCCACTGGACGTAATGGAACTAACAATCAGTCACTATTATAACCACAGTACCTCGCCCTTAATTTAAATGCATTAAATGCTTACTAATAGTATATACATAGTGCATTTAACATGTATGAAATGTTTGCCACTGGACGTTAAGGAACTAATAATCAGTCAATATTACACAGTACCTCGTCCTTAACATGCATGAAATATTTGCCCCTTAACATTAAGGAACTAACTAGCAATCAATATCAAATACACAGTGCCTTTAACATGCATTATATTGATTTGCCTTTGGACAATAAGGAACTCACAATCAGACAATATTATATACGCAATGCCTCGTTTCTTAACATGCATGAAATATTTGCCACTGGACGTTAATGGACCAAAAATTAATCAATATTTAATACAGAATGTTTATACATATATTTCTGTGTAAACTTATACCACATTGCCTCACATTCTCATTAAGAAAAAATTCACACACCTAATTAAATGGGCATTTAAAAATGTGAATATATATGTTCAAACTCTTTTAGGTCATTTTTTAGTAGCAATAAACAAAAAAACTATGTCAATTGGACATGCTTTGATACTATATATGCCCTTGAATTTTTACTAGATAACATTTTTGTTCGCTTTGGGGATTCCGTATATCGTCAGATTATCCAACTGTGCACCACTTATTGCGGACCTGTTTTTGTATTGCTATGAGTTACAATTTATGACAAAAATAAGCAAAGACCCATCGAAACAACATCTGATAAACAAATTTAATAATACTTTTAGATATTTGGATGATATTTTGGCTCTCAATAATGACGACTTCAGTATGTATATTAAAGAAATTTATCCTGTTGAACTTACTTTAAATAAAGCTAATACTAACAATGACCACTGCCCTTTTCTCGATCTTGATATCTATATCACTAACGGAAAGCTGAATACTAAAATTTATGATAAAAGAGATGATTTTTCATTTCCTATCGTTAATTATCCATTTTTAGATGGTGACGTTCCCTTGTCACCATCTTACGGTGTTTATATATCCCAACTTGTACGATTCGCTCGTGTATGTAACAATGTTTTAGATTTTCACGAGAGAAATTTATGTATTACTGAAAAATTATTACACCAGGGTTTTCGATATCACAAACTAGTCAAAACATTTACTAAATTTTATCATCGGTATAAGGACATCATTCGTAAATATAGCTCAACATGTAGACTTCTTATACGTTCAGGTATTTCACATCCAATTTTTTATGGAAATATTCTTTATAAAGCACAAAGGTGTCAGTATTCACCTCAAAAACTAACAAAACCTTTGAATAGACTTATTAAGAAGGGATATAGTTACGATAGGTCATTAAAGATTGCATATTTTGGCGTTAATATTGATTCACTTATAGGGTCTTTGCATCGGAACTAAACACATTTATTCAAAAACCAGTTGTTGGCATGACACGGGTTATGTTCTTCTCATATATGTTATGATGGTATGATACTAAACCCCTAACGGGAAGGATTGTGCCTGGTGTTCATATGATGAAATCATAATCTTTCAGTCAGTTTAATTGAAGTCTGGAGCTGGCATGTCAGTTAACTGCTAGTAGTCTGTTGTTATTTATGTATTATTGTCATTTTGTTTATTTTCTTTGGTTACATCTTCTGACATCAGACTCGGACTTCTCTTGAACTGAATTTTAATGTGCGTATTGTTATGCGTTTACTTTTCTACATTGGCTAGAGGTATAGGGGGAGGGTTGAGATCTCACAAACATGTTTAACCCCGCCGCATTTTTGCGCCTGTCCCAAGTCAGGAGCCTCTGGCCTTTGTTAGTCTTGTATTATTTTAATTTTAGTTTCTTGTGTACAATTTGGAAATTAGTATGGCGTTCATTATCACTGAACTAGTATATATTTGTGTATTTTTTGTTGGTGAACATACTAATCTCTTTGAAAGTTAAATGTTAGAATCATGATTTAGTTGCACGCTTTGGTTCTGTGTAGGTTCGTGGTAATGATCGATGGATATAGTGCTGACGGTCCCGGATTCGATTCTGACTCGCGGCGCTTGTAATTTCAGTACAAATGTACATCAGACGGGTTATTTTCCGGTGACCCTCCCACACTCTATTCTGGTATCGAAACCGGAGTTTAAACTGGGGACTTTTGGGGCATCGGTTGGTAAAAGTTGTCCGTGACTTTTTGTCTTTCCAATTTTGGTGTGGACGGTGTTTTTATTTATAAATTATCTGTGAAGTGCTTTTCGTCTGATATTCTTTCTTTTATCTCTCTGGTTTTTTTTTTCTTATATCAAGATTATGTTTATGTTACTTTATTTAAAATGTAAAAAAAGAAAACTTGCAATAAATAAATTCAAGTTGGAATGGAAAATCTCTTAAGTATGGTTCTTAAAGATATCTGACGCTGAAATACTTGAGTTAGATAATGCAGTATTCATGTCTTTAAAAGTTTAAATGTATCCTAAAAAAAATGTAAAATTGGCACCTGACCATTTTGAGTATTGATATATTGTATTCAGTCATTCCATCACCGTACATGTACATGTATATCATGCGATGTGGTCGTTACATAGTTCCAATATTATGTTTTAAATTACATAAATGTCATATTGAACAGTTGGTGCTGTTTGCCTTGTCTAACTTGTAACTGTTTGAAAATGATGTCTCTTTTCATCTCTGTTTTTCTGTTGGCGCATGGTTTAGTCAGCGTCAATGGCGCATGGAATGCAACAGCTGATTGTGATGACGGTAACACTTTTGTTTTTGTTTTTTTGCGACTCCGAAAAAATAATTTTTAAGACACTTTTCTTTTATAACTTTTTTGAATGTCTTTGTCTATTCTTTATTTGTATAAATATTACCAAAGTCACCGTATTTAAAAATCGCAATTCAATTTTTTATACGCCCGTCAAAATTTTGACGAAACGTATTATGGTATACGAATGTCCGGTGTCCGTCTGTTCGGCGTAAACATGTAGCACCGTAACTTGAGAACGACTCGTCCAAATTTCATGAAACTTAATACAATTGTTCCTTGTAACAGTCAAACGATTTGTATACCTTTTTGGTGAAAATAAGATTAAAACTTTTTGAGTTACGGGACTTTGTTTACTTTGTGGTTTTGATTCAAAATTTTGTTTTAGAAATATGGATTTTTTTGTAAAAAAGAGAGGGGGGCTTTCACATGTCACGCTGTATCTCAGAAACAATTTATGATTATTGCTTAAAACTTCACACACTTCTTAGTTATGTATTTATCTTTAGATTTGTATACTTTTTGGTAATGATTCAAAATTTTATTTTAGAAATATTGAGTGTTTTGTTAATAAAAAAAGGTGGGTTTCCACATGTCACGCTCTATCTCAGAAACCATTTATGATTATTGCACACAAGACGACGGGCGTATCATGCACTCATGGTGCAGCTGTTTATTTTGGAACGCTACACACTTATGCTCTTAATTATGGCATATAGCCTACCATTTGTATAAGAATATGTAAGTGACTTCTAAATTATCCTGAAGCTGTGTGATATTTTAAAAAATGTGTGAGTTTTTTTTTTATTAATGACACAAAAATGTTTGCTGCCTCCTCCTCATCCTCCAAAAGATAAATTGAAAAAAAAACGTAATCGATGGGGATCAAGGTTGCAACTATAATAAGAATCAGGTGAGGTAGGATGCCAAAGAGAAAACTTACCACCACAGACAAAAGGACGAGAATGTACGAGGTATTGTTATATATAAGTTTTAAATTTTTAATGTATACAAAACATGAAAATTCGATATTCTATTATAGAATGGCAATTGGTGTTCAGAGCACAGCAAGGAAATGGCCAGGGTGTTTACAATGAATGGAAGCGGAGATCTCCAAGCACATGCGTTGTCTCCTCTGGCTGTTTACCCGAAAATGTCGATCTGGCAATGATGAAAATACCAACCAATAAACATCTCAAAAGCCCTGTAATAGACAAATGGTCATCTTCAAATATCAAACAGGTAAATGTACAATGATACAGTGCTTAAACGTTTAGATGTTGTTATGTATGGGTGGATGGTTAGTTTAGACAAAACGACGAGTGCCATATGTTGATCTGCTAACCCTTCTGGATTACATGAGATCAAGCCCGGTTTTTGTTGGGGTTCTTGTCTATTGTTTTTTTCTCTGTTGTGTTTTCTTTTGGCCAATATTTTGTAAGCCTCTCTTTGACTTATGAGTTTTGATTCTCTCCTTTGATGTCTTTCGTTCTTCCTTACAGGTGTCTCTTTGACACATTCCCCATTTCCATTCTCAATTTTATCTCTCATCAGGCTACCTTGGTTCTCTCGTTTGTATCTTCCAACGCTTTTCCATACAAGTATTCGAATGCGGAATGTTTAGTCTGTATGATTGTATATACATTTTAAAAGTTCTACTCTCTGTGCTGTTTGAGATGTGTTGCATTCTTTAAATTGATACACGAAAATTGCGGATCCAGACATTTTTAACCGGATTTTTGTGACAAAAGTGTCGGTTATTGATTTGGGGATGTACGGCGGGCAGTCGGGCGGTCGGGCGGGCGGGCAGCAACCAAATGTTGTCCGTGCATTTACTCACGAACCGTTCGACCAAAGCTTTTAAAATTTTGATATGTTGTTACTGACAACAAAAGGAAGGTCAAGTTCAATAATGACGATTTTGACTTTTACCGTTCAGGAGTTATGGTTCTTGAAAGATTGAAAAATGGCATTTCCAGTCGTGTCCGTTCATTTACGCATGAACTGTTCAACCAAAGCTTCCTAAATTTTAATATGTTGTTACTGGTGACAAAAAGGAGGTCAAGTTCAATAATGA
This sequence comes from Mytilus galloprovincialis, assembly GCA_037788925.1. NCBI lineage: Eukaryota > Metazoa > Mollusca > Bivalvia > Mytilida > Mytilidae > Mytilus > Mytilus galloprovincialis. The sequence continues at coordinate 73,402,632 of CM075342.1, read as the reverse complement.
CGATTTTGACTTTTACCGTCCAGGAGTTATGGTTCTTGAAAGATTAAAAAATGGCTTTTCCAGTCGTGTCCGTGCATTTACTCATGAAATGTTCAACCAAAGCTTTTAAAATTTTAATATGTTGTTACTGACAACAAAATTAAGGTCAAGTTCAATAATGACGATTTTGACTTTTACCGTTCAGGAGTTATGATTCTTGAAAGATTGAAAAATGGCATTTCCAGTCGTGTCCGTTCATTTACGCATGAACTGTTCAGCCAAAGCTTCCCAAATTTTAATATGTTGTTTCTTATGACAAAATGGAGGTCAAGTTAAATAATGACGATTTTGACTTTTACCGTTCAGGAGTTATGGTTCTTGAAAGATTGAAAAATGGCTTTTCCAGTCGTGTCCGTGCATTTACTCATGAACTGTTCAACCAAAGCTTTTCAAATTTCAATATGTTGTTACTGATGACAAAATGGAGGTCAAGTTCAATAATGTTGATTTTGACTTTTACCGTTCACCAGTTATGGTTCTTGATAGATCGAAAAATGCCGTTTCCATTCATGTTGTTGCATTTACTCATGAACCATTCAACCTAAGCTTTTCAAATTTTAATATGTTGATACTGATAACAAAATGGATGTCAAATTTGATATTGACAATTTTCACTTTCACCGTTCATCAGTTATGGTTCTTGTGATATTGGCAGGACACAAATAAATGTTAATAAATCCGGTTTGCTGTCGTTGTGACAGCCTCTTGTTATAAGTGAAATGGGACACGAACTGCTAAAGAGTGGGTCGGCTCCAGTCATGCTTCTGTGATTCCCTATATAATCAACCAAATGTTTCCCACAAAAAGGGGGATCTGGGGGTTAAATCCTCCTCTGATGTTGAGAAGTTGCATATTTGATACATACTCTGATTCCTTCGTCCTGAACATGCATGAAATATTTGCCACTGGACGTTAAGCAACCAACAATCAATCAATCATACTTGACTCCTTATATTGTAGGTGAAACTGGAACTATTTGACAACGGTAAATCAGTGATGTATATGATTTTTGATGGCAAGAACACAAACTATTTGGGCTGGTTTTCTTACACAAAATTAATAGAGAGTAATTATGATGATCTTTACAGTGATGGCTGCTTCTATAAGTTCCAGTTCAGCGAGTATGTTTATGTTAAATGTTATCGGTATCAAGTATTCATGGTCGGTGATGTTTTCAAAGGTTTCAAATAGCAGCACAAACATGCAATTTTTAGGCAATGGACATGTTTGGGTGACGTAGAATCGAGAAAAAAATGTATCAAACAAGAGATCGTGTTGGGACACAAAATGGGGACAAAATTAACTCTCAAAATAATCATGGATAGCCTTTTTATTGCGTCGTAATATTCTTTTCAAAATCTAAATTACAAATGTATTATAATTGCCATACATCTGTCACATGTGTCTCATATATCATGGCTACTTTAGAAACAAGTAAATATCGCTTTGTCATGTATGTTTTGGTTTGGTATTTGAATTGATGCATTATTTTGGTGTTTTCGGACGATTCATTTTATCTTTATACGGTCTACAGTTATGTCAAATTACCGTCGATAAATGATTTGTAAACCCGTGGGGCGGACAGCTCAGTTGAAGTAACCTGGCTTTAAACATGTTAAAACAAAACGTCAATTATTAAAGTGATCATACATTTTGATCCGAGTATAATCATACAAACATGTCTTTTACAGCTATTACAGATACTCCTTCATGGTTCAACAAGACGGTCACGCTTGTGACACCTCGGCACGTGGTTGGCTCTCAGTCACTGATTCACTCTACAGTAGTTCCTATAGCTACGCAAGCACCTGTTCTCGAATGAGAGTTAGCAGTTATCCAATCTTTTTGTATGCTAAGAACAACCACAAAACAAGGTGGTATAATAAACGTAAGTTTTCAATATATATGTGAAACAACCATAAATGTATCAACCCATTATACATACGTATGGTGCAGTACAGAGGTTCAGTAAAAGAGAAATACGACGAAGTTCCTTAGCGGTAGGACACATACATCAATGTAATGCATTCAAATAAAACAAAAACCCTAAAAGCTGACATGTTGGGGTTAACATATTGTAAGATATGATATAAATGGTGTCTGTACAATGCGACAACTTTTACAATTCGTTCCGGGTAAAAACAAATGATCGGAATAAATCATGAAGTTTTCTTGCTTAGCTTTTACTTGAAGTATTTGTTTGTACATGAAAGTCAATTTTTGAATGTTTTTTGCTAGATTGGATTTCAAAAAAGGATCGATTCTTATGAATAATAGTTATCTGACATGTTTACATAATCTCAAGTCAGGTCAGAATGAATGTCAACTTTGCCGATATCAACTATTATTTTTACTTTCAGAATATGGCCAAGCTGATGTACTCGCCGTATATGTCAAGAGAGCTTAATCCAGACCAGTTTTGAACCAATTGATATAATAAAGATTACTGCATTCTATTTAATTTATTTCACATTTTTCATAAGGAGTACGTAATTATTTTCAAGGATTTGTTAGTTTTAATATATAAATATAAATAAAAAGATGTTGTATTAGAGCCAATGAGACAACTCTCCATCCAAGTCACAACAATAATAAGATAAAAATTGTAGGTCAAAGTATGGTCTTCAACACGTAGCCTTGGCTCACACCGAACAGCAAGCTATAAAGGGCTCCAAAAATGACTTTGTAAACCCATTTAAACAGGAAAACCAACATGCATAATAAAAAAAATGTTGTATCAGTGCAAATGACACAACTCTTCATTCAAGTCACAATGTACGTACAATACTGTAGATTCATTTATTTTCGTGGGCATCAATTTTCGTCGATTGCTGAAAACTTGCATATTCGTGGATATTTGATTTAGGGGTTTCGCAAATCTTTGTATTCAAAGCCTATTGAAAATCTGGTATTCGTTTGAACATTTGAACTTGTGGTTCACCTGTACACACGAAACTCACGAATTAGTATCTAATGAATAATAATCCAAGTAAGTTAACAATTATAGGTTAGAGTACGGCCTTCAAAACCAGACAGAAGCTTAAAACGTAGCCTCGGCTCACACTAAACAGTAAGTTATAAATGGACCCAAAATGAATAGTGTAAAACAATTCAGACAGAAAACCCAAAGGTCTAATATATATACAAAATAAAAACGAGAAACACTTATGAACCACGCCAACAAACGAAAAACACGGAACTGTAGGTTCAAGACAAAGGACAAGTGCATACCGACATTTGAAAACAAGCGATAAGATTGCGACCTTTGAAATACAAATGATACAATTGATTGAGATGACAAACTCTTAACCGATCGTAGCGATTGAAAGCGATTGATACGATCGGGACCCTGTAAAACAAAGGATACACTAGATTGATACGATCGGGACCTTTGAAATACAAATGATACAATTGATTGAGATGACCAACTCTTATTCGATCGTAGCGATTGAAAACGATTGAAACGATCGGGACCATTACCAAATAATTGAAACAGTTGAACACGGTAAATCGATCGTAACGATAAAACCCGATTGATACGATCATTACCCTTTAATTATACAAATGATACAGCTAATTTATTTGATCAACTCTTAATCGTCAGTTAGTATTAAATATGATCGAAATGATCGTGAAGATAGATTTGACTATGTTCGATCGTAATATGAGTTGATTGAACGTCTACTAATCGATCATACCGATTGAATATGATCGATACGATCATGGCCCTTGAAAAGGAAAGGACAAAATTGATTGAGTTTTAATCAACTCTTTATCGATCGTTACAATTGTATACGATTGATACAATCGTTGCCCTTGAAATATAAACGATTTACCAACTCTTAAGTAGTTGTAACGATAGAATACAAATAGTTTACCATTGAAAAGGTTGTGAGATACAGTTTATCAAGTCTAAATCGATTGGAGCTTTGAATACGATCGATTTGATAATGACCCTTGAAATACAATTGATAGAGTTTATGAAGTTGATAAACTATTAATTTATTGAAACGATTGAATATGATCGTGACCCTTAAAAAAGAAAGGATACAGATGATTGAGTTGATCAACTTTTTATCGATCATAATGATTTTATACCATAGTGACCCTTGATTGAGTGAAGCAATTCTTAATCGATCGTAACGATTGAATACGACCCCTACGATCGTGACCCTTGAAATAGAAAGGATATAGTTGATTGAATTGATCAACTCTTAATAGATCGTAGCATTGAATAGGATTGAACCGGTACAGACCCTTGAAAAACAATTGACGCGACAGTGGTGTTCGTGTTACTTCGACTTTAGTTTTCTATGTTGTATCTAGTGTACTTTTATTTGTCTGTTTGTCTTTTTCTTTCTTAGCCATGGCGTTGTCAGTTTATTTTCGATCTATGAGTTTGAATGTTCCTCTGGTATCTTTCGACCCTCTTTGATTAAGTTTATCCACTCTTAATTGATCGTAACGACTTTATTCGATTGAAACAATCGTGACCCTTGAAAAGGAAAGGATACAGCTGAGGTAAATAAGTTAATCAATTCATATTCGATCGTAACGATTGTATACGATTGATACTGTCACCCTTGAAATACAAATGATAGAGTTAATTGAGTTGATTGAGTTGATCGACTCATAATTAATTGTAACGATTGAATACAATTAACTTTAAACATAAATGTTTGATTAGATAGATTTACTGAATGGACTACACGTCATGAAAGTAATAAACGATTGGTTGATCATCCTACAGCCGTACTTAGTCAATTGATTGACTATACAAAAACAAAGTAAAATAACAAAAATACAGAACTCCGAGGAAAATTCCAAACGGAAAGAATGGCAAAATCAAATAATAAAACACATCAAACGAACGGACAACACCTATCACATTCCTGACTTGGGTTGCTTATTTTAATAGATAGTAATTTTGGTAAACTGTTTATTCAATCGATTATCGAATTTTGTATCTGTGTCAGTTCTTGATTACAAAAATAAAAAATAATCCAAGACTTATAGAAGATCATAGAACTATATATATATGTCTCTGTTGTACAATAGTGTTTTATTCAGTAAAGTCACAATTCAGCTCATAAAAAAAATCATAAAAAAACACATAAGATAAGATAAGATAAGAAAACTTTATTTTGATTCGGCATGAGTTCAAATAAGCAACACAAGCTCTAAGGAGCTTTTGACCGAATATAAAAACATATAAATAACATAAAAACAGTGCATTTTGACATATAAAACAACCTGTAATACAAAGTTGAATCTCACATACATAGCATGCAATAAAAATAATCAACAAATTTAGAATGAAGTAAAAACATGCTTGACCAGAGCAACCAAAAGCAGCATAAATAATAAAACAGTTTAAGAATTATCTGCAAGCAGAACAGTGACATTCCAAACCGTTCCAGGACTGAACAAGACTTTTAAAATGTGAAAAACTGTTTTCAGTCCTGAAATGGTTTGGAAGACTGTTCCATAAAGTAGCAGCAGCAAATTTGAACGATTTTTTTACCGTAACGGGTTGACTTTACCTGTGGAATTTCAAGAATATTTACATACCTGAAAGAATATTTAGATTTTTTGACATTCACCAAATTTTGTAAGCACACAGGAGCGATGTTGTTTATAATTTTAAAAGTTTCTAGAGCCATTGTTCTTATCCGTCTGATCTGCAAGGAAGGCACCTTAGCTTTAAGTAAGAGGTCCTCGTAGGAGCTGGTAAAATCCTCATAAACAAAACGGAGTGCTCTTTCCTGCACCTTTTCTAGTTTTTTGGAATTTTTCTCAGTGCAAAAATGCCATGCCAAAGGGCAAAAATTAAAATTACTAAGAATAAAAGTATGAAATATAGTAAGTTTACTAAGTCTATCCAAAAATGAGCCTAAACGTTTTAAAACATTTAATTGCTGTGATGCCTTCCTACAGATTGAGCTGACATGAACATCAAAATTTAGCTGGTAGTCTATTTCAATGCCTAATAATTTTACAGTTTTTTCACATGTGAGGTTCGAATTTTGAATATGTATAGATGGGTTCTTTTCAAAGGTCTTTTTGCCAACAGCCAAAACTTGAAATTTGTCAGGATTTGCTTGCATTTTATTTACCCTGAACCACTCAATAAGTATTTTTGAATCAGATTCCAAAGTTGAAATTAATAAATCGAAATCTGGAGTACAAAAAGATAAAGTATTGTCATCTGCATAGTTATATAAACTGCCATTTTTAACAAAAAGAAAAATATCATTTATAAATATATTAAACAACAATGGCCTTAGTATCGAACCCTGTGGTACGCCTTTATGGATGTCAGCCCAACCACTCAGAACATTGTTGACTTTAATTTGCTGTTTTCGATTAGATAAATAGGACTTTAAAAGAGCAACTGCATTGGGGGTTAAACCATATGCTGATAATTTATCTAGCATAATATTGTGAGGCAGGCAGTCAAAAGCCTTAGAAAGATCCATTAATACTGCTGCAATGTACTGGTTTTTATCAAGCGCTTCTCGCCAGTCTTCTAACACTCTGAGAAGTGTGGTCTGACATCCATGTCCACGTCTAAATGCACACAAAAATGGATTAAATATTTTATCAAAATAATCAGTTAATTGAATTTCATATATTTTTTCAAAGATTTTAGAAAATATGGGTAAGACACTTACTGGTCTATAATTTGTTTTTAATAATGGGTCACTTTTTTTTATGAAGGGGGGTCACTTGGGCTTCTTTAAGTTTATCGGGGAAACAATTATTATCAATTGACAAATTTACAAGAGTTGTCAGCTGTGGTGCAATATAAGATTTACAATTTTTCACTATTTTTGCTGGAATACCATCAGCTCCTGTAGCCTTCTTTATGTTTATTTTATTCAAAAATTTTTCAACATTTTCATTTGATACTTTTTTAAATTCAAAATCAGAATTATGTTTTCTGTTATCCAAAATTTCTTTTATACTAGGGTGATTTGAGGGGTCATGTACAACATCTGCTCCAATTTTGTCTGCTACTGTGGAGAAAAAATTATTAAAAACATTTGAAACTTCATTTGAACAATTTACAATTTTGTCATTTTCACATAATAATTTTTTTTTAGGAAATAGCAAACTGAATAGTCGACATTCTGTGTCTTTTCTTTTGTATACAAATGTATTATTTATACTTAAATCAGGGTTATGTTTTCATTAAATTCCCTCTTAAAAGTCTGATTCAAGGGAGATAATTTTAATTCATGGCCGTCTTTGACCATGTTTTGGTTTTTAATTGAAGGTAGTTAGATATTCTTTGATTAACGAACAGGAAGTAGAATTACACTCAATTTTGTTGCTGCTGACTCCAACTTAACGTTTGAACCAACTTGTAAACATCACATGTATGTGTTTCTGATAATTACGAATAATAGATTCCAAAATTCCTAAAGACTGAGGGAAACGTCATGATTTCCCAGATTCTGCGTTTTCAAAATTATTATATGAGGGCTGTACATTGTGAGGGACGTAATGGGTCAAAATTGTGCAAAATGAACAGGTCAGGAATAACCACCAATTGGTGGATTATACTTCAATTGACGTATAATCCACCAATCGAGGTATATTGGTATAGACCAGTTGATGTATAATGTAAGTTTTTTTGTAATTAAATGCTAGTGTGAGATAGGAGCATGATTTTGCAACTTGCAACCTATTTCATGACCCTTATTGAGTCCTCCGAAAGTTTCAGTTTTGTCAAAGCCTGCTGCATCCCTTGAGAATGCATGCGTACAACAATTCTTTTGTTAAAACATTTGTACTATTGACCATGATTGACTTTTGATAATGAAAGTTAAGGTTCATCATAACCTTTTGGCTAAAATGGCCGTATTTACACCCCAAATTTTACTCTGAGTACAGACTAACCTATACACCTGCAACAGTTTTAAGGGATGGCAGGAACTAGATATATAACATGTATAAATTTTAAATGCATTTTGTGTTTCAGAAAATTATAAACTTTTCTAGATTTTGCTATCCATTTTTTTTCGTTCCTGCAGAAGGTGCAAAAATTAACTAAGTAGTGAAAACGATTGAGAAGCTCCCCTCATATAAGCAATGTTGTGAGTAGTATTGATTTAAATGGACAATAGATGGACAATAGACACCTGTAAACAATAGGTGATTTAACAGGTTTAAACTGTGTAACTGAGTGGACCGTATCAAATGAAACTCGGGTGTTTGTTTATTCTGCTATCTTCTGCAGACTGGAAAAAAATGAACATCAAAATCCAGGTAAGTTTTTAATTTTCTGAAACGTATACTTCATATAACTTTTATATATCTAGTTCCAGCCATGCCTTAAAACTTTCCTGGATGTACCAGTTTGTCTGTACTCATAGTAATTTTGGAGGTGTAAACACGGCCATATTTTTCAATTCCTTATGATGAACCTTAAGTATTAACAAAGAGCTCCATTCACCTGTGAAGTTGTACTCATGATCACATGACTGCAGACAGTAATGATGTCCATTGACAGTTGATTACAGGTAAATTTGCCAATCAAGAATTGACAAGATAACAATAGAAGAAACTTCAAATATAATTATTGATTAAATGCAATATGTTATGTTACAATACTAAACTAGGAATGTTTGACAAGTTTTCATACCATAATATGGTTTCAAGAAAACAATGCTCCATTTTGGTGGAATAATTTGTTTTGAAAAACAAAGAATTATACACCAATTGGTCTATACCATTATATGTCAATTGGTGGATTATACGTCAATTGAGGTAAAATCCACCAATTGGTGGTTATTCCTGACCTGATGAAGTTTAGGGGACGACCATTTGATATTCTGGGGTGGGGGGGGGGGGGGGGGGGCAGGAGGATTGGTGGATTATACGTCAATTGAGGTAAAATCCACCAATTGGTGGTTATTCCTGACCTGATGAAGTTTAGGGGACGACCATTTGATATTCTGGGGTGGGGGGGGGGGGGGGGCAGGAGGATTTGTTTTTGATCGGTTATTTATTTTTGTAAACAAAGAGGACAGATTATTCATTTTCTGTACTATTGTAGCAAGATTTTTCATTTTCATTAAAGGGATAATTCACGATTTTTCACTTTTCATCTTATTATGTTCATAATACCATAATAAACATATTCACCAAGTTTTATTTTGATATGAAAAGTAATAAAGAAGAAAATTGGGAATTATTAATTTTATTTTTTCAAACTTCCTGACTTATGTGACGTAGTTTAAGTCTTTGAGCATGCCGGGAGTGAAATTAATCTCATTTGTTTTTGATCGGTTATTTATTTTTGTAAACTAAGAGGACAGATTATTCATTTTCTGTACTATTGAAGCAAGATTTTTCATTTTCATTAAAGGGATAATTCGCGATTTTTCACTTTTCATCTTATTATGTTCATAATACCATAAAAAACATATTCACCAAGTTTTATTTTGATATGAAAAGTAATAAAGAAGAAAGTTGGGAATTATTAATTTTATTTTTTCAAACTTCCTGACTTATGTGACGTAGTTTAAGTCTTTGAGCATGCCGGGAAGGAAATTAATCTCATTTAAGTCTTGTTCGTTAACCATCTAATAACGCTATTTAAAGCGCATCGACGACCTTTGGTGTAGCTACATGTATATATGTTTGATTATCCAAAATATTTTTTTTATGTTATGGTTATTCTAACTATTGTTTCAAAATTTTCATTATTAAATTAATTTCTAAATCAAATTCTAGAATCATTAAAATGCAGCCTATCTAAACTTGTGCTTTCATTAACACATTATTTAAAGATAGTTCCTGTTTGGATTTTTCAGTTTTTTCCGTACTAACACATCCTATATATAAATAGTTCCTGTTGTAGAGAGAACAAGGGAAATCTCTAGAATCCAGAATAGTTTAACTCATAAAGTTTGACCTTTGTAGTGTCAGGACTTCCTGCAACACTAACACATCCAATATAGATAGTTCCTGTTGTAGACAGAGTAAGGGAGTATGGACCTAAGATCCCTATGTCACTGAGATTGTAGTAGGTAATAATTTGTCCTTGGTCACTCAGTATATGTAATAAATGATTGTTCATATCAGTAAAAACGATATTATCTGATGGGGTTGTTAATATTCCACGAGGTTTAAATGGTTTCTCCTCAGTGTTAACATCAGGGTGACCAGTGTAAGTCCCTAGAATATCTCCTCCTGGTGATAACACGACAACTCTACCTCTGCCATCATTATCTAACCAGTCCACCACACAGATGTTACCATTACTGGTAGTAGTTACACGTTTAGGGTAGGAAAATAATTGTTTGTTATGATTGTCATGTTCATATTCCTTGAGTTGTTTCCCTTCCTGATCCATTACCATCACTACACGTCTTCCTTTGACAGGGAATGCCTTACCTCCAGACAAGGCTCCTATGATAACTCTGTGATCACTGGTCACATGGATAGCTCTTGGATCCAATGGTTTAACATCATACTTAGAATCAGTTATCTCCCCTCTCACACTGTTGATTAGTTTGAGTTTAGTCTCATCTGTTACAACAAGAATGTTATTTGAATGAGTTTTAGCCATTCCCCAAATCTTAGTGTTTAGACTTGTTATAACTTCAGTTTTGTTCTCCCTAAGTTTGACATGTTGTAACTTTGATCTGGTCTGATCTCCCATCCATATAGAACCATCAGAACATACTGCTATAAAGTGAATATCAGTAAGATCTGTTGTATAAACTTTGGATATTTCTAACTTAATTTCACTCTTCTGTTTTGGTTTCAGTTCTACTTTGCCTTCATTATAATCTTCTTCTTCAATTAACTTGTGTCCATTATGAACTTTAGTGATACACTTTGGACAGACAAACTTATTACAAGTATTACAGAACAGACAACAAGCTTGGCTAGAATGTTCTTCACATTTGACTTCACTGAATATTATCCTGTTCTTTGAACCGTCAGGTCTGCTGATCTCATAAATGTTAAGTATTTTGTGATCTTTCCCAATCTTTAGATGGACCCCATCCTTACACTTGTCACACATGAGCGACTCACATGTGTGACATTTCCATTTAATCTTATTTCCACCTTCACATAACTGACATCCAACTGGAATCTGACCTTTTTGTATTGAACTTGCAAATGCCATTTCAAAATTTAAAGATGTCTGACTTTATAACTTCCTCGTCCCGTTGTCTATATATATATTATCTTTTAAATATCTATTTATATCTAATGTCTTAACATGTGTAGAGCTGTAACATGACCTCATCAAAGGTATTCAAATTTCATTTATTGAAGGTATTTACATAGTGTCAGGATTTTTTAAAGATAGAATATAAAGGTTTTCTTTCGAGAATAACATATAAATGAGAAATGGTACCCCAGCAAACATCTGTGATGTAATGAATAAGGGTCATCACCTAGGAAGCCAAGGATAGTATTTATAGGTCACCATACTGCCTTCAACAGTAAAAGAGTAAAACCCAAACTGTATAGTCAGCTATAACTGGCTTCAACATTCCTTTAATAATATACCCCATTCAATAAATTTTAATCAAGATATTTGTACAATTTTCTTAAGTTTAAAAGTCATGGTATGTTAAAATCATGTTTAAAGACTAATCTCTATTTGCAATTTATAATTAAGTAGGTAGAAAATGTCCTTACTAGATATTTATCAGAACCCTGCCTGAATCAAATCTTAGACTTAAAAACCTTCATATTTTTACACTCTTGGTAATTTCTAGGTAAGACCTAACAATCCACCAGAGATATATTAGCAATTATAGTTCACCATACTGCCTTCAACAAAGAGTAAAACCCAAACTGTATAGTCAGCTATAACTGGCTTCAACAATGAGCAAATTAAAGAAAGACTGAACTCCATATTCAAACAACATGACAAATATCCAATCACTATTGTCATCTTTTAAAAGGTCATTAATTTCCTTCAGTATTTTATAGCTGACTATATTTAGTATGGATTTACCACATTGTTGAAGGCAGTATGGGGATCTATAGTTGTTAATTTCTGAGTCAATTTGGTATCTTGTGGAGAGTTTTTTCATTGGCAATCATACCACATCTTCTTATTTTTATCTGAATAATATGGCGATTATTAATAACATGCTGCAGCCTTTACCAGTTTTAACAAGTTTAGAACACAGTAGAAAACTCAATTCAAACTTGATGCATAATTTTGGAATAACAATGAATTAGTCTTAGCAATGAAAATATAATTTAATGAATATGAAAACAATCATTAAAGGTATTGAAATCTGTAGAGATTGTATATAGCCCTTGTTGTCCTGAATATGTATGAAATATTAACTGCTTGACATTAAACAACCAACAATAAATCAATCTATAGGCATTGTCTTGGTAAAATTAGAATATATATATATGTTTGAAACAGAAATTTACTGATTATCCAAAATATTAGTCCGATTACTCTGACGTCCACGGCCCCAGCTTGTCTGGCAAAACAACCGTTGGGTTGGACGTCAGAGTAATCTCCGACTACCAAAATATTTTTTTTATGTTATGGTTATTCTAACTATTGTTTCAAAATATTCCATTATTACATTAATTTCTAAATCAAATTCTAGAATCATTAGAATGCAGCCTATCTAAACTCGTGCTATCATTAACACATTAATTACAGATAGTACTATCATAAACACATTAATTAAAGATAGTTCCTTTCATGCATGTACAAGGGAAATCACTAGAATCCAGAATTACGTTCAAATCATATAGTTTGGATTTTTTAGTTTCTTCCGTATCAACACATCCTATATAAATAGTTCCTAAAGAAGACAGTGCAAGACAAATCTTTAGAATTCAGAATAGTTTAACTGATAAAGTTTGGCCTTTGTAGTGTCTGGACTTACTTTCTTATAAGTACATCCTATATAGATAGTTTCTGAAGTAGACAGAGCAAGTGAGTATGGACCTAAGATCCCCATGTCATGAAAATTGTAGTAGGTAATACTTTGTCCTTGGTCAGTCAGTAGATTATATGGAATAAATGGTTCTCCCTATCAGTATCAACGATATTAATTATCTGATGGTGTTGTTAGTATTCCACGAGGTTTAAATGGTTTCTCCTCAGTGTTGACCTCAGGATGCCCGGTGTAAGTTCCTAGTATGTCTCCACCTGGTGATAACACTACCACTCTACCTCTGTAATCATTATCTAACAAGTCCACCACACATATGTTACCATTACTGGTACAGCTGACACATCCAGGGTATGTAAATAATCGTTTGGTACTGGTAAGAAACCTCAGCAAAGTTAGTTATCCTTTCTTATGTTTGTCATGTTCATATTCCTTTAGTTGTTTTCCTTCCCTATTCATCACAAAACTACACGTCTTCCTGTGACAGGGAATGCCTCACCCTTAGACCTGGCTCCTACGAAGACTTTGTGATCACTGGTCACATGGATAGCTCTTGGATCCAATGGTTTAACATCATACTTAGAATCAGTTATCTCCCCTCTCACACTGTTGATTAGTTTGAGTTTAGTCTCATCTGTTACAACAAGAATGTTATTTGAATGAGTTTTTGCTATTCCCCAAATCTTAGTGTTTAAACTTGTTATAACTTCAGTTCTATTCTCCCTAAGTTTGACATTTTGTAACTTTGATCTGACATTATCTGCCATCCACATCGAACCATCAGAACATACTGCTATAAAGTGAATATGTTTAAGATCTGTTGTAAATTCTTTGGATATTTCTAACTTAACTTCATTTTTTGGTTGAAGTTTCAGATGTAGTTTGCCTTTATTAAAGTCTTCTTCTTCAATTAACTCATGTCCATTGTGAACTTTAACACTACACTTGAGACATATAAGTTTATTACAAGTATTGCAGTACAGACAGCAAGCTTGGTTAGAATGTTCTTTACATTTGACTTCACTAAATATTATCCTGTTCTTTGACCCGTCAGGTTTTCCAATGTCATTAATGTTAAGTATTTCGTGATCTTTCCCAATCTTTAGATGGACTCCATCCTTACACTTGTCACACATGAGCGACTCACATGTGCTACATTTCCATTTAATGATTAAGGACACGGCTGAGGGCACCCAGGGCGCGGCGCTCTTCTATTTTGGGCTAACGAGACGACTGTAATCTTATATCCACCTTCACATAACTGACATCCAACTGGAATTTGACCTGTTTGTATTGAACTTGCAAACGCCATTTCAAAATTAAAAGATGTCTGACTTTATTTCTTCACCGTGTCTCCTTATCTCTATATTGATTTTTATGCCCCACCTACGATAGTAGAGGGGCATTATGTTTTCTGGTCTGTGGCTCCGTTCGTCTGTGCATCCGTTCAGGTTAAAGTTTTTGGTCAAGGTAGTTTTTGATGAAGCTGAAGTCCAATCAACTTGAAACTTAGTACACTTGTTGCTTATGATATGATCTTTCTAATTTTAAAGCCAAATTAGATTTTTGACCCCAATTTCACGGTCCACTAAACATAGAAAATAAAAGTGGGAGTTTCAGGTTAAAGTTTTTGGTCAAGGTAGTTTTTGATGAAATTAAAGTCCAATCAAATTGAAACTTGGTACATATGTTCCCTATAGTATAATCTTTCCAATTTTAATGCCAAATTAGATTATTACCCAATTTCACGGTCCATGGAACATAGAAAAGCATAGTGCGAGTGGGGTATCCGTGTACTTTGGACACATTCTTGTTTAACATGCTTTAAGCTCTAAGACACTTATCATAGGTATTTTAATATTTTTTTATTTAGGGTAAATACACCTGAGATTGAATTGATATTATTTTTATGCCCCACCTACGATAGTAGAGGGCATTATGTTTTCTGGTCTGTGCCTCCGTTCGTCTGTGCGTCCGTCCATCTGTTCAGGTTAAAGTTTTTGGTCAAGGTAGTTTTTGATGAAGCTAAAGTCCAATCAACTTGAAACGTAGTACACTTGTTGCTTATGATATGATCTTTCTAATTTTAAAGCCAAATTAGACTTTTGACCCCAATTTCACAGTCCACTGAACATAGAATATGAAAGTGGGAGTTTCAGGTTAAAGTTTTTGGTCAAGGTAGTTTTTGATGAAGCTGAAGTCCAATCAACTTGAAACTTAGTGCACTTGTTGCTTATGATATGATCTTTTTAATTTTAAAGCCAAATTAGTCTTTTGACCCCAATTTCAAGGTGCACTGAACATAATAAATGAAAGTGGGAGTTTCAGGTTAAAGTTTTTGGTCAAGGTAGTTTTTGATGAAGTTGAAGTCCAATCAACTTGAAACTTAGTACACATGTTCCATATGATATGATCTTTATAATTTTAATGCCAAATAAGATTTTTTACCCAATTTCATGGTCCATTGAACATGAAAAATGATAGTGCGAGTGGGGCATCCGTGTACTTTGGACACATTCTTGTTTAGAAATGATATTAATAAACAATGGTCCCACGGTCAATTTAGCTGTTCTAGAGTTATCCCCCTTTACATATTTTAAAATTTGGAGTTTCTGTTCTCTAACTTTAGTTTGCCTCAATCTAATATTATGAAACTTTTAAACAGGGTTATTATTACCACAAAACACAGATCAGGTTTGCAATTTGGTTGTGTCAATTAAACCGTTTAAGAGTTATGCCCCTTTACAAATGGAAAATTTTTGGAATTTTTTTAGGTTTTTTTTCTCTCTCTTTAGTTTGCCTCAACCAAAAGTTATAAAACTTATACACAAAGGTTATTACAAAATGTACCACAAAACACAGAGTAAGATTGAATTTTGGTGCTGTCACATCGACTGTTCTTGAGTTATGGCCTTCACAAACAAAAAATTGCTAATTTTTTTTCGTTTCCGTTCTCTTATTTAAAAGTATGCCACAACTAAATGTTATGAAACTTATACACAATACTTATTACCACAAAACTCAGATCAATTACAAATTTCAGAAGTGTCACTTTAGCGTTCTTCAGTTATGTCCCTTTATAACTTTATATGACATGCAAGTTGGTAAAGACCGTATGGTAAAGGGCATTCCTTCCTTTATATATGTTACAGTAAATAGGCGAAATTAGGAATTACATGTAATTACTAAAATTAAGGAATTACTTGTAATCCCCAATTCACTTAGTAAATACAAGTAATTCCTGAAATGGCCCAGTTATTACCAGTAATTACTAATTTTAAAATGATTTTTTACACCTATTTACTAACTGTTAAAATAATGTTGTAATATGGTCAGCTGATCAAAAGTTATGGTAAAACTAACTATAGAAGATCAGTTAGTACCCTTCAACAGTGATTAGCCTAAAATGTTTCTTTTTGTTAGAGGAGAATATATTTAGCTATGAGATATAACCAAAAAAAAATATGATTTTTTTTATTAAAACATTAATGAAAATGATATAGTGAAATTATAATCCACTTTTAGCAGTCAATGGTCTGGTTCTATTTTACTAAAAAAAAGCTGAGAAAACCTGGTTGATGAGTTGTGCACTTGCAAGTGAATAATTGGACCTCATTGAATACGTATTCATGTATCCTTCAATTCAACCTCTAGCTGGAGATAGGTTACCGATGTATTCAGATTTAAAATAGTAAGGGTTTCGCGGAACCTTTATTTTGCCTACTTTTGCTGTTAGTCACAGGCTCAACAAAAATTGGAAAAAATATTAATATTTTCCTCCAGATACTATCTTTTTCGGAAGCTTCTGTCCAAATTTGGTTAAAATCCAAGATGGTTCATGAAATCTAATAAATGTTTTAAAAAACTTTAACTGCAGAGGGTATGTAATGTTACCTGGGAAAATAACGAAGTCCATTTATAAGGAATATACGAAAAAGGATTTTTTTACAAACTTTACTTCTGGATATTATCTTATGATCATTAACAAGCTTCTGTCCAAGTTTGGTAGAAATCGAGGATATTTTGAGAAAGTTATTAAAACTTTAAAAACTTTAACCACAATGTTAATGTAATGTTAACTGGCATAAAAACTAAGTCCATTTATAAGTAAAATACGGCAAAACTTTATTTTATTTTAACAAAATTTACTTCTTGAAAATTATATCTTATTTCTATTCAAGTTTGTTAGAAATCAAGGATAATTTTAGAAAGTCATCATAATTTAAAGAGTTTTAACTACATATTGAATATGTGTGGACGCTGCTGACGACAGAATGGTTTGCTATGTCTCGCTTTTGCGACAAAAGTCGCAGGTTCGACAAAAAAAACCCCACCCAGAATGACACAACTAAAAGTAAAAAAAAAAGGGATGGACCATTTAATTGACTTATTCAATCCAGAAAAAGATGATTCTTATACAAGTAAAAACTATGATAAAATTTTGTTGCAGGTATTAAAGCTTAATATTGGAGGTCTTGAACAACTCATTTAAAAGAGAAAAACAGAAATATTAAATGTGACTCATAACACCAACAAATTGTATAAATTTGTTTGTGAAGAATGTTGTCTTCATCACAACATTCTGACAAAAGGAGTCTTTTGTAAAAGGAATTTGGGCAAGTTTATATGCAAAGTATGCCTGATGGGATTTTAATTTAAAGAAATAATGAGATTTTAAGAATTATCAAAGATTTTTCAACCACATTTGGCATTATCGAATTTCTATAATCACAAAGATGTTGCGAAGTTGTCTTTAAACTTCTCACAAATGTTTTTCTCAATTTTGGATTGATATCATTGTCTTGCATGCTGAAAATGATTTTTTGGGAGCTTCAAAATTTAAATACAACCATTTTCCAGTTTCAATTCACAAACACCAAAGAGTATACCCTTTTAATTTGCCTTATATTCTGTAATCATTACTTAAGTAAGTACTAAAATACCCACCCTTTTACTTTCTTATTTGGTATCTTGAATTATATCTTTAATTTTAAAACAAAAATATCATGTTAGTAAATAGCTGTAAAAATGACAAAAAAAATCAGTGAATACCAGTAATCACTGAAACAACTAGTAAATACATGTAATTACTAAATTGGCTAGTAATTACAGGTATTTACTGAAATGTTTAGTAATTACGTGTAATTCCTAATTTCAACTATTTACTGTAACATATACATACTGTATACATGTATAAAAATAAGTGTGACCAGTATGATATGCCTTTTGCAATGGAAATGAATATCAATACATCCTTAGACCTACATGTTTTATGGGTTGAAAAAATCTCTTATACAAAGTCCATTGAAGTCTGTAACTGTAATCGAGTTGTTATGAGGTCCTTTAAAAACAGACCAAAGTTCATCTCTTCTTTTTAATATTTAAATGTTCCAAAATCAATCAAAGACTGCATGACTTGCAAAAGGTTGATTTCTACATGATGCAGTTCACATGTTAAATGGTGGCTGCTGCATTGTATTGTTGAAAGGAGCTCACTTATTAATCTTTACTCTTAAAAATGATCCAGAATACATGTATCAATAAACTTCATGATCATAGATTGGTAACATTTGAGTCTAAACATGACTTGACAGTTTTAAAATTTTTTAAATTCAATATTTTGTCTAATTTCTCAGAGGCGGATTTAGGGGGGGGGGGCAAGGGGCCTGGGCCCCCCTTTTGGGGACAAAATTTGGTTGCTTATATAGGGAATCACTGAAGCGTGACTGGAGCGTGCCCCCTCGTAGGTCAGTAAGTGGGCCCCCACTTATGAAAATTTCTGGATCCGCCACTGTTTCTATCTCTCTAATGAAATAGAAAGGTATGAAGGTGTATGGGAAAAAATATTCTGCTGATTTTTATTAAGATTGAACTGTAGATTAATTGATTGAAATAAAGACCATAAAAAGATTATTGTCTTCTTGCAGCATTTAAAAGATTTTTACAGCAAACTAAAAGATGGAACCTTCAGCTTTAGAGGAGGACAACACCAGTATGGCTGCCAGAAGTTTGTTAACATTGAACACTAGTACCAGTAAAGGTACACAGGAAGAGACCAGCAAAGGTACACAAGACACTTCACCAGGAAGGCCATCTCAAAATACTCAGATTTATGTAAAGTCTCAGAATGTCAGTCAGAGCAATCAAGAGAAGGTGATTGCTGTCCGTATTGATCGGTCAAATGGTAATCCTAATGTCCAGATAGTGAAGTCAGGTCAAGAGGTCACTGAACCTTCAAACAAACCCCAGCTTAATGTGGAGATAATGGACCTAGGTCAAGAGGTTGCTGGCCTGTCAAACAAACCCCAGCCAAATATCCAGATAATGAAGTCAAGTCCAGAGTTAACTGGCCCGTCAAACAGACATAAACAACAAGTTATTCCTACTACAGAAGAAGGGCCTTCCAAACATAAGCTTCAAATTGTGGATGCTACAGAAACTCACTGCAGTACAAATGAAAAGGAGGTAAGTTTGTGACCTATAGCGGTAGTTGTTTAAATCTGCCTCATTTGGACTCTGTTGGATAGTTGTCTTATTGGCAATCATATAAAGTCTTCTTAATTTATGAACAAATCACATCGAAGTCAGCTTTGAAGGGCTAAACACTGAACAAAGTAATCCAAAAAATATATGGGTTTACAGTATTTCACTATTTGATGTCAAGGATTTTCCAGCTTGCATACAAACATTTATAAATTTTATACTTATAAGTTATGTTTGTAAAGGGTTTGCTTTATACGACAACCAAAATGACTGTGCAGCAATGAACATGTAAGTTTTAAATACTGTGTATATTGGTATTTGATACATAAAAAGGGTAATTACTACTTAGATAAAAGGTAACAATAGAAGAACTGATTAAATATTTTTACTAAACAAATCATCTTTTCATTCTTTTTCTTCTTCTAAAGCTGGTTTATGATGATAAAGGTAATAACTTTCATCTTTTCATTTTCTTTATCATTTATTATTAGGGATGGCAACGAGTACTCGAGTACTCGGGTACTCGCTCGGAAGACAAAGTACTCGAGTACAGTTTTAGTACTCGGATACTCGTTTGCTTTTTATACATCTTGAGATAGTTCTCTTCACATTTCCACTCAATTTTAGTTCTGTTGAAATTTCTCCTTCGTAATACTCAATAAAATAAATTAATAACATAACTATGTTTATCCTGAGGATACTATCTGTTATAGTAGTACCAGCAACGTCCTTTCCTTTCGAGGGAATATTTTCATGTGCACTCCTTGTAACAAAAAAAATAGAGAGTTTAACAGTCTTTCGTCTGAAATTGTTGACCAGATCATATTTTTAAACGAACACAAAATCAAAGTAACCTGCGGGGAACCCTACACAACTGATTGAGACATTTTTAACGGTGTTTGTACACGGATCAACACTTTCATGGATTAATAATTAACTTATCACAAGCCGTAAAAACTTACCTTTGTTTGTAAATCAAGACTTCTGATTGGTATGAGATGTATATTTAAATTAATTTAATTACTCTTTTTGTAAAGCTTAACTATAATTGTTTAATTTACAATTTAGAGATATGCGAAAGTATGAGAGCGACATTCAACCACAAAAGTTGAAAATAAACTTACAATTTAGAGATATGCGAAAGTATGAGAGCGACATTCAACCACAAAAGTTGAAAATAAACTAACAACGTCATGGCTAAAGAAAAAAAAGAAAATCAGACAAACGATAGTGCAAAAAAAACAACACAGAAAAAGTAATACTGAGCAACACGAAAAAGCACAAGTAATTTGAAGTCCAATATCATAATTGTTGTTGACAAATTTTAAATAGACAAGTCGTGTTATAAAAAATACCAACTCCTCAGGAACAGATGCTAAATATATTGTCTACTTTGTCGGACTTAAAATGCAAATATTTTTTATTTTTGCTTATAAAATATTTTGATTTTATTGAAATTTGGTTCATAAACACGTAAACAAACAATAATTACTATTATAATAGGTTATTTGTAAAAACAGCAGTCGTTTATTTATTGTTTCATTGACACAAAAAACAGAGGAGCAAGCTATGTTTGTAGTACGTTTGTATTTCGTCAATGTGTTTATGAAAGGTAATAACAAAAGCACTGCATCCCACCTAAAATCTAACATAAACTTTTCAATAGACGTTTAAGATTCATCCGAGTACTTGCGAGTACTCGAGTATTATGACCGAGTATCCGAGTATTAAATTTCAGATCTTTTGACATCCCTATTTATTATCATGATTACAAATAAACTGATAGATAGAGACAAGATAGCTGAACAAGACATAGGGGTGATAACAGTTCTGTCAACAGGATGTTATGTATTCAGTCAGGATGATGGAGTGAAAAAAATGACCTGGATATACATGTACCCCAGATATAAATAAACTCAAAACAACCAAATATATAAATCTACACATTCTGGAGTAAAGTTATAAAGAGCTAAAGACAACTACTAACAAGATTTGCGACTTAAAAAAGCATATATGTGGCAGGTGTGATAAACTACATGTACAATCTTAATTAACTAGAATTGTCAGTTTTTCTGCCGAAGGTCTGTGGCCTTCACCTTCCTACACCAATAAACTGATTGCAACGAAATAGCCAATGGTGCTGAAATTTGATTTAAGGTGGTACCTAACACTACAGGGAGATAACTCTGTAAAGTCATCTAAACGTTTTAATTACGTTGTGTTGTAAACGGAATATTAAACTTCTCAATGATCAAAATTGTAGTTTGTCAAACTGCTATATAACCAGTGTAATTTTCTGACAAATGGTTGGTTCAAAGTTTTTGAAATTTTTATATTTTGTTAAAGGGTCAAAGAAAATACTTTGACAAAATTAAATGAAAATTAAATGAGCCAAATTAGTTTTAGTTAAAGTGTCATGGGTACCACCTTCAACATCAATAAATCAATTAATGCATGACTTGAAAAAAAATCTATTCCAATGTCTTAAATGTTAATTGTACATGTACAATTATATAATGCCCTTCATTACAATATTATATCCATCCTATTTTCAGATTTTTGATTCAGTGACAGCAATTTTTAAAAGAAAACCAAATGTTGGTACAGATAAATATTTATCTTTGTGTAAAACATCAAATGTTATAGCAGAATGTCAAAGTGACGAGATTAGTGTAACTGGTTCCCTGAAAGGCATTAATACAGTACACAATCTTTTAAAGGTATGTATAAATGTAACTGGTTCCCTTAAATGCTTTTAAAGCTACATGTAATAAAGAAGATGTGGTATGAATGCCAATGAGACAACTCTCCATTCAAATAATAATTTGTAAAAGTAAACCATTATAGGTAAAAATTTGGTCTTCAACACTGAGCCTTTACTCACACCCAACAGCAAGCTTTAAAGGGCCCCAAAAAATGGCTTTAGAAAAAACATTCAAACGGGAAAACCAATGGTCTAATCTATATAAAAACTGATAAACTAGAAAGACTTTTGAACATCAACAAACAACAACCACTGAACAGCATGTATGGTTATATATGTGTTACTGGTTATTGAAAGTAAATAATACCATTCATAATCTCTATCTAAAATGTATATGTTTACAACTGTATTACCGGTAGTACAAAAAGTGATTAAATTAAGAAATATTGATTTAGTTGAATGTTACATTAGCACACGGAATAGAAAATATATTTTAGTAAAATTGAGAATGGAAATGGGGAATGTGTCAAAGCAACAACAACCCGACCATAGAGCAGACAACAGCCAAAGGCCACCCATGGGTCTTCAATGTAGCGAGAAACTCACACACCTGGAGGCGTCCTTTAGCTGGCCCCGTATACTAGTTCAGTGATAATGGACATCATACTAAACTCCAAATTATACACAAGAAACTAAAATTAAAAATCATACAAGACTAACAAAGGCCAGAGGCTCCTGACTTGGGACAGACTCAGAATTGTGGCGGGGTTAAACATATAGTGTATATTTTTCAGGTTCTGCACTGCAATACAAGTCCTGTAAATGGGGAGACTAATATCAGTGCTGCTGGAGTTCTATATATAGTTGAGGATCAGGATAAAACTTCAGGTATTTTATACTACAGGTCATGTTAGTGAGTTCTGTCACCTATCCAGCATAAACAAATTACCTAGATAGTCACATGAGACCATATTATGAAGCTGACAGAAGTTCATGTCTTTCATCATTGGAGTGTCACTGTGATACAATACCCCGTTTATGTCCACCATGTAAGATGTTGCAGGGATCATGAAAAAACCAGACATGCATCCGTCCTGCTTTATTAGTGCTCTTTTGTACATATATTGACAGATTTTTATGAAACTTGTATCATAGGTATATTTCAGCAATGTCTTGGACAAGTTCAATAGAATTTTTAAATGATTTGAATTTATATTACAATGGAATTTTTATGGAATATTGCATCATTAGTGCTTTCATGTGAACAATTTGTGCCAGAATTTTAAAATTATATGATAGGTTTATTCATTGTATCAGCAATGTCATGGATGATTTCGAAAATCAGTACCTATCAATTATTTTTCAAAAAGTTATGTTCATTGGAAACATTAAATTTATGGAAAATTGCATCGTTAGGGCAGAACAGTGCAAAAATCAATATGGAGAATTGCATTGTTACATTAGCTCTCTCGTATGATAAACTACTTGCCAGAATTTTATGAAGCTAGAATTTAACCAGAATTTAACAAAAATTATGTCATAGGTTAATGTCAGCACTTTTAAAAATAGGTTATTATCATATTTTTAACAAGTTATGCGGCATAATAATGCCCTTTGATATATAAATTATATATTACAATGGAAATCCTATTGCTTTTGCTCTGAAGCCTTCAATTCTCATGAGATATTAATAAAAAGTTAAAAAAACAAACTATTTTTAGTTATAACATTTTGTACTTTTGTACCTTGGATAGATAAATTTTTTGCAACACAGAGGTACATCCATAGTCTGTTCTTTAATTATTTTTGTCAATATGAAAAAAAACTTAAATAAGTCCAGGATTTTGTAGTCATTAAAAAATCACAGAGTTAATCTGAGTAGACATGAACTGGCTTCTCATGTTAGACATAGGTAAATAAAGAAAAGACAAAATCTAGATAAGATGTAGGATTGTATGACTGAGGGGGCAGAGCCAAATAATCTCCATGGCAATGAGATGTGGCAATGGTAATACATCTGCATACCAATTATCATTGACCTACATGTGTACCACAAGTTGTACCTCATAAAACTTACCAAATCACACACTAATACATTGTTGACACCATCGCCATTGTCGCTGCCGACTCTGGAAACAGTTCTTCCTTACATTAAGATTTGGCTTGTGTGTCTGTTTAATGGGCAACAAGGACCACATCATATTTGATTTACTGCTGTACATTAATCTCTTAATGGGGAACAAGGTTCATAAACAAAGTTTAATTTACTGCTGGAAGCTAATCATTTTAATCCTTCTATTTTATTTTGTGTGTAAACAGTAATTTAGCCTCTTTATATTACAGAAGATCAAAGTTCCACAATGGATCATCAAGATGACATTTCAGAGCAACCAATAAAAGATGAGGATGTCAAGGTCAACCAAAGATCCGTATCAATCAGATGTTTGGATTGTAATGAAACCTTTGCAACTCATGAAGAACTTACAGAACATTGCAAGCAGACACATAGAAAATATCCAAGTCCAAAAATGTTGAAACTGTCAAGTTTTAAATGTTCTTTCTGCACAAGGGTTTTTCAGAGTAGTAAGTTTCTAAATCAGCATGTGGAGGAAAGCCATGGTCCCAATGAATGTTTTATATGTGGGAAGGAGTTTGCTTTGAAACGTTACCTCAGCATGCACATCAAACGACATTCAGACGGAAATAAAAAACATTCTTGTGAAATTTGTGGATGGAAATTTTTAGAACGATATAAGTTAAAATTACACATGGAGTCACACAAACCAAAATCAGAGAAAAATCTCCCCCATGCCTGTCATATATGTAAAAAACAGTTTTATAACAAGGCTACGTTAGATGATCACGTTAACACGCATACAGGAAATAGACCGTTTAAATGTGATATTTGTTCTTGTTCATTTGCTCACCGTATCGGACTTAAGCGACATCTCATTACTCATGAACCAGTCAAACCTTTTAAATGTGGAGTTTGTCAAAAGGAGTTTTCATTCCGAGCCAAATTAGACGAACATTTTATAACTCACACAGGAGAAGGAAAATATGTCTGTAACAGTTGTGGTAAAATCTTTACCACTAAATCGTCTCTCAAACGTCATTCAGACAATTGTTCCAATAAAACATTATCCACAATTATATCCACATCGGGAAATAGTGCCGAACCTGTAACAACTGAGCTTAATAGTTCTGAAGCTGTTTTCATGTGTGGAATTTGTTCTGTAGTTTTTGATACTTTGGAAAAAGCAAGCGTACATGCAGCTTCACATGAAACATAAAATAAGTGTTTTAATTCATTACTTTCATTTTGTACAATTTCTCAAGTTTCCTATTCCTATCTCAAAGCACTTGTTCACTGTAATCAAGTGTCATATTGACAATCACTTAATACTGGCGCCCTTAAATAAAGTGCAATGTTGACAATCACGTAATACTGGTGCCCTTTAATAAAGTGCAATGTTGACAATCACATACGACTGGTTCCCTGCAATAAAGTTCAATTGCCAAAAGCATATAGAAATATTTTCTCTACTTCAGTATTGAAAAAATATTTTATAAGGAAATTAAGCTACACGAGTTGCTTGATAAAATAAACTTTAAAGCCCATAATATCCATATACATGTACTTACATATGACATGAAAATGTTTGGGAATATAATTTTGCTTATCATGGCAATTTACCATTATAACTTCACAGAAAGTTAAATAAAAAAATCTTGGGGGGTGGGGTGTGTGCTGACTGACCTAAGGGGGGCCCACTCCAATTGTGCTTCAGTGATTCCCTATATTTAAGGAACCAAATTTTTCAAACGAAAAGGGGGGGGGGGGGGGGGGCAGGACCCCCTGGATCGGCCTATGATATTTTTAGAAAAAATTTTTTCAAATTAATTGCTTACTTAATTGATAGCAGGTTATTTTTCTGAGGTGCTAGAGGCTTATTTTAAATTAAAACTTCTATTTATTGTCCATATCAAATGTATTTATTTATCAGTTGTTACTATGTCCCTAACATTATACATATTTTAAACTGTCAGTCAGAGTTTTAATTTAACTGATGACAAATCGCTTGTCATTGACTATTTTTTAATGATTATAGAACAAATATTA
Source organism: Mytilus galloprovincialis (assembly GCA_037788925.1). NCBI lineage: Eukaryota > Metazoa > Mollusca > Bivalvia > Mytilida > Mytilidae > Mytilus > Mytilus galloprovincialis. The sequence goes on along the minus strand of CM075342.1, from coordinate 73,376,378 downwards.
AGACCCCTTTATTTTAAATCCAGACATTATGTATTACATGTATTACAATGCAAAATTAATGTGTTAAAAAAACACACTTGTAAGTTTTATGTAAATCAAAATAATGTTTTTGTTTTGTTGAAAGTTATATGATATATTTCCACATCAGGCAATCTTTTTATACTTACATTCCCGCATTGTCAAGATCAAAAATACTTTTAATACGATATGCCAAAAGAATATTAAGATGGTACCAAACTCCTTGACTAAAAATACTTTGGCTCTTTAATTTTCATAAAATTATGACAAAAATATTTGCTATGACCCTTTGATAAAAATATTAAAATATAAAAATACTTATCCGAAAGTTTTATTCGATATATACATCAGTTTGACTAACACATATTTTGATCATTGAGAAGCTTGATTAACAGTATAATTTTGATTAAAACGTTCAGCTGATTTTACAGAGTTATCTCCCTGTAGTGTTATGTACCTTGGCCACCTTAATACATTTGACTAAGTTGTTATTTATTCTGTGATGATTGTCAAGTTGTTGTTGTCAAAGTCATGTTGTTATCAGGGTAACATTAAAGAGCATTTAAACTATGTGATTTTGTTAATTTATTATCTTAATACTATTTTTTTTGGTATTTATTTTAATATGTTAGAGAAAAGTAAATACTATAGTAAAAATGTTTATCGCTATTTTGTGCATTTTTCCTTTGATCTTTTTTTGTGATAATTTTCATATCATGCTTCTCGCTTGAGATGGAAAAATTATCGCTAGAAACTAAGGAGGCCACGTGGCGTTGCTAACGAAATTGACATTAAATTGACAATGTCGTCATAGGTAAAATAGCGATAAACAGATTATCATTGGTCATCTCAACTCGATTGCTTTTCTCACTTTCGCTGTACCAGCTCAAGCGAGAAAATCAATCTCGTTGAGATGATCAACGATAATCTATAAAAACCTTCAACAGTCTACTTATTCACGATCGGATATAAAAATATCAAACACTATTAAAAAAACATCTTATATATTTGTTGAGATTAAAATCTTTGTGCAGTTTTATAACTGTCAGTGTATTCAAGGAGAGAAAAAGAATAGTTAAGAGTAAACATCAACCTTCAACAACTAAATGACCAGCTCCTCTATATTCTAATTCAATTGTACAGATACCAACAAACAATATATTAATTGAGGCCCAAATTGCAGTGAGTATAAGGTTTTCAACAATTGCAGTTATCACAAAATGTTTAGCCTATCTGTAAAATAGCCAGTTAGAGCTCAAGTCAGATGAGCTTTTATGAAAATGGACGTCATACTAAACTACGAATTAAACACAAGAAACTAAAATTGAAAATCATACAAGACTAATTTATTTGTGTTACATTTTGATTATGGGGCAGTAGAAGATCTTTTAGTTAGTGAAATATACAGGTTATCTATACTTAAGCACTGCAATTTAACCAACATTTTCTATGGACAAGCATATACAATGGGAAATAGTTATGCTCCTTTGCCTGGCAATTTTTTATTACTGATTGCCTTATTTGTGTTCGACAAACATTATTCATGAAGCTTCATCTCTTCTCTTAGCTTCATGGTCTACAATAAAGATATTGTCCTTGGATTGAATAATTCAAAGTAAAATGACTGTTAAGCACATATATCCAGCTGAACTTTTTTGTTTGTAACATTCCAGCAGCTCTCTAGTATGGAGTTAAGATCTTCCAGTTAATACAATATTCCAGGGCTTGCATTCCAAATCGAATTAACTTGATAGAATGTTCTTTCAACCAATCTATAAAACAAGGATTCCTAATGGTATGTTGAAGTCATTCTTACAAATATTTAAAGATGTTTGCAGGATTTTGTTGACACTAATAGAATATATGCCTCACAGATAACCCCTGAATTTTGGTAGGGTCAGTCTGGCATTATTAGTATTTGGTGAATAGTTTTGGTTATGGGTGTTGTTTCCTGGGACATTATTCATCAAGATAAGTGTACAAACCTTGAAACAGATAAACAAACAATATTTTTCTTAGTTTTTATTGAGATTTGAGAAACAATGTCTTGGGCAGTCATAAAAAATAACAATAATTAAAATATTGACATCAAAGATATTCAAATCCTAGATAGAAGTGTTTGGAACAGTTTGTGCAAAGAAGATGGGATTATATACTTGTAGTAAAAGTTAGAAGTAAATTAACAATCATTCATTTCTATCATAAACACCAAATAAATAAAAGATACTCGTAACAAATCTACATCCAAAAATCTTAATGGATTTCACCTTTAACCTGTAAGTTTTACATAACTAAACATAAATAAACAAAATAACAAACTTTGTAAGTAATAAGGGGTCCATACATTTAACAAATAAATTTACGACAGAACACTACATGTTTATAATTGAGACAAAACATTACAAGGACAATGATTTCCTCATTCAATCATCAAGCATAACATTCATCTCATACATTCTAATAGTATTAAAACCACATCAAATTTATTTACAGTTCTTTTAAGTGTGTAAAAATTGGAAAGTGAAAGCAACATAGTTTATATTTCAAATTAGAATCCTTGCTGGTGTAATGTCTTGCAAGAGGTATTTACACACATACTTTATAACAAAATATCTAAATACTCTGCTCTTTATGTTCTACTGGTAAATTTCATTTTATCATTGACACTTAAAGAAAAAAAAATCAAAAGAAAAAATGCAAATAGATATAAAAACTAAGAAACTAAAAAAAGAAGAAAGAACTATAAATGAATTTTGTGTGGTTCTATACTATATCTACTCTAATGAGTCAAAGCTGTCAGTAAGTACATGTACTACTTCAACATACTTTGACTCTTGTTAGTGCTAAATGTGCTCGGTCCATTTGGCTGTAAGCCAAGTTTCTAAAACTAAATATATATCTCTCTCTCATCTTTGCTCACACCTTTCACTCAAATTTCTCATATGCTCTGTGTATCTTGTTCAGACTAGCTGTATGTCTAATCTATCTAAAATACATTTATATTTATTTACATATTTTTCAACAACCCCGCATTAATGTCGTTTCCCTCCTCCTCCGCCTCCTCTCTCTCTCTCTCTACATTTCACCTGCTCATATCTCACTTTCTCCCCATAACACTTATCAAGTGACGATGGATATTGGTAAATACCAAATCCTGTAAAGTAACAAATATATACATGTATATACAAAATGACATCTTCATTTTGAATTAAGAGTCCTTTTGCCCTCTCCCTCTTGCTCCTTTTTCATCCCCTCTCTCTCTCTCTCTCTCTTTTTCCATTTCACACACTCTCTCTCTCACCTTTCAAGCAACCTATCTCACTATAACTGGGTTACCAGCACATTGTCTGACAGTTTATGTCAGGACAAAGGCCAATAATTAGCACTAGTTATGTACTTGGAGTTGGCATAAAGCCAAAAAAACAAAAAAAAAACCATCAATATGTACAGGTTATATACAACATTTTAAAACAGACTAAAAATCTTTCATTCTTTCTTTTAACCTTGTAAACAGACATACGTATCACAAAATTTACATTTTACAATGTAATCAGAGATAATTTTCACAACATTTGTGTTTTTATCTGCACCAAATAACCATTTTAACAATTTTTCTATTGACTTAACAACAGATCTAAAACAAAATCTAACTGAAAACATGTTATTTGAAGAAAAAATAATAAACTTTTATATTATCATTAGTATGACTGCTAAGACATTGTTTAATTATTACAATACGTAAAACTCAAATCAAATTATGCTAAGAAGTAATGCCTTTCTATACCTTACAACAAATCATGAAATAAGCGAGAGGAAAAACTGGGGCACTTGAAAAGTCTTGTTTAAAAAACATGGGATTTACCTAGTATTGATGGATCTATTTAAACACAAAAAGTACCCTACAAGGGATCTATGTAAAAGGGAGGAATATTTAGTTTCTATGTGAGAAGTATTTTTCCTACACTTTACCCTGATTCTAAACAGCCGTGTTTAGGTGCCATGTATGTTTAAACAGAACAATCTATGTGGAATATTGGTAATAAAGCAACAAGCAGAAAGGAAAATATTCATCTTTCCTTCATTTTAGAATAAAAACTCATTAATTTCAAAGAAAAAACTAAATATGGCACAAACAAACCGTTACAACTTTTAATTTAAAGTTTGAATTTCACTAAACTTGAATGCAGGGAGGAAACAAATTTTGAATGTAATTTATTTAAATGGAATATTACAAAACAAAACCTGAGATCAAGTTAGCATTCTGAAAACATAAGACGACAAAAATTAAAATATGAAAACAAAATTAGTAATAAAAAAACATATAACAAGCCTATGACTTTAAAAAAGTTTATGCTAGTTGAGTAATACTAGTAACCAATATAAACAATAATACAATAAAGTCTATAGTTTAATATGGGAAACGGAATTTTTCACCAGCATAGGTGGCGCTGCCTGCCAGTTCTTCCTCTATTCTTAGGATCTGGTTGTACTTTGCTAATCTTTCAGATCTACATGGAGCTCCTGTTTTAATCTGCAATAATAAAAGTCAGTTTGAGTCTTAGTATTTTTAAATTAAACTAGAGGCTCTCAAGAGCCTGTGTCGCTCACCTTGGTCTATGTGCATATTAAACAATGGACACAGATAAATTCATGATATAATTGTGTTTTGGTGATGGTGATGTGTTTGTAGATCTTACTTTACTGAACATTCTTGTTGCTACAATTATCTTTATCTATAATGAACTTGGCCCAGTAATTACAGTGGAAAATATTTTCTAAAAATTTACAAAAATTTATGAAAAATGCTAAAAATTAACTATAAACGGCAATAACTCCTTAAGGAGTCAATTGACTATTTTGGTCATGTTGACTTATTTGTAAATCAAACTTTGCTGAACATTATTGCTGTTTACAGTTTATCTCTATCTATAATAATATTCAAGATACCAATTCAGGGGCAGTAACCAAACAACGGGTTGTCGGATTCATCTGAAAATTTGAGGGCAGAAAGATCTTGACCTGATAAACACTTTTACCCCATGTCAGATTTGCTCTAAGTGCTTTGGTTTTTGAGTTATAAGCCAAAAACTGCATTTTACCCCTATATTCTATTTTTAGCCATGGCGGCCATCTTGGTTGGTTGGCCGGGTCACGCCACACATTTTTTAAACTAGATACCCCCATGACAATTGTGGCCAAGTTTGGTTTAATTTGGCCCAGTAGTTTCAGAGGAGAAGATTTTTGTAAAAGATTACTAAGATTTACGAAAAAATGGTTAAAATTTGACTATAAAGGGAAATAACTCCTAAAGAGGTCAGCTGACCATTTCCTTTGCATTGAGGTATTTGTAAATCTTACTTTGCTGAACATTATTGCTGTTTACAGTTTATCTCTATCTATAATAATATTCAACATAATAACCAAAAACAGCAAAATTTCCTTAAAAATACCAATTCAGGGGCAGCAACCCAACAACAGGTTGTCGGATTCATCTGAAAATTTCAGGACAGATAGATCTTGACCTGATAAACACTTTTAACCCGTCAGATTTGCTCTAAATGCTTTGATTTTTGAGTTATAAGCCAAAAACTGCATTTTACCCCTATGTTCTATTTTTAGCCATGGTGGCCATCTTGGTTACTTGGCCGGGTCACGCCACACATTTTTTAAACTAGATACCCCAAAGATGACTGTGGCCAAGTTTGGATTAATTTGGCACAGCAGTTTCAGAGGAGAAGATTTTTGTAAAAGATTTCTAAGATTTACGAAAAATGGTTAAAAATTGACTATAAAGGTCAATAACTTCTAAAGGGGTCAATTGACCATTTTGGTCATGTTGACTTATTTGTAAATCTAACTTTGCTGAACATTATTGCTGTTTACAGTTTATCTCTATCTATAATAATATTCAAGATAATAACCAAAAACAGCAAAAATTCCCTAAAATTACCAATTCAGGGGCAGCAACCCAACAATGGGTTGTCGGATTCATCTGAAAATTTGAGGGCAGAAAGATCTTGACCTGATAAACAATTTAACCCCATGTCAGATTTGCTCTAAATGCTTTGGTTTTTGAGTTATAAGCTAAAAACTGCATTTTACCCCTATGTTCTATTTTTAGCCATGGCGGCCATCTTGGTTGGTTGGCCGGGTCACGCCACACATTTTTTAAACTAGATACTCCAATGATGATTGTGGCCAAGTTTGGATTAATTTGGCCCAGTAGTTTCAGAGGAGAAGATTTTTGTAAAAGTTAACGACGACGGACGACGACGACGACGACGACGGACGACGGACGACGGACGCCAAGTGATGGGAAAAGCTCACTTGGCCCTTCGGGCCAGGTGAGCTAAAAAACGATAATATCAGTTTGATACACATCTTAATTTTGTTACAAAAGATATTCAATACTGGCTTTCTATAATTTATTTTTTTAAATGCATTTTGCCATTTGAAAACTGCTCTACAGATACATGTACACTATCAACACAACTAACTGATCATTAAAGCTAATATCAGTATTAATCTGCTAAAGTATTCACCTAAAAAAGATGGTTAATTCTGACAAACTGACCTTCTTTCATGCTTGAATGAATATAATCAAGATCAAATTTTAAAACTTGTCTTCTTTCCTAAGACAGTCTGCATCATAAGCTACTAGTCTGATGCCCAGGACTAGTGAACATTTATTTGGACAGGTAAGTATTTTGCCAAAGATTGTTAAGACACATAAGGAAAATGTGTCTTCAGACAAGTTGTAAGAACAGATTTTGGTGGATTGTTCCTAGCATAAAACCAATTCCAATTAGAAAGTCTTTAGAAAAAATTATTTCAGATAAAATTCAGAAAATATTATCTTGTCATGGTGCCCCGATACTTAAATGATCAAAATACTGTCTTTTGGTATGTATAACGCGCACATTTATACCCTAGGTCATGTTTCTTGTAAGAGGGGTGCGTGTTATACATGACTACAAAGAATTTCTTAGTCTTTTTTTTTCAGGTCCAAACTCCGACAAAGAAATTTCCAAGTGAAGTGAAGAGTACGGAATATTTTTGCTAAAACCTCGATTGTTTTTATGTTTTACAGGTTATAATTGTACTATGTATCGTATTGTTCTTGATTTGTCATGTTTTATTCAAATAAAATACATTTTATATCTTTGTTGTTAGGTTTATTGTGTAAATTTGTCCATCTGTTTTGCAATCCGGAAATTTGCCAAGTCTTAATAAAGACACAATAAAGCTTTTGCTGTCGATTAAATTAGCATCTGTGTTCCTTGTTGTCATAACTTACTGTTTTTGAATGTGTTCATCATAGAGAGTTGAAGAAAAGTGTATGAAAATTGAATAAACCACGCTCGTTTTGAAAAGATAAACCGCCATTTTTTCTAATGTATTGATCAGGTGATCGCAAGTCATGTGGGTCAGTCATGTGACTTAATATTGTAAAGTGATGATTTACTCATGAAAAATTTATTATGAAAAATAAGTTTTTTCTTTGTAACTTTTAAACTTTTAAACAACTGTTTAAAACCATTCAAGAAATTATGATTGAAAACATGATAATCCCATAATTGTAACCTGAACGAATTTAATTAGGAACAAGGTCAACCTGTCACTGATTTGTTTTGACATCGATTAGACCCGTTGATTGAGGTGTGATAATCCGGATTAACAGCTAGAATCATCAAACAAAAAATAAAAACAATGAGATTTTTAACAATTTATTACAGCACTAATGACATTAATTATAATTATTAGACTGATTCGTAATTATTTTATTGTTTGAATCAGAACAATAATTTGGACATTTAATCTTGTCCTTGATACTCAAACCATTTATTAAATTTGGATTGAAATATTTATCTCAATCTAATAAAATTCTTATTCATTTGTTAGAATACTTTCAATTTCATATTAATTACGTATTCCGTACGGAATTCTCCGACATTGGTGTCCATTTAAAAAACTTCCTGTTTACCGATAAACTTCCTGTTTGCCGATTTTGGAGCTGTAACTTTTCCAAAAATGGCTAGGAGTATTATATGACCAATAAACTTTTTTTCTCTTGTTTCTTGGACCACAAAGGGTGTGCGCACTATAAACAAATGCGCACTATACACACCAAAAGACGGTAACCAAATGTTTATTTAGATTTGATTTTAGATTTTTGGTGTTTTAACGCCACTTTTAAGCACTGCATTTAGGTTATTTTGTGGCGGCCATTTTTATTGGTGGAGGAAGACAGAGTGCCTGGAGAAAACCACTGACCTTCGATAGGAAAACTGATAATCCTAGTCAATTAAGATTGAAGTTGAGTGCACCCTTACGAGCAGGGTTCAAACTCACAACCTCAGTGTTGACTAGCTAGTGATTACAGTAGTAACCACTCAGACCACTCGGCCACCGAGGCCCCCATGTTTATTTAGACTAATTACCTGTCCAGTACACAATCCTACGACAAGATCTGCTATAAATGTATCCTCTGTTTCTCCACTTCTATGGGAAACCATTACTCCCCAGCTTACATCCTTAGACATTTTCCAACTATAAAACAAACAGCATTTAAAAATAACAGCATTGAACAATAAAATATCAATCATAATAATACAAATACACACAGAAGTTTAAAACTGGTTCAAACCTAGATTGAAAATTGTTTTTCAATAAACCCATATTTACCCAACCTAAAACAAATAATTTAAGTCTTTAATTTTGCCCAATAATATGTATTGTTTTATTTAATTTGGTGTTGCTCTGTGCCAAAAAGAGTTCGGTTCAGGACACAAATAAAATAAATAAATAGAGGAGGGGACAAAGTATTTTCTGGAACAGCTGTCGTTTTTGATGTGTTACATATTTGTACATAAATGAGGCCATAAGTTTTTTTCATTTGAATTGTTTTACATTTTTAGTTCGTGCTTTTTATAGCTGACTATGTGGTATGGGCTTTGTTCATTGTTGATAGCCGTACAGTGACCTATAGTTGTTATTTTCTGTGTCATTTGGTCTCTTGTGGAGAGTTGTCTCACTGACAATCATATCACATCTTATTTTTTGTCTTTTTTTTTTAATTTGATACATTGAACATATTTTTGTGACAACTTACGCCTGGATTGCTTCTGTGATGCTACCAATCTGATTTACTTTTAACAATAAACAGTTACAAGCCTTGATGTCAATTCCTTTCTGTACCCTCTTTGGATTAGTCACCAACAAATCATCTCTGAAATCAACAAATATTCACATTTAAATATAGTATGCCATTAAAAGTAAGGGCGGTTCCAAAATTGATTATCATGGTGTGATGTAAGGCATTCAAAATAATAATTTTTGAGTAATTGCATTTTCCTTAGATTTAAATGACAATTTCATATGTTATCCTGGGTCTAAATTAAACGTGTTTAGTTCTGGATCACTATTATAAATCAACCAAATCAATGTGTATAGCATTTAGTTTTTGGAATGTTTATTAAAAAGACCTATTACCAAGACAGAACAAGCATAAAGATGAAATATTTGAGTATATGAACAAAGCTGATGGCCTACTTAATCAATTTATACACAATACAATATCTTAAAGGTTTACAGATTTTCTCTCCATGTGCGCTTGTGGTGTATCATATGCACTTATTTGCCACAGTCTTTTCTGCTTGCAAGAGAGTTGTCTAATATTTTTTTCACACCAATTTCATTTTGATGGTGGTCTCATTGGTAGTCATACCACATGTCCTTAGTTTTTTTTGTAGCCATGAGTATAAAAAACATTTCCCAGAAATGTGACGATTTCTACTTTGAGATAAAAACCTTACCCTACAATCTGTATTGGTGTGGCACCAGTTAGTGAAGTATATGCTGACCAATCGTCTTGGTCAAATGGATCTTCTATTGATACGATTGGATATTTAGCTACCATATCTTTGTATAGGTCTCCTAAAGCTTCCGGTGACAGCTGTAATTAAAATATACAAAATCCTCAATCACAACATAAGTCATAGACTAAAAGTAAGTCCTGCGTTTGTTCTCTCTAATGATACAGCACTATAATATACTTTACATAACAGACTTGTCAAATTTAAAAGCTATTGCGTAATTAAGGCAAATTAACTTGGGTTTCATAGTTGAGAAAATAACTTGATGCTGTACACATGACATGTCAAGGCTTTTTTAAAGCTTACTATCTGATATGGATTTTGCTAATTATTGAAGATCTTCGGGTGGTCTTAAGTATTTTGCTAATTTTTGAAGGTCTTAGGGTGGTCTTAAGTATTTTGCTAATTATTGAAGGTCTTAGGGTGGTCTTAAGTATTTTGCTAATTATTGAAGAGTTAGGGTGGTCTTAAGTATTTTGCTAATTATTGAAGGTCTTAGGGTGGTCTTAAGTATTTTGCTAATTATTGAAGGGTTAGGGTGGTCTTAAGTATTTTGCTAATTATTGAAGGGTTAGGGTGGTCTTAAGTATTTTGCTAATTATTGAAGGTCTTAGGGTGGTCTTAAGTATTTTGATAATTATTGAAGGGTTAGGGTGGTCTTAAGTATTTTGATAATTATTGAAGGGTTAGGGTGGTCTTAAGTATTTTGCTAATTATTGAAGGGTTAGGGTGGTCTTAAGTATTTTGCTAATTATTGAAGGTCTTAGGGTGGTCTTAAGTATTTTGCTAATTATTGAAGGGTTAGGGTGGTCTTAAGTATTTTGCTAATTATTGAAGGTCTTAGGGTGGTCTTAAGTATTTTGCTAATTATTGAAGGTCTTAGGGTGGTCTTAAGTATTTTGCTAATTATTGAAGGGTTAGGGTGGTCTTAAGTATTTTGCTAATTATTGAAGGGTTAGGGTGGTCTTAAGTATTTTGCTAATTATTGAACTGTTAGGGTGGTCTTAAGTATTTTGCTAATTATTGAAGGTCTTAGGGTGGTCTTAAGTATTTTGCTAATTATTGAAGGTCTTAGGGTGGTCTTAAGTATTTTGCTAATTATTGAAGGGTTAGGGTGGTCTTAAGTATTTTGCTAATTTTTGAAGGGTTAGGGTGGTCTTAAGTATTTTGCTAATTATTGAAGGTCTTAGGGTGGTCTTAAGTATTTTGCTAATTATTGAAGGTCTTAGGGTGGTCTTAAGTATTTTGCTAATTATTGAAGGGTTAGGGTGGTCTTAAGTATTTTGCTAATTATTGAAGGTCTTAGGGTGGTCTTAAGTATTTTGCTAATTATTGAAGGTCTTAGGGTGGTCTTAAGTATTTTGCTAATTATTAAAGGTCTTAGGGTGGTCTTAAGTATTTTGCTAATTATTGAAGGTCTTTGGGTGGTCTTAAGTTACTTGAATCAATGTCATTTGGACCATTTTGGATAGTTGTCTAAATTGGCAATCGCACCACATCTTTTTATTCATACATTTTCAACTAAACCAGCCACAAATGTCAACTTATACTTCATATTAGTGTGTGAGTTAGGGTTACTGTGCATTAGATTTTTTTCTAAATTTCCTTTGTGTTTATATGAATTGTACTTTTTGTATGTACTAAGGTTATCTCAGTTCTAAAAGAAACACTGATCTTAACTTTAGAGGCCAGAAGTTCAAGGAAAGTTATTGACACTACAATTAACTTACAAAATCTTTAGGATTAGAGTTTTTGTTTTTGAAGTCTAAATCATATTTTCCTTCTTTACAGAATTCTGATGCTGCTACATCCATACCGATCTTGATTTTTCCAGTATACCCGGCTGTCTCTATAGCTTGTACCAGTAAATCTAAACCTTCCATGTTGTCCAAGATGTTTGGTGCAAATCCTCCTTCATCACCCACATTGCAGGCTGAAAAAGAAAATAGTTGAAAATTTGTTCTTGACAAGAATAACAAGCTATGAATTTCATTTGTAGTTTATAACCAAACAAATATCACAAAATAATGCAAGCTTTTTTTTGTTTAGGACAACCATATGTATGCTTTTAATCAAATTGACAGAGTTTAGTTTTTGTAAGGTGCCTTTGTATTGTGTATAAAATTATCAAGTAAATATTTTTTTCTTTTCCTTTTAGGTGGATGGTTGTTCTGTTTTAAACACAAATGTTTCTGCCAATAAAATCAACAATGTATTAATATAATAATTTAAATTTTTTTCCAAATGTACTGACAAACTCCTTAGTAATCCTCACCATTCATTTGACTTTACAAATTATTTTTTTTCAGTTTAAATTACTTTTAGTGAATATCTTAATAAAGTTTTTGTTTTTATTAGCGGTGATTTACAAACATATCCAGTTCCTAGCTACAATAATTACATAAAAGGTGGTTTGTTTATTAAGGCACAAGGGCATGGGAGGCCCCAACCATTCAAAATATAAAATTTACTATACACTTAAATTTCTACAGAAATGCAAACCCCCAACAATTAATGAATTTGGGTGGCTCCACTTGCTCAGCAAGACTAATATCAGAACAGCCCTTTGCATATTTAAATGCAAAGTTCCCAAAAGTTCAAGAGACCAAAAAGCAAATAATCATCACACTCTCTTCAACATTGATTGAAGAGAAATTTGATCAATGGTCACTCAGAATCTTACCATCCTGTCCATATTTTTTCTTGATGACAGCTTTCAGATGATGGTATGTCTCTGAACCCATTTTCATGGCTTCTGTGAAAGATTTAGCACCTGAAAAATAAAACATAAATAGAAATAAGATTGTCCAACTAGCTTTTAAAGTGAGAGTGTATATTATAACAAGAATGTGTCCAAAGTACACGGATGCCCCACTCGCACTATCATTTTCCATGTTCAATGGACCGTGAAATTGGGTAAAAAATATAATTAGGCATTAAAATTAGAAAGATAATATCATAGGGAACATGTGTACTAAGTTTCAAGTTGATTGGACTTCAACTTCATCAAAAACTACCTTGACCAAAAACTTTAACCTGAAGCGGGACAGACGGATGAACGAACGAACGGACAGACAGACAGACAGACGGACGGACGCACAGACCAGAAAACATAATGCCCCTCTACTATCGTAGGTGGGGCATAAAAATAACTTTCCCTACATAAATTATCTTAGCATGTAGCGGCCAAGTGGTCTAAGTAGTTGAACTATGAACTTGGCTATCATGGGACAGACGGACTGATGGATGGACTGACAGACAGAGGTAAAACGGTATAATTACTAATGAGTTGATAAAAGAGACACAGAGACAGACAGGATAAATAGATCACAGAAAATAAAATGTTTATACTTTGTGTGCATAAATTAACAAATAACAAATTTACATAAAATCAGTGGCAAGAAGATAATATTAGAAAAGTTGTGTATTTTAGAGTGACTAGAACACATCCGTGATATTGCGGGTCTGTGACTGAATTAAATTATATAACTATGCGTAAGCCTTATTTTAGTATTGGTATTGTCATCTGATCAAGTCATTAAGATGCACTGGAACTTATCAATTATTGGTAATATTTAATTATTTTGAAAACAAAAGAGCCTAAAATGAAGTATTTTTTAATCAACAGCATTGTCCTATATTACTTATAAATAAAGTTGGATCCTTTAATTCGCTGTTTTACGTCATGTCGGTTATCAAATCGAAAACTGTACATATACGCCCTATTTTAAGTCCAGATTTTTAGTATTCGTATTGTTATCTTAGAAAGTCATACTGATTAAAATACTACAATAGGGAACAATGTGACAATGGTTGAATTTAAAGTGTCAACCCTGTAAGTATGACCTGTGTATATAGCAAAATCCTAAATACACCGTTTGGTGGTGCACCTGTCATATGCGGAACGTACAGATAAGGTAATAGGTGAATATACTATTGGTATCTGTATCAGATTTGACCCGGAACTTGTTAATTATTGGCAATATTGATTATGTGGAAAACAAAAGGGTCTGGAGTGATGTAATTTTTAATCAACACCATTGTCCTATATTAGCTTTATATAAAGTTGAATTCTTTGATTTGTCGTCTTTTACCCCATGACGGCTGATAAATTGGACCTCGTTATTTTAGTATTATAGATACATACCCGTTGGGAGAATCATAAATTCCTGCATGGCCAGTTTGTTACCGGCATGACTACCACCATTTATTACATTGAATGCTGGGACTGGGAGGATTAAGTTCTTGTTTTATAGACCTATACATACCCGTTGGGAGAATCATAAATTCCTGCATGGCCAGTTTGTTACCGGCATGACTACCACCATTTATTACATTGAATGCTGGGACTGGGAGGATTAAGTTCTTGTTTTATAGACCTATACATACCCGTTGGGAGAATCATAAATTCCTGCATGGCCAGTTTGTTACCGGCATGACTACCACCATTTATTACATTGAATGCTGGGACTGGGAGGATTAAGTTCTTGTTTTATAGACCTATACATACCCGTTGGGAGAATCATAAATTCCTGCATGGCCAGTTTGTTACCGGCATGACTACCACCATTTATTACATTGAATGCTGGGACTGGGAGGATTAAGTTCTTGTTTTATAGACCTATACATACCCGTTGGGAGAATCATAAATTCCTGCATGGCCAGTTTGTTACCGGCATGACTACCACCATTTATTACATTGAATGCTGGGACTGGGAGGATTAAGTTCTTGTTTTATAGACCTATACATACCCGTTGGGAGAATCATAAATTCCTGCATGGCCAGTTTGTTACCGGCATGACTACCACCATTTATTACATTGAATGCTGGGACTGGGAGGATTAAGTTCTTGTTTCCTGCTAAATCAGCAATGTGTCTGTAAAGAGGTACTCCCTGTAAAAATAAAATAAAATGTATTTCATAACTTAATGAAATTGTTCAACAGTTATTGGTCCTTCATAACATTTAGTTTAATTTTTATTTATTGATCAATTGATGTTTGCTGTAAGCTGCCTCAGTGCAAAGCTCTAACACTGCTAGTTTTAATAGTTGAAGCTTACCACAGGCTTAACAGCCCTTGCCTGTGAAAAATCATCACCGCTTTTAGAACAAATACAAAAATAATGTAAATGGTTCAACAGCAAATTTCTTAACTGTAATACAATTACAGAGTAGGCATGGATATAGTAACTGGAGTATCCTGTGTTTGTAATAAAATTGAGAATGGAAATGGGGAATGTGTCAAAGCGACAACAACCTGACCAGTAAGTTTGTTTGGTGCATTTACATATCTAGAATACACATTATTGTTTCTATCTTATATAGAATACCTTTTTGGCTGCACCTGCTCTGCAAACTGCCATTGAAACACCAAGGATAGCATTAGCACCAAGTTTATCTGGAGAAAAAAAAAATATGCATACCTCTGGTTTTATATTTTATTCATTGCTTATGAACTTTAAATTTAAATTCTAGCAAAGGGAAAACAATCAAAATCAATGACAAAGTTCAATCTAAATTTCATTGGAAAATCAAAATTTTAACATACAAGAAATTTCTTAACTCACTGATTTTAAAGGAGAAAAAATATTAAACTTAATTTAAGTCAGTCATTCTCTCAAATTTACTATATGACTCTGAAATATCCTTTATAAAACTAACATATAACAAATTTTTAAGAATGTATTGTTACTACTATACCTTTATTTTCTGTTCCGTCCAATGAAAGAAGAAATTGGTCCACAGCTGTTTGGTCTGACTCATCTAATCCCTGGAAGAAAGTAAAAATATTTAATTAATTTTTCCAATTTCAACCTTAATATGCTGTTAATTTGCTGCTTTTATTATTCTTATACATTCAGTTATTTGTTTTGAATATTATGTTCAATTACTTTTTACAAATTTTGTTCTCTTCATCAGAAGACAAATATATATAACTTCTACAAAATCTTTTTAGAAACTTGCAACTTTTTTGTACAGGTGACATAGATCTATTGTATGAGGATTAGCTAAGATATATCTCAAAAGCGTAATGATATCAAAGATCAATTTTTTTTTAAATTCTCTCCTATATATATATACAAGTTCAAAAAAATATTGATTATATCATACACACAATAGTTTTTAGTATGCTGTGGATTCATTTATTTTTTATTGGGTACCAATTTTTGTGAAATGAGGAAAGATAATATTTTTGTTGATACTTTAACCTAGACATGCTTTAAAAAAAATATATACTTCATTGAACCCTCATATTTGTAGTTTACTTATACCCTTCAAATTAATGACTAATAATGAATCCACAGTAAACTGCATGATAATGTTTATTTAGAAACAGTTTTACATAAAAGTCAAACTTACTGAAGCCAGTAATTTGGGTGCAATGATGTCATTGATGTTGGAGACTGCCTTAGATACACCTAAAAATAGTAAATATATAACAATCAAATGTCTTTCAATTCACCTTTTACCTAACAAGGAAGCTTATTGACCTATAAACAAGTCATGTAGGGCAACAAAGACGAATGAATTATACAAACAAAGAGGTAGCATTCGGAATTTTATGTTATAAAAGCACGAAAAGTGGAATGAATATATGCTCCTGCAGGAAAACAACCCAAAGACATTTAATTAAGATTTTACGCTAACCAATCTTAGACATTCTGATGCTTTTCTGTTTAAATGGGATTTTTCCTGGCATAAATTCATATTAAACACAGCCATTGTAAAACCAGGTTTTAATCATTTCCATTAACAATATTTATTACATACCTACATTTTTTTTGTACTTCAATAGATGTTTAGATCTCAGTTGATATTCCAAACCAACAAATAGATGGTTCGTTATCACATTATCTATTGACTTGTTAAAAATACCAATACAATTTCTCCAATTACAATGAGCAAGAGCAGGATCTGCTTTCCTTTTTAGAACACTAGAAATCATCCCATGTTTATGGTGGGGTTCTGGTTTCTCAGTCTTCAGTTTTTTGTAGTGTTTTGTGGATTTTTATCTTTATTTGCCTTGGTGTTATTAGTTTCTCTTGGACTTATGAGTTTTAAATCTACCCATAGTATCTTCTTTTTAGTTTTATGTTTATAACTCTACCCAAATCTGACAGTTGAGTAATGTTTTAACTTACCTTTTCCATGATATGCCTTGGGATCTTTATCTCTCAGTTCTAAAGCTTCATAAATACCAGTTGATGCCCCACTTGGTACAGCTGCCCTAAATTGACCTGTATAATACACAGAACATTATTTATAACACCATTTCTACTTTGAGTGTTGTTTGATTGCAGTTTCAATGACTAGCATACTTAACTTCAAAAGGTAAATTTAATTGATTTTTTTCTATCTATAAAGTGGAACTTTTTACATGTAGACAAAATTCAATCCAATCTTGGGACTAAAGTGACTGATTTAAAACTGACCTTTTTCGGTGTTTAAATCTACTTCCACTGTTGGATTTCCACGACTGTCAAAAATCTGACGTGCTTTTACAGCTGTTACTGGCATGGTGCTCTACAAAAAAAGTAAACTTTTAGTTTTGCGTCTTTTTATGTTGTTTATGCAGACCTGCCAACATTTAAAAATCTTCATGGGGGATTTAGTGCTGATGGTGACCAGATTTTTAAAGGTTTCATTGTTTGTAGCTTTTCTGTGTGCTCTAAAAATGTTTTTACTCTTGAAATTAACTCATCAATCTTTTGGTATATATACAGATGTTGAGCTAATAAGCCTTTATTTCTTTTACTTGAATGATTCTTGTACTTATTAATTGGCAAAATAACTTAAGAATAGAGAAAATGGCATTAAAAATTAAAGGATACAAAGTGAAGACCACTTCCCCTCAGGGCTTCCAAAAAATATTTGAGCCAGTCAGACATTTTATATCTGATCTCGATTTAAAACCCTTAATACTAAGTCACAAAAGGTGAATATGGTAATCAGTTGGCCATCCCAATGATTGACATTAGATTAAAAAAAAAAATGATAATAAACTTTACTTTGATATAAATTGATAATTTGACATAAACTGTTAAATTGGCAGTGCATCATTTGAAGTGTACACATCAGCAAGCTCATATCTGGCTGCCTTAGACTCTTCATTTGTGCAAAATGCCATTATCAAAAACTTTACATTCGTTTTTAAAATCACATTTTCCTAAAAAAAACGGATGCAGTCGGCACCAAAAACTTTTTCAACTACTAGTCCGAAGACCAATATTCTGACATTTTTCTTATTGGGCCAAACAAAGTTTTGCAAAAACTTACTAGTCCGAATGAAATTTTACTAGTCTGGGGCATCGGACTAGTGGCTAACCGTGCAGACTGCGGATGTTGACTTGACAATGGTAAAACATGGACAAGAAACGGTTAAGTAAAATCTGTGTATATTTACAAAGCACGACTGAGTGAAGAAGCTCTTTCCACATTATTTCTTCAACAAAATGCTTGAAATAAACGTTAAATACAGGTATCAATGATAGTTTTAACATTTTTGAAAAAATGTGGGATGCATAATTAAATTTCCAACCTGCGCACACATGTTCTAGTTCATACTTTGTAGTTCTGACGATTTTTCATTTAAAACATTTTTTTAATTTTTCATCAGATCATGTTTATAAACGTATTTCTTATAAATCTAATCTTTTGGACTAAATCAATTAGATACAAACCGCTGAAATGTAAGAAAATAATTGTGAATAGACAGATCAATTTATATACGATGTCCGGTACTGAAAATAGTTTATCTGTCACCTGAACAGGTAGATTTTAGCTGTTCAACAACTAATTAGCCTTGATATAGAAATTTAGAAAGTATTGAAGTAGAGATTGTTTTGATAGTAATTATTAAATCATCATGTCACTTTTATGACCAGACAAGTGTGGCTGTTAAAAGCAAAAGGTTGGGTCAAAAAGATCGCAATTTGTGTTAAAATGATTGTCTCATAAGAAAGCCTTGAAAACTAAAAAGTAGGTGGCCGTTTCATGCTTTGCCCAGCCGGACTTTTACCGGACAATATACAATTGTCCGGAATATACAATCATTTTGGAAGCCTTGCTTCCCCCCTTTGCATTAAGACCTAAACCTAAAAGTCCAAACAGATTTTGAGTAAGTCTATCAGTATTAGTTAGATTAAATGGATAAAATTTGAGTTATCTATTCTTTCTTCGAGTTTGGAAGTGCTCTTACCGACGTAGGCTTATACAAATGGTGTGGAAAATTTAATCATAACTGTACAGAAACATGTCTGATTTTGAAAATTTCAAATTTTACCGAAATTTGGTGCAAAACTACATTTCATACTGAAAAAGAAGCATGTTTAACTAAAGCAGTAAATTTTCTCTGAATGTCCAACTGAGTATATAAGTTTTGACGTTGATGCAACTTTTGAGGCGTCAAAGCAAAAAAAGTATAATTGCCTTTCAAGACATCTGGACAAGTGCAAACACATGTTTTTTTTCATCACTGTAATCAACACAATCAATGTGTATATATCATAATTTGTATTAATCATTCTGTTCTTTGTGGGCTTCTTGATTGACAAATAAAACTATTCTTATCCACATGAACTTGAAGCTGGACTTTTATTGATGATGTTTATACTTTTAAGTTTCCTAAGACCAGATTAATTTTTTTTGTTTTTTTTATTGGGCCATAATAAATAATAAGTTTGTTTGCCCAAACGCTACCTACCAAGAAAAAAGCTGCCTACTCAAATTCTTTTATTGTCCTGTTTTGAAGAAGTTTTTTTTTAAGGGCTATTCCAGAAAAAAATGTATGGGGGGTTGGAAGGTACATTATATTAAAAATACATGGGTGATGGGTATCAGAGCAACTTTTCACACTATAATGCACTATAATTCTCAATTAGAAATGTCTGGGTGGTGGGTGCTGACAAAAACTGCCTTCCAACCCCTACATACATTTTTTTCTGGAATAGCCCTAATCAAATAGGCATGAAGACTAATAATCATCTGATACTTCAATTTCTTTTTTTGAAAAAAAAAAAAGAAAATGCCTACCTACCTACCCACTATATCAACCTTTGGCTAGGGTTTGGGCAAACCAAAATACTTGTAAGTGTGGCCTTGTGGTAGTTACTTTGCAATTATGTCATAAATTGTAACTGTTTTAATTTACATTGTAATTTAAGGATCGCCAACACAACACTGAGGGGGGTCTAAGACTAAGACTAAAGACTCGGAGGGGTCCTGATCCCGAAATCCTGAGCTTAAAAACATGAAATCCTGCAGTCCCGAATTAAAAAAAAGTTAAACCCCGAGCTTAAAAACACCGATCCTGACGTCCTGAAAAAAGGTCCTGGCCACCTCAACACTGATACTCAATACACCTTATCGCTAATCCCGGCTGACCTGGCCGCTTGAACTTTTGACACATACAAAAATCACTTTTCCATTGTGGCGTCAGATATTTTGTTTTATGACGTCCAAATTTTACGTGAAGCTGTGTGATATCTAGTCCAAATAATTATGACGTCTTGAAAGGCTATTATAATTTTTTTCTTTGACGCCTTACATCGACGTCATAACGCCAAACTCATATATTCAGTTGGACTTTGAGAAGGAATTTACTGCTTTATTAAAACGTTTAGCTGATTTCTCCTAAAGATGCTTCATTTTAGGTGTATAAAATATATTTTTTAACCAAACTCGGTACATTTTCACCGACCTGAATTTCCGGATAATGTAAAACAATGGTTCCGGAAATTCGGGTTTTACCGAGTTTGGTGTGAAAATTATTTTATAATCTTCTTAAAGGAAATCAGACAAACGTTTTAAAAAATGCAGTCGACATGTTCCCGCCTCGGATGGAATTGTTCCTTATATTATTATTTCTGTAGGGATTAATTGGAAATATTTTGCACAAACAAACACATAAAAGGTAAGAATTTTTGTTTATGCATTTTGTTTTAGCCTTCAATGAAAATTTGATGGCTAAATTGGGTCTCAAAGTTGAGAGCAAAATATGCTCTCAAAGTCCAACCGAAAATGGCGGCTTCAGCATTATGACGTCGATGTAAGGCGTCAAAGAAAAAAATTATAATAGCCTTTCAAGACGTCATAATTATTTGGACTATGTGATATCCAGTAATGGCTGACAAATAGCGATAAGGTGTATAGTTTAACTGTAGAAAATATTTGTTTTCCTAGCTATCATATGTAACCTCAATTTGCAACAGTAAAACCAACCTCTTAACAAGGTTAAAATTCAATAGAAGATAATTTTGAAGACAGCTTTTTTTTAAATGACTGTATAAAATTTATTTTTTAAAGGATTGGTCCAATGAGGATGCAAATCTTTCTAGACAGAAGTGATTTTATTGTTATTATCAGCACTTACCAAACGGATAGAAATATAACCTAACAATTAAATATCTTCGAACAGGAAATGATAAATGAGACAAGGACACTGAAAAATGCAAGGTTGCATGTATTTGTCATTCAAGGTCAACTAATTTCGCAGTTTTAGCATGTTTGACAGCTCAATACGAAGATGTCACATTATCCTTCGAAGCTTGTAGTAAATAGAAATTAATGGAATAACGTTGCAAACTTAATTCTTACATATTTTAAGCAGCTTTTCCTCCCAAATACTGCAAGTCTGCAGGTGATAGTCTGCACGTTGAAAGTAGGGCAAGGTCACAGGAAGTAGGAAATATTATCAAAATTAAGAAAGAAAAATAAATAAATTACATGATACTTATTTAGTTTTAATCAAATTTTTAACCCACAGATAAATAACAAAAATAAGAATTGACTTTTCGTTATTTTTAGCAGCGCCATCTGCACTATTTTCGTCCAAGGGGAAGCAATTAGTAGGAGGATTTCGTGGTTGAGTAAACTTGAGTGATGAAGATGATTGACTAATCACCCGAACTGATCAATATAACGGAAATTTAATCAGTAACCAAAATGCCTTCCAAACCAAGTGTTGATTTCAAGGAATGTCTGAAGGATTCTCCTGTATTTAGGTAAAAATCTGACTAAAATTAATAATCAGCTTGAGCATGTTGAAAGTGAAAACAGTGACTAACTTCACAAGTCATTTATAGCAAGGATTCTTATTCTTATACAAATCCTTGTTTATTTACAATTATTAAGAATGCACCAGGCCAAAATATAAGGCTCTAGTATAGACAATTTATTGAGGTATCAACTAGCTACAGTACTTTAGAGATTACATTCTGTCATTCAGAATTTCAGGGTACAAGTGTCGTAGGAAGGCGTCACAGAAAACAAATTAATAGTAATTATCAGGGTACAAGTGTTGTAGGAAGGCGTCACAGATTTTTTTTTATTATAGCCTTGCAAGACGTCATAATTATTTGGAATAGATACAAGTCAAATCGACACCTTGTCAAAATATTAATGCACCCCTAGAAAAAGTCAAATACTGAGGCACCTATTTAAGTCTATTCGGTATTCAATAATATTGCATATTAAAATATATATATATGAATAATTCTAAAAATGTATAAATGATTTTATTTTAATCATCTAAACACTCTATGACTGATGTGTTGATTAGTTGTTTTTTTTACAAAATGTAAATAAAATTTAGGCCACACTTAAAAATATTTTGGTTTGCCCAAACCCTACCCAAAGGTTGAGACAGTGGGTAGGGTAGGTAGGCATTTTCTTTTTTTCAAAAAAAGAATTTGAAGTATCAGATGTTTATTACGGTAGTCTTCATGCCTTTTTGATTAAAAAAAACTTCTTCAAATCAGGACAATAAAAGAATTTGAGTAGGCAACTTTTTCTGGGTAGGTAGCGTTTGTGCAAACAAACCTATTATTTATTATGGCCTTAATAACTGTTTTAATAAACAAGTTTGTTCATTTAACACTTCACAGGTAGTTATTAAAAAAAAACTGAAATAAAAAACAATGAAGCCACAACCACAGCTGTTGTTTAATCATGAGAAAATTGAGGCAGAAGGAAAGACTATCACTAATCACATTAATAGCGATCTCACTAATAAGCAACAAGAAGAATAATTTAGCGTCAAGAAGACTCTGTAGCGTTAGCAACAAGAAATTTAGTGACAAGAAAGTTGATATTTAATTCTATTAATAAATATAAATTTATACAAAATGTCAACAGTGAGGGGGTAGACATTCTTTATTCACATGCTACAAATGTATATTTATAACCTTATATATCCAATAAGGAAGGCTAAACCTGGGATCACTAGAAAAGTCTGCAGGGTTAGCCACTAGTTCGATGTGCCAGACTAGTAAAATGGTAATTTTTGAAATCTCAAGAAGAGATTTTATATGAATTTATAGGGTTAAATATACTTACCATGAAATTACATTTATATTATATAGAATATGTTTGCTTTCACAACATGTTCTCATCGCAATTAACTAGGTGATTAAAAATTACATCCATGAGATGTACTCACCTACGTCATAGTTCACCTGTGTAACATACACTAGCTTTAGTTTTAATTTGTCGTTTAATTGAATAATTTCAATTAAGTGAACAAAAAACTGAATTTATTCCAGGGGTGGTGGTGGATTGTGGTAAGTATATTTAACCCTATAAATTCATATAAAATCTCTTCTTGAGATTTCAAAAATTACCATTTTATATGAATTTGGTTAAATATACTTACCATGAAATTACATTTATATTATATAGAATATTTACTGATTAACAAGCAGTATTTCATTTGGTGGAGGATAAATTCTCTCACACACATACAATTTCAACATATAAAAAATTATGTGAAATTTTTTAAAAAGTAACTCCATTAAATTTTGTAAATACGGATATTAGTAAAAACCGAAATTACTGAATTTATTATACAATGAAGCTATGCTGTATAACTATATGTATCAATGGCAAACTTTGCAGATTGTATAAATACAAGTATGCAAAATTAATAGACTTGTTGTAGAGTTGTCTCAATGGCACTCACATGTATATATATACCCCATCTTTCTATATCTGATGAATAAATAATCTGCAGGTCAGTATAGAAATAATTATATTAAAGCTCCTTCATTATGAGCTAAATGTGTTGTAATATTTATGCAACAGTAAATAAACATTTATTTCTGAATAGGTTGTTCTTGTTGCTTGTACAAATCGACAAGAACTAATCCAACCTTAATTTCATTACTTTCCACTTTGAAACTTAAGTTTATTTGGAAACATTATTACCTTTCTTTAACTTTCCATTGTTTTCTCTATATTAATATAATAACAGATAATATATGATTGCTGTCGTCTTTTGATAACCTGATCAATATCACATCTTTCGAAATAAATTCTTTTCTACTTAATTAAAGAATTATAATCAATTAAAATATACTTTGTAAATAGGTGTCCTTAATACAATCAAAGTTTATTAAAGACTCAAACCAAAGTTGTTTCATGATTATGCTAAATCTGGATTAATCTTTAAACTTTTTTAAAGTTATAGTCCCTGAGAATTTGCTTCTCTGCTAGATATACTACTTTTAATATTTTATAGATTTAGAATAAAATATTTTCATCAAGAGAAGTCTTGTACTATTGTATAATGACAATTCTCTAAACTGACTAAATTTAAAAAAAATCTGATAAAATTTCTATGAGTGGTAGAACCTTTGAATACAATGTCTACCATTTCAACCATGAACAATATTTTTGTTTTGTATTGGACTACTCAAGTGTAAAAATACAGAAATGGACAAATCAGTGGAAAAGTTTCAGTATACATGTTTCCATTGATATACTGCTTCCACAGAACATTTGGATGTTGAGCTGAATTAAAGCCATGATTGTTGTCCTTATAAGTCCAAAAAGAATGCTAACAGATGATTTTCTCCAGCTATGAAAAATCTGTCTAAAATAAAATGTTTTGATATTTCTAATTAACATTCACAACGGTTAACTTTCTAGAATATCTTGCCATGTACAGTTCCAAATTTAAAGAAACAAAAATTTGACATAATGAACAACTCTTGTATGTTGCTCTTGACAATTGTTTATATTAATTTCAGAAATTATTTCGCTATCAGAAATACTAAAATGCAACTTGTCAAATATAGTTCTATAAGTTGTATTTAAAGAAAAACACTTGTTTGGCAATATGGAAAACACTTGTACCAACTTTCAGTATCCTTAAGTGTTCTTAGTTATTTCAGAAATGGTTTCACTATCAAAAATGCTCATTTTATTTCTGTCTTGGTTCACCTCATCTGAATCCTATACATTCTGATATGATTCAATACATGTATATATCAACCAAACAGCTTTTGGTAGTATTTTGTGACTTCAACCCAGTCATTTGGTTAACTTAGTCACTCAGAAGAATTTTGCATTTGTCCCCAGATTTGGCAAAAACAAAATTAATGTGATTTAAATAATCACATCTTTCAAAACAATATTGAATCAAAATTCAAAGTAATTGTTTAAAATAAACACATTTCAATTTTGTGTAGCATATTCTTGCATAAGATACTAACTGTATGCTATATATTTATATTATTCTGGCTGGTAATATGGAAATTGAAAAGTGAATAATTACCATCAATTCCGAGGTTAAAATCACATGCATTCGGAAAACCTTCCTGCATATAGATAATATACAACTTGACTTTGACCAGACCTTTATGCTTATAATGAGCAAAAATAAACATAAACAGTGACATTTTAATATTTAGGTATAATATTAAGAAAATGTCTCGCATTTGATTTGATATAATCATGGAATTATCATACTATATTTTACTTCCATGTACTATTCTTAGACTATTGAAAGCTATTTGCTAACTATTAATCAGTCTTTTAAATAAATTGCTTTTCCTACATTTTGCTGTAAGATTAACTGCTTCTACACTGGTGCTAAAATTTGAGAACCAATTGAAATGTATATATATTAGATGTTTATATTGGTACATCATGTTACTCCAAAAAAAAACCTCTTCTTTTTTTCTGCATCTTGTAAAGACTGACTAAATAAAAGGTTTATATACAGAGCTGTATAATAGATAGTTTCAAATCTTGAGAACTACTTCAATTTCCTAGACCATGTCTAGCATTTTAAATAAATCCTGCATCCACAATGCTTTAAATCTTATTTATTTATTTACCAATATTTTACTAATTTTTTTACAAGATCTAAATTAATGATAATCTTGTTTCTATAAATCAGCATATTTGAGTCCTCTATACTTCAGAATTCTGAATCAATATTTAACTCTAGGAAAAACAATGTGTAGCCATTGCATAAACTGTTGGGTTCTACCAATCTCACAATAAGAATAAAACGGACCCAATGAATGAATCCTTATAGCAGAAACTTGCCCATCTGTTGGCATTGCTTAGAAAACTTAAGATGTAAATTAAGGCATAATTTTCTATCTTTAAAAGAGCATCCAAACTCCTTTTGCTTTCATGATTGGAAGATATATGTATAATTTGACAGTGATTCCCATATAGTGAGGGTAAGATAGTCTCTTAAGTCTTACGTTATCACCTCTTTTTTTTTTTTTTTTTTTTTTTTGTACTCAAAACAAAACAGAATTAGTACATATTATATTTAATAAATGCATTGGCAATGTACACTCTGAATTATGTAATCAATATATAAGCCATTACCTTGAATGAGTCTTTGTGAAATGCATCATGGCATCCCCTAAATTCTTTATTCAATAGACAATCTAATGTTTACATAAAAACATATAAAAGCCTTTGTTTCCTTACTGCCGACAAAAACAAACAATTGGTTATAGCAGTTCATACTTATAATATTCATGTTCTTCTTGTCATAAGTAAACTGACCATGAAATTTAATATAAGTAAAAAGAGTTGTCACAAGCTATCAACTGTATTTAGAACAGTGCTCCATTCTTACTGTCTCCATGTCTGTTAGAGCATTGGAGAATTATTTATCAGTAAAAAAATAATTAAATATTTACAGCAATTTGCTGTTCTGGAAAAATATTTCAGGCTTCTAAGAATTACTGTCCTGATTTAAACTGGACATATTTAAAAGAAGTATGTATTGGTATGCTTAAACCACAATCACATTTGTATTGTACTAGATAACAATGTATCATTTTCAGTGTCTTTAATATCTGTCTTGACTATTTCCAGACACTTGTTCAATATATTATCAATATGAGCAAATATGTTAATTGACTAAACTGTTGGTTCATCACAAAAAACAATGTGCAACCAAATATTAGCTATGCTTGTGTTGTTTTAAAATATAATAAAAGTAGACATAATGTTCCCTGGGTGGAAGGATGTCTAGAAAAGTCAGATAGACCTGGACTTAAATTCACTAGTCTGATTCTAATTTATTTTATTTGCAACAATCATCCACGTGCAATTCTATGCTCCATAAATATCAATGTGCAATAAATAAATAGTTATGATTTAATTTTATGTAAGATATCAAATCTGTATTTTATTAGAATGAATGCAACTTACAGATTCTAAATCATGCATGTTGTTCTAGTTCCTATGTTTCCTGTATGAAACATGTCAACATTAATCAAATAGACTTGGGCAAAATCCCTATTCTATTTTAAGTCTATAGTGATCCATTGAGCACGTTTTATTTTCAATAAATATGGTTTATGTTCCCTGAATGAAAGGTTAACCAAATAAACATCATCAGTTGTGGGCAAAATCCCTATTCTGATTGTGATGTATTTATCAACTGTTAAAACAGTATCACTGTTGGTCTACGCTCCCTGTATGGAACGTTTTCCAAATAAAACAATTAGAAATGGGCAGATTCCCTTTTCTGATTGAAATTTATTGAACCAATTGAGGTTCTAGTCACAATAGTGGTATACGCTCCCATACGGACGTTATCCACATTAAAATAATCAGATCTGGTCAAAATACCTATTCTGATTTAATAGTTATGTGTTTACACAGTCTCGTGTACCAGGTGTACACGTAACAGACTGCAAATTGTAAACAATCGAACCAATTGAGGTTCTAGTGACAATAGTGGTATACGCTCCCATACGGACGTTTTCCACATGAAAAACAATCAGATCTGGTCATAATACCTATTCTGATTTTAATATAGTGATGTGTTTACACAGTCTCGTGTACAGACTGCAAATTGTAAACAATCGACTTTATCCAAACTTTACACTCGACCCGTTTCGTAGCATTGCTCTAATGCAGTGAAAAATCCGGTCAGCTGAGCGTGAAAAAAGAAATAAACATCCGTTTAAATATATATCTTTTTAAAAACGTAGCACTCACGTAACATGTCCGATTTTGACAGCTAAATTCTGCCTTTCCTCGGACCCGATTTAATGTTTGAAAATGGCGGCTAAACAAAGGTCATTTTCTATGTCGTCGTATTTCCAGACTCGTAAGCTGTAAAAATGACGAAAACGTGCATATCAGAAACTTGGCAATAGCGCTGTATTCTGATTTACATTAAATTAATCGTATATCGATATTCCGAAAACAAATAATGTCTTTTATAAAACATAAGGATTTTCAACAGTAAACTGTTAAAAATCCTTGCCGACGAGAAACATGCGTTCTCTTGAACGCAAAAATTAAAACTAAAGCTAGTGTATGTTACACAGGTGAACTATGACGTAGGTGAGTACATCTCATGGATGTAATTTTTAATCACCTAGTTAATTGCGATGAGAACATGTTGTGAAAGCAAACATATTCTATATAATATAAATGTAATTTCATGGTAAGTATATTTAACCAAATTCATATAAAATTTCATTTGGACTAGTAAATTTTTGCAAAACTTTGTTTTGACCAATAAGAAAAATGTCAGAATAATGGTCTTCACTCTAGTACAATGAATGTAGTTAAATTTTTCATAGTGCGGACTGCTGTGGCGAAGTACTTATCTCCTTAGCATAGTTGTTGCTTACTATGTTGGTCTATTTTTGTTTTACACAGTAGTTAAATAATGACAAGTTTGCAATTAGTAGAAACAGTGCAGCTCATCATGCTCATGAGCTGTAGATATTAAAACACAAAAAATATTTTTTTCAACTTGGGTCATCATGGTCATTCACCATCATTTAATCTCATGTGTGTTTCTTCAAATAATGAGTTTGTGATTTTCTCCTACCACATTCTTTTGTAGCACAAAAACACTACACCCTGATAGGACTGGGTCATTAATTTGATTTATTTTCAATTTTTTTCTTTCAATTATTCTGAAATGTGATTAATTGTTGAGGTCAGTTAGTTTAAATGTTTACAGGAAATTACTGTTATTGTATCTTTTTAGAAGACATCAAAAGGTCAAGTGTCATTAAATTTTGGGTTCAGTGTTGTATACTATCTTATATAATAGAAAGGATTGATCTATTGTCTGGAATACCTTAATGCAGTTAGCATTAGTTACAATGTACATAAAATTGAGAAAGGTAACCCAAATAGGGAATGTGTCAAAGCGACAACAACCCAACCATAGAACAGACAACAGCCTAAGGCCACCAATGGGTCTTCAATGTAGCAAGAAACATGTATAGATCTATGCATTGTTATAATCAAGGGAGGAATGAAAAACCTGAATTGCTCTGCTTACTTATTATCAGAATTAACTTTTGTATAAATTTATGGAATCAATTTAAGAGAAAATGGCCTTGGTTTCATGGATCACAATTGTACAGATTCTTAAAATATGACAGCAAACAGTGGCGGATCCAGAACTTTTTGTAAGTGGGGGCCCGCTGACTGACCTAAGGGGAGCCCGCTCCAGTCACGCTTCAGTGATTCCCTATATAATCAACCAAATTTTTCCCATGAAAGGGAGGGACCGAGCCCCATAGCCCCCATTACTACATCTATATACCATTTAAGGAAACTTTCCTATATGAGGATAAATTTTCCAATATTTCTCCGAGTTTCTGGAGTATGAAAATTTCTTCAGAAGACATACATGTAAGCCAAATAAATTGTGATTTAATATCTAAACCACTAAAATTTTTAAACCGTTGTTTTATTTCATTTAAAAAGTTTAAGACGAATATTTGAAAGTTTGTGGCACTGAAGAAGAAAATGAATTTCGTACCACACAATTTTCAGATACGTTTTGACACTGTCAGATTTTTGTACCTTCCCCTCTCAATCTCTAAATCGTAAATTACATGTATAAATTGAATATCTTTGTAAAGGATACATGTCATATTCAAAACTTCATAAATCTAACCTGTTCTATATAAAATACAAAAAATGCTGCTAAAACATAATCTTATACATGTTATACAAATTCTAAAAGGTAAAGATAGAAATAGGAAGATTTGGTGTGAGTGCCAATGAGACAACTCTCCATCCAAATAACAATTTATAAAAGTAAACCATTATAGGTCAACTATACCAGAAAAATAATTGGTTCAGAAACATATTTGAATCAGTCCTAGAAGAAAGATGATGTACAATGTATATAAATAAAATTGAGAAAGGAAATGGGGAACGTGTCAAAGGGACAACAACCCGACCATAGAGCAGACAACAGCCGAAGGCCACCAATGGGTCTTAAATGTAGCGAGAAACTCCTGCACCCGGAGGCGTCCTTCAGCCTGCCCCTTAAAAAATAAGTATACTAGTACAGTGATAATGGACGTCATACTTAACTCTGAATTTTACACAAGAAACTAAAATTTAAATTATCATAGACTAACAAAGGCCAGAGGCTCCTGACTTGGGACAGGCGCAAAATTGTATAAATATATATATGTAAAATAAAATTGAGAATGGAAATGGGGAATGTGTCAAAGAGACAACAACCCGCCCAAATAAAAAACAACAGCAGAGGGTTTTTTAAGATAACTTCCATTCATGCTTATCGTTATTTTAACAAATACAAAAGGTAGGTTATAGGTGTTTAAAAAAAGAAGTTGTACATGTAACAGTAAACAAAAGATGTAAAAAGTGAGTAGTATAAGTGAAGTAGGAAGTAGAGGAAATGGTATGGTATGGGCCGTATCCTGTTAGATACTATACATATAAACTATTTATATTACTACAACTAAAGCCAGGATTACAAATAAATAAGTTAATGGTCAATAGTGACAGCTAAAAGTATTTTCCATTCATTTTGAAAAATATATAACTAAGTTAAAAAGGATAGGGGTTGAATAAGCATGAAACCTTTCAAAGATACAGACTAAATTCATGTACTTTGGATGTACTATATATATAATAACCATTTATCTAGCAATCAGTCAACTATTGTATGCAAATAACATGTACACAAATAATTTTTGCTTTATTTGTATCTTTACAAATAAAGTCTCCTGTTATTCACTTCCATGTTGAGCAAACTGTAATGTGAATATTTCTACTGGGATAACAGTTAATTTTGGGGTTCTCTAGATCTCCACTATCCATGTTCACATTTGAACTTTTGATTTCTTTCAAAAATCAGACAACTTTTTGGATTTAAACATCTAAATCTAAATTTGCCAGGAGTAAATTACAAGATAAAAATAATATATGTACATGTATACAATGTAATTGGAAATATGAAATTAATTTGTACTCGCTACAAAACAGGAGAAAAGCTTTTCAAAGTCTGCACCATACAA
The DNA here is from genome assembly GCA_037788925.1 of Mytilus galloprovincialis. NCBI lineage: Eukaryota > Metazoa > Mollusca > Bivalvia > Mytilida > Mytilidae > Mytilus > Mytilus galloprovincialis. Next base: position 73,344,915 of record CM075342.1, on the reverse strand, counting down.
AATTTGTTTTATGTTGAGCAGTTAAGTTGGTTCATCTTTACCGCGAAAACCATGAAAATAGATATTTTCCATGAATGGTCATGAATTCACAGTACATTTTGTTGAAAGCAACTGAAAATAGTGGGACAGACATGACAGACATTGAGTATATTTTTATGCACATTTTATATATCCCACAATTATGACAGGCATTAAGCTTTTGTTTCACATTTCAATACTTATTTTTGAAATAAACAGATAAATCAACTTAATAATATCCTTATGTGGGATTAAATATCTACATTAAAATTTGAAATGATGAAAGCAAAGCTCTCTGATGATGTATAGGTTATTTACCGGTGATTTTTTTAATGACTATACCGGTAGCTGGATAAAAATATAAAGTTGTATTGCAAAGGGATATTCATTAATGTTCTAATATGAATTGGATAAATATTGGGAAATTATCAATGTTTAAGTTCAGGTAAAATATTAAAAGAAGAAGAAGAAGTGTTAATGGTGCAATTTGTATAAGAACAACCTTTATATTATCTGTGCCTAATGTTTTGTCTTGTAAGAAATTAAAACAAATATATGTATCAAATTTCCAGACTCTATTCACAGATACAAAAAGTACATTCCATAGTTGAAGTTGGTTGCTGTCTGCCTTATTTTTTTTTTGCAAAATTTGGGCTGTTAGCTTTCTCTTTCAAATTGTTTCTCATTTGTCGTGCCGGACCCATTTATAGCCTGAGATACATTGAATACAATAAATGGGTTTGTTCATTGTTGAAGCCTAATTAGTTGTTTACATCCCTTTTATTTGGTCTATGGTAGATAGCTACATGTATCTCAATGGCATTCAAACCACTCTCCAATAAATGTAAACAAACTATGTATACCTTAAGTTTCATTTTGCATTACAATTCACAATTTCCTGAAAATTTAGTTTTGAAAGATAGTAATTAACAGAAGATGGGATGAAAGAATATTGTGAGTTTGCCAAGTTATTAGAAACATGTTCTTCACAGCTCTCCATCTGTTTCTATTATACATGCACATGCTTGTAGTAAATATTCTCCAGGTATTGTTGATATACAGTCTGGCAGCTTCTAAAAGAAATTTCAGGTGCAAATCGTTGTTTAAAAATCTGGTTTATCTTAGATCTATTTTTGATAGATCAGTGGAGGAGTAATTATAGGAAGAATTCTCTCTTGAGTTGTCAAGTGTATTTTAACATTGATTTGTTAGTTATACAATATGTGTAAAGTAAATAATGGCTTCATTTTTTTCTGTGCTTTTAATTATTTGTAACAAAGTCAAAGTCTATAGAGGAATAATAAGGAATTAAATTGTGTTCATAATACTCAACTTAAGTTTAGTTTCTACAATAGCTGCAGTATAGGGTGTGAAAACTCCTAACTCCCACATACATATATATGTTTTTGCTTCTAGTCAAATATATTTTGATTTCAATAAGAGCTGTTAAGTGTTTTAAAAAACTGTTAATATAAACATTCCATGAAATATATCTTGAGTTTTAATTTCTAAAAAATAACAAGAAAAAAGACATTTTGGAATAATTCGAATTCCCTCACTGCACTTTCTTGTTTTAAGATTAAGATCTTGATTACTAATTGTTTTCCATTCAGAAATACAGATGTGTTAGAATTTTATAATTAAGTGTTGAAAACAAGGGGCTTACTTTGGTTTAACCAGGTTTGTTTGTCTTCCTTGTGTTAATCTACATGTAAAACATCAATATTTATGATAACACATGTTAATCAGTTGTTACTATTGGTGGTCAATTCCAATCAGTGAAAATTATCTCAGAATTTTCTTTCTACTTTGTCTTAAGATTAGTTGATACCACTAGTTCTATGAATCATCAAAAAACAGCTGAAGAAGCAGTGAACTTAGATCATTTTCTAGTATTCAACTCTGACCCCATATAATTTCCATAATTATGGATCTTTAGTCTTCATGGTAAACTTTTGAATATAGATAAAATCCAAATTTAAATTTTACGAAGAAAATTAGTTAGATTGACTGGCCTGTAGAGACTTGGATGAGCATGAAGACTGCAACTGCTCCATTTGTTGCATGTACTGTATAAATGTTTTGTGAGTTAACAGAGGAAAACAATAGATTCTGGAAATCATTTGCACTTTCAGAGAAGGAATTTCTTTTTATGACGGAAAAGTCTCATTACACATTCTTCTTGGCACTCCTTTCATAAAGGTTAAAATCCTTTACAGCCGATTCCATTGAGTGAAGGCAAAGGTTATTTCTTAAGTTAGCTTGCTTGCTTGCTAGCTTATCAATGAATTCATTATTAGGTAAGGGTATACTTCCCTCCATTCCATGTAGCCAAATCCTACAGACAGATAGATTGGTTATCTGTCGAACTAAGTCTCCTCTTAAAGGAGGGTAGTTTACCTTTAACCTAATAATGACTTCATGGTTCAGCTAACAAGCAAGCTAACCAAAGATATTAGATTTGCCTACACACTCAATGGAATCAGCTGTAAATTTGAGAAAAAGCATTCTGTTAGTTAAAGTGGCTTGGAGTATACTTTATCTTTTCATTCATATATAGTATGGCCTTCCTCAGAATTATATCCATAATTATTAAATTATAAAGAAAGTAGATATTTCTGTTGTTATCTTACAAGTTTTAGTGAGAAATTCAGTAGTCAGCTTACATACTGTTTGTGCCATTAAAACAGTATGTTATAATAACTACCCAATTACCATTTGAAATCAAAGAGTTGTTAATTAAAATTTCAAAATTCACTATACAGTTGACTTGCACAACATTTGTGTGTATGTTCCAGACCATACGAGTATTTGGACCGTACGCGTACGGTCCGGACCGTATACGTATACTCGTACGGTCCGACCATACGCGTACGGTCCAGCTGACATACATGTTTTGGGATCATATGGGTTAAATGTTAACAAACATTTATCAAAATCTTTATTTTTAGTTATACAAATTGTTATTATTACAATTAGATTGATAAAGTGAATAAGCGAACAATTAAAATTAAATATTTGTTTAATTTTATATCCGTGAATCCTATTTTGTTACTCTGGCCCAAGATGACACTTGCTTCCACAAGGAACGCCATATTTTTAACATTAACATGTTTTGTTCATGCATGTTCCTTTGCATATGCATTATTTGTAAAGTTCCTAAATATTCTAAAACAATTGTCCTCCCACATTATGTTTACTTCCGATAACTTCAATTTCAATGAGCATATTGGGCTGTAATTAATGAATTACTGACATGCTAAGTACAGGAGATTAACAGATTAAATAAGCCTGATTTTTTACAGATAATTAAAATATTAAGTTTTTATTTCAATAACTATTCAACTTTTTATATTAATTTGAGATACAAGTTATGTTGATCTGTTATATACATTTGTATCTAATAAACTTGACCAAATTCTTAATATTAGTCAGACCGTACGCGTACGGTCCGACCGTATGCGTATATTGAAAAAGTACGCATACGGTCCAGACCGTACGCGTACGGTCCAAATACTCATACGGTCTGGAACATGTACATGTCAAGAACACTGTCAGATATCATAATTTCTCAATGCAGAAGTGTATTTTTGATAACAAAATAAGAATAAAAGGAGACTATAGTGTATTTCTATAATATTATTGGTTGTCCTATTGATAACATTTTAAAACAGGTCGATTAATAATATATTTCTATTTCAGGTCGTCCCTAGATTCAGCTGAACAAGACATAGAACATCTAGAGGCCAAGTTAGAGAGAGTAAGATACATACATGAAAAGAACAGAGATTAAGAAAACAATATTTTTATTAGCTCACCTGGCCTAAAAGGCCATGTGAGCTTTTCTCATCACTTGGCGTCCGTCGTCGTCGTCGTCGTTAACAATTTTTCAAACATCTTCTCCTCTGAAACTACTGAATGGATTTGAATGAAACTTAGCATGATTGTTCCTTAGATTATCCTGCACAAAGTGTGTGCTTCGATTTTTGATCCGTCAAAAAACATGGCCGCCGTTACTTAAAATAGAACATAGGGGTCAAATGCAGTTTTTGGCTTATATCTCAAAAACGAAAGCATTTAGAGCAAATCTGACGGGGGTAAAAATGTTCATTAGGTCAAGATCTATCAGCCCTGAAATTTTCAGATGAATCAAACAAACCATTGTTGGGTTGCTGCCACTTAATTGGTAATTTTAAGGAAATTTTGCAGTTTTTGGTCATTATCTTGAATATTATTATAGATAAAGATAAACTGTAAACAGCAAAAATGATCAGCAAAGTAAGATCTACAAATAAGTTAATATGACCAAAATTGTCAATTGACCCCTTAAGGGGTTATTGTCCTTTAATGACAATTTTTCACAATTTGTTCATCACATTTGCTAACTTTAAAAAATCTTCTCCTCTGAAACTACTGAATGGATTTGGATGAAACTTAGCATGATTGTTCCTTAGATTATCCTGCACAAAGTGTGTGCTTCGATTTTTGATCCGTCAAAAAACATGGCCGCTGTTACTTAAAATAGAACATAGGGGTCAAATGCAGTTTTTGGCTTATATCTCAAAAACAAAAGCATTTAGAGCAAATCTGACAAGTGGTAAAATTGTTCATTAGGTCAAGATCTATCAGCCCTGAAATTTTCAGATGAATCAAACAAACCATTGTTGGGTTGCTGCCACTTAATTGGTAATTTTAAGGAAATTCTGCAGTTTTTGGTCATTATCTTGAATATTATTATAGATAAAGATAAACTGTAAACAGCAAAAAAGATCAGCAAAGTAAGATCTACAAATAAGTTAATATGACCAAAATTGTCAATTGACCCCTTAAGGGGTTATTGTCCTTTAATGACAATTTTTCACAATTTGTTCATCATATTTGCTAACTTTAAAAAATCTTCTCCTCTAAAACTACTTAACCAAATTCAACCAAACTTCAGCTGAATGATCAGTAGGGTGTATAAGATAAAGTTTATGCTTTATTTTTTATTTCGTCAAAAAACATGGCCGTCATGGCTAAAAATAGAACACAGGGTAAAATGCAGTTTTTGGCTTATAAATATCTCAAAAACTCCAGCATTTAGAGCAAATAAGACAAGAAGTTAAAGTATTTATTAGGTCAAGGTCTACCTGTCCTGAAATTTTCAGCCGAATTGGGTAACTGGTTTTTCAGGTATAATGCCCCTGAATTGATGATTTTAAAGAAATTTTGCAGTTTTTGGTTATTATCTTGAATATTATTATAGATACAGATAAACTGTTAATAGCAAAAATGTTAAGCAAAGTAAGATCTACAAATAAGTCAATTTGACCAAAATTGTCAATTGACCCCTTAAGGAGTTATTGCCCTTTAAAGACTTTTTTCACAATTTGTTCATCATGTTGACTTACTTTAAAAAATCTTCTCCTTTGAAACTGCTGTATCAATTTCAGCCAAACTTAGGCTAAATGAGTTTCAGAGTATCTAGTATAAATTTTATATTTCATTTCCTTGTATGTCAGAAACATAGCTCCTATGGCTAAAATAGAACATAGGAGAAAATGATTTTTTTTTTGCTTTTGAAGAAAATAGGACGATTCAAAGAACATTTAAATAAATTGAAAAGCCAAAATAATCATTGATGAGAGATTTAACCAAAAAAATTAAGGTGAGCGATTCAGGCTCTTGAAAGCCTCTTGTTAATATAATAGTTTAAATAAAAATAAAGCACTATTAATATAATATTATACCCCAAAGGAGTTGATAGCAAAAATGAAACCAAAATAACAGAGACCAAAGGACAAGAATGTAAACTACAGATTACTCTAGGGCATCCTCTATATTTACTTATATGTACATTAGAAATAAAGGAGCTAGTGGTATAGGATAATATCAATGAGACAGCTACACAATTGTTTTACTAAATATACTGTGGATTCATTTATTTTCCTGTGTACCAATTTTCAGAGACAAACAACCAATCTGTTTGTAGGACAAGGCTACTTCTAAAGGAGGGTATTATACCTTACCTAATGATGACTTCCGGTTCAGCTAGCAAGCAATCTAACCAAAGAAATTACCTTTGCCTACACACTCAATGGAATTGGCTGTAATGTATATGCTAGCAAGGGTTTGTTACCCAGATTTTATGATTCACTAAACATGATTATACATTTACAAGCCTGGCATTATGTGATCTATGGGCACTTTTACTTGTTTACATGCTATACATTTTATTTTACAGCTAGTAAAAGTATGCAACATTATGATAGAGACAGGAAAGACCTTTAAAAAAGCTAGCAGGTATGGTTTCAATTTATACTGTCCTGTACACTAGGATGGGGTGTGGTGTAAGGGATGGAATTGACATTAGAAAAGATACCAGTTCTTGAATAGGAAAATATGGCAGTCTTTTTGATAAGATTTCGAACCTGCAGAACTGAAGTTAAATTTAAAGAAAATTCTATTAGATTCAATTGTCCTGTAGAAATGGAGTTTTCATGCCCAACAGCATTTTAAAAAGCCTTGGCTTGTGGTCCTGTGACTGAGCATGTAGAGTGTATTATTGCCAATGAAACAACTATCCACCAAAGGATGTAAACAACTACAGGTCATCATTGTACAGTCTTTAAAAATGATCAAAACCCTTACTACCCAGAAAGCTATAAAAGTTCCAAAAGGTCCAAGAATAACAAAATGTAAAACAATCAAAATAGAATATTAACAACCAAGATTGCAAAAGCATATTCTGGTTTAAGAGAGAGCCATATCTCTTGCACGTAAAAGACACCCTTGTAGATTTCAAAAAAGAGCAGGGTTATGCCGCTACAAGGCAGAACTCGCAACCGCAAAGTGGAAAGGGATTAATATAAGTTGCAATAACTTGTTTCCCACTCCATTATTTATATAAATATGTTTAAATAAAAAAAAAATCTCTGGTTAGGTTTCTCGACTGGAATTCCCTTGATCAACCACAGTACATGTAGTTGTCTTTTTCATACTAACATAGCAACCAACAAAAGTTTACATCTTACAAAAAAGTTTGTATTCAATACAAAGTTTTACAATTTAAAATTTGGTTTTGAACTTGTGTCATTTTAACATAATCATTATTATATTTTATTGTAGTGATTTTATAGTTGGTGTAAGGGACTTAGCATCCTATTTCAAAACAGACGACTTGCTAAATGTAAGTATACATTACTGAATCATACTAGATTGGTCTATTTAACTTGACAAATTAGTAAAGTAAAGTGATTATATAGTGTTCTCCCTAGGGCCTTAAAGCACTGTGGTACCCTGGCGCTCTCTAGGGTGATATTATTATAGAATGTATATGGTACATGTATAGCCATGGTGCTCATTTTTTGAAAAAACAATGCTTTGTTATACATTTCCATGGTGGTTTTTGAAAATTCTTGGGAGAACATATACAGAAATTTCAAAAATGATATGCATTATAAAAAAAACCAATAAGATACCAACAACCATCATCGTCACCCTGTGTATACAAACATTCTAAAATGGTCAATAAAAACCAGACAAACTTAAATAGATTTGACAAATCCTTTTCCTGTTAAATGTCTGTTTATTTTTTGCTCAATGCACTGACTGAGATTTTTTGCACTACAAACACACAAAAAACGTAATATTATATGTCAATTAAAACAAAGGGAATTAACATACAGATAGCGATAGGAATCAAACATATTCCAGTTTGTTTGTTGTAATTATTTGTAACATATGTATGACCTTCAGGACGACACAAAAGTATCCGTAAGTACTAACCCCTCTGTTGGCATTTAATTGTTGTTTGAATCACTCATTATAGTTTTCTCACAATTATACAAGGCATGATGATTTATTAAGACCTACTTTGAAATATGGTTTCTTGTTCTTTGAGGGTTTCTGTATAGGAAGAGAAATAAATCTATTTTCTAATCAAAAGTCTTATTTTAGATGTCAAATAATTTTATTGAGTAATAGCAAAATTATCTTACTAAACTTTTTGTTTTATTAATGTTTATTTTTGGAGAAAGTTTCTAATGAGCTTTACAAATTGTAAAAATGTATGTGTTTGGGTATAAATAAGAATTATTGCACTGTAATTCAGAGTAACTAATTTTATCTTCCTGTTGTTTCTTAATTATCTGAATAACTTGCAATATATAACTTGAAAAACTCAGTTATTGAGTTACCTCCCATATCACTGAACAAACTCTGTTATTGAGTTATCTCCCATATCTCTGAACAAACTCAGTTATTGAGCTATCTCCCATATCTCTGAACAAACTCTGTTATTGAGTTATCTCCCATATCACTGGACAAATTCTGTTATTGAGTTATCTCCCATATCACTGAACAAACTCAGTTATTGAGTTATCTCCCATATCACTGAACAAACTCTGCTATTGAGTTATCTCCCATATCACTGAACAAACTCAGTTATTGAGTTATCTCCCATATCACTGAACAAACTCAGTTATTGAGTTATCTCCCATATCACTGAACAAACTCAGTCATTGAGTTATCTCCCATTTCACTGGGCTCATAGATTCAGATAATACAAATGTTCTCTCTCTAACATGTCTATAATTTAAAAAGAGAATGAAACAGCATGTCAAACAGAAAATTTTGTTTGTTTAAATTCATGCAAATTCAGTTTATTTGAAGGGACAGTATTACTGAACTTCATTTATATGAAAAAATTTTCACATAGTAAGTCCACGACTTGATTTTCTAATTAACAGCATTATTTTCATTACTGAACAAATTTATTGTTATCCATTTTAAATTGAATTCATATTTTATTAACGTTACCTCCCTACCCACCTTGAGAGCAATCTACCTGAGAAAAAAAATTATAACACTAGTCGTTTCAAGTTGAGTTTAAAATGTTTTTTCATGCTCTAACATTGTTTTTTTTTTGTCTCAAACATGTAACTAATGTTGTTGGTCAAAAATAAAATTCCTACCTATCTACCCAACCCTACGTGGCATGGACAGGTAATATTAAACAAAGAATTTGTTAAGGATGGTCTTAAAGTCTATTATATACATACCGATTATTCCAAGATAAAGTCATAGAATTTACACAATGAAATTAAATAATTTTTATTCTGAATTTATATGATAATATAGATTATGATTTTCTAGCTATCAAAATTCCAATGTACATGAATTAGTGATATGAAAATACATGTTATATATCCTAATCTACATATGCATAACGTTCTGCATGTTTTTACACCATACACAATTAATTTGCCTCACCAAATTATGTCTTTGTGGGGAATTGACAATTTTATTTAATTTGCATCCATTTATTGATTTCTTCCACCTTAAATGGGTTACCATTCTGAAAAAAAGGGGGAACATTTTGAATCAATTAATTCTGAATTCCTTTTTTGCATGTTGATGGTGATCTTTGATATTAATAAACCTGAGAACTTGTGACTAAACCAAGCACATTTGTATACAGAATAGTCAATTTTTATTTAAGCATGACAGTCACACTTTTCTTTTGACACCAAGCATGCATGGAAAAAAACCACCTAAATTTCTTATTTTCTTGTCAGTGACTTAAACTTTTCAGCCATAACAATATTAAATCATTGCATATTTATTGAATTAATTTCCATCTAACATATATAGTACTGTTATAGGGTTCATTTTTCTCTGGAGTTTGAATTTCATGATTTCAAGGGCCAAACCATAACCAGTTCCTGAGGTTTCAAATTCACGTATTTCTTGTCTCATTTTACATTCTGCTTTAAATATCAATTACCGCAGGGAGTGAAAAAAAACCCTTAGCAAAACAATAAATCTTCATTACCACAAGGGGTGAAAAAAAAATTCTTCATTACTGTAGAGTAATACATGTTAATTTGTTCAACTAATTTTTTCCCTTAAATATTAAGATTTGTTTTCCATTTCAGCTAAGCTATTTAAACTCTACATTTTGATGAATTGGTTAGAAAAATATTCTTTTCTTAATTGATTAATTTCATTATTTGATATTGTAACTTTGTGTTGTTAAAATATTGAAGTTATTTAATAATCAGTAAACTAATGATACAGAGTGTCATAATTATATCTTACAGAACTGTTTGTCAAAGTTTGCCCATGAAATGACGGAGATGCTGAAATACTTCACAGTATGTACTTTTAAATCCTATATTAAATTTATAAGACATTTAGTGCTGTAGGCTAAAGTAACACACATAAAAACCTGAAAAGTTACTTTGTGTGATGATACAATCATATTTTAGAAGTTTAATAGATATGAATACAGTGGATTCACTTGTTTTTGTGGATTAAGGAAAACTTGCATGTTCGTGGATATTTTAATTTTGTTGTTTTACTGGAGTTTGCATAAAATAATATAGGAAATTTGTCCTTCGTTTCCACAGAAGGGGAGACAACCAAGAAGCATAAAATATTATCTTACTCTATAAACATACACACAATATTTTGCTTTTTATACCCCACCTACGATAGTAGAGGGGCATTATGTTTTCTGGTCCGTCCATCTGTTCATACTTCCGTTCGTTCATCCAACTTTTAGTTAAAGTTTTTGGTCGAGGTAGTTTTTGATGAAGTTGAAGTCCAATCAACTTGAAACTTAGTACACATGTTCTTTATGATATGATCTTTCTAATTTTACTGCCAAATTAGAGTTTTTACCCAAATTTCACAGTCCACTGAACATAGAAAACGATAGTGCGAGTTAAGCATCTGTGTACTTGGGACACATTCTTGTTACTTACTGTAAATCAACTAATTTTTTTGAGCAATTTATTTTTGTGTCTTCCATGAGTAGAAGAATTCAGCGAATGTAAAGCGTTGACAAAATTTAAACTAAGATCTACTAAATCTACGGAATTTAAAAATCGCAGAATTAAATTGCCAGGAATGAGATAGAATGGGCAAAACGAAAAATAGCGTATCTGTGAAAATAAGTTGGTTAACAGTATGTATGGTTGTTGTTTATTATTTTGAAATGGGTAAACAAATACTTGTTTTGTTCAATTTCCCGTCTTTTATAAGTCTACTTTTATTTTCTTTGTAGATATTGTTAGATCAAGCTAATAGATCTGTTTGCCAGAATATACAGAAATTAATTAAAACGTAAGTTTGGGGATAACTAATGGTTTTTGGATGTATTGTTCCCAGTTTTTATGAGGGACTCAGGGAAGATAAGTTATATATAAATAAATAAAGTATTGTTCATGTTGATTCAAAGGAAGAGAGGTTAAAAGTCAATTTGAAAAGTTAAAGAGTAAAATCTTCTTTAAAGAAAGTTGTGTAGAAGCACCATGTCTGCCAGAGATAGGAGTAATGTATAAAGTTGTATTAGCTTTTGATATATTTTAAATCCACTTGTGGTATCAAATAAGAGGTAATTGAGTATTTCATCTGAAACAATTTTCCATCACGAATGTGAATTTTCATGAAAATATTTTACTTTGTGATTTATGAATATAATTGAGTAAACTTCTATGAAATATTGTCCATTTTTTCATGTTTTGCCTCACAATTTTACAGAATCATTCAGGTTTCACAGACTCTTCTTGGTTTCAAATTTCAACACAAATTTGTAAAGTTCACAACTTCGTCATATTTTATGGCTGTTACACGTGTATTATTTTTTTGGTCTTATTTGTAAAATAAAAATTGTAACTGTTAAAATAATGTTCCAAAACTGAAATTACAGGATACAAAATATTTCCTCTTTTATTATGAATAACTTCTCCTCAAAATAGCACATTTCCAGAATTATGAAAATATACTTTTGAATAACAGAACCAGTTTAAAATTCAGAGATAATAGTATTATTGAAAATTACAGTTTATTTCTTATTTCTTGCTAAAATTACTGTTCTTTTATTGAAAGGAAAAACTGAAACTTCAGGTTACAAAATACTTCCTTTCTTGAATATTTTTTATACAAAAATACCTCTCAAAATAGCACATTTCTGATAATCATGAAATAATTTTAAATAACAATATTTGTTTAAAGTTCAGAGTTTATAGTATTATTGAAATAAACAGTTTATTTCTTATTAAGGAAGTACACAGATTAGAGGGAAGTTTAAAGATTAACTTTGTTTTTACCGTTATACAGATAAACAATAAACTGTATATAGATTATCTTGTTTTGTTACAAACATCAGTGTAAGTTACATAGTGTTTCCATTAATATAATAATAAAAAAAGATTTTAAGTGTAACTTTGTTATACACAAGGATGAAATAATTAGTTGGTATAATCTTATTTATCTTAACAAAGTTACAAAGTGAAGGATTTTACACCTTTTGTACAAATTTGGTTTAATTTTTTAATTAGAATATTCTGTTGAACAGAAAAGTGAGGATAAATTGATAGATTGATTGGTGTTTTACGCCACTTTAAAAATGTTTGTGCTATTTGATGGCAATCACTTTTGATTGGTGGAGGAAGCTGTAGTAATCAGGGGAAACCACTGACCTTTGGTAGGAAAACTGACAGTCCTAGTCAATCAAGATTTGAGTTGAGCGCTCCTGTCTTGTTTGCGATACAAACTCATAACCACAGTGTTTACAGGGTTGCGATAAATAGCTTGACTACTTTAAAACCACTCGGCCATTGCGGCATTTGAAAAGTGAGGAATAACTTGTTCCATTATTCATGACTTACTACTTTATTTTTCCAGGGATATAAAGAAAGTGAAAGATTCCAGGAAGGATTTTGAGAAAATTAGTGACGATTTAGATTCCGCACTAAATCGTAATTCTAATGTTCCCCGTACTAAAGTACAGGAGTGTGAAGAAGCTAAAAATATACTGACCTCTAAAAGGTCAGGTTTCGCTCATGCCTCCCTAGACTATGTCTTTCAAGTAAGATTTACAAAGTTTTTGATTTTATTCGTAGAAACCAAGCAAAAAGGATAAAAGACACAAGTGAATCAAACTTATATACTTAAAATACAGTATTTAACAATGTATGTGCTTCATCAGATACAATTCAATAATAGAATTTTAAATGTGTATGACGGTATAATATCACATAAAAACAGTTTGACATCTAGCTATGATCAATTGTGTATGACGGTATAATATCACAAAAAAAGCTGTTTGACATCTAGCTGTGATCAATTGTTCCTTGTTTAAGATTGTAATTCTGTAGATAAAGACAGTGCAATTTTCCATAGAAACTCCCGTTATGGTTTAAACTATGCCACTTTTACTATGAAGTTTTGAAAAAATTATATTCTAGAATGGAAAGTTGATTAGAATTTCTTTTTTTATTGACGATATGCATCCTTAGAGTTGACTTGTGGCAGGCTGATGTCTTCCCAAAAGAATAAATTTATGTTTTGTTATAAGTAATAAAAACTTTGCTGTGTGACAGATTATATAGATCTTGATGTTCTTATATATATTACAGATAAATGTTCTCCATTCAAAGAAGAGATTTGATGTTTTAGAAACTGTAAGTATAACATGAGTTATCTCCCATATTACTTGAATAAGACAGTTATTGAGATTTCTCAAATAATCAGATATCTGCTACACAAATATATCAGTTATAGTAGTTTTATACCAAAACATTAAAATATATAAGCAAATTAGATAGGAATATTCATGAAAATTGCGTCAGAACCATGCACAATCAAATATTTTCAATGTTTTTCTGACAGGAATTGAACCCAAAAGTAACACAATAAATATTTCAGACAAGATTTTTTTATTTTTTTTAAAAATGAAAATGGAAAGAAACTATTTATTATTAAATTTAGAATTGTTCATTATTTTCAATTTTAATGTGAATTAAATGTCTTTATAATTCCAACATAAATTACTCAATTTGTTAGAAAAAGTGAGAGGGAAAATATCACCTAGTCATTGGCATATTCAATTGATATTTCTTTTTTTGTATAATGTGAAAAAAATAATAAATAGCTATCTAGTTTTCCAAGCAGTCTTGCCTTTTAGAGATTATGATTGACACCTTTATGAATCCTTTATATGCACCTAATAGTTTGTTTTTGTAATCGGGAGTACGTTTGTTAGATCCCTAGGCAAATCATAAACTTTGACATTGATTTAAGGTGGTACCTAACACTTTAACTAAAATTAATTTGGCTCGTTTAATATTCTTAAAATTTTGACAAAGTATTCACTTTGACCCTTTGAAAAAAATATAAAAATTTCAAAAAATTTGAACCAACCGTTTAATCAGAAAAATTGCACTGTTTATATAGCAGTTTGACAAACACTTATTTTGATCATTGAGAAGCTTAATATTCCCTTATGAAGACAACGTCATTAAAACGTTCTGTTGATTTTACAGAGTTATCTCCCTGTAGTGTTAGGTACCACCTTAAGTGAAATTTGTTATCATTTGGAAGGATTGCAAAAAAAAAAAAAATTGCAATAATTTCTGAATTTACCGTAAATTGACATAATTTTCAATATGAGTAAAGATGAATGTAAACAATTATGAAATTTTCTTTTTTTATTCTTTTACAGATGTTATCATTCATGCATGCCCATAGTACATATTTTCATCAAGGTCATGACCTGTTTAATGAATTTGACCCAGAAATGAAAAGTATAACTGGACAGGTATGTAAAGAAATAGAGAAACTGAATAGAAAAAAAATCATGTTATGCTACGGGGAAAAAAGGGGGAAGGAGGAAGATTTTAAACAACTAACCCTATTGCTGAAGAAAATTGATGAAAAGACAAAAGTTTACAAAATAATACACAACACACTAATTATTTAGCCACTGTGCATAAAGCAAGCAACAATAAATCAATAAAAAGAGAATATCATATGGCTTTTTCAATATCGCATACGTATCAACCCGAGACACCAATATAATCCCAAGAGCTCTGCTCGAGGGATTATATTGGTTGAGGGTTGATACGGTGTGTGATATTGAAAAAGCCATATCATATACACTTTATTATATACATATACCTGAAGTAGATGTTTTTTTATGTGTACATGACGTCATACAGATAAGGAGGTTTGAAATGGCGTCATACAGATTATAGGTTTGACATGACATCATACAGATTATGGATTTGATAAAGCCTTGTAACAGTGACTGCAATCGATGACATGACGTCATACAGATTAAAGGTGTGATGAAGCTTTTGCAACAGTGCTGATATCGATATCATCACGGGTGACTGATACAGCATGCTTTCCATTGATTGTATTACATATACAATTTATCCGTATTTACTACTAAGTATGAAATAAATAGAGAATATAATATGGCTTTTTCAATATCGCATACGTATCAACCCGAGACACCAATATAATCCCAAGAGCTCTGCTCGAGGGATTATATTGGTTGAGGGTTGATACGGTGTGTGATATTGAAAAAGCCATATCATATACACTTTATTATATACATATATCTCAAGTAGATGTTTTTTATGTGGCATAACGTCATACAGATTAGGGATTTGATAACATAAAGCCTTTGCAACAGTGACTGCAATCGATGACGTGACGGCATACAGATTAAATGTGTGATAAAGCTTTTGCAACCGTGCTGATATCGATATCATCACGGGTGGCTGATACAGCACGCTTGCCATTGATTGTATTACACATAAAATATATCTGTATTTACTTCTAAGTATATAATAAATGATTTAACAACTGTCTTCATATTTATAAAAAAAGAAGATGTGGTATGATTGCCTATGAGGAAACTCCACAAGAGACCAATTGATCATGATATTAACAACTATAGGTCACCGTACGACCTTCATCAATGAACAAAGCCCATACTGCAAAGTCAGCTATAAAAGCCAGGAAATGACACATGTAAAACAAATCAAATGAGAAAATTAAGAATACTGAAATAAATATTGAATGATAGATTTTTAAAGGCACTAAATTTTTGTATTTTAACTTCAAATGCATAAAAGCATAATAGTCTTTTGAATATTGTATATTGTTTATGTAATATATATAAAGTATACACCCCAAGACCCTGCTGGACAGAGCTGAAGGTTGCCAGCCATGTAATATATATAAGGTATACACCCCAAGACCCTGCTGGACAGAGCTGAAGGTTGCCAGCCATGAAAAGGAAATATTTATATGTTAGTTTTTCAATTATTTTTATGCCCCACCTACGATAGTAGAGGGGCATTATGTTTTCTGGTCTGTGCATCCGTCTGTTCGTTCGTCCGTCCGTCTGTCCCGCTTCAGGTTAAAGTTTTTGGTCGAGGTAGTTTTTAAAGCAATTGCTTTTATGCCGTCGCGTATGGCCATCTTTGTGACCCAGATCAGAGACTCCGCCCAGATCAAGCCATAGTATTTTGTTAAACAGGCTCCTGGTCAGTCATTCTTTAACACCTATGTATGTTTTCTAATGCAATACATAGCTTGAAACTTTAAAAAAAAGTTAGTGGATTTAAGAAGTTTCAGAATATGTTCTTGTAGATGTATTTTTGTATTTAAAGGGTCAACCGTTTGACTATCAAATAACATAGAAGTCCGAGTGAAAAAAAGTACATTTTTATAAATGCGATTCCGTTTTCCGCCGTTCGTACGATGTTTCAACAAAATATGGATTCATTTCAGTTGTTGATTTAGTATTGAAAATTTAACTGAATTATCTCCTGATAAATACGGTTTTTTATGTTTAATTTGTGTTTCTTTAAGAGGTCAGGTGCTCTTGTTCATTCATAAAATTATCGTTCATTCATACATTTATCGTAAAATCAAAATCACTACACAGGTTAATGCGTAGTGTCAAATTATTACCTGTAATCTAAAAATAGACAAACTTTATTTGCGCAAATAATTTAGCGGAACGAAACCTTTTGTTGAAAACACGTAACAATAAGTTCGTTTTCCTTTTCTGTCAAAACTCCGTAATATTTATCGATCGCCTTACTAATGAAATGGACCTGTCCAAACGTAGTAGATGCCAAGTCGGTCCAGATGAAGAGATATTTACAATTTGGAATTTTCTAGTTTATTAATACATAGATTGAAAAAAAAGTACGTCTTTTTAAATATCATGATCAAAACTGGGTTTGCATAACAAATGTCAGATGAAACCATTATCCTCGTCTTTTCAGTGAACTGTTGACACTCGACGGTCCACCGTGTTAGCAATTTTATTTCACATGTTTTCGAAATATTGAAGATCATTTTTCGCAATGTTTCCTAAAAATTGATAAATATCAAAGCAATGTAGAGCTGTTTGTTCTTGTTCGTATGATAAAATTGAGAATGGAAATGGGGAATTTGTCAAAGAGACAACAACCCGACCATAGAAAAACATACAACAGCAGAATTAAGGTCACCAACAGGTCTTCAATGCAGCGAAAAATTCCCGCACCCGGAGGCGTCCTTCAGCTGGCCCCGTTGAATTCCATGAGAATTGTAGTTATCTCGTACCCACATGCACTTGTTTCTATCAATAGGAAGGTCGACTATCCATATAAAACTATTTATATGGATAATCGACCTTCCTATGGATAGAAACAAGTGCCTGTGCTCGTACCGCATCAGAAGGACACATATCAACTGAGGAATAATGTTTGGAACTTAGTTTTAAAAATGATGACAAAGTAACATTATGAAAATATTTTTATTAAGCTGAAAAATACATTTATTCTTTACATGTTTATGTCTTGTAAGATATTTTATTTCTTTCCCGTTTTTTAACATTTGCGTCTGGAAAGTTGAAATGTTTTAACTTAATCATTTGTGTTAATGGTTAAATATAAATTAATAATGAAAATTGTTAAAATTAAATCAATAAAGGAAATTATTGCCAAGGAAGTTACAAACACTACCAGGGGATAATCCATGATGATTTCTTTTTGAGTTATATGTTTCAGCACATGTATATTTGACCCCAACTTTAGCCTGGTAAAAGTGTTGTCTCCTTGTGAAATATAAAACATATTAAAAATGACTTTCTGCTAAAGTCTTTTATTTATATTAAGTTAAAACCTTCTTACTTTTAACTAGACAACACTCATGTCAGGTTTAATTCTTGTATATATGTGGATGAAAAATAAAAGTCCCAAAACATTAACATGGCAGCAATTGCTTTTACAGCCTTTAAGGCTTTGATTGATGAAGTTGAAGTCCAATCAACTTGAAACTTAGTATACATGTGCCCTATGATATGATCTTTCTAATTTAAATGCCAAATTAGAGTTTTGACCCCAATTTTACGGTTCACTGAACATAGAAAATGATAGTGCAAATTTTAGGTTAAAGTTTTTGGCTTCAGGTTAAAGTTTTTGGTCAAGGTAGTTTTTGATGAAGTTGAAGTCCAATCAACTTGAAACTTAGTATACATGTGCCCTATGATATGATCTTTCTAATTTAAATGCCAAATTAGAGTTTTGACCCCAATTTTACGGTTCACTGAACATAGAAAATGATAGTGCAAATTTCAGGTTAAAGTTTTTGGTCAAGGTAGTTTTTGATAAAGTAGAAGTCCAATCAACTTGAAACTTAGTATACATGTTCCCTTTGATAAGATCATTCTAATTTTAATGCCAAATTAGAGAATTTATTCCAATTTCACAGTCCTTTAAACATAGAAAATGATAGTGCGAGTGGGGCATCCGTGTACTGTGGACACATTCTTGTTTCAAGATAGAATTTATTAAACAATTTTTAACAATCCACCTCTTGCCCTGTTATGATAGATTGAAATTCATTCAGAATATTGTAACATTTAACCTGGCCTCTAAAGGAAAGCAAACCATGGCTATATTATCCTATAATAAGTATATTGACAATTATAATGTTAATTTTCAGGTAGATGAGTTGAGAGAGAAAGCTAAGCAGGAGAGAAGAGAAATGGAAGAACGTCACACTCTAGTCCAGAAAAAAGTAAGTCCAATTTCATTTTACATTTCTGTGAATAGTATGTTTTTGTGTAATTTTAAATACATTTAATGTACATACAACCATGTATGACCGATAACCCTGTGTAAAAGTAAAACTTCCCTCCCTACCATCCCACATTCCTTTTGTTGAAATATTAATAGTTCCTATGCAAACCTGACATCTTTTAGTTGTACTTAATTATTCCTTAAAACTTTTGAAAGATCACTGTCAGCATTGAATTATTTATTACCTCCCTTTGAATATAAGTGGACGTAATGAGAAATAAAGAAGCAGAAATAAGTTGTTAATCATTACTTATTTCTCAGTGTATCAGAAATTTATTAGAAACTGTTTGGGACAAATTGAAGACTAATAAATACATCTAGAAATATTAATGTTGTCTGCTCTATGGTTGGGTTGTTGTCGCTTTGACACATTCCAAATTTCCTTTCTCAATTTTAGAGTTTGATATGAGTTGGTTTTCCCTGTTAATAAGGAATTCTCTGTTTATAATATGACTATTTAGAGCTGAAAATGTGCATTGTATGTAACAGTGTTCGTAATAATTATAGATTATCATTGATCATCTAAACGAGATTGATTTTCTCGCTTGAGCCGGGACGGCGAAAGCGAGAAAGGCAATTGTGTTGAGATGACCAATGATAATCTGTTTATCGCTATTTTACCTATGACGACGTTGTCAATTTCGTTAGCAACGCCAGGTGCTGCTTAGTTTCTTGCAATAATTTTCCATCTCAAGCGAGTAGCATGATATGAAAAATATCACAGAAAAACATCAAAGGAAAAATGCATAAAAAAGCGATAAAACTGAATACATGTTAGTTGTGTTACTTTCCCACTTGTTTAGTGAAATTGTGATATTGACATTTTTTATTTTTTACTTAGGGGCATTATGTTTTTTTCAGTCTGTATGTTAGTTCTTCTGTTCTGCTTCAGGATAAAGTTTTTGGTTTGTTCAACTTGTTTGTTTACTGTTTCCCTGCTCTTCTAATGACAACTGCAGATACCAGTTTATGCTCAGGAAAACAATCTGAAAAAAACTCCTATGATATTTCCATAACTTTTTATCTTATTTTTTTGACTTGATTGTTGAGATGATAAATAATTTAAAGTGATTTCATGCTTTACAAACAGAAAACAGGAAAGGTTGGTATGTATAAAGTTTATATTGTGTCATACAACCTGCTTTTTATACCCTATGCTTTCTAAAGGGGACAATAGTGATGGGGGAATGGTTATTTAGAATGACCTACTGTTTCATTTAAGCATTCCCAACTGCTCCTGAACAGCAGGGATTTCTACCGAAGGTTGGTTGTTCTCTCCTTGACCTGCAGCTTCCTCCACCAATGAAAACTGACCGCCATAAAATACCATATAGTGTTGAAAGTGGAGATAAACACTAGAAAATCAATCAATCAATCTGAACTGCAGTGCCTGAAATTTGTGACCTGATGTTAAATGGTGGCTCCTATTTCATATCTTCTTTTCCTTAATTTTAGGGGTTTACTTTACAATTAATGGAAATCGTTATATCTGCATGATATAGTACACATTTTTATCTGCTTCTCTTTCTAAGCCTTTCATCATAATTCAATGAAACTTCCTCAGAATCTTTATTCTATAATGCCACTGTTCACCTCCTGTTTGACTTTTTGGTTCAAAGTATTTTTAAGGTTTCCCTGAGCAAATATAAACCTTGCCATTGTTTTATCTTAAGTTTAACCCATTTGTATTTAAAACTCCCCCTAACCCTATTATTCCAATTTATTGAAACTTTTTTTACACAATTTGTACCTTATAATGATTTTTGCACTTCCTGTTTTGTTATTTTTTAAGAATCTTTTTTGAGGGTTGATATAATCTTATGAGATCACAGAAATTGCAAGGGACATTTTTGAGCACTGTTACATCCTTACTTATATAATTACTGTAAAGGAATAATGGTTCCTTTGAAGGAAACAGTAGTTCCAAAAAAGTTATTATATAGTCTTTCTTCCAGTGTCTCGGGATGTCTCTTGTATTTCTTATTATTGGGTGAACTCACTGACAAATACCAAACAAATCTTTTATTCAAGCAGCTTGAAAGTAAGAAGCTGAAGATCAGCATTGAAATTTAACAAGTAAAAGATAGTTATAGCTGTTTTGTAAGATCTTCCAACAAACAACTTTTAATTGATACACATGCCATCATTCAAGTAATATGCATGCATGAGCAATAATTTTTTTTAACTTTCAAGTCTTTTGGAGTAACTACTAAATTTTCAGAGATATGGTATGCGTATGCTATGGTTGCCAATGAGACAAATATCCTCCAAAGACAGAATAACAAAGATGTAAGCAAACCTAGGTAATTGTACAACATTCAATAATGAGCAAAGCCCATACCGTATAGGCAGCTATAAAAGGCTCCGACATGACACAATGTAAACCATATCAAACTAAAAAACCAACAGCCTGATTTATGTACAAAACAGTATTAAAAACAGATAAAACAGACATCAACAGACGACACTTGCTGAATTACAGGCTCTTGACTTGGACAAATACAGAATGTGGTTAAGCTAAGCATGTGAAAAACGTGCTCAAACCCTTCTCTAACCTGGGACAGCGGTGTTACAGACATACATAAACAAACTATTAAAATCAGTAGTAAAAAGTAAGATCACAAAAATACTGAACTTAAAGGAAAATCAATTTGGAAAGTCCATAATCACATGGCAAAATCAAATAACAAAACGCATCAAAAACGAATGGACAAGAACAAATGGCTTTACTTTTCAGGTCTGAAAGATTTACAAAAATACAACCAACAAAAAAACAAAAGACATAAAGTTTTAAAAAACTTGTTCCAGTTGTTGTCTCTTTGACATATTCCCCATTTCCATTCTTAATTTTACTATTTAAGAATTTTAAATAGTGATTTTTGCTTAGTTTGCGATTACATGAAATTTGTGGAAAAAAAACTCTAGCGTGAATTGTTTAGGAAGGTTACATTATTGATCATTTTGTTATAACACAAAATAACTACTGAGCAAAATGTTGATGTCTTGAAATTGTGAAAATATCTGCATTTAATTTATATACTTTGAATTATCAAAACTGAAGAAAGGTGAAATAAAAAACTAAGTAAACTTAAATATATATACAATTTGATCTACTTTTACATTTTACATATTATTGACTTTGCTTTGTATAGTTATTAATAAAATGGTAATCAAATGATACAAAAATATTCTCATATTTAATATACTGGTATTTTCATTGTGTTTTAACTGGCATAATGAAAATAAATAAGTCTTATAACCTGAAGTTAAAAAAGTTGGAAGCCCTAAACAAAGATTCTTTATAAGCTTTTATATTGTCAAGACCTCAGTCTCAGATTTACAATGAAAGTATAAAAAGTTTTGTTATATCAACATGTAAACTAAATCATAAAAACTATTGTCATCACAAAATGTTCATTTGTTATTACGAAGTCTGTAAATAATTACAGCTATACACTTTCTATAACTATCCTTGTACTAAAGGTATAGGAGAGGAGGAAACTTGATTTTTCTTTCCTTTCTTGTTCTTCCTTTTACAAATTCTCTTTCCATCTGGCCCAACGGTACATCTTCGTTGTCTTCGTGGACAAATCTTTCTCCCGCTAGCATCAATAACACATCTTTTATGTCGCCTTTTAATTCTACTTCTATCTCGCTTTTTCTTTCCTTTTCTATTTTTCTTATTTTTCCTCTTTTTGTTTTTTTTGTTTTTGTTTTTGTTCTTGTTCTTTCTATTTTTCTTGTTCTTTTTCTTGGTCTTGGTAGGCTTGACATCTGGACTGCTATTGTCCTGAGTTTTTTTAGGTTGAGCAAGATCACTCCTAGAAACACTGACGACTAATTCTTGTGAATCATCTTGTTGAGTTATTTCCCTTGGTTTAACAAATTCTCTGTTGTCAAGGCTGGTTAACTCCCTTCCCTCCACTTCCTTTGGTGCTGCACATACTGGAGGATCAATGTTGTAAAATGAAACATCATCAGATCTTTTCATCCATTGTTGTAGCCATTTTAATGTTGAATCACAATACAGGGGGTTTCCATCTAAAAATAACTTCTTCACATTTGGTAGGGTGCGTTTGAGGTTTTCTGGTAAACTTTCTAGTTCATTATACTGTAAAGCAAGAATAAATGTTTTTTCCATTACTTCACTGTTGGATTGTTGAACCAGTTTGAGAAATGATTTGACTAAACCAGGACTATTCATCATGTTGACATTTTCAGCATTAGAGATTGCTGGTATGAAGTCCTGGTTTAGTTGAGTTGTGGTCGCTTGCAGGTACGAGAGACTGATTTCATTTAACTTAGGCAAAGCCTTCATGGCATCTTTTTCAATTAACTTTAAAGGATTATTTGAAAGTTTCAAACATTCTAGACTTGGTATATTAACAAATGCCCCTGTTGTCAAAACCTGTAGATTGTTGGCATTAAGGTTAACACTTCTAAGCTTTGGCATTTCATCCCAAGCCCCTTCAGCAATACGTTCAACTCTGTTGGTATCAAGGGAGAGAACTTCTAATTGAGAATTGATTGCAAAGTTTCTCTGCGCTATTTCATAAATGCCATTATGATCAAGGAAGAGTTTGTGAATGTTTCTTGGGAGAAGTCTTGGAATGGACTTAAGTCTGTTATTACTGAGCCAGATTTCCATCAGTCTGTCTAAATACCCAAAAGCTTTGTCGTCCACTTTTGTTATTTGGTTATTGTTTAATGTTATTAAACGTAAGTTAGTGATGTTTTCAAAATGTTCAGCTTTTATTTCTGTGAGTTTGTTATTTCCCAAACGGAAATCGGCTACCGACTCTGGCATTTTACCAGGGACATCTTCTAACCGACAGTTGGTAAAGTCCACCATTTGTAAAATACTAGACCCAAATTGTAATTCAGGTACTCGTACAATGGGATTGGAGCTCAAACTCAGATATCTCAACAATTTTAGATTGGCAAAGGTCTTTGGTGAAATTCTTGTGATCTGATTTTGGCTAAGATCAATCATTCTTAAGTTGATGCTGAATTCAAAATTTTCATCTTCGAGTGCCTCGATTTGATTGGATACCATGTTAACAGTATGTAGTGAATCAAGACCATTTAACGACCTTCCAATCCTTCTGATTTTGGTGCTGGTAATAGATAACAATCGTAGATGTGTGAGTCCTTCGAAGGCTTTATCGTGTATATAAACTATAGGATTATTAGACAAGTCTATACTCATTAGCGAAGGCAGACTTATGAAGGACCTGTCCATAACTTCACTGATACCGTTACCAGATATACGAAGGGTCTGAAGTGATGTTAGTTCCTGGAAACTACTACTAGAAAGTTCTGTTAACTGATTACCAGAGAGTTCCATAGTTGTGATGGTATTGGGGAAGTTTCTCGGGATGTCCCTTATTCCAGTACCAAGACAATTGGCTATTCCATTGTCACATGACGTGCACTCAGCTGGACATCTCTGACCAGTGGTGGCCAATGGCAACACCACCAGCAGAATTACTGCTATCCAAATCATCCTGTCATCTGAAAAGAGAGAAAAGATTTTGTAACCTTTTTGAAACATGAATTTATCGATTATACATTTTCTTTAATATAGATTAGTTTTCCCATTTGAATGGTTTTACACTAGTATTTTTTTGGGCGCTTTATAGCTTGCTGTTTGGTGTAAGCCAATGCTACATGGTGAAGACCATACTTTGACCTATAATGGTTTACTTTTATAAATTGCGACTTGGATGGAGACTTGTCGCATTTGCACTCATACCACATCTTATATCTATATAAAATAAATCAAAAGTGAGTCCAACAACATCAAAGCAGTTACTTCAGTAAGTTGAACATAATGATAAGGATTGGTTGTAAGTAAGAAGCTGTTTTGAGTTTGAAACCTTTCAGTAATTTGTCATTCTACCCTAATTTCTGGGTCAGGAAAGGATATTGTTTACGTGTCACACACTAGTTCTAATAAACCTGGATCAAATTACTACACACTTTACTCTGTTTGGATTTGTGAATGTTGAATGCCTTTTGATTTGAATTATTATAATATCTAGAGATATGGGACTTTTAACATTAAAATGTAAGGTAATAACTAGTACTGTATGCCTTAAGATATTCTCTCAAAATGTGTTTGTACATTGACATTTTATAAACTCTTGACTAAATGCCTTTATCTGTCTCTTAACAACTTCAACATGTTCAATGTGCTGGAGACAGATAAATCTTAAGGTCTTAATGGCTTGCTGTTTATTTCTCTTAGTTTTAGTATACCAAGGGAAATTCTAAGGGGGGGGGGGAATTATGAGTTATGAACATATAAAAAGTACTGTTGCTTCAGATTTGTAATATATGTGAAGGGTGTAAAGTGTTAAATATTTTCTATACATTAATCATTATATATTATAGTCAGTTATATTAGCTAACACTTTGGATTTATTTGTAATCTCCTCATCTTATTGAACCCATCTGTCTGATTGAAGTGCTTCTGTCTTAGAATTGATGGCATCAGATTGAACACATCTCTCTAAGCAGTGATGGGATAGACATGCTATTATATGTTGTAATAAGTGATTATCTCTGACTATGTTATGATTAAGGTTGATTTGTATGGACAGTGAGAGATGTTTTTAGATAAATAATGGAGCATATATTATCAAAATAAACAGTGACCTTATAGTGACCTGTAAACACTGAGTATAGGATACTGTAAACAATTGTAACAGATTGGTCTTCTCGATTCTCTCTTAGTAATTATCATTTTAAGTCAGTAAATACAATATATTACATTAATAAACTTAATTTTAGCTTATTCGAATGGACATTGGGGTTCTGTCATTTAGATAAGATAAAAAGTTTTGTCAGAACTAAAATCAGAAGGATTTTTTTAATCTAAATATATTAAGTCCTTTTAATTTTCTGATTAGCACTTTGTGTGGCACTAGAAACAGTTGCTGATAACATATAGATTTTAGACTTGAATTCGAGCATAATCTTTACATCATGTTACATTTTACACATCATTCTGTGTCCACACTTTGTAGAAAGAATATGTCATTCTTTTCTACTGTTGTAGCAATAATGAAAAGTAATTTCTAAAATAAAACTGATAGCCTTCAAAATAATTTTATTAAAACTGCACTGAATAAATATAAGGTTATTCTACTTGAATAAAACTATGACATGCCAAATTTAAATGTTAGTTTTGACAGCTAAAAAATTTAAACATTATAAATATAATTGACCACTAAAAAATAAATCTGGCTACACAGACTTGTTATTTTCTGCTGAAAGATTTGTCATAGGTTGAAGCTATTAAAATCTTTATAGTCAACTTAAAGTAGTTAACAATATTTTCTGCTTTAAGATTTGTCTTTTCCTTTACATAGGTTGAAGCTATTAAAAACTTTATAGTCAACTTACAGTAGTTAACAATAAAACTATTTGACTTTGATGTTGTTTAGCCCCCTGATCCTGTCCTTTGGCATTGTATTAAATCTTCAGATCACTGTACAGATATTTGATGGAGAAACTGAGTGGATCATGGTTAGAATACATGTAATGTAATAAGAGTAATTTAAACATGTACTTGGTTTACTACCTAACCTGCACCTAATTTATATAGGGATATTTAAAACATACTTTCATCCTTAATTGATAATTGTTTTGTATAATTTTAAGCGCATAGTTTGTTGTTACAATTCAAGTGCATTAGGCAAAACAAAACATAAATTGTATCTCTCCTATATATCTGCTTCTAAATGAATGGAGATTGGAGATGTGGGTCAATGAGACAAAACAAACACAAAATAGAGGGGGGTAGACACCAAAGGGATTTTATAAGTCTTAGGTCTACACAAAATGACAATGCTAATCTGACAACAACAAAAAAACACAATATAGAACATTAAAGACTAACGACTGAGCAACATGGACCCCACCATAAACTAGGATTAGTCTTGGGTGCTTTTGAAGGGGAAGCAGATCCTGCTCCACAAGTGGCACTGTATTAAGAACATTTAGAGGGCAACATACAGTCTTCAACAATAGATGGGATTATCAGGTTTATATACAAGATACGTTAAGATCTTAATAATCTCAAATCTAGGATAGAGCTTATACAAAATATGTGGTATGATTGCTGATGTAACAACACTCCACAAGAGACCAAATGACACAGAAATTAACAATTATACGTCACCGTACTGCTTTCAACAATGAGCAAAGCCCATACCGCATAGTCAGCTATAAAAGGCTCCAAAATCACAAATGTAAAACCATTAGAAATAGAAAACTAATGGCCTAATTAAATGTACAAAAAATGAACAAAAAACAAATATGTAACAGAGCAACAAACGACAACCACTGAATTTAGATCATGTTTGAATGAATAGATGTAAAAAGTTATGCATTTTCCTGCCAAGATGTTTCTGGTAAGCTGCTGCGAAAATTTGATTGTTTTGGCCTTAGGATCCGATCTTTACATGAAGTACATTGTAGACATTCTATGTGCACCAGAGAATGCCAAACCCCTGTCAGATTTAATGTACATTAATTAGATCATAGAGATATCATCCTTATTGAAAAATTAGTATTATCCGTTTTGTGCACTTAGTTATCATTGTATGTTGCATCAAACAAAATATGAATTAAAATCTAGAAGTGATGGTTTACTATCAATTTTCAAACTCTTTACATCCTAAAATCTGATTGTGTTTCTGTATAATTTGTGTAATAGTTTCATGAGTAATAGCCCAACCCTTACAGTACATCATAATATTACAAGATGTAACTAATAAATTCTGATAGTCACTGATAAATTCTGATAGTCACTGATACAATCTAATAGTCACAACATAATTGGCTTGAAATAACCAATGTAAATCAGAAACCTGTTTTGGAAAAGCAATTAGTTGAAGAGAGTTTAGACTAAGCAGTTTTCTTTTTACAAATAACATTTAATAATTTTCCTTTATATTTTCTAAATAAAAAATATCTCATAAAATAATAATTTTTGTTGCTTTTTTAATATATACACACTGATGATGAAATTACTTTATCAAATATAAACATAAAAAATATATATACCCAGATAATTAATTCTTTTATTGAAAGTTTTTCTTTGTAATTTATCTTTCAATTAAAGAAGCATCATCATAAGCAAAGTCTTTTGAAGGAATTATGCAACTGACTGTTTATATCGGCCACCATTGCAAGATGTCAATTTATAAAAATAATTATCTTTGATTGAAGTTTGGTTCATGATGTCTGGAGATAATCCTGTAATTTATTTAATTATATTTATATAAAACACACCTGTTTATACAGAATGGTAGATTTTGTGTGACATAATTCGGTTATGTAAACAGTGCAGGAAAATTCATTAAAACATTTGCTGATTCAGCAAAAGATAAATTGTTTAATTAAAGAAAAGAAGGTTAAAGCACATTCCAACTTTGAAAATAGAGTAGGCCTAAATATAGCATTGAAAAGTGAAGAATACATCTGGCATAATAAATATACCTGATGATGAGATATTTATAGATCTGTACACCTTAAATTTTATTTCAACTACATGTATATTTTAAAGTAAATTGGAGTTGAGCTCACCTGCCACATGCAGGATTCGAGCTCACAACCACAGTGTTGTAAAGTTTAGGATAGCATGATTAATTTATTAGTTTGAATTGAGGGCTATTCCAGAAAAAAATGTATGGGGGGGTTGGAAGGCACATTATATTAATAATACATGGGTGATGGGTATCCGAGCAACTTTTCACACTATAATGCACTATAATTCTCAATTACATTTGTCTGGGTGGCGGGTGCTGACAAAAACTGCCTTCCAACCCTCCCATACATTTTTTTCTGGAATAGCCCTGACTTGAACTGCTTTTCTAATTGATTAGAAATTCATCATAGCATTTTGTGTGTATTGTCTTTCTGTTAGTTATTTTCTGTGCTTCCTGTCAATCTCTTAAGTAAAGCCATTTTCTACTGATTTGTCAAGATAAAGTTTGTAAGGCTAAATATAAAAAAATAAAGATGTGGTATGATTGCCAATGAGACAACTCTCCACAAGAGACCAACATGACACAGAAATCAACAACTATAGTTCACCTTGGGGCGTTCAACAATGAGCATAGCCCATACTGCATAGTCAGCTATAAAAACACCGAAATGACAATGTAAATCAATTCAAACGAGAAAACTAACAGCCTTATTTATGTACAAAAAATGAACGAAAAACAAACATGTAACACATAAACAAACGACAACCACTGAATTACAAGCTAAAGTTGGTTCATATGTTGTGCTGTTACACTGCTGTCCATGTACAAGATGAGGGTTCAGTACTTGCTAACATGTTTAACCCCACCACATTCTACATGTGTCTGTCTCAAGTTATGAGCCAGTGTAATTCAGTGGTAGTTATTGTTAGTTCTACAATCAATGGTTTCATATCTAGTCATCAGCTCAGTTTTTATGGCCCCGTCGTAGCAGAGGGGGCATTTAGTTTAACCCTTGTCCCTCTGTATATATGTGCCAAAATTGTTTTCCGTTTTTTTACTTTTGTTTGCCTCATGCAAATGTTATAAAACTTATGCATGATGTTAATTAACACAAAACACAGATCAAGTTTGAATATTGGTGGCACCACATTAGCGTTGTAAGGTTATGACCCTTTACAAATGGAAAAAATGCTGATTTTTTTGTTCTGTTCTCTTACTTTAGTTTGCTTCAACATGCTCAAATGTTTTGGAACTTATGCAGCATGCTAATTACCATGATTACCACAAAACAATAGATCAACTTGAAATTTTGGTGGCATCACTTTTATGGTTCTAAAGTTATGCCCCTTTACAAATGGAAAAATTGCTAAATTTTTCGTTTTAGTTCTCTAACTTCAGTTGAGGCAAACTTAAGGAGGAGAATTGAAACGAAATATTCAGCAATTTAAATTAATGAAAAAATGTGAGCATATTTCTGGCCTGCCTGACACCTGTTTTCCAATTCTTAGCAGTTGCATTCTTGTCTTTGAATATCAATTTTTCCCAAAATTTTCAAGAAACATGCTGATTGATTAAAGAATAGTAGAATCTAACTTTAATTTGAATCTTTTATTATTGACAGAAAATTAAATACTTTTAAGTCATGATTTGAAAGGCTAATTATTAGCTGGTGTCATCATGGTATTTTGTCTACGACAAAGGATTAACAATTACTTTCACCAAGATGTCATTAAATGAATTTGGATACCCTGCATTTATCATGCTTTTCAAATACTTATATGATCAAATTGCTGAAATACCCCCTCCTAAATTATTGAAAGCTATCACTCTGCAATGACTAACAAATATCTTGCTGTTAAGGAACTATGAAGTCCTCAACGTGTAACTTATACATAAAACAAAATTATCTGGAATTAACTAAAATGGTCCATTATCAGACAGGGCCCAAGGAAATAGAATTTAGAATAAGAATGATATATTTTAATGAACTTATTGTATGAAATTATCAAAACCTATAAGATTTTAAGTAGTTTCAATGATATATGTGACAATATTAAATAAATACAATAAGGAGAAGGAAAAAATTCAAAATACAAAATATACTGTCCTCATAATACTATTTCATCTGATTATCATTGTATGGTTATGGAATGTTTCTAAATGTGTAACTTTCCCTACAATTAGGGATATTTTTTCCAGTGTTAAAAACTTTTTAATTTTTGGGAATCCACAATTAATACTTGAAATGGCACATAACAGCAGCAACTTTTCCTCAAATGAACAGTCATAGTAAATCTGATTTAATGAGAAGTTAAAAGCCTACGAAAACTACAAAAATTAATAATGTTCTGTTCTAGGTTACTCAAACTTATTAACCCAAATGGTTGTTCATTTTTAAAATACAAAATTTCTGTCCTGTAAAACAAAAATTATAGTTTTATGAAAGTTTCATTCAGTCTCAGACAACCTAAAATTAGTGATAGCTTGTTGTAATATTACTAGATTTATTGTTTAATGAAAATGGGTTTCCAAATCAATTTAAATAAGGTTAAACAATGCTTAAATTACTTGATAAGAATATTTTTTTTCTTATGTACAATCTATACAAATTTAACAAGAAAACAAAAATT
Source organism: Mytilus galloprovincialis (assembly GCA_037788925.1). Classification (NCBI taxonomy): domain Eukaryota; kingdom Metazoa; phylum Mollusca; class Bivalvia; order Mytilida; family Mytilidae; genus Mytilus; species Mytilus galloprovincialis. The sequence goes on along the minus strand of CM075342.1, from coordinate 73,313,847 downwards.
TGAAAAAATAAATAAAGGAACTATGCTAATAATTTTCTAAATATTTTAATAAAATATATGATAAATAAATATGCAAATGTAAAAATTCTGTGGTAAATGTATTTGACTTTATATAAAAAGTTTTTTTGTCTGCCTACCTGTTAATGTTGAGATATAAATCCTTGGTTCACATAGTAAGATACAGTGGGACTGTAAGCTATGTCGTATGACTCACAGATGAGGGGAGATGTGGGAGTTAACGTCGTGTAAACATAATAAACTTATTGTTATATACTCGATACAATGTTATAAGTAAACCATCATCAACATTGTATTATACTTCATCATTCATGTAAAATTAAGTTGCTTGTTCTAAGTAAATGGATTGTCAAATTTTTAATTTGATTTTGTATAAGAGTTTTAATGTTTTTAATTTAAGTTTTACCACAAGATTTTAAGGTTATAGAAAGTCATAAAAAGTAAAATTTGTTTTACAGAACTTTTACTGGTTATATCAATTTGGATTGTGTTTATGTTTTGAAAAAAGCTCTTTATGTTTATTTTCTATGACAATGTAATCTGTCAAGATCAAGAATTGTATTAAAACGAAACCAATATGAACTGGTGACTGTACCTTACTAATGTCTTGCACATGTACAAAAAAAATCAAAATAGTTTGGTTCACCAAGAGTTGATCAATATCACCTAGACAAGAATAAGATTTATCATTGTAAATATTTGTAAATTGTATTTAATATATCCATGAGTGAAAAGTTTAAGAAAGACCTGAGTCCCCTTTAGACTTTAGTTACTGTGGACGCATTATTATTAGAAAGACCTGAGTCCCCTTTAGACTTTAGTTACTGTGGACGCATTATTATTAGAAAGACCTGAGTCCCCTTTAGACTTTAGTTACTGTGGACGCATTATTATTATAAAGACCTGAGTCCCCTTTAGACTTTAGTTACTGTGGACGCATTATTATTATAAAGACCTGAGTCCCCTTTAGACTTTAGTTACTGTGGACACATTATTATTAGAAAGACCTGAGTCCCCTTTAGACTTTAGTTACTGTGGACGCATTATTATTAGAAAGACCTGAGTCCCCTTTAGACTTTAGTTACTGTGGACGCATTATTATCAGAAAGACCTGAGTCCCCTTTAGACTTTAGTTACTGTGGACGCATTATTATTAGAAAGACCTGAGTCCCCTTTAGACTTTAGTTACTGTGGACGCATTATCATCAGAAAGACCTGAGTCCCCTTTAGACTTTAGTTACTGTGGACGCATTATTATTAGAAAGACCTGAGTCCCCTTTAGACTTTAGTTACTGTGGACGCATTATTATCAGAAAGACCTGAGTCCCCTTTAGACTTTAGTTACTGTGGACGCATTATTATCAGAAAGACCTGAGTCCCCTTTAGACTTTAGTTACTGTGGACGCATTATTATCAGAAAGACCTGAGTCCCCTTTAGACTTTAATTACTGTGGACGCATTATTATTAGAAAGACCTGAGTCCCCTTTAGACTTTAATTACTGTGGACGCATTATTATTAGAAAGACCTGAGTCCCCTTTAGACTTTAGTTACTGTGGACGCATTATTATCAGAAAGACCTGAGTCCCCTTTAGACTTTAGTTACTGTGGACGCATTATTATCAGAAAGACCTGAGTCCCCTTTAGACTTTAATTACTGTGGACGCATTATTATTATAAAGACCTGAGTCCCCTTTAGACTTTAGTTACTGTGGACGCATTATTATCAGAAAGACCTGAGTCCCCTTTAGACTTTAGTTACTGTGGACGCATTATTATTAGAAAGACCTGATTCCCCTTTAGACTTTAGTTACTGTGGACGCATTATTATCAGAAAGACCTGAGTCCCCTTTAGACTTTAGTTACTGTGGACGCATTATTATCAGAAAGACCTGAGTCCCCTTTAGACTTTAGTTACTGTGGACGCATTATTATCAGAAAGACCTGATTCCCCTTTAGACTTTAGTTACTGTGGACGCATTATTATCAGAAAGACCTGATTCCCCTTTAGACTTTAGTTACTGTGGACGCATTATCATCAGAAAGACCTGAGTCCCATTTAGACTTTAGTTACTGTGGATGCATTATTATCAGAAAGACCTGATTCCCCTTTAGACTTTAGTTACTGTGGACGCATTATTATTAGAAAGACCTGAGTCCCCTTTAGACTTTAGTTACTGTGGACGCATTATTATCAGAAAGACCTGAGTCCCCTTTAGACTTTAGTTACTGTGGACGCATTATTATTAGAAAGACCTGAGTCCCCTTTAGACTTTAGTTACTGTGGACACATTATTATTAGAAAGACCTGAGTCCCCTTTAGACTTTAGTTACTGTGGACGCATTATTATCAGAAAGACCTGAGTCCCCTTTAGACTTTAGTTACTGTGGACGCATTATCATCAGAAAGACCTGAGTCCCCTTTAGACTTTAGTTACTGTGGACGCATTATTATCAGAAAGACCTGAGTCCCCTTTAGACTTTAGTTACTGTGGACACATTATTATCAGAAAGACCTGAGTCCCCTTTAGACTTTAGTTACTGTGGACGCATTATTATTAGAAAGACCTGAGTCCTCTTTAGACTTTAGTTACTGTGGACGCATTATTATCAGAAAGACCTGAGTCCTCTTTTAGACTTTAGTTACTGTGGACGCATTATTATTAGAAAGACCTGAGTCCTCTTTTAGACTTTAGTTACTGTGGACACATTATTATTAGAAAGACCTGAGTCCTCTTTAGACTTTAGTTACTGTGGACGCATTATTATTATAAAGACCTGAGTCCCCTTTAGACTTTAGTTACTGTGGACGCATTATCATCAGAAAGACCTGAGTCCCCTTTAGACTTTAGTTACTGTGGACGCATTATTATTAGAAAGACCTGAGTCCCCTTTAGACTTTAGTTACTGTGGACGCATTATTATCAGAAAGACCTGATTCCCCTTTAGACTTTAGTTACTGTGGACGCATTAGTATTAGAAAGACCTGAGTCCCCTTTAGACTTTAGTTACTGTGGACGCATTATTATCAGAAAGACCTGAGTCCCCTTTAGACTTTAGTTACTGTGGACGCATTATTATCAGAAAGACCTGAGTCCCCTTTAGACTTTAATTACTGTGGACGCATTATTATTAGAAAGACCTGAGTCCCCTTTAGACTTTAATTACTGTGGACGCATTATTATTAGAAAGACCTGAGTCCCCTTTAGACTTTAGTTACTGTGGACGCATTATTATTAGAAAGACCTGAGTCCCCTTTAGACTTTAGTTACTGTGGACACATTATTATTAGAAAGACCTGAGTCCCCTTTAGACTTTAGTTACTGTGGATGCATTATTATTAGAAAGACCTGAGTCCCCTTTAGACTTTAGTTACTGTGGACGCATTATTATCAGAAAGACCTGAGTCCCCTTTAGACTTTAATTACTGTGGACGCATTATTATTAGAAAGACCTGAGTCCCCTTTAGACTTTAGTTACTGTGGACGCATTATTATCAGAAAGACCTGAGTCCCCTTTAGACTTTAGTTACTGTGGACGCATTATTATTAGAAAGACCTGAGTCCCCTTTAGACTTTAGTTACTGTGGACGCATTATTATTAGAAAGACCTGAGTCCCCTTTAGACTTTAGTTACTGTGGACGCATTATTATTAGAAAGACCTGAGTCCCCTTTAGACTTTAGTTACTGTGGACGCATTATTATTAGAAAGACCTGAGTCCCCTTTAGACTTTAGTTACTGTGGACGCATTATTATCAGAAAGACCTGAGTCCTTATTAGAAAGACCTGAGTCCCCTTTAGACTTTAGTTACTGTGGACGCATTATTATCAGAAAGACCTGAGTCCCCTTTAGACTTTAGTTACTGTGGACGCATTATTATCAGAAAGACCTGAGTCCCCTTTAGACTTTAGTTACTGTGGATGCATTATTATTAGAAAGACCTGAGTCCCCTTTAGACTTTAGTTACTGTGGACACATTATTATTAGAAAGACCTGAGTCCCCTTTAGACTTTAGTTACTGTGGACACATTATTATTAGAAAGACCTGAGTCCCCTTTAGACTTTAGTTACTGTGGACGCATTATTATTAGAAAGACCTGAGTCCCCTTTAGACTTTAGTTACTGTGGACGCATTATTATTAGAAAGACCTGAGTCCCCTTTAGACTTTAGTTACTGTGGACGCATTATTATCAGAAAGACCTGAGTCCCCTTTAGACTTTAGTTACTGTGGACGCATTATTATTAGAAAGACCTGAGTCCCCTTTAGACTTTAGTTACTGTGGACACATTATTATCAGAAAGACCTGAGTCCCCTTTAGACTTTAGTTACTGTGGACGCATTATTATTAGAAAGACCTGAGTCCCCTTTAGACTTTAGTTACTGTGGACGCATTATCATCAGAAAGACCTGAGTCCCCTTTAGACTTTAGTTACTGTGGACGCATTATTATCAGAAAGACCTGAGTCCCCTTTAGACTTTAGTTACTGTGGACGCATTATTATCAGAAAGACCTGAGTCCCCTTTAGACTTTAGTTACTGTGGACGCATTATTATCTGAAAGACCTGAGTCCCCTTTAGACTTTAGTTACTGTGGACACATTATTATTAGAAAGACCTGAGTCCCCTTTAGACTTTAGTTACTGTGGACGCATTATTATTAGAAAGACCTGAGTCCCCTTTAGACTTTAGTTACTGTGGACGCATTATTATCAGAAAGACCTGAGTCCCCTTTAGACTTTAGTTACTGTGGACGCATTATTATCAGAAAGACCTGAGTCCCCTTTAGACTTTAGTTACTGTGGACGCATTATTATCAGAAAGACCTGAGTCCCCTTTAGACTTTAGTTACTGTGGACACATTATTATTAGAAAGACCTGAGTCCCCTTTAGACTTTAGTTACTGTGGACGCATTATTATTAGAAAGACCTGAGTCCCCTTTAGACTTTAGTTACTGTGGACGCATTATTATCAGAAAGACCTGAGTCCCCTTTAGACTTTAGTTACTGTGGACGCATTATTATCAGAAAGACCTGAGTCCCCTTTAGACTTTAGTTACTGTGGACGCATTATTATTAGAAAGACCTGATTCCCCTTTAGACTTTAGTTACTGTGGACGCATTATTATCAGAAAGACCTGAGTCCCCTTTAGACTTTAATTACTGTGGACGCATTATTATTATAAAGACCTGAGTCCCCTTTAGACTTTAGTTACTGTGGACGCATTATTATTAGAAAGACCTGAGTCCTCTTTAGACTTTAGTTACTGTGGACGCATTATTATCAGAAAGACCTGAGTCCCCTTTAGACTTTAGTTACTGTGGACACATTATTATTAGAAAGACCTGAGTCCCCTTTAGACTTTAGTTACTGTGGACGCATTATTATCAGAAAGACCTGATTCCCCTTTAGACTTTAGTTACTGTGGACGCATTATTATTAGAAAGACCTGAGTCCCCTTTAGACTTTAGTTACTGTGGACGCATTATTATTAGAAAGACCTGAGTCCCCTTTAGACTTTAATTACTGTGGACGCATTATTATTAGAAAGACCTGAGTCCCCTTTAGACTTTAGTTACTGTGGACGCATTATTATTAGAAAGACCTGAGTCCCCTTTAGACTTTAGTTACTGTGGACGCATTATTATCAGAAAGACCTGAGTCCCCTTTAGACTTTAGTTACTGTGGACACATTATTATTAGAAAGACCTGAGTCCCCTTTAGACTTTAGTTACTGTGGACGCATTATTATCAGAAAGACCTGAGTCCCCTTTAGACTTTAGTTACTGTGGACGCATTATTATTAGAAAGACCTGAGTCCCCTTTAGACTTTAGTTACTGTGGACGCATTATTATCAGAAAGACCTGAGTCCCCTTTAGACTTTAGTTACTGTGGACGCATTATTATTAGAAAGACCTGAGTCCCCTTTAGACTTTAGTTACTGTGGACGCATTATTATCAGAAAGACCTGAGTCCCCTTTAGACTTTAGTTACTGTGGACACATTATTATTAGAAAGACCTGAGTCCCCTTTAGACTTGAGTTACTGTGGACGCATTATTATCAGAAAGACCTGAGTCCCCTTTAGACTTTAATTACTGTGGACGCATTATTATCAGAAAGACCTGAGTCCCCTTTAGACTTTAGTTACTGTGGACGCATTATTATTAGAAAGACCTGAGTCCTCTTTTAGACTTTAGTTACTGTGGACACATTATTATCAGAAAGACCTGAGTCCCCTTTAGACTTTAGTTACTGTGGACGCATTATTATCAGAAAGACCTGAGTCCCCTTTAGACTTTAGTTACTGTGGACGCATTATTATTAGAAAGACCTGAGTCCCCTTTAGACTTTAGTTACTGTGGACGCATTATTATTAGAAAGACCTGAGTCCCCTTTAGACTTTAGTTACTGTGGACGCATTATTATTAGAAAGACCTGAGTCCCCTTTAGACTTTAGTTACTGTGGACACATTATTATTAGAAAGACCTGAGTCCCCTTTAGACTTTAGTTACTGTGGACACATTATTATCAGAAAGACCTGAGTCCCCTTTAGACTTTAGTTACTGTGGACGCATTATTATTAGAAAGACCTGAGTCCCCTTTAGACTTTAGTTACTGTGGACACATTATTATTAGAAAGACCTGATTCCCCTTTAGACTTTAGTTACTGTGGACACATTATTATTAGAAAGACCTGAGTCCCCTTTAGACTTTAGTTACTGTGGACGCATTATTATTAGAAAGACCTGAGTCCCCTTTAGACTTTAGTTACTGTGGACGCATTATTATTAGAAAGACCTGAGTCCCCTTTAGACTTTAGTTACTGTGGACGCATTATTATTAGAAAGACCTGAGTCCCCTTTAGACTTTAGTTACTGTGGACGCATTATTATCAGAAAGACCTGAGTCCCCTTTAGACTTTAGTTACTGTGGACGCATTATCATCAGAAAGACCTGAGTCCCCTTTAGACTTTAGTTACTGTGGACACATTATCATTAGAAAGACCTGAGTCCCCTTTAGACTTTAGTTACTGTGGACGCATTATCATCAGAAAGACCTGAGTCCCCTTTAGACTTTAGTTACTGTGGACACATTATTATTAGAAAGACCTGAGTCCCCTTTAGACTTTAGTTACTGTGGACGCATTATTATTAGAAAGACCTGAGTCCCCTTTAGACTTTAGTTACTGTGGACGCATTATTATCAGAAAGACCTGAGTCCCCTTTAGACTTTAGTTACTGTGGACGCATTATTATTAGAAAGACCTGAGTCCCCTTTAGACTTTAGTTACTGTGGACGCATTATTATTAGAAAGACCTGAGTCCCCTTTAGACTTGAGTTACTTTGGACGCATTATCATCAGAAAGACCTGAGTCCCCTTTAGACTTTAGTTACTGTGGACGCATTATCAGAAAGACCTGAGTCCCCTTTAGACTTTAGTTACTGTGGACGCATTATTATTAGAAAGACCTGAGTCCCCTTTAGACTTTAGTTACTGTGGACACATTATTATTAGAAAGACCTGATTCCCCTTTAGACTTTAGTTACTGTGGACACATTATTATTAGAAAGACCTGAGTCCCCTTTAGACTTTAGTTACTGTGGACGCATTATTATTAGAAAGACCTGAGTCCCCTTTAGACTTTAGTTACTGTGGACGCATTATTATTAGAAAGACCTGAGTCCCCTTTAGACTTTAGTTACTGTGGACGCATTATTATTAGAAAGACCTGAGTCCCCTTTAGACTTTAGTTACTGTGGACGCATTATTATCAGAAAGACCTGAGTCCCCTTTAGACTTTAGTTACTGTGGACGCATTATCATCAGAAAGACCTGAGTCCCCTTTAGACTTTAGTTACTGTGGACACATTATTATTAGAAAGACCTGAGTCCCCTTTAGACTTTAGTTACTGTGGACGCATTATCATCAGAAAGACCTGAGTCCCCTTTAGACTTTAGTTACTGTGGACGCATTATTATTAGAAAGACCTGAGTCCCCTTTAGACTTTAGTTACTGTGGACGCATTATTATCAGAAAGACCTGAGTCCCCTTTAGACTTTAGTTACTGTGGACGCATTATTATCAGAAAGACCTGAGTCCCCTTTAGACTTTAGTTACTGTGGACGCATTATTATTAGAAAGACCTGAGTCCCCTTTAGACTTTAGTTACTGTGGACGCATTATTATTAGAAAGACCTGAGTCCCCTTTAGACTTGAGTTACTTTGGACGCATTATCATCAGAAAGACCTGAGTCCCCTTTAGACTTTAGTTACTGTGGACGCATTATTATTAGAAAGACCTGAGTCCCCTTTAGACTTTAGTTACTGTGGACGCATTATTATTAGAAAGACCTGAGTCCCCTTTAGACTTTAGTTACTGTGGACGCATTATTATTAGAAAGACCTGAGTCCCCTTTAGACTTTAGTTACTGTGGACGCATTATTATTAGAAAGACCTGAGTCCCCTTTAGACTTTAGTTACTGTGGACGCATTATTATCAGAAAGACCTGAGTCCCCTTTAGACTTTAGTTACTGTGGACGCATTATTATTAGAAAGACCTGAGTCCCCTTTAGACTTGAGTTACTGTGGACGCATTATCATCAGAAAGACCTGAGTCCCCTTTAGACTTTAGTTACTGTGGACGCATTATTATTAGAAAGACCTGAGTCCCCTTTAGACTTTAGTTACTGTGGACGCATTATTATCAGAAAGACCTGAGTCCCCTTTAGACTTTAGTTACTGTGGACGCATTATTATCAGAAAGACCTGAGTCCCCTTTAGACTTTAGTTACTGTGGACACATTATTATTAGAAAGACCTGAGTCCCCTTTAGACTTTAGTTACTGTGGACGCATTATTATCAGAAAGACCTGAGTCCCCTTTAGACTTTAGTTACTGTGGACACATTATTATTAGAAAGACCTGAGTCCCCTTTAGACTTTAGTTACTGTGGACGCATTATTATTAGAAAGACCTGAGTCCCCTTTAGACTTTAGTTACTGTGGACGCATTATTATTAGAAAGACCTGAGTCCCCTTTAGACTTTAGTTACTGTGGACGCATTATTATCAGAAAGACCTGAGTCCCCTTTAGACTTTAGTTACTGTGGACGCATTATTATTAGAAAGACCTGAGTCCCCTTTAGACTTTAGTTACTGTGGACGCATTATTATTAGAAAGACCTGAGTCCCCTTTAGACTTTAGTTACTGTGGACGCATTATTATTAGAAAGACCTGAGTCCCCTTTAGACTTTAGTTACTGTGGACGCATTATTATCAGAAAGACCTGAGTCCCCTTTAGACTTTAGTTACTGTGGACGCATTATTATCAGAAAGACCTGAGTCCCCTTTAGACTTTAGTTACTGTGGACGCATTATTATTAGAAAGACCTGAGTCCCCTTTAGACTTGAGTTACTGTGGACGCATTATCATTTGTTGGATACAAATTTTCGTGGATTTAGTTGGTACATGTAAATAACAAAATTAAATGTTGAAAGCATGACAAATTTTCTAAAGTCTTGTATGCAGACCTCGGGAAAACCATGAAATTAAATATTCACTAACAAAGTAGTTTTCTTTTATTCACAAAAAATAGGTACTTATGAAAATAACTGAAACCACAATATTTACACTAACTGTGCACATTATGAGTTTATGTCTGTCTGTAAGCTAATGTTTATTTTTAAAACAATTTCACATCAAATATGAAACAAAATGATATACTGGAAGCAAAACTTTGTTGAATGTTTATTGATCAGAGATCCTCAGTTTTTTCTAAACATTTGATATTAAAAAAATTAAAAAAACCTAACCTAACAAAGTAAAAATGAAAGATCTTATGAGAAATCATAAGATTGAGTGACGATTTTCTTTAGGCTGGTAATGACTGTTTGAGGGTGTATAGAAATTGAATATTTTATATACATAACAGTTTTGTGGTTAGAAGATGAAAAGAAAAGGTTAAATTTCAAGGTTATTTGCTGGTAGGATCCCAAGGCAAACTCATAGATGTTATTTTTGTTTTATCCAAACTTCTAGTAATTAATATCTAGAACATTATGTATTAACAAAGAGATAGTAAAGTAACCATCAATTATGAATAAAGAAGAAAAACAATAGAGGATTTTAGTTTATAAGGTTCATTGGGGTAACATTTTGAAGAAAAGAAACAAAATGTAGCATATTGGTGACAATATAATTAATGACAATAATACAAAAAAGTTTATCTGATTGACTACTGTGATTTTATACTTAGAAGAGGAGGATGTACTGGTTTCTGTCTGTCCGTCTGTGAATTTTGTTCTGGTCTGAAAAATTTTGTGTAGAGTTATGAGATTGGACTTAGAAAATTCAATAAAGTATTGTTTTCGGTTCTTTTTGGGTCATGCTTGAAGATATTGATTAAATAATTGGTACATTGTTTTATCATGACAAGTTACAGATCAAGTTTGAATTTTGTTATGGTCTGATGATTTTTGCTGAGTTACGGTCCTTTGACTTAGAAAATTCACTCAAGTAATCAGTTTTCATCACTTTTATTTATCATGACAAGCTACCAACCAAGTTTGAATTTTGATCCCGGTTTGATGATCTTTTGCATACAGGAACTTCTTACGAAGAAAGACAAGAAGTTATATAATTAGCAATATCCTTTAACAATTCTCTCCAGCAATATCCTTTTACTCTACTTTCCGCTATATAGAAGACGTTCTTTCACTAAATAATTCAAAGTTTGGTGACTATGTTGAACGCATCTATCCCATTGAACTAGAGATAAAGGATACAACAGGTACAGTTAAGAAGGCCTCATATCTTGACTTACATCTAGAAATTGACAATGAGGGTCTGTTGAAAACAAAACTTTACGTCAAAAGAGATGATTTCAGCTTTCCAATTGTGAACTTTCCATTTCTAAGTAGCAATAATCTAGCAGCACCTGCATACGGGGTATATATCTCCCAATTGATACAATATTCCAGTGCTTGCATTTCTGTTATCATGATTTTCTTGATAGAGGGTTGCTGCTCAGAAGGAAGCTACACGAGTTTAGGTTGACCGTTATGGAATAACCGTTTCACAAATGATATCGGATATGTTCCTTACGTCATAACTACAATCCCCTTCCCTTTCATGAATGTGACCTACCGAATTAGACTTTTTACCGGATTTTTTATAACATAAGCAACACGAGGGGTACCACATGTGGAGCAGGATCTGCTTACCCTTCCGGAGCACCTGAGATCACCCCTAGTTTTTAGTGGGGTTCGTGTTGCTTATTCTTTAGTTTTCTATGTTGTGTCAATTGTGTTCTGTTGTTTGTCTGTTTGTCTTCTTTCCTTTATAGCCAGGCGTCGTCAGTTTATTTTCGATTTATGAGTTTGACTGTCCCTCTGGTATCTTTCGTCCCTCTTTTGCAGAGTTATGGTACTTGAACTTAGAAAATTCACTAAAATAATCAGTTTTCTACACTTTTTTTGTCATCCTTGAAGATATTGACTTGATATTTGTTATAGAATACACCATGACATGCCTAACAATACTATAATTCTCTGCTTATTTCTATAAGTTTTAAAAATTAAATGTTGTGCATTTACACTGCTATAGAACTTTGGCAAATATATGTCATCTTATAAAATTCACAGAAACAAAATCATGATCTATCAGTTGCTGCAAGTTGGGGGATCTGTGATCATTAGATCACCTCTCTAGTTTTATAACAGTAAGTTTAAATTGACAACAAAATTAACGAAAATTGGTTTTCAACAAATAATGAATCCACAGTATGTCTCTAATCACCTGTGAAAATTGTTTTATTGAAGTATCTACAATTTTCTTCTATTTATTACAGGATCTGTCTCAAATAACAAGTTCTATCCACGGTGAAAATGGTGTTATTGAAGGTTACCTCTTTAAGAAGACAAGTAAGGGATTCAAAAGCTGGGTCAGGTTAGTACATATATCTGTATTACTAAAGGAAGAGACCAATTTAATTGAGCCGGTACTCCTCTGAAATCATGCAAAGCTGGAAATATTTGGGATACTTTCTTAATTTGTATCTGAAATATTCTTTTTTCCACAGAAAAGGCTAATTTTTGAGAAAATATCCAAATTTCGTAGACTGTTTATATCAATCCTTGTCGTATATGCTCAGCCGATGTATTCCCTGCAAGATTTAAAAACTCTTTGTTTCAACACTTGCACAATTGTACTGCGATTTCGCTGGCATCTTCTAGTAAGCTTTAAAAGTAATAAATAAATAACAGCCGCTCTTCACTAAGTGTACAATATATATAACACATAGTAACTGGTGTAGTTTGTGGTACAATATATAACACATAGTAATTTGTGTAGTTTTTGAAGTCATAAGTCATACCACACTTTGTAAATAACAGGCCATTAATAACTGTAAGTCCAGTTTTACAATTTATTGTGACACCAAGTCTACACCAATGTTTATGATCATACATTTATCAATATAACAGCAAATAAAACATCTCCCTGTAAAACAATTTACATTTCAAAACAAAATTTTAAAACTGATTGATGAAAAATATTATCAGAGGAAAAGCAGTTTTAGTAAAGTCTCAAATGTTTAATACCTACATTGAATACTGTGCTAAAATGATTTATCAAGGGATTATTTCTAAACTTGTCAATTTATATTCACATCTCATGTAAAAGGAGGAATAAGACTTTATTTATGCAGTAAATGTTTGATTTTAACGGAGGTGTAAAGAAGTTCAAAGGATGGGGTTTCAAAACAAAATCAAAGTTGTCCTAGTACTTTAAACCCGTTGATTTGTTAAAGAGACATTTGGGAAGAAAAGAATAAATAACTTTTTCATTGCAAAAAATCAAAAATGTTTTAGTTCTTGCTTTCTAAATATAGAAGTCGCTGCTATATTATTGTCTTGGAATCAGTGGCCCAGTGGTTAAGTTAGTTCATCTATAGATTGGGTATTTTGTCAAAGTTGAGTTTGTTATTTAAATCATCCAAACGACACATAGATCTTAATTGTCAGACTAACGGTGACGGTGACCAGTTTCCGTGCCAGAGATCTGTGGACCTCTTTGGACACTCTGACCAATAAAAACTGGTGGCCACCATATAGCTAAGTCTTAAAAGTGGCACAAAACAATCAATCTGTAATTGTAAAGGTTAATTTCCTATATATTTGATGTATTCTGTTAAAATTTCTTACTTACTGACCTTAACCATGCATGGTGTGTAACATATGAACCGTGTCCCATAGAAATCAACCTTATGTAGTGTATGTATACATGTACATCATAACATGTAAAAGACATCGATTGATTTTGGAACAATCAATTATGAAAAAAAAGTCTATAGGCTTTGCTCCTTGTTGAAGGCCGTACAGTGACCTATAGTTGTTAATTTGTGTCATTTTGGTCTCTTGTGGAGAGTTGTCTCATTTGCAATCATACCACAACTTCTTATATTTTGTATGAGTTTTGTTCTGTTTTGTAAGGTTCTTCTAACAATCAAATTCAATTTTTAAAATGAAAAAGATGATAGACTTTTCGGAGATTTTTTTTCTACCCAAAATAGGTTACAAAATGTTATGATATTCATTTGACAAATGTTGATTTTCTATTTGAGGCAGCTGATATGTTTGGAACTGTAGATGTTATGGATTTAATGCTTGCCTTATTTAATATGTTAGGCATTGTAAAAGTTTTAAATTTAATGGCTTGATTGACTTTCTGTATTGTGCGTGATGTATTATAAATGTTCTATTTGTAATACCTATAGGTCCATTCATGTGACTTTCTGTGTTGTGCGTTATGTAATCATGTGCTATTTATATAACCTAAAGGTCCAGTCATGTGACTTTTTGTGTTGTGCGTTATGTATACATGTGCTATTTATAATACCTATAGGTCCATTCATGTGACTTTCTGTGTTGTGCGTTATGTATACATGTGCTATTTATAATACCTATAGGTCCAGTCATGTGACTTTCTGTGTTGTGCGTTATGTATACATGTGCTATTTATATAACCTATAGGTCCAGTCATGTGACTTTCTGTGTTGTGCGTTATGTATACATGTGCTATTTATATAACCTATAGGTCCAGTAATACAAGGCAGCTAGTCAGGTATAACTGCATGCTGTTTATTGCTTGGGAGTTTACTGTAGATTCAACGAGATTATAGGGAAAAGAATGTTTCTGAATTCTATGGGTTGAGGCAAATCATAAAAATACTGTGGATTCATTATATTTCCTAATACTGATTTTATTTGATTGCATGGGCATAGGTGAACCTTGAATTCAAATTGATTAACAAAAACAAATTTCATAAAGATTGTGAAAATTAAACCTGAACAAAAAAATAGATATCCATGAAAATAACAAATTTTGTAAATTCATGAAAATAGTTGAATCTACAGTAATTCATGAAAAGTTACAAAAAAGGAAAGTTCAAAGCTTATTAAAAAACAAATAGGTCTATTGATTTGGTATTAATATCTAAGTGTTGACATTTTATAACTTTTAGTAATGAATATTTTCGTTTGTTTATTCCTTTGTGAGTTGATTATGCAATATATTCTTGTATTAGCATGCAAACATTATCTTTCTCACTGAACTTTAGTATTATGTAATGGAAAAAAAGAAAATACTTCAAAATAAACAGTTATTGTTTTTTTATTTATCTGAATTTTTCTTTCGGTTGAAGTAAAGTCACTAAATTAAAATCAATGAACATGCTAATGTTTGCTATTAGTCAACTTCAAAGGTGTTTTTTCAGATTGAAAATATTTATTCCTTTACAAAAAATGCTATTATTTATTTCCTAAAGTTTATCAAGAATTTAGTCCTCCTGTTTATATGGATCATATGAGTTATCTTTCCTTACTTTGTTGAGAACATTACATTCCTCACCCTTTCCAAAAGTAAAAGATTGTTGATATTTTGTTACTGTATCTAAGGCCAAAAAGTAGGTATATACACATAGTTATCCTTTTTCTCTGTTTTTGGGGTTATTTTTCCCATTTTCTTTGTTTTTGATTGTTTTAAAATTGATATTTGATTTCGAAAAGGATGTTTGCTGAACCTTGAGTCATTTGACTCTGTACTGCTTAGGATATCATGCCCCAATATACATATGTATGAAATGGCCTCTTTCTATCTCCTCCATTTTCCTATATAGACCTCCACGGGGAAGTGATTGAAATAAGGTTTTCCTTATTTATTTATAAAAGAACCATATCAAATTTTCAAGATTTTTCAAAGTAATTTTCTCTGCATTCTGTCTTTGTTTTATTAAGATTATTAAAGAACCAGAATATATTTGAATACAGTCGGAAGCTAAACAAAATCCACTTTGTTTTTCTATTTTTAGACGTTGGTTTGCTATACAGAATAACCAGCTTATTTACAAGAAGAGGTCAGGGTCACATAATGCTTTATCTATTATGGAGGAAGATCTACGTCTATGTACAGTAAAACCAGCCTACGATACTGAGAGACGATTTTGTTTTGAAGTGTTATCCCCTACAAGGTAAAGTTTACAGTAAAACCTGCCTACGATACTGAGAGACGATTTTGTTTTGAAGTGTTATCCCCTACAAGGTAAAGTTTACAATCAAACCAGACTGATTGGCCATTAACTTCCAAAAATCAATCAAATTTCACAAAAGACAATTCCATGAATAGAAGATGAGTACTGTCAATTAATGTTTACAAAACTTAGCTTTAGGATTTTTCTAGAAATATATTTAAAATCTAAGAAAAAAACAAGGTTGAATGGTGTTTATAAAATTCTGACTCACTCAAATTTTAATAGTTTCTTCTTTTTGCACAAACCTTCAAAAATCTCATACATCTATTTTATAATCTGAAATATATACATGTATAGATAACATCATGTAAGCCTAATAGTTCGATGAATTTGGGTAAACCTGTTGATGTACGTAACCCAAAATCTTAGTTTTTTTCAGCAATGGTTGTTTAAGAAACAAACATAAGTTTCCGTTCTGTGTTAATTTCAAAGATGTACCCAGTATCCTTATTTACTATATAGTTCAGCAAGTTTAATTTTAAATCCATACAGAATCAAAGAAAAATGAGTTTAAATTAACCTCCAAATGATGTATTTTTTAGGAGTCATCTGTTACAAGCAGACTCGGATGAAGACTGTAAGATGTGGATCACTGAAATAACATCAGGAATCTCGAGAGCGTTTAAAGATGCTGAAAATCAGGAACTGAAACAGGTCAGGTGGTCAAAATCACTTACATGATTTTACACACACTTACACATTTAAGATTTTACATACACTAAAACATAATTTTACATACACTAAATCATGATTTTTCACACAGAAACACATAATGATTTTACACATTATAATTTTGCGCACACAAACACTTGTGGCTTTACATACATGAACACATTACGATTTTTCACACACTAACACAATACAATTTTACACAGGCAAACACATTATGATTTTACACAAAATAATGTAGGATTTAATAATGTCCTCCATGAAAAAATGTCCACCGGACACATTTTGACAATATTTACTTATTTAAATGTGTCCTGGACACAATTTCCTATGAAAACATGTCCTTAGGTATGAAAAAGTGTCCATGCACATGGACATTATTCACTACCATAATATTGTCCAGGTGGACATTTTTTTCACAGGACATTGTGTCCGCCAGGGCACTTTTTGATATGATTAAAGTATTAAATGATTCCATTGCCTTGTTATTACTGGACGCATTGTAACTTTAATTACGAACTTGAATTAATTGTTACTTTGACATAAAAATTGTCTCATTGGCACTCATACCATCCTTATCTTCATATCTATATTTTTTAATATAATTATATACATGTTAGATGCTGTTCTATTTTATTTTCCTTTGAAGACACAATTAAATAACATTCACTACGAAAATTTGTTCAGCAGATGGACCATATTTCATAACTGTTGCTGTAAAATGCTGTCCACTTAGGAGACAATATTTCATGGCAATGGACATTATTTATTTTCTATTGCCTTCTTATCTGACATAATAAATATTACAAAGTTCTTCATATTTGATTTTACACTTCCTTCTTATTGTTATTCTTTCATTGTCATAACCATTTGTTGGGAATTTCTTAGAACTTAAATTTCTCTATATTCACTTCCATCCATTATTTATTTGTTTACAATAGACAATAGACAATAGACAATAGACAATATTTTATTCGCACAAACACATTTACATTAAATGGTTATGGCATACAAAATTAAGACAATAAACTGACAATAGTTAAATTGTATATTGATCAATATACAAATTACATATATTGATCAATTTCTCACCAATCCTTCATATTTTAATTAAATTTAAGTATAATAAAACTTTGTAATGACCTTTGTATTACTTCCCTTAGAGGACACAATTTAATAGCAACTACTATGAAAATTTGTCCTGTGAGTGGACACTATTTCATATTGTTAGCAGTAAAAATTTGTCCTTTTGAGGGACACCATTCCATGGCAATGGACATTATTAAATACCAAATTTCAATGAAAAAGTGTCCATGTGGACACTTTTTCATAGGACACTATTATGTCTTACAATAACACATCATGATTATACACGCACTCACATGATTTTATACACACCAACACTTTATGATTTTACACACACAAACACATTATGACTTTACAATTTTAAAAAATCGGGTCCACAAACTCACATCTGTACTCGATAATAAACAAATTTAAGGCAAAAATAGTTCAAAAGTCATAAATCAATTGAGAGAAAACAAATCTGGGTTACAAACTAAAACAAAGGGAAACACATCAACTATAAAAGGATAAAAGTGTAGGAACAAAAACATACGGCAATGCAACATAAAAAATGTAAATGCATATACAAAGTTGATTCTTTTTGACTAAATGCCCTGAATTAGTTGTTTACATCTTTTGCCTTTACAATGTTATATATATGTCTGTAATATTTGCTTTTTTTAAATTGATAGAATCTTTAGTTTTCTTTATTGTTCAGATGAATGATAACTTGTTGTTATTTGTAGGAAGAAGATGATCCTAGTCCGCAGGAAAATAAGACAGACGAAACTGAATTACCAACAACTCCTAAACTTAGTAAAGCACAGATGTATGTATATAAACTATTGTTACTACCTCTCTTATCTAGTGTAAGGGAGGCTTGAGTCTAGTCTTGGAGGTTATGGACTCAATTCTCCTAAACTTAGTAAAGCACAGATGTATGTATATAAACTATTGTTACTACCTCACTGATCTAGTGTCAGGGAGGCTTGAGTCTAGTCTGGGAGGTTATGGGCTCAATTCTCCTAAACTTAGTAAAGCACAGATGTATGTATATAAACTATTGTTACTACCTCTCTGATCTAGTGTAAGGGAGGCTTGAGTCTAGTCTGGGAGGTTATGGGCTCAATTCTCCTAAACTTAGTAAAGCACAGATGTATGTATATAAACTATTGTTACTACCTCTCTGATCTAGTGTAAGGGAGGCTTGAGTCTAGTCTGGGAGGTTATG
Source organism: Mytilus galloprovincialis (assembly GCA_037788925.1). Taxonomy (NCBI): domain Eukaryota; kingdom Metazoa; phylum Mollusca; class Bivalvia; order Mytilida; family Mytilidae; genus Mytilus; species Mytilus galloprovincialis. The sequence goes on along the minus strand of CM075342.1, from coordinate 73,295,267 downwards.
GGCTCAATTCTCCTTACCTTAGTAAAGCACAGATGTATGTATAAAACTATTGTTACTACCTCTTTGATCTAGTATCAGGGAGGCTTGAGTCTAGTCTGGGAGTTTATGGGCTCAATTCTCCTAAACTTAGTAAAGCACAGCTGTATGTATAAAACTATTGTTACTACCTCTCTGATCTAGTGTCAGGGAGGCTCGAGTCTAGTCTGGGAGGTTATGGGCTCAATTCTCCTTACCTTAGTAAAGCACAGATGTATGTATAAAACTATTGTTACTACCTCTCTGATCTAGTGTCAGGGAGGCTCGAGTCTAGTCTGGGAGGTTATGGGCTCAATTCTCCTAAACTTAGTAAAGCACAGATGTATGTATAAAACTATTGTTACTACCTCTCTGATCTTGTGTCAGGGAGGCTCGAATCTAGTCTGGGAGGTTATGGTCTCAATTCTCCTAAACTTAGTAAAGCACAGATGTATGTATATAAACTATTGTTACTACCTCTCTGATCTAGTGTCAGGGAGGCTCGAGTCTAGTCTTGGAGGTTATTGGCTCAATTCTCCTAAACTTAGTAAAGCACAGATGCATGTATAAAACTATTGTTACTACCTCTTCGATCTAGTGTCAGGGAGGCTCGAGTCTAGTCTTGGAGGTTATTGGCTCAATTCTCCTAAACTTAGTAAAGCACAGATGCATGTATAAAACTATTGTTACTACCTCTCTGATCTAGTATCAGGGAGGCTCGAGTCTAGTCTTGGAGGTTATGGGCTCAATTCTCCTAAACTTAGTAAAGCACAGCTGTATGTATAAAACTATTGTTACTACCTCTCTGATCTAGTGTCAGGGAGGCTCGAGTCTAGTCTGGGAGGTTATGGGCTCAATTCTCCTTACCTTAGTAAAGCACAGATGTATGTATAAAACTATTGTTACTACCTCTCTGATCTAGTGTCAGGGAGGCTCGAGTCTAGTCTGGGAGGTTATTGGCTCAATTCTCCTAACCTTAGTAAAGCACAGATGTATGTATAAAACTATTGTTACTACCTCTTTGATCTAGTGTCAGGGAGGCTTGAGTCTAGTCTGGGAGGTTATGGGCTCAATTCTCCTAAACTTAGTAAAGCACAGATGCATGTATAAAACTATTGTTACTTCCTCTTTGATCTAGTGTCAGGGAGGCTTGAGTCTAGTCTGGGAGGTTATGGGCTCAATTCTCCTAAACTTAGTAAAGCACAGATGTATGTATAAAACTATTGTTACTACCTCTCTGATCTAGTGTCAGGGAGGCTTGAGTCTAGTCTGGGAGGTTATGGGCTCAATTCTCCTAAACTTTGTAAAGCACAGATGCATGTATAAAACTATTGTTACTACCTCTTTGATCTAGTATCAGGGAGGCTTGAGTCTAGTCTGGGAGGTTACGGGCTCAATTCTCCTAAACTTAGTAAAGCACAGATGTATGTATAAAACTATTGTTACTACCTCTCTGATCTAGTGTCAGGGAGGCTCGAGTCTAGTCTGGGAGGTTATTAGCTCAATTCTCCTAAACTCAGTAAAGCACAGATGCATGTATAAAACTATTGTTACTACCTCTTTGATCTAGTGTCAGGGAGGCTCGAGTCTAGTCTTGGAGGTTATTGGCTCAATTCTCCTAAACTTAGTAAAGCACAGATGCATGTATAAAACTATTGTTACTACCTCTTCGATCTAGTGTCAGGGAGGCTCCAGTCTAGTCTTGGAGGTTATTGGCTCAATTCTCCTAAACTTAGTAAAGCACAGATGCATGTATAAAACTATTGTTACTACCTCTCTGATCTAGTATCAGGGAGGCTCGAGTCTAGTCTGGGAGGTTATGGGCTCAATTCTCCTAAACTTAGTAAAGCACAGCTGTATGTATAAAACTATTGTTACTACCTCTCTGATCTAGTGTCAGGGAGGCTCGAGTCTAGTCTGGGAGGTTATGGGCTCAATTCTCCTTACCTTAGTAAAGCACAGATGTATGTATAAAACTATTGTTACTACCTCTCTGATCTAGTGTCAGGGAGGCTCGAGTCTAGTCTGGGAGGTTATTGGCTCAATTCTCCTAACCTTAGTAAAGCACAGATGTATGTATAAAACTATTGTTACTACCTCTTTGATCTAGGGTCAGGGAGGCTTGAGTCTAGTCTGGGAGGTTATGGGCTCAATTCTCCTAAACTTAGTAAAGCACAGCTGTATGTATAAAACTATTGTTACTACCTCTTTGATCTAGTGTCAGGGAGGCTTGAGTCTAGTCTGGGAGGTTATGGGCTCAATTCTCCTAAACTTAGTAAAGCACAGATGTATGTATAAAGCTATTGTTTCTACCTCTTTGATCTAGGGTCAGGGAGGCTCGAGTCTAGTCTGGGAGGTTATGGGCTCAATTCTCCTTACCTTAGTAAAGCACAGATGTATGTATAAAACTATTTTTACTACCTCTTTGATCTCGTGGTGGGAATGCTCAATATAAAAAAGAAGATGTGGTATGATTGCCAATGAGACAATACTCCACTAGAGACCAAATTTCATAGACATTAACAATTACAGGTTGCCGTACAGCCTTCAATAATGAGGAATGCCCATACCAGTCTAGTCTGGGATATTTTGGGCTCAATCCCTAGCTCATGTCAAACCAGAGACTTTAATGTCTGCTTTTCAACTTAGCACACAGCTTGTAAGAGCAAAAGAATTGTTCTCTTTGAATCTGAATAATTTGTTAAATTAAGTTAGTTTGACATGTCTTGAGGAGACTGCTTCCTTTGAAAAATCGTAACTCAAGGTGTAGATTAAGTACTAAGCAGGGCTCGTATTGATGGTGCATTTCAATTCAATTAAAATACTAATACTGTCTCCCCACTACGCAAACAAGGTTCTGACAATTCTCAGCTCTACCTTTTGTTTTAAAGACATTTTGGGATCCTCTGGTTTTGACATAAAGCTAAACACCTTCAAAAAATTGTGGGCAGGAATTTCATTGGCTGATATAATTATCACAAAAACAGGAAGTAGAAGAATGTGATGTTGATAGATTCTTGTTAGCAGGATCAGTTGAAAAAATGTGGTATGGTGCCAATAAGACAACTATCCAGCAGAGACCAAATGAAGTTTGTAATATTTGCCACTGGACATGACACTCCAATCAAATTTCTGGTAACATATTTAACATAGTAAACATACATGTTGTCAAATAAGTCTAGACAAGACTGCTAAACAAAAGCACATGTTTAGGGTCAAACTGTTCCAATGATTTAAAAACAAACTTTTATAAAAAAAAAAAAAACACCTAATATAGGCTAATATAACGAATGAAATAAAAATCATAAGTTTAAGACTTGTCTATATTTACTAAACATTTAAATGTTTATAATTTCAGACGATTACAACAGTTATTTTCTATCCCTGGTAACGACCATTGTTGTGATTGTGGATCTAAGGACCCTAGATGGGCTAGTCTTAACCTTGGAATTACATTATGTATTGAATGTTCAGGAATACACAGGTAATTTATTGTTGTAATTGTGGATCTAAGGACCCCAGATGGGCTAGTCTTAACCTTGGTATAACATTATGTATTGAGTAGACTTGTTGCTTATGATATGATCTTTCTAATTTTAAAGCCAAATTAGACTTTTGACCCCAATTTCACGGTCGACTGAACATAGAAAATGAAAGTGGGAGTTTCAGGTTTAAGTTTTTGGTCAAGGTAGTTTTTGGTGAAGCTGAAGTCCAATCAACTTGAAACTTAACAAACTTGTTGCTTATGATATAATCTTTTAATTTTGAAGCCAAATTAGACTTTTGACCCCAATTTCACAGTCCACTAAACATAGAAAATGAAAGTGGGCTTTTCAGGTTAAAGTTTTTGGTCAAGGTAGTTTTTGATAAAATTGAGGTCCAATCAACTTGAAACTTAGTACATATGTTCCCTATAGTATAATCTTTCTAATTTTAATACCAAATTAGATTATTACCCAATTCACGGTCCATGGAACATGGAAAAGGATAGTGCGAGTGGGGCATCCGTGTACTTTGGACACATTCTTGTTATCTTCTAAATGTTATTACCACAAATGTCTGATCAAGTACATATATTGGTGGGTGGAGTCACTTTTACCATTCTTGAGTCATGTCCAGTTATAACGTGTGCAAGCAGGGGCATCATCTGTATATCATTAACACTTCCCCATTTATTTTATCTGATTTATCAGGGGACAATGTGTGCTTTATTCTTTTATATTCCTCCAAATCAATTAACCCACACCAAATTAACATATCATTTATAATTACAGGAGTTTTGGTGTTCACCTGTCCAAAGTAAGGTCCATAACTCTGGATGCCTGGGAACCTGAACAATTAAAGGTTATGGCAGAGTTAGGAAATGACATAATAAATAGAATATTTGAAAAGAATGTTGATGAAACCATAGCAACAAGAGCAACTGCAGAATGCAAAAGGTTTGTTAAGAAATCAAATGTTTAAAAAAAAATTGGAATGGAGAAATTTGATATGACAATCTTATTATGGTTGTCTTTTGAACCCTGTATTTAACTTTAACCAAACTCGGTTTGAGAATGTGCCATGGGATTAGGGACACCCCAATTAAATGTAGAAACCACTAGGTGAAAGAAAAAACAAGACAACTGTAGATTAAGGGGTCAATTGTCAAGGTCACATTTCATCATTTAAAGTCTTCATCACAAAATAGATTGAAAAAGATACTCAACCTAAAAACAAGTTTTCTCTAATAAATCTATATAAAGATCTCAACTCAGCTTTTTTACTCAGTGTGTGTCTGGAATATTTATAATTTTTAATGCCTTCTAGTTTAAATCTATTTTCTAAAGAAAGTTTGATTTGTAGATCTATCAGGGAATCTTGGATAAAGGCAAAGTATGTCCAGAAAGCATTTGTGATGAAGTTACCTGGCCCTAAAACTACAGCAGGGAAGAAGATCAGAGGATGGAGTGTGAAAAAAAAGTTACGGCGTTCTCCAGAGAAAGTAACAGGGGACCAGTCAGATAATGATTTAGATGTTACCAGTGGATTAATGGAAGGTAGGCTCAACATAAGGAGCTGGTTTTCATCATTAAGTTGCCATGTCAAATATATTTTTATTTGAGTGATTAAGAATTATTCACATTGAGATACTAATGATAATGGTATACACAATGTTGTTGTTGTTGTTTTTTTGTATGTGGGGAAGCTATTAATGACAAACCAAAATACTTTTCTAGTTGTTTCACTTTCAAATAGAGTCTTTTTAAATTGGTACTAGATTTAGATTTTTCAACTGTTTAATTTTCAGTTTAACCTTTATTCTTATTCTTGAAATCTTACTTGTAGTTTAGCAAGGGTACTTACTTTAAGGGAAATACTTTCATATCTTTTTGTGGTATGTTTAACCAACCATATATAGACTTGCAGTAATTAAATAATGTTGAGAAATATTTTTTTTTTATCCACTGGATGTCAATCTCTTAAGAAAGACGATGTGCAAATATTATTTTGACCTTTAAAAATCTGCGCCATAAGTTTCCTACTTTTGCATGCTTCAAACTACTGAAACAAATATAATGCGGGGATAACCCATTTTATGTAGATGGGCATGTATGTCTTTTGATTTGAACTGTTGTTGTTTCACATATAGGCTGTTCTAGCAAAATATTAGTCTTTTTGTTGTACTTAATTTATTTTAGCTTTTTGCTGAATTTGAAAACCAATAAGCAGTATTATTTAAATAGCCAATGCTTAGCATTTGTATAGTTGCAGATGCATATTGCTAAGATGTTATTGCATTATTGTTATAATTAGAATACCCCCTGAACATGATTTTTGTTCAAGGATAAGGAGTTGGACATACTTGACACAACATTCCATGCAAATTGCTGTTAGCTATTTAAAAGGAAGAATAATACCTAATTTGTTTTTAATAAAAATTAGCGTAAACATAAAAATTTAAATTCCTGCATCATCCTGATAAGCATGTAATAATACTACCAGATGTTAAATAACAGTTCATGTAACAACCAGTGAATTCCTGCATAATGTTTTAATTCCTTTTTTTTTTTAATAAAAGTCAATGTTTATTCCTTTGTTTGCATCAATTTGCATCAATTTGCATTTTGCATTATCTACAACACAAGTTGGTTCACGAAATATCCTATTTTTTTCTAGGGATAATGAAAATCCATGAATAAAATTCCAGCGCATTGTATAATAGAAAAATAAATTGTGCAGGTTTAGTTTAAGTAGATATTTCCCTTCCATTATTAAATTCTCGAATTCTCAATATTGCTTTAGCTAACCTGTACTAAGTTTATGCCAATTTACTGGAATGGATGTATAATAATTGATAAATTTTAGTCAATATTGTAATTTTTGTGTGTGATTATGAACGATTCCCTTTTTGAACATTTTGATTTTATTTTTATTTAAAAGTAATTTCTATCCATGATTATAGTCCTTAATACCAAATATCAGAAATATATTGTGCTTATCTTGAAACCTGTTTCTGGAATCATGAATCTAGTTTAAAAAAAAGAAACAGCAGTTACTTCCTCTTGCTGGAAATTATTTATTGATTAAAAAAAATCTGGAAATAATTTATGACTCTGATAATATTTGCTTCAAGTCAATATAGCAAGACGGATAACTTGTTTCTAGTAATACCAATAGAAAAATATTTATAAATTCAGAGACAAGTTTTAAAGAATTTCTGTAGAATGGTATTGTAAACTCAGTACAGGTTTTTGCCTCTGGTATTAATGTTGTTCACAATTTAATTATAATTTCTATTACTTGAATATATATATAGCACACTTATAGATAATAAACATTAGCTAAACTTAACCTTACAGGAAAAAATAATTCAAAAGGTAAGTCACATGATTCCCTTCAGCCAATCATAGGCATTAGTACATCTTCTAATCAGATGCTTTTTTAGATCTTGCTTTGAGTGTGATATGGGTACCAGACTAGTTTCTCTCTAATATAAATGATTGCTTACTAATATAACATGTTGTACTGGATTATTACTCATTCTGACATCACTATTGTTGTGCAAACATGCAGTTCTAACTGTGACACACTGATGCCGTATTATCTTAGTGATCTCCAGGGCACGTCATTAATATTTTGTTCTATTTTTATACGACCGCAAAAATTAAAAACTTTTGGTCGTATATTGGTATGACGTTGGCGTCGCCGTCGTCGTCCGAAGACTTTTGATTTTCGCACTGTAACTTTAGTTTAAGTAAAAAGAAAACTATGAAATTTAAACACAAGGTTAATCTATACTATTAAACGAGAAGACCTCATTTTTGGTGTCGCTTCTCCTCCTTCCACAATAAATTGATCATTGTGACTGTATGTCCTGTAGGTACCATGAATAGTCGCATTTGTCATCCATTCTTATGATTATTCAGTTTCGGTTATTTTGGGAGAAAAACGGAAAAAAAGAAGTCCGGATATGTGTCCGTCATCACCCCGGCTTTTATTCTTAGACAACTTCCTCTTCCGTTTATATTTCCAGAAGTTTGGCAAATTTACATTACATACCCTATATTATCATGTTTTATTTAAGATTCATTGCCTGAATCGTTATATAAGAATGTTGTCCCAAGTGTAAGCAACGACCCAGGCCGTGTGAAAATAAACACAATCATTTTTGTCATTCACTTATCGTCACGTAAATAACGACACATGCATAGCCTATATTATCATGTTTTATTTAAGATTCATGCAATCGTTATATGTTGTCCCAAGTGTAAGCAACGACCCAGGCTGTGTGAAAATAAACACAATTATTTTTGTCATTCACTTATCGTCACGTAAATAACGACACAGGCATAGCCTAAATTATCATGTTTTATTTGTCACGTAAATAACGACACAGGCATAGCCTATATTACCATGTTTTATTTAAGATGCATCCAAGCCATTTTCACATTGACTGAATCGTTATATGTTGTCCCAAGTCAGTGGCGTAGCTTGGTCATTTTTATGTGTACGCTCGAACCTTGGCGAGGGATATGAGGGGTGCCAACCGCTCAATGTTAAAGCACCTGCTGGTAGTGGGTTCGAAAGGGATGAAGCCCCCGAAAGCTATCGAGAATGAGATACCGTAATGATTCCTGTCAGTAAAAAATAATTGATAGCAACATACTTTTGAATCTAAATGGTTTATTTGTTTTAGTTAAATTTTGTAATATGTTAACTTATTTATCGTGTTAAACTGGAAGGTAGCCTAATGGTCATTGGTTTGAGAGAAAAACGTCCAAACCAATATTACTTTTAAATAAGTTTAAAGGGTGCCGTGAGTGAGCATACAATCGACAAAAGCACCTTTTAATGAACACGAAAAAATATATTTCTAAGAGATGCAATATAAAAAAAATTTGGAACACCTAGGAATTCTTCCCACAAAAAGTGAATCAATTTATCATTCATTTAAAGGGATTTAAAAAAAAAGTCTAAAACTTTCTTTTGATATTTTTTTCTTGATCTGGAATATTTCACAACAATCTATGAAGGTTTATAAATTGAGCATGTAAAACAATTAATTGCGTAAAGAAGAGTCCGGCTATCTGTCTATCAGAAAAGAACATAAAAATGAACGAAAACAAATGCTTTCAAAATTTTAACTTTAGACATTCGTCATAGAAAAAAGCTTCTTCGGCATTTTCATATAATTGCATTATTATATTGCTCTGAATATACTCTTGATTATAAACAGATTCTGTCCAACCTTCGTAAAATTTCACGGAGAGTCATTCAAAAGACTTTATCCACATTCGGAACCTAAATATTGACGCCGCTTTGTCTCGCTTTTGGGACATTAATCACAGGCTCGACAAAAATACAAACAGCATATCGAACCTGAGCTGATAGTGAATTGCTTTAAATATAAGAAAAGTACGTAGAATTCATAGTAGATTCAGACTTTTACAAAAATTCGAACAAATATATTAAATGATCTATTTGAGTAAATTTAGTCCCTTTTTATTCAAAATTACAATCCATTGAAAAAAGAAGCACAAGGTTGATGTGTTTTTGACCAGTTTTTCTTATTCTATGTCGATTTTTTGTTTTATTTTCAAAATTCAAGTGTACGCCCGGGCGTTTTGACGTAAACGTAGCTACGCGCTCAAAACGTTATATTGATACCAGTTCATGTTTAAGATACTTTTGTTACCTTTCCTTCTTTTACAAAAAATCATCCTACAACATATTACATACTTTTAAGCAGGTTCCAAATTCCCGCGATTTCGCGGGTATGTTCTAGTGACCATAAAAGGAAGGTGGGGATTAATGTTGGGAGTTTTGGTCCCAACAGTTTAGGAATAAGGGCCAAAAAGGACCCAAAAAAGCATTTTTCTTGGTTTTTGCACAACAACTTTAATAGAAGTAAATAGAAATCTGAAATATTAACACAAGGTTTATGAACACAAAAGGGAGGTTGGGATTGATTTTGGGAGTTTTGGTCCCAACAGTGTAGGAATTAGAGGCCAAAAGGGTCCATAATTAAACTTTGTTTGATTTCATCAGAAAATTATTTATTGGGGTTCTTTGATATGCTAAATCTAACCGTGTATTTAGATTCTTAATTTTTGGTCCTGTTTTCAAATTGGTCCACATTAAGGTCCAAAGGGTCCAAAATTAAACATAGTTTGATTTTAACAAAAGTTGAATTCTTGGGGTTCATATATATGATGAATCTAAACATGTACTTAGATTCTTATACGACCGCAAAAATTGAAAATTTTTTGGTCGTATATTGGTATCACGTCGGCGTCGTCGGCGATGTCTATGAAGACATTTGGTTTTCGCACTATATCTTTAGTATAAGTAAATAGAAATCTATGAAATTTTAACACAAGGTTTATGACCATAAAAGGAAGGTTGGGATTGATTTTGGGAGTTTTGTTGCCAACAGTTTGGGAATTAGGGGCCAAAAAGGGCCCAAATAAGCATTATTCTTTGTTTTCGCACAATAACTTTAGTATAAGTAAATAGAAATCAATGAAATTTAAACACAAGGTTTATGACCACAAAAGGAAGGTTGGGATTGATTTTGGGAGTTGAGGTCCCAACAGTTTAGGAATTAAGGGCCAAAAAGGGACCCAAATAAGCATTTTTCTTGGTTTTCGCACCATAAATTTAGTATAAGTAAATAGAAATCTATGAAATTTAAACACAAGGTTTATGACCATAAAAGGAAGGTTGGGATTGAATTTGGGAGTTTTGGTCCCAACAGTTTAGGAATAAGGGGCCCAAAGGGTCCAAAATTAAACTCTGTTTGATTTCATCAAAAATTGAATAATTGGGGTGCTTTGATATGCCGAATTTAACTGTGTATGTAGATTCTTAATTTTTGGTCCGGTTTTCAAATTGGTCTACATTAAGGTCCAAAGGGTCCAAAATTAAACTAAGTTTGATTTTAACAAAAATTGAATCCTTGGGGTTCTTTGATATGCTGAACCTAAAAATGTACTTAGATTTTTGATTATTTGCCCAGTTTTTATTTGGTACAAATCGGGGTCCAAAATTAAACTTTGTTTGATTTCATCAAAAATTGAATAATTGGGGTTCTTTGATATTCAGAGCTGTATCAAGCTTAAATGTTGTGTCCATACTTGCCCCAACTGTTCAGGATTGGATGTCTGCGGTCGTATAAAGCTGCATCCTGTAGGGCATCTTGTTGTATATATTTAAATGGAAAGAACAGAAATACTACGTTATTTTTAATACCAAATTAATCGTCATGTGTCTTCAAATTCTCGAGGCTGAGAAAGTCCAATATGGTGAATAGCAATGATTGTTACAGTTGTCTCCCTTGATGGCATATTTCACTGTTTTTAGCATGTAACAGGCTATTATTTGAACTGGGAATTTTTTTTAATTATGGAATTTGCATAATTTCTTGTCCTTGAAATTTTTAATTTATTCCATGTTTGTTTGGTATTATTAACTTTTGAGCAGTTGATAATACTTTGAATACAATGTATTTTGTATGGATAGTGTTGAGCGCGGCACAGTACATTCTATTGAAAATGTTCTATCTTCTTTGTATAAATAGAAAGTGTTGTGCGCAGCATAGAACATTAAAGTACAGAAGGAACATGGAATTTATTAAAGATTTCAAGCACAAGAAATTATGCAAATTCCATAATTAAAATTAATTCTAAGTTTAAATAATAGCCTGTTATGTGTACATTATCTTTCAGATTATTAAAAATTAGCCATATTTTGATACCTGGACAATACAAAACCTGAAATATTTGTAGCTGGACATGCTGAAAACAATCATATTACAAGTTATCTGCTAACTCATTCCCCCTAAGATGAATACTACTGTAGCATCCATTTAAGAGTAATCTTTAAGTGTAGTTAAAGAAACCTTGACTTTAAAAAAAGACAATTAAAACCATATAATTTCTTAGATCAAAGTTTTTCTTATTCATCTTTATAATGGTAAAAAGTTTGATTAGAACAAAATTAAAATGTCAATTGCTTTTGTTATTCCAAAGCTTTCCCTGGCAAAAAACTTAACAACTTGACCATGAAATGAAAGTAAAACAAAGCTAGTGCTATTAGATGTAGATGCAAGTCAAGAATACATTGATAAATGAATAAACCACTGAAAGAGTATAATAGTTGACAGATTTTTTCAGTATGTCTAATTCACAGTCATACAGTAAATTCAGAATTATTGGAAGGTTTTATAATTCACAGTCATACAGTAAATTCAGAAATTATTGGGAGGTTTTATAATTCACAGTCTTACAGTAAATTCAGAAATTATTGGGAGGTTTTATAATTCACAGTCTTACAGTAAATTCAGAAATTATTGGGAGGTTTTATAAAGGTGTATAATGAGACTGGGTTAGTAACTTAGTATCATAATAATAAGAACTCACATTCAGAAATCTATTGGTAGATGTTTTCGAAATGCAATAGTTAATTTCACATTTGTGTCTATTCTTTAAGAATTGCAATTATAAATGCATGCAATAATTATAGAATTTATAGTAAACAGCAGTTTATAAAGCACATCACATGACCCTAATATGAAAGTGAGAGTTATATGAACTACCTCTGTGAGAGAGACTATCAAAGTCCAACCCCTTTATTACAGTACCATGTTTTACCCAGATCATACTCAGCAAGAACTAAAACTGACTTCTTCACTACTAACAGACACTCCATATATCATTTATTCACTATTTTATCATTCTTCATACAATAACCTTAGTAATCAATCTTAAATACACAAATCGTCTTACAGTTTAGTTATACATGTATTCAAGTTGTGACTGGGTTGAAGTCAATTATTGAAAATACACTGTTAACTTATTTTCTTATAAAATACTGTTATATCAAGTTTATTAATCTGTATTGCATTATGATAATATTAAAGTTTTGACAGTATTGGTCTAAGACTATATAGTGTGATTGCTAATGTTTCTGATGTGTGTGATTACACTTTGTATAGGGTTGATTTGCAGGAACATTTAGCATTCAATAGGTTTACACATGTTTATATTAATTTGAGTGTAGGTCTACTGTATATAATATATGGTGGGATTAGAGTAGAGAACATCTTTTAAGTAAAAAGCAAGATTTATATGTTCTCAACCTGAACATACATTTTATTTTCCATCAGACATTGACCAGCCATCCATCAGCCTAATCAAACAAGTGCTGTTATATGTAACTTTAGTTACTACACAAGTTTTTAACCTTTCTTTTTTTCAGCATCATGTTTTTTAGCGGTTTTAGAGATTTATTTACAAATAACAATACAGCTTTTCCTAAGGAAATACAAACTTTGGATATGATGCTGTAGTAATACAGATATTGAAACTATTTTTTTAAAAGCATGTGCATGACATTAATTAAACAATTTCTACATTTTAACTTTTTTTTTTATTAAAGTTTGTCTTCATAATGACATGGACAATTGAATAACATTGATATATAGTTTCAAAAAATTAAATAACATTGATTTATCGCTATTTTGTGCATTTTTCCTTTGATCTTTTTTTGTGATAATTTTCATATCATGCTACTCGCTTGAGATGGAAAATTATCGCCAGAAACTATGCATGCACGTGGCGTTGCTAACGAAATTGACATGAAAGTGACAACGTCGTCAAAAGTAAAATAGCGATAAACAGATTATCATTGGTCATCTCAACTCGATTGCATTTCTCGCTTTCGCCGTGACCGGCTCAAGCGAGAAAATCAATCTCGTTGAGATGATCAACGATAATCTATAAATATAGTTTCAAAAAATTAAATTTTGAAGCGGTAAAGGTTGTGTGTTAGTTAAATCGTAAATGGGTAGTCTATCTTTTAGAATTTGAGAAGGTCAGTTCACTCACGTAGTAGAATAAGAAGAGAAATATCATTTTACAAACAATTTTTTTTAGCAATTATTTTTGTTTCAATTTTGGCATGCATACCTTAATTTAAGATTTCTCCTGTACATTGTTAGGAAAACAATGAAATAAATCGACATTGCAGATATATTGTTAAGTTCATTATTATAGATAAATACATAGCCTTTTTCTATATCTGCTATTATCCCCATATCATGATATCTGATTGAGAGCTTAAGCAAGGGGAAAGTTTTAAATACTGTCGATTGAAGCAAGAATTATTCATTGTTGAGTATCAATTTGCATGGCACAAATCAGCCAAAATCCTTTGAATATTTATGAAATATTTGCCACTGGTGTTAAACAAACAAACAATCAAGGAAAAAAGAAAGGGATGAAACTCAATATACAGAATCCAGAATTATTCTTTTCAATACATATTTTGACGCAATGAATATTTTAATTTCAGCAGTGATGTCCGTTTCAACCAACAACGTATTAAATGATAGCGACAGTGGTATAGGGGCTAGTGCTACAGATGTAATAGTCTTTGGAACAGATTTAGAGTTACCTGATCTTGGTAGATGTAAGTTTATTACACTCCCCCCCTCCCCGTTATTACGTATCAAATGATATTGACAGTGGTATAGGGGCTAGTGCTACAGATGTTATAGTCTTTGGAACAGATTTAGAGTTACCTGATCTTGGCAGATGTAAGTTTATTACACTCCCCCCCAATATTATGTATTAAATGATATTGACAGTGGTATAGGGGCTAGTGCTACAGATATTAAAGTCTTTGGAACAGATTTAGAGTTACCTGATCTTGGTAGATGTAAGTTTATTACACTCCTCCCCTTATTATGTATTAAATGATAGCGACAGTGGAATAAGCGCTAATGCTACAGATGTTATAGTGTTTGGAACAGATTTAGAGTTACCTGATCTTGGTAGATGTAAGTTTATTACACTCCCCCCCCCCCCCCCCCCCTTATTATGTATTAAATGATAGTGACAGTGGAATAGGGGCTAGTGCTACAGATGTTATAGTCTTTGGAACAGATTTAAAGTTACCTGATCCCCCCCCCCCCTTATTACGTGTTAAATGATATTGACAGTGGTATAGAGGCTAGTGCTACAGATGTTATAATCTTTGGAACAGATTGAAAGTTACCTGATCTTGGCAGATGTAAGTTTATTACACTCCCCCCCAATATTATGTATTAAATGATATTGACAGTGGTATAGGGGCTAGTGCTACAGATATTAAAGTCTTTGGAACAGATTTAGAGTTACCTGATCTTGGTAGATGTAAGTTTATTACACTCCTCCCCTTATTATGTATTAAATGATAGCGACAGTGGAATAAGCGCTAATGCTACAGATGTTATAGTGTTTGGAACAGATTTAGAGTTACCTGATCTTGGTAGATGTAAGTTTATTACACTCCCCCCCCCCCCCCCCTTATTATGTATTAAATGATAGTGACAGTGGAATAGGGGCTAGTGCTACAGATGTTATAGTCTTTGGAACAGATTTAAAGTTACCTGATCTTGGCAGATGTAAGTTTATTACACTCACCCACCAATAGTCTTAAGTATGCTGTAGGTTTAGAACTACCATATCTTGGTCAAAGTTTATTATTAACTGTGTTTTCTGGTGTCAATTTGTTTATTGGTTTTTAGCTCACCTGGCCCGAAGGGCCAAGTGAGCTTTTCTCATCACTTGGCGTCCGGCGTCCGGCGTCGTCCGGTGTCGTCCGTCGTCGTTAACTTTTACAAAAATCTTCTCCTCTGAAACTGCTGGGCCAAATTTAACCAAACATGGCCAAAATCATTATTAGGGTATCTAGTTTAAAAATTGTGTCCGGTGACCCGCCCAACCAACCAAGATGGCCGCCATGGCTAAAAATAGAACATAGGGTTAAAATGCAGTTTTTGGCTTATAACTCAAAAACCAAAGCATTTAGAGCAAATCTGACATGGGGTAAAATTGTTCATCAGGTCAAGATCTATCTGCCCTGAAATTGTCAGATGAATCGGACAACCCGTTGTTGGGTTGCTGCCCCTGAATTGGTAATTTTGAGAAAATTTTGATGTTTTTGGTTATTATCTTGAATATTATTATAGATAGAGATAAACTGTAAACAGCAAAAATGTTCAGCAAAGTAAGATCTACAAATAAGTCAACATGACCAAAATGGTCTGTTGACCCCTTTAGAAGTTATTGCCCTTTATAGTCAATTTTTAACCATTTTTCGTAAATCTTAATTATCTTTTACAAAAATCTTCTCCTCTGAAACTATTGGACCAAATTAAACCAAACTTGGCCACAATCATCATTGGGGTATCTAGTTTAAAAATTGTGTCCGGTGATTCGGCCAACCAACCAAGATGGCCGCCATGGCTAAAAATAGAACATAGGGGTAAAATGCAGTTTTTGGCTTATCACTCAAAAACCGAAGCATTTAGAGCAAATCTGACTGTAGTAAAATTGTTTATCAGGTCAAGATCTATCTGCCCTGAAATTTTGAGATGAATGGGACAACTCTTTGATAGGTTGCTGCCCCTGAATTGGTAATTTTAAGGAAATTTTGCTGTTTTTGGTTATTATCTTGAATATTATTATAGATAGAGATAAACTGTAAACAGCAAAAATGTTCAGCTAAGTAAGATCTACAAATAAGTCATCATGACCAAAATGGTCTGTTGACCCCTTTAGGAGTTATTGCCCTTTAAAGTCAATTTTTAACCATTTTTCGTAAATCTTAGTTATCTTTTACAAAAATCTTCTCTGAAACTACTGGATTAAATTAAACCAAACTTGGCCACAATCATCATTGGGGTATCTAGTTTAAAAATTGTGTCCGGTGATCCAGCCAACCAACCAAGATGCCCGCCATGGCTAAAAATAGAAGATAGGGGTAAAATGCAGTTTTTGGCTTATCACTCAAAAACCAAAGCATTTAGAGCAAATCTGACATGTGGTAAAATTGTTTATCAGGTCAAGATCTATCTGCAACAACAAAAGAAAGAGAGTTTTTCACGACCTCAGCTGGCTATACAACCCTTGCACTGGTGGCAAAGTGGGGGGGGTTACGCAACAACAAAACTACTTCACAACTTTCTCATTACTTTGCATTTCTTGTTAGATAAATTTTACAAAAATTCTCCCCTGAAACAACTGTCGAATTTAAACAAACTTGGTTTAAATCACCACTAGGATATCCAGGGACCACTGTGTATGATGACCCTACCTGCCCACATGGCTGAAATAAAACATAGGTTTCAAATGCACTTTTTAGTATTATATCTCTGAAACTAAACGACAGTACAACAGTTGCATTTATCATGCAACAATTGTAAATAAAAATATCAGGTGAGCGACACAGGGTCCTTGGACCCTCTAGTTGGGTTTAACTCAATGCTTTTTTTAATACATGTATATTCTTAATTAGAACAAAACAGAGGACATTTCAATACTGACAATTTTCACTTTTGCCATTCAGGAGTTATGGTACCGGGTACATGAGTAGAAAAAACACTTTATATTATTATGTCCTCAGCTAATTTGAAAACTTTTAAGCATAGGGTGCTATAAACAGTTTCGTATAAAAAACTAGGGGTTATTCCCCGACTAAAAATAACCATGGAGGGAAACCCCTGTTTATTTACTCAATTGGTGAAAAAGTATCATGTTTTTTGTATTTGATTGTAAAAATTAGTTAATTAGCTTTGAATTAAAACAGGTTGAATGATTGAAATAATTTTTAAAATTATATTAACTTTACATGTTTTGAGGGGAGACAACACTGTAAACAACCTGTTTTTTTGGCAGTGAAAATTGAAAACTTATTTGCAGCCACTGTAGCTCTTTTTGGAGCAGGAAACCGTACCCTGAAACAAGATTTTTTTGAAAGGCCAGGTAAAAACCTACAAATTTCATACAGTTTTGATTATGTAAAATGTGCATGGATCATGTCTTCATGGGTGTGCACATGACCTGGTTTCAAGTTTTTTTTGTTCAAATTAGACCTTTTTTCCCCCATGTTCATTGGATGGAATATTTTTAATATTATTTAAAGTACACATTATTTTTATTTCATTATAAACAAGAGAACATTCTGATTCCAGTGATATCTAGTTTTATACAAGTATCTTTATTAATCAGTCCACCACTAAGGGTCACTTATGCATGGTCCCTCAAAATGTGACGTCATAGAAAAAAACTGTTGATTGCACCCATATGCTTTCAATATTTTGTTATCAATTATGGACAAAATTTCTCTTGATAATTTTCATTAGAATAACTCGAAGTTTATTTGAATGTTTTGTAGCAATAAGCATAGAAAGTTCGGATGAATCTGACACTGGACTTGATGAAGGTGAAGATTCACAGTCAACAACTTCCTGGGAAGATATGAGTAAACTGGATCCTAATATGTTACTATACAAGGCAGCTCAAGCCAGGAACCTGACTGTTATGTTAGAGGCGTTGGCTAATGGAGCTGACCCTAACTGGGTGAATGAAGAGGAGGAAGACAGGACTCCGTTAATGAAAGCTGTAGAAACTGTAAGTAATCGTTACTTACCACTATTTCACGAAATTGTAGTGATGTGAAAATTATTGCTATAAACTAAATGTGCAAATGCTGTTATTAATGAAAAGAACGTTGGTATAGGTAAAATAGCAATAAACAGATTATCATTGGTCATCTCAACTCGATTGCTGTTCTCAGTTTGGCCATACTGGCTCAAGTGAGAAAACCAATCTCGTTAAAATTACCAATGTTAATCTATAAATATTTATTGTTTTGTTTTTATTACACTATTTGGGATATTGTCTCTTGTATATCTTGTATATCTTTTCATATTCAGAATTCTCACAATTAATTTAATCTTTAAAATTTGTCTGTATTACCGTATGTAAATTGGGGAAAGCAGTAGCAATACTCATCTAAACAATACATACAACACTTATATTGGAATCCATTCATCAGTATATAACTCAGTATTTTATAGAATTGTTAACTTTACGTTATACACCATACAATGTATTGTTTGTAGGGGTTCTGTTTTAATACATATTTAGCCATACTAACTGCATGAGAACATTGCAGGGGTAATGGTAACATTGGGGATATGCACTCATTGGAATATGAAATTAAAGAACTATTTCATGATAAAAAGAACAAAATAATTTAAGAATGTTTTTTAGTCATTTTGCATGAGCAAAGAGTAATTCAGAATGCACATGTGTAAAAAATATTCTGTAAAAATTAACATTTACTTGAGAATTTGATGAAGTATCCTCATCTTAAGCATGATATTCATCTAGGTGTGAGTTCTTGTATAATAAAGTATATGTATATAAATGTATTGTTTCTATATTATATCTAACAGGGATCTGATAAGGCAAGTAACATTCTCTGCTGACTCAGCATTAATACCATTGCTTATGTTGTGTTATACTGTCTGTTAACCTGGCTTTAATTAAACAGTTCTAAGACTTAGATCTGCTTCATTTGCTTATACAGGGGAGATAATCAATTGATACAAAATAAATTGGGGGAATAATGGATTAAAAATTGGAAATGATGAACTACACATTAGCTAGATAAAAATTACATTTGCTAATGAACATTAAGTTAATCACTTAATTAAAATGTATTTTCTTTTTTCAAGAATCTCTATTAAACTGTTTTGTAATGCAAGGAATAATTGCTACTGCAAAATTGAAAAATATACATTTAATCAAAGTGTTTTTGAGAAACAACTTGACATTTACTATTTTCCATTAAAATGCTTGAAAATAAACATATCTGGCTGTGTTTACATTGATTTTGCTTTACTGAATTTTGACCACATGATCTTCTCATATATTTGATTGATTGGTGATTGCTTTAAGCCACATCAGCTCAAATATAGGCTATATCACAGGCACAGTGAGGAGTTAACATTTGAATGATGTGAATTTATCTTTAAAACAAATTTATATTGGTGTTGTTGCAGGTGTAAAATTTTGAGCCTCTTCACATTTTGACATCATAATTTTGCCAAGATGCAAATTCAGTATTGTAAACTGGACCAAATGTATCCGATTTTGTATTTCAATGTCCAATTTGTTAAGTTTAAACTGATTTTAAAGTGTTATGGAAATAAAGCTATCATCTGATTTGAATGGTTTCCAACTATGAACTTATAATGAAAAGCATAATCTTGAGCAAGTAATTTTAATTTAGCTTTGATGCAGAAACACACATACCACACATGATAAATCTGTCTGTAATTATATGTTTTTGAAGCTAGGGTTAATAGACAGTCTTTCCCGTTATTTCTAAATGTTGTGGTGTTGGCTAAGGATTTTAATTTGTTTCCCTTTTTTACCACATAATCACATTTGCTTCTTTTATAACTTGTAAACATTAGATTACAAATAATTAAAGTTTATGGTCCGAGACCACAATTGTCGTCCCTTGATTTTCGTTGTTCACAAATATAGTCCCTAGTGTTGACAGTGGGTTACTTGCCATTAATTTTTATACCCCTTCCAAATTTATTTCTCCATGTTTAATGCCTCAAATTGCAAGAAGGGGGATGAAATTACACTGTAAAAAAATTTGGGTTCAGGTTTTAAAGGAAAGTAGTGATTTGGTCCAGCTGAAAAAGGTTGAAAATTAGTACTTCGGAAGCTGTCAAAAGATTTCAAGACGCCCTAAACATAAAATTGTCCATATTTTGAGTTAAAGCCGACGAAGTTTTCTATAATTTTGATTTAATTTGTCCCAAAAGTAGTACAACACACTGTAAAAATTTCATTGATAAAGCACAGGTGGGATTTTTTTAATTTTCATTTATCTTCTAAAAGAAATGCACTACGAAATAATTGTGGTCTCAGACCTTATGACTGAATTCTATAGAAATTACAATACTGTGGATTCATTTATTTCTTGGGTACCAATTTTCATGTATTAAGGAAAAATTGTTATTTCCTGGATATTTGATTCCATGATCTTCAAAATGCTTTCATGCAACTTCAAATTAAAACATTTTATTGTGCTGCTTTGCTTCTGCTGTTCAATATAATAGATACTTAGCTGTGCATCCTTAGTTAAAAGTTTGCTATTTGTTGTTTTGTTGCATGCTTAGTTACCCCTCTTAAATTAGTGTTGTATACCCCAATTCAAAACAATTGGTTATACATTAATCCCCTTGTCTGTCCATTCCTTTGTTTGTCCATCTGTCTATCTTATTGTAAGTTTATCAGTCCATCCATTCTGCCAGCAACTATTTTCATTACATTTTTCTTAGAAACTACTAAACCAAAAAAAAAGCAGATTTCAGTTTTGTTAGAGACCTACATCCTGTTTTCCGAATTCATGTATTATCATGTAAATACAAGTGGGTATGCTTAGCATGACAGCTTGTTCATTTTTGCATTTTTATACACCATTTTGTATGAATATTTAATACCCTCAATTTCTCCAGTATTGAACAGAATGAGTTCATATTTGGTCAGTAGCTTATCAGTAATGAGTTGTAATGTGTTATTATTTAAGAATATTTCAGACATCCAGTTGTCAATAGTTTTGAATTTGAAGTTATGGTAAGCCTAGCACTACAATTTCTTGAGATAATGCAGTTTAATTTTCAGATTTGCAGAGCAAACTTTGTTGTTTTAAAAATAGTAAATCACTAATGTATTTCTTTTTTGCAATCTTTTTTTCTTTTCTGTTCAGACATTAGAAAACATATAAATGTTCCCTTGAAAGATATTAATGCACTTTACTGTAAAATTAAAATTGGTAAATGCCAGTTTTAGAAATTTATTAAAAGAAATTGTTCAGTGTTTTTTTAAATTGTGGTTTGGATTTTGCACTTTGCAAATTAACTGAAACTACATTTAATATTATCTGATTATATGAATCTTTCTGTCTATAGAAAACCGCAGTTTTAAAAAGGATAATAAATTCTTAGTGCACCATTTTAATTATCTGTCTTTTTTTGCAGGGTTCTCTATCAGCTTGTGAGTTTTTAATGTTAAACGGTGCCAAACTGGACAGACAAGATAAAAACTTAAGGAGGCCATTACATCATGCTGTTATGCATGGAAATACAGGGTTAGTTAAACATGTAGACTCCATTGCATACCTGCCAACTTTTCAAAATGTCCATGGAGGTTTTACGTGAAAGATGGTTCTTATAGTCCTACAAAACCTTCAAGGGGGCCTTCAAATATATTCTAATGTGTTTTTTTGGTTTCTTCATGCTTAACAAGCTCATAGTCATTGCATGGAAATACAGGGTTGGTTAAACATGTAGACTCCATTGAAGTATTCCCCCACATCTCCTGTCAAACTAGACAGACAAGATAGAAACTTAAGGATGCCATTACACCATGCTGTAATGCATGGAAATACAAAGTTAGTTAAACATGTAGACTTCAGTGAAGTATACCCCCACATCTCCTGTCAAACTGGACAGACAAGATAAAAACTTAAGGATGCCATTACACCATGTTGAAATGCATGGAAATACAGGGTCAGTTTATGTACACTTCATTGACTTATTGACACATCTCTTTTTATGCATGCAAGTATTTAGTTACACTGATTTCTTCTGTCACTGAAGAAGTCATAAATAAAGCCAACAGTAGTATACCGTTGTTCAAAACTCATAAATCTATGGACAAAAAACAAAATCTGGGTAACAAACTAAAACTGAGGGAAACGCATTAGATATTAGAGGAGAACAACGACACAACATTAAAATGTAACACACACAGAAACAGACTAAGCATTAGACAAAATCCGATGAAAATAACTAATATAACATCAAGACCAAATGCATGAATTTGGGATAGAAAAGTACCGTGACACGTCTTATAGTTATGTGAATTCACACTCAAAAATAGGAGAAAACAAACGACACGACGGAAACACAACGTAAAAATGTTACACACACAGAAACAAACTATGATATAACAATGGCCATTTTCCTGACTTGGTCCAGGACATTTTTAAAGAAAAAAATGGTGGGTTGAACCTGGTTTTGTGGCATGCCAAACCTCGCACTTTGATGGCATTGTTAAATATAACATTAAAATGACAACACAATAATACAGGACTACAATACAAATAAATAGCAGAACGTATTTGGCAAAGAAACACATGAATAATGGATAACAAAAGGCATCAGGTTTAAAATTCATTACGTCAAAAACGTGCCTTGTCCTAGCTAGGTTTGTATGAAGTGGTCTCTGTGTATGTTTAATATCCATTTGAAACTGAGTAACAGATTTCTTTTCTGCCACAATCTGTCTATATAAAACTATTAGGTGTACAGTTAAAGAACATTAATGTTAGCATTCAAATACTGAAACTGACAAATTAATTGCAGTAAAGATGATTTTGATTTAACAGGACATGTTTCAGTGTGAGGATATTTAATAGAAAAAATACAGAGTCCCAGGCTTTACTAGATGAGGCATGAAAGGTTAAACCTTATCTTATAATTGTTTGTTTTACTTATTATATTTGACTTCTCTTTTTTTCAGACAAGTTTGTCAGTTTCTGAAGAGAGGTGCCAACCTTCACTCACCTGATGCTAATGGAAAGGTAAGAAAAAGATGTCAGGCTATTTAAGGGAACCTGATTACCGTTTCATTTACAAAAATTAAAAATACCCCTCATAATTTGGAAATCCAGTTAAAAATGATGTAGATATTACAGGAGGCCAACTTAGTAAGTCAGATACTGCTGAATTTTTTACACATTTTATGAAGTCTCATAATTCAGTTGAAATCTGTATTTAATTAACCTGTTTTTCAGCTCACCTGGCCAAAAGGGTTGTATAGTTATGATTCTGCATACAAAACCCCATTCACACTAGCATTTTTGGAATTAATAAATTTGAATGGATCTTCAAAAAACCAGTTAGCTTTCTCATTATCTTTAATCATATCAATCTCTATCTGTCTAATCTGAACCACTACAATTAAAAACTCAATAGATTTGATCTTTTTACGCAGATAACTGTAAACATTGTGTATAAAAAGAACTATTTATCAAATTCATATGTGATACATTGATACACACATTTGAAAATGGTAAAAGTTATTGTTTCTCTTGAATCACAAGTTAAAATTTTGATACTGGTGTCATTTCAGTGTTCTTTAAATAAAAAAAAAACTGTGTAGCTACGAAGTTACAACATGACTAAAAGCTGTGTAGCAACGAAGTTACAACATGACTAAAAACTGTGTAGCAACGAAGTTACAACATGACTAAAAACTGTGTAGCAACGAAGTTACAACATGACTAAAAACTGTGTAGCAACAAAGTTACAACATGACTAAAAACTGTGTAGCAACAAAGTTACAACATGACTAAAAACTGTGTAGCAACGAAGTTACAACATGACTAAAAACTGTGTAGCAACGAAGTTACAACATGACTAAAAACTGTGTAGCAACGACGTTACAACATGACTAAAAACTGTGTAGCAACGAAGTTACAACATGACTAAAAACTGTGTAGCAACGAAGTTACAACATGACTAAAAACTATGGTTCCTGAAAAGAAAAAAATCAACACTGATAAGAAAAGAAGTCAGATTTCACAAATTTATGCTACGGCGAAGACAGCATGTTTTCAGTTTGTTTTAAAGGTCTGATTACAGGGAAATATGGGTTAAACCAGAACCACTGATATAGTTTTGTGCAAAACATGCACATTAATTATTACGGATTCAATCGTTCTAGTTTAAACCAATCTATGTGTTCACATTTAAAGTAAGATCGGTTTACTTTAGACCTCTTTTGGCGTTTTAGTTTAGACCAATTGAAGATTAAATCGATATAAAGTGAACCAATCTAGTTTGAAACGATCTGAATGTCCTAATCAGATAATTTTTAGATATCTCCTTTGAACAACTAATATAAAAAAAGAAGATGTAGTATTATTGCCAATGAGACAACTCTGCACAAGAGACCAAATGACACCTAAATTAAAAATTATAGGTCATCATACAGCCGTCAACAGTGAGTAAAGCCCATACTGTATAATCAGCTATAAAAGGCACTTTAACTAATTTGAATCAAAACCAATCTTTCTGTTGGCAGAATATGCCAGATTATGTTACTGATGCATTGTTTAACATTGCTTGTAAAGTTGAGTCAGTAGGCTGACAAATTGTACACATTTATAGTTAGAAACCGTATTATAACAGTACATCAGCTTGATATAGTGCAATTGTACAATCAACTTGGTCAAGAAATAAAAAGGACAAAGAATTAATTATCCAAGATGTATCCCCAATTTTTAATTGTAAATTAACCCATACTTATATTTTTTTTACCAGGATCCATTACAGATAGCAGTAGATGCTGCCAATGCAGATATAGTCACATTGTAAGTGTATTGTCATCATTTGGTTAGGGACTTTCAATTTAGAATTTTTCTTGAAGTTCAGTTTCTTTGTGATTTTACTCTTTTTTTTAATCACATTGTTACATCAACCCATTTACCCGTTTACGGGACATATTATGGTATACCATTTACCATCTGTTCGTCTGTTTGTACGTTGTCTTAACTCTAAAACTCTTTAACCAATATTCATGAATTGTTTATTTCTATTGAGATGAGCTCCTTTTCATATTTTGTAAATTTTGAATTTACCGTTTCTGAGTTATAAGGTTTTAGTCATTAAAAAGGGGGGATTTTCCCGTTATCTGACAATAACTCAAAAACAATTTCACCAATTTGCAAAAAACTTTGGTGAATTGTTTATTTCTATCCACCTGAGCTTCCTTTTGAATTTACAAATTCAAAACTATACTTTTCTGATTTATGGGGTTTTATTCATTACAAAAAGGGGGATTATCCAGTTTTCAGACAAATATCAAAAATGCTGAAAGCATTTAACTTTGATTTATAACTGAAACTTTGGTAAATTGTTTATATCTATTGTTGTAAGCTCCCTTTTGATTTTTTTATAAATTTTAGATTTAACGTCTTAAAGTGCTTAGAGCAGTTTTCATTCAACTTTTGATTTATATCTATTAAGATAACCTCCCTTTAGTTTTTAAAGCAATTGCTTTTATGCTATCGCGTATGGCCATCTTTGTGACCCAGATCAGAGACTCCGCCCATATCAAGCCATAGTATTTTGTTAAACAGGCTCCTGGTCTGTCATTCTTTAACACCTATGTATGTTTTCTAATGCAATACATAGCTTGAAACTTTAAAAAAACGTTAGTGGATTTAAAAAGTTTCAGAATATTTTTTTGTAGATGTATTTTTGTATTTAAAGGGTCAACCGTTTGACTATCAAATAACATAGAAGTCCGAGTGAAAAAAAGTACATTTTTATAACTGCGATTCCGTTTTCCGCCGTTCGTACGATGTTTCAACAAAATATGGATTCATTTCAGTTGTTGATTTAGTATTGAAAATTTAACTGAATTATCTCCTATTAAATACGGTTTTATATGTTTAATTTGTGTTTCTTTAAGAGGTCAGGTGCTCTTGTTCATTCATAAAATTATCGTTCATTCATACATTTATCGTAAAATCAAAATCACTACACAGGTTAATGCGTAGTGTCAAATGATTACCTGTAATCTAAAAATAGACAAACTTTGTTTGCGCAAATAATTTAGCGGAACGAAACCCTTGTTGAAAACACATAACAATAAGTTCGTTTTCCTTTTCTGTTAAACTCCGTAATATTTATCGATCACCTTACTGATGAAATGGACCCGTCCAAACGTAGTAGATGCCAAGTCGGTCCAGATGAAGAGATATTTCAATTTGGAATTTTCTAGTTACATAGATTGATAAAAAGTACGTCTTTTTAAATATCATGATCAAAACTGGGAATGCATAACAAAGGTCAGATGAAACCATTATCCTCGTCTTTTCAGTGAACAAGTCTACTACGTTTGTTGACACTCGACGGTCCACCGTGTTAGCAATTTTATTTCACATGTTTTCGAAATATTGAAGATCATTTTTCGCAATGTTTCCTGAAAATTGATAAATGTCAAAGCAACGTAGAGCTGTTTGTTCTTGTTCGTATAATAAAATTGAGAATGGAAATGGGGAATGTGCCAAAGAGACAACAACCCGACCATAGAAAAACATACAACAGTAGAAGGTCACCACAGGTCTTCAATGCAGCGTAAAATTCCCGCACCCGGAGGCGTCCTTCAACTGGCCCTAAACAATACATCACTGATAACGATTTAATGTCATGTTTGTCTGTGATGACCCCCCCTTTTCGGGATTGCATGAGAATTATAGTTATCTCGTACCCACATGCACTTGTTTCTATCCATAGGAAGGTCGGCTATCCATATAAAACTATTTTGGATAGAAACAAGTGCCTGTGCTCGTACCACATCAGAAGGACATACATGTATATCAACTGAGCAATAATGTTTGGAACTTAGTTTTAAAAATGATGACAAAGTACCATTATGAAAATATTTTTATTAAGCTGAAATATATATTTATTCTTTACATGTTTATGTCTTGTAAGATATTTTATTTCTTTCCCGTTTTTTAACATTTGCGTCTGGAAAGTTGAAATGTTTTAACTTAATCATTTGTGAAAATGGTTAAATATAAATTAATAATGAAAATTGTTAAAATTAAATCAATAAAAATAATTATTGCCCAGTTACAAACACTACCAGGGGATAATCCATGATGATTTCTTTTTGAGTTATATGTTTCAGCACATGTATATTTGACCCCAACTTTAGCCTGGTAAACGTGTTGTCTCCTTGTGAAATATAAAACATATTAAAAATGACTTTCTGCTAAAGTCTTTTATTTATATAAAGTTAAAACCTTCTTACTTCTAACTAGACAACACTCATGTCAGGTTTAATTATTATATATATGTGGATGAAAAATAAAAGTCCCCAAACATTAACATGACAGCAATTGCTTTTACAGCCTTTAAGGCTTTGATTAAATTTCTGATATAACATTGAGAAGTTATTGAACTTTATTGAAAAAGTGATCGGCGTATCTTGCGCTCATGGCGCAGCTGTTTATTTGATAAATGGAATTCATGGAATCTTTGGAATGTTTGAGTACACATTCATCTCTTATCATTCTATTTCATGGCAAATGAAAGCAACAGTAGTATACGGCTGTTCAAGTCATAAATCAATTGAGAGAAAATAAGTCAGGGTTACAAACTAATACTTAGGTTAACACATCATCGAAACAACAGAACAATGAATTTAAAGTGCAAAAATATGTTTATTGATTACCGGTAGATTTGTTTTATCATCTTTTTTTCTCTCAATATTCCAAAAAGATGAAAGCCATCTATTATTTATATTTAGGATTAGACTTGTCAAATTGAATGAACAGATGAATGCCATTTATTATTATGATATTATTTATAATTTAGATTGAGATTTGATATTATCTTTATTTTAGGTTGAGACTTGATACTATTTATATTTTAGATTGAGACTCAATATTATTTATATTTTAGATTGAGACTCGATATTATTTATATTTTAGATTGAGACTCGATATTATTTATATTTTTAGATTGAGACTCGATATTATTTATATTTTAGATTGAGACTTGCCAAACTGAATGAGCAGATGAAGGAAGATAGCGACATGGGCAATACTGACGATACGTTTAACGAGGTGTTTAGAGACTTCTCTAATATGGCGTCAAATAATCCAGAATTATTACGGCGACACGTAGAACAAACTGACCAATCAGAATCCTTGGACAGTAGTGTAGAACAAAGTCCAACTTGATATTGGATGATAATTTAGAAATTTTCCAATATTTAATGCATTTTGGGTCAAAGTTTAGTGCAATAGATGACTTAGTAACTTAATAATAAATGTCCTGTTATTTTTGCTAATGGTTGCTGATGTATGGGGCTTGTGTTTTCTTGTAATGATGGTTTTTAACTTGCATTTATTTTACGATTAATGTATATTTCAATGGATATGAAAGTCAACAGAATAAATTAAACAACAGTATCAAAGAAAATTATTGGTATGTTTGGTATGCCATAATTAAAATCCTTAGACAGTTTATAGTACATTCAAGGTACCGTCAAAACAAATGGTTTCTTGTTCAAATGTACCTTCTCACTATTCCAAAAATATCTAGTTGGTAGATTTGAAAACCATGTCATATGCTGTACATGTTTGCTAAATAAACAAGTCAAAGCTAATAGTATCCTTTGCCGCTCTAAAGAGAGGGAATGCTGTAACGTGCACCCCTCCCAATTATAATTAAATAGCCAAACCTACCCTCCTAAACAAATATCCTGAACATACACCTGTGCAATGCTTTTATTAGCCCACCTAGATGTGGACAAAACATTCAAATAAAAAGTATCTTCATTTCAAATTTTGCCAATGAATGATGTATGATATTTAATTCTGCTTTATAAAGTATTGAACATTGTTTTATACCATGACATAAAAAAGTGGACCAGTTCCTACAAAATTTAAGCACAAAAAAAAACTGTCTCAATAGTATAAATTTATTAAATAGAATAGGTTGCTTTAAATGTCATTTCAAAGCATTTATGTAAAATGTGATTTAGTAAACAGTGACTTATTTTATCTAGATTTTTTCTATGGTTTTGAGAAAAGTTTCTTATCAATATCTGTTTAAGAAAGATCCGATTATCACTGAGGTCAAAATTAAGCTATCACTTGGACCAAGTTTCAAAATGAG
The DNA here is from genome assembly GCA_037788925.1 of Mytilus galloprovincialis. Classification (NCBI taxonomy): domain Eukaryota; kingdom Metazoa; phylum Mollusca; class Bivalvia; order Mytilida; family Mytilidae; genus Mytilus; species Mytilus galloprovincialis. The sequence goes on along the minus strand of CM075342.1, from coordinate 73,266,148 downwards.
GTAGTCAATGTGGTCAAATGGCATAACCACTTGGGTCAAATAAGATAAAAAAAGTTCTTTATTAATATGAGGTAATAACTGGGGTCAAATAAAGTAATCACTAGGGTCAAATAAAGTAATCACTAGGGTCAAATAAGGTTATCACAGGGGTCAAGTGAAGTAAAATAAAAACCTCTGGTAGGCATTTTTCAGATTGCGAAATCCTAAACTATAATCAGATTCTAAATAGTAAAAAATTGAATGTTTTTGGAAGGGATATGAATGGGAAAATGGTGTATATTGTTTTGCTTGAAATACACCTTAATTATTGAAGTGTTATATGGTTTGAAATTAAAATATTATTTTTGTTAAAAGAGTTAATGTGTGATCAGTGTGTATATGTATGTGTATGTGTGCATTGTGTAATATGTGTGTATATATTTTATAAATGTTTGCCAGCTTAAGTACGGTGTAATAAGGCATCAATCTTATATAGAAGTATTTTTGTTAAGCATTGTTGTTATTTTTAATAGTATAAGTCAAAAGGGATAGAAGGGTTTAAATAGTAGTTAACCAGATGAAATTAAAACTGTTTATCAATATGTATGTCCTTTCTACAAAGATTTAAAAAATCAATGTTTTATTGCTGATGTCTGTCTCCCAGTGTATTATTATGGTTTGAAAAGCAAAACTTTCAAGACTTGTATATTTCATATGTTGCTTTTCACTACCGAAACCAACAATTACCAAATGTAGTTAAAATTTGGACCTTTCATTTAATAGATATGTAAGGATAGATAGAAATGGTTAAACGTGAAATATTTATTAAGATAAGTTGGTTTACAAATCTTACAGCATTTAGTGAAATAGAATATATGTAATGGTTACATCATAGAAGGGTATAAATCTCATGGCAAATTGTACCTCAGAATATGAATGTCTCAAAAATGTATATAAACAACATCATACTTAGTTTGACTGAATCCTTCAATACCCTCCAAAGCCATATTGGTGCTGAACAAAATACAATATTTAGAGGTTTATGAAATGGATTTACTAAAATATTTTTCTTGTAAAAATTATTATGCAAATCATTGCCAGATAAGCATTTTCTGTTTATGCCTACAATTTATCTTTTTTAAAGTATATATTTTGTGATTTGATGTTCTTGCTTATGATTTACTTTATTCCATTATTGTGCAATAACTACAAGCTGTGTTTTATGCCTCATATATATATACATTGTAAATATATTCAAAAGTGTTGTCAGATTGTTCAGATTTAAAACTTTTCCTTACTATTATATTCATATATAAAATTTTTAATTATTTTGTTGATGAGGGAAAAAAAAGTTTATGTAGTAAAAGCATTTGCTTTGATGGCCATTTTGTTTACGTGAAATTGAGTACACACATTTTTTATCCTACAGTTCTAGTAAATAAGTTAATTTGATTAAGCATTCCTCAAATAGAATATTTAAATGGAAGTTTAATAGATAACCCTTTTACTTAAAACTTTTGATCTGCTAAAGGGTACATAACTGACTTAAATGTTAGATTTGAAGTCAGTAATTCAATCTCTTTTAAATCTGTATTCATTTGAACTTAAATTTGCCCCTTTACTAAATATAAGTCTAGTCTAAACTATACACAAATGCTGATGCATTATGACGAGTCTATAGCTAAATGTATCTTTAGTACCTTTTGTAATTTGGATATACGTTGTAGTATATTATAAATCAAATACATAAAGGAGTAAGTTCGGTAAGGGCCATATTTGGCCCCAATTATAAAGTTCATAGTTACAAGACAATAGATGTTTTAAGATGCCTTAAAGACATGTGAGAAAGTAAAACAGAACCGTTTTTGTCAAAGTTTAATTCTAACACGTGGATTTTTTCATCCCAAAAAGGTCAAGATAAGGGATTTTGGTGAAATTTGACAAAATCAGCTGGATTTCAACCAAATTTAGGAACAAGAAACATAGAGCGCAGGCATCGACAAACTTAATATTCAAATAAGACATTTAAAATGTCTTCACAAACATTATTTTAAAACATCTTTGTTGTCGACGTATGCGCTCTATGTTTCCTGTCCAGTAATCTATGAAAATTTACCCATTTTCATTGATTTTTTCGTGAAAATCAATATGAGTACAATTTGTGACGTCATAATGAAACGCAGAAACGTAAATTTTTCAACAAAATGGCTTATTTCCTATCTAGTCCCTGTTTTAGCTATAATTTATTGTGATATTTGTTAATAAATCCGAATTTGAAATTTCAGCTAAAATAGGGGGCCATTTTAGGACCTTATCGAACATACTCCTTTGAGTCAAATTGGTGAACATAAATTTGATAGCTACTGCCCCTTAAAAGGGGTAACCAATTTCCCATGTATTGGAATTTTTAAATATCAATGACATGGCCCTAATGGCTTTAGATATTTTTCAATATTCTCAAAGTTACTCATTAAACCAAAATGGCTTTCATTCTGATTTATATTGATTTCTTTTACAGTAGAGTGGGGTGCTCATTTTCGCCGGGGACACAATTTCGCCGTTTAAGGATTTTGGGGTGTAAAAACTTTAAAGGATGGCTGAAATGGAAGAAATGTACCCGTAAATTATATTTTTATAACAAATATAATTTTTTTTTTTAAACTGAGACAAAATTGCGGCTCCTACCGAAAATGACCGAAAAACGGACAACGATTTTCGAACAATTTCCTGAATAAAAAACACGATTTCAAAGAAGTATTTCTAAGTAAATATTTGACTGAATGCCCTAATTTTGAATTCTTTATACCTTTGAAATGTCTGCTATTCATCTATCATGCAATTGATTTGATAAAAATTGTTAAAAGCTGCGGTTATTTGGTTTTAAATAGATGTGTAAAAACGGCGAATATGTGTCCCCCATTGACAAAACATCCGGAAATTTCAAACACCCTTTAATCTAACTTTTCAGATGATTTTCTTAAAACAAACCAGTTTTCAAGCTTAAGTATATTTTGCATTTGAAGTTATCTTCATATAGATATATCAGTATACTTCAAAAACATTTAGACCTGAACATAAACTGTAGAAAACATGGAAAGATGTGGCGAAAATGAGCACCCCACTCTATATAGATTTACTAATAAAAATTCCAGTGAACATATTTTGGGGGAATTTAAAATTTGTTCAATTGTTGAAAAAGAAATGCTGCAATGAACGTTATTGTGTGAAACTGAATTTATTTTTGACTATAAAAATTTATTAAAAAAAACTGGCAATATGAAAAACGTTCAGGAAAATTTTGTAAACCACAAATTATAACTTAATTCAGATGGTGTAAAAGTCTGACTTTTTTGATGCAATATATAAACAGCTTCATATATTACACTTATTTAAGTTTTGCATAATATGGAAATACGGATATCTCAGAAAATCAAATTTAAATATTTTCATCAGAACTGTATTATTGTTTCCAATGATATATTTTTAAGTCTTAGAATTGTTTTAGTTTACTTTATTTTTGTCTGATATATGTATCAATTAAAATTGTATAATTTATCATTTTGTTGTATATTTTATGTTTCTCTACAGTGTTTTCCATTCGTCATTTAAGCCGGGTGTGCCGACCACCTTCTTTTGAAAGCCGACCACCTTTCGATTTTAGGAGGTGGTCGGCTTTTTTTTTCAAAATCCGGATTTTTTTCGGTTCCGTACCGTTAAAATTTGAATACTAATCCCGCCTTGTTTTCATTGACAAAGATGGCGTCCAATTGTCAAATTTCCATGTTTTCATTAATCAATCGGGGGGAGGGGAAAGGCAGATGACGATGATGATAAAGAAAATACTAGACCAAATAAGTTAAATAAAATTGATAGTAATGTTGAAGTTGTGGAAATTGAACAAAAATCAACCAAACAACGAAAAAGACACGCAAGTGAAGACAAATATGAGCAAGACTTCAAATGACTTATAGTCACAGAGGACGGATACTACTGTTCTGTGTGCCAAAAATACGGCACAAAAGCAAGAAACAGGACAGAAACCTGGATCGAAAGGCCTTAAATTCATGCTGATGCATAAAATTGTAAAAGAAGAGATAAAAGAGATAAATTTAAAAAAAAATAAAATCAAAGAATATTTGACAATTAATTTGACTACTTCTATTTATGTTTGTTCAACTCCATTAAATGTGAATATTATACTAATCTTTATTTCTGTGACCCCCACGTGTACCCACAGTAAATTAAAAAAGGTTGGACATTTAAAAAAAAACCCACCCGGTTGCAAGTTATTTTTTTAAAACACCCACCTTACCTTAGTGAAAAAAGGAAAACACTGCTCTAATTCTTCGTGCATTTATCCCTTTATGCACCCATTGTATAAAAAAATTTAATCAATGTGTGGTTTGTTTGATCTCAGTTCATCATTGGTTAAAATCCGATTTTGACGTCGAATTTTCTTGCTTTCCTCTGAATTTCCTATTGTGACAGCATGAAAAAAGGTGACCATGCCTGATGACGTCACATAGAAAGAACACATCTTTTTGCAGATCATTCGTGAAGAAGGAATAACTTTGCCTGCATATTGTTTGAAATCTTTAGAGAAACAGATTCCACCATCAAATCTCATGTAATACGATATTTATCCACTCTTGACAGTTAAATTTTAAATATTTAAAATGCTCGGCGAGCCTCACGTTTTAAATTGGAAAATTTCAAAAGTACTTAATCAAAATAAACATTTTCAGTTTAAATATTATATATTATGTAAATTAATAAATCCTGCGAGGTTTCAGGAAAAAAACACAAAATTCAGATAGATAGAGGAAGATGTGGTGTGAGTGCCAATGAGACGACTCTCCATCCAAATAAAAATTTATAAAAGTAAACCATTATAGGCTCACACCGAACAACAAGCTATAAAGGGCCCCAAAATTACTAGTGTAAAACCATACAAAAGGGAAAAACCAACGGTCTAATCTATTTAAAAAAAAATATTCTTTTTCATTCTTCGAGCCAATCATGCTGTTAAAAGCATAATACTATGTTGAAATTGCCACTATGCAACATTTTTACCTCGACCACAAATATGAATCAACATAGCCAGCAAGACACTGACAAAGAAAAATACTACCCTAACCCGTAAAGTGGTAAACATTGTCCATCAGGGGCGTATCCAGCCATTTTAAAAAAGGGGGGTTCCAAAACCAGGACAAAGGGAGGGTGTTCCAACTATATGTCCCCATTCAAATGCATTGATCATCCATAAAATAAGGGGGGATTCCAACCCCTGGATCCGCCACTGTCCATTACCAAATACACAATTGCAACAGTATATGAAAAATACATTGTCATATCGGGGCCTCTTATAGCTGACTGTGGTATCAGCTTTGCTTATTGTTGAAGGCCGTACAGTTACCTATAGTTTGTGTCATTTTGGTCTCTTGTGGACAGTTGTCTCATTGGCAATCATACCACATCTTCTTTTTTATAAGGCTATCGTATATAGATATAGGAAGATCTGGTATGAGTGCCAATGAGACAACAATGAGTATGCCTGTTTAGGTAACTCTAAATTTAGTTGAGATTTAGAAATATTAACACTTATTATACAAGTGGAAGGTTTACCTAGCTATAAAACTAGATTTAAACTTACCTGTACCAAATCAAGTGGGAGGTTTACCTAGCTATAAAACTAGATTTAAACTTACCTGTACCAAATCAAGTGGGAGGTTTACCTAGCTATAAAACTAGATTTAAACTTACCTGTACCAAATCAAGTGGGAGGTTTACCTAGCTATAAAACTAGATTTAAACTTACCTGTACCAAATCAAGTAGGAGGTTTACCTAGCTATAAAACTAGATTTAAACTTACCTGTACCAAATCAAGTGGGAGGTTTACCTAGCTATAAAACTAGATTTAAACTTACCTGTACCAAATCAAGTGGAAGGTTTACCTAGCTATAAAACTAGATTTAAACTTACCTGTACCAAATCAAGTGGGAGGTTTACCTAGCTATAAAACTAGATTTAAACTTACCTGTACCAAATCAAGTAGTTTTCGATTTGATCATTTGTTTGAATCAACATTTGATATTGTCAGGTCTTTAAACTTCCCCATTTTTATATGACCACAAAAATTTAAAAAAATTTGGTGGTATATTGGTATCACATTGTTGGCGGTGTCGTCGGCGTCAGAAGATGGATGGTTTCCAGATAATAACTTTAGTATCATTGAATAGAAATCAATAAAATTTGACCACAATGTTTATAACCATAAAATGAAGGTTGGGATTGATTTTTTGGGTTATGGTCCCAACGGTTTAGGAATTAGGGGTGCAAAGGGGCCCGAAACAAGCATTTATCTAGTTTCATGACAATAAGTTGTGTATATTTCAATTGCTCTAAATTGTACCACAATGTTCAATACCATCAAGAAGAAGGTTAGGATTTATTTTAAAATTATACAAGGTTTCTTACTAGAAATGAAAGGTTGGAATTGAGTTTCGGGTTCTTGCTCCAAGGGGGGTTTCAATAAGTGAGGGCCCAAATAAGCATTTTTGTAGTTTTCAGTCAATAACTTGTGTTTTAGCCTATAAATCTCTAATCTGAAATTATACCACAAGTTTCCATTCTACAAAGGGAGGATTTTGAGGGGTTATGGCTCAAATCATTAAGCAATTAGGTGCAAAAAAGGGGGGAAACAAGGGGGTTTACTGGTTAATGGACAATTTAGACAATTTAAAAGCAGTGAAGGGGAGGTAATCCAATTAAAATCTAAAGAACACTGTTATATATATGTTTGATTACTTGTTTTTAATTTGCAGCTGCATCAGAAAAAAAGACAATAATTTCCCTCTGTTTTGTTGCCTAACATTTCCATTTAGATTCTGAATTCATGAGGGGGTTTGGAGTTCACATTTCTAAGTGTTACATATGTAAGCTTGAGGCTCTAATGAGCCTGTGATCCTCACCTGATTTATGTATAAAATTGATACATGAAATAATCAACTATCTTGGTTGGAAGGCAGGGTCATAGTTCACATTTTTTCAACAAGATATCCCAATGATGATTGTGGGTAAGTTTGCATGGTCCAATTTGTCATAACTTTCAGAGAAGATTACAAAATTTTACAAAAAAAATGTTTAAAAATTGACATTGAAGGGCAACAACTCCTACAAGCGTCAATTGACAATTTTTGTAATGTTGACTTATTTGTAGATCTTACTTTGCTGAACATTATTGCTGTTTACAGTTTTTCTCTATCTATAATAATATTCAAGATAATAACCAAAAATGGCAAAAACAAATTTAAAAAGTTACCAATTATGGGTTTTCTGATTTGTCTGAATTTTAGGGCAGATAGACCTTGACCTGTTGAACATTTTTACTCAATTGTCAGATTTGCTCTAAATGTTTTGGTTTCAGATAGATGTAGATGTAGATGTCCCCATTCAAATGCATTGATTGTAAAAAAAAAAAAGAAAGGGGGGGTTCTAACCCACCGGACCCCCAACCCCCCTTTAGGATCAGCACCTGATAAGAATGAACTACAAACTTGACTGCAAAGATACAGAAGAAACACTAGACCAAGAAATGTATACAAGACTGGAAAGCAAATTTTCTCAGAATGAAAGAAACATTAATAAAAGTGTGCTGATCACTGTATCTATAACTGCAAGATAATGCTGTTAAAATTGATGAAAAGCTGCAACCCTATCTAGTCACTGAGAAGTGCTACAATGTTTATATATAAGCAGCACATAATAAGTAACAAGAAAGGCTGTTAACTTGTTAATTTTTGACAACAGTACTTTTAAAAGTTAAAATGTTTACTCTAGATTTTTTAAGAAAATAAGAACTACACAAGAGAAAACAGAAAACTGCACTTCCATTAGACCAGTACATCAAGCCCTTATAAAGAAATAAACATTCTCTCCCCAACTAATTTACATACAACTCTCAATATTACCCTCATCTACTCAATTTTTCCTTTTTCTCCCTATAGAACATATATCCATACATACCACTCTCATTATTTACCCTCATCCTCCCTCCATTTTTCTCATATCCATACCAACCCTAACCACCTATATTAGCCTACTTTGTGTGTTAAATATCCCCATGAAGGTGTGTTAGTTGATGAAAAGATTTTTAATCATGAAGTACCAGGCATGGAAGAATGAAAAAAATCAATACTGAAAAGAAGATCTAAACTTTTCAACATAAACATGGACTTTTTTAATATTGAGCCAATTTGGAGTTGTAGTTTTTATTTCGATATCAAATGGTTATCATTATTTTTAAAATTAAGGTAACAGCCAGTTACAAAAAACCAAAGTGTGTGATGTAAATTTAAATTAAAGAAATTATCCTTAGATAACAATTTTGAAGCCAAAATATATATATTCAAAAGGTGTAAAAAATATTTTAAAATAAATGAAAAAAAAATAGTCTAAATTAAAAATTGCCAAAAGTTTAAAAAATGCCAAATGGTACAAAAGTACCTGTCTGCTAATGTACTAGCCAGCTGGCCTGAGGGTTATCTGGACTTTAAGGTGCTAGTTCACCGAAACAAATGGCCGCAGTGACCACCAGTCTCTTCCTTTTGGAGTACCAATTTTAGAGTCTCTGATTTGACTAAAGCATGACTTATACAGCCAATATAAAAAAAAACCAGACCCAGTTAACAAATTAAAGCCCATCCCCAATTAAAATTTAGATAAAAAGTTAAATACATTCCCAATTTACCTTTTAAAAACATCCCCAAAAGATAAACACTTCCGCAATTAAATTTGGATAAAAAGTTAAAAACATCCCCAATTAAAATATGGATAAAAATTTAAAACATCCCCGATTAAAATTTGGATAAAAATCAAAAACATCCCCAAAAGATAAAAACTTCCGCAATTAAATTTGGATAAAAGTTAAAAACATCCCCAATTAAAATATGGATAAAAATTTAAAACATTCCCAATTAAAATTTGGATAAAAATTAAAAACATCCCCAATTAAAATATGGATGAAAATTTAAAACATTCCCAATTAAAATTTGGATAAAAAGTTAAAAACATCCCCAATTAAAATATGGATAGAAATTTAAAACATTCCCGATTAAAATTTGGATAAAAAGTTAAAAACATCCCCAATTAAAATATGGATAAAAATTTAAAACATTCCCAATTAAATTTTGGATAAAAATTAAAAACATCCCCAATTAAAATATGGATAAAAATTTAAAACATTCCCAATTAAAATTTGGATAAAAAGTTTAAAACATCCCCAATTAAAATATGGGTAAAAATTTAAAACATTCCCGATTAAAATTTGGATAAAAATTAAAAACATACCCAAAAGATAAAAACTTCCGCAATTAAATATGGATAAAATTTAAAAACATCCCCAGTTAAAATATGGATAAAAATTTAAAACATTCCCAATTAAAATTTGTATAAAAATTAAAAACATCCCCAATTAAAATATGGATAAAAATTTAAAACATCCCCGATTAAAATTTGGATAAAATTAAAAACATTCCCAATTAAAATATGGATAAAAATTTAAAACATTCCCGATTAAAATTTGGATAAAAAGTTAAAAACATCCCCAATTAAAATATGGATAAAAATTAAAAACATTCCCAATTAAAATTTGGATAAGAATTAAAAACATCCCCAATTAAAATATGGATAAAAATTTAAAACATTCCCAATTAAAATTTGGATAAAAAGTTAAAAACAGCCCCAATTAAAATATGGATAAAAATTTAAAACATTCCCGATTAAAATTTGGATAAAAAGTTAAAAACATCCCCAATTAAAATATGGATAAAAATTTAAAACATCCCCAATTAAAATTTGGATAAAAAATTAAAAACATCCCCAATTAAAATCGAACTGAGTGATCGAGCTCACTCAGTTCATGCATGGTACAAAGGAAAGGATTAGACCACGACTCGGTCGCTGTCTGACCCTTGGTGTTGACCAAGTCAACAGACTTGGTCACGGTCCAACTGAGTGATCTATCTCACTCAGTTCATATCAGTATTAGCAGATACTTGATATGTATGGTGGGGACGTTACTGTACCTAAATGGAAGGTATAGTATCTGTGAACCCGCAACACAGATGGCGACTTAACTTCCCATACATGTAATCAAGTATCCAATGCTATTACTGATATGTTATGTTTATAAAATAACTACTGAAAAACCTACCACAATAATTAAAATAAAAACATTGCATCCAAGTTTCCTGGTAAAAAGTGAAATATTTTTTTTTATTAAAGTTCAAATGTACTCAGTAGTCCAGTTTTAGTTGGTTTCCTTGAAGGTTTTCAAAAGGATCCAAGAATATGTCACCGTTTGGGTAAATACAATGCGACAGTAACTCAACAATAGAGTAAAACCAAAAGAAAGCTATGAAACTGTAAAACCAAAAGAAAGCTATGAAACTGTCAAAGTACAGTCTTTCCCAATAAACAATTATGGTATCTAATGCAATATGGTTCTTCTTTTTGCCTTGCAAGTCTTTGCATGAAAAATGACACATTTATGTCATACAAATGCTGGTCAGATTACCTCCACATAGCTTTGAAATCACTATCAAATGTTGATTATTGTCTAATGATAATGTACCTTCATTTTAAAGGTATACTGTGCACAAAACATAACAGGTCACGATCTTCTTGATCCGAGGTTACACAAGAGTCAGATGACAGACAGTGTTATTACTATGTACTACTAGTACAAATTAGTAGGTACTTATTTCATGATGTAGGTGTTAAAAGGTCACTGTAAGCTAGTTCCACTTTGCTTTGTTTCAAACACTGACAGGAGTACCATGGCTGTTTTTGGAAAGTTTAAAAGAGGCTTGGATGTAAAATGATGTATGCCAATGTAGAATGTCTTAGTGACCCATTTTGTATTTTGCTTGTAATTGGTATTATAAAGCATATGCTTACAGACTTGATTTGACTGTTGGAAATTAACCATGAAATGTTAGATACATACACCCTACACACTATTACTGCCTTCTAAGACTGATAAAAACCACATATGATGAGAATGAACTACAAACTTAACAGCAAATATACAGAAGAAACATTAGACCAAGAAATTTATAAGACTGGAAAGCAAATTTTCTCAGAATGAAAGAAACATTAATCAGGTGTTAAGTGTGTTGATCATTGCATCTATAACTGTAAGATAATGCTGCTAAAATTGATGAAAAGCTGCAACCCTATCTAGTCACTGAGAAGTGCTACACTGTTAATTTATAAGCAGCACATAATCAGTAACAGGAAAGGCTGTTAACTTGTTAATTTTTGACAGCAGTACTTTAAGAAGTTAAAATGTTTACTCCAGATTTTTTAAGAAAATAAGAACTACACAAGAGAAAAAAGAAAACTGCACTTCCATTAGACCAGTACATCAAGCCCTTATAAAGAAATTAACATTCTGTCCCCAACTACTTTACATACAACTCTCAATATTACCCTCATCTACTCAATTTTTCCTTTTTCTCCCTATAGAACATATATCCATACATACCACTCTCATTATTTACCCTCACCCTTCCTCCATTTTTCTCATATCCATACCAACCTTAACCACCTATGTTAGCCTACTTTGTGTGTTAAATATCCCCATGAAAATGTGTTAGTTGATGAAAAGATTTTAATCATGAAGTACCAGGCATGGAAGAATGAAAAAAAATCAATACTGAAAGAAGATCTAAACTTTTCAACATATACATTATTTTTTTTAATATTGAGCCAATTTGGAGTTGTAGTTTTTATTTCAATATTAAATGGTTATCATTATTTTGAAAATTAAGGTAACAGCCAAAGTTACAATAAGCCAAAATGTGTGATGTAAATTTTAATTAAAGAAATTATCCTTGGATAACCATTTTGAAGCCAAAATATATATATTTAATCAAAAGGTGTAAAAAATATTTGAAAATAAATGAAAGAAAATAGTCTAAATTAAAAATTGCCAAAAGTTTAAAAAATGCCAAATGGTACAAAAGTACCTGTCTGCTAATGTACTAGCCAGCTGGCCTGAGGGTTATCTGGACTTTAAGGTGCTAGTTCACCGAAACAAATGGCCGCAGTGACCACCAGTCTCTTCCTTTTGGAGTACCAATTTTAGAGTCTCTGATCTGACTAAAGCATGACTAATACAGCCAATATAAAAAAAAAAACGGACCCAGACAAATTAAAGCCCATCCCCAATTAAAATTTAGATAAAAAGTTAAATACATTCCCAATTTACCTTTTAAAAACATCCCCAAAAGATAAACACTTCCGCAATTAAAGGAGTAGGTACGGTAAGGACCGATTTTGGCCTCTAATTTCAGGTTCATCTGACTAAAGATTTTGACCACTTTTTAAACACTTAAGTGACTATTTTATTTGATTCAATAAGTTTATGTGAAAGATTTTAACTGATTGTGCCATTTAAAACGATCCGATTCAAGCTCAAATATGACAAATCTACCAAATATGCCCAAAAATGTCACTTTTCAAATGGTTTTTGTCAAAAATGAAAGTGGCCGCATCCGTGTTCATCCTCAACCTTTATATATGTTATGTATTATCATAAAATACAACTTACATTTTAATATTAAGGATGAACACGAATGCGGCCACTTTCGTTTTACACGAAAACTGTCTAAAATTTAACTAAAATGCTAGAATTGTGAAGATTTCAGTGATTTAGCATGACTTAATGGTGCAAGTACCCGATATATGTGCATTGTATCGTCAAAAACAGCCCATATTTATGTAAAATAAGCATTCTGCTCTTCAGTTAATAAATAAAAGTTTACATTTTAACAATTTTGTAAAACTGCTATATTTTGGGGCCAAAAAGGGGTCTTACCGGACCTACTCCTTTGGATAAAAAGTTAAAAACATTCCCAATTAAAATATGGATAAAAATTTAAAACAATCCTGATTAAAATTTGGATAAAAATTAAAAACATCCCCAAAAGATAAAAACTTCCGCAATTAAATTTGGATAAAAGTTAAAAACATCCCCAATTAAAATATGGATAAAAATTTAAAACATTCCCAATTAAAATTTGGATAAAAATTAAAAACATTCCCAATTAAAATATGGATAAAAATTTAAAACATCCCCGATTAAAATTTGGATAAAATTAAAAACATCCCCAATTAAAATATGGATAAAAATTTAAAACATTCCCGATTTTAAAAATTTGGATAAAAATTAAAAACATCCCCAATTAATTATATAAAATATGGATAAAAAGTGAAAAACATTCCCGATTAAAATTTGAATAAAAAGTTAAAAACATCCCCAATTAAAATATGGATAAAAATTTAAAACATTCCCAATTAAAATTTGGATAAAAATTAAAAACATCCCCAATTAAAATATGGATAAAAATTTAAAACATTCCCGATTAAAATTTGGATAAAAAGTTAAAAACATCCCCAATTAAAAGAGGGACGAAAGATACCAAAGGGACAGTCAAACTCATAAATCTAAAACAAACTGACAACGCCATGGCTAAAAATAAAAAAGACAAACAGAAAAACAATAGTACACACGACACAACATAGAAAACTAAAGAATAAACAACACGAACCCCACCAAAAACTAGGGGTGATCTCAGGTGCTCCGGAAGGGTAAGCAGATCCTGCTCCACATGTGGCACCCGTCGTGTTGCTTAAGTGATTACAAATCCGGTAAATAGTCTAATTCGGTAGGTCATATTCATGAAAGGGAAGGGGATTGTAGTTACGACGTAAGGAACATATCCGATATCATTTGTGAAACGGTTATTCCATAACGGTCAACCAACTCGTGATGGCGTCCGTAAAATTTACGAAGGGATGATTTCAACTTCACCATTTGGAACTCTTGGTTTAATAGCTTCCTTGTGAGCAGCAAACCTCTATCAAGAAAATCATGATAGGAAATGCAAGCACGGGAATATCGTATCAATTGGGAGATATATACCCCGTATGCAGGTGCTGCTGGAATGTTGCTACTTAGAAATGGAAAGTTCACAATTGGAAAGCTGAAATCATCTCTTTTGTCGTAAAGTTTTGTTTTCAACCGACCCTCATTGTCAATTTCTAGATGTAAGTCAAGATATGAAGCCGACTTAACTGTATCTGTAGTATCCTTTATCTCTAGTTCGATTGGATAGATGCGTTCCACATAGTCACCAAATTTTGAATTGTTTAGTGAAAGAACATCATCTATATAGCGGAAAGTAGAGTTAAAGGATATTGCTAACTTCTTATCTTTCTTCCTAAGAAGTTCCTGCATGAAGTCAGCCTCATGATAATAAAGAAACAAGTCGGCGAGTAGAGGGGCACAGTTTGTTCCCATTGGAATGCCGACAGTCTGTTGAAAAACACGTCCTCCGAACGTAACAAATATGTTGTCAATCAAGAAATCAAGCATCTTGATAATATCAGTTTCAGAGAATTTTTTGTTTGAATCAGAGTGATTCTTTACAAAGTAGGATTTATCCCTCCCTAAGACAAGATACTTGTATCTACGTTGGCCATTCTTTTTTATGAAGCAAAGTAATATCAACTCTTTCAATTTGTCTTTTAGTTTGGAATGTGGAATACTTGTGTACAGGGTAGAAAAGTCAAATGTTTTAATACTGTTACAAGATGAAAGAGAGTTAGATTGTATGTACTCTAAAAGATCTTTTGAATTTTTAAGTATCCACATCTGATTCACGCCACCTCTAGAATAGGCAGTTTCACAATAACTTTGAAGCCCGTCTTTGATTGCTGATAAAATAGATGTTAATAATTTAGAAAGAGGTTTCGTGGAGCACTTGGAAGACCCAGCAATATACCGTTGTTTGTAAGGACACTTATGTAGTTTAGGTATCCAATATAGTGATGGAAGATCCAGTTCTTCATCTTTGGTTGAAATTCCAAAGGAACATAGAACAGACCTATGATTATCCAGGATTTCCTCTTTGGTAAGTGTCGTGAGGGTATATGTTGAGTTACCAAGTGAATTGTCAATACCTAATTCGTTTATCAAGCAGTTGATGTAGTGACTTTTACACACAAAAACGATGTTATTTGGGGCTTTATCTGCAGGGACAACAACATATTTGTCATGGAGGTCGGATAGGTGTTTTGCAACATTTGGGTCTTTAAAGATTGACGTAGCATGGTTATTGATGGACCCATTCAGTTTCTTAATTCTGATTTGTATCAACGACCTCACTGCCTTAATCCATTCGGAAAGAGTGTCTACGTCTTCCTTCTCGCGCTTAGCCCATTGCCTGGCATAATCCTCGACTGAATCCATCAAAATTTTAAAGTTGTATTTCCAATTGATGGATTTAGGCTCACGATATTTGGGACCTTTCGATAACACATTTCGTAGAGAAGTGTTATTAACAATGTTAAGGTCACCGGTAATAACGTGGCCAGCAGGATTATATGTGAATTTGGAACTAGCACAAGTGCAATCAGGAGGTTTAGACTTGAAGTCGTCAATATCGAGATCCTGCAAAACGCGTTTGTAATTGAAAATTTTAGTTGCAATAGGTTTGGTATAGGTATAAGAAATTATTGGTACAGACTGGTCTTTGAAATAAGGAGGTATTTTCGATTGCACTAATTTATGATGAAGGATATTGCCTAGGTTGACGCCATCGAGACCTTTGTTGGCAAAGGAAAGATTAAGAAAAGATCTTTTCTCTTTTTCATCTTTTCCAATGCGAACTGGCTTGAAAAGTCTGTGACTTGCAATATCCGAAATTATAGCTTCAAGTTTGTATTGGTTTGAATGAGGGTTTGTAACAGTGGATTCCAAACATAAATTGAACAGAGAATGAAGTTTCGAAAGGGGTAATGAATAAAGTTTCGTGCGAATGTGATGAATACCTAACGGCTTTTGTATGAATGGCAGCAAGTCATTAATAGAGACATCATGCAGAGAAGGTGATGTATAATGACGATGACCATGACTGCGTCTACGTCGAGGAGTCGAGTTGAAAATATTCATCACATTCACCGAGTTACACGAAGGACTAGATAGAATACCTATACCATCAATTTTGTCATTGCAGCCATAAGGTGTTGCAGTTCCCAATTGTCTAATCCAGTAGTCTTCTTTTTGTCTACGGAGAGTCGTTGAAAGATTAGGATTGTTAGAGCTATGGTATATCTTTTCGATAATGCGAACTGTCATAGAAACGATGGAATGATCGGGCTGATTGAAATGCTGGTATAGAATGTCGTTAGCATTAAGGTTAATGTCTGATCTATGACCGCACATACGTTTGTTAAGCCTTCCTTTCGTTTCACCGACGTATACCAATCCGCAAAGGTTGCACTCTAATCCGTAGACGACATTTATCGATTTACAATTCAGATCATCGTAACTTCTGGTAAAATATGACTTATTGGTCAAATTGCTAGTGAATTCAGCATCTGTAATTAAAATAGCACAAGTTTTGCAGCCTTTGGTCTCACATTTTGAAATGCGACAGTGTTGTACTGTGTCATCAAACACCAAAATGTCTTTAAGGAGAACTGAACATGGCTGTATATGTGTAATATTGCTATTGTCACTAGGATGATGATCTGAATGAGTCGTGTTTGAGATATTTGTCATGTCTGGTGATGAGGGGACACCTGCCGTATCAGACGACACCGTGTCCATGGTGACGTCTGTTTCGGACCTTTTTATACTGGGCGACGTCCGAGCCAGTTTCCTGTTTAATCTTCGTAAGTTCATGCAATTGTAGTTTTGCTACTGGGCGGATGATGTCCTCGGGGACAAAATGTCCACCAGCAGAGACATCAACCCAGTGGTAATAAAAGAGGGACGAAAGATACCAAAGGGACAGTCAAACTCATAAATCTAAAACAAACTGACAACGCCATGGCTAAAAATAAAAAAGACAAACAGAAAAACAATAGTACACACGACACAACATAGAAAACTAAAGAATAAAATATGGATAAAAATTTAAAACATCCCCGATTAAAATTTGGATAAAAATTAAAAACATCCCCAATTAAAATCGAACTGAGTGATCGAGCTCACTCAGTTCATGCATGGTACAAAGGAAAGGATTAGACCACGACTCGGTCGCTGTCCGACCCTTGGTGTTGACCAAATCAACAGACTTGGTCACGGTCCAACTGAGTGATCTATCTCACTCAGTTCATATCAGTATTAGCAGATACTTGATATGTATGGTGGGGACGTTACTATACCTAAATGGAAGGTATAGTATCTGTGAACCCGCAACACAGATGGCGACTTAACTTCCCATACATGTAATCAAGTATCCAATGCTATTACTGATATGTTATGTTTATAAAATAACTACTGAAAAACCTACCACAATAATTAAAATAAAAACATTGCATCCAAGTTTCCTGGTAAAAAGTGAAATATTTTTTTTTATTAAAGTACAAATGTACTCAGTAGTCCAGTTTTAGTTGGTTTCCTTGAAGGTTTTCAAAAGGATCCAAGAATATGTCACCGTTTGGGTAAATACAATGCGACAGTAACTCAACAATAGAGTAAAACCAAAAGAAAGCTATGAAACTGTAAAACCAAAAGAAAGCTATGAAACTGTCAAAGTACAGTCTTTCCCAATAAACAATTATGGTATCTAATGCAATATGGTTCTTCTTTTTGCCTTGCAAGTCTTTGCATGAAAAATGACACATTTATGTCATACAAATGCTGGTCAGATTACCTCCACATAGCTTTGAAATCACTATCAAATGTTGATTATTGTCTAATGATAATGTACCTTCATTTTAAAGGTATACTGTGCACAAAACATAACAGGTCACAATCTTCTTGATCCGAGGTTACACAAGAGTCAGATGACAGACAGTGCCATTACTATATACTAGTAGTACAAGTTAGTAGGTACTTATTTCATGATGTAGGTGTTAAAAGGTCACTGTAAGCTAGTTCCACTTTGCTTTGTTTCAAACACTGACAGGAGTACCATGGCTGTTTTTGAAAAGTTTAAAAGAGGCTTGGATGTAAAATGATGTATGCCAATGTAGAATGTCTTAGTGACCCATTTTGTATTTTGCTTGTAATTGGTATTATAAAGCATATGCTTACAGACTTGATTTGACTGTTGGAAATTAACCATGAAATGTTAGATACATACACCCTACACACTATTACTGCCTTCTAAGACTGATAAAAACCACATATGATGAGAATGAACTACAAACTTAACAGCAAATATACAGAAGAAACATTAGACCAAGAAATTTATAAGACTGGAAAGCAAATTTTCTCAGAATGAAAGAAACATTAATCAGGTGTTAAGTGTGTTGATCATTGCATCTATAACTGTAAGATAATGCTGCTAAAATTGATGAAAAGCTGCAACCCTATCTAGTCACTGAGAAGTGCTACACTGTTAATTTATAAGCAGCACATAATCAGTAACAAGAAAGGCTGTTAACTTGTTAATTTTTGACAGCAGTACTTTAAGAAGTTAAAATGTTTACTCCAGATTTTTTAAGAAAATAAGAACTACACAAGAGAAAAAAGAAAACTGCACTTCCATTAGACCAGTACATCAAGCCCTTATAAAGAAATTAACATTCTGTCCCCAACTACTTTACATACAACTCTCAATATTACCCTCATCTACTCAATTTTTCCTTTTTCTCCCTATAGAACATATATCCATACATACCACTCTCATTATTTACCCTCACCCTTCCTCCATTTTTCTCATATCCATACCAACCTTAACCACCTATGTTAGCCTACTTTGTGTGTTAAATATCCCCATGAAAATGTGTTAGTTGATGAAAAGATTTTAATCATGAAGTACCAGGCATGGAAGAATGAAAAAAAAACAATACTGAAAGAAGATCTAAACTTTTCAACATATACATTATTTTTTTTAATATTGAGCCAATTTGGAGTTGTAGTTTTTATTTCAATATTAAATGGTTATCATTATTTTGAAAATTAAGGTAACAGCCAAAGTTACAATAAGCCAAAATGTGTGATGTAAATTTTAATTAAAGAAATTATCCTTGGATAACCATTTTGAAGCCAAAATATATATATTTAATCAAAAGGTGTAAAAAATATTTGAAAATAAATGAAAGAAAATAGTCTAAATTAAAAATTGCCAAAAGTTTAAAAAATGCCAAATGGTACAAAAGTACCTGTCTGCTAATGTACTAGCCAGCTGGCCTGAGGGTTATCTGGACTTTAAGGTGCTAGTTCACCGAAACAAATGGCCGCAGTGACCACCAGTCTCTTCCTTTTGGAGTACCAATTTTAGAGTCTCTGATTTGACTAAAGCATGACTAATACAGCCAATATATAAAAAAAAAACGGACCCAGTTAACAAATTAAAGCCCATCCCCAATTAAAATTTAGATAAAAAGTTAAATACATTCCCAATTTACCTTTTAAAAACATCCCCAAAAGATAAACACTTCCGCAATTAAATTTGGATAAAAAGTTAAAAACATTCCCAATTAAAATATGGATAAAAATTTAAAACAATCCTGATTAAAATTTGGATAAAAATTAAAAACATCCCCAAAAGATAAAAACTTCCTCAATTAAATTTGGATAAAAGTTAAAAACATCCCCAATTAAAATATGGATAAAAATTTAAAACATTCCCAATTAAAATTTGGATAAAAATTAAAAACATTCCCAATTAAAATATGGATAAAAATTTAAAACATCCCCGATTAAAATTTGGATAAAATTAAAAACATCCCCAATTAAAATATGGATAAAAATTTAAAACATTCCCGATTTTTAAAATTTGGATAAAAATTAAAAACATCCCCAATTAAAATTTGGATAAAAAGTGAAAAACATTCCCGATTAAAATTTGGATAAAAAGTTAAAAACATCCCCAATTAAAATATGGATAAAAATTTAAAACATTCCCAATTAAAATTTGGATAAAAATTAAAAACATCCCCAATTAAAATATGGATAAAAATTTAAAACATTCCCGATTAAAGTTTGGATAAAAAGTTAAAAACATCCCCAATTAAAATATGGATAAAAATTTAAAACATCCCCGATTAAAATTTGGATAAAAATTAAAAACATCCCCAATTAAAATCGAACTGAGTGATCGAGCTCACTCAGTTCATGCATGGTACAAAGGAAAGGATTAGACCACGACTCGGTCGCTGTCTGACCCTTGTGTTGACCAAATCAACAGACTTGGTCACGGTCCAACTGAGTGATCTATCTCACTCAGTTCATATCAGTATTAGCAGATACTTGATATGTATGGTGGGGACGTTACTATACCTAAATGGAAGGTATAGTATCTGTGAACCCGCAACACAGATGGCGACTTAACTTCCCATACATGTAATCAAGTATCCAATGCTATTACTGATATGTTATGTTTATAAAATAACTACTGAAAAACCTACCACAATAATTAAAATAAAAACATTGCATCCAAGTTTCCTGTGGTAAGAAGTGAAATATTTTTTTTTTATTAAAGTACAAATGTACTCAGTAGTCCAATTTTAGTTGGTTTCCTTGAAGGTTTTCAAAAGGATCCAAGAATAAGTCACCGTTTGGGTAAATACAATGCGACAGTAACTCAACAATAGAGTAAAACCAAAAGAAACTGTAAGCTAGTTTTAAAAGGGGCCAATATAACAAAACATGATACAATTTCAAATGCAGAAACCATTATGGCCTGATCTATGTAAAAAAAAAAACAAGCGAAAAAAACAATTCGAAATGATTACCATTGAATTTAAAGTGAATCTCAAAACCGACAGGAATCACCATACCCCAAAACATAATTCAGCAGATGGAGAGTTGTCTCATTGACACTCATACCACATCTTCTTATATCTATAGAATTACTATACACTAAAATATTATTCTGAAGGAATCAATATACCCAGATATATTATTACAAGCCAACCAGTCTCTTTAGTATGTATTGCTACTAAATGTTGTGTACCAAGCAGATACATAGCAAATACCAGCTTTTAGTCTTGTGTGGTCTGACCCAGCCAGGGAGGAAAACTCAAAATAACTGAAACAAGCTTTTTTTTAAAAAGCTGTTCTAAATATCATTTTAAAGAAACAAAAATAAGTTCAAATTAATGTAATTTATTAAAATGAGAAATGATTAATGTAGCAATCACCTTGTATAATACTGTTACCAATATGGTAATATTGAAAAAAACATACACCCTGCTTTAAAAAACCCTCATACATATTGTATGGAAGAATCATAGGTGTTTAATTGTTACAGAAATTTCAACTTTACAATCTATTCCACTTGAAAAAAGTAAAAAAAATAATAATATATTACATTTTTTTGTGACTACTAAACATACAAGTAAAACAATATTAGCATTCTATAAAATATACCATTCTTTTAAATGCATTATGAAAGACTATTTGACATTTCTTTTAAACTATTGCAAAAGAATTCACTGGCTAAAATCACGAGGAGCAACATTCAATTTCATGGGCAGGGTGTTAGATATTGTTTTAAAGCTGAGAAAAAAATTTACAAAGTCACAAGATTTACCATTAAATTCATAAACAAGTTAAAAAAATCTTTTCTACAAAAAATAAGAGTTGTCTCCTATTTGCATAAGCCTTATCATGAAATACTGTTACCAAAAGTAACTACAAATATGGGAGATAACTCATTAAACTTAAAAATGAAGTCATGATTGTGAGGAAGGGGTGTTTAATATCAGATAAAATTGAGAATGGAAACACTTTGGAGATGATGATGACGTAAATATAATTTGAAATCACCATGTCAGACCAAACCACTTAATGCATTATCTAGACTTATGTTTACAAGCTGATTTTATTCAGAGCTCTAAATAATACTGTCATCTTACTTTATTTACATCTGATATAGCATTTCTAACATAAAATATATAACAATTATAAGTAAACCAATACATTCTTATTTATTGCAGGCCTTCCATGCAGTGAATAAACAAGCTCATATGAAGAGATAAGCATTGTAAGCAGTGTATTCCCTCCCCTTAACCCTAAATCTCAGCCTGCTAGTTTCCATTCTCACAACTTGTGCTCAGTTTGTTAAATTCAAAAACAAGTTAAAATCTTTTTATAAAAAAATTAAGAGTTGTCTCCTATTTGCATCAGCCTTATCACTTAATACTGTTACCAAAAGTACCTTCAAATATGGGAGATAACTCATTAAACTTTAGGAGTAGTTATCTGGAATTATCTGTAGTGATTTGGATGAAGAGTTGTCTCATTGTCAACATTTCACATCTTCTTATATTTATTTACTCATAATAGGACAGTAGGAAGTTAGAACAGGAGTAAAACAATATGCCCCCCCCAACTAAAAGGGCATAAAAATAAATTTTAACCAATGGCAGCTGGTTGTTCTCACAAGTCACATCAAAGTCTTACATTAAACACCTAGTACATGTATTAATTAAGACTATTTAGGGGGAACTGTAGGCCTATGAAATTCGAAAGTAATCAACATATATGGTTTAAAAGAATAAATCTTTACAACTGGCTCTCCCCCTCTTTCTATCTCTCAGAGTAAACATAATTATATTACTACATATTTTTTTGTCAATAAGTGTTTCCAAGTTCCTCAGATCAACAGAATCCGTTCTTCTGCTTCAGTTGATTTTTAAATTAACAAGCACGCTTTGTCTACAAATAGAAAATAAAATTTCATTCAAAACATGTAAACTAAAATTCACAAAAAATTATATATAATGTGGATGTCAGAAGATATTTACATTTTATCCATATATTGGGTAACCAGGAGACAGAGGCTGAGGAAATTCTTCATATAAAGCAGTTCAGAATTGTATCAAATCTTATGGCATCTTAAGTATGAAATGCCACCATTGTACTTACATTTTGCTTCAGATTTGTTTAAAATAAACATGTCAATTTTTTCAGGCACCATGGATTAAAAATTTTCATTCAACCAAAGATTTGATGGATAAGGACAATATACGCCTTCAAAATAACGCCTTCAAACTAGTTTAACCCTGCCACTCTGTATGTGCCAGTTATTCAGTGGTTAATGTTTGTTGCTGTGTAACATATTTGTTTTGTTCATTATTTTGGACATGAATTAGGCAATTTGTTTTCTTGACTGAATTTTTTTACAATTTTCATTTTTTGGCCAATTTATAGCTAACGTAACATGTATGTGGTATGGGTTTTACTCATTTTTGAAGGCAGAATTGTGACCTATAGCTGTTAATTTATATGTCATTTGGTTTTTTGGAGAGTTTTCCAAATTGCAATCATACCACATCTTCATATTTCTATATCTGTAATTAGGTATTGTATTATTATAGAAGCAATAAACTAGAACCGTTCATTATCTTTAATGTTACCTTGAAACAAGGATTTTGTTACCGTCAACATACATACCTTAAGGTTGATATTATTTTACATCCAGGTCCTACTTTCCTTAGATTTTACTTCAATAAATATCCAGGATAACTGAAAAAAAAATGAATCCTTAACTGTGATGGTAGTAAAAATACTTATTGAAGGCCGTATGTTGACCAATAGTTGTTAACTTGTATATCTTTTAGTCTCTGGTGGAGTCAGTTGTCTCATTGACAATTAATTACCACATCTTATTTCGATATCTATACATGTATATGAAATTTAGTCAATTTTATCAACATCTAATCATAGCAGTTAATACAGATAAATAAGATATACTATTGCTAAAGTGACATATAGGTCCAATGGGCCAGGTGTAAATATCAAATTGCTATGAATATACATGTAATTGTTTAGATGTATGTGATGATACACAAATATTATTGCAATATATAATATATAAACCTATAGATATATTATCTAATCAATACATCTTTCTATAATAGGAAGCAATTTTTTTTTTAAAATACAAATATAAGAGCAGTTTGAACACCAGAAAGAGAGAGAGGAAGATATATAGAAAGAGAAAGAGAGTGAGAGAGAATAGTGTGGTGAGTTTTCAATACATTGAATTTTATTTTAGTATTTTTAGTAAATACAGCATTTTCATTTATAACATATATAATATTAAATGTAAAATATTTACATAATGTATGTAATACATATTTTATTCATAACTGTTAATTGTGACCTGTGGAACAGGAACTGTACCCTTGCTTTTCTTTCAGGAGCACCAATGTTTTTAAAATTCTCTATTTTATTGGGTTAGTTACTCAATCTGGTTTTCTGGTTAGTGTCAGATTTCTCCCTTAGAAATTTATCCCTTTTCTACACTAAAATGCGAACTTGTACATCAAAATCATAGCTGCTGAAATGAAATGACTAGACATCTACTACATGTACCTTATGCATATTTACCTTGTCTTTCGAATGTTAAAGCTTCATGCAGACCCAGTTGTGATGTTCCTCATCTGGGAGATTAATCAGTATATAATCATTCTTCCTTTTTACAAGGATAGGTTGTTGGCATATCTCTCAATCCCAAACCTGAAGAACCAGAGAATGTTTACTCAAGCTTTATTTCATTTAGATCAATTGCAGACCAAGGCTGAAGAGACAAATCTACCAAAAATTTCATATCAGAGTTTTCTTCTCCTAGACATCCTTTGAAGGCTGATGACCATCATCCAGCGGGCTATTTAACCCATAACTGGGGCAAGGTTGATGAGTGTAGGGATGTCCGCATGTCGATCAGCCTACACACTTTATCTCTAGGGACCTTGCTACTCCGAGATCCTCTACAGTAAAGCCTAGGACACTAGATCCTAGTTACCATGTGCTGTCACGGGGAGGCACTGTAGAAGTCTTGTTAGTGTAGAGGCTATGTACTGGAAGGAAAGACTTACGCACTCAGCTTTCTTTTCACCTATGAATATAAGCTATCCAGCGGCAGTGTAAGAGTCTATGACTCCCAACCACACTAGACGCATACACAAACCTGTGGTAACACCACCAGCACACAAAAAAAAGGGGTCATTATTTCATTTTAGAAAAAAAGGTTTATTTATTTAAATTAAGAAAAAGAAATTGTTATTTATTCAAATTTAAAAAAAGAAATTGTTATTTATTCAAATTTAAAAAAAATGGTTATTTATTCAAATCTAATAAAAAGTAAGGTTTATTTATTTATATATTTTAAAAAAGGAAGGATTATTTATTTAAATTTTTAAAAAGGAAGGTTTATTTATTTAGATTTAGAAAAAGGAATGGTTATTTATCTAAAAACTAGAAAAGGAATTGTTATTTATTTAAAATCCAGAAAAGAAAGTGTTATTTATTTTAATTCAGAAAAGAAAATGTTATTTCTTTAAAATCTAGAAAAGAACGTGTTATGTATTTAAATTCAAAAACAAAAGTGTTCATTATTTTGAAATTTATAATGCATTTCATCCAAAAGTACAGGGTTATTTGTACTTCACAAACTTTAAAGCAACTAAACAGTATCAGAACAGTGTGAAATTACAACACCAACACATTACTTACTTCCCCTCCTTACCCAGCAACTCTCTATTACACTAGGCCATGGAGTAGCCCTCCCCAACCTCCAAGCCCTCATATAGACCGGACTCTCATGGGTTAACCCTCCCCTACCCCAAGCCCTTAAAAACAAGTCCCTGGATTTCCATGGGTTAATCCTCCCTGACCCAAAAACAATTAAAAACAAGTCCCTGGATTTCCATGGGGTAACACTCCCAGACCCCCAATCCCTTAAAAACAAGTCCCTGGACTTCCATGGGGTAACCCTTCCCGACCCCCATCCCTTAAAAACAAGTCCCTGCATGGACTCCCATGGGGTAACCCTCCCTGACAAAAAAAAAACTTAAAATAAGTCCCTGGATTCCCATGGGGTAACACTCCCAGACCCCTAATCCCTTAAAAACAAGTCCCTGGACTTCCATGGGGTAACCCTTCCCGACCCCCATCCCTTAAAAACAAGTCCCTGCATGGACTCCCATGGGGTAACCCTCCCTGACCCCCGATCCCTTAAAAACAAGTCCTTGGACTCCCATGGGTTAACCCTCCCCAATCCCCATCCCTTTAAAACAAGATCCTGGACTCCCATGGGGTAATCCTCCCCGACCCCTAATCCCATAAAAACAAGTGCCTGGACTCCCATGTGGTAACCCTCCCCGACCCCCAAGCCCTTAAAAACAAGTCCCTGGACCCCCATGGGATAGCCCTCCCTGACCCCCATGCCCTAAAAAATAAGTCCCTGGACTTGTTTTGGGTTAACTATCCCCTACCCTGTTTCCCTTAAATACAAGTGTCTGGAGTCTCACTCTCCCTTTCATCCGACCCCTAGGCTTCTCCTCTAAGACCTCTGAGCTCTTAAATTCCAGTTCCTGGATGTTGCCTTATTCCACCCAAGCTGCTCCAAAGCTCAGTCCCAGGTCAACTATATATAAAGCTGTTGCTATGTGGGTCGAGGGGATAATTAAAGAAAACGAAGAAGAAAACATCAGCAAGCCAGTATAACCTTTACCTTTTATTCTATCCATATTGTGATTGGGTATGGTGATCGGGTATAGTGATGGGTTATAGTGATGGGGTATAGTGATTGGGTTTGGTGATTGGGTATAGTGATGGGGTATAGTGATGGGGAATAGTGATTGGGTTTAATGATTGGTTATAGTGATGGGGTATAGTGATGGGGTATGGTGATTGGGTTTCATGTCTAGTTTATAGGTAATGTTCTACTGACTTGCTAGTGTTCAATTTTTAAACAATTTAAAAAAAAAAGTAAATAATGTATTCATGTTGCAATCAGACGCTATAATATTGTTAATTTCAAGTTGTTGGAAGTCCAAATCTCAGTGAAACATTAAAATTTTCAAACTAATTTAGTTATTGTGAGCTAAACTTTGATATCTAAATTTAGGAAATGGAATGGTTATTTATTCAAATTTGGAAAAAATTAACAGTTATTCATTTTAATTCAGAAAAAGATAATTACTTTAAAAAAGCATTTTTACTCAACAATTACAAGGATATATTTTAATGCTTCTTTAATAAATTTTAGTGATTTGTTTGAAATTTAATAAAGAAAAAAAAATATTATTAAATTTTGTTTGAAATCTAAAATCTTTTGTTTTTGTTGTTAAAATTAAATAAATTTTGATGTTTTTATTCAAAATATTTAAAAGAAAAATTCCCGTAAAAATAATGTATCGGCCATTACTTCCATCACGACATAATTCAATTCGGCCTTCCCATGAAAATAATGTATCCATTACTTCCATCACGACATAATTTAATTCCGCCTTCCCATGAAAATAATGTATCCATTACTTCCATCACGACATAATTCAATTCAGCCTTCCCATGAAAATAATGTATCCATTACTTCCATCACGACATAATTCAATTCGGCCTTCCCATGAAAATAATGTATCCATTACTTCCATCACGACATAATTCCATTCCGCCTTCCCATGAAAATAATGTATCCATTACTTCCATCACAACATAATTCGATTCGGCCTTCCCATGAAAATAATGTATCCATTACTTCCATCACGACATAATTCCATTCCGCCTTCCCATGAAAATAATGTATCCATTACTTCCATCACGACATAATTCAATTCGGCCTTCCCATGAAAATAATGTATCCATTACTTCCATCACGACATAATTCAATTCCGACTTCCCATGAAAATGATGTATCCATTACTTCCATCACGACATAATTCAATTCCGCCTTCCCATGAAAATGATGTATCCATTACTTCCATCACGACATAATTCGATTCGGCCTTCCCATGAAAATAATGTATCCATTACTTCCATCACGACATAATTCGATTCGGCCTTCCCATGAAAATAATGTATCCATTACTTCAATCACGACATAATTCAATTCCGCCTTCCCATGAAAATAATGTATCCATTACTTCCATCACGACATAATTCAATTCCGCCTTCCCATGAAAATAATGTATCCATTACTTCCATCACGACATAATTCAGTTCCGCCTTCCCATGAAAATAATGTATCCATTACTTCCATCACGACATTATTCAGTTCCGCCTTCCCATGAAAATAATGTATCCATTACTTCCATCACGACATAATTCAATTCCGCCTTCCCATGAAAATAATGTATCCATTACTTCCATCACGACATAATTCAATTCCGCCTTCCCATGAAAATAATGTATCCATTACTTCCATCACGACATAATTCAATTCGACCTTCCCATGAAAATAATGTATCCATTACTTCCATCACGACATAATTCAATTCCGCCTTCCCATGAAAATAATGTATCCATTACTTCCATCACGACATAATTCGATTCGGCCTTCCCATGAAAATAATGTATCCATTACTTCCATCACGACATAATTCGATTCCGCCTTCCAATGAAAATAATGTATCCATTACTTCCATCACGACATAATTCCATTCCGCCTTCCCATGAAAATAATGTATCCATTACTTCCATCACGACATAATTTAATTCCGCCTTCCCATGAAAATAATGTATCCATTACTTCCATCACGACATAATTCAATTCCGCCTTCCCATGAAAATAATGTATCCATTAATTCCGCCTTCCCATGAAAATAATGTATCCATTACTTCCATCACGACATAATTCGATTCGGCCTTCCCATGAAAATAATGTATCCATTACTTCCATCACGACATAATTCGATTTCGCCTTCCCATGAAAATAATGTATCCATTACTTCCATCACGACATAATTCAATTCCGCCTTCCCATGAAAATAATGTATCCATTAATTCCGCCTTCCCATGAAAATAATGTATCCATTACTTCCATCACAACATAATTCAGTTCCGCCTTCCCATGAAAATAATGTATCCATTACTTCCATCACGACATAATTCAGTTCCGCCTTCCCATGAAAATAATGCATCCATTACTTCCATCACGACATAATTCCATTCCGCCTTCCCATGAAAATAATGTATCCATTACTTCCATCACGACATAATTCAATTCCGCCTTCCCATGAAAATAATGTATCCATTACTTCCATCACGACATAATTCAATTCCGCCTTCCCATGAAAATAATGTATCCATTAATTCCGCCTTCCCATGAAAATAATGTATCCATTACTTCCATCACGACATAATTCGATTCGGCCTTCCCATGAAAATAATGTATCCATTACTTCCATCACGACATAATTCAATTCCGCCTTCCCATGAAAATAATGTATCCATTACTTCCATCACGACATAATTCAGTTCCGCCTTCCCATGAAAATAATGTATCCATTACTTCCATCACGACATAATTCAATTCCGCCTTCCCATGAAAATAATGTATACATTACTTCCATCACGACATAATTCAGTTCCGCCTTCCCATGAAAATAATGTATCCATTACTTCCATCACAACATAATTCAATTCCGCCTTCCCATGAAAATAATGTATCCATTACTTCCATCACGACATAATTCAGTTCCGCCTTCCCATGAAAATAATGTATCCATTACTTCCATCACAACATAATTCAGTTCCGCCTTCCCATGAAAATAATGTATCCATTACTTCCATCACGACATAATTCAATTCCGCCTTCCCATGAAAATAATGTATCCATTACTTCCATCACGACATAATTCAGTTCCGCCTTCCCATGAAAATAATGTATCCATTACTTCCATCACGACATAATTCAATTCCGCCTTCCCATGAAAATAATGTATCCATTACTTCCATCACGACATAATTCAATTCCGCCTTCCCATGAAAATAATGTATCCATTACTTCCATCACGACATAATTCAATTCCGCCTTCCCATGAAAATAATGTATCCATTACTTCCATCACGACATAATTCAGTTCCGCCTCCCCATGAAAATAATGGATCCATTACTTCCATCACGACATAATTCAGTTCCGCCTTCCCATGAAAATAATGCATCCATTACTTCCATCACGACATAATTCAGTTCCGCCTTCCCATGAAAATAATGCATCCATTACTTCCATCACGACATAATTCAGTTCCGCCTTCCCATGAAAATAATGCATCCATTACTTCCATCACGACATAATTCAGTTCCGCCTTCCCATGAAAATAATGTATCCATTACTTCCATCACGACATAATTCAGTTCCGCCTTCCCATGAAAATAATGTATCCATTACTTCCATCACGACATAATTCAGTTCCGCCTTCCCATGAAAATAATGTATCCATTACTTCCATCACGACATAATTCAATTCCGCCTTCCCATGAAAATAATGTATCCATTACTTCCATCACGACATAATTCAATTCTGCCTTCCCATGAAAATAATGTATCCATTACTTCCATCACGACATAATTCAATTCCGCCTTCCCATGAAAATAATGTATCCATTACTTCCATCACGACATAATTTAATTCTGCCTTCCCATGAAAATAAGGTATCCATTACTTCATCACGATTTCATCAAAATCCGGAAGATGTTCTGTGTTTCTCAACCACTATCCAGTCTATCAGAAACATTCTGAAATTAAACTGAAGAAAGGATTAAAATACCTGAAAAAAAACTATTAATTATTATATATGCATAGATATTACAGTGTATTTTTTTTTTTTTTTTTTTTTTTTTTTTTATAAAAGTAGAATGTTTGTCACCACTAAATTATCAGAGACCATCTTTCCAACACATTACTTCAAATTAAAATTAAATATATTGCAGGTTACTTTTGATATTAATTATAATAAACATGAAATAATTTTTTTTTTATCACAAATCTGCAATGTTTTGTGTTTGAATCAGTCCCAATAAAATATCTCAATGAAATGTTACTTTTAACTTTCAGGGAAAAAACTACAGACCAAAATATTAAAAAAGTATAGACTTTTGCATAAAATACCAAGTAATGTGAGGAAACCAATCGTATGCAGGAAAAGCTCAGTTGTAGTGACATTTATTCTCGGTATTACTAGTGACAGATAAGTACTGAAACTTGTACTTACAAGAGATCTAAACACCTCTACAACTATAACCTTCACTGGACAATTGTGAGTTCTAAAATAAAATGAGTATGGATGTCATGCAGTCAGATAAAGCAGAGGTATCTACTGCGCCAACTGTAGGAAATTTTATTTTTTTACCAGTGTATGTCATTTTGTTTTACTATATACTGCAACTCCAAGAACTTTTTTTGTTGGTGACCGTCTTTGTGTGATTTTTTTTTGTGTGTGAATTTTTTACGTGTGAATTTTTTGCGTGTGAATTCGTTGTGTGTGAATTTGTTGTGTGTGAATTTTTTTGTATGTGAATTTTTAGTGTGTGAATTCGTTGTGTGTGAATTTTTAGTGTGTGAATTTTTTTGTATGTGAATTTTTAAGTCAGTTGCGTTGTATGTTTACCCAATTTTGGCTCCTCCGTCGTAATTATTGTAATGTTAACCAATTATGTCAATAAAAAGAAACAAGTAAGGCAAATACCACCGGTTTTCAATTTGTTCAGGTTGTCATAATGGAGTGGACCATTTGACTTAACCAGGTTTTATAGATTCCCCCTTTTTTAATTTACCATGAAGTCTATGAAAATAGATATGGCACTATGGAATGATTTTTAAGGTCATATTCAAAGAGGAGACCCTCAAGGTTGATCAAGGATGTCAAGGTCAGAGTCATGCCCTTCAGAACGATGTTCATAATACAGCATCTATACTAAAATAAAAACCAAAATTTGAATGATGTAAAATTTTTATAAACAACTGGTCTGAAGAAAAAAGTTATAAAAATAAAAAAAAAAAAAATTATGAAAGCCAAAGACAAAATAAAAATTGAATAAATTCATTAATATTGACTTTAAAATCTATTGAAACAGTTATACATTTAATCTGACTCTAAATTTAATTGCATTAACCAATTTTCCTTTAAATAGTAAATTTCTAGTAGCTCAGAAATACCAAACTGTTCTGAAAATTACTAGAATTATAAACATTCCTAAATAACGTCCCTCCACAGAACAGTACACAATACCCTTAAGAAATCTGTCTCTCTGCTCTCTATTATTATCTCGTTCATTCATTCATTCATTCACACATCTTCCAGACAACCTATTTAGGAAGTATCATGTTAGTTATCCCACCCAGGTTAGTTCTTGATACTTTGTGAATAAAATGGTTTTATATTGATGTACCAGACATGGAGGGATGATTAAACAAGAAGTTTCATTTACCAGGTTTCCAGGAAAGGTGTTTTATTTTACATTTTACAAAAAAGTTTAGAAAAAATCCAAACTAAAACAAGTCATGTTTATCAAAAAGAAAAAGATATTGTAAGATGGCAACCAAAGCATCTGACCTTTCTAAATCTTAATTTCTAAGACCTTGGGAATTTGAAACTTTTCTGATCTCAGTGATTTACTGATTCGTTTCAGTTGTACATTCGTCTCTACATCTTCTATATAGTTGGTTTTATCCCACAAAACAGATCTCGTCTTGCTGATAATTTTTAAATTCTTTTCAAATTTTTCTCTCTCTTAGTCTATAAGTTTTTATTCTATCTCTCTATAATATAGTTTTTAAATTTTTCTCTCTCTATAATATAGTTTTTAAATTTTTCTCTCTCTATAATCTAGTTTTTTCCATCTATTTATAATTCATAGTTTTTTCTATCTATAAATAGTATATGTCCAAAATATGGTAAAAAAAAAGGTCATTAAAAGGGAAACAACTCCAAAAAATTTTGACTGACAAGGTTGATGATCGGTACCAAATTTCTTCTGTGTTTTGTTTTCAAAATCTGATCCATATCAAATTTGAAGGTGTGTGTTACTGATAAAGTCAGGTGTGTTGAGTTCAATGATGATGTCATGTGATATTTACATGTTTTACCTCGGGTATAGTAAAATCCTGAATTCCCACCAAAATACTGTACAAAATTAATACCCTATTTCTATGATTACTGTACATATGAAGGTCTCTGATATCCTAATGATGATAACATACTACAACAACATTGTACATTTACCTTTGGTAACATACAATGTCTGACTTAAATAAAAATTGTATTAAACAATCATGCTTTTATTTACATATATACATATATATACAAAGAAAGTACGGGTAGAGTACTTGCGGTTTGGGATAAGACTGAACAGGAAGTGGGGAACTCGGGGAGTAAGACTAAGGGCAGGTTTACTCATATCTTTTTATAGTTTTCATTTTTGCCAGAGAATTCCTAACCTGTTATGACCTATTAAAAGACCAAACTGTCAATGAAGTGTTCAAGATACAATCATCAATAAAGCATCAACCAACCGATCAATCAATACCATCAATCATTCATTTATTACTTGTCAGGTAATCTGGGGGCAACTGGCTAAAAGGGACAAAACTAACAAAAATACAAATTTAACCTACTCTTCTCAACGACACACAATACTAAGCTGAAACATCCGACACCTCAAACTGTACCCTCTTAAGGTCCTCCAAAAACCATTCAGACAATGACTCTTCATGAAATGCCTCCTGAACCAAACTCTCCTCATAGCTGCTCTGCCTTCCTCATCCCAAATCACAACTCTATCATGCTCATCAGTAAAGACCTCGTCCTCCTCCAGAGACACAGCTCCTCCACATCACTTACACCTTCTTCTAAATCCACAGGACTACAGCAAGGTAAAACCCTGGAGATTACATACTGCATCTGCAGATTTCGACCCTCACTTTCCAAGTTTGCGCCAAACATCTGCAGAGTCTCATCATCACTCTCCAACCTTTGTTTTACCTCACTATAATCCTCGGATAGGGCCTCCACCTCCTCTGATACCTCAATAACCCTCCTTTCCAGATCCTCCCACCACTCATCAGCCTGCTGCTGCTCCTCATCCCAGGTTGAGAAAAGGTCAGCATCATCTGTATCGAAAACCAACTCATGTTCCTCTACCTCCTCAAACACCGCTGTATCATTTTCAACAGTGTCATCCAAAGTAGAAATGACTTCTACCTCAAATGGCATTGCTGAAAACAAGGCAACACGGGGTGCTTCCACCAAACACTGCTCCAGGTCAGCAGCTCTTGGTAGCTCAGGAGACTCTACCACAGGGGAAGGAACATCACGACACAAACCTTGAACCTGGGGTGACCTCTCTGGCTCATCACATGGTCTAACCGAAGGACCATACGGACACAGACCTACAAAGTCTACAAACTCTCTCACTATACATAGTATACCAATCATTTTCTTGCTTTTTTTGTCGTTTTGTCTGAAAATACAGAAAAGTAAAAGGATCTTAGTGATGTTTGTTAATTAATAGCTTCGCTGAGTGCAGCCTGATACGACTGCAGTAGTTGAACCCTGAACAGTTTGCAAGTTTGGACACAACATTCAAGCTTGATACTGTCTGAATCTAGATTGTGATCAAATTTTTGACATAATATATAGGTTTCTCACAAAAAATAAATGTGGTGAAATATCTTTAAAAAAAAAATGAAATGGGTTAAAATATTTGTATTTACTTTCATTTGAAGAATTCTTGCTATTGTGCAATACTGTGCAATTGAAGATTGCTTGCTTTGGTGCAATACTATGAAATTGAAGTTTTCCTGCTATTGCACAATACTTTATATAATAGTTTACACATCTCTTGTCATATCAGTATTCTTTGCTTTAATATACAAACAAGAAATATAAATCAATTTCGGAAACTAGATGTGTCAAAGTGACAGGAATGGCCCCGTCTCAAAAAGTTGAAAGATCTGCAATTTCAATAACACATGTGGACACAAACATGATGGTAATCTCACATATAAAAAATTTGTAAGGGTTCCGCAGAACCCAGTGGCTCGCCTACTTTTGCTGTAAATTGCAGGCTCAACATAAATGAGGAAAAAAATCAATAAAAATATTCTGCTTGATACTATCTTTTGATAGTAGGAAGCTTCTCTCCAAGTTTGGTAAAAATCTAGGATAGTTTATGAATCTAATAAATGTTTTAAAAACTTTAACCGCAGACTGGATGTAATGTTAACTGGAATAAAAACTTAGTCCATTCATAAGTGAAATACAGATACACAGGTACAAAATATTAACAAAATTTCCTTCTAGATACTAGCTTATGATTGTAAACAAGCTTCTGTCCAAGTTTGGTGCAAATTAAAAATAGTATAAGAAAGTTATATATAAAAAAAAAATTTAACCACAGAGTGAATGTGTTGTTTCCTGGCAGAAAATCTATGCCCATTTTAAGTAAAATACGGAAAAAATGGATTTATTGTTTTACAAAATTTACTTCTGGATACTATCTTATGATCATAAACAAGCTTCTGTCCAAGTCTGGTAGAAATCAAGTATAGTTTAAGAAAGTTATTAAAATTTTAAAAACTTTAACCACAGAGGGAATGTAATGTTTTCCCGCAGAAAAACTATGTCCATATATAAGTAAAATACAGAAAAAATGGAATATCATTTTCACAAAATTTACTTCTGGATACTATCTTATGATCATAAACAAGCTTCTGTCCAAGTTTGGTAGAAATCCAGTATGGTTTAAGAAAGTTATTAAAATTTCAAAAACTTTAACCATGTGCAGAGTGAATATTTGTGGACGCCGCCGACGATGACGATGGAATGTAGGATCGCTTATTCTCGCTTTTTTCGACTAAAGTCGAAGGCTCGACAAAAATCAGCTCAGAATCTGGAGGCATATAGAAGAAAAGTCTGTATAACTGTGATTTTCAACAATTTTCAAAGTTGTAAACCCTTAATTTTGGCAAAATTTAGCAGAGCGGAATGAAACTTTATTTAACTTGATCTGCAACTCATCATGAATAACTCACATATCAAAAATTAGTCCAATATCTGAAAGCATTTTGAAAAAAAGTCTGTATAACTATGATTTTAGACAATTTATCAAAGTCCATAGCCTGTAATTTTGGCAAAAATTAGCAGAGCGGAACAAAACTTAAACTTGATCTGTAACTCATCTTGGTTAACTCACATGCCAAAAATCATCACAATATCTGAAAGCATTTAGAAAAAAAGGTCTGTATAACTGTGATTTTATCAATTTGTCAAAGTCCAAAGCCCGTAATTTTGGCAAAATTTAGGCGAGCGGAACAAAACTTAAAATTGATCTGTAACTCATCATGATTTAACTCACATACTGAAGGCGTTGAGAAAAAAACTCAGTATAATGGTTTGTTGCGGAATGACGGAATTACAGACTTTCGGACAAGAGTAAAACTATATAGCATTGACAACTTCTTTGCAGGGCCATAAAAACGCATACAACATGATACCACAAAAAAATTCAATTTGATTCATATATCACAGTTAAAGATCTTCATATTGTTTCCTTTCTTCCCTACTTTTTTAGATGACATCCATTTCATGCACTTAACCAAGCACTTCACACTCATAGGCAACTAACTGATCAAAGGTTGCATGTATATGGACCAAAATGAGGTGGAATTTTTGGCTTTCAAGACAATAATATTTTGAGCCAATTTTTTTTTAAATTGAAACAACATTTGTAACTGGTAGCTAAGAGAGAATTATTATTAATCAATATTCCCTTTTTATAAATGTTTGAAACTAACAAAATTCATAGATACAACAAATAACATGAAATGGCATGGATAAATTTTTTTTAAAATACTTGATTATATATAGCATAGGATTTTTTCAATAAAAAAAATTCATCAGATTTAAAGTTTGAATGCATTGTGAAAATGAAGATTTCATCAATGAAATTTCAGTCATAGATTCTAAATATCCTTTTTATATTAGATACAAATTTTACTAAGTCTGATATTTTTTTTAATAAGTGAGACATTTCAACTGAGACACTACACAGGTGTCAAAAGGCATCATTATGGAGTAAAGGGGGTGGCGTCAAAAGGCGTCATTATGAAGGAAAAGGGATGGCGTCAAAAGGCTTCATTAGGGACTTATCATTTTTTACCTGGGAGTGGGGGCTGGTCATTTTGAAATCAAACATAAAATTTTCTTTATCCCCCCATAATATTTCACTATTTCTATGTGACACCCCCCCCCCCCCCCCCCCCGTGAAAACATTTAAAAAATATGATCCCCCTTTTATTAAACATGCCAAAATTTTAACATGCAAAACACTTATCAAAATGTTACTTCATGGAAATATTGCAAATCTTTTGGATTATGTCCAAAAACCGAATTTGCCTTGAAATAGGGCTCTTCCGTGACTAAAAGTAGGTAGAGCAAGTCAAATCTTTGTGAAGCTTTTTCTTACTTTTTTTTTCTAATTTTCTATATTGGGCTATTACAGAAAACTTGCTTCTAAGTAACTCTGTAAAAAAAGGAAACAGTAATAACACATAATTTACACAGGAATCTATTATATGTTTTACGTTAGGCTTTGGTGAAACCTCCATTGAGTCAATAAACTTGTATATGGATAGTTCATGTTTTCAGCATGAACAATTTAATTACTCATTTATTGTCACATTTCATTCTTAAATATGTGAATGTAACCCAAAAATTTTGATTTATTAACCTAAAAGTACAATTTTTGAGGGAAAAAGAACGTTAACTACATATTTCCACGTCCAAAAATATTGATCCCCCCTTTTGAATTTATAAAAAAATTGAACCCCCTATTTTATGACCAGCCCCCCTCCTAAATAAAAAATGATAAGTCCCTTATGGAGGAAAGGGTTAATACTTCTGACATTAATGTCTCCCCTGGATTAAATAGTGAGGATGAAAAGGTTATTTTCACAAGTATACAAAATATTTTGGCGATTTATTGTCGAGCCTTCGACTTTAGTCGAAAAAGCGAAACTAAGCAATCCTACAATCTGTTGTCGTCGGTGTCGTCATCGGCGTCTACAAATATTAACTCTGTGGTTAAAGTTTTTGAAATTTTAATAACTTTCTATTGCAGCTGTGAGGGTTTAAATAGGATATTAAAATTACAAAAGAGAGCTGCTAGATTAATACTAGAAACCGACCCTTTTGCCCCTTCTGAACTTTCAACAAGGGTTTTACAGTGATCTCAAGTCCCCAAGCTTTCGTTTGATACTAAAACTACCCAAATATTCCCACTATTGACAAATATACAGCTATGCAAAGGAACTATTTTGTTTAAAATATGTACTACTTTTTTGTATGCTCTTTTTGACCGGCCTGAATTAGTGGTTCTATACCTTACCAAAAAATAGAATAACTGAATAGTTCTAAAAATCTTTTGTGTATTCTGGACCATTCTTGTGAAACAATTTGCAAATACAGTTTAGAAATATTACAAATGTTAATTCTTTCAAATACAAAATAACATCTTTTATTGAAATTAACCTGTTGAAAATATATTGAGAGCTTATTGTCATGTTTATTTTTTCATAACATTTTATCAACTTGTATTGAACATTTTTATCATACTTGACTTTTATACCATAAATGTATATGCAACGTATATGTTTGAATTTTTAGATTTGTTAAATAGCTAACTGTGTAACTCTCTTAAAATAAAGAATTGTTAGGCCAAGGGTTTTTAATTTGTTGGTTTACAGATTTTCTTCATGAAAAAGTCGGGTCGGTCGGTCGGAAAAAAAATAAAAAAAAATATCTTTCAAGACAGAAAAATATGCAAAATAAATATATATTTCACCTTTCTAATAATATGTTTGTTATGCTATTTTGTCATAATTTCTTAAATTTTAGTTCGATGAAATATTATTGCTCAGCTGTCATAAACATCCCATGACATTGTCTAATAACTTCCCGTAAAAAGGGGGGTGCACGGATAAAGACGAAATTAAATCGTCATTTCACAAACAAGAAAAACAGATTCGCGTAGTTTTTAATCGATTACGTGAATAATAATCTTCAAGCACAAAAACTGATAAAGAAAAAAAAGTAAAATACACGTGTCAAAAACTTAATAGACTCGTCCACTGGAAAAACGAGAATATTGGTTTAATCTGTTATAATGCATTCCCGTTTTTTATCCAAATGAGCGATATTTTTTTATTATCTATGAAACAAGAAAATTTCAAATGATTTGTTAATATTCAATACTTTAACTTGATGTTTTGAACTTCCACCTGTCAACACTTGGACTAGTATAGTATTTCTATGAGATGATGCATCTTACGGACTGATGACAAATAAGGGAAACAAACTTATTGTGTATTTGGTTTTAAACACAGGTTTCGTTCCGCAAAATTATTTGCGCAAACGATATTTCAAGGTCAGTTACAATTGATTTGTCTATTTTTAGAAATGTAAACTAGAAGTTTTATTTCTTCACAACAGAAAGTGTTATCAATTCTGTGCATTTCATTTCATAAAAAAACCAAAACATTTTAATTATTTTCCACGGATAATGCATTTGTTAGGGTAGGCAGGAATAAAAAAGCATGAAAAGTCAATTTTATTTTTATTCTGGAAATCGGCAAAATCGGGTCGGCGGATCCGTAAACCAACAAATTAAAAAATCCTGGCCTTATTGTGGTTGTTGTAGTGATTGGAAAAGTGTTAAAAAATTTGTAAAAGAAAATCAAATATTGTTGAATATTTTTACAATCAAGTTTTCTCCATAAAAAGAAATAACTAAATATTTACACCCATTTCATCAAAATCAATCCAGTACATAAATCTTTGGTTGGGTTTTGAATTAAACTAAACATGTTAAAGCAAAAACTAAAAAGCTGAATGTCTTTAAATTGAACCGAAGCAATTGGTTATTGATCCAAAGTAACATCTTCGCTAGTCAAGGGTTACAATCCACTCTCGCTAACCCTTGGCTAGCGAAGATGTCAAAGTAATTGATAGATATTATTTTCTACATAATTTGATCTAGACAACATACATGGGAGACAATTCTAATATGATTTTAATTAGATGGAGTAATCTCCCATTGTATACAATATTTCTGCTTTAACACTCTGAACCCTAGCTAAGTTGATATCATGCAGAGCTCAGGTTAAATATTTAACAATTTGGGTTTTTACTTATCATTTCTAATTCAATTGAGTGAAATATTTCGTCCTTTTGCATTATCTGTTCAAGTTCACCCCTCAGGCAAAGGTTAAATTTGTTTTTTTCACTCCAATTATTCCTGAATGTATTGGGTTTTTCACTCCAATTATTCCTGAATGTATTGGGTTTTTTCTCTCATGGTTTTCAAATTGAGACATTTACTCTGTTTGGGTAAAATTGATTCATTGTCATGTGTATGATGTCGCAGTATTAGAGTTCTGTGAATGTGTTAAAACAATTTAACATCATTCATGGAAAGTTATTTTAATCACCCAATTTTAGTGACATAAACCAAAATATTGTCCATGTAAACAGCAAACAGTCCCTTTAAGGTAGATCATAAGTAAATGTTTTTTGAGACAGAATTTTCTTATAATTTGCCAAAATGAAGATTTTCCTATGCTTTTTTCAAATATATAATAAAAAGTATGGGTCACCATGCTATTTTTCAAGCAATATAAGTCTTTGAAAACTGCCTAAATTTGGTTAGTTTGTTCATTAAAAAAAACAAATAACAGTGCATAAAAAAATTCTATGAAATAAAATTTTGAAATAAATTGTGAGAAGATAGGTTTTATAATATGTTTTTTTAAGAAAATAAAAAGAAAATATGGTGTCACCGAACATTAAATGTTTTCTTGCCACAACTAAAAATAAAAAATATCCCTATTAGCCCAGTATTAATTTTGTACTAAAAGAGTTATCTCCC
Source organism: Mytilus galloprovincialis (assembly GCA_037788925.1). Classification (NCBI taxonomy): domain Eukaryota; kingdom Metazoa; phylum Mollusca; class Bivalvia; order Mytilida; family Mytilidae; genus Mytilus; species Mytilus galloprovincialis. The sequence continues at coordinate 73,225,482 of CM075342.1, read as the reverse complement.
CTTAAATGGCTCATTTAAAAAAAAAAAAAGATTTTAAAAACCAAAAAGGTTGATATTTGTTAAAATATTTTAAATAATACAATACATTAACAAGTTTTCTTTATATAAATATAAAGTCTAACCATTAAATTACAAATCTGTTTTCAAATTTGCTGATTTGGGCAAATAACTAGACCGATTTTGTACTGTGATTGTACAATCCAAGATGGCGGTATACCATAAAGCCCGAGACCACAATTAATTCCTCCATCATTTCTTTATAACGTTTTTTCGCATTAAAAAAGTTTCGCCTATTCTTTTTGTCTAATTTTTTGTGTGTGTAATGTACAGTACAAGTCCAAAAATATATGCATTTTTCAGAAAAATTGCATGTTTATATACATCATACAAATTTGGCCAATACACATCCATACCCCTTTAGGCAAGTCAAGAAATGATCTGAAAAGTGTAAATATTACCTTTTTGCACCTGGCCTAATCACTCTTTCCTTATTAAAATCAGTTAAAATAAAACATCTAAAAGTTTATTTCAGCTCTCTTCTTTCATTTCCACCCCAGAAAAGCTAAGAAATGAATGAGAAAGGGAAAGGGAAAGAAAAAAAAATAAAGAAAAAATACACTATAATTAAAGGGAACTATATTCGTGAACAACGAAAAGCGGGGTCATTAATTGTGGTCTTGGGCCATAAATTTACCATAAGGAAGCTCGAGGGTACAAAAAAATCAGCAAAAATAAAAACATTTGTTTTTTCATTACAAATTGTATTTATTACACTATTACACTATTAGCTGTTACTTTATGGTGTGGTACAAAAATCAACCCAAAAAATCAATTCGTTTTGGCCCATGATGACTTTTAAAATGACTATATCATTGAAAAAGCTCCAAATTATCTCCCTGAAAAAAATGCCATTTTTGGCATAAAAATTGAAATAACTTTTTAAACTCATCAGTGACCTATGTTTTTTTATTATTTTTTTCAAATGAACTAAACTATTGCAAAATTTAAGCAATTTCTGTAATTTAGTTCTTTTTTTATTTCGATTTTACCTTTTTTTCCCCTATTAGTTAGACAGAAAAAAAGTACCTCAACAAAAATACATGCTTCTTTAAAAGGTGGATTGTGAGCTTAAATAAACGGTGACCCCATATTTTTATTTAACTTTTCCATTAAGTAAAGGATAAAGTTTATTTATAGAAAAAAATAGCGAAATGCTATATTTAAAAAAAAAATGATTTAGACCTGTGAGCCCCCTTAAATATATGATCACGATGGGCGGTTATTTAATGACCTGCAGCAGTATCATTGCACACAGAGTTATTTGAGATTGCTTTCTCCACAATTGATTCAATAATATGGGTGACGATTCTCCATTCCTCAGAATAAGTTAAAAATTTTTTTAGTAAGGGATAAATAATTTAAAGATTCTTACAAGGACTCAGTTCTGCCATTTGTAAAATCTTGACCTATTGCTTTGGTTACATTAACGTTAATGTAAGTGACCTAGAATGCCCCAGTAGTTACTATTGCATTTTGATTGATGCTCTTTTTTAATGCGAAAGTTTCTTCCTTAAAATTACAAATTGAACAATAAATTAGTAAATTACGCAAAATAAATCATTATTTTCGGTAAATAAAGCACTTGACAGCCGGGCTAATAGGGTTGGTAAGGCATAGTTCTTTAATAAATAATTTAGTTTTCCTTCAAATTGGATTTTTTAAACGTTGAGAAAAATTGAATTGGGTTTTCTATCATTTTAATTGCGTAATTTATGCAAAAACACAGCTTATCAGGAGCTCTGGATATATTTTTATTTATTATTGGCATTTTCTTCTTTACATTATGATCATTTTAAACTTTCTTTTTTGCATATCAATACAGTATTACAGTGTACTCATTGTGTAACAGCTAGCAACTTTGATACATTTTATCAAGGCAATGCACGAGATTTCAAGCTTACATCAGACCAATTATCACAACTTTTACTATGCAAAGTTTTACTAACTATTCAATTTTACTATATTCTCAACCAAAACTCAAGTTAGGCAAACTTAAGTTAGAGAAAGGAAACCAATGTGAGGCAGACAGGACTGTCAGACTCAAAGGTAACATGTAACACACCTTTTGCCTAGTGACAGAGGCATGAAACATAGCAGAGTTTTAAGAAGAGTTGCAGATACAACAGTGACTTAACCCCAAGTTTAATTAATCTGCTAATAAATATTAGCAGTTTTTTTACCGGCTTGTCATATTTTAAGCAGTTTGATGGCGGTTCTCAGCAGTCCATTTAATAGCAGTTTGATAGACTACATAGTGTTTCATCACTTCTTATAATTCACCCTTAGGTTTGGATACCTTGAAATTGCTATATCAATTGGAGGGAATATTCTGTAGTTCACATTCAAAATAGTTACAATGAAAAACAGCTGCAGTAGTAAATTTATACAAAAAAATCTTAGTTCCAAGGGACAGAACTCCAAGAAAAAGTTGCATGAAATTCTGTTTAATAGTAGTTTCAGAGAAGTTGTGATGACAGGAACAGGATTGAGTTGTTTGGGGTTTAAATGGATGGTATATAATGGAAATTAAGCAAACTGTACAAATTTAGAAAATATATCAAGTCATGCACTTAAAACTTAGCCCAAGGATAATAGAATCACAAGACACACTGTCAATATCAAACAATGAAATACAATAAATGTACATATGTATATTAAAACCCTGATGTGACCATACATTGTATCAGATTTAACTAAACAAGTGATACAACTGCCCCTTAATTCAATATTATGTTCTGAATATACATAAAATATTTGTCACTGGACTTCCAAGGGGTTAGACTAAGCAGTGGCTGATCCAGGAATTTTCATAAGGGGGTACCACTGACGGCTTAGGAGGGGTGCTTCATTTCAACCAAATTTCCCCCACAAACAGTGGGCAGGGATGGGCCTCCCTGGGCTTTACCCTTACTCCACCTCAGCCTAGGAGAATTGACTTGAAATATCAGCTGAAAGTTTTTATTGCATACTAATAGTAAAGAGAAATAATTGTGTGGATTAATAATGTATATTCTTGAATAATTCTTACATTTGTCAACAGGTCAAAGTAGACATTTTTGTCAAAATATTTTGGAAATAACACAGGCACTTGTCTCTGAAAAAAAATTCCTATATACCTTAATATAACTGCTCGTGTTATATAAAGGTATATAGGAAAAACAAATTCTGAGACAGTGCCTGTGGGAATGATAAATAAGCCAAATCCATTTTAGTCAAAATTGTTGGGTACCTTGCACAGGCACTCGTCTTAGATTTTTTTCCCCCTACATACCTTAATATTACGTGTTATACCAAGGTACATTTGTATATAGGGTTTTTTTTCTGAGGCAAATGCCTGTGGTACCTTGTAAGAAAAAAATAATCAAGCACACCCAAATCATCTTTCAAGGTCCAGTTTATTCTATTTGACTGATTTTCTCACACATTGAAATTGGCTGTAAAACGAGGGCTTTATAGCAGTAAAATTCCACCTTTAGTGCCTTAAATATGCTTAATTCGTACCAACAATCAAATATAAGATTTCTGTAATAGAGTCGGCCATGTTATTTTTTTCTGACATTAGCATGTTTACGTTTATTGGGTAATTTATCACTCATCAAGTATGTATTCCAGTGGTGATTTCTTATACCATATTCAGAGATTGACATCGACAGTAACATAAAATCCACAGGAAAAGTTGGAATACATAATTACACTCTTTTTATCAAGGATGTGTACTCTAGATTATGATATTTTTACCCACTCATAAATTTATTGTATTAAATTTAAATGATGGGTGTTTTTTATAAACTATTTCATCGTCAATTCAATGTCAGTATTTGCCATCATTTAAATTCTTAATATTTACTTCAAACTTAAAACACGTCAAACTTACTCAATATTTCTCGAATTAAGGGACAGAGTTAAGTTTGACATGCGTGACAAAATCATTTCATTAACCAATCAAATTAGCGAATCTAAGCAACGTAAATATGCCCCGGGTAAATTTTTTACGGTTGAGTATCCCCGAAACTGAAGGAGTTTTAAAATACAATGAACTGATAGTTGGTATTTTTTTTTTTATAAAATTCAAGATTTTAAAAATGCACAGTGAAAAATTGTCCAATTAATGGTGAGGACAAGTCAATACAGGAAACACGAGAACAAGACTGAAAACAAGGAGCGGAAACAAACACGAAACAAAAATAGCGAAAACACCAAAAACATATTCATTTGTTGTGAAATTGCCCGCATCCGCGATTTTGCTGCTATGTATCTTCTCATCTGCAGTGATTTCCGTAAACGTAATTTCGAATTTTGCTTGGACTTTTTTTTTATTTGTAAAATGATTAATCAAACTTTGCCATTTCACGGTGTAATTATTTTATAGATGTGACAATTCTTTACTTATAAAGATATTTTTAGCTGGTATATACTAACTGAAAGTCATGTGATTCATATGGTGGAGTTGACCAGTGCGTCGAAAAAACGTCACTCAGTCATTTTGAAATTTAAATTACTGTCACAAATTGCTTAGGCTGAACATGACAATCTTAACACCTTCAAGGCGACACGGGATTGAGCAAGAACGTATTGACTTCTATTTCATTAGTCCACCAAACAGTAATACTCTATATTAGTACACTCTCATGAAAAAAAGTTCCTCAGCAATATTATTTACCTACGAAAACATGTGAAACTCGTAACGCCCCACGATCGGCATCCTATTTTAAAATAGCAGCTGAATAATGATCCCCAGTCAGTATAAGCTCTAGATAGAATTAAAGTCTAAGGTACGAACCATTTGATTTGAGGAGGCAGTCTGAGATATTTGAGAGATAACAAATTGACTCTTATTTTTGCATTTAACAAAAATTCTGGCCGTATCTGGATTGAAAACAATAATCTTGTCCTTTTTTTTGCTATTAGAAACGAATATACAACAGAATTATTAAGCATTAAATGAACATGATGAATAAAAAACGGGCGTTTTTTTGGGGGGTGTGGGTGTGGGGGTTGGGGGGGGGGGGGGGGGGAGGAGGCCGGAGGTTTCCATGTCTGACCGGTAAGTCTGTTTCGCCGAACTGATATATTGAATACTTTTTTCAAGACAAGACTGCAACCTGCCTGCTGATAGTAGCCTTTATGTCTACATTTTTCTACCTTTATTCATAAATTCGTTGTCGATGATATCAGACTCTTTCGTAGCTTTTGATTGATTTTGAATTCCTCACATCCCTTAATTTTATTGGGTGAAACATATCAACCAATCATTTGGATAAATATTGCTTGTTTGTCTTTTTTAGCTCGTGTCCGTCGTATTGTAAATTTCATCGAATAGCCCGACTTATATCTTGTTTACAACAAGAAATCTGTGGGGTTATGATGACTTAACTTACAACAAACCAGCGAGAATTTTCCATGTCTTTTTTTTTACAGAAAAGTCACACATCAAAGTTATCAGAAAATAGCTTTCAATACGTACTATCATTTTATGATAGACAATTAATAGGGAGAATACAACATCGAAAATGTCCAACCCTTACGCTTTTCAGGAACTACAAAATATACATGCTCCACGCCACAAATTGTTTTAAAAGTGCATATTACACTTATTTCATGTTTTTTTAGCCAAAAAAAGTCCCAATTTTTTTTCTAAAATATATTTTTTCTCAATTACACAGACTCAAAACACATCAGTTTCACATCGGCGAATTTAAACACCTTCGCACCCCCCTTTCCAAAATCCTGGATCCGCCCCTGGTTAGGGATCGAAACGGTACTTGGAAGGCCATATAATTTACCTCAATTTAGGATAGACTCTTGAATGTTAGAGTCCAAATCAGATGAACGGATCATATAAACCGGAGGGAAAATATGATACAAGCTCAAACGAAAAAAAATTAAACAAGTCTAAATTGAAAACTATGTTTAAACCTATGATTGCGTTGGATATATATACAAATCTAAATTGAAAACAACGTTCAAACATATGATTGCGTTGGATAAAAACAATTTTATACGTGTAAATGTAAAACAAATTTCATTGTAGAGGGGTCTAAATACAGCACAAAAAAAAAGACCAAAAAAGTGAAAAAGTATATTTTATCAAAACGCATTTGACTAAGAGGTCGAACAACTTATGCTCTTAGACCCTGCAGACTGCCATTGACAAATGCCAAATAAATAGATCACTAGATGTAACAAAGTGGATCTTTCTTTATATCAATTTAATACAAAATGGAAAACAAAAACAGTAAACTTGCATCAAAGATGGTAAACCATAAACAAACTAAAATGTGTACACCATATCTGGATTTCGACAACTCTTCACAATATAAATACCTGATTAACTCGTTTTAGCAGGGGTACAACTATATTTATTGTATGAAATGATTCAGTTAACCTATAATCAAAGTACTGAAGTACTGAACATCGGATGACCGCAAGTTCTTGTGTATGGTCTGACAATTACTTGTCTCAGAACAAAATTATCACAACTCTATACCAGAAAGTGAGGTTAATGTACAGATATATTTTTTTCTGAGACAAGTGCACGCGTGTATGATAAATTAATCACAGGGAATTCAATCTCACAGTAATAACTATTATGTTGTAGTGATACAAATCAGTATACTCAAGTTTTATGATTTCTGCGTATTTATCATATTTATAGATCGGTTAAAAACTCAACATGAAAGTTTCGTAATGGAAATCTAGACGACAGCAATACACCGGAATGACCTCACGGTCATCCGCTGTAAAAATCACTGACCGAGACATTAATTGATCTCTTATAAATACAGAAGAGTTGTCAAATTGTCAATCATACCACGTCTTCTTTTTTTTATAAGGAATGATTGTAAGCTGCATGTATATGTCTTTCTGGCAGCCAGCATATGATCTTGGCTTCATGTACAATGTTCAAATGTCAGTGTCAAGTTTATGTAGGTCAGTAATTTTCCAAGATACTATAAGCAATATGTCAACTTTACTATGTATACATATCTGTCTGGGAGTGTTAATCTCATTTTCAAGGTTTATTGGTCAATGTCGAGAATTCCTGGTTAAGTTTGTTTCTCAGATACTGTAAGTGATATGTTAACTACTTTTGAACTATGAATGACTGTAAGATGTACATTTATGTCAAGCAGATATTTGTTTTACCACGATCCCATCTTCATGCATGGTTCTTTGGCCAAAGTTTGGTTAGTTTCCCCCCAATACCATAAGCAATAACCCAACTAACGTTAGTCGATAGAACGACCGTAAAGCGTAATGTCTGTCCGGAAGGTATCCATTTCGTGGTTTATTGATCAATCAGTTAAGTTTTCGTGGATAGGTATTTTATAAGTAGTTTACAACTTTATCTATTTTATGGAAGGATTGTAAACTATAAAATCACTGACAGACACACTTTTTGGGTGCACATAAACTAATCATAGACGTGTCCGTCTGAGAAATCATTTGACCTTGATCTCATTTACATTGGGTCATTGCTAATGTTTAGTGTATGTTATTATTGTAAGTCCACATTTATCTTTCAACGTCCAACATAACAATAACCATGGTCAGTTAACCAGGTAAAAATTGTCAGCCTGTGCGCTCTTATTTTACGCTTCATACATGTATGTATATTTAAAATTTCCTTTCATATATACTGTTAACATTAAATCTTTCCATACAGCTTTATTTACAATTCATGTGTAAAAGTGAAAGTTTTTCTTACTGTAAGCAATATTTTTACTACATATCTGTCTGGGAGGGTTAATTTAACATGAACCTCATTTTTAAGATTTATTGGTCAATGTCGAGTATTCCTGGTTTATAAGTCTGTTTCTCGGATATTGTATACAATATTTTACCAACTTTTGGTATATGGAATGACTGGAAGATGTACATTAATGTAAAGCAGGTATTTTCTGACCTCCATCTAAGATCATCTAATGTTCATGCATGGTTCTTAGCCAACAATAAGTTTAAATGGTTGGGTTAGTGATTTCTCAATACTATTATCAATAGGTCAACTACTTTTTATATAAGGAATGACAGAAAGATGTATATTTATGTCAAGCAGGTATTTTCTGATCTCGATCGGTTCGTAGCCAAAGTTAAGTTTAAATGGTTGGGTTAGTGATTTCCCAATACTATTGTCAATAGGTCAACTACTTTTGATATATGGAATGACCGTAAGATGAACATTTATGTCAATCAGGTATTTTCTGACCTCGCTCTAATGTTCATGCGTGGTTCTTTGGCCAAAACATAGTTTGAATGGTTGCGCTAGTGATTATCTAATACTATAATCAATAGGTCAACTACTTTTGATATAAGGAATGACTGTATGATGTACATTTATGCCAAGCAGGTATTGTCCTACCTCGATCTGATGTTCATGCATGGTTCTTTGGCCAAAAGTTAAGTTTGAATGGTTGCGCATCTGATTTCCCAATACTGTTATCAATAGGTCAACTAGTTTTGATATATGGAATGACTGTAAGATGTACATTTATGGCAAGCAGATATTTTGTGACCTCGATCTAATGTTCATGCATGGTTCTTTGGCCAAAGTTAAGCTTGAATGGTTGCGCTAGTGATTATCTAATACTATAATCAATAGGTCAACTACTTTTGATATAAGGAATAACTGTATGATGTACATTTATGTCAAGCAGGTATTTTCTTACCTCGATCTAATGTTCATGCATGGTTCTTTGGCCAAAGTTAAGCTTGAATGGTTGCGCTAGTGATTATCTAATACTATAATCAATAGGTCAACTACTTTTGATATAAGGAATAACTGTATGATGTACATTTATGTCAAGCAGGTATTTTCTTACCTCGATCTAATGTTCATGCATGGTTCTTTGGCCAAAGTTAAGCTTGAATGGTTGCGCTAGTGATTTCCCAATACTATAATCAATAGGTCAACTACTTTTGATATAAGGAATAACTGTATGATGTACATTTATGTCAAGCAGGTATTTTCTTACCTCGATCTAATGTTCATGCATGGTTCTTTGACCAAATGTTAAGTTTGAATGGTTGCGCTAGTGATTTCCCAATACTATAATCAATAGGTCAACTACTTTTGTTATATGGAATGTCTGTAAGATTAACGTTTATGTCAAGCAGATATTTTCTGACCTCGATCTAATGTTCATGCGTGGTTCTTTGACCAAAATATAGTTTGCATGGTTGCGCTAGTGATAATCCAATTCTATTACCAATAGGTCAACTACTTTTGATATATGGAATAACTGTAAAATTTACATTTATGTCAAGTAGGTATTTTTTTTACCTCGATCTAATGTTCATGTATGGTTCTTTGGCCAAAGTTAAGCTTGAATGGTTGCGCTAGTGATTATCTAATACTATAATCAATAGGTCAACTACTTTTGATATAAGGAATAACTGTATGATGTACATTTATGTCAAGCAGGTATTTTCTTACCTCGATCTAATGTTATTTCATATCGGTTGAGAATAAGATTCTCTTATTGGATCAAAAGGGGTCACATGGCATTCATTATTCTTCAGCAATAAATTCCATCGGTCATTAACAGAAAAAAAACGGACCAGAAAACCGGTCTTTAACGAACTTTTACATGATATTGACCGGTGGGGCGTGGTTTCCATCTGATATTGACTGTTAGGGCGTGGTTTCCGGCTGATAATGACCGCTAGGGCGTGATTTCTCTGTTTATGACCGGTAGGGCGTGGTTTCTCTGTTTAGAGAGATTTACCTTTTATGAAACATGTTCCTGATTTTAATATTATATTCAAGTTGTTGAATTGTTTATTATATGTTGTTTTCGTTAAATATAAAATTAAAGATAACTTGATTAATATTCATATACTGAAAAAATTGCACTAAAATGAATGGCAGTATTACTACGACTGGTCTTCACTCTTTGTCATAGAATCGTACAACTACTCGAGTTCGCTTTAGGCATTTTGAATTTACGAGAATTTTCCAAAACATGCTTTCTCAATGAAATAAACATAATAGTTCTTGAAAAACAGGTCATTATCATGATACATGGACTGCCCGTAGGACAGTGGTATTGACTGCGATAGCGATAATGACCTCGCCTTTGGCTCAGTCATTATCACTATCTTAGTCAATACCACTGTCCTGTGGGCAGTCCATATATCACGATAATGACCAGTTTTTCAAGAACTATTATATAATTCATGCATGGTTCTTTGACCAAATGTTAAGTTTGAATGGTTGCGCTAGTGATGTCCCAATACTATTATCAATAGGTCAACTAATTTTGATATACGGAATGACTGTAATATGTACATTTATGCCAAGCAGATATTTTGTGATCTCGATCTAATGTGCATGCATGGTAAATTAGCCAAAGATAAGTGTGAATGGTTTGGCTAATGATTTCCCCAATACTATAAGCAATTGGTCAACTATATAGTCAGGGAGCTACCATTTGATTTTTAGGGGGGGGGCCTAGCTTGTCCTGCTCTTTTCTTTAATTGTAATCTCTGTTCTACCTTTTTATCCTTTTCCTCTATTCAGTCCTGCCATTTTTTAACTTGTTTATTTACACAAATTGTCACCCTGCAATTGTTTTTTACCAAGTTGCTCATCCTGCTTTTTTTTTTAAACTCAAACTCCTGTTCTGCCTATTTTTTTTCAAAATTCATCCTCCCATCTTATTGTATGGAATTATTGTCGGATTAACATGTCCGTCTGTAGCATTGCTTTTGATCTTGACCTTATTTACATTGGGTCATTGCTAATGTTTAGTGTATGTGATTATTGTAGGTAAACATTTATCTTTCAACTTCGAACATAAAAACAACCATGGTCAGTTAAGAAGGTAAAAATTGTCAGCCTGTGCGCTCTTGTTTTACACTTTTTACAAAGATGTATATTTGAAGTTTCCTTTCATATTGTTTACATTAAATCTTTCCATACAGCTTTATTTACAATTCATTTGTAACAATAAACATTCAAGTGTGTGAAAAGATTTTTTTACTGTTAGCAAAATGTTCACTACATATCTGTCTGGGAAGGTTAATCTGACCTTGACCTCATTTTTAAGGTTTATTGGTCAATGTCGAATATTCCTGGTTAAGTCTATTTCTTAGATATTGTAAGCAATATGCTAACTTGGCCAAAATATAGTTTGAATGGTTGCGCTAGTGATTATCCAATACTATAATCAATAGGTCAACTACTTTTGGTATATGGAATGACTGTAAGATGTACATGTATGTCAAGCAGGTATCTTCTTACCTCGATCTAATATCCATGCATGGTTTCTTCGGTCAAAGTTAAGTGTTCACGGTCGGGTTAGTTTTTCCTTAATACTATAAACAAGAAGACAACTAGAAGTAGTCTATATGATGATTGTAAAGCGTATTGTCTGTCTAGGGGGTATTATCGTTTCTTGGTTCATTGGTCAATGTTAAGTTTTCGTGGATATTTATTTTAGAAGTAGTTCCACTATATTTATTGTATGGAATGATTGTATGGTATACATATCCGTCTGTAACATTTCATTTAGTTTAAACATTTATTTATAGTGGATTGTATGGAACACCGTAACTACCTTATGGTACTTCCTTCCTAATCATGATGTCAGTTTTCTCTTTTATGATGAGGTTTTTCGTTATTATGATGAGTTTTTTCTCTATTATAATGAGCTTTTTCTCTACAATGTTGGGTTTTTTCTCTTTTCTAGCTGATAAGGTTTTCTCTATTATGATGAGGTTTTACTTTATTATGATGAGGTTTTACTTAATTATGATGAGGTTTTACTTTATTATGATGAGGTTTTACTTTATTATGATGAGCCTTTTTTCTATTAGGATGAGTTTTTTTTTTTTATCTATTCTAGCTAATAAGGGTTTTCTCTATTATGATGAGGTTTTACTTTATTATAATGAGGTTTTATTCTATTAAGATGAGCTTTTTCTCTATTATGATGAGCCTTTTTTCTATTAGGATGAGTTTTTTTTTATCTATTCTAGCTGATAAGGTTTTTATACGACCGCAAAACATTTTTTGCGTCGTATAATGGTATTATGTTGTCGTCGTCGTCTGTGTCGTCGTCGTCTGCGTCGTCCGAAGACGCATTTAGTTTCCGGACAATAACTTTAGATTAAGTAAATGAATCTCTATAAATGTTTACCAGGAGGTTCAATACCACTAAATTTTGGGGGTTATGGTTCCAATAATTTAGGAATTAGGGGCCAAAAAGGGGTCCCAAAATAAGTATTTTTGTAGTTTTCAAACAATAACGTGTGTTTAAGTGGATGAATCTCTCTGAAATTATAACACAAGTTTCCATACCATTAAGGGATGGTGAGTAATGACTTTGGGGGGTCATGGCTAAAACTGTTTTGGAATAAGGGGCAAAAAAGGGGAATTAGGGGCCAAAAAAGGGGAGAAAACTAGGTTTTTCTGGTTAATGGATATTAAGACAATTTAAAAGCAGTGTAAAGGAGATAATTCAAAAACAGTTAACATACAATGTTTGGTATGTTCGGATTTACCTCCATTACACTACTTGTAAATAATGTATAAAAGAAATATCAGGTTTTGGACTTATTGCAGAAAAAGGGGGATGGTGGTAGTTTTCAATTTTTTTTCTCCAAATTTCTCCATTTCCAAATTTTTGAAAAGTTTAAAGAAGAAATCTTTAATTGCACAATATTGCATAATAGATTTGTAAGATCTTGACTTTCGTTTTGTGTCAGAAACTCGTATCATGTCAAGAATTTGATCACAATCCAAACTCAGAGCTGTATCAAGCTTGAATGTTGTGTCCATACTTGCCCCAACTGTCCAGGGTTCGACCTCTGCGGTCGTATAAAGCTGCGCCATGCGTAGCAACTGGTTTAATTTATCAAACGCTTCGGAATTTTTGTTTTTACTTTTTTGGATAACGACTCTTTCGATAATGAATATGCACGTCAGTATAAGAAAACTTATCACTACAAGGACATGATTAGTAAAACTTTCACTGAAACGAAATAGACACTTGTCCCTGGTGTTTTCAGAGACTATTTAAAACAGAAGTGCACAAGGTTTGTGTATTAACAGTATCTAGTAGTCATTATTATAACTTTTATTAGTAGGAATATAACACGTTATAATCCTGGTACTTTTGATAACTATTGAATACCCATCACCCATTTCATCATGGCTACCACCGCCACCCTGTCATCCCTCCAACTAAAGAGTCGGTCGTAATGTGTATAAAAGTATCAATTAAAGTGCATTGGATTAATGAACAATTTAATGTGAATTCACACTGAAAAGTGGATTGTCTGATATAAAAGTACACACTAAAGTAAAATAAGGTCACTTGGTCTCTTGTAGAGAAGTGTCTTATTAGCAATCGCACCACATCTAATATTTATACTACCCTTTTTGAATTTACCTTGGAGTTCAGAATATTTGCATCTTATTTCATAATACTTATTGAATTTGTCAAACGATGCAATTCTCCGTTGTTTTATGATTCATTTTGTCTGTGTATCCAATTCCATATTTGTTTTAACAAACGCATATCTATTTCATATTGAAGACGTTAGAAGGACTACGAATTTTTCCATTAATATTTAAATTTGTCTCAATTCGATTGAATTTTCTCACGCTATCTGTTTTGCCTCTGTTAACACAAGTATATGTGATATTCTAACAGCGTTCACAACCAACGTCTGTACATTTTTGTTGACTGTTGTAAAAAAGGAAACGGTAACTGCAACAAAATGTGCCTTTAAGTGAATCGATATAAAACGTAATCAAACTAGTACAGCAAAAGAAAGGCAAAATGTACCTACTTATAAAATAACAAGAATATCGAGTTTCGAGGAATATTCAAACTCATAACACTTTTTGTGCTGACATGAATTATCCATGATATGGTTATATTTATAAATTCACTGTTTACAAAATTTAGAATTTTTGAAATACTAAGGCTTTTTCTACCTCAGGCATAGATTACCTAAGCTGGATTTGGCAAAACTTTTAGGAATTTTGTTCCTCAATGCTCTTCAACTTCGTACTTTATTTTGCCTTTTTAACTTTTTTGGATTTGAGCGTCACTGGTGAGTCTTTTGTAGACAACACGCGCGTCTGGCGTATATACAAAATTTATTCCTGGTATCTTTGATGAGTTTATATAAAACAAAATGACAAAATGCAATCGTGGACAACAAAATGACAAAATTCAATAGTGGACAAAAGAATAAAAACGACAATAGATAACAACGCCTTATTAACACAACATAGGTCATTAAAGATTTAGCAACGCGAAACTCACCAAAAATCAAAAAAAAGGGGGGGGTGGTCTCAAGTATTCTGGAAGGTTAAGCAAAACCTGCTCCACATTTGGCATCCGTTGTTTTACCCATGCAAGTACAACTCCGGTAATAAAGTCATATTCGGTAGGTCACATTTGAGGAAAAGAGGACATAATTGCGGGTATACGAGCACCTGAGATCATCACTAGTTTTTGGTGGGGTTCGTGTTGTTTATTCTTTAGTTTTCTATGTTGTGTTATGTGTTATGTGTACTATTGTTTGTCTGTTTGTCCTTTTCATTTTAAGCCATGGCGTTGTCAGTTTATTGTCGATTTATGAGTTTGACTGTACCTCTGGTATCTTTCGTCCCTCTTTTAGAACATATTCGTCATCATCTTGGAATCAGATATTCCATTACGCTCAAGAAACTCGTGAAGGCATCTGTAACTCTATTGAAGGGGTGTTTACGACCACTTTATCCATTGGAGCTCTTGGTTCAATAGCTTTCATGTAAGCAGCAATTCAATATCACGAAAATCATTATAGAAAGTTCAAACATTTTAATATCATATCAATCCGGAGATTCATACTTCATATGCATGTGCTTTTGGAAATGTTGCTACATAGAAATGGAAAGCTTCCATTGGGGAGCTGAAATCGTATCGTCTCTCTTTTCGTTTTGGTCCCTAATTTTTGTGCTATTTTCACATTTCCTGATCGGTGTGAGAGAAATATTTCTCCTCACTAGTGTTTTATCTGTTGTCGACAAATAATTGGTCGAAATTTAAAGGTGACTTTAAGTTTTTTATGGTTTCTTCCGTATTTAAAAATAAATTTAAAAAGACAAATAGACAAACAATAGTTCACATGACACAACATAGACAACTAATGAATAAGCCACACGAACCCCACCAAAAACTAGGGGTGATCTCTGGTGCTCAAGAAGGGTAAGCAGATCAACATGTGGCACCCGTCGTGTTGCTCATGTTATAACAAATCCGGTAGGTCACATTCATAAAAGGGAAGGGGATTGTAGTTACGACGTAAGGAAAATATCCAATATCATCTGTGAAACGGTTATTCCATAACGGCCAACCAACTCGTAGTGGCGTCCAGAAAATTTTTGAAGGCTTGATTTCAACTTCACCATTTTGGAACCTTTGGGTTAATAGCCTCCTTGTGAGCAGCAACCCTCTATAAAAAAAAATCATGATAGGAAATGCAAGCACGGGAATATCGTATCAATTTGGAGATATATACCCCGTATGCAGGTGCTGCAGGAATGTCGCTACTTAAAAATGGAAAGTTTTAGAAATAAAAGTACACAACTTTATTCTAATTTTTGAAAAGAAAGAATAAAAATTATTAGAGAAACAAATTACAGCGCTTTAACTCGTGTATTACGATATTTCTCCACCCTCGACATTTAAATTTTAATTATCTAAAAAGCTCGCCAGGCCTCGCGCTCAAATATTATAATTTGACTTTCACGAGTGTCAAAACATCGTAGCAAACTTGTTGCAGTGGTGGAATCTTTATTTTTCTCAAACGACCCTCTTTGTCAATTTCTATATGTATGTCACTCTAAGATGCATATTTAACTGTATCTGTTGTATCCCCTTTTTCAAGTTCAATTGCATAGATGCGTTCAACATAGTTAGTAAAGGTCTTTATTTGTGAAAACAAAACATTTATAAATTGTAACACAAAGTGTGACGAAGTATTAGCCCGATGTTGATTTCACTTATTCTGTTTCCCTCTGTCAGTTCTTCGATTATATCACAAATTCAACATACATAACATTAAGCAAAGCAACTCAAATACTATCTACAAAATTAAAACATTTAACCTGACAAAAGAAATGATCATAACAAAATAAATGCACACAAGCTCATTCAACACACTATACTCCAATGATGTACCGTAATGCAGTTTAACCCTCTTGCTGCCGGAGGGACACACATGTATCCACATCGGCAGTGCCGGAGGGACACATTTGTCCATGTTTTAATTTATGCAAGCTTTTCATCATTGCTGTATCTCTTGCAATAAAAAGATTACAAATTGATAATATTTTTCTTCAATGTGTTCCAAATGTAACGGTCATTATTGCATGACGTCATATATCGAATGACGTTACTGTTATGCATAAGACATCACAGACTTAGAGTTGTCGTATTTTCTGGCACACGAAATGCAACCTTGAAAACCAATCGGCAGCAAGAGGGTTAAAAATACGGATTTTTTTGTGTAATTAAAATTTGCTGTTACAAAATATTAGAAATTAATATAAATTAAGGAATGTATCTCCCTAATGCAAAGCTCTGATTCCTTTCACGGATTTTGCTATACTTTTTGGACCTTTTGGATTATACTGTTCATCTTTTATATAAGCTTTGGATTTCAAATATTTTGGCCACGAGCATCACTGAAGAGACATGTATTGTCGAAATGCGCATCTGGTGCAAGAAAATTGGTACCGTTAATTTTATTAAATGTCTTTTTTTTCAATGTAAAAAGAAGTAATCCTGATAATAATCAATGATATGAAAATGGAAAGTTTTAAGCACTATTACTCATACATATAAATGATATATCAAAAAGTAAAATCACAAAAATACTGAACTTAGAGGAAAATCTAATCGGAAAGTCCATAATCACATGGCAAAATCAAATAACAAAACATATTAAAAACGAATGAACAAGAACTGTCATATTCCTGACTTTTCACAGGCATTTTCAAATGTAGAAAATGGTGTATTAAACCTGGTTTTATAGCGCTAAACCTCACACTTTGAAGACAGTCTCATCAAATTCTGTTATATTTACAATGATGCGTGCACTAAACAGACATAATAAATAAAATAGTCAAAAAGGGTTGCAACATGTATATGTTTAAGACATGATACAGACCATTTGTCATTTTTATAAATTTCCTGTTTACAAAACTTTGAATTTTTGGAAAAACTAAGGATTGTCTTATCCCAGGCATATATTATCTTAGCATTATTTGGCACAACTTTTTGGAATTTTGGATCCCAATGCTCTTCAACTTTTTACTTGTTTGGCTTTATAAATATTTTGATATGAGCGTCACTGATGAGTCTTATGTAGACGAAACACGCGTCTGGCGTACTAAATTATAATCCTGGTACCTTTGATAACTATTTACACCACTGGGTCGATGCCACTGCTGGTGGACGTTTCGTCCCCGAGGGTATCACCAGCCCAGTAGTCAACACTTCGGTGTTGACATGAATATCAATAATGTGGTCATTTTTATAAATTTCCTGTTTACAAAACTTTGAATTTTTGGAAAAACTAAGGATTTTCTTATCCCAGGCATAGATTACCTTAGCATTATTTGGCACAACTTTTTGGAATTTTGGATCCCAATGCTTTTCAACTTTTTACTTGTTTGGCTTTATAAATATTTTGATATGAGCTTCACTGATGAGTCTTATGTAGACGAAACGCGCGTCTGGCGTACGAAATTATTATCCTGGTACCTTTGATAACTATTATCAGAGAAAGTCTAAAATCTATCATACGTTTCAAATAGAACATTTTACGTATAGGTTTGATGGACAATTCCGCTTGATATCTATTAATAAAATTGAGAATGGCAATGGGGAATGTGTCAAAGAGACAACAACCCGACCATATATATAACAGACAACAGCAGAAGGTCACCAACAGGTCTCCAATGCAGCGAGAAATTCCCACACCCGGAGGCGTTCTTCAGGTGGCCCAGAAATATAGAATGAAGGACTTTTTGTTTTTCATACTGACTTTTTCACAGTAAAATATCAGGTGAGCCTAAAGGGCGAGTCTGATATTTTACTTTGATAAAGTCAGTATCAAAAACAAAAAGTCCTTTATTCTGTTTATCGGTAATTTAAAAAAATAAAAATCACTACTATAATAGAGAAAATAATAAACGAACTACTTTTTTGCGTCGAATCACGGCGAATCACACTTGACGTCACAGGCGTAATTACGTCATTTGAAATTTTGTCACAGTGCAGTAAAAATGGCGTTCTCTTGCACAAAGTATTGAAAAGGAATTATTGCATGTGTTTCATTAATATTCTGCTTTGGACATGACTAACAATGCCAAACAAAATGTTAGCAAACCGGTAAGTCAAATTTCTTTTTTTCCACAACGAATCAGCATAGTTTCACACAAAAAGTTGTCTAGTTTGGTGTCCCTTTTTTAAAATTTATCCTAGATCTGAATTTAAATATGTCCTCTTTTTTCTCTTTGTTCTATGAATATCTGTCTTTATATTGACAATGAAACCACATCTTTTAAAATTGTATATGACAGTCCCACAAAAATGTCGAAAATGCGTACATTCCATTTCCCCCTAGATTCTCTCAGTCTCATGCGATAGATGTTTTGCCTCTAAATATGAATTGCAACACTTTATAGGGACTGAAAAGGTAAAACAAATACTTCTCAAGAAGCAGAAAAAGAAAACTATACTTGGAACAGCACCAGGCTATGTATTGGTATTTTATGAAAACAAACTCAGATTGGAACAGCATGGACGAAATGTTACTGTTAGTTGTACGTCCTTGTGAATAGCAAGGAAAGCTTGAATTTCATTTATCAATAATAGTGTACGTTTTGTGTCCATGGGATTTTTTCACAACAATCGTTCAAAAAGGCTAAACTAACTTTTTGGGAGCTTCAAACAGTGACAAGTGTTTCATTCGCCAAAATACTCGTGCGTTTCTGCGAAAAAAATCACGCGCAATTTTGCGAATGGAAGGGTAAAGTAGACATTATCAGCGAGTAGACATCAAAGGAAAAATGTACAAATTACCGATAAACAAATATATAAGTTGGCATTATGTTTAAATTGAAGACTTAATGTTAACATCAAACAAACGAATTCAATTCGGCTTTTCTATATTTTTAGAATAAAAGTACGTTTGAAAATTAAAGAAATAAAATAAATGTAATTAAACCATTTTACAGCATCAGTGTCAACAAAGAATATGTTTATATTTTAAAAAGTTCATTCCTTAAGACTGTTCAACCTATGGAAAATGTGTCAACACAAATATAACTAAAACATGATACAATCTTGCATTTTTTATATTTGGTTTTATACAAAAATTACAAATCCATAAAAACAAAAAGGGTTCTACATACAAAGCACATGACATTTAAAAACTGAATATTGCAAATAACAACAGATTTTTTTAGTGTAATAGAAAAAAGCACATGACATTTAAAAACTGAATATTGCAAATAACAACAGATTTTTTTAGTGTAATAGAAAAAGCTTCAAGACTCTTATTGCACAATTGTACTCTAACCATACCATCCGTATTGTATACAAATAATACTGGTCTTACCATACCATCCGTATTGTATACAAATAATACTGGTCTTACCATACCATCCGTATTGTATACAAATAATACTGGTCTTACCATACCATCCGTATTGTATACAAATAATACTGGTCTACCAGCATTAGAGTTCTTTGTAAATTTGCTATTACAATACTGGAACAAAAATGTATACCAGTCTTGAAGACAATACTGGTAAATAAAGGCAACAGTAGTATACCATTATTTAATAGTCATTAATCAATTACATGAATACAAGTCCTATACTTGGCGCCATTATTAAATTACCATCACCAAGTACTGGTGGATTCGCAAATCTAATACATTGGATTGATACTAAAAAACTCAAATAAACAAGAATGTGTTCATAGTACACGGATGCCCCATCCGCACTATCATTTTCTATATTCAATTGACCGTGAAAATTGTGGAAAACCTCTGATTTGGCATTGAAATTGTAAAAAAACTACATCCACCAAAAACTTTTACCTGAAGTGGGACGAACGGACGGACGAACGAACATACGAACAAACAAACAGACCTACGACCAACAGACCAGAAAACATAATGCCCATAAATGGGGCAAAATAATGAAAAATACAAATATGTAACATCTATAAAATGTTGAACAACTCTCATCAAGAGATGTATATCTTTACACTACAACATTTCTCTCATCAAATTAGCACAGAAAAGTAAAAATAAGAAATGCTGATTATGTCATAATTATGCTCATTTATATATTAGGTTCAATTCAATAGAAAAAAGTATAAAAATTATGATGTAAAAATCCAAAGTTCAGGTTGGTCGAATGTGATTGGTTGAATCGAACACATGATGGTTTTTCTCGGATATAATATAAAGAAAGACCGCATAAAGAATACACTCAGACAAATACCACTAAGCGGAACAATACAACGTTTTAAACTTTCAAGGATTATAAACAATGCTTTTTTTGAAAATTTTTACATTTTTGAGAGCTGTGCGGCTTTTTCTGTGTAAGTGGACTGTAATCGCTTTGACTGTTTTGAGGTGTCTTCCGCAGCCACATATGATCCCATCAACAGGTAAATTTGCTGTTAACCAATTGGAGAAGGACTCCGGGTCACTTATAAACTTTGATTCTTTGTCCCTTTTCCTCTTTTTCCTAAAACTACGTTTTAGTCTGTGTATAGCCTCGGTCCATTCTACAATAAAAAAAAAAGTGTTTTGATTAGATATAGGAAGATGTGGTATCAGTGACAATGAGACAACTCCCTATCCCAGTCACTATTCATAAAAGTAAACCAATATATTGGTCAAGGTACGGTCTTTTATTGTCTTGATAAGGTAGTTTGAGAGTTTGAACAAAACATAATACTTGTCTCATTATTATTCTTCTTACATTGATATTTATAAATACACAGTAATAACTTTGTGAACAAACTCATAAGCACAAGAACTAAAACATAGAATTTTAAATAAAATTTGATACGCTTGCTCTTACTAATAAACACTTATATTTACAAACCCAGAATCATGACGAAAACTACCAAACAACCTTTATATAAAAATACATTTTATCAATTACTCCCCCACCCAACTTATGTCTATTCATATATTTCTATTTACTTATAAATGATATTGACATGTCTCAAGTTCTCGGAATAAAAGATGATTAGTTGCACTTAAATAAATTATACATTTAGTAACACTTTAAATATGTAAATAGCATACATTTTTCATTATAGTCATATAACTTTAAATTTTTAATATTTGATTTACACCTTGTACATATAAATAAACTCATCAAAGATACCAGGATCAACATTTTATATTTACGCCAGACGCGCGTTTCGTCTAAAAAAGACTCATCAGTGACGCTCGAATCAAATATGGAGAATGCTTTCAGACCTGCTCCTTTTCATATCTTACATGTTCAACATCAATATGTTTACCCTTCCAGAACTACTTAGATTACCCCAAGTTTTCTATGCTGTGTTATGTGTACTATTGTTTGTCAGTTTCTATTTTAGCCATGGCCTTGTCAGTTTATTTTCGATCTATGAGTTTGAATGTCCCTTTTGTATCAGCTTTTAAAAAACTTTTACCATGTCGTTGTCAGTTTATCTCGACTAATATGTTTTGAATATCTCCTTAGTATCTTTAGCCACTTTATAAGTTGCAACAGAAAGATAAGTATTGTTCTGGTAATTAAATAAAAATTAAATAATTTGAAAAGCTCATTATAATTAGGTTTATGTATTTTATTGAATATCAACTTTAAATAAAACTTTAAAAAAACACTCTTATATATCATTACATTCTAATCAACCCTGTATTGGAGAAAAGAGGCTCTTAAATAAAATTCAGTTCAAAACGGTTGAATGTTTTTAATTCATAACGATTACTTTGTATTTGCTCATCAATCACACAAATAGGATCGAACCAACTAGGATCTATCTATCTTAAATGTCATATGACAATAGCACCTTTGCCTAGTTTGGCGAAAAAAGTAACACAAGTAACCAAAAAAGGAATAGAGAATTGTGAAAATTAATATATAAAATAAATAAATAAAATAAATAAATAAAATAAAAAAATAAAAATATGTCTATGAAAATTAAATTCTGTGGATACGGTGATTTTGTTTTTAGGCAACGTGACGTCGCCAGTATAAGAAAAAACGAACGATGTACAATATCATCTAATTTAAATGAAGAATATGTTTTACTGACTTTGATGATTAGATTCACCCAGGATTCATTATAGATACTGATATTTTATTAGATGTTTTCATTATAGAGATTTCTGGAAGGTAATCATAAGTTAAATATTTTAGTGATACAAAACACTATTTAGGGAGACATACAACTATTTTGTGCTGGAACATTGACAAGTGTGTGTTAGAGGAGAGAGGTTTTCTTACTTTACCAGGTCAACTATGAAACATAAGAATGAACCGGATATTTAACTATTGAAAAAAATATATGGAATTTAATACTTATTAATTTGTTATTCGTCTGTTGACGTGTGTAGTGTAAAGATATACATTTCATGCAGAGACTTGTCTCATTGACAATCATACCACGTCTTCTTGTTTATATTTTTAGGGTTAAAGTGTTAATATGAATATTACTACAATACTTTAGTGGCTTTCGCCAAGGCCTGATATGTCAAGTTCAAATTACTTTTAGTAAAAAAAAAAGTAGAAACCAATTATACCTGTGTGTCCTGTACTGCGGATCTCATCATGCACTGTAAGCTAAAACAGATTAAACGAATTAAGTGCCTATTGTAAAAAATAAAAATGTGTAAGTACATGTTCAATAAATACGCTAATATTCATTATATAAATGCTTTATTTGATTTATTAATTGCAGATAGTAATTGTCAAAATAGAAGATAATTAATAAATCTAAATCTAAAATTGGTGTTATCTTTATTCATATACTAGTATGCCTTTTCCTGAATATTTATGTTTTTTTTATTGAGTATTGACAGACAGATCGGTTGACCTATGCAGTAAAATTATCAGATAATAAATTACCAGACATTTATTTATGTTTTCAATGCACTTATCGGTCCGTGGACAACAACCCTGTTGACCTGGACGAATAATGTATTCTATAAAATAAAATTGAGAATGGAAATGTGTCAAAGAGACAACATCCCAACCATAGAGCAGACTTCAACGGAAGGCCATCAATTGGTCTTTCATATGGTTGTTTTCATTAATGCACGAAAGCTAATTTCGGACTGATCCGGATATGAATGCTTTAGGTTTGCAAATTGTTCTACTATTGATAAATAAAAACCTAACTGCATATGTATCCCTATATATTTTTTATTCTGTACGTTTTCCTTTAACAGTAGTACGAAAAATGTAATATGTGGCAGACAATAATGTCAATTATCAAATGGACACTGATGTCAAAGTTTGAAGTTGTTATAAAAGGAGATAATCATAGTAATTTACTCCATCCAATTCTTAATGCATGTTATCAGCAACCTAAAATTAAGGCGTTTTGCCTGATAGTACAACTAGCTGATCGTCAGTCAATTAAAAGCTTTCCAGTTAATAATTCTCATGAATGAAAAAACGAAAACACAGGTTCATAGACCACCTTAATTTGTTATAACATGCAACATTTAAAAAGAAGTTAAAATGCCCATGAAGTTTACACTAGCCAGTGATATGTGTCAAGCTGTATTGGCGATATAAAACTGAATGGTTCTCCCTTCTTCTTCTTTCCTCTATAACTTCCTCCAATAGTTGGAGTACCTCCCTCAATTTAAATCATTGACCTGATTTCTTTTGTTTTCAAATGAAAATATCTGTGAGTTAATGCCTTCTATTGAGGAAAAGAGAAAACTAATACCTGTGCAATTTCTTTTATCTGTTTTGAAGTCTTCGAATGTTGACATGTTTCACTGCAATATTCAATATTGAATTTTAGACACAAATTAATTTATCTGAATCGAAATATTTCTAATGAAGGCAACAGTAGTGTATTGCTGTTTAAAAGTTATAATCGATTAAGAGAAAACAAATCCGGGTTACAAACTAAAACCATAGATTTTAAGTTTGTCTTCGATTTTGAGTCTGAATATCTTTTACGTATTTTCTAAGTTTTTACATAATTTACTCGTTCAAGTCTCAGTTCGTTAGATTTAACTTGTAATTTTGTTCAATCAATACGTTAATACCATACAACTGCAAATTTGAACGATTGTATATTTAACTATTAATGGGAATCGTATGTGCATGTTGGAAAATATATATATACCACAGCCCCTCGGTTTTTAGCAGGGTTCGTGTTTCTCATTCTCTATGTTTTTTCTTTATTGTGAATTGTAGACTTTTTTTGTCTTCTGATATTGCCCTGTCAGTTTGTTTCTGATTTAACCCTGTGATCAAAAAATATTCTGCACAGTTCAAAGTATGTTATATTTTCGTGAGACTCCAAAACCAAATTCGTCAGAAGTCGATCCAGTTAGTCTATTGGTATTCATTCAATCGGTGAACTGTTCCATGTTAGGGGAGGGTTGCACGACCGCTAATATGTTTAAAATCAACATATCAGTGTGTATGTCTTTGGTCAGGAGTGGTTTTAGTTTGAAGGCCATACCGTACCCAGGAGATGTTAGCTTCTACGACAATTAGTCTGTTGTGAAGTTGTCTCATCGGCAGTTATACAACACATTCTTATTTTATATGATCAGTACATAGAAACGTCTTAATATGCAATGGGTATATATATATTATAGCTTATAATCATTATAAATATTAGTTTTTAACTGGCCTACATACCTTGAAGGAGGATCATTGCAAACACGTCGCTGAGGATATCTCAAAGGTTCTATATTAACATGAACCGACTTCATTTTCTGTAATTCCGTGTATTTGTTCGAAGTAGCTGGAACTTTGTCTACTGAATAAGCATTCATATGATGTTTTCCTTTTGTTTTGCTTTCTAAATTGCCGAGAAGACGAAATGAAACTTGACATCTCTCACGATTGACGTCCGATCGGCAATCATCGGTTGAATCCCCTACTCTCCTATTATCAAAGTACGGAATCGGCCGAGCTGTGACGAATGTATTGACGTCCGATCGGCAATCATCGGTGGAATCCGTTACTCTCCTATTATACGGAATCGGCCGAGCTGTGACGAATGTATTGACGTCTTTTCTCTTTCCATCATTTATACAGTCTTTACTGATTCCATTTAGATTAGGTTCGCGTAAACGATTTTCGTTGTTAGAAGCTTCATTCCCGTTTTGTTCAATGCGTTCATTTATTTCTTTGGTAAAGCTTATGCCTGATTCGTCCATACATTCGCATTCTCTTTTGACTCTAGATTCGTCCTTACATTGATAGTCTTCTTTGACTCTTCGATAGTCTTTTTCTAAACATTGCACTTCCTCACAACTAGTTATTCCGGTTTGTTCACGAGACGTGTTTAACCAATCAGAATCAGAATTTGTATTCGTTTCCATCAGTTGTATATTTTTGATAAAGTTCCGTTTAGTAAATTCGACAAACCTGGTGATGATATCATCGGAATGCGCTTGTCTTATGTGAATTCCTAATTCACCATAATGAGTAAACTTAAACGGACACAGATTACAGGCCACTGGTGGATGTTGCATATGTAAGTTATGATGAGTGTTTAATTTCCAAATACTTCTAAACGAAATATGACAGAATGAACAGCAAAATTTTCGTCGAGGCATCTCATACAATTAAGGTATAAATTAATGATTGTTTAGTTTTGCCTCTTGTTATATCTGAAACAAACAAAAAATAATATTTAAAAGTCCATTTGAAATATACATGTACATTTGTGAAACAAAAAATGAATATGCAGTGAAATACAATATAAGATTATTTAATCAAAATCTCATAAATACACAAACAGCTTTTATGTTTTAAAAACACACCTCAAACGAGTTTTTTCATGTGAATTTCACTTGATTGTTAAGAAAAACATGTAATTTTTATAATTCTCAGTAGATTTCAAGATTTTGGGATGTTGTTTCGATAACTTTATTTTAAACATTCACGCGGATAACACGGGACAATTTCCTGTGAAATTCACTGTAGTTGCACACGAGATTTGCATGAAACTGAAGTAAAGTCAGATCACATGAATTTCACGTGAATATTATTTTCCCTGTTTGGTGGTATATTCACATGGGTGTTCCAGATTCAATGACATTTTTGAACTAATAACATGATTAAAATGCTTTGAGGGACTTTGTCTTTTTTTAAGTCATGGCGTTGTCAGTTTATTGTCGATCTATGAGTTTGACTGTCGCTCTGATAACTTTCTCCCCTAATCTTGAATCAGACGGACACAAATTAGTCCACTAGTAAAAAGTAGAATCACAAAAATACTGAACTCCGCGGAAAATTCAATTGGAAAGTCCCTAATCACATGGCAAAATCAAATGACAAAACACATCAAACGAATGGACAACAACTGTCATATTTCTGACTTGGTTCAGGCATTTTCAAATGCAGAAAATGCTGGATTGAACCTGGTTTTATAGCGGTTAACCTCTCACTTTTACGACAGTCTCATCAAATTCCGTTATCTTTAAAACGATGTGTGAACAAAACAGACATAATAAATAAACTAGTAACACATTTATTGTTGACTCAATAATCACGTTAAGTTAAAAAAAAAAATAGCGTTAAATGATAGAATCTATGAGGTACGACTGACATGTACATTTATTTTAAAATCTACGTTACTTGAACAAAGTTGTGATATTTTAGTAGGAGAAATATATTTTGGTGTACTTTTGATACTTGGTTTGTCATTTTTAATCGATTAACAAGGAACATTTGGAAAGATTTTTTTATCAAATGACAGCATGCGATCAAGGTCACAATTTATGTCATTTTTTAGCAAACATAAACATATTTTCATATAACCCTCGGTTTGTATCTCCCTCATGCAAAGCTCTGATTCCTTTCACGGACTTGGCTATACTTTTTGGAACTTTTGGATTATAGCTCTTCATCTTTTAAATAAGCTTTGGATTTTACATCTTTTGGCCACGAGCATCACTGAAGAGAAATGTATTGTGGAAATGCGCATCTGGTGCAGAAAAATTGGTACCGTTAATGTTATTACTACCACTGGGTCGATGCCTCTGCTGGTGGACTGTTAGTCCCCGAGGGTACCACCAGCCCAGTAGCCAGTACTCCGGTACTGGCCTGAAAATACGGATTTTTTGTGTTATTAAATTTTTCCGTCACAAAATGTTTAAAATTATTATAAATTAAGGAATGTATCTCCCTCATGCAAAGCTCTGATTCCTTTCACGGATTTGGCTATACTTTTTGGAACTTTTGGATTATAGCTCTTCATCTTTTATATAAGCTTTGGATTTTACATCTTTTGGCCACGAGCATCACTGAAGAGACATGTATTGTGGAAATGCGCATCTGGTGCAGAAAAATTGGTACCGTTAATGTTATTAGTTTGTAATCCGGATTTGTTTTCTCTCAATTAATATATGATCTTTGAACAGCGGTATACTACTGCTATCCGTATGGTTCTATCTTAGCTATACCAGTCCAGAAAACAGGTTTGGACATTTAAATTTTATAGGAAATGCATTGTTAGACGAATTTTTTTAATTTTTTTGTGTGTCTGGAATATAAATATGAATATGACATTTATAATTCAGAAATATAAAAATGACTAAAAAAATGAAATCACAAAAATGCTTAACTCCGAAGAAAATTTAATACGGAAAGTCCCTAATCACATGGCAAATTCAAAAGCTCAAACACATCAAACGAATGGACAACAACTGTCATATTCCTGACTTGGTACAGGCATTTTAAAATGTAGAAAATAGTGGAATGAACCTTTTTTTATAGCGCGAAACCTCTCACTTGTATAACATTTGCATTAAATTCAAGTATATTTATAACAATGAGAAAAGGCAGTTTGAAAGGTAAAAAATGAAGTCAGTGTTTGCTTACATAAAGTTAACTTAAATGAAACGAAGACGTATATTTAAATTACCAACATGTTCTGATAGGTAACTATATGCGTTATTTAAAAACAACAGTGTATGTTTCTTTTAAATGATTGAAACAATGATATTTTACTCACCGCCATTAGTCCCATTCACATTTTAAACATGAAAACAACACCACACAATTTCTTTTCGCATGTATGATACAGCATACTGGCCGGTACGACTTGTTTAGATAAGATCATACCTCGCTCATTGACTATACTTTCAATTCAGTACGATACAGATAATATCTTCGAAAGTTTACTTCGGCAAACAATTTCAAACCTTTATTTAACTATTTCAATCTTAAATTATAATGGTGAGTTGAAAGATGTTCAATTATTGTAATTTTGAAGTCTCAAAATATAAAACGATCTTCAATTTGTATTTTCCATGGCGAATGAAAATTGGTGCACTAACATTCCCTCTATGCAAGAGTGTCTAGGCTGCATGATATTATATAGTACGGTATATTTTTGTAATAAAACAGTAAATAACAGACCACAACACAATAAACACATAATAAATATTACGTAACACGAACTGCATCATAAATTAAAGGGTAATCTAATAAAAATTTCAAAGAAAATGTTTGCATGATTGAGTGTGCATTGGTTTGAATTACCTTTGAAATCGGACTGATTACAATACAGTAATTAGTAAGCAGATATGCATTTACATGTATCCACTAGAGGAATTACAATATGTTCAAAAAAGTATAATAACGCCTTCCTTGTAGAGTTCAAAAGTATTAAACAAATCGGATTCATTACAAAGCAGTGGCTATACATATAAAGTTGGCAAATGTGTATTTTTATGTGTTCATTAGAGGGATTTAAATATTTTGAAAGAAGAAATGCATATCTGGTTTAGTGCAAACATATTAAACGAAATACATCATTACCTATGTAATCGTTGGGCGCAAAATACCCTTAATAATGATAGTTGTGTGATGTATAAATCAATTTCATACTAAAGCATGCATATGACCTATAAATCTCTGGTGTTTAAGTTTGACAGTAGAAGCTATCACTGTGTATCATCGCCACCGGAAATTGGGTACTAACGAAGCGGAGAGAAGTAGAAAAAAAAGTAAACAAGTTAAGAATTCATTCAATTTAAAGCATTTCCACTCATTTGATGAGGGTGCCGCTTAAGAAATGATTTTCTGATATATAATTCTTTAAATTATTAGGCCGATAAGTACAAAATTAATACAAGATTTTGTGTAATACTCCAAAACTTCCCACTTAGTACCGGAAAATTTCGAGGTCGATCGTCCTCTGTCGCCCCATTCTCAAGATATTTAACTGTTTTTCATTATTTTTCCAGACACGTTTTTAGATTATTATAGTGTGGCATCATATTTACTGAAATTTGTTGTCAAAAAGATGTATTTTAAAGAATATGGACAAAAACATTGTTTGTTTGTTGTACGGCGAATTGCAGAATGTTGTACGGCGAATTGCAAAATAACAACTTTTGTCAATACGGCGTCTTGCAATATATTATAATTTTAAGAGGAAATTAATCACTGTTTAGATAATATCAAGTGACGATATTTTGTTGATATCAAAGCTTTACAGGCTTACAAATATACAAAATGTCTTACTTGTCAAATATTATTAAATATATGCCGTTAATTCAGTTCAGAAGGTCTCTTTGCATACCGCTTTTCGATTTTGTACAAAAAGTTTTTTTCAACCATATTATCCTAAATACATCCATAGATCGTTATACTATAATAACGACTGTTGTCTTATTTGTTGTTAGGGTGAAATTTTGTAAGTTCAATAAAATAAACCGTCCATTCATCTTTTGTTGGTGCTAGCTGTTTTTAGATAAAAACAGAGGAGATGTGGTATGATAGCAAATAAGATAACTATCCATCAGGATCAAATAAAGTGTATGTAAGCAATTATATGCTATCGTACGGCCTTCAACAACGAAAACTCGTACCTTATAGTCGGCTATAAAAAGCACCGACCAAAAAATGTGGAAGGACTCAACAAGAAAACTAACAGCCTTACTCATAACAAAACAATTTATGAAAACAACAAATAACATAAAGATGAAGCAACGACAACCACAGGATCGAGAATTCGGGCAGACACATAAAATTGTTTAATTATTTAATTTCTGAAATGATTCATTTGTAAAAAGAAAAATTAAGAAAATACTTTGTTTTCACCGAAAGTAAGGAGAAACAAATCGTGAATTGCATTTCGAATTAATTTTCTTGTCAGTTTCTTTTTGAAAATATATAATGTGTATATATCTTAAATGCTGTCAAGCAAATGGTATTTCTATCTTATGCATTTTATCTAATGCATAATTAGAAGGGGTAGGGGTCCGTTAACATGTTAACAACACCTCGATTTTGGCAAAAACAGTTAACAACAAATTGTAAATGCTGATAAGAGTTAACAGCAACTTTAATTTACCCTTTTTCCCAAACAAACCTGAAAGCAATGAAAAGGGGAAGTGCATTTCTTCAAAAATTTGAAAACCACTGTACAAAGTCGCAGAAATGCCAAGCTCCATAAGTAATCTTTTATAAAGCTGACTAATTTTCAGAATACACATGCAAGTACCATATTTTTTTATTGACACATGGACAGACAATTTAACGGATGGAAAATCAGACGGAGTGATTGACTCCAAGAAAAAGGACTATGTCATGAATAATCGAAAATGCTTTAAACAGCAAAAGGAGGCTTCTTCTGGTTATGTATATTGTTGAGTAAATGTTTTATGTCAATCAGTCGTAGCAAACTTGGGTTATCGTCATGACGTAGGAAAGTGTAACAAACAGATAGAATGAGTGAATACTATACATGCTATAGGGCGCGAACATTATTTTTTTTTTATGGCGGGTGCTCTTACAAATTATGGTTACACTCAGTCGGGGTTTTCATACGACTCATTGCTTACATGATTTTATTAAAAGGAATTACGAAGGTTTACCATTTTTTTTAATTTAAAATCATCAAAACCAGTGTATAAATCAGAAAGTAACATGTAAGGTGTCACAAGTTGAAGCACTCTTTCATCTCCAAGTCCCAATTAAGAACTCTGAGCTGATATAAAAAAAAAAGCCTTGGTCCATCTTTACATTTATGAAGTCTTAGACTAGCAAATTTGACATCAATTTGAGAACCAAGTCCTCATTTTTCGGCCTCTTCTACCAGGCCACACTGTTCAGTTATTTTACGCATTGCAAATTGAAAAGGTTCTTTATTTTTGAAAATTCCGTCCACGTACTTTTGGTCAATATAACTTCCATATACATCTGAATTATTTTCATCATAGGACTGACCAGGGTTTTAGCTGGATAAGAAGTGGCCTTTCCTTTTCACGTTTTGAATACATTGCAAATAGAAGCCAGAAATAACTACATTGGTTAGACTTATAAAGAGGGGCATGAGATATCCCTTAACATGTTTAACACTGCCGCATTTGTTGCACCTGCATGACCCAACTTGAGTCCGTAACCTTTGCTATATAGTCTTGTATTTATTTCATTTTTTAAAATTTTGGTTCATTTATATGTTTCAAGAAACAAACACTGAACTTCTACCCCCTTTTTGTAGTTAAATGATTGCTCACTTAGGAGACAGCTTCAGGTATACCAATACACAGTTACAAGTTTAGTTTCGCATTTTAGCCATGGTGAATTTTCTAAATATGAAAGTTTTTGTGCAATTGAATTGATTTTTAGATAGTTGAATAATAATACAGCCTTCCTAGTGGGTTCATATGAACATTTAGATTGTTTTTAGCATGTTTTATAAGCCATTTTTTCAGTTTGACTGTCCATACCTTCCTATCCGTACCGCCATAGATTTAGAAATTTTGTATTGTTTTTCAACAAAGATGTGAGGCTCGATCTTTTCAATTCAATTTTATGGAAAAACAGTGATGATTTTTGCCATGGTCACTCAAAAAAAAGAAATTATATTTCACCATTATTACTATTGGAAATCAAATCTATGGACGATTCTCTTTCCATAAATATACACATGCATATCTTAAATATTAAGCCTTATTTATTAGGAAGGAAGGGAAAGAGGGTCTTTAAAAATTATGAGTGTCAATTCTAAGTTTTTTTTCCTATCTGTGAATTGACACCCACACTAGTGCATAATTTTCTCGCTGCGTTGGGTTGTTTCTTCTATTTGGTCGGCCTTCTGTTTCTTTGACATTTTCCTCATTTCCATTCTCAGTTTTATCAAGGATTTACTATACTCAAAGATTTTTTAAAGACATGTACAGTTACATATATGCTGTTTATGTTACTCCTTTGCGGAAGCAACGTAAAGAAAGAGATGGACAGCAAATTGTAATGTGATTCTTGTAAATAACTGTTAAGATCAGTTAACAGAGAAAATAATGTCAAAAACAGTGAACACTTTAAGTAAACACTTTAAGTATTAAGTAACAAATAACAGGAATCTCAATTTCAAATAGACAGATAACAACATTGCAAATTTTAACAAAACAGATTGCAGACAGTGGGTCGAAAACAGTTAACAGTTTTTAAAATTTATCAGTCAAATAACAGTTTTTAAAATTTATCAGTCAAATAACAGTTTTAAACAAACTTAAACCTTGAAAAGGACAAACACAGTTTAACATAATAAGGTACCCCTACCCCCCAAAAAACTTATATATTTGAACTTAATACTTTATTTTCCTAAAAAGGACGGTAAATAACTATTCTAAAATTAGCAAGTTGCCATACAGTTGAAAACAAGTTGCCATACAGTAAATTTGTCAACACTAGCAAGTTGCCGTACCCTAGACTTTATTTTTTATGGTCTATATTCTTTAAAATACATCTTTTTGACAACAAATTTCAGTAAATATGATGCCACACTATAATAATCTAAAAACGTGTCTGGAAAAATAATGAAAAACAGTTAAATATCTTGAGAATGGGGCGACAGAGGACGATCGACCTCGAAATTTTCCGGTACTAAGTGGGAAGTTTTGGAGTATTACACAAAATCTTGTATTAATTTTGTACTTATCGGCCTAATAATTTAAAGAATTATATATCAGAAAATCATTTCTTAAGCGGCACCCTCATCAAATGAGTGGAAATGCTTTAAATTGAATGAATTCTTAACTTGTTTACTTTTTTTTCTATTTCTCTCCGCTTCGTTAGTACCCAATTTCCGGTGGCGATGATACACAGTGGCTATGACACCCTTTAGTTCAAGTTCTATATATGAAAAGATGTTTTAGCGGATTTATAATTTATGAGATAATTACACCGAAAGGAAATCTAATCCTTCGATTTGTATCATAACTCTATTTTAAGCCGGGTTGACCTACAAAAGAGGGGCGAACGATACCAGAGGAACAGTCAAACTCATAAATTGAAATAAACTTACAACGCCATGGATAAAATTGAAAAAGACAAACCGACAAACAATAGTTCAAATGACACAACATAAAAAACTATAACCTACGGTAAATTCGTAAATAAAGGCAACAGCAGAAAACCTTAAAATAGTCATAAATCGATTAAGCGAAAACAATTCCTGTTCACAAACCAAAATCTACGTATTACGTAGTCCAATCTTAAAACACAATACAAGTATCAAATAATCTGATTGAAGAATACCTTTCAATATAACACCCACTCATGAGAAGTTTGTGCTAAATATAGGCGTCTTGATTTATACATAATAAGCTGACCATTGATAATAGGTTTAAAACTGTGTACGTCAGACGCACTTTTTGTCTACAAAAGACTTTTGAATAAAAATTAAAAAAAAACTCATATAGTACGAAATTGGAGAACATTGAAGAATTCAAAAAGGTTTTGCCAAATACAGCTTAGGTTAATTATATTTTACATGCGTTTTGAATGTAGAACAAATAAGAATAGATTTAAAAGTAAACATTTGAATATTTTCCGCTTACCAAAAAATTAAATAAGACTAAAAGTATGTGTACATAAACACCGTTACTGTTCTTTCGTGTTTGCCATGATTTTGCCGGTAGTCATATACTTCTGGGTTTTTATATCTCCGGTAAATATCGTCCACCTTCTCTCAATTTTTTTCGTAAGTAAAAAATGAGTTATGTGGCAATTCCGAAAGTGTCTTATAAATACTATCTTTAGTTGAAATGTAGGAATGACTAATATATTGGCTGTACCAAGTCAGGATTCTGGCAGTTGCTTTCCAATGTGCTTGAGCTTTTGATTCTGCCATTTGAAGAAAGATTTAAAGTTTCCTTGGAGTTTGGTATTTTTGTTATTTTACTTTTGATTGCATGCAAACTAAACGATGCAAAATATATATATAAAAAAAAAATACACAAGGTGCTAAGTTTTCGAATCCAACTTTTCTTTTTGCAATTTTCTCCAAATTCCCATTTCCCCTTTTTCCAAATACCATCTTTACACGCTATATCCCAAATCCTCTCTTTTATGTACCTCCTATATCCCACATTACAAAGTTTTGATCCATTAGATAAATAATGCTTAAATAATCTGACTTCAACGAGATCTATTTCTATCGATCTGTTCAATATTGTCCAATACAGACACAACTTCATATAAAAATTCGTCTGTTACTGAACATTTTGTTCGTAGCTAGGGAAGGAATATAATGATACATATTCATGAAATATTGTCAATAAAATATAGTACAATATTTTGCTTTCAGGATTAAACAAAGCACCGGGACAACAGTTTTGCGAATATGACAATGCTTATATCGAAATGAATTGAAATAATCTAAGCAACCTGTTCGTTCAATTAAAAAAATATTAATTACGGATAATTGACAAAATGTTTAAATGATGCTTAACAAATTAACTTACAGCTTACGTTTATATCCTGGACGGGTGTTAATTTCATCTATTTTAAACTTATTTACCTGTGCTACAATATCGATTTCCTGTGTTAAAGTATTGACTACCTACCTTACACTGTTTATCTTTGGTCGTTGAAGCTATTATTACTTTGTTAGCGGAGGCCATTGTAGAGAATCAAGACCTTTTCTTACAAAATGAAATTGTCGAGCTGTTTATCTAATCTACACGGAAAATACAGGCATTTACTAAATACCTATACCAAATGAAGGCAACAGTAGTATACCGCTGTTCAAAATCGATAGAAAAAAAACAAATCCGGGTTACAAACTAAAAATGAGGGAAACGCATAAAATATAAGAGGAGAACAAGTCAGGAATGTGACAGTTGTTTTCAATTCGTCAATTCGTTTATTAATATTAGATTTTGTCAGCTTTAATGCACTTTCCCTTTTTGGATTTGCTTTGAAGTTCGTATTTCGTTTTAAATTATGCTTTTTTTACCGTTGACTAGACGAAGTTTTTTGATGCAAAAAAGAGTGATCAAAATATCTACCTGAGATAATAGAATTAGTATATTGCTAATCAAATATAAAATAAATCGAAGAATTCAAATATGAAAAACAGTTCAGCTCGTGACTGAACAACACTCGTTGTCAAATAGACCGCTGCGCACATTCGTTAGGTGGACGACAATCATTGAATCTTTTTTTCTATTTTTGAATTTTTCGATTAGGTATTCTTTGACCAACTCGCGAAGTTGTTTATCGTTAATCATAATTATATAAGTTATTTGTAATTATTACACGCTTTCTGATTATCATTAAAATGATGGCAACAATAGACCATATTTTTTATTTCATAAAAATATAAAGTATACATAAACGATAAAACCAGAATAAGTCAAAATATTAAACTTACCCCCTGTTTGAATTTAACATGGAGTTCTGTATTTTTGTTAAGACACTTTATGTCAGTGTCATTTTATTTCATGATTAATGATAGTTAAGATTTTTCATAGAAAACGATATTTAAACGACTGATGAAATTAAGATAGATAAATATACTCATTATAGATACTATAATTCAAATTATCATGAAGGACCTATACAAAGTAATATGATAATACCTTTTTTAAATTACTTTTGACACACATGGATAAACACAACTTGGTTTCGTTGTACAAGACATGTTCTTATTTCCTATTCATCATAAGAAACATGTCTCTACAAGATGATTGATATGATTAAGACCCCACACTTATATGTTTTATAGACATCGTAAATTGAATATCTTTATAAAGGCAACAGTAGTATACCGCTGTTCAAAACTCATAAATCCATGGACAAAAACAAAATCGGGGTAACAAACTAAAACTGAGGGAAACGCATTAAATATAAGAGGAGAACAACGACATAATATTCAAATGTAACACACAATCATTTTAACATATTTTATTTTTACAACCATTTTGGATTGCTG
The DNA here is from genome assembly GCA_037788925.1 of Mytilus galloprovincialis. NCBI lineage: Eukaryota > Metazoa > Mollusca > Bivalvia > Mytilida > Mytilidae > Mytilus > Mytilus galloprovincialis. Next base: position 73,188,958 of record CM075342.1, on the reverse strand, counting down.
ACATTTAAGGTACTGCCATTTAGAACTTGTTAAAAATGATCTGAATATCGATTTAATCATTTACTTTCAATTCAAAAATTGTTGTGAGGTTTTTATTTATTTGAATAATGCAATTAGGTGAGTATCGCAATAAAAAGAACTCGCATTTCGATATGTGATACATATATTTTTTATACATAGATTTTCCATGAATGAAGTTATCTTACACAAAACTACATTTGATCTTACAGTTTGAATAAATGCAAACACCTATGAAGTATAATCCTAACCAATTAAATGTGCATAACCACAGTTGTTCAAAACCTGTGTTGAAAACTTAAGAAACAAACTGATCAAAGTCAAGGGTTTTTTTCGAAATATATCTCGGGTTTTTTTTGTAAAACAAATTATTGCATCAATATTCTTCAATGTGTTTTCATGTTCAGTCAGTACAATAATTGCATCCAGATAGTTACATTCAAAAGCACGATTACTTTGTTTTTCTCTTGTAATTGATATCATTAATATGATGTTTCTGCCATTTAGATTCAACTTCACTAATAATTTCTGATCTTTCTCTTAACATTCAACTTTTTTGTTTATCACCTTAATAACGTAGTAAAGTAATCGTTTAATTTTCTTGTAAATTATTACTTTTTTTTTAATTTTAATTTTGTTTTTGGCAATATTCTTTTACGTGGCTTTTATATTTTTTTTGAAACATTGAGAATTGATAATGAACAACCCGATCAAAGAACAGATAACAGCTAACGGTCACCAATGGGGTTCCAACGCAGCAAAATTAATCCCCCGAAGGTAGGCCTCTGCTGGCCCATCAATGAAAATGTGTATTAGGTCAGCGAAAATGGACGTCATACTAAACTCAAAAACATATAAATGAATTAAATTTGTATATTTTTGTCATTCGTTTTGCTAATGTGCTTTGTATATATGCCTATTTGTTGACATTTTTGCTTTTTGTTTACAATTTTGACACCTTTTTTTGACATTGTTATGTTCATACATCGTTGTCAATATACATGATATAGTCGAGTTGGATGTGAATATCATACAACTGAGAGGTTTATCTAGATATTCAACTAGTACAATGCCACCCTTTTCTACATAAAAAAATGTCTGTATTGAGTAAGAAATATGACAGTTATTATCCATTTTTTTATGGTTGAGAAATTTCACAACTTAATTAAATGTATTTACGACTGGCACATATACATGTATACTCTTCGTGCATGTACGCGATTAACCAAACTATATAAATTAATTATATAATATATTTTGTCGACTAGCCTGTTAAATTAGCTAGACCTCGGAATTGATCATCAAATACTAAATTTTGAATACATCTTCCATAAATTAATATTCTTTTGAGGTACATTTTTCTCCAAAAGTTGAAGTAAACATCTATACCTATACGTTTAGTATAATCCTTGTTAGAATTTCACACTAGTTCAACCCAAATTTCATGTAAGTTAAACAAATAATTGTTTTTATTTAAACCTGCCTTTTTCTCCTTAGTTAACTTTGTCCTTTATACATGTCTAAAATACGGTGTTCAGTATTGTACAGACATGACCGTCGAGTCTCGCTTCAATTCACAAATTATCAAACTGATGTTCAATAAAGAAACTGCAGAATTACAGCTAAAAGGGTCAGTTAAGTAAAAGAGGTCGAAAACAATGTCATGGCAAAAAACGAAAACGACGAAAAGAGAAACGGTTCGAAAAACACAACAAAGATAATTATAAACTTAGTAACACGAACCCTTTCAAAAACCGGGGGTATTATGGAAGTGTAAGTTGATCCTGCTTCACATCTAGAACCCGGCATATTGTTCATCGAAGTATAAATGTATTAAGCAAAAATAGTAATATTTAAAAATAAATATATAAAAACCGGATAGATAAGGTAAATTAGAAAACCAAACCAAAAGTTTACTATATCAACCATCAACACGACTGGAAATCAACTGTTCTTTTCATGTCTAAGTTCCTAACTTTGTTCACGCATTTAACGACAAAACTAAAACAAAAAGCTTTTTTTTTAAAAGACGAAAGCGGGTGGTACACACTGATAAATCCGGGTTCTTCTCATTTCTTTCATTAAGGTGATCAAAGTGATTATTCTTGCAGCTACATCAATATGTTTCTTACCGTTCAATGTGCACAATTTAACAAACGCAAGGTATAGTTCACCTAAGTTTCTGCATCTTAATGGTTTTTTTCTTTTAATCTACAACGATTGCAGAAGACATTCGACTCACAAATAAAAAACAAAATCACAGCTTTAATGGTATTCTTCAATTTTATACTAAATACCAAATAAATAAATCAAAATCAATCAAAATAATACCTGCAGCTATCTGTAGGTGGTCCAGGACCATACTAGCTATTAGATACTATAAAGATTAAACTTTTTTTTGGAGGAATACGTTATAGGTAGCACTGTAGTATAAACAATCTGAAATGAAGGTTGCTCTTTTGTGTACCCTACTTATAATTTTTACACTATGATAGGACACAATTTACAGTATATATTTAACTACCTTTCCAAGCTGAGGGATGGATCAATCAGGTGTAGAAGATATGAAATGATTTTGCACACAGGTGCAAATTCATATTTGAGATTTAAAAAAAATTGTATTAACTGCGTAATTGAAGATCTAAAAGTACAAGCGGCCTTGGGTTTATAAAGAGCAGAAAATGTTATGGTCATTATATATATACAAATTTGTTTCTCAGTATTATAATGAAACCGCCTCTGTTATCCGACAATTTAGGATTTTTGGGCAGTGTAAGAAAGTGATTCGAGTTCTAAAACGTCTATTATTATCCCCATGACACAGAAAATACTACCGTGTCACCAAAAAAGTGTTCCTTATCTGCCTTTCAATTTATAATTTTGATGTGTATGAGCTTTTGATTTTGCCATTTGATGAGGGACGTTCCGTTTTGAATTTTCCTCGGAATTAAGTACTTTTGCATAGATATTGTTGTTTTCAAATTATTGTTGCACACCACACATACTTTATATACATTCAAAAGGTAGTGCACTTTGGCGCTCGACATACACATTTGCTTTTGCTTTCGTTTACCCCAGAAATTCAACAATGAAATACAGCGCCATTTACATTTGGCTAGCTGATGTTTATCTTAATGAGTGTGTGAATGGGGTCTACAGAAAAGATAGATAGTTAAAACTTTACAAAACTATTGTGTAATATGTAATATAGGATGCAAGGATGATGCTTTTGATACCAACATTTGATCATTATCTCTAGATTTATAACTAGGCAATGCATTCACAAAAAAAAAAATGAATACATTAATCTTTAAGGAAACTTCCAGATAAGAATTGCAACGATTACATAATGTGATGAAAGTTCTGAAACTCTGTAGAACTGCAACAAAAACGAAAAACACCTGTGAAAGCAATGAATAAAGAAATACATAACCAACTACCAGTATTTAATAACGTACTCTTTAAGTTCTTTATGTATGTCTATAGATAACTTTTTATACATTATATTATACATTTGTGATGCGTTTGGAAGAATAAATTACATAACACTTTTATTTGATAACTTTATAAATTAGTCTTCTTTTTAACCTAATGTAAAAGAGATTTTTCTCTAACATAACAGATCCTGCACACAATGGCTTTTGGGATAGGTCTTGAATTTGTGAAAAGTACATGCAGGAGATTCATTAGACCTTAAATAATGAAAAGTGGGAACTACAAAACATACCAAATGAACGAGCCTCCTCAAGGGTTTTTTGATTATGTTTAAAAATATTTATTTTATAGTGGATTGGGAAACAAGTTTTGCAACTTATATAAATCCCTTTCCACTTTGCGGATGCGAGTGCTGCCTTGTAGCAGCATTAGCCTGCTCTTTTTCGAAATCTACAAGGATGTCTTTAACGTGCAAGAGATATGACTCTCTCTTAACACGGGTCAGCCATTTATCGTCCCCGTCCGACAGAAAAGATAGATAATGAGCAAAATATGAAAAAATTGAAATGCCAAAAACATAAAGAATAGACGAAAGTATACAAAAGAAATAACGAAAAAAAGAAAAAATAGGAGGCTGAAATACAAAGAATAGAAAATAAGTATTAAATAAAAATGTTTGTTAAAATAACCTGTTATTTCTTGGTGCAGTACAATTATATGTTTAACTGAACCAGTGTTTATTATATAATTTTATAACAAATAAAATATTCATTGTCTCTTCGCGATAAGAAATTACACTGCAATCTTGGAATAATTGGTAGCTAACATTACATTAAATAAACTAAATACATGTTAACGATTTCGTATTACATAATTTGGTAAATAGTTAATATTTTAAAACATTTAATCAAACAGCACATGGAAACTTTAATAGTTTTAATTAAATATTCAATAAATTACATTACGGTTCTTTACAGGTACAAATGATTAAAGTACGAAATAACAAAAACACCAATAAGTGAATACGCAGTACAAAAAAGGTCATTGCTTCACAAGTAAATGTTAAAAACTTCAAAACTTCCTCCAACAATAAAAATCAGCAACATCTATTTTTGACTTGTAGATTATTATTCAGATGGGGTTTTCATTGACTGTGATATGAAAATCTTCAGACCACAGACACTTTAAAATATAGTGCTCTTTTGTGCGCACAAAAAATGTTATTTATTCAATCTTTAATAAACGAATTCACACAATCTTCATCAATTCAATTCAGCAACATCTATTTTTGACTTGAAGATTATTATTCAGATGGGGTTTTCATTGACTGTGATATGAAAAACTACAAACCACAGACACTTTAAAATATAGTGCTCTTTTGCGCGGACAAAAAAGTGTTATTCATGTCCATTTACTAAACACATGTATACTTTCTTCAACTATCAAATGCAGGACCTCCTAAATTTGACTTTCAGATGATTATCAAAATGTGTTTATTATTAACTGCCATATGACAAGGTTTTGTAAACAATACTTTTTCATCTGTAGGGTATATTTGAGTTCTCTGTTTTCATTATAAATAGCCATATGGATCACAAAGGGATAATTTATTACATCTTTATGTTATATTTAGTTTGGGTAAAGGTTGCACGGTAGTATTTCTTAGCCCGTAAGGGATAATGATAGCCCTTTTAGAATGTTCACAACTTTCTAACACAGCAAAAAATTCTACATTCACAGTTAACTGAAGTACTTTCGTTTTACTATTCAGAAATGAATGTAAATGTGTATCATGACCGTTAACTCTTTTTGCTATTTTTAAAAATCTAAGGCCACTAGTGCTTTTAGTACTTTTATCATGCAGTGAATACACAATTTAAAAAAATTCTCAAAAATTCATTTTCATCTGTTTGTAAAATTATTTCATATTTTTCAACACCTGATTCATCCCTCAGTTTGGGAAAGTGTGTTCAGTTGATACTGTATTTTTTGTCCAATCACACTGTTCAGATACATTTACCTAAGTAGGGTACACAAAAGAGCAACCTAAATTCTGGAATGCAAATACTACCGTGCCACCTACAAACGACATCTCAAACATTTAATACCTATAACTTTAAATATAAAAATCACAATTGAGAAAGGCTATTTCTTGGATGTCCTATCAAGAACGTTATGAGCATAGACATATAAGGTGAATTTTAAACACCTAGCCGTAATAAGTTCGCTTTGAATTCAGCTTCTACATAAGAGGCACGAAAGATACCAGAGGGATAGTCAAAACAGGATCAGCATATAAACAACAACTAATAACTCTATTTAATAAACAAATATTGAATAGACTCTTACAACACATTCATTTTTAATTCGTTATTAAAGAAAAATGTCAAACTACTCATATCATTTCTTCATATATATTTTTAATTGTATATGGAAAACCTGAAAAATAAAGGCAACAGTAGTATACCGCTGTTCAAAACTCGTAAATCTATGGACAAAAAACAAAATTGGGGTAACGACACAACATTAAAATGTAACATACACAGAAACAGACTAAGCATTAGACAAAATCCGATGATGAAAAGACATTGCTTTATTTCTTAAATGTGTAAACACCAATGGTAGAGAAAGAAGATAAGTCAAAACCGGATGCAAGGTCTTAGAAAAATATTTAGGATATTTATACGGTTTTCCAAGAAATTCATTGCATAAAATTAGTAGAAAATGAACGGAAACAATATTGTGAAAGAGGGCGTTTCTTGTGTAATGATACTTCCGCTTCTAAAGTAATAGGAATTACAGTAAAACCAAATTCAGAATTTAACGAAGCGAAAAAAAAAATTAGAGATACAGATGGAAGGAAATTGATAACTGAATTTAAATAGGACACGAACGAAATCGTTTGAATACTTGAAATTCTTAATCAGAAAACAATAAAATAAAGAAAATAACGATTTTTTTATGGGAAAATCTAATATTGAAAAAATAAGAAAATGTAAATATCACATGTTCGTAAAGATGTAGGCAGTAAGGTCGTGCATGGTAAGATAAAAAAAAGATCGCTGTTCCACCGTAGCGAGAGCGTGGCGAAAGCACGATTCTAGTCGGAAAGATGGCGCTATGATCTTACTGCGACGTTACTACATCCTCAATACGTCACGTTATCTCTGCGATCCAACAACCCTTTTACTGCGGTTATACCACGTTTTTTTTTGGAATTTTGGGTCCTCAATGCTCTTCAACTTTGTATTTCTTTGGCTTTTTAACTATTTTGATCTGAGCGTAACTGATGAGTCTTATGTAGACGAAACGCGCGTCTGGCGTATAAAATTATAATCCTGGTACTTTTGATAACTATTTACACCACTGGGTCGATGCCACTGCTGGTGGACGTTTCAGCTATAATAGGCCCCGATAAGACAATGTAAAACAATTCAAACGAGAAAACTAACGGCCTTATTTATGTAAAAAAAAATGAATGAAAAACAAATATGTAACACACAAACAAACGACAACCACTGAATTACAGGCTCCTGATGTTTAACCCCGCCACATTATGTATGTATGTGCATGTCCCAAGTCAGGATCCTGTCATTCAGTGGTTGTCGTTTGTTTATGTGTTACTATTTGTTTTCGTTCATTTTTTGTACATAAATAAGGCCGTTAGTTTTCTCATTTGACTTGTTTTACATTGTCATTTCAGAGCCTTTTATATCGGACTATACGGCATGCGCTTTGCTCATTGTAGAAGACCGTACTGTGGCCTACAGTTGTTAATTTCTTTGTCATTTTGGTCTCTTGTGGAGAGTTGTCTCATTTGCAATCATACCACATCTTCTTTTATATGTGAATACAGTGAAATGGTATAAATGTATATGGAAATGTCGGAAATTAATCAAATATCAGCCGAAATGTGTTACCTCCAGCCAGTTTATATCATATGCGAAACGGGAAATTGCAGGTGAAATAAAAGTTATCACAAACCTTATACCTGATATAAGTTGATCTTTATACCTTCTTTCACCTCCATGAAAAATTAAACTTTCTTTAAATATATTTCTCTATAGTATTGACCAAAAAAAATAAAATCGTGAACCTGGCCTTGAAATCATCGACCGTCACATTAAAATAATATGCAGGTATTAAAGCAACACGTTGAGATTTCAATTTAAGTAGGGTGAAGCGCAGAATATTGAAATATGTCGTTGAGGATATTTTTACTGATTCGAACCGTCCCCATTCGTTGCATACATTTTTTTGTGTGTGCAATCAACAATAATGTAACCTTATTCATTAAACATGGAAAATATTTTTTTGTCAATAAACACATCCTCCCTTGTTGTACTTATATTCCACATTTTGTGTTTTTGTACTTACAATATCCCACAATAGAAAGTTTGGATCAATAAGATAAATAATGCTTAAATAATCTCATTTCAACAAGACAAAGATCTCTTACAATCGATCTGATAGATTGTGAATATGATAATACTTATATCGAAATGGAATGGAATAATCTAAGCAACATGTTCCCTCCATTAAAAATAATTACGGATATACATAATTTACCAAATTATTAGAAAAGGCGCAAAAAAATTAACTTACAGCTTTCGTGAACATCCTGGACGATTGTCATTTCATCTATTTTTAAACTTATTTACCTGTGTTACAATATCGATTACCTGTGTTAAATTATTGACCACATACCTTACACAGTTTGTTTTTGATCGTTGAAGCTATTATGTCATAGGAGCTTATTAGTTTGTTAACGGAGGCTTTTGTCGAGAATCAAGACCTTACAAAATGAAATTTAGAGATGTTTATCTAAGTAACAATCTACACTGAAAATACAGGCATTTACTAAATACCTATACCAAGTCAGCAATATGACGGTTGTTTTCAACTCGTTAATTCGATTATTGATATTTAAATTTGTCAGTTTTTATGCACTTTTCCTTTTTTTGAATCTGCTTTAGAATTCGTAATTCTTGCTTTTTTCCCGTTGACAAGATATCAATATATTCCAGAAATCTCAAAATTATAATTATCCTACGGTAATTTTAGATGTAAAAAAAAGGTTAGATTATAATAATAACCAGGTATGAAAAGTAGTATATTGCTAATCAAATAAAAATTAAATTGAAGAATTCAAATATGAAAAACTGTTCAGCTCGTGACCGAACAACACGCTGCGCTCATTCGAAAATTGGACAATCGATGTTTTTTTTTCTATTTTTGAACTCTTTGATTAGTTATTCTTTAACCAACGCGCGATGTTGTTTATCGTAAATACTATATAAGTTATTTGTAATTGATACAAGCTTTCTGATTATGATTAAAATAATAGCAACAATCTATCATTTTATAAAAATATAATGTATAAATAAATGATAAAACTAAATAAAAAGTCAAAATAAAACTTACCCCCTATGTGAATTTAACATGGAGTTCGGTATTTTTGTCAAGACACTTTTGGTCAGTGTCGTTTTATTTCATAATTAATGATAGTTTAGATTTTAATAGAAAACGATATTTAAATGACTGATTAAATTAAGATAGATAAATATACTCATTATAGATACCATAATACAAATCATCATGAAGGACCTATACAAAGTAATATAATACCTTTTTTAAATTACTTTTTACACACATGGATAAACGCAACTTGATTTCTGTGTACAAGACTGGACATGTTCTTATTTTCCTTTCATCATTATAAACATGTCTCTGTAAGATAATTGAGGCTTCCACAGGGTACCCCCTCAGGTCGCAAGGTCGCTTTAAATTCGTCGAGAGGTCGTTTTTTAAGGGAAATGTACAGGTCGCAGGTCGTTTTTTTCCCACCACAGAGTATGGAAGTTGGTCGGAGGTCGTTTTTTCCAAATTTTACAGGTCTCGGGTCGTTTTTAGAAGGCCCTCAGGTCGGAAGTTGCCTCTAAAAAGCCCAGAGGTCGCAGGTCGTTTTTGACCCCGCCGTAGCCTCATAATTGATATAATTAAGACCCCACACTTGTATGCTTTATAGACACCGTAAATTGAATGTTTTAATCTTTTTAGCATATTTTACTTTTACGACCATTTTGGATTGATCGCATTTACGGTACTGACATTTAGAACTTGTTAAATATCATCTGAGTATCGACTAAATTATTTACCTCTAATTCAGAAATTGTTACTAGGTTTTTATTAATGTCAATAATGCAATTTGGTGAGTATCGCACTAATGAGAACTCGCATGCCGATATATCTTTTTATAAATTTTCCTGAAATCGCAATCATTGATCGCCGATGCAGTTACTTAATGATGCAGATGATTTATCAAAAGTGGATAAAATGCAAAATCTGTCGAAAATTCCGTCCATATATTTCCGTTTTAAAAATTTTATTAGTATTTCTGTGAAAATTTGCATTCAAGTAACCACTACAACGAAACATTTGACAACGTTAAATTCATTAACAGTTCAATTAGTGACAATTGGTTTGGTTTAGAGTAACGTAATACCGATTGTTCATGGTAACTTGTTGCTTTTTAATCAATTCCAATGAATGAAGTTATCTAACACAAACCTACATTTGATATGACAGTCGCATCAAATTCAATATATTTATAACGGTGAGAAAAGGCAGTTGGAAAGGTTAAACATGAAATTAGTGTTTGCTTACATATAGTAAGCAAACACTAATTTCCTCTTTATTTTTCTGTCATTATATCTATGGTAAAATATGTACACAGGCTTAACAAGTTGGACAAAGGGTTACTTTATGATGCTTATGTTTGTAATAAAATTTTAGATGCAGAAAACATTAATTGTTGGTATTCATCTATGAAATATGTACTTCAATCACTTGATATACAAAATTTAGATACAAAGCTCAATAAATTAATTAAATTTGTAAAATGTAAACTTTGTAATAGTTTCAAAACATTTTGGTTGGTCAAAAGATTTGAAACCCTATCACAAGGTAATAGTAAATTAGAGAATTATTTCAACCTCAAGACTGATTTTGTAATGGAGGCTTATTTATCAATTAAAGATTTTAGTATAAGAAGAGCTATATGTAAAATGAGAATAAGTGCTCATGATCTTAAAATTGAGAAAGATAGATATAATAAAAAATACATAGAGAGAACTCAACGTCTATGTCATCACTGCTTATCACATGGATCAAATTCTATTGAAGATGAGACCCATTTTACAGTAAATTGTCCATTATATGATGAACAGAGGAAATTATTATTTGATAAAGTTATCACTTTTTGTACTAATTTTAAAGAACTACCTAATGATAAGAAATATTTCTGGCTGTTCACAAATGAGCATTTACCAACTCTCATGTGCCTAGAAAATTACATTATTAAAGGTTTAGAAATAAGATCCAAATGTAAACAAAATATATGAAGTAATTTAGTATTTTATTGTTATAAGATTTAATATAATAGTTATATAAAACACATGTTGTGTTAGGCTCTGATCCTGTTCATAACGTTATAGTATGTATTAGTTTTCTGTTTTGCTTTTTCCAATCATATTGTGTTGTAAAATGATGCCCTTTATGGGTTCTTGATTAGATTAAAATTCTTATCTTTATAGTTAACTTACATGAAGCGAAGACGTATATTCAAATTACTAGCATATAGGTAATTATATGTGTTGTTTAAAAACAACAGTGTATATTTCTTTTGAATGATTGCCCTTGAAATAATGATAGTTTACTCAGCGCCATTTGTCCCCTTCACATTTTCAACATGAAAACAACACCACACAATTTCTTTTCGCACGTATGATACAACATACTGGCCGGTAGGACTTATTCAGATAAGATCATACCTAACTCATTGACTCTTCAATTGACCATATGATACTTTCGTACGATTAAGATAATATCTTCGAAATTATCTTAGGCAAACAATTTCAATCTAAATTACAATGGTGAGTTGAAAGAAGTTAACTTACTGTTATTTCGAAGAGTCTCAAAATATAAAACGATCTTCAATTTGTATTTCCATGGCGAATGAAAATTGGTGCACTAACAATCCCTCTATACAAGAGTGTATAGGCTGCATGGTTTTATGTAGTATGGTGGTTTTTTTTTATAATAAAACAGTAAATAACAGACCACAAAGCATTAAACACACAATGGATATTACGTAACATGAACTGCATCAGTAATAAAAAGGGTAATTTAATAAAACAAATAACAAAGAAAAAGTATACATGATTGAGCATCGGTTTTGAATTGGCTTTTTAAATCGGATTGATTACAAAGCAGTGACAAATAAGCAGATATGCATTTATATGTATTCACTAGAGGAATGACAATATGCACAAAGAATATAAACGCCTTCCTTAGAGTTCAAAAGTATTAAACAAATCGGATATATTACAAAACAGGGGCTCAATATACATATAGTTAGCAAAGGTGCATTTTTATGTGTTCATAAGAGGGATTTGAATATTTTGAAAGAAGAAATGGCTATCTTCTAGAGTGCATACATATTAAACGAATTATGTCATTACCTATGTAATGTAATTGGTTGTAAAATACTCATTATAATGATAGTTGTTTGATGTATAAATTAATTTCATACTTAAGCGTTCATTTGTTTGTCTGTTTGTCCTTTTTCTTTTTTAGTCATTGCATTGTCAGTTTTTTCGATTTATGTGTTTGACTGTCCCTCTGGTATCCTTCGTCCCTCTTTTTTGACTATTTTATTTATTATGTCTGTTTAGTTACCGAATCATTGTAAATAAAATGGAATTGGATGAAACTGTCGTGCAAAGTGCGAGGTTTAGCGCTATAAAACCAGGTTTAATCTGCCATGTTTTACATTTGAAAATGCCTGTACCATCTCAGGAATATGACAGTTGTTGTCCATTCGTATTTGGTGTGTTTTGTCTTTTGAATTTGCCATGTGATTATGGACTTTCCGATTTGATTTTCCTCTGAGTTTAGTATTTTTGTGATTTTACTTTTTTACCTATGAATCTCTGGTGTTTGAGTTTGCCACTAGAAGCTATGACACCTTTAAGTCCAAGTTTCAAATATGAGAAAAAGTTTTAGCGGATTTATAATTTATGAGATAATTACACCGAAAGGAAATATAATGCTTTTTGATTTGGATCATAATGCTGTATTTTATTTGAAGCTTGCATGACTTATAACCATGAGCTCAGTATTTTTTGTTATTTTACTTTTGGTTGTCTGCAAACTAAACAATGCAAAATATATATAAAAAAGTTTAACAAGGTGCTAATATGAGTTATGTTGCAATTCCGAAAGTCTCTTATACGTACTTAAGTTACCTGAAATGGAGAAATGAAGCACTATATTGCCTGTACCGAGTCAGGAATCTCGATGCGTTTGAGCTTTTATGTCTGGCACTGATGAGAGACTTTTCAACCTGAATTATCCATAGGGTTCGGTAATTTTGTTATTTTACTTTTGATTGCATGCAACCTCAACAATGCAAACTATATACAAGGAAGTTACACAAGGTGCTAATTTCCCGAATCCCATTTTTTTGCAATTTTCTCCAAATTTTCATTTCCCCCTTTTTTTCAATAAACACATCCTCCCTTTTTGTCAATAAACACATCCTCCCTTGTTGTACTTATATTCCACATTTTGTGTTTTTATACTTACAATATCCCACAATACAAAGTTTGGATCAATAAGATAAATAATGCTTAAATAATCTCACTTCAACAAGACAAAGATCTCTTACAATCGATCTGATAGATTGTGAACATGATAATGCTTATATCGAAATGGAATGGAATAATCTAAACAACATGTTCTCTCCATTAAAAATAATTACGGATATACATAATTTACCAAATTATTAGAAAAGGCGCAAAAAAATTAACTTACAGCTTTCGTTAATATCCTGGACAAGTGTTAATTCATCTATTTTAAACTTATTTACCTGTGGTACACTATCGATTACCTTTGTTAAATTATTGACTACCAACCTCAAGGCCGACACACGGCTAACTGAGAGATTTGTCGGTTAATCTATATTTAGTATGTGGCTATATGGGCGATTCATGTTAATTGGGTTGGTTATACGTCTGTTAAGAGTAAAACGCACAATGTAATGTTAAACTCTATAAGATATACAGATTTTTGGCATATTATAAGAACCAAATTAAAAAAAGAAAAGTGTCTGACAAAATGATATCCATCATAGAACATTTTCCTCCTGTAAAAACATTTCATAGTCTGTGCAGTTCTCAGTAAAACTAAAAGGCGTCGCGCAATTACGTAGAATTTATGCTGATACGCATAGCAATTTTTTTGATAAAAGGCGAAGCGAACAATTTTAGATATAATTTAAAGGACACAAAATAGTACTTTGGTTCTAAAAAATAAATTGACAGCAGTAAATATTTCATAATAGTAGTATAACGTGAATAATACCACGTTTTAGTGAAAATTATGGGAATAAAGTCTGTTAATGGGTTGGACAATTGAAATTGTGTCAGTTAAGAGTGTTTTAATCACGACAATAGTTTTGCTACCTTTATATGTTCCCATTGAAAAAGTTAAAAATGAGATGTTCTTTAGTACAAAAATGACAATACGGTGCAATAGTATCCTTCTAGTAAGAGCATTTTTATTTTGACTTTCTTTACACTTTTTTGAAGGGTGTGTCACGTCAATATAGCGTGATATGGATTGGGTCTTTGCATCGGAACTAAACACATTTATTTAAAAACCAGTTGTTGGCATGACACGGGTTATGTTCTTCTCATATATTTCATGATGGTATACGGAACTAAACACATTTATTTAAAAACCAGTTGTTGGCATGACACGGGTTATGTTCTTCTCATATATTTCATGATGGTATATATGATACTAAACCCCTAACGGGAAGGATTGTGCCTGATATTCATATGATGAAGACATAATCTTTCAATCAGTTTAATTGAAGTCTGGAGCTGGCATGTCAGTTAACTTCTAGTAGTCTGTTGTTATTTATGTATTATTGTTATTTTGTTTATTTTCTTTGGTTACATCTTCTGACATCAGACTCGGACTTCTCTTGAACTGAATTTTAATGTGCGTATTGGTATGCGTTTACTTTTCTACATTGGTTAGAAGTATAGAGAGAGGGTTCAGATCTTATAAACATGTTTAACCCCATTTTTGCGCCTGTTCAAAGTCAGGAGCATCTGGCCACTGTTAGTCTTGCATTATTTTTAATTTTAGTTTCTTGTGTACAATTTGGAGTTTAGTATGGCGTTCATTATCACTGAACTAGTATATATATTTAATTAGGGGCCAGCTGAATGACGCCTCCGGGTGCGGGAGTTTCTCGCTGCATTGAAGACGTGTTGGTGACCTTCTGCTGATGTCTGTTCCATGCATGGTCGGGTTGTTGTCTCTTTCCATTCTCAATTTTATGAATTTATAATTAACATTTTCAATCAGCCTTGATTTGTTGTGTCTGTTCAAAGAAGCACGTTCTCAAATCCGACTGAAAGTGTCTTTCTAATACAACACAGGGTACATATAACGTGTTGTCGTTTTCATATGCAAATAATATTTGTCACTGGACATTAAACCCTAATTCGTCAGCATCATACAATTGGTTGTTTTCTTCTATTACTTAATCATATATTGTTTACAACTCATTCTAAAGAAGTAAATGGAAAGGAGCGAATGCAATTACATTTGGTTATTTTGTTTTAATTCATTTTATTCCGTTTAGTTCCTTTCTACATAAGTACAGAGGAGAACTGCAGTTGTTCGCATGTAAACTTCTAGCATTTGTCACAAATATGAGTACATCGCAATCCATTACTGTGTCATGTCTGTATTCTTAAACAATTATTATTTTTTCTCTCATTTTTAGCAATGCATCACTCTCTACTGTCCTTCCATATTATTCTCTATTCTGCGTTTCCCTCCTGACACTTGTGTATTCCATGAGAGTTCAGATTGGGGATGTTGTTTATTTCTGTATTCTTTAAATTGTTATGTCACTTGTCTCTACATTTTCTTTATCTTACTCATTATTCTTTATATTTTAGCATCCCAATATATTTTCCATTCTTGGATGAAATTAATGTTACTTTAATAGTCTTAATATTATAATTTTTTGAAACCATTTTTATAGATTTTCAATTTCAATTGTCTTAATTGTCCTTGGTTCATTTGTTGTTACCGTATATTTTATGTTTCATTGCTCATGTGTTGTTTCCGTTTAGAGCCTACCCACTTGATCCAATAACACCCTATATAGAAATAAAATAATACTTTTATTGCCATTCATAACTCTTAACTGACCAATTAACAGACCGGGTTTTATACATCCGACCAATTAACAGACCAGGTTTTAAATAAAGATTGATTTATGTCACCAAAATACAGATTTTCGTGTAGATTTTTCACAAAATGATTTCAATCTGGTCAACAAACATAATGCCTGTCTTTTTTCGATGTTCAAAATATTGCATGCAAGTAAATTCAACCAACGTGTCATTTTGTGTACATTTTGTGTGTGTAAAATGTGTACAAATTTATTGATGAGTAACCCGCTTTTTCATTTTATGGATCGTACATCGAAGCTAGAAAAGTAATAATTACACCACTGGATTAGCACATTGAATTGTTTTGTTAGACATTAATTATTTTCATGATAAGAATATATTTAAAAAGTTATACAATGAAACATTCTGAATTTTCAATGATTTTCTCGATAACAACTGATTAACAGACTTTAGCCAACCCGATTAACAGACCAATCGCCGATATAGCCGTATACTCAATATAGATTAACCGACCAATCTCTCAGTTAGCCGAGTGTCAGCCGTGAACCTTAAACTGTTTATTTTTGATCGTTGAAGCTATTATTTCATGGGAGCATATTACTTTGTTAGCGGAGGTTTTTATCAAGAATCAAGGTCTTACAAAATGAAATTGTCGAAATGGATATCTTAGTAACATTCTACACTGAAAATACAGGCATTTACTAAATAACTTTACCAAATAAAGGCAACAGTAGTATACCGCTGTTCGAAATCGATAGAAAAAAATCCGCGTTACACACTAAAACTGAGGGAAACGCATAACATATAAGAGGAGAACAAGTCAGGAATGAGACAGTTGTTTTCAATTCGTTAATTAGTTTATTGATATTAGATTTTGTCATTTTTGATGCACTTTCACTTTTTGGATTTGCTTTGGAGTTGGTATTTTGTTTTAGTTTATGCTTTTTTTTACCGTTGACTTGACGTCGATATAATCACGGTAGTTTTTTATGCAAAAAAGAGTGATAAGAATATCTACCTGAGATAATAGAGTTAGTACATTGCTAATCAAATATAAAATAAATCGAAGAATTCAAATATGAAAAACTGTTCAGCTCGTGACTGAACAACACTCGTTGTCAAATGACCGCTGCGCACATTCGTTAGTTGGACAATCGTTGAATTTTTTGTTCTATTTGTTCAATTCTTCGATTAGGTATTCTTTAACCAACTCGCGAAGTTGTTTATCGTTAATCATAATTATGTAAGTTATTTGTAATTATTACACGCTTTCTGATTATCATTAAAATGATAGCAACAATAGATCAAATATATCATTTCATAAAAATATAAAGTATAAATAAATGATAAAACTAAACTAAGTCAAAATATGAAACTTACCCCCTGTTTGAATTTAACATGGAGTTTGGTATTTTTGTTAAGACACTTTTTGTCAGTGCCGTTTATTTACTGATTAATGATAGTTTAGAATTTTTGTAAAAAAACGATATTTAAATGACTGATTAAATTAAGATAGATAAATATACTCATTATAGGTGGCACGGTAGTATTTCCTGGCCCATAAGGGATAATGATAGCCTTTTTAAAATTTTCACCACTTTCTAACACTGCAAAAAATTCTACATTCACAGTTAATTGAAGTACTTTCATTTTACTATTCAGAAATGAATTTGAATATGTATCATGACCGTTTACTTTTTTTGCTATTTTTAAAAATCTAAGGCCACTAGTACTTTTAGGTCTTTTACGGTGCAGTGAATACAAAATTTAAAAAAATTCTCAAAAATTCATTTTCATCTGTATGTAAAATTATTTCATATTTTTCTACACCTGATTCATCACTCAGTTTGGGAAAGTATGTTCAGTTGATACTGTATTTTTTGTCCAATCACACTGTTTAGATACATTTACCTAAGTAGGGTACACAAAAGAGCAACCTAAATTCTGGAATGCAAATACTACCGTGCCACCTTAAGATACCATAATCCAAATCATCAGAAACGACCTACACAAAGTAATATAATACCCTTTTTTAAATTACTTTTTACACACATGGGTAAACACAACTATCATTGTACATGACTGGACATGTTCTTATTTTCTTTTCATCATTTAAAACATGTCTATACAAGATAATTGATATGATTAAAACCACACACTTGTATGATTTATAGACATCGTAAATTGAATAGCACCTGAGATCACCCCTAGTTTTTGGTGGGGTTTGTGTTGTTTATTTGTTAATTTTCTATGTTGTGTCATGTGTACTATTGTTTGTCTGTTTGTCTTTTTCATTTTTAGCCATGGCGTTGTCATTTTATTTTATATTTATGAGTTTGACTGTCCCTTTGGTATCTTTCGTTCCTCTTTTTTAATTATTTTAACATATTTTATTTTTACAACCATTTTTGATTGATGATATTTAAGGTACTGACATTTAGAACTTGTTAAAATTGATCTGAATATCGATAATCATTTACTTTAAATTTAAAAATTGTTGTGATGTTTTTATTTATTTGAATAATGCAATTGGGTGAGTATCGCAATAAATAGAACTCGCATTCTTTAGGTGTAATACCACCAAATCATCGTACGTCACATCCGGTTGTATACGAAAGTAGGTCGAAAAAAAAATATTCCCTTGAATTTGACAGTTGTAGGTAATTAATCCTATATTTTATTGCAGTAAAACCATTTCTGTGTCATAAACATATGTCTTGGGTATTACAAAGTACCATTATTTTTTTATTTGGGATTTCTATAGAAAATTTTGTAATCTTGAGGTTGCATGGTGACTAAACCTTGAACACAGATAAAATAAGGGGAGAAATTTGATTGGTTAAATTCCAATGATGGTTATTTTCTTATATGCAATGAAATGTTATGTGAATTTTTTTCTATAGAACTGGACAGGATTAAACTTTACTCATGTCAAGTATTTCTTTATTTGAAACAAAGATAAATTATGCACATTTTTTTTGTGAAAAGTGCAAAATTAACAAAGACTAATAGGGGAAAATCAATGGTGGTATTACACCTGATACGTATATTTCTGTGCAGGTTTTTCCTAAAATCGCAATCATTGAAAAAATCAGAATAATACATGCAGCTCGACATACATCAAATGCAGTTACTTAATGATTTAGATATTGTACTAAATGTTGATAAAGTGCTAATGTTGTCGAAATTCCGTCCCTATTTTTCAGTTTTAAAATATATTAGTATTGCTGTGAATATTTGCATTCAAGTAACCACTACAACGAAACCTCGAACACTAATCTTCACTAAGAATTTCTGATCATTCTCATAAAATTCAACTTTTTTTCTCATCCTAATAACGTAGTATAGTAATCTTTTCTTTTTCTTTGTAAATAAAGGCAAAAGTAGTCTACCGCTGTTCAAACCTCATAAATCCATGGACAAAAAACAAAATCAGGGTAACAAACTAAAACTGAGGGAAACGCATTAAATATAAGAGGAGAATAACGAAACAACATTAAAATGTAACACACACAGAAACAGACTAAGCATTAGAAAAATTCCTATGAGAATAACAAATATAACATCAAAACCAAATACATGAATTTGGGATAGATCAGTACCGTGACACGTCTTATAGTATATGCATTCACACTCAAAAATAAGAGAAAACAAACGACACAACGGAAACACAACGTTAACATGTAACACATACAGAAACGAACTATAATACAACAATGGCCATATTCCTGACTTGGTACAGGACATTTTTAAAGGAAAGAAATGGTTGGTTGAACCTAGTTTTGTGGAATGCCAAACCTCCCTCTTTTATGGCCATGTGAAATATAACATTAAAATGACAACACAACATTACAGGACTACAATATAAATAAATAGGAGAACACAATTGACAAAGAAACACACTAATAATAGCTAACAAAAGGCAACAAGTTTAAAATTTTAATACGCCAGAAGTGCATTTTGTCCACACAAGACTTACTAGTGACGCCCAGATACAAAAGTTTGAAAGCCGAAAAAAGTACAAAGTTGAACAGCATCGAGGACCAAAAGTTTAAAAAAGTTGTGCCAAAATTATAACTTATTTAACTGTTAATTCTATTTTTGGCATATTCATTTAACGTAGCGCGGTACTTATACATAAAATTGAGAATGGAAATGGGGAATGTGTCAAAGAGACAACAACCCGACCAAATAAAAAACAACAGCAGAGGGTCACCAACAGGTCTTCAATGTAGCGAGAAATTCCCGCACCCGGAGGCGTCCTTCAGCTGGCCCCTAAACAAATATATACTAGTCCAGTGATAATGAACGCCATACTAATTTCCAAATTGCACACAAGAAACTAAAATTAAAATAATACAAGACTAACAAAGGCCAGAGGCTCCTGACTTGGGACAGGCGCAAAAATGCGGCGGGGTTAAACATGTTTATGAGATCTCAACCCTCCCCCTATACCTCTAACCAATGTAGAAAAGTAAACGCATAACAATACGCACATTAAAATTCAGTTCAAGAGAAGTCCGAGTCTGATGTCAGAAGATGTAACCAAAGAAAATAAACAAAATGACAATAATACATAAATAACAACAGACTACTAGCAGTTAACTGACATGCCAGCTCCAGACTTCAATTAAACTGACTGAAAGATTATGATTTCATCATATGAACCTCAGGCACAATCCTTCCCGTTAGGGGTTTAGTATCATACCATCATAACATATATGAGAAGAACATAACCTGTGTCATGCCAACAACTGTTTTTAGAATAAATGTGTTTAGTTCCGATACAAAGACCTTATCAGTGACTCAATATTAACGCCAAAATATGCAATCTTTAATGACTTGACAACAGTATCGTAATTATATCCCTTCTTAATAAGTCTATTCAAAGGTTTTGTAAGTTTCTGAGGTGAATACTGACACCTTTGTGCTTTATAAAGAATATTTCCATAAAAAATTGGATGTGAAATACCTGAACGTATTAGAAGTCTGCATGTTGAGCTATATTTACGAATGATGTATTTATACCGATGATAAAATTTAGTAAATGTTTTGACTAGTTTGTGATATCAAAAACCCTGGTGTAATAATTTTTCAGTAATACATAAATTTCTCTCGTTAAAATCTAAAACATTGTTACATACACGAGCGAATCGTACAAGTTGAGATATATAAACACCGTAAGATGGTGACAAGGGAACGTCACCATCTAAAAACGGATAATTAACGATAGGAAATGAAAAATCATCCCTTTTATTATAAATTTTAGTATTCAGCTTTCCATTAGTGATATAGATATCAAGATCGAGAAAAGGGCAGTGGTCATTGTTAGTATTAGCTTTATTTAAAGTAAGTTCAACAGGATAAATTTCATTAATATACATACTGAAGTCGTCATTATTGAGAACCAAAATATCATCCAAATATCTAAAAGTATTATTAAATTTGTTTATCAGATGTTGTTTCGATGGGTCTTTGCTTATTTTTGTCATAAATTGTAACTCATAACAATACAAAAACGACGTCATCGTGTAACTTTTTAAATTGAGAATGGAAATGGGGATATGTCAATACATTAAGTCATCGTGTACATTTTTTAAGTTGAGAATTGAATATGTCAAAGGAAAGAAGATAAGAATGTAGCAATATCCTTTAAGTCTACTTTTCGCTACATAGATGATGTTCTTTCACTAAATAATTCAAAATTTGGTGACTATGTGGAACGCATCTATCCAATCGAACTAGAGATATAGGATACTACAGATACAGTTAAGTCGGCCTCATATCTTGACTTACATCTAGAAATTGACAATGAGGGTCGGTTGAAAACAAAACTTTACGACAAAAGAGATGATTTCAGCTTTCCAATTGTGAACTTTCCATTTCTAAGTAGCATCATTCCAGCAGCACCTCCATACGGGGTATATATCTCCCAATTGATAAGATATTTCCGTGCTTGCATTTCCTATCATGATTTTCTTGATAGAGGGTTGCTGCTCACAAGGAAGCTTTTAAACCAAGAGTTCCAAATGGTGAAGTTGAAATCATCACTTCGTAAATTTTACGGACGCCATCACGAGTTGGTTGACCGTTATGGAATAACCGTTTCACAAATGATATCGGATATGTTCTTACGTCGTAACTACAATCCCTTTCCCTTTCATGAATGTGACCTACCGAATTAGACTATTTACCGGATTTTGTTATCACATAAGCAACACGACGACTGCCACATGTGGAGCAGGATCTGCTTACCCTTCCAGAGCACCTGAGATCACCCCTAGTTTTTTGGTGGGGTTTGTGTTGTTTATTCTTTAGTTTTCTATGTTGTGTCGTGCGTGCTGTTGTTTGTTTGTCCATTTCATTTTTAGTCATGGCGTTGTCAGTTTGTTTTAGATTTATGAGTTTGACTGTCCCTTTGGTATCTTTCGTCCCTCTTTCAAAGAGACAACAACCCGACCAAACAGCAGATAACAACCGATGACCACAAAGGGGTTTTCAACGCAGTTAGAAAATCAAGCCCCCTTAGGTGGACTTTACTAGGTCATCGAAAAAAGAGTTCCTTCTAAACTCTAAAACATATAAATGAACTAAAATAATGATAAAGTATTCTTGTCATTCGTGTTGCTAATATGCTTTGTATATATGCGTTTTGTTGACATATTTTTTTTGTGCTTAAAATTATAACACAATGGTGACTAATGTACACCTGTTTTGACATTTTTACCTTTTATATCTGTTTGTTTTGTTCACACATCATTGTCAATATATTTGAATTTTATGCGACTGTCATGCACGTAAGAGATTGATTAGATTTAAAACCAAGGTTAATTTACCATTTTTTTTACATAAGAAATGTCTATACCAAGTCTGAAATATGACAGTTATTATCCATTTGACAATGTATGGTGTGGTTAAGCTTCTTCAAAACTTAAATAAATGTATTGACGACTGGCATATATATACTCTTCGTTCATGTATGCTTTGATTTACCAAACTGTAGAAATAAATTACTAAGTATATAATATAGTTTGTCGACTAGCCTGTAAAATTAGCTTCGGAAGTGATCATCAAATACTAAAAAGTAAAATCACAAAAATACTGATCTCAGAAGAAAATCAATTCGTTTTGAATAATCTTTCTTAAATTAACATTGTTTTTACATAAATTAGGTACATTTTTTAAAATTTTTAAATGAAGTAAACATTTATACCTATACTTGCACTATAATCCCTCAACGCTGTTAGAATTTCACACCAGTTTCAACCCAAATTTCATGTGAGGTAAACAATTTAAACCTGCCTTTTTCTTCTTAGTTAACGTTTTTTCTTTATGCATGTTCAAAATACGGTAATCAGTATTGTACAGACATGACCGTTCAGTCTCGCTTCAGTTCACAAATTATCAAACTGATGTTCAATAAAGAAAATGCACAATAAAAGCTAAAAAGGTCAGTTAAGGTGGTACCCAACACCTTCACTAAAATTAATTTGGCTCGTTTAATTTTCATAAAATTTTGACAAAGTAGTTACTTTGACCTTTGAACAAAAATATAAAAGTTTTAAAAAATTTGAACCAACCATTTTATCAGAAAAATTACACTGGTTAGAGAGCAGTTTGACAAACACTAATTTTGATCATCGAGAAGCTTCATATTCCCTTACAATACACTGTAATTAAAACGTTTAGATGATTTTACAGAGTTATCTCCCTGTAGTGTTAGGTACCACCTTAAGTAAAAGAAGTCGGAAACAATGTCATGGCAAAAAACGAAGACGACGAAAAGAGAAACGGTCCACAAAATACAACAAAGATAATTATAACCTGAGTAACACGAACCCCTTCAAAACGACGAATAGAGAAACGGTCCACAAAACACAACAAAGATAATTATAAACTGAGTAACACGAACCCCTTCAAAACGACGAATAGAGAAACGGTCCACAAAACACAACAAAGATAATTATAAACTGAGTAACACGAACCCCTTCAAAACAACGAATAGAGAAACGGTCCACAAAACACAACACAGATAATTATAAACTGAGTATCACGAACCCCTTCAAAACGACGAATAGAGAAACGATCCACAAAACACAACAAAGATAATTATAAACTGAGTAACACGACCCCCTTCAAAACGACGAATGGAGAAACGGTCCACAAAACACAACAAAGATAACTATAAACTGAGTAACACGAACCCTTTCAAAACGACGAAAAGAGAAACGGTCCACAAAACACAACAAAGATAATTATAAACTGAGTAACACGAACCCCTTCAAAACGACGAATAGAGAAACGGTCCACAAACCACAACAAAGATAAGTATAAACTGAGTAACACGAACCCCTTCAAAACGACGAAAAGAGAAACGGTCCACAAAATAGAACAAAGATAATTATAAACTGAGTAACACGAACCCCTTCAAAACGACGAAAAGAGAAACGGTCCACAAAATAGAACAAAGATAATTATAAACTGAGTAACACGAACCCCTTCAAAACGACGAATAGAGAAACGGTCCACAAAACACAACAAAGATAATAATAAACTGAGTAACACGAACCCCTTCAAAACGACGAATAGAGAAACGGTCCACAAAACACAATAAAGATAACTATAAACTGAGTAACACGAACCTCTTCAAAACGACGAAAAGAGAAACGGTCCACAAAACACAACAAAGATAATTATAAACTGAGTAACACGAACCCCTTCAAAACGACGAATAGAGAAACGGTCCACAAAATAGAACAAAGATAATTATAAACTGAGTAACACGAACCCCTTCAAAACGACGAATAGAGAAACGGTCCACATAATAGAACAAAGATAATTATAAACTGAGTAACACGAACCCCTTCAAAACGACGAATAGAGAAACGGTCCACAAAATAGAACAAAGATAATTATAAACTGAGTAACACGAACCCCTTCAAAACGACGAATAGAGAAACGGTCCACAAAACACAACAAAGATAATTATAAACTGAGTAACACGAACCCCTTCAAAACGACGAATAGAGAAACGGTCCACAAAATAGAACAAAGATAATTATAAACTGAGTAACACGAACCCCTTCAAAACGACGAATAGAGAAACGGTCCACAAAACACAACAAAGATAATTATAAACTGAATAACACGAACCCCTTCAAAACGACGAAAAGAGAAACGGTCCACAAAACACAACACAGATAATCATAAACTGAGTAACACGAACCCCTTCAAAACGACGAATAGAGAAACGGTCCACAAAACACAACAAAGATAACTATAAACTGAGTAACACGAACCCCTTCAAAACGACGAATAGAGAAACGGTCCACAAAACACAACAAAGATAATTATAAACTGAGTAACACGAAACCCTTCAAAACGACGAATAGAATAACGGTCCACAAAAACACAACAAAGATAACTATAAACTGAGTAACACGAACCCCTTCAAAACGACGAAAAGAGAAACGGTCCACAAAACACAACAAACATAACTATAAACTGAGTAACACGAACCCCTTCAAAACGACGAATAGAGAAACGGTCAACAAAACACAACAAAGATAATTATAAACTGAGTAACACGAACCCCTTCAAAACGACGAATAGAGAAACAGTCCACAAAACACAACAAAGATAATTATAAACTGAGTAACACGAACCCCTTCAAAACGACGAATAGAGAAACGGTCCACAAAACACAACAAAGATAATTATAAACTGAGTATCACGAACCCCTTCAAAACGACGAATAGAGAAACGATCCACAAAACACAACAAAGATAATTATAAACTGAGTAACACGACCCCCTTCAAAACGACGAATGGAGAAACGATCCACAAAACACAACAAAGATAATTATAAACTGAGTAACACGACCCCCTTCAAAACGACGAATGGAGAAACGGTCAACAAAACACAACAAAGATAATTATAAACTGAGTAACACGAACCCCTTCAAAACGACGAATAGAGAAACAGTCCACAAAACACAACAAAGATAATTATAAACTGAGTAACACGAACCCCTTCAAAACGACGAATAGAGAAACGGTCCACAAAACACAACAAAGATAATTATAAACTGAGTATCACGAACCCCTTCAAAACGACGAATAGAGAAACGATCCACAAAACACAACAAAGATAATCATAAACTGAGTAACACGAACCCTTTCAAAACGACGAATAGAGAAACGGTCCACAAAACACAACAAAGATAATTATAAACTGAGTAACACGAACCCCTTCAAAACGACGAATAGAGAAACGGTCCACAAAACACAACAAAGATAACTATAAACTGAGTAACACGAACCCCTTCAAAAACAGAAGTGTTAGTTGATCCTGCTTCACATCTGAAACCCGTCGTATTGCTCATTGGAGTACATATTTATTAAGCAAGAATAGTAATATTTATATAGGAATATAAAAACCGAGTAAATTAGAAAACCAAACCAAACTTTTACTATAAAAACCATCAACACTACTGGAAAGAAACTGTTCTACTCATGTTCGTGCATTTACCGACAACACTAAAATAAAATAAGATAACTTTTTTATTTAAAGATGAAATGACTAATTTTTCATTAAGATGCTCAAAGTGACTATTATCGTATCAACATAAATATCTTTCTTTCCGTTCAATGTGCACAATTTAACAAAAACGTATACAAACGCAAGGTTTAGTTCACTTTGGCTAACATTTTCTGAATGTATATGATTACAGGAGACATCCGACTCACAAATAAAAAAAAAAAAAAAAAATAGGATAGAACTTTATTGTTATTTTTCAATTTCATACTAAATACCAAATAAATAAATCGAAATCAATCAAAATTATACATTCATCTATCTGTAGCTATAGGTGGTCCGGGACCATAACAGTTATTAGATACTATATAGATTAAACTTTTTGGAGGAATACGTTATAGTTGACACGGGATAATTAACAATCTGGAATGAAGGTTGCTCTTTTGTGTACCCTACTAATAAAGTCAGCGCTATCTTTACACTAAAATAGTACACAATTAACAGTTCTATTTAACAACCTTTCCAAACTAAGAGATCAATTAGGTGTAGAAAAATATGAAATGATTTTGCACTCAGGTAAAAATTGATTTTTTTTTAATTTAAAAACTACATAATTAAATATCTGAAAGCACTAGTGGCCTTGGGTTTATAAAGAGCGAAAAATGTTATGGTCATAATATTTATACAAATAGTTTCTCAGTATTATAATGAAAAAGCTTTTGTTAACTGACTATTTATAATTTTGGAGAAGTGTTAGAAATAGTTATCAAAGGTACCAGGATTATAATTTTGTACGCAAAACGCGCCTTTCGTCTACGTAAGACTCACCAGAAAATTATTCGAATTCTAAAACGTCTATTATTATCCCTATGACACAGGAAATACTACCGTGTCACGAAGAAAGTGTTGGTTATCTGCTTTTTTATTTATGATTTTGATGTGTATGAGCTTTTGATTTTACCATTCGATTAGGGACGTCCTTTTTTGAATTTTCCTCGGAGTATTTTTGTGATTTATCTTTTTGCATATATATTGCAGGTTTTGAATTATTGTTGCACATCACACATACTTAATATAAATTTTTCAGAAGAAAATGCAATCTGGCACTCGACATACACATTTGTTTTTGGTTTCATTTTCCTCAGAAATTCAACAATAGCGCCATTTAAAAATTTGGCAAGCAGATGTTTATCTAAATAAGTGTGTGAATACGGTCTACAGAAAAGATGAATAATGAGCAAAATGCGAAAAAAAAATCATGAGTCAAAAATATAAAGAATAAACGAAAGTGGACAAAAGTAATAACAAAAAAAAAAAACAAAAAAACTAGGAGGTTGAAATAAAACAAAAAAGCGAATAAATCTTAAATAAAAAGAAATAAACAAAAAAGGTATAAAAAAATAAAGAACTGCTAAAATTTGTTAAAATTACCTGTTATTTTTGGTATAGTAAAATTGTATGTTTAACTGAACTAGTGTTTATTACAAAATTTATAACCAAAAACAATATGTACTGGCTGTACACGATAAGAAACTACAATGCAAGCTGGGAATAATTTGTAGTTTGTATAAAACTATATACATATAAGCTATTTCGTATAAATAATTTGATAAATAGCTGAAATTGAAGACATGTGGAATAGTTAATGAAACAGCACATGTAAACTTTAATATTTTTTAATTGAATATTAAACGAAGTTCGTTATGGCTTTTGAAAGGGAAAGAAAAATAAAGGTACAAAATGATTTAGGTACGAAATGACTTCAATACCAATAAGTAAATACAAAATAGGTCAGCGCTTCACACGTATAAATTAACAATTTCATAACTAACGCCTGTATGAGCAACATTTCACTTACAATTCTAAAGTAATACACATAGCAAAAAGTTAGATATCGATCAATTTCACTATTAGTATTATGTAATCGTCGGTTTCAGTTAATAGATGACATAATAATTATTTCATTACAGACTCATGACATTGGATAGGCATTAAGAAAATCATGTACCATGAATTCCATCTGCTCCTTAGTTTGTCAAGCTATCTTCGGTGCAAGTTTTAGATTTATGATCCCGCCATTGTGTTATGAACTTTTTTGTATTCTCGTCTTTCATTTTTGGTTTATTCCCTTTGTGTATAGAGTATTTACGCCATTTTGTTTTTTCTTGGTTGAAATAGTTGTTAGTTGTGATTTAGATTAAAACAAAATGTTGACCGCTGTACCTCAATTTTAACATTTTTACCTGTTATGTATTTTTCTGAAACATTGTTTTCATTATCAAATGACCAAATCAATAGCTCAAAAACTTTAGCCAGCTTTAACACCAGATTAATCCTTCATTTTCTACATAAGGTTATGCATGTACCAAGTCATAGCACTTATGACAGCTGTTGACCTTAAATTTGATGTGTCTGAGCCATTGATTTGGTCATTTGATAATGCACTTGACTGTAACTTTTTTGAAGTATATGGTCCGTGAGCACAATTATTTCGTAGTGCATTTTTTTTAGAACATAAATGAAAATTAAAAAAATCCCACCTGCGCTTTCTCAATGAAATTTTTGACAGTGTATTGTACTACTTAAGGGACAAATTATAACAAAATTAAAGAAAACTTCATCGGCTCTAACTCAAAATATGGACAATTTTATGTTCAGGGCGTCTTGAAATCTTTTGACAGCTTCCGAAGTGCTAATTTTTAACCTTTTTCAGCTGGACCAAATCACTACTTTCCTTTAAAATTCTGGACCCAATTTTTTTTACAGTGTAATTTCACCCCCTCCCCCTAATTGCAATTTTTAAACATGGAGAAATAAATTTGGAAGGGGTATAAAAAATAAATGGCAGGTAACCCACTGTCGACACTAGGGACTATATTCGTGAACAACGAAAATCAAGGGACGACAATTGAGGTCTCGGACCATATGAAGTCATTATACCCGTAATTATAATTCGAACTTTAATGTACAGAACATGAGTTTCACATGAATCTTATGTGAAACTCACGTGAATTTCATCTGAAAATCACATGAATGTTGTTCACGTGAAATTCATATGAATTTTTGAAATAAATTAATTCAAACTACATCTTAATTTTCAAATTTAAGTAAAATCATGAAAAATTGTGGGTGACTTTCATGTATAAGCTCGTTTGAGGTAAATCTCACGTGAAATTATTCACGTACATTTCATGTGAGATTCATGTGAAATTCACGTAAGCAAAGTTTGTGTATATAAATATCATGCAATCTACCATACAATTTCTTTTTAAAGTGGTATATTTGTACAAATAGATAGTTGACGCTGATTGATTAAATTATTCAAGGCATGATCGACATGAATCTTTGATAAAAATGTATGTGGCAAATTTTTAAGGAGTTTTGGTCCTCAATACTCTTCAACTTCGTACTTTATTTGACCTTTTCAGCTTTTTTTATTCGAGCGTCACTGATGAATCTTTTGTAGACGAAACGCGCGTTTGTCGCAAATATAAAATTTAATCCTGGTATCTATGATGAGTTTATTTACAACCACTGGGTCGATGTCACTCCTGATGGATTTTTAATTCCCCGAAGGTATCAGCAGCCCAGTAGTCAGCACTTGTGTGCTGACATGAATTATCATTGATATGGTCATATTTATAAGTGAACTGTTAATAAAATAGAATGATTTTTTTAAATACTAAGAATTTCTACCTCAGGAATAGATTAGCTTAGCTGTATTTGGCAAAACGTTTAGGAGTTGTGGTCCTCAATGCTCTTCAACTTTGTATTTTATTTAGCCTTTTTACCTGTTTTTTTATTCAAGCGTCACTGATGAATCTTTTGTAGACGAAACGCGCGTCTGGCGTGAATACAAAATCTAATCCTGATATCTATAAGTTTATTAGTAAATATTATAGACGTTTGAGATAAAGCAAGCTATAAAATAAGAATAACGTTGCACTTTCTGCGAACAAATATCAGGAATATAACTTTCTTTCCAGTCTTTCCCTTGTTTGGTAAAGTCCACTATTTGTTTTTAAGCTTCAATAGTCTTTTCGAATTTATCATGAAGTTTAGCATGTCACAAAACAAGGTTCAACCCACCATTGTTTTCTTAAAATGTCCTGTGCCAAGTCAGGAAAATGGCCATTGTTATATTATAGTTCGTTTCTGTGTATTTTACATTTTACTGTTGTTTATCTGTTGTGGTGTTGTTTTCCTCTTATATTTGATGCGTTTTCCTCAGTTTTAGTTTGTAACCCGGATTTTTTTTTGTCTTAATCGATTCATGATTTTTTTTATAGCGGTATAGTACTGCTGCCTTTATTTATCAACATATTGATGGCTAGTATGAGTCACAACATTTGACTAGCCACTTAAAACTTTTCATAACGTATGCTTCAATACGTAGTTGAAAGTCCTCATTTTTGTATTTTTTAATGTTGAATTCACTCTTTCACGATTGTAAAAAGTAAAATCACAAAAACACGGATAGTCCCTATTCAAAGGCAAAATCAAATCTCAAACACGTCAAACGTATAGAAAACACTGTCATATTCCTAAATTAAGTTTATTTTCTTACTTATTTATTCTTCTTATTTATCTGCAAATATAAATTACATATGACAATTGTTTTGATTCTGACCTTCTTTGCAAACAAACTGTCATTGTATGTCACATATAACAATAATCCACAGGAGACCAAATGAAGTAAAGGTTGGAAATTATCGGTCACCATACTCTTACAGTTTGTCTTGCATTATAATTATTTTGAGTTGATCGTCATTAGAGAGCTTAGTAAAGACACAAACACACGCCAATCGTACACAATTATTTTTCAGCTGACAAAATATATGATTGGTGTGTTTTGTTTTGTTTTGTAAAATTACGGTATATAGATTTTTTAAATATTTAAGCACGAAGATTCTGTAATCCAGGTATAGATGTTTAGTCGTATTTTGCAGAACTTTTTAGAGTTTCGGTAGTTCTAACTATTTTGATTTGTGATATTAGACGTGCCTCTAGCGTACAAAGGATGGACGAAAGATACCAAAGGGACAGTCAGCCTGTTATCGTTGATAATATTATAATAGATGTGGTTTAATTGCCATTGAGACAACTTTCCACGAGAGAACAAATGACATAATCATTAACAGCTATAGATCACGGTACGGCCTTCAACAATGAGCAAAGCTCCTACCGGGTAAGTTATCATTATTAGCGATAAAAAGTCTCGACATCATATAGTGTTAACAATACAAACGAGAACCCCAAACGGCTGTATTTTTGAAAAGCGAAAACATCACATTCTCACAACATATTACATCATATAAACATATTAGAGACACGTTATATCTAAATTTAGCTATAGAAATAAATTGTAACAACAGTTTGAAAATATTAATAGAAATATAATTCAGTTAGGATAACAACTCAAAACAGTACTGGGACAATTTGAAATATCCCAAAATAACCACTGAAAATATATATATAAATCACTCTGCACTTTAAAAACAATAAATTTGTTAAAGGGTGACAAACAATATTCTATGAATTATTAGACACTCTGACTGATCAGTTAAAACTTTATCTAAAGGTAAATTTTCCCGTTTATCTTGTTTCTAACAATACATCAAATCGTAACTCTATCAAAGATAAAAGATAAGAAATTCACCTGCCGTCTGTTCACAGTTATAACGTACACGTCGTTATGTTCGTATTGTTTTCAAAATGATTGACAGTATTTGTTCTATTCCTGGCATCTTTCTCGGGAGGAAATGTTATAGACAGATTATCTCAAACTGAAAAAAGGTGGAGCTTTTGTTTGATAAACTTCAGCAACAAAATAATGAAATCATGCAGTTAAAACAGATCATTGCCAACAAAGAGATAACAAGAAGAGCAGATCACATTCCTCCTATTAGAGGTTTGTTTATGTACAATTCACTCCATTATGTTAAAGTATTTGGCTTTTTGCATATATCATTCCCCATTTCCATTCTCAATCTTATTCCTTATAAAAATAAAAACATGTGGCACGATTGTCAATGAAAATACTTCCACCAAAGTTCAAATGAAGTGAATGTGAGTAGTAAAATCAAACATACGGTTTTCAACAATGAGACAAAAAAACATGCCGTATTGTCGTTTTAAAAGGCACCGACATGAAAAATATGAAACGATATCAATTAAAAAACCAACGGCTTATTTAAGATCAAAACAAATATGACAGACATGAACCAACGACAACTACTGAAATACAGGTCGCTGACTTGGGACAGGCAGACACTTAATGTGACGGGGTTTAAAATCTTTGGTGGCACCAAACCCTCTCCCTATTTTGGGACAAGTGGTATATTACTACAACTTATGAATAAACTATTAATATCAGTCAAAAACGGGTCAATACATCAAAACGATACAGAGCAGAAAAACGAAAACAGGCAGTGACAGGGAATTTATAAACCTTTCACAACAAAAAAGACACGAGTTACAGATCTGAGAGTACAGCTAGGTCAGAGCCAATAATTTGATTGTCATTTATTTCTGATCTACAATCTCTGTGATTCGAAATACTTAGAAATTTTAAATGTCAAAAAAAGAAAGCTAGATTTAATCAAAGAACTACATGTTTAGCAATCTTATTGGCACATAATTGATTATATGTTGTCAAAGCTTTATGTATAGTATTGCAAGCTGTTCTAAGCTCTGTTTTGAATAAAAGCAAGAAAATCACACTTACTATCTTATGTAACACAAACTCAGATTTTTTAAAAGATATAAAAAACACACAATGAAAAAATCAGAATTAAAATTTTATAAATAAACTCATCATAGATACCAGGATTGAAGTTTTATATTTACTCCAGACGCAGTTTTGTTTATATATAAGACTTAAAATGACGCTCGAATAAAAAAAATGTGAAAAAGGCCAAGTACGAAGTTGAAGAGCATTGAGGACCATAAATTCCTAAAAGTTTTCAAATATACAACTAAGGTAATCTATTCTTGAGGTAGAAAAGCCTTAGTATTTCAATAATTTAAAGTTTTGTTGACAGTTAATTTATAGTAATGAACATATCAATGATAACTCAAGTCAACACATAAGTGCTGACTACTGTGCTGGTGATGCCCTCGGGGAATTAAAGACACTAAACTTGAAAATTTAAACATACACACTGAGAATAAGAAATTCCACAATAAAAACACAAAAAAGAATACAAACAAGTCTTAAAACTGATAAAACACACTGAGATTTTACAAAATTACACGCTGAGATATGCGTGCACATTCAATGGTGGGGTATGAATACAAGTGAGATAAATATCCGCCAGAGACCAAATAACATAAATGTTGTTAATAACTGAAAATATTTATTTTTTTCA
This sequence comes from Mytilus galloprovincialis, assembly GCA_037788925.1. Classification (NCBI taxonomy): domain Eukaryota; kingdom Metazoa; phylum Mollusca; class Bivalvia; order Mytilida; family Mytilidae; genus Mytilus; species Mytilus galloprovincialis. Next base: position 73,155,314 of record CM075342.1, on the reverse strand, counting down.
AATTTTGAAAAGATTCTTTATTTCTTAGAATCAAGACTTCTAATACCACAGTCACAAACTTCAGCAATTGCTTTCTATGCTTGGTTGAGTAAGACAGAGCAGAAAGTCGGTCCACATCATACCTTGATACTAGATCACATTGAAACAAATTCTGGTAATGCATATAATCATCATAGTGGTGTTTTCACAGCTCCAAGTAACGGGATCTATTTATTTTCATACACCGTCTTCCCGGATTCACATTCCTACGGCACCATAGAGTTGATTGTAAACAGTCAGAGTCATGCCGATATATCTATAGACAGTAGTCCAACAGATCATGATTTAGGCGGTACAACGGGGGTAGCCATACTGTATCTGAAACAGAACGATGTATGTTACCTTCGCACTCATTCAACAAATACCTTCAATGGAAATATATATAGTAGTACGAATGCTCGGACCTCTTTCTCTGGCTTTAAAATAACAACAGAATGATTATGTTGGTAGATTAAAGATATGATGCATGATAAAAGTGTTGTCATTTAAAGTTTTGAATTTTTTTAAATACTAAGGCTGGCGTATATACTAAATTTAATCCTGGTATCTATGATGATTTTATTTACAACCACTGAGTCGATGCCACTGCTGGTGGAGATTTATTTCCCCGAGGGTATCACAAGCCCAGTAGTCAGCACTTTTTGCGCTGACATAAATTGTCATTGATATGGTTACATTTATAAATTTACTGTTTACAAATTTTTGAATTTTTTGAAATACGTAGGCTTTTCTACCTCAGGCATAGATTACCTTAGCTGTATTTGGCAAAACTTTTAGGAATTTTGGTCCTCAATGCTCTTCAACTTCGTACTTTATTTTGCCTTTTTAACTTTTTTGGATTCGAGCGTCACTGATGAGTCTTTTGTAGACGAAACGCACGTCTTTCGTATATACTAAATTTAGTCCTGGTATCTATGATGAGTTTATTTGCATAGATTTTGAAACGTCTTCTCTAAAATAATCGTTTTTGATATTGAAATTTTGGGTTTGCATTTAAGTCAATGCTGTTGTTCATCTTCTATCTATGGTTTTTTACTTTTTCTTTAATATTTTCAAGCGTTTCAAAATATTTTCAGAAGCAGAGATGAGATTATGTAAAACATGAATGAATATTAAGAAATTTCCCAAAATAAACACTGACAATTCTTATCACTCTGCATCAAAATACAACAAATTCAATTATATGGTCCAAAGGTATGACAAAGTTTTAAATATAATGTGTTTTACTTGTCCAGGATTGTCATCTTAGTGATATAGTACTTGTACACCATAAAATAAGAAGACTTCTTTGTCCTATTGGTAATATAAACAAACTTATCACAGATACCAGTTTTAAATATGTTCACAAGACGCACGTTTCGTCTACAAGACTAATCAATGATGTTCGAATCAAAAAGAAAAAAGCTGAAAAACACTGCAATTCATAAAGGTTTTGACAAAAACATCTAAAAAGTGAAATCACAAAAATACTGAACTCCGAGAAAAATTCAATCGTAATGTCTCTAAAGTCATCTTTTATTGGACGTAAAACATCTTCTTATAAAATTGAGAATGGACATGGGGAATGTGTCAAAGAGACAACAACCCGACTATAAAACAGACAACAGCAGAAGGTTACCAATAGGTCTTCAATGCGGCGAGAAATTCCCGCACCCGGAGGCGTCCTTCATCTGGCCCCTAAACAAATATATATACTAGTTCAGTGATAATGGACGTCATACTAAACTCCAAATTATACACAAGAAACTAAAATTAAAAATAAAACAATTATAATACAATAACAATCAAAACCAAGGAGTAATTATATCTATTATTTAAATTATACCAATTATTATGAATAAGAAGGTGTAGTATGAGTGCCAAAGAGACAACTCTCCATCCAAGTAACAATGGATATGAAGTTAACAATTATATGTCAAAGTACGGCCTTCAACTAGTAGCCTTGGATCATACTAAACAGCAAGCTGTAAAGAGCACCAAAATCACTATTGTAAAACAATTCAAAACAATAAAACCAACGATATAATCTATATAAAAACAGAAAGAGAAACAACGATGAACAACACAAACAAACGACAACCACGGAATAACAGGTTCCTGACAGCGGGTTTAAACGTTTCAACAGGCCCCGACCCTTCTATAGAGACAATAGTGTTACATTATAACATAAAAAGTCATACTTATGATAATTATCAGTTGAAATAGATTAACTTAATCATAAAGACATTTAGATTAAACAAGTAAAACAAGTAAACATACACTGAACGAATAATTTTGTTGTATGACACAATCTAAATACAATATCAAAACTCATGTGCCCGTATACTCGAGTAAATAATTTATTGAACAAAATTACTAAATGTGTTATTCAGAGAACGACTACAGAATCGGACACTGATATTGCTTTCTAAGTCTTTTTGTAGATTGATGAAACATTCGTATGATGTTTTTTTTTTGTTATACGATCTAAATAAAACTTGTCACCGTTTCGTCCCAATGTTTTAACAAGCCAAGTAGTTGATACGGGAATTTTCTGTAAATTTTCTGTTTATAAAATGTTGATAACAAGGTTCTTCTATAAAAATAAATGACAACTTAACAATATACTCATAGTTAAGCAACATATGTATCAAGTATAGTCTCATAAAAGTCAAATTACAATATCAAATTGGATACCCACTAGCCATGAATTTCCACATTATAATATATCATCTTGACAAAATATAGTCTTTAAATTCTATTGAAAACAACATATAAATAGAGGATCTAACTGATGTCACATAAACAAGATACCTTTTAACAAAAAAACACGTCAATTCGTTTCGACCGTATCTTGCTGAAGGATGATAACTCCATGAAGCGTGGAAAAACGGTCTACGTATGGTCTATGGGCAGACAACTGTAAAAAACAATTGTAATCAAATGAATGAACGAAACATAGGTATAAGAAATAATTAAACATTAAAAGCAACCCAAAATAAATTACCAACTGGGCAATTCCAATTTTGCCATCTTGACAAATCTGACATCGGCGAAAAATGATAAACTGTATGTAAAATTATCATTCGATTTTGAGAACATGTAAAGTTAACTAAGTATAAAGCTATTCGGTAATTAATAATTAAAACGATGCCCATAATACAGAGAAACAGACAATAGTTACAACCGACATCTAACGCAATTATATCTAATCTTATCTGTCAGAATTAGGAATTAAGAGTATTGGCTGGAGAAGAATAGGAAATGTAGAACAATTTGATTAAACAAATAAAAGTTCATTGGAGGGCCTATAATAGCATCAAGGTCTTATTTACTTACTATTTTATATGAGTAACTTGATGATGTTGTATAAGTAGCAGTAATCTTTTATAATCCGGTTGTAATACTTTTGTAGTTTACGCGAATCTGTTTACGATATTTGAATTACTATAAACTATTGTCAGCTTAATTTCTCTCCATTAAAAATCATCCACCCTCGTATTTCCACAGATCCTTTAATTTGCTTTTGATTTGTAGATATATTCCGTGTTTTTGTTTTGCATTTGTTATCTCCTGTATAATTTAATTGGTCATGTAGCAGTAGACTCCTACCCTGTCGACGCATCCGGTTTTACTCCTTTTTTAGTTTACGCGATCCCATTAGTTTTAACATGTTTCCGTAATTGATATTTTCTTGATCATTTTACGATATTCAAAAAAAGGTAAACTACAGTCGCCTTATTATTGCTCTTATCACAAATTTAATTTGCTTTTGATGTGTAGATATATTCCATGTTTTGTTTTTTGTTTTTTGCATTTGTTTCTCCTGTATATACTTAATGATCATGTTGTATAAGTAGCAGAAGATGGTAAACTCACAAAACAATGAACTCTGAGGAAATATCAAAACAGAAAGTTCCTAATCAAATGTCAAAATAAAATGATAAAACTCATCAAACGAATGGACAACTGTCATATTCCTGACTTGGTACAGACATTTTCAAATGTAGAAAATGGTGGATTGAACCTCGTTTTATAGCGATAAACCTCTCACCGGTACGACAGCCGTATCAAATTCCATTATATTTACAACGATACGGCTGTAAACAGAAAACTCCTACCCTGTTGACGCATCCAGTTTCGGTCCTTTTGGCGTTAACGTGAATCTATCAGCTTTAGCTTGTTTCCGTGATTCCTTTTTTTTATTTTACCAATTTACGATTTTTCAATTACAGTAAACTACTGTCGTCTTAATTGCTAAAAAGAAAACAATTGCTAAAAGTCATCAACCTTTTTATGACCCGAAATCCTTTTATGCGCTTGTGATTCGAAGCTATATTTCTTGATTGTTTTTTGCATATGTTACATCTTGAGAATGCTTTCACTTTAGAAGCTCCAGATTGGTGGTCTCAAGTTCGATTTCTGTAGATTCATTCATTTTCGAGGGTACCAATTTTCGTGGATAAAGGAAAACTTTACAAGCCTATAGAAAATTTGTCATTCGTTGACCATTTAATTTCGTTGTTTACCTGTACCCGCGAAATCCAGAAAAATTGTTTTTAAACGAATATGGATGAATCAACAGTAAATAGAAATCCAAAACAGACTTTATAAATAGTCTTGACTGTATTTAGTACTGGAAATATTTAGTGGTAAAATTATAACCCTTCCTTCCTTTCTTTATCAGTTTACACAGACACAATCTAAATGACAGTCTCATGTGTTTTTATTTTACCTAAAACCCATCAATCATCGTCAACCATCACCTAATAGGTCATAATCACTGCTTTGGTGATAAATTGAAATCCCCAATATCATTTCAACTTCTTAATTCTTGACATTCATAAATTATCCCCATTGATGAAGTTTTATGAACACTTATCAAGAAAAGGATGTGAAATAGAATTGAATATAAGTAAACTTTACCTTGTTTATGTTTTAGAAAAATAAAGTTAACTTCAAATAGCAAATTAATCATGTGGGATTAATTAGAGTTGTCTCTCTTTGAACAGTTGATGACAAAAATAAGTTTTTCTTCATAACAACTGTATGATCCTAAAAGATATAAGTTTGTTATAACATGGCAGGTGAAAGTAAAAGTTCTATTTGATTCTATCTGTTTTATAACGGAACCAACTAACACTCTACAAAATTAAACGAATTAAAACAAAATTGTACATTAACCTATATGTAGACGTCATTCTTTTGTACTTTCCCTTTTTTAACAAAAATTCATTCAATGAAATTTGTGAATTTTGTATATAGAAAACCATCTTATGAAATACGAAGCCTATACCTTAACTAAAGTAAAATATAGTTCAGTAATTTACATCTACGTCATTCGATCTTAGGTGGATAGTATCATTGGCATTCCTGGCAAATTTTCATTTGTTTACAGTAATGTTTTTTTTTTTAAATACAGAAGAAGCAATTACCGTTAACAAACTCATTTATATTTCAATTTTACCTATTCGCACTTAACGCTTTACAAAATGGTCTGGACAAAGGATACACTGAATGGAGAATAATGCCTTTCACTAATGATTGAGAACAATATTACATACCATTGCTTATGACAGTTGAATTGCAAGGACAGATATGCAATTTCGATTTCAAATCAAATCAATAAATATTAAGTTCTTCAAGAAATATAAATGAACATTAAATGACCTATGATTCTTCATGATTTCTTCTTATATATGTTGATTTTCGAAGTGAAATGTATCTAATTCCATTATCAAGTAATATGTGTTATGTGATTAACACATAAATGTACCATTCCGCTTGTATCTGCAGGACAACAATATATTTGTCATGGTTCCAAGACAGGTGTTTAATAAAGGCAACAGTAGTATACCGCTGTTCGAAACTCATAAATCGATAGACAAAAAACAAATACGGTTACAAACTAAAACTGAGGGAAACGCATTAAATATAAGGGTAGAACAACGACACAACATTAAAATGTAACACACACAGAAACGAACTAAGCATTAGACAAAATCCGATGAAAATAACAATTATAACATCAAAACTAAATACCTGAATTTGGGATAAAATAAATACCGTGACACGTTTTGTAGCATTGCGAATTCACACTCAAATATAAGAGGAAACAAACGACACAACAGAAACACAACGTTAAAATGTAACACACAGAGAAAAGAAATATAATATTCCTGACTTAGTACAGTACATTTTTTAAAAGAAAAAAATGGTGGGTTGAACCTGGTTTTGTGGCATTCCAAACCTCCCGCTTTAATGGCAATGTTTAATATAACATTAAAATGTCAACATTACATTACAAACAGTTCAGATCTCTTAATATAGATGTAGCATGGATGTTCATAAACTCATTTGATCTTTTTGATTGTAATTTGTATTGACGACGAATTTACAGCCTTGATCCACTTGTAAAAAGTATCCATTGACTGCCATAACCCTCGACTGAATACATTATAACTGATATTTTAAAATTGTGATTCCAATTTATGGACTGAGGCGCACAGTGTTACAGCTCATTTGTTAGCCATATCGAAGTGTTGTTAACATGTATCGTGTTCCTGGTAATAATATGGTCAGCCAGGTAAATAAGAATAGGGAACTAGCATAAGTGCAATCAGACGATTTAGACTTGAAGTCATAAATTGATAATTTATGATGACTAGTATTGTCTTAAGTGATAGCATCTGTACCTTTGATGGCAAATAAAATATTTTGAGACATATCGAGTGTATGTAACATCTTTTTCAATGCCTATTTGATTAAGAAAAACTGTCAATAGTCGACACGAATACTTCAGGTTTGTATTAGTTTGAATGTTTGTTTTTATGAGTGGTTCCCAATCATAAAATGTACCCAGAATTAAGTTCAAAAGAGGGCTTGTGGATTTGATGTATCCAAAACGGTTTCTGTATAAATGACAGAAAGTCATCAATGAAAAAATCATGAAAAGAAGGTGCTGTGTAATGATGATGACCATAGCTGCGTATACACCGCAGTGCAGTTGAACATATTCAACACTTTCATCAGCTAAATCAAGGACAGATGGAATACCTATATGCTCAATGTTTGCATTGCAACCATATGTAGTGTGTCTCAGTTCGTTCACAGTTCATAGTTTTGTCGCGTTTCGTCAACAAAGGACTCATCACTCGTTGGCGTTTAAAACCTAAATCAATTAAAATATAAAAATAAAAGCATTTTCAAACTGTGTGGCCAGCTTGGATTATACCATCCATGTATGGGTGTAGACACATTTATCGTTTCAAATTATTTAAAAGTTTGATTAAGTAAATAAAATTAGTTGAAAAGATCGTTTTAAAAAAAAACATTTCATGTCAGCATAAGAACATTGAATGTTAAGGACAACCAAATAAATGATGCTATCAAATGAAACTAAAAACTGCATTGCCCTTTATTGTTTCATATACAAACATTTATTAATCTCTGCAAAATGGTCGAAAATAAAACAAGAACAATAGTTAACAAATAACATGTCACGTGAGAGGCTTTAGACTTTGAATTAGATTCTGAACAGAAAGCGTCTGTATATTCTTCTGTTACGTCTTCCCAGTATTGTCTTGCTAATGATGTACATGTTCCTTGGACAGCTACTAACATACAGTCATGCCATAACGTCACTATCCTGCAACGAAATAAAGTATGCAGTTCTGACATAACGATACTATCCTGAAACAAATTATAAACATGCAGTTCTGATATAATGACTATCCTGAAACGAAATATAAACATGCAGTTCTGACATAACGACACTATCCTGAAACGAAATATAAACATGCAGTTCTGATATAATGACTATCCTGAAACGAAATATAAACATGCACTTCTGTTATATCTCGCCTATCCTGAAACGATACTATCCTGATACGAAATAAAAAATATGCAGTTCTGCCATATTGTCACTATCCTGAAACCAAATTAACATGCAATACTGTTATGACGTTGCCTTTTAAAAAAAAAACCAATATTTTTACCAAAACATTCAAGAAAAAAGAAAAGGAAAAAGTGTGGTGTATTCGTGCTAAGCAGTTTCTTTTTGTAATAGAGCAATCTGTAACAACATCAACAAGAAGTGTTTTTCCTAGAAAGATGAACATGTACATGTCATTGTTTTTAAAACTATTCTCAAGGGAAAAAATTTCGAAATAATGTTATGTATTTACATTCCTTAAATATTCATACCATGTAGCTATTGTCATGAGAAAAAAAACCATCAACGATACCTGGCTTATAATTAAGTACGCTTACATAACACTTATCACCTTTTGGTCAAATGGTTCTTCAACTATTTCGGAAGTCATTATTCATATATCATCGCTTTGCAAATTTTCAGCTTTGAGCGTTTCTGGTGCGGGTAAATTCAGATTTCAGAATTGCGCTTCGGACGTGTTGTTTTCAGTTGTTATCAATGGCTTGTATATAAAAACAGTTGGAAATGATTGAAGAGACCAAACATTCCAAAAAATGTGGACAACTATTGGCTATGATAAGAATGGGGATTGAAACACCTTGGTGTTTTAAATGCTTAAACGTCTAATACATATATACATATACAGAGAATAGCGTATCGATGATATGTTATGTCTGCACAGTAGAACAGAAATACAAGGCTGTTGATACCCACGGGAACGAAACGTGCTTTTGGAGGTTTTTTTTTTAATTATTTATGCGAAATAAACTGCGCAGTCAGGACAAGGTTAGTATCCCTATTTTAATGGAGAATACAATAACTGCGCCATTAAATTACGTTGATTTGATTTATAAAATTTCAGGTAATAAAATACTGCCTAGGCATTAGCTTATTGCCTAGGATTTAAGCTTAATGCCTAATTTCACTTATTGCTGCTCACATATATATTCATACTATATTACTTACGTGCAAAGTGACAATGACTGGTTCGTTTGTACGTTTGTCGACATTTCTGTTGTACAACTTGATATAGCTGATTTAAGTGTGGCATTCGATAATAAACAATCAACGGCATCTACCATGCCTACAAAAAGGTAAAATCACAAAAAACTGAGCTCCGATGAAATGTCAAAATGGAAAGTTGTTGAATTTGCTTTTTTGTGCTTCTTTGTTAAATATTTCTTTGTTTGTGTTCTGACTGAGATTGTGACATGGTGATGACAATTTTACCTACTATGTCTGTTTTGTTCACGCATCGTTGTCAATATAATGGAATTTGATGCGACTGTCATACAAGTGAGAGGTTACGCGCTATTAAACCCGGTTCAATCCACCATTTTCTATTTTAAAAAATGCCTATACCAGGTCAGGAATATTGCAGTTGTTATCAAATAGTCCGTTCTATGTAAGTTCAGTTGAAGCTTGTTTTTGTTGCACTTCAGTGTACCTGTTGTTCCGTTGTTTTCCTCTGATAGCTTATGTGTTTTAGCTTGGAACCCGAATTTGTTTTTTTCAATCGATTAATGTCTTTTAAACAGCGGTTAACTACTTTTGTTTTTATTTAATATACTGTGAATTCATTTATGTTCGTGGTTACCAATTTTCGTGGATTGAGGAAAACTTGCATGTTCGTGGATATTTGATTTCGTAGTTTTGCAAAAATCTGCATATTACCTTATAGAAAATTTGCATTTCGTTTAATAATTATTTTCGTGGTTCATCTGTATCCACGAAATCCACGAACATTAGTATTAGTATCCAACGAATAATAATCAATCCACAGTTGTTGATATTACCATTAATTTGTGAACACTGCGACTTCCCAAGCGCATCCCTGTTGTCCTGAGAGACAGACAAGTCGGCCTCAAATTCACCAATGAGATACTGACATGAAGTTATAAGTAAATCGTGGTCATTAATTTGACAGCTTCGGTAATAAATCAAGTTGCTACAATTGAAAATTAATCATGGCTTAATCATTGCCGAACAATATCATCAATAACAGTTATACAAATGCCGATGCGGTATACATGGGTAATAGGTTAGTAGAAAAAGTTATACAAATGCCGATTCGGTATACATGGGTAGTAATTTAGTAGAAAAAAAGTGACCATGTGAAGGGGAGCACTGTTATCATTAGTAAAATGAGTTTTGAAAAGAGACGGACATTTTGATCTCAACAGCTCTAAAAAATATAAGATAGAATAATTCGTAAAGGTCAGTTATTCGGTGTGTTTATAGATTTATCCACTGTGTTCATTTTTGTCCTGTTCAGATACTTTGCTCGCATTCAATTAAAATTTGCTCAGTCAATACTCATACTGTTTTGAATTTTTGAATGTGGTTGATTTCCATTTGTATTATATAAATAATGCGACGCTTTGTTTTCCTTTGCATGTATTGTAAAATGTGTAAATACTAGCAGATACATTTTAGTCTTAAAAAGTCATTTTGAACTCAAGCTTGTACATTACAGCAGCTTTTCAGACAATGCAGTTTTTTTGTTGTTTTGTACAGGTATTATAAGAAAACAGCCCAATGTCACCAACTGGTCTTCATCACAGCGAAAAAATCCCGCACCAGGAGGTGGGCTGCAGCTGGCCCATTTACAAAAATTTTATAGATTGCAGTTCGGTGGGAACCAATTAAGGCTCCGTGTTAAAGACCTTACTTTGACCTATAATGGTTAACTTTTACAAATTGTGACTTGAATGGAGAGATGTCTCATTGGCACTCATACCACATCTTATTATATCTAGTTTAATGAAAATGATCGTCACACTATACTCCGAAACATATAAATAAAATAAGATTTAAAAAAAATCAAGACGAATAAAGGCCAGAGACTCCTGACATGGGACAGTCGCAAAAATGGGGCGTGGTAAAATATGTTTTGTGAGATTTCCACCCTTAGTTCACTTACCTGCACAACGTTTGGAGGAACAATGTGTATGTATTCCGAATGAAATTTTCATAGTCGGGTACAAATGGTAATGAAGTCACAGCACCATAACTCTCTATACAGTCTACCACTTTCCTACAGTCTTGTTCAGCCGTTGTGTTGGTTATCATAAAGACAACTGAAATTCAAATCAATGTAAATTTTCTTCCATAAATCAAGTCACGATATTGTCAGTTATAAATATACGGTATAGTTGAATCCCCTTCCCTTTCATGAATGTGACCTACCGAATTAGACTATTTACCAGATTTGTTATAACATGAGCAACACGACGGGTGCCACATGTGGAGCAGGATCTGCTTACCTTTCCGGAGCTCCCGAGATCACCCCACTTTTCCGTGGGGTTCGTGTTGCTTATTCTTTAGTTTTATATGATGGGTCATGTATATTATTGTTTGTCTGTTTGTCTTTTTCCTTTTTAGCCATGGCGTTGTCAGTTTATTCCAATTTATGAGTTTGATTGTCCCTCTTGTATCTTTCGTTCCCTCTTACGTTATAAATGTTATTTACTTTCTTAAAACAGTTAATTATTTTACTGTATCGTTTGGTTAGCTTGGTCTGAGTTCTTAATTGTTCATTGAAAATATGATGTCCGTCAAATTGTCTTCCGTTCCTCTGATTTTGCTTTTGCGACGGTACTACAAAGGGCGGCCAATATCTAACTACATCGTATAGAAAGCATAAGATTTATTTAGAGAATGTATAATTTTTTCATAAGAAATGTGTGTCTTAGTGTTTTGTCTTTTTATTATTTGTCTGTCATATCTGTTTTATGTTATTGTTACATTATAAATCATACAATATGTTTTCCCGCTTTAATTGCCGCTCTACCGTTATTTCCTGTTCAAGACTTCATCCATGCTCATTTGGTCTCAGATTGATAGTTGTCTTATTGGCAATGAAACCACATCTCTCAAACAAGTTTTCTTTATTTTTATAGGATCTTTTTGATAAAGCAAGAAAATTCAATCGACATAACCATAACATGAAGGACAATTTATGTGTCTTATATATGAATAAATTTGAAAATAAAAGATTGTTTCCACATACTTACCTATAATAATAGTTATTCGACTCCTTCTATCCATTAGTATACAATTTATGTTTTAAAGTCTGAAACAGTAAATATGCTCAATTAACATGCGTTTTTGATTGCTTTTTTCTCTTTTTGTATAATTCGGTTTAATATACTTGTTTGTCAACATAAAAAACCAAGCTTTCGTGATCAAACAATTTCTAATATGTTTGTATTTTAAAACACCTGTTTTTTCAATAGAAGATTATACCAAAGTTATTTGAATGAAATAACATAGGATGGATTACCATTTTATCGAGTGAATGTTGATTAAGGTGTCTGCAGGTCACAATATTATAAATCAGTTAAAATATTAGTTTCAGACCAGAATTACATGTAACATCATGAAGGAGTATCATTTCTGCTTTCTCATTTATATATTCAATACCCTTTCACTTGTCTGGTGGTGTTTTTTCACATATTTTATATATAAGTATTTTATCCCTTAGCTGAACTGGGTACAGATCCGTTTGTTAATTAAGGATACATATATAAATATGTGTTCACCATAGTGTAATATCATATTGATGCAAAATGTGTATTGAATTACGTAACATGAAAAGTATTCTTACATTAAATGAAAATCAAAAATTAATTAGTTTTCGTAAAAACTAAAATATGGAACAAATGAAATATATTATTTTTATAATTATCTATATGTAATTGCTAGAAACATCACATTATGAATTTATTCTTCAGTGTTAGTGTTGAAACATCAATAAGTATTTGGTTCAAATTCTCAATAAATCATCACAGTTTTCAGCATAATTTACCTTGATAGCTTTGTTTAAAAATAAACGATGCGGGGCTTACATTTTCCTTCACCGAATATTTACTCCACTTGGAGTTAATATAAATCTATCAGCATTAGCTTATTACTGTGATTCCTTTTTAAAATTTTTTACCAATTTACGATATTTGAATTACGGTAAACTTCAGTCGCTTAGTATCGCTCTGCAGTAAAAAAAAATCATCCACCACGGACAGTTTAATTTGCGTTTGATTTGTAGATATATTTCATGTTTTTGGGCATTTGTTTTTGCTGAATATTATTAATGGTCATGGTGTATAAGTAGCAGAAAATAGTAAAATCACAAAAAAGCTGAGCTTTGAGGAAATTCAAAACGGAAAGTTCCTAATCAAATGACAAAATCAAATGATAAAACACATCAAACGAATGGACAACAACTGTCATATTCATGACTTGGTACAGGTAGTTTCACATGTTAAAAATGGTGGATTGAACCTGGTTTTATAGCGCTAAACCTCGCACCTGTACGACAGATGGATCAAATGCCATTGACTTTACGATTGCATTTTCCTCGGTGTTCAGTATTTTGTGATTTTACTTTTTAAGAATGCATTCCCTTTAGACGCTATATTGGTAGTCTACAGTTCGATAACTCCTGATTCATTCATTTTCGAGGGTACCAAATTTCGTGGATAAAGGAAAACTTCTGTATTCGTGGAGATTTAATTTCGTGGTTTTCCTGAGGTTTGCGTACAAGCCTATAGGAAATTTGTCATTCGTTGACCATTTAATTTCTTTGTTTACCTGTAACCACGAAATCAACAAAAAATGGTTGCTAACGAATAATAATGAATCCACAGTAAATAGAAATCCAAAACATACTTTATGAATAGATATGACTGTATTTAGTTCTGGAAATATTTAATGGTTAAGTTATAATCCTTCCTTCCTTTCTTTATCAGTTTACACAGAGACAATCTAAATGATAGTCTCAGGGGTTTTTATTTACCTAAAACACATCAATCATCGTCAACCATCACCTAAATAGGTCATAATCACTGCTTTGGTGACAAATTGAAATCCCTAATATCATATCAACTTTTTAATTCTTGACATTCATAAATTATCCTCATCGATTAAGTTTTATGAACACATCAACAAAAAATGTGAAATGTAATTGAAAATTAGTAAATTTTACCTTGTGTTATGTTTTAGAAAAATAAGAAAATTAATCAAATGGGATTAATTAGCGTTGTCTCTCTTTGAACAGTTGATGACACAAAATAATTTGTCCTTCATTACAATTGTATGATCGTAAAATATATTAGTTTGTAATAACATGGCAGGTAAAAGTAAAAGTTCTATTTAATACTGTCTACTTTTTAACGGAACCAATTATTTGAATAGCACTAACACTCTACAAAATTAAAACTATCAAAACAAAACTGTACATTAACCTATATGTAGACATCATTCTCGTGTAATGCCCCTTGTTTAACAAAAAATCATTTAATAGAATTTTAATTTTGTATATAGAAAACCATCTTATATAATATAAAGTTGCCTATGCCATAACTATAGTAAAATATAGTTCAGTAACTTATATGTGCTTACATCTGCGTCATTTAATCTTAGGTGGATAGTCTGAAAGTCATTCCTAGCATATTTCCATATGTTACAATAATGCTTTTCTTCAATATGAAAATTTAAAATGAAGCGTTTGCACCTTTTATTTTATCTGGAAAGTAAACAATGATTTTTTTTGTATGAATAGAATATTAAGGTGACAGTACATTTTGAAAATCTCATTACACACACTGCAAACAATCTTTTAGCTCAAATTAAATCAGAATAGTGTGTGTTTTTGCCTCATCCAGCTTCTATGGGGTGTGTTCAATCAAGTATAAACGTCGTCGAATACTGAATCATATAAAACATATATTTTCGTTTTTATGATTAGCTCTTTTGAACTGTGAACTGGAATAAATGTTTTCTCCATCAAATCATGTTGACTTATTCATAAACATCTTTATCGAAACCTTACATACGGGAATACTGGATTTAAAACACTTATCTCTATCAAAATTCACAAGAAAGTTCAAACATTTTCTTTTTTAATGTGTGTTGTCATTTGATTTTGCCATGTGATTATGGACTTTCCGATTAGATTTTCCTCTGAGTTCAGTATTTTTGTGATGTTACTTTTTATACACAAACGTAGGATAATCAAATACATGCTGCTATCAAATGAAAATAAAACTGCATTGCCCTTTATTATTTCATATACAAACATTTATCAATCTCTGCAAATGGGTTGAAAACAAACAAAGAACCAACGTTAACAAATAACATGTCACTTGAGAAGGTTTAGACTTTGATTTAGATTCTGAACAGAAAGCGTCTATATATTCTTCTGTTACGTCTTCCCAGTATTGTCTTGCTAATGATGTACATGATCCTTGGACAGCTACTAACATACAGTCATGCCATACCGTCACTAACCTGAAACGAAATAAAGTATGCAGTTGTGACATAACGATACTATCCTGAAACAAATTATAAACATGCACTTCTGACATAATGACTATCCTGAAACAAAATATAAACATGCAGTTCTGACATAACGACACTATCCTGAAACGAAATATAAACATGCAGTTCTGATATAATGACTATCCTGAAACGAAATATAAAAATGCACTTCTGATATAATGACTATCCTGAAACGAAATATAAACATGCACTTCTGTTATATATCGCCTATCCTGATACGAAATAAAAAAATATGCAGTTCTGTCATATTGTCACTATCCTCATACCAAATTAACATCCAATACTGTTATGACGTTGCCTTTAAAAAAAAAACCAATATTTTTACCAAAACATTCAAGAAAAAAGAAAAGGAAAAAGTGTGGCATATTCGTGCTAAGCAGTTTCTTTTTGTAATAGAGAAATCTGTAACAGCATCAACAAGAAGTGTTTTTCCTAGAAAGATGAACATGTACATGTCATTGTTTTTAAAACTATTCTCAAGTGTAAATTTTTCGAAATAATGTTATGTATTTACATTCCTTAAATATTCATACCATGTAGCTATTGTCATGAGAAAAAAAAACATCAATGATACCTGATAATTAAGTACGCTTACATAACACTTATCACCTTTTGGTCAAATGGTTCTTCAACTATTTCGGAAGTCATTATTCATATATCATCGCTTTTCAAATTTTCAACTTTGAGAGTTTCTGGTGCGGGTAAATTCAGATTTCAGATTTGCGCTTCGGACGTGTTGTTTTCAGTTGTTATCAATGGCTTGTATATAAAAACAGTTGGAAATGATTGAAGAGACCAAACATTCCAAAAAATGTGGACAACTATTTGCTATGATAAGAATGGGGATTGAAACACCTTGGTGTTTTAAATGCTTAAACGTCTAATACCTATATACATATACAGACAATAGCGTATTGATGATATGTTATGTCTGCACAGTAGAACAGAAATACAAGGTTGTTGATACCCTCGGGAACGAAACGTGGTTTTGGAGTTTTTTTTAATTATTTATGCGAAATAAACTTCGCAGTCAGGACAAGGTTAGTATCCCTATTTTAATGGAGAATACAATAACTGCGCCATTAAATTACGTTGATTTGATTTATAAAATTGCAGGTAATAACATATTGCCTAGGCAATAGCTTATTGTCTAGCATTTAAGCTTAATGCCTAATTTCACTTATTGCTGCTCACATATATATTCATACTATATTACTTACGTGCAAAGTGACAATGACTGGTTCGTTTGTACGTTTGTCGACATTTCTGTTGTACAACTTGATATAGCTGATTTAAATGTGGCATTCGATAGTAAACAATCAACGGCATCTACCATGCCTACAAAAAGGTAAAATCACAAAAAACTGAGCTCCGATGAAATGTCAAAATGGAAAGTTGTTGAATTTGCTTTTTTGTGCTTCTTTGTTAAATATTTCTTTGTTTGTGTTCTGACTGCGATTGTGACATGGTGATGACAATTTTACCTACTATGTCTGTTTTGTTCACGCATCGTTGTCAATATAATGGAATTTGATGCGACTGTCATACAAGTAAGAGATTACGCGCTATTAAACCCGGTTCAATCCACCATTTTCTACTTAAAAAAATGCCTATACCAGGTCAGGAATATTGCAGTTGTTATCAAATAGTCCATTCTATGTAAGTTCAGTTGAAGTTTGTTTTTGTTGCACTTCAGTGTACCTGTTGTTCCGTTGTTTTCCTCTGATAGCTTATGTGTTTTAGTTTGCAACCCGAATTTGTTTTTCTCAATCGATTAACGTCTTTTGAACAGCGGTTAACTACTTTTTCTTTTATGTAATATACTAGTTGTTGATATTACCATTTATTTGTGAACACTGCGACTTCCCAAGCGCATCCCTGTTTTCCTGAGAGACAGACAAGTCGGCCTCAAATTCACCAATGAGATACTGACATGAAGTTATAAGTAAATCGTGGTCATTAATTTGACAGCTTCGGTAATAAATCAAGTTGCTACAATTGAAAATTAATCATGGCTTAATCATTGCCGAACAATATCATCAATAACAGTTATACAAATGCCGATGCGGTATACATGGGTAATAGGTTAGTAGAAAAAGTTATACAAATGCCGATTCGGTATACATGGGTAATAATTTAGTAGAAAAAAAAGTGACCATGTGAAGGGGAGCACTGTTATCATTAGTAAAATGAGTTTTGAAATGAGACGGACATTTTGATCTCAACAGCTCTAAAAAATATAAGATAGAATAATTCGTAAAGGTCAGTTATTCGGTGTGTTTATAGATTTATCCACTGTGTTCATTTTTGTCCTGTTCAGATACTTTGCTCGCATTCAATTAAAATCTGCTCAATACTCGTACTGTTCGGTATTTTTGAATGTGGTTGATTTCCATTTGTATTATATAAATAATGCGACGCTTTGTTTTCCTTTGCATGTATTGTAACATGTGTAAATACTAGCAGATACATTTTAGTCTTAAAAAGTCATTTTGAACTCAAGTTTGTACTTTACAGCAGCTTTTCAGACAATGCAGTTTTTTAATGTTTTGTACAGGTATTATAAGAAAACAGCCCAATGTCACCAACTGGTCTTCATCACAGCGAAAAAAATCCCGCACCAGGAGGTGGACTGCAGCTGGCACCTATACAAAAATTTTATAGATTGCAGTTCGGTGGGAACCAATTAAGGCTCCATGTTAAAGACCTTACTTTGACCTATAATGGTTAACTTTTACAAACTGTGACTTGAATGGAGAGATGTCTCATTGGCACTCATACCACATCTTATTATATCTAGTTTAATGAAAATGATCGTCACACTATACTCCGAAACATATAAATGAAATAAGATTTTTAAAAAATCAAGACGAATAAAGGCCAGAGACTCCTGACATGGGACAGTCGCAAAGATGGGGCGTGGTAAAATATGTTTTGTGAGATTTCCACCCTTAGTTCACTTACCTGCACAACGTTTGGAGGAACAATGTGTATGTATTCCGAATGAAATTTTCATAGTCGGGTACAAATGGTAATGAAGTCACAGCACCATAACTCTCTATACAGTCTACCACTTTCCTACAGTCTTGTTCAGCCGTTGTGTTGGTTATCATAAAGACAACTGAAATTCAAATCAATGTAAATTTTCTTCCATAAATCAAGTCACGATATTGTCAGTTATAAATATACGGTATAGTTGAATCCCCTTCCCTTTCATGAATGTGACCTACCGAATTAGACTATTTACCAGATTTGTTATAACATGAGCAACACGACGGGTGCCACATGTTGAGCAGGATCTGCTTACCTTTCCGGAGCTCCCGAGATCACCCCCACTTTTCCGTGGGGTTCGTGTTGCTTATTCTTTAGTTTTATATGCTGTGTCATGTATATTATTGTTTGTCTGTTTGTCTTTTTCCTTTTTAGCCATGGCGTTGTCAGTTTATTCCAATTTATGAGTTTGATTGTCCCTCTTGTATCTTTCGTTCCCTCTTACGTTATAAATGTTATGTACTTTCTTAAAACAGTTAATTATTTTACTGTATCGTTTGGTTAGCTTGGTCTGAGTTCTTAATTGTTCATTGAAAATATGATGTCCGTCAAATTGTCTTCCGTTCCTCTGATTTTGCTTTTGCGACGGTACTACAAAGGGCGGCCAATATCTAACTACATCGTATAGAAAGCATAAGATTTATTTAGAGAATGTATAATTTTTTCATAAGAAATGTGTGTCTTAGTGTTTTGTCTTTTTATTATTTGTCTGTCATATCTGTTTTATGTTATTGTTACATTATAAATCATACAATATGTTTTCCCGCTTTAATTGCCGCTCTACCGTTATTTCCTGTTCAAGACTTCATCCATGCTCATTTGGTCTCAGATTGATAGTTGTCTTATTGGCAATGAAACCACATCTCTCAAACAAGTTTTCTTTATTTTTATAGGATCTTTTTGATAAAGCAAGAAAATTCAATCGACATAACCATAACATGAAGGACAATTTATGTGTCTTATATATGAATAAATTTGAAAATAAAAGATTGTTTCCACATACTTACCTATAATAATAGTTATTCGACTCCTTCTATCCATTAGTATACAATTTATGTTTTAAAGTCTGAAACAGTAAATATGCTCAATTAACATGCGTTTTTGATTGCTTTTTTCTCTTTTTGTATAATTCGGTTTAATATACTTGTTTGTCAACATAAAAAACCAAGCTTTCGTGATCAAACAATTTCTAATATGTTTGTATTTTAATACACCTGTTTTTTCAATAGAAGATTATACCAAAGTTATTTGAAGGAAATAACATAGGATGGATTACCATTTTATCGAGTGAATGATGATTAAGGTGTCTGCAGGTCACAATATTATAAATCAATTAAAATATTAGTTTCAGACCAGAATTACATGTAACATCATGAAGGAGTATCATTTCTGCTTTCTCATTTATATATTCAATACCCTTTCACTTGTCTGGTAGTGTTTTTCACATATTTTATATAAGTATTTTATCCCTTAGCTGAATTGGGTACAGATCCGTTTGTTAATTAAAGATACATATATAAATATGTGTTCACCATCTTTGTTTAAAAATAAACGATGCGGGGCTTACATTTTCCTTCACCGAATATTTACTGAATGTTTATTCTAAATGATGATGTTCTAACAGTAGCAGTAAACTCTTATTATCCGGTTCTAATACTTTTGTAGTTTACGTGAATCTTTCAGCTTATGCTTGCTACCATGATTTCTATTTTCTTTAACAATTTACGATATCTAAATTACTATAAACTACTGTCGCTCTCCAGTAAAAATTTCATCCACCTTCTTATTGCCACAAATTGTTTAATTTGCTTTGTTTTGTAGATATATTCCGTGGGTTTTTTTTTGGCATTTGTTTTCTCCTCTATATTCCTAATGGTTATGTTGTATAAGTACCAAGTCAGGAATATGACAGTTGTTGTCAATTCTTTGATGTGTTTTATCATTTGATTTTGCCATTTGAATCTGGACTTTCTGCTCTGATTTTTCCTCGGAGTTCAGTATTGTTGTGATTTTACTTCTTTTATGTTTACCAGTAGACTCCTACCCTATTGACACATTTAGTTTCACTCCACTTGGAGTTAATATAAATCTATCAGCATTAGCTTATTACTGTGATTCCTTTTTAATTTTTTTTTACCAATTTACGATATTTGAATTACGGTAAACTTCAGTCGCTTAGTATCGCTCTACAGTAAAAAAAAATCATCCACCACGGACAGTTTAATTTGCGTTTGATTTGTAGATATATTTCATGTTTTTGGGCATTTGTTTTTGCTGAATATTATTAATGGTCATGGTGTATAAGTAGCAGAAAATAGTAAAATCACAAAAAAGCTGAGCTTTGAGGAAATTCAAAACGGGAAGTTCCTAATCAAATGACAAAATCAAATGATAAAACACATCAAACGAATGGACAACAACTGTCATATTCCTGACTTGGTACAAGCATTTTCACATGTTAAAAATGGTGGATTGAACCTGGTTTTATAGCGCTAAACCTCGCACCTGTACAACAGATGGATCAAATTCCATTGACTTTACGATTGCATTTTCCTCGGTGTTCAGTTTTTTGTGATTTTACTTTTTAAGAATGCATTCCCTTTAGACGCTATATTGGTAGTCTACAGTTCGATAACTCCTGATTCATTCATTTTCGAGGGTACCAAATTTCGTGGATAAAGGAAAACTTCTGTATTCGTGGAGATTTAATTTCGTGGTTTTCCTGAGGTTTGCGTACAAGCCTATAGGAAATTTGTCATTCGTTGACCATTTAATTTCTTTGTTTACCTGTACCCACGAAATCAACAAAAATGGTTGCTAACGAATATTAATGAATCCACAGTAAATAGAAATCCAAAACAGACTTTATGAATAGATATGACTGTATTTAGTTCTGGAAATATTTAATGGTAAAGTTATAATCCTTCCTTCCTTTCTTTATCAGTTTACACAGAGACAATCTAAATGATAGTCTCAGGGGGTTTTATTTACCTAAAACACATCAATCATCGTCAACCATCACCTAAATAGGTCATAATCACTGCTTTGGTGACAAATTGAAATCCCTAATATCATATCAACTTTTTAATTCTTGACATTCATAAATTATCCTCATCGATTAAGTTTTATGAACACATCAACAAAAAATGTGAAATGTAATTGAAAATTAGTAAATTTTACCTTGTGTTATGTTTTAGAAAAATAAGAAAATTAATCAAGTGGGATTAATTAGAGTTGTCTCTCTTTGAACAGTTGATGACAAAAAATAATTTTTCCTTCATTACAATTGTATGATCGTAAAATATATTAGTTTGTAATAACATGGCAGGTAAAAGTAAAAGTTCTATTTAATACTGTCTACTTTTTAACGGAACCAATTATTTACAGTTGTCTCTCTTTGAACAGTTGAAGACAAAAAAGAGTTTTCCTTTATTACAATTTTATAATCCTAAAACATATTAGTTTTCAATAACATGGCAGTTGAAAGTAACAGCTCTATTTGATTCTATCTATTTTTTGACGAAACCAAATATTTGAATAGCACTAACACTCTACAAAATTAAAACTATCAAAACAAAACTGTACATTAACCTATATGTAGACATCATTCTCGTGTTATACCCCTTGTTTAACAAAAAACCATTTAATAGAATTTGAATTTTGTATATAGAAAACCATCTTATGAAATATGAAGGTGCCTATGCCATAATAAAATATAGTTCAGTAACTTGTATGTGCTTACATCTACGTCATTTAATCTTAAGTGGATAATATGAAAGGCATTCCTAGCATATTTCCATATGTTACAATGCTTTTCTTTAATATGAAAATTCAAAATGAAGCGTTTGCACCTTTTATTTTATCTGGAAAGTAAACAATGATTTTTTCTGTATGAATAGAATATTAAGGTGACAGTACATTTTGAAAATCTCATTACACACACTGCAAACAATGTTTTAGCTCAAATTATATCAGAATAGTGTGTGTCTTTTCCTTAGCCAGCTTCTATTGCGTGTGTTTAACAATTACAAACGTCGTAGAATAGTGAATCCTATAAAACATATATTTTCGTTTTCATGGTTAGCTTTTTTGGACTGTGAACTGGAATAAATGTCTTCTCCATCAAATCATGTAGACTTATTCATAAACATCTTTATCGAAACCTTACATACGGTAATATTGGATTTAAAACACTTATCTGTAACAAAATTCACAAGAAAGTTCAAACATTTTCTTTTTTAATGTGTTTTGTCATTTGATTTTGCCATGTGATTATGGACTTTCCGATTAGATTTTCCTCTGAGTTCAGTATTTTTGTGATTTTACTTTTTATACACAAACGTAGGATAACCAAATACATGCTGCTATCAAATGAAAATAAAAACTGCATTGCCCTTTATTATTTCATATACAAGCATTTATCAATGTCTGCAAATTGGTTGAAAACAAACAAAGAACCAACGTTAACAAATAACATGTCACTTGAAAAGCTTTAGACTGTGATTTAGATTCTGAACAGAAAGCGTCTATATATTCTTCTGTTACGTCTTCCCAGTATTGGCTTGCTAATGATGTACATGTTCCTTGGACAGCTACTAACATACAGTCATGCCATACCGTCACTATCCTGAAACGAAATAAAAGCATGCAGTTCTGACATTACGATACTATCCTGAAACAAATTATAAACATGCACTTCTGATATATCTCGCCTATCCTTAAACGATACTATCCTGATACGAAATAAAAATATGCAGTTCTGCCATATTGTCACTTTCCTGAAACCAAATTAACATGCAATACTTTTATGACGTTGCCTTTAAAAAAAAATCAATATTTTTACCAAAAGATTCAAGAAAAAAGAAAAGTAAAAAGTGAGGCATACTTGTGCTAAGCAGTTTCTTTTTGTAATAAATAAATCTGTAACAGCATCAACAAGAAGTGTCTTTCCTAGAAAGATGAACATGTACATGTCATTGTTTTTAAAACTATTCCCAAGGGAAAAAATTTCGAAATAATGTTATGTATCTACATTCCTTTAAAATTCATACCATGTAGCTATTGTCATGAGAAAAAAAATTATCAATGATACCTGGCTTATAATTAAGTACGCCTATATAACACTTATCACCTTTTGGTCAATAAACTCATCATAGATACCAGGACTAAATTTTGTATATACGCCAGACGCGCGTTTCGTCTACAAAAGACTCATCAGTGACGCTCGAATCCAGAAACGTTAAAAAAAGCCAAATAAAGTACGAAGTTGAAGAGCATTGAGGACCAAAATTCCTAAAAGTTTTGCCAAATCTAGCTAAGGTAATCTATGCCTGAGGTTCTTCAACTATTTCGGAAGTCATTATTCATATATCATCGCTTTTCAAATGTTCGGCTTTGAGCGTTTCTCGTGCGGGTAAATTCAGATTCCAGAAATGCGCTTCGGACGTGTTGTTTTCGGTTGTTATCAATGGCTTGTATATAAAAACAGTTGGAAATGATTGAAGAGACCAAACATTCCAAAAAATGTGGACAACTATTGGCTATGATAAGAATGGGGATTGAAATACCTTGGTGTTTTATATGCTTAAACGTCTAATAAATATATACATATACAGAGAATAGTCGTATTGATGATATGTTATGTCTGCACAGTAGAACAGAAATACAAGGCGGTTGATACCCTCGGGAACGAAACGTGGTTTTGGAGTTTTTTAAAATTATGTATGCGAAATAAACTGCGCAGTCAGGACAAGGTTAGTATCCCTATTTTAATGGAGAATACAATAACTGCGCCATTAAATTACGTTGATTTGATTTATAAAATTTCAGGTAATAAAATACTGCCTAGGCATTAGCTTATTGCCTAGGATTTAAGCTTAATGTCTAATTTCACTTATTGCGGCTCACATATATATTCAAACTATATTACTTACGTGCAAAGTGACAATGACTGGTTCGTTTGTACGTTTGTCGACATTTCTGTTGTACAACTTGATATAGCTGATTTAAGTGTGGCATTCGATAATAAACAATCAACGGCATCTACCATGCCTACAAAAAAGGTAAAATCACAAAAAACTGAGCTCCGATGAAATGTCAAAATGGAAAGTACTTGAATTTGCTTTTTTGTTCTTCTTTGTTAAATATTTCTTTGTTTGTGTTTTGACTGAGATTGTGACATGGTGATGACAATTTTACCTACTATGTCTGTTTTGTTCACGCATCGTTGTCAATATAATGGAATGTGATGCGACTGTCATACAAGTGAGAGGTTTGGCGCTATTAAACCACGTTCAATCCACCATTTTCTACTTAAAGAAATGTCTGTACCAAGTCAGGAATATGACAGTTGTTGTCCGTTAGCTTGATGTGTTTTATCTTTTGATTTTGCAATTTGATTAGGACTTTCCGTTTTGAATTTTCCTCGGAGTTCAATATTTTTGTGATTTCACTTTTTTCCCTAATGAAATGGCAAAAGGAAAAGATCAAACACTTCAAAAGAACGGACAACAACTGTCATATTTCTGAATTCGAATATTTTCTTATGTGGAAATTATTATTAACAATTGAAATCAACTTCTATATTCATTGTATGTAACTGTAAGTTTATTTGGTAGCTTTCAAATATAATTTTAAGAGGCAGTCAAGAACCTTCATTCCTAGTTGGGGTTAATAGCTGACACAAGAACAAGTTTATTGTGTATTTATAATTTTGCAAGGTTTATAAATAAAGGCAACTGGAGTATACCGCTGTTTAAAAGTCATAAATCGATTGAGAGAAAACAATTTCGGGTTAAAAATTAAAACCGAGGGTAACACATCAACTATAAGATGAAAACAACGAAACAACAGAAACAATAAAGTGCAACAAAAACAAACGACAATGCAACACACAGAAACGGAATATAGGATAACAACCGCCATTTTCCTGACTTGGTACAGAACAGTGGTGGGTTAAACCTGGTTATGTGGCTAGCCAACACCCGCGCTTTTATGGCAATGTTAATATAACACTAAATTGACAACATTACATGACAGGATTACAGTACAAAGAAATGCAAGAACATACAACAGTTTTTATAACAGTTTAGTTTCGAACTTTTTTTAGTAGAAATGCATAACAGCTCACCGATTATGCATGTTTCGGGACTATTTATATTGAAGGCTGTTGAAGCGCCCAAAATTCACGTTGAACTATATTCATATTTTGTTGAATGATACCTTATTCACTAAACTCTACGTTATGGGTGAATTGCTGACACGAGCAGTTGTCTTTGAACGATGAAGTAACTTATAACTTATTCATAAATACTGAATTTGCACACTGATCATCAATAAATCACGTGATTAACAGATATGCTATTGATTGAAAAAGCTAATTGTTAACGTTGACATTTATAAACACTGAGATTAATTAAAAAAATCCTTTCTAAATTGTGAACATTGTAATTTCTTATTTTTCTGATTATTAATGAATGCTGCATCTGCTTACCATGCAATGTATTAAGGGATTATTAATGAACACTGTGATTCCTGACTTCACAAAACCAGGTTGAACCCAACATTTTTTTTCTTAAAATTTAGGAAAATGGCTTTGTACTTGGCTTTCAAACTTTTTTCATCTCAGCGTCACTTGTTAGACTTGTATGGACGAAATGCGCGTCTGGCGTATTGAATTTTAAACCTTTTGCCTTTTGTTAGCTATTATTCGTGTGTTTCTCTGTCTTATGTGTTCTCCCATTTATGTGTATTGTAGTCCTGCCATGTATGTTGTCATTTTAATGTAACATTTAACATTGCCATAAAAGCGGTAGGTTAGGCATACCACAAAAACCAGGTTCAACCCACCATTTTTTTCTTAACATTTCCTTTACCAAGTCAGGAAAATTGTCATTGTTATATTATAGTCCGTTTCTGTGTGTGTTACATTTTAATGTTGTGTTTCTGTTGCGTCGTTGTTCTCTTATATTTGATGCGTTTCCCTCAGTTTTAGTTTGTAACCCAGATTTGTTTTTTTTTTTTCTCAATCGATTTATGAGTTTCGAACAGCGGTATACTACTGTTGCTCTTTATTTGGCATTTTTAATGACACTTCAATTTCAACAACATGAGAATGCTTGAAATCCTATGAAATGCAAACACTCACTTGTTATTTAATGAGAAGTAACTTAGTAAACTTGAAATACAGGATAATGCAAAAACTATAAGGTCTGCTTCATATCTTGATATTCCCTCGATATTACTACATATGGGGGACCATGTTATGATCTATAACAAACATGATGATTTCAACTTTCTAATAGTCAATTTTCCCTTTGTCAGCATTAACCCACCGTCTGCAACTTTTATGTGTCTTGTACATATCTCCATTATAACGTTACGCTCGTGCATGATACGAACTTCATTAAGATGGGCAAACAACTACAACCGATTTATGAAAAAGAACATATGAAATCAACTCTACATATGTTTTAAGTTAACATTCACAAATTAGTTGACAGAAACGAAGTGTATGTGTCTCAACTTACTATGAACATGTTTTCGCGGTCTTAGATCTTCTGATATTAATATAAGAACAGCCGAATACAATTTAGTTTTACAAACTGCTCCCTATTCCCTTTTTGTAAGATTTTGACTGTATTTGAATGCGCACGCATGTTTAGTCTGCAGAAGACTATTAACCTGGCGACGCAACCAATTTTGCCCCATTTGGGTGTCATGTGTTTCCATAATTCTGCACTTGTTGACTTTGTCATTAAGTTGTGGACAGTGGGTTTCTTGCCTTTTATTTATTTGTGTGTCCTAATTTAACGTCCTTGCTTTCAAAATACTTCGATTGGAGATTAGCAACCTTGACATTGCTTTATAAACACAGTGATAAGGACATAACTTTGATTGTCACTAACATATGTCGATGATGTAACAAGGAACCTAACTCTTATTTGCCATTGATTTAGGAACAATGCATTTATGGTGGTTTGCATAAAAGGTGGTTTACTATTGCAAGTTGTGACTTGGATGTAGGTAGTCTTATTGGCACTCAAACGACATCTTCTTATATCTATTTAAAAACCCGATAAATCTAATTGAAAACTGTTTACGCCATAAAACCAGGTTCAATCCACCATTTTTCTGAAAACGTCCTATACCCGGTCAGGAATATTAAAGTTGTTATCAAATAGTCCGTTCTATGTAAGTTCAGTTGAAGTTTGTTCTTGTTGCACTTCAGTGTACCTGTTGTTCCGTTGTTTTCGTTTGATATCTTATGTGTTCTAGTTTGCAACCCGAATTTGTTTTTCTCAATCGATTAACGTCTTTTGAACAGCGGTTAACTACTTTTGCTTTTATTTAATATACTGTGAATTCCTTTATATTCGTGGTTACCAATTTTCGTGGATTGAGGAAAACTTGCATGTTCGTGGATATTTGGTTTCGTGGTTTTGCAAAAATCTGCATATTACCTTATAGAAAATGTGTATTGCGTTTAATAATTAGTTTTGTGTTCATCTGAATCCACGAAATCCACGAACATTAGTATCCAACGAATAATAATCAATCCACAGTTGTTAATATTACCATTAATTTGTGAACACTGCGACTTCCCAAGCGAATCCCTGTTTTCCTGAGAGACAGACAAGTTGGCCTCAAATTCACCAATGAGATACTGACATGAAGTTATAAGTAAATCGTGGTCATTAACTTGACAGCTTCGGTAATAAATCAAGTTGCTACAATTTAAAATTAATCATGACTTGATCATTGCCGAACAATATCATCAATAAAAGTTATACAAATGCCGATGCGGTATACATGGGTAATAGGTTAGTAGAAAAAGTTATACAAATGCCGATTCGGTATACATGGGTAATAATTTGGTAGAAAAAAAAGTGACCATGTGAAGGGGAGCACTGTTATCATTAATAAAAATAATGCGAGGTTTTGTTTTACTTTGCATGTATTGTAACATGTGTTACATGTGTAAATACATTTTAGTCTTAAAAAGACATTTTGATCGCAAGCTTGTACTTTACAGCAGCTTTTCAGACAATACAGTTCTTTGTTGTTTTGTACAGGTATTATAAGAAAACAGCCCGATGTCACCAACTGGTCTTCATCACAGCGAAAAAAAATCTCGCACCAGGAGGTGGGCTGCAGCTGGTCCCTATACAAACATTTTATACATTGCAGTTCGATGGGAACCAATCAAGGCTCCGTGTTAAAGACCTCACTTTGACCTATAATAGTTAATTTTTACAAATTGTGACTTGGATGGAAAGATGTCTCATTGGCACTCATACCATATCTTCTTATATCTAGT
This sequence comes from Mytilus galloprovincialis, assembly GCA_037788925.1. Taxonomy (NCBI): domain Eukaryota; kingdom Metazoa; phylum Mollusca; class Bivalvia; order Mytilida; family Mytilidae; genus Mytilus; species Mytilus galloprovincialis. The sequence goes on along the minus strand of CM075342.1, from coordinate 73,126,653 downwards.
TTAATGAAAATGAACGTCAAACTAAACTCCGAAACATATAAATGAAATAAGATTTTTGTTTTAAATGAAGACTTATAAAGGCCATAGACTCCTGACATGGGACAGGCACAAAAATACTGCGTGGTAAAATATGTTTTGTGAGACCTCAACCCTTAGTTCACTTACTTGCACAACGTTTGGAGGAACAATGTGTATGTATTTCGATTGAAATTTTCATAGTCGGGTACAAATGGTAATGAAGTCGCAGCACCATAACTTTCAATACAGTCTACCACTTTCCTACAGTCTTGTTCAGCCGTTGTATTGGTTATCATAAAGACAACTGAAATTCAAATCAATGTAAATTTTCTTCGATAAATCAAGTTACAATATTGTCAGTTATAAATAGGCGGTATATTTGACAAAATGAGCAACACGACGGATGCCACACGTGGAGCAGGATCTGCTTACCCTTTCGGAGTACCTGAGATCACCCCTAGATTTTTGGTAGGGTTCGTGTTGCTTATTCTTTATGTTGTGTCATGTGTACTATTGTTTGTGTGTTTGTCTTTTTAATTTTTAGCCATGGCGTTGTCAGTTTATTTTCGACTTATGAATTTGACTGTCCCTCTGATATATTTAGGCCCTCTTTTACACTCGTCTAACGTTATAAATGTTATGTACTTTCTTAAATCAGTTAATTATTTTAATTTCGTGTGGTTTGCTCGGTCTTAGTTTTTAAATTGTTCATTGAAACTATGATGTACGTCAAACTGTCTTCCGTTCCTCTGATTTTGCTTTTGCGACGGCACTACAATGGGCGGCCAATAATTGACAACACCGTAAAGAAAGGATAACATTTATTTAGAGAATGTATTAGTTTTACATCGGAAAACTGTGTCTTAGTGATTGTTTTGTCTTTTTGTTAGTGTCTGTCATATCTGTTTTATGTTATTGTTTCATCATAAATCATACCATTTGTTTTCCTGCTTTAATTGCCGCTATGCCGTTATTTCCCGGTCAAGGCTTAATCCATGCTCATTTGGTCTCTGATTGATAGTTGTCTTATTGGCAAACACATCTCTCAAACAAGTTTTCCTTATTTTTATAGGATCTTTTTGATAAAAGAAGAAAATTCAAACGACACAACCATACCATTTGACAATTTATGTGTGCTTATATATGAATAGAATTGAAAATAAAAGATTGTTTTCACATACTTACCTGTAATGATAGTTATTCGACTCCTTTTATCCATTAGTATATAATTTATGTTTTAAAGTCTGAAACAGTAAATATGCTCAATTAACATGTGTTTTTGATTGCTTTTTTTCTCTTTGTATAATCCGGTTTAATATACTTGTTTGTCAACATAAAAGACCCATCTTTCGTGATCAAACAATTTCTAATATATATGTTTGTATTTTAATACACCTGTTTTTTTAAATAGAAGATTATACCGAAGTTATTTGAAGGAAGTAGCATAAGACGGATTAACATTTTATCGAGAGAATGTTGATAAAGGTGTCTGTAGGTCACAATATTATAAATCAATTAAAATAGGAGTTTCAGACCAGAATGACATTTAACATCATGAATGCATATCATTTCAACTTTACTAAACCGTTATGAATGCACTGAATTCAGCCATAACTGACACACAAATTCAATGAAACATTATATACTCTTAAGTATAAACTTAATAGCTTTCAAAGAATCTTACGAATTAAGTAAGATTTTGACAAGCTGAGGTCCGCTGATTTCTCATTTATATATTCAATACCCTTTCACTTGTCTGGTAGTATTTTTTCACATATTTTATATATAAGTATTTTATCCCTTAGGTGAATTGGGTACAGATCTGTTTATTAATTAAAGATACATATAAATCTATGTTCACCATGGGTGTAATATCATATTGATGCAAAATGTGTATTGAATTACGTAACATGAAAAGCATTCTTTCATTAAATGAAAATTAAAAATTAATTGGTTTTCGTATATTTAAAAAATAATATATTAACTTTATTCCAAGATTTTGCAAGTACATGTATTAAATTTTTGTACAATAATAAAGTATTTACATATAATATTAAGAGTATATATGTCGTGTACATGTTACTATTTTGTACAAGTAATTACCTGTACAAAAACTTTGTTATAGTAATTACCTGTACGATGCCATCATACAAGTTATTACTTGTACAAATATAATGGTACGAGTAATTACCTGTACAATTTTTGTTGAGAAAAAGATAATAACTTGTACAACACGCTATCTTTGAGTTATATATGTTTCTTCCGTATGCTTCCTTCTGCTTTTTAAGAAAATAACCTCAGCTTACATGACACCTTGAGCAAATTGGACTTAGAAACTAATTGCCACTTTAAAGGGGCACTAGCTATGAGACATTAAAATCTAATATATGATATTTTTTGCTAAAAATCATTAAATTATGAAAGTGAAATAGTGAAATAATTGTTCGCTTTTAGCAGCCAGTATGGTTCAATTTTGTCAAAATAACAGAAGTATTAATGATAATAAATTACTCACTTGCAAGTAAATAATTCGACTTCATTGAATCTGTATTCATGTGAACTTAAATTTAACCTATTTGATAGAGATGGACAACACGCGAATTGTATGTGCAAAGTTATTTAAAGGACAAGAATGTCGACATTGAAAGGGAAACAAAGGTATATCATTTGATTAACTGATTCGATCTACAAAAAATCATTCTTAAATAGGTAAAAACGAATATAAACAAATACTTTTAATCTATAATATGAAATTAAACAGACCTAGAAATATCCTATAGCACGAGTTTGCTTAATCATTTATATCTTTGTTTATGTTAACATCGCTTATATCTTAACTAAAATACACACGAAACAAAGCTACGTATTATTATGCCTTTGCCCTGATAATTGTTTATTTAAGACTTTTAATAACTTCGATAAATGTTTTACATTGTTATAAATCAAATACGAGAATTTTAGTCAAATCTGTGAACATGAATTTGACAACTTGTGCCCCTTTAATACTTTAATACGGACTACTACCAATTATTTTGATTTATAACATTTACAATAGAAGGAAATATTCAATTGTTCTCTGATAGTTGGGTTTTAATTATTGTTATTCTGATTAAGATTATACTTGTTTTTTTTTTTTATGGAATTGCACTACTCTACATGTATATCATTCAGACCAATGTCAGATGTTCTCATGTGTTCATGACTGTATGTCTGATTTTTCTCTTCAAACGGACACCTGATGTTTAGGGTTAAATTCAAGCCGTGGCTGCTCTTATCAATTTTTTTTAAAATGTTCACACATCTGATTGAGAATCCTGATCATTTCTCTGCTGATGGCTTGGCAAATTGTTAACTCCTTATAACTTTTGAGTATGCCTCCATGACCAGAATGTGATGTTCTAATCAGTAGGTAAAGTTCATCAACTATACAAATAATTTCGTCTCCTTTGCAAATGATTTTTTTTTTAAATTCCTGCTACATTCAAAACGTCTCAAGAATTATTTTTAAGTGGTTTTTTTTGGAACTTAATTTTGTTTCCTTTACATTCCATATAGTTTATCTGTATCCTTCACGTGTGAATACTGAATTGTATTATTACAAGATTTTGTTGTCATTTTTTTTCAATTTATTTATTTCATCACGAAATTTCTTTTCTACGATGTTTTCCATCTTTACACTTTAGTTATGCCTATTAAACAAAACATATTTGCTAACACATTTATTATATAAAAAGTACTCAAATGTTTCAAGTTTATTCTTTTTGCATTTAGTAATAATAACATTAGATGTATGTTTCATTATAATATTTTATTCTGATTGGCTAACTGCACATCACGTGTTATTCCGTAAGCAGTTGCATTGCTCAATACAACTTTTCACTCATGATAACACGTGCTCCAACAATAAAGTGCACAGGTGAATTAAATAAGAAAATATATAAAATTCGTGTTTTCATGATCATAGCTAAAAAATGTAATTATAAGTATTGAATGCTTCTTTTTGTAACTTTATAGGGTTGTAAAAGCGTTGACCGTGCGTACATTTTTAGAATGAAGCCTAGAAAGAAAAATGATTTGTACAAGTTATTATCTTTTTCTCAAAAAAAAAATTGGACAAGTAATTACTTGTACAATTGTATTTGTACTAGTTATAACTTGTATGATGGCATCATACAAGTAATTACTTGTACAAATTTTTTGTACAAGTAATAACCTGTACAAAATAATAAAATGTACACGACATATATAAAGAATAATGAGAAAAATATAAAAACTAAAATATAGAACAAATAAAATTTATTATTTTTATAATTATCTATATGTAATTGCTACAAACATCACATTATGAATTCATTCTTCGGTGTTAGTGTTGAAACATCAGTAAACATTTAGTTCATATTTCTCAATAATATATCACAGTTTTCAGAATAATTTACCTTGATAGCTTTGTTTTAAAAATAAACGATGCGGGGCTCAAATTTGCCTTCAGCTAATAAGTTCGAAATATACACAGCATCAGCGTATTTTTACAATACAACAAAATGTTCGGACTTTGAAGCCTATTATGATGTCTTTTATGAAGAAATTAAACTACTTTTATAGTAATACGGCTTTTTTTTTTTTTAAAAAGTCAAATTTTGATGTGTTAAGATAAACTAAAACTTCAACTTTGTACTCTATTTGGACTTTTAAACATTTTTTGATTCCAGCGTCACTGGTGAGTCTTTTTTAGACGAAACGCGCGTCTGGTGTTAATATAAAATTTTGACTTTACTAAGTGTCCCTAAACTTTGAACAGTAGTGTCCCTGAAAAAACCACTGTGCAACCAGAAATCTTCCCAAGATGTGAATACGTAGAAACTTCGGGTGTTTGTACGCGCGTTCTTCAAGTCAGAGATTCGACAAACGTTCTTGTATAATTTGTTACAACAATGTCTTGGTATATATGACGAGTTTATTTGCAACCACTGGGTCGATGCCACTGCTGGTGGAGATTTATTTCCCCGAGGGAATTACCAGCCCAGTAATCAGCACTTCTGTGTTGATTTGAGTTATCATTGATATCTTCATAATTATAAATTGACTGTTAACAAAACTTGAAAAACTAAGGCTTTTCTACCTCAGGAATAGATTACCTAACTGTATTTGGCAAAACATTTAGGAATTTTTGGTCTTCAACTGTTTATTCTATTTGGTCTTTTAAACATTTTTTTTATTCGAGTGTCACTGATGAGTCTTTTTTAGACGAAACGCGCGTCTGGCGTAAATATAACATTCTGATATCTATGATGAGTTTATTCGAGACAGGTTATCTGTTGGATAAAGTCTGTCGTAAATTTGTCCCGATTTAGACGTATATGATTTGATTGCATGATTAGTATAACTGTCATCATTTACGCAGAAAAGAAAACCCAGCTGATATGCAAGTTATACCTACCTCTTGCTTATTCATGATATTTAAGCTGCGTCGGACAGAAATCGACTTTATGCAAGTGCATGTATACATGTACATGTATTTAGACTTTGATCGATTTTAGAACAATCATTTACGACAAAAAAAGTTTTGTTCTGTTTTATATGATTCTAATGACAATACAATTCAATTTTTAGACTGTAGCAGACTTTTCAGAGAGATGTGTTCAACCTGAAAAAGGTGAACAGAAATAATGATAGTCGATTTCTATTCGATGCAGCTCAATTATAAAACAAGGAGACGTGGTATGATTGTCAATAAGACAACTATCCACCAAAGTTGAAATAAAGTAGATGTAAGCAATTATAGGCAAATTGACTCATCACAGATACCAGGATTAAATTTTGTATTTACGTCAGACGCGCGTTTCGTCTTCAAAAGACTCATCAGTGACGCTCGAATCCAAAAAAGTTAAAAAGGCCAAATAAAGGCTTTTCTACCTCAAGCATAGATTACCTTAGCTGTATTTGGCAAAACTTTTAGGAATTTTGGTCCTCAATGCTCTTCAACTTCGTACTTTATTTGGCCTTTTTAACTTTTTGGGATTCGAGCGTCACTGATGAGTCTTTTGTAAACGAAACGCGCGTCTGGCGTAAATACAAAATTTAGTCCTGGTATCTATGTTTATTTTTTTTTTTTTTTATTAATCAATAAATTGTTTAACTTGTTTTAATGCGAAATATTTGAGTTGATACTAGTAGGGAAATTTAGTGTTGTGGAGTAAAACCAAATACAAAAAAAAAACATAATAATATCGATAATTAGTAGTTTCGCGAGCAAATAAAAATGAATGATTAAAAACATCTCCTTTTTAATGAAATTGTACAAATTTTCAGTGCATCTGCATTGTCATAATATATAACATACCTTTCTTAAGACATTCTCCGCTGATAAATGAAATCATAAAAAACAAAATGTCCCAGCTCCTTCAGGCAAAGTTGACCTTAGATGGATGCTGCTATTTGAGGTGGTCAATTTTTGGTCAATTTGTCCGCACTATTCAAGTACTTATACATCATTACCTTCCAATAACTTGGTTTGGTCATTCATAATAAACATAGGATAAAAATTGGAACGTGATTCGGACATTCAAAATTTATTTAGTGTTATATTTCTTTTAGAAAGAATAAGTATATTTAGTTTGTTACCTTGTGGATATTTCATTACGCCCTAGATATTAGCAGTTATAAAAAAATTGGAACGTGCTTCGGACATACAAAATTTATTTAGTGTTATATTTCTTTTTTAGAAGAAGAAGTTTATTTAGTGTTACCTTGTGGATATTTCATCACGCACTAGATTGTAGCAGTTATACAACGTATGTGCTGTCTTTGCTTTTCCTTATCTGTTGTCTGTTGTCTTTTTCTCCAGTGTTGTCTGTGGTTGCAAGAAATAATAATTTAAAAATATCCATAACATTAAGTAAACAATACATATCTACTGATCGATATTCCTTCAGCTTATTAAATCAGTGTACAATTAGTAAAAATACCTCAACCATCGATTTTGACAGATCACATCATTGAACTAATATAAGATTTCAGACACAAAATCCGCCCTTTCTTTTTAAAGTGAGTTTCAATATATCGTGGAAAATTAAATCTCCGTATGTAAACCTTAGACATTAAATCTCCGTATGTAAACCTTAGACATCCGCTTTTACTAGTATATATAAATTAAGTTCATACTTCCCACCATAATTTATCAAAATTGTAATATTTTTTTACCAATTGTTATGCTCATTATTTGAATGACTAGAGGTAGAATACAATGTGAAAACCATGTACAGAATGTGCTAGCTTATTGCAACTATAAACATCTGGTTAACTGCTGAAGTTTTTTTTTAACCAAAGCAGAAGGTTTTCACCCAAACATTTGTAAATAAAGGCAACAGTAGTATTAACAGCTGTTCAAAAGTCATATTCTCGATTGAGAAAAAACAATGTCACAAACCAAAACCGAGGGAAATACATCAACTGTAAAACAATGAAACAACAAAAAACTGAACTGCAACAAACGCCAACATACAAAGAAACATACTATTGTTAACCAACTTATTTTCGCGGATACTTTATTTCGCGTTTATACCCAGCTAGTCAACTTCGCGGCGATTTAATTTCGCGATTTTTTTTATTTATTTAATGTAGTTTGATAGGGAAAGATCCAAGTTATTCCTTTTCGCGACGATTTAATTTCGCGTTATTTTTCTACTCGCGAAAATAAATCGCTCGCGAAATTTAGTTGGTTTACAGTATTTGATAACAGTTGCAATATTCCTGACTTGGTACAGCACATTTTACTTGTTAAAGTATACGTTGACCTTAATGACATGCAAATTGGAAATCCATGTCAAAAACAAAAATCTATGTTGATGACCTTACGTTGTTGACGTTGATATTCCCGGGCTTGTGTTTCCTGTCATGATTTCCTTGATAGAGAATTGCTACTCATAAGGAAGCTATCAAACCAAGAGTTCCAAATGGTGAAGTTGAAATCAACCCTTCGTAAATTTTACGGACGCCATCACAATTTAGTTGACCCTTATGAAATAACCGTTTCACAGATGATATCTTTTTGATAAAACTATTTTTTGGCACTGTCATAACTATGAATCGGAGCACCTGATTTCACTCCGGGTATTTAGTGGAGTTCGTGTTGTTTCTTATTTATTATTTATAATTGTTGATGTAAACATGGTAAATGTTCTTTGGTTTTATGAGGCTATGTTTACTCCTTGGTTTTGATTGCTATTGTCCATGTATAAAAGAGGGACGAAAAATACCAAAGGGACAGTTAAACTCAGAAATCTAAAACAAACTGACAACGCCATGGCTAAAAATGAAAAAGACAAACAAACAACAGCACACATGACACAACATAGAACACTAAAGAATAAACAACACGAACCCCACCAAAAAACTAGGGGTGATCTCAGGTGCTCCAGAAGGGTAAGTAGATCCTGCTCCACATGTGGCACCCATCGTGTTGCTTAAGTGATAACAAATCCGGTAAATAGTCTAATTCGGTAGGTCACATTCATGAAATGAATATAAATTATGGTCCTGTTATTAATTCTTAAGGTAGAAACGGGTAAGACTACCAAGATACTTCTAAAAAAATAGTTGACAGTAAATTTAAACTGAGTGTAAAATATAACTGATATTACGAAACAAACTTAAATTCAATCTCCAACACTAATCCTAATATTTACTGCGATACGCATGAAGAATCTATGGAAAACTATTTATATGTAAAACTTGGTAATCTAACTTTATAAAAGTATCATTTTCTACTTCAGTAAGATTTAATGACAGAAAAGTCACCCTGTATTATATGAACTGTTTGATGACGCAACTTGATCAGTTATACATTTTTAATCCTGTCATTTACATAAAACGCTTTTTTTCACTACGACGAATTTAAATCGATCCATTCATCAATTTACAATGCTTTGTAGAAATTTGAAAGAATTTAAACGAAACAAAACGACTTTCTTTAACGTTACCGGTACGTATAAAAAAAATGAATAAAGATATCAGGCTTAAAATTATGTCCGCCAGACGCCCGTATCACATGTACTTGTGTATCTCAAAACTTAAGTATTTATATTGCTAAGGTATTTGAAGAATCCATACAATTCTAAAAGATAGCACAAGCTTGTACATGTTGAATGTATTTAACAATTATAAACGTGGTGGACTATTGTTACATAAAACTGGAAAGTTTAATTAAACAGTGCAAAAAATGGAAAATCACTAACTTCGTAAATATAAAAATAAGATTTGGTCTGATTGCCAATGAGACAACTCTCTTTATTTGACCGTGTTAGTTTCTTTTTGTCGTCTATTGTTTTCGCCCCCAAAATAAAATTAGGTAAAAGATATTCAAAGGAATGTCCAAACTCATAAGAATACACGACGACGAAAGACAGCATTTCAAGGAAACCATCGTTTCCCAAAAATACCTATTTTAATAATGGTGATGAACTTTTAACTTATGCTGGAAGAAGAATTTTCAAGAATGTAAATGAATTGATTATAAGGTCAAAGAGGTTTCTAATTGTGTCTCATTCCCTTTACATATTTAAACAGATAAAATATATTTTAACTAACCTCGTTCACTACATCTTCAATGTGTATCAATTCAACATAGATATGTGAAAAACAATTTTAAATGAAAAATACCATGATTTTGATTTTTTTTATTAACGGAAAAGAATGGCAGCGTAGAGATGAGCAAAAAAAAAAAAAAAAAAAAACACCCAATAATTCATTGATCGTGAAAGAATCAAATAAAATAGACAAGATAATCGTTTGGCTTTAAAATGAGAATATAGTTGACCGTTTGCTTATGGTACTTGAAAAACAGACCAATACACAATGTCCGACTGGCATGTAAAATATACGGGTCTATCCCATCGAACAAGAGACAAAGGATACAACAGATACAGTTAAGTCGGCTTCATATCTTGACTTACATCTAGAAATTTACAATGAGGGTCGGTTGAAAACAAAACTTTACGACAAAAGAGATGATTTCAGCTTTCTAATTGTGAACTTTCCATTTCTAAGTAGCAACATTCCACCAGCACCTTCATACAGGGTATGTATCATCCAATTGATAGGAAATGCATCATGATTTTCTTGATAGAGGGTTGCTACTTACAAGGAAGCTATTTAACCAAGAGTTCCAAATGGTGAAGCTGAAATCATCCCTTCGTAAATTTTATGAACGCCGTCACAAGTTGGTTGACCGTTATGGAATAACCATTTCACAAATGGTATCGGATATGTTCCTTATGTCATATCTACAATCCCCTTCCCTTTCATGAATGTGACCTACTGAATTAGACTATTTACCGAGTTTGTATTACATGAGCAACACGACAGGTGCCATATGTGGAGCAGGATCTGCTTACCCTTCCAGAGCACCTAAGATCACCACTAGTTTTGGTGGGGTTCGTGTTGCTTACTCTTTAGTTTTGTTGTGTCATGTGTACTATTGTTTCTGTCTGTCGTTTTCATTTTTAGCCATGGCGTTGTCAGTTTATTTTCGATTTATGAGTTTGACTGTCCCTTTGGTATCTTTCGTCCCTCTTTTACAACCATTCCATACCTCACATAGAGTTGACATACTGCTTAAAGTATTTGAGAAACGGACCTTATTGCACAACTTTTACCTTGATCACCAATCCAGGAAATGAGGTAGAGATCAGGTGAAACATGTGCGACAGATATGTAGACCTTACAATGAACCAATATACCAAGTATAGCCATTCTTTTCCTCAAGTGAGAAATTCATTTACAGAAACACCTTTACATTTTTAAGTAGTTGCTGAATCTTCAAAATAAAGTCAAGGACAATGGACATATGACCAAAATAAACTTTGTAACACAGGCATCTGCAAACAAATGAAGCATATTGGTCTTTAATCCTCTTCAATGGTCTGTATGGGTACAATTCAGCCACATCAAATAAAGGGACAAAATATGTCACAGTTCATTCCTGGAATCTATTTTCCAGTTTATGGAGATTTTTATAATCTGGGGAGTAATTTTGAATTCTGGAAAGATAGGATAAAAACTAACCAAATTCAAAGTGGTTAGACATGCATGCACTACTAAGGAGTGGCAAGTTGGTGCATACTGAAATATCATTGAAAGTAAAAAATAACCTTAACCATGCACGCATGGCTACTAACCTTGTATCATATATTTTTTTAACGCATTCAATTAATTTCTTTTCAAGGTACCTTTTGACCTTTGTTTAGCTTATGATTTTATTTGCCAACTTATTCCCATTTTTCTTCTGCTTTTTTCAGTCTCATTCTAGTTCCTTTCCTTATACCATCCTTTTGTCGTCTCTGAGGGCTTTGTACTTGTGCACTAAAGACAAATTACAGCCTGTTAAATGGTGTAACACCTTTCTCATAACTGATAGCATAAAACCTATTTATGAACGCTCCTTTTTGGTGAGTGGCATTTGTTTGAGATGCTGTCTCAAGACTTTATACCCACTTCTCTATTTGAACTAGAGAGTAAAGGTAGGTGAAACTCCAGGAAATCTATAGTGAATACCATGAATCTACATTGAAATGGAGGCTGCTGTAGAAATAAGATTGGCTATAGATAAATGAACACTACATTTTATTTCTTCCTTTATTTGTATTCTTGGTCTATTCTTCAATGTACAACTGTACACACTGTAATTTTGACAACAATATATATATTATAACCTCATTGTCTATAAATAGTATGTGGCAAATCTTAAACAATTGCATCAAAAAGTGTCAACAAAAAAAGTGATTCTGGGTATACATTCAAGACATATACAACCTTAATAGTAATATTTAAGTGTTAAAATAAATTTAATATTAAATTTACACATTTTTTGTATGATTATGATAACATTTTATATGTTAATTTTTCGTTGAAATAAATGATACACATTTAAATTTTGACTAGGGTATACGATAAAATCTAATTAACAAACAGTCTTCACACTCAACACTAAAAAAGTCATCTCGCTTTGCATATGGTGTTTGAATATTTTAATATATAAATCAAAGCCCTCATAAAATCAAATTTATACTTAACAAGGGCATTTAATCATGCACTGACCAAAAAACATTGTAAAATTGTAACGTATACATAAAAAAAATAATAATCAACAACTCACTCATTCTTGAAAAAAATGTATTCCCAATTACCACAAAAAATAAAATATTCAGAACAGACATAAAATACACGTATAATATATGATATAGTTATGCTATGAATGATTATACTTCCCACTATCCATTTTTGAAAACAGTTTAGCGAACTGATATGCAGTCAACAGAAAATGATAAAATTCATGAAAATGCTCTTAAATCCTCTTTAACCTATAACTGTGAAAAAAATCTATAGATATCGGGTAAATTAAAACCACAAAATGGAAATGGGGAAATATATTTGTTGGTTTTGAGACAATGTACACAACCAAACAGCAGTATAATTATAATATTCTAGAATCACAGCACTAAGTTGTCTGCCCCTTGCCTGAGCACTACAGTTATCTGCCCTTGTCAGACATTTTTCTTTCCTTCTGTATACTGTGATATAATTAAATTGTACAGAAATTAACATATTTGAATTATTTCATTTTATTCACATAATTTATCACATTTATATTCATATTCTTTATATTATGTACAATTATTATGTATCACATTTGTGTAATATATTTTTGGTATTTAAATTTTAATAAAAATATATGTTTTCAAATTTAAATCCAATATTTTAAATTTAAACAATAAATATCATATAAATGCAAAATTACAAGTTAAATCTTTATACACAACTGTGAATAAAGTTGTACAGTAATGTAAATCATATTTTACCCCCTCCTACCCCATAGTTGTCCATATTTTACCCCCTCCCACCCCAAATAGTCCAGTCCATATTTTAACGTCTGCCTCCTGGCTTAGGTCCCCAAGCATGGCTAGATTTAGGCTGTACGACAGCCCCAAAGGTAGGGAAATCATCATTGCTCATAGTGTCTGGAACCTGAGCATTCCATGGAGCATCGGTCACAGTGAAGCCTGCTGCTGGCCTCTCCTTCCTGGGTCCACCCTGATCTCTCTGGGGTTTAGTCAGCTGCTTAAGATATTCCTGGTCAATGAAATCTTGAAGCTAAAAATAAAGAAATACAAGATTACATAAAGGCACTGTTTAAAGACCTTGGAAACAAATAAAATAAAAATTTCAGTTTACTTTTCAGAAAAAACAATCATAATAAACCCGATAAATTTTGAACAGCCCTTATTCTAAGATAACATCAACAACCCTTACAATATCAGTACACCTCTTATCTATCAAGCTTATTACAAAATAATTTCACTCCACAAGACCATTTATTTATTGAAATAAACATGTACAGGACATTCAAATAGTTCACCTGAAATTATTTCAGATTAAAAATCTAAATTCCAACATTCTCACAATTTTGATAATTTTCAAAGTTTTAACATAAAATATAGGCTCATCACCAATGATATTTATATTGGTATTACCATTTTTTAGTTTATTTTTATCCTAGAAATTGAAAAATGACATGCAACCATTGCTTTCTGGTTATTTTAAATTATGCAAAAACCCCACCACTTTATTGTAAGAAATGTACCATAGCATTAAACTTGATCGCATTATCTCACAAGAGTACAAATACAGTATCCAAATAAGACTTACAAATTCCTCTTCAATGTTGAGCAGATGATCACGGCAGTCATAACAATCATCTTCTCCACCAGAGATATATATTATATCAGGATTCTCCTCCGGACCCCTGGGGAAACGGATATCCACTTTGAAGTCATCCATTAATTTACGGATGTTCTTGCCTTTAGCACCAATAATACGAGGATGGACGCGATGATCAAGTTTACATTCGATGGAAGTCATTTCCTCCTGAAATAAAAACAATAATTGTTATAAAGACAGGTTAGGCCACGTTTTTTTAATTTGTTGGTTTACGGATTTTCCCCTTGAAAAAGTCGGATCGGTCGGTCGGAAAAAAAAAAGAAAAAAATATCTTTCAAGACAGAAAAATATGCAAAATAAATATATATTTCACCTTTCTAACAATATGTTTGTTATGCTATTTTGTCATCATTTCTTAAATTTTAGTTCAATGAAATATTATTGCTCATCTGTCATAAACATCGCATGACATTGTCTTATAATTTCCCGTAAAAAAGTGTGTGCACGGACAAAGACGAAATTAAATCGTCATTTCACAAACAAGAAAAACAGATTCGCGTAGCTCTTAATCAATTCCAGAAAACTTGGTGAATAATGATCTTCAAGCACGAAAACTGATAAAGAAAAAAAAATGTAAAAACGTCGTACGAAAATAAGTTTTAACACACGTGTCAAAAACGTAATAGACTCGTCCACCGGAAAAACGAAAATATCGGGTTAATCTGTTGTCATGCATTCCCGTTTTTTTATCCAAATGGACGATATTTTTTATTATCTATGAAAAAATAAAATTCCAAATGATTAGTTAATATTCAATACTTTAACTTGAGGTCTTCCACCTGTCCACATTTAGACAAGTCTATTTCTATGAGATGATGCATCTTACGGACTGATGATAAATTAGGGAAACGAACTTATTGTGTAATTGGTTTTAAACACAGGTTTCGTTTCGCAAAATTAATTGCATGCACGAACGACATTTCAAGGTCAGTTATAATTGATTCGTCTATTTTTAGAAACGTAAACTGGAAGTTTTATTTTTCACAACAGAAAGTGTTATCAATTTTGTTAGTGATTAAAGCATTTCATTTCATAAAAAAAGGATATTTTAATTATTTTTCAGGGATAATGCATTTGTTAGGGTCGGCGGGAATAAAAAAGCATGAAAAGTCAATTTTATTTTTATTCTGGAAATCGGCAAAATCGGGTCGGCGGATCCGTAAACCAACAAATTAAAAAATCCTGGCCTTAATTGTTGAAATAAGCATCTTGTAAAATATAATTGGTTCCGTTAAATATATCATCGTAAGTCTCATTGACATATACCAAAAATGTACGTGTATTGATACAAAACAATCAAATTCTGTATTATTTCAATCAACAGATATTTTTGCTTTAAAACTGATATTTGAATTATCAAATCAAAATATCATTGGTCAAATCCCAAAACTTTGAAATCTATTTACTTTCCTCATTTCCCAGAAAAGGTTGTATAAAATTTACTGTTATGCGGCTTCAAAATAATCAGCTCCATATTCAAATTGAAAGACAAAACAAAACCATATATATTAATTTTGTGTGTCCATGTTGGAAGCATGTCCTTGTAAATTCTGTACAGTGGTAATTCTATGGTTTATATATCTTTTAGTTCTGCATGTTTAACAAGCATTTACATCTGAATATAGTACTGTATTTTCATTCTTTTTTTAGTGTTCAGCATACCTTATGCACAATATTTAGTGACATAGACACTTGGTATTGTTACTTACATAATCACGGACCATCTTAAGAATTTCTGTCTTGGCAGCGTTGGCCTTATCTTCGTATCCAGTGATAGTAATGATATTAGTATCAGCATCCTCTTTACCGGGGAACTGAATGTTAACATCAAACTGATCACGTAGTTTGTTAACAACAGCTCCTCGACGTCCAATGATCTTAGAGTGGTATTGAGGATCTACCTCACATTTCACTTGGAAACTTTTTAACATCTGTAAAAACAAAAATAGGTTTAGACATTTTTTAAAGTAGGAAGGAAATGTGTTTATATTCTATTAGAGAGTGCAAATGTACATTTTTCCAATATCCATAACTTAATTTTTGTTTTTCCATATTATATAAGTGCATATTATTTAATACAATGAAATAAAATCCAATATGTATAGCATAAAATGAAGGTAAACAGTAAAATTCATTTTCATTCAGAAATCGATATCTACTATATACAAGTGTTGTTTAAAAATATGAACTTATTAATTATCATACGACTTACCCTATCCTCTTTTTCTTTTTCCAACTGATCACATTTCTCTTGTAGAGCCTCCAATGCCCGTTTAACATTAGCAGGTGGACCGGTCACCTTGACCTTGTCACTGTGTTCCTCTGCTGGGGGTATAGATATATTGACATCATAGTCGCCCATCATTTCACGAACATCTTTACCTTTAGCACCGATAATATATCGATGGTAATCAAAGGGTACTGTCATTTCTTCAGTCACAGGAACCAAATCCTGAAAGTAAACAATAGAGCTTTCATCACTTACTGTTTAACATATTTGATAGGCGAGTTATTTTAGTGACATTTATGAGGCGCATTTGCTTTTTTGTCTATGTTGTTCCACATACTTTCAGTAATAGTGGAATTTGGTGAGATATTAGTTTTTTTTATAACATTGTACACTGATTTCCCATGGAGAAAATTGAGAAATCCCCTTTTAAATGACAACTAAGATAGTCTGCTTTAAAAATACACTTTTTATGCACTAATTTAACCAGATGCTCGGCAGGGCGTAGCTTTATACGACCGCAGAGGTTGAACCCTGAACGGTTGGGGCAAGTATGGACACAACATTCAAGCTGGATTCAGCTCTAAATTTGGATTGTGATTAAACAGTTGACACAGCATAGGTTTCTGACACAGAATGAATGTGTTCTAATGAACTTAAAATTTTTGTTTTCTCTTGGAGCAATTCACTATGCTGTTGAATATTAATCCTCTCAAAAAAATGTTTGAAGAAATTTTCTTTTTTATTTATGAAATTTCAAATGAGAAAAATTGAACCCAATTTTTTTAATCACATCCCCCTTTCCCTTATTCCAAAACTAATCTCAATTAAAATTTCTAATGGAGTTTGCAACAATAACTACTCATTTAAATACATCATAAAATATTAAGATGTAAAAAAACTGCTTGTTATCACTGAATGGTAAAGATTATTTTAATTTATCAGTTGGTAGTAAAAAGTGAATATACATTGTATAATGTATATAACAAAGATTTAAGTTGATTCTGGACAAAGAAAGATAACTCCAATTAAAAAAAAATCTTGCTATTGCACAATATTTTGCAATTAGATATTTCTTGTTTACTATTCTGGACAAAGAAAGATAACTCTAATTAAAAAAAAATTTGCTATTTCACAATATTGTGCAATTAGATATTTCTTGCCATTGCGCAATACTGTGCAATTGAAAAGACTTGCTATTGCACAATACTTAATATAATAATTTTAGATCCTGATTTGGACCAACTGGAAAACTGGGCCCATAATAAAAAATCTAAGTACATTTTTGGATTCAGCATATCAAAGAACCCCAAGATTTCAATTTTTGTTAAAATCAGACTAAGTTTAATTTTGGACCCTTTGGACTTTAGTGTAGACCAATTTGAAAACAGGACCAAAAATGAAGAATCTACATACACAGTTAGATTTGGTATATCAAAGAACCCCATTTATTCATCAAACAAAGTTTAATTTTGGACCCCGATTTGGACCAACTTGAAAACTGGGCCAATAATCAAGAATCTAAGTACATTTTTAGATTCAGCATATCAAAGAACCTAACTGATTCATTTTTTGTCAAAATCAAACTAAGTTTAATTTTGGACCCTTTGGACCTTAATGTAGACCAATTTGAAAACGGGACCAAAAGTTAAGAATCTACATACACAGTCATGACAGTTAGATTCGGCATATCAAAGAACCCCAATTATTCAATTTTGATGAAATCAAACAAAGTTTAATTTTGGACCCTTTGGGCCCCTTATTCTGTTGGGACCAAAACTCCCAAAATCAATACCAACCTTCCTTTTATGGTCATAAACCTTGTGTTTAAATTTCATATATTTCTATTTACTTATACTAACGTTATGGTGCGAAAACCAAGAAAAATGCTTATTTGGGTCCCTTTTTGGCCCCTAATTCCTAAACTGTTGGGACCTAAACTCACAAAATCAATACCAACCTTCCTTTTGTAGTCATTAACATTGTGTTTAAATTTCATTGATTTCTATTTACTTAAACTAAAGTTATTGTGCGAAAACCAAGAATAATGCTTATTTGGGCCCTTTTTTGGCCCCTAATTCCTAAACTGTTGAAACCAAAACTCCCAAAATCAATCCCAACCGTTCTTTTGTGGTCATAAACCTTGTGTCAAAATTTCATAGATTTCTATTAACTTAAACTAAAGTTATAGTGCGAAAACCAAGAAAATGCTTATTTGGGCCCTTTTTGGCCCCTAATTCCTAAAATGTTGGGACCAAAACTCCCAAAATCAATACCAACCTTCCTTTTGTGGTCATAAACCTTGTGTTAAAATTTCATAGATTTCCATTCACTTTTACTAAAGTTAGAGTGCGAAAACTAAAAGTATTCGGACGACGACGACGACGCAGACGACGACGCCAACGTGATAGCAATATACGACGAAAAATTTTTCAAATTTTGCGGTCGTATAAAAAGCAAACATAAAAGTGAACTCTTATCAAGTATAGGGAAACTTTCAATAAAGGTAAAAAGACAAACTTCATATTTGGACATGCAATCTTCAATTGAGCTTTTTCGAAATAAGTTTTTACTAGAGCTGTTCATAAATTTATTTTTCAAAACGAGATTGAATTTGTTGAAAACTGTCAGTTTAATATTTTACTCCCTACACACTCTAAATAATAAAAGATGTGGTTGTTTTACCTGTAATGCCAGTTTAGCTGCCTCACAATTCTCTGGTTTACCAGTAATAACAATGATATCTGATTTGTTGTGACCTGCTTCGTCCCCATTGACATCACCATTAGGTAAACTGTTCTCTGCTGGAGCTATACAAATAAAATATAGGAATAATATAGATGTCAACAACACATATACTGTAATGTCAGAAATTATAGAAAAGTTTTCATTAATGTGAGTATCGCAATAATAAGAGCTTACATTAAGATAACTGAAACATAGACCTATAAGCAGATTTTTTCAAAATCACAAATAATAAATGCACACAACAGTTTTTGAATTTACAGTAGTATCCAATTATTATTTGGAATGTGTCAATATTTCATAAACTCTTTTTTCACGATGTGACGGTATCAAGTGACTTTATACCATCTTAAAATAATTATAACAGACAAGAAATAAAGATAATTCTGACTTATCATGATATAATAACTTACCTGCTCCATTCTGTCCTTCACCATTCTGACCTCCAGCATTCGGTGCACCACCATTTTGTTGTGGAGCACGGTCAGGAAATTTAATGCCCACTTCATGTACTTTAGTTATTTCCTGAACGTTCATTCCACGATTGCCCATGACAGTTCTATGATACTGTTGTGGGATAACACATTCTACGGTCACCTGTGCATCCTAAAATTATCACAAACATTTTAGTTTACATTTCAAGAAAATTATTACAAATTAGTCAAAAATAGAATGTATAAAAGTCTAGGGTATTTATCTCTTAACATCTTAATTGATTTAAAATACAAATGCCTATAATACATATTTTTTTATTAAGTCCAGTTTCTGTATAATACATTCAACTTAACTATGTAACTAACTGTGTTTACCCTCTTTAAATAAAGTATTATATTATTATTATTATACTTATTCTTAAGTTTGTCATATATAATCTTCTAAATTTAACAGATTAATAATAAAATTCTTCAAAAATTTGACCACCTTTTTTGGATTTATGAACTTACGAGATCTGCAACGATTTCCAGAATTCTCCTCTTAGCTCCCTCAACACAATCCTTAGATCCTTTGATTACAACCGTTTCAGATTTAATGCCACTTCGAGGGAAGCTGACAGTAACTCCTCCGTACTCATCAGCGATGTGTTTCAATACTTCTCCACGACGAGCTACAAAGTGTCTATGGTGTTTTGTTGGTACTTGACATTCAATAGAGACAACATCATCCTGGAAATTATAAATACAAAGTTATATATTGAGCTACAAAGTGTCTGTGGTGTTTTGTTGGTACTTGACATTCAATAGAGACAACATCATCCTGGAAATTATAAATACAAAGTTATATATTGAGCTACAAAGTGTCTATGGTGTTTTGTTGGTACTTGACATTCAATAGAGACAACATCATCCTGGAAATTATAAATACAAAATTATAACCAACATCCATATTGCATCAAAAAAAATTCTGAACTACATTTCAATTCTCCATAAATACTTTTAAACGTTTACTCTGATGGTACCAATTTTTTGAGTATCTTGTGAGTATTAGTAAACCACAAAGACCAACAATTGTATTTAGGCTTGTTTCTGATAAAACCCAAAATAATATATTTTTCATTTCTATCAAATAAGGAACCAAATGTAAATGAAAAATAGGAGAAAAGTGGATGATCAAAAACTAAAATGCAAACCAATAATATCCTGTACCCATTTTGCTGCTGGTATATTTATTTTAGAGGAAATAATATGTTGAATGCATTTATTATAAAAGTGATGAACAACATATTGGAGCATATTGCTTTCAATTCTATTTATTTAGAAGAAAGAACATAAGAGATCAGATTAATCATCCCGATGGAAGCTCCAAGCATGCTTGGAGAATGTTTAGAACTTTTTAAGTAGGCTGTTCTCAGCTGTTTATATAACAATCAATACCATGTTCTATTATAAATTAAATGCCATTATCATTTATTTAAGTGTAGATTTAGTTATTGTTAACTCACCAAGCTCTTGATTCTTTCCTCAAGTTCTGCTTTAGCTTGATCGACTGATTCTTGCTTTCCAATGATTGTAATCAACTCTTGGTTGTCGTCGTCCTGACTGGGGAAGATAACTCTAGCTCCAGTTCTCTCTCTTACCTAGGAACAATTCATATATATTTAGTAACAAAGATAATTAAAGGGAAAATAACTGGTACTCCAATTATCTCTCAGACCTAGTAACAATTTATTTAAATACATCAACATTTCGCATTTATATTTCAGTAACTAGGCTAACTACAGGACAAATAATTTGTGTTTCAGTTCTTTCTCTAATGTATTATCAATTGAATTCTTTTTCAGGAAATATGTTCAACATAGGTTTTATTTTATCATGAAAGATGTATGTGAAATTATTCATGGCTGTCACTGTATTATGCTTGATTGAAATCTAAAACTTTCTTAAATTGGCAGACATGAGATCATTAATAAAATTAATCCATCAATTCCAGTTAAAATTGCATAGGGCATGAAGGTTTGAAATGCTGTTAGCCACTAATTCAGTTTGATTTTTTAAAATTTTCTCCTGCTTACTTAAGATTTTGAAATAACAAATATAAATACCTGTCTGATATTTGAACCATTTCTGCCAATCAAGAATCTGTGATATTCTGGCTTGGCTCGGACTTCAGCAGTAAATCCTGATTGTTGCTGTAATTAGAAATATATTTATTTGAATGTTAACAATACATGTTTTTCTTCAGTTTCACATTTCTTTTCTCATTTAAATATATGGAACTGGAACAAGAGTGAAACATTACTTTTTAACTGAACTCTGAAATTGATATATAAATATAATAAGAAGTCCTTATTTCTCTTGTAAATGGTTTGATACTGATTATCCTTAAATTATTAATTGAAACAGATATACACATCTTTTCTTTTGCCAATCTCTTGTTTCCTAAATTTAAAAGAAATTATCAAAGAATATATCTACTCTGTCTGCTCTATGGTCGGGGTGTTGTCTCTTTGGCACATTCCCCATTTCCATTCTCAATTTTACCGAAGTTTTGTTACATCATAATTTTTCTTAAATTTATATCTTATTCAACTTGTATTTGAGCTATAAAATACTTTTAAACTAAAATTATATCTAAACGACTAATTACTGGTCTACCTACTTTTTCATTGGTTAATTCTTGCAGTTGTTTCTTTGCATTTTCTACATCATTCTTAGGTCCTCTGATTGTGACCGTGTTGGCAGTGGATCCTTGTTGTGGGAAACGTATAATAACCCCACCACATTCCTGAGCAATGGACCGTATCAACCTGCCTTTAGCACCAATTATAGAATTGTGCAGATTGTGTGGGATCTCTATCTTCTCTTCCTTGATATTAGCCTGGAAAAGGAAAATATAAAAATATATTAAATTTTAGGAGTTCTTATTATTTTTCACATTTATAGACAAAATCACAAAATCAAGATATAAATTGAATCAAAATATGAATTACAGCATGTATATGTCCACATCCCTCTTTCCTACTCCCTGTCAAAAAAATACATTAATAGAAGATAACTAGAGGCTCTCAAGAGCCTGTGTCGCTCACCTTGGTCTATGTGCATATTAAACAATGGACACAGATAAATTCATGACAAAATTGTGTTTTGGTGATCATGATGTGTTTGTAGATCTTACTTTACTGGACATTCTTCTTGCTACAGTTATCTATCTATAATGAACTTGGCCCAGTAATTACAGTGAAATATATATTCTACAAATTTACAAAAAATGTTAAAAAATGACTATAAAGGGCAATAACTCCTTAAGGGGTAACTTGACAATTTTGGTCATGTTGACTTATTTGTAGATCTTACTTTGCTGAACATTATTGCTGTCTACAGTTTATCTCCATCTATTATAATATTCAAGATAATAACCAAAAACTGCAAAATTTCCTTAAAATTACTAATTCCGGAGCAGCAACCCAACAACAGGGTGTCTGTTTTGTCTGAAAATTTATGGGCAGATAGATCTTGACAAGATAAACAATTTATCCCTTGTTAGATTTGCTCTAAATACTTTGGTTTCAGAGATATACGCCAAAATCTACATTTTACCCCTATGTTCTATTTTTAGCCATGGCGACCATTTTGGTTGGTTGGCAGGGTCACACCACACATTTTTTAAACTAGATACCCCAATGATGATTTTGGCCAAGTTTGGATTAATTTGGTCCAGTAGTTTCAGAGAAGAAGATTTTTGTAAAAGATAACTAAGATTTACGAAAAATGGTTAAAAATTGACTATAAAGGGCAATAACTCCTAAAGGGGTCAACTGACCATTTCGGTCATGTTGACCTTTTTGTAAATCTTACTTTGCTGAACATTATTGCTGTTTACAGTTTATCTCTATCTATAATAATATTCAAGATAATAACCAAAAACAGTAAAATTTCCTTAAAATTGTCAATTTAGGGGCAGCAACCCAACAACGGGTTGTCCGATTCATCTGAAAATTTCAGGGCAGATAGATCTTGACCTGATAAATAATTTTACCATGTGACAGATTTGCTCTTATATAATGCTTTGATTTTTGAATTATAAGCCAAAAACTGCATTTTACCCCTATGTTCTATTTTTAGCCATGGCGGCCATCTTGGTTTGTTGGCCGGGTCACCAGACACATTTTTTTTAACTAGATACCCCAATGATGATTGTGGCCAAGTTTGGTTTGATTTGGCCCAGTAGTTTCAGAGGAGAAGATTTTTGTAAAAGTTAACGACGCCGGACGCCAAGTGATGAGAAAAGCTCACTTGGCCTTTTAGGCCAGGTGAGCTTAAAAGCTGAAACCATATTTAATTATTTCCCCTATGAAGCTTTGACTTTGATTTTGTCTGCTCACATAATCTTTTTAAAGATAAATTTTGAATTGGTCAGTTTTAATCTTTTAAAAGATAAATTTTGAATTGGTCAGTTTTAATCTTTTTACAGCTTTTACATTAATGCTAGCAAGACAAATCTTTGTTTGGCTTGCTTGCTTTGTTTGTATCAGTGATTGCTCAAGCGAGGTAATTAAGATAGGCGGGGCTTCAGCTTGTATACATCATACTTAGATTTTATTGGACGTTATGTCTGAGGTTAAGGACACTTAATTTTAAAACATCACATGACAAATACACTTTTTTCTTGTATGAGGCTGAGAAACTGGCCTTCAACATTCATTGACTTAATATTGTTTTTATAACATATCAATCTATTAGTTCAGTCAGTTATTTCCATGTCTGTCCTTCGATTATGCAACTCCAGAAAATATTCTAAAAAATGGGAAACAATTGTATTGAAAAGAGAAAATCGAGTGCACTTTTTTATGTTAGGGTGTGTTTGAGATGAATATTTTGTCTTGAAAATGTACAAAACAAGAGTATTTGATACATCATCTCGCTTCAGACTCTATCATTTTATATAGCAAAGCTACAGGTTGACTTTATAACAAAAAAAAATCACAGTACTAAAAGATGATATATAGGGGTCAAGTGAAATACCTATCCAATGGATCACAAAATCAGAGTAGGTGTGTTCGAATAGCTATTTTACTAAAAGTGCTTGACGACAGTCTTTAAGTTGGATCTTTGAAAAAAAAATGTCTTTCGTTTCTACGATTGTGAAAATTGAACAGATAATTT
Source organism: Mytilus galloprovincialis (assembly GCA_037788925.1). Classification (NCBI taxonomy): domain Eukaryota; kingdom Metazoa; phylum Mollusca; class Bivalvia; order Mytilida; family Mytilidae; genus Mytilus; species Mytilus galloprovincialis. Next base: position 73,102,290 of record CM075342.1, on the reverse strand, counting down.
CGACGAAGTAGAATCCTGTCTGTATTGTATATTTACAGGTAAGGAAACATGTGAGAATATGTGTTATGTGATGTTTTAAAATTTAGTGTCCTTAACCTCCAACATAACGTCCAATAAAATCTAAGTATGATGTATACAAGCTGAAGCCCCGCCTATCTTAATTACCATGCTTGAGCAAACATTGATACAAACAAAGCAAGCAAGCCAAACAAAGATTTGTCTTGCTAGCATTAATGTAAAAGCTGTAAAGATAAATTTTGAATTGATCAGTTTAAACAATGATGCAATATTGATGTACATACCAAATCTTTCTGTATATCTTCAATGAGTTTTCTTGCTTTTTCCACATTAGGTTTCTTTCCAGTGATGACTATAACATCTGATTCAGCATTCTCACTGGGTAAATCTATTTTTGTATCAGTCTCATCTCGAATCTACAGTGACAATTATTTCATATTTAGAAAAGTATGAAATCTATGCTGTAACAAAATTCCACATAGAAAAAATGATCTCTGTACTAAATTACACGGTAATAGATTTCTCTGATTATAAAGTATAATTAAACCAGTTGATTGGCCTTGGAAAGTGGACCAATTCCGAAATTAAAGTTCTGTGAAGTTTGTATTTTTCCTGTTGAGTTATTTTTGCAATCATTTCAAATATGTTTTTGTATCCCTGCTGGGGTAGTTTGTACATGTCATAATAATTGATATGATGGGACAAATTATGTTTGAATATGTGTCAATTAAACACCTGCATAAAAGATAATGAAATAGCACATATGCACATTTACATAACTAATCTTGCAAATGCCTATTAAACAAATCAGAATGGCCAAAAGCAGTTATGTTTCTATATTAATGAAAGTTGTTAATAATTCAGGCCATTTAAGATATTTACAACTGCTCAAACATAAATAACAAATAAATACAATTGCTGATCATTTTGCTACAAGTTTAATGATTGCTGATCATTTAGCTACAGGTTTAATGATTGCTGATCATTTAGCTACAGGTTTAATAATTGCTGATCATTTTGCTACAGGTTTAATGATTGCTGATCATTTTGCTACAGGTTTAATGATTGCTTTGCTACAGGTTTAATGATTGCTGATCATTTTGCTACAGGTTTAATGATTGCTTTGCTACAGGTTTAATGATTGCTGATCATTTTGCTACAGGTTTAATAATTGCTGATCATTTTGCTACAGGTTTAATGATTGCTTTGCTACAGGTTTAATGATTGCTGATCATTTTGCTACAGGTTTAATGATTGCTTTGCTACAGGTTTAATGATTGCTGATCATTTTGCTACAGGTTTAATGATTGCTTTGCTACAGGTTTAATGATTGCTGATCATTTTGCTACAGGTTTAATAATTGCTGATCATTTTGCTACAGGTTTAATGATTGCTTTGCTACAGGTTTAATGATTGCTGATCATTTTGCTACAGGTTTAATGATTGCTTTGCTACAGGTTTAATGATTGCTGATCATTTTGCTACAGGTTTAATAATTGCTGATCATTTTGCTACAGGTTTAATAATTGCTGATCATTTTGCTACAGGTTTAATGATTGCTGATCATTTTGCTACAGGTTTAATGATTGCTTTGCTACAGGTTTAATGATTGCTGATCATTTTGCTACAGGTTTAATGATTGCTTTGCTACAGGTTTAATGATTGCTGATCATTTTGCTACAGGTTTAATGATTGCTTTGCTACAGGTTTAATGATTGCTGATCATTTTGCTACAGGTTTAATAATTGCTGATCATTTTGCTACAGGTTTAATGATTGCTTTGCTACAGGTTTAATGATTGCTGATCATTTTGCTACAGGTTTAATGATTGCTTTGCTACAGGTTTAATGATTGCTGATCATTTTGCTACAGGTTTAATGATTGCTTTGCTACAGGTTTAATGATTGCTGATCATTTTGCTACAGGTTTAATAATTGCTGATCATTTTGCTACAGGTTTAATGATTGCTTTGCTACAGGTTTAATGATTGCTGATCATTTTGCTACAGGTTTAATGATTGCTTTGCTACAGGTTTAATGATTGCTGATCATTTTGCTACAGGTTTAATAATTGCTGATCATTTTGCTACAGGTTTAATGATTGCTTTGCTACAGGTTTAATGATTGCTGATCATTTTGCTACAAGTTTAATGATTACTGATCATTTTGCTACAGGTTTAATGATTGCTGATCATTTTTCTACAGGTTTAATGATTATATCAACAAGATTAAGTAAACAATTGATTTAGTCAACAAATACCTTTCTAATATTTGATCCACCTTTTCCAATGATGTTCTTGTGGAAATCTTTGAAGATGTGTACTTCAGCTTTGTAATTGCTAGCAATCTGAAAGTCAAAGTTAGTTCATTTTTGTACATAAACATAGACATGTGAGCTATATTTCAGAATAAGAATTCATGGTTAATCTGGCTACTTCCTGGTTGGTTAGGCCAATCTCTTACTTCCAAAAATATATATTTTCAGTTTTAGATTCAAACTTTAGTCAAGAGAAAAACTAGATTATTAAAAAAATTCTTCATTGTAATATTCACTCAAATCATACTTTGTATACCATCTATTTATTGTTTAAATTAATTACAGAAGTATATTTTTAAAATGAAATTGCATATTAAGACTTTACTATATCAATTGCATGTATGATATATGTTTCTTTTTAAATGTCTGTTCAGGTATGTATGTATGGACTTCCATCTATGTATTAAATGTATCAGAACTTATTTTGTAGCTTGAGGAAAATTGTACTTGTATGGTTACTCGACACTTTAGTGACAGAATTCAGAAATTTGTACTTTATGAATATGCAACTAAGACCTACCATATCTGTGTGCATGGAGATGAGATACTTGTAACACTTGTCTACATCATCTTTAGGTCCACGTAACTGTACGATGTCGCTCTTTTTACCAGGGTCAGGGAATGTTATCTGGACTTGATTGAATTTATCCTTGATTTCTTTGATGTTGTCTCCTCTGGCTCCAATTAAAGTTCTATGGAATCTCTGCTCGATGATTATATCTCGGGTCTTCTCGTTTTCCTAAAGTTAGAAAAGGAGATAATTTTCTCAAATACTGTTTTCATGATAGCCCTTCAATTTTTACATTTTTTTTGAAGATTCAAGTTCCTTAGGTAAGACAGGGAGATAAAAATCATCTGTTTGAACAAAAATGTTGAATCTTGTAAATACCTGTCCCCCAGTAACACATGCTAAACATAACTAACTTTTAAAAATCAAGTCATTATTACAGGTTTTTATAGTATGTTTTTTTTTTCAAAACAGAGAAGTTATCGATGAAATATGAAATGAAAGGTGAAAAGTTATAGTTTCTTTGGCTAAGGTGATAAGCTAACATCAAAGTGGCACAACCAAAGATTTTCTACAAGACATTTTTCTGTTACAAAATGAAACAAAATAGTTAGAAATTAAAACTATAATTCAATGTTCTAAAATACTGTTTTCACGATAGCCCTTTAGCAGAATACAAGCCATTTATGATTACATTGTATTCAAAATTGAAGATCAAAGTGCATGACGATTGTTAATTTGTATTGATTGCAAAAGTAACAAATTTCAAATGCTGTCAAAATATTATTATTATTTGCAGTTATCAAATCTTGTTCATAAGAAACAGTTACTATGGGGACACACAAATTCTTGTTCCTCCAACTGCAGTCAGGGGTACTACTTGTACACGTTATTTTTAATTACTTGAAAAAGTAAAATTAATATACTTATATAAGTAAATTTTTAGGATACTTATACAAGTGAATTTTATTTACTTGTATAGGTAAAAAAAAATATTGGCTGAGTTATGTCAATAGAATTTTAGATTATCTGCCCTTTGCAGATGTCTTTACTAATCATTTAAGTAATTTCATGGACAATGAAAATCCCATTTGTCTGTTATCTTCAGAACACTGCTCATTTACAAGCCCCCATGGAGCAATTTTCGAAGGCCTTGCGCAAATACTTAAAACCTGGGAAAAATCATTAAAGGCATGAATTTAAATCTAAAAACTTGAGGAAGTTTTGGGATTGTAAGAAAAATTTACTTATACAAGTAAACTTTTGTGTAAATTAAGGGGAGATTATTCAAACATTTTTTATTTACTTATATGTGTATATTTTTTTTTACTTCTTAAGTAAATAAAAATAACTTGTACAAGTAGTACCCCTGACTGTACTGTATAGCGAGTAATTTTTGCAGGTGTCAAATTTTGTGATTTCCATTGGATAAGGAATACAAAATATTTTGGTGCTTATTATTTTGGCAGATTCAAAATTTTTCTCAATACCTTTGCATGTGCAATTTAAATTTGGCAGAATTCATTTTGGTGATTTTTTCTATCAAACAAAATAAGTTAAAATTTACACCCGCTAAAATAACCAGCTTTACGGTATCCCGACTTAAATTCTTACCATTCGTTTAGCCATCAGCATTAATTCTGCCTTGGCCTTCTGTACTCCAGCTGGATCTCCTTCTATACGTATGATAGGGCTGTTCATCTCGTCAGAGGGAATCTTAATAGCACAACCGGTCTCATTCTTAATACGTGTAACTGTAGAATAAAAATGTCATTTAATGCATTGATGTTGATCAGTTTGTATTTATAGTCATTATATTGCATGGCTGATTTTTAATGATAATTCTGATAAGAATTGGACCATTTGTTGCTGACCTTTGAATCAGTTTTTTTCATAAATGTGCTTGGTAATACTTTATGTTTTCAACATTTGTAATACTTTATTTTTTCAACATTTGTAAAAGTTTAATATTTTATCCACAAGCATCACTTAAATCAATCATCAAAATGTGCATCTGGTGCAGTAAAATTAGTACTGTTAAAGCTATTTAATATGAAAGCTAGAAATTTCTATACTGTTGGACAGATAGGTGAAAAATATCTTCATTTAAACTGTGTACATTCATTCAAATTTAACTGTAGGTATGTACTTACCATTTTGTCCGTTCTTTCCAATAATGTGTTTGTGAAAACGTTGATCGACTGATATCGTATCAAATGACATCCTCTTTTTCTGTAAAATATAACATAAATTCAATCAACAACTTAACGAAAAGAGATACGAAAGCGAAAATACAACGATGTGGCTAATTGAATATTGAATCTTGATTGCTTTACCTTGTATACTATATGTTTACATGTATTTTTAAATATCCCAATGAACCCATTTGTCAGGTGTCTATTTTAACAATCTGTTCGTATACTAACTAAATAGTTGAACACTGACCTATTACAGTACTTACCAGATCTTTAACAATAACTTCTAATTCTTTGACTGCTTCATTAACTTCCTCTGGTGGACCTTCTACATTGATCTTGTCTGTCCCTTCTGTAAACTCAATGTGTACCTACAAATCAGGCAGTAAAGTTATAAATACGCACAGACAAATTTGTAAAAAGAATTCCAGTGTCATTTCCTTTACTGAAATCCTAAATCATGTTTTCCAAATAAAATCTGCAACCGTTAAGCTAATGAATTATACATATAAGACATCACTTTAATTTACCTTAGAGAATTGTTCTGTAATTTTCTGGATGCCTTGCCCCTTCCTACCAATGATGTATCTATGTAACCAACTAGGGGCATCCACTTCGGACATTACATTACTGTTAGCCTGAAATAAACAATATCTCACATATTTAATAATTTATGACTATTTCTCATGTTAACAGGAAATGATATTAATGCCAGTATGCAATAGGACTTTTTAAAACTGTTAATTACTGTATCCAACTCTTATAAGTTAGTAAAGCCTCAACATTAAACCCAATAGTCTGAATAATATCTGTTCTTTCCATTACTTTGTTATGCAAAAAACATTTACGTGGTATATTTAGTCATATTTCAGCTTGAATACATTTAATAATTGTTTAAGACCCATTGGTGGCCTTCAGCTGTTTTCTGCTCTATGGTCAGGTTGTTGTCTTTTTGATATATTCCCATTTCCATTCTAAATTATACAATTTTCTTCAAGTCAAAATGATTTTCCTGTTCCCTGCAGGAATAATTTATAGACTTTTCTGCATAGATAACCAGTATGAATATCTCACCTTAGAATAGACCATTGTAAGTGCAGGTCCCAGTTTGTCTTGTTCTCCCCTGAGGGTGATAGTTTCAATGTTATCATCAAGGGAGGGAACTTCTACAGCTACTCCTGTTTCCTTCAGTATCTCGTGTATACCACTGTATCTCGGTCCTATGATATACTTGTGCTGGCTCTTCCTAACTTCAACGGATACTGTTTGGCATTTCCTTTTCTGTAATCAAGTAATGAAGAAATATTTAAGTAGCTGAATAATATGATGTCAGTTTTTTATCATTTAAAATTAATATGCAGACTCCTCATTTTCTACCTGATAAATGATTTTGTGAATTTTCATTTTTAAAAGTGTATCTTGGAATTGACTATTTCCTATAAATTCAAATTTTAAAATATCTTGATACACCTTGTTAACAATTAATGATATTGCTGAAAATTTGAAACACACCAATATAATAGTAATTGGATTGGTGAATAGTTGACAAATGATAAAATGTAATCTTTACCTTATCCATATAAACTCTCATAATTTCGTCTTTACATTTGGCCACACCATCTTTGTCTCCAGAGATAACAATCTCATCTTTCATAACACTCGGCGGGGGTACGTTTATTTTGGCACCAGTCTCTTTAATCAGTCTTTCAACGTTTTCATTTTTTGGTCCACATATGAAGGGATGATATATTTTTGGCACTGGTAGTCTTTCAAATGCAAGTTTTGCCTAAAAATAATAAATAAAGTTTATATATAATTAAGTTTAAGAAAGCTGCAATGATTTCAAATATAGCAACAAAAAAAACAGAATTTTTTTTCTTGACAAAAAAACATGCATTAAATACCATCAATTTTGTTTATCAAACTTCATTTGACATTAAAAAAAATAAAATAACCTTAACATCAAATTATATATCTTTTTCAAGAAAATATTTTTTTTATGAATTTATTTACTTAAAATTAAAGTACACAAGCTTTCAGTGCTTTGATATAGACTTTAAAAATGTTACCTGTTCGTCAGATGTACATTGTATTTCATGTCTAGCTCTCTCGATCCCCTCTTTGGTGCCAGTTATTCGGATCAGATCAGATCCTTCGTCAGCTTTTGGAATGGAGATTTTAGTTGATGTACTCAATTCCAATTCCTGAAGTTTCTTGCCACTTTTCCCCAAAATGTATCTGTGATGTTCCCGCGGTATTTTCAGGCCAAGTTGAGCCTACAAAAAAAAATACGTAAAATTCATGGGCTTTGCTCATTGTTGAAGGCCGTTCGGTGACCTATACTTGTTAATGTCTGTGTCATTTTGGTCTCTTGTGGACAGTTGTCTCATTGGCAATCATACTACATCATCTTTTTTATACATATAACTTAAAATAAATGGGACACAGATGATGCCCCCCCTTGCATATCATATAAAGAACAAAGGGACATAACTGAAGAACAGTAACAGTCATGCTACCTTAATTTGTACTTGATCAGAGTTTAGTGGTAAAGGGACATAACTGAAGAACAGTAACAGTCATGCTACCTTAATTTGTACTTGATCAGAGTTTAGTGGTAATAAGTGTATTTAATTTCATAACATTTGGTTGAACCACCACTACATCTTCTTTCAAAATAACGATCACCAATTTGACCAAAAAAGGTTGGTTAATCTGCAGCAGTTATAACATGCACTGTCTGAAACCATTAAAAATAATAGTAAAACTTAATTCCCCCTCCACTACAACAGAGGGCATAAAAAACACTGGTTGGAGAACACATAAAGCCTATTCTAAAATCTAGACTAAGTGACTCTCATTCAACTTAAAAAGATAGTTAATGTCAAAATTTACCTCTCACTTGACATTCCAAATGAACAAATTGGTGCTTTTTAGAACTTAAATAAGATAAAACTTCTTTTTTGTATGTGAATTATTGTCTCATTACCTGTGTTTGTAGCCTGGCAACAATCTCTCTCCTAGCCTGCATCACATTTTTGTCTTTTCCATGTATAACCACTGTCAAACTCTGATCTTTAGCTAAACTCATTTCAATGGATACATCTATAAAACAAGGGCGATAAACTCATTTCAATTGATACATTAAAGGCAGAACCTTGTTCTTTGTTAATAGCTGAGAAGACATTTTCCAGTTACAAATGCAAGTGTTCACTCAATATTCTTCTATTTAAACTACTCTCCTTCTGACATTTGTTTTATTCGGAAATCAAATTTGGATGAGCAAATAATGCATATGGGATTGTCCCCATTGGTAACAAGTGCTTTCAAATGAAAACTTTTTGCTATATGTCCTTCAATATACTTCTCCTAGTTCTATACCAGAGAAACAAATATACATCTATTTTAAGTCTGCCTGAAAATTCAGGATTCACTAGGTCATGTAGGTTAACAAATATATTTACCTTTAAAAAATCAGGGCCACAAAACACAATTGTTAGCAGAGGCCAGGATTATAAAAATATAAATACTAAACAACAAATATAAGCATGATAAAAAGCTTACTGTTTCTAGCCATTATTTCTTTGCATGTTTCTGCTTGTTTTGTTTCATCACCAAAACTGTGATCATTAAATCTTCTCTCTTCTACAGGCACAGCAAAAACCTACAATGAAATTTACATAATATATATTAACTTATAATTTAAAACTTTAATGTTTTGTGAATGTTGATTATTGTAACCAAGATGTCAGAAAATTGACAAAGAACAGTTTGACATTTGATTCATCTGACCAACACTATTCCAAAGATTTTAAAACAATATTTCGCAAAATGTAAAATGAAAACCAATTGGGAGTACAAGTGTAAACAATTAACATAAACCATATTGAACCTTGCAAGGGAACGAGCTTGTGAGCATGTTACTAGGCGACAGCAGACTATGAAATGGTTGTATTGTGGACATTAAATGATTGATACTTAGGAATGTCATTTAAAATGTATTCTACTACACAATAACTTAATTTGTATTGACGGATCATAACCAACACATACTTGTGTGCATGTAGATGATCTCATGAGAAATTTGTTATTGGCTGGCCAAGGTCTAGTAGGTTCTGTCACTGGCGCATCAGTAGTTGGTCTGGGTGCTGGCACTGGCAACTCTGGGAAGGCGTCACTGTATGTTGGTGGACTTGTTGGTGCATTGGGCACATATGCCACTTCTTCAATATGTGGAACCTCCATATTTGTAGCCATATTCAAACTCGTTTGTCAAATGGGAGTTCCAAGTCGAACAGTACTAGCTGAATGCCTAAAAGATTGATATAAAAGATACTTTTTTTTTGCACTGCACATATAATTTAACGAAAAGCCAACATTTTGAAATGATAACTGATGAAGTCATAGCTTAAACCAGGTTTCACACTTCTTCAGAATCATAGGGAGAAGTTTCTATCTTCTGGTTTTTTTTAAATGATAGGAAGAAGTGGCAAGATTTAATAAAGGAAGTGCTTGTTTTCTAGTGACCCTTTTGTACAATGTATTTATTTGTTTTTTTAAATATGGAGACCAAATACAATTTTTTTTATGTTGTTCAAATTTTTCATTTCACTCAATCAAAAAGTAAAATCACAAAAATACTGAACTTAGAGGAAAATCTACAATTTAATTGGAAAGTCCATTATCACATGGCAAAATCAAATAACAAAACACATCAAAAACAAATGGACAAGAACTGTCATATTCCTGACTTGGTACAGGCATTTTCAAATGTAGAAAATGGTGGATTAAACCTGGGTTTATAGCGCTAACCCTCTCAGTTTGATGACAGTCTCATCAAATTCCATTATATTTACATGGATGTGTGAACTACAAATGTAAGCAGACATTATAAATAAAATAGTCAAAATATGGGTACAGCAGTCATCATCGTGTAACAACTTTTAAAAGGAACAATTCAACAGAACACAAAAATATCTATCTACAAACACATTCATTGATTCGCGTGTCTGACGTCAGAAACTTTTTATATGTCACATATATTTGTCGTTCAATATATATACAAACAGTAACAGTTGTCTCAGTTTATCACTCATTTAAACATGTATGTAAATGAAGTTAGACATTATATTTATTTCACTTGTGAGAAACTGCCAACTTAATATCTTTCAATATCAACAATGATTAAAGAAATGTGTTTGTAAATCAAAAAGGAAAAAAATACAATTTCTCAAAAAAAATTGAAAGAAAAATGACATTGTTTATTACTCTTAAAAGATATGTAAATTAAACAGCTTAAATTAATAAAATGAAACAAGCCATTTACATTTTTTGAAAGGAGATACAACTTAATGTCTGTTAAAGTGATAGGGATCATTACATTTCTGTCAGCTGATCCATTTGTGCATTTGTAGTTGTCAAAAGAAAAATTTACATTTTGAAATGTTTTATAGGTTTTAAACAGGACTTTTCTCAATATCGCAAAAATTAAAATTGCATTATAGTCTAAAATTACAACAATAAATGCACACAATAATTCCTGATTTTAAAGTACAAATTTATGAGTCTTTGAGTGTTATGAATCATCTACAGGGTAAATGAACAAATATGAGCCTCTATATTTAGACATTAACATGTAAATAACTATCCACTTGCTGGTATTTGTAATTGAAAACTGATGGTCAGAGATAATAAGTATTACCGTATTATCAAAGAATTTGCTAAACAAACAACAATTCTGTCAACGATGGAATATGTCTGTTGAGGGCAAGGCAAGGGTGAGTAAATAGTACACAACAGGTCAAATGTGCATAAATTATGTCAGCGTGCAATATTGCACATTACTACAATAAGCATACATCAGGCATTCAGAATTATGTAAATTAAACAAATTTCATCAAGGAAAACAGACAAAATGTCAAAAATTAGGCAGCCACGTCGACAGGTCCGAAGGAACATGTTGACGTGTCGGGGGTCTGGCCATTATTTACTAACTTACTTAAGTACTGCGTCCAAAAATCCGTCCTAAATTGGTTTTTTCTTCTTTTTAGGCTCCAATGTGGAAGCTGAAAGTCTACAAAAGATTTAATGTTGTGTATATTTTGATAAACAAATGATAAATTTGACAGAAATTTGACAAATATGGACTAACACTCACCACCTCCAAAAGGAACTAACTACACTGTGTAGTTCGTGCACCTTGATATCCTTGCGCGATTGATTGTTTTGAGTAAGCAATATTCTGATTGGTCATCTCCGGGTTAAAGTTGAAAAAAAGAACCATTGTAACACCACATAACATGTGTAGGCGAATACGCACTATTTTGGAACAAATTTTTTTCTTAGTTTTAGCAATTGTTCAACATTATAAGCCAAAATGCACATGCAAACATCATACAATCTTTTCTTGAAATCCAAATCGCAATAAACTATGATATTATTTATTATTTCAATGTCACGTGGCAAACCTGTGACGCTTTTCTTGACGTCAAAAGGTCACATAATTAACACTGGGCTCCAAGGGGTTGCCAGTAAGTTGTAAATAAGGCTCAAAAAGGAGGGGCGCCGCATTGAAGATCCCAAATTTCAATAAAGATGAAAAATATCAGAAGATAATATCACACATGATTATAATGTCCAAAGGTGATGGATTATCTATTGACTGGAAAGTAAATATAAACCGAATTTTATAACGATCTATAAAAGACGAACTTTCAGTCATACTATTTTAATACTGAAGACAAAAGAGACCCCCCCCCCCCAAAAAAAAGAGAAAAAATAAAAGGCAAACTTGAACAATAAAGAGGGCCTGGAATATGATGCGGGTTCATTTGGGTTTCTTGGCCCAGCGGAGGATTTTCAATTAATCTCATGGTTTTATGTGCTCTTTATTATTATTTTTGTCGTTTATTCTCTTTTCATTACTTTCTGGCTATTTTTTCGTTCCATATTTTGTTTATTGATTTTTTTATAAGTTAAGCTAACATAAGAGAAGACAGTTTTTATTTCAATCTCAAAAAGTCCCTATTTTTATAATAGGCCAATACGAGAAATCAGTTTATACTTTTATTAATTGATGTGTATACAACCATGATAATAACATGCTTGCTCCAAACAGTAGATTTTCCATTGTTGACCAATGTTTTATCGAATTTGGTTCATATATAAAATATGTTTCATTATTCATACCAAAGACATATAAATTTTTATTATGCAAATGTGTAGATATGTGTCCGTTCTCACTCAAAAAACGACAAATTTGCGATTTAAAAACGCATTTATCATTTCTCTACAGCATGGATATAGAGTATTGCCCCGGGGTTTGTTATTTGAATGGATACATTGAAACGGTATCGATATCTATACTAGATCGAAACACTTATCACTGTGTGTGCATGCTAGGCGAGAAAATACATCGGGAACAAAGTCAAAACTAAGATTGTTCTTGCTATTACGGCTTATTTCTTACACATGCATGTATTACTCAATTTTAAAGAGTATATATATATATGAGAAACAATTAACAGACACGGCTTCGCTTAACTTTTAGACTATACATTAAATTTGACATAAGCGGTCATCTTAGTACCAGAATCTATGAGAAACGAGACAATTTCAGTTTTGAATTATCAGTTTTCTCTACCTTGGTAATAATATACCAACTTCACATGCATAAGGAATATACATTTCCCATCTCACTCATTATTCAAGAGAAGTAAGAGGTTTAGCTAGCTATAAAACCAGGTTTAAGGAAATGCCTGTACCAAGTCGGGACTAATTCAGAATTTGTATTCATGCCTATAAAATTAAAGCTTCCGGTCAAATAGAGCGGGTTGTCCCATCAAGTGTTCGACTTCGACCATTCAGGATACTTTCAATAATCGTAAAACCATGCAGAACTTTTTTTTTTTATTTCTTAGCCTAAATTTTCATTATTTTAAAGAAAAATATCGATCTATTGAACAGTGGAAGTACGAGAAGACTCATCCAACCGTTTAACGATTTTTCATAATGATTTTAATGCTAAATTGAAATCATTTAATGCGGGAAGGTTGGGTGTACAGCGGTATTTTTTTCCCAAAATTCGAGAAACTTTTTTAAAAATAAAACATGTAGAACATTTCTGTATGTTTGCATAATCGGATAAGAACTCGTTTTTCACTTTTGACCTTATGTAGAACATTTCAATAAATGTTTGCCTAAAGGGATAAAAACTCGTTTTTTCCCCAGTTTTTTTTTTATATATGTTAAGTCTCCTTGTTTTGTCCCAAGGTGTTTTTTTTTACTCATTAATTAGGCATTTAACCACGGCTGTCAATTAGCCTGTCATTCGGTATATCCAAAAAAATGATCTTGAAAGAATACCTAACGATGTTCAAGAACTGCGATCGGATCCTGAATGTAATTAGTTGTAATTATACTTCAAAATCTGTGAACAGTTTTAAGTGATGTATTTTCAAAACGCAAAAAAACCTTATGTCTGTCAAAACGATTCAACTTTCTCAATAATATTGTGCAATATAAAGATGAAGTACTTTATGAGAAAACACACCGTGGCGTCTCATGTTAGTTATATATATGGACCCTGTTTCTCGACTCCTGTAATTTTTCTTGATGAATTGTATGCCTCTGTTTTGGATACGTTCCAGTTTGTCAATATCCCCTTTCATATATGGGCTCCTGATTGTTGCGCCATGATGTTGTTTATGCAGATACTCCATTTCAGATCGTTTGATATTTGGAGCCCTAAGTATGGGTTCACGTGTACCTCTTGTAGCATGTGCTTATTAAGAGTATAGAATTTGTCTGCTTTTTTTGTTTATGCATGGATAAGACATAGGATTTTTTTTTGCATTGAATCGCATCCCCCACTTGTCGGCCAGATTTCTAGTTGTTCCAAATCTATTTGTACGTTTTTGTTGGTCTTGGTGTGTACACAGTCGGTTTATTTAGTTGTAGTCTTATATGTGCACAATGCTTCGTTTTTGTTTGTTTTTTGTTTTATCTACGTCGCTAAAAAAAACACAAAAGATTATGTTTGCATGTTTTATGCTATACCGACTCAAAATAAAAATATCAATATCAAATATCAAATCAGAGACATGTAATACAATAAAATTAATACTGATTAAGGGACCGGTGCAATTCATATTTCCCCCTTAAAAAATCTATGTCCTACCCTCTGAATATACCAAAAAAAGTTTCTGTCCTATATGAAATATCTACTAAATAAGTATATGTACTAGTAATCTATCGGAATAAATCGAACAGACTTATTTGTTTAGGGGCCAGCTGAAGGACGCCTCCGGGTTCGTAAAGGAGTAGGTTCAGTAAGACCCTTTTTTGGCCCCAAAATATAGCAGTTTTACAAAATTGTTAAAAGGTAAACTTTCAGTTATTTATTGGACAGTAGAATGCTTCTGCTACATAAATATGGGCTGTTTTTTGACAATACAACGCATAAATATCGGGTACTAACACCATCAAGTCATGCTAAATTACTAAAATCTTCACAATTCTAGCATTTTCGTCAAATTTTAGACGGTTTTCGTGTAAAACGAAATTGGCCGCATTCGTGTTCATCCTTAATATTGAAATGTAAGTTGTATTTTATGATAATTCATAACATATATAAAGATTGAGGATGAACACGGATGAGGCCACTTTCATTTTTGACAAAAACCATCTGAAAAACGACATTTTTCGGCATATTTGGTAGATTTTTCATATTTGAGCTTGAATCGAATCGTTTTTAATGACTAAATCAGTTAAAATCTTTCACAAAAACTAATTGATTCAAATAAAATAGACACTTAAGTGTTTAAAAAGTGGTCAAAATCTTTCGTTAGATGAACCTTAAATTTGAGGCCAAAATCGGTCCTTACCGGACCTACTCCTTTCTCGCTGCATTGAAGACCTGTTGGTGACCTTCTGCTGTTGTCTGTTCTATGGTCGGGTTAATTTGTCGTTTCTTTGACACATTCCCTATTTCCATTCTCAATTTTATTTAACTTCATTTTAATCAGATTAACATAGATCAACTATAGAAGTAATTGAATTTGTCTGAAAATTTTAACTGATCTCCTCCTTGAAGAAGGCAAAAAATATTCCTTTTCAATTTCACTTTCATTTTCTCTCATAAAGAGTAGTACACTACAATAGTTTATGAACACCTTGTATTACATTGTATCTTTTTTTTAATAGATCTTTTTTTTTCTGTCTTTTGACTTTGTTTTTTTCTTCTCAATTTTCTAGTTTTCTTTATTTTTAGAGATGCATATTTTATTTATTCCCATCTTTATTCAATTATTTGCATTTGGTTAATTTATACCACACTGATGGTAGTATATCATATGACTTTAAATATAATGGTTTATTTATACCACACTGATGGTAGTATATCATATGACTTTAAATATAATGGTTTAATATTATGGTTTTTGTTTGTTATTGTTTATATACCACACTGATGGTAGTATATCATATGACTTTAAATATAATGGTTTAATATTATGGGTTTTGTTTGTTATTGTTTATTTTTTATGCATGTATATTTTTTCAACCTTTTCACAATCATTTTATGATTGTTCTATCAACATAATATTAATGTCATGAATGTCTAGAATTGAAATTGTATTTCTGTTGATGTTACTTGTTTGCCGGTTCCTCAATCAATCTTGTTTATTGTGTTTTAATAAAATTTGTATAGCCTATTTTCTACATTCATACATATGCCGTAAACATATTGCTGTCCCATCAGTGCTGAAAACTAAAAAAAAGTAGAAGTCCTATAAGAAAATAAGTAAAAATAAATATGTGTCCTACTACGTTTTGTACCGGTCCAAACCCCCTAATAAATATTGACCGGTCCCTAAATGAAGCAAACATTTCTAGTTTTTTTTCTTCTTCAATTTGATCTATATATAACCATAACAACATTACATTTTCATTTTGACTTATTCGTGGAATTTGTAACATATCTCCTCATGTGAAAAAAATCGGAAGGAAATAAAGTTGAGAATGGAAAGAATATATTGTACATTGCATTGTATGTTGCATTGTACGAATACCAGAGTTAGGTCTTTAGTGCAACCATCAAAAAGGGAATTTCCAATTAAATTAAATGTAAAGTGAAAGTTAAAAAAGAAACTTGAGAGGAAAAATCTGTTCGCAGGTAAAACGGTTTTAAACTAATATGCAGTTTAAATATTTTGCAATAACCTTATTAATCATTCAGCATATAACTAAAAAAAGTCGAGCATTTAAAGAAAGAACAGATATATGCAGAAAAGGTCAAGTAGCACAAGTTTTTTCCAGATATTGAAACAAGTTCGTCATAAGGGATTATTATAGGAAGCAACACAATCTCTGAGTGCAGACACTGTCACATATCTGCACATAGAATGTTTGATGGCATGGCAGCTATGGCATAGAGAAAAATCTAAAAACTTTGATTCTTATTATATGTTTTTGTTCCTACAGAACTGAATAAGAACTCAGAAGGTGCCAAACTATACCCAGCTTGTTATATGTGATCGGGTGTGTTGCTTATACTGTTATAGCCATAGAGTTACCTATAGTTGCTATATAACTCAGGGGCAGATCCAGCCTAACCCATTATAGATCAATGTACGGCCTTCAACACAGAGCCTTGGCTCACACCGAACAACAAACTATAAAGGGCCCCAAAATTACTAGTGTAAAACCATTTAAACGGGAAAACCAACGGTCTAATCTATATAAAAAAACGAGAAACGAGAAACACCTATAAATTACATAAACAAATGACAACTACTGTACATCAGATTCCTGACTTGGGACAGGTGCAAACATTTGCAGCGGGATTAAACGTTTTAATGGATCCAAACCTTCTCCCTTTTTCTGAAACAATAGCATAACATCACAACATAGAAAAACACACGATAAAATATCAATTGGCAGGCTGGCCTAACTCAATCAAAAAACGTAAATTAATACACTATGAACGAATAAATTTGATCAGCAATATCTGAATGCAAATGAGTTCTTTATTATAATGTTTTATTTTATTTAAAAAACATGAAACAGTATTTAAAATCTTCTATATTGATTTTATTGAAATAAATGACAAATTCAACATGATGTATTTAATTTAAGTCCTTTCGAATTATATGTAAGTCTTTAAGTGAAGATGAATGTTGACCTCTTACTGTTTTGTGATATTGGGTAGCTGTCTCATGGACGCTACCCCAACACAACTCCTTTTACTGATGGTATTTAGCCAGTCTAATTTAGACTTTTGTAATATACCATTTTGTTTCATGTAGAACTGTTCCGAACACATATTATGGAGAACAAATATATAGTCCCACTATTACACTATTACATTATATAAATTTGGTCTGATGAATCTATATTGAACTCATTTTGAATGTTTATACTTTGTTTCAAGCTTTTAATTTCCAGATGTCTATGAAACTTGTGGAAATGAAATACAGAATATAATTTAAACTACAAAGATCTATCATACATTATTTACTGAGTGACAAAAAAACAAATAGAATATAACTAAAGAATCTGTTTGTCAGTCTGTCCGTCTTTAGCAAATTGTGTTGCTTGCGTCGATCTGTATCTAGAGAAATGATAATTTCATACTTTAATATGTGAAGTATAAACTTTTTACTTCACATGTATTTTAACCAACACCCTGATAGAGTGTCATAATGCATGTACAACTTCCTAGGTCAAAGGTCAAGGTCAAAAACTTTGGTTTCATTGACAACCTCATGTCCTTTTTAGTTACAGATATCTTTTACCTCACAATTTGTTCACAGTGGGGTCAACAGAGATGGCTTCTCCATTTCAATCATGTCAATGTTATCTAGTAATATATATTTTCAGTATAGATGTTAACATTTATAAATCTTTTGTTTTGGATATTTTTAGTATTCTATAATGATAAAAACTGGAATACGAGTGATAAGAGGCCCAGATTGGGACATCAGTAACCATGAGGATGGAGGACCAGGGCATTTAGGGACCATAATAGATGTATCCAGACAGGATCAGACCTGTACAGTCCAATGGGATAATGGGCATTTATCTAACTGTACAGCAACGTCTGATCAACAAGATCTTAGGATTGTTTACACAGAAAGTACAGGTAGTATCAGATCAACAAGATCTCAGGATTGTTTACACAGAAAGTACAGGTAGTATCAGATCAACAAGATCTCAGGATTGTTTACACAGAAAGTACAGGTAGTATCAAATCAACAAGATCTCAGGATTGTTTACACAGAAAGTACAGGTAGTATCAGATCAACAAGATCTCAGGATTGTTTACACAGAAAGTACAGGTAGTATCAGATCAACAAGATCTCAGGATTGTTTACACAGAAAGTACAGGTAGTATCAGATCAACAAGATCTCAGGATTGTTTACACAGAAAGTACAGGCAGTATCAGATCAACAAGATCTCAGGATTGTTTACACAGACAGTACAGGTAGTATCAGATCAACAAGATCTCAGGATTGTTTACACAGACAGTACAGGTAGTATCAGATCAACAAGATCTCAGGATTGTTTACACTGAAAGTACAGGTAGTATCAGATCAACAAGATCTCAGGATTGTTTACACAGAAAGTACAGGCAGTATCAGATCAACAAGATCTCAGGATTGTTTACACAGACAGTACAGGTAGTATCAGATGGTATCAGATCAACAAGACATTAAGTTTTACCCTGTCCATCTGTATGTCTGTTCTGTAAATGCTGAAATGGGTTTTCTCTCTTTAAGTTTATCAACTAAATGTTTATGAAATTTATACACAATGAGTATTACCACAAAACACATATCAGGTTTGAATTTGGTTGGCATTACCTTTTTGAAGTTATGTCCCTTTATAAGGGGAAAAATTGCTGAATTTTAGGTTCTGTTCTTTAACTAAAATTTACCTGAAGCAAATATTATGAATCTTGTACACAATGCTTATTACCACAGAACAAAACACAGATCAACGTTTGAATATTCAGGGTGTCACTTTTACGGCTCTAGAGTTATGCCCCTTCACACAGGGAAAAATTGCTGAATAATTCGTTTCTGTTCCCTTACTTAAGTTTTCCTTCACCAAATGTTATGAAAATTATACACAATACTTATGACCACAAAACTCAGATCAAGTATGATTTTGGATAGTGTAACTTTAGTAATGACCCTTTATAATGTTATAACTTATATTCAAGAAGGAGCATGATGATATAAACTGTATCTCATAGACACATTCCCCATTTATTTCAATCTGAAAATGAACCAACATATTGTTATAATTTCTTTAGATGTTGGTTTCTCCCTAGATCATCCATGAGATATTGGACATTACACTAAAACACTCTTCCTCAGTATGACGTACCACTATTAAAAAAGGAAATAATTTTGTTAATTCCAGCTACTTCATATCAAGAAAAAAAAAAGAAGAAACAACAGACTCCACAAATTCTCATTAAGAAATTTAATTGAAATGTTCTTTTATTTTTGCCCTTCTATATGCAATATCTGTTATCACTACTTACCATTCTAGATGGCTTTAATTACTATATGTATAAAAGATTCTGGATGTAAAACAAAAATGACTGAAAAAACCCATTTTACATCATCTTGAATTATGCGTGTAATAATTGTTGCTGGATATTTCATAGCAGCAAACAATCAACTATTCCATCATTAGTTTGTAAATGTTGTATAATGCAGCTTATATAGAAAATCTATTTTTTTTCAGTTTCAAAAGGACAGTCACACTTTGCCTATTGCAATATATGCAATAATTCACAACATATGGTTAGAGGTTTGAGATTTAAATGTGTGACGTGTAAAGATTATGATTTGTGTATGAAATGCTACATGGCAGATGAACATGACAAAACACATTCTTTTGTACGTGTAAACAGCAGACTTTCTAAAGTGTATGTATTGAGTGATATTTAAGAATAATACAAGAATGTGTCCAAAGTACACAGATGCCCCTCTCGGACTATCATATTCTACATTCAGTGGACAGTGAAATTATGATATAAACTCTAATTTATCATTAAAATTAGAAAGATCATATCCTATGGAACATGTGTACTAAGTTTCAAGTTGAACGGACTTCAACTTCATTAAAATTTACATTGACCAAAAACTTTAACCTGAAGCATAGCAGATGGACAGACGAACAAACAGATGCACAGACCAGAAAACATAATGCCCCTCTACTATCATAGGTGGGGCTTAATAAAAATAAGGAGATTTAGTATTATTGTGAATGAGACAACTATCCACCAAAGTTTAAATGATCTGTACCATGTTTATCAATGAGAAAAAAACCTATAGTTAGCTATTACACTATATTCATTACTATTGTATTTATAGATTTGCTGCCATCAGTTTTTGTCCTTCAAAATAAATTTCTAATGTAATCTAAAGAACAATCCCATTGAGCCTGGAAACACATAAAAAAAAAAAATGGAAACATTCTGTGAAATATTTTAAATTATTTTGTGGAAAAAATATTAAAGGAATGAAAACTGGCCATGGAACAGTAAATAGTCTATAATTTCTTTCACAGATTTTGGTAAAATGTACTTTGCCTCATTGAACTTTAACTGAAAATTGAAAAGATAATACATTTACTACTTTTATTTTCTGAAATATAATGATCGAATTTTGAATTTCTAAACATAATTCGTAGAAAATTATAAGTTGTTTATACATAAATTTCTAATATTTTACGTCTATCAACCATTAATTACCAGCTAGTTCAGGGGCGGATGCAGGAATTTTCGAAAGGGGGGGTGCTAAGGGGTGCTAACCCAGGGCAAAGGGGGGGTGCAAAACATATGTCCCGATACAAATGCATTGATCGGCAAAAATAAAGGGGGGGTGCGCACCCCCGGAACCCCCCCCCCCCCTGGATCCGCCACTGTAGTTGATATTCACAAAACATAAAAACTCAATGTTCTGGTCTACAATGTGGTGTTATGCTTATTTTGACGTTTTGTTGTGGTTACTTTTTCACCTAGTAAACCACTTTGAATCCATGAATACCATAAAATGAAGTTAGTGACATTATTATTTTGCATCATTAAAGCAAAACTTTATGTATCAAGAACATTTTTTCAAGAAAAATATATTGAAATTGTAGATTTGATAATCTTATTTTTTTTTTATGTGCTTTCTGTACAAATTTTCACCACTTCTGAACATTTTCAATCAGTAATATTAACAGATTTTTGTATTTGTCATTAAAGGACAATTGGCTTTGTCACAGATTTTGGTAAAATCCTGTGAAGGATGACTTCTGATGAACTTAAAAAAATGTTGTATGTAATTTCAGGATACCTATTTTACCAAGAGTTAAATCCAAGAGAACTAAGTTGTATGGATTTGGACCTGGTGCCAGTGTCATGCTTACACCATTTGCAACATCTTCTCATATTGATGGTTAGTAAAGAAACTTAAACACTTTCTATTTGAGGGAGGTGAGGTGAGTTAGGGATATTGGGTTGGTTAGTTAAAAGTAGTGATAGTGATTGCCCTTAAAAGATGAGTTTTGCCCCTAGATGTAAAGACTTTTACCGATTTTTTGCAGACAAGATCTGCAAAAGATGAAATGGACAAAATTGTCAGTCCACTCCGTATATGATTATATGAAGATTTTTACCATGTTATTTTTGAGTTTTTGTCTTTTTTCTTTAAAAAAAACTAAAACAATAAATATACAATTGATAAGCAAAAATGTTCAGCAGCACAAGGACAACTACTGAATTACAAGATGACAAATTTAGAATAGTAATATCTTCTTTTTATAAATCAGACATATTATTAAAGATTTATGATATGTATGTCAAATGGAATTGATATTTTTCCCTGAAATTTCCAGATATTGGAAGAATTGAAGAAATGATAGAAGAAGAAGGTGGAACAGCTAAGGTTACATGGCCTTCAGGGGAGATAACCACTGTTAATACTGGTAAAGATGGTTTAGTAGAAATAAAACTGGTAGAACCACATCATGTTGGCCATGTATATATTGACCATATACCAGCAGCAGGTAATCAATAAATATTGTAATTCCAAATCACACTCTTAAGCACTGGCCAATACGGCTATGGATGTATAGTATAATAATTCTAAATACATGTACTATAATGACTTACATTAGTTAACTTCAATGGTGAATTTCAATTATTGTGGATTCATTTATTTTCATTGGTATCATTCTTGGCAGGAACAATTAGTGAATACTTGATTTCATGGTTTTGCCAAGTCTGTATAAAAGCTTGAAGGAGGCTCAAGGGTACAAAAAATTCTACAAATATTTAAATTTTCAATACAAATTTAATTCACTACACTATTAGTTGTTACTCTATGATATAGTACAAAAATCAACCAAAAAAATGTATTCGTTTTGGCCACAGATGACTTTATAAATGTTTATATCATTGAAAAAGCTCTAAATTATCTCCCTTTGGTGAAAAAAAATGCCATTTTTTTTGTATCAATATTGAAATATCTTTTTTAACTCATCAGTGACCTATATTTTTTATTATTTTTTTCAAATAAGCTGTTCTTAAACTAAACTATTGTAAAATTTAAGCGCTTTCTGTAATTTAGTTCTTTTTCTATTTCGATATTACCTTTTTTTCTCCTATTAATTCAAAAAAAAAAAATACCTAAACAAAAATGCATGTTTGTTTTGAAGGTAGACTATGTAAGCATAAATGAACCATGACCCCATATTTTTATTTTATTTTTCTATTAGGTATAGGATAAAGTTTATTTATAGAAAAACATTAGCGAAATCCTATATTAGAAAAAAAATTGATTTATACCCGCAAGCCAAGGGGCACTAGCTGTCAAATTCATGTTCACGAATTTTATTCAAATTCTCATATTTTATTTATAACAATGTAAAACATTTATCAAAACTATTAAAGGCTAAAATAAATAATAAACAGGGCACGAGCATGAAAATACGTAGCTTTGTTTCGTGTGTATTTTAGTCCAAACGCCATCTAATTAATTATCAAGTTGACCTCTAAAGTCATGCGATGACCATATAAGCGATTTTAACATAAATATAGATATAAATAGTTTAAGCAAACTCGTGCTGTTGGATTATTCTAGGTCTATTTAATTTCATATTTTAGATGAAAAATAAATGTTTATCATCATTTTACCTGTATAAGAAGGATTTTTTGTGGATCCAATCAGTCAATTAAATGATTTATCTTTGTTTCACTTTCAATGTTGACATTCTTTTCCTTTAATTAACTTTACACATACAATTCACGTGTTATCCATCTCAAGCTAAGGGGTTAAATTGAAGTTCACATGGATACAGATTCAATGAGTTCGAATTATTCACTTGCAAGTGAATAATACATAATCAATGTTTGTTTAGCTTATTTTGACAAAATTGAACCATACTAGCTGCTAAAAGCTAATTATTATTTTACTATATGCATTTCATTATTGATTGATAAAAAAAAAGATATTAATTTTTTTATAAATCTCGTAGCTAGTGCCCTTTGAATTACAAATTTGTAGTTCTTTGAACATTCAAATTTGTGGTACCCATTTACCCACAAAATCCACAAAAATTGATATCCCTTGAAAAAAATAATACATGGTAGGCAATAAATTAGACAAAGGGAGATAATATAGATAGTAATGAGAGTCTGTTACAATTTTCTCTTTAATTATTCATCAAAATATAAATTGGTCACAATGTTATTATTTTGTTAATGATTTCAGATTTATCACAACCTCCTGATTCCTGTATCAATCCAGGAGACAAAGTTTGTGTTGATCTGAACTTTGACACATTTAAAGGACTACAACAAGATTACGGGGGATGGATTGATGATATGGAAAAGGTAAATATATATATCTAGACAACAAATATTTAAACGACAATAGGTTATAGTACGGACTTGAACACACAGAGTCTTGGCTTACACCGAACATCATGCTATATAGGGTCAGAAAATGAACAGTATAAAACAATTCAAACGGGAAAACCAACAGTCCAATCTATATAAAAATGGAGAAACAAGAAACTTTTATGAACCACAAAAACAAGTGACAACTAAACATAGATCAAGTTTAATTTTAGTGTATTTCACTTTTGTTGTTCCATTCAAGTTATGCCACCCTTTGTTGAAAATTTTCATTTTTTTTATTCCCAGACTTATAATAGTCTTTAGTTTGAAATAGTTGTTTGTTTGTTTGAATGCTTTTCATTAACAGTATAATGCAGTATAATGCAGATCGAATTGAAAAAGTGACAATTTGCTATGATATTACATGACGCCATTGCCTGATACTTGGGAATATCACATCCTGACCATGATTTTAAAAATATTAGCCAGTATTTAAAACTATATATTTAAAAACAGTATAAAGATATAAATTTGTAGATTAAACTAAATAACAAAATTTAAAATTTAATTAATATTTAACTAATTAACCAAATTAATTTTGGTATTGGTGAAAGAAAACAGACACGTTAAAATAGTCTACAAAGATAAAACCCAATGACTGGAAGAAATTCCAGGTTCTCCTGATACAGGAGGGATGTGCAGAAGGTAACAGATAACAGTTTAACAGTAGGATCAAAGGGGAAATGTACAAATAGCAGATCAATTTCTTTATGATGTTATGTAATAAAGATAATCTAAATGTTTATTTACAGATAATGGGTGAGACTGGGAAGGTTGTGGATGTTCCCAGAAGTACCTTGTGTGAAGTTTACTTTAAAAGTGTTTCCAGAACTTATGTGCTTTTTATTGCTTCTTTAACAAAGGTAATACAAATCTATACAGAACTTAGAAATATAGTTTGGCTATATTATATTTGATGATTTTAGTGGACAGTTTTATACTAAACTATCTTATTCTCCAAACTCTGAGTTTTTAAATTGATTTACTTTTTGTAGATGTCAGTTCCTGTTGTGGGAGACAAAGTTATGGTTCTTGCTGATGTGGGTATCCTAATGAAACGTCAAAGATATCTGTGGAAGGATCCAATGAGAAATGTGAGTACATTTATTGTGGAGTTTGCCTTTCTTTTAATTTCATGGCTTTACCTATTATAGTAATTAGAATAAAATGCCATAAAGAAGTTTCGAAAATTAACTTGCATACATGTGATAATTAATTAATCTTATACAATTATATCAAACTGGGGGAATCGGTTGTTGTCTGTTTTCTAATCAAATGTTGTGTTTCTCCATAGGCACTCTTAATTCTTCCTTCACCAATAAAATCTGGCCACAATGAAAATCCAATAATGCTGAATTGTCATTAAACATCAACAATATTATACTGATCAAAATGTATATCAAACAATTGACAATTGATGAAAAAGGCAGAGAAAAAAAAAATCAGAGTTTCTGGTAACCTGACCGACCCTGTTTTTTAGCCCAGACCCTAATTTTTTTATAAGATCTTCAAAAAAAAAAAAAATGGTACCATCCAACCCTGTTTTTCGACACAGGCTTCTGTTAATCGACATAATAATTTATCTAACTTGCTTCTACTGGCACAGAAACTCTATTTTGAAAAATTGAATCTAATTACGGACCCGGACTTGGAAAAACCATGATAAATTTCGGATTTCGTTTACAATGTCAAAGAACAAAAATAAAAAAAAAAAAAGAATTCCGACCTACCGACCCTATTTTTCAAAATGATGTTACCGGAAACAAAGATATTTTTTTTTAGGCCTAACATAAAACCACTTTAATGATGGTTTCTGTAAATTAGGAATCCACTAGCAAAACTTCAGAAAAAAAAAAATGGTTTGATTTATTAGTTCATGACACATGATCATTTCACATACTTGACTTAACCAAAAGCAAAGGAACAGCTCTTATATTGTTGTTCTTCATCATAAAGTTACAGTGAGGCTTTCAACATGCAGCAAACATGACACCTCACTACAAGTTTATGTTGGCCCCTAGTGCTGGTTTGAGTGGAATTCTTTTCTAAAAGTTAATCACATTGAATAACACTGACGTGTAGAAACATATTGTTAATTATATAGAGCAAAGAAATCTACCAAAAAATGTCATAATTTAATACTGAAACTTATTTTTGTCTTATTTTTATATGGTCTTCATAGTTTGATTTATTTTGACTCTGTTCAGATGATTGGTAAAACTGGAACTGTTGATAGTGTCGATGTTATGGGTAATCTGTCCGTCAGTTTCTCCGGGAAAAAGAAGTTTGTCTTCAGTCCATCATGTGTGGTCAAGGATGATGGTGACAGTGTGAAACCAAGGGAACAGACTGGCTCATTGTCTTCAGACAGTGAAGAGGAAGGCACTATTAAATTAACATTAAAAGATAAACCTTCTATATATCTTGAACCAGAAGTAAAGGAGATGCCTGCTCCATTTGGTGACGAAGACTCTGTTGACAGCTCTGATGGTAAGTAAATATCAATCACACTTGCCAAACTCTGACAATGAGAAAACATGACATGTGAAAAAGCGTGTGAAAACGCGCTACATAAGATGCTGACTTTTTAATATGAACAATGTTTATAATTTCACATTAAACATATTTGTTAATATAAAAAACAACATTGTACTGTAAACTTTTATTGTATTCAACAGTGGTCTTATCAATTAATGTACTTATCACAGCAAAGTTTTAAACAAGGGATAAATAAC
Source organism: Mytilus galloprovincialis (assembly GCA_037788925.1). Taxonomy (NCBI): domain Eukaryota; kingdom Metazoa; phylum Mollusca; class Bivalvia; order Mytilida; family Mytilidae; genus Mytilus; species Mytilus galloprovincialis. The sequence goes on along the minus strand of CM075342.1, from coordinate 73,075,553 downwards.
AGAATGCTTCAGCACTTTTTCAGATCCTAAAATTTTGTTCAGCATGCATTCAGCTATGGTCCAGAACCTATTCAGCAAAATTCAACTAAAATTCAGAAATTCTGTTTCATAAGGGTAGTATGCTTTATTTTATAATAATTTAATTTTTGATGTAACATGTCTTTTGATTGGCTGACGTTATTTTGTTATCAGCCCATAGACATAATTAAGTCATGTGACCGTGACGTCATCAACGTTTTTTCATGGTTTTCTACGGTTTAAAATGGAATTTAGAATTAAATTATAAGGAATGACTGTAATATTTTTTCTGTCTGTTCGAAATAACATAAAAAATGTGGTGCACACTGTTAAATAACGCGCTATGCACGTTATTCAGTGTGCACCACATTTTTTATGTTATTTCTTCTTAGACAGAAAAAATATTACAGTCATTCCATAAATAGATGAGTCACTGCCTCTCCTACAAGTTTACTTGGATCTTTAAAGTCATGACCAACCTATATAATCAGCTACCTCTAGTTCTTGTTTTTTTATGCTTTGATATACAAATTCTTGTCCTAAATAAGCATGAAATATTTGTTATTAAATGTTAATCAATCAATCAATCAATCAATATTTATTTACAGATGATGATGATGGTATGTCCAGTGAAGAGGAACATGTACCTAAAGTTAACAGTAAGAATATTTAACTTGAATTACCTCCCCTTACGTCAGTTAATTTTTTTCATTAAGGGCATCCGATACAGTTTCTCGATATAATGTCATTTTTATAATTTTGAAATATGTTGTAGGCCTTGGCGAGTTATAAAATAAAACACAAAATAAAACACAGGTCACCATGCTTGTTTTCGGAAAATTGAGGCTGAAAATTGGGGATTTGTGCAATTTTGTAAAAAAGTTAGCAAATATAAAATTTTTGGAGCAGATATTCTTCGTACTAAATTAATAAGATCAGGTTCAACTTGAAGCTGTGATAAGTGACAATAAGGAAAAAAATAAATCCCTACACGAATGACTATACTATTATTCAAGCCTTGCTTGACATTGCAGTCCAGATGCTCAAAGTGGTACTTTTTTTAACCTAAAAATATGGAAATAAAGTGTTTCAGAAAATGTCATTTTTATCATTTTTTTGCATTAACTGCATTTTGTCATGCCTTCTCCAAATCTTGAATTAAAAATATATGTAACCGTTCTTGATTCCATGATAAATGCAATTTGTCCTAAAAAATTGAGTCCCCCCTTTGTAACCTCAACGTTGGCACTAAAGTGCACAACGTCTCTGGCAGACAACTTCGATTATCTCTGTAAATTACCGGCGACATTTGTTCAGTTGTATAAATATTGCTTGTAAAGAGCCACCTATAAATTGGTCATATTGTTTTCGGAAATAAAATCATGTGAATCATAAATACCTCTCTCTGTTTGTGGTCTAAGTGAGAAACATCTCAAGAAAAGTTATTATGGACTGTTGATAATTTTTAAGGCTTTTGAAATTAAGAACTTGACATACAGGAACATGTACTGTACACACTCGTGTATTATTTCATACCATATGTTGACCTCTAGATGGTGTTGAGGTTACAAAGGGGTTGTTGTCTCTTTGACACATTCCCTATTTCCATTCTCAATTTTATTTGTTTATTTTGTTTTGTTTGGTGGAGTGCTGTTTCATTACAATAGTCCTTAAAATCCTTTTATTCACGTTTTAGAATTTCGCATTAATTCATAAAATCAAACTTTTATTCGGGTCAATGATTACAATTGAATAAAATTCATAATTTACTTTCTCCTCAGTTTTTAATGCTGTTTTCTTTTGGGGGGATAGGAGCAGGTTGGCAAGTTGCGATTCAAATCCAAATACTTCTCTCATAGCATAATTGTATTGGTAAATTACTATATACATTTTTTTTCACCACAGCGCGACGCATTTCGGGGTACATTAAATATCGCACGTTCATTCCTCTTTATAGATGTCCTTCTAATTAATTCAATTTTTCATGTGTGCAATTCTTGCCAAATTTCTATAAAACCAATATCGTATGGACACTTTCGAAAATCAGTGCATTTCAACAATTTTTTTACTAAAAAGCATACAGATCGTTTGACCATCATTAAAAAAATAACCATGTTAAGTTTGATAAACTTTGGACAATATGCTGTACCATGCTTACGATGGACACAGTACATTTGTAAACCATAATACGTCCCATCAAAATTTTCACGAGCGTATAAAAGTATTCGTTTGGTATTGATTTTTGTTAGATAATGTGGAGGAAATAGGAACTTTGTTCTTTTATTAAAGTTGTATCATTGTTAATATTAGGCGTAAGCGGCATATCATTATTTATTAAATAATATGAGGCAGGCATTTAATAAATTGTTCAATTAGGAAATTTACTTCTTCATGTACCTTCTTTGTATCATTCACAATTTAAATTTAAGTATTCAAACAGAGAATTATATAAACGCCAACATCCCAGATCTACTGCGTTTTTATATGAGTTAACAAAATTAACAATTTTATGATGGTTTGTTTACTGTGAATTAAATTCTCTATTATAAATTATACCATTTATACTACCAGGCTTGAGAAAAAGGCCATATATTCTTGTTTCTTTTATAAAATGCAGAAATTTTAGTTTTTATCTGATAACTTAACTGAACTTTTGTCTTTAATTGTTCCTATATATTGGATTGGATTGAATTGAAACAATAACATAATTGTTTTGTTAAATGTTAAAATATTTGTCCATTTTAGATTACAATCCTTTGAATTAAATTTATCACTTGTTCACGATTTAATTTTTATAATTCAATAAAGTTCTTTCCTTAATAGTTTGTTTTGTTGTTAGTTGCTTAAGGTCCAGTGGCAAATACTTCATGAATGTTCAGTACATTTAGTTCAATGCACTATGCATATCTCTTAATTTTTAATTTAAGGAAACGATAATTTTCAACTTTTTGTACTGAAAAGTACATATGAAAATAGCTGACAATCTATATGTTGTGATTTTCTTCTTTCTGTTTCCCTGTATGTAAATACTTAAGTTTTAGTACATTTCTATTTCCTTATGTCTGGTCAGAAAATTAAATTGCTTTTTGAATGTTTCCAAGTAAAAGTGCAAAATAAGTTCTAAATTAGGGCAAATAAATCAAAAGAAGCTATTTAAACTTTTCATATACATAACATTCATTTTAGATTATAAATAGATACCACAAACTCCATTGATTAGGTTCTATTTATAGAACAAACTTCCTTGTTGGTTTGTCCAGGTTTTAAGAAACTGAAAAGTTTTCTGGTCCTGGTATTTTGGATAATCAATGGAGACAGCTAGTAAGTTTGTAGAATTAAACTAGAATTTTACTTCTTGTAGAGAATTAGAACATAATTTAGTATTTATTTGGAAAATGAATTCCAACTTTCACTTTTAAATAGACTTTGGATTTATATGAATCATGTTTTTCAAACTAATGCACAGTATAAAATATCTGCAGTTTCCTAGTTTCACATTATCATATTACTTTATTTTATTCATTGTAATCAAATATTAAGAAATTTTCTCTAGCCTTTTTTGGAAAATTGCAGTCAATTGATAAAAATAAAAACTGCATGAATATCGGACATCAACATCAAGGATCATTACAAATAATTCAATGTGGAAATGTAAAAACATTTTGCCAGATAAATTATAAAAAATTAAACACATATTTGTAAGTACTGTTTCTGAAATTTGTTATATTTTCTACATCATAGTTTTGATTATTGTGTTGTTGTTAGCATTGTCAATAAATTGACATTATGGGCCTCTGGGAGTGGTCCAGTGGTCAATTTAGTCCATCTTCAGTGATCACTAGCCGTCAACTCTAAGATTGTGATTGAACCTGACTTATGGCAAATTATGTTTGAATTGTATCTTCTTTGCTATGTATATTACCAGTTTTCCTGTTGAAGGTTTGAGATTCCCTCTTCAGGCATTCCAGCTACCTCTACCAATAAAAACTGACTGACATGCATTTTTCAGGCAAAGTCACTGAATGTGGATATAAAGTATCAACACCAACAAGCAATACGAAATGATTGAAATTTACCCAAATTTAAATCATCTCATTTTTTTAATATTTATATTGTATCATATGAAGATTTTAAAAATTATACAAACTTGTTAAATAAAACTCATGCAGTCTCAAGGTTGATATATTTAAACATGTACTGTGAACATCTTTGGTGTATTGGGTGAGTAACAAGATCAGATAATATCATGTCTGTACTTTAAAAAAAAGTGTTAAGGATCTCCTGAAATATTTCATTACGTCCTTAATTTTTATTTCAAGTTATCCTTATTAATTATAGGGCCTCCATAGTTCAATTTAAAGATACCCATAAATCATAATAAAGATCTTCTGAAATATTCAGAAGCTCCATTATAAAAAACAAACATAAATGGAAAAGCAGTTGAGATCAATTTTTATTCTTCTGCCAATTAAAATTAGGCTAATACCAAAGCAATAGCAATTAATGATTTAAGGTAGATTACATTACCTTTCTAATCTCAGAAAAATAAATCCCCAAAAAAATCTAATGTATTTTGAATTGATTGTCTACAGCATCCATGGTTATTGCCCCTGGTTTACGAGTGGTCAGAGGTCGTGACTGGAAATGGACAGATCAGGATGGAGGTGAAGGTCATTTAGGAACTATACAGGAAATCAGTGGTATGAGAAAGACGTCATGTCCAGACAAGTGTGCGGCAGTACTGTGGGATAATGGGTACCGGAATACTTACAGGATAGGATTCGAAAACTCTTACGACCTGAGAATCTACGATAACGCTGGAGTGGGTGAGTTGAACTGATTGGAAATACATTTGTTTTTTTACATTTTACATAATATATTTTCTTGTTTCCTAATAATTGTTTTGTACCCTACTTTGTTAGGTTTTTACTGGTTTTACCGTTGAGGTATATTTTCCTGAATTTGCAGAATAACTTGAATGCCATAACATTACAGAAAGGCATGTGATAAACTTTTCATATCAGCCGGCTTAACCCTCTTACTGCCGGAGGGACACATGTGTCCATAACAAATGCCAGAGGGACACATATGTCCATGTTTTAATTTATGCAAACTTCTCATCATTGCTGTACCTCTTTCAAAATAAAAAAAAATTAAATTAAAAAGTGTAAAATGTTTTTACAATGGCATTCAATGTAACGGTCATTACGGCATGACATCATGACGTCATATATTGAATGATGTCACTGTTTTGCATGTCACATGACAAACGTTGAGCGGTTGTATTTTCTGGCGTATGAAATGCAACCCTGAAAAACGATTGGCAGCAAGAGGGTTAACACCACTTAACATATGGATTTAATGTAAATTTTATGCTTTTATATTATTGCAAAAAACTATAAGATATTTTTTCTAAGTACATGATAAACTTAATTATCTGTTAATAGCTTGGAAAAGACATTTGGGTATGTCATGTATGGAACTGTTATGAACTGTTCATTGTATATAACTTGTGATTTATTTATAGCTGGTAACAGACACCAGGGAATGAAATGTACTGAGGTAACGTGTGAAGACGAAGAGGATGATATTATGGGATATGTATGGCAGTGTATATCTAATCCAGAGGTCACGTTATGTAATAACTGTTACCATGGAGATAAAGGGGATGTTACTGAAGCATTTCGTAGAATTGAATACCAAGGTCATAAGGGGTTAGTAACTGACTTAAGTATTTACAGAATCGTTGTTCAGGGGGCAGGACCTAATAATCACCAATGAAATGAGATGTGAACATATACTACTTTAAATTCAGAAATTATTGTGTGCATTTATTATTGTGATTTTGTCATTTGAGACTTGAATGCAATTTTAATTTTTAAGATTTTGAAAAAAATCCTGTTTGATTCATACGAAATGTCTCAAATTGCAAGTTTAAGTTATTGCGTTTACAACTCTGTCGCATTTTTCGCAATAATTTTCGCAATAATGAAAACCTCGCAATAATTTCTGAATTTGTAGTACGCCATTGCATACAAGATATCACTGACCTAGCTACCACTAGTGCTTCCCTCAAACTGATACATGTAATCAGGTTTCAAAGTACATTGAGCATATTTTAGGGGACAGCGCCTAATAAACTTCATGGACAGGAGATGATAAAAATCTTATACCAAGCTACATACCAAGTATTATTAACCTACCACTGGTGATTTTCTTTAATTAAAATGACCTAAACACAAAGGTTTGAGACCACTGACAGCTAGACATGTAGTTGGAAACAGCACACCTATCCCCATCTCATGGTTTTCATACTATCAAGATTGCATTGTGACATCATGATTTTTATCGAAAAAGCATGCATAGTACAAATTCATATGATGTACGGAAACATATGATCTGATGATCTTTAGATCCACCATTACTTCAGATTGAGAAGACTTAAAAAAAGTGTTGCTTCAGGAGGAGCAACAAATTGTTTTCCTTGTAATATTAGCTGCATTCTTAAATGATCATTATTGATCTCTAAAATTGCTATTATTGTGACTTCTTAATTAGTTCTAACATTAACCTTTCATTTATTTGAACAGGGTTAAAGTACCAAAACGTCAGATGACTCAAAGACAAAAACTGTTGGGAATTGATGTTGGTGCCAGAGTTATAAGGGGAGCTAACTGGAGATGGGCTAACCAAGATGGTGATTTAATATTAGATATTGGCAGATGTTTTTATATTTTAATGCCCCACCTACGAAAGTAGAGGGGCATTATGTTTTCTGGTCTGTGCGTCTGTTCCTCTGCTGTTCGTTCGTCTGTCTTGTTTCAGGTTAAAATTTTTGGTCGCGGTAGTTTTTGATGAAGTTGAAGTCCAAACAACTTAAAACTTAGTACACATGTTACTTATGATATGATCTTTCTAACTTTAATGCCAAATAAGAGTTTTAACCCCAATTTCACGGTCCACTGAAAAAAAAACATAGAAAACAATAGTGTGAGTGGGGCATCCATGTACTGAGGACAAATTCTTGTTTATTTAAGTAAAATGATATTGGTTATTTTTAAAGGCAGTGCTTTAAGGCCTGACTTTCAAGTCATGAGGTTCATCTTTCCTTACACAAATCTTTGCTGTGGTTCATTTTGCAAGAAATAGATCCGGAAATGTTTAAATTTCTCCTCTACTTTTTGTGGTATGTATTGGTTTTTGTTCCTTTCATTTACATTGGGAAATAAAGAAACGATCAGTGTGTATTGTTCGTTTTAAAAATCTGTTTATTAATGTGTCTTTTGCATTATAAGCAGTCAATCTGATTACAATCTATCATTATTCGAATTCCGTGTGGAAAGAGGTCCGTTCAATTTCGAGTACTATTTGCGATCTAAAGATATTTTAAAATCATTTCACTCGTTGATATAACATGATATTATAATTAAAAGTCGACTGACCGTGAATTATATTGCATAATATACAATTTAAAGTATTTCTGTACGTGAAGCCGTATGACGTTATAGTTATTTCGGTCTCAGTTATGTAAAATATGAAATTATCGTTCCTGAATAGGGTTCCACTAATTAAAGACAAGAAGCGTCAAAAAGTGATAAGAAGCGACAATAAAATTAAAATAGCGACAAGAAGCGTAATTAATTTAGCGAGAAGCGTCAAGAAGACTATATAGCGACTATACATAAATAAAAAAAATGTCATTGCAACAACTTATTCCCCATAGATATTAAAAAAAACATGCATTATTTTTTATTATAGGGGCGGTTATAAAACATTTTTTATATTACTGTACATTGATAGATAAAAATATGTTTTTATTAAGAGAAAAAGGATTAGTTTTTATAAGATATAAAAAAATATATATTTTATGCACACACTAAAAATTGGCCATCAAAACAAAAAAAAATCAATTTCCTTTTAAAGAATTTATTGAATCATAACCATGCAATATCATTTCCTTTCTAACAGTGAAATTCTTCTTTTTCATAGGGACATATTTGATAGGTGTAGCTTCACCCTATCACATCAAATGAGAATAGCCTCGTGAGAGAATTACGATTCGCTTGTCCCTTGTTAGTTATTGTCGCTTCGTCACTAAATTAAACTTCTTGTCGCTGTTTGTCTCTAAAATTCTTCTTGTCTCTTATTAGTGAGACCAGTCAGTTCCGTCCTTAACTTCCGTTTTTGCACTGCAAAACAATCACACAATTAACGATGCCTAGTCCTTGTTGGTGTGTACCTGAGTGTCATTTAAGAGGAGGACTTGCATTTCTAAATGACTTAATAAGAAGGAAAAGTTGGATCAACGCCATGGCTCAAACGTAGATTGTCATGTGCGATGCAATCGTAGAAGGTACCATCGTAGAACCCATATCAATCAGCTGTTGTTTGCAAGGCACATTTTACTGAAAACGACTACGTTCAGGAAACTATTCATGGTAAAACTTTATTTTCTTTAAGAAATATATACTGTTATTTATATAATCGCCATGCAAGTAAACCAAAGTCTGTTTGCAACCGCAATTATCGTTTTAGAATAAAAAGGGGGGTGAATTCAAGACGTCATAACTTTTGGGATTACGATTCAATATCATCTGTTTGACATTTTTTGGTTAATACTACAATTGTATGGTTTTTTTACAAGAGATATATTATACTGATAATTATTTTAGCAGTAATTATGTAAATTTCGGTTGTAATGACAAGAATTCATGAGCTATGCCTCGGGCTTTCATGAAAAATATCAATGACAATGTAAACAGGAACAAAACATTGACATGAATGATGCTCTCCACCTATGTTATAGTTATTTAGGTATGTGTGTTGAACAAGTCTTTAACAAGTTTCAAAAAAGCTAATGTTATAAAACTTTTTTCAGGGCACATACCCACTTTATAGAGACTTGTCTACTGCCATGCATTCCCATCCTATTTTCATGCACCATTTGTAAGCAAGAGACTGAATGGTTTACAAAATTAAAAATCAGGACGGTGTCCCGTTAAACCAAAAGAACTAAACTGGATGAATATTGTAGGAGAAATCTAGAGGAAAGTTTTGATTTGTGAAATTGGTTTTCCTGAACAGATGTACATTCATCCTGCAGGAAAGATTTATAACTGTCCACCACCAACTGACGAGCTAATGTTGAGCTTCACAGATGGAATTACTCAAACACCATAAATGCCTATGTTTTCAGCACAGATTTCACAAATCATGACACAGCTGTGCATTTTTATGCCCCACCTACGATAGTAGGGGGGCATTATGTTTTCTGGTCTGTGCGTCAGTTCGTCTGTTCGTCCGTTCGTCCGTTCGTCTGTTCGTCCGTTCGTCCGTCTGTCTGTTCCTCTTCAGGTTAAAGTTTTTGGTCAAGGTAGTTTTTGATGAAATTGAAGTCCAATCGACTTCAAACTTGGTACACATGTTCCCTATGATATGATCTTTTTAATTTTAATGCCAAATTAGAGTTTTTACCCCAATGTCACGGTCCACTGAACATGGAAAATGGTAGTGCGAGTGGGGCATTCGTGTACTGGGGACATATTCTTGTTTATACCTGTCAAGAGTCGAAAACTAAATATTATTTTTATATAAATAAACATATATTGTGTCATTTTAGAACTTATATTTTTCCAAAGGATGCATGAATGAAAGTAGTGAAATTCATTTTGCTTTGATATATAGATTTGAATTACAATTGTTCATGTTATTGTAATGCATATAAAAATAAGGAGATGTGGCACAATGTAAATATATGATATTCTGTGAGTTTATCAAACTAAAGGGGATAAGAAATGGGTATAAGCAGTTACAGGACTGTACTACTGTACAATCTCCAACAATGAGAAAAACTCATACTGTAAAGAGAATTTCATATTTACAAGTAAGTTTTGTTTTTGCATTAAATAATTTTCTTCTATTGTCTTAAAAGCAAATATGGGAAGTGGTTAAAATGCTAATGAGACAGCTTTTATGGCCACCAGATGTCATTGTTACCTTGATTAAAAACTCCTTTTTAGCTCACCTGACCTGACTCATCACTTGGTTTCGTCGTCCATAAACTTTTACAAAAAATCTTCTCTGAAACTACTGTGCCAAATTTAACCAAACTTAGCCAAAATCATCATTGCGGTATCTAATTTACAAAATGTGTGGTTAGACCCGGTCAACCAACCGAGATGGCCACTATGGCCAAAAATAGAACATACAGGTAAAATGTAGATTTTGGCTTATAACTCTGAAACCAAAGCATTTAGAGCAAATCTGACATAGGGTGAAATTGTCTCTTCAGTGAAGATCTATCTGCCCAGGAATTTTCAGACAAATCTGACAACCCGTTGATGGATTGCTGCCCCCAAATTAGTAATTTGAAGGAAATTTTGGAGAGTTTGGTTATTATCTTAAATATTATTATAGATAGAGATAAATTGTAAACAGCAATAATGTTCTGCAAAGTAAGATCTACAAATAAGTCAATATGACCAAAATTTTAAGTTGACCCCTTAAAGAGTTATTGGCTTATTGCCCTTTATAGTCAATTTTGAACAATTTTCATAAATTTTTGTATTTTTTGTTAATTTTTAAAAAATATTTTCAACTGTAAATACTGGGCCATGTTTATTATAGATAGAGATAATTGTAGCACCAAGAATGTTCAGTAAAGAAAGATCTACAAACACATCCCCATCATCAAAAACACAATTTTGTCATTTTATATGTGTCCGTTGTTTAATATGCACATAGACCGTCCAAGGTGAGTGACACAGGCTCTTGAGAGTCTCTAGGTCATTAATACAGGTAGATAACTTTATCATGTTTATACTGAAAAATAATTTTGCTTGGAGGGAGAATTTTAAAAATGTTCTGTCTTCAAAAGAGTTGACATGTTACTATGTACATTAACCATTATGTTACTTGATGTTCTAGCAATACACACAGAACGGAGACTAGTCAATCTTTGTGAATTATTTTTCATAGGATAAGAGTAATTGAATATGTGTATATAATCAATAATTAAAAATAGTTTTATTTACATTAAAAAGGAAAAGTTCTTATGTCTTAAAAATGCATTTCATGGCGAGGTACAGAAAATATACTGTAAACAGTAGACTATAGATATAGGTGAACTAGGTACAAGAGAACTCTAAATCTTAAATACTACAAACCACCTCTGTTCTATGGAAGGTAATGATATAACTGGACTAGAAATACACACAACCTGTAATTAACTGCCTTTACAGCGCTTTCGCGCTTTGATTTATTTTAGCATTTAAATATTTAGAATTAAGAGAAAGCTTATAGAGAATATGGATATCCATGAAACATATGACAACCTAATAAAATACTGAAGAATAAGAAAATATTAAGTATATTTCTATACATTAATTAGACATCAATCAAAAAGACACAAAACATGCAGTTCTGGGGTTGAATTCTATTTTTCCTTATTTCTGCATATCTGTGGTCAACAGGTAGTCAATAGATTGAGTTGACTTAGAAAAGGTTTTTTTTTTAAATTGAATAGGTGGACCTGGTCAGCAGGGAGAGGTTATTGCCCTTGTGAACTTTAGCTTGGACACTGATCGGGATGCTGCAGAGATTACATGGGGTAACGAGCACTCCAATGTGTACAGACTCGGCTACGAGGGAATGGTGGACCTCAAGTGTATCAAGCCTGGAACTGCTAAATATTATTATCCCTATCATTTACCAGAACTTAGTAAGTCTTTTACCAAGCCAGGTACTGCTAAATATTATTATCCCTATCATTTACCAGAACTTAGTAAGTCTTTTACCAAGCCAGGCACTACCAAATATTATTACCCCTATCATTTACCAGAACTTAGTTAATCTTTTACCAAGCCAGGCACTACCAAATATTATTACCCCTATCATTTAACAGAACTTAGTAAGTCTTTTACCAAGCCAGGCACTACCAAATATTATTACCCCTATCATTTACTAAAACTTAGTAAGTCTTTTACCAAGCCAGGCACTACCAAACATTATTACCCCTATCATTTACCAGAACTTAGTAAATCTTTTACCAAGCCAGGCACTACCAAATATTATTACCCCTATCATTTACCAGAACTTAGTAAATCTTTTACCAAGCCAGGCACTACCAAATATTATTACCCTATCATTTACCAGAACTTAGTAAGTCTTTTACCAAGCCAGGCACTACCAAATATTATTACCCCTATCATTTACCAGAACTTAGTAAGTCTTTTACCAAGCTAGGCACTACCAAATATTATTACCCCTATCATTTACCAGAACTTAGTAAATCTTTTACCAAGCCAGGCACTACCAAATATTATTACCCTATCATTTACCAGAACTTAGTAAGTCTTTTACCAAGCCAGGCACTACCAAATATTATTACCCTATCATTTACTAGAACTTAGTAAGTCTTTTACCAAGCCAGGCACTACCAAAATATTATTACCCCTATCATTTACCAGAACTTAGTAAGTCTTTTACCAAGCCAGGCACCACCAAATATTATTACCCCTATCATTTACCAGAACTTAGTAAGTCTTTTACCAAGCCAGGCACTACCAAATATCATTACCCCTTTACCAGAACTTAGTATGTCCATGATCAGGCCTAGCACTACCAAATATTATTACTGTTAACCCTGAAATTATCAAAAAAATATTATCAAAAAGGGTTTTCAAAAATAAAGACTTGAATTTTAGATTTTAACACATTATCAAATTAAAGCATACAAATTCGATTACAAAAGCCAAAAAAACGCTTCACTTTTGTTGAATATCCAAGGAACAAATTAATTGTAGAAAAAATATTGATGATTTTCTATTTACCAGTTTCATATACTAAACCTTTTTAATGTCCTTATAGAGATGCCAGAAGAGCCATTTCACATTCCTGAGACAGAGGAGGAGGAAGTACCAGAGGCTGATGGTAGATTGAGACAGGGAGATAAAGTCATGATTGGTGTGGACCCGGATGTCTTTCAGTCTATCCATAAAGAAATGAAGCTTTGGAAAGACAAAATGATGGAGGTATATATATTAAAGAATGGTTGACCCTTCCAGAGCACCTGAGTTAACTCTTTATTTTTGTGATGTTTGTGTTATTTTGGCTGTTCTGTACAATTTCAAATCTTCCAACATGAACCATCAGATTTGATATCCAAATTTTAATGAAATTCCCTTCAAAGTCTATTTATACATACCACATAGTAAAACAAACGCTCTTTTGTATTGATCTCAATGCCAAACAGTAGAAGTCTAGGTGACCATTTTTATATTCCTTTATTAATTTATTTGGTTAGTTTAAGTGATGAGGATAAATTAATAGACAATGATTGACTTAACAAAGAGGTAATTTCAGATGATAGGGATAAGAAGAGACACCTCCTCCCTACCCACATAGGTAGGTATTAATCATGGCACTCCATCTTAAGCATATTTATTTTTCCATTTCAGATGATAGGAATGACTGGAAGGGTAGAAGGAGTAGAGGGCGTTCTTGTGGCGGTCAACTTTGACGGGGAGAGATACAAGTTACATGAAATGGCTCTCAATAAGGTAGGTACATTTGCAGGGAAAACATACAGAAAAAAGTCTGAGATAACTTTTCTCCTATAAACAACCTTGTCCTTTTAATTGTTTTAAGAAACAAAGAAAAAAAAAGGAGGTTTTAGTGTTTGTTGCAGTATTTATTATAGATGTTTGATTTACTTAAAAAAATCCAAACAAAATACCATTGAATATTGTTATGCCTCTTTACAAATAAAGAAAAAAGAAGGAGGTTTTAGTGTTTGTTGCAGTATTTATTATAGATGTTTGATTTACTTAAAAAAATCCAAACAAAATACCATTGAATATTGTTATGCCTCTTTACAAATGGAAGAATTGCTGATTTTTTTCATTTCCATTCTTTAGTTTTCATCATCCAAATTTTATGAAACGTCTACACAATGTTATTACCACAAAACACAGACCAAGTTTGAATTGTTGGTGTGACTTTACTATTCTTGAATTATGTCCCTTTAATTTATAATGTTATATGCAATTTGGTGTATCATCTGTGTCCCATGGACACATTATAAAATTGAGAATGGAAATGGGGAATGTGTCAAAGAGACAACAACCCATCCATTTATAGAAATGATTAAAATCCATTTTTTTGTAATTTTTACATTTATATTTTTAGGTGGAAGTGTTTTCATCGGGTGAATTTGTAAAGATAATGGAAGAGTATGACAAGGTTCAGAAATTACAAAATGGACATGGGGACTGGAATGATTTAACTAGAAAGGTGTGTACAAACTACACTACAGTTCATGAGAAAATGAATTTATTATTTCATTCTTAAAGTTTATGAATTGATTAAAAGATTAAAAGATGAAAAGAATAATCCATTTTTATATGTTACGCTAAATGCATGCTTGATAAAAATAATTTTTGAAAAGAAATAAAGAATAGCCTTTTTAGCACAAACATCAAAAGTTGCAGACATTTTTTAGCACTAAGATGGATTTGAAAAAAAATATTTGTATGTCAAATGAGTGGTAGGGATCAGCCCCTGCAACAAAAACATTAAGGTAACTATTCTAAACATAAGAAATAAACGATAAGTTTTTGATCATATGATAAGAATCTTAAACTAATCAGAATTCAATATTTTTCACAGATGCAGCAATAAAATTACAGTCATAATCACATTAGATATTTGTCAAATCTACTTAACTCTTTGAAATAGTTTTATCATGACAGCTATAGGTGTACTGTTGTTCAAAATACAATGTATATGAAATGGGCGGGGTTACTCCAACTTTTCAATTGCTCTTTACTATAAACCAACTAATTTTTTCGCAAGTTTTGTGACTTTAGAAAGTTGAAAAATAATGTGAATATATATCGTTTCTTATATGTTAAACTTCGATCGATTCTTATTTAACTACTTCAAGTAAATTTTGAAAATAGCAAATTAAAATCGCCACAAAGTTTGATAAAAAGGACGAAATAAGTTGGTTGTCAATGTTTAATACCAGTATAGAAAATTGGATCATAATGCTGCAGGTTCAAAAAGATAAATATTCTTGAATTATGTAAAATTGTTGTTTTCAGTCTTTAGGAAAGAAAGGGGAAGTTAAAAGTATCAATGTTGATGGTGATGTCAAGGTCAAGTTTGGTGAAGTATCCTTGACCTTTAACCCTGAATGCTTGACTAAAACAGAGGGGCCAGCAGACTTTATGTCTAGCAGTAGACCTGGACAAAGGTCCGAATCGAGACCTGAACCAAGACAGGAACCCAGACCAGAACCAAGACCTGAACCCAGACAAGAACCGAAACCGGAGACCCCTCTTGACAACAGGAATCCAAGTATGTAAAAACAGGGATCTGAAAGGGAATTTCTCCACCATTTAGATATTGAAAGTGTGTAGAAGACTCATTCCATGCCGAACAAAAATTTGCAAGTCTTGTGCTAATATATTACTGTTAATTCAGAATTTTTATGATGTTAATAATTATTATTTTGGAAAAAATGGCAACAGCATAGGTATTGCAAAAATAAAAACTTTGATTTTAAATTTTGATTATGTTATTTTCTAGCAACAATAATTCGTGAAATCACAATATTTAACCTTGATTTGTGTCCATTGTTTATTGGTCCTCAATGCTCTTCAATTTGGCCTTTTAAACATTTTTTGATTCAAGCGTCACTGATGAGTCTTTATTTACAAAACATGCGTCTGGCGTAATTATAAAATATTAATCCTGATATCTATGATGAGTTTATTGTTTAACAGTTATAAAATTGAAGGCATGCAAACATTTCTAAAATTTGGTATAATTTGAATTGTATTTCAGAAAAAAATCTTGCACAAGTCTAATATGAGTATAAAAAGAGTCTGTCAACTGTTTAAAAAATAATTACACCTTATGTAAGAATCCTGGGTTTTGATTGGTTGATAGCCATTGATTTTTCACCAATTTACTGTTATCAAATGAATATCATTCATTTTTTAAGGCCGCCGGGGTATTTGCAAAAAGGATATGCCTTTTTTACCCTCTCTGCCATGGTTTTGCCAAAAAATACTATATCCGACTGGACGCTTGTAACGTCACTGCATTTTTGAACCTTAACATTCATTGTAATTAAACAGATATAGCATGTTCTTGAGGGGTATTTGCGAAAAATACCAGTCTTGAGAATGAATTTCCCTCGCCTTACGGCTTGCGAAATTTAACATTCTCTCGACTGGTATTTTCGCAAATACCCCTCCTTAACATGATATATCTGTTTAAAAAAAAATCGTCTTATACTGTCTTATACTGCGGAATTAATAATATATGAAATATCAGTAAAATGTCATTCACAAATAAATAGTAAATATTTGTTGATCTATGACAGGTACAGATTTCAAGACTGCTGTAGAACAAGACATGGAAGATGACGTGTTAATACATTTAAACCAAGAACCAACGATGGAAAAGAAACGAGAACTGGTAGGTAACAATTCACAGTAAAAAGCAAGAACGCCCCACACTGGACTTTAAGCAAGCAACAATCAGCTATCAAACCAGGAAGATCCAGTATAATTTAGTTTAAAAAAAAAAACTCTTGCTTTCTTCATACCAGACTTTTCTGCATCTTGGTTCCTTCATTTAATGCATGCATGTATGATTTTTAATTTTAGATTCTCGTGTATAATTTGGAGTTTAGTATGACATCCATTATCACTGAATTAGTATAGATATTTGTTTAGGGGCCAGCTGTAAGATGCCTCTGGGTGCCAGAGTTTCTCACTGCATTGAAGACCTATTGGTGACCTACTGCTGTTGTCTGTTCTATAGTTGGGTTGTTGTCTCTATGACACATTCCCCATTTCCATTCTCAATTTTATTAGACATTAAGTTTGGTATTAAAACACGGCGAAGATTTAAACAGATTATCTTTCTGACCCATATAAAGATAAGAAAATGTGGAATAAATGCCAACTTCTCAGACAACCCTCCACCAGAGACCAACAGACATATAAATAAGTAGTAGAAGTTTATTTGATATGAAGTGAGAAGACTGTCATCCTACCAAAAATATGGTCCTTGAAGTCAAGGATCCTCTCTATAGGGTCCAACCTGCTATGATGGTCCTTTGAGTGAAAGTCTGTCTGGTCAGATCATTTTCTTTTCCTGCTATAGAACAAATTTAAGACATTTTGAATTTTATTTCAGAAATTGTTTTGGAACTGAGGATGAACAAAATATAGTACAAATGTTTATATTTGTTTTAGGTGAGTGGTCAGGCTAATTTCCATCCAATCTATACAGCCTGTAAGAATGGGTCTGCTGGAGTCTTGAAAGCCTTGCTGAAGTATGCTGGACCACAGGCTCTAGAGGAAGGAGATGATGGGACTAAAAGTACACCACTACAAATTGCTGTCAAAAAGTTAGTATCCAACACATATGCTCAGTAGTCAATACGTAGGTACTTACATGATTTATGACATACCTTTCTAAAATAGTATGCTTAGGAATTTAGAAATGATTAAGACAATGATGCTCCAACTCCCTCAGGCAAAGTTGACCTTAAATGGAAATTGACAAAACTAAAGGTTATCAATGGAACAAGTGAAAAACTGCTGCCATACTCTTGACTTGGTACAGTTGTTTTTCAAGAAAAATGGTTGGTTAAACCTGGTCTTATTTCTAGCTAAACCTCTCACTTGTTTGATAATTAATTATAGATTACAGCTTTGGTAAAATTTGATTATTCATACTTCCAACAGGGGCCTGATTAGGTTGTGTCACATCTTACAAAGTCTCTCCAAATTGTTTTAAAAAAAAAATCCACTCAGCAGGTGCTTAAACTTGCAGTGAGGTGTTGAAGGCATCACTGTGACTTTGAGATGAAGAACAGCAATAAAAGAGTTTTCTCTTTGCTTTTTTTGTGTGTTTTTGTTGCTGTTCATGTGCTGATTTTGTGTCATGGATAAATACCAAATATCATTTTTAGCTCACCTGGCCCGAAGGGCCAAGTGAGCTTTTCCCATCACTTTGCGTCCGGCGTCCGTCGTCCGTCGTCCGTCGTCGTCCGTCGTCCGTCGTCGTCCGTCGTCCGTCGTCCGTCGTCGTCGTCCGTCGTCGTTAACTTTTACAAAAATCTTCTCCTCTGAAACTACTGGGCCAAATTAAACCAAACTTGGCCACAATCATCATTGGGGTATCTAGTTTAAAAAATGTGTGGCGTGACCCGGCCAACCAACCAAGATGGCCGCCATGGCTAAAAATAGAACATAGGGGTAAAATGCAGTTTTTGGCTAATAACTCAAAAACCAAAGCATTTAGAGCAAATCTGACGGGGTAAAATTGTTTATCAGGTCAAGATCTATCTGCCCTGAAATTTTCAGATGAATCGGACAACCCGTTGTTGGGTTGCTGCCCCTGAATTGATAATTTTAAGGAAATTTTGCTGTTTTTGGTTATTATCTTGAATATTATTATAGATAGAGATAAACTGTAAACAGCAATAATGTTCAGCAAAGTAAGATTTACAAATAAGTCAACGTGACCGAAATGGTCAGTTGACCCCTTTAGGAGTTATTGCCCTTTTTAGTCCATTTTTAACCATTTTTCGTAAATCTTAGTTATCTTTTACAAAAATCTTCTACTCTGAAACTACTGGGACAAATTAATCCAAACTTGGCCACAATCATCATTGGGGTATCTAGTTTAAAAAATGTGTGGAGTGACCCGACCAACCAACCAAGATGGCCGCCATGGCTAAAAATAGAACATAGGGGTAAAATGCAGTTTTTGGCTTATAATTCAAAAACCAAAGCATTTAGAGCAAATCTGACAGGAATAAAATTGTTCATCAGGTCAAGATCTATCTGCCCTGAAATTTTCAGATGAATTGAACAACCCGTTGTTGGGTTGCTGCCCCTGAATTGATAATTTTAAGGAAATTTTGCTGTTTTTGGTTATTATCTTGAATATTATTATAGATAGAGATAAACTGTAAACAGCAATAATGTTCAGCAAAGTAAGATCTACAAATAAGTCAACATGACCAAAATGGTCAGTTGACCCCTTTAGGAGCTATTGCCCTTTATAGTCAATTTTTAACCATTTTTCGTAAATCTTAGTAATCTTTTAGAAAAATCTTTTTCTCTGAAACTACTGGGCCAAATTTAACCAAACGTGGCCATAATTATCATTGGGGTATGTAGTTTAAAAAATGTGTCCGGTGACCCGGCCAACCAACACAGATGGCCGCCATGGCTAAAAATAGAACATAGGGGTAAAATGCAGTTTTTGGCTTATAACTCAAAAACCAAAGCATTTAGAGCAAATCTGACAGGAAGTAAAATTGTTGATCAGGTCACGATCTATCTGCCCTGGAATTTTCAGATGAATCGGATAATTGGTTGTTAGGTTGCTGCCCCTGAATTGGTAATTTTGAGGAAATTTTGCTGTTTTTTTTGTTATCTTGAATATTATTATAGATAGAGATAAACTGTAAACAGCAATAATGTTCAGCAAAGTAAGATCTACAAATAAGTCAACATGACCAAAATGGTCAGTTGACCACTTTAGGAGTTATTGCCCTTTATAGTCAATTTTTAACCATTTTTCGTAAATCTTAGTAATCTTTTAGAAAAATCTTCTCCTCTGAAACTACTGGGCCAAATTTAACCAAACTAAGCCATAATTGGGGTATCTAGTTAAAAAAATGTGTCCGGTAACTCGGCCAACAAACCAAGATGGCCGCCATGGCTAAAAATAGAACATGGGGGTAAAATGCAGTTTTTGGCTTATAACTCAAAAACCAAAGCATTAAGAGCAAATCTGACAGGAAGTAAAATTGTTGATCAGGTCACGATCTATCTTCCCTGGAATTTTCAGATGAATCGGATAATCGGTTGTTAGGTTGCTGCCCCTGAATTGGTAATTTTGAGGAAATTTTGCTGTTTTTTTTGTTATCTTGAATATTATTATAGATAGAGATAAACTGTAAACAGCAATAATGTACAGCAAAGTAAGAACTAAAAATAAGTCACTATGACCAAAATAGTCAACTGACCCCCTAAGGAGTTATTGCCCTTCATAGTCAATTTTTAACAATTTTCTTAAAATTTGAAGATTTTCAATAACATTTTCCACAGAAAGTACTGTTATAGATAGAGATAATTGTAAGCAGCAAGAATGTTAAGTAAAGTAAGATCTACAAACACATCACCATCACCAAAACACAATTTTGTCATGAATCCATCTGTGTCCATTGTTTAATATTCACATAGACCAAGGTGAGCGACACAGGCTCTTTAGAGCCTCTAGTTTTAAACTTATTACATGGTGCAGATAAATTGTAATATTTTAACATTGCATGTCAAATTATGAATATCAAAGTGTTTGACCTTGAAAAAAACTTTAGGTATTTAATGAAAACATTTCTCTTCTTTTTCAGAAAACATTCTGATTGTGTAGAGTTACTGCTGAGTTACAATGTGAATAAGGATGCAGTAAATGACCACAGACAGTCAGCTGTTCATCTGGCCGTACAGAACAGAGATGTAGCCACGCTACGTGTGCTGAGGAAACATAAATGTGACATCAATAAAAAGGTAAAGCTCATACAGCATGCAAATAATCAGGAATTTGTTATATTTCAAGATATTGGCCATATTTTGCCCCTATATTTTAACATTCTGTACAGTCTTTTAACCATGTAGTTTGATAAGTACTCTTAATTGTTTTATTCTTGTAATTGGAAAATAACTATAGATTTGATTTAAAAAATTATACATTACACGAATGCTACAATTAGAAATATCTTAAATCAGTAGTAATAGATAGAAGCAATTCATTAAATATTTCATAGCTTTTTTTTCGATTTTTTTTTCAAAGATGTATTTTGAGAACAAGAGGAATCAAAACTAAGATATTTGATGTCATATTTTTGCTATTATAGGATGCCCTAGGAGATAGTCCTGTAGTAGATGCTATAGTTAGACAACAGGGAGATAGTACAGAGATGTTGGATGTCATACTAGATTGGCCTGGTATTGACCTGAACTTTGAAAATAAAAATGGATTTTCTCCAATTCATATTGCTGCCAGGAAGGGAGATTTAGGGTAAGAAATAATTATACATCTGCTTTTAAAGAGCTGGATGAATAAACATATTTACACTTTTGATATTTAGCTGTATCTTGCCTCTGAATGATCTAAGATCGACTCCTAAATCTCCTTTTGACGTCAAGCAACAATCACTTTTAAATTGTGATGTCAAATATTTTAAATTATGATGTCAACGTTTACGGGAACCTGTATGATTTTACATAATGGCAGACAAATTTGCATACAAGTGTAAATACGTCTACTGTTTTTGTCTGTTCATCAGTCCGTCTGTGCTGTTAAATATTTGTCACACTTTTCTCTTGGAACTACAAACTAAATGTCAAGCTTCTGTTAGCATTATCTACTGTGTGATGTGTTTTACAATTTATTGATCAATAACTTTTAGTTAACCAAATACTTATATAAATTTATTGATCAATAAAAGATGGGCAAAAAATATCAGAAAACACAACATAGAAACTTAAAACTGGGCAACAAGAATCCAATAACTGTTAACCAAATCTCACACACAATGACCAGGTAAGAAGTGTTTATCACATGTTTCTTAGGAACAAAAAGAAGTTTGAAACCCAATGCTATTATGTTTGGTAGATAGAAAAAAACTCAACACACTAATGTCATATCGTCATTTGAAGGATATTTTTTTGTAGATTTATAATACCTTTTGATTTTCAGACTCAAGGGTTCAAAAAATGGTGAATTATACCTTCTCTTGCTTAGTTCTGTTTGTTTTCTAGGGGGTGTTTAACGACATGGGTCTGGTACAATCAGTTAATATGAAAACTTTTAAAAAAGCATTTCCTGTTTTGTTAAAAATCGATACTTGACAAATTATATTTGACTTTATCAACAGAGCAGTAAAAAATCTCTTAAAGAAGGACAGGAAGTTACTCAACAAGGAGAAGAGCGATGGATACACACCATTACACCTGGCATCGTGTATGGACCATCACCTAGTAGTACAATATCTCCTAGACCAGGTGAGATGGCTTACCTTAGCTGTATTTGGCAAAACCATTTTTTAACCTTTTAGTTCAGTTTTTAATGCTCTTGAACTTTGTATTTGATTTGGCCTTTCAACTGTTTTGATTTAAGTGCCATTGTTTTTTATGAATTGAATTAGGACTGAATTAGGACTACTTACTGCATAATAAGGAATTTATGTGTCAATGAGACAACAACTCGACCAAAGAGCAGAAAACAGCCCAAGGCCATTGATGAGTCTTCAACACAAGGAAAAATCAAGCACCCAAAATGTTGCCTTCAGCTTTCTCCTTAGCAAGAACTTATACTAGTTAAGCGAAATTGATTCAACACAAAACACCAATACAAAAAGTTAAAAGACACAGTCTTGACTGAAAACAGAGTTTAGTGAATTGGGACAGTCTCAAAATGGTGCCATTAGAATAATATGACAGAAAAACAATATTTTTATGAATCTTATGAGATGAGCCTTTTTCCATTGATTTATTTAGTTTGTTCTTATGTTGTGCTGTTTATACACCACTGTCCCTGGATAAGGTAGAGTTGAGTACTCACAAATATGTTTAACCCAGCCACAGTCTTTATGTGCCGGTCTCAAGTCATGAGCCTGTAGTTCAATAGTTTTCTTTTGTTCATGTTTGTCATATTTGTTTTTCATTTATTATTTTTTTGTCGTAGCAGAAAGCTCAACATAAGGATAGTGATCTGGCGGCAGCGACCTCGACCTCATTTTCACAGTTCATTGCTCAGTGTTAAGTTTTTGAGTTTTGGTCTGTTTTTGCTTAAACTATAAGCAATAGGTCAACTATATTTGTTGTATGGAAGAATTAATTGTTAGCTGTACATGTCTGCTTGGCATGGTTCATCTGACCTTGACCTCATTTTCATGGTTCATTGGTCAATGTTTAGTTTTCTTAATTAATGCTAAGTTTATGGACAGTTGTAATAAAGTTTTATATTTAGGACTATCAACATAATATCAGTGATAAGTAAGTTAGTTTTTTTAAAAATTTTTGGTTGTATATTGGTATCACGTCATCGTCAGCGTCGTCCGAAGACAGATTGTTTCCGAATAATAACTTTTGAATAAGTTAAAAGAAATCAATAAAATTTTAACTCAATGTTTATAACCACAAAAGGAAGATTGGGATAGATTTTGGGGGCCATGGTCTCAAAGGTTTAGGAATTAGGGGCCCAAAGGGGCCAAAAACAGCATTTATCTAGTTTCGTGACAAATAGATATGTATTAGTATTTCAATTGTTCTGAAATTGTACCACACTGTTTTATACCATAAGTAGAAGGTTGGGATTTATTTTAAGAGGTGATTGGAAAACAGTCTAGGAATTAAGGACCAAAAAGGGGCCAAAACAAGCATTTTTCAGTTTTAAGACAATAACTTGTGTGTAACTGAATGAATCTTTCTGACATTGTACCACAAGTTTCCATATAACACAGGGAAGGCTTGGATTCAGTTTGGGGTTAAATTTGCAGAATATGTAGGAATAAGGGGCCAAAAAAGGGCCAAATAGGGGTCCCAAAATAATCATTTTTTGTAGTTTTCAAACAATAACTTTAAGTGTATGAATCTCCCTGAAATTTAACCACAAATTTCCATACAATAAAGGGATGGTTAGTATTGACTTTGGGGGGTTATGGCTCAAAATGTTTTGGAATTAGGGGCAAAAAAGGGGAAAAACTAGGTATTTCTGGTCAATGGACAATTATGACAATTTAAAAGCATTGTAAGGGAGTTAATTCTAAAACATTTAACATACAATGTTTGGTATGTTCAGATTTACCTCCCTTACACTACTTGTATATTATGTATAAAGAAATGTCAGGTTTTGGACTAATTGCCAAAAAAGGGGAAGGGTGTGTGTTTTCATTTTTTGTTCTTCAAATTTAAAGGAAGAAATCTTTAATTGCACAATATTGCGCAATAGATTTGTAAGATCTTGACATTTGTTTTGTGTCAGAAACTCATATTATGTTAAAATTTTTATCGCAATCCAAATTCAGAGCTGTATCAAGCTTGAATGTTGTGTCCATACTTGCCCCAACTGATCAGGGTTCAACTTCTGCGGTCGTATAAAGCTGGGTCCTGCTGAGCACCTGGTTCTTATTTTTACATTATAAATAACTCTTTAAGATGATAAAGTATATGTTATTTTCCAGCCTGGTATTAACATTGATGCTAGGACAAGAGACAAAGGTCAGACAGCCTTGTTGATTGCTTGTTTCTATGGCAGCAGAAAAACAGCAGATATTTTACTGAGTGAAAAATACAGTAAGTTTTCCTTTGAATAATTATTCTAAGGCCCTGATATAGTGATAACTGAAAAGAAAGACATTTTGTTTATATTTTTTTAACGGTAGTAGTGATAAGGTTTGGTTTTGCTCACTATTGAAGGCTGTACAGTGACCAATAGTTGCAATATATTTTTGTCATTAGGTGGATAGTTTCATTTACAATCCCTACTTTTATATGTTTTGCTGCTCTTTTAAAAAAATATATATTTCAACATAATAATAATTGCATATTTTAACTTGTAATCAATTATAAAAAAGAACCAAATATGTTATGATTTTTAACAGTTTGGCAACAATATTATTTTAAAACAAAAATTGATTTTATTTCCAAAGATTGTCAGATTGATGTCAGGGACAGTGATGGTAATAACGCCTTACATTTATGTCTTAGTGGCCCACCCCAAGTCATGGAAATTACTGAGGTAAGTTTGGGAAAAAGTTGAGGTAGTGAGGCAGTATTTAATGTAAAAATTCATATATTATTAAAAACAAATAAGAAATCATCAGAATTATTTGTATTACTGGAACAAAGAATTGATTATTATATAGAAATAAATCTGTTCAATATTTATGATACAACTTGTTTGCTTTCCTCATTTATGAATTTCATTCATTGTTAAAGCAGGAATTTGATGAATATTTCCTGAGACATATATTGTTTATAAAACTGCTTCCTATTTCTCTGTTTATTACTTATCATTGGCTGATTTGTATTAACAGATTCAGAGACCGAACCTGAGAGATAATGACAAACAGATAAAACAACAACTAGACCTGGCCGAACTCTTAGTCAATAAAGGTGTGCCTTACAATGTTCAAAATAACAGTGGGAAACAACCACAGGAACTGCCGTCTGCAGAGAAACTGAAAGAAGAATTCACTGCTATTATAGTTTTAAGGTATGTAATTATTTAAAGATTATTTGTCGTTTTTTCATATAGATAAGACCGCTGGTTTTCCTGTTTGAATGGTTTTACACTAGTAATTTTTTGGGCCCTTTATAGCTTGCTGTTCGGTGTGAGTCAAGGCTCTGTGTTGAAGACCATACATTGACCTATAACGGTTTACTTTTACAAACTGTGACTTGGATAGAGAGATGTCTCATTGGTGCTCATCAACCACATCTTCTTATATCAAACAGATAGATCAAACAATGTTGATGTATTATCCAATAACCTTTTTCAAATTGACCCTAGTTTTTAGCATGATACCCCCACATTGAGCAACTGAGCATGTTATTATCAGATGGAGGAATATTATGATATTTAATTTTTATCACAACTTATAATGATGATGCAGTAACAGCCAGACAAATTAACTTGTTACTGGAAAGTATGTTTTAATATTAATATGATACAATGAATGTTTCCTTTAGTAGATAGTTGATTTGTATAAAATAATAGATGAATATTTCACAAATGAAATCCAAAAACATTGCTTGAAATATGGGGAGCTTAAGAATGGTTTTCTGCATTTTACTAAAACACTTGAATTTTTATGGGATATACTAGGGATCAGCTTATTTCAGTTGTGAAAAATACTGTGGGGGGAGGGTAAAAAAAGCACACACTCATTTGATAGCTATAAAAGCATTTGATACGAAAAAATTATAATATTGAAACTGTATACCCTATTTATACTGCTGACCAAACTATTGAACAGATAAACAATATACACTCAAACAAAAAGTAAAAGAAGCTACAAAAATAAGGACATGTAGACAGAGACAGTGAAATCTTGAAACAATACTTTTTTTTAATTACAGATCGAGCAGAGAAAAACACCAGTTATGTCCCTTGTGTGAAGAAGAAGGTAACGAGGTTTATGCTGTGTTTGTGGTACAACCGTGTGGATGTTCTCTTTGTAATGGATGTTTTAATCCCAAATTCAAGCGCTGTCCAAACTGTGGTAAAAGTATACAGTCATCCACAACACTCAGGAGAAAGTAATGTTTCAGTGACTCTTTTCACAAAAACTTTACGATTAAAATTGACCATAAATTATACTGAAATATTCATGACTTGAAAATAGTCAAAGAACTCTAGTGAAACTTTGTTGTTTTGATTCTTTTAATAATGATTTATTCTATAGCATAATATACACAATGACAAATTATTGAAATTGACAAATGATGTTGCATTTTTAATATTCGATGGACACAATATCGTTTATACTGTTAATACTGCATAACTGCAAAAAAATAATCAAGATTGTGTATTGGTCCATTATATCGAACATTGAGTTGGTCTTATGCATTTGTGCATTGTTATCCCTCTTCAGTTTCTTTTGTAATTTTTTGCTGTCTTGATAAAATATATACTACATCTCTCTCACTCCTTCATAAGTAAAATTCAGTGAAAACAGTTTAATTTCAGAGACAAGACTATATAAGGTAATAATTGAATATTATTAACTGCTTTTATATACATTGCAGTTTACTGATATTTTAAACTTTGGTGATTAAAAGCTTCACAGAGTAAATGTTACTTGGATGAATTTGTACCTCCTTTGCAGGTAACAGTATGAATTGAATTGTATATGGTTATGATATCATATATTCTATGAATGCAAATAAAGTGTAATATAAATCCTATTTAGTTGTTAATTCTACAAGTTTCACAAATATTTGGTCTTCTGATCATTCATTACTTTATGAGACATTAGGTCTAATGACCATTCTACAATTTACCAGATATGCATACAAACAAAGCAGACATTCTGTCTTATGGACGACGGGTGCCACATGTGGAGCAGGATCTGCTTACTCTTCAAGCACCCCAGTTTTTGGTGGTGTTCGTGTTGCATGGTCATTAGTTTTCTAGGTTGTGTCTTGTGTGTACTATTATTTGTCTGTCTGCTTTTACTTTTTAGCCATGGCGTTGTCAGTTTATTTTCTATCTATGAGTTTGACTGTCCCTCTGGTATCACTCGTCCCTCTTTTATAGACCTACTGCACACTTATTCAGTGATCTGTTTCTTTCTTCAAATGTCCTATACCAAGTCAGGAAAATGGCCATTGTCATATTATTGTTCGTTTCTGTGTGTGTTACATTTCAATGTTGTGTTTCTGTTGTGTCGTTGTTCTCCTCTTATATTTGACGCGTTTCCCTCAGTTTTAGTTTGTAACCCGGATTTGTGTTTTTCTCAATCGATTTTTGAGTTTCGAACAGCGGTATACTACTGTTGCCTTTATTTGACATTTTTAACTATTATGTCTGTTTGTTTTGTAAGTACATTGTTATCAATGTAATGGATTTTGTTTTGACTGTCATACAAATGAGAGGTTTAGTTAGCTATAATACCAGGTTTAATCCATCATTTTCTTCACTAGGAAATGCCTTTTCCAAATCAGAAATATGACAGTTGTTTTCCATTCGTTGGATGTGTTTGAAGTTTTGACTTTTTCATTTGATAATGGACTTTCCGTTTTGAATTTTTCTTGAAGTTCGGTATTTTTGTTATTTTAATTTATTCCAATCATTATTTCCTTGAGAGTCGCTGCTCATATGAAATCTATTACACCAAAAGTTCCGAGAGTTAAAGTTATTATCATCCAATCAAAAGTCTACAGACACAACCACTAGTTGGTTAATCATTATGGAATATCTGTGTCACATAAGACATGTATGAGGACGGATCTGTTTTGATCTTTTTCACCATACTCGCGTCCTCCTTTTTCCGGAATATGACCTACCGAATAGGACTAAACAGCGGGTTGTACTTACAAGAGCAACACAACGCGGTCACACGTAGGGCAGAATCTGCTCACCCTGTCGAAACACCTGGGATCACCCGCGTTTTTTTGGTGGGGCTCGTTTTTCTCAGTCTTTAGTTTTCTATGTTGTATGTACAGTTACTTGTTGTTTGGTCTTTTACTATTTTTGCCTTGGCATTAGCAGCTTATGTTAGACTTTTGCCTCTCATATGACACAAGCCTACCAATATCTTTATTTTTTTTCTTTAAAAAAATCTGCTTCAGATGGTCTTTAATACCAAGGAACAGTCTAAGTTATAATAAATAAATGGCATCGAAATCTTAAGCCGTCACACAATACCGAAAAGACAACCAACACCCCGCAAAGACACAAAACATACAATAAAAGATCAACCAAAACATATGCATCAAACTTTTTTTTAGAATAAATACACAATAAGATGTGAAAATTTTATTTTATTGATTTAAAGCAATATATAATCGCGAGAATAAAAAAGACAAAACGTAGATGGGTTTAATGTCATCACACAAATATGGCGCGGAATCAGGGTCAAAAATACTTATTTATGTATTTATACATAATTCGAATTAAGTATATACAAAAATATTTACGTATAAACGTTAATCGACTTATGTATATACAAAAATAATTCCGTATACACAGAGATATAAGACAGGTCTATGAATCAATCAAATTAAGGTCATCACTCAAGAAATTTTACGGTCGCCATCATGAGCTGATTGGCCATTATGACAAAAGTGTGTCAGAAATCATATCTGATATTCTTCCTCAGTCATGATAACCTTCCATCATTACCGAACTGGACAACAAAATAACACGACGGGTGCCGTATACGGTGCCGGAAATGCTTACCCTTCTGGAGCACCTGATTTCACTCCCGGTTTTTAGTGGAGTTCGTGTTGTTTCTTAATTATTATTTATAACTGTTTATGTAAATGACCTTTGGTTTTGTGAGTCTTTGTTTACTCCTTGGTTTTGAATGTTATTGTTTGATGCACAAATAATGCAAATCACAATGAAGGAATTAAGCAGAGTATGACATATAGACATGTTAAACTAAAAATAAGCATTTGAATAATTAACCATTACGTATTTTTGCTGCAGAAATAAAAAATAAAAAAATGACACTCATCTTCAATAACATTTTTATCACACATACTACAAAAACGTTTATTTCTGGCTATACTATAGTATCTGCCTGTTTCTATGCATCATGCATGAGCATTTATTCTATAGTAATAAAAGATCTATACAAACTAAGGTAAAATTGCATAGTGTGGCCATCGTGTAAATACTGATACAAAGTACATTTCGGCGAATATTTTCAAAATATGATAAACCTTCAGATATTTAATTATCTATAACTCTTTGTTCAAATTCACTCAAAAATAATTGACTATTTCTAACTCTCTGTGAAAACTGAGTATCACTTAAACCATATTTACATGCTATATCTCGTACTTTACATGACTTATTTTAGCCTGTCATTTGTCTTCACACAACTAGATTCATACATATATTTATATACATGTTTTAAAATACAGTTCTCTGTGTCTAACTGTCTCAACTAGTAGGTTATCATTTTCACATAATTGTTTACATACAAGGGCACTCTGCCCAACTAAAAATACACCATGTGATTAACAGTCCATTTCTAACCTTTAAAATTCTTCGCGTATAATACATGTAATATACATTCAATTTTTCTATATCTTCGACTTTATGAAAGTCCCAGACTTCGCTGGCATATTTCATAGTACTTATAACATAAGTATCAAACAAAGATACTAAAGTTTCTATATTAATAAAGTCATCATAAGTTTTGCTAAGTATGCTGAAAGTAGATATATGTTTAAATTTTAGAAAAGGTATCACTTAAAAGGATTGAAATTTTATTTTTGGCCAGTTTTGGGAAAAATGTGACCCTTTTTTTTTTCCTTTTTTGCAATATTCTTTAACCATTGAATGCAGATTGTTGCCATAGATACCCAAAAAGAAATATCGTTTACCAATACTGGATATAAAGATATGGAAAATACCAATAACATACATATGTACATGTTTGAAACTAACAATTTGTGAGGGTAAATTGAAAAACGTTTAAAAGAATTATAATAGTTTACCTTATTTAAGGTAGCACAATACAAAGATTTTTTTACTTCCAATCACTAACCTTTGAAATGCTGTAACTTTCTTATGAATGCATAGAAAATAATAAAAGAGGTATATATAGATAGATAAAAGATTAATTTTTTAAATGGTTGCAATATTTCTATTATGCAATCATTATGTAATCAATTATTATGTAATTAGTGGCAAAATCTTGGTAAGTTCACTTGAATGAACTTAGCTCTATCATCTCTTTAACTATACAGAAAATTTTAACGAAATCTTAATCAACACATCACGGGCTTCAAAAGGGTGTCTCAGATTGTCTCTATGGTATTCCATTCTCTCATAAATCTCTAATTAGTGTAAACATCCTAACCACATAAAAGAAGATAATGTTTAGTTAGGTGTAAAATTTGTTCTATACATTCTATCTGAAATCTGAGACACCCTTTTGTAGATAATGGCCATAGGAACAACATATAATAAAACCAACCCTCTAGGGATACCTATGCAGAAGCTAATTTCATTTGAAAGTGGAAATTTGGTGAAAAATATTTTAGACACAGTTAACATTATTATTGGTTACATAATTGTTGCATAATACTAACATTGCATTTATTTTGAAAGAATAATCTGTTAGCTATCCAAAACTACCACTTTTATAAATGTTCAAGCATTATTAAGAAAGTTACAGCATTTTAAAACTTGGATATTGGAGTTATAAAATCTTTGTATTGTGCTACCTTAAAGTCACGAAGACTGATTATGGTGTCTAAGCATACTTTTTGCATTATAAAACAACAACATATAAGGTCAAACTAATACAGTGTGATAAAAGCTACACAACATATTTGACTTGCAACAAAAGCTTACATTGTAATCGTCAAATAAATTAATTTATCATTTTTTTGCTATAATCTTATATATCTATCATCGTGTAATGTGTTTTCGTACTAATAACAATTTTCACTGCTTACGGTTTTTACTGTTGAGTTTTTATTTTGGTGTTTACTCAAATTTAAAAAGCATGTCCTGTAGATTGATTTTAGGTATCTAGTATTTTTGTCAATGATTTCTACGATTTTTTACTGTTTCCGATTACTTTGCGATTTTTGTATGTAAAAAAAAACGGTGTCATATGTTTTCGTATGAAATAAAAATTGGATCAGTACACGGACAGAAAATGACTACAAAATCCGGAAATACATTTTTTCTAAAGTCGTGGTTCGGGTGATCGCTTAAATCTTAAAAAAAGTTATTAAATACTTTTCAGTACAAAAAATTACTAGTAAAAAGTGTAAGGTTGGTGTTTCGTGTGATGAAATTTTTAGATTTTGATTAATTTCAGATTGGCACCTGGTTTGTACAAAATACATTATTTTTTCTAAAATAAAATGCAGTTTTCAAAATTTATGATTAAATATAAAAAGTTAAGACTGTTTTCATCTTCATGTATCAAGGATGTATAAAAAAAATTGTCAATGAAATATTGAATAGTTAGATTTTGAACAACCATTTTATATAAGAACCCTGCTAATTTTAACTCGATGGTTTGTAATTAAAACGGCCAAAAAAAAAAACACATGACAGTCATACGTCTTGAAGATCCGGTGTCTGACTTGCAAAAAACATATCTGGACTTTATTTTAACCCTTCAGAATTTTTTTCCACAACTATTCTAGTGATGCGTATTTTTGACATTAAATAAAAATGGCTAAATAGGTCAGTTTTATTTAATTTGTTCTAACGTCTTTAAAAAGCGACGTTGAATATGTTTTAAATATATCAAGTTGTAGTGGTGTTATTGTTCTAAATATAGAAACAGAAAAACATGCCACAATGTACGCGTATGCAGTCGAAACCGACGAAATGTGGTTGATACGAAAACATATGACATACGAAAACATATGACACGACGATAATCCATATACATATACTCTCCGACAAACAGTTTATATACAAACTTAAACATTAGAAGTTCATTATAAAACAAATCGGAGGTATTTTAATCATTTTCATATATATCTGTGTCCGCTGCTCAACAAAAATGATAATACGATGTATGAACAAAATCCGAAATAGCATAGCATAGCAGAAAATCCTAAAGCGGAGACTGTTAACGTTCTATCAAAAATATTTAACGCATATATCATACGTAATGATCATAATAACACATATAATAGTAAAACGTAAATTAAGAATAAAGGCATCTCATAACTCCCTTCAACGAAAAAAGAATATCTTACATAAATTTACTCTAATCAACAAAATCGAAAAATTGTTCTGTTTTCATTAATCTCAAACAGACCTCTTGCAGATCACAAATCGACAATTCAACGTCGTATCTGATCCGTTACAGAAAAAAAAACATTCATCACAAACCAATTTCAACATCGTATTTGGGAAATTAAAAAAGATACAATTATCATCAGAACCTATTTAAAAAGGATACAAAGGAAGCATTTCATTTCACTTTAAAAGAAAAGAAAAATTTAACGTAAACAAGAATTAAGTCAGCTTAATGTGTAAAGTTATTTTACGAGAACCAAGTATAACAACTCAAAAAAGAATATTTAGAACATATTAAGTGGTGAAGTCAAACATAAAGGTCATTAATGATTAAATAATGGTCAACAGCAACTTATGCCACAGATAATCAGACAATGAAAAACTATAGGCCAAATATAATAACACAATGATCACGGAAAATCGAAAAATCAAAGATATACATACAACGGTCTATGAAACTTTAGGTCAATGATAATCAAACTATGGCCAATCAAAAAAAATCAAGGCATGGTCAATAACAAACCGAAGATCAACGATAAACAGACAATGATCGATGTCAAAAATCATAAGTCAAAGATAATCAGACAAAGGCAACTAAAAACTAAAAGACCATCAGACAACGATCGATGAAAAACTATAGGTCAATCGTAATATAACAAAGGTCAATCGTAATATAAAAAGGTCAAAGACAAATTAGATACCAAAGATAATAAGACAATGGTCACTGAAAAAACTATGAGTCTAACATAATTAGTCAAGGGTCAATGAAAAAAACTATAGGTCAAAACTTATCTAAGTGTTGTATACACATACATAACACATCCTGTTCGTAGGCAATAACTGTATTGTGTATTGATAGGGGTTGCAGCTGTTTCACAAACCACGCCTCTTATGGGGAATGATTTCAATTATCTAGATATTTGTTTTGTTTACTTTCTGGTTCCCAGATATGATCATATATATAGTGGATATATATAGTGGATATAATTATGAACTTTTCAATCTAAGATGTATTTTTATACCAAACTTCATAATAACAGTGACACAGTGTAAGCCGTAAACGGAGTTCCCAAAGGAAATTTCATGTCTATATTTACAAAGTGTACCGAAAGAATGGACGCTTGACATAATGGATAAGCATTATTTCCGATTTAAGTATCAAGTGAATTTAAACTATTCGTGTCAACGGATCTCAAAACATTTTTTCGAGATAATTTCATTGCGAATAAGCTTAATTTGTCGGTGTATTCTTATCTTTAACTATGTTTTTATTATGTTTTATATCATCCATCTAACAGTAGGCTGTACAATTTACATGCATTAGGAAAAGCTTCATTCGTTCTGTCAGAGTTTAACTGATCAAAATTTTCACAATGTCATTTGTTTTTTTGTCCATCTGATGAGTTAAGCCTTTTTCAACTTATTTTTATAGTTCGTTCTTATGTTGTACTGTTATACCACTGTCCCAGGTTAGGGGGAGGGTTGGGATCCCGCTAACATGTTTAACCCCGCCACATTGTTAATGTATGTGCCTGTCCCAAGCCAGGAGCCTGTAATTCAGTGGTTGTCGTTTGTTTATGTGTTACATATTTGTTTTTCGTTCATTTTTTTTTACATAAATAAGGCCGTTAGTTTTTTCGTTTGAATTGTTTTACATTGTATTATCGGGGCCTTTTATAGCTGACTATGCGGTATGGGCTTTGCTCATTGTTGAAAGCCGTACGGTGACCTATAGTTGTTAATGTCTGTGTCATTTTGGTCTTTTGTGAATAGTTGTCTCATTGGCAATCATACAACATCTTCTTTTTTATAATCATATTTTCTCTGTAAAACTACAAGTAAATGGTCACAGCAACGTTCATGAAAACAACCTTTAATCAGCATTTCCCACACAATCATTTGTAGAGTATTGTAGTAGAGCTTTTTCACCTTTACAATTGTTGATCAGTGCTGTGTTCATATCTAAAAATTCTGTAGCAACCATTTACAAAGCCAAGGTTTTCCGACCTTCAAGCATTGTTCATTGGTTTCTACATATCAAATAATTTATTGTCAAAACTCTCTATCAACCATTTCACTATGTCAAGATTTTCCGAACCACATACATTGTTCATTCCTTCCTTCGTATAAAAAAAAATAATTTCCGCATTCTCTATCAACCATTTTACTATGTCAAGGTACCGATCGACGGGCATTGTTAATTGCATGCTTCTTTCATTTCAAATTAGTTATTGTCAAAATTATATATGAACCATTTCACTATGTCTAGGTTCCCCATCAGACAGGCATTGTTCATTGATTCCTTCATGTAAAATAAGTTATTACCTACTTTTGTGTAAACCATTTCACTATGTCTAGCTTTCCCATAAAACAAGCATTGTTCATTGTTTCTTTCATATCAAATAATTTATTGTCTACTTTCTCTGTCAACCATTTCACTATGTCTAGTTGTCCCATCAGAAAGGCAATTGTCATTGTTTCTTTCATATTAAATAATTCATTTTCTACTTTCTCTGTCAACCATTTCACTATGTCTAGTTGTCCAATCAGACATGCATTGTTCATTGTCTACATTCTCTGACAACCATTTCACTATGTCTAATTGTCCCATCAGACAGGCATTGTTCATTGTCTACTTTCTCTGACAACCATTTAATATGTCTAGTTGTCCCATCAGACAGGCATTGTTCACTATTTGCTTCATATCAAATAATTCATTGTCTACTTTTTCTATCAACAATTTCACTATGTCTAGTTTTCCAAAAGTACAAGCACTTTTCATTGCTTCCTTCATATCAAAAAGTTTATTGTCTACTCTCTCTATCAACCATTTCACTATGTCTAGCTGTCCCCAAGAACAAGCTCTTTTCATTGCTTCCTTCATATCAAAAAGTGTATTGTCTACTTTCTCTATCAACCATTTTACTATGTCTAGGTTTTCTCTACGACAGGCTTCGTTCATTGCTTCCTTCATATCAAAAAGTTTATTGTCTACTCTCTCAATCAACAATTTCACTATGTCTAGCTGTCCCCAAGAACAAGCTCTTTTCATTGCTTCCTTCATATCAAAAAGTGTATTGTCTACTTTCTCTATCAACCATTTCACTATGTCTAGGTTTCCTCTACGACAGGCTTCGTTCATTGCTTCCTTCATATCAAATAATTTATTGTCTACTCTCTCTATCAACCATTTCACTATGTCTAGGTTTCCTCTACGACAGGCGTCGTTCATTGCTTCCTTCATATCAAATAATTTATTGTCTACTCTCTCTATCAACCATTTCACTAAGTCTGGTTTTCCCCAAGAACAAGCTCTTGTCATTGCGTCCTTCATATCAAATAGTTCATTGTCTACTCTCTCTATCAACCATTTCACTATGTCTAGTTTTCCCATAAAACAAGTGTCGTTCATTGCTTCCTTCATATCAAATAATTTATTGTCTACTCTCTCTATCAACCATTTCACTATGTCTAGTTTTCCCCAAGAACAAGCTCTTGTCATTACTTCCTTCATATCAAATAGTTCATTGTCTACTCTCTCTATCAAACATTTCACTATGTCTAGTTTTTCCCAAGAACAAGCTCTTTTAATTGCTTCCTTCATATCAAATAGTTCATTGTCTACTCTCTCTATCAACCATTTCACTATGTCTAGTGTTCCCATAAAACAAGCTTCGTTCATTACTTTCTTCATATCAAATAGTTTATTGTCTACTTTCTCTATCAACCATTTCACTATGTCTAGTTTTCCCCCAAAAATAGCTATTGTCATTGCTTCCTTCATATCAAATAATTTATTGTCTACTCTCTCTATCAACCATTTCACTATGTCTAGTTTTCCCCAAGAACAAGCTCTTGTCATTACTTCCTTCATATCAAATAGTTCATTGTCTACTCTCTCTATCAAACATTTCACTATGTCTAGTTTTTCCCAAGAACAAGCTCTTTTAATTGCTTCCTTCATATCAAATAGTTCATTGTCTACTCTCTCTATCAACCATTTCACTATGTCTAGTGTTCCCATAAAACAAGCTTCGTTCATTACTTTCTTCATATCAAATAGTTTATTGTCTACTTTCTCTATCAACCATTTCACTATGTCTAGTTTTCCCCCAAAAATAGCTATTGTCATTGCTTCCTTCATATCAAATAATTTATTGTCTACTCTCTCTATCAACCATTTCACTATGTCTAGTTTTCCCCAAGAACAAGCTCTTGTCATTACTTCCTTCATATCAAATAGTTCATTGTCTACTCTCTCTATCAAACATTTCACTATGTCTAGTTTTTCCCAAGAACAAGCTCTTTTAATTGCTTCCTTCATATCAAATAGTTCATTGTCTACTCTCTCTATCAACCATTTCACTATGTCTAGTGTTCCCATAAAACAAGCTTCGTTCATTACTTTCTTCATATCAAATAGTTTATTGTCTACTTTCTCTATCAACCATTTCACTATGTCTAGTTTTCCCCCAAAAATAGCTATTGTCATTGCTTCCTTCATATCAAATAATTTATTGTCTACTCTCTCTATCAACAATTTCACTATGTCTAGTTTTCCCCAAGAACAAGCTCTTGTCATTGCTTCCTTCATATCAAATAATTTATTGTCTACTTTCTCCGTTAACCATATTGCTATGTCTAGGTTTCCATTATCACAAGCATTTGTCATTGCTTCCTTCATATCAAATAGTTTATTGTCTACTCTTTCTATCAACCATTTCACTGTGTCTAGGTTTCCTCTACGACAGGCTTTGTTCATTGCTTCCTTCATATCAAAATTCTCTATCAAACATTTCACTGTATCAAGATTTTCTGAACCACATGCATTGATCAGTGCTTCCTTTATATCAAATAATTTGTTGTCAAAATTCGCTATAAACCATTTCACAGTGACCAGTTCCCCCACT
The DNA here is from genome assembly GCA_037788925.1 of Mytilus galloprovincialis. NCBI lineage: Eukaryota > Metazoa > Mollusca > Bivalvia > Mytilida > Mytilidae > Mytilus > Mytilus galloprovincialis. Next base: position 73,038,069 of record CM075342.1, on the reverse strand, counting down.
AAACAAGCATGATTCATTACTTCTTCCATAATACTTTTAGAATAGTGAACCTGTTGTAAAATAAGTTCAATGAAACTATACTTCTTTAAATCAACCATAGCTTTGATGATATCCAACCACCTGTAATACTTCTGGTCAATATTGTGTACCAAGAAAATGAAAAGATCTTTCGAACTGTAACCGTGACATGTAGAAAACATTGCAGTAATGAGGGAAGTGACGTCCAATTTATTCAAATCAAATGTTTTGAAGATAACCTCTGCTGTTTTGTAATGCCGTTCTTTACATGTGTCTATTATCAGTTCATGCATATTGAATATAGAGTGGTTATAGTTATGTAAAATCCATTCTATAATTTTTCTAAGATCATGTCTACATGAGAAATTAAGTAAAGATGTAACAGGATGAAACATTGTTTTTATATTCTCTTGTAACCATTGTAATATTTTATCAAGATTATTAATTTTGTCGTTGATTGTTTTCAACGCGGTTTTCTTTACATCGATTTGTAAATTAGGAATTCTTTCATATATCAACCGAAGAATATTCAAATTTTGTAAATCGGATTTGCTAACTGTATCTATTTGTTGGTCGGTATCTTCTATTATCCACTGGATAAAACGAAAAAGCGTCAAACTTAATTGTGTGAAAACGTTTTTTATCATCGTTTCCATTTCATGATAGTTTCGCAACTTCCATATAACATTCTTAACAGCCTCAAAATTTTCGCAACTAAAATCCTTTACGAGAAATGTTTCAACATCTAGCACAACTTCATCAACTGTAAATAACATCCACTTCAGAAACGTTTCCTTGCCATCTTTGCATGCAGCAGTAAAGATTTGATACTTTTCTTTCTGACTGCATAACTTTTTCTTCAACAAAATCTTTAATACATCCTCCCAGCCATTCTCAATGGCTGTATTAACAACATTACCTGTGTCAAATGTTAAAGGCCGTGCATCAATCAACATTTGTGTCACAAGATCTTTACAAAGTTTTGTACAGGCTGTATTGATGGATTTTCTTAAATTGAACAAATTCAGCGGTAATGACTTAAACAAAATATTCAGATTATCGGTTTTGTTATATGCGTCAATATATTCTATTGAAATATTTGTTGATATTGAGTCGCACAATCTTCTAATATATTCTACATGTTCTACTTCAAAAACCAATTTTACAATATCAATTTCTTTCGAAACATGGCTTAAAAGGAAGCTAACGGCTGTATCATTACCATTTTTCAACGCAATTTGTATGCTTAAATCGTAATTACACTCTATTCCATACTCATTTATCAATCCATATATAAGGTCCAACTTCATATCTGAGTTGTGTTTTTCACACAAATAATAGAAACATGCTACTACTACTTTTTTACTTGCTTTAACTTTTTCCATATTTTGCTCGTCTTTCATGTCATTTTCAATGAAATAAAGGACTGTGGAAATATGTTTATCTACGTTATGTTTCTCTATAAGGGACCATAATAGGGCTATTGGAAAGTTGAATGACATTTGCTCAAGTTTACCTTCAATTTGTATGCCTATTGTATCTTGTGATGTACAGTTGTCAAACTCTTTGATTAAAAGACATATAAAATCAGGGTTATTCTGCAGTATGATTGACGAACCGCAAAGTGTCTTCATAAACTCAGCGGATCTCATTTTATAATCTTTCTCAAATAATGTGAAAAGTCGTTTTGTCAAATATCCAAACATTTCTTTTGCAATGACCAAGCTAGTCTCCTGTTGTCCCCAATCCTCCAACTCTAATTTTATAGATTCAATTATAAAATCAAAGTTTAACACTGATGTAACTTCAGAGGGGTTTACATCAAAATACGATATCGCTAATGCTTCATATATCATGGGATGTTTGAAATGATACACCATTGTTTGAGAGTCTTGTTTCAAAAGGCGACCATCCATTTGCTCTGCAATTTTTTTAACTTTATTGTTGAATAAACGTCTTCGTTGACTGTTACAAAACGAGTCCATAATTGCCTCTAGTTTTGATAAGACTATTTTGTTTATTTCTAAGCAACCAGTATTTAGAAGAGTGTAAACCAACAGAGCATAAGAAATATTCAAATCAGGATTAATGTCTGTAGAATCTCTTAGTGAATTTATTTCATTCATAAGGGATTGATCTGGATGTTTGAAAAAGTTAATACCTAGCTGTAAAAACCTTTTGTTTGACGTAAACATACAGCATAATTTGGGATATCCTGTAAACGGGTCCGTTTTGGCGATATCGTAAACAGTTCTCCTGTCTAAGCTTAAACCTTTGTTACCATCATATAAATCCCATGTATTACTAATATTTTGTTTTTTGCAAAAATTAAACAACAAACTTGCTTTTTCTTCTTCGCTCATGCAAAATCGGTCAGTGCTAAGATCAATTTTACAACAATTTTGAAACAATCCATGAGAAACAAGTACAATTTTGAAAGAACTCATTGTTGAAGAGTCTACAGTAAAGATTATCTTCATATTTTTTTTATGTTTCCTTGCACTTAAAAAATCTAAAATATCACAATTGTTTAAATTCTTATTAGAGTTTTCTTTTGAACGAAATTCATCATCTATTAATACGGCAGTTTTTCTTTCATCCGTAATAAGGTCCTTTACCTGTTTGATATTTGTTACTTTTAATAAGTCAAAGTCTTCATCAATTAGACCAAACTGTCTTAGTAATTCCAATCCGATTCTAGACTTCCCTGATCCTTCATTACCAATGATGACGAAGACATCCTTTTTGTTCATCCATTCCTTACATTTTCTGACAGCATTAGTTTCAACAAATGTTCCTTGCTCTACATGATAATCAATTTCCATGTGTGTTTGATCTACAAAGATATAAACAAAATATTGGCTTTTGTAAAACACACCGCTTACTTCCACATTGTTCCAGGTATCGCCTGTACAAAACTATAAGTTTATCCATTAAAATTAACATTGAGCTCTTTGAAACTAATGAAAACATTAAAGGATTACGGTTAATGGTTCACGGCTCTAGGTATTTTTGAATCATATATGTTAATGCCTTTCCGAAAATCAAAGCTCTTTCTTAAAACAGAGAAAGCGGTACAGATCAATAACATTACAGAGTGGAAATATGCATGTCTTAAAAAAGAAAAACATTATACGCACTTGTTGCTATCAAGAGTTTGTTGATCGTTATTGAATATCCGTTTCAAAGATGATATTGGATATGTTTCTTATGTCGTAACTACAATCCCGTTCCCATTTCACGATTGTGATCTACCGTATTAGACTATATAGGTTGCACTTTGGAAAAACAGCTGTTTTCAAACCAAGCTTTTTTTGGAGAGATATGTAATCTATATAAATAATTCATTTTGTTTTTGTTCTGTATCCCAGATATAATTTCTATTTTTCATCTCGTAGATATATAGCTTGGAAATGTTACCAGTAAATATGCATATGTATTGTGGTTGAATTGACACGACGGGTGCCACATGTAGAGCATGTCACTTAAAGGGTCAGTATACTGTTAGTACATAATATACACAATAATTCAGCTAATAATTATATGCAACTTGTAATATATATGTATATACATTATGTACACAGCCATGTATCACCATCATTGATGGCGATCCGATGGATACATCTGTTGTAGAGTTGTCACTGACTCAGACGTACTTATATATATATATATAATATATATATTGTTTTATTAAAGTGCAGCCTGCAATAACATTATAATACAAATATGAAACATATGTTATGTCAGCCAGCCTTCATAGGCTAATATGATAAATTATAAATTTTAGTGAGGGAAGTAATGATAAATTAATCTATTATCTTCAACCTAGTTTTGGTAGTTCTTATACTTGCCTCCTTTTATTGTTGAAGAATTTCCTTTTTAAAAATTTCAAAAACATTTTTTTATTGGATATATAAGATTTTAAGAGATTAGTTATGCAGGAGATTCGTATTGTCAACATATTTGTTGAAATTGGAGGTAAACTTTTTTAACAAATGATTGTCATTCTTAAATGAATTATTAGTATATGCCTCTCCTTTTCGACCTCGTCTTATTTTCATATGAATTGAAATTCCTTCAGACACTCGTCAAAACAAGAAGATCAAAGAAGCCAGATCAATTAATTTCACTTTAAGATGTTTTATCCATTAACCGTCCAAACTTTTATTATTGGATTCAATTGATATATTCCCAAGAACTTGACATTAAAGAAACAACAGAAACGGCTTCCTCTGCCTCATTTTTAGACTTATACCTCGAATTTGACAAACGAGACGATTTTAATTTTTAAAGAACCATTTTGTCCCATCTTAGTAGCAAAATATCAACTTCAGAAACATTTCCCAACTTATTCGGTATTCAAGAGCTTGCATAGACTACTCAGACTATGAAAAAAGTCCCCAGTGTCTGAGCAAAAGTTGATGAACCATGGGTATGTGGAAGAACGTCCAAATGACACAGATATTAACAACTATAGGTCTACGTTCGGCGTTTAACAATGAGCAGTAGTTTCGGTATTTATTCTGCTTCATATGTTAAGAAAAGCCAGTCGACAAGTAGGCAAATATTTTGTCAAAAAGCTCAGCAGGTGGGAGGAAAAAAGTACGAAGTTATGATTGAAATTTCCAATCATAACCTGAAACTAATTTCAAATCAGTCAATCAGAGGGTGTTTTAAAGAAGAGATTGAATTAAAACAATGTTGTTCGATTATGAACTAAATCAAGTGACAAATACGTTGAGAGTTTTCTGTCGATTCATATTCCATACCAAACAAAAACAAGTCGGACTTAACTTATCTTTCTGATAATTGAGGAAATTTAAAAATAAAAAGTGATGAATCGCTTATAACATAAGGATAAAGTTTAAAACAGAAAAACGGTCCAGATGCATGAAATTTATCAGAGGATATTTTCAATATTTTTTTCAGCACTAGGTCTAAATCGCTGTTGGTTGACTATCAATCCCCGATGTTATCTTAATCTCAGTACTTAGTAAGTCGGTACTGTTAATATGTAAGAGAAACCTTTCATAGATTGTCTGTTTATGAATTAAGAAGATTCAAAGGTTTCACATACTAAAAAGTGAAATCACAAAAATACTGAACTCAGAGGAGAATTCAATCGGAAAGTCTATAATCACAAGACAAAATCAAATGACAAAATACATCAAAAACGAATGGACAAGAACTGTCATAATCCTGACTTGGTACAGGCATTTTCAAATGTAGGAAATGGTGGATTAAATCTTGTTTTAAAGCGCTAAACCTCTGACTTTGATGACAGTCTCATCGAATTCCGTTATATTTACAATGATGCGTGACTTAACAGACATAATTAATAAAATAGTCAAACTATGGGTACAGCAGTAATCATCGTGTAACAATTTTAAAGGGAACAATTTAACAGAGTACTTTAGATTGATTTGACTGTTACGTTTCGTTTCTTTCGGTCATCTAGCTCTTTATAGTTTCAGTTTGTATATATTATATGCTTTGACATATTTGGATTTGAGCGTTCCTGAGGAAGGTATACCCGGAAGAGCGCGATTAACGCATGCTATTAATAAGTTTTTTTAATTTTGTTTTATGACAGCTTGTAATGTCAACTTAAAAGCATCTCTTACAGGTCTACTTACTTTTTACTTTTACTAAAGTTTGGTTAAACCTTTCCATCAGTTGTTCTTGATAGTCATAGCTTTTCTGAACACAATCATCCATAAGTTTTGGAATTTTCCCTGCTTTTTCTGCGATTTTGCTACCTATCCTGTTTAGACAAGGCCCTATGTCTGCAACACTCTACAATTAATTTATTCAATTTTAATTTCAAGTCGAACTGATTATGACAATGAAGTAGTGAAATAAAAATCCATTTATGAAGTACAATGCCGTAATTGCGTTTTAATGTATCTAAGTATCTTTAATGAGTTCTGTTGATCAATTTTCTTTTATAGTTATACATATGTGCTGTTTTGTGGAACCTTTATTGTCTTGTGAACAATTATATACAACTATGCAACAATAATACGAGAATCCTACACTCTAAGAGTTTTTAGCAGTACTATAGTGTTCCTTATTCACATTCCCATTGGGTTATAATAACCTTTTCATCTAATAATTTGATAGAAAGTTTTTTTTATAAAAGCATTGCAATCCCTCCATTACTCAGGTCATTTTGCTTTCAAATAATTGTCATAATTTTTATCTTAGTTTAAATTGTGTGCATGGTTTGAACACAATTCATGAGCAATTCTTCGCAAATTCAGCAATTCAGAATTTGTGATATTACAGTTATAAAATCCCAGGTCTAACGTCAAAAGAAATATAGGGATACATTCTTAAAACATCATAAATTATTGTCGTAAAGTGTTCTTCTTTCTTCATGAAAAAGGATGTTTTATTAATCATAGTGAATAGTCTTTAAAAAAATTATTGTAGAAAGAGTTACTCTTGATGTACATACATTTGATTTGTATTGAACTTTTTATATCTCAGTCAAATTTTTTGCTCTAATTCAAATTGTTACCACTATTACCAAAATGGGAAATAAATCGTTTTAAGATTTTCACAACGATATAATAATGAAGGTCAGAATATTTTCCCTTTACATAGACATAGTTATAGATTCAGTATTTCGACGATACGAAAATCTTTCAATTTTCTTTAAATAATATTTATGCATTCTTTGATTGCACAAAATGTTCATGGTTCGTTATTTGATGTGCATCGTAAAACACAAAAGAATAAATGAGTCTTTCCGGAACCTAACATACTAATGTATCATCCTAATAATGCAAGGTTAAACAAGTCAAATAAATTTGGATAATTGTTATGTTATCATTGATCAGTTGGTAATAACAATTTTTCAGTGTAACTGCTGATATCTTTAACACGAATGAACGCGTGACTTTAGTAGACCTAAAGGTGTTTTATTGACAATCATACCATGATATCTTTTTATGTTCATATTCTTACCTGGTGAATGTCTGCTTGCCTGGTAAGCGTTTCCATCAAATTATTTTGATACTGTGTGAAAAGTGTTTGATCGAGTGCACCATCTTTTGCCTCTCGTAATTTCTGTTTGAATTGTGTTTCCTTGTTACAAATTTTAGCAATGTCTAAGATACAACGTTCTATCTTGACAACTGATGTGTTATAATCGTTATCTGACATTATACCTTCTTTAGCATGGCCGTAGTCCTGATTTCTGATGAGAACTAATGCATCAATAGTCTTCCGTAGAGTACAACAGTGCTGTAATATGATTCTGCTTACTGATGGGTCTAGATTTATTGATGCTATACCAGGTGCCGCTGCAACGCAACATATACTTTGCACATTCCCCGGATTTGGTCTTTTTCTATGGTTAGCGCAAGGAAGTAGGACAGCATTGAACATCTGCATATAGTCATTTTGATCCAACTTTAAATAGTGAGTTGGAAATGTGTAGCCAGGTGGACATTGACAACAGTGTGCATTGCACTGCCATAGATGGTAGAGTTCGTGCTTGTTTTGGTTCAGAAAATCTTCCAAAGTTATGGATTGAAACTGAAGACAGCTTAACCAGAATACATCTTCGCAGAAATTGACCAATAAACATCTGGCTAAGGTTAGATCGAGTACATCAGTACAAAGACCTGACCTAGCCATGCTGCAACAGAAATCATCAGACCGCCTTACTGTATTATGACATGGTAACTTCAATGACGATCGGTCGAACAAGATTTCCATTTGTGATTGGTGCAGAATACGAGGTGAACGAGGCGGATAATGTCCCGTTGGGCATCGACAACACCTTGTACTGTTATATAAATGATATAGTTCATGTTGATTTATGTTAACAAACTGTTCAAATGTCTGGCCTTTATTTTGCACATCTAGTTCTACTAAAGACACCAGAGCAGCTTTAGAATGGTCAACAACTAGAATGGCATTCCGTAAGAAATTCTCTCGTTCCTTTGACGTCATGTTTCATCTGGATTCTAGATATGAAATAGAAACTTAAATCAGTATTTTTAATTAAGTTGCTATCAAACAGTATTTTATGCTTGCAAATCATTTTGAACATAATACTTGTAAGAAATGAAAGTCATCTTAGTTTGAGGTGTAACTTCATTAAATTCTCTAATAAACCGCGACTGTTTCAATACGGTAAGATCACAGACAAATTCCAAACTATTTTATGCAGTTTTCATTGTTATTCAACGCAAAACTATTCCCCAAATTGCCTTAAACGATCTCATTTCAGAGAAGGTCTCTTTTGTTTACTTAAAAAAACCCACACTTTATCGACCTTAAATTTGTCTGAGCGGACGTTCTATGGAAAAAAAGATTTATAACAAAATGATAATAAAAACAATTAGAATCAATCAGAATCTGTATTCTTCATGAGATAGAGAGAGAAAACAACGCAAGGGAAATATCACCATTTCCATTTTCCAGATATATCTGGACATATTTTCAAAAGAGCCCTGTGTTGGTCATTTGTACAAGATTCTTCAGTTTTCGATGAAAGAAGAGGGAAGGGGTTTATTGTTATAAAAATGTTTATCAACAAGAACGAAAAAGGCTCGACGATAACTAAGCATTTAATTTGAAAATATTACAACTACTCAATCAAAAGGCACATTCGCTCATTTGCTGTAGGATTCAAAGAATTGCATTGACATGGATAATGTACGAATTAAACATTTTGAAATTACAAAAATACAAGTTACAAACTGACAATTCACGAATTAAGAATTACAGTTACAAGTTACAAATTGCCAAATAAAAAAAAGGAAAATTCACAAATGACCCCCGTTGTTTCCATCAATACCACTGGATAAATACACCTCTTGAGGTGATGAAAACCCCCAAATGTAAAGGCAGGTAAGTTCAAATTTACTTAATTATTTTATTGTTCGATATGCCAACACGTAACGTCTTGTGGTACAAGTTCATAGTAATGTAGCCACTATTTAGGTTTGATTAGGCATTCTGTCTTTTCAAATTGTCATGACACGATACAATGGTACCTGTTCAGAAAAGCATGTAACAAGTTCAAGCTTGTTTAAACACACTTGTCCTTCAACTATTCATTCGAAGTTTTCGTAGAACAATGCTATGTCAAGTTTAACTTTTCATAGAAATTCATAAAAATATAGCAGATTAGGTTGTGCGGCGAAATGTTTTCTTGTACAGGGAATATAAAGATATGTTTGCTATCACTGTTTCTTTGATTTGTAGTAACTATATCCAGGACATTCCTACATAATCATTTGTTTGACGATTTCATTCAATTGACTTATTTATAGATTTTGTCTTGTTGATCATATTCTTTACTCTCAGTTGTCTGTTTGTCTTTTTAATTTTAACCATGGCCTTCAGTGGCGGATCCAGAAATTTTCATAAGTGGGAGCCCGTTGGCTGCCTAAGAAGGGGGGCCCGCTCCGGTCATGCTTCAGTGATTCCCGATATAAGCAACCAAATGTTTCCAAGAAAAGGGGGTCCGATCCCCCTGCCCCCCTAAATCTGCCTCTGGCGTTGTCAGTTTATTTTCGCTCTATGAGTTTGACTGCTCCTCTGGTATTTTTTGTCCCTCTTTTACAGCGGTTTGTAATTTCCCTCTATAGTTTACACACACCCTTTAAAACATATCGCTATAACATTTGTTTTTCTAAATCGAGCTCATTATTAATCAAGATTCTAACATGACGTCCTTCAAACGCTTTGATTAAAATCCCGTGGTAAAATATGAATATATTGCATTGGCTGTTCCGATCGTACTCCCACTTCATATGTTTTTTATAAATAAAGTACCCGACGTCATAGAATGATGACGTAATAATTTAAGCATTTTACGGGAAAAAACACGCTTCTGATATCGAAAATCATCACAACAAGGAAACGATGCTAACATGTGGTATAAGCCCATTTGTTTTTATACATAGAAGACATATAAGTAAATTATCATTAACATTCATCCAAATCTAACCAAATACGTTATTGTAAATAGTTTGAGCATGTCACTTATTCTGTTTGCTCCGTTCTTTTACACCAATCTAAAAGTGCGTAAATTTATGGGAACGGCAAATATTTGCCTCTACCTAGAGCGCTTCGACCCAAAAGAATTGCCGTATTTGTCCTATTAGAATCGAAATAATTCATGGGGGCTTGAATATATCTAGATTTTACCACAGGTTGTCCCTTTATGCCGATATTTTACCCCTCGCTATCGCTCAGGGTAAAATATTTGTCATAAAGGGCCATCCCGTGGTAAAAACACGATATATTCAAGCCCCCATGAATTATTTCTTAATTATATTAACAGAGTTTCTTTTAGATAAATGACGAATTAACGATCAACTTAGTTTTCGCTTCAGTAATGGAATACTAGAACTCTTTATGTTGTAGACATGGGTGTAAAAAGCAATTCAGATCCCTTAAACACAGCCAAAGATACAAAAGCCGTAGAAAGGGTTTACTGTCGGACTATATTGTCTAGGCATGGCACTATTATCCATTCGTTTGATTTATTTGAGAATTTAATTTTACCATTCGATTAGGGACTTCACATTTGGAATTTTCCTCGGAGTTCAGTATTTTTGTGATTTTACTTTTTGTTATGGCCAAAATAACATTTAAGGTTTCAATTAAGAAAACACCGTTTATAAGAGTTCAACCAAACGAAACTGTAAAAAAACAGGACAACTTATGGTCAATATGATGGTTTACCTAACATATTGTGAGTTGAATGGAGAGTTGTCTCATTGGCACTAATACTACATCTTCTTATATCTTATCCATTCATCAATAGACAAATACAAATGTAGGATTTCAATTGCAAGAAGTATGTCTAACTAAATTGTTGCAATGTTGTTCTTTTAAATCATTTTTATACGAAAACGCTTCAAGGAGAAACACCATTGCTTTTATGTTTTTCTTTTGAAACTATGTTTTTGTTTATGTCTTGGCAGACTATTTACCTGGTATCTTTGATATTGTGTCGTATAAATATTCCACTAAAAAAGGTAAGAGTCTTACTTTATAAAATTGTTTGGTTAGTATGAACATCTTAGGCTATAGAAAGCCGAATGTTTTACGTAAAAAGATCTTCATGGAATACAGTTTTCTAATTCAGAACCGTGAATAAAATCAGAAAGTAAAACAACAAAAATACCGTCAAACGGAACTTCCGTAGTCAAATGGCAAAATTAAGAACTCAAACACATTAAACAATTGTATAATAATAGTTATCAAATGTACCAGGATTACAATGTAGTAGATTACTGACTTGGTACAGACATTTTCTTATGAAGAAAATGGTGGATTAAACCTTGTATAAAAGCTAGCTCAACCGATAACTTGTAGGACAGTCGCATAAAATTCCATTATATTGACACCTATGTGCGATCAAAATCAACATACATAATAGGTAAACATGTCAAATAAAGGCAACAGTATTATTCCGGTATTCAAAATTCACAAATCAATTGTGATAAAACAAATCCGGGTTACAAACTTAACCCGAGGGAAACACATCATGCTACTATACGAGGAAAACAAAGAAACAACAGGAACACTTCAGTGCATAATAAAAAACCCAAACCTTTATACAACTATTTTATAAATAAAGGCAACAGTAGTATGCTGTTGTTGGAAATTCATAAATTGACAGAGAAAAAACAAATCCGGGTTACAAACTAAAACTGAGGGAAACGTATCAAATATAAGAGAACTACTTGATAACAACTGACATATACCTGACCTGCTACTGGACATAGTACAAGGTAGTTTGAAACTGGTATTATGGCTAGCCAAACCTCCCGCGTATATACCATTATAAAACAATATCACTTAAAAGACAATACAAAGTGACAGAAATCAGGAACACTCATCAGAGAGAGACACATATACAAACAATGTAACAATCGACACAACATACAAACTACAGAACAACAACAAACATCTTCCATTAATGACAGACACAACAGGACATCACAAATAGTGACGCGCTTACGTAATGAACATGCAACCTCGAACTATATATAATCGTTTTCACAATACCAGTCCAAACAATTTTCATGACTACAAACGCTAAAAGAACACATTATCAAACCAAAACCATAACAGAAACATCAAACATTGATACTTTAATATTGGATGTACAAAATACCGACACACGTCGTATAGCAATTCAAATTAACGCTCAGTAGAACAGTCATATTCGCCACTGGAATAAGCAAAAAATAGAGGTACAGCAGTCAACATTATGTCGTTATCTCAATCACTATACAAACAAATATGAATCGAAGAAAATAAAAAAAAATGCACAGAGACAAAGCATATTAGCCAAAAAAAAAAAAAACAACAACCAAAAGGCAGATAAGAATATGATAATATGCTTCGCTGAGCGCAGCCTTTTACGAACGCAGATGTCGAATCCTGAACAGTTTGGGGCAAATCTGGACACATACTGACTCAAGCTTAATACTGTCTGAATTTGGATTGTGATCAGATTTTTGACATTATATATGTTTCTGACACAAATTAAATCTAGTCAATAATATTTTCTTCTTGAAACTTCAAAAGTTTGAAAGATTTTGCAAATAATTATGAAACCCCTAAATGAATTTGGAGAAGCCCCCACCTCTTTTTGACTACACCCTTTTGGAGCAATAATTTAAAAACTCAATCCCAGACTTTCCTTTGTAGTAAGGAACCTTGTAGTACAATTTCAGAGAATCCATACTCTTAAACACAAGTTGTTGTCTAAAAACTAGAAAAATGCTTGTTTATGGCGCTTTTTGGCCCCTAATTTCTACATGCTTTTGGCAATTAATCCCAAAACACTATCCCAGCCTTCCCTTTGTGATATGGAACATCGTGGTACAATGTCAGAGATATCTATACACTTACACTCAAGTTATTGTCTGGAAACGAGAAAAATGCCTATTTTTATAAACTTCCTGTTAACAAAACTTTTAATTTTTCGAAAAAGTAAGCATTTTCCCAGGAATAGTTTACTTTAGACGTGTTTGGCACAAATTTTTGGAATTTTCGACCATCAATGCTCTTCAACTTTGTATTTGTTTGGCTTTATTAATTTTTTGATATATAAAGGCAACAGTAGTATACCGATGTTCAAAACTCATAATTCTATAGACAAAAACAAATCCGGGTCATAAACCAAAACCGAGGGAAATATGAGCGTCATTGATGCGTTTGTTTCTTTATTATTATGAGGCTGACTTCATGCAGGAACTTCTTAGGAAGAAAGATAAGAAGTTAGCACTATCCTTTAACTCTACGTTTCGCTATATAGATGATGTTCTTTCACTAAATAATTCACAATTTGGTGACTATGTGGAACGCATCTATCCAATCGAGCTAGAGATAAAGGATACTACAGATACAGTTAAGTCGGCCTCATATCTTGACTTACATCTAGAAATTGACAATGAGGGTCGGTTGAAAACAAAACTTTACGACAAAAGAGATGATTTCAGCTTTCCAATTGTGAACTTTCCATTTCTAAGTAGCAACATTCCAGCAGCACCTGCATACGGGGTATATATCTCCCAATTGATACGATATTCCCGTGCTTGCATTTCCTATCATGATTTTCTTGATAGAGGGTTGCTGCTCACAAGGAAGCTATTAAATCAAGAGTTCCAAATGGTGAAGTTGAAATCATCCCTTCGTAAATTTTACGGACGCCATCACGAGTTGGTTGACCGTTATGGAATAACCGTATCACAAATGATATCGGATATGTTCCTTACGTCGTAACTACGATCCCCTTCCCATTCCTGAATGTGACCTACCAAATTAGACTATTTACCGGATTTGTTATCACATAAGCAACACGACGGGTGCCGCATGTGGAGCAGGATCTGCTTACCCTTTCGGAGCACCTGAGATCGCCCCTAGTTTTTGGTGGGGTTCGTGTTGTTTATTCTTTAGTTTTCTATGTTGTGTCATGTGTACTATTGTTTTTCTGTTTGTCTTTTTCATTTTTAGCCATGACGTTGTCAGTTTGTTTTAGATTTATGAGTTTGACTGTCCCTTTGGTATCTTTCGTCCCTCTTTTATGTAGACGAAACGCGTACTTTATTATAATCCTTGTACCTTTTATAACTATTTAACCCCTTTTTGGCCCTTAATTCCGAAACTGTTGGCCCCATTACCTAATAAATTAATCCCAACCTCCTTCTTGTGAAATTAAACATTTTGGTACAATTTCAGAGTAATTGAAATACTTATACACAAGTTATTATCCCCTTTTGGGTCCTTGTTCCTAAACGATTGGGACCATCATCCCCGAAATCCATCTCAACCTTCGTTTTGTGGTATTGAACCTTCTTAAAAAGTTTCATAGATGTCCCTTCATCTAAACTAAAGTTATTGTCCGGAAACCAATGTGTTTTCGGACGACGACGCAGACGCCATTATACAATTCCAAAAATTTGTTTGCGGTCGAAAAAAAAAAAACAAACATAGCACAATAACACAATTACAGGAGGTATAAGTATAGAGCTACGTCGCCATATGTACAACAAAGAAACACAAAAAGGCATGTAGACAAAGCACATAAGCAAAAATGAAAGACAAGCATACAAAATGGTTACCTTATAGAAAAAAGTAGAGAGCCACTTCACATTGATATCAAGTCCAAAAATAGACTAGGTAGTAAAAGTAATACCCGTAAAGACAAATAAAAGAATAGTATAACACGTTATTAAGATGATAAACCAACGCCAGTGTCAGACTTGTCTAGCCATCGTGTATTATTTGTGAAGTTGATTCTGTGAAGGTTGCACTATGTAAATACAGCTGTTTCTCAAAACACGCCTCTTTTGGGGAAATCTTGAATATTCATAGAAAATTAATATTGTTTACATACTGGTATTCAGTTATGCTCTCTGTGTTTCATCTCACATAGACATAACTTTGGCATGTTACCAGTAAATAAACATATGCATATTGTTTACATTGAAATCTGTGGTAACCTTTCATTCGAGGTAGGGGTAGTTAAGAAAGTTAGTGTTAGTTTAAACTCTGAGAAGTTCAGGGCATATAAACGTTGAAAATATGCCGCACAGCTCTATATTTTGACCTTTGAAAAAACTTGTGGTGCATATGAACTTTCAATTCTAGGATAAGATTTTTTTCAAAACTTCATAGTAAAAGTATAAGTTTTAGCCGTAAAAGGAGTTCCTATGGGAAATTGCATTGTCAATATTTACAGAAATGCAACCTGAAGGTTTTGACACCCTTTAGAAAAAGGACGAACCTTCTATGCAAACCCCTGGTTAAACAACTTCCTACGAAGACACTGGTGACGTTTAACAAAGTCTGATTAGCAGCTGCAAGCTCATGAATACAGAATAAGTTTGGAAATATATTTCCGATATGCAGGTGATGTTTGTATATTGCTATCAAGAAGATGGAAATGACAATTCCAAAATTAAAATCGACAGGTTTTTAACAGATTCTTGTATGTCAAATTCAATGTTAAAATCTAAAAATGAGGTGGAGGAAGCCGTGTTTATTGTTTCTTTTAATTATAGATTTCCGGGTTACAATAATGGTATTTTATCAGAAAAGTTTGGATTGTTCACAAAAGAGCATCGTCATTATATCTGAACATTTGTGCAATGTTTCAACAGGAATAATAGCAATGTAAATAAACAGCATTATGCACATTTTCTTCAATCAAAGAATGCAAATGTATGTGTAGTTATCAAAGGTACCAGGCTTATAATTTAATACAGCAGACGCGCGTTTCTTCTACGCAGCACCCACGGTGAAAGTTAGAATGCCAAACAAGTGCAAAGTGTATAGTACATTTGGTGATAAAATAAAAATCTTAAAAAACAAACTTTTTTCTACTCAGTCATACAACTATATATATGCACAGTTTTGAGCTCGAGGCAGCTAAAAAAAGCTCAACGTGAGAATAAATTTTGTGTTCAAATGGACTATCCTTATAAGAAAATATGGAGATACCTGTGTCTATAAACTGCATTTAAGTGTATTGAAATGGTTATGATTGTAATGACTCACTTTATGTCTTTTGAAACCTTAATTCAAATTAAGAATGCCAAAAACTAATTGAAAATACAAATATATTCTAATGTCGAATTTATATCACATATATTAAATGACAATTGTTTGCAACTTATTTTACCTCTTAATATTACAAAATTGTTTCTATTCACTTTTAAATAGAGAATGATCTGATATCTTTAAAATATCTAGATTTTTTTGAATATTTGTTTGCATTTCTCAAAAAAATTCCTTATATAGTGTTTTGGTGCTAGTGTCACTTTTGTATTAATGTTTTTTATATTTTTTGCGCATTTACTTTGTCTAAAGAGAGTCTATATGCCATTTGTTTTCCTTGTATAAATTTGTTTTATATGAAATGATTAAGTTTGTAAAACTTCTGTACCCCAATTTTTTTCATTTCTATATAAAAAAGATGTGGTTTGATTGCAAATGAGACAACTCCTCACAAGACACCAAATGATTGATAAATTAACTGCTATAAGTCACCGAACGGCCTTCAACAATGAAGGAAAAACCCATACCGCACAATCAGCTATAAATGACCCCGAAATGACAAATGTGAAACAATTCAATAAAAAAGCCAACAGCTTTATTTATTTACAATAATCAATTAATGAACGAAAAACAAATATGTAACACAGAAACAAAAAACAACCATCGAAAGGTTCCTGTAATGTACGTATTACGTCGATCTGCATGTTTTGTTCACACATTGTTGTTGTCAACATAAATGAATAATATAGAAATGCCATACAAGTGATATATTAAGTCATTCATTTGTGTTTGAACCTTTTGAATTAGCCATTAGCGATAAAATATTGTAATGATGTGTTAATGTTACGCATAGAGGTTAAATTGAAAACTTCTAAATAATGGAACATTTTTCTTCTAATTCAGCGCAGTTTCTGGCAACTAAATGCAAATCATCTAGTTAAAATTAATTAAAAATATTCCTTTAAAATATAAAATGTTTTCCTTTTACAGTATCTAACATAGTGAATAAGTTACACCCACCTACACACCTATGTCTTCTATTTACTAGGGGACCATCCTCGTTATGAAATATGGAAATACCCGTTTCTATATTTAGACCTAGATGATTGCAATGAATCTATTTATATCTAACTGGTTTACGTCGTCAAGTTTAAGTTGTCAAATATGAGAATACGGATCATATATAAAATGACAACTATTTGAAACCTTTTTGCTCTTGATATAAAAATAAAATAGTTTCTTTCACGTCAACAAGCAATACTTGCGGTTAAATTTAATGTAAGAATTCATGATAAATTAATTTACATTTAAGAATAACATTTTTTATTCTAAAGTTTTTTTTGAAGCGTGTTACAATGATATGAAATATAATCCTCATGTTTCTTTCTTTCTGAGAATATTGTATGGTCTTAAACTATAAAGAAAATGTAACTTACCAACTTTATCATATCTTCGACTGTATTTGTTACAAAAACTGACTCTTCAAAGTTTCAAAAGTCTGTACTAAAGAAGCTCATCTCGTCTACACAAGAAAATTGTTTAAAAATCGTGTATTTTTCCGTCGTGTTTTGAATTCATAATTGTGTACATTTCAATGCACAGCATATATGACATACCGGTTTTCCGTTAGTTGTATTATGGTGGATTTATATTTAGATCTTTGAAATGAATCTATTAATAGCTTACTAGTTCCCTGTGTCAAAGTTAGATAATTAACAATAAAATGAGAAATCGAATCTATTTAAATAACGAGATGTATTTTAAATTTTACGCATCGGGAGGTACATGTATGATCATTGTGAGTTATAGGAACTGTATCGTTAATTTAATTTAAAATATGGTACGGGACGACTTCCGTATAGAATTTATAATGTATAAAATTGCTAGTAGAAATCTTCGTTGTATGTTTTGCAGTAATATTTTATATATTTATCTCCCATTCCACATGAATGATGACATATATATTGTTTTAGTATTTGTCTTGTTGCCACCTTCATATACGTGTTCCATATTTCCCATAGTTTATCTTTGGAATTAAGGTTTCCACAATTATAATTAAAACTGCTGTATATTTTATTCTTCCAACGCGCGTGTCGTCTACAAAAGACTCATCAGTGACGATTGAATAAGACAAAGTTAAAAGATCATACAGTGTACGAACAGCAATGAGGACCAAAAATTCCTAAAAGGTTTGCCAAATACAACTAAGTCAATATTTTCCTGAGGTAGAAAATGTCATCAGCCGACCAAACATACACTTCCATCTTAGGGACCATGCAATAATTATCAGGCAGGTGGGACCGGTGCTTATCTGGTTACGACAAAAAAGTCAATGTCCTATACTAATTTGGGCTGTAAAAAACTCAATGTCCTATGACTTAAATGCTGAAAAAAAGTATGTATCTATTACATTACATACTGTTCCGAAAAAGACTATATTCTAACTAGCCGAGCACATATTTGATATGACTCAATGTTATCTCAAGGGCATTCTTTGGTCTCATCTTTACCCAATGTAATCAGTCTGATTGTCTAATGAGGAATTGATAATTTTGATATCTAAATATAGGCTCAACAAATTTGTAGCTTGTATCATGTTTGTCAATTTTAAGGATTTAATTAAAAGATAAAAAAGCTAGAATTTTCAGTTGAGACTAATTTCAGAGATAATTTTTTAAAAGATCTAAAAATTTTCGAATCAACTTGGATTTTCGAATTACTGTATAACATGTATAAAAATCTCAATTGTATATTGCCTGATAGAATACCAGGTTGTTTGGTAATTTGGTGTAATGCTGTCAGACAAATGTATGGATTAAATTAATAGGTAAAAAAAGTTAAACATTTTCAGTTAAGGCTTAAATTAAGATAGTCACCTTTAAATATTTTATAACTTGGATTTTCATATGCTCTACAGCTATCACATTTATATATTGATCTTTCAGATTGGCAGATTGTTTGGTAGTTTTGTGTATTGCTGTCATTCTTACGGATTTAGTTAATTGGTAAAAAGCAAACATTTTCAGTTGAGGCTAAATTCAGATAGTCACCTCTAAAATTTATTATAACTTTTTCATATCAACTTGGAATCTCATTCATATATTGCACTTACAGAATGTCAGGTTGTTTGGTAGTTTGGTGTATTGCTGTCAAATTTATGGATTTCATAAATAGGGTAAAAAACAAATAAAATTTTCAGCTTAGGCTAAATCCAGATAGTCGTCTTAAAAAATTGGTATAACGTTTTCAAATCAACTATATAGTTATAAAACTCTACAGCTATTTTAATTTTATATTTATCTTACAGGTTATTTGGTAGTTTCGTTATTTCTGTCACATTCTATGATTTAAAAAAAATGTAAAAAAAACATGTCTGACTTTGCTTTAAAAAGATAATAATATCTTTCTTTAAAAGTAGAATTTTGAAGTAACATTGGATATTTGAAAGAAAAACATGCTCTGTTATTGAGACAATAATGATAATTCAGCATATAATAAATTGTTAACTAGTGTAAGATAATAAAGTGTAAGATAATAAATTGTTAACTAGTGTAAGATAATAAAGTGTAAGATAATAAATTGTTAACTAGTGTAAGATAATAAAGTGTAAGATAATAAATTGTTAACTAGTGTAAGATAATAAAGTGTAAGATAATAAATTGTTAACTAGTGTAAGATAATAAAGTGTAAGATAATAAATTGTTAACTAGTATAAGATAATAAAATGTAAGATAATAAATTGTTAACTAGTGTAAGATAATAAAATGTAAGATAATAAATTGTTAACTAGTGTAAGATATAGTGTCCCTGAATTTAAATGATTCTTTTTTTTTTTAATAAGGAGGGTATTTTGAAAATTGTATACAAATTGGATATTTATAGTTGATAAAAATTTTGATTGTTAACAATTAGTTTGAATAAATCTTCATGTCCTATGGTCACAAAAGTGGGGGAAAAGTGGTGACCCTATGCCTAAAAGTGGATGAAAAATGTGTTTGTCCTACTATGGTTTGCACCAGTCGTACCTGCTTGATAAATATTGCACAGTCCCTTAGTTCCTTGGTTAGTGATGAAAAGCTATCAGTCACATTAGTAATCATACTTATTATGCACGGAGTTAAGAATATAACAGTCTATTAGAAAATAAACAGTATTGTTCAAATGACAACCCTTAGCAATGTCCATTAGAAGGCCATGGGGTTTTAACCCATTGATAATATGTGAAAGTAAATCTTATTGATCTGATTGTTTTCGAATTTGTAATTATTACATCATCAGTCATATCCAGAAAATAAAAGATGTATTGATTAAGAGTTCAAAGCCTAGAGGTATTTGACAATTTGAACTTAAATTCAGTGACAAGGCTTTTCTTTTCTTTAAAGAAATCTTCGTCGCCAGCTTTACTATAACAAAAAGTAGAAACATTCCAAGAGATAATCATAATTCATAATAATATAATGCTTTTGGTCTTAAAAAAGTATATTTTTGGGCAAACATATTGTTTTTTTAATCTATTATATTTTATTAAAATCAGTACATTTGTTAGTTGGAAAAGCTCATGTTGCTATTTCATTTCATTCCATCATTTTCACAAGCTGCAAGTAGCGCAAATCAGAAATCAGACCGATACAGTGGAAATTCTTGGATCAAATAAGTCACGTTCTTTCTTCAATTACTTGCTTTTATCATTCTGCAACTAAATAATTTGGTACTATCATGGTCTGTAATATGTCATATAACAATAAGCCACCTAAACCCGCATGCGCAGGGTTTCCGCTGGCGGTCGCCATTTTCGCAATTTGCGAAAAAATAATAATTGTGGCGATTAAAATTCGTCATTGGCGAAAGAATTTGGCGAAAGAAATATATAAAACGATTTATTTTCAGCCATCTTGTTTATTTACTTTTTTCGGGTTTCTCTGACTTTACCGATCAGACAATACTCGGAATTCACCTTGAACTCGTTAAGATTTTGACAGAAAATCAATAATCAGCTGATTGCATTCATAGATCATTCGTAGCTATCGACATCAAAGGACTAATTAATAAAGGTGTTGATTGTTATGATATAACAAAATGATGTGATTAAATGGCTTCTGTCACATGTCACAAAATGGAACTATTAACCACTTTGCGACGCACGTGTTTGAAGCAAAATGTTTACGCTGCCTCTCCTTCTTTTAATGATAGTCCAGAAAAATTGTTGTTATGACGAAAAATGTTCAAAAGCAAGAAAGGTCTCTGATTTAAAACTTTATCATTTAACTTTCATATAGATCATTGATTTGAGTGGGTACTCCAAAGTCGTTTCAGTGACACACGTGTTTCAAGTATATAGTTTTACTTATTTACGATGGTCTAGAAAAGAAAACTGTCGTTATGAAGAAATCTATTCAAAAAGTTTGGCATGAGAGTAACCCTTCAATGTAATGACTACACCTTACACGAGGGATCAATTCTTGCTTCGTTTTGTTGTAAAAACGACTTCTTATTTAGGGGGGGGGCTGGAAAAAAGGAAAATTTTAAAAGAAAAATATATTGTGTTATTTGGCGAAAAAAAATAATAAAGTGGCTAAAAATATATTGTTTTGGCGAAAGAGGTGGCGAAAAAAATAATTGACCCAGGGGAAACCCTGCGCATGCGTCTGTATATAAAGGCAACAGTAGTATACCGATGTTCAAAACTCATAAATCGATAGAAAAAAACCAAATCCGGGTCACAAACCAAAACTGAGGGAAACGCTTTAAATACAAGAGAATGACGACACAACATTAAAATGTAACACACACAGAAACGAACTAAGCATTAGACAAAATCCGATGAGAATAACAAATATAACATCAAAACTAAATACATGAATTTGGGATAGAAAAGTACCGTGACACGTCTTATAATAATGTGAATTCACACTCAAATATAAGAGAAAACAAACGACACAAAAGAAACACAACGTTAAAATGTAACACACACAGAAACGAACTATAATATAACAATGACCATATTCCTGACTTGGTACAGGACATTTAAAAAAGAAATAAAAATGGTGGGTTGAACCTGGTTTTGTGGAATGCCAAACCTCCCTGTTTTATGGCCAGGTTAAATATAACATTAAAAATGACAACACAACATTATAGGACTACAATACAAATAAATAGGAGAACACAATTTACAAAGAAATACACGAATTATAGCTAACAAAAGGCACCAGGTTTAAAATTTAATAAGCCAGAAGTGCGTTTTGTCCACACAAGACTTACTAGTGACGCCCAGATACAAAAGTTTGAAAGCCAGAACAAGTACAAAGTTGAACAGCATCGAGGACCAAAAGTTCAAAAAAGTTGTACTAAAAACGGCCAGTGTTTTCTGTTAGGTTTCAGAACATCCCTATTATTTAGAATAATTTATACTTTTGCAAACAAATAATACCCCTCTATAGAAAGATAAACCCTCTATACAGGTATAATCACCATATAGAGGGTTTGTTAAATTTTATAAAATGACTATATAAAAGATATACATGATAAAACGGAAGTATTAACTAATTACAGAAAACATCCGGATACATTACATAACCCGACAAAATCCAATGCAATCCAACATAAAAAATAGACACACCGAATAAGTCAAAGCCTCAACACAAAGTTAAATGTTATTATTATCAAACATATAAATATCAATATTTTGAAACAAATTCACTACCAGATCAGCGTATTTTTGAAGATATTAATATTTCGAAATTTGATAAAGATCAAAATGTTCTTCCCAAGTAGTTTAAATACTAGTCGAACAAGCTTAACATTACCGATTGTACATGTTCTGTTGTAGCGATTGTTGTATTACATGAACATAAGTCCAAAAAGTTAAATCACAAAAATACTGAACTTAGAGGAAAATCAATTCGGAAAGTCCATAATGACATGGCAAAATTAAAATACAAAACGCATCAAAAACGAATGGACAAGAACTGTCATATTCCTGATTTGGTAACAGATTGCTTTACGATATCGATCTAGCAGTTTTTACAGGATGTGTTTCATTTTGTCTATGTATATTTGTTCCACCTAACAAAAGTTCCACTTGAAACTTCGTAATATTAAGTAAAAATTTCACAGGCACCAAAGCCCAAACAATTCAGTTATCATGTCTTTTATATTACTAATTTTTAGGTTACTAACTCCCAATCGATAATGTTTTCGCATCCGTATTAATTTTACATTTAACATTTTTGTTTGGTCGATAACAATGCTGCTTTGATCCGTATTTGACCAAAATAACTGACGCAACTCGAGTCAACCATTTTTGCAAAAGAGGGGCCAAATATACCATAGGGACAATCATAGATAAAAAATAAACTGACAACGCAATGGCTAAAATAGAGAAAGACGAACATACATAAAATAGTACACACGACACAGCATAGAATACTAAAGACTAAGCAACAATAATCCTCACCAAAAAACTGGGGGTTATGTCAGGTGCTCCGGAAGGGTAAGCATATCCTGATACACATATTGAATCCATCGTGTTGCTCATGCTATTACAAACTGGTAAATGATCTTTTACAATCGGGAAAAGGGGAGGGGTTGTAGTTATGACATGCGGAACATATCCGCAAATTGCTAGTATAATGTCATCATTGTTTGGCCTAGACGAAGTTCTTGTCAGTATGATTGTTTCAGCCAATTGTAATGTCTCTGCTTCTTTCATCTGTTTGTGTTTGTCTGAATTTAAATTGAAATTGAAATCAATGAAAAGAATGATTGTTATTGGTAGCTTCATATAAATCATTCTGACGTGTGGTGTTAAAAAAATATTCAATAATTGCTTGTTATACCGTACTTACAACTTATCAACCATCTAAGTGCTCCATTCATTGCTATCTTCATATCTAATAAAAATATTGTCACAATTATCTATCAACTGTTTCTCTATATCAAAGTTTTCCCATCTACAAGCATTGTTTATTGCTTCCTTTATATCAAATAATTCATTGTATAGCAAAATTTGATGCAGGAATGCATATATTAAATGTGAAATTTCATTTAAAAGAACAAATTTATAAGAATATAACTAATAAATATCAATAATTTCACGGTAGATTAATTTTGGTTGTTTTTTAAATGTTTTTAAATTTGCATTTTAAGTGGAAGTAACTCTAAAACAGTCCATTTTCTGAAGGAATCTACATGGAATTTTCCTATTTTGTATTTTAGCCAGAAAAAACGTACAGTGACCCTATCTTTCTTTTCCTAATTTTTTTTTTACAAATCTATCATTTTGTTTAGTTTCTAATCACAAAACAATGTTTTTTCCTGTATAATCTATACAAAATGTGTCATTTTGTCATAACCTGTAGCTTGAGAAAATGCGCGGTGACCTATTATTTTTATCATATTTTTGAACATATATCAATAGATACTACGTTTTGGCAAAGTATGAACAAATTCTATCATTTCTATTTTAGACTCCCATACCACCTTAAACCATTTCACTGTGTCCTGAAGATAGAAGAAATTCTCCTGAGTGACACTTTGATATCAGTTACTGAACAGTAGCTCTTTGGTCATCTGTTCATATCTGATATATATAAATCTAAAATAAACTAACAACATCATGGAAAGAATGGTCGTCATTGCTTCAGTCATATAAATCAGTATAATGTCTTCCATGTTCGGCAAATATTTCATGCTTGCTATTTTGCCGTACTTACAAGCTTCGCGTACCATACAAATGCACTATTCATTCAAATATTGTTTTGCCAACATTCTCTAACAACCATTTTACTACATCTTGTTTTTCCATAAATAAGATTGATTGGTTGATTGGTTGCTTAACGTCCAGTCAAAATTGTCTGTCAACCATTTCACCCACAATCATTGATAAAAAAAAAACAGTTTTGGCATTCAGCATGACATTTGCGGTTGTGTTTTATTCCTGCTTGGTTGATAATACATGCATAACAATAGGTAATTAGCAAAAATCTATCCTCTGCATTCGACACTATCGACCATCCAATCCTGATCAATCGGTTAGAATAGTATTACGGCATAACTGGCTCAGCGCTGTCATGGATGAGATCCTATCTTGAAAGTCGAACTCAACGTGTAGCAATTGGCTCCGTATTGTCAGATGTAATAAACTTTAAATATGGCGTTCCACAAGGTTCGGTATTGGGACCCCGATTGTATTGTATTTTTGCAAAACCGATCAGTGAAATATGTCGGCGACACAACTTTAGCTATCATGGGTATGCTGATAACACGCAAGTCTACCTAGTTATCAAACCACTCGATAATTGGGACAACATATATTCCCGTCTAGAGACTTGTTTAGCTGACATTAGTAAATGGATGTGCCTAAACATGCTGAAACTGAACCAAGACAAAACGGAACTGATCTTATTTTCACCAAAAAATCGTGTAAAGGAATTTTCGAATTGTCATCTGTTATTTGATGGATCAATAGTAAGCAATGCATCTGTGGTAAAAAATCTTGGTGTTTATTTTGATAGAACGTTAAGCATGGAAAAGCAGGTCAATGGCATCACGAAGTCGTGCTTCTTCCAAATTAGGAACATTGGTAGAATTCGGCAATATATCACTGAGGATGCCTGTAAAACTTTAGTCTGCTCGCTCGTCACGTCACGTCTAGACTACGGAAACGCTCTGCTTTATGGAGTAAATACTAGCTTAGTCAATAAGTTACAGCGAGTACAGAATACGGCAGCCATGCTCGTTAAACGTACCAAAAAACACCAGTTCTTGTGTCTTTTCATTGGATCCCGGTGCAGTACCGAATACATTATAAACTTCTTTTGTATGCTTTCAAAATCCTGCATGGCCTAGCGCCCGTCTATCTTGAGGAACTCATTAGTGCCTATCAACCATCAAGATCTCTTAGATCGGAAAATGCCATGCAGCTTATGTACGCACCAAAACTGCATTGATTGTTTTATGTTAAGCGCTTAGGGTAATTTTAATTAGATAATGCGCTATATAAATATTGTAAATAATAATATTGTAAATAATAATAAAAAAACGAGAAAAACATTTTTTGAAGCAAAATAAAATTGTCAAAACGAACAGCAGACACCAAACGTTTCTTGTTTATAAATTTGCATATTCGAGATGAAAATATACGTTATTACATTTGGAATATAATGCTTGTTTTATTTTGCCATTTTAGTCTATCATGGCCATCCGAATATCTATATATAGGGAAATCATTTTTCTACGTTCATTAATGTTGGAGTTTACCATGCCTTTCAGTAAACCACTTTTGTATACTTTTTTATTCGTCATATTATTTATATTTGAATATACTTTGAATTGCCCCTTTAATATTGTTGTGGAGGGAAAGTTATAATAAAAGCCTTTGATAAAAGAGGGACAAAAGAAACCAAAGGGACAGTCAAACTCATAAATCGAAAATAAACTGATAACGCCATGGCTATAAATGAAAAAGAAAAACAGACAAACAATAGTACACATGACACACCATAGAAAACTAAAGAATAAACAACACGAACCCCACCAAAAACTAGGGGTGATCTCAGGTGCTCCGGAAGGGTAAGCAGATCTTGCTCCTCATGTGGCACCCGTCGTGTTGCTTATGCGATCACAAATATGATAAATAGTCTAATTCGATAGATCACATTCATGAAAGGGAAGGAGATTGTAGTTACGACGTAAGGAACACATCCGATATCATTTGTGAAACGGTTATTCCATTACGGTCAACCAACTCGTGATGGCGTCCGTAAAATTTACGAACGGATGATTTCAACTTCACCATTTGGAACTCTTGGTTTAATAGCTTCCTTGTGAGCAGCAACCCTTTATCAAGAAAATCATGATAGGAAATGCAACACGGTAATATCGTATCAATAGAGATATAAACACCGTATGCAGGTGCTGCTGAAATGTTGCTAATTAGAAATGGAAAGTTCACAATTGGAAAGCTGAAACCATCTCTTTAGTCGTAAAGTTTTGTTTTCAACCAACCCTCAATGTCAATATCTAGATGTAAGTCAAGATATGAGGCCGACTTAACTTTATCTGTTGTATCCTTTATCTCTAGTTCGATGGAATAGATGCGTTCAATATAGTCACCAAATTTTAGTTATTTAGTGAAAGAACATCATCTATACAGCGGAAAGTCGAGTTCAATTAAATCGCTTACTTTTCATCTTTATTCCTGTATGAATCCAGCCTCAATAATAAAAAAAACAAGTCGGCAAGTAGAGGGGCACCATTTGTTCCCATTGGAATGCCGACATTCTGTTGAGAAACACGTCCTTCGAACGTAACAAATATGTTGTCAATCAAGAAATCAAGTATCTTGATAATATCAGTTTCAGAGACTTTTTTGTTTGAATCAGAGTGATCCTTTACAAACTAGGATTTATCCCTCCCGAAGACAAGATACTTGTATCTACGTTGGAATTTAGAATGGCCGTTTCAGAATTGAAACGATTATGTCGCTGTAGTGTTCGTGTTGCTTATTCTTTTGTTTTCTTTGTTGTGTCTTGTCTTGTATAGATTTAGGAAGATGTGGTATGAGTGCCAATGAGACAACTCTCCATCCAAATAACAATATATAAAAGTATACCATTATAGGTCAAGGTACGGCCTTCGACACGGAGCCTTGGCTTACACCGAACAGCATGCTATAAAAGACCCCAAAAATTACTAATATAAAACCACTCCAAAAAACCAACGGTCTAATTTACTTTTATTAGTCTCTTTGTCATATCCCTTTTTAGCCATGGCGTTGTCAGTTTATTTTTGATCTATGAGTTTGAATGTCGCGTTGGTATATTGTTCGCTTCTTTTATGGGTAACTTTATTATTTTTGATACCCCAAAGAGGGACGAACAATACCAGAGGGACAGTCAAACTCATAGATCGAAAATAAACTGACAACGCCATGGCTAAATATACAAAGACAAACATAAAACAATGGCACTAGAGACACAACATAGAAAACTAAAGACTAATCAACACAAACATAAGCATTTCAAAATGATAATAACGTCACAGCATTCACATTCCCGATTTTAAGAAGTTTTTAAGCACTCAGGACGTTTTAGAGTTCATTGTGTTGACAAAATGTAAACCCAGAATGCTTTCGATTGTCTATGTTGATACTGTTTGCCTCTACTTGTTGTATTGATTTGTCTCTTCTTAGTTGACTAAACATTTGACAATTTGCTTACGTCTGTCGTTTTGAGTTTTTCTTATCAAACAAATACATTCACTAATTTCAGGATTAACGTTCTCGTTATGAAATAAAAATCTATAAATTAACTAGTTATCAAACAGTGATACCTTGTGATTATGTTTTTCTTAAATCAATATCTTTTGAAAGAGATTTTGTAAATTGAAAGCGGCTCTTATTCAAGGTCCTTATAAAACAACAGTTTTTTTATTGTTTGAAGGCTTGGAGATTCTGGTTTGAAGAACGTAGTTTGTGAAAAAAATAAATATTCCTTATTCAAAATTTGCATGATTTCTCCAATAAAATCCTAACTATTGCGTAAGCTGTTGAATATCTGTGTAATAGAATACTACGGGTTTATATGATTTCACAGAACACACCATTGTGTTACTCATGAAAGAGCAAATCTAGTAATTTGTCTAGTCGTTTGATGTTTTTGAGCCTTTAATATTGCCATTTTATAAAGGATTTTCTGGATTGAATTTCTCTATGAGTTCGGTATTTTTTTATATTTCATTTTAGTTGTTTAGATAGACAATTAGCCATAGGTATCATGGCATTCGGTCACTTTAAAAGATGTATTCATATTGAATTCATTTATAATAAACAATGTTGAATATACTACACTTAATTGGGTGTATTGTACTTCTACTAAGGCCGTGTTCAAATTGACCTAAACTCGGTGTTGTGTTAGTGTAAACTGAACATAATTACGTTTCCATTGATAAAAATTAATGTTTACATGTAGTTTTAATCATGTTTTATCTACATGCAGTCGATAGTCGATGTAGGCCTCGTGTAGGTTAAGTGTACACAAAACTAAGCATTCAGAACTTTAATTTTCCCATGTATATTTTAAAGAGAAACGATTTTTATATAAAATTGATACTTATAACACTTAATAATAAAGTTCTAAACAGAAATATTTGTCTAAACTTGCTATATTCATTTGTTATAAAAGCACTTTACGTAGCCTTATTAACTCCTTATCAAGACTCATCCATCATAATTGCCGAACACATCATTCATTTGAAAAGGCCTTCCCGAATCGACTGGACTTACACACAGACAGAAATATTTGCCACGGGTCTTTACTCAAACAACGATTCACTCGTAAATGCATTACTGAAAAAGGGTGAGGTTAATTGTTTGTTTGTGTCTCAGACCCGTTGAAATACAATTAGAAACAAAAAAACATTACCCCTCTTCCTTTGCCAAATACTCCTTAGAGAAAAAATACCATTTGAAACAAACAGAAAAGATATAAATGTAGTGATCCTTAACATCGCAATTCTTTTTCTTCGTCTGTAAGCACGATGATGCAGCCTTTGTTTTTAATGCGTAATTGATATAAAAAAGAAGATGTGGTATGATTGCCAATGAGACAACTGTCCACAAGAGACCAAAATGACACAAAATGTACAGGTAGCTAAACAAGGTGTATAGATGTGAACAAATTTAATGTCAAACTTATGTACATTACATTAAACCAAATGTAAACATGTTTACTGTACACGGCGTTTGGTGTGAACACGGCATAATATTACAGTACTGGAAATTCGATAAGGTCTTGATTAAATTGGAGGATTATATTCTCTATTAATTTGCATATTAAATATTACAGTTATTCCTAAGTCGTTTTCAGCAACTATATCCTGGTTTGCAAAATGATTTTTTTTTCTAATTAGAGAAATATATGGATTTGTTACATTAATTGAGTTTTAATTTGATTTTTGCATTTTAATTATTGAATTTATATTCCTTTTTGTAATGGTGCTAGTCTATCAATGATGCACTATCGTTTTACATAAAACAACTTTTTCCGTGTTATTGCAAGGAATTAACCCTAAACTATATGAGAAATTGTAAAATTTTATTTTCAATTACTATAGGATTGTCTTTTATTAGCAGCAACGGACATTTGCACTGTATAAGGTTTCAATGAATTATTCGATTTTAATCTAACTATTGATGCAATTTGTATACCTTTTACTTTCGGCACACGATAGGTGTCAACGCTTAAAGTCATATGAAACTTCAAATTTAAAAAAAAATATGCATGTGTTTTTTATAACTAAATGGCTAATTTTTATTTTAAAACTTATGTAGATATACTTTTGTCTTAAGAAAATTCTATAATTAATTGCTTGCTAATAGCAAAAAATTAGCCGATATTCTTTCCGTATGCAGCGTGACCTTTCTCGTAAAAATCCGTTAACCGCAATACGCAAGTGCGAATGAAAAACCAAACGTAAACATCGCTCCGTCTTCAATATAAACTATATCTTATTGTACCTGTTATACACGTGCTTACCTCAACATCCATGCTTTTTTATTGATTGTTTACAAACGGGTGACAATCGTTAAACTTCGGCTTCAAAACACGATCATTTATTAGCTGCCATATTTTCACAACACTAACCGGTTGAAATATTTTTTGACGATTATACGAAATTTATGAGAAAAAAATTTGAATTCGTGCACAGAAGACTAAGTTTTATGATAGATGTATGCACTGATTCAAGAATTGTATTAATGTTATTTTTCACCGGTCACTCCTTTCATATGACTTTAAGTATCTCACATCATTCCTTACTTCTACCTTTTGAATTAATTTATAACATACCAAGTATAATAATTTTGTTTATATATTATAAAATGAAAATATTAAACAAAACAAAAAACAAAAAAAAAAAACTCCAAGTCAATAAAAAATAAGGGAAGTAAATAAAAAATGACAAAATCTAATGTTATTAATAATGGTACCCATGGAAAATAATTTCAACTTCGTACTTTTTTTGGCCTTTTAATCATTTTTTGATTCGAGGGTCAATGATGAGTCTTTTGTAGACGAAACGCGCGTCTGGCGTATATATAAAATTTTAATCCTGATATCTATGATGAGTTTATTTTGGTATTGTACCGACATTTTCAGGTGGTTTAATCCTGTTTTATAGCTAGATAAACATCGAAAAGTGACAACATTGGGTCAGCTATACAACAGACACACAATGGATTCATCTTGCAATAATTGGGATCAAAATTGTGTAAACATACAGCACATGCATACTACATAACTTACCAAAATATGCAAACAAACATGCAAATTGATTTAACAAAGACTCCAACGAAAAAGTAATATTTATGTATGCAAGACATGAGTTAGGAAATAAGTTATGCTTTAGTTCGGAACACATTTAAGTTTTATTTGTAAAAGAGGAAAGAAAAATACAAGACGGACAGTCAAACTGTGTTAGAGTTTTAACATACAATCTAAGACTCTTTCATCTTGCAATAGTATTAAAACATTTTACTTTTCTACACTTTACACCAGTATTCCCCAATCCAAACTAAAAGACAAATTGAATGAGTTGGTATTGCTTTGTTTCATAAAAGCAATGGCCAACGTAGATACAAGTATTTTGTCTTAGGGAGGGATAAATCCTTTTTTGTAAAGGATCACACCGATTCAAAAAAAAAAGTTAGCTTAATTTCTTGATTGACATCATGTTTGTTTCGTTTTGAGGACGTTTTTTTTTCAACAGACTGTCGGCATTCCAATGGGAACCAATTGAGCCCCTCTTCTTGCCGACTTGTTTCTTTATTATTATGAGGCTGACTTCATAAAGGAACTTTTTAGGAAGAAAAATAAGAGGATAGCAATATCCTTTAATTTTACGTTCCGCTATATAGATGATGTTCTCTCACTAAATAATTCAAAATTTGGTGACTATGTTGAACCAAATATCCCATCAAACTAGAGATGAAGGATACAACAATTAAGTCGGACTCATATCTTGACTTACATCTAGGAATTGACAATAAGGGTCGGTTGAAAACAAAACTTTACGACAAAAGAGATGATATCAGTCTCCCAATTGGGAACTACACATTTCTAATAAGCAACAATTCAGCACCACCTGCAAACAGAGCATATAACTCCCAATTGAAACGATATTTCCGTTCTTGCATTTCTATCATCCTTTCCTTGATAGAGGAAAGCTATGAAAGAAAGAGTTCCAAGTGATGAAGTTGAAATCATCCCTTCGTTAATTTTACGGACACCATCACGAGTTGGTTGACCATAATAGAATAACCGTTTCACAAATGATATCGGATATGCTACTTACGTCGTAACTACAATCCCCTTCCCTTTTCATGAATGTGTCTTACCAACTTACACTATTTAAAGGGTTTGTAAAAACATGAGCAACACTACGGGTGCCACATGTGGAGCTGGATATGCTTACTCTTCCAGGCACCTGAGGTAACCCCCAGTTTTTGGTGGGTTTCGAGTTGCTCAGTCTTTAGTTTTCTATATTGTATTTTTGTGTACTATTCTTTGTCTGTTTGTCTTTCATTTTGGCTATGGCGTTATCGGTTTGTTTTCGATTTATAGGTTTGAACCTCCCATATTATTGATGTATGCAACAGCCGTGGTGTTGTCTGTTAAAACTTTAACATGGTTATGTTTTATTTTTTCCCTAAACGATTGCACAGCAAATTTAATAGCTAAAATTTCTAAATAATTGATGTGCTTTTCTCTTTCTTTTTCTGTCCATTGTCCACCTATCTTTTCTTGCTCTAATACAGCCCCTATCCTAATCCAGAGGCATCAGTCTCAATTATGAAACCAGGATTTTCTCGAGAAATTTTCCTGTTTTGTGTAAATATATTTAAAGACCACCAATTTAGTTCATATTTCATTGACTGCGTTATAACCAAATAAGAATCAAAATTTCCATTTGATTTTTTTAAGAGCATTAGCTTTTTCATTTTCTAAATTCCTGTAAAATAATTTACCAATATTTACTGCAGAAAAACATGAAACTATCAAGCCAATTACTTTTGCCACATTACTAATTTTGTCTATATCTTTTAAATATAGTTTTTTTGCATTCTTCTGCAATGCGTTCTTTTTTATCAAGTGGCAAAGTAACAATCATTTCTTCAGAATCCATGATATTTCCTATAAATGTAATCTTTTTAGAAGGTTCAAATACTGATTTTTCAGGATGAATCATAAAACCTAAGTTTTCCATAAGTGAAATTGTTTCTTGGACATTATCTTTACATTCTTTATGTGTATCAGCACATAGCAGACTATCATCAATATAGCCAGCATTAGTATAACCAAAATTTCTCAACCTAGAAGAAACTGGTTTCATAATTTTTGTAAAATATCGTCCCATTAAAAATCTCAAGTCTTTTTGATGTTCTTGTGCTACAGGCACACTATATTATGCATGTCTCAAATCGACACTAGCCATGTACGTGTTTTTATTCACTAGTCTCAGTGCAATTTCAAAAGTGTCCATTTTAAAATGATGGTATGGAACAAATTCATTAAATCTTTTCAAATTAAGGTAGATAGGGTGTCTTCCTCCATCTTGGATTTGGAAAAACCAGAAAAACCAAGGTCTAGATCTTTAATAGAATGTGCAAATATTTAGAGTAGTAGAGGTAATTCATGTGTAAGAACTTCCACTTCGATATAGAAAATGACATGTTTCATCATATGTATGGTTGTATTCTACCAAAAAAAAGAAAACTTTTGTTTAATCAATTTTTTTCCATTTTTGCCAAATAAGGGGAGGCAAATCAAATGCAAGGGAAGATTCAGATTAAGGTTATTTTACAATAGAATGTGTTAGGAATTAACCTATTTTATAATGTAGCAAGAAAACGGGGCTGGTTACCCCATTGTTTCTTTTTCTAAACTGAACGCATACTATTAAAGCCATCTTCTCATACGTTATCTCAAAATTCTATGGCGTAGATTACGCTTTCTGCATAAAATTGGGTTTTCCATGCATAATCTATACAAAATTTGTCAATTTTGAACACCGTGTAGCGAGAAAGTAAGCACAGGGACCCATTCTTTTTTTTTAAAAGCATGATTTAAACTTCATTTTGGCAAATTATTAAAAAATTCTATAGATTATGATTTAGACACCCCATCTTCCTTAAGTATCATTCTATATTCCCCATTAGGTTTGGGTCTTAAAAATATAGGTGACAAAAACTGTTCCTTTTGATAAGGAACTTTTACAAGAACTTTAATGTCTAATAGTTTTTGTATTTCTTTCTGTATAATTAAATTAAATTGAGAACGGAAATGGGTAATGTGTCAAAGAGACAACAACCCGACCTTAGAGAAGACAACAGCAGAAGGTCACCAACAAGTCATCAATGCAACGAGAAATTCCCGCACCCGGAGGCGTCCTTCAGCTGGCCCCTAAACAAATATATATACTACTTCAGTGATAATGAACGCCATGCTAAACTCCAAATTGTACACAAGAAACTAAAATTAAAAATTATACAAGACTAACAAAGGCCAGAGGCTCCTGACTTGGGACAGGCGCAAAAATGCGGCGGGGTTAAACATGTTTATGAGATCTCAACCCTCCCCCTATACCTCTAGCCAATGCAGAAAAGTAAACGCATAACAATACGCACATTAAAATTCAGTTCAAGAGAAGTCCGAGTCTGATGTCAGAAGATGTAACCAAAGAAAATAAACAAAATGACAATAATACATAAATAACATCAGACTACTAGCAGTTAACTGACATGCCAGCTACAGTTGTTTCTTTTGCATTAAAATTGAACTGATAACTAGTCGAATTTTCAAAAAAAATTTGATCGTTTTCCAGTTCTAAATGACAATTTTCTACAATATCTAACATTTTGCCATCAGATGCACATTTTTTCCACTCATGGATAAAATATTTCAACCTACCTGCTTCAAACTGCTAGTAGTCTGATGTTATTTATGTATTATTGTCATTTTGTTTATTTTCTTTGGTTACATCTTCTGACATCAGACTCGGACTTCTCTTGAACTGAATTTTAATGTGCGTATTGTTATGCGTTTACTTTTCTGCATTGGCTAGAGGTATAGGGGGAGGGTTGAGATCTCATAAACATGTTTAACCCCGCCGCATTTTTGCGCCTGTCCCAAGTCAGGAGCCTCTGGCCTTTGTTAGTCTTGTATAATTTTTAATTTTAGTTTCTTGTGTACAATTTGGAGTTTAGCATGGCGTTCATTATCACTGAAGTAGTATATATATTTGTTTAGGGGCCAGCTGAAGGACGCCTCCGGGTGCGGGAATTTCTCGTTGCATTGATGACTTGTTGGTGACCTTCTGCTGTTGTCTTCTCTAAGGTCGGGTTGTTGTCTCTTTGACACATTACCCATTTCCGTTCTCAATTTAATTTAATTATACAGAAAGAAATACAAAAACTATTAGACATTAAAGTTCTTGTAAAAGTTCCTTATCAAAAGGAACAGTTTTTGTCACCTATATTTTTAAGACCCAAACCTAATGGGGAATATAGAATGATACTTAAGGAAGATGGGGTGTCTAAATCATAATCTATAGAATTTTTTAATAATTTGCCAAAATGAAGTTTAAATCATGCTTTTAAAAAAAAAGAATGGGTCCCTGTGCTTACTTTCTCGCTACACGGTGTTCAAAATTGACAAATTTTGTATAGATTATGCATGGAAAACCCAATTTTATGCAGAAAGCGTAATCTACGCCATAGAATTTTGAGATAACGTATGAGAAGATGGCTTTAATAGTATGCGTTCAGTTTAGAAAAAGAAACAATGGGGTAACCAGCCCCGTTTTCTTGCTACATTATAAAATAGGTTAATTCCTAACACATTCTATTGTAAAATAACCTTAATCTGAATCTTCCCTTGCATTTGATTTGCCTCCCCTTATTTGGCAAAAATGGAAAAAAATTGATTAAACAAAAGTTTTCTTTTTTTTGGTAGAATACAACCATACATATGATGAAACATGTCATTTTCTATATCGAAGTGGAAGTTCTTACACATGAATTACCTCTACTACTCTAAATATTTGCACATTCTATTAAAGATCTAGACCTTGGTTTTTCTGGTTTTTCCAAATCCAAGATGGAGGAAGACACCCTATCTACCTTAATTTGAAAAGATTTAATGAATTTGTTCCATACCATCATTTTAAAATGGACACTTTTGAAATTGCACTGAGACTAGTGAATAAAAACACGTACATGGCTAGTGTCGATTTGAGACATGCATAATATAGTGTGCCTGTAGCACAAGAACATCAAAAAGACTTGAGATTTTTAATGGGACGATATTTTACAAAAATTATGAAACCAGTTTCTTCTAGGTTGAGAAATTTTGGTTATACTAATGCTGGCTATATTGATGATAGTCTGCTATGTGCTGATACACATAAAGAATGTAAAGATAATGTCCAAGAAACAATTTCACTTATGGAAAACTTAGGTTTTATGATTCATCCTGAAAAATCAGTATTTGAACCTTCTAAAAAGATTACATTTATAGGAAATATCATGGATTCTGAAGAAATGATTGTTACTTTGCCACTTGATAAAAAAGAACGCATTGCAGAAGAATGCAAAAAAACTATATTTAAAAGATATAGACAAAATTAGTAATGTGGCAAAAGTAATTGGCTTGATAGTTTCAAGTTTTTCTGCAGTAAATATTGGTAAATTATTTTACAGGAATTTAGAAAATGAAAAAGCTAATGCTCTTAAAAAAATCAAATGGAAATTTTGATTCTTATTTGGTTATAACACAGTCAATGAAATATGAACTAAATTGGTGGTCTTTAAATATATTTACACAAAACAGGAAAATTTCTCGAGAAAATCCTGGTTTCATAATTGAGACTGATGCCTCTGGATTAGGATAGGGGCTGTATTAGAGCAAGAAAAGATAGGTGGACAATGGACAGAAAAAGAAAGAGAAAAGCACATCAATTATTTAGAAATTTTAGCTATTAAATTTGCTGTGCAATCGTTTAGGGAAAAAATAAAACATAACCATGTTAAAGTTTTAACAGACAACACCACGGCTGTTGCATACATCAATAATATGGGAGGTTCAAACCTATAAATCGAAAACAAACCGATAACGCCATAGCCAAAATGAAAGACAAACAGACAAAGAATAGTACACAAAAATACAATATAGAAAACTAAAGACTGAGCAACTCGAAACCCACCAAAAACTGGGGGTTACCTCAGGTGCCTGGAAGAGTAAGCATATCCAGCTCCACATGTGGCACCCGTAGTGTTGCTCATGTTTTTACAAACCCTTTAAATAGTGTAAGTTGGTAAGACACATTCATGAAAAGGGAAGGGGATTGTAGTTACGACGTAAGTAGCATATCCGATATCATTTGTGAAACGGTTATTCTATTATGGTCAACCAACTCGTGATGGTGTCCGTAAAATTAACGAAGGGATGATTTCAACTTCATCACTTGGAACTCTTTCTTTCATAGCTTTCCTCTATCAAGGAAAGGATGATAGAAATGCAAGAACGGAAATATCGTTTCAATTGGGAGTTATATGCTCTGTTTGCAGGTGGTGCTGAATTGTTGCTTATTAGAAATGTGTAGTTCCCAATTGGGAGACTGATATCATCTCTTTTGTCGTAAAGTTTTGTTTTCAACCGACCCTTATTGTCAATTCCTAGATGTAAGTCAAGATATGAGTCCGACTTAATTGTTGTATCCTTCATCTCTAGTTTGATGGGATATTTGGTTCAACATAGTCACCAAATTTTGAATTATTTAGTGAGAGAACATCATCTATATAGCGGAACGTAAAATTAAAGGATATTGCTATCCTCTTATTTTTCTTCCTGAAAAGTTCCTTTATGAAGTCAACCTCATAATAATAAAGAAACAAGTCGGCAAGAAGAGGGGCTCAATTGGTTCCCATTGGAATGCCGACAGTCTGTTGAAAAAAAAACGTCCTCAAAACGAAACAAACATGATGTCAATCAAGAAATTAAGCTAACTTTTTTTTTTGAATCGGAGTGATCCTTTACAAAAAAGGATTTATCCCTCCCTAAGACAAAATACTTGTATCTACGTTGGCCATTGCTTTTATGAAACAAAGCAATACCAACTCATTCAATTTGTCTTTTAGTTTGGATTGGGGAATACTGGTGTAAAGTGTAGAAAAGTAAAATGTTTTAATACTATTGCAAGATGAAAGAGTCTTAGATTGTATGTTAAAACTCTAACACAGTTTGACTGTCCGTCTTGTATTTTTCTTTCCTCTTTTACAAATAAAACTTAAATGTGTTCCGAACTAAAGCATAACTTATTTCCTAACTCATGTCTTGCATACATAAATATTACTTTTTCGTTGGAGTCTTTGTTAAATCAATTTGCATGTTTGTTTGCATATTTTGGTAAGTTATGTAGTATGCATGTGCTGTATGTTTACACAGTTTTGATCCCAATTATTGCAAGATGAATCCATTGTGTGTCTGTTGTATAGCTGACCCAATGTTGTCACTTTTCGATGTTTATCTAGCTATAAAACAGGATTAAACCACCTGAAAATGTCGGTACAATACCAAAATAAACTCATCATAGATATCAGGATTAAAATTTTATATATACGCCAGACGCGCGTTTCGTCTACAAAAGACTCATCATTGACCCTCGAATCAAAAAATGATTAAAAGGCCAAAAAAAGTACGAAGTTGAAATTATTTTCCATGGGTACCATTATTAATAACATTAGATTTTGTCATTTTTTATTTACTTCCCTTATTTTTTATTGACTTGGAGTTTTTTTTTTTTGTTTTTTGTTTTGTTTAATATTTTCATTTTATAATATATAAACAAAATTATTATACTTGGTATGTTATAAATTAATTCAAAAGGTAGAAGTAAGGAATGATGTGAGATACTTAAAGTCATATGAAAGGAGTGACCGGTGAAAAATAACATTAATACAATTCTTGAATCAGTGCATACATCTATCATAAAACTTAGTCTTCTGTGCACGAATTCAATTTTTTTTCTCATAAATTTCGTATAATCGTCAAAAAATATTTCAACCGGTTAGTGTTGTGAAAATATGGCAGCTAATAAATGATCGTGTTTTGAAGCCGAAGTTTAACGATTGTCACCCGTTTGTAAACAATCAATAAAAAAGCATGGATGTTGAGGTAAGCACGTGTATAACAGGTACAATAAGATATAGTTTATATTGAAGACGGAGCGATGTTTACGTTTGGTTTTTCATTCGCACTTGCGTATTGCGGTTAACGGATTTTTACGAGAAAGGTCACGCTGCATACGGAAAGAATATCGGCTAATTTTTTGCTATTAGCAAGCAATTAATTATAGAATTTTCTTAAGACAAAAGTATATCTACATAAGTTTTAAAATAAAAATTAGCCATTTAGTTATAAAAAACACATGCATATTTTTTTTTAAATTTGAAGTTTCATATGACTTTAAGCGTTGACACCTATCGTGTGCCGAAAGTAAAAGGTATACAAATTGCATCAATAGTTAGATTAAAATCGAATAATTCATTGAAACCTTATACAGTGCAAATGTCCGTTGCTGCTAATAAAAGACAATCCTATAGTAATTGAAAATAAAATTTTACAATTTCTCATATAGTTTAGGGTTAATTCCTTGCAAATATCGTACTGATTACGTTGAACGAAATCAAATCTGATAAATGAAGGCGGTGATTAATTTTCTTTACCATAACACATAAATATATAATCTTCTTTGAAAATTGGAGTTATCTTTCTTTGTCCAGAATAGAAGTTGAATCAACTTAAATCAATGCTATGTACAATGCAATATTCACTTTACTACCAACTGATAAATTAAAGCAATCTTTACCATTCATTGATTATAAGCACTTTGGTTACCATTCTAGGGTTATGCCCCTTTACAAGTGGAAAAATTGAAGATATTTTCAGTTTCTGTTCTCTTAACTTAAGTTTGTCTGCATTAAATTTTAATGAAATGTGTATATAAGCGGCTTATTACCTCTTAAATCAGTTCAAGTTCAATTTTTGGCAGCTTCACTTTTACAGTTCTTGAGCTATGTCCCTTTATAACGTAATATGCTAATACACGGAAAAAGTTGTTTTATGTAAAACGATAGTGCATCATTGATAGACTAGCACCATTACAAAAAGGAATATAAATTCAATAATTAAAATGCAAAAATCAAATTAAAACTCAATTAATGTAACAAATCCATATATTTCTCTAATTAGAAAAAAAATCATTTTGCAAACCAGGATATAGTTGCTGAAAACGACTTAGGAATAACTGTAATATTTAATATGCAAATTAATAGAGAATATAATCCTCCAATTTAATCAAGACCTTATCGAATTTCCAGTACTGTAATATTATGCCGTGTTCACACCGCTTTCGGGTCGATCCGGCCCCACGTCGATCCGGCCCAAGTCGATCCGTCCCACGTCGATCCGGTCCCACGTCGATCCGGCCCAAATGTTAAGTCGATCCGGCCCAAATAAAAATATTTTTATAAGGAACAAAAATAAAAATATATATTAATTGTAATTCATAAATGTGTATGATTTTTATTATAATGTGAAAGGTGTACGATAAAAAAAAAAAAAAAAAAAGGCCTTTGAAAAATATTTTCTTTAGATGAGTATAAAAGAACTAGATTGATTATGTTTTTATTACAAGTTTTCAAGATTATTGGGTATAATTATATTAAAACGTATATAAAAGAATTCAGACATCAACATTAATCAGCTGAGCAGTATTAAATTATCACTTTCTTTCTATTGACTGGGGTCCTGACAAGTCTTTCATCTTGTGTATAAGCCGATTCCCAAGCTGATACATCAACACTTTATTTTTCTTTTAAGTTCTTAAAATTTCTCAAATTGAGAAATGTTGTTTGATTTGCCGAATCCTTTCTGTAAAAGAGAGGACAAAATGCGTTTGATATTTAATATCACAATGGCTTTTCCTTGTGTGGTATGTGACCAACATGTTAGACCTCGACAACTATAACGGCGTTTTGCATTTGCGCCGATCTGCATTTCATTTGCGCCGATTTTTTCTTTCATTTGCGCCGATTTTTTTTACAGGTAAATTACAGGTGAATAGATATAAGAAGATGTGGTATGAGTGTAAATGAGAGAACTCTCCATCCAAGTCATGTTATTTTTCATTTATCATTTAAGACCTCTTCCATTAGCCATTTGTACAAATGTAATGAAATGTCAATCATAACATGTATATAACTGTTGTCCCCTGCTCACTACTGGGAGATGGAAGAAGGCCCACAAGATACACCTCCAGACTTTTTCTTGACAGTACCCGTAGTTCTTTAACCTCTGTCTTTCGGACATCTGCCACATGTTTATGCTCGATCAGTGTTTTGACAATATAATCCGTGGTGACTCTGGGTTTACACGATTTGTGGTACATTCGTAAGATATGTTCTTATGTTTCAGGACACTAACCTTCCGATATGTATGGCCCTCGATGATTAAAGAATTGACTCTTCGGCTCGTTTCAGTATGTAATATGTCCACCATGTTACAACGAAGTTCCAGAACAATATGAATCAAAATAAACTTAAACATAAATGAACAACAATTATAACCAGATTTTATCAATGGTATAGTACAATACATGTACAAGTATTAACTTACCTGTAAATCTAATTGGGAGCAAATATAAAATCGGCGCAAATGAAAAAATGAAATCGGCGCAAATGAAAGAATGAAAATTTTCAAAATCGGCGCAAATGTCATACGCCCAACTATAAAGACCTTGTTGATTACGTAACTTTAATTAATCAGGATTTGATTGAATTAAGTGATAACGAGTGACATTACCTTAGTTCACAATCATCAGACAATTGTTGAATAAACAAACCAATAGACTAATGATTTGATTGAACAAGTCATTATGATGAGTTAAATTTTATAGGTTCCATTGGACTGTAATATTTGTTTAGCTATTCTATGTGTGAACTAAATATAATAAAAATCGCCATGACAAAATTCCGCCAAAATCAATATAGTTTATTCATATTTTATAATGGGGCCGGATCGACTTGGGGCCGGATCGACGTGGGACTGATCGACTTGGGCCGGATCGACTTGGGGCCGGATTGACTTGGGGCCGGATCGGTTTGGGGCCGGAACGACCGGATACCTTCACACCAAACGCCGTGTACAGTAAACATGTTTACATTTGGTTTAATGTAATGTACATAAGTTTGACATTAAATTTGTTCACATCTATACACCTATATGCAAATGCTTATATGGTCAGTTTTGGTTGTTGGGGACAAATAATTTTATTATATGAGTCAGTCTGAGGTATGAAAACTACTGAATTTTGTTTACGATTCAATATTTTAAATAAAAAAAGTACATGCTGGCACTCTAAAATGATGCGAAGAAATTTTTTTAGTCATAATATTCAAATATTGCTACCTATTTTCTGATACAATCAATCCTTACATGAAAATAATAAGTCATTTACTATGCCGCTATATAGATTTACATAATAAAATGCTTATATGGTCAGTTTTGGTTGTTGCGGACAAATAATTTTATTATATGAGTCAGTCTGAGGTATGAAAACTACTGAATTTTGTTTACGATTCAATATTTTAAAAAAAAAAGGACATGCTGGCACTCTAAATTGATGCTAACAAAATTTTTTAGTCATAATAATTTTCAAATATTGCTACCTATTTTATTATACAATCAATCCTTACATGAAAATATAACTCATTTACTATGCGGCTATATAGATTTACATAATAAAATGCTTATATGGTCAGTTTTGGTTGTTGTGGACAAATAATTTTATTATATGAGTCAGTCTGAGGTATGAAAACTACTGAATTTTGTTTACGATTCAATATTTTAAATAAAAAAAGGACATGCTGGCACTCTAAATTGATGCGAACAAATTTTTTTTTAATCATAATATTCAAATATTACTACCTTTTTTATTATACAATCAATCCTTACTTGAAAATATAACTCATTTACTATGCGGCTATATAGATTTATATACTAGAATGCTTAAAAGGTTAGTTTTGGTTGTTGCGGACAAATATTTTTATTATATGAGTCAGTCTGAGGTATGAAAACTACTGAATTTTGATTACGATTCAATATTTTGAATAAAAAAGGACATGCTGGCACTCTAAATTGATGCGAACAAAATTTTGTAATCATAATATTCAAATATTGCTACCTATTTTCTTATACAATCAATCGTTACATGAAAATATAGCTCATTTACCATGCAGCTATATAGATTTACATAAGCAAATGCTTATATGGTCAGTTTTGGTTGTTGCGGACAAATAATTTTATTATATGAGTCAGTCTGAGGTATGAAAACTACTGAATTTTGTTTACGATTCAATATTTTGAATAAAAAAGGACATGCTGGCACTCTAAATTGATGCGAACAAAATTTTTTAGTCATAATATTCAAATATTGCTATTTATTTTCTTATACCATAAATCCTTACATGAAAATATAACTCATTTACTATGCGGCTATATAGATTTACATAATTAAATGCTTATATGGTCAGTTTTGGTTGTTGGGGACAAATAATTTTATTATATGAGTCAGTCTGAGGTATGAAAACTACTGAATTTTGTTTACGATTCAATATTTTGAATAAAAAAAGTACATGCTGGCACTCTAAATTGATGCGAACAAAATTTTTTAGTCATAATATTCAAATATTGCTACCTATTTTCTTATACAATCAATCCTTACATGAAAATAATAAGTCATTTACTATGCCGCTATATAGATTTACATAATAAAATGCTTATATGGTCAGTTTTGGTTGTTGCGGACAAATAATTTTATTATATGAGTCAGTCTGAGGTATGAAAACTACTGAATTTTGTTTACGATTCAATATTTTAAATAAAAAAAGGACATGCTGGCACTCTAAATTGATGCGAACAAATTTTTTTTTAATCATAATATTCAAATATTACTACCTTTTTTATTATACAATCAATCC
This sequence comes from Mytilus galloprovincialis, assembly GCA_037788925.1. NCBI lineage: Eukaryota > Metazoa > Mollusca > Bivalvia > Mytilida > Mytilidae > Mytilus > Mytilus galloprovincialis. Next base: position 72,993,911 of record CM075342.1, on the reverse strand, counting down.
TTACATGAAAATATAACTCATTTACTATGCGGCTATATAAATTTACATACTAGAATGGTTATATGGTCAGTTTTGGTTGTTGCGGACAAATATTTTTATTATATGAGTCAGTCTGAGGTATGAAAACTACTGAATTTTGTTTCCGCTTCAATATTTTGAATAAAAAAGGACATGCTGGCACTCTAAATTGATGCGAACAAAATTTTGTAATCATAATATTCAAATATTGCTACCTATTTTCTTATACAATCAATCCTTACATGAAAATATAGCTCATTTACCATGCGGCTATATAGATTTACATAAGCAAATGCTTATATGGTCAGTTTTGGTTGTTGCGGACAAATAATTTTATTATATGAGTCAGTCTGAGGTATGAAAACTACTGAATTTTGTTTACGATTCAATATTTTGAATAAAAAAGGACATGCTGGCACTCTAAATTGATGCGAACAAAATTTTTTAGTCATAATATTCAAATATTGCTACTTATTTTCTTATACAATAAATCCTTACATGAAAATATAACTCATTTACTATGCGGCTATATAGATTTACATAATTAAATGCTTATATGGTCAGTTTTGGTTGTTGGGGACAAATAATTTTATTATATGAGTCAGTCTGAGGTATGAAAACTACTGAATTTTGTTTACGATTCAATATTTTAAATAAAAAAAGGACATGCTGGCACTCTAAGTTGATGCGAACAAAATTTTTTAGTCATAATATTCAAATATTGCTACCTATTTTCTTATACAATCAATCCTTACATGAAAATATAACTCATTTACTATGTGGCTATATAGATTTACATAATAAAATGCTTATATGGTCAGTTTTGGTTGTTGCGGACAAATATTTTTATTATATGAGTCAGTCTGAGGTATGAAAACTACTGAATTTTGTTTACGATTCAATATTTTGAATAAAAAAAGTACATGCTGGCACTCTAAATTGATGCGAACAAAATTTTTTAGTCATAATATTCAAATATTGCTACCTATTTTCTTATACAATCAATCCTTACATGAAAATAATAAGTCATTTACTATGCCGCTATATAGATTTACATAATAAAATGCTTATATGGTCGGTTTTGGTTGTTGCGGACAAATAATTTTATTATATGAGTCAGTCTGAGGTATGAAAACTACTGAATTTTGTTTACGATTCAATATTTTAAATAAAAAAAGGACATGCTGGCACTCTAAATTGATGCGAACAAATTTTTTTTTAATCATAATATTCAAATATTACTACCTTTTTTATTATACAATCAATCCTTACTTGAAAATATAACTCATTTACTATGCGGCTATATAGATTTACATACTAGAATGCTTATATGGTTAGTTTTGGTTGTTGCGGACAAATATTTTTATTATATGAGTCAGTCTGAGGTATGAAAACTACTGAATTTTGATTACGATTCAATATTTTGAATAAAAAAGGACATGCTGGCACTCTAAATTGATGCGAACAAAATTTTGTAATCATAATATTCAAATATTGCTACCTATTTTCTTATACAATCAATCCTTACATGAAAATATAGCTCATTTACCATGCGGCTATATAGATTTACATAAGCAAATGCTTATATGGTCAGTTTTGGTTGTTGCGGACAAATAATTTTATTATATGAGTCAGTCTGAGGTATGGAAACTACTGAATTTTGTTTACGATTCAATATTTTGAATAAAAAAGGACATGCTGGCACTCTAAATTGATGCGAACAAAATTTTTTAGTCATAATTTTCAAATATTGCTACCTATTTTATTATACAATCAATCCTTACATGAAAATATAACTCATTTACTATGCGGCTATATAGATTTACATACTAGAATGCTTATATGGTCGGTTTTGGTTTTTGCAGACAAACAATTTTATTATATGAGTCAGTCTGAGGTATGAAAACTACTGAATTTGGTTTACGATTCAATATTTTGAATAAAAAAGGACATGCTGGCACTCTAAATTGATGCGAACAAAATTTTTTAGTCATAATATTCAAATATTGCTACTTATTTTCTTATACAATAAATCCTTACATGAAAATATAACTCATTTACTATGCGGCTATATAGATTTACATAATTAAATGCTTATATGGTCAGTTTTGGTTGTTGGGGACAAATAATTTTATTATATGAGTCAGTCTGAGGTATGAAAACTACTGAATTTTGTTTACGATTCAATATTTTAAATAAAAAAAGGACATGCTGGCACTCTAAGTTGATGCGAACAAAATTTTTTAGTCATAATATTCAAATATTGCTACCTATTTTCTTATACAATCAATCCTTACATGAAAATATAACTCATTTACTATGTGGCTATATAGATTTACATAATAAAATGCTTATATGGTCAGTTTTGGTTGTTGCGGACAAATAATTTTATTATATGAGTCAGTCTGAGGTATGAAAACTACTGAATTTTGTTTACGATTTAATATTTTAAATAAAAAAAGGACATGCTGGCACTCTAAATTGATGCTAACAAAATTTTTTAGTCATAATTTTCAAATATTGCTACCTATTTTATTATACAATCAATCCTTACATGAAAATATAACTCATTTACTATGCGGCTATATAGATTTACATACTAGAATGCTTATATGGTCGGTTTTGGTTTTTGCAGACAAATAATTTTATTATATGAGTCAGTCTGAGGTATGAAAACTACTGAATTTTGTTTACGATTTAATATTTTAAATAAAAAAAGGACATGCTGGCACTCTAAATTGATGCTAACAAAATTTTTTAGTCATAATTTTCAAATATTGCTACCTATTTTATTATACAATCAATCCTTACATGAAAATATAACTCATTTACTATGTGGCTATATAGATTTACATAATAAAATGCTTATATGGTCAGTTTTGGTTGTTGCGGACAAATAATTTTATTATATGAGTCAGTCTGAGGTATGAAAACTACTGAATTTTGTTTACGATTCAATATTTTAAATAAAAAAAGGACATGCTGGCACTCTAAATTGATGCTAACAAAATTTTTTAGTCATAATTTTCAAATATTGCTACCTATTTTATTATACAATCAATCCTTACATGAAAATATAACTCATTTACTATGCGGCTATATAGATTTACATACTAGAATGCTTATATGGTCAGTTTTGGTTTTTTGCAGACAAACAATTTTATTATATGAGTCAGCCTGAGGTATGAAAACTACTGAATTTGGTTTACGATTCAATATTTTGAATAAATAAGGACATGCTGGCACTCTAAATTGATGCGAACAAACTTTTTTAGTCATAATATTCAAATATTGCTACCTATTTTCTAATTCAATCAATCCTTACATGAAAATATAACTAATTTACTATGCAGCTATATAGATTTACATATTAAAATGCTTATATTGTCAGTTTTTGTTGTTGCGGACAAATTATTTTATTACATGAGTAAGTCTGAGGTATGAAAACTACTGATTTTTTTTTTACGATTCAATATTTTGAATAAAAAAGTACATGCTGGCAATCTAAATTGATGCGAACAAAATTTTTTAGTCATAATATTCAAATATTGCTTCCTAATAATAATTATATATTACGAGTTAGTTTGATGTATGAAAACTACTGAATTTTGTTTACTATTCAATATTTTAAATAAAAAGAGGTCATCGCCGTCAGGCTGGTACAAAAATTGCTGTCAATTGTTTTATATGGTCAATTATGGCATAAAAATATAACTGAATTACTTCTATATAGAATAAGATAACTTGTTAAGAGGTAAATATTGTCAGTTGTGGTGAATGATATCAAAAAGTTTTGTTTTACGAGTCAGTCTGTCTAAGATGAGAAAACTGTTTGATTTTGGTGAGGATTAAATTACATGTATTTGAATAAACATACTTAAACTATTATTTGCGAAGAACAAGAAATTTACTATAATTATTGTTCAATTAAATACAAATGTGTGACATTTTTAAATAACTGTAATCGTCAATATGTCAAGCAGAAATGACCAGTTGGTCAATTAATTTTGATGTTCCTTATCATTTCATATTTTAGGTCAGTGTATCCAAGTTACGATGACAATCTGCGTTAACGGGCGTTTACTACAAACAGTAAACGCGCGTTTTCTTATTACAAAAATAGAAGACGCGCCTTTTCCCACGTTAACGCGGAGGTAAACGGAAAAGTAAACGCCCGTTTACTCTTTACAAAATTAGAAGACTCGCCGTTTTTGCGTTAACGCGGAGGTAAACGCGAAAGTAAACGCCCGTTTACTTTTAATGTCTACTGCAATTTCGGAGTTAACGCACAGTTAACGCGGCGTTTACATGAAGTGCACGCGAGTAAACGCCGCGTTAACTTTTTCGGCCCGTCTACATGTAATGCTTGGTCTGCACCCAACTGTACATGGCTAGTGTCGATTTGAGACATGCATAATATAGTGTGCCTGTAGCACAAGAACATCAAAAAGACTTGAGATTTTTAATGGGACGATATTTTACAAAAATTATGAAACCAGTTTCTTCTAGGTTGAGAAATTTTGGTTATACTGATGCTGGCTATATTGATGATAGTCTGCTATGTGCTGATACACATAAAGAATGTAAAGATAATGTCCAAGAAACAATTTCACTTATGGAAAACTTAAGTTTTATGATTCATCCTGAAAAATCAGTATTTGAACCTTCTAAAAAGATTACATTTATAGGAAATATCATGGATTCTGAAGAAATGATTGTTACTTTGCCACTTGATAAAAAAGAACGCATTGCAGAAGAATGCAAAAAAACTATATTTAAAAGATATAGACAAAATTAGTAATGTGGCAAAAGTAATTGGCTTGATAGTTTCAAGTTTTTCTGCAGTAAATATTGGTAAATTATTTTACAGGAATTTAGAAAATGAAAAAGCTAATGCTCTTAAAAAAATCAAATGGAAATTTTGATTCTTATTTGGTTATAACACAGTCAATGAAATATGAACTAAATTGGTGGTCTTTAAATATATTTACACAAAACAGGAAAATTTCTCGAGAAAATCCTGGTTTCATAATTGAGACTGATGCCTCTGGATTAGGATAGGGGCTGTATTAGAGCAAGAAAAGATAGGTGGACAATGGACAGAAAAAGAAAGAGAAAAGCACATCAATTATTTAGAAATTTTAGCTATTAAATTTGCTGTGCAATCGTTTAGGGAAAAAATAAAACATAACCATGTTAAAGTTTTAACAGACAACACCACGGCTGTTGCATACATCAATAATATGGGAGGTTCAAACCTATAAATCGAAAACAAACCGATAACGCCATAGCCAAAATGAAAGACAAACAGACAAAGAATAGTACACAAAAATACAATATAGAAAACTAAAGACTGAGCAACTCGAAACCCACCAAAAACTGGGGGTTACCTCAGGTGCCTGGAAGAGTAAGCATATCCAGCTCCACATGTGGCACCCGTAGTGTTGCTCATGTTTTTACAAACCCTTTAAATAGTGTAAGTTGGTAAGACACATTCATGAAAAGGGAAGGGGATTGTAGTTACGACGTAAGTAGCATATCCGATATCATTTGTGAAACGGTTATTCTATTATGGTCAACCAACTCGTGATGGTGTCCGTAAAATTAACGAAGGGATGATTTCAACTTCATCACTTGGAACTCTTTCTTTCATAGCTTTCCTCTATCAAGGAAAGGATGATAGAAATGCAAGAACGGAAATATCGTTTCGATTGGGAGTTATATGCTCTGTTTGCAGGTGGTGCTGAATTGTTGCTTATTAGAAATGTGTAGTTCCCAATTGGGAGACTGATATCATCTCTTTTGTCGTAAAGTTTTGTTTTCAACCGACCCTTATTGTCAATTCCTAGATGTAAGTCAAGATATGAGTCCGACGTAATTGTTGTATCCTTCATCTCTAGTTTGATGGGATATTTGGTTCAACATAGTCACCAAATTTTGAATTATTTAGTGAGAGAACATCATCTATATAGCGGAACGTAAAATTAAAGGATATTGCTATCCTCTTATTTTTCTTCCTAAAAAGTTCCTTTATGAAGTCAGCCTCATAACAATAAAGAAACAAGTCGGCAAGAAGAGGGGCTCAATTGGTTCCCATTGGAATGCCGACAGTCTGTTGAAAAAAAAAACGTCCTCAAAACGAAACAAACATGATGTCAATCAAGAAATTAAGCTAACTTTTTTTTTTGAATCGGTGTGATCCTTTACAAAAAAGGATTTATCCCTCCCTAAGACAAAATACTTGTATCTACGTTGGCCATTGCTTTTATGAAACAAAGCAATACCAACTCATTCAATTTGTCTTTTAGTTTGGATTGGGGAATACTGGTGTAAAGTGTAGAAAAGTAAAATGTTTTAATACTATTGCAAGATGAAAGAGTCTTAGATTGTATGTTAAAACTCTAACACAGTTTGACTGTCCGTCTTGTATTTTTCTTTCCTCTTTTACAAATAAAACTTAAATGTGTTCCGAACTAAAGCATAACTTATTTCCTAACTCATGTCTTGCATACATAAATATTACTTTTTCGTTGGAGTCTTTGTTAAATCAATTTGCATGTTTGTTTGCATATGTTGGTAAGTTATGTAGTATGCATGTGCTGTATGTTTACACAATTTTGATCCCAATTATTGCAAGATGAATCCATTGTGTGTCTGTTGTATAGCTGACCCAATGTTGTCACTTTTCGATGTTTATCTAGCTATAAAACAGGATTAAACCACCTGAAAATGTCGGTACAATACCAAAATAAACTCATCATAGATATCAGGATTAAAATTTTATATATACGCCAGACGCGCGTTTCGTCTACAAAAGACTCATCATTGACCCTCGAATCAAAAAATGATTAAAAGGCCAAAAAAAGTACGAAGTTGAAATTATTTTCCATGGGTACCATTATTAATAACATTAGATTTTGTCATTTTTTATTTACTTCCCTTATTTTTTATTGACTTGGAGTTTTTTTTTTTGTTTTTTTTTTGTTTAATATTTTCATTTTATAATATATAAACAAAATTATTATACTTGGTATGTTATAAATTAATTCAAAAGGTAGAAGTAAGGAATGATGTGAGATACTTAAAGTCATATGAAAGGAGTGACCGGTGAAAAATAACATTAATACAATTCTTGAATCAATGCATACATCTATCATAAAACTTAGTCTTCTGTGCACGAATTCAAATTTTTTTCTCATAAATTTCGTATAATCGTCAAAAAATATTTCAACCGGTTAGTGTTGTGAAAATATGGCAGCTAATAAATGATCGTGTTTTGAAGCCGAAGTTTAACGATTGTCACCCGTTTGTAAACAATCAATAAAAAAGCATGGATGTTGAGGTAAGCACGTGTATAACAGGTACAATAAGATATAGTTTATATTGAAGACGGAGCGATGTTTACGTTTGGTTTTTCATTCGCACTTGCGTATTGCGGTTAACGGATTTTTACGAGAAAGGTCACGCTGCATACGGAAAGAATATCGGCTAATTTTTTGCTATTAGCAAGCAATTAATTATAGAATTTTCTTAAGACAAAAGTATATCTACATAAGTTTTAAAATAAAAATTAGCCATTTAGTTATAAAAAACATATGCATATTTTTTTTTAAATTTGAAGTTTCATATGACTTTAAGCGTTGACACCTATCGTGTGCCGAAAGTAAAAGGTATACAAATTGCATCAATAGTTAGATTAAAATCGAATAATTCATTGAAACCTTATACAGTGCAAATGTCCGTTGCTGCTAATAAAAGACAATCCTATAGTAATTGAAAATAAAATTTTACAATTTCTCATATAGTTTAGGGTTAATTCCTTGCAATAACACGGAAAAAGTTGTTTTATGTAAAACGATAGTGCATCATTGATAGACTAGCACCATTACAAAAAGGAATATAAATTCAATAATTAAAATGCAAAAATCAAATTAAAACTCAATTAATGTAACAAATCCACATATTTCTCTAATTAGAAAAAAAATCATTTTGCAAACCAGGATATAGTTGCTGAAAACGACTTAGGAATAACTGTAATATTTAATATGCAAATTAATAGAGAATATAATCCTCCAATTTAATCAAGACCTTATCGAATTTCCAGTACTGTAATATTATGCCGTGTTCACACCAAACGCCGTGTACAGTAAACATGTTTACATTTGGTTTAATGTAATGTACATAAGTTTGACATTAAATTTGTTCACATCTATACACCTTGTTTAGCTACCTGTACATTTTGTGTCATTTTGGTCTCTTGTGGACAGTTGTCTCATTGGCAATCATACCACATCTTCTTTTTTATATCAATTACGCATTAAAAACAAAGGCTGCATCATCGTGCTTACAGACGAAGAAAAAGAATTGCGATGTTAAGGATCACTACATTTATATCTTTTCTGTTTGTTTCAAATGGTATTTTTTCTCTAAGGAGTATTTGGCAAAGGAAGAGGGGTAATGTTTTTTTGTTTCTAATTGTATTTCAACGGGTCTGAGACACAAACAAACAATTAACCTCACCCTTTTTCAGTAATGCATTTACGAGTGAATCGTTGTTTGAGTAAAGACCCGTGGCAAATATTTCTGTCTGTGTGTAAGTCCAGTCGATTCGGGAAGGCCTTTTCAAATGAATGATGTGTTCGGCAATTATGATGGATGAGTCTTGATAAGGAGTTAATAAGGCTACGTAAAGTGCTTTTATAACAAATGAATATAGCAAGTTTAGACAAATATTTCTGTTTAGAACTTTATTATTAAGTGTTATAAGTATCAATTTTATATAAAAATCGTTTCTCTTTAAAATATACATGGGAAAATTAAAGTTCTGAATGCTTAGTTTTGTGTACACTTAACCTACACGAGGCCTACATCGACTATCGACTGCATGTAGATAAAACATGATTAAAACTACATGTAAACATTAATTTTTATCTATGGGAACGTAATTATGTTCAGTTTACACTAACACAACACCGAGTTTAGGTCAATTTGAACACGGCCTTAGTAGAAGTACAATACACCCAATTAAGTGTAGTATATTCAACATTGTTTATTATAAATGAATTCAATATGAATACATCTTTTAAAGCGACCGAATGCCATGATACCTATGCCTAATTGTCTATCTAAACAACTAAAATGAAATATAAAAAAAATACCGAACTCATAGAGAAATTCAATCCAGAAAATCCTTTATAAAATGGCAATATTAAAGGCTCAAAAACATCAAACGACTAGACAAATTACTAGATTTGCTCTTTCATGAGTAACACAATGGTGTGTTCTGTGAAATCATATAAACCCGTAGTATTCTGTTACACAGATATTCAACAGCTTACGCAATAGTTAGGATTTTATTGGAGAAATCATGCAAATTTTGAATAAGGAATATTTATTTTTTTCACAAACTACGTTCTTCAAACCAGAATCTCCAAGCCTTCAAACAATAAAAAAACTGTTGTTTTATAAGGACCTTGAATAAGAGCCGTTTTCAATTTACAAAATCTCTTTCAAAAGATATTGATTTAAGAAAAACATAATCACAAGGTATCACTGTTTGATAACTAGTTAATTTATAGTTTTTTATTTCATAACGAGAACGTTAATCCTGAAATTAGTGAATGTATTTGTTTGATAAGAAAAACTCAAAACGACAGAAGTAAGCAAATTGTCAAATGTTTAGTCAACTAAGAAGAGACAAATCAATACAACAAGTAGAGGCAAACAGTATCAACATAGACAATCGAAAGCATTCTGGGTTTACATTTTGTCAACACAATGAACTCTAAAACGTCCTGAGTGCTTAAAAACTTCTTAAAATCGGGAATGTGAATGCTGTGACGTTATTATCATTTTGAAATGCTTATGTTTGTGTTGATTAGTCTTTAGTTTTCTATGTTGTGTCTCTAGTGCCATTGTTTTATGTTTGTCTTTGTATTTTTAGCCATGGCGTTGTCAGTTTATTTTCGATCTATGAGTTTGACTGTCCCTCTGGTATTGTTCGTCCCTCTTTGGGGTATCAAAAATAGTAAAGTTACCCATAAAAGAAGCGAACAATATACCAACGCGACATTCAAACTCATAGATCAAAAATAAACTGACAACGCCATGGCTAAAAAGGGATATGACAAAGAGACTAATAAAAGTAAATTAGACCGTTGGTTTTTTGGAGTGGTTTTATATTAGTAATTTTTGGGGTCTTTTATAGCATGCTGTTCGGTGTAAACCAAGGCTCCGTGTCGAAGGCCGTACCTTGACCTATAATGGTATACTTTTATATATTGTTATTTGGATGGAGAGTTGTCTCATTGGCACTCATACCACATCTTCCTAAATCTATACAAGACAAGACACAACAAAGAAAACAAAAGAATAAGCAACACGAACACTACAGCGACATAATCGTTTCAATTCTGAAACGGCAATTCTAAATTCCAACGTAGATACAAGTATCTTGTCTTCGGGAGGGATAAATCCTAGTTTGTAAAGGATCACTCTGATTCAAACAAAAAAGTCTCTGAAACTGATATTATCAAGATGCTTGATTTCTTGATTGACAACATATTTGTTACGTTCGAAGGACGTGTTTCTCAACAGAATGTCGGCATTCCAATGGGAACAAATGGTGCCCCTCTACTTGCCGACTTGTTTTTTTTATTATTGAGGCTGGATTCATACAGGAAGAAAGATGAAAAGTAAGCGATTTAATTGAACTCGACTTTCCGCTGTATAGATGATGTTCTTTCACTAAATAACTAAAATTTGGTGACTATATGGAACGCATCTATTCCATCGAACTAGAGATAAAGGATACAACAGATAAAGTTAAGTCGGCCTCATATCTTGACTTACATCTAGATATTGACATTGAGGGTCGGTTGAAAACAAAACTTTACGACTAAAGAGATGGTTTCAGCTTTCGAATTGTGAACTTTCCATTTCTAATTAGCAACATTTCAGCAGCACCTGCATACGGTGTTTATATCTCTATTGATACGATATTACCGTGTTGCATTTCCTATCATGATTTTCTTGATAAAGGGTTGCTGCTCACAAGGAAGCTATTAAACCAAGAGTTCCAAATGGTGAAGTTGAAATCATCCGTTCGTAAATTTTACGGACGCCATCACGAGTTGGTTGACCGTAATGGAATAACCGTTTCACAAATGATATCGGATGTGTTCCTTACGTCGTAACTACAATCTCCTTCCCTTTCATGAATGTGACCTATCGAATTAGACTATTTACCATATTTGTGATCGCATAAGCAACACGACGGGTGCCACATGAGGAGCAGGATCTGCTTACCCTTCCGGAGCACCTGAGATCACCCCTAGTTTTTGGTGGGGTTCGTGTTGTTTATTCTTTAGTTTTCTATGGTGTGTCATGTGTACTATTGTTTGTCTGTTTTTCTTTTTCATTTATAGCCATGGCGTTATCAGTTTATTTTCGATTTATGAGTTTGACTGTCCCTTTGGTTTCTTTTGTCCCTCTTTTATCAAAGGCTTTTATTATAACTTTCCCTCCACAACAATATTAAAGGGGCAATTCAAAGTATATTCAAATATAAATAATATGACGAATAAAAAAGTATACAAAAGTGGTTTACTGAAAGGCATGGTAAACTCCAACATTAATGAACGTAGAAAAATATTTCCCTATATATAGATATTCGGATGGCCATGATAGACTAAAATGGCAAAATAAAACAAGCATTATATTCCAAATGTAATAACGTATATTTTCATCTCGAATATGCAAATTTATAAACAAGAAACGTTTGTTGTCTGCTGTTCGTTTTGACAATTTTATTTTGCTTCAAAAAATGTTTTTCTCGTTTTTTTATTATTATTTACAATATTATTATTTACAATATTTATATAGCGCATTATCTAATTAAAATTACCCTAAGCGCTTAACATAAAACAATCAATGCAGTTTTGGTGCGTACATAAGCTGCATGGCATTTTCCGATCTAAGAGATCTTGATGGTTGATAGGCACTAATGAGTTCCTCAAGATAGACGGGCGCTAGGCCATGCAGGATTTTGAAAGTATACAAAAGAAGTTTATAATGTATTCGGTACTGCACCGGGATCCAATGAAGAGACACAAGAACTGGTGTTTTTTGGTACGTTTAACGAGCATGGCTGCCGTATTCTGTACTCGCTGTAACTTATTGACTAAGCTAGTATTTACTCCATAAAGCAGAGCGTTTCCGTAGTCTAGACGTGACGTGACGAGCGAGCAGACTAAAGTTTTACAGGCATCCTCAGTGATATATTGCCGAATTCTACCAATGTTCCTAATTTGGAAGAAGCACGACTTCGTGATGCCATTGACCTGCTTTTCCATGCTTAACGTTCTATCAAAATAAACACCAAGATTTTTTACCACAGATGCATTGCTTACTATTGATCCATCAAATAACAGATGACAATTCGAAAATTCCTTTACACGATTTTTTGGTGAAAATAAGATCAGTTCCGTTTTGTCTTGGTTCAGTTTCAGCATGTTTAGGCACATCCATTTACTAATGTCAGCTAAACAAGTCTCTAGACGGGAATATATGTTGTCCCAATTATCGAGTAGTTTGATAACTAGGTAGACTTGCGTGTTATCAGCATACCCATGATAGCTAAAGTTGTGTCGCCGACATATTTCACTGATCGGTTTTGCAAAAATACAATACAATCGGGGTCCCAATACCGAACCTTGTGGAACGCCATATTTAATGTTTATTACATCTGACAATACGGAGCCAATTGCTACACGTTGAGTTCGACTTTCAAGATAGGATCTCATCCATGACAGCGCTGAGCCAGTTATGCCGTAATACTATTCTAACCGATTGATCAGGATTGGATGGTCGATAGTGTCGAATGCAGAGGATAGATTTTTACTAATTACCTATTGTTATGCATGTATTATCAACCAAGCAGGAATAAAACACTACATTGAAAACCCTAACCCTAACCCTAACACTAACCCTAACCCTTTTTTCAAAATTATTTTTAAGTTATGGTTCCAATTGATGTGTTGGGGTTCTCTAAACTTAGGACCATGAGAAATCACCTTTTGTAGACTTTTTTGTTGAACTATGTTTAGATCACCAGTTTTAACATGACCAGAGGGACTGTAATTGTAAGGCGAGTGGGAACAGTCACATGTCGGAAGGTTTTTTAGGATTTGTTCTAAGTCAAGGTCCTGCAATGCTTGTTTATAGTTAAATATTTTAGGTGCAATGGTTTTGATGTTACTGTAGGATACAATAAGAACAGACTGATTTTAAAAATAAATAGGAATTTTAGATGTTACCTCATTGTGATGTAATGTCATTCCTCATGTAAAGGTTCCGATCTTACTGGTTTGAAAAGACGGAAAAGAGCTACATCACAATTAATACTGACTCGTCTGTATATTGAAGAAAATGTATTGGTGCCTCCTTTGTCTAATGCATAATCTCTCAAACGTTTAAGAAAATTAACTGGCAGTGAAAAGAGAATAGTTCTAATGTAATGTAACCCTTGCGGATAATGAAGATGTCAAAGAAGGTCATCAAAGCTCTAAGAGGGTCGTCTAGATTAGGAAGACTTTTTTTTACATTAGGCCGATGGTAATGATTTGCCCATGACTACGCTCTTGTCGAAATGGAGTATTAAATAAACTCATTACATTAACATCACTGCAGGCAGGACTTGACAAATTTCCTACTCCTTTGATATATATATATTATCATTGCAGCCATATGGACAAAAGGACAAAGAGCTATAAACAAAAACAAAAAAACTCAAAATAACGTAAAGCCAGCGTCGGACAAAGAACCAGAGCTTAAATGAGGGAAATACAAACACAAAATTAGTAATTTCATGTCAATACCGAAATACCGAAATACTGGCTACTGAGATGGTGATACTCTCGTTGAATATCAGTCCACCAGCAGAGGCATCGGCCTAGTGGTGGTAATAACATAAACGGTTAAAACATTTCTGTGTAAAAAAACAAAGTAACATATGCATACGTGTCATATTATACCTGAAGATCTTTGAAAGCGCTAGTAAAAGTGATTTATTGACGAAACTATTATCTTTTATTACATGCAGTCATATAGAAGTGGAAAATTTCTCATTAACAGAATATTATATTTGAGCACAAATTAATTAGAAAAACGAGTGTTCTATATCTCCTGCTTTCGTCCATTATGCATATAATTACTATTATAAATATTGAATAAAAATACGTCAGCAGTTTTTGTAAACCTTTATGATACTTATACATTGTTTTTCATAAGCGTTATATTGGTCCATTAACATATTGGTACAAAGAATTATATATTGTTTTGGAATGAAAAACATCAAAAATCGATGAATTTGCCAGCAGAAATGTTTTTTAGTTATAGATATTGAATTATGTGTTTGGTACGCAGTTCTCGTGTTTACACGTACAAATGCATAACACAGAAAATGATATATTTTACATAATTGCTTTGCAAATAACTTATTAGTATTCCGTTCCGTCTACCAAATATTCAATAGGACATTAAGTATAACAGTTCGCTATTGGAATATAAGTTTTTGCTTTTATTTGAATTGAGTGCCATTGATGAGTCTCATGTAGGGAAAACGGTAATATTTATTCTGCCATAGGCGACAATACTAACAATTCCTAAATTTACCACTTTTTATAATAGAAACCTGGATAAAACAGTTATGTGTGGTGTTATAACTTTATTATTCTATTTTAAAAATTGACGCCAAATAGAATCATGACCAATTTCCAACGGAGCTTGTTTATGTTATCCATGCCCACCGTCATTTTACACCAATTTTTTGAAATTTTGGAAGCCTTTTCAAATAATTCTCTTGAAAATATTTCAATAGGTTTTAAAATTTATATTGTAAATTTACACACTACAGTTACTCATAGATAATTAAAAAAATATATTGTACCCTTACATCCAATCACAGCGCTCCTAATTTGACTTCCTTCACCTGCCTTGGGTACAAAAAAGGCCAACCTAATGCTGGGAAAATGTAATACTACCGTTTTCCCTGTAGACGAAACGCGCGTATAGCGTATATATATTAACCAGGTTATTACAAGGACAGTCTTATAAAATCCCCATGATAGGTTTGGTAACTCAGAAAATGACAAAAGAGGTTAATTTGTCAGAGATTCAGGCTGCTTGTATAAAGATTTGTATGCCAATGCAGATATTTGATGTTAAGTGACCTATATATCATCTCATGACTTGGACTGTACCAGTTGCAAGAAACACATTTCAACAATTAATGTGTCTTCGTGATGTTTGAGGTCATAACATTTGAACGGGCAAAACCCTTATACAAATATTTAAAAAAACTGATATAACCAAGTATAGTACTGTGCTCAGAATCTGACCCGTTTTATATGCTTCATATTTTAACATTAACAGTTTCACTAACAGTATATTTTGTTTTTGCTTGGTCTTTAGTTTTCTATGTTTTTTTGCTTAGTCTTTAGTTTTCTATGTTGTGTCATGTTTACTACTATTTGTCTGTTTGTCTTTTCATTTTTAGCCATGGCGCTGTCAGTTTATTTTCAATCTATGAGTTGGACTATCCATTTGATATATTTTGCCTCTCCTTTACACATATGCCAAAAAAAAAAGGGAATAAATCTTGCGATTGGAACAATGTAGATTTCAATGCAATAATGATGTACAACATTGGTAGCATAATTTCATTGTCATAAAGACTTGTCATAAAGACAACACAACAAATTAATTCTATATTTGAAAAAAAAAAAAAAAAAAAAAAAAAAAAAAAAACCAAGATAAAAAGCATAAAACATTATAAATTGCTGAAGGTGTCATACTACCAATTTAAAATTTAAGACCAGAAACAAGTAAGTATACAATGAGCAGATTAATTTGACTTTATTGTCTAAAATAAATACACTGCGAAATAACTCTATTATCGGGCCTTCTCTGTTATTATCAAGAAAGGTTAAGTAGATAAATAGAAACTCTAAACAGTACTAATGATCAGTTATACAAGATCTACAAAAATTCTATCTGACCGAAGCAACCCTTAAATTAAGAAATGTTTGCGTGTTATGTTGAAACCTATATTATAGATGATGGAACTATAAGCACCAAGAAATATGAGCAATACAAAATCTTCAAGTATGATATCGAAACCATTAA
This sequence comes from Mytilus galloprovincialis, assembly GCA_037788925.1. Taxonomy (NCBI): domain Eukaryota; kingdom Metazoa; phylum Mollusca; class Bivalvia; order Mytilida; family Mytilidae; genus Mytilus; species Mytilus galloprovincialis. The sequence goes on along the minus strand of CM075342.1, from coordinate 72,977,708 downwards.
AACGATTTGTAGATACTGAAACACTACAATAGATTAGTTATACAAGATTAATACAAATTAATATATGACCAGATCCCTTAAATTACTCTGTGTATTATTTATTTTTCTTAAAAGATGGTTATTTTCTAATTGACGAAAGTTTATTAAGTGACCGATTCGGGCTTTAGTAGCCTTTTGTTTATACTCCTTTCCACACGTGTCGGACGTAACTGTTGCAAATAATCTTTCGATTTACGTTTCACAAGATACATGATTTCTTGTCAATAAATAATTCATAGATATCTAATTCAATAATTGCATTAATCGAATCGGCAAATTTTGAAAATGCAATAAACATAGTACAGATTCAGTTAAATCTGCTTCATACCTTGATGGTTATAACTGGTTAATGTATCTAATTAGTTATCAAAGGTACCAGGATTATAATAAGGAATTCTTGTAAGACGGTTTGTATGTTAAAAAATATCTAAATATAACATAGAGAAAATTAATGAATACTAACATTATCTGTCTACATCTTCATGTTATTACTTTGTGAACTGTCGCACGTTTTTGTGAAATAGAATACTTTTGAATATAAACTGGATACTTGTTAAAACGAATGTATACTATATATATATTCATATATATACTCAGGAACCCAGTTTTTAACTACAACACGGTAGGTTTTGTATGTAAAATGCAGATACTCCACTTATTTTAACTAAATCTTTTTAAGGTGGTACCTAACACTACAGGGAGATAACTCTGTAAAATCAGCTAAACGTTTTAATAACGTTGTGTTGTTGAAGAGTTATTAGGCTTCTCAATGATCAAAATGAGTGTTTGTCAAACTGCTATATAACCAGTGTTATTTTTCTGATTAAACTGTTGGTTCAAAATTTTCAAAATTTTTATATTTTTGTCAAGGGGTCAAAGTAAATACTTCGTCAAAATTTTATGAAAATTAAACGAGTCAAATTAATTTTAGTGAAAGTGTTGGGTACCACCTTAATATGATGTATGAATTTATATATAAGACTATGTTTTCAAAACATATATGAGAAAATATGTCCATTTTCGAAATGTAGAATGAAGATACTCTACTACATGTATTTACATGTACACACTTGTACATTAATAATCATTAGTGATTAATGATTCTTGTTTTGAACGTAATTATCCTAATTGTTATCATTTATCATATGCTTTATTCAGAATGATCATGACTTCCCTTTTTATTGAATTATTTATAAAAACAAAATGTACATTAATTTCACTAGAAAAAAAAAAAAATTCTTTCACTAGAAAAAAAAAAACCATAGTAAAATTACAAAAATTCCGATCTCCGATGAAAACTCAGAACGGAAACTCCTTTATCAAATGGCAAAATCAAAAGCTCAAACATATCAAACAAATGGAAAACAACTGTCATATTGTTGACTTGGTAAGAAGTCGCCATCTGGGTATGTCTTTGTGTGTCATGGATGTTTGAAGGAAATATCGTTATCGTGTCGACATTGACGATATCGACGATATCGACATATGGATACAGATCAAACATGATTATACTACAGTTATTCACTTACACAGCTACTTTTGCATAGGTACTATTTCTGTAATAAAAATCTGTAGTACTGGAAATTTACTTTTAATATTCAATACTATTTTGTTACTTTAAAATTATTGTAATATTTAGGTACCTGTTTTTTACAGTACTTAATTTGTACTTGAAATTTAGGTACTACAGATTTTTGGTTACTACCGTTACATTTTCAGCATTTTGAAAGTTTTTCTATTTCAAATCTCTTAAAATTATGATTTTCAAACATGGAATATTGTATTATTTCTGTACCAAAATATTTAGTACAAATCAAGTACTGTAAAATACAAGTACCTAAATATTACAATAATTTTAAAGTAAAGAAATAGTACTAAATATTAAAAGTAAATTTCCAGTACTACATATTTTTAGTACATAAATAGTACCTATGCAAAAGTAGCTGTGTAAGTAGATTGGGAACTACCTCTTTATATGGTAGAGAAGACAAATGTTACATGATTATACTACAGACATTCACTTAAGTAGATTGGGAACTACCTCTTTATATGGTAGACAAATGTTATACTGATACTTCAAGATCAAAAAGTCTTAGACTAAAATATCGTTCGAATTGTTTAGTATCTTCATCTGATTCACATGTCTTCTAGAAAAGGAAGTATCCCTATAACTTTGTTGTTTTTATAGTGATTAAGATTATAACACAATGTTGACTGCTGTTTAGTATCTTCATCTGATTCACACGTCTTCTAGAAAAGGAAGTATCCCTATAACTTTGTTGTTTTTATAGTGATTAAGATGATAACAAAATGTTGACTGCTGTTTAGTATCTTCATCTGATTCACACGTCTTCTAGAAAAGGAAGTATCCCTATAACTTTGTTGTTTTTATAGTGATTAAGATGATAACACAATGTTGACTGCTGTTTAGTATCTTCATCTGATTCACACGTCTTCTAGAAAAGGAAGTATCCCTATAACTTTGTTGTTTTTATAGTGATTAAGATGATAACACAATGTTGACTGCTGTTTAGTATCTTCATCTGATTCACACGTCTTCTAGAAAAGGAAGTATCTCTATAACTTTGTTGTTTTTATAGTGATTAAGATGATAACACAATGTTGACTGCTGTTTAGTATCTTCATCTGATTCACACGTCTTCTAGAAAAGGAAGTATCCCTATAACTTTGTTGTTTTTATAGTGATTAAGATGATAACACAGTGTTGACTGCTGTTTAGTATCTTCATCTGATTCACATGTCTTCTAGAAAAGGAAGTATCCCTATAACTTTGTTGTTTTTATAATGATTAAGATAATAACACAGTGTTGACTGCTGTTTAGTATCTTCATCTGATTCACATGTCTTCTAGAAAAGGAAGTATCCCTATAACTTTGTTGTTTTATAGTGATTAAGATGATAACACAATGTTGACTGCTGTACCCCTATTTTTGACATTTTAACCTATTGTGTCTGTTTGTTTTGTACACACATCGTTGACAATATAATGGAATTTGATACGACTGTCATACAAGTGAGAGGTTTAGTTAGCTATAAAAACAGGTTCAATCCACCATTTTCTACATAAGAAAATGCCTGTACCAAGTCAGGAATATGACAGTTGTTATCCATTCGTTTGATATGTTTGAACTTTTGATTTTGCCATTTGATTTGGGACTTTCCTTTTTGGATTTTCGTCGGAGTTCAGTATGTTTGTGTTTTTACTTTTTGATGCCCGACTTTAATTGTTGATAACCCTTTTGTTAATCATTTTGAAAGAGGTTTCGTAGTGTATACGAATGACCAAACAACATTTATTGTATGAAAACACTTATGTAATTTATGTATCCAATAGAGTAAATACAGGTCTAGTTCATCGTTGATTAATCTTACAAAGGAAAAATGAACAAACTTCTGATTTTTAAGAATTTTCTCTTTGGCATGCGTTGTGGGAGTATATGCCGAGGATCCAAGTGAATTGTCGATACATAATTTTTAATAACCAGTTTATGTCATGTGATTTACACACAAAAATAATGTTGTTCGGGGCTTTATTTGAAGGCATAACTACATAATTGTCATAAAGCTCATACAAGTGATTTTTTGTATTCATATACACATTAGGTTTTTCATTTTGATTTATATCAACAGCATAATCATTTCCGAAAGAATACCCACGTCTTTCTTCCCGCTTTTAGCCCATTGCCTGGTATCATCCTCGACTGAGTATCAGTTGCTTCATAAGAGCAACACATTTAATGGACATGTACATATTTGATCTCCCAAAATAATTTCAGGTTTAACCTACCAATTTTTTCTTAAAATGTTCTGTGCCAAATCAGAAAAATGGCTACTGTTATTTTATAGTTCGTTTCTCTTTGCGTTAAATTTTAGTCATTTGTCGTAGTTCTCCTCTTATATTTGATGTGTTTCCCTCAGTTTTAGTTTGTAACCCGGATTATTTTTCTCAATCGAATTATGAATTGCGACCAAGGGTATACTACTGTTGCCTTTATTATGTATTGATTGCAACGCAAGGAATGCGTCTATTTTTAAGGATATTGTATACATCGCTTTAGTTACTTGCATAACATTTTCGATATATATAATACGCAAATGACGCAATCAATCTTTAATTTTAATTTCAACTACCTATGGACAATACCATTCTAATGAATTTTGCATAGTTAGTACAATGAATCAAGTAGATCAATTACCTACATTTATTGCATTCTTTTTTTAATCGCAATAATTGGTTTATACAATCCTCAATAGTGAATGACTTTTTTTCAGCATTTACAAGTATGCGACATGATTTGGATATTGCACATGTATAATAAAACGATTGAATTCCAAATTATACCATCCCCGAACATCTCATAATTCTTAAATATTAATTATAATGCACTTTCAATGAAGAGCCTTATGTTGTATTCAAGTATTTCAATGAAGAGCCTTATGTTGTATTTAAGTATTTCAATGAAGAGCCTTATGTTGTATTTAAGTATTTCAATGAAGAGCCTTATGTTGTATTTAAGTATTTCAATGAAGAGCCTTATGTTGTATTTAAGTATTTCAATGAAGAGCCTTATGTTGTATTTAAGTATTTCAATGAAGAACCTTATGTTGTATTTAAGTATTTCAATTTCTTATTTGTTTATAGATATTAGATTGAACATCGACATGAAAATACAAGTAAAGAATTATTATTTCTGTCTACTGATGATTGTCGCAGAAAAAATTGTCAATGGACAATACTATTCAAAATGTGTACAACCGGAAGAGATTTCGTTCATCCGAGAACCTATTTTGATCAATAACTGTGACACAGTAGCATATGGAAGTATTATGTGTAATAAAATGCATGGTTGCGATATGTATGAAAAGACAGGGAACACGTGCATATTTTACAGAAGCAATGTTGGCTGTAATGAAATCGGTGAACAAAATAAGAGAATGTTTAAAAAGCGTAAGTTAAAATTACTTAAAAAATGAGAGAATATAATTAAAAACACCTTTTGGCTCTTCGAATTGAGAGTAACAAAGTATAGCAAACTTATCCTATAACATCCTTTAGATTTATGAACCAATCGTATCACAACCTTAATATTTATAAACCACTTATATTGCATCCTTCGGATCTATAAAGCAATCATTTTATAACCTTCAGATTTTCATAAGAAGTCTTTGCAGTATGGAATATTTTCTTTCTAATGTAATTGTATATTTTTTATTGTCCATGTCTACTTTGTTTATCGTCTAAATTACGTGTTATAGTGTTATTTATTTTTAGCCTTTTTGGTTTATATGAAAAATAGAAAATATGATATGATTGCCAATGAGACAATCCCCATAAAAGACCTATGTGTTCACACGTTTTTGTCAATATCATGGAATTATAAGCGACGCTCATACGAGTGATAGATTTATCTAGCTATAAAACAAGGTTTAACAATATTTTCAACATAACGAAAAACCTGTACAAAGTCCGCAATATGCCAGTTTTTTTTTTGCATTCGTTTGATGTCTTTGAGCTTTTGATTTTGCCCTTTCTCTAAAAGTCTTTCCGTTTTGAATTTTCATTGGAGTTCGGTATTTGTTATTTTACTTTATACTATATATCATAGCTATGTCAATATTTATCTGTAACATTATATGTTTACTAATCCTCGGATATCCTGAATCAAGATCGGTTGTATGATTCTTTTAGAATTATTTTTTTTTTCATTTAAATGAGTCGTCATTTTAAAATCCTTCTTGAATCAGAAGATTTTATCGCTTTCCTTCAGATTTCCAAGACATTGTAAATAAAGAAATTATAATGTCTTAAATCTGACCGTAATCACAACAAGTTACCAGTGATTAATGTGTAACGAAATAATCCTGTTTTCAATGGCTAGTTTATCAAATCGGGAATGACTGCTTATACATTGCTATATAAGTACAGAAGCACGAAGACATATTATCATAGCTTACACTGTTTTTTTGTCCAACACCTGAGACACCAAGAATGTTCTGTATACAAAATTAATTACTTTCTACTTCTTAAATGTATTCTTACACCCGTATATAATTGAAAACAATAACTTTGTAACTCTATTTCCAAAACATAATTAGCTTGTCTATTTACGGCTGCAAATTAAACCTCAATGGTACAGAAAAGGTATTGAAATATCAGCGTATATAATATACGGAACGAATACCGATCAGTAGGTCCACATCCAATAGCTGGATCATTATAATTATTGCTACAGCATGAATATAAATAAGGGTTTTAAACACCTTTTTTTGTAAAAGGAATTAAAAATCATCATGACATTATCAAGATATAAGGAAAATTAATTTTCTTGCCAAGTAGTTTAGAAAAGAAACAACTTAATTTATGTGTTTTGATATGCACGGTTACATCAGGATAATTCGAGAATCATACTATTTGATGTTGTACTCATACCCATCTTTTATTCATATCATTATATCATGGTGCCATTAAATGTAATTGAATATGATGCATTACCATGCTTAACCACGCAAGTGAAATTGACACTATCCAAGGTATTTGAGAAATGCTTTATGTTCCGTAAGTACGTAATTTGGAATCCCCTAAAGGTTAAGGAAAGGTGACAAAGTAAATAGATTTTAATTTTACAAACAATTTCTTGCAGTAAATAACAAGATCAAACTTTTCTAGATCATGTTCGATCCTTTAGCTCTTCGCAGGTTCAGATCTTAAACATCCTCGATAATCAAATATTCTTGATGAAGGTGAATTCAGACAAGCAAATCTTGATTTTAATTATTGTTTCTATTCTTTTTACTGTATCACAATATCATAGTGTAATATCAAAAGCCAAGCAAAAAGTTTTGGATATAAAAGAAATTTATAACTTAACTGATCCCTTTAGAGAACTATATCCAGAAAGTAAAAGATATACTTGGAGGAAACCAAACCCAATAAAGCAGGACAGACTAGATTTATTTTTAGTTTCACAGAGCTTTTATCCACATGTACATGACTTAAAGATACAAAATAGTTATTAATCAGATCACTAGCCTTTTATTTTTCAAATAAAACATAACAACTTCAGAATTCGGAGGGTATATGGAAATTTAACAACTCTCTTCTATATGATTCAGATTATAACCATATTGTTAAAGAGGTAATAGATAAAACTAAAGAGCAATATGCTTCTCTTGTATATAATCGAAAAAACCTAAATTTAGTAGACTCTAGTGAAATTGAGTTCACAATTGGTGATCAATTATTTTTAGAAACATTTTTAACTGAAATAAGGGGGAAAACAATATCATATGCTTCATTTTAAAAAAAAAGAAAGAAACAAATAAATTAGAACATTTGCTTGCTCAAGATATAAACAAGTTGGAAAAATAACCCAATGAGATGAAATTTTGGAACAGATAGAAAAAAAAAAAAAAACAGATTTTAAAATTCTCAGACAAAATAAAATGAGGGGTCAATATATAAGGCCAAAACACAATGGGTAGAAGGAGAGGAACCATCAAAATATTTCATGAATTATGAGACAAAAAATTACGTAAATAAAACAATTCCTAAATTAATTGATAAATCAGGAAATATAATTGAAAACCAAAAACGAAGCCAAAAATTATTACAAAAATCTGTATTCCAAAAATGAGACCATCAAATCTATTAATTTGAACAATGCTTTACCTCATAAAGATATACCAAAATTATCGGAAAATATGAAAGAGTCCTTAGAAAGGGAAACATCATTTTTAGAGTTGACTGATGCAATTAAAAGAATGAAAAAATGAGAAAAGCCCTGGATCGGATGGATATACAAATGAATTCCTAAAACTTTTCTGGATGGATATAGGTAAATTCATACATAGATCAATTAAATATGGTTATAATCAAGGGGAAATATCTATTACCCAAAAACAAGGTATTATGACTTGCATACCAAAAGGTGACAAACCAAAACAATACATGAAGAATTGGCGGCCAATTAGTGTTTTAAATAATATTTATAAATTAGCATCAAGTTGCATTGCAGAAAGGATAAAGTCAGTTTTAACAATCTTAATTAAGGTAGCACAATACAAAGATTTTTGCACTCCCAATCAAACAACTTTAAACTGATGTATTTCATTTCATCCTTCTTTAAATTTTATAAATGAGGTACCAAAAGAAAAAAAGAAAGATTAATCTTTCAAATTGTGATAATTTCATTATGACATAATTATTACATGATTAATTGATATGTAATCAGTTGCTATATTGTGATGTCCACACTTGAATAAATTTAGCTTCTTTGTTATTCATAGCATCCCAAAACATTTTATAGATTCTTGTACAACACAGCTTGACCTCCAAAAACCGTGTCTCAGATTTCCAAAAACATTAATAGAACAAATTTTATACCAAATTAAATTTAGTGATCTCTTGTGAATTGATGTTGCAAACATCATTGAAGATTTATGAGAGAATGAACCTCAGATTAAGATGTTTAGTTCTTTATTAAAATCATTATTATTGATATTATACGTTTATAGAAGGATTAAAAATTTCAACTTTATGTACTTGTCTCGATTTTGCTGATGTACTATGAACTTGAACTTACTATTTTTATTATATATGTACTTTTTTGACAATAAACACATTACAAAAAAAAAAAACAAATGTAACAAAAAATCAACAAAAAAAAACAATATCATAGTGTTCATTCGAAACATTGAAACTACATGACTAATTACACAAATAACTTATAATGTGTCTGAAATCATATCTAACTTAATTCAAAAGAAATCTTAACATGTTTGGAATAAAGTCAAATATTGTATTCATGCACCCGCGCCAAAAATATGTCCTTGAAGTTAGATATTTTGAAGCCTAGGATTTATATATGTTCTTCAATACTTGGGCTCTTATAAAAGGGGATCTAAAACGAACAGCTTAATCCAACTGAGGTAAACTTTCCCTGATGGAGTTCGAACGTTATATTCTTAGTAATTTATTATCATATCGATAAATTATTTCAGAACGGTATGTGATACCTAATGTCATTATCGATGCATGGTATACTGAGCAGATGATACCCTCGGCAACAGCATTCCGCCATGAGCAGTATTGTTCTAGTACAAATACATGAAACTTACATTTGATAAATCTAATAAATAGACTTTTGTTCTATTTACTTCCATCTGAAATCATTAAACCAATAATTTGAATCCAATACTGTTTAGATATTTAAATACTAAGGAATCTATATGAACCACAGTGGGCAAGTTTTTTAACAAACCATAATACTGTAACACTAACACCAACAAGGTACACACTTGAAACTGTGATGCTCTGTTTTGTAGGGAAAATATATTGTTTACCTAAATAGGTAAAAAAAATCCGAGAAACCTTGGCCATAACTTATTCATAGATACCGTATCGACATACATTGACAGTATTCACCTCAGAAGCTAACAAAACCTTTAAATAGACTTATTAAAAAGGGATATAGTTACGATACTGTTGTCAGGTCATTAAAGATTGCATATTTTGGCGTTAATATTGATTCACTTATAGGGTCTTTGCATCGGAACTAAACACATTTATTAATAAACCGTTCTTGGCATGACACGGGTTATGTTATTCTCATCTATGTTATGATGGTATGATACTAAACCCCTCACGGGGAGGATTGTGCCTGATATTCATATGATGAAGACATAGTTTTTGCAATCAGTTTAATTGAAGTTTGGAGCTGGCATGTCAGTTAACTGCGAGTAGTCTGATGTTATTTGTGTATTATTGTCATTTTGTTTATTTTCTTTGGTTACATCTTCTGATATCAGACTCGGACTTCTCTTGAACTGAATTTTAATGTGCGTATTGTTATGCGTTTACTTTTCTGCATTGGCTTGAGGTATAGGGGGGGGGGGGGGGTTGAGATCTCACAAACATGTTTAACTCCGCCGCATTTTTGCGCCTGTCCCAAGTCAGGAGCCTTTGGCCTTTGTTAGTCTTGTATTATTTTAAATTTTAGTATCTTGTGTACACTTTGGAGTTCAGTATGGCGTTCATTATCACTGAACTAGTATATATTTGTTTAGGGGCCAGTTGAAGGGATGCGGGAATTTCTCGTTGCATTGAAAACCTGTTGATTACCTTCTGCTGTTGTCTGCTCTATGGTCGGGTTGTTGTCTCTTTGGCACATTCCCCATTACCATTCTCAATTTTAATTTCAAATCATATTTTAGTTACATGTAAAGCTGGCTGGTCACCAAAAAATGAAATATGCTATCTACAAACCACAGAACAGAAATATTGCCAAGATGCACAGGTAAAATATATGTCAAACTTTAACAAAACGCTAGAAGAAAAGCGTTTAGCTAGATTCACTGCGTACTGTCATCTTTAATTGTACAATAGCAGTACATAATCGATCTAGCTATTTGCTTTTATCTGTAAATTTTGAGATAGATTTGCAATTTTTGCGTAAGACTATTTAATTGAATAAAGGAAAATAATTGATTTATTGTAATATTTGAAACGTTGAAACAAATAATAAGCATAAAGATACGTGTTGTGAAACAATTTTTCACCTTTGTAATTTAAAGGAAGATTACTCTTATAGTACTTTTTTTTTCTTTTTTTTCTTACAGCATAAAGACGTATTTACACTTGTATGCAAATTCGACACAACATTAAAATGTTACACACACACCAAGACAGAAACGGACTAAGCATTAGACAAAATCCTTTGAGAATAACAAATATAACATCTAAACCAAATACATGAATTTTGGATAGATAAGTACCGTGACACGTCTTATAGTAATGTGAATTCACACTCAAAAATAAGAGAAAACAAACGACACAACGGAAACACAACGTTCAAATGTAACACACACAGAAACGAACTATAATATAACAATGGCCTTATTCCTGACTTAGTACAGGAATTTTTAAAGGAAAAATAGTGGGTTGAACATGGTTTTGTGGCATGCCAAACCTACCTCTTTTATAGCCATGTGAAATATAACATTAAAGTGATAACACTTGAGTGCAACAACAAAAAAACCGACAATGTAATACACAAATAAACAAACTATAAGATAACAACTGCCATTGTTGTGGGTTAAACCTGATTTTGTGGCAAGACAAACATCGTGCTGTTATGACAATTTTAAATATAACAATAAAAGGACAACATAACACGACTACAGATAAATTTCAACACTTTATTAATTGATTTCTTACAAGATTATTTTCTCACTTAGAATGCATGCCTGTCCATTGGAGGAAATCCAGCTGAGTTTTACAGCAAAGAAGACATGACTCATGCCCTAACAGTTATCACAAGTAAATGTATTTACAAATTCAGTCAAGAGGCTTGAATTTGATGTGACGATAGCTATCATAGACACGTACATTTTTCTGTAAATTCATTGTTTATAAAATGTTGAAATATTCGAAACACTTAAATATTTTAACCTAGGTATGGATTGCTCAAGTCACACATGTCACATTTCGCACAATTTTTTGAACTTTTCGTTTTTAATTCTCTACGTCGTCATATTTTAACTGGCCTTTAATCTTTTTTTATTAGAGCGCAACTGATGAGTCTTATATAGACAAAAACCACGACTGGCATTCAAAATAAGCTCCGTATTATTGATAAGTTTATGTAAATCTTTTAGTTGTATTATACAGATACATACAGACTCAACATTTAAGATATAGTGATATCAAATTCTTCAAAGCAATATTAGCAGACTTATGTGTATTTTGGAGGTTTTGATATTAATATGCTCGATGACAGCTTCATTTCAAAAGAGTTTTATAATATTGAGCAAATGTCTGCACAAAATATCAAGCTCTATTTATCCTCATATTTAACAAAAGTCTTACAGGAAATCTTTTCTTTTCTTCATGTGATTCTTTAAAAATGTATTTTTCTTCGTGTGATTATTTAATAATGTATTTTTCTTCATGTGATAAAAATGTATTTACAGGTAATGTGTATGTAAGTGGTAGTCTACAAGGTGGTGTTTTCATTTGGAATGTTTCTGGACAACAGATCGATAGCAGCCTTTGGATTCCGAATGAACCAGCAGGTGGTACATGTGTTCAGATATGGAGGGATAAAAAGGGTCTTGATGCTTTGGAAGACACTCACGTCGTTACCGTTTTATGTGAGCAGGTAATTTATCCGTCTAATTTTAAACAACAAATCTTGCAGATAACACTATTGGATGGCGTGTATGTTTACTGTTTACAAAACTTTGAAATTATCGAAAAACTCAGGATTTTTTATCCCAGGCATACTTGTTTGGCTTTACAACTATTTTGATCTGAGCGTCACTGATGAGTCTTATGTAGACGAAACGCGCGTCTTGCGTACTAAATTATAATCCTGGTACCTTTGATAACTATTTACACCACTGGGGCGATGCCACTGCTGGTGGACGTTTCGTCTCCGAGGGTATCACCAACCCAGTAGTCAATACTTCGGTGTTGACATGAATATCAATAATGTGGTCGTTTTTATAAATTTCCTGTTTACAAAACTTTGAATTTATCGAAAAACTAAGGATTTTCTTATCCTAGGCATAGATTACCTGAGCCGTATTTGGCACAATTTTTGGGAATTTTTAGATAAAACAAGCAAGTCAATTGCTCAATATGTTATAATATATCTTGCATACAACTATTTGAAATCTTGTCTATTTGTTAACAACTATAAAAAATCTTTGAAATAAATATTCAATAATGTACAATAAACAATGAACTTTAGATATTGATTGAATACTGATATATTATTTTGTTGAATTTCAGAGACTTTTTCGATGGGTTTGACAGAAAACGATGATTTCGAAAGGATGTGATAACACTGGTGTGTTTTCTGCCATGAAATAGTCATTACTGGACTTAAAAATATATCTGTTTCTCATGTTTATATAATGTATAATTAATTTTGGATGTAACTCGTCTTCTGATTGGCTGACGTTATTTGTTATGAGCCCATAGACAAAATTTAGCCATGTGACCGTGACGTAATCAACATTTTTTCATGGTTTTCTACGGTTTAAAATGGAATTTAGAATTAAATCAAAAAAAATATTTATTTGTTTGTTATAAGATATCGTAACAGGTACAGAAACAAATCCAAGCGACCTGTTAAATAATCACATAAAGATGTAAGACATTTTGTATGACGATATCCCTGATTTGATAATTAAACTAAAGATGATAACATTGACTGAAATATTAAAGTCACTATAAAAATGGATGTAAAATGGGAAGAATTTTCCAAGTTGGAAGGGTCAGTTGTTACAATACCGTCTAAAAAATATAACGAAAATGTGCATTATTTTTATATGTTTTTACCATGTTCAAACTTAAATTTTGAAAGAAAATAAAAAAGTCATTGATGTAATGTAACATAAGCGTTATTTCAAATAAAGTCCCTGTGGTAAATGTCCACAGTATCATAACAGAACTCTTGACATCAATTCAATGTAAAATCTGAAAATGATTATATGATAAATATTTATTGTTAACGAAGTTTATCTATGAAACGTTTAATTTATTATATCATAACCATCACAAAGCTAGCAATAGAAGTAAAACAACAATTCTAAAGTTAACTACAATTACAAAATCAAACACTTTCAATCAATTTAACAAGCAAAATAAAAGATACAATATTCCTAACTTGGTTCAGGCATTTTCCGAAGAGTATGATGGGCTACACTTGGTTTTATGACTAGCATCTTAGCACATTGCCTAATACATTACATTCACTACCGGTTTCAATTACAATATGCCTCTACTAACGTAGGACGTATCAATATGCATAAGACACATTTTCATCATATTTTGTAGCTTAAAATAACATATTAAAAGGTCAAAATCATGTTCTTATTTACATAACAATTTAAAACGGAAATATTTGTCATTTTGTTTTAGTAGGGACTTATAATTAAGACGCAGTTTCACTGTTTATTTTCCGTCGATACGGGTTTTTGTAATATATAAGAGTTGATCAATCTTCAGAAGGCAGATGATTATAGAGTGTGAATGTGTGGAATGTCTGATTTATTCCTTTCAGAATTAGCATAGATAAGGTATTCAGAATAATGGATAAAAGGAATTCATAAATATGAAAGACGAGTTTAAAGATGAGTATATTTACTTCATAACGAGAAGATGTGGTATCATTATCAATGAGACAACTCGTCATACAAGACCAAATAAATCTAACAACTGAAAGTCATCATACAGCCTTCAATAATGAGTAAAACCCATATCATAATCAGCTATAATAGGACCCAAAATGACAAATATAAAACAAGGTAAACGAGAAAATAAACAGCCTGATTTATGTACAAAAAAAAAAATGAACGAAAAACAAATATGTAATACAACAACGAACGACAACCACAGATTTACAGGCTCTTGACTTGAGATATATACTGACAGAATATGACTGGGTTCAACTAGTTTGTTGACCAAACCCTCCCGTATTATTCTAATTTGAATAGAACAAAAATATTCATGTTCCGAAGGTCATAGTTGCATGAACAATAGGAGATGCTTACCGGAATAAGTATAGTTTTTTTTGTATAATTTCCAATGAGACCCAAGAGATAGAAAAAAATAAAAGCAATGGACATAGCGAAGAAGTTGTTGAAATAACACAACAATAGAAGGAGCTAAAGGAAAATTTCCGCCCCAAAACATAAAAATAATAAAAATAAGGAACAAATAATTAACCATTCGTTAACAAACGTGATCTTGCTCCTTTTGCAGTTTAATTACATTCCCTCAGATTTTGTACATCTTCCGATGGTCAATACTTTCGGTTCATTACTTTTTTAGCTACCAGGTTCAACCCACCATTTTTTTCTTTCAAAAATGTCCTGTACCAAGTCAGGAATATGGTCATTGTTATATTATAGTTCGTTTCTGTGTGTGTTACATTTTAACGTTGTATTTCTTTTGTGTCTTGTGTTTCCTCTTATATTTGAGTGAATTCATATTATTATAAGACGTGTCACGGTACTTTTCTATCCCAAATTCATGTATTAAGTTTTGATGTTATATTTGTTATTCGCATCGGATTTTGTCTAATGCTCAGTTTGTTTCTGTGTGTGTAACATTTTAATGTTGTGTCGTCATTTTTTGTATTTAATGCGTTTCCCTCGGTTTTGGTTTTTGACTCGGATTTGTTTTTGTCTATCGATTTATGAGTTTTGAACATCGGTATACTACTGTTGCCTTTATTTAGCACTTTAATTGTATATGTATCCTACACGAAGCCATGTTTAGTATGTGCCTCTGCTTTCTACACCACCTTTTTAAAGGTAGAGTTGAGGTAGAGAAGAAAAAGAAGATCTGCCCAATGCAAAAAACAAAACAAATCAACAAAAAAAAAAAAAAAAACAAATAAAAAAAAAAAACAACTAGAAATGGACGTCTTGTAACTGCCTACCGAAGAACAAGAAAAAAAAAGAAAAACCAACGCCCTTGGATTGCCTCTTCCTTATCTATTCTCGAGATTTTTACATTTTTCTTTTATTGCCACGGCATTGTTAGTTTATTTTCGCAATATGAGTCTCTATCTCCTTTTAGTATTGTTTCGTATCACTTTTAAATTAAAAATAATATTCATCACTAGAAGTATCTTAAATATATGTAACACTTCAAGTCAGTGCATACAGAGATAACTATGCATCTTATTTTACATTTAAGATATATAGACATGTTGAAAAAAACCCGCTTTAGATTAATGAAAGGGTGAATGTAATAAAACTTTGGTCATCATAACATTATTCCCAAAGCATCAGTCTGGAAAAGGACGTTCAATCACCATCGGCGCAGGCCAAAAGGGCAAAACAAATTTTTAAACAACGGAATAAAATGAATGTAAAATTAGGAAAGTGCACAGTGTTATTAGCACAATGAGGCAATGTATCGTTATAAAATGTTTATTTCAAGGAAGTGCTCGATAACTGATTATAACGAAGAAAGGAAAGTGAAAAGTCCATAAAATGATATTGTCTACTTTCGGTTATGCACATACAGAATAAAGGTTGCCAATATTTTCTGATATCTTCGTCATTGAATATAAACGAGTTGGAAATGAATTGGATATATGAACTTCCTCGTTCGTTGTTCTTTGGTCATATCTCTCTCAGTGTCAACTAAGTCTGGTTTTTATCTTAATGTAACATTTATCTCCCTTTGACTGGTCAGACTCGCAACACATTAAAACGTCTCGATGACTCTCATCTCAATAATCATAGTCACCATGACGCATGTGTCACCCTATCAAGTTTTATTGTCTGCCACTGTAGCTGATAATTGAAAAAAAAACTACTGATTAAACTCAGATTAAAGGTCTTGACTGGTATTACAGATGTTTCAAAACATCATTCTGTGACTGCAGAGATGTCAGCAGTTGTTTGATTATTTTATTTTGATTGACAAGTGTTTGGTCGTTGCAATTGTTTGGGTTACTGTTACACAAACCCTGGGATCCCACCCGCTCAGCATTCAAATTTCCTCATCTTATGATTTGAATAAAACGTTAAAATTGTAGCATATTTTAATGCAGAATCATTTAATATTTTCTGTTGAATCAGTTTATTCGTGTTCATACAAGTAAGATAATTAGCTAGCTTTAAAACCAGGTTCAACCCACCATTTTCTACATAAAGAAAATGCCTGTACCAAGTCCGGAATATGACTCATTTGAGCTTTTGATTTTCTATTTGATTCGGGACTTTCCAATTTAAATTTTCAGTTCAGTATTTTTGTGATCTTACTTTTTAATATACTAGAACACAACCGTGATATCGCGGGTCCGTGAGTGAATTTAAAATATTTCATCTCAAAGATTGTTGTCATATATACTCAAAATACTTACCAAGGGATTCTAATCAGTACAATTGAAGACGTCGTGTCGGGATTTTTATTTGGATCAATGAATTTTATTTCCTTGCTCAAATTTTCTGAATCCTGGTCGGTTGTATGAATTATTTGATATGTATACTTTAATATCCATCAGAGGAAAAAAAAACATAATTTTATCATTTTAAGTATCACAACCATAGCTTCTGTAAGAATCGCTTAGGTCAATATTTTACCAAGCAGCCGGTTTTGTAAAATTAAATTGAAATGTTCCTGTCCTAATAAGTTTGTTTTATTTGCCTGGACGTTTAACTTA
Source organism: Mytilus galloprovincialis (assembly GCA_037788925.1). Lineage (NCBI taxonomy): Eukaryota > Metazoa > Mollusca > Bivalvia > Mytilida > Mytilidae > Mytilus > Mytilus galloprovincialis. The sequence continues at coordinate 72,960,459 of CM075342.1, read as the reverse complement.
AATTCATCTCTATCATACCAAATAAAAAAAAAATATTCCTATAATGTTACACCCACTCCAGTCAAAATTTAAGTTATTTGTCTTAACTGGAAACTGATACTTATAGTATACCGTTCTTACGTGATGTTTGATTTCATCTGTAAATGACATCACTTCTGGATAAAAAAATAAATCAAATTCTTTAAAAATGTAATTTGCAAAAGTCTACCAAATTCTTTAAAAATGTAATTTGAAAAAATCTATCAAATATTTAATCTATCTTCAGACATAGACTTATTTACTCAGAAAGAGGGTTTATTTCATGTCAGTATTTCTACAAAAAAATAATAAAATTATAAAGGAGTCAAGTGGAAACCGCCTAATCCAAACTTTGCAGCTATATTACACAGTTTTGTTTTTAATTCCAAAAACAGTTTTAAATAAACTCATCATAGATACCAGAATTAAGCTGTTATATCTACAATGAAGATTATAACACAATAGTGTCTGATGTACCCTATCTTTTGTTAAATATTTTTACCTTTTATTTCTGTTTGGTTTTAATTCCAAAAACAATTTTTACTAGATTTATTATACACTTTCTCAAAGCTGAATATATCTATGATTAAGATTGTATCACAATGTTGACTGTTATTTCAAATTTGCACATATTGTTTGAAAATGCATAGAGTCAGGAAATATAAATGAAAAATATCAGATTTTATATCTGGTGACGTCACTATTACGTCATGATATGTATCGTTTTCATGATATGGATGAAAAATACAGAAATTGTGCGTTTTTACATCGTTATTTCTATTGTGGAAACATCGTGTGCAGCCAAGAAAAAAACAAAAATAATTTTAAAGAAGCTTTATTATACCTGTTGACATAATCTCATCATACACAAAGATGTGCATACATACTTCGCAAATCTAAAATATGCATTTAAGTTAATTAATTATAAAATCCAAGAAAATCAAGAATTTTTTCAAAATATACAAATTTCATCATGATTTGTTGCAATGGTTACCTCTATAAGCGTGAAAGTTTTTTTTATTATTGAATACCTGATACCTAAGTCTATTAATGGCAAATAAAAGTATATGTATCATAACTTTAAAATTTGCAGTAATATTGGGGCCAAATAAGGGCCTTATTGTCTCTACCTCTTTCTTCAACGTGCAAATTCTCTTACTTCTGTGTTGCCTTGGGTTATCATTGATATGTTTGGCAAAACTTTTAGGATTTTTTTATCATAAACGTTCTTCAACTTTGTACTTTATTTTTTGTTTTTTTTACATTTGGTGATTCGATCGTCACTGATGAGTCTTTTGTAAACGAAACGCGCGTCTGGCGTAAATAACAAAAACTTGGTATCTATGATGAGTTTATTTTTTATATTGATTCTAGATACAGAAATATAAAAAGCTAGTCTTGGAACATGTTACCTTTTATTTTATTTTTAATTATAGATATGTGTATCCGAGACTTGTTCCTGTTTACAATTTCCTCATTTGCACAGGGTGCAGACTTAGGGTCATTGTTTACAATTAAACCAGTTGCCCTGGAACAAAGATTCCAAAAAATACACTGTGATAAAATAACAGAGCTAAGACCTTTATTTGAAACAATGTAGGATTATATTAGTGAAATAGTATTCTTATGACAATTGATGAAAGTAAAAAGTACAGCTTTCTAGAATGTACTACCAAAAAATGTGGATTGAACCTAGCTTTATAGCGCTAAACCTCTCACTTTTATGACAGTCGCACCAAGTAATCTACCTTTACATTACATAATAAAAGAGGGACGAAAGATACCAAAGGGACAGTCAAACTCAAATCTAAAACAAACTGACAACGCCATGGCTAAAAATAAAAAAGACAAACAGAAAAACAATAGTACACATGATACAACATAGAAAACTAAAGAATAGAAATTAATTGCTGAAAAATGGACAACCTAACACAAATTTTAAAGACATTACATGCAGACCACATTACCTTGTGTCTCTTTTAATTGGTTATCAAAGGTACCAGGATGATAGTATAGTACGCCAGACGCGCGTTTCGTCTACATAAGACTCATCAGTGACGCTCATATCAAAATATTTAGAAAAGCCAAACAAATTTGAAGTACGCATCTTTACCACTGGAATAACGAGGTCAAATTTGTTGATAGATATGACGAATAACGACGAATCAAATAATTACACTTGATATATAATAGTATAAAGTAAAATTACAAAAATATTGAACGCCGCATTATATGGAAGGGTCATAATCAAATGGCAAAATTAAAAGATCAAACACTTGAACCCAATGGATTACAAGTGTCATATTCTTGACTTGGTGAAGGCATTTTCTTATGTAAAGCATTGTGGATTCAACCAGGTTTTATAGCTAGCTTAACCCCCGATTGTATGACAGACGCATAAAACTCCATTATATTAACAACGATGCGTGAACAAAACACACAGACATTATAGGTAAAAATGTAAAACAATTGGGGTAATATTTGGCTATTATCCAATTCATATGAAATGAAAAGCAATAAAACACCAATCAAATCATCAGCAAATTCGAAAAACAAGAATACAAAAATTTACCATAGCACAATACCACACCAGGATGTATTAATACAGAGCCAAGTCAATTCGATATCACACAAAAAAAAAGTGATATTCATAAGAAAATGAAAATAAAAACACTGTATTAGAATAATAAATAACGTCAGTACTCAGAATCAATACTTCAAGATCATCGCGTACCACAAGTTAATTCGATACGGAAATTTATCAACAAGGTCTGGAAATCCCCGATGAACATTTTAGAAAAAGGACCAGACGTTTTTTGACATACCCTGGTTCATCAATTTTTTTCTTAGACACTGTTGACGTTTTACAAAGTATGAGTAGCATAGAATGAGACAATGGTGTTGGTAAAAAAATGACATCATTTCAGGCCCATTTGTTTTTCTCATAACAAAAATTACCTGTAATTAACAAGTTCCGGGTCAAACCCGATACCGTTTCAAATATGTCAGCTGTTACCTAATCGGTATTTTCCGTCGTTGTTAGGCACACCATCAAGCGGTGTATTTGGGATTGGCTATAAACACAGGTCATAATAATACCCGAACTATGCCATTATATAGAGATTAACACTACTAAATCCAAAATTGTAAACAGTTTCCGTTCTTATGTTGAACTGTTACACCAATGTTCCAGATGAGGGGGAGGGTTGGAATCCCTTGTTTAACCCTATCACATTCTGTATGTCTGTGTCTGTCTTAAGTCAGGAGCCTGTTATTCAGTGGTTGTTGTTTGTTGTTGTGTTGCATGATTGTTTTTCGTTCATTTTTTGTACATAACACTTTTTTACCTTGTATTGATATTTTGTTTCTTTTATTTATATTTTACTTGATTTGTGCTTTACTTGGAAAGTTGATACTATTACGCACTATTTTTTTTTATAACTTACACAGTCATTCTTATATTCATTTTTTTTTTATTTTCTAATTAAATAAGAGGGACGAAAGATACTAAAGGGAAGTTAAACTCATAAATCGGAAACAAACTGACAACGCCATGGCTAAAAATGAAAAAGACAAACAGACAAACAATAGTTCACATGACACAACGTAGAAAACTAAAGAATAAACAACACAAACCCCACCAAAAACTAGAGGTGATCTCAGGTGCTCCGGAAGGGTAAGCAGATCCTGCTCCAGATATGGCACCCGTCGTGTTGTTTATGTGATAACAAATCCGGTAAATAGTCTAATTCGGTAGTCACATTCATGAATGAGAAGGGAATTGTAGTTTGACGTGAGGAACATATCCGATATAATTTGTGAAACGGTTATTCCATAGCGCTCAACCAACTCGTGATGGCGTCCGTAAAATTACGGAGGGATGATTTCAACTTCACCATTTGGAACTCTTGGTTTTATAGCTTCCTTGTGAGCAGCAACCCGCTATCAAGAAAATCATGATTGGAAATGCAAGCACGGTAATATCGTATCAATTGGGAGATATATACCCCGTATGCAGGTGCTTCTGGAATGTTGCTACTTAGGAATGGAAAGTTCACAATTGGAAAGCTGCTGAAATCATCTCTTTTGTCGTAAAGGTTTGTTTTCAACCGACCCTCATTGTCAATTTCTAGATGTTAGTCAAGATATGAGGCTGACTTAACTGTATCTGTAGTATCCTTTATCTGTAGTTCAATGGGATAGATGCGTTCCACAAAGTCACCAAATTTTTAATTATTTAGTGAAAGAACATCATCTTTATAGCGGAAAGTAGAGTTATCTTTCTTCCTAAGAAGTTCCTACATGAAGTCAGCCTCATAATAATAAGGAAACAAGTCGGCAAGGAGAGGGGTACAATTTGTTCCCATTGGAATGCTGACAATCTGTTGAAAAACACGTCCTCCGAACGTAACAAATATGTTGTCAATCAAGAAAGTATATGTCTGTGATGTATATCTACATAGTTTTAGTTGCTGGATTCAAAATAGTGTTACCTGACCAATTCTGTCTGCTTGGGTTGCTTGCAAGTTATGTAAATGTTGCGCGCGTCTGGTGTATCAAATTATATTTCATGTACCTTTGATAACTATTTACACAACTGAGTCGATGCCACTGCTGGTGTACGTTTCGTCCCCGAGAGTATCACCAGCCCAGTAGTCAGCACTTCGGTGTTGATATGAATATCATTTATATAGATAAAGAAAGATGTGGTGTGAGTGCAATGAGACAACTCTCCATCCAAATAACAATGTATAATCGAATTTTTCGAAAAACTTATGATTTTCTTATCCGGCGTATTGAATTATAATCGTGGAACCTTTGATAACTAATTACCACTGAAAGCAAATCTATGAACGACTGTCAAACAAATGGAAAGTTTAGCTATCTATAAACCAGCTTTGGCTTTACATTCTATTTGCAAATGATTGTACCTAGACGGAAATATGACTGCTTTTTTGAGTTGATATAGGCTAATGTATAAATTTACTATTTTTCATTCACTTTTTGTTAGTTTGACATTTTTGTTAATACCTTTTTTATACAATAAGCTATCAAAAGCAAAGACTTTCTGATGTATCATTGAAATTATAAATAGTTAAGATGGTCTTGTCAACCGTAAAGGAAACTCATTTATAATAAGGAGAGATATAATTGCATGTTAATATAACATCAAACACCATCCTTTAATTTTAAGTCCCTTAAGATACACGATGCCCTTCAATACACAATTCGTAAGTAAACATTCACCGTGACTAAGGCTATGTCTGCTTTATATCTTGGTAGCTAGAACCGTCAGATGACAATTCGAACTTCTACTAACGGTATGTATTGTAAAGTTTTACATAAAATATGTAGGCAAAAATGACAAATTGTCATTTCATGTTTTTTTCATATAGTAAATTTAAGAAATAATTCCTTCATGTTATGCTCTATGCTCATTTTAACATGGTAGGCATTATATTTGTCAATATTTTACACTGAGCGTTAGCGAGGTGTAAAATTTTGTCAAAAATAATGCCTACCCATGTTAAAATGAGCATAAGGCATGACATGAAGGAATTATTTCGATTCTAATATGACAAATGCAGTATTTTTATAGGTCGAAGCGTACGAAAATACCGTAAAAATGTTTAGCTGTTCTCGTTTCCTCCCCTAGATTTTCATATTTGACAAGTTTAAAAAAATACGAGCAGGGTAAATATATGTTGTTCGATATAACATATATTAAAAAAGTTTATGTAAGCTACTTGACTGTATATATTTTATAGGATAACAATGGAAATTACTTTAATATAAACAGTTAATTTATGGGCATGTGTCAAACATATTTTGTGCTCATTAGAACACGGCTTTGTTTACAAAGCGTAATTAGGACGTCACATTAGAATGCTAAATCATTTTGAATCATATCTCAGCCGTTTAAAAGTGCTGTTGTTCTGTTGTTTTTCTCTCATAGTTGATGTATTTGAATTGAACAGGGGTAAACTACTGCTGTCTTTATTAATTCAAAAATCTAGAACAACAATTATATTAATATTAAAAAAATGTTTACACTTCTTTGAAAGCTACCAAAACAAAAAGCTTAAACTTAGGTATATATAATTTGTCGAACAACGACAAAATTGAGATTGTATGCCTAACTGATTAATTTAAACAAATTAGGTTCACGTTTTTAAATCGTGAGTGATCTTGTTATATTCTCTGTTTTATGTCTATTTGCCATAATGATGTCTTTTTGTGTTAAGTCAAATGATTTTTAACAGCAATTTTTAATATGAATTTTGGATATTAATATTATACTTTTTTTCTATAAATGTAGCTTTATTTTTCATTAGGTATTACTTTATGATATCAAAAACGATTTAATTAAACTATTGACATTATCATAAATATTAAAAGTCATTGATTTATTCATGGTGATCGTCAACTACACGCTAAAAGCTCATCTTTATATTATTGTTTTGGGAAATATAAGGTAATGCACAATATATTAACACATTTAAAAAGTTATAAATAGTTAAATCATTTAAGATAAGCCAAGTTTGGAAGTAACGATTACTACTGCATTAAATGTACATTTTGTGTAGGGCCAAGCTGATGCCCGGCTTCCGTTTGCGGTATTTTCTTACTGTGTTGAAGACCCATTTGTGGCCGTCGGCTGTTTTTCGCTATTTGGTCGGGTTTTTGTCACTTTGACACATCCCTATTTCGAATTTCAATTTTTGATTACTACTTAACAGAAAAACCTTAATGATGAACGCAGTGATCGGGAAGCAATTGGAAATTGGTCGGGTTGGTCTGGACCATAAATCAACTTAGATGGCGCTGATCGGAAAGTGATCCGATATTGATGAAGTTCTGATCCGTAAAATATTTGTATTTCACCAAAATCCGTTATCTACATAAACCTTTACCTATCAATTCAACTGCTACTCGATGCTTACCCGAACTTTTCTCGAATGCCTTGTTTTTCGCTCCCTTCTCGATTTTTTTTGACAAGTCAAATGTTGTCGGGTAGAAAGTCGTAGCGATGTTAACAAGGCAGACTACTCAGAACATTATTCCCGATGAATCAATTTATTTTGATAGGACTTGATCGAGTTGGTCTGATCGACAGTGTGAACCTAGCTATGGTAATATATTTTCAGAACTTTGCAATGCATTTGAACCATCCTTTTATAGTACTGGAAGGACACGCTTAGCCCGATTTTAATGTGCTGTCACACAATGTAATAGTCATCAGGACATGTCATCCTACCTAATTATAAATTGTTTATCCTGGGCAAAAGGGCAGTAAAACACATTGTCAAGATCCTGCTTGACCTGACCAAAGTCGATACCACGACCAAAACACTCGACAAAAACAGGCTACCATGAGACCATAAAATCTGTTACCAGACTCAACCAGAAGCCAGCGACCAATAAGATGCATAAAACCAGCAAATAATAAGATGCATCAAGCCAGCGAACAATAAGAAAACGCACCAAACTAAAAAAATTGTCCTGTTCTCTGATTAGGGATCGGTTTTTTGTCTTATAATAATATAACAATTAATAACAATAATTCACACGAAACTAGTTTATCGATACAATAAAATCTTCAAGAATATATATGTGTGTTTGAACAAAAAAAAAAAATACAAAAACTACTGATTTTGGAACGTCAAGTAATTTTTGTTAGATTTTCTGTAGAAATAAAAACGGTTAACTATTATATACACAATTCTACTCTTTTGTCAAAGAACTGTTCATATAACAAATTGGTACCTATAAGTAGTGGTTTCCTGTTTTCCAATTGCAAACGAACCATTTTGTCCCGCCAGCGACTGAATCAGCTAAAATAACTTCGTTAAACCGAATATGCGTTTTTGGTGTTTTTGGTTTATATCTCAAATATGATAAGCAGTTAGTAAACTTGGTATATGTATTTGGTGAATAACTATTGTGTAACGTGTTAATATATGTATATATATGTAAAGTCGGTTTACCTTGACCTTGACAATTTTCAAGGTGCATTGGTCAATTTTTAGCTTATGTAGTTTAGTCCCATTTTCAGTTACTATAAGCACTGATATGTGGTGTATGGAAATTCAATACATGTTAGGTCTCTCATGATGTCTGTCAGACAGTTTGCATCTGACTGTGATCCCATGTTTTTGGTTCATTGGTAATTTTTATGTTTTTTGGGCTTTTGTCTCCTTTTGATTTAGCATAATAAATAGGTAATGATATCTGATTTATCAAAAGATTGTAAGGTGTACATATGTGTTTGACAGGTGTAATGTAACTATAACTTATTTCATAGTAGATATTTTCCTTAAGTGGTCTGAATTGTTTTTAGGTACAACAAGGAATGCATCAACTATATTTAATTTAAGGAACGCCAGAACTGTCTTGTTATAACCATTTTTCATTATATGATGTGCATTTACCTTTATATGATGTGCACTTGTCATTATATGATGTGCATTTGCCTTTATATGATGTACACTTGTCATTGTATGATGTGCAAACACCTTTATATGACGTGCAAATATGCTTATATTATGCGCAAGTATCTTTACATTATGTCCAAACATCTTTATATGATGTCCAAACATCTTTATAGGATGTGCAACTACACATATATGATGTGCACATATACTTATATGATGTGCATACATACTTATATGATGTGCATAGTAGATATTTTCCTTGGGTGGTCTAATTTTTTTTTAGGTACAACAAGAAATTATCATATATATTTAATTTATGGAACGCCAAAACTGTCTTGTTATAACCATTTTTCATTATATGATGTGCATTTACCTTTATAAGATGTGCACTTGTCATTATATGATGTGCATTTACCTTTATATGATCACTTGTCATTGTATGATGTGCAAACACCTTTATATGACGTGCAAATATGCTTATATTATGCGCAAGTATCTTTACATTATGTCCAAGCATCTTTATATGATGTCCAAACATCTTTAGATGATGTCCAAACATCTTTATATGATGTCCAACTACAAATATATGATGTGCATACATACTTATATGATGTGCATACATACTTATATGATGTGCAAATGTACTTATATGATGTGCAAATGTACTTATATGATGTGCAAATGTCCTTATATGATGTGCAAACATCTTTATATGGTGTGGTTGTGTCATTATATTATGTGCTTGTAATCTTATATCATGTGGTTCGGTTAACTTCATTATATGATGTCGAAACGTCATTATATGATGTGCTTTCGTCGTCGTTATGGTTAATGAACATGATTACGATTAGAATGATTACTGTCTACGTCATAACTGATTCCGATCTGCTTCTGCAGAATTGATATAAACCCAGATCAATTCTTAAGTTATTTAAAAGACATGTTTGTTCCTCGATTTAAGATGAAAAAAAAATCACACCAAATATTGATGGAAAATTGTCAAATTATGAATTTTAATCGATGGGTCTACAATAATGAATATACGAGATCTACAATAATGAGCATACAGTTAACTTATTACGTGTAGAAATAGATCTTTAATCTTTTAAGCGAAAATGCATTTTTAAGATAAAGTGAGACAGTTCATTTTAACAAAAATTAACGTTTCGAACATTTCGGAGGAAGATTAAGATCAATTAATACAGGAACTAGTTGCAGAATTTCTATGGCTCTTATTTATAGCTTGCTGTTCGGTTTGAGTAAAAGCTCTGTGTTGATGTCCGTAATTTAACCTATAATTGTTTACTTTTTACACATAATGACTTAGATGTAGAGTTGTCTCATTGGCACTCATATCATATCTTCCTATTTCTATTCATTGCAAAAGACACCAATGAACTAAAAGTCAATTTTAAAAATATTTTATAACGATAGCTACAAAATTATCCTCTCTTGCATATATAATTTTACCGGTATGGATGATGTGTTGATTAATTTGTTGATTGATTGCTTTTTAACGCCACTTTCAACACTTTCATACTAATTCGTGGAGGTATATTAATGGAAAAAGCGGAAGTCCCCGGAGGGAACCACCAATTTTTGGTACGCAAACTAATAATTCTATTGAGATTGGAGTCGAGCTTACCTGCAACGTGTGGGATTCGAACTCACAACCTACATGTAAGTGTTGATAGGCTAGATACTTGGACCACTCGGCCACCGAGCCCCCCCCCCCCCCCAAAAAAAAAGGAATTAAAGGAGATATGGGATGAACTTCAACTCGGTGCATGACATTTGCTTGCATCTTTTTATTTGATTATGTCTGCATTTTTATACGATCGGTACATGTACCAGTCAAAATCGAAAGTCAAATCTCTGTTGCGGTCGTCTTGATGTAAACATGAAGTGTGGGCAGGAGGACGTGTACTTCCTTGTTCCAGAAGAAACAATATTTTTTGACTTTATTGAAAAAAAATTAAAAATAATATGGTCATTTTTTTTAATTTCATTATTGTTTTATTTTTTCTCTCATTTTCAATGAAAACAATTATTTTGATTCCCTTCTGAGAAAGATAAAATATCTTTCAAGAAACTTGGAATCAAAAATTTACAGAAAAACATGCCACCCCCCCTTTCCTTTCCCCCCCGCAATCACCTAAAAAAAATCAATGGTCAGTATGTTAGCCCTGTTTACGGAGTTGTATATCTGAAGGGCTTTCTTTTTTTTTTATATTACGGGTAACTGTCTAGTGGCGGAGCTTTCATGGTTGCATGTTAGCCTCTAGTATTGCTGGTCGTAGGTTCGAATTCCGGCCGGTTCAAAACTAAAGAATTTAAAATTCGTATTTGCTGCTTTCCTGCTAAATTAAGGAGTAAAATCAAAGACTTGTTCGGCTCGGTATCAGAATAATTTGTCCGGGTAAGGTGAAATGGATTTCTACGAAGTAGCATGTTAAAAATCCGACTCAGGGTGACGGTCTATTAAAACATTTAATATTCATTTCACATTAATATGTTCCCGTACGAATATGCACCTGTCTCAACTCAGGAGCCTGTAATTCAGTGGTTGTCGTCTGTTAATGTGTTACATACCGGTATTTGTTCTTCGTTCATTTTTTGTACATAAATTATGCCGTTTGTTTTCTCGTTTGAATTGTTTTACATTTGTCATTTCGGGGCCTTTTATAGCTGATTATGCGGTATGGGCTTTGCTTATATTGTTGAAGACCGTACGGTGACATATAGTTGTTAATTTCTGTGTCATTTGGTGTCTTGTGGAGAGTTGACTCATTGGCAATCATACCACATAGTCTTTTAAATATATATATCAATTTTCCGCTGGACGTCAAGCATACATTCATAATAATATAAGGTGCAATAAATGCATGAACACATAATAAAAAGATAAAAGCAAATGTCAATGCACCGAGTTGAAGGTCATCCCATATCTCTTTTTTTTAATTCCCTTTTTTTTAATTTTTTTTTGGGGGGCCGAGTGGTTAAAGTATATGTATCTAGCCTGTCAACACTTACATGTAGGTTGTGAAATTGAATCCCACATGTTCCAGGTAAGCTCGACTCCAATCTTAATTGAAAAGAATTATTAGTTTGCGTACCGAAAGTTGGTGGTTCTCTCCGGGGACTTCCGCTTCTTCCATCAATATAAAATTACCGCCACGAATTAGTATGATAGTGTTGAAAGTGGAGTTTAAAAGCAACCAATCAACAAATTAATCAACACATCATCCATACCGGTATAATTATATATGCAAGAGAGGATAATTTTGTAGCTATCGTTATAAAATATTTCTAAAATTGACTCGAGTTTATTGGTGTCTTTAGCAATGAATAGAAATAGGAAGATATGATATGAGTGCCAATGAGACAACTCTACATCTAAGTCATTATGTGTAAAAAGTAAACAATTATAGGTTAAATTACGGCCTTCAACACCAAGCTTTTACTCAAACCAAACAGCTTATATATAAGATCCACACAATTTGTTTTATCATATTTTCGCCGCTGCCGGGAAATTCTGCAACTAGTTCCTGTATTAATTGATCTTAATCATCCGCCGAAATGTTTGAAACGTTATTTTTTGTTAAAATGAACTGTCTCACTTAATCTTTAAAATGCACTTTCGCTTAAAAGATTAACGATCTATTTCTAAAACGTAATAAGTTAATCGTATGCTCATTATTGTAGATCCCGTGTATTCATTATTGTAGACCCATAGATTAAAATTCATAAATTCATAATTTGACAATTTTCCATCAATATTTAGTGTGATGTTTTTTTTTTTTTTATTTTATCTTAAATCGAGGCACAAACATGTCAAAGTTTTTCTCCTTTTAAATAACTTAAGATTTGATCCGGGTTGATATCAATTCTACAGAAGCAGATCGGAATCAGTTATGACGTAGACAGTAATCATTCTAATCGTAATCATGTTCATTGACCATAACGATGATGAAAGCACATCATAATGACGTTTCAACATCATAAAATGAACTTAACCGAACCACATGATATAAGATTACAAGCACACAATATAATGACACAACCACACCTTATAAAGATGTTTGCACATAATATAAGGGAAAATGCACATCATATAAGGATATTTGCACATCATATAAGTATATTTGCACATCATATAAGGACATTTGCACATCATATAAGTACATTTGCACATCATATAAGTACATTTGCACATCATATAAGTATGTATGCACATCATATAAGTATGTATGCACATCATATAAGTATGTATGCACATCATATATGTGTAGTTGGACATCATATAAAGATGTTTGGACATCATATTAAGATATGTGGACATAATGTAAAGATAGTTGCGCATAATATAAGCATATTTGCACGTCATATAAAGGTGTTTGCACATCATATAATGACAAGTGCACATCGCATAAAGGTAAATGCACATCATATAATGACAAGTGCACATCATATAAAGGTAAATGCACATCATATAATGAAAAGTACACAGCATATAAAGGTAAATGCACATCATATAATAAAAAATTGTCATAACAAGACAGTTTTGGCGTTCCATATTAATTCGTTTATACTATTGTTCTATAAATGATTGTAAAATTGAGAATGGAAATGGGGAATGTGTCAAAAAGACAACAACCCGACCATAGAACAGAAAACAGTGGAAGGCCACCAACAGGTCTTCAGTGCAGCGAGAAATTCCCGCAACCGGAGGCGTCCTTCAGCTGGCCCCTAAACAAATTTATAATACTAGTTCAGTGATAATGAACGCCATACTAAACTCCAAATTGTACATGTATCATATGTCTATCTGGTAGTTCATTTTATCATGACCTAAACTTACAATGATAGACTCAAATTTCAGTTTTCGATGAGTTTTTTTTACAGATACTTTAAGCAGTGGAAAGTAAACAATGTATGCTAAAAAATGATAAGGTCTGAATGATGTTTTCACCTTGACCTCGTGTACTTGGATCATTGACAATGTATGTAAAACGTGTAAAACATGTAAAATAATGATAAAATCACGTGATATTTTACCTGATTTGATCTGGCCACTGTTGAAAATTATTTGAAAGTTTCAAAAACCCACCATACTCCCCTGGCAATCTTCTAACAATGCCTTTTTTCTGCTGCTATTTTTTTTTAATTGTATCAAGTTGATAAGGCTTGATTTGTTAATCAAATGGACAAACGTCAACGATAAATAAACTTATAATATCAAAAAAGAAGATGTGATATGATTGTTGATGAGACAACTCTCCACGAGTGTCCAAAATGACACCAAAATTAACAACTATTGGTCACTGTACGGCCTTCAACAATAAGCAATGCCCATACTGCATAGTCAGCTAGAAAATGCCCCAATATGGCAATGTAAAACCATACAAACGAGAAAAATAACGGCCTTATTTATCTAAAAAAATGAACGAAAAACAAATATGTAACACATAAACAAACGACAAATATGCTTCATGTTATTGTTAAAATGTTACAATAGTAAGTTACTTGCATTGCATTGCTATTACTTTTGCGTGCAAAAAACCTTTCGTCTAGCTATTGATTACATTTGCGCGCCTCGGAAGTGCCGTTTCGAGCAGGATAAGTCTGTTTATTTTTAAATAAATCACTTAACCTGTAATACAATTCATCAAATTAGAAAAAATTGCTATTCACTCTACAATTTTCCAATGCAGTAACATGTTTGCTACAAGCTATTACGTTACGGGATCTCTCATAATACCTTTATATATCTATTCATAGTTCAATAAGAAAATTATATAACTAAGAATTACAAGTGTGTTCAATATGCGCAAATGTAACAAGTGTACAGTCAGGTTTGATGCCTGGAGATTCTACATTTATTCAACTGTTTCACATAACAGATTGTTTGGCAAAGCGCTTGACTCGGGAAAAGAGATTCGTGTTGTCTTTTTCTTTTATATGTAAGTCGTGCTTTTGATCGGGTTGTGCATGAATGTCTTTTTACAAACTCAGATATATTGGTAACAGAGATACGTCTTAAAGGTGGTTTATAAGCTATTTGTCCAATCTGAAACAAAAAGTTGTTATTTCAGGTCAATGTTCGGATACATTTAGTGAAAATGCTGGCGTCCCCAATCTTCAATAGTAGGCCTCCTACTTTTTGAGTATATATAAATGACATTGTATGTGACATAGACTGTAATACAGCACTTTATACTGACGATATGTCACTTTTCATAGTAGTTGAAGACGAATATGACTGAACCTATGATAATTTCTGAGAAATCGGAACAACCCTGTCACCCATTCATTTATATGAACGTTTAGTTTCGGAATTACAAAGTCATAAACACCTAGGATTATTTTTTCATGAGAATGTATCGTGTCATTCTCATGTTAATAAAATAATTGACAAGATGATACCCAGATCGATCGTATTTCTTGCATGAAAGTTCAAATTGAAAAGAAAGCATTTCCAAACTATATATTTAAGTTTTTATCCGACCATCATTTGAATATGAAGATATTATTTGGGACAATATTCCAGATTATCTAAGTGATAAATTAGAGAATGTACAAGTTGAAGCGGCTATGATAGGGACTGGTGGTACCAAACAGTTATTTCCCTTTTTTTTGACAGGAAGACGGATTAATAGAAGAGAAACCTTGTATCCGGATCCCTTTGTAAATACAAAACACTGCATTTACATTTATATACATTGTGTAGGTCATATATATGATTTTTGAAATAAAATATGTTTTAAGTAAAATGTGCCAATATTTGGAGTTTGAAATTCGTAGGTGAAGCTAAATATAGCTCAGGTGATCAGTATTAGGGGCGTATTGCATTTCCGCTAATTTTTCAAAGTCCCAATACTACGTTTCCGCATATTTAAAGTATACGTTTCCGCAATTTGTATTTATTACTTTTCCGCAAATTAAATTACCTGGTAAATTGTAAATTATAAATATTTGAATATTTGAATATCATATATAAGATGAATTATTATTATTTATTTTTTTAATAAAGACAAGGTTCTGATCTATCTTTTATCTACAATATACTAGATATAACTAGTTGACTCTGGTAGGGATTAGTTAAACTTCATTGAGAAACCCAATGAAAATTATTTGTTTTAAAAGTGTTCACCTTATCCGTAGACATAAAAAGGTAATCACACTCAACATTTGATCACACATCAAAATGGATCTGGTACATACAGAAACGAACAGAGGAAAGAAATGCATAATCTACGACGGATTTTCCTATAGATCGTCAAATATTTTGAAGAATGGGGATAACGTTTACAGGTATGTACAGTTTTACAAATATTAACTTTTCTCTGAATAAAATTTTGTAAATATTTGATTTAATATTGTACGGGTGTATACAATTAAAAATGATAGAATTTGTTCATACTTTGCCAGAACGTTGTATATATTTATTGTGAACGTTAATGTCGTAATCGTAGATAAGCCGAATATAGCGACTAAATTATTCGGGTTAGCAAAATAGCATAATATGAGAAAGATTCATTGAAAAAAAGAACATATTTTAGAGTTACCTCCCCTTAAAATGCTTATTTGAAAACGTTTACAAAAGCAAACAAATATAATTCACGCTTTTAAAATATCAATATTTGTAAGTTAAAATTTTATAAATTTGTTCCTTGGAATGAAAATTCATATTTATTATCTGCATTCTTGCATTAAAGTTTGCTAACTTAATTGAAAATATGGACCTTAGGTTCTCTGTTAATTACAATCCAAAATGGCTAAAGACACAAATATCGCCTTAAGTTTGAAAAACTAATGGCATGAAGACAACTCATTATATATAAATACAAAAAAACTAAAATCGAGAGGTGAATACAAGATTAAGAAGGCAACGGTTAACCACACTCACAAATGTATCTAAAAAAGGGACGAAAGACAGTTAACAGACACTCATATCAATCTATTGTCATTGTATATTGCAGTATAAATCTGATTTGATATATTCTTATTTGTTTTCTCTTTTTGCAGATGTAGTTCCCTAAAAAGTTGCACAGCATCTATAACAACTGATCCCGAAGGTACTGCTGTTGTGAAAACCAAGAATACCCACAGCCACGAGAGAGATGAACACAAGGCAGAAACACGTCAGCTTCGAGTCCGTGTTCGACAAAACTCTGGTGACATTTCCCAGCTACCGTCACAAGTGATTACAGGTGAGCTTCAGAAAATGGAAGAAAATCTATTAAATCATCAAGACTTGAAAAATGTTGCTATGTCCTTATACAGAGAAAGGCGAAAACAGTTTCCAAAGTTACCAAAAAGTAGATTAGAAATTCACGAGACATTAAGACAAATAGATTTGAACACTAGCAAAACTGAAAGTTTCACTTTAGTGAATGATTTGGATTCGGGAATCGTTATTTTTTCATGTTTCACCAACTTGGAATGTCTATGTAATGAAATGACTGATATTTTCATAGATGGCAAATTTAAATCCTGTCCGAAATTCTTCTACCAACTGTATTCGATACATGGATGTAAAAATGGAAACAACATTCCTCTTGTATTTGCGTTACTTCCACTTAAATCCGAGGAATGTTACATCAAAATGTGGGATCTGCTTATTGATGTGTGCACTACCCGAAGATTAACTCTCCAGCCCGAGGTAGTTCATATTGACTTTGAATGTGCAATGCATACTGCTATTACGAAAACATGTCCTGCTGCTACAATCAGTTGTTGTAGATTTCATTTAGGACAAAGTTGGTGGAGAAAAATTCAGTCGCTAGGTCTAAGTGCCGATTACAAAGACAAAGATTCGGATTTCGGTAAATGGCTAAATCATTTCTTTGGCTTGGCTTACTTGTCAACTGACATGATCGAAGAATGCTTTGTTGAGTTAATAGCCGATGCTCCATCTGACGAAAAATGTATGAAGTTTGCTGATTATATCTTGGAATTTTACATAGATGGCAATTCCAGATTTCCACCAACCATTTGAACATAACCTCCTGATCCCGAGGTAAAGAGAACGACAAATGGTGCCGAGTCTTTTCATGCCCACCTGAACGAGCAGTTTTATGCTAGCCATCCTAACATTTTTGTTTTTGTAGATGTTTTACTAAAACTGCAAACAACATCTTACATAAAGATGAGAACTCTTACTGTCAAAGCACCTGTTCGCAAATACGAAAAGGAAAAGATGGACTTCCTTCTAGAGCAAAATTCAAAACTTCAAAACGGACAATATACTACTGTGGACTTTGTAAGACGTGTTGGGTACAAGTATTCTGCCAGAACTGACTTATGAACTATTATCATTCAAGAAACATCTGATTATAATAGTGCTGAACATACGTTTGCGTACATTTTTATGATGAATTTTATTTGCATGCTATGATGACCTTTAACTTAATAAATATTTATTTTTTATTATGGCTTTGCTTTCGATCAACAGGTATTCCTTAATTATTTGCGGAAAAGTAATAATTTTTTTTTTCCGGAATAGTTAATTTTTTTCCGGAAAAGTAATGCCAATTTGCGGAAACGTAAAACGCCGAGTATTAGACCGCTGCTTTTCCCGTTTAGATGGTTCTGCACTAGTAATTTTGGGCCCTTTATAGCTTGTTGTCCAGTGTGAGCCAAGACTCCGTGTTGAAGGCCGTATATTGACCTATAATGGTTTACTTTTATAAATTGTTATTTGGATGGAGAGCTGTCCCATTGGCACTCACACCACATCTTCCTATACCTAGTCATTATATCTATTTCAATGGTAATTGTATATAGAATGAACGGGGGAATGGGAAGAAACATGTACCGCATAGTTTCGATTGAAATAATTTCAATTAACAACAAAGGATTAATGTGAGAAAATTTCGTCTACTGAAAGACACATGGACGTCTTCGCGAATATACAATTATATTACGAAGCCATCAATCTTATCGTTCTTTTGTTATCAAAAACATGTTTTAAAGTTACAGGAATCGGGCTTCTTTTCCAAACAATAACCTATATACTGCTTAAGGATACAACGGAGATGTTTAAATAATCAATACTTCTATGGACTTTTTGTAATTTTTTTCAAATAGATACTTGTTTATTACAAACATTTCCTGTTTAACAATTTCCTCATTTGCCCAGGACGCACACTGAGAATTCCTTTTTACATTTATAACCATCTGTCCGGGAAGCAGGAGGCTGACAAAAGTGCATTGTATTACCAGATCTAATAATACTGATGATTCTTTAATATGACAATGAATGAAGCACAACATTTTTCTAAAATGTAATACTAGTAATAAATAATATAGCATTATAACATAATCGAGTGCACTTCTAAACCATGGAATAAATTATACAAATTAAGAGACACAAAAGGAAGACCACATACTATCGTGACTGTTAATTCCACAAGGTTTGTAATTATCATATATAGAATTAGATATAGTGTTTATTTTTTCTTTGTCTATGTATTATTAGATAACAGGGTACAGATTTCAGATTGATTATCATGTATGATTTCCAAAGATTCAAAACATCTATGCTGAGCCTGACTCAGCTAGTATAACCATGGGACTGTATCGCAATCTCGGCAAATTATAAAGAATAACAACTTGTGTTTGAAGATTGTAGATTATAATTCCACCAGAAATGACACAGGAGTTTTTACAGAGCGTGTATTGTTTGGTAAACTGAAAGAAATAAAGATACAATAATTACAATATGTACGAAAGAAATATATGAATGTTCAATGCAATAAAAATATCAAGTCAAAAACGAAAGTAGAATTCGCAGGTCAATTCATAGAAATAAACAATTACAGTTCGTATTTGTTGAATAAACGTGGAATTCAAGTTAACGGAATTAACGGTATATATATTTAACAGTTTATAATCGATTTGAAACGTACTTGACGGTGATTTGTCACAATATCCACAGGAGCAGATTTGTCGTGGCATCCATTTGCAATAGACAGGTGAGGAAGAGAAAGTAAACGGTAGTGAAAATACGGATTAGTCCAGATTATTTCCGGAAAATATGAATGTCTGAAAATTCAATCCAATAGACTTTATAGTAAATATAGTTGCGTATGTGATCCAGAATAACATCTGTAGCAGACATTTATATCTCAGCATATTTGATTTTGATTCTTATTTTCAACAAGTACCATTTTATCAAATTAAATAAATGAGATTTACTATTAGAGTGTGGTTCGATTGACTATTGCTATCTCCAAAAAGCATAAAATGTTTCAAATTTTCATCCCCTAATTGAAAATTCCGTAATGTGAAAATAACTTCGATTTCACTAATGATAATTTCGATTATTTATATGTTTAATATCAATACAATTAGCCATTCTTTAAAATGGCTAACGATTAGAGGATTTTGTTTACGATTAACCTTGCGCGTCGATGATTCCTGTAATTTCAATAAAAAGTGGCTTTGTTATATCAGGACAGTCCATTGCATCACAATCGTCCACGTTTAAGCATATTAATAGGGTTTTGTTTCGGCAAACAGTCGAGGATTTGAGACTGAAGGGTTGGTTTCACGGAAGACCGCAGTGAATTCATGTACTACTATATAACAGAGAGAAAACAACTACACACCTATGTCGGTTTAACTGGTATAGAAGAAAGAATTAATTAAATTGTTTATAAAATGAGAAAGTAACACCATAAGAAAACTATGTATTACCATTTTTGAATATTAATCATTATGGACCAATATCATTCTCATAATCATTGAAAAGCATTATATCATATTTAAGCATTTAAATTTCATATTTTTTCATTTTATAGATTTCGACAGAACATCGACATGAAAATGCAGGTAGAGGCTTATTATTTCTGTATACTGATCAAAGTCGCAGAAAAACTTGTCAATGGACAATACTATTCGAAATGTCAACAACCAGAAGTGATAACATTTATCAAAGATCCTATTCTAACCAACAGCTGTGCCTCAGTCTTATATGGGAGTATTATGTGCAATAGTATACGTGGATGCGATATGTTCAAAATGACAATGAACACGTGTATGTTTCACAGAAGTAATGCTGGGTGTAATGAAATCGGTGTCCATAATACGAGAATGTTTAAAAAGCGTAAGTCAAAATTTCAAATTTCAAATCAAAGGAGAGATTATAAAAAATACATATTTTGGCCATTCGAATAGAAAGTACAAAAGAATTACAAACAAATCTTCTAAAAAAAAGTTGTCATACTTAATGAAATGGTCTTTTGAAAAAAAAAAATATTGCAAATTTATTTGCTGTACTCCAACAAAGCCTTTTCTGTAATAAAACATACAAGTAGGCTCGATACAAGTACTACAAATGTGAAGATATGATTAAAACTGTTCTCCTGAACAACATATATATCCGTTTTGGCGATTAAGTGTATCGACAGGTAGAAGGTATTTCTAAGGCACTAATTGCGCCTCTTTAATAGCAGATGATTTATTCCTGTATTGCTATGAATCCCAGTTTACGACCAAACTCAGTAAAGACATGTCATTGTTACATTATGTTGATATTATCCTGATGATATGTTTTAGTTAAATCTCTAAATCTACTACCAAAATTTACCCAAAGGAAATTACTTTAAATAAATCCAACATAAACAGCAGTTGTTGTCCTTTTTTACAATAAGACATTTTCATTTCTAAAGGAATATTCCATGCGACAAAAGAGACGATTTTCTTTCCCTTTGTTAAGTTTTCTTTTTTAGACGGCGATTTTTTTTGGCTCCATCCGGTTTACATGTATATACCCCTATTCGTTCAGTATGCACGTGTTTGTAGTTATGTCATAGATTTTTACGAACGTAATCAATACATCACTGGTAAATCATTAGGTATGGGATTTCGTTACTAAACATTACTTAAACCATTTACTAAATTCTTTCATAGATACAAAGATTTGATTAGTAAATTTTGGCTGTACATGTAGAAAACGATATTTCACATCCTAAATTTTACAGTTATATTGAACGGAAATTAATATGTCTCCTTTTCGAATGGTTTTTGGGATGTGTTAATACACATCCACGGTTATTTCATATTTAGAGAGTGCTTTATCTATACATAACATGATATATAATTATTATAAGGTTAGATCCTAACGATCCTACTGCCTGTCGATACTTTTCCTTGAAA
The DNA here is from genome assembly GCA_037788925.1 of Mytilus galloprovincialis. Lineage (NCBI taxonomy): Eukaryota > Metazoa > Mollusca > Bivalvia > Mytilida > Mytilidae > Mytilus > Mytilus galloprovincialis. The sequence goes on along the minus strand of CM075342.1, from coordinate 72,938,842 downwards.
TTTACATTTTACAACGATACATTTTCCTATGGTGCTAAATACACTGTGCACTTCTGTTCGTCATATTTTAAATACCTGAATCCATATTGTTTGACTGAAACATAGCATTTATAAAGCTGCATCAAAACCCACTGGGGTAAAGCTGATGACCGTAACTGCATTCACGGTCATCCCAAGATGTCGGATGAAAAATTAGATCAGTTTCTGTATTGTCTGTTACAGTGTTTCTATATCATTTTCTTTACAAAGTATACATTGATACGATGTAAATTTATAAAAGATTCACACAGAAAGCACAAATTACTACCGAAAAATGTTCAGGAAACGCGAAATTCAATTTGAAAAAATCGCTAAGATGTCCGTAAATCATTATCAAAATATTTTTAAGATGACCGTAACATAAAACAAGGATGACCGTGATTGGTAAACAGATGACCGTAACTTGTAAAAGATGACCGTTATTTGTAAAGAATGACTGTAATTTTTAAAGGATGATCTTAACTTTTAAAGGATGACCCTCAATTTTAAGAATATTCGTATTTGTATTCATAGATTTTTGTTGTGTTTGTCTCAATAGCGGCTTAGTTAACGGATATAAACATGTTAAATCAATTTATTTTTAATTATTTGCCGTATGTTGAGTTCATGACATTGATAGTAAATTGCAAATTTCTCGTAAACAATGAAATATTTATTGATAACGACTTTAAAATGTTAATACAAATTGACAGAGATACGACGAAAATTTGAAGAAACAAGAATGTGTCCCTCTGAGGTGTCTCTAGTACATGCCTCATCTACATATATATAAATTTCTATGTTCAGTGGACCGTTAAAATGGGAAAAAAATTGTTATTTGGCATTATGATTAGAAAGATCATATCATAGAAAACATGTGTACTAAGTTTCAAGTTGATTGGACTTCAACGTCATCAAAAACATCCTCGACCAAAAACTTTAACCTGAGGTGGAACAGACGGACGAACGAGCAGACGAACGGACAAACAAACGAACGGACGCACAGACAAGAAAACATAATGCCCATGAATGGAGCATAAAAAATGCTAATCAAACATATGAATATCCGGTAATCGAGCCTGTGTGTATGGTTCCAGAGGAAGCAGATTAAAATCTTAGGTTGTCTTTATATATGAATAACATTGCTATACATACAAATTGACAAGGTTCCCGTCAGTGATGGATCCAAGGGGCGTCCGGGGGTTGGAACCCCCTTTTTATTCACCGATCAGTGCATTTGAATGGGGACACATAGTTTGGACCCCCTTTACCCTGGGTTGGGACCCCCTTTTTTTTGAAAATAGCTTAATCCGCCCCAATCCCTTGTGATACGCTATACGCACAAGACTATTTTAAGGATCTTTTTTGCTGCAGCTCGCCTTCACTAGTTTGGTCGTAGTATTTAAAAAACAGGTTCTGTTATTTTACTTGCAAGACAAAATAGAAGACAAATCAAAGACGATATAATATCAATGGGTGTACATCCATTGGGATTTTTAAAAAAGTGCATTTATTATATGTCATTACAAGGAATTCCAGAAATAAAAAAAATCTTTTGGCTTTTAGTTGGAGGCTGTTTTTTTTTATTATACTTGTAAGGTGTCATTTAATCGCGCTTTTGTTGCATGTTTTCCCCACTTTTTCATGCGTATGTCTTGTTGTATGTTCATTTTAAAAATTATACCTCTACCGTAAAAAGTCATGCTTCAATGATTCCCTACATAATCAACCAAATTTTTCCCACGAAAGGGGGGGGGCCGGGCCCCCAGGGCCCTCTAGATCCGCTTATGTCTACACCATTAATCATTTGATACAAAATAGTAGTTATACAAATACGGATATTTCTTAGAATTGACGATCATCCTTTAAAAGTTATCATTTAGAAATTACGGTCATCCTTTACAAATTACGGTCATCTTTTAACCAATTACGGTCACCCTTGTTATGAATTGCTGATTCTGTTACGGTCATCTCGATTGTGATTTACGGTCATCTTAACGATTTTTTTAAATCGAATTTCCTGTTTCATGCACATTTCTCGGAAGTAATTTGTAATTTCCGTGTGAATCTTTTATTAATTTACATGGTATCAATGTCTCCTTTGTAAAGAAAATGATATAGAAACACTGTAACAGACAATACAGATACTGACCTATTTTTTCATCCGACATCTTGGGATGACCGTGAATGCAGTTACGGTCATCAGCTTTACCCCAGTGAAAACCGATGTATTATCTTGATTGGATTCAAATGTAAATTGTAAACACTATTGAAACTTTTCTGTACAGCTTGTACAGATACCGACATACGATGTTCAAATTCAAACAATATGGATACAGGTTCTAAATACATGACGAAGATATATGCACAATGAAATAAGCATCATAATGCAATGTATTGTTATAAAATGTAAATTTTAAGGAAGTGCAAGAAAACCGATAAAAATGAAGAAAACAAAGTGAATAGTCTATATATTGGTAGACATAGCCAATTGCCGATATACGCCAACCGTATTCTAGAACAACAACAAGCTTTGCCTATTCATGTCACTTTTATATGTTCCTCGACACGTATGCTTAATGATTTGTCTTAAATGTTACAATTGTAGCAAAATGAACTGCAGTTTTACTGAATTCAATTTGAATTTTGTGTTGAACCAGTTAAATCAATGTATTTTATCAATCATTTACCCACAGAAAAAGACTTTATCGAAACGAAAATGTTATAAACTGCTTAAAGTTATATGTCAATTCTTTTTTTTTTTATTTAATCGTTTTTTTACACAATCCGAAAAATCATAAAGGAAAACTAAATGTTCAAATGGCAAAAATATATATTCAATTGGCAAACATATATATTCCCATCGAAAAAAGAAATGTTCTTATAGAAAAAAAACTTTCCCATGGGAAGAAAAGGAGTTTCTTTAGAATCAAAGTTCCTTGTGGAATTTAGAATTTCCCTGAGTAACAAACAATTTATAAAAGTTTCCACGGGAAATTGAAGTTCCAAAGGGAACTTTAAGATTGCCATGGGAAAAGTACTTTTTCTCCAAGGGAACTTCAAATTTACCCATGGGAAGTTCTACTATACTCATGGAAATCTTCAATTTCATATTAGAATTGTACTTTAAATCATCTGTAGTGACAACAGTGAAAACAGTAACATATTGGGACAAATAGAGCAAATTTGTTTTAATTATCTATCACTTGGCCAAAAATGTTTTTGGAATGGCAAATGTGTCCCTCACAGTGATATTACCTTATTGTAATTCATCTCTTTTGTTACATACATTTTTGTAAATGAAATTAACGAATGGTTTATAACAAACTAACACTTATGATTTGAATAAAATATGTCATAAAAAGTTATATAGAATAGGTTCATAGGTTAGTAAGGTAAGAAACCCATTATTTATTTGTTCCGCACCAGGAGCCTGCTATCCAGTGGTTGTATAACGTTAATGTCTGTAATGCATTTGTTCGTTTATTCATTTTAGTATAAGTACACCAGTTTTCACTTATGAATTTTTTACAGCTTATTATGTGTGAGTTTTGCTACTTTGTGAATCAACGCAAGGTTCTATCAAAAGGGTCTGCTGCACTCAACTGAGTCCCAGCTGGCGCAACAAATGACTTTATTTAATTATAGTTTATGGAAAGATCATAAGGGATTACATGTTTTTGCTTGCAAAAGAATTGTTCCGTTTTAGATATCGTATTCCAAAGATTGTAGTCCGGTGTATACGATATCTGGTAAACAAAAACTACTCAACAAAGGATTATTATCAGATAAATTGAAGACATCGTGTCGGGAGTTAATTTTATTTACTTGTTCAGATTTTCTGAATCATCGTCAGTATCTTGCATTATTTTATAACTTATTTTTGTTTATGTTAACTACCTTATGCATGATATGAGGGAAAACAAATATTCAAGTATCAATACCTAAGCTACTGTAAGAATCTCTAAAGTCAGTCTTTTACCAAGCTGCAGGTTTATACTATAACATTATCATGTTCTTGTCCTCATATGCATGTATTTTTTTGTCACTGAACAATACATCCAGCTATTCAACCTATCGTCTGTAAGCAAAGAAACAAATTCTTTTAATTATACTTTCACCACAATCAATGTTCAAGCAATTTGTCTGATGAAACTGATACCTTCGTTTTACCTTTCTTTTGTAAGGTTTTGTGACGAATCACTGATTTCTGCTGTAAATGACGTCACTTTCACATAAAGAAAAATAACACATGCTTGGAGGTTATAAGTCATTTACTGCATAGCACCAAGTGAACATTGATTAAATCATGGAAGTGAAAAGAAATATACTTCCATGTTTGAATTCAGGAATTCTATATTTATAGAAATGTTGAAATTTGTTAACTGTGTTAATTTCTAAAAAATGTTATCCATGAAATAATTAATTGGTTCATATACAAATGTAGTTCCTCATGTTGCTACGTATTTTTGCATCTGTGAAATCAAATTTCAAGTTTAAGTTAATCTAGAAAATCAATTTCGACAAAGAAAGTTTATTATAATAAGTTTTATTTTCATGTGATGTGGAAAAAATATGTGATCATACAATCATATACGCATACTAAACAAACATTTTAGTTTAAAAACATAAACGAATGTATTAACTAACTAAAATTACAATGCGAAATTAAAGATCTCATCTTTCAGTTGCTTGTCGACCCGGGTGGTCACTTACAAGTAATATATGCTACATTCAGACCACGCAAACTGTCACATGCAATGAAGCACAGGTAAAATATGTATTAATGAATTAAGAAACGATAGAATTTTTGCATCTATATACCATAATATGTATCTCAATAAATTATATTATTTGAGAAATAAAAAACATCTGTATTCGCGTTTTCTGAGATCTTTGATAATGTAATACATGTAATGCTATAAAAAAAATTACTCACACTATGAAAGTGTTATATGAGACTTGGAGTCTATTGCAGAGCAAGTAATGTTTCTTTTAAATTCATTCAACATTTTAATTGACACGGAACGAACAGAAACTTCTCATATTGTAAACACAACTTTCGATCGGTGTATACTGTTGTGTTCTCGGGAAGGTTTTTGGTAAATCTTGCCTTTGGGCTGCTGCCTCATTGGCGTATATCACACATCAACACGAGGGTTGCCACATGTGGAGCATGATCCTTACTCTTCAGGAGAACCTGAGAATACTCCCAGTTTTTGGTGGGGCTCGTGTTGCTTAGTTAATAGTTTTCTTTGTTGTTTTTTGTTTGCCTTTTTCATGTTTAGCCATGGCGAGTTTATTTTCGATTAATGAGTGACTGTTCCTCTGGTATTTTTCGCCCCTCTTTCATTAATATAATAGATCATATGTGATAATTCAACTGAAACACACGCTAGTTAATGTCACATGAAGCTGCACAAAGGTTATCTGTCACAGGGCAATAACTTCGAAATAATCTTTTTTTTCCCCACATATTTCAGATAAATATAAACTGTCAAAAATGATAAGTGATATAGTTCGCCATGCAGTTTTCAATAAATTTCTTTTCGAAATGGTAAACTTGTATAAATCGTTGATCGGCATAAGGCTGATATGAATCTTTGATATACATTACATGTGAACCTGACAAGATATAAATGACAACAGCGCTTGCAATTCGTCAATTATAAAACATTTCTAAGGAACATTCACTAAATTTCTAACTTGTATAAGATATGTGATCTAGACCTCCGATTCACATTCAATACTTTTAAATACTTATTCTACAAGGAAAGTAACACTGAAATATGCTGAATACAAGTTGTTAACAAAATATTAAAGTGATAAATAGTCCTTATAATATAATAGAGTGGATACATTTGCAATTTTATTTAATTAGACATCCTGTCTGGACTTGGGAGGAATTGCCGCGGAATTTTACAGTACAGAAGAAATGGACGATGCCCTAACAGTTATCACAAGTAAATGTAGTTTATATCAAGTGTTTTAAGCATCTGATTGGTTGTCTACGCCTTTACATATCACTCGCTATATATAAACACAAACATCTCCATCAATGAAACATGTGGTAAACTCAAACTTTACCAATGCACAGTTTTGTGAGAATATTTTGATGCAGAAGTTATTTTAGATACACGTTGCATTTTGTAAACCAAAAACGCGCAGGAAAATTGTGTTTATTGGTAGCTATAATTGAATATACTCTTTAAACAATTATTTTTTTACTATTGTAAGACTTGGTTTGCAAACTCTACTTCATCGTAGTTTATCAGTTAAATAATTAGAATTATACTATTTACCGGATTTGTTAAAACAAAAGCAACACGACGGGTGCTACATGTGGAGCAGGATCTGCTTATCCTTCCGGAGCACCTGAGATCACCCATAGTTTTTTTTATGGGGTTTGCGTTGTTAATTTTTTTAGTTTTCTATGTTGTGTGTACTATTGTTGTCTGTTTGTCTGTTTCATTTTCGGCCATGGCGTTGTCGATTATAAGTTTGAATGTCTCTTTGGTATCTTTCGTCCCCTTTTAAAAAAAAATAAGATGTAATATTCTGTTAAACAAAAGTCACATAAAAAACTGATCAAAGGAGCCAGTCGCACCATTATTCTACACAAGACTCTGCAGTGGCGCCAAAATCTAGACACTTGGAATTCAGTAGTTCAAACGACTTAAAAACAAACATTTCAAAGCATGATAAGTCGCTACAGACAAATAGATAAAACGAAAACTAGCTCTTTAATTGGCTGTGCATATATTTCTGTTTCGTTTTTTTACAGGTAACGTGTATGTAGGTGGTTTTCTACAAAATGGTGTTTTCCTTTGGGATGATTCTCAGCAACAAGTTGATAGTGCACTCTGGCTTCCTGATGAACCAGTTGGGGGAGACTGTGTGCAAATATGGAAGGACAATAAGGGTCTCGATGCATTGAATTGGTGGTTCTATAATTCTGTTTTGTGTCAGCAGGTAATATATATGTCTTAGTTAAAATAAATATTGCCTTTTGCAAATAACATGGACTGATGAACAAAGTTCAATTTGTCACTTGTTAATTGCTTGGTTCACACAAACAAGTAATTACCATGCGTGTCACCAGGATTTCCCTCTTTCCGAATGTTTAAATAATACAGACATTACACAGAACGTAAAGATAGTTTCAAGAAATTAATTAAATCTTATATTTCTTCAACTTGCAAAGAAATCAAGGCATTTTCTGTTTTTTTATAATATTGATTCTAAAATTAGAAGTCTGGAAGGATATTCTTAGAATATATTTTTTTCTTTAAGGAATGACTGTAATATTTTTTATGTCTATGAAGAAATAACATCAAAAATTTAGTGCACACTGAATAACGTGCGTAGCGGGTTATTTAACAGTGTGCACCCTATTTTTTATGTTATTTCGAATAGACAGAAAAAATATTACAGTCATTTCTTATAATTTAATTCTTAATTCCATTTAAACCGTAGAAAACCATAAAAAAAAAAAACGTTCATGACGTCACGGTCACATGACTAAATTATGTCTATGGGCTGATGACAAAATAACGTCAGCCAATCAGAAGACGCGTTATATCCAAAATTAAATAATTTCTAAATAGAGAATTGTTTATTCTAAAACATTTCAAATTTAAAATTTTTTCTCAGTTGCCTAGAGTACAGATTAAGTATCCCCGTTAACAATTTAACCAACTGCCCTAGAAGCAGGCGGATAAAAATTTCACTGTGTTCTTTAAATTGAAAGTTTAGCATTTATTACATAAAAAACTCATATCAAAAATTTATTTTACAGGACAATAAATAAGACCACTGAAATTCTTGACTATCCTCTCCTTTATTTTTTCCAGGTTTGGCATGCCATTAAACCAGGTTTAACCCACTATGTTTTCTTAAGATATCCTGTACCAAGTCGGGAATATGGCAGTTGTTATCAAATAGTCTTTTCTTTGTATGTTGGCGTTTTTTTGGTTTTACTTCAGTGTTCCTGTTATTTCTTTGTTTTCTTCTTGTAGTTGGTGTGTTTATCTCAGTTTAAGTTCGTAACCCGAATTTCTCTCAATCAATTTATTGGTTTCGTCATCACAATGAGATATCCAAACTTAAAAGTTAGAAAAAACCTGATAATTACGTGGCAAATATCGAACAACGATCAAAGACAAGCAACAGTAAACAAAATACAACAAAGAGAACTAAAGACTGAACAACACGAATTCCACAAAAAACCGGGAATCTCAAGTTCAAGGATCTGCTAACAATGTACTCTTCAGGAGTGAAATTAGATAAAAGACGTGCTTTTGAATGTAATCTTCTATGATCAACATGGGAAACTTCTATCCGGAATAAATATCTCAATTATTTAACTTTTATACACATTTCTTTTGGTGGTCAATTTTAAGTATTTTTGTCATATAGCTCTTTAACGGTTCCGGTACTTGCACATCCTCGGATTTCAAATGTTTGATTTTGAGCGTTCATGATGAAGATAAATCCAGATAACCGCTTCCGACGCATTGCAATTATTTAACGTGTTGTTATCAATTTTTTTCAGAGACTCTTTCGCTGGCTTTGACCTTGAGAGATGATACAGAAAGACATATGTCATCTTCAGTGTTTAAATTTGTCGAAATGTTTTCATCTGTTGCAGTAGGAATCATATCATAGTTCAATTTATTTTCATGATAAATATAGTAAGAAGTCTTTTATTATTGTAATTTGCATAATGTATAGTGTATCGTCATCTGTGTTTTTTTTTTATGAAAAGGAATAACATTGATACATGTGATATGTTCAGGTTCAATAAATTAAGTGTCTATTAAAAGTTGACTTAGCTAAGCCCTAAGGTGTTTCTACCCCAGGTAAAGATTGACTTAGCGGTATATGCATGAGTTTAAACAACTACTGGATCGAAGCTACTGTTGAGTGGACATTTTATGCCCATAGATATCACCAGATCATTTCTGTAAATTAACTGTTAATTACAGTTGTAGAACTTGAAAATAGTCATGATACAATTTAGGTGGTTGATTATTGTCAGTATCAAAAATTCTAAACACTAATGTATTTTTATCGCCAGGTATAAATTGACTTAGCTGTACATTTATTTAGCACATGTTTTCAGAGTTGTATGTTATAAATGCTCTTCACCTTCGAATTGTTTTGATTCAATGGTTACCGACAGTCTTATGTAGACAAAACATACGTCTGGCGTAGCAAATTATAAACGGTTATCTTTGATGTGTTTTAAGTTCCAATAAGATTCACACCAAAAGAAATCGTATATGCTTATGGTTGCTTGATATACAATGGAAGATATATTTGAAATAAGCTATTGTCTGATTTGTCTGGTATACTTATATAATGAGGAATATATAAAAAGAGAACAGTATTCCATAATAAATAAATTGCCTTTTTATATGTAGATTTGTGTAATGTTATGAAATGAGGTATTAATAATGATATAAAAGACAAATTATTCAAGGTACAAAAGCCGGTTTGAGGATCGCACCGTATACTACTGTTGCCTTTATTAAGCACGAAATGTTCGTAAATAAATGCTCTTCAATTTTGTATATTGTTTTGATTTCGAAATATTTGTTTTCGAACATTGCTAATAATCTTATAAAGACAAAAGCACGTCTCACGTATCAACTTATAAATGAATGTCCGTCTGGTATATTTCGCTCCTCTTTTATAGATGGATGTTTTTGGTGATTTTTAGTTTCAATAAGATTCACACATGAACACATTTATAGTGGTCAGGGTTGGTTAAAAAACAATTGAAGATCTGTTTGATCAACTCAATTCTCTGATTTGTCGGATATGTATATTCAAGAGAATGATAATCCCTTTCTTCATGGTTAAGTACAAATTTAGAATATTGTAAAGTGCAGAAGGCGCAAACGATCTCTTGATTTGTTTTATTCAAGAATTTGTTTTATTGTTGGTGTAAATTAAATGTTTATAATTGACTCATGACTTCATTTTGTAGTATTTCATTTATGGGCTAGTTTAAGGGATGGAAGGACTTTCTTTTAATTTGGGAAATATTAAAAAAAATAATGTGTTATAGACAAGATGTAAAGTGACACACCAATACAAAGTATATGTTTCTTGACTGTATGTATGAACATAAATCTTTAAAAAAAAATTGAGCGAGGAATTATCATATTGTAATTGCAGTTTCAATAAATAAATAAATTTCATTTACAACAAATTTATTCCTTTCAGCCAATACTTCTTGTCCGGCTTTTAAAACTATTTTATTATGTCTGGAAAATGTTCTAACAAAATGCCTATAAAAGTTTTAAGCTCAAATCATATTTCTGTTGTTTTTTTTATATCGAAATATTTGTATATCTTTTAGGTAAATTAATTTAAGTTATTTATTTTCATAACAATATGGGCACAAATTTTACTGCAACAGTAAACTTCAACTTATTTTGATTTTTTATTTGTTTCATAATGCAACTTTTATTCAAATCCAATCGTTGTGAAAATACTTTCAATCTGGTAAATGTGCTTCAGGGCAGTTGTAACTCATTTATAAAAAAAACTCTTCTTTTTGTACTTAGGTCTACATAATAGGATAATCCCTACTAAGAACATGATTTACATTCCTTCTTCACAATTAAGAGACACCAAATTTTACAATTACATTTGTCAAGAGCACTTTGCTATATTCTAAGTTTAAAACATTAATATAGTTAATTTACTATAGTAATTAGATAACAGTTTTAAACAATAGATTTTTATGAATGTATATTTGTATAATGAAATTATAAATAATATTACTTCGTATAACATTGGTAATCATATTGAAAAATATCTCATTACCAGTTATTGAATGCTGAGAATAATGTCTATTCTTCAATAAACAATCTGGTAACTACAATAATCAGTTGAAAACAGCTTTGACATCCTTATTCCATTAGGAGAAGATTGTTACCAATTGTTTGTATTTTTGCAAGGTTTATAACTATAATATCCTGTTTTTCTCGGAGTCTTAGTGACTTATTCACTAAATCCATTGCATGTTGGGTAATTAACGAATTATACTTTAGTCTTACATACAGGAGTTTTTTTTTATTATTTGTATAATTAGCTTTTAACTAGCTGTCAGTAACTGTGAGTACTCTGTATTAATGTGTTTTTGTTGTTGTAGGGATGTACATATACATTGTCAGGTCTGGTCTGTGTAGTTGTGACTTGTCTTTCATGTTTTACTGTTACATCCCTGTCCAAGATTTGGGGAGGGCTGGGTGCTCTCTTACATGCTTAACCCCCTACCCCATCCCCACAATAAAGCATTCTCAAGTAAGGAGACTGTAATTCAGCTGTTGTTGTTTTTTCTTTGTAACATATTTGTATTTCATTCATTGTTTTGTTTTCATAAATCATCACGTTAGATTCCATATTTAAAATGTTTTACATTTGTCCCAGAAACATTGACATAGGGATGGTTATCGCGCAGCGGCGGGGGCGTTATCTTAATTCTTAGAAGCTTTATATTTAGAAGGGTTGAAGACCTGGATGCTTCATACTTTGAATATAGATGCCTTATGCTACGAAGTCTCCATCTGCCACATGTCTATTGTTTTTTTTTTACCTTATTTACATCGTTCAGTGGCTATTTGAAAAAAAAAAAAACTAAAGTTTTTTTGTAATGTTAATTTCTCTCTTATTATGAGTATATGAAAACTATATTTGGTATATGCTTACCTTGCTATGTCCTCATGCCCATCAGACAGTTTTCACATGACCTTGACCTCATTTGATGAATCAAAGTAAACACGGTTCAGTTCTGGTTGTAAAGTCTATATCTCAGATACTATAGGCCGCAAATCTAGTATATTTGGTGTATGGAAGGAATGTTATGTGTACCTGTCGTAGTGGCAGATGTCATCTGACCTCGACCTCATGTTGGTTGTTTAGTGGTTATACATTTTAGTATTTTTTGGTGTTTTTATTCTTTTTTTTAATACTGTATGCAATTAATAGGTATACTATATTTTTTTGTATAAAATGATTGTAAGTAAACTCATCATGAATAAAAGTGTAAATGTCCTACTGATAATAATCATCTGACCTTGACCTCATTTTGATGATTCAGTGGTCAAAATTAAGTTTATGCGTTTGGTCTTTTTTATGTCTAGGATGGATCATCTGACCTTGATGATCATTTTGGTGGTTCATTGGTCAATGTTAAGTTTGCATGGTTAAGTTTGATTCTTATATACAATAACCAATATGTAAGTGTATTGTAGGATTGTAAGGTGTACATGTAGTTTTTGTTTGATATATCAGACCTTGACCTCATTTTCATGAATCATATTAATTTAACGTGATAGTTGTAGTAAATATTTATATCTAGGACTATCAACATAATATCAATGGTTAGTAAAGGCGAATCATTACAGCATGTGCACTTTAGTTCCTATTGTTGAATTCCTACAGTGACATATAGTTGTTAATTTCTATTTCATGTTGTTGCTGGTGGCGAATTGTCTTATTGGAAAATATACCACATCATTCCTATATTTATACAAAAAAAAAAAACAACAAAAAACAAATAGAAACTTCCAACAGCAAAATCACAGCAGGATTAGATATACATATCTCTCAACATAGAAGAATATGTCAGTGAACTCTTTCTAAGAGTAATTGCCCCTTGATGATGATTGTAATGCATTATGTTGTATTTTTGGTAAAAAACTAAAGACAGTTAAAATTATAAGTAAGACAAGATCGGTTGACGGGTCAACGTAGTTAAATTCTCATTTGAGTCTTTACAGTCGAAATGTCTTATTGTTATGTCTATTTGTGTATTTCTTTGTCCGTAATGTTCTGGCATTGATTTGAACTGTAGTCCTCTCATTGAATGTTATTAATAGACTGTAATATTTAACAATGCCACAAAAACAGGAGTTCAGGCTAGACGAAAAACCAGGTCAACCCATCATTTTTTTTTATTAAAATGTGCTGTGCCTTATCAGGAAAGTGGCAGTTGTTATCTTATACTTCATTTCTGTGTGTATGTTGCATTGTCGTTTTGTTTTTTTGTTACACTTCAGTGTTTCTGTTGTTTTAGTTTGTAACCCGGGTTTGTTTTCTCTCAATCGATTTATGACTTTCGAACAGCGATATACTACTGTTGCCTTTATTGTCATTCTTTTTTAGCAAACATTTAGACTGTAATATTTAACAATGAAAATGATGTTATATTTCACATGGCCATAAAAGTGCGAGGTTTGGCATGCCACAAAACCAGGTTCAACCCACCATTTTTTCCTTTAAAAATGCCCTGTACCAAGTCAGGAATATGGTCATTATTATATTATAGTTCGTTTCTGTGTGTATTACATTATAACGTTGTGTCGTTTGTTTTCTCTTATTTTTGAGTGTAAATTCACATTGCGATAAGACGTGTCACGGTACTTGTCTATCCCAAATTCATGTATTTGGTTTTGATGTTATATATATATGTTATATTTGTTATTCTCGTGGGATTTTGTCTATATGTGTTACATTTTAGTGTTATGTCGTTGTTCTCCTCTTATATTTAATGCGTTTCCCTCGGTTTTAGTTTGTTATCCCGATTTTGTTTTTTGTCCATGGATTTATGAGTTTTGAACAGCGGTATACTACTGTTGCCTTTATTAGACAATAGTGGCAATCTATAAATGAACAACAATACAAGAGCAACAAAAAAAGAGATTTTAATCATCGATCATATTATTGTGTTCAATAAAAAGTAAAATCACAAAAATACTATACTCAGAGGAAAATCAAATCTGAAAGTCAATAATCACATGGCAAAATCAAACGACAAAACACATCAAAAACGAATTGACAAGAACTGTCAAATTCCAGACTTGGAACAGGCATTTTCAAATGTAGAAAATGGTGGATTAAACCTGGTTTTAGAGCGCTAAACCTCTCACTTTGTTGACAGTCTAATCAAATTTCGACAATTGTGTGTGAACTAAACAGACACAATAATAAAATAGTCAAAATATGGGTACAGCAGTCATCATCGTGTAACAGTTTAAAAAGGAACAATTTCACAGAACACATCTTTGCGTATCTGACGTCAGAAAATTTTATACTTCGCATATTTTTGTCGTTCAATGTTTATACAAACAATATTAGAGAGTAGCCGTTGTTGAAATTCACATTGATCCAAGTTAGCGTGACATGCTGTCTTCGGCTGTGATAACTTTAACACTAATAAAGCAATCTCAGTTTAAAGCCTAAAAGTATAGTTTTTTTCTAAATTTTATTTGCTTTTGACAGATTATATCTGTGTAGCCTATTTTTAGAAAAAATAATCCTGAAATACGAGTATTGCTTAATATATTTTATTACATCCATTTAGTTAAATCTGAGAGATTTCTGTTGCACATTGTTACAGTCTTATGTGAAATTGGACATCAACAGATTATTTAAATGCAAAGTTTTAGTGTTTATAAATAAATTTTGTGATGCAAACATTTCCAAAATGATAATTATGAATTGAACATTAACAGTTTGAATAAGGAGACAGGTTAGGAAATACTTTATAAAAGAAGGATGAAAAATACCAGATGGACAGTAAAACTCATAAATCGAAAATAAACTGACAACGCCATGGCTAAAAATGAAAAGGACCAATAAACAAACAATAGTACAGTATAGACATGACACAACATAGAAAACAAAACAATAAACAACACGAACTCTATCAAAGATATCCGCATACACCAATAGATGAATTGCAACTACTTCTCCCAGGTCTTTGATTAATATCCTTTTGTATATTAACACAAACCAAAACTAAAGTGGAGAGCAATAGATTCTAACAAAAAGTATGTGAACGTTTAATCATTTTTCTAAAACTGAACATTGGAAGATACCAAGACCTTGTTGATAAATATCCCTTATCAACTTCTTAAATGATACACGAAAAGGGGGGACAACGGGTGAATCTGTTATGCTTTTTGGGCAGTTTAACTCTTTGTTATTCAAAATATATGTTTTCTGTTAGGTGTTATTGTCTTATTCCTTGTTAGCTGTTAATGGACAATTTATTTTTTATCCCCTTCCCGGCATAGCAGTTGGGCCTTTAAGTTTTACCCTTGTACGTCTGTACGAACGTTCCAAAACTGGTTTCCTTTTTCTAACTTTAGTTTAACTCAACCAAATGAAACTTATGCACAATGCTAGTTATCACAAAACACAGATCAAATTCGAATTTTGGTGACGTCACTTTATCAGTTCTAGAGTTATGCCCCTACATATAAAGTGAAAAGTTTGCTGGGACTCAAACTTATGCACGATACTTATTCTCATAAAGCAGATCAATTACAAATTTGAGTATCATCACTTTTACCGTTCTTCTATTTTGTCCTTATATAACTTATTATGATATGCAAGCGGTGGAACCGACACATTGGCCATTTATTTTGTTATCTGTTATTGTCAGAATGTATTTGCTGTTAACTGCTATTGCAAATTGGAATGTTAGCATTTTGACTGCTACATTTAAAACAAGTATTTTGTCCCCCATTTTATGGGGTTACACTGACACAAATAGATTTATCTATAAGTCACATGTGAACAAGCTCATTTATATATACATAATCTATATGATATTATTCCCAAAATTTGTAATTCGTTTAAGTCTATTTTACCCTATACTATAATGATCTTACTATATTGAACATATTTTGTATTACATGGTTCAATGAATCCAAATATTCTATGTGGACTCTTTGATATTTACTCATCACCACTGGCTATTGGACACACTGCTTGTCTTAATAGTATTTTATTCTATCTAATTACACAGTTCACATTTTGACTATATATTCTGTACTTTTTAACTATATTGTCAATGCAGAATTAGTAACACCAGAAACAATAATAAGACCCGTAGCAAGCATTATAAGGTATTTACATTTAAGGGTTTTTGAAATTAATCTACGGTGATAAGTTTTATTTTTAATATTTTATTTAGTTTCATTTACACTTCTTATTGTATTTCAAACTTTATATTTTCTTATTTACCTGTAATTAACTATCAATGTATAGTATTTATTAGACATTCGTGTAGAAAAACTACATTTGGAATCCAACTCATCAAGTGCCGCTATCACTAATGAAAGGTACCAGATTATGTATGATTTCCCACCAGAGGTGATGTCCATCCACTGCTAGAAAATAGAAGTTGTGAAACTGAAACATTCTATTTATAATATTATAATGAATAAACTCATCATAGATACCAGGACTTAATTTTTTAAATACGCCAGACGCGCGTTTCGTCTACAAAAGACTCATCAGTGACGCTAGAATCCAAAAAAGTTAAAAAGGCCAAAAAAAAAGTACGAAGTTTAAGAGCATTGAGGATCAAAATTCCTAAAAGTTTTGCCAAATCGAGCTAAGGTATTCTATGCCTGAGGTAAAAAGCCTAAGCATTTCAAAAATTCTACATTTTGTAAACAGTTAATTTATGAATATAACCATATATAATTCATGTCAGCACAAAAAGTGCTGAGTCCTGGCTGGTGATACCCTCGGGGAAATAATCTCCACCAGCAGTGGAATCGACCCAGTGGTTGTAAATAAAATTATCATAAATACCAGGACTACATTTGGTACATACGTCTATAAAAGACTCATCAGTGACACTCGAATCAGAAAAAGTTAAAAAGGCCAAATAAAGTACGAAGTTGAAGAGCATTGAGGACCAAAATTCCTAAAAGTTTTGCCAAAATAATAAATATATATGTCAATGAAACAGAGACCACAACTAACAAATAGAAATAGAAACGATGTTTTCTATACCAGGTTGCATTATCAAAACATCTTTTCCGTTTTTCCATAGTATTGTTAATTTTTGTCTCATTCCATTAGAAAATAGTTCCGTTTTCCTAAATCAAACCTGTCATCAATTTCTTTCCTTTTTTTTTGGTTTGATGAAAACACCAATCAAGATTTTCCGTTTAAAAAGCAATAGGGTTAAAATTGTACAATCAACATTATATTTTCTATCTCTCACTTGATTAAGTACCCTATTGATTTTCGAAACAATTTACCAAATTCTCGCATACATATTAAAACAAATTCGAATTCAATTACGCTGTCGTAGAATAAATGTTTAAAAGACCAGAGAAAACAATCTTCTTTTCCATTTGTCAATTTTTCTAAAGCGACTTGTGATTTATAGGTGATTTAATTTATAGTGTGGTTGGCAGTATAGGGTGACAGCAATATCAATTTTAGGAGATAAAGTTCTTGTGATTAAGAGCACAAATAACACGTAATAAGATTTGATTGAGAGATCCTTGTGAAAATACTGGAAGATAGATTTCCTGTTTATTACAGGAGGAATAAATTGGGCACTTGTCAAAGAAACAGAATTAATCTTCTTTGATGGGGTTTCGTTGTTGTATTAATAGTGCAATTAGATATTTCAGTTGATAAATTTTTCATAGCATTTCGCAAATGTATCGATAATATATGGTTCTCCCTTTCAGGAACAACATATGAATAACAGTCAATCGATCAGTCTCACCATACTATATATGGTTTCAAAGAGGTACAATTATTCAAAAAATAATTAATTAACAACTGAAACTTTATAAAGCATATTTTGAATTTTTTTCAAAATCACGCTTGCTACATTTAACTGTAATCTGGTAATTTAGGTCCAGAAACAGCTGTTTCTTCACCTTGTCTTATGTTTGTTGCAATATAGTTTGGCAAAATACGTTTTGTTTACGGATCCATCATGAGTTGGTTGAACGTTATGGAATTAAATAAGTGCCAAGGTTTACCAAAATGTTTATTTCCACTAGTTATTAGAAGATGTGTCATGAATGCCAATGTGACAACTCTGCATCCTAGTCTCAATTTGGAAAGTTAAACAATTATAGGTCAAAGTACGGCCTTCAATACGGAGCATTGACTCGTACCGAATAGCAAGTTATATAGGGTATCATAAATTAATCCATTCAAATAGGACAATGAACCATCTAATCTATATACAAAGCAAGGATTGGGACAGATTTATGAACCACATCATCAAACGACAATTACTGAGCATAAGTTCACGACCAAGGATGGAGACAAACAAAGGTAGGAGGCCAAAACGCCCAAATAGACCCAAACCTTAAACACCAGTGCAACATCATACCACAAAAAAAAAGACACACAATAAAACAACAACCGAGCATATTCCCTTAAAAATTTTCGAATGTGTCGTTACTTAAAGACATTGCAAACGCATTTTATGTATAATTCCAGCGGTACTTTGATAGTCTTTTATTTTCCGCAAAATCATGCGAAAGCATGTTAATAGATTGCAGCTTACTTTAATAGTCTATTACTAACAATGCTTTCCCTTCACCTGTACAGAGAGTTTTAATCAAAATCTATTTGGATTAATTAAACAAATATATCATAGGGGTACATTTTGTGTATTACAACATGTAGCCGCTGGTGAAATTTCACAGTCACTTGACTGGTATTTTTCGCAAAAAACATTTATAACATACAATATGCTTTATTTTAAAAGCACTCCGTCACATTGACATGTGAAACAAGAGGTAAATTACAAGATACAATCACATACAATTAACATGATATATTTTTTTATTGAAATTTGAGACTGAAAGAATGGGTTAACACAACAATTAGAAATACATTTATTACTCACATAAGTAAAAAAAAAACACGCATTCAAAAGTATTCCTGATAACAACTTTAATAAAAGCTACCAAATGTATTTCGGCTTGGTAGGTAACTCATAACATCATGAAATGGGTCAATGCTTAAACACGCATTCATGGCAATATTTGTTTATCAATACAAAAAACAATTATTTAAATGATCTAGACATATTATTTATACCCCTTTGGATATGTGTTTAAGTCAAATCATATGTCTTTGAATGTTCTTCGATATTTCGCGGATTAGACGTTTGTTTTTCTCTATGAAAATCCACAAGCCATTTAACTTGTCATTGTGAAGAGGTTATCGATATATTTGACTGAGGGTTATGACTTATATGTTATTTAGATGACTGGCTAACATACTGATTACCCAGTTTTGTATGTCAAGACTACATTCATATTTCAAAGTTCTTATTTAGGGATTGTTCCATAATAAGCTTTGGATTTCAAATAATTTGACCACGATCATCACTGAAGAGACATGTATTGTCGAAATGCGCATCTGGTGCAGGAAATTTGGTACCGTTAATGTTATTCCATAGTATAACGATATATAGATATGATTGGCACGTTGTACACGGTTAATCGTGTCATTGCTCTGCTGACGTAAACATTTATAAGTACAAATTGGCCAACATCTCCAAATAAAACACATTCAATAAATTCACCACCCTTTATTATAATTAGAGACCAAAAGGACATGGCAAATAACAAATATAGGTCACCGTATGACCTTTAACAATACGCGAAACATACACATAGAAAATATAAAAGCCTGAAAATGAGAAATTCTAAAAACATTCAAACGAGAAAACTAACGACTTGATTTATATGTACAAATAAGGTACGAAATAATTAACATAGTTTAGATAAAATGTATGAAAAATTGGTGAAAAAATGAACGTCATTAAGTTGAATTGGAAAACTGTTGATTGAAACGTTTTTGAGGACGTGAAATGTAGAGAAATGTAAAAAGTCAAAAACTTCTATCGATTGAAAGAGGGACAAAAGATACCAGAGGGACAGTCATACTCATAAATCCCATGGAAAAAATGAAAAGGACAAACAGATAGACAATAGTACACATGACACAGCATGGAAAACTAAAGACAAAACCCTAGAAATATGCCTTACTATGGTGAACAGATCACACTATTGCGTGTTCTACATAATCATATATTACATGCGATTCAACTTATATACTCATAAAGTCACTTAAAAAAATAGAACTAAAAACTAAGCAAATCTAAAAAAAACATTTTTTACAAGAAAATAAAAAGGAAAAGATATGGGACATCCATCCAAATCACAAAATAAGTGCATGCCAAAAAAGTTATGAAAAATAGGACCAGCAACTGAGTAAACATACTGGAAAGTAGAACATAATTAAAACTGAATAGTTTCTACGTACAAGGGTAACTATCAAACTATGTAGCATTTTAGTAATTAAGGTATCTAATTTTTAGGGGCGAGCTGAAGGACGCCTCCGGGTGTAGGAATTTCTCGCTGCATTGAAGACCTGTTGGTGACCTCCTGCTGTTGTCTGTTAAATGGTCGGGTTGTTGTCTCTTTGACACATTCCCTATTTCCATTCTCAATTTCACTTATCAGTTTTTATATCTAATTAGTTATCAAAAGTACCAGGATTAAAATTTTATACGCCAGACGCGCGTTTCGTCTACATTAGACTCATCAGTGACGCTCAGATCAAAATAGTTAAAAAGCCAAACAAATACAAAGTTGAACAGCATTGAGGACCCAAAATTCCAAAAAGTTGTGCCAAATACGGCTAAGGTAATCTACTCCTGGGGTAAGAAATCCTTAGTTTTTTGCAAAATTCAAAGTTTTGTTAACAGAAAATTTATAAAAATGACCATATTATTGATATTCATGTCAACACCGAAGTGCTGACTACTGGGCTGGTGATACCCTCGGGGACGAAACGTCCACCAGCAGTGGCATCGACCCAGTGGTGTAAATAGTTATCAAAACTACCAGGATTATTATTTTATACGCCAGACGCGCGTTTCGTCTACATTAGACTCATCAGTGACGCTCAGATCAAAATAGTTAAAAAGCCAAACAAATACAAAGTTGAAGAGCATTGAGGACCCAAAATTCCAAAAAGTTGTGCCAAATACGGCTAAGGTAATCTACTCCTGGGGTAAGAAAATCCTTAACCACTATACCAAACAAATTTCAACAATTATCACGACGGATACCACATGTAGGGCATGATTTACATCCTTACAGAGCAATTTAAAAATTAAACCTTACTTTTTAAAAAAAAATTCGTGTTGCTCAAGCTCGATAATTTTCTATGTTTTGTTTTGTGTACTATTGTTTGTGTGTTGGTCTTCTTTTTTTTAGGCATGGTGTTTTCGGTTTCAAATTCTGTACCAATTCAGTAAAATTGTCATTTTATAGTTCGCTTCTGCGTGTGTTTGTTTTTTTGTTGCACTTTATTGTTTCTGTTGTTTTGTTGTTTTCCTCTTATATCTGATATGTTTCCCTCAGTTTTAGTTTGTAACCCGAATGTGTTTACTTTCAATCGATTTATGACTTTCGAACAGCGGTATACTACTGTTGAATTTATTTTTGAATCTATGCAAGAATCAGCAATGGTGCTTAAACATTACATTTGGAAGGTTGAACGAATACGAAAAATAAAAATATAAAAATTCCACCAACAGGCTATGGCATTCGAGACAAAATGAACTGTTTGAAGAACAAACCAAAAACCTTAATTGGCTTAAATTTAGAGGAGGATACAAAAGATTTTAAGTTTTCATGAAAAGAAATGAGGAGCCGCAAAGCACCCATCACCTTTAACCGGTAAAAAAATGAGAAGTCTCTTAATTGCGTAATTGTCTCTTTTTATTTTGTTATTCATTGGAACGCTTTATATCAAAGGAGAAAAGGGGAGGGTAAACACACAATTGATGATGCCAAGAAATTGCCTCCGTTGAAATTCTGCAAACATCCCATAGAGCAAATTACATGGATGATTAATATTGACCATTTGGTATATAGCTGTGTTCTAAATGATACATACATGAAGGTCCTAAATTAATTTGTTGAATACCACTAAAGGGCAGTGTCTTGCCTGAATAAGAGCTGCTTGATAGTGAAGATGTGCCCTTACTCTAAGATCGATTATGAATAATAAGAATTCATGAACCTCAAGAAATCTGACGTACCCATAATTGACAATCCTGACACGAAATTATCAATTGGCATTTATCCGTTTCAGATCCGTTAATCATCCATTTTATCCGTTATACGTCCGGTAGAAGTCCGTTTCACATTCGTTCAACATCAATTTTATCCGTTATACCACAAGCTAGTGCCGCCAAAGGGCAGTGTCTGGACTGAATAAAAGCTGCTTGATTGTGAAGACGTGCCCTTACTCTAAGATCGATTATGAATAATAAGAATTCATGAATCTTAAGAAAGGCTAATTGGCATTTCAGACGCGAAATTTTCAATTGGAATTTATCCGTTTAAGATGCGTTCATCATCCGTTTAATCCGTTATACGTCCGGTAGAAGTCCGTTTCACATTCGTTCAACATCCGTTTTATCCGTTAGACGTCCGTTAGAAGTCCGTTGGTGAATTTATCTGCCAGACCTCAAACGGATGTATAACGGACACGTTAAGAATACAAAACGGAAGCGAAACAGACGAGTACCGTACAAAACAGACGCCTACCGGACGTTCAACGGACATTTCATCCAATGGACGTCAGTTCAAAGTTTTGAACATGCTCAAAATTTTCCACCAGACAGAACGGACGTCGACGGATTACACGTACGCTAAACTTACATGCAACGGATATAGACGGACGTCTAACAGATAAGAACGGACGTCTAGCGGACATGAACGGATTGAAAAAAAGTAATCCATTAGGCATTTGTTCGAGCTATCTTAGTCAAAATATTGTGCTGAAATGAACACAAGCTATTCTTTATTCCATTATTTTTCTCCTGTCGATCATACCTAAATATGCGAAATCTTGTAGCGACAACTTACAAATTAAGTCAGGAGTTATTTTTCCTGGTGAAAAAATGCCAACTTGGACACGTAAACCACACCGATTTAAAACTGCTTCCATTTCTTTCATTTTCATTTAATCACGTAAAGGTGTTCATGAATAAAACGTCCGTCAAAAATATCCGCGTTCGTTTTTTTCCGACAATTTCCGTTATTGACTTCCTGACTTTTACTACATCATCATAATGATACAACCACTTTTACTACATCATCATAATGATACAACCACTGAACATAAAGTTGAACGAACCGAATATAATACAGATGCTTTTACTGAACATAATGAATGATCTACTGAATATAAAGAAAGCGGGACTGCTGAAGGTATTACATGATATACTGCAAATAATATTGAATCTACTGAACATAATGTCGAAAGTACTGAACATAATGAAAAATGTACTGAATATAACGTCAGAAGTACCGAACATAATTTAAATACCACTGCATATAATAATGAAACTACTGAACATAATTACCAAAGCACCGAATATAATGTAAAAACTACTAAACATAATGTAATAACTACTGAACATAATAGGATATCTACTGAACATAATATACATACTACTGAACATAATGCATAAAGCATCGAACATATTAAACAATCAACATCAGAAGACAGTCATGGCGTTCCATATGTTTACAACTTTACATATATATATATATGAAGAGTGCATTTCTTTCTAACCAAACTTTGGTAAACGTTGTGTGCCATTTGTTATAGTTTGTTAAACTTTACAGAAGTAGAAACAAATGCATCGTTTAATCAGAGTTTGCTGACCCTGTTTTAACTGTCAAAATGCATGCACATTTTGTTGTTATTTGTACTCAAATTTAGGTATTACCCTCCTTTTTTTCATAGCTGTTATTTTATGAAAAAAGGATGATTATACCTAAATTTGAGTAATTTTAGACAATATTTTGAGTTATGACAAGCAATAACACGTTTAGATAATTGATTTAATGTTAAAGTTAGAAAGAAATGCATCGTTTCAACTAACAAAACGACAATCGACAAACTGTAGACGCATTTGCAGAGAGTGTATAGTTTGTCAAAGTTTATGCAAACTTTGCAAAAGTATGTTAGAAACAAATTATCAAAACGAGTGCACGCTGAACTGTTTGTATATAAATTGTATATAGTTAGTGTTAGAAAGAAATTCGCTCCAAATAAAAAAAATATTTGTCTTTCGTCTCCTTTTTTGTGAAATTACGTCAAAAAGTTCAAATGGAATAAAAATTGACAGTAAGGTGACCTATAGTTGTTATTAATAATGTCTATGTCATTTGGTAGTCTGTGAAGAGCTGTCTCGTTGGAAATTGTACTACATCTTCTTTTTTATACTACAATCATTTCTGGACAAACGGAAACTACAGACAGACAAAACAGAAAATAGCCCATAAAACAGGTTAAAATATAATCTTGATGTTCTTATAAACCAACTTTGAAAGATAACTTTGTCATCAGCAGTTTAATAATTAATGTTATTACACAATTACTTTCAGAGTTGAAAAATCCGCCTGTGCCAAAATAGCAGGATTTTTTTCCTTCCGAAACACCCGAGTTCATTCCATATTTTTTTGGGTTATGTGTTGCTAAGTTTTAGTTTTCTACATGTACGTTATGTGGACTGCTGTTTGCCTTCTCGTCGGTTTTTTTTTTCTATGGCTGAGCGCTTTGTTTTCGACATTTGAGTTTGATTGTGTCTTTGTTGTCTTTTATTATGTTATGCTAGTTAATCAGATCTGCACAAACTTTTAGGGAATCGTGTAGCAGTCATGTGTTCTCGTGTATGGCCGAGTAGAGATCGAAAAGTAGTCGAATGTGGTCGCGAACGGATCGGGTATTGGTCGAGTTGGTCTGGGATAAAATAAATATAGAAGTCGCAGTGATCTGGAAGCGATCGGACATTGGTCGAGTTAATCTGGAAATGGTCAGACATTAGTCGAGTAAAGATCGAACTGATCGAGTACTGATCGGTAATATTTTTGTATTCCGACCAAACTCGATCTCTACACGACCCTTTCCCGATCAATTCGACCGCTACTCGACGAATTCTCGATCTCTTCTCGAGTGACTTGCTTCTCGGTTCTTACTCGATTGTTTCTGACAAGTCAAAAACTCTTGGGTAGAACGTCAGATCAATGACGACCAAGGTAGACCATCTCGAACATCCTTGTCGATTGAGTCAGACTAGTCTTCAGATGACGTAATTTGTCTTGATCGGGCTTGATTGAGTTGATCTGATCGCACTTTCATGTATCAAGTGCTATGTTTTACTACGTTTTGAAAACGTGGCGAAACGGGATTTACGTAACGAAGCGTATTTAAACGTAATAGAAACGTAAAAAACGTAGTGATAGTTTTTGCAAAACGGGACCTGTCCGTATCTTTTGAAAATTCCACAAAAAAAAAAAAAAAAAAAAAAAATCGAAAATTGAAACGAAGAAGAAACCTAGTTAAAACGTATCAAAAACATAGCGGAACGTTACAAACGTGCTTAATACGTATCGAAACGTATCAATGCGTGGTGGAAACTTGGGTCTACACGTCCTTATACGTAGCAAAAGATGGTAAGAACGTAGCACAAACCTAGTAAAACCTAGGTTTCAAAATTGCCGGACATTTTTGTTCAAAACGTAGTTAAAACGTAGCATTTTTAGGGCATACGATACAGTTTTGATGCCATATTGAAATTTTGCTGACAATTTGCATATCGGCTATTTTGTGCCTGATTAAATCATATATATTATAAAAAAA
This sequence comes from Mytilus galloprovincialis, assembly GCA_037788925.1. Classification (NCBI taxonomy): domain Eukaryota; kingdom Metazoa; phylum Mollusca; class Bivalvia; order Mytilida; family Mytilidae; genus Mytilus; species Mytilus galloprovincialis. Next base: position 72,913,288 of record CM075342.1, on the reverse strand, counting down.
TATACCTTCATGTGCTACTTGTAGAGTAAAATGAGGTCAAAATGTTATATATTTGCTCAAAATTCGAATTTGTGGACGTATTTTTTCTTTTGACAGAAATACTTATAGTCCGGCGGCTACAAGCATATTTCAGAAGAATCGTGCACATCCTGTTACAAGCATGAAATTTGGCATAAACCTTCCTCAACTATTACTCTTTTAATTCAGATAGGGAGACATTTAAAAAAATATCTCACTTCCGGTAAAATCCAAAATGGCGGACATCATCTCCTACTCAAGTTAATTTCGACTTAAAGTATGTTTATAGGCGTATTACTAAACATAACTGCATCAAATTCGGCACAAACCTTTCTTTTGTGTGTGTTTTTGATATCATATTAAGCACACCTTTATAAAAATTCCATACTTCCGGTTAAGTAAGAAATGGCAGACAAAAAAAAATTTGGTAAATTTTGGAAATTTTTTGTATATTGTTTTGTAAAAAGATGTTGGTATTCGGATGCTTTTGCAGTAAGTATATGATAGTTCGTTTCGTTCCCCGACATCAAATTCACCCGATTATTTATAGAACTGATCAGACAGACTATATTATAAGTACTTAATTGTGTTGCTTGTTTATAAATCCTAGTTGTGAATGTGTTCATAGTTAAACTTTTATTATTATAATAAAATATTGTTTACACTAGAGATGTCCAACAAATCGTTTCAGCTCATTGATACATTTGATAAACCAAGTACCAACATCTTCTAAAATAGGGGGACATGACCAAAATGTGGACTGGTTTAAATGCATATTTTGTCAAACTGATAGTCTCGACACACTCCAATGTCCTGCCTCCGCAAGGCAGAATGACACGAGTGCTGGATATAAAACATTATCCGAAAACCTTGAACAATTTAATGAGATTAACTCCTTACCTGTTTGGTTAGACTTAAATAAACTAAATGATGGGAGTGGTATTCAGAACACACTGATAAAGAGCAATGCTAAATGGCATAAAAAATGTCGTCTAAAATTCAATACTACGGAACTCAAAAGGGCTCAAAAGAGACAACATAGATACATATCTGATGATGGGCAAGCATCATCATTACAAGAGGCAAGAAAATCAACACGTCTGAGTTTACCCTGTAAAATAGGTCTGAAAGATTATGTTTGTTTCTTTTGTGATTCTATTGAGGAAGATGAGATGTTACGTGAAGCAGCGACCTACGGCATTGACAATCGTGTTCGTGAATGTGCTAAAAAGCTACAAGACACTGCCTTACTAGCAAAGTTAAGTGCAGGAGACCTTGTAGCCCAAGAGGCAAAGTATCACGTAAAATGCTTAATATATCTTTATCGAAAAGCATCAAGAGTGGCTAATGACGACGAGTCTGAAGGGGGAACACAGTCACGAATCAGCCACGGAATTGCATTAGCTGAATTAGTAAGCTTTATAGAAGAATCTAGAAGTGAAGATAATGTTGCACCAGTATTCAAGATGTCAGATTTTTCAAAAATGTATGGTAACAGATTGGAGAAAATGGGAGATGAACAAGAAGGTAGAGTCCATAGTACGAGACTGAAGAATAGATTATTGACGTATGTACCTGATATTGAGGCCTATAAGCAAGGTCGAGAAAATTTATTAGCATTTAAAGATGACATTGGGCCAGCCTTACGAAGGGCATGTGAGGAAGATTTTGACTCAAATTATATGCAGATATATAAGGCTGTGAAGATTGTTAGAAGTGATATGATGGCAACATCTTCAGAATTCAATGGTACATTTGCTGCCGATTGTCAGGAAAAATCAGTACCACGATCTCTTTTAACGTTAGTGAATATGTTACTGTATGGACCAGACATAACAACTGATTCCTTTTCCCAAGAAACGTTATCCATTGCTCAAATGCTGATTTTCAATAGTGATAAAAGAATTCAAAAGTCCAACAGACATGCAAAATCAAGAGAAACACCTTCACAGATGTATTTGGGAATAGTGATTCATTGTCAAACAAGGAAGAGAGGGTTAATCGACAAACTGTATAAACTAGGATTGTCAGTCTCATATGATCGGATTTTATCAGTATCAGCATCTCTTACAAATACACTATGTAAGCAGTATCAAGAAGACGGATATGTTTGTCCTCCGTCGTTACGGTTAGGCCTTTTCACCACTGCCGCCGTAGATAATATTGATCATAACCCTAGCTCAACGACAGCAAAAGATTCATTTCATGGAACAGGAATTTCTCTCTTTCAACATGTTACAACTCAAATGAATGGACAACAGCGATTAGATTTCCAATTAACTAGCATCTAAGGCGGACGAGTGACTGAAAGTTTGCCTGATTCATATGCTGTTGTCAAACCAGCTGTTTTGAAGACAAATGTGCCTGACATATAGTACATGTAAAGGATGTACTGGTGACTTACATGAAGCAGTCCAGAACGAATACAGGTGGCTTGAAACTGTTTCCAATTCAAAGGAATGTGATATAGAGGAAAGAACATTGGTTTCTTGGGGAGCCTATCATGCAGAACATGAACCCATCAAGGATTTTGAACCCTGCGTATCAGCACTTCTACCACTCTTTGAAGAAGAGGCTAAATCTGTGGCAATGATAAAGCACTCATTTGATGTTATAAAGACTAGTGTCGAGGCATTAAATCCTGGTCAGAATCCAGTGATAGCGTTTGATCAACCTCTGTTTGCAGTTGCTAAGCAAATTCAATGGAATATGCCAGAAATCTACGGTGAAAACAAGTTCATAGTAATGTTCGGTGGACTTCATATTGAAATGGCAACGTTTCAGTTAAGTCGGCTTCATATCTTGACTTACATCTAGAAATTGACAATGAGGGTCGGTTGAAGACAAAACTTTACGACAAAAGAGATGATTTCAGCTTTCCAATTGTGAACTTTCCATTTCTAAGTAGCAACATTCCAGCAGCACCTGCATACGGGGTATATATCTCCCAATTGATACGATATTCCCGTGCTTGCATTTCCTATCATGATTTTCTTGATAGAGGGTTACTGCTCACAAGGAAGCTATTAAACCAAGAGTTCCAAATGGTGAAGTTGAAATCATCCCTTCGTAAATTTTACGGACGCCATCACGAGTTGGTTGACCGTTATGGAATAACCGTTTCACAAATGATATCGGATATGTTCCTTACGTCGTAACTACAATCCCCTTCCCTTTCATGAATTTGACCTACCGAATTAGACTATTTACCGGATTTGTAATCACATAAGCAACACGACGGGTGCCGCATGTGGAGCAGGATCTGCTTACCCTTCCGGAGCACCTGAGATCACCCCTAGTTTTTGGTGGGGTTCGTGTTGTTTATTCTTTAGTTTTCTATGTTGTGTCATGTGTACTATTGTTTTTCTGTTTGTCTTTTTCATTTTTAGCCATGGCGTTGTCAGTTTGTTTTGGATTTGCGAGTTTGACTGTCCCTTTGGTGTCTTTCGTCCCTCTTTTAAGACCATTGGAGATTGGTTGGAAGGATCTGGTTGGATATCTGTGCTGACACAAGCCAATGTTGCATCTTCTGGTAAAGCTGAGGCATTTTTAATTGCTAGTCACGTAACAAGGACCAGACGTGCTCATCAAATATCAGCATGTTGTTTGTACATATTGCTTAAGGCTGCTTACCAGGAATACAGTGATAGTGAGGAATTTGATCATAAACTGGACATTGAGGAGTGGTGCTTGCAAATGTCTACAGAAAGACCTCAGTTCCACTACTGGTTCCTAACTCTGAAACTTGAACTAGATGCGCTAATTTTCATCAGAGCCATAAGAGAAGGGCATTTTAAACTCTATATAGATGCACTTACTAGAATCATCCCTTGGTTCTTTGCACTAGATCATATCCACTACTCAAGATGGTTACCGGTTCATGTTCGTGATATGACCACTCTTTCCTCTACCAATCCTGATGCTCATGTTGAGTTTTTGTCGGGGAAGTTTGTTGTGCACAAAACAAAAAAAAAGGTTTTCTGCAATAGACCATGCTCATGAGCAGAATAATGCAGTAATAAAGTCTGATGGTGGTGCAGTTGGATTAACTGAAAATCCTGTAGCTTTACGAAGATGGATGATTGCAGGACCTGAAATGGCGAGGTTGACAAAAGAGTTTGAGAGCACTGTAAGTGATTTTGAGGTAGAAGAAGACGAACATCACCACGAAAATAAGACTAGTGTACAAAAGTCATTCTTGAAGGATATTTGGTCGATGGTAGAAGTAATGAATGAGTTAGGGAATCCGTTCATGGAAGATAGTCAAGATTTGCTTGTCCTTGATACAAAGGATATAGCACCGACATCTGTCGTTGATACTATCCGCAAAATAGAGAAGATCGGTAAAACACAGTATGTAAAAAAACATAGAATACAGACTGATAAAAAGAACTGTTCCAATTTTTGAACCGATCAAAAAAAATGCATTGGCATTATTTAGAACTCCACACGGGAAGACTGTTTCGGCAATGAAGGACAAAATTAGCATACTGAAAAGTGATGTGTCGTTATTTTCAAGACTCTATATATCTTGTCAGACAAGAGGTGGCGACTTGGAAGACTTCTTTGCCCATGAAAACAATATAAATCCGCCAGCATTGAGCCAGCATGGGAAAATGCGTCTTGGAACCAAATCAGATCTTCTCAGTAAGTGTTTGGAACCATTGACAACAACGACATGTGATGCTCCTGAGGTGGATGCTTTAGTTATTGACGGTGCCGCAATTGTGAATATGCTTAAACCATCAACATCTCGTACCTTTGACGATTATGCTGATTTGATATTCTGTCCTTATATTAGAAAACAACTGGAAACTGTAGCAAGAGTGGATGTAGTCTGGGATGTGTACATCGACAATAGCTTGAAGGCTGCCACCAGAAGCAAACGAGGGAAGGGAATACGCAGACGAGTCCAGGGTCAAAATAAAATTCCTCAAAATTGGCAAAGTTTTTTGAGAGATGATGACAATAAAAAGGAACTTTTTAGTTTTCTTTCTCAGCATATTGCTCAACAACATTTTGCAGAAAAGATAGTTGTAGCAACAAATGATCAGGATGTGTTATGTTATCCACCACGTGATGATGTTTTAAAGGACAAGGTATGATAAGGGGCATTTTTGGCCCCCTCTTCAAATGACTTCATATTCAATCCATCATTAGTCTATGCATAGTGACTTAAAAAAATGTTGAACATTTTGTGTTCATGTGATTATTTAGTTGCCTAGCAACGGGTTTTATAAAACGAACTATAATATCAATATTTATTGCAATTGCCCAAGGAAAAGACTTCTGAATCTATTAAAATGAAAGGTAATGTGTTATCAAACACTTGAATATTTACTATTGTTGGGTCTATAATTTTAAAACGTTCTTAATAGTAACCTAGCAACCACAATGTTGCCTAGTGACCACACAAAAGTATTTTTTTATCCAATTTCATCCATAAAAAAAATGAAAAATTCAAATGTTTTTATACAACTCATATTAAGTCGACTCCTATATTGATATATTAAGAAACAATGTTTGCATGAAAAAAACAATTTGATTTTGTATCTATATATATAATCCTTCAAATCAACCCGAGTTTTCCTTAGCAACGCATAGTTAGTTTTAAGTTAACAGTTGAAGAACATTTAAAAAGATGTTTAGTATCACTGGGTGTAATTTTTAAGCTTGAAACGTGGAACTAAAGGATATTGATGAGTACCTTTACTGCAGATGTACAATTCTAATATAATTCTTAATTCAGTGTTTCCATGGTTACACAGGGACGTATCCATGATATAATATCTTGCTTAGCAACCATCGCAAATCAGATAAAATAATTTTTATGCATATCTAAGTATGTATTTTCATATAAAAGAGAGACAGCAGATCCATATTTTTTTAAGTTTAGCATACTGTATAATAATCTAATATTCTTTGCTGCTAACAACAGCCTTGTGACATGTAACCCCCTCCCCCCCCCCCCCCCCCCCCCCCATTTTCACAATGTTTATTTTATTTCTCTATTGTTATTTTCAAAACAAAATCAATTGTGCATGATCTGATGAATAAACAATGTTATTTATGACTATAAGGTTTCAATTAATTTCCGTATTTTTTCTCTGCGCCCAAAGATTGAATAAAATAACTTAAATAAATGGAAAATGTGTCCATTGGCATAGGGACTCAGTTGATTCCCCTGCTAACATATAAAGTTATACAGAGACATATCTCAAGAACTTTAAAAGTGACGCTACTAAAATTTGAACTTAAACTGAGTTTTTTGGCAATAATTATTGTATATGCATTTCATAACATTGAATTGAGACAAACTCAAGTTAGAGCTCGGAAACAAAATATCAGCATTTTTTTTTCATTTGTAAAGGAGCATCACCCTAGAACAGAAAAAAGAAATCACCAAAATTCATATTGGGTCTGTGTTTTGTGGTAATAAACATTGTGTACTATAAGTTTTATATCATTTGGTAGAGACAAACTAAAGTTGGAAAACGGAAACGAAAAATTCAGCAGTTTTTCCTTTTGTTAAGGAGCATAACTCTAGTATCAAGTGACAACAAGCAAAATCGAACTTGACCTGTGTTTTGTGGTGATATATTAAGCATTGTGTATAAGTTTCTTAACATTTGGTTGAGGCAAACTGAAGTTATAGATCGGAAACCAATTTTGGAATGTTCAGACGGACGGACCTACAATGTATGTATGTACGCATTTACAGACGGACAAGGGAACAACTTAATGCTCCCTCCGGTACTGAGAGGACGTATGCATGCTCTTTACTAAATACGTGGAGCAGAAAAAAAATAGTTGAGAATTATAAGAGTAGAAATTATTGATGTGTAAACTTGGCTGCTGACTTTCAAAATTTACATAAACGTCCATTTTTTTTAAAACCTTTTAGTTGTAAAATAAATTTTATGCAGTAAAAAGTAGTACCATTCATATTATTATTTAGAACATTGAGTAAATTGGTGCATACTGTACACTGTGATTGTTAAATTGATCTACATATTGATATTTTTCAACTGGGGCCGAGAGGACAGGGGGCGATGACCTAGGGTTCTTTTACAGTTTTATTTTTAATCTAAGACAAAAGATGAATATATCATGAAAAAATAGAATAATAACATATCTATTTTTGGGCAATCCAGAAAATGATAGGAGTCTAGTGGTTTTAGACATTTTGTTCAATGCATTTATTATAATTAAGAAGATGTGGTATGGTTAACAATGGGACAACTCTCCACTCAAAAGACCAAAATGACACAGAAATTAACAACCGTACGGCCTTCAACATGAGCAAAGCCCTAACCGCATTGTCAGTTATAAAAGGCCCCGAAATAACAATGTCAAACGATTCAAACGAGATAACCAACGGCCTAACCTATGCAGACAAAAAATAACCAAAAACAAATATGTAACACATAAGCAAACGATAACCACTCAATTACAGGAGTCGGTTTCACAAAAAAAAACTTACTTCTAAGAATGATCGTAAGTATACTGAATTGTTCATGACTCACGATCAATCTTACTCGTAAGTTTTTTTGTGAAACTGACTCCATGCTCCTGACTTGGGACAGGTACATACATAGTGAATGTGGAAGGTTTAACATGTTAGCGGGATCTGAAACCTCACCCTAACCTTGGACAGTGGTGTAATAGTAAAACATAAGAACGACCTATAAAAATCAGTTAAAAAAGGCTAAGATCAATAAAAATACAAATAAGTGGACATGGCCGGGTACTTGTACATTCAAAAAAAAAAAAAAAAAAAAAAAGACACTGAATCTTTTTGTTCCTCATCATTTAACAGGTACAAGGTGTGCTTCTATTGAGTAAGGAAATGTCTTTTCTACATCCCTTGAGAAGAAACACAAAATACAAGTTTAATATACATTGTCTAAAATTGGAATGGACTGGATAGGGAATGTGTCAAAAAGGCAATTTATTTCTTTTACAAAAATTAGTTATGTTATCTTTTTATCGATTAACAAGTCGCACACATAGCAGCTTCTCCTTTTATTTTATATTAGAGAAAACATTCTAAAAAAGAAAAAGTGAAAAGAAATAAAATAAAATAAAATAGTCACAGAAAAGATAGTATTATATTTTTTTAACTGAAACTTTTCTCATGTTGTAATGTCAGCTTTTAGCAAGTAACAGCTGTCTGATCAGCTTATATACGAGAGTAGACGCATGGATTTTCGTTTAAAAAAAATTAAGCATGCATCTGTCATGTATCTTCGGATTTTGAAAGTCGAATTTTGTTGAGATTATTATATAGTATCATATTTGACTTTGTATTTTTTCAAAGGTTTACAATATTTGCATACACGTAATTAAAGTTTCAAAATTATATCTAAACCTTGCAGTATTTCTTTTTAATACATGTTATATATTTAGAATATTTATAACAGATTTAATGAGTTAAGATTTTTGTTTCTTTAAAATTAGTTTAAAAAAAAAATTTCAAATAATTTCCTGTATAATCCATTGACAGGGGAGGTAATCTCGGTTCTAATTTTGTTTCCAGGTGAAATCGATTTAAATTTCCAATTGCCATTTACGTACTATGTACTTAGATAAAAAAGATTATAATTTGGCAGTGTATTTATTCATTTAGTGTTGTTGAATGTACAGTTTGCTGGTAGTTCTTTGACAACACTGCCACTGTCACTTTAAAAAAAATGATGCAAAATCACATGTTCCTTTACTTTGCCCGACTTAAAAAAAACCCGTTAACATGATAAAGAACGAAAAAGCTTTTTTCCTTCTCGGCATTGAAGTTTTGTAACTCAATCAAGATCACCTGAGTTAAAATAAGATACTCGAGCAGATTCGGAAATGCAAGTTCGTTCCGGTCCTTGGTTCCCATATTATCGATGTGTCCGTAAAAACAAGGAATTTTCAGTGTAGAAATTTAGAATTTTGAACATGAGCGGACGCGAGTACCACGAATATATTTAAAACAGTGAATTATTTCCTTACAACAAACAACACATTGAAATATCTTCGTGGTACTCGCGTCCGCTCATAGTTAAAAATTGCTCAAACGGACGGAAAAACTTCGGATTTTCATAAAATTTACGTTTTTCATGAGAAAGAGAGAGATATTTAATAATTATTGCACACAGAAAAAGAAAAGTTATATTGAATTTTTGTTAGATGAGATACTATTCTCTTTAGAAATAGCCATGTTTCTTGGATATTATGCATTCTAATTTCAACGAAAATAGGGGGCCAGTTGCAATAGCTTATCGTACCTTGTTATTTAGCACCATGTTCACATGAAGAGGCTGACACTAGAATCATGGTGCATGTGTCGGATGCAGTGAACCATGGACTGAAACGAGTCATAATTCGAACAGTTGATACGAATGTTGCTGTCATTGCTGTGTCACTATTTCGTGAAATTGGGGCAGACGAACTATGGCTAGCGTTTTGGAGTGGAAAAAGCTTCAGATATATATCCATTCATGAACTTTCAAATGCACTAGGCATTGAGATATCACACACACTTCCTGTGTTTCATGCCTTTACCGGTTGTGATACCGTCTCTTCGTTTGCTGGAAAAGGAAAAAAAATGCGTGGGAGACATGGATGGCATTTGAAGATGTTACTTTAGCATTCCGAATAATGATTGATCAACCTACATCACCTGATATGGATCTAATAATGGCATTGATAGAACGATACGTGGTTTTAATGTACGATCGAACGAACACATCAAATGGGGTTAATGAAGCAAGAAAACAACTGTTTGCGCAAAAGGGAAGACTAATTGAGGCTATTCCACCGACTCGGTCTAGTCTTTTCCAACATGTTAAACGTGCAATATTCCAAGGCGGCTGTGTATTGGGATCGAGCTTGGAATTGGTTCCATTACTACCTAGTCCAGGCGCTTATGGATGGAAAAGGGACAAAGATGATCAAAATTCTATGTCCGCCATATTGGATTTCACCGGATGTTGTGATTTTATAGACATGTGGCCTATATATTGTATCCAAGAGAGGCACCAAAGAAAGGTTCCTGTACAATATGATGATAGTAGCAGTACATTCAAATACACTTCAATTATCCTCCCAAATAAATAGGCTTACATTATAACAATGTCCGCCATATTAATTTTTACCGGAAGTAGGGCTTCAAAAGACTTACAATCTCTAATTGTATCCAAAAGTAGCACATAATCATTGTTCGTGCCAAATATAATTATAGTAGCATGATTTTAACACCTTTTCACATACCCGCCTTCGATATTGGGCTGATTTAAGTATACTGTCCCCCATTTTGAATTTTACCGGAAGTGAGACATTTTTTTCAAATGCCTCCCTATCTGAAATCAAAGAGTAATACTAGAGGAAGGTTTGTGCCAAGTTTCATGCTTGTAACACGTTGTGCACAATTGTTCATGAAGCCGCCGGACTAATAGTACACATGACACAACATAGAAAACTAAAGAATAAGCAACACGAACCCCATAAACGACTCAGAGAAAATACACAATTTCACTATCCATACTAAGAAACAAAAGGCAATTAACTCGACGCCATTTTTCTGCTCTGAGACTCTATACATAAATAAATTGACCTACCTGGATTCCCCAACGAATCTTCCCTTGCCGTCAGATCGCAGACATCGGGTGTATTGATCAAATTGGTATTGTTCGTAACATTTTTAGTCCATCTCCAGCATATAACAAAAAGATTTTAACTATTTTGACTACTTTCAAATTTACGAGTAGTCTATGTGGGACAGTATGAGCCTCAAACGTCGAACACCAGCGCTATATTTAGACCTGCGCGCGTACACTAACGCTATATTTGGGCCGTCATAGTTGGACTTGACATTGGTATGCATACCTAGGGATATGACTCACACGAACGCCGTATTTGGGCGCGTACACTGACGCTATATTTGGGCCTAAACGCGGACGTCATAGTTGGACTTGACATTGGGATGCATACCTAAGGGTATGACTCGCACAAACGCCGTATTTGGGCGCGAACGCCGACGCTGTAGTTTTGTAGTTTTGCTTAAACCCTGGACGTTATACCTAAATGTTGGAACAGGCTACCCTCCAAGGTGTACACTCTTGATAACCCTAGTAAGTGGTTTTCGGATAAATCTCTCTCACACTTCCAGATACCAGATCTGGTTCAGGACTTCAGACCTGCTACATATCCATGAAGGTGGTTTAAGATTTATTTTTTTCCCTGATTTTTTCTTCTTTTTTCTTCTTTTGTATCATTTTTTTGTTTTTTATTTGTTTAAACAAATAGGGCTACGAGTTTGCTGTCATTCTTAATCAAGTCAGTGGATGAAAAATTGTTGATAATGTCCTTCATCTCTAGTCCTCGGCATCTCAATTTGACGTAATTAATACAATATAGGCCACAGGTATTTGAATCATCGGGTTGAATTTGATTGCCAACCACACAGTATTCCGGTCCATTCACGATGAGTACATTTCTAAAATAACGTTGGTACGTTCCGGGTATCGTCCTCCATATCTCCGTCTGGTGTCTCTCCTTGACCGATCTGCAAGACCTCTGTGCGCAATCTGGAGGCTTCCGGGGTTCTAGCTTTTAGGTCAACCAGAAGGTACCCAAAAGGTGTCCTCGTTGCCTCTTCAAATTTCCGGAGAAAGAAGTCCCCTCGAGAAGGATACATCTGTCGGCCCAGCGTCATGATGGGTTGTCGATCAATGGGGTTATTAAAGAGAACGAGTTAATGACAGTTGCATCTCTGGGTGGGGTCTTTACCAAAGTATAAATTCTGATTTAAAACGACGACAAATAAATTTCTATGGTGACTCCCTTCCGTAAACAAATCATTTATTCTGGAGTCTTTGGCCGAGGTCGACATGAGGTCATCTAATAGGATCATGTTTCGAATGTTGGGATCGAAAAAATCGTCCCTTTCAAAATCAAACGGAATCCCACGAATGAATTCAACGCGTGGAAGCACTGTTAGTTGTATTTCCTCGTAAACCAAACAATCCTGTCTGGACTAGGATTACACAGCCTGTCTATGTGTTGAAGCACATCTTTCATAAAATGAGTTTCTCCGCAGGAGGTGGGACCGGACACGATCATGGTGAAAGGGTGTCTAAACAGGAAAGCCTCCTGCTGCTTCTGGGTTACATCTGGGTGATAAATGACTTATCAGAAGAATGCTTACTTCTCATATGTCTTTGAAGATCGTGCGGCCACACATATACTATACGGCAAATATTGCAATTAAACATATTCGTAATGTCCTAAATGAGAGTGAGTATAGTTCCCTCTTATAGATTCTTCCTTCGAAAGTGTAGCAAGAGAAATACGTGGTCATCTTTTAAACGACGTATTTGCAGATGATCGTCTCTCAAAACAAATTCGATGTGATACAATTCGTTCCTGGTTACCGTGAAATATATTGGTTTCTCAAAAATCACGTCCGTGATATCTTCATTTAATAATCGTATCGACTGGAGAATAGGGAGAGCCGTTTCCCTCACGTATGACTGGTGCACGAAATCTGAACAGAAATACATGCGTCTCGATGAGGCTTCTAATTCCGGTATGAACAACACCTCCAATAATGCACATTCCCACGATCCATCCAACGTATAGGTATTGTGATTCGGATTAAAATAACGCTATACTATGATTTTAGAACAGCAACTATCCGCCTATACTAAATAAATCCTTCAACATGCATATATCTACATAAAGGCCTTGACATATTTTTTTTATTTTAATTTAATTCTATGAATTTTTGTACCATACATTTATTATATTGATCACACAAATCGCACTTTTACGTTAATTATTGCATGTCCGGCGTAAAATTTCAGATTGAATTAAATGCATTTTCATATGTTTCGTTGTAATTTTGCACACAAAATCCGCGAAATTTGGTACATTAACTTCCTACTTCCTTTATTTTTTAACTTCATACCCATTTTTTGTCGTTGGCTAACTTTGAAGCAAGTCCTCAACGAAGTATTCAGCAGAGGAATCTGTCTTTAAGATTATGAGGAAAGATAATCAAGATTTCGAGTTTAATTATTATCACTATAATATAATCAAATCATATTAAAACTATACTCAATGGAAAGTTCTGATAAAGATAAGCATTTTCAAAGTTTCAAATGTAAAAAAAACTTTTTCATGAAGCAGAATTTAAATAAATCGAAAGTCTAGCCACTATGTCCAAACGTTATTTTTTTATCATTCCTTAGGTGAAGTCTGTAATAGAAATAGAAAATGTGCATTTATAATGTGAAATTTACATATTAAAGGTACAAAATTTAAGTTCATAAAAAAGGCTAAATGAGTCGAGTGTTTTAACAAAACTCATGACCTTGCAATTTTTTTTGGAAAGCATTGAATTTCCCTATGTCTAGCCATTATGTCCAAGGGTGTCATTTAGACGTTTCTGTACAAGGGCGTCTTTTAAATGAATACTATTCCGTCTAGGCAGTTAAAAAGATGCCGGGAAAAGTTCTGCTGAATAAAAATAACACTCAGATTAAAAAACGCACACACACATGAGTAATAGACCATTTATAGACACAGGGAAAAGGGGGGCTGGGGTTGGGATAATTTCTTATGGACAAAAAATTTCACGCAATCATAAAACAACTTTGTAGATTAGAATCCGATGTACAATGGTCTTATAAATTTCAAACAACTATATAAATACTTATTTGTAAAATAAAACCATCACTTCTAAAAAGATAGAGAATGAGCCTTTCAAATAGTCTGAAAACTCGCACAGACGCATACAGATATTGGACAGAAAAAGTTGACATGCGACTTAACAAACTCAGGCTAATAATCATTTCAACTAAAATCATTATAAAAAGATATATTGCTAACTATTATATGACCGATTTTTATGAAATATATACCATAAGTGTGTATGTTTAACTTGTAAAAATATTGTTCATGCTATTTGTTATCTTCTCAAGTGTCCCTTCGGCAGCAAGATTTTTTTTTAAGTTTGCTAAACATTTTAACCAAAATAAAATTGGAAAAATTTGCATTTATTTTCACCTCATCACAGATCAGAAAATAAGAACGAGCCTTACGAAATTATTTGCCTTATAAATAATAAATTTTGAAACATCTGTTCATCTTATGGTATTTTCAATTTTTTTTTAAATAGCCCAAATTCGCTTTTGATAAGAAAATGTCAAAGTATATGGCGTCATTATTGTCAATTATACATGTTACGTCTTGCGATGCAATACCGTGTTTAAGGAGGGTCGCGGTTATATAAGATTTTCCAAAAAATTTAAACATTTATTTTTCATTACAATTTCTTTTAATTACCTTTAGTAGTTGTAACTTTATCATATGGTACAAAAATCATTCCAAAAAATCAATTGGTGTTAGCCCTAGGTGACTTTTTAGATATCATTGAAAAAGCTCCAAATTATCTCCCTTTGGTGCAAAAATCCCATTTTTGGCATTAAAATTGAAATATCTTTTTTAACTCATCGGTGACCTATATTTTTTATTGCTGTTTTCGAATAAGCTGTACATAAACTAAATAATTGTAAAATTTAAGCGATTTCTGTAATTTAGTTCTTTTTTTATTTCGATATATTACCGCTATTACTCCTATTAGTTCAACAGAAAAAAGGACATTAACAAAAATGTATGCTTCTTTCGAAGGTAGATTGTGAGCGTAAATGAACAGTGACCCCATTTATTATTTCATTTTTCTATTAAGTATATCAATATAAAGTTCATTTATAGAAAAATATAGCGAATTCTTATATTAAATAAAAAATGTGATTTAGACCCGCGAGCCCCCTTAACGTCTTAGCGTTTGGGAAGGCGCACTTTGAAATTACCACCTACGTTATTTGCAAACGTTGAAAGCGAGTCTTCGCTATTAATAAATAAGCCAAACTCATCCATAGTGTTTATTCCAATTTAACCTTTAGTATCTCTCTTATAGCTTTATTATACTCAAAACACGTATTTAAGAAATAAACGTTAGTAGTGGAGCTACGTCCCTTTATATTCCATATAAGGTAGAAGGGGGCGGGGCTTATTTCATACACGGTTAGTAGTGGTGTTACGTCCCTTTAGAACGGTGCATTACGTTTGCGCGCATTACCATTACATTTGCGCACAAAAATCATTACGTTTGCGCGCAGCTTTTGATTACAATTGCGCGCATTTTTATGACAGGTAAACTCAGGTAAAATACAGGTAATAATACTTACTTATTTATAATTTGTTCAATTATTTACAAGTATAAGTACTCTTTCCGTTAGTCTTGGTCCCCTACTCACCAATGTTGAGGTGGAAGTGGGATTTCGAGCAAAATAAGTCCGTTTTATTATGCACAAGCACTAAATCCTAGAAATATGTACAGATAATTTCATTACTTTACATGTAGGTACGGGGCGCCGAATGGGACTCTTGTGGTTTTGTACTCAAAATTCAATTTTGTACGGACAAAAGTGACTTTTGTTCAACAAAAATAAGTTCAGTTTAACAAAATTTGTATCATACTACAAATTTAAAATTTTGTCATACAAAATTATCTATCAGCGGACAAAAGTCACTTTTGTCATGACAAAATTCATTTTTGTTACACAGACTTGAATTTTGTTACCTAATTTGAAAATTGGGCGACAAAAGTCAATTTTGTATTCAAATTAGTTTAGTTTGGTTTCTGTGAACTAATTTGCATACAAAATCGACTTTTGTTACACAAAATTGACAAAAATGAATTTTGTCTCAACAAAATTGACAAAATTGACTTTTGTCTCAACAAAATTGACAAAATTGAATTTTGTCTCAACAAAATTGACTTTTGTCTCAACAAAATTGACTTTTGTCTCAACAAAATTGACAAAATTGACTTTTGTCTCAACAAAATTGACAAAATTGAATTTTGTGTGAACTAATTTGCATACAAAATCGACTTTTGTTACACAAAATTGACAAAAATGAATTTTGTCTCAACAAAATTGACAAAATTGACTTTTGTCTCAACAAAATTGACAAAATTGAATTTTGTCTCAACAAAATTGACTTTTGTCTCAACAAAATTGACAAAATTGACTTTTGTCTCAACAAAATTGACAAAATTGACTTTTGTGAGACAAAATTGACCTTTGTCTCAACAAAATTGACAAAATTGACTTTTGTGAGACAAAATTGACTTTTGTGAGACAAAATGGACTTTTGTCTCAACAAAATTAACAAAATTGACTTTTGTCTCAACAAAATTGACAAAATTGACTTTTGTCTCAACAAAATTGACAAAATTGAATTTTGTCTCAACAAAATTGATTTTTGTCTCACGAAAGTCAATTTTGTCTCACGAAAGTCAATTTTGTCTCATAAAAGTCAATTTTGTTGTTACAAAATTGAATTTTGTCGTCACAAAAATGAATTTTGTCGTCACAAAATTGACTTTTGTCTCAACAAAATTGACAAAATTGACTTTTGTCTCAACAAAATTAAAATTAACAAAATTGACTTTTGTCTCAACAAAATTAACAAAATTGAGACAAATTAACAAAATTGACTTTTGTCTCAACAAAATTAACAAAATTGACTTTTGTCTCAACAAAATTGATTTTTGTCTCAACAAAATTGACAGAATTGACTTTTGTCTCAACAAAGTTAACAAAATTGACCTTTGTCTCACAAAATTGAATTTTGTCTCACAAAAGTTAATTTTGTCTCACAAAAGTCAATTTTGTCTCACAAAATTGAATCTTACCTCACACAATTGACTTTTGTGATTTAATTTCCATATCAGGTTACAAAAGTCAATTTTGTATGCAAATATGTTTATATTTGCATACCTTTTAGACAAAATTGACTTTTGTCATGACAAATATGAATTTTGTCTACAAAAATGAATTTTGTCATGACAAAAATGAATTTTGTCTACACAAATGAATTTTGTCATCACAAAATTGAAGTTCTCACAAAACAAGTCTGTAGCACATAGTTTTGTAAGACAAAAATGATTTTGTTATGACAGAATTGAATTTTGTACAAAACCACAAGAGTCCCATTCGGCGCCCCGTAGTAGGTACGTGTCGAAACTCCATATGTGTGCCTTGGTGTATCTTTACAAACTAACTTAAATAAATTACTTATTTTAAGAACGATCACTATTCGTTTACATTCACTCTGAAATATTGAAATATTCGCAATGAAGTTACATGTATTAAACTACGGAGTTTCTAATGATCACTTTATAATTGGTTTCATAATTCTATATGAACAATATATAATTTGAATTAAGAAATATTTTCAAAATTGATAATTGATAGTCATATTTATTATGAAAATAAAAAAATATATAGTCAATTATAATTTAATTTCATTTTATTTATATTTTTACCTGAGTTTACCTGTAAAATGAATGCGCGCAAATGTAATCAAAAGTTGCGCGCAAACGTAAAACATTTTAATCCTCAAATGCGCGCAAACGTAGTGCGCCCCTTTAGAAAAACAAAACAGTACTGAGAAAAAATCTAAGGTTTCAACAGACAAAGAAATTGATGATTAAGATTGAAATAAATTCATAAAACACATTTAAATCCAACAAGTTGTCCTTGTTGGCATCTGTTTTTGTAGGATCAATGGAAGTAGTTTCTTAATCATGTTATTGCTTACTGTATTGAAGACTTGCTCATTTTGATTGGTCACTAGTCTAAATTTTACACGTTAAGATAGTCGGTAAGATAAATTTGTTACATAGTGTGCTATTTTTGTGTTAAACAAAAATTCTGGCCGTATTTTGATTGAAAACAACAATCTTATCCACTTTTTTCCTATAAGAAACAAAAATTTTCAACAGAATTATTTGACATTTAATGAACGTGATGAATTTCCCGTGTATCTAATATTTATGCGACAATTCTTTACTTATAAAGATATTTTCCGCTCGTATTTACTGTAATAAATTATTGAGTATGTCAAAGTTATGTGATTCGCTACGGTGGAGGTGACCAGTGCGTCGAAAAAACGTCACTCAGTCATTTTGAAATTCAAATTACAGTAACATATTGCTTCTAGTTCACAATTCCACCAAACAGAAAGTAATACTCTTTTACACTCTCATGAAAAAAAGTTACACAGCAATATTATTTACCTACGAAAGCATGTTAACCCCACACGCCCCAGCCTATTAATAACATAGCTGAATAATGATCCTCAATCAGTAATCTCTAGATAGTTTAAAAGCCTAAGGTACGGACCATTTTATTTAAGGGGGCAGTTTGGGAATTTTGAGAGAAAAAATTCTGACACTGATTTTTGCCTTAAACAAAAATTCTGGCCGTATTTTGATTGAAAACAATAATCTTATCCACTTTTTCCTATAAGAAACAAAAATTTTCAACAGAATTATTTGACATTTAATGAACGTGATGAATAAAAAACGGGCGTTTTGTTTTTGGGACCGGGGGTTCGCATGTAAATCCGAAATCTGACCGGAATGTCTGTTTCGCCAAACTGATATATTGAATACTTTTTTCAAGGCCCGACTGAAACCTGCCTGCTGTATATATGGCCTTTATGTCTCCATTTGTCGACATTTATTCATAAATTCGTTGTCATTTCAGACTCATTCGTAGCTTTTGGTTGATTTGATATCCCTCACTCCCCTTATTGGGTGAAACATTTCGACCAAACATTTGGACAAAAATTGCTTGTTTGTCTTTCTTAACTCGTGTCGGTCGTATTGTAAATTTCATTGAATAGCCCGGCGTATATCTTGTTTACAACAAGAAATTTGTGAGGATTATAATAACTAAACATACAACAATTTTCATTGTCCATTTTTTACTGACAAGTCCCACATCAAATATATAAGTAAATAGCTTTGAATTCATCCAATAATTTTCTAATAGACAATTAATGGGGAGAATACGGCATCAAACATGTCCAACCCTTACACTTTAACTATAGAATATACATGTCCCACGTCAAGAACCGTTAAAAAGTGCATTTTACACTGATTTTATGTTTTTTAGCCAAAAAAGGTCCAAATTTTGTTTCGCCTCGCTCCAATCGGGCGAATTTCACATGTAGTACGTGAAATTCGCTGATTGGAGCGAGGCGAAAAACAATCAAAATCCTGCATCCGCCCTTGCAGAAAGAAAATTCCATGAGCAGTTTTCTTTTTTTTTTTCTTTTTTTCGGCACCTGATGTTTTAAAATTATCACTTTTGTATTACGCTTAAATTTTAGAGGGCCACTATTTAAGAGCAAAATTAACAGATCTCAGTTACTTTCTTATTTTTTTTATTAGCGAAAACATATATTTGCAATGGTTATTAGCACCGGTTAGGATAAAATTACCAGCACAGAATATTCTCTCGCAGAACAACCTTACCCACCGTGTTGATTGATTTTGGGCGAACAATTAAGCTATCTTACTGAAATCATCTTAAAGTAATATGATTCTTCAAAATAAATAAAAAACAAGTTTAATATATTTTGAATACTAGTACATGAATGGCTTAGTTTTACTATATAACACTATACGTGGACTTTCTGTACTACAACTGTACAACTACTGAATTATCATTTTCTCATGCTCCATTAAGCCGAATTTTCCCGTAAGCAGTGATCTTACCTCCAAGTCTCTTGTTAGAACGTCGGCCAACAGACATTGCAAATGCTAGGGGAAAACCGTGATGAAAAGGTGTTAACAAACGTGCTATATATCTATTAGATAGAGAACAAAGGTAACCAAAAAACCCTTACCGATAACAACCGTTGCCGTATAGTTTTTTTTACACGAAGAGTTAGGTCCAAGTCGATAGCCGTGGACCTTGACCTGACTTCAGGTGCAGAAAAACTACATGTAGACGACTGGTTGTTACCAGCCTATTTCTTTGTTACACGGTGTGTTAATAAGAAAGTACTACATACTTCATTGTTAAGACGATTGAAGAAAGTTAAAAGGATTGAACACAACAATGTCCATACTGGTTTGTGTACTACAATGTTTTGAGTTTTCAATAAATCAGTAATTTTGCGTTAACACTAGCGCATGTGGCAGGGTAAAGGTAATGTATATTACTTTGTTACATACCAGTGACGTGTGAGCAGACTGAAAAGGGGGTGAAAACTGACAATAAAATTAAAACCTTTTCTGATTTACTCAATTATAGTGTAATAATCTAGAAGTTAGTTAATGTCCTCTTTCATAACCATTTTCTTATTAACAAAAAAATGACCAAAAATTATGAGGGTGGTTTGGGTCAAAAACTTAGCTTCGCCTTGGATTTCCTACCTTTTCCGGCTCCTATACCTCCATATATCCCCTAACTCACAGAAAAAAAGAAACACACATATATACAAACAAACAAACAAAAACAAAATAATACACAAACAACAAATCTCACGAAACTTTTTTTTATATTTTTTTTTCATGAACCCTTTCTTTTTTTTATATAAATTTTAGATTTTATTAAGTTTCCGAGTTTTTTCTGTTTTTTTACATTTAAAAAAAGGGGGAATTTCCAGTTTTCGGACAATAACGCAAAAACATTTTACAAATTCTATTGCCTTGAGCTCCCTTTCGATTTTTATAAATTATAACTCGAAAAAGATTTTTACGTTTCAGTTGTATGTGATGGTATTCATGAAAAAGGGGATTTTGTTTTAGTTTTTGGTCAATGCTTTGAGCAGTTATCATGAAACTTGGTGACTGGTGAATATCTATAAAGAAAACCTCCCTTTTGATTTTCATGAATTTCTGATTTAACATTGAGAAGTAATTGAATATTATTCTTTGAAAAAGCGACGGGCGTATCATGCGCTCATGGCGCATCTGTTTGTTTCTATAGATCTGCTGCGGCTAAGTCGTACATATGTTAAGGATGAACTTGGTGAGGTTTTCGAATTTATGAAAAAAAGATAAATTGGTGTTATGGGGCAACATATTTCACCCTGTATCTTATGGTACACACCCAAGGAGTCCGAACAACTGACATAAATTCCAAAACCTCACCAAAGTTCATCCTTAATATATGAACGACTTTGTCCGCAGCAGATATATATATATATATATCCAATGAAGAAGGCCTTAATGGCCGAAACGTACGGGAATTTGTGTTATAGTTTTTATTATAGATATATATATATATATGCTTAATTTTGATTTGACTGTTGATAAACAATAATAAATAAGGATCAGAAAATCATTATAAACACAATAAGACAAAGTTACAAGAGGTGTTGAGGTGATAATGAAAATAAAAAAAATTAGTAAAATAGAAAAATGAAAGATAGTGATCAATACAAATCACAAATTACAAAATACACCTCATTTTATGAGTAAAACCAAGATTTAAAACAAATCAACATTTTATATTTTCTTTTCTTTTTCAGCTTTCTAAGGAGGAGTTTAATTATACAAGAATGGGGAGAATAGTTTTGAATATTTTGGCCGATGTTTTGTAAATATAGCATTAACGGAACAACTACATGTACCCTTTAGACACTTATAGGTTAGAAAATACGTGGTCATGTTTTATGAAGATTTAAGCCCAAGGCGAAGCCGAGGGCTTAAATCTTCATAAAACATGACCAAGTATTGTCTGACCAATTTAGAACATATTCACACTTTCGAGTGACTTTACAAAACTCTACTTTCCCATTGTAATATTCAAACCTAAATAAGAGTTCACTTTTTATAATGAATTAAATATAAAACATATGTAATGATCATTTCAATGGATGGAATGAAATAGCACTGACATAGTTTGTGAAGGATACATTGTTTTTCTTCTGCTTCAGGTAAAATTTGATACTTATAGATCTTTAGATATTTTTTTTAAAAAGTAACACAATGTTATATAAATCCCCTTGGAAATTTGATTTTTTTTATAAATATAAAACTCTCTGTATGAATATTACATTCAACATTAAATGCTTACTTTTTATTGATAAATTTCAAAAACAATCATTTGCTTTATATATCAGCAGTCTGGCATTGCGTTTTTTTTTGAAAGAAAAAGAAAATAATTCCCTCAAATGTAAGGACGTATATAAATTAGAAAATATCATTTTATTTATCCTTACCATTTTTTTTTGTGTATTCTATATATGTGTACCATTAGAAAATGCATGAAATTTGGCAAAATTCAAAATGTTTTTATTTTAATCTTTGCTCTTTCATCTTTAATCTGTAGGCTATTTTCCATAGGAAAATGCCTATGGGGATTGTACACTTAGTTAGTGCAGCTATTAAGAGTTCACTTTTATAATTAACTGACAATGAAAAGTCATTCATGTATAGCATTTCATAGTGCATGGAAAACCATGTACTATGAAAATTAGAGGGCAAAAAACTGACTTTTCATTGGACGAGAAGGGGTGAGTATGTTCTAATTAATAATAATGTATACGAATATCATAGACATATACCCTGCAGCCAATAAATGACCATGTCTACTGTGAAATCACATGTATCCGTCAGGGGTTAATTGCATAGTTTGACAATTAACCACAGACTAGTATTACTCAACAACCAGACTACTACGTAACCGGCCTACATCTATGGACATTTGTATGGACCACTGGACTATATAAGATCCCTCAATGGACTTCAAGGACACAATTCGATTCGACCAGAATTCGTCAGATCTCGGCCAGTGTCTCAGAACTAATGACAAAAATGTAAATGAAATATATAATTGATATAAAAGGAAAACTACATGTAGCTTTAAAGTAAAATTGATTTTTTTTCATAAGCAATCATGAGGATTATTATTATAAATTAAGATAAGAATAAGGAAATAATTAATCAAGGAGTTGAAAAAAGAATCTTAACGATGTGTTTTGTTCATAAGTAGGCATACATTGTAGATTTTTTTGATTGTTTTAGTTTTTAAGAGGTAAGTTAAGTTTTAAATGTATATAATATTTTTAAACACTGAGTCGTATTGAAATGTATAAATAGGATAGGCAGTAGGTTTGAAATTTTAAAACAAATACAAAATAGATATATAAAAAAGAAAGGAATCATTATGATGAGGAAACTATATACTAATTTTGGAAAAATGTAATAGATTACAGAGAACGACATTTTTTTTCGCAGCAACGTGTTGTTGCTGTCAAATATGAAATATTGTCAGTAACCAATCGCGCAAGATATAGTTAACATTTTATCAATGGAATCTTAATTAAATCTGTGGTCTGTATTTTATGTTTAGCGTTAAGATTAATTAATGAGGAACTAAATTTAAATAAGTAAAAGTATTACAATTGGTAACAAAGTAACACATTTAATTTTAGTATTTTTTTTATAAGTATCATTTAGATGTAGGGGTTATATAAAATAATCGTCTGAATACTTTTAGTTTTCGCACTCTAACTTTAGTAAAAGTGAATAGAAATCTATGAAATTTTAACACAAGGTTTATGACCACAACAGAAAGGTTGGGATTGATTTTTAGAGTTTTAGTTCAAACAGTTTAGGAATTAGGGGCCAAAAAAGGTCCCAAATAGACATTATTCTTGGTTTTCGCACAATAACTTTAGTATAAGTAAGTAGAAATCAATGAAACTAAAACACAAGGTTTATGACCACCAAAGGAAGGTTGGGATTGATTTTGGGAGTTGAGGTCTGAACAGTTGAGGAATTAAGGGCCAAAAAGGGGCCCAAGTCAGCATTATTCTTGGTGTTCGCACCATAACTTTAGTATAAGTAAATAGAAATCTATGAAATTTAAACACAAGGTTTATGATTACTAAAGGAAGGTTGGGTTTGATTTTGGGAGTTTTGGTATCAACAGTTTAAGAATAAGGGGTCCAAAAGGTCCAAAATTGAACTTTTTTTGATTTCATCAAAAATTGAATAAATGGGGTTCTTTGATATGCCGAGTCTAACTGTGTATGTAGATTCTTAATTTTTGGTCCCGTTTTCAAATTGGTCTACATTAAGGTCCAAAGGGTCCAAAATTAAACTTGAAATTGAGAATGGAAATGGGGAATGTGTCAAAGAGACAACAACCCGACCAAATAAAAAACAACAGCAGAGGGTCACCAACAGGTCTTCAATGTAGCGAGAAATTCCCGCACCCAGAGGCGTCCTTCAGCTGGCCCCTAAACAAATATATACTAGTCCAGTGATAATGAACGCCATACTAATTTCCAAATTGTACACAACAAACTAAAATTAAAATAATATAAGGCTGACAAAGGCCAGAGCCTCCTGACTTGGGACACAATTTTTGTGATGAATTTGATATTATTACGTTATCGGAAACACACTTAGATCCCAACATTGCTGATGACGATATAACACTTGATTCCTTCTCTTCAAATATAGTCCGAAAAAATAGAAATAGCTTTGGTGGTGGTTTACTCATTTATGTCAAAGATGGTATCGGACTCAATAGAATAAATGCACTGGAAACGAAAGAAGACGAATCCCTTTTTTGTCAATATCCATCTTAAAGGTCAAAGCTTCTTATTGTGTCACATTTATCTATCGCCTAATTTAGATAATAACTACTGGACACGATTAAATCATGCAATTGGGATGGGTTTGCAGGTCATTAGAGTATGATAATAACGGGCGATTTGAACTCTGACTTACTTACTACGCATAATAACAAACTGTTTGACACATTAAATTTGTTCAATTTAACCAACGTTATTACAAATATAGAATAGAATATTATATTATATTTCCAAAACTACAGGGTTCATAAATGGCATAAAAAGTCACTTACAATTGATCGACATAGTTAAGAATTATCATAATGAATATCACAGTGTATATGCATATTCAATATATTAGCAACGGTCATAATCAGAGCCATCAATCAAAACACTCGCCAACATAACAGTCCATTTTTTTCAAAGAGAGATGCATTTTGTTTGTGTTAAGAGCCCTACAAATTTGGAGGAATTGCTTAGTTGTTTAAAATGATAACTAATGATAAAAATGAATTAAAAAACAGTGCATTGAAAAAAATATATAGTGGAAATTCCAATAAAAAATGAAGCACATTCTCAACTTTACCAAGTGATCAATTTTAACAAAGACGCCCTGGTACATCTGTACGTTTTTTTTAATAAGGAAATTACTGTATTGTATTTTATCTTGACCTTCGTAAAACTTAGATTTGACTGTCGCAAATTAAGTTTATCTAGTCTAAGAGAAGCGTAGCAAAAATGAATCATTCACGACTTTTCACATATAGCTCTTCAACGATTTTCGGTACTTATACATCTTCGGATTTCAAATGTTTGGCTTTGAGCGTTCCTGATGAAGGTAAATCCAGAAAAGCGCTTCGGACGCAATAAATTATTAAACGTGTTGTTTTATATTTTTACATCACTGGGTCGATACCTCTGCTGGTGGACTATCAGTCCCCGAGGGTATCATCAGCTCAGTAGTCAGTGCTTCGGTACTGACATGATTAAACAAACTTTACTAAAATTGTCCGTTTATAAATTTTGAAATTATTATGAAACTAAGGTTTCAACTCCCTCAGGCAAAGTTGGCTTTAGATGAATTTGGCTATTTATTTTAGGTATTTTTAACATATAGCTCTTCAACGATTTTCGGTACTTATACATCTTCGGATTTCAAATGTTTGGCTTTGAGCGTTCCTGATGAAGGTAAATCCAGAAAAGCGCTTCGGACGCAATAAATTATTAAACGTGTTGTTTTATATTTTCACGCGTGGCGGCGCTGTGGTTCAATAAGTGTTTATAATGGCATCAGATGATTCCAGTCTCACGGTAGGTATAGTGTCCGGCTTGGATCGTGGTTTTTCGAGTGATTTGGTCCATTTTTTTTTCGAGTGTAGTTCGGGCTTTTTCGAGTGATAAAACATGCGATAACTTCAATTAACGGAATATTTCGTAATTATAACAGTTTTTAACATTACTACCCATCTTATATTGCATACTATATATGTTTTGATCAACAAAGAAGCTCAATGTCCTTGTATTTAATAAATAAATCAGTGTTTGTTATTGTCCGGGTTTTTTCGAGAGCAACTGTGAATTCGTCCGGGTTTTCAGACAAATGGTCCGGGTTTTTTTTTACAGAAAATTGAAGGTATTCTAGGCTTTAAAAAATGATTTTTTTCTAGTTTATAGCTGTAATAAAGTGAAGGACAATATCATATATTCCCAATAAGTCATCAAAAACATATCAAAATGAATCTTTCTTCAATTTAATGCAAATATTCTCTTTGGAGAGCGTTATACAACTATTTTCCATTGTTCATTTAGAAATAACTTGATCCTTAACAAAACGGTGTCTAGAACATTATGCAGGGATCTCATATTCATTTTAATTAGATATAGGAAGATGTGGTGTGAGTGCCAATAAGACAACTCTCCATCAAATAACAATTTAAAAAAAGTAACTTCATTTCATGCTACTTTAGATTTTACAGTTTATAATATTTCTTGTGGTGAACTCCGGAGATTAATAATAGAAATCTATTAAAAAAAAAACATAAAAAACACACACATTTAATTCATCCCATTTTTATTGCCATTAAACACAAAATTTGAATAAAATTTCAGATAAAATCAAGAATGAAATGAATACATGTAGTTTATTAGCCTAAATATGATCCTTTAGCAATGCTATACAAATACAAATTGTGTATATCATATGCTATCACCAGCTAGATTGTCCAGTGCTTCGAACGACACCAGGAACAACATTTTAATGTCTTGATTAATATTCATATTTTCTACTTTTCATACCCTTTTCTTTTACTGAAAGGAAGTTATCGTGGTGTTTAGTTGCTGTATGACCAATTATTGTATTTGTATAATTAGACTCCTCCTCACAGTTGTAGCATTTAGTCATTTTCGGTTTTCATTTCTTAAACAATGAAAAAAATAATACAAGATACAAGACAAATAGATCATGAAATATCTAAGATGTATACTCTTTTAAGAACATACACCTCATCTTATACAATATATGTATGTACGTCTCAATTCGAATTGACTATGCTTATGTTCCGGACCATATGAGTATAAGAACCATACGCGTATTGTCACGACCATATGTGTATTTTCATATGGTCAAACTGTACGCGTATGGTAGGACCATATGATAGATATAGGAATATGTGGTATGAGTGCCGATGAGACAACTCTCCACCCAAATAACAATTTATAAAAAAAAATCATTATAGGCCAAGATACGGCCTTCAACACGGAGCCTTGGCTCACACCGAACAACAAGGTATGAAGGGCCCCTAAACCATCCAAACGGGAAAACTGACGGTTTAGGGGTGGGATGGGATAGAACAAAATATTTAAACGAAATATATAGTTATGTTACTTGGCGAAAAAAGTAACAAAGCGGCGAAAAATAGAGTGTTTTAGCGAAAGAGGTGGCGAAGAAATAAGTGCCCAAGGGGAAACCCAATTTGGAACCATATAGGTATATCTTCTCATATATTTTATGATGGTGTGATACTAAACCCCTAACGGGTAGGATTCCCTACACAAGTCAAAAAGTCTGAAAAGACCAGTTTTTGTCTGAATTTGCATGAATTTCTACTCGACATTTCTAATTTGTCTGAATAATTTCTAACAATTCTTGCCATAGTATGAATTTGTCTGATAAGGTTCTTGATTTTTCTTGACAAGTGTCTTGACAGTATGAATATTGTCTTAAAATTTCTCGACACTTCCTGTATCATCTGATAAGAGTCTGGATTAGTCTCGACCAATTCTTTACTGTCTTAAATTTGTTTCGATCTGTCTTGACATATTTTTGACATTCTTAATAATGTCTGAATATGTCTTGACACATTCTTTTCATTCTAAATAATGTCTGAATA
Organism: Mytilus galloprovincialis; assembly: GCA_037788925.1. NCBI lineage: Eukaryota > Metazoa > Mollusca > Bivalvia > Mytilida > Mytilidae > Mytilus > Mytilus galloprovincialis. Next base: position 72,885,437 of record CM075342.1, on the reverse strand, counting down.
TGTCTCAACACATTCTTGACAGTCTTAAATATGTCTTGACACTATCTCAACAGTATAAATTTCGCCTGAAATGTGTTCAGACTTATTTTGCACTATTTATGACATTATATTGCTGTTATATACTCCTTTTTATTATGGCTTAACTAAACTTTGGAGAATCAAGGATAAATTTGGTATAGTAAGATACCCTTTTGATGCAACTAAATTGGAATACTTTGAATAATCCCCCATGTAGTTTAATTTTGATTTATTTTTATTAAACGTTTAATTAATTGTTTATACTTTGAATATAAGTCGAAGTAACTGACAAAAAGATTTAGATTTTTGCCATTCGCAAAACTGCCAGTGTGTACTCTGGGGTGTGGAATACCCTAATTTTATGGGGAACATCCTGTCCATGTGTAATACTTAATATATATTCCAACAGATGACACGACACAATTTTTTCTTGTGTTAAATAAATGATTGATCATCATAATTTGCTATTTATATAAACCACATTTTTGTACAATAATGATTTACCATATTAATATTGAATATTATGAATGTAGAATGAAATATGTCTACAGTATGATTGGTTTTAATCATTTAATTTATAAGATTTAGGAATAAAAATTTGTAATTTTTTAAAAATCCACATTTAATCAACAAACCCACATTTAAATTATTTTATACATTAGATTTCATAACCATATTTGCATTTGCAAAAATATTTAGGTACCCAAATTTTCAATTATTTTACAGAGATATAGGAAGATGTGGTGTGAGTGCCATTGAGACAACTCTCCATCCATGCCCACTTTTCATTTTTGTTGTAAGAAGTGTAACTTAAAACAACAGTATATTATATAATGATGAAATGAATATTAAAGTTATATCATAAATATTGGTCATGATTTGTAAAACTCAGAATTGTCAAGTAAATTTAAGACACAATTCAAAATGTTCAGAATATGTCAAGCCATACTGAGAAAAAAAAGGAATGTAAAGAATATGTCGAGAAATTTCAAAAAAGTATTCAAATGTCAAGAATTTGTTACGAAATTTTAAGACCATATTCAGAATGTCGAGAATATGTCGAGTAAATTTCATACAAATTTAATATAAATGAGAATTTGTCAAGAAAAATTAAGGCACAAGTCATACGTTTGGAGAATGTCGAGTAAAAGTTCATGCAAATCAAGACAAAAACTGGTCTTTTCAGACTATTAGACTTTTGTAGTGATATATTGTGCCTGATATTCATATGATGAAGACATAATCTTTCAATCAGTTTATTTGAAGTCTGGAGCTGGCATGACAGTTAACTGCTAGTAGTTTGTTGTCATTTATGTATTATTGTCATTTTGTTTATTTTCTTTGGTTACATCTTCTGACATCAGACTCAGACTTCTCTTGAACTGAATTTTAATGTGCGTATTGTTACTTTTCTACATTGGCCAAAGTTATAGGGGGAGGGTTGAGATCTCATGAACATGTTTTAAACAAACCCGCCGCATTTTTGCGCCTGTCCCAAACCAGGAGCCTCTGGCCTTTGTTAGTCTTGTATTATTTTTAATTTTAGTTTCTTGTGTACAATTTGGAGTTTAGTATGGCGTTCATTATCACTGAACTAGTATATGTATTTGTTTAGGGGCCAGCTGAAGGACGCCTCCGGGTGCGAGAATTTCTCGCTACATTGAAGACCTGTTAATACCTTCTGCTGTTGTCAGTTCTATGGTCGGGTTGTTGTCCCTTTGACACATTCCCCATTTCCATTCTCAATTTCATACATTAGAAACGATTCAATAATACAATAAACTTATCTATAACAATGACGGTTACATGAAATGTATTAATTTTACAGTTCAAAAGCTACCCAGAACAGCACAAGTTACAAGTTGAAACTCATTGTCTTTCAATTAATTAAAGTTGGGTGTTCTAGTATATGTTTTCTGTCCGTCTCTAGTATCAATTATTAGACTCTTTATCTTTTTTAGTAAAACAGTCTAACACTTGTTTGAAGTTCATTAAGACATTTTTGGAAGTTATCTTCCAAGTCGACATTTTGCTGTTTTGTAATAGTCATCCCATGAGATCCATATACTTATATTACCGGAACACTCACATTAGATTGTTGACATCACGGATATATACTGTAAATGCAATTGATAAGATGTGGGAACACCAAGAAAGGTGGCCACTCGAAATTTAAATCACTTATAAATCATTTTACCGTATTTAAGTATAATGAAATTATGCCATTCAGTTTGTAATGATTTTGATATGTTTTTACAATGTTTTGTTGAATTTTTCAAAATGTTTTTGTGCTAATTGGGAAATCAGTAGTGAAATAGCACCACATAGAACAAAAAATACTATCTATATATTGCATGTAAATCCATGTCATCTTTTATGCATATTTATGTACAATGTGTTTTTATTGAATTAGAAAGAACACGGCAAACATTGATAATTCCAATACCAAGTTGAAGTATAAGTTTCCACCAGGTCAAATCGCATTTACAGAGTCAAAGCGGTTCACGAATGTATTTTATATCGGAAATTAATTTCTGTAGTAATCTGTATACGTAATATTGATACATAGAATGTAAATCTAACCATTTATAATTATTATTAATTTACTGAACAATCTCCCTGTTTGTTCAGTAAAAATAACACTACAGGGGTGCACTGTCAAATGCTGTAGACATGGTATTCTTTATAACAGCAATATTTTCGAAAAAAAAACAACAGAAATTAGAATTACGTTTCAGAATTTTGTATCCCCCGCCACAGTTGAGGAGGGACATTAAAAGTTACCCTTTTCTATCTTTTATGTAAATATAATGACTCTTTTATATGAATTCGTTTGGACGGCAATGATCTAGTTGTGATTTTCCTTTCAGAAAAGTTTGTGTGTAAGGAACTGTCTTTGCTAGTAAATAAATCCTGTCCCATAATTCCACTATTTGTCAATATTCTGTCATCTTTGTCAAATTTGTGTTTACACCTGGTTCAGAAGTGTTATTCCACACACTTGCAACCGCTTTGTATATAACTATGAATTCATATCAAACATAGATATATCTCTTACAACACTTCATGTTCGTGTTAAAGTCTGTTATCCCTGATGGTGTCTCAAATATTAAAACAAGAAACCACAAAGCATTAGATGAACTGTAGGTTCAGAAATTGTTCTTATGATTCTTAAGGGACAAGAATTTAATGTGGGGATGTGTGTGATGTTTTTAAATTCAACAAAAAATATAAATACATCCCTATGTGATCCCATTTGGTATAATTGCCAATGAAACAGCTCTTCACAAGAGACCAAATGACACAGACATTAACAACTATTGGTCACAGCACGGCCTTCAAAAACAGTCCATTCCGCATAGGCAGCTATAATATAAAAAATATAAAAATAATTCAAACGAGAAAACTTCGGACAATAGTGTAACAGTACAACATAAGAACGAACTATAAAAATCAGCTGAAAAAGGCTTACCTCATCAGATGGATAGAAATAGAAATACTGCAAATACAAATGGACGTGACCGAGAACTTGTAGATCCCAACAACAAGAGAAGTCCGAGTCCGATGTCAGAAGATGTAACCAAAGAAAAATAAACAAAATGACAATACTACATTAATAACAACAGACTACTAGCAGTTAACTGACATGCAAGCTCCAGACTTCAATTTAACTGATTGAAAGATTATGTCTTCATCATAATCATATCAGGCACAATCCTTCCCCTTAGGGGTTTAGTATCATACCATCATAACATATTGTAGCGAGCCAGGGGTGACTAACCCAACAGAAAACAAAATTTGATATCTAAATTCCAACCACTTGGAAAAGTATAAACTCAAGACCTGGAGACTGAATATTCTATGACTAAAGTATAGGTTCTCCTGTTTTGATAAAAATCCGGACAATCAGATTATGCTATCCTGGTGAAAAGAACACCAAACAAGTTTTGAAGCTTCCATACATTTATTCATTTTTATATACTATACATGTAGGTCATGAAGTCCACATCGAATATGTATTTCAAAATACAACATAGGTATACAGTAATTACATAATAATAAAATTTCTAGCACCTCTAAACCAGTCTCAGAGCTCTCAATAAAAATGAAGAACTCTAATCTTTTGACAATTTATCAATTCTATAAGGTATTATTAAATGTGTTGAAATACATGGAAAAATAGGAGATTGTGATCCATTCCCATATAATACTGTTTGTAGTACTATATCAGAGTTTGTACTGATATATACGTGAACTTTTACATGGTTGAGTCTTGCTATCTATAATACTAAAATTACGAGGTCCAAATTGTCAGCCGTCATCACGTAAAAATGACGAATCAAAGAATTCAACTTTATATACAACTAATATAGTACAAAGGTGTAGATTAAAAATTACACCACTCCAGGCCCTTTTTTTTCCACGTAATTAATATTGCCAATAATTAGGAAGTTCCGGGTCGAGTCCGATACCGATACCAATAGTATAATCACCTGTTACCTATTACCTTATCTGTACGTTCCGCATCTGACAGGCGAATCAAAGAATTCAACTTTATTTATAACTAATATAGGACAATGCTGTTGATTAAAAAATACTCCATTCCAGGACCTTTTGTTTTCCAAATAATTAATATTACCAATAATTGATAAGTTCCAGTTCGACGGGTTCAAACAGAAAGATTTGAAAGCAGAGAAAATTGTGTATCTTATAATCGGCATGACTTTATCAGATGACAGTACTAATACTAAAATAAGGCTTGCGCATAGTTATATACTTTAATTCAGTCACGGACCATCGATATCACGGGTGTGTTCTAGTATAAATTATTTATTTAACTAACATTCTATAAATATAAAATTTAATAATTTGAGCAGAAGTTAATCAGAAACCTTTTCTGATTTAGATAAATATTTAAGTTATGGAAACTGATTCCTTATCAGTTCAAAAATGTTAAATAACTATCAGGTCCTTCCTGATATAAATACAAAAAAATGTTTAAAGAAATATTGTCAAGTCCTTACTTAGACAGTACTCCATAAAATCAAGGCAAATGCCAGGTCCTTCCTGAAACAGTACCCATTTTAAGATAACAGTTAGATCCTTTCTAACTGTTATCGAATTTAAATATGGTTTCCAAACCTTATGGAAACCATAATTCCTAATTCCAAAGATTGCCTATTTATTCCTATTTAAAGTAATGTTTTAAAATTTACAAACATCAAATAACTATTATAACTAAAGCATTGCCGGCAAAATCCGTAAAATTAACTAAAAGGTTTAAAAGTATTTGCTACAGTTTCTTAACTTTAACTTAACATTACTGATGAGAATAAAAGATTAAAATCTTAAGTGTGGCGAAATCAGTCTAACACGGAATCCTTTTATATCTTTAATCCAATAACTAACAGTTATTTACAGTATATACAGTTTATAAATACCACATTGGAATAATCGGTCTTTTTCTTTCTAATTCAACTGATAATACTTCTATACTTCTGTTACTACTATTTTTACAATGATAATTATCCATAAAAACCATTAACTTATATACTAAAATCATAAGAACATTCTAAATCTAGAACAAACTATAATTAACTAGAGAAATGGGAAATAATCTATTTTTAGTAACAGGGTAAATTCCGGAATTTGCCAACACTTTCTTGAACATAAATATACACAAGTACTTTAGCTATCCATCTAGAATATTCTAGTATTCATTTACTATAATTAAAATAACAATGTAATTTTATATACACAATGTCAAAATAAAAGTCCAATGTCTTTATAATTGCGTACTTTCGCAACACTCCAGAGGCCAAAGAAAGTCTATCATGATTCCAACTGTTCTTGTATCTTCTTCATTGCTGTTCGGGCTGCTTGTCTTTGTGTTCTCTCTCGTGTAGTACTAGTATTGTCATTTATCAACTCAGTATCCTTTTCCGTATCTGAGATTTTTAAGCCCTCATCTAACTCTTCACATTCTATAGGATAAAGCATATTCAGAGCTCTGTTTAATGTCTTTTTATTAGGTAGCATAACCTTTCCAGATCTTATTTGACCATCTCGACTGACTACTAATTGACATATACGGCAAATTTTCCAACTTCCTCGTGGAAGGTTTTCCTTAATTAACACTATGTCACCAACCGTAGCTGGAGTTTTGCTCTGAATTCTTCCACTCCTTAGTTTGTTGGCAGTTCTTTCACGTAGACTAAGGAGATACTCATCCCTCCATGTTTTCCAAAACATATTTAGATGTTTCTGTCCTTTCTTCCATGTCAATAGCAATTTTTTAGCACTACTGATTTGCGGTAAATATTCTGGATCTGTAGAATCTTCTTCGTTATGATCTGGAAATCCTGTTTTAGGGTTCAGAGTTAGAAAGTGTGCTGGTGTAAGAATAATATTGGAATTTATGTCATCTCCAATATAAACAAGTGGTCTAGAATTCACCACTGCTTCAGATTCAGCTAAGAGAGTTCTAAATTGTTCATTTGTTAGACATAACTTTCCAATTGTTTTCCGTAAACATCGTTTCACAATACCAATTAATCTTTCATAAAATCCACCCATCCAAGGTGCCAACTCAACAATGAATTGCCACTGAATTCCTTCATTTGCCATGTATGTTTGCACACCTGAATCGACTGTTACACCATTCCATGCTTCTTCTAAGGTTTTGCTAGCTAACTTGAACTGGGATCCATTATCTGAAATCATTTGTTTTGGGTTACCCCAGCGAGCAATGAACCTTCGAAAGCCTAGTAAGAATTCCTCTGCTGACATGTCTTGCATTAATTCCATATGTATGGCTTGAACCACTAGACATGTATATAAGCAAATCCATACTTTTTTGCTTCCAGTGTCTGATTTCACAAAAATTGGTCCAAAATAGTCTACTCCTGTATATGTAAATGGGGCTGACTCGTTTACTCGTTTCTTTGGTAGTGGAGGCATTAATGGCATTTTATATGGTCCGCCTTCACACCGTTTGCAGATTGTACTTTTTTTCAAAACTATTTTTACTTCTGAACGTCCTTGTGGAATCCAGTACGTTTGACGCATCGCTGATAAAGTTTGTGAGACACCAACATGAAAGTTTTTTCTGTGCATGCTTTCAATTAACAGTTCAGTAACTTTGTTTTTCTTTGGAAGTAATATTGGTGTTTTTGCCCCTTCTGACAGTTGAGCAGCTCCTAATCTACCAACACACCTGATCACATTTTCCTGGTCTAAAATGAGCCATAACTAACTTACTAAGTTGTGTTTTTTATTTTCTTTAATTGCTATCATCACTTCACCAAAACATTGTTTTTGAACAGATTTTATCCACAATAACTTTGCGTGTTCTAGCTCTGCAGCTGTTAGAGGACCAGATATCGTCTCATTATTTAACCGTTTAACAAATCTCAATACCCAAGCTGATACTCTGATCAAGCGGATAAATGAGGAAAATCTGCTACAATCAATGTCTAACAGATACCCAACACTAGATTTCGAATTTCCAACACTGTTTGTTTCTCCGTCAGGACCCTCTCCAGCAAGCAATTTTGCTTCATGTAATACTTTAGATACCTTGTATTCTGATTCAATCGAATTTTGATTGTCAACACTTATATGGTGAGGATCCCATCTAGGCCACTCAGTTCTGTGTTTTGTTAACCAAGAGGGACCATACCACCATTGACTGTTTTCTTTTAACAGTGATACTGTTGTACCTCTGCTTGCAATATCAGCTGGATTTTCCTTCGTATAGACGTACTGAAACTGAATGTCTTGTTGCTGCCTAATCTCCTTTATTCTATTATCAACAAATGTTGCTAGAGGTTTTTTCGATCCTATCCAGTGTAAAACACATTGAGAATCTGTCCACAAAATCGTCTCACAGATAGGAAGTTTTAATTGATTCTTAACAAAGTCAATGCAACGGACACCAATGACAACTGCTAATAACTCAAGTCGTGGTAAAGTTATTTTCTTATTTGGTACCAAGCATGTCTTGGTAAACAGTAAATCAATTTTACATAAGTTGTCTTCCCTGAGTTGATGTAGATAACAGCAGAAGCATAGGCTTTGGTTGAAGCATCGCAAAAGCATAGTAATCTGAACGTAACTGTACCTGGTAGCCCAATAGCTCTAGGAATATGATATTCCTGAATTTCATCTAAATCAAAAGAGATTTTTTTCCATTGCTAAATATCTTCCTCTGTCAGTTGTTCATCCCATTCCATTTTCTTGTTCCACAACATTTGGAGGAAAAGCTTGGTTCTTAAAGTCACAGGTGTAAAAATTCCAAGTGGATCAAACACGGAAGCCACTCTCTGTAATACTTCTCTTTTGGTGATTGGAAACATGTTATCATTTCTTGCACTGTTCACCGTTAATGTATCATCTTTTATTGTCCAAGTTAATCCAAGAACTTTTAATTTTTCTCTATTCACCTGGTCTTCCATGGGAATGCATTTTAAAAATTGCTGCGAATTTGATGCCCATTCTCTTAAGTTCATTGATGCCTCACTGAATATTTGTTTTGCCTCTTTATATAATGTAACTGCATTCTCTGTCGAATCTACTCCAGTAATTACATTATCCACATAAATGTTTTCTCTAATATTTGCTGCTGTTGCATTTTTGTATGTGTCAAGGTGATAATCCAAAGTTGCTGCAAGTAGGAAAGGACTTGATATAACTCCAAATGGCACTCTGCAAAATCTGTAAACTTGTACATTGTTTTCTACAGTTGGATGATTAATGTTTCTTAGCCAAAAAAATCTAGTTGCATCTCTGTCATTTTTTTGTAGTTCAATTTGGAGAAATGTCTTTTCAATATCAGCAACTACTGCAATTTTGTTCATTCGAAAACGCAACAAGAGTCTACATAAATCTTGTAACATTACAGGTCCTTTGTGCAGGCAATCATTCAAACTTTTATTCTCTTGTTTTGATTTGGCAGACGCATCATAAACTATCCTTACTTTAGTTGTAGGTTTGGTTGGGTCAACTACTGCATGATGTGGTATGTAATGCTTGATTCCGGTATCCTTACTACGTTGGTTTGATACCTTTTCTATGATGCCTTTTTTGCACTGGTCTTGAATAATCTCATCATACTTGTTTAATAGGTCAAGATTGTTCTTCATTTTCTGAAAAAGTGACTCTAGTCTTCCGTATGCAAGTTCCCTATTTTCAGGAAGTTCCGGTAATTTTTCTTTTCATGGCCAGGCTACTTGATATCTTCCATTTTCCATTTTGAGTGAGGTGACAAAGTTACTCAAAGTATTTTCGTCGTCTGATGTATATGGACAATCTTGTATTCCAATAGTTTCCAATTTCCAGAAATCTTCAATGGAAGGCTTGATTTGTAGACATGTGTCAATTGTAGAGTGAAGACAGCATTCTGTTTTAGATAATAAGCCATTTACTGTCATGGTCATTTTGTTCTCTCTTTCTTCATCACTTAATTGTGACCTTCCTGTAAGGATCCATCCTAGCTTAGAGCCAAGTAGATAAAGCCCTTGTTGAATTTCTATTTTCTGTGGCAATATGATATCCAAATAATAATCATTTCCAATAAGAATCTCTATTGTTGAACTTTCTAAGCAACTGGGCAGTGTGTCAGCAAGTTGCAGATTGTTACATAAGTATTTCACATTTTCACATACATCCATTTGTAAATAAAGGCAACAGTAGTATACCGCTGTTCAAAACTCATAAATCCATGGACAAAAAACAAAATCGGGATAACAAACTAAAACCGAGGGAAACGCATTAAATATAAGAGGAGAACAACGACATAACACTAAAATGTAACACACATAGACAAAATCCCACGAGAATAATATATATAATATCAAAACCAAATACATGAGTATTTACTGTCTATGGTCACCATAGAAGCAGAAAATCAAGGGTAGTTGTTATACATGCTTCCTGTCTTCTTAGTATTGATCCTGTTATCTTAGGAACAACATTAGCATCAATAAACATACAAACTCCATCTTTTAGTCTGATCTTTAATGACACCTTTTGTGTTCTTAATGTTTTTGGCTTATCTGCACCAAATGTTACAAGAGTTATCTCCTCCGTAGCTTTCGTCTTCAAGTTTAATCTCTTGGCCAAATTTTCTGTTATATATGTTCTCTGAGATCCGGAGTCCATTAATAGTCTTACTACTTCTGTTTCATTAACTTCTGTATTTGACACAGTTGTTTGAGCTGTCTGCATCAAAACTATATCTCCGGAGGACAACAAGCTATTTTCTGGTACGTTCTCTTCACTTGACGCTATTTCACACATTTCATCAGCTAGATGTGAAACTTCTTTCTGTTGTGAGGGAATTTTCTTTGGGCATAGACTTCTATGGTGACCCTTTTTCTGTTTGCAATGATAGCATGCTTTTTCAAATTTACAGTCTCTACTAACATGTCCTGGTTTCAAGCATGTATAACAACTACCCTTGATTTTCTGCTTCCTGTCTTCAATTGTACTGAACTTTCTGCACTCATCACTCCAATGGTGTCCATCACAATATCGGCAAACCATTGAATTTCCACTGCCTGAGTTTTTTCCAAATGGCTTTATTGTCATCAGAGCTTCTGCAGATAAGTGTTTTCTTGGTTGAAAATTACTGTTGTTCGACTGGATTTTAGACTGCTGTTTTTCTTCAGAACTGGGACCAGTATGTGTTTCCTTAGACTGACTTTCTGCAGCTTCCCTAGCAGTTATGTAAGTATTGAAAAACTGTCTTAACTTCCCTACTGTCCATCTTTTATTGTTACCTTTCTGTATTTCAAGTTGAATAAGAACTTCCTTTGGTAGCTTAGATGTTATCATCGAGATGAATACATCTTGGGTTACATCTTGATGCATTGCGTCCAAACTGCGTAAGTGTCGTTCCAAGTCATCATAAAGTCTACGTAAATGTGTAGTTTGATTTGAAGCTGACTGAAGGTTTATTAAATCTGAATAGTGCTTGTTGACAACAGATTAAACATTTCCAAATCTTTCCTTCAGTATTGAAATTGTTACATCGTAATTTTCATGGGAGAGCGTTAAGCCAGATAGCAGAATTAGCTGTTCCAAAAAGTTTGCTTTTCAAGTAATTTAATTTCTCTATTTTTGTCAAGCTTTGATTTGTGTGCACTGCTGCTTCAAATGAATCCCAAAATTCTGTCCATTTTAACTTATCTCCATTGTACGAAACTAGGTCTAATTTAGGAAGTTTAACTGCACTTACTGTTGAAGGTTGACTTTTCCTCTGTAATTCTTGGAGTTGTAACTGTTGAAACTGTAACATCTGTTCTTGCATTTGTGTCTGTAATTGTAATAAATGCTCCACCTTGTGGTCCACGGCCGATTCTGTTTTCTTAGTATCTGTAATTTTATCCTGAATTTCTTCCTCGAATATTTTTAATTCGTCTAAGCGTTGTGTTACACCGTCAAGCAATTTAAAATATATTTCACTTGCCTTTGTAAATTTTACAATTTCACCTTCTTTATCTTCTTTTTCCTCTAATATAAGTGAAATTTCTTTCATACTATCTTCAAGTTTTGCTGCAAAATCCTTTAATCGTCTCTCTGCTGATAAAACTTGCCTGAATTGTGTTGTCACACTTTCATCTTGAATCCCTTGTGCTATTCAATATATCTTCACTTTTATCTAATTCTTTAGCTAACAAATTATTGTACCTTGTACAGAGTCCTTTCAAATATGAGACTGCCATCTTTTCTGTGGTTACTTCTTTTCCGTGTTCTTTATAAATTTCCTTTTCTGTTATTCCCGGGTTCCGGCACCATACTATGTGGCGAAATCAGTCTAACACGGAATCCTTTTATATCTTTAATCCAATAACTAACAGTTATTTACAGTATATACAGTTTATAAATACCACATTGGAATAATCGGTCTTTTTCTTTCTAATTCAACTGATAATACTTCTATACTTCTGTTACTACTATTTTTACAATGATAATTATCCATAAAAACCCTTAACTTATATACTAAAATCATAAGAACATTCTAAATCTAGAACAAACTATAATTAACTAGAGAAATGGGAAATAATCTATTTTTAGTAACAGGGTAAATTCCGGAATTTGCCAACACTTTCTTGAACATAAATATACACAAGTACTTTCACTATCCATCTAGAATATTCTAGTATTCATTTACTATAATTAAAATAACAATGTAATTTTATATACACAATGTCAAAATAAAAGTCCAATGTCTTTATAATTGCGTACTTTCGCAACATTAAGAGCCCGGCTCCTAAAAGTCCGCTAAAATAAGATTTAACTTTACAAAAACTAAAAAGACATTGTTTTACCTTTCTATATCAAATAACTATAAATTTAGTTAAAGTAAATGTGGTAATTTTGTCTAAAATTAACTTGAATAAAAAATCTGCCTTAACAAGCCAAAGTTTTAAGCAAGACTTACGTTTTTTCGCGTTTTTTACGTCACCGTTGGAAATGCGGGAAGTTGGATTGTTGGATGTTGGAACGTAGGAAATTCCCGCGGAAGTTAGATTTAAAGAAAATAATTTTTTATAAAAATAATTCGTAAATTCAAATAAAATATATTTTCTACTATGTTATTTATTTCAATTCTCCTTGGCAACAATAAATAAAGTTACAACTGCGCCACCGGAAGTAGCGGCTTGTCTATGAGAACAAAACATGTGTGTGTGTGTTAACGGCTGACAAAATTACAGAATTCGCCGCTTAAACAACTTGACAGCTTATAAAAACTATGTGAATACTTAATATACAACTCATGGATATACGAAATGCCGGTGTGTACAACAGTGAAATCGTTAAATTAAAAATCGAACTAATAATCATCAACGATTAGCTTGACATGTTATAACTACTGCGCATGAGCTCCGGACTTGGAACAGGCGCAAACATGCGGCGGGGTTAAACATGTTTGTGAGATTTCAACCCTTCCCCTTTACCTGTAGCCAATGTAGAAAAGTAAACGCATAACAATACGATGTATGTGTATATTTTTGATTTGTAAACTAAAAATAAATTTGAAAACCAAACAGCTTATTGTTTATGCGCATCAGCTTACGCAACTTGGTAGTGACAGAAAAGCTCTATGACGTTGTTTCTAGCAATGAAAAACGTCAAATTATAACGTCAGATTTCGCGTTTTTCACGGATTCCAACATGGTGTACGCTACGTAGGTACGTACGCTACGTCTCCCAAGAGAAGAGGAACTATTATGCGTCGCGCTATTTTAATATCCTGTGGAAATTTAGCACAAATGGAAACATAAGATACTACACTATATTTAACCTTCGTTCTAATAAAAATAACTAGAACGTACCCGCGAAATCGCGGGCATATACAGCTTGTGAGCTGTTGTAGAATGCTTTTTTGTAAAATACATTATGTATGGAGAATCTCATAAAAGGTATCAAAAGCCCTCTCCTATTTGTTTCCTTTCTGTCAAATTCAATTATTTTCGTGTTTCTGGCACCAGACCACAATCATTATTTTCCTTTGCTGCAATGCATCTTTTGGTAAAAGTCAAATTAAATTAAAAATTTGCATCGCTTCAACATGAAATAAATGTAACTGGTTATACTGTATATAGAAGATTATCAGTCTAATAGAATATGCTTCGAAGACAGTCCAACACTGCCTTTTCTTATGAGAGCTTTATTCACATGCCAATGGTAGGATATCAATCTTATATAAATGATTAAGACCGACTAAGGATAATTTGATAATTTGATTCCAAAATCCCGGGCTGAAAACCATGAAATCCCGAGATGCAGAATTTAAAGAAATTCATTTCCCGAAATCCCGAAATTGAAAAATATATTCCCGGATCCCATAAGGATCAATCCCCACATTCCAAGTTTAAAAACACCGATCCCGACGTCCCGAAAAAGATCCTGCCTCCCTCTAATCTTTACCCTACTTTCATTTTTGCCAAATCACCACTTTCACTTTCAACAATAAATTTGTATGCATTATGGGCATTATGTTTTCTAGTTTGTGCATCCGTGCGGCCGTCCGTCTGTCCCCATTCAGGTTAACGTTTTTGGTCAAAATAGTTTTTGATGAAGTTGAAGTCCAATCAACTCGAAACTTAGAGGGTTACTGCTCATAAGGAAGCTATTAAACCAAGAGTTCCAAATGGTGAAGTTGAAATCATCCCTTCGTAAATTTTACGGACGCCATCACGAGTTGGTTGACCGTTATGGAATAACCGTTTCACAAATGATATCGGATATGTTCCTTACGTCGTAACTACAATCCCCTTAGTTTCAGTTCACCTAACTCCATTAAGAAAATCTGTTAATTATATTACCATCCCAATAAATATCAATCAATCTTTTCTTTGGAAATTGATACTTCCTTTAAGCTATTCTTCTGTGTGGCTTGACGATAAAATCTGTGATTTGTTCTATAAAAACATCACGTTTACATGAAAAATTAATGCATATTCGTACTTGGAGGATATAAATTCATTCATAATATAGCGACAAGTGAAACACTGTTTGAAATACATAATGTTTTATTCAAAGACGTTAATAATCTGTAAACCATGTTGAGTTTTGATGTGTAGATTCACTTAATAATGAATGTGCTCTGATAACTTCTAACGTTTCTACGTGTTCATGTATCTATGCATCATGCATCTATGAATACAAATTTCAAGATACAAAATGGCTCTGTCCATATGACTTTTTGGGATTCTATTGTACATATGACGTGGCTCTGTACTTATATATCCCGTCATTATATTATTGCGCTATTGTAAATTTGTGACTTTCTTTTTTTGCTATTGTGTATGGCCTTTCTGCCTTTTTGTAATGTTGTTTTAATATTAATTTAGATTATTACACAATTGACAGCTGGTGTACCCCTATTATAGACATTTGTATCACTTCTGTCTGTTTGTTTTGTTCACACATAGTGTCAATAAAATGGAATGTGATGCGACTGTCATGCAAGTGAGAGGTTAAGCTACCTTTTAAACCAGGTTTAATCAACCATTTTCTACATAAGAAAATTCCTGTACTAAGTGAGGTTAATGGCAGTTGTTATCCATTCGTTTGATTTGTTTGGGCTTTTGATTTTTTCATTCGATCAGGGACTATCCATTTTAAAAATCATTGACATTCAGTATTTTTGTTAATTTGACTTTATGCTGTTGGGCTGGTGCCTAACTGTCATATTCAACTAATTTTTGTTTCATATGCAGACCGTTTGTTTAGCGTTCTGATGACGCTCCATGATGCGCATATTTTAGCTGTCCATGGGTTATAACTTAAGAATAGTGTTGATGGTTTCGAAACTTTTTTATCATAGTAAAACAAGTTATCTTACCTCCTATACATTTCTACATCTCTCACCCTATATGGAATTTACTGACCCCATATATACCGTATTAGGTCACTAGCACACTATGTAACTAATAATATTTAGCCGCAATATAGTTATCCTGCAATATTCCATACAAATATTTAACTGGTATACTTGTATACATAGTTAGTTTGTGCTGATTGTTGATTAATCGAAGGCATGATCGATATGAATCGTTCATGTAAATTACATCTTTGATGTGTATCGTTGTAAATATAACAGAATTTGATGCGACTGTCATATAAGTGAGAGTTTTAGCGCTATAAAACCAGGCTCAATCCACCATTTCTACATTTGAAAATGCCTGTACCAAGTCAGGCATATGATAGTTATTGTTCATGCGTTTGATGTGTTTTGTCATTTGATTTTGCCATTTGATTAGGGACTTTACGATTAAAGGTGTATGTCCAGTAAGACCCCTTTTTGGCCCCAAAATATAGCAGTTTTACAAAATTGTTAAAATGTAAACTTTTAGTAATTTAATGGACAGTAGAATGCTTCTGCTACATAAATATGGTTTGTTTTTTTTTGACAATACAATGCACATATATCGGGTACTAGCACCAATAAGTCATGCTAAATTACTGAAATCTTCATAATTTTAGTTTAATTTTAGACGGTTTCCGTGTAAAACGAAAGTGGGCGCATTCGTGTTCATCCTTAAAATTGAAATGTAAGTTGCATTTGATGATAATACATAACATATATAAAGGTTGAGAATGAACACGGATGCGGCCACTTTCCTTTTTGACAAAAACATCTGAAAAGTGACATTTTCCGGCATATTTGGTAGATTTTTCATATTTAAGCTTGAATCGGAACGTTTTTAATGACTAACTTATTTAAAATATTTCACATAAATTAATTGAATAAAATGAAATAGATACTTAAGTGTTTAAAAAGTGGTCAAAATCTTTCGTCAGATAAACCGGTCCTTACCGGACCTACTCCTTTTTCTTGGAGTTCAGTATTTTTGTGATCTTAATTATAATCCTGGTACCTTTGATAACTATTTTTACATACATGTGAACCTGGTTTTGTTTTAATTAGAGTGCATGCCAGAACGCTGGATGGATTGCAGCTGAATTTTATAGTACAGAAGAAATTACCAATCTTTGGTAAATGTATTATATACTAAGACGAAAAAGTTTAGCAACACTTTTGTTTTCTTTTTTTTTGTGTGTTGCTTCTGCAAAAAAATAATTAAACATCATTGATATAATCCTAAAATCCACCTGTAATTTTAAACTGTCGTACTTTTTTTCCGGGTGATTAAGTTCGCGCAATGTAGGCGTGTCACGTGTAAATGATGTATTACCTACTATACCTTAAGTGTTTATATATTTTTCACTAACGTTTAGTGACACACCATTAGTAAGAAAAAACACATACACTTTAGAAAAAATGCATAGGGCGTCAACCAGGTCTCCCCGAAAATGACCGTCAGAAAGGTCTTGGAATGGTTGATGTCAGGATGTGTGTTGCCGACATCGCGGCTCGATTTATTGTGCATAAGTCAACAGTTTAGAAACTAACAAACAGATATCGACAAATTGCAACTGCACATGATAGGTCGAGATATGGTAGACCCGCATAAACTAACGTCAAAAGAGGAACACTATTTTACCACGTAACAAGTTTATTCTGACCGCACGAGTAGTGCAGGGACTAAGGGCAGCTGCTGGAGTGCTTACCAATACTCCATTGATGCACGTGGAGCATTGACGGGAAAGTGATTGGAAAAAAAAACACTAAACGCATTTCCGCATTCTACGCTCCATACAAAGAATTTCCTAGTGACTTTGAGTAATAAAAATGCATGTTGCTTCTGACATGTCATAATTCCATTTTGTTATTCTTAAAATTATATGGTGTTATGATTTGGTTATAAAATAAAATTTTAATTTTTGTTGCTTAACTTATTTGGCTCAGTATATATTTCGTTCGGCATCGGATTGGTTGTCTTCGAGTCAATATATCTGTCGAAACACACCCACACACATGTCCATTCATTAAATCTGACTGAGATACAGTCTAATTAATCCAGAGAACTGTAAGAATATATTATGTAGAAGAAACTGCAGATTACACTTCAATTTCGGTAATTTACTTTCGCAAGTCAGGGATATGACAGTTATTATTGATTCGTTTGATGTTTTTGAGCTTTAAATTTTGCAATTTGAATAGGAACTTTCCGATTCAGTTTTCCTCGGTTATTTTGCTAATTGACTTTTTGCTCATTTAAATTGGGGCGAAAAAAGTCTACCGAGCTTCAATGAAAACTACGTTTCTGTCAATATCTCATAACAAACCCATTTTTCTGACGCGATTCTAATGTTCTAACTGAAGAATATTTCTGAAAAACCCATTGTCAACAAAAAGATTTTATATTTTTACATTTTACAATTGTTTATCTCTTACAATTGTATAGATTTAAGGGTACGAACGTTTTTCATTCGTTTGTTTGGTTAGCTCTTCGTCGTGTGTATTAAGATTTGGGAGTACATTGAATTCATTTAATTCATTAATATAATGCGCATCGCGTTCATAAAACCGATATCATTTATGATTTTCCTTGTTAACGAACATTTATTTACATGTTGCTATGCTAGAAAATTCCTCACGAGGAGATTTAATTTCGTGCTTTTGACAAAGTCTGCATATATTCATTAAGAAATTTGTAGTTCCGTTGAAAAGTTCAATTTGTGGTTCCCCTGCACCTACGAAATCCACCAAAATTGGTATACAACGAATATTAATGAATCCACAGAACAAGATCTACATCAATTCTATCTGACAATTCAATGCCTTAAAATATGATGGTATGTTATGTTGAAACCTATATATCAGTAATACAAAATCTACAAGTATGAGATCAAAAATATTAAAACAATGTGTAGATACTGAAACACCACAAGTGATCAGAAATAAAAGATTTAAATAAATTTATGACAAGATCCATTGGATGTCTCTGTATGTTTTTATTTTCCTTAAAAGGCGTGACCGATTCAGGCTTTTATGAACCTATTCTTGATACATCTTTTCACATGGTCAATGCTGCAAATAGCATTATCTTTCGATTTGACGTTCCACGAAACATGAATAAATAAATAATTCATAGATATTCAATTCAATGCTTGCATCAACCGAATCGGTATATTAAAAAGCCAGAAACATAATATAGATACAGTTACGACTGATTCATACCTTCATGGTTAGAACGGGTTAATATACATAAGAAATTTTTTGAAAGACGGTATGTATGTTAATATTTAAATATAAAATTGAGAAAACGAATGCATAGTAACACATTGTTTCTACATGTTCATGTTATTATTTAGTGAACTGTCGCACGTTTTTGTGAAATGTTACACTTTTTTAACGGATACCTGTTAATCGGAATTTATACTATACATATAACTATGAAACCCACGTTACGGTAGGTTCAGTATGTAGAAGACATTTATTCTTGTACTCAACTTATTTTACAAACATCTTTTGTTGATGATGTTTGAATTTATATAAAAAAAAAGTTCTTGCAAACATATATGATAAAAATTTAATCAACAAAAGACGCAAATGTCGCAATTAATTTTTAATTTCACAATTTCCACTACATAACGATAACACAACTTTATTGAATATTTTATTGTTAGTACAATTAATCAAGTAGACCAAGTCACTTCATTTATTGCACCATTTTTTTCTTACATTGCTTTAATTTTGTTTTACAATAATCAATAGTGAATGGTAAAATTACGAAAATACTGAACTCTGAAGAAAATTCAATCGTAAAGTCCTTAATCAAATGGCAAACTCAAATGACAAAACACATCCAACGAATGGACAACTACTGTCATATTCCTGACTTGGTATAGGCATTTTAAAACGAAGAAAATGGTGAATTTATTTTATTATTTAACAATTATTACAATGTGGCATACTGTGTTTTGTCGAAATTTGTAACTGTTACATGTATTAATGCTGTAAATCTTTTTTTGTTTACATTTTGTTCTGTTTGGACTGAATACTTTGTGTCATGCATATATATATATATATATATATATATATATATATATATAGATTACCTAACAATGTAATATTAACACACTATTTAGTATGTAAACAAACTGAAGAAGCGCAGCAAAATAGTCCCGTCTGTTCTTACATACAATCCAGCCTTTAATAACCTTTCACGTTTGATCCGTGCCAATTGGCAAACTATTGCCAAACACCCTAAATTATCCAAGATCTTTCCCAATCCTCCTGTCTTAGCTTTTCGGAGACCAGCAAGTCTGAAAGACTTATTTGTTAGAGCTGACGTCTCCTCAAAATAAAAGCTGTTCAATTGCAGGATGGTGCAAGTCATGTGGTAACAGACGTTGCCTGACTTGTCAACAAATACTGAATACTCAAACATTCACGTGCCACTCGACTGGGTCTGTGTACACTATATATTGCAATGTAACTTGCAAAACCCAGAATGTTGTATACCTCCTTCAGTGTCGATGTGGCATGCAGTATGTTGGCGAGACAGAGCAGCCATTTAACAAACGCATGAATGGTCATCGAAGTGACTACACTTGCAAGCCCGACCTACCCGTAAGTCGTCATTTGAGATCACCTGGACACACACAAGCTGATCTCAAAAACCTTACCATCACAATCATAGACCACAACGAGGGTTGGTCGAAGGTTGACAGAGTCGCTCGGGAAAGATTTTGGATAAGAAAGTTACGGACAGTTTCCCCAGAGGGCATAAATGAAAAAACATAGAACGAGTCCTTCATTTTCCTGTGACCACCTGTTTCAAACAACGCCGGATTTAGTACTGTCTTTACAGTAAAAAATAACAGTTTAAATTACAGGTTTCCATTGATTCGGGATGATGTATAAGTACGTTGCCACGTTCAATTATTTTACCTCATTATATAAAACTTATTTTTTCAATCATTATTAGACTGCTATTCGTTTGGGAGGCTTAAATATGTAGTTTCTGTTGTAATTGCCCTACCGTTGTCTAATTTATACCATCCTGGATCGGTTAGGACATTTTTGATCTTTTTGTTTGAGGACTGCCCTCAATGCAGTTATAACATCTCAACTGTCACAACCTTTGGAAATCTAGAGTTGTGCCAGTTCACAATGAAAATAACTACTTTCATTTGGCATATCTTAGTAATCTTTGCGCCGTGTTTGGAAATTTTAAAATTGTATCAGCGTCTGTGGTGTTCGCTTAAATTGTATAAATTCAAGATTTAGAAAAAGTATCTCAGTTTGAATATATTGACATGATTCATTTGACATCGTGCTATTATTGAAGAAGGATATCTGTTATCCGAAATATCTAATATTTGTATATTTTATAGTTATTTAATGGTGATGTTGTACCCTTTTTGACTTGTTATATATATATGGAATAATTGTTTACGTCGAAATTTCTAATAACGCATGACCAATATACGCTTCCGTAGGTTTATAAACTTGTGTTATTTTATGAGAATGAATGCTTTAAAATGTTATAACATAGGATTATTATAAAACAATTATTCCATAATTAATTATAATGTAGCTTTATTTTTCATTAGGTATTACTTTATGATATTAAAAACGATTGAATTAAACTGTCGACATTATCATAAATATTAAAAGTCATTGATTTATTCATGGTGATCGTCAACTACACGCAAAAAACTCATCTTAATATTATTGTTATGGAAAAATATATGGTAATGCACAATATATTAACACATTTAAAAAGTTATAAATAGTTAAATCATTTAAGACAAGCCAAGTTAGGAAGTAACGATTACTACTGGAATGAACTAATGCACATTTTGTCTAGGGCCAAGCTGATGCCCGGCTTCCTTTTGCGGTATTTTCTTACTGTGTTGAAGACCAATTTGTGGCCGTCGGCTGTTTTTTGGTCAGGTTGTTGTCACTTTGACACATCCCTATTTCGAATTTCAATTTTCGATTACTACTGAACAGAAAAACCTTAATGATGGACGCAGTGATCGGGAAGTAATTGGGCATTGGTCGGGTCGGTCTGGACCCTAAAACAACTTAGATGGCGCTGATCGGAAAGGGATCCGATATTGATCAAGTTCTGATCCGTAAAATATTTGTATTTCACCCAAACCCGTTATCTACACAATCCTGTACCTATTAATTCAACTGCTTATCGATGCTTACCCGATATTTTCTCAAATGCCTTGTTTTTCGCTTCCTTCTCGAATATTTTTGACAAGTCAAATGTTGTCTGATAGAAAGTCGTAGCGATGCCAACATGGCAGACTACTCAGAACATTATTGACGAGCCAGTCAGCTGACCAGATTCCCGATGGATCAATTTATTTTGATCGGACTTGATCGAGTTGGTCTGATCGGCAGTGTGAACCTAGCTACAGTAATATATTTTCAGAACTTTGCGATGCATTTGAACCATCCTTTTATTGTACTGGAAGGACACGCTTAGCCCGATTTTAATGTGCTGTCACACAATGTCATAGTCATCAGGACATGTCATCCTACCTAATCATAAATTGTTTATCCTGGGCGAAAGGGCAGTAAAACACATTGTCAAGATCTTGCTTGACCTGACCAAAGTCGATACCACGACCAAAACACAAGCTACCATGAGACCGTAAAATCTGTTACCAGACTCAAGCTAGCGAACAATAAGCCAGCGATCAATATGATGCATAAAACCAGCGAATAACAAGATGCATCAAGCCAGCGAACAATAAGAAAACGTACCAAACTAAACATGCATAAAACCGAAGACTAAGAATAACATAAAAAAAGTCCTTTGAAATCTGAAGACAATCATTTCCAGTAAAAAAATGTCCTGTTCTCTGATAAGAGATGGTTTTGTTGTCTTATAATAATAAAACAATTAATAACAATAATTCACACGAAACTAGCTAGTGTAAATATTTTAGAATATATATATATATATATATAAAAACCCAACAAAAAACTACTGATTTTGGAATGTCAAGTATTTTTTGTTAGACTTTCTTTAGAAATAAAAACTGTTAACTGTTTTACGCAGTTCTCTTCTTTGAACTGTTCATGTAACAACTTGGTACATATAAGTAGTTGTTTCCTGTTTTTTAAACAGACAATGTTGTCCCGCCAGCGACTAAATTAGCTAAAATAACATCGTTAAACCACCGATGCGTTTTTATTTTTTTGTCTATATCTCAAATATGATAAACAGTTAGATAACTTGGTATATGTATTTAGTAAATAACTATTTTTAACCTTTTCTCTGCCATTCGGCCTATCTGGCTTATTCAAAAACAATACCGTTGAGTACCACACTGAGGCCCAAAGGCCAACGGAATTTTTACGTTACGTAATAATAAGCATTACGTCATAGTGACAGAGTGCTTGATTTGGAAAATGGCAGGCGTCAACCCCAACGGGGACCAATTAGAAAGCCGGATAAAACTGGATTTTTACAAATGTTGATTATGTTCATCATCAAAACTACTTTATCCGTACTATAAGAAATAATCTAACGAAAAAAGAAGATTTTCCTTCTTTGAAGTCATTAAAAAAATATTCTAAAAAGAATTTCTCAGTTTATTTAACGTGCGCTTTAAGCAAGCAAGAGCACCTGATTGCTTGGTACATGTTTGAAATTCTTTATATTCGGAAAATAAAAGAAAATGAATGATGTTGCATTGTTGTTTTGTTTAGAAAAGTTGTTTTTTTGTTTATACTAACTATAAAAAAAAAACCATCAGTCAGAAACTTTTAATTGCCTTGTATCAATTATTTAAATAATAATACTTTATTTCCGTTAGCAAATACAGCTTATTGGATTAACACAATATAAATTTCCAATAGATAATATACAGCATAATATAACATTACACAAATTATACAAATCAATGAAAGAATATAGCGGAGTACGACATTTAGACATATAGTGCTGTGACTGAAGGTAGATTTTTTGGAATTTAATCTCCCCACCGAACACACACCTACATAATATATCATTGGAAAGAGGAAATCGTGTTCTATAATAATATGCCTGTCGGCAGGACTTGATATGGTCACATTTTTCTAAAATTGAGGTCAAAGGTCATATGTAAAAATCTGTGAAAGTTTGGGAGGATTTCAATTTTGACATTTTTTCTATTTGTAAACTCTACCTATATACAAATGATACTGTTTTGGCTTTAGTAATGTTTGTTTTTATACATAAACCTTAATCATTGAGATTTTTATATAAAAAAAATCCTAAAACGACGTTTTATAATCAAAACTTCAAAAATCAAGTTTTCAACCTATAAAATGTTTACAGCACCTTAACCTTATGAAAAATATCAATTTTCAGGTAAAAATCAAGTGTCATGCAGGACAATACTTTAAAATTATTTTTTAAACTATCATAGTGGGTGAGTTATCAAACCAAAGCAATAGAACACTACAGTCAAATATGACCTCAAATTGAATTTGCGGATACTTCAGTTTTTTTTTTATAGACTACTCGTTGCTTTTGTTATTTTCACAATTATTACTGCTACCATAGTATTATCTTTTGTTGTGTATTTAACTCTGGTTAATATCTATTACATTATATAGGTTTTGTAACTATATCCCCTCTTTTATCTCTTGCAACGTACCCCAAACTTCAAGAGTATTCCATATACAAAAAAAAAAGAAGATGTGATATGATTGCGAATGAGACAACTCCCCAATTGATACCAAATGAGACACAAAACAATTAAAGTTCCCGTACGGGCTTCAACAATGAGTAAAGTTCATACTGCATAGCCTTCAATAGCCCCGAAATGAATAATGTAAAACAAACAAAAAATCTAACGACCTAATTAATGTACAAAATAAATAAGAAACAAACAAACGACAAACACTGTATTACCGTCTCGTGACTTGAAACAGACACATACAGATATTGGCGGGGTTTAACTTTTTTAAGGGCACGCCAACACGACCCTAACCTCGGGACTGGAACCGTGTGTACCAGTGCAACAAGCTTTATACCAAATCAACCGTTATCTCCATCATCTTCCTTTTCATAAACCGTCACAAGACATGTTTTAATATTTCTACATATTTCACTCATGGCCACAGGTCTGCACATGAAAGGTTCTGCTCAAAGCAAACACGTTATTTTGAGTTTTTCTTTACAAGTACAGACAAGGTATTGTAGGAAGTCCGAAGACGTTTGTTCCTAAAAAAAACCCAGCTTCAAACCATCCCTATCAATTCATCCAAGATTTTAAAAGAGATCTAAAGGGGGGTTTAGGAAGGTGTGATGACATCCATATGCTTGTCTGCAAAGACGATGGGGAAACATTATACGAGACGTACACACTATCTTGAATTCGCTTAATTATATGGTTTGCAACACATTAGATAACGTCGCACTTTACTTTAAGTAGCATAAAATCCATTGGCATTCAATGTTTCAACAAGGTGTTTTGAACCAAACTCATGGTACATTTGTAAAGCCAATCCTAAATGAAAAGGAGTAAAACAAAAACGATTGCCTCAACAATTGCTTAGCATTTCCAGAATTTCTCTAGTGCCATTTCCCGAGAATAGTCTTGGCTGTATGCATTTTCATTGAGTAACCATAGAATAAATTGCAATAATTATGAAGGCATTGGCTGAATTAAGAAGGAAGAGCAATTCATCCGAAGTTAAGTAGTCTTCTTTAGAGTTTCGATGTCTTTTCTAAGTAAACTTGTAGCGGAATGAAATATCTGTCCGTTATTTGTGTCTATTACAGTTGACATTGAGATTTTGAGGTCAGTTTTCAATTGACTAGAAGCTTGTATGGCATCTTAAATAGTTATTTTGCTACTAAATATTATGTTATATTTGCCTTGAATTTGTTGAAGTTGTTTGACAACTGAATTTCTATAGAAATAAATAAGTTTAGACTGCATTTTACATGTAGAATATTTTTAATAAGAATCAGCCGGAAGAAATGATCTATATTTATCGAGTAACGGTGTCATGAGGAATGACCATTAAATCGTTGTCAATAGCCAAAATAAAATTACTAAAAGCAGTATCGTATTTTGAGATATCTGCTTCCACGGGTTTGGATTTTTTTTACGTTTTAAGCAAATAATTTGTAATGCAACCAAAATGACAGAGTGATTGAAGTTTAAAAGATGGACGGGAAACTATTTCAACTTTAACTTTATCTGACATGGATAAAACATTTCTAATACGCTCATCTGATTCAAACTTTAGTAATTTTTTATCTTTCAAAAATGTTTTGTTGCAACAAAATATACAAGCGCTCCAGTTTAACGACTGCATTTTAGAACGTGTACAAATACCCGAAACTGAGGGACAACAGTCAGATAATTGTATGTCGTCATTAAATATTAGACTAGAAGCTTCCTCGCTCTAAAAGGGGGAACAAATATGTTTACTTGTGTACGTTTTGTAGCATGAACGATGATAAACTGCCTGCACGGAGTTCTTCAAATTAACAGCTATTGCATGAAACAGCTTGATGTTTACCTCATCCAATCTTTTATGCAATGCAGATACAAAAATCGACTTCCCTAAACTGGTAAATTGACTCAAAATTTCAATCGAGGTTTTTTTTGGCATATTATGCACTGCATAAAATGTAACGACTTTTGTCTTTTCTTTGAACTTAATGGAGCAAGTTGCAAAGGACTTGACATATCACGGAATATTTACTGAAACTATCCGTCAATTATTTTGATTTTACAATAAGACTTTTCTGACAAAGTATATTTGATGTTTTTATAACGAAAAAACATAGAATATAAACATATAAAAACAATGTATGTGCACTTTAATTGAAAATATGTGTATATGATAGCGAAAAAGGTAGTAATTTCATATATCATTTGAGAGCAAATTATTGACTTATACACAAAATGTGACGGAAGGCAGGTGATTGAGTTCCGTGTTGAAATTGAAGATATTTAATCCATTCTTTTTCCATTGATTTCTTAAGGTTTTTTTCATATTTTGGATCCAAAATTTTTATCACTAATTAGTTTTATTAAATAGTATATGCTTAAAATATTATGGGATAATTTTTATTACTACTATGAAGAGGAAACTAAAGTTTGAGTCTGAATTTGCAATTAAAATTACCTCAATTTTAAACAGTCCAAACTTCGCAAATTTTAAAGATAAGAAGAAAATAAAATACTGAATGGAATATTTTGACATATAAAAATAGCTTCAGGAAAAACTATTTCAATTAAATGTAAGCAAACATACACATGTTTTTCATTTTAAAAAGGGGGGGTTGAAACTCTCCAATATACTACCGGTCATTAAAACGACTTTTTAGAAAAAAGTGACCGTACGAAATTCTGACGACAGGGCAAAAACTAAAGAAGACATATTTGTCTTTAAGTTAAGACCATTTTTAGCCGTGTGTTATTTGGGGAGATTAAACTCGCGATCTAGACGACTTTTTACACTTCTGTCACCGCACTAATATAAAACTAAGAATAAACATTTGAATAATTAACCATTACGTCCTTTTTCTGCAGAAAATAAATATTTTTCAAGGTTGTTTAGCTCTTTGACATTTCAGATAACAGTTGTACTAATTTAAAAATAGATGGTCTCTTATAGTAATAACTCTATATATTTACATCTGATGTCGTTATATTTATCACATTCTAAAATAAAATGATACTCATCTTCAATAGCATTTTTATTACACATACTACACAAACGTTCATTTCTGGCTATACTATAGTATCTACCTGTTTCTATACATAGTGCATGAGCATTAATTATATATCTAGTAATATCAGAGCTATACAAACTGTTTAATGGACGACTAAGGTAAAATTGCATAGTGTGGCCATCGTGTAAATACTGATACAAAGTACATTTCGGCGAATTTTCAAAATATGATAAACCTTCAGATATATAATATCTATTACTCTTTGTTTAAATTCGCTCAAAAATAATTGACTGTTTCTAACTCTCTGTGAAAACCAAACATTCTTTTCATATAATACAAATGCAATTTTTCTATATCTTCAGCTTTATGAAAGCCCCAGACTTCACTGGCATAGTTCATTTGACTTGTAACATAAGTATCAAATAAAGATAGTAAAGTTTCTATATTAAAAAAAATCATTATATGTTTTGCTAAGTAAGCTGAAAGTAGCTTTTCTACCGGGACTGTTCAGTTAATATCTTTTGTGTTACAGTAAATATACCGTTATAATTAAACAGTAAACCCAAATCATTACATACTTCTACTACTTTACCATTTAAATACCATTTTTCGTTATCTTTTATTTTACCTCTATTACGACAAATTACAACTTTTGTCTTACTTATATTTATATATAACCCATACTGCGTTGAATACCCATTCACATATCTATCATTTTTTGTAACTCATAACACTTTCACTAAAAAGAACTGTATCGTCTGCGTACATGAACAAATATAAATTTAACATTCTGACTTCACATGTCTCAATACCCTGTTTGATTAATTCTATTTCTATATCATTTACAGAGAGCGAACATAAAAACGGGGATAATGACTCCTCTTTCATCAATCCTGCGTTACAACTAAAAAACTCTGAAAACTGACCATCTAACTTAACACATGTTTTCAATTTAGAATACATAGAGATTTAATTAAACACAATAAATTACCAGTTATTCCACACTTTAGCATTTTTTGCCATAAAATAAGATGTGAAACGCTATCAAAAGCTTTAACATAATCAACAAAGCAACAATATAACCGATTTCCTTTACGTAAAGATTTAGCTATAACAGAATGAAGAGCAAAGATTGCGTACATTGTACCATATCCTGGAACGCATTGCGCATCTGTCAAAATACTGTTTTCTTTACACCATTTCATCAAATTAGTATGTATCACCGATGTGAATAACTTTCCAACGTGAGAAACCAGTGATATTCCTCTATAGTTACCCGTATCATTCATCGAGCCTTTTTTTAATAGTGGTACTAATACCCGTACTTCTGGGAACCATCATGTACATAATATAACATTACAAATCTTGCATAGTAACGGCAAAAGGACAGTTTTACCTTCTTTAATAAATTCATTTAAAATATTGTCATATCCTGGTGCTTTTTCACGTTTTATTTTCTTCACACATATGTCTTTTTCTTGTTCTGTAAATGGGCGATCTAATTCTGAATAAACCACATCATAGTTTTCATCATTTACTTGACCATCTATAATATAGTCTTTCGATACTAAGTTATTGAAATGTGTGACAAAGTCATCTAATATTAAATTACTATTAAGTGTTTTTCTTTTTCTTCTTAATTTTTTGTAAAAGTATTTTGGGTTGGTTTTTCTCATCGAATTAAACATATCTCCTCTCTGGGTTTTGTAACGCCTTTTTAAAGTATTTTCCATACTCTTAAACCTTTGTTTTGAAATATTTTAGTATAGTCTATTTTCCTCACTTCTACATAAATTAAACTGTGATAATGCTCGTTTGTAAGTCCGGTATAACTCTTTACATTCGTCACTTATCCACGGCTTATCACGGTTAAAACCAGTTACTCCCAAATTTCGTCTTTTGCGGTTACAATAATCACACTTAACAGTTTTAATCACTTCTCTTTTTGTGTATTTTTCTGTAATGTTTAAAAAATGTCGTTCGTTTCAGCCACAATATCGTCAATATTGTCCGTTTCATTCATACTATACACAAGATCGCTTATTTTATCTGCACTTGCACAAAGGTCTTCAGTTTGAAATCAATAATTACAGGAGCATGACATGATAATGTATTAAAATTACCAATCATAAAGTTATTAACTATAGAAAAAGATTCATGAGATAATAACAATAACGCTACAACCATTTTTATTTTGAAATGTAAATTTACCACTGCTTTTCCCAAACCGTCCATTACATACTCTAACCCCAGACGATTTACACAAGTCCAAAATCTTTCGACCAAAAGTGTAAGCAGGCTTTATATCCTCCGTAGTTCGCTCACTAGGTAAATCAGGTGTGTAATAAATTAAACAACTTATATCACTTCGTAATTGAGTACTCAGTAGATCATGCCCTATAAATTCGTGTGCTTTACCTATTCGTCCATTCAGGTAACCAATTATAGCAATACCTAATGCACCATAATGCTTTATATGTTCCTGTAAAACGTCACAGTCATATTTGCGGTAAAATATATTTTTATCTGGTGGTACATATATAGCACATAAATATAAATCTTTACAATCAGACATTATACTATTGCTTATTTTCAACCATATCATACTGTCTGCACAACATTTTAAGACCTCAAGATACGAATTTAACCTCTTTTTATAAAAAAACAATAACACCGCCTCCATTACATTTCTTCCTTTGCACATAATTTTTTTCGTAACCAACTATCTCAAATTCTTTTGGACATTTAACCTAACATTCGTTAAAACATAATATGTTATAATCAGCAATTTCATGTTGAAATTCGGCGTCGGCGAATTTTCTTATCAAACCTTTAGAAATGTTCCAAGAACATACTTTTAATGAATATTTAACGGTTTCTTTTCTGTTTGTATTCGTATTATCCCCCGCTAATTCCTATTCATCGTATAAAACTCCCTCAACGAATAACTTGTCCTCAACCAAGTACGCAGTCTTCTTTTCTTTTCGTTTTTCCAATATTACCGGTATTAACTTTTTTTCGTTTGGCTAACACTTCTTGTGGATATTGTGGACTAATTCCGAAATCTGACCCCTTTAGTCTTTTTGATGACTTTCGTACCATATCGCGGTCACTGTACTTTGAAAATTTTACCACTATGGCCTAGGTCTACTTTTTCCGACCTTTTTTTACCAAGTCTGTACGCTTTTTCTAATTTAAGGTTCGTTTTGGCATTTTCAATTTTCAATGTTTGTTCACAGAAGTCTAAAATTATGTCTAAACAGTTTTCTTGTATGTTTTTCTTTCCTTCTCCGATATTACCTTCATCTACATTACCCTGAGCTCCGTTCGCCTCCATTTCTACATTAACTATTTTTTCTTCAATTGAAAAAAAAACCAAAAGATTGTTACTCAAGTTTTGCGCCTCAACACCTGCTAATCTCTCCTTCACTGAATTACTGGGAGTTTTTGATACTTCAAAACTTTTTGTCAGAGTTTGAATTTTAGCTTTTATCGATTTGTGTTCATCTTTAATGTCATACATGCAGCACTATGTTCCAATACACTTATTCTTTCTTCACATGTAATTATTTCGGTATCGACATTGCTAAAGTTCCGTTCAAAATTATTCAATCTGTGTTCAATAGAATCCAATTTATTGAGTTTGATTTCAATATTGTCAACTTTACAACATAAAGTTTTAAGCATTAACTCAATATCACACGTATTTTGAAGCTGCTGTGGTTTGTGAAAGGATGTGGGTACTGTTGGAACTGTTGTACAGGTGAAAAAGGATATTCCACATTTAGAGTACTGGACTGATTGGCGTGTATTGATTGTAACCTTGATTCATAGTACTAACTTGATCGCTCTTTCTATTAACTGTATTGTTTGTAAACAAAAAACTGTCTGATGTAGAATTTCCTGATGAATTATTTCCTTTATCTGGTGTCGATCGCTTCAGTTTCTTGTTTCTTCTTCGTTTTGGCATAACTTGTGTCAAGATAGAATATCCAACACAATCATAATAAATGCTGTATAAATCCAATTAATTTAACTTTTTCAAGAAGATTTCACTGCCACCATACTGACGCATGCGTAATATCTTCTCTTGTGTTTGTCGGTGATTTAGTTTCCATGCACTATACGTTTACTGAATGAATTCTAATTTATATAAAAAGTGTCATTAGCTCAATTAAACAAACACATAAAATGTCAAACTAGCACACAAAATTTCGATGTACATGTTCTGATAACGTTTATAGGGTACGTGTTTCTGGAGAAAACTAAAAACATTAGATGACTAAATTATCTGCAAATATTCTTCAAACAATTCTATTTCTTTCTAATCAAAACTTGTAAAATCCTTCAAAATATATATTTTAACTGTGTTAAATATTTGAAACCAATAGCAAAAGGTTAAGACTGTACATCCATTAGACAGAAAACAAACGATACAAAAATAAGAAGAAGGGGTCAACAAACACGCCCATAAATTGCTTGATCCCTACTACACAAATATTACACCCAATTTGATAGTCAAACATTTTTTTTTCTAAGCATAAATTGCGTTGCGTGAGATATATAAGTAATATTTTTTGTTGTCCCCTTTGTAATCATATGTCAAATCAGCACCTGCTTGTGGATGACATGAGAACAGAAAGTGCGGAAAATATTAAAGGATCACACAAAACTCGTAAGTTCAAGAGAAACTGACAATGCCAAGGCGAAATCCTGTCTCACGAATTCTCTTTAAAAATGGTGCATTCTTGAGTATTGATATATTGATATTGAAATTTCCATGTTATTGATATATACTCTATTAGGGTCACCAAACTTCTTGTTTTTATTCTTATAAATAGTATATATATATATATATATAACGTCTGAATATTAGTCCACACGAGGGCGCTGGATCGTTACGAGTAACGATACAGTAACATGTACTACCCAATAAATAAATAACGTAAGTACGTCTGAACCAGTGACAACACTACGACAAATTATATCCATCGGATTATTGGCTGAAAACACATTCTGTATAAATAATAAATAAATAATTCGTCTGAATATCAGCAAAATAGTGTAAGATCTGTAAATTTGCGGAGTTTTATATTCTGTTCAATAGGAGAATGGCATAGTAACGTCGTGATTGCATTGTACATCAAATTCTTAATTTCAAAGTCTCTATATATAACATGTACATTTGAAATGATTCAAACAGTAAACACAAATTCGTTTACTCCTGTAAATTTTATATAAAACGGAAAATGTATTGACATAAAAGATAGTTTCAAATAAAACCATGTCTAAGACAGTTTTTGAGAAAATACAATTAAAACATTAAGAGCTGTATCGGATAAAAATCGACCGAGTGCAATTGCGTGTATATATATATGTGCATGTATGTAAGACTCAATTTCAGACTTTGTTTGATTTTGGAACATTCAAATACGAAAAACAAGATGAATTTTGGACTGTTAGTAGGGTTCTCAGTTTTCAAACACTTACAGACTTTCTGTAGATTAACAGATGTATAGATATACATTTGCATAAGATCGATTTCTATCCGACGTAGCTCAATATTTTGATACATTTATGTACTTCTTTCTGAAGAATATTTAATTCTATCTTTCCCCAGAATTATAAAATTTCGTGCATCTTTTTTTCATATATATTTTCTTCTCTAATGGGTAAATCAACTTTGCATATTTCTTAAACATCCGTTAGATTGACCTTTTTCGTTTATTATCAAACAAAAATCTAACTGACAAACGCCGACCGTCGAAACAGAATTGCGTCCATACGGAAACAATTGCATGACTTTATGCATTGTTACTCTTCCTTTGTGACGTTTTCCGTTGGAATTTGAAATCAAGGGCCTATCCCTTGGCACTCAACGGTAGTTTACCCCCCAAAAAAACGTGGCACTCTAAGGGTTAAGGAGCATTGATCAATATTTAGCTTTTGTAGTTTAGTCCCATTTTCAGTTACCATAAGGAATGATATGCGGTGTATAGAAATTCAATACATGTTAGGTCTCTCATGATGTCTGTCAGACAGTTTGCATCTGACTGTGATCCCATTTTCACGGTTCATTGGTAACTTTTAAGTTTTTTGGGGTTTTGTCTCCTTTTGAGGTAGTATAATAAATAGGTAATGGTATCTGATTTATCAAAAGATTGTAAGGTGTACATGTCTGTCTGACAGGTGTCATTTAACTTGAGCTTACTTCATAGTAGATATCTTCCTTGGGTGGTCTGTTTTTTATGCATCAACTATATGTGATACGTCAATAATATTGTTTTGTGAAATGATTGTAAGATGTATCATATGTCTATCTGGTAGTTTTCATCTTATCATGACCTCAACTTACAATGATAGACTCAAATTTCAGTTTTCGATGAGGTTTGTTTCTAAAATACTATAAGCGGTGGAAAGTTAACAATGTATGCTAAAAAATGATAAGGTCTGAATTATTTTTTTTCATCTTGACCAATGTTAATTTTATGTGAAACGTTTAAAACATTTTTTTTTATTTAGATTAGACCGTTGGTTTTCCCGTTTGAATGGTTTTACATTTTGAAGTCCTTTATAGCTTGTTGTTCGGTGTGAGCCAAGGCTCCGTTTTGAAGGCCGTACCTTGACCTATAATGGTTTACTTTTATAAATGGTTATTTGGATGGAGAGTTGTCTCATTGGCACTCATATCACATCTTCCTATATTTATAATAATGATAAAATCACGTGTTATTTTACCTTTGACTTGATCTGGCCACGGTTGAAGATTATTTGAAAACTCACCATACCCCCATGGCAATCTTTCAACAATGTCTTTTTTTTCTGATGCTGTTTTTTTTAATTTGTTCAAGTTGATAAGATTTGATTTGATATTCAAATGGACAAACTTTAACAATAAATGAACTTATAATATAAAAAAGAAGATGTGATATGATTGCTAATGAGACAACTCTCAAAAGAGACCAAAATGACACAGAAATTAACAACTATAGGTAATCGTACGGCCTTCAACAATAAGCAAAGCCCATACCGCACAGTCAGCTAGTAAATGCCCCGAAATGACAATGTAAAACAATTCAAATGAGAAAACTAATGGCCTTATTTATTTTAAAAAATGAACGAAAAACAAATATGTAACACATAAACAACCGACAACCACTGAATTACAGCCTCACTGGTACCTTTGACAAGTATTTGCAGGAATTATTTTACACCGTAACATACTACAATAGTACATGCATCTTAAATTACTGTAATCTTACATCGAGACATGTTAAAGAAATATGCTCAGTGGTGTTGTTAAATTACTGGACTCTTACATCGAGACATGTTAAAGAAATATGCTCAGTGGTGTTGTTAAATTACTGGACTCTTACATCGAGACATGTTAAAGAAATATGCTCAGTGGTGTTGTTAAAATGTTATCATTAGTAAGTTACTTGCATTGCATTGCTATTACTTTTGCGTGCAACAAATCTTCCATTTCCGTCCTCCTATTAATCGGATTTGCGTGCATTTATTTTACAGGTGGCCTCAGAAGTAGATTTTGAGGTGGATAAGTATGTTTTATTAAATAAAAGCACCTTATCTGGAAATAATAATCGTTAAATTAGAAAAAAATGATATTCACTCAAACAAGTTTGCTATAAGCTGTTACGTTACGGGTTCTCGCATGATCTCTTTATTTATCTATCAACAGTTCAATAAGACAATTTTATACTAGTAATTAAGAATAACAAGTGAGTTAAAAATGAATACACGCAAACGTTACAAGTGTCAAGTCAGGTTTCATGCCTGGAGATTCTACAATTAACCAACTGTTACACATAACAGATTTTTTTAGCAAAGCTCTTGACTTGGGAAAAGTGATTCGTGTTGCCTTTTTTCTTTTATAAATAAGTCGTGCTTTTCATCGGGTTTTAAAATAATTGATAAGATAACACCCAGAATGCACGTATTTCATTTCAATTCAAATTGAAAAGGAAGCATCTACAAACTGTATATTCAAGTTCTTATCCGACCTTTATTTGAACATGCAGGTATTGTTTGGAACAACATTCCAGACTATCTAAGTGATTAACTAGAGAACCCCTTTGTTTTTACAATACTTCATTTATATTTATTTATGTCCTATGTATGATTTTTGATTAAATATATTTAAAGTAAAAAGTGCTGACGATAATTGAATTCCGATGTAAATCATTTGTAGTTTGAACTTCATGGGTGGAGTTAACTATAGCCCAGGTGATCAATATGCTAGTCATTACAGATTTCAATGGTAATAGAATATAGAAGGAAAAGGGAATGAAAAGAAACGTGTACCGAAATATTTCAATGTCAATGATTTAAAACAAAATAAGGGATCAATGAGAGAAAATCTCTACTACTGAAAGACACATGGACGTCTTAGAGAGAATACAATTACATTACGAAGCCATCAATCTTATCGTTCATTTTTCATCGAAAAGGTGTATTAAATTTACAAAACTCGAGCTTCTTTTCCAAAGAATCACCGATATACTGCCTACGGGATCAACGGAGATGCACAAATAAATCAATATTTCTAGGTATTTTTTGTATTTTGTTGTTATGATTTTTCAAAAAAGATACCTGTTTATTCCAAGAATCTCCTGTTTACAATTTCCTCATTTTCCCAGGATGCAAACGGGGGATTCCCGTTCACATTTAAAACCAACTATCCGGGAACGAGAAGGCTGATATAATAATACTTTTTATTCTTTTATATGACAATAAATGAAAAAGAACATCTTTCTAGAATATAATACTTGTAATGAATAATATAACATTATAACATTATCCAGTGCATCTCTAAACCATGGGTTAACTCAT
Source organism: Mytilus galloprovincialis (assembly GCA_037788925.1). Classification (NCBI taxonomy): domain Eukaryota; kingdom Metazoa; phylum Mollusca; class Bivalvia; order Mytilida; family Mytilidae; genus Mytilus; species Mytilus galloprovincialis. Next base: position 72,849,495 of record CM075342.1, on the reverse strand, counting down.
TCAAATTAATGAGACACAAAGAGTTACCACATAACATCGGGACTATTATCTCCTACAAGGTTTGTAATTATCATATGAAATAAAGTAATGTGTTTATTTTGTCTTTGTCTATTCTATTATTAGATACATAACAGTGTACATATTTTAGATTTGTTATCAGGTACAATATCCAAAGATTCAAAATATCTGTAGCAGACATTTATATCTCATCTTATCTGATTTTGATTCTTATTTTCCACAAGTACCATTTTCTCAAAATGACAAAAAAGAGATTTACAAATAGAGTGTGGTTCGATTGACGATTGCTATCTCCAAAAAGCATAAAATGTTTTAAATTTTATCATCTAATTGAACATTCCATAATGTGAAAATAAATATATTTGATTTTACTAACGATTACTTCGAATATTTCTATGTAAGATATTAATAGAATTAGGACATCTCTAAAATTTGATAATGACTGGAAGATTTCGTTTGTGATCAACCTAGCGCGTCGATGAGTCCTGCAATTTCAATAAAAAGTTGCTTTGCTACATCGGGAGAGTCCATTGCATCAAAATCATCCACGTTTAAGCCCATCAAAGGTATTAATTGTTTTGTTTCGACAAACAGTCGCTGAAGGGGGGACTGAAGGGTTGATTTCCCGGGAGACCACAATGAATTCATGTACTACCATTACAGAGAGAAAACATCTCCATACATATGTCGGTGTAGCTGGTATAGAAGAAAGTTGACAATGGGGAATGTTTTAAAGATTCAACAGCCCAACCAAAATATAAGTCAATCCACGGCCACCAATGGGTCTACAACACAGTCAGAAATCTCATACCCAGAGGCAGGACCCGAAACACAATGTGCACTTGATCAAGGACAATGAACGCCATTCTATACTCCGAATTATATAGATGCCTGTGCACATAAGATGTCTGCCTGTTGAATTGTATTTACGTATAATGTCCTTGTACCGATGATAAAATTTTGTTTAAAGTTTTGACAGGTTTGAGATTCGAAAGTCTTTGTTATCATTTTTCAGTTATACAAAGGACGTACTTATAATTGTTAACTTTAAATACATTGGGACTTGAATGGAGAGTTGTCTCATTGACACTCATACCACGTCTTGCGTCTGGCGTACTAAATTATAATCCTTGTATCTTTGATAACTATTTACACCACTGGGTCGATGCCACTGCTGGTGGACGTTTCGTCTACGAGGGTATCACCAGCCCAATAGTCAGCACTTCTTTGTTGACATGAATATGAATTATAAGGTCATTTTTATAAATTTCCTGTTACAAAACTTTATTTTTTCGAAAAACTAAGGATTCTCTTATCCCAGGAATAGATTACAATAGCCGTATTTTGGCACAACTTTTGCAATTTTGGGTCCTCAATGCTCTTCAAATTTGTACTTGTTTGTCTTTATAACTATTTTGATTTGAGCGTCATTGATGAGTCTTTTGTAGACGTAATGCGCGTCTGGCGTACTAAATTTTAATCCTGGTACCTTTGATAACTATTATTAATATATATATATATATAAAGTGCCTAGAAAATCAACCTAACGATGTTAGAGTAGATTTGATTCGTAACTTCCTCCCCGGCGCCGGGGCTGGAACCTGTACTTTATTTTCTAACTTCAACGACAACACCGCCTAGCATTGCGCAGAGACCTTATCCCCTCCTTTAACTCTAGCTTATAAAAATAAGCTTTCGTTTCGGGAGGTGTTACCTTCTTGTAGGAATTAAACGAGGATCTCTGATACAATACACGAAGTATTTATTTTTAGTGTACAGAAATGATCATCTACTCATCTCTTGAGTATAATTGCAGGATGCTAATCTATTTTTAGAAGCATACAATCACTGTAAATAAATATATGTATATGTCTGCCTGTGTGTAGTGACAACTGCAAATTATACCTTGTCCATCGGATTTCTTATGATTAAGAAATACCAGGCCTTAGAATATGTATAAAGTGCCTAGAACATCAACCTAACGATGTTAGAGTAGATTTGATTCGAATCTTCCTCCCCTATAAAAACGACCAACCAGCAAATTTACTATGTACCGGATCGTCTAGAATAGGCGATACTATGCAGATAAGGAAACAATTATATCAGTCTAAGATTTACACAACGGTACTGATATAAGATGTTATAATACGAAAATGTTGTTATTAAATCGTGTTAAATATATATATATATTTCAATTTATATATTTAGACAGAACATGGACATGAAAATGCAGGCGGAGACCTATCATTTCTTTTTACTGATGAATGTAGTAGAAATACTTGTACTTGTCAATGGACAATATTATTCGAAATGTCAACAACCAGAAGTGATTACATTTATCAAAGATCCTATTCTAACCGACAGCTGTGACTCGGTCTTATATGGGAGTATAATGTGCAATAGTATACGTGGATGCGATATGTTCAAAATGACAATGAACACATGTATATTTCACAGAAGCAATGCTGGGTGTACTGAAATCGGCATACATAATACGAGAATGTTTAAAAAGAGTAAGTTGATATTTAAAATCAAAGGGGAGATTATAATAAATACATTTTTTGGCCATTCGAATAGAAAGTACAAATGAATTACAAACCTATCATTTTACATGAAATTCGTTTAGATTTTCAAACCAATCATGATACAATCGGTCAGTGCTTCTAACTACCTATCTTACTACTTTCAAAGAACTTGTTATTAATTTTTGTAATAAATTATATGAAAATAATGGTATAAATTATTTTAGGAGAGTAAAAATTCTTAAGAGATTTTAGATAAGATACGTGCTTTTGATGGTCCTTTTAATTCTGTTGACCGTTAGGATTTTCTACTCTCTATACTTCACTTCCAAACAAATCTCAAGAAAAAGTCATACTTAATTAAGTAGTCTTTTGAAAAATGTCATTGCAAATCTATTTGCTGTAACTCCAACAAAACCTTTTGTGTAATGAAAAAAGAAAAGTATGCTAGATACAAGTACTAGAAATTATATGTTTTAGTTAAATCTCTTAATATACTACCGAAATTTACCCATGGGAATTTACTTTAAATATATCCAACATAAACAGCAGTTGTTGTCCTTTTCTACAGACATTTTCATTTCAAAAGGAATATTCCATACTAAAATTTACGACAAAAGAGACGATTTTTCTTTCTCTTTGTTAAGTTTTCTTTATTAGACGGCGATATTCTTTTAGCTGCATCATGTTTATATACCCCTATTCGTTCGTTATCTCCGTGTATTATATTACATAGATTTTAACGATCGCAATCAATGCATCACTGGTAAATTATTAGGTCAGTGATTTCGTTATCATACATTATGAGTTTGACTCTCCTTCTTGTATCTTTCGTTCCTCTTATACTTTAACCATTTACCAAATTCTGTCATATATACAACGATTTGATTAGTAAATTTGGCTGTACATGTAGAAAACGGTAATTCACATCCTATATTTTACAGTTATATTAAACGGTAATTAATATGTCTCCTTTTCGAATGGTTATTGGGATAATACTAAATCCCTGGGATGTGTTTTAGTTGATTTTAGATTAAAATTGACACTCCGTAAATTTTATGGACACCATCACGAATTGGTGGATCCATATGATTTCTCTTTAACCAAACTAGCTAAGGACATTTTTATCACATGGTAGATTGTGGTTTGTCATTATGTCATCTAATCTTTTAATTACCAAACATGACTTATTCCCGATTGTGACTGTTTTGCTGAATGTGAAATCGCATTACTATAAGACGTGTTTCTGTACTTGTTGATCCCAAATTCATGTATTTAGTTTACATGTTTAATGTTATATTTGTAATTCTCATCGGATTTTGTCAAAAATGTTGACGTCTTTTTATTATATTTAGGTGTTACGGATAGAAAAATTTATCACCGCCTTTATTAATTATATTAAATTTTGTACGATTATTTACGTTTGAAGTTGGATTCATAACAAACTGGACATATATATATATATTATAGTTAATTGTTATTAATAAGTATTGCAATATGCATTTTGTTTAAATGAATTATCAGTATTTAGTTCTAATATAATCTTAAATCAATCCTAATTCTATCTCACTTTGATAGTTTTTCATATGTGACGTCATGCTGTTTCTAAATTTCATAAATTCAAATGTGGCATAACGTTTGTGCCTTTTCGCCATCGTATGTGACGTCACATTTTTTTAATTACGTTGACGCCTGGACTGATTCGGGTGTGTCTATTCTGTGTTAAACTTTAATAGCATTATGTATTCGGGTTTAGTTTTCTGTAATTAGTTAATACTTCAGTTTCATTATGTATATCTCTTTCATATTCATTTGTTAAAATTTACTGTTTGCAATAGCATGAATTGTTCTATATAATAAGGATGTTCTTATCCCGGGCATAAAAACAATGCCGTATTTGGCAAAACCTTTTCAACTTTTTATCTTCAGTGCTGTACAACTTTGTACCTTTTTCACTTTCGATCTTTTATATCTGGGCGTTATGTATTCGGGTTTAGTTTTCTGTAATTAGTTAATACTTCAGTTTCTTTATGTATATCTCTTTCATATTCATTTGATAAAATGTACTGTTTGCAATAGCATGAATTGTTCTATATAATAAGAATGTTCTTATCCCGGGCATAAAAACAATGCCGTATTTGGCGAAACCTTTTCAACTTTTGATCTTCAGTGTTGTACAACTTTGTACTTTTTTCACTTTCGATCTTTTATATCTGGGCGTCACTTGTAAGTCTTGTGTGGACAAGGCGCGTTTTTGGCGTATTGAATTTTAAACCTGATGCTTTTTGTTATCTATTAATCATGTTTTTCTTTGTCTAATATGTTCTATTAATTTGTATTGTAGTCCTGTAATATTATGTTGTCATTTTTGTGTTATATTTAACTTTGCCATTAAAGTGCGAGGTTTGGCATGCCACAAAACCAGGTTCAACCCACCACTTTTATTCCCCTTTAAAAGTGTCCTGTACCAAGTCAGGAAGATGGCCATTGTTATATTATTGTTCGTTTCTGTGTGTGTTGCATTTTAACGTTGAGTCGTTTGTGTTTTCTCTTATTTTTTAGAAATTGAGATAAGACGTGGCACGGTACTTGTCTATCCCAAATTCATGTATTTGGTTTTCATGTTATATTTGTTATTCTCGTGGTGTTTTGTCTGATGCTTGGTCCGTTTCTGTGTGTGTTACGTTTCGGTGTTATGTCGTTATTCTCCTCTTATATTTAATGCGTTTCCCTCGGTTTTAGTTTGTTACCCCGATTTTGTTTTTTGTCCATGGATTTATGAGTTTTGAACAGCGGTATACTACTGTTGCCTTTATTTAGTCTCTGATGCATGAATTTTTATTATTAATTGTTTTTGGCTTTTAACAAGCTGTCAGTAACTGCGAGTACTCTCAAATCATATTTTCTTGTTAATTCGACCTGTTGATACTGTTTATAATGCTTTTTTGTTATTTTACATAAATATGGATCTTGTCTATATACCAGCTTTGATTATTTGGAATATCTTCTAATTTTCACTTATTCCTACTACATTTGTATAAACTTCAAAATTAACCTGTATTATTAAAACCGGTTTTTTTTAAGTGATTATTTTCGAAGTGTTTAATATTTCGCAGTGGTGTCTTTTCATGGCGCATGACTTTGTTAGGACCTGTTTGTCTGCTTTTTGGTCTTGAATGTTTTCCCCTAATATTGTATTTACTGTGCATTTGCATTCAGATATCACAGATCAAATTTATTCGTTCATAGTGTATTAATTTACGTTTTTTGATTGAGTTAAGCCTGCCAATTGATATTTTATCGTGTGTTTTTCTATGTTGTGATGTTATGCTATTGTTTCAGAAAAATGGAGAAGGTTTGGTACCATTAAAACGTTTAATCCCGCTGCAAATGTTTGCACCAGTCCTAAGTCAGGAATCTGATGTACAGTAGTTGTTGTTTGTTTATGTAATTTATACGTGTTTCTCGTTTCTCGTTTTTGTATATAGATTAGACCGTCGGTTTTCCCGTTTGAATGGTTTTACACTAGTAATTTTGGGGCCCTTTAAAGCTTGTTGGTCGGTGTGAGCCAAGACTCCGTGTTGAAAGCCGTGCATTGACCTATAATTGTTTAATTTTTTTAAATTGTTATTTGGATGGAGAGTTGTCTCATTGGCACTAACACCACATATTCCTATATCTATAAATACACATCCACGTTTATTACATATTCAGAGAGTGCTTCATCTATACATAACATGATATATATATTTATTATAAGGTTAGATCCAAACGATCCTACTGCCTGTCGATACTTTTCCTTGAAATTAACATTTTACAACGATACATTTTCTTAATGTGCTAAATACTCTGTGCACTTCTCTTCGTCATATCTTCTTAAATATCTGTATCCATATTGTTTGACTAAAACATTGTATTTATAACGCTTCATCAAAACCGATTTATTTTCTTAATTGGATTCAAAAAAATTGTTAACACTATTAAAACTTTTTTGTACAGCTTGTACAGCTACTGACATACGATGTTTAAATTCAAACAATATGGAAACAGGTACTAAATATATGACGGAGACATATGCACAATGTAATAAGCATCATAATGCAATGTATTGTTATAAAATGTAAATTTGAAGGCAGTGCAAGAAAACCGATAAAAAGAAGAAACCAGAGTGAATAGTCTATATATCGGTAGACATAGCTAATTGCCGATATACGCCCACCGTTTCGTTCTAGAACAACCCAAAGCTTTGCCTATTCATGTTACATTTATATGTTCCTCGACACGTATGCTTAACGATTTGTATTGAAGGTTACAATTGTAGCAAAATGAACTGTAGTTTAATTGAATTTTTATTTTTTGTTGAACCAGTTGAATTTTTATGTGGCCATCGATGTGTAATACTTGTTGCTGGACGTTAACCAATATCCAACTAGTCTACAATGATACAATACAATCAATGTATTTTTATCAATCATTTACCTACAGAAAAAGACTTTTGAATATAAATACATTTAATTTAGTGTTATTGTAATTTTTCTTATCGAAACAAAAATGTTATAAACCGCTCCAAGTTATAGAATGAAATTCAAAACAGTGTGACTGTGGCCATTGATTGACACATTAAATTCCTCCATTGACTGGGACAATTTACGTGAACGTTTGTCTGTAACGACCACATGTCTATGTCAATTCGTTCTTTCCACCATTTTCTACATTTGAAAATGCCTGTACCAAGTCAGGAATATGACAGTTCTTGTCAATTCGTTTTTGATGCGTTTTGTTATTTGATTTTGCCATGTGATTATGGACTTTCCGAATTGATTTTCCTCTAAGTTCAGTATTTTTGTGATTTTACTTTTTATAGTTCTTTTACACAATCCGAAAAATCATAAAGGAAAACTAAATGTACGAATGGCATAAATATATATTCCAATCGAAAGAAATGTTGCTATGGAAAAAAACTTTTCCATGGTACGAAAAAGGAGCTTCTTTTAAGTTAGAATTTCCCTGTGGAGCAAACAATTTATAAAAGTTTCCACGGGAAATTGTAGTATCCAAGGGAACTTTAAGTTTGCCATTGGAAAAATCCTTTTTTTTTAGGGAACTTCAAATTTTTCCATGGGGAGTTCTACTATACTAATGGGAATTCTTGAATTTCATATTAGAATTGTACTTTTTATGTTAACAACCATCTGAGGGAAATAAAAATATTTCAATATCACTACCCAAGCTACAGAAAGAATCGCTAATGTCAGTCTTTTACCAAGCTGCAGGTTTTATACTATAAATTTAACATGCTCTTGTCATCAGTTGCATGTTTTGTTTGTGTAACTGAACAATCCATCCAACTGTTTAACCTATCGTCCTTAAGCAAAGAAACAAATTCCTATAATTTTACTTTTCACCACAATCAATGTTCATGCAATTTGTCTGATAGAACTGATACCTTCGTTATACCTTTCTTTTGTAAGGTTTGGTGACCGAATCACTGATGTCTGCTGTAAATTACGTCACTTTCACATATAGAAAAATAACACATACTTGGAGGTTATAAGTAATTTACTGCATAGCGCCAAGTAAACATTGTTTCAATTATGGAAGTAAAAGGAAATATAATACTTCAATGTTTGAATTAAGGGATTTTATATTTATAGAAATGTTGAAATTTGTTAACCGTGATCAGTTTTAATTTCCAAGAATTTTTCATCCATGAAATAATAAATTTATTCATATACAAATTTAGTTCCTCGCATTGCTACGTATGTATGCATCTGTGAACTTAAATTTCAAGTTTAGGTAAATTAAGAAAACCAATTTCGACAGTTTTATTTTCATTTGATGTGGGAAAAAATAAGTGATCATAAAATCATATATACATACAAACAAATTTTACAGTTTGAAAACATACACGAATGTATTAACTAACTAAAATTACAATATGCGAAATTAAAGATCTTATCTTTCAGTTGCTTGTCGAGCCGGTTGGTCACTTACAAGTAATATATGCTACATTCAGACCACGCAAACTGTCACATGGAATGAAGTACAGGTAATATATGTATAAATGAATTAAGAAACGATAGAACTTTTGCATCTACATACCATAATATGTATCTCAATAAATTGATCTGAGCGTCACTGATGAGTGTTATGGAGACGAAACGCGTGTCTAGCGTATTAAATTATAATCCTGGTACCTTTGATTACTTTTTTATAAATAAAAAACATCTGTATTCGCGTTTTCTGAGATCTTTGATAATGTAATACATGTAATGCTATAAAAAAAACTGCGCATACTATGAAGATATTATATGAGACTTTTGAGTTTATTGCACAGCATTTAATGTTTCTTTTAAAAACATTCAACATTTTAATTGATACGGAACGAATAGGAACTTCTCATATTGTAAACTTTCTATCGTTGTATACTGTTGTGTTCTCGGGAATGTGTTTTGTAAATCTTGTCATTGTGCTACTGCCTCATTGGCGTATACCACACATCAACACTACGGTTGCCACATGTGGAGCATGATCCTTTCCCTTCATGAGCACCTGAGATCACCCCCAGTTTTTAGTGGAGTTCGTGTTGCTTAGTCTTTAGTTTTCTATGTTGTTTTTTGTGTACTATTATTTGTCTGTTTGCCGTTTTCATTTTCAGCCATGACGAGTCCGTTTATTTTTGATTAATGAGTTTGATTGTTCCTCTGCTATCTTTTGCCCCTCTTTTAATATTTAAACACAAGCGTTTTAGTGTCACTTGTAGCTGCACAGATGTTATCTGTCACAGGGCAATGACTTCGAAATATTCTTTTTTTTTTTACAACTTTCGGATAACTGTAAACTGTCAGAAATGCATTCGAGATATAGTTTACCATACAGTTTTCAATAAATTTCTTTTCGAAATGGTATACTTGTACAACCGTTGATCGGCGCAAGGCTGATATTAATATTTTTATAAAATGACCTGTACCAAGTCAGGAAAATGACCATTGTTACATTATAGTTCGTTTCTGTGAGTGTTACATTTCGGTGTTGTGTCTCTGTTTTGTCGTAGTTTGATACGTTTCCATCAGTTTTATTTTGTAACCCGGATTCGTTTTTTCTCTATCGATTTAAGAATTTTAAACAGCGGAATACTACTGTTGCTCTTTTTTTTTGGATATGTGAACCTGACAAGATATAAAACACGAGAGCGCTTGCAATTCGTCAATTAGAAAACATTTCCAAGGGACATTACTCCTGCATACGCTAAATAAGATATGTGATCTAGACCTCTGATTGACATTCAATACTTAATTGTTTTACATTGTCATTTCGGGGCCTTTAATAGCTGACTATGCGGTATGGGCGTTGCTCATTGTTGAAGGCCGTACGGTGACCTATAGTTGTTTATTTCTGTGTCGTTTGGTCTCTTGTGGAGAGTTGTCTCATTGGCAATCATACCACATCTTCTTTTTTGTTTATATTAGATACTTTTTCTACAAGAAAAGTAACCTTGTGAGTGTTTACACTGAAATGCTGAATGCAAATTGTTAATAAAATATTAAAGTGATAAATTGTCCTTATAATAAAGTGGATACATTTACAATCTTATTTAATTAGAAATCCTGCCTGAACTTGGAAGAAGTCGCCGCGGAATTTTACAGTTCAGAAGAAATGGACGATGCCCTAACAGTTAGCACAAGTAAATGTATTTCATATCAAGTGCGTTAAGCATCTGATTGTCTGTCTACGCCTTTATATATCACTTATATAAACAGAAACATGTCCATCAATGAAACATGTGGTAAACTCAAACTTTACCAATGCACAGTTTTGTGAGAATGTTATAATGTAGAAGTTAATTTAGATACACTTTGTATTTTTTAAATCAAAAACAAGAAAAAAGGTGTTTATTTATAGCTATAATTGAATATACCCTATACACAATTGAGGAATCAACTTGTATCAGATGTATTGATTGCATTGCTAACTTTGCCCGCATATAAATGTGAACCATGTCAATAAAAACAAATTATGAAATAGACAACATATAATTTCTTTTGTATGTAATTCCTCTGATTCATGACAACTACGCTTTTTTGTCAATTCCTTGCATATCCTCATCAGCATTTTAGAATTTGCATACATTTGAAAGACAAATCAATATGAGACGTGACCATTGTTGTTAAGGTAAACTACTAGTCGAGTTATAACTAGCAGAGTGGAGTCCTACAAAATCCCAAGGAAACTGTCATTGTGTTTGTATCGGAGTTTTCCGAGTCATCCGATCGACGGTTGTCACAAGGAGTTAAAATATCTGTTTAATTACAGAAGTTTCTTTGTTCATACTTTAACTGAACTTAGTGCAAACATAAACTTTTGTCTTATTGTGATTAATATTGCATGATTGTGTTAGTTGATGACTATAATGTTTATGGTTACAAATAATAAATTATTTTTATGTTAGTATGTCGTCATTAATTTTTACTGTTGTCAAAAGACATGGTTTGAAAACTATATTTCATCGTACGTCAGTTAAACAAGATGTAGTGTTCTGTAAAACAAAAGTCACATAACAAACTGATCAAAGGAGCCAGACTTATAGTACGCAAGACGCACCTTATTCTACACAAGAATCTGCAGTGGCGCCAAAATCTAGACAGTTGGAATTCGGAAGATCAATCGACTTAAAAACAAACATTTCAAAGCATGATAAGTCATTACAGACAAATATCTAAAACGAAAACTAGCTCTCAAATTGGCTGTGCAGATATTTCTGTTTCGTGTTTTTACAGGTAACGTGCATGTAGGTGGTTCTCTACAAAATGGTGTTTTCCTTTGGGATGGTTCTCAGCAACAAATTGATAGTGCACTCTGGATGCCTAATGAACCAGTTGATGGAGACTGTGTGCAATTATCGAAGGAATTTAGGGGTCTTGATGCATTGTATTGTTGGTTCTACAATCCTGTTTTGTGTCAGCAGGTAATAAATATGTCTCAGTTAAAAATAGATATTGCCTGTTGCAAAAAACATGGACTGATGGACAAAGTTCAATTTGTCACTAGTGAAATGCTTGGTACACAAAAAATACGATTAATTGCCATTCGTGTCACCAGGATTTCCCTCTTTCCAAATAAAGTAAAATGTAAAGAGAGTTACAAGAAATTAAGGCATTTTTTCTTTTTCATAATATTGATTCTAAAATTAGAAGCCTGAAAGATATTCTAAGAACCTGTTCTTTTCTTTCTAAATAGATAATTGTTTATTCTAAAACATTTGATATTTACAATTTTCTCAGTTGCCCACAATACAGATTAAGGATCCCCATTAACAATTAAACCTACTGCCCACAGTACAGATTAAGGATCCCCGTTAACAATTAAACCTCCTGAACTAGAAGATTAAGGATCCCCGTTAACAATTAAACCTACTGCCCTAAAAGATTAAGGATCCCCGTTAACACTTAAACCTACTGCCCTAGAAGATTAAGGATCCCCGTTAAGAATTAAACCTACTGCCCTAGAAGATTAAGGATCCCCGTTAACAATTAAACCTACTGCCCTAGAAGATTATGGATCCCCGTTAACAATTAAACCTACTGCCCTAAAAGATTAAGGATCCCCGTTAACAATTAAACCTACTGCCCTAGAAGATTAAGGATCCCCGTTAACAATTAAACCTACTGCCCTAGAAGATTAAGGATCCCCGTTAACAATTAAACCTACTGCCCTAGAAGATTAAGGATCCCCGTTAACAATTAAACCTACTGCCCTAGAAGATTAAGGATCCCCGTTAACAATTAAACCTATTGCCCTAGAAGCAGGCGGATAAAATATTCACAGTGTTGTTAAAACAGTTTAGTATTAATACATGAAAATATAGTAAAAAACTCATATCAAAAATTTCTTTTATAGGACAATAAATGAGACCACTGAACACCGTGACTATTCTCTCCTTTATTTTTTTCTAGGTTTAGCATGCCATTAAACCATGTTTAACCCAATATGATTTCTTTAAATATCCTTTACCAAGTCGGGATTATGGCAGTTGTTATCAAATAGTCGTTTCTTTGTGTGTTGGCGTTTGTTTTTGTTTCACTTCAGTGTTCCTTTGTTTTCTTCTTGTTGTTGGTGTGTTTATCTTGGTTTTAGTTTGTAACCCTTATTTCTCTCAATCGATTTATTGGTTTCGTCATATCTGTTTCGTTGTCTTAAATATTTGGCCTTCATGCTAATGAGGCTTCTGCTTTGACAAAACATGCGTTTTCCGTATTCTGTGATTAGTTTAACATAAAACATAAATAAAACAAGTCCATAACATAACAAAATGGTGAACTATAATGTATTTAAAAAATGATGTTATCTGTACTGTTTCGTTTTGTACAGACAATGTCAACAGACAATCGGCATTCCTATTACAATTACCTATGTCCCTCATCTTGGCGAATTGAACTTGATTCCTTTAAAACAGACTTAATACAGGAGTTTCCAGAAAAAAAAATAAAAACAAAGCTTGCATTAAATAAAGGCAACAGTAGTATACCGCTGTTCAAACTCATAAATCCATGGACAAAAAACAAAATCGGGGTAAAAAACTAAAACTGAGGGAAACGCATAAATATAAAAGGAGAACAACGACACAACACTACAATGTAACACACACAGAAACGGACCAAGCATCAGACAAAATCCCACGAGAATAACAAATATAACATCAAAACCAAATACATGAATTTGGGATAGACAAGTACCGTGACACGTCTTATCGCAATGTCAATTTACACTCAAAAATAAGAGAAAACAAACGACGCAACGTTAAATTGTAACACACACAGAAACGAACTATAATATAACAATTGCCATATTCCTGACTTGGTACAGGACATTTTTAAAGGAAAAAATGGCAGGTTGAACCTGGTTTTGTGGCATGCCAAACCTCGCACTTAAATGGCAATGTTAAATATAACATTGAAATGACAACATAATATATTAAAAGAGAGGCAAAAGATCCCAAAGAGGTATTCAAACTCACAAGTAAATAAAATCTGACAATAACGTGGCAAAAACGTGGATCAAAAGACAAGCAACAGTAAACAAAATACAAAGTAAAATCACAAAAATACTGAACTCAGAGGAAAATTCAAAAAAGAAAGTCCACAATCAAATGGCAAAATCAAAAGCTCAAACACATCGAACGAATGGATAACAACTTTCATATTCCTGACTTGGTACAGGTATTTTCTTATGTAGAAAATGATGGATTGAACCTGGTTTTATAGCTAGCGAAACCTATCACTTGTATGACAGTCGCATCAAATTCCATTATATTGTCAACGATGCGTGAACAAAACAAACAGACACAATAGGTAAAAATGTCAAAAATAGGGGTACAGCAGTCAACATTGTGTTATCATCTAATCACTATAAAAACAACAAATGTAACGAAGAAGCACAAAAAGGCATACATCAAATTTAACATCCTCATTTTGCTAATATTATACGATTTTATTATCTATGTAAAATCCACCCATAGAGGATGGAAGGTTTTAAGTACTGGTGTAAAAATGCGCGTTTGAAATTCGCACAGGTAGACATAAAATAATTTTGTCGTTCAAAGTATGACGGGATACATAAATCACGTAAAATAGATATAACAAAAACAGACTTAACAGTAATAGTAATAATAATAAATAAAATAATATGTGGTTCAAAGTATGACGGGATACAGAGTCACGTCAAATGTCACAACAAAGAGAGCTAAAGACTGAACAACACGAGTTCCACTAAAAACCGGGGGATCTCAAGTATTAGGATCTGCTAACAATGTTCTCTTCAGGAGTGAAATTAGATAAAAGACGTGCCTTTGAATGAAATCTTCTTTATTTATTTTTCTATGATCCACATAGGAAACTTATATTTGGAATAAATATCTCAATTATTTTACTTTTATACACATTTCATTTCGTTATCAATTTTAGGTATTTTTGTCATATAGCTCTTCAACGGTGTCGGTACTTACACATCCTCAGATTTCAAATGTTTGGCTTTGAGCGTTCCTGATTAAGGTAAATCAAGAAAAGCGCTTCGGACGCATTGAAATTATTTAACGTGTTGTTTTCAATTTTTTTCAGAGACTCTTTCGTTGGCTTTGACCTTGACAGATGATACAGAAAGACATATGTCACCTGCAGTGTTTAAATTTGTCGAAATGTTTTCATCTGTTGTATTCAGAAATCAATATTGTAATCATAGTTCAATACTTTAAGAATTATTTTCATGATAAATATAGTAAGAAGTCTTTTTATATTGTAATCTGCATAATGCATAGTGTATCGTCATCTGTGTTTTTTTATGACATGAAATAAGATTTATACATGTGATATGTTCAGGTTCAACAAATTAAGTGTCTATTAAATGTTGAATTAACTAAGCCCTAAGGGTTTTCTACCCCATTTAAAGATTGACTTAGCGGTACATGCATGAGTTTCTTATTATTAGTAATAGGATAACAATATTTGGTATATGCCTACCTTGCTATGTCCTCATGCCCATCAGACAGTTTTCACATGACCTCGACCTCATTTGATGAATCAATAAACGGTTAAGTTTAGGTTGTAAAGTGCATATCTCAGATACTATAAGCAATAAATCTAGAATATTTGGTGTATGGAAGGATTGTTATGTGTACATGTCGAAGTGGCAGATGTCATCTGACCTCGACCTTATTTTGATTGTTAAGTGGTTATATTAATTCTTTGTGTTTTTGACCTTTTTTTATACTGTTTGCAATAAGTCTACTATAATTTTTTAATAGAATGATTGTAAGTAAACTCATCATGAATAAAAGTGTAAATGTCCTACTGATAGTAGTCATCTGACCTTGACCTCATTTTGATGGTAAAGTGGTCAAAATTAAGTTTATGAGTTTGGTCTTTTTTATACTATATGTAATAGATCAACTTTATTTGGAGTATGGGTCTATTTAATGATGCACATGCCAGTCTCGCAGGTTGTCCTCATTAGTCGGTGTTAAGTGTTTGTGTTTTGGAGTTTTTCTTAAACTATCAGCAATAGATCAACTATATATGTTGAAGGATTGTAAGCTACATATGTCTGTCTGGCAGGTATCATCTGACCTTACCTACTTTTTCTGTTTCATTGGTCAATGTGAAGTGTTTATTGTTAAGTTTTTTCTTTGATACTATAAGCAACAAGTCAACGTTATCAAAGGCATAGAATGATTGTAAGTTGTATATGTCTGTCTAGGATGGATCATCTGACCTTGATCTCATTTTGGTGGTTCATTGGTCAATGTTAAGTTTGCATGGTTAATTTTGTTTCGTATTACTATAAGCAATAGGAAAATGGCAGTTGTTATCTTATAGTTCTTTTCTGTGTGTGTTGCATTGTCGTTTTGTTTTTTGTTGCACTTCAGTGTTTCTGTTGTTTTAGTATGTAACTCGGGTTTGTCTCCTCTCAATCGATTTATGATTTTCGAACAGCAATCCCAGTTTAAAGCCTAAAAGTCTAGTTTTTATCCAAATTTTATTTGCCTCTGACAGATTATATCTATGTAGCCTATTTTTTGAGAAAAAAAATAATCCTGAAATATGAGTATTGCTAAATACATTTTGATACATCCATTTCGTTAAATCTGAGAGATTTCTGTTGCAAATTGTTACAGTCTTATGTGGAATTGGTCATAACAGTTTATCTAAATACAAAGTCTTAGTGAGACCGTGTATATTTACGCCAAACATTTTTCATTTTAAGCTGAACAAATAGCTTTTGCAAAATACTCTACAAATTTTAAAGTTAATTGGTTTGATAAATGTAACAAAAATCTGTTGAAGTCGCTTCTGAAAGATCATTTCGTTATGAGATTTGAAATTTGTAATTTTTAGGAGATTAAATTATTTGATTTCACGAGGATAATATAAAAAGTAATGATAAGGTTGTCATTAAATGCTTTCATCTTATCAACAGTTTGAATAAATTAAAACCGTTGAATTTGATTGTTTTAGAAAAAAACAAATTTCAATATCCTTCTAAAGAACAAAGTATTGAAATTGCTAACCATTTAGCATTTTTCAATTTGCCTTAAAATATTGAAAAATGAAAAATGATAAAACCTGGAGCATTTTCCAATTTGCCTTTAAAAATTGAAAAATGAAAAATGTCCCGTATTGGTTGAATTTTCATCTTTAGAAAAATTTCTCAAAAATGAAAATAATTTTGTGTGGAACATTTTTGAATTTTTTCAATCAAAGATATTGAAGAATAGATTATCAAACTTTTTTTTTCATTCATTGTTTACACTTTAGAAGTTTTGTTTTTATGCTTTAAATGTAGTAGTGTGTGTATGTGTGATCCCGTATATACACATTTATTACCTTACTCCGAAAAGATAGGAAAACAACAACCCACCAGCAAAATTTTGTGATGTAGCGCAGGATTATTATGCAATCATTATTGTTATTTCCCTTGTTTAAAACCATGAATTTTTTATTTCCCTATTTTGTTATTAACATTCTGGTTAAATAAATATTCTCTCTATATATATATATTAAATTAAATAGATATTGGTAAAAGATATTTATTTTTACTTCCAAGTTTAGTATTTGCATCGTTGCTTAAACATTTGTAAACTTCTTTAAAAACTTAATGTACATTTAATATAAGATCTGAGCAGCATCTATAGTGATCAAACTTTAAGCATCATCATGCTATAAGTCACGTTTGTGTTGAGGCGTTAATAATGAGCCTAATAAAGTCCTCAACGAGAGAAAAATTCTACTGAAGCCGAGAAAGTTATTCCCAAATGTAAAGTTAATAAAACAATATTGCAACAGGAAATTATATTAACATAAAATTTCGTACTTGCATGCACTGGCTACGGGTTTGGTAATACCCTCGTTGACAACCAAGAAAAGGAGTAAAAATAACAACAACACCTAGGACAGCTGTTCTTTTCCCAATCTCCCTGTATAAGGTTGATGAATATGCCATATTCCTTCTTATACGGCTTATTTTGGAAGGCATCGAATGCTCCATTTCTTAACTAGATAAAATGAATTTTTCACTGTTTTTTTATTTTTTTATTTACTTAGCTATTTAGATACAATGTACCAATAGTGCTTTAACATTTGACATTCATCGTCTCTGATTACAACTAGAACAAGCTGTGGTCCACATCTCCGAATCTCAATCTCAGAATTACTCATGCTAAATGTTGGTCCCGCGAGGTTGATGTTGAATTTTACAGCATTTTTTTTGTTTTTAACCGAAATACATTATTTTGGAAAAACTAATCAGGAAAGAAGTAGACATTTGAGTCAGTGCTTGGTGGAATTAGATACGAATGTCTCTGGGAGACAAGTTTTGAAAATTTAAGTGTTTAATTTTTCCTGTGTTCTTTTATTTTTCTTTGATGGTTTATTTGGTAAATGTATAGTAAAAATAGGTTTGAGACTGATATTGCTGATCACTTTGTTCATTTTGAGACAGATTTTCTATTATTTGGAATGAACGTAAGGTGGCATTTCAGTTAAAAATAAACTTTAAATGTGAAGCTTGTTTACGTTTCTCTAGATATAAGAAGATGTGGTATGAGTGCCAATGAGACAGCTTGCCTTCTAAGTCACAATTTTTAAAATAAAAACCATCATAGGTCAAAGTACGGTCTTCAACACAGAGTCTTGGTTCACACCAAACAGTAAGCTATAAAGTGTCCAAAAAATGACTAATGTAAAACTATTAAAACGGGAAAAACAACGGTTTAATATATATATACAGAACGAGAACACTTATGAGTGACATCAACAAACGACAACAAGGAACATTAGAAGATAACTAAACCTTTAAACAGACTTATTAAGGGATATAGTTACAATACTGTTGTCAGGATGAGGTCATTAAAGTTTGCATATTTTGGCTTTAATATTGATTCACTTATATTGTCCTTACATCGGAATTAAACAAATTCAAATAAAAACCATTTGTTGGCATGACACAGGTTATGTTCTTCTCTTAAATATTTTATGTGTATAATACTGAACCCCTCAAGGAATTTGCATGGTATTCCTATGATGAAGACATAATCTTTCAATCAGTTTAATTGAGGTCTGGAGCTGGCATGTCAGTAACTGCTAGTGGTCTGTTGTTATTTATGTATCATTGTCATTTTGTTTATTTTCTTTTGTTACCTCTTCTGACATCGGACTCGGACTTCTATTGAACTGAATTTTACTGTGCATATGGTTATGCGTTTACTTTTCTACATTGCCAGAGGTATAGGGGGAGGGTTGAGATCTCAAAAACATCGTTTAACCCCACCGTATTTTTCGCCTGTCCCAAGTCAGGAGCCTCTGGCCTTGAAGAAACGCCTCCGGGTGCGGAAGTTTCTCGCTGCATTGAAAACCTATTGGTGACCTTCTGATGTTGTCTGTTCTATGGTCGGGTTGTTGTCTCTTTGACACATTCCCCATTTCCATTCTCAATTTTAGAAAAGAGTATTGTCTATTTAAAAAGATAGGAGATACAAAATTATTTTGTCTGAAGCTGTCAGGGAGAATTATAAAACCCTTGACATAAAATTATCCATATTTTGAGTCAGAGACGGGAGATCTTCGCATAATGCCCGCCCCTCCTCCTCCTCCCAAAAAAAGTAAACAACACTAAAATCTTAGTGACTCGGTGTGCGCCTTTTCCTAAATTCCTTTTTTTTTGTTCTCCAGATCCCACCTTTGTTGCCCCCTTGATTTCACTACCCCAATTTTTATAATCCTACATCCAACATCCCCTTTTTGTAACCTCAACATTACCCCTCTATATATTCAACTTCGAGAGCTACTTGCAAGATTCATTTTGATAAAGATGGATTTTATGCCCAAAATTACCAAGATGATATGGAACACGATTAAAGTTTCGTGATCCCTGTAAAAAAACAAACCAGTTGTGGCATTCTGTTTACATGTAATGAATATAAAATGGGAGCGGAAGAGCTACACAAAAATAATAGTATCAACAAAGAGGCAATATCGATAAATGTTTAAATCAAATTATTTAAAAATTTTCAAATTACGACAAGAGTGCACACGCTGAAGTCTCTCGCCTTCTTTACCAATCATTGATATTATGTTGAGGGGGTTCGGAGGGGTCCTGATTCCAAAATCCCGGGCTTAAAAACATGAAATCTCGAGGTCCCGAAATAAGAAAATATCAATAAACATAATCAATATCGAAGAAACGTTGCAATCTTATTTATTCTGAGTTTCCCCAATAGCAAGTACAAAAAGCATCACCAATTGATACATGTACATTTATAAAAATTCATATATATATATATATATATATATATATATATAGCATGTATGGCACATGAAAATATATAAAGCTGTCGCGCGCTCTCCGTTTATTCATTTACTCAATTCGTGAATAGCGTGCTTTGTAACTGAACTGACAAATACTAGTAAAAATAAAGTTGAGAATGGAAATGGGGAATGTGCCAAAGAGACAACAACCCGACCATAGAAAAAAACAACAGCAGAAGGTCACCAACAGGTCTTTAATGTAGCGAGAAATTCCCGAACCCGGAGGCGTCCTTCAACTGGTCCCTAAACAAATATATACTAGTTCAGTGATAATGAACGCCATACTAATTTCCAAATTGTACACAAGAAACTAAAATTAAAATAATACAAGACTAACAAAGGCCAGAGGCTCCTGACTTGGGACAGGCGCAAAAATGCGGCGGGGGTTAAACATGTTTGCGAGATCTCAACCCTCCCCCTATACCTCTAGCCAATGTAGAAAAGTAAACGCATAACAATACGCACATTAAAAAATTCAGTTCAAGAGAAGTCCGAGTCTGATGTCAGAAGATGTAACCAAAGAAAATAAACAAAATGACAATAATACATAAATAACAACAGACTACTAGCAGTTAACTGACATGCCAGCTCCAGACTTCAATTAAACTGACTGAAAGATTATGATTTCATCATATGAACATCAGGCAAAATCCTTCCCGTTAGGGGTTTAGTATCATACCATCATAACATATATGAGAAGAACATAACCCGTGTCATGCCAACAACTGGTTTTTGAATAAATGTGTTTAGTTCCGATGCAAAGACCCTATATGGAATCAATATTAACGCCAAAATATGCAATCTTTAATGACCTGACAACAGTATCGTAACTATATCCCTTCTTTATAAGTCTATTCAAAGGTTTTGTTAGTTTTTGAGGTGAATACTGACACTTTATGCTTTATAAAGAATATTTCCATAAAAAATTGGATGTGAAATACCTGAACGTATAAGAAGTCTGCATGCTGAGCTATATTCACGAATGATGTCCTAATACCGATGATAACATTTAGTAAATGTTTTGACTAGTTTGTGATATCGAAAACCCTGGTACAATAATACATAAATTTCTCTCGTTAAAATCTAAAACATTGTTACATACACGAGCGAATCGTACAAGTTGAGATATATAAACACCGTTAGTGTTTGTTTTATTCATAATTTCATAAAAGAAAAGATGTGGTATGATTGTCACAGAATTTTTTTTTCCACAAGACATTAAATGATGATGTAGTAACAAGTATAATTCATAGTAAAGTCTTCAATAGTTATCAAAAGTATCAGGATTATAATTTTATACGCCAGACGCGCGTTTCGTCTACATAAGACTCATCAGTGACGCTCAGATCAAAATAGTCAAAAAGCCAAACAAATACAAAGTTGAAGAGCATTGAGGACCCAAAATTTCCAAACGTTGTGCCAAATACGGCTAAGATAATCTTCTCCTGGGGTAAGAAAATTCTTAGTTTTTCGAAAATTTCAAAAGTTTTGTAAACAGAAAATTTATAAAAATGACCATATAATTGATATTCATATCAACACCGAAGTGTTGACTACTGGGCTGGTGATACCCTCGCGGACGAAACGTCCACCAGCAGTGGCATCGACCCAGGGGTGTAAATAGTTATCAAAATTATCAGGATTATAATTTTATACGCCAGACGCGCGTTTCGTCTACATAAGACTCATCAGTGACGCTCAGATCAAAATAATTAAAAAGCCAAACAAATACAAAGTTGAAAAGCATTGAGGACCCCAAATTCCCAAAAGTTGTGCCAAATACGGCTAAGGTAATCTTCTCCTGGGGTAAGAAAATCCTTAGTTTTTCGAAAAATTCAAAAGTCAACACGTTGATGAAAACCAATACCGCACAGCAAGCTACAAAAGATTCCAAAATGAAAAATTTAAAACAATTCAATTCATTCGAGAAAAAATAACTTTACGGCGCATACATTGTATATCTGAGCCTGTATATTCAGTGGTTGTCGTTTGTTTATGTGTTACATATTTGTTTTTCGTTCATTTTTTTACATAAATAAGGCCGTTAGTTTTCTCGTTTGAATTGTTTTATATTGTCTTATCGGGGCCTTTTATAGCTGACTATGCGGTATGGGCTTTGCTCATTGTTGAAGGCCGTACGGTGACCTATAGTTGTTAATGTCTATGTCATTTTGGTCTATTGTGGATAGTTGTCTCATTGGCAATCATACCACATCTTCTTTTTTATATATAGAACTCTTAGGGATTAAATCGTTTTAGGTGCACAACCAAATTCAAAGCGAATAACAACCTATAAACCATCATGTGTCTGAGCCTACAAAATTAATCAGTACAATTGCAATCGATTTTGATAAAAAAAAAATACTGTATTTTTATTATCGATACCTAGGATAACGTTTACTTAGAATTATAAATCAATTATGTATCAAATATATCGACAGTTAATTTTTTATCAATTTTTTTCTGTAAGTTAGTATTCTCAGCAGAATCTCTATTAAAACTATGGCTTTATAATTCTCTTCATATCTTTTTTTCTATTACATCGCAACACGACGATTTGATTTATACTGATATGAACAGAAAAAGATGTCGCTTACACAGCATCGAAATAACAACCCAACTAAACACACAACCAAAAGTCCCTTGGAAACACTTTCATTGTATTCAACAGAAGACAGGTGTCTCTATACATTTATTATGTCAACTTCCGAATCGTTTGAAAAGTATGATATACCTTAAGCAACTATCAAGTTATTTTTGAAAATCACACTGGAAAACTATCAAGCTATTTTTGAAAGTCACACTGAAAGTGCATTCGCTTGCACAAACTACTTATAAATAAGGTTAAGTACTATAATAGAATAAAAAAGAATAAACTTGTAGCCTTATAAGTTCGTTTTGTATGTAATTTTTTTTATTTACTTTTATTAATATGTTTCGGAATTTAATGTGACGTCCATTGTCGATGAACTAGTACACATTTGTGTAAAGGGTTCATCCGTGTTCCCGATTTTCTCGCTGTATTGAAGACTCACTAATGGCCTTAGGCTGCTTTTGCTTATTGGTTGGGTTGCTGTCTCTTTGTCAAATTCTCGTTCCTATTCTGACAACAGAAAGGAAAGGTATTTTTTATCTATAATTCAGGGGAAAGTAAAAAGTATGAAACAGTTGATTTTACCCTACAGTGGTTAAAGTTCCATAACTTTTATATATATTGTTACATAAAAAGGAGAGAAATGAAAGCTATGCTACCAGGTTTATCAACTTTCTGCCGTTTACATTAAGTTAAACCTTGCACAATCATGTTTCTGTAAGCGTATCGCAAAATGATATGAAACAATATTCCAAAACATCGTTCCCTGCAGAGAAATGATAATTATAAAAAATATGAAAGGACCATTATACATTTATAACAAATAATTAAGTGCTGGATTGATTGACTGTTGGTTGCTAAACAAAAAATAGGTAGACGAAGCGAAATAAACTAATTATAACTTTATAACAAGTTATGACTGACAGCAAATTGAATAAGGACCACAACTGTAATACATTCATACAAATATACAAATTAATAGCTTGGGATACTAGATGGCTGGTACAGAGTAATACTGTAACTTTCTTTTTCTGTACCTGCCTTCTAGTATCTGTTTTAGAATATCAGTAGGGTTCAAGTCTCTGTCATGCCATTTGGGAGTAGTAAAGAACGCTACCAAGATAATGATATATAAGAAAAAAGCGACATGACTCGATAGAAGACGATTTTTACACACACACACACAAAACTTGTACATTGACAAAAGATTTATCTATTAAATATTAACTTTTTGTTTAACTTTCTTTTGACATGCAAACAAAAATTAAGGCTATTCAAAAGAGATGTTTTATGTTCCGAATAAAACGCAAAATCCATGACCGATCATGGTAACAGTCACGAAAGCAGAAGGAATGTAGGATGAAAAAAATCAATCAAATAGTTTGGGGTGGGAGAGGGGGAGGGGTTGGAGAATTGCTGCGAGTTTTGATTATCAAAAATCGATTTTACATATGTTCATATTTTACAATCAATTTTTCTCAAATTAAGTTTAGAAAAAGGGGGGTGTCAGTTAAAAAACTATGAGAATCTAGTTTTTTTTAATCCTACATTGAACTTTTTATATCGTCCCTTACTTCTTTTCTTTGTGGAAGCGTCGACCATGTGCATTATACGCTGTCATCCTTGCAGAAGTTGAAACACTATGTATTTCCGTTGGTGCCCCCCTTTTGTGGGGAAAATTTGGTTGATTATATAGGAAATCACTAAAGCATGACTGGAGTCCCCCCTGTAGGTCAGTCAGTGCCCCCCTTATGAAAAGTTCTTGACCCGCCACTGCTATTAGCTGTCGCTAATGCCGCTAATGCTTTACCAACTCTAGCCTCAGACACGTTGATTCCTTTGCTTGATAAATGGCCTGTCATCATTTTCCAACCGTTTGTGGGTCCAGCTTGAAAATAGCACACACTGTGCGCACATCATGTTTGAAATATAACTACAATGTACCATGTACATGATGTATATGGCTTTGAATACGTTTGTGTCGATCAGTGTCGATCTGGTTGTTTTTTTTACTTTCTTTTATTTCAAAAGAATAGTGTTACTGACTGAGACCCATTTTTTGTGTCGACATATTTGTCCTATAATACTCGTTTTGCTTTCACATATTAAAGATGTAAAATCATATTTGATTAAAAGGTAATAGAATGTGCATAAAACAGAACCTCATGGGAACTGTTTTATGTTTGTTGAAATACTATTCACATAATTATGATATAGTCTTTGCTACATTTTGTTTCGGTAAAAGCAAATATAAGAAGTCATTCAACCTTCGAAATATACATTTACCACACCTACATGCATGCAAGCTAATTTCAAATTTTCTTTTATAAGATACTGCTTATTTGATATTTTGCGACAGAGAATTGTGAAGATCATAAGCTTGGGAAAAACAAGTTTGTATTAAACAGATTCAAAGTTAGGAAATGCTGTACAATGCAGAAAAATACAAATTTGTAGACAAATACTAGCGCAATGATCAGAATAATATAACATCTACACCCATCTATCCCCACCCCTCTCCACCCGCGAACCCTGCTCCTTGAGCATGTACAGAAACCTGATTGGACACTATCTAATATTCTAATATTTTCCCTTCTTTCCTAACATGTTTGACACATTCAGCCACGATATGGTTTAATGATCCTTCGTCTACTCCGCATCGCTTAGTTATTCCATTTTTAGAACAATAAACGACTTATTGTTCGCGCTGATGCATGCTTGAATCCTAAAGAAGTCAAGTGTATGAAATGTCTTTTAGTGTTCTTCCGTCAATTATCATTTGTTGAATCAAACATCAATGGTCTAAAAGTTCTACCATTCTTACAACATGTACATGTATGTGAGCAAGAGACTTTTTCACTTCGAGAGAACTGAATTAAAGATTGAAATTTCAAATTTGAATATTACACAGTAAAATGAAAATAAAAAATTGAACAATTTTTCATTTTTCATTTTCAAACGTCAAATTGAAAAATGCTCCGCGTTGGAGCATTTTTCATTTTTCAATATTTGAAGTCAAATTGAAAAATTCTCCACGCTAGAGCATTTTTCATTTTTCAATATTGTAAGTCAAATTGAAAAATTCTCCACGCTAGAGCATTTTTCATTTTTCAATATTGTAAGTCAAATTGAAAAATGCTCCACGTTAGAGCATTTTTCATTTTTCAATATTGAAAACTAAATTGAAAAATACTAAAGGTCAGTATTTTCAATATTTGCTTTTAAGAATGAGATTGAAATATGTTTTGTTTTCTAAAGCAAGCAAATGCAAATGTTTAAATATATTAAAACTTTTGACAAAATAAAATCATTTTTAACACAAAGTTATTGTTATTTGTTTTTTTATATCTTCGTAAAATCAAAACTTTAATTTCATGAGAATAACAAATTTCAAATCTTATAGAGAAAATGGTTTTTCGAAAGTGATTTGAATAGATTTTTGTTACATTTTTCTAACCAACTACATTTAAAATTTCCAGAGCAATTTGAAAATTTATTTTTCATTTTAAAATGAAAAATGTTTGGCGTAAATGTACACGGACGTTAGTGTTTATAAATAAATTTTTTGATGCAATCATTACCAAAATGATAATCATGAATTAAACATACAGTAGACAGGTTAGGAAATACTTTATAAAAAATATCCGCATACACCCATAGATGAATTGCAACTACTTCTCCCAGGTCTTTGATTAATATCCTGTTGTATATTAACACAATACCCAGAGTTGTCTCTCTTAGGTCATCCAAAACTAAAGTGGAGAGCAGTAGAATCTAACAGAAAGCATGTGAACGTCTCAACCTTTTTCTAAAAATGAATATCGGAAGATACCAAGACCTTGTTGATAAATATTCCTTATCAACTTCTTAAATGATACACGTAAAGAGGGGACAACGGGTTAATCTGTTATGCTTTTTAGGCAATTGAACTTTTTGTTATTCAAAATATATGTTTTCAGTTAGGCGTTATTGTCTTATTCCTTGTTAGCTGTAAAAGGACAATTTATTTCGTATCTCCCTCCCGCCATAACGAAGGGGCCATTAAGTTTTATCCTTGTCCGTCTGTACGTCTGTACGTACGTTCCAAAATTGGGTTCCTTTTTCTAACTTTAGTTCACCTCAACCAAATGAAACTTATGCACAATGATAGTTAACGCAAAACACAGATCAAATTCGAATTTTGGTGACGTCACTTTATCCGTTCTATAGTTATGCCCCTACATATAAATGGAAAAATGGAAAAGTTTGTCGCGACCAAAACTTATGTACAATACTTATTCCAACAATATAGACCAATTACAAACTTCGGTGTTGACATGAATATCAATAATGTGGTCATTTTTATAAATTTCCTGTTTACAAAACTTTGAATTTTTCGAAAAACTAAGGAGTTTCTTATTCCAGGCATAGATTACCGTAGCCGTATTTGGCACAACTTTTTGGAATTTTGGATCCTCCATGCTCTTCAACTTTCTATTTGTTTGGCTTTATAAATATTTTGAAACCAGGTTCAACCCACCAATTTTTCCTTTAAAATTGCCCTGTACCAAGTCAGGAATATGGCCATTGTTATATTATAGTTCGTTTCTGTGTGTATTACATTATAACGTTGTGTCGTTTGTTTTCTCTTATTTTTGAGTGTAAATTCACATTGCGATAAGACGTATCACGGTACTTGTCTATCCCAAATTCATGTATTTGGTTTTGATGTTATATATATATATGTTATATTTGTTATTCTCGTGGGATTTTCTCTATGTGTGTTACATTTTAGTGTTATGTCGTTGTTCTCCTCTTATATTTAATGCGTTTACCTCGGTTTTAGTTTGTTACCCCGATTTTGTTTTTTGTCCATGGATTTATGAGTTTTGAACAGCGGTATACCACTGTTGCCTTTATTGATATGAGCGTCACTGATGAGTCTTATGTAGACGAAACGCGCGTCTGGCGTACTAAATTATAATCCTGGTACCGTTGATAATTCGATAGCATCCCTTTTACTGTTCTTCTGTTATGTCTCTTTATAACTTATCATGATATGTAAGCGGGGGAACCGACACTTTTCCCATTTATTTTGTTATCTGTTATTGTGAGAGTGTATTTGCTGTTAACTGCTATTGAAAATTAGTATGTTAGCATTTTGACAACTAATTTTTTTATAAATATTGTGTCCCCAATTTTATGGGGAAACACTGACACAAATAAATGTATCTATAAGTCACATGTGGACAAGCTCATTTATATACAAATTATCTATTTGATATTATTCCAAACTTTGTACATCGTTTATGTCTATTTTACCCTATACTATAATGATCTTACTATACTGAACATATTTTGTATTACATGGTTCAATGAATCCAAATACTCTATGTGGGCTCTTTGATATATACTTACCACTGGCTATTTGACAAACTGCTTTTCTTATTAGTTGTTTTATCTGATTGTATCTAGTTTAACATTTTACCTTTTGACTATATATACTGTACTTTTTAACTATATTGTCAATGCAGAATAAGTAACACCAGAAACAACACTAAAAGCCGTATCCAGCATTATAAGGCATTCACATTTCTTATTTACCTGTAATTAACTTTCAAAGTTGTATAGTATTCATTAAAGATTCGTGTAGTATTAACTACATTTGGAAGTCAACTTATCAAGTGCCTGTTTCACTAATGAAAGGTACCAGATTTACTACGATTACCTACCAGAGGTGATATCCATCCACTGCTAGAAAATAGACGTTTTGAAAATGAGACATTTTATCTATAATATTATGAATATGTATGTCAATGAAACAGAGACCAAAACGAACACAAAGAAATAGAAACAACGTTGTATATACCGGTTGCATTATAACTGATAAAAGACATCCTTTCCGTTTTTCCATAGTTTCGTTATTTTTTGTCTCATTCAATTAGAAAATAATTCTGTTTTCCTATATCAACCCTGTCATCATTTTCTTTACTTTTTTTCTTTTGGCATGTTTAATAAAAGCACCAATCAAGAATTTCGTTTAAAAAGCAATAGGGTTAAAATTGTACAATCAACATTATATTTTCTATCTCTCACTTGATCAAGTACCCTATTGATTTTTGTAGCAATTTACCAAATTCTCTCATAGATATTAAAACAAATTCGAATTCAATTACTCTGTCGTGAAATAAATGTTTAAAAGACCAGAGAAAACAATCTTCTTTTCCATTTGTCAATTTTTGTCTTAAGCAACGTGTGATTTATAGGTGATTTAATGGATAGTGTGGTTGGCAGTATAGGGTGACAGCAATATCAATTTTAGGAGATAAATTGCCAAGTTCTTGTGATTAAGAGCACAAATAACACGTAATAAGATTTGATTGAGAGATCCTTGTGAAAATACTGGAAGATAGATTTCCTATTTATTACAGGAGGAATAAATTGGGCACTTGTCAAAGAAACAGAATTAATCTTCTTTGATGGTGTTTCGTTGTTGTTTTAATAGTGCAATTAGGTGTTTAAGTTGATGAAAGGAGTAAGTTCGGTAAGGGCCATATTTGGCCCCAATTATAAAGTTTATAGTTACAAGACAATAAATGCTTTAGGTTGCCTTAAAGACATGTGAGAAAGTTAAACAGAACTGTTTTTGTCAAAGTTTAATTCTAACACGTTGATTTTTACATCCCAAAAAGGTCAAGATAAGGGATTTTTGTGAAATTTGACAAAATCAGCTGGATTTCAACCAAATTAAGGACCAGGAAACATAGAGCGCAGGCGTCGACAAGCTTAATATTCAAATAAGACATTTGAAATGTCTTCACACACATTATTTTAAAAGATCTTTGTTGTCGACGTATGCGCTCTATGTTTCCTGTCCAATAATCTATGGAAATTTACCCATTTTCATTGATTTTTTCGTGAAAAATCAATATGAGTACAACTTGTGACGTCATAATGAAACGCAGAAACGTGAAATTTTCAATAAAATGTCTTATATATATCCTATCTAGTCAATGTATTAGCTATAATTTATCGTGATATTGGTAAATAAATCTGAACTTGAAATTTAAGCTAAAAAAGGGGGCCATTTTAGGACCTTATCGAACATACTCCTTTTTCATAGCATTTCGCAAACGTATCAATAATATCTGGTCCTCACTTTCAGGAATATGAGTCAATTGACCAGTCCCACAATACTATATAGGGTTTCAAAGAGGTACAGTTATTCGAAAATTATTTGACGACTAAAACTTTATAAAGCATATTATGTAATTCCTTCAAAATCACGCTAGCGATATCTAACAGCAATCTGTTAATTTAGGTCCAGAAACAGTTTTGTCTTCACCTTGGTTTATGCTTGTTGCAATAGATTTTGGCAAAATAATTTTTTTTATGGACGCTATCATGAGTTGGTTAAACGTAATTGAATAAAAGAGTTGCAAAGGTTTACCAAAATGTTTATTTCAACTAGATATAAGAAAATGTGGCATTATTGCCAATGTGAGAAGTCTCCATCCAAGTCACAATTTGGAAAGTTAAACAATTAAAGTTCAAAGTACGGCCTTAAACACGGAACATTGGCTCACACCGAACAGCAAGCTATAAAGGGTCACAAAAATTAAACCATGCAAACAGGACAATAAACCGTCTAATCTTTACAAAAACAAGGATTGGGAAAGACTTATTCATTTTTAGCCATGACGTTGTCAGTTTATTTTCGATTTATGAGTTTGACTGTCCCTCTGGTATCTTTCGTCCCCCTTTTATGAACCACATCATCAAACATTAACCACTTAACATCAGAATCCCGACCCAGGATGGATGCAAACAAAGGCAGCAGGCCTATACTCCCCAAAAAGAGGCCAACCTTCATTCAAACCTTAAACAACAGTGTAACATCACAACACAGAAATACACACAATAAAACACAGAAATACACACAATAAAACACCAACCGAATTGGCCTACTTCAATCAAAAGACATACCATCGAAACAAACTAAACAAACCCTGAACTAACTAACCCGAACCATGACACAGCAAAAACGAAACTGCATTACTATCTGTGGATCGGACGTCTTGAATCAAATTATCTTTTGGAGTTATCACTTGAAACGTCAGATAAATATAAATAACAATATCGCAGAGGTTTGAACCCTTAAATAGTAATCATCACTTCAAATTCAAATATTGGACAAATGTGATGTTTTTTGAAAATTGAATGATTTTCAAGTTCAGGGTTATACAAAGTGTAATATATAGTTTTGAATTATAGTTTAAAAAAACAAAAATACAGGGATAAGAATTTTAGAGACAAATGATCATGACAATGGAAATGTCCTATCAGTACAACACATACGTTTATTGTTCAACTAACTCTTATTTCCAAAATTGGTATTTTTGCCATATATTTCTTCTTTAATTTAAAATTTTCATCAGACCTTTATCCCATTTTACATTATGCTTCCTGGTCATATGTTATGGCCTTAATATGACATTCCCTGCCCTTAATACATGTATGATTTTCTCAATGCATTGGAGTCTTATAGACAAAAACAAGAACATTGTTAAAAAATTCAGACTACATAATATATCGTTAATCTGATAAAAATATTCGTGTAATTGTGATGTTGTTTTCAGAAAGCTTAAACTTGCAGAAGAAAGCAAACCACGCGAAAGTTCATTTATGTCTTTTAATCAATACATCATTCTTCAAGAATGAAAGCTTTTGTTTGGTTGGTATCCAGTGTATTTTTTTCTTATTCTGACCTTTTTTTTTTTACTAATTTCAAACAAATTTGCCTGTTTTTTACCACTGTCGGTAAATATAAGCCTTGAATTCCCCTAAATACTGTGTAATTTGCCATTTTGGGTATTTCTTTTTGCCCCTTTGTGAGCTATTTCCCGCCAAATTTATTCAAATATGGCGTTACTTAAAAACATCGCAAAAGCAAATTATGTATAATTCCATTTACGGTACTTTAATAGTCTCTTATTATCCGCAAAAGTATGCGTAATCATGTTTATCGATTACAGCTTACTTTAATAAAATGATTTCCCTTCACCTGTACCAAGAGTTTTAAACAAAATCTATTCAATGTAATTAAACAAATATATCTAAGGGGTACATTTTGTGTATTACAAAATGTAGCCGCTCGTGAAATTTCACAGTCAATTGACTGGTATTTTTCGCAAATAGCCCTTCATAACATGATATATTTGTTCATTGAAATTTGAGAATGAAAGAACGAGTTAACACAACAGTTCGAAATACATTTATTACGCGCATAAGTCAAAAACACGCATTCAAAAGTATTCCTGATTACAACTTTAAACAAAGCTACCAATTGTGTTTCAGCTGGGTAGGAAACTCGTGACGTCATGAAATGGTTCAATGCTTATACACGCATACATGGCAAACATTATATACCAATACAAAAAAAACTTGATTTTAATAAATCTAGACATTATCATGTATACCCCTTTGGATATTTTTTTTGTTCAAATCATTAAGTCTTTGAATTGTTCTTCGATATTTCGCGGATTGGACGTTTGTTTTTCTGTATGAAAATCCACAAGCCATTTAACTTGTCATTATTAAGAGGTTATCGATATCTTTGACTGAGGGTTATGACTGATATTACAGATATAAATAGTGATAAACCAGTTTAGGATGTCTAGAATATATTCATATGTTGTTTAGGATGTCTAGACTATATTCATATGTTGTTAAGGATGTCTAGACTATATTCATATGTTGTTTAGGATGTCTAGACTATATTCATATGTTGTTAATGATGTCTAGATTAATTCATAAGAGTAAACAAAGACTAAAAAAACCGAAGGACATTTACATCAACAGTTATCAATAATAAATAAGAAACAAGACGAACTCCACTAAAAACCGGGAGTGAAATCAGGTGCTCCGAAAGGGTAAGCATTTTCTGCACCGTATACGGCACCCATCGTGTTATTTCTTTGTTCAGTTCGGTAGTGATGGAAGGTTATTATGACTGAGGAACAATATCAGATATGATTTCTGACACACTTTTGTCATAGTGGCCAATCAGCTCATGATCGCGACCGTAAAATGTCTTGAGTGATGACCTTAATTTGATTGATTCATAGTCCTGTCTTAGCAACTTTTTAGAAAGCAGTATTCCTCGTTCAACAAAATCAACGTACTTTGAGCTAGCTTTAAGGTAACGTATCAATTGAGACACAAATACTCCATATGCTGGTGCCACTGGGATGTTGCTACACAGAAATGGAAAGTTGACTATGGAAAATTAAAATCATCGCGTTTGTCATAAATTTTGGTATTCAACCTACATTTAGTAGTCATTTTGAGAAAAAGGTCTAAATATGAAGCAGATTTATCTGTGTCGGTAGTATCTTTAATTTCAAGTTCACTTGGATATAGTAAATGTATGATTGACACACTGTGTAAGGATAATCGTGTCATTGCTCTGGGGACGCAAACATTTATTAGTACAAATTGGTCAGCATCTACAAATAAAACACATTCAATTGATGTAATGACGGTGAATCTTTGAGAAAACTGCAAATTATCAAATAAACTGGTGATCCTTGTGTAACACACAACTTACTTGTAGTTTTGAATAATACAAAAATATATAAACGAATTCTTAAATCGAGGGCTTCTGTGGCCTGTTTTTTCAGATCTTAAGTGGTCTAGTTTTATGTATAAAAAAATCCGGTAACAAGTGCAATACGGTTTGATGTCAACCAAGAATTGATGAGATTATGTAATGGTCTAAGCACATAACAAAACTCCTACAAAATAGTTTGTTACACTATCATCTAAAAGCGTCACAGTTCCAGGTTACGTTAGTTCAAAAAGGTCATCTCACATGATTTGACGCAGTGATATAAACACGCGTGTCAAAATTACATATATAATAAAAACAATCACAAAAATACTCCGAGGAAAATTCAAAACGGAAAGTCCTTAATCAAACGGCAAAATCAAATGATAAAACACATTGAACAAATGGACAACAACTGTCATATACCTGACTTGGTACAGGCATAATCAAATGTAGAAATTGGTGGATTGAACGTGGTTTAATAGCGCTAAACCTTTCATTTTTATGACAGTCGCATGAAGGCTCATTATCTTTTCAACAATATGTGAACAAAACAGACATAACAGGTAAAATAGTCACAATATGGGTATAGCAGTCATCATTGTGTCACATTCTCCAAACAAACAAATTGCCTTAGTTTTTGGTCTAAAGACATTTGAGCCAATATCTTACTGAAACAATAACTATAACAATGTACTTTATTTAGAAACACTCAGACACATATTTACATGTGCAACAAGAGGCAAAATACATAGTCATTATTATGGTTACTACAAAACAATGTTAACATAAAATTTACAATATTTCAACTTATTTCGTAATAAACAATGATAATTTTTTAAGAACTTGATGTTGTTCACACATTAACATCTTTGATTCCATTCTCATTTTTGTCATTTACGTATTACGGATGTTATTTGGAAAAACATTGATATATTTGCATGTTCGAATGCAAGGGAACAAAAATCGGCCTTATGATACCTTGTATTCCTTTAAATGTTTTATACAAAGAATTTAGATAAAACTCTGTAATAATGTGTACCTCATACACGGAAGCTATGCGAAACTCTTTACTAATGTGTACCTCATACACGGAAGCTATGTGATGCATTACAGTTTTCAATTAGTTTACATAAAAACGTTTCAAATATCATACATAAGATAAGGTAAACCGACTTTAACGATGCAAGATCTATACAACTCTAAATATAGAATATATATTTTAAATTTTGTATCCTTTCTGTAAATATAGTCAAGCGATAAAAATCAAACGCAAACACAATTAAGCATATATACAAATAAATGAAGAAATAGCATACAAACATATTTATATGACGACCTTACTACTGTTTCTGTTTTGGTACTGATTTATAAATATTTTCATCTTATTCAGTTATACCTAACATAAGTCCGGAAGTGTCATTATGTGCTTCCTACATG
Source organism: Mytilus galloprovincialis (assembly GCA_037788925.1). Lineage (NCBI taxonomy): Eukaryota > Metazoa > Mollusca > Bivalvia > Mytilida > Mytilidae > Mytilus > Mytilus galloprovincialis. The sequence continues at coordinate 72,814,980 of CM075342.1, read as the reverse complement.
ATGAACAGTTTATATTTAAATTAAAATTGATACAAATGCTATTTGTTTACATAAAACCGAAAATCATATAAGGTTTAACATACAATTTTGATCTAACGACGGTATTCACTGATAGATTCACTGAGTGACTTACTTTATCGTACAAAAAAAAAATATAAACAAGATGAATGAGCGTAAAGTTAAGTTCTTAATACTAGGAAGGTAAAGTATGACATATTTGAGAAAGATTAAAGTGACACCGATCTCCACTGGATTATGCGCAATATCAAGAATTGAGATAAAATTCCTTGACCATTCTTCGATTGCTTGACATAACGACAGCACACATCCTTAGAAATCATTTCGTCGTCTGTTTTTACTTACCAATACAAATTGGCAGACACGAAATAGTCAATAGTGCTGAACGTAGAGTAAATCACCATCAATAAGTCAACTGTCAATCAATCATACAGCGTTCGAATTTTACCACATGTTGACATACTTTTGTGATTGATTAATTTGGAAATTTTACGATTTCAAACAATAACGTTGTTTTGATGTGATTACTTTTGAACCTGCCAGTCTTATCTAATGATTTTTTTTAATTTTCGTTTGTTGTAGGAAAATATGTTTGCCATTAAGTATCTCCTACTTAGCATTTTATTAAAGAATGTTTCTTCAGACATTTCATGAACTACAGAGTCGAAGTGTGACTGCATTAGACTTGAAGATGGGATATATACAGAAAGTAGTGGCAGACAGCTATACTCGTCGTCTACGTTTAGCGAAAATGTCACATCAATCAACCTCAGTTTCAACTATGTAACTTATATTCCTTCAAACGATTATTTACCGGAGAGTTTACTGCACCTGAATGTTTCACACAATAGAATATTCAACTTATCTTTTGATGGAGAGAGAATAAAATTTTGGAAAATGACCGGATTACTTTCTCTAGATGTATCATCAAATGAAATATAACTTGATAAAACATTCTTCTTTGCAAATATTTTTTTCAAATTTTTCGCTTTTAGAACGGCTTGATATATCAAGAAATGTTAATCCCTTAGACGGTTTTACAGATTTCAATAATGCGATAGCCTCATTGATTTCTCTGTGCTTTCTCTCTGTGGATATTTTTAAAAAGATAACATTCACTAGCATATTTTCGAAATTGTCGAATCTAAAGTCAGTGAAACTCGCAGGTGTATGCAACACTTCACGGACTTTTATTATCAAGGAAGATTATTTCCTTAATCTTCCCTTTCTTGAATATCTCGATATTTTGGCTTCTGAAGTCTGGACAAATATTCATAATAATCTTAATTTGCCTTGTTACTGCTCCATGACAAGTATTCACAGAGGAGCTATTAAAAAACTGACTAATTTGAAATATCTTGATATATCTAATAACCGATATCTTGGACTCTGCGGATTTCGTAATATGACAGATGACCTAAATCTTAAAAGCATAAAAATATTCAAGGCTAAAAATTTGTATTGTCAGGACGGCAGATCTGTCACATTGTATTGCGATGATATAAGAAATTTACGAAACACCTCTCTCGAAGACCTTTATATTGACGGAAATAATATCGATATTGGGCAGCCAGGGATACTAACGTATTTGCCATCGTCTCTGTTAATTCTTAGTATTAGTGAGAACCGTTGGGTGGCTGGAATATACACGTGGTCGCCATATGATAATTTGATTAAAAAGTAAAATCACAAAAATACTGAACTTAGAGGAAGATCAATTGGGAAAGTCCATAATCACATGGCAAAATCAAATAACAAAACGCATCAAAAACGAATGGACAAGAACTGTCATATTCCTGACTTGGTACAGGCATTTTCAAATGTAGAAAATGGTGGATTAAACCTGGTTCTATAGCGCTAACCCTCTCACTTTAATGACAGTCTCATCAATTAACTTAGTACACATAGATATAAGTAATATGAATAATCATCAAATGTCCCAATCCGGTTCTGCACGTGATTTGTGGTGTTCACATTTTATGCAAGATGTTTTATGCGAGAAATCGAGTGAATGTTATAGGCGATATTTTTGGTTCATGCACTAACACTACACATCACTACAACGATAATATCAAAATAAGTAATGCTATTGAATTTATGAAAGAAACAGATCCATGGAGATGTTGTTACCCACTAACCGCTAACGGCCCCAACTATATTTTGATTCCTGAAAATGAAATAAAATTGAGAAAGGAAATGGGGAATGTGTCAAAGCGACAACAACCCGACCATAGAGCAAACAACAGTCTATTAAAATGAATAATTGAAGATTGGGTTATAGAATTCCTTGGACAATATTCAATACCTGATCCGTTATCAATTTAACCTTAAGCAACACTCAATTCTATAGTTTCAATGGTCCAATCTGTAATGTGACCAATCTAAAGTTTCTTGATCTCTCAGGTAACACATGCTCCAGCCTGACTCCATATTTTTTTTCCATTCCTTACCGTCACTTGAAACTTTATTACTGAATAATAATCTGTTAGGTCTAGCTGGAACACTGCATAACAAAAAGGCTTACTTTGTTTTTGGATCTCTGACTAATCTTCTATATTTAGATTTGTCATCAAACAAAATCTCGTCACTTTCGTAACACCTTTTTTTGGAATTTGCAGAAAATAAAAGTAATAAGTTTAAAAGACAATTTGTTAACTTACATCCCAGCTCCTATATTCTAACAGGGGTGATCTGAGCCGGATCAACCCCACCAGATCACCCCAGTTTGAGTTTCTTTGTTATGCATGCTTTCCTCGGTTCTGTAACATTTTGGCTAGAATGTCATATCCACTATAAAACTTATAATTAATTATACGGAAAATACTATCTGTCAAAATCCACGTAGAAAAAATCCAGTGGATATGCTGGGAGACGAACTCAAGACCTTTAGCATATCAAGCCACGACACTTACCACTACACCAGGGCGACTGATATCTACTCATCGTGTTCGGGGCTCATAAAGGGTATACATCATATAGTAATATATAAAGTATATTATAATGGTTCTAAACTAGATTTTATGAATTGTAAATGGTTTTTCGTCTAATCTAAAACAGCTGGGATGCAAGATAGTTATACCACTCGAACCTAGTGTGTCAGTGTTAGATAAACCTCTGGCCTCCGGCCATCGGGGTGATCTTACACTGACACATCGCGTCCTCGTAGGATAACTATTAATGACTTTAATTCAAATTTTAAACATTTGTAAGATTTGACCTACTTAGATGTATCAGAAAACCAAATTCTGTACTTATCCACGGAGGCGAGAGATGACATTAGTCATCGTACAAGCATGAGTTTAAAAATAAATCTTTCCAAAAACCCGATTATGTGTTCCTGTGATTCGCTAAAATTCTTGAAATGAATACAATTAAATCAACGTGTATTTAAGGATTTTTCTCAATATCGATGCTCAAATACTACTAATTATGATACCTTTACAGATGTCGTCATATTCCTTGACCAAAAATGCTCTTCACATACCATTTTGATCATGCTGATTTTATTTCTTATTGTTGCTTTTATTGTTTTCCTCATAATAATCATCATATACAGAAACAAATGGAAGATAAGATACTGGTACTATATTGCGAAACGTAATTATTTTCAACATGATTATATGCGATTGGAAGAAAGACAAAGATACAAATTTGATGCTTTCCTCTCTTACGCTGAGGAAGATCGTCTTATTATTATTAAAGAGGTAATAGAAGAACTAGAAAAAAAAGGAAAGTTTCGTCTGTGCATCCATGAACGGGATTTTATTGCAGGGTGCGATATCGCAGACAATATCGTAAATGCTATTCATCAGAGTCGTAAAGTAATTCTCGTTGTTACTCCTTCTTTCGTGAAGTCAAAATGGTGTATATTTGAACTACATATGGCTTATATGGAATATGTTGTTTCCAGGCAAGGTGTTGATTGTATCATTATGGTACTAAAGGAAAAAATAAGCGAAAGGAACATTCCTAGAAAAATGTATGATATCATGAAAGACGAGAGCTACATAACATTTCCAGAAGATGAAACAGACAAAGCGGCATTCTGGGACCGTTTGATCGTTTCTTTACGTTAGACGGGATATACAGAAAATGTATAAGTGTGTGTGTGTGTATGTTGTGTGTATGTGTATTATACATGCTAGAGAATATACCAAGGATGATTTTTATTCCAATGGTTAAGTTAAAACAGGCTTAGACCGTTAGTTTTCTCGTTTAAATTGTTTTACATTGCTATTTCGGGGCCTTTAATAGCTGATTATGCGGTTTGGGCTTTTCACATTGTTGAAGGCCGTACGGTGACCTATAGTTGTTAATTTCTGTGTCATTATGGTCTCTAGTATAGAGTTGTCACATTAGCAACTATACCACATCGTCTTCTTCTTATAAGTACCCTAGCCAAAAATAAAACCGTCAAAAGGAAAATCATCAAAAACAAAACAAAAAACATTACATAGGAACAAGTGACAAAACGAACTTCACCAAAAATCGAAGGTAACACAGGTGATCCAGAAGGAAAGAATACACATGCCTTTGTATTGTGTTCGTCTTTCCATATTGTTGTTTGTTTAACATTTTTAATCTCATGCTTTAGGTCCGGCTTGTTTATAATTAAATAAAAAATCGACTTTGACGTAATAGTATATATGATTTTCAACTTTTGAATAAATTTTACTGAATTTGATTCACATTTGTTTTTAATAGTTTGTATTACATAATATGTGTCGTAGCAGACTATGTTTGATGTTATTAGATTCTAAATTTCAAGTTGTATATAGTGTTCGTTTTATTTTGTTTACATCTTGATTTGTATTCTCTTTATGAATTAAAACGTTTTTAAAGAAAGCGAACTAAAAAGTAAAAAAATGGAATAAGTTTGTTTAATTGTATACATGTACAAGAATATACAATCGGGAATAAGTTAGTATTGATTTTAATCTATGTTGTTTCTTACCATGATAAGAGTATTAAAATAGAATAAGGTTTGTAATGGTGTTATTATATGTATTTTCTAACAATGTCAGCTTTTCTTGTGAATTTGAACTGTAAATAAACAAAACTCATATTGTATTTTTTAAATTAAAATTATATAAATGAAAAAGCTGACTTATTATCTTTACTGTTACATCATGCAGAAAATAAACATATCATAGCTGCAAAAATAAGTATTGAACATTTATCCGCGTAATCATTTCACATTTACAATGTTGATATTGAAGCATCTTATCTATCATTTCTTTCTTTCTATTCTTTAACAACGAAGGATATTGTTCAATTTCTTAGGTTTTAAAAAGTCATTTGGAATGCCATTATATTCATATCTTGAACAACAACTATTATCATTTCATATTCACAATATGTTTGTATACCGTTAAAAAATTGGATTTCAAGTGTAAATATATCTCCCTTATAATCACTAAATATCATTTTTTGAATAAGTAAATGTTTTCCAGGGTGTAAGAAGATTTCAATTGCACTAAGTGTAGTAATTATCTCTAAAAACGGCACAAAAGTTTACAAACACGATCAAATAATAACTTTTTCGGCTTGCAAAGAAAATAGAAACACATTTACTTAATATATACTTTGCTTAACCCATGAATATGTTTACAAATTGAATGGTTGTGAAGTTAACAATCTCACACAGTATTTAATGCGTGAGACATAATTGTTAAATACAAAGCTGATCACAGGTGCGTGGAGCAAGCCATTATGTTTAGGTAGCATTGTAGATTTTCTTTGCTTCCTTGTTAATGTAATATAATATTGTTCTCCTATTATATCTACATACATAAGTGTTGTATTCTAACCAGATAGAGGTTCTCCTACTATATCTACATACACCAGTGTTGTATTCTAACCAGATAGAGGTTCTCCTACTATATCTACATACACCAGTGTTGTATTCTAACCAGATAGAGGTTCTCCTACTATATCTACATACACCAGTGTTGTATTCTAACCAGAGGTAAATATGGACATTGTTCTCCTATACATACACCAGTGTTGTATTCTAACCAGAGGTAAATATATTTCATTATGTGGCTGGAAATGTTTTTCTTGTGATTCTTCCTTTTTCATTTTCTTGTGTTTCTTCCCGTTCCTTTATTTTGTGTTTCTCCCTTTTCCCAGCCTCCTCATTTAATTGCACACTAGTAACACTCTTGATGCAGATCATAGTGACACAAGGGATATGACTTTCTTACTTTTAAAAGGCAAACTAATGTTGATAATCATTTGTTTTTTATCCTATTGTAATTTTAATTGTTTGTATTGCTATTGCGAAACAGACAATAATGTTATTGTACCTAAACATCATTGGAAAAGATATCTTCATATGATAAAGACAATTAAAAAAGGAAAATCCCTTATCACATGACAGGTTCAAAAGCTCAAAAACATCAAACAAATGTAATTTTCTTATTTAGAAATTGCAACCGAAGAATTTGATTATTCTTTATTCTTTTTTTTAATCCTGTTAACTGTACATAGATAGAGTTGTAATTACAAAAGCTGATCAGAGGTGATCGGGGCATATATGTTTATTTTTTATGTATTGCAATTTCTTTTTCGTCCGTTTTAATATAACATTGAATTCAACCAGTTAATAATAATGCACATTGCTTCTGTTCTAACTTTTATCATAATGATTACATATTGTGCAATTGAAGTGTTAAGAATAAACCTTCACAATTTATAGTGTGTCAGTATTTCATGTTTCTGAAATGTTCACCTGTTAAACTTATTTTCTGACAATGATATTGTTGTTTTCGCTCATGCATATTTGTTTTTCATTTTTGTGTTGCATGGATATTTACTATTGACCTCTTTTTCTTTATAATAACAATATCAACACGACAGGTGCCATATGTGGAGCAGGATCTGATTATCCTTCCGAAGCACCTGAAATCATCCCCAGTTCTTTGTGGGGTTAGTGTTGTTGCTGTTTCCCTATTTGGAATATTTTTTCACGCATTGTAGTCAATATAATGACATTTGATGGGACTGTCGTACAAGTTAGAGGTTAGCGCTATAAAATCAGGCTCAATCCACCATTTTCGACATTTGAAAATGCCTGTAACAAGTCAAGAATATGACAGTTTTTGTCCATTCGTTTGATGTGTTTTATCATTTGATTTTGCCATTTGATAAGGAACTTTCCGTTTTGCATTTTCCTCGGAGTAAGTATTTTTGTGAGTTTACTTCTATAAAACTAGTGTTTCGTTTAAAGAACTTACTATTTCATCTTTTGGAATTATAAAATCCTTATATTAAATTATTGGTTTATTCAGGAAACTGTATGAAACCTATGTTCAAATCTCATTACTAGATGAAAAAGAAACGACAAATCAGAATAACAAACCACAATGGAGGAAATCGCATCAATTCCAAAAGAGAAAAAAGAGATGAAGATAGCGTCCCCCATTGAACGAGAATCACCCACAACTCGAACTTAACATACACTATCGGAAATATGTCAGGATAGGTAACATGATAGGTCAAATGTAATTCCGTCCTTTTTCTTTATACCTCTGACATTTCATTGTGTAAAGCTCACAGCCCGACATTTGTAATCAATGTTACTAATTTGAGCATATCAATTCAGGCATACGATATGGTATAATATATGTTATTAGTGAGGAATGCGAAATTGAGAATTGAAAAGTTGAATCATCAGGTTTTGCATATATTATTGTTTGTAGTCGTCAAAATCCGAGGACATAATATGCATATGACATTCTAGTTTCGGTAGTATTTTTATCCGTACATTTCATTTCATTTCATATTTGTTTATTTTTCAGAAAAAAATATGCACATTATTGTAATTATCCTTCTGAGTTATTCATTCTACAATGTCTATTCAGACAGCTCATGTTCCACGGAGCCAGCATGTGAGTGTATTATACTTGACGATGATGGGATATATGCAGACTGTAGTGGAAGGCAGTTAAACTCGTCGCCTTCTTTCAACGAAAACGTCACTTCAATCAATCTTAGTTTCAACTATCTAACTTGCCCTCCGTCAAACGATAATTTACCAGAGAGTCTTAAACACCTGAATGTTTCAAACAATAGGATATATAACTTATCTTTGGAGGGAAAGCAAATTATTTTTTGGAAAATAACCGGCCTCCTTGCTTTAGATTTATCATTTAATGTGTTATCAATAGATGGAAGATCCTTTTTTCCAAACATTTTTTCTAACTTCTCCCGTTTGGAATTACTAAATATATCCAGAAACATAGTTCCAGAAGAGGGATTTCAAGATTTTCATAACGTATTGAGACCACTGATTTCATTACGATTTCTCTCTGTTGATAGTTTTGTTGATATTTCATTCGGTAAAGGTTTTGGAAATTTGAGGAATCTAAAATCCCTAAAATTAGCTGGTGTTTGCAATATTACACGGACGTTTATCATTACGGAGGACCTTTTTATGAATCTGCCATTTCTGGAGCACCTCGATCTCTCTACACTTGAAGTGTGGACAAATATATATCATGATTCTAAATCGAATTGTTACTGTTCCTTGACAAGTATTCATAGAGGAGCCATTGCCAAACTTACTAATTTGAAATATCTTGACATATCAAATAACAGATATCTTGGACTATGTGGAATTCGTAATATATCAAATGATCTTATTCATACAAACATAGAAATCTTTAGGGCTAACAATTTATACTGTGAAGACAGTCGATCTGTAACATTGTATTGCGATGATATCAAATATCTACGAAACACGTCCCTGCAAGAACTTTATATTGATGGAAATAATATCGCACTTGGACAGCCAGCAATACTTACGTACATGCCAAAATCTCTGAAGGTGTTAAGTATCAGAGAAAACCGTTGGGGATTAGGAATTTATACCTATTATCCATATGATAACATGATAAACTTAGTTCATATTGATATAAGTAATATAAATAACGACGAAATGTCCCAATCCCCAATGGCAGATCATCCTTGTTGTTCACATTTTCTAGAGGATGTATTATGCGATAAATCAAGGATTGAGAACGTTACAGGCGACAAGGCTGCTGGTGCATGTGCTTACACTCCTAACAAATACAACAATAAAATTGCAAGTAAAATACCAGAGGCAGTCTTCAACAAACCAGACCCATGGAAATGTCTACCAGGGTCTGATATCGATGTTCACTATATCATGGTTCCAATGAATGTCGAATCAATCGTAATGAATAATTCAAGATTAGGATACGCATTTCGCTGGACAATATTTAATACTCTGTCAATCGTTAAACTTACATTAAGTAACAATCAATTCTATAGTTTCATTGGTCCTATCTGTAATGCGACTAACCTCAAATATCTTGACCTTTCTGGTAATCGATGTTCCTCCCTTACACCATATTTTTTCAACGCCTTACCATCTTTGGAAACTCTTTTACTACACAATAATCTCTTAGGTCTAGCAAAAACGCTTCACAGCCAAAATGCGAGCTTTGTTTTTGGTACATTGACTGATCTTCAAAATTTAAATTTGTCAACAAATAAGATATCGTCACTTTCTTCCGACATATTCTGGAATTTGAAGAGCATACGGCAAATAAGTTTAAAAGACAATTTGCTGAGTGACTTTCATGTAAAATTAGACCATATGCCCCATTTTACTGATTTGGATTTGTCGGAAAACCAAATTTTTCAGTTATCAAAGAATTCCACACTTTGGATTAGTCAAGCTATTCGTAGAAGTAAAAATTTGAAAATTGATTTATCCAACAATCCGATCATTTGTTCTTGTGATTCTTTAATTTTTCTGAAATGGCTACAAAAGCATCATCTGGCATTTAAATATTTCAACGGATATAAATGTTCTAATACCAAAACCTTTAAGACATTAAAAGATGCCGTCATCTCCCTGGACAAATCCTGTCATACATATACTACTTTGACTATTGCTATATTACTTCTGATAATATCTTTCTTGGTGCTTCTCATTATACTTATTATATATAGAAACAGATGGAAATTGAAATACTGGTATTATATTGCGAAGCGTAAGTATTTTCAGCATGACTATCTGCTATTGGAAGATAGACAAAACTACAAATTTGATGCTTTTCTTTCTTACGCTGACGAGGAACGTATTTTTGTTATAAGGGATGTGATAAAAAAGCTCGAGGCAAATGAGAATTTTCGTCTGTGTATTCATGAACGGGATTTTATTCCCGGGTGCGATATCGCAGACAATATTGTCAATGCTATCCATCACAGTCGTAAAGTGATTTTCATAGTTACTCCTTCTTTCCTTAAGTCAAAATGGTGTATTTACGAACTGAATATGGTTTATATGGAATATCAAGTTTCCAGGCAGGGTGTTGATTGTATGATTATGGTTATAAAGGACAAAATAAAAGAAAGAGACATTCCAAGAAACATGTATAATATCATGACGGATGAGAGCTACTTAACATTTCCGGACAATGAAGCAGATGAAGTTACTTTTTGGGAACGTTTAATCGATTCCCTACGATAGATAAGGACAAAAAAGTACAGGGTTTGTCTGTTCGTGTATAAAATACAAACAGTGTGTGTGTGTGCGTAAGAGGAGAACAGAGATATATCACTGTTTAGTGTTTTATGTGTGTGTGTTAGAGGATAACAGAGAGATAACACTGTTTCGTGTTTTATGTGTGTGTGTTAGAGCATAACAGAGAGATAACACTGTTTCGTGTAAGTGTGAGTGTGCGTGTCATGATAACAGAGAGTTAACACTGTTTCGTGTGTGTGTGTGTGTGTGAGTTAGAGTATAACAGGAAGATAACACTGTTTTGTGTGGGTGTGTGTGTGCGTTAGAGGATAATAGAGAGATAACACTGTTTCGTGTAAGTGTGTGTATGTTAGAGGATAACAGAGAGATAACACTGTTTCGTGTAAGTGTGTGTATGTTAGAGGATAACAGAGATATAACACTGTTTCGTGTGTGTGTGTGTGTGTGTGCGTTAGAGTATAACAGAGAGATAACACTGTTTTGTGTGAGTGTGTGTGTACGTTAGAGGATAATAGAGAGATAACATTGTTTCTCGTAAGTGTGTGTGTATGTTAGAGGATAAAAGAGAGATAACACTGTTTCGTGTAAGTGTGTGTGTGCGTTAGATGATAGCAGAGAGATAACACTGTTTTGTGTAAGTGTGTGTGCGTTAGAAGATTATAGAGAGATAACATTGTTTCGTGTAATTGGGTGTGTGCGTTAGAGGATAACAGAGAGATAACATTGTTTCGTGTAAGTTGGTGTGTGCGTTAGAGGATAGCAGAGAGATAACACTGTTTCGTGTGTGTGTGTGTGCGTTAGAGAATAACATAGAGATAACACTGTTTGATGTCACTATAACACTGTTTTCTGGATGTTGCATAGGATGCATATTTGTCATTGTATCCATTCTTTAAGTGTGGTGTCTTTTAGTCTGGCTTTATTATTAATTACCACAATATTTGTAAATGTAGCTGATTATTTTGTTCACACTTCAATTTTTTTTTTTTTATAAAGAGCTAGGTCCTGCTGAGGCAAAAGTTATGGTGGTCTTAGAGAAATGATGTATTGTACATTATATCGTCTTTTACTTTTGTACGTGGAAGTTTTTAAAGAATCTGATTCTTTTGACACCAGGAATTTCAGCCATATATATTAAAACAAAAAACTGAGTACATTAATTTTAAGAGAAATCAAATTATGATTCTTGACCAATCTAAAAATTGACGCTATCTTCAAAACTACAATTGATAGCTGCAACTGTAGACCGAAAAAATAAGCAACTTTCCATTAATTTAAATATACTTATATGTCTAAAACTATCCCCCTTATAGGAAGCATGTTGTATGAAAATTCTTTATCACACAAAACATTATCCGTAAATGAACATATTAACTTAACAGATTCATTCAAGATATCATGATCTCGAGTTCGAAAGAAACCGGTTAAATCTAAAGGACAAGTTGTCATGCATGTTGATTTTGGGCCAGATTTTCACTTATTGAAGAATGATATTATCTATGAATCAACACTGTATTAGAATAGTGTGAGTTTATTTATATCGACATTTGAAAAACAAAACACAAGAGATATGTATATGTATTTAAAAGATTGCACTGTTTTGTTTAAAATTCGGTCAGTGGACAATAATAGTTAAAACAAAGCGATATACATTTGCCTTGAAGCATTACTTTACTTTTTGTTGTACAATGATTTATTTGCTTTATTTTTGCAACGTCACGTGTAAATATTGATCTAAATACCTTATTTGTTTTCATGACCGCATTTTAATACATTTTGTTAATAAAACTTTTTTGTCTGATTCTTTATCGTATATGTTAAAGTGTGATACACATAATTATCCTTATACTTTTTGATTAGAATAATTTGTTTTTGCAATGTTTTGAAATGATATTGCCAGCATGTTCATCGTATAAGTTGCTATGTAGATACCTTCCAGCAGCGCCTGAATAAGGATTATTTATTTTCATCTTGATGTGTTATTCCATTGCTTGCTTTTCATATTATGATTTCTTTGAAAAACGATTGCTGCTCAAAAGGAAGCATAAAAACCAAAAGTTCCAATTGGTGAAAATTGATTCTTCGCAATGATAATGAACGCCATCACAAGTTGGTGGACCGTTATAAAGTATCTTTTTTACTTGAAAGAAAAGAAAACATTATTTTCGTTTTTAAATTTTCCTTGGAATTCAATAATTTGTTTTACTTTTATTAATGTCGTATTAACAACCCCGTCCTCCTTTCCCCCGATTTTTACTTACATGTACCAACGTAGACTCACTAAGTTTGTACATACATGAACAAAAAGACAGGTGCCATATATGAAGCAAGACCTGTACACCCTGCCGACGCAACTACGGTCATCCCCGGTGTTTAGAGGGGTCCGTGTTGGTCTTTGTTTGGTTTTTGTTGTTTATGATTTGTATGCTGCTATGTTTTTCAAGGAATGGCGTTGTCATTTATGTTCTATTTTCCAGATTGAATATCCCTTTTGTATCTTTCACGTCTTTTTATTTCTGTCTTTCAAATGAATATAACAATAAGTTTCGAAAATTTAATGCATAATCACACTTTATGTAAGAATCCTGGATTTTGATTGGTCGATAGCCAGTGTATTTTTCACCAATTTACTGTTATCAAATGAATATCGTTCATTTTTTAACGCCGCCGGGGTATTTGCCTAAAGGATATGCCTTGTTTACCCTCTCTGCCGTGGTATTTGCCAAAGAATACTCTATCCGACTGGACGCTTGTAACGTCACGATCACCAATGCGTTTTTGAACATTAACATTCGGTGTAATTAAACAGATATATCATGTTCTTGAGGGGTATTTGCGAAAAATACCAGTCTTGAGAATGAATTTCCCTCGTCTTACGGCTCGCGAACTTTAACATTCTCTCGACTGGTATTTTTCGCAAATACCCCACCTTAACATAAAATATCTGTTTATAAACCTCCTTTATGTAAGTCAAATTAGCGCAAATTGTAATTACAATCGGGATCATCTCTTTATATTATTCGCAGAAAATATATTTGCGATTTAAACATTATCGCAAAATAAGCGAGAAAAAAAGTCCCGGTTGAAAGGTATTTTCTTTTACTAAAAATGGAGTACTCTAGCATGTGCGCGTTGAAGCAAATGGAGTGATATGTCAATCCTTTGTACAACAATGTACAATATAAACTACACATTTGATACATGCAATAGTACCTGTCAGCTTTTGAAGATTTCAAAAAAAAAAAATTAAGTAATTAAAAGGATACAAGAAACGTGCAAAAAACAAAACTTCAAATAGTAATGAAGATGCTAAAAAAGTAGAAACTTCTCCGAGTCTCACTACACGTTATTTATCGTATGCCCGTACATATATACATATACATTAAGTTTCCAACTCTGGATATCGTTTACAAGTACGTACGATTGCCTTTTTACTGCGTACATTAACTTCGTTTGACCCGATATACAGTAGGTGTTGAAACGATATTGTTAACATTGCGATGGATACGACGTGACATATACACACACGGGTTTAGACTCTACATATACATCATAGACACGATATTGACACGATATTGTCAACATCACGATGTATACGATGTGAACGATATAAACACAATGATAAAGGACTATATGCATAGATAGGATACAATGTAAATACAATAATGACACGACAAAGTAGACATTGTGAGGTTTGCTATTTCGACAAAACATCGTGCCTTGGACATATTTTCGCGAATGGCACCGGAAAAAGCATAATGAAAAGAAACCAAATACACCTAATGTACACATGTTACAGTATCAGGAGTCGCCATTCATTGAGTGAGGGATTTTGCAAAAATGTATATGTATATCTTTTACTTTGAGGTAAATATTGTTTTAACATGATAAATATTGAATCTGGACGGTATTCATGAAGTATTAAACAGCTTCCTTCAATACACATACAGACATTTCAATACCTCATTATTCTAATTTTTACCATTTGAAAACAAATAATAGCATTGAGAATGAATTGAAGATTAATTGATATATTTCGTTGTTAATACACGGAGAAAATAGATGAATGCCTATAGTACAAACGTGATGAATATTATTCCACATCAAGACATGTCTACACAAACAATGTTTTTTGGTTGATGAATGATTAAAATATAGCACAGCTCTGAATTGTTTAAATTTTCTTAAAGTACACATGTGCATTCATACACTGTGGAGGATATATAATTATAGGAAATAATTGATTTTTATTGTATGACAAGATTTTAGTTTAATCATACCTGTCCAGAGATAATGCACAATATCTATGCTACTATATTTACAATACAAATAAGCGTAAATGTAAAACCATTAGCGCGTTTTTCTTAAGAAAAGCTCTCCTGTGACGCTCGAATCAAAACATGTAACAGCCAAACTGTCTTAGATATAGAAAGATGTGGTATGAATGCAAATGAGACAACTCTACCTCAAAGTAATAATTTATAAAACCATTATAGGTCAAGGTACTGCATTTAACACGGAGCCTTGGCTTATACCGAACATCAAGCATTAAAAGGCCCCAATTGTACCATTGTAAAACCATTCAAATGGGAAAACCAACGGTCAAATCTATATAAAAAAACGAGAAACACGTATGAACTACATAATCAGACGACAACTACTGTACATCAGATTCCTGTACTGTCTTAGTTTGCGCAGAAGAACCTTTATTTATGCATTGACAAATGCTGTGCTGATGTCATTTTAAACCATGCTTGTGGTTTCTGAAATAAGATCAAAAGCACTGGATTTATTAAAATAAACTCGTACATAATGTTTTTTGGATCCTAAGAATCAAATTTTACAAGGGAACAAGACATTTTAGACTTTTGCTTGTACAAACCATATCTTGTTTCTTCGTTCTTTTTTCATGAGCGCTACCTAAAAAGAATGATTTTTGTATATTTGTATATGTTCTACCACCAGTTTATTTCGAAATGTCTTATAAAAGAGCGATGAAAACTTACTGACTTGCGATATTAACTGTGTGTGTGTGATAGTGCATTTACATTTGTCTATATATCTTCTAGTTTTATCATGTGATAAGCACAAAAGGAATAGTTGATCCTGAATTCATCTCATCATAAATACCAAGATTGCAATTTTAAATTTGCACCAGACGCCCGTTTCGTCTATAGTGACGCTCGAGTAAAAAAAAATGTCAAGGCAAAATAAAGTACGAAGTTAAAAAGCACTGAGGACCAAATATTCCTAAAATATTTGCCAAATAAAGAGAAGGTTATCTATTCATGAGAAAGAAAAAACTTTAGTATTTCAAAATAACGAAGTTGTGTTAACAGTGTAATTTATTATTATGACCATATCAATGTCAACACAAAAATAAAGTGAAGTATTTGGTTACTCATGTTAAAACATCAATTGACATGGCTTCAAATAATTCCTGATGTTTATACATTTGTATTCAAGAAAACATTTCTACTTATGTATAACTACTGCAAACGTCTTCATCAGAATTTGTCCATCAATCCAACAAAACAGGAAATGTAATCATCAACCTAGATTGATTGGAAAATAGCATTAGTCTATGATTTTATTTACATCAAACATATAAGATCACAAAATTAAACGCTATACATTGACTCTTTTTAAGATTGGATTCAAACACAAGCTCGGTTTTGACAATATGCATTAAATTTTCTTGAGACTCTTAACTAACTCGTTGAGTATAACTAAGTCAATAGAAACATACTGATATACAAAACAACAATGCAACACATCTCTCTGAAAAAGTAAATAATATAACGTTTTGATAATATAAGAAATATTAAATTTTTGATTAATGTACAAACACATGATAAAAAGTTCTAAAATTGTATGATCACATTTTCTAAATATATTAAAACGTTGAAAGCTTTGTTAAATTACACATATTCATAAAGAGATATAGAATTATAAATTTTTTTTTCCAATATACAGTTTTCAAAAGATCAGTACGCGATAGTCATCTGGGATCTGTTGTTCGTGTCAATCACATTTGAAAACTGTAAGGAATTCTTAGTATTGAAGACGAATATTTTGTTTTGTCAAAAATCAACATTTATAAAGATCACATAATAGTTTTCAATGTTCAAAATATGCAATGTTGCATTAATTTACAAAAACAAGGAAAACGATACCAACTGGATGTTCAAGCACATCAGGCAAAAACAAATTGACAATGACATGACAAAAAACGAAACACGATGAAAAGAGAAATAAGAGTACACAATACATAACATAAAAATACATAGACTGAGAGACCCAAACCCAATGAAAAACAGGCGTGATCTCATCTGTTCCGGAAGTGTAAATAGTCCTGCTCTACATGTTGCGTAGACATTTACAGTGAGAATGTACTAGTAATTTCCTATTTTTTACGTTATTTTGAACGAACGTGCTTTTTTCACCTCTCGTCATATATTATATTTAACATTAAAAAGACCTCAAGTTCTGATTTACATGTATTTGACTTATATAAGAATCAGGTGACATACAGGCACAAAAAAGCGACTTGCAAAGTTTCAGATATATCGATTATGTTTTATCACTCAATAACCAACATTTTAAGGGGATCTTGTATCTCACATATCCCTAAATTATTAAACAACGAAAATATAATTTATTTATCATAGTCAGGTCGATTTTCAATAAAACAAAATCGCGCTGTATGTCCTATCAATTCGATATTCGATATGAAAATCACTAGCTATGTAAAACCACAGGTTATCAGAATAAAGTCTACATTAGGCTATCAGTGTTCATAAAAGCCACATTGAAATAAGTTACATTAACTAATTTATTAAACTGTTAACAAAATTCTGATATCACATGTGAGTGTTCGATCCCCACTCTCTCAACATCGCCGGAACCCCCACTATCAACACACACATTTATTTATTCTATTTCACGATCAAATCTACCGCAAGGAATCAATCAATCTTTCCCAAAATGCTTCTTTGTCTTCCTCCTCATCCGGGAAAGTTAAGTAACTCTCGTCTTTCATTATATCATACATTTTTCTAGGAATGTCTCTTTCTTTGATTTTTTCCTTTATAACCATTATCATACAATTAACACCTTGCCTGGACACAACATATTCCATATAAGCCATATTGAGTTCGTATATACACCATTTTGACTTTAGGAAAGCTGGAGTTACTGCGAAAATTACTTTACGACTATTATGGATAGCATTGACTATATTGTCAGCGATATCGCAGCCAGGAATAAAATCACGTTCATGAATACACAGACGAAAATTCTCGTTCTCTTCTAGTCGTTTTGTGAGTTCCATGATAGCGAAAGTTCGTTCCTCATCAGCGTATGAAAGGAAAACATCAAATTTGTAGTTTTGTCTATCTTCCAAACGCATATAATCATATTGAAAATAATTTCGCTTCGCAATATAGTACCAGTATTTTATCTTCCATCTGTTTTTGTATAATATAGCTATTATGAGACAAACCAAAAATGTAATGATCAGAACCAGACAAACAATTATCAATGCAGTATGTGTAGAACAAGTTTTGTCAAGAGATAGAACAGCATCTATTAAAGGTTCATGATTTGTAGAATTTGAACATTGATATTTAGAAAAACCTTTAAATACAAGTTGATGTTTTTGTAACCATTTCAAAAATATACGAGAATCACAAGAACATATAAACGGGTTTTTGGAAAGGTCAATTTTCAAATTCCAACTTGTACGTTGACCAATGCCATCCATTGCATTTTTTGATAAGTAAAGAATTTGGTTTTTAGATAAATCTATTAAGGTCAGATCTGGCATATGTTTAACATTGATATTAAAATCCGTTAGCAAATTGTCTTTTAAATTTATCAGCCTTATTTTCTGCAAATTCCAAAAAATATTTTTTGAAAGTAACGAGAGTTTGTTTGATGATAAATCTAAATATAGAAGATTAGTCAGAGAACCAAAAACAAAGACAGCATTTTTGTTTTGCAGTGTTCCAGCTAGACCTAATAGATTATTATTCAGTAATAGAGTTTCTAGTGACGGTAAGGAATTTAGGAAATATGGAGTTAGGCTAGAGCATCTATTTCCTGAAAGATCGAGAAACTTAAGGTTTGTTGCGTTACAGATAGGACCAATAAAACTATAAAATTGATTGTTACTTAAGGTTAGATTAATGATCGACAGGGTATTGAATATTGTCCAACGAATTGCATACCCCATTCTTGAATTATTCATAACAATTGACTTTACATTTTCAGGAACCACTATATAGTGCACGTCGACATCACCAAGGGGATAAGAACACCTCCAAGGATCGGGATTGTCGAAAATGTCTACCGACTTGCTACTTTGAATATAATCGTTGTAGTGTTGTGGGGTGTAAGAACACGTACCAGTAGTATTATCGCCGCTGACCGTCTTGATCCTCGATTTCTCACATGTGACATCTCCTAGAAAATGTAAACAACAAGGAAAACGTGCTGCACCATTTTGGGACATTTGATGATTATTCATATTACTTATATCTATGCGAACTAAGTTAATCAAATTATCATATGGATACCAGGTGTATAATCCAGCAACCCAACGGTTCTCACTAATACTAAGGATCAACAGAGACGATGGCAAATACGTTAGTATCCCTGACTGCCCAATATCGATATTATTGCCGTCAATATAAAGTTCTTCTAGAGAGGTGTTTCGTAAATTTCTTATATCATCGCAATACAGTGTGACAGATCTACTGTCCTGACAATACAAATTTCTAGCTTTGAATATCTTTATGCTTGTAAGATTAAGGTCATACGTTATATTACGGAATCCACAGAGTCCAAGATATCGGTTATTAGATATATCAAGATATTTCAAATAAGCCAGTTTTCCAATAGCTCCTCTGTGAATACTTGTAAAAGAACAGTAGCAAGGAGAACCGGTATTATTGTACATACTTGTCCACACTTCAAGAGTGGAAATATCTAAATATTCAAGAAAAGGGAGATAAAGAAAAAAATCCTTCTTAATGATATAAGTTCGTGACGTATTGCATACACCAGTGAGTCTCAGTAACTTTAGATTCGATAATTTCGCAAAACTTCTTCCAAATGTAATACTTTCAAAAATATCCACCGATAAAAATCGCAGAGAAATTAATGGGGCCATCACATTATCGAATTCTGGAAATCCTTTTTCGGGAATAACATTTCCTGATATATCAAGTAATTCCAACAGCGTGAAATTTGAAAATATATTTGGAAAGAAGAACGGTTCGTCTATCAACAGTTTATTTGATGATAAATCTAGAAGTTTGAGTCCGGTTATTTTCCAAAATAATATTTTCTTAGTATCAAACGATAACGTATAGATCAAATTGTTTGAAACATTCAAACTTTTCAAAGATTCTGGTAAATTCTCGTTTGAGGGAGGATATATTAAATAATTGAAACTGAGGTTGATTGATGTGACGTTTTCGTTAAACGTAGGTGACAAGTTTAATTGCCTGCCACTGCAGTCTGCATATATCCCATCTTCAAGTAAGATACACCGACATTTTGGCTCTGTTGAACATGATATGTCTGATGAATCAATTTTGAATAAAATACTCAGAAGGAGAAATGCATTGATGATCATATTGCCTACAAAAAAAATGAAAGGAAAAATTATATAATTATGAAATACATGCCTTGTTTCTATGCAATCGCAATTGCAAAATATAACAGTAAAATTGTACAAGATTGTGATGGGTTGACAATCCGAATTTCACAACAATCAAAAAGTATAAGTTAATTGTTATTTGAAAATAATACATAAAAGTATCGCCAGTAATACTGCGTTTGCGACAGTCAAGTCGTTCATTGACGGCGGCAACTCTTCAAATGAATTACTGATATTCCTAAAATATATACAAAACAAAATGCTACGTTACACAACAGAAGTGAAGCAAAATAATTCTAGGTCCAAAACTTCGAAATCTATTATCAATCGATGTAACTCAATTCGTTATTCCTCAAACTCTAGATTTTTCATTAGTCTGCATGACAGAGTGACATGTATATTATCTCAATCTTATTAGCAATCAAAATTAAACATTTTAACATTAGGTATATTGAAATTAATGTTTATTAAATGGCTTGAATTGCAAAAAAAATATGCTTTTGATCAAAATCCAAATGAAAATACATTGAAAACAAAGAGTCATGCTTTGACCCAAAACAAACTCGTTCATGTCTCGTTTAGTATATAAAAGAACAATAATTCATTTGTTTAAATCTCAAGGTTAGTTTATGTTTTGTTTTTCAAAATTCGATTTTAAACGATATCACGGCTATTATGATCTGGTTTGTAATCTGGGTCATTATTGGTAAATAGTAGGTCATATTTAAAACACTTATATAAAACAAATAGACATCTCCCACAATAAACTCATTTTAAACACCTTCAAGGCATGAAAATACGCACATAACACCGACAGGGCATACAAATACGCACATACACCATTAGGGCATAGAAACATGCATAGACACAATCAAGGCACGTCTACTTGTATTTGTAATATTTGTTTTTTTATCCAACTGAAGAGTTAAGCCTTTTTCAACTGATTTTTTTACTTCGTTCTTAAGTTGTTATGTTATACCACTGTCCAAGGTTAGGGGGAGTATAAGAATCCCGCTAGTATGTTAACCCCAACACATTCGTTATGTATGTGCCTGTCCCAAGTCAAGAGCCTGTAATTCAGTGGTTGTCGTGGTTGTTTTTCGTTCATTTCTTGTACATAAATTAGACCGTTAGTTTTATCGTTTGAATTGCTATACATTGTCATTTTGGGGCCTTTTATAGCTGACTATGTGGTATGGGCTTTGTTCATTGTTGAAGGCAGTACGTTGCCCGATAGTTGTTAAAGTGTCATTTGGTCTCTTGTGGAGAGGTGTTTTATTTGCAATCATACCACATCTCATGATTAATCGGAGTGTACAGACAATTAAAACTGCATTACAAAAAAAAATAATTTTAGCAACGTTAATTTCGACCTTATTAGATCAATTGCCTCGTTGGCATCTATAATGTAAATGGTACCCAAAAGTAAAACAAATGAAGGATGAGATATTGAAAGAAAAGTGAAAAAATAGAAAAGAAGAAAAGAAGAAAAAAACGTATACTTTACCTCAATTGACGATAACAATCTCTTAGTAGAAATGGATATTCACCTTTCTTTTAAAATAGCATATTATGAATAACAATACCACAAAACACTTCTTACTTCAATCCACACGTGATCAGCTTTGTTTGTTGACAAATATGTTATAAGACCGGGAACACAATAATCAATTGAAAGGTTTCATTTACATAGAAGTACAGGTTGGTTTGGTCCTAATATGTACAAAAGATAACATTGAGCCTATAAGTTGACTGTTTTCACAGTTGACTAAAAAATATTTTTGAGGACTAACAAGTAGAATGTATCGTAAGACAGATCTAGGTAATTTTTGTATGCTCTATTCATATTGAAATTTTCTTCTCCAGACCGGACCGCGCTTTTCATATCAGGCCTGACCTTTTGTTGAATGATAATTGTATTGCTCTTTTTTCCCATTTAGCAGAAAGACAATACTTAACCGGTCGACAAAAAGATGAAAGCAGGTCGAAGAAAATTTAAAAAAATGTATCCAACAAAATTTACAAATTAGTTTCTTTTCCCTTTTCTACCGTATCCTTATCAATATTTTATATTCCTTTCATGTTTGTAACGTCATTAAGCATTGTTTTTCGCATGAGTTTATAAATCATGTTTTCCATGGAATGTTCGCAGGAATATTGTATATAATTTTGAGAAGTGTTCGAAAAATATATTCTCTGAACAACATTTCACTGATCCATGGTGCATATGGCTGAATTTTTTAAAAATGAATTTATCTTCAAATTAAACAATTTGGCGTCTTTATACTTAGGTCACATGTTAATCATTCTCAGAAAGTAGTAATTAATTGAAATATTACCAATGGCATTACTAGAAAAAATATGACAAAAATACTGAATTCAAATGGAAATTCAAACAAGGGAAATCAATGAAATTGACAAAATCAAATTTTATCAACCAATGGAACGAATAAAAAATAGCCTTAATATTCCTGACATTTACAGGCATAAACCGACGAAAAATGATGGGTAAAGCGCAGAGTTTAGTTCAGTAAACCTACTACTTCTGTGACAGTTAAAATAGATGACCAAAGCTGCAGTGAGCGAAACCTATCGTAATTGCAATGCTCTCGAAATTTGTACGCTATATTAAACTTTTATAATTTTTTATTCGAACACTTCCACAACGCGCATCTGACATTCACACTCTTAATTCTAATATCTTTATGATGAGTTTATTGTTTATTGAGCTGATGATACCATCGTGGACTAAGGCCGTGTTCACATTGACCAAAACTCGGGTGTTGTGTTAGGGTAACTCACACGTAAACTAAACACAATTACGTTCTCATTGATAAAACTCAATGTTTACATGTAGTGTAAATCATGTTTTGTCTACATGCAATCGATAGTCAATGTAGGCCTTGTGTAGTTTAAGTGTACACAAAACTAGGCATTTAAAACATTATTTTTTACCATGTATATTTAAGAAAGAAACGATTTTTGAATAAAATTGATATTTATAACAATAATTTATAAGGATGCTTGATTTCTTGATTGACAACATATTTGTTACGTTCGGAGGACGTGTTTTTCAACAGACTGTCGGCATTCCAATGGGAACAAACTGTGCCCCTCTACTTGCCGACTTGTTTCTTTATTATTATGAGGCTGACTTCATGCAGGAACTTCTTAGGAAGAAAGATAAGAAGTTAGCACTATCCTTTAACTCTACTTTTCGCTATATAGATGATGTTCTTTCACTAAATAATTCAAAATTTGGTGACTATGTGGAACGCATCTATCCAATCGAGCTAGAGGTAAAGGATACTACAGATACAGTTAAGTCGGCCTCATATCTTGACTTACATCTAGAAATTGACAATGAGGGTCGGTTAAAAACAAAACTTTACGACAAAAGAGATGATTTTAGTTTTCCAATTGTGAACTTTCCATTTCTAAGTAGCAATATTCCAGCAGCACCTGCATACGGGGTATATATCTCCCAATTGATAC
The DNA here is from genome assembly GCA_037788925.1 of Mytilus galloprovincialis. NCBI lineage: Eukaryota > Metazoa > Mollusca > Bivalvia > Mytilida > Mytilidae > Mytilus > Mytilus galloprovincialis. The sequence continues at coordinate 72,791,281 of CM075342.1, read as the reverse complement.
GATATTCCCGTGCTTGCATTTCCTATCATGATTTTCTTGATAGAGGGTTGCTGCTCACAAGGAAGCTATTAAACCAAGAGTTCCAAATGGTGAAGTTGAAATCATCCCTTCGTAAATTTTACGGACGCCATCACGAGTTGGTTGACCGTTATGGAATAACCGTATCACAAATGATATCGGATATGTTCCTTACGTCGTAACGACAATCCCCTTCCCTTTCCTGAATGTGACCTACCGAATTAGACTATTTACCGGATTTGTTATCACATAAGCAACACGACGGGTGCCGACTGTGGAGCAGGATTTGCTTACCCTTCCGGAGCACCTGAGATCACCCCTAGTTTTTTGGTGGGGTTCGTGTTGTTTATTCTTTAGTTTTCTATGTTGTGTCGTGTGTGCTGTTGTTTGTTTGTCTTTTTCATTTTTAGCCATGGCGTTGTCAGTTTGTTTTAGATTTATGAGTTTGACTGTCCCTTTGGTATCTTTCGTCCCTCTCTTTTCTTTACAGAAATATTTGTCTCAACTTTGTTATGAAGACAACTTTATTTAGCTTTATGAACCCCTTATCAAGACTTCAATCCTCATCATTGCCGAACACATAATTCATTTGAAAAGGTCTTCCCGAATCGATTGGACGTACACAGAAATATTTGCTGCTGGCTTTTACTCAAAGAACGATTCACTTATAAATCCATCACTAAAAAAAAGGTGAAATAAATTGTATTGTTTGTCTAGTATCTCAGATCCGTTACAATCCACTTAGAAATAAAGAAAAACTATAAAAAAACATTACCACCTTCCATTGCCAAATGCACCTTAGAGAATAAATACCATTTGAAACAAACATAAAAGATAGAAATGTTGTGATCCTTTAAAACATCTCCATCCTTTTTTCTTCGTCTGTCAGCACGCTGCTGTAGCCGACGTTTTCTTATGCATAATCGAGACATCTTTAGGATCTGTAAACTACTGCAACTCATCAAAATAGCTTTCATAAAGGAGCAACCTCTTAACTTCAAAAAAGGGGGCGGGGTATGTTTTCGAATTCTGAGTTAGATTCATTTTCGCGCGAACGTTTTCATTCAGTTTTTTTATATACTACCAAGCAACATTTATTTTTCCAATATTTAACACTATAATGTATGGGTTACTCTGGATTCAGAATATTTTTTTATCATCTGTATGACCAGAATATTTTGTTTTATCAAATTGAGAATCAGAATATTTTTCAAGAAAAAATCCATTCCTCCCCTTTTTAAAGTCAAATGGTCGTTCCCTAACTGCTAGAAAAGTTGTTCGAAAAAATTGCATTCGGTTCTACGTAATAAACATTTAAATGACATATAGTTTACAAGTGTGAAAAAATCTTATGTACAGGTTATTAAACAAGGTGTATAGATGTGAACAAAGTTAATGTGAAACCAGTGTACATTACATTAAATTAATTGTAAACATGTTTACTGTACATGGCGTTTGGTGTGAACACGGCCTAACACATAAAGTAAGAACTCCTCTGTCATATTTTTAACATGTAAACATACGTGTGTATTTTTATTGTTTTGTTTATATGTACCATTGTAATATTGTATTATGTCTATGTTCTTCTGTGTACCTTTGTATTTACAGCAGATTTTCACAATAAAGAATATATATATGTATATAGTATATCAAACGTCCAGATGTAAACTGGTTTTAAAAAAGGTTAGGTTTATTGAAGTGTATATGGTTTTATGCATACAGACACATTGAGGAATGGGATACAGGTAAACAACAAACCAGATAACATTAAAGTTTCATGTCAATGTTAAATTAACAAAAGAGAGAAAAGGTACACATAGGGATACACAGGTATCTAATGTATGCAGACTTCATGTTTTGTTTGGACGACATCGCTAGATTTGCTATTATGTTTGCTGTTGAATCCAGTCTTTGGTACATTATTCAGAGGAATAAATAAGAGGTCTTACAAAGAGCTTTTAATGAAATTTAGGCACAGAATATATTATAAAAAAAGAAGACTGTTTGTCAGTTGAAAATATTGACAGTTAAAAAAATAGATTTTAATAAAACCAAACTGTCTTCAATTCAGGAAAGTACAGTAGGAAACATCATGAATTTCATTGAATTAAATAAACAAAGCATTATATGAAATCTTCTAATTATAAATGTCAAAAACAAATCCTTTCTGGCTTTATATTTCGATTTATTTCCGTTTAAGCTTTGTACTTATTAGCGCGAAGAGGAGAGATGAAACATATCAAAGGAATATCCCTTTCTTTTGTCAAAAACTAGCTGACAATGCAAAGGAAAAAAACCCAGCCAAAAATGATCAAAAGACAAATAGCAGTATACACATATCAACACAGAAATTCAGAGACTGAGTTATTGCCCTTCAATTATGATTTTTACAGATTTTTTGCACATTTTTTCAAGGTTGCATTAAAATTTGTCAACAGCAAATTATATCAGCAAGCCAAGATCTGGAAATATATGAAGGCGACTTGTATAATAGTCGTTTCTTACCTTTTTGTTATTGCCCTTTAAAAATTACTCAGAATAATTGTTGTGTATTGTAAAAATTTGTAATGGTGAGAAAGGAAAAAAGACATTATATATCAGCAAATGAATACAATATAGAAATACAGTGATATTATCGATGTAATGTTCTTGTTAACGTTATATATTTAGATTGTAATCATATAAGAAAGTTAAAAGGTGACATTTCAAATAATATTTGACAAGCATCATAAACTCTGATAGTGCACGTGTTGTTGATTAAGAAACTTTATCTGAAAAGAAGTTAATGTTGTATGAAATAAATTCTTTAAATATCTGTTCTAATCACATGCGCGTTGGTTCATCTGCAAATAAAACGATTTCTTATATACCGATAGATATATTGTTAGACAAAACATGCTTGGATTTTATTCTTACATGTATGTAGTGAGAAGGATGTTTTAAGTTATCCGTTTCACTAAGCGTATTGCAAATGTACAGCCAGGTTCCGTCTGCATGCTGATGTTTCATTCGTTACGACATAGTAACTAGTAACTTATGCTCCATTCCATTGTCAAAACTTTCTTTACTTTTTCAAGAAGCCCAAAATACTTCCGTTACTGATTCTCGTTCTGTTTTGTATAGATTAGTTGCAATAATCATGGACATTGCTAACCATAGACTATTCAAACCCGTATCGACTACATCCAATAATGAGGAAAAACGTTATTTTTTTAAGGTAGAATTCGCCAATAAAGGTTTATATGCTGTAAAAATTACCAATATTTTCCATAAAAAATCTGTACAAAAAACTATACCAGATTACTTAAAAAATAAAGCTACACCTGTTATTTCTTATACTTACACCAAGTCTATTGCATCCAAGATTTTCAACCACAAGAGAGTTTTAGAGGCTTTTAACCTAAAAGATACAAAATCCAAGCCTCCGGATTGCTCATGTACATCGTCACAATACAATTATAGTCCAGATGATCATGTAATTACTGGTGACCTTGGCATCGTTACTAATGAACAACTAAGAGAGCTGTTAGCCAAGGGACCAACATATAGAATCCCCCAGCCCAAATTTCAAGTTACTGATGGATGCAGTTGAGGACTATGCAAGAAAATGGGTAAAGCGCGAACCAGACGAACCAGAACTGGACACTTTGTCTGAATGGATTTAAGCTATTCGATCATGCATTCAGAGGCGCATACAAAAACTACGATGTAATATGAGTACAAGAGTTACTAACCCTTTCAAGAATCCCGATGTTGTGGATGCTTTATCCTCTTTGCATGACAAATGTGTCGTTGTTCCAACAGATAAAGCCTCCAATAATATTGTCTTCATATGTAAAAAACATTATTTGCAATGTCTCACAACAGAGCTTGGAATAAATCAAACTACTGGTAACCCACATATTCTTTAACATCATTTACCAAGGACGAAATTTTTCAAAATCATAAATCTGTCCTTCTTTCTTTTGGTATCAACATCAAAGAAAACGAAGAAAACTCACCTTCATTATACTGGATACCTAAATTACACAAAACTCCATATAAAGAACGATACATAGCTGGGTCTTCAAAATGTTCGACTAAACATCTTTCTAAAGTACTGACTACTATTCTTTCTACAGTTGAAGATGGGCTTCAAACATATTGTGATGAGATATATTCTACCAGTGGTGTTAACCAGATGTGGATTCTCAAAAATTCGAAAGATCTACTGCTTAATGATCGATCACAATCTTTGCAATTTTGCAGCAACATAAAAATGTTTGATTTTTCTACGCTATATACTACTATTCCCCATGCTCAGTTGAAAGATCGACTTCACCATCTCATAAAACAGAGCTTTTTCTATAAAAATGGGAATCGTTGATACAAATTTCTTGTTTTGGGTTACAATAATTCATATTTTGTGAAGAATCACACTGAATCTTCCAGAAAAATATACTGAAGATGATATTATCAAAATTCTGGACTTTTTGATCGACAATATATTTGTTGAGTTTGGAGGATTTATATTTCAACAGACAGTCGGTATTCCAATGGGTATTATTTGTGCACCCCTGCTGGCCGTTTTGTTTTTGTACTCGTATGAAGCAGAATTCATTCAGAACCTTCTAAAAGACAAAAAGAAAAAGCACCTTGCGAAATTCTTTAATTTTACTTTCCGATATATTGATGATGTTCTATCATTGAATAACCCATATTTCAGCCAATACTTATATCTCATATTTCCCGGTGAACTTGAAATTAAGGATACTACTGATACTAGAAGGACTGCTTCATACCTTGATTTTTTTCCTTAATATTGACGCAGATGGACGACTTCACACGAAAATCTATGATAAACAGGACGATTTCAACTTCCCAATTATCAATTTTCCATTTCTCAGCAGCAACATACCCTCTGCCCCTTCGTATGGTGTTTACATATCACAATTGATACGTTATTCTCGTGCTTGTTCACACTATACGGACTTCATATACAGGAGTGTGCTCCTTACGCAGAATTTGCTCCAACAAAGTTGTCAGGAGGACAGATTAAAATTGACACTCCGTAAATTTTATGGACACCATCACGAATTGGTGGATCCATATGATGTGTCTTTGACCAAACTAGCTAAGGACATTTTTACCACATGGTAGATTGTGGTTTGCCATTACGTCGTCTAATCTTTTAATTACCAAACGTGACTTACTACCGATTGTGAATGTTTTGCTGAGTGTGAATTCGCATTACTAAAAGACGTGTTATGGTACTTATCTATCCCAAACTCATGTATTTAGTTTCAATGTTTAATGTTATATTTGTAATTCTAATCGGATTTTGTCAAATGTGTTCACGTCTTTTCTATTATATTCATGTGTTATGGTAAAGAAAATTAATCATCGCCTTCATTAATTTTTCATTAGATTTTATTTTGTTCAACGTAATCTGTACTATGGTTTACGTTTGAAGTTAGATTCAAAACAAACCGGACATATATTATAGTTAATTGCTACCTTAGTTTGCTATTGATAAGTATTGAAATGTGCATTGTTATTAAATGAAATATCAGTATATAGTTCAAATATAATCTTTAATCAATCCTTATTCTATCTTATTCATTCACATATGACGTCATTTTTCATTTTTTGATGATCTTGTTTTACAAATTCAAATGTGACGTAATTTATTTGTCATTTTTTACAATTTCAAATATGACGTCACTAGGCGTTGAGGTTTAAACTTCGTCGGATGTGCTGCATTTCGTCGGGTTATGTAGTGTATTTCGGTTGTTTCCGGTAATTAGTTAATACTTCAGTTTTATCATATATCTTTTGTATAGTAATTTTATAAAATTTACTGTTTGCAAAAGTATAAATTATTCTAAATAATAGGGATGTTCTGGTACCTAACAGAAAACCCTGGCCGTTTTTGGCACAGCTTTTTTCAACTTTTGGTCCTCGATGCTTTTCAACTTTGTACTTGTTTCGGCTTTCAAAATTTTGTATCTGGGCGTCACTGGTGAGTCTTGTGTGGACAAAATGCACTTCTGGCGTATTAAAATTTTAAACTTGTTGCCTTTTGTTAGCTATTATTCGTGTGTTTCTTTGTCAATTATGTTCTCCTATTTATTGATATTGTAGTCCTGTAACGATATGTTGTCATTTTAATGTTTTATTTCACATGACCATAAAAGTGCGAGGTTTGGCATGCCACAAAACCAGGTTCAACCCACCATTTTTTCCTTTAAAAATGTCCTGTACCAAGTCAGGAATATGGCCATTGTTATAGTATAGTTCGTTTCTGTGTGTGTTACATTTTAACGTTGTGTTTCCGTTGTGTCGTTTGTTTTTTTCTTATTTTTGAGTGTGAATTCACATTACTATAAGACGTGTCACGGTACTTATCTATCCCAAATTCATGTATTTGGTTTTGATGTTATATTTGTTATTCTCATAGGATTTTGTCTAATGCTTAGTCCGTTTCTATGTGTGTTACATTTTAATGTTGTGTCGTTGTTCTCTTCTTATATTTAATGCGTTTCCCTCAGTTTTAGTTTGTCACCCTGATTTTGTGTTTTGTCCATGGATTTATGAGTTTTGATAGTGGTATACTACTGTTGCCTTTATTTATGTGTTGGGAGATCATAAGACGTTGCATGGTATGTAGGTGGGAAGACATATTATAACATGTATAAAATGTGCTTTCCTGTCCTGTCCAATTTTAACATTTTTTCTATATGCAGTTCAAATTGTTATTATAGTTTTACTCACATTACAGAATCTATTCATTTCATATGGCGGTGGGGTTAGACTGTGAAACTGTAGTAACATATAAAATATAGATTTCATTTGAAACACCCAAGGTCTTTCTACTCCAAGGCACAACATTTATTTTAATGTTTGGTTATCAAGATTTTTCAAAAATTATTTCAATTCAAGCAGCAATGATGAGTTTGATCTCCACGAAAAATTTAATAAGGTATAAATCGGGTATTTGAAAAAAAAAGATTGTGAATCTCTGGTCGAAAACATTTGTGTTGAGCCTTTGTTCGCCGATGGCTTCACCAGCCTAGTAGTCAGTGATTCAGTGTTGACATGCACGACCATTGATCCTGTAAATTGCTGTTCCTTTACATAGATGGCTATTGCAAAATCCGTTTTCCACATTGGTATATTTTGGTTACCAACACTCTTTGTTAATTCATACGACCGTCTTACCATTTTGATACGGACGCCTATAATGAGCCTGCATGTATGCACATAAACAGTACGTCTATAGTAGCTCATTATTATTTATTTGGTATCTTTTGTGACCTTTTAAAGAACATTCGTTTGATACTTACGCATGGATCCGAAAAAAATAATCAATTAAGGGTTAACGTGGATCGTGTATGCTAATTAGGTATCTGATGTTAACTAAAATGATACCATTTCAGGATAAAAGTATGGGAATCGGAAAAATATTTAAGGTGCTTGCTTAACAAATGTCTTATTTCGACCAATACAGATGTAGACAAATGGCGAGTTTGTTTACTAAATAACGAATCGATGTATTTGATGTTGTTATAATGTGAAACCCAGATGCAACATTAGAATTATCTTCGCAACCAATGTTTTTCAATCGTAAAAACAAATGCATTGGTTTCAATTTATATTTTTTTAGCCCTTAAAACAGATAAACGTATATACCACAAGATTGACGGTTAATTATACCTAACCAGAACCCATTAAGTTTGTTAGCATTTTGTCAGGTGCAGTGCAACCAATGCATACAGTCATCTACAGTCGAAACGAGCGTCATTGTTACTGAAGTATTCTGCTGGTATGAAGATTTACAACTACTTCTATTACTATACATAGATGGCATTCGAAAGATAAGCCTTATTTGTTTATAATGTTTAGTAACCAACACTCTTCAGATAAGAAGATGTGGTATGCGTGCAAATGACACACGTCTCCATCCAAGTCACAGTGTAAATTAGAATAAACAGATTAAAGTATGGCCTTCAACACGGAGCCTTTGCTACAAAGCAAGCTAAAAATGGCTCTTAAATGACTTGTGTAAAACATTTCAAACAGGAAAACCAACGATCTGATCTATATATATTTTTTTCCGAATAACGCTTTCAAAACTCTTTTAGACTATTAAGTCTCCCGATTGTAGAGGAAATTGTCAATCGTCAATTTTCATTGTCGTTTCACATAAAGGAATAAAGTAACTTCTAACTTAACAATAACAACTGCTGTAAAACCTTATCGTGAAACTTACAGAAAAAGATCACTGTTTTTGTCAAATTAAAGAAATGTATTTTAAATGTGCTAAATACAATTGTTTATTTGAATTCAACCTTATCAAACACATCCGCAAGTTGGATCATCGTATGTACTTGGCTGTGGTTAGTCTTGTATGTGTTTTAAAAATTATAGTTCAGTAAGGAATGTTTTGGGGTTAAGAATGACGTTCCTTTTCACTGAACTAGTATACATTTTTGTAGGAGCAGGCTGTGGCACACCTCCGGGTGCTGAATTTTCTCGCTGCATTGAAGACCCATTGGTAGCCAATGGTTGTTATCTGCTCTTTTATCGGGTTGTTGTCTCTTTAATATATTCCCCATTAGTAAAGGAACATTTTGACTCAAATTAAATGCTTTGTATTTTGTAAAAACAGATGCTAATATTCCATTTAAACCATATCAATTAAATTGTATCGTCAATCTTACATGAAAACAATTACTTCATTTGTCTAATAAAGCAATGTGTCTTAAATGTTCTACACGCAGTTGTTCATTAGCACTCTTATCAAACCCTACCGCCAGACAGTTATTGTTTTTCGTAGTTACTTTACAATATACAATTTTTAAAATATTGTCTGTTAAGGAAAATGTAATAATTCATAAATGACGATTGTTTCGCGTTCATTTAATTTGATGCAAAGACATACCAAAGTTAATATCATGTTTAAGACAAGTGACCTAAGTTTAATTCATTCCGAGGGTCATATAGAAATGTCAGTGGCTCTGTGGAATGCTAATAAGGCATCTGAAGATTACAAAAATGGTGTCATTTTAGGATAACAACATGGGAGTACGATACTTTGTCTTAACATTTCATGATTTGAGATTTGGGCTCTACAAATGTCTGAATTCGAAGGCTACTGGTTTGTTTACTAAATTACAAGTCGATATCGTTTATGTTCTTACATTTACAGTTTGAAACCCAGATCAAGCATTTGACTTCTTTTAAATTATCTACACAAACAATTAGTTTTAAAACGAAAGCAATTGTAGAGATTAACATGACATGCTGTCAATTAAGCTCATGAAAATCAATTATTTCTTTAAATTAAAAGATTGAAGATTTATTGTTAAAAAACAATGTTATATTTTTGTCGAGCCTGCAGCTTTTGTGGCAGAGAGCTCGACATAGGGTTAGGGATCAGGCGGTGGCGGCGGCGGCGGCGTTTGCTAACTTCTTAAATGCTTTATATTTTAGAAGGTAGTAGACCTGGATGCTTCATACATTGTATATGAATGCCTCATTTTAGGAAGTTTCCGTCAGTCACATGTCCAATGTCCTTGACTTCATTGTCATGGTTCAGTGACTACTTGAAAAAAACGTTAAGATTTTGTTGTAATGTTAAATTCTCTCTTATTATAAGTAATAAGATAACTATATTTGGTATGTGCGTACCTTGCAAGGTCCTGATGCCCGTCAGACAGTTTTCACTTGACCTCGACCTCATTTCATGGATCAGTGAACAAGGTTAAGTTTGGGTGGTCAAGTTCATATCTCAGATACCATAAGCCATAGGTCTAGTATATTCGGTTAGTAGAAGGACTTTAATAAGGTGTACATGTCCAACTGGCAGGTGTCATCTGACCTTGACCTCATTTTCATGTTTCAGTGGTTATAGTTAAGTTTTTGTGTTTTTGTCTGTTTTTTATATACTGTATGCAATAGGTCTACTATATTTTGTGTATGGAATGATTGTAAGGTATACATGTCTAGCTGGTAGGTGTTATCTGACCTTGACCTCATTTTCATGGTTCAGTGGTCAAAGTTAAGTTTTTGAGTTTTGGTCTTATTATCTAACACTATATGCAATAAGACAACTATATTTATATACTATATATATATATATATGTATGGAAAAATTTTATGATCTATATGTCAGTCGCTCAGATTTAATTTGACCTTGACCGCATTTTCACGTTTCATTGCTCACTGTTAAGTTTTTGTGATTTGTCTGTTTTTCTTAAACTATAAGCAATCGGTCAACTATATTTGTTGTATGGAAGAATTATAGCTGTCCATGCCTGCCTGGCATGGTCATCTGACCTCAACCTCATTTTCTTGGTTCATTGGTCATATAATGTTTAGTTTTTTGGTTAATGTTAGGTTTGTGTGACAATTGTAAAAAGTAAAATCACAAAAATACTGAACTCAGAGGAAAATCAATTCGGAAAGTCCATAATCACATGGCAAAATCAAATAACAAAACGCATCAAAAACGAATGGACAAGAACTGTCATATTCCTGACTTGGTACAGGCTTAATATTTAGGACTATCAACATAATATCAAAGATCAGTTAAGAAGGTGAGACATTTCAGTGTGCGCACTCTTGTTTTTTGTACATGCATTTAGATGAATGGTTGAAGTTGTCGGCTATCAAAAAACACTGATGTATACGTTTGGTAGTTTTAATGCAGTTTTATAACCACTAGTTAAAATTAGACCATTGGGTTGCAAATGGTATTACCAAATTAGAAGTCACTAGGTCTGTGTTAACATGGACTATTATTGATACTGAAATGTGTTATCCCTATACATGGATAGTCATACTGCAGGTTTTAGTAACCAGCAATCTACATTAGTTTTGATACAGGCGCCAGGGATGAGCTTATGTAGAGAAAAGGCACAAAAGGAATGTTACCTAACATATTGCGTACTTTTTGGTCACATTATATCTTTTTAAAACTCGTTTTTGCTATCTATTTTCCCGATTATAAAGAAATATGCAAATGGTAAATTTTTCATTGTCTAATTACACGAAGAAGTAAAGTATACGTAACTTCTGCTAAATTGTGCTGACATATAAATAGTTATCAAAAGTACCAGAATTATAATTTAGTACGCCGGACGCGCGTTTCGTCTACATAAGACTCATCAGTGACGCTCATATCAAAATATGTATCAAGCCAAACAAGTACGAAGTTGAAGAGCATTGAGGATCCAAAATTCCAAAAAGTTGTGTCAAATACGGCTAAGGTAATCTTTTCCTGGGATACGAAAATCCTTAGTTTTCGATAAATTCAAAGTTTTGTAAACAGGAAATTTACAAAAATGACCACATAATTGATATCAATTCCATTGTTTCCTGTTTAACAAATAGCAATACGCCTTTCAAGTTAACTCTAACAACCGCTGTAAAAAATTACCGTAAATCTTTCTGAAAAGGATCAGTGTTTTGTCAATTTAAAGAATATATGTTAAATGTTCTATATCGTTTTTCATTATAATTCACGCTTATCAAACTCCTCCACAAGATGGTTTATCGTATGTACTTTGGAATTAATACAGCATCTTTTATAATGTCTGTGTAAAATGCACTTCTAAAAACTAAGTCATGATTCATTACACTGGATGTCAAGCCACATAAATGTCAATGTAATAATAAAACAAGTCCTCTAAGATAACTGGGTCATACTGAAGTGTCAATGGCTTCATAAGATGTTCACATAAGCGATTAACCCTGATCGTGTAAGCTGTGTGTGTATATGTTGCTTTCTAAAAAAATATTTACTGATAAAAATATTTGTATTTGCACAATTTGTCTCAAAGTTTTAGGATTTAGTAGTTATTTCTAGAAAAGAATGTATTCAGTTAAATTCATATTGAACAAATGTAAAAAAAAAAGTAACATAACTATATGAAATACGCTCTTCGTGTTACTGTTCTTAGTACTATGAAGCTTTGGTCAAGGTATTCACACACATCTGCTCTGTTGTACAATGTAGTAATGAGTCTTTAGACTCTTACGTGCACCTTTTCGTCTGTCGAACTAACTTTTGTTATGTTATTATATCAGCATTTAGCCTAAAGAAATAGAAATATAATGGAATTTGAATCGATGTAATGATAATTATTATAGTTTACTTTATAAAATTAAGATTGGAAAAGGAGAATGTGTCAAAGAGACAGCAATCCGACCAAACAGCAGAAAATAGCTTAAGGCCACAATTGGTCTTCAACATAACGAGAATATGTTGCACCTAGAGTCAGGCACCAGCTGGCCCCTAAACAAAGTGGTATACCTGTTCAAGACAAAAAAAAAAGTCACCTCAGCCACTACAGACAGGTTCATTAGATTATTGACAATTTTTAAAAGTATTTGAAAAGAAAATTTTGGTCGAGGAAGCAGACGCAAATTAATTCTTAAAGATTTTCTAATGTTTCATCTGTCTTCGGAATTTATGCTTATAGATATAAGAAGATGTGGTATGAGTACCAATGAGACAACTCTCCATCCAAGTCACAGTTTGTAAAAGTAGACCATTATAGGTCAAGGTACGGTCAGCAACACGGAGCCTTGGCTCACACCGAACATTAAGCTATAAAAAACCTAAGCGATTACTAGTGTGAAATCATTAAAACGGGAAAACCAATGGTCTAATCTTTTAAAAAAACGAGAAACGAGAAACACTTATGATCCACATCAACAAACTACAACTACTAAACATTTGATTTTCTGATGTAGAACAATTACAGCGGGATTAAATGGTTAAATAGTACAACACCTTCTCCCTTATCTGAAACAATAGTGTATCATCACAACATGGCCTTCGGCTGTTGTCTGCTCTATGGTCGGGTTGTTGTCGCTTTGACACATTCCTCATTTCCTTTCTCAATTTTACGGAAAGAAATACTATAAAACATCAATTGGAATGGCTAACTCAATAAAAAAACGCAGTAACACAAATGAAGATATATCTACATGCATATATATCAAAGATCCGAATATATTTGTAAATTCATAGTAGATTAAATCAATTATAATTATATCATAGCATCAAACTTTATTGTTAAATAGCTTAGATGAAAATAGTACTCAATTATATATGCATCTTTTTTTAATCTTTTAAGGCAATAGATACAGATTTAAACAGTTTAAATATATCAACTTGGCCATTTAGAACCCACCATTTTTTCTTAAAAATATCCTGACCAAGTGAGGAATATGAAGGTTGATATTAAATAGTCTATTTCCATCTTTGTTGTCGTTTCTTTTTGTTGCACTTCAGTGTTTCTGTTGTTCCGTTGTTTTCCTCATATAGTCTTCGCTGTGTTTCCCTCGATTTTAGTTTGTTACCCGAATTCGATTTATGAATTTTAAACAATATCTACTGTGTACTATTTGGACTTTAGTTGCCTTCTCTAATTTTGCCACACAGCTACTTTTGCATAGGTACCATTTCTGTACCGAACATCTGCTGTACTGGAAATCTACGTTTAATATTCAGTACTATTTTGCTACTTTGAGATAATTGTAATATTGACAATATTGTTTGAGAACTACTTATTTCTGACTGTAACACACAAAAAAAACACAACGTAAATGGCAATGGAATTAAAATCAGCACATGTACAAATCACTTAAAAGAAATATGAAGAAGTGGTATTGGAGCAAATGAGACAGCTCTCCATCCAAGTCTCAACTTGTAAAATGAAAAAAAAGAATAGTTAAAAATACGGCCTTCAACAAGGTGTCTTGGCTCAGAACGAACAGCAAGCTATCAAGTGTCAAGAAAAGGCAAGTGTAAAACAATTCAAACAAGAAAACCAACGGTATAATTTATAAAAAAAACGAGAAACACTTATGAATCTCATTAGCAGATTAAAACCAATAAAACACACATTCTGTACTTTTTTGTTGAAATATTACCACCCATACTCAAATTATCAACGGCTATCAACTCTTCTGATTATAAAGAAAGATGCCAATGGTCAATTTTCATTGTATTACTAAATAAAGAAGAATAGTACTTTCTGCTAAATTGTGCCGACCGATAAATCTTTCCCCCCGTAAAACAAATATCAATACGCCTTTCAAGTTCACCATAACAACCAACAGCTGCAAATTTATCATCAAAGAATGAGTGTTTTGTCAATTTAAAGAATGTATTTTAAATGTTCTATATCATTGTTCATTTATATTCACGCTGATCAAACTCCTTCACAAGATGGTTTATCGTATGTACTTTAGAGTTTATACAACATATTTCATAGTGTTTGTGTAGAAGTAACTACTAAATTCTAAGTTATGATCCATTAAACTCGATGCCAAGTCACACGAACGCCAATATCACAAAACTAGTCCTCTAAGATAACTGGGTCATATGACAATGTCAATGGCATCACAAGATGTTTGTGTGTGTATCTGTTGCTTTCTAAAATATTTGCATTAACAGATAAAAGTACGGGAATCCGCACATTTGTACAATGTGTGGTATTGTCTGGAATAGAAAATATAATAGATAAAGTGTAACCATTCTAATTACCAGGTAGATATTCACACACATCTTTAGACTATAAAGTTGCATTTTCGTCTTTGAAACTAATTTATTTATGTTATTATATAACGAAAAGAAAAACATTGGAAGCGATGTAATGTTGTGACAATTATATATTGCTTTAAGAATTTGAGAATAGAAAAGGAGAATTTGTTAAAGAGACCTAACAACCTAACTAAAGAAAAGAAAACAGCCTACGGCCACGAATGGGTCTTCAACAAATTGAACAAATTCTGCATCCCGGGGCGGCTTCAGTTGGCTCCTAACAAAATGGCATGTCTGTTCAAGTCAGTTTAAACACTTCTTAGCGTAAATAAAGGCAACAGTAGTATACCTCTGTTCAAAACTCATAAATCTATGGACAAAAAACAAAATCGGGGTAACAAGCCAAAACTGAGGGAAACGCATTAAATGCTAGACGAGAACAACGACACAACATTAAAATGTAACACACACAGCAACGGACTAAGCATTAGACAAAATCCGATGAGAATAACCAATATAACATCAAAACCAAATACATGAATTTGGGATAGAAAAGTACCGTGACACGACTTATAGTAATGTGAATTCAAACTCAAATATAGGAGAAAACAAACGACACATCGGAAACACAACGTAAAAATGTTACACACACAGAAACAAACTATAATATAACAATGGCCATTTTCCTGACCTGGTACAGGACATTTTTAAAGAAAAAATGGTGGGTTGAACCTGGTTTTGTGGCATGCCAAACCTCGCACTTTGAGGGCATTGGTAAATATAACATAAAAATGACAACATAATAATACAGGACTACAATACAAAAATAAGAGAACGTATTAGGCAAAGAAACACATGAATAATAGATAACAAAAGGCATCAACTTTAAAATTCAATATGTCTAAAACGCGCCTCGTCCACACAAGACTTACAAGTGACGCCCAGATATAAAAGTTCGAAAGTTTAAAAAGATACACTTTACTTTCTCTTGACATAAGATAATTGACCTTGTTTTAGATTATTTCCAAAAACAAACTCGGTGTCGGGGGAACAGGCACACATTAATACTTAAACAGATATTTCTTATTTTTTTTATCTTTCTATGGAATTAATGCTTATGCATCCCTTCGTAAATTTTACGGACGCCATCACGAGTTGGTTAACTGTAATGGAATAACCGTTTCACAAATGATATCGGATATGTTCCTTACGTCGTAACTACAATACCCTTCCCTTTCATGAATGTGACCTACCGAATAAGACTATTTACCGGATTTGATATCACATAAGTAACACGACGGGTGCCACATGTGGAGCAGGATCTGCTTACCCTTCCGGATCACCCCTAGTTTTTTTAGTGGGGTTCGTGTTGTTTATTCTTTAGTTTTCTATGTTGTGTCTGTGTGCTGTTGTTTGTTTGTTTGTCTTTTTTATTTTTAGCCATGGCGTTGTCAGTTTGTTTTAGATTTATGAGTTTGACTGTCCCTTTGGTATCTTTCGTCCCTCTTTTCAAAGAATCGAATGTATTTGTAAATCTTTAATCGACTGTACTGTAAGATTGTGTCTTCATATTAATAAATTATATTTATATCGAAGCTCTTTACTTTAATTTGAGATACATTAGATGCAAAACCTTCTATATTTAACCTCTAAGAAAACCGCTAATAACAATAAACGATCTTAATGATCCAAATAAACCAATTTGGCGATTTTTACCCATCATTTGTTCTTAGAATGTCATGTACCAAGTCAGGAAAAAAGGCAGTTTTTATCAAATAGTACGTTTCTATGAATGTTGGCGTTTGTTTTCGTCACACTTTCTTTTTTCTTTTGTTCAGTTGTTTTCTCCTTATAGTTAATGTGTTTCTTTAAGTTTGAAGTTGTTGCCCTGATTCTTTTTCTTTCAAATAGTTTTGACCTTTGAATATTATCTTCTTTTTGGCCTTTTTACCTGTTGTAGTGGAGAGTTCAAAATATCAAAATGTTGCTTATTTTGTTTTCCATGGGGGTAAAAACTCGAACAGCTTGTATTTAATTGCTCAAGTTGGTATTATTTCAGCTGAGAGCTTCTGTTTACAAATAATCACCATTTTTTAAAATTACCACGGAGTTAACTATTTTGTTAATCTTTTTGTACACACAATATAGGGTTTTTCATCGATATATAACTAAACAAACTAGTAACGGAGAATATATTTGAAAATGTTCAAGGTAAATCGTTATCTATTTGTTTTAAACCCTATATTAGATTGTCAATTAACTTAAAAGTAAAAAAATGCTTTCTCCATAAAAAAGGAATGATTACACATAATGTTTTCAAACTTTTCTATCAAAAATATAAAAATCAATAAAAATTCCAAAGTGAAACACTTATTGTATCGTATGAAATATATAAAGATTATAGAGTAAATATTAATAGATTGTTACTCTAATTTTAACCATTTTAAGATAATATTGATATTTTGATATCTTTAAAGCTAAACATACAATGCCAGAATAAAATTGATGAAACCGTTATTGTGATAATAAAAAAGTTAGAATTTTATGTACAATGTAACGTTCTACAATGTAGTCATCGTTATGGCAAAAGGTAAATATCTAACTTATGGTTTCTATTTAATAGACAATGAGTAACCCTGAATTCTTCTGTACTTTAACGATTATTCCATCTTCGTAACAAAACACGAGCCATAGAGATCATATACAGACATGTTAAGCCTATTACAGATGAGACAATTGGATTTAATGTGTCAATATTGCATTTGCTTTTCAAGCACCGTCTTTAACATCAAAAAACGGATTTCGATTACACTTCTCAGTTTAGTGTGAACTAGAAATGTTCCTAATTCCCAACTGCCATCGGTTATTATAGAAAGTATCATGCAGCAACATCTAATTATGAGTTGTATGATAAAAAACACGAACAGGTTTGTCTTTGCAGTAGGCATACTATAAAGAGCTTGTATAGATAATATCATATAACATGTATCTGTATGTAGATTTACATGGACCGTTTTTTCGTTGTATTAGGCATACCATATAGCGATGATAGTCCATGCAGCAACATCTTATTATAAGTTGTATGATTAATAAAAACGAATAGGTTTATCTTTGTAGAAGGCATACTATATAGAGCTTATAAAGCTATTATCATATCAATATAGAGCTTATATAGCTATTATCATATCAATATAGCTGTCATAGACATATTATCTACAGCTATTCCCTTATCAAGGGTAACTGTCATATACAGACATTTAAAAGATGAATAGGAAATCGGTCTCGGGGTCGCCATTAATGTCGTTCACAGACGACGTTTATCACGAGAACATAATTCTTTTTCAATTATTTAATATGTTTCGCCTTTTGTACTCATGAACTTATTCTAATACATTAAAAGTTTCAGTTTGTTTTCTCGTTTGAATTGTTTTACATTATCATTTTGAAACCTTTTATAGCTGACTATGCAGTATAGGTCTGTGTTCATTTTTGAAGGCCGTGTAGAGACCTATAATTGTTAATTTCTGTGTCATTTGGTCTCTTTCGGAGAGTAATCCCATGGGCAATCATACCACATCTTCTTTTTATATTTGACTGTCTTCGAGGTTTGACACTGGTGCCTCACGTAATTTATAAATCCTTTGGTGTCCTGTATCCGTGTAAATAATATTTCAATCAAATTTGTATTTTCTAAAGATTTTTCATTATGCTTCATTCATTTTGCCTTGTTACATTGCATTTAATGTCCAATAAAAGTGTGGAAGGTTTCTACTCTCTTCCAAATTTCCGAACTGGAAAGATGCTACTAATAAAACAAATAACAAATAAACAAATAACAACGATACAAGAAAATTCTTCTCAACAAGATGTGTCAGAAATGATGAAGGTGATATGTGAAACAAGGTTAAGTGTCGCATCTATATATGTTTAAACCAAAAGAAAGGAGTTGATACCTTAAATGCAAACACTCCTAAATTCTGCAATTCAAATATACCAATTTGGCCATTTATAACCATTCATTTTTTTCTTAAAATGTCCTGTACACATCCAGGAATATGGCATTTGTAATCAAACAGTCCGTTTGCATCTATGTTGGCGTTGTTTTTGTTGTACTTCAGAGTTAATGTTGTTCTGTTGTTTTCCTCTTACAGTTAATGTGTTTCCCTGGGTTTTAGTTTGTAATCCAAATTCGTTTTCTTTCACCTTTGAACAGCATCTTCTCTATGGACACTATGTACCTTCTTTTATAGAAAAAATGGTTTATGTAGGTTAATTGGAACTGTTTGTTAATCTTTAGTAAATATATTAGGTTATAAATACAAAGGTCGTTCAATAACGGGAATCACATCATTTTACGCTTATATGTGTTATTCAAATTACAACAAACAAAGTGTCAACAAAGTCCATAAAAAAGTAACGATAGCAAAGTGTTGTTCATGTTTTTTCTTCTTCATTGGAACTAGTATTCAAACGGTGACCTGTAGTTAGACAATATATGTCTTGAAATATGAAATGTATTTGTATGAAGCTTAGAAACGGGGGAAATGTGAGGTTTTACCGAGCATATTCCTGTTTCGTGCCAAATACAAATACATTTCATATTTCAAGACACTATACGTATATTGCTTTTATACTGAAATCGATAAAAAAAATAAACAAATTATAAAAATATGTAACAAATATTGTAAAAAATAATCTTTGGAATTTCCCTCTTAGGATACTATATTGGGGTATTTACCTTTGAGCGTAGTCCAGGCGGTAAGACATTGACATTTTAATGAATAAGAAAGGAAAAATGTACCTAATTATTAAAATTTGATAAACATGGTATATGAATTACCAATTTGAAGACATAATAAGTTTAAATTCATAAAAGTTTGACCATTTTTATTACACGTTGTCATGGGTGTGACGTGACATTGTTGAAATACAGTAGTTTCGGAAATTAGGCGGGGCTTATAGGTTAGTTGAGGTCATTGACGTATAAAACTAACGTTAATACGTATAGCTTTATCTGTGTGGTAAAACAGCTGATTGCAGTATAATTGTTAATATCTGTGTCATTTTGGTCTCTTGTGGAGAGTTGTCTCATTGGCAATCATACCACATCTTTTTTTTTCATTTTAATGGCTCTTATTCAATTGCTCATGTTGATAATTTTTCATGTGAGAGCATTGGTTTCATTTTTTGAATTTACCATGGAGTTAAATATTTAGATTATACTTCTTTAACTACAAGCTATGTTTTTTTTGTCGATAGATAACTAAAGCACTAGTGGGTCAATTCAAATTTATTAGTTTCAAACCCTCTACCAAATTGCCAATTCCCTAAACAAATATTGCTTTCTCTATAAAATTCAAACGATTGCACAGTATGTTTTCTAAAGTTTCATTTTCTTTCAAAATAAAATATCAATAAAAATTCCAAAGCGAAATCATTACAATAACGTATGAAGTATATAAAGATTATACAGTGACAATTTATAGATTGTTACTCTAATTTTAACAAATTTAAGATACTATTGATATGGTGATATCTTTAAAGCTAAACAAACAAAGCCAAAATAGAATTGATGAAACCGTTATTGTCATAAGAAAATAGTTTAAATCCAATGTATTCCACATTTTCATATACATCTTTATTTTTGCGCCTGCGTATACAGATTAATGAAAATCTACAATTCACGTTATACAAATATCAGATCAACACTGTAGCACTGGTGATTTTTTTTAAATTGAAACAACTAATGTTTTTAAAATAGTACACGATGGACTCAGCATTTGTAAAATTGCAGAGTAAAATATTTGAAGTATCATAGCTATATGTTAAATGTAAGGTTCTATTAATCGATATTGCAAAAACAAATATAAAACTCATGGTTTTAATTTGATAGACAGTGAGCACTGTTTTATCTTTACTTTAAAAATTATGAATGTTTTAACAGAACATGAGCCATAAAGACCCTACACAGACATGTAAAGCCTATTACATATGAGCTAATTGGATTTAATGTGTCAATAATGTATTGGCTTTTCAAGCACAATCTTTCACATCAAAGTAACGGATTTCGATTACACTTGTCATATTAGTGTGAACTAGAAATGTTCTTAATTACCAACTGCCATCGGTTATTACAGAAAGTATTATGACATGCAGCAACATCTAATAATGAGTTGTATGATAAATAAACACGCAGTGGTTTGTCTTTTTAGAAGGCACATTATATAGAGATTATATACTTATTAAATATCAATGTTACTGTCATAGACATATTATCTTAAGCTGATTCCCTTACCAAGAGTAACTGTCATATACAGACATTTGAAAGATGAATTGGAAGTCGGTATCAGGGTCGCCTATAATGTCTTCCACAGACGACGTTTGTCACGAGAACATATTTCTTATTCAACTGTTGTATATTTCGCTTCTTTTGAACTAATTCTAATTCACTAAAAATAAACATTTTACTGTCGTCGACTTTAACACAAACGCTTCATATAAATGAGATACATCCTTGTAAATAATATTTTAATCATAATACAATTTGTATCTTTTAAGATTTTAAATGGTGCATCAAGCATTTTCCCTATAACATTTTATTTAAGGACCATTGATAGAGTTGAAATACAGGCTTATCAAGTGTCGAATGCTTTTCACTGTCTTAAGAAATGTCCGAACCAGCAGGATAATACAAATAAAAGACATAAAAACGACAAAAGAAAGCGTACGCTACTTCTTCTCCACAAAATGTATCCATAGTAATGACGGTGACTAGCGAAAAAAACCTGAGTATTCGCATTTAGACATGTTTAACCAAAAGTATGTACCAAACGCAACAAAAACGGTACATTAAACATGGTTTTACAGCTAGCGTAACATCTCGAACACAAGTATATGACAGTCGCATAGTATTATTGAAAAAAAAATTCTGATAAAATCAAAATAGACATAATTTTATCACTATGAAACAACTATGCCTATATAAATAGAACCCATGACTAACTTCACATCCATTACTAGCCCTTGATTAGGGACAGACAAACACAAATGCTGTGTTCAAACCCTACCCTCACTGTAGTATGACAGTGTTGTTTAACTTTTGTGTTTAAACCCTGTTTATTAATATGAGGTACACGTATGTTAATTATTCAAGAGCGGTGAAATCGTGCGTATCTCGGGAAATGATGCGTATACATGTTGAAGTTTATGAAACCGTTGTCATTTGTGATAAGTTTGCGCCGATATAATTTAATTTTCAAAATTCAATAATTTCGCAAAATTTCATCTTCAGATAGGAGTAAGGTCATGTGTAACTTGATGTGATTTGTTTATATGTTGAAGTTTATGAAACCGTTGCAATATTTGATAAGTTTACAAGGATGTTATTCATATTTCAAATCTCTTTAATTTTATTCATATTTCAAATCTCTTTAATTTTACAAAATTTATACTTCAAGTCAATGGTCAGATCAGATGTATCTAATTCAAATCTCTTTAATTTTACAAAATTTATACTTCAAGTCAATGGTCAGATCAGATGTATCTAAAGAAATGAGAGAATTGTACTGTAAAATAAAATCAACGGTACCAATTTTGTTGCACCAGATGCGCATTTCGACAATACATGTCTCTTCAGTGATGCTCGTGACCAAAATATTTGAAATCCAAAGCATATATAAAAGATGAAGAGCTATAATCCAAAAGGTCCAAAAAGTAAAGCCAAATTCGTAAAAGGAATCAGAGCTTTGCATGAGGGAGATACATTCCTTAATTTATAATAATTCCTAATATTTTGTAACAGCAAATTTCAATAACACATAAAATCCGTATTTTCATGCCAGTACCGAAGTACTGGCTACTGGGCTGGTGATACCCTCGGGGACTAATAGTCCACCAGCAGAGGCATCGACCCAGTGGTAGTAATAAAATCAACGGTACCAATTTTGTTGCACCAGATGCGCATTTCGACAATACATGTCTCTTCAGTGATGCTCGTGACCAAAATATTTGAAATCCAAAGCATATATAAAAGATGAAGAGCTATAATCCAAAAGGTCCAAAAAGTAAAGCCAAATTCGTAAAAGGAATCAGAGCTTTGCATGAGGGAGATACATTCCTTAATTTATAATAATTCCTAATATTTTGTAACAGCAAATTTCAATAACACATAAAATCCGTATTTTCATGCCAGTACCGAAGTACTGGCTACTGGGCTGGTGATACCCTCGGGGACTAATAGTCCACCAGCAGAGGCATCGACCCAGTGGTAGTAATAAAATCAACGGTACCAATTTTGTTGCACCAGATGCGCATTTCGACAATACATGTCTCTTCAGTGATGCTCGTGACCAAAATATTTGAAATCCAAAGCATATATAAAAGATGAAGAGCTATAATCCAAAAGGTCCAAAAAGTAAAGCCAAATTCGTAAAAGGAATCAGAGCTTTGCATGAGGGAGATACATTCCTTAATTTATAATAATTCCTAATATTTTGTAACAGCAAATTTCAATAACACATAAAATCCGTATTTTCATGCCAGTACCGAAGTACTGGCTACTGGGCTGGTGATACCCTCGGGGACTAATAGTCCACCAGCAGAGGCATCGACCCAGTGGTAGTAATAAAATCAACGGTACCAATTTTGTTGCACCAGATGCGCATTTCGACAATACATGTCTCTTCAGTGATGCTCGTGACCAAAATATTTGAAATCCAAAGCATATATAAAAGATGAAGAGCTATAATCCAAAAGGTCCAAAAAGTAAAGCCAAATTCGTAAAAGGAATCAGAGCTTTGCATGAGGGAGATACATTCCTTAATTTATAATAATTCCTAATATTTTGTAACAGCAAATTTCAATAACACATAAAATCCGTATTTTCATGCCAGTACCGAAGTACTGGCTACTGGGCTGGTGATACCCTCGGGGACTAATAGTCCACCAGCAGAGGCATCGACCCAGTGGTAGTAATAAAATCAACGGTACCAATTTTGTTGCACCAGATGCGCATTTCGACAATACATGTCTCTTCAGTAATGCTCGTGACCAAAATATTTGAAATCCAAAGCATATATAAAAGATGAAGAGCTATAATCCAAAAGGTCCAAAAAGTAAAGCCAAATTCGTAAAAGGAATCAGAGCTTTGCATGAGGGAGATACATTCCTTAATTTATAATAATTCCTAATATTTTGTAACAGCAAATTTCAATAACACATAAAATCCGTATTTTCATGCCAGTACCGAAGTACTGGCTACTGGGCTGGTGATACCCTCGGGGACTAATAGTCCACCAGCAGAGGCATCGACCCAGTGGTAGTAATAAAATCAACAGTACCAATTTTGTTGCACCAGATGCGCATTTCGACAATACATGTCTCTTCAGTGATGCTCGTGACCAAAATATTTGAAATCCAAAGCATATATAAAAGATGAAGAGCTATAATCCAAAAGGTCCAAAAAGTAAAGCCAAATTCGTAAAAGGAATCAGAGCTTTGCATGAGGGAGATACATTCCTTAATTTATAATAATTCCTAATATTTTGTAACAGCAAATTTCAATAACACATAAAATCCGTATTTTCATGCCAGTACCGAAGTACTGGCTACTGGGCTGGTGATACCCTCGGGGACTAATAGTCCACCAGCAGAGGCATCGACCCAGTGGTAGTAATAAAATCAACGGTACCAATTTTGTTGCACCAGATGCGCATTTCGACAATACATGTCTCTTCAGTGATGCTCGTGACCAAAATATTTGAAATCCAAAAAAAAAAAAAAAAAATCATATTTTATGTGTGAGGGTCTAGATGACATTCTTTTATTTTTTTTTATTCTATTCGTTCAGAAATGTTCTTCGTTTGTTTTTATTCGTTCGCCTATTATCTCTATTTTCTTATTTGTCAGTTCATAATTATTCCTTATTGTGATAAATGTATTGCAAGATTTTTTCTATTCTCATTGTTGTTCTAATGAGTTCTCGATTATGTAATCCCCTTCCAGACACTCGTGTGTTCTATCACCTTACAATTTCCATCATTTCCTACGATAAAATCGATTAATACAGATTATAAAATTGCTTATGTCAGATTTATGAATAAATGACAATGTGTTTAATAAATGACAATGCGTTTGTTCACTTTCCCGTCTATCGTGTCCTGTAGGAAGATATCGGTCTCATTTAACAGACATAATGAATTATCTCCCCTTACTAACAGTCTTTCTGATTAAGATTTGTTTGTCAAGGTCTGTTGGAAGCATTACATTGCCTTATCAACTGAAAATTAAAGTTAATGTCACGTCTGTCGATGTATTTACTTAGCAAAATGAACAAGATTCCCAATGGAGATCATTGCAAATACAAGTTGATACAAAAGTCAAATGTAATAATAACTCATATGAAATGTACCTGTCAAGGCTTAGAGATTGTAAGACATTTCAAAAAGTTATTATCTGTCATCAACACAACATATCGTTCAGAAATGTACGAAGAGCAAAAATAAATTAAAAAATATGCTTAACTCAATTTAAGCTTATCATATAAATAAAACATGTGTTGAATTGAAAAATATGAAAAATCTTTACGATAAGATGTAATGACAAAACAATAAAACTAAAACAAAAAAATCCCTCATAAATTTATACTGGTACGTCATTCAGTTTAATAGCTTTGTGAATCTTACTTTAAACCAAAGCTAACTTCCAGTTCCTGTCTAGCGTATTTTATAGGTTGTAAATTCTTGTTAATACATGTTACCCAAGGGCAACATATTTCACACATTGATTAACATTAACATGATGCAGTTTTCCTTATATTTTATTCAACAGTGCAAAAGGTTCGTAGTTCTCGCAAGAAAAAAATATAGTTGGTTATGTGTGCTCTGTTAAGATAATTGCCACATTTATGTTTTCAAATATTAAATTCGAAACTTTTTGTGTATTATGCATATGACAAGGAAACAGTCGATGTAATTGGGATCATATTTATGATAAAATGCTATATAATGAACTATTTGAACTAAATTGCGCATATCTACATTTTGGTGCGTCATTGGCAACCCTACCACAGTTTGTTATTCTTCTAAAAAAGGGACAAAAGATACCAGAGGGACAGCCAAACTCATAAATCGAAAACAAACAGACAACGCCATGGTTAAAAATGAATTAGACAAACATACAAACAATAGTATACATGACACAACATAGAAAACTAAAGAATAAGCAACACAAACCCCATCAAAAACAAGGGGTGATCTCAGGTGCTCCGGAAGGGTAAACAGATCCTGCTCCACATGTGGCACCTGTCGTATTGCTCATGTTATAACAAATCCGATAAATAGTATAATTCGGTAGGTTGCATTCATGAAAGGAAAGGGGATTGTAGTTACGACGTAAGGAACATATCCGATATCATTTGTGAAACGGTTATTTCAGAACGGTCAACTAACTCGTAATGGCGTCCGTAAAACTTACGAAGAGGTGATTTCCACTTCACCTTTTTGAACTCTTGGCTTAATAGCTTCCTTGTTAGCCTCCTTATCTATCAACCCTCTATTTAGAAAATCATGATAGGAAATGCAAGCACAGGAATATCGTATCAATTCGGAGATATATACCCTGTATGCAGGTGCTGCTGGAATGTTGCTTCTTAGAAATGAAACGTTCGCAATTGGGAAGCTGAAATCATCTCTTTTTATCGTAAAGTTTTGTTTTCAACCGACCCTCATTGTCAGATGTAAGTTAAGATATGAGGCCGACTTAACTGTATCTGTTGTATCCTTTACATCTAGTTCGATGGGATAGATGCGTTCAACATAGTCACCAAATTTTGATTTATTTAGTGAAAGAACATCATCTATATAGCAGAAAGTAGAGTTAAAGGATATTTATAACTTCTTATCTTTCTTCCTAAGACGTTCCAGTATGAAGTCAGACTCATAATAATAAAGATACAAGTTAGAAAGAAGAGGGGCACAATTGGTTCCCATTGGAATGCCGACAGTCTGTTGAAAAACACGTCCTCCGAACGCAACAAATACGTTGTCGATCAAGAAATCAAGTATCTTGATATTGTCAGTTTCAGAGAATAGGAAGTAGGATTCATCCCTCCCCAAGACAAGATATTTGTATCTACGTTGGTCATTTTTTTTATGTAACAAAGCAATACCAACTGTTTCATTTTGTCTTTTAGTTTGAAATAAGGAATACTTGTGTAAAGTGTAGAAAAGTAAAATGTTTTAATACTGTTACAAGATGAAAGAGAGATAGACTGCATGTACTCTAAAAGAACTTTGGAATTTTTAAGTATCCACACCTGATTCACGCCACCTCTAGAATAGGCAGTTTCGCAATAACTTTGAAGCCCGTCTTTGATTGCTGATTAAATAGATGTTAATAATTTAGAAAGAGGTTTCGTTGAGCACTTGGAAGACCCAGCAATATACAGTTGTTTGTGATGACACATGTGTAGTTTAGGTATCCAATACAGGGATGGAAGATCTACATTGTAGTTCTTCATCTTTGGTTGAAATTCCAAAGGAACATAGAACAGACCTATGATTATTCAGGATGTCGTGAGGGTATATGTTGAGTTTGCAAGTGAATTGTTATACCTAATTCGTTCATCAAGCAGTTAATGTAATGAGTTTTAAATAAAAAAGGGGCGAAAGATACAGAAGGACATTCAAACTAAGGTTAAAAGAGAGAAACGAAACACACAAACCATAGTACACAAAACACAACAGAGAAAATGAACACTAGGCAACACCAATCCAACCAAAATATCGGGATGATATAAGGTGCTCCGAAGGGATAAGTAGATCACGCGCCGCATGTGGCACATGTCGTGTTGCTTGTACATGGAATGCGCTGAACTACAACATTCCTCATATAGTTCGTAGATATTTAGACATTTACTGTCCGTGACCATATGTTTGAATAGTCAATCGAAGGCAAGAAAGGTGGCTGTTTTCGTTGCTTTCGGAATAATATTTATATTTGTTTTGAATAAATATTCGCGTTCAAAGTCTGTCTTGTGTATTTTTGGCTTGTTTACTTATCATGAAGAGTACACGATACAAATTTGCAGTTTAACAAAACATCATTTTAGGTACTCGACATCACGACCTTCGAAAGCATTAAACACAGAAAAGTGAGAACAACTGTCCCAGATACAGCGTAGGCATTCTATACGTGGTAGCAAAGACAAACTCATTCAAATTGTTTGACATTTGTCATTGTCGGCCTTTTGTAATTTCTATGCAATATTGGTTTCACTCCTTGCCAAACAGTGACCTATAGTGACATTCTATGTCATTTGGTCTCTTGTTAAGAGTTGTGTCATCGGAAATCAAACCACATCTTCTTTGTTATATATACAACAGTATTCAAAACGCAGCATTTAAACAAAACGCTAAGTAACAAGAACGACTAAACATGTGTGATCCCAGGTGCTCGGTTTGAAGGCACAAACCGATACTGATGCATATATTTATGTAGACGAAACGCTCGTCTGGCGTATGAAATTATTACCTTTGATAACTATTTACACCACTGGGTCGATGCCACTGCTGGTGGACGTTTCGTCCCCGAGGGTATCACCATCCCAGTAGTCAGCACTTCGGTGTTGACATGAATATCAATTATGTGGTCGTTTTTATAAATTTCCTGTTGCAAAACTTTGAATTTGTCGAAAAACTAAGGATTTTCATATCCCAGGAATAGATTACCTTAGCCGTATTTGGCACAACTTTTTGGAATTTTGGGTCCTCAATGCTCTTCAACTTTATATTTGTTTGGCTTTACAACTATTTTGATATGAGCGTCACTGATGAGTCTTATGTAGACGAAACGCGCGTCTGGCGTATTAAATTATAATCCTGGTACCTTTGATAGCTAATTGCAACTGTCCTGAGCTCAATGTAAGTACAAACGCGATGGACAATCTGGGAGGTCACTTTCAATAAAAACTCGTGACAGCACGCACTAAATTTTCGAAGAGATGTTTAACCACTTGAAACTTTGTTGGCAACAACTCTCTATCTAGGGAATCATTATGCGTATTGCAAGCCCTGAATATCGTATCCGCTGGAAGATAGCTACTACATACAAGAGGAATCTGAAATTTTTCTATGTATAATGTGAAATATGTATACTGTATTATTGATGGTGAGACGTTAATAAATTATCATTGTATTGTATTGCATTGTAAAAATGGAAATTTCAAAATTGGGAAACTAAAATCATAATCATTAAATAACGTTTTGTTATCAACTGATCCGCATTGTCAATTTGTTATGTTGGTCAAGATATGAGGCAGAGATTACCTGTATCTGTAGCAGCCTTTATTTCAAAGTCGATGCACTCAATAAAGTCGCCAAACTTTGAATAATTAAGCGACATGACACCATTCATTTAGCGGAAAGCCAAGATAAAGATAATGCTACCTTCTTTTTAATATTTCCTAAGAAGCTCTTGTATGTCCTTATACTTTATATGCATCAAACAACAAGTCGACAAGAAGCTGAGCACAATTGTTCGCCATAGAAGTTCCGTTGGTTTGTTGAAAGAATATGTCATCCAAACATTAAAATATGCTTTGAATCAAGAAGTCAAAAATCTGGATACTGTCAGTCTAATTGATTAATCATCAAAATATCTAAAAGTATTGTTAAATTATTGTATAAACTGTTGGTTCGATGGGTCTATGCTAAATAAAATGCAACTCATAAAAATACAGAGACAGTTCCACAATAAGTGGTGCACAGTTAGACCCAATCGGAATTCAAATAACTTGACGATATACGGGATCTCCACACAAATCAGATGATGGAGTAATCGATATCATGATAACAATTCGGCTCAAACTAGTGGTATGAGAAAAAATTAAGATCACAAAAATTCTGAACTCAGAGGGAAATCAAATCGGAAAGTACCTACACATGGTAAAATTCAAATTACAAAACAAGTCAAAAACAAATAGACAACAACTGTCAGATTCCTGACTTGGTACAGTCATTTTCAAATGTAGAAAATGGTGGATAAAACCTGGTTTTATAGCAATGAATCTCTCACTTTATATGACAGTCTCATCTTTATGAGATGGTTTTTTGCTCCACGTTGAGCGCCTCACTATTACTTTGAGATAACTGTAACAGTGCTGTTCCGTTGTGTTTGACTATTTCATGTGTTCATATTGATTTTGTGTCATGATTTGATACACTGTATCCTTTTTTGTCGTCTACATACTACGTTTATATTTATAACTGCACTAAACAAGTTGTCTTAAACGAATTTTCAATCTCATTTCCGAAAGAAAAACCATGCATAAGTTAATTACATGTAATGACATAATCGTTGTTTTATATGAGTTTGGCATCCAGAGAAAAAAGAAGAATCAAATACAAATCGGACAATAGCAGAAGACATTATTGACGTTGGTGGTACATAAGGCTATGATCCGTTCATGATTAGTGAAATACCCGCTGTACTCATTTCCATATTAAGATAAGAAGATGGTAGCTTTTGTTTATCCATGAATCTAAGATGTCACAGATGTTTTCGAATTATCAAATTGATATTTAATCGCACTGTATGCATTTTTGGATTATTTAATGGATATTTAACTGCACTGTATGCAAAATAAAAATAAGGACATTCGGTGGGATTTAAAATGTATTTAATAACTTTGATATTAAAAATCTACGTAAATTATTCAACATTAAACAAATACAATATACAAATAACAAATAATTTGGAAAAAAAGCTGAGACAGTACTCTGGACAATTAAGGCCTTGACCAAATACTACAAACAATCATTGGCATTATT
Source organism: Mytilus galloprovincialis (assembly GCA_037788925.1). Lineage (NCBI taxonomy): Eukaryota > Metazoa > Mollusca > Bivalvia > Mytilida > Mytilidae > Mytilus > Mytilus galloprovincialis. Next base: position 72,760,897 of record CM075342.1, on the reverse strand, counting down.
CTTCAGTAGGCACTCATATCATCTGGTTCCCGTAACATACTTCTATTTATTGAATAACCAGTTCAATGTCAAGCGTATTCTAATGCTGATTAATTGATTAACTGTTTTCACGTTTGTCCCAAGTGTTTTGTTAGAGCAATGCTGATTGGCGAGTGACATTTTACGACTCTCCCTTCGGGTAATCACACTGCGTTAAGAACAGTTCCGATTGGTTAAATTCAATTATGAATGCTAATGGCATTGATTCTCTTGGGTATTTTGATCTGTTGATTTTCAAACAACGTGATTAATATGGTTTTGGTGTTCATTGTTATTGCTATGTGAATCGAGTTTGGCTAAGCGATCAGTTAAAGTATATCCAATACTTTCATTTGAATGTGGAAAATGACACGCACAAAACAAATGTACAAACGTTTCACGGAATTTTGTACTCATAGTACAGTACAATATAAAATTGACGGCATTATTTATTAAAGCCACAATGTCCATCACATCACCCAATGGTAAATAAACGGTGTCAAAAAAGTCCTTGACGGTCGCACTACAAACAATAAGAACTCCCTGCGGTAGCTCAGTAACTAAAAACAATAGAATCACAGATACTAACATTTTTGTCGTTCTAGAATGCTCAGTCAGTCTCATACTGTTTGCACCGGAAATTTTGAGTACTTTTCTTCGATGTCGAATTTTAACATGGATATTGTATATTAATAATGATCCAAAAATAGACATAAGTAAACATGGCACTAACTTCGCTGTAACGGCATACATCCAAACATTTACAAGAACAAGAGCATCAGTGTCATTTTTTCCAAGTCTCAAATCTCGTAGCACATACGTTGTCTCGTTGGACTCCGGATTTAAGTTTTCTTGCAATTCATTACTCATATAATTTGGAATGAGACTTATTGCTGACCAGACGTAGATGAGTAAAATAAGGACTTTTGATTGCGTCATGCGCCGACGCCTCGTTGCAAATGCTTTTGTAGGTGAGCGAATGTGGACAAAGCGGACAATGGCTAGTAATACACAGAGCCATATTGATACTGTATGAGTTGTAGCGGCTAGGTTGATATGAAAGGTCATGTAAGTCATCCAAGATTTACTGTTTTTATCAGGTGTTTTGTTCACATCCGGGTACATACAATAGAAATGCATGGAGAAAGGTACATATGACATCATGGTGATTATATCCGACACAGCAAGCCATGAGAGAATGATGTTTACAGGTGTACTCATGTGCCGTCTAGTCAGTACAATGATATTGAAAATGTTGGTGATAATCCCAAATACACAAACACATATACTTATGTAACCGTGGAATGAAGCGTAGGATTTAGCAAACGTGAATAAATGGTCGCCCGTCACGCTCTGATTTGCCGCCATACCACAATAGGTATTGGCGGAGGAAAACCTGTAAAAAAAGTAGAAATATTTTGAATATATAATTTTATTTTTGTTTTTCATTCATTTTTACAACCAAATGATTATACATTACGATAAAAAGATCAACTGAGACGCGTTTCGTTTGTACAGCAAAGAGTATGTTTAAGTTTCTGTGCTGTTGCTATTCTTTTTAATTGTGTTGTTTGTTTGGATTATCCCTGGTATCTGGGAATAGTATATGTCAATATATGTTTTTGTTGGCATCTTGTACTTTTTAGATACAATTGAATGTACTTTCTTCAAAACGGTGTTTAATAAAAAAAATATTAAATCATGTTTTCTTTTTGTTATGTTCAAATGAGATTCAGCCGTCGATAAAAACAAATTATTAGAGGGTTGCCTTGTCATACAAAACTGATTAGTTTTGCAAAGATGTTTTTGATAGATTAATTAGCATATTTTAATCATGGAATTTTTACTTCTTGAATACCATGTTCGCAGTAATACGCAGTATGGGTTTGTTCATTGTTGAAGTCGCAATCGGTTCGGTGACATATCAGTGCCTTTATCTTCGTCAGTTTGGTCCCTGGTAGCTTTTTACAGAAAATAACTGTTATTTTGTTGAGGGAAATATAAGTTTTACAATAAATCAGTAAACTATATAACGCGATCATATAGTTCAGAATCTTTATAATAAGCATATAAATAAGTGGTAAAACTTCAGTTTGCTATCAGACATAGTTAAATTTGATTTAATAGTAATTGTAAATGTCTAAACCGCCTAAGTCTTAGGATTACAGTTATTAAACACCACGTAAAACTTGAAAATTAAAGTTAATATACATAAATAAAATCACATCAGTTAACCTTAATAGATTTAAATTGTAAATCATTATGAATCAAATCATAAAAATCCAAACAAAAAGTCGGAGCAAACGATGCGGAGTTAATGTCTACGAGACAACACACAGACGATATAAATTACTAATAAACGGTTTAGTGAAAAACAATCCGTAACGGTGTATTATAAGAATTCTGAGTTCTCAGCCCCCCCTTTTGCATATCGGTCGAAAGACAGATACATATGTTACCATATAGTAAAAAAAAACATGACAAGTAAAGCTTATCTCGTTACACGGTATCACTTACTGATATATTTACAACGAAGTAACGTATTCTACCTAGTGTGACGTTCTGAAGTATCGCGTATTCCACCTAACATATATATTTCTGATGTATCAAAATAAATTAAGAAGAGAAAAACACTATTCCAATTATATAGTTAATACGAGCTCTCTTTCATGTCAGGCTCTTCAGACAGAATATAAAGTTCCGAATATTCATCAAAGTACATTTGGCTGAAAGTGTGCATGATGACAATCTGTTACCAGATCTTACGAAGGAATAACTACCTTATTCGGCCAGTACAATGTCCTTTAATTTATCAAGACCGAGAAACTTTTCTTAACCATTCATTTCTTACCTTGCTAGTTTACATGTCATATTTACATATCACAAACCTATCTTGTGAAACAATTTGTATATTTACATAAATTGTACATGTTCAAATAAAAACAATAAAGATCGTGTTATATTTATAGATACTATCTGTGACCTGAAGACTTTATGTTGTATATACTGTTGTTATGTGTCTGCTATGAATGTCTCTCCTAAATCTTCTAGTTCGTTTTTATCTTATATTTTGTAATAATAAAATTATTAGGTCAGTATATAATCGAAAGGTAATGACCACACTCCTTTCATTAAATAAGTGAAAAAAAATAGAAGACAACGGCTTCAATTAGCCTGCAAATGACAGATTTCATTAAGAGTTATATTGAAGACGCAACAATGACCTTGTTTCAAAATAGGCAGAGGTCATTCAGTATTTTTCTCCTCTACAAGATAGAAAAGCAAAATAACATTGAAAACGAATTAGCGAGATTATTATATGATGTAGTTGTTATCCAAATGTTACTTGCAACATTTATGTAAAAGAGATAAATAAAATTGAGAATGAAAATTGGGAATGTGTCAAAGAGACAACAACCCGATAAATGTATTGTCAACATCTCTTTTTTATTTGCCCTAAGTATAATGATGTAAAACGGACCCTTCTTGATTACATTTACTCCATTGTTGATAATGTTGACATAAATATTGAATTACTACTTTTTGGAAACAGATTATTTTCATATGATATGAAGATTTCTATTTTTAAATCTGTTCAGAAATATATCAGTGACACCAACGTTTTGTTTGAAACTCACTTAATTTTTGTTTCATCTAGTTTTATTTTTTATTTTTTTCTACACTCCAACATTAATTCATTTATTCCACTAAACAAGCTTAGTGTCTCTTTCAAGCCATATATATATTTCAAATGACTTATAAAGGCTATTTGCATGTTTCAAGGTACTTTAAATAACTGATGATTAATTGTCTATATATTTAAATATACTTTGCATTTAGTAAGTAACACTGTTAACACAGATTTGCTCGTGTGTGCTCACAAGTAGCATGCGTGTTCCACTATACTGCGTTATTTTAAATACAGTAGTTGTAATTGAATTATACCATGTACATGTATTATGGAGAGAGCTTTTATAGGCTGTGCCTGTTGCTCAATCCTTTTCATATCTTAATGAATAAAAGATGTTTAAAATCAAATGTGTTGTTACGTGTATGTAGGAAACTACACGAGAAAATGAGACATTTGTCTTTGTTTTTTTTAAATGATTTGTATAAGTGTGGATATGAGTTAACATTATTTTACCATCCTTAAATTTATTGACTTATGAGTTGGAATATTGCTGTATCTGTTTATTTATGGTAACCCTGTCGTGTAATGTTGTCATTTTAATGTTATAATTAACACTGCCATTAAAGCTGAGGTTTGGCATGCCACAAAACCAGGTTCAACCCACCATTTTTTCATAAAATGCCCTGTACCAAGTTTTTCACATTATAGTTCGTTTCTGGGTGTGTTACGTTTCGGTGTTGTGTCTCTGTTGTGTCGTAGTTCTCTTATATATGATACGTTTCCCTCAGTTTTCGTTTTCTAACCCGGATTTGTTTTTTTTTCTCTATCAATTTAAAAATTTTGAACAACAGTATACTACTATTGCCTTTATTTGATATATTGCAACTCGTTTAGAAAAAAATATCTTAAGCATTATGATTAGCACATTGATTTTCCGGAATTAAATTGAAACAATAACTGTCCATAATTCGTACTCTATTATTCAATAGCATAAACATGAATTATGTTGAGGCTATGAGACGTCGTCAATATACTGCCTACATACAAAGTTTGCAAATGTGCGACGTGCACTATTGTTTTCATATCTTCTACATCTGATTTGATGACGTAGCCGAGACAGATATTTGTCAACAAATTATTTCATGCGTTATATATCAAGATAGCGATATTACGTTGTTTATTAGAAACTATCGATGATCTATAAAATCAGTATAGTTCTACTTTATTGTGTCATAAATTGTAAATAATTACATACTTGGATATAAATGACAAATCTTCTGTTAATTGAATATCTCGTTCAGGTTGAAAGGTGCAACGAACGACAAAACATGTACTAAACAATGGAGGAGGACAAATACACAAAGCTCAGAAAACAAGTAGACTTTAGCAATAAAGCATTATATGATATGAACATTTTATTCAGTAGTAACACTAACAATATACTGTGTGTCATTTATTATTGGTGTTAGGTATCTATTAGTATCAAATGTTCAATTTGAAAATTAAAGATAGTTCATAATAACTTGACCTCACAAATAAATTTTTAATGGAACGTGTATTGTGTTAAGTTTAATGAATACATTTTTTTATTTGAAATAACAGTAATATCAATAAAGTTTTAGTCATCAAGTTTATTGTTACATATTTGTCATTAAAGGGGAGTGTCACTTGAGCATACGTCATGAACATCAAGCACCATTCCTGTACTGAATACACATAGTTTCAGAAATAAAGAAACACACTACCATGTACATGTACAAGTCATCCCTAAAATCACAAGTTAAATAAGTACATTAGCTCTTTATATTGGTTGCCTGCTGCCGTTTTAGTTTTTTTTAATTCTTTGTTTCTGACCTATGAGTTTGAATATCGCTATTGTGTCTTTCGCCTTTGTTGGTTATGTTTTCACTATATTACAAAGGACATTTAAATAACGGGGTGATCTCATCATCATTTAAGCGGTAGTTTTTTTTTATGTATTTTGAATATCAACTTGGCACTTTGGGTCCTCTGTAAATAAAGAAGACAGGACGTGTATCCAGTTCCTTTTATTCATGTGTATATCTTACTATTCAGTAACTGTCTGCTTATATTAGGCAGATTAAGCGATCAAGCAGCTATCTCACCATTGTCCTGTGCCCTTCGTCCTGACATTTTGACAATTTTTTGCTAAAAAGTTACACTCTAAGCCCTCTGTAGATATCGAAGTTGACATTATTCTGGGAAATGCTTTTTTATTAAAATCTTTATCTATACAGAGTGTATGATTTCGTCGAATTTTATGGACATTGAAAGAACAAAGAAAGGGGATGTATCACCGTCATTTTAGCGGTCTTCGATAGTTTTCAATATTTATTTCTAATTTTTTAGCTTTCCATAAATGTTTCTATTTATATTTCTAAATATTTCTAGAGAGATCGTTTTTTGTTTTTGTTTTTAGAAATATTAGATAAAAAATTACATTTTTTATCATTGATAAAGGTTTATATTCGAGGACAACGAATGTCTAAGACAACTTGAAGTGGTCATGAACGATTTACTACGTATCTTTTCACTCCTTACAACCATGAAAAAAATGCTTTTCATGTTATCAAATAATATTTTTTATGATTTTCATCTTAATTTTAATATCGGATGTCGAATACAGAACCGTCCGCTAACTTTACATTCATTGTGAATGATCACACTCGTTACAATGACAAGAAGGAAAAATTAAAAGCTTGGCCTAGCAGCGTCGTAAGTTGGCAAATGACAGCTCTTATTAAGAGTATATTGAAGACGCAACAATGACATTATAATGAAATCGGTTAAGACTAAGGTCATTTAGTGTTGTGTTCTTTTCTTTTAAGACATTACATTCAAAACGTATTGGCGAGCTTAGTGTATTACGAAGTCGTTGTCCAATAGAATATATTTACTTTACACCATTTGTGTAGCAACCACGCGAAAAATGAGACATTTACTTTGTTTTTAACTAATATATGTTTTGTATAAGTGTTGACATGAGTTATTTAACTATCATTATCAGTTTTTATCCACGTATGAGTTGAAATATAACGTTGATACCTTCCGACTATTTTGAAATAATATCTTTTAAAGCATTATATCATTCGTGCACTATATTTCTTGGATTAGTTTAAAATAATAACAGTTCATAATTCGTACATTTAAATTCAATTGCTTCTTAAAAATAAGAGATTATGGTTTGAGTGCCAATGAGACAATTCTCCAGCCAAGTCCCTATTTGCAAAAATAAATCCATTATAGGTCAAATATCTTCGACACGGAGGCTCACACCGAATAGCATAACCTTTAAAAGACTAGTAAAAAACCATTCGAACGGGATAATCAACTGTCTAATCTATATAAAAAAACGAGACACGAGAAACACTTATGAACCAAATCAACAAACGACAACTACTGAACATCAGTATAAACATGTTATTGTGTTGCACTTTTGTTTTTCATATCTTCCACATCTGATTTGATGACGTAGCAGAGACAGATATTAATCAACAATGGTTTTATGCGTTATTATTTCAGATTGCGATATTACGTTGTATATTGATATTACTATCGATTATTTATAAAGATCTGTATAATCTTACTTTATTGTTTCATAAAACGTAAATAATTACACGCTTGGATATTAATGACAAATTTTCTGTTAATTGAGTGTCTCATTGTAAGTGCAAGGTGCAACGATCTAGGACAAAACATGTACTATAGAACACACAAAAGACAAGTACACATTAGCAATACAGCAATATCTGATATGAACATTTTCATTAAGTATTACACTTACAATATATTGTTTACCATTTATGATTGGTGTTAGTTAACGACTTAAAAATGTATCTATTAATATCAAAAGAGGGACGAAAGATACCAGAGGGACGGTCAAACTCATAAATCGAAAATAAACTGAGAACGACATGGCTGAAAATGAAAAAAGACTAACGGACAAACAAGGTACACATGACACATCATAGAAAATTAAAGAATTAGCAACACGAACACCACCTAAAAACTAGGTGTGATCTCAGATGCTCCGGAAGGCTAAACAGATCCTGCTCCACATTTGGCACCCGTCATGTTGCTCATGTTCATTCATGATATGGAAGGGAATTGTAGTTACGACGTAAGGCACATTTCCGATATCAATTGTCAAACGGTCGTTCCATAACGGTAAACTCGCGTCCGTAAAATTTACGAAGGGATGAATTCAACTTCACCATTTGGACTCTTGGTTTAATAGCTTCCTTGTGAGAAGCAACCTTCTATCAAGAAAATCATGATAGGAAATGCAAGCAAGGGAATACCGTATCAATTTGGAGATACATACCCCGTATACAGGTGCTGCTGGAATGTTGCTACTCAAAATTGGAAAGTTCACGATTTGAAAGCTGAAATCATCTATTTTGTCGTAAAGTTTTTTGTTTTCAACCGACCCTCATTGTCAATTTTTAGATTTAAGTCAAAATATGAGGCCAACTTAACTGTATTTGTTGTATCCTTTATCTTTAGTTCGATTAGATAGATGCGTTCAACATAGTCACCATATTTTGAATTATTTAGTGTAAGAACATCATCTATATAGCGAAAAGTAGAGTTAAAGGATATTGCTTACTTCTTATTTGTTTTTCTTCAGAAGTCGTCAAGAAGAGGGGCACAATTAGTTCCCATTGGAATGCCGACATTCTGTTGAAATACATGTCCTCCGAACGTAACAAATATGTTGTCAATCAGGAAATCAAGCATCTTGATAATGTCAGTTTCAGAGAATTTTTGTTTGAATCAGAGTGATCCTTTACAAAGTAGGATTTATCCCTACCTAAGACAAGATATTTGTATCTACGTTGGCCATTCTTTTTTACGAGACAAAGCAACACCAACTCTTTCAATTTGTCTTTTAGTTTGGAATGTGTAATACTTTCAATTTGAATATTGAAGATAGTTCATTGTAATTTGTAGTCGCACACAAGTATGTTTATGAAACTCGTAACATGTTTCGATTTAATGAAAACAATTTTGATCAATTGATTGAAAAAAAGTTTTATTTGAGAAAAAAAAAACATGAAACGTATAATTGATGTTTTTTTGATCCATTAAGTTTATTGTAACATATAATCACACAAAAGGGAGTGAAATTGGAACATACTTCATGAAAATTAAACAGCATTCCTGTATCTAGTAAACATAGTTCAAAGCAATATTTAAACAGACCACCATGTACATACGTCATTCTAAAAATAACAGGTCAACAAAGTACATTAGTTCTTAATAATGTTTGCCATCTTCTGCTGTATCGTTTATTTTCGACTGATGAGTTTGAATATCTTCATAGTAATTTTATGCGGTATGAACTTTGCTCATTGTTGAAGGCCGTACGGTGACCTATAGTTGTTAATGTCTGTGTCATTTTGGTCTTTTGTGGATAGTTGTCTCATTGGCAATCATACCACATCTTCTTTTTTATATTAGCCTCTGTTGGTTTTCACAATATACCACAATTCAAAAAGGTTCGCCGAAAATTCGTCTATTAGATATATAAATAATGTCGGTATTATTTGTCTATTAGATATAAAAATAATGTTGGAATTAACTGTTGACAAAAACATTGTTGATTATAGACCACATTTGTGATATCCATTTGCAAAAAAATTAACCGAAATGTTTATTTTCGTTTTTTCCAACCTTTGGAAGTTAAATGTATGCATTCTTACGACGTACCCAATAAAAGTGAGACTAAACGATCATTGCAATTCATTTATAGTGTACGCGTAAAAAAAGGAGGAAATTATTTAGTTGTAGTAGTCCTACAAATGACTTTTCATTTGTAGAAACAAATAACATACACCGTGTTTTTTAATTTATGCATTTCTTCATTATCTTTGTTCAAGCAAATTCATGCAGAGATACATAAAATAAAACATGACTTTTATCAGATCGTTATCATCTTTAACAAGTCTATTGGATAACATTAGGGCTAAATGCGTTTTAGTTTAACTTTATAAATGTGTAGAACACAAATTTCATATAAAACTCGTTGAAATTTCCTTTTGCACAATTTAAATCCTTTCACAATATTGTAATTGAATAAGTGGCGCGGTAAGTATACATTGGAATGTCCTCTACTGTGTGATTGATGGTTGTCTGATTTAATTAAAAAGGCCCGTATTTTGGGTCGTTAGACGAACAAGGTTATGGAGAAAGGCTGGACAATCTAATCAAGTCATCCGCTGTCGAACAATGGAGAATCGTAAATCATTGTCTACTATTATATGTCATTTGAAAGCATAGGGAACCGAATTCTTAATCGAATACAGTAGTTTTGTAAAATAAACATGGCCATTCTAGACGGCTTCATAATCAATTGTATATATCGTTCCTTCCACTTGAAAAATTAAGATAAGCTTTTGCGGCACCATACAAAGCAGTCAATGTCACGGACTAATGATTGTAATTAAATTGAAAATTGACAAAAACCCTCAACAACAACAACAACACATGACAAAGTTGAAAATTCATTTAAAAGATAACGTATCCAAAACAAGTAAACAAGAAGTAAGACTGCAAACTAAACCTTGAGCAATACACACGGACAACAACCGTTCCTGCAGATGAACTTACCATGAAACATTTCAAATTTTATTGAGAAAAAAATTGATAAATAAACTTTAAAAAAGAGTAAGGAAACAGAAAATTTCTCTGTAACAGAAATCTTTATTCCTTTCAAATTAGAAAGTGCGCAATACATTATCTTTATAAATCTTAGGAAGATACCATGGGAATACAACATTTCTATCTAAGATTATCCACTTATCATATAATGTGTCTAGGAATTTGATATATACAGCTTAGTATTGTCAGAATGGCAATTTTCTACAGGATTCTTAGTTATGTAACTTGCAAATATAAAGACCTGAGGGATTTTGAGTGTTGATACGTAAGTTCTTGTTTCAGTTAGGTCGAGGTTAAGGCGTAATTCAAGTTTAGGGTATGATTCAAGGTTAGAAAATGATTCAGTTAAAAAGCATGATTCAAGTAAAATGTATGATTCAAGTAATAGATGGGATCTTATATCTACGTATGATTCAACGTTTAAGTATGATTCCAGGGTTAATGTATGCTTAACGGTTAAGATATGTTTCAAAGTAAGTGAATGATTCAAATAAAATTGAAGATTTAAAGTTAAGATATAATTCAAAGTTGAGGTATGATCCAAGGTTGAGCTGTGATTCAAAGTTGAGATATAATTCAAAGTCCAGGTATGTTTAATCAAGGTTGAGTTGTGATTCAAAGTTGAGATATAATTCAAAGCTGAGGTATGATCCAAGGTTAGGTTGTCATTCAAAGTTAAGATATAATACAAATTTGAGGTATGATTCAAGGTTGAGTTGTGATTCAAATTGAATATATAATTCATGGTTGAGGCATGATTCAAGTTATATTGTCATAATGACCTATGGACTGGTATATTAGAATAGTAACATGGGTAATAAATTAGACACCTATGACTGCATTTGATGTTTACCAAAAATATAGACTGAAAAAGTAAGGATATAGTGAATAGTAAGATTGAATGTTTATAAATTTATTGTTCGATTAAAGATAATGATCATCCATTTATTTTTATGGAAAAAAATCCATAATATGCGCATTTCTTAGACTTTATACATTGAAACGCAGAAATTCTGAGGTAAACACAATTGAACCTTGAGCACATCCTTTCAAGATGTGAAAACCTTTCCATCTTAAAAGTATGATTTTTATTTTTTAACATTTGTTTTTGAAGTGGTTGGGTGGTGCTTGTTTTCGCAGTCCAATTATAGTTGCTTATTTGAGATATCCGTGTTGTTCTATTATTAATTTTCAACTTAATCCGGTAGTAACACTATCCTTCCTTTCAAATACGTGATGTGATTGATATCAAATAAACGTGTTTATATCATAACAGATAATAAATCTTGGTTCTTTACATAAATGGCCTATTTTAATGCCCAGAAGAGAAGAGATAATATTTACAGAAGTTCTTCCCATTCTATTTACTCTAGATATTGATCTGTTTTGGAAGATTAATTCTCTGGGAATAAAATTGTCTTTCACATATTGTAAGTTAAAGCATTATGTATCATTATATGACAGGGACAATATATCATCCTCTTCAAACTAGTCAACGAGTAAAATGGCCGTTAGGACAGACACAACTTATCATCACCTTCAAACAAGTCAACGAGTAAAATGGCCGTTAGGACAGACATAATATATCATCACCTTGAAACTAGTCAACGAGTAAAATGGCCTGAAGACTAGGGATTGACGTTAAGAAATGTGGAATAAACGTCAATGAAACAACAACCCAACGACAAAAATAGCCATAAGATATCTAGAAAGCAATATACGTTCTACAACAATATAGAAATGTATCGAAAGCATGTCAAGTTTTTAATCGTTTCGTGTCTGTAAACGTTGTTAATACAATTAACAGAAGCAATGACGGGATCATTTGTTCTTTAACTTAGCTTATTGCTTATGAGAATAAAGAACATTCGGTTGTAGAAACAGACATTCTGTAAAAAAACAAACTTAAAAGACTTACATGATTGTTTTATACTTAGTTTTAGCCCTGTAAAAAGGCAAATGTAGTTCTGAACAAATATTTATCATAAATCATTAATAATAGCAGGCGTATGATGTATTAAATCTGATGGGTGTTTATTTAAACATAATAAGTCTTAGCAAGTCCGCTTTAAATCAAAACAAATATAAGTACAAATATTGACGCTGTTGAAAAAAATAAATCATTAAGCCATATGAGAGGAATAGGTGTTCATCACTTTCAATTTCTATATTTATATGATAGTTATCAAAAGTACCAGGATTATAATTTAGTACGCCAGACGCCCGTTTCGTCTACATAAGACTCATCAGTGACGCTCATATCAAAATAGTTATAAAGCCAAACAAGTACAAAGTTGAAGAGCATTGAGGATTCAAAATTCCAAAAAGTTGTGCCAAATACGGCCAAATATGAGACATTTCAAAGATTGGCGTTTTTTCATAAAAAGCTATACACAAGAATTTGGCACAATTTGGTGTTATTATATGATATGCATGATCTTATACTCTCATCTTTCTATAAAGATAACATGCAATATCAGGCCATAAACAAAATACAGACTTTCTTTAATGAGGCTGACGGAACCATGACACATTTTTAGATGAAACCTTTTCTCAGAAGAATGCCAGAGATCTAATCGTAATAATTTATCCAATATTTCATTAAACAGTACCTAAATAAAATGTATTTCTAGTTAAGAAGGTTATAATTATAGGAGCATATATCACTAAGGATCAAAATGAATAATTGGAACAGTAGTATACTGCTAAACACAAGAAATTAAATAACACCATTTCAAATAGTCGATGGCTCTTTTTACCAAATTGTTTATAGTCGTTTGAAAACAAATTCACAAAAATACTGAACTCCGAGGAAAATTAAATCGTAAAGTCAAATGGCAAAATCAAATGACAAAACACATGAAACGAATTGACAACAATTGTAATATTCCTGACTTGGTACAATCATTTTCAAATGTAGAAAATAGTGCATTGAACCTGGTTGTATAGCGTTAAACCTCTGACTTACATGACACTCACAATAAACTAGAATTGATAAAACTTGTCCATACTGTGTGATCCATATACAAAGTGTTTATGTTTAACGAGAGAATATCTAAAGATATAGGTAACGTATTTAGAATCAAGATTTGATTTTAGTTTGCGTAGGGAGTTCTGGTCATAGAATCATCCTACAGTGGAGATCACTTCTAACCTCTCATTAGAACTGTCAGAATATTCTGTCATACAACTGTTCTAACCTGTCCTAGAACAGTTCTACCTAGAACAGTTCTACCCTAGAACTGTTCTAAGTAGAACTGTCAGAATCAGTTCTAGGTAGAACTGACTAAATCAGTTCTAGGTAGAACTGTCAGGATCAGTTCTAGGGTAGAACTGTCTAAATCAGTTCTAGGTAGAACTGTACAAATCACTTCTAACCGTAGAACTGTCAGCAGAACTGACTAAATCAGTCAGGACTGTAGAACAGTTCTAAATGACGTCACTGCAGTAAGGGCACTTTAGAATTTAGAAGAAATAAATCACTTTGCTATATATTAAATAGCAGATTTTCTATATTTTTTTACTGATCAAACGACTTTTATCACGTTACATGTACAAATTTCGAAGTGAATAGAAGGTTACCCAACTCATCGGAGAAATATTTTTATAAGATTGCATACGGAAACATCATTGTTTACGTTTCTTCGTTCCCCGTTTTTAACAGTCTCTTCCTAAATAAAACTCTGCATTTAATTCATGGAATTTTAATCGTAATTTATCTTGTTTGCCTTGGATTTACATTCATTTAAGATTCTGTTTTGACAAATGTTCAAACGAAAATTGTACAGTGGATGAATTATGGGATATTAATGAAAAAAGTGTTGTACAACGTAAAAAAACTATATATACATTTGCACCATCTCGTCAATTTAGCCAGACTTACCCATAACGATTATAAATGATATCTGGGAGTCTGCAACTCAGAAAAATATACTGGATCTGAACATGAATGAAACATTTGCCCCTGGACGTTCGGCTACAAACAAAATCATGCATTTTTCTTTGCCTTCTTCAAATTATATTAACAGTATACTATTCCAAGAAGAGAACTTCCCATATATGTACTTTTTATTTTATTTTTAAAATAAAGTATATGAATCAGTCATGTGAGTGTTGGATGATGCCATTAAATAGTTTTGTTTAAAAAAAAAACATCACAAACTACTGACTTAAACATGTTAAAAAGTCACTTTAGCATGTTTAATGAAGGTTCATTATTATGGATACAGAGAGGAAATAACGGCGCGCTAAATTCTTAGATATGGTATAAATACGCCACAATGGAAAAGTCATTGTTGTATGCTTCAAAAGTTCAAGAGGCCGGGTCAGCCAGGATTAGTGATAAGGTTTATTGTGTTTCAAAGTTGGTGTCATTTTTATCATACTATCCGTCCTCACATAGAAATAATATTGGTTTACCATGTTTACAATGAGGCCATATACATGTATATTTACCATGTTTACATGATAAAGTGTAAATAAGTTCAGTTTTGGTTGATGCGGTCAAAAAATTTTGTTAAAACAACTCTCACTCAGTCTGATATATCGAAACCACTGAAATTTGTTTACAATTCAATATTTTGAATAAAAAGAGGACTTGCTGATATTCTAAATTGATGTGGAAATTTTTTTGTAGCCAATGTGTTTCAATATTCATTGATATTGCTGTCATTTGAATTATACAATCCATCGTAATATGTATTACTATAAGTGATTTAGTATGCGGCTATATATATATTAAGATTTACATAACAAAGTGTAATTATGGTCAGTATTGGTTGATGTTGTCACATATGATCAGTTTTGGTTGATGCTGTCAAATATGGTCAGTTTTGGTTGATGCAGACAAATAATTTTGTTATATTCATCAGTCAGTCTGAGATATCAAAACTACTGAAATTAGTTTACGATTCAAAATTTTGACGAAAAAGAGGACATGCTGGCACTATAAACTGATGTGAGCATAATTTTATTTTCCAATATTGCTTTCATTTATATTAAACAATCCATCCTGATATAGAAATATACGTGATATACTTTGCGGCTATTAAGATTGACATCATGTACATAATAAAGTGCAAATATGGTCAGTTTTGGTTGATGCAGACAAATTATTTTGTTATACCAGTCAGTCTGAGGTATGAAAACTACTGATATTTTTTTTTTTGATGCAATATTTTGAATAAAAAGAGGACATGCTGGCATTCTAAATTGATGCAAATGAAATTAGGTAGCATTGTGTTCCAATATTTCTATCATTTGTATTTTCATGATTTCACAATCCATCCTTACATAAAAATATTACAGATTTACTATGCGACTATAAGAGTTACATAAAAAAGAGCAAATATGGTCAGTTTTGGTTGATGCAGTCAAATATGGTCAGTTTTGGTTGATGCGGTCAAATATGTTCAGTTTTGGTTGATGCTGTCAAATATGGTCAGTTTTGATTGATACAGACAAATAATTTTGTTACATGATTACATGTTACTGTCAGTCTGAGGTATGAAAACTACTGATATTTGTTTCTGATGTGATATTTTGAATAAAAATAGGAAATGCTGGCACTCTCAATTGATGCGAGAAAAAAAATTGTGGTCATTGATTTCCAATACTGTAGTTATTTATATACTACAGTCCCTCTTGACCTAAAATTATAACTGAACTACTGTGCAGCTATTTAGATTTACATAAAAAAAAGCAAATATGGTAAGTTTTGGTTGATGCGGTCAAAAGATTTTATTATACGACTCAGTCTGAAGTATGAAAACTAGTGATATTTGTTTATGATTCAATATTTTGAATAAAAAGAGGACATGCTCATTGGCAGATCAAGTGGGGGGGGGGGGTTCAGGAGTTGGAACCCCCTTTTTTTTGACGATCAATGCATTTGAATGGGAACATATAGTTGGAACCCCCCCTTTTGTTTAAAATGGCTGGATCTGCCCCTGCATGCTGGCACTATAAATTGATGCGAACAAAATTGTTTTCCAATATTGCTGTAACTTGTATAGTACAGTCCCTCTTGACCTAAAATTAAAACTGAAGTACTGTGCAGAAAGAAAGAGCAAATAATGTCAGTTTAGATTGATGTGGTCAAAAGATTTTTGTTAAACAGGTCCGTCCGAGATATGAATTTGTCAGAAAACTACTCGTAAACAGATATTACATTTGGTTAATGAGGTCAGATAATTTTGTTATGTGATAACGAGCCATCCTGACTGCCAGAATAACAAATGTAAAACAATTCAAATAATACCCCCCCCCAAACCCCCCATAATACTAATTAATGGCCTAATTTATGTACAAAAAATGAATGAAAGAAAAACAAATATTTTATGTTACACATCAACAAAAGAAAATCACTGAATTACGGGCTCCTGACTTGGAACAGGCATATACATGCAGAATATGGCGGGGTTAAACATGTTCTCTTGCCGATTATAAATCTGAAATAAAACCGGCAAAATAGCAAAACTATATAATATTAATCGCTATTTTGCCGAAGCCTTTTAAGACAAATATTTCTTAAACTTATAAATCAATTCTAGCCGTAGAATTTATAAATCAATTTTAGTCGTAGAATTTATAAATTAATTCTGGCCGTAGAATTTATAAATCAATTCTAGCCGTAGAATTTGAAATCAATTCTAACTGTTCTAGAAGTAGAACTGACCAAAGATTTGGTCAGTTCTAGCTAGAACTGTCTAAAACTGTTCTAGGGTAGAACTGTCAGGATCAGTTCTAGCTAGAACTGTCCAAATCAGTTCTAGGTAGAACTGACCAAATCAGTTCTAGCTAGAACAGTTCTAACCTAGAACTGACTAAAAGGTGTCAGGCTGACAGTTCTACATACTGTTCTAGAACAGTTCTCCTGACAGATTCTGACAGAATTTATGAGAGGTTAGAACTGATCTCCACTGTATATGTCCACTTGTTTTAACTTTTAATTTTAAGTTTTTTTCTTGTTAAGCAAAAATAATAAAATTGCGATGATAAAAACGTTATATTTATTATATCGTTTTGTCCTTAAAGGATATTTGGCTCACATTGTCAATATTGAATAACATGCAAATTTAAGCTATCAGGGACATAATTTTAACACCGTAATAATCTTCAAGTATCCATTAACATTTTCAAAGCAGATTATGTAATATTGGTAAAAAGTGTATCTATGTTCCGGACCATACGAGTATTTGGACCATACGCGTATGGTCCAAATATTCATATTGTCCGGAACAGTTACATGACAGAGTATTTTTTTACAATTCAAATACTACGTAAAAAATAAGCATTCATGCCATAGTTAGTTTTCATCTCTAATTACATTCTTGTATGTAGGCTTGGGGTGACATTTTCTTCTACACAGTATCATAGCTTTTTGCATTTGCATTTGCAAGTATTAGTTGGGCACGATCCTTTTCATTTACACCTTTTGTTTGCGAGTGAAAAGCTAGCCTTTTTGTAGCTGCGTACAGAGATATCGAGTCATGGGCCATTCCGTTTGTCTACGGTGTTTTTTTTTAAAGTATAGATCTCAAATATCGTAACATGAATACACCATAGTCACAAGACAAATTAAATAAACTATATTACTTTCCAGTGCCTTCAAGTTTTGTGTAACAGTTCAAGAAATTTTTATTTTTTTTAAGTCACTCGTAATAAAAAAAATCGGTAATGACCATCGGTTATGACCATCGGTATAAAATGTGTTTATCATAGTTTTCGCATAGCAAAATAAAATAAATTTAACTATGTGAAACTTCTAATTCTTATTTAGCTATTCTAGTATAATAATACAATCATCTCTATGATAGCGTCTTTTTAATGAGCTTTCATACCATATGAATAGTTTATAAGTTTAAAAAGTAAACTGTAACAGAGCGTCAATTACCCCGCCTATACGCGTATGGTCCGACCGTACGCGTATGGTTGGACCATATGAGTATATACCCGTTTGGTCATGACCATAAGCGTATGGTCCAAATACTGATATGGTCCGGAACATCTACATATATCTTTTTAAGATCTGTAAATATGTTCATATTATTTTTAAATTAAAAACAATGAGACGATCAGAACATTGTTAAATTAAACTTTTTTTTTACTTATTTAATCTGTTCCGTTTAATTTTTGTTTCGGCTTTATAGATTATATAAAATTAAATTTAAATATAAATATTTCGCTGAAGTATTCATTCAATTTTCAGATTTGTTGAGCATTTTGAAATCTTTCGTTTAACCTTTTCAATCTTAACGTTTGTGAATGGTATAAGTTTCATAAGTTTTCATATAAAACAATTTTTGCAAATTTTATTTTTCGCAATGTTTTATTTATGTTTTAATAATAGGACCTCGGTTCTATAATGGTTTAATAATGAGTTTGAGATAAACCTTTTTGTTAATTATTGATCATTTATTTCCCCCATTTGACATTTGTAATTCAAAACTTATTAATACTTTAAAATAAATTATTAATTGCAATAATTACAAATATGTGTTTTAAACAAATACCTATACAAGTTGCACAAAAAACAAACATATATACAAGAGTACCTTCTGCATTTAGCACGTAGAAGAATCAATGTCAACAAACATAAGTTTCTAATTAATTAAACACATTTAGCATTATCAATTAAAAGTTAGCCTACCTTGAATAACAGCTTGATCTCATGTCTATATTTATCATATATAATAGAGACTAAAATAGGACGATGTATTCTTTATAGCATAGTTATTTGAAAATAACGGTTTTATGTGACTGAAAACAGCATTGGAAGGCGTACTTTACTATTGGTCACATACCGATCGATTATCGAGTGTTGTCTTCATGTATAAGTAACTGAATGTTATTCTGATAGCGAGCGACAAACTGTTCCCTCGGGACCTATCTGCTGTCGCCCAACACGTAACGATACTACCTAACTATTGACATGTTAACAAATTATTATGATATTACTCTAATATGCACAATAAAAAGGCAATTGACAGATATAATTTAACCGACTTCTCTTAGGAATTGCTTTGACGAAGCTGTCTATAATGTTCTATCGTTAAATAAGTGTTTAAATCTTAAAATAGATACCCCAGGAATAGATTACCTTAGCTGTATTTGTAACCCGGATTTGTTTTTTCTCTATAACTTGATGAATTTTGAACAGCCTTATATTACTGTTGCCTTTATTGGGCAAAAACTTTTAGGAATTGTTGGTCCTCGATGCTCTTCAATTTCTTTATTTGGCCTTCAACATTTTTCGAGCGTCATTGATGAGTCTTTTGTAGACGAAACGCGCGTCTGGCGTAAATATAAAATTTCAATCCTGGTATCTATGATGAGTTTATTTATTGACATATTAAATAAAAAAAATATTTGATTTATTCGATAAAATTAACTTTAAATATCATTAAAAGTCTGTTATAAGAACAACAAAAGTCACTATCAACATTAAAGACATAATGTGGGAGGACATACAATTAGAAAGTTTCTTTTTCAAACGATTAAATGGTTACACTACTTTACATTTATTTTAATCGCTAGATATAAACATGTTTGGAGAGAGAGTGAGAGAGAGAGAGAGTATTCTGTATGCATTTCACAATGAGTGCTTAGATGGATAATAATTTAGTTTATCATCATCGTTTTCATTTAACTTATTTAAAACATTGTCTAACACGGAACTAATATATTGTTTGGTTTACATTTATTTGATCTACTTCTTGAATAATATGCCAACCGTTTAGTTCCTATGCGCTTGAAGGAAGTCAATATTTTAGCGTGTCTTACCCCTAGGGAAATATTAAAATTACTTTAGCCTACAATTAAATTTAATTAAATATGGGAATTAAATACAATCCTCAATGTTGAATATACAACCTCTTGCTTTAGGGAATCATGTTAACAAATACAGTTTATAAACGTTTCGATGTGTTGTTAAAATATGATGAAGAAAATGTATTTCAATTCAAAAATCAAACAAAAACTGCCCATACAACATGAAATCCTACTTGACCATGTACAGATGAAACTCCGCAATCTTTGTATATATGGATCAATTTTCCAAATAAAACAACCATCAATGGCCCTCAAAACAAATTACACTCAAGTTTTGGATGTTATAATACAAATGAAAACATGTGAGAAGAGTTTCTCTCGTCAGATTTTAGTTTAATATATTTTCGCATCAATTTTTTATAAATCACATAATAATACTTTTTTCAGATCATATTTTAGAAAACTAGTTGTTTGCTTAATAATTTGAATATTGAAAAAGGATTGCATGTTTAAATGGCTATTCGATACAATATTAAAATACAATCAAAAAGATGCATATTATACCAGGAAACTAATTGTCTGCATAATAATTTCAATATTGAAAACGTGTATTGTAAATGGCAATTAAATGTCATATATATTATCATAAAGATTGATGTACATTCAGCAACTAAGATAGATTACACTTTTAATTCTCACTGTACTCTTATGATATATCAGTTCCATTTAGACTGTTCGACAGTATCAGAAATATTTGTTCGCAAATGTAGAGGGTACTACATCGTATTTAAATGATTTAATTGAGCTATTCTGAAATCACGTTTATTCAAAATATCTCCCATATTCACAGGGCAACACAATACATATGTCTTAATAAACTCACCAAGGGATATATGTCAGTGACACTTTTGCCAGGCAGTTATCTTTCCTGTTCATTCAAGTTTGTAAAATGCTTACATTAATTTCAGCATATCTCCTTACTTAGGTAAGAGTTTCAGATGTATATATTTGATTAAATATAAATATGCATGTAGAGACAGTAAGGACACTATGTTGGATTCAAATAATTCATTAGATGAGTTGTCAGAGTTAAGTGTTAAAAATTAATAGTTATTTACCAAATTAGATTCTATTAAGGTTCCCCGGAACTTAAATATTAGATTTATCTCCCAAAATAGACTTATCATCAAATGCATCTTTCTGACCAATTTTATTTACCAATATGAACGAATAATAAAATATAGTAAAAAACGACATGTAACAAAACACTAGTTCGAAAAGATATTGTCCACAAGTTGTTGTTGGCTTAAATTTTGGAGAGGAACGGCAGCTACCAATGTATGAACCAAACATTTTAATATTCATATTTTTGTTTCAAAATGATAGTTTTCTAGATAGAATTCATATCTATTTTACTATTCTTAACGTATTTGGAAGTTAAGTGGTCTCTGTGGTGATAAATCTTCAATTTGCCTTTAAGGGATTTTGTTTTGTAGCGTTTATATATCTTTTGTTCCAGGTAAAATGTAATTTTTTTCTTTTTCTTTTTTTTTTCGTTTTCCCATTTTACATCTTTATTTAGTTAAGAACTTTTCAAAGAACAGAATTATCTGTTAATTCTCAGAAACAATTCAGTACCGGATATCTTTGTTGTTTACGTCGTTTAAAACATGTGTCTGACTAGCTTATGGCGTGGTGGCTACCATTAAATCTAAAACTAGAAGAAGAGAACTCGACACAGGAAGTCATGTGATAATGCCTCCTTGTTTTATCCATTATAAATGTTACGATTTATGCTCAATTATCGTGAATATTCTACATAACTTTGCCAAGTTATTTTTATACCAGATAAAAATAATTTCAAGATGTTAACATGAAGTATGAATTTAGAAATGACACAGATTTATCCATCTAAAGCATATATCAATGTCTTTCATTAAGTTGACCAAGATTTTCTACAAAGTTATAAAAAGGCTAGTAATTAGATTTATACCAGGTTTAATTAGCTGAATCTTAAGTAGATATCAATAGATACACATATATCCAACCAGTGTATCACCCCGTCCCCCATAACAATAAATTATAATGTACTGTGTCAATATAATTGAATTTGATGCGACTGTCATACAAATGTACAAGTGAAAAGTTGTTTATCTAGCTATGAAACCAGGTTCAAACCACCATTTTCTACAAAGGAAAATGACTGTACCAAGTCAGGAATATGACGGTGGTTATCCATTCGATTGATGTGTTTGAGCTTTGGATTTTGCCATTTGATTGGGGACTTTCTATTTGGAATTCAGTACTTTTGTGATTTAACTTTTTAAAATTATCATTCGTACTTAGACGGTAAAATATTTTTTTAGCTTTTTCAGTCGCTTGTTAAAGTCCGTCTGATATTAGAGATAGATATTCTATACAACTCCCGATGCAAAGAGATTTCAATCCCCGAGATCATCACATAAATGATGAACAAGAAGGTTAGCAATTGAGAACATTACGTTCACTTACGAGATTAAATAAATGAAAATAATTATTTTTGTTTGCTGTATTGATATTTCACTGTTGTATAAATCAGAATCTTTATCTATATGTGATTGCTGTATAACACATTTATCATCAATGATTTCAACACCAATATATTATTTTTGGTAATGTTCATAGCACATCTTCTAATATCTACCATATTATTCGAAATCAAATGTATTATTAAATTAAAGTGCATTAAAAATAATGCGAGTACAATGATAAGTATTCTAATAATAATTACAAACAGTAGAATATAACATTTCTATGTATGTGCCTGTCCTATGTCAGGAGCCTGTTATTAAGTGGTTGTCGTTTGTTGATGTGTTACATATTTGTTTTTCGTTCATTTTTTTGTACATATATTTGGCCGTTAGCTTTCTTGTTTGAATTGTTATACATTCGTTCTTTCGCGGGCTTTTATAGCTGACTATGCCGTATTGGTTTTGCTTATTTTTGAAGGCCATACAGCTACCTATAGTTGTTAAGTTTTGTGTTATTTCGTTTCGTGTGGAGAGTTGCTTTATGACAATCATTCCACATCTTCTTTTTTAAATTTCACTGTTTTGGAGGAAATTCTGATAGAACGACCTTTATATTGTCAACCATTACAATCACAGTATATCTACTCCAAGGGCATACGAATTATAACACAAAATTAACTGTTTTGGGTTACACCAACCTTATCCATACTAACAGGTTAACCCAATTGATGACAATGAAACCTACGTTTAACGTATTCCATGTATCAAATGCAATACACTATAATATACCAATTCATTCGATATAACTACAAAAATGCATTTACTTCTTGAAAAACTTTATATAACAAAATATTCAATGCACCGGTAACTTAGAAAGATAAATTGAGACCGTAGATGTTTTTATGACAAACATATGACACATAGCAAGATAAAATTGTTCTTTAAACTGTTTCTGTAGATAAATTATGTTCTCGTCCATCTGATAAATGTTATGCTTTTCTTCAAATTGTTATCGCTAAGCAATTAGCAACATAGATATACACCCCTGGTAGTATTATAGGTAGAGCAAACATTTCTATTAATCACTTTTGTGTCTATTATATTCCGTTTTATTGTATCGAACTTTTAGTTAATTAATGAAGCACGCAACTGATTCGTTGGTGGAACTAATTCTGCTATTCATCAAATCTAACAATATTTTGTTTACAGTGATATTTTTCGTTTAAACAAAGTAATGGTGGAAAATTGTAAGCAGACATTTTCAATTCGTTCCATCTAAATCGTACGGTATTATTGCAGTTGTCTCGATTTTTGCTCTGTCAATCATTTTAGGACTTTTTAATTGCGATAGACTACTGTTTTCTTTATTGCAAAATTAACTGCTATCGGTGTACGCACCATGTTGGAATGTTTTGATGACAGTTTAATAATTAAATGTGGATTGTAGATGTTTTAATCGAAATCAGTAAAATACCAAAATGTTGAAGGCACTGCTGTTTTGTTTTTCTCTCTTATAGTTTATAGCATTTGCAATGTTAAATCTTATATTTTATCAAATCTATGCCATATTTTGTAAGTTCAGAAAAATTTAAGGTTAATGTAACGCTTGTCATTAAAATCAAGGTTAATATAATGCTTGTCATGTGCTTTTGAAAGTATTCTTTATCTCTACAGTATTACGCAATCTACCAAGAAAGACACTTGAGTTTACCAATCTAATTTATAGAAACCTTTTGTTGGTGAAAGTAACTTGTCATTTTATGCAACGCAGCTTATGAATATTAGAAAAAACCTTGACAAAATGTCGTTAAGAATAAAGAATTGAATATGAAGTTCAAAGATTTAACAGGATTGTTCTATTAAGACAATTTGAATATTAAATTTTACTTTGAAGCTGTTTTCTGTACCTTTGCGACAACGAGATATTAAAAAAAGGAATTTCTGAGATTGGATATACAAAAATGTAGCTGCTTTACCTTTTCCCGTTATTTATACAAAATGCTTCATAATTACATACCGTTTGTATTCATTTGAATTCATTTGACTGTACGCAGAAATAAGCAACTCTAAACATCTAGTTCAGATTTAAACAATATGTAAAAAGTTTAATAACTAAAATACAGAATTGCGATACAAAACTAAAATGTTACTAGAATGTGACCTTAATGATTATTTTGAAAAGAAAAACTAGATTTAAGTATGAAATAGGGTTTAAACCTTTTTATAAATGAGGATTTTTTAAATGATTGTTGGAAGCCGACATTTACATTATATACAAATCAACTAATACATTTCGACTAACTTTGGGAAAATAAATGAGGGCAAAAGTAGCAAAAAGTCATATATCGATTAAGAGAAAACAAATCCAGGTCACCAACTTAAACTTATTGAAAGACATCAACCATAAGGGAAAACAACAGAAACACATTAAGCTTATTACATCATATCTCATACTTATGTTTATACAAGTTCTTTGATAATCTTGTAAAAATTGTTCTAATTAATTAATAAACTTCTTTACATTTTATTATTTTTTTTTATAGATTATGAACAACCTTGCAGATAAATCTTTGTAGCAAATATTTGTAATAGAAAAACCAATTAACAAAAGTGTTTCGCCTACATTGCCAAAAAAAAACCCAATAACAAATAAAGGCAACAGTAGTATGGATTTACGAGTTTTGAACGGCGGTATACTACTGTTGCCTTTAGTATACCCTGTTCGAAACTCATAAATCCATGGACAAAAAACAAAATCGGGGTAACAAACCAAAACCGAGGAAACGCTTTAAATACAAGAGAACAACGACACAACATTAAAATGTAACACACACAGAAACGGACCAAACATCAGACAAAATCCGATAGGAATAACAAATATAACATCAAAACCAAACACATGACTTTGGGATAGACAAGTACCGTGACACGTCTTATAGTAATGTGAATTCACACACCAAAATAAGAGAAAACAAACGACACAACGGAAACACAACGTTAAAATGTAACACACACAGAAACGAAGTGTTTCATCTACATTGCAAAAAAAAAAAACCAATAACAAAAGTGTTGCATCTACATTGCAAACAAAACACAATAACAAAAGTGTTTCATCTACATTGCAAAAAAAAAAACCAATAACAAAAGTGTTTCATTTACATTGCCAAAAAAAAAAACCAATAACAAAAGTGTTTCATCTACATTGCCAAAAAAAAAAAAAAAAACAAGAGTGTTTCATCTACATTGTCAAAAAAAAAAATAACAATAACCAAAGTGTTTCATCTACATTGCCAAAAAAAAAAAAATAACAAAAGTATTTCATCTACATTGCCCCAAAAAAAAAAACAATAACAAAAGTGTTTCGTCTACCTTGCCAAAAAACAATAACAAAAATGTTTCATCTGCATTGCCAAAAAAAAAAATAACAAAAGTGTTTCATCTACATTGCCAAAAAAAAAAACAATAACAAAAGTGATTCATCTACATTGCCAAAAAAAAGTGTTTCATCTACATTGCCAAAAAAAAAAAAAAAAACAATAACAAAAGTGTTTCATCTATATTGCCAAAAAAAAACAATAACAAAAGTGTTTCATCTACATTGCTAGAAAACAATAACAAAAGTGTTTCATCTACATTGCCAAAAAAAAAAAGCAATAACAAAAGTGTTTCATCTACATTGCTAAAAATAAACGACTGTAGAAAATGAAATGTTCAATGTTGTTGTTGATCAAATTCGTGTCTGGTTAAATGTTTAATGTCGATTATTAAGAATCCTATCTGGATTGGTCTGACTTATAGTAGTTATTGGTAATCAAAACATTCGTCTGAAAATGTAGCTTAGACAACATGAAATATTATCAATCTGCTAGTTAAGTACATTGCAGCAACAACATTTATATAAAATCCATTTAAACGTAGGTTGACCACGGAAAACCGTCATATCTGCAATCATAATATACCATATATATGATGCTAAAACTCACGTAAATTAATAATATCCTTAATTGTCGTAAAATATTTAGCACTTTATAGGAAAGTAAGCTTACAAGGTTCGTCGAACTACATCCTGTTTGAATAGATAAAGGCAACAGTAGCATACCATTGTCCAAAATTCATAAATCGATTGAGATAAACAAATCCGGGTTACAAACTGAAACTGGGGGAAACACATCAAATATAAGAGGATAACTACGACACAACAAGAACACAGAATTAAAATATAGAACACACAGAAACGAACTATAAAAGAACAATGGCCATTTTCCAGACTTGGTACAGAATTTTCGTGCGCAACGCTCCCGTTTTAAAAGAATATATTTCATTAACTCAATACCAAAGCCAAAGATTAAGTCGTATAGATTTAATGACTATGATTTTATCATACAAAAAGTATAGTTAAAATTGAAAATGGAAATGGGGAATCTGTCAAAGCGACAACAACCCGACCATAGAGCAGACAATAGCCGAAGGCCACCAATGAATGTTCTATGTAGCGAGAAACTCCCGCACCCGGAGGCGCCCTTTAGCTGGCCCCTAACCAGATATGTATACTATTTCAGTGATAATGGACGTCATACTAAAATCCGAATTATACACAAGCAACTAAAATTAAATATCATACAGGACTACCAAAGGCCTGAGGCTCCTGACTTGGGTGTAGAATTTCGGCGGTGTTAAACATCTTTTTTGAGATCTAAACCTTCCCCCTATAGTTGTATGCTTTGTATATAACACATGCCCAGTTATATGTAAATAACCGTATTGTTGATACCTGCTGTTTACAATTAACCGAAATACAAAACTGCATGTATCATTAAGTCGTAATGTTTTGTTGTCGATCCCATATAAACAAAGATTTATACATAAGGAGGAACTTGTGAATGCGTTGATGACAACGTACTAGTGGTGTATGCCTATACATTGAGGATTTGTTTGTTTTGATCTTTTTATCATCTTAGATTTATTGTTTGATAATTAGTTTATAACATAATAAACAAAAGCTGTAAGAATTATGCTATTATAAATAACACATTATTGACGTTTGTCTGATGGAGGTAATTAGACGAACATTCTCCTGATGATCATTATTCCCATTGTAATTAATTAGTAACATTGGTATCAAAGAAATATGTATTTTAAATAAATAGCGAAGCTTGTTTGATGCATCATATAACAATCTCGAAAATTTCACTTCTGTAAGTGGTGCTAAATATAACATGTATGACAAAAGTTTGGAAAATCTGCAATTTAAGAACAGAACCTTTCAAAAATAGTAGCAAACAATGTGGCGAAAAGGTTATAAGTCAGATGTGCATTGAGAGGATAACATATCCAACTGTTCCATGTGACACTTGTATAATTATTCAAACATCGAAGGGAACAATAGGATCAGTTGAACGCTTTACGCGAAAAGACAGAATGCGTCGACCTTACATTAAAAGCTCTTACTGATTTCATGACAATACAAACTGTCAATATTAGTTGATTTGTTAAACAATTCGCATAGACATTTACCGTTATATACTAGCAAAATCACAAAATGAAATAGTCAAAATTAGAACAAGTAAAATAAGTAAAAATAACTGATTTTTAAGATTTTCAAACTACTCCTTATTATCTGATATCGCATTTTATAAGTACTTGCCAGCTGATAAAATACATTGACGAAAAAAGAGACGCATCAATCAAAAACATAAATCAATTTTGACATAGTGACATACTGGGCTGAAGCCATCTTGTTGCCATCATTTTACAATAGCTTAAAAAATCAAGATGGCCAAATATTCATCCTTAATTAACTGTCTTACTTTTATATATAAACAAGCAAAAATAAAAAAGACAAAATAACCAAACTCCAAGGAAAATTCAAACGGAAAGTCCCTTATCAAATGGCAAAATAAAAAAACTAATGGGAAACATTCCTGACTTGTTACAAGCATTTTCGTATGTAGAAAATAGTGGATTAAACATTGTTTTATAGCTAGAAAAAAATCTTTCCTTGGATGACAGACGTATTGTCACAAACCTGACCTTGCAACTTGGTCAATGAAAACTTTTGGGACTTGTAATCTGGAAGCAGCTATACTGACCCAATTGTGGTCAATAAGATCAATAAAATATCAAAGGGCATATCACGTGTTAACGAAGCAACTGGGTATCTGACAAAATCACAAAAGACTGTGTATTAACAACCATTTTACAAACTCGCTACTTTCTTAGACAGAGGAACTTCCTTTATATTTCATGATATAAATTGTCAGTCCACGTGATTTGTTTTTGTTGTCTTAAAGGAATGTCTTTACAGAATGTTTTGACATTTCAAATTGAACAGATTTCAAACTTTTGATTTTAGGATGTAATTTTCTAATGGCAAGAACACGTTTTATTGACATTGTGATAATTGAATTCTAAGATATGTAGATGAAAACAACGAACCTAAAATCATCATGCATTGTACATCCTGCTCAGTTTGATATCGTGTTAAGCAACTCATTGAAATTACAGATTTAACCAGATTTACATATATTGCTTTGACATTTCAATAAAACCGTGACTGCTGCTCCTTTATTTGTTTTTTTTTATCGCTCATTATTTTTTTATTGACATTATGTCATTCATTTTTATGAGGTTAAACAGAATGATGTACGAAAAAGTGTAAATATTATTAAAAAAAGTAAAAAGCACTTGTTATGACCTCGTTTATAAAGATCAAAAAACGATATGTTGTCTTTTAATAAAAGAAAACACTAGGTTCTGTCAAAGCTGAAAGTAGACTGACTGCATGCAACTTGTTTGATAAATACTTTATATAGTAAATGAATGTTTATTTGACTAGATGAGAAATTTTATGATTAATTTTCAATCTTTGGCAATCATCATGATCGTTTCAAGAAATAATTGGTTCACTAGTGTCATAATCTTGTACACGAAGTGTGGGTACAGGGTCTGTATCTAAAAAAGGATTATATAAAACATAGCTTGAACTGTATGAATAGCAAGTCGTTTGTAATTTTGGCCAATGCAACCTGTATTGTAATAATTTGCGTGTAAAGTTTGTTTACTATTTGTTCAATTACTTAGAAGATGCAGGGGTTGACATGTGATAAATGACTCGATCAGTCGCCTTTACTTATATTAATTGACTCTATTCTTACAAAACATAATTCAACAAGACAAGAGTTTTATTTTCTAAGATTTGATAATCCCTTCATGGCCGTTTTAAAAGTTTAATGGGGTTCACGCGTAATGTTATTGGTTTGAAACCAGAAAATAAGTTTCTCTTTCGGAAATGACTTTTATTAAAATATTGAATATGTTGATTATCCAATGCAATTCAACAGTAATCTATTGCGAAGGTCAGTATCCAACGTAGGGCTACAACCTCGGAATATCGATATTTACATGAAGAAAATAGGGAAAAAAACGATTTCGATAAAGGAGATAACAATCTCTATCTTTGAAACATTCTAATTAAGTCTTTAACAACAGTGTTAATCGACACTTCTTTCTCGTATAATTAACGACCATCTCATCAGACATTATCATGATGTCGTTAGTCGTTACAAAAGTACCCGTCAGTCAAGCAATTCTTAACTTCAAAGAGTGACTATCAACTGCTTTGGCATGATTATAAAGTAATCATCTCTTTCATTAAATATCATCCAATATGCTATCATCTAGATTAGAAAGTTCCTGGAATATTTGCATGCGTGAACTAGCAAATTCTCTCTAGACCTTTATTGTTTGAAATCAGGATTTGCTTCTGAATTTTTCTAGTTGGCAAATAAATCAAATACACTGAGCTGTTCTAGAAATAGGAGATAAAAAGGAAAAAAATTGAAGAAATAAAAAAAATCATTTAATTATAAATGCTGCAGTCATTTACGGTTTTGTATACACAATTATATTCGTTCTTTTGACAAATGCCAAAAAGTTTGTCTGGATACAGTGTAAATGAAGTCTTCAGAACCGAATTCTATTCACAAATCGTTATTAAACCAATACTAATATACAGTTTTCCCCCATTTTATATCATTTAATTATTCAAATAAAAACATGACGTTTTGCAAATGAAACAACAAAGGAATAATATGTCAAATAGTGGTTTCTTTTCACAACCTCACGATGTATACCAATATCAAAAAAATATTATAAAGTGCTTAAAACAAAAACAGTTAATGTATACTTTTTTTCCTAATACAAAGGTCATCGATTACAGACAGACAAACAAGAAGTGACGATAGCTTGATCAAAATGTTTAAACCAATTGTTCTACATAATAATTCAAAAAGCCTTTAATATTTAGATAAGCTTTATCTAAATCACGTGATCTATACTTACCACCACTGTAGACAGAAACCATTGTCAAATTCACTTTTCCTTAAAGTTCGGAAAGACATTGCTTAAATTCGTTTAGAAATTGTTTTCACTTCTGCTTCCTGTTTTCTTTGATATGATGTTAGTGATTTCAGATCTTTCTACAGTACGATGATAAAACATATACAGAATCCTTATTCAAAGACGAGTCCTATCAAATATGACATCACAATACGATAACATCGATACACATCTTCAAGGATGCTAAAAATCACTTCAAAGTTCGAAGAAAAACCATGAATTGTCACTTTTAATAGTCAAAGAGCAACTCGTTCTACATGTAGACCTTAGCAACAGTGATGCATTGCAGACAACATTACAGTTAAATAATCTTTTACATTGTTTATATTATATTGTTTCTCGTCTCTGTCTCTAATTACAATATCCTTATTCCTGCTCTATGTCAAATGTTTCAAATTAAATAAATTTATTATCCAGAAGCTAGAATTGTAAACAGAAAAACAACCCCGTTGTCTTTCCGGGAAACATTTCCGGAATGTTATTCTACTTTGGTTCTTTATCTTTATTCCATGAAAATATAATAATACATGTCAGATCTACGAAACTATTACAGAAAAGTTTCACGAGCAGGTGAATCACGTTCAAAACTGGATCCAAAATCAGTTGCACATGTTCTTTAGATCATATTTATTGCCGATTGCCCGAACTATGTTCATTAAGTTTATGTTGAAGTTCTTGGTCAATGGTAATTTGTCAGCATGGATTATACATATAACAAATTTCAGAATCACATGTGGTCAATATGCCGACGTTTGCAATTCTAACATTAGCGAACAGTTTAATTACCCGGCAATAATCAACATATCCATTTAAAGTTGATTAAAAATATTTGCTTCCATATGCAAAAAATCCAACAATATAGACAACGGAATTTTCTTAATCATGTAATGGCAAAGCAATTGTCAAGTTGATTCTAAATTTGTAGAATATTTGTGAAAGTTATCTAACAGATTATTTCATAGAACTCGTTTTTTACATAATCTCATATATTAAATTAAGCTGCGTAGTTTTACATCTTCCCCTTAACGTAATTAAAACGGATGTAGCACCGATCAGATTTACTAAGATCAGAATATTACATTATAGCAAAAGTACAGTATCTTCAAGTGATAAATGATCGTCACGATTCAGAACTTTTATCAGGTTTCGATATTTGAAATTAATATATATTAGATGAAACACATTTTAATATGTCAGATAGTTGAGTATATTTATGATCATCACACATTTATAATTTTTTAGCAGGCCTCGATGTTTGAAACTTAATATTTGAAATTAATTTTCGTCCTATAGTCAAGTATAAACTGAATATGTCTTAACTGTTGAAGATTCATCACAATAAAGTACTTTTTTTAGAGTCTAGAAAATATGACAAATACTATTGCTAGATGGTAAAGTTGAAACGTAAATATTTTGGAGTCAAGAAAACGCATGACAATAATAGAGAATTTTAAATATCACTTCAACCCAATCGAAATAAAAAGATATGACAACATTGATTTATTACTATACCATCATAAAGTATTCTTAGTTCATATGTTTTCGTGAGAAATGGCACTTACTGAAGCTTTCAGTGTCTTTTAATGATATTGACATTTCCAAGATAATGCAGTAATGACTGGTATAACAGCTGTCCACTGGACTTTTATTAACATGATAATGCTAGCTGTACTTAGAGGTAATATCATACAAACGTGTACTTATAAGAACAATCGTCTGCGTAATTTACACTTATGTTTTTCATATCTCGAAATTATATGGTATGTTCGAAAAGGTTAACAATTACATGAATATAAACACTGACAAATATTTATCCCATAATATTTATAAAAATGATACCAATATTTATTTATTAATTAAACATAATTTTTGAATTCATCCCATGTTTTAAGTATTTAGTAAGCTTTAACAGTACGTACGAACTTCAATCCGCTGCAATGCCATCGTTTGTTGATATGGACTGATAAAGAGGGGCAAAATATACCTGAAGGACATTCAAACTCAAAAATCGAAAATAAACTGACAGCAACATGGCTTAGCAAGAGAAAGACAAACAGAAAAACAATAGTACTCAAATCTTAAGATAAAAACTGCAAATTGAATGCACATTCGGCAGGTTTTTATGTTTTTTAGAACCGGTTGAGATTTTTATTCAAAGTTATTTTTTTAAACAGATCAATACACTGCAAAATTCGTAAGGAGAGATCATATATTTTAATTGGATTCCAGATAACGATAGAAAATTTTAAAATATGTTTAATTTTTTTTAAAACTATACAATGCATGAAGAAACGTAGAACATTTTGACATGCGAGTTTGTAAGTTCCTTGGCATATTTATCTTTCTGTTTCACTAGACATAATTTGATTGCAAGATGATAATCAAACTTAATTAAAAGCCACCAGTGTATACCTATATTATATCTTGATGTTTTCGGTTTATTATTCGTTATATTTGAGGTAATTTCTCAACGAAAGCGCATACTTCATGCTAAGTAAAACGAAAGTACAGCTCTACATAGAAGTAATATATTGTAATTGAAAATATGAAGTAGAGATCGGTTCATATCAGTAATTCTCTTTACTCAAAGGGTTCAGACGCATTACAGCGAAACACGTAATTTTGTAAAAAGTACTTATATTTTGTACACTCGTGTCTTTAACGTTAAACAGCTTGATGCACGTAGTTGATATTATGTAACAGGAAAGATATTCCCTAGATAGAGAGGATGAAAATAGGTCTGGTGAAACGTAATGTGACTGTTATAATCAATTGAAACGTGATCTTTTCTTTGAATAAGTATTAGCGGTAATAACACTATATGTTTGAGTATTTTTGTTAATACTCTTATTTCCCGAATTAAATCCTTATGAGGTGTTGAATTGCAACGCAAGCGTCACATCTCTGAATAATTTTTGAAATGAAAGTGAAATGAACATAGGTTATGTAATCAATTGAGATATATTTCTGACAGTTGCATTTCACTCACATTGACAGCTTGATTGCTATGTCTTGTAGCACTCCAGCATAGTCAGAAATAGATTTTTCTAATTTCGACAATTCTAATAGGATTTCCCGATGAGAGTTTACGGTTTGTTAATCTTTGTTACTTTACAGCATTAAAAACGTAAACCAACAGCGCATTCAAACGTTAAAATGAACATTTAAGGCAAAACGTGAAATGTTAGAGTTTCAATTATTCAATACTAGTCTGCAATTTCATTTCTATTGTGAGTTTCGTACACATTATTTATAGTTGAAAGCATACAGCAAGAAATAATCATGAAGGGGTATGAAAATTTTCTCTCAAATACAAAAACCATATCCTCTCTTTGAAAACCAAATATACAAAATATTATTGATTCAGAAGAGAGCAATTGTTTTGATAATGATTTTAAATAGTCTTCACAGAACACATTAGCATTAACATAGTTACACCGATTTGACGTATATTTGTAAATATTTGAGTAAACGCTCAAAGTAAACACAAAAACATGTTATCGTATATAATAAATCAACTTTCAAAGATAACAGCCTGAAAATCGGTACGCAAGCTACACGGTTAGTCCTCACTAACATTATTAAATTGCATGGGGCAGAAAATAAATGTTAGGTAAGTTAAACACGAAGTTGAAAGGTATTGAAAATAAAGAAGTGTATTTCATTTGAAGCATTTATTCAAGATATTTGTTTGTCAAATGAAGGTTTCGTCTACAAAAAATCACTAGTGAATCTCCATTAAAAAAATCTGTCAAAATGTCAAATCAAGTACGCAGTTAAAGAGCATTGAGGATACACAATTCTGAAAGGTTTCATCAAATACTTTTACTAGGGTTGTAAACCTTTATCATTTCAAACATTGCAACCTACTGTACACAGTTAATTTATAATAGTAATATATAGGTTTCAAGAATTGCTGATTACTGGGCTACTGATACTTTCGTCAGAACATGTATGGAACTAGTAATTTAGAAATAACTCATACAATTTTGTACGCAAGGTGTGCGATTTGTCAACAAAAGATTCATCAGTGACAGTAATTTCCTTGAGAATGAAAGTATATAGTCAGATAACTTCCATGTAAAATGACTGGTTTGTTACCTCACATTTCTGTCTATACATAAATTGTATTTAATGATAATGTTTTGTCCTTATTGTACTGTCATACTGTTATTATTAAAAGGCATAATGAAAAAGATTGAAAGGTTTACTAAATTCATGGACACTACAACTCTGTTAAATCAAAGACAAACAGCAGAAATGCATTACATGGATGACCAGCTTACGTAACAAAGTACCATATATTGTGAATATGTATTCAAATTTTATCGATGTTATTATCTAAGTAATCAATGTATTTAAAAAAAAATGACTTTTCGACTCAACATTTGAATAAGGAAAATGATTCCTTGTCATCAACACCAGTTTTCTTGTTTTTAATCGAATGGACTTGATTTATAAACAAAAGTATTTAAATAAATAATTAGTTTTAGTATGAAACCCATCTACAGCCTATGTTTAATAAATATTATAAACTTTAAGATAAACTCAAGACCAAACGCATGTATATAATACACTATTCACCTAGTTTGTTATTGTTCAATATTTCGTCATAGTATTTGTATCTGAATAACCTAAATGTTCTAATTCCCTTTATAAAAAATTCTCTGCTGAATAAATGTTACAACACCTTATCAACAAACTTTCCCTCTAATAACATTACCAAATACAATTATTATTTCATTTTGAACATTAATTGAATCATTTGTAGGTTGTCAAACTTTCGAGAAAGTTCAAGAGGTAATCTTCTACAAGGAAGTGATTCGTTGACTATTATCATACGGTGCAAAAAAGTCATGAAAGAAACCAGGATTATTTTTTTTATCTGAACCAGACGCACTTATCAGTGACGCTAGAAGCTGGACACATTTCATACTTTAAATGTTCATCGTCTGTTATCACAAGTCTTGTTTTAACAGTAATATTTATTCCATTTTATCAATTATTAAACACTTCCTAAAATATTATTTGTTAAATGGTCTGGAACAGGTACAAAATTGTATGCAGTATACATGGTGTATACAGGTTTGCATATAGAGTGTATGTTCATGGTTCCCTTAAAACTATTAAAGTTGAGAATGGAAATAGAGAAATTGTCAAAGAGACAAAACCCGAGCAAAGGGCAGACAACAGACCGATGGGTCCACAATACAGCGATGAAATCCCGCACCAAAAAATGGGGCATCAGCTGGATTCTAAGAAAAATGTGTACTAGTTGAGTTAAAATAAAGTCATATTTGACTCAAAAATATATAAATAAACTACAATTATAATCATTTTTTTGTCTTTTTTCATTTTTAACCACGACTTTGTCAGTTTTTTTTTATTTACGAGTTTGGGTGTTCCTCTTGTGTCTTTTGTTCCTCTTTTATTGAGTTACTACACTATGATTGTACGAACATTTAGTACATATAAAAAAAAACCAGTAAATACGTGACTTCTACGCTGTAATTGATGATTTGTTTTCTTTCCCACTTTGTAGATGATAACGTTTTATCGTTTCTAATGTTTCTAAAATGATTAACTACAAATTTGAAACTCAGTTACAATAATGTTTGATATTATCTGTATGTAAAATAACAATTTATTGGTAATGAAAGTTATCACAATATGGTCGTCGTGGGATATCTTTGTTTTATTTTGAACCAATTATTTAAACAAGAATATAAAAAAAGAAGATATGATATGATTGTCATTGAGACAACTCTCAACAAGAGACATAAATAACACAGACGATTTCAAAAGAAATAAACAGAGCTAAACAAAAAGTAAAATCACAGAACAACAGGTAAAAGATAATGAAAACAACTTATAGTTTCAAATAGATAGTATTTTGCAATTTTGGATGAATATGATTACAAATAGATATAACAGCATTTCTAATCGCTTCATAAAAATGATTAAAAGCAGGGCACCAATCGAACACAAGATTGTTAAGCAAATTTTACATTTGATATTAAAAGTAGTATCCGTTGTAGTGGATCTAGATCTTCTAGCATTTAATAATTTCGACTTGTAACTTGTAAAATAGTATAGCTACATCAGACTCTAAAATGCCCTATTCTGAATAAAATTTCATTTGTCAGATTAACATAAAAGTGCGGCAAGAAATAGAATGGAAAAACAAATTCCTGCTTTTTTGTATGCAATAGCTAACAAGACAAAGTTCGTCATAAAAGTATTTAATCAATTTTCTATTCAAATGTAAATTTTATTCTACTTCAATTTACAATAAACAGTAAAATATTAACATGAATTATGTTCCAATATAATTTAACTAAGTTTTCAATTCAATTTTCAAATCGACATTTTCAGTACTTTTGATTTATTTCATGTTGATTTATTATTGAATTTAATGCACCTTATCCGTTTTCAGTAGAATAAATCATCCGTCTTTCGTGGAAGATTCTATAAGTGACACGAACATAAAAACTCACTGTGCATAAACCGTCTTTGATTTATTGCATGTCTGTTATTGGGTTACAAAAAAATTGAAAAATACATCGTTACGAATGCATATAAAGAATTACAAATTTAAATAGATTTTTATGATTTATTTCATGCTTCCTTTTAATCTTTTTTCTTAGGCAATATATTTTGCTTTGACCATGAGTTATGGCAGTGTTTGAGTGGCACCCGAACAATGGAATCTTTAAAATACGGGAATATAAAAATCGTAATTTAAAATTTCGTAATAAGAACAAAGATTTCATTTCACTATAATTAAAAATATAGAGATTGAAAGTTATATAGCGATATAGCCTTGTTGTGCTAATGTGGCGTGAAGCAACCATCAATCAATCAATCAATTCTTCTTGATAAGATCAATTCGTCAGTTGAAGCTGTATGTTAGTAAAACAATTGGGTAGCTATATGAAATCTTTGAATCAAAAAAACAAATAACATAACAGTTATGATATGATTTTGATTTTGCCATTGGATAAGGGACTTTACTTTTTCAAATTTCCTCGGAGTTCAGTATTTTTGTGATTTTACCTTTTACATAATTCTGACTGTCCGCACTTCTGTATGTTTGTTTATTATTTGTCAAATTTTTATTTAAGTTATTAATTTGTTTTGTTATTTCTTTTTATTACTAGACTATAAGACAAAGAACAGTCAGGCAACATGACAAAAAAATATTAACATCACAAAACAGTTTGTTATCTACTTAACGAAATTATTAGACGGTCAACACCTAAAACAAAACACAACACAAAATGACTTTACGTTAGCAAGTTACTTAAAAATGTAAATGTGACTGTACATGACCTATAATGGTTTACCTTTATAAATTATTACCTGGATGAAGAGTTGTCTCATTGACACACACACCACAGCTTCTTATAAGTTAAGCTGTAACTCATCCCGATTTTTCGATAGATTACTTATTGAAATAAATTCCTTAAATTAAACGGTACATCTATCAATAAGAAGATTCCGAAACCTAAATTCCAGACATAAGAGCATGATGTCTGTTACTCTTATAAAGAATATCAATTAAACTCAGATAAAAGTCAGTTCGATAAAAATTACGTGCCCTTCGCCATCAAACCAAACAAATTTTTGTAACCTTTTGCTCCTTTATTCTATTAGTATTGTCCCATGGGTACCTAAACTTTATAATATAATGTTGTTTGAGAACTGCTAAATTTCATTGTCAATTCAGCAGAGGAATAAGCAGACCTACTTCATGTCAAAAGGTTACGGATTATTCGATTGGACTTATTTACACTTAAATATAAATTGATAAAAAGTAATAACAAGCTGTCAATTCAAGCCTTAATAT
This sequence comes from Mytilus galloprovincialis, assembly GCA_037788925.1. Classification (NCBI taxonomy): domain Eukaryota; kingdom Metazoa; phylum Mollusca; class Bivalvia; order Mytilida; family Mytilidae; genus Mytilus; species Mytilus galloprovincialis. The sequence continues at coordinate 72,722,037 of CM075342.1, read as the reverse complement.
ATCTAATATTCAATTTGATTTTGATTAAAGAAAACACGAGAATAAAACAATTATAAGTTAAAAGAATTTTAGACATCTATTAAGCAACAAATGTAAACTACTATCTTCTGATTTCCTGCTGTATGTCAAATCTATCAGATTATAATAAATAATTAACAAAGCAACTTCTGAATAGATAACAACAGAAAACACATTGAATATATAATATACGGAGACGTGGTATGATTGCCAATGAGACAAACGAGAAGTCGTAAAACTAAAGGGTATGTATACATTACATCATTCAACAACGAGGGATGCCAACAACTTATGCAATGTATTTATATGGCATGACATAAGTTTATAAATTGTATTTACTGGCAATATTCCTAACTTCTATTATAAAAGTGACGACGATGAGGGGTTTTTGTTAACCTTGACTACCCATTATGGTCTTTAACGATCGGCTATGGCTCGTACTTAACTTCTTGTATTAAAATGGGGTTTACATTTTAATACTAGACGTAAGGTGAAAGCCATGAATCTATCCATATGATTTATGGATCCTTGGAAACACACATAATTTCGGGTGGAAAGCTCCTTCGAGGACAAGCGGCAAATCAACAGAGTTATCAACTTGACCGGAAAAGTGTTGTGTGACACAATAGTAATGCGATAATTCAGTGTAATATACCTGTATTAAACTGTCGCTGATCAATAAAGTATTGCGACCGCGCCCAAATCAGAAAACATATGTTCATACGCCTACTTGCCATGCCATTAGTACGTAGATCGTACGACGTTTTATGAAATATACTTCTTTCCCAGGTATCTATAAACTTTCAAACCTTAACTACCTTGTCAATTTGAAATAAAGAGAAATATCTACATATTACAATTTGGTAACAGTATATTGAATTTTTACTTTAACGTAGATAAATGATTCATGAGCACATGACTAGTCAAGTATTACTAAAGTAGTAGGAAACTGTAGATAACCGATTTTTAAACCTCGTAAATCAATTTCAGTGATGCAAATTATGAGACATAAATCGGAGGTTTTCGGATGAACTCACACGAAATAGAAATTAATTTATTTATGGATCTGGTTGTCTGAAGATTTTCATAAAATGTAATTTTGAGTCGATTTGTTTCATCAATTTTGGGCGTATGGGTGTTCTCAGACGATGCAATATATATGTGCAGCTGATCGCAGAATGATTTTTGTGATCATACAAAAAAAAATTGTCCATATAATTTCATTTGTAACTGATCCCTATCTTAATAAAAACAATTTCTATTAATTTTCTTGTAGTAAGGAACTTGCTAGTTAATATAAATGAACCCATCCAATCTGATAAACAATGTCATCATTAATACAAACTGTTTTATCTGCCCTGCAGAGACCGCCATTAATTTATCTGATTGATAACCATATCTGACAATCGGAAGCGGAAATCTGAGTTAATTGGACGCTTAAATTATCGATATGTCCGAGTCGGTGAAATGAAGTATTGGAATGTCGATGATTTCTACTTTGTAATATAATGTAGTTTTTTATTCATCTTGACCGACTATTGCAGACTGTTGTGATTAGTCTCACTAATAAATAAAAGTGTCAAAAATGGGATCGTGATAATTGAATGTGTATATCGAAGTCTCTAGTAACACTATGTAAACAAAGTAAAACGTCATGTTTTCGAAGTGCATTATGGATAAACCTTCAACAGTAACGCGAGAATTCAATAACTTGCGGTCAGACAACAACAAATAGATGGTATAGTACAAAATATCTGAGAATAATTTGAAAAAAGATACCCAACTTGTAATGGATGATATTGCGTACAAGGTTTAACTCACGACTTAAAACCCAATAACGCACTTGATAAAATGAAAACGAAAAGAAACCTTCTGGCTATTTGTTATCTCTTTGTCACCAGATAAAACCTCCTTATACCTAGCTGACAGTTACTATAAACCCATAGAACCGGTTTCAAGTGGAGAATTGTGTTCTGTCTTACTTTTGCGTTACGACATTGCACAACTAAGCAATACAAACATATTATTAACTATATCGACCATAGAAAATATTCAGACTGACATAAATTTACAACAATACATATTTGATTTTTATAACACCATGATAGAACTTAGAAAAACTGGCATAAAGTCAATATAAAAAAAATGAAAATTATCAACAATTAACAGGGACATCAAAATAAAATTTGATATTTGTTTCTTTTATTTCCTTGGTTGCGAGAGGTGAGTTTTATTTACAGTCGGGGCACAGGTGTTGTTTGCTGCCTCATGACATATACAAAATTGCAGCCAATAAGAAGACATGTTGCTTCCAAAAAAATAATTATTCGACAACAATAGCAACACATGTATCTTCCGATTTTCGTGGATCGAAAAAAAAATCTTCTTTCCACATATTTAAGTAGAAGAAATTATTCTGTTTGTAAACAATAAATAATTTACTGTGATCAAACACTAGATAATGCCTTAAAGAATGGGTATTACTCGAATTATAAAAGCTATATCATTGTATAGCCTAGTTTGTGTAGTGGTCAATCGACATATAGGTTTACCATAACTTAATGGTTGTTATGTAAGACATAATTCTAATGAGATGCCAACTTCGGAATTTTTTGAATGGATATATATATAGAGAGAGAAGAATGCTCCTAATAAAATGCTCTGAACAAATCTCGATCTAAAAAAGAAAAAAACCTACCTAAAAAAATCCCGTGAACAGGATCCTGTAGTAATCCTCAGACTTTAATTAAATCAACTTCTACACGTCTCTATATATAACCTGATACTGTAATTTGGGGTTTGAATATAGAATCACTGATGTTTTATCCAATAAAGTTTCATGTTCAATTTCATTAAGATATGTTTGGGTACTAACTGTGATATTAATGGAATGAAAACAATATTAATTAAATCTTCATGTAGTTTTGTTGTTGTCAAATTGGAAATAATTCCTTTATTAAAATATTATATAACAAGTTAGCATTCCTGGTCTTTTAAATAAAACAGTACAACAAGGACAACGTTGGTAAAGAATGCGTACACATAAATAATGAACAATGTGTAATTCGTTTCTGAATTGAAGTCAGCATGCATGTTTATAGCGGTTTATTTTATTTCAGGTGCATAATTGTCAATATTTATTACTGATTACTTATTTTATAACCTTTTATAGTCGACCTTGAATATGCTCCGCACAGTATAGTTAACATTTTACAGACGGGAAAGAAAACATCCACGACAATATCGTTATCAGATTTCTATATTCGTGTAATTCTAACCAACAAATAATCATGTTTAACTTATTGTTAAAAAACCAAATTTAAAGTATTGAAATTTAAAACGTGTATTAGACGGTATAATTAGAAATATCATGCAGTTGAAAAAATAATTTAAATGTGTTTTGTATTAAAAATAGAGAACCACATTTTATAATGTTATCGCCGACATTTGTCATTTAAACATTGGACAGACACTGGCGAAGGTCACTCTGATTCGAATTGCCATAAAACTATCATATGAGTTTGAATTTCTCACTGGTATATTTCGCCTTTCATTTATCATATTGTGTTTTGGAGGGACTTCAAAAATTCTATAACTGGTCTAAACCATTCAAAAATAAAGAAACTTTCAAGCCAGAAAAACATAATATGCAATTTGTTTAAATGCTTGTTCATAAAGGTAAGATCTTCGTTCTTTAATCGTTGTTATAGATGTAAGATATGTCCTTTCTACACATGACATTATACATTAGACATTATTGTATTATACCAAGCATGGGCCCTTGTCGGGGAAGATACAAAAACATCATAATACAAGGATAATATAAACATTAGTTAAATATACAATACGTAAATAGTTATCAAAGGTTCCAGGATTATAATTTAGTACGCCAGACGTGCGTTTCGTCTTCATAAGACTCATTAGTGACGCTCATATTGAAATATTTATAAAGCCAAACAAGTACAAAATTGAGGAGCATTGAGGATCCAAAATTCCAAAAAGTTGTGCCAAATACGGCTGAGGTAATATATGCCTTGGATTAGAAAATCTTTAGTTAACAGGGAATTAACACAAATAACACATGTATTTATCAACAGTATATGTATTGATCGTAGTGTGTTATAGATGTAATATATGTACTTTCTACACATGTATTTATCAACAGTATATGTATTGATCGTATTGTGTTATAGTTGTAAGGTATGTCCTTTCTACACATGTATTTATCAACAGTATATGTATTGATCGTAGTGTGTTATAGATGTAAGATATGTCCTTTCTACACATGTATTTATCAACAATATATGTATTGATCGTAGTGTGTTATAGATGTAAGATATGTCCTTTCTACACATGTATTTATCAACAGTATATGTATTGATCGTAGTGTGTTATAGTTGTAAGGTATGTCCTTTCTACACATGTATTTATCAACAGTATGTATTGATCGTAGTGTGTTATAGATGTAAGATATGTCCTTTCTACACATGTATTTATCAACAGTATATGTATTGATCGTAGTGTGTTATAGTTGTAAGGTATGTCCTTTCTACACATGTATTTATCAACAGTATATGTATTGATTGTAGTGTGTTATAGATGTAATATATGTACTTTCTACACATGTATTTATCAACAGTATATGTATTGATCGTATTGTGTTATAGTTGTAAGGTATGTCCTTTCTACACATGTATTTATCAACAGTATATGTATTGATCGTAGTGTGTTATAGTTGTAAGGTATGTCCTTTCTACACATGTATTTATCAACAGTATATGTATTGATCGTAGTGTGTTATAGATGTAATATATGTCCTTTCTACACATGTATTTATCAACAGTATATGTATTGATCGTAGTGTGTTATAGATGTAAGATATGTCCTTTCTACACATGTATTTATCAACAGTATATGTATTGATCGTCGTGTGTGATAGATGTAAGGTATGTCCTTTCTACACATGTATTTATCAACAGTATATGTATTGATCGTAGTGTGTTATAGATGTAATATATGTACTTTCTACACATGTATTTATCAACAGTATATGTATTGATCGTAGTGTGTTATAGATGTAATATATGTACTTTCTACACATGTATTTATCAACGGTATATGTATTGATCGTAGTCAGTCGTCTCAACTCGGCCGATTCCGTACCCTCATGGAGAGTAGCGGATTCTACCGAGGATTGCCGAATGGATCGTCGTGTGTCAAATAGTTCACAGCTTTGTGCTATTCTATGTTATATATTTAACATTATAAAAACAAGAAAATTAGAAAATCATTGTTTTCTGTGAATTAAAATAGTGAATGTCAATCAAATGTCGTTATGAGTTGCTTTATTGGCCTTTGTTTTGTTCCGTTAATTGAGTCTTTTCTTATTGGTAGTCTTTGTAAAATATTTCACGCAGCATTCTATGTACTAAATCTGTTCTGTCTTCTTGCATTAGATGTAATCCTATTAATTACATCCCTCGCAAAAATTTCTTAAAGCCGGTTTATCCTAAGGGACTAATTTGACATTCGATATTCCAATTATAGTAATAATAAAAACTAATGCAACTCCTTTCAGCGCCGTGGTGCATTACTTTCACGTCAGTGATGTTACTCCAGTGTACCAGTCCATGAGTTTCTAAGTGTTCTTATTGTAAATTAACTTATAAAAAAAATCGTGATTTGAGTAGGAGTATTTTATTAACCCTTGTCTCCTCAGACTGGACATTTATCGAATGTTAGAAATCGTTTATTTAAAATATAATTGCTTAGCGTTTTTAATGTAAATTGGATAAAATTGACAATCACGATTAATTATTAAAATTTCACACTTCAGATAACAACTTCCGATAGCACCTGAATTCCCTGTAGTTTACATTTATTTCAATATAAAATAAATAAACATTTTTGAAACTAATTACACACATTAACCAAATTCTACTGATATATTTCTGGTATGCATTTAACATATAACTATACGATTTGTGAGTTAAACATGAAAAAGGTTGTATCTTTTTTTTTTCTTCATTTCCTCGTCATAAAAGATATAGAAATGTTTTACTCATACTCCTTCGGGACACAATTTAAAATGTAAAATGTCCTATGCGGCTTATTAGTTATCTCCTTAACTACACTCAATAAGCGACTGAATATTTTCTATTTCACTGGTAATACTATTCTGCTGTGTTTTGTCATTTGTACTCATCGTTTCAATCTTAGTTAATTGATACAGGTTGTCACCCTTTGAGTGATGTTAGATGTCATATTTAATATCTTTACAATGATCTGACATTTAAAGACCTGCGGTCATAAAACTTTTGAGTCAGTTTTTTTATAATCAACCAATCAAAATGTTGGATTTCATGTTTCGAGCATGATTTTTGTGACTACAACCCCAGACAAGGATCTGACATTTAGAGACCAGACAATGATATGACATTTAGAGACCAGACAATGATATGACATTTAGAGATTTAGACAATGATATGACATTTATAGACCAGACAAGGATCTGACATTTAGAGACCAGACAATGATCTGACATTTAGAGACCAGACAATGATATGACATATAGAGACCAGACAATGATATGACATTTTTAGAGACCAGACAATGATATGACATTTAGAGACCAGACATGGTTTATCAGTATCTGTATCATCTAAAAAGAAACAAAATCAAACTGAATCAATAATCTTCAATTCTTACATATTTATAGATATATTATTTTGTCTTCCGTATGCATACAATAACTGTTCAGTGTTCTATTGTGTTGTGTTGTATATTATTTTATTCTTTTTTCATTGTTATAAATCAATCATTGTAGTCATTGTATGAAAGGGTCCATAATTGGATTATTATAGGATTCTTACTCTTATACAGATATCATTTAGAAAGACACACACTTTTGAAATGATTCTTTTTCTGCGTATTAATTGTTGAAATTAGAATACTATGTCTAAGCAGTTTGTAAAAACAAACATTATATAATTGTCATTTATAACTTCTTAAACTCTCAAACTCACGGATTTCTCTTAGATGTGTGAAAAAATGGATAATTGCATACCAAAATCAATTTATAATACTTTTTGACATGTTTTGAGCTCGGTGTAAGCTTGTTCGTTTTAGATACTCTGATTGATTCGTTAAAAAAGCAACAGTAGAATACTGGTGTTCAAAATTCATCAATCGATTGAGACAAAATCCAGGTTACAGGCTATAACATATTCAATTGCTTATAGAATAATAAAAAAAAAGAATAAGAATTCAAATGTTCAACTTTGATATATATTAAGGCAACACTCTGTTCAAAAGCCATTAATCAATTGAGAGATCTACTTGTATTCATGCTGTTACATAGAATTAAAAAAAATGCCATTTCAAATGATTATCATGCAAAATGTTTTCTTTTAATACAATGCAGTCTATTAAACTACACATTGTGATTGTTCTGGAAAGATTTGTTAGCGATACAACCGTAACCTATCAATGTTAACCCACAATATAGGATCATGGCGCCTCATCAACCCATTCTCAAAGATAAAAGGTAACCACTAAATCAGAAAAATCTAAGTGTGGTTTTTACCAAATAAACTCATCATAGATATCAGGACTGAAATTTTATATTTACGCAAGATGTACGTTTCGTCCACAAAAAAAAGGAAAATCACAAAAATACTGAACTCAGAGGAAAATCGAATCGTAAAGTCCCTAATCACATCATCAGTGACGCTCGAATAAAAATAATGTTAAAAAGGCAAAATAAAGTGTATAATTATGTACCATAAATAAAGCTTTTTCTAAACTAGAATTATAATGGACTATGACAGAAACGTAGTTGCTCCGTGTGTTGTCTGTAATGAATATTAACATTATAAATTACAAAACTGTTGTTCAACAACAAATTACTCGTAATTCTATCAAAAAACAGAATTTAGAAACAGAGGTTTGTTCATCATACATAAACTGCTCTAACAGAGTTATGAGAAAGAACAAGCGAAATCAACACAACACGGTCACCATAACGATATGTCGTCACTTGTGGAATATTGTCACGGGCTATAAGTTTCGTCGTCTTATGTGTTGTTTTATCGTGTGTGTCTACTCTACTCCAGACAGCGACATTTTGACTGAATGTGGATGCGCTTGATGGATGATACATGAATCACAAGATATACTAAACATCAGTCTTGCTTCTTTGAGAGCTCATGCGATTCCCTAAGTTGTTTTTTGTTACCGTGATAAGACCAACAGGGGAAGGCCAGCTGACTGTCCCTGTTCCAAATTAAGATTGCTGAGCTGCATTAATTTATGTCATTTAAGACTATTCGTCCCTATAACTGATTCTGACAATTCTACCGCTTAGCAGATAAGTGAGAACAGTACCAACATAACAATTATTTTACAGTTATATCTAAAAACTGTTACGGATATTTCTATCATAGAAGTGATTTCAAATCTTGCCTTATGTGTGTCATTAATAACTGTTCTACTCGCGAACAGTTCTGCATGCTTAAATAAAACAGATCCGGAAAGTTGTACTCAGTCATATCATTAATAGTTATCAAAAGTACCAGGATTATAATTTAGTACGCCAGATGCGCGTTTCGTCTACATAAGACTCATCAGTGACGCTCATATCAAAATATTTATAAAGCCGAACAAGTTCGAAGTTAAAGAGCACTGAGTATCCAAAATTCCAAAAAGTGGTGCCAAATATGGCTAAGGTAATCTATGACTGGGATAAGAAAATCCTTAGTTTATCGAAAGTTTCACTTTTGTAAACAGGAAATTTAATAAAATGACCACATTATCAATATTCATGTCAACACCGAAGTGTTGACTTCTGGGTTGGTAATACCCTCGGGGAAGAACTAATCTGTAATTCAAGAGAAAAAGGCAACAGTAGTATACCGCTGTTCGAAAATCGAAAAAAAATCTGGGTTACAAACTAAAACAGAGGGAACACATCAATTATAGGAGGAAAACAAGAAAACAACTGGAACAGTATAGTGCAACAAAAAAACAAACGACAATGTAACACATTCGGAAACGAATATAAGATAATAACTGCCATTTTCCTGATTTGGTACAGGACACTTTATTACAAACTGGTAGCTTGTACCTGATTTTATAGCTAGCTGAATCTCGCGCTTTTATGGCAATTCTTAATATATCACTGAAAAGGCAACATAACATCACAGACGACTACAGTACAAATAAACAAGAACATTCAGAAAGAGAAATGCACAAATGGACAATACAGTAATGCATTTCGGCTTTCTAAAAGTAATCAAGGTGCTCGGCAGATAATTTAATACGCCAACCGCGCGATTCATTTACATACGACTCATCAGTGACGCTCAGATAAAAACAAAGTAAGAAAGTCAATCAAGTATAAAGTTAAAGAGCATTGATATTTCAAAATTCCAGAAAGTCGTGTCAATTTCGTCTAAGGTTATTAATGCCTCGGATAAAAAAATCTTTAGTATTTAGAATAGTTCTTTCTTTAGCAAACAGTCAATTTATAAGAAAAACAATATCAGACAGACAGTTCTACAAAAGACAGAAAAGAGAGAACAGTTACAATGTACAATCATTTTGACAGTTATATCTAAAAACTGTTACGGACATTTCTATCATAGAAATAATTTCACAGCTGTTCTTGTTCATGTCATTCATAACTGTTGTACCTTCGATCAGTTCTGCATTTCTAAAACAAATTAGATCCGAACAGTTGAACCCAAGATTATCCTGCCAGTTTTGTAGGTATGTCATTAAGAACTGTTCTGTCCTAGTCTGACAGTTTTACCACAAAAGAGACAGAAAAAAAATGCAAAATAGAATCGAAACACTTCTAACCTAGTTTATATTGTTCGATTGAAAACACGCTTTTACTGATTCTCACAATCCACTACATCCATTCATTTTGTTTTATCTATTTGGTTATAATGTACATGTATGATATATAAACATGTTGCATCTGATCACGTGACAGCGTCTAACGTTTCGTTTATCTAGACGAAAGTATATTCAATTTAAACATTTCTCAATTTCAGATCAATATTACATTAATCAGTACAAATTATCTAAATCAGAAATTCAATTAAACCGACAGAACCATATTTATAGGTTGAAATGGCAGGCTGTTAGCGTTGAAATATCATTAATTGTTCCATGGCTGCCTGTTGGCGTTGAAATATCATTAATTGTTTACGTAATTGGCAGATCAGTCTGTACAACTATAGTTCAAGATTTGAAGGGTTTCTGAAGAGTGTTGCACGGCGGGAATTCATTGTTTGAGTGGGTTTTCAACCATGTGTATGGGTGGAATCGTATGGTTATTGACCTTCTTTAGGGAATTCATTGTTATAGTGGGCTTTCCACCATGTATGGTTATTAACCTCCTTTAGGGAAGTTAATGACCAGTCATTATATTTGATTGCGCATTTAGATTATAGGAAATGTGATACGGTTTTATATTTTTCAGGGTATAAGGTATATTAGGTTTACTAAGGAATATATTAAAGTTAATAAAATATGACACTGTTTTGGTTGTAAACAGATTATTATTAATAAAGAACTTATAATGAGTTATCAACGGTACTTAGCGTGCCAGAAGCGCGTTTCGTCTACATAAGACTCATCCGTGACGCTCATATCAAAATATTTATAAAGCCCAACTATAAACTTTGTGATAAAGATTGACATGAGCCATGAACGACTAAGGATAATGTACAAACAATAGGAATAGTATTTGAAAAGGAAAAAACTCATCATATCAAGGCAATAGTAGAAAAGCGCTGTTCAGTGGTCATTAACCGATTCAACTCAACCAAATCTGGGTCACAATTTTAAAACCGAGGAAAACACATCAAATATAAGAAAAAAACAACGGAATAACAGAAACACTGAACTGCTACAAAACAAACGCCAACATATATAGACATGGACTATTTGGTGACAACTGCCTTATTCCTGACCGAGTACAGAACGTTTTAAGATCACAATTACATGTACCTGATTGAATTTAATTTTACAAAAAAAAACGAGGAAAATTCAATCGTAATGTCCCTAATCAAATTGCAGAATCAAATGACAAAACACATCGCAAGAATGGACAACAACTGTCATATTCCTAACTTGGTATAGGGATTTTCATATGTAGAAAATGATGGATTGAACCTCGTTTTACAGCGCTAAACCTCTCACTTTATGACAGTCGAATCAAATTCCGTTATATTTGCATTGATGCGTGGACAAAACAGACATAATAAACAAAAGTCAAAATACGGGTACATCAGTCATCACTGTGTTACTATCTCAAAACAATCTTAGATTTTTATGAATAACTTGTGAACGGGAAAGTAGTACAACTGTGTTGAAAATAACTGCAATACCAATGCACCTGCACTTCTGCACTGGTTATTTCTTTTGGACTTAAAATCATCATGCAGTGGTAAGAGATGAAAAACATTGCATAAATGAAATGCTAATTTTCTTTCATTAGATATACTGTTACTCGGACAATCTTTTCTGCAATAATAGTAATTTGTTGTTTATCTTTTTAATTAAACATTTTCAACCATGGAAAACTATTGCAACTTGTGTATTGATATCTATTCTGTACTATCTCTTTGCTTGTTAAAATGTAACCTTCCGGAATGAGCACTATCTCACTGAATTTGCACCTGCACTACTGCACATGTGATTGTTTACATGATGAAGATTTAATTAAGATCTGTATACACAATACAAATGAGTAATAAATGTTAAATAATCACTAGTAGAGATCTACTTTTACAGTGCATCATCGTTTGAATTAAGTTTTCGGATTCAAAAAGTTTTAACTCGCGATCTAAACTGAATAGGTCTTGATAATCGAAAGGCGCGCATCTCATGCAATTACAATGGTAACATTATCGCGGTCGGCTATGAACGATCATGATGAAGGTAAATCTAGGAATGCGCTTCTAACCTATTACATTTATAACTTATTGTGTTCACTTTTTATTAACTCATCCGAGTAAATTTCAATTTATATGATTTTTGCAGATTAAATATACAGATAACTCTGAACAAAATCTTTTTCAAATTAGTTTAAACATATTCATTTATAGTAGATTGGAAAACAAGCTATTGCAACTTATTTCAATTCCTTTCCACTTTGCGGATGCGATTACTGCCTTGTAACGGCATTAACCTGCTCTTTTTCGAAATCTACAAGGGTGTCTTTTACTTGATTTTTTATACAGAGGACTACTGACAAGGAAAAAATCTTAAAAATACCATTAATTTTGGTACCCGGAGAATTTTAAACTTTGTTGTGATAACTGCAGTGTGAATCATTTGGGTTATATTTTCCAAAAACATTTGTTGTCAACAAAAAAGTATAATAGGAGAAATTAAAGACGACTATATGACCTTTGCAATAAAAGTGAATTCTTAGATCCACTTTTAATGTTCTAATACCACCTACGAAAAACGATGCAGTCTATACTTTTTATGGCTTTGTCACTGCACGGACAGACATTTGATGAATTTACACATTAATTTACGGGTTTCTTTTACGTTTGTCGTAGCTATAAAATAGTCTTGACAATAGAAAAGTATGTTTCTAATCAATTGATGTCTGCATTAAAAGCAAGTAAAACGAATGATAGATAATGTCTGTAGAACCTCATTAGTGGAAACATATTTCTGATAAAGAGATTGCGTTTACAATTTTAATTCTTCTCGACATGAAAGAGTTTCTATTCAAAGACCAAAAATCGTATTGAATTATTTTTGGACGTGGACGCTTTCTGCAAGATATTCCATAACAATACAATGCTGATAAACTATTTACAAAGAATTGAACCCTGCAGTCCTATAGAATAATATACATGTTTTGATTTAACTTTAAGAATGGAACGTTGTTCAAAAGATGTAATTCTAAAACCATAATGTGTCCTCCTTCTATAAAAGAGGGACGAAAGATACCAAAGGGACAGTCAAACTCATAAATCGAAAATAAACTGACAACGCCATGGCTAAAAATGAAAAAGACAAACAGACAAACAGTAGTACACATGACACAACATAGAAAACTAAAGAATAAACAACACGATCCCCACCAAAAACTAGGGGTGATCTCAGGTGCTCCGGAAGGGTAAGCAGATTCTGCTCCACATGTGGCATCCGTCGTGTTGCTTATGTGATAACAAATCACAGCAATATACTGTTGTTTGTACGGACATATAGGTATCCAATACAGTGATGGAAGATCCAGTTTTTCATCTTTGGTTGAAATTCCAACGGCACATAGAACAGACCTATGATTATCCAGGATTTCCTCTTTGGAAAGTGTCGTGATGGTATATGTTTAGTTTCCAAGTGAATTGTCAATAGCTAATTCGTTTTATACACAAACACGATGTTGTTTGGGGCTTTCTCTGCGGGGACAACAACATATGTGTCATGGAGGTAAGATAAGTGTTTTGCAACATTTGGGTCTTTAAAGATTGACGTAGCATGGGCGTTGATAGACCCATTCAGTTTCTTTATTCCGATAATTTTCATTCTTAATAGTATATTTTGATTCATTCAATGTTATAGTTGGAATACTTGAAAAGCAAGGAATAGTAAAGTAACCAATCACTCATATTCCATACTCAAATAAAAAATACAAGATCAATAAAACACACACACTTAATCCGTTGGATATGCATTGACTGATACATGCATGTGTCTTATTAGTTCTCATCGAACTGTCTATGACTGCTAGAACACTTCGGTCGGTACGTTTTGTCTTTTATTTTTATATAAGTTTTTTTAACCCCGCCACAGTCTTTCCCAAGTCAGGAATCTGTTATTCATTGACGTTCATTGGTTGTTAGTTGTCATATCTGTTTGTATTTTATTATCAATTATCATTAATTCGGGGTTTTTTCATTTCAATTAGTTCACAGTAGTCATTTCGGGTTTCTTTTAAAGTGGATTATACGGTATGGGCTTTGCTCATTATTGAAGTCATCTTTATGAAAACTTTACACGGTTAAAATAATAATAATAATATAAACGGATATAACATACTTATTTTACTAATTTTACAAATATGAACGGATTTAACATACTTTTTTTTCTAATTTAACTAATATGAATGGGTATAACAAATAATAATATAGAAGAATATACTACTCTAAATAATATCAAGAGATAGAACAAGTCATTCCAAAAAAGGATAGGAACAAATGAAACACCATATGAGAACGGATAGAACATACTTATTTTACTAATTTTACAAATATGAACGGATTTAACATACTTATTTTTCTAGTTGAACTAATATGAATGGGCATAACAAATAATAATATAGAAGATTATGAGTTTATATACTACTCTAAATAATACAAAAAGATAGAACAAGTCATTCCAAAAAAGGATAGGAACAAATAAAACACCATATGAGAACGGATAGAACAAACGTATTGAACTAAAATTAGGAATGGATAAAATATACTCATTCAGTCATATTTATTTCAATTTTTCACGCAAATAAAACCGTTTTTTATGAAGATATGGTACAAATATATGTATTGGTCAATTACATGTATTTCATTTTAATAATAACAATTGATTTTACTTACCATGTTTCTGAACATGATAGATCCCTGTCGTAATGATTGAGAGAAGCTACCATTACGATAATTACCCGTCACCAATAAACTAAATGTTTACAGCGGAAATGGAAAACTCTGGCAATGCAACTTATATAACGATAGTCTTATGATCGCCGTCCCAACTTTACACCTTCAGGTGTCATAAACGCGTATTTGTAACAAACAGGTCACATGACTAAGAAATAGCTCATCTGCATATTTAACATAAGTAACGTTGAAATATCAAAAAAAGAATCACAGTAAATTATCAACTCAACTCCAATACACTGTCAATAAAAATTGAAATTCATGATTTGACATTTATAAGCAATTTAATTAACTCGACAGTGTAAAAAGTTCGATAAACAATTAAAATACAAGAATCGTAATGCGCATTATAAAGATAAATTGCTCGTAAAATGAAATTATGTTTGATTCTGAGCAAAAATTGATTTATACTAATAGATAAAAAATGTCACGATTATGCAGTTGTCGTACTGATTAGAGTTGATAACTATTTGTCATGTTCTTGATTGTTTCTTTGGTAAGCGCTTATATGTAAATATGCCATAACGTTTTTTGTTGACGTTTGGTATTTATTGCAGCAGGTTTGATGATAATGTAGCGGAAACGAGGAACTAAACACTCAAATCATATCATATTCTTAACTGATTAAATGAAAATCTAAAAGACATGTCTAGCGTTTCAGTGACATAGTTTAAATCTTTCCTTCGAGTATTGATTTCAGTTATCTAAATATCCATAATCAAATGGTAAACGAAGCGTTACTAACTAACTTAGAAATCAAAAACATGTGCAATGATATCCAAGATAATGCATATTCTAACAGTATGTGTAACCAAATTCATTGTAGTTATAATTTTGTACGCTTAGACGAGCTCGTCGTCTTTAAAAGATTCATTAGTGATGCTCGAATAAAAAAAAGTGTAAAGAAAAAATACGAATTTGAACAGCAGTGAGGACTCAGAATCCCAAAACGTAAAAGAGATGACTTCTTAACTTTAAAACAAATAGCCAATTGTTTACCAGAATACAAATTGAAGTAAGAACGAAGGCTATGATTAAAAGTAATTGCTATACTTATTTTAGAACTGCTATATCATCTGTTAAGATATTCTGTAGTGTCTTGAATAGCAGGATAATCGTTTTAAATTTTACTGGGACATTCTATCTTGATTTAAAATTTTAACATTTTCTAAACTCATGAAGCCTGTTTTTATAACGTTCACGTTTGTATGTGATAGTGCGGACATGTCTGTAGATAATTACAAGTAGGTGAAACATAAAAGCATGAAGTTCAATTAGGAAAACTCGTGAAATCCTTTTTATTTCTTTTTCGGTAATGAAAATTAAGCAAACAAATTAAAGGCAACCCTAAATAACTCAATTGTGGCAATAAATGATGACATAAGAAACTGTAAATAAACAAAATATATTAATTGGATATTGATAAAAGAATGATTTCTACATTCAGTAACACTGACATATTGATATATTGCAGACGGTGGTAACATAGCAAAGATTTCTTACGTTAGAAAGTGATATAACCACGACATATAATAACAATTAAATGTAAAAAAAAGAGGAAAGTACTTAAAAAGTATATAAATACAATTGATAAAAGCATCAGTCATAAAGAAATATCAATAAAAAAGGAAAAAAATAATTTTAAAAACATAGCTTCTCAATTTTATATTCTTTTTACTGCAAATAAAATGTGTTTCTGAAAATAAAAACTTCTCAAGCTTCACCTTTGATTAATTCCGTAATAGTGTTTGTCAGAGGCTGCAATAACATTGAACAGCGTTTTACCTAATATGTCTGTCAGTTTAACTTAGCCATTGCTGTCAATATATTTGATATAGTGAAATAGTATGCAACTATCATGTAAGTGAGATGTTAAGCTAGCTTTAAAACCAGATATAATCCATCATTTTTTACATATGGAAATGTCTGTTCCAAATTGTTTCTCATTAGTTTGATGTATTTGAGATCTTGATGTTCCCATTTTTAGTATAAAACATATTTATTTATAGTGGATTGGGAAACAACTTCTGCATCTTATATTAATCCATTTCAACTTTGCGGGTGCGAGTGCTGTTTTGTAGCGGCACTACTCTTTTTCGAAATCTACAAGGGCGTCTTTTACGTGCAAGAGATATTGCTTTCTCTTAACTCGGGTCAGCCATTTATCGTCCCCTTCCAACGGTCTATCATCGTTTCCTCAAAACCAGACTTGCAAATGGCGTCAAAGGAGAGCCGACAATTCCAATTTTTAAACAACCTTTACTTGTGAATTGTACGGTATTTTTGTTATTTTACTTTTCTTATATATAATAATACAAATATTTACAAAAAGTGACGATCACAAACGAAGATTCATTGTTGGGATCAGTCGTACTCTATCAGAATATAGAAATAGTCTCTATGATACTATCTTTATCAATTATCCTGAAATATTGAAATATGTAGCACAGTGCCTGTCAGAAGTTGTTCTACTTCATGCAGGAACTTCTTAAGAAGAAAGATAAGACAAAAGAGATGACTTCAGCTTTCCAATTGTGAACTTTCCATTTCCTAGTAGCACCATTTCAGCAACACCTGCACACAAGAAAGCTATCAAACCAAGAGTTCCAAATTATGAAGTTGAAATCATCCCTTCGTAAATTTTACGGACGCCATCACGAGTTGGTTGACCGTTAAGGAATAACCGTTTCACAAATGATATCGGATATGTTCTTTACGTCGTAACTACAATCCCCTTCCCTTTCATGAATGTCACCTACCGAATTAGACTATTTACCGCATTTCTTATTAAATAAACAACACAACAGGTGCCACATGTGGATCTGCTTACCCGTCCGGAGCATCTGAGATCACCCCTAGTTTGTTGGTGGGGTATGTGTTGTTTATTCTTTAGTTTTCTATGTTGTGTCATGTGTGCTGTTATTTGTTTGTCTTTTTCAGTTTAGCCATGGCGTTGTCAGTTTGTTTTTTATTTATGAGTTTGACTGTCTCTTTGGTATCTTTCGTCCCTCTTTGGAACACCGTTTGTTAGTTTAAAGTATTGGCGAAATACACCAATAGAGTAAAGATCATATGACATGATTCCATAGGCGATAACTATCCATAGATAGATATAGGAAGATGTGGTGTGAGTGCCAATGAGACAACTCTCCATCCAAATAACCGTTTATAAAAGTAAACCATTAAAGGTCAACTTTCACCGAATACAAATAAGAACGATTAATAAAACTTTTGATTGAAATCTACTATATGTTATTATCATTGAAAAATGATGAATGTGATAGAATTGTGTATTCAATCTGGCGACATTGAAAAATGATGAATGTGCATAAGACAAAAATCAATACATGGATTCAAAACATTATATCAATCAATCATGCACACTTATAAAAGGTGAAATTATCTGAAATATGTAGCAACCATGAGAAACAGCAATATGTCCAATTTAAAAGTATGAATTTTTCGAAATACTAAGGGTTTTCTTATCCAGAGCATATATTACCAATGTCGTATTTGGCACAATCTTTTAGAAATTTGGATCCTCAATGCTCTTCAACTCTGTACTTATTTGGCTTAATAACTTTCATGATCTCAGCGCCGCTGATGATTCTTATGTAGACGAATCGTGCGTGAGGTACCTTTGATAATTATAGTTTTCTCGAAATGAAAATGATACCAAATACTTTGATGAATAATTATTTCAAATGCATATTGAAAGCAGGTACATTAACAAATAAGAACACCCGAACCTTACTTAAGGTGATTACTCGCTTTTGTATGCAATTCGAAATTTCGATATGATTGAGTTGTGAAATGAAACCAATGACAACACATTTCATTTTTCTGATTTCAAATTCATTCGATTTTTAAGATATGAATCTACAGCGATTCCTGTTCCTGTATATACAAACTGTATTCAAAGTTAAAAGCATTAACAATTGAATACAATTTGTTGAAATATTTCAGATTAAAGCAAAAATGTACTAGTATAAAGTTAAAAGAATATGATATAAAAATTTAAAAACAAAATAAGTAAGCAAAATAAATATATACAAAAGGAAACTTGATAAAAGAAGTTAGAAGCATCTCCATAATATGCAGGGATGCTTAATTGAAGTTGCAGATGTGACCTACCGAATTAGACTATTTACCGGATTTGTTATCACATAAGCAACACGACGGGTGCCACATGTGCAGCAGGATCTGCTTACCCTTCCGGAGCACCTGAGATCACCCCTAGTTTTTTTGGTGGGGTTCGTGTTGTTTATTCTTTAGTTTTCTATGTCGTGTCGTGTGTGCTGTTGTTTGTTTGTTTTTTTCATTTTTAGCCAGGGCGTTGTCAGTTTGTTTTAGATTTATGAGTTTGACTGTCCCTTTGGTATCTTTCGTCCCTCTTTTAAGAGAATTGTGAACAGCAATGAAAAGGCACAAAAATACTGAACTCCGAGGAAAATTCTAAACGCAAAGTTCCTTATCAAATGGCAAAATCAAAAGTTAAAACACATCAAACAAACGTACAACAACTGTCATATGACTGATATTATTGTCTTTTTCATTTTTAGTCATGGCGTTGTCAGTTTGTTTTAGATTTATGAGTTTGACCGTCCCTTTGATATCTTTCGTCCCTCCTTTGCTGAATTGGTACAGGTATTTTCTTATGTTGAAAATGGTGGATAGAACCTGGTTTTATAGCGCTAAACCTCTTACTTGTATTAAAGTCGAAAACATAAAACTATATAAATAGAAAACATTTACAGTAACAAACAAATGATGTCAAGTGTAATGTTGTCAACACCCCGAGACCAAAGTTCACTCGCAGTTCTTATGATGGAGTTGGTGTTACTAAATCTAAAGTTTTCTGTGTCGTATTGTTTATTAAATGTTCATTTTTCGTCTTTTGGCTTTCGTTTGTTTTAATTTTTTGCCATTTTTGTATCTGCTATCGTTCGAAATTGCTGATTGAGGTGAGAAAGCACTGACACATTGAAATGAAAGCGGTTTGTTTCGAGCACCTGCTGTGTACGATAAGACAATTATTTCTAGACAAACGAGTTGATAGAAGAAAAAACTGCTATCTATTTACACTTAATGATTATTTGTTACTATTGGTTCGTTACCTATTCATTTCTTCGACTTACTTTAAATATTGCCGTTTCTAGCTACATTTGTTGTGATAAATAGCTCTGACTTAAATCGGACAGAAGGAACCTAATTAACGAGTAGACTGATTGATGAAAGTTCTGTGAAAATAAACGACATTTTAGCAAATAAAATGAGATGAACCTATACATACTCATGATAACATTTACTTTGAACACATAGTTTAAGTTTAGGTATAACCAATGGAAATAGAGATTATAAGAGGTATTCCATGACTGAATTTATGAGAGGTGTATCTTTATATGTATAAAAGCGTAGTACATGAGCTATTTCTTACTACAAAGATAAGGAGATGTGATATGATTTCCAAGGTCTGTCAGAGACATTCGTTGATGCAATGTTAGCGCTGGAGACAATAATAAGTTTCCTCCCGTTGTAGTATCAGTATAATCAAAATACAAACCGAAGTTATCCCTGAAAGCATTAATATTTTTCTATCGAGAGTATTACCGTTATCTTCAATCTAAGCTAACATTTGAAAATACATGTTCAACACCAGTTTGTTAAATTTAAAAGAAATGTGTCATTATTCAAATGCCCAGATACCAAACAGTTTTCCAGAACGAAATATCAACCCAAATCTTGTTTGTTTACCAGATAATAAAGTACGGATGTACTGTTGTGATATCTTATTTACCTACACAATTTATTTCCAAGAATTATTGACATTTGCTTTCTATCTCACAAAATAAAAATCATATGCAAATCTGGAACTATATAAATGTCAATAGTTTTAGATTTAATAATGGTTCCTTCAAAGTATAAAGTCTAATGCATTTCAATCAGGTATGCGTAGAATATACTAATATCTGAAACCTATTTATTAATTCAATCTGATTCAAAGATTTGAAATGATTATGTTGCAGACCTAGTTTACTAAAATGAAGTCAGCATTAACGTATCATATAAAATTGAAATTGGAAATGGGGAATGTGTCTAAGAGGCAACAACTTGACCATAGAACAGACAACAGCAGATGGTCACCAATAGGTCATCAATACAGCGAGACACTCCCCTCCCGGAGGCGTCCTTTAGCTGGCCCCTTAACAAATATCTATATCTATATATATCATTTATGTGTGCTTTTGTAGTTTACAGATACATGTTTGCTTCTATAACACAAGCTACACCGCAAAACATCCTACCATGGAAAATTACATTTTACTCAAAAAACAATCTATCACAGAAAAGTAGTTTTTACTTACAAAACAACCTAACACGGAATAGTACATTTTACTCGCACCATTTATGTAATACACTACCGCTTAAATATTAAGAAGATGTTTAATACTAATAAATGTTAATTAAGAACAATAGTTTAATAGTATCAGCACGTTGAGTCCAATGATCAAACGTTTGGTAATTATATACATTTTTTATATTTTCAAGAGACCCTGATTTCCATTTTAATCGAAACTTCTAATTGACCTTACTAGATATAGGAAGATGTGGTGTGAGTTCCAATGAGACAACTCTCCACCCAAATAACAATTTATGATAGTAAACCATTATAGGTCAATGTACAGCCTTCAACACGGAGCCTTGGCTCCCACCGAACAATAAGAATTGCTTCACATAAGTTATTTCTAATGGGCACAACTCGTATTGAAATATTAAATCGGCAGGCAATATCTTTAAGATATTTTATAATGTCAAAATCAAAATCCATCAACTATTAAACCATAATGACATGAACATGGGGAGGATGGATGAGAGATAAAAATATTACAAATATAAACATCAGATGAGAGAAAAACAAAACACTTCACAAGATTGTGATTATGTTATACTCCTGACTAAGCGGTACAGAAAGTATCCTTTATTTTCAACCTTTGATATATTCTTAGTAAATCAATCAAGGTTAACAAAGTCTTCTTCTAGTGCATATAAAGTGCAAGTTTTTTGGGATCCATGCAACTTTAAAAAATCATTGCTCAATTCTTTGTCAAAATACTTTTTTCAAAATATAAAACAACATACCTTTTATCGTTATAACATATCAGCTGACCATTAGTACGTTATTTAAATAAATGATTGGTAGTTAGTCGCACCTGTTCCAACCGATGCATCTATTACAGTAATTGGACACCATTAGAAAACACACCTGCCTATAAGTCTCAAAACCATGAAATGTCCATTTATAAACAAGCTAGAACAATCTGACCAACAGACAATAATCAATTAAAGGATCTTTTACAGCTTCTGTTGTTAAATCACAAAAAAAAAAGACAACTAATTAAGGATAGAATATGTCAACAACTCATCATTAGTAGAACTAATTTGTGCAGGATTGTTCGAAGAAGCCAATGACTTCCAAAAAAAAAAACCAAACTCAAAAACAGGAAAATTTATACCTTTCAGCTGCAAATACTAGACATATAAATCTGATGGCAAATATGACATATTGATTAGAGAACCGTGTCTTTTGTGCATTTTTCAAATCACATAAGAATGAAATTATCTAACCAGAGGTCGGTACGTAATATAGAAGTACGAAATTAAAAAAAAAAATCGTCATCTCATGATTTCTCTTAAATAGTCGAAATAAGGAGATGTGAAATGATTGTCAATATAAAACAAGAAGAGCCCAAAGGATGAAATTAATATAACTATAAGACAATTTACGGAGTTATATAAAGATACAATATTTACAAGGTTCTTGGTAAATAAAGGCAAGATTAGTACGTGTATAAAGTAAAATCACAAAAATACTGAACTCCGAGGAAATGTTGGAAAAGTTCCTCGTCATACCACCAAATCAAAAGCTCAAAATCATCAAACAAATGGATAAAAACTGTCATATTCCTGACTTGGTAAAGACAATTTCTTATGTAAGAATGTGTCACTTAGTATACCCGTGTTTAAAAGTCATAAATCGATTGAGAGAAACCAAATCTGGGTTACAACGTAAACCGAGGGAAAGTAAAATCACAAAAATACTGAAATCCGAGGAAAATTCAAATCGTGAAGTCCCTAATGAAATGGCAAAATCAAATGATAAAACAGATCAAACGAATGGACAACAGCTGTCATATTCCTGACTTGGTACAGGCATTTTCAAATGTAGAAAATGATTGATGGATCCTGGTTTTATAGTGCTAAACCTCTCAATTCTTTGACAGTCGCATAAAATTCCGTTATATTTACAACGATGCGAAACACATCAACTATAAGAAAAAAACAAAGGAACAACAGGAAATTGAAATGCAACAACAATAAACGCAAACGTACATAGAAACGAACTATTTGATAACAACTGCTATATTCCTGCCTTTGTACTGAACATTTGAAAAAAAAACATGGTAGGTGGGACCTGTTTTAATGGCTAGCCAAACCTACTGCTTTATGACAATGTTTAAAAAAATATCGCTAAATGACAACACAAAGTTACAGAAACACAGCACAACCACAAGCAAGAACATTCATCACAGAGAAACGCTCTGTTGACACAGCATGCAAACCGCAGAACAACAACGAATATATTTCATCAAAGACAAACACCACAGTATATCAAATGCTAGTATATTAAAACATATGTAAAAGATTCCCTCTTCTGGTCAGTTTTTATCAGTTAAAACAAGGTTGGCCTGCCCAATTTGAAAAATATGGTTTCAATTAAGATTGCAGCAAGGTTTTTGAATCTATAAAAACAACAGCCTCTTAAAAAATATCTGAACTTTAGTGATGACAATAAACACTTAAACTTATCCAAGATTTGAAAAATTGAGACAATGGCAAAAGTATATCTTTAAGGTGATAACCAACACCTTCACTAAAATTAATTTGGCTCGTTTAATTTTATAAAACTTTGACAAAGTTTTTACTTTGACCATTTGACAAAAACATAAAAATTTCAAAAAAAAAAAAATGAACCAACCAATTTATCAGAAAAATTACACTGGTTATATAGCAGTTTGACAAACACTAATTGTGATCATTGAGAAGCTTAATATTCCCTGAAGAACAAAACGTAATTAAAACGTTTATCTTATTTTACAGAGTTATCTCCCTGTAGTATTAGGTACCACCTTAATTGGTTTTGACTAAGATTAAGTCATGGCAAATAATCCGCTTGATTAGAATATTTTATTCTTCAAGTTATAAAAACATGTAACCCCCTCTTGTTCTGTTGTTGTTCTCATATGTTTGATATAACAGTAGTACGCATAACGTATAAAGTTAACAAAAACAAAAATCGTTTAACACAGTTTTTATTGTCTTGTGCTCTTCTTTGGCTTACGTGCAAGAACTTTATCTTATCAACTAATGTTGAACACAAAGGGTTGATAATTACAGATATCATACTACTTTTATTTCTTTAGTTTGTGAAGCAATCATTTTCTCTTCTGTTAAAATTGGAAAAATAATACTAGAGATTAATCCATGTCAGTTAATAAAGCGCCAAGAAGAACGTGCATAGTTACTCAATATAGTTCATCATATCTCTGAAATAATTTAAGACGCTGTTGATTGTAATGGTTTTCAAATGTCAAATTATTTTCACTGAACGTTCCGTGTTATGAACATTTTATCATTCAACTAGAATTATCTTTAATATCTCAAGACAGTTATTCTAATTAGTTATAACAAACTGTATCTGAAATTACAATCAGTGACAATTTCTTCTTGTTTGTGAAACCAAAGGTTTTGTAAAGAAAAAAACCCACAGTAGCTGAATATCTTTGGAAGAAATGAAAACTGACTTGACAGATTTACAGATAATTGATGTATCGATCTAAGATCTGTGTTATATACCTGTATAAGGGAGGTAACTCAAATAAATCTTTATATCACGTTTAATCAATTCCTGGTCACAATTCAGTGTATTCGTAAAAGAGAAATACATCCACGAAGCACTATGTAATATACATAGATAAGGGAGGTAACAACGTTAAATAAACTCCTGGACCCAACTCTATTTATTCGTTTAAAGACAAATACATATTTGAAATGAATCTTAAAGATAAAATTCAAACAATTAGTTTCTATAATGATACAACAAGCTTCTAAATTGTAACGCATACTAAGACCAATATCAAGTATCTAAAACAGCTGGACATACAATTGAAACAGAAAGTTTGCTTTTTGGATCAACGATACAAAATAGTCATTTATCTAGCTTGGTGCAGAAATATATTATCAAAAGCAAACGTTTTAACCCTTGTTGCTACTGTTTCATCTTCCAATAAGAACCCAAGTATTTTCTAACTATTTACATACAAATTCATGTTTACCTGTTTGTTCTATATTGTATTTTTTATCTTGATATATTTATTCAAAGATTTGTATAGTGATACAAATGGCCTTGATTCATTACAGAGCATGCCAGTATTTATCTTTATGTATTGTTCAATAAGTGTAGCATTTACATGTATGCATTAGGAGACAGATTTGTAAAAGCAAATGTGTTTGTTCTTAAATCCTTAATATGTATTTCAACTGGATTAGTTCGTTACGTAATGATTAGGCTGAATAAATATATGTTTTCAGATATTAGATTTCATTGTAATAGCATTGAAAATATGCACATTAATGAAAGATATTCGAATTGTGAGTTTGTCAATGCTTCTTCACGCCAAAAGAATTGAAAAAGGAGTACTTGATTTCATTTTTCAAATGACCGTTTTATTTTGGATTGGCAATAACATAGTTTCAGTGGTCCTTTACATCATACGTGTAAGTTTTAAGTTGATATATCAATCTGCGTTTAAGTCGGATTAAAATCCGTAAAGAAGATTTATGAAATTACCATTAAAAAAAAATAAGTTAATAAAGAACCAAAACGTACAAATTATATTACTTGGAATAAAACTGGGAATGCATGAAATCGGGAATATGCCGAAAAGAGACAACAACCCGACCAAAGAGCAGATAACAATAGAAAGTCACCAATGTGTCTTCAATGCTGCGAGAATGACCCGGAGTTGGCCCTCAGTTGGCCACTAAATAAAAACGTGTACTAGTTCAGTGAAAATGGACTTCCACGTCCACTTGTATTTTTGTCAATCTGATGAGTTAAGCCTTTTTCTACTGATTTTTATAGCTTGTTCTTATGTTGTACTGTTATACCACTGTCCCAGGTTAGGGGGAGGATTGGGATCCCGCTAACATGTTTAACCCCGCCACATTATTTATGTATGTGCCTGTCCCAAGTCTGGAACCTGTAATTCAGTGGTTGTCGCTTGTTTATGTGCTACATATTTGTTTTTCGTTCATTTTTTATATAACTAAGGCCGTTAGTTTTCTCTTTGAATTGTTTTAAATTGTCTTATCGGGGCCTTTTATAGCTGACTATGCGATATGGGCTTTGCTCATGGTTAAAGGCCGTACGGTGACCTATAGTTGTTAATGTCTGTGTCATTTTGGTCTCTTGTGGACAGTTGTCTCATTGGCAATCATACCATATCTTCTTTTTTATATTCATACTAAACCTAACATCATAAATGAACTAAAATTAAAGTCGAAGAATTGAAGTTCATTTTGAGTCAGAGTTTACAACTAAGACGTTCCATTGTGTTCGTTAAAGCGTTGATTGCCTTAACTGGACTGAGAAACGCAATAGCACTTTTACACTTACCATCTTATTATACAGAATTGGTAATCTCTGTATTTTGTATTAAATCATTTGATCAAATAGGATTGCACTACTTTAAGTGTCGTGATAAACCTCCGCAATTTGGACGGAACAGATGCTGTAATTTTATAATAAAATTATATTTAAGAGGCAATGCCAGAGAAAACCAGGCAGAACTTGGAAATTTTGTTCAACAGCCTTTTTGAGATAAATGTGTTTTTGTAATGTATCCACCTTGTTTTGTTGGGAAATGACATTTTTAAAAGTCATATTGGGTTATTATGTATAAAAAATGAATTTGATTTTTCAGTAAATTTGACTGCTTATATAGGGAACTATGGGTATTAATTTCTCAACAAAAACAGCCTACAATATAACAATTGATATATATTCTAAAAGATGACCATGAATACAGCAGGAAATGATAATAACATATCTGGTATCTGTTGATATGTAAATGTTCTAATGCAGTAAACTGTCGGGAAACAGCAGTTTGTTTTCGACTTTTTGGTTTTTAGACATACCAAAAGTGATGCTCTTCAATTTAAAAACCGATAAAGGTTGTAATTAACTCGAATAATTACAGCGCCCCCTTACGGTCATTGTCCTCCAGAGGCCCAGAGGAGGTGATGGAGTGATCGAAGTGATCGTAATATAACGACTGGATTATTCGGGTTAGGTTGTAATCAGCTGTTTGGTTAAATGAACTTCTGCTGCATATTTTTATACATAATTGACCATTTTGATACGATTTAACAAAAGTATATAACTTTGTGGTGTTGGGAAACTTATTTCCCTCATCAAGAGATTGTTGCATACATGTACGGGTGATCTATTCCTAGACACATTGGTTTAATAAAGGCAGTTACAAATTCTGTACGGGAATGAAGATTATTTATAAGACTGAAATTATTGTACTATTTGCTGGAAATGTGGAATATGAGGAATTTAAAGCCATCCGTGAGTAGTTTTGATGATTTAGCTGGAAATGATACAGTTTGCTCCCACCTTAAAACAGTACATGATATATCATGGACAGGACACCAAAGACAAAGAAAGATCTAAATGCCATAATTTTTGGCATCTTGAAAACTTGAAAGGCGGATCTCTTTGAAGCAGATGATAGTTATAATGTATAAAAGAATTCTTTGGGACAGTTATACCAGTTGGAACAGGTAATAGTTTAAATTATGGAAGTTTGAAATTACTTCTGGGATAAATTGATACAAAAAGGCATCAATCAAAGCTGGGACTATTAAACTAGTATAAATAAGTCCCAGATCAAAGCATTCAGAAGATCATAAATAAATTTTACTAAACATACTTTTCAAAATGTCTTTTTTAAATTGAATTAAAATAAAATTATTGTTTGAATTTTCTAGACACATTCATTTGTTTGATGCTGCCTTATTTTGAAAACTAGAAGTCATTTACCAATTACAATTTTTTCCCAACTGACAATTATGAGGCCTCTATAATAATCTCAATAAATCCCCACTTTCCCCCATATTTTTAGTTACAATGTGAAATTATTATCTGCAAATTTATGATCTGTGCTGAATGCAATTTTATACAATTTTATTCATCATGTTCAAACATTATTTGAACATGTTGAATAGGATAATAATATAAAAAAAAAAAAAAAAACTATCAGACTCAAAAGTTACAAAAGAAGAAGATTTTGTATGATCATGATGATTGCCAATGAGAAAATCACATGTACAACTACATATATCCTCCATATACACAACAGACCATGTCATCTTATTCATTATGTTTATCATGTTTATCATTAATATGTACATGTACATCCTGTACATGTAAGCAACTACAAATGAATACATTTGTATATACATGTAGAAAAGATACATGTATAAAAAGATGTGGTATGAGTGTCAATGATACAAATCTCCATCCAAGTCACAATTTATAAAAGTTATTGCATATATTTATTTAAAAAAATAAAACTTGTATATCAAATCTTAGATAATTGTATTGTTAATCCACTATTTAGATGGGTTCTTTTGGGACGGCAATACCTTTGTTTCATAAATTTGTTGTTTATTGTCCTTCATCATGTTCATGTCCTTAGAAACAAAATCTAGACATGACATGCATGATATACACAATGGCAGATCCAGAAATTTTCATAAGTGGTGGCCCACTGACTGACCTATGAGGGGGCCTGCTCCAGTCATGCTTCAATGATACCCTATATAAGCAACCAAATTTTTTCCCAAAAAGCCCCCTCCCCCCTAAATCTGCCTCTGATACATGATACAAGGATTTCAAACTTTTAACATTTAGTACAAAACTGAAAAAAAAAATAGCTTATTTTGAGATCTTGTCATTAGTATTTACAGATACATCATTGTACATTTGTACATGTACATGTATGATCCTGGTGAGCATATAAGGTTAGTTTGACTCAAATATATCAAGTAAACTTGTAAAGTAATAAGTAATTTACTTTCACAATTTACCTTTCTGTTCTAAATTGTTCATTTAGATCATTTTGTACATTAACCTGTCCATTTAAAAATAGAATTAATCATACAAAAAAGTCTTGTAACTTTGAAAGGTTGAATAAGTTTTTCTATGTTTTAATATGGTAAGATGTTAAGAGATCATTATATATTTTCCACAGGCATGACAGGTTCTTATGATAATAAAATAACTGATTTGATATTAAATACAATTTTCCAAATTCAATTCAAAGAATAATTGATCACCTGATAAGCTGTTATTTCTTTAAACAGATAAAAGATACATCAGATGACAGACTTACACGTAGAGGAGCCTTTAATTAGAGAAATGGATCAACTTGATTTTGAAGTTAACCTACTGCATTTATATGAAAAATTCAGAAGTGAGTACCAGTATCTCTTAAAGTACATTGTTTACATGTTTATCTTCATTTAGATAGAGTACCATATTAGATAAAGTATGTGGAATCTTAAATCCAGTATATATACTAGATACATACATATACATAATGCTAATCATAATAAGAAGGCATAACAATTGAACTGTTAAACAATTATTAGATGACCCGTGTCACCTTAATTTAAGAAAAAATTAAAACACAGAGAACACATAGACAAAAATTAATGAGACCATGTACTCCAGATATGCAAGAAGGGTTTTAATCTCCCACTACAAATGAATATGAAGTCCTGAATGTGAAATCCTCTAAAAAATTATATTAAACTTCAAATATGTGTACTTGAATACATGTATATATAATATTCAAATTCTTATTTAATATAATTAATTTAAAACATTTTCAAGCAAAAAAACTGATGTATAAATGTATAGCTTAACTGTTCCTTTATTTTTTTTCAGGTGACTGAGCTAAAAGAAAAACACACATGAAAATGTAACCAGTTTGGCACCATCAAAGCGACCAACATAACATTTGAATACCTTTTAAGTTTTTAATGTATATATTTGACTTTTGGTAATATTTCGGCAGTTTCTTCAGTAAATGGGACACATCAATGTTGAAAATGACAATTTTGATAGAGGACAATTATAAGACTACCAACTTTATTGTTTATGGATCTTTATCTTTTAAAATACTACTGGATGTCTAAAAGAATATTTCAATTTCTTCTGAAACTATTTAGATATTTATTATGTTTCATGTGTTTATAGGCAAATATTTATATATGTCATTTATGTTAAGCAAGGGTTAATATCATGTATATGAATTAAAAAAAAGATGTGTATGTGTTGAACTTGATTAAAAAAATTCCAAATTATTACAGAGTAACAGAAAATGGGATCAATGTATATTAAAACAAATCTGTTAAAAGGAAAAAAAAAGTCAAAAGTTGTATTTTTCAATATAATTGTGTTAATATTTCTGTGCTATTTAGAAATATGTGCACCAAAAATAAGTATCATTGTGGTATGCCCTTGTTTTTGTTTTGTGCAGTACATGCAATTGAATCTTGTTCAAAATCCATCGATTGAATAAACATGATAAACTAATTGTTATGTTAACACTGTAGCTAAGTATATGTCACATTTAATCAGGCCAAGTTATCCATCTTATAAAAAAAGGGGGATTTGATATGATTGCCAATTTCACAGCTACATGTACGGTACCTATCATAGTTATCTTTACGTCATAATCCTTGTGACGTATGGGAAGAATTATCTGTTGTCTTATTCTGACTTTTATACAAACCAAGTGATGAAGATAAACAATGCTTCTATTTCCAAAGGTTGTGAAGAAACTGCTATGGAACACAATAAAATCAGAAGATGTAGTATAATTGTAATGAGACAATTCTCCATTAAGAGACCATACAATGTAAAAGTATATAGTAATAGGTACAGCCTTTAATAAAGAAATAACCACAATGCATATCATATTTGATTTTGCAAAAACCAAGAGCATGCTTATTTTGTCACTATCAAGTATATATGCGCATATACTAATGTATTCATCTTGTGTGCGTCCTCTAACTAAAGCTGACCTGGAAAAATGATTTTAAATCCTCCCCCCCCCCCCCCCCATAAAAAAATTAAATGGACAAGATCTATGGTCATGATGGTCATGCCAGTTGGGAGTTCAGAATACATTAGGTTAAAAAATGAGGATCTAATCAGTTTTCATATGACTGCAAACAATTTTTGGGATCATATAATGGTATTATGTCGTCATCGTTGTCGTCTGAAGACACATTGGTTTCTGGACATTAACTTTAGTTTTAATGAATGGATTTCTATGAAATTTAGTAAGAAGGTTCAATACCCCCAAAAGGAAGGTTGGGATAAATTTGGGGATGATGGTCCATGGAACACTACACATTATCTTGAGGTGCTGCACACATGTGCCAAATATCAAAAGATTTTGTCACAGGGCAAACAAATCATGCTCCCTACACAAAAGTGTAAACAAAAATCATCTTTTTACTTTGAAGTCAAAGGTCAAAGTACAGCCAAAAATTGTATTGTAGGTATCTGTGGTATTGACTTATGATCTACATGCCAATTTAATGAAAATGTTCTTGCATTTTCCAACTAAGTACTTTCATGGTGAAAATTTGTACAAAAAAGGACAAGAAATGTATAGTGTACATTTTATGGTTGCTATGGCAACCAAATGAACAAAGTGGTGAGACTGCAACTTTTTTTCTTTATTTTTTTTCATCAAAAACTATCACTTAAACATGATAAATACAATAAAGATGCAAAAGTTTATGGTATTTTGCAACTTAATCGATGTAATACCATTTTGGTTTGCCAAAGCATAATTTTCTCAATTTTACAATTTTCTCTATTTTTGCATTTTTTTTATCTTATTTTTTTTTAAATAAAAAAGATACCAAAAGTATTATTTCCATTATGTTTTACACCAACATAGAACTAGACTTCCATATAGGTAATTTAGTCATAAGTGGTGTTTTCCTCTGGTAATGAATAATTGAAAACGGTTGGAAACTGGTTTTTTTTTCAATTTTCCTTATTTTAGCATTTTTTTACCTTATTTTTTTGAAAAAAATCAAAGAGATACCAAAAATTTTATTTTTATTATTTTTAACACCAACATAGTACTAGACTTCCATATAGGTAGTTTAGTCATATCTGCTGTTTTTTTCCGATGACGGATAATTGAAAACAGTTAGAAACTGGCTTTTCTCAATATTCTCAATTTTCCTTATTTTAGCATTTTTTTACCTTATTTTTAGAAAAAAATCCAAAAGATACCCAAAATTTTATTTTCATTATTTTTTACACCAACATAATACTAGACTTCCATACAGGTAGTTTAGTCATAAGTGTTGTTTTTCTCCGATGATGGATCATTGAAAACGGTTAGAAACTGGCTTTTTCCCTATACATTTCAATGAAAATTAGCAGTTTGAGCCCTTATATTGAATTTCATTAAAAAAAATGTCAAATTCACAAATTTAAAAAAAAAAAAATATATTTTCCCAGTCAGTATGTTATACTTAAAGGGTAAAATATATGTTTGACCAAATTATTTTTTTTTAGTTGAACAGTCCTGCCTGGTGCTCTCTGACATTGCCTCTTAAACACACTCAAGATGTTCCATTTTTCAAATTCCGAAAATTGACATTGTTGAAAATAAAGTGTTAAGTACAAACATTGAAATTTAAATCTCATTTTTTAATTGCTTTCTCAATCTCGGTTATTTATTTATGTTTTCTAACAAAATAATAAACCAAGATTTGGAACGTTTTTATCTGTAAGGGGGTAGTTTGTCTGTCAGAAAGTAGTTTTGCTGTCAAAAAGCATTTTCCCTGTCAGGGTTGTCAGGGAGTATTTTGCATGCTACAAAGTACTTTCATGTCGAAGAGTACGTATCCTGTAAGAGAGTGTTTTGACTGTCCGCCAGTAATTTTTGCCGTAATAGGGTAGTTTGCCTGTCCGCCAGTATTTTTGCCGTAATAGGGTAGTTTGCCTGTCCGCCAGTATTTTTGCCGTAATAGGGTAGTTTGCCTGTCCGCCAGTATTTTTGCCGTAATAGGGTAGTTTGCCTGTTCGACAGTAGTGTGCCTTTCATTGAGTACATTAACTGTTATAGGTTACTTGCCTGTCCGAGAGTATTTTTCCCGTATGAGGATGTTAGTCTTTCAGGGAGTAATTTTCCCGTCAGAGCGTACTTTGACTGTTTGAGAATACTTGTCCCGTATGAAGGGTGTTGTGCCTGTCAGGGAGTACATTCCCTTTAAGAGGATATTGTACCTGTTAGAGAGTACTTCTCCTTAAGAGGATAGATAGTGTGACTGTCAGAGAGTACTTTTCCCGTAAGAGTGTGTTTTCCTTAGCAGAGAGTAGTTTCCCAGTAAGATGGTATGTTGCCTTACAGAGAGTACTTTTACCATACTAAGGTATATTGCCTGTTAGAGAGTATTTTCGCAGTAAGAGGGTATTTTGCATTCAGAGAGTATTTTCCCCGTAAGATGGTATTTTGCCTGTCAGAGAGTATTTTCCCCGTAAGAGGGTATTTTGCCTGTCAGAGAGTATTTTCCCCGTAAAAGGGTATTTTGCTTTACAGAGAGTACTTTTACCATACTAAGGTATTCTGCCTTTCAGAGAGTATTTTCCCCATAAGAGGGTATTTTGCCTGTCAGAGAGTATTTTCCCCGTAAGAGGGTATTTTGCCTGTCAGAGAGTATTTTCCCCGTAAAAGGGTATTTTGCTTTACAGAGAGTACTTTTACCATACTAAGGTATTCTGCCTTTCAGAGAGTATTTTCCCCGTAAAAGGGTATTTTGCCTGTCAGAGAGTATTTTCCCCGTAAGAGGGTATTTTGTCTGTCAGAGAGTATTTTCCCCGTAAGAGGGTATTTTGCCTGTCAGAGAGTATTTTCCCCGTAAGAGGATATTTTGCCTGTCAGAGAGTATTTTCCCCATAAGAGGGTATTTTGCCTGTCAGAGAGTATTTTCCCCGTAAGAGGGTATTTTGCCTGTCAGAGAGTATTTTCCCCGTAAAAGGGTATTTTGCTTTACAGAGAGTACTTTTACCATACTAAGGTATTTTGCCTCTCAGAGAGTATTTTCCCCATAAGAGGGTATTTTGCCTGTCAGAGAGTATTTTCCCCGTAAGAGGGTATTTTGCCTGTCAGAGAGTATTTTCCCCGTAAAAGGGTATTTTGCCTGTCAGAGAGTATTTTCCCCGTAAGAGGGTATTTTGTCTGTCAGAGAGTATTTTCCCCGTAAGAGGGTATTTTGCCTGTCAGAGAGTATTTTCCCCGTAAGAGGGTATTTTGCCTGTCAGAGAGTATTTTCCCCGTAATAGGGTATTTTGACTGTCAGCGAGTATTTTTCCCAGGAAGAGTAGAAGAGTTCTTTCCACGAAAGAGGGTATTTTGCAAGTCAGAGAGTACCTTCCACCGCAAAAGGGTATTTTGCAAGTCACAGAGAACTTTTCCCGTCAGAAGTATTTTGCTTGTTAGATAATACCTTACCGGTAAGAAGGTTTTTTGCCTGTTTGAGAGTTTTTTTTCGTACGAGGGTATTTTGCCTTTTAGAGAGTACTTTTTCCCGTTTGAGGGTATTTTGCTGGTCAGAGAGTAATTTCTTATAAGAGGATATTTTGCTTGTCAGAGAATTCACTGCTTGCTTGTAACAGAGTATTTTCTTGTAGGTGGGCATATTGCATGTCATTTTATGTATTTGTGAGAGTTTTTTCATATCTATTTTCCCGCACATTTTTATCAATGACTTTTCTTTCATATAAATAACCTACCCGTCAGCGTTTTAAGATATCTTAGTTAAACGAATTACAAAGTTTATTCGATCTATAAATAATTAACGAAGCAAAACATTGAAAGTTAGACAAAATTAATGTTGCATAATCATATCGATTTATTTCCATTAAAAAAATGAAACAAAGAAGAAGAAAAAGGTTAATAATCGGCAAAATGTGTGATTCACTAATAGACAACTATCCACGCGCACTAAAACCCCCAAAAAACGTGGTAGTTTATATAAGAAAAATATATGGATAAAAGAAATATATAAGGTTAAGGTAAGAGTGCGCAGCTATGAATTTAGAAAATACAACAAGTTGCTGTTGTGTAACGATATCATACTTGTTTCACGTGGTACTGTATAAGAGCTTACCTGTAAGTGTACTGCTCTAAACAGAAGTAGGTGTATGAATAAACATACGTTCGTCTTTTTAGATTCCAATTCTATTCCATTACAAGTAAGAGTCAAAAAAAGATCGAAGTCATGCACGATGTCATTTTTAGACCATAGCAGACATAATAGTAAGAGAATAAGCAACAACAAACATGTACGTGTTCATTCGATTTTCTCCCGTCTTTTCCAATACAGTTAGTTAACGTCAGATTTTTAATGGTAAAACAAAGATCAATTTAGAAGCAATAGTATCCTATTTCCAAAGCAATGAAATTGACACCATATAATTGTTAGGCAAATAGCATTTTAAGTAAAGTTATTTTGATCTAAGATTGTGGCATGCAAGCCTATACATAGTTAACAAACCAATAACCAACACAAATATATCCCTGCCATTTATAACCTAACAAATATCTATTTCAGGAGGTTTATTCACATCTTTAGTGATTGAGCGTAATATTATGCAAATTAGAATGAAATTGAGCATGCGATTAATCAATGAAAAACGTCAGGGATCCGACACTAAGATTTTCATTAATCTGGGGACATGTTCAGGACTTCAGAATGTTATATTACAAAATAATTAGTCCTCATTTATCATTTATCTAGTGTTAAAAGAATTAAGCTGAAACTTGATATCAAAGAGGCGGACCGTATAACGAGGCTTACTAACAGTCACGTCATTGGTGGAACTTTACATAATCTAAGTCCTGTTATCCCGTGCGTTATCCCGCCAAATACTGTGCCAGACATCAGTGGATTTGTTTTCTATTTAGTTTTATGCAAAACAGCTATAAAAAGACTTGAGTCAAGCAGACTTTTTCTAGATTTGTCGCGCCACAATGAGGTTAGTCACGTGGTTGAACAAGTACAAGAATAAAACTGTACTTTAGAATGTACATGTACGTGATTATACAAAAAGAAAACACAGCGGGTTGGAAAATGAGACGTATATTTTTCCGTGTTTAATTGAAAAGAAAGAGAATGGACTTGGTATACACATCTTGCACACAACAAAAGACTAACAAAATGTTTTACCTAAATGTATATATCTTTCAAATAATTGAATATTGGCATATAATGTTTTACACATTCAAGTTTACGTTTTTTCGTGTCCTGATTAATGACAATGAAATATCTTGCAATAAACAACCAACAATTCCTTGCTAGGCTTTTCTTTTAACTGTACATTTTAGTTTTTTATTATCAACATTTCAATTTTATTTCAATTTTAGAATAAATTTTTGATTTTCAAATATTTTGGTATCGAGCATCATTTAAGAGAGTAAAATACATCACAATAGGTCATTCGTCACTATAACTGCAAAAGTAACGATTTTTGAGAAAGTTAATGATGATACATCATTACATTTGGGCAAAATGTTATACTGTCGTAAAGTGCACGACAGATCCATTGTAAAATATAGAAACAAACCAAGCATTAACAAGACATGTAAGAGGGCATATATTACTTGTTTTACTGAAAAGGGAATAATGTATGTATATGTTTCCATATCTTTCAGTGGGAAATAATTCTTGCGTATTAAAGGAGAACAAGTAAACCCGATATATATCTGTGTGACATATATCTACAATGAATCACTTTGAGTTTTCGAAGAAAGGGCCTGTCAATTTGTACCTCTTATACTTCTTTAAGATAGATTTAAAATAACAAAATACTTGTAAAATGAAATGGCTTTTAAATTTGTTTCTTCTACTAGACGTTGTCTAAAAATATGCATTTAACTCACTAAAAATGTAAAGAAATATTTCCGTATTATTCTGTTTTAAAAGGATATACACCTCCGAGGAGCCAAAAATTTCTAGAATTAAACTTTTTTTCTAAACCTGATTTTTGGGTTTATATGACTGGAAAAAATAATTGGTGAAGAAAAAAATCACATGGTGGTGCACTTCTTTTTTTTTTTTTTTTTGCTACGGCCGTTTGAAAGTTCCCAATTTTGATGATTTTCCCATTTTTCGTCAATTTTAACCTATTTTTGGGCTATTATGTGAAAAAAATCACAGTTCCGCAATTAAACTTTTTGTTATACTTTCAGTAAAGATAAAGTGGCCCAATCTGAATAAATTTGAATTCAAAAAAAAAATATAGGTAGGCGTTGATATAAGAAAGTTTTATCATATTTTGATGCTTTTTTGTGTCAAATTTACAATGTTCTCAATTTTGTAAAATTGTGATTTTCTCTGTTTTAAGTACAAAATGCATATTTTTTCAACTTCTTTGTTATTAATGAATCTAAAAAAATTTGAAAAGAAAAAAGGGATGTGGGATGTACATGTTTCTGGTAAAATCAATTTTTGTATCCCTCACCCATTTTCTCAAAATTTTGGCGAAATAGACTGACTTGCATGATTGGTAATTAAATTTGTAAAATTGATTACTCCAAAACTACTGATAGGAAATACCCAGTTTTTTTTCAGAGTTAAATTTGATTATAACATTTTTTAAATTCATTAATATTTTCCACTTGTATCACATATTTAAGAAATAATTCCAGAACGAGATTTCAACGAGAGTTTTTGTGATTTGTTTTATTACCTGAATGTTTTAATTTCCAATCATAGTGAAGTATAAAATTCAAAATGAAAAACCATCAGCATTTTTCTGAATGACAGAGTGACCATCTGGTTTTTTATATAATCTTAATTATTAAATGTCATGAATATAGCTAGAGGGGAAAAATGTCCGCGTCTATCAATATATACCAACAGAAGAACGAAAAATTCGATCAATGCAATCATATGACGTCAAAGTTAATCATTCTTCTTTTGAAATGTACTACAAAATCGTAGATTACAGTTTATATTTTGATATCTGTCTTTTATTACCTAAAATCAAATCTGATTAAGCATTTCCATAACAAGACTTCAAATCGACTTGAAAAAAAACTCTTAGTTCATCAGTTCTGTCTGATGGTAGGTGGGTTGTTACCGTATTATATTTCTTGGAAGCATATACATGTATTTACTATGGTTAAAGGTTTGTAACCGCAAGACTGAGCCGCAAGATCTGGTGTTTTTAACTCAGAATTTTCTTCTTACAAACGCCTATCATTTGTATTTTATGAAATATGCTCTACTATTTATGTATCAATAATTGCTCAATATAAAACAAGAGATATATACAAATACTGATTTCTAGATGAGAAATATGGAATATAAGCCTGCGAGACTATTATCTTTCAAAACATAATATATGACCTGTACAATTTTTTTAAAGGCTAACTGAAGAACTGATCAAAGCTTAAACATGCACATGCACCCGAAAACAATTTTGGAAATCTAATATAAAAAGAAATTTGCAATTGGTTTAGTTATTTTCATATTGCAATTTTTGAAATGAGATATTATAACTTAAAGAACGAAATTTCAATTTAAATGAAGAATCGATCACTGTAAATAACCTTTTCCACAAAACGTTAAATTAAATCTGTGTTGGTATAAAGATAAATTGATCTACATTCTTCATAGCCGTCGTACGGGAAGTGGCGGAAATTGTTACAAATGCCTTTTTAATATGGAGGTTACAACAGTCACTTTAGATTAATTAAAATCCTATTCTCAAAAGCAATTTTCCTGGTATTTGGTCTACCGCATTGTAAATCTTTGTATGTCAAAAAGCTAAATTTACAACACGCCAACGCCATAGTATTCGTATTTATAAACGTAGAAATAAAGTAATACATGGAAGGTTATAACGTTTTTAATCGATACTATTCCTTTAAACAAATGATATTTTTCTTTGATACAGTTAAAGTAACGTTTTAAAAAGTCAGTTTTTAATAATTTAACTAAAACTAACTTCAAAATCACACTAACTTTCTCAAATTTGATATTTTAAATTTTTATCAAGACATGTTTTCATCTGGAATGGAGAATTCTCAATCTGTCATACTTGTTTGGGTAGTATTTAGGATTGAAACAACTTTTATATTAATTTTGTTGTACGGATTGTGGTTACCGAAAAAAATAGCTGTTTCCTACACATAATTAGAAATAAGAAGATTAAATTGGAGTGTTGTTAATTATTCATGGAACGTGCACAATTTGAAATCTGAAATCGTGTCTTTTGTCGTAAAATTTTGATCTCAACCGAGGCTATCAACACGTGAACAGTACAATATCTCCTGTGATCTTGTGTAGATTATTTTCTTCACATTTTTATGTAAGTTAGCTACAGTGCAATAATGCAACATTCTTGTTAGATTTTTACTTCAATAGCATATAACATGCACTGATTAAAGATCCGTCTTTTATTATTCATTCTATAAAGTCTAATGAACATATCTACACGCTTTCTAATGACATTTGTATTAAAGTCTTTCTGTTCAAACATGTACTTTATGCTTTTTCATACTATACTATAGCTTTGTTCTCGGAATAGTTTATATTATGCAAGCTCACAGACATAACTTACATTAATTTAAATTTAAGTATTATAGTACAAAAAATGTAGTTGCCTGGTGTACATTTTAATTTTTCTTTTATGTTACCTATATTAGTGCATAAATGCAAACTTGTAGTAACAGTTTTCCTCCAGTAGAATAATACACCATTCAATGATTGTATATCCATCCTATGTAATTCACCTTACCTTAGCCTCCCTTACATCGAAGCACAAATTGACAAGTTAACTGTTTAGAGTCTCAGTCGAGTACAAAAACTAGATAAATTGTGTATGCAATTGATAATTAAACACGTTTTCCGATTGATTTAGGTCTGACTTAAGATTACAAAATCTAATCTCTAAATGAAGATGTCAATCATAGCTGGGAAAGTGTAACGTAATTCTCTCCACAATCAATTGTATAGACAAAGTTATATCACCTACTCGTATTAGACATAAAAGGGAGATAATTGTGTTGTGTAGGTTTTTTTTTTTGTAAGAATAAAATACATTTATTACATGGAAGGAAAATATGTCTTTTCTTATTCACTGTAGGTCACTAGGTACTTTCGCGTTATATTACATGCATGCTTGTTTTTGTGGAACTTTTTTTAATCTGACTGAGGTCATCTGCATGCGATTTGAAGAATCCAAATGACTTGGTTGTACAAATATGTTGACCCCATTCAGACTTCTAATTCTCCATGTTTAGAGATCATCCGCTTATATGTTCAGGATAAATACAAAGCCGCGTCTTAAAGTGAAAATACATGTACATGTAGTTCTGTCGTTTTTTCTCTCTCTCTTTAACAGGCATTACATTCAGAGAGAAACATATTGAATCAAATAATGTATAAATCCCTACGTTAAATGTCAAATTTAACGGAACATGTTCGGGCAATGGAATTAAAGAAAACAAATTGTTATTTGTAATGATTTCGATTTATGTAAATACTTCCGCTAGATTTCCATCTTCTTCATTATTGATAGATTTTTATTTTCAGTCATAGTAATATTAATAAACTCCCTAGGGTGACTAGGGAAAAGTTGGATACATCAGTCGTAGTAATAATAATAAACTCCCTAGGGTGACTAGGGAAAAGTTAAACAAATCAGTCATAGTAATAATAATAAACTCCCTAGGGTGACTAAGGAAAAGTTAGACACATCAGTCATAGTAATAATAATAAACTCCCTAGGGTGACTAGGGAAAAGTTGGATTCATCAGTCATAATAATAATAATAAACCCCCTAGGGTGACTACGGAAAAGTTAGACACATCAGTCATAGTTATAATAATAAACCCCCTAGGGTGACTACGGAAAAGTTAGACACATCAGTCATAGTAATAATAATAAACTCCCTAGGGTGACTACGGAAAAGTTAGACACATCAGTCATAGTAATAATAATAAACCCCCTAGGGTGACTACGGAAAAGTTGGACACATCAGTCATAGTAATAATAATAAACCCCCTAGGGTGACTAGGCAAAAGTTAGACACATCAGTCGTAGTAATAATAATAAACCCCTAGGGTGACTACGGAAAAGTTAGACACATCAGTCATAGTAATAATAATAAACCCCCTAGGGTGACTACGGAAAAGTTAGACACATGGTCACTTTAGTCTTCCTCAGTAAAACAATTTGCAAAGTAGAGCGTCCGTTCGGCTGTGAAAAATATATCCTAATTTTCAGTAATAATTTTCAAGTGACAGTACAAATTAACCCTCCGGACGGTATCTATAAAGGACACACTATCTACTTATTGTATTATTTTGTTCATTTGTTCTCGTCATGAACATGTAAGAAATATTTGCCACTGAACGTTTAGCAAGAAACTAATCCATCTAATCAATTCGATCCTTAATTTGGTTAATATCTACATAGCAGATGAACCTTATGGTTCAGGATGGGTCAAGACATGTCTTTAAGATATGGTGTCAATAGGTTGTATCTATAAGTCTGTCCCCAGACGGGTCTTACAAATATTGTCTCAAGATGAGGAGGTTATTTTGTTATTTATCTATGTACTTCAAATCATATTTGGCTAGGACAAATGTCGTTTGATCATGTTTATCCTTTTTCCTTTTTTTTCGTACACTGTTTTGTTATAAATTCGGCCGTTAGTTTTTTAAATTGAATTGTTTCATATTCTCATGTCGGGGTCTTTTACAGCCGACCTTACGGTATTTTGTTTTCTCATTGTTGAAGGCCTTACGATTGCTTATTATTGCTTTCATCCACTTTATTTGATCTTTTTGGTAGTTGTCTCATTGGCAATCATACCACATCTTCTTATTTGTATACTTGTAATTCACTCTTGACATACAAATGTATCCTAGTACATTGTGAATAGTTTGTAGATAGATATAAAAAGACGTGGTATGAGTTCCAATGAGACAGCTTTCCATCCAAGTCACAATTTATAAAAGTACACCATTAAAGGTCAATGTACGGTCTTTATCCTTGAGCCTTGGCTCGCACCGAACAGCAAGCTATAAAGGGCCCCAAAAATTTAAAGTGTAAACCCATTCAAACCTTGCTGATTACGATGTACTTTTATCTTTTTTGACTTCTTATAAAGAATACACAAAAAACATGGTAATTTGTAAGGATTTGGAATTCTCTAAATACTTCCGCCAGATTATCATGTTCTTTATCATTAAGAGATTTGTTTTACTAGGAGTTTTAATTCTAAGTAAAGTCCCTGGAGTAGATCCAGTTCACCTTCCGATTAATTTAATCTGCACTTTTACAGATTTTTTTTTCTTTTTTCTTCAAAAAAAAAAACATCACAAGCGAACAAAAGAAAAACCTAATGATTATATTAAAATGACGATACGTATTAAATAACTTGATAATAATAAGTTCACAATAAAAGTTGGCGCATTTAGAATTAAGTGTACAATAGTTTATATGTAATTATCGCAAAATCACATTTGCAGAAAATACGATGTCCCCTGCCATGACATCAAATGTACCTGGTACACCTGACTCTTAATTTAACATATATATTTTATACCCGTGGCCATGTATCATTTCTCATTGCAATCATGTCATAGTTCTTCTACTGAAAAAAATCATATGAAAGAGGGTATAAGGTTAAATAATAGTTATTCTTTTAAGTTAAAAGTTAACACCCAGGGGAAGGGGCGAACTTAGAAACCCTTGATTTGTATAGTATGCCGCCTTTTTACCAAAAAGATCCCAAAGGAGACTGTCAGCTGATGACAGGCGGTTTAATGTATTAACAGAAAGGGAAGACTCACTCCCATTTTCTAATTGATTTAAGGTGGTACCTAACACTCCAGGGAGATAACTCTGTAAATTCAGTTGAACGTTTTAATTACGTTGCGTTGTTAAGAGAATATTAAGCTTTTAGATGATCAAAATTAGTGTTTGTGAAACTGCTATATAACCAGTGTAATTTTTCTGATAAATTGGTTGGTTCAAATTTTTTGAAATTTTTATATTTTTGTCAAAGGGTCAAAGTAAATACTTTGTCAAAATTTTATGAAAATTAAACGAGCCAAATTGATTGTAGTGAAAGTGTTAGGTAC
Organism: Mytilus galloprovincialis; assembly: GCA_037788925.1. Lineage (NCBI taxonomy): Eukaryota > Metazoa > Mollusca > Bivalvia > Mytilida > Mytilidae > Mytilus > Mytilus galloprovincialis. The sequence continues at coordinate 72,679,001 of CM075342.1, read as the reverse complement.
CACCTTAACCGTATACATCAAACAATTAATCAATCGGCTTGTCATTTCATAATATAGATGTAAAGATATCAAAATTATCTTTATGACATTTATCCTTAGGTCCGACACCACAATTATTTCGTAGTGCATTTCTTTTAGAACATAAATGAAAATAAAAAAATCCCACCTGCGCTTTCTCAATGATTTTTTTTACAGTGTGTTTTACTACTTTTGGGACAAATTCTATCAAAATTATAGAAAACTTCATCGGCTCTAACTCAAAATATGGACAATTCTATTTTTAGGGTGTCTTGAAATCTTTTGACAGCTTCCGAAGTGCTAATTATTAACCTTTTTCAGCTAGACCAAATCACTACTTTCCTTTAAAATTCTGAACCCAAATTTTTTTACAGTGTAATTTCACCCCCCTACTTGCAATTTGAGGCATTAAACATGGAGAAATAAGTTTAAAAGGGGTATAAAAATGATTGGCAAGTAACCCACCAGTGGCGGATCCAGAAATTTTCATAAGTGGGGGCCCACTGACTGACCTAAGAGGGGGCCCGCTCCAGTCACGCTTCAGTGATTCCCTATATAAGCAACCAAATTTTTTCCCAAAAAGGGGGGCCCGGGCCCCCTGCCCCCCCTAAATCCGCCTCTGCCCACTGTCAACACTAGGGACTATATTCGTCGACAATTGTGGTCTCGGACCCTCTTGTAAATCATAATACCAAGAGATATGACTAACAAGAACTAAGTATATTATACCACTGTAGTCTAGAACTGAATTTTACGTTATTTTATCACCAATTGAGGAGGGGATTTCTCTATTATATAACCATTAAAACGTGTACTTGTTATACTGCAGGTTGATAGCTGTAAAAAACGTCAGATTTAGGTCTGGTACTGCCGTTGAAGAACAACAAAATCAATTAAGTCTGTTCTTAACGTTCTATTGAAATTGACTTTTCTTGTAAAAGACCAATACATATTTAATTAAGAAGAAAGAATGAGTTTGACAGAATGAGTTTGACGGTGACTTCCCATTAGTCCGACAACCATTATTCCGACAGCCCATTACTCCGACAGCCCAATATTCCGACAGCCCATTAATCCGACAGTCCATTACTCCGACAGCCCGTTACTCCGACAGCCCATTATTCCGACAATGCGTTTTTTGTGTGTATGGGTAAAGTTTCTCTAAAAAGACTAACTCCGCTCTCTATGATATTTGTCCGTTTTGATTACAACTATTCTTTCCATGCGGGATATTTGTCTCAGTATATTGGAGTTTACTCATGCTTATAGCAACTGCTCAGTCCTTACCCTGGTCTCACTTTCGTTTTACGTGTCTAGGTACTTTATTTAATATTTATCTTTATATTTCGTTGTTTGTGTGTCCACTATCAGTCTGTGCTGTTCTAGTTCGCTATTTTATGCATGTGTGTCTTGATCTACCTTCTTTCACTAGATCCTTGGTTCCCCCTTTTCGCGTGAGGTTTCCCCACTATTAACTACATAAATAAATATATCGGAGTTGGATAACACGACCGTCCTCTTTGGTCGCAACACTTCCTCTCCTTGTATCACTCATCTGAGTTTTATTTAAATTAATTTTGTCGCAGAAATAATGGACTAATGTAGCGTCAGTCAGAATGAGAAAAACAAAGAGTCAATACATAACCAGATCCTTGAAAATAAGAAGACAAACAGGACAAAATATATGCTCAGAAAAGATGAGCAATTCCAATTATCAATTATGAATACGGTATCATGTTCGGGAATGTGAATTAACGAAATACGGAGACAGTACACAGCACTTCCAATAGCGATCGATCAGACATAGACTGAGAGATGAAACTCGATAAATTTGTAGGGATACCGATTTTATATCCTGAGCTTGAAAAATATGTCTCTTTTATTATGGTTGGTGGAGATGCAGGAATTATGATTTACATGCAACAAAACTTATTACAAAAAACAAAAATGACGGACATGAATATTTCGGCAACTTCTATCTAAATATTTATAAGGAGAAGTGATATCGGGTCAGTGACTGTATATGTCATAGAAATATACTCAGTCAACGCATTTTGACTGCTCAAATATAACGACTGCAGTATAAAAGCCAATAACAAACTAGTAAAAAATATGGAACGCCACGACTGCCTTATGTTAATAATCAGCATTATACGCAGTGTTCACAGCATTATATGAAGTGATCACAGCATTATATGTAGTGCTCACAACATTATATGAAGTGATCACAGCATTATATGCAGTGCTCACAGCATTATATGCAGTGTTCACAACATTATATGAAGTGCTCACAACATTATATTAAGTGCTCACAACATTATATTAAGTGCTCACAACATTATATTAAGTGCTCACAACATTATATTAAGTGTTCACAACATTATACGTTTTTTGTTGTATGATGAGATTGATGTATGATGAGATTTATGAATGATGAGATCATTCGGTAAACTTCGTTTTATAGCGGAAGTTACCGAATCCATAATTGGTAAATTACGGTAATGCCCAGCAAACATATTTAAAAAGTTATTAAAATCATGTTATCATAAGGTAGCATACAATATTTAAAACTGATTGAAATAAGTAAGGAAAAGATGAAACTGAGAGGTGAATGATTGAAGTAGTTCTGTTCGTCGTAAGAAATACGAATGGCAAAATGTAAGTTAAATAATAAAAAGTTTATTTAATGGAAATATCGTAGAAAAATTTGTATGATATATTCTCGAGTTCATTTCCTACTGAAGAAATTTAGCAAGGTGCCACTTTATAGTCCGTACTCAGTTTTAAAAAGCTTAATTACCTTTTAAATAAAACAGTCAGCTTTCTATAACACATAGGTGCCATATTACGCTAGCTTATATATGTCATGATAGAGTCATTTTTGGCATCGATTTTCAGAATTTGGCATTTTTACATGAATAAGTATCTAACAGATATGGACAATGCAGTTTAAAGCATTTCACTGTAGGTGTTAAACATAACTTTACATCAATTATTCCATTTTTTTACAAGCTTTTTAGCACGGTAAGTACTAAGATTGTCTTTTAAATATGATCAGCAGTCTTATATAGAAATTTAAACTTTCATAGAAAAATTTACCCTTTCAAGACCCTGTTTAACATTTTCATTTAAAGTTATCATCTCTTATGAAAATTGAGTTTGTGGGGATGAATAAAACATTTACTACGTTTGTTCGTAAGTTTGCACGGTACATACATGTATATATATAAAAGTGGTATGCTTGCCAATGAAACAACTTTCCACAAGAGACAAAATGACATCACAGAAATTTTAAACAGCTAAACGGCCACAGTACGACCTTCAACAATGAGGAAAGCCCATACCGGATAGTCAGCTATAGAAGGCCCCGAAATGATAAACGAAAAATATTCCTAATTTATGTACAAACAAACGATCGAAAAACTAACATGTATATAACACATTAATTAACAAACGACAACCACTGAAATAAAGGCTCCTCCTGACTTGGGACGGCCACATATATGCAAAATGTGGCGGGCTTTAACATGTTAGCGGGATGTTGGTATCCTCCCTCTAACCTGGGACAGTGGCGTAACAGAACAACATAAGAACGAACTATGAAAATCAGTCGTAAAAGGCTTGTTAGTTTTCTCGTTTGAATTATTTTACATGGTCGTATCGGGGCCTTTTATAGCTGACTATGCGGTATGGGCTTTGCTCATTGTTGAAGACCGTACAGTGGCCTATAGTTGTTAATGTTTGTGTCATTTTGGTATTTTGTGGATAGTTTTCTCATTGACAATCATACCACATCTTCTTTTTTATATTAACTCATTAGATGGGTACAAAGGGTCTACAAATATAAATACATATGATCTAACAAGAAAATAGAGTGAACGTGCATGTGGGCGGGTACTTGTATATCCCAACAATAAAAAGACACTATAAGTACTGATCTGAGAGTATATAACTAATATAGTACCATGTTGTTGATGAAAAATAACATCACTCCAGACCCTTTTGTTTTCCACATAATTAATATTGCCAATAATTAAGAAGTTCCGGGTCGAATCGATACCAATAATATATTCACCTGTTAACTATTACATTATCTGTACGTTCCGCATCTGACAGGAGTACCACGAAACGCTGTATTTGAGATTTTGCTATATACACGGGTCATAATCACAGGGTTGAAACTACTTAATTCAATCATTGTCACATTGTTCCCGATTGTAGTACTTTAATCAGTATGACTTTCTGAGATGACAATACGAATAATAAAAATCTGGACTTAAAATAAGGCGTATAGGTACAGCATGTACAGTTTTCAATTTGTTAGACGTAAAACAGCGAATCAAAGATTCAATTTTATTCATAACTCATTAAGGACAAAACTGTTGATTAAAAAATACTCCTTTCCAGAGACTTTTGTTTTCCAAACAAAATCAATAATACCAATATTAAATTGACAAGTTCCAGGTCGACGGGTTCAAACAGAAAGATGTTAAAAGCAGAGAAAACTTCATCTTATAATCGGCATGACTTTATCAGATGACAATACCAATACTAAAATAAGGCTTACGCATAGTTATATTCTTTAATTCAGTCACAGACCCGCGATATCACGGATGTGTTCTAGTAAATATATATACATATTAAGTTGTAAATATGGTGAAACTAATCCTCAAAATAAGTTTAAAATGCCCTGGTGTGGAATAAACTTGGGTTAAATTGATCATACTTCTTAATTTACTTATTTCAATCCGTTTTAAATATTGTATACTGCCTTAATGATCACATACATGTATGATAATAACAGTTTAAATTTGTTTGCTGGGCATTAATTTACCGTAATTTACCAATTATGGATTCGGTAATTTCCGCTAAAAAAACGAAGTTTACCGAATGATCTCATCATTCACAAATCTCATCATACATCAATCTCATCATACAACAAAAAACGTATGATGTTGTGAACACTTGATATAATGTTGTGAGCACTTAATATAATGTTGTGAGCACTTAATATAATGTTGTGAGCACTTCATATAATGTTGTGAACACTGCATATAATGCTGTGAGCACTGCATATAATGCTGTGGTCACTTCATATAATGTTGTGAGCACTACATATAATGCTGTGATCACTTCATATAATGCTGTGAACACTGCGTATAATGCTGATTATTAACATAAGGCAGTCGTGGCGTTCCATAAAAAAATCTAAGACAATGTGTGACATTCTTGTCCCGCTTGTGTCTTTGTCAAATTGTCTAATTTAAAAAAAAAACTTAGTACATTATGTGTTTTGTTGGAAACGTGACACTTATTTTTCATTTAAAGATTGTTTTCAAGAAGAAAAAAATATTTAGATATCATTGATTTTAAGAAAGGTAGTTCATATGTTTATTCAGAATCGGTGCTCTTCCATTACATTAAGAATTGAAAATGCTAGATACTCAATTTTCGTCACATTTTTCTTAGGAACTACAATACAATGATTTCTGAAATTTGGTTTCAAGGTTTATATAAGTCAGTTATACTGTGTGATGTTTTTTTCAGATTCACAACTCAAAAAATTCCTGTCTACCGAAATCTGGCGGGGGTATCAGAGTAGCTCGTACCATCAATGGTTGTTCTTGATTTATATGCTCTTTAAAGATCCTTTAATTTGGAAAATGAAAAACTCTTTTCTGTTATATTCTATATACAGATTTCAGTGGCGGATCCAGGGGGGGGGGGGTTCCGGGGGTGCGCACCCCCCCCTTATTTTTGCCGATCAATGCATTTGTATCGGGACATATGTTTTGCACCCCCCCCCCCCCTTTGCCCTGGGTGCCCTGGGTTAGCACCCCCCCTTTCGAAAATTCCTGCATCCGCCCCTGGATTTCGAATTGAGTATATAGAAAGTATTCGAACTACCTTAGCCTTATGTTATATATACGGAGTCATTTTTTAAAATGTGTTATTACATATCGTAAACGTAATAATACAGACAGACACATTTTATTTTACCCTGATACTTGACTTGATAAGTGTCGGACTTATGGGTTGTCGGAGTATTGGGCTGTCGGAGCAATGGGTTGTCGGGCTATTGGGTTGTCGGACTAATGGGTTGTCGGACCAATGGGCTGTCGGACTAATGGGTTGTCGGACCAATGGGTTGTCGGACTAATGGGCTGTCGGAATAATGGCGTGTAACCGAGTTTGACAGAATGAGTTTGACAGAATGAGCTATATGGAGTAAACAATAACTATGGTTCTTGCTGAAGAAAAAAAAATGAAAGGCGTTTCAAAGTTCCCCACATTAAAATTAAAATGTACATACCATGAGTAACATGTTACCCAATTAATACAAAAGAAGAAGTTTTAAATCTTAAATTCTTGGGAATAGCTGTGATTCTGTTCAGAAAAGGTATAATTATGTTGTAAGCATAATAGCACCCCTTTTAACTCCTATAAAAACACTTTTTTAAAACTGGTTGTCGAACTTAGTCGATAATTTGTTTAAATAAATGCAAAATTCTATATTAAAAGAGTTTTAGACGGATGTCTGGCATTTGAGCATGACTTTTTGTCCCTTGCGACGAAGAACAAAACGGATACAAGGATAATTAATGCATTTAATTTTAATTTGAAATTTGAGTTTGTGAATATTACTTAAATCATTTTCATCTATACTATTAAACGAGAAGACATCATTTTGTGTGTCGCTTCTCTCCCTTCCACAATAAATCAATCATCATGCCTCTGTGTCCTATAGGTAACATGCATAGTCGTATTTGTCATCCATTCTTATGATTATTCAGATTGAGTTATTTTGGGAGAAAAACGACAAAAAAGAAGTCCGGATATGATTCCGTCATCAGACTGACTTTTCGTCATAGAATATGATTTCCGGTTTGAAACATGCATATATCCTAACGAGAAGACATCATTTTGTGTGTCGCTTCTCTCCCTTCCACAATAAATCAATCATCATGCCTCTGTGTCCTATAGGTAACATGCATAGTCGCATTTGTCATCCATTCTTATGATTATTCAGATTGAGTTATTTTGGGAGAAAAACGACAAAAAAGAAGTCCGGATATGATTCCGTCATCAGACTGACTTTTCGTCATAGATATGATTTCCGGTTTGAAACATGCATATATCCTAACGAGAAGACATCATTTTGTGTGTCGCTTCTCTCCCTTCCACAATAAATCAATCATCATGCCTCTGTGTCCTATAGGTAACATGCATAGTCGCATTTGTCATCCATTCTTATGATTATTCAGATTGAGTTATTTTGGGAGAAAAACGACAAAAAAGAAGTCCGGATATGATTCCGTCATCAGACTGACTTTTCGTCATAGATATGATTTCCGGTTTGAAACATGCATATATCCTAACGAGAAGACATCATTTTGTGTGTCGCTTCTCTCCCTTCCACAATAAATCAATCATCATGCCTCTGTGTCCTATAGGTAACATGCATAGTCGCATTTGTCATCCATTCTTATGATTATTCAGATTGAGTTATTTTGGGAGAAAAACGACAAAAAAGAAGTCCGGATATGATTCCGTCATCAGACTGACTTTTCGTCATAGATATGATTTCCGGTTTGAAACATGCATATATCCTACAGGTGGCACGGTAGTATTTGCATTCCAGAATTTAGGTTGCTCTTTTGTGTACTTAGGTTAATGTATCTAAACAGTGTGATTGGACAAAAAATACAGTATCAACTGAACATACTTTCCCAAACTGAGGGATGAATCAGGTGTAGAAAAATATGAAATAATTTTACATACAGATGAAAATGAATTTTTGAGAATTTTTTTAAATTTTGTATTCACTGCACCATAAAAGACCTAAAAGTACTAGTGGCCTTAGGTTTTTAAAAATAGCAAAAAAAGTAAACGGTCATGATACATATTCAAATTCATTTCTGAATAGTAAAATGAAAGTACTTCAGTTAACTGTGAATGTAGAATTTTTTGCAGTGTTAGAAAGTGGTGAAAATTCTAAAAAGGCTATCATTATCCCTATGGGCCAGGAAATACTACCGTGCCACCTACAACCAATCGTATGATAGATAACAAAAATGAAAAATAAATAAGCCAATCAGAGAGTTCTCCATATAATGGTGTTTAGATCGCAAGAACCACAACTATCATACCTCCTTATGGAGGACAATTATTTTTCGCTTTTATCTACATGTAAACCACGATTATACTACTTTAATATATAGATACTCTCTGTATTCTGTCTACTGTTTTCTTCGAAATGTTTACTATTTAAGGGGTCATACCAGTTGCACATATATATATATATATATTAAAATAAGTAAAACATGTGACACAAGTACAACCAATCGTATGATAGATAACAAAAATGAAAAATAAATAAGCCATTTAGAGCGTTCTCCATACCATGGAGTTTAGATCGCAAGAATCACAACTATTCTACCTCCTTAGAGAGGACAATTATTTTTCGCGTTTCTTATATATCATGGTGTTTGCATCGCAAGAACCACAACTATTATACTTCCTTAGAGCGGACAATTATTTTTCGCGTTTATCTACATGTAAACTACGATTATACTACTTTAATACTAGTATATAGAGACTCTCTGTATTCTGTCAGGGACTTTCTATGTTAGTATAGAAAGTCCCTGATTCTGTCTACTGTTTTCTTTGAAATGTTTACTATTTAAGGGGTCAAACCACTTGCATATATATTAAAATAAGTAAAACATGCTCAACTTCATCTAAAACTATTTCGACCAAAAACTTTAACCTAATGCGGGACAGACGGACGGACGGACGACTGAACGCACGGATGCACAGACTGGAAAACATAATGCCCATAAATGGGGCAAAAAAATTTATTGTTGAAAGGGAAAATAGTGATTTGGCAAAAATAAAAGTAAGGTAGAGATTAGAGGGAGGAGGACCCTTTTCGGGGCGTCGGGATCGGGTGTTTTTAAGCTCGGGATTTGGGGATTGATCCTTACGGGATCAGGGAATATATTTTTCGATTTCGGGATATGAATTTCTTTAAATTCTGCATCTCGGGATTTCATGGTTATAAGCCCGGGATTTTGGGATCAGGACCCCTCCGACCACCCCTCAAATTAGCCTTAGTCGGTCTTAATCATTTATACATGATTCATATCCTACCAATGGCATGTTAATAAGGCTCTTAAAAGAAAAAGCACTGATGGATTGTCCTAGAAGCATATTGTGTTAGACTCATAATGGTCTATATAAGCAGTTACATTTATTACATGTTTGAAACGGTGCAAATTTTCAATTAAATAGTAATTTGATTTAACTTTTACCAAACGAAGCATTGTAGCAAAGGAGAATAATAATTGTGGTCTGAGGCCAGAAACACGAAAATAATTGAATTTAACAGAAAGGAAACAAATATCTGACTTTGGAAAAAGGGAGAGGGCTTTTGGTACCTTTTATGAAATTCTCCATACATAATATCTTTTACAAAAATTCATCCTACAACAGTTCACAAGCTGTATATGCCCGCGATTTCGCGGGTGTGTTCTAGTTTAAAAATGAAAGCACACACTGTATACTAATGTAAATTGTTGGTATGCAAATGTTCACACCTTTATTTGGAAGACAATATATAGGCCTCTATTAACTGTTTACGATATTGAAAATTAAAGACAAGTCTATTAGAATATTGTTTGAATTTAGGAATAGGAATAAAGTGCTAAAGTTTAGAAGCATATGAGTCAGGGCATTTTAAACTAACTTCTAGACTATTTGTCTATAGAAAATGTTTCGTTTTGTTTGTGATTGTGTTTTTGTTGTTTTTTTTGGGGGGAGGGGGGGGGGGGGGTTCAAACTCCTGGGTAAAAAATCTTGAAATAAGGTCATTGAAATGCCTCATAGAAGGAAGAGACGGTGTATTTATATCCATATATCGAATGTCAAAGCATTGAAATGATGATGTTTTAGTATTGTAACATTAACGGTTCTGATGCAGGGCATATTGTCTAAGTTTCTTTGTAAATAAGGCTTACCAAAATAAAACATATTTTACTTTTCTGCATTGGCTAGAGGTATAGGGGGGAGGATTGAGATCTCACAAACATGTTTAACCCCGCCGCATTTTTGCGCCTGTCCCAAGTCAGGAGCCTCTGGCCTTTGTTAGTCTTGTATTATTTTAACTTTTAGTTTCTTGTGTACAATTTGGAGTTTAGTATGGCTTTATCACTGAACTAGTATATATTTGTTTAGGGGCCAGCTGAAGGACGCCTCTGGGTGCGGGAATTTCTCGTTGCATTGAAGACCTTCTGCTGTTGTCTGCTCTATGGTCGGTTTGTTGTCTCTTTGGCACATTCCCCAGTTCCATTCTCAATTTTATTATTACATTTATTTACATTGTATTTGATGTAAGCTTTAATTATTATCATAACTAGATTGAATCAGAAGATTTGAGGAATGTGTACATGAACCATAGTATCCAATTATATATTGACAAAAGGATACATAAGGCAAATTGTTTTTTGCCTGTGGTACGAGTACCAACTTTTTAAGGCAACAACTACCAAACAGAGCGCTAATAAAGCGGATGCAAATACAATCTTCAATAATGTTTTGAGATAGATAAGTTTTACTTTACAGGCAAAATATCATAATTTGACTTCACCGGCAAAAGATAAATTTGACTTCACAGGCAAAAGAAAGTCAACGGATGCATTATTCAATGTAAAATATGTGTTATAGGAATCAATAAAATACAATGCACAAATACAAAATGGTTGACTTACCATGCTGCAGAGCATCTTAATCCTTCCATTATCTCCTGGTTAGTTAATTCAAACATTTTAAATTTAGAATACCGAGAATTTCAGGACCTTAACCTTGTTGTTGATGAGTCTATGGTCATCTAAGAATAAAGTTTCGATCTCCAGGAAACAAATTACGGTACCAGAAGTGTGAACAGACATCTTGACAATATTCCGTATTTAATTTCAAAACCCCAGAGGGAAACTGAAGGTATCACATATCAAAAATAAATGACGTAATTACAATTAAAACGATGACAAACTCCAATTACAAATATTGATTATTTTTTACGCAAATTTTTGGGACTTTTGTCCTTTTCAACATACATGTAACACCCCCTGTGCAAAAGTATCGATTAATTGATCGGATATCGTACGTGCACCTGAAAATAGATTCCAACGATTTGTAAAAGTAATTAAAAATCCAATGTTAATGATCTTCGTTATCTTAATCATATTACAAACATTTCTATAATGGGTGCACTTTAAAACTTTTGCCATCAAACTGCAGTCGCATATTTGTTTTTAATCAAACAATTGAATTAAGTTAGCACCGATTTTAATGCCCTTCCTGAGTTATCTGGGTTTATTTATATTTCATTAGTTTGTTTAGAACTTTGTCGGAAGCTCGAATATCCTCAACCCAATAAATTGTGTAGAAACCTTTTACTAAAATGGAATGCATTATTTTCAGTAATTGTTTTATTTACACTGTTAATCAGTGACAATTTTAGATAAATGCAACCATTTACTTCGTGTGCATAATTTATGGTTCCTAGAATAACCATTTTTCGCCGCGTTACATGACTCTCCGTATCATAAAACAATGTCCTCAGAACATAAACAACATCTCTTTATCGCTTAGTTAATTCTGTGTCTACCGATTATTACATGTTTAATATTAAGTACGCTGTATATAAATTGTGTATTAGTAAGTACAGACAGCTTATGTGCTTCTATAATACATTCATTTTTATAAATGAAAAAATCATATTTCCTTTATTCGAAGGAATTCCTAAATTAATGTCTCTATTGACATCTTTTATAGTTATCGAGTTAATATACCAGGAACATAAGTCATAAAATGTTAAATAAAGGCAGACAGTGGAAGTAAATTTCGTAGAAGAGGGGCGCAAGATAACAGAGGAACATTCAACTATAGTACTGTTACTCTTCAACTCAAAATAGAAACAGGATACCAGGAGAATCAAAAATAGAAACATCTTTATGAAAATCCGATATGGAGGAGGAGTAACGGTACAGTATAGTTGAAAAGCTGACGCAGCCGTCGTGAATTTGAGATAAGACAGTCGCAAAGGCCGTTTTATTAACCAACTAAGTACATTATTGCCAAAAATGACTGTTTATTAAAAATCCTAACTGGACTTAATACAGACAAACTGTGCATTAATACAGGACCATTACAGAAATAACAGGGACATTACAGAAAAACAGGGCCATTACAGGAAAACAGGGCTATTACAGAAAAACAGTGTTAATATCAAATATAATAAATTTAACATGGCTGCCGATTTTCAAAACAGATCGCCTCGAAAAAAAAGTCATCATACTTTTATTCTGTGAAATACGGTAATGCAATGGTTTTCATTAGAGGAACCATATATAGGGATCACTGTTCATCCTGTTTTTTCAACACACAACTTCTGTTGACTTAATATCTTGGTTAAGATATACAAATACATGTATATTAAAAGCTTTATCATGTTGAAGTACAAAATAATATTTTTTTTTTCAAACTAAACTGTCATTAAATGTATTTATCAAAGTTGTACAAAAGTCGAACATGAAGAATGTTGTTGTTGTTTATAGTTAACACGTGTTTAGTTATTTATAGTAAGGTCGGTTCGAAAGGGGTTTAAAGTTTAATGCACGAGTGAATTCAGGTAGTTTAAAGTCATTCGAGCCATTGCAGTTAAAGTGACCAGTAGCACTTTTCCAAATAAATAATATAATAATTTTATATTATTTATTTTCAGATTTGTTCATCTTTAGTATGCGGTAACCAGTACCAGCTGAGAATGTTCGGTACACATATTTACACAAAAACATTGATTTCATTATACATATACGAATAATAAAATGTGCACTTGTCTCTGCAAGTGGCGTCTCCCATGTGAGAGTTTGTGGTTATTTGATAAATATTTTATATTCGTTTGAGTTTACGAATTAGAATTTAAAAGAGTAAAGAGTACATCAAGTTGGCAGCAACACATACACTTTTTTCAGTTGGTTAATAAATGTGTTAAGAAATGGGTGTTTTATAATGGCCCTGTTATATGTCTCGAGCCATTACAGACTTCGTTGACCGTTATTACAGACCTGGGACATATAACAGGGCTATAATAAAAACACCCATTCATTAATACTATATTAATGACTTGAACATGTTTATTTTATAATATCTCATCGGTGTTTTCAATTCTCAAAGAAATCGATATTTTCTAAATGCATGACACGAAAACAGAACAACAACATTATGATATGTGCTATCAACAGTTAACATCTAACATTACCGTGTACTCAAAATAGTAACGGAATACTAACAGACTCAAAAAAGAAGCAGGATACCAAGAGACTGAATACTGTACAAACAAATCATGATTTTTATATAGGTGTTACTCTGTTGATTGCATGGTAAAACAGAGTTAAAATACACGGAACTCTCTACTGATTTATGTATGACTGCACCTATATACATTGTCAATACTGTAGTGTGCAGCTTATATTATATTGTAAACATAACGCTTCATAACAACGACTTTCCTATCTTAAATCATTTAAGGATACAGTAATTGTATACTTTGCTAGAAGGATATACTAGTTTACACATAATTAAAATCATCGAGTAACTAACAGATTGTTTTGTCATCAAATAAAAAGTTTTAATAAAATACAATGACAGAACAAAGAGAATAGATTTTTAGTCGTGATCTTTTATTAAACATAATTTAATAATTATAAGTTCCGCAAACATCAATATCTATAGTACATATCTATACTATTAAACGAGAAGACCTCATTTTGTGTGTCGCTTCTCTTTTCCACAATAAATTAATCAACACACCTCTGTGTCCTATAGCTACAGTACATAGTCGCATTTGTCATGCATTCATATGATTATTCAGATTGAGTTATTTTGGGAGAAAAACGAGAAGAAAGGCATCCGGATATTGTCCCGTAATTGGACGAAATTTTAAGTCATATTAGACTTCCGGTTTGCGTTTTTCTGTATACTTTGAACATACATATACAAAGAATAAAGTGCATTTTAAGATTTCTATCTGCTATCATTTTCAAGTTTACTATCCATGGCGGTCACATAGTTTATTAAATAGAGAGGGTCTGTATACTATATCAATGACCAACATGGATCGATTAGTAAACTTAGAATTGAAAGTAAATACACTATATTTATATAGTAATGAATGTTCATAATATACAGATAAGCGCTTAAAATATTCATATGAACTTTTGATACCTTTTCTAAAATTCTCCAGCCATTAAATTTTTTACAAAATTCATTGATTACAAAAAAAAAAGATGATGTGGTATGATTGCCATGTTGAGACAACTCTCCACAAGAGACCAATATGACACAGAAATTTACAACTATAGGTCACCGTACGACCTTCAACAACGAGCAAAGCCCATACAGCATACTCAGCTTTAAAAGGCCCCGAACTTACAATGTAAAACAATTCAAACCAGAAGACTAGCGGCCTTATTTAGAATGAAATTCAAAACAGTGTGGCTGTGGCCATTGATTGACACATTAAATTCATCCATTGACTGGGACAATTTAGGTGAACGTTTGTATGTAACGACCATTGCTCACTGTGTACTTTTTAAAGACACTTAAACTACGGGTTCAACAAAGGTTCTCAACACCTTAATAAAGTAATTCGAAAAAATTAATCAGAAATAACACCATGTTTTGATTTATATCAATTATATAAATCAAAACATAAAGGTTATTTCTGATTATTTTTTTCGAATTATTTTATAATAAAAGGCGTTAAGAAACCTTGGTGACCCCACAGTTTAAATGTCTATCGTAGGTACGTCGTGAACAGTGGTCGTTACAGACAAACGTTCACGTAAATTGTCCCAGTCAATGGATGAATTTAATGTGTCAATCAATGACCACAGCCATACTGTTTTGAATTTCATTCTATGTACAAAAAATGAACGAA
This sequence comes from Mytilus galloprovincialis, assembly GCA_037788925.1. Classification (NCBI taxonomy): domain Eukaryota; kingdom Metazoa; phylum Mollusca; class Bivalvia; order Mytilida; family Mytilidae; genus Mytilus; species Mytilus galloprovincialis. Next base: position 72,663,982 of record CM075342.1, on the reverse strand, counting down.
AAACAAATATGTAACACATAAACAAACGACAACCACTGAATTACAGGCTCCTTACTTAAATTTTCATAACATACTAAATGTATGTTCATACTGAAATTGATAGAAAACCAAAAATTGGGGATTTTGGAAATACAGGAGGAGGGATAAAAAAAAAAACGTTTTCCTTTCCCCAATAACCTATGACTGATGATACTTTTGCTGAAATTCTCCAGTCATTCAATATTTTACAAAATTCTTCCAACAACACTTTACATACTTTAAACAATGCCCGCGATTTCGCGGGTGTGTTCTAGTATAATTAATAATTATAAGTTCCGCAAACATCAATATCTGTAGTACATATATAACTACTGTATGTCAAAACACAATACTAACATTTATCAATCTTTAATAATAGCAAACATGCTACACTCTGCCAATACATGTAGCAGCTTCTCTTATTTATGAAGATGAATGATAATTTTAATAAGTCAGACAACAATTTAGTAGCAATTCACCATTTAAAGAAAAATCATTGTTTCATATATATCATAAAGGCTATTCATGATTCATGTGTGAACTATAGGCCGCTATCTCGAACATTGTACATAAAATTGAGAAAGGAAATGGGGAATGTGTCAAAGCGACAACAACCCGACCATAGAGTTAACTGACTCACATAATTTACACAATAAGGCCACACCAATTTAATTCCATGTTCGACGGACCCGCCCGCACCTATTTTTTTCAAAGTAGAATTTTTTTATTTTTTTTATATTCCCGCTTCCCGCATCCGGAAATGTAATCGTGTCCATTTCCCGCACCGTTTTTTTGTAAAAATTATAAACAGATATTTGCACTTGTTTTTATAATCACAATCTAAAAACCTGTATTTATAACGATTTTAAACATATAAGCACCCAAGTACACTGTGTCAATGTCTGTGATAATATTTGATTCAGCATGAAACCCATTTATCCCAAATGGGAGTGCTCCAATATAATAGAAAACAGAAGAAAATACCTGTACAGAACAAAACATTGGTTTCCTTCCCCCTTACTTACATTCCCTATCAAAATATGTTCGTTGTTAGTAATAAACTTCAAAGAACTTCGGAAAGAAATGCCTTCAACTGCAATATGCTGGCGATACAAAACTATCCATACCCCCTGCATGTTTATGCACCTGTCTGATTGATTCAGGGGCCTGTCGTTCAGCAGTTAGATATCGTTGGTTGATGTTCATAAATATTATTTGGTATTTTCCCGTTTGTATATAATATATAAATTAGATCGTTGGTTTTCCTGTTCGAATTGTGTACACTTATAATTTTTGGGTCCCTTATAGCTTGCTGTTTGGTCTGGGTCAAAGCCCTGCCGTACGTACTATGACCTGTATTTGCTATTATCCCTCAGACAGAGCACATATGGGGTCACTTTACTGTTGTAAAAAGAAAAAAAAGAAATACCAAGGATTTGCATGCATAGTGTTACTATACAAATCCTTTGAAGAACTTAAAAAGAGGAGAAATACATCATATTTTAAACAACATTACTATTCTTAAAGAGGGGTCCATTTATTTTGAATAATATTAAAGTAAATGTGTTAACATGGCTTAAGTCTAGGAATATTACAAAATTCTTGGGCATGTTTTGACCATTTAATACCAGATAGATATATAGTTCTTTGGGAAAATATGAGTTCTTTTGTACTAAAAAGTTTTATTTACAAAAAAATATATTGCAACTTATATTGACCCCTCATAAAAAGAATATTTATAAAATTGAGGGGTTGTTCCCAACCTGATTATGACTTGGAAGGAGAATTGTCTCATTAATTGGCACACATACATATACCAAATCTAATTATTCAATTATTTATTGGTGAACGGGGAAAAATACTTCATAAATTAAAGAAATGCCAAAGTACAAGTGATAAATCAAGTTTTAATATTATCAAAACCTACTATTTTATGTTTACAAAAAAAAAATATAATCGCTCGCCTTTACTTTTGAAGCTTCGCCTCAAAAATTTGCAAAATAAATATTTTTTTATTAAAATTTTCAAATCGCTCGCTCGCCCCAATTTTTGGAGTCCAAAAATCCGTAGAACAAGAAATTAAATTGGTGTGGCCTAATAAATTATGTATTCACTCAGAAATGTGTTTAATCCTTATTACATTTTTATACCAATCATTTGTTATTTTAATCCCATAATTATAGCTTTCATTGAACTCCATGTCTTTAGGACAATACATTCAAATAAAAAAATGCACCTGCTTTATCTATAAAAAGATATATTTCGGAGTGAAGTATGACGTCCATTATTTCTGAACTAGTGCACATGTTTGTTTTGGGGCCATCTGAAGCACGCCTCCGGTGTGGGAATTTCTCGGTGCGTTGGTGGTCTTCGACTGTTTTCTGCTCTTTGGTCGGGTTCTTGTCTCTTTGACACAGTCCCCATTGTCATTTTCAATTTTAAAATGATATTGAACAATTAAAAACTATATAAAGCATGTATGTAACTCAAAATATGGGCACTTATATGTTGATTAACAAGGTCTATAATTTCAGTTTGACACCTTTAGACATACATTTGTAGATATATTTCAACTGTCACAAATCACCACTTCATCAAAAAATTCATCGCCCAATTTTTCAACATGTAAACAGTAAACTAAAAAAAATACTGAACTCCGAGGAAAATTCAAAACGGAAAGTTTGTATTCAAATGGCAAAATCAAAAGCTTGTATGGTTTCTTGTGTATTATTCGGAGTTTAGTTATAATGACGTCCATTATCACTGAACTAGTATAGATATTTGTTTAGGGGTCAGCTGAAGGACGTCTCCGGGTGCGGGAGTTTTCTTGTTGCATTGAAGACCGATCGGTGGCCTTCGGCTGTTTTCTGCTCTATAGTCGGGCTGTTGTCTCTTTGACACAATCCCCATTTCCATTCTCAATTGTATCATGCACATCAAACGATTGAATAACAACTGTCATATTCCTGACTTGGTACAAGCAGTTTCTAACGTAGAAAATGGTGGATTCAACCTGGTTTTATAGCTAGTTAAACCTCGCACTTGTATGACAGTCGCATAAAATACCATTATATTGACAACCATTTGTGAACAAAACACACAGACATAATACTAGGTTAAAATGTCAAAAATAGAGATACAGCAGTGAACATTGTGTTATTATCTTAATCACTATATAAACAAACAAATATGTAAGAAAAATACAAAACAAAATATAATAGACAACGCTCATTAGAAAACAGGAAAGAGATCAAAAGACAAGAATACAAAAAAAAAAAAAAATAAAATACCAAATGCACGATAACATGAAATGACGGGATGCATAAGAACAGAGCCACGCCATATGTAAAAAAGAAACACAAAAAGTTATATAGACAAAACGTATTAGCAAAAATGAAAGAAAAATATAAAAAATTAACATGACATAATGACGAGATGTATAAGTATAGATCGATAGAACAACGTCAAAATGGATACCATAAAAATTATACTAAGCAGTAACAGTAATTTCATCCCCTTCGTAATTCATGCATAAATAAATCTGGAAACTATATTAGAAAAAAGTTGCAAGTTTTACACAGTCCACCCTATGTAATTTATTCGTGGGGTGGGGTCTAGACAACGATACCAAAGGCCGATAACTGTAACCTCAGACCTGCTATCGTATGAAAGTAGTTTCGAAAACACATTCGTATATTTTTTTCCGTTTGCGAGTAGACCTTTACCTAGGCCTGAAACTTTTTTATGCTTCTAGTCAAAACCTTTAAGTTAATAAAATATAACCTACCTTAATACTCTGTATTCTTAGAAATGGTCTCGGTATGGACAGGTTGCTATTGCATTTTCACTATGATTTATTGTGTCACCGTTTGCAATATGGAAGTAAGTAAGACGCCAAGTATTGGCAGTTACGTCAGGATGTTAATTGTTCAATCAATCTTGAATCCTGCCATTACAAGCTTAGCAATTACATGATATATATTTCATATGATTAACCCATTGAATTTTATGACTACTTTACAAGAAAGTAATGAATTATTTATTAGCGAGAAAGTAAAATTATAATGCATATTACAGCTGCTTTTAGTTTAATTTGTATTGGTAGTTTACTGTCTCCAATCTTAATCTAGGATTCAGACTACGTTTTATTCCTCAGCAATATTAAATTTGGCTCTCGAATGTAACTTGTAAAAAGTATTCTAGAAGCGTGCTTAGTATTTTAGTTTCATATATTCAAATACTTTTAAAGGAAAGGAACAAAATAGAAAACAACACTGACAACTCAGAAGTCAAAAGGGGACAATTGTATTGAGAAATCATAAGAGGTACAATACTGTTACAAAAATAAGCACTACATAAACTTAAATAAAGAAAACGGAGAACATGTAAGTCAATTAAGATTTATGAATGGAAACGGGTAATGTTAAAGAGACAACAACCTGACCAAAGAGAATATAACAGCTGAAAGGCCACCGATTGGTCTTCAACATAGCCAGAAAATCCCGCACTCGGAGTCGGTCTTCAGATGGTCCCTTGACAAAAATGTGTACTACTTCAGCAGTAATGGACGTCACAAAGGTTAGATATACCATATTGACTGTGACGTTGTTTGATGTTATTGTTTGTCTTTTAGTCTTGTTCTTTTTTACTGTTTCGTTGCCTCTTTTAATTGGTCTTAGTGGATGATTGAAGTTGGCTTCTCGGTATATTCTTTCTCTGTGTATTATATGCTGTGTGAAAATCACCATATTTGCAATTTGATTCTAAAATAACTGATAAATCACGTTATATGAGTTCCTATTTTTTCAATATATTCCATGTAATAAACAGCGATGGTAATGTTTAATATCAGAAATATCAGCTTGAACTATTTCGATATTGTTTATCTTTATAAAAACAAGTTTTATGTTTCCAAATTCCTTTGATATCTGATTTACCAATTTTCATTAGATTTTCATCATCTTCATATAACAAGAAGTGTCTTATTTAATGAAATTCTATTGCCTTTGATCTTGTGCGATCCTTTGATGTTTTATATCCCTGATTTTAGGATGATCTGACATAACAGTAGAGTTTTTGTTCTATTATTCCATCAAGGATCAGCTTTGCTGGATCAGGAAATTTCCCGTTTTACAGCAAAGATTTTTGTTGAGTAAATTACAAGATTGGATTTCTAGTAGTATTATGTAACTTGTGGCTTAACGTTGATTCACCATATTTTGTCATGTGATGTTAAGCAAATATCAATCAATCAAACAATCGAATTGATTACTGATATGTTACATAGGAATTCGTTTTTTTAATGTCCAATAAAAATGCAACTGTTTTTTAACCAGACGAGTATACGTCAATGTCGTAATGACTATCATAACGTGAAAATCGGGCTAAGAAGGATAAAGGTACAGTTGTTTCATAGGAAGAACAGAGCAGTAAATCAGGTTAAATATGGCGTACACATATGCACATGTACCCCTATATTTTTAATGTTTGTCAAGTTTAAGCAATAATGCTCTCAATTATGAATTCACAAGAAAACGTTCTGGTAAATATTTACAATAGAAATAAAAAAAAAATAGAAATAAAAAACACATACTGTATAGTTGGCCAACAAGGGCATCCAAATGACAAACGGAAAACAATCCAAGCAAGAAAAAAACGGCCTAGTATATCATGTATATGTACAAAATAATGAAAAAAGAAACAATTATACACCACACAATAACGACTATCAACTAAATGAAATGCTACTGCTTCGGACAGACGCATATAGAATGTTGCAGGGTTAAACTAGTTTGTCGGTATCAAACACTCCTCTAATACGGGACAGTTATCTAACAGTACATCATACTTAAAACACACTAGAAAAATAAGTAGAAGACGTCAGATCGATAAAAAAAAACATGTATATTTCAAATAAAATTGAGAATGGAAATGGGGAATGTGTCAAAGAGACAACAACCCGACCAAATAAAAAACAACAGCAGAGGGTCACCAACAGGTCTTCAATGTAGCGAGAAATTCCCGCACCCGGAGGCGTCAAACTTTCTTTAAAATGAAAGATTGTTGATGAGAAACAGATTTTTTAAAATTAGTATCGCCAACGGTATTATTTAATTCTTAATTTTGTCCTGATTTTCTTGGAAAGAGTTACTTTTCTTTATTGCTCCCGCGTATCACTTTTGCCAATGAATGGTTCAATGACCAATCCATCTTCAACATATACATCAAGTATTAAAAGACTTAAAACACTGGCGTTTTATGCATGCATACATTGACACATTCCCCATTTCCTTTCTCAACTTTATATTTAAATTAACTTTTAATATAAGGTACATAAGGTCTTTCACGGCCGACTATACTGTAATGGTTTTTGTCATTGTTGAAGACCGTACAGTTGCCTTTAATTACTGACATCCACTTCATCTGAACCTTGGTGAGTAGTTAGATCATTGACAATCCGACCACTTCTCATTATCTTCATATATAGGTACAAAGTATTACCTTGCCGAATTTCTATGATATGCGATCAGTCTATAACTTTGTTTTAAAAGATAAATAGAGTAACTTGAAATGAATTATTTCTTTGTCAAGTATATTAACGTCTCGTTTGCCTTCACAATAGATAAATCCATAAAATTATTTGATGTTCTAATGTAAATCCAACAAATAAGACTATTTAACCACTTTCTCTTTAAATTTCACCGTATACATGTACATATCAAAATTGAAAAGTAAGATGGTTGCACATTTTGATTACAGTTAAGGGAGCTACCATTTGATTTTTATGTGGGGCTAGGATGAAAATTTTTGTTCTGCATTTTTTTTAGCTGTAATCTCTGTCCTGCCTTTTTATTTTTCACTCTGTTCGGTCCTGCCTTTTTTTTTTTTAGTTTATCCTGACTTTTTTTTACCTAAATTGTCGTCCTGACTTTTTTTTTTGCAAGTGTCTCATCCTGCCTTTTTTTTTTACTCAAAACTCCTGTCCTGCCTATTTTTTTCAAATTTCATCCTAGCCCCCCCCCATAAAAATCAAATGGTAGCTCCCAAAAGTATTTATTTTCCTACATTGTTCATTATCATGTGAAGTCCGACATTCAACCGATACACTTAATAATTTTGTGTAAAAATATAAGTCGAATTGTTGTGTAAGATAATATTGTCTAATTAGTCTAAGATTGTCAACTTTATTATAAATATTGGAATAATTTGTATAAATTTCATTTGATTCCATTAAAGCAATATCTCCTGCTACCATTGGTAAGATTTATGACATGGTAATGATGATGGATGCGTCACCTTTAACATTTCGGCGACGCAAGCCGATTAGACTTCCTTTCATCGTAAAGATGTTTGAATATAGATTGAAATCTTGTCATTATTCACTCCCCTGGATTGTCAAGTTGACGGTAAGAGGGCATATGGAATAATCACTTATATGCTGAATTACTCCATTTTTAGTTAAATATTCATGGAAAAAGTTATTGAAAATCTGTCTATAAAGTGCATTGGCCAATATATTATAGATTTATTAGTATGATGTAAGATTATTTGGGTTCGCTTTATTATGTCCAGTGGCAAATAGTTCATGCTAATATTTCATGGTTAGTCAAAACGGTTACTTACTTACTTACTTACGGGAGGACAGGTGCAAACAAATGCAGTCGATTTAAACGTTTAAATAGGTACCAACTTTCACCCTTAACCGACACGATATTGTAACATCACAACATAGAAAGTCACACTATAAAATGTCCAACGATATCTACTTTATTCATTCCGTATCAATGAACATTATATATTTTTTTTAAGTATCTAAACGTTTCCGTGTCCATGCTACCGATGATGGGTTCAAAATCATGTTCACTAGATTAAAGAAATGTGGTTTTTTAAAAGCGCTGACAGATTACATGTACAATGATAGTTCTAATAATGAAATCATTCATATTTTTCAAAATGATTGAACAAGTCGTCAATTTTGTACAAATGGTTGCATTTTGTAGTATTATCAACTGAATCTTAAAATCATTCAGATAGATCTATTTTAACTATATTATATCAACTAGCTAGGATGGGCAGGTGATTTGTTTCTACTGATTACAGAAATGATAAGGATCTTTTTTAACGCATGGAATATTTTCATGGTTAACGTACGCGCGACGGACAATTTTATTAAACAGTGCAAGAAGTTTTACTCTTATAAATTTCATATTACATATTTTATTGATATCTAAGCAAGTATAAAGACATTACTTTAAAACTTTGAAGTATCATGAAAACTTCTTTAAGAAACTGATATCTATAAACAATCGTCTATAGTTACGTGTCTCGTGTTTACATGACAATCGCGTAAAACTTAATTAAGTGTAACAACAAATGATAATTTGATTGATCGAGTGTGTTAACAGGTGTGTTAACATACGAACGAAAGCAAATGAAAATCAACAGTAAATATATACTTCTCCACAAAAACCATATGTTAAAATTGAGAATGGAAATAGGAAACGTACTAAAGTAAAGAGACAACAACCCGACCAATGTGTAGAACACAGCCGAAGGCTTTTAATGAGTCTTCAACACAGCGATAATATATAAATAACATATGAAATGATGTGGTATGATTGTCAATAGAACAATCCACCAGAAACACATGGTAGACTTAAAAGTAAGAAACTATGGGTACGACCTAAAGTTGTTAAATACCGGGTGTATAATGACATTAGTAGGATTTAGAGACCCAGATCCGAGAGGTAAAATATTCGTGTTATTCATGTTATGTTAGTTTTTAATATTTGAACATTCTTCTCTATGCATAATTAATGTATATTACAAATAACTAAAGACCGAAACACGTGTCATTTATCTATAACTATACTTAAATAGGAAATTAATAAGTGTTTTTACGATATCATTCATAGTGATCACTTTTTCGAGCTTGATATATATCCCTCGCCATACAAAAGTCATGTATCATATACAAAAATTCCCCGACCCTAAAAAACCAAACTGATGTCAACAAAAATGTCTCTAAATCCTTATTCTTGATCGTATGATTGACAACAAATTTAAGGGAACTAAATGTGATCCTCTTATCATCGACTTACTATTAATTATTGATATGACAGACACTTGCAGCCAAACGATATGGCAGACACTTGCAACCAAACGATATGGCAGACACTTGCAGCCAAACGATATGACAGACACACTTGCAGCCAAACGATATGGCAGACACTTGCAGACAAACGATATGACAGACACTTGCAGACAAACGATATGGCAGACACTTGCAAGACAAACGATATGGCAGACACTTGCAGACAAACGATATAGCAGACACTTGCAGACAAACGATATGGCAGACACTTGCAGCCAAACGATATGACAGACACTTGCAGACAAACGATATGGCAGACACTTGCAAGACAAGCGATATGGCAGACACTTGCAAGACAAGCGATATGGCAGACACTTGCAGACAGACGATATGGCAGACACTTGCAGCCAAACGATATGGCAGACACTTGCAGACAAACAATATGACAGACACTTGCAGACAAACGATATGGCAGACACTTGCAGCTGTTTGATCATGTTGTTGTCTCTTTGATACATTCACCGTTTCCCAAAACAGTTAATTAGTGCAATATTTTTTTCCGGTTTTTGTTTTTTTTTTAATTTTTTTTTTAATTTTAACCATATTCTATTGATAACACGTGTTATATCAACAGTTTCCGGGTTTACTACCGGATATGATGAAATCCAAGGAATTACCATATTCCTATACCTAGTTATTAATGAGAGTGATCTATCAAAGAGAAATGAGCTTTTGTTATATTACTTAGATGTCGACAATAAAAAATCAACGTAAAGCCCCAGTCCCACTAGAGCACGATCGCACTACGCTCACCGCGATCTAAACTAAATTCAAATCGTGTTGAGCTCGCAGCATGAGCGGCATGAAAATGTAAATTCTCGTTTCAATAACGCTGCTAATACGTCCTCATTTCGCTTTTACAACTATCCCGCTATGAATATACCACGTTCTCACCACGCTTATTCTGCGACCTCACTACGATTGTCACGATCTTTCTACGCTCATTACGACCCTACCACGATCTATCCGATTGCAACACGATCTTATAACGCTTCTTCTACGATTATAGCACGTTCTTACCACGATTATACTACGTTGATACCGCGATCTTACCATCAATAAAGTCGACATCAATAAAGTCGACATCATTTTCAATATAAATACTGTATCATTGAATTTCCTTCTATTTTTCATTGATTCGTAGAGTTTCTAGGAAACAACGGAGTCATGCAACCATAATCTATGTAAGGGTAAGGGTAGAGGTAGAGGCAGAGGGAGATCTGATAGTAACGAATCATGTTCCAGAAGATATACATGTATGTCGGACCGACAAATCCAACCTGAATCACAACTCATTGCTGGTCCATCAAGATAAAATGACGATGCTTTAGTAGACGATAGTAGGGATGACACAGATGTGTCAAGAATGATTGAGACGTTGGAGATAAAGGACTAGAGGTTCAAATAACATACAGACATACAAAAACTGGAGGGATTTTATAAATGGTATATGACAATGCGCATGATGATCGTAGTTTGAACGTGGTCGGGTTGTAAGAACAGCGTGATGAGGACGGCATGGGCGTGATAAAAGCGTACTATATTGGTCTTGAACAGCGTGGTATAAGCGTGGTATAAACGTGGTCATAGTGGAAGCGGTAAGAACGTGATGGTCGTAGTAATGTCGTAGTAAAGTCGCTGTGAGATCGTAGCACAATCTCCACGATTAGAATTGCGCTTTCGCTACGCTGTCGTTATGATTGTACAGCAACCTTTGCGATCTTACCAGGATCTTACTGCGCTCTCACTTCGCTTCTGTTACGACCTGATTTCGCCATGGCCGCATCACGATTGTTTTGAACATGCTCGGCAGGCTCACTTTTTTAACAGATCGTAGTTCGATCGTGGCCTAGTGGGACTGCAGTATAACCGAATGCCATAAATTGAATCACGTCTTTTAACATAATCTTGTACATTGTTTATATCTGTTCGTGAACGGTACCAAGTCAGGAATATGGTAGTTTTTATCGAACAGTCCGTTTTAGTGTATGTTGGCGTTTGTTTTTGTAGTAGTTTAGTGTTTCTGTTTTTCCTGTAGTTTCCTCTTATAGTTGATGTGTTCCCCCCAGTTTTGGATTGTGAGCTTGACTAGTAAATCGATTTATGACTACTTAACAGTGGTATGCTTTGTTAATACACACCAGAGAAAGTAATAGGTTAAATAAATGCTTAACGACTTGCAGTTTAGACGTTTACGGTTCCTTTAATTGATTGACTTAATTGTGAAACCTTGATGTAACACATTTATCGCGTAAATCATAATAGAACTTACACAACGCATATAAACATCAACAGTGAAAACCTTCTTATCTTGTTAGTAAATGTTCTATCATGTTAACAATCGATTAATTCTTTGACGTTATGTTAATTAGTGATATTACCTTTTGTCTAAAAGTACACTTGACCTTTCGACCAAGAAGATAAAACATAAAGATTAAAGTACAATACATAATAATCATTAGTGGAATTAGTATCTGTATTGCTATTATTATTTCTGTATGCTACAGAAAGTACGAATGTCAGTATGGTATCCATTTAAAATTTATATACAATATCTTGAACAAACACTCTTCAGTGAAGTATTTCTTTTTTAGAATGGTTAATAAAAGTTTTCGAATGATTTTTAAAACAGAGGTGAAAATACCGAAAGCATATTTATACTCATAAGTCGAAAGTTAACTGACAAAACCATGGCAAAAACAAAAAAGAAAAGGATAAACAAAAAAGCTGTATTTAGTTATCAAAGGTACCTGGACTATAATTTAATACGCAAGGCTTGCGTTTCGTCTTCACAAGACTCATCAGTGACGCTCAGATCAAAATAGTTATTAAGCCAAACAAGTACAAAGTCGAAGAGCATTGAGGACCCAAAATTAAAAAAATGACCCAAATAGGGCTAAGATAATCTATTCCTGGGATAGGAAAATCCTCAGTTTTTCGAAAAATTCAAAGTTTGTAACAGGAAATTTAAAACTGACCATATAATTGATATTCATGTCAACACCGAAGTGTTGACTACTGGGATAATGATACCCTAGGGGATGAAACGTTCACCAGCAGTGGCATCGACCCAGTGGTGTAATGAGTTATCAAAGGTACGTGGACTTCTGGGATGGTGATACCCTCGGGGATGAAACGTTCACCAGCAGTGGCATCGACCCAGTGGTGTAATGAGTTATCAAAGGTAAACAAAACATAACATAGACAAACTATAAACGTCTCAACCTCACCCCACCAAAAACCACCACCCAGGGAAAAACTATAAACGTAGCAACCTCACCAACACCAAAACCACCATCCAGGGAAAAACTATAAACGTCTCAACCTCACCCACATCAAAAACAAACATCCAGGGTATATTTCATGTACCATGTGCGGGTAAGCAGATCCTGAAACAATTGGATGTAACCTTCAACTTATAATCTACACTGATTTTCTGTACATATGATACTTCCTTGAATAGTGTGGTCTACTATTCACTCAAATATTTATATATTTTTCAAATTATCACACTTTCACCATTATAAAAAATGAGTATACAAGTATCGTCTTTAAGTTTAGAATAGTATCGAAGGGAGTTAAATCAAATTCCAATTTTGTTTCTTCGGAAACGCATCTAAAATTATTTCTAATTCATATGCAAAATTTATTGGATAATCCTAATATGATACACTATGTCTTTGAACTTTTTATTCTTCCATTTACTCAGATAGGATCAATGATTGAAGGACACGGAAGATTACGGAGCATTCGACGTTTGTATAGGCTCTACAACTATTTTTTCAACTCGGTCCGAAACTGTACAGTAAAATGTCACAGAACATTAAAAATAATGATTTTGACATTTTTAGAACATTTTTCCGGATTCTATGCATAAGTACCATTATTTGTTCAATACCAAACACAAATAAAACATTTAAGAGCTAATAAAAACCAAAAAACTTTAAAAGACAAGCCAAATCTGACACAGGGGAACTTAATTATGCAAGACAGAGATAAACATAAAGCTGAAGTCTGTTATACCTTAGATTAGTTTGGAAATGTATTCTTTAAAACAGATTTTTGTAGCTCATCTCTCAGTTATTATCAATTTCTTTTTTATGGTATGAAATTTTTTTGTACAATAATCATGACAAACACAGAATGGCTCTAGTTCACTGCAATACTATACATATAAAAGGATACAGATATCTCAATTTAATTTAAGTCAATTCGTTCTGTTCTGGCCATATTAACGGGCAAAATGACAACATCTGGTCATTGAATCGTTTGTTTGTTTTGTTCACACATCGTTGTCAATATGATGGAATTGTATGCGACTATCATAAAAGTGAGAGGTATAGCTAGTTAAAACATCAGACTTAATTCAACATTTTCTACATAAGAAAAGTACTATGACAGTTTTTAGCCATTCATTTGATGTCTTTTAGCCTTTAATTTTGCCATTTGATAAGGGACTTTATCTTGGAGTTAACTATTTTTATGATTTTACTTTTTAAATGCTTCTAACGGATAGATAGTTACCTATATTAGTTGAACCAAGCGAAATATATCTGACACACTTTTGCCTTAATCGCAAACATTTAAATTGCTTCATGTCTAATCTAATGTTCTACATTATCGATTGCCAAAATTGTTCTAGGTATGTGTTAACTATCTCTACTTAACTTGCGAAGAATTATCACTTATAAAAGAAAAAAAAAAACATAATGAAAAACAACAAGATACAAAAATGCCTAACTCCCGGTAAATTCAGAAGTAAGTAGTAAAACAAACCTGACAAATAAAAATAATTACTATATCAACTAACAGAATGAATAGACAACATCTGTCATACTAATGCATAAGTATAGGTATTGTTAGAGGAAAACGGCGGACTGAACTCATTTTGATAGCTAGCTAAGTCTCCCAAATGCATATCAGTTATTTATAGTTACATTGTTATATACAAAATCGGTAAGCAGCCAAAACAGATATAGTTTGCTACTTTGACCATTATTTGGTTCAAGCAGTCAAAAACTGTTTTATTTACATTTTTTGGTTTCATCACAATTGAAGTAGTAATAAACCAACATAAAAATCAATTTTACATACTTTTCTCATACAAGTTACTGTTTTTTATATTCCTTTTGAAAAATACATACATGTAACTAATATGAGCTTTGAAACATGGTAAAATGGAGAAAGGAGTCAATATTAATTAAAGTCATAAGAAACAATTATAGGAATTAAAAGATAAATAACAGAGGCAGCAGCAGCAGTATACCGGTGTTTTAAATCATATATGATTGAAAGAAAAACAAATCCGGGTTACAAACTTAAACCGAGGGAAACACAGCAACTGTAAGAGCAAAACAAAGGAAATAAGGACCACTAAAGAGCAACAAAAACAAACTATATATATAGAATGAAACTATTTGATAGCAACTGCCATATTCATGACTTGGTAAAGGATATGTTAAGATAACAAACGAAATGTCATGTCTCAAAGGCTAAGACGACGTTTTATCGCTTAATGTTTTGGTTTAATGCAATGACCACCAACGAAGACTATGCACCATAATGATACCATGTAAACATTAAGTTAAATATTGCTCCTTATTGAAAAAAGAGTTGGAAAATAAAGAAATTAATACTGTTTGTAATACATTGCATTTTAGTGCCTAATATGAACAAAGTACTTCACGAGCATATTTTTGTTTGTTGCTTCATTTCCTATATTTTCTGTTGTAATTGAAAATGAAAATTGAGAATGAGACATCCCGATCATAGACAAGAAAACAGCACAAGGCCAACAATGTGTCTTCAACACAGCGAGTTAATTTCGCAATTTAAAATAGTTATCAATAAATAACTGCAAACTTTGGCATAGATCGAGTAAGATTTGTGTAAACCATCAGCTTGCTGATTGGTGTGAGCGTGCAAGGCTCAATTTTGAAGACCGTAATTTAACCTTTAATGTTTTACATTTTCAAATTATGACTTGTTGGCATAACACATCGCCTTATATCTATATATATTTAATCTATATTGATTTCGGGAAAGTAAATCTAATCTATGTTTGTTTTTAATTCTTTGTGAAGTATCCTTGCTTCTATCATACGTGGAGGAAAAAGACAACAGACAACTTAAAATAAGTTAAAGATAGTCAGGACAGAGTAAAATAATTTGATGTAAGCCAAACAAAATATACAGAAAGGTGGTTCGCTTCAATATACTTATGTTTATAAACAGAAAGAACACTGTATCAAACAAAATTAACTAACGGATAATAGCAGTGTTTGCAAGTTATGTATACAACTGATTGGTAATAACGAAAATGTGTAATATTTAGATTGCAGTAATACGCTGCAATACGTTAACAGTTTATACAATTATAACCATTACCTCGTAATTTATTCAACGTTAAAGTAATTTTTCGACATAAGCTTGTAGATTGTAGTACATGTAATACACTGCAATGCGCCAACAGTTGATGCAATTACAACCATTACCCTATAATACATTCACCTAATAGGTTAGCAATATCTCTACAAAAGAGTCATTTTTAGACAACGACCTGGGTATTGTCTGAATTCTGGATTCATTCAAAGTCATAAAAATATATTTAAGTCGTCTCAATTTTAGTAAAGGGTGTAAATGTCGATTTTAAAAGCTCACTACAGCTTATGTTACTTTGTTTACTATGTATCGAAAAGAAAAGAAAAAAACAATGATTTGATTTGACTTTGATGGAAAATACAAACATTTGTAAAAACAAACACGTTTTCTTTTAGTATGTTGAATGCATGCATATAGCTTTTACCTATAAAACAATAGTTAATTAAAACCCCGAATTAGATCAAAATTTAGATTGGTGTTTTTACTCTATCAGCATTATACAGCTTTATAATCATCAATAAGAGTGCCAGTGAATTTACATTGAAATTGGTTAATGCAACATTTCATGACGAAATTTGGTCATATATGATAGATATTTTTATAATTCAAATTGAACATATCGTTCATTTTATTACCAGTTTCAATGGATTAAATGGGACAAATGATAACTGCTTTGATTTACGCATAGACTTTAGTGTGCTTCATTTATTCGTGAATAAGGCCAGGTTTTAATACTCGATGAACCTTCCGAAGGTTTTTGTGTGGTTTAAGATACTATTTTAAACGTCCGTCCGATTTACTATTGTGGGGATTCACATGTTTGTGATACAAATATAGCAGCTGACGTGTACCCGGTCAATATTTTTTAGTCTCACTCATTTTGGAGTTTATTCCATTCCCTCAATTCTTAAATCACTTTGACCTTATCCTTTTTAGTCAATTTAAGGGATCAGAGCAAGTGAATAATTTATTATCAATGTTTATTAGCTTAATTTGACAAAATTGAACTATTATTTCACTTTTTCGCTTTCATTAATGATTGAACATAAAAACTTACTTTTCATTTTGTTATATATCAGGTAAAATTTAACACCTTGTTCTCAGTTGAAAATGAAATCACACGTATTCTTACCGGTACAGAAAGGAACTGTGATGATAAAACAAACGTTGGCCCGTAATGTGTATTACGAACTCGTGCAATATCTTTCAATTTAACAACCAGAACACACATGCATACGATTAGTTAACACTCAATAGAGAAAAAAATTCGAAACATTTCAGAGGTTTCTACGGAATTGAACGTATATATTGTAATTGAAATGTTCTGGTAGAAGAAATACATGTTAAACATATTTAATCGACCATTTATACATATGCTTCACAAATTTGTAGGCTGACTTCAATACGTAAATATAAAAAGAATGTCTCATGGAATATATTACGTATTTTTGTAAACGGATATAGAATGCAGTATCGTTTAACACTTGACGTGACACAAATCTATAAACACAATATCTTACCTTAGGAAAATTGATCACTTTTCGTTTAAAGGTTTTCACAACAAAACTATTGTTTGAGATGACTGACTTTATAAATTATGTTACAATTACATGTATTGCCAACTTTGGAGAAACTGATAATTTGTTGTTTAAGTATATGTCGAAGATTTTGAAATTGTCGTTTATTGTTCTATTTTTTCCACAATGTATATGACAACATTGAAACATATTTGTATTATCAATCTCCAGCTAAAGAAAGTGAAATAATGTTTTAGTATGGTTATACTAAAAGAAGATGGGGTATGATTGCCAATGAGACAGCTCTCCACAATAGACCAAAATGACACAAAAAAATTAATCACCGTATATAGATAAAAAGCGATCACATTGCAATTGATGAGATATATAGGCATGTATAAATTTTTATGAAACCCGACGTTCAAAGTGCTTTTTCTATACTGAAAAGTACAAGTATTATTACCTTCAATATTCATGAAAATCAATATTCGCAAAACATATGTTTGCTCAATTTGGCAGTTAACTAAACGTACATTTACCTTTTCATCAAATGAATTCAGAAATGAAAATGACTTACCAAGTATTCGTTCCATCGGTGCATTTTACGGTCTTCATAGAATCAGTGGTTTCCGGCTCTGGATTAAGCATGTTTATGCTCCAGTACCTGTAAGGAAGTTAAAATATCCTTTAGGTCGGTGAAATGTTTTACATGATGGATATCCGTTGAAGCGTATAATGTATTCAGGTGACACAACATATGCTGCAGCTTTGGCAGGTATTGATTAATGCACTTTAAGAATCTCATAAGATTTTTTTGGTTGAATTTTAGTGGGGAAAAATCACATGTATATAACAGCTTCAAGTACAGAGAGTGAGTGAGGAATTGTTTCGTCCGTTTAAGTGCAATGAACGTATTGCTTTGGTTTTTGTTTAGATGACGCAAAAAATCATAATGAATTTCCTCTGGTATGAGGTGAAGGAGCAAACATGTAAACTGTTTTATCTCAGACCAATTTCCATACTTCATCAAGTCTAGTTTCTTCTATAGTTAATTACCCAATTTCACTAACTAAATAATTTAACTTTTATTATTCCACAAACAATAAAATAGAATAATATAGCAAGGAAAATGAATAAACTGTCAAGTTAAATTAACAATTTTAAAACTGTTAATGTCACTGCTCAAAATTATTAAAGTTTCAAATTACTGTACAAATAGATTGACTTCATGCAACGATTTAACATGAAGTTTCATCGGATATTTGACACGATGGGTGGTGAACAATTAACTACGATGCAAACTTTAATTGAATATTCTTGATTGTAATATAACATGAGTTTTCCTATTACAGACCTTTAATCGACATAACACAACTAGCTAGTTCAGATAAGTTCTTCCAATATGTGATCTTCATATATGTAATGACGATTTAAAGTTCCATGGCTCATTGCTGTTGGAATTGTTACGTAATTTGCATTTTAATTCTTAATTTATAATGACGATAAGCGTGAATAATAAATGACCCATAGCTATGCACTTTATTAGATGCTTTGCATTCTGTATCAGTTTTACGAGTTCTTGAATGTTTAACTTCCGGCGGATATGTTTCTATATGTCATATTTCACTCAACTGCATTGTAACTTTAGTGATGCATTTAATAAATGAAATCTGCTAAATAAATTCAATGCAAACGTATTTCCTAAATTAAACGTTCCTCTATTTGACATTAACTATTCAGAAACTTTAAGATATCATTCGAACAATGGTATACTACTGTTGCCTTCATTCAATAAAGTAGAAAGACAACAGAATAATTTGCAACAATAACATAGGGTCATGCGACATGTTTTAGGGCGTTAACAAACCATTGTGTTTAACGGGAGATTTGCATTAAACAGAATATCTTTGTATTGACTGATATTGAATTTTTATAGTTATGTTCACGATATATGTTTATATATTTGCTAAATTATAAAAAAAAAAAGTAAATGCTACATTTTCTTTTTCTGACTCTACAATTAAACTTTTATCACCAGATTAAACATTATGACGTTATATAAATAAACCTCCGTATATACAAATCTATCGCTATATCAATAAATACACAGTGAGTTAAAATTGGTTAAATTATACATGTTTCCGAAAGAAAATTATAATCAGATACGAAACGACTGTCCGTACTGCTATAGTATTTCTCATTTAAGGAATAGACAGAAAAAATATTACAGTCATTTCTGATAATTAAAATCTAAATTCCATTTTAAACGGTAGAAAACCTTGAAAAAACGTTAATGACGTCACGGTCACATGACTAAATTATGTCTATGGGCTCATAACAAAATAACATCAGCCAATCAAAAGACGTGTTACATCCAAAATTAAATTATTTATCAATAAAATTAAAAAAAATGACAGCTACTCAACATTGTGTTTCTAAACAAAAGGCTTATTTCGAAAAGTCTTAGATTGAAATATTTTTTATTCTCATATGTAGATCAGTCTCTGCTTACCCTTTTACATACTTTATTTTAAAGGAGTGGCAACAATACAAACTGGACAACAACTAATCATTCGAAAAAAAAAAATAAACTGACAACGCCATGGAAAAACAAATTGCATGACATACCTCCAATAAAAAGTTACAATTTCATTATCTAAATTATTCATCGGAATTATATCTTTATACTTTTGCATCAAAGATACTACTCCAAATTATTTAGACATGATAAAACAATCCACAGAAGAGGTAGATACTCTGTATGTTTTAAATATCAGGATACGAACTAAAGATGTTTTCGTGTTTTCTGTCTATTTGTATTGATAATGATATTTGTCTTATTATCTAAGTGTTATATTGTTTGTTCCGTAATATATCCTTGCCATAATGCAATAATTACTTTTCTGTGTCCCTTTGAACTACATACTCATTAACGTCAATAAGTTTACTTATTCTTTAATCTTTCTCTACTTTACGTAACTTATGACACCTTTTATATATTCAAGTGTTTTCGTTCTACGCATGTTTACTTAACTTAAAATTTGATACTGTAGATATATTAGCATTTTTGTAATATTTTAGACAAAATGTTTGTTATAAGAGTGAGAATGAAAAGTGAATTGAGTGGCCAAAGCGTTTCATCAGCTTTGAGAGAGTTTATGTTGACCATATAGGAGAGGTGCATGTACAGTGTCTATCGTAGGTTGATTTAAGGAAAATGCTGTTTCATTCTAATTTTAAAATCCCTTAAGGTAACTCGTATCTTATATTATCAGAGCTACTGCACAATGAACAATGAAGTACAACTTCCACTAGTTAAGTATCGAAATCTATAATATTTACTCTAAAGTAACAGTAACCTAATACTTATTGATCAAGTTAACTATTGATGACTTTAACGGTTCATTCAAAAAAATCATCAAGGTTGTTTCTTTCATCTTTCTCCAAGATACTACAGTGATTGATTTACTCGAAAGAGAACTGTTTATTGCAATGAAAATGCGAACGTAGATACAAGTATCTTGTCGTGGGTAGGGATAAATCCTACTTTGTAAATAATCACTGTGGTTCAAACCAAAAATTCTCTGAAACTGACATAACAAGATATAATTGATTTCTTGATTAACAACATATTTTTTACGTTTGAAGGACGTGTTTTTCAAAAGACTGTCGGAATTCCAATGGGAACCAATTGTGCCCCTATTCTTGTCGACTTGTTTCTTTATTACTAGGAGGTTGACTTTATACAGGAACTTCTTAGGAATAAAAGATTAGCTATATCCTTTAACTTTTTGTTCCGCTATATAGATGATGTTCTCTCGCTAAATAATACAAGATTTGGTAACTATGTTGAACGAACTATTCCATCGAACTGGAGATAAAGAATACTACAGATACAGCTAGGTCTGCCTCATATCTTGACTTAAATCTAGAAATTAACAGTGAGGGTTGGTTGAAAACAAAAATTTACGAAAAAAGAGATGATTCGAGCGTCCCAATTGTGAAATTTCCATTTCTAAGAAGCATTATTCCAGCAGCGCCTGCATACGGAGTATATCTCGCAATTGATACGATATTCCCGGGAGTGTATTTCCTATCAAGATTTCCTTGGTAGAGGATTGTTACTCACAATGAAGCTTTTAAACCAAGGGTTCCAAATGGTGAAGTTGAAATCATCCCTTCGTAAATTTTACGGACGCCATCACGAGTTGGTTGACCATTATGGGATAACCGTTTCACAGAGTATATCGGATATGATCCTAATGTCTTAACTAAAATCTCTTCCCTTTTCACCAATGTGACCTACCGAATAAGACTATTCATCGGATTTGTAATAATATAAGCAACACACGAGTGCCACATTTTGGAGTAGGAATAATGTGGTCATTTTTATAAATTTCTTGTTTACAAAGCTTTAAATTTTTCGAAAAACGAAGGATTTTCTTATCCCAGGCATAGATTACCTTAGCTGTATTTGGCACAACTTTTTGGAATTTTGAATCCTCAATGCTCTTCAACTTTGTACTTGCTTGGCTTTATAAATATTTTGATATGAGCGTCACTGATGAGTCTAATGTAGACGAAACGCGCGTCTGGCGTACTAAATTATAATCCTGGTACCTTTGATAACTATTTACACCACTAGGTTGATGCCACTGCTGCTGGACGTTTCGTCCCCGAGGGTATCGACAGCCCAGTAGTCAACATTTCGGTGTTGACATGAATATCAATAATGTGGTCATTTTTATAAATTTCCTGTTTACAAAGCCTTAAATTTTTCGAAAAACTAAGGATTTTCTTATCCCAGACAGATTACCTTAGCCGTATTTGGCACAACTTTTAGGAATTTTGGATCCTCAATGCTCTTCAACTTTGTACTTGTTTGGCTTTATAAATATTTTGATATGAGCGTCACTGATGAGTCTTATGTAGACGAAACGCGCGTGTGGCGTACTAAATTATAATCCTGGTACCTTTAACTATCAGATTACCCTTCCTGAGCACCTGCAATCACCCAAACTGTTTGGTGGGGTTCGTGTTGCTTAGTCTTTAGTTTTATATGTTGTGTCTTGTGTACTGTTATTTGTCTGTTTGTCTTTTTATTTTTAGCCATGGCGTTGTCAGTTTGTTTTCTATCCATGAATTTGGCTCTCCCTCTTGTATTTTTCGTCCCTCTTTTAAAGCCGAATTCCGAATAGAAACTTGATGTAATCTCTTCGACAGTTTTATATTCGCCATTACGAATATGTTAACCGTTATAAAATACTTGTTTCACATATCACGAAAGATATGACCTAATAGTTGTAACCACAACTCTTTTTTTCTAGGATGTGGCATCACAACTTTTTTCTCTAATTTTTACCTGTATGAACAACAATAGTTATCAAATGTACCAGGCTTATAATTCGATACGCCAGACACGCGTTTCGTCTACATAAGACTAATCAGTGACGCTCGGATCAAAATAGTGGGAAAACCAAAACAAGTACAAAGTTGAAGAGCATTGAGGACCCATATGTCCAAAAAGTTGTGCCAAAACAGCTTAGGTAGTCTATGCCTCGTTTAAGGAAATCATTAGTATTTCGATTTAATACATACTTTTCCGAACAGTAAATTCATAAAAAAAGAACTAAATAATGGATATTTATGTCAACACCGAAGTGCTGACTACTGGGCTGGTGATACCATTGGGGACAAAACGTCCAACAGCAGTGGAAACAACCTAGTAGTGTAAATAGTTATCAAAGGTATATAAAACAAGAGATGTGTAAAATAAGTAGCAGTATCTGTTTACCCTTTTGAGGCCAGCTGAGATCACATCGGTCATTTAATTAGTTTGTCTTGATAAGTCTTTGTGTCGTCGATTAATGATTTTGATGATCACCTGAGATCACATCGGTCATTGTGTTTGTGTTGATAAGTCTTTATGTCGTCGACTAGTGATTTTGATGATCACATGAGATCACATCGGTCATTTAATTAGTTTGTGTTGATAAGTCTTTATGACTAATAATTTTGATTATCACTTTGATATCTGTCTATGTTTCTGTTATAATAAGCTAGTGACACAACAGGTTACCAATACAAGTTTTCGCTAGAAAATTGGACCTCGCTCATTGTTGAAGGCCGTACTGTGACCTTTAGTTGTTAATTATGAGTCATTTGGTCCCTTGTGCAAAGTTGTTCTATTGGCAATCAAACCCCATTTTCTTTTTATATATAAAAATACTAGTATTCGTGCAGTATTTTGTTATTTAACTTTTTATTCCGTTTTTTTGCTCGGTTTGATTCCCTCGGTTATGTTTTTGGCGTAGTCGATTTTTAAATATTTAAATCGGTATCAAGTCATTTTGATTGTATAGGTGAAATAACATGTTCATGAATGGTCACTTAACATGGACACCTTTGAGAATAGCATCTTTATAGTTTACCTTGGTTGTAATAAGTAAAACTAAAATATCTCTTAAAAAGGTTTCCTGAACGATCAATAATTTTAGCTCATTTTGTTTCTCGCATAATGCTACTCTGACTTATTGATTCAATCTTATTAAATTCTAGATGTTTTTGATTTTATAATGTACATCATTTATGTAATACCTTCTAAATATATTTAGGCTATTCAACAATATTCCCAAACAATCAGTTTATGTTGGTCAAATGTCATGGACTTTTCACTTTTTGAATTTGGATATTGCATATTTTATGAATACTTGTTCAAAAGTAATTATTTAGACGCATATAAACGTTGTTCACGATGGTCAAACGTGAAGAAGAAGGACCACGTAGCTATAGCGCAAATGAGCAATTTTGATAAAATAACTGTCGAAAAAAGTTTAGAAATATCAAATTTGTAAGCTATATATAAGATTTCATATTAATAATTAAGCAAATAGTAATGTAATGGCAGTACAAATACAACATAAAAAAATGCGGACAAAACGTGAAAAAATATTAATAAGTGGAACTCCAAAGTGAATTCAGAGACGATAAGTCCATAAAAAATCAAAAGTGAAACCATCAGATTTGATATACTCATCGTCAAATGAATAAGAATATTCTAAATGCTTACCTGTTTGTAACATGATAAATCGATCTCCTTTGTACAAGACATTCTTGTTACGTATACATTAATTGATGAAATCATGACTCTTTATATTAACAGCAAAGAACAATACAAAACCTCTCTTGGTTTATGATTATACCAGTATCATTTCCACAGAAAACAATTACATGTACCATAAAAGAGTCTGACTATGTTAACTAAATTAGATCACATTCCGGTAGATATCAGGATTATGTCTTAGCGTACTTTTGATATACAGATACAGGGGTTAAATACACATAGTTTTTAATGAATAATTTGTGTTTTAAATTGTTGGACTTTTTCTTTCAGTTTTATCTATCCTTACAGTTACGCTGTCATCGACATACAATATGTTACTTTTACTTTCCGTTTTGAATTTGCCTCTGAGTTCAGTATTTTTGTGTTAAATGTTTTCATACTTATTTTAATAGTACAGATTTACATTTATTTTTATATACCTTTGACTTTGAGACGAAGAACAGAGCTGTTTCTTTGCTTTTTGTTTGTGTTTATTGCTCATGTTGCTGATTTTGTGTCATGGATGGCCAATAATATCCTTTGTTTTTTTCCATCGACTGTCCTATATTTTTCGTATCTGTTTTGGTAATTGAAAATCCGTTCTAATTCATTGCAAATTATGGTAAAGGATCGGAGTTTTTGATTCTAGATATTAAGTGTATTATAAATTCCTACTGTAAATATGTATATAGTTATATAAACCTGATAAAACAGGGACGAAAGATACAAGAGGTACAGTCAAACTCGTAAATCGAAAATAAACCGATAACGCCATGGCTAAAAATGAAAAAGACAAACAGACAAACAAAAGTACACATGACACAACATAGAAAACTAAAGAATAAGCAATAGAGAAAAATAATAACAGGTAGAGGAAAATCACCAGGGCAGCATGCTGTGTAATATCATAATGTGTCAAATTCGCCTTTTTTCTACACTAAACTCGTGAATGAACCTCAAATCATACTTTTAAATATAAAATCAATAACGTTTAAAGTTCAAAGACATCTGTACCTTTTAGTCGAAACATATATTGCTTTGTAATATTTAAAGTAAAAGGAAAAGAAAATGTACACAAAATGACTGCAACAATTGTTTTTACCGGCAAGACTTCGTGGCTGGTAATACAATCGGGAACATAACGTTTAAATTGGATTGGGATCAACCTAATACATATTAAATCGCATTGAAATGCCCGTATTATATTTTGGAACACCAAGTATCTAAAATGTTGTGCAACACAAAAAGCTAAAACCGAAGTAGCTGACAAGTAAAGAATATATATATATCATCAAAATAAATAGTCCGTTTGTAATTAAAAAGTACAATAACCTTTTGTTATAACATGCTATATTCTATCTAGTGAGTAAGTTCAAATTATCTAATTTTCAGAGTACACAACTAACAAAAGCAGACAGTGCCTCTACTATGAGCACCTTGGTGTCATATAAACAGACTATTTGATAGCAAATGCCATATTCCAGACGTTGTACAGGACATTGTAAGAAACAAAATAGATGGGGGAGGTGAACCGTGGTTTTATAACTAGCGCAACCACCCTCTTATACGACAATGTAAAAACGTGACAGGAATACAGTAAAAATAAATTTACAAACACTCAAATTCTCAGAATATCATTTAATAGTTGATTACAACAGGTACCAATGATATGATTTAATACGCAGACTCGCGTTTCATCTACAAAAAACTCATCAGTGCATTCAGGTCAAAATGGTTATAAAGCCAAAGAAGTACAAAGTTGAAGAGCATTAAGGACCCAATGTTCCAAAAATTTATGCCAAATACGGCTAAGGAAATTTATTCCTGGTATAAGAAAATCGAAAAATTTATAAAGGAAACTGCAAAATTCCAACGGACACTTCCTGAATCTACGACAGTACACACAATCACGTTTAAATGATGTATAAACTCTGCGTCACACGAATGTATAAGTACTATAGTTTCTATGGTAGGCATTCTTTGTTGGGCTAACTATTCTGTAAGCATCACTTCAATTGTACGCAAAACTCGTTTATGTAGGTGGCATTGATTAAACGTGTAATTTTTAATTCATGTGATGTTTATATCAATTTTAAAAAATGTATTTATTGCAAAATTTATTTAAAATTAAAATATCGATTTGAGAACTATTGGCACTAAAAGATTTATCAGGTTTTGCATTTTCAATGCTTCTTTCAGATTTCAACTTTTAGAAAAATTAGATACAGAAAGTAATTTCGACAAATATTCTGGAATGAAATGATTTATTGGTATTTTCTATAGACAATTAACCAATAAAAGAGTAATCTGTACGAATCAAGATTCACCACAAGATCTGAAAGTGTCATTTAAAGACATTTGTGCACTGCTAGTATAATCAGCTTAACAAAATAATCTCTACGTATTTACATTTTCAATCCTAGCTATATTGTTATGGTATTTTGCAAAATACAGATAAAATATGCAACATGGAATTACCTTCAATTTTGCAAATCATTTGATCACTTTACTAAAACAAGTAGCCTCTATTATAACTATATAATGAAATATTATAATGTTTGAATGATAAGTCGGGTACATTTTGGTTAGTTTCTTTGATATAATTAGTTAACTTTGGCGTATCACATTATAAGCCTGGTAACTTTAATAATTATCTACACCACTGGGTCAATGCTACTGCTGGTGGGCGTTTCGTACCCGAGGGTATCTGCAGCCCAATAGTAGGAAATACTAAGGATTAATGCATATATTACCTAAGCCGTATTTAGCACAACGTTTTAAACTTTTGTTATCTTAATGTTCTTCAACTTTATACCGATTTGGCTTTCTATATATTTTGATTTGAGTGTCACTGATAAGTCTTTTGTAGACGAAACACGCGTCTAGCGTCTCAAATTTACCTCTGCTAACTTACATAACTGATATGTTCAAAGCTGATAGCAAGACTGTGATTACCAGGACAACAGTTTAGGACTCGACGACAACGTCTCAACGTGTGTTGGTTTTCCAAAGA
The DNA here is from genome assembly GCA_037788925.1 of Mytilus galloprovincialis. NCBI lineage: Eukaryota > Metazoa > Mollusca > Bivalvia > Mytilida > Mytilidae > Mytilus > Mytilus galloprovincialis. The sequence continues at coordinate 72,636,797 of CM075342.1, read as the reverse complement.
TAAATCAGCTTGTATGGATTTACTAATATGTTTTTATCAGTTGCATCAATAAATCAATATGATATGCAGGTTAATCTTAACATACAGATACAACGTTACTGATTATTACATTCTTCAGTTGTGTTTGTTCCGTACTTAATGTTAAATGCTGTTTGTTTTACAAATATAAAAACATAATTTCCGCCAAAAATGTGTCAATATTGTTTAACAGTGTTATCTAGTTAATTTATTTGCACTATATTATATCATAATTTTTTAAAGTAGAAACTAACTGCTGACTAGACATGCTAGAGGAATCATAAACTCCAGCTCATAGTTTTAACACATTTAAGTTCAGCTCATTGACTTTTGATGTGCTGAAAGTTTAGATGTTCATGAAATATTAAGAAATATTGAAGAGTAATTCAATTTATTGTTATTCGTTGTTAACACTTTTGTTTCTTATTGACGTTTAAACAAACCACTGGTTTTCTAAAATTTGATTCAATATTTTTCATTCCTATTATATATTTTACTTTATTTGTACTTTATTCAGAAAGTGGGTACTGTATACAGTATTCGCTATCAACTATAAACAGGTTTTGTTGTTTATTGGTACATGCATGTTTAATTGAATTAATGAGTCATTTGTTCTGTATGTCTGTGGTTTTACCAAAATTACCAAAGTCCAAGAAAACTTCTAAGCGTAAAGTCCCTATTCAAAATGCAAAATCAAAAAGTTCAAAGATACCATTCGAATTGATAGCAATTGTCATATTCCTGACTTGTTTTTGATACGCTTACTTTAAATTCATAGTTGAACGGTCGAAAATACAGACGGACAGACGAAGTGGATTGCAATATATTCTACAATGATCGTCCCATTGTTGTGATAATATAGAACTATAAACAGCTGTAATACAAGTTGGAGATGTACCTATATAGACAACGAGGTTGTATCCACCATTTTTATCACAAAAGAGTGAGCAAAGTCAGGAAGGTGACAGTTGTTTTCCATTAGTTCCGTTGGTTGAAAGTCTAACGATCAATGTAGAATATTTCGCAATCAACTTATGTTAAATTCAAAGTACTGTAGCATTTGAAGCAGTATAATGTTACGAGTCGATCAAAGGTTCGACAAAAAAACAATGGTACCAATGCAAAAGTATGCATTTTTTTTTTGAAAATCTACTCACAAGCAACACATATACATTTTTTTCAGCAAAGGGAGATAATTTATGTATTCTATTTTTTTACATCTCCTGAATACAAAACTGATTCATCAGATAGACAATTAGCACTCGTAAATTTGACAACCAACCAATCCCTCAGAAATAACACCCCATCGAATTATTCTGACTATTTTATCCGACATTTTTCAAACTTTAATGTTGTTTACAATTGTATTTGCATCTCAATTATATAATGCAGATGTGACATGATCTGTATGTTAATTTTAGGTCTGAAATCGTTTATAACATATAAGTCAATTTGAAATAACAGATGTAAGTTTACAAAATGAAAAATAAAATTTAATCTTTAATTTTGATTGGAAACCTTGTTTATTTCTAAAGACCAAATTGATTTCCCTTAAGAATATAATGTAAAGAAGAGTTGACTTAGTGTACAATTCAACAACCATACCGATCTCCAAAGTAAAAAAAATAATGACAACTTTAACATATGGTCAAATATTATCAATAAAAACAAAGCCATACACTCTATCTTCATGAACGGCTAGTATTGAATGTATACTAGTATATAAAACAGATCGAGCATTATTTACAATACGCATGATGAAGGAGAGATTTGTTTTCATTTGAATAATAGTATATCTATAATAATTCTTCCGTCCCCCTCGATAAACTACAGCGTTATTTCATATGAACTCTCTTTGATTACTTTGATCCAAATTCCAGAGCTTGCACTCGTATACATATTGCTTTTAGTTTACAAAACAACTAAATCAATTATGCTAGAAGAATGAAAAACAATAATACATTGCATGAATTTAAACCTAAAATATATTTATACTCAATAAATGCAACATTTAAAATGTCCATGAAATCATAATAGAAATTAAAAAAACACTACACTTCATGAATTGACAGCTTTTGCGATTTCAATGTTTCTGGTATGTTTCAACATTCATATAAGTTAGATTCAGAAAGCAATTTCGACAAACATTCATTGCTTTGAATGAATATGATTTATTAGTATTTTTGTATCAAAAATTAACGAGTAAAAGTGTAATCTGTACTAATCAAAATTCACCACAAGATCAAAAAGTGTCCTTAAAAGACATTTGTGCACTGCTAGCTAGTTTAATCAGCTGAGCAAATTGTTCGGAGTGTATTAACATTTACAATCCTAACTATATTGCTATTGTATTTTGAAAATAACAGATAAATAAATGCAACATGGAATTACCTTCAATTATGCAATTAAATTTATCATTTTACTAAGCATGTTCTTAGTAAGTAGCCCCTATCATAACTAACATAATCATATATTATAATATATAAATGATAAGCTGGGTACATTTGGTGAGTTTCTCTGATATAATTAATATACTTTTTTTACACCTTATGGTGTCTTTGTCAACTTACTATCAACTGCAACTTTGTTTTTGGTGATTTTGTCAGATATAATTTTATTATTTGTTTGAATTTTAAGACTGATGTGTGGTATGTCTTTGATGCATGTTTACACCGTGTTGGCTGCTAGATCCTAGCTGGTTATATTTTATGATTTAGTTATAGCACATGCACCATCAACCAATCCGTGGAGAATCGACTATGGCACATGCACCACCAAACGTTGTAATTTGAGATTTGCTATTAATAGGGGGCTCAATCACATCTAAAATACAGTATTGTTATTCAACGAGTCTAACACTAACTATTATATAAACAATCACTGACAAAAAAGGAAAGGAATATATATTTTAATCGTGTATGAACATAAATCTTCTACTAGCTACTCACACTTAATGCTCCCAACAAATCGCGTTGATGGTTTATTACTGATATATGGTGAAAGCATGTAAGCAGACTGATATAACCAGGGCAGCAGTTAGTCCCAGACGGCGATCAACAGTTGTTGAGTTTTTTAATGATTTAGATTTATTATTAATTTTCTATTAGAGGCATCAATAGATCAATACGATATGCAGGGTAACCCTAACAGACAGATATAATTTTACATTCTTCAGTAGTGTTCATCCCGTACTTTATATTCAATGCTGTTTGTTTTACCAATATAAAGTCACATTTTTTTCCCAAAAATATGCCAATAATGTTAAATAGTGTTGTCTAGTTAATCTATTTGTACTACATTCTGTCAGAAACTTTTACAAATAACTAAATGCTGACAGGAGGAATCATAAAATCCTAGTTTTGACCCATTTAGATTTCAGTAGAAATGACTTTCAATGCGCTAAACGTTTACATATTCATGACGTTTTGGAAAGTAATTTAATATGTTGTCAGTCTTATTAACAATGTTGTTTATAATTCAAGTTTTAAACAAACCATTGATTATTTCATAATTTGATTAAAATTTCATTCTTAATTGATCTTTTATAATTTACTTAATTTGTACTTTATTCAGAAAGCAAATGCTATATACAAATGGCACTCTCAACTGTAAACACGTTTTGTTAAATGTTGTATGCGTGTTTGAATGTAGTAGACAGTTGTGTGTTATATTTCTGGTGTTTGTTTTTACACATTTTGGGTTGCAAGATTCAAAAATAAAAATATCGAAAATACCTAGATTCAAAAATTCTAAACGTATATTTCCTTATAACATGCAAAATCAGAAGGTCAAATACATCAAAAGAATGGATAAAATCTGTCATATTTCAGACATGTTGTTGTCACATTGATATGTTTTGTCTGTTGGGTTGCTTTCCTACTTTTTTTTAATGAAAATGATATATACACAAATGCCATGTAAAAGATCTAGAGTTGGAGGTTAAATAAGCTGTTAAACCGTTTCCGACTCATCATTTTATTTGGTTTTGTCAGTTCTCCTTTTAGAATTTCCCTTGGAGTATGGTATTGTTGATATGCTCTTTAGCCTTTTTACAGCCGACAATACGGTATGCTGGAGGTATTACCGGGACCTGCATGCGCATTTACTCACACAGATGTCTATCTTTCTTTGATTTAAAAATATCTCATTGACAAATATATCAAGTCTCCTATATTATTTTGATTTATGTATTACTCTGTTTATATTGTTTATATTGTTTATTGTCAAATTGGTTTGAAATATGAAACTGAAAACCAATTAAATTGACAAAAGGTACTAAAACAAGTAACATAATATCATTTTAAATGCTTTTCGTTTTCATGTATTGTGAAAGTTATAGTACAGTAGTGCAAACAGAGTATAAATGCACTAATCAAATGTTAGGATGATGAAGGTAGAATTTCACATGCTGAATATTGAAATCGAATGTTTGATACCTAGTGAAACTTTTAGATATACAAAGGCAATAATGTTTGCTGTTGATAACGTTACCAGCCTGACACACCTGTTTTCAAATATGCAACGTGTTTTTACTTATTTTCTTTTATCGATCTCTTAAAACTTTTATTATACGTGCAATACGCTAGAATGATATTTAGGTTTATTGTTAAATATTTGATTGTATAGATATTTATGTCAGAATGAAAACTATCATATAAGACAGATGAAAAGGAATAGTTTTATCATTTGAAACCTAATGATTTTTATTATTTCCAAAATAAAGAACATACTTCATAATAATATGACATAATTTGTGTACACTATCTCAAAACAATGCAAACACTACTGTACTGTACGCAAAAGTACACTTGTTTGATAAGGGAGGAATTAGTTTAAACATATTTATTTATAGTGGATTGGGAAACAAGTTTTGCAACTTTGCGGGTGCGAGTGCTGCCTTGTAGCGGCATTAGCCTGCTCTTTTTTGAAATCTTCACTTGTGTCTTTAACGTGCAAGAGATATGGCTCTCTCTTAACACGGGTCAGCTATTTATCGTCCCCTTCCGACGGACTATCATCGTTTCCTCGAAACCATACTCGCAAATGGTGTCAAGGGAGAGCCGAAAATTCAGTTCCCGTGGTATAGTGGTTAGTGCATCGGACTACTAACACAAAGGTTCCTGGTTTGATTCCCGTCTGGGATGAACATTTCAAGGGAGGAATGCATTCGACACGACTGATGTTGATGTAATTAAACATGACAGCAACCAAATATGTCGTTATTTGCAGACATGACATTTGAATTGTTATTTGGTTGTTGTCGTTTTGACTTTAAACTAAACATCGTTTGTGAAAAAAAAAACGTTTTTGTCATCAAGACTAGATGATAAAATTGAGAATAGAAATAGGAAATGGGTGAAAGAGACTACAACCGGACCAAAAAGCAAAACACAGCCGGAGTCGACCACTGGGTATTCAACAAACAGACAAATCCCGCACCAGGAGGTTTGAGATATTACTTTTTTTAGATGACATACTCAGAATCATGTGCATTGCAAACCAATCGTTGTAGATTAAGTTAAACAAGATCGCCGTACTTGTCATACGCTTACATTAAATTCAAAAGTATTGCATGATGAAAGGTAGGTAATACAAACTGACGGACAAAAGGATAGCTGGAGAACGAGAAGGTGATTGCAATATAGCCTCCATAGATCGTCTGAATTTGTGAATATTTAGAAATATAAACAACTGTATTACAACTAGAAGATTTTTCATCTAGAAAACGTAATGATATCCACCATTTTTTTCGCGCCAGACTGTTAAAATTTTAGAAGGTTCAATTTTGTCCTTTTTTTCTATAAAGTTATGTATTCTTGTCAATCTTGTTTTCCTATATTGACTCATAAAGAGGTTGTGTCATATACGTTTTGAATTGTACACTAGTTGATCCTGAACTCTTCGTCGCATTAATTGTTTTTAGGGAAATCAATTTTGTCTAAAAAATAAAGAATGTTTACAATTAAAAATCAATGGTTTAAACATATTTTTCATTTTGTAAATTAACATCTGTCATTCTAAATTAACGTTTATCTTTTAAAAGATTTCAGACATAAAATAAACATACCGATCTTGTCACATCTGCATTATATGATTAAGATAAAAAATACAATTGTCAACAAAATAACAGCGAGAAGGTGTCGGATCATCTATTAACTACATGTACAATCCGATGTGGTATTATTTCTGTCATAATGGCCAGTTGTCATACTTATTTGTACTGATTGTCGATCTGATGAGTTGGTGGCGTATTAACGGGGAAGGAGGCATGACACCCATCTCTTAAATCTTAAAGATTACCACTGTTTGTTTGAAATTCCATTTTAAAAATACATCTTTTTGCATTGCTACCATTTTTCATAGTCTAATAGTATGCTGTATCAAACGCTACAGCTAGGCTTAAGTTTTTGTCGTTGCAATTGTGATACATTTATGCTGGTTTTATATAGGTTACTTTCAAGAACACCTTAGTTCACCCCCAGTTTTTGGTTGGGTTCGAGCTGCTTAGACTTTAGCTTTCTATGTGTTTTGTGGACTATTGTTTGTGTTTGTCTTTTTCTTTTTTAACCTTGGCGTTGTCAATTTATTTTCGACCTTTGAGCATGACTGCCCCTCTAGTATCTTTCGACTCTCTTTTAATCTATACCTTGAAATAGAAAGAAGCACGAAATTAAGTTCCAAAACGACAAAAGAAGCGTATTTCACCTGACAAAACTGAAAATAATGCTACAATTGTTCCGAAGCTAGTGATAAGATTTAAATCGAAACCTAAAGTGAAAAAGCCTGTGTATTGTCCCATTTACATACATCGTGTGCTATAACAAATATTCAATTGATTATTATCATGAAATATAACGATTTTATATTTTTCTTTATTCATATGCTGATCTAAGAATTAAGATATCAATCAAATTTTACAAAATTCAGCAATACAACCCAATTTCGTTTTCTTCGACTAAAGGATGTAATTAGGTGAGGTTTTGAAATTTGTTTCAAATGTTCGGACTCCTTGGTGTTTTCCCATACGAAACAATGTAAAACACACTTAATTTTTCATATAAGACTTATTGCTCATGAAAGGTCATTTTTAGAAGATTCTTGATTTTCTTTCTTTTGTTTTGAGACCCAAATAATACCAATGAAAATATAAGGAAAAAGTCTGAGTCAGCGTTTTCCCGCCATATTTTAAACCTCAAATATCTCGAAAAGGAGGTCCATGACCTATCATTATTTCTAAAATTGAGAATGGAAATGGGGAATGTGCCAAAGAGACAAACAACCCGACCACAGCTTATTTTTATCCTTAACTGATGCTCTACCAGCTTAAAGTATCAATTTTAAATTCTTAATTTATTAATTTTCACCTAACCTCACCTAAGTACATCCTTTAACGATATATGTATCTGTTAATATACCTTCCTAAATAAAGGCAACAGTATTATACCGCTGTTTAAAAGTCATTAATGGATTAAAAGAAAACAAATCTGGGTTAGAAACTAAAACTAAGGGAACACATAAACTTTTAGAGAAAAACAGCGAAACAACAGAATACTGAAGTGCAACAAAAAACAAACGATATGCAACATACAGACACAGAAACGAATTGTGTTAATCAGAAAAAAATTTGCAAAGGTTAAATAAAACATGCGGGTTGACATATAAACATGTTGTAAACTATAATGCCTTTCAATTAAGGAATGACTGTAAAAAAAATCTGTCTATGAAGAAATAACATAAAAAATTTGGTGAACACTGAATAACGCGCGAAGCGGGTTTTTTAACAGTGTTAGACAGAATAAATATTACAGTCATTTCTTATAATGTAATTCTAAATTCCATTTTAAACCGTAGAAAACCTGAAAAAAACGTTCCGAGGCATGGATTACCTTGGTCGTATTTGGCACAACTTTTTGGAATTTTTGGAGCCTCAATGCTCTTCAACTTTGTACTTGTTTGGCTTTATAAATATTTTGATATGAGCGTCACTGGTGAGTCTTATGTAGACGAAAGGCGCGTCTGGCGTACTAAATTATAATCTTGGTACCTTTGATAACTATCATGACGTCACCGTCACATGACTAAATTATGTCTATGATCTGATGACAAAATAATGTCAGCCAATCAGAAGACGTGTTACATCCAAAATTAAATTACCATAAGACAATATCAAAAGGAAATACAAATCTATCAGCAAGTTTCCTGAAACAAATGTTCAGATAAACCCGACTTGAAATACTACAAAGATCGATAGCAAAGATTATACTGAGCGATACTTGAAAAAAATATCAATTATTTTAGATTATTCTTTTTCATGTCTGTAAGATTTTTTCGATGTTCGATATTATTATATTCATGTGACAGCTGTTTTGCATAACTTATCTACACAAGTTATTGTAAACCATCTTAAAGAGAGATATGATCAAATCAATCTTTCATAAATTTTATAGCCTTTGTTTCAGTCGGAGGGTTTCTGCTGTTTTTAATTCGTTTTGTTTAAATTTTCATTGGTTCAATATGCAACAAATTATAACATGTCAGTCCATATGAATACAGATTATGTAGATGCAAATCATTACTCAACAGTTCTGATTCTTTTAGAATTTGGATATGTTTCAGGTCTAATTTTGTTAGAATGTGTTTAAATGATATAACTGTAAGATACTTTTAAAAATGCCCATCGTCTCAACTTTCAGATTTCAAAGAATTAACTCCTAGTGAATTTTTAACTACTTAAACAGATTATGGGTTATACTGATAATCATATTACAATTTATATAATTTTAGCACATCCGTGTTACCCGTTAATATGTCCTCTCTTTTCACACATGCATACTATTACAAATTTGTCCTGGGTCAGTAACAAACTTGTTCTCTTGGTACAATTATGCACCCTTAAAGTTAACATACTTATCCAATACGACTCCTCTTCGTGTTTCTAACAAACACCAACCTGTTCTTCATTACAATCAATGCAATAGTATCTCTTATGATTGATAAATAAGAGACAACGATTTTGAATATCAACGTACCTAACCTAGGTTTTATGTCTCCGTAGACTAATGATAACCGACCTCAAGCAAGACATCGGTCCTGTTTATATACTTAATGGTAGCCGTATCATTTTTGAAGGAAGGGTGTTCTTCAAAATTACCTAATTACTAGTATTAGAGTTTCTTTTGGAACACCTCTTTACATTTGAACTGTCCCAAGATTTCCCACCAAATATCACAGTTTTTATGTTTTATTTAAGTATATACAAATGTATAGAATAAGGCTTCTACAGAACTGTAATTGAGATAAACTGTCTAACCTCAATACAATATCTTCACATTAGCTCAAAATTATATTTCCATTGAAGGTCATGTGACAATAAATGGACTTAATCACAGATTTTGTACAATTTTGCAAACATCTTTGACTCGTTTATCTTTAACTGAAAATCGAAATGATTTTTTATTTGCTGAAATATTAATGATTTATTATTTCAGAAAAGGTGATAATCCATATAGGAAGCTCATACAATCCTCGAAAAAAGAACTAGAATGACTTGAATGTAATATTTACCTGCTATTGGCTTTCATTAATTTCTAATCTCTGTATTCCATAAATAAAAGTTAAATGATCAGATATTGAATCCAACTACACGCAGCACAAAAGACTAATAATAAGTCACAGTGATCTCGATCGATTTGGTTTAACAGTTTGTTTATTTCACACGAAAATCGTATTAGAAATTGACATTCACAATTCAAAACATAAATACCCCTCAGCTTTTTGTAATCTACTATTGTTATTTTAACAGCTGTTATGGTGCAATATATGCAATATATTTTGAAAAAACCGGCCTACTTGTATAATAAACAAAATTTTAGATTCTAATACATATCGGGCACACCAGCTTTTCAAATAAAAATACGTCATACTCTAGTAGAAAATTTAATTATCTTGATAAAGATGAAACGGCTTACATTTTGTGAACTATTACTTTTGTGTATTTCTTATTGACAGGATACTAGTTTTGTTTGTTACAGCATTCAGCATTAGCAAAGAAGTTTTCGATTTGATTCTAATGTTTTCGTAAAAAAATCAAGCACCTCCCCTAATCTCCATTGTGTTCATTTTATTTTATTAACAATCGTTTATTTAACCCTTCACTTAATTTTTTTTATATTTTGGGGTTTTAAGTAGATTTTCTAACTGTCAATGTTTAAATATAAAATTAGTATACATGATATGTTTACATCTTGTCATGGGTACAATTGGACTCGAAAATTTTCTAATGATAAAACAGTAGAATTAAAGAACTTAATATAAGAAATTAAAGAAAGTTAAAGAAACGCAATAAACCAGAACACAACGACTGTATCACCAAACGGAATCTTGAATGTATTTATCATCTTTAAATCATTTCAAATTGATTGGTTGATTTTTTAGTTATATTTTTCGATAATTTTGTTAATTTTGTGCACTTTTGGTGATGTCATGTCGGTCATGAAAAAGTAGAAAAAGCTGGTGTGCTCGAAATGTATTAGAATCTAAAATTTTGTTTATAATACATGTAGGCCCGTTTTTCAAACGCTGATAATATGATAATGTAAAAGTACATTTTAATTCAACATACAAACAATTCTTAGTAACAATGTTTTCATTTTTAGTGTAATAAATAAAATTTTCAGTGAATTATTTCTGTCTTTCCAAGATATAAGAGTACATTTGAAATAGAACGAATGAAATTACATTAGGAAACTGATAAATTAGTCATTAAAAATGCATGCTTCATTTTAACTGTCATTTGGAAATTGCAAAGATTCGGAAACTAAATGATCGCAATTTCAAAATGATTAAATTACTTGCTATATTTGGGGTCAGAAATTCATTATTATTTTTACCTTTCATGCTTAATTCAGTATTATGCTTGGAGTAATGTCATCCTCTAGAAGACAATTTAATTAGTTTTGATAAAGATGAAACGGCTTACATTTGGTGAACTATTACTTTGGTTTATTTCTTATTGACAGGATACTAGTTTTGTTTGTTACAGCATTCAGCATTAGCAAAGAAGTTTTCGATTTGATTCTAATGTTTTCGTAATAAAAAATCAAGCACCTCCCCTAATCTCCATTGTATTCATTTTATTTTATTAACAATCGTTTTTTTAACCCTTCACTTATTTTTTTATATTTTTGGATTTTAAAGAGATTTTTTTTAACAAATAATAGTACACACGACACAACATAGAAAACTTAAAACTAAGCAACACGAAACCTTCAAAAAGCTGGGATAGTACTCAGTAGATATATTTATATCGCAGATGATATATTCTAGTGGTTGAATGAACACACTGTTAAAAAATTGTATTACCTTCTATCAAGTTGTTCGAGTTACATAAACTTGTCCATTACATCTTTAACAATGATGTTTTAACGCTACGTAAATCTCGAACATATGCTTGTACATTTTATATCGAATACAACACATATCCCTTAGAATGATATATTCCAGAATCCGCTGCTGACGCACGAAATCTAAATATGTAATTTCAATTAACAGTGTTAGGTAAATAGTCTAAGACAAAAACAATCGAAACCAAGGAGTAAACAAAGACTAAAAAAAAACAAAGGACATTTACATCAACAGTTATAAATAATAAATAAGAAACAACACGAACTCTATTAAAAACCGGGAGTGAAATCAGGTGCTCCGGAAGGGTAAGCATTTCCTGTCCCGTATACGGCACCCATCTTGTTATTTTTTTGTTCAGTTCGGTAATCATGGAAGGTTATTATGACTGAGGAAGAATATCAGATATGATTTTTGACACACTTTTGTCATAATGGCCAATCGGCTCCTTATGGCGACCGTATAATATCTTGAGTAATGACCTTAATTTGATTGATTCATAGCCCTGTCTTAGCAACTTTTGAGAAAACAGTATTCCTCGTTCAACAAAATCAACGTACTAGCGCTAGAGTAAAGTATCAATTGAGACACAAATACTCCATATGTTGTTGCCGCTGGGATGCTAAAAGACTGTCTTCATATTATCTATCAAAATATAATTAAGGGTTTTTAAAATAGTAACATGCATAAAAAGACGATGTAGTATGATTGCCAATGAGACCACTGTCCACTAGAGACCACATCACAAAGAAGTTAACAACTATAGGGAATCAAAAATGACAAATCAAACCAATACCGATAAGATATTTATGAAAATCCTTGAATAATTGTCATTGTAATATACGTCGTAAAAAAGTCCCCCTCAATTCTTGATTTGCATATTAGTCGAGTGAGCTTCCGCTAGTTGTTCATGACGTTATTTATATTATATAGACGACGTTGACCGAACTACTTTTTTGTAACTAATATAAACAAGATGGCGGCGATAATAACACCATCCAGTTTGACGTTAAAATATTTATTTTCATTTTTTACATATCGTCAAATAATATAATGAACACAACACATCCATTTCAAAGGCAATAGAATACTTCTTTAGTTTATTTTTTTCATCAGATAGAAAATTTATTTGAGTATATTTTTTACGTTAACCATAAAATATATTCATGCACCAAACTAATTCAATGACACCAATATACAATGTACGTGTGATAGAGGTTACGAGTGGGGACATTAAATTCCTTATAACCAGTTTCAAAGAATTATTAGGATTAATAGCCTTTTTAAAGGAATAAATTGGTGTATAAAATGGACCAAGTCACTCACAAACATATTTTTTCATTAGAGTCATTCGGACATTTATTTGGTTGTTAGTGAATTAGTCGAGTTTATACAACAATCAATTCCTTTAAAAATGATTTGAACCCTATAGTAGTAGTGCAACAACGCCATAGATAAATCACCTCATTAGATGAAGTACTGAGAAAAATATATGTTTTTCTTGTTGAAATACGTTTTTAAATTGGAAAGATAAACCGAAATCAAATTATTGTAATGGTTTGTCAGTAAATGTTCATGTATGCACATAACAATCAACCACGATACGATATATTATAATCTAATTGCAAAGAAAAGAATATATATTTAAGTGTTTTGCTTATCAGAATCATCCAGAGACAGTCTTTATGCCGAAAAGGATAGATACAAAATAACATTTTATCAGGCGTTTTTTTTTACATAACTTTAGTTAACACTTTGTAGTCTGTATATATTTTAGTAGGAATTAAGAACAATATAGTGTTGCATTAATTTTATTATCAACCTTCAGGGGTTTTTTTTTTGCAATGCCTTGTTATCTAGTGAAATATGTTACAGTAAGTGCAAGTCAATATTTACAATACAAAAAATATAACACAATCAAATGCACGATCCATCATTTTCAAAGCACTTAATACACAATGTATATATGTACTTTGATATTTGATAATCAAATGTATCGTGTAGTGTTGAATTACATGGGTTCTGTCTCTTTGAAGATATTATCATGGATAATGTTAAAGGTAGACCATTACAGAACCACGGCCCAGTATGATCTATGCAGGATAGTATTCAAAGCTCTTATAGTGTTTTCCAATTGATTTTTCTAGCCATGAGGTCTAGTTGATTTATTGAGGAACATTCATCACACTTTAAATATTTACTTTATCAAAAACAGAAAGTTACATTTTACAACTTTTTTTGCACAAAGTTGTATGAGATTATAATAAAAATACCGATCTTTCCGTCAAATTTATTTTAAGGTCAGGAAAGTTTTCGAATTCCTCCTGATGGCATACTCTTGTATTACGTTAAAATTGTCAGGCTGAGTTGCATACGATCTAGTTGGCAAAGTATTTGTGACTGTGCAATAAGGAAAACTCTTTCTAAATTTCTAAATTTACCTTCATCAGTAACACTTAAAGCCGAATATTCAAACGTTTAGAATGTATATTAACCTAAACAGTTGTCTAGCGAAAAGCACATCTAAATAGCCAAATCTTTCTAAGGTCGACTTTGCATAAAAGAGTTGAAAGCCTACTTTCTTCACTATTTCTGAATGAACAATGCCAGACAGACTTGATATAATTTATGTCAGTGCCAAAGTAATGAGTACTAAGCTGATGCAACCCTTGTGTATCTGGCTATATTGACCTTGCGTTGACCGTTGTTGTACGTCGTCTATTCTTACTACTGATAATCGGGTATTGATCGTTGGGGTGATTTTTTTTCTAACAAAACAGTTTAGGACTGATGCCTTTATTTTCTGCATTATTTAGTCTTAGAAGTACGCAATTACTGTGATGTACCATGTTCAATTTGATATTTAAGAGAAAATTTTTATGTAACCATTTCTCACTTTTCAATTGACTTTCGAATAATCTTGAAAACAAGTTAAAAATGTTAACGAGGAATTAACTTCATTTCTACGTTTAACTGCATCGTAACTTATCAATATAAAAAAAACATCTCCTTGTTTTCAATTTGTCCAATTTCTATTCCTTGCTTCACTAATTTGGCAATCATTGAGTTATAGAGAGATAAAACTAAGTCATTACTGGCATGGGATGATTTAGAACAAGAAAAAAGAAGAGAAAGAATAAATACATTGAATAGCTGATCCGTATAGGAATTTCTAAATTCAGTTTTATCTTCGTTTGAAAGTCATTATTTTCTCTGCAGCAGTAAATGTACCATTAAACAAGCCGATAAAACGACAGCAAATCCGTCAACAACGTTTGGAGATAAAAATTGAAAACACATTAGCATGTTTTAATAAAAGAAAGTGTTTATTTTTCACTTATCTACCAGTTATTTGTAGATAATTTGTAACAAGGCACAAAATATAGAATCAATGATCAGTGCAATTCCATGCTTCATTGCGTATTATAATTGTTGACTCTTGTTTCTCTACTGTTTGTTAGTTTTATGTCATACGTTTTTGTAAGTACCACTGGTCGTCCGAAACTACTACTATTTAAATTCGAGAGTAACATCAAGGAACTTCTTACTACCGATGATAAGTCTCAAGGCTTGAATCATATTTTTTTTTTTAATTAATAGAACAATTAAAATCACAAAAATACGGAACTCCGAGGAAAATTCAAAACGGAAAGTCCCTAATCATATGACAAAATCAAATGATAAAACACATCACACGAATGGACAACAACTGTCATATTCCTGACTTGGAACATATATTTTCAAATGTAGAAAATGGTGGATTTAACCTGGTTTTATAGCACTACACATCTCACTGATATGACAGTTGCATCACATTCCATTAGATTTACAACGATCCGTGAACAAAACACACATAATAGATAAAATTTTCACAATAGGGGTACATCAGTCATCACCGTGTAACCATCTCAATAAGAACAAAAACAAACATATATTTAAAAAAGTGGCACACTTAAGCATCTATGAAATTTAACAACCACATCCATTTTTTACTTATATATGTATTTAAAATAAACCCATAACGAATTGAAATTTTTGAAGTCATGAAACTGAATAGCAAGGTTCACATCAACTCTAGTGTAGATTCGCGTGTTTGACGTCAGAATGTAAACGTCACACAGGAAAAGTGGATTGGATACTACCGCTACTGGTGGTCTATTTAGATACGGGAGTACAATTCAGAAACAACTTCCTCTAAACCTTAAGTCTCATAGCGTGTGCTATACATTTTACTAGTACCACTAGATTGCGATTCAAGAACACATGCCTTACTTGAAAAATGATCTCATAACTGCAGTCGTTGTGAAAAGTTAACTAGATAAGTATTCTTGTTGGAGGACAACACGGAACCATACAGGACCGCATGCTCTTCACACGTCATTCGTCTCTGATTATGGCAGAACTTCATATATAACTGCTGTGGATAAATTTCTTTCCTAGATAAGTATTTTTGTGGAATGAGGAACAAGTTGAATGTTTGAATTTGTGCATTTGCTTAGTTCGTCCCATACCGATGCTGATGGACTTGATAACCCGAGAGTACCATTCACGAACGCCTGTCTTGCGACAATCGATGCCATATGATGTATTTGAGGTATCCATCAAATAATTGGGATCAATCATTACGCTTGCAATTGCTTTGGTCTTTAATTATTGTATAATTGAAAGTTTTTAGCCGAACCAAAATACCGACATTGCCACTGTTTGTGGACAATTCATTCCCAAGAATCTGGTGGTGAACACTTACGTTTTTACTTAAATATAATTGATATTGTTAATCATTGTACATAACTGGTTGATACAAATGTTTAATTCTTCGTTTTTTTTTAGCACAGACATGTAATGAAAAAGAAATAATAATGTTATACATAATCGGATATTTTGTAGACGCATCCCGGGCTCTGGCCTTCTGGGGTTGATGCTATCGCCTTTGTTAATGACGACCATTTAACAAAATGTTTACTGACTGAATTTAAGTATTCCTGATAAATTAACTAAAAATTACAATTCAATACATTGTTGAACACATAATTTACAATATGAGCAGTCTTAACTACTACAAATTTAGTTTATAATGTATTTTTACAATACTATAAAACAATTAATTACTGTCATTGTGACTTTAACCTATTATGTCTGCTCTAGTTACCCAACAAATGTTGTTAATATAGCTATAAATCCACCTTGTATTTTGAAAAAAACAAACTCATCAGTACTCAGTTTTATGTGTGGCTATCTGCTTTTATGCTTTCTGTCTATCTTATGAAATGATTTTGTTAATATTTTGGGCTGTTCACAACTGTCTAAGTCTAAGGGAGGAGTACTAGTTGCCGTCCGCAAAATGTTTGATATAAAAAAGAAGATGTGGAATGATTGCCAATGAGACAAACGTCCACAAGGGACCAAAAATGACACAGACATTAACAATTATAGGTCACCGTACAGGCGTCCACAATGAGTAAAGCCCAAACCGCATAGTCAGCTATAAAAGGCCTAGATATGACAATGTAAAACAATTCAATAAGAAAACTAACGTCCTTATTTAAATGAAAACATGAACGAAAAACAAAGATGTAATACATAAACAAACGACAATATTCAGAAATTAATTGTCCCAAGTCAAAAGCCTTTTATTTGGTGATTGTCTTTTGTGACTGTATGTCAAGTTTGTTTTGGTATTTTGTTTTATTCTGAAATCAGGTCATTGGTTGTCTTGTTTAATACACAAATCTGGAATTATATTTTACGAATGACCTTTGCCGTTTGATCTGGGGTTAATTGACGAAATGAATGAATGTAAAAGACGCCTATGTCTTTTATATTTGCACTTAAAAACATAATTTAAAGTGTCTGATGTTTGCTTATTATTGGCAATGGGGATCGCAAGTTGATAATTTCTATGTCATTTGGTGTCTTGTTGATAGTTGTTTGTTTGTAATCATATCCATTTATTCATTTATTTATATTAAACGATCAACAAAAAAAGAGTCCGAAAATTGAATTAACAGTAAATATTTATTGAAAAAGATTTGTTTGTTCTTAAGAGGTTATTGTGTCATTACTGGTTCACCTGACATCAAGCACATCACTGAGTAAATGATTGAAAAAAATGGGAAAACAGGACAAAACTCTTGTATCTACTGGTAATTTAACATCTATTCCAATCATATAGCCTTCCTGAATTTTGATTTTTTGAAGTATATATGTTTGCTCCGCGTGATATTTTAAATGTCTGGACTAACGTAACAATACAGATTAGGAACACCATGATCTAGCAGAAGCTTTTCATTTGGTTACGTCAAAATGGCATTAAAATCATGTACTTTATATCATGCATGCATGCACTGTTTATTCATAAACAGCAAATTAAAGTCTTCTGTGGATGTTGCTTCTCTTCCCTAGAAAGAGATGTGCTCCTCAAAATTGTTATCGACTGAAGTTTACAATTACTTAAGAATTTAGCAATGCTAATTTCGAATTTTTCATATCCTCGAAAACACGGAAAACATGTTTTAAGGAACAATTGAATTCCAATGCAGAATAACTCATTAATAAGATCAAGGGAAAGTCAACTTTAAATTCTTATTTAATACTAATATCGCGTGTACTATGCTAATATTAAATTCTAATGAAGGAAACTGCTTGTTATTTGTATTTTAGATATAATATTAAATTAGAAATTTATGCAAATCGTTCGTCACAAAAGAAAATAGGTCTTTGAAAATTATTTGAATTAAAGCTAGCGAAACGTACTGCTGTGAATTTCAAATAAGGTTATAAGGATACTGCTGCTAGGAAATATATAATGGAAACAAATAAAACATGAGTATTTTTATTGTTTAAAGTTCAAACAGATTTGATTGGGCGAGCACTGTCCAACAGACTGTGTTCATTTTCACATATGTATATCTACGACATGTAAGACATGTGATATGTTAATCACGACTCCTGATTTTACTAGTAATTTAACATCTAAAACATATTATACTAATCTTTCGAGCCTCTGGACTGTTCCACGGACAATGTCGTGTACGGAATCGAATGTAGTTTGTGTGGACTTCTTTATGTTGGTGAAACTCGTCAAACTTTGCGTAAAAGAATGAATCAACACCAGTCTGATAATAAAGATTCTGAATTTAGGGATCTTTATAACCATTTTAATCAACCGGACCATGATCCTTCTTTATCTATGACAGTACGCAACATTGGGAAAATTTATCACCACACAAATAGCCCTGTACTAAGTACTCCTTTCCGCAAAGATCTAGAAAATGTCTGGATAAGGGAGTTTGGAACTGCAATGCCATATGGTTGCAATGACAATATTAAAGGAGTAGGAAATTTGTCAAGTCCTGTCTGTAGTGATGTTAATGTAATGAGTTTATTTAATACTACCTAACAACAACACAGGCATGGGCAAAAACATTACCATCGGCCTAATGTAAAAAAAAGTCTTCCAAATCTAGATCTGGGAGCTTTGATGACCTTCTTTCACATCTTCATCATCCACTAGGGTTATATTACATAAGAACTATCCTCTTTTCACTGCCAGTTAATTTTTGAAAATTTTTGAGAGATAATGCACTTGAAAAGGAGGCACCAATACATTTTCTGCAATACACAGAATGGTCAGTATTATTTGTGATGCAGCTCCTTTCCGTCTTTTCAAACCAGTAAGATGGGAACCTTTACATGAGGAAGAGAGAAAATTCCTTCCTGTTGATTTTGCCAATAGAAGAATTGATGCAATCAATATCTGCAACGTTCTACACCAAAAGGAGGTAACATCTAAAATTCCTATTTATTTTCAAAATCAGTCTATTCCTCTTGTATCCTACAGGTACACCAAAATCATTGCACCTAAAATATTTAACTATAAACAAGCATTGCAGGACCTTGAACAATACCTAAAAAACCCTCCGAAATGTGACTGTTCCCACTCGCCTTATAATTACAGCCCCTCTGGTCATGTTATAACTGGGGATCTAAACATAATTCAACATGAAAATCTCCGAAGGGTGATTTCTCATGGTCCGAAGTTTTGAGAACAGCAACACGTCAACTGGAACCATAACTTCAAAATAATTCCATTAAGAACTACGCCAGAGCATTGGCTAAGCGAGAAGAAGTTGAACTGGACACTTTGTCAGAATGGGTTAAAACTATCAAGTCTCTGATAAAACGTCGCATTCACAAGTTGAAAAACTGTGTGAACGATCGACAAAAGTCCGTTTTCAGAGACAAAGAGGCCATGAAATGTCTATCATCTCTTCATGATAAGTATGTTGTTGTTCCTGCGGACAAAGCTTCAAATAATATTGTCTTTGTATGTAAATCGTATTACCACGAATGTCTTGTAAAAGAATTGGGTATAAAGGAGCACTCAGGTAATCCCACATACAAATACATATCATTTGACATGGATGAGATTTTAGCAAATCATAAGTCCTTCATGCATGGCTGCAACAAACATTACATTGAACATCGAATCGGAGGACTTACTTTGTTTGTATTGGATACCAAAGCTTCATAAAATTCCGTACAAACAACGGTATATATATGCTGGCTCATCTTCATGTTCCACTAAAGAATTGTCCATTAGATTGACTAAAATTCTGTCCGCAGTGAAAGAGGGTCTTCAGAAATACTGTGAAACTGTTTACTCGCGTAGTGGTATTAACCATATGTGGATTCTTAAAAATTCTCAAGAACTTCTAGACAATTTTAAATCTCGGTATTTTTCTGAAATTAGTTCTATCAAAACTTTTGATTTTTTAACCCTGTATACCACCATTCCCCATGTGAAATTGAAAAATCGCCTAAAAAAAATAATCCACAATGTCTTTCAACATAAAAATGGTAGCATACGCTATAAATTTATTACTTTGGGATTTCATAAGGCACATTTTGTTAATAGTGACAGAAGAACAAGTGGTCAGTATGGTGGAGTTTCTTATCGACAACATATTTGTTGAGTTTGGAGGTAGACTTTGCCAACAAATTGTCGGCATTCCCATGGGAACAAACTGTGCCCCTCTTCTTGTCGACCTCTTCTTATTTTCATATGACTCGGAGTTCCTCCAGACACTTGTCAAAAACAAGAGGATCAAAGAAGCCAGATTATTTAATTTCACTTTCAGATATATTGATGATGTTTTTTCCATAAACAATCCGATTTTTTCTGATTGGGTTCCATCAATATATCCCCCAGAACTAGAGATTAAAGAAACAACAGCCACGGCTTCCTCTGCTTCATTTTTAGACTTATATCTCGAATTTGACTTACACAGTAATTTCAGTACCAGAATCTATGACAAACGAGACGATTTTACTTTTAAAATTATAAATTTCCCCCACTTTTGTAGCAATATACCAACTTCACCTGCTTATGGGATATATATTTCCCAACTTATTCGATATTCAAGACCTTGCAGCTCCTACTCAGACTTTGTAAAACGTCATCGGTGTCTGAGTAGAACGTTGATGAACCAGGGGTATGTCAAAGAACGTCTCGTCCTTTTTCTAAAAAAAGTTCATCGGAAGGTACCAAGACCTTGTTGATAAATATTCCGTATCAACTTCACAAATTATACACAATGGTCTTGGTATATAGATTTTGCGTACTGATGTTGTTTATCATTTGAACAACGTGATTTATAGTTCTTTCATTTGTCTTTGTTCTATTATTAATATTAATTTTACTGTTGAATGGTTTTATGTGATATACGTTTGACGTGGCTCGGTACTTATACATCTCGTCAATGTATTTGTATTGTCTTTCATTTTTTGGTGGTATGTTCTGTATGTGCGACTTTTTGTATTTCTTTGGTTCTTATAACGTGACTCTGTACTTTAAAAGATCCCGTCAGCATGATATTGTCTCTATTTTATGTCATTATGATATATTTCTATTATGAATTACAATATACGTTGAACCACAAACGTCAAAATCATTCAATCGCGTAGTGGAATTAACTATTTGTGGATTCTTATAAATTCGATATATAACTTTTGGACTAGTTTAAATCTAGGTCTGTTTCTGAAATTTATTCTAACATACTTTTGATTTTTAACCCTGTATGCTAACATTGCCTAGGTAAATTTTAAAATTGTTTGTATGTACATTGAACGACAAATCTATGTGACGTATAAAATTTTCTGACGTCAGACACACAAATCAATGAATGTGTTTGTAGATAGATGTTTTTGTGTTCTGTTAAATTTTTCCTTTTAAAATTGTTATACGATGATGACTGATGTACCCATACTCTGACTTTATTACTTATTGTGTCTTTTTAGTTAATGCATCAATGTAAATATAACGGAATTTGATGAGACTGTCACCAAAGTGAGAGGGTTAGCGCTATAAAACCACGTTTAATCCACCATTTTCTACATTTGAAAATGCCTGTACCAAGTCAGGAATATGACAGTTCTTGTCCATTCGTTTTTGATGCGTTTTGGTATTTGATTTTGCCATGGACTTTCCGAATTGATTTTTCTCTTAGTTCAGTAGTTTTGTGATTTTGCTTTGTACTAAGATACAGATGCCAGAAATAACCTCAATGTTATGACTTGTGATTACACTTTTTATATCAGTTTCAAATCGTGGAAAATCTATCATAGTGGTATGCATGTTTGATCATTTATGCCTATCACCGAATATAAATATAGCATGTAAGTATTGGCACCGAAAGCACTTTCATAACACAATATATAATACAAAAATGTTATTCTGATTCACGGACCTTACACAACACTGTTTAATTTTTTACAATTTAGATACACTGTCAAGGAAACGGACGGATTCTGATTTTTTTTCTCTTGTTATTTCTTAGTTACTTGGATAGCGTTATAGGAAACACATACCCTGAACAAATCATATTACCTTTGAGACATATACGTTAAAAGCAAGCGAAACTAACATGTTGCAATAAAGAAAAGGAACCTTTATAAGAGGAAAATTGAAATCCTCTTTTTTGTCATACATCTGTGACATCAACCGACTCAACTACGTTATTTAACAAATGCAGAATGACTGAAACGAACTCAAATGACAGCGTCGACAAAAGGGCATGCACATCTTTATCGAATAAAACTGGACTAAGGACATTGAAGGGATATCAATAGAATATATTAAGGTACATTTCCTAATAACTTGAAGGTAAATACAGATCACTTAGATACAACGATATGGGAGTAAGTATCGACAACAAATTGCATATCTACATATATTTAAGTCAAAGTGCGAAAGTGCATATCATCTACCAACACCAATGGATATGAAACATTTACATTACCTCCTATAAAATTCATGGAATAGGATTGGTTAACACAAAACACAAGCGTAGTAGAAACTGTGTATATTATATTTTGGGTTAGTAGGCGTGGCTTATTTCAATACACGGTTAGTAGTAGTGATACGTTAATTTATCAAAGCAAACCGGTCTTGAGGAAAAATCATAAAGGTTTCAACAAACAAAGAAATTGATGATGATGATTACAACATGTACAATAGATTCTTAAAACACATTTAAAGCTAACAAGTTGTTTATTGTTGCCGATTGTTTTTGTATAGACTAATGGATTCAGGTTCTTATTACTAACTGTATTGAAGAATTGGTAACTTTGATTAGCCATTAGTTTTAATACACCATTTTTGGATAGTCGGCAAGATAAATACGTTAAATAGTGTGCTAGTGGCCTAATACGATTTCATATATAATTTACTGACCCCATTTACATCGTATTAAGTCACAACAACACAATTACAAAAGCATATATAAGATAAAAAAAAAACCAACGTATACGAAAAAGTATACAGATAACAATGAACAAAGGATATGAAACATCAAATAGACAAAAAATACCTACGGATTTGTGTTGACATGTAGGCCCCAAAGACAATGCAAGTTGATATTGACAGTATACTAGATAAAAGGAAATCCAACAAAGACGTTTCAAATATCGACAACAATGACCACAGGACAAAAAAATGCAATAAAAGGTCGAAATCAATGATTTGGATCTACAGGTCCATATGAACAAAAGACCAGATAACAAGAAATGACTATTACATATGAATATAATATCCATATTGAACTGATTTCGTTAAACTGATCAAATTCTCGGCAGAAATCTATTTCAGTATCGTTTATATCGTTTTACAGACTACATATCATGCAATTCAGTGGGCGGAATTAATTTGTCTATATTTTTTAGTCATTAAAGTCGACAACCACGTATAATTAAACAATGCTGTAATTAACTGTTTCATTTTTTCCAGACAACATCTTTGATTATTTATTGGAAATACCAATAAAACTGAGCACAGTGGAATAAGATTTTCAGTATTGCTCTTGTATGATAACTTGTTAGGCTTAAATACTAAATGTTTTCATCCTAAGTTAATTCAAAATTTGTTGAGCACATTATCTAACGAACTTGAAACAAAGGATACCACAGAGATACAATAACGTTAATATCATATCATAACTCATATCTAAACTTGCTTGTATCCCTTCAACATGATGAGCAGGATATTATTACCCTCTTGAAGTACACAGGGCCATCCTGACTTCTGATCGAGGTCGTACACGACGTATGCCGTATAAGGTGCAGGAAATGCTCACCCTTCCAAAGTACCTGATTTCACTCCCGGTTTTTAGTGCAGTTCGTGTTGTTTCTTATTTCTTATTTATAATTATTATACTTCATGTTAAAATGCCGTATTTTGATTGGCTGATACGAGGGTGTTAATTTACTCTATCAAATGGCTGAGAGGGTGACAATTTTTTTTAATGTTACCCTCTCGTGCAGACCAATCAAAAATCGACAATCTAAAGGACAATGATTTGAATTTACATCAAGTTATTGAAGACAATGCTTAAGTTCTAAATTTTAGCTCAGATTCTATTATTTGACTGTCAAAATAAAAAAATTAAACATCTTGCTTCACTTCTGTTGATTGTTCTAATACCTGTAATGTTGTTATGTAAGTGACGTCTTAGTAATACTTTTAAATAAAATGTATTTGTAAAAGACAATAATGATAGGACATTCAGTATAATAAATTTAATAACACATAGCTGAGAGGGCGATAGAGTAGATTGGTACCCCTCGAAAAAGCATTGACAACCTTGGCTTCGCCGCGGGTGACAATGTTTTCTCGTTGTACTAATCTACTCTATCATCCTCTCAGTTATGTGTCATTTATATACTGTTGATGTAAATGTCCTTTGGTTTGGTGAGTCGTTTTTATGTGAAGTTTTTTGCATAATGTTTTTTTGGCTTTTAATCATTTAAGCCATGGCGTAAGTTAAGTGACCCGATCTACCCAGTCTTTCGTTTTCTATGGGGTGTTTATGAACTTTTTCATCGACATCGTTTTGTGATTTTGTTGTCAGTTTATCTCAACAATCTGCAACAATGAGAAAACCCCCATACTAAATAATCAGTTGTGAAATGCCTCTACATAATGAGTCATAAACCAGGTATACTGAAAGGCGTTTGTTCCAAGTTCTGAATCTGGCAGATGTTTTCACTTGTCTCATCGGTCAATAAAGCCTGATTCTGTTAGTTTTCATGATCTTCAACTTTTTTTGACTATTTGAATTAGCTTTTAAATTCGATATTTTTATACCCTTTTAAATATTGTTGTCTACTATCAATTATTTTTAATCGTTTTACAATCTAAAACATGTGCTATTGGAGTCAAAATGAGGAGTTACAGACACTCAGTTATCATGACCAATTCAATGGTAGTATAAATAGTACGATACGATTGCCTTGCACACAGCTAGTCACTGTACAATGAATTTAATTACACATATTCGATACGGAATAAAGGCAACAGTTGTATACCGCTGTTCAAAAGTAATAAATCGATTGAGAGAAAACAAATCCGGGTTACAAGCTAAATTCTGACGGAAACTTATCAACTGTAAGAGGAAAACAACGAAATTACAGAACTCTGAAGAGCAACAAAAAAACCAAACAACAATGCAACTTGAAACATTTCAAAAGCTAAACGATCAACATGTACAGTAAATTTGTTGGTTTTTTAACAATCTCCTCAGTTTGAAGTTTAAGACTGGGTTTCTTTTCTAATAATGTATTGAGCAACTAGGAAAAAAATAACACTAAAAAGAAAAATACGAATTTAGCATTTGTCAGTTTTACATGCTTTTTAAAATAAATTGTATCAAAACAAAGTGAAAAAAGCCAAAGAGAGATAACTGAATTCAAAATACAGAAATAGATTACAGGACAAATATTTGACAAAACCTTAAGACTGTTGGGATTTTCGGGATGTTAATGCTCTTCAACTTTGTGATTTTTGGGCTTTGATGACTGATTTCTTTGAGCGTCACTGACCAGCCTTATGATGGCGAAACGCACGTCTTGTAAACAAATATTTAAAGCCTAGAAAATATGATGAGTACTTATTATATGTTAACTAAAAATTGCACATTTGTACAAAATGTTTTATCATTTTGAGTAAACAAGAACTATGTACATACATAAACTTTAAACTGTATAACCTGGTTTGTAAGTAGTGTTTAACTAGATCGCCGTGTCTGGTTATATACAATTCACTGTAGATATCAATATGAAGCTTTTTGGCCAATTAGCCATGTGAACTGCTGACAAAGCACCGCCAGTTTGACCAATTAACCATGTGAACTGCTGACAAAGCACCGCCAGTTTGACCAATTAACCATGTGAACTGCTGACAAAGCACCGCCAGTTTGACCAATTAACCATGTGAACTGCTGACAAAGCACCGCCAGTTTGACCAATTAACCATGTGAACTGCTGACAAAGATCCGCCAGTTTGACCAATTAACCATGTGAACTGCTGACAAAGCACCGCCAGTTTATCGTTGGATTCGTGTTTCTAAGTCTTTCTATGTTGTGTCGTATGTACTATTATCTGTCTGTTTGTCGATTTCTCTTTTAGCCATGGCGTTGTCAGTTTATTTTCGATTAAGGAGTTTGACTGTCCCTTTGGTATCTTTCGCCCTTCCTTTAACATGTCCTCATATTTTTATGCCCAATTTATGGGCATTATGTATTCTGGTCTGTGCCTCCGTCCGGCTGTTCGTTCGTTTGTTCGCTCATCCGTTCGTCCGTCCGTCTGTTCGTCCATCTGTTCCGTTTAAGGTTATTGTTTTGCTTAAATATTTGGTCGAGGTAGTTTTTGATGAAGTCAGATCAACTTGAAACTTAGTAAACATGTTCCCTATGATATGATCTTTCTAGTTTTAATTCCAAATTAGAGATTTTATCCCATTTTCACGGTGCACTAAACATAGAAAATGATAGTGCGGATGAGACAACCGTGTACTTGGGACACATTCTTGTTTTTCATATAATAGTAATTGATGAATTTGGTTTAAAGGATAACACCAATCAACGAAACATGATTACATCATCTAGAAATTGTTAGGTAAAATTAGTTAAACTTTTAAAAATGTTTACAAAATGAAATGTATAAGTAAGAAAAGATCAAATGAATATCAAATGAATAATAAAAATATGAAAAGATGGAACACCAAAATAGTTTGGGCTTTGCCAATACTGAGCCATGCTATAAATCACGTCCTTTTGCGACAGATTGACATAACACACGTTCTTTGACTGCAATTTAATATGTACAAATAGCTTCAACGCTGGCATGCGCATCAGTGCAATTCCAACTTCCGGTCATATGACATTTACATTTATTCACGTTATCAGTGTGTTAAAATTCTTGTTTTTTCTTTATGTATCTTCCAAAGTGAAAACAATATCCTGAAAGAAAATATATCGAACTTAACTAATAATCAAAATATTGTATGTATGGCTGACATTAGCTGCGTAATTGCTTACCTATCTTCCTCTAAAAAACACTAATTATGTAGACAATTTCTAAAAGTTCTGTTTTTAAAATATACTTGCGCGCGACATTTGAAATACACGCCGGCATTACATACATAGCCTTTGATTTTTTATCTGTCGTTATCACTATTTTTGCAGTTCATGAAATACTAGATAGTTTGTTCTGACTGTTTTATTCGACTTATGTATTTCTATTGCTCCATTAATATTGTATTGACACTTTTCCTATCAATCGTTAGAAACAAATATAAAAATATCATGAATTCAATGTGGTTTTTTTTTGGCTTCAAAAAATTAAGTACCCAAGATTAAGTCTTTTTAACAAAAAAAATATCAATTATAAATTCATAATTATCTATTTTGTAAACAAATATAGTCACCATCATGTAAAAAGACAGTGCAATCACAACTAAAGGTACACATCTGTTATTAGTGGCATTTCAAAACACTTTACCACAAAGTAAATAAAGGCATTTTGTCGGGCTGTTCAAATAAGTTTTTTATAAGAATTCTTCGATTGTTTTATAAATTGTGTCATTTTGGTCTCTTGTGGACAATTGTCTCATAGGCAATCATACCACATCTTCTTTTATATATTGGCAGTTTAAAAAATTTAGAAAATTAACCTGTGTCGAATTTTACATGAAGGTAACTATACGTATTCCTTAGGAAGTGGCAATCGATAACACATTTCGCACGGCGCAAGTACCTACATGTACCTAGCAAATACGAAACATCCAATCTTCTTAATAAAGGTAACAGTAATTTACTGATATTTAAACAAAAGCCGTAAAAGTAGGCATTTTCAATAAAGTTTAGTTTTATGTTTTTTTAAGAATCGAAATAAACAAAATTTTTGACCAATCAAAATTATGATATAGGATGATTCGTATGAAGTTTCCATATTTCATCATTAATCTAAATGATGTTTTGATGTACGTACCTTCACATTGATGACAGTCGAACTGTTTGGAGCATGGGTTTCTTTCACAAAGAACAAATTTGCATATTTCAAAGTTCTTTTGAACGACACAGAATTCTGAGTAACCTGTTTTCTGAAACGGTTTTTGTTCGTACAGTTTATAACAACTTGAACTATATCGTTGAATTGGTTCTGTGTATAAACAAGAAATGAAATACATCAAAATTGAATCAGGAAGTCGATTATGATTAAACAGTGCTCCTTCATAAAAGTTAGAAAGAAATTTTGAAATCATTTTATGACAAAAGACTGGATACTTATATGTCAATTAACAATATTGAATTAAATGCGAATCTTGTCTTTGCATGATTAGGTAAATGGACGTTGTTCTTTTAGTTTGTACGTGCACATCAACTTAAGTAAAGTGTCTGCTAGTATCAGATTGTTTAGTCTATGTATTTTTTATTTATACCATCTTTTCTGCAAGTTTAATGTTTTCTGTTTTGGTATTATATTGATAATAAGATCCATTTTGTTACACTTATTACTCTTTTATTAGTTTGAAAAGTGTTTTGTTTCATAATTCGGTAACATTTTATGAATATTGTTCGCCATTAAGCATTCCACCCTGTAAGTTTGATTAGTTCATGAGGATTGTATTTTATGTCCTTTTTTTACAAATTGTGACTTGGATGGAGAGCTGACTTATTGGCACTCATACCACAACTTTTTATATCTATCTAATTGTTTCTTTAGCATGTTTTGATTTCCATTTTTACAGCAGAAACACTTACTCTTTATTGTATTCATTATTCCTACAATAATATTTCTCCCAGACAATTCAGCATAATCGTCATCATCACTTGTTCTTTTTAGACCTAACAATTCACCATAGGAATCACCATACCAAATCAATAACTCTGTGCCGGGTTTTATACATTGGTTAGTTACATAATATATCTCATAGTTATATTGATAGACGTCTAAATTCTCCTCGTCAATCGTCCGAGCACAGTTCATATATCTTAACCAGCTAGCTTTTTCTTTGTTTTTACCGTCTATATAATGCTTTATTTCTCCATCTTTATATGCAACCTAAAGATGAAAACATGTTAACGTTGCTTATTTAAGGGTAATTAAGTTGAATTAAAATTAATAAACTTAATTGTTTTGAAATTGATCAAACGCAAAGCTTGCTGAGCATTTCAAATATTCAATTGTTGCAACATGAGGTACATCTTATTGCCCGATATATAAGTAATAAGTGATGAACTAGTTTTTGTTATGCTATAAACGCCATTTCTCTCTCTCTCTCTCTCTCTCTCTCTCATGATAAGGACGTTATTGTTGAAATTTTGATAAATATCGTTGAATGAAGAAGGAATCAGCATTTTAATGATAATCACCAGAAATATATAAGTCCAGTCGTCACCATGGAATTGTTTTGATAAGGCTCCATCGTAAGGTCCTAATCTGGTCCCACTAGGAATTCTCGTTTCTGCAAATACTCCAAGGCCTGCGTTAGGTATTGTCGATTGTCTCACAGTAAACCCTGGAGGAAGTGTTGCTAATACATGATCTTCATTATCTATCGTTGTCTTAATAATCAAATAAAGCAAAAGATGTAAATAAAGAATAAAGTTCAAAAGAAAATTAACTTGCAAACCTTATCAAAACCTATTATCTTAGATGAGCTTTTCAAAATAACTGTTTCGCATTTTTTAGTTAAACATTCATGATAGATTTAGTTTTTTACAGAACAATATGATAGAACAGTTTAAGATTGTTATTTTCATTCTTATAATCAATATGAATTTGCATGGTTAATGAATAATAGTCCTCATATATGACGGGGGAATAAAACAAATTCCAACTTTAGTTCTTTCGACCGAATGTAAAATCCTTGCAAATGTTGAGAATCAATTCAGTTGTTCGGGATATATCAGTACATAGCAACTTCCGAACGTGCGTAGCAACATCCGAACGTGCATAGCAACTTCCAGACAAATTTGGGACGTTATATATGTTGCCATATATCTAGAGAGAGTGCCATATTCTCTGCACGTGATTAAAATAGTAACTACTCTTTGTGGTGGCCTGCTGCATTAGAAAAGGTCAATACCTATCTATTTCAATGGCGTTCCAAATTCCCTCCCCCTCCCATCCGAAACATCCTCTATCGACAGACCTAATATTTTTTTTGGGGGGTTATTTACTCTTATTCTAATCATTCATGCATATTTGCCACTGGACGTTTAGCATACATGTACTTTTCAATAATTTTATGAATTGTTTCTTCCATAATTTTTCACTAGATATGTTTGGAACATTAAAGGGTCATTCAGAAACTATAATCAGTAGTTACATTGTAATTTTTTGAATTATTTAATGTTTTACCTAGTATGGTCTTTAATCAGTTATTACATTGTTAGTATCGAAAGGTTTCAAGCTGATGCAGATCATAACATAAATCCCTATTTAACCAGAATGTGTTAGGAAGCTTACCAAATAATAATTTGCATCAACCGTGACATATCGTTTAACCTGATGATATTTAGATTTAAACTTGCACTGGAATATTGTAAGTTGGTTTTAAACAGATTGTTTATTTACATTATAACTTTACAATGACAAGCGACAGTGCACAACGATCATGTATTATTGAGGATACAAAGAGGATATGTATATCTACAGTATAACTTTCTAATGACAAGCGCCAGGGCACAACGATCATGTATTATTGAGGATACAAAGAGGATATGTATATTTACATTATAACTTTATAATGACAAGCAACAGAGCACAACGATCATGTATTATTGAGGATACAAAGAGGATATGACAAATGTTATTATATATTTGATTGATCTATAAGAATAAATATATTTGTTCAATTTGTTTAATGCAGAAAATGTAAATACACTTTGTGATATTTGCTTCCTAAAATCAAGAAATTAAAAATGTAAGCTCTAATATGCAATACCAAGAAATTGCATTTGGTATCGATGTCATGTACAGTATAACATTTTTGCTATTGTGTATTAATTTCTTCACAAAATAAATATGTTGATATTGAAGATGGTTAAGTAATGTGTGCTGCAACCAGGACAGTCAAAGTTGTCACGATGATTTTAAATCCTGGTGACGAGGAAATGACAAAAAATAGTTACCTGAATATGCAGATTGTACGTCGTTCGTCTAATTGTTATGTGTAGTGTTAGTCCTTAGTTACTTGTGATTCGTTGTGATATCCGCATGTCAACCACTATTTTACTTGAAAGGGGGCTGGATATATGGTATTTTTCTTAAACATATTTTAATCCCCAATTTGATGGACAAAAATTGTGGTCAATATAAGAAAAGAAGATGTGGTATGATTGTCAATGAGACAACTCTCCACAAGAGACCAAAATGACTCCGAAATTATTAAATCATCACTAGTATTCTGAATCCAGATGATTCCTTAGCTTACTGTGTTCAATTTTGAAGATAACAAATTTTATTGAGAGGTCGGAAAACTAATAAGACAAAAACAATAACCCCCATAAAGGTTAAATGGTGTCTCCCTAACAGCTGATACTAATTTGTTCACTATCATGTTTTAGGTCTGCAATCTAATTACCTTGACATTCTCTATAATATATAGTCCATGTTCAACTGGTAAATCAGGATCAAAACATTTATAGCATTCTGAAATAATCATAACAACTTAAGGTGGATTTTGACAAGTTAAATGTCAATTATAAAATATTAGCATATAATTGATTAGCGTCATATTGCAATTATCGACTTTAGATTATATCATAGTAATGAGTACGATAATCATTTGACAAACACTCCGTACGATTTTTTATTTTACATTTTTCCAGTTTCGGAAATTCTACCAAGAATATGAATTAAAGACGTAGTGGATAAGGCGTCAACCAGACAACAACAAAAAACAAACAGATCTGTACAATTAATCACGTCAAGTGTAGAATATAGTAAATAAATTGAATAGCAGTTGCTTTGATTAAGTGAATGTCGTTTATTGCCTGCCTTTTTACTGTTTGTCCAGCATGAATCAGGCCGTTGGTTTTCTTTTTGAAATATTTCACATCTTGTCTTGTTTACTCAGTGTTTATAGTTGACTATGCCGTTTAGGTATTCCTCATACTAAATAAATGAAGGCCATATTGTGACGAATAACTGTACAAATCTTCGTTCTTTGGGATCTGGTTGATAGTTCTCTCATTTGGATTTATATATATATCGTTTCTTACTTTTATATAATACATTAAGATTTGACAAAAGACAACCTCTGACAAGATTTCTTATTTGGAACATGAACACGTGAATATAGTGAGAGGAAATACTTTTTTTTTATTACATCAAACCCTCCCCCGTTTGTAAGGATTTGTAGTTGAAGTGTAGAAACAAACAAATAAATAAAAATCAATGCAGAAAATGCAGGAATATATAATATAACGTTTTTGGAAGTTTGCAGTATCAGAACACAAATTAATACACAGTTAGTAACATGAATATAGGTTTTATCTTTTTTTTTTTTAAAGATTTCTTGTTAAGTTCAATCTTATTATGCATCGTAAGATAAAAAAAAAACCTTTGTTAAACCATTGGTAAAGGGATTCAGATTTATCACCAAATCGGACTTTGGGTAAGATTTTAACCAAGGTATAGCTTTGTCTATATGTAAGATTTCCTGTTTACAACTAGTTCGTAAAGGTGCGTTAACGGTTGATACAACATATTCTGACGTCTCTTCAACCATTACAAATAGAAAACTGATTTCTCCATTTTTAAAACGAGTTTAACGTTCATAGTGTTTACCTAACAGACATTTTGAAATCAATAGTTATTTTAAGCCATCATCTTATATGTCAATAAAAAAAAAATTGATGCATCAGATTTTTTAATTTTTCACTAAAATTTTATCTACAATCAAATTCTACGTTCAATGCTTCTTTGCAAACAAAAGGTGCACTTTGACACGCTCGCGTTGGTGAATTAATATTTAATTAACGTATAAGCGGAATAGCGTATACTATTCAATAAAAATTTATATTGATTTACCAAACAGTTTGTCAAGGACTGGTGAAAAGTGGTAAAAACTCCTCATTTTGATATAAAATGAGCACTGACAGAAAATGTAACTATGGGAGACTTTTATATAATACATAACGTTTTGACAAACGACAAACTCTGCAGAGGTTTAACAAGAGAACTAAGTTACATAACCCTCAGCTTAAAGATTTAATCTTGTATTACATTTTGTATATTTATAAATTATTATATGATATATCAAATTAACAAGGAGTAACATTAAACCGAGAAATGGACAAACAGAGCCCGGCTGGTCATGTTAATAAAAAAATGTAGCATATTTAAAACAGAAGTGTTTATAAACCAATACTGTATTACTAACTCAAACCTTACCGGTGAAGATGGAATTACAATGACAGGATATCATATAATAGAATAGTACAGGGAACAGTATTCCTCGAGCAAAACAGCTAATCATATTAGAACCAATCACTTTCAACGAAGAATATTTATTAAGACAACAATTATCGTTTGTTTCAGACAAACAGTTATATTAGCAATGAGGAATAGTTTAAAAAAAAACAAAGCCGCAGATGTCACTTTTTATCTTACCATTAATGTAGATCATTGTTAAATCAACCGTATTGCATACATTTATTAACCTTAATGCATCTGTCAGATATCGATAAAGCCACACAATCAAGTTGGAAACTTCATGCAAAATTGAAACAAACACAAATAATATAAGCTGCATGATTTAAACAAATATCATCTACTATAGTTGATACTTTGGTACTCATTTAGTCGATACAGCTCTCTGACGGAATTTTAGTACTCACAAGCAAATCGTCAACTTAACAGTTAACACGTCAGTACTCATTTGATCTTTACAGCTGCTGAAGGACTTTTAGTTTTAAGTAAGTATCAACACAACAGTTAATACTTCGGTACTCACTGGGTGGTTAATACTTAAATCTATCAGCCACCGTGTCGACCCAGTTAGTACCGAAGTATCAACTGTTAAGCTGACGATAAGCTTAAGTACTGAAAGTCAGTCAGTAGCCGTATCAACCCAGTGAGTACCGAGGTGTCAACTGTTGAGTTGACAATACGCTTGGGTACTGACAGTCCGTCAGCAGCCGTATCAACCCAGTGAGTACCGAGGTGTCAACTGTTGAGTTGACGATACGCTTGGGTACTGACAGTCCGTCAGCAGCCGTATCAACCCAGTGAGTACCGAGGTGTCAACTGTTGAGTTGACAATACGCTTGGGTACTGACAGTCCGTCAGCAGCCGTATCAACCCAGTGAGTACCGAGGTGTCAACTGTTGAGTTGACGATACGCTTGGGTACTGACAGTCCGTCAGCAGCCGTATCAACCCAGTGAGTACCGAGGTGTCAACTGTTGAGTTGACAATACGCTTGGGTACTGACAGTCCGTCAGCAGCCGTATCAACCCAGTGAGTACCGAGGTGTCAACTGTTGAGTTGACAATACGCTTGGGTACTGACAGTCCGTCAGCAGCCGTATCAACCCAGTGAGTACCGAGGTGTCAACTGTTGAGTTGACGATACGCTAGGGGACAAAAAGTCAACCAGCATCCGTAATGACAAAGATATAAAACCACAATCTAAGACGTGGTAAAAAATCATAAGTAAGACTATATACGGACACTTCGTATAGATAAACAAATTCGTGATGGTAGTCAATTTAATCTTTACTCCTCATAACTATATTTAAGCAGTTTCTGTGTAAGAAGCACACTCTTGTATATAAACTCAGTAAAGTGTAAACATGCACAAGTATAACGTATCGGTTGAGATGTGTAAATACCATACGGCTAAATGAAGCTTTTAAACTCATTTACCCTGTGAACTGCTGAAAAATCTTAAACATGATCTCATATTAATAGTTACATGGTGTGTTAGTGACCTTATACGGTATTTATGGGGTCAGTAAATTTCATATGGGATGAGAGCGAAGCACGAATCCCTATATAAAATCTACTGAACTCATATATATCGTATTAGGTCACTAGCACACCGTGTACCGAGTCTTACTGACTATCTTTAAATAGGATATTTTGACTAGCAACCTATCAATGATGAGATGATAACAGCTGTTAATTTTCTCATTGATAATATTTTATGTACGTTTTGGCAACAAAGTTTATCGACAGGTTATAGGTATCCCTATTTACAACCCTTTACAAAAATGTAATAGCAGACTTGTTTTGTACTGTTATGAATCACAGTTTATGACCAAACTCAGTAAAGAACCGTCGGAATTGCGGTTAATTGATAAATTCGACAACACTTACCGTTATTTTGATGATATATTTTCGTTGAATAAACAATACACTGCGGAAATTAACCAAAAAGAAATCAAATTAAAACGGTATTAACTGTCCTATCCTAGATTTAGATATTTCGGACTTAAACGGGAAACTTCACAATAAAATTTAGACAAAAAGGACGATTTTTCGTTCTCTGTTGTTAATTTTCCATTTTTAGATGGTGATGTTCCTTTGGCACCATCTGAAGAGGTGTATATATTTCACAACTCGTTCGCTATGCCCGTGTTTGTGGTGAAGTTTTTGATTTTAACGAACGTAATCTATGTATTACTGGTAAATTATTAACCCAGAGATTTCGTTGCCATAGATTACTTATTAATAAGAGCTTTACTAAATTTTTCCATAGTTATAAAGATTTTGTTTTGAAGTTTGTACGTGTAGAAACTTATTTCAGGATAGCACATTTTTAAGAAAATGATGTTAATCGTGCACAGAAATTTAGAAACGATCCTGGTAAACCTATCGACCCTTATTACATTATTACAGTTATTCTAAAAGGTTACCAATTCAACACTGTAATGAGGTCATTGAAAATTGTTTTGATTGGTATAAATTTTGATTTTGTTATCAGTAAATCCATTGGATGTTGGATGTGTAAGGATTGATATTATTTTCTAATTATTTGTTAGTTGCTTTGAACTAGCTGTCAGTTAACTTTGAGTAGTCTCAAATATGTACATAGTGTCTTTTTGTTGTTGGGATAAACAAATACCCGGCCATGTCCACATGTATTTTTGTCCATCTGATGAGCTAAGCCTTTTCAACTGATTTTCATAATTTGTTCTTATGTTTTACTGTTATACTACTGTCCCAGGTTAGTGGAGGGTTGGGATCCCTCTAACATGTTTTACCCTACTACATTCTGTATGTATGTATCTGTCCTAAGTCAGAAGCCTGTAATTGGATTTTTGTTTATGTGTTACATAATAGTTGTTCGTTATTTTTTTTGGTACATAAATAAGGCCGTTAATTTTCTCGTTTGAATTGTTTTATATAGTCATTTCGGGGCCTTTTATAGCTGACTAAGTGATTTGAGGTTTGCTCATTGTTGAAAGCCGTACGGTGATCTATAGTTGTTTCGGTGTAGTTTTGGTCGCTTGTGGTCATACCACATCTACTTTTTTTTAAATGTGTAAGTGAGTTTAAAGTATTCAATACCTAGTAATAGACATGTTCACCATAAGCCGATACCGATACCGAAACCGAAACCGAAACCGAAACCGAAACCAAAAAAGTAGTAAGGTTGTAAATGTTCATAATGTTTAATTAACTCAAACCTTTTACTCCATTTTTTAGTTTGAAATTTAAAACACTAGATGGAGTATTTATTTCATTCAAAAATTAACACGAATCTATTAAAAAGGCTCAATTGAATTTAACGAGTATTAAATGCACTTAAGTAAGTAATCTACAGTTTAGATTTTGATGTACATTTTTTATTGATGATGTACATTAATTATGAATCAAGTTTCGTCTAGGGGAATGAACTGTACATAGTTCTACAATATTTGCAATATATCGTCCCGAAAAAATATATATAACGCTATCCATGAAATTTGGTATCGGCTTATGGTGAACATGTCTAATAAGATCCTACTAACATGTGTCTATACAGGAAACAAATGCCCACAATAACAATTTAGCTTTAAGTTTGATTTATGAATTTATTTCAATAGCTCATAACATGTTTCAATTTCTTCGTCTGTGACCTTTCAGATTTTTTTTTGAGAGGGAAGTAACTCCTTAATTTCAACAATAACAATGTGTTAGCTTGAATTATGTTTTATGAATATATTTCAATCTTCCATAATCAATTTCTTCGTCAGTTGACACCTTTCAGGCTGTTCCTCAACACCGTGTTGTTTTTGTAAAGGGTTGTGCCAAGTTTTTTGTTTTGAAATTCCTTACTAATCCCAATTGGTAACTTACCATGTATGGTAACTAACCCTATATGTTTTAGAACACTCTATATCAAATATACATAGTCACCACATGTAGTCCTTTAACCAATCATATCCCTATAAAAGCTATAGGAGGTAAAATAATTTTATTTATTATGGCAAGTTATATATTTTGTTTTAAGGGTTACATATGTGAACGTTAGATTAAACATGAAAGAAATACGAATGTTGAAAATGTTTAAAAGAATAGAATAGAACAGTAAAAAAAGATTGCAAATAAATATGAAAAAATATAAAAGATGAAACATCAACATAGTAAAGGCTTTCTCAATACAGAGCTATGCTCTATAATAACGTCATCTTCCATAAGATTGACATAACCAACCATACATCATAAAGTTTGACTGATATTCAGTATGTACAAATGACTTCAACGCTCGAATGCGCATCAGTACATTTACATCATCCGGTCACATGACATTTACATTTATTTACATTATCAGTATGTACAAATAGCTTCAACGCTTGCATGCGCCTCAGTGCAATTCCATCTTCCGGTCACATGACATTCACATTTATTCACGTTATCAGTATGTACAAATTCTTGATTTTTCTTTTTGTATCTTCCAAAGTGAAAACAATATCCTGAAATAAACATATCGGACTTAACTAGGTATCATAATATTGTATAAACAGCTGATATTACCTGTGCCATAGCTTACCTATCTTTCTCTAAAAAAGAAACTCTTAATATGCAGACAATTAGAAGTTCTATTTTAATATGTACTTGGTACCTTCAGCAACATTTGAAATACACGACGACTTTACATGCATAGCCTTGTATTATGTCTCTTTCTCTATATGCGTTATCACTTCATTGTCAGTTCATGGGATAAAAAATAGTTTGTTTTGACTTATTTTATTGGACGTACGTATTTGTATTGTTTCATTGACTCATTTTCTTTTTATATTTTGATTTTAGTGTTTGTTTTCGCTTCATAAAAATAAAAGTACACAATATTAGAGTTTTGTCAAGCCAACTAAACTATCCAATTAATTACAGTTTCGTTATTACAAATTTTGCAAGCAAATAATAGTCGCCATCATGTAGAAAGTCAGTGCAATCACATATTATATCCAATTGATATCGGATATGTTCCTTACGTCGTAACTACAATCCCCTTCCCTTTCATGAATTGACCTTAGCGAATTAGACTATTTGCCGATTTGTTATCACATAAGCAACATGACGGGTGCCACATGTGGAGCAGGATCTGCTTACCCTTCCGGAGCACCTGATGTCACCCCTAGTTTTTGGTGGGGTTCGTGTTGTTTAATCTTTAGTTTTCTATGTTGTGTCATGTGTACTATTGTTTGTCTGTTTGTCTTTATTCATTTTTAGCCATGGCGTTGTCAGTTTATTTTCGATTTATGAGTTTGACTGTCCATTTGGTATCTTTCGTCCCTCTTTTAAAGGTACAAAGTAGTAATTAGTTGTATTTTGGTACATTTCATTTACCGCTATGAGTAAAAGTCGTCGAGAATAAACGCATTTGGCCATTTCAGAACAATTTGAAAACAAACAAGGGTCTAATTTCACATGACGGCGACTATACGTCATAAATCAAATTCCTCACGATATCGCAATCCTTAATTTTACACGGCGCAATTACTTACATGTACCTAGCAAATACGAAACATTCAATCTGAATAAATGCAACAGTAGTATACCGCTGGTCAAATAGGCACAGTAAAAGTATGAATGATCAATCATATCTAGTTATATTATGTTGAAAAAGCGAAATAGACAAACATATCTACCAATCAAAATCATGAAAATGGATGATTCGTATGAAGTATCCATATTATATAATTAATCTTTAAGAAAGTTTCGATATACGTACCTTTACATTGATTACAGTCAAACTGTTTGGAGCATGGATTTTTTTCACAAAGGACAAATTTGCATAGTTCAAAGTTCTTTTGAACGACACAAAATTCTCAGTAACCTGTTTTCTGAAACGGTGTTTGCTCTTGGATATCGTTGAAATAGCAATATCGAAATGTACTCTTTGACAAAAAACTGGGCATGTCAACATCCTATTTGTCAACTTTCCATTTCTTAGTAGCAACATTCCAGCAGCACATGCAAACGGGGTATATATCTCCCAATTGATACGATATTCCCGTGCTTGCATTTCCTATCATGATTTTCTTGATATAGGGTTGCTATTACAAGGAAGCTATTACACCAAGAGTTCCAAATGGTGAAGTTGAAATCATCCCTTCGTAAATTTTACGACGCCATCACGAGTTGGTTGACCGTTATGCAATACAATGTAACCGTTCAACGTCGTAACTACAATTCCCTTCCCTTTCATGAATGTGACTTACCGAATTGAAAAATTTACCGGATTTGTTATCACATAAGCAACACGAATGATGCCACATGTGGAGCAGGATCTGCTTACCCTTCCAGAGCACTACACTTTGGCGGGGTTCATGTTACTTATTCTTTAGTTTTCTATGGTGTGTCATGTGTACTATTGTTTGTCTGTTTGTCTTTTATTTTTATTTTTAGCCATGGCGTTGTCAGTTTATTTTCGATTTATGAGTTAACTGTCCTTTTGGTATCTTTGGTCCCTCTTTTATCAATATTAAGTTGTGTTGTTTCTTATTGTTTGTAGTTGTGATTCTATTTTTTGATTTTCTATTCGTATGTAAAAGTAAAGATTATCAATCAACACGTTCATTTGGATGATTTTAGTTTAAAGCAACTATGTGCACAGGATTTATTTGTGTTACACAGTTCGATTTAGAAAGAAAGGCCGATATATGTAGTTATGTTTCACTCTTACTAACACAATCATATATTAATATTCTTGTAATTGTTATAAAATAT
This sequence comes from Mytilus galloprovincialis, assembly GCA_037788925.1. Classification (NCBI taxonomy): domain Eukaryota; kingdom Metazoa; phylum Mollusca; class Bivalvia; order Mytilida; family Mytilidae; genus Mytilus; species Mytilus galloprovincialis. Next base: position 72,596,373 of record CM075342.1, on the reverse strand, counting down.
ATAACAAAAATAAGTAAAGTTATTGTCTAGATTTTTATCCAATATGTAGAAATTTACATGTGAAGTTACTTTTTGTGGCGTTGATGCATTCGTGTAACACACACAATTCGTAACTGTATCTGGCTGTTTTTTTTTCTGTACTCCCCTAGGTTGATTTTGTTTATTCTTTGTCATTCTGTGGTTATTGTCAAAATGTACCATTATATTATTTATTTGAGTCTCTTGTGTGTTCTTGACTTTATATGTACTGTATTCTAGTCATGTAATGTCGTCATTTTAACGGTATATTTAACATTGCCATAAAGCACGGAGGTTTGGCTAGCTATAAAACCAAGTTGAGTCCACTATTTTTTCTAAAAATATCTTGTACCAATTAAACTCATCATAGATACCAGAATTAATTTTTTTTATATACGCCAGACGTTTGTTTCGTCTACAAAAGACTCATCAGTGACGCTCATATAAAAAAATGTTAAAAAAGCACGAAGACCAAGTAAGCAATATAACAGTTGTTATTTTACATTTCGTGTCAAAGTATGTTGCATTGTCGTTTGTTTTTTGTTGCACTCCATTGTTCTGCTAATTTCCTATTATAGTTGATGTGTTTCATTTATCATGTAGTGCCGGTTCAAATCAGTAAGATTTTGAATATTAAGATAATTAGTGTTTTTATTGCTCGATTATTAGTTTTAGCAGTTGTATAGGCTTTTTTCCTCATATTATTTTCTGTTTTACTGGCTTGTTTTACTGCGTAGACCTATTGTTGACCTTCGGCTGTTATCTGCTCCTGTGTCGGGTCTCCTTGACATATTTCAATTTTTTTTCTCAATTTTATAGTATTTGATTGTCACATTATCATTTTCTGTTTTCTCAGTTCAAGGTATTAAAATATCCCATTAGCATATTTATTTTTACTCTGCATTAATTCTCATCCTTTATTGTATTCATTGTTCCTACAATAGCAGTAAGTCCAGACAATTCAGCATAATCGTCATCATCACTTGTCCTTTCTAGACCTAACGATTCACCATAAGAATCACCATACGAAACTAATAACTCTGTTCCAGGTTTTTATACATTGGTTATATCTCATAGTTATATTGAAGCACGTCTAAATTATCTTCGTCAATCGTCCGAGCACAGTTTATATATCTTAACCAGCTAGAAGTTTCCTTGCCTTTATCGTCTATCTGATGCTTTTTTTCTCCATTTTCATATGAAACCTAGAGATAAAAATGTGTCAGCATTGCTTAATTTCGTATCGTAAGATTTAATTTTAGGATTAAACTAACATAAAACAGAAATATCTTGCCGAACATTTTAAATATTCAACATTTAAGATTAAGATACTCTCTCTCTCTCTCTCTCTCTCTCTCTCTCTCTCTCTCTCTCTTCTATTTACAAAGAGGAGTGTCTACAGTAGTTTTGGTAAGATCCTTTTCCATTGAAAAAAGAAAGAATTAGCGCAATTTTGATAATCACCAGAAATATATATGTCCTGTCGTCGCCATGAAAGTCTTTTGATAAGACACCAGTGTAAGGTCCTAGTCTGGTCATATTAGAATTGTTGTTTCTGCAAATACTCAAAGACCTGCATGGTATTGTCGATTGTCTCACAAAAACGCCTGGAGGTAGTGTTGCCAATACATGATCCTCATTATCTATCATTGTCTAAATAATTAAATAACACACACGCAGAATTTGATTGATAGTAAAGAACAAATTTAAAAAAACAGTAGACTTGTACATGTACCTCATTATAAACCTAGTATCATTGACGAGGTTTTTTTATAACTGTTTTGCATTTGTTTTAGTTTAAAGTATATGATCATAGTACTAGTTTTTTTTTAAAGCAATCGGACAATAGACCAGTTTACGCAATTTATTTTTATCCTTACATTAACATGAATTTACATGGTCAATACTTTATTCATTAAAGATGCCTGCACAAACATAAATTGGGAAAAGTGGGGGTTCAATTCAGTTGTTCGGGATAATAAGTACGTAGTAAGGATTGAAACGTTAAATATGTTGCAAAGTCTAGAGAGTGTTTCCGGCAACAACTCTTTGCGCAAGAGCAAATGTCTATCATCATCCAATATAAACAATTCTCCCATTCGACAGCAGCCTCTATAACCAAGTATTGTACCTTTTATACTTATTTGTTCTCATTCTAAACTTTCATGAAATATTTGCCACTGGACGTTAAACAAACATTGTTTTTCATCAATAACTGAAGTTTCAAGCTGGTGCAGATCATTACATATATGTGTATTGAACCACAATATGTTAAGAAGCTGAAAAAATAATGATTTTTATCAACCGTGAAATATCGTTTAACCTGATGATGTTTGATATATATTTACACTGGAATAGGGTAAGATCGTTTATATCTGACTGTTTGTTTACATTATAAACGTTTAAATTATAACGACATGTGTCAGTATTCAACCATATTTGGAATCTTTCTATAATAAAGGATACAAAGAGGATATGACACATTTAATTATGTTCTTTATTGGGATTTTAGAATAAATATGACATATATGTGTAAAATTTATTTTATGACAGACACAGTTTATCTTTTTCGGGACATTTGTCTCTTAAAATAAAGTATTAAAGAGGTTGCATTTGTTGTCAATGGCGTGCACTGCATACTCCATTCTCTCTTGCGTATTGCGTTCTTTACAATATATATATAAAGATATCAGATGTGGTATGAGTGCCAATCAGACAAGTCTTCATCCAAGTCACAATTTGTAAAAAGGGTCTCAAAAATGTTGATTTGTAAATACTGATTAGTAATGAGCGCTGTGCCATGATGTGTTTAATATTCTGGTCAAGCAAATGAACAAAAAAAAATATTCTAAATCCAGATGTTCCCCATATCTTTTAGTGTAAAAACTTGAATAAAAGAGAACTTTATATAATCGTCGACAATTTGCGAAGACAAAAACCATACCCTTTTGAAGTAAAATGGTTGCATCCTTATTGTTGATACTAATTGGTTCATTAGCATTTTGTTGGTGAGCACTACTAATTACCTTGACATTCTTTATAACATAGAGTCCATGTTCAACTGGTAAATCAGGGTCAAAAACATTTATAGCATTCTGAAATAATCAAATCAACTTAATGTGGATTTTGACAAGTGAAATGTCAATTATAAAACTATTAGCATTCAATTGATTAGCCACATATTGCAATTATCGAACTGTGGTCATAGGAATAACTTATGGTTTGTCAAACACTCATATCGAAAAATAAAATATTTACATTTTCAAGTTTCAGAAAATCTACCAGAAATATGAATGAAAGAAGTGGCGCAAATATCACTGCTACAGCAACCAAACAACTTAAAAAAAGATCTATACGATATGACAAGTCCATTGATCGCGTCAAGTGTATAAAAAAGTGAATACATTCAACATAAAGCACCAAAAAACATAAAGCATCACAATAAAAAAAAAAAAATAACCAAAAATGCATCTATTTAAATGGTTTCGTTGTTTGTTTGTTGTCTTTTATATAATATTTCGTTAATTAATTGTTTAACTATGTCAGACCGCAGATTTGTTCTTCAAAACATTTCACATTTGTCTTGTGACCTTTGATCTTTGACTATACCTTTTGGATTTTCCCTCATACATGAAGGTCATGTTGTTACGTATAACTGTACAAATGTTCGTTCTCTGGTTTCTGGTTGATAGTTCTCCCATTTTGATATATAATTCGTTCCCTTACATTTATATTAAACATTCTAAATCATTTAGATTTGAAAATAAAAAACCTTCGGCGAGATTTCTGATTTTTAACATGCACTTTTTTTGTAACAAACCTTCTCTTCCTTTCTAATGATTGTCAGTTGAAATACAAAACATAAAGAAATAAAACTCAATATAGAAATCGTAAGGTTATTTAATATAATAATGCTAAAGGTTTGCAATATCAGAACAATAATTTGATACACAATTGATATCAGGATTATCTAAAAAATATTATTCAGGATTTCTGGTTAGAGGCAGGTTTACTAAGCTTCGTTAGTTAACAATAATCCCGATCTTAAATCATCAGTTAAGAGAATAAGATTTAACCATGCATCGGACCTAGGTTAAAATTCTAACCAAGGAATAATTCTGTCAATAAGTACGAATCATTGTTTACAAATATATTTGAAAGGTCATTAAACGGTTGATACAACATATTCTGAGTTTACTTCGACTATAACTAACAAACAACTAATTTTTCTTCTTTTTTAACAGAGTGGTTAACGTTCATAGTGTCTACCTAACAGACATTTTGAAATCAACATTTACTTTAACCCGTCATCTCAGATGTTAATAAATTAATCAATGCAACAGATTTACCTATTTTAAAGTAAAAAATATGTATTTATTTATAATCAAAGCAATTCTATGATCAACAATTCTTTTCAAACAAAATTAAGGTTCACTCTGTCACACTCTTGTTGTTGTATTATTTAATTAATTTTAAAGCTGAAAAGCGTATCATATTCAATAAAAAATGATATTGATTGACCAAACAGTTGTTCTAGGACTGGTGAAAAATGATGAGAACTGCTCATTTTGATATAAAATGAAACACTCACAGAAAATATAACCATGGGGGAACTTTTATATAATGCATTACGATTTTACAAAAGACAACCTCTGGCAAGATTTTACAGCTAATGTGACGTTTAACAATAGAATTTTAATCCTTGGTATCATAAAAGAGGGGCGATAGATACCAGAGGGACAGTCAAACTCATAGGTCATAAATAAACTGACAACGCCATGGCTAAACAAGAAAAGACAAATAGACCAATAATAATACACACGACACAACATAGAAAACTAAAGACTAAAAGATTGAGCCCTGGGATACATCGAACAAAAGTTCTACATTAAACCGGGAAATGGACAACAAGGTCCTGATGGTAATGTTAATAAAAAAAATAGATATAAGAAGGAGTGGTATGAGTGCCAATGAGATAAGTCTCCATACTGCAAGTCATAATTTATAAAAGCAAACCAATAGAAATCAAAGTACGGTCTGCAACACGGAGCCGCAGCTCACACCGAACAGCAAGCTACAAAGGGCACCAACAAATTACTAGTATTAAACCATTCAAACAGGAAAACCAACGGTCTAATCTATATAAAAAAAACATGAAACGAAAAACACTTATAAACTGCATTAACAAATGGACCATACTTCAAGGGGTAAATTCAGTAAATAAATATATCGCCCATTTGATGGAGAGCTTCCTGTATAAAACTGAAGTCCTGTGCTCTTCTGATTGGTAGATAATGTTTGTATTAAACATTGTTTTTATAGATAAATACAGGATTAAAAAGCAATGGGTGTTAGCAGAGGAATTTTAAAGTGCGATTCTACAGTGTTAGTAAACAAGGCCATGTGAATGCCCAGAAATGCTGCATGATCCTAAGTTTTTATTGTTGCAAAAAATATGGGTACATTTGTACTTTCATGAATGATATATGAAAGATTCCAATTTCTAAATGATAATCAGGTATAAATTTAACTCAAGACATAAATTAGTATAAAAGTCAACGGTAGATTTTTTACTGAATTTACCTTTAAATTCAATTATGTAAAGATCAATACAGTATAGTACTAACTCAAACCTGACCGGTAAAGATGGAATTACAGTAGCAGTATATCATATAATTAAATAGTAAATGAAACAGTATTCCTTGATCGAACAATTTATACATATTAGTACAATCACTTCCAACAAAGAATATTTTATGAGACAATAATTGTCGTTTGTTTCAGACAAACATCTTCCTATGTTTATAAACGTTTTGATAAGCGAAAAACAATACGTTTAGAAGGAAAAAGCTGCAGATGTCACAATTTATCTTACCATTAATGTATATCATTTATAAATCAATCGTATTGAATAAATATATTTACCTTAATGTTAGATGATGACACAAAACTAAATTGGAAGTGTTATGTAAAATTGAAAAAAAACACAATCTGTTTAATTTAAACAAATATATACTACAGATTCTTCGGTACTCAATGGTTCGATACGGCTGCTGACGGGCTTTTAGTCCCAAGCGTATTGTCAGCTTAACAGTTAATACATCGGTATTCATTGGATCGATACGCCTGCTGACGGACTTTAAGTACCCAAGCTTGTCGTCAACTCAACAGTTAATACTTCGGTACTCACTAGGTCGATACAGTTGCTAAACTGAATATTTTAATATTTAAGAGGCTTGGGATACCTGATGAGGAAAATCCTTGGTAGTTAAACCTTAACCGCAACACCAAAAGCACAAATTGAAAAAAAAAAATGTTTACATTTCTGCTAAAATATCGAATTGGACAAAATAGAATAAGAAACAAAGAGTATGTGTTAGTATATATAGGATTGGATATGTACTCGTCATATTTCATTCAAGTCCGTCAGCAGCCGTATCGACCCAGACAGTACCGAAGTATTTAAAACTGTTTAGATGACGATTAGCTTGAAGACTAAAAGTCCGTCAACAGCCTTATCGACAGAGATGTAAAACCACAATCTTAGACATGGAATAGATTTCATTACTTAGATAATACACGGACACATCGTATAGATCAACCAATTCGTGACGGTTTTGATAAATGTACGGAGTGTCATTTTTAATTTGTTCTCCTATAGCTAATAACTATATTAAAGCAGTTTCTGGATAAGGAGATACTCCTGTATATAAAATTAGTAAAGTGTGGACATTCACGAGCATAACGTATCGGTTGAGATATTTAAACACTATTCGACGATATAAGGCATTTAAAATGATTAACCCTGTGAACTGTTGATAAAGTTTAAACATGATCGTATATTTTCAAATATCGTAGTAAGTGATACATTTGGGTTTAAGGTTTACATATCACAAAAGCAGATTAAACATTATGACCACATATTGAAATACTTAGGTAAAGATAGTACAACTTTTGAAAATGTTAAAAAAATAAAATAAGATGACAAATAAATATATAAAAAATATAAAACCAAAATAGTAAAGGCTTTCCCAATACAGAGCCATGTTCTATAATAACTTCATCTTGCATCAGATTTACATAACCAACCATCAATCACAAAGTTCGACTGACATTCAGTATGTACAAATAGCTTCAACGCTGGCATGCGCATTAGTGCAATTCCATCTTCCGGTCATATGACATTTACATTTATTAACGTTATCAGTATGTACAAATTCTTGATTTGTCTTTATGTATCTTCCAAAGTGAAAACAGTATCCTGAAAAAAAAACCATATCGGACTTTTAAAACTAATTATCAAAGTATTGTATAAACAGCTGATATTACCTGTGTAATAGCTTACCCCTCTTTCCTCTAACTAAGAAACTCTTTATATGCAGACATTTTTAGAAGATTTGTTTTAATATGTTCTTATTAAATGCTGCGACGTACGACGAATTTTCATGGATTGTTCTATTAGTATTTCCTTAAATCTTTTTTTCATCTTTAGAATTCATACATGTTTTGTTCTGTTTTGATTTTAGTCTTTGTACATTCCTCGATGTTTGAAGTAAACGACGACTTTTCATGCATAGCCTTGGACTCTTTCGCTTTCAATGCATGCGTTATCACCTCATTTTCAGTTCATGGGATTCAAAATAGTTTGTTTTGATTGATTGTATTCGACTTTGTATTGATCCATTAGATTTTCATTGACTCATTTTTTCTTTTATTTTTAAAATTACATGTGTTTACGCTTAAAAAAAAGTAAAAGCACACAAGATTAAACTTCTTTTCAAGCCAACTAAAGTATCTAATTAATTAGTTACAGTTTCGTTATTACAAATTTTGCAAACAAATAATAGTCGCCATCATGTAAAAAGTCAGTGCATTCACATTTAAAGGTACAAAGTAGTAATTAATTGTATATTGGTACATTTCATTTACCGCTAGGGGTACAAGTCGTCTAGAATAAACGCATTGGTCATTTCGGAACTATTTGAAACCAATTTCACATGACGGCGACTATACGTCAAAAATCAAATTCCTCACGATGTCGCAATCCTTAACTTTACACGGCGCACGTACTTACATGTACCTAACAAATACGAAACATTCAAAGTTAATCAATGCAACAGTAGTATACCGCTGGTTATAAGGCATAGTAAAAAGATGAATGATCAATAATATTTAGTTATATTTGGTTTAAAAAACGAAATAGACAAAACTATCTACCAATCAAAATCATGAAAATTGATGATTCGTATAAGTTTCTATATTATATAATAAATCCAATTTTACAATAAGGTGACTATATGTATTAAAATATATTCCTTACTCAATCGATAATACATTTTACACGCCGCACGTACCTGTATATACCAACCAAATATGAAACATTCAATCTTAATAAAGGACAACGGTAATTTACTGCTATTCAAATAGTAGCCGTAAAATTAGACATGTTCAATAAATATTATTGTATTGGTTTTGAGAATCAAAATAGACAAAACTTTCGACCAATCGAAATGGCTGATTCGTATGAAAAAAGTAAAATCACAAAAATACTGAACTTAGAGGAAGATCAATTGGGAAAGTCCATAATCACATGGCAAAATCAAATAACAAAACGCATCAAAAACGAATGGACAAGAACTGTCATATTCCTGACTTGGTACAGGCATTTTCAAATGTAGAAAATGGTGGATTAAACCTGGTTCTATAGCGCTAACCCTCTCACTTTAATGACAGTCTCATCAATTTCCGATATTTTTACATTGATGCGTTAAATAAACAGACACAATAAATATAATAGTCAAAATATGGGTACATCAGTCATGAAGACTCCATTTATATAATAAATCTAAAATAAAGTTTTGATGTACGTACCTTTACATTGATTACAGTCAAACTGTTTGGAGCATGGGTTTCTTTCACAAAGAACAAATTTGCATAGTTCAAAGTTCTTTTGAACGACACAAAATTCTGAGTAAAATGTTTTTTGAAACGGTTCTTGTTCGTACAGTTTATAACAACTTGAGCTGTATCTTTGAATTGGTTCTGTGTATAAAAAAGATGTGTCCATACAAATTGAAATTATATAGTCGAATAGGATTAAACCGTGTGTTGTGATATCATTTAAATAGCAATATCGAAATGTACTATTTGACAAAAAACTGGGTATGTCAACACTCCTATTGTGAATTTTCCATTTCTAAGTAACAACATTCCAGCAGCACCTGCATACGGGGTATATATCTCACAATTGATACGATATTCCCGTGCTTGCATTTCCTATAATGATTTTCTTGATACGGGGTTGCTGCTCACAAGTAAGCTATATCCGTTATGGAATAACCGTTTCACAAATGATATCGGATATGTTCTTTACGTCGTAACTACAACCCCCTTCCCTTTTATGAATGTGACCTACCGAATTAGACTTTTTACCGTATTTGTTACCACATAAGCAACACGAAGGATGCCACATGTGGTGCAGGATCTGCTTACCCTTCCGGAGCACCTGGGATCACACCTAGATTTTGATGGGGTTCGTGTTGCTTATTCTTTAGTTTTCTATGGTGTGTTATGTGTACTTTTGTTTGTCTGTTTGTCTTTTTTTTATTTTTAGCCAAGGCGTTGGCAGTTTATTTTCGATTGATAATTTTGACTGTCCCTCTAGTATCTTTCGTCCCTCTTTTATCAATATTAAGTTGTTTTGTTTCTTATTGTTTGTATTTTTGATTCTAGTTTTTATTTTCTATTCGTATGTGAAAGTAAAGATTATCAATCAACACGTTCATTTGGAAGATTTTAGTTTAAAGCCACTATGTGCACAGGATTTATTTGTTTTACACAGTTCGATTTTGAAAGAAAGGCCGACATACATGTAGTTATGTTGCACTCTTACTAACACAATCATATATTACTATTCTTGTAAGTGTTATACAATACATCAAATAACATAATTAGAATTCTTGTCTAGATTTTTATCCAATATGTAGAAATTTACATGTGAAGTTACTTTTTGTTCCGTTGATGCATTCGTGTGACACACATAATACGTAATTGTATCTTTCTGTACTGTCCTAAATTGATTTTGTTTATTCTTTGTCATTCTGTGGTTAATGTCGAAGTGTATCATATTATTTATTTGAGTCTCTTGTGTGTTCTTGACTTTATTTGTACTGTATTCTAGTCATGTAATGTCGCCATTTTAACGGTATATTTAACATTGCCATGAAGCACGGAGGTTTGGCTAGCTATAAACCAAGTTCAACCGACTGTTTTTTCTAAAAATATCTTGTACCAATTAAACTCATAAAAAATACCAGGATTAAAATTTTATATATACGCCAGACGCGCATTTCGTCTACAAAAGACTCATCAGTGACGCCCTAATCAAACAATGTTAAAAAGGCCAAATAAAGAACGAAGTTGAAGACCAAGTAAGGAATATAACAGGTGTTATCTTATATTTCGTGTCAAAGTATGTTGCATTGTCGTTTGTTTTTTGTTGCACTTCAGTGTTCTGCTAATTTCCTCTTATAGTTGATGTGTTTCCCGCAGTTTTAGTATGTTACCCTGATCGTTTTTCTATCAAACAATTTATAACTTTTGAACATCTGTATACTATTGTTTTTTATTAAATCATCATGTAGTGCCGGTTCAAATCAGTAAGATTTTGAATATTAAGATAATAAGTGTTTGTATTGCTCGATTTTTTCATCATATTATTTTCTATTTCACTGGCTTGTCTTACTGTGTAGACCTATTGCTGACCTTCGGCTGTTATCTGCTCCTGGGTCGTGTCTCTTTGACATATTTCAATCTCCATTCTAAATTTTGTAGTATTTTATTGTCACATTATCATTTTCTGTTTTCTCAGCTTAAGGTGTTAAAATATCCCATTAGCATATTTCTTTTTACTCTGCATAAATAGTGATCCTTTATTGTATTCATCGTTCCTATGATAATATTTCTCCCTTTGTACATCAGTTATACTAATCCTTTATTGTATTCATCGTTCCTATGATAATATTTCTCCCTTTGTACATCAGAAATACTAACCCTTTATTGTATTTATCGTTCCTATGATAATATTTCTCCCTTTGTACATCAGTAATACTCACCCTTTATTGTATTCATCGTTCCTATGATAATATTTCTCTCTTTGTACATCAGTAATACTAACCCTTCATTGTACTCATCCTTCCTATGATAATATGTCTCCCTTTGTATATCAGTAATACTCACCCGTTATTGTATTCATCGTTCCTATGATAATATTTCTCCCTTTGTATATCAGTAATACTCACCCTTTATGGTATTCATCGTTCCTATGATAATATTTCTCCCTTTGTATATCAGTAATACTCACCCTTTATTGTATTCATCGTTCCTATGATAATATTTCTCCCTTCTTTGTACAGCAGAAACACTTACCCTTTATTGTATTTATCGTTCCTATGATAATATTTCTCCCTTTGTATATCAGTAATACTCACCCGTTATTGTATTCATCGTTCCTATGATAATATTTCTCCCTTTGTATATCAGTAATACTCACCCTTTATGGTATTCATCGTTCCTATGATAATATTTCTCCCTTTGTATATCAGTAATACTAACCCTTTATTGCATTCATCGTTCCTATGATAATATTTCTCCCTTTGTATATCAGTAATACTCACCCTTTATGGTATTCATCGTTCCTATGATAATATTTCTCCCTTCTTTGTACAGCAGAAACACTTACCCTTTATTTCTCATCGTTCCTATGATAATATTTCTTCCTTTGTACATCAGTAATACTAACCCGTCATTGTATTCATTGTTCCTATGATAATATTTCTCCCTTTGTACATCAGTAATACTAACCCTTTATTGTATTCATCGTTCCTATGATAATATTTCTCCCTTTGTACATCAGTTGTACTAATCCTTTATTGTATTCATCGTTCCTATAATAATATTTCTCCCTTTGTACGTCAGTAATACTCACCTTTTATTGTATTCCTCGTTCCTATGTTAATAGTTCTCCCTTTGTACATCAGTAATACTAACCTTTTATTGTATTCCTCGTTCCTATGTTAATATCTCTCCCTTTGTACATCAGTAATACTCACCCTTTATTGTATTCATCGTTCCTATGATAATATTTCTCCCTTTGTATATCAGTAATACTCACCCTTTATTGTATTCATTGTTCCTATGATAATATTTCTCCCTTTGTATATCAGAAATACCCACCCTTTATTGTATTTATTGTTCCTATGATAATATTTCTCCCTTTGTACATCAGTAAAACCTACTCTTTAATGTATTCATCGTTCCTATGATAATATGTCTCCCTTTGTATATCAGTAATACTCACCCTGTATTGTATTCATCGTTCCTATGATAATATTTCTCCCTTTGTATATTAGTAATACTCACCCTTTACTGTATTCATCGTTCCTATGATAATATTTCTCCCTTCTTTGTACAGCAGAAACACTTACCTTTATTTCTCATCGTTCCTATGATAATATTTCTTCCTTTGTACATCAGTAATACTCACCCTTTATTGGATTCATCGTTTCTATGATAATATTTCTCCATGTGTACATCAGAATTACTAACCCTTTATTGTATTCATTGTTCCTATGATAATATTTCTCCATTTGTACATCAGTAATATTCACCTTTTATTATATTCATTGTTCCTATGGTAATATTTCTCCATGTGTACATCAGAATTACTAACCCTTTATTGTATTCATCGTTCCTATGATAATATTTCTCCCTTTGTACATACGTAATACTAACACTTAATTGTATTCATTGTTCCTATGATAATATTTCTCCCTTTGTACATCAGTAATACTAATTCTTTATTGCATTCATCGTTCCTATGATAATATTTTTTCCTTTGTACATCAGTTATACTAACCCTTTATTGAATTCATCGTTCCTATAATAATAATTCTCCCTTTGTACATCAGAAATACTAACCCTTTATTGTATTAATCGTTCCTATGATAATATTTCTCCCTTTGTACATCAGTAATACTCACCCTTTATTGTAGTCATTGTTCCTATGATAATATTTTTCCCTTTGTACGTCAGTAATACTAACTTTTTTTTTGTATTCATCGTTCCTATGATAATAATTCTCCCTTTGTACATCAGTAATACTAACCCTTTATTGTATTCATTGTTCCTATGATAATATTTATCCCTTTGTGTTAGTAATACTAACCCTTTATTGTATCCATTGTATCTACAATAATAGTTCGTCCAGACAATTCAGCATAATCGTCATCATCACTTGTCCTTTCTAGACCTAACGATTCACCATAGGAATCCCCATACCAAACTAATAATTCTGTTCCGGGTTTTATACATTGGTTAGTTACATAATATATCTCATAGTTATATTGATACACGTCTAAATTCTCCTCGTCAATCGTGCGTGCGCAGTTTATATATCTTAACCAGCTAGATGTTTCTTTGCCTTTACCGTCTATATTATGCTTTATTTTTCCATTTCTATATACAACCTAAAGATGAAAAAGTGTATGCATTGCTTAATTAAGTTTCATTAAAACGAGTTTATTTAATAAAAAAATTAAAAGTTTTATCGAGCACCAATTTTATAGTTTACTTGTTGATATTTACCCCACATTTATCAAGTTGTAGGTTAGTTTAATTGTTATACAAGAAATTTCCTGGTGTTTTTAAACGTTAGGATATACAGACAGAAGAAGAAGTATACTTATCTACAAAATTATTTTAATTTTGATATTACAATTGGCGTAATTTTTTTCAAAGCTGATGTTTTTCTGAAATTGTTTAGCATTTCGCAGCGGTATAATACTGTTCTAATAATTATCCATCCCTTATTTTTATTAACTTTGTATTTACATTGTATGATAAATCAAATTTAATCGTTCAGTGTATGTTCATTCGGTCACTACGTCTTTTGATTGAGTTAAGCCATTCCAATTGATATTTTATAGTGTGTCTTTCTATGTTGTGATGTTACACTACTGTTTCAGATAAGGGTGAAGGTTTGGTACCATTAAACGTTTAAACCCCCTGCAATTGTTTGCACCTGTCCTAAGTCAGGAATCTGATGTTCAGTAGTTGTCGTTTGTTGATGTGGTTCATGAGTGTTTCTCGTTTCTCGTTTTTTTTTATATAGATTATACCATTGGTTTTCCCGTTTAAATGGTTTTACGCTAGTAACTTGTTGGGCCCTTTATAGCTTGTTGTTCAGTGTGAGCCAAGGCTCCGTGTCGAAGACCGTACCTTGACCTATAATGGTTTACTTTTATGAATTGTGACTTGGATGGAGAGTTATCTCATTGGCACTCATACCACATCTTCCTATATCTAATTAATAAATAAATTAGGATATTTTAAAATTGGTAAAACGCAAAGCTTGCCCAGCATATCTAATATTTAAATTTAACTGTCGAGACATAAGGAATATCTTCTATCTCACGATGAGGAGAGTCTTTATTTGATTTTTGGGTATTTTGTTTTTCATTTGGAAAAGAAGGAAATAGCATATTTTTGATAATCACCGTAAATGTATAACTCCAGTCATCACCATCAGATTCTTTCGATAAGGTCCCATCGTAAGGTCCTAATCTGGTCCCATTAGGTATGGTCGTTTCTGCATATACCCCAAGGCCTGCATTAGGTATTGTCGATTGTCTCACAGAAAATCCTGGAGGAGTTGTTGCTAACACATGATCTTCGTTGTCTAACATCGTCTAAATATTAGATAAAGCAAAAGCAAAATAGATTAAAAATTAAGAACAAACTTGCTAACCTTATTCATGTTATTATAAAATTAGTATCTATGATTAGCTTTAAAAAAAAATACCCGTTTCGCATTTTTTAGTTTAAAATTTATGATAGTACTAGTTCTTTTAAGAACAATATGATAGAGCAGTTTAAGTATTTTATTTTCATCCTTATATTAACATGACTCTGCATGGTCAATGAATTATAGTCCTCAAAGATGACTGGGAAATACAAATATGAAAACGTTGGTACTTTTTTTGTCCGACTGTAAAACCCTGGCAAAAGTGGGGAGTCAATTAAGCTGTGCGGGATGTATAAGTACGTAGCAACGTCCGGTCCGACCGTTCAAGGGCTGTATAGCCAGTCAAGGTCGTTAAAAACTTCCATTTGTTGTCAGAATGGGGACGTTAAACCAGTTGCCTAGTCTAGAGAGTAAGCCACATTCTCTGCACGTTACCTTGCAACAACACTTTGGGGGTCCGTACTTGGCCTAAATCTCTATTACTATCAAATATAACCTCATTAATCACCTGATTCTACATACCGGACAGCATCTATTACCAGACCTACTACCTATTGTATTATTGTTAATGTGTTCTTATCCTTAACATTCATGAAATATGTGGCACTGGACATTAAGCAAACATTCATCAATTAATCTCAAGAAGATTATTTATAACTAACATGACTAATGGGATATTCAATCGGAAAGTTCCTAATCAAATGGCAAAATCAAATGGAAAAACACATCAAACGAATGGACAACAACTGTCATATTCCTGACTTGGTACAGGCATTTTCAAATGTAGAAAATGGTGGATTGAACCTGGTTCTATAGCGCTTAACCTCTCACTTGTATGGCAGTCGCATCAAATTCCGTAACAGTTATATTTACAACGATGCGTGAACAAAACAGACATAATAAATAAAATAGTCAAAATATGGGTACAGCAGTCATCACTGTGTTACAATCTCAAAACAAACAACCATTTACAAAAAAGCACAAAAGCATCTATCAAATTAAAAAACACATTCATTGCTTCGCGTGTCTGACGTCAGAAAATGTAAACGTCACATAGGAAGAAATTTTGTCCTTCTATGTTTATACAATTTTTTTTTTATAATTTCACATTGGGAATGGTGGTATACATACAGGGTTAAAAAATCAAAAGTTATGTTAGAATTAATTTCAGAAATAGACAGAGATTTAAAATTGTCCAGAAGTTCTTTAGAATTTTTAAGAATCCACATGTCATATGGTTAATACCACTACGCGAGTAAAATAATATTGTCGTTTGTCGTTCAAAGTATTTTCAAATTTTTAATAGAACAATGACATAATGACGGGATCTTTTAAAGTACAGAGTCACGTTATAAGAACCAAAGAAACACAAAAGGTCGCATATACAAAACACACCAGCAAAAATGAAAGATAATACAAACACATTGACGGGATGTATAAATACCGAGCCACGTCAAATGGATATCACAGAAAACAAACCAAACAGTAAATGTAATATTAATAATTGAACAAAGACAAATGAAAGAACAATATAACACGATGTTAAGATGATAAACAACGTCAGTACGCAGAATATATACATCAAGACCATCATGTATTATTTGTGAAGTTGATACGGAATATTTATCAACAAGGTCTTTGTACCTTCCGATGAACTTTTTTTAGAAAAAGGACGAGACGTTCTTTGACATACCCCTGGTTCATCAAATTTCTGCTCAGACACTGGTGACGTTTTACAAAGTCTGAGTAGGAGCTGCAAGCTCTTGAATATCGAATAAGTTGGGAAATGTATATCCCATATGCAGATGAAGTTGGTATATTGCAACTAAGGTGGGGGAAAATCGTCTCGTTTGTCATAAATTCTGGTACTGAGATGACAGTGTATGTCAAATTCGAGATATAAGTCTGAAAATGATGCGGAGGAAGCCGTGTCTGTTGTTTCTTTAATTTCTAGTTCTGGGGGATATATAAATGGAACCCAATCAGAAATGTTCGGATTGTTAATGAAAAGAACATCATCAATATATCTGAAAGTGAAATTAAATAATCTGGCTTCTTTGATCTTCTTGTTTTTGACTGTGTCTGAAGAAACTCTGTAACGACCTGACCATTAAGTTTAACCTACGATTGGGCTCAAGCAAGAAAGGCTATCAGGTGCTGATACTTTATTCCTAAACCAATTTAACAAATGGAATAAAGCTGAAAAAACAAAATAAATACAATTTTACAATGTTTTGAATAAATGTTATTATGTATGAATTTCAAATGTAGACAATAGCACAGTCCATAGAACGCAAAATATGTCTGTAGTTATAAAGGTGAAGTTTCCAGTATATCACGGATAAAGAGTTCAAATGTGTGAAAAGCGATTTGAAGGCATCGGATACAAAGTTATAAATGTAACTCACTCTGTGGTTAGCCACGAATTGTGTCCTAGATGACATTTGTACTCTTACAGTTCTGGAATGACCTTGTAATATTCAGTTCGAGATACGTGTAAGAAAGAGAAAGGTAACGATGATACGATGTTTAAAGTTCTTACAAGTTCTTATAAGGTTAAAGATGAATATTCCTCCTAAACTGGAACACATAAACATATTAAGAATATAATCAAACGAACAATATAAATTGAGGAACGGCGTAACAGAATACTCCCCGTCTGATTTCTATTTGATATCACTATTCCATAACTAAATCGCATATGAATATATGATACATAAATAAATCCAAACATAAATTGAATATATTTACAGAAGTTATGCCCACTATTGGTCGTGTGAGAACTTTTCACTATGAAGTTCATTCCAAGGAAAACTGGATTCGGCACAGTTTCTTGTCCTAAAAAGACGGATGTCTCCAATGAGATCGCTGAGATCGTTAGAATGTTCCATAGTTGCTTTTGCAATAGTAGGAACTGTTTTCTCCAATTTTGTTGACGACGGTCGAAGATGGTCCTCCGGTAAGTATAACGAGAGTTAGTACTTGGTCCTCGTCCGAGTTGGGGAAATGTCACATCTTTGTGAGTATCAGACAAAATTAAGCGTTTCCTCCTAACGTTCCATCCTGCGGATCTAGTCGCTCTATCTGTGAAGTGGCGATCTCGATGTTGGATTTTGTCGTACTAATGTCCAACAAAGGGTGTTACCTTATGATGATGTCTAGATAGGATCACTGGTTCCTTCTCACTAAAATTCGAGCCAGACTTGACGATACTGCTTCCTACTCGGAGTAGGTCTTGTTTCGTAGGGATATTGTTTGCAAATGAAACTTTTTTCTTTCCTGTGAACTTCAGGTTTTGCTGATTTCAGAATGAAATTTTCTTTAATCATGGAATTTTCTATAGAAGTCACAAATTTTGCTTTTGGTGACATGAGTGCTGTCCCTTTAGAGAAATTTGTGAGTTTACCAGATTCGGCACTAGATCCAGTACACTCAAGGAATTGTATGAAATGCATTTTTGCAACCTTGACATTCGAACTAAAGTTTTGGTCGTTATCTTGACCAACGATTGGATTTTCGTCCTTGAAGGCTATTTCCGGTCTTGAGACAAGACGTTGTTCTGGTTCCGTGATTGAAATGTGAGTTATCTTCGTGTTGACTTCAAACGGAACAGTTTGATTGTCAATGTATGTATTTCCAATTATGCAGTTTCCAACTTTTTGGCAAATGGAGTTCTGGATGGTCTTGAGCGTTGTTCAAGGACGTGGCGTACCTCTATAAGGTATCTTTCAATTAAGAGAAGAATTTGACAATGTTCCTCTATTGGTGGAATGCTTCCTCTGAGTTCTTTTAGATTAGGATGATGCGTTGCGACTTCAGGAGTAGGAATTTCGTCTCGATTATTTGGAATATTATTACATTCAATTAATGTAGACAGATCAAATTGTACGTCACCATGTACAGATTTTAAGACAAAATCTTTTCCTCTTTTCCCGGAAGTATCTACTTTGCCAGAGGATGTTGTAAGATAGTAGTTTTCAGGTTTTTTCACGAACGTTGAACAGACTAAAGAGTTCAGGGGAGGCAAGAGACCGGTTGCTTTGGTCGTCAATGATAGCGTACACCCGGATAATGTTGTCTGTCCTGTCCTTGTGGTACACATCCACAGTTACTATCTTGGCACAAGATTTCTCACTCTTATGATCCTTGTGGATCTCTGTGCAGGTTGAACTCACAGAAGTTAACTTGATTTCATCCGGTTCTGTTGACTCCCCGCCATAGGCTTGTGTTGGCTCCCCGACGTAGGCTTGTGTTGGCTTCCCGCCGTAGGCTTGTCTGGGCGAGCTAGACTGAAAATTTGCAGGTTGCTGTGGTCTAGTGATGTGAAGTGCGGTTGTATGTCTTATTTACACTCATTACAACTAATACTTGCATTGCAGTCCCGACTTCTGTGTGTGGTTGACTCACAACACTTGTAGCACACAATGTTTTGTCTTAACAGTTCCTTGGGTTCCTCGATTGATTTGGCTCGGAACTATCGGCATTCGTTTAAGGTATGCTTTGTCTTGTGTGGGATACACATATCTTATTGTTGACTGCAGTACATGTCTTCAGGTTGCTGTTCAACAGCCATCTTATGGACGTTGACGTTAGAGTACGTCTGAGGTGTGAACCTTGGCATAGCGTCTTTTGTATTTGGTGTGACCTTTGACCCAAAGATGAACCCAGGACCGTTCTTTATTTTGCTAATTTCCCTGATGAAGGCAGAAAATTCTGTGAAAGGTGGAAAGGCAACTTCATATTTAGACTTGTATCTTGAAGCCCTTGTTATCCACTTTTCTTGAAGTCCGTATGGCAATTTTTCAACAATAGGATTTATCCCGTACGAAGAGTCAAAATATGCTAGCAAACATCCCAGCTTGTGATTTTCCTTGTGATATTCTATTTCTGAAAAATATCAGACAAGTCATAAAGACGTGCGCTATCTTTGTTTGTCAAGGTAGGAAAATTGACAAGTTTACTTGTGAGAGAGGCTTCCAACATTTCTGGAGCACCATATCGCTCATCCAGTCTCTGCCATAACCTCTGTAGGCCTCTTGTTGGTTTGTTTGCGTTTGATGCCCTTATACTCATGGCATGTTTGGCAGACTCTAGTCCAAGCCATTGAATAAGTAGGTATATCTGTTCCGAATCTGAAACTTGTAATTCGTCTATGACATTTTTAAAGCTGGCTTTCCATGTATGAAAGGATTCTGCCTAGTCGTTAAAGCTTGTTAGCCGGGAGAACAGCAGGTCCTTGCGTAGGAGAAATCTAGTTATCTCCGACGTAGGGTTGATTTGTTGCAGGTGTGCAGAAGGGATCTCTTCTATTACGCCCTGTTTTCGGTGTGAGACAGGGATCTCTTCTATAACGCCTTGTTTTTTGTGTGAGACAAGGATCTCTTCTATAACGCCCTGTATTCCTATGCCAGTTACTGTTCCCAGATCTGAATACATTAACTTCTTGTAACTTAGCATGTGTAGGCAAGGCAGCAGGTGTCTGTGACGGATAGCTCAATGCCACGGATGGTACGAACTCAGGTGCCTCATAACTAAGCTTAACAGGAGTTTGTTTTTTCTTAAGAGGGCCTGTCACTTCCTGAACGGCAGTAGGTACAGGATGTGTGTTGACGAATCCTGCACACGCTGGGACGGGTCTTCCGTTTCGTCAGGGAGATCGGTAAACGCTTGGCTGCCGTCGTATTCCAGGATACGAGTCTCGGCTTCTGCGGCTGCAGCTTCTCTCTTTGCGTCAAGAAGGTTTAACTTGGCTTTCAGCTCGGCTTTACCCCGGCTTACACGTGCGGCCTGTTGTTTAATTTGTGCTTTTCTGCGTATTGCCTCTTGTTCTGCCCCATGTTCCATTTTAACCTTTGAACGCGCGGCTTCTTGTTCCATTTCGGCTTTTTGCGTGCTTGTTGTAGGATAAGCTATTTTAGACTTGGCAGCCTCTGCTTTGGCACGCTTTCTCCGTGCTAGGCTTGACATGTTCGACACGTTAGAGCTACCGCTGTGTGAGGTTTTCTTACCCTTTGAGGTCTTTGTTTTAGTGGATTTAGCCTTTGTCATGGCGATGCGATGTTCGTGCAATGTTTCTATTGCCAGGTCCACTTTGGACAGTCGCATATCCAACGTGAAATTACATGCGTCTATGTCCTTTTGACTGTCCAATGTTCCGGTCCTTTTCAGAAAGTCCAGGTATTCATCTGTAAGTCTACGATTATTCGTACAGGTTTTTACAAGTTTGTCCTGGTCTGTTAAGAGTTGCTGAAGTTCGTTAGGAGGCGTGGTGATTTCCAATAACTTGGGTGCTATATCAGACCAAAGGTTCTCTAGGTCCTGACAGAACTTCTCACGTTTTTCTGTCAAAGCTCCTTTACCTTTTTCCGTGAGGTCACGTACTCGTCTCGTGACTGGAACCAATGATGGCTCAACGTTGTTAGTTTGCTGCCAAAACTCAAGCTGTGTTGCGTAGTGTCGAGGTAACAGATACGAACGATACTCTGTTGTATTTCCTGATCAGGAGATGTGTAGACAAGTTGTTGTCAATTTACGTTATGTCAAGGGATGACGCTTTCTTGCAGGGCTCAACAGGCAGGTTGTAGCTGTCGAACTGACGTGGAGTTGCGTTATCTGTGAGACACAACAGGCAAGTTGTAGATTTTTTACTGTAAATGGTCTGACCATTAAGATTAAATGGCGATTGGGCTCAAGCAAGAAAGACTATCAGGTGCTGATACTTTATTCCTAAACCAATCTAACAAATGGTAAAAAGCTGAAAATACAAAATAAATACAATTTTACAATGTGTTGAATCAATGTTATTATGTATGAATGTCGAATGTAGACAATGGCACAGTCCATAGAACGCGAAATAAGTCTGTAGTTATAAAGGTAAAGTTTCCAGTATATCATGGATAAAGAGTTCAAATGTGTGAAAAACGATTTGAAGGCATCGGATACAAAGTTATAAATGTAACTCACTCTGTGGTTAACTACAAATTGTGTCCTAGATGACGTTTGTACTTCTCCAGTTCTGGAATGACCTTGCAGTTTTCAGTTCGAGATACGTGTAATAAAGGGAAAGGTAACGATGATGCGGTGTTTAAAGTTCTTACAAGTTCTCATAAGGTTAAAGATGAATATTCCTCCTAAACTGGAACACATAAACATATTAATAATATAATCAAACGAACTATACAAATTGAGGAACGGCGTAACAGAATATACTCCGATTCATATGAAAATGAGAAGAGGTCGGCAAGGATTAACCTATAAAAAAGAAGATGTGGTATGGATGCCAATGCAAAAACTGTCCACAAGAGACCAAAATGACTATAGGTCACCGAACGGCCTTCAACAATGAGCAAAGCCCATTCCGCTTAGTCAGCTATAAAAGGCTCCGATAAGACAATGTAAAACAATTCAAACGAGAAAGCTAACGGCCTTATTTATATAAAAAATGAACTGAACTAGTCTTTAATCAGTAATTACATTGTAATTATCTGAAACATTTAATGGTTAACCTAGTATGATCTTTAATCAGTAGTTATATTGTAATTATCTGATACATTTAAGGATTAACCTAGTATGGTCTTTAATCAGTAGTTACATTGTAATTATCTGAAACATTTAAGGGTTAACCTAGAATGATCTTTAATCAGTACAAACATTGTAATTATCTGAAACATTTAAGGGCTAACCCAGTATGGTCTTTAATCAGTTGTTACATTGTAATTATCTGAAACATTTAAGGGTTAACCTAGTATGGTCTTTAATCAGTAATTATATTGTAATTATCTGAAACATTTAAGGGTTAACCTAGTATGGTCTTTAATCAGTAGTTACATTGTAATTATCTGAAACATTTAAGGGTTAACCTAGTATGATCTTTAATCAGTAGTTGATAAATACATGGTCTAAAAGAAACTTAACTGTTATTGGTAAAATATCTGTGGTTAAAACTCTTATTCTTCCAATACTTAATCATCTCTTTTTAACATTACCAAACCCAAATGCTGAGATGATTAAGAAAATTAATGATGCTATTTATTATTTTTTATGGAACTCACCAGTTCATAGAGTTAAAAAAGAAGTGTTACACATGGATTATAAGAATGGTGGTTTAAAGATGATAAATATTCATCTATTTATGATAGCTTTAAAATGTACATGGATAAGAAAATTGTTTAGTTCTAACTGTAAATGGTCAACTATTTTATTTACAAATATGGATAAAGAAAAATTGTTTAAACTAGGAAATAGTTACACAACAAATACTATTTCAAATGTCAAAAATAAATTTTGGATTGATGTATTTAAAGCATGGCAAGTTTTTGAAGATAAAGATATAAATTCTACATGGGAATATTTTCTTGCTAGTCCATTATGGATGAATAAGAATATAAATATCAACAACAAACATGTATTTTATAGAAGTTGGTATAATAAAGGTATTGTTTTTGTAAATGATGTGATTAGTAATAGTGGAAAGTTTCTCTCATATGGGGAAATAAAAGACAAATTTGATATTTCTGGGAATATAATGATGTATAATAGTATCATTTCAGCATTAAATAAGACAAAGAAGCTGTATTCAAGGGGAGATAATAAGCTCACAGAACCTTTTATTCCCTCTTTTGTTCAAACCATTTTAAAAAGGAAAAAGGGAACTAAAGATATATATTGGATGTTAATACCTAAAGTGGTTCCTAATGGGGAGAAAAAGTGGAATCAAATTTTGGAACTTAATGAATTGGAATGGAGAGAAATTTTCAAACTTCCTTTTGCAGTTACTAATAACTGTCATATTTCTTACTTGGTACAGCCATTTTCTTATGTGGCAAGTGGTGGATTGAACCTATTTTTATAGCTAGATAAACCTCTCACTTGTATTACAGTCGCATCAAATTCTCATTATCTGAAACATTTAAGGGTTAACCTAGTATAGTCTTTAATCAGCGGTTTCATTGTAATTATCTGAAACATTTAAGGGTTAACCTAGTATTGTCTTTAATCAGTAATTACATTGTAATTATCTGAAACATTTAAGGGTTAACCTTGTATGATCTTTAGTCAGTAACTACATTGTAATTATCTGAAAGTTTCAAGCTGGTACAGATCATTACATATATGTTTATTGAACCAGAATTTGTTAAGAAGCTGAACAAAATATAATTGTTATCAACCGTGAAATATTGTTTAACCTGACGATATGTAGATTGAAATTTGCATTGGAATAGTGTAAGATCGTTTTAATGTATTTACATTATAAAATTATGACATGCAACAGTACCAAAACTTGGTTTGGATCTTTGTATAATTGAAGATACAAAGAGGATCTGACAAATTTAATTATATATTTGATTGAAATTTTAGAATAAATATATTTGTGAAATTTATTTTCATCAGAAAATATTAACCCTCTTTGGGATATTTGCCTTTTACAAATGTAAGCTCTGGTTTGCAATTGCAAGAAGTTGCATTTGGTATACATGTGTATAGTGCACAGTATACCCTATTTGCTATTGCGCATTACGTTCTTCACAAAATAATTATGTTGATATTGAAGATGATTAAGTAAAGAGCGCTGTGACCAGAACAGTCAAAGCTGCCATGATGTGTTTAAATCCCGCTGATGAGGGAAGGACAAAAAATTACTACCGGAATATGCAGATCTTACATCGTTCGCATACATTGCATCCGAAGTATATGTAATTTGTGGTGTTAGCCCTGTGTTACTTTGGATGATCCGAATGTCAATGTATGTTCTAGAGTATTAGGGAACGACCATTTAACTTCAAGTGGGGTTATGTTATTTTTCTTCTTAAAAAAATATTCTGATCCCCAATTTGATGGAAAAAAAATATTGTGGTCAAGCAGATGACAAAAAAAAATATTCTGAATCCAGATTTCCCCATACTTTATAGTGTTGAATTTTAAAAAAGAATAATTTGATTGATAGCGTCGAAAAACTAAAAAGACATAAAACCAACCAACCCCCCTTTTTTCAAGTGGTACTCTGCACTACTTATTACCTTGACATTTTTTATAACATAGAGTCCATGTTCAACTGGTAAATCAGGATCAAAACATTTATAGCATTCTGAAATAATCAAAAAAACATCAGGTGTTTTTTGACAAGTTAAATGTCAATCAATAAACTATTAGCATATAATTGATTAGCCATATGTTGCAATTATCGAACTGAGATTTGTCAAACACTTCCTAAGAAAAATATTTTTTTACATTTTCCAGTTTCAGAAATTCTACCAAGAATACGAATAAAAGAAAAAGAGGGTCAAACGTCAATACTACTGCAACTAAACAACAACAAAAAACGCAAAGGTCTGTACAAAATCACATGTCTTTAATCGCGTCCAGTATAGAAAAGAGTGAATAAATTTAACAGACATCATCATTGGTTTTCTCTTTGAAATATATCACGTCTTGTCGTGTTGTGGTCTTTGATAGTTGACTATACCGTATGGGTATTCCTCATAAATGAATGCTATATTGTGAAGTAAAGCTGTTAAAATCTTCGTTCTTTGGTTTCTGGTTGAAAGTTCTCTCATTATGATTCATATATACTACGTTTCCTGACTTTTATATAATACATTGAGATTTCACCAAAGACAAATTCTGACGAGATTTCTTACTTGGGACATGCACATGACTATGTTGAATATATTATCTTAGTTGTATTTGGCAAAACTTTTAGGAATTTGTGGTCCTCAATGCTCTTCGGCTTCGTACTTTATATGACCTTTTTAATATTTTTCTTATTCGAGCGTCACTGGTGAGTCTTTTGTAGACGAGACGCGCGTCTGGCGTAAATATAAAATTTCAATCCTGGTATCTATGATGAGTTTATTTGAAGAGTTATACTATTTTTGTATATCAAACCCCTCACTCCCTTTTAAATGATGTTCAGTTGAAGTATAAAACAATAAATAATTAAAACTTAAAACTTAATACAGAAAATGCAAGGTTATCTTATAAAACGATGCTAGAAGTTTGCAGTATCAGAGCACCAATTTGATACACAATTGATATCATGAATATAGGATTTATCTATTTTTCAAAAGACTTAGCTATTTTTCTTTAGAATTTTCATTATTCAGGATTTCTGGTTAGATGTTAATTATTATGCATCGTAAAATAGTCTTTAATTAGAAAATACACATATCTTCACCGCCACACCCAAAAGACCACCTAAGACTAAGTGGTTTAGCGGCAACATGCTCGTCTTCTAGGAAAGTGTGTTTAACGCGTTCGAACCCAGTTGTTCATCTCGCGCTTAAAATAAACCCTTTGTTTCATCATTGGTTTAAAGATTAAGATTTAACCTTGCTATAAATTTTAACCCATAATGAAGTGTTGTCTATAAAACGATTCCCTGTTTAAACTAGACTGTAAATGTCCCTAAATGGTTGATAAAATTGAGAATGGAATTGGGGAATGTCTCAAAGAGACAACAACCCGACCAAACAGCAGAAACAACTTATTCTTCGTTTTCCTCGACCATTAGTAATCGAAAACTGATTTTTAATTTCTACAATCCTTCTTCTTTGTTTGCATCGAGGTTTACGTTCATAGCGTCTACCTAACAGGCATTTTCAAATTAACATTTTTGTAACCCGTCATCTTATATGCCAATAAATAAACTGATGCAGTAGATTTACACATTTTTAGTAAGATTATGTATTTATCTATAATCAAACACAATTCTACGATCAACGCTTCTTTTAAAACAAAAGGTACACTCTGCCACGCCCGCGTTGTTGTTGTACTATTTAATGAACTTAGAAGCTGAAAAGCGTATTACATTTAATAAAAAATCATATTTATTGCCCAAATTATTGTTTATGATTGGTGAAAAGTGTTAAAAATTCTTTATTTTGATCAAAATGAACATTCACAGAACATTTAACCATAGGTTACGTAACGGAGGGTTAATATTAAATTGAACAGCAGAATTTTAACACTTGGTTACATATCCTTCAATTAAAAGATTTAACCCTGTGTTATACTTAACAAAGGGTTACATTAAACCGAGAAATGAACAACTGGGTCCAGGTGGTAATGTAAAAAAAATAATTTTAAATGATAGTGTTTATAAATCAATTCAGTAGTACTAACTCAAACCTTACCAGTAACGATGGAATTACAGTGACAATATATCATATAATGGAATAGTAAAGGGAACAGTATTACTCACTCAAACCTTACCGGTGAAGATGGAATTGCAGTGACAGTATATCATATAATAGAATATAACACGGAACATTATTCCTGAATTAAAACAGTTATAGTACCAATCACTTTCAACGAAGAATATTTAATGAGACAACAATTACCGTTTGTTTCAGACAAACAGTTTTATATGCAAAAAGCAATAGTTTAAAAAGAACACTGACGCAGATGTCACAATTTATGTACTAAAAATGTATATCATTGTTAGGTCAACCGTATTGAATACATTTGTATACCTTAATGTTAGATGAAGACATACAACTAAATAGGAAATTTTATGAATTTTACAAACACAACAAGCTGTTTAATTTACACAAACATCTAATAATTAATGTTTGTGTACACAAATCATGTGTATATAATGTCTAAAAAGTATAATCACAAAAATACTGACCTCCGAGGAAAATTCACTTACTGTCCAATGGGATAAACTAGGTATTTGGTTTAGAATTAAAAAAAAAACAGTAGGAAAAAATCTTGACAACAACGGTGAAAAATTGTTGAATAGATTGGAATATATCCTTTAAAATCCTCTGATATATTATACAGCACATAAATGATCTATATTTGTTGCTTTTCTAGTATTCAAAACTGAAAAAAATATAGGTGAATTTATATGTTGCGTTAAAAGTAAAACAAAATTGAAAGCGAAACATGTATCAGCACTGAAACACATAGAGAGCTATATATCCAAATTGAACCAAACAAAATAATAGCCAAATCCATCAAAAATCAATTTCCCTTAGGTAGTTTCTTAGTAATTTCTGAATTTATGATTGGACAATTTAAGAAAGGTATGAATTATGTGAGTACCGAAGTAATAACTACTGAGCTGATGAAAGGTTTATGGACTAATAGTCCGTCCGCCACCGTATCCACCCAGTACAATACATTATTTACATATGTAAATACGTATTACCTGATTTTTCAAATATTTTCATACGTTTTATCTAATTTTGGCACATTTTTAGTCAGTGCAAACTTTGAAATATCGTATCACCTTATACATTTATACTCCCTATGCAGACGCTCCTGGAATGTTGCTACATATATATAATTGGAAAATTAACTGTTTGACAAAAGATGTGACGTTCGTTTTTAAAACATTACTTAACTGTATATTTGATATATTTATTTCGATTACGTTCATCATAATCTTTATGCTATTAATTTTTTTTTACTTGTGTAGGACAAGAGCTTATCAATATTTTGGTCGGGGATCTTAGGTGCTCAAGAAGGATGAGTAGACCCTGATCCACAATATTTATAGTGAAAGTGTTGAAAGACCTATCAAAATTGGTAGTCATAATAAGTATAGACGACTTCCCAGCACTATCGAATTCGGAAGGGTATTAGACGTCTTCAGTGTCACATTTCCCCTATTATCTTGCATAAACCTTAGCCTGAATACATTTATTTACTTATTATACCAGGTTAATTGCTTGCAATATCCTTCTTAATTTTTAATGAAATTTGCTGTTCAATATGGGATATACTAGATGAAGGGTCTTCTTGAAGTACTTTGGAATTGGTAACATTTTATATGTTAAGAAAACGCGGATAATTTCAATAGGATAATCAACTAATACAGCGAAGATAAACTGACATGACAACTCCAAACGCAACTTCGAAAAAAAAACCCAGATTAAAATACAAACAACGGTCTACAAAACAAAACATAGTATTCGGTATTCGAATTGTAATCCATACGAGGCTAAAGACTCTCTCTTTACAATTTGTTTTTATGTTAGATGACTTTTTTGATAATGATCTTGAATTTAAATTGCATTTGTTACCAGTATTTTTTTTTTTTTTTTTTTTTTTTTTACACAATTAAATAATATTTATTGCACTATATGCCGTTTAATGTACTTAACAAACAGCATTTGGGCTTTTCCTGTTTATAAGTTATCATATATTCAAAATAATTTAATAGAATATATATAAATGAAAACATCACACATTTTAATATCATGAATGTAAGTAGTTGTAAAGTCATTCTTTAGATTTTTATAAATCTGCATATTTTTTTTAATTTCTCAATGATTCTGTTAACGAAAACTGAATTATATAAAGAAACAAACGGTAATTAATTTTACGCGATTTTGCTTTTCGGCAAAAAATACCAATTATACATCTAAAAAATTACGAATATAACAAATAGTATACAAACTCATCATAGATGCGATAGATGTGAATGAGGTGTTCAAATTACATATTCATCTTTAATATGTTCCTCCCATCAACGTTTTTACACCACTACTAATTTATCCTCTTATATGTTATTTCTTTTGAGAAATAAATAAACTACTGAAAAGCTTGACGGATATAAAAAACACTTGACTATATCTATATTTATAAAATTACATAAATATTTATAAATGAAATAAAAATAACATTGATATCGATAACATCTAATTATACATGTGTAATACATAGAAGGCATGTAAACAATGTTCATCTCAAAATGTAAAATATCTAGATTTCTAGATTTCTTCGACAGTTGTCTTTCGTAGAATAGGAAATCCAATGCTATCATATTATAGATAATCTAGCGAACAAATAGTGTCAAATAATAGAAATGTATGGTGTCTAAAATAAAAATTCTTCTTTTCACTTATGATTTACACTAAATTAGATAACCATGATGTTACAAGACTAAAAGTTACATTGAAATTTGATCATTTAAGCTTCCTAGGATTTGAAAAAAAATCCATCTCGATGTGTCAAATTCAAATCAATAACGGAATATCTAAAGAAGTTTGTTGCTTTGTACAGAAATGAAGGTAATAGTAGTCACCGATGTTCAAATCTAATTGAGTTAATAGACGAATCAAGGTAAAAAACAACAAATGCAGAACTGAAAAAGAAGCGTAACCGTCTATGTGATAAGGGAAGTCGTTTCTTGCTATGCATGCATCACCCGATATTCAAATCCACACTCAATCTTGATCGGGAATAAGACACATCCGGATAATGACTTCCAATTTCTAATGAGGGCCGTAAAATTTCTCTTTTTTCTATTTAAATAAAAGTAAATAACTTTTACTTTTGGCAAATTGAAATAAGAAGATTTTTCCATACTTTAATGATTTTTTTTCTCAACCGTCACAAAAGTAAAATAGAAAAAATATCGAAATACCGGAAATTCAAAACGGAAAGTCCTTTTTCAAATAGCAAAATCAAAAGCTCAAACACACCAAACGAATTTTGATAGTAATTGGCTGAATGATTTTCTTTGTAAATATAAACACCAGTAATATTATCATTTACCTAGACAGTTTACCAGGCAGGTTTGTTTTCTATTTTTAGTTGTATACCTAATTGATTTTAAATTTTATTCTCCAAATTTGAAGATGTACATGTGTAGTTAAAGCGTCGACCAACTTTTTATGCACCTCGTCGAATGCATTTTATGTTTCTCCAACCGACCTTTTCCCGAAAAAAAATGTTACACATGCAGCTTATATCAAAACATCTGTAAAACTATCAAAAAGTAAAAAACAAATTTTGTTTAAAATATCAAAAGTTATAGATAAACGAATTCTCTTCGTCATAATGGCATGCTTCTTTTTCGAACCTACTAATACTGATTATAATTTTGGCAATGGTTTACCGACAAGTTCTCTTCTAGATTAGCGCCCCTTTTAGTTAGTAAAAGAAACGTATGCCACATAGGTAGGATTTAATGGTGGAATATGTCAGATGCTTATGAGTTTCGCAAAAGCCTATAAAACGCATCAACCAGTTCTCTCATAAACAGGTGGTAACTGGCAAATTGACAAAAGTGATCTTTGTAGTGGTAAGTACTTATGTAATGTTTATATCCAACGTTGTACAAAACTTTGGTTGAATCTGCAACAGTGAAAGCTTGTAAATTCTCTACTGTGATGTCCAAATAATCTCTTCCAGGGTTGGACAAGGAGTTGCTGCTTTCTCTGCCTCTGGTGCTAACTGATCAAATTTGTTCATCTGTAAACGAGAAAAAGAGTCATCAATTAAGTTCATTTTTCCAGGCACATGTTAGCTGTAAAATGCTGAGTTAAATTTTGCTGCAAACCTAACAAGACGACTCATCAGTTTCATGATTAAAGGATTTTTTGAACGACCTTTAGTCAGAATAATAACAGACACTAGCTTGTCGCAGTGAAATAAAATACGCTTTTAAGACCATCTTCTTCCCCATAAAACAGCTGACACAACGATAGGATATAACTCCAAAAAAGCAATGGAGTTTTATCTGAAATAGTTGGAAGGTGTTTTGGCCTAGTGTCACAAAACCATTTTCCTTCATAAAAACCTCCAAAACCAATGGTAGATGAAGCATCCGTGAATAAATGCATGTCCGCTGCAGAGGTTAATTGAGATTCGTAGAACACGTTAATTCCATTCCACGTTAAGAACAATTGTAGCCACATTGTCAAATCGGATTTACACTCATTATTTAAATGAACATAGTGGTGACTTTCTATGACAGAAGACATCAGTCTATAAAGGTAAGTAACGAATGTCATACATGAAAAAAATACTCTTGTCGCAAAGTTAAGATGTCCAATTAATTGTTCGAGTTCTGTATGCGTGCAAGATTTTTTTATAAAAAAAAATGAATTGTGTGATTCTGTTAACCTTCTCGAAAGGAAGTCTAGCCTGCATATTAATCGTGTCCAAAATAATACCTAGTTATTCGAATTAGCAAACTGGAACAACGGTCTTCTTACGTGACAAAGGAATATTAAGTTTGTTCAAAATTAGGCTGAACAAAGCCATCGTTCTTTCTACACAATCATAAGGTTTGTCTACAGTTAAAAACTCATCTAATAGATTGAAAATAACTTAGATATCATAATTGTTCTGAGCTATCCAGCACATACTAGTAGATAAACAGTCAAACAGACGTGAACTAGAACGACACCCGTAAGGTAAACGAACGTACTGATAGTACTGACCGTTCAACGTAACACAAAAAAAGATGCCACTGTTCTTTTTTAATCGGAAGTTGTTTGACCGAATCAGAGATGTCCACCTTACATCATAGGGACTTTGAACCATTTCTTTGAATCACATTAATAGCATCATCAATTTTAATGTATGTCAAGGAACATAGGTCTTTATCTATCAAATCATTAACACTGTTGTGTTTATCTAAATTATGAGGAGATAATAAATCAATTATAAGCCTTAGTTTTTGGGAATACTTGTGTGTAGCAATACCCAATGGACTTATTCTATAACTTTTAAAAGGAAGTTGAGAAAAATGGCCCATTAAAAAACCTTTTACCTGCTGTAATACATTTGTGACTACTCCAGGATTTGTTCTGTCAGTTGAAAATTTTTACATTCATAAATATGTGAATTTAAATCTTAAACTAACATGTCAAATCCATAACGAAGGCTGTTACATAAAAAGTTCCCAAAATGCCTACCGGGATGATTTAAAAGTTCCCTTTCTAGTTAATCAATGTAAATAGGTGTTGATGGAACGTCTTTTGTATCAATAAAATCTAGTCATTTTTGATGTAGTGTTGAGCCGTCTAGCTGGGAATGATTTGTTTTGTTCCTGTTGTTGAGTTCCTGGCATAGCTTTATTTGTGGAACATTAAAACTTTCCATGGGTTTTCTTGCAGATTTTACACACGTGGGCATATGTCATATTGATTGAGTTAAGTCTGCCAATTGATATTTTATCGTATGTTTTTCTTTGTTGTGATGTTATGCTATTGTTTCAGAAAAAGGGAGAAGGTTTGGATCCATTAAAACGTTTAATCCCGCTGCAAATGTTTGCACCTTTCCTAAGTCAGGAATCTGATGTACAGTAGTTGTCGTTTGTTTATGTAATATATACGTGTTTCTCGTTTCTCGTTTTGTTTATATAGATTAGACCGTTGGTTTTCCCGTTTGAATGGTTTTACACTAGTAATTTTGGGGCCCTTTATAGCTTGTTGTTCGGTGTGAGCCAAGGCTCCGTTTTGAAGGCCGTACTTTAACCTATAATGGTTTACTTTTTAAATTGTTATTTGTATAGAGAGTTGTCTCATTGGCACTCACACCACATCTTCCTATATCTATATCGGCAGTAAGGTTTGACACAACCTTTTAGTTAATTAAAATAATGGCAAAATTACATTCCATCGTGAATCAAAATATCTCTTCCATATTTGTCTTGATACGGAGATTAAATTTTTGAATTCTGATAACCCCTGCTATTTGGACACATAGATGATTTGTGTAGTGTTAATGAACAGAAGTTACACATATTTACTGTTGAGCCAGCACAAACCATTTGTCTCAACTCCAAATCACCCCTAGACCAGTAAATTTTAATGCTGTGTTCTTGGTACATAATTGAACATTAAGCACTAAACATTTTGTGGTATTCAAAAATTTTGCCGGCCACACATTAGCAGTTTCGATGAAGTGGGATAGGTAAGAATCTATTTCTTCTGCCCTGTTTGGAAATACTTGACACATTATTATTTTGTATCTTCCAAAAGCTATAATAAACTCGACTAGTGTTAAATTTCGTATTTAACAGTAATCGTTTTCTTTTGATTATTGGATGTTTCATAATTCGGAAGAAGGAGAATGTTTAAATTGATGTCTTAAACTGAGATATTTGTAGTGCGAATCTCTGCAGATACCATATCAACACCGGAAACGGTGTGGCGGGATATTCATGTTTTGACATTTACACTTGTTGGTTTTGTATGGCTAAGATTGGAAATTGTGGTCCGAAACTGCTCGGGATATTCATCTGGTTGGGGTTTAAAAATTCTCCCAACACAGAGTTTGAACACCAAGCGTATAAGGGTTAACTGGAAATGTTGATCCAAGCCCAGGGTTAAAGTTCATGGCGGAATGTAAGTTGTATTTATTAGCCTGTTAAGGAACTCCGTCAATAACTTGCTGACAGAAATGTAAGGTGTTATTGACAAGAGCATAGTCAAGCGTATTGACATCAGCCCTGGGCAGAAATGCGTTGTTTTGATGTGCAGAAGCACCTACTACTGGTTAAGGCGTAGGCTCCACTGTATTCATCAGCGAGGTAGATTCTTTCAAAATTAGGCTGGAAAGTTCGGAATTTTGCGTAATTGAAGACGATATAATTGAATATTGGGTCCTCAATGCTCCTCAACTTTTTACTTGTATGGCTTTTTAACTATTTTGATCTGAGCGTAACTGATGAGTCTTATGTTGACGAAACGCACGTCTGGCGTCTGCAATTATAAGCCTGGTACCTTTGATAACTAATAACATCATCTTCTACATTTGACGCTAGAGAAACATTCACAGTTGCACTCGTCATGAATGTTTCAGTATTTCTATTGTCGGATATGCTGATACCTAGCGAAGCTAATTTATCTTTCAGCTTTGTTGATGTCAAATTATTCGGATTATTAGGGTCTAGTTCTGGACCACGTGTTCTTTTTCTAGTATCCCTCCTGTTGGAAGCCATAACGAGACGAACGTT
The DNA here is from genome assembly GCA_037788925.1 of Mytilus galloprovincialis. Lineage (NCBI taxonomy): Eukaryota > Metazoa > Mollusca > Bivalvia > Mytilida > Mytilidae > Mytilus > Mytilus galloprovincialis. Next base: position 72,561,850 of record CM075342.1, on the reverse strand, counting down.
TTACACAGATAATTATATGTCCCGTTATATGAAAACATCACTATACGCAAAGTTATTCTATATAATGCTAAATCCTTCTTGATTTATAAAGAAACAAAGAACACAGTTATAAGCTGACCGAAGCAATTGAAGTTCATGTATAAATTGCAGACACATATCATACGCAAACATCCTGTGAAGTAATGACGTAGCAAAATTAGATTAGAATGGAATTTGCACTGTGACGTCATAGATCGTGTGCAAAGAAGATTAACTACCCAATAGAGTGAGATGACAAGATGATAATAAACTCCAATTATAATATATATAATTTAATTAAAAAAAAGGCCAAAGGGAGATAGCTGAATTCAAAATACAGAAACAGATTACCGGACCAATATTTGGCAAAACCTGTCGGGATTTTTGGAACGTCAGTGCTCTTCAACTTCGTATTGCTTTGGCCTATTTAACTTCTTTCTTTGAGCGTCACTGATCAGTCTTATGATGACGAAACGCGCGTCTTTTGAAAAAATGTTTAAAGCCTGGTAAATATGATGACTGTATGCAATATATGTAAAATAAAATATGCACACTTGTACAAAATGTATTATTACATTCTTTTGTAGTATGCTCAACAATAACTGTGTGAATATAAGTCTTCAACCGAATAATTCAGTTTTTTAATTTGCGTTTAATTATTTAATCTTATTGGTTTTGTGCAACGAAATGTACTATAGATATCAATATGAAGCGTTTTTACTAATAAACCTGATGAAATGCTGACTAAGTTTAAACATGTCCGTATATAATAAATATACAAGTAATTGAAATGTTTGGTTTTAAAGGGTTAAAATGAATGGAAATAGGGAATGTGTCAAAGAGACAAAAACCCGACGAAAGAGCCGACAAAATCCGAAGGCCACCAATGGGTCTTCATTGCAGCAAAGACTCCTGCACCCTGACGAATCCTTCAGCTGGCCCTTAACGAATATGTATACTATTTCAGTGAGAATAAACGTCAAACACAAAATTCAGTATGCACAAATAGTTTCAACGCTGGCATGCGGATCAGTGCAATTCCATCTTCCGGTCATATGAAATTTACATTTATTAACGTTATCAGTATGTTCAAACTCTTGATTTTTTTTTATATATCTTCCAAAGTGAAATCAATATCCTGAAAGAAAACATATAAACTTAACTAATTATCATGATATTGTATAAACAGCTGATATTACCTGTGCAATAAGTTACCTTTCTCCTTCTTAAAAAAGAAACTCTTTCTATGCAGACATTTAAAGAAGTTCTGTTTTAATATGCGCTTGTTACGTTCTGCGACATACAAAATACACGACGACTGTTCATGCACATCCTTGGATACTGTGTCTTTCTATGCATGCTATGTGAAAATACCTGTACCAAGTCAGTAATATGACAGCTGTTGTCCATTCGTGTGATGAGTTTATTATTTAATTTTGCAATATTTATTCTTTGAACATGTCTCGATGTTTGAAGTGCACGACGACTTTACATGCATTGCCTTAGATTCCGTCGCTTTCAATGCATGCGTTATCACCTTATTGTTAGATCATGGGATGCAAAATAGTCTGTTTTTACAGATTTTATTCGACTTACGTATTTGTATTGGTCCATTAGTATTTCATTGAATATTTTTTTTCACTTAGAATCCATACATTTTTTGTTCTCTTTTGAATTTATTCGTTGTACATGCCTCGATGTTTGAAGTAAACGACGACTTTCCACGCATATACTTCGAATTTGTCGATGCATGAGTTTTCACTGGGTTTTATATTTGAAATTAAATGTTGTTAACGCTTCATACAAGTAATACTACACCAGATTAAACATTTTTTCAAGCCAACTATAGTATTCAAATTAATTACACTTTTCGTTATTACAAAATTTATAAACAAATAATAGTCACCATCATGTAAAAAGTCAGTGCAATCACGTTTAAAGGTACAACGTAGTAATTAGTTGTATTTTGGTACATTTCATTTACAGCTAGGAGTAACGGTCGTCTAGAACAAATGCATTGGTCATTTCAGAACCATTTGAAAACAAACAAGGGTCCAACTTCACATGACGTCATAAATGATGAGGTAAATGGACGTAGTTACTTCAGTTTATACGTACAAATCAATTAAACTAAAGTGTCTGCTAGTATCAGAATGTTTAGTCTATATATATTTTTTTTATCTGTACCATTTTTTCCGCAAGTTTATTGTTTTCTGTTTTGGTATTACATTGATGATAAGATCCATTTTGTTACATCTGTTAATCCGTTTATTTGGTAATCACAAATGGCGGTCAGCAGGGTTTAAGAACAACCGTTGTTCCACCTGATGATCAAATGTGTTTTGTTAGAATATAATACTTTTTCCCTTTTTGAATTTTTGGAATATTATATTTGTGCTATTTTTAGACGTGTTTTTTTCATGAACATGTATACAAATTGCGATTTGTATCTAACGCACTCATAGGTTTGAACGTTGCTTTCAATTTAGACTAGTTTATATTGTTTAATTATGACATTTATATCTACACTTATTACTCTTTTGTTAGATTAAAGTGGTTTTTTTTTTTTTTAATTCGGTAACATTAAATAAACTCATCATGGATACCAGGACTAAATTTAGTATATACGCCAGACGCGCATTTCGTCTACAAAAGAATCATCAGTGCCGCTCGAATCCAAAAAAGTTAAAAAGGCCAAATAAAGTACGAAGTTGAAGAGCATTGAGAACAGAAATTCCTAAACGTTTTGCCAAATACAGCTAAGGTAATCTATGCCTGAGGTAGAAAAGCCTTAGTATTTCAAAGAATTCAAAAATTTGTAAACAGTAAATTTATAAATATAACCATATCCATGACAATTCACGTCAGCACAAAAAGTGTTGACTACTGTGCTTGTGATACCCTCAGGGAAATAAATCTCCACCAGCAGATAGATGCCAGGACTATTGTTCACCATTAAGCATTCCAGCCTTTTTGTTTTAGGATTGTCTTTTACGTCAGATTTAGTTTTGTTTACTTTTACAAAATTGTGACTTGGATGGAGAGTTGTATCATTGCCACTCATACCACAACTTCTTATATTTTAATGTTGCGTCGTTTTTCTCCTCTTTTATATTTAATGCGTTTCCTTCAGTTTTAGTTTGTAACACGGATTTGTTTTTTTCTATCGATTTATGAGTTTCGATATACCGCTGTTGTCTTTATCTATTTAATTGTTTCTTTAGCATTTTTATATTTACATTTCTACAGCAGAAACACTTACCCTTTATTGTAATCATTATTCCTACAATAATATTTCTTCTAGACAATTCAGCGTAATCATCATCATCGAGTGTCCTTTTTAGACCCAATGATTCACCATAGGAATTGTATAACTCTGTCCCAGGCTTTATACATTGGTTAGTAACATTATATATCTCATAGTTATATTGATGGACTTCTAAATTCTCCTCGTCGATCGTACGTGCACAGTTCATATATATTAACCAGCTAGCTTTTTCTTTGTTTTTACCATCTATATAATTCTGTATTTCTCAATCTTTATATGCAACCTAAAGATGATAACATGTCAACGTTGCTTATCTAAGTTTCATTCAATTGGATTTAATTAATAAACTTGATTTCATTTTTAAATTGGTAAAACGCAAAGCTTGCTGACCATTTCAAATACTTGAGATTCAACTGTTAAAACATGAGGGACATCTTATTGCCCGATGTATTAGTATAAGTGACTAATAGTTTCTATAATGCTATATACGACATCTGATGACATCCTATATCTAACCCAAATCTCTCTCCCTCCCTGACCTAACGATGACAATGTGTCAGCGTTGTTTAAATAAAAGAGGGACGAAAGATACCAAAGGGACAGTCAAACTCATAAATCTAAACCAAACTGACAACTCCATGGCTAAAAATGAAAAAGACAAACAGAAAAACAATAGTACACACGACACAACATAGAAAACTAAAGAATAAACAACACGAACCCCACCGAATTAAATTTGGTCACAGGAGTATCGTAGTTTTTAGGAGTATCGTAAGTATCGTAAGATTGAATTTTAAACTAGATAAAACACAGATATCTGGACGAGCGTTTCAAATATTCAAAATTTAACTTTAGAGACATTATAATTCTCTTTATATCTCTCTGAATAAGAAGTGTCTTTATTCATTTGAACCCTAACCCTTACCAGTCTCTCTCTCTCTCTCTCTCTCTCTCTCTCTCTCTCTCTCTCTCTCTCTTTCTCAACAGCATATGATTAATAATCACCAGAAATATATAGGTCCAGTCGTCGCCATGGAATTCTTTCGATATGAGCCCATTGTAAGGTCCTAGTCTGGTCCCACTAGGAATGGTCGTTTCTGCAAATACTCCAAGGCCTGCATTATGTATTGTCGATTGTCTCACAGAAAACCCTGGAGGTATAGTTGCTAATACATGATCTTCATTATTTATCGTTGTCTTAACAATCAAATAAAGCAAAAGCAGAATAGATGACAAACAAATAATAAAGTTCAAAAGAAAAAAAAACTTGCAAACCTTATTATAAACCTATTATCTTTTATGAGCTTTTTAAAAATATCTGTTTCGTATTTTGTAGTTCAAAATTTATGATAGTACCAGTTCTTTTCAGAACAAAATGATAGAATAATTAGGTAATTTTTTTTTGCATTGTTATTAAATTATAGTCCTCATAGATGACTGGGGAATGAACATATTTGCACACTTTGGTCTTCTTTCGACCGAATGTAAAACCATGGCATAAGTGGAGAATCAATTCAGTTGTTCGGGATATAACAGTACGTAGCAACTTCCGGTCAAATTTGGGACGTTACATATGTTTCCATATATCTAGAGAGAGTGCCACATTCTCTGCACGTAAATAGTCCAGTAACTACCCTTTGTGGTTGGCATTCCAAATTCCCCCCGAACACCCTCTATAGACATACAGATGGGTGCAGTCCTAACCTGTACAGCAAGTTAACTTGATAACCAGTCATTTGGACTGGTCAAAGTTAACCTGTGACCAAATTTAGGACTGCTCTGACCAGTCCTAGGACCAAAATCTAGTTAACTTGAAAAGCGGACTTGGTCCTAGGACTGTTTTTATGTCTGCCAAAAAGTTAACTTCGAAACAGGTCCGCTATTGATATAAGTTAACTTCGAACCAGTCCTGCCGTAAAGTTAACATAAGTTAACTTCGAAACCAGTCCTGCCATAAAGTTAACATAAGTTAACTTCGAGACCAGTCCTGCCACAAAGTTAACATAAGTTAACTTTTGCTTTGACAAATCCGATCGAAACCAGACCTGTTCCCAAGTTAACTTTTGACTGGTCTGCTCAACACTGAGTTAACTTGTAACCAGGACCGCTCTACATCGATTTTTAAAAAATATTTTTTAATATCTTTGTTTCGTAGTATAAACATCGAAAAATAAAGTAAAACTAATACTTCCGTTATATAAACAGGATTTAATACAAATATTTGAAAATAAAGTTCGCATAAAACGTTGCTTGAAACACAAATTTATCTGTGATCTGCCAATCTATAAATTAAAAAACGACCTTGGTTACAATGATAACGGGCACTGAATATATATTCCAATACCTATCAAATTCAACCATATTTGCACTTTATTTATATGTATATCTATGAAAGGACGTATTTTAGAGGAAAGCATCATTTTAACACATGACTACAAAGTTTTGTTCGCATAAATTTAGGGTGCCAGCATGTCCTCCTTTTATTCAAAATATTGATGCATCAAAAAATGTAGTTACGTTTTGATACTTCATGCTGACTTGTACAACAAAATTATTTGACCGCGTTGACCAAAACTGACCATGTGTGCACTTTTATTTATAAATCTATATACCCGCATAGTAAATCAGCCATATTTTTTCAAATTTTTGTTCGCATAAATTTAGGGTACCAGCATGTCCTCCTTTTATTCAAAATTTTGATACGTAACAAAATTTCAGTAGTTTTGATACCTCATACTAACTTGAACAACAAAATTATTTGACTGCATCAACTAAAACTGACCATATGTGCACTTTAATTTGTAAATCTATATACCCGCATAGTAAATCAGCCATATTTGTTATGTCAGGATTCAATGTATATTACAATGGACAGCAATATTGCTATACAATAACAACAATTTTTTGTTTGCATAAATTTAGGGTGCCAGCATATGTCCTCCTTTTATTCAAAATATTGATACGTAAAAAAATTTCAGTAGTTTTGATACCTCTTGCTGACTTGTGCAACAAAATTATTTGACCTTGTTGAACAAAACTGACCATGTGTGCAATTTTTTTTATAAATCTATATACCCGCATAGTAAATCAGCCATATTTTTTCAAATTTTTGTTCGCATAAATTTAGGGTGCCAGCATGTCCTCCTTTTATTCAAAATTTTGATACGTAACAAAATTTCAGTAGTTTTGATACCTCATATTGACTTGTACAACAAAATTATTTGACTGCATCAACTAAAACTGACCATATGTGCACATTAATTTGTAAATCTATATACCAGCATAGTAAATCAGCCATATTTGTTATGTCAGGATTCAATGTATATTACAATGGACAACAATATTGCTATACAATAACAAAAATTTTTTGTTTGCATAAATTTAGGGTGCCAGCATATGTCCTCCTTTTATTCAAAATATTGATACGTAACAAAATTTCAGTAGTTTTGATACCTCTTGCTGACTAGTGCAACAAAATTATTTGACCGTGTTGACCAAAACTGACCATGTGAGCACTTTTATTCATAAATCTATATACCAGCATACTTAAATCAGCAAATATTTTTCAAATTTTTGTTTGCATAAATTTAAGGTGCCTTCATGTCCTCCTTTTATTCAAAATTTTGATACGTAACAAAATTACAGTAGTTTTGATACCTCATGCTGACTTGTCCGGCAAAATTATTTGACCGCATCAACTTAAACTGACCATATGTGCACTTTAATTTGTAAATCTATATACCCGCATAGTAAATCAGCCATATTTGTTATGTCAGGATTCAATGTATAATACAATGGACAGCAATATTGCAATACAATAACAACAAATTTGTGTTTGCATAAATTTAGGGTGCCAGCATGTCCTCCTTTAATTCAAAATATTGATACGTAACAAAATTTCAGTAGTTTTGATACCTCATATTGACTTGTACAGCAAAATTATTTGACCGCATCAACTTAAACTGACCATATGTGCACTTTAATTTGTAAATCTATATACCCGCATAGTAAATCAGCCATATTTGTTATGTCAGGATTCAATGTATATTACAATGGACAGCAATATTGCTATACAATAACAACAATTTTTTGTTTGCATAAATTTAGGGTGCCAGCATATGTCCTCCTTTTATTCAAAATATTGATACGTAACAAAATTTCAGTAGTTTTGATACCTCTTGCTGACTTGTGCAACAAAATTATTTGACCGTGTTGAACAAAACTGACCATGTGTGCACTTTTTTTTATAAATCTATATACCCGCATAGTAAATCAGCCATATTTTTTCAAATTTTTGTTCGTATAAATTTAGGGTGCCAGCATGTCCTCCTTTTATTCAAAATTTTGATACGTAACAAAATTTCAGTAGTACAACAAAATTATTTGACTGCATCAACTAAAACTGACCATATGTGCACTTTAATTTGTAAATCTATATACAAGCATAGTAAATCAGCCATATTTGTTATGTCAGGATTCAATGTATATTACAATGGACAACAATATTGCTATACAATAACAACAATTTTTTGTTTGCATAAATTTAGGGTGCCAGCATATGTCCTCCTTTTATTCAAAATATTAATACGTAACAAAATTTCTGTAGTTTTGATACCTCTTGCTGACTTGTGCAACAAAATTATTTGACCGTGTTGACCAAAACTGACCATGTGAGCACTTTTATTCATAAATCTATATACCAGCATACTAAATCAGCAATTTTTTTTCAAATTTTTGTTTGCATAAATTTAGGGTGCCAGCATATGTCCTCCTTTTATTCAAAATATTGATACGTAACAAAATTTCAGTAGTTTTGATACCTCTTGCTGACTTGTGCAACAAAATTATTTGACCGTGTTGAACAAAACTGACCATGTGTGCACTTTTTTTTATAAATCTATATACCCGCATAGTAAATCAGCCATATTTTTTCAAATTTTTGTTCGTATAAATTTAGGGTGCCAGCATGTCCTCCTTTTATTCAAAATTTCGATACGTAACAAAATTTCAGTAGTACAACAAAATTATTTGACTGCATCAACTAAAACTGACCATATGTGCACTTTAATTTGTAAATCTATATACAAGCATAGTAAATCAGCCATATTTGTTATGTCAGGATTCAATGTATATTACAATGGACAACAATATTGCTATACAATAACAACAATTTTTTGTTTGCATAAATTTAGGGTGCCAGCATATGTCCTCCTTTTATTCAAAATATTAATACGTAACAAAATTTCTGTAGTTTTGATACCTCTTGCTGACTTGTGCAACAAAATTATTTGACCGTGTTGACCAAAACTGACCATGTGAGCACTTTTATTCATAAATCTATATACCAGCATACTAAATCAGCAATTTTTTTTCAAATTTTTGTTTGCATAAATTTAGGGTGCCAGCATATGTCCTCCTTTTATTCAAAATATTGATACGTAACAAAATTTCAGTAGTTCTGATACCTCATGCTGACTTGTACAACAAAATGATTTGACCGCATTGACCAAAACTGACCATATGTGCACTTATTTGTAAATCTGTATACCATGTATACCCGCATAGTAAATAAGCCATTTTTTTTTATGCCAGGATTCAATATATAATACAATAGACAGTAATATTGCAATATAATAACAACAAATTTTTTCGCATTAATTTTGGATGTCAGCATGTCCTCCTTTTATCCAAAATATTGATACGTAACAAAATTTCAGTAGATTTGATACCTCATGCTGACTTATATACAACAAAATTATTTGACTGCATCGACCAAAAACTGACCTGCATATGTGCACTTTAATTTAAAAATCTATATATATCCGCATAGTAAATCAGCCATATTTTTGATATCTGGATTCAATGTATAAAATAAATGACCGCTGTTGGGATGGCGCCTAATTATGTCTTCTCCTGGCACTCCTGTGAACATGTTAGTAGGACGGCAAATGTAAGCAATAAGCAAAACAATTAATGCAATTTTTTTCCGCATACATTGAGAATGTCAGCGTTTCATCTCTGTATTCATAATATTGAACATTCACTAGGGTGTGTAAAACGAAACTATTAGGCCGCATCATCCAAGTACATGTACCAACACTGACATGTCTGAATTCATTGGTGATTTTTAATAAAAAATGTATTTGAGGTTCTCTTCTGGTAATAGTATACTGTTAATCTATTATGTCGGTTGATTGATTTTGTTTGTAGTTAAACGTCAAGTGACAACTATTTCATTCATGTGCACAAATCTCTCGACAAATCTGACGAATTTGACGAGATTGTTGGTAGTTTTACCACATCGTACATATCCGGACACTGTACAACTGTACAATTTTCGTTAGAATATTCTGCGGAAAAAGAATAGTAAATCCAATCCAAATAAGTAGAATAACAATGAAATATCCATGCATGTATAAAATGCGTAAAGTAAAAATTATGAAGGGACAGGTAAAAAACGGGGAACGAAGTAACGTCGACAAAGATGTTGATATCCCATGATATACGAATGTTGTTCCGATGCGTTGGATAACCCCAATTTCTATCCGCCTTCTAATTAAAAAAATATGATAGCTCTATGTAATTGACTATTGTTTATAAGAATATATAAAAATAAAAAAAGAAAGAATTATGTTGTTATTAATAATGTCTAGTAGAGTATAGCGAGTAAAGAAATTTGCTATCAGAGGCCTTCTTGGGAAGAACAATGCGAATGTTGTTTATACATATTTTAATAAAGCTCAAGTCTGATATGATAAGTCGCAAAAACGATAACATTTCATAAGCAGACATGTCCCCAGGTCTGGTCAATAGCAGACTTGTCCACAGGTCTGGTCAGAAGCAGACCTGTCCACAGGTTTGGTCAGAAGCAGACCTGTCCACAGGTCTGGTCAGGAGCAGACCTGTCCACAGGTCTGGTCTGGAGCAGACCTGTCCTCAGGACTGGTCAAAAGCAGACTTGTCCACAGGTCTGGTCTGGAACAGACCCGTCGATAGGTCTGCAGTAGTCATAAAAAAGCGGACCGTAGGTCTGGTCCACCGTAGACGAAGTTAACTTGCTGGTCTGCTTAAAAATTCTCAAGTTAACTTAAAAAGCAGTCAACAAGTTAACTCTAAGTTAACTTTTGTCAAGGTTAGGGCCGCACCCATCTGTACCTACTAAATTTTGTTTTTATGGTTTTTCTGTTCTTATTGAAAACATTCATATATATAGGAAGATGTGGTATGAGTGCCAATAAGACAACTCTCCTTTCAAATAACAATTTATAAAAGTAAACCATTGTAGGTCAATGAACGGCCTTCAACACGGAACCTTTGCTCACACCGAACAACAAGCTATAAAGGGCCCCAGAATTAACAGTGTAAAACCATTCAAACGGAAAAACCAACGGTCTGATCTATATAAAAAATACGATAAACGAGAAACACGTATAAATCACAAAAACAAACGAAAACTACTGTACATCAGATTCCTGACTTAGCACAGGCGCATACATTTGCAGCGGAATTAAACGTTTTAATGGTACCAAAACTTCTCCTTTTTTTTCTGAAACAATAGTATAACATCACAACATAGAAAAACACCCGATAAAATATAAATTGGAAGGCTTAACTCATTAAAAAAACGTAAATTAACACACTATGAATGAAAACATTTGATATGCGATACCTGAATGCAAATACATAGTTAATAGAATTATTTGCCACTCGACGTTTAGCAAACATGTATCTATCAATAATTTAATGAACTATTTTTGTCGTATTTATTTCACTGGATATGTTTGGAACATTAAATGGTCATTCACAAACTATAATATTTAATCAGTAGTTACAGTGTAATTATCTGAAACAGTTAAGGTTTTACTTAGTATGGTCTTTAATCAGTAATAACATAGTAAGTGTCTAAAAGTTTCAAGCTGGTGCAGATCATTACATAAATGCCTATTGAACCAGAATGTGTTAGGAAGCTTACCAGATAATGATTTACATCAACCGTAATATACCGTTTAACCTGATGATATTTAGATCTTAATTTGCACTGGAATGTTGTAAGTTGGTTTTAAACAGATTGTTTATTTACATTATAACTTTATAATGACAAGCGACAATGCACAACGATCATGTATTATTGAGGATACAAAGAGGATATGACAAATGTCATTATATATTTGTTTGTGATATAAGAATAAATCTATTTGTTCAATTTGTTTTATGCAGAAAATGTAAATACACTTTGTGATATTTGTCTTCTAAAATCAAGACATTAAAAATATAAGCTCTAATTTGCAATAGCAAGAAATTGCATTTGGTATCGATGGCATCACAGTATACCATATTTGCTATTGTGCATTGAGTTCTTCTCAAAATAAATATGTTGATATTGAAGATGGTTAAGCAAAGTGTGCTATAACCAGGACAGTCAAAGCCGTCACGATGATTTTAAATTCAGGTGACGAGGAAATGACAAAACATTGTTACCTGAATATGCAGATTTTACGTCGTTCTTCTAATTGTTATCTGTGGTGTTAGTTCATTGTTACTTGTGATTCGTTGTAATATCCGCATGTCAACGACTATTTTTCTTGAAAGGGGGTTGGAGATATGGTATTTTTCCTTAAACATATTTTAATCCCCAATTTGATGGACAAAAATTGTGGTCAATATAAGAAAAGAAGATGTGGTATGATTCCTAATGAGACAACTCTCCACAAGAGACCAAACTGACCCAGAAATTAACAGATCAACACTAGTATTCTGAATCCAGATGATTCCGTAGCTTACAGTGTTCAATTTTGAAGATAACAAATTTGATTGAGAGCGTCGGCAAACTAATAAGACAAAAACAATAACCCCCCTTAAAGGTTAAATGGTGGCTCCGTTATTGTTGATACTAATGTGTTCACTATCATTTTGTAGGTCTGCAATCTAATTACCTTGACATTCTTTATAATATATAGTTCATGTTCAACTGGTAAATCAGGATCAAAACATTTATAGCATTCTGAAATAATCATAACAACTTAAGGTGAATTTTGACAAGTTAAATGTCAATTATAAAACTATTAGCATATAGTTGATTAGCGTCATATTGCAATTATCGAATTGAGATTATATCATAGTAATAAGTACTATAATCATTTGACAAACACTACGTACAATTTTTTATTTTACATTTTTCCAGTTTCGGAAATTCTACCAAGAATATGAATTAAAGACGTAGTGGATAAGGCGTCAACCAGCCAACAACAAAAAACAAACCGATCTGTACAATTACACAAGTCTTTAATCACGTCAAGTGTAGAATATAGTAAATAAATTGAATATCAGTTGCTTTGATTAAGTGAATGTCGTTTATTGCCTGATTTTTTACTGTTTGTCCAGCATGAATCAGGCCGTTGGTTTTCTTTTTGAAATATTTCACATCTTGTCTTGTTTACTCAGTGTTTATAGTTGACTATGCCGTTTAGGTATTCCTCATACTAGATAAATGAAGACCATATTGTGACGAATAACTGTACAAATCTTCGTTCTTTGATTTCTGGTTGATAGTTCTCTCATTAAGATTCATATATATATATCGTTTCTTACTTTTATATAATACATTGAGATTTGACAAAAGACAACCTCTGACAAGATTTCTTATTTGGAATGATATATTTTCGTTGAATAAACAAGAATTTTCTCAATACACTGCGGAAATTTACCCAAAAGAAATCAAATTAAAACGGTAATAACTGTCCTATCCTAGATTTAGATATTTCGGACTTAAACGGGAAACTTCACAATAAAATTTAGACAAAAGGGACGATTTCTCGTTCTCTTGTTAATTTTCCATTTTTAGATGGTGATGTTCCTTTGGCACCATCTGAAAGTGTATATATTTCACAGCTCGTTCGCTATGCCCGTGTTTGTGGTGAAGTTTTTGATTTTAACGAACGTAATCTATGTATTACTGGTAAATTATTAACCCAGGGATTTCGTTACCATAAATTACTTAAGAGCTTTACTAATTTTTTCCATAGTTATAAAGATTTTGTTTTGAAGTTTGTACCTGTAGAAAACTTATTTCAGGATAGCACATTTTTACGGAAATGTTGTTAACCGTGCACAGAAATTTAGAAACGATCCTGGTAAACTTATCGATCCTTATTACAGTTATTCTAAAAGGTTACCAATTCAACACTGTAATGATTGGTATAAATTTTGATTTTGTTATCAGTATATCCACTGAATGTTGGATGTGTACGGATTGATATTTTAGTCTTAGATGCATTATTTTTTAATTATTTGTTAGTTGCTTTGAACTTGCTGTAAGTTAACTCTGAGTAGTCTCAAATATGTACATAGTGTCTTTTTGTTCTTGGGATGTCCAAATAACTGGCCTCGTCCACATGTATTTTTGTCCATCTGATGAGCTAAACCTTTTTCAACTGATTTTTATAATTTGTTCTTATGTTTTACTGTTATACCACTGTCCCAGGTTAGTGGAGGGTTGGGATCCCTCTAACATGTTTTACCCTACTATATTATGTATGTATGTATCTGTCCTAAGTCAGAAGCCTGTAATTGGATTTTTGTTTATGTGTTACATAATAGTTGTTCGTTTTTTTTTGGTACATAAATAAGGCCGTTTGTTTTCTCGTTTGAATTGTTTTATATAGTCATTTCGGGGCCTGTTATAGCAGCCTAAGTGGTTTGAGGTTTGCTCATTGTTGAAAGCCGTACGGTGATCTATAGTTGTTTCAGTGTAGTTTTGGTCGCTTGTGGTCATACCACATCTACTTTTTTTTATATATGTAAGTGATTTTAAAGTATTCAATACCTAGTAATAGACATGTTCACCATAATCCGATACCGAAATCGAAACCGATAGCGAAACCGAAACCGAAACCAAAAAAGTAGTAAGATTGTAAATGTTCATAATGTTTAATTAACTCAAACCTTTTACTCCATTTTATAGTTTGAAATTTAAAACACTAGATGGAGTATTTATTTCATTCAAAAATTAACACGAATCTATTAAAAAGGCTCAATTGAATTTAACGAGTATTAAATACACTTAAGTAAGTAATCTACAGTTTAGATTTTGATGTACATTTTTTATTGATGATGTACATTAATTATGAATCAAGTTTCGTCTAGGGGAATGAACTGTACATAGTTCTACAATATTTGCAATATATCGTCCCGAAAAAAATATATATAACGCTATCCATGAAATTTGGTATCGGCTTATGGTGAACATGTCTAATAAGATCCTACTGTCATGTGTCTGTACATGAAACAAATGCCCACAATAACAATTTAGCGTTAAATTTGTTTTATGAATTTATTTCAATAGCTCATAACATCATTCAATTTCTTCGTCTGTGACTTTTCAGATTTTTTTTTGAAAGGGAAGTTATTCCTTAATTTCAACAATAACAATGTGTTAGCTTGAATTATGTTTTATGAATATATTTCAATCTTCCATAATCAATTTCTTCGTCATTAACTTTCAGGCTGTTCCATAACACCGTGTTGTTTTTGTACAGGGTTGTGCCTACTTTTTTGTTTTGAAATTCCTTACTAATCCTAATTGGTAACTAACCATGTATGGTGACTAACCCTATATGTTTTAGAACACTCTATACCAAATATACATAGTCACCACATGTAGTCCTTTAACCAATCATATCCCTATAAAAGCTAAAGGAGGTAAAATAATTTTATTTATTATAGTGGTAAGTTATATATCGTGTTTTAAGGGTTACATATGTGAACGTTAGATTAAACATGAAAGAAATACAAATGTTGAAAATGTTTGAAAGAATAGAATAGATCAGTAAAAAAAGATTGCAAATAAATATGAAAAAATATAAAAGATGAAACATCAAAATAGTAAAGGCTTTCTCAATACAGAGCTATGCTCTATAATAACGTCATCTTCCATAAGATTGACATAGCCAACCATATATCATAAAGTTTGACTGATATTCAGTATGTACAAATAGCTTCAACGCCTGCATGCGCATCAGTGCAATTCCATCTTCCGTTCACATGACATTCACATTTATTCACGTTATCAGTATGTACAAATTCTTGATTTTTCTTTATGTATCTTCCAAAGTGAAAACAATATCCTGAAATAAACATATCGGACTTAACTAGGTATCATAATATTGTATAAACAGCTGATATTACCTGTGCCATAGCTTACCTATCTTCCTCTAAAAAAGAAACTCTTAACATGCAGACAATTAGAAGTTCTGTTTTAATATGTACTTTGTACCTTCAGCAACATTTGAAATACACGACGACTTTACATGCATAACCTTGTATTATGTCTCTTTCTCTACATGCGTTATCACTTCATTGTCAGTTCATGGGATACAAAATAGTTTATTTTGACAGATGTTTTTTGTATTGTTTCATTGACTCATTTTCTTTTTATATTTTGATTTAAATGTTTGTTTTCGCTTCATAAAAATAAAAGTACACAATATTAGACTTTTTTTTCAAGCCAACTAAAGTATCCAATTAATTACAGTTTCGTTATGTGTGCATACAAATTTTAGCAAACAAATAATAGTCACCATCATGTAAAAAGTCAGTGCAATCACATATTATATCCAATTGATATCGGATATGTTCCTTACGTCGTAACTACAATCCCCTTCCCTTTCATGAATGTGACCTACCGAATTAGACTATTTGCCGGATTTGTTATCACATATGCAAAACGACGGGTACCACATGTGGAGCACCTGCTATCACCCCTAGTTTTTGGTGGGGTTCGTGTTGTTTATGCTTTAGTTTTCTATGTTGTGTCATGTGTACTATTGTTTGTCTGTTTGTCTTTTTTCTTTTTTATCCATGGCGTTGTCATGAGTTTGACTGTCCCTTAGGTATCTTTCGTCCCTCTTTTAAAGGTACAAAGTAGTAATTAGTTGTATTTTGGTTCATTTCATTTACCGCTAGAAATAAAAGTCGTCTGGAATAAACGCATTGGCCATTTCAGAACAATTTGAAAACAAACAAGGGTCCAATTTTACATGACGGCGACTATACGTCATCAATCAAATTCCTCACGATATCGCAATCCTTAATTTTACACGGCGCACGTACTTACATGTACCTAGCAAATACGAAACATTCAATCAGAATAAATGCAACAGTAGTTTACCGCTGGTCAAATAGGCACAGTAAAAGTATGAATGATCAATCATAGTAAGTTATATTATGTTTAAAAAAACGAAATAGACAAAAATATCTACCAATCAAAATCATGAAAATGGATGATTCATATGAAGTTTCCATATTATATAATTAATCTTTAAGAAAGTTTGGTGTACGTACCTTTACATTGATTGCAGTCAAACTGTTTGGAGCATGGATTTCTTTCACAAAGAACAAATTTGCATAGTTCAAAGTTTTTTTGAACGACACAAAATTCTGAGTAACCTGTTTTCAGAAACGGTTTTTGTTCGTACAGTTTATAACAACTTGAACTGTATCTTTGAATTGGTTCTGTTTAAAAAAGAAATGTGTGCATACAAATTGAAATTATATAGTCGAATATAATTAAACCGTGCTCTTGGATATCGTTTAAATAGCAATATCGAAATGTACTCTTTGACAAAAAACTGGGTATGTCAACATTCTATTTGTGAACTTTCCATTTCTTAGTAGCAACATTCCAGCAGCACATTCATACGGGGTATATATCTCCCAATTGATATGATATTCCCGTGCTTGTATTTCCTATCATGATTTTCTTGATACAGGGTTGCTGCTCACAAGGAAGCTATTAAACCAAGAGTTCCAAATGGTGAAGTTGAAATCATCCCTGCGTAAATTTTACGGACCCCATCACGAGTTAGTTGACCATTATGGAATAACCGTTTAACGTCGTAACTACAATTCCCTTCCCTTTCATGAATGTGACCTACCAAATTGAAAAATTTACCGGATTTGTTATCACATAAGCAACACGAAGGATGTTACATGTTGAGCAGGATCTGTTTACCCTTCCAGAGCACTACATTTTGGAGGGGTTCGTGTTACTTATTCTTTAGTTTTCTATGGTGTGTCATGTGTACTATTGTTTGTCTGTTTGTCTTTTATTTTTATTTTTAGCCATGGCGTTGTTTTCGATTTATGAGTTTGACTGTCCCTTTGGTATCTTTGGTCCCTCTTTTATCAATATTAAGTTGTTTTGTTTCTTATTGTTTGTAGTTGTGATTCTATTTTTTGATTTTTTATTCGTATGTAAAAGTAAAGATTATCAATCAACACGTTCATTTGGATGATTTTAGTTTAAAGCAACTATGTGCACAGGATTTATTTGTTTATAAAATACATAAAACAAAAATAGAATAATTGTCTAGATTTTTATCCAATATGTAGAAATTTACATGTGAAGTTACTTTTTGTGGCGTTAATGCATTCGTGTGACACACACAATTCGTAATTGTATCTAGCTGTTTTTCTGTACTGCCCTAGATTGATTTTGTTTATTCTTTGTCATTTTGTTGTTATTGTCGAAATGTACCATTATATTATTTATTTGAGTATTTTTCTTGTGGGTTCTTGACTTTATTCGTACTGTATTTTAGTCATGTAATGTTGTCATTTTAACGAAATATTTAACATTGCCATAAAGCACGGATGTTTAGCTAGCCATTAAACCAAGTTCGACCCACTATTTTTTCTAAAGATATCATGTACCAATCAAACTCATCATAGATACAAGAATTAAAATTTTATAAATACGCCAGACGCGCGTTTCGTTTACAAAAGACTCATCAGTGACGCTCGAATAAATTTTTTTAAAAAGGCCAAATAAAGTACGAATTTGAAGACCAAGCTAGGAATATAACAGTTGTTATCTTATATTTCGTGTCAAAGTATGTGGCATTGTCGTTTGTTTTGTGTTGCACTTCAGTGTTGTGCTAATTTCTTCTTATAGTTGATTTGTTTCCCGCAGTTTTAGTTTGTAACCCGGATATTTTTTTCTATCAAACAATTTATAACTTTGGAACAGCTGTATACTACTGTTGCTTTTATTTATTCACCGTGTAGTGCCGGTTCAAATCAGTAAGATTTTGAATATTAAGATAATTTGTGTTTGCTCGATTATTATTTTTCGCAGTTGTATTGGTTTTTTTTCATCATATAATTTTCTGTTTTACTTGCTTGTCTTACTGCGTTGACCTAGACTGTTGACCTTCGACTGTTATCTGCTTTGGGTCGGGTCTCTCTGACATATTTCCATCTCCATTCTCAATTCTATAGTATTTGATTGTCACATTATCATGTTCTGTTTTCTTAGCTTAAGGTGTTGAAATATCCAATTAGCACATTTCTTTTTACATTGCATTAATACTCACCCTTTATTGTATTCATTGTTCCTACAATAATATTTCGTCCAGACAATTCAGCATAATCATCATCATCGAGTGTCCTTTTTAGACCTAACAATTTACCATAGGAATCACCATACCAAACTAATAACTCTGTTCCAGGTTTTATACATTGGTTAGTTACATAATATATCTCGTAGTTATATTGATGCACCTCTAAATTCTCCTCGTCAATAGTGCGTGCACAGTTTATATATCTTAACCAGCTAGATGATTCCTTGTTCTTGGCGTCTATATGATGCTTTGTTTCTCCATTTTCATATGCGACCTAAAGATGAAAATGTGCCAGCATTGCTTAATTAGGTATCGTACGATCGAATTTTAGGATTATACTACATAAAACGCAAATAGCTTGCCGGGCATTCTCTCTCTCTCTCTCTCTCTCTCTCTCTCTCTCTCTCTCTCTCTCTCTCTCTCTCTCTCTCTCTCTCTCTTTCTCCTAATTACAAAGAGGGGTGTCGATATTAGATTTTGTGTAAGATCGTGTTACATTGAAAGAAGAAAGTTAGCGCAATTAAATAATCACCAGAAATATATATGTCCAGTCGTCGCCATGGAAGTCTTTTGATAAAGCACCATTGTAAGGTCCAAGTCTGGTCCCACTAGGAATGGTCGTTTCTGCAAATACTCCAAGGCCTGCGTTAGGTATTGTCGATTGTCTCACAGAAAACCCTGGAGGAATTGTTGCTAATACATGATCTTCATTATCTATCATTGTCTAATTGATTAAATAAAACAAAAGCAGAATGGATGAAAAACAAAGAACACACTTTAAAAAGAAGGTCTTAAGTACATTTATATACACCTAGTAGAATTGATTTTTTTTAAATAATGGTTTCTGATTTGTTTTAATACATGTATAAAGTTTATGATTATAGTACCAGTTCTTTTAAGAGCAATCCGACAATAGAATAGTTGAAGCATATTATCTTCATCCTTACAGTAACAAGACTTTGCATGGTCAATACATTATAGTCCTTAAAAATGACTGACGAATACAAAAATTGACATTTTGCTCTACTTTCGACCAACAGTAAATAAAGGCAACAGTAGTATACCGCTGTTCGAAACTCATAAATCGATAGAGAAAAAAAACAAATCCGGGTTACAAACTAAAACTGAGGGAAACGTCCCAAATATAAGAGGAGAACAACGACACAACAGAAAAACAACATTAAAATATAACACCCACAGAAACAAACTATACTATAACAATGTCCATTTTCCTGACTTGGTACAACCTAGGAAAAAGTGGGGAGTCGGTTCAGATGTTCGGTATAGTAAGTACGTATCAATGTCCGTTAAGAATTGTGACGTTATATATGTTGCTTAGTCTAGAGAGTGTGTCACATTCTCTACACATGTGAATCCCGCAACAACTCTTTGCCAAGAAAAAATGTCTATCCGCATCCAATATAAACTATTTTTGTCAATGGTAGTCCAAATTCTCCCATTCAACATAACAGTAGCCTCTATAACAGGGCATACTACCTTTTATATTTATTTGTTCTCATTCTAAACTCTCATGAAATATTTGCCACTAAACGTTAAGAAAACATTTGTCGATCCATAGTTGAAAACCTGATGTATTCCTTAATTTAATCATTGGATAATATGTTTGCATCATTTAAGAACATTAACGGGTCAATCGGAACCTATGATCTTTAATAAGTCGTTACATGGAAATATATAAATGTTTCAAGCTGGTGCAGATCATTACATATATGTTTAATGAACCAGAATATGTTAAGAAGCTGAACCAAATACAATTTTTATCAACCGTGAAATATCGTTTAACCTGATGATGTTTGATATATATTTACACTGGAATATTGTAAGATCGTTTAAATATGACTGTGTATTGCTATTATAAACGCGCGTCTGGCGTATATACAAAATTTAGTCCTGGTATCTATGATGAGTTTATTTAATGATAAAAAGAAGATATGACAAATTTAATTAGGTACTTGATTTTGAATAAATATAATTTTTCAACAGACACATTTAACCCTTTTTTGGATATTTGTTTCTTAAAATCAAGAATTAAAAAAGTTCTGCAATTTCAGAAAGTTGAATTTGTTGTCGATGTTGTTCACAGCATACCATATTATCTATTGCGTATCGCGTTCTTTGCAAAATATATATAGATATCAGATGTGGTATGAGTGCGAATACTCTCCATCCAAGTCAAAATTTGTAAAAAGTAAACCATTATAGGTAACAGTTCGGCCTTCAACACGAAACATAGGCTTACACCGAAAAACAAGCTATAAAGGGCCCCAACAATATTGATATGTAAAGATTGTTTAGTAATGAGCGCTGTGGCAGCGAGTGTCGGAGTTGTCATGATGTGTTTAATACTCTTTTCAAGCAGATGACAACAAGAAATTATTATGAAACAAGACTTTTCATCACATCTTATAGTGTTAAAATTTGAAGAAAAAAAAAAACAGATTTACATTATATCGTCGGTAAACTAACCATATGTCGATTCTTCTGGATAATTTTGAATAACTGTCCTTTTCTGAAATTAGTTCTAACAAAACTCTGTTTAGCATCATTCCCCATGTGAAATTATAATTTTGCAAATTATTTGGACGACAAAATTATTTTATATTGACGTTAACACTCTTACGCCAAACACGCGACTCTTAGCAATGAATGCGGTTATTGAATTTGATAGATTCTTTTTTATCATGTTATGTGTTTGTTGGATTTGTTCTTATTGAGATTGTGACACAGTGATGACTGCTGTATTCCTGTTTTGACTATTTTACCTGTTGTTACTGTTTTTCACGCATCGTTGTAAATATAATGGAGTTTGATGCGACTGTCATACAACTTAGTGCTATAAAACGAGGTTCAATCTACCATTTTCTTCATTTGCAAATGCCTGTACCAACTCAGCAATATGACATTTGTTTTTCCCTACCCTTTTTCAAGTTAAATTGTTGCAGCTTCATTGTTGATATTAATTGGTTCACTAAAATTTTGTAGGTCTGCACTACTAATTACCTTGACATTCTTTATAACATAGAGTCCATGTTCAACTGGTAAATCAGGTTCAAAACATTTATAGCATTCTGAAATAATCAAAACAACATAAGGTGGTTTTTTTGACATGCTTAATGCCAATAATAAAACTATTAGCATATAATTGATTAGCCACATATAGCAATTATCGAACAATGATCATATCATAGGAAACACTTATAGAACTTATACTTCTTTTGAAAACAAAATATTTACATTTTCCAAGATCAGAAGTTCTACCAAGAAGTTGAATGAAATAAGTGGCTTAAACGTCGATGCAATGGCAACCAAACAACATCAAATAAGAAAACATTTGTGCAAAATTACAAGTCCTTTAATCGCGTCAAGTGTAGAAAAACAGAGACTGAATGTAACAAACATCATCAACATATTGCCATCAGTATCACATTAATAAATTATCACTATAACAACAGATGCCTTTGATTAAGAAGTTGTCGTTGGTTTCTTGTTGTCTGTCATTTGTTTGTATTGTTTGTAAAGAATGGATCAGGCTGTTGGTTTCTCTTTCAAATATATGTGATCTTGTCGTGTTGTTTCCTTTGATCGTTAACTATACAGCATGGGTATTCCTCATAAATGAGAGCCATACATATTGTGACGCATGTGTGTTGGCGTTTGAACTTGTTGCATTTCGGTGTTCCTGTAAAAGTTGTTCCTTTGATTTTCACTTATATAGTTGCTGCATTTGCGTCGGTTTTGGTTTGTAACTCGGATATGGTTTCTCTTAATCGATTTATGACTTTTGACCACCGGTATACTACTGTTTCCTTTATCATATATAAAATGTTAAGATTTAATCGAAGGATATTTTCTGTTGTTAATTTTTTGTTAAACTAGAAGCCTTGGTTACAGGATTCAGCTTCGGACCTTGGTTTTAATCTCTTTTTCAACTAGTGTGGAAAGGTTCTTAAGGAGGTAGACATATGTTAAGGGAAATAACTCTTAAAATTATCAGTACGTTTATTTCAACCATTTTCTAATATTCTATGTTAAAAACATTATTTCCAATCTTTTTCAGATAAATACTTGAAATACACAGATACAACTTGACTTCTACAATCGCATATCTGATTTAAAGAGTTAACCAAGGTCTACACCCTTAAACGGTTAATATATTTTTCATTTACTTCGACTATTTAATTTCTAACCGAAAACTGATTATTACATTCTACAGTACTTTTCCATTTTTACTCAAAGGTTTACGTTCAAAGTATCTACAGTCATTTTAAAATCAATTTGTTTATTGATGCAGCAGATTTACCGATATTCTAGTAGAAATATGTTTATTTGTCTTTAATCAAATACAATTCTACTATTAACATTTCTTTTCAAACAAAAGGTGCACTCTTATCCATTCATTTGATGTGTTTGAGCTTTTGATTAGTGACTGTCCGTTTAGAATTCTGTTTTTTTTTCTGTGATCATACTTTTTCTGCGCGTTGTTATACTATTAAATGAACTTATATTTGTTGACCAAACAGTTTGTCTAGGACTGATTTAAATTTATTTTATATAATACATTTAAGATTTGACAAAAGACAGCATCTGGCGAGATTAATTACAATTGGTATGAAGTTTAACAAAATAATTTTATCACTTTGTTACATAACCCTCAACTTAAAGTACTCAAAGTGCTTCGGTACTGACATGATTTAACAAACTTTACTAAATTATCCATTAATAAATTTTGAAATTATTATAAAACTAAGGTTTCAACTCTCTCAGACAAAGTTGGCTTGAGATGAATTTAGCTATTAACTTAGGTATTTTGTGATATAGCTCTTCAACAATTTTCGGTACTTATCCATCTTCGGATTT
This sequence comes from Mytilus galloprovincialis, assembly GCA_037788925.1. Taxonomy (NCBI): domain Eukaryota; kingdom Metazoa; phylum Mollusca; class Bivalvia; order Mytilida; family Mytilidae; genus Mytilus; species Mytilus galloprovincialis. Next base: position 72,538,288 of record CM075342.1, on the reverse strand, counting down.
CAAATGTTTGATTTTGGGCGTTCCTTATGAAGGTAAGTCCAGAAAAGCACTTCGAACGCAATAAATTATTAAACGTGTTGTTTTCCTTTTTTTTTACATCACTGGGTCGATATCTCTGCTGGTGGACTATCAGTTACCGAGGGTACCATCAGCTCAGTAGTCAGTGCTTCGGTACTGACATGATTTAACAAACTCTACTAAATTGTCCGTTTATATAGATTTTGAAATTATTATAAAACTAAGGTTTCAACTCCCTCAGGCAAAGTTGGCTTTAGATGAATTTTGGCTATTTTTGTAGGTATTTTTGATATATAGCTCTTCAACGATTTCCGGTATTTATCCATCTTCGGATTTCAAATGTTTGACTTTTAGCGTTTCTGATGAAAGTAAATCCAGAAAAGTACTTTGAACGCTTGGTCGATACTTCTACTGGTGGACTATCAGTTCCCGAGGGTACAATCAGCTTAGTAGTCAGTGCTTCGGTACTGACATGATTTAACAAACTTTACTAAATTGTTCGTTTACAAATTTTGACATTATTATAAAACTAAGGTTTCAACTCCTTCAGGCAAAGTTGGCTTTAGATGAATTGAGCTATTATTTAGGTATTTTTGATATATAGCTCTTCAACTATTTCCAGTACTTATCAATTTTCGGATTTCAAATGTTTGACTTTGAGCGTTCCTGATGAAGGTAAATCCAGGAAAGCACTTGCGTTGAGGCCTGGAACAAGTCGGGTGTGCCTATTTTCTATGTTGGTCTTCAATGTATTATGTATTTGGGTTTTGTTTTCTGTAATGAGTTAAGACGTCAGTTTTATCATGTAAATCTTTTATATTCATTTGATAAAATTTACTTTTTGCAATAATATAAATTGTTCTAAATAATAAGGTTGTTAGTATCACAAGCAGAAAACTCTAGCCGTATTTGGCACAACCTTTTTCAATTTTTGATCCTCAGAGCTGTACAACTTTGTACCTTATTTGGACTTTCGAACTTTTATATCTGGGCGTCACTAGTAAGTCTTGTGTGAACGAGGCGCGGTTTTGACGCATTGAGTTTTATCCCTGATGCCTTTTGTTATCTATTATTCATGTTTTTCTTTGCCTAATACGTTCTCCTATTTATTTGTATTGAAGTCCTGTATTATTATGTTGTCATTTTAATGTTATATGGGGACGAAGTCACCTATTACAGTAGAAAATTCAATAAAATTTCCCGATTTTTTTTTTATTGAATTTTCTACTGTAATAGGTGACTTCGTCCCCATATAACATTAAAATGACAACATAATAATACAGGACTTCAATACAAATAAATAGGAGAACGTATTAGGCAAAGAAAAACATGAATAATAGATAACAAAAGGCATCAGGGATAAATCGTTCAAATTTTTTTTGACGGGTTTTTTAAATTCCGGATCTGCGCAGAACACATAACATTACTTCCTTCTTCCGGTCTTGTTGTCGTGAGACTTTGATTAGTCTAGTAAAATATAGGAACTCAAGGAACACAATACCAATATTTCATTTTTAATCATTCTTTGTCTTTGGTATGAATAAACGTTAGGCCTACCTGATGCATTGCGTTTCTTTGTTTACATTGAACATGACGTCATAACTTAAATAACGTCACAAGTAAAATCCCTAACAACAGAACCAAAATCGGAAACGTTACGGTATTTCCGTATCTATTTTTTTTAACAAATATTTAAATTACAAAAAAATATAATTTAAACAAACTTCGTCCCCATTCACAGGTAATGCCTGCCTCATATTATTTAACAATGCCATCAAAGTGCGAGATTTGGCATGCCACAAAACCACGTTCAACCCACCATTGATTTCTTTAAAAATGTCCTGTACCAAGTCAGGAAAATGACCATTGTGATATCATGGTTCGTTTCTGTGTGTGTAACATTTTTACGTTGTGTTTCCGTTTTGTCGTTTGTTTTCTCCTATATTTAAGTGTGAATTCACATTACTATAAGACGTGTCACGGTACTTTTCTATCCCAAATTCATGTATTTGGTTTTGATGTTATATTGGTTATTCTCATCGGATTTTGTGTAATGCGTAGTCCATTGCTATGTGTGTTACATGTGAATATTGTGTCGTTATTCTCCTCTTATATTTAATGCGTTTCCCTCAGATTTAGTTTGTTTCCCCGATTTTGTTTTTTGTCCATAGATTTACGATTTCTGAACAGCGGTATACTACTGGTGCATTTATTTCGAACGCAATAAATTATTAAACGTGTTAATGTCAATTTTTTACATCACTGGGTCGATACCTCTGCTGGTGGACTATCAGTCCTCGAGGGTATCATCAGCTCAGTAGTCAGTGCTTCGGCACTGACATGATTTAACAAACTTTACTAAATTGTCCGTTTATAAACTTTGAAATTACTATAAAACTAATGTTTCAACTCTCTCAGGCAAAGTTGGCTGTAGATGAAATTGGCAATTATTTTAGGTTTTTTTATATATAGCTCTTCGGTCTTAATCCTTTTTCGGATTTCAAATGTTTGACTTTGAGCGTTCCTGATGAAGGTAAATCAAGAAAAGCGATAAGGACGCAATAATTTATTAAACGTGTTGTTTTCTATATTTTAAAGGTTAAATCCTGTGTTATATTTAACAAAGAGCTACAGTTAACCAAGAAATGGACTAACAAGGTCTGGATAGTAATATGAATGAAAAAGGAAGCACATTTAAAGTGGCACTAACACAAGATATACAAAAAATCTAAAATGAGAATGGTTCGGGTTCAATCATTAATGAAAGTGAAATGACTTTTCGATTAAGTTTTGTTAAACAACTAAAGGTCACCTTACGACCTTTAAACATGAGCAAAGCCCATACCGCTTAGTCAGCTATAAAATGTCAAATGACAATGTAAATCAATTCAAATCAGAAAACTAACAGCTTAATGTATGTACAAAAAATGAACGAAAAGCAAATATGTAACACATAAACAAACGACAATTACTGAATTACAGGCCACTGACTTGGGATAGGCAGATACATACAGAATGTGGCGGGGTTAAACATGTTAGTTGGATTCCAACCCTTATCCTAACCTGGAAGTTATGTAATATTACAACATAAGCACATGAAGAACAAACTATAAAAATCAGTTGAAAAATGCTTTGTCGATTTTTCTTTTTAATGTAGCCGTTTGTTAAATATTACCCTGGTGACCTTTAGTTGCTAATTTCTGTTTCATTTGGGTGCTTGGGAAGAGTTTCTCAGAAGCAATTATACCATATCTTCTTTTTATATACACTTGGTCCGGATAGTAATGTTAAAGAAAAAAGAAGCATATCTAAAATAATAGTAAATAAATACAGTATAACTAACTCAAACCTTACCAGTAAAGATGGAATTACAGTGACTGTATATCATATAATAGAATAGTACAGGGACCAATATTCCTCGATTAAAACAGTTATACATATTAGTATCAATCACTTCCAACAAAGAATAGGTCATAAGACAACGATTGTCGTCTGATTCAGACAAACATCTTCTTAGGTTTATAAACGTTTTGATAATCAAAAAGCAATACGTTTAGAAGAAAAAAGCTGCAGATGTCACAATTTATCATACCATTAATGTATATCATTGTTAAATCAATCGTATCGAATAAATTTACCTTAATGTGAGATGATGACACAAAACTAAATTGGAAGTTTTATGTAAAATTAAAAAAAAAAACACAACAAGCTGTTTAATGTACACAAACATCTGATAATAAATTTAATGCCATGTGTATATGATGTTTTAAATTCACCTACTATCCAAAAGAATAAAAAAAAAAATAGAAGATCTATAAGCAACAACGGTGAAAAATTGTCAAATAGATATTCTCTTTAAAATCTTCTGATATATCATACAGCACATACACGATCTATATTTGTTGATTTTCTAGTTTCTAGTAATAAAACAAAAATAAAAAAACGCATACACATTAGGTGAATTTAAATGTTGCTTTTAAAGTACAAAACCTGACAGCGAAACGTGTATCATTATTGAAACACATAGGAGGCTATATATCCAAATTGAACTAAAACTATAATAATAGCAAAACAATCAAAGATAAATTTGCTTAGGGAAATCTCGTAGTACTCACTGAATTTTTAATTAGACAATTTAAGAATGGTATTAATTATGTCCTGTTCCAAGTTAGGAAAATGGCAGTTGCTTTCTTTTAGTTTGTTTCTGTTTGTGTTGCATTGTCTTTTGTTATTTGTTACACTTCCTCGTATAGTTCATGTTTCCCTCGGATTTCGCTTGATCCGTATTTACGTAATTACGTTTAACCTGATTTTGGCACATATGTTTATGCGTTTTATCTAATTGTTGCATATACATGTATGTATGTACGTTTTAACCGGATTATTGTTCAAAATTTTACTCGATGGTTGCACTAATTTATTTTTATTGAAAATTACATATATAATTTACTTTTTATCTGATTATTGCGCATATGTGTTTATTTATTTCAGCAAAAATATTAAGTATCAAAAGCAACAACCGATCTTTTGCGTTCCTGCTTTTGTTTTCAGAGAACTTTTTAGAAGGGTGATAATCCTGCCAGCAGTTTATTTTACCAAAGTCTCATGTAAATAAAGGCAACTGTAGTGTACCGCTGTTCGAAGTTCATACTTAAACTGAGGGAAACACATCAAATATAAGAGGAGAACTACGACACAACAGAAACACACCATAAAAATGTAACAGACACAGAAACGAACTATTATATAACAATGGCCCTTTTCCTTACTTGGTACAGGACATTTTAATAAAAAAAATGATGAAATGAACCTGGTTTTGTGCTTTTATGGCAATGTTAAATATAACATTAAAATGAAATGACAAAATTACATGATAGGACTACAATACAAATAAATGGGAAAACATATAGGACAGAGAAACACACAAATACTAGCTAACAAAAGGTACCAGGTTTACAATTTAATACGTCAGACGAGCGTTTTTCGTCCACACAAGACTAACAAGTGACGCATTGATGAAAAAAGTTCGAAAGCCAAAAAAAGAAAGGTACAGATTTCAACTCCTTCAGGCAAAGTTGGCTTTAGATGACTTTGGCTATTACTTTAGGTATTTTTGATATAGCTCTTCAACGATTTCCGGTACTTATCAATTTTCGGATTTCAAATGTTTGACTTTGAGCGTTCCTGATGAAGGCAAATCCAGAAAAGCACTTGCGTTGAGGCCTGGACTTAGTCGGGTGTGTCTTTTTTCTGTGTTGGTCTTCAATGTATTATGTATTCGGGTTTTGTTTTCTGCAATTAGTTAAGACGTCAGTTTTATCATGTAAATATTTTATATTCATTTGATAAAATTTACTGTTTGCAATAGCATAAATTGTTCTAAATAATAAGGATGTTAGTATCACAAGCAGAAAACCCTAGCCGTATTTGGCACAACCTTTTTCAATTTTTGATCCTCAGAGCTGTACAACTTTGTACCTTTTTTTGACTTTCGAACTTTTATATCTGGGCGTCACCTGTAAGTCTTGTGTGAACGAGGCGCGGTTTTGGCGTATTGAATTTTAAACCTGATGTCTTTTGTTATCTATTATTCATGTTTTTCCTTTGTCTAATACGTTCTCCTATTTATTTGTATTGAAATCCTGTATGATTATGTTGTCATTTTAATGTTATATTCAACAATGCCATTAAAGTGCGAGGTTTGGCATGCCACAAAACCAGGTTCAACCCACCATTTTTTTCTTAAAAAATGTCCTGTACCAAGTCAGGAAAATGGCCATTGTTATATCATAGTTCGTTTCTGTGTGTGTAACATTTTTACGTTGTGTTTCCGATGTGTCGTTTGTTTTCTCCTATATTTGAGTGTGAATTCACATTACTATAAGACGTGTCACGTTACTTTTCTATCCCAAATTCATGTATTTGGTTTTGATGTTATATTGGTTATTCTCATCGGATTTTGTCTAGTGCTTAGTCCGTTGCTATGTGTGTTACATTTGAATGTTGTGTCGTTGTTCTCCTCTTATATTTAATGCGTTTCCCTCAGTTTTAGTTTGTTTTCCTGATTTGCTTTTTGTCCATAGATTTACGATTTTTGAACAGCAGTATACTACTGTTGCCTTTATTTCGAACGCAATAAATTATTAAACGTGTTAATGTCCATTTTTTACATCACTGGATCGATACCTCTGCTGGTGGACTATCAGTCCTCGAGGGTATCATCAGCTCAGTAGTCAGTGCTTCGGCACTGACATGGTTTAACAAACTTTACTAAATTGTCCGTTTATAAATTTTCAAATTATTATAAAACTAAGGTTTCACTTCCCTCAGGCAAAGTTGGATGTAGATGAAATTGGCTATTATTTTAGGTATATTTTTTATATATAGCTCTTCGGTCTTTATCCTTTTTCGGATTTCAAATGTTTGACTTTGAACGTTCCTGATGAAAGTAAATCAAGAAAAGCGTTAAGGACGCAATAATTTATTAAACATGTTGTTTTCCATTTTTTAAAGATTAAATCCTGTGTTATATCTAACAAAGAGCTACATTTAACCAAGAAATGGACTAGCAAGGTCTGGATAGTAATATGAATGAAAAAGGAAGCACATTTAAAGTGGCATTAGCACAAGATACACAAAAAATCTAAAATGAGAATGGTTCGGGTTCAATCATTAATGAAAGTGAAATGACTTTTCGATTAAGTTTTGTTAAACAACTAAAGGTCATCTTACGACCTTTAAAACATGAGCAAAGCCCATACCGCTTAGTCAGCTATAAAATGTCAAATGACAATGTAAAACTATTCAAATCAGAAAACTAACAGCTTAATGTATGTACAAAAAATGAACGAAAAACAAATATGTAACACATAAACAAACGACAATTGCTGAATTACAGGCCACTGACTTGGGATAGGCAGATACATACATAATGTGGCGGGGTTAAACATGTTAGTTGGATTCCAACCCTCATCCTAAACTGGGAGTTATGTAATATTACAACATAATAACATGAAGAACGAACTATAAAAATCAGTTGAAAAATGCTTTGTCGATTTTTCTTTTTAATGTAGCCTTTTGTTAAATATTACCCTGGTGACCTTTAGTTGCTAATTTCTGTTTCATTTGGGTGCTTGGGAAGAGTTTCTCAGAAGCAATCATACCATATCTTCTTTTTATATACACTTGGTCCGGATAGTAATGTTAAAGAAAAAAGAAGCATATTTGAAATAATAGTAAATAAATACAGTATAACTAACTCAAACCTTACCAGTAAAGATGGAATTACAGTGACTGTATATCATATAATAGAAAAGTACAGGGACCGATATTGCTCGATTAAAACAATTATACATATTAGTACCAATTACTTCCAATAAAGAATAGGTCATGAGACAACGATTGTCGTTTGATTCAGACAAACATGTTCTTATGTTTATAAACGTTTTGATAATCAAAAAGCAATACGTTTAGAAGAAAAAAGCTGCAGATGTCACAATTTATCTTACCATTAATGTATATCATTTATAAATCAATCGTATTGAATAAATTTACCTTAATGTTAGATGATGACACAAAACTAAATTGGAAGTTTTATGTAAAATTGAAAAAACACAACAAGCTGGTTAATGTACACAAACATCTAATAACTAATTTAAGTGCACCAATGTCATGTGTATATGATGTTTTAAATTCACCTACTATCAAAAAGAATAAAAAAAAAATAGAAGATCTATAAGCAACAACGGTGAAAAATTGTCAAATAGATATTCTCTTTAAAATCTTCTGATATATGATACAGCACATACACGATCTATATTTGTTGATTTTCTAGTTTCTAGTATTAAAACAAAAACAAAAAAAAAACGCATACACATTAGGTGAATTTAAATGTTGCTTCTAAAGTACAAAACCTGATAGCGAAACGTGTATCATTATTGAAAGACATAGGAGGCTATATATCCAAATTGAACTAAAACTATAATAATAGCAAAACAATAGATAAATTTGCTTAGGGAAATCTCGTAGTACTCACTGAATTTTTAATTAGACAATTTAAGAACGGTATTAATTATGTCCTGTTCCAAGTTAGGAAAATGGCAGTTGCTTTCTTTTAGTTTGTTTCTGTTTGTGTTGCATTGTCTTTTGTTATTTGTTACACTTCCTCGTATAGTTCATGTTTCCCTCGGATTTCGCTTGATCCGTATTGACGTAATTACGTTTAACCTGATTTTGGCACATATGTTTATGCGTTTTATCTAATTGTTGCATATACATGTATGTATGTACGTTTTAACCGGATTATTCTTCAAAATTTTACTCGATGGTTGCACTAATTTATTTTTATTGAAAATTACATATATAATTTACTTTTTATCTGATTATTGCGCATATGTGTTTATTTATTTCAGCAAAAATATTAAGTATCAAAGGCAACAACCGATCTTTTGCGTTCCTGTTTTTGTTTTCAGAGAACTTTTTAGAAGGGTGATAATCCTGCCAGCAGTTTATTTTACCAAAGTCTCATGTAAATAAAGGCAACTTTAGTGTACCACTGTTCGAAGTTCATGCTTAAACTGAGGGAAACACATCAACTATAAGAGGAGAACTACGACACAACAGAAACACACCATAATAATGTAACAGACACAGAAACGAACTATTATATAACAATAGCCCTTTTACTTACTTGGTACAGGACATTTTAATAAAAATAAATGTCGGATTGAACCTGGTTTTATTGTAGTCCTGTAATGTTGTGTTGTCATTTTAATGTTATATTTCACATGGCCATAAAAGAGGGAGGTTTGGCATGCCACAAATCCAGGTTCTACCCACCATTTTTTCCTTTAAAAATATCCTGTACAAAGTCAGAATATGGCCATTGTTATATTATAGTTCGTTTCTGTGTGTGTTACATTTTAACGTTGTGTTTCAGTTGTGTCGTTTGTTTTCTCTTATTTTTGAGTGTGAATTCACATTACTATAAGACGTGTCACTGTACTTATCTATCCCAAATTCATGTATTTAGTTTTGATGTTATATTTGTTATTTTCATAGGATTTTGTCTAATGTTTAGTCCGTTTCTGTGAGTGTTACATGTTAATGTTGTGTCGTTGTTCTCCTTTTATATTTAATGGTTTCCCTCAGTTTTAGTTTGTTACCCCGATTTTGATTTTGTCGATGGATTTATGAGTTTTGAACAGCGGTATACTATTGTTGCCTTTATTTGTGCTTTTATGGCAATGTAAAATATAACATTAAAATGAAATGACAACATTACATGATAGGACTACAATACAAATAGATGGGAGAACATATAGGACAGAGAAACACACAAATACTAGCTAACAAAAGGTGTCAGGTTTACAATTTAATACGTCAGACGCGCATTTCGTCCACACAAGACTAACCAGTTACGCTCTGATGAAATAAGTTCGAAAGCCAAAAAAAAAGGTACAAATTTGAAGAGCATTGAGGAGCAAAAGTTCCAAAAAAGTTGTACCTAATACGGCTAGGGCTAAACGTGTACTATATAGCTGTTTATAGTTTACTTTGCGTCATAGACTGTGCTCATTGTTGAAGGCCGTCCGGTGACCTATACGTGTTAAGTTCTGTGTCATTTGGTCGCTTGTAGAGAGTTGTCACATTGGCAATCATGTATGAGTAAGGACAAATATAAATAAGAAGATTTGGTATAAGGGCCAATAAGACAACTCTACACCCAAGTACATCGAAAATAAGTACACATACACATATTACGAATCATTCTGAAGCAGAAACATTAAATTGAGAATGCAAATGTCATCGGCTGTATACCTTTACTTTATACACATTAAATAAAAAACATTTAGTATAAAACACAATATAATAAAAAGAGTCATGAGAACAATAAGAATACATATATATTACATATATAACATATATCAACATTTCTAGCTTAAAACATCATAATATTAAAAACCGCTAAGCATTTCTTTTGTAATCAGACGATTAAAAATCAAAACATTATATACAGTCACTACGAGTATAAAATACACGTTCTCTTTAAAAGTAATCAAGGAAAATTCTGGCTGAGAAATAGTACTTTTTTAGTCATGATACATGAATTAGATTTTGTTCCTCATTACACAAATCATTAAAAAACTACTTTCTACATTAACTAACATAACAAATCTGCATAGTCTGGACGTCCTAACAATACATGCTCTCAACAACAATTACATCTTAAAATGATTATGATTGTCTACTATATTTTAGAATTCATTGAGTTACTTGATCCTTTTCACTGAACACTATTGTTCGCAAGCCTTCATCGAATTTGCCTTTATCAAACAGTAATTGTTCCAGTTCTATATTAAATCCCCGCGGAATTTCTATCCTAGAACAGCATGAACAGCACGCTGAAAGTGAAGGCCGTTTCGTCTCAACAACATATCCCATATAGCCTAGCACTGGAATGATAGAAAACATAAAAAGAGTAAATAAACCCCGTATAGGTATATGTTTTCCAAACTAAGGTGATCTTTAATCATCATTGAAAACAACAGAATGAAGTAAAGACACGTTTACTCATTTTATAATGTACTAATCAATGTAAAATAACCAAGGAGATGCCTGCGATATCCTGTTGTTCATAAATTACCCGCTTTATACTTTTGTATCGGATTCAATAACTTTTATTCTATTCCTTCTGTATTAATGTTGATGATTTAACTTATATGATGTATGTAACCAATATATGGCCGTTTGTTAAAAGATATTGAACAGATATATCATGTTTAGGAGGGGTATTTGCGAAAAATAACAGCCGAGAGAATGTAAAATTTCATGAGCCGTAAGTCAAGGGAAATTCATTCTCAAGACTGGTATTTTTCGCAAATACCCCTCAAGAACATGCTATATCTGTTTAATTACACCGAGTGTTAGTGTTGAAAAACGCATTGATGATCGTGACGTTACAAGCGTCCAGTCGGATAGAGTGTTTTTTGCAAATACCACGGCAAAGAGGGTAAAAAAGGCATATCCTTTTTGCAAATACCCCGGCGGCTTTAAAAACGAACGTTATTCATTTGATAACAGAAAATTGGTGAAAAATACACTGGCTATCAACCAATCAAAACGCAGGATTCTTACATAAGGTGTCATTATTCTAAATAGTTCATAAAAAAGTGAAAAAAAAGTGTTTGGAGGGAGACGTGGAAATGTGGATCATATAAACGATATTTACCAGACGGAAGTTGAAAACTACCTGCCCTAGGTAGCATGCCTTCAATTCTTTTGTAATCTGGATCTTTGCTATGAATCATATATTCCGGATCTGGCATTCCAGAAAATACACACAATGTTATTTTCATATATTTCATTGCTGAAGAAAATAGATATGAACTGAATTATGTTTACCTATAAAAAGTTATATTTTAATGTAAGTTGCAAAATAATAAAATATTTATAATATCTATGAGTGTAACATGTAGTTTATATAAGTCAAGAACAATGACTCTCCCGTTTGAAAAATAATGTTAAGAGCAGTTTCCTGATAATATCTTGAATTAAAACTGCATTTCTTATCAATATTGATTTTTTTTCAAATTTTTATGTTAAAACATTTAAGGTGGTATGGGAGTCTAAAATAAAAATGACAGAATTTGTTCATACTTTGCCAAAACGTTGTATCTATTGATATATGGTCAAAAATATAATAAAAATGATAGATGAGGGTCCCGCAGGGTAAAAAACGAGCTGCGACCTCTGGGCTTTTAAGAGGCGACTTCCGACCTGAGGGCCTTCTAAAAACGACCTGCGACCTGTACATTTCCCTTAAAAACGACCTCTCGACGAAGTTAAAAGCGACCTTGCGACCTGGAGGGGGTACCCTGTGGGAGCCTCATAGATCACCGCGCATTTTATCAAGCTATAGGTTGTGACAAAATGACACATTTTGTATTGATTATACAGGAAAAAACACCATTTTGGGATTAGAAACTAAACAAAATGATAGAATTGTAAAATAAATTAGGAAAAGATAGCTTTCAGACAATGCTGTGAGAATATCAAAAGAAAAGATAAGGTCACCGTACGTTTTTTCCGGCTTAAATACAAAATAGGAAAATTTCATGCAGATTCCTTCAGAAAATGCACTGTTTAAGAGTTACCTCCCCTTAAAATGCCAATCTTAAAGCATTTGAAAACAACAAAAAATAATCTACACTTGTAAATATATTAATATTCATAAGTTATACTCTGATAAATTGGTTCTTTTAAATGAAATTCACATTAGATATCTGAATTCCTGCATCAAATTTTGCAATACCAATTAGTAAATTTAAAAGTAGTATATAAACTCGTAGATACAATAGATGTGAATGAACCTAAACTAATTACATATTCATCTTCGAAATGTTCCTTTCATCATTGTTATACACCAATATTAATTTATCATCCTATTTATTATTTTTTTTGACAAAAAAATCATAACTGCTAAAACGTTTCAAGAGTATACAAAAACTTGAATATATTTGCATTGTAAAATTATGTATATTTAAAATAAAAAAACATTACTATCGATAAATTCTAATTATACATTTGTACTACATACCTCAGTACAGTTCTACATGCTGAAAGCAAGTAAACAATGTTAGTCTATAAATGTAAAATATCTATTTTTCTAAATTTCTTCGGCAGTTGTCCTTCGTAGAATATAAACTTCAACTTGACTCGGACTTCTCTTAAACTGAGTTTGTTTTACTGTGTGTATTGTTGTGCGTTTTTTTTTTTTTTTTTTTTTGTTTAACTACAAGTATAGGAGGAGGGTTGAGATCTAAAAAAATATGTTTAACCCCGCCGCATTTTTGCGCCTGTCCCAAGTCAGGAGCCTCTGGCCTTTGTTAGTTTTGTATGATTTTTATTTTAGTTTCTTGTGTATAATTCGGAATAAGTATGACGTCCATTATCACTGAACTAGTATACATATTTGTTTAGGGGGCAGCTGAAGGACGCCTCCAGGTGTAGGAGTTTCTCGCTGCATTGGGGACCCATTGATGGACTTCGGCTGTTGTCTGCTCTATGGTGGGGTTGTTGTCTCTTTGACACATTTCCCATTTCCTTTCTCAATATTATTCAATGCTATCATATTAAAGATAGTCTCACGAACAAAGGCATAACGACATGCAGAATTCGAGAAATGTTGATTGGGAATAATGCATTCATTTGACGTTTAGTAGGAGATTTCTATGTATTTTTCATTAATAATGTTAATATGACAAAAAAGAGAGGCAGAAAATTACAAAGGCACAATCAAACTCATAATTTAGAGTACCAAGTCCGTCTTAAAATTAAAAACGAAGTGCGCAAATGTGTAGTATCGTGAATAATCCGTAATAGTTAGATTTAGATAATGCGTTTTGGTTAAGGAAAGTTGTCAATATTGGGATGTTCCACTTCTCTATAATATGGAAGTCAATGTTTTATATATTCCATTACAAATATATTCAAAATATTAATTGGGAAAATTACAGATCATCCAACTATACTGGTATCTGAGGAATATTTCTTCAATTTGTCATTTACGGCTATACAGATTGACCGGCATCAGGAAAACTCCAACCTACGCATTTGAATACAACGAAGTATGCGACATAACTCGTAAAAGGGATCTTTTCAATGAAAGGGACCTTACAAATACATTTTTTTTCTAGGTTCACTTCCACCATTTTTTTTTTATTTTCTAAGAAAAAGTATGAAGGCCAACAGTTTTTCAATTCCATTTTTCAGATAAGCTTTTGAGAGATGTTTTAGGCTACCCAAATATGATAATGATTGACTATCCCTTCTGTATTGTTAGCCCCTCTGTATGTTTCTTTATTGTTGCCTCTCTTTCTGTGCTTATATTTTACTTCATTGCGCTCTAAATATGTCCAATGTGGGGAAGGATCTACATACCCTTTAACGCCTTTGACCGCTACCGAAGTTTTTGTGGACTCGTGTCGTTCAGTGTTTAACTTTCAATGTTATTGTTTTATATACATACTGTTTTTTGTCATTTAATCGTTTAATGTGTATTTTTGCCATTACATTGTCGATATTGTTAGTGATTTTCTTTGTCAAACGAATGAACTTAAATGCCCTCTTAGGTTTTGTTTAGAAAATAGAATATAAAAAAGAAGGTGTGGTATGATTGCCAATGAGACACTTATTCACAACAGACCAAATGACTCAGAAATTAACAACTATAGGTCACTATACGGCCATCAACAATTAGCTAAGCCCGTACCACATAGGCAGCTTAAAAAGGCCCCGAAACGACAATTTTAATCAATTCAAACACCAAATCCATTGTTATATTATAGTTCGTTTCTGTGTGTGTTACATTTTAATGTTGTGTTTCTGTAGTGTCGTATTTCTCCTCTTATATTTGATGCATTTCCCTCAGTTCTAGTTTGTAAACCGGATTTGTTTTTTTTTCCTCAATCGATTGATGAATTTCGAACAGCGGTATACTACTGCTGCCTTTATTTACGGCCTATCTTATGTACACAAAATGCATGAAAAACAAATATGTAACACATCAACAATCGACAACCCTTGAATTACAGGCTCCTAATTTGGGATAGGCACATACATACAAATATGGCGGGGTTAAACATGTTAGCGGGATCCCAACACTCCCCCTAACCTGGGCCAGTGGTGTAACAGTACAACAAAAGCAGGAACTATCAAAACTTGTTGAAAAAGGCTTAACTCATCAGATTGATAAAATAGAAATACTACGGAGAGTGGACGTGGCTAGGTATAACTGTCATAAAATTATTTGAAGAAATTCATAACTTGACTTTTGGTACAAAAAATGCAAAAACATTTGAATTATAATGGTCTATTCAATAAAGTAAGTAAGGACATTTTCCCTCCGCTGATTATTTCATTTTTATTTCCTGTATAACGAACAAAAATAAACAATAAATGCTGACTAAAAATAGAAAAAAAACATAATGTAAGTAACCGTGAATAACACCAGTTCAACAAATTATTTCACTTTTGAAAAAAGAAAATTCTTAATTTCTATATAAAAACACACACTTGGTACGTTATAACATATTAAGATAATACGATTTCAGACACTATTGTTCACATCCACTACACATGAACTTTGATGGATAGATGTCACATTTTTAATAAACCAATAACTCCTCATTGTATATAGAGATAAAAAGTACCCATCAGCGTATACTTGGATGTCGAAAAAAAACATTAGCAATTATTTTCGAAACATATCGAAAGATCATGGTTTAGCAAAATGTCAACTGTTTATATACTTTGAATAAATGGACATTAAATGTGTCCTATAAACTTTTAGATCATTTCAGATCACGAATCAAGTGCATCAAATACTCGTGTCCTCAAGGTGTCACCAAAGAGGCCTTTGTGAAACAGCATTTTTTCCAGTTCTGGATTAAATCGACATGGAATTTCTATTGAGGAATAACACGGCGAATTGTTCGATTTGCCAGTACCCATGATGTTAATTATGTATCCTTGATATCCAAGCACTGGAAAGAGAGAACATGCAGTTAATATAACGCTCTTAAAGAGGAAATTAAAAAAATCTAGAAGTTAAAAAAAGTCAGAAGAGCATTATCAACATAAGCTAGGAGTATTTATAGGTTATGGAGATCTGTTTCGAGATCAATTATATATTTTTTTAGTTTTGGAAACAAATGAATCGGACTTTTACCTCATTTTTGTGTTGGTATTATTTGGCTCTCAAATCGGAAGAAAAGAAATCTGAAATCTGCATACATTTGGTTAAATGACCTTTAATGGGCTATAGAAGTCAAAATATTATAACATTTTATCCAGTATCGTAGACAAAGCAAAGGGCAGCCAGAACATTTGACAAGAATTTAGAAAAAAACTCACCTAGGTACATCAATGAAATACCAGGCTAAAAATAATGTACTCCAAACGATTTGTCTTCATAAGATTCACCAATGACACTCAAATCCAAAAACAATTGCGACACAAAATAAAATACAAGTCTCATGAGTTGATTAAGGCTTTGTGTAAATATCGACGTTAATAAAGGTTATATCAAATTCAGTAATCGTTTCCTAGGATAGACACATCTTACACAGCGTTTGGAATATTTTAACATATTGATAGTAAATCAACAGAAAATAAACATCCCACTGATATTTTGTGCTTACTTCTTTGATGATAACACACTCAATAGCCAAACGTTCACATACAGTGGTTGTAATCACTCAGAGTATATTGGGAACAAACAGGTTCAATCCATCATTTTCTACATAGGTAAAATGCATGTACCAAGTCAGGAATATGAAAGTTGTTATCCATTCGTATTATTTGTTTGAGCTTTTGATTTTTCCATTTGATTAGGAACTTTCCGTTTTGAATTTTCTTCGGAGTTTAGTATTTTTGTGATTTTACTTTTGAAGACACTACAATGGCAGTTCATGTATTTTCCTACATAGATTTCTCCATAAAAGAACGGCGAAAGATTCAAAAGGGACATTCAAACTCATAAGTCGAAAATAAACTGACAACGCTATGGTTAAAATAAACACTTACCAGAAGGAAGCTGTAAGCTCCCCGGCTTTGGTAATGCTGATTTGATTGTTTCGAAATCTGGATCATTGCTTTCAATCTTATATTCAGGATTTCGTCTTCCAGAAAACACGCATCATTCTACATTCATAATTCTAAAAAAAACACATGTATGGTTGAATCAATCGTTCGACGTTCTGGTTTGCTAGACAGTTTCATATTTGCGTTCTCGATGATTTTCACGAAAAATAAGTCTTGAAGCAAAAATGCACATGTTTTCGTTTGAATTCGATTTTTTATTTCTCGAAATTTACATATTATTTTTAATCGTGTTTATCTTCATGAAAATTTTAAATATATAAGTGGCATCTAGATTTAAGTAATAAATTTTATACCGTTCAGTTGATGTGGGTCCCTTCAGATGATTTCGATTCTTCGCGTTATGAATTTAGAATGAAAACTACGATATTGTATTGGTTCATTTATCGACATGTGTATGAAAGTCACATTAAATAAAGACAACAGTAGTATACCACTGTTCAAAAGTCATAAATAGATTTAGAGAAAACAGATCCGGACTACATTAAAAAATACTTTACTAATTATAAAATGTTGCATGTTGACCATTTGTATAATCATGTATAATAGGTAAAGTTCAAGTTTAGTGTAGATGTATACTTATATTAAAAACGCTATGCAGTGTTCCACTTTTCTTGGATCTCGAGCTCTTTTTAATAATTTAAAAAAAAACAATGCAAATAAACTCATCATAGATACCAGGATTAAAATTGTATATATACGCCAGACGCGCGTTTCGTCTACAAAAGACTCATCAGTGACGTCGAAGGAAAAAGTGTTAAAAGGGCCAAACGAAGTACGAAGTTGAAGAGCATTGGAGACCGAAAATTCCTCAAAATTTGGTCAAATACAGCTAAGGTAATCTATTGCTGAGGTAGAAAAGCCTTAGTATTTCAAAAATTCAAAGTTTTGTTAACAGTTTGTAATTATGAAAATATCAATGATAACTCAAGTCAACACAGAATGCTAACTACTGGGCTGGTACGAACTCCAAAATGAGTTAATTCCAGTCTGGGACTTCCTTATGTACTGTTCATTTGATTCAAACTTATTAATAAACTCCTTTTGTATTAGAACGATATGATATAGAAGACACATGAAAACTATGATGCTGTGGTATTTTAGAAATTGATACACTTAATTAAGTAATCAATCGTGCGTGAAATAAAAATGGCTGATGTACACATTAAATATCAGAGGAGTGTTATGATAAAATTCAATAAATGGGAAAGTATATATTATCAAGGCGCACGACTAATTATTTCTATTCGAACATGATCATGTTGAACTTATTTATAAAGTTTAAATATTACATAATGCCTTTACAATCCATTTTGTAAAATATTATTTATTAAATAATTATGAAAAGATATTAACAGCTTTACCAAAAAGCACAAATTTACGAATCGAACAGTAGTGTTATATTAAGTCAGATGTTTTGCTGATCATGACGAGGATGTTGCATGTATATTGATGTTTAAACCTTTGAAATGCTCCCTTCGTTAACTGATTGCACCACTATTTGTCATATATATTATTTACTGTTTTAGCATTCCAACAATTTAGTATTGTACATCTAGTTAGATATACACAACTCTTGTATAGTATGAAATAATAAACAAAACTCGACAAAATCCACATTAATAAAATTTAACACTATCAATCTAAGAATTTAAAGTGAAATCAATATTGACAAAATCTAATAATACATTATTACCTCGATTTCACCTCATGGAAAGTAAACAATGATCGTCTCAAAGTGTATAACTTTATTTATAGATTTCTTTATTATGCTTGGCTGCAGAAACTTTCATATGTACTAATCTAGCTAACTTTAGAACTTCTATATGCCGACTTAAACTAATCTATTTGTTGATAATATGTTGTAGATGAATGATGATCAATTAAACGACAGCAACATAAATCACTGTCCAATAGGAGCAGGTGCATATAATATTGTATTAAAAGGCAAAGTAAAGCTATAATACATGTGTAGAAAGGCTCATGGATGAATTATGCCATGTTTAAATGCACAATAGATTACTACTGTCCAATAAGGAAACTTACAAACAAAAAAGAGCAGTAAAAATGTAATTTATTGATGAAAATTGAAAACAGCTATTTAACCACAAAGTAGTACAAAAAATAAAGATAAAGAAAAAAATGTTTTTACAAAGATTTGTTTTTTATGTAATAGATATATACTATATGTCTCTATGTAAGTGTCTCTTTGACTCCTGGTCGAATCCCGATCTTGGATCTTGGCCCGATCTTGGATTTTGATCACCATATACCATATTCCTTAATTCCTCATCAAATTCACCCTTGTTAAACAGCAAGTTTTCAAGATCTGGATTATATCCACGCGGAACTTCAATCATAGACAAGCGTTCCTTTATTTTCTTTTTACCAGGTGGCATGATAAAAATCATATAACCTCGATATCCAAGAGCTGAAACAAGATATCGATGCGACTTGTAGATTATATACATAGTTATCTCCCCTTACAAAAGATATCGATGCGACAAGTAGATTATATACATAGTTATCTCCCCTTACACAAGATATCGATTCGACTAGTAGATTATATACATAGTTATCTCCCCTTACACAAGATATCGATGCGACTAGTAAATTATATACATAGTTATCTACCCATACACAACATATCGATGCGACTAGTAGATTATATACATAGTTATCTCCCCTTACACAAGATATCGATGCGACTAGTAAAGTATATACATAGTTATCTCCCCTTACACAAGATATCGATACGACTAGTAGATTATATACATAGTTAACTCCCCTTATACAAGATATCGATACGACTAGTAGACTATATACATAGTTATCTCCCCTTACACAAGATATCGATGCGACTAGTAGATTATATACATAGTTATTCCCCTTACACAATATATCGATGCGACTAGTAGAATTATATACATAGTTTTTATCTCCCCTTACACAAGATATCGATGCGACTAGTAGATTATATACATAGTTACTCCCCTGACACAATATATCGATGCCACTAGTAGATTATATACATAGTTATCTCCCCTTACAAAAGATAGTGATACGACTAGCATATCATATACATAGTTTTATATTCTGAACTAAAATTGAGAATGGAAATGGGGAATGTGTCAAAGAGACAACAACCCGACCATAAAGCAGACAACAACATATTATAGGTCACCAACAGGTCTTCAATGCAGCGAGAAAATCCCACACCAGGAACCGTCCTTCAGCTGGCTCCTTAACAAATATATACTAGTTAAGTGATAATGAACACCATACTAAACTCTAAATTGTACACAAGA
Organism: Mytilus galloprovincialis; assembly: GCA_037788925.1. Taxonomy (NCBI): domain Eukaryota; kingdom Metazoa; phylum Mollusca; class Bivalvia; order Mytilida; family Mytilidae; genus Mytilus; species Mytilus galloprovincialis. Next base: position 72,518,300 of record CM075342.1, on the reverse strand, counting down.
AACTAAAAGTTAAAATAATACATGACTAACAAAGGCCAGAATACATGTGTCTTTAGGGCCAGCTGTTTATTATACCCCTGAGTGTAGGATTTATTGATAAGTTAAGTTAAGGTTTATTTGTGCCTTTTGGTCAGCATGTTGTCTCCTTGACACATTCTTTGTTTCTCCATTCTCTAATAGATTCATTTAAGGAAACTTATTTCTCAATAAAATTTTCTGTCCTTTATTGTTCAACTAAAATATACATTCAATTGTAAGGTGCTACACGAGGCCTTTTCAAATTCATTTTTTTTTGTCAGGTCTTATGTGACAGCTTTAATGTATTATTATTATTTATTTCAGAGAATGGAAATGAAGAAGACTCTAGAATATGTATTAAGGAAGCAAGAAACTCAGTTTTTTAAATGTCCAGAGGACAGCTGCACTAGAGAATTTTCTTCATCAGCAGCAGTAGATGAGCATGTCCTCATAGGCAATTGTTCTTTAAACGTCATCAGAATGAAAATATCAGAAAAGGCAAAAAGATTATATGCAGATAAGATCCTTTCGAATCAACCTCAAAAATCCATATCTTTCGAACCAACTAATAATTTACCGGCACTAAATTCTAATACAGTTCTACAAATGGGATGGGGCATCAAATTCACTAAATCAAGAGTTACATTCAATGAACAACAAAAACAGTATATGACGGAAAAATTCAATATTGGGAAGGTGACCGGCAACAAAGTAGATCCTTACGTTGCTGCTGATGAAATGAGAAATTCAGGTTTATATAAAAAGGAGGATTTTTTATCCGGACAACAAATTTCTTCATTTTTCTCCCGCCTTTGCCAGAAAGAGAAAAAAATTAGTGTTGAAGATTATGTTGCAGCAGAGGAAGAAGATAGAAAAGAAAATATAAAGAAAGTTCTTTTGAAATCAAACAACAGTTGAAATATTTTTCAATTTCGTTTTATTTTTGTAATGCAGGCCTTCTAAGGGCCTTTTTTGGCAAATAAAATGAAATGTTTCACTAATCAGGTTATTTAGAAAAAGAAATGTTTTAAGTAGCTATGGGGTCCTAACTAAATTTAAATTCATAATTTTTTAGAATGTTTTGTCAAATTAAGTTTATATCATATTTTTTTTACCCCTGCTTTAAATAAAACGTCTAATAATAGATTTCACATGTGAGGCTCGTCTATCACAAGGGCCTGTAAAAAATATCATTATTAATGCATGAATGCCAAAAGGGTAATTGGAGTAAAGAGTGATTTCAGTGGGAAGTACAGCTAAATTTTGCATATATCATTGCATGTAGGTGATTCAACTATAGTTCTGGACAATGGTATTGGAGAAAACTCCAATTTGTATAGATGACTTTAACAATGGCATCATTTATATTTTAGAACAGATACACGATTCCTTCAACTTTCTCCTTTGAAACTACTTGGCCAAATTTAACCAAACTTTACAAAATTTTTCACATGACCCTGTCTGCCAACAGACATTGCTAACATGGCATAAAATAGGACATAGTAGTAAAATGCTATTTATAGCTTATTTATCTGAAACTAAAGCACTTAGAGCAAATATGACATAGGGTAAAAAAGTCAGACAACCTGGTGTTGGGTTGCTGATTTTTTGACTTTTTTTTTCCATGGTTACCGCTCTATATCGACTAGTAGATTATATACATACAATATAATATGTAAAAAAGTTCTAGGATTTCGTTTCCATAAAAAATCAACGTTTCCTCAATTAATTCATCGATTGATTTGGTTACCAAGTAAGCTTTACATGCTGGTTGTAAAGCACGTACAGTGAGATGGAATCATTGTTAATTCATTTGTTTATGATATATTAAAATATATTAATTTATGCATTGCTTAAGAATTACGAAAAGTATTGTCTTACATCATGTCGATATCATACAACGTCATGTGTTTCGCTGTCGGGCATGACGTCTTTCCGCTAAATCGTTTGGATGTGTACTGATTGATACTTACGACTGGTTTCTTTCACTGCAAGTACTCATGGATCGGAACTTCTTTTGGTTTTTTTTTTTCCATTTTTGTTTTTGTTTGGTTCACTTGAATTTGAATCAAGCCATTTTTAACTGTTTTAAAGACTGTTCTTATGTAACTTTGTTGCACCATTCTCCTAGGTTAAAAATTGGTTTAGCTCTCATTGTCATGTTGAACCCCATGTATACTTGTGTATGTATAAGTCAGATGCATGTTATTCAGCGGTTACCGTTGGTTACAGTTAATCTTATTTGTTTTTCTATTATTGTTTTGTTATAAATCAGGTCATTTTCTTTTTCGTTTTATTGAATTCAATGACCTTTATGAGCCATTCAAGTCTCTTATTAAAAGTTGGTGATATTGGGCAAAACAGTTTACCCTATATATTAAGAAAACCACTCAAGAAATCTGAACATCCGAAAAATAAATCCTAAACATAAATTTTACATACTAAAGTTGATTGTTTTTTATGTAATGTTTTGTGGATTAATTTGTCTTTTCGTAGTCTATAAATTTGAGCCATTGTGTAGTTGGTTTATCTCGAATTTTGAAAATGTCCAATTGGTCACTGTTCATCATGTTTTACTTACTTAAATGTCATGTTAACAAAAAATTACCAGAATGTAGATGGACGCTACCTTCCTCTGGTAACATGGATTTGATTCTATTGTAATCAGGATCTTTACTTTCAATATTATATTCGGGATCTGGCATTCCAGAAAACACACACAACAATACTTTCATATATTCCATTTCTAAGAAAAGATAGAAATGCTCTGAATTATTCGTTTGTGTATTCGAGAGTAATTATAAGTTATTTGCTTTAATTGTGCAAAATAAAATGTATGCAATGAAAAAAGTTTCATTCGTAATTCTGCTGACAAAGCCAATTGTATAATGATCGAGTTTTCTCGGAAATGCTTGAAGCTAAATATTTAAAAAAAAAAGAAGATATATTCAAAACTGTGTATGATAATATTATCAATTCTCTCATCTTATACTCTATATAATGCAAAACAGACATTTACAGATATACGAGATAATTTAAACTTTCCAATTGTCAACTTCCCATTTCTCATATTATATTGCGTTTACAAATATGTATTACTACGTTACGCTTGTACATATAAAAAAAAGAGCTGGTATGATTGCCAATGAGACAACTGTCCACAAAAGACCAAAATGACACAGACATTAACAACTATAGGTCACCGGACGCCCTTCAACAATGAGCAAAGCCCAAACCGCATAGTCAGATATAAAAGGCCCCGATAAGACAAAGTAAAACAATTCAAACGAGAAAACTAACGGCCTTATTTATATAAAAAAAAAATGAACGAAAAACAAATATGTAACACATAAACAAACGACAACCACTGAATTACAGGCTCCTGACTTTGGACAGGCACATACTTGTGGCGGGGTTAAACATGTTAGCGGTATCTCCACCCTCTCCCTAACCTGGGACAGTGGTATAACAGTACAACATAAGAATGAACTATAAAAATCAGTTGAAAAAGGTTTAAATCATCAGTTTGACATACAAACAAGTGGACGTGGCCGGGTACTTGTACATCCAGAAAAAAAAAGACACTAGGAACAGATCTGAGACTACTCGCAGTTATCTGACTGGTAGTTCAAAGCCATTAACAACTAATAATACATATCATGCATCTAAGACTAAACTATCAATCCGTACACATCCAACATCCAATGGATTTAGTGTAAAGACGTCAATGTTCAAATTTTCCCTTTACATTAACTTCATTCAAGAGCTCTTAAGCTTATTACACAAAAAAAAACTTAATTATTGGGAACAACCATGTTCCGCTCATACGAACAAAAAGATTGTCTTATAAATGCGTAAAATAAAACAAAAACTAATGTGGGATGATGAATTGCGCGGATCATTATTAGGAGAAATTACTAGTGCTGAAAGAGAAATTACAAAATGTTCACGGTCATCATTACAAATATGATGATTGATATGATGTGTCTGTCTACACTAACTAGCGCAATGTTTTCGATCTTTATATACCAGAATAGTCTTCTTATTTAGAAGTCCACCAATTGTGATGTTTAATAGATCTAGAGTTAAGATTCGCATTGCTTATGGTCCATTAAATTGTAGCAGAAAACGATTACTCTAGCCTGTCGAGGCTACTTAATTTGTTTCTCTTGCAGTTTTCGTTTTTTTATCAATTACTCTAAGCGCTTTACTTGTTAAAACAAATATACACAAGTTCGTACAAAAAGGAACATAACTTCAAACTTCATTTACTTGGATAAAAATGACTTTAAATAATTTTAGAAGAATAAGTAAAAATCTCAATACTTGTTATATTAACTGAATATTTCTAAAATTCCTGAATGCTACTACTGTTTTGCATTTAAAAATAGGTTGCTAAAATACATCGGCTTGTATAAAAAAAAAGTATTTAAAAAAAAGGTTGATATGAGTTCTTCGTTATAAAGCTTTAAATTGATTCATATAACCCATAGGTAAATACTGTCAAGGCAACGCTAGGCCTGAATAGGTTTTCCATCTGTATATATTCAAAACATTCCATGAATTTATAAAATATCAAATGGAGTATAATGTTAACAGATTCTAATAAAAGGGTTTTTTTTCTCCGTTTCCGTCTTCTTCTTTGAGTTATGATGGTTGATTAATTGATGGATTTTTGTTGGTTTTTTACTGTTTAATATAGTTCGTAAAATTATTTTTTCATCTTTGACATGCTCCTTCTATGTTTTATGTTTATGTGTATAAAACGATATAAAATAACACATGATATATTTATAATTTTAAACGATGTAATTGTAGGTCAGTCATACGCCTGCTTTAGAATACATATCATCTTGATAATCATAATCTGTACCCTGATATAAATAATTTCATTGATATCTACATTAATGATGAAAGTGAACTAAATACTTACTTCTATTTCTGCCTCTGGTAAGTAAACAAAGGTCATCTCAAAGTGTAAATGTGCGTAATTTCAGTTTGTATTACAGTTGTCTTTCGTAGAATGTCAATAAAACATAATCTTACTGCCTTGAATATATTCAGACAGCATGGTCAATGATGGTTAACTAATGAGTTTTACATATATCATTGTATATGTCAGAAGAGGATTATTTTGCTAAACCTTGTACATCTCTATGGAACGCACACATGTTTCATGTTTTATTTTTCTACATTGAATCGATACAATTGCTGGGAATTGTCAGTATTGCTTTTGCATACATATCTGTTCAATGTTTTAAAGGATATTAGAAGATTTAGTTAATTTACTTGAAATGTTAACGATTTTGAGTTTCATTACTATACACACAATCATTACCAGATGCCAACAAGTTATGAAATTAATGCTAGTACGAATAAATCTATGATCTTGATAAGAGCACTGTCTGGGGGTCTCAGAAGAGGTAATAAGGAAATTAGGAAATCGCATGCTTATTCTCGCTATTATATTAGGTTGCAATTTTTCTAGTTACAAAATGCTAACAAGCTACAAGTTCAACCTGGTTTACAGTTTAAAGATTTGGATTCCGTACTGGATGTAAAAAGAAAAGTTTTACCTTCATCTAATTTTATAATTATTCACTGTAGAGATAATGATTAGACAGTGTTATAATTGACAGGGAAGGGTTATTGAAAATGTCAAATGTTGTATCCTACGTTAACGTCAAAAATTTGTAATAGAAAAAGGGGGAAAAGCTGTTTGTCATGAGAATATTACGGTAAGTGAAGTGTCTTTATACAGAAGAGATGGAACTCATTTATCACAAACTGGAAATAAGGTTTTCTTAAATATAAACAAGGGGGTTTGAGTCTTTTCTACGCACAACAAAATCAACTTTTCCAATGCTTTGATAATGAAATTTTGTGGAGGTGAGAACCCAATACTGGGCAATTAGATAAAGAAAATATGCAGTACTTTATAAGAAAACACAAAAGGCGCAATACATGTCTATGATGATTCATTAAAAAAACACTTTTTTTTTTTATCTTTAATGGTCACATTCCAATATATATCACGATAAAAAAATATATTTGAAACTTAATCTTTGGTGTGTCCGATAGAATAGTAAAATAAAAGTACCCTCTTCCCTTGAAACTGTTCATTTGTTTATGAAAACATTGCATTGTGTTGATTTTTTATCAAACTTGATCGTTAAAGACAATGCGTGACCAGACTTAATAATAAGAAAACAATATTTTGTTTAAGAAATAATTCCTTCATGTCATGCTCTATGCTCATTTTAACATGGGTAGGCATTTTATTTGTCGATATTTTACACTGAACGTTAGCGAGGTGTAAAATGTGGTCAAATATAATGCCTACCCATGTTAAAATGAGCATAGAGCATGACATGCAGGAATTATTTCGATTCTAATAGGACAAATTCAGTATTTTTATAGGTCGAATCGTACGAAAATACCGTAAAAATAATTGACTGTTCTCGTTTCCTCCCCGAGGAGTCTGTATGTATTACATTTCATATTTGATAAGTTTAAAAACTACGCGCAGGGTAAATACAAGTTGTTTTATAAAAACATATAATAAAAAATTATGTCAGCTGCTTAAATGTATATATTTTAAAGGATAACGATGGAAATTAAGTTAATATGAACAGTAAGTTCGTGCGCATGTGTCAAACATATTTTGTGCTCATTAGAACACGGCTTTGTTTACAAAGCGTAATAAGGACGTCATATTAGAATTACAAATTGATATACTTGCAACGAAGGATGAAACTATTTTAGTAAGAACGAACATTTAAGCGTTAAATCCCCCCTAAATTCAACACTTTACCTCGAAAATTAAAACAATAGAAGGACCTCTACGAGTGTAAATTGTTGAAAAAAAGGTATACACGTATCTTTAAATGCATCCGCCTTGGAAATATATGCACTATGACACTATTGCTATTTCGTGGCTGCGCCGATACAAACTAAAAAGGTACAAAAATAACGTTATTTTTAATCAATTGTTTGTTTAGTGTTTTCACAATAGCTTTATGTATTTGTACCAAACTTGATGGTGAAATTTTCATTCAACGTATACTTCAACTGAATATGCCCAGCTCGAACTGTTATTTAACCGATTAAGGGAGTTCGCTACTCAGTTTCAAAATAACAAGCTTTTTATAACACTAGTATATATTGATAGGGGATTAATAAAGGAACCAAAAGAGCAAAATTAAAATTATTCAATGTGCTTGTTTTTTTAGATATAACTCATTAAGTCATTAACATTTTGGCGGGAAAATGTTCTCTATTGATTATTACCTTATACACATTATAAATAACAACAAATACTTTATTAAAGTCTCACTTCTAAAAACAACAATTTAGTATAAAACACAATATAATAAAAAGACTCATGCGAATACATGTATATTTCATATATAACATATATCAACATACATGTACCTAGCATAACACATCATATATTCAGTCATCACGAGTATAAAATACACGTTTTCTTTACAAGTACTTCATGGACGATTCTGGCTGTGAAATAGTAGATTGTATCGTCATAAAACATAAATTAAATTTGTTCCTCATTACATAAATTATTAAAAAAAACTTTCTACATTAACTATACTGTTCGCAAATCTGCATAGTCTGCACATTCTAACAATACATGCTCGCATCCACAATTACATCTTAAAATGATTATGATTGTCCTCTAGTTCTTAGAGTTTATTTAGGTACTTGATCCTGTTTACTAAACACTATTGTTGGCAAGCCTTCATAGAATTTGCCTTTATCAAACAGTAATTGTTCCAGTTGTATATTAAATCCACACGGAATTTCTATCCTAGAATAGCATGAACAGCACGCTAAAAGGGAAATCCGTTTCATCTCAACAACATATCCAATATAGCCTAGCATTGGAAAGATAGAAAGCATAAACTAAAGAGTAAATAAACAGGTATAGTATATGTTTTCCAAACTTAGGTGATCTTTAATCATCATTGAAAATAACAAAATGAAGTTAAAACACGCTAACCCATTTTTAATATACAAATCAATGTAAAATAAGCACCAAGGAGATGCCCACGATATGAAAAGCGTATTCTGATGTTCATAAATTACTCGTTTAAAGCTTTTGTATCAGATTCAATATTTTTGTTTTCGATTTATTCTGTATTACTGTTGATGATTTAACTTGTTTGATATATGAAACCAATATAACCAATATATGGTCTTTTGTAAAAAGGATTTTATAAAAAGTTCATAAAAAGGCAAAATGTGTGTGTGTGTGTGTGGGGGGGGGGGGGGGGTTGGCAGACGTACACATGTGGATCATATAAACAATATTTACCAGACGGAAGTTGAAAACTACCTGCCGTAGGTAGCAGGCCTTTAATTCTTTTGTAATCGGGATCTTTGCTATGGATCATATATTCCGGATCTGGCATTCTAGAAAATACACACAATGTTATTTTCATATATTTCATTGCTGAAGAAAAACGATATGATCGGAATTATTTTTGCATAAAAAAAGTATATTTTAATGTGAGTTGCAAAAATATTAAATATTTATGATTGTAAAATATATGTAGAACAATTTAAAATCAACAGCAATATGATTCCACATAAAGTCGGAAAATGTTATTTTCGTTATTTAATTTTATATTCTACGAATAATATATCAGCTTAAGTATTCGTTTTTGGAATTGTAGTTCACATATTCAAGAGCAATGACTCTTTCTTTGAAACATAATGTTGGCAGTTGTTTCCTGACAATGGTCTTGAAGTAAAATTGCATTTTTTATCATTTTTTTTCAAATTCTAATTTTAACACATTTAAATAATCTGTCTTGCACTATATACTGTTTTACAATATGCTAACCTTACAACATTAGCCTAAATGTCCATGTGTTTTAGTTATCCTTTGTCCACGGAGAATATTTATTAGAATATATATAAATGAAACATTACATATTCTAATGATATAACTATAAGTAATCATCAAGTAATTGGATTTTTGTATTTTTTAATGATTCTTTTAGCGAAAAAATATATGAATTTAGAAAGAATCGGTAATTAAAATTACGCATTCCAGCACAAAAACCAATAATACATATAAAGAAATAACGAATTTAAAAGTAGTATATAAATTCGTAAATACGATAGATGTGAATGAACCTAAACTTATTACATATTCATCTTTGAAATGTTCCTTTTCTCAATGTTATACACCACTACTAATTTCATCATATTTACTATTTCTTTTGACAAAAAAAACACAACTGCTAAAATGTTTGAAGAATATACAAAAACTTGACTATATCTTCATTTATATATTCTTATACTAAGTAATTTCATATATATAAATGTAATAAAAATAACATTAATATCGATAACATCTAAAAAATACATGTGTACATGTACTACATACCTCAGTACAGTTCAATATGTTGAAGGCAGGTTACCAATATAAGTCTCAAAATGTAAAAATATCTATTTTTCTAGATTTCTTCGACAGTTATCTTTCGTAGAATATAAACTTCAACTTGACTCGGACTTCTCTTAAACTGAGTTTTACTGTGCGTATTGTTGTGCGTTTGTTTTTTTTTCTACATTAGCTACAAGTAGAGGAGGAGGGTTGAGATCTCAAAAACATGTTAAACCCCGCCGCTTTTTGCGCCTGTCGCAAGTCAGGAGCATCTGGCCTTTGTTAGTTTTGTATGATTTTTAATTTTAGTTTCTTGTGTATAATTCGGAATAAGTATGACGTCCATTATGACTGAACTAGTATACATATTTGTTTAGGGGGCAGCTGAAGGACGCCTCCAGGTGTATGAGTTTCTCGCTGCATTGGGGACCCATTGATGGCCTTCGGCTATTGTCTGCTCTATGGTCGTGTTGTTGTCTCTTTGACACATTCCCCATTTTCATTCTCAATTTTATTCAATGCAATCATATTGAAGATAGTCTCACGAACAATGGCATAACGACATGCAGAATTCGTGAAATGTTGATTGGGGATAATGCATTCATTTGACGTTTAGTAGGAGATATTTTTATGTATATTTTATTAATAATGTTAATTTGACAAAAAAGAGAAGCAGAATATTACAAAGCACAAATGAAAAACGAAGTGCGCAAATGCGTAGTATCTTGAATAATATTATAATAAAATATCAATTGGGTAAATTAAAGATCATCCAACTATATTGGTATCTGTGGAATATTTCTTCAATTTGTCAGATACGGCTATACATATTGACCGACATCAGGAACACTCCAACCTACGAATTTGAATACAACGAAGTATGCGACAAAACTCGTGAAAAGGTATCTTTCCAATTAAAGGGACCTTACACATACATTTTTTTCTAGGTTCACTTCCACCATTTTTTTATTTTCTTTTAGAAAAAGAATGAAGGCCAACAGTTTTTCAATTCCATTTTTCAGATAAGCTTTGAGAGATATTTTCGGCTTCCCAAAGATGATAATGGTTGACTATCCCTTCTGTATTGTTTACCCCATGGTGTGTGTCTTTATTGTTGGCACTCTTTCTGTGCTTATATTTTACATTTTAGCGCTCTTAAAGTGTCTAATATTGGTAATGATCTACATACCCTTTAACGCCTTAGCTAGACCCCGATGTTTTTTGGTGGATTTCGTGTCGCTCAGTGTTTGATTTTCTATGTTATCGTTTTATATACATACTGTTGTTAGTCATTTGATCGTGTAATGTGCTTTTTGCCATTTCATTGTCGATGTTTTCAGTATTTTTGATTATCCAACAAATGAACTTACATGTTCTTTTTAGTAAATGTCGTCTCTCTTTTATACGTTGTTGTTTTTTTCCACAAGCATGTTATAAGAGCGAATGAGCAGTCTGATGATGCATTTGAAAATAATATTCGTACAATATATAAATCCATCAATCATCTTTGGCCTCTGAATTTCTTAAAAATCAGATTAAAGCAAAATGATAAATACATGAAAATGACGACCGTTAAGATAATGTTAGAAACGTTTAACCGGAGTCACATCAACTATACCAATGGTTGTTAAAAGAAATCATCAATACGTATATACTTCATTTGTATAAGCAAAAACCTAACCCCCTCCCGTTAACTTTATCGAAATGGAAAAGAAGTAGCTCGATTAAAAGGTATCGTAAAGTTTCATTATACCTGCATATGAATATTAGGATGCGTGTTAATTTGCATGTTGGGATATGAGGTAGCACTCCACAGATAGGTGTGTAGTTTCGCATTTTGGCCATTGTGGATTTTTCAAATATGAGAGTTAGTGTGAAACAAAATTAATTTTTAGATAGCTGTCGCACGACCTTTGTGATTTAATCTTACAGAAAAAGATAAGGCGAAAGACACCCACTTTTTATTTGATCAATATAAAGATTAATGGTAACAGTTTCTAAAAAGGTAACACTCAAAGGCAAATTCTAGTTTGATCACACTTTTTGGGGATATGTGACATTTTTTCACCCCCCCCCCCCCCCTATCCCATTTTTGCAATATTGTATGGTACATAAATGCAGAATGTTGCAATGGATAAACATAGAAGGAATAATATTTCACCCTTGTAACTTTTGAAAATCAAATCTATGGAAGATACTGATTAGATACATATGCACATGTACAACACAAACAGTGAGATAAATGTAATAGAAATCCAAGAATAAGAGTTGATATAACATTTTGTGGTTCATTTTCAATTTTATTTTCTAACTGTTGAGTGCTGCGTAAATGCATTACAAGAAACGCATTCCATGTGAACGCACCCAGTCTTACCATGCGATTCCATTCTTTTTATTAAGTTCTTACCTTAATGTGTATCGTCTTCATTTATTAATGAGACGACCATTGCCTCTTATATTAGACAAATTTTTAATTTAATCCAATTTCGTTTTTGAAACAATGATTAAATTTATAAAATACTCAATTTCAAAGTCAAAATAGGTATCAAATTAGAAACCTTTCATACAAGTATTTGAAAAATTCATTCCCTGGCCCCTCCTATGCTTAAAAAAATGCACAATCATTAGAGTTAATCTTGTCTATTCAAAAAAGTTAGTGAAGACAGTTTCCTGTACGGAAGAAAAATAATAAAAAAATAGTTATTCCACTTTTATTTCCTGTATTACGAAGAACTAGAGGCTCTCAAGAGCCTGTGTCGCTCACCTTGGTCTATGTGCATATTAAACAATGGACACAGATAAATTCATAACAAAATTGTGTTTTGATGATGTTGATGTGTTTATAGATCTTACTTTACCGAACATTCTTTTTGCTATAATTATCTCTATCTATAATGAACTTGGCCCAGTGTTACAGTGGAAAATATTTTCTAAAAATCTACAAAAATTTATGAAAAATGTAAAAAAATTACTATAAAGGGCAATAACTCCTAAAGGGGTCAACTGACCATATCGGTCGTGTTGAATTATTTGTAAATCTTACTTTGCTGAACATTACTGCTGTTCACTGTTTATCTTTATCTATAATATTATTCAAGATTATAACCAAAAACAACAAAATTTTCTTAAAATTACCAATTCAGAGGCAGCAACCCAACAACTGGTTGTTTAATTCATCTCAAATTTTCAGGGCAGATAGATCTTGACCTGATAAACAATTGAACCCCATTTCAGATTTTCTCTAAATGCTTTAAATTTTTAGTTATAAGCCAAAAACTGCAATTTACCCCCATTAAATATTTTTAGCCATGGCGGCCATCTTGGTTGGTTGACCGGGTCATCGGACACAATTTTTAAACTAAATACCCCAATGATGATTGTGACCACGTTTGGTTTAATTTGGCCCAGTAGTTTAAGAGGAGAAGATTTTTGTAAAAGATTACTAAGATTTACGAAAAATGGTTAAAAATTGACTATAAAGGGCAACAACTCCTACAGGGGTCAACTGACAATTTCAGTCGTTTTGACTTATTTGAAAATCTTACTTTGCTGAACATAATGACTGTTCACTGTTTATCTCTATCTATAATATTATTCAAGAAAATAACTAAAAACAGCAAAATTTCCTTAAAATTACCAATTCAGGGGCAGCAACTCTACAACGGGTTGTTCGATTCATCTGAAATTTTCAAGGCAGATAGATCTTGACCTGATAAACAATTTAACTCCTGTTAGATTTGCTCTTAATGCTTTGGTTTTTGAGTTATAAGCCAAAAACTGCATTTTACCCCTATTATCTATTTTTTAGCCATGGCGGCCATCTTGGTTGGTTGACCGGGTCACTGGACACAATTTTTAAACTAGATACCCAAATGATGATTATGGCCAAGTTTGGTTTAATTTGGCCCAGTAGTTTCAGAGGAGAAGATTTTTGTAAAAGTTAACGACGGACGACGACGACGGACGACGGACTACGGACGACGGACGACGGACGACGGACGATGGACGACAGACGACGGACGCCAAGTGATGAGAAAAGCTCACTTGGCCCTTTGGGCCAGGTGAGCTAAAAATAAACAATACATTCTGACTAAAAATATAAAAATAATATAACAGAAGTAACAGTGATTAATAGCAGGTCAACAAATCATTTCAATTTTAAAAAAATTAGAAAACTATATACTTCTATTGAAAAACACTCACTTGTTACGTTATAACATTTTAAGATAAGACAATAGCATACACTATTGCTCACACGTCCACTACATATGAACTTCGATGGATGAGTGTCTATTTTCTTTCTTTCTTTTTTCTTCTTTTTTTTTGTTTCTTTTTTGTTTCTTTATCTCTTCTCTTTTTCTTTTTTTTTTCTTTGTTGGCAGAATCATGATATCCTCTTTTAAATCGATTTACAACTTCCTTTTAGTCTGGGCGAGAAGGCATATTTCAATATTTTCGAAACCTACATTGATATATTACTGCATTTTGGTTTTGTGCTGTCTCATCGATGGATGGATGTCACATCAACCAACAACTAGGTATATATAGGTAAATATGTACCCATCACCGTATACTTGAATGTAGAAAAAAAGCTTTGAAAAATTGTCAAAACATATCGAAAGATTATGGTTAAGCAAAATGTCAACTGTTTATATACTTTGAATAAATGGACATTGAATGTGTCCTATTAACTTTGTGATCATTTCAGATCACGAATCAAGTGCACCAAATACCCATGTCCTCAAGGTTTCACCAAACGGGCCTTTGTTAAACAGCATTTTTTCCAGTTCTGGATTAAATCGACATGGAATTGCTATCGAAGAATAACACGGCGAAATGTTCGATTTGCCAGTACCCATGATGTTAATTAGATATCCTTGATATCCAAGAACTGGAAAGAAAAAGAAAATACAGTTAATATTACACGGATGAGACAACTCATAAAGAAAAAAATAAAAATAAATCTAGAAGTTAAAATTGATACTATAAGTCAGAAGAGCATTAGTTAAGGAACAAAATAAGCTTAGAGTATTTATAGGTTATGGATCTCTGTTTCAAGATATGTGTTTCGTTTTAATTTTGCGAGTCGGACTTTTACCTCATTTTTGCATTGGTAGTTTTTTGGTTCCAAATTGGAAGAAATAAAATCTAGAATCTACATTCGTTTGGTTAAATGACACTTTATGTACTATTGAAGTCATAATATTAAAAAAAATTACGTAGTGTCGTAGGCAAAGCAAAAGGGAGCCCGAACATTTTACAAAAAATCCAAACCGTCACCTAAGTATATTCCTAAAATACCAGGCTAATCATAATGTATGCCAAACTCACGATTCGTCTTCATAAGATTCACCAATGGCACTCAAATCAAATAGAAGTAATATGACGTTGATGAGCATTACATTGTGTAATTATTTAACATTAAGAAAGGTTATACTAAATTCAGCAATCGTAACATATGATAGACACATCTTGCACAGCGTTTAATAGTTATCAAAAGTACCAGGATTATAATTTTATACGCCAGACGCGCGTTTCGTCTACATAAGACTCATCAGTGACGCTCAGATCAAAATAGTTAAAAAGCCAAATAAATACAAAGTTGAAGAGCATTGAGGATCAAAAATTCAAAAAAAGTTAAAATATTTTAACATACTACCAGTAAATCAACAGAAAATGAACATACTACTGATAATTCATGTCAGCACAAATATGCTAACTTCTTGGTAAATAATAGCCGAACGTTCACATACATTGGTTGAAATTATTCAGAGTATATTGAGAAAAAAAAAGACAGGTTTGATCCCCCATTTTCTACATACGCAGTATGCCTGTACCAAGTCAGGAATGTGAAAGTTGTTCTACATTCATTGTATGTGTTTGGGCTTTTGATTTTTCCATTTGATTAGGAACTTAAATTTAGTTTGGAATTTTCCACGGAGTTCAGTATTTTTGTGATTTTTACTTTTTAACATACTACAATGTCAATTCGTATATTTTCCTACATATATTTCTCCATAAAAGAGGGGCGAAAGATACAAAAGATACATTCAAACCCATTAGTCGAAAACAAACTGACAACGCTATGGTTAAAAAAAAAGACACTTACCTGACGGAAGTTGTAAGCTCCCCGGCTTTGGTAATGCTGCTTTAATTGTTTCGAAATCTGGATCATTGCTTTCAATCTTATATTCAGGATTTCGCATTCCAGAAAACACGCATAATGTTACATTCATATTTCTAAAACAATTAAATGATATGGTTTGAATTTATCCGTCGACGTTTTGGTCTGCTAGATAGTTTCATATTTGCGTTTTCAAAGATTTTCACGTTAAATAAGTGTTGAAGCAAAAATGCACATGCTTTCGTTTTAATTCGTTTTTCTTCCTTAAGACTTACACATTCTTTTTAATCGTGACTATTTAAACGACAAATTTGAAATATATAAGTGGCTTCAAGATTTAGGAAATACGCTTCAAACCGTTCAGTTGATGTGGGTCCGTTTAGTTGATTTCGGAACCTAATAAAACTGCTATACAGCGTCCCACTTATTTTGGATCTCTAGCTTCTTTGATAATTTCTTTATAAAAAATATACAACTCCAGTAACCAACATGAGTTAATGTATTGTTAATTTGGTTCCGTGTTTAAAACTACTATTGCTTTAGAACGACCTGATATAGACGACACATGAAAACTATGATGCTGTAATATTTTAGAGATTGAAACATTTAATCAAATAGTCACTCTTGCGTGGTATGAAAATAGATGATTTACAATTTAAATAATTTGGAAAGTGTACGCCTTATTCTTTCCATTTGATCTTGTTTATAAAAGTTTAAATAATGCCTGTACAATTCATTTTGTAAATGATTATTTATTAAATGCCTGTGGAAATATAAACTAAGCTGAATATATTAACAGCTTTACCAAAAAGCACAAACGTACGAATCGGGCAGTAATTTTAACTGATCATGATGAGGAGTATCATGTATATTGATGTTTTTAACCTTTGAAATGTTCCCTTCGTTAACTGATTGCACCACTATTTGTCATATATTATTAACTATTTGTGTATTCTAAATTTTAGTATTGAGATACCCAAACTCGTGCATAGTATGAAATAATAAACAAAAGTCCACAAAATCCACATAAATAAAATTCACTCTTTATCAATTCAAGAATTGAAAGGGAAATCAATAGCGACAAAATCTAATAATATCTTACCTCGGTTTCCCCTCATGGAAAGTAAACAATGATCGTCTCAAAGTGTATAACTGTATTTATAGATTTTCTTTATTATGCTTAGTTGCGGAACTATCATTATGTACTATTCTAGCTAACTTTTAAACTAAAATATATATAAAAAAGAAAATGTGATATGATTGCCAATGAGACTACTGTCCACAAAAGACCAAAATGACACAGACATTAATAACAACTATAGGTCACCGTACGGCCTTCAACTATCAGCAAAGCCCATACCGCGTAGTCAGCTACCAAAGGTCCCGATAAAACAATATAAAGCAATTCAAACGAGAAAACTAACGGCCTCATTTATATCAAAAATGAAGGAAAAACAAATATGTAACACATAAACAAACAACAACCACTGAATAATTGGCTCCTGACTTGGGACAGGCACATACATAAAAAATATGGCGGGGTTAATCATGTTAGCGGGATCCCAATCCTCCCCTAAACTGGGACAGTGGTATAACAGTACAACATAAGAACGAACTATAAAAATCAGTTGAAAAAGGCTTAACTCATCAGATGGACAAAAATGGACGTGGCCGAGTACTTGTACATCCCGACACAAAAAGACACCATAAACAGATCTGAGATATAGAGTTATCTAATATGCCGACTTAAAGTAATCTATTTTGTTGATAATCTGTTGTAGAAGACTGATTATCAATTAAACGACAGCAACATAAATCACTGTCCAATAGGAGCAAGTGCATTGTATTAAAAGTCAAAGTAAAGCTATAACACATGTGTAGAAAGGCTCATGGATAAAGTATGTCATGCTACGTTGACAATAGATACCGTACCGCGCGTTCAACATGTTCAATTTGAAAACTTAAAATCAAAAATGAGGAGTAAAATCAAATTTATTGATGAAAACTGAAAACAGCTTTTTTTAAAAGCACAAAGCAGTACAAAAAATAAAGGTAAAGGAAAAAAGGTTTAATAAAGATTTGTTTTTATAAATCATATATACTATATGTCTCTATGTAAGTGTCTCTTTGATTGCTGATCGAATTCCGATCTTGCATCTTGATCACCATACACTAATTTCCTTAAGTCTTCATCAAATTCACCCTTGTTAAACAGCAAGTTTTAAAGATCTGTATTATATCCACGCGGAATTTCAATCAAAGAAGAGCGTTCCTTTATTTTCGTTTTACCACTTGGCATGATAAAAATCATGTAACCTTGATATCCAAGTGCTGAAAAAGATATCGTGCGACTAGTAGATTATATTCATAAAATATAACATGTAAATATAGATTCTACCACTGAATCTAGTGTAATACGATATTTATCCACCCGAGACAGTTAAATTATCAATTTTAAAGTCCTCGCCGCATTTTCAAATTTAAAGTCCGAGCCGCCTCGGCGAGTACTTTAAAATTGATAATTTAACTGTCGAGAGTGGATAAATATCGTATTACACGAGATTTGGTGGTGGAATTTGTTTCTTTATTGATTTTCTAACATTATGCAGACAAACTTATTCCTTCTTTTCGAATGATCTGCAAAAAGATGTGTTTTTCTATGTGACGTCGTCAGGTATGGTCCCCTTTTTTCAAGCCGTCACAATAGGAAATTCAGCGGAAAGCAAGAAAATTCGACGTCATAATCGGATTTTAACCAGTGAAGTAGTGAGATCAAACGAACCAAATGTTGATTATTTTTTTTTATATACAATAGGTGCAGAAAGGGATAAATTGACGAAGAATTAGAGAAACTGAAATATCTAGGATTTCGTTACCATACAAAAAAATGTTCACGTTTACTAAATCAATTCATCGGTTGATTTGGTTACAAAGTAAGCTGTACATCCTGGTTTTAAAACACGTACAGTGAGATAAAACCAATGCATTCACATCTGTATATGATAAATTAAAATATATTTATTTATGTATTGCTTAAGTAACATTTACGAAAAACATGGTCCTAAACAATGTCGATATCATATTATGTCATGCGTTTCACAGACTGGCATGACGTCTTTCCGCTAAATCTTTTGGATGTGTACTGATTAATACCTATAGCTAAGACTGGTTTCTATCACTGCAAGTAGTCATGGATCGGAAGTTCTTTTGTTTTATTTTCCATTTCTGTTTTTGTTTGGTTCACTCGAATTTGAATCAAGCCATTTTTAACTGTTTTAAAGACTGGTCTTATGTAACTCTGTCGCGCCACTCTCCTTGGTTAAAGGATTTGTTTAGCTCTCAATGTCATGTTGAACCCCATGTATACTTGTGTTTATATCAACCAGATGTTTGTTATTCAACAGTTACCTTTGTTACAGTTAGTCTTATTTGTTTTTTGATTATTGGTTTGTTATAAATCAGTTCATTTTCTTTTTCGTTTTATGGGCCATTGAAGTCTACTATAAAACGTGAGGGATATTGAGCAAAATAGTTAACCCTTTATACAAAGAATAACAGTCAAGAAATCTAAACTTCCGAAAAAAAACTAAACATGAAATTAACATGCTCAAATTCAAAGTTTTTTACGCAATGTTTTGTGGAATAATTTGTCTTTTCTTAGTCTTTAAATTTGAGCCAGTGTGTAGTTAGTTTCGAATGTCCAATTGGTCACTTGTGCCTCATTTTTTACTCATATAAATGTCATGATAACAAAAAATTACCAGAATGTAGATGGACACTACCTTCCTCTGGTAACATGGATTTGATTCTATTGTAATCGGGATCTTTGCTGTCAATATTATATTCGGGATTGGGCATTCCAGAAAACACATGCAACAATACTTTCATATATTCCATTTCTAAGAAAAGATAGAAATTATCAGAATTATTCGTTTGTATATATCAGAGTTTTTTTATTTGTTAGCAATAAAAATAAAGTGTATGCCATGAAAAATGTTTCATTCGTAAATCTACGGACATAACCAATTGTTTAATTGATCGAGTTTTCTCGGAAATGCTTGAGGCTAAATGTTAAAAAAAAAAGATCCAAAACTGTGTATGATAATATTAAAAATTCTCTTATCTATATTCTATACCATGAAATAACAGACATTAACAGATAAACGAGATGATTTCATCTTTCCAATTGTCAACTGCCCATTTCGCATAACATATTGCGTTTACACATATTCTTTGATATGTTACGCTCGTACTTTTTCCATTATATGGACTTCATTTCGAGGGATGCTCTGATTACAAAAAAAAATAACTTAATCAATAGGACGAATCCTGTTCTACCTCGCTTTGCTCATACGAACATAAAGATTGTCTAAATAATGCGTGAAAAAAAACCTAAACAATGTGGGATGATAAATTGCACGGATTATTATTAGGAGGAATTACTGAAAGCGACACTACAGAATATTTACAGTCACCATTACAAATATGATGATCGATACGGTATGTATGTCTAAACTCACTAGCACAATGTGTTTGTGATCTTTATATATCAGAAGAGTTTTCTTATTTACAATTGTTACAACCTGTCGAGGTTACTTATTTTGCTTCTCTTGCAGTTTGCTTTTGTTTTTCACTTTAGTTGGTATTATTAAAAAATAAAATCACAAAAGTACTGAACTTAGAGCAAAATCAATTCGAAAAGTCCGTAATCACATGGCAAAATCAAATAACAAAACACATCAAAAACGAATGGACAAGAACTTTCATATTCCTGACTGGGTACAGGCATTTTCAAATGTAGAAAATGGTGGATTAAACCTGGTTTTATAGCGCTAACCCTCTCACTGTGACGACAGTCTCATCAACTTCAGTTATATTTAAAATGATGCGTTAACTAAACAGACACAATAACTAAAATAGTCAAAATATGGGTACAGCAGTCATCATCGTGTAACAATTTTAAAAGGAACAATTAAAGATATGTGTAAGGTATGAAATTACTGTTGCTATTATTTACAGAAGGGAACAGGTTGATATGGGTTCTTCGTTATAAAGCTATAAATTTAATCATATAACCCATAAATAATTACTGTCAAGTCCTGAATAGGTTTTCCATCTGTTTAAATTCGCAATACTTCATGAATTTACAAAATATAAAATAGATTATAATGTGTACCTCTTCTAATGAATGTTTTTCTCCGTCCCTGTCTTCTTCTTTGAGTTGTAATTGGTTTAATGATTGGATTGTTATACTTTTTTGTTCCAAATATATTTACTTTGTAAAGAAAAACATTATCTAAATATAGTTCATAAAATTATTCTTCATCTTTGAAACGTTCATAATGTGTTATTTTTATGTGTATATTAAATGATATAAGATAACACATGATATATATCATAATTTCAAACGATGCGATTCTAAGTCAGTCAGACTTGCCTGTTTTAGAATACATATTATCTTGTTAATCATTTTCTCTACCCTGATATCATGGGATCATGCGTTTTATTTTATATAAGGACTTATAAAATTATGTTACACCTTAAAACTATTTAAAATTTAATGCTAGTTATAGGAGCTGCATTAAGTTGTTATTGAAATAGCTATATCACTGATAATCATCCCCTCTTAGATTTAATTTTTTTTAAAAAACCCATAATTTAAAGCTATAAAATATAAAAAAATCTGCAAGCCTAAACACAATAAACAGCAGTCACATACTTAACTATATGAATTACATGTATGCATTGTCCTACATATTGGTGTTTTTATGTTGTCCGTCTTACACTGAATCTATACTATTTGCTTTATGGAAAAAAAATGATTAAAACAGAACTTGCGTTTTCAGATTAAGAAAGGGTCTAAGAAACTCTCAGATAGCACGATTTGACCATTTGGTGAACAAAAATAAATAACCGATCCAAAACAATCCTCCACTCCCCACAAACACGCTACCACCACCGAACATTAAATGGTCTTCTCCTTAACACTGTATCGGTGTCATATGCATCTCTGGAATCAACTGCTAGATTTTATAACAATACCGTGAGTCTTTGAGCTCTGACCTGTATCATTAGTACATATATTTCTATTATTTGATTTAATTTCTGAATATGATTTATTATTTTTTTTTAAGAAAACACTATACGGTACAATGCTATATTGCAATAAAAAAATTGAAGGTCCTTATCCTGATGCAATCCTGGCAAAACAAGCAAAACAAAAAAAAATAATTCAAAATTATAAATATTAAATTGATGACGAATAACCACATCCACACTATCGGTGTCAATCAAGACTTGGTGACTTTTGAGCTGCTAATTTCCTTGAAGATAAAATGATGATCAACATAGTGGCATTACCCTTGTGGCTATTAAAAGATCTATCATTGTAAAGATACACGACATTTCTAATATCTAGGGGAAATATATATAAGTAAATCTCTTTAGGTAGAGACTTGAGGAAATATTGACAAGGGACATTGATAATATATTTTATAATATATTTAATTCATAAAAAAAGACATGTATATTGCGCTGTTGATTTAGATTCAAAATATTACATTAGTTGTGGAAAAGAACATTAATAAGACGTATACATGTGTCTAGCTTAAATGTCGTTAATAGTCCAAACTTATACCCGAGGGTCATCAGACTCTGCTTCACAATAGGGGACGAATGATACCCAAGGGACAGTCAAAACTCATAAATCGATAAACTGACAACGCCATGGCTAAAAACGAAAAACCGACAAACAAAAGTTCACATGACACAACATATAAAACTAAAAAATAAGCAACACAAACCTCACCAAAAACTGGGGGTGATCTCAGATGCTACTAAAGTGTAAGCAAATCCTGCTCTACATGTGACACTCGTCGTGTTCTTTTCATGTTAAACAACAGTAACAAGTAATTTTGAAATACTTAAACGGGTTATATAAGGGCAGTACACTCTATATAAAAGTACATTGGATAATGTCTTAAACCCAAATACATCATTAACTCGTACAATCATGCATACGATTTGTTATCTTATCTCGTCTTATGACTTAAAATCAGCACTAAATCGCATAATTGTGGCGTTGCCATCGTGAATAAGAAGACCTGATTTGTGAATATGAATTTTCGAACACACTCATTGTCACCAAAATATCCACCATCATATCAGTTTAGTAAATTATGATTTCGTCATTATGACTTCCGAATTGGATGTGGAAACCCTAATCCGACAAAACATATGGACTTTTCTCATTATTGACGGCCGTTAGATGACCTTTGGTTGTTAATTTCTGTGTCATTTCTGTATTGTGTGGAGAGTTGTCTTATGGGCATTCATACCACATCTTCTTTTTTATATAGTATGAAATGAAACCTCTAGTAAATATACAGACGCTGTTGAATTTTGCTTAATGAAAATGGGAGACCTTCATTTCAATTTTAAATTGCGTATAGAATTTTCAAAATTACTTAAAACTGTATCTTTTAAACTTATGTTTGTTGTTTTCATAACATCAAACACAATTGTAATTTTTTTGTTAAATCTATTCTCTTTATTTATGTACCTTCACACAAGTCATTAGTATAATTAGATAACTTACATATATAACACCATACATAAATCTATTGACAACACTCTTTCCCGTTTTACAACAGGCCACAATGATTGTCTAGAGTTCTTTCCCCTAGAAGGGTGTGATATAAGTCAGT
The DNA here is from genome assembly GCA_037788925.1 of Mytilus galloprovincialis. NCBI lineage: Eukaryota > Metazoa > Mollusca > Bivalvia > Mytilida > Mytilidae > Mytilus > Mytilus galloprovincialis. The sequence continues at coordinate 72,495,043 of CM075342.1, read as the reverse complement.
TTATGATATACGATATAAATAGTATCCAAAAATATTTTCTTCCTGATTTATTTTCGGAAGTAAATTAGCGGTTTGTTTAGAAACAGAATCACTTTTAGAGTGTTTATAAAACCATCATTATTTCTTTTATAAACTCTCAGATATCAAGCATTTTTCTATTGTTCGTAATTCAGTTTTATTTTTTTTCAAATGTTTCTAATTTAAAAAAAGATTTTAGATCACCTTCAATTTGGTCAACCGTTTTGAGGAGCGATTTTATTTTGCTTTTACTCTTCAATTGCTTGAACAGGACAAGGCATCTCCCAGAGCAGGTTGAAAGTATTTGATCCACTTTCTTAAGGTATTTTCTTATGCATTCTAGATTTTCCATTTTCTTTTTTTCTTTTTCAATACGTCTTCCTAATTCCGTCTTGGTGTTTGTTAGGGATATAACCTTATCCTGAAATGCCTCATGCTCCCTTTCGAGGTTTTGAACATTTGTGTTGGCTTCATTTGCCGTTTGTTCTAAATTAACTAACTGGTCCTGTACGTGTGATATACTTGTATTTATGCCCGAAACTTTGTCTTTTATGAAGTCAACAATTGGAAGTCTTACCCCAATAACACCTTTTTTCTTTTTATCTAAATGACGCTGGTGTTGCATTTTAGCCTCGTCAAGTTTGGTGTTTGTTGCTTTGAGTATATTGGATGCATGATTCAACGACCTTTCAGATTTACTCAAAGATTTCCTTTCATCTTCTAACTGTTGTTTTATCAAACAGAATTCTGCTGACAATTTAGTCTCTTTAGAACGAACTTGATCTAAAGATTGTTCAACTGGCTCCTCAAGAGCAGCGAACATTTGAATAGCATACTCAAAAGAGTTATTAGCTGCATTAACTAAATGTAATGTTGGTGTTATAGTTTCGTTTTCCTCTTGTGAAGTAAGTTTATCCCAGTTGTGTTCCTTCTTGAGTAATATATGCGATACGATATCAATATTCTCAGCCCCTTGTTCATAATGAGTTTGCAGTAATTGTTGAATCTGATTTTCAAAACTATCAATAGCATTGCCTTCCAGATAACTACAAAACACAATAGATATATTGAAAAGGGGTTCACGTAGTAATTGACAGATCTAACATTGTTGGGTTGATGTTTAGAGGAGTTGCATATATATATATATAAGAAAATTTTTAAAAGATAATAACGGTTTCAATGCATCACTTTTTTACTAGTACTTTTGACGTTAACAATAGTATGACGTTAACAATGCAAATACAAGGGAGACTACTAATGTCATTTTAAGACTTTAGAATGTTACGTTAAAATTAGAATATCATTTATCATTTAATCCCGGGTTGAGAATGTTAATGAATAATTCTTCTTTCTTCCTCAGGAGAAAATCATTTTGACGATTGACCATATACAATGGAAATATTTTAAATCGTCCATTTGAACAACGATGGAAATCGTCGTTTGCCCTGATGAGTGTTAAATCTTCATGGTTGGTTTGCTGTCTATGTAAAGTCATTCTAGTCCGCAGTTCATTTTTTGTCTCTCCAACATAGAATTCCTCACAGTTTGAACATATGATAGAATAGATGACGTATATATATATATATATATATATATATATATATATATATATATATATATATATATATATATATATATATATATATATATATATATATATTTGTCTGAAAATAACACCAAACTGTGGACTCGAACTCCCGCCTTTGTTTCACTACAGCACCAATTGCTTAGCCTCATGATGCCCAGCGCTTTAGACCACTCGACCACATCCGCTATATGAAAATATAACTTCAATAGTCGTAATGTTTCCTTGTCACGGAATGCAAATATAGAGATAGACATCAGACACGTGTGTTTAAGCGTGTGTGAATGTTATATTATTATTATATACACAATGCTTTTTTTTTTATTTGTCAGCAATTATTATAAATCGTATGGGATCATGATTGAATTCATTAAACAGTCACTAGTAATAAGCATATCATACAAACAAAGCAGATTTTTATAAACGCTTAAAATAGGCTTTGAATACACAAGACATGACACAAACTAAAAAACTAAAATGATGCTTTTTATAGATATGAGACAATATCTGGAAAATTCAATAAAAAAAACCCACACAAATGTCTTTAGAACCGTTATTTCAATAGCACAAGTCGACAAAAAAAACACACATTCAGTATCTTGGAACTGTTGTCTGTAATTCAAACACTTGTTAAATATGGTAACAATGGCAATTTTAAAAATGGTACAAAAAATTCTTTCCTGTTACCAAAGTGAATCAATTTTAAAAAGTTTCTAATGGAAATGTGAAAAATGTTTAAGATGCTATTTGTGATTTAGTAGTATATCCTGCAATAGGTTATCAAATGCCAATTATTTATTTTAGCATTTGCGTTAAAAAAAAAAAAGGTTAAGAAATATACTAGAACATAGTCCGATATGTTGGTAACATGAAAGAATCTTGAGTAACAGAACAAGCTTAAGTAACAGATAAGATTTTGGTAACAGGAAGGAATATTTTTTTAAACAAATGTTTTATTTGATAGTTTAAGAAATAAAGGCAACAGTAGTATACCGATGTTCAAAACTCATAAATCGAAAGAAAGAAAACAAAACCGAGGGAAACGCATTAAATACAAGAGAATGACGACACAACATTAACATGTAACACACACAGAAACGAACTTAGCATTAGACAAAATCTGATGAGAATAACAAATATAACATAAACTAAATACATAAATTTGGGATAGAAAAGTACCGTGACAAGTTTTATAATAATGTGAATTCACACTCAAATATATGAAGAAACAAACGACACAAAAGAAACACAACACACACAAAAACGAACTATTATGTAACAATGACCATATTCCTGACTTGGTACAGGACATTTTTAAAGAAAAAAATGGTGGGTTGAACCTGGTTTTGTGGCATGCCAAACCTCCCTCTGTTATGGCCATGTTAAAAAAAAATGACAACACAACATTACAGGACTACAATACAAATAAATAGAACACAATTGACAAAGAAACACACAAATAGTAGCTAAGAAAAGGCACCAGGTTTAAAATTTAATGCGTAAGAAAAATACATCATTTCAGATTGGTCATAATTGGAAGGTTATAACAAACAATGTCGTTTATCTTTTTAAACTATTTGCAAGATGAAAATCTGCCTAGATAATGAACAAATCGAAATAAATTCCTTTCTGTTACAATCTAATACCGATATTCTAGAATTGCACAATGTTCTGTGCCGTTATCAAAAGTAAAACCCCTGTCTTTTCATTAAATATACTGTACATTTTGGTAAGTTTTTTTAATGTGATGTCATAACTTATATTAAATTAAATGGTTGGCATACAATTGATTAACTTTGTGATTCATCATTGAAATTGTCATTAACATCCTTTCTGTTACTGATTATGGTTATGCTGTTACTTTTCATCAGGTTATATGAGAAAACGTAACAGGATGGAATTACGCAGTACTTTTCGTCCTTTTTTTCGAAATGTGTAGATGTTTACTTCCATCTGCATATTAATTCAATAAGATACTATAAAAACACATTTACCGTTATAATGCTTACAATGAAATATTTTCAAAATGTACACATAAGGCTGTAACAGGTGAGAACAATAAAGGCAACAGTAGTATACCGCTGTTCAAAACTCATAAATCGATGGACAAAAAACAAAATCGGGGTAACAAACTAAAACCGAGGAAACGCATTAAATATAAGAGGAGAACAACGACACAACACTAAAATGTAACACACACAGAAACGGACCAAGCATCAGACAAAATCCCACGAGAATAACAAATATAACATCAAAACCAAATACATGAATTTGGGATAGACAAGTACCGTGACACGTCTTATCGCAATGTGAAATTACACTCAGAAATAAGAGAAAACAAACGACGCAACGTTAAAATGTAACACACACAGAAATGAACAATAATATAACAATGGCCATATTCCTGACTTGGTACAGGACATTTTTAAAGGAAAAAATGGTGGGTTGAACCTGGTTTTGTGGCATTCCAAACCTCGCACTTTAATGGCAATGTTAAATATAACATTGAAATGACAACATAATATTACAGGACTACAATACAAATAAATAGGAGAACGTATTAGACAAAGAAACACATGATGAATGAATAACAAAAAGCATCAGGTTTAAAATTCAATACGTCAAAAACGCGCCTCGTCCACACAAGACTCGCCAGTGACGCCCAGATATAAAAGATCGAAAGCTAAAAAAAAAGTACAGCACTGAAGATCAAAAGTTGAAAAAGGCTGTGTCAAATACGGCTATGTTTTTATGCTTGGGATAAGAACATCCTTATTATTTAGAACAATTAATGCTATTGCAAACAGTAAATTTTATCAAATGAATATAACAGATATACATAATGAAACTGAAGTATTAACTCATTACAGAAAACAAACACGAATACATAATGCAAAGACCAACACAGAATAGACACACCCGACTCAGTCCAGGCCTCAACGCAGTAAATTGTGAAAATGACGTCACATACGATGGTGAAAAGGCATTAAAAATTACGTCACATTTGAATTTATGAAATTTCTGAAACAGCAGAAGAATGACGTCACATATGAAAAACTATATCTCAAAAGTAAGATAGAATTAGGATAGATTAAAGATTAAAGATTATAATAACACCGTTATTTTTAGATTATAATAACACCGTTATTTTTCTGAAATTCTTATCTCAGATTTTTCAACTGGCTGCCATTCACCTAAAGGTATGTATTTATACATTCAGGGAATGGTGCTCCTCTCATTGCATCACAAGAAAATAAAATTTTGGTCTATCAAACGTTATCACATATGAAAAACAAAGTGGTAACAGGAGGGAAATTAATCCTTGGGACAAAATTTACAAGACCCTTAAAATGCAAAATTGGAAGACTGTTTACCTCATTTAGTTATTTTTTGAATGATTTAGTTGTCAAAAAACAACACCGGACAATCTGATGTTAGAGGTGGGGGGATTAAAGTTATAGTATTTTATTAGAAGAAATATGAGAAAGAGTATTAAATTGGCAATAGTTGGTGCATAATATACTCTTGTTAATACTGAAACTTTTCCCACAAGATTCCTAAATTAAAAAAAATGCTGGTGAAAGATGGAACATGGAAACTTTTTCAGATATCGTTTCATATAGCCGTTTGATAACATTGAATACATTCGATAGTTGACTTATATGACAACTTGCTGTCATGTTTTTTAAATATTACGGGTAATTAACCTTACTCACAAATGAATGAATTTGATGATCATAATCATAATCTTATTTAAAATTTACCAGTGTTTCAAACTCATATATTCTTTGTAACCGATTTTGTCCGTCATCCCGTCTATCATCATCGTTCATTATGTGATGTGTGATGAGGTGCATTACACAGATTCAGTTACAATCATACAATTAGACTCCTTGTGTGCAACTTTAAGTCACATTTTTTTTTATGTTTTTTCTTCATAGACTGAACAAATATTACAGTCATTTCTTAAATTTACCCAAAAAGTACCATGAATTTTATATCATATCGACACAATAGAGCTGATCATACCGTCTGGGTTGAGGAAATGACCCAACAGTGACACCAACTCAGTTGTCGTAAAAACAAATCAAAGATACTAGGCTTTTCATTTGACACGATAGAAGCAGGTTTCGTCACTGGTGAGTCTTATGTAGACAAAACGAGCGTCTGGCGTACAAAATTATAATTCTGGTACTTTTGATAACTGTTTCGATTATGTATTGAGTTTTTGTTTTAAATTTGATTAGATTCAAGGTTATCAAACGAAGTATTCTCTTCTTTCAAGTAAGTGCGTTATTGTACTGACTTTGTTAATTATGTTTTTATTACCTTTCCATAATCGGTGATTTTCTTGATTTCGTCGATCTGAAACAAAATTCAAATAAGTCTTTTTTCAATAGCAAAACAGTTTAAAATAAATGCATAAATATGTGACATGAATGACGGAGAGCACACCTAAGCTTATACTATTACAAAACAAAAAAATATGAGCCGGTACGTCGAAAGCGAGAAAAGCAGTCAAGTTGAGACGAACAATGATAATCTATTTACCGCTATTTTCCTATGACTACGTTGTCAATTTCATGTCAATTTCATTAGCTACGCCACATGCCTCCTTAGTTTCTGGCGATAATTTTCCATCTCAAGCAGTAGCATGATATGAAAAATTTCAACAGAAAAAGATCAAAGGAATAATGCACAAAATAGCGATAATAACTTATCTACAATATTGCCGCATTTTTGTGGCCGATAAAAAGTTATAGATAATTTTATTTGTTTTTTGTCTATTATATTTCTTCTATAGACAATACCGTAGTATATTTTGTTTCTTGATGTCTTCTAATTTAGAGAATCAAAGAAAGATCTAATTCATTAAATGTAAGACATCAGTTTTGTAAAACTAAATTTACAGTTAATACTTCATTTTGATATTCAAAATTATAATTGGACACTATTGTATGTAAATATTAAAATACCTTTCACTCTCCTCTTTTGAGTTATCATGTTTTCTTTTTCTAGTGCCTAAAAAAGATTAAGCTAATTATACAAACGAGAAATTCCAATATGCATTATGCATATATTTCCCGTGCCTGAGGGAGATATGAAGATTTGTTCACCTAAGAATATAAATATTTTAAGAGGGCTGTGCCCGAGAGAAATATGATTTTTTTGTTAAATATTGGACCATTTGAATAAAACTTATTATACCAAATGTTTTAAAAAGATATTTACTACACATATCATATTTTTATGTCACAAAAACATTTTATAGTGGTCGTTCTCCTCATTGTCTGAAAGCACTTTAATCATATGTCTTTATCGCTAATAACTTACGCTTTTCCTCATCTGGGTATCGGTCCCTTTGCGGGAATGAAACTTTAACTTCAATCTCAGCCTTCCTGTACTGCAATCCGCTTGCTTTGATTATAGCTTTCAAAAAGTCTTGCAGAGTATCTTTGAATTCATCAATACTGTGTGAAACTGTCAGTTCCTTGAAGCATGCTGTTATAACTATGCAGCCTCTCTCGACGTTTACAATATTAAACGTATCATTCTTTTCATTGATTGCTGAAATTTCATCTTGTATCTTGTTAACAGCAACAGGGTAATCGAAGTTCGTAGTACTTACTGTTAACTTAAGTATAAAGGTGTTCCCTGAAATTAGTAAGAGTATTCGCAAGTAGAATTTCCCATACTGTTAAAAGCCTGGTATAACGAGTCTTTATTTGATAAAATGGAATTAAAAACATGAAAAGATTAAACTAAAAAAACAAAACCATAACAATCAAAGCTTGACAAAAATACAAAAATACTGGACTCAAAGCTAAATTCAAAACGGAAAGCCAATAACCAATAACCAAATTGCAAAATCGAAAGCGTAAAACACATCAAACGAATGGATTATAACTATCATATTTCATTTGTAAAACAATGATGGATTAAACCTATTTTTACACCTAACCAAACCATTCACTTGTATAAAAGGAGCTTATAATTTAGTTTTATTGACACAAATCTGTAACCAAATAATCAAACATACTACATTTGTACGTAAAATATCCAATAGGCAATAAAACATTATATGTCGGTGAAAACACAACACAATGGTAAAAAATATTACTCGAACGGACGAAACGCATTGTTTACGATTTACATGTAACTGTCACTGTCATGTTGTTAAAAACAAATTTGAATTTTGTGGCGTCATAAACTGTTTAATTTGTTTTCCAATCACTCATACAATACTATCATCTACAAAACATATCAAGTATACCAGGCTTATTCGCCAGTGGCCAAAATAGATCATCTATAGTTTTAAACATATTTATTTATAGTGGATTGGGAAACAAGTTTTACAACTTATATTAATCCCTTTCCACTTTGCGGGTGAGAGTGCTGCCTTGTAGCGGCATTAGCCTACTCTTTTTCGGAATCTACAAGGGTGTCTTTAACGTGCAAGAGATATGGCTCTCTCTTAACACGGGTCAGCCATTTATCGTCCCCTTCCGATGGACTATCAGCGTTTCCTCAAGACCATACTCGCAGTTGGTGTCAACGGAGAGCCGAAAATTGAGTTCCTGAAATTTTCATCCCAAACGGGAATCGAACCAGGAACCTTTGTGTTAGTAGTCCGATGCACTAACCACTACACCACGGCTCTCTGTAAAATGTCAATTGCAGAATCAATCTTATAAATTTAGATTAAAAGCAAATAACGAAATTAATTTTCATCATGTAAGCCACGCAATCAGAAATTACAACCTAATTATTGAACTACCACATATACCTTCCCTATCATTTCCACACCCTTCCTGTTTCTCTCCTGCAACGTTTGTGATACTTCTTCCAAATTTAAAGTTGAACGACAGTTCTCCTAAAAAGCAAATATAAAACACATTTGAACGTTGCATTCTTGATAGCCCGGCGTTACTGTTCGCGGGTCAATTAGATGAAAAAAATCATTTATAAGACGATGAGGTATATACTGTTCAAACAAACAAGAACTTTTATCTGTAGTCTACATTTTTAAGTTTGGGTTTCTTATATTTGTTTCTTTTGTAACTGAATAAAGTGTTTTCTTCTTTGTGTAAAATCCATTGGTTTATTTTTTTTTGTGTGATGTCTTCGTCGCTCTTATATACATATTCGTTTCTAAAAATATATTTACAAGTCAATGAGAATCACCGAGGGTCAAAATGTTACAATCAATTAAAGAGTTCGGTTGCAACATTTATCAACATTGCCATGTAAACAAACAAAAAAAATCAAAACGCAACGCAACCATTGTTTCAAAATAGATAATTTTACCAACAATCATGAACAATGATAAGATTCGGAATTTCTTTTTTGGAGCAAAATAATTTACAAAAATACGTATGTTTTGCCTTTACTCTTTTTTGGCACACCGAGTATAGCTTCATCGATTGCAAATAGAAAACATATGCTTAGGTCTTAAGTTACACGGTTTTATATGATAGTATAAATATATGATGTTACCTAATTTAGAAATAACTGTATGCATGTCTTCACTTATACTCTGCAACGCCGTATTCTGTACAGAAGATTGCTCTGTGATCATCTGGAAAGGCAGTTTGCAATTAATTAATTAATTAATCAATTTTTAAATTCAACTAAAATATTCAACAATCGTATATATCATATACTTTGGATGTATGTGTATAAACTGTTTCTTATTATCATATAGTTATTTATAGTTTGCATACTTCTTTATATATATGTTACAGTAAATAGGTGAAATTAGGAATTACATTTAATTACTAAAAGGAGTAGGTCCGGTAAGGGTCGATTTCGGCCTCAATTTTCAAGTTCATCTAACGAAAGATTTTAGACACTTTCTAAACACTTAAATGGCTATTTCAATTGATTCAAGTAGTTAATGGGAAAGATTTTAACTTATTAAGTCATTAAAAACGCTCCAATTAAAGCTTAAATATGAAAAATCTATCAAATATGCCAAAAATCGTCACTTTTCAGGTGGTTTTTGTCAAAAATGAAAGTGGCCGAACACGAATGCGGCCACTTTCATTTAAGACGGAAACCGTCTAAAATTTAACTAAAATGCTACAATTGTGAAGATTTCAGTAATTTAGCATGACTTAATGATGCTAGTACCCGATATATGTACATTGTATTGTCAAAAACCGCCCATATTTATGTAGCAGAAGCATTCTACTTTTCAATAAATATCTAAACGATTACATTTTCACTATTTTCTAAAACTGCTATATTTTTGGGCCAAAAAGGGGTCTTACTGAACCTACTCCTTTATGAATAACTTGTAATTCCCGATGCACTTAGTAAATACAAGTAATTCCTAAAATGGCCCAGTAATTACCAGTAATTACTAATTTTAAAATGAAATTTTACACCTATTTACTAACTGTTAAAACAATGTTGTAATATGGTCAACTGATCAAAAGTTATTGTAATACTAACTAGAAATTCAGTACTCTTAAAAAGTGATCAGGTGCATTAGCTACGAGATTTTAAAAAAATATGATTTTTGTTGTTGTTAAATCATTAATGAAAGGGATATAAAAGTGAAATTGTATTTCACTTTCAGCTGCCTATCTGTTTCTATTTTGTTAAATAAGCTGAGAAACATGATTGATAAGTTGTGCACTTGCAAGTTAATAATTGGACCTCATTGAATACATATATATTCATTTGACTTTCCATTTAACCCCTAGTTGGAGATTGGTAACCGATGTATTCAGCTATCAAACTTGTAAGGGTTTCGCAGAACCCAGTGTCTCGCATACTTTTGTTGCGAGTCGCAGGCCCCAACAACAATAGGAAAAAAATTATCATAGTAAAGTTTTCCTCTAGATACTATCTTTTGACTAGTTCTGTCAATATTTGGTAAAAAATCAGGTAGGTTTATGAAATCTAATAAATGTTTTAAAAACTTTACTCTGTTTTCAAGACCGTATTTCGACCTATAGTGATTTACTTTTACAAATTATGACTTACCGAAGGCATATGTATTCGAACACTTAATTGCAGAGTGTATTTTACATTTTAAAGTGAAAAAATATAAATAGTCCATTTATAAGTAATATACGAAAAAAGGAATTTTTTTTTTTTTCACAAATATAAAAAAGAAGATCTGGTATGATTGCCAATGAGACAACTGTCCACAAGAGACCAAAATGACACAGATATTAACAACTATAGGTCACCGTACGGCCTTCAACAATGAGCAAAGCCCATACCGCATAGTCAGTCATAAAAGGCCCTGATATGACAATGTAAAACAATTCAATTGAGAAAACTAACAGCCTTATTTGTATACAAAAAAATTAAACTTTACTTCTGGATATTGTCTTATGATCATAAACAAGCTTCTATCCAAATTTGGTAGAAATCCAGGCTATTTTGAGAAAGTTATTAAAATTTAAAAAAAACTTTAACCACAATGTGAATCTAATGTAAACTGGCATAAAGAACTATGTCCATTTATAAGTTAAATACGGAAAAACTTCATTTTATTTTTACAAAATTTACTTCTTGAAACTTATCTGTTGATCATAAACAAGCTTCTGTTCAAGTTTGGTAAAATTCCAGGATGATTTAAAAAAAAGTTATCAAAATTTAAAATTAACCACAGAGTGAATATTTGTGGACACCGCTGGCGACGGAATTAAGGTTGGTTCACTATCTCGCTTTTGCGACAAAAGTGACAGGCTCGACGAAAAAGAAAAGAATGTCAACATTGAAAGTAAAAGAAAAGGGATGGACCATTTAGTTGGCTTATTCAATCCACTAAAAGATCATTCTTATACAGGTAGAAACGATGATAAAATTTTGTTGCAGGTATATAAGCTTCTGTTTGGAGGTCTTGGAAAACTCATAAAAAAGAGAAACACGGAAATATGAAAATGTGACTTTTAACGCCATAAATTTGTATAAATTTGTTTGTGAAGAATGCCAGCTTCATCGCAAATGTCTGACAAAAGAGGTCGTATGTAAACCTATTTTGTAAAAGGAATTTAACTCATTTCATTGGGCAAGTTGACATGCAAAGTATGCCTGATGGAGATTTTAATGTAACAAAATTATGAGATTTAAAGAATTATCAAGATCATTTAACCAAATTTGGCATAATCTAATGGGTATCTTAAAAAAGAGCTGGCTTAGTTGCCTATAAATTTCTCAAAAATGTACTTCTCAATTTTGGATTGATATCATTGTCTTGCATACTGAAAATGATTTTTAGAGAGTTTCAAAACTTATATAACAACCATTTCCCAGTTTCAATTCACAACTCTAAAGAGTAGGCACTTTTAATGTGCCTTATAATCCTTAATCCTTAAGTACGCCCTAAACATCCCTACATCTTTACTGTCTTATTTGATATCTTGAATTATGTCTTTAACTTTTAAACAAAAATATCAAGTTAGTAAATAGCTGTAAAAATGACCCAAAAAAAATTAATTAACTAGTAATTACAGGTATTTACTGATATGTTTAGTAATTACGTGTAATTCCTAATTTCACCTATTTACTATAACATATACAACGATATTCAAACAATAGATTTTACGAAAATTCGGAGCCCTTTTCGTGCCAACGATGAAATGTAAAATATTTGTTCGGACGATCATAAATCTTGTTCGCAATCTTGAAATCTTGTGGGCTAAACTTCTAAAATTGTGCAAATAACTTTAAATCTTTTAATCTGCGTACATATTTTTTTCTGCGAACGAATTTGAACTTGTGCGCACAACATTTGTTTGAAACTTTTTGGCAAGACCTTTCTAATTTGTAATAACAATAAATATTTCTGGATCTTCGATTTATATTTAAAGATGACTATCGATATTAATATCTGAATCATGAATATTAATAACTGAATTAAAAATATTAATAACTGAATTATAAATATCAATAACTGAATTATTGAAGTTTGTAAATGTTATCTCTCTAAATATTGATAAATGAATTATAGATAAATATAAATAACTTGTAAATATCTATCAAAGATTATACAATATTATAAATATATATGTATCTATAAGGTTAATATGAATAGATAATATAAAAAAGTGAAATGATTAAATACTAAATAATACAGAAACTAACAGCGATTGGTCATTCGTACGGCAAAGTTATACCACAGAGTCAGCTATAAAAGGCCCCCAAATGACAAATGAAAGCAAACGGCCTTATTTATGTAGAAAAATGAACGAAAACCAAACGTGTAACACATCAACAAACGACAACCACTGAATTAAAATATTTTTACTTGGGACAGGCACATACACACAGAATGTAAGTGGGTTAAATGTGTAAGATGGATCTCAACCCTCCTCTAATCTGGGATAGTTTTGTAACAGTACAACATAACAATCATTTGAAATTGACTTTACTCATCAGATGGATACAAATAGAAACAAAACTTACAAATACACAGAGTGGACCTGGCCGGGTTCTTGTATATCCCAACAACCAAACAAACACTAAATACTGATCTGAGAGTAGTTGCAGTTACTGACAGCTAGTTCAAAGCAACTATCAACTAATAAAAAAATAATCCATCTAAGACTAAATTATCAGTCAGTACACATCCAAGATTTAGTTTCAGACCCCATAAACAGATACAGGTATCGACAGAATGTAGATCTACGAATGTGTATATGTAAATAACAATAATCATATTTAGTTTGCTTTTAATTTACTGATAACAAAATCAATATTAGTACCAATAAAACAATATTCAAAAACAGTATATAAGCCTTTTTGCTTACAGTTAAGTGCATCCTTTTAAAAGCTTTGGCATAAGATAAAACAAGTTGTGCGCACTAGACTTTTAGAAGTTGAGGACACAACTTGAAAATACGTGTTCTGCCGAGGAAGGTCCACATCTGTTGTCTTTGTTTACAAACATATGCCTTGAAATAATGTTCATTGAGATTAACAGTTCACCGGAACATGATTAGTTGGTCTGTTTCTATTCTACTGAGGAAGAACTTGATAGGGCTATACACTTACAAATTAAAAACAATACAGCTGTTATTTTAATAAGTGCTTATTGTCAAGCACCTCTTTAAAGTAATGTACTAGTTGAAAGGATCATGAATTTTGTATAAGATTTATTTATTATATATAAATAATCAAACTGTATCTTAAACATGAATTGATAAAATATATAAATGCTAATATAAAAATTATCTTTTCTTGTTTTCCAATCTTATTTAATTTCGATATTTCACTTCATTTACTGAACTCTATACAAAGAGAGATAACTCAAATATTTCTAATGTAATAGTTGACATCTTTTTCTGAGTTATGACATTTCAATATCATCGGTCAGCTTTTTATTTAAATGATTAATCAATCAACTGATCATCAACGGTGCAAACTATAATCTAGCTTTATAAATGTTAAGACCTTCATCCGGTTATATTGAGGACTCAGTTTATAGACTTGCATTTGTATGAATTTGTATACGAGAATAATCCGTTTAATAGGCTAAGGTGTCGTTGAGAAACATGTGCTCAATATTTTGCATATTTAAAAAAAGGTATTGATTTTGTGTTTGCAAACAAGTATCTTAACTGTTTTGACTAGTATCGTCTGTGTTTTGAAGTGTGATTTGTTTGCTACATTATTGCAATATCGACCGACCTAAATAATACTATAAACATATATACCTGTTTGATGTCTAACTTAAGCTCATCATTCAATGTATGTAACTGTGCTGTACTTAAATCTTCAGTTTTCATTTGATTCAATAATCTCTTTAACATATGTATTACCAAGCCACTTGACTGTGCATTTGTTGCAATACCAAAAACTGCTGTTTCAAGTCTTCTCCATTTAGCATTAAACTCTATATCATCGAAAGATTTAGTGGCTGGAGCATGGCATAGTTCGTTTCTTACAGCTTTGATTTCTGTTATCCAATTAATATGTTGCGGCGAATTCTTACCAAACGTTAACAATAATGGACATACGGTGCTTATGTCAATGTCATCTATTGAACAATCTTTGACTGAAATTATGTTGCAACAGCATGTCTGTATAACTTTACCACCTTTAACTCTTTTTATATGTTTACCGATGACAGTTCCACTTAAATCATACATTTTTTCAAACTGTCCTTGCGAAAATCTACCATATTTGCCTTTCCCGGGACCACCAGCAATACATTTACAGCAATCAATTCCTGGGGACCAAATGTGATAAATATCGTGCTGTTTTGCTTGAAGAAAAGTTTTGAATGTAGAATGATTTGCTAACAAACTGCGTTTTGCATAATCCCGAACAACTTCAGTGGATAAATCGATTGAAAATAACTGCAATCGCAGATAATTGCGTTCTTCATTCGTACTCATGTTCCAACAGTATATCTGAAACCAAATAACTCAGTATGTATAACAAATGTATACCTATAAACTTAATATATTTTACCTTATATATTACATATAATTGTATACTTTAAATCTGTTTATAATGTAGACATACTTTATGTCAGAAAGCTGTTATTAAGTGGTTCCCGGTTGTTGCTTTCTAATATTTTCGATTGATTTTGTCATTTGAATTGTGAAATTGTTTGTCAGGTCGACTTTATACGGGATTGATTTTTTTATTATTAAGTGCATTGCGATATATTTGTTACGTTTAAGGACGTGTTTTTCAACAGACTGTCGGCATTCCAATGATAACCAATTGTGATGTGCCCCTCTTATTGCCGACCTGTTTTTATCATTTTGAGGCTGACTTCATAAATAAACTTCTTAAAATGAAATATACCCATCAAAGATACCAGGATCAAAATTTTATATTTACGCCAAACGCGCGTTTCGTCTACAAAAGACTCATCAGTGACGCTCGAATCAAAAATGTTTAAAGGGCTAAATAAAGTACGAAGTTGAAGAGCATTGAAGAAGTTGAAAAGCATTGAAGACCAACAATTCCTACACGTTTTGCCAAATACAGCTAAGGTAATCTTTTCCTTGTACTTTAAGTTCCACTACAGAAATAATGTTTCCCTGACTAAATAATTCAAAAATTGGTGACTATGTTTCGTCCCCTAGAGTATCACCAGTCCAGTGGCCAGAACCTCGTTGTTGACATGAATATTACATATATGGTCATTTTTATAAATTTCCTGTTTACAAAACTTTGACTTTTTCGAAAAACTAAGGATTTTCTTATCCCAGAGAAAGATTAGCCGAATTTGTCACAATGTTTTTTTAATTTTGGATCTTTAATGCTCTTCATCTTTGTACTTGTTTGGCTCTATAACTATTTTGAACTGAGACTCATTGATGAGTCTTGTGTAGACGAAACGCGCGTCCAGCGTATCAAATCATTATACCTTTGGTACCTTTAAGCTTTGGTAATTATTGAACGCCTCTATCCCATCGACATAGATATAAAGGATACAACAGATACATTAACGTTTGCCTCATATCTTGACTTACATCTAGGTATTGACAGTGATGGTCGGTTAAAATAAGACTTTAGGACAAAAGAGATGGTTTCAGCTTCCAAATTGTGAAATTTCCATTTCTATGTAGTAACATTCCAGTAGCGCCTGCATACGCAGTATATATCTCCAAATTGATACGATATTCCCGCGCTTGTATTTCCTATCATTATTTCCTTGATCGACGTTTGTTGCTCACAAGGACGCTATCAAACCAAGAGTTCTAAATAGTGAAGTTAAAATCATTCTTTCGTAAATTTTACAGACGCCATCATGAGTTGGTTGACCATTATGGGATGACTGTTTCATAGATGATATCTAATATGTTTGTTACGTCGTAACTACAATCACCCTAACTTTCATGAAAGTGACCAACTGAATAAAGCTGTTAACTGGTCAACACGACGGGTGCCATTTATGGAGCAGGATCTGCTTACCCTTCGGGAGCACCTGAGATCATCCCCATTTTTGGTGAGATTCATGTTGCTCAGTCTTTGGTTGGGAACGTCGTTCCTTCTATACAATTATTTGTCTGTTTATTTTAAGCCATGGTGTTGTCATATTATTTTTGATTTATGAGTTTGACTGTCCATCTGGTTTCATTTTCCCATTTCTTTAGTTGCATATATTCAGGTTTGCTGTTGAATATTTCTATAAAAAATTGACATTAGGCATATGCAAGTATTGAAAGTAAAAATGCTTTTGATATCACCCCATTAGACATCGTCTGGTTTTTTTTTTTATATGTTTCTATAAATTTAATTTCTCAAAACCTACAATGCAGGGCAAAACATTCACCCAATATCATATAAAACAATAAATAAAATAAACAAGCTTTTCGCCCAACTATTTTGAATTGTGGGTCCAAAATGCTCCTCAACTTTATATTTGTTTGGCTTTCAAACTATTTTTATCTGAACGTCACTGATAAGTCTTACGTAAACGAAATGCGCGTCTGGTGAAACAAATTATAAACCTGGTACTTTTGATAACAAATTTAAAACTACTAATTCCATGTCGAATTTCAGGTTTTTATTTGTGTGACTTCCAGTTTTCTTATTTAGAAACAATTATCTGTACACATTTATGATACTTCAAAGCAATTCTGTTTGACAAATATACATCTTCATTTGATTCCTATATAAAAGACTTTATGACTAAGTATAATGTATGAGTATCAGCTTTTGATTTTATATTTTGTTATAATGTATTAGCCTCCTACGAAAATGTTACACCTCATCCTTAACCTATCACAAAGATTTACAGTATCCTATTTAAATTTCATAAAGCAGCGAAAGACTTATGTTACATGTAAACCGAATATTCACATGATTAAATTTAAACTTTCTATCAAGATAAATATTTCAAAACATGTTCTGGTTATTTATTAGCATATTGATCTCAGACCATAAATATAGCAGACGCAAAAAAAAGCCTGTTTCTTCTACTCTTCAATCGTAGTATTGTATTTGAAAACTAAAACTTCAAGTTGAAAAGTAAATAATTGAGCAATTTAAGATTCATCATAAAAAAAAACAATAGTGTATTTATTTATATTAACAACCTACTTATCAGTTTACGATTTCACAAAAAGTAAGGAATTCATGGGATATAGGTTCAAATTTTCTCATATTGATCTTAAAAGTTATGGTTTATATATCCAAACATTTTTTATCATGTTTTCACATAGGACATTATCAAACTATCATATTGCACGTATGCGCTATAACATATAAACATACAATTGACCTTATGAACTCTTTAACATTTTGTTATTACAGATATTTACTTAGAATCATCTAACCATGAAATTGTAATAGTTCAAAACCTGACTAGGGCATATAACTTATTCTTTACCTAACAACCCTCTCTTTTAGTGATTATTTTTGTTTAAAGCGGTATTCTTGGTTCCTTGTATCATTTCACCGATTTGTTTTATTCATTGAGCGAATGGTGCTACAATACAAGTATGGTCATGTAGGTGTGTGTACTAAGTATGTTGTTATAGTATTTAATATCACTGTTTTCCAACATAAATCGATTTTATGAGGTTGTAAAATAAAACTGTGATCCTGCACAAAACAAAATCAAATAGAAAAAATATTTGCATACCTCTGTTTCCTCTTATGATATATATCTTTCTGAAGACGCCATTTTAGCTATGTATGTGGAAGTATTTAATAGAAGTACAGGTGGACGTTTTAAAGCTTGTTCGAGCGTTTATTAAAGTCCTATATTATAACATATTATTAAGGATTATAATATTATAATAATGTAGCAAATAATATTCCTAGTCGGACGGTACAGGTAAATAGATTTAAACCTCCTAACAAAACAAGACAAATACTTGATTAAAGTCTCACAATTTGTTACATGTAAGGGCTGTAATCTCCACTAATAGCGAGTTGTATTCCACAACCTGCCTCGAGGATATAATGGAGTTTCGATTTTATAGAAGAAATGACAAAATAGTATCGAAAAACCAATAGATGATGACTACGGTATAGAAATACATTTAAAACTTCAGCATACCTTCCAGCAAAGTGAAGTAAGCACTATCAATCAGAATACCAATTATAAGAGTTCAGCACTAAAAAAAACACAACGAAACCCGTGAAATTATCATAGTAGATACAAATGATGATTTGGATGTACAATCGAGCATACCACGCAATTGTTTACTCGGAAGAAACCTCAAATGGATGTAGCTTAAAGGATGACAACAAAGCAAAACTGTGTGTCAACTCGCTAGAACAAGAAAATTCCGAAATCTGTTGCTTTTTGATTAACCTATCGAAAGGAGAAGTCCATTGAAAACACGCTACGGACCGAAATGCTTCAAAATACATTAGCATCAAAGTCAAATGACAACAATGAAGAAGGTAACCTTAAGCAACAAACAGCAGAATAGCAAATACGGTAAAATAAGATTGACAAACTCGTTTCCCAATCCACTATAAATAAATATGTTTAAACTAAAGAGTGGTATTTCGCCCACATCGATGTTATCCAAATGAATGAAAAATATTGAAGAGAAGAAAAAACAAAACCATGCTTTAGTCTATTAGCTACTGGATCTTACCTCGTCATCAAATGCAATATTTAACACCAGAAATCCGATAAACAATAAAACCTGCACGGCAAAAATCACTATTACAATATATTGACTTCCAATATTAGCTCAAATTATGACACAAACCTATGTTGTAAAGAGAAACGATTTGAATATCACATATCATGCCAAATTATAATTACTACCGGTATATCATATAAAAGTATAGAAAAATCATTGGAAACCCAAAAATGAAAATAGTACAACGCTTAAAAGAGTAAAACAAATGACCCAAGACGTACAATACTAACTGTAATTATTGAAAGTACCAAGTTTATAATTTGACACACCAGACGCATGTTTCGTCTACATAAGACTCATCAGTGACGCTCAGATCAAAAAAGTATTGCTACTTTTACTGGAAAACAAAAGTGAAGGAATCAAGGTCACATGAAGCCAAATATCAAAAATAAATTGATGGGAAAGAAAAGTTAATAGGAAACTATATATGTGATCATGGAATTAAAAGTCAATTGGGAGGGGGGATATGTTGAGAGTGATAGTATCATCAATGGATTTCAAGATTGAAATGAGACAAGTCTTTAAATTTAGCTACAGCCTTGTTCATTGAAGCATAACTAAGAAGAAGAAAAGAACTACAGAAACGATACATCAACCAATGAACAATGATATCGGTCAAGGTTAGACGGTCTCTGTCAGACAGACATGGACACATCAATATCATCCCAAAGACCAAATGGTGTTAGCCTATAACTTTTAGTATCCGAGATAAAATACAGAAATTTTAAATTGACTAATGAACCATAAACATAATGGCAAGGACGAATAATACCTGTCTGACAGACATGCACACCTTACAATCCTTCCATACATCAAATGTTTTCGACAGCTGCTGAAGCATGAAAGTGAGTGGAGAATAATGTATGTCAACACACTTTGATTAGTTTCACTCTGTCGCAAATTCTGCAACTTTTGTGACACATCAGACGAAATCACATAACAAACTTTGTTAATATCAAGCAATCTTAGGACTATTGAAGTAAAGTAATAAACAGCAGACAAATGCGAAATTAGGACATAGGCCAGGGCATTTGCAAAAAATAGTCAAATGATACCAAAGGGCCATTTTAACTCATGAGCTGTACACAAGATATAAATAGCCAGCTCTTCTATCGTCTGATATATAAAGCTTTATACAAAATAATATTCAAAAATGTAAGTCTCGCATCTCAGTGGAAGAAATCAGACGAGACAAAAACATTATACAACCAGTATACCATTAATAGGAGTAATTTGATCATAGTTACACAATTAAGTCCGAGTTGCAGCTACTAATCAAATGTTATGGACCCAAGGAGAATATTATACTGTATGTAACGCAGGCAATTTCAAGTAGCAAATGCAAATATCAGAGAATTTTAATTTTGGCAAAATCTTAAAAAAAATTGATGTACACACCACATGCAGATCTAAATAATTACTTTAAACCGAATTTTCAAATTTGCAAATAATCAAAATCAAAGTTCAAGTTGGTAGATATGTCATAATAAATATAATTCAAGATCTATTTTAAGTTTTTAATTTGAAGCTTAAGTCTTTCAAAATATAAGGACCATTCTACCAATCCAGAGCACCTAAGATAACCCTTAGAGGACCTGTATCTAAGATTGTTGATTGATTAAACTTCTTGTTAATTCCTTCGTTTTTTATATTGTATTTCATCTGCTGTTTTTTGTTGTTTTTTTTTCTTCATTTTTGCTATGATTTTGCTGGTCTCCCTTCATCTTCTGAGTTTCTATTGATGCTCATGTTTCTTTCATAGCGCTTATTATCAACATTTCAGATATGTTCTAGATCACATTTCGGAGATTGATTGATACATTGAATAGTGTTTAACATCCCATTCAGCAATAGACAGGTCCTCTAGGGGTGATATGTGCTCTGGATGGGTAGAAAGGTCCTCTAAGGGCGATCTCATGGTGTTAAGTTTTTATTGGTGGAGAAAGTAAGAATGCTCCAAAAGAATCAGTGACATTTGGTCGGATAAACTGTTATCACAAAGATATGTATTGCTTATTTGTTATTTTGATAATGCAAATATTGAACTAAATAATGACTGAGAGACCAGGGACAAATATTCTCCATAAAAATGAGATGTGCTATTTGCTTATGCTTATACGACTGAATACCAATTAACATTGGCCTACCACTAATAGTTCCCCTTGAACTGACCTTATAAATCAAAGAGCAGACACATCTATATCAGTTCTGCCAACTTTTCATTAAGCAAATTCGTGAGATTTGGCCAAAATTGAAAAGATCAAAGAGGAAAAACATAGATCCAAGGATACTGCTGCAAAAAAGCATGAACATGCGTGAGTCTCACTCATTTTTGACAGCCCTGGCATTGAAGGCATAAAACTTTGCTCAGTGCTTGGAGCACAAAAATCATGCTAGAAATAAGAAATCAAGCAATTTCATTGGTTGATTTTCGGGTATGAGTACAAAAAACTGAATCGAAAAATTTATGACCGCAAGTCCTGGTACAGCTGGATAGTATTATTTCAGTCAAAACTAATTCAACTGCACATGCAAATGTAATAATCTGAGTAGTCACTCAACTTTAAAAATGAATCCGGGTCCGTTCGCGCCCATTCATGTTCGCACCCTATCAAGTTCGCTCCCATTCACTTTCGCACCCAATTTTTATTGGTTTGGGGTTTATAAAAACTTTGTAATCAAGTTTTGGCAAGTGTATTCCTATAAGTATGTGTATTTGTTGTTGTCATTGTCACACAATAAAGTAAGACAACTTTTTGTTTGTGCAAAATAAACCTTATAAATCATATTTCGGTTAGTGTATTACTATATCTTTATTTCATTTCTTCAAAATAAAGTGAGATTCTGACGGGGTTTTTTTTGTGTTGAATAAATTGATCATATTTTGGAAAGTGTATTGCTTTTATTTTTTGTTCCATAGTTTTGGATCAATGTATGTATGTATGTATGTACTGAGATTCCGCCAATTAAGACGCACCCCTTGATTGACTGCAAGGGTACAGCGGATCCATGTACACTCCCTAAGGATTAATGGAGATGTGTCCTTTACAATATTATCCCACCACCAGAACAATCCCCACCCAACACCGCCCAAGTGAGCATGTAGGACACCGGGAAGTCTGTTATTATGGTGGAGGAAGCCGAAGTACTCGGAGAGAACCACCGGGCCACTCGGTGGAAACAGACAAACAAGAGAGATATCAGAAGATTGATCTCCAGGTCAAAGTAGGGGACAACTTTGACCAACCGAGGCACCCAAAGTACCCATTCTAGTTTAAACTCCGGTCTGGGTACCAGAGATGTGTGCGAGAGGGTGAAAATTACCCTTCTGATGTACTGATATTTTTAGCACCCCGAGTGAGAATCGAACTCGGGACCTTCAGCACTGTAGCCATCGGTCTTAACCACTAGACCACGAACTCACACAACGAAAAATGGGGCAAAGCTATAAAAAAAAACAATTATCTTGTGTGTTTTTCATTTAAAATCTTCAATACATGCAGTATTTACATCAAAGCAATTTAAAACAACAATCACGATTTTCTAATTATTCAACTGTAATTTGATTAAAATTGGGTGCGAACGTGCGAGGTGCGAACGTGAAGGGTGCGAAAATGTATTGGGTGCGAACGGACCTGATACCTTTAAGAATAGCCAATCCAGTATACAAGTGTATAAGCAATGTACTTATTGTGTTTTATTTGGGTACTATCAATTCCAAGTTTACTTTCCACAGAAGTCACTGAGAGCTCAGACTGAGAGTGAGAGAAGGTATTTCACTTCGTCTCTTATCACCGTTAATTCTAGGAGGAACCCCATTTCTAACTCTTTAAATATTAATTTCTGTTGGGTCAGTGGGCATGACTCCTTTCCGTACACACTCCTCTGTTTAAATTGAGATCGTTCTTAATATAATACGACGTTTATCGAACAAGTAAATTTTTCTTGACCGTCGGAGTCGTATTGTATTTCGATTTTGACGGGAAATACTTTCGGAAGGGAGACAACTCGAAACGAAAATATGAAAGACTCCATTTCGCCTGAAGGGGTGTTATAGGTAAAACTACATTCATTTTAATTTAAATGATGCATATGATTTTAAATTAGGCAACAACAATATTAAACCCTCAATAGCAGACAGACATAAAGAGAATCCCATGAGTTTCAAATTAATTAATAAGCGGGGAATCCAGAGCAACTACTCAATCTGATACCCCTTGAAATAAAGAAAACTATACGCATGCGCATTAATACATAAACAAACCCGCGACTTGCGATTTAGAAC
This sequence comes from Mytilus galloprovincialis, assembly GCA_037788925.1. NCBI lineage: Eukaryota > Metazoa > Mollusca > Bivalvia > Mytilida > Mytilidae > Mytilus > Mytilus galloprovincialis. Next base: position 72,471,564 of record CM075342.1, on the reverse strand, counting down.
AAGAACGTTTATTAAATGATATGACGAATGGGTCTCCATTTGTTTATGAGAGTACAGTATCAGTTTCATAACGGTAAAATATAGAAAAACTTCACTTCAGTTCTTTTATGACAGAAATAGAATAATCGGAATTCAGAGAACTCTCGCAATTATCAATACTGGGGAATTCCCTCTGACGTGTTTCTAAATTTATAAAAACACTAAATATAAATACTGCTTAATTCTGATTTTCCGTGTTGTTAAAAACACGCATATAAGTCAAGGGAAATATCAAACATAAAGGTTATGAGAAGAACTTTACAGGAAAGTTGTTCATGTTCAATCCTTTTGCTTGTTTTTACCTTTTAAAGCAAGACAATCATAAGAATCTGAGATGTTGCTGAATGTTTAGAATAAAACGGTTGACGTGAGGGAATGAGCCCTGAGTCAACGGTAAAAGTCTACAGATTGCTTGAAAGCAATCGTATCCCAAAAACTAAATTATGTCAAATAAGCAAATACACCCAACACTGGAAACAGCATACCTATGTACTGCTTTTTGATTCCATTAAGCGAGACAAAAACTGACGATCTTAGTCAATTAAGATCAGAGTCAGAGTGCACCTGCCACTTGTGGGATTCAAACAAGCAATCGTAGAGTTGACAGGCTAGTCTTAAAGTCTTTTGACTCCTTATACCACTTAGCCCTGAAGCTCTACATTTTGAGGACGAAATCTTGTTTATGCATGGTATCCATTAGGCACAACCCTATCTGGAGTGAAATTAAATTCAATACACAGCTTATATGACAATTTAGAGAATTTTTTTTTACTTTATTGAGCTTCCTATATGTAATTTAATATTACAAGGAACCTTGATTTAATAGCACACAGATAAACATTGTCACTATCATTACATAGCACTTAATAATATGTGCCATACTTTATACACAAAATATGCCATCAGTATTTATAAAAGTGTATGGCACAGCACATGACCTCTTTCACAAACACAATCATTAGTCTATAATACTCCTAGCAGGAAACTCCTACCATCTGCAGAATACTATTTAAAGATATGATGCAACTCTTTAACAGCTGATGAAGGTACCACCATCTCAGGTATCTAACTGCTCCTTCAACAACTTTAAAAGAAAACTACCAACATCTTCATCCTGAAACAATTAACAATCTTTCATTTAGAAAACAAATTGTGTAAGTCAAACTTTAAAAGTTAAGAATGGCAATTAGAAAAAAAAATAGATCTTAAGAAATTATTGCATGTATTTTATGTGTATACTACTGTAGCTGAAGAGTTGACACGGTCAAATCAAAATTGACGGTGGCAACTCTTCAACTACAGTACGGTTATTCCGATTCTAATGGTTTACAAAAAGAAATAATCCGACAGAGCTTGATAAATGGTATAAATTTGTAATCAAAAAAATTTCTGGAAACTTCATGAATGATTTTGGCTCAAAGAGGTCATGGCTAAACATGACGTCATACAAATGAAACTTACAAACTAAAGGTTATTTCTTTACTTCTATAATTCAAATTAGGATAAAATCACATCTAAACAGTGATTGTTAGGTACTAGTAGGTGTTGTTTTATTTTTAATAATATTGTAGTAATAGAACATTAGTTAATCCAATGAATTCAGAATGGCAAGTCTCTCTTTAGTTACGACTAGTCAACTGTGGATTTGACTGTAACTTTTGGCCAATGAAAATAATTGTTACATAAAATTTGCATTAGAATTAGTATTATTTAGGAAATGCCTGTACCAAGTCATCAGGAATATGAGAGTTGTTTTTAATTCCTTTGATGTGTATGAGCTTTTGATTTTGCTATTTGGTAAAAAGTGACTATTAGTTTTAATTTTCTTTGGCTTTTTGGTTATTTTCCTTTTTGATATTGTAAACTATCAGCTGCTCCACAAAGTATGAAGCCTTTTTGAAACAATATCAGCACTAACTCTTTTAAAGACTTACTATTGTGACTTGTAGCTAATATTTGACTATATAAAACCTGATGGTTGGTACATATCTTCTACTTAAAAGTGATCTCTTAAAACTAAACTTGTTTGAGGATTTAAAAGAATAAAAGATATCTTTCAAGACATTTTACTGTGGACACTCCAAATATTTACATTTTCATAAATAATTATAGATTATCGTTGATCATCTCAACGAGATTGATTTTCTCGCTTGAGCCGGGACGGCGAAAGCGAGAAAGTCAATCAAGTTGAGATGACCAATGATAATCTATTTATCGCTATTTTACCTATGACGAAGTTGTCAATTTCATGATCTTTCATGTCAATTTCCTTAGCAACGCCACGTGAATGCTTAGTTTCTAGCGATAATTTTCATCTCAAGCGAGTAGCATGATATGCAAAATTATCACAAAAAAAGATCAAAGGAAAAATGCACAAAATAGCGATAATATATACCATTGTATAGTGTTAAAAAAATAAAACTACAAACTTTTGAAAACTTTCAATTTTGGCTCGAAAAAGATTTGTCTGGCTTATACTTGTGTGTTATCAAATATACAGAAAACAGATTGTAAAATAACAAGAATTTTTAAATATTCTTATTTGTATATTCAAGCTGTAGGTTTCCAAACCTGTTGAATTGCTGGACAAAAGCTTTTTTTTGCATGGGGTATGAAAAATAAAACAAATAAATCTAAGATACTGTGGATTCATTTTTTTTGTTGGTACCAATGTTTTTGGTTTGAGAAAAACTTGCATGATCCTGGATATTTAATTTTGTAGTTTGGCAAAGTCTGCATACATTCCTTTAGAAAATTTGCAATTTTCCTGGTTCCCCATGTACCCACAAAATCCACGAAAATTGGTATCCATCAACTATTATATATATAATGAATCCACAGTATAATAATGTACTTACCTGATGTGACCATGATACTAAGACTGATTTAGACTCTTCATCTCCTGAGACCTGGACCAATACAGAATCAGATATACTAATAGACCCGTCAGAGGAAACCTTACATATACTTATAATTACCTGATGTGACCATGATACTAAGACTGATTTAGACTCTTCATCTCCTGAGACCTGGACCAATACAGAATCAGATATACTAATAGACCCGTCAGAGGAAACCTTACATATACTTATAATTACCTGATGTGACCATGATACTAAGACTGATTTAGACTCTTCATCTCCTGAGACCTGGACCAATACAGAATCAGATATACTAATAGACCCGTCAGAGGAAACCTTACATATACTTATAATTACCTGATGTGACCATGATACTAAGACTGATTTAGACTCTTCATCTCCTGAGACCTGGACCAATACAGAATCAGATATACTAATAGACCCGTCAGAGGAAACCTTACATATACTTATAATTACCTGATGTGACCATGATACTAAGACTGATTTAGACTCTTCATCTCCTGAGACCTGGACCAATACAGAATCAGATATACTAATAGACCCGTCAGAGGAAACCTTACATATACTTATAATTACCTGATGTGACCATGATACTAAGACTGATTTAGACTCTTCATCTCCTGAGACCTGGACCAATACAGAATCAGATATACTAATAGACCCGTCAGAGGAAACCTTACATATACTTATAATTACCTGATGTGACCATGATACTAAGACTGATTTAGACTCTTCATCTCCTGAGACCTGGACCAATACAGAATCAGATATACTAATAGACCCGTCAGAGGAAACCTTACATATACTTATAATTACCTGATGTGACCATGATACTAAGACTGATTTAGACTCTTCATCTCCTGAGACCTGGACCAATACAGAGTCAGATATACTAATAGACCCATCAGAGGAAACCTTACATATACTTATAATTACCTGATGTGACCATGATACTAAGACTGATTTAGACTCTTCATCTCCTGAGACCTGGACCAATACAGAATCAGATATACTAATAGACCCATCAGAGGAAACCTTACATATACTTATAATTACCTGATGTGACCATGATACTAAGACTGATTTAGACTCTTCATCTCCTGAGACCTGGACCAATACAGAATCAGATATACTAATAGACCCGTCAGAGGAATAACTTACAGGAAATTCTTTTAGATTTCTGAAAAATTAAAGCAAATACTTTAATGATTTCTATTCTATGAATAAAGCTCCTTATACATATTTGTAAAAAACTTGTGTTGTTGATATGGGGTGGTCATAAAGTTGTTTAAAAATATAAGGATCTACTCACTCTATGCCCCTTGGATCAACCACTGCAATTCCAATCTAAATTTCCACATCAATACTTATGACTTTACAACATCTATTAACCCTTTAAAGTTAAAGGGCTGAAAAAATCTCTAATAAAAGATAGCAATACTCATGTAAATTGATAATTAAGGTGGTATCAAACACCTCGACTGAAATTAATTCAGCCTGTTTAATTTTCATAAAATATTCACTTTGACCCTTTGACAAAAATATCAAAATTTCAAAAAATTTGAAACGGACACACTATCAGAAAAAAATTGTTGGATATATAGCAGTTTGACAAAAACTAATTTTGATCATGAAAAAGCTTCATATTTTTTTGAACAATATAATGTGATTAAAATGTTCAGCTGACTTTACAGAGTTGTCTCCCTGTAGTGTTATGTACCACACTTAAAACAGTTATATTTGTTACGTTTTAACAAGTTGGTATATTCTATCTGCTGTTTGAGTTGTCTGTCCTTCCTCCTCTAACATGACTGTCGATGTAAACCTGAGATTGTGTTCCTCTAAACCTAAATCCTTCAAGGCTAATCCTGGATCAACCAATTGAAGTTTCTGAAAAGAAAAAGTCAAATTTGTAAACCATATTTTTATAATCTAATATGATTTTTTTTAAAAAAACATCTCATAAGATAAAACCAGTCATTTTTTTTTCCTACCAAAAATTCTTATTCTTCAAAAAATAATTATAGTTAAGTCTGCTTTTTAAAAGTCATGTCTATTTAAAAACCTGTCAAGTCACCTTAGTCCCACTGTTGTAATATATACACATTTTGAACCTCAATACATAAGTTCAGTTTTATCTGGTCCCGAAGGTGACTTTTATACAGGTTTGATTGTATCTCAATATTGAGGAAATACGTCCATCTGGATTTTCCCGTAATTTTGATGTACTTTTAAGTATATATATATACCAGATCTTTTGTAAATACATATTAGCAATACACATATACAAATGAAAACAGAAGATGTCCTAAATATTGACATCAAATTATACATACTGTTCCCTTCATTACTAAGGCGCCATGGAACGTCTTTGGTCTCTTTGGATCTGGTGGTAAAGACCCTAAAGGATCACAATATATATACATTAAAATGACAGAATATCAAAAGAAAAGAGCATTTCTTAACATTCTTTTGTGGAAAAGATATTCACTTTTGAAAATATTTATGTTTGATATTTTGTATGTTGGTGCTTAAACCACTTTAATCACCAATGGTTATATCATGGTAACCAGAATTTATTCGCTGAGGAAACAAGAGTATGATCTTTTCATAATCCCTTGCAGAACAAATGGTAATCTATGTCAATTAAGGTGGGAGTCAAACAATTGATTTCTAATATATTGGCATAATTTTTTATGTTAAAAAAATGTGACTTTTCAAACAGTTAAAATTAATAGCTACCTAGTTTTGAAGCCTCCCTTTTGAGTAAAGGTAAAGAAACATCTACTGGTATATTGTGCTTGGTATGAATGACTGCTGTTTCTCCATTGGCTGGTTTGAAACAGTCAATACCTACAATTAACAAATTTATTACATGTATGGGTTCATATTCAGGTTATTAGATCAACTGTATACAGACTCATGTTGTTTAACATTATCAAAAAGCAACATAATAATTGATTGATTGATTGATTTTTGGTGTTTAATGCCAAGTTCATCACTATTGGCTATTAAGTAAACTACTTTTTATTGGCAGAGGAAGCAGTGGTGCCTGGAGAGAACCACCAAAATTTGGTAAAAAAACTGGAAAACCAAGTCAATTATCATTGTTAAAGTGGAACACATAATTCTACCATGTGAAGATTCGTTACTCAATACACCAGTGTAAAATGTTCATACAATAAATTTGAACAATCTCACAAAAAAATGTCTATACCAAGTCAGGATTTTGCATGACAGCTGTCATCCATTCGTTTGATGTGTTTTGAGCTTTTGATTTTGCCATTCAATTAGGGACGTTCAGTTTTGAATTTTCCTTAGAGTTTGGTCAGTTTGGTGTTTTAGTTATTTTACTTTTTGATGTAAACAGACTGTTTGTTAAAGAAGAAAGTTCACACAATAAATGTGCACACCCAATGTAGACAGACCATAATGAGTTCTTACCAAACTGGTGCTGGATCTTGCTTTTTAAGAATTCCATTTTCTCTCCCTCTCCATGAACCAGCATGACATTTTTTGGTTCACACCATGATATCAGCTGCATTATACCTTTAGCATCTGCATGTGCACTAAAGGACATGTACTGGACACTCAACTTTACTTCTAACTAAAAACAAAAACAAATTCACAACCTGTATCCATACATTCTCATATTTTAAGGTATTTGGAATTTATAGCACATTAAAATGTAAAAGTCAATAGTTGACAAAATGGTTTATGTCCCCATAGATCCAGCTATTTATTTTTCTCTCTTGAATTGCTTTAATTTATAGCTTACTGTACATTATGGGTTATATTTATTGATTATACCTTACTGTACATTATGGGTTATATTTATTGACGGAGGTTACTGTAAACCAACTTATTTTCACGGATACTTTATTTCGCGTTTTACCAATTCTAGTTCATTTCGCGGCTTTTAAAATTCGCCATTTTCTTATTTACTTGATGCAGATAACGATTTATATTCGCGTTGTTTTTCTCCTCGCGAAAGTCGCATAAATAAATCGCTCGCAAAAATAAGTTGGTTTACAGTATACAGTTCCCTAATATGGGTTTACATCTACATCATGTGGTCTCTGGTGTCCATGAAGTTGTCTCCTTGATAAAAATTATGACAGAAAAGGTGATGACAATGCTAAGGAAAATATTCAAGAGTATTTTAGACACTACTTGTATAGTAGAGTACTTACAGTTTGTTTATTTTCCATTTCCAGTCTCTTAGCACCATTTAAAATCTTATGGCCGACCGTCCCTGCTACACAATATCCTGGCATTATAATCTAAATCAAATTCCAATTAAAAATCATTATGATCAATTGAATAAATGGTAGCAATTTAACACCACTTCCATCAATAATGAATGTTTTTAAGCAGAACCAATCAAGTTACCAGTACTATATATCACTGACATCTCCCAATCTCCACTTTTCAACATACTCGAATGAGATCTTGTTTTAAATTAGTGATAACAATATGGAATTTAGAATTTATTTAATAAGAATCTGTACCTCCATGGAAACTCTAAACAGAAATCTGGTCACTAAAGATGAGTAGCGGTTACAAAGTTGGGCAGGTTGAAGTAAAATTCCCTTCAAACCCACCTCAACCTCCTGTAAAACTCTGGTGCTATATTGATATTATAATAAATTAATGAACTTTTTCTGTCTACAGATCTTACCATATTGTTAGGGTTTGGAGCCCATTTTTTAAATACTTGTAGTGAAAGGCCAGCATGCAACATTCCAGGAGTGGCAAATACTACCATTGGTCCTGGGTTCTCTATGTAGGCCCTGTCAAATGGCTGAAAAAAAGAGAAAGCGTAGTAAGAAAGATCATCATTAAGTTACACAATCCAAACTGAACTTATCACCAAAACATTAGACAAAAATGAAGAAGTAAAGTATGAAAACTCTGTAACAGATAATTAAAATAATGAAACTTACAAAATACCTTTTCTTCATGAGATCAGAACTTGTGTAAAAAAAATTGTAGGAATAATTTGAACTGTGTTGTTTTTCTGTCTCACTCATGTGTTCCCCTTGTCTCAGTGATGTGTTCCTTGTGTCTGAATAATGTGTTTCTCTTGTCTCAGTGATATGTTCCTTGTGTCTGAATGATGTGTTCCCCTTGTCTCAGTAATGTGTTCCTTATGTCTGAGTAACATGTTCACCAGGTCTCAATGATGTGTTCCCCACATCACCTTCTACTACCAGAATACATGCCCCCCTTATCAGTCTTGAATGTGAAAACCAATGACTTATGTTTCTTATGTAACTTACTGGTAACATGATGACATCATCAGCTAAAGTTCATGATTTGTTTCTAAAAGAGCATTACCAACAATTCTAAACATCTTATTGTCTCCTAACTGCAATCTTCCATTTATTTAGAAGTAGAAATAGATTTAATCTTCAATGCTTTGTAATAATTGTAATTTACCTTAATGTGTTTAAATTCAAACATATTTCTGTGTACAAATGTCTTCTTGATCTTCTGGCTTGTCCATGTAATGAACAGCTTGTAATAATGATTGGCCTAGAAAATACAAAATTTACAAAATTTCTTTCATTCAAAAAAACTTTTTATTTCGCTTATTCCCAACTTGCCTAAATTAGTAGATTAATACCTCACTCAAAATTTTACAACATTATTCTACAGTGATTCTGTTCCAAAAATGTATTCTTTCAAAAGTAAGTTTGTTTGATTTTTGTTTGTTTTTTTGTTTTTTCTAATCAAAGTTTAATGAAGATTGGCATCAATAAAACGTTCAAACCAACAGATGTTTGCACCTGTCCTAAGTCCTAAGCTTTTCTTGTTTATCATTCTTTATATAGATTAGATTGTTGGTTTTTCTGTTTGTATGATTTACACTTGTCATTTTTTCTTTATAGCTTGCTGTTTGGTATTAGCCAAGTCTCCATGTTGAAAGTGTACTTTGACCAAAATGGTTTACTTTTACAGATTCAATAGTTTATTAAAGTCTCACCACATACATACAAGTATAAACACAATATAATATCAAGTACACAATATAAAATATAGAATGCATGTGCCATTCTTAAAAGAACTATGAGAGACTGTTATATACAATTATAAAACAACAGAATTAAAACATAAGTTTTGTTATTTACACAAAACATAAAAGTGCAATATCACCATGCACATTCAAGGATAAAACTTGATACATGTAAATAAAAAAATAACAATGCCTTGAATAGAAAGTTGTCTTATTGGCACTCATACCACATCTTCTTACATCTAATTACCAGTATATATAACTCAATCTGCATATCAAGCTTAAAATATCAATAAACAAAACCATGATGACAGAAACAACATTTGTGCATAAACCAAATTGAGATTTATTTTTATTTGTACTAAAACCAATATGTTTCATGATGCCTATTTTTTAATTTTTGCAATATAGTTTTAGAGATGAGGACTGTAAAGCTGAAAAATGAAATTAGGTCTATAAATTGCTGCTGCTACCTAACCTTTGACCTAATGCCCTCTAAATCAAAAGGAATCATTTCATCCAAAAGCACTTTATCCATTTAAATTGGCAGATATCTCAATTAGTGGAATAACATAAAGTATAAAAAAAATGTTTAGGAGATCCTTGGGCATTCACAAACATCTTTATCCCTGCCAGAATAATATGTGTCTGTCCCAAGTCAGGAGCTTGTAATTCAGTGGTTGTAGTTGCTTCATGTCTGTGATATCTGTTTATTGTTTTTTTTGTACTGTTATCAGTTTGGCCATAGTTTTTCTTTTTAATTTGTTTCGTATTTTTCATATCAAGGTCTTTCATAGATGACCATATGTTGTGAGTTTTTCTCACTGTTGAAGCCTATGGTGACCTATTATTACTTATATCCCCTTATTTCAATAATGACAACAGTTCAGGAAAAGCACTTATAAAACTCTCTATATTAACCGTGTTTTTAGTGATTTTCTACTACATGTAACTGTAAAAATATTGAATGTTAAAATTCAATGAAAACTAAATATCTACTGATGTGAAAAAAAACATCTCATATGTTGTCTACACATTTTACGTTTTTTTTTCACATTTTGTGAGTCTGCTTTTGTAACCTGGTAACAGACAATGTAAAATTGAGAATGGAAATATGGAATGTGTCAAAGAGACAACAACCCGACCATAGAGCAGAAAGCAGCAAAAGACCAATAATGGGTCTTCAATACAGCGAGAAAATATTATAATAATATACCTTTTCTGTCAAACCCAATGAGAAATAAATGGGTACTTTTAAGTTCATTCTTTCCCAGTAACTCTCTAGCAATATACATAACTCTTGAGCTCTCCCTAACGCAAATACTGGAATTAAAACCTGGAAATAGAACACATTCAGGATGACATTAAACTAAACATGCTTTATATAGATCATCTTTTTAGTATACAATATTTTTGATATTATTTTCCTGATATTTATCACATGATGTTTCATCATAATGTTGGTGGTGCAAATACATGATTGTTTATTTATAGAGTTGGACATTAGGCAAGCATGGCTTTATTTTGGTGGTACCTGGGGAAAAACACTGACCAGTGGCAGAAAACTGTCAATTAAGATGGGGGTCAAACACACCTGCCTTGAGCAAGTTGAATGCCCAACCTCAGACTTAACTGGCAAGTGATAAAGTGGATGAACTACTTAGACCGCTTAGCTATGGAGCCCCCAGTGCAGTTATAACATACTACACAAATTCAGAGATATTACCATCCACATTCATTATAATGCTTTTGAGTTTGTTGCATTTTGAAAATTATCAGAAAAAAGGGATGAAAGATACCAGAGGGACAGTCAAACTCATAAATCGAAAATAAACTGACAACGCCATGGCTAAAATGAAAAAGACAAACAGAACAACAATAGTACACATAACACACCATAGAAAACTAAAGACTAAGCAACAGAAACCTCATAAAATATGAAGATATTCAATTCAAACAAATAATGTTATTTCATTAGTTGAAAGATGAATTATAATATGATTATGTCAGTTGTTTCCAATTTGTATCAAAATAACCCATTTCTATGCTTATACGTTGTATAAATTTTCAAAAAACGCAATTCAAATCTATATTGAAAACTTTCTTTTTAAATTAGCAGAAATTTTCCCAATGCAATCTGTTAATATCTCTAGAGTACCTTTCCACCTTTCTCTACACAAGAATGTACTTTCTTCAGGAAATCTCTCTCTCGACATCGCTTTGAATCTCGTATAGTTGTAGCATATGTAGATTCTGTGATGAGTAAATCTGGCCGACATTTATCAATCCAGGCGGCACCAAGATGTCGATCTGGGGTCATATTATAATCACCCTGAAAACATATACATGTTATTTATCAGAGATTTAATTTCAAGGAGAAAATTAAAGTAAAGTTTTATTTAGATTTAAGGTATTTCTAGTTCTGCCATTTTTAACCAAATAAATTTGTATACTAGCTTGATCTTTGTTTTTTTCAAATTCTCTTGTGAAAACAATGACCAACAAATTAAAACAAGAGTGCACATACAGACACATCTTGTCAGCATCTTCTTGTCATGATTGAATTGATACCTTAAGTTTTAAAGATAAAGGTTTCACTACAAGGATCAGATAAATTTAACATTGTCAAAAATCCATGTAAATGAAAGTCAAGGTCAGATGACAATTATCACACAGCCTTGAACACCTTACAAAACACCAGTTATATTAACATATATTGCTTATAGTATCTAAAGTGTCATTCTCTAAGTTCAACAAAGACCTTTAATCAAAGAGCTGAAGAGCTCCGAGGGAAAAGACGGCCATTGTTTCAATTTTTAGGGGGTCCAAAGAATGAACAAAAGAACAGGTAGAACATGTAGAAAGGCTGACAATAATGAAACTAATTGTTGTTTATTGTTATTTCATTTCCTTAGTCAAGAATTCATCATAGAGACAATTTGGACCAATGAGATCTGCACCTTCTAAATCAAAACATTTGATTAAAGTTGGGAGTTAATTATCTAAAATTCAATTGAATTTAACATCTACTACAATATATTTTAGAATTTTCTCAATTTTTTGTGACAGTATTCTCAAGAAAGTGAGGACTGAAAAATCTTTTCAGTTTTAATTTTCCATTGATAAAGTTCCCAGTTACAACTCTCATCACAGGGATACATGTACTTATAAAATCAAATATGATTGATATAAGCTGTGTGAAGTTTGTTTCCAGATCCCACATTTTGATATATCTGTAAAATTAATGAATAAATAGCTTTAAACTACAAAAAGCAATATTTTAAAAAAAAAATGAAAAAAAAATGACCACTACAATAATTATGTTGGTACGCAAAATTATTTTTTAATCAATGACTACTTATCATATATATACTTAATGTGACATTTTTAGTGTTTAGATACATTAACTTTCATTTTAGTGGGTAATTACTCATCAATTGAGGTGCTCCTTAATTGGAGAAAGATTCTAAAAACATAACTTTACAGAAAGAATGAAAACTGCAGTTGTTCTCCCCAATCTCAATAGGTATAAACTACAAAAAGCAACATTTTATTTTTTTTCATTTTTTTTTAACCATTTCAATAATTATGTTGGTACACACATTTTTTTTTATATAGAAAACTACTTATCATATACTAAATATCACATTTTAAGTGTTCAGAAACATTTACTTTGATTTTAGTGTATAAGTACTCATCAATTGAGGTGCTCCTGAACTGAAGGAAGATTCTAAAATCAGAACTTTACAGAAACAACGAAAACTGACGTTTCTCTCCCCAATCTCATGTATCCCCATTGACATTGTTTATCGCGAAAGTTGACCTACAAATTATCTGATTATAGACTCAGCTTAAAGCATTGCATGTTGGTGTGTGAATCATCTACACTACAGCAAACATCATTAGGTTTACATTTAACAAATACGGATTTTAAATAAGTATAAAAATACTGTGAATGATTTTTATAATGAATAAAGGATATCCCTGTGTAGTGTGGCATTCCAACAATGACGTCACTAGGTTAGATATATTTAGAATATTTCGTAATACTGATTTTTCCGGACTGTAAAAGAAACGTATATAGTGTAAGGGAAAGCTCAATATACGATAATTTCATGTGAAACAGAAGGGAAATGTGTAAAAAATGTATTTAAAGTCAATCTGTTCTCCTTGTAATCAATTTCAGTATGACATTTTGAGGGGGTTTCCAAACTATTTAAAACAAAATGATTGACGTGAGGAAATGATACTCTGGCCAACCCCATTAGGGAATTGACGGCTTGAAGCCGTCTTTCCCCAAAAAAACTGACAATATATATATATATTAATTCATGAAAAAGAAGCATGTACACAAAAAGGAAAGGAGTAGCACTTGTATTGCTATTTTTTTTCATTCCAAAGTCATAGTGAGAACTTCAAGGTCAATGCTTTTACTTACTGTATATACCATGGACTGTTGACCAACTCTCACTTGGAACATTGCTGCCCCTAAAAACATGTCCTGTGTAACAAGGTCATAGTGAGACCTTCAAGGTCGAGAATTATACTTACTGTATATACCATGGATTGTTGACCAACTCTCACTTGGAACATTGCTGCCCCTAAAACGTATCCTGTGTAACAAGGTCATAGTAAGACATTCAAGGTCAACACTTATACTTACTGTATATACCATGGACTGTTGACCAACTCTGACTTGGAACATTGCTGCCCCTAAAACGTATCCTGTGTAACAAGGTCATAGTAAGACATTCAAGGTCAACACTTATACTTACTGTATATACCATGGACTGTTGACCAACTCTCACTTGGAACATTGCTGCCCCTAAAACGTATCCTGTGTAACAAGGTCATAGTGAGAACTTCAAGGTCAATGCTTTTACTTACTATATATACCATGGACTGTTGACCAACTCTCACTTGAAACATTGCTGCCCCTAAAACGTATCCTGTGTAACAAGGTCATAGTGAGACCTTCAAGGTCGAGAATTATACTTACTGTATATACCATGGACTGTTGACCAACTCTCACTTGGAACATTGCTGCCCCTAAAACTTATCCTGTGTAACAAGGTCATAGTGAGAACTTCAAGGTCAACTCTTATACTTACTGTATATACCATGGACTGTTGATGACCAACTCTCACTTGAAACATTGCTGCCCCTAAAACGTATCCTGTGTAACAAGGTCATAGTGAGACCTTCAAGGTCGAGAATTATACTTACGGTATATACCATGGACTGTTGACCAACTCTCACTTGGAACATTGCTGCCCCTAAAACGTATCCTGTGTAACAAGGTCATAGTAAGACATTCAAGGTCAACACTTATACTTACTGTATATACCATGGACTGTTGACCAACTCTGACTTGGAACATTGCTGCCCCTAAAACGTATCCTGTGTAACAAGGTCATAGTGAGAACTTCAAGGTCAATGCTTTTACTTACTATATATACCATGGACTGTTGACCAACTCTCACTTGGAACATTGCTGCCCCTAAAACACGTCCTGCATAACAAGGTCATAGTGAGACCTTCAAGGTCAACCCTTATACTTACTGTATATACCATGGACTGTTGACCAACTCTCACTTGGAACATTGCTGCCCCTAAAACATGTCCTGTGTAACAAGGTCATAGTGAGACCTTCAAGGTCGAGAATTATACTTACTGTATATACCATGGACTGTTGACCAACTCTCACTTGGAACATTGCTGCCCCTAAAACGTATCCTGTGTAACAAGGTCATAGTAAGACATTCAAGGTCAACACTTATACTTACTGTATATACCATGGACTGTTGACCAACTCTGACTTGGAACATTGCTGCCCCTAAAACGTATCCTGTGTAACAAGGTCATAGTGAGAACTTCAAGGTCAATGCTTTTACTTACTATATATACCATGGACTGTTGACCAACTCTCACTTGAAAAATTGCTGCCACTAAAATGTATCCTGTGTAACAAGGTCATAGTGAGACCTTCAAGGTCGAGAATTATACTTACTGTATATACCATGGACTGTTGACCAACTCTCACTTGAAACATTGCTGCCCCTAAAACATGTCCTGTGTAACAAGGTCATAGTGAGACCTTCAAGGTCGAGAATTATACTTACTGTATATACCATGGACTGTTGACCAACTCTCACTTGGAACATTGCTGCCCCTAAAACATGTCCTGCATAACAAGGTCATAGTGAGACCTTCAAGGTCAACCCTTATACTTACTGTATATACCATGGACTGTTGACCAACTCTCACTTGGAACATTGCTGCCCCTAAAACATGTCCTGCATAACAAGGTCATAGTGAGACCTTCAAGGTCAAAGTTTATACTTACTGTATATACCATGGACTGTTGACCAACTCTCACTTGGAACATTGCTGCCCCTAAAACGTATCCTGTGTAACAAGGTCATAGTAAGACCTTCAAGGTCGAGAATTATACTTACTGTACATGCTGTATATACCATGGACTGTTGACCAACTCTCACTTGGAACATTGCTGCCCCTAAAACGTATCCTGTGTAACAAGGTCATAGTGAGACCTTCAAGGTCGAGAATTATACTTACTGTATATACCATGGACTGTTGACCAACTCTCACTTGGAACATTGCTGCCCCTAAAACGTATCCTGTGTAACAAGGTCATAGTGAGACCTTCAAGGTCGAGAATTATACTTACTGTATATACCATGGACTGTTGACCAACTCTCACTTGAAACATTGCTGCCCCTAAAACGTATCCTGTGTAACAAGGTCATAGTAAGACCTTCAAGGTCAACACTTATACTTACTGTATATACCATGGACTGTTGACCAACTCTGACTTGGAACATTGCTGCCCCTAAAACATGTCCTGTGTAACAAGGTCATAGTAAGACCTTCAAGGTCAACACTTATACTTACTGTATATACCATAGACTGTTGACCAACTCTCACTTGGAACATTGCTGCCCCTAAAACATGTCCTGCATAATATGCTTTTATTTCTAATTCATCATCAACCTTCAAGAATGAAAAAGATAAGCACAAGAATTAATCATGGATTTTAAAAGTCTTTTATTTTAGTATTCAATAAATAAGAAGATGTGAACAAGCAATTTTCAGGGCAAGATCAAATTTTTTCAGAACTTTTATTTGATTCTCAATCTTTTCCAGTATTTTTGGTTATGTTGTTTCTAATATGAGGCAGAGTGAATTTTTTTTGTTATATTTCAGATTTCTCTTCCTTAGTCATGTTAGTAAGAAGCATCAAAACAGTTGACATGGAAATAATACCATTTTTATTCCTATTATTCAATACTTTTTGAGTTATAAAATATACAAAGTTTGGGGACACTGAATGCTCCTTTATAATACTAAGAAAAAAATGAAAATTGTTAATACTGAATAAGTAGAATTTTCTATATTCTAGATCTTTTCTAGTTATAAAACATTTTCCTACTGTTCATTCAATAATCCTTTCTTTTTCAAAAACAAAAGCTCATTCAAAAAGAATTAAGGTATGTATATTATTAGATCTTTTCACTTTTCTGTGGAAAGACCTATTAACCTATTGATTTTTTTCTTCCTCTGCCAAACCCTTTTCTCGCAGGATAAAGTTGTATCCCAAGATGTCGCTTAGATGCTTTGACTATTATATCAGTTATTGCACCTATTAAACACATCTTGTTTAGCTAGAGACTTTTTTATTGTTAGAGTTATCTCCCCATGCACTGTTATAGGTTACAATACACCATTACATTTTATGGGCGCAGCCATTTTATGAGCATAACATGGTATTCAGAATTAAGAGTATGGCGAATCCTGATTGGTTGATATGTGCGCCCGTTATTTTTTATTATTAGAGATTTCGTGCACTCTGCTTTATACAAAAGGCAAAATAAAAATTAGTCCGTAGCCCTAAAGGCACTGAGATGACTTTTCAACGCTAGGACAAGACACGTATTTTTAAGGGCAAAATTGATAGGCATGGGAGATAAGTACAAAATACACTAAGAAAAGCAACGCGAACCTATATTTTTTGGACCAAAAAATACTGTCCTAATAACTTTTCTTTGATTCTAGCAAGGTTTCGTTAAAAAAATCAACTTTCTAAAGTCTGTATCTCGAAAAAGGCTACCATTGTCGCCTATGGGGAAATTTATTGTTTATTTCAATCTATACTTATTAATGTATCTCCTCTGTAGCCAAAAAAGATAACAACAAAATTCTTTTTCATATTTGTTTGTTACATCCTCTGGAACTTTTGGCTCATTTGGAAGCAATGTGGTGTAATTTTATCTACCTTTACCAAATGAATTTGTCATTATATTTGTAACTCATAATCTGTATATACCTAGTCTGATTGGAGTTGGATTATTCTAATTTTTAGAATCAGTATGAAAAACCCATTCATATGAGACTGGAAGAGACATTTTTGAAACCAGATATCTGCAATTATCTCCCTTATTTCACGAAACAGAAAATAGAAACCATATTTATTTAATTAGTATGTAGAAACATACCAATGAAAGCCAAAACTAACTTTGAGTAAACCAGAAGTAGCATATATCAATTATTTAGAAATTTTACGTGGTAAGACCTTAAGAGAACAATTGGTTTTTAATTATCTCTTTTTTTCCACTACATGTATTACCTTAATAACTTCGTGCAGGTTGACAGCTATAGTCTTTTTCATACACTGTTTTATCATTTCTGACGTGAAGAAATTAGTTTCTCCTTTCCTCTCTACTGTTATTTTCCTGTAGTCTTCCTAAAAGACAAAAAAAACCATGAAAAAAGTGGTCTTTGTACATTTTAAAATTTGTGTGACAAAATAAAAATAAGAAGAAGAGGTATGATTTCCAGTGAGACAAGTATCAACCAGAAACCAAATAACATACCAGTTAGCAACTATAGTTCACTGTATGGTCTTCAAAGTTCTATAATTTCTTTTCTTCTCAGCCATGAGAATCAATAAACAATATGAAGTATTGCATGGAAAGTTAATCTTGGAAATTTAGCTAATATCATGAATATACCATTTATCGAAAAACAACAGAAAAACAACAGAATGTTTTAGAAATTATCATTATTGTATTAAATGACGACACTTTGATTTTTTGCAACTTTTCCTAAATTTTCAGAATGCCAAATTTTCAAATAAATTTGTATAAGTGTTTATATAAACATTCAATCTAATTTGTCTAAAATAATTTGCCTAACATCATGAAAATCATACATACCAATAATATAGGACAGATGGCTTTTGTTGGATGTGTCATGTAGATTGGTCCATCAAATCCCACCATTTCAGACATGTATGGCAAAGCACCACAATGGTCCAAGTGAAAATGACTACAAATATAAATAAAAAAATACTTATTTTATAAATGATAAAAACAAAGGGATACATTGATAAATGAATAAATAGAAAGATGAGTAAAAAGCCTATACTAAAGGGATGAGTGAATGGATAGATGCTCTCAAGAAAACATCAATTTTGAGTAAACATTAGTAATCAAAGTGTTTGTAAGCACTGAAAGGTAAAGGTTGCTTTAATTTATCTGTTGGAGGTCAAATTGTATAAAGCATTGATTGTATTCGATTCAAAGTTCTTCAATTATGGACAAAGGAAGACAACTCCGTTTAAAGATTACATTAACAATGACATCATTGATATTTTTAGAACAAATCTTAGATTCCTGTACCTTGCAAAAGCTATACATTTTCTTGACAAGTATAACACCACTTTTTAACTTGAATATCTGAGCATAGATTTCATTGATTAATTTCTAGAAATAATCATGAACAGGATGTTTAATATGTTATGATCAATGAACTATATTTTGTGTATATCAAAAGTAGTGATAAACCTTAGACAATATATATATATCAAGTCAATACATTGTAACATAGGGTTTTTATTGCATTAGGCCAAAAAAAAATATGTCTGTTTAAGGTTACATGTTTTAAAAAAATAGGATATAGGAAGGTCAGTATTTTCATTTTATTTTTTTGTCATGATTTTGAGTGTGTGGTTTTGTCTTGTCTTGGTCCGAGTTGATCATGGCCGAGTTTACCCGTAATTTTAATGATAGGATTATTTCCCTTTGTTATGGAAAAAATGGCGGCAAAATGTTTATTTCATCACAAGAGTCTCGAATTTCCTTAAAACAGCTTCAGTTTATTTTTCACTTTACGAGGGAATTAAATGGCTTAGGGTCGGCACTCAAACTAGGGTCTGTCAGGTAACCGTAAACAGACTCATATTTTTTATTGGCCTTATATGCAATCTTTACCCCCAAAAATTTGTTAATCATGAGTAGATGGGCTGCTCACCCTTATTAATCATCCTGAGCTTACATCTCAACCATGTCAACCAACTTTAAATATTTGTTTTTTTTTTGTTTTAAATTCTAACTCAAAGCTATACTAACGTAATAATAACACAGTCTAGGTGATCTGTTAACCTCTCATCATCTGTTTTTGTAATGTAGGAAAAATCTGGAAACCGCCTCTGTAATTATAACAGAGATCAGATTACAAATAATTTGAAAGTATTTGGCATAATAATAGCTTGAATCTTTATGCTGATGCACCATTTACCATGCTAATTAAAATAAAATCAATATGTTGCCCCTTATAAAGTTTTTATTTTGAAGTTTTATTATTCATATCATTTTCCTTTTAATAATGTCCTGTAGGAAATTTCTTATCTGAACTATGGTCACTATCAGTTTCAAAGTTCCCTTGTGTGCATTCATATTTAGATTCTCTTTCTATGAACCATGCTGTCTGCAATATTAATTGAATTAACATGATTAGGAGAATTTTTAATATAAAATGCATTTGCATTGTACTAACATGAATAACAACCACATAACACTTACAATGAATGTGCTGATATATTTTACCAATTCAGGAAAATGATCAGAAGAAAAAGGAATCCATTTAAAAAGTGTTTGGCTATTAAATAACAATCTGAAAGGTATAAACCTTTTGCACAAGCACAATATTATTCTAAAGATCTTATTTGCACCACTGGTTGCGGCCATATTTGTCTTGAAATTCAAGTTGAATGATATCTTATACATCATGTACATGTTATATAATATGTATCTGTAGTTTTGTAGCATTTGGTTTAATTGTTCATAGAATTTATTCTAAACTGTCTTGGTGAATCTCTAGTGAAACTTTCTATATTTTAAACTAATAGTGGTGGCTATGTTTGATAGCAGATTGGATCTTCCAATAAATAAATGTATAAAGAGGAACATAGATGGTTCTGTTAGATTCTCTTTAAAATCAAGTATAAGAGTAGGATTTATGGGGTAAAGAGTGCAACCACCCTTTGTGGTAAAAATTTGGTTGATAGGAAATCACTGAGGAATGACTTAAGCAGTCAATGGCCTGAGTAAGTGCCCCCCACCCCCCTTTTATGGAAATTTCTTTATCTGTCACTGAGAAGCACTTCAATCAGTAAACTTTTATAATAGACTTACATCATCGTTATAACCCATGTGCATACCACAGTCCATCATGATGTTTTTACCACCAATTGTCACCAAGATACAGCTCCTACCCACATCTGTAGATAGTGAAGATAAAATAGCAATAAAATAATTTAATATTTATGCAAAATTTCAATAGTCTATCATGCATGTCATATGATCATAAGGACTTCTTTTTTAAATCAATATTTTTTGTAAGGTTACTTAAAGTGTATTCACCATGTTCACTATTACATTGTTTCCAATGGACGCATATATTGAGTTTTTTCTAGTAAAAATGGCACCTCTTTCATGTATGGATCTAATTTTGTGACATTAATTCCAAAGAAAAAGCTCCAAATATACCATATATATCAGGAAATTGTATTTTGTGTATAATTTTGTAGTCCTCTTAGTTTTAAAAGTGAGAAAATAAACCATACAAATATTTTACAGACTAGAATAATTCATCTTTTATCAAATAAATAAACTACATTTGTAATATGGGCTTTGGTCTTTGTTGGAGGCTGTAGGGTGACCTTCAGTTGTTACTTTTTGTGTTATTTGGTCTCATCATGAAGAGTTGTCTCATTGGCAACCATATGCATACCA
Source organism: Mytilus galloprovincialis (assembly GCA_037788925.1). NCBI lineage: Eukaryota > Metazoa > Mollusca > Bivalvia > Mytilida > Mytilidae > Mytilus > Mytilus galloprovincialis. Next base: position 72,450,529 of record CM075342.1, on the reverse strand, counting down.
CATCTTCTTTTTAAAAATAACATCCCTTTTTTAATATTGGTAAAATTATATTTTGTACATACATTTATATACATTTTGTATAATCTCTTGCTAGATATTTAGGCTACCATCAATGGCTATTTACAGCTTGTTTAGTATTCTTAAACTTACCCTGGCCTGCACCTGCAAGAAAATGAAATAATGAATTTATATTTATGTGAACAAAAAGTAGTTAAAGTTTTAGATATTGTCATATAAATCAGGTGCCAAATTAAGTATCAAATCTGGCATTTTAGGGGTTTTAAAAAAAGTATTCATATTCAATTACCGTAATCAGATGTGTATAGTACATGTATACAGATGTTTAAACGCTGGGAGAGACTTCTGAGAAGGGGGTGCAAATTGTATATTCATGATATATGCATCATGTGCATACATTGATTTTAACAATTCAATGAGTTTTAACTAATAAATTATAAATGAAATAAAAATAGATCATTCTTTGTTTTAGCACTATTTTATCAACATAAATATTACAATTTATTTATTTATTGCGTATAAAAGATTATTCGTAATTTATCCCTATTCCATACCAGGGGTCTCATTGGTTGGGTATGATCGCAATAACAGTGCATATAATTTCTCGTGTCCCACCGGACATTATTTCACGTTTTCATGTGTCATGCCTAATAAAATCAGCCTATCCTGCGTCACGCATAGACCCCATAGGTACACAAACAATACAAATACAAATACAAATATTTTATTGGCACAAACTCAATTACAATAATTGGCAACGGCCCATACAACTGGTATACAAATAGTAATAATGCATAGAATATCAATAGGCATATTTAGAACAATATCATCGAACGATATCAATATCATCAACAGTAAATGATTAAAAAAAAATATATCAATTACATAGTTGGTCAAACATATTAAGTATTGAAAATAATGACAATATTAATATGTAATATTTATATGAACAATGATTATTAGCAATTTTATAGAGTTTGTTCTGCTTTACGCAGGTTCAAACTGTCTGAGATGAAAGAGGAAGTTAATTTTAGGATTGTGTATGAATTATTATTTAATAAAAAGATTATATTATTTTTATGTTTTTGAAATTTTGTAGGATCAACGATTATATTTGAAACTTTATGGTAAAATATGTCCCTCTTAGTTGAGTATTTTTCACAATGTAAAAGAAAATGTTTTTCATTTTCAATTTGACCAGAATTACATACAGAGCAGTATCTCTCATTTCTGGGAATATTTAGATGTCTCCCTCTTTCAATCATCAGTGTATGAGCGCTTATACGGATCTTACATATTGCAGCTCTGTCACTTCTGTTTTTTAATATATCAACATAGGGTTGTCTTCTGCCCATTATGTAGACACTTTTGAAAGAGTCTAACTTTTGAAAAAGTCTAACAATGTATTGATATTACTCCTGACTGACATGATATAATTATTTTCATAATTTTGTTTAGACTCAGTAGATCACTCAAGTCAAGTAGAAAACTGTGACATTTGAGTAATGCTTCTGTACATATTGTGGAATGATAACATAAATTACCTAGCGGTGTCACTCGAATTTCTGTCATTTTCAAATAATAATCTTTATGTTATGAATTTGGAAGATAGTTCTGCTTTTGTATCTACTTTCCTGAGCTGAAGCATGATACGTCCGGAATTCTTTAACCGTATTCGTTCTAAAAATAGTCAGAACCGAGTAAAGATCTGGAAAGATTGTACTTTTTCAGAATCATAAAAGATACGTAAATTAACTAAATGAAAACAATGTAAAATTACAACGTTTTCATGTCTTGAAAATTATATGACGACAATTCAAAACAAGAAATTAACATAATTTTTATTATGCAAGCAAAACATAGAACAGAACTCAAACAAATTACATGCTTTTTTGTATGAATGTCATTTTTATTTAATAAAGGTTAGTTGTTACAGGTTGCTATTTTAAATCTAAATTGGTACATAGTAATACCATTAAATACTCTGACAAGAAACAAACTTGCTAATTCTTGTTTTCTTTATCATCGTGACAACGTTTTAACCTACAAATTTTTACCTTTACTAATCAAGATTGTCTTGCTTTGTTTACGGAGACAACAAAATGGCATCGCATGACAGTTTTGATATCGAGCGACTTTATAAGTTGTTCCATAGCTGTATAAAAGATGACGACACGATTGATATGGACGAATATGTGAATGCATACGAAGAATTATCAAAGTAAATTATTTATATTGTCAAGGCTATATTTTTACAGAAACTTTCCACTTCATTTTCAGTCCAATAATTGACATGTAATCAGATTATATGGAATCCGGGTACGTTCGCCCTGATGCATGTTCGCACTAGTACCTGTTCGTCCTCATACATGCTTGGTCTATTCGACCTGATTTTATTTCTTTTTTTCAATATTTGTCTATTTGCAGAATGTTTAATACAGTCAGAGATATAACTCTATAGGGTTATCACAGAAAATAACTAACATGTGTTATTACAGATACTTTTCCTTAAATTTTCTAAATCTGTAATAACATATGTTTGTTATTTGTAAAACTATTTAATCTATAGTGGACTCTAGGGAACTCTTGAGACTTTGCGCAGAAACTAAATGCATAGCATTGATAATTAATTTTTAAATTGAATTAATACATTTTTGATTAACCATGGTTAATCAATGAGACAAGGCTATTAAGGAATTAACTTAGCTGTGATAACAAGGCTTAGTTATTAAAGGAATGTAACTTATTATATAAGACACTTGGGAATTACTGAGAAACTTGAGCAGAAACTCATTATATGCTCTGGTCATTATTTCTTACAATAAATCAAAATACATTGTAATTAAGCATGATTTATGTCTGAGCAAATGCTTTGAAGTGATATAGAGAAGCTGTGATAACACCCTTTAGTTATTACAGGCATATTTTTTCTTTAATAACATATAGGTGTACTATTCAAAATTGGAAAACTATGAACTGTTACATCTTTCAATAGCTAAGTATACATAAAGACAATAGTAATATCAATACAACTTGTATACATTTTAACTAAACTTATGATGTATATTGTCCCTTTGAAACATGTAACATACACATGTTATCACAGTTCTTTGATTTTTTAGTCCACAATAACAAATGTATGTTATTTTCCTGTAATAACCCTATAGAGTTATATCCCTGACTGTAATATGGGGACGAAGTCTATTTGCAGAATGTTTAATATGGGACGAAGTCCCCAATTACGGTAGAAAAATCAATAATAAAAAAAAAAATCTACTAATGAACTCAAAATCGTTAACTTTTTATTTAGATCTACCTCTGTTTCTGGTCTTGTTTGCATGAGCATGATGAGACTTTGAATAAAATGTATATTTATCAACACATCAACACACATGACAAATAAAGTAAGGAATTCAACACCCAATCATTTTTAATAATTGTTTGATATAAAAAAAATGTTACCTGGATAACAGCGTTTCTTTGTTTACATTGAATATGACGTCATAACTTAAATAACGTCACAACTAAATCCCTAACAACAGAACCAATACCAGAAAGGTTACGGTATTTCCTTTTCTTTTATCAACATGTTTGAATTAAAAAAAAAATAATACAGACTTCGTTCCCATTCACAGGTAATGCCTGCCTCATATTAGGCAAAATAAAATAGTATGTGTGGTTCCAGTTACATCTGAAAAAAAGTTAGGGTAGGTAGGTAGGGATTTTTTTTTATCTTATGTTTTTTTTTACATTGAGTCTATGGGAGCATCATTCTGACTTTAACAGTGCTTAATGAAAAATGACAATAAAAATCTTTTGGGTAGGCTAATTTCTAGACGAAAAAGTAGGGAAGGTAGGGTCACTGGAACCACGTGCTCACATATATTTTTATTTGGCCTTATGACTATGAGTCGGGTATAATTTACATTGAACCTCCACGACCTCAGTACCTGTGAAAGGGGACAGAGTCTGTATGAATTATTTTTTTTTCAATTCAAACTTAATGTAAGTTAAAAATCTGTGAAAAAGAAACAGCATTACCGCAACGTTTTCGATTTTGGTTCTGTTGTTAAGGATTTTAGTTGTGACGTTATTTAAGGATTATGTACTCTTCTGTTGATTCAATGCTAAACATATGGAAATTTTATAGAAAATCCACAGCCTTTATCCTTGTACTGTGATATTTGGCAATTTGATGACTGATAGATATAGGATAATTGCATGCAGTGCTAACATCGATTTCCTTAAAACAAGTTTATTAATGTAGTTATTGGTTAAAACAAATAAAAGTATGGACCAAATCAAGTACACCTTTTAAGGTGTGTTCGCCTTTAGTGACTCAGCACGAGCTATTTTGGAATTTACAGGTTGGTTAGAACTTTTTGTAAAAAATAAACTCTAGCACATCATAGAAAAGCAAGTGATTAATCTATGTTTCAAATTTTATAACAAAAATCTCTGTATTAAAGGCTGTGGATTTTCTATAAAAATCTTGGTTTATTTGCCACAAAGTACTCTTTTTCTTTTAAAGGCAATGAAACAGTAAATTATAATGCATTCCATGTGTGGTGTAAGTTTTGATACAATTGATGTTTGAAAAATTTGTACAAAAATGGCTACAGAAGGGGTCATAAACCTTAAGGAAAGGCAGCATGTTCAATGTAAACATTTTAACATTTTACTCATAGTCTCATGACAAACAAAACTGGAAAAGGGAATTAGATTTCTGCACAAATGCAGGAAAATAAAAAAAGTCTGAAAAAAAATTCATGATTTTGAGTTTATTTGTCATGTTAGGAGAATGAAAATTTTGCGAAAAATAATAAATTCATTTTTTTAGAATTTTTTTAAAAATTTTTCTACCGTGGAAGGAACTCCATCTCTTTAATTTTTGTATAGAGTATATTTAAGTTTGGGTTATACTATCCATTGAGGGAATCTGACCAACCTGTTTAATGGGAGATCACTCTTATTCTTAAAAATGATTTATAATGTATAGTTTAAATCTATGGCATAATGGGAGGTAACTCTTGTTATAAAATTGAGGAAATGTGGTATGAAGGCAGTAAGACAACTATAGTTCAAATGAAAGAGAAATGAGCAACTATGATTCACCATATGGCCTAAAGTTAATAATTACCTAAACGTATTCAGTATAGTCAGCTATTAAAGACCTATAGTCTATAGAAATGTACATGACAAGACAATGACAAGATATAGATTTTAAAAACAATTCAAATTTTAAAACCAAAAGTTTAATGATCATTAACCATTGTTAATTTTCTTTAAAATCCTTGTAATTATTATTTTGTAGGTTGTTCGGTATTCTTGGTTCTGTGTTCAGCTTTGTGAATTCGGATGTTGTAGAAAAAGTTGGAATTTTACGAGACTATAGAAAATCTCCAGAAGCTGCAGATTACGAAACAATTGAGAAAATGATAAAGTATGAAGTGGCCAATAAGATAACAGATAATAAAAAGAAAGCATCAGGATCACGGACATTACTACGACTTCATCGTGCTCTAGAATTTACATCACGTTTAATGCATGATGTAAAAGCAGCTGACGAACACGGGAAGATGTCTCACATTACAAAGGAGGCTTATGATGCAACATTGTCTAAACATCACCCATGGTTGATACGAAAGGGGGTCCATGTAGCTGTTTATACCCTGCCAACTAGGAAGCATTTTATAGAGAAATTACAGGCCAAGGACCCGGTCCAAGGATTGGAGTACTTAGGAAAGACTGCTGATATTCAGCAGAGGATATTTGATGTGACAGAGGCTATATACACAAGAGAAAATCTACATGGACTACCTTAATGCAGAACATTTTTTTAGTTTCTTTCCATTAATTTTTTTATTGTTTTTTTTTCAGAGATTTTTATCCTTTGTGTATGTAATTTTCTCCTAGTATGTACTGTACTGTAAAAATGTTTTTGTTCTTGGAATCAATATTTAAGCTTATTGTGATATAATTTGTATGTTTATTATTTAATACTAACTTCCTACAAATAAACCTTGTCTAAATACTGCACTCTAGCATGTCTAGGTGCTCAAGTTACAGCATATCTTTAATGTCAGATTTATAAGTAATAAACAAAACTAAGAACTAATAGCTTAAACAAAACATCAAACACAATAACCATGCTTTTTATTTATAGAAATATTTGACTTTTAAATGTATGTAGACTTAATACAATGTTCTTTGGGACCATCTATTGCATCATAAGAATTGTTCTATTTACTATAGATCTGTAAACATTATTTTGTTTTTGTCCTGTCAGAGACTGTAATTCTTCAATGCATCTTCTTCATGTTAATTTCCAGTCAACTTTCTAAAGTTTTAACTATGATAAACATTCGTCATACTTGGTTTATATTAGAAATATTTTAATCAATATTGTTATATAAGAGACATGACAGATTTGTATTCAGATTGAATCTGAAATCCAGATTTTATTTATAAATTTTAAAATAATCAAAACTTGAATACGGTAGAATATATATCATGTATATGGAGCTTTTTTTTTTAATATTCAAAGTTCTATAAAAAATGTAAAATTATTATTATATATCCTCTATCATGTCTATGTGTCAAAAAGAGAAATTAATAATTGTTATTGTCATATAAACAAATAAAAAAATATGTTTTTCACAACTGAAAAAAAAACTCATATACACTTGTATATTTATAAAATTGTCTTTTAACAGAAGAGGGAATCAAATGAATTAACCAGTTATGTATGCTATATATTGATAAAAAAGTGTGATATTTTTTGGTGAAATCCTTGTTACATTCCATTTTTGTACAATGGATCTCTGACTCAACATGATCTCTAATGACTGGACTGAGTCTGTGTAAAAGTTGTGTCAGACACAAACCATGATACTGATATACACAAGAAATTAAAAATGTAATGACATTGAGAAAAAAGTTATGTGTTTTCTAACTAGACCAAATTTGGTTTCATTTATTTTGTTTAGATACATGTGCACTATTAACAATTCTGTTATGTTGTATTTCAACTTACTTTAATGAATGTATATTGTTTTAAGTACATAATCTTGCTGAAATTGAAATTTAAACATTTAGATGATAAACAAAAAAATGCACCATAAGGCCAAAATAAAATAGTATGTGTGGTTCCAGTTACATCTGAAAAAAGTTAGGATAGGTAGGTCGGGACTTTTACATTGAGTCTATGGAAGCAACATTCTGACTTTAACAATGCTTAATGAAAAATGACAATAAAATCCATAGGATAGGCTATTTTGAAGACGAAAGGGAAGGTACGGTTTCTGGAACCACACATATATTTTTATTTGGCCTAAACATCAGATAATTATTGAAATAATAACAGTCATGATAGAGGGTACCAGATAAAAAGATAGTCAACATTTAAACTATAATGAGCTAGCAAGAACAAATTTTGGAAAAAAAAACAGAAACAGGTTATATTTTATGCAAAGTTATTTATCACTAAGGAAGAGGTATGATGAGACCCTTTATTTGAACCCTGCAACTATTAATGCCTGTCTTATGAATTTGAAGATTAATTTTCAAACTGTAGTACTAGTACACAATAAAAGTGACCATTTCACACCTTCGCCTTTGAAATTATGATCAAGAAGTTATCAAGATATGTGATATAATTGTTATGTAATATAAACAAGATATTTATTAATTATTTATAGATGTGAAATATTCAGAAGTGTAACCTATGTCATATGTTATTTAATCTAAAGAAGATTGTATAATGTCTTGATGAAAGTGCAATAATTAGAAGAATTTCATGTTTCAAATAAAAAAATGGATCACAATAAAACATTTTGTTTGATTTTAAAACTGAAAGATAGTTTTTGTCTTTCTATTTATTGTATTTGTAAACCATATTCTATGAATAATGTTAAAGAAGCCTACTTTCTAAACTGTTTTGTGTATGTTACTGTACCACCATTCTTATGAATGTAAACATGATGAAAATTGGCTGAAAACTTATATTGTCCCTAGTCTTCAATAGGACATACAAAAATAGATCATTAAATAACTATATGTGGTTTGAGTGCTAATGAGACAACTAAGCAACAGAGACTTAATTAGGAAATGAACTTCAGCAATTCTATCAGTCCAACATTGTAAGCATATTCATGCCTACAGTTATCATAAGCATATTATAAACGCTCATCCTAGGTTTTATGAAGTTTTCAATAAATTCAAAAGATTTGCAATTTTCTAATCTTATTGGAGTAAGGGCCTTAAAACTTATAGGTTGATTGATTTGGTGTTGCATCAAACACTTCTATTTGACATGTGTAGGCAGTTAGATTTTACTATCTGAGGAGGCTGCAGAGAATCATCAAATTTCAGGAATAAAACTGCAATAGTTTTGCTCTATTCCTGTGTTTCTTTGTCGTTTTGCTCTTATGTGTGCTACAATATACTCTTATTAAATGTTCTGAAACATATTCCCGTGTTTCCCATGTGGGTTTTGAGCCGTTACCCATTTTAAAAGGAAATGTCTACTTTGTAAGCGCCTAAAAGTTTATATGCTTCATAAAACTGATAATTCTTTCTTATCCTCCTCCTCCTCCTCCTCCTCCTCCTCCTCCTCCTCCTCCTCCTCCTCCTCCTCCTCCTCCTCCTCCTCCTCCTCATCCTCATCCTCATCCTCATCATCATCAGTAGTTTCATTCTTCTTGTTTTGTGCATGATGCACATTGATACACTTTAATTATGTTGATCTACCCCATCAGCACCATTAGATGGATTTCGTACCACCTCATTGGGTTTCAGCTGGAAAGGATTATTTGTTTTTTTGCATTGATCATCGATTTTACCTATCTATTAGTGCTGCGTATTCTGAATTTGTAAATGTATAATTTGTTGTAACTTAGTTGTTAGGCCCGTTTGTCCTTATCTGTCAATTTCGGGGAGCGACCGACGGAAACAATATGTTGCCAAGGTAAAACTTAATCCCCTCATTTATATTGTGGATTTTTTTAATTTCGGTCGTCTCGCTCTTTAGTTTTTATACGACCGCAAAATTTAAAAAAATTTTCGTCGTATATTGCTATCACGTTGGCGTCGTCGTCTGCGTCGTCGTCGTCGTCGTCCGAATACTTTTAGTTTTCGCACTCTAACTTTAGTAAAAGTGAATGGAAATCTATGAAATTTTAACACAAGGTTTATGACCACAAAAGGAAGGTTGGTATTGATTTTGGGAGTTTTGGTCCCAACATTTTAGGAATTAGGGGCCAAAAAGGGCCCAAATAAGCATTTTCTTGGTTTTCGCACTATAACTTTAGTTTAAGTTAATAGAAATCTATGAAATTTTGACACAAGGTTTATGACCACAAAAGAACGGTTGGGATTGATTTTGGGAGTTTTGGTTTCAACAGTTTAGGAATTAGGGGCCAAAAAAGGGCCCAAATAAGCATTATTCTTGGTTTTCGCACAATAACTTTAGTTTAAGTAAATAGAAATCAATGAAATTTAAACACAATGTTAATGACTACAAAAGGAAGGTTGGTATTGATTTTGGGAGTTTAGGTCCCAACAGTTTAGGAATTAGGGGCCAAAAAAGGACCCAAATAAGCATTTTTCTTGGTTTTCGCACCATAACGTTAGTATAAGTAAATAGAAATCTATGAAATTTAAACACAAGGTTTATGACCATAAAAGGAAGGTTGGTATTGATTTTTGGAGTTTTGGTCCCAACATAATAAGGGGCCCAAAGGGTCCAAAATTAAACTTTGTTTGATTTCATAAAAATTGAATAATTAGGGTTCTTTGATATGCCGAATCAACTGTCATGACTGTGTATGTAGATTCTTAACTTTTGGTCCCGTTTTCAAATTGGTCTACATTAAGATCCAAAGGGTCCAAAATTAAACTTAGTTTGATTTTGACAAAAAATGAATCAGTTAGGTTCTTTGATATGCTGAATCTAAAAATGTACTTAGATTCTTGATTATTGGCCCAGTTTTCAAGTTGGTCCAAATCGGGGTCCAAAATTAAACTTTGTTTGATTTCATCAAAAATTGAATAAATGGGGTTCTTTGATATACCAAATCTAACTGTGTATGTAGATTCTTCATTTTTGGTCCTGTTTTCAAATTGGTCTACACTAAAGTCCAAAGGGTCCAAAATTAAACTTAGTCTGATTTTAACAAAAATTGAAATCTTGGGGTTCTTTGATATGCTGAATCCAAAAATGTACTTAGATTTTTTATTATGGGCCCAGTTTTCAAGTTGGTCCAAATCAGGATCTAAAATTATTATATTAAGTATTGTGCAATAGCAAGTCTTTTCAATTGCACAGTATTGCGCAATGGCAAGAAATATCTAATTGCACAATATTGTGAAATAGCAAATTTTTTTTTAATTAGAGTTATCTTTCTTTGTCCAGAATAGTAAGCAAGAAATATCTAATTGCAAAATATTGTGCAATAGCAAGATTTTTTTTTAATTGAAGTTATCTTTCTTTGTCCAGAATCAACTTAAATCTTTGTTATACATGTTATATACAATATACAATGTATATTCACTTTTTACTACCAACTGATAAATTAAAATAATCTTTACCATTCAGTGATAACAAGCAGTTTTTTTACATCTTAATATTTTATGATGTATTTAAATGAGTAGTTATTGTTGCAAACTCCATTAGAAATTTTAATTGAGATTAGTTTTGGAATAAGGGAAAGGGGGATGTGATTAAAAAAATTGGGTTCAATTTTTCTCATTTGAAATTTCATAAATAAAAAAGAAAATTTCTTCAAACATTTTTTTGAGAGGATTAATATTCAACAGCATAGTGAATTGCTCTAAGAGAAAACAAAAATTTTAAGTTCATTAGAACACATTCATTCTGTGTCAGAAACCTATGCTGTGTCAACTATTTAATCACAATCCAAATTTAGAGCTGAATCCAGCTTGAATGTTGTGTCCATACTTGCCCCAACCGTTCAGGGTTCAACCTCTGCGGTCGTATAAAGCTACGCCCTGCGGAGCATCTGGTTTAATATATTTTGAGTGGCAAGATCTTGTGTGATCTTTGATTTTGACAGACTTTCTTCCGTTGGAAGACTTAAAACTGTTTTTTTTTTTTTTTTCGCGTATGATCAACCTTTATAATGCGTAAACACCTGTCACACGAAAGAACATGGTATTTGACTGTTTGGTGCATTTTTGGCCAACACTATGTTTGTCAATAGTAGCATAAACCCTGTCCTAAGTGAGAAACACCATAATTCAAGTCATGATAACATTGCAAAGCATGACGTCTAAACATGCAAGAAGACGCCATTATTAATGCACATTTCGTTTTTGCTGGTTTTTATACGACCGCAAAAATTGAAAATTTTTAGGTCGTATATTTGTATGACGTTTGCGTCGGCGTCGTCGTCGTTGTCGTCCGAAGACATTTGGTTTTTGCACTCTTAACTTTAGTATAAGTTAATAGAAATCTATGAAATTTAAACACAAGCTTTATGACCATAAAAGGAAGGTTGGGATTGATTTTTGGAGTTTTGGTCCCAACAGTTTAAGAATTAGGGACCAGAAAGGGCCCAAATTATTTAGAATTCTTCTTGGTTTTCGCACAATAACTTTAGTATAAGAAAATAGAAATCTATGAAATTTTAACATAAGGTTTAATTATGACCACAAAAGGAAGGATGGGATTGATTTTTGGGAGTTTGGTATCAACAGTTTAGGAATTAGGGACCTAAAAAGGTCCCAAATAAGCATTTTTCCTCGTTTTTGCACAATAACTTTAGTATAAGTAAAGAAAAATTTATAAAATTTCAACACAAGGTTTATGTTTAGGAATTAGGGACCAAAAGGGTCCAAAATTAAACTTTGTTTGATGTCATCAAAAAATGAATTATTGGGGTTCTTTTATATGCCAAATCTAACCGTGTATGTAGATTCTTAATTTTTGGTCCTGTTTTCAAATTGGTCATTAAGGTCCAAGGGTCCAAAATTAATCTTAGTTTGATTTAATAAAACATGAATTCTTGGGGTTCTTTGATATGATGAATCTAAACATGTACTTAGATTTTTTATTATGGGCCCAGTTTTCAAGTTGGTCCAAATCGGGGTCCAAAATTAAACTTTGTTTGATTTCAACAAAAATGAATATATGGTGTTCTTCAATATGCTGAATCTAACAATGTATTTCGATTTTTAATATTTGGGCCCGGTTATCAAATTGGTCCACATTGAGGTCTAAAAAGTAAAACCACAAAAATACTGAACTTATAGGAAAATCAATTCGGAAAGTCCATAATCACATGGCAAAATCAAATAACAAAACGCATCAAAAACGAATTGACAAGACTGTCCTATTCCTGACTATAGGCATTTTCAAATGTAGAAAGGGTCTAAAATTGAACATTATTTGATTTCATCAAAAATTGAATTCTTGGGGTTCTATGATATGCTGAATCTAACCATGTATTTAGATTTTGGATATTGGACCATGATAGGTGAATGTCCAATTTTAAATTTTTAAGTTTTTAACTTTAAGTTCTTAGACCACATTCATTCTTTGTCAGAAACCTATGTTGTGTCAACTATTTAATTACAATATAAATTCAGAGCGGTATCAAGCTTAAATGTTGTGTCCATACTTGTCCCAACTTTTCAGGGTTCGACCTCTACGGTCGTATAAAGCTGCGCCCTACGGAGCTTCTGGTTAACCTCTTTTGAAACCATTTATACAACAAAAAAAAAAAAAAAAACGCCACGAAGGTAAAACGTCATTTTGCAAGAAGTTAGACATATTCTGTTAATCTGGGTCAACGTGTTATTAACTTCTAGCAAGACTATCCAATAACTCACAATTGATGACTTCAGGATCTAGAGGAGCAAGAAGTGCAGTCTCTATAAAATAATTCGAGCTCTACAATCTCCAAGTTCTTGTCTCCTTTATTGTCTACCTCTATATTTGTCACAATAACCTCAATTGAATGTAATAGAAGTTTCTTTGCATTTACATTTTCACTGGCGATGTTTTATTTCCATCAACCACTTCAGTGCATGTGCGTCTGCCGAAGTGCATCTGCCACTTCATTGTTTTTACCTGGTGTGTGATCGATGTCAGAGTCATAGTCCTGTAATTTAAGTGCCCAACGACCCAATCTACCGACAAAACCTTTTGATGCATCCAATATTTAAGAGCCTTATGATCTGTGAAAATTCTGAACAGACGAGACAAATAAGCACGAATATATTTGACATCCTCTAGAACAGCTAAACATTTTTGTTCTTTTGTGCACCATATACGTTATGTCTGAGACAATATTTTTCTTTCATAAACTATGACAAGCTTTTGGGTGTTGACTATTTAATTGACCTAAAACAAAATCAATTGCCGTACTACTAGCATCACAAGTCAGCATAAACGGTTTGTTCACATCTGGATATGCCAAAAAATGTTACATGGCATACCAAAGTAAATGCAATATCTTTTCAAAATCTTTCTCAATAAAACATATAAAGAAGAAACAATGTTAGCTAAAGTATCAAAGAACTTCCGATAGTAACTACACATGCCAAGAAAAGATTTAACCTGTTTTGTTTTTTTTATTTTTAGGCGCCGAAAATAAACTAACAGCATCCGTTTTAGAAGGCTCCAACTGAACCATGTGTTTAAATAATATGTGACCTAAATATTCGACCATTCTGACTGCAAACTCCCATTTTGTTGGTTTGAATGTAAGATTTGGTCTCAGAGTCAGTTCAAAGCTTGTGCTTGTTGTAGAAGATGAGAATGTCATCGACATAGACCAAACCAAATTTCCAATTTAATCATCTGACGTGTGCACTTGAACTATGATCATTTGAAAACTAACATAAAAGTTTATAAGACTGAAAGGTAAGCGAAGCCATTCGTAAACACTATATTTCATGTAATGAATGCAGATTTTTTTCTCGTTTTCTCGTCATCCCAATTTAATGGAGGCCACCATAAAGATCAAGTGATTAACATTTATTTGCTTGTGCACGTGATTCTCATAATGAATCAAAAACACATTTAAGCCTAGGCAAAGGAAAATACAAAGGAACTTTTTGGTTCTTGAGCATACGATAATCACAACAAAATCTCCTTTGCCCTAACTAGCATTTCATGGCATGAACAATAAGTGTCGTTTCATCTCTTCGACATATCTGCTAATTTCGTTTTCAACATGCGGCAACTGATGGTAGAACAGTCTTTTCACTGGTTTTGCGTCTCTGTATGTCTCAATTATGTGTTTGTATGTTTTTTGAAAGACCTAATTCTGAATGACTTGTTGTGAAAGCATCTCCATTTCTATTCAAAAATATAAAACGATTTTGTTTTCGCTCTTGTGTTAAATCAGAATTCTTTAAATCAAAATCAATACGTTGTTTTTAAGTATTGCGTTATGAAATTTTCTATCATTATTATAAATCTATGATATATTGCATTTCTGTAGCAAAACACAAAACGAAATTGGGAAAAAATGTGAAGAATATTATCAACCAAACACTTAAGACGAGAAATTTCTTTTTTTTTTCTTAATAAGAAAACTAATTAACTCCTAAAAGTCCGATATTTCAAATAGAATGATGGTTCAAAAAGAAAGGTCTTCAATCTCTAGCATCTAAGAATACAACAATACATAATATTAGCAGGCCAATTAAAATATTGTAAGCTTATTGGCCGCTTCAAATCAAGATTACAGGACTAAATGGGCTGATTGTCATATTTTACTAATTATAGCACGAAGAACAAATTAATTGGCCAGGTAAAAAAACTTATTTTAGTTTATAAATAACCAGAAAACAAAAGGGGGTTTTACATAATAATCTACATTTCAAAACGAAATATATATATTTAATAGTTCGCCAAATGTAATTATTATGTTTTTGTTCACTCATAAATAAAATATACGAGGGACACAGAGGAGTAGAGTGTTTATATTAATATGATGATCATCTTATACTATCTTCTACTTTGTCTTAGCTCAAAATTAACCTTTAATATAGCAACAGAAAATTCATTTAAAGTGAATCTGAAAGAAATGGAATATTTGTGTCCCGTTAAATGCCAAGAAAATGACCATGTTAAATGCTGCTGCGCCTGCGAGATTTCACAGTCAGAGTTGTACTCAAATATCACCATTATTCCACTATTCGTTGAACAATTGGATGTGACTGGTCGTATTTCAACTTTATTTGATCCGTACGAAAATAACGTAAGTGAAACGAATTTTGAATTCGTTTATCAAGATGGCTTCCTTCGCAGTTATCTGGTGAATATGTGTATTTACAATATTGTAGCTATCGACTTGGCTAATAATAAATTTGTAGAGGTAGGAGATGTTTCATGTTTAGTGGATCTCGATACTCTGATTCTGAAGTATAATTTGATTACCTATGTTTCAAATAGAACATTCGAGGGACTGAAAAAACTTAAAAAAGTTGATCTATCCTACAACAGACTTAAATTTTTGGACAACAACTTGTTTGCTAGTAACACAGTATTTTTCGCAGATTTTTCTGGCAATTACTTTAAAGAAATTGATGTTTCAAATTTTTTGCATGATGTGACTTGCAATTTCAATTTTGAAAACAATAATGATCACATGACCATAACAAACCATGACAACATACAGTTAGGTTCTGAAGTCACCGAATTCTGTGGACATCTTAATTTCGATAACAACTCCTTGTCAATAAATCCCATTTTACTGGTCAGTGATAAAATAGATCCAAATGAAATAGTGAAGTATACTTCCGGCGGAAGTCTGACATTGGGCGGGTCCATGTATGTTTGTGACTGTGAGCTGGCGGAACTTATACAACTAGAATATCCAGATTTTAAACGCTTGGCTTCGAAAGAATTACATCAAAGTCGTTGTCAAAGTCCCGAAAAATTAAAAAATAAAGACATTTACGAAGTATGGGAAAACAAATCTCTTCATGATAATCATCCAAGCATAAAATCAATAAGGGAAAATTGTAATGTTGATGGTAGTTTATCTTTTATAGAAATTAAAGATGACTTTGTTGAAAAACAAATTAATAAGATCAATGTAAACAAAGCTACTGGCTTTGATGGGGTATCAGTAAAAATCTTGAAAATAGCCAAACCAGTAATTGTTAAACCTATTACTCAACTTATAAATATGTCTATTAAGAGTTCAGAGTTTCCCGACGATCTTAAGGAAGCACAGGTAGTTCCACTGCATAAAAAGAATAGTCAGTTAGAGGCAGGAAACTACAGACCTGTTAGCATTCTTCCGGTGGTGTCAAAGTTCTTTGAAAGGGCCATATATCAGCAGCTAATAGAATATTTTAGTAAAATATTTCATCCTTCCTTGTCAGCTTTTAGACCTGGCTATGGCTGTAACACCGCCTTACTAAAAGTCATTGAGGACTGGAAAAAAGCAGTCGATCAAAATTTATATGTGGCTGCTGTGCTAATGGACCTTTCTAAGGCCTTTGACTGCTTACCCCATAATTTACTTCTTTTAAAATTGAAGGCATATGGCCTGTCAAATGAGGCACTTAATTTAATTGATAATTATTTATCAAATAGGAAACAGTGTGTAAAAGTCGGTGCAT
Organism: Mytilus galloprovincialis; assembly: GCA_037788925.1. Lineage (NCBI taxonomy): Eukaryota > Metazoa > Mollusca > Bivalvia > Mytilida > Mytilidae > Mytilus > Mytilus galloprovincialis. The sequence goes on along the minus strand of CM075342.1, from coordinate 72,433,906 downwards.
ATTAAAGTACCTGGCAAAATATCTATAAAGGTGTACCGCAGGGCTCGATTTTGGGTCCTGTGCTTTTTAATATTTTTCTAAACGACATTTTCAATTTTGTGAAAGAAAATGAACTGTATAATTATGCAGACGATAATACATTGTCACACTCTGGACCAGACCTAAATGGATTAGTTAAATCTTTGGAAAAGGAAAGTGCTGTTTTAATTGATTGGTTTGCTAATAACAAAATGAAAGCTAATCCAGATAAATTTCAGGCTATTGCTGTTGGGAATAAATCAAAAAGTGGGAATATTAAATTCAATTTGGATGGGAATGAAATTTTATGTGACACTGAGGTAAAGCTCCTGGGGGTGACAATAGATTATCAACTCAAGTTTAAAACTCATATCTCTGATATTTGTAAAAAAGCATCAAGGCAGTTAAATGTTCTTAAAAGAATTGGAAAACATCTATCTAAATTGGGAAGGTTAACTATTTATCATTCATATATTATGTCTAATTTCAATTATTGTCCTGTGGTTTGGCATTTTTGTGGGGAGGGTAATACTAAAAAGATGGAAAAAATACAAGAACGTGCCTTGAGGTTCATATATGAAGATTTTGATAGTGATTATGAAACTCTGTTGTTAAAATCTGGTTTACCTTCTTTAAAAATAAGACGCCTAAGAATGATGGCAATAGAAACTTTTAAAATATTACATAAAGAATCACCGGTGTATCTCCATGATATCATTAATTTTAAAAATGTATCTTATACTTTTAGAAAACAACAAACTGTTGAAATTCCACAGGTGAGAACCACACATTTTGGCCTTCATTCATTAAGATATGCTGGAGCTACACTATGGAATGAGTTGCCTGACACGATCCGTGCACAGACAAACCTAAACCAGTTTAAAAGTATGATCAACAACTGGAATGGCAACTCATGCAGGTGTGGCTCCTGCAGATCTTAATACCTTTATTTTATTTTGTGTTGAATGTTTGTTCCATATAGCTTATAGAAATTAGTTTGCTTTATTTATTTCATTCTGCTTTGCATGTGCTTATGTTTCAGTTTTAGTGCTTTGCTTGCATGTGCTATGCTTTTTATTTATGAACTTTTTACTTGCAATATAGCTATCATAATTTGTATGTCTCATATGTGTGTTTTATGTATCTATATATGTGTGTTGTTATTGTTATTAATGTCGGCAAAAAGCTCTACAGAGCTTATGTTTGTATTTAATGTAACCCGACTTGAAATAAAATTTCTTATCTTATCTTATCTTATTCATGACGAGATGATTTGTGATTTAACCATTCCCGAAGGATGCACAAGTTTTCAAATAAGAGATACGATGAGCGATGGATGTTCTATTGATCCATACATTTCTGGATGCAACTTCTTATGTCCTACAAAATCTGATGGGTGTGAATGTCGCTGCACGTCCCAGCCAAGTAAAAAGAGACTGATAGTGGACTGTTCTAATCAAAATTGTACCGATCTTCCCCGAGTTATTCCGAAGTCCAAATATAAAGTAACTCTCATTATGTTGAATAATAAAATTAAAACTGTAAATTGCAAGTACTATTATGAAAACATAAGTGTTTTAGATCTTAGGGGAAACTTTGTTAAGTATCTTAGTGACGATATCGGTAAGATGACGTCAGCCACGGAAGTACGACTGGATGACCACGAATTGGTAACTCTTCCTAAAGCAATTCAAAATCTTCAACCAAATGTTTTTCATTTTGGACTGAAAGGAATACCTGCATATGTGATCATATTTGGATTGGTGAATGGCAAAAATACAGAGCTTCAAACACTAAAAACTTTGATAAATTGTATTGTTTGAACAATTACATTACGATTGAGGAGTACATAGAGGAAGCTGAATGCAATATTGAAAGCTTCGAACTCACAACTTGGATATCATTTTCAATCATCATCACAGCAATATTAGGCTTTTTAACATTATAGTTTACTATTTTCGTTTTGAAATTTTGATATTAAGACAACGTTTAAAATCCCCAAGGAAACCATTTTCACCCAATGAAATCGATTGTTACATAGCCTATGATGGCGAGAACGAGGATGTTCGAACGTTTGTATTTGATCTCGATTGTTTTCTACGTAAACGGGAGTTCTCAACATATATCACTTGCCGGGATGCAGAATTAGGCGAAACAAGAGAAAACAATATCTTGATACATGTCACGAAATGCAAATACGTAATAATTGTCCAATCTAGTAACATGTATACGAAAAATAATATTCACCATGCTCTTTACCGGCAGGAATATAGATTAGCGTGGAATCGCTTCATGCAGGGATATTTGAATAACATTCTTGTTATTGATTTTGACAATGAAGGACCCGGACTATATTTTCATAGGAAAACTATCGCTTTGTACAGATTGGGAATGGGATTGTCTGTGTCAAACAGGAAAATTTCACTTTTTGAAAAAATACTTGAAACGTTTAGTAAACCTGTTCATTCTAAACAAGTGTTGAGAAATGGATGGATGAAAACAAAGCGAAAGTATGAGTGTGAAAACAAAGTGAATTTATGAAAACAAAGTGAAAGTGTTACCGGTGGATTTGTCTACTAGCGTAGTAAATTTTAAATAAAAAAACAAATTTGTATATAAAAATTAGTTAAAGAAGATGATTTAGATAGTACATGTATGATTGCCATGGAACTACTCTTCAAAGGAAACCAAATGGCACAGAAATTAACAACTATAGGTCACCGTACGGCATTCAACAATGAGCAAATGAAACCTATTTGTACATAGCCAATAACCACCAACGGACGTTGTACCTTGTGTTCAATGCTGATTTTTTTTCAGTTATTTCTATAAATGTTTGAAGTTTTCATAAACTAATAAGTAGCGCTAATTATTGATTCGTATATTTGATAATCTCATTATTCTGTATATAATGGCTTTCAAATATGTCTTAGTGTTTTACAATTCATAGATATTGATTTTACCTGTTGATAGATGAGTCTTAACCCTAACAATTTGCAAAACACTCATTTGAAAGTTCGGCATTACACTTTCTTAATGATTCGGATATATTTATGTATCCAAAATGTGAAGAATAACATGGTATTGATTAAATGAATAGTTTTAAGCTCTTGTCGGTGTTTTATTTTTGTAATTTGATTTTTTTTAAATGGTCTTTAAAAATCATATTTCATTTAAACATTGATGAAGATCTCCTGGTCTTACACTGTATCTAGCTGTATATAGCTTAAAATATGAAATATCTGGGTTGATTATATTTATCTATGGCATTTCTGTCAGTAGTCTGTCTGTTTATTATGTTTTTTTATTAGTATCTACGGAAGCATTTGAAAAGCAAACACTCCAATAAACACATCATCAGTTATTGCTGACGCAATTGAATTTCATAATTCTGAATTGGCACAGACACACTGATATCAAATGTGATGTGTTTCGCAATAGATTACTTGTCAATCTAACCTTTTTTAATTTGGTTTTATTATTTAGGTTTTGAATACGGTATTTATTCAAGGAAAAAAAAACCAAGTAGAATCAGTGACGGATCCAAGGGGGGGGGGGGGGGGGTTCCGGAGGTTGGAACCCCCCTTTTTTTGGCCGATCAATGCATTTGAATGGGAGCATATAGTTGGAAACCCCCCCTCCTTTACTCTGGGTTGGGAAACCCCCCTTTTTAAAATGGCTGGATCCGCCACTGAGAATGTACTGTGTAAATAAGCTGTGTGGTTATTAACCAGAATATGCATCTAGAGTATATATATATGCGTTATAAAATAAAACTCATCTGTTCTTATAGACTTAGTTTCATTTTGTTGTTAGGGATGAAGGATAGATGAATATCATGCCACGTCCGGTCTATGGTTTAGATGTTTGTTCTGCTTTTCACGATCACTATTCATGCCAGGAGTCTGTAGGTCAGTTGTAGTCGCTGGTTCATGCCAAGTCAGGAGTCTGAAGGTCAGTTGTAGTCGCTGGTTCATGCCTCTCATATATTGAATAAACAACTTTCGAGTTCGATGCATTTCCGTCAAAAACTCTGGTTTTAGTGAACATCATTCTTGCGTTTAGGGGCATCGTCACTTCAATTCCAATATTGAGCGAGTGGTTGGAAAATTATAATACTATATTGCTTGATTTATTCGGCAAACTAAATTCTCATAATTGACAATCAGTACTGCTGTCATTAGGGAATTCTTATTAAGTACTTACAAAACAAAACAAATATTTCTATCTTATCCAGCACAATGACGATCACTAAGACGCTTGATGAACATTTTGAGTACTTTTACATCCCAAAAACAAAACAAAAAACACTAAGCACAGATCTGGGAGTCCTTCCAGTTACTGAATGAAAGCTAGTTCAGAGGCGATAACGACTTATAAAAACAAATAATAAATAATGCATACAAGACTTAATATAAGTCCTTTTCAAATGATTTGTATAGCTTGTTCTAATGTTGTTTTGTAACACCACTGTCCAAGGTTAGTGGGATAGTTGAGCAAACATGTTTAACCCGGCCACATTATTTATGCGCCAGGTCAGGAGCCTGTAAGACATCTCAATCAAGAAAATAAGGACGGATATGTTACTACGACAATTTGGGACATATTCGTGGTCATCTATAACATAGATATTCACAACAGCCAACCAACTTATATGATTATAAGCAGCAACCATCAATCAAGGGAATCGTCGAAGAAAACATACGCTCTGGAATCTGAAATATCATATCAATTGGGGGATATGTACTGATATAATTGCGTTGCTAAAATGTTGCTATATAGAAATGGAACATTCACAATTGGATATTTGAAAGCTGTAATTAACTCTTGTTGTAAAACTTTGTTTCTTAACCGAACCTCGTTGTTAATTTCTATAGATAGTTATTAAGATATGAAATTAGACTGGATTGGATCTGTTAATTTTCTGCTAGATACTATTTATGTACGTTCTGGAAATAAAGTATATCAACAGGTTGAAGATATTCATATGGGCACTAATCGCCCCTGTAACAACAGACTTTTTTTTTGTTCTGTTATGAATCACAGTTTATACGAACATAAATATGTGATGTTTGATTTTACCCTAGTCAAGTAATATTCGGCTTTCTTTTGTAAAATCTTACTTATAAAAAAAAATCGAGACGGTATGATTACCAATGAGACAACTATCCATCAAAATTCAAATGAAGTGGATGCAATCAATTATAGGCAACTACGTTAAATTCGATGCTAGATGACAATGACCGTAACACAGGTTTAGATACTAGAAACCCAAGGAATGATGTTGAATTAATGTTCTATTGATAATTACTTTTGGTACAACTTAATTTTTTTTATAGAAATCTAAATATAGATAAGCAGATATGTTTTTCCGACTTACGCAATAGAAGACAATGCATTTTAGATGTTGACATTCCGGAAGACATCGAGCTTAATTGGATCGACAAGATTTTTGATGAATTGATTGGTAAATTTTGCATTGGTTAGTGTCCAGATATAAAATCTGCATGTGAGTTTTGGTTCTAAGTAGTGTGTGTGTGATTCTAAACTCTAAAAATAAATCCTACTTTGTAAAGGATCACTCTGATTTAAACAAAAAAATCTCTGAAACTGACATTATCAGGATGCTTGATTCCTTGATTGACAACATATGTGTTACGTTCGGAGGACGTGTTTTTCAACAGACTGTCGGCATTCCAATGGGAACCAATTGTGCCATCTTCTTGCCGACTTGTTTCTTTATTAATATGAGGCTGACATCATACAAGAACTTCTTAGAAAGAATGATAAGAAGTTAGTAATATCCTTTAACTCTACTTTCCGCTATATATATAGATGATGTTCTTTGACTAAATAATTCAAAATTTGGTGACTATGTTGTTCGCATCTATCCCATCAAACTGGAGATAAAAGATACAACAGATACAGTTGAGTCGGCGTCATATCTTGACATCTAGAAATTGATGATGATGGTCGGTTGAAAACAAAACTTTACTGCAAAAGAGATGATTTCAGCTTTCCAATTGTGCACTTTCCATTTCTAAGTAGCAACATTCCAGCAACACCTGCATACGGGGTATATATCTCCCAATTAATACGATATTCCCGTGCTTGCATTTTCTATCATGATTTTCTTGATAGAGGTTTGCTGCACACAAGGAAGGTATTAAAACAAGAGTTTCAAATGGTGTCGTTGAAATCATTCCTTCGTTAATTTTACGGACGCCATCACGAGTTGGTTGACCGTTATGGAATAACCGTTTTACTAATGATATTGGATATGTTCCATACGTCGTAAATGTAATCCCCTTCCTTTTCATAAATGTGACCTACCGAATTAGACTATTTTCCGGATTTGTTATTGCATGAGCAACACGACGGGTGCCCATGTGGAGTAGGATCTGCTTACCCTTCCGGAGCACCTGAGATCACCCCTTGTTTCTCGTGGGGTTCGTGTTGCTAATTCTTTAGTTTTCTATGTTGTGTCATGTGTAATATTGTTTGTCTGTTTGTCTTTTCCATTTTTAGCCATGGCGTTGTCAGTTTATTTTCGATTTATGAGTTTGACTGTCCCTCTGGTATCTTTCGACCCTCTTTTAATGTTGGATACGGCATACAAAACAAATATGATACATAAACAAGCGACAATCACTGGATTGCATGACTTGGACATACATAAGACAATATAAAACATGTTCAATGGTAATGGAGAGAAATTCACATCATTTATCGTTTATATCCTTGAAACATAAAAGTAATAAAAATATATAAGGCTTTTACAAACCAGACAGCAAAAAGTGAGTGAAAATTTATTGTGTACAAATAGTAAAACTTCAACAAGTGGAAAAACATTTGAATTTGAAAATTACACAATACATACAGAAACATTCATCACAAATAAATATTTAATTAACATGCAATAAGGTTGAGCTTACCGATAATAAGCACTTTATAGGGTTGTAGCATTTGATAATATCTATAATAAATACACATCTAGCGATATCATCCATATATATGTTATAAACTTTCCACAGGATGGGAGTGGATCGTAACCCTTGGCTAGCGAAGATGTGTCCGAATGGGGTCCTTTATTTCTGTAGTCTGTAGAGGTTATTGTTTTCTCTATTCTGCATGATATTTGTCAATTGTTCTCTATTCTTTATATTTCAGCACCAAATTATTTTTAATTTTGGCCCTTTTATTGTATTATTGGCCCATGTTTCCCTATTCATGCCCTCAGTATACACAATCTAAACATTTTTTCAAGAAACTCCTACATTTCTATATACTATTAGAGATTGTAACTTGTATATATTTAATACGTTTGTGGTAACATATTTTGAAATTCTAATTTCTAATATATTTTGTGTACAGTCCCTGCAGTAAAGCGTTCATTTCTTCCCTCACATTCTATCAGACATTTTCAGAAAAAAATATGTTCCCGCCAAAACTTTCATTTTTCAAAAGCTTGTATCTTAACAATAAGCACATTACTTTCACTAATTTTAGGTCTAAAAATGCCTGCATCGAACACAATTAAAAAATTAAAACCAATTATGACAGAAAATATATAAAATGTGTTGGTTGAGGACTGAAAATAGTAATTATTTCATAAACAAACTCTGCAAGAACTGATTTAACTGTGCTTTTTGTATCAAGTACGATTAAATATTCGAAAGAACTCCGACACTTGCCTTGAACATTCAGTTGTAATCTGATTGTCCGATACAGAATACACAGGATGTTAAACGACTACCACAAATTAAATGATGTATTCATGTAGCCTTTCATTCCACGGATCGTTTTAAAGAGGGAAAATCAAACCTTAAAGTTTTGGCCCCGGGGTTTCGGCCTGCCACATGATAAACATCATCAGTGGCTATCGCGTTATGTTTGATTTAAACGAATTTTGATGACTGATCTTTGTTGGTTTCAAAGTTTATAGTGATTAGACTGTAATTGTTTATGGTGATTTGACTGTACTGTTTATAGTGATTAGACTGTAATTGTTTATGGTGATTTGACTGTAATGTTTATAGTGATTTGACTGTAATTGTTTATAGTGATTTGACTGTAATGTTTATAGTGATTTGACTGTAATAGGAGAAATTTGATGCTGAACGTATGAACATTATTGAATATAATTTACGCTCTTCTAAAATATAATCTTGATGCTGAAATAATTTCCGGGGGATTGGCATACACTCTGAATGTTTTCGTATTTAACGTAACGAAGTACTGTTTTGCATTATACTGCTTTTTGAAAAGTCTGGGTCTATTCCATGTTGATAGCCGTTTAATTGTTTTGTTTTGTTTATTTATTCCATTCCTCATCATCAGATCTTACTTTCCGGGTGAAACACCGATTCTTTGGCAGACAAGGAACGTGTATACCAAATTTACAAATCTGCTCGTATCCTTTGATCTGATTGATTCTGAAACCGATATGGTGTGAATACTCTAATATTGATAAAACTTTGAAAAGGGTGCAATAAGCTTACGTGGTGTTTGAATATCAATTGCTAGAAGAAAAACAATGAAAAAGTAACATGGACAATAAATGTAGGTGGGTTATGTCCTGATAATGACAAAATATACTATATAAATAAGTAGATATAATTTTGATTCATTAAAAATCGTTGAAATTGCATTTATACATCGCGAGAAAAGCGTACGTACTCAGTAAAATGGATGTCAATAGATCCATATTTAGTGTACATTCCAACATGTATAGGCTTTAGTGAAATATTTCGAGCTGCAACACATGCGGGATTTATCTCTCCGTTGCATCTTTCAATCAGCCCATGATGTGGCGTCTTCTTTGGCGAGAAATGAGGGTGCTATTAGCACGCCATGGGATTTACGTGTAAGCTATAGTGATGTTGCCATAGAAACATTTCAAACTTGCTGTGATTCAGTGTCTGATCGATCACGTTTAAAACATAACCTGCAACATTTCGCTTTTGCAGATTCTCGAACTAAGTCATCTAAACTCATACAAAGTGCTGCACACAGAAAAAAGAAGGCACTTCCCCAGCCGAGTCCGTAGCCGGATCCATAGTAGTGGCTTGCTATGCTTTTATCCATTTCTATCCCAGCTGGATATATCACCAAGGCAACAGTTGCAGCCATTGCTTAAAATTAGAAGAAGAAAAAAATATATTTTAAAAATTATTGATCATAAATAAAATAGAAAAGTTAACAATCGAAATATCAATATAAAAAAGAATCATTTGAAGTACCTTTAATGTCACGGACGTCACCAATGCGAGTATCGTAACGTAACAATTTCCTTGCAAGCGAGAATCAATTAGGATTTTCGTATTATCTGCGACGCTGTAAAGTTGCAATCCTATATGGAATATTTTTAATCACTCTGCACAAGAGTGGGCGCAATATAGCCCTCGGGTGCACACTTTTCAAGCTAACATTTCAAATAAAGATTAATCGTCAATCTGCTTGAAAATAAATAACAGCTAAAACGTTTACCAGATAGGAAATGGGTCTTTTTGTTGAATTTTAAGTATTAGTGTTACGAGGTACTCACTCAAGTAATATGGATGTCAAATAGAAAAGCAATAAAATACGTGTGTCAAGTCTTTACTTAAAGTCTTTTTGTTTTTGGAATATGCAGAAACCCGACCACGTTCACTCTGTGTTTTTGTTGGATGTTTTTCTATTTGTTTCCATCTGATGAGTTAAGCCTTCTTCAACTAATTTTTATGGTTAGTTCTTATTTTGTACTGTTAATTAAACCACTGTCCCAGGTAAGGGGTCGGTAGTATCGGGATCCCGCTAACATGTTAAACCCAAACAAATTCTGTATGTATGTGCCTGTCCAAAGCCAGGAGCCTGTAATTCAGTGGATGTCGTTTGTTTAAGTGTAACAGTTACATATTTGTTTTTCGTTCATTTTTTGTACATAACGTTCGTTTACTTAGTTTGACATTTGAATTGTTTTTTATTTTTAATTTCGGAGCCTTTTATAGCTGACTATTCGGAATGTGCTTTGCTCATCATTAAAGGCCGAACAGTGACCTAGAGCTGTTAATGTCTGTGTCATTTGGTCTCTTGTGGAGAGTAGCATTATTGACAATCATACCATATCTTCTTTTTTATTTTTAACTCAATAACTACATACCACAAACGAGAAATATCTCCCCTGCTGAATGGAAGTAATAAATTTTCTTTGGTAAAGGCGATGTACAAACACCAAGCACAGCCAAAATGGCCGCCAGAAAGCCGATTGATGCAGCAAATATCATCAGCCCTATCACAGCGTTCTGCCAATCTACAAATAAATCAGGTTTATCATTAATTTTATACATCAATTTATTGATTCGCTACTTCGACAGAAAAAAATAGAGAAACAATTAGATTTCTCAGAAGTAACTACAAAATTAAAAAATGAACAAGCATTTTTTAAGCTGTCTGCAACAGTGATATAAATTGCTGAATTATCAATACTTTTTTGCTTTTAGAAATATGAAGAATATGAATCGGTCTCTTTGATACTCATATTCAACTTTGGGACTCAGGTACGTTACACCTTAGGTCACAAGGTCACGTTTTAAACCAGTTTTAGGTCACAAGGTCATTTTTAAGAAAACTTGTATTCTAAAGTGGTCTAATTGTTGATTTTGAATTTACATTGTTAAAGGTTATAGATCATTTTTCACGAGACGCCTAGTCGCAAGGTCACCCGCGAAATACTGCAAGGTCTGATTTAACCATGTTGGATCCATCACCCGATTAATTCACTCGAGAGTTGGACCCAAGACGTGGAATAAGACATCGTTAAAACGGAACTGACGATAAATTCTTCCTTATAAGTGATCAATTTATATCTTTTTAAAGCACCATTAAAATCATGTAAAAGAAGATTTAACAAGATCTCAGTTTTTTCATGAGTAGTTTCAGATCAACATGGTTATTCTAATCACGTCCAATATAAAGCCATTCTTCATATAGATTGAAAAATAAAAACCTGTTTTTATTAACTCCGGAAATCAATAATTTGATTTAATAATTTACCAAGTTAACAGGGATATATGATCAGTAACATGATAATCGAAGCAATTAAACGTCAGAATTTATATGCAGCTTCCTAATCGGAAAACATTTAAAATGTCTGATCGTAAGATTATATAACTATTATGAATCAGATTAGCTGTACCAGAGATACATGCATAGTCTCTAGCTTTGTATCTGGTTGTACGTTGCAAACACTGTAGAACAATATATGCCAAAAAATTAGTTTGAAAAATATGCGTTTTAGATTATACGATTCTGATTGATTGATTACTGCTTCATCAACGTCCAGTGACAAATAGTTCATACAAAGGATCAGGACGAGAAGGATCAACAATTATAAATTTTATGGGCATGTTCTTCACATGCAGTTTTTCGTCCGGAATGAAGGACGAAAATTTCAATTGAAATTGAGGATACAAAAATTAATCTATACGGACATCAAAGAGTAATTGCAAGTGTTATAGAACGTGCAAAAACGCCCTGCACGAGGCCATGGGTTTTTAGTCCAAATTCTAACCAGAAGTTCTTTGGCTAAGTTAATGCCAAATATAATGGATTTCATGGAAATTTTTCAATACCTCATTCGATTCTTAGTTTGCAAGGTAGTTTCACATTGAATACCCCAGGCATCTGTAAAGTCGTGAACGTGTGGACGGATTGGGTTGCAGGGGATGCGATGCATGAAACAATAGCTTCTCCAGCAAACCTATACGAATATATGAAATGAATGGACAAATAATTTGACTCAGTTTTCATAAAAAAAAATAAAAATAAAAGACTTGTTCAAGATCGCTTTTAAGTATAATCTTGTGTCTGTAAATTTTTATTCTTTTCTTCTCAGCCCCCTCTCCATCTCCATATCTTTCAGATAGAGGAAACTCATATTCTGTCCCCACAGTACTGTATTAAAACCAAGACGACAAAACGTGATTTCCAATTGAAATAATGAATTAACAAACAAACAAACAAACAAACAAACAAACAAACTACTAACAAGCTAAACATTAACAAAAATAATCAAACAAAAACATGAAATAATTAACAGATTATGAATGAAGATGATGAGATGTGTGAGTGAAGATGATTTGTTTTGTTTACACCACGTTCAAAACTACCACTGAAAATCTAGTATCTGATGTAAATATACTTCATCACGATACGGCTATACAATCTCGTTCAATATTACCGCGGGAACAAACACGTGCGATGATGTACATCAGATGATAAACTTTCAATGATATTTACTAACGGGTTGTACACGATATGCCCTTTAGTATTTATTTCAAAGATTCGGTCCATCATTACGGTCAGTGGACATCTACGCACAGATGTATTGGAGACCATTTAAAATTAATATCATAATGAATGATTGCAAAATTTGATATGTTAGAGTTAATTTCTTATATAGTTAACTCCTTATCAAAAGACTTGCTGGTAATCAGCTTTTACCAGAACAGACATATATACGAAAGTTTAATAATTCCATCAGTTCTGACAAGCCAAGTATTTTTCTTCCGTTTATTACGATCCCCTTATACTCTCATTATTCGAGTTATCTTAGAGCTTACGAGGTCTTTTCTCAGGACACATTCTGACTGTAAAATTAAGTGGTTGGTAACAGCTATCCCACATTCCGGCGTTAAAACCTGTAATAAAGTTGAAAGTAATAAACTTATATATGATATTAAAATTATCAATACTTTATATAAATATTGTATGATTGTGTGCATTGCATTACTGATGAGGTTCGAAATTGAAAACCATTGGCAAAAATATCTTGTAAACTATTAGAATTATTTCTTAAACTGTATTTAAGAATTATTTTCCTTTTGCATTTTCATTGTAGGGTTTGTCTCAATATAATACAATACTATTTTTGACTGGTTGAGAAATATTTTATTTATACGCGCATAGTCTATCATACTCTTAAGTTGTTTTCTCGAACGCTACGTGTTGTTTGTTTCATACAAGAAATCTGATCCCAAGGTTATAACATTAATTACCATTTTAATTAAGACTACGTGCTATTTCCCGTACTACTCCGAGGGAATATTCAACAGTAAATGCCTTGGTATCCAAGACAATCATTTAAAATTAGATTTAGCGCTTAGCCTCTGTTTTGTGTTTAAGACAGAATATTGATTCAGATGTTAGCAGGCAGACTGTAAAACGTATCGATTTATCGATTAGTGCTGTGATATCATTACCGAGATTGCGTGAACGTGTTGATGGGGGCTTTCATTGAGGTCCGCCTTGAGCGTCTCTTCAGTTGTTTACAAATTATAGCACAACAAATTGACAAAATGTACCATTTAAAATAGTTAAGCTTTTGCAAAAACACAGGAAGATTAAGTTATTTAAATTCAATATATTCGATAAGGCAGCAATTAAATACTGTTATTTACAATTATAATTTAAGATACGACGTTTAAAAAGAGACATGATTATTAAGAAGGGTCTTTATATTTAGTATAGTACTCTGTGCTAATAAGGTAAACACCAAACACGGTATGGTAGATGTTGCCAATCATGTCCTTTAGAATAGAGTTGATAAGATAAGTCTGCTAAAAATATTTGATTAAATTGATTAATGTGGGTGTTGGTTGGGTTTACAGAATATGGGAAAAAGTGTAGAAAAAAGAGGGGAACGAGAGAATATAATGGACGCAAGAATATAAATAATAGAGAATAATAGCCAAAAAATAGAGAAAATGTAGAAAAATAACCTAAAATACAAATTGAGGACCCCCAATCTAGACCCCCATTAATGTACAGCTAGAGTACATGTTGTTTACGTCACAAGCGCATGTACGTATGTTTTGTACTTCAGTCTGTTTTGTTAAGATAATAGACCCCACGATAGAGACCAGAATTATGTGTGTAAAAAATGGTTGTTAACCTTTTTTAACAACAAATAGATAATTACCTTCTCCGTACAACCAGTAGGCGTTGAAAATTGATCCCATTGAGAACGGTAGTGCTAATCCTATCGATGCTATCCCTCCAATTCTAAAAGGACGCCATAATTTAGCTTCTCGTAGGTAATATTCTTCTCCAAATTTCCTTAAATCTGGACTGTTTTCCCCGGTTTTAAACTTCAAAAAATTCTTCATTATTTCCGATTTCCACCTTTCCTTTATACGACAGTTAAATATCTTAACACAATGACGAGATTGAATAGTTTAAATTACTATACAGACTAATACTTGTATTCACTAAGTAAAGTATGCTTTGTAAATCAACTAGTGCGTGACGGTAAAAAGACTTAGATATATTGAGAAATCTTAATCTACACCGAACTGTCACGAATATCGTTGTGTATTTCCGTTATTGGAAAAAGTCGTTCGTTTTTAATAATTTATCCTGTAGTTGACATTAGAAATAGATTGCTCCGCAGCGGGAGCATTTATTATGCTGATTTTCAGTTAAAACAAATTACGGATGTCGCCTAAGGCTGTTGCTATGCAACTTTGAATTCAGCCTCAAACCCCCAACTATATGTCAGAAAATCTGTCAAATGATCCTTTTATCAATAAATAGGGAAACAGATTTCTATAATGATGTTTTATTTATACAGAAATGTGTTTAACATGCTACATATACAAAAATCTTTTATATTGCTTACTTTAACTTCCACAATAGCGGAAATCAAATACGAATTACACAATTAATGTTCTGCAGTTTATGTGGCATGTGTTGTTTGGAAAGGAAAATTGTGATGGAAAAAAATAGTATTTATTTATTCTGATCAAATCCGTCAAAATAAAATTGAGAATGGAAATAGGGAATGTGTCAAAGAGATTGTAGAATGATCGTGGTAAAAACGTGTTATAATCGTAGAATAAGCATGGTAAGGCCGTGTTACGAAGTGATAATCGTAGTGAGGTCGCAGAAAGATCTTTTTGAGAACATGGAATAATCGTAGCGGGATCGTTGATGAAGCGCAATGAGGACGTTGTAGTATCGTGAAAGCAACGAAAATCATCCACACTTTCATGCCGCTCATATCGCGACCTCACTGTGATCTGTTAATGGTTTGGGTTTTAGGTCAACGTTGAATGCCAAACGGATCTAGATAAGTTGATTTTGTTCTTTCTGGAGAATAGCTGTCTCATTGGCACATATACCACATCTCCATCTTTTTTTTAAATTAAAGAAAATAATACATAAATGATAAAAAGCTTGTTATATTTGATCACCATGTCATTGTGTTAAATATATACATGCCTGACCAAATCTTTTCTTTTTATTGTTTGTTGTCTTTCGTCATCTTTAAATAATATCTTTAGGTCACAAATGAAAAGAAGAGTTTAATAGTTTAACTATATAAATATTATCCTTTTTATTATAATGGTGTGTCTCCATAGTATAGCTTGCTATTTTAAAGAGACATTTTATTACATATAATCAAGTAAGGATCATTCACTGTGAAACGTTATCGCACATTATCTGATATATAGTAGTCTTAGTATAGGTTTACAAAAGAAAAGACAAACATACTACAGAGTATGAAATACCGTAATTGAAATTCTGAGTAAGGTTGGATAAAAGGAAGGGTGTCATAGAAGGAAAACAACCCCCAATCGATTGACAGGTATAGCACGTTTAAGCCTAAAATCGTCCAACATTGAGTCGGCGGTAAACTCTTTTCGGGACATTCGACCACTTTTAGAAATTCCGAATAAATGCCTGCATATTGACTTTTAATGGTCCATTTTACTTTTAAATTATAGTGTATACCTTGTGTGCGCATCGACGAATTTAATTTCACATATAGCGGTACAGAGACCAAGATCATACTCATATCGAAATTTATCAATAACAGTATGGCCTTAAAGAAAAGAGGTGGAAGATTGACATTCAATCTCATAAGTCTTAGACAAACCTACAACGCCAAAGACGACAATACAAACAAGACTATACAAAACACATCAAACTCATAAGTCTTAAACAAACCTACAACGCCAATGGACCAATAAAGACGACAATACAAACAAGACTCTACAAAACACATCAAACTCATAAGTCTTAGACAACCCTACAACACCAAGGACCAATAAAGACGACAATACAAACAAGACTCTACAAAACACATCAAACTCATAAGTCTTAGACAAACCTACAACGGACCAATAAAGACGACAATACAAACAAGACTCTACAAAACACATCATACTCATAAGTCTTAGACAAACCTACAACACCAAGGACCAATAAAGACAACAATACAAACAAGACTCTACAAAACACATCAAACTCATAAGTCTTAGACAAACCTACAACGGACCAATAAAGACCACAATACAAACAGGACTCTACAAAACACATCAAACTCATAAGTCTTAGACAAACCTACACCGCCAAGGACCAATAAAGACCACAATACAAACAAGACTCTACAAAACACATCAAACTCATAAGTCTTAGACAAACCTACAACGGACCAATAAAGACGACAATACAAACAAGACTCTACAAAACACAAGTCACAACAAAGAACACTTAAGACTGAGCTGCAGCACTAGCCTAATAAGCATTCAAGCAGTCTCTGTTTCAGTGGCTATACTGTGCGTATTCTCAAGAATTTCAATAACGGCCGGGAAACAGACTAGTATCAAGTTTACTCAAACAAATATTCTACAAGAGGTAATTTTTTCAAAAATTGTTCGTCAGCATCAGATTACAAATATAAAAGATAATTATCCAAAAATGACAAACTGTTCAAATTTAGCCTACACCATCCACTCCCATGGGCTTATCGTCGATATCAATCAAGACCAACATGCTAGAAACGACATTCTTTCTAGAGGGATCATAACATCGTTCACATCTAATATACCATTGGCTTGTCGAAATAAGTACCTGAACTCTTTTTCAGTTTAGTGTAGTATATATTTTCAATTTTTAACTTGTAAAACGTCTTCATTTGTAAAATCTCTTGATTCGTAACATGTTGATTGTAAACTTGTAGTTTTTATTTAGAAACAGGACTTCTCATTGGCTGATAATGGTAACAACTACACTGGCACGATAACCCTAAACGTGACAATAACAAAGAAACTGCAATGTTAAAAAATTAATAAATCTAGAAACTCATGTCAGAAAGAAAATACATTAAGAACTTAAAAAATTGCATTTCCAAATTAAGAAGTCGCATCACAAATCAAGAAATGTTGAAATCCATGTAATGGAAGGAAACAATACATATTTAAATACAAATAAAAATAAATTTTACAAATAAAGAAATTGCATGTTACAAATTAAGAAATTGCATGTTACAAATTAAGAAATTGCATTTCACAAATTAATAAATTTACAATTATAGCGGATATTCCATTCCAAACAGAAGACTGAACTAACCGAAAACAACTGGAATACAGTCACAACACGATCCTGGCTTGGGAAAAACACATAAAGAATGTTACATGTATAGTTTTTTTTTTATTCTTTTATGCTTTTTTTTATTATTAACTGAGCAATATGTGACAAATACCTCTTTTTCCTATTATCTAACATTTAGATAATAGAAGCAAAATGAAATATGCAAAAAGTGAGAAAAATACATATTTAATGTTAAACTAATAATGAAGATCTGATCACCAAATATCGTGTATTGAAAAATAAAAATAAAAATTTTAAAGTTAAGTTTGGAGGACATTTGTATATCTTATTGACAACTTAAAAAGAAAATATAATAAACTGCTCAGCTTTTGTTATAAGAATTACGTTCTTGAAATATTATTTTGTAAATCATTTGTGCTGTGCAATTACTCATATGCTAACTTACATTTTCAATGCTTTTTAAACAAATATTGTACATATTCATAACATTGTTAAGGAAACAATTAATATTCTTCAAATTGATAACCTTCTATGATATTGAAAATTCAAGGAATTCCCCAAAAAATCTGACAAAAAGACGAGTCACAAATGTCAACAGAAAAAAATCAATTAAAACTCAATTCTTGTTTACAAATTACGTATAACATCTATAGAATAAACGGGTAGAATGATTGGTTTCATAAAGTAACGATTATTTTTCAAGGTTATTAATGTATATCCAAAGGTTAATTAGGCCAAAAATTGGCTATTGATGTACACTTAAGTTCCATACCAATTCACAAGAAAACTGTATATAAAAATAATAAACAAACTATGCAAAAGACGTATCTAACAGACTCCTTTTTCGTACGAGATTTAACATAACACTTTGCATTTCCACAGTTTTTATTCAGTGCTTATACCAAACGTACATAGGATGTAAGAGAGATAACTGCAACATAATTTGCTGCTAGGTTTGTGTTTCATTTCAATAGTTTCTATCGTGTGGATATACTATTTCGTTATATATCACATGAATTGGCGATTTCGACGTTCAATCGATAACCTAAGGTTCAATATATTCGTGAGAAAAAAGCAAAATGATAGTGACGAATTCAGTAACCAATAGTCCCGATGATCACGTTTAATAATGTACACAAACAAATTTTCCTTCACTAGTGTTCTCTCGGTAGAAGATTATTTTGAGGCAAACGTAGCTTTATTTAAGGTCAATAAGTTTTGAATTCGAAGCTGAGTATATGACTCATTCTTATAGAATATGAATGTTGTTTAAATTTAAATATTACATATTACATGTTTGTAATGATTGTTATGTTTGTCTTGGTAACAATCCAATATTTAGATTTTACACCAATAAAATGATTTGATTTGATTACTATGACATCAATTTGTTTACATAATTATAAAAATACAAACTCGGGTCCCGGAAAATCAGTTTCCATTCAGATAAATGCACCATGTTAGTTTACAATTATAACAAAGAAGTTTGGTCGGATTGTTGTCTCTTAGATATATTTCCAATTTCCATTCTCAATTCTAAGTGTGAATGGAGCACTGGGGTCGCCTGCTCATGTTTTTGATTAGTTTATGTCTAGTGTCACATCATTCAAATAGTTTCACACAAGATAGGAAGACTGAGATGAAGGGTGGAGCATTAAGATGCCACAGAAAATAACAGTTTGTTGAAAAGTAGCTGCAATAGGTCACCTACATCATGTACATGCCCCTAAACGTTTTGCTGCAAGGTTTCCTTAATGTCCAGAAATCGTGACACTCTTCTTTAATTTTCAGAGAGTCACTATCTGACCCTTCACAAGGCATCATATGCTTGGAAAGTACCTATTCTAACCGGACATTTCAGCTGCGTATTTATACATCACACAAAGCCAATAGAGACATTTAAGTGGTGATTTTACTGCAGGACGGTAGATAAAACGACGTTTTATATAATTTATTCTATGGAATTTTCTCACGGAGGAAACCAAGATTTTAACGAGCCATTAGATTTATCATAATAATAGTAGCAAAACAAAGACATCAAATATAAAAATGTAGAAAACATCGTTTACTTTAAGTATATTTTATTTTATTCGACAGATTAGATAAATCCAGTAAAAAGTTAAAACAGAATCTTCACTCACTATATACTGTTGGTGTTAATCCACGAGGGATGAGTTCCTTAACAAATAACTTGATATGGAAAAGAGTTATTCTTACAACTGCACTTTATGGATGTGAAACTTGGGGTCAGCTACTCTACCGTGAAACTGAAATGTTGGAAATAACTCAAAGATATTTCGTCAGATTTATACTAATGATGGATAAACGTAGTCCGACTAAAGTTTGTGGCATGTCGAAGGATATACTGATAAAATGAAACTTTTGTTTTTTTGGGAGATTGTGTCGTGCAAAATCGACAACAATACATAAACGGATGTTTAATTTTCGTATGGGACAAATATTAACCGATAAGTCCAGTCAAATATCATTGGCTTACGATTATATCAAAAATTTGATAAAATATGAATTTGATGTTTTTATTGAAAACTTTGTGGCTAAAATTTTTTTCCCAGACAAACAACTAGGGAGCAGAATTGTAAAACAGACTTTAAACATATACAAAGAAACAAATTGAAACACTCAGTAGAAAGGCGACCAGAACTTAAGCGGTAATATAAAATACATAGTTACATGTTGACGGAGCATCGTTTGTTATGACTAGCGATTACTTAT
This sequence comes from Mytilus galloprovincialis, assembly GCA_037788925.1. Lineage (NCBI taxonomy): Eukaryota > Metazoa > Mollusca > Bivalvia > Mytilida > Mytilidae > Mytilus > Mytilus galloprovincialis. The sequence continues at coordinate 72,413,779 of CM075342.1, read as the reverse complement.
CCATCTCTAAATTCAAAATTAATGACGCTTGTGAAATTATAAGCAATAGCTATTCGAACAGGCAAATGCTCCTTGAGTAACTTATATAGTACGCATATACACATAATACAGTAATACATGTACAATACAAAGAAATTCGGAAACAAGTTTTCCCTTATATCAATCCGTCTCCCTGTTTGTAAATATAAACATCGTTTGAATTGTGTTCTTCCAAAGAAAGAGAGCTCTCATTTATTACTTGTGTATCGAACACAAAGAAAATAGATATATAAGTTGGACACTGAATATAATTATATGATTAATTATGAATTAAAGTTCTAACAACGTTTAATCATAAAACAAGTTGCTTTCTTTAAAAAAAAAGAAAAGCAATACATGAACCTAAGACCGCTGACTGCCGGGTCACCAAAAGATTGTTGCCGAATTTGTGTTTGCTTTTGAATTGAAATAATTGACTGTGAATAGAAGAAGCCAGTTGAAAGTATATATTTACAGCTTCTATTTGAATAGTTATTTTAAAGCTCGACTATTTATTACTTAGGAATGTACATAATGTTTCCGATTATAACTCTTTGACAAATCCTAATTTCTACTAACCGGATAATTTATGCAAACTGCACAAACCTATCGCAATATAAATTTATGCACTATGCACTCAGTTTGCTCTATTATCTAGAATTCTGGATGCATTTATTTGATCTATCATATCTTTATATTTTGTTTTCATGGTAGATGTATGCGGTGAAACCTGTGGCATGCAATTGATTGGGACCTCTTATGAAGAGACTTATTTTGGTCTCATAAAACATCTCAAATTTTAAGGATTTCCTGATTTTAATTGAATCAATTCAAACATTATACAGGGAAACTTAGTTTTGTCGAAGAATTTCTTAATTCAGAAGTTTATGAATACCTTTACACACTTTCGAAATAACCAATTTATATAAAAAGGTATGTACATAAAAAGATACCAGAATTAAAATGATGACGCTCGAATGAAAAAAGTTAAAAGGCTAAATACATGTACATTACAAAGTTAATGAATCTATTCTTTGGGTAGACAATCCTTAGCTTTTCGAACAGGTCAAAGTTTATAATAGAACAGTGACTCAAAAAAGAAATAAAATAGAAACAACTCGGGGTTAGAATACCGTTAGTAATGATGACCGTGCTTGAAAGTCACATGTAAAGCTCTTTCTGGTGTGTCCTGTATTTAGATAACAAAAACGAACATAAGCTTTCACGAGTGAATTTAATAGTATTGCATGCATGTAGTATTTCAGCGCACGAAATAGTAAATAGAAAGCATCACACTGATACTCAGGAAAATCTAATAGTTGCATTCGAATGTCAAACGGTCTACATTAAATGTTTTGACTCTGGATTCATTGACATTTTATCCAGAATTTTTGAGAACGCAAACCGATAGCGTGCTTTTGAAATGTGATCTATAATGTGAATGAATCAAGACGTGTAGGATAGTTGGTCAACACAATGAATACAATTTTCAAAACCGTACCATAGTACAAGTATGTAGATGCTATAAGGTTAAACTATTAAAACAAACAAACAAAATTTGAATTGAAATTTCATAATAAACTAACGTTCCTGTTAGTATTTTTTTTTTCAAATCCTTTGAATATATATAATATCAATAAACACGAACGTCAAGTATTTACGGATGGACTTTTTATTTATCAAATGAATCTATTTTCAAATTCAAACATTCCACTATGTGAATATATTACTATACAAAATATAAGCAAAGACTTCTAAATCCATACTAAAACAGTATAAAATAATCAACATTTTAGTCGTAATTAAATATTGTTGTGATAATTGTAAATTATTTTTACGGTTGATGTGAGCTGCAAGGATTTAAAATCATGCTTTATGAATTGAAAACAAACAAGTATTTTTATTTACGACCGTTTAAAATTTAAATATTTAATAAATTTATCTTACTTTCCGTTTTATGGATATATAATAATACAAAAAATAAATAAATAATAATTACTCATAAAACCCGAATAACAAAATGGTATGAAATAAATAACGTAGAAATATAAGGATTATTGTTTATAAACATTTTTTTGTATGATGCAAGAATTTATTAAGATTTAATTTTTATGTTTCCTGTACAAATGAATATTTAAAAATACCAATGCAGAGTATCTTGTCATATAAAATGCTTATTTCTTCATTGCAACTCTGAAAACATTCTGATTTCAATCATTGTTAGTTTCTTCAGAAACATAAATACAGTATATATTTTATATTTATTTCTTTGATTCGGATTGAATAAAATAAATTTGATAAGAATATTATCTTTCTGTTTTCCGATCTAATATTACTATTTTAACCAGAATTTTCTCTCTCGTAAGTCTGTGATGAAATACAAAGTATCCCGTGGTTTAATCTTCAAACATAATTAGTTAACATGTTATCGAGACAACAGACACTACCACGTTATAATTGACCTAGATACACACAGTGTACAGTGGTCGTTTTAAAACATAAAATTGCATCGTCAAGGGCCATCAAGGGACTACATCAAAGACTTGATAACGACCTGTTAAGACCTGTATAAATAACCGAAAACTTTCGAGACGTTCCGAGAAATTTATTCTGACTTCCGGCCGAGAGATATCGAGTGTCCCATAGACACATCCAAAAACTCGCCAATATATAAGCATGAACCCCTCAGGGGGCAGTGTTCTAGGATTTTTTTGGCACCTTGACTTACCACGGGTAAGATCAATAAAAAAATTACTTACCCACATCTAAAAGTTAAATCCGCCAACCAATGCGGACGGCGCAAAGCATACCCCCTGGTCCTTTTTTCAACATCATACAGTTTGTCTCTCTGCTTTTTGTCAAGTTTGGGCTTTTTTGGTGGGGGTGATGCTTGATTTATATCGTTTAGCCTTTTTGAAGTAAATCCAAACTTATGCAAACTCATGATCTACAGATTCAGTTTGAATTTTCCGCCATAATAACTTTGAATATTGTAATTTACTGAACAAAGCTGGATTCGGATACGATTGAATTTTGTACAAAATTTAAAAAAAACGATTTCTTACTAAATTTGACAAATATGTTATAGTTATTACTATGTCATTTATTAAGAGCTATAATAAATGCAACTGTAAGTTTATTTTCCTCCGATGACAAGAAAAAAAATCGTTTATGTCCCGATTTAAGCACCAGTTATCAATCCGGATTTTCCGATTTTACCGACACCGTGACCGACTTTTAGAATGATAGAAGAATGTGGTCTCTTTTGCGCTTGATTACACCTAGTAAACGAGTGCTTGAATAAAAGCGCCGATAGACATCGACAAAATCTTCGATCTTTTATCAAAGTTTTTTCTCGTGATTTAATAAAAATAAAAAGCAGATATGGGAAAATTGAAGAGGACCGGGAAATTTCAAGAGTTTTTCGGCTTCCCCGAACTTGAAAATTGACTTACCACCGGGTGACAAAGGCTAAAAAATGACTTACCCGTTGTCCTAATCCACTTACCCCGGGTAACGGGTAATGGGAATCCTAGAACACTGCGGGGGTTCATGCAAAAAATATATATTTATTGAAAGTAAGTTAGATGGGTCAGTCATTTAATATGTGCGAATTGATAGAACTGACGAATAAACAAGCAAATTGTTGAACTGAAGATTGTCATTCACTCTTTTACAACACTAACCCGAATAATCAAGTCGTTACAGTTTGCAATAATCATGTAAGATGAATTATCAGAGCACTGTGAGTAGTATCGGACAAGTAGCAGGGAAAGTAAATCAGAGTTATCTCTCTTATAACAATGATTTTTTTTTTCGATGACATGAATGAAAATGGTTTGATGAGTGATATGTGCAAAAATGGTTATAATGAAGTGCAAAAACCAAAGAAATGATCTCAAAATATCATTTAAAACGATTAGGTGGTTGATGAAAGTTACAAAAACACAATAATAAAAATATATATAAAATTAAATGATTAAATAAACCTATGATAGCGTTGATAAATTTTTTTATACGTGTGCATGCAAAACAAATTTCGTTGTAGAAGGGTCTAAATACAGCACAAACAACACTTTCAAAAGACCAAAAAAAGTTAAAAAGTATATTTAAACAAAACGCATTTGAATAACAGGTCGAACAACTGATATTCTTTAAAATTAAATGATATATATATATATACATGTATATATACAATATTTACCTTTGTCTATAGAGAACTACTCAAAGGAGTTTAAACATGTAGACTTACCCCGTATACTATAGAGAACTACTCAAAGGAGTTTAAACATGTAGACTTACCCCGTATACTATGAGTACATTCTGAATAATGTGAATTTGATATCGTTCTATTTTCTACACAACTTTCCCACATTCCTTCGTATAGGTCGACTGAAATGAGAGAAAAACATATTTATATACATGCAACGACATCAGGCTACTAATATACTGATAAATGGCATTAAACACAGGGATATTTATAGATAGGTACATTATCGTAAGGGTGGCGTGTTTGTTAGTATTTAGTAACATACTTGAAGTTAGCAAATTACAAATTCGCTATGCTAGGTATTTTGTTAACAAAGTTACCAGACGTATAATTTAATATACAAGACGCGCGTTTCGTCTACATATGACTCAGCAGTGACGCTCAGATAAAACATTTTAGAAAGCCAAACAAGTACAAAGTTGAAGAGCATTTATGACAAAAAATGTGCCAAATATGGCTAAGGTTTTATATGCCTCGGATAAGAAAATCCTTAGTATTTCGAATAATACATACTTTTGCAAACAGTAAATTTATAAAAAAAAAATAACATATAATTGATATTCATGTCGACAACGAAGTGCCGACTACTGGGCTGGTGATACCCTCAATGCCGAAAAGTCCCCTGCAGAGGCACCGACTGAATGATATAAATTGTTATCAAAGGTACCAGGCTTATAATTTCATACGCCAGACGCTCGGTTCGTCTAGATAACCTTCATCCGTGACGCTAAGATCAAAAAAGTTAGAAAGATAAACAAGTACAAAGTTGAAGAGCTAAGGTTATCTATGGCTGGGATAAATACAAAAGTACGTATAAAAATCATTTTAACGTTGTTTCATAAAAAATACTCTATCATGCAATAAAAACGATTTACTAAAAATTGTAGAGTTTTAGATATTTTATAATCGGAGTAAACGCACCTATCCACAAGTGGTATTTACACTCCCAACTTCATTGTGACACGCTTATGATCAGTGTAGATGGAGTACTTAAACATTTGGTTACCGAGTTACCCATAACCTAAATGTCTTCGAAGACCTTCGTTTTTTTTAATTTTCGATTATCATATAATATACTTTTGCAGATGATAAAGAGTAAATTAAAAAAAAAAATACTGAACTCCGAGGAAAATTCAAAACAAGAATTCCCTACTCAAAATGGTAAAATCAAAAGCTCAAACATATCAAACGAATGGATAAGTGTCACATATTGAATTTTTTCATAATATTTTGTTGCCCCGACGTTTTTTTTATTCGCGCTGAAATTCACTAAATTTCTTATTTTTTTTTTTTATTTTGTTGACCCGAGGTTATTTTCGCTGAAATGTATGAAAGTAACAATCAACATCTATATTTCTAAATTGTCTTTCAAAAAAATCTCAAATACACGTTTGACAAAATATTTTATGAATTTTGTCGTTTTCATACGGTTTTATATTCACCCCATTCTCAAATATATTTACAAAACTCAAGGAGGAGAGAACTTTCTAGTTTTTCATATATTTGTCTAACAAACAAAAGACCATCACATTTCTAGTACTTCATATATTTGTCTCCTAACACAAGACCATCACATTTCTTGTTTTTCATATATTTGTCTCCTAATACAAGACCATCACATTTCTTGTTTTTCATATATTTGTCTCCTAATACAAGACCATCACATTTCTAGTTTTTCATATACTTCTCTCCTAAACACAAGACCATCACATTTTTATTTTTATATATATTTTTCCACCAAACACAAGACCATCACATTTCTAGTTTTTCATATATTTGTCTACCAAACACAAGACCATCACATTTCTAGTTTTTCATATATTTGTCTACCAAACACAAGACAATCATATTTCTAGATTTTCATATATTTTTGACCAAACACAAGACCATCACATTTCTAGTTTTTCATATATTTGTCTACCAAACACAAGACCATTATATTTCTAGTTTTTTATATATTTGTCTACCAAACACAAGACCATCACATTTCTAGTTTTTCATATATTTGTCTCCTAAACATAAGACCATCACATTTCTTGTTTTTCATATATTTTTCTACCAAACACAAAACCATCACATTTCTAGTTTTTCATATATTTTTCTTCTATACATAAGGCCATCACATTTCTTGTTTTTCAGATATTCTACTACCAAACACAAGACAACCACATTTCTAGTTTTTCATATATTTGTGTACCAAACAAAAGACCAGCACATTTCTAGTTTTTCATATATTGTCTACCAAACACAAGACCATCACATTTCTAGTTTTTCATATATTGGTCTACCAAACACAAGACAATCATATTTCTAGTTTTTCATATATGTTTGTCTCCTAAACACAAGACCATTACATTTCTAGTTTTTCATATATTTGTCTTCTAAACACAAGACCATCACATTTTTAGTTTTTCGTATGATTTGTCTACCAAACACAAGACAATCACATTTCTAGTTTTTCATATATTTGTCTGCCAAACCCAAGACTACCACATTTTTAGTTTTTTTATATATTCGTCTACCAAACACAAGACAACCACATTTCAAGTATTTCATATATTTTTCTACCAAACAAAAGACCATCACATTTCTAGTTTTTAATGCTCTTTATTCTAACAAAAGACCACAGAGAAATAATAGTTTCCAATAATATGGAAGTGATCTACATTCTCTATTTCAAAAGCTGTATGTCCTTCTTTTTACTTAGAGATCCCATCCTATTTAGAGCTATAATAAACTATACATATATTTCATTTTGTTTGAGAAGGTGCTTGCGGTTACGTGGAATCGACGTTAGTCAAATAAGTATATAAACAGTTGCTTCTATGTTTATTACAAGTATTCATATGATTTTTTCATTGAAAAATCTGTTCAATTAAGAAAAATAAAATGTTGCCTCCTAAGAGAAAATAATATGTTACTAGGAGCGACTCATCTTATTTCTGTGTTTGTCTTGTTTATAGCCAATTGAATTTAGAGTAGACACATTTTAAATTAGGACGAACAGAGGCGAGGGAAAACTAAATTAACCTTTACCCTAACCCTGAACCAAACCTTGAATCTAACATCAACACTAGCCCTAAGCCTAATCTCGCATTAGACTTAAATATAACAAGACATGTTTACTGTTTTCATGCTATAGAAAGATTGATTTAGATGTTGGCATTTTGATTATGAAATAATTCTATCATTTTGACGAAATATCATTAGTTACACAAAAGAATAAAATGCGACACATTTTGTAGAATTGCCGTTTAATCATAGCGAATCAATTATCTGAATCTTCCCTGAAACTGTACAATTGACAGATATAATGATAAAACCTTCCAGTCGGAAGTTAATGTCGCTCCTTTAGAGTAGTATATGCAATTTATGTCTCAACTGAGACGATCCAAGTCACCAAGCAACAATAAAATTCTTATCATGAAGTCGACAACGTAATATACGTAGAATCTTCATTAGTATAGTAATCTGATACATACATGTACAAATATTACTGTGTGAACTGTACTTATTGTTTGCACCTACCTAGTTGGTTTACTTATAGTGCATATTGTTTGCACCGACCTAGTTGGTTTAATTATAGTGCATATGTGCAAATATTAGTACATGTACATGTAGTAACCTGATACATAAATGTACAAGAATAACCTTGTCACCTATGAATTGTAAAACTAATAAACTACCTATAGATATGAATTCACTGAATAAATTCCCTCTTTATCCAGTGACTAATTCTCAGGAATACTCGTTCAACTGCTGTCAAAAGTGCAATAAAGATATTATTTTATAAAAAAAAAAGGAATAACCGTGTCAAATATACTTATTGTTTGCACCGACCTGACTGTTACACTTAATGTGCATAATATGTTCAATTATTAGTAATACATGTAATCTGATATGTTATGTACAAATGTTACTGTGCCTATGGTATTTTTGTTTTTGATCTGATTGGTCTATTTATTGTACATATGTGAAATAATAAAATGATAGTAATCGGAGATATGATGAACAAATAATACTGTGTCAAAGTATTTATTATTTCCGCCAACTCAATTGGTATACCTATTGCACATATGTATAAATATTAATATTAAGCTGATATATACTATGTCCACATATTTCTGTGTCAATGATGACACTCACATGGTAAAATTTAAATCATCCTTTCGTAAATTTTACGGACGCCACCACGAGTTGATTGATAGTTATGGAATAACCGTTTAACAGATGCTATGGGATGTGTTCCTTACGTTGTAACTACAATCCCCTTCCCTTTCATGAATGTGACTTACCGAATTCGACTATTTACCGGATTTATTATACCATGAGCAACACGACGGGTGCCATATGTGGCGCAAAGTCTGCTTACCCTTCCAGAGCACCTGAGATCTATCCCTAGTTTTTGGTGGGGCTTCGTGTTGCTTATTCTGTAGTTTTCTTTGTTGTGTCATGTGTACTATTGTTTGTCTGTTTGTCTTTTTTTCATTTTTAGACATGGAGTTGTCAGTTATTTCTATTTATGAGTTTGCCGGTCCCTCTGTTATCTTTCGTCCCTCTTTCATTGTTTCTTTTTACTGATCGTCAAAAGATGAAACCAGATGATCCGCAGGGCGCAGCTTTATACGACCGCAGAGCTTGAACCCTGAACGGTTGGGGCAAGTATGGACACAACATTCAAGCTGGATTCAGCTCTAAATTTGGATTGAGATTAAATAGTTGACACAGCATAGGTTTCTGACACAGAATGAATGTGGTCTAATGAACTTCAAATATTTTTTTTGCCTCTGAGCAATTCACTATGCTGTTGAATATTAATCCTCTCAAAAAAATGTTTGAAGAAATTTTCTTTTTATTTATGAAATCTGAAATGAGAAAAATTTAACACCCCCCCTCCCATTTTTTTTCACATCCCCCTTTCCCTTTTACCAAAACTGATCTCAATTCAAATTTCTAATGGAGTTTGCAACAATAACTACTCATTTAAATACATCATAAAATATTCAAATGTAAAATAAAGTGCTTGTTATCACTGAATGGTAAAGATTGTTTTAATTTATCAGTTGGTAGTAAAAATGAATATACATTGTATATTGTATAAAACAATGATTTAAGTTAATAACTACTATTCTGGACAAAGAAAGACAACTCCAATTAAAAATTTCTTGCTGTTGCACAATATTGTTACATAACATTTCGTTGAGGCAAACTAAAGTAAGAGAAAAAAAAACGAATAATCAAGCAATCTTTCCGTTCGAAAGGTACATATCTCTAGAACAGTTAAAGTGACGTCACCAAAATTCGTACATGATATGTGTTTTGTGGTAGTAAACATTGTGTGTAAGTGTCATAACATTTGGTTGAGGCAAACTAACGTTAGGGAACGGAAACCAAGTTTTGGGACGAATGAACGTACATTGGGACAAGGGTAAGACATTTTGGTCAAACAATCAGAATACAGAAGTTAAAAAAGGTTGCCTAAATATCAATTGCATCGTAATAAAAATGGAACTCTGGAATATCAAAGAGACAACAACCCGACCAAAGAGCATAATAAAAAGAAGAATGGACAGATTAAGAAAGAACAAGGTCCAAGATGAATTCCCAATAATGCTACAGTTTAACATTACTGAATCATTTAGAATACCATAAAACTAGACCATTGTTTTTTATCTGTTATATCATGCATATACAAATAGTTGCATTAATTTTAGTGATCAAAAATAGTTATAGTGAATGTCTTTGTTCGAGTAATGAAATATAAAGTTGAAAGAGTTAAAGGTTAAGTGAAATGAACAAAAAAACATTAAAAATTAAATGTTTCATTAATATTAATGAACTTATGCATTCAGTAGTAGAGAATGACGTCTGCAGCGTATTGTATTTTTTGTATGACTTTAGTTTTGTTATGTCCTAGAATGATGATTAGATATGTAAAATAAATTATGTTTTTAAAATATTATTTAAAATTGTTTTGTGCTTTAAGTCTCTATACCATTTTATCAAGCATTTGTAGTGTCCCTCTTGAGCACTGAAATAACATAAAAGCAATCAAACTGTGAAATGAACTGCTTAATGATTAAATATTTCTGTCCACATTCTATATGAAACAACAATATATAAGATATCAAACAGAGATACTAGAAAATAAAACCATAGCTAAAAGGATTTCAAACATTTACAATGCATTCTACGTCATGATTAAAAGTAGACATATTCCCGCAAATTTTCAGTTTCATTTTGATGGATTACAAAGGATATAAGATTTAAACCGGATCATGTTATACAAAGATTATTTAAAAGTATTTGTTTTTTATTGAAATTTTACATTAGTCTGAATTTTCTTCCTCTCATATTTTGTTTTTTTTCGCTTCAATATGTAAAGTATTTGTTATGTGAATAAATTTGATACGTATAGAACGCTAAGCTAAAATGAAGTTATTTTTAATATATACATGTATCATATACATACAATGTATATGTTTGCAAAATCAAATACAGAAACATTTATCTTTATTGAGTTGTTTTGTTTTGTTCACACATCGTGTAATTTTAAGCGACTGTCATACACGTTTGAGGTGTGGCTGGAGTTGGAACCCAGGTTCAATCCACCATTTTCTACATAAGAACATGTCTGTACAATGTCAGGAAAATGACAGTTGTGTTCCATTCGTTTGATGCATTTCAGATTTAGATTTGTCAATTGCTTAGGGTCATTCCGTTTAGAATATCCTCGGAGCTCGGTAATTTTGTTATTTTACCTTGCAATTTTACAGGATGACTGCAAATTATTACACAACATCAGGTTTTACGTTTGCCGTCCATTTCATAAATATCGACACCAGAAGGTTCGATAAATATTCATTCAAAAGCAAATTCAGATCCATCAAGACGTTCTTCAATTTGTTATTAAGTTAGAGTTATTGTCCAAAGCGAACTATCAAATAGTTGTGCGTGCTCAGAGCAACATGACTGGTGTCTCTAGTGGAACAAGAATAATATACCTTCTAAATACAATCAACGGTCTCAGTTTTACTGAACAAAAAGCGAGCGATGCTTAAGGCCAAAATATTTGAAAATCGAAATCAAACGTTGAGGAACAGATCGATGCAACCAAAAACTGAAACTATTATTACCAAATACGGACAAGGATTCAGAGCTTTACATCAGAGTGATTCATTAATTCAAACGAGGGACGAAAGATACCAAAGGGACAGTCAAACTCATAAATCTAAAACAAACTGACAACGCCATGGCTAAAAATGAAAACGACAAACAAACAACAGTCACATGACACAACATAGAAAACTAAAGAATAAACAACACGAATCCCACCAAAAACTAGGGGTGATCTCAGGTGCTCCAGAATTGTAAGCAGATCCTGCTCCACATGTGGCACCCGTCGTGTTGTTTATGTGATAAAAAATCCGGTAAATAGTCTAATTCGGTAGGTTACATTCATAAAAGGGAAGGGGATTGTAGTTACACGATTCCCTTAGTTTTAAAGCACCATATTCAATAAGCTTTAATTCGCATTTAAATGCCATTACAGAAGTACTCAGCTACAAGGCTCGTTATAAACCCAGGGGACTAATATCTCAACACTGACTAGCAACCCTGTTTTGGTAACATTAACTTGCACTGTTCTAGATGAGCATTTCGTCAGCAGTTAATGGTTATTTATGTATTATGGTCTTTCATTTTTGTTTATGTGCTTTTTCTTTAACATTTTTACCTTTTATGTCTGTTTGTGTTGTTTACATATTGTTTTCAATATGATTGAATTTTATGCGACTGCTATACAAGTGAGTGGTTTAGCTAGCGTTAAGACCTAGGATTAACCCACAATTTTCAACATAAGAAAATGCTGGTACCAATAAAATTAACGGTACCAATATTCTTGCATCAGATGCGCATTTCGACAATATATGTCTCTTCGGTGATGCTCGTGGTCAAAATATTTGAAATCCAAAGCTTATATAAAAGATGAAGAGCTATAATCCAAAAGGTCCAAAAAGTATAGCCAAATCCGTGAAAGGAATCAGAGCTTTGCATGAGGCAGTCAAGTCAGGAATATGACAATTGTTTTTCTATTCGTTTATTGTGTTTGATCATTTAATTTAATCAATTACGAAGGGACTTTCAAAATAGAATGTTCCTTGGAGTATGGTATTTTTGTCATTTTACTTTTTTTCTAGTAATGTCCGAGTCATCTATGATTGAAAATCCAAAACCTATACATATATATGTTATGACAATTACATCTTATTTGTTTCTGCAATGGTGAAATAAAAAAATCGACAATTAATGTATACTGAGTAAAGTGCTGTTTCTTGTTTGGATACGGCGCAATTTAAAATAAATCTAACACAAGAACATTCCCATTCATCATTTTAAACAAATCTAATGTCACAAGCACTAGGAAATCGATGATATGTTGTTCTGACTTATATCGAAGGAATCCTTGCAGCATTTTCAATAATTAAAGAGTTAGTGTGAATTAACACTGGTAAATATTCCGTTTTATGCTCTAGGGAATACCACTATTGATAGGAGTACGATGCTTTCTTAACAAAAGGATATTTGTTGCATGCAAAATGATCCAACTACCAATTAACAGCATACAACGAATTTAGTGAAGTTAAGAGGGATGTTTTTTTTTTCAAATAAAATGATATGTTATCAAAACATTGTTGTTGTGTTTTAAAATAATGAAATTCTATTCGACTGTCATAAAATTGAGAGGTTTAGCCAGCAATAAACTCATTTTAATTATAAGAAAATGCCCGACACAAGTCGTGAATATGACAGTTGTTTTACATTGTATAAAGTGTTTGAGTTTTTGATTTTTCAATTGATAAGGAAATTACCGGTAAAATTTGGTATTTTCGTTATTTACTTTTTACTTACACATTATCTATAAACTTGCACTTATACTACCTTTTAATGTTGTTAAAAAGAAAATTGTTGTCCGTCAATCTAAATAATGTCCACGTGAGTTTGATAATTTACTTTTATACAAATTTTGACTTGGATGGAGAGTTGTCTCATTAACACTCATACCACATCTTCTGATATCTATAAAGGTAGATTTTTTGTGACTATATGTCGGTATATGACAGTTCTAGCCCATTCGTTTTTGATGTGTTTTGTCATTTAATTTTGCAATGTGATTATGGACTTTCCGATTGAATTTTCCTCTGCATTAAGTGTTTATGTGATTTTACTTTTCACCATTTTGCCTTCAACAATGATAAATAACCAATAACATATAGTAAGCTACATCAGATCACAGCACGGCTTAATGTAATATAATTGAACTAGAAAAAGCCACCCTGATTTATGTTATATTGATATTCGAAATAATAATAATAAAAAAGGATAGCCAGCGAAGAACGTAAACCATGAATGATTTTGGCACACCATTTCGGATTTTTGGTTTGTTATGCTCTTCAACTTTATGTTGGAATTAGTCTTATAACTATTTTCATCTAACCCCAACTTATGAGATTAATATAAGCGACACGCTAGTCTGGCGTACCAAATATTAGGCTTGGTATCTTTGGTGATTTTGCAACAAAGATAGGGTCAATAAAGTGGAGAACGTTTCGCTCCCGAGATTATCTCCAGCTTGGTAGTCTTAAATTAAATCGTATGTTTATTTTCTATACATTTTATTGATTTTGCGTAGCGAAAATTTAAAAACTTAGTATAAAATTTATATGTTACTTTTCTGGTAAAGTCATTTCTTAGGCAAAGCAATATTAAATTTGTATCTTCACACTTTATATAAACTGCAGATTACAATCTTGAATGATGAAATTGTTTATCGTGAACAAGGTCTTTACTCACTTTATAAACTGCATAAACCGCTTCATCTTAAACTTATAAGAGCTGGTTTACACAACTGGGTGGATACCACTGCTGGTGCATGTTTCATCCCCAGGGTATCACCAGACAGTCAACAATCAGCACTTTGGCGTTGACATGAAGGTCATTTAAAAAAAATTCCTGTTTACAAAACTAAGGATTTTTTATCCCAGGAACAGATTACCTTAGCCGTATTTGGCACAACTTTTTAAAATGTTGGGTCATGAATGCTCTTCAACTTTGTACTTGTTTGGCTTCATAACTATTTTGACCTGAGCATCACAGATAAGTCTTCTGTAGAAAAAAACGCTCGTCTGGCGTATCAAATTATAATCCTGGTACCTTTGATAACCAATTAGCTATGTAACTAAAACATATTATTGGTTCTATTCAAGATTATAATATAATGTTATTGTTGATGATTTTTCTATTCACACCAATTGTTATATTGATTGTGTATCATTTCAAATGTAAGTTTTCTGTTAACAACTTAATTATTTATTTGGAAATAATAACTGATCAAATATCAGATCAATGTTTGTCTAGGCTTCATTACAATATCAAAATAGTTTTAGTTTCAAATTATCATTTAAATAATTAAACTCCAATTTGTTTAATTTTAGACTTATTTATGCAGAACTTCATTATACATACAATCATAGATATTAAAAAAAAAAGATTACGATTATATATGATAAATGTTTGCTAAAATATTCCTATTTTTATAAAACAACGTGAGATTTTTTTCCTAAATTTCAAAGAAAAATAGCTATAAAAGTTACAAAGATTATAATTCATTTATGAGCACCACCCCTAAGGTTTGCAACATTTGAAACATAAAATAAAATTCCATTTTCATTCAAACAACCGAGAATAAGACCTCACCTATTTAACGGGCTGAATCAAAGTGCCTTGTACAATATTTCTAAATGTACTTATTGGACTAAATTTACACTGAAATTTTCCTTTTTGATACCGGAAATTAGCTTCACAGATTGTCTTTTTCTAGTTTGAAGTAATACATTAGTTAAATAAGCATGTATTTGTGAAGATATTTGTTTCTGACCTACATAAGCAGCAGTAGTGCAGAATCATGGAGCACGTTAAGCACGTATATAATAAATGATCATGAGATGATATTACGATGTTATTTGTTTTTTTTCATTGTCCAAATGTTTACTTTTGTTAATTATCAAACTTTGTTATGACGATTGTGAAATGCTTCGATGTACTAAAATATTTCTTTTGGAATCAGTTTATAATATCTTCCTTACACTTTTATTTACTTTTCTTTCATTATGCATGTCCCCTACGCTCTTGCGATGTGCAATTTCAAAATTTCTAACGAGAGGTGTCATTTCTACGGTCTCAGCATACGGGAAAACTGTCTTAGAATTTGTGAACGGAATTAATTATTCAACAAACATACATTTCTGAAAATCTGGATGAAATGCACGATTTTCTTCTATTGGTAAGAATTAGAATAACAAAAGTACCGAGCTCCAAGGTAATACTGAACTTAGCCATTCTTTAAGTATATAAATCATATTCCATGTTTAATTGTCACCATATTTATGTATGTATGTGGTACATAACATGATGACGAAATGAACCCAGTCATTACAATATGCATTATATCCTTTCCATGTGAAATACATTCTTGATGAATCATGTAAATTGAACGAGACCGGTTCATTTTTCTTCTTGACACATTTTGTGGCTTCTTTGCTTACACATTTTCAATTGAAATAATTATTTAACCTTCTCACTTTGAAACAGATCTACAATGTATGATTTGATAACATTTTTGGTGTCTTAACGTTCTCCTATTTATTTTTATTGTAGTCCTGTATTATTATGTTGTCATTTTAATGTTATATGTAACAATGCCATTAAAGTTCGAGGTTTGGCATGCCACAAAACCAGGTTCAACTCACCCTTTTTTTCTTTAAAAATGTCCTGTACCAAGTCAGGAAAATGACCATTGTTATATCATAGTTCGTTTCTGTGTGTGTAACATTCTGCTATTTTTGAGTGTGAATTCGCATTACTATAAGACGTGTCACGGTACTTTTCTATCCCAAATTCATATATTTGGTTTTGATGTTATATTGATTATTCTCATCGGATTTTGTTTAATGCCTAGTCCGTTGCTGTGTGTGTTACATTTTAATGTTGTGTCGTTGTTCTCCTCTTATATTTTATGCGTATCCCTCAGTTTTAGTTTGTTACCCCGATTTTGTTTTTTTGTCCATAGATTAACGAGTTTTGAACAGCGGTATACTACTGTTGCCTTTATTTAACGCCACTTTTAAGCACCACATGTAATATTTTTCGTGGCGGTCAGTTTTTATTGCTGGAGGAAGCCGGAGTGCCCGGAGAAAAAAAAACGACCTTCGATAGGAAAACTGAATATCCTAGTCATCTCCTTCATTCTAAAGATAAAAGACTAAATCATGGCCAGATAAAGCGATAGGATTTTCGTCCTATCTATTGTTTTGTTTTTAAGAGGCTGTCCAAGTAAATATCAGGCAAATCCTATGATATGGGTGGTACAACATAATATTTTTCCCACTGAATTTTTGGTTCTAATGCAATGTTTATACCATACAAAGGATATATATGTCAAAGATATTTTTGAATTAAAAGTGGATGGCTCAGAAAATGATTTTAAAATTCACTAACAATGTAACAAAATTTTGTACAAAATGAAGAGTTATCTCCCCTTTTCAATGAATTTTTAGTGCTTTCTATGTATTTTTTTTTCTCTTTATTTGTTGCAATTAATAAAAAAACAAAATTTAACTTTGAGAAAGAATGAATTTGTGATATGAAATAGATGAAATAATTTTGAAAACAAAATATGTCATGTGCCATCCACTGCCTGGTTTTTCCATGGACACCCTCTTAAATATTATAAATTGTTTTGCAAAACATTTTTGAACACTCTTTATGGAGATTGTCTACTTAACTATTCTTCACTGTTTTTATGTTTCTATTTAAAACTTTTTATATTTTTGTTTGTATAATAAGGTTTGCTTTTTGTGTATCATGTATGATCGATTCCAAATATTTTTTTAGTTTTCGTTCAAAATGTATCAAGAAACGAAGGTTCCATCTTTGATCTTAAATGAATCTGGCTACTCTGTTTATGTATTTTATTCAAATATCTTTGGTTTTAAAATGTTTATGATGAAGTTGAATCCAAACAAGTGATTGTATTTATTTACCTATTACAAATTCACCACGTGTATGCATTCTTTCTTAGAAATTTTCTTGATATTTTTTATTACATGTACACAAATGAATATTTAAATGTGTTAGTGAAGGTAAATCAGGCTTCTGAATGGTCATATTTAGATTTGTCAAACTGCTATGTATTCAATGAATAGTTCTTGTAAGTTGTTGTATCGAAATTTCTTGATTTTTTAATATTTTTTCCAACAGGTCAAAGTTAATAATTTATCCAATTTTATGAAAACTAAACATGTTTAACGAGGCAAAATTTTATTCCAATAGGACAAAAAGTCACAGGACAAAAAGTCACAAATGAAAATTTCATAGGTTAAATAGGACAAAAAGTCACAGAATATTTCCCGTAAAACAATGAATATGACTGTTAAAGAAAGTTTGTCTCAACAAAAGAACCACGTATTAAACTATCAGACTATTTTTTTGTTGTAGTTTTATGGCTTTATTGATGTACAGTATTAGTTTTGCTCATTGTTAAAGTCCATATGGTGTACAGCTCAATGTAATAAATTGTCTTTGATTTAAAAAAAAAAAAAAAAAAAAAAAAAAAAAAACGAGCCAAATCTATTGGTCAAGTTTTGGATATCCATTGAAAATGTCGGAAGTTGTTTCGTGAGTTTATTTACTCATAATCATTTTATTACAAAATAAAAGAAAACAAAAACATTTTCTGTTGAAAGGTCCTTGACTTACATTGAGACGTAGCGTAAATAATATGACGTTCATCACCAGCAGTGATAAAGCAATGACAATTGTAAAAATCAATAATTTTGTAGATCTCATCTAAAACTGACGACTCATCACGTGAAAGATAATACGGCAAGCGTGATTGGGCAATTTTGAACAGAAGTGTAAATGGTCGTCTAATCGGAATTGAAAGGAAATTAACTGCGGATTTATGTATACCAGAAAGGATTGAAACTATCTATTTTGACTTATATGAAGGCGTTAAAAAGGCGTACAATATAAGTAAATATATTAATTGAAAGCAGAAAATATCATTACTTACAATCTTGGCAATAAGAATTCAAATAGAAAACAACAATAACACTTAACGATGTCCAAACAAATGTAAGAAAGTGAATAGAACTGAAAAATTGGACATTGAAATCTGTCTGCTGAGTCTATAGATTTTTTTTAAAGATACATAAAAATTTACAACGAGTTTATTCCTTTCAGCACTGGGTTGGTACCTCTTTTGAACATTCAGTCTATGAGGGTATCACCAGCTTGAAAGTCAGTACTGCCGACACACATTCATAACAATTGTCTTTCAATAAATTATAAAATTATAAAGAACTGAGTTTCAACATCATCTAGTAAATTTGATGATATATTGATGTCGCTATTTTGTAAGGTCCCTTTTGGTCATTTAGCTTTTCAACTGTTTCTATTCTTATACGTTCTTGGCTGTCAAATAATCGGCTTTGAACCTTCTTGTTGGAGGGAACCCCAGAAAGGCGCTTCATATGCATGAAATTCATAGCATGTTTCATTTTTTTTATACCCCTATTTATCTTCACTCTTCAATGTCACTTTGGTTCTTGAGAGATTTCGACTTGCATTTGTATGCTTTCTTATTTGCCCTTTCAAAACGGTAAAACAACAGCGAAAGTTCAATGCAATTCTTATGTGAGAAATGTATGACAGTTCAATGCAATTCTTATGTGGGAAATGTATGCAAACTAAGTCTTCTCTGTTAACATTGAACCCCAGCCTTTTCTGTTTTTTTTTATGAAACATTTTGAGTGACAACAAAATTTCTTGACAATTTTTAATGGACAACTTTTAGTGATAAAAAGGCTTAACCTAAAGACATAGCCACACACTATTGTGTGATTGATCATGCCTACATGATTATTTGATGCTTTCATGAATAATTCAAAGAAGTAAAACTGCATAAGTATTTTACAGTACATTTCGTTTACATTGAATACAACCGATGTGAAATGGACAACCGCAGTCAGAGTGCAAAGTATGTTCTTTAACGTTTGACAGTAGGTATCAAAACCATAAAAGAATCATTGATGCTATAGTGTATCTTAACTTTTAATCATTTTTTTTTAAATCAAATGTTTCTAACCATAAACTTGATAATCCACATGTAAATATAATATCTTTATGTATAAAAAGTAAAGTAAAAAAAAATACTTAGATCTGAGGACAATTAAAATAAAGTTCCTAATCAAACTGCAAAATCAAAGTCTCAAAAACATCAAACAAATGGATAACAACTGTCATATTTCTGCGCAAATGTCATGTAAGTGCAAAATTACTGGCTACTGGACTGGTAATACCACGCAACTGCAGGAATAAGAATCTGCCGGCTTAGATGCCAGATTCACTGATGGACATTTTTATATTTTTAAGCATGGTATATATGATGTGCTCATTCAGTGATTATCGATATCAAAGGCAATAGTGGTTAACTGATGTTCGGATGTCTAAATCAATCGAATATACCTAACAAAACAAAACTGACAGAATGCATGAGTTCTTTATTAAGGCGAAAGCGTTTTATACTGTGAATTCATCATGCTAATCCCAAATCTGTCTGAATGTCACTAACGTAATTGGAGAAGATGGCTTCATCGTACGTTCAAAATACGTTTCAATGTCAATTGGGTAAATATGAAACATAATTGCACCTAATCATTTGGTGGGATCAACTTTTGTGTACAAAATAGTATACAATGTACAATAAGGAAACAAGACTTATAAATAAATTAAAGAAACCCCTATTAATCTGAAATACTAGTAACTGATTGTTATATACCAATTGTTTCATCTTTGAACTTTTTTAAATAACAAAAAAAGTGCAAAAATATGTCAGTCAAGAATCTTACATACCTACATGTTTTATCTCGCAAAATGAACAACAAAAAGCCAAGGGGAACATGATTCCATTATCATATAAGACGAGATGAATCCATTATCATATAAGAAGAGATGATTCCATTATCATATAAGAAGAGATGATTCCATTATCATGTAAGAAGAGATGAATCCATTTTCATATAAGAAAGACGATTCCATTATCATATCAGAAGTGATGATTCCATTATCATATAAGAAAGATGATTCCATTATCATATAAGTAGAGATGATTCCTTTATCATATAAGAAAGATGATTCCATTATCATATAAGAAGAGATGATTCTATTATCATATAAGAAGAGATGATTCTATTATCATATAAGAAGAGATGAATCCATTATCATATAAGAAGAGATGATGCCATTATCATATAAGAAGAGATGAATCCATTATCATATAAGAAGAGATGAATCCATTATCATATAAGAAGAGATTTATGTTCATTCGTTCAAAAAATGTAGATTTCCACAATTTTGTTTAGTATATTTTGTTGAAATTGTTAAAACAAAGCAATGCCGATTTCAGTGTTATCAGTGATGATCGAAGCAACATTATTGGTTAATCCAAAATATAATACAAACACTGAAAGCGAGGCAAAATTCGTACAAGGAATCAGAACTTTGCATATTATGGAGATATATTCCTAAGTCTAAAAGGATTTCTTAATTGTATAAGAGCAAATGCCAATCACACACTATCCGTATTGTCATGCGAGTACATATGCACTGACTATTAGACTAGTGATAGATACTATGTACCTCCGGAAGTGAAATTCTGCTAGCCAAGATGACAGATTTACTGATGGACATGTTTTTTGTAAGCCTGGTACATATGATGTGCTTATTCTTTGATGATCGGGATCAAAATATTGGAAAATCTACATACGTTGCAAACCAAAACATACATAGTGAATGGCAAAATACGAACATACAATGAGAGCTTTGCATAAGGCATATATATTCCATAATTAAAGAAATGATGTCCCAAATTTAAAACAGAAATTTAATAACAAAATACATCCGAGTTTCGATGCCTAAACTTGCTACTGGGCACGTGATATCATCGAGGACTAACAGACAACATACAAACAAGCACTTTAAACATATAAAGTTTTATATCAAATGGTGCCACATGAAGAGCAGGTTCTGGTTAACTTTCGAGGGCACATTAGATTGAATTGATTGTTTTGGTTGTTTTCGTGGTGTTCAGTCTTTAATTGTCTCTGTTGCTTTTTGTATACTTTTTTTTTTGGTAATTTCTTTTTTTTTTTGCCTTGGCAGTGTCAGTTAACTTTATGAGTGTGACTATCCCTTGGTATCTTTCGTTACTTTTTAAAAATTAGTATTTATTGATACTTAAAGGTTATAAATGTCAATAAAAAGAATAAAATAATTTATGTTATCATTGCAATATTTTATGGCCACGGAAAATCTTCTGTTCACGGTTCGGCTTACAGTGTCTTTTGAATGATCTGAATACTTAAACAGCATGTTTGATTAAGATGGTAGTTAATTCCCCCCAAAAAATGCTTCTTATTTTACAAAATGTGTTGCACTGTGTCACCTTGAACGAAGGACACCATGGAATCGAAAGATAACACTAATGGTTTGCTGCAGTATTCAATTGCATTGTTAATCAATTTTAATAGCATCCTGGGGATCAACGATAAGAATTTATGTTTTACAATTTTACGGCAAATTTCAAGTTATATTGTTTCTAGGTTTAAGTACAGAATGACTGGTACAAACAAATCGGTTAGATTCTGTTTTCTGACGTACAAAAGTATAAGCCAGTTTTTTTTTCCCCTCGTCTATAGCTAGTATTGAAGGATTGTAACAGGATCGTCTTTCATTAGCCTGAGGTTCATATGAAGTATAATATATCGTATGGCATACCGTGCTTAAATATTGATTTTCTTTAAATGTGACTTTAATGTACAATGCGATTAATCCATATTGTAAACTCCAGCTGTCACAGATTACATCGTACGTCTTACTCAGAACGAGGCTTGTTTTCTTAGATAATGCAATGTATGATGGGAGTCCCCGGTGGTTAAGGCTAATCCTAGACTTCATTGATTAATATTGTATCAGTAAAAAACAATAAAATTATAATTATTCAAGCGTGAAAAAAGACTATTAAATAGTGAAAGTAAAATGGTTATCAATGACTGTTCATAATCCACACGGTATTATAAACATTGAAGATACGGGTTTAATTGTTGTGTTCGTGTTATTAACGATATGACTCGTACTTCAAGCCATCCCCTTTTCCTTAAGTAGAAATTTATTACTGAACGTTCTCATTAAGAGTACTACAACGCGTAAAAAAGTTCATTCATAAAAATAAGTATTTGACAGATGTGAAAAAACTTATTATGTTCAAATAAGTGATAACACAGTTATGAGATGGGCCAAAGATGATTGGCGTAAATGGTGTACTGTTAAACCACTGTTTAACTGAGGATAAGAGTTGAGCACCTGCAAACATTTTAAAACCCCACCGCATCACATATACGTCTGTCTAAAATCAAGGGACTGTAATTGAATGGCAGATGATTGCTGTTGTTTATCATTTTTATTATTTTTTATTTGTGTTGTGTACATTCAACATGCCGTGGGTCTTTTCTTTTGATTTTTGTAAAAAGTTATTCCCCCTTGAATGAAAAATTTCACTATTTTCTAAAACTTGCCTATAATCCCGAATATATTGATAGGCAAACTTTATATTTATAAAACTTTTGCATAGCAACAATGATCGACAAGCCAAAATCTGTCTTGATGTTTATAGTCTTTGTTTGTCAAAGGTTTTGTATGATTGTTATACTGTTTATCATGTTTGGTAGTTCTATGTATTATCATACGATATTTTTGCAAATGACCAAACGCAATTGAACTGTACATACAACTGTTCACTAACCATCAATGTTCGTTTTCTTGAGATTTTTTTCCCCTTTGTTACATCTTTTGATACGGAATTTTACATTCATAGCTATCAAGATATGGAGTAGGTATATAAAAAAAAGAAGATGTGGTATTATTGCCAATGAGACAAATCTCTATAAGAGACTTAATGGCATAGAAATAAACAACTATAGATCACCGTACGGTCTTCGACAATGCGCAAAAATATCTTTTTCTTTTATTTCAGGCTATTTATAGTGTAACACCTATAGCACGATTGTTCACGAACAGCGTTAAATCGATCCATTTAAATAAGTAAGTAAGTAAGCAATTCTTATTGAAATAAAGTCCAGATATTGGACTATCAACAAATGACAATTAAAAAAGAACATGTACATACATCTTATTACACCATGGAACAAAATTGTAAGGCAACAATACACTGAACATAGCAATATATTATGCATGTAGTATCAACTCGATGATGAATAATTTAATGTGTGTATGATACAAATGAAAAGATACTTTTCCATAGAGATTTTAAATTTCATATTGCCTTAAGATAGTTAGAAAAGAGGGACGAAAGAAACCAAAGGGACAGTCAAACTCATAAATCTAAAATAAACTGACAACGTCATGGCTAAAAAAGAAAAAGACAAACAGACAAACAATAGTACATATGACACAACATAGAAAACTAAAGAATAAACAACACGAACCCCACCATGCCCACCAAAAACTAGTAAGGTGATTTTAGGTTCTCCGAAGGGTAAGCAGATCCTGCTCCATATGTGGCATCCGTCGTGTTGAAAATAGTATATGTGTGATAGAATGAAATGTATAGACAGTTGAAGTATATTGTATAGAATGGTATTGCTGTGTCACCTCTAGAAGTTGCCGAAACTGCTTTGAAAAAAATCAAATAACAAATCGACATTCCAAAATCATACGGTGCTGTTAAGATCTTTTCAATGTTGCAAAATATAGCAGTTTTTATTCTGCAATTATTTTAAGAGTTTTAGCTTACTCATAAATAATAATGAAAGCGTTTTCAAAGTGTCATGAAAACAACTTATAATACTCGGCTCGCTTGCCTCGGACAGAAAATAATTCTGCAGTGAATAATGAGGTGTCAATGTTTAAAATGAAGTATACAGAATCTGCAGTATGG
Organism: Mytilus galloprovincialis; assembly: GCA_037788925.1. Lineage (NCBI taxonomy): Eukaryota > Metazoa > Mollusca > Bivalvia > Mytilida > Mytilidae > Mytilus > Mytilus galloprovincialis. The sequence continues at coordinate 72,389,417 of CM075342.1, read as the reverse complement.
CTAGACATTTCAATTGTGTTTTCGATGAAAAAAATTATCTTATTGTGAAATCTTAGTCATTCGGTGTGATATAAGAACATTTCAATTACACTATCTTTTGTCGAAGTTTTTGTTTGGCAAAAAACTGTCAATTCTCTATAAACAATAAAATATCGTAGCAGGGGTGAATTTGGTCCGACAATAGCTCAGAGTATCTGACATTTTGTACTGACATTTTAATTTTTTTTTATTTTCAAATATTCTTCAGCAAATGTGTCGTTTTCATTTGCGTCATTATGAAGTTAATGAATAATAAATTCAAACTTACAAAAGACACAGATGTTTGTTAACAATCAATACCTGACGTATGTTTTTAATTATTTTTCAATTTAAGTTCATGAAGATTATTGTGAAATAGGAGACACGTCAAGCATCTGGTTTGAATGACAATTCATAAGTTAAATTTTAATAAGAACAAATGTGAATACATACCATAATTAACCGGTACTCAATTAAATATGTATTTCAATGGAAAAGGAAATAGGATGATAAAGTATTAATTTTGTTATTAAAACATCCATCTGCAATAATCCGCGGTCGTTCTTAAATGGCCATAATTTCATTTATTTTTTTCATCATACGTACAGATAAATACAATGTTTAAACTAGTCAAATTGTTAATTTTTCATGGTCGTCTATTTATTCTTATTGTATATTTATTATCATTGTATATTATACAGTTATTTAATATATAACAATGCAATAGATCAAAATATAGTTCCCGGGGTAGATCTTCATACCGAGGGACCTATATTTTGATCTATTGCACTGTTACACATTCAATAACTGTTTTATTACCTAAAACATACTGAGTCAGTTCAATTTTGATTGGACAACATGAATACCTTTCAACTAATCATATTTCAGAATAAGAGGTCATAACAGGTCAGTGCAATAGACTGCACACAGGTGCAATAGAACGATAATTTCCAGTGCAATATACCATGGAACAAAAAATGGCAGAAAAATAGCAAATAATATAGAAATATTAATAAAACAGTAAAATACTCTTTATTAGGTAATAAATGTAATTCTTGAAGTGGTTATTGCTTTGGGCTGTACATACTCTTACATGGATATGACAATAATACATGTGTACACTATGGACTGCTGGAGAAGTCCCTGTATACATTTTAGATAAAACTGTAGCAGACAGTAAAGGACAACAATTTTGTAAATTAGAACGAATTAAAATTGATTGTATCGTAACTGGTTACTGAAATAGTATGACGATATTTCACTCTTGTTTATTCGTTTAAAAAAAAAATATAAAGTATTTTTCACGACTGGTTATTTAAGATTGAGATTAAAAATAAGACTATTACCTTCAATTTGAGTTTCAACTGATTGTTTCTTAAGAAAAGTTCGTACCAGGCTATCTAATTATAAAAAAAAATGATTTAAAAAAAACTAGTAGCTTTGAGAAATGTATCAACAAGTTCGTGCAAAACACTAGTAAACTTTCAGAATATTAAAATTACGACATCAATCAGTAACCTCTATAATCACTGAACTAGTACAACTTTTTGATAGGGGTCAAACTGAAGCACGCCTCAGGCTCAGGGTGTTCTTACATTGATGATGACGGATTGGTGGCCTTCAGTTGGTTTTGGTCTTTTGGTCGGATTGTTGTCTCTTTGACATATTTCCTTTTTCCCTTCTCAATTTATTTCGAATGGGTGCTCTTGTAATGTCTGATGTTCTCTGTAGAATAATAATGACAGTAGCGAATATTACAGCGTCGAGGGGCAACCAAAGGTTGAGTTCAATAAAATAAGTTTCTATCATCTCATGAACATGAGATTTTTGTCTGACTTCGAAGGGAAGACTTGTAGGTAAGCTTTTGTCTGCCTTCGAAGGGAAGACTTGTAGGTAAGCTTTAAATTGTCTGACTTCGAAGGGAAGACTTGTAGGTAAGCTTTTCCTCGATAAAAACAATATTGTTGCATTGCTGTGTGTTGGTTTGTTCTACATTGGCTAGAGGTAAAGGCGAGGGTCGATATCTAACATTTTGGTTGGGTTGTTGTCTCTTTGACACCATTCTAAATTTTATTGCACAAAAAGCAAAAGTAAAAAGTTAAGCTTTAAATCCTATTTCGACACAGATGCAATAAAAGTGTCAGAGAAAAAATGAATATATTTCTTTGACCCCACAACCTCGTGCAATGTGATATTACAGGGTCAACATTAACCAACATTAGTGCAACATCCGTTTAATATATTATTCAATATTTCTTAACATTATTATTAGACATCAACTCACTATGAAGAAATATAAAGGTCCTGAAGGAGCTGTATGTTAAAATAGAGTTAAATGTCATTGTAATTAGATAAAATCCCATTAAATGAACTTATTACAATTTGTTATCTGAAAGCTTTCTCTCCTTTATTATCAATTATCGATGAATAAAAGGGAATGAGCATGCTAATGGGATGTAATGGGCCAGATTTAATTGAATGAATGAATACTTGATTTACAAGAAGCATATAATGATATGGCAAACGAAAATATATAACATATGAAAAAACATTAGGACAAACAAAAAACAGCAGAGAACAGTAGTTACAGAGTATACAATAATATAATGATAATATATGTGATCTAATTTTCCAAGCTGCACTTAAATAATTGCATAGTGTTACCGTCAGAGATTTAGAATATTATCTAACTTGTGCCGATTTATCCAAGAATAGTATATATATATATATGTGCGTATATAATTTTTACCTATATATATATATATATATACCTATATATATGTGCGTATATAATTTTTACCTATATATATATATATATATATATATATATATATATATATATATATATATATATATATATATATATAAATTATATACGCACATATACCTATATATATATATATATATATATATATATACAAGCTCTCAGAGTCAAGCGGATTTGCTCCTCTGAGGAGGCTGTCACGAAACGGTTACAGGAACTTCGCGGATTTTTGACAAAACGAGGTTATAAGAAATTGGACATAGATAAGGGGTTTGCGCGCGCTAACAATAACAGCCGCAATGACCTCTTACAGTACAAACGGAAGAGGCGCAGCAAAATAGTCCCGTTTGTTCTTACATACAATCCAGCCTTTAATAACCTTTCACGTTTGATCCGTGCCAATTGGCAAACTATTGCCAAACACCCTAAATTATCCAAGATCTTTCCCAATCCTCCTGTCTTAGCTTTTCGTAGACCAGCAAGTCTGAAAGACTTATTTGTTAGAGCTGACGTCTCCTCAAATAAAAGCTGTTCAATTGCAGGATGGTGCAAGTCATGTGGTAACAGACGTTGCCTGACTTGTCAACAAATACTGAATACTCAAACATTCACTTGCCACTCGACTGGGTCTGTGTACACTATATATTGCAATGTAACTTGCAAAACCCAGAATGTTGTATACCTCCTTCAATGTCGATGTGGCATGCAGTATGTTGGCGAGACAGAGCAGCCATTTAACAAACGCATGAATGGTCATCGAAGTGACTACACTTGCAAGCCCGACCTACCCGTAAGTCGTCATTTGAGATCATCTGGACACACACAAGCTGATCTCAAAAACCTTACCATCACGATCATAGACCACAACGAGGGTTGGTCGAAGGTCGACAGAGTCGCTCGGGAAAGATTTTGGATAAGAAAGTTACGGACAGTCTCCCCAGAGGGTATAAATGAAAAAACATAGAACGAGTCCCTCATTTTCCTGTGACTACCTGTTTCAAACAACGCCGGATTTAGTACTGGCTTTACAGTTCGAAATTATTTTTAAAATAACAGTTTAAATTACAGGTTTTCATTGATTCGGGATGATGTATAAGTACGTTGCCACGTTCAATTATTTTACCTCATTATACAATACTTATTTTTTCAATCAGTATTATACTGATATTCGTTTGGGAGGCTTAAATATGTAGTTTCTGTTGTAATTGCCCTACCGTTGTCTAATTTATACCATCCTTGATCGGTTAGGACATTTTTGATTTTTTTGTTTGAGGACTGCCCTCAATGCAGTTATAACATCTCAACTGTCACAACCTTTGGAAATCTAGAGTTGTGCCATTTCACATCGTAAATAACTATTTTTATTTTTGGCATATTTCTGTAGTCTTTGCGGTGTGTTTGGAAATTTTAAAATTGTTCCAGCGTTCGCTTAAATTGTATAAATCAAGATTTTGATAGAGTCTCAATTTGAATTGACATGATTCATTTGTCATTGTGCAATTACCGAAGAAGGATATCTGTTATCCGAAATATCTAATATTTGTGTATTTTATAGTTATTTAATGGTGATGTTGTACCCTTTTTGACTTGTTATATATATATATATATATATATATTATATATATATATATATATATATATATATATATATATATATATATATATATATAGGTAAAAATTATATACGCACATATCTATACGCTTGACATGATAAAACAAATTGATATTCGTCCTCTAACAATTCAAAGAAAAAATATGATTTGTATATGTTGCAATTTATTTAATATAGATACATTGCAATGACAATCCAAGTATTGTTCAAAACCAAATACTAGTTTAAATTGTTATAAACACACAGTTTCTTACATTCTTCTAAAGCTGTATTCAAGAGAGCCGTGGTGTAGTGGTTAGTGCATCGGACTACTAACACAAAGGTTCCTTGTTCGATTCCCGTCTGGGATGAAAATTTCAGGAACTGAATTTTCGGCTCTCCCTTGGCACCATTTGCGAGTATGGTCTTGAGGAAACGATGATAGTCCGTCGGAAGGGGACGATAAATGACTGACCCGTGTTAAGAGAGAGCCATATTTCTTGCACGTTAAAGACATCCTTGTAGATTTCGAAAAAGAGCAGGCTAATGCCGCTACAAGGCAGCACTCGCACCCGCAAAGTGGAAAGGGATTAATATAAGTTGCAAAACTTGTTTCCCAATCCACTATAAATAAATATGTTTAAACTAAAGCTGTATTCAAGCGTTGTAAAAATTGATCTTTAATAGGTGTTTTTATACAATCAAATGATAATTTACAAGTTATCAATATACTTACAGCTGTATATGTTGAAAAAATAAACCAGGACACTTTGTGCCAACGTCCTCTAGTTTAACGGTAAACATAATAAATCCTTTATGTATTATGCAATCATAGCGTACACTTGTAAATATTTGAAATAAACCCATTAAAAAAGTATTCAAGCTGCATATTAATCTTGAATAATGGCATATATGTAATACAGTAGTTAGTGAAATGAAGAACGATAGTAATGTCGAGGCCACAAGAGAATACTAAGGCAAGCTTGATCGTTTATTTAATCTTTATAAGGCAAGTCATTAAAGGAGAAGGTAATATGGCCACTTATTGCAACCTCTGAATTATCACTGCACAGATGTTTATAGTATAGGACATATTATCTTTTATATTTTTCCTATCAAAAACAGTCACATACACGTAGATAATTATTTGTCTTCTGTAAATATCACCAGGACAACAAATATTCAGAATTATTCAGCAAAATATGTGCAGCTGTCACGTTTGGGAAAAATATAATTCAATTTTTGGTAGATTGTTTCTGGTATTTGTAATGAAGCTTAACATATTTGCATTACATGCAATACTCAAACAACAACCTCAATAAATTCATTTCAGATACTATAATCTCCTAGTGTCTCACTTGCCCGATCTCGCGCTATTCAACGAGGAATGGCTTATAGAGATTAGTAAGGATAGAGTTGATAGGACTAGAGATTTTCAAGTCCTCAAGAAATCAATGTAGTTAAAGGAAACAAGTTATGTACTCTGCGTTGAATCACTGGGCCAAGACCCTCTCCGAGGTTTGATATTTGTCACATGGGGTTACCTACCCCAGACATCCGGATTGTTTTCACAGCTAAATGTTTTCATTGATCTGAGTTTTCCCTATTCTCTAACCAAATAAATTGATTGCTTTTAAAGGGATATTTTTGGAAGTATGTGGGACCCTTGCAGTTTTATTTGATACTGCTGCTGCAGTATAAAATGATCAAAAAGGAGAGATGACGTCTGATTTCTTGAGACGCCAGCCCAGGAGTGTCTTTGAGACACTTGAAGTTTGGTAATAATGCGTTAGAGTCCCTTGTCCTGTTAATCTCTATCCATACTAATCTCTAGTATCAATATATATAGGAAGATGTGGTGTGAGTGCCAATGAGACAACTCTCCATCCAAATGACAATATATAAAAGTAAACCTATCTCTTGTTTAATGTCGCGAGATCAGTTAGACTCTATAGCATATAGGAAAGAAAAGTAAAATGAATTTAGATATGACTTTACCGAAACAATACTTTGCTCTAACATGTATTTAACAAAGATGGCAACTTTTTTGTTTTAGCCTTGGGTTATTTCTATTTTTACCTACTATTTTTATGCTCACGGACTATTTTAGACTATGTTCATTACGGCATAGTGATAGTATATCTACTCTTCAATGTAAGATTTTATGAACTTGTTCAATTTTCAATATATTTTTTATTTAATTGAAAGGCTTGAATAGAAAAATTTCAGGGGCCAAACAATGCTTCTGATCATACCTTTACCGCGTGTCATGCTGAGACCATTTGTATTTACTAAATGACGTTTGTTAATTCTCAACAAGACTTAAAATCATGCACAGGGAAACGTATTCAGTTCTGTTAACATTTACTCATAGTAAAATCTACATGTTTAAATTCTCCCTCAAAAATTCGTCCGAATTTAAAACATTTCTAATCTATCTACATGGCGAAATAAGAGGCAAGTCTTGTACGACTTTGCCCCCCGCAGAGCTATAGAAAAACAGTACATTAACGGGTGTTACACGGACTCTTTTTAGACGATACACGGACTCTTTTTAGTTGTTACACGGACACTTTTTATGAATAGAATCACTCGTGCATGCTCAGTGAGTTCATGGGCACTTTATCTTTCAATTAGATTTGAACTTTTTGTTTCACCGACTTATTTCCCGTCTTTTTATTGAACAACATCAATATCTTTTTTTTCAAACATTTCCAGTTAATTACTATTCACATCAGTACACTAAGGGATTAGACATTTAACTTCAATAGTGGGGGGTATTTTCTCCTAAAATACATATTTTGGTCCCAAATTATATGAGAAAAAAATTATTATGGTCAAGCAGATGACAAATTAATGTTTTGAATGATTCCTGATTTTCCAAATATCGTTAATAGTGCTCATTGGCGGATCCCAGGGGGGGGGGGGTCCGGGGGTTGGAACCCCCTTTTTTGTTGGCCGATCAATGCATTTGAATGGGAACATATAGTTGGAACCCCCCTTTTTAAAATGACTGGATCCGCCCCTGGTGCTAATTTAAACAAAAACATTTGGGTGATGGCGTTGAAAAGTAAATAGTTAATATACTCAAAAAAGAACATACCGCCCCCTTTATGAAGCAAAATATTTGGTCAATAAATGTTTTCTTAAATATATGGACATGAATAGTATTTTGGACAATGCTGAAAGTAAAGAAAGGATGATACTGACGTGAACATTTCAATAAAAAAATAAGACAGGAAATAAGTAAATAAAAATCAAATCTAATATCAAAAGATAAAATACCTATCAACTCACCAATGCACGATTGATCCTATAAACAAAAAGTGTTCATGTAATACACGTCCAAATAAGCAGCAAATCTAGAAGAAAATCATTCAACTTGTCATCAATTTTGGGCGGTAAGCTGCGATTGGATCATATGGTAACACGTGTTTAATCCCGATCAACACTTGCAGATCTAGAGACGAGCATGAATTTAAAAAAAAATCAAAGTATATTCCTGAATATATATAATATTAAGACAAAATCCATTTTTTTCATAAATATTTCATTCACTAATGAAGTAGGAAATTCATTCTTTTGATCGATACCTTTATATTGTTATCGAATTTATATCAGGGGCGGATCCATGTCTAAATCCAGAACAAAACAGGAGGGGGGTGGTCCAACTTTATGTCCCCATTTAAATGCATTGATCTTCAAAAAAAGGGTTGTTCCAACCCGCGGGACCCCCACCACTGCATATTAAATTCATGTATTTGACAACAAACGCGCGATTTTTACGATTTTTTTAAGGGGGAATGGCGGGATTTAATGGCTCATCCTGCATTTTTTCATCAAATATAAAGATCACAGCCTGTGTATTTTAAAATGAATTAGCCCCCCTCCCCCTCCCCGCTTTCCGTTTTATTCATAAAAATCAAACATTATCTTACTTAGCACTAAAATATTCCTTAATATATTACTTTTTTACGAAGTTGCATTTTAAAAAGTCTTAAATGTGTACAACATTTATATTTTACTTGAAATGGTTCTTTTTTTTTTTTTTATCAAATTATTAGATTCCTGATTTTTTTTCTTGAAAAAAAAATCTCGGTTGAAGGGAAATGAAAAAAAAAATGTGTTTATACTATAACTTACATTTATATTACTTCTTTATGGCTATCAAAGATTCTCAAATGTTTAGTCTTGCTTAACGTATTATTACTTGAAACGTCGTACAAGTCAGATAAAAAACAAAAGTAACAAAAGAAACAGGCCGGTAACAACCAGCCGAATAGTTTTTCTGCACTTGTAGTCAGGCCAAGGTCCTCGGCTATCGCCTCGGACCTTGACCTGACTACTCGTGCAGAAAAACTATCCGGCAACGGTTGTTACCGGCCTGTTTCTTTGTTACCTTTGTATTTTATCTAATACTGTCAAAATGTAGGTTTGGTTTGCTCGCAGTAACTTCGATACCCCATCCGTATTCCCGCCTATGAAATGCTCGTACAGTACTCACTAAAGACTTATATATAGATACTATCCAACCAGTTCTTCAAACTTGTTTTATAAACTTGTTCTACAAACCACAGTTACTAAAGATAGAAATAGATAAGGGAAAACCCTAAATATAACGGAATAGAAATAAATATATAGACATTATATTTGTATCCGAAAAATTGGATAAAAGGGAACGATGAAAAGAAGTGTAACTGACAAACGGACAGAAACATTGTGTATGATGTTGGTTTTTACTGCGTAGTAGGCGCTTGTTCAAGTAATCAATCAATAAACAATTTTAATTTTACATGTGGCATATCACGAGTCGATTTATATTGTTTATTTTTTTTTTTTAATTTCTTATGACATTTATAAATAGTATTATGTTCACATTGTCTTTATTGCTTTTATTTTAATGCTGACATTTCCACCATTACAACACTTGAATGGAATAAATGTCACACATCAAATCATACATCATACATGAATTATGTGATCAAAAATATTATAATGTACATTTTTGACGATAAATTAGTATTTTGAAAAATGGTACCACATATGTCAATGGAACACACAACAGACATTTCAAAATAAAAATAAAAAACAGACACGAAAGACTACGGAATAACATAATGCAGCTGTACTGTACACATTATCTCCATTTCAGTTAAAAACGTTTTTTTCAAAAGTAAAAAAATTCGTACCTTTAGTAGCATATATAACAACATAAAAAATTATTTTTCATTGTGTTCATATCTCGTCTCTATATACTTATAAATGCAAGATGTTGGATATAAACAAGCAGACATCAACACATCGAATCATATCAACAAAATTAAGACATTAAGATGTCAACAGGCAGTCTTCAATATATATATGCAAAACTTAAAACTGCACTTGGTCTAAAAAGGTTAATAAACTATCCAAAAAAAATCTGCATCAAGACTGAATTCTAAATATCACGATATCAACCTTTTTACCAAGATAAATATATATACTAAGTGATGTTCTAGATTTTGTTCCATGAACAGTGCCAATCTATATAATTATGTAAAGAATTGTGTTAAATACAATAGATGTAAATTATATACTTAGATCTCTTCAGATGAACAAACATCATCTAATCGTAGCCACGCGAGATCAATACGAGATACAATTATGTTAGTTATGGACAATTATTCTTGCCTGACTAAAACATCTGCCGGGCATTAGATTGCTTCTATCCGAGTTATATAGAAAAAAATCCATGCTTATTAGCTTTAGAATACCAATTATATGTTATCTCTGGACGCCTCTTTAAGTATAGGATTTATATAGGGGAAAACGGGATTACCTTTAATAACTTATCAACGGAATTGTCAAATTGATCGCTTTATTTGAAGAATGTTAAAAGGGACAATGTTTTAAATCATGAATCAATTTAAAAATATGCTAGATATATGATTGTATTTAAGATGTCGTTCGGTTGCTGTATCGTCTCAGAGTTTATCCAAAATCTTCTATTCAAATTACGCTGTTTGAACATTATTTAAATATTTTATATCAAGTCCTTTATATATATGCAGTATCATTTTTTGATTTATTGATGAAAAAATATAATAACATTTCAATATATACATGTAAATTATTTTCGAAGAGCATATTTGGGGATATTTAGAAGTCTTTATTTTTGCGTTTTGTCTTGTCTTGCATATTTTCTCCCTTACTGATCAAAGAGGTTAGGTCACACCACGGCCATAGTCATTTTTAAAAAGTATTCTTCTAAAAATTCAAAATATCACAGCCTATATGTATATTCTTTGAAAGTCTAACAATATGTCAACATTTTTGGATTTTATCATAACAGCTAGAGGACTTACAATTTGGACTGATTATTTTGGCTGATTTTTTGGCAAATGTTTAGTACTTATACCAAAGATGTTTAAGATCGACGTTTATAATCAATTCCATTGAACTTTTTAAAAGATTTGTATTTATTTCCAATTTAAGATATCTTGCTATTGCTAAATGCTGATCTATTGCGCAATATTGTGCATTACAAATTTCTTGTTATTGCGCAATACTGTGTCATTGTGCAATACTGTGCTTTTATGCAATACTGTGTTTTTGTGGAACTGTGCGCTTAAATATTTCTTGTTATTGTGCAATACTGTTCAGTTGAAAATTTCTTGCTTATTGTGCAATACTGTTCTATTTGGAAATACTGTTGAATTGAAAATTTCACCAATAAAAAATAATACCCCCCACCCCCTCATCATCTTTTGAACCGCCCATTGTAGAAAATGCCCTTAAACAAAATTTGCGATCGTATACAAACAATAGATCGTTATATAAATTTCAGTTTAATAAATCTACATTATACAATCAAAAAGTAATCAAAAATCATTATTTGGATATAGATATTATATTTTAGTTTGTTCCAGTCAAACTTGATGTGTTGACCAATACATATTATATTGTGATTGGTGTGACAAGCTGTAACATACTCCATCAACAGAGTGACTGACTTGTCTATTATAAATCGTAACAATTCAATTAACCCAAACCGATGACTACAGCTAGTTCTGATAATTAATAATTTACAATTAAAGAACGTTGTATCGGAATACAAAGTCTCTCCTTACCACGCATCGTACCAGCCATCGTAACACCAATCTAATGAAGCCTGGTAAACCATTGCTACAGTGAATACAAGAGTATACAGCCTCGTATTGATAATTCAGGGAAATAATTGTAATCAAATCACTAAAACATATCTGATTAGAACCGTAAAATAATCGATTTTCTACTGACACCTTTTCATTCATAGACTAATCCATCAGAGGTACCAGAATCTTAACCAAAATCTTCATACGAACAAACCATCAAAGACTAATGAATCAGAGATATTGAGAACCACCTCATGAAATGACCAATAACATTGATAAAAATACCGACGTTTTACTGATCAAAAGTTTACAACTACCGAACAATTTACCGCATAACAACTTTACTGTATAATATAAGTAGATAAATATGCCATCACAGCTACAGAACTCTACAACATTGACTCTATGGTATGGGACATCCTATACTATAAACAGGGCTTCTTTACTCAGTATGAAACCTATTTCTTAATATGTAGGTATCTTGGTTTTATCGTTTACGTGTAAGTGTTGTCGATTATCATCTTAAGTAGCCGATTTCGTAAAAAAATAAGCCAAGTAAAATGCACGATTTAATGATATGATAGATAACCGTAGTGGTGACAAGATTTCAGTTGTGATGAAAAAAAAACCAGTTTTATAAGGTACAATATCAATAATTCAAATACTTGACAACTGGTCAAAACAAAATGTAACAAGATGTTGCTCGGACGGACAAAGTGAATTCAATACAAGTATTATTATGAATCAACAATAACAAAATTACATTGGGTTTCTCATTTGTCACTATCTAGATAAAAGTCCAAAATTATATTCTAGCATGTACAACTGTACATTAGGACATAAATCTACTGTATCGTTATTGCTTGTCTACTCTATTTAGACAGAAAAAAATGTTATATATTAATAATCCCGCCTCTTGTTAATATCAATCCGAAGCACAGAGTAGTGTTGCTAACATGAGCGGCATTTGGTTACCTGGTGCCTGGTGGATGGTTGTCGCATTGGCATTCCGATCGCATCGTCGTTATATAGCTTGTTCCATAGACCTTTTACGGCTTCGTAGTTTTTATATGATAATGTATTATGTAAAACTTATATATGACTTTTACAATAGAAGATAAAATTATAAAATAAAAATGTATGTTTACAAAAATTTTAGACTCCAAGGCACACTCAAAAAAGGGAAATACACCATTAAGTTAACGCTCGAACTTTTCAAACAAGGGAACGAACGGATAACAACTAACATTTAGCCGACTTGGTACAGCCATTTACAAAAAAAAAAACCAAACTTGTAGTGTTATTTTGGAAGAAGAATTATGTTTTTCCCTGTTAGTTAAATGTTGTGTTTAAGAGTTTCTTGTACAGGTGATCACAATGACCTCATTGTGCTTATGTATAAACAAACTGAACAATAACATTTCTGAAATGAATATCAAAGTTCGATTGTAAAAAGCTGTAGGAAATGTCATCGTCATTGTAATATGTCACTTGGTAATAAAGGACCTCATAAAACACCTAGTCGATATAAACATTCTATCGATATCATCATTGAGAATTAACTTTTAAAACGAATGAAAAACAATAGAAATCATGAAAACAATACTTGGAACCCTCAAGAAATACGTTCACTATTCGATAATGTTGTTGTCAAAGAAGAGGGACGAAAGATACCAGAGGGTGCGTCAAACTCATAGATTGAAAATAAACTGACAACGCCATGGCTGAAAATAAAGACAAACAGAAAAATAATAGTACAGAAGACACAACATAGAAAACTAAAAATTAATTTGGTATCTTTGGTAACATTGTTTGAAATATTTGTTGTAATCTACTATCTATTGATATAAATATAAAAATGAAAAACATATGTATGCTGAATACGAAACACATATCTATGCTGTTTCGACATAAAGGCTACTAGCAAGTTATATCGGTAAGATTTTGTACAAAACGTATGATCAAGTAAAATACGAGACATACAAGAATAAAGGGCTGCGCTTTAGCGCATGATACACCCGTTGCTCTTTTAACTTGTCTTTTATGCTTTAAATGAATTTATATGATCAACTAGAAATATATATACAAATCAAAAGGGATGTTACATTAATATATTCACCAAAGTTTCATAAAATCCCCCTTTTTTAAGTATAAAAATTCATTACTTAAGAAAACGTAAAATCTAAAATTTATAAAAATGGAAAGGTTATGTCAATAGATATAAACAGTTTATCAAAGTTACATAAAATTTTGTGAAAGTGTTAGTTATTGTCCCAAATTGGAAAATCCCCCTTTTTTTAAGCATAAAAATTCATAACACGGAAATGTAAAATCTGAAATTTATAAAAATTGAAAGGGAGCTTACATCAATAGATATAAACAATTCACCAAAGTTTCATGGACATTGGTGAAAGCCTTTTTGAGTTATTGTCCGAAGTGTTGAAAATCACCCCTTTTTTTATGAATAAAGCCCCATAAATCCAAAACTTAAAATCTGAAATTTATAAAAATTGAAAGGGAGCTTACATCAATAGATAGAAACAATTCACCAAAGTTTCATGGACATTGGTGAAAGCCTTTTTGAGTTATTGTCCGAAGTGTTGAAAATCCCCCTTTTTTATGAATAAAGCCCCATAAATCCAAAACTTAAAATCTGAAATTTATAAAAATTGAAAGGGAGCTTACATCAATAGATATAAACAATTCACCAAAGTTTCATGGACATTGGTGAAAACCTTTTTGAGTTATTGTCCGAAGTGTTGAAAATCCCCCCTTTTTTATGAATAAAGCCCCATAAATCCAAAACTTAAAATCTGAAATTTATAAAAATTGAAAGGGAGCTTACATCAATAGATATAAACAATTCACCAAAGTTTCATGGACATTGGTGAAAGCCTTTTTGAGTTATTGTCCGAAGTGTTGAAAATCCCCCTTTTTTATGAATAAAGCCCCATAAATCCAAAACTTAAAATCTGAAATTAAAAAAAAAGACGAAAGGGAGCTTACGTCAATAGATATAAACAATTCACTTAAGTTTCATGGAAGTGTTTTTGAGTTATTGTCCGAAGTGTGGACGACGGACGGACAACGGTATACCATAATACGTCCCGTCTAAAAGACGACGGGCGTATAAAAAGTAAAATCACTTAAATACTGAACTTCGAGGAAAATTCAAAACGGAAAGTCCCTAATCAAATGGCAAAATCAATGATAAAACAAATCAAACGAATGGATAACAACTGTAATATTCCTGACTTGGTACAGGCATTTTTAAATGTAGAAAAGGGTGTATTGAACCTGGTTTTATAGCGCTAAACCTCTTACTTGTATGACAGTCGCATCAAATTCCGTTATATTTACAACGATGCACATCGGTTTTTAATGACTATCAAGGGTGAAAAAGTTTAACATTCTTTAGCACATGAGATCTTATTATCAGATTTTGACAGATCATAAGTAAACATGACACAAATTGTCCTTGAACACTTGACTATGATGACTCTTGCATCAAGATTAGCTATTTCTTATTGTGAGGTGCTTGTTTTATTACTATTATTATTGAAAACTGTGTACTTCAATTGCCAATGATATATTTTCTATTGAAATTAAATGTTATTTAGGAGTTAATATCGGTTATATTATCATTTAAGGATTATCATATGCATAGTCTTTTCTTGGCTCTTTACGCAAGTTCAAAGTACAATAGACAACACATAACATATAATCCGGAACAAAAAGGTCGAACTGATCATATGTGGCAAAGATTTGCGTGTGTCAACACGACAAAACTAAATAAAGTGACGCTTGTAAAAAACGAACTCCTATTAAAATACTAGGTGCTTATGTCTTTAATACCTATTAGTTTCTTATGACCTTTATTAGTTTCTTATGACCTTTATTAGTCTTTAAATCTAAATAATAAATCTTTTAATCTATTTTGTAATCAACTGACTTCACTTTTGTTTCATCTTATTCCATCTTAAGTTCTATGTTTTTTCAGTCGGTCCTGTTCGTGTTGTTAGTTACATTTATTATCTTGTACTTATTTTCGATTTAAGGGTTGAATAGTTTCAGTGTTACTTCTTCGTCTCTATATTACAAAATAATGCGATATGGTTCTATCTGTCTTACAAAGAAGATAAAACGTGTTGATTTTGTTAATTATTTCAGCGTCTTTGAACTTTATAATATACTCCATGAACAAAGCATCTGTATGCTATCATACTATGTAGTAAATTAGTTCTGACATGCAATCTGTCAAGGCTTCACTTAGTTTTTAGGTTTAAGTATGAAATATAATTAATGATTACTATCCTTGTTTTGCATGGTGACAGTTTATTGGTTGTTGACACTGCACACAGGTTGCATTCAGGAACTGGATACTTTCAAGTTTTAATTAGTTTAATGTAATTACCATGGCACATGAAAATCAGACTATGTCAAACATGTAAGTCGTTAATACAGTGGCATCACAATGGCTTTTGTACATATCTGTTAAAAATCTCCTTTTCGTTGTTTTATAAAAGTTTAAAATGAACGGAAATCTTGTATTAATATTTACTAGCTACATGAACCATTTAGCTAGCTACTTGCCTTAATTTTTATAACGCAAATTAACAACAAGGAGTTTGCAAAAATAATAAAAAACAAAATGGTTGTATGTGACATGAACAGATTTAGTTGTTACGCTTACAAATAACTTCAGACAAACGGGTTTCTTCCATAAATTTTTCTGACAAACCAGACACAGTTGTACTTAAGAGAGGTTTGGTAGCTTTTATTCACAAACAACGGTTATTCTACGCAAACGTACAATAAAAAAATCCTAAAATCTTGGAAATGAAAAATAAGTTAATGAATGATATATTTATTTACAATTAAGCGCAAAGAAAAGTTTTTTGTTTGAAAACAGATACAGTAAAAATCAAGGTCAGAAAATGACTGAAATCACTATAAACGGTTTAAAGACAGACTAACTTCATGTAGTCAATATATCACTAAAAAGTCGAGCAAAGAAAGTGCCACATAAAAACGGAGACGGACATTGTTGGTCTTGATTTGTGAGTAGTGCCTCCTTTTGCCGTGCTGCTCAGTTCATGTAAAAATCTAGACATAGGACACAGGAATATGTATAAATATGATCAAGGATAACGGCATTCTAGATACAATACATAGAACATAGCCGGGGCATTAGCTACACCGATGTATTCTTACTAGACTTGGTTCATTCGTGCTAGACTTGTTACCCATTTTAGTTTCAGTATGTACGACACGTGCTTTTGGAAATCCCCTTAAAAGTCAGTTTATCAAAACAAAACATAACAGATAAAAATAATCATCTGTCAACGTTGCATCTTCAAGTCTTAGTTTTAGTACAATGAATACAGTTATACAAAGACATGACAGACATTAAAAATAAATATAAAAATAATTGTCTACTCACCATCTTCAGATGTGTTGTATATAATCCATTTCTTACTGGCGACACTAACACTCAAAATTATTATACTTAAAATCACAAAAAATAAGGAGAAGTATCTGGAGCGCCTAAAAACTTTATGTTTCCAAAAACTTGATAATATTTTCCATTCCCGCGCATTAAGGTAGATGTCGCTATGACTAGAAAGATGCCTTTTATTTTTCTTAGTTTTTTCAATGGCATGATAGGTTTGATACTGTCTTTGTCTGTGACGCCTGATGTAGTTAATATCATCCTCAGAAATATAATTTGCTGTCAGGTCAGGATGCACAAATTGTGTGATAAGTTCTTGTCTTGCCTTTTTGATTGGAGTTGTTGCACGTTCACGTTCAATAGGTTCATTCTCCGGCACCTCAAGTTTTCTTTGAAATGATTCTCGTCTTGCTCGACCCCATTTCATCCAAGCTGAATCAAAATCATTTCCTAATTTATATTTGCAAGATCCGGAACGTGAACGAAATGATCCTCGGGATGTATGACTTTTAATTGAGCCTTTCGATCCTTTTCGTGTCCACTCATAATTTTCATCGTCGATGCCTAATTTGTGACTTCGAGACCTAGGTCTACGAGGTCGATAGCTCTCTGGTTGGCTCTGATTGTGGCTTGAATTGTCATCAACACTATTTAGAACAGGATTGTGGTTCCTTTCGTTATTTCTCCTTGGTCTATAACTTTCCTTCTGTCTCGTATTAAAACTGTTTGTTTGTGTACTTCGTGACTGATCAAATAAATCATCAAAATTAGGTCCATCCGAAAACATTGTTTTCATTTCCGTATCCGGACTAATTTCCTTTTTTGTTTCCGGATTTGATTTAGACACTAGATTTTTCTGTTCTTTTGGCACTACCATGGCATGTTTGTATCGAGCTAAATGCCCATGATCACATTTATGGTCATTAAAACTTTGATTACTGTGAATACTTTCTCGAGAAGAAAATTCAGATGCACCTAGTCCACTTGTTTCTGTTGAACTTTGTTGATGGATTCTTTGTAAACTTGGTGACTTATCAACACATCCTCCACTGTCCGGAGAAAGATAGTGCCGACCATTGTTCCCGCCGCCCGGATTACCAGTTTGTTCCTGACCTGAGTTAGGCATTATAGTCGATATTACTACAGAGTTGGGTTAATGTTTATTATTTAATTACTACCATAGTTCCCAAGTGGTATTCTTTACAACTCGGAGAAAGTTTTTATTACAATAGACATATGTAATCTGACAATTATTGCAGTTTTTCATATTTATATTTTTAATTTTCTTTTACTTTTTTCCGATGAGATACAATATTTACCTTGTTGCAACCTTCTTAAGGTACAAAGTAATTACATATTCCAATTGTTCAATAACTGTATTTGTTTTCTATCGCTTTTCCATTTAAACATGAATACTCCATATTTTACATCGAAAAATCTATATTAGAAAAAATGTTAAAACCATTAGATCTATAAATTCCATCAATATATCGCAGCATCTATTTCCATTAGAAAACTACCTATGTTTCAGGTAAATACAGGTAAGTGCTGAGAAGATTTATCCAATTATCTGATATGCTGTCACCATCTGAATCAAGCGACAATACTGAATCAGTAATAGATATACGAATGTCGTCTCCATTGTAGTTCGGTATTGACAGATTTGGAAAGAATATACAGCGATAAAATGAAACATGCGTTATTAGGCGTCGCACAATTGATACTGACGAATGACAGAGATTTTACATTGAATTCACAATTCGTAATAAAAGCTTGTATATAAAACAAAAATTAACAGACAATTAGATTTGGATCAATACGAGATGTGATAATGACAATTATCATAATAATTAGAGATTTATAAATAATATATGATAGACAAATACAGTGCAAATTATTCAGTAAGTTTGTATAAAGATATAAGGAATGGCAGACAAATTTATTTGAACTCCGTCTCTTTTTTGGCTGAAGTAATAAATCACACTAAACGCATACCCTGTAATTGAGGAAAAAAGTGTAACAGAGGAAATTAATAATTCAAATCTACTCTATACCATTACAAACTATACAATAGTGCATAGATAAACTAGGAGTTGTGTTATTGCTCCATTAAAACATCTTTATACGGGAGATATATCGATTATTTTGACTGGGTTCTAGTTGATGTATATGTAACAGATGTGAGGCTCTATAAAGGATACAGAAATAGAAATAGTTTTTAATATATATGAAAATATTGTTTCTTTAATCTTTTAAAATTGTAACACGGTGATGACTGTCATATCCATATTTTGACTATTTAATTTATTATGTCTGTTTAATTCACGCGTCATTGTAAATATAACAGAATTTGAAACTGTTGTACAAAGTGAGAGGTTTAGCGCTATAAAACCAGGTTCAATTCACCAGTTTCTACATTTTAAAATGCCTCCCTGTACCAAGTCAGGAGTATGACAGTCAGGAGTATGTCCATTCGTTTTTTATTTGTTTTGTCATTTGATTTTGCAACGTGATTAGGATTTTCCGATTTGAATTGAGTATTTTTGTTATTTTACTTATTTTTTTTTATATATCTATCTTGATAAATACAATGTATGTATCTGAATTATCCTCAAACGTAGATCAGCTCCAATTCACAATTGTAAAGGTTATACATTTTTGTCTTATAACGTATGACGGCATTACTACTACTGCACTAATATAACAAGTTTGTTTTTATCTACTACCTACTAAAAAAGAATATTAAGTTCCAAAAAGGGCCCCTAATGAACGTTTTACTGGACACTATCATCAATACAACGAGTGTTAAATCTATTTATATTTGATAAATGAAGTGATGCAGATTTCGTTAGTTAATATTTTGGGCAGATCAAGTCTAGCTGTCAAATACACAACTCGAGCTTTATATATTCCTTTTAAGCCATTGATAACATGTATCGATGTTAACTTGAACACATTTAACTGCATCTATTTTCTAAATGTTTCTGTTTAAGATGTACTAAGTTTGGCGTAAATCCAGAACATTTTACCAACTATTATTTTTTCAATCAACAAACAAATTAAGATATTTGATTGAAGACTGTCGATCACGAAGTTACTGTTATTAGAAAAGCGCATGCAAATGTTAGTAGGTTAAACTGGGTTTATGAGATCCCAACTTTTATCTTTTAAATTTGATCAGTGAATTGACAACAGCATAACAGAATAAAATAATAAAAGTACCCTAATAACACTTAATTGTAAAAACCACGATAAGATTTCAAAAATGCATTACACAATATATCGACGACATTGAGTAAAACAGTTTTGAACAAATAAAAATGAACGAGAACTACCGAGCTCATACGCTATAAGACTACAGCAATGCTATTATTGTAACTGTCACTCTCAGAAGCCTCCCCTCCCAGTCCACACCTACAAACATAATACCAAATCAATTTAAATTGTTGGCAGTATACATAACGTACGAACACTTTAAGAAGTACATGAAACATTACATCTGAAAAGGGGCGGTCAAGCGGCCAGAAAATATTGCATTACCAAATGAGAAATCAACAGTGGTGTTTTTTCATTTTCAATTTTCCTACACCTCACAAATTGTACTAAATTACATAAGACTGGTTATTCCTAAACTGTATTTCTTTGGGTTCGATTTCTGTAGTAAATTACAAAATGTTACTTACAATGTAAGTATTTTTAAATAACAAACACTTAAAACGAGTAATTGCAGTGGCATTCGGTTGAATAGCATGTATGTTGCATTCAATTACCAAGCTACCCAAACAAAAACACTCTTTAAAAAAGCGGAAAATGAACTAAAATTTCGTTTATAATACAGACTATTGGTTTCAGTTAAGTTTGATGAACAACTGGACAAAGAGGATGTGAAATTGGGAAGTGAATCCTGATGCGTATTTTATTTTTGTTTTTGGTTACATGTTTTACGACATTTTTATCTATGTTGATGGTTAATATTGGTCAGTATTATCAGTTTTAAAACGGCTCTGTTATTATATCGTTCAACCAGGTAAGTCGTCCTTTGTTATTCCGATTGTAGGTACGAATAGAAAACGCAGCAAAACATACCCCACAGGAGCATGTAAATAAATAGATAATACTTCAACAAAAAAGCTATAATGGGCTATGTCAATTTTCCCGAGGATGATGGTTGGAAGACAACAGTAGTATACCGCTGTTCAAAACTCATAAATCCATGGACAAAAAACAAAATCGGGGTAACAAACTAAAACTGAGGGAAACGCATTAAATATAAGAGGAGAACAACGACACAACATTAAAATGTCACACACACACACACACAGACAGAGAGAAACGGACTAAGCATTAGATAAAATCCTATCGGGAATAACAAATATAACATCAAAACCAAATACATGAATTTGGGATAGATAAGTACCGTGACACGTCTTATAGTAATGTGAATTCACACTATAAAATAAGAGAAAACAAACAACACAACGGAAACACAACATTAAAATGCAACACACACAGAAACGAACTATAATAAAACATAAACGCAGTCTTTACAACTAACTGCTGTCATTATAATTTGACACTTGTCATCGACAACTTAACTATACATGTTATAAGTCTAAAAGGAACAATTAGGAATAATGAAAGCAATATTCAACATAATATTGGACTAGGACAAAATGCAAGCAACGATAAACAAAAACCAAATTAGGACAATAGGCAAGCAACAATAAATACTAACCCAGTCACGTTCTAAAGCAAGCAACAATCTATCAACATAAATCAGGAAATTATCCTATTACAAAAGGCAAGCAAGGTATTGGAACCCAGTGACGACATACAGCTAATGTAAATGAATCAACTATAATTCGGCAAGCAACAACCCATCGAAACTAAATCAGATATATCTAATGGCGACTCCAGTTTAACCAGTCATAACTGAAAACAAATGGTGATTTTTTAATGGATGATATGAATTTTAATATGATAGATGACACTTAGAATAAAAGAATTTAAAATATTCCTGTTGCATCGTTTGTCTTAAGAATTTGATATGGACAGAAATCTTTTTACTAAATATTCTTAATCAAGTATTAAAATGTTTTTTGAAAGAATCAAAGGAAACCTTATAATCAACAATCAAATATGTCAATATAAAAAAGGAAAATACTTCCAAACGCAAATATCACACCTGAGCAAAAAGCTTAAATAGCTTGACTGCTATACCTCTACTTTTGACATTTTTACCTATTATTGTTTTGATCATATATTGTTGTCAATAAATGGAAACTAATAATACGACTGGCATAACAGTGAGAGGTTTAGCTAGCTATGAAACAAAGTAAAGTCCCCCATTTTCTACATACGAAAATGTTTATAGCCTAGTTAGGAATATGACAGTTGTAATTCATTTGTTTCATGTATTTTGACCTTTTGATTTTGCTATTTGATTATGGACTTTCCGTTTTGAAATTTCTTATGATTTTTTTTTTACTTACTTCTAATTATGTCAACTCATTCGAGCCGTGGTGGCCAATCGGCTTAACAAAGAAGTTCTACTGTTGAATACTGTTTCACTAGCATGACAACAGCGCGGTTTTGACTTCAAGCCCCGGATGTGGAAGTTACATTCCACTCCAATCATAATTGAATAGGATAATCAGTTTCCCTGCAGAAGTCAGGTGGTTCTTGACGGCAATCCAACCCCCTCCACCAATGACAAGTTACAAAATATACATTGTTTTAAAAGAGTTGTTAAAAAATGCATGGTAAAATCGAAAGGCCCGTTTATCGTACTAGATTATAAAATCTGTGTACCCTATACCCAAACTAATAATTGCAATGGTTGAAAGGATATCAATGTGACATTTAAAAATCAAGTGGCAGAAACAATTATCTCATCTGAAAATGGCGGAAAAAATGAACGTAATTGATTTATATTACAGACTATTGGCTTCAGTAAAGTTTGATGAACTACAGGACACATACGATGTCACTTGGGATAGTAAATCCTGAGCCGTATTCTATTATATCTTGCCTTCATAATTATATATAACGACATTTTATCCGTGCAAATGTCGACATAACAGCTATTTTCACATCCCTATGGGTTAGTTAAGGCTTATACCAAAATTCGGTTAAACTTGTATTTACACTTTGATCCCGATTTCAGAAAAAAAAAACTTGGAGATGTTTTTCTTTTAAAGTAGATGTGTTTCCCTTGGTTTTGGTTTGTGACTGCATTTGTTTCAGAAGCATCCATAAAATAAAACCGAATCCGGACATTAAACAAGCGACAATCCAACAAACCCAATTAAGACTTTTCGCAAGCAACAATCAATTAAACAGAATCAAGACAGTAACAATCGTTCAAATCTTAATGAGAGCAGAAAGCCATCGAGAATCCACCAAAACCTAATCATTAGATACTAGTATAGGAAGATGTGGTATGAGTGCCAATGTGACAACTCTCCCTCCAAATCACAATTCAAAATTAAATCATTAAAAGTCAAGGTACGATCTTCAACACGGAGCCTTGTCTTGTCTCGCATCGAACAGCAGGCTATAAAGGGCATCAAAAAAAAAAAAAAAAAAAAAAAAAAAAACACAACAAACTAGTGTAAAACTATTCAAACGGAAAAACCAACTGTCCAATGATTATGAACTTGGCGATTAGATTTTCCTCTAAGTTCAGTATTTTTGTGAATTTACTTTTTATCTATATAAATATCGAGAAATAAGAAACGCTTATGAACCACATCAACTACAGTACTTTAGTCCACCAAAACCCCACAAGACATAATCCAACAAAACCCCACAAGACATAATCCATCAAACCCCACAAGACATAATCCATCAAACCCCACAAGACATAATCCACCAAAACCCCACAAGACATAATCCAACAAAACCCCACAAGACATAATCAACCAAAACCCCACAAGACATAATCCATCAAAACCCCACAAGACATAATCCATCAAACCCCACAAGACATAATCCATCAAACCCCACAAGACGTATTCCATCAAAACCCCACAAGACATAATCCATCAAAATCCCACAAGACATAGTCCATCAAAACCCCACAAAACATAGTCCATCAAAACCCCACAAGATGTATTCCATCAAAACCCCACAAAACATAATCCATCAAACCCCACAAGACGTATTCCACCAAAACCCTACAAGACATGATCCATCAAAACCCCACAAGACATAATCCATCAAAACCCCACAAGACATAATTCATCAAACCCCACAAGACGTATTCCACCAAAACCCCACAAGACATAGTCCATCAAAACCCCACAAGACATAATCCATCAAAACCCCACAAGACATAATCCATGAAACCCCACAAGACGTATTCCATCAAAACCCCACAAGACATAATCCATCAAAACCCCACAAAACATAATCCATCAAAACCCCACAAAACATAATCCATCAAACCCCACAAGACATAATCCATCAGAACCCCACAAGACATAATCCATCAAAACCCCACAAGACATAATCCATCAAACCCCACAAGACGTATTCCATCAAAACCCCACAAGACATAATCCATCAAAACCCCACAAGACATAATCCATCAAACCCCACAAGACATAATCCATCAAACCCCACAAGACGTATTCCATCAAAACCCCACAAAACATAATCCATCAGAACCCCACAAGACATAATCCATCAAACCCCACAAGACATAATCCATCAGAACCCCACAAGACATAATCCATCAAACCCCACAAGATATAATCCTCCAAAACCCCACACGACATAATCCACCAAAACCCCACACGACATAATCCACCAAAACCCCACAAGACATAATCCATCAAAAGAAAATCATGGCATATGACTAGTAATAATCCATCAAAACACAATCAGGATATAGGATCAGCAACGGTCGATTATTAGCCAATCAGGATATAAGACATAAGGCCAGCAACAATAAATCAAAACCGAAATAGGATATAGGACCACCCACGATCAATCAAAACCAAATCAGGATATAAGGTTAGCAATAATCCATCAAATCCAAATCAGGGCGGAGGACCAGCAACAATCCATCGGAACCCATTCAGGAAAAAAGGCATACAGTCGTCCATACAAAAACCTTCATTAGGACACTCAAGGCCATAAATCATCAACAAACTTCAATCAGGTCACAGGACTAGTAACCATCAATCAAAACACTGTCAGGAGTTCAGTACAGAAACCATCAATCAAAACAATATCAGGACAGAAGGCAAGCAAAAATCAAAATTCAGTCATAGCATTTGATGAGCAACAATTCACCAACATTCAAGTAATACAGCTAAACATGAATACCAACAACTTTATTTTTATTGTTATATTTGAGTTGCATGTTATTGTATAAAAAGTAAAATCACAAAAATACTGAACTCGGAATAAAATTCAAAACTGAAAGTCCTTAATCAAATTGAAAAATCAAAAGCTCAAACACATCAAACGAATTAATAGCAACTGCCATTATCCTGACTTGGTACAGGCATTTGTTATACATGTAGAAAATGGTTGATCGAACCTAGTTTTATTGCGCTAAACCTCTCACTTGTACAAAAGTCGCATGGACTCCCATTATATTGACAAGATGCGTGAACAAAACGCACATAATGGGTAATAAGAATGTGTCCATAGTACACGGATAAAGCTCGTATCATAGAGAACATGTGTACTAAGTTACGAACGAACGGGCGGACGGACGCACAGACCAGAAAACATAATGCCCCTCTTCTATCGTAAGTGAGGCATACAAAAGTCAAAATTAGGGGTACAGCTAAAAATTGAGAAATGAAATGGGAAATGTGTCAAAGCGACAAGAACACGACCATAGAGCAGACTACAGCCGATGGCAACCAATGGATCTTCAATGTAGCGAGAAACTCCAGAACCAGTAGGGGTCCTTCAGCTGGCCCCTTAAAAAATATGCATACTAGTACAGTGATAATAGACGTCATAATACAGTCAACATTTTGTAATTTTAATCTTAATAATAACCAACAAATATACACATATAACAAAAAGTCATAAATCAAAGGAGTTGGTGCAGTAAAACCCCTTTTTGGCCACAAAATATAGCAGTTTTACATAATTGTGAAAATGTAATCTTTCGGCTATTTATTGGAAAGTAGAATCCTTCTGCTATATAAATATGGGCTGTTTTTGACAAAACAATGCACCTATATCGAGTTCCAGCATCATTAAGTCATGCTAAATTACTGGAATCTTCACAATTGTAGCATTTTAATTAAATTTCAGACGGTTTTTGTCTTAAATGAAAGTGGCCGCATTCGTGTTCATTCATAATATTGAAATGTAAGTTGTATTTGAAGATAATACATAACATATATAAAGGTTGAGGATGAACACGGATGCGGCCACTTTCATTTTTGTCAAAAACCATCTGAAAAGTGACGTTTTGGCATACTTAATAGATTTTTCATATTTAAGCTTCAATCGGAGCGTTTTTAATGACTAAATCAGTTAAAATCTTTCACATAAACTTATCGAATCAATTGAAATAGACACTCAAGGGCTTAAAAAGTGTCCTTAATCTTTTGTCAGATAAACCTGAAATTTGAGGCCAAAGTCGGCCCTTACCAGAACTACTCCTTTTACAACCTCACTCATTGCTTTCCTTTTTTGTATTTCATATATGTAAAACATACATTATTAAATAATTTTTCTGAAAAAGACAAGAAAATGTGGTATGATTGACAATGCAACAACTTTCCCCAGAGACCAAATGACGTAGAAATTATTCTCCGACTCTTATGTGTTTCAGGCGCTTTTATATGTTAAGTTTATTGCCTTTTTATATTTAAATATATGGATTCTCAATACTTGGTTCCGGGCTCTATAATATATTGTGAAATACGCATGTAGTCCATCAAATTTAAACTTGATATTTTGTAATTATGATTTAAAGACAAAAAACACGTGAAACAAAATTAAATGCAGTACATCCATATTTCGTGAAAAGGTATAATTATGGGAACATCATTTAATCGCAAAACACCTGTAGGGTTGAAAATAATGTAAACAAATATTGTCACATTTTTCCCGGCTAATTAACAAGTCCTGTGTTGAGGGATGGGGTAGTGGAATTATTCAAATATGGATCATTTGCATTTTAATATGCTACACACTATGAGCCCAATTTAATAGGATAACGAAACTTTTGTCTTCTGAATTTGACCAGAAAAATATTTATTTTACTCGAAACCCTCAAACAACTCTTTATATGTTCTTTGATTAAACAAAAAAATTAATGAGGAGGGATATGTTATTTTCAAATGATGTTCGCAACCTAATTGGTGCATATAAAATGTATCATAAAAAGTTTTTTAATTTGATGGAAATAGTTTTTTGTAGATTTGCATGATGACCTATACACTAATGAACACTGCATGTGAACCTTATAAATAATAAACAAACATGCTTCATTGAAAAGGAAAAAAATGACATCACAAAAAATACCATACATGAAAAAATGCCTCAAATCTGCAATATTTGTATGGTAAGTAAATTGTAACAATCAAAAAATTACCTATACCAGCAAGACCCCAGGCTGTTACACAAAAGAAAATTTTGTAACAAAACTTCTCTACCAGATAAAATATACAATATAAAAGAGAAAAAAAATAACCACACTAAAGGAGACTAAAAAACATTTAACAAATATAGTCAAAATGTAGACCTAAACATTGGTGACAACTTACAAAAAGGTCCTATCACCCCCAAAATATTAAGTTACTCATACATCAATTTCAAAATGAACTTATTTAAATCATAATCGATACGTATAAATTAAGGTAAATTAAGGGAGGGGGGAAAAATGAGAAAAAGAAAAAAAAAAGGTAAATTAAGGTGATACCCAACACCTTGACTAAAATTAATTTGTGTCGTTTAATTTTCATAAAATTTTTACAAAGTATTTACTTTTACACTTTGACAAAAATATAAAAATTTCAAAAAATTTGAACCAAGCATTTTATCAGAAAAATTACACTGGTTATATAGCAGTTTGACAAACACTAATTTTGATCATTGAAAAGTTTAATATTCCCTAAACAACACAACGTCATTAAAACGTTTAGCTGATTTTACAGAGTTATCTCCCTGTAGTTTTAGGTACCACCTTAATAGGAAAACACAAATATCAATACGGCGTCTATAGTATATCGCCAAGCATAATAATTTGTTATTTTCACTACCCCATCTTCCTCTATCTTTACACATTTATTTTTACCTCCTATAAATTTCTAGGAATATCATTGGTTACAAACTACCGTATGGACACAAAATGAATGCAGAAAACTAATTCAAAGTTGGTATTGATAGAACTTGTTTTTGTATAGACCGACGGCAGTTCTTTCTGTCGACGACTTGGACATTTTTGATAGGCCACTATTCTCCAAATCGTTACACAATTAATGTGCTAGTGACCTAATACGATAAATATGGGATCAGTAAATTCCATATGAGGTTCAACTTCGCTCTCACCCCATATTTGCTTGAACCAAATATGGAATTTCTAACTCCTTATATACCGTATAAGATCACTAACACACAGTGTAACTAATAGTGTCCTTCAAGGTACATATAGTCATACAGTTAAATCATGGTTAGAAAAGAAATGAATAAATGTTTGTCTGCAGAAGATGTGTGAAACCAAACACTTCCTTCTATAATCAATACCTACAACACAGTGTAATATAGTGAACAATACGACCAAGTATGTCCATCAGCAAATCTAAGACGCTAATGAAATTGTTGATGTTTTTCTTAAGAAAAATAAGTGAAACCTTATTTATTGGTTGCTTAATCGAAAAAAAAGCAAGCCAGGAAATAATAAACAGAGAAATAGGTCAGCTATCAAAACTAAACCAACATTTATATTTTAATGTAAGAAATGCAAAAAAAAAAGAAGGAAACATGCCCGCCACATTCTGTATACATGTATGTGCCTGTCCCAAGTCAGCAGCCTGTAATTCAGTTGTCATTTGTTTATGTGTGACATATTTGTTTTCCGTTTTTTTTTTTACATAAATGAGGCCGTTTGTTTTTTCGTTTGAATTGTTTAGCATTGTCATTTCGGGGCCTTTTATAGCTTACTACGCGATATGGGCTTTACTAATTCTGGAAGGCCGTACGGTGACCTATAGTTGTTAATTTCTGTGTCATTTTGGTCTCTTGTGATGAGTTATCTCATTGGTAATCATACCAAATCTTCTTTTTGTATATGCCATCTGTCCATACTTACAAGATAATAATAAGGAAATGTGATGTGATTACCTATAGGATAACTATTCCTCAAAATTAATATGAAGGGGATGTAAGCAAGTATAGACAACCGTACCCTTTTAACAATGAGAGGGAAAATACCATAAAGTCGACTTAAAAAATATTGTTTTATCGTAACATCGAAAGAAAAATATTTCGTGTCTATTTGGGGTACCGTAAGTAGAGTATTTTGAATATCTATTGAACAAGACGGTATTTATGATTATTTTGCAGTGTGAAAAGCTACATACGGACCCCTTATAAGTTGTTGCAAGCACCGAGTTAAACGCCCGATTAAGATTGTACATGTCGCCTTATTTAATAGAGGTCAATGAATTTACCTCTTTGGCTTGTGTTGTACCTGAATAAGGAGAGTCTAGGAATGACCATAAAAAGACGTCACGTGGTGTAATCAAATTTATCTAAGGTCAACTTTGCGCGAGGCGTTGAAACCTTATTTCGCAATAATTTATACATTCATTAGCTTGAATGAGAACATATAAATAACTTGAAATAAGCGTCCATCGTTAGCATTCTGTAGTGACGGCGTTTTCTAACATCACTATGTTTAGTATATTCTCGTTTCTTGTTTTTATATATAATAAACCGTTGATTTTCCCGTTTGAATGGTTTTACACTAGTAATTTATGAGGCCCTTTATAGCTTTCTGTTCGGTGTGAGCAAAGCTATTAAGACTCCGTGTTGAAGGCCGTACCTTCACCTATAATGGTTTACTTTTATAAATTGTTACTTGGATAGAGAGTTGTCTCATTGGAATTGTCTCATAAAGTATATTAATATTCAGAATATATATCTCTTCATTGAGGTATGGAGACGTGGTACGATTTCCAATTTGCTAATGAGACAACTATCCATCAACGTTAAATTTAAGTGGATGTAAGCAATTATAGGCAACCACATGTTTACCCTCTTTTAATTTGAGATATGTACGTTGTTGAAATGAATAGAGAGAGAACTGACTCCCGACATTACCTATAATATAATTCTGGTATTCACTATGGCTACTACAAAGTGGAGATGCTTAGAGTTACTATGAAAAATATCAATTATGTTCAACCGGTGCTTGGAACCGTCTTAAACTTGCACTGAAATGAGAGTTTGTTTTTGCTCAGTGTTGAAGGCATCACTATGACTATTTGTTTGCCTTTTGTGCTTTTAACTGTGCATATACTGGTTTTGTGTTATGGATGGTTATCCAATATCCTGTTTAATATTATTCAAACAACTATGATTTGTTTCGTTGTGTTGCAGTCTCCATGGCCTACATCCTACCAAAATATGTATATATCTTAAAAGAAGCTACATAATATAGACCCACAACAGGATGTTAAAACACATACGTATTTTGGAATCAATTAAAACACATTAAGTGGACGATAGATCTAATTCTCTTGCTGTTTGATTGCATAAAATTTCCAATTTATTTTTTTGCAGTTGTAAATTGAATATGAATAATAGATATAATATATTGATCAGTATGGATAACTTGTAGTGTAACATTATCAATTTACAATGAATAAAGTACCTTTTTATTTTCCTCCAAGACATATATGTACCGATTATATTGAAACCAGAACAAACTTTGTTTGTATGGGTTCGTTGTATTATAAATAATTTCCGGATATGCAATCTGAAACCCGTGGATGCTCAAATGTCCGATGGCTATCATCTATATATTGTTGCAGACAATTGATCTTTCAGATAAAATATTTTTGTTTAGAATTCATCATTATTCATTTCCTGATAATATAACCCTGGTGATATATAAACAAAGACATTCTTTAAAGCGATTTACAATCATGAATGATAATCCTGAACCCTTAGTGAACTTTGACTGTGGCTACAACATTTGAATAACTTATTGTTTATACATTCGTCAAAATGTTATTCTCAAATAAATTTTGCTTCTTCGATATTTTATTGCAAGCAGTCACAAAAGATCGTCGTCGAGTCTCAAATTTGAGTTCAATCGTCAAACCTGCATGCCGCCACTCCAAGTTAATCCGATCTTGTCGAAAATAAATAGGTAGATGTGATATGACAGCTAATGAGCCAACTATGTACATAGGCAAAATGTGTAAAAAGTTAACAATTATAGGTAAAAGTTCTGCCTTCAAACACTGACCCATGGCTAAAACCGCATGCGAAGTCTGTTTCCGCTAGCTAAAATTCCCATATCGATGGCCTCTTTTCCAGACTTGTTCCA
The DNA here is from genome assembly GCA_037788925.1 of Mytilus galloprovincialis. Lineage (NCBI taxonomy): Eukaryota > Metazoa > Mollusca > Bivalvia > Mytilida > Mytilidae > Mytilus > Mytilus galloprovincialis. The sequence goes on along the minus strand of CM075342.1, from coordinate 72,357,920 downwards.
GTAACAGCTTTTGCAAACAACCTGATTAAGATGTGATACAAGATCCTAACATCAAGACTAGGATACAAGATACTTACATCAAGATTAGGATACAAGATCCTTACATCAAGACTAGGATACAAGATACTTACATCAAGACTAGTATAAATTGTGATGCAAGATACATCAATTCTAGGATACAAGATACATACTTACATCAAGACTATGATACAAGATACTTACATCAAGACTAGTATAAATTGTGATACAAGATACTTACATCAAGACTAGTATAAATTGTGATACAAGATACTTACATCAAGACTTGTATAAATTGTACTTTACAGATACCTGGTTTGACCTCGCGATTTTAAAATATATTCATATGTAATAAATTCAACTTCTGTTTGACGATTATCATATTCAAACCTCGATTTTTGACCATCATATCGGACTTCGATTTGAGACGAACGCCGATTAGAGGTCATGATCAGGCGTAAATCAGAGTGTAACTTATATACATGTATAACAGAGTTGTGTCTACGAGTAAAGATCGAGAGTAGGTTATAAACTGTGACATGAAAGTACAATGTACACATGCTTAAAAGCTTTCTCATAAGTATAAAAGTAGTTTCTGTGAACGTTGGAAATAGCACTAAAAAGGTACACAAACACTGGTCATTGTTGTTATAATGTTGACCAAAGTAATCGGTCATTGCTGTGTTATGATAGAAAATTACAAATATCTCTGCAAAGTTATGAATTCTCCTCGAGACGGTTGTAATAACACAGTTACTAATCCTGAAAAAGTTATGAAATATTAATTATATTCGCGCTGTTTTCCCTATAACTGCCACGACTATACTACCTTTATCAATAACCGTGCGTTTACTGCGGGCAATAGGGGCATATTTTATTGACAATTTACTTAATGAAATAATACAAAGAAAAAATCAATAATGCGTTAATTATTTAGTATATCTTCCTGAAGATATACTTTTCTATGCACTCATGAATATTTCTAACTCAATATTTACATTACATTTAAACACAGAAAAAGGCTGCGTAGAACGGTACAAGCATGCCATTTTATGACATCTTATAAATTCTACAAATCGTCAATCAAAAACTCGCTGCAACAGACTGTTTAATTTCATCATTCAGAAAAAAGGAAGATGTTGTATGATTGCCAATTAGCTTAAACAGTCATCCGTCTAAGACCAAATCAAGGGATAAAAACAACTACATGTACAGGGTATCGTTACACCTTCAACAATAAGCATAAGCAGATAAACCGTACCGCTTGCCGAAGTCAATTTCTTTTTTAAGAAATTCTCAATAATTTAATCTAGTTTAGAGGTATCCTATTGCAAATATCCCAGCGGTGGTTAGATATGAACACAATTAAGCTCATACAAAAAAATAAATGACAATTACACAAGCTATCAACTAATGAAAATCCAGGATTAATTAATTTGAAAGCTAATATAATTTAAAAAAAATATATAAAGAGAGTCCACTGAAAATAAACCCATCTAAAACCACATGACTTAAGGCACATGGTTTACAGGATCCGTCGCGTATTTCGAGTTAACTTTATAAACGTCCTTTTTATTATCTTTTAAATGTTTAATTCAAAAAATTATTTTCTGAATGATTTACCCGACGCTGGGAAGCTTTTTCAGAATTGCTGCTAAATAAAATATAGGCATAGCTAGAATGATAACAGTGAATGTTCTTTCCAGCAATTAGTTTCTGTGTTTATGACAGTTCATGAAATATTTGTGAAGTAATAAGTTCTATATTGCATATTTCCAGTAACAGTTTACAGCTATTTACTTTGTATCATTTTTGTTAATTTTCCAAATTGTCAGCTGTTGTGTAATATATAACCTTATTCATAATGTTAGAATTATTATATAATATTACAATTTTATATTTATAATCGCACAAGTGTATTGTGAATCATACATATCCATTTCGTTTTAAATTATTTTAATTTCCGGAATAAACTCCGTATAATCGTTATGGTCCGTATTCTGTCTACTTAAATTTGGGCATAGTGGCCTGCAGATTAGGAATCACGTGCGAGTACGGATCATATAGGTTTATTCAATGTGTGATCTAACATTCATACACGACACGTAAGTACTTATTTCTTCTTTTTACTAATATTTAGCGATATATGATAGTTTTGTTGAACTAGATTAAAACTAGATGTTAACATTTTACCAATTGAAGGTCAGATTCAAAAGACAATTGGAAACCAGAATTTACATGATATGTGCACATGCTGATATTCAAATTACTGTTAAAATTTCAAGGTTGATAGCTTGACTCTTTGATGAACTGTGACAGAGCTAAAATGTTTAATTCTTTTTGCGTGCAAAATACTAGTATTATTGAAATACTTGTCACTGGACATTAATAAACAAAAATCATTCAACCCCGCGGTGGATTAAGGGGACTGACTGTAAGACTTAGTAAACTAAGAACCCACGATCCACTACAAGCGCAAGTGGGAAATAGGGGTTGGCTAATTATTCATACTGGTTGCAAGATAAACTATACGAATATTAAATTGAAGAATATTCAAATTTCATTTGAACTCCTTGCGAACCTAATCGTGATCAGGCTGAAGAGTTTACTTATTGGCAATCATACCCCAAATGTTCATAAATATAAGAAGATGTGGTATGAGTGACATCTAAGTCACAATTCGTAAAATTTAAGCATTATATAGGTCAGAAATTGAAAACAACACGTTTAATAATTTCTTGCGTTTCGAAGCGCTTCTCTTGATTTAACTTTATCAGGGACGCCTAAATCCAAACATTTGAAATCCGAGGATGCATAAGTACCGAAACCGTTGAAGAGCTATATGACAAAAGCACCTAAAATAAATAGCCAAATTCATTTAAAGTCAACTTTGCCTGAAGTTACACTATTCAACACTAAGCCATGAAGGGAACAAAACTGACCAGTGTAAAACCATTCAGACAGGTAAAACAATGGTCTAATTAAAAAAAAAAAAAAAAAAAAAAACGAGAAAGAAGAAAAATGAGAAACCACATCAATAAAAACAATCAAATGTACGAATATTGCGTTCATTTTCTTTATGTCTTAGTTTAAAGTATTAAGTCAAGAGCAAATATGTCAAATATTTGACGTGCATTAAGGACATCTCTTCTGCTACATTTATTTCAAATACTACATCTTTTTTATCCTTTCTTGAAATTGCTGCAGTTTTCTATATGCGCACTAGACAGTATTAACCTCTATGAATTCGTTCTTGTACTAAACTTGTTGCCTTCCTTTCTCACAAACAAGACAAATTTCTGTCAAACATAAAATATTTTTGTTCCAGTTAAAATCTCGCCTTCAATTGAGGTTATGTGTTTTTAAATATACACTGCTATATATGGCTAATTATTCTATAAAAATTATCAAAGTTATTTCCCTTACGCCTATTGAATGACATCAACTAAACATTAATTTTTCTCTGAAAATTGAATGTAACAAATAACTGTTACAATTGAAATTGATTTCAGCGTCATTGATGCATCTTATGTAGACGAAACGCGAGTCTGGTGTATTAAATTATAATCCTGGTACCTTTGATAACTATTTACATCACTGGGTCGATGTCACTGCTGGTGAACGTTTTATCCCCAAGAGTATCACCAGCCCAGTAGTCGGCACTTCGGTGTTGACATGCATATCAATTGTATTGTCATTTCTATAAATTTCCTGTTACAAAACTTTGAAATTTTCGAAAAACTAGAGATTTTCTTATCCCAGGAATAGAATATATCTAAGCCGTATTTGGCACAACTTTTTGGAATTTTGTGTCTTTAATGCTCTTCAACTTAGTTCTTGTTTGGCTTTATAACTATTTTGATCTGAGCGTCACTGATGAGTCTTATGTAAACGAAACGAGCGTCTGGCTTATCAAATTTATAATCCTGGTACCTTTGATAACTATAATCAAATAATATTCTTATTTATGGTAAAAGGTATTTACCAAAGAGGGACGAAAGATACCAAAGGGACAGTCAAACTCATAAATGGAAAATAAACTGACAACGCCTGACTAAAACTGAAAGAAGACAAACAGATACACAATAGAACCCATGACACAACCTAGAAAACTAAAGAATAAGCAACACGAACCCCAATATATATGCCAATATATATGCTGCCTCGTATAGTTTACAACGTTTGCATATAAATGTTCTTAAATTGTACCATTATATTGCATAGCCAGAATTTTCATCGAAGTCCCAGTTTGTTTTAAACGTACTTTTGTAAACAGATTAACATTGTTGTATCTACTGCCTCAATCATCAGTAGTTTGCTGGCAAAAGAACCATGTCCATGCATTATCACAATTAACAAGAAGAGTCAAATTGAAATAAATGGACCGAGATTCTGCGACATACATTACAAAAAATATATAGTGATTTCTGAAATATTTTAATGTTTCAATTATTCTATAAAAATATCAAAGTTATTTCCCTTACGTCTATAGAATGACACCAACTTAACATTTACTTTTCTCTGAAAAAAGAATGTAAAAATTGAATTTCATTTCCGGAGCATCTGATTTCACTTCAGGTTTTTAGTGGAGTTCGTGTTGTTTCTTAATTAATATTTATAACTGTTGATGTAAATGTCCTTTGGTTTTGTGAGTCTTTGTTTACTCTTTGGTTTTGATTGTTATTGTCTTCAAATCTTATTCTTATTAATGGTAAAATATATTTACCAATATATGTGCTGCCTCTTATACATGTTATAGTTTACAAAATTTGCATGTAACCGTCCTTAAATTGTACCATTATATTGCATCGCAAGAATTTTCTTCGAAGTCCTAGTTTATTTTAATCTGACTTTTTGTAAACAGCATGATTAAACTAATTATATCTGCTGCCTCAACCAACAGTAGTTTGCAGCAAACGAATTTTGTCCATGCATTAGCATAGTTAATGAAAACGCGGAAGATGACTTGGGGACATTCAAAGCTCATAAGTCGAAGAGAAACTGACAACACCATGGCAAAACCAAAACACTTAAATCACGAAGTGTACAAATAAGCTACACAGAAAACTAGCAACTGAACAGACAGGAACTTCACAAAACCGTGGATGATCTAAGGTGCACCGTAATGGTAAGCAGATTGTCATGTGGCACCCGTTTGTTGCACATGGTAAATAGATTTTGGCGACAGGAGGACGGGATTGTGGTTACGACGATTGACACATTTCCGTGTTCATCTTTACAATCATGCAGACAACAATTAATCGAACTGGACTTTGTCATTAACTGATTTGAATTACATTTTTTTGGCTTGATGTAAAGTAAACAAATATAAATATATTCATAAATGATACCAACAAAAGCTTCAACAAACGCATTTAAAGTACATTAAAATCTGTTAAACGAAAGAATCAAAACCTATTCAACAAAACGTTGAATACTAGTATTGACAAAATAAGGTCGATTCTAATCAATACATTTGTGGTTTTGTACACGCCATGAAACACTTAGTTTCAAAGGAATTGATGAAAAAGGAAATGGAAGCGATATTCTATCATGTCATCGAAGTTGGCTTCAACATATTGAATATTTACTCATATTAAATTGTTTTAATGTGATAAATTAACCATGGCATAGATATTGGTGGATGTTTTTTCCTACGGCTACCAACTGTGCTTCGCGTTTTGCTATATTCAGACTTTATCATAAATCTTGGAAACATAGAGTGACTTTTAGATGTCACGTTTCTTCATATAAATGATTTCCTCTCACTTACATCTATACCATAAAACTTCAACTAAATGAAACCACAGATGCAGTCAACTGTGCATCATATACTGAATTTTATCTACAAATGGTCGATGCGGGTAGTTTAAGAATAAAATAAATCACAAAAGATGATTACAGTTTTACAAATATTTAACTTCCCACTTCAATGTTGCAACATTTAGGGAGTGTATAGACAGTGAATTTATATTAACTATTCCACAGCTTGCGTTTCCTGTCAAGATTTTCTTCATAGAGGATTGAAACTCACAAGTAAAGGTGAAGTCATCCCTTCGAATGTTTTACGGACATAGTCGAAAGTTGGTTGATTGTAATGGAATATCTTTGTCACAGTTGACCATAGATGTTTAGATTGTGGGGATTTTTTTCTGCTAGGGACCAGCAATTTTACGACATTTTTCAAAATCAAACATTTCTTTTCAATAAGATAAAGGTACAAGACCTTTTTTTGACTTGATGTTGAATTATTTTACCCATAATTCATTTCTCATCTGAAACCATTTTTGTTCTCAAAAACTTTAAATCAAATAATTTATTTATTAAAAAAAAAACATGCTACCGAGACTGACTAACGAAAGATAAGTTTTTGAGGCCTTGTGACAATAGAATTTTAGTAATCAGGTTAAGGCTATACTAGTCTTTTTATAAATTCAAAGTACATGCTAATCTTTGTAATTTAAAAGAATTTCACCCTTCTAAATCAGGATATCAGGGCATCTGGTATATAATTTTAATCTGTATATTTATATGATATTAATGATGGTGTAATTTCAAACTTGTATTACAAAATAGAATACTCTATATCAGTACATCGCTTTCATTTACATATTAATAGTATCGTTTGCAGTCTAAGCATTTTTTTAATTCAGAAAGTTGCGATATAGAAAATTACGATCTATTTTTTATTTAGAAAGTTACGAAATGGAAAATTTCGATCACCAACCAATCATTATTTTTAAAACGTGAGGAAAAAAGTTTATACAGGAAATAAATAGATTTCATTTTGATTTCATGGATTTTGTTATTTTGTTTAGCAATTTCTTTTGTTTTAAGACTATTATATATATTAAAAAATTACTTTTTAATTTAAAAAGTTACGAAATAGATAATCACGATCCCTAACAGATCTTGCTTCGGCACAGGTAATGAAATACGTTTCATACAAGACGCGCTAGACCACTCGATCATCTGTGTAGAGCCTTGGTGATCGAGTGGTCTCAGTTAAACGATATCTCAGTAGCAAGAATAAAGGCAACAGTAGTATAGCACTGTTCAAAATTCATAAATCGATTGAGAGAAAAAACAAATCCGGGTTACAAACTAAAACTGATGGAAACACATTAAATATAACAGGAGAACTACGCCACAACAGAAATACAATACTAAAATGTAACACACACAGAAACGAGCTATAATATAATAATGAATATTTTCCTGACTTGGTACAGGGCATTTTAAGAAAAAATAATGGGTTGAACCTGGTTTTGTGGCTAGCAAAACCTCGCACTTTTATAACATGAGTTCGAAATACGGTTTGTCCATATATTGTGAATAGCAGTAGTATACGGTATGTCTTCTTATTGTACAAATAGACTAGACTATTGTATGTCCTTGTATCGTAAAAAAAGAACGGGACTACTGTATTTCTATAGTTTGTAAATAAAACCAACTAAAATATCGCTAGTCTTTATATTGTGAAAAAAGACCGAAATAATGCGTGTCCATCAATTATAAAAGTGATCGGGATTCCGAATGTCGTGATATTAGAAAAAAAAAACAAAACATAAACGAAACTGAAAATATCATGTATATTGCAGAAGGAGGACTGGACACGTTAAAAGAAGGACCGAACAACTACATGTATTTATATTGTGAAAACAACATTTTTGTTGTTATATTATATAAACATACGGTATTTTGTGCAAAATGACTGAAATAAGGTGTGCAGTTATATTGACAAAAATGACGGGAATATGGTTTGCAAAGAAGGATTTGATTATAGTATGACAATATATTGGTGAAAAAAGGTCTACAGTACAAGGTGTCCATTTATTTTATCGAAAAAGATCTGGAAAATTGTGTGTCCTTATATTGTGAAAAGAAATTAATACAGTATGGCCGCACATTGAGGAAAAGTATTCCGATACGGCTTTTCCATATATATATATATATATCCATATATTTGAAAAGTCTGTAATATAGTTTGTCGTTATATTGTGCAAAGGAATAGCATACGTCTTTTTTTTCAAATTTCGGAAATAATTTGTCAGATATACTGTGGTAAGGGTCTGGAATAGGGCTTGTCAGTATACCAAAAGAAAGATTTGAAAACGGTATATCTTTATATTACGATAAAGGACTATCATCGGTATGTTCATGTACTGTGAAAAGAGCCTGAACAATACGGTATTTTCAACAGTTGGTACATTTGTACTCCATCAATACACATCCATAATTATTATCACACTTCATGTCTGAAAACATGATACATAGTCATGAAGTTATCAAATAATGAGACGCAATAAAAAGAAATTATGAAATTGATATTAGAGTATATGATCATATGATTATGTTTCGTAGCATCATTACAAAAGTAATATACATGAACTTTTCAACCATTTATATCTGTAATAATCAAGTTTTTTTTATATCAATTTGAGTGACTTTTAAAAGAACCATTTAATATATATTTTGTTTTACATGAACAGTTGTTTGAACGATCCCGTATCTTTATTATAAAATGTTCCGTTACACGAGCGTTCGCGAAGAACTTTACATCAAGAAAAGTTTTCGTTTTTACAGCACTTTCTAGTGGTCAACATAACAGGAAGGTATCATCGGCGCAGTGGTCAGTACCTCGCACTGGCATGATATATATAACAAACGTTTTTTTTGTCCGTTTATGAATTAATAAATAATCAGGAAACGTAGGTTTTACCATCCTCAGGTAAAGTTAACCTTAGATGTATCCAACTATACATTATTGATCATATAAATCTGTATCTGTATATCCGTGGCTTTCAAATATTCGACTGTGATGTGAACGTTAGTGAAGAAGTTAAATTCATTTTTTTATGTTTTATGTTTCACAAAACAATATTGGCTGGAGTTACTTTAACATATGTCAATTTGAAAATCCGTTTGTTAGTTGTTTTCAACTTCTCGAAATAATAACAAAATGTTTTTGAAAATGAATAAATGAAATGAGAGCTAAATGATTTTCTACTGATTCTAATTGATGTACACAAAATGGTCATGAAAAGTCTTCAACAAACACACTCGACACAAAGTATAAGTGTAAACTACACAGAACATAAAACAATATTGTGAGAATTCAGATAGGACCACATTCGTGTAGAAATCAGTAAAAAAAAATGATTCACGATACAGATTGTACAGATCGTTTAATTAAATTTTTTATATATATTCTGCTAATGTCCAAAATCAAGTTGTTATGTACAAATCGTGTACATGTAATGTCGCAGAGGGATCAATACTCTAACCGAACCTTTCTGGGGCACTTGAGATACCCCTTAATTTGGTGGCATCTTTAAGATTTGATTATCACTTCAAATTTTCTACATAAGAAAATGCCTGTACCTAGACAGGAATATGACAGTTTTTATCCATTCGTTTGATGTGTTTGGGCGTTTGATTTTGTCATTTGGTAACAGACTTACGATTTTGAAGTTTACACGGAGTTCATTTTTGTTAATTTTACTTTATTTTGGTACATGTATATGTATGTATCTTTTGTCTTCTTTTTACAAAGTTATGCTGCGTTAATTAAGAAGTTAGAAAAAACTAAATGTGAGAAATGTTTAAGAGATTTTCAAACAAAAATTGATACGCAGAAAATATCATTTCAGAATATAATGCAGACATGCGCAACACTGTGTTATAAAGAGTGCAGGACTTTTCTGTACTGACTTTAATATGCGTTTCTTTTTTTTTGTACATATATTTTGTTTTTCAACTGACCAAGATTAATAAGGAGGTAGATGTGATCTAATTACTAGTTTAACATCGCCAAATACTCATGTGCTTGAATTTCCTAAATTTCCAAATCAACATTCGTTAATTAAACAATCTTATATTGAACTTGAACTTGTTTTCAAACCAGAATATTGTAAAAAGGTAACTGAATTGAAAATAAAACTAGCATTTAAACCTGACATACCTGCAACATATAAATCAATTAGTACAACAGTACAACTTAAAAAATCTCATAAAAGTTACATGTTACAAATACAGTAAATATACACTGGACAATTGAGTCTATAAAATTGAGTGTGATATATTAGTTCAGTTACCGTAAGTAGCCAGAAAGTCAAACTTATTATTCTCGTATAAACCACCAGACTCTAGCCTAGTCCCACTAAAGGGAAATTAAAAAACTCCTAGGCGGGATGTTGTATCATTAGCCGACAGATGTATAGAATATCATACATAAAATTGGATTCCTCAAGACAGCTTTAATTTCATTTTATATTTATATATAAATATGAGAAGGCGTGTACTATGGTGACCTAATGATTTGATAAGTTCTAGATACTGGACATTCAACTTTAGCGCTGATGTCGTTTAGAAACATCGTATATTTGTTAAACAACATGACAACTTAATTTTAATTTCAATTTCAAAATAATAACAACTACAATAGAAATACAGATAATAGTTCAGTAACGAACGAACAAACGGAATCTCTCGTATCACCAATTGGAAAGGGTGGCATGATAAATATCCAGCACCAGATGAACATGTTGAAAATTAATGCTTCCTAAGTGATACTCGAAGCTAAAATGCTTGAATACCAGAAACAAATGTTCAGTAGCTGATAAATTCAAAGCGTATCAAAATTAAAACCAAATCGGTCAAGGAATCAGAGTTTAATCCACCATTTTCTACATTTCAAAATGTCTGTACCAAGACAGGAATATGACAGCTGTTGTCCATTCGTTTTTGATGTGTTGTGTCATTTGATTTTGCCATGTGATTACGGACTTTCCGATTAGAATTTACTCTTGAGTTCAGTATTTTTGTGATTTTACTGTTTGTATGAATATATTCGTTTTGTCTCCAAAAGACTAACCAAATTAAATGATGTTCATTTTGAAAAAAAAAAAAAGGCCAAACTAAGTCCGAAGTTGAAAAGCAAGGAGAACCCAAAATTCGGTAGATGGAATGGCTCCCTTTCATTAATTTGATCTTTCCATGATTGAAAATGAATTGGTAGGGATAGATACGGGTTGTAAATAATCAGACTAAAAGGTAGACGATAACCAACCGAGGGAAACGTGCACTCAGTATTTCAATATAAACAATATACTGCGCAAAATTTGTTTACGGTCGCATTAAAAGATGTTGTATTATTGCCAATGAGACAACTCTCCACAAAAGAAAAAAATGACAAAGCCCATACCGCATAGTCAGCTATATATTTGAGTCCCTTGAAATACCATAATCAGAATCAAATATAAATATTTGACTGTAGGGATAGGTTTTGAATTCTGCATGGTTAAAAGTGGTAAACATTTGTAAAAATTACAATTATATTTGTCCTATGCCACTGCTGGTGGACGTTTCGTCCACGAGGGTATCACCAACCCAGTAGTCAGCACTTCGGTGTTGACATGAATATCAATTACATGGTCAATTATATAAATTTCCCGTTACAAAACTTAACATGTTTCGAAAAACTAAGGATTTTCTTATCCCTGTAATAGATTACCTTAGCCGTATTTGGCACAACCTTTTTGGAATTTTGGACCCTAAATGCTCTTCAACTTTGTACTTGTGTGGCTTTACAACTGTTTTAATCTGAACGTCACTGATGAGTTTTATGTAGACGAAACGCGCGTCTGGCGTACTAGATTATAATCCTGGTATCTTTGATAACTATTAGTTTGTTTTTAAATTAACTATAATTGAAATTTAAATGTAAAACAAACACTTGAAAATGAATTCAATAAGAGCACATCACATTAACGAAAATAATGTCTTTTTTATTAGTATTTTTTTCCGTAAGATATGAACATTCTTCTATTTTTCTTTTTTGTATATTTATTAAAAATAAATAACCATGTTTGTCTGTAACTATTCACATGAAATGTGACAAATGATTTTGACTCTCTTGTGAAATTTAATATTCGTCAACAAAACGTATCACCGACTGTAACATACAATAACAAACACCAGACAGGAGAGTTGTTTATTTTATTTTTCGCAAAACAACAAAATACATGATAATAGACACTGCGAGCTTCCATCTAAAAAGATGTTCTAAAAGAAGCAAAAATTAAAACATGAATTAAAAAAATAACGAACTTCGAGGAAAATTCACATGGAAGCAATAATAAAATGGAAATAAAAAAGCTCACACACACACATCAAACTAATGGATAACAACTGCCATATTCCTGAGATGGAACAGATATTTTCTTTTGTAGATAATATTGGATAAAACAATTGTTATCGACAGTTATTTTGAACTCTCATCATTTGCTAAAAGAGAGAGTTTACAATAATAATGATATTGCAGAATAAACATAACTCTATACGTTTGATACGAATACAGTCATGAATTTTAAAAATATAAAATAATGATCGTCGCACAAACAAACATCAAAAGATCAATGTAGTATCTCTTTTGAATGAAACCTAATATAGATATCTACAGTATATCTGTAATTTAATAATACAAATATGCCGCCACTTCAACTTTGTGTACCAACGATCATATAAGTTCACAATGAAATCTTCTCTCTTCGGAGCACGTACACTAGTTCAAGACTAGGATCAAATTTAACAACTGGACATCTGAAATTCATCATTATAATTATTATTTCCTAATCTATATCGTCAATGAATATATCGTATACATTAGGTAGGTGGTAGTCTATTAAGTCACTGATAGTACCAAGACCACAAAGACAAATGCTCATCCTCTACTTCAACACTACTACATGATGGTCTTGAGTTACAAAAATAACCCGAAAGATTAAACAAGATTCCATGTGCTTAAGTTGTGTATCTCTTTACTTGCTTTACGGTTTTCATTTAATTTGTCTGTGCTATCATGTTACTTGTGGTCGTATGAGGCTTGCCGTTACTCGATAGAGGTGTTTTTTGTCTGTGCTATCATGTTACTTTTGGTCGTATGAAGTTAGCCGTTACTCGATAGAGGTGTTTTTGTCTGTGCTATCATGTTACTTTTGGTCGTATGAGGTTAGCCGTTACTCGATAGAGGTGTTTTTGTCTGTGCTATCATGTTACTTTTGGTCGTATGAGGTTAGCCGTTACTCGATAGAGGTGTTTTGTCTGTGCTATCATGTTACTTTTGGTCGTATGAGGTTTGCCGATACTCGATAGAGGTGTTTTTGTCTGTGCTATCATGTTACTTTTGGTCGTATGAGGTTAGCCGTTACTCGATAGAGGTGTTTTGTCTGTGCTATCATGTTACTTTTGGTCGTATGAGGCTTGCCGTTACTCGATAAATGTGGTTTGGCGTTCTTGAGCATTAGGGTCAAGATGTGGAATTCATTCGAAAGTGTTTTTTCAATGTTGTTTTTATTTTGTTTACCATTGGATTTTACTTCATTTAACTAACGTGTACTTTATCTAGAAAGTGTATAGTGCAGACTATGTGTACTATTAACCACAGAAACATTTTTTGTTGGTCTCTTTGTCAAACTTACTATATACTAAAACAATTGATTTTTTTAAGTTTACTTATATTGTATTAAAAAGAAAACGTTTTTTTTTAATTTTTTTAGTCGATTTTGTTGTATCTTTACACAGTTGCAAAATATTGCGACATTATTATTATTTTTGTCTGTTTGGTACGTTCACCATACATTGCCAATCAAAACGGAACTATAAACACAAGTGGGAGGTTTAATAAACTATGGAAGCAGATTAAAAAAGTAAAGTACCGATCTACAAGGAACAATTAAAACGGAAAGTTCATTATCAAAAGGTAAAACCGAAAGCTCGAACACCTCAAACTAACGGAAAACAACTTTCATATTCCTGACTTGATACAGTAGCATTGCATAATCTAGTAGAACGCACCTTGTTATCAGAAAATCCCTGTACCAAGTCAGGGTTGCTTTCAATTTGTTTCATTATTTGATAGAGTTTGTCGTTTGATTTTATCAGGTTTTATGGAATCCTCCTTTTGAATTCATCAGATTTTTTGGAATCCCCCTTTTGATTTTATCAGGATTTATGGAATCCCCCTTTTGATTTTATCAGGATTTATGGAATCCCCCTTTTGATTTTATCAGGTTTTATGGAATCCCCCTTTTGAATTTATCAGATTTTTTGGAATCCCCCTTTTGATTTTATCAGGATTAATGGAATCCCCCTTTTGATTTTATCAGGATTTATGGAATTCCCCTTTTGATTTTATCAGGATTTATGGAATCCCCCTTTTGATTTTATCAGTTTTTATGGAATCCCCCTTTTGAATTTATCTTGGAGTTCGGAATTGTTATAATTTTGTCTAATGCAAATAATTGAAGAATAAATTGCATCAATACATTGTCATGTTTTAGATTATGGGACTCCACTTTTTACATCATATTATTAAATTTCACAGCAATACATAAAACATATGTAGTGTGCACGTGTTTACAAAGACACTGTGTTTTCAAGTGTATCAACTTTAATAATTACTATTTCTAGGCATATTAATAAATACTAAATACTATTTATATAGCCTATAACCCAATACTACTGGTGGACTCCATATTTTATTAATATAAATATAATTGATAAACACAATAGACATGAAGCATAAGTATCAATGTACGATATAAATAAACTTTCATTAAAGCATTCAATAGTAAAACTAGTAAATTGTGTTCAAACATATGGGCTCTGTCATCAACGATCCCGCCGGCCAGGAAACACCATGAAAAAAACGAGTTACCTCGGTTCAAACTCCATTTAAACTGTAGTCAAAAGACTACATTTTAAATAAAGTGGAAAATGTGGGAAACTTGTGTCCTTTACCCAAATGCTCGAAAAACCGTCTCGAGAGTTACACTTGGACTGTATATAACTGAATTAAATATACTATATGGAATAAGTAATACATCAAGTGACTTTTTAGTAAAATATATAATCCCTACTAAGTACAAATTAGAATAACAATTCAATTGAAAATGAAATTTATTTAACTGTTGTCTAGTCTGATGCTTGGCTAGAAGTGACCAACAAGGGAAAATATTCCCGCTACATATCAGTATCACGTGATATGTATATATACGTGTACATAAGAAGTACCCGTATCAATAGTATTCACTATTACCGTTATTACAGTAATTTCCCACTATACTATCTAACCGTTGGAAATTATAAATATATATGAGGAAACGATTAAACAATTTAAAAAAAAAGAATAAGATTGAGACACGATATAATACTAGAAGAACAGTTCGTTTACCGAAGAAATAAATCATCGTGAACTAATATTGCAAAAAGAGAGACGAATACCACTTCCTCTGTCTTGTCAATGTTAATTTTCGTCGATAAGATAATACCGGTTTAGTTTTGTAATTTGATAAAAGGACGTGTTATCAACTTATGAAAACTTGATGTTAAATTCTCCGGTAAGGGAAATTAAATACATGTCTTTTTCTAAGTAAATAACACAAAGCATTTACAATACATTGTATACTAGAAAAAAGTAAAATCACAAAAATATTGAACTCCGAGGCAAATTTATAACGGAAAGTTCCTAATCAAATGGCAAAAATCAAATGAAATCATACGAATGGACAACAACTGTCATATTCCTGGCTTGGTAAAAGGATTTTCAAATGTAGAAAATGGGGGATTGACCCAAGTTTTATACCGCTAAACATCTCACTTTTATCACAGTCGCAGCAAATTCCATTATATTTACAACCATACGTGAACAAAACAGACATGATAGGTTAAATTGTTAAAATATGGGTACAGTATAAATAATAATTGGGAAAACAAGTTGTAAAGTAGAAACCCAACGATACAAGAGCAAAATACATGTAAAGGTGACGCATTAAGCTGAGACTATTTAATATTACTGTTAATCTCCTCCTGAGAATAGGTTCTATTTATATCAGGAATGCGGTTTCGTTATAATCTATGCTTGATTCTATTGGAAAACACATATAATAGATGTATTGATTGATTTTAATTAAGGATATATTTTTGTTTAAGGTTTGATGTGTCAGAATACAAGTTACATTAAAGTCATCAGAAACGAGTGACCAGTGAAAAAAAAATACTCTTCCAATTCTTGAACCAATGCATACAAACATTATATGCTTAGTTTTCTGTGCACGAATTTATCATTTTTTCGCATAAATTTCGTATAATCGTCACTTTTTTTTCAATCGATAAATGTTGTTATGAAAAATATATGGCAGGTAATTAAAGTTCGTGTTTTGAAGCCGAAGTTTAACGATAATCACCTGTTTGTCAACAATCAACAAAAAATCAAACAATCAACAAAAAATCGACAAAAAAAGCAAGCAAATTGAGCACGTGTTTAACATGTAATTCAGATAATAGTTTATTTTAAGGACATCCATGCGTATTGCGATCACCAGATTTTTACGAGATGGGTCACACTGAGGTCACTTTGCATACGGGAAATATGTCGGGGGAATTACTTCCTGGAAGGAAGCAATTAGAATCAAGTAAACTTCTTCTAAATATGAATAAATTAAAGAATTTTCTTCAGAAAAAAGTATATGTACATAAGTTTTATAATGAAAGCTATCCATTGAGTTATCAAAAAAAAACATATGCATTATTTGTTTTTAATTTGAGGTTTCTTATGACTTTATTTTGTACTTTCGGATCTTCACTTTGTGATTAAGGTATGTGTTACAATACTTTGTACATATATTAGACATGTTTATGAAACATTTAGTAAATTAAGACTTTTCAATTTGAATATGGTTAAACCAAATCATCCAAAAACAAATTTTCGCATTCAAAGATGGAAAAATATTTCACTTATGTCTGCGCAATGTTGCAACAACATGTTTCAAAGTTCAAGCGAATATAATTATTTTTTTCTAAATTTAATTATCGTGTCATTTATTTTTATTTCAATAAGTATAAATACTGTCATTAAAACGTAATGTTGATAACATGTACACCTTCATGCGAAACAAAAGTAACAAGAATTGCTTTTCAATACGAGTTGATGAACAGTGCATCAGCATATATAAAGGTCAAACGAATTTCTTTCCTAAGTGTGAAATGATGCAATAGATTTAAACATGTTAAATGAGTATTCTTTACATTATGTTCAACAATGCAACGACATACATCAACGTTTTTGTTTCATCAGTTCCAGTTGACTAATTTGCCTTGTCACAAGTGTTTGCTTCATGTCGCCTTGAAGTTACCATTTTTGTCGGTCGTATTTTTTATGCTTTAAAATGTGCAATATTATGGCTTTTTCATTTTTTTTTTTTATTAATTCAGGAACTACGATCCCAACTACCAATTGTAGGTATTGTAGGTGAATGTATTTGATTCCTAATTTTGTTATATATAATGAGGCGAGCGACCTTTTAAATCTCACCTTAGCAATATATTTCGTGAAAAGGTAAAATAAAGACATTTGTTGTCATTTCCTTTTTTTAATTCTTTAACGAGCAAAAGCATAATATATACAAGTATTAACAGTTAACATATCAAGCTATCTGACCATCTATTGTCAATATACAACCCTAGGGAACAAAATAATAGAATTGCGTGAACCGTTCGACATGTAGACCGTTAGAAATGCGTTCTTAAAAATAAATAAAAAATTATGAGATGTGATATGGTATTCAATAATACAACTAATCACCAGAGTTCAAATGACCATTATAAAAGCAATATGGGTTACCATACAGCCTTCGACAATGTCAAAACTCATAAGATTAATAACTTTGCCTCCAAAGCTTTTTGCTTTAATCGAAACTATTGGTTTCAATTCAAGAATCAGTGGTTAAAGTGCTGAAATCTGCATTGTACGCTTGTTTGATTTAATCCCTGATGGATGGTAAAAAATGGAAATATTGTTAATATAGTTCTTCAATGTTAGTAAATACATTAAAATATGATGGCGTCTGCAGTCAGCAACTGAGTTTTTGCTTCTTTTTTTTTTTTTTACATCAAAAGTGTATGTATACTAGGTCAATACAACACATCATGTACATATAACTCTACTCGAAAGATCCACATTGATTTTTTTTGTTTTTTTTCTTTATTTTCAGATATTTGAATTTAGAGAGAAACGGCAATTAGAGATTGAAGATATGCTTGTATTGTGTAATCCTTTCACATAAAAATATTGCCCCTGTGTAACATGATATACTGCAATTGAAAATTTCCGCGACATCTATGATGTTTATACTAGTAAGCATTATTAAAGATTTGATTGATGTCTTTAGATTAGAAATAATGATGTCGACATTTTGGAAGTTAGAAGTCCAAATAAGTTACGAGGAAGAAGAACATTGAAAACCGAAAATTTTGAAATGTTGTGCCACATACGTCCAAGACAATATATGTCTGAGTGAAAGAACAAAACTTGCATTGGCATATTGAAGACTTTAGTTTGTTTTAAAAGTATACAATTCTCTCTCGTTAACAATTGTGTCTGCTTTGAATCTTTTTACTATAAAAAAAGAAGATGTCGTATGATTGCCAATGATACAACTCTCAACAAGAGACTATAACTGACAGAGCAATTAAAAACTATAGGTCACCGTACGTCCTTCAATAATGAGCAAAGCCCATACCGCATAGTCTGCTGTTAAAGCTGTAATGAAGTTTACAGTGTAGTTAATATCAATATACACTAGTGTTTTGAAAAGGTTATTATTTTAAAACTGAGAAGCTAACTACCTTAACTTTTCAATCTAGACCCTCTATGGATTCGTTACGTCATTTTGATTATGCTTATTTGCACTGACTCAAATATTATATGGGTTTTCAAATCCAACACAAAACTTGTCTTTTAAAATAAAGGTGCAAAAATAAGATGCAAAAGTAGTTACAGACGTTTCACCTAATAAATACAAATCTATATTAAATATACAACCCAAGGGAACAAAATAATGGAATAACATGTTCCATTCGACATGAGAATCCAGATTAAGTCAAAACGTTAACGATAGGGAATATGATATTATCGCCTATAACCGGTTAAATTCCAGAATAGACGACTACGCTGTTGTTCGAATTTCAAATATTAATAAAATATACTTGTGGTGTAAGTTGAGAAACATTTTTTCTATCAATTCGTGACTATGACTGTTAGTCTTATTTGTTATTTACCATTTGTCTTCATAATTGTTTAATGAGGCTCTCACATCGGTAAACTGCGTAGCAGCAGACCACTGCTGAAAATGTTAAACGTGTAAAGTGACATTTTCAATCTTAAAAGATGTTTTCCTCAAAAGCTAATGTGGAATATAGTGTGTTTTTTTTTTAAATAAACAACAAAAATTCCAGTTAAAAATGGATCTTTAGTTCGTATCATCCAGTTTACGACATAATATTTTGTCTTACATTTCTGTTAAATATTTCGCAAGATGTGTTTAGTTTGTATATATAACGTTGGGGTCAGTTATTAGCAATTTGCATGTCAATACATATACATGTGCTCTATTACTAAAACATGTGACATACTCTAAACGAATCGGTTGGAAAAAAAATAAACAAATTCGTGGTTAACATACAATAGAAACAAAAAGTCAATATATTCCTGATTTCACATAAAAGTCACATTTAAACAACTGGTTAACCATTGTGAATATACATAAGCTTATCTGATGCATATGTAGTTCAATCATGTTATACTTAGATATATATATACTATATGTATCGTTTGGTTCATTGAACAATATTTATTGATGGGGAAACAACTGTACAAATGGTACATGATTTCTGTACATAACGCCAGTTTGAAACTTTTGTTAAAAAAAAGTTTTGTCATCTTCTTTAATCAATCTTAAAATAATTATTAACAAACAAAGTAAAGTAAATGCTAATGTCAAAACGTGGTTATTCGATTGGTTGTAATACTGAACAGAAACAATTTGTATTGTACATAATATAAGAAAAAGAAAATGACTAAATTACGGTTTATTGAAAGTATTATTTCATACTGCATTTCATCAAACTTCAATTAAAGATATATATACAAAAACAAACAAACAAATACAAATTTTAATTTTTAGAAAAGGATATCTGTATTTATTAGAGAACGAATGCCACATGTGAAGCAGGATCTGCTTACTCTTCCAGAGCACGTAAAATGAAACCTAGTTTTGGAAGGGTTCGTGTTGCTTATTCTTTAGTTTTCTATGTTGTTCATATGTTCTATCGTTTGTCTGTTTGTCTTTTTCATTTTTGGCCATGGCGATCGTTTATTTTCGATTTATGAGTTTGACTGTGCCTCTGATATCTTTCGTCCCTCTTTTATTAGTCTTCTTAAACCTTTACGTACCCATCTTTAAAAACTAAAACACATATTTATAATTATAAAATAGCCTCAAACGTAAAACTATCAGTGCAGCAACGAAAATTAATGTCCTAACGATAAAATGCATAAATAGATTTTAAATATGGTAAAGCAAATTTTAGTTAGCCTAGTAATATTATTAAGGAAAAGTATAGTAGAGTAATACATGTTTATCAATTAAGTGCAAAGCATTGTCATGATATCTTTAACCTACTTAACTATTGTTTGCATATTTCAGCTATTTTATGAATAAAAATTGAATTAGGAAAGTCACTGTTTTCGCTGCAGACCCTTTAAAAAATGACACTGTGTGTGAAATTACAGGGAGATAAATCTACCATTTCAAATATTACATAATTATATTAAACCTGCGTCAATTGTGGACATTCTGCATTGAATAACAAACTCGTAAACTGTTGGCTAGTATTCATAAAAATAAATTAGATATAGTTATTTGCATATTTAAATTGCTTCAACATAGCCAGAAATCTTATTCATGCTAAAATGTTCTATTTTTAAGGGATGAACACGTTTGTGGGTGATATATAATATGAATGGTTTTAATAAGTAAGCTTAAAGTTAAAATGGGTCACAACGTACTTTTCCCACATAATTAAACTAGTAAAATATGCATTGTAATTATCGTTTTGGACGATATAATAATACACCAGACGCGCATCTCGTCGTAATAAGATGATCGAATAAACACTTGAATTGGACAAAATCAAACTTAAACCTTGAATAGCAAAACTGTCTTTAACGTATAGATTATTGGGTATTCTACACATTGATATCGTAAAATATTAGCCGGAAGCCCCAATGTGAACCTTGTTGGCGAGTGTGCGTTTAAACGAACAAAAATCTACACATTGTGTCGAGCGGCTGCAAATTTGCGATATCTATACAAAGAAAACCCGATTATCTGTTTATCGTTCTATAAATGATCTTTCTTCCTCCCGAAGATAGTTTTACGCTTGACGAAAGCAAGCTTGATAATGTCTCCTCACTCACTGTATCGCTGATAAATTCTGCTCAGCCATTGTTATGTAATGATAATGCCTGCTTTCGTCTCAAAGCCCTGATACCAGCACTTATAGAGCGACTGAGCATAGGAAAAAGTAAAATCACGAAAATACTGAATTCAGAGGAAAATCAATTCGGAAAGTCCATAATCACATGGCAAAATCAAATAACAAAACGCATCAAAAACGAATGGACAAGAACTGTCATATTCCTGACTTGGTACAGACATTTTCAAATGTAGAAAATGGTGGATTGAACCTGGATTTATAGCAAGCTAAACCTCTCACTTGTATGACAGTCGCATCAAATTCCAATATATTGTTACTGATGCCTGAACAAAACAAACAGACACAATAGCTAAAAATGTCAAAAAATAGGGGTACAGCAGTCAACATTGTGTTATCATCTAAATCACTATAAAAACAACAAATGTAACGAAGAAGCACAAAAAGGCATACATGAATTTTAACATCCTCGTTTTGCTTATATTATACGATGGGAAATGACGATAAGGTTGCATTTCATAAAATGTTTTACTTACAGACAGTTTATTATATGTATTAACTGAAACACTTTTGTCAAGTTGACTTTGTGTCTATGTTACGGTTTTGTATATCGTATCAGGAACATTGGATCACCAATGACCAAGCCCATTCAGATTACAGGCCGGACTTGACCACGTTGGAGACACAGTTATGTGTTAATTTGGTAGCCCATGATGATTTTTTCAGAACTCAATTAAAGGCGAACTTAAATCTTGTTGATTTCACTAAAATATGTTAATATCTTAACCCCCTTTTCCATTTATTTGTAGTAGTTATAAGTTAGTGTATAATTGAAATATATTTCACTTTATCTTTCGTTCATAAAAAAAAATGTATCTTAGTTGTCAGGAATAAGATCTCTCTGCAAAACAGCAATTACAAATTCACAATTACCTTCGAAGTTTGATTCAGCATAACTATTTAAATTCTGTCTCTAATGCAATCATTTTACATCAGTATATTTGAATATGTTGAGGCACAATCTCTGTTTACGGTGTTCCAAAAATGAAGAGAAGGATAAACCTAATTCATTCAATAAATAATTGTGAAAGATGATCAAATTATTCCATACATTATATTTTATTGTGTATAATTATTATGATGCGTTTGATTGACAGATACATAGATATTTAATTAGCAATTAAACAATTTGAAAGACAACTGGTGTTATAGGATTTGTTATTTGTGAACATTCAGGTGGAATACCGTCATTAAAATCGAGTTTGTCTGCAAGTGATAGGTGGAAGATACAACGTAATTGTAATACTCATAAGTTGGAAAAAACTGACAACACCATGACAATTAACGGCAAACATGTTAACCTTAATACATCTACAAAAACATACATAGAAAACTAGATTGGGAACATATGCTCCACCACAATACGGGAGTAAACCACATGTGATGCCTGTCAGTAATGTCATGAAAGTCGCACTTTTCGCAATCCAACGGTACTGTGAGTGGACAAGGATACATTTGCATTTTATTGGTCATTGCATTGATGGAAAAAAATACCCAATAATTATTAAATTGATACATAATATAAAATGTATTGTTCAAACAGAAGAAAACTCATTAATTAATCTTGATTTTTATTTTTATACATGCGATTTCATTTTTTAATAAATCATGACATGTCAGTTTGTCTTCAAGTCCACGTCTTATTTTTACATAAAAATTTCTCTGCAATATAATAGTTTTATGTTAGTCACCTTCACCTTCAATTCACGTGAAGGATATCACTATATAATTTTTAAGGACCTTTGGAAGCGTTTGCAATAAAAAAAGGAGTTATAAATCATTCGCGTGACCTACAAGATATTTTCAGTAGGAGACAACAAATATAAATACTAAGCTTGATACACAACCAGACATGTGATAGAAATGAACAATTATTTATATTGTTGTAACATATATTATCAGGGCTAAATACTTCAACAGATTTATACATCATTTGCATATATTATTCCACTTTATGTGACAATTATGACAAGTTTAATGACCTGACCTACATTCATACATCAAACAGGTTCTATTTTTGATAATGTTGTCTTTAGTATTCTATAACAAACAATGTTAATTAAAAGGTTTTTGTTACACTTTCAAATCTGTCCAGTTAATTGGTGCTTTCAGGTGTTGGAGAAAAAAGTGTATATCAATGCTGAGTTTCAAATTATGCAGTTCTTTAACGAAGTGAGACTTATATTTTTACAAAAAAGGAAGCAGATGTGGTATAATTTCCAATGAGACAACTGTCAAACAGAGACCACATAACCAGGATATAAATTAACTCATCATAAAGACTAGGATTGAAATTTTGTATTAGCACTAGACGTGCGTTTCGTCAACAAAGAAGTGCTGACTACGTGGCTGGTGATACCCTAAGGGAATAAAAACTAAAACAGCAGTGGCATCAACCCAGTGGTTGTAAATGAACTCAACATAGATAACAGGATTAAAATGTTGTATTTACGCCAGACTTGCGTTTTGTCTTCAAATGAACCATTACCTAGTAGCGCGAGTTCCCATAAGAAATTATGGACGAGGATCTCTCATTTAGTATGTAACTGTAATAAAGGACAACAATAGACAATAATGAATGTAACTTTAAATATTTACTATTAAAAAATCTTCTTGAAGGTTTGTAGGTTTTAAACTATCCATCATGCGTCAAATAGACCATCACACATCTGCGTGAAGACCATCGCTCTTTGGCGTAGACCATTGCACTTCAGCGTGACCATCACAATTCAGCGTCCTCATCGCACCTCCATGTCCTACATGTGTACTCACATATCCCTTCTCGGATAATATGGACTGGGAACATTAAATATTCGTTGATTTGATTTTCAAAAACCTGTTTCCATATCTTGAGATTTCTGTCGAATACAGTGATTGGACATCTAGAAACATAGGTCGCTTTTTATTATTTTAACATTCATTGTTAAATCTATAAGATGTCAAAATAGATTTGCAAATGTGTGGCCTTTTCTTGAGCTTTGAAAAATTTATGCCGTTCATGAACCAAAAGAAGAAAATAGTTTCCAGCTATCAACCATGTCAATTGATGACCTCATGAAAATGTTTGATATTTAATTCTACTTCGACTTCGTCATACATCACAATAACTTATAAATTGTGAACTGTAAACTATTTTAAAATGCAATGGTCACAATCTTCACAATATAAGTCAATATTTCTATTTGAAAATTAATTACATTAATAAAATCAGCAAAGTCAACAATTATAACAAATAAATGACACCTGACTTAAATGCAAAAAGAAATAAAAATGTTTTGGGGTTGTGATAAAGGTACCTATTGATTTCATGCTTTGATGATGTGTATTACTATGTAATGGTACCAGAGGTGCTATAACTATATAACAATATCGTTTTATTATTATTGTAAATGTTGATCAATGTATTAACTCCTCATTATTTTATACTTTGAATTAAAAGCAAGGTCACGGACCATACCATGCACGCACCGTTACTCAAGGTTCAATCTTTCTAAACGATTTATTATGTCTCATTTGAACGTACGTACAAGGCACAAAATACAATTACATTTTATGCATAACAATTCTTTAAATAAAATAAGTTCGCTCAAACAGTTTCTTAGGCAATGCCACATAATGATAATATTGTTTTTTTTTTTCTTTTTCATTTCAAGAACTGATTTTGTGGATTGTTTTTTTTTTCAAAACGATTTATTATGTCTCATTGGAACGTACAACGCACAAAATACAATTACATTTTATGTATAACAATTCTTTAAATATAAATAGTTCGCTCAAACAGTTTCTTAGGCAATGTCACATAATTATAAAACTGTTTTTTTTTTTCATTTCAAGAACTGATTTTGTGGATGTTTTTTTTTTTCGTTATAATGTTCATTGTAGCCATCTGAAATTCATGATTATAAACGATGAATTAAAATCCATTAAAAAATAATTAAAAACTTAATTGACGAATTGACAAGTTTTGAAATATGGAATATTTCCAATCAGGGATGTTAGAGATATTTGTCGTAGTGTTGGATTAGGGGAAGATGTTGAATTTATCATATTTTTTCCTTTGGGATGTTGAGGTTGGTCTCGTTAATTCCTTTTGGAATTTTGCCTGTATTTGTCGTGATATTTCCTCAGGAATACTGATTTTTTTTTGTTTGTTATTTTTTCTGTAGACATGGAGCTGATTTGTGTTGTTGTATTTTCTTTGGAAACGATTTTGATTTTGTTGTGTTAACTTTCGTTAACGATGGTGTCGTGTTATTTCTCTCTAGGCTGTTGTTGATTTTTGTGTTTTTTATCCGTTTTTGTCATTTCGTTCGGGAATGTCATTGACTTGTGTAGTTTTATTTTCTTTGGTGATGCTGTTGATGTTTCTTGGGTTATTTTCGTTAGTTACAAATTGTCTTTCTGATTTGGTCTTTCGTCTGCGTCCATATCACCTTGGACTAAATAAGACAGCATGTAGTGTCGTTACCTTAACAGAAAAAAACTTGATTAGTATTCACTATTCATATGACAACGAAAAAGTGTATATATGTTAAGGAGAAAAATGATTACAAACATTTTAAAAATATAAAACGAAATAGGACAAAATTTGATACCGTCCTTGGCTTATATACTTTATATATTAGATGTGTGGTAATACATTCATGAAGAATACAGTTACACATTCGTAATGTTTCCTTGAATAGTGCACTTAGTTATAACCATTTATATAGGCTTCAATCATTTGATAAGGCAGCAACCATTTGATTTTCGGGGTGGGGGGGGGGGGGGGGGCTATGGTTCTTTTTAATCTGTACAAACTTTTTTTTCGCCAACCCCCCCCCCCCCCCCACCCCCCCTACCCCAGAAAATCAAATGGTTGCTGCCTAAATATTGGTATTTTCATTTTTACGTAAAATATGAATGATAACATTTTGGAAAGGAAGGCAGTAGGTTAATAAACCTTTTCGTATTGATTTCATTCTGTAAGAATCTTCCAGTTGTAGCCAATTGAAGGGAACATTTTCTAAATACTATTGAAAGAATAGAAATAGCAGCCTCTCTTTTTCCCAGCCCTATATTCCACATTCTCTTTAATTAAAATTACTAATAAAGAACAATACATTGTTATTCATAACGTTATATTTTCCAAAAAAATGCGTATGAATAGAAATAGCAGCATTTTCCCCCCTCAAATTCCACACACTCTCTAACTAAAATGACTAATAAAGAACAATAAATTGGTATGCATAACGTTATCGTTTCTAAAACAATGCGTATGAAATACAGGTATACACGTATACTAATTATTCCATGTATTCTAATGATGCACTATTTTACATGCTGTTAATTTATAATTACGTAACCACCTTGTACAAGGAAATGTCGGTTTGTCATCCGCTGGATAAAAAATAATTTAATTAACAAACCTTGAATTATGTAATGAAATAATGAACATTTGTACGCGTGTTGTCTTTATGATGCATTGATTGCCAGTATTGTAGCTCGTCCATCGTTAAAAAAGGTACCTATTTAGTGATTTCGCAAATAAAAAACGATGACATCAGATATACCTATTTGATGAGTTATTCCAATTGATTGAAATACTTTTCTAAACAGACATTTGATCAAAAAATTAATTTTGAAGGACTTACTGGAATTTTTTAGTCCATTTCTTAAGACACATTTCATCTAACATTTGTAGCAAATAAATGTTCGGCTAGCTACAAATGAAAATACCTCTACCAAGTCAGGAATATGACAGTTGGTATCCCTTCCTTTAAGCTTTAGATTATTCCATTTGGGTAGGGCTTTGAGCTTAGAATTTTCTTCGGTATTTGTGTTATTTTACCCTTTAATTCGTACATATCTTATTTTATATTCATTCTGAATTATTAGAAATATAGAATTATTTACATTTTAAGTAGTGTTTTACTTTTCTTTATCTAACTCTTAAAGAATAATTCAAAACATTTTGATTACAACATTATAAATTCCATGTCTCAAGTCAATTTCCAGCACTCGAGCGATACCGTTCAAGAAAACTGTTAATCAGAATTATAAAGTGTTATTTTAATTTTCTAGCATTGGGTCGTTATCGCTGCTGAAGGACTATTCCGTGCGGGTATCATCAGCTCAGTAGGTCATGTTACCCTTTGCATATGTAGTTTCTTTACATTTTTGTCTTTTAAATTAATACTTTTGAGCGTTGCTGGTGAAGGTAGAATCAATATAGCTACATCAATACTGTAAACAGTTATCTTTATTTTCAAGTTGCTTGAAGCTCAGGATCATATGAAGAGGCGCGCAATTTCAACTGAAACGTAAGATTTGTCAACGATTTATATCACCACATAATTATATGCAAGTATCAAAATCACAGGCCTCAATGAAACATGCATTTTAGCAAACATTCGAGGTATTGAGAATTGCGTTGATATTCGAAAAATGTATATGTCTTTGAATTTTTTTGTTAGAGTTAAACTACTTTATGACAGGCGTTGAAAGGTACATTTAAAAAACATTTTAACTATACTGCATATTAAAATTCTAGTCTAGTACTCGTACATATGAGGCTTATATCCAACTCCATCACTAAGTGTGAATTGTTCTTTGAAAAGTACTTATAGGTTGAGATCTCATTAACATGTTTAACCTTGCCGCATTTTTGCGCCTGTCCTTAGTCAGGAGCCTCTGGCCTTTGTTAGTCTTGTATTATTTTTAATTTTAGTTTCTTGTGTACCATTTTGAGTTTAGTATGGCGTTCATTATAACTGAACTAGTATATATATTTGTTTAGGGGCCGGCTGAAGGACGCCTCCGGGTGGGGAAATATCTCGCTGCATTGAAGACCTGTCGGTAACATTCTGCTGTTGTCTTCTCTATGGTCGGGTTGTTGTCTCTTTGACACATTCCCATTTCCATTCTCAATTTAATTATGTTTATTATGAGTTTTTTTCTTTAATTTTCTACACCTTTCAAATCAACATAAAATCACTTATGCACTGTGCCATTGTTTTGGTATCAAACGACCTGGTTAGAATATGTTCAGAACATTTGTGCGCAGTTAAATGATTATGCAGAGACAAAAATCTAACACCATGTTAAATCAGACTGTAGTGGAGACACGAATGTAAGGATTGTCCTCTATGACTATTGAATTGTCCTGTATCAGATCTTCGGTCAATACTTCATTTAGTTGGTACATTGACCTTTCTTTATGACACCCTGTCTGGGGTTTGTTGATTTCAATTTCGGATAATCATGATGAATGACAATATTATAGATAAAAATATATATCTTGAAGATCATAAAAAGGGGCGACCTTTCTTCCAAGTTCTACGTCCATGCACTTCTAACGTGACTTTAATTCTTAATTATCGTATATAATTATTCAGTTACTAACACCTTTTTTTAATATCATTAACTGTCATTGTATCCTTTTTTGCTTGTCCTATCAATGTAACAATCAGAAATTCTAACCTTTCGTGGCTTTCAGTAATATATATTATGAAGTCGTAAGTTTGACTCAAGTATGATATTTAATAAATTATGATAACGTCTTGTTACTATAAAATATGAGATTGAAGGTGTCAATAGCAAAAAAATTAAAAAGCATTAAAATATTAGGTAAAAAGATCACATCTAGGGGTAAGCTATTATACAAAAATTATCTCCCTTTTATGATATTTTATTACATGATTATGGTAATGCATCTGATCCATTTAGAAGATAACTCTTTAAGTGACATGCAAAAAATGCTTTTAATGGATCATAAAAGCAGAGAGTACCCTAAAATTATGACAAGGTCATATGTAATAAAAAGTTAAATCACAAAAATGCTGAAAGTAGACGAAAATCAATTCGGAAAGTTCATAATTACATGGCAAAATCAAATAACAAAAAAAAAAAAAAAAAAAAAACATTTTAAGTACATATTCTGAAAATTGTTAATTTTTGTATGAATGGATTTTTGGCAATTACATTTTGTTATTATTATTATATCTTTTTTTATCTCACTTTTAATTATCTTCTTAAACCTCTATTTTAATTTACGCCAACATCTAAATATTTGAAGGAGGTTCCTCTATGTAACGTTTTCTGTTGATTATTATGTCTATAGAATACAACGGAAAAAATAAAAATAAACGGTAATGTTGAAAACTACATATTTAAACCGACAACAACTCCCTGCCTCACTCTGTTTAAATGTGCTATGTAAAAATCATTGACTCATCGTTCATGTTTCTATCTTCCTATATATGACATGTAGCTGGTAGAGGGACTAACAATACCAGAGGGACAGACAAACTCATAAATCGAAAATAAACTGACAACGCCATGGCTAAAAATGAAAAAGACGTTTCTACTACTAACCAGATCCAAGTTTTTTTTCTATTTTAAAGTTATATGTCCTTCAATTTTATTACAAAGGACAAGTTATTACGTTTGAGTTTGAAGTTTTTAATATACATGTTGAATTTAATGAAACAGGATTTGTCATTTTAAAACACTTTTGATGGTTAATATAAATGAAAGAGGGACCAAAGATACCAGAAGGAGAGCCAAACTCATAGATAGAAAATGAACTGACAACACCATGGCTACAAAAAACGACAAACCGACAAATAATAGTATAGAAGACACAACATAGAAAAATAAAGACAAAGCAACACGAACCATACCAACAACTGGTGGTGATCGCAGGTGCTCCGGAGGGGTAAGCAGATCCTGGTCCACATGTGGTACCCATCGTGTTGCTTATGTTATTACAAATCCGGTAAAAAGCCTAATTTGGTAGGTCACATTCGTGACAACAGAAAGGGTATTGTAGCTACGACATAAGTAACATATCCGATATCATCTGTGAAACGGTTATTTCATAACGGTCAACCAACCCGTGATGGCGTCCGTAAAATTTACGAAGTGATGATTTTAACTTTATTATTTGGAACTCTTGGTTTAATAGCTTCCTTGTGAGAAGCAATCCACTATCAAGGAAATCATGATAGGAAATACAGCCTTGGAATATCGAATCAAATGGGAGATATAAACTCCGTATACAGGCGCTGCAGGAATGTTAGTAAATAGAAATGGGAAGTTCACAATTGGGAACCTGAAATGAATCTTTTTGTTTTGAGAGTGCATCATGATTTAAACTAGCATCCTGTCTGATGATTTCTTTAAATTGAATATATTTTCCTGGCAGTGTTTGAAAGTCTTTGTAAATTTTTAGTTAGTTCATTATAGTCTGTTATATTTACGTATCTGACTCATTGAAAAGTAAAGTAAATAAGTGTTAACTTGTTTAGTCTTTTTGTTTTTATTTTGATATCACAATACATGATCGAGAAAAATTAAGCTTCAACAAAATTCGCAGGATATGTGCATGACTGTAATAGAGTACATTTTTACGCACATGCTAATTCCAAAAACCCAAAGCATATACATTGTACTTAGTTACATGTAACAGGATTTATAAACATTGAAATCGCATAATTGGATTTTTATTGACAACAAATGCATGCTTATCACAAAGATGTGTGCAGTACTAATGCATGATGATTTTGCAATTACTAATTTAAAACCTTTTCCTGTTTGCGGATACCCCGTTACAAGTATGATGTGGATGTCCTGATACGATATAAGTAAAAAATAAATAACATGTGGTGTGAACTCTATGTTGTGCCAATAATTAAGGTATCCCAGGAGAACACCACATTTAGGCATTTTCCCCGAAAACGTAAACAGTTTCTCCTCCTCCAAAATAGCACCTATCGTGGTACTCATGCCAAATACAAATCAGGAATCCGGCTGCATTCGGTGACTTCACAATAAAGTAATTGTGCTTAGAGCTAATACGATAAGCAGAACCTATCTATTGTCATCTATTACACAGATATTACATAGCGTTTATTCGCCAAATTCGTCAAACCAAGTCCAATTTCTTTTTCAGATTTAATGACGAATTTTATCATAAGTAAGGCACAAACGATTTTAATATGGTAAATCAATTTGTTTTCTATATATCTTTAGTAACCAAAAAAGGGCAGGTGTTAGTTTTAAAATCTGGATTTTTATAAACAAAATAAAAAGAACAATTCTGAGTGACTTTCTACTATTCCCTAAAAATTCACTGTTAAACTCCTGGATTGACATATGTGTGACATCGTTTTCAATATAATGGAATTTGACGCGAGTGCCATACAAGTGACAGGTTTAGCGTTTTAAAACTAGGTGTAATACACCATTTTGTACATATCTGTAAGTAAAACATATGACAGTTGTTATCAATTCGTTTGATTTGTTTAACCTTTTGATTTTGCCATTTGATTAAGGACTTTGCGTTTTATTTTTGTGATTTTACTTTTTTCTGATGACGTAATTTGTAACAAACAATTTGCAACTCCAATGGTACTTAACTATGCCGACTCGTTCCTTCAACAATACGAACAGACCTTATACAGGAGATTGGAAAGAAGAATGAAAGGAAGTTGGTACTAATATTCAACTACTCGTTCCGCAATAAATAGGTTGTCCTCTCAGTCAGAAATTCGAAGTGTGTGCTATTGTGAAAGCATCTCTCATCGAACTTGAAATAAAGAATAAAGTAGATGCGATTGTATGTCTTATCTTGATTTTCATCAAGAAGCATGAGTCGGGTAAGAACAAATGTGACCTTTGTGAACTTTCCTTTTCTATATAGCTACATTCAAGCATCGCTTGAATATGAAGTATGCATCTCCCGCTTAATATGATGTGTCAGAACTTGAATTCCTATCATGATTTCCATGACAGAGGGTCGCTGCCTATTAGTAAGCTATTGAACCAACAGTTCAAACCGGTGAAATAGACGTCATACCTTGTTGGCAGTTATGCAGTATCTGTTTCACAGCTGGCAACAGATATGTTCTAATTATGAACCACATTCTCATTCTGTTCTCTGCAAATTTGACCAACGGAATTTGGTTTATAACCGAAGGTGTATTTACAAGTGTAGTTTGACTGATACCAAACGTACATGGACCGGGTCAGCTTACCATTCCAGCGCATCTGAGATAACAAACAGTGTTTAGGTTTGTTTATGAACACATAGATAAAGGCAACATTACTATACCGCTATTCAAAAGTCATACATCGATTGAGAGAAAACAAATCCTGGTAATAAACTAAAACAGAGGGAAGATTGTCAGTCATAAAAGGAAACACGAGAACACTGAAGTGCATTAATATAAAACGCCAACATACATAGAATTGAACGATTTGATAACAATTGTCATATTCCTGACTTGGCATAGGACATTTTACGAAAAAAGTAATGGGTTGAACATGGTTTTTTGGCTAGCCAAACCTCCGGCTTTATAACAATTTAAAAAAAAAAAAACATCAATTTATTGACAAAAATACAACACAAACACACGCAAGAACACTTATTACAGAGAAACGCAAAAACATATAAATCGACGGGTAACGTTGTTTTAAAAAATATTTTACATCATGCTTATATTTTTCTACAACGTAAAACATTAATGTTATTCATTAAAATAATAGGGAGAAAAGAAATGATAAGAATTGACATCAACAAATCATAAAATGTTTAGAAATGTGGTTGATTCTGTTAACAAAAAACGATAACACTATGAAAATTTCATGCGTACGAAGATATGGCATGAATATATATTGTAATACAAATGGAAAAGCATATGATCATGGATTATAACTGACAAATAAACACTTAATTAAACAACTACTCAGTAGCATCTTAATAAATATACAGTATAAAGCATAACAAAATATACAATATATAAGGAGAAGACTTTCTAAGTTTGAATCACTTTTGTCTTATCATTTTTAAAAATAAAGTATTTTTAAAAAGTGAATGAAATAGATGGTATGTGCTCGTGCGCTTCAATTAAAATGTATGTCGAAATTAAAAACCTCCTTGATGTTTTAATGTTATCAAAAACTCTTCTTGTGTTCAAAGGCTAGTCTCATAATATTACAACGGGTCAACAGCTCTAGATCCAAGACATTTTTTTTTTGTTTTGTTTTTAGCAAAGTCGGTAGTTGAAAAAACTTTGAGTTCTCTCTTGGAGCTTAAAAAAATACAAAATGGATTAGAATCAGCATTGATATAAGGTTGGAGTTGAGAAAGGTTGCTAACAATCTATCCTGGGCAAAAAAATTGTACTGGTATCGACGGAAAGAATAAGAGAGGGACGATAGATAACAAAGGGCCAGTCAAACTCATAGATTGAAAATAAACTGACAACGTCATAGCTAAAAATAAAAAGACAAACAGACAAATAATAGTAAAGAAAACACAACCAAAACTGGGTTTGATTTCAGGTGCTCCGGAAGGGTAGGCAGATCCTGCTCCAGATGTGTCACCCGTTGTGTTGCTTATGTAAATGGATAACAATATCCTATAGTAATAAACTCTCTTTTTCTGTTAAAATATAAATTTCGAGAGTTATCCTACTTTACGTATGAATACACATAAATTATGATTTTGTTCCAGTATGAAAAAGAGTATATTAATATCATCATTGTTTCTCGGGGAATACCAAATATTATTTATTGATGGGAGTATTTATTTGCTAGGTAATTGAGATACGCCAACTAGAAGAGAACTTGTAATTTTATTTCAAATGATATGAAACAACTGAAAACAACACGTTCTAAATTGCATGAGTCCGGTGTGCTTTTCATCAGGTGGTAACTTGATTTTTATTTATAACTTTTCAGTATTGTTTTAATTATTATTTTCCTCATTGTAATTTATATTAACATTATGTATGTAATTGTCCCAAAGAGTATAATAATAATACCGGTCTCCAATAACGACAACAGTAGTATTCCGATGTTCAAGCTTTTGATTTTGCCATTTGATGATGGACTTTCTGTTTTTAATATTCTTGGAGTTCGGTACTTTTTGGGAGAGTTACATAACTACATCATGACCTCACTTCAAATTCGATAAACGTCTGATTTTTCAAAGGCCAGAATTGATTGATGTCAATTTTAGCCGTCCAATTTTCAGTATTGGTTCAGTTTCACATTTTTTTCGTAGTTCTTTTTTTTTTTAATTAAGTATTGCATTCTGTCAGTTGATTTTAAAACCTATGTAATCCCGATTTAACCTTTAATCAACGTTTATCTTTCTAGATGTTAGATGATCTCTTATAACTTAAGCTATATACATGTATACCTATAGAACGTCATATAATTACCTGTAATACCTTGTTGTAATATTGAATTCGACATACATATGACATTTCGTCCTCGTCTAATATATATTTATACATAAATGTGACAAAGTGAATAGACCCTGTATATTAAAATGTCAAGTTCATAAATCAGGCTGTTGGTTTCCTCTTTGAATTGATTCACATGTTTCCTCTTTGAATTGTAAACATGTTTCCTCTTTGAATTGATTCACATGTTTCCTCTTTGAATTGTAAACATGTTTCCTCTTTGAATTGTAAACATGTTTCCTCTTTGAATTGATTCACATGTTTCCTCTTTGAATTGATTCACATGTTTCCTCTTTAAATTGATTCACATGTTTCTGGTGTAACTTCCTATAACATAAGAGTATTCAAATTGCAACTGTTTTTGACAGTTTTAACATAGAAATATATTATGTTTATGTGTATCCAGTCACGTGTGTTTATTCTGTAGATGTTTCCTTTACTATATAGCTCCACCAATTTAATTTTGAATCAACATTAATTCATCAAAAGGAGGTTGAACGGAAATCCAAACGATCCATGATTCTGGAATGAGGAGTACCAAAAAGTCCATCGATGCTTAAATTACATCCGTAAAAATCGAATAACGGATTATTTATTTTATATACCAAAATTTAAAAACAACTTGACAATAGTCCACGATTACTATTTATATATGTTAAATGTTTGCCTGTAATATATTTTAATTTCCAATTTTCACAAAAGTTGACTTTATGTGGGATGTTTCGGTAGATTTTACTTTTTCCATTTAGAACTTCATCTGTTGATATATATACTTCAAACGTTTTGTAAATATTAAAAATATGTTTGACTATCAAAATATCAAGCCTCTAGACAACTGGGAGAACGGTATCTTTCCGAAATTAGTTCAAAGATGTCAACAAATATGTTAAAACTTAATCAAGATAAAATCGAACTAATCATATTCGCACTGAAACAATTGAGGGCAAGTGTACCAAATATTCGACTCAAAGTCGGCAATACAGTGATAAGTAGTACATCCTGTGTGAAAAAGCTAAGAATATATTTTGATCAACATCTTACGATGGAACAGAAAGTTTCTGTCATAGTAAAATCTTGTCATTTCCACATCAGTAACATTGGACGCATTAGCAGCTTTATTACAACAACCGCTTGCAAGATACTAGTGAACAGTCTAGTAACATCAAGACTTGATTATTGGAATATTCTGTTAAACGGTACCAACAAGACTACGATGAATAGATTACAAAAAGTACAAAATACAGCAGCTTGTCTTATCACAAGGACAAGAAAACATGAACATATTACGCCGATACTTCCTGATTTACACTGGCTATCCGTCCAATACAGACCACAATTCACTTTTGTGCTGACATGATTTATCATTGATATGGTTATATCAATAAATTAACTGTTTACAAAATTTTAATTTTTGAAATACTCAGGCTTTTCCACCTCAGGCATAGATTACTTTTGCTGTATTTGGCTAAACGTTTAGGAATTGTGGTCCTCAATGCTCTTCAACTTCGTACTTTATTTGGCCTTTTTAACTTTTTTTGGAATCGAGCGTCATTGATGAGTCTTTTGTAGACGAAACGCGCGTCTGGCGTATATACAAAATGTAGTCCTGGTATCTATGATGAGTTTATTCACAATACTTCTTTATGTGTACTGCGCTTTGAATTGCATTGGTCCTGTTTACATTCGGGAACTAGTCAATCTACACGTGCCAAACCGATCTTTGCGTTCAGGCTCCACAAAACTACTTAACGTTCCAAAGGTGCGGACGAAGACGTACGGTTAAAGACAACTTGAATGTTTAGATGCCATTCTATGGAACCATCTCCCGAACAGTTTAGGACAATGCAAGTCCGTAGAATGTTTTAAGTTTTAGCTAAAATCTTATTTTTTATCGCATTGCTTTTTTAATCAGATTACTTTCTTTTCTCTTTTACGGGTTTTTAACTCGTTTTGTTTTACTTTTAAATGCAACTTTTTGTATTTCTTTTTTGGGGTCTTTGCTTGTTTTGCATATCTTTAACCTATTGCTTCAAAGATTTAAACTTTTAGTTTTTGGGTTTTACCTGTATTTTCGCAATAAATAAATTTGGTGTATTTACTGTCTTCTGATTGGTTAAAAGAATTAGCTTTATTTTCAATGTTATCAATTTTTATGGAGACACGCCCACTCTAACGTTGTGTATTCATACGCAAACATCTGTGTACGTTGTTATTCGTATTAATATATATCTTTGAGCCTTATTTTTGATAGAAATTTATTTATATTGAATGGCAATACTTCGCGGATTATTCAATGTGAAGAGTCAAAAATTAATTTTATGGTTTAATAAATTCAAAATAAATAACAGTCATTCATTAATTAAAAAAAATAATTTTAATTCGGTATTTGAATCTGACACAGGGCATGTTTTGTGTTTAATAATTATGTTTTTGTCTTTGATTTGTTTTTTAAAAATACCATGCTGACGGTACAGCGCCTAAGAGTAATTTTTATTTTTCATAAAGAGCCCTTTATAAATTTTCATTATTTTTTTTTATTATTAAATCATCAAAATATAAAATGTTTAGTGTCTTGGAAAATTTGTTAGATTTTCGCTGCTGATTTTGCTAGATGATATAGAATTTGGTACTGAGACGTTATAAATGGTATATCTTTTGCTCATTCGTGAAAGCCTTTAATACGTTAATCATTCGTGAAAGCCTTACGTTAATATATTGTTTCTGAAATCACTCGTATATATAGTAATTGTTCTTTGAAGAATAGTTGGCCCATTGCATGCACTGGGAATCATCGCATATTTCCTTCTTTATAAACGGTATAATATTTTAAATGAAAGGTAAGTATCCTGTATGACTGTGTAATGACATTCTAAATTCAAACAGTTTACTTAAATATTGTGCTCTGTAGTTCAAGAGCTTATAATTGAATATTTTAACATTGCATTATCTATTTTTGTCCATGTATCATACAAACACTTAGACTTAGGCCCAAGGTCCCGACATAAATTCGAAGAACCTGTCCACCTTTATCAATTTATAATAATACAATTGTCCGTGCTGCATATTATCATGTTGAAATACATACTGACAATCATCTATTCATTTTTTTCTTCTGTAGATATATATATTTATTATACTACGAATATGGTATTGAAAGTTTTCAAAATAATAAAATAATTCTATATATATGTAAGTGATACCCAGAGAAATATTAGATATTATTCAAGGCCAATAATTCATAGTTCACGTGGACTGGTATTCATTTCTTTAACTTTTTTACACTGTCATCATTTAATTAATAGCATTATATCACATTTCGTTACAATTTTTTAAATACTCCCTTTTACTGGACCAAATGCATACACCAATCAGACCGAGGAAAGTGTTGAGATAGTTTTGTTACGGATCAACGTGGCAGAGGCTCGGCTGACTTTGTTTGGTGTCCAATAGTCCAGACGCTTATCGAAAGACAAAGAGAGATCCGAATCAAGTTTCATTTTGATGATTTTTATCCGATGATCTACTCGAATTCGCTACATCTTATAGACATATAGATATACATATTGAATTAAATTCTCGTTAAAAATATTATGTGTTTGCACTTGGGTGTACATCATTACGAAAAAGTTTTAAAAAATCACACCTTGAAAGACTGAAAGTGTGATCGGATGACAGCAATGGTCATTGATCCTGACACATACATAAGATCAAGTAGATGTGGACTTTCCACTCGTTTTCTATGGATCGGACATGCAATTTTTATTGTCCAGTGCAAATGCTAGTTATGTTTGGCAATTCTAATAAACTCATCATAGATACCAGGCAAAGGCTCTGTTTTGAACGCCGTACTTTGACCTATACTGGTTTACTTTTGCAAGTTTTGACTTAGATGGAGAGTTGTCGCATTGGCAGTCAAACCACATTTTCTAACATGCATATCTATATACAAGTTTGTACTCCAGACGCAAGAGTCCCGTCAACAAAAGACTCATCGGTGTCGTTCCAATTAAAAAGTTAAAAAGACCAAATTAAGTACGAAGTTCTAAACCATGTCACTTGCAGGAAACTTTCCTCTCTTTTTTACCCAAAAGTCAATGGTTCTTACAATTTAAAGCATGTTGTTATTAACATATATGTGTTGTTGCTTTTAAGATTTAAAAAATACAATAGATTTTTTTTCTTGCCCCGAATAAGGGCATTGTAAAAGGCACTGCAAAAAAAAAAACCGCATCAAACTCCTATAGACATGGATTTCTGCTTATGCTGTTAATTTCTAATATGATTTTACCACAATTCGATGTTCTTGGCACTATGTACATGCTTATATAACATATTTATGTGCTTTTGATTTATATTCTGTTTTATTCTAATGCTTATGGTGTGCTAACATTTTACCTTTGCTTTATGTGATATTTTTTGTATATGTTGTCACCAATTGAAAGAGCCATCTAAAGCTCTTGTTAAATCTTTTCTGTATATATTTGTCTACCAAATAAAATTAAATTACTTAATTACTTATTTAAATACTTATCTATGTTTAATAACAAAAGTTAATTCTGTGCGCCATATCCAGTGTACATAACGCTTCAAATATTACAAACATTTAACGCCAGGATACAAAACAAAAAAATACAAATTAAAAAAAAGTCAAGTAAATAAATGATTTCTGAACGGCAAAAACAATTCATCGTTTATGGGGACGTATCATTTCGTTATTTCTTTTAAAACTTACTTTTTCAATAATATACAGAATTTGTATTAAAGCAAAACGGATTTTTGGGGGGAAGAATTCTACTTGCATTAGATTTTGCATATTTAATCATACCTTGAGTATTACAGAGAAAACACAAGTTGTCGTAAAGTGCATCTAGATTAGGTATAAGTAATAGGTACCGTTTATTTTACTTCATTGAATCTTTCTTAAATAAAAAAAAAAATCACATAAGAACCTAGGGTAATTGATTCAAATTTATCAATGGTCAACAAAATAAGTTTTCTTGAAATTAAGTGAACTACATGTATGATTTAAAAGGTAAAATAACAAAATTACTGAACTCGGAGAAAAATTCTAAACGACAACAGCAGTTTGACCATTGACTTAAAGAGCGGCAACATGCAGTAATTTACTGATGTTTAAATGGATATAATGGTGAATTATTGAAGGTTTATTTCGTTGACGGAAATACGTCAGTTGGTAATGTTGTCTCTTTAGTTCGCAAGTATCGTGTCTCACGATATATTGAATATGTATCGTTAGTGCATGCTACATGCCCTGATATACAAGTACATACATGTATATCAACTCCGAGAGACCACTTCCTTTTAGTCTGACCGATGTTCTATATATTATAATGATAATTTAAACAATGATATTGTTTTATTATAAATATTCAGAATTGAACAGATACAAAGAGCACGTGCGTGATTTTGAATTAATTAATATAATTATACATATACATGTCCATGTAATCACAATAGAAAGTTTGACCTATCAGCGTCTACTAACGTTCTTCAGATATATACATGTCAGGACGTATACTATTAAACTGACTACCGTTGCGATATTTTATTCCTATATTTGTACCAATAATTTGACCTCGAGACGTTTCTTAAATGACAAATAGATTTCATAATAATAAATATAGTATGCAAAGACAATGATGATATGAAAATAAAAAATATATTTAGAGCTAGTAACGTGTTCAATTTACCTCCCACTGATCAAGGTCACTACGCCCTCTGAACATGCTTCTATAAAAAAAAAAAAAAAAAAAAAAAAAAATTACTCTTTATGAAAAAATCTCTGTTATTAAAGTTATTGACTGAACCACTTGCTACGTGGTACTGCTACAACCATGTAAATTGTTCTTATTAACTATAACTTAAAAAGAGTGTTGTTTCGGATAACCATACAGTCGGAAACCCGGTTGAAATAGAACAAAAGAATCGACGCTCTTTGTTAGAGAAGGCGATAAATGCTTACTGTAATGTTTACTATAGTGACAAAAAAAAATATAAAAGTTAATAGAAACAAACAAAATTACAATTTTCTTCTCAATTACGAAGTGTTTTATTTTAAAAACGCCATTTGCATAAGTTTTCAATTTATCTAGTACATAGTTAAGCAAAACAATTAAATATCAAGTCGACGACATGGGTATCTTTCAAGTTAGATGAAGAAAATGCATAACCTCCGATTTAAAAAAAAAAATTAATTAACCAAAGCTTATAGATATAGGAAGATGTGGTATGAGTGCCAATGAGACAACTCTCTATCCAAATAACATTCTTATAACATATATTCCATTCTTCATGTTCTTCTGTTTTGATCTAGTTATCGTCCATAAAACAAGTCTGTTAATTTACGCGAACCGCTGATGATATTTTGACTTCAAACGTTAGGGAGTTAATTAAGTCGCATCAGGAGCCATTAAAGGTACCAATTTCATCGCACTAGATGCTCATTTTGAAAATCCTAAACATATGACAACTGTTGAAGAAACCAAAATAGTTAAGTAGTGAATATGCTCTCTGGTGTGAAGGAATAAAAAGTATTTAAGGTAGTACATATTTCATTTTTTAAAAAGTAGGGTATGTGAGTAGTTTGTTTACCTAACTAAGAAGTGTGTTTTATTTTTTCAACTAATTACCAGAAGGAAATATTGAATAGTAATTTACTTCCTGCAATCAGTTTGGTTCAACTAATTAAAGAAGAAACACGTATCATGGTTACAAATGGTTTGATCAAATATGAGCACCAGTCTCATCAAAAAGAAAATCAGAACCATTTCACTAGCATATTTGTATATAAATATTGATGACGTAGAAGGGGAAAAATCAATCAAAATAGAACAAATACTACATAACTATAACTATATATATATATATATATATATATAAAAGTCTATAAAAACGACCAACCAGCAAATTTACTATGTACCGGATCGTCTAGAATAGGCGATACTATGCAGATAAGGAAAAAATATATATATATATATATATATATACTAAAAATTGAACTCTGTGTCCAAACTAGTAGAAATATAAATAAAATTAAATTTCAAAAATATATAAATGAGTATTTGCGTCCTTCAATGTTTGTCTATACCACATGTGTAAATAGGAATCTAGAAAACTATTGAACAAATGTAATTTAAAGAAATTCATCAAATGATTACTATACACACAAAATGCCACAAAATTACCAGCCACATAAAACAATACAGCCACTGACAATGTTCTTGCTTTTGGACAGTGTCATCATGACATGATCCTGTGATGACAGGGCTAAACTAATTATTTTAAATTTCAACTCTCCCGCTATTAATCTCTACCAGAGAACCAATAAAAGTGACATAAACGTATATGTATATACAACAAAAATAATCACAGTAAAAACATACATTTGTACTCTTTCCAGTTGGCTCATACTTTGATATCTCATATGATAGCTGATAGACGCATGTCGTATGAGAATAATATCGTATGAACATCTAGATCGTATTATTTATTTTATATATATTATTCTTATGCATGGGCCTAAAGTTTAGCATCATTGTATATTCTCATACAGCTTTGATTTGTTTAAGCGCAATTTAAACTTATCATCCTATATTTGAATCTAAAGAAAATATCGAATACAGTTTATATTCTCGCTTCTTAAAACAACCTTTATGAATACGCGGCTCTTTATATACTGTTTGTAAAGCCAACCAGGAATGTCTGTAGGCATATAATAAACAATAAAACAACCAAGCACGGAATATCGAAAACTGTTTAAGGCTAACAATTTTGTTAAAGATAATCACATCCTTAGTTTCAGTACAGCTATATAACTCATCAAGTGTAAATTGTTGAAATTAGGATAGGGAATTTCCCAAAGAATGACATCAGTTTATTAGCACTGATTCCTATTTACATGCAATTACCAATCGTACAGTCAGCTTCAATGGAATTGTAATTTCATACCTACTCATTGAACCATCCGGAGTCCAATATGTTTATGTATCTTTAATTTGTCTTATCTGAACTACGTAACATTTAGTCTCAATCGTAGTCTGTTGATTGTGTACAGCTCGTTGGTCTATAATATGATTTGTGAAAATATAGCCCATTAAGTCTCATTGGTAAGCTGTTGAATATGAACAGATTTAACCTTTGTGAATTCATATTTTATAATATAAGTTGTTTAGATGTAGCAATGGTTATACGTTTAAAAGTTTTTATCTGTTTCTGTAACTAGCAGAAGATCTGGAATATTACAATTTTGATAAAAAAAAAAATATTTGCTTTCAAAAAAAGTAAAACACGTTGTCATTTTTTCCCCGTCCAAAACTATATTCGCTCAACCAAATTGACTGATCTATTGGTAGCTAACATTACAGTGGCAAACATAGCAGATACTGATGCTATACTCAAATGTTACAGGTATAAAGTAAAACTTTTTAACCACAAACAATCGTGTTATGTTTAACATAAAATAGACATAAAATGTACAATACTTAAATTCGATTTAAATTCACCTTACTTCACACTAACTTAAAAGTAAATGATAAATTT
The DNA here is from genome assembly GCA_037788925.1 of Mytilus galloprovincialis. NCBI lineage: Eukaryota > Metazoa > Mollusca > Bivalvia > Mytilida > Mytilidae > Mytilus > Mytilus galloprovincialis. Next base: position 72,314,712 of record CM075342.1, on the reverse strand, counting down.
TAATAAACATCAAAGATTTATAAATAAGGCATCATATCTATGTTTAAATCAATTTATACTAAAAAGTAGAGCAAGTTGTTCAAATAGAGATAGATAAACGCCACTGTCATCGTATGTCTTGTCTTCTGTTGATTGGAAGAAAATTTGATTTGTTTTATTTTAAGTTTACCAATTACAGCGTAAACACCAACCCCTACTTGTAGAACCACCCTGATACGCAGGCTTGTACGCAGGTACGCTAACCGAGGGAATCACATGTACGATTGTCGAGGGATGTTTTAAGTTTAATATATAGGATTTGAAGTTTTTCTGATATATGATACTTAGACTGAGAATAAATTAGTCGACTGGTATATATAAATGACAAACAGTAAAGGATGTCATTTTACCTGTTACAGGTAGACAAGACAAGTACATTTTACTCAAATTAACAATGTGGACAGGTGTAATTGCACTTTTTCTTTGACTTTTAAACGTTTTTACCTGAAGGTGTTTTCCGGTGTACCTCAGTCAGCTGTTATCCTAGAAATCATTGAACGATCTCAACAGATTCCAAATCTCAAGGCTATTCGTTTTATTAGAGACAACGGAAAAAGAGTACGACGGACAGAGTCGGGCATCAGTGAACAGAAGAAAACTTTTACTTATTTCGGACAATATAATCTTTTACGCTGGATTCCCTAATAGGAGAAACGATGATTTACACACTGACTCAACCCATGAGCCCGAGCCCGGGGCTCCACAGTGCTGGAGTTAGTCCGGTTGTCAGTCCAGTAGTCAGTCCAAATGTTAGTCCCGTCACCACCGTCTCTCCGATGTCTCTTACCCCCGGGATCATGCATTTGATAAATTATGGAGACAAAGATCTGGGATTGTTACTTTCACAACGGTAAGTCTGTTTAATTGTATTTTTATTATACTTTTTACTAGTGTTGGTCATGAATTCGAAAGAATATTGGTTGGATGAAATACTACATCAATTGAACAGGGTCTTTTAAAGCTGACAATGCTGTAAATGCCTTACTCATTGTTAAAGGCCGAACGATGGTCAAAAGTTGTTTATTTCTGTGTTATTTTGAAAATAAGAATATGGTTTGAATGAAATACTACATCAAAAGACCAGGGTCTTTTAAAGCTAACTATACTTTGATCTATTATGGTTCAATTTTATAAATTGTGACTTGGATGGAGAGTTGTCTCATTGACACTCATACCACATCTTCTTATATCTATGTATGTGCCTTGCTCATCGTTGAAGGTCGTACAAAGATCTAAAGTTGCTAATTTCTGTGTCATTTTGTCTTTTATGAAGAATAATCTCATTGGCAATCATATAACATTTTATTTCTACAGTTAGTTGCTTAAACCTAAGTCAGCTGATCTCTTGTGGAGTGTTGCCTCATTGGCAATCATATCCTATCTTCTGGTTTTCATTTCCTACTGGTAGTCAATATATTTGTGTTTTCAATTTTGAGAGTTGCCTGAATGCCTTCGATGTTACATGATACATCCCAAGTTTTAGACAGATATATGTGTACAATGTATACGGGTTGATATTGGCAAGTCATTAAGCATCCTGTTTTACATAATATATATCACTCGGAAGTAGTCAACATTATGGTTCATTAGGCTTTTCTAAATTGAAATAAGAAGTTAAATTACTTTTCTTATTTACAAGAAATTTATTAACTTATCTTTCAAGATATAAGTAATAAAAGTAAATTACAGTAACACATATGTTACACAAGAGCAGTAAAATTACTCTTCGGATTTACAAAATATGTGTTAACTTATCTTTCAGGAAAACTAAAAGAAAATTACACACATGTTTAAATATTTCGCTGAGTGAATTGAGTGTAATGATATCTAAAAGTAGTTATAGTGTTAATATTGTTCCCCGTCTTAAATCAGTACAATATTTAACATTGTCATTTTAATTCATCAAATATTAGCTTTCCTTTAAATGCACACATGGGTGGGTTTTCCTTTTATACTAAGACAACACAAGATGTATTTAGAAGTTTATAAAAAACATTTGTCAACAAGTAATATTGTAATATAACACGTTCATCAATCATAGAGGTCGTCAAATGTTTAAGTAACACCCGGAATCGGTTGTCGGGTATTATATTTATCCGATTGCTTATAATTACGACAATAGGAAAGATTTGCGGCATTAAATCTTCGCTGTATGAACCTGAATCACATGTCGCAATTGTCACCAAATATTTGCAGTAATATAGCCCGGTATATGTGTGAATATACAAACATTATCTTCTAAATGACAGGAATTGTTATAATTTGTAACAGTTAAACTGTAAATTGCCTAAAGCTTATTCAGACAACCGCACTTTATACTCTACTGACTGACTATAAGTTGAATAGTGTAAATCTAATAACATTAACGTCAATTTTCTTTCGGTAAGCTTCTTCCTCTACTGATCAGATTAAGATGAAAACAGTAAAAACTGAAAGATTTTATAAATCAAAAGATGGACAATGATGGTAGGTTGTCTCATTCGGTAATCATATCACATCTCTTAATTGATATATGGTACAGTGTACATGTAAAATTCAGAGATGCTATTTTATGCACTGATATGAGCAATATGATATGAAATTAGATTTAAGAGATAAAAGAGAAAGGATATTTTTTACACATGACCCATCAAACATCCATAAACGTTTTGATTTGAAAGAATGTAGTATAACTCGATAGTTGTGTATCAGTTGTACTATCCGAACGTTTGTTTTTGAGTACAAGTAATAACATAATGTCCAGAAAGCGATACACAAACAGTTATATCAATTTGATTGAACGGTTATATGAGTTTTTATAGTTTTATGCATTAATTCATAAACGTTTGGCATAAATGTTTGACTTTGAGTACCAATTATCAATTGTAATCTAGAAAGCGATGTGGATGCAGGAATTTGGTTATGCCAGTTTGATTTTTTTGCATAGACTTACAACAAAATTTCAATTCTAAATCACGAATAGATTATTGTATTGTCTTTGGTGTAATCTAGCAGAGAAACAACAATATTAAGTTCATTGAATTCGAAACCGACAAATTAAAACTACCTGTGTATTACAATGCAATAAACTTGCATCAAGTGTACATTCTTGTGCATATACGATTCAGGTACGAGAGTTGTAAATGTATACCCCTGACCTTGAAATATGTCGAAAGATTTTGTAAATAATCATAGCTACTTTACCCATATAAGTCATCATCTAAAACTATTATCAACTTGTTTAGTTAACTATCGATTTCTCGAGTTTTATGGGTTTTCTTTGTATAAGACGTATGATACACAAATTTGGAGAATTGACAATGTGATCCTCGTTAGGAGAAAAATCGAGAATGATACAAATTGTTCACTGTCATCTTTAAGTCCTTTAAATCTCCTTGTGATGAAAAGGTTATGTGAAAATTAGTTAATATTATTTTGAAAGTACGGATGTACGAACTTAGTGTTATACTTCCGCGTCTAAATGATGCTTTACATTGGACTCGTACACACTATAAATTCTGCCCATATACCCTTGGCTGACGAAAAAAGCACCTGCGCTAAGAAGTCATAGGCTTAGTTGTTGCCTTTCTTATATTGTTTTGAGGCTTTATTTGTTATTATTGTCCGATTTTCATAACTGGAGACTTCTTAGAGCTTGACAATATTTTGGTCCTCATGGTGTCTTTCGTGTATGTGGCTTGCTGTCTCATTGACATCTCTTTTAAAAACACGCATGTTTCTATGTCTGTTATACATGTATATATATGACCTATCAAAGATCTTCGTGTAATGTAAGTGAATGAAAATCGTTAAAAAATGATTATGCTCTTGTTACAAAGTCGTTTGATTACCATTTATCTACCAATACAGTTTTCATCATTTTTATTTTTAAATTTGATATATTCATTCAAACGATCCCAGTGTTTCAAGTAACATCGAAGTTGTTCAGCATTGGAGGTTTATTGGAAGGCTGTCTGAAGGACAATAATACCAAGTCATATGTTTACCCTTAACGAAGTAAACATGCCTTGTGATATAGGTTGTATATGTTTGATGTGCTTGAAGGAAAGATGTTTAACCTCTCAAATCCATCCAAATAATAGTTGAAATTACCCATTAACCATTTCAGTCCAACCAATTGTCAGTATTTATATAAGTAGATATTTATAGTGTGTGCTATTAAAAACCATCCAACAATCAATCAAAAAATCAATTAATTAAAAAGTCTTTTCATCTTTTATTTTCCGATCAAAAAATCCGTTTTGACACAAATACAATATGACCGGGTCAAGAATCAAGGACTATCTAGATTTCCTGATGACGTTTTATTAGTAACTGTAATGTCACTATAGATCTCACCTTGCCGCAGGGTGTAATTTTCTCAGATAAGATAGGTGGTGTTGCGGTATATTAATTTGCATATTAAACATGTGTTTTACATGTGACAAATTTTAATGGTCGGTCATTAAAAAGGAACAAAACTATAATTTTATTTCTTTACACACCATATAATGAACTATCGTCATTACGAGAATAATTATTCCAGTACCAAATCTTTTCCATGAGAATAACATATATAGCTCCATAGTTTACGTGTGTCTTTGAGTTGAAGGCTACGTTTACACGTTTGAAATTACAATAAACTATATTTATTAATTGGAACGCACATGTAATAATAACGTCATTCAAAAAAGCAATTGATTATTTGATGGTTAATTTGGTATAGAAAAGCAGTAACACAGACCAAGTTAGGGAACACCATTTACAGCCAAGAGTCGAGCCTTTTCACCTCGACTCATTTTTTACAGTTTGTTCTTATATAATGCTGTTACACCACTGTCCCTGGTATTTTGAGGTTGAGCGCCCACAAACACGTTAACACCCGATACTTTCTGTATATGCCAGTACCAAGTCAGGAGCCTGCTAATTAGTGGTTGTCAATGGCTGTTGTCTTCCGATTATAATATTGTACAGAACCCAGAACGTTTGTTTTCACGTTTATTTTTGTTTTTATTTTGTCATGTTAGGGCCTTTATAAGTGAACTATACAGTGTGGGTTTAGCTAATTATCGACGACCTTCTGATGACCTTTATTTGCTTACATATTCGTTATTTGGTTTCTGGTAGCTAGTTTTCTCATTGGGAATTATACCCAACCATCTTATTTTATGCAGAGTAAAATTACATGTATCGTGTTTTAAAATTCCTGATTTACTGCACAAGTAAATTACTGTGTGTTTCATGTATCTTATATCCTCAACTAATCTGAAATGAAACAACATTTTATGGAAAATTTGTTCATTTTAAATACGAAATAACTGTTTATGCGTGAAAACGTGAGTTAACGGTCCATGAAAGAGATGAGCAAAGATTAATGGTAATTTTTCCTCTTCCTGAATAAGTAATCTAATATTAAATTTAAATGATCATTGATAAACATAACATTCTCACGATTTGGCTCCTATAGTTGTGTCATTGTTTAACTATATATGTATATAAGTATAATTGGGTTTCTATATTCACCCTTACTCGTTAGATGGTTTATAGCACTTCTATTCTTATATATTAGTATACTTTATATGCTACCAGTTTCGGATTCACCTTTTCGATTGTTGAACTTTTGAAACTTTATTTTTCCTTCTGCTTTTAAAAAGGGGGAGCGATTTTCAATAAGAGTCTTAAATGCTTTGGCTTAGAATGGCTAGGAGTACAATCAAGTCACTTCTTTTGAAGAAATAACGATACTTTTTTTTTGTTTTTTTTTGTTTTTACTTTTCTTCACCTAACTCTTCATCTTGCACTTTTTATATTTCAGATAAAAATACAATAAAACTATGTAATATTAAAAGGAAATATAATCTGTCAAAACAGAAACTAAAGATTTTCCCTACTCATAGTGTTAGAAATCAAGGTTAAAGATGTTCTTTCAAATAATGGTCAAAGTCACTAAGATGACTTTGTTTGGGAAATGACCTTGTATCACACATTCGTCTGTTCTATGGATAGACCCATTATACCCTGTCCAATTCTTATGAAATATCCCTTGATCTTTAAATTGTTGAAAACAAACACATTTTACCATTACGACACCCTGTATAGTGAGAAGCTATGGAATGAGTACATACACATATTTCTACTGTCAATTATGTATCTTCTAACCCCGTAACTAGAAAGGTTTATCTAAAATAAGGAGATAACGGGTATCATTCGGGTCACAACCTTTCAACATACGCTCATTTAGTATGCCTACCAACACAGGTATTTACTATGTGAGGATACATCTTGACAAAGTTTTAACAAACAATAAAAATACTCTTAATGCATGTTTAATCAACATGCGATCAACATGCATATGCATGTATTTTAATGTCTATAACAGGTGTATAACACTTTATATGGCCATCTTTATATCTGCCCCAGTTTAGTATAAATCGATTATATTGTATAGTAAATGTTTCAACAGAAATTGAAAATCATAGATTTCACAATTGCATAATAAATGTCATTAAAACTTTGTTTGAATAGAAATCTTTTTGATTTATTGAAATATGTACATTGATTTATAATGTTGACATGTGAATTTTTTAGGGGGAGGGGTTGTTAACAAATTCGTAAAACCGGCCGAGGCTGAGGGCCGAGGACTTTACATATTCAAACTAACAAGTATACTTGTCTATCATCTTGAGAAAAATGTTCTAATTCACATATTAAAATTAATTATTTTTCCCTAATTAATTACATGTTAATGAATTATTCAAAAGAGATACTGTGAAATGTTACAAAGGTCATTCGTCTGTGTCAACCGTTCAAATCACTCATGCATATCTAACACAAGATAAATCATGTCTGATGTACTAAATGATATAACATTTGTCCTATATTTTTTTCCATGTTTTTACATCTGGATATTTTTTTAGTACAAAGAAGTTCTATTAAAACACCCGAATAATTAATTCAATTTATATAAATAATGAATCATAAATTAAGTGCCGTGGTTTTTGCGGTATTGTCCTTTTAGTGAAATGTCGTGACAATGATATCAAACCGCGCATTGTCCTAAATCAGGAACTTTTCGGGGAAGAAATCACACAAAAAGGTTTATGATTGTTTCAATGTGCAGTCGGTTCAAATGCTATCCAAATTTATTTGTGCTATTAAGTGGTCATCATCTCTCTTACAAAACTTTTAATATCGATTAAATATGAGCTCATACTACGGGAAAACAATAATCTTTGATAAGTATTGTTGAAACTTCATGTTGACAACTTGATACATGTATATGCTCTAGGGTAGGAGCCTGGGGAGAAATTGAAGATGCAGAGGCGGATGCAGCCATTTTTAAAAGAGGTGTTCCCAACATAGGAGCCTAAAGGGGTTCCAACTATATGTCCCCATTCAAATGCTTTGATCGTCCAAAAAAAGAGGGGTTTCAATCCCAGAACCCTCCACCATGATCCGCCACTGCGGAAGTTTTTTTCCTTGATACTGTTAGAAGTTCGCCCCCCCCACTTTCAGAGTACTCCCCCGCCAATGTTGTGGTTGCTTACGTGTATGTCTATTATACAGTCTCGTCAGTATTTATATGCTTACAAAGCAGTACTTATATTAAATGATTAATAGAAAGATCGCCAAGTCATAATCCGTGTGACCACAGTTTCTTAAAATAGTAAGTATGACACTTTTATTCCATAAATAGAACTTTTCAGACAGATGAATTACATATGTGTCAGTTTAATAAATCAGTGTATTTTTTCTAACATATGTATATGCATGTTATAATTGATTTAAAGTGCATGTAAGTCTTACTAAAAAAAGATATGTGCGATAGCGATACATCTATTTTTTTTGGACCCAAACCAATGTTACTTGTGTATTAATTTACCTAAATATATACTAAGACTTAAAGTGTGCGTATAATTGTAAAATTGTCAAGGAGGTAGAAACAAAAAATGAAATTGTTTTTGTATATCAAAACTCAATGCTTATATAAATCTACAATCCATGCTAATTCTTTTTAGAAAGAAGTCTCTTTAAAACGATGATCATATTTTTGGCTTGGTAAAAAACTTTGTAAATGTGAGAACGGATGGTATAGGATACATTTGGGGAAATCAAACTCAAAATGTTTTGAAAAGTTTTTTGTTTTTGTTTTTCTGTCATTACAAAGAAAAACATTTTTCTCCATTACCACTGCAATTTCGCTTTTGGATATTAAAATAAGAAGACGAATACTTTATAAACAAGAGTTCCCTCAACCAACATACATAGCTAAACTCAGCTTATAACTCAGCTTACTGATATCATGTAAGAAAAATGTTTTTCCTTATCATATACGAGCTCCCCCTCCCCTTGATAAAATAATTGATAATGTCTTCTGATCTTCAACGTGTATTTTACAAGTCCTAAAATAACGTTTACAAGATAGAAGTTCAGTGATACGTCATAGTTGACCTTCAGTCAATATCATCCTATGAAATTAAAAGTGTCATCCGAATGCCTGAAGGTTTAGATTAATGCGGTTTTAAGTTGATAATAAACAAACATGGTTTTATTGAAATACTAACACCATATCAACATTGTTTGAAATTGATGGGGTCAAGTTTAAACGGTTCATTGTTGATAGTGGACACAACAGGTGGAAGGTCAAACTATTAATGATGACTCCATTAATAAGAAGTTTTTATATATTTTTTATGAACATTAAAGACAGTCAACAATGTGCACGGTGTATTGTAATGACGATCATATTATTGTGGTATAACTATGATTTTCCTTGGGGGCTTTTCCCTGTTAGCAAGACAATTTTAAATTTTAAATTCTAATCAAACACTGAGATGTTGCATACAAGTTTAGTTGTAATAAAAAAAAAACAATTCTTCAGATACACAACCGTTACTATGAAGCAATGACCAAAAGGACAAAAGGTACATGACCATTTACACTTTAGTGGGTCAACGTACGGCATATGATTAATGGATTAACAAATTAACGCTAATAAATCAGATGAGGCCATAGGAAAATCATATGTGAACTATTATGAAGAAAAGTAACTAACATCCACAATTGTGGTTACATTTATCTAAAATATGATTTTTTTATTTAATAGAATAATTACCTTAAAAACCACTTACATAACTTGGTTCGCTTTTTACATGAATGTTAAATTGCATAAAATGCAAGATACATGCGAATTTAAAAATTTGAATCTACAAGCTAGATTGCAAATTCCAGAGACTTTATACGTGTTATTGTTTTATTCCAATTAAAAAATGAAAATATAACAAAATTATAAACATAACAATGGTGAATTCAAAAGATTAACTACTATATGAAGCTTTGCTTTTAATTGACCAAGTGATGACTTGTGTGCTCCAGAAGGGTCCACAGTTTTTGCTTCACTAACACCGAAAGACATCTTATACTGTAACATAGAGTTAAAATAAGATAATTTGCGACATGCATGTTGTTGTAAATAGAATTATTTGTCTGACATGTGAATTTTCATCTTTTAAAACGTAACAGTAAACTTTCAAATTATTATTACACTTCAGAACCTATGCATACACTTCATGAAATATAATTTACACTAAACAAATACACAGAAATTAAAATTCATATCAAGTGTACACAGTAGTCATATATCATCGGGAATACAACCTTAGTTTTTATTTATATTATCTTTTAGTCTACCTTGAACGTTCATGTCATTAATTGAGAAGACTGGGGTCGTTGCATTGTCTAATTTTACATTCGTATGCTGGAAGATGAAAGGCTCTATTATTAAATTTTAATTGAATTTAGTACTTGCATGAAAATACGGCTATTGTTTTTACTAAAGTTTGCTGTTAATTATTAAATTTTAAAACTGTTGAGAAAGGAATTTATAGCTACATTTCATTGTCCATGATTATTTTTGGCTTTTTGTTTGGTCATTTATGGTTAACTTAGCTCTTCTTCTTCGTCTTGTAAAGCCATGTGTTCATGTTCAATGAATCTATCAATTATCTTTTACGTGACGTGTTAAAGTAGAATGATGTACACTTTAACCAATCCAGATTATCGTTTTGTCCTTGACGGCTTTTTATGATGATATGTGTACATATCAAGTTTATAGATGTGTATTTAATGACTGTTCGATATACTAAAATGATAGCTGGTCTCGATGGCCGAGTGGTTTAAGTAGTTTATATATGCAGCAAAAAGATGCGGTATGATTGCTAATAAGACAACTCTCCACATGCATGAGAACGATATAGAAGTTAAAAAATATAGTTTACCATACAGCTTTCAACAATGTGTAAAACAAGCCTATCAACACTGATTTTGTCAGTTCGAACGTTAAACTGACTAGAGGTGCAAGTTTTCCTGCAGAAAGTCGATTGCTCATTCTAGGAATCAAGCTATCTTCAACAATAAAAAACAGACCATTAACATACGTATGATATTACCATTAAATACTATGTGTAAATAATCTATTACACAACAAGCCACCAAAGACCAAAAGCCTACACTTGTTTGCTGTATGTTGGACCATCTACAGCGTCATTACATAAAGCATTTCAAAACATGGTCTAGTCTTTAATGTTATAAAGCATCCGTTTTAACTATACCTGATTACGCAATACGCATCGAACAAAATTAAACTTCATATCATATTTTAAAAAAAAATAGGAAGTAGACTGCTTATACTAGAACGTGATTGATATAGGAAGTGAACATTGGTTAAATCATTGATATGAAGTAACCTCTAATTATGTTGTTTAAATCCCCTTCATACTCATTTAATGTTTTATGAATCACATTTCCTAAAGTACTATGAACAATTTTTCTATGAATGGATTTGTACTTTATACAAACATTAATGCTTATTATAGGATGTAATCAATAATGATATAACTTGTTCATTCATATTGAACGACAAAAGATAACACTGGTTCAAAAGTCAGGACGTGTGTAAAATACTAGAGACCAGATTTTAAAGTATAACTTGATCTGATAATCAAATGTACCGCTGAGAGCCCTTCAGTGCGACGGTATACCTTGATATATGTTCCACAGATATCTGTCAATGACAATTTTGCAATTTTAATATGTATATTTTGTATTTTACATGAACCCTTTGCTTCTGTACATCATATGGCTCCATATGGTTTTAACAAAACCCGCAGCAAAAACATTCCCCTCTCTCATCTCTACACACGAAGAACCCTTGCAATTACTCTTGATGGGTTTGTATGTAGCCTCTATCAAGGCTTTTGTTTTGTCCTTATCCAATATACCCTCTTTTTTCCAATGAAATTACAAACGTTCTGTCTTTCGTCAATTATGACCCCCTATTGCAAAACCAACCTATTGTAGTCATTACAAATTGTTAACTTGTTCTCGTCCTTAATATGCATGAAATATTTGCCACTGGACGTTTAGCAAACACCAATTCATTAATCAACTAAAATAAACTAGTTTGATTAGTGGCAAGTTTACTTTTCTCGTGATAGAATAATAATTGAACAACATATAACGTTTTGAAAATATATCTATTGTCATATATATATACACTCCCCCTTAAAAAATGCTATCAACTGTACTATCAGCAGTGCAAGAAACAATTAAGACATTATCAAATGTTTTAACCATCAAAACCTATATTGTTTTCTTTCTTTTTTCAGTATGGAATTGGTATGGCACGGTGAATTTGAACGATTATTTGCACAGTATTTCCCCCATGGTTGGCAGTTAATACCAACATTTAACCCACCAACAGACGGCTGGAGAATATTCAAAGACAGTGCCAAAGTCAGATTCTCATGTCAGGTAAATAGATTTGACATTAATAGTGATCTGTGTGATGTTCTATAAGGAGTTGCCATGGTCTTATATTTTCCTTTGATTAGATTTTTACGAAGGAAGGGAGGGAGTATCTGTTGTTAAAATACTCACAATCTGTTTTCCTCATTCTAATCTTTACATATCATTGACTCTTAGTGTACAAATAAACCTTATTGTTAGAACTTTACTAAATAACCAATCTTTTTAAGTTTATTTCCAAATACGTGTAATTTGACCTTTTTTGGGCTTTATTGTTTATATACTTCGTACATAACAATATATTTTAGAATACTTTCACGTGAACGTTTTCATAGGTTTGTCTTCCAAATGTTTGGGTGAAGGTGAACTCATCTTATGAAGGTCATTTCCGTGTTTCAGGGGTCGTGGGGATGGCTAACGGAATCAAGCAGTTTATTAAATCATATACGGACTTTCGCGATCCAGTTACCATTGTAATATGTACTAAAAAAGCCACTAATGTAGTTTCAAGTAGAGCTGTATTCAAAATGTGTGCACCCTGTAGAGAACTTTACAATAAACTTATCTAGATATCATTTTACGTAGATGAATAAAAGTATTGCATAAAAACCTATGCATTTAACTTACTGTAAAATGAAAGAAAAAAAGAAGAAATGTTCCTACAATGAATCAGTCGATGAGGTGGAACAATGACAATGTGTCCTAGAGGTAGGACAATGTCTTAAAACAATGAATCAGTCGATGAGGTGGAACAATGACAATGTGTCCTAGAGGTAGGACAATGTCTTAAAACAATGAATCAGTCGATGAGGTGGAACAATGACAATGTGTCCTAGAGGTAGGACAATGTCTTAAAACAATGAATCAGTCGATGAGGTGGAACAATGACAATGTGTCCTAGAGGTAGGACAATGTCTTAAAACAAAACAATCAGTCGATGAGGTGGAACAATGACAATGTGTCCTAGAGGTAGGACGATGTCTTAAAATCCGAAGCCTTAGTAAGTGCGAATAGACTAATCCAAATGTCTATTACAGAAAACATTAACCAACGACCTTATAGAGTTGATATAAAAACCTATTGTTTATGTCACTTTTGGTTGAACAAGACTAGTGTATATTGAGTGGGCACAGGAGGGGTTCTGAATCTGATCCCGAAATCTATATTCATATGACCAAATTGATAATTACGAAAACAAGTCAATATCAAAATGATAAGGCATTTATACATATATCTTTTAATGATCCCCATCAATTTAGGTTAACTATAGTCGATGAAGCAATTTAAAATATATTTAATAACACAAAAAAGAGATACATACTTGAGATCGCTCCTGTCGCTTTCAAAATATTTGACTTTGAGCGTTCCTGGGGTTAGATTTTCTAAAGGATCGCTTCCAAGCTTGATCTTGAATATACTGAATAACTAACAGATCAATTTTGAAATGAAATAAATAAGCTCTGATCAAATGTTATACTACCCTCGATCGTAAGGTCATTAGTATATTTTTTTTGCAATCCAATTGCATTAACCATACTGTTTTATTATTCGATGGTACCAATCTGATAAAACAAAAGTAGTATAACAAAGGTATAAAACAAAAAAAGACAAACTTCGATGCAGTACTGTATCATTCTGCAATTGATCTGTTTTGTTTTAAGGACGCCATAGGTATGATTTGATTGTTGATGGCAAGTGTTGTTGGGCGATGACATCTTCTGTTAAATAACAAAATATCTAAGTAACCCCCATATAGAGAGTGAAAACATTGTCATTCAGGTTTGAACAGGTCCTTTAATCATGTATCATAGTCTAACTTCCAGGGATTTAAGCTTAAAATTCAAAATATAAATATAAGAAAAATGTATACTCTAAAGTTTATACTGACAGATAAAGACTAGTATCACATTTTACATACAGCAGAATAAGAATTATATTGTACATGAGTGTTGTGAATTCAATAATTATCTGTATTCGTTTACAGGGTAAATGGGGTCATAAACCCTTTCTGGATAGTCATTTAAATTGAAGAATGTGTCCCTCCAGTATAATAATTTTTGCTTTTCATACTCTGCAATGTGTTCTTGAAATAACAAATGTAACTTGAACTTCATTTAGCAGAATATTCTGCCCAAACAAGTAGTTATTGTCTTCTGTACCTTCTAGTGAAGTGTGAGCTTTCGCTCAGCTGTGTAGGCCCGATGAAGAACAGCTTCTTTCGTCAAATGTGTGCAATGATTTTGCTTCAAAAACATTCCTCCTTTCACATTTTGTATTAAAACAAATAATCAGGTTTTTTTTCCTTTACATTCTTTCTCACCTCAAACGTTCTTATTATTGAACTGCGTTTGAGAAAAAGGAATTCAGACCATCGAATAGTGATATTTTCAATAAACAATACAGACGTGAATTTAAAACTTGTCACTCGAAATACAAGTTTGATCATGGGATAACCCTGTCATAGCAAAGAGAATTTTGAAAACATGATGATCACATTTTGTCGCATAGACCTGTCAATTTTCATCCATCACTTCAAGAAATAAGCTCTTTTGAAACTTACTAAAGAGATATTATACATTAAACAAATGTCCATAGGTAAACTTTGTTTACTTAAATTATCAAAACAAGAGGATCTCTTTTCATTATGCTAAAAGTTTTATAGGAAGAGACTAAATAAATTCCTGAGTTTCTCTGAAAACTAAGTATTTTTTCAGCGTGCGAATTGTTATGAAGCTTTAATAATTATAAAATGTTAATCTTGAAGGTGCTTTAATTGCCTCATAACTTTTCTATTCTCAATTTTATTCATAAAGTGATACAATCTATTTTTTAAATTAATTTTGCGTCAGTAGTAGGTTTTGTTTGTTCAATAAACTATGTATAAAAATTGTTCTAACATTGTCATTGTCAATTTCATAGTCTAAAAATTGTAGAATACAACTACATGTATTTGTTAGTAGCATATACGTATTACCAACCAATGCATACATGCATACTTAATATATATATATTTATTTTTTTTTTACATTTTTACCATAATTAGATCTCTTGCTTTACTGTATTTCATGGGGATACTATTATTTTATAATTCAATTATGAAGGTTGTTTAAATTTTATCACGTTCAATGGTATAAACACTATATTTCATAATTCTGTATATATTATCCTTTTTTATACTTTCGACAAAAATCCAGGTAAACGTTTTTGCTTTATTCTGAAAGACTTTCCGAGAAATGGGATACGTATCTACTATAAAATTAAAGTTGATATGTTCCAAGTCGAGGGAATAACTCTTGTGTACATATTGTTGTGTCTTTCCGTTCCTTAGGATCCAACTTGTAAATATAAATTGTAAAGTTGTCCAGGAGACAGTGATCTTCCAAAAACAACAAGAAAAGAAATAGGACATCGTACGTCTGTCAACAATGTTTTCTGTTTGGAAGATTTTAAATTTGCTAATACCTACATGTGTAATTCTCAAGTAATTCAAATACCATCGTATAGTTCCTTTGTTCTGTCTGTCATAGCAGGTGCCCGTTATAAAATTACATATACTATAAGTACCAGAACGGTGCTGATTAATTAGTTAAGTATTAAACAATCTATCCTTTATGATTTGTATGTGTATCACCTTAATCTTCAAGGATTTATATTTTCTTTTTAATATAGTATTAATAAGCAAACAATCAATGTATATATTAGTCCGTTAATATTGTCAGTGGAGGGTAGGATCTGTCCAAATGTTTGCTCTTTATCAACAATTGTCAATATTTGCACATTTGAAAGGAAAATTTAGCAATAAGTCCTGCCAAAACAGGCATTGAGGAGAACATTGAATACATTACAATCAATATCAGATATCGATCGTAAATCATGGAAGATTTCATCATAAACTTATTTTCACATTCTATATGTACTGTTTATAAAATCTATATCTTTGGATTCCTTCGTATATGATGTGTCACAAACCGTGTTTTAAGATTTTAAGGACATGGATATTTTTTGGCGTAATTGTTTCTATCTCTTAAAAATAGTTAACTTAATAAATCTTTCTGTGTGTTTTTATATTCGAAAGTTACTTCTCGAAATAACAGTCTTTGGGAAGACATTGCATCGAACAAAGATATTCAAATAATGTCATAACAGATATTTGTTATTCTTAGATAAATCAATTTACAACTTAAAGGAAGAATTTGAATCAATGAAGAGATGTACTATAAATTTATGGTTAAAATCACTGTTTTATAATTTTTTAAAACTTTTAAACGAAAATGTTCCTTTTATACAGTAGGTAGTCTGGATAACATTTGTATGACTGTCTTGACATTACAGATGAAGCCTCATTTTATTCCGTAGATTTTTAGGTTGTATTTTGTTGTTATTTTGTTGTTATTTCGTCATTAACTTATGAATTTGAATGCCCTTTTAGTATCTTCCGCCTCTAATTAACATATATAATGAATTAACTAAAAAAATATATTATTTTCAAAAACAAGTTAAGATTAATACGTTTTCAAAAGTTCACGAAAAAGCAATGTTTACGACACGTGTAATTTAAATGAACGATTATAAATACTACTACTGTTATGACATATGAATGACTATAATGAATTTTCCCTGTCTGCTCCAAAAATCAAAGTATGTTTTAAACAATTTGACTAAATCTGTGATTAGTTATGTTCATGTTAAATCACCTATACAGAGGTATGTCTAGATACAAGAGGTGTTACCGACATGTAAATGCATATAGGTTAAGTTTGAAAATAAAATGAGAACAGCTAGGTCATAGTGTCTGGCTACAATAAAATGCATCGGTATAAGTAAACATAACGAAGCCTCTATGCTTTGAATTTGGACATCAAACTTTACCATGCTTACACATATAGTCGATTAGTTTTGTAATAATTTCAATTATTCCTCGATTTAAAAAAAAAGTAAAATAACAAAAATACTGAACTCCGAGGAAAGTTGAAAACGGAAAGTCCCTAATCAAATGGCAAAATCAAATGATAAAACACATCAAACGAATGGACAACAACTGTCATATTCCTTATTTGGTAGAGGCATTCTCAAATGTCGGAAAATGGTGGATTGAAGCCGGTTTTATAGCGTTAAACCTCTCACTTGTATAACAGTCGCATCAAATGCCAATAAATTGCACCGGTATAAGTAAACATAACGGAGCCTCTATGTTTAGAATTGGGACATCTAACTTTATCATGCTTACACAGATAGTCGATCGTTTTTTAAATGATTTAAATTATACCTCAAATTTTGTTAAAACTGCTATTATCTACTCCCATGCTTCAGATGTATAGTGTTTCTGAAATGACCTTTTCCAGGTACACAAAGACCCAAAATTTGTAAAACATTAGGTAAACATGTACATGTGTACAATTATTGGGTAGCTTCATGTTTTTAATTATATCTGATTTCATTATTATAAATGTTTAACCCTGACCTTTATTTTGCAGGACTGCGGACATGGGTGGACATCAATGAAAGGACGAGTTATATTTTGGTTCAATCTAAACTACGGAGCAAATTCCGGACTGGTCATGTTTAAACTGTACGGACAGCAATGCCAAAGATGTAAGAATGGAAAATATGAACATGCAATGTGGTATCCAGAAGAAGTTGTGAAGGTACATATTTACCGGTTTTTTGTTGCACTTGTTCAGTTGTATCGTTGTTTTTTCTTATAGTTGATGTGTTTCCCTCAGTTTTAGTTTGAAACCCGGATTTTTTTTTCTCTCAATCGATTTATACTTTTGAACAGCGGTATACTACTGCCTTTATTTATCATTAGTTGGGCTACAATTGCATGCAAAGCTAAGCTAAATATAGCAATATAATTTTTTTTTGTTGTTGCACTCAATAAAACATTATGTAAAAGGTCAACTATTTAAAATATATTGTAAATCAGTTTGAATTAAACGTAGCGGTTCTCATCCATCATATCAGTAACAAAAAAGCCCATATAGGTCGTAAAATGACATAGGATAGGGCAACTGATTAAAACAAACCTTTTTATACTGAGACATCTATGCTCAGACTTATGCTTACTTGTTTAGACTATAATCGCATTCTTCACGAGCCTGCTTTGGAATATCCCTCATAACTATAAATGTTAACTGATATAAAACATTATTCCTTTGTACTGGTTGTTTATGAAGATCTAATGTGAAATGTAAGGTGCTAACAATATTTTCAAACCAGATTTACGTGATACATTTCATACCATCAATCAATACAAGGGGCCAATGAGTACATGCGACTACTTTAAAAACAAATGTGAAAAAACAAATTTAGTAATCTATAGATGAAAATAAAACACTTTTTATCTTTTTCTGTATATGTAGTTTGACAAATGTAATCCATTTCTAGTTTGAAGAGTCTTGTAAACATTTACTTTATAGTACATCATAACATTGATTTATTTCTACTCTACACAGGTACTAGGAAACGTATACAACAGGGTAGGACAAATATACTACGGATTTGTTCGTCCTCCTTTACGGATTGACAGACGCGCAGGAAAACCACGCAACCAACACAACGCCGAACTATGTCAAGCCTGCAAAGATGGTCTCTGTAGAGAGGAATGGTCGTTTTCCTGACGACAGGGAATGATAGACTCTACATCAAAGTGACGTCTGCTCGAAAACAATCAAAGTTCGATAACCCTTGTCAGGACATTCGTGCTAAATGTGAGAGTGAAAGCTGGTGCAGATACGTGAAGATTATGTTTGTTTACATAATGTAATGTCTCTTTTTACGTCTTCCATTGTGTAATAAACTCAATTAATTTCCATAGTTTTTGTCTAGTATTTTTGTGGTTGACGTGAATTAACATGTTTGTTATATAGTTGTACATGTATTTTGATAGTGACCTTTTGTTGTTTCAGTAGCACTGTGGTTTGTTATGTATAATGTTATAAATTTTATTAAATATTTTGCGTTCTTTAAATTTTATTTAGTATTTTTGTACAAAATTTAGATTAATTGTTATAGTTAGGTATGAAGTGCCCAAATTAAATTGTATTAAACAATCTTCCATTTGTATGACCGTTTTATAGCAGTCATTTGCATTTAGTTCATCTAATGTTATGTAAAGTATTTTTTATATATATTGTCCATGCTTTTAGAATTTGGTATTTTCATTCTTCATTTTTAGTTTTGTACGATAGAAATGTTTCGACTATATTAGATAAAATAAAACCGACTGTTTTGGTACTTTTGAAGAAGACAAAATATTTTAAGTTTAAAATTGCTTTTCGAAATGCTTCTTGATTTATATTTTTTCAATATTTATACGAATTTCGTGAACTTCCAATCTTTATGAAATTATGAAACAACTATGGTTAACTCTTGTTAAAGAATAACACGGTATAATACCATAGATTATTCTAATGCAGTAATTGCACATTTATATTGGAAAATTTACTTCTGGTATGGATTCAATAAAATCCAGATCTTTGTAAGAAATTGCATAGCGGTTGGAACATTTATGGTTTCTATTTTTACTGGTCATATGATAAAAAATTCATACTGTTCAAAAATCACTTTTGAAATTAAAAAGTTTTCGTTGTGGCTACTCATATTTTGTTATAAAACTGCTGGAAAATGTAATAACACAGGGTTGAAATGCCCTATCAAATAGGCTTTAGCATAATACCCTTTTTCCTGACAAAAACACATGTTGCCGTATTAAATATTTGTTACGTAGTAACTGCTGTTGTCTGTGAATATGGTCAAATGTTTTGTTATATATTTCATGGTTGTGATATTATGAAGTGCTTCCAAATAGTATATTTAAATATTCGTTTGATGTAAAAGTAAATGTTATAAATCTAACTGATATATATTTAATATATTTAATATATTTTTATTTACACAAAGGTACTCGTTCTTATCGTTATGTTATAACATTGGACTACATACCCACAACGTATAAAGATACTCGGATAAAAGATAAGGCAGTTACACTTGAGCGATTGGTCATGTCAATATTAAAAGTTTACCTTATATGTGCATAGTTTGTATTATGCAGCTAGTAAAACATGCAGATATTTTTTTTCAGTGAACATGTAAAACATTGTATTTAAATATTAAGGTTTACTGAGTATTTTGGTTTTAATTTTTTCTAAACATTTTAACGTTATATTATGATTAGCGTTCGTGTAAACTGTATGAAACATTTAGCAGCAGACAATTTCAACAGTGACATTGTTATAATATGTACGATGAAAAGTATTTATAATTTTTCGCGAATTCATCAGCATACATGATCGCAATTGCTACAAGTGTTAATAAGCCACTATATCAGACAATACAATATATGTATTTGTTGATCTCATTTAAATAACTTATATCGCAAGTACAATATAAACATAAAATATATCTTTATACTTCAAAATTTACTAACGACGTTATTGTAAGGATCAAGTTGTATGTGTTTCATATTAAAGTCCATAAAATGTAGGGAGGTTATTTTAGCTACGCTCAACATTTCATTCTCGATTTATATCATTCCATTATATTGATGAAGTATTATCATAGTTTCATTTTAGCTGTTTAGTAATATCATTCTAATATTGGCATATTGCCTCAACTTTGGTGACAGCAAAATGCAAAATGTATGTTTTTATGATCATAGTTTGTTTTGAATTTTAGTCAATCATATTTTCCAACACAACATATAAAAATGGCATACACATTTATATTTTGCTATAATACAAGTATGCAAAATTGCAACACAATCATTTGAATAAGCATTTATTCTAAATTTCTAGAAAATAAAAAAAAGTAGAATTAAATACAACACGTGTCTTTTATCCAGAATAACATGACATGTATTCTTTTCATACTGATTTTCTCCTGAATCAAGATAACATCTGTCAGTTATGAGTATGAGAAATGAGTTATGAGTAATAAAAACCTTTTTTTTCTACCCTTGTGACAAAATGGCAAAGAAACCAATCAGCGTTGTTTAACATTCAATAAGATATTGAACTTGTCAATGATATTTTTGAACTCATTTGACCTGTGATATATACAAATCGTGTTTTAATTTGTAAAGGCGTTGAACATTTTCATCCTCAACATTTTTTATGTAAGATAAATGTCTTCCTAGCTAGCTTTTAATTTTTTGAAATCATTGAATTGACAGTCTATTTCATCATTGTGTAGACGTTTATGAAGTTTATTATGATCTATTATGTATTTCATTTTTACCATTTTCTTTCAGTTGATCCGTGTTTAACAGCGTGATATCATGTATTTAACAAATTGATTTTGGTGGTTTGTATTTTTGCTTTATGTAACTAACTTCGCTTTTGTAAATATTCATGTAAAAAAAAATCCTGCAAAACATATATATTGATTCCTCCTGGTATGGCATAAAACATATGAACAACTTAAAACACTCCATATGGAGAATTCATGATTCAAGCTATTGTTTAAGTCTTGATTTTTATTTTTTTATACGAGTTCCGAAAACAATTTAAGATACCAACCTTTGATAAAGATTACCCATTTTGTAGTCATGTGTAAGTTATACAATTTCTTAAATTGAATAATACTGGATAATTAGATATTGGAAGATTTGGTATGAGTGTCAATGAGACAACTCTCCATCCAAGTAGCTATTTATAAAAAAAAAACATTATTATAATGTTTAGTTTTTGATAATTTTGGAAGTAAACTTGTTAGCATACAACAAAACAGGAGGATCTATATAACAGCCAAGTACATTTGTCAATACCAAATTAATATTTTTTGTAGAAATCATGATTACTGTTCGAATGCTACAAAAGCCAACATTAGGTATTTTCGATGGCGAACAATTATTTGTTAAACAAATTGTTTCAGTTTATTTGTACGTACATTACCAGTTCTTGTAGTGGTTTGATTGTTACTTAAAAAAATGAGAAGTTGTATGCATTTATTTTTTATTGTATAATGATCAATAAATTTAAAACTGCTCAAAGTTTTGCATTTACGAATTTTAATGCTATTTTGTTGTAGATTAAATGGCAAATGTGATCTAAATATGAAAGTATTGCCTTTGAAATCGATATGTATTATCTATTTTTATCTTGTATTTCAAAATTAGATTATATATTTACTGAAATAGTTTTATTTCTTGTTTGAATTAAATTCTTTTAACTAAACCTTTGTTGTTATATTCAGACACAGTAGTCTTCCGATGTCCAAGTCCCACAAAGGGATCACGAAGATTCAATCAAAGTATAATTATAAGCCTCGTACCTTTGATAACTATTATAATTATAATTTTACATACCAAACGAAAAGTTCTAAGTCACATTAAATCCATAAGGGTTTACAAGGTTATCTCAAAATACTACATAGAAAAAAGTAAAATATAAAAAATGTACTCTGAGGAAAATTCAAAACGGTAAGTCCCTAATCGAATGGCAAAATCATAAGCTTAAACACATTAAACGAATATATAATAGGCGGCATCACCCTCCATTTTCCGTGATTTGTACAAAGGAATTTAATCCTGTACGCCGGACACATATCTCGTCCACAAGATACCCATCAATGAGGGACGCTTTGATACAAAAAAAATGTGTTCTGGTGCTTAACTTTTAATGTTCTTTATAATGATGTGTCTTTTTGTCGATTTTATTGTCGACATTTATGGTGCTGGTATGTATCCCCTTATGATTTTCTAACTTACCTGTGATACATTAACCCTTTTTCTAACCTCATTCAATCGTTACGATGTACAATAAGGAAACGGCATACTCCTGGTCTACTACAAAATAAGAGAATACCACTGGGGCAGTAGTATCAAGTACTTCGATATTGAAATAATCTAATAGATAAATTAATTGAGAAATTATGAATTCCTATGTTATGCAAAGCTAAGGTTGGTACGTTTTAGGGACGTTTAAAGAAACAATCTGCATTCAAAGGCGAAAAAACAGCGCCTCTCTTTTGTTGTCTTGTTCCTTTATCAATACGAGGCTTACTTCATAATTGAACTGCTTAGGACAAACGAAAAGAAGAAAGCAGTGACATGTTGCTGTTATTTCTTCTTCTATATAGATGAGGTTTTCTGGCTAGATTATTCAAAATTTGATTACTATGTGGAACGCATTTTATCCCATCGAACCTCAGATAAAGGATACAACAATTACAGTGTAGTCTGCCACATATCTTGACTTACATTTACAAATTGCCAGGGTTGGTTGAAAACAAAACGACACGACAAAAGAGATGAATTCAGGTACCCAGTCATTAACTTTCCGTTCCTTTGTCGCAACATCCAGCAGCGTTCTCATACAAAATATATATTTCCCAATTGATACGATATTTCAGGGCTAGTATTTCCTTTCGTGACTTCCTTGATAGATGGTTGCTGTTCACAAGGGAGAAGTTACACTAAGAGTTGTTGAGACTTAAATTATTTATTCGTAACATTTACGGAAGCCATCACGAGTTGGTCGAACGTTATGGAATATCCATTTCACAAATGACAGCAGATACGTTCCAAATATCGTAGGTACCATCCCGTCTCCTTTTCCCTGAATAAGATCTATCGAATTACATGTATTACTGGGTTTGTACAAATATAACAACACATGTGAAACAGGATCTGCTTCACCCTTCCAGAGCACCTACGATCATCCCAGATTTAGATGGGGTACGTATTATCTATTTTTCTAAGTTTTGTTGTGTACTCTGGTATTTGTCTGTTCCATATTGCGGTTTCGAAAGAGAGACGAAAATTGTCAAAAGAATATTCAAACTCTTTAATCGACAATAAACAGACAGTGCCATACAGTGCACAAAACACAACTTAGAAAACCTAAGACTAAGTATCACTAGGTAAAACTGGAGCTATATATAATGCTAAGGTAAAGCCAATGATAACCAATTAAAAGATTTATATAAGAATAAAACCTTTGTTTTCAAGTTTATCGAGTTTAACAGGAAGAATATCTGAAATTTGCATACACAAATCCTTATTTAGAGTGTGCCTGATGACTATTTTTCATTGTCTTGTTTCATATGGAAGCAGCTATTTATGAGCTCGATTATAATTCCTTCTGAAACCTTACTTGCTGCTATTTTAGTGAATGCAAGCTTGCAATATTTGTTTCCCGTGGAAAGCTTATATGTTTAACTAGAAAAATGATGGTGAATTTTTTCAACAATAAGTTACGTATAATCTTAGCTAGTATGTCATAGATACACACATTTGGTTAGGGCATATGGTAATAACAAATCATACAACTCAATAGCTACACAGATTGACGACATCAAACTAAAATCTACGACAAACGTGCAGATTTCAATTTTCCAATTGTCAACTTCCCATTTTTAAGCAGTAACATATCTTTTGTTAAATTCAATAGTGTAAAAATTCGCAGTTATGTTACGCTCGGTCATGTTCGCACCATACGCACTTCACTACGAGAACAGAAAAGAAGTAAACAGTATACTTTGACTTTAATTTTCGTAAATGATATTATCTCACTAAAGAATTCAAAATGAGGTGACTTTGTTGAACTCATCTTTCCCATCGAACTTGAGATAAAGGTTACAACAGATAAGTAACATGTAAGTATGCCTCATAATTTGGCTTCAACTAGAAAGTGACAATGACGAAGTTGAATACAAAACTTTACAGCAAAAGAGATGTTGTCAGCTTCCTGATTGTAAACTTTCCATGTTTACGTAGCAAAATTACAGCATCGCCTGCATATGGGGCATATATCTCCCAATGATACGATATTTCTAGTCTTGCAACCCCTTATACGATTTGTTGCTCACAAGGAAGCTATATATATTAAACCAAGAGTTCCAAATGGTGAAGTTGAAATCATTCCTTCGTACATTTTACGGACGTCATCTTGAACATTATTGAACATCCGTTTCACAGATGATAGCGGATATGTTCCTTATATCGTAACTTACAATCCTGTCCTCTTTTCACGAATGTGACCTACCAAATTATACTTATAACTGGGTTTGTACTTACAAGAGCAACAAGATATGTGATCAAAGCATCATTTTTCTATGTAAAAGGAGCATTGTAAAATGCCAAACTCAATACTGCTTGCTGAAAATTACATGTGGAAGTTTTAAAAGTAATTCATGTTCTCTGTACTGATGTTATACTACAATTAAGATGCAAGTTTCAGACGTATAATCATTATGTTATTGGCAAAAGAACATAATTTAATTTTGATTATCTCCCTTTTTCTGGAATAACTCTTATCTTTAAAAACAAAATGCATGCGATAGATCAGTTAAAATGTAAATAAGGTGAAATATGTGGACATATCTTATCGGCAAGTTATGTGTCATGTCTACGGTGCCTAGCAAAATATTCGGTTATACTTCTTATACCAAGTTCTTTCCAAATGGAAGTTCTGTGGAACAATATTCAAAGATAAATTGTACATTTTTGACGGTGATAGCATTAGGTCAGTAATAATCTTAGTTAGAAGTTCATGTCGAATATATGAGGTATTTAATTTTGCTTATCATTTGTAAACATTTTTAAACCAGGAATACAACATTTTTTGTACTGAATCCTTTTATTCACATTCTAAGATCTTCTAAAACAATTATTTTTTTCCATAGAATGAAACAACTCTCAATCCAAGTCACAATTTCACCACAGAGCCGTGACTCAAACCGAACAGCAAGCTATAAAGGGCCCAATGTATATAAAAACCGAGAAACGGAAAACGCTTAAGAACACATCGATCGACAAACGACAACCATTGGACACCAGGTGGTGGGAATGGTGTATTTTGGTTATATTCTGTGCATGACACTATCATTCATATTTTGCTTTAAATTTTTTTTTGTCGACAAATCTTACATGTAATTTATAACCTTAGAGCTGACATATGTGATAGTTTATAAAAGAAATGGTTTATGGTTTTAATTACTATTTCGAGCATTATACTGCCTAAAACAAAAACAATTCCCAGTGCAACTACTTTCCTCATTTTTTCTGTTATTCTAAAATCAATATGAGTTTTCACATCAGTCGTGTAAGTCAAACTAGGCTCAATCTACTTTATCCAATGAAAATGTTACTTCACATGTGAAAGGCCGTGTATAGAGTATATTCAGATACGGTCTTGTAATTACCCAATGTTGGTATGAGTCCTGTAGCGAAACAAAAATACAGAATATTAAGATAGTTTAATGTTTTCCTTTTGCTGAAACATACCTTCATTCATTCGGTATTCTAATTATAAAATGACAAAATGTTTTTGCTTCCTGCAGTAAATAGCTATATTTTATACACAGTGAACTGTTTTTTTTTAAGATTAAATTTTAAACGATAAAAAATACTTTTTTCAGGCAATTTTGTAAAAATAATATTTTTTATCGACTAAGAGTCATTGCTTATATGATCAACCGACCAAAGAGCGATAACTGTCGTTGTGATAGGAGCATTGTACGGGAATATTTATAACTTTCTTTAAAACCATACCACAAATTTATAAGAATAAATTATAAATTTGATTGATATAGTAACGCTTGCTTAATGACCAATGAAAATAATTTCAGTCATAATTCGGAACGAAGTAACTTGATGATAAGTAGATACTCCAGGGAACTTGTCAGTTTTATTAATATAAGAAAAGAAGATGAGGTATGATTGCCAATGAGATAATGCTCTACAAGCTAGAGTCTTAAATGACATAGAAATTAACAACTATGAAAAAGAAGATGCGTTATGATTGCCAATGAGACAACTATCCACAAAAGACCAAAATGACACAGACATTAACAACTATAGGTCATCGTACGGCCTTAAACAATGAGCAAAGCCCATACCGCATAGTCAGCTATAAAAGGCCCTGATAAGACAATGTAAAACAATTCAAACGAGAAAACTAACATCCTTATTTATGTAAAATAATGAACGAAAAGCAAATATGTAACACATAAACAAACTACAACCACTGAATTACAGGCTCCTGACTTGGGACAGGCACATACATAAATAATGTGGCGAGGTTAAACATGTTAGCGGGATCTCAACCCTCCCACTAACCTGGGACAGTGGAATAACAGTACAACATAAGAACGAACTATAAAAATCAGTTGAAAAAGGCTTTACTCATCAGATGGACAAAAATACAAGTGGACGTGGCCCGGTACTTATACATCCCGACACAAAAAGACACAATGAACAGATCTGAGAGCACTCGCAGTTATCTGACAGCTAGTTCAAAGCCACTAACAACTAATAAAAAAATCATTCATCTAAGACTAAACTATCAATCCGTACACATCCAACATCCCATGGATTTAGTGTTAAGACGTCATAAACAGCCAGAGAAAAACATGACCTTGTGCAATGCCAAGTTACAGGTATCGACAGATTGTAGATCCATGAATATGTATATGCATATAACATACTAGTAATATTTAGTCAGCTTTTAATTTACTGATAACAAAATCAATATTTATAAAATAAAAACAATATTCAATGATCTAAATTACAATGTTGAATAGGTAACCTTTTAGAATAAGTTTATTTAAAGGAGCGACAAGTTTACCTGGATCATTTCTAAATTTCCGGGAACTATAGGCTATTTTTCTTTTAGAATACATATTATCGACTGTCACTACAGATCTTTGATAATCCTAGTTATTAATATATAATTGTCGTATTAACTTAACTCGGGCATTTTTTTCTTTCAAAACTTGACCAGACGCTGAGCGATTTAGAGATTAGTATATCTTATAGACATTTGTCTATTGTTGAGTTACTGTTTATCAGGTTGTCTGAATATTGCTTTATTGAATATTTAGCTGCAACTAAAGAAATGAAGCGTTTTATCGATAAACCGCAGCGAACGAGTTAAAAAAAAAGTTTCATATTGTGTCGAGCAGCTGGTAATACCGTATAGGTGTCTGACCAAATTACTTCCTCCAATTAAGAACGTAAAAGTAGCCCTACTCTCCCAAAAAAGTACTTTCGATGTCATTGTGTCCTTAAACTTCCGAACACATTTGTAGAAAGGAAACTTTTGATGAAAGATAAAAATATTTAGACTATTTTGAGCCAACATGTATTAGTTAATGAGTATAAATTAAAAAGTCAGGATAAAGCCATCCAAAGTAACTAATTTAAAATGTTCAGAATACATGTTTTTTTTTTTTTTTGGTAGACCAGTGTACCGAAGGTCAGATCTTTCTTATAAGACTTTAAGGTTAAGTTGAAAATTGGCATGCTAACGTTGAAAGGTGAAACATGCAAGATCCAGGATATAACTGGTTTCTATAAGGTTAAACTTTAGGTCAAATGTTTAGAAATCTGTGAACATTGTAAAGTTGGTTTAGAATATTTTTATTTGTCATCTGCTTGATCCTTCCATGACGTTAAATGGTCGTTCCCTAACATGGAAGGTCATATACAATGTAATTGATGCGTGGACGATGTAGATGGACTTATGTTGAACATTTAGAATATCCCACAAGCCTCTTAATTAATAATACTGCATATATAAAGGATTTCTTGGGCGTTATTACTTAACTGTGAATGATTATAATTGATTGGATACTGTATACGGTCAAACACAACATCGTCCATAACAAAATACGTCAAGAGGGTTTGTTTAGCGTCCAGTTGCTAATATTTCATGCAAATCAAGTAGGTAGAATTTAAAAGTGAGTCTAAATGAAACGGGGGAAATGTTGATTGAACAGTGTACATCTGAGATACAGGGGTATATAGGGGTAGATCAGAAATTTGCCATTTAAATAAGAAAATCAGTGTGGCTTCAAAGTTTTACTGCAAGACTTAATTAATTGTCTAATGACGCTATTCCTTCCTGTATTTGTAAAGCAAAATATTGTCCTATGAAATATTGTACCACAAGACAATATTTCATAGCTATGTATCATAAAATATTGTCCTCGTCTATGGAAAAATGTCCAGAGAAGGACAAATTTGCATAATGAAATTGTGTCTGTATATAGACAATATTTCACAGATGAATACTATGGAATTTTATTTTGATAAAGGGAGGTTATATTTTGTGCGAATTAAGACAATATTTCATAGATAAATACTACGAAATTGTGTCCTGTTAAAGGGAGGTTATATTTTGGTTATATTTCGTGAGTATTGAGACAATATTTCATAGACAAATTGTCATGGAATTTTGTCTCATGAAGAGGAGGTTATCAACATATATTCATGTATATAGGATTTTTTCCTGTGACATGTGCTTGTGTAGCCTATATGTTTACAAAAAAAGCGATTGTCATTACATTACTTATAGTTGTACAGTATAATGTAATAAAATGAAACCTACGTTAGACAATTCCTTAATCTAATACAATAAACCATTTGTAACAGTGGCGGATGCAGGAATTTTCGAAAGGGGGGGGGGTGCTAGCCCAGGGCAAAGGGGGGGTGCAGGGGGGTGCAAACATATGTCCCGATTCAAATGCATTGATCGGCCAAAATAAAGGGGGGGTGCGGACCCCCGGAACCCCCCCTCTGGATCCGCCACTGTGTAATGTTTCTGTGCAAATTTGAAACTCACTATTAATAATAATATAAATTTTCTACCATACAAAACAATTTCAGTTATAAATCTAAAAATGTGCATGCATGCATGCGTGTGTACTATTTCTAATTGTGAAATAATTCGATTAAAAAATATTTTCAAAGCCAGAATTTTATAGTGAAGTATGGTCATGAATAGAATTTCATAGTGAAATATTGTCCAGAAGGAGGTGACAAAATTTCATGGACAAGGACACTATTTCATAATGAAATATTGTCCAAGACATTTCATCATGAAATACTGTCAGTGGACAATATTTTATATGAAAATTTGTCCGACAGACAATATTTCACGGAGGACAATATTTTATGTTACATATTCACTCAAAATTGCCAAAATTTAGGATAATTAGCAACTCTAGATGTGGGATGTTTTGTTAGCAACTCTAGATGTGGGATGTTTTGTTAACAACTCTAGATGTGGGATGTTTTGTTAGCAACTCTAGATGTGGGATGTTTTGTTAGCAACTCTAGATGTGGGATGTTTTGTTAACAACTCTAGATGTGGGATATTTGTTAACAACTCTAGATGTGGGATGTTTTGTTAACAACTCTAGATGTGGGATGTTTGTTAGCAACTCTAGATGTGGGATGTTTTGTTAACAACTCTAGATGTGGGATGTTTTGTTAGCAGCTCTAGATGTGGGATGTTTTGCTGCGTTTAACACCCATCATTGGTGGCATTGAACTGTTTGTTCTGCTAGGTTAATCAGGTTTTTGTTTCTCTGACATATTCATCGTTTCCATTATCAATTTTATTTGCCATCTAAAATCATCTAATACTGTTTCATAAAATCATTTATGTATTGTATAATGTTCCCTAATTGACAGACGCAGTTAATGCTTAAGCCTTTCAATCGTTTTCAACGTTTGCCCTTTCAAATATTCTGACATTAAAACACACTAACAATCAAGCCAACAATTTGCTGTAATAAGCTCTCTACATACACGTATCATACAGGCGTACGTTAACATACGAGGCATACTAATGCAGTGTTAGTTTTCTCGTTTGAATTGTTTTACATTTGTCATTATGTAGATTTTTATAGCTGACTATGCTGTATGGGCTTTGCTCATTGTTGACGGCCTTACGGTTGTTAATTTTCCTGTTTCTTTTTTGGTCTTTTGTGAAGAGTTGTCTCATTGGCAATCCTAACACATCTTATTTATATTGTATGAATATATATTATTTCTAAACCTCAAGTTTTATTTTTTATTTGTTCTACTCAAGACAATGGTTATTCTTTGGACATTAAACATCAATATATGGCCAACCATTCTTTACAAGAGGTTTCAACAAGGAGTGATTTTAACGCAAAGAAAATAAGGTTTCATGATGAAAACAACTTAAATTTGAATTTTATACATGTATTTGATGTTGATTTCATTTTTTACAGAAATTAACACAGATTCTACGTCAATTTCAATTTTAAGATCGAACATAATATAACTATGGTCACTTAAGTTATTAGTCACATGACCTAGCTTATCAGTGGTTAGGGGCCTCGGTGGTCTCAGTAGTCGAACTTCTGTTTCACTAGACTGTCAACTCCGAGGTTGTGAGTTCGACTCGAAACTTATTGACTATAGTACTTAACTTGTTTTTGTGTGGTAGACAAAATTGACATTTAAAAGATCGTATTACAGTGGTTTTGTCATAAAGTGTGTTGAATTGAACCGGTGTACAGCAAACATCGAATTCTCTCACAAAATGTTATCACGCACTTTAAAATTGTAATTTGGTCCTATAGAGGGCATCAGGTTCTCTCCGATCACTCCGGCTCCCTTCACTAGTGAAAAACGGACCAACACGAAAAAAGCACACTAGTGCTGAAAGTCCGTTTAACACTAATCAATTTATCAATATCATCGGTTAGATATGAAAAGATGACTATATCAGCGTCTTTACTTTAATACTTATAACAAATGGTTTGTTGAAGAATCTATCCTTAATTTGACAATCAGTATGTGTTACCGTAGTTCGTAATGGTGTCCTTATTGTGTTGATTATTGTCTATGTTAATATATTTATAATTCATAGTTCATATTAACTTTAATATAGTAATAATTTATGTATTTTTCTTTAATTTTAGATGTATTTGATTATGCATTTTATACTGTATATGTCGGGCTTTGCAGCGCATGTCCGTGCTTAGTGAAGTGACATTAATTTGAAGAATATACATTTTTAAATTAACGAATTTATTAAGGGCGGCTAAACGTGTACTCTGTGGGTTAACTTATATTTTTTTATGTTTTGTTTTATTCATTAGATATTTCATTTTCATGTGAGCTTACCGAATTAGTATATTATCATGTTTTGTTTTATTTATTAAATATTCTATTTTTATTTGAGCTTGGCGAATTAGTGTATCATCACACGACTTTTTATTCAGGGTCGGTTCTGTTAACTGTGCTATTTTAAATCGTATTTAAATATCTACTTACTTATTCAACCGTAACATACAAAAATAACAAAAAGATACATGTGTTTACGTGGCGGGTATACATCATGGATCATCCTGAAATTATAGTCTATTGACTTGGTGCAGAATTTACTGAGGTTGGCACCTCTGTGGTAAGTGTATTTAATGAACACGAAATATGTGACAAAGTTTTTTCATCGTATATACATGTATTTCCGAAGAGGATATATGTACATTATTTGTATTTTGTTCATCATCTTTATTGATCTTACTGAGTTTTCCTTGTGTAGATATTGTTTACATGTACCTGTACTTGATCTCGTATACTTATTTTCTCTAATGATAATTAAATAGAAAATTGACAAATGTCAATCTTAAAAAGAATTCTTTCGATGTGTGTGTGTGTGTTTTTTTCTCTTCGGTAGAAGTGTCTTTTTGACGTACCGCATTTCGACAGTTTGTTACAAAAAGTTGTGGGGAAGAAACATATCTGATTTTAATCATATATATATATACGGAACTGTAGGCCCTAAGAATACCAATATAAACTCGTAAACACCAAACTTGTACCACTGACGATAACGTCAAACTCTATTCATCACAGAGGTATACATTCCGACATGTATACGGTAGCCTTGGCAACTACATTTGCGGGGAAAAATTTCAAATAAAATTGTAAAAGCTAAAATTGGTGCCCATTATTTATTGTTATTTACACTTTGTTATATTTTCCTCCAAACAATATGCCTAAGATCCTGAATTAACTTTCGCACAGGCAAGCCAACGTTTGGAGGTCTACTTAAAAAAAAAAAAACCAGTCTATATTATATATTTATCAAATAAGCAGCCCAAAAAGACAGACCTATGTCCGCCTCTGTAGTAAATTTATGTCATTTATTTACACCGCTAATAGATCCATTTAACCCAGTCCTAATTTAACCAAGTCTCAACCTAACCTAAAAAAATAAGCTCTCAACCATTATCTATAACTTTAAACTAAAAACGAATTTGAAGTCGTTAATATATATGTACATTTGTTACATATTTTTCACTACTTTTACTAACCTTTGAATGTATATATGTATAAATTTGATAACATACATGATTCAACTCGGTGAGAACAAGTTGCTGAAGGCCATCACATTTAACATAATGTAATATTCAATCTAAAGTTTGTATACAATACAATACAATACAATACAATATTTTTTATTTTCCAAATTAAAGGGCCCATTAAGAGCATAACATTAATTACAACATGACATAAACATTACAGAGTGATTAAAAAAACATAAAATAATAATTCAAATGCATGAAGAACAGTGGTCAAGGGGAGATAATTTTGATATATTTTAGAGTATTTAACTAATTTTTTGATTTTCTTAGTTGCAGGCCTTTATCCAGGTATGCACATAAAATAGATAAAAATCTGCTATCTTCATTAATCATGATCCATGAAAAAAGATCATTTATATTTAAACTATCTAAACTGGGGTATTTTTTTTATATAATCAGTGATATCTCTTCTGAGGTTATTGTAAATAGGGCATTCCAGAAGAAAGTGCATTTCATTTTCAATACAATTTGTATTACAATATAAACATATCCTCTCATGTCGAGGTAATATTTCATATTTACCACATACATTGGTAATTCGTTCATGTCTGCCAGTTTCTATTCGTAAACAGTGATTGCTAAGTCTGTATTTTGTTAACAAATGTTTTTATGGGTGCTTTAAATCTAAATAATTTTCATAGTCAAATGACGTTTTGAATGAAAAATAAGTGTCCAATTTGCCTTGATTCTGTAAATAAAAATCTCGCATTTTCTCCCAATCATTTTGAAAATTTAATTTGAGCTGTTTTTTCAATAAGTATATAATCCCACGTGTATATTGAATTGAGAAATTAATGAATGAAATGATAGCCAAAAGAAGACACACAATTATTTTAATAAAGGGGTCCTACAAATTAAAATCCTTTTAATACAAAATACTTATACTTCTTATTCTTTTGCTTTTAAGTATTATATCAAAGGAAGCTTGAATTTACTAAACGAAGCATGCGTGGCTGATTTTATATGCATTGATCAACAAAAACAATTAAGGGGAAGCACTTTTGTACACGATTGAATCTTGCATTTTGTGTTGCTGAATATCATTTTTATTTCATTTTTAGTCTGTCTTATACATGGTCATTTATTTCAGCTCTTACAAGGCAATGATATATCAAACATGTTGTTTTGAAAATAAGTTATTAATTTTATTATTTTAAAAAGCTGACTGGAGACCATTTAATTTAATGTGAGACCTCTAAATCAATGTTGGAGTTTATTACCTAGAATATTAAATATCTTTTTTTCATAATTTATTTTTTCATAATTTTTCTGAGTTAACATTTGAAGCATTTTTAAAATAGTCATACTTTTGATCTGAGTTAACTATTTGAAACATCATTCCAGTCAGCTAAGAGGTATTTTTGAAAAATTAATTCTGTTTTGTCATTATGTTTGTGTATGTGTTGCTTTGTTTGAATGTAATATATTGTACCTTGTTTTGTGGAGAGGGCTTACATAGGCTATGCCTGTTGCCCAATCCAATTCAATTTATTTGAATAAAATATTGTTTAAACTAAACTACAAGGCAAGACAAAAAAATAAAAAAATATTTACAAAAATCCCCCTGACCCCCCCCCCCCCCCCCACCCCCCCTTTTCTTAAAGATAACTCAGATGGTCGTCCCCTAAATAAATGCAGTACTATATTTTCCCGTTTGGTAGGACAGTTAACGTGAATTTAGACTAAAAAAATAAATGTACAATGTAATCGAGAAACAAGACACGTACTATTAAGTAAACACGTCAATATTAACCTTTAAGAAAGAAAATAGCCATTCTGTATCAAGAACTTCATCAACAATTCTGTTTACACGCAATCGATGATTTTATGAGCAATATTAATAACAGTAATTAATTTAAATTTTGAAAACAAATAATCCCATATAAAGCTTATGGGTATTTTCATGTCTGTATTCTACAAGTAGCCGTCTGTTCGATCGATCCCAATTATCCCCAATCAATGCGGTGAATACCACTGAATTGTCATGGCGAAGAGAAATTGACATCTTTTCTCCTGCTTCTACAAGGATCGATATTTAAATATAGATTGTTGGGCAGTGTATGAATTATTATAATCATCCCGAGATTTGTTCTACAAATTGTTTACAGGGGTAATACCTATCGTAATCCGGGGATTAATTAGGTGTAAAAAGATGACAGGTATAGTTTGTTATTATATTTTGTATTGAATGTTTACTTTAATTAAATGATATTTTTCATGAATTTGTTCCGTGAAATTGACATTTTCAGTTACCATATGGAACATAAAAATATTGCAACTGACGATTTGATATGAAATATTGTGGATGTTAATCCATATAATTTATAATATATACATTTAAAGGTTAACAATAAGATAAACTAACTTTATTTATTGGATAATTGTGTCATCATTGATTGATTGATTCTCTTTATGTCCTCCAATATACTGAAGATTTACATTTTTAAACACAAGTATACTAATTACAAAAAATGAACAACATATACATACAAACTACAATTAAAGCACACACACGTGTACACACAAAAAAAAAACATAAAGAAAAAACCCATTTTACATATATATATATATATATAATATATATGTTTTCAATTTAGACTCGTTAATATATTATATGAATGTCTCATATATATGCTATACAAATATAAGATGCATATGCTTCATAATAAGTTTTGTTAAAATTAAATAAAAAAATAAAATATTTGGATTAATCATATGATATAGTATGTTTGTCGTTCCACTGGTGTAGAAGAAGTACTCATATACGTAACTTCTACTCTACAAGTGTCCATGTATCTGTACTTACTCGATCGTCATATATATAGATATAGGAAGATGTGTATGAGTGCCAATGAGACAACTCTCCATCCAAGTCACAATTTATGAAAGTAAACCATTATATATCAAGGTACGGTCTTCAAATCGGAGCCTTGGTCCACACCAAACAACAAGCTATAAAGTGCCCCCAAAAAATGCATGCACATAGGTTTCGTTTGTGTCTTTTTGTGTCATATTTGGATTTTTAGAAGTGTATATGTCATTGTGTATGTGAAGTGTTGATATCTAGTGTTATCTTCATGGGTAACGGCACTTATCCATGTCTCTTTTTTTCTACCCAAAAAGTCGGATTAAAGGGGGGGATGAGGGAAAGGGACCCCGACCACAATTATGTAGCTACATCATTATATGATAAATACATTGACATTTTACAATTATCACTTAGAAAGGTTGGTTTGTAAGCCCAACTCCTCCTCCGCACCTGCCCTGTATTAAACTCAAGCTTTTGTGTTGTTTTATTTTAACCGAGCATGTTCAACACGGATCTTAATTATATCCTATGCTAACTGCTTCCTTGCTAAACTGATCCTTGTACATTAAACATACATTAGTCTTAGATGCATGATTTTAAAAGGTTAAAAGTAGTTGTTAATGGCTTTGAACTAGCTGTCATTAACTGCGAGTACTCTCAGATCTGTACTTAGTGTTTTTTTTTGTGTTTCTGGGGTGTACAAGTACCCGGCCACGTCCACTTGTATTTGTAGTATTTGTATTTTTATCAATCTGATGAGATAAGCCTTTTTCAACTGATTTTTATAATTCGTTCTTATGTTGTACTGTTACCCCACTGTCCCAGGTTAGGGGAGGGTTGTGATTCCGCTAACATGTTTATCCCCACCACATTCTGTATGTATGTGCCTGTTCCAAGTCAGGGGCCTGTAATTCAGTGGTTGTTAACATATTTGTTTTTCGTTTATCTTTTGTTCATAAATAAGGTCGTTAGTTTTCTCGTTTGAATTGTTTTACATTGTCATTTCGGGGCCTTTTAAAGCTGACTATATGATATGGGATTTGCTCATTGTTGAAGGCCGTACGGTGACCTATAGTTGTTAATTTCTGTTTAATTTTTGGTCTCTTGTGGAGAGTTGTCTCATTGGCAATCATACCACATCTGTTTTTTTTTTCTTTTTTTCTTTTTTATATATATATATATATATGAGTATTGGTCTAAGATATGTTAGATATTAAAAAAAAAAAAAAACTTTTCGTGAAACTCACGTGAAATCAGTTGCCATTCACGTATGGTACAGTTGTTATAGCTACTGATATTATTAATTCGTATATTTTAACAAATTTGATTCGTTTAGGGATAGTCACATGTTAAACTATATTTTCGAAGGTAGAGAGAAAACGGCGGATAGCAAAAAGCATATTGACCGGCAAAAAGCATATTGCACGGTTATTTTTAGAATATCTAAAAACTGATATACTTTGTGACGTCATGTAATAAATTTCAGGATATTGTTTAACGTTTTGAAACAAATGATATCTGTGAACGATTATTTGACGAAAAAAAAAAATCTTCAAATACATAAGATGTAAAAAAAAAGTAAACGAAATAACAACTAATATGTTGTTATTGTCAAGCAGATAATGTAATATCTATAAAGTTCCAACAAACCTAAATGACGATTTTGATACAAACATGGTCGGAAATTAATAATATAACAAATATAGCCTTTGTATGAGGTCAATACAGGATATATCGACCCAAAGAAGTATATCGACCTCGGACTTCGTCCTCAGTCAATATACTTCTTTCAGGTCAATATATCCTTGTATCGACCTCATACAAAGGCTATATTTGTATAATATCATCTATGTCGGTATATTTCTCCAGTGACGTATGGTACAGTTGTTATAGCTACTGATATCATCTATGTCGGTATATTTCTCCAGTGACGTATGGTACAGTTGTTATAGCTACTGATATCATCTATGTCGGTATATTTCTCCAGTGACGTATGGTACAGTTGTTATAGCTACTGATATCATCTATGTCGGTATATTTCTCCAGTGACGTATGGTACAGTTGTTATAGCTACTGATATCATCTATGTCGGTATATTTCTTTTAATATAATTGAGAAAGGGAAATGGGGAATTTGTTAAAAGATCAACAACCCGACAAAAGAGCAGAATCCAGCCGAAGGCCACCAATGCAATGGGACTTAACACAGCGAGAAAATATCGTACCTGGAGGCGGGATGCAGTTGGTCCCTTAACAAACATATGTAATACGTACTTATATTAGTCTAGTTCAGTACTAGTGAAAATAGACGTCACATACTAAACTCTTATAAGTTTATATTAAAAAAAAACACGACTGATATAAATCAGGAATCCGGATATTGAAATAGTTCTTTATATTGATATCGTGTTCTATGCTCATCTCACATAATTAGGTGTTAACTATTGAAACATTTACCGCCTACTAAGTCTTAAACGACACCAGAACATGGCATGAACTAATTACATTCGTTTAAGCAAGTGTATTTTCTAACAGATCTAGATATCAAGGGAGAATATTATATAACGTAGAAAAACATGTTTAATTTATTTAATGGACAAGCTAACAACATGTAGCAAAATTAAATCCAATTATATTCTTACAATAATTGACGATGAATATGTTTAGATGACAATAAGGAGTTGTTATATAATTGCCAATGCGAAAAACATCACTCAGAGCCCATGGATACCAGGTGGATGCAAATATGGGCAGCCATAGGCCATTCTCAGGTTTCAACACCAAAATATAGCAAACACCAATTCCGTAAAGTCAGCTCGACCGACATCTTAAGATGATTGTGATTACAGATTGAAATGAGACACCCTTAGTTATGACAAAAATGTAATATCTGAATTACACAGATTCCTGACTTGGTTCGGTTGAGTTAGTTTTATTCAATGAATAGTCAATTTCTCTTATTTTATATAGAGAAGGCAGTAGGTTGTCCCATTTGGATTGTTTTATGCAATCCATGTTGTATCCCTTTATAGCTTACCGTTCGGTGAGAGCCGAGGACGTAATTTAACCAATATAATTCATTTTAATTGTTTACACATTGTGACTTGGATGGAGAGCTGTCTCATTGACACTCATACCACATCTCCAACATTCATGTTTGAATAGTTTTATTTTGATATTTATTTTAATATTTACGAAGCACATGATATAAAAAAGAAGATGTGATATGATTGTCAATTAGGCAACTCTCCGCAAGAGACAAAATGACACAGAAGTTAACAACTATATGTCACCGTACGGCCTTCAATAATGAGCAAAGCCCGTACCGCATAGTTAGCTTTAAAAGGTTCAAAAATGACAATGTCAAACAATTGAAACGAGAAATCTAACGGCCTAATTTATATAAGTCAAACATCAGATTCAAACATCCTCGAGCTCTTCTTTCTGAAAGTGTCATGGTGTTGTGTTCTATCATACATGGTGTTTTTATTACTTGTTTTGCTGTTGTTCCTGTAGTCAAGGTGTTGTCTTTTCCTTAGTACGTGTTTTGCTGTCGTTCCTGTAGTCAAGGTGTTGTCTTTTCCTTAGTCCGTGTTTTTCTGTTGTTCCTGTAGTCAAGGTGTTGTCTTGTGACGTCCTTAGTCCGTGTTTTGCTGTCGTTCCTGTAGTCAAGGTGTTGTCTTTTCCTTAGTCCGTGTTTTTCTGTTGTTCCTGTAGTCAAGGTGCTGTATTGTCCTTAGTACGTGTTTTGCTGTCGTTCCAGTAGTCAAGGTGTTGTCTTTTCCTTAGTCTGTGTTTTTCTGTTGTTCCTGTAGTCAAGGTGTTGTCTTGTCCTTAGTCCGTGTTTTGCTGTCGTTCCTGTAGTCAAGGTGTTGTCTTTTCCTTAGTCCGTGTTTTGCTGTCGTTCCTGTAGTCAAGGTGTTGTCTTTTCCTTAGTACGTGTTTTGTTGTCGTTCCTGTAGTCAAGGTGTTGTCTTTTCCTTAGTCAATGCCTTGTCTTTCGTTTAGTCATTGTGTTATTTTTCTTTCAATCATTATGATGACTTTCCTTTGTTTTTGTGAACTGTTTTTTTTTCTTTCATATTTATCTTTTTTGGTCATGGTGCTTATTTTACTATTCTACTGAACTCTTAAAAATATAGACAAGTATTGAATGAGTATTTTAACGAGATTTTATCTTATACCTTTTGGATATTTGACTATGCATATGATGAACATAATAGCACCAAATAAGCCACCATTGTGTATTAGTTCTAAGACGAGGTGTGTTTTCATTTTGAACATTAGCTACTAGCAATTATGATGTAAGTGCTACCTAGAAAAATGGATAGACAAATTCCTTCCCATCAAATTGCTAACCACATTTTCCCTGTGTATTCCTTTTAAAAGTTAAAACATTACAGAGCGGTCTAGACTGACTCCTTCCGATAAGATTTATTTCCATTACCGTTTCTTTTCGCTTTTAAGAACATAAACAAATGTAAATACATATTTGTTGTTTATGGAATGAAAAAGCAATACATCAGTGCACTTGGATAAAAGATTAAAATTACAAGGCTTTTATTGCTAGATTAATTAATGTGTATGTCTGTCGTTTGTTTTGGTCATATTAAATGTGAGGGTATCTCGCCTTTTGACAACATATCAATTCATAGGTGGTTTGACTATCCTAAGTAGTGATCGTAAGAGACCAATTCAAACCATTATTTTTAGAAAATTGAGAGCCCCAAAAAAAAAAAATCAAAATTGTTACCTCCCTTTCATTGTTGAGAAAAGGGGAGTGTACCGTACATTATATGAACTTGACTGTCCTTGTCCGTTGCCTATATAGACCATGAATAACATCACAATACTTTGTCTGATAAAAATTATTGCATATCTGGCAATGGAGTAATAATCAATATCTGTTACATATATTATCTCATTGAAAATGTTTTAGTTTATAACTGGCCTTTTTATACTTTAATTTTAGAAATTTAGAAAAGATTTTAGATTAATGACGATCAATTGACACGAACGGCACAGAAACATCATAAAAAAGAAACACAACTAAAACATGGTAAACATAAGAAGATGTGGTATGAGTGCCAATGAGACAGCTCTCAATCCAAATCACAATGTGTTAAAGTACACCATTATAGGTCATAATGCATATATTAAAAAATGATCATTGGGATATGAAGATGTCCTCATTTTAATTGCAGAAGGAGAGACCATGTCATCAAAGGCAAAGGAATGTTTACATGGCATGGTCAAGGCCATGACGCGCAAGAAAAAACTCACAGATGATATGTACGAGACCCCATTAAAAAGATGCCTAACAACCTTTGATCTCACGTTACTTGGAATTGGTCACATGATAGGTGCTGGAGTCTATGTTCTAACTGGAACCGTTGTCAAGGATTTAGCTGGACCGTCTGCTATTTTGTCCTACCTCTTTGCGGGCTTTGTTGCTTTGCTAGCTGCCCTTTGTTATTCGGAATTTGGCGCCAGAGTACCAAAAGCGGGATCGGCATACACGTACACGTTTGTTGCTATTGGAGAACTTATGGGTTTCATAATTGGATGGAATATTATTCTAGAACATTTACTAGGGGCATCATCTGTAGCCCGAGCCTGGAGTGGTGCAATTGATTCTTTATTTAATGGTGCTATCAGAAATGGTACTATAGAACATATCGGACACTTAGGAAAAGATTCCAAGTGGATCTCTGATTATCCCGATTTTATCGCATTCGCAATATCCATTATCATTTTTATTGTAATAGCATCTGGAGCAAAGTTTACAATGAACTTCAACAACGTTTTTACTTTAATCAACGCAATTGTTATAATATTCGTCATTTGCGCTGGATTTTACTTCGCTGATCTTGCAAACTGGACTGATCCAAAAAGAGGCGGATTCTTCCCGCATGGTTTCGGAGGAACACTATCTGGTACAGCTACGTGCTTCTTTGCATTCGTAGGTTTTGAAGGAATTGCAGTTGCTGGGGAAGAAGCGAAAAAGCCCGAAAAGTCTATCCCATTCGGCACTTTTCTTGCGTTGTCTATCATATCCCTACTATATGTGCTAGCAACAATTTCTTTAACCCTTATGGTACCGTACACTGAAGTATCTCCAACAGCAGCATTTCCGATGGCCTTTGCAACACGTGGAGCTCATTGGATAAAAGTAATTGTAGCTTTTGGTACTCTCTTTGGACTTACAACTTCACTGTTAGGATCTGCTTTCTCCGTCACAAGAGCAATTTATGCAATGGCTTCAGATGGTTTGTTGTTTTCTGTTCTAGGTTATGTTCATCCAAGAACACAAACACCCGTCGTGGGAATTGCCGTCTTTGGATTGATATCAGCGTTTATGTCACTGATGTTTGAAATCGAAACACTTGTAGAGTTTATGTCGATTGGAACACTGTCTGCGTACACTATCGTAGCTGCTGCTGTTATAATCGTCCGGTACCAGTCTGTTGGAGACTGCCAGTTTAAATTGAAACCGGAAGAGGAAGATTTAGATACAGCTGCTTCCGGTGTTAATGAAGAAAGTGCAATAATTAAAAAATCCAAAAGTCATGACGATTTTGGAAAGTTGAAAGAAAAACTACGCCATCTTCCAATTCTTAAAACAGTACCAGCAGGCAGAGCAGCTCTGTATGCCACATATTCCATTATCGTTTGTATTATATCTTTCTGTTTAGTTTTGATAGTAGGATTTGATTATCTCCGAGACGGTGCTTGGTGGGCTATACTGTTAGAAATACTGTTTGCAGCTGGTATGGTTGTTTGTTATCTAATCATGATTGCACACGAGAAAAATGATGCATTTATAACATTTCAGGTAAGTAGGTTTTTTTTTTAAATGTTATTCAAATAAGGCTGTTACTAAAAATAGATACTATTTTAGTAAAAACTAAGTGGTCAAACTTTTTTTATTTTAGGTCAAAGATTAAGATGATGTATATGAACTTGTCAAATTATGACTGCTGATTTGGACGATTTTGTGAATATTGCATGGTTTTCTGGCGGATTTGCTCTTAATATAAAAACGCTTATCAAAACCTCAACAAATATAATTAATTCTTCAGACCGATCTAAAGCAATTACTGTGTTGAGATAATGGGAATGAATCGAAAACGGTTAAAAGTCGACACAAAATCGTTTTCCATTTGATTTATTACCTCCTACTCACTGAGACTAAAAGATTAGAGAAGACGAAACTGTGTATGAAAATAGGCAATGAATGTCTGAGATAAACTGAATGCGATTGGAATGTATTTTATACACAAATATACAATGAAGTTAGAGTAAATGAGCTTTTAAGGCAATGTACATACATGTGGGCGCATTGTATTTGCGACAGTTTTTATGCTTTAAGTTATTCATTTGCGCCAAAAAATTAAATAAAAAAAAACAAAAAAACTAGATTAGCGCCAGTTAACATGTAATATAGTGGAAAAGTTTAAAATATTCATTGCTTCATCGTAAATAAGATTTTTTTTAGAGTATTCCATGTACGCAACTATGTAAGTTCAAACTCAATTTCTTATACAAAACTGAGAGTCACTTAGTGATCACATTTTTTATGTGTCAAGACGGAAATTGTCAATTCTAAAAACAAACAAGCCGTTATTTTCTTCAATTGGATTGTTTCATATATTACATGTCAGGGCTATTTATATCCGACTATAAGGTATGGGTTTTTACCATTCTTAAAGGCCGTGCTGATGTCTACAATTGCTTTCAGTCACTTAATTTATACTTTGGTGGATAATTGTCTCATTGGCTATCGTACCACATCTCCTCATTTTTATATAGAGGAAATAAGTATTTCTTTATGACCACACATATACTAGGTTATCCTGTGTACATGGGGATATCCGAGCCCTTGCTAAAAAAAGGAAAGTTGTATACTTTTTATTCGACGTCATCAGGCATTGCCGCCTTTTTTCATGGCGTCACAATAGGAAAATTCAGAAGAAAACAAAACATTTAGACGTCATAATTAAATTTCGTCTAATCATTTGCCGAGGACAGATTTTTCACTGGAGAGGAGAAATATTTTTTCTCGCACCGGTCAGGCAATGTGAAAATAGCACAAACATTAGAGAAAGTGTAATTACATTTCGGATTTTTTTTTATAAACATTGAAATGCATCTGGATATCTAACAACTGAAGCGTTCACACGTCTAGGGATATAATCACTTTCAAATTTGTAAAATATGTCAGTAATTGACCAGGCCCCATCTGAAAGCCACTTTTAGCAGCCAATCAATATAGCAGCCATTTTTGTAGTTGTGATATACAAAACATAAGTCTTTAATTTTTCTAAGGAGAATTGATGTCTCCATTCGTTAAGTTATTGTTTATTTCACATTGAAAGTACTATATACATGTAAAACATGTGTGACGAAACACAGACAGAAAAAAGATAGGTGGAAGATACTAAAGGTACATTTAAACTCAAAAGTCAAAACAAATTGACAACTCCATAGGGGAAAATGACGAAAAAGAACATTATAATACACATGTATAGAACGCAATTTTTTTTTCCTTTTCAGATGTCATTGTTCCAGTAATACCATGTCTAAGTATGTTTTGTAATGTCTTTTTCCTTTTCAGATGTCATTTGTTCCAGTAATACCATGTCTAAGTATGTTTTGTAATGTCTTTTTCTGTTTAGATGTCATTTGTTCCAGTAATACCATGTCTAAGCATGTTTTGTAATGTCTTTTTTTCCTTTTCAGATGTCATTTGTTCCAGTAGTACCATGTCTCAGTATGTTTTGTAATGTCTTTTTCTTTTTCAGATGCCATTTGTTCCAGTAATATCATGTCTGAGTATGTTTTGTTATGTCTTTTTCCTTTTCAGATGCCATTGTTTTAGTAATACCATGTCTAAGAATGTTTTGTAATGTCTTTTTCCTTTTAGATGCCATTTGTTCCAGTAATACCATGTCTAAGTATGTTTTGTAATGTCTTTTTCCTTTTCAGATGGCATTGTTTTAGTAATACCATGTCTAAAAGAGGGACGAAAGATAGCAAAGGGACAGTCAAACTAAGTACATGTATGTTTTGATTTGTTTCAGATGTCATTTGTTCCAGTAATACCATGTCTAAGATTGTTTTGTAATGTCTTTTTCCTTTTCAGATGTCATT
The DNA here is from genome assembly GCA_037788925.1 of Mytilus galloprovincialis. Classification (NCBI taxonomy): domain Eukaryota; kingdom Metazoa; phylum Mollusca; class Bivalvia; order Mytilida; family Mytilidae; genus Mytilus; species Mytilus galloprovincialis. The sequence goes on along the minus strand of CM075342.1, from coordinate 72,269,796 downwards.
TGTTCCAGTAATATCATGTCTTAGTATGTTTTGTAATGTCTTTTTCCTTTTCAGATGACATTTTTTTAGTAATACTATGTCTAAGTATGTTTTGTAATGTCTTTTTCCTTTTTAGATGCCATTTGTTCCAGTAATATCATGTCTAAGTATGTTTTGTAATGTATTTTTCCTTTTCAGATGCCATTGTTCCAGTAATACCATGTCTAAGTATGTTTTGTAATGTATCTTTCCTTTTCAGATGCCATTGTTTTAGTAGTACCATGTCTAAGTATGTTTTGTTATGTCTTTTTCCTTTTCAGATGCCATTGTTCCAGTAATATCATGTCTTAGTATGTTTTGTAATGTCTTTTTCCTTTTCAGATGACATTGTTTTAGTAATACTATGTCTAAGTATGTTTTGTAATGTCTTTTTCCTTTTCAGATGCCATTGTTCCAGTAATACCATGTCTAAGTATGTTTTGTAATGTCTTTTTTCCTTTTCAGATGCCATTTGTTCCAGTAATACCATGTCTAAGTATGTTTTGTAATGTCTGTTTTCCTTTTCAGATGCCATTTGTTCCAGTAATACCATGTCTAAGTATGTTTTGTAATGTATGTCTGATGATGACATTGAACCACCTGACGTGGATTCGACTTGCCATTTGGATTGCTATAGGTAAGGTGAAATAAACTCTTAATAGATTTTCATCGATAATCTATAATACTAAAATTACGAGGTCCAATTTGTCAGCCGTCATCACGTAAAAACGACGAATCAAAGAATTCAACTTTATATACAACTAATATAGTACAAAGGTGTAGATTACAAATTACACCACTCCAGGCCCTTTTGTTTTCCACGTAATTAATATCGCCAATAATTAGGAAGTTCCGGGTCTAGTCCGATACCGAAACCAATAGTATAATGACCTGTTACATATTACCTTATCTGTACGTTCCGCATCTGACAGGCGCACCACCAAACGGTGTATTCAGGATTAATATGCTACATAAACGGGTCATAATCACAGGGTTGTCACTTCTAAATTGTCAAACTGTTACCTATTGTAGTATTTTAATCCGTAAGACTTTCTAAGATAACAATACGAATACTAAAAATCTGGACTAAAAATAAGTTTCAATTTCTTAGCGGGCATGACGTAAAACAGCGAATCAAAGAATTTAACTTTATTTATCACTAATATAGGACAATGCTGTTGATTAAAAAATACTCCATTCCAGGACCTTTTGTTTTCCAAATATTTAATATTACCAATAATTGATAAGTTCCAGTTCGACGGGTTCAAACAGAAAGATTTGAAAGCAGAGAAAATTGTGTATCTTATAATCGGCATGACTTTATCAGATGACAGTACTAATACTAAGATAAGGCTTGCGCATAGTTATATACTTTAATTCAGTCACGGATCCGCGATATCACGGGTGTGTTCTAGTAGTTTTGATAACTAAGTTATCGGTCGGTCTATATCAAAACATGTATCAGTTTTGTTAAAATTAATTTATGGGTAAGTTTTAAATAGACAATATGTTTTAAATAGACAATATGTTTTAATAGACAATATGTTTTGAATAGAAACTAAAGGGCTATATAAGCTCTTTTATTGCTTGCTGTTCGGTGTGATTTGATTAAAAGACTATTTCGTGGCGGCTAGTTTTTTATAAGGGGAAGGAAAACGGAATGCCCGCAGAAAATCGCCAACCTTCGATAGGAAAACTGACAATCATAATCATTTAAGATTGGAGTCGAATGCATCTGCACGAGCGGGTTTCGCTCACTTAAGTGACATTGCTTTATGAGTAGTTAATTCAATTAGACTGTTCTTCAAAAGATCTACTATAACTAACGCATAGTAAACTTCAACGAGACAGTATTCCGACAACTCAGAACTAAAAAATAAAATATTTAAAGGTCAACACGTGGTCTTCAACATTAGACAAAGCTATTAATATACATAAAAAATGATGTGTGATATAAGTCAATGAGACCAAAACCAAGCGACGTCGAACAAGAATTACATTTAGAGGTCAACACATAGTCTAATCAAATGCACTGACATATATATATATATATCTTAACACTATGTTAACCAGTAAATCTTTGAGAAAAGAAAATGTCTATCCGTTTTGTTGACTGAAATATATACATTTAAAACATACTTGAAACTGTAAGTATATTCATAAGAGACTATTTAAGATCTTAGTAGCATCGTGGAATGCTGAGTGTAAAATATTGATTTTAATCAAATTCCTTCGGATTCTGACTTCCAAAAAAAGTAAAACCACGAAAATACTGAACTCGAGGAAATTTCAAAACGGAGAGTCCATTATCAAACGGAAAAATCAAAAGCTTTAACACATCAAACGAACGGATAACTGTCACTGCCCTGACTTAGTACAGAAAATGTGGGAAATTAATCTTTGCACTTGTTACATTGAAATCAAATATTTCCCCACAGGTTTACTGCTGTATTTCTGTTATGGTATCTGGCACAGTCACGAGCGTAATCAACCGGAAGTCTATGATCAGATGATAAATTATACAGGCGATGCAGAACTGACTACTTCAATGCAAAGATTGGAGGAAGACATACGAGAGCAACAACCAAAACGTAACACAGAAGAAGCTTACGTCCAAGATTCATATGGATCTATGTAAAACCACCCTTTTAAAATCTAAAGCATTGTTGGTAATGTTGCGACCAATATTTATATGAATCTACCAAAAACCACCATTTCATTTTAAAATCTAAAGCAGTGTTGGTAATGTTACATGTACGTTCATAATTCGTACGGATCTATGTAAAGCCACCATGTTTAAAACGTTAACAATTGTGGTAAATGTTACATAGAGATCTATGTAAAGCCACTTGTTGAAAATCTAAAGCATTGTTTGTAATGTTACATACAAGATTCATATTGATCTATGTAAATCCACCCTCTTCAAATTCTAAAGCATTGTTGGTAATGTTACATACAAGATTCATATTGATCTATGTAAAGCCACCCTTTTCAGATTCCAAAGCATTGTTGGTAATGTTACATACAAGATTCATATCGATCTATGTAAAGCCACTCTTTTCAGATTCTAAAGCATTGTTGGTAATGTTACATACAAGATTCATATTGATCTATGTAAAGCCACCCTTTTCAGATTCTAAAGCACTGTTGGTAATGTTACATACAAGATTCATATTGATCTATGTAAAGCCACCCTTTTCAGATTTGAAAGCATTGTTGGTAATGTTACATACAAGATTCATATTGATCTATGTAAAGCCATCCTTTTCAGATTCTAAAGCATTGTTGGGAATGTTACATACAAGATTCATATTGATCTATGTAAAGCCACCCTTTTCAGATTCTAAAGCATTGTTGGAAAATGTTACATACAAGATTCATATTGATCTATGTAAAGCCACCCTTTTCAGATTCTAAAGCATTGTTGGTAATGTTACATACAAGATTCATATTGATCTATGTAAAGCCACCCTTTTCAGATTTGAAAGCATTGTTGGTAATGTTACATACAAGATTCATATTGATCTATGTAAAGCCACCCTTTTCAGATTCTAAAGCATTGTTGGTAATGTTACATACAAGATTTATATTGATCTATGTAAAGCCACCCTTTTCAGATTCTAAAGCATTGTTGGTAATGTTACATATATACAAGATTCATATTGATCTATGTAAAGCCACGCTTTTCAGATTCTAAAGCATTGTTGGTAATGTTACATACAAGATTCATATTGATCTATGTAAAGCCACTCTGTTCAGATTCTAAAGCATTGTTGGTAATGTTACATACAAGATTCATATTGATCTATGTGAAGCCACCCTTTTCAGATTCTAAAGAGTTGTTGGTAATGTTATTTACAAGATTCATATGTATTTTTGTGAAAGAACCACGTAAAGCAGTTGTTGGTAATATATTTACACATTTATAATGTTCTAATTAATGGGTAACCAACCGGGTACGGGTCTAGTATCAATTTCATTTTGGTGTATGAATAATAAAATTACCCATAATCCTTTAGATTTTAAAACTGCAAATTATAAAATAAGTGGGATTTAAATGAATTGTAGTGACAATTAACATCCTAGATGTCTACTACTGTTGTAAATAGCAAAGATGTCAAATGATATAGGTGGAATTGTGCAATAATTTACACGCGTGTTGTTTCTTTGTAAAAGGCTGCCTAACCCGACAACATAATCAGCTTAACCATTCAGAAAGCTGCAAAAGTAGACAGATAATTGAGTGATCTGGTAAATAAAAGACTGTCTATATCAAATCTTTTTTTTTTCGAAAAGTTAGTTTCATTATTTCTTATAAAAAACGAGTGAGAAAAATTTTGGTTGTTTTGAAATATTTATTAACATTAAAAAAGTCTTAATAAAACCAATTTTCTTGCACCAGATGCGCATTTCGACAATACATGTCTCGTCAGTGATGCTCGTGGCCAAAATAGTTGAAATCCAAAGCTTATATAAAAAAGATGAAGAGCTATAATCCAAAAGGTCCAAAAAGTATAGCCAAATATTACTGGACCGTGGTAATAGTGTGTAATGAAGCGGATTTGTGTCAGTTTATAAAGATAAAATTATTTTTAGATATGGAAAAAAGCTTTATTTGTTACTATATCAGCAACGTTTTTTAAATGTCAAGGATATGTACAGCATTATTGCATCGTTTTCTTTGACGCTGCCAAAATACACCTTTGTTTAGTTCATGTTGACTATTGTGTACATTTAGACTCTATACATACAATTGAGATCATATGAACTTGATTTTTGCAATGATCGCCATCATAATATATGTTTCTGTTTTATTTTCACCATCCATTTGCATATAATGATTCCATGTTCATTGTAAGTTAATTAACCAGTATTAGGCTGTAATTTATCTGAAATTGAAGATGAAGACCACTTCTTCCTCGTCTGTCCCTCTATATCTATAAATCTGTATAAAAACATTTAAAAGAGTAATCTGAAAAAAGTCTTTGTCTTATAAGCACTCATACCACAAATTCCTATATCTATTCATTTTAATTATTGCAGTCTAATTTTTTTTTAATATTAATAACATAACATGAATACAATATAGATTGATGGCGGATAATAGGATACTGTAGCATTGAATGTTTTGTGTATAACTCATGCTGGCATATGAATGTTATCATCATAAATCATCTATAATGATCCGACATAACATTGAAAACTTTATAGAACTTTGTGTTACTCTATAGTGTGTTGTTATAAATATTTGTTTACTAATAGTACGTAAAAAAAGACGACAATAGTATACCGCTGATCAATAGGCACACTTTGATGAAGCAAAAACAAATCAGGGTGACACACTTAAATTGAGGAAAATACATTAAGTGTCACCTGTTATTATCTTTTGTTATGTTTTGTTAATTTCAACTCTCTGAATAATATTCTAACTTTTTTAACAAATGTATATAGTAATGTACCAACCTAACATGTAATGGATTTACATTTTATGTAAATAGTAATGTACCAACCTAACATGTAATGGATTTACATTTAATGTATATAGTAATGTACCAACCTAACATGTAATGGATTTACATTTAATGTACATAGTAATGTACCAACCTAACATGTAATGGATTTACATTTACATTTCTTGCCAAAATTTTCACCAATATAAAAAAAAAATCAACAATTGGTTGAAGCCTAAATCGGCCTTCCACGGAAAAGAAATAATATGTGTAATATATACTTAACAAAAAAAATATGTTTAAACGGCACATATTGTAATTCTTTTATCCAATAATATAGTACATATTCTTATAAAAATTAAAAGTATTTTACACTCTGAAAGATGGGACAAGAATGATTAAAAAAGAAATGCGTTTACAAAATTAACAAACATCAATTGATAAGATTTCACAAACATCAGCCTTTTCATTGGGAATATAATGGTCATAATATTTTTGCATTTATATGTGGCTTTAATAACTAGTTATTACAGAATTAGACGAATCCAATTTAGACCATCGTGTTGCACATCATTATTGGTATCTACATGTATAATGGCGTGACCGATTAAAGTCTCTAAGATTTGAAGCACGTGTCATAAATCTAATTTGAATTATTCATTCTTCATTTTATATCCGCCATTAACAAGTCTCAAACCATTTCCCTGGAATGTATTGATAGCTCAGCTATTTTTTTTTAAATGAATTGACTATAATTTCACAGAATAAATGAAATGAACAGCTACAGGCTTTATTGGTTAAGACGCAACAATCTGTATAAATATCTAACATGGCCGCTAAGCTATAAAACGTCTCGATAGGAAATCACTATAAGTGCTTTCAAATGTCTTTTTCATAACCATGAAAGTTCAATCTTTATTATGCTATAATACTTAAGTTCCAATGTTAAATCCATTTCTGATTAAATCGTGAAGGGTTTATATATTTGTGACCTTTTGTAGTTGGTTTCCATGAACACAAAATTCTACCATGCCGAGTAATTAAAGAAAGGACACTTCAAAACTTAAGCTAAATGCATTGGGTATAACTCAAAGAGAAAACCTTTATAATTAAACAAAATCCATTGATACTAAGAATTGGTTTCTATCAGAGGTTTTCTAATGGACAAGCCAGTCATAATATCTGCAAAGGGTTAAAAAAGAAGACAAATTAACAAGTCGAGGTACATGAATGAAAGGTCTATTGTATTTAAGGTTTTAATCGGTGTTCACTCAAAAATATTTCTATTGCATGTTTGAAAATGGTCGGAGTTTCAATGTCGGCGGCCGTATTAGAAAGAACATTTCAATCTTTGTAAACTAATGGTTTCCTACATTTATTTATTTCATGTGTGTACTGTCTTTACTCTGTTCACGTTCTGATCGATTAAGACGTCATATGTGGACCCAACTTAAGTTTTAAACATTCTGGTTGGTTAAGACGTCATATGTGGACCCCACTTAAGTTTTAAATATTCTGATTGTTTAATACGTCATATGTGGACCCCACTTAAGTTTTAAACGCTCTGATTGGTTAAGACGTTATATGTGCACCCCACTTAAGTTTTTTTAAACTTTCAGATTGGTTTAGACGTCATATGTGGACCCCACTTAAGTTTTAAACGTTATGATTGGTTAAGACGTCATATGCAGAACATGTGACTGCTCTAAGAAATGAACCCAAAATGAATAAATCTGAAGTACATGTTAGACAGACGTAACGTCACATGTGTCTGTTATTGAATTAGTGAAATGGTTTCCGTCCTTCTTAATACAATATATATAAGAAATATTCAAGATAATCCCACCGTTAAAATTAATATATAGTTTACTAGTACACTACTTTTCTCCTTTTGGAAATACATGTATATATCTTATTTTGTTTCGCTATAAAAATAGTTTGTTTCAAAAAGTGTTCTTTTAACTTAACTTATTTCACTGAGAGTCGTTTCAAAACCTATCGTAGTTCAGGAATATACTATATTTAAAATAATGTTTTATATGAATTTTAACAAACATCTTTATATGAAAAATAAAAAATCAAAATAACCAAACATAAGTCTGAAAATAACGCAGTACTATATGTTCATGCAGGTTCAAAGGAACATGTTCTTTTTCCAAAATGAATTTTTGTTTGTACAAAACTATGGACTAGTTTGCGCAATCGAGAGCGCTCATTTTTGTTTTTGAAGGAAATTATTTGCCTCGTGCCAAGGGAGGTAACAAGAATATAATCATGCAGTGTTACATGTTGTAAAACATATAAATATGTTAAATGTTAGTTTAATAAATATTTTATTGAATGTGCCTGTTCATATTTTTTCTGGAGAAAACTAATTAAAACGATTATATTCTAAATTAAAAATAAAGCCAGACACTAAATTGTTGTTCTATTAACATGTTATAATGAGTTGTTCTTTTATTTTGTTGAAAATAAAATTTATTTTATATTTATAGAATTTGTTATTTTTTACGAAGTATTATATGATCTCAACCACTAAAAAGCTTATAATCACATTTCATTACACTTATCGCAAGTTTTTCGTTTAGAAAAAAAGTAAAATAACAAAAATACCGAACTCTGAAGTTCAAGACGGTAAGTCCAATCACAAGAATTGAAAACACCTGTCATATTCCTGATTTGGTATCAGCATTTCCTTATACACAGTATAGTAGATTAAACATGGGTGTAAAGCTAGCTAAACCTCTCAAGTAGTCGCAGAAAGTTCTATCATATTGACAGCAATGTGTCAATTAAATAAACAGACATATATCATAAACATTCATGGAGAGTTGACACTCCTATCACATCTTCTTCTATATAATTATCAAAGGTACCAGGATTATAATTTAATACGCGACTCCCGTTTTGTCTACATAAGACTCATTAGTGACGCTCAGATCAAAATAGTTATAAAGCTAAACAAGTACAAAGTTGAAAAGCATTGAGGACCAAAAATTCCAAAAAGTTGTGCCAAATACGGCTATATAAGGTATTCTATTCCTGGGATAAGAATATATTTAGTTTCACCAAAAATTCACAAAGTTTTGTAATAGATAATTTATAAAAATGACCTTAAAATTGATATTCATGTCAACACCGAATTGCTGACTACTGGGATGGTGATACCCTCGGGTACGAAACTTCCACCAGCAGTGGCATCGACCCAGTGGTGTAAATAAAGGATACCAGGATTATAATTTAATACATCAGACGCGCGTTTCGTCTACATAAATATCACCAGTGGCACTCAGATCAAAATAGTTATAAAGCCATATATATATCATTAATATATCATTAACGTGTAAATAAAAGCAACAGTAGTATAGATAAAAGTCATCAATTATTTGAGATAAAACAAATCGGGGTTCAGTTGAAATAACAGAAAATTAAATTTAACCTATATATTATCATATTCTAAAGTCAATTTTGCCCGAGTTAAAACCTTATTTTATTTTTTAGCTATTCCTACAGTTTTAAACAGATAATTTGAGAAAGGTTTGTTGCAATATAGAACTTCTGAACTGTAAACCAAATGGTAATAGTAATGTGAATCTTTCCGTGAATGTGTTTTGTATATGTACTATTTGTGTTTCTTTGATTCTTATAATGTGGCTCTGTACTTTTAATGATCCCGTCATTATGTTATTGTTCTTTTATATGTTTTTATATTATTGTTCTATTATAAATTTCACAATACCTAAAACGACAATTGGCAAAATTATTTTACTCGCGTTGTGGTATTAACCATATATGGATTCTGAGAAATTCCATAGAACTTGTGGATAATTTTAAATCTGGGTCTGTTTTTTTTTTTTTTTTTTTTGTTATTCTCATCGGATTTTGTCTGATGTTTAGGCCGTTTCTGTGTGTGTTACATTTTACTGTTGTGTCGTTGTTCTCCTCTTATAATTAATGAGTTTTCCCCAGTTTTAGTTTGTTACCCCGATTTTGTTTTTGTCTATCGATTTACGAGTTTTGAACAGCGGTATACTACTGTTGCCTTTATTTTTCTGAAATAAATTCTAACATAACTTTTGATTTTTTAACCCTGCACACCACCTTTCCCCAGGTTTTGAATATACATTGAACGACACAATTTCTCTTTATGTGACGTTTACATTTTCTGACGCCAAACTCGCGAAACAATGAATGTGTTTTTTTAATTTGGTAGATGCTTTTTGTGCTTTTTTGTAAATGTTTGTTTGTTTTCAGATTGTTACACAATGATGACTGCTGTAACTATGTTTTGATTATTTTACCGATTATGTCTGTTTTGTTCACGCATCGTTGTAAAAATTACGGAATTTGATGCGACTGGTAAACTGAGAGGTTTAGCGCTATAAAACTAGGTCCAATTCACCATTTTCTACATTTGAAAATGACTGTGCCAAGTCAGGAATATGGCAGTTGTACATTCGTTTGATGGGTTTTATCATTTGATTTTGCCATTTGATTAGGGACTTTCGTTTTGTATTTTCCTCGGAGTTCAGTATTTTTGTGATTTTACTTTTTCCTTACCTTGTTGATAAATATTCGGTATCAACTTCATAAATAATACACGATGGTCTTAAAAGAGGGACAAAAGATCCAAGAGAAATAGTCAAAATCATAAACTATATATATTCTGGGTACTGACGTTGTTTCTCATCTTAATAACGTGAATTATATTTATATAAAAAAAGAGAAGATGTGGTAGGATTGCTGATGAAAACTCTCCACAAGAGACCAAATGACACAGAAGTTTACAACTATAGGTTACAGTAAGGCCTTAAACTATGAGCAACAGTCAGCTAAAAAAAGGCCCGGAATCAACAAATGTAAAACAATTCAAACACGAAAACTAAGCCCTAATTCATGTACAAAAATGAATGAAAAGCAACCACTGAATTACAGGCCCCTTAATTGGGAACATAGAATTCTTTTATTTACCTTTTTGACTTACTTTAACTATTTAGTCTGTTTTTGGTGATATTTATTTGACGTGGCTCTGTACTTATTAATCCCGTTATTGTGTTATTGATCTATGATAGTTTTTGTATTCTTATCTTTTATTTGTACTAAAATGCATTTTCTTTATGCCTTTTTATGTTTCTTTCTTACTACATATGACGTAATTTCGCAGTTTTACATCTCGTTATTGTGTTATTATTCTATTTTAATTTCGTAGCCTTGTCTTTCATTTTTGCTAATATGATGTGTCTATATGCCTTTCTGTGTTTCTTTCTAACATATAACGTGGCTCTGTATTTATACATCCCATCATTGTGTTATTTTGTCATGGTTAGTGTTTTTAAAATGATAAGGGTAATGACACAATGTTGACTGATGTACAAATATTATTGATATTTTTACATCTTATGTCCGTTTGTTTTTGGTCAAACATAGTTTTCAATATAGTGAAATTTTATGCAACTGGCATACAAGTGAGAGGTTTAACTAGTTATAAAACTAGGTTTAATCCACAATTTTTTACATAAGAAAATGCCTGTACCAAACATGTAATCGTAAAACAGTAGGAATAGCCATAAATGAAACTAAAAAGATTAAAATCGCTCAAGGTTGCACTTTGTAAATACTGCTGATTCTCAAACCACGCCTCTTTTTGGGAGATCTTGAATATGTATTGAAAATAATTTTGTTTACATACTGGTTCCCAGTTATGCTCTCTGTGTTCCATTTCACAGAGACATTACTTGGGAATGTTAACAGTAAATATACATGTGCATATTGTTTACATTGAAATCTGGGGTAGGGGTAGTTAAGAATATTAGTGTTAGTTTAAACTCTGAGAAGTTCAGGGCATATAAACGTTGAAAATATGCCGCACAGCCCTATATTTTGATATTTGAAAACAATTGTGGTGCATATGAACTTTCAATTCTAGGATAAGATTTTTTTCAAAACTTTATAGTAAAAGTCGTACAGTTTTAGCCGTAAAAGGAGTTCCTACGGGAAATTGCATTGTCAATATTTACAGAAATGCAACTTCAACCTAGAAAAACTAACTACATTTCAGGTATTGACTGCATATGCAAATGCGGGAGAAATGTTTCTACATTCAGATGAAATATTATGTAGGAGAAAGTTGAACAATTCTCCCTTTGTCGTTAAACATGTTTTATAGCAGGATCTGCTAATCCTTCCGGAGCACCTGAGATCACCCCCAGTATTTTGTGGTGTTCGTATTGCTTAGTTATGTTAGTCTTTAGTTTTCTATGTTTTGTCTTCTGTACTATTATTTGTCGGTTTGTCTTTTTATTTTTAGCCATGGCGTTGTCAGTTTATTTTCCATCTATGAGTTTGACTGTCCCTCTGGTATCACTCGTCCCTCTTTTATAGACCTACTGCACACTTATTCAGTGATCTGTCTGAGCTTGATGCTTTATATCGTCATCTCCTCTAAAAATGACATAAAAAGATAAGATGAATGTTTAAGGACACATTTGCCCTATATCGTTGCAACCACAGACCTAAAACAAGTAAATACTTTCATGAAATAGAAAAACAAGTGTTTACAAAATCAGTTTTATTAAACCCAAAATGTATCACCAGCTTCAAGTCGGATGGTACATTTTTAACCTTGAAAAGAAGTATAAAGTTCGAGCGTTTACGGTACCTGCACTTTTACATGTTTTACAATGTCTTTCAAAATAACATATAGTTCATTTAATTATACCACATCGCTCACCATTAAAGGTAAGATGGACATTACCTGGATACGTGACTTGATCAATATATTGTCATACTTCTATTTATACATTTCTAATTGTACTTATATTACACATTGATAATATTATGTGTAGAAAAGAACAATAAACAACAATACATACACATGGATATTCTTGGATTTGTAACCGTACCAGGCTGGGTACTTACAATAATCATCATAATTATTACTTTATATTTGTAAGTATGTCTTAAGGTTTATGTACCCTTCTATAGCCATTTTTGTACGAATTTTTCAAACCTCAATTGTATCAAAACTAAAGATATAATAAATAATAGAGATAGGCCATTTAGTACATGTTCCAAGGGGAAACTTGATGCAAAGCATTATTTTTTACTGTTTCATTGCATTTGATAGAAAAAGAGGACTTTGTGGCAAATAAATCAAGATTTTTATAGAAAATCCACAGCCTTTAACTCAGAGATTTATGTTATAAAATTTGAAACATAAATTACTCACTTGATTTTCTATGATGTGCTAGTGTTTACTTTTTACAAAACGTTCTAAGTAACCTGTAAATTCCAAAACACCTCATGCTGAGTCACTAAAGTCAAGCGCACCCTACAAGGTGTACTTGATTTTGGCCATATTTATACTTGTCTTAACCAATAACTACATTTATAAACTTGTTTTAAGGAAATCAATGCTAGCACTGCATGCAATAATCCTATATCTATCAGTAATCAAATTGCCAAATATGAGAGTACAAGGATAAAGGCTGTGGATTTTCTATAAAAATCTTGATTTATTTGCCACAAAGTCCTCTTTTTCTATTAAATGCAATGGAACAGTAAAAAATAATGCTTTGCATCAAGTTTTCCCTTGGAATATGTACAAAATGGCCTATCTCTATTATTCATTATATCTGTAGTTTTGAAACAGTTGAAGTTTTAAAAGTTCGTACAAAAATGGCTACAGAAGGGTACATAAACCTTAATTGATTGTATAGCAACAAGGTCAAGTAAATTATGATGTAAATGATAAATAATACTAAGAAATTTGCGTTTTCTAAATTTACCGCCATCAAGCATGCTTATATCTAACCATTGGACAGCCAAGGATGCATATATACTTAATAATGATCTATTAATTGTTTTTCTCAATACATGAATAATTGTGTATGCTACATATAATATGATGAGCTACTTTCGCTTTGTAAACAACAGCGTGACAAAATAATCGATATATCTATTATTATACATACTAAAAGTATTTAGGGGCTAGCTGAAGGACGCCTCCGGGTGAGGGAGTTTCTCGCTGCATTGAAGACACATTGGTGGCCTTCGGCTGTTGTCTACTCTACGGTCGGATTGTTGTCTCTTTGACATATTTCCAATTTCCATCCTCAATTTTATTAGTGCAGAACTACTCATTCATATCGTGAATATGTTAATGATTAGTTTTATGTCATGATATTTTAACATGTTCTCCTTTGCTCACCTCAAGCATAAGCTAATATATGCATCATCATGGCCAATTTTCGGTCCGTGTTTAAGGCACCAACGTTGACGTAAGGTGATGTATGAACCGTATAACTGTTCGAATAAGGGAAAATTACAATAATACTGACATCAGAGGAAAATAAACTGGAAAGTCCCTAATCAAATGGCAAAATCAAAAGATCAAAATGCATCAAACAAATGGATAACAAATGTCATATTCCTGACTTTGTACAAAAATTGTTACATGTAGAAAATGGTTTTATAGCTAGCTAAACTTATCACTTGCATAAAAGTCACACCTAACTACAATATATTAACACTGATGTGTGAACAAAACAAAGATACACAATAGGTTGAAATGTCAAAAATAGGGTATATCAGTCAAAAACAAGGAAATGTTTAAAAAAAAAAAAGAAACACAAAAGGCATATAGACAAAGTAAATCATAAAAAGTGAAAGACAAGAACACAAAAAATGTACTACATAGAGAAGATGTGGTATGAGTGTCAACGAGACAACTCCCCATCTACGTAACAATTCATAAAAGTAAACCATTATAGGTCAAGGGCCTACAACACAGAACTTTTGATCACAACGAACAGCAAGCTATAAAGAGCCAAAAAAAATACTTGTGTAAAACTAATCAAACGGGAAACCAACAGTCTAATTTATATAAAAACACAAAAGAGAAACACTTATGAACCACATAAAAAGACAACCACTGAACATAAGATTCCTGGCTTTGGACAGGTGCAAAAAATTGCAGCGGAATTAAACGTTTTAATGGTACAAAACCTTCTCCCTTTTCTGTATTACATCACAACATAGAGCGACACACTATAGAATATCTATTGGAATGACTTAACTCAATCAAAAATATAGTAACACACATTTACTTACAATGAACGAATAAATTTGATCTGTGATACAATGTTAATATTACTCAATTTATTTCACTTGACTGGGCGGAGTTTATCCAGTTCGCTCATAATAAACCAGTCCATCTATAGAATACACTCATCAATGATCTGTCCAGTCATTCTTTTGTAAATTCATTTCAGGTCACTGATAGGTGATTAGAAATCAGTAATAACTATGATGGCAATCATCGTAATCACACACATGTTCAAATCGACTGTCCTCATGCAAATTAAAAAGTAAGCTCCGCCCGATCAGTTGAAATAACATTGGTAATACATAGTTAGTAAAAAGGGAAGATTAAAGTAAAAGTATAAAATCGCTGTGAAATGTTAAACAATTAGAAAAACATCAACTTTGAAAAAAACAATTACGTCAAATTATACACAGTTAAATGAAAATAATTTGGTTGTTAAGAATATTTCTTCTTCTGTCTATATAATCTTCCGTTTAAGGATACCAAAAAATGTCAATAAAACTAATAAAAAATTTGGTATATGTGGGGTGAATATCAACAATAAAAACATACAATAAGTGCTCTATAAAACTTTGTGTTCTTCGCGTAAAGGTACAGGAACAGTACTGAAGGAGAAAGAAATAGACCAGATACATGTTAACTTTAACTCTTTACATGCCTTTTGAAAAGAATACAAATTTATAAAAAAAGAAGATGTGTTATGATTGCCAATGAGACAACTATCTACAAAAGACCAAAATGACACAGACATTAACAACTATAGGTCACCGTACGGCCTTCAACAATGAGCAAAGCCCATACCGCATAGTCAGCTATAAAAGGCCCCGATAAGACAATGTAAAACAATTAAAACGAGAAAACTAGTTCTGTTTTAATTTGCTTATGAAAAAGTCGATATTACTTCTACTGTAAACAATATTTAGAGATCTAATTACTAGATTGTTAGATAGTCTTTATGGCATTACAACCTAAGGCGTCGTTATGTATGATGTTTATGTCGTTATTTATAGATATTCGCTATGGCATCACAACCGAAGGCGTCATAATGTATGATGTCTTTGTGTTTATTTATAGATATTCGTTATGGCCTCACAACCTATGGCGTCGTAATGCATGATGTCTTTGTGTTTATTTAAAGATATTCGTTATGGTATCACAACCTATGTTGTCTTTGTGTTTATTTATAGACAATCGTTGTGGCCTCACAACCTATGGCGTCGTAATGTATGATGTCTTTGTCCTTATTTATAGACAATCGTTATGGCCTCACAACCTATGGCGTCGTAATGTATGATGTCTTTGTCTTTATTTATAGATATTCGTTATGGCATCACAACCTATGGCGTCGTAATGGTGTTCCAGGACCTAGACCAACGCCTTTCCTTGGAGTCCTACCACTTATTAAAAAACATGTAAATATTTTATGTTTATTATTTTGTTTTTAAGGCCAGCTGAAATGGCTAAAGTTAATTTGTATGTAAAAAAATGTTAGAGAAATTGAAATAATTTTCAAAAGACATATTGCATATGAATGGATGCAACGAAACGACAGTGGTGTAACAGTACAACATTAGAACGAACTATAAATATCATTTGAAAAATGCTTAACTCATCAGAATGGATACAAATAACAATACATCTAACAAAAACGCAGAGTGGATATAAAAAAGAACATGTGGTATGATTGCCAATAAAACAACTCTCTACAAGTGACAATAAGACACAGACATAACAACTATATTACGGACTTCAATAATGAGTAAAGCCCATACCACATAATCAGCTATCTACTTGTTCTATTTGGTAAAGTCTAAGACTGCTTCACAGAGATACATGCATTTCACATTGTCTGTATCGAGCTTCACCTTTAAAATATAATACATGTAAATTACTAAGAAATATAAAATTCATGCAGGATTTAAAACAAATATATCTATCAAAGTGAATGCTTCACAACGAATTTAGAAACTATTACTATACATAAAAGATTTGAAGAAAAATCTAAACAATCTACTTTCAATTGTAATAATTCTGGAAGTTTTACAATTTGTATTTGCTTCTTCTCAATTTATGTTTATTCCCAGGGACTAGCAAAAGCAGACCTGGAACTTGTAACGAAGTATGGATCAGTCGTAGGGTGAGCATTTGATTTAAATTGTTTCTATTCATGCACCTCATACTGATCCAATGTATATATACTAATAACATTATCGTCTGTATTCTAAAATACTGTAATATCATTTGATATACCTAAATGTATACTATAAACAAGTGTAATATAAAATGTACATGTAGGAGGTTAAGCTATAGCTAGTTATTAAACCCGGTTAAACTCATCATTTTCTTTTGAAAATGTTTGTACTAGTATGACAGTTGTTTTATATTCGTTCCAATGGTTGATAAAGTTTAACGTTTGACCTTGCCAGTTTTTGAATACTTCCAATGTTAAATTTACCTAGACGCTACCCAGTATATTTGTGTTACTTTGTGATTTCGATTTTGATTAGCATTATGTTTTTCTGGTCTGTGCGTCCATTCGTCCGTCCGTTTGTCTCGCTTCAGGCAAAAGTTTTTGGTTAAAGTTGTCAAGATTGTTTTTGATGAAGTTAGAGTTCAATCAATTTGAAACCTAATACACATGTTCCTTATGATATTAATTCCAAATTAGAGTTTTGACTATATTTTCACGGTCAACTGAACATAGCAAGTGATAGTGCGATTGTTGCATCCGTGTACTATGGACTGGTTTATTATCTTTTATCTATTATGAAGTTAGGTATCTTTGTTAGTACTTTAGTTTTATATACATCAAAATACAGACCTTATCTTGATCCTCTACTACAATCTAACAAATTATGAGTTGTTGACTTGCCGTTAGAGTACAGTAGATTGGGTACACATAAAAGAGAGAAGAACGATACCAAGGGGACACATTCAAACCTACAAGTCAAAGAAAGATATATATTTTTTGCAGAGTTTACAATGGTCTTTTACCTGTGTTGTTGGTAACTGATCCAGTAATGATCAAGGAAATTTTCATAAAAGAGTTTTCCAATTTCACAAATAGACCTGTAAGTTGTGTTTAATTTTAAAATTAAAAATATGCATTCTTTATTCACATCTCACTTCATCAATACTTTTTGTAAATAGAAATAGAGTTTTTCAGTCAAACTTACATATGTTGCTCATTTACACCAATCAAACACGAGTTTCTCAAAATTACAGACCATTTAAAACAAGTTGACATACCCACAAATTTTGAAGATTCAACAGATAACAACTACGACCGTAGATGTACACAAGACCCCTTAGATCAACGTAAAACATATCATCATGAAAGCCTGCCGAAGCACAGGTACACATTTTTGGATTAACTAGTTTCACACAGGTTCAAATTGGGCTAGGTCTTACCAGCTCCAAACAGGTACACATGTGGTTAGGTTTGAACAGTTTGGTTCAGGTACACATGTGGTTAATTTTGAAAGGTATCACACAGGTACAGATGTGGTTATGTTTTACAAGTTTCACACAAGGACAAGTTTGGCCTGTTTCGCATTTACATACACAAGTCATCCCCCTTTCATAAACATTAGGTATAAACAAAGGCTCCGTGTTGTAAACCCTATAATTGTTAACTTTAAAAAAAAAGTGACTTGGATGGAGAGTTGTCTCATTGGCACTGATATAACATCTTCTTATTTAGGCATACAAAATATCGGCAGATTGAACATACAATGAGTAAACCTGCACATATGATCACATATCTGAAGCAACAGTAATGGTCTAAACACGCATCTGGTGCAGTAAAATTGGTACTATTAAATAAAGGTAACAGTAGTATAATATAAAAAAAAAAAGATGTGGTATGATTGCCAATGAGACAACTATCAACAAAAGACCAAAATGACACAGACATTAACAACTATAGGTCACTGTACGGCCTTCAACAATGAGCAAAGCCCATACCGCATAGTCAGCTATATATAACGCTGTTCGAAATTCAAAATCGTTTGAGAGAAACCAAATCCGGGTTACAAACTAAAACTGTGGGAAACACTACAAATATAAGAAGAGAACCGCAACACAAAAGAAAAAATGTAATATATGTACAATTTATACTATTTTTAGATTCCGTTCAAGATGGACAAAGAGACGGCATCTGGTGTTGGTACAGCCTTCGATAACCATTGGAAGTTTCTCCGTAGTACACTTTCTCCTACATTCTCATCCGGGAAACAAAAACTGGTAAGTTGTTAAATTCCAAAACAAAACTAACATGTTCTTCAAGTAAACAAAACAGAAATTATGTACCATCAGTATGAAAGGATTTTTCCGTATCTACATATTCTTCTTTAACTAGGAAGGACCATCATCACAAAAGGTTCAGTTTGGCATCCTTATATAAAAAAAACCCTCAAATACCTTTGCAATTTTCATTATCTATTAAAATATGTTTTTCTCCGGTAATCTTTATTTTATTTTACATCACAAAAACTTCTATTCTACATGTTCTAGCCACTTACATGAGTTTTTACAAAATGTTGAAATCGTCTAAAAGGCTAGTATGCGATTGATTCTTATATAATAAAAAGTAATTTCATACCATGGTTTGCATAAAGATAAATTTGGTCAATATTGCAAAATATTTAATAACCATGATTACGAAGAATAAAAACACTCATCGGAGAAACCAGGTTTATATAACATGTATAATTTTAAACCAGAAACGCTTGTTTCGTCTACGTAGGATCTAGACTTATCAGTGACTCTCAAATCAAACGAGTAAAAAAGCCATAGTGTTCAACGGACTTGTTGAACATGGTAAACTGAATATTCCAAAAGGTTAAGCTAGAATAATCATCTATTATTGACATGACATTTTAGATAGATGGATAGTATTTTATGACATTTATGTCTGTAACATGTAAAAGGATGTTAATTGTCAAAAAAACGTGTACCCTTTTAATAATAACATTTACTTGCAAACATTATCAAAATTAAAAAGAAAAACCATCTACACAATTTTGTACATTCAAAACAATCACTATATTATAAAGTTGTTGTCCATGTACACATACAATAGTTAGAAGCACTCATATAAACAACATGATTACATTACTACATTCTTAATAATTGAAAAAAAAACATGTTTGCAATATTCTAGATGGTCCCCAAAATACATAGATGCTGTACAGACCTAGTTGAAAACATCCAACAGCAGCGTGAACAAGGACACGTCGACATGAAGGAGTAAGATAGTATTTCTAATGTTTCCGAGTATTTAACGTTATAATTACATACGAAAATGCCCGCTTTTATGGTTCATTTTCATATTACAACTCTTGATTTTGGATTTGACAATTTATTTTCCCTTAGGTTGAACATTAGTGTTATGGTTTGTTCCACTGTAAATCTTCATTTTTCACCTCAATTTATATTTTAATTTATTTACTGTCTTGATTCATAAAAAAGTGAAATAAACAAAGAAGGCAAATATCTAATTATATCGAAAAGTTTTTAAATTACGTAAGAAGAGTGATGTTATTTAAAAGTCGGTATCATTGTTCAATTCAAGGATGTTCGCTGATCATGTTTAGGAATTTTTGTCAGATTTCCGAAATTCTTATGGTTTTATCAATTTTAATGCCTCAAAACTTCTTGCCCTTTGACCGCAATTTTTCTTTTTATAAATCTTTTACATGTATATTTATCAGCCATTTGTTAGTCTTATAACGAGGGACGAAAGATACAAGTTGGACAGTCAAACTCATAAATGAAATTAAACTGACAACGCCATGACTAAAATGAAAAAGACAAACAGACAAACAATAGTACACATGACACAACATAGAAAACAAAAGAATAAGCAACACAAACCCAACTAAAAACTAGGGGTGATCTCAGGTGCTCCAGAAGGGTAAGCAGATCCTGCTCCATATGTGCCACCTGTCGTGTTGCTTATGTGATAACAAATCTGGTAAATAGTTTAATTCGGGAGGTCACATTCATGAAAGGGAAGGAGATTGTAGTTACGACGTAAGGAACATATCCAATATCATTAGTGAAACGGTTATTCCAGAACGGTCAACCAATTTGTGATGGCGTCCGTAAAACTTACGAAGGGATGATTTCAACTTCACCATTTGAAACTCTTGGTTTAATAGCGTCCTTGTGAGCAGCAACCCTCTATCAAGAAAATCATGATAGGAAATGCAAGCACAGGAATATCGTATCAATTGGGAGATATATATCCCGTATGCAGGTGCTGATGAAATGATGCTACTTAGAAATAAAAATTTCATAATTGGAAAACTGAAATCATCTCTTTTGTGGTAAAGTTTTGTTTTCAACCGACCCTCACTATCACTTTATTTTAATAGTTTTTGAGAGCTTTAACTTGTCAATGATAAAGCTATGCAAAATCAGTAAAGAACATTTTATCCGCCAAAATGTTATTGGCTATTATCTCGAAATCAAGCACATTGACATCTATTTGTTTTTTTGTTTTTTGTTTTTTTTTGCTTTTTAATTTCTTAATTAATCCAATATAATTATATGCTAGTGCTATGGAAAGCTATTTTTTGTGAAACTCAGTAGCGAACTTCCTTAACCTATTCTGTCTATGATTTAACAACTTACAATAATAGCTGCAAACACACGTTTGCGTAGATGTGCATGTCAAATTCTGAAAGTCTTCTTTTGAAAACATGTACAGTTTAATAAACAAAACACAAGAAAAATAAAGGCAACAGTAGTATACTGCTCTTCAAAAGTCATAATAATAAACCGATTGAGAAAAAAAACAAAGAATAAATATGATTGTGTCCTACATCAATACATATATGTACATGTATATATACGCAAAACGTAAAGGACCTGATCTAAAATTAACTAATCTGAGGAATGGTAAATATTGATTTTGTCAAGTAGAGTTTGATTTCCCATGTTCATGTACTGTTTACTTTAGAGTATGTGGAGCTTATACTATGGATGTTATCGCTAGTACTGCATTTGGTATAGATGTCAATTCACAGAAAGATCCAAACAATCAATTCGTAAAGCACGCAAAAGAGGCAGCTCTTGGAGAGATATTTAAATTTAAATTTCTTCTTATTAGTAAGTTTTCACATACAATATATCATTTTAATAAAAGGTATAAAACAATACAATGTGAAACCTCAAAAGAATTTTTTAAAAGGGGAAGTTCAATAATATGGACCAAGAAAAATTATGAACTATATCAATAAATGGACGACTGACAAATATATATTATATTCCTGACTTATTGTTGGCTAAATAAAGCTAACAGTAGTATACCGCTGTTCAAAACTCGTAAATCGTAAATCGGGATAACAAACTAAAACTGAGGGAAACGCATTAAATATAAGAGAAGAACAACGGCACAACATTAAATTGTAACACACACAGCAACGGACTAAGCATTAGACAAAATCCGATGAGAATAACCAATATAACATTAAAACCAAATACATGAATTTGGGATAGAAAAGAACGGTGACACGTCTTATAGTAATGTGAATTTACACTCAAATATAGGAGAAAACAAACGACACAACGGTAACATAACGTAAAAATGTTACACACACAGAAACGAACTATGATATAACATTGGCCATTTTCCTGACTTGGTACTGGACATTTTTAAAGAAAAAAATGGTGGGTTGAACCTGGTTTTGTGGCATACCAAACCTCGCACTTTAATGGCATTGTTAAATATAACATTAAAATGACAACATAATAATACAGGAGTACAATACTTGTAAATAAATAGGAGAACGTATTAGGCAAAGAAACACATGAATAATAGACAACAAAAGGCATAAGGTTTGAAATTCAATACGTCAAAAACGCGCCTCGTCCTCACAAGACTTACCAGTGACGCCCAGATATAAAAGTTCGAAAGTCAAAAAAAGGTACAAAGTTGTACAGCTCTGAGGATCAAAAGTTGAAAAAGGTTGTGCCAAATATGGCTAGGGTTTTCTGCTTGTGATAAGAATATCCTTATTATTTAGAACAATTTATGCTATTGAAAAGAGTAAATTTTATCAAATGAATATAAAAGATATACATGATAAACTGACATCTTAACTAATTACTGAAAACAAAACCCGAATACATAATACATTGAAGACCAACACAGAAAATAGACACACCCGACTTAGTTAAGGCCTCAACGCAAAAAGTCATAAAAATGACGTCACATACGAAGTGGTGAAAAGGCACAAAAATTACGTCACGCAGACATTTGAATTTCTGAAACAGCACAAAAATTACGTCACATTTGAAAAACTATCTCAAATTTAAGATAGAAATAGGATTGACTGGTTTTACTAATAACTAATCATGTTGATTGGTTTTATTAATAACTAATAATGTTGATCTCATTGTTTGACAGCTATTTATAGCTCTGTTATATTGATAAAATTGAGTGTGCAACCTAAACAGATATAGTTGGTTAACGTGATAAAAGTGTGACCCAGCAGTCATAATTGGGTAAACATACATCATAAATATAAAACTCAACTGACCTAAAACTTGTTGTTAATAGTACAATAACTTAGAGTTTCATCTCCCTCAAAAAGAAGTAACTATTGATTATTTTTTGTCTTTTCCTTTCGGATTAGATTCACCCTAGTAATGAATTTGATTTCTAAAAAATGTAGTCGGTAGTATTCTCGATGCAAGTTATTTTCTGCACACTGCACATAGCATTATGCGTATAGATTGCACGAAAAACCGTATTCTCCTAACATTCATGATTCCTTATTTTTATAATAGCGAAGTAATCATTAACCAATCAGATGTGAATCAAGACATCTTAGTTACATATAAAAATATGTTATGTATCAAACCGAGTTGTCTGTCTAAATATAATCATGCCCAAATATTTAGATGTTATTATTGATAAGTAGTATTGTATGTTCCTCCATTCAAATAAACAAACCAACAGTAAAGAAAATAGGAATATATTAACACCACGAATATCAGACACATGCTTTATCTAAAATGAAAACAGGTATAACAAATAATTGTCTTGTATTATTTCATTATTTAGCCAAAAACACAGAAATATTTTCTTTGAATAAGACACTTTATTCTAGTAATCATGTTTGCATGTCATATTTTGTTCATTTCAGTGTTGTTTCCGTTTTTGAAAAACTTGGTATCAGTGCAATTGTCGTCGAAAGCAGTTAATGATTTCTTCAAAAATGTTGTAGATTCTGCAATTGAATTAAGAAAAAAAGGACAAGAAGTGTGTATATTTAACTCTTATAATTACATGTTATATACATCTTAAATATATAAGTGAATATGGTCCTAAGGATGTTACAAACAAGAACAAGGTTTGCGTCATATTTGTATTTTTTTCTCAAAATTGACAGAGATCGTGGACTTCAAACTAGAATATATGATAAACATGATGATCTTAACGTCCCATTTTAAAAGTAGCATACCCTTTCTTTCATCTTACGACATTTTCATGTCTCAGTTAAAAGGTTAACGCTCGTGCATGTTTACTCTATACAGACTTCATTTACAGAAAATCCATCCGTTCGTTCGTTAGTTCGTCCGTCCGTCCGTCCGTTCGTCCCGCTTCAGGTTACAGTTTTTGGTCTTGGTAGTTTTTGATGAAGTTGAAGTCCAATAAACTTGATACTTAGTAGACATGTTCCCTATGATATAATTGTTCTATTTTAATGCCAAATTACAGATTTTTCCCCAAGTTTCACGGTTTACTTACATAGAAGATGATTGTGTGGATGCAGCATCCGTGTACTGTGGAAACATTCTTGTTTGGTCGGTTTTTCTTACATTATAATTAATATGTCAACTATATTTGATGTATGGAATTATTTTAAGGTGTATATGTTTGTCTCCAGGGTTTATAAAACCTTGACCTCTTTGTCATGGTTCATTGATCAATCTAAAGTTTTTCTGGTTAAGTTTGTTTCTTAGATCTATACTATGTGCAACAGATAAATGATATTTGAAGTATATTTGGTGTATGAAATGATGGTGTACATGTAGTATCTATTTGGTTTATTTGACCTTGACGTCACTTTCTTGGATCACGTTAAGATTATGTGATATATCTTATAAACTTTTACATTTAGGAGTTCAAACATAATAAATATCAATAGTCAGTAAGGAAGTCGAGACATTTCAGCGTGTGTACTCTTGTTTATATACATAACAGAAACACTGACTGCATTGAAACATAATTAACATTTCGAGCTTTACTTAAGTTGATAATACCAATTTGACAATGCTCTGTATATTCTTAGCATCATGTTGTATTACTATATATTTCCTAAGGTTTACAACGATTTTCTACAACTGATGTTAAACGCTCGCCATGATGGTACACAGTCAGATTACTTTACCAAGGGGGATGTTCAAGAGTTTAAAAATAGAGGTAAAGTACTTGCAGTTTTATTATACCTCTTGAAGTAATAGAAAGAGTTTAAAAATAGAGGTATAGTATTTGCAGTTTTATCATACCTCTTAAAGTGATGTAAAGAGTTTACAAATAGAGGTACAGTACTTGCAGTTTTATCATACCTCTTACAGTAATTTAAAGAGTTTAAAAATAGAGCTGCAGTACTTGTAGTTTTGTCATACCTCTTAAAGTAATGTACACAATAGCCAGAAGGAATATCTCAAAGATGCATTCTGTGGGTATTTAGAACACCATGATTATTTTCTAAGTCCTCTGTAGTGATTTTAGTCAATGTGAAATCTCTTTATCCCGTCTTTACATATCTTGTCACTTGAAATTCATTAACTAAACGATCATTTTCCTTTACAGCAATCAACATGAATGTAGGAAAATATTCTGTTTAAAACCATTAAAAACACAAATGTGCGGAAATTGTTTCATTTGCTGCCATTTAAATTCATCTGATGTATTTATATATTTTATACAGGATTGAACAATATAGAATTAAAAGAAAATGCTGTGACGTTTTTCATTGCGGGGTACGACACTACAGCTAATACCTTGTCCTTTGCGTGCTATTGTCTAGCCACTAACCAAGACGTGCAAGGCAAATGTATTGACGAAATAGAAAATGTTCTACAAGGTGTAAGTAGTCGTGAACGTTGATCGTATTTAAATAATGGCAACAGTAGTTTACCACTGTTCAAAATTCATAAATCGATTGAGGAAAAAAAAAAAACAAATTCGGGTTATAAACTGAAACTGAGGGAAACACATCAATTATAAGAGGAGAACAACAACACAATAAAAACTTAACACTAAAATGCAACACACATAGAACGAACAATTTTCAAATACTTTTTAGCATTTTTAATTTGTTTATAACAATGTTATTAATGGTTGTGGTTACAGCAGGAACACCGTTGGTCAAACATGCACAGTAGTCAGTATATATGCAAAAATAAGTAGATATTATACCGATATGAAAGAACTCCTTTAGAACTTCGATGTTATTGATACAGACACTAGCAAATCGCTGGTCATATCACCTATAAATATATTTCGATCACTAGTCATAACTCATATAATTATATTTCAATCTCTAGTCAAAACAGCTATAATTATATTTTAGGGCACACCACAGATGGAAGACCTTGTCAAATTAGAATATTTAGATAGATTTTTTAATGAGGTACTTCGCCTCTACGGTGCAGCATCAAGGTAAAATAAACATGTAAAATCACTAAAATACCGAACTCCGAGGAAATTAAAAACTGAAAGTCCCTAATTAAATAGCAAAAGCTCAAACACATCAAATAAATAGATGACAACTGTCATATTTGGCACAGGCATTTTCTTAAGTCGAAAACGGTTGAGTAAACCTGTTATGGCTAGCTAAACCTCTAACTTGTATAATAAGCTTTTGACAGATATTGACTTATAATGCTATAATTGTTTTTTAATTGCTACACGGTGTTCCTGTATAAAAAGGTTCATATGCGAAACGTAATATTTCGAATATATTTAAGGGGGCTCCTGGGTATAAATCAATTTTTTTTTCTAATATAGGATTTCGCTATATTTTTTTATAAATGAACTTTATTATATACTTAAAAGCAAAATGAAACAAAAAAATGGGGTCACCGTTCATTTAAGCTCACAATCTGCCTCCGGAAGAAACATACATTTTTTTTAATGTCCTTTATTTTCTGTTGAACTAATAGGAGAAATAGAGGTAATATCGAAATAAAAAATAACCTAATTACACAAATCGCTTAAATTTTACAATTATTTAGTTTATGTGCAGCTTATTTGAAAACAATAATCCAAAATATAGGTCACCGATGAGTTAAAAAAGATATTTCAAATTTAATGCCATAAAAGGGCATTTTTGCATCAAAGGGAGATAATTTGGAGCTTTTTCAATGACATAAACATTTTAGAAGTCATCTGGGGTCAAACCGAATCGTTTTTTAGGGTTGATGTTTGTACCATATCATAAAGTAACAACGAATAGTGTAATAAATAAAATTTGTAATGAAAAAATAAAGGCTTAATTTTTTGCTGAAATTTTTGTACCCCGAGCCACCTTAATATAATCGGTCACGTATATTTGATATATCAGCATAACATGTATAATGATTGTAAGGTGTACATGTCTGTCGTTTAGCTGAACTCACTTTCATGGATCATTGATAAAGTAAAATATTTTGGGGTATTTGTGTTCAAATTGTTCAACATAAATTATAATCATTATTCGCAAAGCGGACAAGACTTTTCAGCATGTGCAGTCTCGTCTGTTAATAAACTAATCGTAAAAGGTTAAAGGACTCTAAGCATCGATTGTTTTTCGACTACCAATACATAGATGGAAATTCTGTTTGTGCTCATTACACACTCAACACATGAATCGATACTACATATGTTTTACAGTCACCATTACGAATCACGATTACGAATCACGATTACGAATCACGATTACGAATCACGATAATGATTGTCACTACTATTTTACATTTTTACACAACCTCAGATCTAAAGATACAAGAATAGTCTTTTACATTGGAATTTTACCGAATGAGGTCACAATTTGTTATTGTGATATTGTGCCGCTAGCAAATTTGATTACCAGTTTATAAATGAATATATCAGGAGAGGCTTCCATTGTCAACGTAATTATATGTAGTCTTCGTACGGTGACCTATAGTTGTTAATTTCAATGTCATTTTTGTCTCTTTTGGACGGTTGTCTCATTGAAAATCATACCACATCTCCTTTTTTTATATTTGTTCCTTTTTAGGTTTATGAGACTTAAATAATTTTCATTAAAATTTGAACACATATTTCTGAATGTTTGGCTTCGAATACTCTGAAACTTCGCATTTGGTTGACAGTTTTGATATGAGCGTCACGACTTATTTTTTGGAAAATGAAACGAACGTCTGCTTACCACATTGTACATGTAACCATTGTATTGTAAATTGATTTTTAACAACCAAATTGTCAATTCCGCTGATAGTGTATGCTCTTTTTTTATCCAAGGTGTATGTATCTAAGTGCATTTCTTTTTTAGTCAGGCTAAATCGTCAGTAGGATCATTTTCGGTAAATGTACTGTTTAAGTTTGAAATAATCTACACACTTATATTTTATTTTAAAATTGAATAGATTTCACCGAGCTGCAAGAGAGGGTATGACAGTCTGCGGTGTTCATATTCCTAAAGGTGTTAATGTTGCTGTGCCTGTTTATGCCTTACATAGAAATCCTAAATACTGGCCGGACCCGGAAAGATTCGACCCGGATAGTTAAGCTATGTTAGTGTACATATATATATATATAGAATTGAAATCCTTGACATTAAAAATGTATTTTATATACCACAATTCAAAACCTCGACTACACATTCCAGAGGTAAAACTTTACATACATATTTTGAATTAAGATTTAAAACATTATTTCTTTGTGAAACTTGATTGAATAGTACATAATAGTAACTTTGAAGTTTCGGGATTGCAATTTGTTTCCAATGTATTAGTGGTAAACTGACATGAAAAACGTTATCAAAGGTTCCAGGATTATAATTTAATACGTCAGACGCGCGTTTCGTCTACATAAGACTCATCAGTGATGCTCAGACCAAAATAGTTATAAAGCCAAACAAATACAAAGTTGAAGAGCTTGTCGTGACCCAAAACCCCAAAAAGTTGTGACATATACGGCTAAGGTAATCTATTCCTGAACCATACACTTATGACATTGTACTTTCGTGACCTTTTATAGCTGACTATACCGTAGGACTTTGCCCCATTGCTGAAGGCCGTACGGTGACATATATGTGTTAATTTCTGAGTCATGTTGGTCTATTTTGGAGAGTTGTCTCATTGGCAATCATACCACATCTTCTTTTTATACTTATTGTAGGTTTACTGACGAGAACAAAGCTAAAAGACCAGAGTATACATTTGTTCCATTTGGTGTAGGTCCAAGAATATGTATTGGAATGAGATTGGCATTGATGGAAGCTAAAATGGCGCTAGTGTTTATGTTACAGAGGTTTACTTTTTCACCCTGTAGTGAAACAGAGGTAATATAAATAAAGCCAACAGTAGTATACCGCTGTTAAAAGGTCATTAATTGAGTGAGAGGCGAAACAAAAACCGGGTTAAAAGTTAAAAACTAAAACCGAGGATACACATCCACTTCATGAGGTTAACAACGAAACAACTTAAATACTAAAGTACAACAAAAACAAACGACAATTCAACAGACTTAGAACTATTGGATAACAAATGCAATTAAACTTACTTTAAAAAAAACAAAATGTGAGTGTCTGTTATACAGCTTCCAACTTGGAACCGGTACATTTTTTTCTTTTATACTAATATGATTGAGAACCAGTTGTATTTTAATCAAACAGCCATTCTGATGAATTAAAACGACCTGTCAATGGTCCTGAAATCTGTCTAGTAACAACAAATATTGTTATAAGAGAGTACATTACATTGACTGCTTTTCCATGCTTTCCACTGTAGAGTTGGATCCTGCTATTGGACAACGAGGCATACATTGTAATTAAACATACATGTTGTAATGTAGTTTACTTTATTTTATTGATAATCGTATGCAGCTAATCAACTATGTTATTCTTCAGTGTTTAATTATATTTTACGTCAGGCAGCTTCGACGAGTTCTTATCTTAAACACAACATAACTTCCTTTCTTTTTTATACTGGTACCTTACATATGCTACAAAACCTTTCAGATCCCTGTCGAACTGGAACAAGGAGCAATAATTCGAGCCAAGAACGGAATCAAATTGAATATCAACAAACGATAGAAACATTACATGCATTGTTATATGTAGAAGATTTCAAATACTAGCATACTATATATCAATAGTTATATATATCTATGAAAGTGAACCTAATATGTGAAAGAAATTTACCCTCCTTCCTACGATTCTACAATCGTATTCGGAAGAAGAAGATATTTTTTTATATTGAACGATATATAAATAAACTCATCATAGATACCAGGATTCAATTTTTTATTAACACCAGTCGCGCGTTTCGTCTACAAAAGACTCACCAGTGACGCTCGAATCCCAAAAAGTTAAGAAAAAGTACGAAGGTGAAGAGCATTGAGGACAAAATTCCTAAAAGTTTAGCTACGGTTATCTATTCCTGAGGTAGACAAGCCTTTAAGTTAGTATTTAAAAAATTCGAAAGTTTTGTTAACAGTTAATTTATAATTATGACCATATGGATGATAAATCATGTCAGCACATGCACATGGACGAACAGATTAAACTTATTTATTTACGAAACGAACGAAACGATGTAATAATATTGATAATCAAAGAATATGAGATAATATATACATATATGTCGTTTGTCTCAATTTTACAGAAACAATGACAACCCTATTATAAGGCCTATACATCAATAATTGAACATTAATTGCCCCAATGGTTCTACACAGTGCCCGAATGTTGCTCGTATGGATTTTGACTTTGTCTGTGTACTGTTCATATATATAATCTATGGTGTTGAATGTTCTTCGACTTTTGAATTTGATTCGGCCTCATGCTGTTTTGATTCGAGTGTTACTGATATGACTTATGTAGGTTAAAGCGCTTGTAGCGTGGAAATAGTTATCAATAAATACCAGGCTTTTATTTGATTCGCAAGACACGCGTTTCGTCTAATAAAGACTCATCAATGACGCTCAGATCAAAATAATTAGAAAGGCAAATAAGTACAAAGCTGAGGTAAATTGAAGATCCAAAATTAAAAAAAATGTGACGACTATAAAGGTAATATATGCCTAGTATAAAGAAATCCTAGTATTACGTTCAATTCATACTTTTGCAAACAGTAACTATTAAAAAATGACAATGCAATTGATCTTCATATCCATACCAAAGTGCTTACAACTGGGGTGGTGATTCCATCGTGGACGAAACGTCCAACAGCAGTGTCATCGACCCAGGAGTGTAAATCTATAGATTTATAGAGTTTATGAATAATAAACATTTATTATCATAAGCCTCTTGTCTTGAAACAATTTGAAAAGAACAATCATCTTTGTTTATCTTTCTGGACCTTTATGCTCTGTCAAAATTATACTGCGCAAGTTCAGATAACAATTTGTTGTTTGTCGAGCATAGTTCATGTGATTACATATGTTATCCCAAACAAGTTGTCCAAACAGGACGTCATGGAACATATCTATAATGGCCAACTTTAACGCCAAAACATGCATCTTATCAGCACATATTTATCGGCTTTAGTGAATCTTCTTTGAACATACATATTGAATTTAGATATGCATACATGTACTATTTGACATTAACACAGTATGAGGCTTTACAAAAATCAAAGTATGAATAAGTGTTATCTTTCTTTGCCCTTAACTATATACATATTATCAGACGTTTATCGTAATTTCGGCTGCTATGGTAAAGAGAAAATAGATATATATGGTCTTATATAAAATCGACTACAATATCGCAGACTTAAACTGTACCCCAAACACGTGACAGATTTGGTGATATTTTATTCAACCTCACGGCTCAAGATTTACGATAATGTTGTTTTCGGTTTTTCAAAACAGCATTAATTATTTATATGGAAATGTCAAACGCTATATTGAAATAAATAAACTGTTTTAATTGCATTTGTCTACATGTGGGAGCTACTATATTGTGCTATTAAAATTGCCTAACAATGTACTTTTAAAAGTCAAATTATTGTATAAATTTATAGAGTTTATGAATAATAAAATGAATATAATGTGAAAACCTCCCATTGCGTGGTGATTAGTCTAAAGTACATGTTTAGCTGCTAGTATAGTTACTTATAATTTATTTATTGTTTAAAAATTGTAATGAACATATGGACTGAGTATAAAAATTGATGTCATGCTCAATCGATTGAAGCTAAATGTATATAAAATATTACATAGTAAAACACTTTAGACTACTATTCTCTAATTTGGAAGGAATAAAATAATGTCAAATTAAATTTCAATGAGACAGTAATTTCAAAGACAAAAGAAATAGCAAACCGTAATTTCCAGCATGTGATATGAGGCAAACATGAACAAAAATGAATCCCGCAGCGAATTTGTCTCTTTTGTAAATGATACTTTACTTGTGTCACCATCCATCTTAAATACTGAATATATAATAATCAAATCTGTGAGAGGTTTAGCACTATAAAACCAGGTTCAATCCAACATGTTCTTCCTTTGAAAATGCCTGTACCAAGTCAGCAATATGACAGTTGTTGTCAATTCGTTTGATGTGTTTTGTCATTGGATTTTGCCATTTCATTTAGGACTTTACGATTGAATTTTCCTCGGAGTTCAGTATTTTTGTGATTTTACTTTTCATAAGTCTTATTTGAGCGTGCAAAACGTGCAAAGGAATTTTGTTGAAAATAAAAAAACTATCATGTAAGGTTACACGACTGAATGAACGACCTTTTGTTGTCTGCCATGGTTTACAAAACGAAAGTATACCCAATGTCAGTTGTACAATAACTGTACGAGTTTGTGTTGCCCATCATGATTGACCGATGCTCTATTGATGACGGTTGCAAGAAAACATTTTACAAATAATTACAATAAAATCAAAACTCGTTTATTCTTACTGTGAATGTATGTTCTTTATGATTTAAGTATTTAACCTTCATTGGTATTTTTAAAGCAGTGAATCAATATATAATCATATAATCTTAGTATTTATAAAGCACTTACACGCGAAGAAAAAGTAAAATAACAAAAATACTGAACTCCAAGGACAATTTTAAACGGAAAATCTCTAATCAAATGGCAATATCATATAACAAAACATATCAAATGAATGGAAAACAACTCTTAAATATCAAACTTCATGTATGATTACAGCAAATATGAAAGCAACCATCAATGTTGTATCTAACAAATATATATGATGAAGTCCTTTAGTTAGATATAAGAAGATGTGATATGAGTGCCAATCAGATAACTCTCCATCCGAACATTAACCTTTAGAGGCCCAAAGATAACTAGCAAAAACACATTTCAACGGGAAAACCACCGGTCTAATATAAATGAAAAATACGCGAAACGAGAAACACTTATGAACATCATCGTCAAACGACAACTACCGAATATCCGATTGTTTATGTATTAATCTGGTGATACATAAAACGGTTAAAAGGATTCCCCATCAATGAAAGTATAAAATAGACCACTTCAAAGTCAAACACTAATTTCCAATTAAACAAAGATAAAAAACAAGGAATAGAAAGCCTTACTTGGTTCTAAAAATATTAACATTATTGGTTATATATTTCAACTTGTTTGGCTTTTTAACTATTTCGATCTGAGCGTCACTAATGAGTCTTATGTAGACGAAACGCGCGTCTGGCGTACTAAATTATAATCCTGGTACCTGTGTTAACTATAAGTCGTACATGTAGACAAGTCTGCAGCTGTTTCTAGAGACTTCAGAATCATAGTAGAAACTAAGAAATCTTAAATTCGTGTCTAAAGGCATTTCTCATTGATGTCAAGATTGCATCTTTCATATACTAGACCACATTCAATATTTTTTTAGGATTTTCCAACATCAAGGCTAGTGATGTATCATTTTATAATATCTAGATATAATGCATTTCAACGGAATGATCGTGTATAACTCAATAGAGTATCATATTTACCAAACAGAAATCTACGCGCTCCCTATTTATCAAGTTTGATCGAAGCGATTTCAAAAGTAAAATGACAAAAATACCGAACTCCATGGAAAATTCAAAACGGAAAGTTTATAATCCAATGACAAAAGCAAAAGATCAAACGCATTAACCGAATGGTTAATAATTGCCATATTCCTGATTTGGGACAGGTATTTTCTTAACGCTACATCATATAAAACGAACTCGAATAAGTTGTTAACTATGGGAACATGAACATAGTTACAAATCACAAATATCAAAAAGAGAACTGAACACATTATTGTGTTCATATAATTATAAAAATAATAGACATCAACTATTTCTACTTAATTGATGTGATCACATGGATTTTGTTTGTGATATAACTTTAATCCTGCTGAATGAAAAGTGTTAATGATTACAAAGTATAAAAACCATTCAGTGAGATTCCCTTTTTTTCTGTTGGTGTATTTTGATCTGCGGCCGTTTTTGTTGATCGTTCGAAATTTTAAAAAACTGATTGCACTAGAAACATTTTCGTAAACATTTTCTAGGCTGATATACAAGAGAAGGATTCAGAATTTTCATATCCATCCATCATGTTATAAAGATTAATCCTTCTAGGGTTTTCTTATTTGTGATAAATTCCAAATTTTACATCATTAATTCTCAATGGAAAATAGTCGTCAAACTTACCTTGGTTCGTACTGAGAAGTTTTTGTTTGTTGGCGGTTTGATAATGTTTTTATTGTAACGAAAAATGCATGTATATATCTACCATGTAGTCACTTCCTGTTTGATGATATTTTTAACAAAACCCACTGTACAAAGACAATGTATTTGTGGGAATCTTTGATAAATAAAGGCAACAGTAGTATACCGCTGTTCAAAACTCATAAATCCATGGACAAAAAATTAAAATCGGGGTTACAAACTAAAACGCATTAAATATAAGAGGAGAACGACACAACAGTAAAATGTAACACACGCAGCAACGGACTAATTAAGCATTAGACAAAATCCGATAAGAATAACAAATATAGCATCAAAACCAAATACATGAATTTGGGATAGAAAAGTAAAATGAATGATCAGTTATACGTAAATATACATGCTACGTCTATTAATCACATACAATAATGCTGGTCCAGAGGAGGTATTGGTCCATGTTTCGTTCGTTTTCCTTTATATAATATTTTAAAGGTACTTAAACAATATTACCCAGCTAATCTCATGTGACCTAAAAGAGGGACGAAAGATACCACAGGGACAGTCAAACTCATAAATCGAAATAAACTGACAACGCCTGGTTAAAAATGAAAGAAAACAAACAGACAAATAATAGAACACATGACACAACATAGAAAACTAAAGAATAAGCAACACGAACCCCACCAAAAACTAGGGATGATCTCATGTGCTCTGGAAGGGTAAGCAGATCCTGCTTATCGGACTTTACAACTGTTTCGAGTCCCAAAACAAACTTTGGTTTCACTACTTGAAATGTCACCTAAATGGCTATTCATACTTTATATGATTAAAATGGCCACCTAAAAAACATTTGTTAGCGCATATTCATGAAAGATTAATGCACTTATAGCAACACTTACTGTTTACATAAGATATTGATTTGAATAGGCTATAATAGAATATCATTGTTGTTTAGAAATCGAAAGTGATATGAAAATAGTTTTAATTGTTCTTTTTTTACCCAAAGTAAAATAAACACCTCATTTAAATATTCAACTTTTAGCGTTTTGTCCACTGTTGAGTTTTTCTGATCATCGCTTATTTATTCTTAATCTTAGTATTATTTTCGTCGATAAGATTATTTGTATTGTCATAGGTAACTTATGCATCGTGTTGACCAAATAAGGTTTACCAGCATTACGCTTTATAATATATTAACGAGACATTCGCGTAGGCTATTGAGTCTATTTGGAGTCTAAACATCGAGTCATTTTATGTGTGGTTAAATACACTAACTAATTAACTTTGAATGTAAAAGCTGAAACTAAAGTTTAAACCTCATTGACCAAATACAAACACAACAGAAATAAAAAATGCATATGCAAGTAAGAATTTAATTTAAATGGTGAACAAGGACGCCGACAATAAAAAAGATTCCCTCTTATTGTACCTTATCATGTAGTATGATTTTCTCTAAATTTATTAGTACTGGATGAAAATATGAGAATGCTCAAATTTACCAGACATGTGCATGTATGAGACGTTACACGATTAGAAAATAAACTCATCATAGATACCAGGATTGAAATTTTATATTTGCGACAGACGCGAAAAAAGCGCGAAATAAAATACGAAGCTAAATATTCTAACTGAGTTATGTTTGTCGGTGATTAAACGGAAGAGAAAAAAAAATAAAAATTGTGGCTGATACTTCGTTTTGTAATTATGAAAATATAATGAAGTTTGTACGATATTTTGTCTCAAGGGAACTATGAATACGCCATCTAACGCATTTTAATTATCAATTTAATATTTTATATGAAGAATGCATAATGAAGGAAGCATCAAATCATCCTTATTGTCCATTAATTTCTAAATATTGAAAAAGAATAGCACACCATTTTCTAATGCTGGATACTGTCAGGTTCAACAAACAAATGGATGGCCGTTTATCAGTTCTGAACTCTTGAAAAATAAGCTATCAGTTTATTTCTATCAATCTATACGAACTTATTGACACGATGTAGAAGAATCTACACCATATCAAATTATTGCCTTTCTAAATAAAACAAGAGATTAATAACGACACTATTTCAATTGAATTATGGTCGACTCCATATGATCGAGCGGGGAATAATTAAATATATCTCATTTTATTACGGATACTGTCCGTTCCCGTTTATCAAATAAAGTCATTATTTTAAATATTACTGTACATTTAACAGATACTTGATCATATATTCATTCAAATAACAAATAAATGGATGTCGATGAACTGCCGTTGTCCAGTTTGAACATCGTATTACTTTATCTAAACAAATATGGTTTTTGTCTTCCGAGATTCGTTTGGTCATTACTTACCAAATATCCAATAACTTCTGAGGATATATTTTTCTTGTTTTGAATTACCCTGACCGTATATATATAATACTTCCGCGGTAAACTCCTGTTATTTCAAAGTGAAAACCATAATTTGGAGCTTTAAATTCTGGCAAAATACCATTGATTCAAATTTGTATGAATCTTTTTGTAAATGTACGCAAATTAAAAAACCTAGGAAAACATAGGATAAATTAATCAATGTATTGAAGTGTCTTTTTCATATGGCACAATATTTAAAAAGTTATAAACACATATATCACATTAGTAAGTCCAAGTCCCTTTCTCACTGATGATGAGGAGTCTGATTGAGTTTCGTGCAGACCATTAGATATGAAAAGAAGAGATAAATGACACAGACATTAAGTCAGTTTTATTCGCACAGGTAAAAAATATACTAATATCTGGGAACATATTAACTAGATATGAATCAACGACTACCTAAACGTACACGTATTAATGATAGATCAGAAAAAAAAACACTTGTTAATTGAAGCCCTCCTTTTCTTTACAGAACGTGAGGTAAGCTAGAAAAAATCCGACTCATATTGGATCCCCTTCAAAAAACCAGGGTCTAAACATTTCAAGTTAGACAAAAACGTGTAATTAAAGTTTCCATAAAAATTGACTTGAAATAAATGAAATTTGTTCAATGTATATTGACTTTAATCTAAATAAATTGTACTGACTTTTTTCTGACTTATTGACATCTATATCATATTTATTTGATGTATCTTAACAGCTTAAATCAATAACACCACATATCAGGTTGACTGCCTTTTTTCTTCCCATTTTCTCAATGAAATCAATAATGAAGTTGATGTATTAAAACCTAATAACATACCGATACAAAGTATATACAAAATCATGCACTCTTACTGTCCAATGCTATCGTTTAGAGTATATCATAGTTAAAGTTGATTAGACGCACCTGTTGGAAAAGGTAGCATGTTTTAGCATATTTTTAGCAAGAAAATTCGAATTTTGTAATAAATCAATTCATACATTTTACAGGAAATCCACAAACTGTATTACAAAAATGTTCGTGAAAATGATTTAAACATACTGACTTTTTTCTTGGTTCATGGCGTGATAGTGTTTATTGTAGAATAAAATAATCTACAGCAACCTATACAATAAAAAGAAAATCACCTCGTGCTGAGTTACTGGTATCGTGCGCATCCTATATTTTTGACATTTGAACCTATTTTCTCTTTTTGTTTTGCAAGCCGAACATTGTCAATATAATGGTATTCAATGCGACATTCATACAAGAGAGTGACGAACGATTTCAGAGGGAGAGGCAAACTCATATATAGGAAATAAACTGGCAATGCCATGGCTAAAAAAAAATAAAATAATAGTACAGAAGACACAACATAGAAAACTAAAGACTACGCAACTCATACAAGTGAGTTTGGATATCTGTTTATTTCTGAACACACTTTATGTCATATCTCGTATTAATACCCTTCATGGTAGATCATTTATTTCTTCGTAAAACAACATACTGACGAATCTATAAAAAAATTGCAATGTGTAATGTCCGATGGAAGCAAGGTTTTTGATAAGCAAAAAATTAAGTATTATGTTTCCTTTGTTGTTACAATGCTTCAAATAAAGAAATTGTAGTTCACTCATCTTTGTAATTATAACTATATTTTATGAGACTATCAACAAATTGAGAGTTTTAACGCTATACAACCAGGTTTAAACCACCATTTTCTACATTCGAAAATGCCTGTACCAAGTCAAAAATTTGACAGTTCTTATCCATTCGTTGTTAATGTGTTTTGTCGTTTGATTTTGCCATGTGATTATGGACTTTCCGATAGGATTTTCCTCTGAGTTCAGTATTTTTGTGATTTTACTTTTGGTACAAATAAAGAAATTGTATAGACAATCCACATACTTAAAACCCCTATTTACTCTAATATTTAAGAATTTTATGGTAAATAAAAGAAAAATTACTGCTAGTTGTAATTTCTCTAAAAATGAATAAATAAAGGTATTAATTTTTGTTATAACAAGTACAAATATAAACGTAATGAAAAAAAAAAGCCATAGCGATCTCCAAGTAATTTAAACTGGGAAGTCCTTATCAGATGGCAAAATCAAATTCATAACTTCCATTCATACGGGATTAGTTAGGATCATCAAGTATGATTAGACAATACCATGTTATATAGAAAGACTCCCTTACAGACACTTTTAGATGAAACAATGACTTAAATATTGTCATTTTGTCATGCAATGAATTTTAAAAGTGGAATATTGAAATACC
Source organism: Mytilus galloprovincialis (assembly GCA_037788925.1). Taxonomy (NCBI): domain Eukaryota; kingdom Metazoa; phylum Mollusca; class Bivalvia; order Mytilida; family Mytilidae; genus Mytilus; species Mytilus galloprovincialis. The sequence goes on along the minus strand of CM075342.1, from coordinate 72,230,705 downwards.
AATTTGAGATACGCTCTCAGTTAATAAAATTGAGAATGGAAATGGGGAATGTGTCAAAGAGACAACAACCCGACCATAGAAAAAACAACAGCAGAAGGTCACAAAAGATCATTTTTGTCCACATTAGCTTTAAATAAAAGCTGTTTACTGAAATCTGTATTCATGCTACCTTTGGTTAGTTTTTTGGGGGTTGATTTAAGCAGTAGCTTAGAATATCAAATTGATGATAATAAACGTAACAATTTTAATGTTTTTACTCAGATTTCAGTATTTTTGTTATTTTTTCTTGATACACGGTTGATACAACTTTATCTATATATTTTTAATGTAATATATCTATAGATATAGAAAGATGTGGTATGAGTGCCAATGAGACAACTCTCCATCCAAATAACAATTTATAAAAGTAAACCATTATAGGTCAATGTACGGCCTTCAACACGAAGCTTTGGCTCACACCAAACAACAAGCTATAAATGGCCCCAAAATTACTAGTGTAAAACCATTTAAACGGACAAATGCATATTGATAGTCATTTCAATTCTGTTTAGAATCGCCTACAAGTATTGTACCTTTTGGAAAGTGAATCTTAATTTTGATTGCATAACTTTCGTATTTACGTTAGTACGTAATGTAGCATTTCCATCTTTATTCATTCAAATTATGGTTTCTAGTATAACGATTTCTATATTATAATCTGTGGGTTGTAACCATTGTCGATTGCTTTGTTGACATTATAAGTGTCAGATTATCCAGGGAAATCACTAGATTTCAATAAATAAATGATTATACGCAAATAATACACTTGTGGATAGGCTTTACTGATTTATTTGTTTACTAGAAACGTCTGATTTTACATCTTAAATGATTTGATACGGAATTTGTATATGTAGAGGGTGAGACATAAAATTCAAGTTCATGTTAGAATTTCAGACGGCAAAACATTGTTAGTTTCTAATCAAAAGTGTCACTGCACGTGAGAACAGTTTAAAACTTTCGTCATATACTGTAGTATGTGAAATAGTCATATTATACACTGTCTTCGCCATGTGCCCTGTTACACACCGATGACTACCATGATTAAACAATAAACAATAAGATGTGCCTTAAAATTTGAAAAGTACAATTTAGAAAACAAGACAAACACCAAGGCTGATTCAACATCACGGTAAATACAAAAATATCTACTTAACATAGAATACCCATACAAATAAAAGGTTAAGAAAATGTTTACAAAAAACAAAACGATATTGATAAGGAGCGTCTTAAACAATAAATTAAGCTACAATTATTGTATTACACTATATATATGTAGTTCCTTTCTTGGTATTCAGAATTTTATCCAAGAAAAGATGCCAGGCAATTCTATTAAACGATTCAAGGAGCGTTAGCTTTTAAAAGTCATATCGTCTAGTTGATCGGATATTCCAGGGTTTGTGATTGTGATGATAACTAATAATAAAAGGTTTCTGCTTACTATGAATTATTTAACCAAATAATGTTGCATTTAATCCAGATGCTGGAACGATATTGATAGCATTGTGTACTCTTTGTATTAATTGATGGGATCGCAAAATTCGACTCAATAACTTATTAAAGACTTGTGATAAGCACATGTTTTGAGCAAGGATTAAATACCCTTACGGAAAACATGGGTTTATCCTCCTAGGTTTTTGCGTCGCTCTGATTGCTGAATCTGAAGTTATCCCTAACACATTTTTACTATTTATTGTTTGTTGTTTTTTGTTTCTGTGTTTTAGCTCTATCTATATATTTGTTTAGGGTTATATGTGTTCTCAGTATGTGTTGTATTTAGTCTAATTTCAATTTTGTCACATTTATATGCACCTTTTAATTGACAACATATTTGTTGAATTTAGAGGTTTGGTCTTCCAACAGACTATTGTAATCCCAATGGATACCAATTGCGCTCATATCCTCTACTTGCATATTTGTATTTGTATTCCTATGAAGCAGAATTTATCCAAGGGCTTAACGTGTACAGGAAGGAGAAAAGAAATTAGCCCAGTCTTTTAATTCCACCTTTCGGTATATTGATGATGTACCGTCTCTTAATGATAATAGATTCAGTGATCTCTTAGATTTAATATATCCAAGTGAATTTGAAATTAAAGATACTACCGACACAGATCTGCTTCACATTTAGACCTTTTTCTCGAAATGACTACTGATGGTAGATTGAATACCAAAATTTATGACAAACGCGATGATTTTAATTTTCCTATAGTCAACTTTCCATATCTGGGTAGCATCATCCCAGAGGCACCAGTATTTATGTCTCAATTGATACGTTATTCTAGAGCTAGCCCAAAGTACGTTGATTTTGTTGAACGGGGAATACTGCTTTCTCAAAAGTTGCTAAGACAGGGCTATGAATCAATCAAATTAAGGTCACCACTCAAGAAATTTTACGGTCTCCATCATGAGCTGATTGGCCATTAAGACAAAAGTGTGTCAGAAATCATATCTAATATTCTTCCTCAGTCATAATAACCATCCATCATTACCGAACTGAACAAAGAAATAACTCGACGGGTGCCGTATACGGTGCAGGAAATACTTACCCTTCCGGAGCACCTGATTCCACTCCCGGTTTTGAGTGGAGTTCATATTGTTTCTTATTTATTATTTGTAACTGTTGTTGTAACTGTCTTTTGGTTTTATGAGTCTTTGTTTACTCCTTGGTTTCGATTGTTATTGTCTTTCTGACCTCTACTCTTAAAATACACATAATTATTCTTCAATAAGAAATAACTACATGCATGATGCTATCGAAGTAATTTAAATAGGAATATCATAATTTAGAAGAAAATCGATGTTCTTTTACTTAAAGTCATAAAAAACGGGTGACTGGTGAAAAATAATGTTAACCCAATTCTTGAACCAATGCATGTATATATCATAAACTTAGTCCTCTGTGGACGACTTTATCATTTTTTCACGCAAATTTATCGTATAATCGTCATTTTTTTTCTCTCTGTCTGTTATGATTTAACAAATATAGCTTCTCATTAAATGTCGTGTTTTGAAGCCGAAGTTTACCGATTGTCACCTTATAGTAAATAATCAACAAAAAGCACGTGTTTAACATATACAATCAGGTAATTGTTTATTTTAATGACAGATTCATGCGTATTGCTATCACCGGATTTGTACGAGGAGGGTCACGCTTAGGTCACTATGCATACGGAAAATATGTCGGCGAATTGCTTCCTGGCAGCAAGCAATTAACAATAAGTGAACTTCCTCTAAATGTGGACAAATTAAAGAATTTTCCTCAGAAAAAAGTATATGTACACAAGTTGTATAATGAAAACTATCCATTTAGTTTTAAGAAACATATACATATGTTTTTTTTTTAATTTGAGGTTTCATATGACTTTAAGTATTATTTATAGAAACATTGCAAAGAGATTGTCCAAAATTCATGTCAACCCATTAATCGGTTGTTTAAAATAAAAATCATATAAAATGACTAGATTGCATGTTTTAACACCTACAATATAAAGCGAGGGATGTTGCTTTTGTACGATTTACGCTAAGAAACCCCTTCATTATGACGGTCGACATTTATTACATCAATACATTTTAAAGTTTTATTACTTGAGTGTATAGAAAGGATTTAATTTTGTCAAAATGTACTTTATAATTAGAAGAAATGCCAAGTTTGATCGTCTCGGGCATTTTCATCAAGTTAAATCTGATTATTGCCATGTAATGGGTCTTCAGGGTTATAAAATATCAAAGCGAAACTCGCTTAGAAATGTCAACTTATAGAAAGAAGTTGATTGTATTCAAAATTGATGTTTCAAAATATGTTTGTAAATTGAATGATACAAAGTAAATGATGTGTTATGTTGCTATATTTTACATAATGAAACTGGTAACAATAGATTTCAGTGTATACATAGATTGGGTTGGGTAAACAAATTTGTACCAGTGTAACTGTCCTTGTTTTTTTATATATTTTTTGTTATTGTTGCACTAACTAAAAAAATAGTGTAAAGGGTGAGATAGAGAGTATATATATGTTTATAAAGAATAATTCAGAAATAGTAAAATCACAAAAAATACAGAACTCCGTGGAAAATTCAAAACTGAGATCCCTAATCAAAGACAAAATCAGAAGCTCAAACACGTCAAACGAATGGATAACAACTGTCATATTCCTGAATTGGTACAGGCATTTCATTATGAAGAAAAAGGTGGATTAAACCTGGTTTTATAGCTATCTAAACCTCGGACTTGCATGACAGATGCATCAAAATCCATTATATTGACAACAATGTGTGAACAAAACAAACAAATTTAGTAGGTAAAAATGATAATGAAGGTGCCCAGCTGACAACAATTCGTTATACTCCGATAAAGGGCTTCAGATACCTTCCAGACATGCTATTGGACGTATTTATTTTCAAGTAAGGACATTTTCTTATAAAAACTCCATAGTTACCTTTGTAATATTTTGTTATGATACGTATGCCGTTGCACTTTTGTGGGAATCATAACAGTACATGTATATGTTTGAAATTAGCCTTGAAGTCATAAAATCACTGAATACATTTATCGAGCTCAGAATAAAAATGCAACCAATCACAAAACTGGATTTTAATGTTTCCAGCACATTTCTTTTACTCTCAAGTACTTTTTTAGTGCCTTTGCACTCACACACAGCAATTGTGGTTTTTTTTGTCATTAAAATACCTGAGATATAATCAATACTTTATAACATTATACACACGTAAAATACACGTAAAATACAAAGGAGACCGATGTGATATAGTGAGTACAAAACGACACATAGTTTATATGAAAATACCATAGATTTCGCAAGTATCAATAACTTGATTTAGGCTTCCAAGTTTTATGTACACGAAACGCAAACCAAATAATGAACCTTAATGAATTTTGTCTATGGTGATAGATAGGTGTACAAATATGTAAATTTGTTAATACTTTAGGGAAAAATATAATGTATGCTATCTTTCGATCGCATATTTGTATACAAAATTTGACAGTAAACATTTTGAAAAAATAACACATTCATCAATGATCTAAACGCATTAATCAGCTGATTGTTTAATATTTAAAGCTGAATACAGTCCTTAGCACATCTCCTACTTAGTTTAAACATATTTTATTTGTTAAAGTACAAATTGGATAGGACACAAGTCAAACAGACTTATGAAGTCTTCTCCATTTAACATTTATAGCAATATAATACAAAAATATATGTATGAGCATGCATGTATAGAATGGTTTATCTATTTAGTAAATATATTATACAAATATGGATCAAGAGACGGAAAATTGAAGAAAAAGAAAACAATAATAATACAGAAAAAAAAATTAAAAATAAAAATATATAAATAAATAAATAAATCATTATTTAGAAAACAGAAACACAAAAAAAACCCAAAAAATAACAACAAAAAAAAAAACAATAATAAATAAAAAAAAAAAACAAAAAAAAACAAAACAAAAAAACAAAAAAAAAAAACAAAAAAAAAAAAAAACAAAAAAATTAAAAAGGACAAAAAGGGGAGAAGAAATTTTACTTAGATGATGATGTGTGTGCGATCATGGTTTGCTACCTAGACAATTTGAAATCTTTCCGAACTTTTAATAAACTCAAAGACATTTTTGAAAATGGTTTGGTTTTGCTCTAGAGAAAGAAGACAACTACCCGAGGTAAGTAGTTCTATGTTAATTTTACAATCATTTGGAAGCCAGCGCAGACTTTCAAACATTTTATTTCGTATGTCTGAATATAATTTACATTTAAAAAAGAAATGATAGGAATCTTCACGATTAACACCACAGCGGCAGGAAGGGTCAGAAATAATATTGACCCTATATAGATCATAGTTTAAGGATGATGCAAAACATCGAAGTTGGGTGAGAATTATATTCAATTTTCGATTTCCAAATTCATATTGCTTCGGTACAAATATATTACTCTGAGGATAACGGTTTTTTAGTTAAGTTTTAAATTTATCAATTGATTCCACATCACGAGTTGAATCCTCAAGATTATTCCAAAGACGTATGGTTGATGGAATAAAAGAATCATTAGTTAATGCTAGTCTGCAGAATGGAATAATGATGTCATTTCCATTACGTAGAGGATAGACCGTCATACTTTGTATTTTTTGGGGAATTAAATTTGACAAATATTCTGGAACATTATTATTTTGAATATTATAAAACATTTGGATTTTTCTTCTCTCTCTTCTTTCAGCTAATGTTTCCCATCCAAGTTCTTCATAAATAATCCTTGAGCTTGTGAATATAGGTAACCCCGTAACTATCCTAGCAGCTTGGAGCTATAATTGCTCCAGTTTATTGACATAACCTACCCCAATATTATCCCAAACCTCACTTGCATACTCGAATAAAGGTCTTATAAAAACTAAATAGAGTTTTTCTAAATTTTTCCTGCTCAGTTTATATTTCAACTTCCTTAGCATATTTATATGTTTAGACGTGCTTAAGATAATATTATCAACGTGGGCATTCCATTTAGCATCATTGCTAAATGTAACCCCTAAATGTTTATGAATATTTGTAATAGGTATATATTTTTATCATTGAATATAAAGTTCATTTCTGGGGTTTCAACATTAGAAAATAACATAATTTCTGTTTTATCTGGATTAAAAGACATTAACCATTTTTTGGACCATTCGTTCAGCTTTTCTAGATCATGGTTTATCACAGTTTCTATCTGAAAAGCATCACGATCCGCACAGCTGAACGATGTGTCATCTGCGAAGAGTCTGCACAGAGAAATAAGTCTTTCTGCAATATCATTAATATATATTATAAAAAGTAATGGTCCAAGGACCGACCCTTGAGGAACTCCAGCTGAAATACTGCAAAGTTTTGAAGAAGATTGCTTGATAACCACCCTTTGTTTTCTATCACTTAAGTAGCTTCTAAACCATTTTAACAGATTTCCATTTATACCATAAGCCTTCATTTTATGTAATAAACCATCTTATTATACTTCACGTTAAAATGCCATATTTTGATTGGCTAATACGAGGGTGTCATTTTACTCTATCACATAGCTGAGAGGGTGACAATTTTTTTGAATGTTACCCTCTCGTCTCAACCAATCAAAAATCGACAATTTAAAGGACAATGGATTGAATTTACATCAAGTAGTTGAATACAATGCTTAAGTTTGACGTTTTGGATCAAATTTTATTATTTAACTGTCAAAATAAAAAAACCCAACATCTCGTTGTTTACATTTCTAATACTCGTAACGTTGTTATTTACGTGACGTCATAGAAAATCCTTTTGAAATAAAATTTATCTGTAAAAGACAAAAATGGTAGGACGTTTAGTATAATAAATTAAATAACACATAGCTGAGAGGGTGATAGAGCAGATTGGTACCCCTTGAAAAAGCATTGTCAACCTTGGCTTCGCCGCGGTTGACAATGTTTTCTCGGGGTACCAATCTGCTCTATCACCCTCTCAGCTATGTGTTATTTATATAATGCCAAACTTTATCAAAGGCTCTAGAGAGATTACCCTTGTTGGTTTATTAATTACATTTTTAAAATTAAATGATGAATTATATCATATAACTTATTATTATTATACGAAAATAAATCTGAATTCAAGTCTCCAGAAATCACAATGTTTTCTGTATACTGATAACCAAGTTCAATAGCATGATTTAGCCGTGTCCAATATTCAACACCTGACCATTCCGGTCGATAAGTACAACATAATAAAAAAGTTTGACCTTTACCTCTGATCTCAACCCAGATTGTTTCGTCAATGTGGTTTTCGAGTACACCTTTTCTGGTGACTGACGTATCATCTTTTGTGTAAATGAGTAAGCCTCCTCCGGCGTTATTACGATCTTTACGGAATATATTTTGTGAAAATGAATCTATCATTAATTCTTCGTTATTTATGTTTGGATCTAAGTGCGTTCAGTGATTGTTACAATATCAAACTCTTCTGCGAAATTTTGAATGAAATCAATCTTATTTCGTAAACTACGAATGTTAATATTGCATATTGATATGGAGTTATCAGTTTCACGAGAAAAATCGTTTTCATGTTCAATTGGACCAGGATTTTGTTCAACGCTTCCAATTATAAGGATAAAATGTAAAACAAATAGAAGGAATAAAACATTTATGTTTGGATCAAGGCTTTGGAGAAGCGACAAGGAGACGACGAGAAATGAACAACGACAATTGGTAAGTAGAATTTCCGAAAAAGTTTCTCCGTTGAAACAAAAATTATCTGATCCGGAAAAATTAAATTTACATGAATTAAATAACCCTATGGCTACCCTGTATTGTTCAATACAGTTACCCATTAGGTAAAAGTACAACAAACAATAACATGTTATAAGACAGGTTGCCATTCAGGTTACACAAAAAAAGAAGATCACACACATCACCATCCAAAGTCTTACAGGTATTAAACATATATACACAAAGAAAAAAAAGTACATTGTTAAACAAATTAAATTGAAGGAAATCATTTTCGATTCATAAAATGGGAAAATTAGTTCTCAACAAATTTAAAATATAAATTCCGGTTTTTTTTGTTTTTTTTTTTTTTTTTTAACAAAACTATTCAATAGTTTATGCTATTATCTATAGCAAATCTTTTGATAAATTGATTTTGATCAAAGCTTTAGTATATAAAAGGGGTGTTCTGTAGCTGCAAATGAAATATACATATAACATCTGATAACATGATTTGAAATTGATTTCTTACAACTATGATAAACTCAATTGCAATATTTGATAGCAGTATAGTTTTATACAGGTATAAATTTTTGGGACAATTATATTTTGTTGTTTATTTAAATGTGCTCCTTGTAACTATAACTGGCATACGGATGCTAGTACAAATATTATTTAAACGAGGTTTCAGGAATTATATATATTTGTTTAAATTAATAGAAAATAAAAGAAATACCAACAACAAAATCGATATTAGGAAAAGATGTCAAATTGAAAAAAAGAAAGAAAAAAGTATAACGTGATTTTTTTTATATACTATTTTCTCATTGTAACATCTCCTACTTTACCACCGTTTTGTTATAACCTTTAGTCGATTGACTCAACTGTATTATGAAAATATAAACTGTTAACATAGAATGGATTGAAACTTGTTACAAATATTGTTTAAACGAATTCAAGTTCACTTCATTTTTTTTATTAGATATGTGCATGTAATGATCAGTGAGGATGTTTACTTTTATGCACAGAGCAATAACATCATTTGTAAAATTTCGAATAGCACTTCAGTTTACAGTTCAAATAGCACTTATGTCGATGAGACATACGGCCGAGTGACTTCTAAGGTTATTAATAATCACTTACAATCAATTATCAGTTATTATTTAATCATTTATCCCCAATATTGTCTGTAATGTCGGACATAATGAGAACACAAAAGTTCAACAACAGTAGCACAATCTACATCAACAACGGTATTTTATTTCATGGATTGTTTTTTTTAAGCGCTCGACTTTATTAAATCCTCATTAGGGTAGCATTTTATAATATATCTATGTAGCTGAATAACCTTTATCCAAGGCATATTTAGAGGAAATCGCATATGAGTTAAAGAAAGATCCCGGGAAAAGGTACTTTCATTTGTGTCTAAACATAACATATGAATAGGTTAATATTAATGTTTGCTAAATTTGCTAAAATATAATTGAACACATTCGAATTGGAATATAAAGTTGATACTATATATCACAATGAGCCTTAGTTAAGGAGAAATATAAGCTAGAAATATTGATAGGTCATGGAATCCTTTTTAAGATATGTAATATTTTTTTAAATGGGAAAGGCTGACTGAATGCTACCTTATAATTGACAATGAGGGTCGGTTGAAAACAAAACTTTACTACAAAAGAGATGATTTCAGCTTTCCAATTGTGAACTTTCCATTTCTAAGTAGCAACATTCAAGCAGCACCTACACACGGGGTATATATCTCCCAATTGATACGATATTCCCGTGCTTGCATTTCCTGTCATGATTTTCTTGATAGAGGGTTGCTGTTCGCAAGGAAACTATTAAACCAGGAGTTCCAAATGGTGAAGTTGAAATCATCCCGTCGTAAATTTTACGGACGCCATCACGAGTTGGTTGACCGTTATGGAATAACTGTTTCACAAATGATATCGGATATGTTTCTTACGTCGTAACTACAATCCCCTTCCCTTTCATGAATGTGACCTACCGAATTAGACTATTTACCGGATTTGTTATCACATAAGATACACGACGGGTGTCACATGAGGAGCAGGATCTGCTTACCATTCCGGAGCACCTGAGATCACCCCTAGTTTTTTGGTTGGGTTCGTGTTGTTTATTCTTTAGTTTTCTATGTTGTGTCATGTGTGCTGTTGTTTGTTTGTCTTTTTCATTTTTAGCCATGGCGTTGTCAGTTTGTTTTAGATTTATGAGTTTGACTGCCCCTTTGGTATCTTTCGTCCCTCTTTTATATTAACCATTGGCATTATTTGGGTCTCAAATTGTTCGGAAAAATCTAGAATATGCTTACATTTTGACCATTACCTTTTAATAAGCTATTGGAGTCTTTTGATTAAGGAAAGTGGTTGATATTTGGCAATATATGTCGTATGAAAAACATAGGAGTTCAAACATCTGACAAAAAAATCCTTCCTGACCTGAATAAATTCTTAAAAGGGTTGTGGAATTTGTTTATCTTACGTAATGAATATATAAATTAAATGGAAGAAGATACTAAAGAGGCATCCAAACACCAAAACGTTGTGTGGATGTGACTGAACCTCTAGGATACTTATTTCTATAAACACTTGTACACATATAGCAAAACAATTGTAATATGTGGTACGAGTGTACAGTCAATATGTGATTTTTTACATTTCTTTATCGTAAGGAGCACTATTCAACCTTCGGTATATTAAAGGTACGATCATTAGTATTTGTACCTTCAGGCTTCATTTGTTGTAGGATTTCTACATATTACGACTTCATTGAATATTTACAGTCTTTATAGAACAGCATTACAATCTAATAAACGAAAAAGAAATGATCGATTTGTAATTCTGTCACATTAGTAATAACAAAGTGAAGCAGTATTACGTTTTCATGCCACAATAGAAATTATGTTGAGGGTTGAAAAAACCATTAGTTTCTTATTAAGAGAGTTATTTGAAGAAAAATGATATTTGTTTTACATCATATTTATGAATTGAATATCTTTCACGAACAAGCTAACACGAAGTTATGCCTATTCATTTGTATATGAAATAACAGATTGTTAGTTGATATTCAGTCATCTTTTAAGATATACCTAGTTCAGCAATTGTATAAGCTCAAATTGGAATAAGACCAGGTTTGACGTCAGAGTGAGCTTCTCCTGCTTTGCATGGGTAACTCAACATAGGGGTCTAGACTCATATACAGTTTACCGTGAGGAGCAGGATACAATATACGGTCGCTAAAAGATGTCATAATCCACAAAAAGAGAATGTTATTTAAGTAACGACAATGTAATAATGCCCATGGTCTTTATTACAGATATCGCATAGCCGTCATTAATCTTGTGAAGACATCCGTAATTCTTCGAAGGAATTAAACTTTTAAAACATTCTTGCAACTGATTGGGATATTATTGAAATGAATTTATATCTTTAACAAATAATATACTTGTATGAAATTAGTATTTGTTCGCATACAAATTATAGTCGAAACTGCTAGATTCTGTTATATTTTCTTTAAATAATCCCAAACCAAAAATATTTTATAACTAGCTTTTATAAAGTCAACCTATACAACAATTGAATAACTATACTCGCCAAATAACAATGAACACTTAGTGTCAATCGGAATGCCAATCGTCTGCTGCAAAAATATGTTAATGAAAGCCATCAAAGATGTGAGCGTTCCGCCAACAATTTGATTTTTTTTTATCTTTAATGCAATTAAAGTAGTCAGTAAAAAAAAAAATGCTGAAAAATATTAAAATAACAGAGATGTTTTTCCGTTATTGTAAAATAAGAACTAACGAAATTAGCCACTGATGTAATAATCAAAAGTAAAAGCACGAAAGCTTCATTTGATACCTAGTGTCATTATCTGTCTCAATGCATATGGGACTAGTCACCACTACAATAAGACAGTAATACGTCTATATACAATTAAATATGTATTTCAATAGTTGATTGCTCCCTCGGTGTCGTCTTATTTTCCTTTTCCATCATTTTAAATGATATTCTAAACCATCGTCTGTAATGATTCTAAACTGAAATCATAAGTATAAATTCATAGAAACACGTGGGTGTATATCATATAATTTATTTAATGGCAGTTTTTCTGGATAGTAGAATATTTACTGACATTTTCAATTAAAGTTAATACATGTACTATAGGGTCAAAAGGTTATTCGTTATTCTGAATATATTAGGCAAGTCGTAAATTTGAATGACTGCTTTTTGACCAGCCTATTTTTATTAAGTATGCCTCCAATGAAAGGCTCGTTATTTTTGGTTAGCAAAAAATCAAAGTATATGTCACATCAATATAAAGTTATCTATCGTTTGTAGAATGGAAAATTGAAATTAAAAAAAATAAATTAAAATCCTAAAACGCCCTTGGCAAATTATAAATCATACGAACGTCACTTGTATTGTTTTAAACACCCTTGGCACATTCTAAAGCAAACAACCCTCACTTGTATTGTTTTAAACGTTATTGGCAAACTCTAAAGGAAACGAACGTCACTTATATTTCCTAATAACGTTTTTTGCTAGAATCAAGAACACATGATTTCTATCAAGTTTTTCATTTGTTTACCAATGCACTTCATCATTCAAGCTCGTGTCATTATGAAAGGTACATTTCATTTTAAAATGAACGTCAATTTCAGAAGGACCCAGATTGCTGAGAGCAATGTTTTGTAATTATTTCATAGTAAAAGGAAGGTAGAAGAAGTGATAACAACTTTACATGTCAAATGAACCGGGGTACTGATTTGAGTCGAAAGGTAAACGAATCTATTGAAAAAAAATGTAGACGACAGACAATCACCACAATTATAACCATCAAATCAGACGACGCTGCCAGTTTGATTTTCTATTATAAGTTTGAATGTCCTTTTGATATAGTTCGCCTCTCTTTCAAAGTCTTATGTAAAAATATGATATTTAATAACTATATAAGATTAATAAGATGTGATATTATTTCTTATGAGACAATAATGCTAGAATATTGTATTTAATATAGGATGTTGTTAACTAAGTAAGGCTTACGATTATGTAGTTGCTGGTTGATAATTTTGCTTTGTTCCTATGATGAAATAACCACATTGTATTATAAGAATTTCGTACATCAAAGAATATTAATTATGTTCTTTCATAAGTTGTAATTACTGATTTCGCATTTGAACCTAAAAACTGAAGTCATGAAAATTAAAATTGATCTGTAAAACTGCAGGAAATATGTTCATGCAGCTGCAAGTTTAAGTTTCATAGTGACACATGCTGAGTTTTAAAATGTACAGACATTCCACAATACTTTTTCACTTCAGGAAATTATACGTTAATGCCAAATTTTGTCAAAGCTTTGCTGACACAATGTCAGATTTAAATTGATAGTAAAACGATATATCTGAAAAATGGTGTTCAAAGTTGAATGCAAAGGTCGTTTATATCTAGTCTGCTCTTGTAACGTGTAATTACAGTATATTCATGACAATTTTGTTCAATTAAGGATATTAAAAGTGATGAGCGATAAAGGATGTGAAAACTTGTATCCACGCATGCACAGATAACCCATCAAACTGAGAGATAAAAGATTGATTAAATAATCCAAGGTAGTACATCTGCCGGGAAATCCGATCACATAGAAATGGATCTATAGACAAATACCCTTTTATGTGTTAAATACAAAATCCTGCAGGTAAATAAACGCGCCACTTTTATTAGTGTTGGATTTTAAACTACAGTCATGACGAAATTTAGTGTTCAAGTAATTATTTTGTTTTGGATTATTTTTCTGCTCTTCGAAATAGACAGTAAGTACCTTTCTATTCTTATGTAAATTGTTAGTCCATAATCAATTCATTTCTTCTTCTGTTGTGGCTAACATTGCAAAGGGGTTCGCATATCAAGACTAAATAAGGTGTTAGTAAAAGGTTTTAAAACTAAAAATTCATAAAAAGCGGATGTTAACGATACAGATAGTCACATAAAACAATATTTAATGTTAATCTTTCTCTGCTATTGTACATAATTTAAATTACATACTAATACCTCAAGAATGTTCATAGGCTATAAACGAATGTGATGTTTAAGGTGTACACAAAGTTGTACGATCAGTTTGCTTAAAAAAAAGCTTTAAAAACAAAAGAGGTAATAACAGAGGGTCATTGTTCTATAAAGTGGATAATATAATCGTTATCGAATGTCAAATTCAACTCTAAATACCATTACCATAGCCTTTTACCAAACCTAGTAATGTAATTGCCTGTTGAAATTTAAGGCTGAAAACAAAGCCGTTCACCTATAAGAGTGGTGGACATTGTCCTTTTGTATACTACCCCTTTTCAGCTGCTTATGATCATGTTACATTAACTGTAATGGAACTTTTTTTAATTACTCATATCTTATTGCATATCTATTAATGAAATATGATAAGATCGCCCATTAATCATGTTTATTAAATCTATATTCCAATTATGAATCATTGTGTAAATATGTAGACGCAGAAAATATTTGAAAAGGTAAAAATTCAAAGAAAAATGTACTACAAAAATAAAATAATTAGCTGTGATTCAATTGTGATTTTGGCAGGACATAATGTGCTTTGTTATGCAATTGGTCGAACACTCAAAGGGTCATCAGCCGTAGATCTATATTATATTATTGTTCGATTTAAAACACTAGAAAAGCCTAATTTTCCTCCTGTTTTTAAATCTCTTTCGACTAAATTTCATATGTTTATATTTTATATAATGATATTATTGTAAATGAGAAAATAGATGAATACAAGCAAAATCAACATTAAAACCTAACCATGAATCGCACAGTGCACATTTGCCAGTAATGCAGAAAACGTGAATAAACTTGTGACGGAATACGTCTACTGACGGAATACGTCTACTGACGTAATCCCTATTTTAAATTTGTTCGAATCTCTATTATTGAATATTGTTTTAAGGCGTGGTTGAAAGTACATAACATGAGTAAACCAGTTCAATATTATCTAACATATTGTGATGTACAATTATTGTTATCAAACAAATTACTTTAATCTAATTGACCTGCTTTGCATGATTCTTTTTCATCGAATTATATGATTTGACATATCATCGTTTGAGGTAATTGATGTTTAAAACATCGATATCGGTTAACCACAAGCTAAGAAAATATTATTGTTTTGACATTATTCTGAGACAAATAAAAACAGATTTTCTGTGAGATAGTCAAATAATAATGCAGCCTTTTATGACATGAAGTGTTTCATTTCAAACTTATTGCTTATCTCTTAGTAATCAAGAAAAGCTCTTTCAGCTCAATACATTCCTAATGGGTTTTTTAATGAGCATGCAATAACGCTACATTCTACAAAATATATACATTACTAGTTTGAAGATTATACTCCAAGGAACAGCGGTACAATGTGTATTCAGTATTTGTAATGTTGCCATTTGAAGAATAGTCAAATCAGCAAACATATATTAGATAGAAGTATGTTTATTTATTCGTTTCGTGAAACTGCTTTATTGCTATGTAAAGTCTTTTTTCTAACGGCTATCCAAATCGGTAAAAATCGTGTTTGCCCTTTTAAATAAAAATACACGTTTTATTCAGGTGACTGTGAAACCGGTTAGGTGATTATCGTTTGTTTTGTTTATAAGTAAATAAATAAGATTTACAAGATGTACAAATCGGTAAATTTTATTTTTAAAAAATCTATAAAATCAATCATTCCATACGCGCATCCCAAAAACCGTCGATAAAGTATGAGCGCTAGTGTGTTTAATTCTTTGAAAAAGTCTGATGTTGTGAATGCCTTTTTAACGACAAATGTGAATTCAACCTAACCACTCGAAATGCTTGGTTCAATAATTTCTTAATAATCATGCCTCAACCCTGCTCCACGCACGTTCCGACATTAAGTATCAGCTAGGCGATAAAGAATATTCTTGTAAATGCCATTACTTACCTGCCTGGTCTATTGATTTCAATGGTGGTTTCTAAAGTATAAAGATTTTTTGTTATCTTTTACTGACATATTTGTTTTCTGTGTTTACAAACCAGCGGACGTGCAAGTCTTGATTCTGTTTGTCAGGAAATAAAGTCAAATGAATGTAGTAATTACAGTGTAGTTATATGAGCACGGACATACATCGGAAATGTTAAGTAGTATTTAACAGTAATAACCATGTCATCATAATGATAATGTAGGTGAAAGCAGGGACTTCTGTCATATAATTACACCTGCAACACCAAATTAAGAATGATCTGTAGCATTAATCGCGCTATCGAGAATAACAACCACTAACCTTCATCTGGATAACAACCTAAATAGGTTTATATCAGCTATTGGGAATAGAAAATAAAAGTGCATTGTATCCAAATGTTTTTTTACCACGAGCGACGATTAAAAATGCAATTGCTTTTTTAGTTTGAATTTGTATCAATATATAACCTTGAGGGATTTTATTGACACTTCATTGACCATTATCATGTTAGAAAAGCTTCTACTTATCTCATAAAATGTCGCATTTTTCCAATATGTATGAATATATTGTCAGCTTTATTAGTATAAACATGATTTAGTGTGACGAAGGTTAAGCATAGCCAATATATCTTTATTTTATAAATGAAGCTGTCAATAAATACATGCACTAAATGTATTCCTCTTTGTGAATCGTGAATGATGTGAATAGATATATGTGCTGAATGTATTTTGTTTGTGTGTCAGAGAATACATGTACAGAAAAAAGATAAATGAACAAAAACAGTGAAATCCGAGGAAAATTTAAAACGAAAAATCATTAAGCAAATGACAAAATCAAACACTTACGAATGTATAACAACTGTCATATTCCTGACTTTGAACAGGCATATTTTATGATGAAAATGATGGACTACGCCAGGTTTTATACCTAGCTTAGCCTCTCGCTTGAATGAAAATCGCATGACAATCGCATAAAATTCAATGATCATGACAACGATGTGTGAACAAACAAACTGACATAATAGATAATGATTTATTTCTCTGTGTATGTCGGGACAACTGTCCATAGGTGCATACACTTATATGCGAGTTAAACTTTTACACAAAACATATATTTATCAATATAAGTTCGTTTTAAATTAGTGATTTATTGTAAAAATATTAGGTACCAAGAGCCCAAGGCCTGTTTCTGGAGTCAATGTCGTTAAACATTCCTATAGTGTCATGCTATTTTCAACATATACATCTTTTATACTAGTTATAAATGGTTATATACAAAGATACAATAAATACCAATGGAATATTTAAACTCAAAGTCGAAAACGAACTGACAATGCCATAGTAGTTAATCAAAACATATCCGTCGGCACCTGTGACATGCATCATCTTAATGTTGACGTTCTAATTTTATTCTATTTTTTTTAACCGTGACCTTTCAGTTGATATCAAAGTGATTGTATAATCGTGCTTCTCTAACTTTTGTGCTATTTTCACATTTCCTGGCCGGTTGGAGAAAAATATTTCTCCTCACTAGTAAAAAAATCTGTTCTCGGCAAATGATTGGTTGAAATTTAATTTTGACGTTAAATTTTCTTGTTTTCTTCTGAATTTTCTTACTGTGACGTCATGACAAAAGGCATGTTGACATCATATCAAAAAAATCTTTGAAAAGGAAGGATAAAAATCATATGAGAAACAGAATCCACCACTGTAACTCGTGTATCACGAGATTTCTCCACTCTCAACAGTTTAGCTCGGCAGGCCTCGCGTTTTAAATATTGAAATTCGACTGTCTCGATTGGAAAATATCATAATACACTTGTTGCATTTGTGGAATCTATAATTCTCAAATTTGATTTTCAGAATAGACGGTTGACGATGCTTCATTACACGTTGTATTGGGAAATGGTTTCGGTGCTCATCTGCTCTCTTTTGTTTAAATTTGTTTTTCGTTTTGTTTTCTAAAAAAACGTGTTATTATCTTTGATATTTCATTTGAAATATAATATTAGGTTTGATAATTCAAACTTCATCAGTTGAAAATTGTTCAAACCGAACCCAAATTAGATAGATAATTACGATGAAATAATGAGTCAACGGAAATGCCACGCAATAATGGGGTAACCTGTATTTTGTTTGTATATAATAATATCATTCAAACGATAATTATATGGTCCTTCGAGTTACTGGGCGAGGTAAGGGTGGAAGTAAAACTTGTTTGTACAAAATCCGGCAATCTGTTGGTATTTGTCGTAATTGGTACATATTTTTGTTTTGAAGAATCAGTGTTAATGATTATAGTGGTCTGTCAAATGTGTGTTTATTCCCTGTCGTCCTTTAAAAATGATAAAATTATAATATCCTTTCATTAAAAAATCGGATAGCAAACTTTTGTCTTAGGTTTAAATTTTTGTTTTACAGAAAGGCAATTTTTATAAAAGTCAGTATATTATGAAGTATTTGAGTACCGAATCATTGACTACTCAGCTTACCCTCGGGAATTAATCGTCAGAATTTTGAGGTATCTACCTAGTTCAAAGAATAATGAACATAATATGAATAGCACTTTATAATAGTGATGCATCCGATGAGGTTACAATGTTTACTTTCACCATAAAAGTCAAATAATTAAAAATCAAAACACATGTAATGCAACATAACAAAGGGTGACTAAAAACAATAGCAAAATAATTTGTTTCAGGGAATTGTAATTTAATTAACGAAAACGTTTTTTGCATACTGTGTATAATTTGTTTTTTTATAAATTATATGATGTTTTATTCGTGTATTTCCTCATATAAAATGGAAAACTTCGTGTTTAAGATGTATATCAATTCGTGCTACGTTTGTTTGGTTTTGTTAAAAAAAAATTATTATTATTCGAGCATCACTGTTTTGAAGAAGAAACGCGCGTCAGTCGTATTAAATGTGTATTCTAGAATCTATGATAAGTTTATTAACAACCAATTTGTCGACAACAGCTATTGAATGTTGACTTCCAAGGAGCCAGGAGTACCGCCAGGCCAATAGCCAGCACTTCAATGTTGACAAGAAATAGCATCGATATAGTTAAACATTACAATTAACTGTTTATACCTTAGCCGTATTTGGCACAACTTTTTGGAATTTTGGATCCTCTATGCTCTTCAACTTTGTATTGTTTGGCTTTATAACTATTTTGATATGAGCGTCACTGATGAGTCTTATGTAGACGAAACGCGCGTCTGGTGTACTAAATTATAATCCTGGTACTTTTGATAACTAATTATAAGACTGAATATTTTCAAAATTCCAAGTCTTTCCTTCCCAGGGAATATATTACCTTAAGCTTTTTGGGCACAAAACTATCGAAATCAGGTTCCGTAGTGCTTTTCAACTTCGTACTTTATTTTTCCTTTTGGGGATCGATTGTCTCTGATGAGTCTTCTTATAGACACAACATGCGCCTGGCGTACACATTGGTAATCCGGGTATCAATGATGATTCTATTTATAACATACGTACAGTTATCAGGAACTAAAAAGCCGTGAACATGTGGTACTTTTATAAATACTAGTATCAATAAAAAAAATCTTTCCGTTTGGTGTCTAAAAAATGTTATTAAGAGCAAAACCCTTATTCTGTAGAATCTTTTAGACCAACCATTAACATAAGTGATGCACGACCGTTACTGTAATCTAGTCCTGAGAGATGGCCTAGACCTTCGTGAAGCATATGTTCACAAATACCGAAGAGTAATAATGATTTTATTTCACTTAAGATAGTTCAGGGGTATAGAAAAAAAGACAGAATTTTCTAATACTTTGACAAAATGAAGGTTTTACTATTCTTTTTATTTAATGATAAAAAGTATGGGTCCCCGCGTTAATTTTTAAGGAACGAGTCGTTCAAAATTGCCAAAAATGCTTAGATTGTTCATGAACAAACACATTTTTGTGTAAAAGAGAAATCTATGTTTTGTTTTGAAGTAAAATATGAGAAAATATTTTTTATAATATATATTTAAAAAAATTTTTAAAAACTGATGTCACCAAACTTGTTTTCTTACTACAAGTAAAAAATGAAAATTTCCCTATATGTCCAGTATAAATTTCGACTTAAAGAGTTATCTCCCCTTAAATTGCTTTTTTGAGAAATTAATTCAAAATGTACAAATATTTCGTATTTGTTAAAACATTTTCAATAATGCAATAGATAAATAAGATTTCTTTATATAAATAAGCAATTTTACAATTAATTGAAAATCTGTCTACAAGTTTGCAAATTTGGAAAAGAAATAACCTATTATTTACTGGGATTGTAAAATTCAATATGGCCGTATATCCCTAAACTACCTTAAGTATTCGAATTGAGTTCAAGTCAAGTACTTGATGCACATTAGCTATTTTTAAAGTTTTAAATTATACACGTAAATTAGTAGCATTATTACAATTAGGAAGAACCGTGTGTAAAACTGGTAAGAATTTCTACTTTGACCTCTAGGTTAACTCCGTCTGTTTACAGTGAATACGCAAATTCCGCACTTATATATTGCATTACAAAAATCGTTACTGTATATTTTATTTAACCATTTTGGTGTTACCTTCAGAGTATGGTAAATGCATAATAATGCATTCATTTCAATGCTATAGAAGTTAGTTGTTTATGAATTCGACCTTATTCGAAGATAAAGCATAACACCTTTAAACGCATACTATCAAATTACATTTAATGACCTCATTATTCGAATGTGGCTATAATAGACCAGGCGACTAAATAAAAAAAAAAACTAGTACATATACTGGTGATAAAGCACATCGCAGGAAAAGCTACTATGGATTAAGGTTTCACACATTGTTCTATAAACAATACACATTTTTTTTATTGGTCTTTAAACAATACAAATTATATTTGGTCGGTTCATTTAGATCTAATGTGATTTACTGGTTAAATATGATAACACGAGGCTGGCAATGTGCTATTATCAAAGTACATATCTCACGTTAAGATACAGTTTAAGGATTTTTTTCATAGAATAATATCCAACAGTATATATGATGGTTTCAATACATTCTTCTAATTGAATAATTTGATATGATTTTATCGATGTTTAAATGTTGATATGTGTGATACGAATGATGCTAAATAAAAGCCAAAACATTAAGTAACCGTATGAACTCCATCAAAAACCCGGATGTCGCCAGGTAACACGTATCCTGATATGCCTGCACACCCCCGTCATGTGAATCCAAACTGAGTCAAAATCTCTAAATAGGAAATAATCGATAAAATACCACATTGTACGGCTTATACTTGTATCTTAGGTTCACAAGCCTCGAAAACATGATTCGAATCACCGAAATGTTGTATCTGTCAACACTTTTGAAATGGTAACTGTAAAACACTGAGGGTGTGAGTTCAATCTCACATGTGACAAGTGCATTTGACTCAAATTGTCATTTATTGGGTTTGTTTGTTTTCCCGTCGAAGGTTCGTAGTTTTTTAAGAGACCTCCAGCTTCCTCCCACCTAAAAAGGGTGATCGCAACAAAATAGTCAATAGTACCGACCGTGCGAGGGATGTATAGTCAAGGAAGTTAAGCACTTCCATCATCATAGTCAATAACGCTGAAAATGGTTTCAACAAAATCTATCAGTCAATCAATCTTCTTGTTATGTCGGTGTTTCCAGTTGTTGTTGGATCGAACAAATTTAAATTCGATTAGATTTAAGATAATTAAGTCTTTCATGTCCATGCCTCATTGTTAATTATAAACTAATTCTCTTCTGCCACATTTTTATTTTTGAAGTCTGATCAGATCTCCTTAGGATTAATTTGTTTATTTATGATTAAGCTATCAATATATTTAGGTATGGCTTTCCAGTATAATGCCGATATTTATCATTAATTTTCTTTAACGCCAAAAACACCGAGCAGAATTACATACCCATTATCTAAAAACTAAATGTTGAACTTAAACGGGCATTTGAACTGTACTGATAGTAATATCCTGGAAAATAGACAAGAAACTCGTCGTTGTTTCATCTAAAAGCATTCGAAATCGATGAACGATTTATTAATTGCTTATCCGCATTAAACAGCACATTTACAGGTAGAACAAACACTGGTCGGTTGAAAATCAGACTAAAATGTCGGACTTGGTGTACATGTCTTTTGACGTTTTCTCACATTTGTAGGTCAAATAGCCTGTACCAAGTCATTTGATGTGTCTGAACTTTTGATTTTGCTATTTAGAAATTACTTTCTCTTTTGCATTCCCTTGGTATCTTAATTATTTGACTAATTACTAACACAGCAGATAACTGACACAGTGTGTTGATCGAAATGAATGCATGATCAAAATCCATATTACATGTACATCAATGATTTTATCCTAATTTGTACGTAACGTGATACTAAACTAAAGAAATATTGAATAAACCTTTTTTCTCATAATATGAATTAGTTACCAGGAAATGAAATGATACATATACAAAACTAACCACACCCTTTTCTAACCATTTTTGTATCGCATTGCAACAGGTTTTGATGTTATATTTGTTATTCTCGTGGCGTTTTGTCTATTGCTTGGTCCGTTTCTGTGTGTGTTGCGTTTCGGTGTTGTGTCGTTGTTCTCCTCTTATATTTAATGCGTTTCCCTCGGTTTTAGTTTGTTACCCCGATTTTGTTTTTTGTCCATGGATTTATGAGTTTTGAACAGCGGTATACTACTGTTGCCTTTATTTGTAATGAAATATACAATAATCGTTTCTGAATTCTTCCTCTCATTCCCATGGACAAGGAACAAGAGCATCTCCATACATAAAAAAACAGGAATCGATGTTAATCAAAATTAACCCATGTAACGAGTTGGCGAAATGGGAGACAATCACCTTAATTATTTGGCTGAAATGGAAACTACCACTGTTATAAGATAGGAAAGAAGAGACATCCACTGTACTGAGATCTCAAAGAGGTGAAATTTGACCATTTTACCATCCTGCAATCCGAATATCACTTTACACTATATGCGTATATATGTTCGAAAATATTAACATTGTTCCTTAAGTTTTGGGTCAACAAGTTTGAAGAATTAAAAGTCAACGATAGTTCATTTACACTGTCTACAAACCCAATTAGAGTGTCAATTTTGGATGTTTGAACCTTTTTAATGTTTTAAGAGATTTTCAATAATTATGATAAAGAAGATATGGTAACAATATTTAAAACATTGTTGTGACGTCATTCTATTGTTTAACCCGTTCTTTATTTCATTGATTTGACTATCATTTACCTGTAAGAAATCATTATGTTACCTTCGGCTCTCCAATATTTTTAAGAATATCCCTGCTCTTTCTTGCTTAAAAATATTGGACAGCTAAAGGTAGCATAACTGATTCTTACAGGTTAATGATAGTTCAATCACTGAAATAAAGAAAAACTTATTAACTACCCCAATTGTTTTCATCATGTAAAAAAAATACAACAAAAGAACAAACGATAATTGAAAAAAAACATTTAATTTAGTCACCTTCCGATACAATAATTTTGTCACTCATTAAAAGTTTTTTGAGGAAAGAAATCACTTTCAAATTGAATTTTATCACTACCAATACTTATATCACAGCCATTTTTCTCATGTTTTTTGGTTGTGTCTGTTAGTCTTGTTTTTGTTGCTTTATGAATTTCTTTGTTCAAAAGATTTACCCTCGTCCGTCTTAATGTTATTACAATTGACCTCTGGTGTTGCTCTTATTCTCCGAACATCATTTTCAACTACAATTAAAATGAAAAAAAAAGCAATTAAGTAATGCTTCTAAAATTTGATAGATCATACCGTAATACAAGGGCCATGAACACCCTTAATCTTATACTGTGTACAAAGTGCGAATCTAGAACTTCCTTCGTGAACTAGGGGCCTATAATAGCTTTTGTAATTTTCAAGTTTCGGCGTAACCGTTGATTTTCAAGTTGTTGTTTTTCTTGTCTGATATTATTGCTTAAATATGAATATAATGCAACACTTCGCTTATGAACGACGATGAATATGGTAAGCAGAATAAAGGAAGACATTACCACATTTTATCTGTCAAACAAACCAATCGTGTGTCCTATTCGCACTTTGTTCGCAAGTGATCGTTTTATAAAGATTTGTTTTTTTTTCAAAAGAAGATCGAGACAAAATTACGTTTCGGGAACATTTAAAAAAAAACACCAAGGACTCAATACAAAAATAAACAAAAAAAGAGGGACACGACCTTGCAGAAAGATAAAAAAAAAAGAAAACAGAAAGGGGTGTGTGTGTTTCGGGTGGTACCGTTTGGGTAAACAATAGCAGTCTCTTGAAAATTCCATCAAAAGAATATAACTGATTGCATGTTGTTATCTCTTTATCTGTTAATATAAATTATTTAATTGAAATAAAATCGAAAACAGAAAACAGAAAACAGAAAGGGGTGTGTGTGTTTCGGGTGTTACCGTTTGAGTAAACAATAGCAGTCTCTTGAAAATTCCATCAAAAGAATATAACTGATTGCATGTTGTTATCTCTTTATCTGTTAATATAAATTATTTAATTGAAATAAAATCGAAAACAGAAAACAGAAAACAGAAAGGGGTGTGTGTGTTTCGGGTGGTACCGTTTGGGTAAACAATAGCAGTCTCTTGAAAATTCCATCAAAAGAATATAACTGATTGCATGTTGTTATCTCTTTATCAGTTAATATAAATTATTTAATTGAAATAAAATCGATTGCGTTGCACTCGATATGGTTCAACAAGAACCTGTCTTCATATGCTATTCTATTTTTTTCTCATTCACCTAGTAAAAAATAAAATCCGAGAAGAAACAAAAAACTAATAGGATAATAGGAGGGGACTACATTTTAACTTTATATGATATTATATACTAAACTTGCCATTATTAGCTGCTTTTCTTATATTCTCTTTGTAATCCACCCTGAAATAATGAATCTGAATATATTCTGAATACATATTTGATTTTAATTCTAGGTTTAAAACAACACAATCACTAATAAGACATCTCTTACTTCTTTTTAGCATTTAGTATAATATCATACTTTCATCACTTTATCCATTTTGAAACACAAAACGCATGTAAAGGTATTCACGGAAACTGTGAGCGGAAATTATGAGTAGTCCTTGCGCATGCAAAAATCATGATACGCATATCCTGTGTCTAATTCTTCATGTAGCAATACATGTTGTTTACCTTCAGTGTACATTCTTTGTTCTATGTTTTTAAGTTGAGCTACTATTTAAAGGGGCCAACATTTAGTTAGGACATATTTTAATGTAAAGAAAGTTTATTCACCAAACAATTTTCATACTTGACGAAAATAAATTTTTGCTTGCTATTTTTTTTTTTTTTTTTTTTTACCTTTTTCGACGTGTTAAACAATGTTTGAAGTATGATATAAGGCTCTAACAGTCCATACTGGGTTCAGGGTTTAGACAAGTTGTGACTAGTTGAGATCTGACAACAACCACGATAGTTTGTTCCAGACCTAAATGAACACCGTTTAACAGATTATACACATTTGCTTGTTTTGTTCTTCTTATTAATTCATATGACCATTTCATTTTTATTTCATGGCCAAGTCAAATATATTGTTATAGCAGCTGTTAAATTTAAGCAAAGAACTCAATTTTTCATTAGACGTACGACTGACCGACGATTGTTTTATGACACAATTTATGCAAGTCCCACATATTTGGAACGAAAAAATAAACGTCATAGAATTGAAATTCCCTTGCCTTAATTGGGTCAGAAATCTACAAATATAAAAATATATATGTCAATGAAATATGTATTGATCAAAGTTCTATATACCTGAAACAACATTTTAAAAAGAAATGAAGTTGAAGAACCAAAAACTATGTTAAAGCAGACACGAGTAATTAGGACAGACAGATGGACGGCTGAAAGGAGATAAAATAAAAGTCAGTATGCCTTAAACATAACTGTCTTTCTCCTGACTTCATACCGGCTGTTCCTAGCGTTAAGTTCGTAAAAACAAAAGATTGAATGGAACACCACACACCCTTATTGCATGCCATTTATCTTCCTATCAGATTTATTAAGATTGTTTTTTTGTATATGAGAAATTTTCTGGAACTGTTTAAATTCGCCTTTTCAGAATCTAAAGGACTGTGGGTTAGCTCATTGTTCGTACACCAAAATGAAAATAACGTTACGTCATTGGTTAAATATTCATTGTTTAGAACGTTTTAACCAATCACAACGTTTTGGTGTACACTTTTGAAAATACTACACAGTATGCATTAGATTCTGAAACGGCGACTTATCTCGAGTAAATTTAATCCGGTATAAAGGATATTCCGTTAAATATTTTGAAATGTTTATGCATTTACTCGAGATAATTCGCCGTTTCAGAATCTAATGCATACTGGGTAGTATTTTCAAAAGTGTACACTCAAACGTTGTGATCGGTTAACAAAAAAAAAAACAAATTAAGATATAGGAGATGTTCTTTCTTTTCGTCATCTGTCAATGATTCTTCAGACACGAATGCATAACAGTTTCAATAATTAACCAGTAATGTTAAGTGTTTGAAATTTATGGAGATTACATAATTTTATTGGGAAATTATCGAAAATGGCTTAAATTATTTTACTTCTTCAGCTAAAACTATTTTTTTCACATTCTTTTGAATTATAAACAACTTCTGTAGCCCAATTTTAAGTTTCCGATTTTTAAACGCTGTATATTCAGATATCAGTGTCTTCCCTGTTGGGTATATAAACGTCAGAAAAATTGCTACTATTGACCTGGATCTATTTTAATTTACCAGGAACTAGGAGTGTATCCAATAGTTTATCAATCACTTAAGAACATAGAGAAAATCTAATTGAAATTGATTAACTGTCTTTTTTTGTTTTTCAATAACTTTGTGTGACTAAAAAGCAACGAAGACCCCAGAGAGTGAGAAGAACTTTCGATAAAATTGAGATATAAATGATGGTCTGGAAGGTGGTCCTTCATTTCTGTATGTTTGTAGTTTTTTCTATGGTGTATATTGTTCGTCAATTATCATCAATTCTCGATTATTTTCGCACCCTATTATTCTCGTTTCCTCATACTTTTACACCATTCTTTCCTTTTTGGCGTATATTTCTGTAGATTTTGTCCGTAGATATCTGTTCTGTAAACTCCATTCAAAACCTCATAATTACCAGACGAACCAAATATAATGTCTGTTTTAATATAAAGAATTGGCTTGAATTTCATAATATTTTAATTGATGAAATGAACATGACTGAATTTTAATTAAACTATTTACCTCCTGATGTTATCTAATCTTCAGACGATAATTACGCGGGAAATCCACTGCAGAAGCGTGTACCGTAAGAACTCTGTTAAAGGAGACTTTATTTATTAGATCTTCATAATTAATCATCCGGGTTTTCATCCGAAAGGTTCATTTCTATGTTCAACAGTCCGTAAATATAGCGTTTAATCTGTCTACAGTATTAATTGAGTCGGATAAGAAAAAGCAACGACTTGCATGTAAATGCATTTAATATTATTCTACTTGAGAAGTTAAAATAATGGAAACTGTTTATTTTCACTAATGCAATATAGAGAGTAGATTAGAAACTAAAATACAGCCACTTCTTGGTAACTGCTTCCGGTTGTTCACGTGCTACTGTTGATCAGACTAGACGCCATCTTTCTTTTCTCTGCACTGAAGAGCCTAGATATACTGCCATGTCATGATTGACATATTTTCGTGCTCTCTGCACTTGAGAAATTTGTATATTTGCATCTATCAATCTTGTCTGGGTTTTAAACATACTTTTGAAATTGGTGAATTGATAATAAGCTAGAATTTGTCGGTCAAAGGCTAACATTTGTTTAAATTTTCTCTCTATCATATACCTCCTCCACTTTTCTTGACGGTGAAAGTTTTATATTCTAGTTATATCAGTAAATATTTAATATTGTGTATCTATCATTTCTTTTCTAATCTTTTGATTTGAACAATCCACAGCATGCTTTTCTTGACAAAAATTATGGAAATTAATTACATAATAATGACACCATTTTTACTTTCCTTTTCAATGCATTATATATCCTATATTGATTAATAACTTTATTTGTGATTTTTTTTTAATTTTACTACGTAACTTCAGGACCCGAAGTGTATTAAATAAAGGCAACAGTAGTATACTGCTGTTCAAAACTCATAAATCTATGGACAAAAAACAAAATCGGGGTAACAAACTAAAACCGAGGGAAACGCATTAAATATTAGGGGAGAACAACGACACAACATTAAAATGTAACACACACAGCAACAGACTAAGCATTAGACAAAATCCAATGAGAATAACCAATATAACATCCAAACCAAATACATGAATTTTGGATAGAAAAGTACCGTGACACGTCTTATAGTAATGTGAATTCACACTCAAATATAGGAGAAAACAAACGACACAACGTAAACACAACGTAAAAATGTTACACACACAAAAATTAACATTGTACATGCCAATACAATGCAATTGATTGATTGATTGTTGGTGTATTAATGCCACTTTTAAGTGCAACGTTTGGTCTATTTCATGGCATAGTGCCGGAGAAAACCACCGACCTTTGATAGAAAAACTGACAATCCTATTCAATTAATATAAGAGTCGAGTGCACCTGCACGATCGGAAATCGAACTCACAGCCACACGATATCATAGATGTGAGATTGAAACAAATTACATTTAATAAAACCAAGTAATATAAAACTATCTTTAACGTAGACATATGCATTTAATTCCAGCAGCACCTGCATACGGGGTATATATCTCCCAATTGATACGATATTCCCGTGCTTGTATTTCCTATCATGATTTTCTTGATAGAGGGTTGCTGCTCACAAGGAAGTTATTAAACCAAGAGTTCCAAATGGTGAAGTTGAAATCATCCCTTCGTAAATTTTACGGACGCCATCACGAGTTGGTTGACCGTTATTGAATAACCGTTTCACAAATGATATCGGATATGTTCCTTACGTCGTAACTACGATCCCCTTCCCTTTCATGAATGTGACCCACCGAATTAGACTATTTACCGGATTTGTTATCACATAAGCAACACGACGGGTGCCGCATGTGGAGCAGAATTTGCTTACCCTTCCGGAGCACCTGAGATCACCCCTAGTTTTTTGGTGGGGTTCGTGTTGTTTATTCTTTAGTTTTCTATGTTGTGTCGTGTGTGCTGTTGTTTGTTTGTCTTTTTCGTTTTTAGCCATGGCGTTGTCAGTTTGTTTTAGATTTATGAGTTTGACTGTCCCTTTGGTATCTTTCGTCCCTCTTTTAAGCAGCTTAAGCTTTTATTATACACAATGCAAGCACAACCCAACAAATTGTATAATTAAAAATCTTGACTCCAATCCTTGTCATGCAGATGTTAAGATATTAGAAATATAATATCACTCCGTTGAATTCTTTAACTGCTATATTTGCATTGAAATATACTTTATTATTGTTAATTTTGGTGCATTTCTAAATCTCGGTTGCTCAATATAGACCTAAAGGAATTTGTCCGGCACTTATTAGTTTCTCATTCAACAGTTACTTTTTAAACGCAGTATCAACTACATTGCAAAGTATTTATGACAGAAATAAAAAAAAATAGTACTAGTACAATTATAAGTATTAGAATACACGCATTTCGGACGGTTCAAAGAAGCAAACAAACCATTTGATTAACACCGTGCAACTTTGACATTTAATTATAACCTGGTTCAAACGGAAACAATGCAGAAGTTAAAATTCAGAAATCCATCTACCGTCCTATCAGTACCAAACTACAATTTGAAAAATTTGAAAATAAGAAATTATTATATCCTTACCTACTAACAAAAACATAGATTCTGCACCTAGCGACAGAATGTCCTCATTGCATCACATCAGCAAAGTTGTTTAAAAATGTCAGGACTTTTAAGACCTTAAAATTTCGATATGTGTGTTTAGAAATGGCATAACTAAAAATTAAAAAATGCCAATACTATACAGTCTTCAAGAGTTTAACGTCACGAATTCTTTTACTTGATTTTTTTTTAAATTTAAAGATGTTATTGCAGTTTTCCATAAATAAATGCAAAATTAGTATACCGTTGTTCAAACTTCATAAATCGATAAAGAAAAAAACAAATCCGGGTTACAAACTAAAACTGAGGGAAACATATCAAATATAAGAGAACTACGATACAACAGAGACGCAACACCGAAATGTAACACACACAGAAATGAACTATAATGTAACAATGGCCGTTTTCCTGGCTTGGTATAGGGCATTTTATGAAAAAAATGGTGGGTTGAACCTGATTTTGTGGCATGCCAAACCTCCCTCTTTTTAATGTCATTGTTAATCAAAACACTAAAATGAGAACATTGCACGACAGGGTTACAATAAATACAGATACATGTACTTTGAACATGTTGAATCTAGATTGTAAAAATTATCACTGGAATATTTTAATAGAAAACATTGCTTGCTAATTGTGTCTATTTCCATCTACGCTAGCACCAGATAATATTTGTTTGTTAATTCTCAGTGGAGGTTTTATAAAATTGCAAGGTCGCCCACTTCAAATAATGATGTTCAGAGAAGCATATTGTTTCTTGTAAAACAGGTTTACTTTAATAAATTGTTACACTCATTAACTTTGATTACTAAATGTGGTGAACGAGTATTTGTTTTGATCTGACGTAAAAACATTAAATGTTCTCACTGTTCAACGTTTTTAAGTAGTGATTGATCTGATTCATGGTCAGTACATACACAGTTACATTTAACAAGGGAAAGAACATTCTGATAAAAATCCATATGTATCTTTGATCGCGTGCTCATGTATATGAGGGTAATGAAATCAGGCATCTCAAACTGACAGCCATTATAAAAAGAAAGTAAAATAACAAAAATACCGAAAAGCGAGGAAAATTCTAATCTGAAAGTCCTTAAGTAAATCGCAAAATCAAAAGCTCGAACACATCAAACGGATAAATAAAGGCAACAGTAGTATACCGCTGTTCAAAACTCATAAATTCCTGGACAAGAAACAAAATCGGGGTAACAAACTAAAACTGAGGGAACACGTTAAATATAAGAGGAGAACAACGACACAAAATTGAAATTGTAATACTATTAGGCCTGACTTGGAACAGGCATTTTATTATCTAGAAAAGGGTAGATCAAACCAGATTTTATTGCTAGCCCAACCTCTCACTTGTATTTTGCAGTTACTTTGAATTCCGTTAAACAACACATTCTGATACCCACGTCTCTGAATATTTCAAGGTTACATCTTGGAAATGCATTATCAATAGCAGAAAACAATATTGTTACGGCCAGAAATCGCCTTTAAATTGTAGCCAACAAAAGACACAAATCAATAGTAAAATTTAACAATATTTAATATACAAAAGTTTACAAAAGGTATTACACAAATATTACTGTTAACTTAACTGTCAAAATATGAGTTCAATCTGTTATCTTTATCTGTATCCGGAAATCTTTCGGAATCCAATTTGAATATTACGTTCACTACTAATGTCACAATCCAGTATGATGTTGTTTGTAGAATAAAAGTGTCAATCCAAATGCTGTGAATACTAATGTCTATCAATGTCTATGTCCAAGTTTAAATATGAGAGTTTAACTTTAGTGTCTGTATATATAGTGTTGTCATGGAAAATTCTGGAACACTCTATAATGGAACATTGTGGAAAATCCTGGAAAGTTACAACGGAAGTTTCTGGAATAACGTAGAAGTTTAAATTACGCATCTTTTATAAGGATCATTCTAGAAAGTTCCAATCATTCCTAAACTGCACAGTTATAAGATTATTTGGTAAACAACTATCAGGCCATACAACACAAATTAGGCCAACATAAATAAACATAATAATTACAATGTCATAACACCTCCCCCCTTAAAAGAAGTTTTAGTGTAACAAAAACTTATCATGAATAATATGAACAAAAATACATTATATATACAAAGTGATTTAATAAGCTCTAGATAAAGCATCAGCTATTACATTATCTTTACCCTTAATATGTTTTACAATTACATCATATTCCTGTAACAATAAACTCCACCTAGTCAACCTCTGATTCTTGTTTCTCATTTTATGCATGAAGGTGATAGGATTATGATCAGTATAAACAAGAATAGGATATACAGTGGGATTCAAATATACATCAAAATGTTGAAGTGCTGACAACATTGCAAAACACTCTTTTTCAATAGTTGAATAATTTTTCTGATGTTTATCTAATTTCTTAGAAAAATATGATATAGGTTTTTCAACATTATCATCTGTCTCTTGATATAAAACAGCTCCTATTCCTACATCGCTTGCATCAACGGCAAGTTTAAATTGTTTTTCAAAGTCTGGAGTAATCAGAACTGGACTATTAATTAAAAGTGATTTGCTATTTTCAAAAGCTTTTTGACAATTTCCGCTCCAGATAAATTTAGAATCTTTCCGTAAAAGATGAGTCAATGGTTGAACAACAGTAGCAAAATTTGAACAGAATTTCCTGTAAAATCTTATCATGCCTAAATATCTCATAAGTTGTTTTCTATTTGTAGGAGGTGGAAATTTGGAAATAGCTTCCACTTTAGCCATAATAGGTTTTACTTGACCTTGGCCAACTGTATGCCCTAAATAATCAACAGTGGCCTGACAAAATTCACTTTTACCAAGATTAACAGTCAAATTTGAATATGACAATCTATCAAAAGTATCATACAAATGTGTTAAATGCTGTTCCCAGCTATCACTACATACAATAAGATCATCAATATAAGCATAACAACAGTCTAAATCTTTTATAACATTATTGATCATTCTTTGAAATGTAGCTGGAGCACTTTTCATGCCAAATGGCATTACAGTATATTGAAATAAGCCATCTGGTGTAACAAAAGCTGATATTTCACGAGCTCTCTGTGTCAGTGGAACTTGCCAATAACCTTTCAACAAATCAAATTTGCTCACAAATTTTGCTTGACCAATGTTGTCAATACAATCGTCTATCCTTGGAATCGGATAAGAATCAGATTTTGAGACTGAATTTACTTTTCTGAAATCAGTCACGAAACGAAAGGTTTTATCTGGTTTTGGCACAAGGAGACAAGGAGAGCTCCATTCACTGTTACTCGGCTCAATGATATCATTGTCAAGCATATATTTAATTTCTTTTCTCATAACTTCAAGTTTGAGTGGATTGAGCCGATAAGGATGTTGCTTAATTGGAGAAGCATCTCCTACATCAACATCATGACAAACAGCAGTGGTTTTGTTTGGCACATCTGGAAAAAGATTTTTAAAAGAAAATACCAAAGTTTTTATTTCTTCTCTACGATCAAAAGACAGATGTACAAGTTTTGAGTCTAAATTTGACAGAATTTCTGAATTTTTCAATCTAACCGTCTCTTCCATAGTTTTAGAACTAAAAGGTGG
Source organism: Mytilus galloprovincialis (assembly GCA_037788925.1). Classification (NCBI taxonomy): domain Eukaryota; kingdom Metazoa; phylum Mollusca; class Bivalvia; order Mytilida; family Mytilidae; genus Mytilus; species Mytilus galloprovincialis. Next base: position 72,196,954 of record CM075342.1, on the reverse strand, counting down.
TTCAATTGCATCTGGTTTGTCATGATTGTTCTTAAATTTAACCATGCCTAAAGTGGCAACTGGTTTACTCTCACATTCATTAGTACGCTCAAAGTATGGTTTTAACATATTAATATGACACACTCTATTTTGTTTGCGCCGACCTGGAGTTTTTACAATATAATTCAAATCATTGATTTTACTCTCTATTGTATAAGGACCACAATATTTAGCCTGTAAAGGATGTCCAGGGACTGGCAAAAATACAAGTACCCTATCACCAGGCTCAAAAACTCTGTCCCTGGCATCTTTATCATACCATATTTTCATCTTGTTCTGTACATTTTTTAAGTTTTTCTGAGCAATTTGACAAGCAGTATACAATTTTTCTTTAAATCTAGATACATAGTCTAAAAGATTCAAGTCAGTATGTTCAGTAAGCCACTTTTCCTTAATCAATTTTAACGGTCCCCTTACAGTATGACCAAATACCAACTCAAAGGGACTAAATCCAAGGGATTCTTGAACAGCCTCTCGAACTGCAAAAAGTAGAAAGTGAACTCCATCATCCCAGTCTCTGTCAAATTGAAGACAAAAAGTTCTAATCATGTTCTTCAATGTTTGATGAAAACGTTCTAAGGCACCTTGAGATTCTGGATGATAAGCACTTGATCTGTACTGAGCAATCCCTAACTGGTACACGACTTGCTGAAATAAACCTGACATGAAATTTGATCCCTGGTCGGACTGTATAGACTTGGGAAGTCCTACTAATGTGAAAAATTTGATAAGAGCTTTGACAATAGTAGGTGTCTTGATGTTTCTGAGCGGAATAGCCTCAGGAAAGCGAGTGGATGTACACATGATTGTCAATAAATAGGCATTTCCAGTTTTGGTCTTCGGTAAAGGTCCAACGCAGTCAATTAGAACTCTGCTGAAAGGTTCGTCAAAGGCTGGAATAGGCAGAAGTGGTGCTGGTGGTATTTTCTGGTTAGGCTTACCAACAACCTGGCATATATGACATGATTTGCAATATTCTGCAACATCATTTCTAAGTCTTGGCCAGTAGAAATGCTGCAAGATCTTAAGGCAAGTCTTCCTTATACCTAAGTGTCCAGCCAAGGGGGTGTCATGGGCAAGACCAATAATTTCTTGCCTATAAACTTTAGGCACCACCACTTGGTACACCACTCTCCATTCCTCCTCTGGGGTAGCATCAGGAGGCCTCCACTTCCTCATTAAAATGCCGTCCTGATGGTAAAAGCATTCGGCCACTTTGTCTGCTTCCTCCTGTGGTTGAGCCCGCTGGTTGAGCTGAAGAACCTCAGGGTCTTTATGTTGTTCTTCGAGTAAATTATTTCGGTCTAATGAATGGCTGTTTACATCTGGCCATGGCATAATAACATTTTTGTTAACACTAGGTGGTTTTATAATAGCCTTTTCTGAGTTACCAGGATCTTCAATATCAGCTATAAAAGTGTCAGAAAGGTCCATGTAATCAAACTTGTCTTCTTGCAAATTCTCATTTTGTTGTTTTCTAGCCATCGCCCTAGTAACAACACAAGCTGGATAGAATTCAGCATCATCTTCAGGTGATTTAACATCCACCACCGGTTCACTGGTAACAATTGGTTCAGCAACCACTTTGTTCCTAGCTAGATCATTTCCTAGCAATAATGTAACACCCTCAACAGGGAGATTAGGACGAACACCCACAATAACTGGTCCAGTTATCAAATCTGACTTCAGATAAATACGATGGAGAGGAACATCTATACAACCTAACTCTACACCTTGTAACAAAACGGAGGCACCAACAGAAGTCTTCTCGGACAAAGGTAACACACCTTCTAACAATAAAGACTGAGAAGCTCCAGTGTCCCTTAAAATCTTAATAGGCTGAAGAGTGGTATCATCAACAATAGAAATAAACCCATCAGACATAAAGGGTTTATATTCCTCCATGTAATCACAAAAACTGGACTTAAAAGCCTGACTCGCAGGACATTCCAATGTACTGGTAATATAAGGTGTCGTACACGCACTGGTCTTAGGCTTATTATCTCGTTCATTCTTCTTTTGGAGTCTAAAACAATCAGCCATCAGGTGACCATTCTTCTTACAATAAGCACAAATCAGTGACTTCTTCTCAAAAATATCAAATTTTGGACTAGACATATTATAACTGGACTGACTCTTATTCTGTGCAACAGGCTTACTATCAGTACGCTCAGTGCTTTGATTTTTGTAATTTCCACTGGAAGTATTAACATTTTGACCCTTGAAACTTCTTTTATGTGAAAGAGTATAATTATCTGATATAACAGCTGCATCATGTATTGACTCAATAGTTTTGTCGTCTAAATGTGTTTTTAATTCTGAATGAACACATTGTTTGAACTCTTCTAATAACATCAATTGTCTTAGGTTATCAAAATTGTTATCTGTTTTCTTTGAAGTAAGCCATTTATCAAATAGATCTTCTTTTTCCCGAGCAAATTCCACATAGGTTTGTGAATCAAACTTTTTATAAGATCTAAATTTCTGTCTATATGCTTCTGGTACTAGCTCATAAGCTTTCAAAACTTCCTGTTTCACCGTGTCATAATCAGAACTTTTTTCTGATGGAAGTGCGGAGTATATTTCAGCGGCCTTGCCCTCCAAAACACTTTGTAGCATTGTAGTCCAATATGGCTTTGGCCAATTCAAATTATGAGCAATTTTCTCAAACTGTGGAAAATATTTATCGACTGTTTTTTCACAAAATCTGGGAACCAAACGTATATTTTTTGCTGCATCAAAATATTCTGATTTTGACTGGACTTTAGTGTTGCTTTCTTCTTTGACCATTTCAAGTTTTAGTTTCTCCATCTCTAGTCTTTCCCTCATTTCAAGTTCTGCCTGTTTTAACTTTAATTCATCTTGTTTTAATTTAAGTTCATCTTCTTTTAATTTAAGTTCATCTTCTTTTCTTATCTCAAGTTCTTTTAATTTGAGTTCATGTTCTAATTCAAGCTGTTTAAATTTAAAGGCGTCAATATTTTCGACCTTAAGTTCAAGAGCCTCTTCACCTAAAATTTCTGCGTCAACTAATTTGTCTATAACCAAATTTTTTATAACTTGTTTTCTCATAGATACTTTAAAAACTAATTTCAGTTGTTTAGCAAGCAACACTAATTCCTCTTTCTTTAAATTATCAAACCCCTCCAGGTCTGGCGTTTTCAAAAATTTACCGGCATCAAATGCCATTTTGTAGAATTTTGTTGGCTAGTTATAATTAAAACACTGAATAAATTTTGAATAAGATATTTTCGTAATCCCGGACGAGCCCCCAATTTCTGTTACGGCCAGAAATCGCCTTTAAATTGTAGCCAACAAAAGACACAAATCAATAGTAAAATTTAACAATATTTAATATACAAAAGTTTACAAAAGGTATTACACAAATATTACTGTTAACTTAACTGTCAAAATATGAGTTCAATCTGTTATCTTTATCTGTATCCGGAAATCTTTCGGAATCCACTTTGAATATTACGTTCACTACTAATGTCACAATCCAGTATGATGTTGTTTGTAGAATAAAAGTGTCAATCCAAATGCTGTGAATACTAATGTCTATCAATGTCTATGTCCAAGTTTAAATATGAGAGTTTAACTTTAGTGTCTGTATATATAGTGTTGTCATGGAAAATTCTGGAACACTCTATAATGGAACATTGTGGAAAATCCTGGAAAGTTACAACGGAAGTTTCTGGAATAACGTAGAAGTTTAAATTACGCATCTTTTATAAGGATCATTCTAGAAAGTTCCAATCATTCCTAAACTGCACAGTTATAAGATTATTTGGTAAACAACTATCAGGCCATACAACACAAATTAGGCCAACATAAATAAACATAATAATTACAATGTCATAACAATATATCAAAGTTTTAATACACATGGTAACTCTAACAGCTGTCATCTACTTAGATTAACCAAAGATAATGTTTTCTGTGATAATATTGATTGTTAATGGGAGTATAATTGATTGCAATTACTTAAATGTTTGAACACTAAACGATTTGATATGCATACCTTTTTGTACCATTAGAATTACATGTTTTGATAGACAATGATTCTTCACTGCTCGGATTCATAATTTAAAACTATGTTTTAATGACTGTCTTTATGTGTATCCAAACATCTTTTCGTAAATTGTTTTGCATGGTTTGATTTTATGTTTTGCTGTTACACCACTATCGATTGTAAAAGATAAGGCGCTAACAAATTGGTTTATTCCCGCCTCATTGTGTATGTGACAAGTATAGAGCTTGTAATTCATTTGTAGTCATTTGTTGCAGTTTAGCATATTTGTTTTAGTTCATTTTTTTGTACATAAGTTATGCCGTTAGTTTTCTTGTTTGAATTGTTTTTCATTTGTCATTTCGGGGCTTTTATATCTGACTATGCATAATGGTCTTTACTCAATGTTAAAGTCGGTACGATGAACTTATGTTTTGATTTCTGCACATTTTGTGACTTGCAGATCTAGAGTTGTCTCGTTGGCAATCATACGACATCTTCTCGCATGACCAACATCGTGGAATCTAGAATAATTAATGCTGTATATTCAATAGATCTCAGATGTTTTTCATTAGTTATTTGCTTCCTACTGAAATTGCACCATATTACTTTAATTAGTTATACTACTAAAACTGCTAATAGACTTTCAAATTCAATAGTTATCAGAAGGTACCAGGATTATAATTTACGTCAGACGCGCGTTTCGACTACATAAGACTCATCAGTGACGCTCATATCAAAATATTTATAAAGCCAAACAAGAACAAAGTTGAAAAGCATTGAGGATCCAAAATTCCCAAAAGTTGTGCCAAATACGGCTTAGGTAATCTATGTCAATTGTGTTTCAAATTCCACTGTCAAAGTGCACATGTATTTAGATGATATGGGTCAATTCCTTTTAGCGTTCGTTGTTTTCGTATCCGGTGTAGATAACATTGTTACATCGTTCTTGTAATTTTCAGCTAGATACAGATATCCAGTCAAACATTACCCAACTGAAACTGAGCCTATAAATATCGAATGCAAATGATTTTCGTATGGAATATTTGGATTTTTTGTTTTTGTTTTCTGTTGTTATATCCAAACTGAGCTGATTTCATAGTGTATTTAATCCATGCTTTATTTTTCAAACAGCCAAGTTAAAGTACGAATGTAGGTTGAGAGAATGCATCCGTATTTAAACAATGTAATACTATATAGCAACGGACATATGTTGATGATTGATATTAAAGATATCTCTTCGTCAATTCCAAAGAAAAATCATTCTACGGAAAAATAAATATTAATATAGGGAAGTATGTATTGACAGCAGAGAGTAGTATACACGATAGCTTGCACACCATTGAGGCGTGTGTGTTTTCTGCTTTGTCCCTGACGGATATTAACATATACACTACAATATGAATACTAATTGTATTAGAACATACCAAAATCATCCCTCCCCTAAAATAAGTGTAAAATTGAACAAAAAAATGTTTCTTTTCGTTTTCAGATTGTATTAGTTGCTATATGCCAAGACGAACAATTTAAGTGGCGGAAAATACCGTAAAGAAATTTCAAAATTATAAATATTAGTACTTGTAACATTATCCTATTGACTAACCTATACAACAGAACAATACACTTTGAGTAGGCCTTTGCTTGCCATTTTATATTAAATTTCTATCTTGACAATAGGAGACAAATTTATGTCCTTGAAAAGACATTCGTTACTTTAATAGGATGATATAGCGATGATCGAAGTAAATTTTGAATGAAGCGCGTCTTTCTAAAAACGTGTGCACGGTCAGCTTTCACAACTCTATTAAATTACAAAAAGAAGCATTCGATACTTATAATTACATTTCTTTTTGCTAAGATCGTGAAAACTCGATTTCAATCATTTTTTTTCTTTTATTTTACCTGTGTACTTTGTAGTGAAAGTTCGTGTCATCATGAATGTTACATTTTATTTTGAGATGAGGGCTAATTTTAGAATGACGCGAGATTGCTGTAAGCAAATCAAAGTAACATTTTATAATCAACATACAAGTAATGTAATTATCAGTCTTTGAAATTATAACTTTCAGTCAGGAATAATTGGGAAAAGGTCTCCCGATAACGTGTCATCTAAAACAAAACTAGGGTTGCCCTAATCTTAGTCAATATTAATATTACGAAGTGATTCTCTACATTTCATACACGGTTACCTTTCTATGCTGGTAGCTAATATATATAAAAAAAGGATGTTGTATGATTGCCAATGAGACAACTGTCAACAAGAGACCAAAATGACACAGACATTAACAACTATAGGTCACTGTACGGCCTTCAACAATGAGCAAAGCCCATACCGCATAGTCATCTAAAAAAGGACCCGCAATGACAATGTAAAGCAATTCATACGAGAAAACTAACGGCCTAATTTATGTTAAAAAAGATAACGAAAAACAAATGTGTAACACATAAACAAACGACAACCACTGTATTACAGGCTCCTGACTTAGGACAGGTACCTACAAAATAATGTGGCGACTTTAAAAGCTAGTTTTGTCTTTACCAGCATTATCGTCTATACAACAATATCTCGCGTTCCTTGTATTTCATCTACGGATATGTCTGTTATATGTTCCTTTGTTTATCAGCAAACGTTAACCTACTTTGACATCATATTCAATAAGATAAAAAAAAACAACGTTGAATTTAAAATAAATAATTGACCAAATCTGTGTTACGTAATTCTTAATAAAGGCAACAATAAATATTTTTACTACCTCTATGCTATTAATTGAATACGTAGGTTCTTTCCTTCATTTTCGGTCGTTAGGATCTCATCCATTTTTTTTTTGTTTACAACTCATTTATTTTTGTTTTCTCTCTGTGTTACGTTATTCTTAATTGAGCGTACAATAACATGTTTATTGACTAGCTCCGTGTAAATTGTATAATAAATTCCCTCTTGCATGCTCGGTCGTCCGAACACATCCATTTTATTTCGCTAGCACGTCCTTAATTTAAATAATAAATTTAATTTTGGAGTTTGGATTTACCTGTAGAAAACTTATTTCAAACGGGATAACACATTCTCATTTTTATGGTAATGGTGTCTACTGAGCCCAGAAATTTAGAAATGATCCTGGTAAACTTATTGATTCTAATTCTAAAAGGTTTTCAATTGAACACTGTGATTCGATCATTGAATAGTGTTTTTAATGGTATTAAGATAGATTTTGTTTATATTTGTTATCAGTTAATTAAAAGCTAACTAAATATAATTGTTATATACATATACACTTTCATGGATCTACACTCTGTCGATACCTGTATCTTGGCATTGCACAAGGTCATGTTTTTCTCTGGCTGTTTATGACGTCTTTTGAAAAATTTAAAGTAACTGTTATAACAGTTGATTTGTAATGAGGACAATATCAATCATAAATCATTTAAACACAGAGAGAAGTAATGTCAGATACCAATATTGAAAATGTGGTGTAGACCTTTCTAAGAGTAGTCATAAACTCTGCATTTTGAGTAAAAAAAACAACATAGGTTTGATATTTTAAAAGGGGAAATAAAAGCATTGACGGATGGATTTAAAAAGAATTGATATGGATTCAGCTATACCAAATCCCAATATTTAACGTATAGTGTATAACTTACGTAGTCCTTCCACCTGCATTGTTTGGTCCAGGAGACCCGATGTCAGTGTGTTTAATTTGCATCATATAAGGATCAAAATGTTGTACAAGGAAACTTTTAAAATAAGTGATGGTAAGGGGTTGGTAACCCCAAGCCCCGATTTGTATTCTATGAGATGTAGATCTTCTTTTATTTTTCCCACCTGGACCTTTTTGTCGATAAAACGTTATAGCTTACCTTTCATATGCACGTAGTCCGATTACCCGTCCTGCCATTTGGGATATTTTAGATTTAAATTTAGGCCATAGGAAGGAGGTGTGCTTTTTATTTATACCTCGATATTGGATCTGTAATGAGATTTATCTTAGATTTTCCGCGTGTCTTTTGGTCAAGAACACATTAGGCCTGTAGTATAGACTTGACAGTTCAACTGCACAAAAACAAAGCACCAGTTTTTAAAATATATACTCGTAACCCTGACCATAAATCATTACAAACAATAGTCCAGTACGAAAGAACAATTGACCTGATAGGATAATGATTAAATAAAAAAAAATAGATAAAGAAATGACTCCAACATGAAAAGTTTAAAGTAAGGAAGATTGTATATATACACATGATCTGAATAAAAAAGGACTCGTAGGAAATGTCGTATCACAGAAATTACAGAAGTGAATGGAAAATTTTGAAATAGTAAAATGTTAATTATTAGAAATAGAAAAAAAATGAATTCAATAAAGTATCAGCTTACAATTTACTACAAAAAAAAAAAAACTGTATTAGTGGAATCTTGTGTCAAAAGTAACGGTTTACATTAGAACCTGCATTTTGATCAGTAAATAGTATCAGTGTTGGTTTAAAAACTGTAAAGAAAATTAAAAAATAAAACATAATTAAGAGGGTGGATCGACAGAACCATAACAAATACAATGGTGTTTTGATGTTGAAACAAACAAAAAAACGTTGAAAGCTTTTCCTATGAATCAACTGCCTAAAAAATAAAGATATAGCGAAAGCTCATGCAACTGAACCAATTTAACCTAAAACTGACGTAACACTTGCGAAATGTATAGACATTTATAGAACTTTGATGGATAATTAAACACAAGGACCATCAATCCCAAAGTCTAGATGGATAGAGACATTTCAGAATACCACTTGTTTAAAAGAAAACCCAGGAAATTATAAATGGAGGTACAACGAAAAATTGGCAAAAGTATATATGATTTTAAATTGTATGTTTGAACAGATGGTTGGTGATAAGAAGGAAGAAAAAAATTACTTTCATTGGCGATCAACTTTAAAAAATTACAATAAATTCGGAGAGAAATAAAAACGATGACTGATGAGATTATGATAAAATTTGATATCGACAATAATTGTTCAATTGTTTTTGCATCTCAATATTTGGTCTTACCTAAGTGGCTGGTAGACAAGAAAGTCATCACTGATGTGAGGAATCAGGACGTGCAATGTTTTATGCGGGCGGTTTTGGTGTCAATTCATTAAGAATGGGTAGAACATTAAAGTGATGACCAGTACCGTCGATGGGTAGAAGGGTTGTACGTTTGAAGAGATTGATTTCAGAGTAAATCTAAAAAAACAATGACAAGTTTGAAAAAACAATTCAAACATATCAACCAGCGTTTATGGTTTAGAAAAGAAAAGATCAACCTACTCAGGATATCTGACACTAACAAAAGAGAACTGAAAGAGACCTTATTGGCGATTGAGATGGAAGGATTGACGTAAAACTATTGTTTTGGTTTCTATCGCTACTCTTCTAATCACACCCAAAGAAAGTAGACAATATCCCCGAAAAAAGAGAAGAGAAAACAAGATAACTGCCATGTTACGATGCTAGATCAAGAAGCCTACAAAGATTTAAAACAAAATAAAACAATTTATGGAGTGCTTTACTGATGACATGAAGTCGTTAACATTGTCATGGATTGTATTGAAAGCAATACAATTCAAAAACAAACCAAGGAACAGAATAAAATCCCAGCTAAAGAAATCATAAATCGCTGGTCCCGAATGGATAAATGCAAACCCTACCAGAAGCACACATCGTCCGAAATTTTCTATAGCATTTAGTGCTATGAACTAATTTGCTCTACAACATGTTCACTGCAGAACGAAAGGGACGATATGAACAAGATCTTTGTAATAACTTGAAAATATACCAGAAAAAAAATTATTCAATGTTCAAGAAGATGTCGGAGAGTTTGAAAAGTGTAACAATAGGAAACGATTTAACGGATCTATTGAAACAATAGGCGATGACACAGTAAGACATAATTGTCAATATACCGGGGACTCATGGTGCAGTGCACAAATGAATCTTATAAAACAAGATACCCAAATTAATGCAGGTGACTACTATAAACAGGCCGGTACGACATACATTGCCATCATAACAACCATGGGAGTGAGTGGAACACAGATTACTTGTTGACACTCGAAAGTATGAGAAAATTGTGAATCATTTGGCTGATTTTCAGTTTACAAATGGAAGGAATTAAAGCAGAAAAAGTACCAAACAAAATAAATGCGCGACTAACAAGCACTACCTTTTGAATCTTTCACCTCTCTTTTTATTTAGTGCTATTGGTCGCCTGGATACCTTTCCTGATCAGTTTGCAACACATGTGGAAGGTCATAAGTAAGAAATTAATAAAAATCCTCCTCATACATGATATTAATAAGTTCATCATCATGATCTACAATCTACGAGATGAATCTCTGTATTGTGTCTACAACTTTGTAGTGTTTCTGTCCAATCGATAATGCCTGCCTATTTTCGTCTGCTGAAAAAGATTTCTTGTTTTGTGTTGTACTATGTTGATGGGATCATTAGCTCAGAATCGTTTTCATTGAATCATAGCCTGAGTTCAGATATTATTTGAAGTCGCTGTAAGCAATCTCATTCGTGATCACAATTTGTTATACCTTTAACTCTCCTGATTGCATACCTAAATGTTTTCATGGCATAACGTCTTAGACCGACACATGATACCATTGGTTTCCAGCATTCTCGATCGTGAAACAGATACGAGTTCTTGTTTACCCTAGTCTTGACTTGGAGTGTATGATATGGTCAGTCGGGTATTTGTACATTTCGTATAATTGATATACATTTTTTTCTAAATACATTTGTAAGTGTGTGTAATTTGAATATAGAAAACAGGACTTTCAGTGTGAATTGCGTATGTAGCAGATCGTGTCTCGCGGTTCTTATTGGGGTTAATCTTTTATAAAGTCAGTTATCCATGCTTTCTTTCGAATAGACCAATATCGCAAAACCTATGACGATTGGTTTCTCAAATTTCAACTTGTTTCATGTCCTGTGGATTTCAGCCAAAACATCGTTAAATATATTCTGTTTCGTAAAATTAAGGTTAATTGCTTGTTTTCAAGTTATACTTGTTATTACTTTAGACTTGGCTTGGAGTTTGATTTGTGTTCATGTCAGGTTTCAGGCCATGGTTTTATATGATAGCTTTGTGTATATTCATAAGTTTCAACTTCTGAGTCGGATACCTCTTTAAGTTCACGTATATACAGTACTTAGTTATGTACCACATTTGCTGAAATAGCTTGAACAATTTATGTTGAATGTATATACATTAATTGGTTCATTAATATTTATCATCTGGCCTATAACGTCGGGTGACTATTCCTTGTGTCAGTCTCATACATGTAGTCTTCGCAAAGTGTTTGTCTATTTCGTCATGCTTGTATCTTGAAATCAGAGATTTACCGCAGTCTAATATCCTCAAAAACGGCTCCACTAAAGCAACAACTTATATTTTCACCTTTAACGTCCTGGCTTGGTAATGGCGCATTAAATTTAATATTGGTGTTTACTTCAACTATCTTTTGACCAATCGGGCCTTAAGTTGACAATCATCCACTGGCAGATGATTCACATTGTACACATCTGTCTTCTATTTCTCTTATGTGTATACTATTATGTCTGCCACTTTCCGGATTCAATTATATTGAAATTTCGGATAGACGGAACTTTCTCTAAGCACTTTCTGTGTGTTCGGAAATACGACAGTGGAGTAATTAGGTCTTTCCACCTTTCCATGGAAAGACCTATTGATTTTGTTCTGATTATTATTATTTTTCTTCTTCCGCATAAATTTTTTTCTTGCGTAGTTTTGTTGTTTCAAAAGATGTGGCTTAAATATTTGGAATATGATATCGTATAGTTTATACGCTTTAAATATTGACAACTGCTTAACAAAATACTTTACCTTGTTAGAGTTATCTCCCCAAATAATGTTTTTCTTGTGGCCACTACTCCTTCACAACCGTAAAAGATGACGAAAAATTTATTTTACCAAATTGCTCGTTTCATCTTCAGTATTAGGATTTTAATTTTAACCGAGCTATCCGGAGACTCCATATGAGAGTTATTTCCCCTTATGTATTTGATATAAGTGATTTGCATTTCTAACTGGTAAACCATAAGTGATAAAGACCAAGGGTCTTTTGATTTGACATCCTTGGTCCAAAAAAAATAAAAATTAGGTCAAGGTCAAAGGTCAAGGTCATATTTTAAAAATAGATTTTGGCTTATTTTGGCTTATTTTCAAACACTGTATAACATATCGACAAATTAATTTTACTAGATTGTTAATTGCGACATGTCGTTACTTGTATATTTTGGATGAATGTTTACGTAGACAATTAATGGGAATTTTCACCCATCCCTTATTTAGAATTATGCGTAAAGTGATATTACTCATTAACCAAACATATCAAAGACTTAGGGTCTTTTGATTTAAGGTCCTTGGTTTTTGATTTTAAATATATTTTTCCCCAAATTATAAGGAAAGATATATTTCTAATATCGTAGCTTTTTTTACCTAGATTAATTGAATTCTTAAATTTGACAGCAATACACTACACTAAATAACAACCTGGGATTCAGTCAAATTAATGCATCACCAAGGTTACTAAGCTGTATAGTTTGATGAAAATCCAAGTTGATTTAAAGAATTATTAAAAAAAAATTACTATCTGAATATAGTCCAAACTACAAATTCTAGTTCTTTTTACCTAGATTAATTTATTTTTAAATTTGAAAGCAATACATCAAACTTATAACAACCTGTGATTCAATAAAATGAATATATCACTAAATTAGCTGTATAGTTTGATGAAAATCCAAGTTGATTTGAAAAAATTATTAAAAAATTTAAAGTGTACTATCTGAATTTTGTCCATATTTGCAAATCCTAGCTTTTTTACGTAGATTAATTTAAATCTTAAATTTGATAGCAATACACCAAACTAAATAATGACTGGGGATTCAGTAAGCTTAGTATATATCTAAGATAGCTGCTTAGTTTGATGAAAATCCAAGTTGATTTGAAAAAACTATTAAAAAAATTAAAGTGTACTATCTCTATTTTGTCCGAAATTGCAAATCCTAGCTTTTTTACCTAGATTAATTTAATTTTTAAATTTGACAGCGATACACCAAACAACATAATGACCAGAGATTAAGTAAGTTTCATATGTATCTAAGACAGTTGCATAAATCCAAGTTGATTTGAAAAAGTTATTTAAAATTTGAATTGTACTATCTCTATTTTGACAAAAAAAAAATAAAAAAAATGTACTATCTCTATTTTGACAAAATGTCCTGTACCAAGTCAGCAATATGGCCATTGTTATATTATAGTTCGTTTCTGTGTGTGTTACAATTTAACGTTATGTTTCGGTTGTGTCGTTTGTTTTACTCTTTTTTTTAGTGTGAATTCACATTACTATAAGACGTGTCACGGTACTTATCTATCCCAAATTCATGTATTTGATTTTGATGTTATATTTGTATAAGATGCCTGTCTGAATTTAATTATTTTTATTTTTATGTTTATACTGTAATAATCCAAAAAGTTATGTTTGATTATAGGCGAATTTATTATATCTATAATACTTAATGGTATATGGACTCTTTTATACTTTTTTACACTCTAGCTCTTTATATTACACCTATAGTTTGCACTGAATGATTTTTTTAGCATATGTTATACCATGTATTTTAAAGATAATAATTTATTGGAATATTTAATTGAACTAATAAAATGTTGAAATCAATGATGAGGACCAAGTAATGACGAGATGTATGTTAGGTCGTTTGAAGTTGTTACAGTTGATGAAATAGTTTATAAATAATATATTTGCATTATCACTTAATGAAAATTTTCATCTTATATTTCATCATATATTATATATACCTCGTACATGATTTATTTTAAAGATACTTAAAACTGGAATATTTAATTTAACTGATAAATTATTAATTAATTAATGTTGAAATCAATGATGAGGACCAAGAAATGACGACATGTATGTGTTGTCGTTTGAAGTTGTTACAGTCGATAAAATAGTTTGTATATAATATATCATGACGGCACGTTTTATATTTCGACCAAAATGTAGTTAGTACACCATGACAAACATTTTGATATATATGTAATAATTCCTTGAACGGAAACAAATTATCTAGACATACAGGAATATATTGATTTGGAAGTATTCAAAAAGTCTCTGTATTAACAAATTGCAAGCTAACATTACTTTATTAAAAAATGTGGGTTATTATAAAAACCAAATGTTTCATGAATAAATGAGTCGTAGTGCTTCTGGGAATATCAGATCATTTAACATGATGATTTGCAAAAGAACATACGACATATCTGTTAGAGATCTCGTCAATCAAATAGAAAAGTTTGTTTGAATCATTAATAGTTTAATAAAACCAATTTTCAAATTGTGAAAATTTTTAACAAAGCATCTGCTTTGTCGTTTTGAACTTCAAGTTAAGGTGTTTTCAAACCGTGTTGTCCGGCGTAAACATGTCGCACCGTTACTTGAGAACGACTTGTCCAAATTTCATGAAACTTATTATAGTTGTTTCTTATGATGGTCATATGATCTGTATACTTTTTGGTGAAAATAAGATTAAAACTTTTTGAGGTACGGCACTTTGTAACTAAAACAGGGGTGTGTTTTTTCACATGTCGCACCGTATATGAAAACCGATTTTTGATTATTGCTTAAAACTTTACACAATTCTTAGTTATATTAATCTAAAGATCTGTATACTTTTTGGTGATGATTCAAAATGTCATTTTTGAGTTATTGAGTATTTTGTAAAAAAGGGGGAGGGTTTTTACATGTCGCGCCGTATCTCAACTACAATTTATGATTATTGCTTATAACTTTACACACGTCTTTGGTATATTAATCTAAACATCTTTACTTTTTGGTGATGATTCAAAATTTTATTTTTCAGTTATTTAGTATTTTGTAAAAAAAGGGGGAAGGTTTTTTTAAATGTCGCGCCGTATCTCAAAAACGATTTATGATTATTGCTTAAAACTTTACACACTTCTTTGTTATATTAATCTAAAGGTCTGTATACTTTTTGGTTTTTGAAGAAAAAAAAGAGGGGGGTTTCATATGTCCCTCCGTATCTCAAAAACAATATATGGTTATTGCTTAAAACTTTCTCAGGAACTATTTGTGATTATTGCATACATCTTTCACACAAGACGACGGGCGTATCATGCGCTCATGGCGCAGCTGTTTATTAATTAGGTCTTTCCACTTTTCTATGGAAAGACCTGTTGGTTTTCTTCTTATTTTTATTTTCTTCCGCCAAATTTTTTTCTTTGCTGATTTTTTGTTTCGCAAGATGTTGCTTAGATATTTGGAATATGAGATCCATATCAGAATTATTTCTCCTTTTGTATTTGATAATTTGAAATGTACTTTTAACTGGAAAACCATAAGTGATAGAGGCCTAGGGTCTTTAGATTTGAGGTTCTTGGTAAAAAAAAATGAAAATGAGGTCTAGGTCAAAGGTGAAGGTCATGTTCAAAATTTAGATTTCTGCTTGTTATCTCTTATTATCAGAAATCATATAAGATATTAACAAGATATTTTCACACAATTGTTAGTTGCGACATCTCGTAACACATAAATTTTAGATGTAAGGGTACTTAGACATTTAATACAAGTTTCCGCCCCCCCCCCCCCTTTATATCTAATATTAGTCGTATGGAAATATAACTTAATAACAATATAAAGTAGATGCCTAGAGTCTTTTGATTATAGGTCCTTGGTTTATGACCTTGAAACTGAGCTCAAGGTCCCAAGAATAGATTACCTTAGTCGTATTTGGTACAACATTTTGGAATTTTGGGTTCTCAATGCTCTTCAACTAACTTGTTTGGCTTTATAACTATTTTGATCTGAGCGCCGCTGATGAGTCTTATGTAGACGAAACGCGAGTCTGGCGTATTAAATTATAATCCCGGTACCTTTGATAACTACGTACACTGCGAATAGATGGAACCTTCAACATGCATGCATTACTATTTACTTGTTCAAGGAACTGCTGTGTTATTTGAGTAAGAATCACCTGGATTGTATGGCAGTGCAAAGTTTTTACAAACTTTATAGATATGAATATATATATAAAGATATATATATATATATATATATATATGTGTTGATATATGAGCATACAACTACAAAACACCTCACTTTTTCACGTCTGTGAAGAGTAGAAAGAAATAGCGTATAAGTTAAATAAGTGGAAAAAGTATATTTAATATTTTACTTCCCAAAACTTAAGTTATGATGTAGGAATCGAAAAGTGGACGAAAAAATTTTAAAAAAATACACAAATCAGATAGGTCAAGTTTAGGAATAAATTATCGTATGAACCATAGGAAATATAGAGTGGTATCTTAATTAAGATTCTTCCATTGGAACTGACACACACTGGAACTGGTGATTTAAAAACTGATAGACATATATGTATTGTGATTGTTATGACAATTGTGAGTTGTGTCTATGTAATCCCCGGTATGTTGACAGTTATCTGTCACTTTGTCATCTCCTAATTGATTTCGACATCTCCGTTACACTATTGCTTGCTCACACGCTCCTTGAGTCTCTTTCGACATCTCCTTTGATATAAGTATTTTTTAAATCTTCTTTCAGTTTATGCATATGAATCGCAGCCATATCATCCCTCTTTTCCCTAAATTGTACATGTTGAATAACAAACTGATATACATGTATAGTGAAGACCCTGTCGTCACATTAATTAATGGAATAATTGGAAAAAGGACGATGTTTGTTTCGATGGGGTTTGGTGTCTGGTTTGCAGCATTGGCACCAGCAGCTTTTTTTTTCAGATTGTTTACAAAGTCTTGAATTGTTTTTTTTCTCTGCCAAAAGAGGGGCGAAAGGTACCAAACGCACATTCACACTCATAGATCGAACATAAACTGGCAATGCCATTAAAAAAGTGGATAAAAAAGAGAAAAAGACAAAAGACAAATAATATTACTTAAGACACAGCATAGAAAACCCAAGACTAAGCAATCCTCACAATGTTTTCCACTTTTTGTACAATTGAAGCCAGTGATTAAGCCTGAACATATTATTAATTCAACCATGAGGTAAAAACGCCAAATTTTCTAATATATATTCGTTATCTATAAATTCGATTATATCACAAGCATATGCTTCAAAGGATGTCAAAACGACAAATTTTACTTCTTCTATAAAGGGCTGCTAATATAACAAAATGGCATTTATCTCGAACCTTTTAAATTTTCCGCATTTATGACATAGCATATGCAGAAGCTGCCTTGACCTTTTCACATTCATCGACCCTCATATTGCTTATCTTACTACAGCATATAACAGAACTATTTTCTACACTGAAATACACCTGATTATTGCTATATTTTTACTTTCTTTGAAATTAGCGGAAATTTTTGCGTTGCTTTACATCATCGAGGCTACAGTTTTTCAACCAATTGGGGAATGTTTAGTTTGGGCATACATATGATATACATCTATTTTAACAGCAGGTTTTGACATATTGAAATCGAAATTATAAAAAATAGAACTCTGTTAGTAGATACAAAACAGAAAATGATGAACACTTGATCATTTTTAGCAAAAGATAAATTGGATCGGGGGTCTGTGTATTCACATTATTTGTACAACTCTCCTTATTCTTGGGAAGCGTGTGCTTTACATACAAGCTTGCGTTGCTTTACATCGACGCCACACTTGTTCAATTAATCGGGGCATGTTTATTTAGGTTTGTGAATTTTATGGATCACCTCAGTAGTTCCACCAATCGTCGAATTGGGAATATCTATTTTTAAAGCAGTTTGGTGAACACTTAAATAGGAATTATAGAAAATTGTAATCTTGTTAGTAGATACAAAACAGAAAATGATGAACACCTTTAAAAAAAGATAAATTAGATCGGGGTTCTGTTATTTGTAAAACATTCCTTACTCGTGGTAAAATTGTATTTTCTGTGACCTAATCGGTTCGCGAAAATTAATATTTTTATATATAGTAAAGTAGAAAAAAACAATTCCTGCGCTGAAACATTGTTTATAATTTTTTAGGTTTCTTATTTTTGGAAAATAAGTATCTGGCTATAGAATAAATATTGTGTATTTACAAAGTCGGACAGATAAGTTAAAAAAAATCATGATCAACCTAGGCGAACGCGAGGTTTAAGAAACATCATAGGTGTGATCAGGTGACTTGCATTTATTAAGTGTTTGGTTTAGAGTAAAACAAAATAATTAAATGCATGACCATTGTCTTATTTGGATTATCCTGATAATGTGTAGACTATTGTTTAGGAAAATGGAAGATAATAATGATAGATTAAACCATATATTAACTTGTCTTTCCAAAGCTACATTCAAAAAATTTGGTTTTAATAAAAAAAAAAAAAAAAAAAAAAATAGGGATGAACTACATGTAAAAAGTACTGTGGGAACGTGTTTACAAGAATCGTAGGTAAGGGTCAATCTCTCCGTCATCGGAGCGGATTCAATACGCTTAGCATAACAGCACGCTTAACTTCCTTCACACGGACAACGTACGATGCGTGACAGATTTTGTTCAAAGCAAACACAGTTTTTTGAGCACACAGATTTATAATTGCAGGTACAAAGTAAATCTTTTAGGTTATCAGATGACATTTTTCTCTTTAAACATATAAGGGTTAATCCATGTGTGTCTTCCTAACCGGAGTCTAAAGGAGACTGCTTTGCTGGCTGTGCAATATTTGAAGAAGTCCAAATAGTGGTCTGAAGTGAAGCTCACAGGTCATTTTGGAGAATAGTTGATTCGCACGGGGGCAGTTCGGCTAAGCTAGCAACTTTTTGTTTAGCTTTCTTTACACGGAATTTAATTGAATCACTGTGGTCAAATTTAGCTTTCTGTTTTCTGGTCATAGAGCCTTGCAACACATGTCCGGCTGACATCAACAGATTTGTCAATGCGACCGCTTGAAAGATGGTCAAAAACAACAAAGTCTCGAATATTGTCCATTCAAATTTTTTTTCCACGATCCCTTACAATGTGAAGTGGGATCACAACCCGTCAAAGCATGAACAGCAGGTAAAACTTACCCATGACAGGGTTCAGCACGATTCATGTACAGGAAGGAATCTACCACCATCTTTATTGCTGGTAATTGTTTCTGTTTGAAACAACAGTTCCTGGTGTTTTCCATAGATGGAAAGAAATGCACACTAAGAAACATAATATCTGTATCTGGAGACTTTATAATAATTTGACCCTTCTTTATTTGTAGGGCTTGTTTATTTGTGTTGACGTTCAAGAATTCCTTCCAGTCTGTTATGGATCTTTTAACTGACATAACTATTGGCACGAATTTACTCCAGTTCGTCGGTCTCTTTCTGCATATTCTATTGAATGTTTGATGTCGTATATATCAAAGACTGTAGCAGCATTGGTAAGGCATGATTTCTGACTTTGAATGACACGTAGAGCAAGTCACCGAATTTTCTCAATGTCTTAACATGCAATGACTGGACTAAGGCCATTCCGTCCCTGATAAGTACGGTAGAAGATCGATCGTATGGTGCCAACTGATGCTTAGTTGCAGCTTCTGATTCTATTTGATGGCTAAGATCAGACTCACATGTTTGTCGTATAGTGCCGTTCTTCGTTGAAAAGAGAGGTACATGTAGGAGCAAGTCCGATTGGGAGGTATAGAACCTTGTTATATCTTCACGACACCCCGAAAGAACTAGAACACGACTGACTACTAATTTCTGACTTCTAGGTACACTAAGAATTTTTCCTGACCTACAGTTGATTTTAGACTTTTTCGTTAAGTCTTCAAAGGTTTCAATTTTCGATCTAGGTATTTGACCATAGAAGTAACTGTTGTTACCTTGTGCTGCCAACGCACCATTGACAAACGATTTTACCATTTTCATATCATCATCAAATGCTTTTGACAGTAATGATTCAATTTCCTTAGGCGCATGCATGCCAGTTGAGATGTTAATGAGTGCTTTAGGGTGAGGTTTAAAAACAAAAGGATTTGTAATTCGGTGCTAAACATGTTCTATAACAAGTTTTCCAGCTCTTTGTCTCGCCATTATGCTGTTGGGCCAGTGTTAGCATGATTGAGAGGGTTCTTCGGGAGCAAAAACATCCAGATCAGGATCTCATTATTTCACTTAACTCTGCGAGCACGTGACGGATGAGGAACCAGCGAATGAATGCAGACTTTTGTCTTGAAATCCCAGCTATACCACCCCGGCCTTTTTAATCATGTCACCATGTCGCTCCATGCCCCATTAAATTTGACTGGCTTCTGGCGAATGGCAAACTGTCCAGATGAAAATATCGGTTGTATATCAGATATTAAGTTAAGTATATCTAAAATATATACAGGTAACCATCTCGAACTTACTCTGTTTGCAACAAACATGTATGGTAATATTAAAGCAATCGCGGTAAAATGCATATCCCCGAACTCTGTCGTTCCGCCCTGACGTTCTGAATCATGATTTCTACAGGGCGTAAACACATATCCCAATACTTGAATGTTGGTGATGACTAGTTTAAATATACTTTATTGTTCAAAAAAGACAAATAGATTAGACACAAGTTTTTCAACTAAGTAACGTCTTCTCGCGTGTAAACCCAATACTTGAATGTTTGCGACGATTGACATCCCAACTGTCTGAAGTCTTCAAGACTTCAGAATACCGACAACCAGAGCTTCGTTTACAGATTTGTAATTGTCCGGTCACGTTTGAAACGTTTTGAACGTTTCAGACTACCTCAGACAGTAATGACAATAATTTATCATGAAACGAAGTCATTAAATCATTGTCTCTGCACCAGTTAAAGAATGCAGAAAAACACAAAGCAACCAATGCCCCATACACAACATTCATTGCTATTACAACACGGTTGAACTGTTTCCCACACATCATAAAATTTTATGATCAACGGGCCCTGCTGCATAAACAGAAGAGTCAAATAATTAATCCTACAGACCACCATCCCCCTAAAGTTTCCCAATAGACGCCATGTTGCACGAAAGAGTATGCAAGCCACATAAACAAAGAATGTGCGATTTAAATGTTTCTCACATTGCCTATTCCAACTGTTCCGCAATTGCGTACAGCTGTCAGTCGAATGTTTGAATTGAATAGCTGATTGACTTTGTCATATCTTAAACGTTAACAACGTTTCATAGTCGTATAAATTGTTGACATATCACTTGTTTTGCGTGTACTATCGGAGCATAAGACACCGGTCCACAGAAAATTCAGGTCTGAGTTCAGAAAGAGTGTTAATATATCCGGTCTAAAATGGAATAACTTGGTGGTCAAACTTTTCTTACTGAACAGGAATGTTTCTAATATCTCTTGACTTAGAACGCAAAAAAAACCCAATGAATCTCAGATGTGTTTCCGATTTTTTCAGCACATTTCGAAATGCTGTTGAAAGTATTCGGAACACGAACAGGAACTCTTCTTATCTTTGATTTAATAAAAGGTAGAACAACCGTCAAAGATAATCATGCACTGTCAGTCAACTGAAACGTTCTGACTGGACCTCTTTTTACCTTAATCTGACGCAAATCCGAAACAATTGTGGACTTACAAACCTGAAAGACGGCTCGTGCCATCGAATGAAACGTGTCCTTACAATCAATTGTCTTCGTGTTGAGATCTATATTGTCGGCACCTTCTTGTATCAAGCACCCCTTTGATGTTTTGAAACAATGCCGTCATGAATATAAGTACCGTCTTAAATAGGTCAACCTCATGCATGGCAAAGGTTGTCAGATATCGTCTTCCCTCTGCAGAGGAAGCACAAAAGTCATGCGAATACAAAGTTTCTATTAATGTTCGTGACCCATTCTCATGATATAACTGCACGGTCAGGCAAAATGGAATGGGATGAATGCTGATTTTGCTACAGAAACGATACATTCTGTAATAGCCATCTTTCTTTTCTTGTCATGCAGAACAATAATAACTTTTCAGGAGAGAAAATGGAAAGCTATTTGACACAATATCACAAAATCTATAATTTATGATTTCAATATCAATTCCCTGTTACAAGCAATTTTGTAAGCATTTCAATAATTTTATTACATATTTACGATTCTATGTTCACCCAAAACTATTGGCTGTTAAAATTAAAAGCGGGGGCACGCTGTTTGGTATATTTACATCGATTACTATTGTCTTAAATTGATAAACAGGACTTGATACTTTTTTAAATCATCGAATAGTTCTCCGACTGCTTTATTATATATTTAAAACTGATGATATATTGGTTATATATCAATAAAAACATTTTGAGTACGTTTGAATCTTATGCAACTTTTGGGTTCATAGACATATCCTAAAACTGACTGCTAGCGTATTGGCTGCTAGCGAGTGGCTGCTCGCTTGAGCCTGGTTGTGATGAGTTGTTGTTGTAAAAACTACTGAACTCCACAGAAAACACATGGCAAAATCAAAAGTTCAAACAAATAAAAACAATTGTATACATTAGTATTCCTTCATGCAGAAAAACAATAATTACAGGTAGTGCTCCATAATTTATATATCAAGTAGAACCGTTTTTTTTTTATTAAGTTGTATCATCTATTTTCATGTTTTTGTCTCTTTTACATGCACCATATCTATGGTCTATATTCTATTTTCATATGTTTCTCTTTGACATATTCCATTTCTATTGTCTATATTCTATTTTCATATTTTTGACTCTTTGACACACCCCATTTCTATTGTCTATATTCTATTTTCATATGTCTCTTTGACATATCCCATTTCTATTGTCTATATTCTATTTTCATATGTTTGTCTCTTTGACATATCTCATTTCTATTGTCTATATTCTGTTTTCATATTTTTTGTCTCTTTGGCATACCCCATTTTTATTGTCTATAATCTATTTTCTATGTTTGCCTCTTTGACATACCTTAATTCTATTGTCTATATTCTATTTTAATATGTTTGTCTCTATGACATATCACATTTCTATTGTCTATATTTTATTTGCAAATGTTTGTCTCTGTGACATACACCATTTCTATTGTCTATTTCTATTTTCCTCTGATGTATGTGATATTTCTATTGTCTATATTCTATTTCCCTCTGATGTATGTGTAATTTCTATTGCTATATCACCATACACAGATATTAATGGTCTACACTGCTAGCTGTTACAGGTGCTAGTGTATGCAGCTGCTTTTATGGCTTGCTGTTTGGTGTGAGCAAATGCTCTGTTTTAAAGACCGTACTTTGACCTATAATGCTTTACCTTTACAAATTGTGATTTGGATGGAGAGATGTCTCATTGGCACTAATACCACATCTTCTTATGTCATATGATTAAGAAAGACAACTAGATTGACTTTTGAGTTCAATATTGTATTAATCTAAAATGAATGTTCTTTGCTGTTTCTTTACTGTTCAGTTCCTGCAAGTAAAAATAAAAGAACAGAGTTTTAATGTCCATTGAGTTGCATATACTTTATCTATCAAGGGGCAATAACTAAAAACGGCACTTGAAAAAAATTATAAATAAAAAGTGTGCTTGGAAAAAAAGTTCTTTTTCTCAACACACCTTCAAGGGCATACTATTAATAGCATACTATATGTTTGATAAAAACAATTGTACTGTTGAGAGCACTTATGAGGCAATTTTCCACTATTTTAAATTTAATATTTTCAAGGGGCATAACTCTTTTGAAAATAGTCAATTGGTCAAAATTAGTGAACTTGACCAAGACATTGCTGATATTTAAGTATAGCATAAGTTTTAAAATAATCTGTCAGGAATGGTATATTGTACCTGCAAGACAAATATAAACACTTTACAATTATTCCATAAACATAATGAAGTTCAACTTTGCTTTTAGTATCGATAAAAGACCAAATCAAGAAAAAAAATAATATTGACCAATGAATGATTGACAAAGTTATTGATGTTCAAAAAAACTGTAACCACAGATTGAACCTCAATTTTGAAGACACTGTCGACAGCGACAGATCCAGCATAATCTAGGGTCTAGGACCACTGTTTTGCTTTTGAAAGCTCAACAAAAACAGAACATGTATATCTATGCAGTTATTAATACTTGTTAATGCTGTTGTGGTCCTACATCTTTTTGTATGTTCAATATGTTTGCATTACACAAAGTCACGCTTTCTTAGACTGCTTGAAATGAAAAATGTTTTGTTGTTACATTGAATCCATTGAAGGTGAACTGATAGATATTTTTGCATCTATTATTATTTTGCTATTTCTTTTTTAAGTAATTGTTAATTAGTCAACCCCTTTGTGGCTGATTTTGACATGGTTCTTATGTTGGGTGCCGTCTACCATACTGTATGTAGTTTTAATTTTTCAATGGTTTACATTTTGCATCCTTATACAAATGGAAGGTTACTTTATGGTATGGATTTTGATTATTGTTCATTCCTGTACAGTGACCGGTAAATGTTTTATCTTCGTCATGGTTTTTTAATTGATAGTTGTCACATTGAGAATCATACCACATCTCCTTATATCTATATTCTAGTTCTTAAAAAATACTTTACAGTTACAATAAAATTATATATATTTAAATAGATATATGTTTGAAAACTCATTCCAATAATGCAAAAAGATTAATTTATAGATTTGTCTTGCTTATATTAATGTCCAGTGGCAAATATTTTATGTATATTCAAGACGAGAACAACTTTTGAACATGTTAAAAATACATTTCATAATATAAGGTCTGTGATGCAAATCTTGAACTATTTGAGCTTCTCACATCTCATGCCTGTGCAGCAGAAGCAGAAGATACAGGTAAGGATTCCTTGATGCATACTTGACATCAGAAAGACAGAAAAATAAACAACAGTATACATTTACAATTACACTTGAAAAAGTTTTAAACAGATAACTTATTATTTAAATTAACTGCAATGCTTCATATGAACTTACTTTAATTTGATACCAGTTCTTTTTGCAGGACATCCACACTTACTGTCTAACATGTACATGTACACCAGTGATTCTAATGCTGCACTTTCTTTTCATTTGGAAACAAGCTAAAATTATAAATTTTAATTTAATCAAGAAGTCCAGACAAAAACTAGATGTAATAACAACTGATGCTCACTAATTTATACTTTTACTTTTGAGAGAATGGAAACAATATATAAACAAACAACAGAAACAGAGCAGTGTAACTTATAAATATATGTATATTATGAACTTCTGAAATAAAATTAACTATTCTGCAGTGTATCCAAAACTGTCTGAACGACAAAATGTCAGACAAAAAAATCATTCAGATAGACAGAACTTCTAAGCTTTTTTGGTTGAATATACAGTAGAAAAGTTCAAATTTCTTTTTCAGACCCTCAAACAGTTTGGCACAGACTGTATAGTGCTGTCTAAAGTTTAAAAAACTAGATGTGTCAAAGCGACACGAATGGCCCCGTCTCAAAAAGTTGAAAAATCTGCAATTTCAGTAAAACATGTGGACACAAACATGATGGTAGTCTCAAAATCTGGAGGTCTATAGGAAAAAAGTCCGTATAACTGTGATTTTCAACAATTTATCAAAGTCCATAGCCTGTAATTTCAGCAAAATTAGCCCAGCAGAACAAAACTTAAAACTTGATCTGTAACTCATCTTGGTTAACTCACATGCCAAAAATCATCCCAATATCCGAAAGAGTTTAGAAAAAAGTCTGTATAACTGTGATTTTCAAAGTCCATTAAGCCCGTTATTTCGTCCAAAATTAGCAGAGCACAACAAAACTTAAACTTGATCTGTAACTCATTATGGTTAATTCACATACCAAAATTGAGCCCAATATCTGAAGGCATTTAGAAAAAAACTCTGTATAATGGTTTGTTGCGGAATGACGGAATGACAGAATTACGAAATTACGGAATTTCGGAATTACGGACAAGGGCAAAACTATATGGCACCGACAACTTTGTTGCGTGGCCATAAAAATATTTAGGCATTAACTCCTGTTTATTAAATCTTGATTTGCTGTTTCATAGGCAAAATTGTTAAAATACAACATTTAGAGGCAATATTAGCTTATGAACATAACATGCTGTCATTTGTGTTATCCATCCATATTTCATGCATTTAATAAAAGAACAGTGTTTCAATGTACCTTGCCAATTGATGGATATATAAAATGTGCTGTCAAAAAGCAATAAGTACAAAAAATATGTATGTTCTTTTAAACTTTTTCATAAATTTAAATAATCTACAAGAAATGTAAACATGTGTGGTATGCAATTTTCCCAACAAAATATCTATTTCCAAGAGGCATAACTCCTGTAAACATATTCTATTGATCTTGTATTGCTTATCATTGTCAATGATTGTAAATAGCCTGTTAAGTTTCTCTTTATCTTCTTTAGCTTTTGCTTTAAAGACAAGAGGATATACAAAAAAAATCATTTTAGGGCAAATACTCCTAAAATGAGACACGGTCTACTTACATGTATCTTTGTAAAAATTGACTAAAAGATTGCAAAATTTATGAAATATTGACTATAAAGGGCAAAAATTCCTTAAGGGGTCAATTGAAAATTTTGGTCATGTTGACTTTTGTAGAACTTACTATGCTGAACATTATTGCTATTAACAGTTTGTCTCTATCTATTATAATATTCAAGACAATAACCAATTTCCTTAAAATTACCAATTCAGGGGCAGCAACCCAACAACAGGTTGTCAGAGGCGTCATCTTGGTTGATGGGCGAGGTCATCAGATACATTCAGATACAAGAACAAGAAATGAAGTGTTAATAGAGCTTCCAATGCTATTTTCTATAAAATTGACCCGTAGAAAAAATAATTTTTCACTGCTTACATGAAATTAAAACTTGTAACATGTAGAGAGTCCGACAACAACAAAATGTTATCCTTTTTTCATTACATACCTCTCTTCATTAAAAAAATCCATTGCCTACTGCTCTTTATATACACATAAAGTCATAAATCAATATGAAAATCTATGAATCCATTATATAATCTAGAAAGCAATGCCTCAAATAATTCCATTCTGTTGCTTAGCTTCTTCTTCTTGAAGAACATGTTGTACTTTAATTGAAAATGCTAAAAGAAATAATGTAAAATCAAATGCAGTAAAAATATTTGCCAAATTGCCGTAAATATTTTTATACATGTTATAATATGATAAAATTGGCTTATTTTTATCTTTTAAAACAAGACCAACAGATCTAGACTTGCCCTGAAAAAAAATTAACTACTAGTAGTATATAATGCCAATATTTTACATCTGTCAACAGTACATGGTCAAGGGGATAACTTAAATGACTTCTTGGTGAAAATAACATGCATTTTGTTTTATGCCAGATAATTTCATGAGTTGTCTACTCTTTGTTTCTAAAATTTCTTCATCTGTGGTAACAATATGTTAGTTATTTGTTGTTTTTGTTGGGCACTAGAAAATTTTTGAAACTATAGGTGTGCTGCTGCAGTAACTACATGTAAATACAGACGGAGGACATTTTAGCCCATTGATAGGACATTTGAAAAAAATGCGACGTTTTAGCACCAAAGAAGAACCAATTTTAGTGTCTGATTTTTACCCATTTTACCGAAAATCAAAATTGTCAAAGCCCAATTTAGCGAAATATTTTTAACCTATTATAGTATACTAAGTATAATAAATAAAAAAAACTTTAACAGACTCAAGACAGCACAATATAAAACATATGATGTCCATTAAAATACAGCACATAATGTTTAAAAGATTTAATCAAATGCTAAGAGTTCGTTCAAGCCTGGAATTTATATCCTAGAGAACGTATGTAATGGGCTCTGGATATACCGCCTGTACAGTACTATTGATTTGCATTGAAAACTGTTCTTTCTCTTGTCTAGATTGTGATGCAAATTTGTCTATACTTAATTTTTTGTACATGTTTTTGTTTGCAATTTTATAATAGTATCAAGAAAAACGTAAATAGCTGGGCGACAACTATAACATTGCTCATTATAATGGTCATGGAATGACTCTGGACCATTACTTGCTCTGGACCATTATTTGTTCCCTTTGTATTATACTGAACTTCTGTCCAAAGTTTTAATAGTAAGTATTTTTCAACCAGGTACGTTTTTATACGACGGCAAAAATTGAAAATTTTTTGGTCGTATATTGGTATCACATTGGCGTCAGCGTCGTCGTCCGAATGCTTTTGGTTTTCGCA
This sequence comes from Mytilus galloprovincialis, assembly GCA_037788925.1. Taxonomy (NCBI): domain Eukaryota; kingdom Metazoa; phylum Mollusca; class Bivalvia; order Mytilida; family Mytilidae; genus Mytilus; species Mytilus galloprovincialis. The sequence continues at coordinate 72,168,657 of CM075342.1, read as the reverse complement.
CTATAACTTTAGTATAAGCAAATAGAAATGTATGAAATTTAAACACAAGGTTTATGACCATAAAAGGAAAGTTGGGATGGATTTTGGGAGTTTTGGTCCCAACAGTTTAGGAATAAGGGGCCCAAAGGGTCCAAAATTAAACTTTGCTTGATTTCATCAAAAATTGAATAAATGGGTTCTTTGATATGCCGAATCTAACTGTGTATGTAGATTCTTAATTTTTGGTCCGGTTTTCAAATTGGTTGATTTACATTAAGGTCCAAACAGTCAGGGGACTTACTTAAACGAGTAATTTTCTAGATCACTGATTCAAGTAACATTATTTCCATAAAGGTTGAAAGTAAGAGTTGTCTTTCTTTAATAATCACCTATTTAAGTAGTACAAAAAAATCACTAGAAGAAGTGATTTGATTTTACTGTAGCTTTAAATATAGAATACTAATGATCCAGGGACTAATCATGTTTCTAAACTTATCAGAACCAACATCTGTGTTGTCTAAGTTAACCAGGTCATTGCAGGTGATGACCTTGTACTGAATCTAGGATAATGACATAAAAATCACTTGTTTAAGTATCATACCTCAATTTTCTTCCCAAAAATTACTTCTTTCAGTATCATTATTTTAATAACCCCCACTAATTTCAACACCCCCGAACAGTGAAATTTTTATTGCGAACAGTAGAATTTTATTACATAATCTGAAAGATGAAACCTTGAACTTTACAAGAAAAATACTCCCACCGCTGGGAAAAATCTGTTAAGAAAGTATCAGTTCATTATGTAAAGCCATTATTATAGCATTTTTTCAACTAAAATAGAATTTGCAGCTAAATGATAGCATCAAAGGCATAAACCTTGATACTTAAAAGAAGCAAAAAATTCATTTTTTTTTCAATTTTTCTTATGAAAAGATATTTTTTAAACCTATGTGTTTAAAATTTTGGTAAAACTACAAAATCACAATTTGTGACAAAACTTCGAATTTGATACTGAAATAAGTGATTTTACTCAAATAAGTGATTTAAAAGTCACTTATTTCAGTAAGTTTAGAATAAGTTTATTTAAAGGAGCGAGAAGTTTACATGGATCATTTCTAAATTTCCGGGCACGGTTAACAACATTTCCGTAAAAATGAGGATGTGCTATCCCGTTTGAAATAAGTTTTCTACAGGTACAACCAAACTTCAAAACCAAATCTTTATATCTATGGAAAAATTTAGTAAAGGTTTTAAGTCATTTATGGTAACGATATCCCTGATTTAATAATTTACCAGTAATACATAGGTTGCGTTCGTTAAAATCAAAAACGTCACAACAGACAGGGGCATAGCGAACAAGTTGTGAAATATAAACACCGTAAGATGGTGCCAAAGGAACATCACCATCTAAAAATGGAAAATTAACAATAGGGAACGAAAAATCGTCTCTTTTGTCGTAAATTTTAGTGTGGAGTTTCCCGTTTAAAACCGAAATATCTAAATCCAGGAAAGGACAGTTATTACCGAATAAATTTGATTTATTTAAAGTAAGTTCCTTTGGGTAAATTTCCGCAGTATGTTGAGAAAATTCTTGATTATTTAACGAAAATATATCATCAAGATAACGGTAAGTGTTGTTGAATTTATCAATTAAATGCAATTTCGACGGGTCTTTACTGAGTTTAGTCATGAACTGTGATTCGTAACAGTACAAAAACAAGTCTGCTATTAAAGGGGCACAATTAGTGCCCATGGGGATACCTACAACCTGGCGATAAACTTTATTGCCGAAACGTACATAAATGGTATCAAGGAGAAAATTAATAGCTTCAATCATCTCATCACACCTCCAGTAAGTATATCTAGCATATTTACCTTTCTCATTAGAGAAGAAGGCTTTAAATGAGTTGCAGCAAATATATCTACATTCAGCTTTACAAAACGACCATTTAATTAAATAGGAAAACTTTTGTTTAATAAGATAGTGTGGCAGTGTAGTGTAAAGAGTAGAAAAATCAAAACTATTAACAGAATCAAAAGGACCATCATAAGCACGTAATTTATCTAAAACATCCAAAGAATTTTTTACACTCCAAAAATGGTTTATACCACTATGTTCATATATTTTATTACAATAGTTTATGATAAGCTCTTTAATAGTAGTTAATGAACTAGTTAAGAGCACTGAAAGATTAGTTGTAGAATACTTACTAGAGGCCGAGATGAAACGATATTTAAATGTTTTTTTGTGTAGTTTAGGTAGCCAATACATAGTAGGGACCTTCAAATGTTCAGAAGAAGCCTTAAGCTTTGATGTGGTTGTGATATGCTTGTTTACTATATGACTCTCTGTGGAGCGGATGCACTTGAATGTAGATGAATTCTTAAGAACGTCCGTGTAGTATTTACGGCATACCACCACCACATTGTTTGCTGCTTTGTCGGCCGGTACAAACACAAACCGCTTTGAAAGTAATTGAAGTTTATTTCTTATTCTGGAAATAGGTGTATTATGTACTCTATTATTTACTTCTAAATTATTTTCAAAATGTGATATTCTCTTATCTACCAAATTCATACATTTATTTAAATAAGAATCAAGAGATTTTTTATCAGATTTTTCCCGTTTACACCATTTTTTACAAAACGAGGAAAGAGCATCTTTGGTGACTTGACGACACTCTTTCCAATCTATTCTATTATCACATATGCAACACGACGGGTGCCGCATGTGGAGCAGGATCTGCTTACCCTTCCGGAGCACCTGAGATCACCCCTAGTTTTTGGTGGGGTTCGTGTTGTTTATTCTTTAGTTTTCTATGTTGTGTCGTGTGTGCTGTTGTTTGTTTGTCTTTTTCATTTTTAGCCATGGCGTTGTCAGTTTGTTTTAGATTTATGAGTTTGACTGTCCCTTTGGTATCTTTCGTCCCTCTTTTAGATGGAGGACGATATTTTGGTCCTTTTTTCAAAACGTTTTTAACCTCTCTGTCCTGGACGATATTGAGGTCCCCTGTAATAACATGTTGTGTTTCCATCTATGCTAACACCAAATTATATTTGTTAGTTTATACTCAGTGGAGGTTTTATAAAATTGCGAGGTCGTCCACTTTAAATAATGATGTTCATAGAAGCATAGTGTTTCTTGTAAAACAGATTTATATTAATACATTGTCACACTCATCAACTTTGATTACTAAATATGGCGAACGGTTATTTGTTCTGATTGGACTTAAAAGCATTAAATGCTTCACTTTTCAATGTTGTTTTAGTAGCGATTGATTGTATTCATAATCTGGACATATACAGTTTAATTTAACAAGGGATCGAACATTTTGATCAAAATTCAGATCTATCTCAACTCGCTTGATCATATTTATGAGGATGACGAACTAAAACAAATATACAACACACGATGTTTAGGTATGATCATAGAGAGTGATTTGTAGGACTTGAACTAAGGTGTTTTGCGATAGATAGATTACAGAATTCGTTTTGCAACTCTCAAAATATAATTTTTAAAGCGAACGATATAGCTTTTTTTAAAAGTGTGCGCTTTGCCAATCTATACCATACATGTATGTCGTACAAAACAATAAAACATGTGTTCGCTCCAACTGCCAATAGAATTACCACTACTTCAAAACACCGCAATATATAAAAGCAACCAAATTTATATTAATAGCATTTTTATCCAAATTTGAAGTTTCTGATAAACCCATCACATACATTTTGTTAAGGGTTTGATGTTTTGGATGTTTACCAATTATGTTGATTTCTATATATACGTCTTGTATTGCTTTCTTCTCAAACCATGAAGACAGTCTCGATCTATCCAACATCTTTGAACGAGACTATCTAAACACCAGGTCACTACAAGTTTTAAGGGTACATTGAAATGCAACAGCAATGGCAGAAAGCATTATATCAACGTTTTAATACATCTGATAACTCAAACACCTGATATCTACAAAATGTACTCAGATTAAACAAAGATAATGTTTTCTTTGAGAATATTGGTATTCATACCTTTTGATTTACATGTTTTGATAGACGACTATCCTTCACTGCAAGGTTCTATAATTATGAAATGATATCAATTTATCTTCTTGTATTTTTTTAATGTTAAATCGTTAATTGGATTCAGACAACATGCACACATGATTAAGGTCAGATATTATACTGTCTAAATTTAATAGTTTCTTTCATGAACAAACTATTGGAGACAGCATATTCAAGGAGACATGTTCAGTTGTCTTAATATTCAATAACGAGTTAGATGGATTGCTGACAGGCGGGATAAAAAAATTATGTAGGACGACAATATTGTTATGCGATATGAATCTGTACTACATAGAAATTCAAAATGAAAAGTAAAGCTTTGATTAGACATGCTAGACCTGGGTTCATTGTGGTTCATATTTCTTATACCGAACGATTTTTTTCAATATTTGAAGAGCTAAAACACTCAGGAAATAAACAGTAGAGTAGACATATGATGTACTAAGGCCCATGTTTCTTTAAAGTACATGTTTTCTATTGATTTTGCCCCCTTTATCTTTCGGCGTTTTTTGTTTTTTTTTTGTGCTGTGTAGATGACATTGTAAGGTCTTATTTAAAACTTTCAGCATGTGTCATAATTGCACTCGCATGCTTTCATAGTGTATTTGCTCCATATTTAATTTCTTCTAATACCCAAGTTAGAGTTGAATACATCTTTAATCAAACATTTTATTACTATATGGCAATGGACATGTGGAGGTGTCAACAATGATTGATGGTAAAGATGTCTCTTCGTAAATGCCAAATTAAAACATTCAACGGAAAGATAAATATCAATCTAGGGAAGTATTAATTGACATCATTGCCCCAGACAGTATACGTAGCATATACTATACCTTGCACACCAATCAAGCGCATTTAGATTTTCTGCTTTGTCCCTAACGTATATAAAAATACACTCTTATACCAATCTTACAAGAACAAAACAAAAAAAAAAATCCTCCCCCGAAAAGAAAATATAAAATTGTGTCTTTTCGCTTCATTTGATCAAGATGTATGATACAAGGTGCAATTTTATGCATGATAATGTGGATAACTTGAGTAAAAGATACATACTGATATGACAAATTAATAGATGCATTTGATTGCAAACGAGACATCTATCCACCAGAGATCAAATGCAGTGGTTGTTAGAAATTATAAGGAAAATGTACAGCCTGCAACAATAGGATGGTAAATTCATTTTGATAATAAAAAACATGCAATTTTCTATAGAAAAAAGCGACGTTCAAAACTATAATTGTTAATGTACAAAAGACATTATAGTATTTGTGAACCTATTCAATAGAAAAAGACAAAGTGGGTAGACATTTACTTGAGATATTATCATGACAAACAAAATTGTGCAGAAAAATGTGATGCTATTCGTTAAAAAGATTTAAAAATATGTTGTCTGTCTTTTCACAATCATTTTTTATTCAGAGTATTTTTCTTTCCTTTTGAAATTTTGAAATTACATTATAACTTTAGTCAGGATTATTGGGAAAAGTTCGACAACGCGTCATTTCCACACATGTACAATAAGTGTTGCCTTAATATTACATGTAGTTGAAAGTTAATATTACAAAGTAACTCTATATGTGTAATAGGCTTTACAACAATAGAGTTATCTTGCATTTCTCGTACTTCATCGAAGAAAAAATGAATCTTCCTACATGTAAGCGCTTAGGTTAGGATTTTCAAATGTAAAGATATGAATTTATAAATAAGCCAACTGATAGACCTAAGTGAACTTCCGATAAGTTTGTTCGAATTTTCGTTTATTAAGGAGATCACACCCATAGTTGTTTATTCATATATATTTACCATGTAACGTGTAATTTCACAAAACTGTTGAAACCAAGTCTCTTCAATTTAGTTTCAGATTGAAAAGATAATTTACATTTGCATTTAACATCGTTATTTACTTAGTCTAGCATTTTTAAGAGAGCTTGAACTTTTCCATAAGGTGTCAGTCACTAAATAGAATATAACCAATATCAATAAAAGTGATCGTTCTTACTTATGTTCGCAATACAGCTTGATTCTTAAATTTATTTATCATATAAACGGTATTATAACCCAACAAGAATGATAAACACCAATGCATATACATGCTTTTTTTAATAGTTTTTATCATCGTATACGCTAATTAAGCTTTTTCTCAAACAGTTTACAAAAAAGTCATATAACTACTGTAATTTGTTCTCATATTTATCAGCAAACGTTCGCATATTCTGATATCATATCTTATTTATAATATAAAAAACAATAGCGAAGTTCCTGTTAATAATTGTCCAAAAACAGTGTACGTATGGACTTTGCTCATATGAAGGCCGTATATTGACATTTATAGTCGCCGTCACGTACAATTTGGCACAAAGATATTTGTCATTTTATTTTAAATGTCAGTCATGTTCACTCGAGATGATGATTTCCAATTAGCGAAAGAAAAATCCTGTACAAATATCCACTACTGTACTACCTTTTATTGTGTTTCCACTGTATAATCCTGACCTTCACATTTTCAAGATTATTTATAGTTTAAAACCGCCATTTTGGTTTCTATGAGAATCCCTTATTTACATAGCATTCGTTACTCTCCGGTTATAATAGTTATATCATTGTCATTGATGAAACAGTTTCTCGCGCTTTTTGCATAAAGATGATGTAAAACTCCGAGAGACACGAGAAAATAGACAGCACGTGGGGTTCCACAGCAACACTTCCGGTAAAAACGATGTCAGATTCCACCATACAAAATGATCTTGAATTATGTGAGGGTCAGGATTATACAGTGCAAACACAATAAAAGGTAGGACAGTAGTTGATTTTTGGAATCATATTTGATTCCGTTAATTGACAAACGTCATCTCGAATAAATGCGGTTGTTAGTTTCAACTAAAAACATGGTAGCAATTTTACGTGACAGCGACTACATGTATAGTTGTTAATGTATTTGTCATTTTGGTCTCTTGTGGAGAGTTCTCCATTGGCAATCAAACCACATTTTCTTTTTTCATATGTATAGCTGTCTTTGTCTAACGTTTTTCATAATTATGTTGTTTACTAATTCTATGTTCATTGAGTACTGAGGTCTCATTCATTCTCTTTTAATGGCCACTCTTTAGTTTTATGTTATTCTCTTTGTTACGTTATTCTTAATGTAGGCAGAGATAACATGTTTTTTATTAACTATATGTAAACTCAACACATTCACTAAGACTCGTTCATTTTAATACATTGTCGTCTCATTTGTTTTAGGTTTAAAGCGACGTGTCGATTCTCCGTTAGTGGGGACTCGCCTACTCATTCTTCAATTCTTGGTCATTGTATCTAGAAACCTGTGTTAACAGGCTTAGTTTTCTCGTTTGAATTGTTTTGAACAGGCTTTTTATAACTAACTATTTTGGTTTGCTGATTTAAAGTCTTTCGATATCCATTGTAGTTACAACATGTATCATCTAAGTCATTTGGTCTCTGGATGATAGTTGCTTCATTGGCCAAGTTTTCCAAGATGACAATATTTCAAACATGGAATATTGGTTGTTTGTGGACAAAAATAGACAACATATACGTTTTTTCTCTATATTTTTCCATACTGAGAGAACGTGAAGTTAGATTCTTGTAAAACGTAAATGCATTGTCTTAAATAATTTGAATTATCCCTCTTGCTTTGTATCTTTCACGTTTTCTTATTTGCCAAAAGCATTCACATTCAGGTTACCTTTTGATTTGTGATAAAACAATGTATATGTAATATACATTATAAAACAAAAACAAACAAAAAAACGAGAGGGGATCGAACAATTGTGTTTTCAAATCATAGTTGCAATATAATATTTGGAAGATTTCTCTGTTTCAACCATAAAGTATTAGTTTCCCACGAACTTACAGATTGACAAAGATACTATAAAGCACTGTAAAACAATATCATATTCATAATAGATATAATGATTTGTAAATTGAGTATTTGAATTACTGCCTACAAACAGTTATTAGTATGGATTTCCTATCTATATAGGACAATAATTTAAAATGTAAGACGACTCTTAGAGGACATATAAAACCATATATTTTATAACGATAGACAGAAAAAACAGTAAACAGGGACACTTAACAAAACACCAGCGACGCAATCCACGGTCAATACATGGAGAAACCATCCCAAGTGTATCTGAAGGGTATATTGATAAGATGTGCAAATGATTAAATAACTTTAAACAACAATTAAGATCAAATATAACAAATGAAACGAAGTATTTGTAAGAGGGAATATGTTTATTAAACGTATCTTTGTACGATGTGAAAATATTTATTGACCAAAATGATTTAAAAGAAGGACGAAAGATACCAAAGGGACAGTCAAAGTCATAAATCGAAAATAAACTGACAACGCCATGGCTAAAAATGAAAAAGACAAACAGACAAACAAAAGTACACATGACACAACATAGAAAACGAAAGAATAAAGAACACGAACCCCATCAAAAACTAGGGGTGATCTCAGGTGCTCCGGAAGGGTAAGCAGATCGTGCTCCAGATGTGGCACCCGTCGTGTTGCTTATGTGATAACAAATCCGTTAAATAGTCTAATTTGGTAGGTCACATTCATGAAAGGGAAGGGGGTTTTAGTTATAAAATGTACGACTTGAGGAACATATCCGCTATCATTTGTAAAACGGTTATTCCATATAGCGATCAACCAACTCGTTATGGCGTCCGTAAAATTTACGAAGGGATGATTTCAACTTCACCATTTGGAACTCTTGGTTTAATAGCTTCCTTGTGAGCAGCAACCCTCTATCAAGAAAATCATGAAATGCAAGCACGGGAATATCGTATGAATTGGGAGATGTATACCCCCGTATGCAGGTGCTGCTGGAATGTTGCTACATAGCAATGGAAAGTTCACAATTGGAAAGCTGAAATCATCGCTTTTGTCGTAAAGTTTTGTTTCAACCAACCCTCATTGTCCATTTCTAGGTGTTAGTCAAGATATGAGGCCGACTTAACTGTATCTGTAGTATCCTTTATCTCTAGTTCGATGCGATAGATGCGTTCCACAAAGTCACCAAATTTTGAAATGTTTAGTGAAAGAACATCATCTATATAGCGGACGGTAAAGTTAAAGGATATTTATCTAACTTTTTATCTTTGTTCCTAAGGGGTTCCTCCATGAACATGATGAAGTTAACCTCATAGAAACAAGTCGGCAAATAGAGGGGCACAATTTGTTCCCATTGGAATGCCGACAGTCTGTTGAAAAACACGTCCTCCGAACGTAACAAATATGTTGTCAATCAAGAAATCAAGCATCTTGATAATATCAGTTTCAGAGAATTTTTTGTTTGAATCAGAGTGATCCTTTACAAAGTAGGATTTATCCCTCCCGAAGACAAGATACTTGTATCTACGTTGGACATTATTCATTAAAGCAAATCAATACCAACTCTTTCAATTTGCCTTTTAGTTTGGAATGTGGAATACTTGTGTAAAGAGTAGAAAAGTCAAATGTTTTAATACTGTTACAATATGAAAGAGAATTTGAGTGTGTATACTCTAATAGATCTTTGGAATTTTTAAGTATCCACATTTGATACACACCAACTCTAGACTAGACAGTTTCACAATAAGTTGTCTTTGATTGCTAATAAAATAGATGTTAATAATTTAGGAAGAGATTTCGTGGAACATTTGGAAGACCCAGCAATATAACGTTGTTTGTAAGGACACTTATGCAGTTTAGGCATCCATACAGTGATGGAAGATCCAGTTCTTCATCTTTGGTTGAAATTCCAAAGGAACATAGAACAGATAAATGATTATCCAGAATTTCCTCTTTGGTAAGTGTCATGGGGTGTATGTTGAGTTTCCAAGTGAATTGTCCACAGTATTATAACATTATAATACACTCAATAGATATATCAATACGTTATGATCAATGTAAAAATTGACATGACATTGCGCAAACGATTTCCGACAATCGTACAAACTGAAAATGCATAATTTCAATTAAAATTGTACAGATATGTTAACTCTGTATGTCAAATACTTCGTACTGAATATTGCTAATTTAGGAAGATATGGTCGAAAATGGAATTGATAGCATCAAATGCATTCTTTCCATTAATCATTATCAATGTGTAGAATTGATAGCATACATTACTTTATAAATATATGTGTATACACGTATATGTTACATAAAGTGTCTGTTCTATTAACATTGAAACGATTTATAAACTGATGTCAAAAATGGGAAAAGACTCAAAATAGAAAGGTATTAAATTTACTTTCCCAATACTAATTAAACAGATTGTTTGTGTAATAAAATGGAAATAACTATGAAATAGTGTCCATTTTAATCTGATAAAAAAATATGTATGCATATATATAAAATATGATTATAATCCAATTATTCTTTATTTTCATTAATGAATTTTGTAGTATTACTGAAAAAAGGAATTACATGACTTTAATTGATATAGCAGATAGCAAACACACATTCAGAATATGTTTCTCATGTAATAGTGGTGTCATAAGGTGTATACAACTTTTTTAGTAACTGTTGCAATAAAGCATCAGCTTGTTGACTTTGTTAACAACCACATTTTTGATATATCATATTTGACTTCAATTTATTTTCAGTATAAAATTATGAATGTAGCATGTGCATGACAAGCAATATATAACATTCAATTAAATTAGTCAGGTTTAACATCCACTTTACATCATACAATACAATTAGTTAAAAATAATCGTGTCATACAATTGCATTTCAAGAAAGTTACTGCTGTTAAAATGAATAATATTTGGAAACACTGCAGCGGGGGGAAGACATATATTTTATAAAAGGTTCATTCTGCTTGCAACTGATAGACTTGACTGATGGTAAATAATCACGCGAATCTGTTTGATTAAAATGCTTTGACCTTCAATTATTGAAAGTCCCTTTATAGAAATTACAGAAGTCGCATCTCAAAAGCTTTCAATGGTAGATACAGTTATGAAAATCATAGTCAAATTAACAAACAGAGTTGACATTCGTTTTATGTATCAGTTTGGCTTATAGATAAAATCAATTGTAGAATACCGTTTTTCAACAGTCTTAAATATATTGAGAGAAAACAAATCCGGGTTTCATACTAAAACAGAGTAATACACATCAACTATTAGAGAAACACAACAAAACAACAAACACACTGAAATGCAGTAAAATAAAAATACACCCACATCCACGGAAACGAATAGATGCCATATTGCTGATGTGGTAAAGAACATTTTAAGAAAAAAATTGTGGGTTGAACATTTTTTTAGTGATAGCCAACTCTCTCGCTTGTATGGCAATACAGTGAATAAAGAAACAGATTGTAGGTTGCACTTTGTAAATACAGCTGTTTCGCAAACCGCGCCTCTTTTGAGGAGATATAGAATATTCATAGAAAATTAATTTTGTTTGCATACTGGTTCCCCGTTATGCTCTCTGTGTTCCATCTCACAGAGATATAACTTGGGAATGTTACCGGTAAATAAACATGTGCATATTGTTTACATTGAAATCTGTGGTAACCTTTCATTCGAGGAAGGGGTAGTTAAGAAAATTAGTGTTAGTTTAAACTCGGAGAAGTTCAGGGCATATAAACGTTGAAAATATGCCGCACAGCCCTATATTTTGACCTTTGAAAAAAATTGTAGTGCATATGAACTTTCAAATGTCGGATAAGATTTTTTTCAAAACTTCGTAGTAAAAGTGGTACAGTTTTAGCCGTAAAAGGAGTTCCTATGCGAAATTGCATTGTCAATATTTACAGAAATGTAACCTGTAAGCCAATAATACAAATTCGCATTTCATCAGGATAAGTTAATGAAGGTATAACAAACACGGGTATGGGTTCAAAGAGGCTCACCTACCAATTAATTTATACATTGCAATCCTGGCACATAGACTTAACCTGGGTAAAACGAACACGAGTTAAAATATAAAACTCAGAAATCCAAATACCGTCAAATCAGTACGACAATTAACGTAAGTGATTGTAACAACTTTTTGGAATTTTGGATCCTTAATGCTCTTCAACTTTGTACTAGTTTGGCTTTATAAATATTTTGATATGAGCGTCACTTATGAGTCTTATGTAGACGAAACGCGCGTCTGGCGTACTCAATTATAATCCTGGTACCTTTGATAACTATGTAAACATCAAAGCAAAATATCATTTCGCTACCTGCTAACAAAAATCAGAGATACTGCATCAGGCGACCGCCGTTCATCTCCTGTAATGCATCACATCAGCATTGTTGTATAGAAATGTCAGTACTTTGAGACTTAGCATTTTATTCGTGTTGTTTATTCTTTAGTTTTCTATGTCGTGTGTGCTGTTGTTTGTTTGTCTTATTCATTTTTTAGCCATGGCGTTGTCAGTTTGTTTTAGATTGATGAGTTTGACTGTCCCTTTGGTATCTTTCGTCCCTCTTTTTTAATATTTGTGTTTTCGAAAAAAAAAATTAAGACTTCAACTTCTGATATTTGTGTTTTCCAAACATCATTACTTTACGACTTCAACATTTCGATATTTGTGTTTAAACATGTCAGTACTAAGTCGTTAATCGTTTAACGGGACAATATTTTTTTCATCATGAAATTTCTTTTTTTTTTTAGCTTTCAGGATATTTCTAATATTTGTTTTTTTTTTTTGTAAAATGATTTTTGAACATGTTGTCTCTAGATTGTATAAATTTTCAAGTTATAATCTAAATAGAAAACATAGCTTGCTAGTTGTGTCAATTTCCATTCATGCTAACATGAGCTTACGTATGCTTGTTAATTCTCAGTGGAGGTTTTATTAAATTGCAAGTTCGTCCACTTTAAATAATGATGTTCAGAGAAGCATATTGTTTCTTGTAAAAGAAATTTACATTAATACATTGTTATACTCATTATCTTTGATCGATAAATGTGGCGAACGAATATTTGTTTTGATTAGACTTAAAAGCATTAAATGCTTCACTGTTCAGCTTTGTTCAAGCAGTGATTATATTCCAAATCATTACATCAACAGTTAAATTTTACAAGGGAAAGAACATTCTATTAAAAATCCATTTGTATCTTTGATCGCGTGCTCATGTATATGAGGATTACGAAATAAGAGATATTAATCTAACCGCCTAGTTTAAATAAAGTAACATTACAACAATACATAAAAGATTGGAAAATTCTAATCGGAAAGTCTTTAAGCAAATCGCAAATTTAAAAGCTCAAACGGATAACAATTGTCATAATCCTATACCTGACTTTGTACAGGCATTTTATTATGCAGTAAAGGATGGATCAAACCTGCTATTTTGTTAGCTCAAACTCTCACTTGTATGACAGTTGTTTTAATTGCATTAAATAATCTGATACCCAGGTCTCTAAATATTTCAAGGGTACACCTTTGAAATGCAATAGTAATAGCAGAAAACAACATATCAACGTTTTAATACCTGATAATTCTAGCACCTGTCATCCACTCAGATTAACCAAAGATAATATTTTCTTTGAGAATATTGATTGTTAATGGGAGTATAATTGATTGCAGTTACTTGAATGTTTAAACACTACACGATGTGATATGTATACCGTTTTGTACCATTAGCATTACATGTTTTTATAGACAGCAATCCTTCACTCAAGGTTCTATAATTATGAGATGATATTAATATATTTTGATGACTGTCTTTATGTACTATTTCTATGTTAAATCGTTAATTGGGTCCAGATCACATACACACAAGATTGAGGTCAGATATCATACTGCTAAAAAATAATAGTTTCTTTCATGAACAAATGATTTAAGACAGCTTTTTCAAGGACACCTGATCAGTTTGTCTTAATATTCTTTTAGATTGATTTTTTACCCCACTGTCCCAGGTTAAAGGCTATGGCGCTTGCAAACTAGGCTAACCTCGCTATATTCTGTATGTGCCTTTCCAAAGTAAGGAGCGCTTTATTGACTGGTTGTCGTTTTTTTGGCTGTTTCTTATCATTGCTTTTAGTAAATTGTTAAGCATAGTTTGATCTTATGTTGTTCTGTTACACCAACGTTCAAAGTTAAAGTAAAGATAAGGCTCTAACAAATTGGTTCACTCCCGCCCATTCTGTATGTGCAGCCACAGATATGGAGCCTGTAATAGAGGAGAGAACGATAACACAGGGAGAGTCAAACTCTTAGATGGACAGTAAACCGACAGCGCAATGGTTACTATAGAAAAAGAAAAACAAACAAAATATTGTACACAATACACAACATAGAAAAAAAAACTAAAGACTAAACAACATGTACCCCACACAAAAAACTGCGGTTGATCTCGAGTGCTCTGGAAGGGTACGCATATTCTGCTCAACATGTGGCACTCGTCGTGTTGCTCATATTAGTACAAACTTAACCCGGTTAATAGTCTAATTCGGTAGGTCACATTCGTGAAAAGGGAACGGAAGTTTATAGCATTTTAAAATATGCTTGAGTTTATTATCTAGTACATAAATTAGGAGGTTCGTGTTCTTGTTTGAATAATTGAACATTTTTCATTTCGGGACCTAATATATTTGACTATGCAGTATCGGTTTTGCTCATTGTTGAAATCTGTACGATGACCTAAAGGTTTTAATTTTTGCAAAAATGATGACTTGAAAAATTGTCTCGTTGGCAATCGTAACCAATCTTTTCGCATGATGTACTAATGATCGCATCGTGGAATGTAGACTGAATACTGCTGAATATGCGACAGATGACAGATGGTTTGCATTAGTTATTGGCTTCCTACTTACATTGCACCATATTACTTTTAATTAGTAATACCACTTAGATTGCTAGAAGGCTTTCAAATTTAATTTTGTTTCAAATCTCCTGTTGAAGTTATTAAATTCCTCAGAGTGCATATGTATTTTGCTGATATGTCTTCCATTATTTTGTCGTTTTTCATGTCCGGTGTAGATGACATTATTACATGTTTTTGGCACCTTCAGGTAGATACATGTTACAGTAGATATTAACTTAAGTAAAACTAATCTAATAAAGATCGAATGCAACACTCAATGTAAATTAGGTTAATTGAATGCATCTTTAATCAAACATTTTAATACTTTATAGCAACGGAAATGTGTAGGTTCAAACAATGATTGATTTTAAAGATGTCTCCTCGTTAGTTCCAATTAAAAAACATTCTACAGAAAGATAAATATCAATCTTAGGAAAGTATTAATTGACATAACTGCCCAAATAGTAGCATGTAATATATCTTGCTCGCCAATCAGACGCGTTTGGATTTTCTGATTAGTCCCATATGTGTATACAAATACACCCTAATATCAATCATATAAAAACACAAAAATTACGCCAGACGTGCGTTTTGTCTACATTAGACTCATCAGTGACGCGCAGATCAAAACAGTTGTAAATTACTATTTTGAAAATAGGCGATAACATTTGGACCTACAAATGAGTCCCCCCCCCCCCCCCCCAAAAAAAAAGGATGCTGTTCGTTATTAGATTTTGAATTATTTTGTCACAGGTATTTTTTTATTCAGAGTCTTTTACTTTTTCTATTAAAAATTAGAAATTAAGTTTCAGAATTGAATGTTTCTTTTTGTAAATTTTTTTAGGTGTAAAAGCGATGATCGAAGTAAATTTTGTATGAAACGCATCATTCTTAAATTGTGTGCACGGTCGGCTTTCACAACCCTATAAAATTACTCAAAGAAGCATTCAATACTTATGATTACATTTCTTGTCTAGGATAATGATGACTGGAATTCAATCAAGTTTTTCTTTTATGTACTTTATAGTGAAAGTTCGTGTCATTATGAATGTTACATTTCATTTTGAGATGAAGGTTAATTTTAGAATGACGTTGGATTGCGGATACCAGATCAAAGTAACATTTTATAATTAAACATACATGTTATGTAATTATTAGTCTTTGAAATTATAACTTTTAGTCAGGAATAATTGAGAAAAGGTCTCACGATAACGCGTCATCTTCAATAAATTAGGGTTCCCTTAATCTTAGTAAAATATTCAAATTAGAACAATGTTTCTGTACATTCCATATAAGGTTATTTGTCTATGCTAGAAGCACTAGCCTGTTTTGTCTTTAACAGCTTCATCGATTATATATTAAACAACAAAGTTATCTCGCGTTCGTTGTAATTCATTGACGGATAAATAAATCTTCTAGAGAGCTTAAGTTGAGATTTTCAAACGTTAAGATATGGATTTAAGTGAACTGTTGTATATCTTGGTGTTACAAAATGTTAAAGATTATTATAAATTAAGGAATATATCTCCCTCATGCAAAGCTCTGATTCCTTCCACGGATTTGGCTATACTTTTTGAACTTTTTGGATTATAGCTCTTCACCTTTTATATAAGCTTTGGATTTTAAATATTTTGGCCACGAGCATCACTGAAGAGACATGTATTGTCGAAATGCGAATCTGGTGCAACAAAATTGGTACCGTTAATTTTATTAATGAACTTCCGATATATTTTTATATGTTAGATTTGTTTTTTTCAAGGAGACCATGTTACTGCTGTTTCTTAAACAGTATACATTTAGCTACTACATGTCGTGTGTTCTCTTATCTATCAGCAAATGTTTACATATTATGTCATCTAAATCATATTCAATAAGATGCAACTGTGAAATATAACGCGGTTTTTGTTTTGTTTATTGTTAAACCCCTAACAGTGACCTTTCATATTTGCTACATGTATCATCTACGTCAGTTGGTCTTTAGTGGATAGTTGTTTCATTGGCAATGATACCACATTTCTTTATTTCAACTCATTCACACAATATAGTCAGTAATTAATAAATTACCTAACTTAAACAACTTATTGAGCTCAATTTTCTAAGGTGGCAATATTTAACACATGGATCATTGGCATGTTAAATTTGTTTCCTTTTCGTGGACTTAAATGTATAAAATATTTGGACATGATATTTTTCTTTTTTTTCATACTTACAGAACGTGAAGTTAGAATTGTAGTCCTGTTATCATATATAATTATTGTCAACTAATTTCAGTTATCCCTCTTTTGTTGTATCTTTCACGTTTTTGGACAGATAAATCCATATACGGAATGAATAAGTATAAAAAAGAAAAGCATGGACAAGTACATTATGAGATAAAAAAGAAAATAAAAGGTAAAAAATCGATAGTGTTTTATTATCGAAGTTGGAATGAAATATTCGGAAAATAGGTAACATAATATGCTAACTACCTAGCACATAGAATAGAAGCTTTCACTTTAACCTTCCACCACAGATGGATTAAGGGAATACGATACAGTAATAGGAGAGGTAATGATGTTGCTAACGTAAAATGTTATTTTCGCGACGTCAAACTGTAACATATCGGGAAAAGATGCATTTT
This sequence comes from Mytilus galloprovincialis, assembly GCA_037788925.1. Lineage (NCBI taxonomy): Eukaryota > Metazoa > Mollusca > Bivalvia > Mytilida > Mytilidae > Mytilus > Mytilus galloprovincialis. Next base: position 72,151,223 of record CM075342.1, on the reverse strand, counting down.
TCGACTGAGTTTTACCATACAAACTGATTTAATTGGAAAACGATTGCATGGACCCCTATTTTTTGTTTCATTTTGCAGGGAGATTATGTGGACCAAATTTTATAAAACTGTAAATAGTGCATTTATTTTTAATTTTGATAAATATACAGCAAAAAATGAGGTTTTTTTCTCAATTCATTACCATTTGATAAATATGAGTTATTTTTGAAAAAAATGCATAGATTTTTAGGATATTTTATTAAATACAGAAATAACAAATTATTTAACAAAAAACAATTTGTGTTTATCTTTTAAAACAAAAAAGTTATGCCTTTCTTTCGAATGACAAAATACGGCCACAAATCCGAATTTTGAGCAAAGGTACAAAATTTCGACCTCATTTAACTCAAAAAGTAGCAAATAAAGGTATATTTTTTATTACATATTTGATTTAATCAGGCAAAAAATAGCTAATATGGAAATTTTCATTAAACTTTAAATACGAGATCAAAACTGTATCGTATGCCCTTAATGTCTCTGCTCCAACCTGTAATACAAAATCATATCAATAAAATATATAATGATTTGTAAAATGAGTATTTGAATTACTGCCTACCTAAAGATATTAATATGGATTTCTTATCTATTAAGGAAAATAATTCAAAATGCAAGAAAACACTTCGAAGACATATGAAACCGTATATATTTTATAACGAAAGACAGAAAAAAAACAAAAGTCACCACATAGAAAACTACAAATAAGCCACACAATTCAAGGAAAATAATATGATGAACAATCCCATGTGTACCGGAAGTGAATATTGATAAGATGTACAAATGCTTGTAATCTTGTAACAACAATGAAGATCAAATATAACAAATCAAACAAAATCTGTGTGATAGTGAATGTAAAAATAAAACAAAATCTTTGTAAGAGGGAATATATCAATGAAACGTATTCGTTGTTAGAAGAAATATATTTATTGACTAAAATGATATAACACTGTAATAAAATCAAAAGATATATCTTCAAGTTATGATCAATGTAAACAATTGACATGACAATCGCACAAAAGGAAAATTTCATTACTTCAATTACAATTGTACAGATATGTTAAATTCGTACTGACTATTGCTATTTGTGTTACATATGGTCGAAAATTGGACAGATAGCACTACATGCATTCCTTTTTTTTTGGAATTTGATGCGACTGTCATACACGTGAGAGGTTAAGCTAGCAAGACAAACAGGTCCAATCCACCATTCAGGAATATGACAGTCGTTATCCATTCGTTTGATGTTCTTGAGCTTTTGATTTTGCCATTTTATAGGCACATTCCTTTATGACTTTTACTTTTTTTTTTCTTTTTTTTTTGGTTAGTAGACTTTTATCAAAGATAAAGAGTCATTATCTAAATGTAGAGTGGATTGCATTTACATATTTGCTTTTACAATTCTAAGTGCAAATTTTCTATCTACGTTAAAACGATTTATAAATTGATGTCAACCAAGGAAAAACCACATCATTGGCAGGTTTAATATTTACTTTCATAATACTGAAAAAATAGACTGTGTAAAACAAATTGGAAAAAACTTCAAATAGCTTTCATCTTATTATGATAATAGAAAAAAATGCATGTTATGTAAGATTAGTTTAGGATCCAAAGATTCAAGGTTTTTACTAACGAAGGGTGTTTTATTTTCTAGTATCAACAGAAAATATTGACATAAAACAAGTAATAACGTGTCTTTAATTAATATTACAGAATCCAAAAACTCTGTCTTTTGTAATGGTAGTGTCGTAAGGTATTAACGGCATTTTTAGTAACTGTTCATATACAACCTCGACATTCTGATTTTGTTAACAACCACATTTTTCTATAGTATCTGTGAGTTCAATTTACAGTTTCAGTACAGAATTGGGAATGCAGCATGTGCTTGACAAGTAAAATATGACATTAAATTAAATTAGTAAGGTTTAACATCCACTATACATCACACAATTTAATTAGTAAGGTTTAACATCCACAATAAATCATGCAATTCAATTAGTTAATAACTATGTCATACAATTGCATTTCCAGAAAGTTCCTTCCATGAAAATGAAATAATATTTGGAAACACTGCAGCAGGGGAAAGACATTATATTTTAGTAAAAGTTCATCCTAAGTGCAATCGGTGGACTTGACTGATAGTAAACAATCAAGCAAATCTGTTTAATTAAAATGTGCTGAACTTCAATTATTGAACGTCACTTTACAGAAATTACAAAAAGTCCCATCTGAAAAGCTTTCAAGATTACTTTATATCGGATAATGGACGTTCGAACGATAAGACAAAAATTGTAAATAACGTTGTTAAAATAATAATTATAAATATAACAGTATAAACATGGGTTGACTTATAACAAGAACGTAAATAAATGAAAACATATACATAGATAAGTAAACAAAAACATTTCTAGAAACACAATAAAGACATATATTCAAAATGTACAAGAGATACAGCTATTAACCTCTGTGTCATTTGGTATTTTGTAGAGAGTTGATATCACATCTTCTATTTTTTATTAAACAATCAGTCATCTTTAAGAGAGTAGAAAACTTTTGAAATTACAAAATATCTTTAAACATGCTGATAGTATAAAGGACAGTTGATAAGTAAACATGGCTCTGTAGTTACTGAAATCTAGGGGGATTTTTTTTTTAAGAAATTAATACGACCGAAGTGTTTTCTGAATTTCCCTTCACATGACGCGTTCAAATTCATTTGCAAGCATAGAATGTATAAGAGCTATTAACAATAGAGAGTTTTATTAACAGAAACAGCGTACAACTACAAGTGTATATCCAAAAACATCAAATATTAGCATTTTATGCAATGGTAGAAACAGTTGAGAAAATCATAGTCAAATTTACAAACTGATTTAAAGCTATGAAACGCGCATATTTTTAATTAGTTGTAAGTTGCTTTGAACTAGCTGTCAGATAACTGCGAACACTCTCAGATCTGCTCCTAGTGTCTTTTTGTTGTCGGGATGTACAAGTACCCGGCCACGTCCACTTGTATTTTTGTTCATCTGAGTTAAGTCTTTTTCAACTGATTTTTATTGTTCGTGCTTATGTTGTACTGTTATACCACTGTCCCAGGTTAGGGGGAGGGTTGGGATCCCACAAATATGTTTGACCCTGCCACATTATGTATGTATGTGCCTGTCCCAAGTCAGGGACCTATAATTCAGTGTTTGTCGTTTGTATATGTGTTACATATGTGTGCTTCTTCAAAATCTCGTTTGAATAGTTTTACGTTGTCATTTCGGGGCCTTTTATAGCTGACTATGCGGTATAGGCTTTGCTCATTGTTGAAGGCCGTACTTTGACCTATAGTTGTTAATTTTTGTGTCATTTTGGTCTCTTGTGGACGGTTGTCTAATTGAAAATCTTTTTTATATATTATTTACCACACAAAATTGAAATATATTCCTATGCTACAATTTAAATTCTTATCTTATCAGCACAACATAATGATACAGCAATATATACTGCAGCTGTGCTTTATCAGCAGTCAAATTGCATTGACCGTATATCCATATGCGATATACAGTCACTGACCGTATATCGCCTTGTTTATGACGTTGACAATGTGGTTCCGTAGAGTTTTATTTATGACGTCAATAAAACATACAGGTTCGCGGAGATTTGATCTCTCCCGCTCAAAATTAAGATGTGATTTACCCTAAATACTTCACTTGGAACAGTTATAAGAGTTGCAGTATATAAAGAATAACCATACATTGTCTCGAAATTGAAAGTTATTTGTACTCGGCTCGAAACAGCTGGAAATGCTCGGCACAGCCTCGCCTGTTTTTAAGCTCGTACAAATAACATTGATATTTCGAGACAATGTATAACATTGAGAATGGAAATGGGGAATGTGTCAAAGAGACAACAACCCGACCATAGAGCAGACAATAGCAGGTCACCAACAGGTCTTCAATGCAGCGAGAAATTCTCGCACCCGGAGGCGTCCTTCAGCTGGCCCCTAAATAAATAAATATACTAGTTCAGTGATAATGAACGCCATACTAAACTCTAAATTGTACACAAGAAAATAAAATTAAAAATTAAGCAGACTTATTCTATATCCAACAGATCAATAAAAGCAGACAAGTTATAGAAGGGTTAACATAATTACTGCAAACAGTAATTGAAAAGTTGCAATACAATTCTACTGTACTGATATCTTTATCCGCAAAAGTCGAGTCAGGTTAGCTGCCAATGAATTTGTCAGACCACAAAATCCTTGTGCAAACTTATTAGAAAAACTGATTAATTCTTATACAAATAAATATAGAATAAATGTCAATGTGTACATCTTATATAAACAGAGTATAATGGAATCGGTAATGCTGCGTCAGACATAATAAATAATCTTTTTTTCGACAATAGCTACAAACCAGGTAAACCGATTCCGGTGTAGCTACAAACCAGGTAAACCGATTCCGGTGCATGTCGATATTATCACCTGATGAATATCCTCATTTAACTTTATTGAATCGCTCAATCAGATTTATCGATCTTATAATCAACATCTCACGTAAGATAATTAATAATCTGTTTGATCTGCTGTAAATGACAGATAAAACACACCTGTGGTTTCCTATTTGATTACATTCGGTGTTAGTTGCTGGTTTTATTGTTAGAATTGACAGAAAAGATGACAGGGGTAAGTTCTTTTATTTGTTTTTTTAACTTTATTTAAATATTTTTTCCGTGGTTGATGAATTGTTGTAGTATTACAGCTATTTCGATGTTATTGGTATTTGCACATAATACATCAATGTGCCAGTTCTGTTCATTCTTTTTTTTTAATTGTCTAATTAACTTCAACAAACATGCCAAGGTCAATCGCAGGAATTCCAGTAAACATTTTCAATGTCAATATAATATGTATGAATCTTCTCACTTAGAAAAATAATGGTCTTTGGAAATATAAGCTTTTTTAAAATTTAGCGGGTGTTTACTTTGTCCTTCAATAACACTTAAATAACACATCAAATTTATCCGTTTACAAATTTAGTTTTTAGTTTGAATGTTTTAGTTAGAAATGATAAGATTTTTTACCCTAGAAATGGATCATTGCAGCAGTATTAGGCAAAATCTTTTTGAAATTGCGCGTCCTCAATGCTCATCAACTTCGCACTTGAATTTGTCTCTAACATTTCTGATTCGGTTGTCACTAGTTAGTATTCTAAATTTAACAAAAAAGAGCGTCTGACACTCACATCTTAAACCGGTTATCTTTCATAAGTTTTTTTTTTTACATAAAACTTCAAACGGTACGGATTTGAATTTTATCAATGCATACTATGATACGAAAAAAATAAATAGTATGAAACATGTAAATATATTATGTTAAATGCAAAACAAATTACAAAAATAAATGAATTTGTTCCACAACTTTTATTAAATGATCTCCTTTGATCTCTACTGCTGGAGTATAGGATACTTTCTACATGAGAACCACTTAAAAGGATAAATTTATTAAACTTTTATTTATCTACGCATATGATACAAATACCATAGCATTCCATTTCCATTGTTAATATCAGAAGTATTATCCGTCCTCTGTCAACATCTACCTGATATCAACTCTAAGGAAGATATTAAACGTATGATCGACAATACAGCTGATGGCATGTAATATAATGCATATACAAACTGTATAAGTTATTTTCATGAAGTGTTTTTTTTATATTTTGTTTGATAACAACTAAATGGATCTGTTGAACAATCAGTTAATTATCAGATTGCAAAGCTAAAATCATATCCATGTCGTCTTGGTTTTTACAAAAGAACATTCACGAACCCATTACAGCAATTTAACAACAAAAACTGTTTGTCTGTGCTATGCTTGCAAATCCGGAACTGAATTTTGGGTACATAAGTTGTTAATAATTAACAATTTCTCTCAAGGTTGACCTAATCACCGCGACGTTCCAAGCCGAGTTATCCGTGTCGTGTTGACACTTTTAGGAGATTATAACATGACGCTAAGTCAATCGCAGATAATTAAGACAAATGTACATGTCAATTACAGTGAATAAATGAATTGTATGTTCCAAGATGAGACAAGTCATTGAATTTTGTGATTAGTTTCTGTCAATCTTGATGTTACTGTCTGACATTGATATTTGTCTTAATTAGTAATAATCAATTGAATGCCAGTATGTTTAAATGTGAACTTCGAGAACTTAATAGTATATATCCGATCTTTGATTTGTAGAATAGTATCAGTGTCTTCAAGAAAACTAGAAAGGATAGTCTGTTCAAGAAAACTAGAAAGGATATTCTTGTAAAAAAAATAAGCAAAACAAGTTTCATTTAGTTAAAAATGATCATTTTTAAATTCTGTCCAGTTTGTAATTACATACTATCTATCAATTGTGGTATTTAATGTATATGTACGGACATACATAGTTTTTTACTTGTTTTAGGCAAACGAAGTATTTTAAAGTTTGACCGGTTTATAGCACAACGATGTTTTGATGTTGTACTGGTTTTATTACGAAATGAACCAATTTCTTGTAATTTTTATCTACATAGTCAAGAGAAAAGTAAAATCACAAAATACTTAAATCCGAGGAAAATGCAAAAGGAAAATCCCTTATCAAAATCAGAAGATCAAAGTGTCTGTTTGGAAAGCAAACAAGACATTTAAATCAGAGAGGGAGTCAAATACAATTAACTATTTACCTGTAAAACCTTCGTTTTCAAAACCGAAAATTCTATCACATATATAAAAATTTGCTAATTTATACTAATCCATATTGATTTGATAAAAATGGGTGATGCGACAGATATATTATTTGTTTTTATATACCTGCCATATTGACATAAACCCAAAATTTTTCCAATCATCTAAACTTTCACAATATGAATGGAAGACACATATTTGTAATGCAAATAGTACTGCACTAAATACTTAAGTTCATCTTTTAGCCATGCAATTGATAATCAGTTTGTTTAAACAGTTTTTTTTCAAATTCTATAAGTCATGATATACATTTCGATAGAGTATAATTTGCAAAAAGCAATAGATTGATTTTTATGTATCATGATGAGTGATTGTTTCATTAATACAGTAACTACAATTTTTGAAAAAGCATATTTAAATGAGAATTACACTGTTTACTTTGCATACGGCCCATTATAACACGTAACACTTTGCAGTAGTTGTCTAATAGCCTTCTAATGTCATTATATCAGTCTTAATTAAATTTAATGTTCACAGAAAGCAATGTCTGAAAATTATAAGTGAGTTCTGCCAGTGGTTACTAAGGATAATAATACTTAACTGATTAAACTTAAATAACATGGTGTTTCACGTGCACATGATCAGCCCACACTTGAGATCACATGATTTATTTAAACAAAAGGATATGGAGTGGATGTATATAAGACAACAATTCCATTAAATATTATGACACAACGGACATGTCAAAGAAGCAAGTTTGGTATTTGCTGTTCAATATCACGACAATCTGAAAGTAGCACGAAGGTCTTTGTCGATTGAATTCAAAGTAAACTTCAACACTCATCTATTACATTTTGTACTTAAATTACGAAGTTAAGGGACAATAGACAGCAGGATGCATTTATTTTAAGATTGTTTCTTTTGCACCTGTCCTAAGTTAGGAATCTGATGTACAGTAGTTGACGTTTGTTTATGTAATTTATACGTGTTTTGCGTTTCTTGTTTTGTTTATATAGATTAGACCGTTGGTTTTCCCGTTTGAATGGTTTCACACTAGTAATGTTGGTGTCCTTTATAGCTTATTGTTTGGTGTGAGCCAAGGCTCCGTGTTGATGGTCGTACATTGACCTATAATGGTTTACTTTTTTAACTTGTTATTTGGATGGAGAGTTGTCTTATTGACACTCACATCACATCTTCCTATATCAATATATGGTTTCCTTTTTTTGTTTTTTTAAATTGTTATTTGGATGGAGAGTTGTCTCATTGGCACTCAAACCACATCTTCTTATATTTATATATGATATTTATTATTATTTTATCTCACTTACATCAATTATAACATAATGCTCAGCTTTTAAATCCGAACAATAAGAAAAACAATAAAACATATATAGCACCTGGTTAAAAATAAAAAGAAAGATGTCAAAATGACGTTCAATATAACACTTCAAGAAAACTAAAAGTTTAGTATCTCTTATCCCTTAGAAACAGTTTGAACTTATTTGCGCTGGAATGGTGCGCTTACATAACGACACCAATATTTGTATATTGATGATGATAAGTTGTATTCTAGAGACTTTATGACTGTCTTGTCATTTGATATGCAGTATATCTGTAGCAGAGTTAACTTAAAAGTGTCTTTTGATAAAATGTATGCACTTTCAATACAATAATGATAAAAACTATTTGCCCAATATTTAACTTGTGAAACATAAAATTTTTGAAAATAACGTATAACATCGCTGAGTGCAATGACGATATTTCATTCATATTGATGCCAAGCTTTTGCAAGTGTTCTGACTATCATATTGTACTGGTTTAAAACTTATATGAACTCAGTCCAATGTAAACAATTGACACTATAAGGTTCCTTTAACATTGCCAGAACACGCAAAACAAACTCATAAAGAACTTACTTTTATAGCTAAAATGTACATGTTGAAAGCTACATGTCATCAGCTGATAATTATCTGATTGTTTACTTGCACTACTAAAAATTATTGTTAACCAGACTATTATCTTTGTTGCTAAACATATATTTGTACACAACAAACACATTCTTCTCTTTTTGCTGTATATGCTGTCTTCGTTCAAACACCGATATCAACTTTACATACAGTGTCATACGATAAATCGTCTTCACCTACGCTAATTGCTATCTATATGTTATGAAACTGAAACTGCTATCGTAAAGTCATTTATGGCTAGATTATAATCAACTTAGTACAAAACGAAGCACAGATTTATTCGTATTTGAGGATTTTTCTTAAAGCGTTCCCATTTTCTGGTTATATTAGCGAAACTTATATATTTCAAACAAATTAGATTATTAGAATATTATGCCTGTATTTTTCAAATAATTTGAGAACAAACGTATGACAACATGTACACATATCAGACAATTCCGAGTTTTTCCACGCGTTGTCTGTTAAAACAAATACAACCATGAATGTTTAAAAAACAAATGTTTTATTTGAAATATATTCGAAGGTATTTTATTGCATGACTCTGTAAATTTGTCGATAGAAACTTCCTGCATCCTTTGTGTTGCTGATGTCAGTTCACATTATGTTATAAGTCTTAATCGGTAGGTCACCATCTGGAAAAGGGGACTGAACCTAAATGTAGTCATTTGCAATAGAGGCAACAATAAGCTACATAATTCTCTAAGCTATTCTAATTTTTTGAATCAACATACATATATTGAATGTTCTAAATCGGAGCTATTGTGTGTTTATAACATTTATGATCTTACATCATATTTTATTGATTTTCTAAATTTTATAATAGAACAAATGCACTCTTTTAGCGTACGTTCACTTGTTTGTTTATATGTCTTTTGCTCGATTTAATCCATTTTTAGGGGCTTTCCGTTTTGAATTTTCCTCGGAGTTTAGTATTTTGAGATTTCGCTTTCAATTTATATTTTATCGTGTTTCTTTATACGTTATAATGTTACACATTTCTTCAAGTAAGGGTGAAGGTTGGTATCTATTAGACCTTATAAAACCAGCTGCATGTTTATGCCTGTCCTAAGTCAGGATCCTGATCCAAGGATCCTGATTCGAGGATCAGTGGTTGTTGTTTGTTGATATTGTTTCTCGTTTTGGTTTTTGTATATATAAGACCGTTTTTCCCGTTTGAATGGTTTTACAATAGTCATTAAGGGGGCTTTTTAGTTTCCTGTTTGGTCTAAACTACATATTTACGATAGATGGTTCTGGTTCTCCTTCTTTTTTATTCGTAATTGCTTCTAATATTGCCAAATGCTTCACGTGTCAGCTTTTTAATATTTCAGTGTCAGGAATATTTATTTGAGGTCGTTGAAAAAGAGAACTTGTTTTTTTTTTTTTTTTAATAGAATTAGGTATCAGTTACCTTTTCTCGTGATAATGAAGATGTATATGTCATGACATCGACTTTTCGTGACAGCGTAATGAGCTAATAACTTTCACAAGGTATGAACTAGTCGCCATTTATTGAACAGTCTGTTAAAGTCTTCAGTTGTTGAGATTAACTTTACAATAGTTTGAGATGAATCAAATGGTTTCATTGATTTTTAAAATCTTCTTAAGCTAGAAGCCTTTGATAAACATAATACCGTTTTGTTCATATAGCAACACCTTGGATTTTCTGTTTCGCAGATGAAAAAGATAAGAAACAGCCAGGTAAGAAATGGTTTTATATTACTTTTAAAAACTTATGCTTTGAAATGAAGCTTTTGTTTTTTAAAATCAAAGAATGTAACACTCTTCTCTCAATAATTCCGGATTGCAATGTTATAATAGACCTTTCTGTATTAATTTGGCAAGTTCCAATGCTTGATAAGAATGCTTGATAAGAATAAACTAAACAATACATTCGGGAATATGAATATCATTGACCAAGTTGATATTTCGTTCAAAACAATAAAGTTAACACATGTAAATACATTCTTATTTTGAAGTAAATGTGCGAATGCGTCATGTTACATTTGGCTTTTTGATCATTCTCTATGTATGATTTTAACAGGCAACGAGAAAGTATCAGATACCTCTAAACTATTGAGGTAAAAGACATTAAATTTTGTAGATGGTTTTTTTTTTTCTGCAAGAAATAATACTTTAATTTTAGTGGGGGAAAAATGACCGAACACTAAATTTTAGAGGACTTGTTATGCTTTCAGTAATAAGCTGTTATTTTATTATACATTGAACGCCTGGGCGTATTTTTACCGTAAATTATATAAAAATGATACTATCTATTGCTCAGTTATTAGTTTGCTTTGTTCTTTTTTTGTTTTTTTTTTTGTATTTTCGTCAGTTTGTGTTCGACTTGAGTCTGAATATCCGTTTAGTATCGTTCGTGTCTCGGCTTTAAAAACCTAAATTGTGTTTATAATAAATTCGTTGGGATTTCTTTTTTATTCCAGCAAGGAACCTTGTGTATCAAAGCTTTATAATATTTTGTTCAATTATGTTCGAAATATTTTCATTGAGGAATCTCTATTGAAAATATTAGTATCACTTCAACACTTTCAGCAACAAAGTACAACAAACGTCTCCTATAACGAAGTAATATATACCAGCAAGTCTGGGTCATTTATATCCATAATAAGTCTGAAGAATTTGATTACGAAAATTAGAAAATACAGATAATTTTTTATACTTTTGTACGTTAATACATTTTTCAGAAAGAACACTAATTGTATGAATTGTCCTTCTTAGATCAGAAAGAACAATCATATGTCATCTAATACGGGGTATTTTGCAACTAAATAACTGATATTAGGAAGTTTAATTACTATGACTGGCAGGTGCCATGCGGTCTGAAAAAGAATCATCATTATTTTATCTAGATGAATTACAGCTACAAAAATATTCCAGAAATAAACTAAATTGATCTTGATTGACTGCTAACGAAATGTCTGAAAGGAGCTTAATTTAACACAAGAAGACATGTATTAAGGTAGACACTGTTTTGGAGGTCAAGTTGTGTTGTTCAAGAATCTATAAAATATTTTGGGATGCTATGAAGAACAAAGACGCTTAATTCATTCAAGTGTGGACATCATAATATAACAACTCATTACATAACAATTGATTATGTAATAATTATGTCGTAATGAAATTATCACAATTTGAAAGATTAATCTTTCTTCTTTCTTTTTGTACCTCATTTATAAACTATAAAGAAGGATGAAATGAATTACATCAGTTTAAAGTTGTCTGATTGGGAGTGAAAAAATCTTTGTTTTGTGCTACCTTAAATTGATAAAAAGTCTGATCTGATCAGTAGTTTACGTTTACTGATAACTACAACAGTGTCTATATAATATCGTATCAATAAGATTTTTTCTGTTTTTTGTGCCACTCAGCTTTCGTTTATATATATATCACCCCTAGTCTTTTGGTGGGGTTCGTGTTGTTTATTCTTTAGTTTTCTATGTTGTGTCATGTGTGCTGTTGTTTGTTTGTCTTTTTTTATTCTTAGCCATGGCGTTGTCAGTTTGTTTTAGATTTATGAGTTTGACTGTCCCTTTGGTATCTTTCGTCCCTCTTTTACTGACATGGGCATAAACACAAAAAAAACTTGTTTACAAAACTTTAAATTTAGCAAAAATTCCAAGGTTCTCATAACTTTACAACTTTATACTTTATATAGGATATTTGCCGCTTTAGATTCAAGCATCACTGATCTAAGAAATAATTCATGGAAGCCATAGATTGTTGGAAATTTACACATGGCCTGGGCCGTGATATTCGAATTTTATCCTGAGCGTTAGAAATATGACAGTTGTTATTATTTTGTTTGTTGTGTTTGAGCACTTGATTTTGTCACTTGATTATGATTTATATCTTGAAATTGACTATGAGGGTCGGGCTTTTTACCTTAAGTTGTGACATTTTTACCTGTTGTGTCTATGTGTTTTGTTCACGCATCATTGTCACTTTATTTTAAATTTGATGCGACTGTCGTACAAGTGAGAGGTTTGGCGCTGTGGAACCAGGTTCAATCCACCGTTTTCTACATTTGAAAATGCCTGTACTAAGTCAGGAATATGACAGTTCTTGTCCATTCGTTTTTTATGTGTTTTGTCATTTGATTTTGACATGTGATTATTGACTGTCCTATTGGATTCTCTTCTGAGTTCAGTATTTTTGTGATTTTCCGTTTTGATAATGACCAGTGACTTAGTACAATAAAATATTGCAATTCCAGTTTTTAACCTTCTGGAAACCGCCATACAAATAAATATCGATCGTTCAAGGAGAAAGAATATTGTGTAGAGTTGTAACAGACCTTATGACATAGCTTAATATCACAGGTGACTCGAAATATTGAGAAGATCTGTTCTCTTAAAAACGGCTGTACGTTTCCAATTGATACATTACTATACTATAAGTGTAATACATATTGTTAATCGGTTTGTAACTTTTAATTAATATTTAATAGTATATTTTGAAATATATAAACAGAACAGAAGAGATGCGCTTCTGTCTTTTACAAATTAAAAGGAAAATGTTTGTTTTTTTTTTTACTGATTATATATATTGTATCATTTGCACATACAATGCATCTTTTGCAATTAGTTGTTACCATTACAGTTAATATTATACTTATTTATTTGATTTATATAATTGACAATAGCATTCACTGTTTAACAATGACTTAAATATTTTTTACAGAGTTGGCAACAACCTTAGGAAAAAAGGTCCTTTAGTTTAATACCTTCCTCAAAAAACCTAATAAGCTTATAAAAAGTTGGGGCCTTTTATAGCTGACTATGCGGTATGAGCTTTGTTCATTGTTGAAGACCGTGCGGTGACATAAGTTGTTAATGTTTGTGTCATTTTTGGTCTTAGTTGTCTCATTGGCAATCATACCACATCTTCTTTTTCATATGACAAGAAAACAGACTATATTTAGCAAATAGCAAGCTACAGGTGTTGGGTGATGTTTTCAAGAATATCTCTACTTATATATTTTATCATGACACAGACTAGCAGAAAATGAGGAAGTGTCTCTTCACTGCAGTTGCATAGCAAACAGACAACATCTGTTTTGATTAAAAGTGGCTCTATTTGTTTGGAGCATGCAATTGTTAATTGGACTGGTATCTTTGCAATATCTCTGATGTTTGCATATACAGTTCTTGCTATAGGATGACATTGTCCTATCTTATAACTCATTTCCAGATATGATAGTGTTTGCTATAATTTAGATTCATCGTTAATACGTTTTTCCCAATAGTTATTGATCTTCACGAAATACTATCAACAATTATACCTTAATAATTAGGTCTTTCCACTTTTCTGTGGAAAGACCTATTGTTTTTCTTCGGATTATTTTTTTTTCTTCCGCCAAATTTTGTTCTTGCGATAAACATTTGTTTCGCAATATGTCGCTTAGATATTTGGTATATGATATCGAACAGTTTATGCGCTTTTGAAATTTACCCTGTGTAACCGAATACTATTCTTTGTAGGAGTTATCTCCCCAAACACTGTTTTCCTTGTGATCACAACTCCATCGCAACCGTAAAAGATTACGACAAATTTATTTTATAAAATTGCTCGTTATATCCTTCGCATGATTTGTCCAATTTCGACCGAAGCAATATGAACGCTCCATATGAGAGTTATTTCCCCTTTTGTATTTGAAATTTTGAAATGTATTTTAAACTGGAACACCATAAGTGATAGAGACCTAGGATCTTTTGATTTGAGGTCCTTGGTCCAAAAAAATGAAAATTAGGTCAAGGTCAAAGGTCAAGGTCATATTCTAATTTTTGAGTTAGGCTTATTTCCACTCATTTCCAGAAACCGTATAAGATATCGACAAATTATTTTGACTAAATTGTTAGTTGCGACATGTCGTAACTTAATAATTTTAGTTGAAAGGGTGCGTAGACAATGAATGGGAGTTTTTGCCCCTATCATATCTAAAATTATGTGTAAAGTGATATAACTTATTAACCATACGTATTAGAGACCTAGAGTCTTTTGATTTGATATCCTCAGTTTGTGACCTTCAAATTGAGGTCAAGGTCATAGGTTAATTTAACGTTCTAGATTTTGACCTTTGCTTTAAATTCATATCTATACATCATAAAGCCATATGAACTGACATTTTAGACTGATTTTAATATTTTAATATCAAAATAGATATTAACTCGTGGAAAGACCTTCAATTGTTCTCTGAACAATTGGTTTTTAATTCTAAAGGGATTCTGTTTCATGTCTTAATGATAAAACGAATGAATGATGTGAAAAAAAAACTAATATCAACAAAGATCATTCATTCGTTTTATCATTTAGACATGAAACAGAATCCCTTTAGAATTATTAAGGTATAATTGTTGATAGTATTTCGTGAACTAGTTTTAAAATGCACAATGTGAACTATTTCTAATGCCATTGATGGGCTATTGTGTCGGTAGCCATTAATAGGTCAATCCTGTTGGTAAGTTCAAATGATCACATCCTCTTGGTGTATTGCAATTACATAGATTAAAATGCACACACAATGTTCTCAAAGCCAAAATCTGAAGATGCATCTTGCTTAGTCGCACATCTTCCACTTTTCCGGTAGTATTCAAACTATTCACTTTCTTTCGTATAGCCTTTTAACAACATTATAAATATTGACGCTGTTAATGTTTTGCTGAGATTTATAGTTTGAATGCAGGTTATAACATGAAAACTTTGACTTAAGGATGTACTAAGGTGAAGTTAGGTAAAAATTAATTTTTAATAAATTAAAAAAGGCATCAATTAAGGATAAAGATAAGCTAAAAATATTAATAGGTCATAGACCTCCTTTTCGAGATATTTGAGATTTAAAATATGGCGGGAAAAGGCTGACTCGGACTTTTACCTTATATTTGCATTGGTATTATTTGGGTCTCATAACAAAAGAAAGAAAATCAAGAATCTTCTAAAATTTTGGTAAATGACCTTTCATGAGCTATTAAGTCTTATATGAAAAATAAATGGGTGTTTGGGGCAAAATATTTAAATTTTATTGTATGGAAAAACACCAAGGAGTCCGAAATTTGATACAAATTCTAAAACCTCACCTAAGTACATTCTTAAACGATATGTTTATGTCTCAATTCAAGAGAGACCTATTTTGACACTTTTTGACACCTGAGTATCACATGGCGGTAAATAATTTAAACTAAGAATACGGTATTCATGTCGGGGATACCGTTCATATCGCTTAAAGTACATGATATTTATCTTGATATTTATTCTCAACATTGGTTAATTGTAAGCATAAAAGTGCCATCTCTTTTGTTATTTATTATTGTACAAAATTCTTTATATTTAAAATGATCTGTGTTAATCAGATAATTCTTTTAATACTTATTATCAGTTCTAACAAACAAGCTCTTGATACCAGTGCCATTGTCCTTTTGGATATTGCGATAAATTTAAGAACATCGTTTCTAATAAGCTGTGAGTCATGTTAGAAGTTTTTAACAAATAATTTAAAAAAAACGTGTCGAAGTAAATTGATTTATTAAACTACAAAAATCATGTAGTAATATGCACCGGACAATCAAATGCTTTATCTTTGTTTCACTTTCAATTGTTACATTCTTTCCCTTAAAATAATCGAACACGCACACTTCATGCGTTATCCATCTTAAGCGAAAGGGTTAAATTGAGGTTTACAATAATACGTTTCAATGAGGTCGAAGAATTGAAAGTGCATAATTCATCATCAATTTTTCTTAGTTTAATTTGACAAAATTAAACTATACTGCCTGCTAAAAACGAACAATTATTTCATTATTTCACTTTCATTAATGCTTGAACAAAAAAACTCATACTTTAGATTTTTTAAATATCTCGGAATCAAATCAAATTTGTTAACTCTAAACCAAACACTTTTATATTAAGAGATTTTCATCAAGTACCGTTATCGTTAGGTAGGTATCAATAATTCTAATAATGTAGTAAAAGTACAATCATTTTATGAAAACGTTGTTATATTGCAAAACTCACCCAATTAGTTAATTAATCAATTCATTAAATGCACTGGGTTATACATGAATGAACCTCAATCAAGACATGATAAATTCCAATCATCTGGATCGTAAGTATTTCGTCAGGTAATTTAATTACTCATGCATGCCAGTTTTCGAATATTTAGTGACAAGCAGTGTACGGTAGGAAATCTAAGACGTAACAAATTGTTCAAAGACATACTATCATATGGCGACTTTTAATCTGCTGATTTAGATATTCGATAAATAAAAAAATATGAAAACCACAGGAACATTAGTGTATGGTTATTGATTATGATGACAATATGTATGAAAGAGGACAACAATGACAGCAAAAGCCTATTCTGTGTTATCTATCACCATGGAAAATAAGATGCAAACACAAGAACTTTAGCATGTTTAGGTAAAATACTCGTTTTTGTTGATACTTTTAAAATACGTTTGAGAATGAACTCGAAGTAACGAAAAATACTTATAATTTAGCGTACTATTGTTAGTCATTTCTTTTTTTAGACATGAAGTTAACAATTTATGTTTTATTTGAGTTTCAATGTCCCTCTGGTATTTTTTGCCTTTCTGTTATAAAAGAGGAGCGACAGATTCCAGAGGGACATACAAACTCATAAATCGAAAATAAACTGACAACGCCATGGCTAAGAGATAAAAAGACAAACAGACAAATAAAAGTACAAAAAACACATCAGAAAAGTTCGTTGAATATACTTTACTAATTAAAACATAGAAAAGACAATTAGCTATCATACTGCTGCAAACGAACATTATTTGGTATCGAAGTTCAAGGTATTTGAAAATACCTCACAGACTTAAAGTCGAATATTACATAATATTATTGCCAACTGTTGTGTTATATATTATGAATATTACGCAACTGCTTGAGATGAAAATACTTGATAGGGATTTTCCAATTGTTCAAGTCCAAACTGAATATTTCTTGTTTGGGTGGGTTTATTATCTGATATTTTTCTCCTACCACAAGAACTGTTGGGATTCGAGTCGCTCCGTCTTTAGTTTTCTAAGTTGTATATTATAAACTGTACGTTTTCTGTTTGTGCAATGGCTTCTACGTTTTATCTTTAAAATATAAAATTGGATATGTTTGGATATCTTCAATTTCTTTTTTACTTACGTATTGATGTAATAAATTCGAACAAAAACTGTGAAGTTTGATGATATCATCTAGAAGACAACCTACATACCAATGCTATATTCTTTTGATCTTGATTCCGGGATGTATACAAACATATATAAGGGTATTTTTATACAAAAATCCTCTGAGTAAGGGTCGAGGACTTAACTGTTTATTCCACTATTGTCTCATTGTGAATAATTTGTTTCGTTGGACTCGTTTTTCTCAACGAATTTTATTTATCATCATAAGACTGATAAAAAAACAATGATAATCTTATTCGGTTTTGACAAAATTGATCAATGCAGGAACTTTGGGAGGGATACAAAACAAATATGTCTTGCCCCAACATATCAAATATAAGTTTCAACAAATAGTTAAACAATATCAAATAACTAACTCAATGGTAAACGTTTATTTATTGAAGATATTTCAAAAACTTTTAAACAGTTAGGCTAAAACATTTACAGGGGAAACGACGATATTTTGTACTTTTGCATTTTCCTCTGAATTGCAGTTAGTTGATACGAAATTTAGATATAATTTTCCCTCTAACTTCGTCTTGCAAATGTTTGAGTTACATAACATTTTCCCAAAGATGTAATAAAGTGTAATGATTTACAGCATTGATATAGTATGGTATGCTTGTAAATGAGACAACTTTCCACAGCAGACCAAATGGTACAGATATGAACTGCTATAGTTCACTCAACCTCTAGTTGTCTAATACGCATTCAAAACAAGCGATTAAAAATCTAATTGATATTACCACCATAACATGAGGTGTTTAAAACGTGCTGCTTGCATTAAGCCGTATTAAATCTGTTAATTTGAGATGCTTTTTGTAAACAAATAGCATGAATAGAACTCAGATTAGGAATACTATATCCGTTAGTAGTTTGATATTTTGTTTCGCAGAATGGATGGATAATTTCAAACATAATTTATCGTAAGAACATGCCGTTTTCCTAAAAAAAAAAAAGTGTTCTAGGCAAATGATGGTCGAAATTAAATTATGCTGCCAAATTTACTTGATGATTTTTGAAATTTCATATTTTGTCGTCATGAAAAAAGGAGACATTTCCTGATGTAATTATAAAGAACTTTCCTTGATTATTTTCAAAAGAAGGATATAAATCATTAGAAAAACTGATTCTACTACTTTCGCTCGTGTATTACGATATTTCTCCCTTCTCGGCAATAAATTTTAAATTATTCAACAGGTTTGCCAAGCCTCGCGCTTTAAATATTCGAATTCAACTTTCTCGAGTTGAGAAATAGCCTGACACACTTGTTTCAGTTGTGAAATCTATATTTATAAGTATGCATTTAATTGAGAATTGGAATTAGGAATGATAGTTTCCTTCAAAATTAATAATTAACTTCCTCAAAAAACACAGTTCTGTTCCCCATCAAGATGTGTAATCTTTGCGTGCTTCTTTCGATTCCGTCATTAAGGTTTTACAAACGTTGATGCACTATAATATGATTCAAGTTGTAGTATTTTCCGGTCAAGTTCTTAATAAAATAGCTTCGTACGTCACTTGGACTTTTCACTTTTTTATTCGATCTTTACTGTGTCTATTGAAAACGAAGCGGGTGTCTGGCGTACATACATTTAATCCTGGTAGCAATGGTGACTTCATTGGTATATTCTCCATGTTGTGATAGCTTTAACTAAAGTTTTACCTAATTATGACCCTTGTTGACATGAAATTGCTCAATATATAGTAAAAGACTGTCAATATATAACTTTACTGTTGCATTCTTGAACATTGATTTATATTACACTCGTTTGTGCTTCAAAAACAATACAGATTATGACATAATGCACACACAGTGCTTCTGGTTTTAATTTTCACATCCAAACAAAGTATGACATAATAGTGTTAACTGATTTGTAAGCCATCATAGATTTAATATATGATTCCATACAGTCTGTTAATTTAGCGAAAATTCAAACCAGATTTAAATGTTTATAATCCAGTTAACCTACAAAATCAAACTGTGTCTTCCAGTCGCATACAGGGATATCTTCTACTTTAGGTTACTTATATTTTTGCAACAGGAAAACAGTTTATGTAACTCCTGAATTGAATTGATTTATTGTCATGGGTTAATTGTATTTACAAAAGAGAGTTATGATATTACATTTCCTTGAATCATGAGACAGGATAAGTACGGTATTACCTTCCGGTCTCTTGGGCATGATCAACGTATGTACAGTGTATATATATTGTTCAGTGTGTAGTTGTTTCCGGAATAATGCTAACTTTGTTAAGAGATTAACGAAATAAAATTGGATGATATGACACTGTGTAATTATGAGTTTGCGGTAGATTAGATTAATCATGCGATGATGGTTATAGCAAGACAAATATATGTTTAGCAATGAATAAACTATTGAGCATTTTGATATTATATTGTTTTTTTTCCGGGGGGTGATTAAATAGTTTGCTAGTCAGATTGATTGATTTGTTTTAAAGTTTCTGTTATGAATTATTTATATCTACTAACATGTAAGTGGATATAACAGTATCTGCTATTGCTCAATGCCTTATTTGAAATGTTTAGTTTAGGTCCTTTAGCTGTTTTAAAATTAATTAACTTGTCAAAACCGTTTCTGTCACTTTTATGTATTAATATCAGCAGCAGTATGAGAAGACTTTTATCTTGCCCGCGTTCGAGTTTAACTCTTGTTGATAACATACACATAAATCAGTTTAGAATATAACTAGTTTGTTAAGAGTTGTCCAGACTTTAGTTGTTTTTTTTTTTGTGATTTGTATACAGTTTGTTTTTTGTCGTATTATCTTTTTTATTCTTTGCATGGCGATGACTGTTAGTTGTCGACTCATGAGTTTGAATGACCCGTTTGGAAAACTTCGCATTTCTATGATCATATGTATTTCTATAAATGACAACAAATAGTAGAGTGTTATAAGAATGTATGTTGGAATTCAAATATCCGTTGCTTCCTGAACATCTGATTATATTTCTTGGCGATAATTTAACATATGATTTTGCAATGTATTTGGTATACTACTATTGACTTTGCTTAAAGTTCTGAATATTTAGCTATGTTGGACATTCCTTATTTGAAAATCTTTGATAAATAACTTATAAATCATGCGTTTAATTCTTTGGAAAAGTTATTGGAAAAAACAATATCAAATATATATTTACGTTTATCTTCTCTAGTCAAAAAGAAGTTTGTTCTAATAGAAAATTGTAACTTTGCGGTCCAATTAAGCAGTTATCATTCCTATTTAACCCACATGAAAACAGTGAGTTAATGAATTCTAAATATGACAGATCTGCTTATTTTTTGTCCATAAAACGGTAATAGGATCATGTTAGGTCGGATTCATCTGCCTCACACAATCTAATAGGCACTATAATCTGTCAGAACCATGATTGATAACACGCATTCCGCATGAACAATATGACTTGTGAATTTCAAAAATAGAACTAGAAATTAGCAGTTTTAGAACCCCCATTACTTTAAATTGCTCACTTAACGAAACACAATTCTATAAAAGATATGAATTAAAACTTTATCAAATACTACTACCGTAAATAAACAAAAACATATAAAATATTGCGATGTCAATAACTTTCGTTTGCTTATTTACTAAATCCTTGCTTTACGATTTGTTTTGGCACATAAGGCAAGTACTAATTTTCACACCCCCTCTGTGTGTTCCTTTTCGTTCTCTATTCCTTTCAATCGACTATAAGTATATGCTCCGCCCAAAATTCTGATGTTTTATTCATAATCCATTTTATCATGTTTATATATGAAAACCTTCTAAAATATTAACACTTTTATGTAGTTTTGATTGCAGATTTTGTTTTAGATAGCTTTGTTTGAGTATCTTTTATTGAAGGAGCATACCCTAACCCAACCGTAATGTTTCCAGGGAGACATGCAAAAAGCGTACACGGACATTATTGGTTTGTAATTGAAACCTAACAGATGTATTCTGTCTTTTGTAAAATACGTCAGTTATGACAATGTTGTTACGTAGGATTTATGCAGCGTCACTTCTTTTCTCCGTTTTGTTACAAAAAAATCAATAGTATTACTTAATGCAAAAAAGGCAGGAAGTTCAGTAAATATTGAACAAATCCCAGCGTAATTACTACCGTCTTTTTAACAATGCTATCTATTCCCTTTTGTCTTCAATTTTGTAATTGTCCTTAGTTGAACTGGTGCATAGCCTGATAAGTAGGGTAATGGTATTTGTAACAACTATATTTCCATATATTATTTGCGACAGAATCAAGACGAGAATATCCCCGGGTTCTATGTGAGGTTAAATATTTTATATTGATATATAATTGTTTTGATTGTGTTTCATCCGGGTTGGCTTAAGGCAATCGTTAATGGATGGAAGATTAGGTATAATAAAGTGAAATAGTAGGAAATCCTGAGTTTGTAGTAGATTTGTTGATAAATGACGTAAAGACATTAAAATAGAGTTATAGATAAACTCATCATAGATACCAGGACTAAAGTTTGTATATACGCCAGACGCGCGTTTCGTCTACAAAAGACTCATCATTGACGCTCGAATCCAAAAAAGTTAAAAAGGCCAATAAAGTACGAAGTTAAAGAGCAATGAGGACCAAAATTTCTAAAAGTTTAGCCAAATCCAGCTAAGGAAATCTATGTCTGAGGTATAAAAGCCTTAGTATTTCAAAAGTTCTAAATTTTGTAAACAGTTAATTTTTAAATATAACCATATCAATGATAATTCATGTCAGCACAAAAAGTGCTGACTACTTGGCTGGTGATACCCTCGGTGAAATAAATCTCCACCATCAGTGGCATCGACCCAGTGGTTGTAAACAAACTCATCATAGATACCAGGACTATAGTTTGTATATATAGTTTATTGATTCACATACAAATTGAAACTGTATTTGACCAGAATAGTTTTCCATTATAAAAGTAAGGAGATTGTATGGTTACAATGAGACAACTATACTCAAAAGTTCAAATGAAGTGTTTGTATAGGTTGCTGTTTTTTTTGTCTTTTTTGAATTTTTATTATGAAGTGATACATTGTAGTTAAACATTGTGACGTATATTATGTAATTTTCGGATTGTCAGTCTTATTATTGTTTTTAAATCCCAAGTTTTAATGTCGAATACGGCTGCTGATAAAAAAAACAACGCAGGGGGTGGGAAAACAAGCATTCAATGTCATACTGTCGTAATCAGAGCAAGAGATTTAGATTTTATCGTAACTGTGATTTCATGACATTTCTTACTGAGAACTAAAGTGACTCTGTACTTTAAAAGATCCCGTCAGTATGATATTGTTCTATTTTATGTCATTATGATATATTTCTATTATGAATTACAAAATACGTTGAACCATAAACGTCTAAATCATTCAATCGCGTATTGGAATTAACTATTGTGGATTCTTATAAATTCTATATATAACTTTTGAACTATTTTCAATCTATTTCTGAAATTTATTCTTACATACCTTTGATTTTTTAACCCTATATGCTAACATTGCCTATGTAAATTTTAAAATTGTTTGTATGCACATTGAACAACAAATCTATGTGACGTATAACATTTTCTGACGTCAGTCACACAAATCAATGAATGTGTTTGTAGATGTTTTTCTGTTCTGTTAAATTGTTCCTTGGCTGTCATTAAAGTGAGAGGGTTAGCGCTATAAAACCAGGTTTAATCCACCATTTTCCACATTTGAAAATGCCTGTACCAAGTCAGGAATATGACAGTTCTTTTCATTCGTTTTTGATGTGTTTTGTTATTTGATTTTGCCATGTGATTATGGACTTTCCGAATTGATTTTCCTGTAAGTTCAGTTTTTTTGTGATTTTACTTTCCGTTATATCATTAGTTCATAAATTTTAACGTTTATTTTTGAAAGAAAATCTGGCATTTTTCAAAATGCAAATCAACGCATTTTTTAACAAATGAATATTAAAGACTTGACATAGATTATGACAACACGTGTCACGTGACCACGAAAATAAAACACGAGTTATATGTTTCAGATAATGTGATAATAGATGGAATTCAATTATAGTCAATTATACAGCGTTTGCAGAATTTATGTACTTTTCTTGTAAAGTGCGTGAGCACTGAAAGAACCATAAAATTCATTACAGATTAATTTCAAATTTCATAATTCAAATTGAAGTTTTGATGCAAATTAAGAATAATTATTGTTGTAAGGTGCATTATTATTTTGAAAGTTACTGTAGCAATTATTATAATATTACCACATTTTACAGATTATGTCTGTTTTCCATAAATTTGCAGGTCCTGATGTTAACATTATTAGAAACACTACGGTTATCCATCCACATGCATAAATGACATTAAATCTCACCACAGCGTGTGTTTCTTTGTTTTGCATGCTTTCCTTTGTTTTGTAACATTTTGGCGGGGATGCATTATCTACAATGAAGCTTAGAATTATTCATTGAGAATAGACACACTTTCAAAATATATGTAGAAAAAGTCCATTGTCTACGCTGGGATTTAAACTCAAGACATTTAGCATATCAAGCTACCACACATACACCTACACCACGACTACTGGATACCAACTATCAATAATTCTACATATTCAAAGGAAACAAGAAATGTTCATAAGTAGGGCAAGTTGGCAGACTCATTGGGATTTTAATCCTTTTCATAAATAAGACGAGTTATCAGACTTATTGTTCAATGGGATTTTACCCTTTTTCATAAGTGGGGCGGGTTGGTGAACAAGAGTGGGACTAGTATTTAGACAGTGACGATTTAGTGTGGGCCGATTGGCCAGTGGGGTGAGTTGACATTGTGTCTAATTTAAGCATCGTATTCGGGTGTTAAGGGTATATATTACATAAAAATATATACAGTATATTATAATGGTTGTTTGGCGTTTTAAACTAGATTTATGAATTGTAAATGGTTTTTCGACAATAATAAAATAGCTGGGATGTAAAATTCCTATCCCATTCGAACTTGGTGTATCAGTGTAAGATCACCCTCTGGTCATCGGTTTGTTCTGACACTGACACACCGCGTCTTCATAGGATATTACTGAACTGGTTTGGCAATCCAAATGACGAGATACGTATCGTTGCCTTTTATTGAAATATTCCTGATTAGAATATGTTTTAATTCAGACGGAAACGCCAATGTCAACATTCATAGTTCCTAAAACAACATCATGCTAATGTCATATCCGCTCCAACTCTTCAATCAAAGATAAAATCGTTTTCTCAAATAGTCTTAGATTGACCTGATGGTATGATACGATGGATAAATGATCATTGCTAATGTAATGTTGTTTCCTTCAAGGCTGCATTATAATCAGGAAAATCTATCATCGTGATTATTTCCGTGTTAGTCAATTGTTTATGATGGAGATGTATGACTGCATTTGACAAGGTTATCAAAATTTCTTATCGTCCTAAATACATTTTTTGTGTTAAAAATTGTTTCAACTGTACAAACAATTAATCAGTCAAGTTTTATAAAGCATTTCGAAGAAGATGTAAATGAAATAACATTTGTATTGTCGCCATTTTGAGAGCTACTAGAGTTCGTTTTGTAATCTGTTATGTAGTGGTTAACGACCGTGACTACACATGAGTTCCTCGCACAGTACTGACAAGGATTTTACTGTCTTTGAGAAGAAAAAAACTAAAGCGACCAAAGCTCTATCACTTTTTATATATCTACAATTGAACTGTGTATTTCTTTTCAAATTTGTGTTGATTAAAATGGATTCAAAACCGAGATTTTTACCAAGAACCGTTATCATTCTAATACTGTAGTAAAAACAAGATCATTTAATGAAAACGTTATTATATTGCAAAAGTCATCCAATTAGTTAATTAATAAACTCATTAAATGTAGTTGGTTATACATCACTAAAACCTCAATCAAGACATGAGAACTTGCAATCATCTAGGTCATAAGTATTTCGTCACGTAGTTTAATTACTCATGTATGCCAGCTAATGAATATTTAGAGACAAACAGTGTATGGTAAGAAAACTAAGAGGTAACAAATAATAGTACAAAAAACACCTCATAAAAGTTTGTTGAATATGCTTTACTAACTAAAACAAAGAAAAAACAATTATCTATCATATAGTTGTAAAAAAAGTTCCATGGTATCGGCGCGGGGTTCAAGGCAATTGATTATACCTCACAGACTTAAAGTAAAATATTACATAATACTTTGGCCAGCTGTTGTGTTAAATATTTCGCAACTGCTTGAGATGAAACAACTTGGTAGGGTTTTTCCAATCGTTCAAGGCCAAACTGAATATTTCTTGTTTGAGTGGGTTTATTTTCTGACATGTTTCTCAAGCCACAGGAACTTTTAAGAAAAACGTTTCGAAATCGTTTGAACTCCAAAAGCAGTGAGAAAGACCGTTTCTTTCAAAATATCAAATGTTGCCTTCTGAGCATGCATTCATCACCATGCGAAATCACAATTCCAAAATGTCATAATGGGGAAGATGACAAATTACTTAATTTTAAGAATCAGACGAATGTATTTTATTTTCAACGTGGTTTGTACCTCCATACAAATAACCTACAAACCAATGCTATATTATTTTGATGTGTAAAAAACCCCATTTAAGGGCATTTTGATATGTAAATTCTCTAATTTAAGTTCAAAGACTTGTTAATTATGTAATACACGTACCTCTAGGAGTTGTAAAATCGGTCAGTACTGTTAATAAGACTACAAGGCCTATTCATTTTTTTTTATTTTGCAAAAACTGCTTTCTCAACGACTTTCAAAAATAAGGATATTTTATTCGGTTTTGACAAAATTGATCGAAGTTGTAATTTGGAGTGATGTTCAAAACATTTATTATTAAAGGTATTTCATAACATGTAAACAACTAGTCTCGAATGTTTTATAGAGAAAAAGGCGATGTTTTGTAGTTTTTTCCTTTTCCTTTTAATTGGATTTATTTGATACGACATTTATAAATGATAATCGATTTATCGTCGTCTTGCAAATGTGTAAATTACATAATATTTTCCCAAAAATGTTATAAAGTGCGATAATTCACAACATTGATATAGTATGGTATGCTTGTAATTGAGACAACTTTCCTCAGGAGAACAAATGACACTGAAATGAACTGCTATAGGTCACTGAAAGTCTAGTTGTCTTATCCCCATTCAAAACTATGATTGCGATTAAAAATCTAATTGAGGTAAACGCCATGTAAAAACGATGTTTTAAAACGTGGAACTTGCATAAACCCGTATTAATAGTTATCAAAGGTACCAGGATTATTATTTAGTACGCCATTATAATTTAGTACGCCAGACGCGCGTTTCGTCTACACAAGACTCATCAGTGACATTCATATTAAAATATTTATAAAATCCAAACAAGAATTAAGTTGAAGAGCATTGAGTATCCAAAATTCCAAAAAGTTGTGCCAAATACGGTTAAGATAATCTATGACTGGGATATAAAATGTGTAAAATTAATATCGTATCTGTAAACAAAATTGCATGAATATATCGCAGATCAGGATACAATAATATATCCATTAGTAGTTTGATACTTTGTTTCGAAGAATCATTAGATCATTTTAAACACATGTAAGCGTAAGACAATGGTTCTTTTTCTAGTTTTTTGTGCTATTTTCACATTTCTGCTCATTCGTGAAAAAATTGTGCTCGGCAAATGATTGGTTGAAATTTAATTATGACGTCAAATTTTCTTGATGTCTTTTGGAGTTTTCCTATCATGTAGAAAAGGAAACATTCCTGATGACGTCGCATATAAAGAACACAACTTTCCGAAAATCTTTGAAAAAGGAAGGATAAAAATCATTAGAGAAACTGATTCCACCGGTTTACCCATGTATTACGATATCCCTCCGCTCCAAACAAGTTTGGCAAGCCTCGCTCTCTTACTATTAAAATTTAACTGTCTAAAGTGGAAAAATATTGTAGTGGTGATATTCATATTTATCCGTATACATGTATACTTTAGAATTATCCATTTACTTCCTGAAAAAAAAACACCCAGATGTGTGCCTCATCAAGAAGGTTGATCTTTGCGTGCTTTTTCTGATTTCGTCTTCAATTTTACAACAGTTGATAATTTAAAACATTATAACATTGGTAGTAATTTTAAGGTATATATGTAATAGCTTTCAGTTTCGTATTTCATTTGATTTTTTGATTCTGGGATCCGTGCGTCTATTGTAGACGAAACGCGTGGGTGGCGTACAAAGGTGTACTCCTGGTACATACATTGATGTTGAGTTTATTGGTATATTTTCTGTCTTGATAGCAAAAAGTACAGTATTACTTAATTATGACCCTTATTGACATAAAAATACTCAATATATTCAAATGAATGACTGTCAATATAATTATGTAAACTTTATTGTTGCATTCTTGAAAATTGATATATATTAAAATCGTTTGTGCGTAAAAAAAACACACAATACAGATTATGTCATAATGCACACACAGTGTTTTTTGAATTTTCACATTCTAACGGAGAATTACATAATAGGTTTAACTTAATTGTAAGCGATCATCGATTTAAAACTTGGTTCCATTCATTCTGATAATTAAGCGAAAAGTCAAACTAGACGTACATTGTACATGTGTAGAATGCAATTAACCTTACTGTGTCTTTCAGTTGCATACTGGGACATATTCTACTTTTTGTAACTTGTGTGATTGCAAAAGCAAAAACAGTTTACGTACTACCAGTTTTGAATTGATTCATTGTCAAGGTATATGAGTTAATGGTATTTACAAAAGAGAGTTATGATATTACATTTCCTGAAAAAACATGAGACAAAATAAGTACGGGGTTACCTTCCGATATCTTGATCAATGTATCTACAATATATATATATATTTCAGTTTGTAGTTGTCTCCGGATTAATTTATTTAATAATATCTAAACAAAGTTATAGTTCATTCAACTATATAACTTTGTTAAGAGATTAATTAAATAAAATTGAATGATATGACACTGTTTAATTATGAGTTTGTGGTATATTAGATTTATCAAGCATTAACGGTTATAGAAAGACAAATATGTTTTACAATGGATGAAATATCGAGAAGTTTGATATCATATGGTATTTTCCGGAGGGTGATTAAGTAGTTCCCTAGTCAGATTGATTAATTTGTTTTAAAATTTTCGTTATAAATTATGTAAATCTACTAATTTGTAACTGGATATAACTCTAGACTCGTTATCAATAACAGTAACATATATTGCTCAATTCCATATTTAAAATGTTTAGTTTATAAAAAAGAAGATGTGGTATGATTGCCAATGAGACAACTATCCACAAAAGACCAAAATGACACAGACATTAACAACTATATGCCTCCGTACGGCCTTCAACAATGAGAAAAGCCCATACCGCATAGTCAGCAATAAAAGGCCCCGATAAGACAATGTAAAACAATTCAAACTAACGGCCTTATTTATGTAAAAAAAAATGAACGAAAAACAAATATGTAACACATACACAAACGACAACCCCTGAATTACAGGCTCCTGACTTGGGACAGGCACATACATAAATAATGTGGCGGGGTTAAACATGTTAGCGGGATCCCAACCCTCCCCCTAACCTGGGACAGTGGTATAACAATACAACATAAGAACGAAATATAAAAATTAGTTGAAAAAGACTTAACTCATCAGATGGACAAACATACATTTAGATCCTTTAGCTTTTCTAAAATGAATTTACTTTTCAACACCCTTTCCGTCACTTTAAAGTCTTGATAACAGCAGCAGTATGCAGTAACCTCTAAGTTTAACTCTGATCTATAACATAAACACAACACCCAGATTAGTTTTTTCGTTTGAATTGTTTACATTGTCAAATCGGGGCTTTTTAAAGCTGACTATGCGGTATGAGCTTTGCTACGGTGAGCTATAGTTGTTAATGTCTGTCATTTTGGTCTCTTGTGGACAGTTGTCTCATTGGCAATCATACTACATCTTCTTTTTTATACACACACACGCCAGTTCAAAATATAACTTACATTTTACGAGTTGTCCAGTATTTAGAAAAGAGGGACGAAAGATACCAAAGGGACAGTCAAACTCATAAATCTAAAACAAACTGACAACGCCATGGCTAAAAATGAAAAAGACAAACAAACAACAGCACACACGACACAACATAGAAAACTAAAGAATAAACAACACGAACCCCACCAAAAACTAGGGGTGAACTCAGGTGCTCCGGAAGGGTAAGCAGATCCTGCTCCACCTGCGGCACCCGTCGTGTTGTTTATGTGATAACAAATCCGGTAAATAGTCTAATTTGGTAGGTCACATTCATGAAAGGGAAGGGGATTGTAGTTACGACGTAAGGAACATATCCGATATCATTTGTGAAACGGTTATTCCATAACGGTCAACAATAATAGTTTACAGTGTTTTACTTTGTATACAGTTTGTTTTTTGTCGTGTTGTTTTTTAATTCTTTACATAATGTTGTCTGTTTCAATGACCCTTTTGAACAATTTCGCATCTCTATGATCATATGTGCTCCTTTAAATGAAGACCAATAGTAGAGTGTAAATAAAATATATGTTGGAATTCAAATGTTCCTAAAATAATCGGATTAAAGTTGTTGGCATTTTTTTTAAGAAATTATTTTGCAATGTATTCTGTACACTACTGTTGACTTTCCTTATAGGTATGATTTTCTTTTTTTTTTTTTATTAAGTATAAGTCTTACAACGTTTCCCTTTAATTTTTTATTAAGATCAATATGGAAAATAATTTTTATACCCGAAGAATGATAGGGAATATTAAAATAAAATGTTAGACTTTCCTTATCTGAAAATCTTTAGGAAAACTTACAAAATATGCGTTTTCACTCTTTGAAAAAGTTATTATCTTAAAAAAACATTTAATATATATTGACGTGTACCTACTCCAGTTTAACAAAATGTTTATTCTGATAGAAAAAAAATGTAACTTTTCGGTTCAATTAAGCAGTTACCATTCCTATTTAACACACATGAAAACAATGAAGTCAAAATATGACAGATCTGCTTATTTGACAATAAATCAATAAAATGTCAATCGGATCATGTTAGGGCGGATTCATCTGCCTCACACAATCTAATAGGCACTATAATTTGTCAGAACCATGATTGATAACAAGCATTAAGCATGAACAACGTGACTTAAATTCAAAAATAGAACTAAAAATTAGCAGTTTTCAAACCCTAATTACTTTAAATAACTCACTTAACGAAACACAATTAAAACTTTATTCAAATATTTCTGTCGTAAGTAAACAAAAAAAATGAAATATTTCGATGCCAGAAACTTTCCTTTGGTTATTTACTAAATCCTTGCTTTATGTTTTGGCAACTAAGGCAAGAACTAAATGTCGCAACCCCTATGTGTGTTCCTTTTTGTTCTATATTCCTTTCATTCGACTATAAGTATATTCTCCGCCCAACATTTTGCTGTTTTATTCATAATCCATTTTATATGTGAAAAACCTTCTAAAATTTTATCAATATTAACTTATGTGGTTTTGATTTCAGTTTTTTTTTTACATAACTTTGTTGGAGCATGGTTTATGTAAGTAGCGTACCCTAACCCAACCCTCGTGTTTGCAGTAAAACATGCAAAACAAGTACACGGATATTATTCTTTTGTAATTGAAATCTAACAGATGTATTCTGTCGTTTGTAAAATACGTCAATTAGGAATATGTTGTTACGTAGGATTTATGCAGCGTCACTTCTTTTAACCGTTCTGTTATGAAAAAATCAATAGTTTTGCACAACATAAAAAAGTCAGGACGTTCAGTAAATATTGAACAAATCCGTCACGTAATTACTGCCGGAAATTTAACTCAGACAATGCCATCTATTCCCTTTTTGTTTCAACTTTGTAATTTTCCTTAGTTGAACTGGTGCATAGTCGGATAAGTAGGGTAATGGTTTTTGTAATAACGATA
Source organism: Mytilus galloprovincialis (assembly GCA_037788925.1). Classification (NCBI taxonomy): domain Eukaryota; kingdom Metazoa; phylum Mollusca; class Bivalvia; order Mytilida; family Mytilidae; genus Mytilus; species Mytilus galloprovincialis. The sequence goes on along the minus strand of CM075342.1, from coordinate 72,119,331 downwards.
TTTCCATATATTTTTTGCCACAGAATCAAGACGAGAATTCCCCTAGGGTTATATGTGAGGTTAAATTTTATATATTGATATATAATTGTTTTGTTCGTGTTTTATCCAGTCAGGGGCATTACTTAAACAAGTAACACTTAAAATTACCTTAACAAGTAATGTTGAAAACGAGGCTATTTTAAATATTATTTATATAAGTATTATTTATATAACTAACTGTTCTGAATATTATTTTTATAGGTGTCCAATAATACAGATTTTAGTAGCTTCAATAAATTTTCACAGTCATCTGGTTATTTTTCCCATGAAATATAAAATTTAATCCTTCTGAAACACTAATTAACTTTCTGACGCACTTATCTTTCACATAGATGCTTTTTTGGCTTAAGATTGGTCTATTTGGACTATTAATTTATCATTTTCCTCCAAAATCTTGAGAATAGACTGATATAAATAGATAAATACTTGTAAATTAATTAAGACTTGAAGTAATTATAATTTTAACCCAAATCAATTACACATGTTTCTCAAAATAAGTTGTATTACATTTTTTGTCAAAAATGTACAAAATAACTTATTCAAGTAACATTTTTGTCATTATCTTTACAGTAACCCTTTATCGCTATACTCCTCTCAAATCTAATTGATTCTTAATCTTATAAATTTATTTCTTTTGTAGAGGGCATCAACTTTAAAGTAAACCTCAGTGTTATATTTGTTATTGTCATAGGATTTTGTCTAATGCTTAGTCCGTTTCTGTGTGTGTGTGTTACATTTTAATAATGTGTTGTTGTTCTCCTCTGATATTTAATGCGTTTCCCTCAGTTTTAGTATGTTACCCCGAGTTTGTTTTTTGTCCATGAGTTTTGAACAGCGGTATACTACTGTTGCCTTTATTTGGACATTAGTTCTGTTTACACGTTCATTATGCCCTCGCCAGTAGTGGGTGCAATATAACCGTTTCTTTAAATACAGCAGTCTCTAAGACAGTCCATATTCATGATCAAGCCATTAACCTACTTTATTTGTTTGTTAATTTAATTGCCGAAGATTGGAATTTAAAAAAAATAAGGAATCAAGAACGGACATTTCTGTGATAAACTGACACTAACACCGTTTAACGTATATTCTGTAACTTTCATATTGTCATTCCAATAATTCTTAAAATCCAAAGTTTTATGTCGAAGGTTTTTGTACAATCTAATTTTGTGGTATTGGATCTATTATACACAGAACTATCATAATGATTCCAATTTGTACTAAGTTTACGATCAATCGCAATTGGTTGTGCACAATTGCACAAGGGATTTCGGAAATTGGTCTTTTATTTATTGTTAATTGACGTCAATACAGGACTTCAAAAGTATCGAGTTTTGCAGAACGATTAACTTATAGTAATATAAAAGGAAAAACATATATCACTTGGAACACATTATAATTGAAGCATGTTATATAATAATGTCGGTTGAAAATTGATACATATCATTTCCTGGTGTATGTGTTCCAGATTTAAAAGTGGTTACAGTATGTAAAACATGTTATCATAAAACCAAGTTTAATCCATTATTTTCTACATAAGGCGATACATGTACCAGGAATATTATCCGGCATTCGTGTTATGTGTTTGAGCTTTTAATTTTCCCATTCGATTACGCATTTTCTGTTATGAATGTTCCTAGGAGTTTGGTATTTTTGTCATTTTACACTTTCTATCAAAAATTTTTAACTGTTTTCATTAAACAATTATCGAAAGAAAAAATATGCGATTCTCGGAAAGAAATAGTAACCAAGTTACAATGTCACAGTACAGTAAAGTAAATTATTAAGCTGCTTTGAAAACAAAACGAGTGTCAATAACATTTCCGAGTAATTAATCACTTTGAGTTAAGACAAGCTGTCAATGATTACAAACCGACCAGAGCAAAGAATTACATTACAGATGGAAAGTACAGTCGCATAGACACCACTTTGAAATGGGGAGATGACATGGGATTTTTGTTATGTTGATCGTTTACGTGTTAGTCAATGGTTTCTGATGGAAATGTATTACTGAATTTAGCATGGTTTTCGAAATTTCTCATCGTCCTAAATACATTTGTATTTTGGAAATTGTTTCAACTTGATCAAACAATTTATCAGTCAATGCCAAGTTATCAAGAGCATTTAAAAAAAGATCTAGTTGAAATAACTTTTAAATTGTCGCCATTTCGAGATCTTCTATAGTTAGTTTTGCAGTTTTGGTAGTGGTTAAGGATCACGATTGCCCATGAGTGTCTCGCATGGTCCCTATAAAATGTATTTATTTTAATAAGAGGTGGGTTCTTCGAAATTCCAAAGATTCTATGAGTTTATAACTCTAACAAATCCTGCCCTCCTTTCTTCAATCGTAACATCACCGTATTATACTCATTACCAAACATGTACTTATATGAGCTACACGACAGATGTTAAATGTGATGCAAGATCGGAACACCTAAATATCCCCAGGTTTGTTGTGGGGTTAGTCTTTGTTTATCCTTTTTTTCCTGCGATGTAATTACTTAACTACTGTTTTGCAGTCGTTTTCTGTGTCTTTATATTTATGAGTTTGATTATATTGATTTATCAGTTTGCCCACTGTGGGTATCTAAGATCTTTATAACATAACATGGTTTAGTTACGTCACATATGATGACCAAGCTTCAACAACTTTGACCCAGACAAATCAGCGAGATCATAATAAATGTACCGATGTTGATAAGTTTGATCCGAGGATATTAAATTGTCAAATATAGTGGTTTACTAATGAAACAAAGAAATCACTTGCTTTTGTTTCTATTTTGAATAATACGCTAGTAAAACACGATAAATCGATTATCTGATTGTCTGCATATTTAATTTACAAAGATCAGCAGCTGGACATATCTAGCCCTTTTTTAACTCGGTACAACCAAGTATACAGACCATGCATTTTTATTTTTTGAAAAAGTATTATTGAGAGTAATTGAAGGACTAAAATTATGAAATAGAGCAAGGGAAAGGCAATTTGTCTCCCCATCAAATGGCATTTATAAGTCTTATTATGGTAGCTGTATTTCATATTTATATAACACAACAGCAGGAAGTACGTTAAATCAATATATAACCTATTTTCACATTCTTACCATTTAAAAAGTCAATTTGACAATTGTACGACCAGACTCGATCATTTTAGCTCGCTTGCGTCGTTAAACAAAAATAATGAATTGTCAGAATATATGTATGTTCTAAACAAAAGCTGTTTCATATTTCACAAACATGACGATTTATTCCAATTCATATTTTTTAAAGTAATGTCCCTGGCACGCGGTTGTTATTTGACTTTTATACATCATCTAAACGAGAGAGAGAAAATGACACAGTCCCTGGGTTCAGAAACGTCACAATGTGGAAATTAACATGTCAATAAATCACGGTTAATATCAGTGCCAAAAGGTTGTTCTATTGTTTCATGGATGAATATATGAATAAATCTAAATATAAACAAAATATTGAAATATGTGAAAACATCAATTATTTTATTGTTTTCATCTTCATCTTACTGTTTCAGGTTGTCCTCGGTATACCTTCGATTGATTGCTTCCAACTGAGAGGCATTTAAATGTCACTCTCCTTAAACTATTGTAGTTGTGAGTGCCTGAAATCAATCTAGAAGCATGGTGGCAAAGTAATCTGTTCACATGCTTAATGTAAAGTTTAATTGACAATGAAATTTGATGTGAACAAAAAGTCGCCGTCTTTCAATTGTTAGTTCAATTTTTACAGAATGCAATTACAGTCAAACAAATAGAAACGTTTAAAGAATGAAGTGGTATTTGAATTTAATTACTAAAAGTCATTTTTATCAAAAAAAATAAAAAAGCAATCGTTAATATCAAGTCATTTATGTACACTTACTGTAACGGTTACAGATGGAGTTTACAATAATTTATAAATCGAAGGTTTGGCATTTAAAATCATTATGTATAAAAGGTTAGCAGTGATTTGTCCTTATTTTTTGCACGTTATATAGCACGATAGTTAACTAGAAATTGTCAGTAATTGTAATGCTATCATATCAGTGCCCAGGTAATGCTGAAACACTTGTTTTATGAATTTCTGACATAATGAACTGTTATCATCATTAATTTGTATATTTGGATATAAATTTTCAACTTATTAGTTTCAATCAGCGGTCATATAAAATCACTTGGAAAATATATCATTCATTTATATTCAGTGCCGGACTATCATATCTGCTTCAAAACATGTGAATTCTATAATTGGCTTCACAATGACCTCAACTACATTTAAAAATTGAGTAATCGGATTATTGCCTTTACATGTTGCATTCTCAATAGTGCAACATTGATTATTGTAATTTTATCGGACACGTACCCTGTTGATTGGAAAAAGGTGAGTTGCTCTTTATAGCTTTTTAGTTATCAAATAGACTGTTCTTCAACCAGTCTATTGGGTTAAATTATCATTAAGCTCGTCTATTTGTCCACAGGCGTAAATTTCATATCAAACCTTACTAAATTTCTGTTGCTTTATACTCTAGGAAAATTTAACGAAAAGTCAAAAGACGCGTCAATCATTCGATTCAGAAGACATTTTACATTTATATTTCCTGAACATTCTATTAAAGAGTCAGTATTGATATTAACTCAAGAAATATGAAAAAATACACATTTTAGATTCTTGCCTACAATTTAGAGTTTAGTATGGCGTTCATTATCACTGAACTAGTATATATATATACATGTATGTTTAGGGGCCAGCTGAAGGACGCCTCCGGGTGCTGGAAATTCTCGCTGTATTGAAGACATGTTGGTGGCCGTCTGCTGTTGTCTGTTCTATGGTCGGGTTGTTGTCTCTTTGACATATTCCCCATTTCCATTCTTAATATAACAGTCATTTTGTAAAGTGTTTCTTTTTTTTAGTGTGTCTTTCTATGTTGTGATGATACCATCAGGTTAGAGTGAAGTTTGGCACCTGTTAACACGTTTAAACCAGCTGTATTTGTTTGCATTTGTCCTTAGTATGGAACCATTTTTTAAGTGGTTGTCGTATGTTGATGTGGTTCATAAGTGTTTCTTGTTCCTCATTTTTTATTATATAGATTGTTTCCTGTTTGAATTATTTTACAATAGTCATTTTGTTGAATTTTTATAGCTATCTGTTCTGTAGGAGCAAAGGCGTCGTATTGAAGGCCATGCTTTGAGTTATAATAATTTATTTTTAACAAATTGTGACTGGGATGTAGAGTTGTATCATTGACACGTATACAACATCTTCTTATATTTATGAATATAAGAAATTCCGATATGCTAGAAAATCAGATAAGTATCCTTAAACGACAAAGGAAACAACTGCAGGTCCCTGTATAATTTTCTACTTTCTCTTTAGACAATTATTTAATTAAGTTGTATTTTGCATATTTGGCTATGACTAAAACATAAAAAGATAAACCGATAAACAATATTACGCAAATCACAACATAGAAAACGAAAGACGGAACAACACGAATCCCACCGATCACTTGTGGGGTGATTTCAAGTACTTTGGAAGTATACGCAAATAGTCCATCTTTATATGTCCATACCTACTGCTGGTACTTTCTTTTATCTGTGTTCGCATGTAACTTTCTTTGGTTGAACACACATCTGAATACTTGTTTATTTTATAAAGAATATACATTTAGTAACAATATATATTCGACTAATATCAGTAGAAATATTAATATAAAGTAAGAGAAACTAATATCCCTACTGATAGTATTACAATAATGACATATAAATATTGTTAGTCTGAATCCAATACTTACAACTAACTTTGTCTCTATCTTCCCCCAAGAGAATATTATTGGTCAGACTTGTCGGTCACATTGTCATTCAGGTATAATTTGACATTGATTTCAACAGTATTCTCAAATTATGTGCTTTGTTTTCGATCAACTTAAAAAGATGAAAGAACTACGTAATCAATCAAACTGTTGCGTAACAAACATAATTTGATACATTTTTACTGGTTTGTAGTAGAAATATAGAGTACAAAATGGAGTTGAGAAGTTCCTCTATATGATAGAAAAGGGGCGAAAGATACCAAAGGGAAAATCAACCTCATAAATCGAAAACAAACTGACCACGCCATGGCTAAAAAAAAAAACGACCAACAGACAAATAATAGTACACAAGACACATCATAGAAAACTAGAGACTAAGCAACACGAACCCCTCCTACACTGGGGGTGATCAGGTGCGTTCAAATATAAACTACATCAAACTTTTAGCCTATAGCTATAAACGAATTTATTAAATGAAAAATGTTTCGTTTTTTATTAAAAAGTTATAAGATCTACTAAATGTCCTAACCATAAAGAGTTTGATTATTTGATTTTTTTTTTAGATTAGAAGATCTAAAAAGTTAAACTGTGTAAACGTTTAAATGATTGAAAAAGAAAGACACATTACAGCTGTATGTCATAGTCTAATAACAATACACAGAAAGAAAAAAAAACGAAGATTTGCATGTAAAATACAAAATAAATCTCTATGATAATGAAGTGCCGTTATACAACTGTTGTATTATTTATTTCTGTCCATTCTATATAGATTGAACTATATGACAAATTGATCAGCACTTGGCTTTCCATATCGAAACTTGTAACATATCTTAACCGATATTTGACAAGGGACAAACACACAGGTAAAAAAAAATGTGTCTTGTACGGATGTAAAAATAAATTTGCCGAGTTTGCACTTCTATAATTTCAAAACAAAATGTGTAAATCAGATAATCTGGTTACATAAATTTGATATATGGCGTGAAATAACAGCATATATCTTAATAGAGTAGCAATGTTTACTGTATTACCTGTTGCACTGATATTTTGCTATATCTAATGTATTTTTTAATGGTTTGACATTAGAATCAATGAATAAAAAGAAAGATTTAACTAGATTTGCTGCACTTAAATTTACATGTTACTGTAATATAACTGTTGCAATATTTAATACGTCTAGGCTATCCTCGATCAATATGTTTTCATTCATATATCTGATTTATTTGTAAGTTACATTTTTATAAGACAGAGCCTTTTTCAATTTAATTAGGTCAGTCTTTTTTGTAAAATTTTAATCCCTAGGCTATGCGAATGCAATAACCCCTTTGCTGCTTTACAATACATTTTTAACTGACTACCAAGCTATGGAATAAGTACCTCTGTAGAGGTAATCAACTTAAAAGTAAACCTTCATTTGGACATTAGTTTTGTTTACACGTTGGTTATACCCTCGCCAGTGGTGAGTGCAATATAACCGTTTCTTCTATTGTCATGTATTTCATTTTATTATTTCATTGTTATAACACAAATCATTGTAATCATTGTATGAAATTTAAAACCCGCAAGGTTCCATAATTGGATTAATAAAGTATTCTTATTCGTATTCTTATTCTTATAAGACAATACATGTCAATGATCACGATCTTTACATAAGTTATCGTTATGTTAATCTAATTGCCGCAGATTTGTTTTAGAAAATGAAATAGGATTTCCGATCGACATTTCTGTGATACACTGAAAATAAAACCTTTTTACGTATATTATGAAGATTAATAACTTTTGTAAATCCCAAGTTTTGATGTCGAATGTTTTGTTTTTTTTTTTTACAATCGTTTTGAGTCGTATTTGATCTATTGTGCATTTGACTATCATTGTGATTCCAATTTGCATTATGTTTACGAACAATCGCAATTTGAAGTGCACAAATGCACAAGGGATTTCGGAAATTGTTTGTTCATTCAGTGTTGATTGACGTCAAAAACCGGACTTCAAAAGTATCGAGGTTTTATGGAACGATTAACTTAGAATAACATAAAAGGAAAAACATATATTAACTGCATAGAACACATTATAAGTGATGCAATGTTATATCTTAACGTTGATATTTTATACAAAACATTTCTGGTAAACAGTGTAGGCGTTCTACATTTACAATTTGTTCTAGACTAGAACATAGTAACTTTAAACATGTTATAAAGAATATTCAATGACGTAAACAGTCAGATATGGTACGGAATATCCCGATGATATATTCGTTAAAACCGATATATATATTGATGTGGTTATCGATATTGTACAATGAAAAGAAATAGAAACCAAGAATCACAGTACAGTTAAATAAATTGTTTAGCTGCTTTGAAAAAAAAACGAGTGTCATAATATTTCTCAAGTTATTCATCACTTTGAGTCTAGACAATCTGTCAATGATTCAAACAGACCAGAGTCAAGTATGACATTACAGATGGAAGTTTCAAAGTGCAGTCGTATAAACACTAGACTGGTACCTCGCCGTCAATATTTGTCTATTTCGAAGGCATACTGAATATTGTACGGAGGGAACCAACCTATATTAGCACTAATGTTAAACGAGGGGATTCTTTTGGATGTTGGATAAAGAGAATATAAAAAAGATTTAAGAAAAAGGGAATAAAAAAGTCGGAATGTGGCATACAGGAGGGAAAACAAATCAAGAAAATAAAGGAAAAAGTGTTATGTACGGAACGTAGAAGGTGATAAACAAGCATCAAATGTCACACAAGAGTTTTAGATTTTATCACATTTCACACTTTATAACTAAAAATACAGGTGATAAGTCAATCGACCAACTGATTCTGAATTGGCAACTTTTTAAGTTAGTAAAACAATTGAATGGTTATGTTCGTTCATAATGTTGGATTAGCCCCGATGCATTGAAGACAAATTTTTGTTTTTGCTCTACGGTCAGGTTATTGTTCTTTTTTACATTCTCCACCTTCCGTTTTACCAGTTTTATATTTGAAAATAAAAGATTTTCCAAAGAATTGGTAGTCAAATAGTTTTCTTTTTATCCTCTTCATGAAATATTCCTGATCAGTGGATGTTTTAAATCATACAGAAACGCCAACGCCAACATAGTTTATAAAACAATATTGTGCAATTATCATATATATAAGGTCATATCTTCCCCAATTCTTTACTAAAAGATATATTCGTTATTTAAAATCGCCTTACATTGACCTAATGGAATGGATTAATGGAAAAATAATCATTGCTAATGTAATGTTATTTCCCTCAAGGCTGCATTATATCAGAAAAATCTATCATCGTGATCGTTTCCGTGTTAGTCAATGGATTTCTGATAGAGATGTACTACTGCATTTGGCTAGGTTATAAAAATTTATCATCATCCTAAATGCATTTTGTACTACGGTATGTAGGAAATTGGAGCAAACAATCAATCAGTATCAAAAAGCATTTTTAAAAATGATGTAATTGAAATATCTTTTAAATTGTCGCCATTTCTAGAGTTATTAGAGTTCGTTTTGTAATATACTGTGAAGTGGTTAACGACCTTGACTACCCATAATTGTCTCGCACAATCTATATTGAATTATTAAATTCTATACTTTTGCATTACAGAATTAAACTGATTATTTAATGTCAGAGTTACGTTTAGTAATGCAGCACGAAATCAAGTTCGTCCTGCATAAACAAGAAGTATTCTATACATGTTTATTAAATGGAATGTGATTTTAATCAGAGGTGGGAACTTACAAATCCCAAAGATTTGTTCCAGTTCATACCATTTAACAAATCATGTCATCTGTACTATAAATGTTTATCACCGTATCATACTCGTCACTGAACATGTACTCACATGAAAAGCACAACGGAAACAAGTTGTTGTGCGAGACCGGTACACCTAAAATCTACCCTGTATTTTTTTTTTTTTTTTTTTTGGGGGGGGGGTCTTAATCTATAGTTTACTGTGCTGTGCTTTGTTGTTTTTATATTTATTTATATTTATGACTTTGAATATATTGATTTGTCAGTCGTTCAACTGTGTGTATCACCATGCTTAGTTTTTAATACCATTACACAACTGAATGCCATCAAATACGATGACCCTGTTTTGGTAACTTGGAACCGGACATATCACCGAGATCATAATAAATGCAACCATGTTAATAAATTTGATCCAAACTTATCAAGTTATTGTGAGGCTTGCTAATGAAACAAGGAAAACACTTGCTTTTGTTTCTATCTTGACAAATACGTAATCAAAAAAAAAATCGGTTATCTGATTGTCTGTATATTTAATTTACAAAGATCAGCTGCTGGACATATTTTTTTTTATTAACTCGGTATGTCTTCAACCAAGTATACAGACCATGCATTTTTATCCTTTGAAAAAGTATTATTGAGGGTCATTGAAGGACGAAAACTATAACATAGGGTAAGGAAAGGCGATTTGTTTCAACATCAAATAGCATTTGCAAGTCTTATTATGGTTACTTTATTCATATTTATACAACATAAAAGCAGGGAGCAAGTTCAATCAATATATTACCTACCTTCTCATTTTTATCATTTAAAAGTCAATTTGACAATTGTAAGACCAGACTCAATCATTTATCTTAGCTCGATTACGTCGTTAAACTAACAATATGAATCGTCAGAATATATGTATTTACTCAACAAAAAACTGTTACATCTGTACAAACATGAAGACTTATTCCAATTCAGTTTTTTTTTTTAAAGTAATGCCCCCGACATGTGGTTGTTATTTGACTTTTAACGCGAGAACAAAATGACCGCTCTCTGGTTTTAGAAACGTCACATTGTGGAAATGAACATGACAATAAATCAACTAGTTGCAAGAACTTCCGACATCTTCGGATTATATCAGTGCAAAGAGGTTGTGCTAATGTCTTGTGGATGAAAAAAATGAATATAGAAAGTGATTTGTGTTACACAAAAAAGTTAATCACTTTATTGTTTTTATCTTCATCTTACTGATTCAGATTGTCCTTGGTATAAGGTTCAATTGATTGCTTCCAACTGATAGCCTTTTGAATGTCACTCTCTTTAAACTATTGTATTTGTAAGTGCCTTATATCAATCTAGAAACATGTTGGCAATGTAATCTGTAAACATGCTTAATGTAAAGTTTAATTGACTATGAAAAATGAGCATTTCTTTTTGGTTTCAACAAAAACTCTGCGTCTATCAATTGTAAATTCAATTTTTACAAAATGCAATTACAGGAAAACAAATAGAAACGTTTAACGCATGAAGTGGTATTTGAATCTAAATACTCAAAGTCATATTTATCAAAAGGATACAATGCAACCGTTAATATAAAGTCTTTACTCTTACGTTAACGGTTACAGATGGAGTAGTACAATAATTTATTTATCGAAGGTGTGGCATTTAAACTCATTATATAAAAGAGGGACGAAAGATACCAGAGGGACAGTCAGAATCATAAATCGAAGATAAACTGACAACGCCATGGCTAAAAATGAAAAAAAAGACAAACAGACAAACAATAGTACACATGACACAACATAGAAAAGTAAAGAATAAGCACCACGAATCCCACAAACAAACTAGGGGTGATCTCAGGGGCTCCGGAAGGGTAAGCAGATCCTGTTCCACATGTGGTACCCGTCGTGTTGCTTATGTGATAACAAATCCGGTAAATAGTCTATTTCGGAAGGTCACATTCATGAAAGGAAAGGGGACTGTAGTTACGACGTAAGGAGCAAATCAGATATCATTTGTGAACCGATTATTTTTGTCGTAAAGTTGTGTTTTCAACCGACCCTCATTGGTAATTTCTAGATGTAAGTCAATATATGAGGCCGACTTAACTGAATCTATAGTATCCTTTATCTCTAGTTCGATGGGATAGATGCGTTCAACATAGTCTCCAAATTATGAATTATTTAGGGAAAGAAAATAATCTTTATAGCAGAAAATAGAGTTAAAGAATATTTATAACCGATTGGGCACCCATAAGGCGTTCGTAAAATTTACGAAGGGATGATTTCAACTTCACCATTTGGAACTCTAGGTTTAATAGCTTTCTTGTGAGCAACAACCCTCTATCAAGAAAATCAAGATAGGAAATGCAAGCATGGGAATATCTTATCAATTGGGAGATATATACCCCGTATGCAGGTGCTTCTTGAATGTTGCTACTTAGAAATGGAAAGTTCACAATTGGAAAGCTGAAATCATCTCTTTTGTCGTAAAGTTTTGTTTTCAATCGACCCTCATTGTCAATTTCAAGACGTAAGTCAAAATACATATGGTTAGCAGTGATGTGTCGTTAAATAACACAATAGCTAACTAGTGTTCAAGTTATGCTAAAACAGTTACTATATAAATAAACTCTTCATAGATACCAGGACGAAATTTTGTATATACGCCAGACGCGCGTTTCGTCTACAAAAGATTCATCAGTGACACTCGAATCCAAAAAAGTAAAAAAAAAAAAAAAAAGGCCACATAAAGTACGAAGTTGAAGAGCATTAAGGACCAAAATTCCAAAAATTATGCCAAATACAGCTAAGGTAATCTATGCCTGAGGTAGAAAAGCCTTAGTTTTTCAAAAATTCAAAATTTTGTAAACAGTTAATTTATAAATATAACCATATCAATGATAATTCATGTCAGCATAACAAGTGCTGACTACTACGTTTTTACGAACTGAGTTAATATCGATCATTAATTTTTATATTAGGATATAAATTTCAAGAATATTAGTATCAATTAGTGGTCTTGTTAAATCACATGAAAAATATTGTTTTCATTTATATTCCATGTCGGACTAGAATGTTTTAAGACATTTCAATTATTTTGATTTATAATGAACTTAACTATATATAAATAGACTTATTGGAGTTTTGCCTTAATATGCTGCATTTTCAATAGTGCAACATTGATGATTTTGATTTTATCGGATACGAACCCTGCTAATAGGAAAAGGTGAGTTGCTCTTTATAACTTTCTAAATATTAAACAGACTGTGTTCTTCAACCATTCAATTGCGTTAAATTATCCTTAAGTTCATCGATTTGTTTATAGGCGTACATTGCATATCGAATCTTCCTTTAAAACCATTGTTTTTATAATCTAAAAACATTTACCGAATATATAAACGACATACAAAGTAGCTGATATAAAAGATATTTTATATTAATGTTTCCTAAAATTCAGGTTAAGATTCCATTCCGATATACTTTTCAGTCAAGGTTTACTACCGATGTCTTTATTTAAAAAAAAATCATAATTACAAATCTGTGACTACTAATGATGCTGTCTTTGATTTGTATACCTTTTTTATAAACGCATCTGAATACCTGTTTATTTTATCACACACATATATCTAGCATAGTATACATAATTAACACCAATCAGTAGAAATATTATTATAACCAATATAAGATAATGACACACATTGTTAGTCCGTGTCCAATACTTACAATTAACTGTGTCTCTATGTTTCCCCAAGAGAATATTATTAGTCGGACTTGTCGGTCATATTGTCATTCATGTTATTTGACGTTGATTTCAACAGTTTTTTTTTTCAAATCAGGCGCTATGTTTTCGACCAACTTCAGATGAATGAATTACGAAAATAATCAAACTGTTACGTAACAAACATAATTTGATATATTTTACAGGTTTGTAGTAGAAATAAAGAGTACATAGAGTTGATAAATTGCTTTAGGTTATTAAGAGTGAAATACATAGATGTGTTCAAATACATACTTAATCCAAACCTTAAGCCTAAATACATGTAGTTATAAATGAATTAACTAAATAAAAATTTTAAAGAGTTTTTAGATTATATAAATAGCATAACCTTGCAAAACATAATAATTTGATTTTTTAGATTAGAAGATATAAAAAAGATTAAATATATATATATATATATATATATATGAAATGTTTGGTATACAAAGAGCCAGAACAACAGTCTGTCATAATCTGCAAACAATACACAGAAAGTAAAGAAAACAATGATAAATTTATATGTAAACTTCTTTTTACAAATTAAAGCTGTATGATGAATGAAACGCCACTTTACAACTGTTGTATTATTTTATTCTTGTCCATTTTATAGATTGAACTTCACTTAGTTTTCAATATAAACACTTATAATGTTTCTTAAACGATATTTGAGAACGGACAAACACCCTAGGCGAGAAAAATATGTTTTATGCTGATAAAAACGTAAATTTGTCGAGTTTGCACTCTTGTAATTTCCAAAAACATGTGCTAAATTTTATAATCTTGTTATATAAATTTGACATATGGCGCAAAATGATATCATACATTTTTAATAGAGTAGCAATGTTTACTATACTACCTTGTGATCCTGTGGCACTGGTATTTTGCTTTATCTAATGTATGTTCTAATGGTTTGACATTATATTCAATGCATAAAAAGGAAGATTTAACTGAATGTATTGCACTTAAGTTTACATGTTACGGTTTTTGAACTATTGCAATATTTAATACGTCTGTGTTATCCTCGATCAATATGTTAGCCTTCATATATCTGATTTATTTGTATGTAACATCTCCACAAGATATATACACCGTCATTTTCATTAGGTGAGTGTATTTTACATTCTATAGTTTTGTAATCTTTTAATCCTTAGACTTTGCACATCTTTCTTCAATTCACTTTAGATAAAATGTTCGCAGATATAGTTGATTGTCGATACTAGCCTTTGATAGAACATATAATGTTAGTTGTTTTGTAATACTGCCGTTTAGATAATAATCCGCAAAAAATAATTTTTCATATTTAAACAAGAAAATTGTTTTATATAAAAAAAAAAACAAACGAAAAAAAACAACATATATTTGTCCTATTTCATTCAGTTCTGATATGTTTACCTAAATTATTTTCATATTATTACAGAGGAATACTTAGAGCTGTCTTAGACTTATTGATGACAGAAAGAACAAAAGGGAGGGATATTTCTTTTACTGTAGTTTTTTGGGTAACTGATATTTAACCTTGTCAACAAGCAGTCTTCTTTTTTTTACGTTATTTAACGATGTCTTGTTTAAAAACAGTCGCAAGCAATTCCTAAAAGCACACATAATGTCCCAATGTCTACACTAAGGTAACCAACATTCAATACAAAGTTTGATGATAAATGTAGGTATCATTCACTGCAAATGATACATTTATACAACGTAACTGGTATTTTCTGTTTTACGAAATGTATGAATGACTATCAAGCTAAGAAAAAAATACCATGGTAGAGAACATCAACTTTTTGGTAAACCTCCATTTGGACATTATATCTGTTTACATGTTGATTATACCCTCAATTCAACATTTCATTGGGCAGTGCATATCCATGAACAAACCCGTTACTTGAGTTACCTTTATGATAATATATTTGCTTAAGACTGTTTCTTTTTTAAATAATGAGAAAATAACGAACAGACATTTCTATGATAAACTAACAAAAACATTTTTCACCTATATTATGTAATTTTCAGATTGTCAGTGTACTTGATTTTTGTAAATCTAATGTTTTTATGTCGATTGTTGGGTTTGTTTTCACAATCGTATTGGGTCGTATTATTATGAATCTTATTTGCACAAGGTTTATAAACAATCACAATTGGTTGTGCATAATTGCACAAGGGATTTCGAAAATTGGTTTGTAATCAGTGTTGATTGGCGTCAAATACCGGACTTTAAACGTATCGAGTTTTGAACAACGATAAATCTAGAACTACATAAAAGGAAAAAAACACATATATATTCCATGGAGTACATAATCATTGATGAATTGTTATATGGTAATGTCAGTTAAACATATTTACACAACATTTCCTGGTTTAAAGTGTAGGTGTACCAGATTCAAAATTTGTTTTGAACTAAAAAATACTAACCTTAATCATTTTATCAAGAATTTTCAATTCCTTAAAAAGTTGGATATGGCAAGAAATATCAATAAAAACCCGAAATATATTGATATCATTCTTAGTATGCGCCATTAAAGGAAACAGTTACCAAGTAACTCAGTACAAGACAATACCTTATCAAGCGACTTAAAAAAACGAGTGTCCATAACATTTGTCAAGTAATTAATCACTTTGAGTCTAGACAATATGTAATTGATTTAAAACCGACCAGAGAAAAGTATGACATTAGAGATTGCAAGTTTCAATGGGCAGTCGTATAAACAGCGATGTTAATGAGAGGATCACGCGTTATTTTTGTTTATGTTGGATAAAGAGAATATAAAAGAGATTTATGATAAAGGAAATCATAAAGTTGGGAGGTGGCGCATGGAGGGGGAGGACAGATCTAAAACAGGGGACGAAAAACAACCCAGTACTTCTGTCACAATGTCGCAAATAGGGCATGAATTTTGAATTATAATCTTATTGTGAATGTATAGCGTTCACGAATAACTACATTCCATTGAATCATTTATCTATTTATTTTTTTCCATAAATTTAACGGTTATTTTTAAAACAAAATATGGAGATTTTCAAAATGCAAAACAGCAAACATTTAAACACATGAATATTAACATCTTGACATCGAGTATGACAACACATGACACGTTACCAACAAAATAAACCACGATTTATATGTGTTAGATAATTTGATAATAGCCAGTGTATTTTTCACCAGTTTACTGTTGTCAAATGAATATCGTTCATTTTCTTAACGCCGCCGTGGTATTTGCCAAAAGGATATGCTTTTTTACCCTCTCTGCCGTGATATTTGCCAAAAAATACTCTATTCGACTGGACGCTTGTTACGTCACGATCATCAATTCGTTTTTGAGCATTAACATTCGGTGTAATTAAACAGATATATCTTGTTCTTGAGGGGTATTTGCGAAAAATACCAGTCTTGAGAATGAATTTCACTCGCCTTACGGCTCGCGAAATTTATCATTCTCTTGACTGGTATTTTTCGCAAATAGTCCTCAAGAACATGATATATACAGAATTTGTAGAATTTATGCACTTTTCTTGTTTTAGCTTTGAAATACCCACAAAATTCATTACATATTAATTTCATAATACAAAGTAAATTAAAATCGCCTTAGAGTGACCTGATGGTAAAATACCATAAATAAATGATCATTGCTAATTTAATGTTATTTTCTTCAAGACTGCATTATAATCAGAAAAATCTATCACGGTGACCGTTTCCGTGTTAGTCAATGGTATTACTGCGTTTGGATTGGTTATCGAAATGTTTTATCGTTTTTAATAAATTGTTTCAACTGGTTCAAACAATTAATAAGTCAATGCCAAGTTTTGAAAAACTTCAAAGAAGCATGAGAAATTGTGATGCAATACTGGAACACCTGAAATCTCCCCTTGTGTTTTGTGGTGTTGGTGTTTTTCAATCATTTTTTATGCGCTGTGTGTACTTGATTGCTGTTTTGTAGTCGTTTCCTGTATTTTTATACTTTTGAGTTGGGATATATTGATTGATCAGTCGACCCACTGGGTGTATCACTCTGTTCAGTGCTTTATAACATTGTACAGCTTAATACCATCAATACGATGACCAAGCTTTGATTACTTTGAACCGGACATATTAATATGTAGCCTTGTTAAATCGGAATGTCTACAACAGATTCTACAGACCATGCATTTTTATCCTTTTAAAAATTTATTATATTGAAGAGAATCATTGAGAAGCATTTTACGCACAACTATGAAAGTCTTATTATGGTAACTTTATTCATATTTATACAACACAACAGCAGGGAGTAAGTTAAATCAATATATTACCTATCTTCACATTTTTATCGTTTAAAAAGTCAATTTGAAGATTCCAAGGCCGGACTCATCTTTTTTAGCTCGATGGCGTCGTTACACTAACACTATGAATTGTCGGAATATATATGTATTTGCTAAACAAAACGCTGTTCTATAATTGCACAAACATGACGACTTATTCTAATTCGGATTTAATTTTAATGTAATGTCCCTGGCACGTGGTTGTTACTTTACTTTTTGATTTATCATCTAACCGAGAAAACAAAATGACACAGTCCTTGGTTTCAGAAAAGTCATCATGTCGACGTTAACATGACGATAAATCAACTATTTTCAAGACCTCCGACATCTTCGGATTATATCAGTACAAAGAGGGTGTGCTAATATTTAGTGGATGAATATATGAAAAAAGAAAGTGATTTGTGTTAAAAATCAATAGGACAATAACAAACAAAACCAAGGAGTAAACAAAGACTCACAAAACCAAGGGACATTTACACTCACAGTTATAACTAATAATTAAGAAACAACACGAAAAACAGGGAGTGAATTCAGGTGCTCCGGAAGGGTAAGCATATCCTGCACCGTATACATAAAACTTTATTGCTTTATCTGCATCTTACTGTTTTAGATTGTTCTTGGTATAAGTTCCATTGATTGCTTCCAACTGAAAGGCATTTGAATGTCGCTCTCTTTGTAAATGCCTTAAATCAATTTAGAAAAATATTGGCAAAGCCATCTGTTAACATGGTAAAATGCAAAATTTAATTCACTATGAAAAATGAGCATTCCCATTTGATTTGAAAAAAAGTCAGCGTCTTTCAATTGTTAGTTCAATCTATAGAGCATGCAATTACAGGCAAATAATTAGAAACGTTTAACGCATGAAATGGTATTTGAATCTAAACACTAAAAGTCATATTTACCAATAAGATAAAGGGCAACCGTTTATATCAAGTCATGTATGTACACTTACTGTAACGGATACAGATGGAATCGTATAATAATTAAGTAATCGAAGGTATGGCATTTAAACTCATTATGTAAAAGGTTAGCAGTGATTTGTCGTTATTTGTTGCACGTTGAATAACACGATAGCTAACTAGTGTTCAAGTTATGCTGAAACAGTAACTTTATATTTTGTTACGATCTGAACTATTATTGCTCATTATTTTTTATATTAGGATACGAATTTTCAGAATATTAGTTTCAATTAGTGGACCTGTTAAATCACTAGGAAAATATTGGTGAAGGTGAGTTGCTCTTTATAACTTTCTAATTATCAAATAAACCGTCATTCAACCAGTAAATCGGGAAACATATCATTAAGTTCGTCGATTTGTTTAAAGACGTACATTTCATATCAAACCTTACTAAAACTCTTTTGCTTTTAAATCGAAGAAAATTAATGAAATATTCAAAAGATGCTTAAAGCATCCGATCAAGAAGACCTTTTACATTAATATTTCCTGAACAGTCTATTTACGACTCAGTTGGCCACGAGCATCACTGAAGAGACATGTAATGTCGAAATGCACATCTGGTGCAAGAAAATTGGTACCGTTAATTTTATTCTGATAATATCTCTAGAAATAAGAAGAAATACATTATTCAAGTAAATTGTATCTTATTCAAAGTGTGTCTTTCTATGTTGTGATGTTACCATCAGGTTTGAGCGCAGTTTGGCACCTTTTCGAACGTTTAAATCAGCTGCATTTGTTTGCACCTGTCATAAGTCGGGAATCATATGTTCAGTGGTTATCGTTTAGTATGTAGTTCATAAGTATTTATCGTTTATTAATATATAGATAAGAACGTTGGTTTTCCCGTTTGAATGTTTTTACACTAGTCATTTTTGCGGGTTTTTTACAGCTTGGTGTTCAGTATGAGCTAATGCCTCGTATTGAAGGCCGTACTTTGATCTACAATGGTTTACTTTGTAACTTGGTTGGATAGTTGTCTCATTTGCAGTCTTGTCATATCTTCTTCTGTTTATGAATACTAGAACACACCCGCGAAATCGCGGGCATTCAGAGCGTAGTTTAAAGTATGTAAAGTGTTGTTGGAAGAATTTTGTGAAATATTGAATGACTGGAGAATTTCAGCAAAATTATCATAAATCATAGGTTATTGGGGACAGGAAAATGTTTTTTTAATCCCTCCTCCTTTATTTCCAAAATTCCCAATGTGTGGTTTTCTATCAATTTCAATATGAATATGCATTTAGTATGTTATGAACATTTAAGTAAGGAGCCTGTACTTCAGTGGTTGTCGTTTGTTTATGCGTTACATATTTGTTTTTCGTTCATTTTTTTAACATAAATAAGGCCGCTAGTTTTCTCGTTTGAATTGTTTTACATTTTCATTTCGGTGCCTTTTAAAGCTGAGTATGCAGTATGGTCTTTGCTCGTTGTTGAAGGCCGTACGATGACCTATAGTTGTTAATTTCTGTGTCATTTTGGTCTCTTGTGGAGAGTTGTCAACATGGCAATCATACCACATCTTCTTTTTTTTGTAATCAATGAATTTTGTAAAAGATTTAATGACTGGAGAATTTCAGAAAAGGTATCAAAAGTGCACATGAATAATTTTAGCGCTTATCTGTATATTATGAACATTCACTATATAAATAAAGTGTATTTACTTTCAATTCTAAGTTTTCTAATCGATCCATGGTGGTCATTGATATAGTATACAGACCCTCTCTATTTAATAAACTCTGTGACCACCGTGGATAGTAAATTTGAAAATGATAGCAGATAGAATTCTGAAAATACACTTTATTCGTAGTATATGTATGTTCAAAGTATACAGAAAAACGCAAACCGGAAGTATAATCTGACTTAAAATTTTGTCCAATGACGGGACAATATCCGGATGCCCTTTTTCTCAATTTTCTCCCAAAATAACTCAATCTGAATAATCATATGAATGGATGACAAATGCGACTATGCACTGTACCTATAGGACACAGAGGCGTGTTAATTAATTTATTGTGGAAAGAAGAGAAGCGACACCCAAAATGAGGTCTTCTCGTTTAATAGTATAGATGCTTGTAAATCAGATAAGTATCTATCGAAGACAAAGAAAACAACTATAGTTCACCGCATGATCTTTCCCTTTAGACGTTTGAGTAGTTAATTTGTATTTTGCATATTATGTCTTAACTATAAAAAAAACCAGACAAACAATATTACACAAAACACAACTTAGAAAACAAAATACTGAACAACACGAACCCCAAAGAACACTTAGGGTGATTCCAAGTGCTCCGGAAGTGAAGCAAATTTGTGTGCGCGTGTTACTTTTTTGGGGGAAAGACATATAAATATTTGTTGTATTTATAAAACACGTATCTTTATATGACTTACATCAGTATTAATATGATTTAAACCCAATATCACTACTGGTATTGGTCAGATAATGACACACAATGTCAATTTGTGTTAAATACTTACAATTAACTTTGTCTCTATCTACCCCGAAGAGAATATTATTAGCTCGACTTGTCGATCCCATTATCATACAGGTATAATTTGACATTGACTTCAACAGTTTGTATCAAATAACATGAATTAGGTGCCATTTTTCGATCAACTTCGATGAATGAATTACGAAAATAACCAAACTGTTGCGGTACAAACATAATTTGATACTTTTTTACTAATTTGTAATAGAAATTAAGAGTACATAATGGAGTTGATAAATTGTGCTAGATTATTGAGATAGAAAATAGATAGATGCATTCAAATACATACTAATCCAAACTTAAAGCCTGTATACATGTAGTTATAAACGAATTGATTGAAAAAAATGTTTTTTGTTTATTCAAGAATTTTTAAATTCTTTAAATATCATAACCTTGAAAAATATAATGATTTGATTTTTTTTTTTTATTAGAAGATATGAAAAATTAGATATTTAGAAATATGAAATGATTGCTATACAAACAACAATCTAAAAACAATGCATAGAAATAAAAACATTTTTACAAAATACAGCTGTATGATGAATGAAACGCCATTATACAACTTTTGTTTTATTTTACATGTTTTATTTTTGTTCCTTTTATAGATTTACGAATTTGAAAAAAAAAAATATCATTACTTTGCTTTCCATATCAATCCTTTTAATATTCCTTAATCGATATTTGAGAACGGAAAAACACCCTAGGCGAACAAAAGTATGTTTTATGCTGATACAAGCGTAAATTTGTCTGGTTTGCACTTCTATTTTATCCAAAACATGTGCGAAATCTTTTAATCTTGTTAAATAACTTTGACATATGGCGTGAAATGATATCCTACACTTTTAATAGTGTAGCAATATTTACTATATTACCATGTGATCCTGTCGCACTGGTATTTTGTTTTATCTAATGTATGTTCTAATGGTTTAACATTAGATTCAATGCATAAAACAGAAGATTTAACTGGATTTGTTGCACTTAAGTTTACATGTTACGGTTTTAGAAATATTGCAATGTTAAATACGTCTGTGTTATCCTCGATCAATATGTTGGCCTTCATATGTCTGATTTATTTGTAAGTAACATCTTCACAACACCGTCATTTCCATTAGGTGAGTGTTTTTCACATTCTATAGTTTTGTAATCTTTTAATCCTTCGACTTTGCAAATCTTTCTTCAATTTTACTTTAGATGAAATGTTCGCAGAGATAGGTGATTGTCAGTATTAGCCCTTGAAAGAACACACAAGGTGATAGTTTTGTAAAATTACCGTATACATGTTGTTCTGCAAAATAATCTTTTCATATTGAAACAATGAAGGTGCTTTCTATTAAATATATATATACATATATATTACACCAGTGTAACTAAGGGCTGCATTTAACATATTTAACAGAAACTGATATATCTAAAATACACGTTGAGCCTTTAGTTCAGAATCATATTTCAAAAATGCAAAGCAGTGCTATTGGTATTGCATTCTTGATCGATATCTTTATAGTAACTGTCGTTATTATCGTTTACGAAAATATAGTTTCTACACCAATTATAATACGTGTTCTATTTCAAGTATAGATATATGATAATATATAAATATTTATAACATTTTTGAATTTCAATACCTTTCAATTGATTTTTCGTAAATATATTGAATAAAATATAAATTGAAGAAGTGTACGCATTTAAAAAAAGGTAAGAGGAAAATTGTGAGTACATTTTAGACAATTATATAATGAGAGCAGGATATCAAAGTAAATATATACATGGTAAAAGCAGTTGTACGGGACATTATCGGTAAACATTCATATACCTGATTTGACCTAAATTATCACATTTGACTTATAACATACTAATCCAAGTATTTAAAACTATATAAAATCCAGAGAAACAATAAACAGTGCATGGAGTTGCTATAATATATCAGCGGTTTGTGCTTTATTAAGACTAGATGTCATATAGTTCTCTATCGAGATTATCGCCAAAGACAGTAATCTGTCATATAATCTTATATAAGCATGAGCAAAAATGTATAGTTAAAAGGTAAAGGTTGTGCAAGCGTACAATTATTTAAGTATGTTTGATGTCAAGTACACATTAAAATACATTTACAAGTGTATCACAAGTGTGTGTGCCTGTATTAAAATACGTTCTGTGAGCCTGGTCAGTCTAAGAAATGGTAATTTCAGATGTCTCCCTTTTTCACTTTTCTTATTGACATTATTTTTTGTTACAAAATGAATGAACAAAATACTAAACACATGCGTAAATAAGGTCAAATTAAAGTTTACAAGAACCCGGATTCAACTGAGGTTAAAACGTTGACTTGCCCGCTGGTCAATTATACATCAGCATTACATTTAAGCTTAAATTATCGAACTTGAACCAATCTGACTGATAATAACTAAATAACATTTCTATATTCTACTTTTATAAATATTTGAAACCAAAACATTCGTATTTTAGTTTTTGTCAGCTAAACTTTTCTTCTTGTCCAAATAAAGACATGAAAATGGAAACCAAGGATGCGAGTTCATTTGCAGAATATCTAACTCAAGATTTGTGAAAAAGGTCATTTATTCAGCATATCATAAAGCTTTATATAACTGATAGTGATGGACAATTATGTCATCAAACAAAACTGAATAAATGACAACAAAGGTGGGGAATAAATACCGCCACTCATCAATAAACAAATTACAAAACATAAACAAACAAATATATACAATCAACATAGATATGATAGAATATTTATACTAAAAACCAAAAAAAGAGGGTGTAGGTGGGTGGGAAATTGAAAATCTTTACTTTTTTGGCAAAACAAAAATAGCGTCTAGTAGCATTCAGTGCAATTGCAAAAATGCGAGCGCAACTTGACGCTTGTTGAGGGTTAGCATGCACTTTAACCGCATTGGTCAATTAAAATATTTGTGGCCAATGATAATTAGTATTGACCCTGATCATGCCATGACCATGCTGACCTTGACTACCTGTAATCGAAAACTTGAATAATTCCTAGACAAAAACCATGGAAATTTTTGGTTTCTTATTACACCATTGATAAGAAATAAAACCTACACAAGTTGAAACAGTATCCCATAAAGCTAAAAATTTAGTGTATAAAAATTTACTGCCAACAATGTTTTGATTAGAATAAAACTTATTTTTTGTACAACTAGGAACTATGTATACCAAGGGTTGCTTGCAGAAAATGCCTTGAGCAAGTGCGGGAAGGATAGTTGTTTACCAGTCGTTTGTTCATGTAGTTGGGCATTTGGTTTTGTCAGGTTTTCGGGATTTCCTGTTGAGGAATTTTCTTGTTACACATTTTTTATTCACGTTTATATTAACTAACAGTTCAACAACAAAAAAATACACGATGTTCTTCCGTAGATATCTTTAATCTTCTTGAACACTTTTTTATAACCTCGAATTTCAAAACTATACAGAAACGAAACATAAACATATGATATAAAGATAAATGATAATAGCTACATGTATATGGTCGTCAACATAACAATCGTTATCTCATGTACTTGTTTTACAATTAACGAATTAATGTACTTTGACAGACTGCATCGATTTTATCATTAAGTATACTACAAATTTTTAACAGATTATTATGCAACAATTTTATCTTTCGCTAAATTCTATTCCTGAATTCGTTGAGGTATAAATTGTATCTTCTCTTGACAATTCATTCTTGAATATTAAAAAGTGAGTCTTCCTGGAATCTCTCTATATATCAAATTTAATTATCGAGGGAGGGTAGATTAATCTCAGATCAGGGGTAGAAGATGTTTCTTTACTGATGTTTGAACCATATGTTTGAATAAACTTAAAAGTGTAGTCAAACGGATAAGACTTAAACTTCTGAATTATATTTGCCTACATATCAATTATGGGTTATATCTGTCAACCGTTTTACAGATTTTTGTTTTGAAACAACCTTCGGTATCAGTATGCCATGCTGTTTAACTTAGTAATTTATTTGGCGAGTCTAACGTAGACGAAATGCGCATCTGGCGTAAAAAATAAGAAGACTGTATCTTGATGATTTTATGTATAATAGGTTCTAAAAACTTTTAAAATCAGCACTTTTGCTATGTTCGATACTTACCTCGGAAAAAATTTTCCCATCTTTGTTTTTCATCAAGAAAAACCACTTTTGTTTATGACATTGAATGACTGTTATTCATTTCTACAATTAATCAATTTTGGTTGTTTTGGAATAGTTGAATTATTATATATTCAGATGCCAAAGCTAAGATACTGTCACATGTAAAAACTTGCATTAAAGTATTATTTATCTTTTGTACCAAGACCATTAACAATGTATTGCTGTATTACAGTTATCGTACTTTGGTTTTCGTTGTCTACGAATATATTCCCTAGTGTGAATAGTGTATAACTTGGATTTTTAATTTGATACACTTTCCCAAGTCATTTCTTGATATTTTGATATTTAGTGCATGAAACATTAAGAAGGGGGATGAAATTATATGTTAAAAACATTTGGGTGCTAAATCTTTATGTTAAGTAGTGATTTGTCCCAGTTCCAAAATTTTATTACGCCTGAAGCTGTCAAACTGAATTTTAGACCCCCTTAACTCAGATTTGTCAATATTTTTCAGAACTGGTAGAAGTTTTTATAGTTTTGATAATATTTGTCCAACACGTAGTACACTACTACTTTTTGAGATAGAGCAGGTGCAATTTTTTTTAATTTGAATGTATTGTCTTAAAGAAATGCACTACGAAATAACTGTGTTCTCGGGCCTGCTAGGGATTGTTTCATGCCTTTTTTTAGTTATATAACAAATGCATCTATTTTCATTTTAACTTACTCAACATCCAGCCTCGGACATTAAAAATAAAATATAAAACAGATAATTACCTTTTAGCCTTCGATTATGGTTTATATTTAACGAGCCGAAGTTGTATGTTAAATCTAATAAAATATGCTGTGACGTAACCCATTTGCTGCTATTAAAACTAACATAACTGCTTAATTCAATATGCACGAAACCAGACAACTTGTTCAATGTTCAATTATATACTATAAAACAAACGACCTAACTTGTAAAAAATCATGACTGGCATATATTGAAGCATGATTTAAAAATCCCAGTCGCGCCAATGATTATTCTGGATAATTACTAATTAATTTACAGTGTATGTCCAACTTAGATACTCACCACTGGAAACAATTTTCGTTTTTTAAACTATTCAGAATTAAGTGCTCCCAGTGAATTTGCTAACATTTATTTTTGTTTTTAATATGTAGTCAATTCTGCACTTTGTCGAGTTGTTATCTCTCTGACACATTACCAGTTTCAATATGTAACTATGTACTTTTCTCTCAGTCAGATGGGAAGATTGAGTTCCTAGTGCCAAATAGGACGCATGTTCTGATTTTTAGCCTCTAAAATTATAACAAGATTAACATAGCGCAGTGCTCAAAGCCGAATACTTGAAAACCAAGGATATATATGAACTGGAACAGTTGAGGAGCTTTGTGACGAAAAAGACTATAAAAAATAGTTAAATAATCTAAATCAACTTTGTCTATAGAAAATAAAACGTTTTTATTGATGATTTCATGATTTCAGATTTATGAATTAAGTCATCAAATGGTTTATATCGAAAGTGTTCTTTCTTATTTACATTTATTGTATAAGACGCGTATGGTTTAATTACTTTCGCATGGATATGAAGAACTAACATATGTTTACTAGTGTTGATTTTGGTAAACTGTTTAAAGTCGTATTACTTTTTGTTATCAGTTATTATACATTTTTTACCGAAAAAAAATGCAGAAATTTCAAATGCAACAGGAGTGGTCATGAAAAAGACGATTTTAATAATGCATAAATATTGCCAATGCCAAAGTTACATTCACAAACACTTATTCGTATGGCGCTTATTTGTATTAAATACAAAACATCTGTTTTATAGCTGGTATCTTCAGTTAATGGAGAAACTCTGTAAATTTCAGATAAAAAAAAAGTACGCAAACATCGAGAAAACACAACCCAACATAACTGATTTCGAAATAAAATTGTTGATTCTATTGTTCACTATCAGGAAACATTATTTCTAGGAAATTCACAGAATCATATCTAAATTCCCTTTCAACATTTTTAGTAATAACGTGCTTATTTACCCAAAAGTCGCATCCGTTTTATTTCCAGTTAAAAGTCTAATGAGTATAAGTTGTATCCTTTATATCATCGTTATATTATAGTTGAATACAAAAAGCTAAATATCTAGTCTACCAAACAAAGCTAGTACGGAAATAGACAAATCAAATAACAATTTGTTTTATACTCCATTCAAGACTCAATCAATGGACTAATACGTCTATATTGGGTGTGCTTTTTGTTGATAGTTATAAACCTTTAATATTGCGGCTGATAAAGCAGTATTAAATTGGCAGATATCTAAGTCGTAAAAAATTGTGATGTATAATTGCAAGGAATTGATCCAATGGATTTATTTACAAAGCGCAAGACTAAAAACAGATTGGACTGTCAAATAAATATCAACAGGAGACAGTGAAAATGTCTATAAGATTATAAAGGTGTCTTGCCCTTTTATGATATTGTAAAGACATTCATAAAATATAGCATATAATGTTTAAAGAGCTAAGACATTCATAAAATATAGCATATAAAGTTTAATCGAGCTAGAGATAAAGGATCCTTCAGACACAGTTAAGTCGGCCTCATATCTTGACTTACATCTAGAAATTGACAATGAGGGTCGGTTGAAAACAAAACTTTACGACAAAAGAGATGATTTCAGCTTTCCAATTGTGAACTTTCCATTTCTAAGTAGCAACATTCCAGCAGCACCTGTATACGGGGTATATATCTCCCAATTGATACGATATTCCCGTGCTTGCATTTCCTATCATGATGTTCTTGATAGAGAGTTGCTGCTCACAAGGAAGCTATTAAACCAAGAGTTCCAAATTGGTGAAGTTGAAATCATCCCTTCGTAAATTTTACGGACGCCATCACGAGTTGGTTGACCGTAATGGAATAACCGTTTCACAAATGATATCGGATATATTCCTTACGTCGTAATTACAATCCCCTTCCCTTTCATGAATGTGACCTACCGAATTAGACTATTTACCGGATTTGTTATCACATAAGCAACACGATGGGTGCCGCATGTGGAGCAGGATCTGCTTACCCTTCCGGAGCACCTGAGATCACCCCTAGTTTTTTGGTGGGGTTCGTGTTGTTTATTCTTTAGTTTTCTATGTTGTGTCGTGTGAGCTGTTGTTTGTTTGTCTTTTTCATTTTTAGCCATGGCGTTGTCAGTTTGTTTTAGATTTACGAGTTTGACTGTCCCTTTGGTATCTTTCGTCCCTCTTTTAAAACATAACGAAAACAGAGAACTGATGGAAGAAAATAATATAAATATTAATTTATCATTTGATTTTCTGTATCGGAAACTTGTACTTAAGGGCACACTCCTACAATCCTTTTTTAAACATCAAATCGACGGGAATTGGAAAATATTTGTTGACTTATACCAGATCAATTATATTTCATACAAATAGGATTATCAAAAACATTAATCTTAAACCAAAACTATTTCTGGTATTGATCCCAAAAGATTTAGACATTATGTATACTATTGCAAAAGTATTATTATGGTGACTTTGAATACGGTATTGTATGGAAATGATTAAAATGGGTACAACGATACAAAAAGGCGGTCAATTTACCAAAAGACGTTTTGCTTAATCAAATACTATTGAACAGAAATATGCTACTGTTGCCTTTAGCGTGGAGAGGGATATAAAAACATTGATATACAGGCAACAGAGCCCAGAATCACCAACAACAAGAAGAAAGTACAATACAAACGTAATAGAAACTGAACGTAGGTGTTCGACTGTTACTGTATTGTTGATTTTAAAGTTTGATAGCTTGATTAGCTGATTATTGTTTGCTTAACGTCCAGTGGCAAAATTAAGATAAAAAATACAGGACTTGAATATGCAATACATTTGTTCCAATATTTTTAAAACTTCTGTATCAAACTAAATTCAACTTCACCTGGAAATAAATCTTTCTGTTAGCCTTTCATTGAATTTATTTCACATCGACTATCAGGCATTACATTTGTCTGTTATGGCACATCAATGATGAATTGCAGATGATTGCATGTATACTATCGTACCGTACAAACAAATTTATGAGTTTGACTGTCCCTTTGGTATCTTTCGTCCCTCTTTTATGTGACTTACATAATTTGATGAATCATCAGATATGTAATTGCATGAGAATGTCATATAAGGAAGAGCATGAAAGGGTCTGGCAACCCTTTTTTGGGAATTTTTTTAAATACTAAGGATTTTCTACCTCAGGCATAGATTACCGTAGCTGTATTTGGCAAAACTTTTAGGAATTTTGGTCCTCAATGCTCTTTAACTTCATACTTTATTTGGCCTTTTTAACTTTTTTGGATTTGAGCGTCACTGATGAGTCTTTTGTAGACGAAATGCGCGTCTGGCGTATATACTAAATTTAGTCCTGATATCTATGATGAGTTTATTTAGGAGCACCTATACTTACTTCCGGTATATGTTTAGGTTTGTGTTGCACAGTCAGCTTTTCTATGCTATAATTTGTATACTGGTCGTTATAACAATTTACCAATGGTATTGTCCATTTGTTATCAAAACACTTCTCTTTTTTAAACTAAAGAGACCAAGTAAGGTAGATTTATATTTAAGCAAAACTCCATCGTGATACATATCAACTGATTTAACTCTTAATTAAATACTAACACGATTTTGTCTATTATATAACATTTCTTTATGTAAAATTGACTTGTTTTTTTTTTGGTTTTTTTTGGTTGCTTCTAGTAACCAAAGCCACTTGATATTCAACGTATTTTTTATCAATCACTGTGAAATTAATACTTTCACAGGTCCATGTTATAACATCATTGATGCTGAAAGTAGAATCAGGTAAAACTAAGAACAATGAAGTGTCAATCAATACTCTAATAAACTGTGAAAATGTTTCATACATAAAACTGTTGATGAACAAATACCTGATTATTGGATACAGCAGCAGTTGTGATTTTTATACAGCTGGTATCAGAGTAATGTGATCTCTGGATCAGTGATTTCTACTTCATTTAGTTAATGTCATCATACATCTGTTTTATTGGTAACCGTAATTAGATGTTTAAAATACTTAAATCAGTTTTATTGATAACCTAAATTGGATATGTTTAAATAGGTTTACATCTTTTACCGTATAGTATGTATGATTTTTGTAACGGAGAAATATTAACAGGAGTTCCAAAAACAAAATAGTGATTTAAGTTTTGTAAATTGAATTTATAAACCTGTTAAAGGTGACAATTTCGATAAAAGGTAGGGTTAATATTTTCAGCTTGGTAATTATATAAATGGACATTTTTTCTTTTTTTTATTAGTGCTTAGGTTATTTTGTGCAACGCGTGTCTGTCGCACAGAATTTTAAGACTGGTATATATGATGAGTTTATTAATCATATTACACCTGCCAATTGATATTTTAACGTGTGTTTTTCTATGTTTCAGAAAAAGGGAGAAGGTTTGGATCCATTAAAACATTTAATCCCGCTGCAAATGTTTGCACCTGTCCTAAGTCAGGAATCTGATGTACAGTAGTTGTCGTTTGTTCATGTAATTTATACGTGTTTCTCGTTTCTCGTTTTTTTTTAATTTTATATAGATTAAACCGTTAGTTTTCCAGTTTGAATGGTTTTACACTAGTAATTTTGGGGCCCTTTGTAGCTTCTTGTTCGGTGTGAGCCAAGGCTCTGTGTTGAAGGCCGTACATTGACCTATAATGGTTTACTTTTTTAAATTGTTATTTGGATGGAGAGTTGTCTCATTGGCACTCACACCACATCTTCCTATATCTATAAACACCCCTTTATAAATATATAGATATATTTCGTCCGGTTATTTTAATTCCTTTTTAACATTAATAATAGCCTAGATCTTTCTTCAGTTTTGTAATATTTAAAAACTCACAAATGGGTATGGATATAAGATGTTTGACACACAAGTTACAAGTTAACCTTCATAATGAGTCAGAAAAACACAGTTATTTGTATAATTAACTTGACCTTTTATAATTTGGGTTTAAACTACTAACCAGATGGTAATATTTATCTAAGGTACCAGGAATTTAATTTAGTACGCCAGACGCGCGTTTTTTCTACATAAGACTCATCAGTGACGCTTACATCAAATATTTTAAAAGCCAAACAAGTACGAAATTGAAGAGCATTGAGGATCCAAAATTCCACAAAGGTGTACCAAAAACGGAAAAGGTAATCTATGCCTAAGGTACACTAATTGTTTTTCATATTATTAATCAAACAGGTCGACATATTCTTCATTCACATGATATTTATTCATTTCTTTCAAAACTTCTCCTTCCTATTATTTTGATTATTCTTTTAAAAATTAGAACATCATAACATTTTAACATTAAAATCGCGAATGCTCATTAAAGTAGAAGGTATTTCTCTCCATTTTGACTACTGGTTATAAAATACTTTTTGAGAAATACCAATATTTTAGAAATTATATAATTCTGCACCCACACTCCAAAGAGAGTATTAAAATACGATCCTTGTTAATTTTGTTCACCGATACAAACATATATCATTAGGCCCCCACAATCCAGAGCGAATATTAAAATACGATCCTCGCTAATTGTGTCGAAATAGCGTTTTGCAATCAAGATTTGGTATATCCAGACATGATCGATTAGGTGAAGTCAGTTGTTCAATAGTTTAGTTTCAAGCTCCAATTGAGAAAGAAAAACACATTAATGAAAATGGAATTGCTCGTTATTCCCTACAGGTTGTGACGACTTTACATCACTGAACACTAAGATTGCTGAAAGTCTACAGAGACGAACTTTGATACGATATAAAATATGCTAAACCAAGAACAACGTAAGAAAAGGATGTCTGGAAAAGACGTTATTAACTTCTGGACATAGTACAGCTTTCGGCAATGAGAAAAACCCATACCACATGGTCTCCTGAAAGGGCGCCGAAAGAACTATTTATGTTAGGTGTACTGTTATTTGTCTCTTGGTCGTTTGTTTTAGCCACCGCGTTTTCAGTATGATGTCATGAGTTTGAATGTCACTTTGGTATCTTTTGCCTCTCTTGTAAAACATTAAAAATTAATAAACGACAAACAAAACTATAACATACAGCATAACCGACAACCACAGAATAACTGGTTCCTGGTAAGTCAATTATACTTAAAAAAAAATGTTTGACGACAGAGCTGTGTCAAGCTCTATATTGAGAGGTTTAGCTATAAAACCAGGTTCAATCCACCATTTTCTACATTAGAAAATGCCTGTACCAAGTCAGGAATATGACAGTTGTTATCCATTCGTTTGATGTGTTTTAACTTTTGATTTTGCCATTTGATAGGGGACTTTCCTTTCTGAATTTTCCTTGGAGTTCAGTATTTTTGTGATTTTACTTTTTGCTTATGTTTTATTCAGTTGAAAGAACTGGAAAAATAGACTTTTAAAACAGATAAATCTGTAATTTACAAGTTGTATTTCATATAAAATGTACTTTTGTAACATGCTTTTTATAGCACTCACGACCCTCTGTATCAGGTGCAAAATTACATTAAGACTTAGTTCTTGATTATCTTGAGATAATTACTTAAATTTACTAAGAGTACATTGACTGTGTATAAGGATTGACGGTTTATCATCAAGACCATGGGGTAGTAATTAGGATAGCAAATGGAGTAGTAATTGTTTACATGATAATTTATCCCTAAAAATAGAGTCTTTTTCAAAAGTGCTTTTCAGAGTATGTTTTGTGTCTGAACAGTAAATGGGTATGCATCAATGAAGCAATTATGAACATTTCGGCATATTAGTCTTCAAAAAGTGCGTATTAATATGATAACACATTTGACATGATCCGAACAAGTTAATCACTCCAAAAACTAAAATAAATTTGAATATGAACAACAGACTAGTAAAAATACTAAATGAATAACTTCAACGTCTTTCGGACAAAACGACCTGATAATTGGATACATGGTAATTTTGG
Source organism: Mytilus galloprovincialis (assembly GCA_037788925.1). Taxonomy (NCBI): domain Eukaryota; kingdom Metazoa; phylum Mollusca; class Bivalvia; order Mytilida; family Mytilidae; genus Mytilus; species Mytilus galloprovincialis. Next base: position 72,086,117 of record CM075342.1, on the reverse strand, counting down.
AATTGGTCATTTGACATGTGATTTTATGTTTGTATCAATAATTCAGATGTCGCTTGACATGTTGGTAAACGTATTTGAAATGTTGGTGAACGTATGTGTCCGTATTTAATATTTGAATGAATGTGTGTATCAGTATGTTTTATGTGTGTGAATGTAGATATGTGTCCTTATTTGACATGAGTATTAATGTTTGTATCAGTATTTGACATGTGGTGAAGTTATGTATCAATAACTTCTGGGTTAACGTTATTATTTGACATGAATGTGAACGTATCAGTCATCATTTTGTACATGTATTAACGTTAATATGTGTCCTTAATTGACATGTGGATTAACGTTGGCATCAACATTTGCCATGTGGGTTAACGTTGATATCGATATTTGACACGTGGGTAACGTTGGTCTCAATATTTGACACATGAGTAAACGTGTGTATCAATATTTTATTCATGGGTAAACGTTTATATCAAAATTGAACACAATAAATTTGTTTAACGTTTGTGTAAATATTGGACACGAAAAGTGAACAAGTAGGTCATTGTATGAATTAATATTTGACATGTGGTTTAGCGTATAAATTAATATTTCATATCCTGGTGAACATTCTCGTTTTAATTTGTGGGGTCCTTTATAGATTACTGTTCGGTGTGAGCCAAGGCTTCGTGTTGAAGGCCGTACCTTGGCCTAATAATGGTATACTTTTATGAATTGTTGCTTGGATGGAGAGTTGTCTCATATATGGTTACAAAATGTATTCTCTATCAAAAGAAACGATATGAACTAACACGGCTCATTTATCATTTTTTGTTTCAAAATATTTCCTAAATAACCTGGTGGTGAATTATATCGTATTTGCCTATTTCAATATAAATATTGATTTTATAATTGGTGTACGTGTGATGTTATATGATATATATATATATATATGTGAGTTAATGCCATTGGAATTATCAGATTATTTTGTCTCGGGGTTGTACATGAACAATCATAAGTCGGACTGTGTGTTTTACGACTACTTAAGCCATTATCATATCTAGTAACTCAAGGTCAAACATTGACCGTTAAAACGAACTAACCAATGGACCTGTGTCAGATATGTCTATTATCGTTATGGTATGGCTATAACAGACTCGTCAGATTCCGTGTCGTGTTTGGACTTTATTACTGTGTTTGATAAGCTTTCTAATTGACCGTGGAGTAAATTATAGCCAAGTTTGTAACCTTGTATAGATTTACTGATATTTTTCATTAAGAAATTACTAAGGTAAAGACAGAGCTAAATTGTTTACGTCAGGATATGTTGTGGCAACCATCTTGTTTCAAGGAAACGACCATTTAACTTTAAGGGGAATTGTTGTTTTTTTCCGAACAAACCATTCTGTTCAATAGATCAAGAGGACCAAAATTTTTTATTATTAATCCAGACATTCCCCTTTTCTTATAGTGTTTAATTTTGAACAAAATGATTTTTTGGTGGCGTTGAACATCTAAACAAATATATTCTGACCCAAAAAAAAACATAACCCCCTCAACATTCCCTAATACCTCAATTTGATGAGTTTCCTTCTTACCTCTACCCTACAGTTTTTCTGTCACAAAACTTTATTACATGTAGATTTTTATTTTTCTGTCAATGTGTTTATATTAGGACATTTATAATCCACTTACATACATTAGGTCTGTATGAGTGATGAATAACTAGAATTTTCCCTACGAACGGCCAAGATCAAAAACTAAAATGTTAAAAGAAGCAATATATCTAGGCCGGTTTTACAATCATCAGGAATTTGAGCATCTAATATTTCTCGATTAAAGAAATAATGCATTGTAAAGACTCAATGAAAAAAACAGTCAATTAAAAGTCTTTTGAATTCCAATCCATGTAGGATGTTTGATTCGAGCGTTCAAATAGTGCCATAGCAATAGTATCATATCCTTTTAACGTACTCAACATTCAGTCAATAATAAAATATAGAAACAGATAATTAATGTTTTGCTACCGATTATGGTTAACCTTAATGTCTGTTACACTTACAAAAATTTGCTTTGACTAGCCAATTTACTGCAATTTGACCTTACATAAATGCTTAATTCAATATTCTCAAAACCAGACTACTTGTTCAATTACTAACTATAGATCTAACGACCTGCATGTAAAAATCTATAACTGACATATGTTAAAGCATTTATAATCCCAGTTGTCATTATGCTTCATTAAGACATTTATCTCTCAATATACAGAGTATGTCCGATTTTCAAGACATTGTTTACTTTTTTGTTTGAATGTGTCAACTTTCCGTTTTGAATTTTTCTCGGAGAATTTTGTTATTGAACTTTTTATCTACGAAGAAGTTCTCTCTCATTTTAAATTATGAATCGTATAAGTCTCTTACGGTTTAAATACTTATTATATAAAAAGGGTAAACTGTTATAAGTCGTTTTATTTTCTGTTCTCAATTATAAATTGTTTACCAAAATACAAATGAAAGACCTTCGAATGCAACCGGAGTGGTCATAAATAAGACGATTATAACAATGCATAAACATTGTCAATGCCAACTTTTCGAGAACAAAAACTTGTCCATATGGCGCTTATTTGTATTTAATATAAAACATCTGTTTTATAGCTGATATCTTCAGTAAATGGAGAAACTCTGTAAATTTCAGATTAACAAAAGTACGGAATCATGGCGATCATATTTTCCAGAACAAAACAACCCAAAAATAACTGATTTAGAAAACTATCGATTCTGTTCTTCAATTCGGGAAACATTATTTCTAGGAAATTTACAGTATCACATTAAAATTCCCTTTCATTATTTTAGCAGTTACTTGCTTTCTCACCTAAATGTCGTATCCGTTTTATTCCCAGTTAAAAGTCTATTGTGTATAAGTTGTGTCCGTTATATCATCGTTATATCATCGTTAAATATAAACAAGCCTAATGTCTAGTCTACCAAACAAAGCTAAGACGGAAATAGACAAATCAAATAATAATTTGTTTTATACTCCATTCAAGACTCAATTAATGGACTAATACGTCTATATTGGTTGATAATTATAAACCTTTGATATTCTGGTTGATGAAACAGTATTTAATTGGCAGATATCTAAGTCGTAAAATAATGTGATGTATAATTGCAAGGAATTGATCCAATGGATTTATTTACAAAGCGCAAGAGGGAAAACAGATTGGACTGTCAAATAAATATCAGCAGGAAATAGTGTAAATATCTATAAGATTATAAAAGTGTCTTGTCCTTTGATAATATTGTGAAGACATTAATAAAATATAGCATATAAAGTCTAAAAAATAAAGAAAACAGAGAACTGGTGGGAGAAAATAATATCAATATCAATTTATCTTTTAATCTTTTGTATCGGAAACTTGTACTAAAGGGCACACTCCTACAATCCTATTATAACCACGAAATCGACGAGAATTGGAAAATATTTGTTGACTTATACAGATCAATTATATTTCATGCAAAAAGGATTATTTAAAAAATAATCTTAAAACAAAACTATTTCTAATATTGATCCCAAAAGAGTTAAAAAAACGCATACCATTGCAAAATTAGTGTAACATAGTGATGAAATGCGATGCGATATTATAGAATTTATTAGAATGGTTACAACGATACGGAGGGGCGGTTTATTTGCAATAAGTCATGTTTAAGCTTAATCATATTATGACCAATACTGCTGTCTTTATCATGCAACACCATGAAGAAGAAAAAACGGCATGAATTTATAGGCAACAGAACCCAGAATCATGCACTATAAGAAGAAAGAACAGGAAACGCAGGTGTTTTGAAAAGATGTTCACTGTTACTGTATTGTTGATTTGAAAGTTTGATTGCTTTATTGGCAGCTTGTTGTTTATTTAACGACCAGTGGCAAAAATGCCAGCCCGAGAAAACAAATACAGGACTTGAATATGCAATATACTTGTTCCAATGTCCTGGAAAACTTCTGTATCAAACTAACATCAACTTCATCTGGAAATACACCTCTCTAGTAGCATTTCATAGAATTTATTCCACATCGACTTACAGGCATTATATTTGTCATTTATAGCACACTAATGATGAATTGCAGATACATTGTATATATATAGATTCTACCACTGCATCGAGTGCAACAAATAATCCAATCGAGACAGTTAAATATTTAAAATTTAACTGTCGAGAGTGGATAAATATCGTATTGCACGAGATTTGGTGGTGGAATCTGTTTTTCTAATGATTTTTAGACGTGTGCAGACAATCTAAGTCCTTCCTTTTGAACAGCCCGCAAAAGATGTGTTCTTTCTATGCGACGTCATCAGGAATGGTCGCCTTTTTGTCATGACGTCACAATAGGAATTTCAGAGCAAAGACGTCATAATCGAGTTTTGACCAACGAACAACTGAGATCAAACGAACCACACGTTGATTAATTAAAATAAACTCATCATAGATACCAGGACTAAACTTAGTATATATGCCAGACGCGCGTTTCGTCTACCAAAGACTCATCAGTGACGCTCGAATCCAAAAAAGTCAAAAAGGCCAAATAAAGTACGAAGTTGAAATAATCAGCAGGTCAGGAAATGGATAAATCGAGTAAGAATTAGAGAAATCTGTATATACTATCGTATCGTACAAACAAACAAAACCTTTCCAATCATAAATATTTAAACCGAACGTAACGCATACAATGTACCTTTTTATTTCATTTTTGTTTCTTTTTATTTTAATCTTTTTTTATATATATATGTATTAATAAAAGTAAATCCGTTAGATTATTTCCTTGTTCAAAGCAAATCAGACGGAAATTATCAGAAATTTTTTAAAGATCAAATGTGTGCATAAAATTTGAACTATATTATAAGAGATAACACATGTTAAAAATAATATATATTTATTGGCGAAGTAAGATCATGGCTTCTGTCGGTTACCAACCCATGAACAAAGGGTCTTTGGGTAACCGTAAATTAAAATTATAAATCAAATCTTCAAAATATAATAGATAATTAAAATTGAAATAAAACTAGAATGTAATGAAATTATGAATTAATAGTGTGCTGAATTGAACCCTGGCAACAGATGTCCAAAATCAACATGAAAAACTACGTTTGAAGTGTAAATGAAGAAATGGATTAATGTTCTAAATTAAATAATAATAAATCAAGTTTATCGGTACTGGTGCAGCCTATAAAGTCCGCCGTTCATGACCTCTGGCAACAGACGGTCATAAAATCATCTTTGGTCAGTGCATTATTATTGTCAAACATTATCACTTCACCATATGGAGGTCGTAGTTCGGTTAATTGTGTTTACATAAACACAAACAAATCCAGAAGCCGTGACAGGTTTTCTTTAAAGTTGAAGTATATGTACAGACAACACACATAAATCTGTAAAATAAGAACAAAAACAGCAGTATCGAAAATAAAAGGGAGAGGCTGGGTGGGTATCAAGTAATCATGTGTATAATAAATTAAATCAATAGTCTGACCTTAGATCAATATAAATCCTTGAAGATAGCGTTTGCAATATTTGTGAAGAGCAGTTAATTTATATGTAGTGTAATAAATTTAGACATGCGCGTCTGCTTTGACCTGCTAATGAACTATTGCTGGTCTTCCTCTGATAACGCGATTTAATGGTCGAGCCCTTTAAATCGAATTATACTACATGACTCTGTTTCAGCGACATTTCACAATATGTTATTGACAGCATCTGTTTAAACTTATAGCAAACAGAATTGATGAAAGCTAATAATATTTCTCTGACAATACATTTAAAAAAAACAGCGTTGGTATATTTCACATGTAAAAAGCGTATTAATGTTATAAATTTCAATAAGTATTTACGCCTTTCAACAAATTTGCTCTTTTTAAAGATAATATCTGAATTCAAACTGGCAATGACTAGATATAGGAAGATGTGGTGTCAGTGCCAACGAGACAACTCTCCATCCAAATAACAATTTTCAAAAAGTAAACCATTATAGGTCAATGTACGGCCTTCAACACGGAGCCTTGGCTAACACCGAACGACAAGTATAAATGAAGCATACTTCGCTATAGGTTTTAATATTAACAAACTTCGCTTTATGTTGCAAAACAAAACGAAAACAACCGTCTCTTATCATGAATAATTTAACAATATAACTATAAGGTTTTATAGATTTCTGTGTCATCAATTTAGATCTCTTTTCTTTAAAAATGAAAACAAAAGACAGAAAGCTTTCTACCATCTGTCTCGTTTAACAAAGTCAACATGTGGTGTGTGACCTACATAATTAGATTGATCATCGGATATGTACTTGCATAAATATCATGTGACATGTAAAAAAGGACCTGCTAATCCTTTAGTACTCCCGGTTTTTGTTTAGGTTCGTGTTGTACAGTCAGATTTTCTATGTTATGTTTTGTTAACTGTTTGGCTTTTGGTGTTCATTTACAATTGTATTGTCAATTTGTAATCAAAAACGTTCTCTTTTTTAAACCAAAGAGAGCAAGAAAAGTAGAATTTAATTTGAGCAAAACATCACTGTAATCCATATCGAAATTTATAAGATTTTGCTCTTAATTGTCCCGATTATAAAATTTCTTTAGATAAATTGACTTACTTTTAGTTGTTCTAGCAACAACAACATCTGAATATTCATCGGATTTGTTTTTATCAATCACTGTGAAATTAATACCTTCACAAGTCCGTGTTATAATATCATTGATGCTGAATGTAGAATCAGGTAAAACTAAGAACAATTCGGTGTCAATCAATACTCTAATAAACTGTGAAAACGTTTAATACATAAAACTGTTGATGAACAAATACCTGATTATTGGATACAGCAGCAGTTGTGATTTTTATTCAGCTGGTATCAGAGTAATGTGATCTCTTGACAGTGATTTCTACTTCATTTAATCAATGTCATCATGATGCGTTGTTATACACTTAATACGTCTGTTTTATTGATAACCTAAATGGGATATACTATATATTTACATCTGTTTTATTGATAACCTAAATTGGATGTGCTAAAATACTAACATCTGTTTTAGTGATAACCTAACTTGGATGTGATAAAATAGGTTAACATCTTTTAACGCATAATATGATTTTGTAACGGAGAAATATTAACAGGAATTCGAAACTGTGCTACTGTTATAATAGTAGTTACAAAAAAAAGAATAGTGGTTTTAATTTTATAGATTGAATTTATAAACCTGTAAAAGGCGACCGGTTCGATAAAAGGTAAGGTTAATGTTATTATATTGTTATTTGGATTGCTTCATACAGTTGTATAGGTAAGGAATGTGTTATTACATTGTTATTGGGGTTGCTTCATACAGTTGTATATATATTTTTTTAAATCTTATATACGTACAGTACCATAACTTTCTCTTTGACTATGCATAAGGTGCTGTACAAGTTGTAAAATTTTGCAGATTATCTGAAGAGTATTGAAATAAATCATTGATAATCATTTAATGAGGATTATTCGAAATACGTTAATTAAACAAAATGCAGAAATTATATGGTTATATTTATAAATTAACTGTTTACTAAATTTATAATTTTTGAAATACTAAGGTTTTTCTACCTAAGGCATGGTTTTCATGTTATATTTGTTATTCTCGTGGTGTTTTGTCTGATGATTGGTCAGTTTCTGTGTGTGTTGCGTTTCGGTGTTGTGTCGTTGTTCTCCTCTTATATTTAATGCGTTTCGCTCGGTTTTGGTTTGTTACCCCGATTTTGTTTTTTGTCCATGGATTTATGAGTTTTGAACAGCGGTATACTACTGTTGCCTTTATTTATATATTACCTTAGCTGGATTTGACAAAACTTTTAGGAGTTTTGGTCCTCAATGCTCCTCAACTTCTTACTTTATTTGGTCTTTTCAACTTTTTTTGGATTCGAGCGTCACTGATGAGTTTTTTTGTAGAGGAAAAGCGCGTCTGGCGTTTATACAAAATTTAGTCCTGGTATCTATGATGAGTTTATTTGCAGATATTGTAAATAAACATATGTTTCGCATCATTATCTTTAAGGGAACGTAAATTGCATATTTGATTTGTAAATATGTCATGACAGAAAAAGTTTTCAGCAAGTTGGGTGATATATCATCTATTTTTACTGATTGGATTTTTTTTTTTTTTATATATCATCGTGTAAACAGATGTGTTATGGATAATGAAAACTTTAAGTATGATATGTGAATTATAAAGTAAAATATTCTTAAATGGATTTCATCGCCAATTTTACCAGTGTAATATAAGAGGGTAGTAATTATCCCATTTTATAAAAGGAACATACTCACCCTTTCTCGTCCAATGAAAAGTCAGTTTTTCCCCCTCTAATTTTCATAGTACATGGTCTTCCATGCACTATGAAATGCTATACATGAATAACTTTTCATTGTCAGTTGATTATGAAAGTGAAACATGTTTAACCCCGCCACATTATTGATGTATGTGCCTGTCCTAAGTCAGGAGTCTGTAATTCAGTTGTTGTCGTTTGTTTATGTGTTACACATTTGTTTTTCGTTCATTTTTTTACATAAATAAGGCCGTTAGTTTTCTCGTTTGAATTGTTTTACATTGTCTTACATCGGGGCCTATTATAGCTGACAATGAGGTATGGGCTTTGTTAATTGTTGAAGGCCGTACGGTGACCTATAGTTGTTAATATCTGTGTCATTTTGGTCTTTTGTGGATAGTTGTCTCATTGGCAATCATACCACAGCTTCTTTTTTATATCTTAATAGCTGCACTAACGAAGTGTACAATCCACTGAGGCATTTCCATTGGAAAAGAGCCTACTGATTATAGATAAAAGAGCAAATTTTAAAACAAAACATTTTGAATTTTGCTAATGTTGATGCATTTTCTAACGGTGCACATAAATAGAACAAGCAAAAACAATTTGGGTAGGAATGTGATAAAATAATACTTATTTAATTTATATACCTGATATTTGAGAGATTTTTTTTTCTTTCAAGAAAACAATGTCAGACTACTGATATATCAATCAACATGTAAATTTCTCAATAAAAAGTAAGCATTTAATGTTGAATGGTCTGAAAGTAAATATTTATACAGAGAGTTTTATATTTATAAAAAAAAAAGTCAAATGTCAGGGGATTTATATAACAATGCGTTTAAAATAAACAAAATCGTAAGACATATAATTATTAAATTTTACCTTAAGCAGAAGAAAAACAATTTATCCATTCGGTCCTCACACACTATGTCCGAGCTTTTTCATTCCATCCATTGAAATGATGATTAACTATGTTTTACATTTAGTTCATTAAAAAAAGTTAATTCTTATTTAGATTTGAATATTACAATGGGAAAGGATAATTTTATTAGGTCACTCGAAAGTGTGAATATGTTCTAAATTGGTCAGACAATACTTGGTCATGTTGTATGAAGATTTAAGCCGTCGGCTTCGCCTTGGGCTAAAATATTCATAAAACATGACCAAGTATTCTCTAACCTATAATTCTGGTTTTACCTACTGACCAGATGTTTAACTACACTAATTGTTTTAAATATTATTAATCAAACAATTAACATTTTGAATGCTCATTAAAGTAGAAGGAGGTGTTCTCCATTTTGACTACTGGTAATAAAATACTTATTTGAGAAATACCAATATTTCAGAAATTATATCATTCTGCACCCTTACTCCAGGGAGAGTATTAAAATACGATACTCGCTAATTTTATTCACAGATAAAACAAATTTAAAAAAAACTATATCATTAGGCCCCACACTCCAGAGAGAGTATTAAAATACGATCTTCGCTAATTTTGTTGAAATCTCGTTTTGTGATCAAGATTTGACAGAGCACATGACGTAGACTTTATCAACTACTGGTCGTCGTACAGCGTTCAGCAATGAGAAACACCCATATAGTATATATAGTCTCCTGAAAAGGCGCCGAAAGAACTATTGTATGTTTGTTGCACTAATATTTATCTGTAATTTGGTCTTTCACATTGGTCTTTAACGTTTTTAGCTACGGCGTTTTCAGTATGATGTCATGAGTTTGAATGTCACTTTGCTATCGTTTGCCTCTCTTGTAAACCATTAAAAATAGGAAAACTAACATGTGATTTATATACAAATAATAAACGAAAAACAAAAATAACATACATCATAAACGACAACCACTGAATAACTTGCACCTAAAAAGTCAATTAGACTTTAAAAAATATTCTTTTAAGGCGCTACCACCTGATTTGGGGGCTAAGATGAAATTTGAAAATATGCAGGACAAAATTCTTCATCCTAGACCTCACATAAAAATCAAATGCTCTCTTACAACGAACACGTGTAAAGGTTGGTATTGCTTATGTATTTCAGTTCAGAGAATTAGAAGAATAGACTGAACAGTTTAATCTGTAATGTACACGTTGTAGTTTATATAAAATATACATTATAAAAGGCTTTTTTTTAAATAAACACACGACCCTCTGTATTAAATGCAAAATTTACATTAAGACTTAGTGTACTTGATTATTGTGAGATAATTACTTAAATTTACTAAGAGTACATTGACTGTGTATGTGTATTGACGTTTTATTATCGTGACCATGGCGTTGTAATTAGGATAGCAAATGGAGTAGTAATTGTTTACATGATAATTTATCCCTAAAATAGCAAGCTTTTTCAATGGTGCCATTCCAGTGCGTCGTGTGTCTGGAGAGTAAATGGGTATTCACAAATGGAGCAAATATGAAAATTTCGGCATATAAGTCTTCAAAAAGTGCGCATTAATATGAAAACACATTTGACATCATCTGAACAGGTAAATCACTCCAAAAATCTAAAATGAATAACAGTCCTGTAGAAATACTGAATGAATAACAGTCTTGTAAAAATACTGAATGAATAACTCCAATGTCTTTTGGTCAAATGGAAAATTTTGAATTTTCGTTCGAAATGTACGAAAGATGACAACGTGTTCGTTATCGCTAATTAAAAAAAGGACCCGGATATACACTCTATTAAATCCGCTTTGGTAACTTGGAAAATGATATAAGTGGTACACATTGTATACTACTATGCTTTGATCCATATATATGTATTATATATATTAGCAAAGAAACAAATAGATTATTCCTGTATATAAATATTCTAAATATTTTAACTTTGAAGAAAAAAATCCAGCGTCACTTTTAAAAACTCTATTTTACGACATAACGTCACAAACAAATGTAAGCCAAGTGACGTACTTCAAAATCATAATTTCTTTTATTTTGTATGAAAGATTAATAGAGTACAATATTGTGAATAACAAGTGCAATAAAATCTTATAATTTTGTACTTTTACCACATTCCCTATAGATATAACATTATTACATTTCAATTTCCATTAATCTGTTGGATATTTAGCAGTATACATATTTATGGATATAATTTGGTTGCGTTGCAGTGATAATGTGATAAATAAATGGATCTATCACCACAAGTTATAAATAATTCTCAATCGCTTATATTTATCAAATGCTATAAAAATCATACCATCTGTTTGATACCACTCGAACGTACTGATGAGGAAAGATTTTACTTACTATTACTGAAGAAGTGGGTTTGAAATTATTTAAATATTATGTGAATTTGAATATTGAATTCTTTTAATTGAAACCAGTTTAACAGCACGGTAAGTTGGTGAGATACATGAATTTATAACTTTAATGATAAACCATGAGTTATATTTTGTAATGATATTCCTAAGAATTACAATATTTGACACGTGGGTCGACATGTCGTAAACGTATGTACAAACATTGGAAACGTAGGTGAACATATGCATCAGTATCTGAAATTCTCATGAACGTACCAGCAAAATTTGAAAGATAATACAAACACATTGACGAGATGTTTAAGTACCGAGCCACGTTAAATGAATATCACATAAAACAATCCAATAGTAAAAGTAATATTAATAATAGAACAAAGACAAATGAAAGAACGATATAATACGTTGTTAAGATGGAAAAAAAACATCAGTACGCAGAATATATACATCAAGACCATCATGTATTATTTTTGAAGTTGATACGGAATATTTATCAACAAGGTCTTGATACCTTCCGATGAACTTGACATGTTGGTGAACGTGTGTATCAGTATGTTGCATGTATGTGAACGTATGTGTCAGAAGTTGTTATATGAGTTAACGTCTGTACCAGTAGTTGACATGTGGGTTATGTATCAATAATTCCTGGGTAAACGTTTGATTAATTACTTGACACGTTGGGAAGCGTTTGTGTCAATATTTGACACGTGGGTTAACGTTGGTGTCAATATTTGACACATGGGCTAACGTTAGTATCAATATTTGACACATGAGTAAATTTGTGTATCAAGATTTGACACGTGGATTAACGTTGGAAATAATATTTAACACATGAGTAAACGTTTGTATCAATATTTGATTGGTGGGTAAACTTTTATAACAATGCACATTGGTTGGCGTTTGTATAAAAATTTGACACGAATGGAACAAGTGGGTGGTCGTATGAATTAATATTTGACATACATGTATGGTTTAATGTTATACTATAACATAATATTTGACATGTGGTTTAACATATGAACTACAATAGCATATCCTAGTGAACATAAACGTGTAAGGTAAAAGAACGAAGGAATTGTTTTCCTTTTTTCCTTTTTTTTTTTTTAGTTTCATAGCGAAAAAAGTAAAGACTAGTTGATAGCTTAATTGAACTAAAAGAACTCGTATAATGCACTTTTTATATTTATCTGAAAGACTCATATTGTCTTCTGGTTATGGCATTTACAGATTTGAAATGTTAATAATAAAACAAAAATTAGCTTTCAGGCATCATATGCTCTAACATCCATGTACTATCTTGCGTGATGAGAACGATAGTTTTTCATAATACGATGTAATTTCGCTACACAATATGACATTTCATTAAATATTTACTTAAGATGATTGGATAGTACACACTTGCGGCGCTTTCGTTCATCGTTTGACCCCTGCATCATTAAATGTCATGTTACAGACACATGTTATTTAATACGGTTAATAGCCATTATAGGGTTACAAAATGTTTTCTCTATATTCATAGAAATGATATGAATTTACACAGCTCGTTTATCATTTTTTGTGTCAAAAATATTCCCTAAATGATCTAGTGGTGAAAAAATTAACGTACATGTATTTTCTTTTTCGATGTAACTATTGATTTGATAATTCATGTTGGTGTACGCGTAATGTTATACGATATATATGTGTGTGTGTGTGAGTGAATGCCATTAGAAACATCAGTTTATTTTGTCTCAGGGTTGTAAATGCAAATTCATAAGTCGGACAGTGCAAATTACAACTACTTAAATCCACTAACTCAAGGTCAAAAATTGACCGTTAAAAAGAACAAACCAATTGAGATGTGCCGTATACGTCTATTATCTTTATGGTGTGGCTTTAATCTTCCCTAAAGTTTCCGTGTCGTGTTTGAACTTTATTGCTGTACTTGGTAAGCTTTCTAATTGATCGTGGAACAAATTATGTCCAAGTCTGTTATCTTGTATAGATTTACTGATATTTTTCATTAAGAAATTACTATGATAAAGACAGAGTTAAACGGTTTACGTCACGAAATGTTGTGGCAACCATCTTGTTTTCATACTTTAATAACTTCTACTCTACAGTTTTTCCGTAGTGTCCGGTAAATAGGGAATTAAAAACAAAACTTTATTACATGGAGATTTTTATTTTTCTGTCAATGTGTTATCTTAGAACACTTATACAGCATTTTCATATATTAAGTCCGTATGAGTGATACATTACTAGAATTCTTCAAAAAACAATGTAAACAAAACGTTATAAATTTCATGAAATTGAGGCGCTTATCTGGATTTACCTTCTTCAAGACCGTATAAGGTATCGAACTACCGAAACAGATGAAGCTCTATATGATGAAATGAGACTTAAAAAATAAGCCAAATCTATATAAAGTCAACCTTGCCTGAGGTGTGGATTTGCTTAAAACTAAACGTTATCAAAAAGTGTCAACGTAACGAGTTATTTCTCTATTTACATTATTTGGCATAGCCTTTGGTGGTTTAGTTACCAACACAGTATATGAAGAAAAATTACCGTTTCAAACTAAAATGTTCTTTGTTTTTAATTTCTTTTATCAATTATACTTTTTTACCGAGCAAATAACTGACGAAACATTGGAATGCAACATTAGTGGTCATAAATAACACGATTATAACAATGAATAACTATTGTCAAAGCAGACGTTACCAGTACAAACACCTGTCCATATGGTGCTTACTTGTATTAAACATAAAACATCTGTTTTATAGCTGATATCTTCATTTAATGAAGAAACTCTAGAAATTTCAGATAAACACAAAAATAAGGCATCATTGAGATCATATTTTCCAGAACAAAACGATCCCAAATAACTGATTTAGAAAACATTTGTTGGTTCTATTGTTCAATTCGGGAAACATTATTTCTAGGAAATTTACAGAATCATAGAAACATTCCCTTTCAATTTTTTAAGTAGTTTATTCACCTAAATGTCGTATCCGTTTTATTCCCAGTTAAAAGTCTATTGTGTATAAGTTGTATCCGTTATATCATCGTTATATCATCGTTAAATATAAACAAGCTTAATGTCTAGTCTACCAAATAAAGCTCGTACGGAAATAGACAAATCAAATAACAATTTGTTTTATACTCCATTCCAGACTCAATCAATGGACTAATACGTCTATATTGGGTGTGTTTTTGTTGATAATTATAAACCTTTAATATTGTGGTTGATAAAATAGTATTAAATTGGCAGATATCTAAGTCGTAAAATAATGTGATGTATAATTGCAAGCAATTGATCCAATGGATTTATTTACAAAGCTAAAGACTAAAAACAGATTGGACTGTCACATAAATATCTACAGGAGACAGTGTAAATATCTATAAGATTATCAAAGTGTCTTGTCCTTTTATAATATTGTAAAGACAGTCATAAAATATAGCATATAAAGTATTTAACATAGAGAGAACAGAGAACTGGTGGGAGATAATAATATCAATAATAATTTATCATTTGATCTTTTGTATCGGAAGCTTGTACTAAAGGGCAGACTCCTACAATCCTATTATAACCAACACATCGACAAGAATTAGCAAATTGTGTTGACATATACCAGATCAAATATTTTTCATACGAATAGGATTATAATAAACATTAATCTTAAAACAAATCTGTTTCTGGTATTGATCCCAAAAGAGTTAAAAATTACGCATCCCAGTGCAAAAGTATTTACAATTTGTTAAAATGAAATACAGTATGATATAAAAATTATTAAGATGGGTACAACGATACGAAAGGGTGGTCAATTTATCAGAAGTCATGTTTTTGCTTAATCGAATAATGACTATTGAACAGCAATGTACTACTGTTGCCTTTATCATGCAACACTATACATAAGGAAATTACAGCATGTATATGCAATGAACAGAGCGAAGAATACTCTAATAAAGTAGACAGAGCGACAAAAACGTAAACCATGTAGAACAGATAGTGAACACGGTGGATTTCTTGTGTTACTGTAATCATATCACATCTTCTTTTTTATATATCAAAGATACAAGTCTTAAAAATATTATACATTGTTACAAAGTCCTGAAAATACAAACTTTTAGTATCAAACTGACATTACGTTCACCAGGAAATACATACCATCCCTCTAATAGCATTTCATTGAATTCTTTTCACAAAGACTAACCAGACATACTATTTGTCAGTTATGATTTATCAATGATGAATTGCATGAACAGGACGTACAAACAACAACACTCTGCAATTATAAATATTTAAACCGAATGTAACGGATACCTTTTTATTTCATTTTTGTTTCTTTTTATTTCAATCTTCTTTGTTTTATATTTATAAAACAGAAAGATGTCAGATTGTTTCCTGGTTCGAAGCAATACAGTCGGAAATCTTCAGAAAATGTTTATATATTAAATGTATGCATAATTTTTTTAAATATCTATTGAGATATGATTTTGTCTTACGTTTCTGTGAATTTCACGAGATTTTATTGACAACATGTGTTAAAACTTATAGTGAACAGATTTGATGATAGCTAAGAATATGTCTCTGGTAAAGTAAAAACTAGGAATGTAAAACGTCAATAGTTATTTATGCCTTACAAATTCGTGTTCTTTAAAGGTAATATCTCATCTCAAACTGACAATAAAGCATATAGATTTTAATATTAACAAACGTCACTTTAAGTCGCAAAAAAAACGAAAACAATTGTATCTTTTCATGAATATTTTAACAATCTAGCTTGTTATTATAGATTTCTATGTCATCAATTTAAATCTCTTTTCTTTAAAAATGAAAGAGAACAGAAAGCTTACTATGATATTCCTCGTTTGACAAAGTTGACATAAGTTATGTGACCTTCATACTTAGATTTATCATCGGATATGTACTTGCATGAGAATGTCACATGGGGAAGAGCAACCCTATAAGAGCACCTGAAATTATTTCCGGTTTTCGTTTGGGTTCGTGTTGCTCAGTCAGGTTTTCTATGATTTGTTTTAAAACCTGATTGGCTTTTGGTAATTGTTCCTTATTTACCATGTCATTGTCAATTTATTGTTAAACCTTTTCTTTAAACAAAAGACTACAAGTTACGTATATTTGTCTTTAGCAAAACGTCACCTTAATACTCTTAATACTGATTTTACTCTTTATTGTAGCAAATGCTAAAACACTTTTGCCGCGATTCAAAATGTCTTTAGATAAATTGACTTGCTTTTTAGTTATTCTTGTTACTACAGCATCTGAATATTCAACGAATTTGTTTTTTATAAATCACTGTGAAATTAATACCTTCACAAGTCCGTGTTATAATACCATTGATGCTGAATGTAAAATCACGTAAAACTAGGAACAATCAAATGTCAATCAATACTCTAATAAACTGTGAAAATGTTTAATATATAAAACTGTTTATAAACAAATACCTGATTATTGGATACATCAGCAGTTGTGATTTTTATACAGCTGGTGTCAGAGTAATGTGATCTTTTGATCAATGATTTCTACAATAGACCTAATTAATGTCATCATGATGAGTTGTTATATACTTAGTACATCTGTTTAATTGATAACCTAAATTGGATGTATTATACACTTAGTATATATCTGATTTATTAATAACCTTAAATTGGATTTGCTAAATAAAGGCAACAGTAGTATACCGCTGTTCAAAACTCATAAAACTGCTAAAATACTTACATCTGTTTTATTGATAACCTAAATTGGATGTGTTAAAATACGTTCACATCTTTCAACGCATAGTGATTTTTGTTAAGGAGAAATATTAGCAGGATTTTGAAACTGTGCTACTTTTATAGTTGTTACAAAAACGCAATAGTGGTTTCAGTCTTTTTTAATTAAATTTATAAACCTGGAAAAAGGAGACTAGTTCGATATGAGGTAAGGTTAATGTTTTCAGCTGAATAATTATATGAATGGACATTTTTGTTTCTTTTAATGTTGCTTAGGTCTTTACGTTGGCTTGAGGGTATTGTTATAAGGTGAGATGATGTTTCACGTAGTTGTATTACTCAGAAGTCAAACCTGTATAAATTTAAGGGGTGTTTCCTAAAAAAAAACATTATTGACGTAAAGTACCCAAAGTCTCTTCTTGCACTTATTTTAAGTTGAATAAGGTGTTATAGAAGTTTCAAAATTTTGACTACTATTATCTTGAAAGTAATTGAAATGAATCCTAGATAATCATTTTATTTTGATTATTCGGAATAAGTAAATTAAACAAAATGCAAAACATATTGTTTAAATGTTTTTCAATGCAAGGATAATCATATATCATAGATTTTAATATACATCAATATGTTTGTTTACGTGTAAATAATCATATGTGCCACATCATTGTCATTTTTGATTTTTTTTTTTTTTTTTAAGTTTTTGATTCAAGCGTCAATGTTTAGTCTTTTGTAGATGCAACGCGTGTCTGTTGAACAAAATTTTAAGACTGGTATATATGATGAGTTTATTAATCATATTACACCCCTTTATGAATATATAGATATATTTTGTCTGGTTATTTTTATTCCTTATTGTGATAAATAACAGACTAGATCCTTCCTCAGTTTTGTAATGTTTAGAAACTCACAAATGTGTATGGATATGAGATGTTTGACCTACATGACACAAATTAACCTTCAAAATGAGTCAGAACAAAACACAGTTATTGGGATAGATAACTTGACCTTTTATAATTTGGTTTTAAACTGGCCAGATTTTCCAATTGTTTTTCAGATTATTAATCAAACCGATCGGTATATTCTTCATTCAGATGATTTTTATTCATTTCTTTCAAAAGTTCTCCTTCCTGTTATTCTGTTTCTTCTTTTAAGAATTAGAACATCAAAACGTCTTAACATTAAAATTTCGAATGCTCATTAAAGTAGAAGGAGGTTTTCTCCATTTCGACTACTGAGAAATACCAATATTTCACAAATTATGTTATTCTGCACCTACACTCCAGAGAGAGTATTAAAATACGATCCTCGCTAATTTTGATCACCGATATAAACCTATATCACTAGGCCCCCGCACTCCAGAGGGACTATTAAAATATGATCCTCGCTAATTTTGTAAAACACTTGTTTTGCAATCAAGATTTGGTATATCCAGACATGATCGATTAGGTGAAGTCAGTTGTTCAATAGTTTAGTTTCAAGCACCAATAGAAATAAAAACACATTAATGAAAATGGAATTATTCGTAATTCCCTACAGGCTGTGAAGACTTAATACCACTGAACACTAAGATTGCTGAAAATGTACAGAGACGAACTTTGATAAGATGGTAATATGCTAAACAAAAAGCAACGTAAGAAAAGGATTTTTGGAATAAATATGAAAAAAAGAAGATTTAGAATGATTGCCAATTAGACAATACCCATCGACAGACCAAATTACGTAGACATTATCAGCTAATGGTCATAGTACATCTTTCAGCAATGAGCAAACCCATACCGGAAGGTCTCCTGAAAAGGCACTGAAAGAACTATGTTATATTTGGTGTACTAATATTTATCTTTAAGTTGATCTTTTTTCGTTTTTAGCCACCCAGAGTACAAAGTACACGTGACAAGGGCGATATTGTTTATGTGTTTTGGTTCAGTAAATTAGAAGAATAGACTTGTACAGCAGTTATATCTGCAATGTACACATGTATTTCATTTAAAATGTACTTTTATCAAAAGTTTTTTTTTAAACACACAGGACCCTCTGTATTAGATTCAATATTGCATAAGTAATTGATTTACTTGAGATAGTTACTTAAATTTACTTAGAGTACACTGGCATTGACTATTTGTGAGAATTGACGTTCTATTATCGTGATCATGGCGTAGTATTTAGAATAGCAAATTGCGTAGTAATTGTTTACGTGATAATTTAACACCAAAAATAGCAAGCGTTATTCTAAAACGTCATTTAGAGTTCGACCAGTACTTGAACCGTGAATCGATATGCATAACTGGTGGAAAATGGTGTATGTTTCGGCATATCAGTCTTCAAAAAGGGCGTATTAATTAATCTGAAAAAACATGTATGCTATGTAGCAAGTAAATCACTCCAAAATCTAAATTTGAATATGAAAAACAGTGTAGTAAAAATACTAAATGAATCATTCCAACATCTTTTGAACAAAATGATTTGACAGTTGGTTACATGGTCATTTGAAAAGTTGGTTCCGAACGGACCGACGTTGATCATGTGTTCGGAATCGCTAAATAAAAAAAGGAAACAGATATAGCACTGATTAATTCCGCTTTGGTAGAAAATGTTTACTACTATGCTTTGCTCCATATATATATGTATTATATAAATTTGCAAATAAACAAACCGTTTTGGCCTGTATATGAATATTCACATTACTTTGAATTTGAAGAAACAAATTCCAGCGTCACTTTTGAAAAGTCTTTTATGACGACATAATGTCACAAATGAATGTAAGCCAAGTTACGTACTTCAAAGTCATGAAATTTAAAATTATGTAATACAGAATAATGAAGTAAAATAAAAAGTGCAATAAAATCTTATACTTTTGTACTTTTACCTCATTCCCTACAGGTGTAACATTATTACATTTCAATTTCCATTACTCTCTGAGGTATTTAGCAGTATACATATTTATGGATATGATTGCTTGTGTTGCAGTGATAACGTGATAAATAAATGGATCTATCACCACAAGTTATAAATAATTCTCAATCGCTTATATTTATCAAATAATATAAAAATCATACAATCTGTTAGATACCACTCGAACGTATTGATGAGGAGAGATTTTACTTATTATAACTGGAGTAGTGGGTTTGAAATGATTTAAATATTGTGTGGATTTGGATATTGAAGTCTTTTTATTGACACCAGTTAAACAGCAAGGTAAGCTGATGAGAAACAAGTACATGTATATGTAATTATAGATTATCGTTGATCATCTCTACGAGATTGATTATCTGGCTTGAGCCGGCCGGCGGCGAAAGCGAGAAAAGCAAACGAGTTGAGATGACCAATGATAATCTGTTTATCGCTATTTTACCTATGACGACGTTGGCCATTTCATGTCAATTTCATTGGCAACGCCACGTGTCTCCTTAGTTTCAAGCTATAATTTTCAATCTCAAGCGAGTAGCATGATATGAAAAATTGTCACAAAAAAGATCAAAGGAAAAATGCACAAAATAGCGATAAACTTAATTATCCAACTATGAGTGAATGTCATTACAATTATCAGATTCTTTTGTCTCGGGGTTGAACAAGCACATTAATGAGTCGAACAGTGCGTTTTACAACTATTTAAGCCATTATCATATCCAGTAACGTAAGGTCAAACACTGACCGTTTAAATGAACCAACCAATTGACCTGTGCTAGATACGTGCATAATCGTTATGGTATGGCTATAACTTGACCCTTCAGTTTCCGTGTCGTGTTTGAACTTCATTACTGTACAAGATAAGCTTTCTAATAGATCGTGGAACAAATTATAGCCAAGTCCGTAATCTTGTATAGATTTACTGATATTTTTCCTAAGGAAATAACTATTTTAAAGACAGGGCTAAAAGGTTTATGTCACGATATGGCTGTGGCAACCAGCTTGTTTTAATACTTAACTCCTACTTGGCAGTTTTGTTTCTGTCGTGTCCGGTAAATTGTGTATTAAAGACAAAACTTTATTACATGTAGATTTTTATTTTTCTGTCAATGTGTTTATTTTAGATCATTTATACAGCACTTCCAACTATTAAGTCTGTATGAGTGATAAATTACTAGAATCCATACGTTATTTTCGTTCAGAACGGCCAAGGCCCAAGATCTTGTTAAAAGAAAAAAAATCTATCTAGTCCGGTTTTACAATTATCAGGAATTTGAGCATCTTGTATTTCATTGATTAAAGACATTATGCATTTTGAAGACTCAATAAAAAAGTCAATAAAAAGTCTTTTAACTTCCAATCGCTGTATGGTGTTTGATTCGAGCGTTCAAATAGTTTAATAGCATCAGTATCATTTCCTGACATCTATGGAACACTAAAGCTTGTTGGGGGACTTAAAAGAGGGACGAAAGATACCAAAGGGACAGTCAAACTCATAAATCTAAAACAAACTGACAACGCCATGGCTAAAAATGAAAAAAGAGAAACAAACAACAGCACACATGACACAACATAGAAAAATATAGAATAAACAACACGAACCCCACAAGTTACAAGGTAGACAAAATGTCAAAGTCTAAAGACTTGTGTGAAACATGACCGAAAATTAGAAAACATAGAAACAAAACAAAGAGCAACACATTATATGTGAATGGTACTTATACCTCATCTTCTTATATATCTATCATACCTCGAAAAAAAATAACAACGCCATGACAAAAGAAAAAAGAAAAGCGTAGAAAAGACGATTAATTCCACAAAAGACTTTGTAGTAAATTAAGATTTATACATTTATCTCTTGTAGATGCGTTAAAAGCTCCCCAGATTCTACCACCTATACTGGTCGTAGGAAATAAGGCAACAGTGTGCTGGATTATAGACGAGACGTCAGATGTTGTTAAAGGATTTCAATTAACTTATGAAATTATTGGTGCATCGGGAAATTTTAACTTAAAGCTTACAAGGAATATTGATGGGCTAAAAAGGAGTTACACGATTCGTGGATTAATTCCGCTATCAACGTACAAAATATTCATGGTTACCATAGGTAGTAGTGACGTCAGCAACGCAAGCGCAATCGAGTTCACAACCGATTTACCAGGTACGTATACCTTATAAAAAAATCTACATTGCATAGCGCGAGCACCACGTTTATTTATGAGACATGGGGCTGTTCACTTTCTCCTTTTTGTTTTCTTGTGCTTCGTGAAATTGTTAAACAGCTTAAAATTACGTATTATAATTGGACAATTTGAAAGCTCGTGGGATAGCATATTAAAATTGAAATATGCCGATCTCTAAAATTCTTTTATAAAGTTGTATTCCGATCTTATCAAAAATCAATTTTAATAAAAGTAGAAACCATAGTTTTCGATTCTCTTCCAAAAAAACAAATGTTTACAAATGACAAGAAAAATAAACGAGATGTTTTCAATTGATCCTTTTTTTCTAAAGTCGTATGTTTACAGGGGATGTATCGAAAACGAGATAAACACGCGACAGACTGTTATTGCCTTTGCCCCTGTAAGCACTTAATCGATTCGGCATAAGTTCTTAAAACGAACGAAGCTACAGGCTATGTATTTGTGATAATAACATCTTTAAGATAATAGTCATATAATATGCTATTCTCCAATCAAGACGTTAAAATGACAATTTAAAAACTGCGACAAATGTGAACGATTGCCTTGTGTTTTATTTGGATTTGTTTTTAGTTTGCTCTATTGCTGCATGTCGATGCTTTAATGCGTTTGATTTTCAAGTACAGATTGGCACTTAAAACAATCAAGGATTATTGATTACCGGATGCTTGTGTTCATACATTTTAACTATGAAATGTCGTCATACATCTGCTGCGTTTTACTGCGTCATAGAATGCGCCGTAAAACCACTTTGAACTCTTTGTTTAAACACTATTTCAAACAATTAGTAATTGGTGTATTCTTGTGTATTCAGCTGATCTTAAGTCAATAAATAACAAAACTATTAAGTGAATAAAGCATGTAAAGTAAACAAGTTAATAGGCACTATTGAGTGATAACCGATATTGCATATGATATTGATGAATTTAAATAATAAAAAAAAATAAGTTAGAAGTATGAAATTAAAAAAATAATTGTTAGCATCTTTCTTGGAAAAGGGGCGAAAGATACCAGAGGGATCAGACATTCAAACATGGAGATGCTTCTTCTTTAGAATTAAAAAGATTTACATATACTGCTATAGATGTGACAAGGGTCATATCACAGATGTGGTTTGTTTCACATTTCAACTGTAATATCTCTCTCCATATAAAAATTGTAAACGGTCAAGATTCCGCCATTTTGGATCGCAAAATTCAAGGAAATCTATTATTTTAACTGCTTCTCCAATAGAGAGATTGAAGTAATTAAAGCAGATTTTGTTTGGCACCGATTTAAAATGCTGTTAGCAATGATTGTCATTTCTTCCTGTAACTTTTTTTTTTTTTGCATTCAAATTTTATCAGCGAATAGGACTAGTAAAAAGAAGGATTTACTATCATTTACGTGCATGTGCAACGTGTGAAACAGGGTCTGTTTTATTTATCCTGACGTTGTCTGTTTATGTGTACTGTTATTTGTTCATTGGTATTTTTCCTTTTATTTACCCTAACGTTGTCTGTTTATGTGTACTGTTATTTGTTTATTGGTATTTTTCCTTTTATTTACCCTGACGTTGTCTGTTTATGTGTACTGTTATTTGTTTATTGGTATTTTTCCTTTTATTTACCCTGACGTTGTCTGTTTATGTGTACTGTTATTTGTTTATTGGTATTTTTTCCTTTTATTTACCCTGACGTTGTCTGTTTATGTGTACTGTTATTTGTTTATTGGTATTTTTCCTTTTATTTACCCTGACGTTGTCTGTTTATGTGTACTGTTATTTGTTTATTGGTATTTTTCCTTTCATTTACCCTGACGTTGTCTGTTTATGTGTACTGTTATTTGTTTATTGGTATTTTTCCTTTTATTTACCCTGACGTTGTCTGTTTATGTGTACTGTTATTTGTTTATTGGTATTTTTCCTTTTATTTACCCTGACGTTGTCTGTTTATGTGTACTGTTATTTGTTTATTGGTATTTTTTCCTTTTATTTACCCTGACGTTGTCTGTTTATGTGTACTGTTATTTGTTTATTGGTATTTTTCCTTTTATTTACCCTGACGTTGTCTGTTTATGTGTACTGTTATTTGTTTATTGGTATTTTTCCTTTTATTTACCCTGACGTTGTCTGTTTATGTGGACATGAGTTTGAATGTCGCTCCTCTTTTACCTCATATGTACTTATAACAAAACCTTGAGCAAAAAGGATCTTTCAACCTATGTGTTTACAATGCATCATCCCTCAAATCATATTAAATCTTTTAATTTCATTAATTTAAATTCCATATCATCCTACTTAAGGCTTGGTAAATTCTATAAACATCATTAATTTTTTCATCCCATCAAATAGTGACTCTATTACATTAAAGCAGTATAGTTAAGTTGCTCTGACATGGATTAATGTGGTTTTACAAAGTTGATCCAAAAATAACAAAGCTATTTCAAAAACTGATGAACATCTATAATATGGAATAGTGCTATACAACTAATGGCATTTTTATCTGATGTAAGAAAGACATTCTCGAAATACAAAATGCAATTATTGATAAGGAGGTGCGCGTGATTTTATCTAAAAATTTTATTTCATCACTACCTAGCTACCTAGATTACATTTGTGTACATATCGGCTTCGTACACGAAATCAGATATATTTTATGATACCTGGAATTGTTCTTGGATTGTGTTACTGTAAATATTTAAAAGCTATTAACTTTGTCTCTACGGAATGTTGTAAATTCTTTCTCAAAATGTTCAATTATAAAGCGGCGGTCCGTGTCACTTTATGAAATCACAATCTGTAAGATATGTCATATATGTATTAGATCTGTAAACCAATAAATCTCATTTCTTAGCACTAGTGCGATAAAAACATCAGGACTTGATTGGTAGACCTGATAAACAGTAATAGAATTTATAATATATTTTTAAGTACATTCCGCGACATAAATATATAGGGTCTTGATAATGCTTAAAGATTAGAGAATATAAAAAAAAATGAATATCAAAAGTAAAGATACAGAAAAATAGGAAAACATAATAAAACAAATAGAGAAAAGTGTGGTGCTGAATGAAGGAATGTATATCCCTCATAAAAAGCTTTGAATCCTTGCCCGGCTTGGGCTATACTTATTGTACCTTTTTTGGATTAAAGCTCTTCATCCCCTTTATAAGCTTTCAATTTACAAATATATTGGCCTCCAGCATCACTGAAGAGACATTTATTGTCGAATTGCGCATCTGGTGCAGAAATATTGACATCGTTAATGTTTTTATAAAGAATATAATTAAGTTGTCAAAATGAATGAAGAATATCTAAAATTGGCTCACAAGTTAAACGATAAAGACACGAAGGACCCCGAACAGACCCGCACATATTTTACATTCGATTTTAAAGTACAATCCACGGCAGAATATATAAGGGTCTGAATAATATTTACAGATAATTAAGAGAATAATGGGCCGATACTACAAATCAAATGGACCAACACAAACATAGAATACCGACAAAAAATTGGCAAAAACATTAAAACAGATCAAAGAGGAGCGCTGAATTATAAAGAATATAATTTCGTTGTCAAAATAAAATGAAGAATAGTTGTTGTCTAACAAGTAAAAGGTTACAAACACGAAGGACCCCGAAAAGACTCGCATATATTGTACATTCGATTGTAACGTACATTTTACGACAGAAGACGTAATTATTAGCTTCTTTTCTTTTGTACCATACGTTATAAATTATATGTTATTGTATTGCAAATGATAAATATAGACATAGATAATTATTTTCATAGACCTACAAACACAACAAAATATGTCAAATATTTCTCCTTCGTTTACATTAAGCGTTATTTCTGTTTAATAGTACCCAAAGAATGCAGCAGATTTATATAATGAGTGTTGTATCAATTGCAATATACACATTATATTGTTAACATTTACCAGCTGTTGCAAATATTGTATTTTGTATGACGAAGATGTTGTCAAAGTTCACATGACCTTATAGTCATACCTCTAGAGTACATTCATCGACCAGTTCGCCACGCATATACTAACCTATATATCTACGGGAACCTTTCAATAATATTGTGTTTTTGTACTTGTCTTTTTTTGGTTATTTGATGCTGTTGTCAGATATTTAAGGAATGACTGTAGTATTGTATCTGTCTATGTCGAAATGACATCAACAATATGGTCACACTGAATAACCTGCGTAGCAAAAGACAGGGCGATACTAATTTTGACAAACTGTATAGGCACTTGTCAAATACTAAGGACGGGGACTTTTTAAGGTTAAAAAACTTTTGTCCAATACAAAAGATAGGGCGATTTTTATTTTGACATACTGTACAGGCACTTATCAATTACTAAGGACGGGGCGATTTTGAGTTTGACACACTTCAAAAGCACTCAGTACAGGCACTTGTCCATGTCAAATGACGGGGGATATTGATTTTGACGTACTGTACAGGCACTTGTCCATTACTAAGGACAGGCCGATTCCAAGGTTGACATACTGTACAGGCACTTCTTCATGTCAAAAGATAGGGCGATATTGATTTTGACATACTGTATAGGTACTTGTCAATTACTAAGGACGGGGCGATATTGTGGTTGACATACTGCGCAATCCCTTGTATATTACAAAGTACTGTATGTTGAACTCTTTATCTCGATTTATTTATTTGTGTTGTTTGGTTGCTGTTTTCATGAACATATACCATACATCTCCTCATGAACATATACCATACATCTCCTCATGAACATATACCATACATCTCCTCATGAACATAAACCATACATCTCCTCATGAACATATACCATACATCTCCTCATGAACATATACCATACATCTCCTCATGAACATATACCATACATCTCCTCAGATCATATACCATACATCTCCTCATGAACATATACCATACATCTCCTCATGAACATATACCATACATCTCCTCATGAACATATACCATACATCTCCTCATGAACATATACCATACATCTCCTCATGAACATATACCATACATCTCCTCAGATCATATACCATACATCTCCTCATGAACATATACCATACATCTCCTCATGAACATATACCATACATCTCCTCATGAACATATACCATACATCTCCTCATGAACATATACCATACATCTCCTCATGAACATATACCATACATCTCCTCATGAACATATACCATACATCTCCTCATGAACATATACCATACATCTCCTCATGAACATATACCATACATCTCCTCAGATCATATACCATACATCTCCTCATGAACATATACCATACATCTCCTCATGAACATATACCATACATCTCCTCATGAACATATACCATACATCTCCTCATGAACATATACCATACATCTCCTCATGAACATATACCATACATCTCCTCATGAACATATACCATACATCTCCTCATGAACATATACCATACATCTCCTCAGATCATATACCATACATCTCCTCATGAACATATACCATACATCTCCTCATGAACATATACCATACATCTCCTCATGAACATATACCATACATCTCCTCATGAACATATACCATACATCTCCTCATGAACATATACCATACATCTCCTCAGATCATATACCATACATCTCCTCATGAACATATACCATACATCTCCTCATGAACATATACCATACATCTCCTCATGAACATATACCATACATCTCCTCAGATCATATACCATACATCTCCTCATGAACATATACCATACATCTCCTCATGAACATATACCATACATCTCCTCATGAACATATACCATACATCTCCTCATGAACATATACCATACATCTCCTCATGAACATATACCATACATCTCCTCATGAACATATACCATACATCTCCTCATGAACATATACCATACATCTCCTCAGATCATATACCATACATCTCCTCATGAACATATACCATACATCTCCTCATGAACATATACCATACATCTCCTCAGATCATATACCATACATCTCCTCATGAACATATACCATACATCTCCTCATGAACATATACCATACATCTCCTCATGAACATATACCATACATCTCCTCATGAACATATACCATACATCTCCTCATGAACATATACCATACATCTCCTCAGATCAATTCATGATTTAAATTAAGTATATTTTTCATTTTATATTTTTCTAAGGGCATTTTTCATGCTAGCTATAAACATATTTTAATAGAGTTGCAACACAATCCGTCAAATTTGACTTGTGACAATTAAGGATTTAAGGAGCTATCGTTTGATTTTAATGGGTCAAAAAGGGGGAGGCTAGTATGAAATTTGAGAAAGGCAGGAGAGGAGTTTTGAGTATTAAAAAAAGTAGGATGAGCAACTTGGCAAAAAAGGTAGGAAAACAATTTATGTGAAAAATGCAGGATAAATTAATTTTGAAGAAGGCAGAACCGAAAAGAGTGCAAATAGAAAGGCAGGACAGGGATTACAATTAAAAATAAGGCAGGACAATTTTGTTCATCTTAGCAACCCCCCCCCCCCCTAAATCAAATCAAATGGTTAGCTCTCTTACTTTATCTCCTTCCCACACTGTTTGGCTCGAGCAGACGGGATGACAGTCACTCTACATGCTAGTACATTCGATGTGCGCAGGAAAGTGATATGGTACGTTTTTCACACCACGGTGTCGGTACATTGCAGTGGTGGTTTAAGAAACTGTGGGCGAGTTGATCTTATCATCAAATCCCTTTATAGCTATGCTGCGGTGTACGAGACTCAATTTATGACAGTAATAACAACTAAAGATTAAGATAAATGAAATCATAAAATTAACAAAAAATCATTTCCATTAGGGGAAACGACAGCAAAAGACAGGACAAATGGTCGAGTAAACTTACGTAGAAGGGTTAATAAAGAGTGTCAAAAGATTCCAGAGAAAATTCAAACTCGTAGATCGAAAACAAACTGACAACGCTACTGCACAAAAAAGAAAAAGACACAACATAGAAAAATAAATAAACCCCCAAAAATGTAATCAAAACGTAATAAAAATATTATAAAAAGTTTTAAAAAATGCCCTCTTTTTTTACAAACAAGTTAAATAGAATTAAAA
Organism: Mytilus galloprovincialis; assembly: GCA_037788925.1. Classification (NCBI taxonomy): domain Eukaryota; kingdom Metazoa; phylum Mollusca; class Bivalvia; order Mytilida; family Mytilidae; genus Mytilus; species Mytilus galloprovincialis. Next base: position 72,056,626 of record CM075342.1, on the reverse strand, counting down.
GTTTAGTAATTGAATATCCGTATACCATTTCAATTCATTAAGGAGATGTTGTTTAATTGCCAAAGTAATAACTATCCATCATAGTCCATTTTATTTGAAATTAATCAGATGGTTATCCAGAATTTCATTAACATGTAAATTATGCAATTATTGCACAGCGGCTGCTTCGACGAGTAATGTTTGAATAATTATTGGAAAATAAACAATTGGAGAACTGATTTCTTTTGAATTATAAAAACATTTGGTATTCTATATTCTCTTTATAGAATTCAGATACCTGACATTAACATTCATTATTTAGATCAAACATATCATTTTACATTCAATAAGTCTTTAATCTATCGATAATTCAGGCTGTCAATATCTATGTTTATTTTTAACTTGAATACTAAAATTGCACTTTAAATCCTCGCATAAGACCATCACGATTGTAAAGAATCTTTAAATGTGTTGCTATGGAAAACGTATTCTTAGAAGATAGACGCTGGAGAGATTTAGAACTATAACTACTGAAAATGGGAAATGTGCCAAAGAGTCAACAAATCGACCAAAGAGCGGGAACAGCCGAAGGCCACCAATGGGTCTTTAATACAGCGAGAAAAAACAATTCAACACCCGGATGTGTGCTTCAGCTGGCCCCTGAACAAAAACTTATTTGATGACTGTCTACTGCGCAAATCATTTGAACAAAAGACAATAACTGCTATCCATGTAACTAAAAAACTTTGATATTATTTGCTTGATATGTAATTGGGTGAAAACCTCTTTTTTCGTGATATTGACCAAATCAAATTATAATAGCTTGTGTTAGTATTAGTGCTTTTCGTTGGTCAAATTCATGTGTTCCTTGTAAAACTGTTGAACAAGTTATTGAAACCTGCAGTTTAAGCTTAAAATTTGACTCATTATAGCTGTATAAGCTCTAGAAAGCTGTAGATAAATATTTACATTATTTTGCTATAGTAAAGTAAAAACAAAAGGTGTATTGTGCATGTCCTGGGTTTAAACAAGAGGCGAACATACTAAAAGAAAAAAACTCATAATGTGAAAAAAAAACTGACAATGCCCTTGCAAAAAATGAAAAACGACAAAAAAATCTTCGTGAAACGCTATTTCATAATTCAGAAACCTGGTGCCATGGATTGTTTTTATACTATTTTGAATAACTTTTTATGTATAATTTCAGAAAACAGACTACTAAGAATAGAAAGAAGTGGTGTCTATCCTGAAGAAGTAGTTTTTATTGCAATAGTAGTGGTAGTCTGGGTAATTGCAGTTATTGTGTTTTTAAAGCAATGGAACAGTATAAGAATTTTAGAACCAGTTGAACCTCGTTATAAACATGCACCAAAAAATCTAGAGAACATCCGAATTGTGAAACGGACACAAGACAGTGTTATCTACAAAGGCTATAGCCGGAAGTTATCAGTAACAATGGTAGAAAGAGAAAAAAGACGACTACAGAGAATGAACACAGCACCCGTGCTTCCGGTTACAGGACGCATGATATTAAATACATTACCCACAATTCAAATGGAAGATATGACTACAGAAATGTAGGATTTTGTGATATGGTGCGTATACACGTGGTAAATGTGCGAGTTGTGTAAACGTGATAATGTGTTCATGAATTGCTATTTTTATTGTTATATTTTGTAATCCTATACATGTATAAAATGCATTCCATATTTTCCTTTGTACGTACATCAGGGCTGTAATTCCTGTCGGGGACTGTCTATACTAACAGTTAGTATGGACTAAACCTAATCTTATCCATGGCCAGTACCACAACAAACCTCCATTTTCATAATCGTTAAAGGAATCACCTGTTATTCCAAACAAAGATTGATTTTTATATAGAAAAGTATAGAAACAAAATACATGTATACCAAATATGAAACATACAAAACTCACATTGCCTTTCTTTCACCTGTCTTCATTTGGCTAAAACAACTCTGTACTGTAAGCACAATGTCCTATTTAAGAAAAGATCACTGTTCCTAGAAATCCAAGTTTCAAAAATGGTCTTCACATTATACCGATATCACTACTTTACAAAACATTAACTTTTAGTTAATAGATTGTTCCCCGGTTACCCAGCATTTAAGTCTTGCCTGATCATGTAAAATGTATTAAGTAATATCATTTTGTTTATATGAACACGCTTGCCATATAACATTTACTGGAGAACTATTAAAGGTATAGAACCACTAATTCAAGACCGGTCGGAGAGAACATACAAAGTAGTACATATTTTAAACAAAGTAGTTCCTACACATAGCTGTATCTTTGTCAATAGGTGAAATAGTTGGGTAGTTTTGATATCAAATAAAAGTTTGGAAACTTGGAATCACTTTAGAACCTTTGTTGAAAGCTTCTTTACAATAATGAAGAAGTATATGACATTTTAATCGGAGGGCACATTTGCCCTGTTGTTCAGATCAGAAGTACCTGTTTTTGTACTATTAAACTTGCGGGAAACAGTACGCTATAATATGCAATTTAAGGTTTGTTGAATTTTTCAGAACAGGTCAGGATAAGGTATTATTTTGACATGAATTAACTGCCTCTTCATTTGCAATTAAGACAAAGTAGCCATTAATGCTTGGAATTGCCGCATTTAACACAGTAAGCTATGTGGTTATGAATAAGTGGTTTTATACCTAAACAATCAAGGATTGTTTATACCAAAAATATGCCAAATATAATCGACAAATGACATATATCTCTCTCTTCATATGTATTTTTGTTCTGTTCTTTTTTTAGTTAAATAAATCAATTAAAATGATCCAATCATTGTTTATGCATCAGAAAGAATTATATATACCACTATTGTTCTCTTCTATTTTTAGTTAATTTTTATTCATCTGATACATCTGGCACTATATTTCTGTATACAATAAATATCATGTGGAGAATGGAACCCATATTACACTATATAGAAATGTTATGTTGTCATACAAATTTTTCATTTTATTATCTTAATGATATGGTAAGTATCATAAACCCTTACAAAATGATATTTAATGTGATACTATGTTATTTGTATACAAGAAAATAAATTATTTCTGTAATTTCTCTCTTTTTTTCACAAGTTGAGAAGTCTTTCATAATCTGTCTGTTTCATTTTGGTCTTTTGTGGATAGTTGTCTCATTGTCAATCATACCACATCTTCTTTTTTTATATATTTCGTAATCTGTTTAAGCTTTCTTTCATTTAGGGAGAATTGCAAAGACTAACGTTATGTCGATTCAGGTGACATATAATAGCCTAGCTTAATGGAAAGAATTCTTTATACAAATTAACAATAAAACTCTCCTCTCCTAATATTGTATTGACCATTAAAGCCCATACCATATGTCATACAAAAAAAAAGATATCAACAATTGGTTTATACCATGGTCATATTTAAAGGTTGGTCCTTTTTGGTCCCCATTGTTCATGAAATAGTCTAAAATATAACTTTGAGATCACCTTTACAACTCTTGTTTCAACAGCTATGACTGATAACTTTGAAGTCACAACCCTCAATCATAAGGATCCTTGATATGTAACACAAGCACATGTCATGGATGTGGTATCAACAGAAAAATTACACACACCCTTCGAAGGTAAAACTGGACCGTTGTTACATTGAATTTCTTACCATGTATCTCCATCAAATGAATTTCATAATTGATTTAAAAGAGAAAAAAAAGTAGTTAAGGTGGCTCGTGGGTACAAACATTTCAGCAAAAAATAGAACCTTTATTTTTTCATTACATATTTTATTTATTAAACTATAAGTTATTACTTTATGATATGGTAAAAAAATCAACTCAAAAAATCAATTCGGTTTGGCCCCAGATGACTTTTAAAGTGTTTGTATCATTGAAAAAGCTCCAAATTATCTCTTTGGTGCAAAAATACCATTTTTGGCATGAAATTTGAAATATCTTTTTTAACTCATCGGTGACCTATATTTTTTATTATTGTTTTCATATAAGCTGTACATAAACTAAATAATTGTAATATTTAAGCGATTTCTGTATTTAGGTTATTTTTTTATTTCGATATTACCTCTATTTCTCCTATTAATTCAACAGAAAAAAGGACATTAACAAAAATGTATGCTTCGTCCGGAGGCAGATTGTGAGCTTAAATGAACGTGACCCCATTTTTTTATTTCATTTTTCTTTTAAGTATTTGATAAAGTTCATTTATAAAAAAAAAAATGCGAAATCCTATATTAGAAAAAAAAAGATTTATACCCAGGAGCCCCCTTAAGTGATTTTTTTATGTCTTATTTTTCTAATGTAATTCTACTGTTGATTGTCATAACACAGTCTTAATTGCGTTTGGTTTTTACCTATAAATTGTAAAATCTTGTTTGGATCAAAAGAATGAATTTATATATCTCGTGACATCTGACCATAACCGTTTAATAAACTTTCGCAATGAGCTCTCTATAGGTACTTAAAGATTTATATTGGGAATTATATATATATATATATATATCTATGGAGATTTATATATTTTTTTTAAATACACCCGCTTGACATTTCAACACGATTTACAATTACTAGACTACTATACTTTTCTATGTAATGTTTTAACATTGAATTTTTATTTATGTATTTCTCTGTCCTGACTTTTCTTGCGTTTATTTCAAGTTGTGGTCACGTAATGTTGTCACTTTTTACATTTTAATATAGACGAGAGGTTTAGCAAATCATAAAACCAGGTTCAATCCACCGTTTTTCATAAAAATGTCCTGTTCTTAGTCAGGTATATGGCAACACTTATCAAAAAAAAAATTGAGAATGTATGTTAACGTTTGTTTTTTGTAGCAGTTCGTTTTTTCAGTTGTCCATTATTTCCTCTTCTATTTTATGTGTTTCCCTAGATTTTCGTTTGTGACCCAGCTTTGTTTCAGTTTTATTCAATTATGAGTATTGCACAGCGCCATATTACTGTTGCCGTTATATAACAAGCACACTCAAACAAAGTGAAAAGAAGGAAGGTGGATGACCCAATGAACATATCAAAAAGAAACTTGCATATATTACAGTGGCGGATCCAGAACTTTTAATAAGGAGGGGGCTTAGACTGACCTAAAGGGGCAGCTGACTGACTTAAGGGGGCCCGCTCCTGTCATGCTTCAGTGATTCCCTATATAAACAACCAAATGTTGCGCACTAAAGGGGATCCATCTATGGATAATAGTTTTAGACATATTTCAAAACCTACTTCTTATATAGTTTAAGAACTATTCCTTATGAGAGGATTCAAACATCTACGTCATTTTGTTTGTGATGTAGAGTTGTCACATTGGCAATCATACCATATCTTCTTATTTTATATTTAATGATCTTAGAGCGTTTGTAAGTCATATAGATAATGTCTTATGGAGAAATGATTTGTACACTCAATGCAACGATACCGATACGTTGAAATATATTGCTTAGTCTCGGGGATATCACACATAAATCAAAGATGTCCTACGAAGACGCTATATACGGTGGCATTTACTCTAAACTAGTTCACAACCTTGAGAAAAATGTCACAATAATAGAGTAATAGCTTTGTTTACAGAATAACCTATTTATGAGGGAGAAATGTTTTTTTTTTATTGATTATGGTGAGTTTTATGATAGAGCAAGATTTCATAACTTTCAATTTTCATTAAGGTACAATCTCTGGTCTCTTAACCTGAATCTATTTAAGATCTTGATTTTTTTTAATTTATCTCAAATTTCAAGATTAAAATTTCTAATAAGAACTATCATTCCAGATGAAGGTTTTGTTTGATTCTACTAATTAAAACTTTCATAAAGACATTGAAACAACTCTTTCTTTAAAATCCGATTTCCTTGAGAAAATGATTGCAAAAGTAAAGATGGGTGTAATGATCACTGTGTCTAAACCACACCGGTAAAAATTGTTCGGACTCGATGGTATCTAACATCCAGAACAATGACGGAACATCAATAGACAGAAGAAAGATAGGTTTCTCCTTATTTTCTTTTTTTTTTGTGATATCGAAGAATATATATACATATACAACTATTTTCTATTGTGAGATGCAATATTTTATACAACCGTTCTATATTAACGGAGAAATAAGTTAAAATGCACGTCAAAATGACGCATTGAGTGAATTGTTTAATTTCTCGTTAAATTATTCAAATTGTACGGAAAGAAAGGTACGGGAAGGAAGATACTGACACGGAGATTGCAAAACTAGTCATTATGAGCATCTCAATACATGTATTTCTGTGTATGGAACGAAAGAAATAGGTCATGTCAAATTAAAATACACCGGTTTTGTTAATGTTGTTTACTACACAATCACCAGGTTTCGTCTGTATATATCACCCGTTTTTTTTATTTTTTTTAAACCAACAATTTATGAAAGGAACGTTAACACTGATCTGAACATTGTTTTTCGAAAGAATTTGAATATATATTTATTGTAAAGTAAACTTGGCGTGTTTAAATTTATTTTAAACGGGCACTTTTGGACATAAGTAATTATAGTAATACACATTTTCCTAATGAAAGGCGTATCCCTTATTTCACGTATCTTCAAACTAATTTAAAATGGAATATAAATCCTCAATAGTAAACACTGATATCTAATTATTTTATAATATTATGATATTTTTGTTATATAGGTTTTGAGATACTTCGCAATATGTGACCCCCCCCCCCTTTTTTTACAAAAAAAAACTAAATGACGCTTAAACAAAATTTAAAACATCACCAAAAAGTATGCAGAAGTTAAGATTTATATAACTAAGAAGTATGTAAAGTTTGATGCAATAATGATAAATCGTTTTTGAAATATGGCGCGACATGTTAAAAAAAACACATTCCTGTTTTACAGTCCTGTATATCATTTGGCCATTATAAGAACTAACTTTGCTAAGTTTCATAAAAATTAGATAATCTCTTCTCAAGTTACGGTGCGACATGTTTAATACGCTTGACAGAAAAATAGACCGATAGATAAACGGACGGACGGACAGAATGACTAAAAGATGGGGGAAAAGACGGATGGAAGGAAGTACAGACGGGCGGACGGATGTATATAATAATACGTCCGGTCAAAATTGTGACGGGCGTGTATAAACACAAAGAAATGAAAAAAACCTCTTGATTAATGGTCAAAAAGTTTTATAAGGATATCGGTCAAGTCGACTTATTTGTATAGCTTGTCTTCCTATATCATTTTTACTATATTACTTTTATACGTTTGAAAATAATAGAAAGAAATTGATAAAAAGAACTTCAAATTCTTTATTTTTAAGGGCAATGTAATAACTCCTTTAAGAATAATGTGAGAATTTTGAAGTAAATGGACAAATGGTAGAGCTCAACATTTTGAAGATAATCATCTGGCCCTTTCGATTTTTCTATGTCTACGGCTGTTTTTAAGTGATTGACATCATGCACTGGCATGTCACCCTATATTTATTTTTTAGCCATGACGGCCATCTTGGTTGACAAGCGGGGTCAAAGTAAACTTTTTAAAACTAGATACCCTAATTATAATTAAAAAAGACATATGATTTTAGATAAGGTTTGTTCAATGCAGTCTAGTAATTTTAGATGTGAAAATTTATATAAAAACTTGTATTGAAAGATAATGAACGACGATCGACCGGTGCCAAGTGATGAAAGAAATGTCTTTTCCTGTTGGGTCAAGTGAGCTAAAAACAACCAAGACTTCCAAACAAAATTGCACCGTTCTTGAATTTAAAAAAAAAGTGCAACAACTGAAAATTTAAACTGACTTGATCGGACAACAACTTCAATGGCGGTTATTTTTCAACAACAAAAATAAGACATATTATTTATACTTAAAAGTACGCACTAACATGTCAAAAATGCTAAAAATGATCGCAATTCAATTCATTTTGAAGGTATGTAAGATAAAAAAAAAATGGTCACAGAAACTTAACAGATTGTTTATGGAACCATTTAAGTCGAGGTCTAAGGAATATTTTTGACATATGCAGCTTTATACAAATAGTTCGAAACGGTATGAATTCGAATCACTTGGTCTCGCTTGTTTACAAATATCAAATGAAAATGTTTATAAAAAACATAATCAATCTCACATAACCCGATTTCGCGGGTGTCCCTGTTTTCTTATTTCTTAAAATATTGTTTTACTAATTTATACATAGCAGTATAGTTACAATTAGTGATAACTACATTTTATTTCTAATGCATGCTAGTTGTAATCCTTTTCTTCATATAAACATTTTTTTCTATGTCGATTATGCATGCATATACATTTGTTTTGTCTTATTATCAACGTTGATCCTTAAGAAGATTTATTGTTAACGATCATAGAAAAGATTACATACATAGAATGATGAGATTACTTATAAAGGTGCCCCTCCTATTGTACGAGAAAATCACATCAATTGTGTGTTTCGATTTTTTAAGACCGTAAACTCTAATTTCAAGTTTAAACATATTTTCCATAATTCATATAGAAAACGCATATTTGAGAGCTTTAACCTCTATTTGCACTATAACCTTCATTTTTATCTATTCTGCTGTTAAAATTTTTTTAATACAAAGTAATATTAAAATTATTTGTGTTCTATAAGAGTAGGAATTCAAGTGTTTGCTTATTATTTATTTGACTCTGCGACTGATCATATAAATAATAAGCCGTTGTCCTGTGAAAGAACTTGTTTTCTAACGACCCACAAAACTCCATTTTTATTTGACAAAACCGGGTGGTAAACATTGACAAAACCGGCCAGTTCCATTTTGACATGACCCATTTCTTTCGTTCCATACTCAGAAATACATGTATTGAGATGTTCATAATGACAAGTTTTGCAATCTCCGTGACATTATCTATCTTCCCGTACCTTTCTTTCCGTACAATGTGAACAATTTAACGAGAAATTTAACAATTTTGAGGCAAGGTTCACTCAATTCATCATTTTGACGTGCATTTTAACTTATTTCTCCGTTAATATAGAACGGTTGTAGAAAATATTGCATCTCACAATAGAAAATAGTTTATGTATATGTATTCTTCGATTTAAAAAAAAATAGGAAAATAAGGAGAAACCTATCTTTCTTCTGTCTGTTGATGTTCCGTCATTGTGCCGGATGTTAGATACCATTGAGTTCGAACAATTTTTGCCGGAGTGGTTTAGACACAGTGATGATACTGCATGAAATTCACGACATGCAATCCTATAAATACAAGAAAATAATTGCCAATCGGAAAAAACCGATATATCAGGAATATTAGAATGTATTGCTTCGATAACTTCGTATATCACTTGATGTCATCACCAAAGAACTAAAGAGCGTTTAAATTTGTTTCAGCACGATTAAGATCGGAACGACTGGTATGGAAATCTTTCTTATTATTAATAGTCAATGTACTTGTCTTTGATGGTAGGGAGTACGTGTAATTACGTAATGAATTACAAAGCCCATGAAATTTTAAATTGTTCTAACATTTGTTGCTTGACTGAGGACTTAAAGATGAAAAAAATTAATTTCAACATTGTTTTGCTGCAAATACATATGGTAACAAATTGGAGTGAAACAGAATTACTCTGAAGATGTGGTATGATTGCCAATGAGACAACTATTCACAAAAGACCAAAATGACACAGACATTAACAACTATAGGTCACCGTACGGCCTTCAACAATGAGCAAAGCCCATACCACATAGTCAGCTATAAAAGGCCCCGATAAGACAATGTAAAACAATTCAAACGAGAAAACTAACGGCCTTATTTATGTAAAAAAATGAACTGAAGACCAATTTATGTGACATCATGAAAAATAAAATGAAATCAACTGTATATGTAGATCACCGTAATAGCTATAGACTATTTTCATATACCGATTAGACTCCGGATTATATAATTTTTCGACGGCTTATCTGTCATTCGGTAAGAAATCCTGCTACTCGGTCATATAGGTGGTACAGTGGTACGGTAGTAATTTCCTGGCCCATAAGTAATAAATTAAATGATAGCCTTTTAAGGATTTTCACCACATTCTAACACTGGCAAACATTCTACATACACATTTAACTGAAGTTATTTCATTATTCTAGTTAGAAAGAATTTGAATATGTATCATGACCGTTTACTTCTTTTGCTATTTTTAAAAGTTTGAGGCCATTAGTGCTTTTATGCCTTTTATCACCCGTATGTAAAATTATTTCATATTGTTTTACACCTGATTCATCCCTCCGTTTGGAAAAGTATGTTCAGTTGATACTTTATTTTTAGTCCAATAAAACTGTTTAGATACATTGACTTAAGTAGAGTACACAAAAGAGCAACCTGAATTTCAGAATGCAAATACTACCTTGCAACCTACATGAGAAACCAAAAGACGTAACATATAAAATTAATGATGAACGGTCAATTTGGGAGGAAAGTTTATAGCAGTTGATTCCCCCTAAAATTATTCAGACCTTCTTTACGGTGCTCTTACTTGGTTGAGTACCAGAATGTAACAACAGAATCGGTAACCTAACAAAAATAACTTTTCCACTTTTTAACACATAACTGGTTTTTTTTCAAATGTCGAGGTTTGATCGTTCCTGGTGATTATAAGCGCTTAAAAACAGGAAATTTATAAACTTTTATTTTCATATAATAGTTATTATGCGATATATCAGTCAGTAGTGTGCCAGAAACCTAGAGTTATATCAACTCAGAATGAAGACGTTGAAAAAATCATTCTAATCGTATTGAAAAGTTTTACAAAACAATTAGAAGGTTACTGCTATAGTATTGTAGATAGATCGTAAAATAATTATTGCACACCCAAGCTCGTACATTATTACAATCGGTACAGGAATGCATTCATCAATATTGTTGTAATGAATATAAAAAAAAATTATGGTATGGTAACCAATGAGGTGACTATCCATAAAAAAAGAAAGTACAAAGAATTCTAAAAAAAACATATCAGCGTTCGGCCATTAATAGAAGTAAATTAAGGCGGTAATATTTTACCGATGTTCGAATCTCGTAAAAGAGAAACTGTAATGTCATTTATAGAACGCCATGGGTTAATAAAATGTAAAACAATTCAAAAGAATGTTTTATCTATGATAACCTTAGTCGTATTTGGCCCAACTTTTTGGAATGTTGAATCATCAAATCTCTTCAACTTTGTACTTGTTTGGCGTGATAAATATTTAGATATGAACGGCACTGATGAGTCTTATGTAGACGAAACGCGGATCTGGCGTAATAATTTATAATCCTGGTACCTCTGATAACTATTATAGAACACAAGTTAACTGACATGTCTATATACATTTTTGTATCTTCTAAATTGGATAGCGATATTAGTTGCATTTTCATATATGTTTTTTCTTTTGATAAAATCACTAGCTTTTGCATTTTTGATGTAGTTTTTTTATAATTTCGTATACTTCAATAGATTTGTGTATAATTGTTTAAAAGTAGAAAGAAAAATAACCAAAAAAAAAAAACACACTCGAAGGAAAATTCAAAACGGAAAGGCCATAATCAAATGACTCTAACACATCAGACGAATTGTTAACAACTGTCAAATTCCTGACTGTGTACAAGCATTTTTGCGTATAGAATCTCCTTTATATTGGCAAAGATGTGAGACAAATGAAAGACAAGAAAACATATATTTAACACACCACAATAAAACAAATGACGAGATACCGAACCACGTCAAATGGATATTCAAAGTAAAATTTAAAGTAGATCATTATAATACTTATATCCTAGTCTTTAAAGCCGAGATTTTGCATTGCATACATTGTTTACAGGGTCTGAAAATCCCTTTTGATATCGGCAATGTGTTCATTCAACTTGTGTTACAGTAAATGGCTCTATAAATAATACCTCTTTCAAATTAATCTAAGTCTTTTGTATATCAATTTGTTATATATAATTTCTGATGTTGGCCTTTAAGTGAATACTGTTTTACAGCGGTTGAGTGCCATGGAGGGGAACGATAAGAACTTTACCTCTAAAATCGACAATATATTGTAATGTTAAGCTCACATAATTTCAAAAAAAACATCTTGTGCAGACAATTACTGTCAGAAAATAACAATAAAGTCGATAATGGCATTCCTCTGCAGATTATGATGATGATTAACAATGCTCAATAAGGTCAGAAAGACATTCCATAGAGTATTTTAAATCAAAATATTCAAATCAAAGGCAGATCACTTTAAACATTATCCGTGATAAAGATTTTCTGACTCATCTACCAGTAAAAACATAGCAACTACTAGCACGTTCTAATAAAACCACCTGTATCCCTTTCATAAGCGGATCCAGGGGACCTGCAGGTACCGCTACATCTTTTAATGGGCTGTAGCTGATGCCCTCTTAAGGCAGTCCGTAGGCCCTTTATAAAAAGTTCTAAATCAGTCTCTGTCTTTGTTGGACAGAAATGTATGAGACAATCGTCATAAGGACTGGCAAAATGTAATTTACAACGATACGAAAACGATATTAGTATGACCAGGTTGTTGGTCACCTCTGTCATATTCATTAGTTTCGGGGGAAACTAGCGGTAGTTAAAGTCCAAGTCGCTGGAAAGTTTGCATCCATATATTTCAATAATCAAAACATAACTGAATAACAACATAAAACAAATAAAAAATACAAATTAAAAAGACTGATTGACATGTGGAATCTGAACCAATCAAATATCTTTTTATTAAATAATATTAATTCCCGTTTTGAAGAAAGCGGGGACTACGGATTAAAACATGCTTCGTATAAGTTTGTCAAGAATGGCTTTCGGCAGTTATCACTTAGTGTCAAATTATCTATGTTCTTTGTTACAGAACCTTTTATCTTAAAGACGGATATGAATCTTTGATAATTAACCTGACTGAAAGAATTATAGTTAAGTGTAAAATACAAGGTACTTTTGAATAACGTAAAATACAATTAACTAATAAATTATCAAAACACAATAAGGACTCGGAATAATAATAAAAAGCTAATATTATAAAAACAGACAAAATCCTAAATGTGACCTTTGAAAGAACCATTGTCGGGTCATATCAGCAGAAATTAAATTAAACATTGCCGTCTGCTTCAATATCAAAAATTAAACAACACATATTTTTGATGATTGACAATGAGACAACTCTCCACAAATACCGAATGACACAGAAATAAACAACTAAGCAAACTAAGAGATAAATTGTCCACGTGAGAAAATGTTGAGCTCGCCTTGCATTTTACCATACAAATTTGTATATATGATGAATGTTCCCCTCTATACATTTGCCGTGTTTATTCATAGGGAATATGAAAACTGTGTTCGAAGTATTTAATTAGCTGAGCAAAGTAAAACATCCCTGAGTGTTTATGATCCTACATTACTGCCCGTTTTAATAGTAAATCAATCGACTCAGGTTCATTCTACAGCTAATGTCTTTTTTCACGGAAATTGGTAGGAACCTTAAACTATATTTGTTGTAATACATTTAACACTGTTATGACCTTCATTATCGAATACATATATTTTGTTCAACATAGGATAAATTTTCCAATTTGCTATTCGAGTGATTAGTTGCGAAACATTTAGTAAGACGTTTTTTCAACATTTGATTCTGTTTTTTTCAAGCAAGTAATACATTACATGTTGCAAGCTATAAAACAACCTTGGCCACAAAAGTTTGATGTGTATAACTTGGTCAGAAGCCTGAACAAAGATTTATAAAAAGTCAATACTTTCGGTCGGACCCTTGTTTCGTTAAAGTATTATCCATACGTTCTAATTTTATACCCAAATCAAACTGATATTACATCTAACATATCTATAGTGGTTGGATAGAACTGGCATATTCACAAAACATGACAGTTTGTAAATATTCTGCTCTATAGTTGGGTTGTTTTCACTTTGATACATTCCCATTTATTTTAAATTTTGCAGAGATTACTATTTGATTTCATCATATTCCTGTAGTTTTAGCCTTCTTATAAAATATATGTGTTGTTTGCTCTATGGTCGGGTTGTTGCCTCCTTGACACATTCCTCATTTCCATTCTAAATTGTATTTTGATATTCAACTGTACGAAATTACTCTGAAAGAGTCAACTCTTATGCTTTAATAGTTTGATTAAAGGAAAAGAAACCTAATGATTAAATAAGTGATAGATTAAATGCATCATGTCCCTATTTTTAATAAGTTTAATATGAGTTAGGATACTATTTATAATGAGGTACCATCAATTAAAATACGAGTGTGTAACGAGTCAAGATTGAATAACAAAGTGCATATTTACTCACTATCAAATCCAAAAGAAGATGAGGATGGGTAAACAAAAGCAGCCTGTTTAGGAAGCTTGAAGATTTCCATATTTTACGAAGATCAATAACTTTTGTTTAAAAATAAAATTGTAGGAGTCTAGATCTGATCAACATGGCCGTCATAGATATTTTTAGAATGAATATGACCAGGATTGCTTCGCAGAATGGTTTTAAACCAAATACTGTCTATTACATGATTGTTAGATTGTATGTCATATTTATGCTCTTTTAGCACCTAACAAGTTCATCTTTTAATTTAAATAACAGGGTTCGTTTACTAGTTAAATTTTACTTAGCCAAATTAACTGCAAGTAGAAACAAACGGTTCTTATAACAGCTTTTCTAACAGTTCTTATAACAGTTCGTTTAACAGTATTTTTTTTTTATTTCTAGGGGTTACTGGAGGATGATGTTTTCGGTTGTTTTTTTACATGATACCTATTTGGCTAGACAAGCTTGTTTTTGTAGATTTTTATTCCTTTAATGTTGTGTTGTGGCTTATGCGCTGACAATTGGTTTATCCTGCAACATTATTTAACGATCCTGTCAATAAATAGAGAACGTGTTTTATTGGTTGCTGACAGTTGCCATATGTCCATATATTTATGTCAAAAAAAAAATGTCAGAAAAAATCACAAAGACTAATAGTTACATGTTATAAATTAAAATGTCAAATCATTTCCAAATGTACGACTAAAACTGTTTATGACGTCGTCGCTCATACCAATTTATAACAATGCATTATGATTTCATGAAAAAGTATTAAAAAGATAAACATTACAGAAAATGTTTAATGAGCGACGTCAATTACACCGATTTATAACGACACTTATTTATTATTTTATCATAGCTGGTATGATGTTTTACTGCTTAAGATCATTGATAATCGAAATGATGTTGGCACAACCTGTTAGTAACAATTTTATGTAGTCACAACCTATTAGTAGTTGTTATACAACTAAAAAAATTGCAATCATTAAGCACCAAATTTCCAATATAGAACACCTATCAAGCTTGTATACATCATAAATTGTATTGATTTCTGTGGTTTGCTTTCTTCCATTAATTTGCTATATTTAACAATACAGGACATGTTGTCTAGAAGTTAAGTTAATAAATTTTAAAAAAATCTAGACATTTGTAGCCTAATTCCTTTCCTTAGAAATATAACAAGTCGGTTCTGATTAATAAACCCCACTGATCATCTTCAAAAATATCTATCTTGTAGACATGATCTGAGAAGATAATCATCAAATGTAATGATTTGGAAGGTTTTAGAATCAAGATTGATTGAATATTGATTGGTCATCTGAGTTGTATTTTAAATGAATTATTATTCAACCACTCACATCAGATATAATTTCTAACCTAACTTATCATAAGCTATTAAGCTCTTTGTATGTGCTTTCCTAGTCAATTCTAATTATTCGTTGTTATTTTGTCGAAATGTACAATTATGTTATTTATTCATGTATTTGCCTGTATTTTGTGTTCTTGATGTATTTGTACTGAATTCCCGTCATGTAAAGTCGTTATGTTAGCGATATATTTAATATTTCCATAAAGCACGGAGGTTTGACTAG
The DNA here is from genome assembly GCA_037788925.1 of Mytilus galloprovincialis. Lineage (NCBI taxonomy): Eukaryota > Metazoa > Mollusca > Bivalvia > Mytilida > Mytilidae > Mytilus > Mytilus galloprovincialis. Next base: position 72,040,727 of record CM075342.1, on the reverse strand, counting down.
CCACAAAATCAGGTTCAACCCACCATATTTTCTTAAAATTTCTTGTACATAGTTAGAAATATGGCAGTTGTTATCTAAAAATTCGTTTCTGTTGCCTTTATGTATTTTAAATTTAATTACAAACAAATACCATTAAAAACATGGTTTGATTATATAAACCGATATTTTAATACATAGCACAACAATTTACATAATCATCAAAACAAAGTGTAAATATTAGCAATGACTGCCCACAATCTTTTAACAACCCAGAACATACAATTTTGTTTTGAAAATGGACACAACTAACTGTTTCAGATTTGCGATTGAGATCGTTGAACAACATGTATAAATCGTCTAGCACGATAATATCGGATTACAAATGGTAAAGTATAAACGATACAAGGCAATGTAGTTTCCACATTGAACGACAAATTTATGTGACGTATAAAATTTTCTGACGTCAGACACTCAAATCAATAAATGTGTTCGTAGATAGTAGATGTTTTTGTGTTCTGTTAAATTGTTCCTTTTAAAATTGTTAAACGATGATGACTGATGTACCCATATTTTGACTATTATATTTATTGTGTCTGTTTATTTAACGCATCAATGTAAAAATATCGGAAATTGATGAGACTGTCATTAAAGTGAGAGGGTTAGCGCTATAGAACCAGGTTTATTCCACCATTTTCTACATTTGAAAATGCCTGTACCAAGTCAGGAATATGACAGTTCTTGTCCATTCGTTTTTGATGCGTTTTGTTATTTGATTTTGCCATGTGATTATGGACTTTCCCAATTGATCTTCCTCTAAGTTCAGTATTTTTGTGATTTTACTTTTTTTCCATATACAATGGAATGGATACAATCTACCAATGTAACTAATTGGTTTATTTTTTACAGAGTGTGATTATCTGCCAAAAAACTATTGATTTAAGGCAAAAAAGCGAAATTATTTTTTTGATATTAATTATTGTTACTTCAAAATTCGTATTTTTTTTACCGAATTAAAAAAAAAAGCTTTCTTGGAAATAATTTCATCAGGAACGCTCAAAGCAGAAATGCTGTGGTGTTTATATACATAAAATGGATCCTATTAATAGACAAAAACCAACATGCAAACCGTGTTCAGCTAGAGTATCGAGAAACTATGATAACTATTACAGTAAAACGTCATATAGTGCTTCTATACTACGTAATTACTCATATATGTTTCGGTGATGTAATATTGATTGATAAAAGTGACCCTTACGTACTAAGTACATGATTATCTGTTATGAATATTATAGCCAATAGACCAAACTAGATTATTATGTGATCATTAAAGAGCACAAGTCATGATCACAAGATATAATAAACCTTGACTTATTAGCATTCATATTCATTTGAAAAAGCATACTAAGTAAAAGAAAGTCTTTATATTTTATATTCTATGTTTAATGACAGAACTACGTGTGCCCTAATTGCTTTTACATCAGTTTCATTTTAGCTTATACATTTTAACACGCAATTTATACTTATTTTCGTCGTTGACTTTGCATATTGTTTTCGGTTCTAATAACATCCAGTTTATGCAGCATCATTATCGTAAAAACAGTTCAAGGATGATTGCTACAAAACCTTTTTATGCAATATAATCCGTTTTATCTCTAATAAGCTTGGAAATTAATCATATTTTTATAACAACCAAGTCCATTCCAGTGCATTATACAGAAATAATCTTAAGGATTATCATCTATAACTGAGATGCTTTATTTTCAAACCGTGCTGTCGACTGTAGTTACTTTACTTAATGTCTTGAAAAATTAACAATAAAAAATGTTTTATGTATAAAACTTTCAATTAGATAAGAATGTATTCAAGTGATGTTAATATGGGTAAAACCAGGGACAAACTTACAAATAAAAAAGTAAAAATATAACAAAGGAATTACACAAGTATAAACTACTATAAAATGTATCAACTCACAAGACATTAATAGAAACTAAGTGCCTGCATTATATGGTGTCATTGTATTAAATTTTTATCTTACTTCTATACTCGATGCTATATTCTGTTCACTGCTAATTATATGCCGTATACGTTTCATGTTTATTAATACATGTTCGATAAACTACATTATATTCATTGAAAAACTGGTCATTATCGTGATATATGCACTGCACAAAGGACGGAGATATTGACTACGACAGCAATCATGACTCCGCCCTATACGGACAGTGCATGTATCACGATGATGACTAGTTTTTCGATAACTGTGATGTTTATTTCATTTAGAAACCATGTTTTTCTGATAAATTTAAATTGTTCAAAAACAAACTCGAGTTATTTTACAGTAAGATGTTTGACTTGCATAATGTTATCTATTTAAAATTTGAATACTGCATGATGTTAACTATTTGAATATTGTATATTTCATCATTATTTTTCACACAAACACATCCTACATGGACTACAAAAAGAAAGTTTTCATTTTTAATTTGTTGTGTCTAGAATATACATACATATATATGATAATAAACATTAAGCTTGTTTTGTTCATGATATCGACAACAGTTCGGATCTTCGTTTATATATGATATCAGACTTAACTTTATTTTTTAGCCCACATTAATCTATTATCGATGACTATTCTTATATTCTGTCAGCTATATAACATAAATGTGCGTGGTTTAGGTATATAGTTCATGCTATGTTTGTCAATTTAAATTTGCTTAAAATCTAAATTTTAATGGAAAGGGTACAACCGGGAATACAAACCATTAGTGAATTTATTTCGATACAAAATTTACAGATTGTGGAAACCAACTCGGGTTTTCAGCAGAAAATTAATTAAGATTGAGATCAGAGATTGTAAAACAGCTATTTTCCTTTCTCGCATAGTCATGTTTTATGGCTACCTGTCAGTGTGACAAGTTCCAAGAGGGGAATAGGAAGGATTTAGTATAGGATATTGTTTATCCCCATGACAATTAGTCTAATAACAGAGTGTAATCAAGGAAAGGCGATTTTTTTATCGTTCATTACTAAACTACGCATTCAGGAAAATGACTTGTCAATTAATGCATTTATCTTCATTAATGCAGCATTTTTTGAACCATGCAAGATCATTTGGTGATGGTTTTTTTTTTCTATTTCTTTTGAGATTTATGAACTTCAAAGTTACCTATTGTTAGTTTTGTGTTACTTTTGCATACTTTATATTTGAATAAACGAATTAAAATGTCTATGTAGACAGCACGTCTTTTCATGAACGGAGACGTGTGAATTTCGGTGCGATATATATATTTACAATGAAAAAGGGACGAAAGATACCAAAGGGACTGTCAAACTCATAAATCTAAAACAAACTGAAAAAGCCATGACTTAAAATGAAAAAGACAAACAAAAAACTGCACACATGACACAACATAGAAAACTAAAGAATAAACAACACGAACCCCCCCCCCCCCCTCCCCCCAAAAAAAAACTAGGGGTGATCGCAGGTCCTCCGGATGGGTAAGCAGATCCTGCTCCACATGTGGCACCCGTCGTGTTGCTTATTTAATAACAAATCCAGTAAATAGTCTAATGCGGTAGGTCACATTCATGAAAGGGAAGGGGATTGTAGCTACGACGTAAGGAACATATCCGATATCATTTGTGAAACGGTTATTCCATAACGGTCAACCAACTCGTGATGGCGTCCGTAAAATGTACAAAGGGATGATTTCAACTTCACCATTTGGAACTCTTGGTTTAAAAGCTTCCTTGAGCAGCAACCCTCTATCAAGAAAATCATGATGGGAAATGCAAGCACGGGAATATTGTATCAATTGGTAGATATATACCCCGTATGCAGGTGCTGCTGGAATGTTGCTACTTAGAAATGGAAAGTTCATAATTGGAAAGCTGAAATCATCTCTTTTGTCGTAAAGTTTTGTTTTCAACCGACCCTCATTGTCAATTTCTACATGTTAGTCAAGATATGAGGCCGACTTCACTGTATCTGTGGTATCATTTATCTCTAGCTCGATGGGATAGATGCGTTCCACAAAGTCACCAAATTTTGAATTATTTAGTGAACAATCATCATCTATATAGCGAAAAGTAGAGTTAAAGGATATTGCTAACTTCTTATCTTTCTTCCTAAGAAGGTCCTGCATGAAGTCAGCCTCATAATGATAAAGAAACAAGTCGGCAAGTAGAGGGGCACAGTTTGTTCCCATTGGAATGCCGACAGTCTGTTGAAAAACATGTTCTCCGAACGTAACAAATATGTCGTCAATCAAGAAATCAAGCATCTTGATAATATCAGTTTCAATGAATGTTTTGTTTGAATCAGAGTGGTCCTTTACAAAGTAGGATTTATCCCTCCCTAAGACAAGTATCTACGTTGGCCATTCTTTTTTATAAAGCAAAGCAATGCGAACTCTTTCAATTTATCTCTTAGTTTGGAATGTGGAATACTAGTGTAAAAAGTAGAAACGTCAAATGTTTTAATACTGTTACAAGATGAAAGAGAGTTAGATTGTATGTACTCTAAAAGATCTTTGGAATTTTTAAGTATACACATCTGATTCACGCCCCCTCTAGAATAGGCAGTTTCACAATAAGTTAGAAGCCCGTCTTTGATTGCTGATAAAATGGATGTTAATAATTTAGAAAGACCAGGTTCAACCCACCATTTTTTTCTTTAAAAATGTCCTGTACCAAGTCAGGAAAATGGCCATTGTTATATCATAGTTCGTTTCTGTGTGTGTAACATTTTAACGTTGTGTTTCCGTTGTGTCGTTTGTTTTCTCTTATATTTGAGTGTGAATTCACATTACTATAAGACGTGTCACGGTACTTTTCTATCCCAAATTCATATATTTGGTTTTGATGTTATATTTGTTATTCTCATCAAATTTTGTCTAATGATTAGTCCGTTTTTAATTTTGTGTCGTTGTTCTCCTCTTATATTTAATGCGTTTCCCTCAGTTTTAGTTTGTTACCCCGATTTTGTTTTTTGTACATAGATTTACGAGTTTTGAACAGCGGTATACTACTGTTGCCTTTATTTTTCTGTTAGGTACCAGAACATCCCTGTTATTTGGAATAATTTATACTTTTGCAAACAGTAAATCTTATAAAAGACTATATAAAAGATATGCATGATAAAACTGAAGTATTAACTAATTACAGAAAACAACCGGATACATTACATAACCCTACAAAATTCAACACATTCCAATACAAAAAATAGACACATCCGAATAAGTCAAGGCCTCAACGCAAAGTGACGGCACATTTGAAATAGTAAAAAGAGACCAAAAAATGACGTCACATTTGAATTTGTAAAACAGAACACCAAAAACAAAAAATGACGTCACATTTGAATGAATAAAACTATCTATCAAAAATAAGATATAATAAGAATTTATTTAAGATTATATTCATACTAAATACTGATATTACATTTATCAGTATAAAGAGTTCTAACAAAAAAATAATATTAAAATTTCTTTTAAGAACTACATTCTGTATCATTTCCGAAGAAGGTTTCGTTTGATTATACTAATCAAAACTTTCATAAAGACATTAAAACAACTCTTTCTTTGATATCTGATTTCCTTACGAAATAGATCGCAAAGATATAGATTGGTGTTATGATATCTTATGAAAAGAAATAAGATGAAATCCTAAATAAATCTTAAATGGAAATACCTGATTGATCAAGAAAATTATATGTTATTGCTTCGATGACTTCGTTTGTTACTCGATGTTGTCAACAAAGAACTGAAGAGCGTTTAAATCTGTAACAGCATAATTAAGATCGGATTTACTTGTGTAGAAATCTTTCTTATTATTGATAGCCAATGTACTTGTCTTTGATCGAAGGGAGTACGTGTAATTACGTAATGAGTTACAAAGTCCATGAACTTTTGAATTGTTCTAACATTTGTTGCTTGGTTGAAAAAAAAAAACACTTGATGATATAGGAGCCAATCAAAGGGCGTTACCTGCACTTTAAAACAATAACAAACTGTCTTATTCATAAAGAAAAAAAATACAAAAAGCATAAAATTATCAAAAGGTTTAAAAAATATCCGAAAAGTCTTTGAATAGATGAATATTTTACTAGCACCTGAGATCACCCCTAGTTTTTGGTCAGGTTCGTCTTGCTTATTCTTTAGTTTTCTATGTTGTGTCATGTGTGCTGTTGTTTGTTTGACTTTTTCATTTTTAGCCATGGCGTTGTCAGTTTGTTTTAGATTTATGAGTTTGACTGTACCTTTGGTATCTTTTGCCCCTCTTTTAATAGAAAATATTATCTTATACCTTTCATTTCCAATGTGTATTTTTATTGAGTTTTAAGGTATTTCGAAATATAAGTATGCATTTAAAAGACAAAAATATTTCAAATTCTAGCTCAATGTAATTATTTGAAAAGCACTGAAAAGTAAGACAGATAATTAATGTATTGCTTTCGCGGTGTCGCTTGTTAAAAAATCAGCGGTTTCCGGAAAACACTGATGTTGTCAAATCTGATCGTAAACTGAAAAAAAGACGCAAAGGAAATCACTTTTTAATTAGTATTTGACAGCTAAATGTCTTATTTAATAAATTTGTAAACCTTTTTACTTTTGAAACTTAAAGGGATAGATAAGTAACCGTTTGAAAACTTCATTTAATTTCAACATTGTTTTGTTGCAAATGCATATGGTAACAAATTGGGGTGAAACGAAATTACTCTGCATAGATTATATATATATATGAAAAAAAGGATGACAGTAAATTTTATAGATTTAAGATGCAAGATTCACTACTAGTTGGAAACATTCAAAGTAAATAGTCTTTATCTATAAAGGTAGCTGGTTGCACCCCTTTTGGATATACAGGCACCTCGGTTGTCTTTTGTACTGCTTAGTTGTTTGCCGACATACATTGAAGCGCATTTGATCATCAACAGACTCATCAGTGACGCTCGAATCAAATAAGATTACAAAAAGTAATAAAGTAAGGAGTTGCAGAGCACTGACGACCCATTTTTGTGACATCATGAAAAATAAAATGAAATCAACTATATATGTAGATCACCGTAATAGCTATAGACTATTTTCATATACCGACCTTTGTCTCCGGATTATATAATTTTTCGACGGCTTCCTCCGCCTCATTTTTAGACTTATATCTCGAATTTGACTTACACAGTCATCTCAGTACCAAAATCTATGACAAACGAGACGATTTTAATTTTGAAATTATAAATTTTCCCCACCTTAGTAGCAATATACCAACTTCACCTGCATATAGGATATATATTTCCCAGCTTCTTCGATATTCAACAGCTTGCAGCTCCTACTCAGACTTTGTAAAACGTCACCAGTGTCTGAGTAGAAAGTTGATGAACCAGGGGTATATCAAAAAACGTCTCGTCCTTTTTCTAAAAAAGTTCATCGGAAGGTACCAAGATCTTGCTGATAAATATTCCGAATCAACTTCACAAATAATACACGATGGTTTTGATGTATAGATTCTGCGTACTGATGTTGTTGATCATCTAACGACGTGTTTTATAGTTCTTTCATTTGTCCTTGTTCTATTATTAATATTACTTTTACTGTTGAATGGTTTTATGTGATATCCGTTTGACGTGGCTCGGTACTTATACATCTCGTCAATGTGTTTGTATTGTCTTTAATTTTTTGGTGGCGGTCTTTGTATATGCGACTTTTTGTATTTCTTTGGTTCTTATAACGTGCCTCTGTACTTTAAAAGATCCCGTCAGTATGATATTATTCTAGTTTATGTCATTATGATATACTTCTATTATTAATTACAAAATACGTTGAATCATAAACGTCAAAATCATTCAATCGCGTAGTGGAATTAACTATTTGTGGATTCTTATAAATTCTATATATAGCTTTTGGACTATGTTCAATCTCGGTCTGTTTCTCAAATTTATTCTTACATACTTTTGATTTTTTAACCCTATATGATAACATTGACTATGTAAATTTTAAAATTGTTTGTATGCACATTGAACGACAAATTCATGTGACGTATAAAATTTTCTGATGTCAGACACACAAATCAATGAATGTGTTTGAAGATATATGATTTGTGTTCTGTTAAATTGTTCCTTTTAAAATTGTTATACGATGATGACTGGTGTACCCATATTTTGACGCATAGTTAACGCATCAATGTTAATATAACGGAATTTGATGAGACTGTCATCAAAATGAGAGGGTTAGCGCTATAAAACCACGTTTAATCCACCATTTTTTACATTTGAAAATGCCTGTACCAAGTCAGGAATATGACAGTTCTTGTCCATTCGTTTTTGATATGTTTTGTTATTTGATTTTGCCATGTGATTATGGACTTTCCGAATTGATTTTCCTCTAAGTTCAGTATTTTTGTGATTTTACCTTTTATCTGTCATTTGGTAAGAAACCCTGGTACTTGGTCATATAAGTGGTACGGTAGTATTTACTGGCCCATAAGGGATAAATTGGCACAACTTTTTGGAAATTTTGGGTCCTCAATGCTCATCAACTTTGTACTTGTTTGGCTTTACAACTATTTTGATCTGAGCGTCACTGATGAGTCTTATGTAGACGAAACGCGCGTCTGGCGTAATAAATTATAATCCTGGTACCTTTGATAACTATTTACACCACTGGGTCGATGCCACTGCTGGTGGACGTTTCATCCCCGAGGGTATCACCAGCCCAGCTGTCAGCACTTCGGTGTTGACATGAATACCAATTATGTGATCATTTTTATAAATTTTCTGTTACAAAACATTGAATTTTTTGAAAAACTAAGGATTTTCTTATCCCAGGAATAGATTACTTTAGCTGTATTTGGCACAACTTTTTGGAATTTTGGGTCCTCAATGCTCTTCAACTTTGTACTTATGTGCTTTACAACTATTTTGATCTGAGCGTCACTGATGAGTCTTATGTAGACGAAACGCGCGTCTGGCGTAATAAATTATAATCCTGGTACCTTTGATAACTATTTACACCACTGGGTCGATGCCACTGCTGGTGGACGTTTCGTCCCCGAGGGTATCACCAGCCCAGTTGTCAGCACTTCGGTGTTGACATGAATACCAATTATGTGATCATTTTTATAAATTTTCTGTTACAAAACATTGAATTTTTTGAAAAACTAAGGATTTTCTTATCCCAGGAATAGATTACCTTAGCCGTATTTGGCACAACTTTTTGGAATTTTGGGTCCTCAATGCTCTTCAACTTTGCACTTGTTTGGCTCTACAACTATTTTGATCTGAGCGTCACTGATGAGTCTTATGTAGACGAAACGCGCGTCTGGCTTAATAAATTATAATCCTGGTACCTTTGATAACTATTAAATGATAACCTTTTAATGATTTTCACCACTTTGTTACACTGCCAAAAATTCTACATACACATTTAACTGAAGTAATTTCACTTTTCTAGTCAGAAAGAATTTGAGTATGTATCATGACCGTTTACTTCTTTTGCTGTTTTTAAAAACTTAAGGCCACTAGTGCTTTTATTTCTTTTATCATGCAGTGAATACAAATCTAAAAGAAAATCAAAAATTCATTTTCATGCGTATGTAAAATAATTTCATATTTTTTTTACACCTGATTCATCCCTCAGTTTGGAAAAGTTTGTTCAGTTGATACTGTATTTTTAGTCCAATCACACTGTTTAGATACATTGACTTAAGTAGGATACTTAAAGTAGCAACCTGAATTCCAGAATGCAAATACTACCTTGCAACCTAGATAAGAAACCAAAAGACGTAAGATATAACTTATGAACGGTGCAATTTGGGAGGAAGGTTTATAGTAATTGATTCCCCCTCAACTTGTTCCGACCTTCTTTATGTTGCTCTCTTACTTGGCCGAGTACCAGAATGTAACAACAGAATAGGTAACCTGTCAAAAAATAACTTCCGCAGTCATAAGCCGGTAATATAAAAAGATTCTATTCAGCTAAGGTTCCAAATTCACAGGGTAAAGTAAATCTTACAAGAATTTAGTTATTTCATAATGCCCCTTTCGTTCATGAAGCATTACGTTTTCCACGTTTTAACACAAAACTGTTTTTTTTTTCAAATATTGAGGTTGAGCATTCCTGGTGATAATAAGCGCTTACAAAACAGGAAATTTATAAAGTTATATTTTCATTTAATAGTTATTATGCGATATCAGTCAGTAGTGTGCCAGAAACCTAGAGTTATATCAACTCAAAATGGCGATGTTGAAAAAATCATCATTCTAATCATATTGAAAAGTTTTACAAAACGTTTAGAAGGTTACTGTTGTAATATTGTAGAATTGATACATCGTAAAATAATAATTGCACACCCAAGGTCGTACATTATTACAATGGACTCAGGAAAGCATTCATCAATGTTGGTGCAATGAATATGAAAAAAAAGATGTGGTATGGTAACCAATGAGGTTACTATCCATAAAAATACGAAAGTACAATCAATTTAAAAATAACATATCAGCGTTCGGCCATAAAAAGGGTGTAAATTAAGGGGGCATAAAACAAAAGTAAAAAGAAGTAAAAAATAACATATCAGCGTTCGGCCATTAACAAGGAGTAAATTAAAGGGACATAAAAGCAAAAGTAAAGAGAAGTTTAAATAAAATATCAGCGTTCGGCCATTAACAAGGAGTAAACTAAGGGGAAATAAAACAAAAGTACAAAGAAGTTTAAATAACATATCGCCGTTCGGTCATTAACAAGGAGTAAATTAATGTGACATAAAAATAAAAGTACAAAGAAGTTTAAATAACATATCAGCGTTCGGACATTAACAAGGAGTAAATTAAGAGGACATAAAACAAAAGTACAAAGAAGTTTAAATAACATATCATCGTTCGGACATTAACAAGGAGTAAATTAAGGGGACATAAAACAAAAGCACAAAGAAGTTTAATAACATATCAGCGTTCGTCCATTAACAGAAATAAATTAAGGCTGTGATAGTTTACCGTTGTTCGAATCTCGTAAAAAAGAAACCGTACTGTAAGTTATAAAACGCCTCGGGTTAATTAAATGAAATGTCAGTTATAGAACGCCATGGGTAAATAAAATGAAAAACAATTCATTCAAAGGAGAAAATCAATGACCTGTTTTATCTTAGATTACCTTAGCCGTATTCGGCACAACTTTTTTGAATTTTGCATCAACAAAGCTCTTTAACTTTGTACTTGTTTGGCGTGATAAATATTTTGATATGAGCGTCACTGATGAGTCTTATGTAGACGAAACGCGAGTCTGGCGTACTAAATTATAATCCTGGCACCTCTTATAATTATTATACATTAAAATTGATAAACGATTATTTCTTTTAATAAAATGATTTGTTATAACTTAAGCCGTTTGTTTTCTAAATTGTAATGTTTCATATTTTTTATGACTATACGTAACGGTACTATTTTTTTCTCATTGTTGAAGGCCGTACGGTTCCCTATAACTATTTACATCAACTGCATTTGGATTTCGTTGGATAGTTTTCTCATTGGCAATCATACCACATCTTATTATATTTGTATATACACAGTGTTAAGGGGTTCAAAGATATACGATCCCTATGCATAATCTATATCTAACTGTACAACAAAAAGCTTAAGACAAACATTGTATATCAAAAATAGTTGAAAAAGAAATTTAAGCTTTATATTTTGAAACTTTTATGAGAAAATTTAAAGAAATATTTCCACCTTCTCTTTCAGGAATAGATTATCTGGTTGTATTTGGCAAAACTTTTATTAATATTTGGTCCCAAATGCTCTTCAACTGCGTAGTTTATTTGGCCTTTTTGTCTTTTTTTATCAAACGTCACTGATGAGTCTGGCGCAAATACAAAATTTCAATCCTGGTATCTATGATGAGTTAATTCATAAAATCTAACTATTGGATAATCTGTGGAAAGGACTTTGCATCACATTAAAAGTGAAATTTGAAAAACACACTTGATCACAGTAATATATACATGATATACTAACTGACATGCTTATAAACATTTTTGTATCTTCGAATTTGAATAGCGATGTTAGTTGCATTTTAATGCATTTTTTCTTTGATATGGATAAAATCACTATCTCTGGCATTTTTGTCGTTGCTTGTTTTACTTACTTCAATACGTGTTTGTATACTTGTCTTGTAGTAGGAATTACCATACTCCAAGGACAATTCAACACGGAAAGTCCCTAATCAAATAACTCAAACACATCAAACGAATTGATAACAACTTTCATATTTCAGACTTGATACAGCCATTTTCTCACGTAGAAAATGATGAAGTAAACCTAGTATTATAGCTAGCTAAACCTCTAACTTGTATGACAGTTGTATAATTTTCCATTATATTGACAACGAAACAAACAGACATAATAGGTAAAAATGTCAAACATAGAGGTACAGCAGTCAACATTGTGTTATAATCTTAATCACTTTAAAAACAAAACAAACATGTCAACAAAGAAAAACAAAAAGGCATATAGACAAAGATTAGCAAAAATGAAATGCAATACAAAAATTTAACATAACACAATAACAAAATGACGGGATACCAAGCCACGTCAAATGGACATTAAAAGTAAAAGTAGATCATTTTAGTACTTGTGTTCTTTTCTTTAAAGCCATGATTCTGCATGCCATAGATATAAGAAGATGTGGTGCGTGTGCTATAATGAGACAACTCTCCATCCAAGTCACAATTTGTAAAAGTAAATACATTTTTACAGGCTCTTTTATTCCCTTTTGATATCAACAATATATATTCATTTAACTGGTTGTTACAGTAAATGACTCCATCCAAACTACTTCTTTCAAATTACTCTAAGTTTTTTATATCAATTTGTAATATAATTTCTCATGAAGGCCTTTAATATAATACTCTTTATCAACGGTCTAGTGCCCTGGAGCGGAACGATAAGAACTTTACCTCTAAAGTCATCAATATATTGTATTGTTAAGCTACAATAATTCCAAAAACCATCTTGTGCAGACAATTACTGTCCTAAAAATAACAATAAAGTTGATATAGACATTCCTATGCAGATTATGGTGATGCTTAACAATACTCTATATTGCCAGAAAGACATTCCATAAAGTATTTTAAAGCAAAATATTCAAATCAAAGTCAGATTTCTATGCAAATTTTCCATGATAAATATTTTCTGACTCATCTACCTGTGAAAACATAACCTGGCAACTACTAAGACGATTTAATAAAACCACATGTAAAACTTATATGCAGATCCAGGGGACACAGAGGTGGCCGACCTCCCATTTTATGGGGAAAATTTGGTCGATTATGTAGGGAAACATTGAAGCATGACTGTAGTGGGGCCTCTCTCAAGGCAGTCAGAAGGCCCCCTTCATAAAAAGTTCTGAATCCGCCACTACCTTTGCTTGACAGAAATGTTTAAGCATTATTGGGACAAAGTTCGGTATTTATTTAAATTGGACTGTCTGACTTATAGCATTAGATTTTGATAAACATCTTTGGAAAATTCTAAAGATAAGGATTGGAGTTGAATATAAAGACCAATCGTCAGATAGACTGACAAAATGTAATTTACAACGATACGCAAACGATATTAGCCGAAATTGAAGGAAACATTGCCGTCTTCTTTATCTAAATAATATGCAATAGCTAAATAAGATACATCATATCCGAGTGCGTGAAAAATAGGAAATAAGAAAGTTAAAACATAAATTTTGTGGGTATTAAATGTAAAACAATCCGATTTATACTAATGGGTTTCGTTTAGCTCAGTATTTAGTTTTGTTTGTTGTGTATTGTAAAAGGATGTATACTGTTATTTGAATTTTGATCTCTTTCATCTTTTGCCTAGACTTTATCCGCTTATTTTCGACTGTCCATATGGTATCTTTTTTTATTCACAAAGACAAGCCTTCATATCGAAATGCACTTACATCATAAGCTAAAAAACACCATACACGGTAAAAAAAAAACATAAAAGATATAGGCTCGCTAGACAGTACATCGAATTATGTAAGAAAAATTTAACACTGTAACGGACACTTCACAATCGCATGTAGAACTTTCACAGTATAAAAAGTCTGTGAAATATGTCGAAAGGCCTTTTCGAAAAGTGTTTGAAATAAATTTTGGATATTATTACAGATATATATCCATGGTACACTGTAGAAGAAGTGTAGATGATTATTATCAGATAAATACAAAACTGACAATTGTCTTGACTTTTAAGGAATAACAGTACTGTAGTTGAATAGTTGCCAACGTTTTGCGATTTGACGGTCGCAAATGCATTTTTTACTGGTGACGCAGTACTGTAAATTCGATTCTAATGCAAAAAAAATATACGTTAGAGCTTGGAAAATGTACAATTTTAAAATGAAATAAAATTCTGCGAATTTTCAAGAATCATGTTGTCGCAAAGACGTCATGACTAAACGTGGCGTCATACAAATGAACACTTCCAAACTGAAGGTTATTACGTTACCTCTACGATACAAATTTGGATAAACTCACATCATAATGGCCATTTTGATGTAGGTGTTGTTTAAAGTTCGATAATATTGTAGTATTAGAACAAATTAATTCAAAATGGCGGGTCCCTACTTAGTGACGACTGATCAACTGTGGATTTGACGGTAACTGTTAGCCAATGAAAATAATGTTACCTAAACATTGCGTTAGAATCAATAATCAATGACGGAAAATCAAAATATCACCAAATGCACATCTTCACAAGTAGTAAATAGCCGTGTAAAAAGTCTGCTTTCCGAACTGATAGTTGCAAAATATTTGAACGGAATAATTGAAGACTACAGGTGTTTATGGATAAGCAGTCCTTTTTTTCAGCGGATGACCGTGAAGGCATTGTGGTTTATTGTTGCCACAGACATTCCTACCCACGTGACTTTCGTTTTTTACTAATAACTGAACGTAAAATAACATTCCTTATCGCTTGTTATCCATCAAGTTCATCAATAAATATTCATGAAAATAATATTTAAGAACATAGATAAATGAAATGAAAATGTTTTGTAGTGAGAAATATATATATATATATATATAAAAGTCTATAAAAACGACCAACCAGCAAATTTACTATGTACCGGATCGTCTAGAATAGGCGATACTATGCAGATAAGGAAAAAATTATATCAGTCTAAAGATTTGCACAACGGTACTGATATAAGATGTTATAATACGAAAATGTTGTTATTAAATCGTGCTGACAAATATTTCGGCTCAACAAATGGCCTTCTTCAAGTGTCACAAGTTTTAACAATACTGATACATAATGTATAAGGTGTAAAAATAGATCAGTAATAATACAGGTAAGTTTTGGTCGATTGATTTTTAATCCAAAATCCTGAATATCATAATATAAACAAAACACTATAAATCAATATACGTGACTGTGTATATTAACAATAAAAATGAGTGAAAAAACAAAAACGCTAGTATTTTTTATTGATGCCGTTTGGATGATGTACATTAAGTTCCTTTATCCAAAAGCTTTCCCTAACCTGTCGCTGGGCATCACTCCAGTGAATATTCTGTTCAATCACTAGAATTTTCATGCGGTTAAAGTCATCAGGTTTGTGACCCGACTGTCTGAAGTGCTGAGAAACTGGGAGAAGTGGCTTCTTAGAGATATCACTCCTATGGCCATTGAGGCGTTTGTGGAAAGGCTGCTTTGACTCACCAACATATTGGAGGCCACAAACCGAACATTCTAGTATGTAAACAACATTCATACTTTTGCAGGTAACATTGCAAAATATCTTATAGTTGTTTTCGGTTGCCTTACTGTGAAATGTTGATGAATGCTGCATCTGTAGGCAGCATTTGCAGCGTTTTTCTTCACACGAACGACATTCTCCAGAAGTACTTCTATTATCAGACACTTCAGCCCGCACCAGCAGGTTCCGCAGACTACTAGGTTGCCTAAAAGCTATCATTGGAGGTTCGGGAAAAATCTTGGATAGTTTGGAATTCTTTTCAACTGATTTCCAATGCTCACGAATGACACCAAAGCTGTTTTTGAGAGATGGGTGGTAAGTAAGAACACATGGAGTCCTTTTATTTTTCTTTTTAACTTTGTATTCCAATAGTTCACTCCTGGGAATTGATTCCGCTTTCTGAAAGCTTTTTTTGATATTTCTGTGTTTGTAGCCCCTTTTCTTCAAGCGAGTTTCAAGTTGACGTAGTTGTCTTTTAGTTGTTTCTGTGTTGGAACATATTCGCTTGACTCTAAGTGCCTGACTGTATGGAATACTCTTGGTAAGATGAGCAGGATGGCAACTTTTAGGGGACAAATATTGATGAGTGTCAGTGGGTTTAGAATATAGATCTGTAGATATGATGCCCTCTGTGAGCGAACTTGAAGTATCGAGGAAGGCGATTTTGGATTTAGACTTCTCATGAGTAAATTTGATACTAGGATGTATGTTGTTGGCATGAGTGATAAAAGTATCTAAATCCTCGTCGCTTTTATTCCATTTCATATCCACATCATCTATAAATCTAAACCAGGAAAGCGGTTTTTCGATGGAAGTTTCAAGGAGTTGTTTCTCTAATTTGCCCATAAATATGTTGGCATATGACGGAGCCATTTTGGTGCCCATGGCAGTTCCATTTACTTGCAAATACGACACGACTCTTGTTTCCATGTTTGCCACTGACTGATGATTTTACTTCAGTTTTAATTGATGATATAAAGGATTCTAAATTGTCGTTCTTACTCCTTGGTGGATTCCATTCGCTTTTCTTTTTAAATCTTGGGATGCACTTGTCCTCTTTATCACTCTCATATTCCGAATCATTCATTCCGGCTTCTTGTAAGGTTTTTTTTTGTGTTGCCTATTAAAATGTTCTTTTAGGCTGAAGTAAAATCATCAGTCAGTGGCAAACGTTTAAGGAATCTCTCTGAACAAGAAAGCCAGGCCATAAATAATTTAAAAAGCCGTGATGATATTGTTATTAAACAAGCAGACAAAGGAAGTGCAGTTGTAGTGATCAACAAAACCGACTACATTGAAGAAGGGAATCGTCAGCTTTCAAATACAAAATTTTACAAACATTTAGAAAGTGATCCTACAAAAGAAATAAGTAAACAAATTAATGAGGTCCTTTCAGACATGAACAGCAAAAAACATATTGATGACGACACGTACGACTATCTACGACCTGATGAAACCTGCACAGCCGGTCGATTTTACTTGCTCCCAAAACTCCATAAAGAAGGGATTCCGGGAAGACCGATAGTATCTGCAACTGGCCATCCAACCGAAAAAATATCTGAATTCGTGGATTACCATCTCAGACCACATGTTAGAACAATGCCATCTTACATTCAAGATACTACAGATTATTTGAAGAAAATGGATTCATTAAACCCCTTACCAAACAACACAATTTTGGTATCGATGGATGTGTCTTCTTTGTACACAAATATTCCCAAAAATGAAGGAATAGTCGCTTGTGAACAGGTATGGAACAATCGTAAGGATAAACATCCCCCAACAGACTGTCTGGTTCAGTTGCTGAGACTAGTGCTTGAAAACAACAATTTTGAATTCAACGACCAGCACTACTTGCAGGTTGACGGTACCAGTATGGGAACCAAAATGGCACCTTCTTTTGCCAACATTTTCATGGGGAGTCTCGAAGAACGCATCCTTTCGAATGTACCATACAAACCCTTGTCTTGGCTCCGTTATATTGATGACATCGACATCAAATGGAACGAAACTGCAGAACGCCTGCAAGAATTTCTCGATTTCTGTAACAACTTTCATCAATCGATCAAGTTCACATCTGAAGTTTCAAATGAGAAAATTGCGTTTCTCGACACCACCATAACTTTAGAAAACGGAGTCATGACAACAGACCTTCACACCAAAAAAACTGATAAACACCAATTTCTCTCTCCGAAGAGTTGTCACCCAAAACACTGCTCCCGGAGCATTCCGTACAGCCAAGCCATCAGGTTAAAACGGATTTGTTCATCGGAATCAAAGTTAAACCATCGTTTAGGGCAACTCAGACAGCAACTCAAATCAAGAGGTTATAAGAACAAAAGTATTTCAGAAGCTTTCGGAAAAGCAAACGAAAAAGAACGAACAAACCTACTTGAATACAAAGAAAAGACGGCCCAGACAAATAAAATCCCGTTTGTTGTTAGCTTTCATCCTCATCTGACAAATATTTCATCAATTGTCCACAAACACTGGCGTCTTACTGAAACTGATCCTTCCTTAAGCGAGATTTTTCCATCACCTCCCGTTATGGCTTACCGCAGACCAAAAAACCTCAAAGATATTCTAGTATCATCCAAAGTATCTAAACGGGAGATATCAACAATCGGAGGTTATAAACAATGCGGAAGGGGCAATTGTAAGTGCTGCAAAGTCGCCAATATAGAAACCCAGTTCATCAGCACAGTCACAAAGAAAAATTACAACATATTTATAACATCAAATTGCAAAACGCAAAATTGCATTTACGTTCTAACGTGTGGAACTTGCAAATTACAATATGTTGGTGAAACAGAAACCCCATTTAACATCCGACTAAATAACCATCGGTCATTTTATACAAAAGAAAGGAACTGCCCAATTACAAGACACCTTTTAAGAGCAGGACATGATTTTGAAAACATCACATTTCAAATCATTGAGAAAAATCAAAATTGGGATACACAAGGAAGACAAAAAAGAGAGAGATTTTGGATGCACCAGTTACGAACTCTTGAACCTGATGGACTCAATGAGAGAGACGAAAAAAGATTTCAAAGCAAATCAAAACCATAGTTATCTTGAAATCATACAAATTAATTTATAAAAATTCATACAATTAATCGAACATCTATAAATGTGTTAAACTTTTATTCCAACTTCATGTAGTTGTAGCTACAAACATATTTTATGACCGAATTAATATGTTACACCCATCCCTCAAATCTTGTATAGATTAAGCTACAAAAATATTTTTCTGTCATGCATCCGATTTCACCTTGAGAGATGCACACGCCTGATGAAGCTAATTTGTTTAGCGAAATATTGCGTATTTCTATTTAACATCTAATAGAACTTTTTAATGTATCAATTAGTGTGTTTTAGTTATATTCTTAGACATTTATATAATTTTAATTCAGTAACTGTATCAGTTTATTTTCACAAACTGATCCACGCTTAATTAGATTGAATGTTGATTGTTGCTATTTTTAGACATTATATATATATATATATATATATATATATATATATATATATATATATATATATATATATATATATATATATATATATATATATATATATCAATAACAAATTAAGAATACCGAAACTTATATCTCAAGAGCGTTTTCTCAGACTTTGTAATACGTCATCAGTGTCTGAGTAGAAAGTTGATGAAACAGGGGTATGTCAAAGAACGTCTCGTTCTTTTTCTAAAAAAGTTCATCGGAAGATACCAAGACCTTGTTGATAAATATTCCGTATCAATTTCTCAAATAATACACGATGGTCTTGATGTATAGATTCTTCGTACTGATGTTGTTTATCATCTTAACAACGTGTTTTATAGTTCTTTCATTTGTCTTTGTTCTATTATTAATATTACTTTTACTGTTGAATAGTTTCATGTGATAACCGTTTCACGTGGCTCGGTACTTATACATCTCGTCAATGTGTTTGTATTGGCTTTCATTTTTTTGTGGTTTGTTTTGTATTTGCGACTTTTTGTATTTCCTTTGTTCTTATAACGTGACTCTGTACTTTAAAAGATCCCGTCAGTATGATATTGTTCTATTATATGTCATTATGATATATTTCTATTATGAATTACAATATACGTTGAACCACAAACGTCAAAATCATTCAATCACGTAGTGGTATTAACTATTTTTGGATTCTTATAAATTCTATATATAACTTTTGGACTAGTTTAAATCTCCGTCTATTTCTTAAATTTATTCTTACATACTTTTGATTTTTTAACCCTGTATGCTAACATTCCCATGAAAATTTTAAAATTGTGTGTACGCCCATTGAACGACATATTTATGTGACGTATAAAATTCACTGACGTCAGACACTCAATAAATGTGTTCGTAGATAGTAGATGTTTTTGTGTTCTGTTAAATTGTTCCTTTTAAAATTGTTAAACGATGATGACTGATGTACCCATATTTTGACTATTATATTTATTGTGTCTGTTTATTTAACGCATCAATGTAAAAATATCGGAAATTGATGAGACTGTCATTAAAGTGAGAGGGTTAGCGCTATAGAACCAGGTTTAATCCACCATTTTCTACATTTGAAAATGCCTGTACCAAGTCAGGAATATGACAGTTTTTGTCCATTCGTTTTTGATGCGTTTTGTTATTTGATTTTGCCATGTGATTGTGGACTTTCCCAGTTGATTTTCCTCTGAGTTCAGTATTTTTGTGATTTTACTTTTTGCTGGAAAATTATAATGCCTACTCATATCAAATCTGTTAGAAAAATCGAATTATTACAGAAGAGTGTCAACCATGCACTTGCACTGCACTTTCATTAGAATAGTTATATAGAATGATATAAAAATGGATGAAAATTAAATATATACATGTAGCTTTTATAGACAAATATAGATATCATATATAACAACAAACCATAATATACTGATTTTTATCACTAGAATATAATAGTTATTACAGTGAGGTTGACTTTCCTGTCATTTATTCATCATCGACGCACGAACTTGTCTCAGAAAAAAAATATACCTATGTACCTTACCCTCACTTTTAGGTATAAAGATGTGGGTTTTTTCTGAGACAAGTGCTTGTGACCATCCAAAAGAACTTGCGGTCATCCGATGTTCAGTACTTCAGTACGTAGCACCCGAGTTGTTGCTCAAGTCATGTATTAAATCGGTGCCGATGAGCCTTTTGTAAGTCTGAAAGGATTAATGAGTCTTTAGTGCATTTACAGAAGATGCGACATTGATAACTTACTTGATGATAAATGTCGAACTCACTTCGAATTTCAACATAAAAGTATTATTATATCATGAACGTTCCTCTATATACGCTTACCGTGTTTATTCAAAGTAAATCTAAAAACTGTGTTCAAATATAATTATTTAATTATCTGAGCAAAGTAAAACATCCCTGAGTGTTTATTATCCAACATTACTGTCCGTTTTTAATGGTAAATCAATCGACACAGGTTCATTCTACAGCTTATGTCTTTTTTCAAAGAAGTTGATAAGAACCTTAAACTATGACTAGCAGTAATTAATTTAACACTGTAATTACCTACATTATCGATTACCTATATTTTGTTCAACATAGGGTAAATTTTCCAATATGCTATTCGAGTGATTATTTGGCGCGAAAATTAGTAAGACGATATTTTTCAATATTTGATTCTGAACTTTTTAAATCAAGTAATAAATTATACGTTACAATCTATAAAACATCTAAGCCATAAAAGTTCCATTTGTATAACTTAATAGATCGGAGGACTGAATATTAAAAAATAATAAAAAGTCACTATTTCCGGTCGGGGTTTTGTTTTATTAAAGCATTACCCACATTGTTCTCAAATTTCATACCCAAATCAAACTGATATTAATCCTTGCATACCTAACTAGAGTAGTTGGATAGAACTGGCACATTCATGACATGACAGTTTGTGAACATTTTAAATTTTGCATGAACTACCATATGATTACGTCATATTCCTGTAGTTTTCAATTTCTTAATAGAATATATGTGGTATTTAACTGTACGAAATTACTCTGAAAGAGTCAACTCTTGATAAGAAAACCTGCTCCTCCGTAATTAGCAACAAATGAAAATAATATGTTGACAAAACCTATAAGTAATGATGTTAAAGCATAGGATTCTATTTATAATGAAGTACCATCATTGAAAATCCGAATGTGCGTAACGAGACATCAATCAGGATTTAATAACAAAGTGCATATTTATTTACTATCAAATTCAAAAGAAGGTAAGGGTTGGTAAACAAAAGCAGCCTGTTTAGGAAGCTTGAAGATATCCATATTTTACGAAGATCAATGAATTTCAGGAGTTCTAGTCAGATCAAAATGACCGTCATATATATTTTTAGAATGAATAATAACCAGGATAGCTTCGAAGGATGGGTTTAAACAAATACAATCTATAACATGATTGCTAGAAACATTTATTTTACTACTTGTTTTTCCATAGCAATAGTTCACTAAACGATCTTACTATGTCTATTCTAATTGACTTTCAAGATTCAATCTCTAAATCTACAAAAAATACTGAAAATTCTAAAAGGAAAGACCCTAATCAAATAGCAAAATCAAAAGCTCAACCACATCAAACGAATGGACAACAACTGTCATATTCTTGACTTGTTACCGGCATTTTCTTATGTAGAAAATGGTGGATTGAACCTGACACAGACACAATAGGTTAAAATGTCTAAAATAGTGGTACAATTATTTACCTACCAGCTTTAAGATACGTTGTTAAACTTGTTGCGTATTTGGTATGTTATGTATTTGGAAACACTCATATCTGTGCATGTTTAACACGAAACAGTTGTTGGTAGGTAGTGCATATGTCATTCTTGCTTTGGAGGAGGGTAGATTGGTTAAGAGGACACTTGATTTTTTTCAAATCATAAGTTCAGTCAGAAAAGTTGTTGAATAACACAGATAAACCTCATTCTGAACAACTGGACTTGTATTGAAAACATGTTTGGCCTTTGTTAGTCTTGTGTGATTTTTTTTTTATTTCTTTTATATGTTTTGGAGTAAGTATGACGTCCATTATTACTTAACTAGTACACATTTTGTTTAGGGGCCAGCTGAAGCACGCCTCAAGGCGCGGGATATTCTCACTGTGTTGAAGACCAATTGACCTTCTGTTGTTATCTGCTCTTTGATCGGGTTGTTGTCTCTTTGACATATTTCCCGTTTCCATTCTCATTTTTATTACATATTTTTAATACCCAATGGGTACATGTATGTGTCTATAAAGAAAAATAAAAGTTGTCCTAAAACAAATTAAATTTGCTTTGTGGTCGTGTTTTGCGATTGCTTTAGTTTTCGTTGTATTTAGTAATATTTTAGATGCAATGACTGTATTGGGTTTAAATATCTAAATCTTGTCTACATTTTTATATGGAACACTTTAATTTGAAACATTCTTGTGATCTGTTTTGTTATATGTTGATGTAGGACAATGTCATAATTTTTCCAAACTCTGTATGTCATTTTTATGCATTTTGCACTAAATCCGTTTTTGGAAACTTACAGGTTTATCTTTTAATTTGTAAACCATAGTCTGTTTACCAGTTAAATTTTACTAAGCCTAAGGAACTGCAAGTTATATTTAGAATGGAATCGGAGAATGTATTAAAAAGACGATAACCTGACTAAAAACCAAAAAACAGCTCACGACCACAACGGGTTCTTATAACAGTATGCTTTGTGATTTCTAGGGGATAAAAGAGGGACGAAAGATACCAAAGGGACAGTCAAAATCATCAATCTAAAACAAACTGACAACGCCATGGCTAAAAATGAAAAAAACAAACAGAAAAACAATAGTACACATGACACAACATAGAAAACTAAAGAATAAACAACACGAACCCCACCAAAAACTAGGGGTGATCTCAGGTGCCCCGGAAGGGTAAGCAGATCCTGCTCCACATGTGGCACCCGTCGTGTTGCTTATGTGATTACAAATCCGGTAAATAGTCTAATTCGGTAGGTCACATTCGTGAAAGGGAAGGGGATTGTAGTTACGACGTAAGGAACATATCCGATATCATTTGTGAAACGGTTATTCCATAACGGTCAACCAACTCGTGATGGCGTCCGTAAAATTTACGAAGGGATGATTTCAACTTCACCATTTGGAACTCTTGGTTTCATAGCTTCCTTGTGAGCAGTAACCCTCTATCAAGAAAATCATGATAAGAAATGCAAGCACGGGAATATCGTATCAATTGGGAGATATATACCCCGTATGCAGGTGCTGCTGGAATGTTGCTACTTAGAAATGGAAAGTTCACAATTGGAAAGCTGAAATCATCTCTTTTGTCGTAAAGTTTTGTTTTCAACTGACCCTCATTGTCAATTTCTAGATGGAAGTCAAAATATGAAGCCGACAGAGGGGGATGTTTTAGTTTTGTTTGTTCTTAGTATGGATTTGGCTAGACAAGCTTGTTTTGATAGATTTTTACTTTTTCTTTGTTATAATGTTGTATTGTGGCTTACGCGCTGACAAATGATCAATCCCGCAACATTATTTATCGAAACCAAAGAGCATGATTTTATTGGTTGCTGACAGTTGCCATCTGTCAATATATTTATATCAGAAATAATTTTATAGAAACAATCATAAAGGTTGATAGTTACATGTAGTGAATTAAGAAGGCAAATCATTTTCAATTGTACGACTGGAAATGTTATAAGAGCGACGTCACTTATACTGATTTATAACAACACTAATTTATTATTCCATCATAGCTGCTATGATGTTTTACTGAGGAAGTTAATTGACAATCGAAATGATGTTGGCACAACCTGTTAGTAACAATTTTATGGTGTCACAACCTATTAGTAGTCATTTTACAAATAATAAATTGCGAAATTATTAAGCCTCAAATTTCCAATATAGAACACCTATCAAGCTTGTATACATCATAAATCATATTGATTTACTGACATACTCATTTGGTTGAAAAATATTTCATATTAGAAATATCTTATATTTCGACTTCAGACTATTTCTTTGAATTTCATAGTATTGCTAGAATCACAATTGTTATAAAGCAGCTATGCTATTAATAAAACAATCTCTAGAATGAATGATTCTACCAAATATATACGAATACATATTTAAATATCGTTCAATTTCATACCTTTATCTGATATATTGAACTGGTATTGGTTTGTAATACAATAATGGTATGTTAAAGATCTCATTCGACTTTCGTGCTGGTAAACATATTTATCAGCTAATTATTGCTGTAAAACATGGAAAGTTCTCTTTTTTCCTCTTTGTTAATATGATAACTGATATCTGGAAAAGTGATTGTTGTATGACGTCAATATTTCAAGCCGGACAGATTCTCGGGTCAAACGGGACTAGCGTTAAGGTGTATTGTTTGCAGGGCATCTTTCCTTTTTTTGCGATGGCTTTATTTTCTACTTTTGAGTTTGAAAGTCCCTCTGGTATATTTTGCCTCTCTTTGACAGATCTCATATAATAATGTTATGTTCTGATTGATAAACTTTGATATGGCCATGACTATTTGGCTCTCGAATTGTTAATCGAGCAACAAAATTGTAAAGATGTTTTAAATACTAATCACAGTATGTATCCACAGTTATATTAGTATAAAACATCCTCCGAGAACAGCTGCAAATGATGATCCCTGGTGTTGTTATCAGTATTGGTTTACGGTATTAGTTTTTTTGTTGAAATAGTATCAGATGAAATAATACAGTTGTTGTTATGTTATTAATTTGATAAATATACCCCTTGACGAATACACCAAGATGAATAAGTGAGAGATAATCAGTAACTTACAAATGTGTAACAATATCTTTAGCTAGACATGTTTGTTACAACTTTTCATAATTTTCAATTGCAAGTGTCTTCTACTACGATTTTGATTTAGCCTTCACACTGTATTGATTCGAGCTCGCTGATAAGTCTTATACAGACTTAGTTCGCTTGTTGTGTACCGTATAATAAACCTGTTTTTTTGGGGTTTTTTTTACAGCCACTGAGTCGATGCCCTAACTGGTACAAGCTTCTTCCACAAGTGTATCAACAGATCAGCAGTTTACGTTTGTGATATAATGCAATCTATTCCATCGAGAATTATAAGTCTTATTCTTATGAAACGCGCGACTGGTATACGGTTATTCTGGCACCACTGAAGAGTTTTTTCAAACATGGAAACCAAGGACGAACAAACAACAAATAGCTGCATGAACTAAAACAGAGCGACAACAAAGTAAGTGTGTCGTTTTATGCATGTATGCTTGTACAAAACGTATCAGAATAGACTCAGTATCTGAAACTTCTCTGTTATTGTGTTTCTAAATTGAATTTCAAATTGTTTTCTGAATTTCAAATAGTTTTCTGAATTTTAAATAGTTTTCGGAATTTCAAATGACAGAATTCCTCGTTTGACATATTGGCATATGGGTAATTAATATGCATATGTATATATGGGATCCAGGATAATGCATAAAATGAAATTAAAGATGAGGAGGGCAGGTTTATTCTAATTAATGTAGAACTTGATAATAACATCTTCACTTTAGTTAATGTTTATGCACCAAATATACAAAGAAATAGAAATTCTTTCTTCAAAAAAATAAATAACTTAATTGAAAATAATAGATTAGGCATTTTAATACTTGGAGGGGATATAAATGAAAGTCTGACTGAAAACGACAGAAAAAGTACAAGTACACAAAAATTTAATAAACCTGTAAATAGTTTGAAACAATTAATAAAAAAACATAAGTTAGTTGATATATGGAGAGAAATTAACCTAAACAAAAGACAGTTCACCTGGAGAAGGAAAAATAACTTTAACATAGCAAGCAGAATAGATTATTTTCTTATTAGCTCTGATATAAGACCACATATTACAGCAGCAGATATTAGACCCGCTGCTATTTCTTACACTGATCATCAGGCAATTTCATTAAAGCTAAGACACAAAGCACACAGTAGAGGCCGAGGTTTCTTTAAAATTAATAACAGTATATTGAATGACACAAAATATCAAAATCTCATTAATAACTTAATTCAAACTTATAAACAAAAAATACTTACTACGGCTGTAGATCCTCGAGTTAAGTGGGACGTCTTTAAAGCTGAAGTAAGAGACATAACCATTAAATACTGTAGGCAAAAACAAGCTGAAAATAAAAATGAAATAATTAAATTAGAACGGTCATTAAAAAAATTTAAAGAAAATGCAGAAAACTTACAGGATAATAATGTTCAAAATAGAATAAACAATGCTGAGAAAAAACTAGAGAACCTTTACATAAATGAAGCAAAGGGAGCTCAGGTTAGATCACGTGTAAAATGGACAAAAGAAGGAGAAAAAAACACAAAATTTTTTATAGGCCTTGAAAAATCCAGACAAACTCATAAAAATATTTCTGCACTTACGAATGAAAAAGGAGAAATTATAACAGATTCATCTGAAATTTTAAAGTTAGAAAAAAACTTCTATGAAAATTTATATAAAAGTACAAATCCTAATGAAAATGAAATAAAAAAATATATAACAGAAACAAAAGTAGATAAAACTCTTTCTCATGAGGAAACTCAAAATCTAGAAGGGGAGCTTACCATAAAAGAATGTACAGAAGCTATTAAATCTATGAAATTAAATAAATCACCGGGCATCGACGGGATCAGTGTAGAATTTTATCGAACCTTCTGGACAAATTTAAAAGAAATTGTTGTTAAAGTTTTTAACACATGCTATCAAAAGGAAGAAATGAGCACACTACAAAAAATAGGAGTAGTCTCTTTATTATATAAAAAGGGAAACCCACTTCTTTTAGACAACTATAGACCAATTACTTTACTCAATGTTGATACAAAGCTTATGGCATATTCTTTAGCACAACGTCTTAAACCAATACTAACTAAAATCATCCATAGTGACCAAAATGGTTACATAAAAAATAGATATATAGGTTTCAACATTCGTCAAATTCAAGACATAATAGACCATGCAGAATACTTTAATATTGAAGGAGCATTGCTCTTCATAGATTTTTCCAAGGCCTTTGACTCATTGGAATGGCCATTTATGTATGAAGCACTCAAGAAATTCGGCCTTCCAAATCCTTTTATCAAATGGGTTAAAACTCTGTACAAAGACATAACGGGTTGTATGTTAAACAATGGGTGGGTCTCATCACCATATAACATTAAACGCGGTATTAGACAAGGCTGCCCGTTAAGTTCCCTGATTTTTGTTATTGCTGTAGAAATTTTGTCCTGCAGAATAAGACAAGACAACAACATCAAAGGTTTTCAAATTAAGCTAGATACTAAAACACACAGTTTAAAGATTTCTCAATTAGCTGACGACACAACACTTTTTCTAAAATCAAAAGATGAAGTACGTCACACTCTTAATATTATTGAAATCTTTGGAACGCTATCAGGTTTAAAATTAAATAGATCAAAAACTGAGGGCATTTGGTTAGGAAAATTAAAACATTGTAAAGATAAGTTTGAAAATATAACATGGAATAAAGGACCAATAAAAAGTCTAGGAGTTTATTTTGGAACAGATCGAGCTGAATGTGATAAGCTGAATACTGAAAAAATAATACAGAAATGTGACAAATTAATAAGTAATTGGAAAAAAAGAAATCTTACAATGATAGGTAAAATAACAGTTGTAAAATCTCTTCTTATACCTAACCTTACATATTTAGCTTCAGTCACAAACCTACCACATGAATTTATTCAACAGTTTAAAACTATTATCTACAATTTTATATGGGATGGTAAACGAGAAAAGGTCAAACGAACCACCCTTAGCAAAAATACTACTGAGGGAGGGCTTAAAATGACAGATATAGACAATTATATAACTGCACTACAAATAGCATGGATAAAAAGACTTACTGCAGATGATTTTGCTAACTGGAAAGTAATTCCGACATTTTACTTTAATAAATTTGGTGCTAATTTCATGCTACTTTACATGAATCTAGACAACATTTACTCAATACAAAACCTACATAAAACTTTACCAAAATTCTACTTGGAAATTGTAAAGTCTTGGTTCAAAGTACAAAATTTAAATAATACCAAACTCAATATGAATTTTAAAAACATTAGACAACAAATCTTATGGGGAAACAAACTGATAAAATTTCAAGGAAAGTGTTTAGTTTTTATAAATTGGATAAAAGAAGGTATTATATACGTTAACGATATAATAGACCAAAATGGTAATATCTCTCAAGAAATAATATCTAATAAAATATCCTCAAAATCCAATTTAATGTTTGAAATTTCAAAACTTAATTATGCCTTACCAAATGAATGGCTCAAGGTACTTAAATCAGAAAAATCAATAAAATCAAAAGTAAAAAATAAACTTAACCTTTGCATCAATACAAAAGAAAAAAATAAGATAATAATTTTACAAGTAATGGAAACAAAACAGATATACACACACACTAATAGTGGAAATGAAGACACGCCTCCAGGTTTCTTTAAATGGAAACGTGTCCTAAATTTAGATTCGTTAATTCCAATTAAATCAATGCTTAACTTTATATTTACTTATTTAAAAGATAACAGATTAAAAATATTTAAATGGAAATTGCTGCATCATATCCTTCCTTGCAAACAATTGCTTTTTCAATGGAAGATAAAAGAAGACAGTAAATGCGACTTATGTAATGTAACAGAAGATTATAAACATTTTTTCCTAGAATGTCGTTACTTTAAAACTTTTTGGGAAAAGATCAAAATACTATTAAATAAAGTTAAAATAGGTCATCATATCCTAAATTACAGAAATCTCATTATAGGATATAAAATCGGTGATATCAATTATTATGATATAAATCTGTTGGTGACACTCATTACATTTTCTATCCACAAGTGCACTCACAGTTCAAATTATAAAACTACAAATTTTGATGTGTATGCCCTGTTCAAAAAAGATTTTTTGAACTACTTAAATATTTCGACACTTTCAGGTGGTAAACATGGTAAAATTTTGAAAGAAATAAGCTTATACATATAATTATTATTCTCGCATATATGCTATATGCTAATTTATTCAGCAATACATGTGTCTCTATATTAGTTAATCTTAAAACCACGTGTTGTAGACTTCGTCATGATCATGATCAGTGATAAAGATTAAACCCCTACTATTCTGACGCATCCTTCATTTAATATATCACATACTCATAAATAAATATACTTATATAATGTACTTCAATTCGTAACCAAGTATGTTCACCTACATAATTAATATACAACAAACTGCTTCGACTGTTAATTTGCCTCCATCGTGTAATCCTTGATCAATAGGTCATGACCAGGTCAACTAGCATATATACAGAGTCAAAGCGGTTCACGAATGTATTTTTTTCCGGAAAATAATTTATGTAGTAATCTGTATAATCTGTATACACAATATTGTAACATGTAAATCTAACCATTTATTATTATTATTAATAATTTACTGAACAATCTCCCTGTTTGTTCAGTAAAACTAACGCTTCAGGGATGCCCTGTCAAATGCTGTAGACATGGTAGTAATTATAACAGCAATAGTGCAATAAATCAGATTTTAGATAAAAAAAAAATGCATTCCATTAATAAAAACACAGCTACTAATTTTGCATAACCAAAGCTAAAAAAAACTTGTTTATATTATAAAATCACTACAAAAATATGGGTGGAGATATAAATTTGCTTATCATTCGTTGTCGTAATAGCATACAGAGTATATACCACAAGTGTCATCAATGCATAAAAGATAGGATGTATCGGAACAAAATAAAACGTTACCAATTATATGACCACAGAAAGTGTTTTTTTGCAATTCAAAGTAGACTACTTTGACTTATTCTCATTTTATTTTATATATGTGCTTACACAGTCAGCTGAAATCTGTGGTTTGCTTTCGTCAAGCAATTTGCTATATATTACAATATATGAATAGTTGTCTAGAACGCAAGAAATAGACATTTGTAGCTTAATTTCTTTTCTTCCGAAATATAACAAGTCTGCCACTGGTGAATAAACCCCACTGATCATAAAAAATGTATATCTTGTAGTCATAATCTGACAAGGAAATCATCAAATGGTTATTAATTGATCGTATTTTATAGCAATGGTGTTAATTCAGACTGTGTGGCATATGAACCAGGAGACGAGCTAATTTACAGAACATGTCATACTCAAAGACATGTATTTGTACTGTATTCCCGTCCTATAATGTTGTCATTTTAGCGGTATAGTTAACATTGCCATAATAATAGTTCCATTCTATGTAGTTTGCATTGTTGTTTGTTTTTTGTTGCACTTCTGTGTTCTGTTATTTCGTTGTTTGTCTCTTATAGTTGATGTGTTTCCCTAGAGTTTTAGTTTGTAACCCTGATTTATTTTCTCTCAATCGATTTATGACGTTTGAACAGCGGTATACTACTGTTGCCTTTATATATATACGACTTTCCGTATGACTAATATGTCAGTCATTTAAAAACCTATCGGATTCTCATTAAATTAATTCGTTATGTTTGAGCTTTTTTAGTCTGAAAGTTTTAAATATACTTTTCTTCAAATTTCATTTAGCACCCCTTTATGGATCGCAGAAACCCCACGAATTAACCATTACATTTTTACGGCGTAAGTGATAGTTTTACGGTCATCCATTTAAGATGGACGACGTATTGTTGTCCGTCATTGCTATATAATGAACTTATTAGTGTTACTCCTGTTCAGTAAATAAGAACCTAGATGTTTCATAAATGCATTAGCGGTCGTAAATGACAATTTGCTGGCTAATAAAATTCTTCCCGTTCACTTAAAACTAAACACGATTCTAAATGGAAATGTCGTAACTATAACTGGAATAACAGCCAGAAATACATGCCGATTGGATTGTTTGAGCAATTTTGATTGATTATCATTGTAAAGGTAGTGTACCTTCACTTTGTTCAAGAAATCCGGCGAGAAGAATGACTAGTTGATGAAATTTGTATCCTGGAAGTGTGTCAAATTTATAAGAAATTATCGTTTTCCCTATATTATTTTTCAATTTTAATGGAAGTTCATTGTATTTTTGAAATGATAGATTTAATTGTTTTTGGAGAATATAAACTGATATTGATAATCTGCAAAAGAACATTCTTATTATTTTTAGTTTTTCCTAAATACAGAAATTACAAGCATTGTATATATGTAAAGGTATAGACAACATTTGCAAGCTAGAACATAATTATGTGATAGTACAGGAACTCAAATTTTCCTTGGCAAAATCAAAAGCTTAAACACATCAAATGAATGAACAACAATTGTCATATTCCTGACTTGGCATTGTCTTACGTAGAAAATGGTGGATTAAACCTGGTTTTATAGCTAGCATCATTAAGTATTTTTTAACAACATATAACGACCTACAGATAGAAAGATGGAAAGGAAGTAGTAGATGACATTTGACTAGTATCAACCAAGTCAGGTTATATATCAGTCTTACAGTAGTCACATGGTTTTTATAAGTTGTTTTTGGCTTCGAACTAGCTTTCAGTAATTTTAATTTGAGTGCTCTCAGATCTTTACTTCGTGACATTTGTGTTTTGTCAGTGTTTTTATGCGCTTTGTGTCGATCTGATGAGTTAAGCCCTTTCAATTGAGTTTAATATTTTTTCGTAAGATGTACTGTTACACCACTATTCAAGTTTAAAGAAAGGAGAAGTTTGAAGTCAGCAAACATGTGTTAATAACCCAAACACATTATGTATGTGATTGTTCTAAGCTAGAAGACTTGACATCAGTTATTGTCGTTTTGCTTCTGTATTTCATATTTGTTTTTCGTTTATTGTTTTATTAACAAAATAGGCGATAGTTTTCTTGATTAAATTATTTAACATTTGTCATTGTGGGCCTCTAAAGCTAATAATGCGATACATATTTCGCTCATCGTTGAAGGCCGTATTGTTATCTATTGTTGGTAACCTCTACGTCATCGGTTCCTTGTGAAATAATGTCTCATTGGCAATCATACCACATCTTCTTTATATATATATGAATCCTGTTAAGATCATTTTTTTTTTACTTTGTTTGAGAATCTATTTTCTGCAGCATCCAAGTGTTTGTTATTGGTATGATATGTTGAACATTTCAATATGTGTGGTTACCACTTTTCTACTTATACATTAGGAAATTGACATTTTTAACGTTATACACATTTTTGGTTTGCATACTGTTTTTGGTTCTAATAAGATCCAGTTTATGCAACATCATTATCGTAAAAACAGTTCAAGGATGAAAGCTACAAAACCTTTTTATGCAAAATAATCCGTTTTATCTCTAATTAGCTTGGAAAATAATCATGTTTTTATGATAACCCAGTCCATTCCAGCGCATTATACAGAACTAATCTTAAGGATTATCATCAATAAGTGAGATGCTTTATTTTCAAACCGTGCTGTCGACTGTAGTTACTTTACTTAATGTCTTGAAAAATTAACAATACAAAATGTTTTAAACATAAAACTTTCAATTAGATCAGAATGTATTCAATTGATGTTAATATGGGTAAAACCAGGGACGAACTTGCAAATAAAAAAGTAAAAATATATAAAAAAAAAAATTACACAAATATAAACTACTACAAAATGTATCAAGTCACAAGACATTAATAGAAACTAGGTGCCTGCATGATATGGTGTCATTGTAATAAATCTTTTATCTTACTTCTACTCTATGCTATTCTCTGTTCACTGCTAATTATATGCCATATATAAAAAAAAAAGATGTGGTATGATTGCCAATGAGACAACTATCCACAAAAGACCAAAATGACACAGACATTAACAACTATAGGTCACCGTACGGCCTTCAACAATGAGCAAAGCCCATACCGCATAGTCAGCTATAATAGGCCCCGATAAGACAATGTAAAACAATTCAAACGAGAAAACTAACGGGCTTATTTATGTAAAGAAATAAATAATTATATGCCATATACGTTTATTAATACATGTTCGATATATATAGATTCTACGACTGCATCGAGTGTAATACGATATTTGTCCACCCAAGACAGTTAAATCTTCAAATTTAAAACGCGAGGCTCGCCGAGCGTTTTAATTATTTAAAATTTAACTGTCGAGAGTGGATAAATATCGTATTACACGAGATTTGGTGGTGGAATCTGTTTCGAATTCTCTAATGATTTTCGAATAATATGCAGGCACACTTATTCTTTCTTTGCGATTGATCTGCAGAAAGATGTGTTCTTTCTATTTGACATCATCAGGCATGGTCGACTTCTTTCATGCCGTCACAATAGGAAATGCAAAGGAAAACAAGAAAATTCGACGTCATAACCGGATTTGAACCAACGAAGAACTGAGATCAAACGAACCACACGTGGTCATAACCGGATTTGAACCAACGAAGAACTGAGATCAAACGAACCACACGTGGATTAATTTTGTTTTCTCTAATTTTTGTGCTATTTTCACATTTCCTGACCGGTGTGAGAAAAATATTTCTCCTCACTAGTGAAAATTCTGTTCTCGGCAAATGATTAGTCGAAATTTGATTATGACGTCTAAATGTTTTGTTTTCTTCTGAATTTTCCTATTGTGACGTCATGAAAAAAGGCGACCATGCCTGATGACGTCGCATATAAAGAACACAAGTTTCTGAAAATCTTTGAAAAAGAAGGATAAAGATCATTAGAGAAACAGATTCCGACACTATAACTCGTGTATTACGATATTTCTCCACTCTCGACAGTTAAATTTTAGTTATTTAAAGAGCTCGGCAAGCCTCGCGCTTTAAATAATAAAATTTAACTGTCTCGAGTGGAGAAATATCGTAATACACTTGTTGCAGTGTAGGAATCTATATTTATATAATGGGTACAGAAAGGGATAAATTGACGAATAATTAGAGAAACTACATTATATTTATTGAAAACTGGTCCTTATCGTTATATATGCACTGCACAAAGGATGAAGATATTGACTACGACAGCGATCATGACTCCGCCGTATATGGACAGTGTGTGTATCACGATAATGACTAGTTTTTCGATTACTGTGATGTTTATTTATTTAGAAACCATGTTTTTCATAAATTTCTCATAAATTTGAATTGTTCAAAAAACAAACTCGAGTTATTGAACAGTAAGATGTTTGACTTGCATGATGTTATCTATTTACTATTTGAATACTGCATGATGTTAACTATTTGAATACTGTATATTTCATCATTATCTTTTCACACAAACACATCCTACGATGACTACAAAAAGAAAATTTTCATTTTTAATTTGTTGGGTCTAGAATATACATACGTGTATATATATATAATAATAAACATTAAGCTTTTTTTGTTCATGATATTGACCAAAAATTAAGATCTTCGTTTATATATGATATCAGTCTTTAACTTTAATTTTTTAGCACACATTAATCTATTATCGATGACTATACTTATCTTCTGTCAGCTATATAACATAAATGTGCGTGGTTTAGGTATGTATTTATGCTATTTTTGTCAATTTAAATTTGATTAAAATCAAAATTTTAATGGAAAGGGTAAAACCGGGAATACAAACCATTAGTGAATTTGTTTCGATACAAAATTTATAGGATACATAATTTAAAGCTTGTGGAAACCAACTCAGGTTTTCAGTAGAAAATTAATTAAGATTGAGATCAGAGATTGTAA
Organism: Mytilus galloprovincialis; assembly: GCA_037788925.1. Lineage (NCBI taxonomy): Eukaryota > Metazoa > Mollusca > Bivalvia > Mytilida > Mytilidae > Mytilus > Mytilus galloprovincialis. Next base: position 72,005,251 of record CM075342.1, on the reverse strand, counting down.
AAGAGCTATTTTCTAAGATTTCAACCTTTCTCGCATAGTCATGTTTTATGGCTACCTGTCAGTGTTACAAGTTCCAAGGGGGGGATAGGAAGGATTTAGTATAAGATATTGTTTATCCCCGTGACATTTAGTCTAATAACAGAGTATAATGAAGGAAAGGCGATTTTTTTATCGTTTATTACTAAAGTACGCATTCAGGAAAATGACATCAATTATTATTATTAGAACCAAAAACAATATGCAAACCAAAAATGTGTATAACGTTTAAAATGTCAATTTCCTAATGTATAAGTGGAAAAGTGGTTACCACACATATTGAAATGTATCATACCAATAACAAACACTTGGATGCTGCAGAAAATAGATTCTTAAACAAAGTAAAAAAAAGTGATCTTAACAGGATTCATATGTATATAAAGAAGATAGCATGAAATACAAACTTATGAGTTTGACTGTCCCTTTGGTATCTTTCGTCCATCTTTTAATGCATTTATTAATGCAGCTTTTTGTGAACGATGCAAGATCATTTGGTGATGGGTTTTTTTTCTATTAATTTTGAGATTTATGAACTTCAAAGTTACCTATTGTTAGTTTAGTGTTACTTTTTCATACTTCATATTTGTATAAACGAATTACGATTTCTATGTAGACAACACGTCTTTTCATGAATGGAGACGTGTGAACTTAGGTGCGACAAATATTTACAATGAACATGATCAGTGCGCGAATAATCAAAATAAAAAATACCTATTACAGAAATGCGATGAAACAGAAAAAATAGCGCAGTATTATATGTTCGTCTTTGGCTTGTTTTTGTTGTCCTTTATCTCGAACTCATCGAGTAAGGCAGATTTTTTTTAAAACTGATTGGCTTTCTTTTTATGCTTCTCTTGTTACAAAACTGAATAGAAGAGGACTGATCAATAAAAAAATGACTTAAGTCTGCTAAAATTCCGAGTGTTTGTCGCATACCAGGTACTTAGTTAGTATTTGATATATATGCTTTTGAAGTGTTTTATTTATCTTAATGTTAATGATCGTATGGTAATTTGGATTGACGCTAGATGTTTGTTATCCCGTTTTCTAATCATTCAAAACTTGTTTTGGTGAAAATTTATATTTAGACATAGGCAGTGTTCATCTGTTTTGATGTACTCATGTTGAATCGTCCGGAATTACTTGGTTGTTCTCTAGATTGACACGAAAGCTGTCTATTGTGTTCTTTTAATCCATATGACATAGACATGCGAAATATGGTCGGCAGTACGGTGGTCAATCAAAAATTGAAATTAAGTTGATGATCATCAGAGAAACAGATCATTACATAGTTCCTCATGGAATATCAGGTGTATCCTTTCTCCAAAGTAACATTATCGAATTTAATAGTCGGCACCGATGCTCGAACTTTGAAGCTCGATCAATTGACAATCTCGATTGGATAAATCCGATAATTCAAAGTTATAAATGTAAAAAATCAATATCTTAATGATACATAATAGCTTGCATATGTGTGCAGGTTTTAAAATCTGGTAAACAGTAGTATACCGATGTTCAAAACTCATAAATCGATGGAAAACATTACAAATCCGGGTCAAAAACCAAAACCGAGGGAAAAGCATTAAATATAAGCGAATAACGACACAACATTAAAATGTAACACACACAGAAACGAATTAAGCATTAGACACAATCCGATGAGAATAACAAATATAACATGATAACTAAATACATGAATTTGGGATAGAAAAGAACCGTGACACGTCTTATAATAATGTGAATTCACACTCAAATATAAGAGGAAACAAACGACACAAAAGAAACACAACGTTAAAATGTAACACACACAAAAACGAACTATAATATAACAATGACCATATTCCTGACTTGGTACAGGAAATTTTTTTAAAAGAAAAAAAATAGTGGGTTGCACCTGGTTTTATGGCATGCCAAAGCTCCCTCTTTTATGGCCATGTTGAATATAACATTAAAATGACAATACAACATTACAGGACTACAATACAAATGAAAAGGAGAAGACAATTGACAAAGAAACCCACGAATAAAAACTAACAAAAGGCAACAAGTTTAAAATTTAATACGCAAGAAGTGCGTTTTGGCCACACAAGACTTACTAGTGAGGCCCAGATACAAAAGTTTGAAAGCGGAAACAAGTACAAAGTTGAACAGCATCGAGGACCAAAATTTCAAAACAGTTGTGCCAAAAACGGCCAAGATGTTCTGTTACCAGAACATCCCTATTATTTAGAATAATTTATACTTTTGCAAACAGTAATTTTTATAAAATTACTATATAAAAAAACTGAAGTATTAACTAATGACAGAAAACAACCGGATACATTACATAACCCGACAAAATCCAACACAATCCAACACAAACAATAGACACCTCAGAATTAATCAAGACCTCCACGCAATGTGACGTTATATTTGAAATTGTAAAAAATGACAAAAAAATGACGTCACATTTGAATTTGTAAAACAGCACACCAAAAATGAAAAATGACGTCACATTTGAATGCATTAAACTATCTATCAAAAATAAGATAGAATTAGGATTGATTTAATATTATATTTGTACTAAATACTGATATTACATTTATCAGTATATAGAGAAGATAGACCCTGTAGTTCTAACAAAAATTTAATATTAAAATTTATTTTAAGAACTACATTCTGTATCATTTCCGAAGAAGGTTTCGTTTGATTATACTTATCAAAACTTTCATAAAGACATTAAAACAACTCTTTCTTTGATATCTGATTTCCTTACGAAATAGATCGCAAAGGTATAGATTGTTGTTATGATATCGTAAGAAATGAAATAACATGAAATCCTAAATAAATCTTAAATGGAAATAACAGATTGCTCAGGAAAATTATATTTTATTGCTTCGATGACTTCGTGTGTTACTCGATGTTGTCAACAAAGAACTGAAGAGCGTTTAAATCTGTTACAGCATAATCAATATCGAATTTACTCGTGTGGAAATCTTTCTTATTATTGATAGCCAATGTACTTGTCATTGATCGAAGGGAGTACATGTAATTACGTAATGAATTACAAAGTCCATGAACTATTATATTGTTCTAAAATTATGTTCTAAATTATACCTTTTTTTTCCAATGTGTATTTTTAATTTGAGTTTTAATGTATTTCGAAATAATTATGCATTTAAAAAACAAAACTATTTTAAATTCTAGATCAATGCAATTATTTTAAAAGATCTGAATTGTAAGACAGATAATTAATGTATTGCTTTCACGGTGTCGCTTATTAAAAAAATCAGCAGTTTCCGGAAAACACTGATGTTGTCTAATCTGATGCGTGAACTTAAAAAGAGATGCAAAGGATAACACATGTTAATTAATATTTGACAGCTATATGTCTTATTAAATCTATTTGTAAACCTTTTTACTTTTAAAACTTAAAGGGACAGATAATTAACCGTTTGAAAATTTCACTTAATTTCAACATTTTTTTGCTGCAATTACGTATGGTAACAAATTGGGGTGAAACGAAATTACTCTGCATAGATTATATATATATGAAAAAAGGATGACAGTAAATTTTATAGATTTAAGATGCAAGATTCACTACTAGTGGGAAACATTTAAAGTAAATAATGTTTATCATTTATAGGTAGCTGGTTGCACCCCTTTTGGATATACAGGCACCTTGGTTGTCTTTTGTACTGCTAAGTTGTTTGCCGACATACATTGAAGCGCATTTGATCATCAAAAGACTCATCAGTGACGCTCGAATCAATTAAGATTACAAAAAAAAAAGTAAGGAGTTGAAGAGCACTGACGACCCATTTATGTGACCTCATGAAAAATAAAATGAAATCAACTGTATATGTTGATCACCGTAATAGCTATAGACTATTTTCAAATACCGACTTTTATCTCCGGATTATATAATTTGTCGACGGCTTATCTGTCTTTTGGTAAAAAAAAACCTGGTACTTGGTCATATAAGTGGTACGGTAGTATTTACTTGGCCCATAAAGGATAAATTAAATGATAGCCTATTAAGGATTTTCACCACTTTGTAACACTGCCAAAAATTCTATATACACATTTATCTGAAGTAATTTCATTATTCTAGTCAGAAAGAATTTGAGTATGTATCATAACCGTTTACTTCTTTTGCTGTTTTTAAAAACTTAAGGCCACTAGTGCTTTTAGGTCTTTTATCATGCAGTGAATACAAAACTAAAAGAAAATCAAAAATTTATTTTCATGCGTATGTAAAATTATTTCATATTTTTTTACACCTGATTCATCCCTCAGTTTGGAAAAGTTTGTTCAGTTGATACAGTATTTTTAGTCCAATACACTTTTCAGATACATTAACTTAAGTAGGGTACACAAAAAAGCACCCTTAATTTCAAAATGCAAATACTACCGTGCTACCTATATGAGAAACCAAACGAAATAAAATAAAATTGATGAACGGGGCATTTGGGAGGAAAGTTAATAATTTTCCTATAGAAAAAACAAAAAAAGTTGATTCCCCATAAACTTGTTCCCACCTTCTTTATGTTGCTCTCTTACTTGGCCGAGTACAAGAGTGTAACAACAGAATAGGTAACCTGTCAAAAAATAACTTCCGCAGTCATTGGTCGGCAATATAAAAAGAATCTTTTCGGCTAAGGTTCAAAATTCCAAGGGTAAAGTAAAACTTAGAAGAATTTAGTTATTTCATAAGGCCCCTTTCGTTCATGAAGCATTACGTTTTCCACGTTTTAACACAAAACTGGTTTTTTTTCAAATGTTGAGGTTTGAGCGTTCCTGGTGATGATCAGCGCTTACAAAACAGGAAATTTATAAAGTTATATTTTCACTCAATAGTTATTATGCGGTATCAGTCAGTAGTGTGCCAGAAACCTAAAGTTATATCAACAAAAAATTTGGACGTTGAAAAAAATCATTTTAATCATATTGAAAGTTTTACAAAACGATTAGAAGGTTACTGCTGTAATATTGTAGAATTGATACATCGTAAACTAATAATTGTACACCCAAGCTCGTACATTATTACAATCGGTACAGGAAAGAATTCATCAATATTGGTGTAATGAATATTAAAAAAAAGATATGGTATGGAAACCAATCAGGTGACTGTCCATAAAAAACAAAATCACAATGAATTTAAAAATAGCATATCAGCGTTCGGCCATTAACAGAAGTAAATTAAGGCGGTAATAGTTTACCGATGTTCGAATCTCGTAAAAAAGAAAATGTAATGTCAGTTATTCAACGCCATGGATTAATAAATGTAATGTCAGTTGTAGACCGCCATGGATTAATAAAATGAAAACCGATTTAAAAGAGAAAATCAATGACCTGTTTTATGTAAGATTACCTTAGCCGGATTCGGCACAACTGTTTTGAATTTTGGATCAACAAAGCTCTTCAACTTTGTACTTGTTTGGCTCGATAAATATTTTGATATTTTTCACTGCTGAGTCTTATGAAGACGAAACTCGGGTCTGGCGTACTAAATTATAACCCTGGTACCTCTGATAACTATTTTACGTCAAAATCGATACACTTTTATTTCTTTTAATAAAATGTTTTGTTATAACTTAGGCTGTTTGTTTTCTCAATTGAAATGTTACGTATTTTTCATGTTGGGGCATTTTAAAGCCGACTGACTATACGGAAAGGTATTAATTTTTCTCATTGTTCACTATAACTACTTTCTTCAACTTCATTTAAAATTTGTTAGCATAGTTTTCTCATTGGTATTTATACCAAATCTTATTACATAATTATATACACAGTGTAAATGGCTTAAAAGATATATATATATATATATATATATATATACCATACCTATGTTTAACTTGTATTTAAGAAGGCTCGCAGGTCTAAATCATATTTTTTTCCTTATATAGGATTTCGCTGTATTTTTCTATAAATGAACTTTATCTTATACTTGATAGAAAAATCAAACAAAACAATGGGGTCACCGTCCAATTACAGGCACATTCTACCTTTGCAAAAAGCATACGAATTTTCTGTTGAACTGATAGGATAAAAGAGGAAATATCGAAATACAAAAAGAACTAAATTACAGAAATCGCTAAAATTTTACAATAGTTTAGTGTAAACATGGTAAATACAGCTTATTTGAAAATAAAAATAAAAAAAAAGGTCACCGATGATTTAAAAAAGATATTTTCTTTTTAATACCAAAAAATGGCAATTTTGCACCAAAGGGAGATAATTTGGAGCTTTTTCAATGATACATACATTTTAAAAGTTATCTGGGGCAAAAACGAATTGATTTATTGAATGATTATTGTACTTTATGATAAAGTAACAAATCATAAAGTAATTAATAAAATTTGTATTAAAAAAAAAAATCTGAAATTTTTTATACCCTCGATCATCCTTAACTGTAAAACAGAAACAAAGAAATATTGTTTATTAGAAATTGTTGCAAAAGCTTTTATTTTGAAACTTTTGTGGGAAAACATTTAAAGAATTGTATTCGTCGTCTATTCTGATCAAAAAGATAATCTGTGTAAAGTGACATGTCGGACTTAGGGTCTTTGCTTCACATTAAAAGTGAAGGACACAAGTTAACTGACATGTCTATAAACATTTTTGTACCTTCAAAATTAAATACCGATATTAGTTCCATCTTCATATATGTTTTTCTTTCATAAAATTACTAGCTCTGACATTTTTGTTGTAGTTTTTATAATTACTTCAATAGATTTGTATATAATTGTTTAAAAGTAAAAAGAAAAAAAAACAAAAATACCATACTCCAAGGAAAATTCAAAACGAAAAGTCCATATTTAAATAACTCAAACACATTAAACGTACTAATAACCACTGTCATATTCCTGACTGTGTACTGGCATTTTTACGTATAAAATGGTTAGTTAAAACTAGTATTATAGCTAGCTAAACATTCAACTTGTATGACAGTCGCATAAATCTCCTTTATATTGACAACGACATGTCAACAAAACAAACAGACTTAAAAGGTAAAAATGTCAAGAGAAAGGGAAAAGGCAGTCAACATTGTGTTATAATCTTAATCATTTTAAAAACATAACAATTATGTCAACAAAGAAAAACACAAAAAAACATACAGACAAAGCACATTAGCAAAAATGAAAGACAAGAATACACCACAAGAAAACATTGACGAAATACCGAGCCACGTCAAATGGATATTAAAAGTAAAATTTAAAGTAGATCACTGTACTACTTTTGTTCTATTCTTTCAAAGCCAAGATTTTGCATGCAATACATTTTTACAGACTCTGAAATTTCCTTTTAATATCGATAATGTATTCATTTAACTCGGTGTTACCGTAAAAGGCTCTATACAATTAGTTATCAAAGGTACCAGGATTATAATTTTATACGCTAGACGGGCGTTCCGTTTACATAAAACTCACCAATGACGCTCAAATCAAAATAGGTATAAAGCCAAACAAGTAGAAAGTTGAAGAGCATTAAAATACCTCTTTCAAATTAATCTAAGTCTTTTTTAGATCAATTTGTATTATATAATTTCTCATGTTGACCTTTAAGTTAATACTCTTTTTCAGTGGTTGAGTGTCCTGGAGGGGAACGATAAGAACTTTACCTCTAAAGGCATCAATATATATAGAATAACCATACATTGTCTCGAAATATCAATGTTATTTGTACAAGGCTTAGAAACAGGTAGAAAGCGAGGCTGTGCCGAGCATTTCTACCTGTTTCGAGCCGAGTACAAATAACAGATTGATATTTTGAGACAATGTATGGTTATTCTTTATATACTGCAACTCTTATAACTGTTCAAAATGAAGTATTTAGGGTAAAAAACGTCATTCTTTTATTGTGAGCGGACAACGTAAAATTGCCGCGAACCTGTATGTTTTATTGACGTCATAAGTAAAACTCTACGGAAACGCATTGTCAACGTCATAAACAAGGTGATATACGGTCAGTGACTGTATATCACAAATAAATATACAGTCAATGCAATTTGACTGCTCAAATAGCACAGCTGCAGTATATATTGTAATGTTAAGCTAACATAATTTCTAAAACGAACTTGTGCAGACCATTACTGTCCGAAAATAACAATAAAGTTGATATAAACATTCCTCTGCAGATAATGATTATGATTAACAAATCTCTATAAGGCCAGAAAGACATTCCATAAAGTATTTTAAAGCAAAATATTCAAATCAAAGGCATATCTCTTTGGCAATTATCCGTGATAAAAATATTTTTGACTCATCTATCAATAACTAAAACCTGGCAACTACTTACAAGTTTTGTTATAAACCATCTGTAACCATTTCATAGGCGGATCCAGGGACCTGCAGGTGCCCGCTCCACCCTTTAATGGGCTAAATTTTGTTGATTATGTAGGCATGACTGTAGATGACGCCCTTTAAAGGCAGTCTGTAGGCCCCTTTATAAAAAGTTTTGAATCCGCCACTGCATTTGCTGGACAGAAATGTATGTGCATTATTGGGTCAAGATAAGATACTTATATAGATTGGACTGTCTGAACTATTGTATTACATTTTGATAAACATCTTTGTTAAATTCTGAAGACAAGATATGAAGGTGAATATAAAGATAATCATCAGAAGGACTGGCAAAATGTAATATACAACGATACTATTTCTGTGTTGTGTATTTTATACTGTTGTATGAATTTTGGTAATTTTTTGCCATGGCGTTATCCGCTCATTGTCGACTTTGGTATCTTTCGCCTATTTTTTTTATACAACACAAAGACAATCCTACATATCGAAATTCACTTACACCTTAAGCAAATAAACACCATACATGGTTAAAATCGCATGTGGGACTTTCACAGTATGAAATTTAAATTTAAAAAGATTTATAAAAAGTCAATACTTTCGGTCGGGCTTTTGTCTCATTAAATTATTATTCACATGTTCTTATTTCATACCCAAATCAAACTGATATTACATCTTGCAAACATATAGAAGTTGGATAGAACAGGCTTACTCACAAAACATGATGGTTTGTAATCATTCAAAATTTTGCAGAGACTACCAAATGTTTACATCAAATTCCTGTAGTTTTAATTTTTTTAATTAAAAGTTTGTGATATTCAACTGTACGAAGAGTGACGAAAGATACCAGAGGTGCAGTCAAACTCATAGATCGACAAAAAACTGACAACACCATGGCTAAACAAAAAAGGACATACAGACACAACATAGAAAATTAATGACTAATCAACATGAACCCCCACCAAAACTTGGGTAATATCAGGTGCTCCGTAAACATGTTTATGACATCTCAACCCTCCCCTATACCTCTAGCCAATGTAGAAAAGTAAACGCATAACAATACGCACATTAAAATTCAGTTCAAGAGAAGTCCGCGTCCGATGTCAAAAGATGTAACAAAAGAAAATAAATAAAATGACAATAATACGTAAATAACACCAAGCCTACTAGCAGTTAACTGACATGCCAGCTCCAGACCTAAATTAAACTGATTGAAAGATAATGACTTCATCATATGAATATCAGGCACAATCCCTCCCGTTAGGGGTTTAGTATCATACTATCATAAAATATATGAGAAGAATATTACCCGTGTCATGCCAACAACTTTTTTTTTTTTTAAATAAATGTGTTTAGTTCCGATGCAAAGACCCTATAATTCAATGACCTGACAACAGTATCGTAACTATATCCCTTCTTAATAAGTCTTAATAAGCCCTTCTTAATTACATACATTGTATCTATTTTGTCCGATAACTAATTTATCTGTAAAGGTAAATACGCCACTTGCAAGTTAGAACAAGATTATGTATAAATACAGGAACTTAAATTTTCCTGTCTTTTTACTTGTTCAATTTGTGAAACAGTAAAACTTACGAAAAAACTATTAAACTCAATTGAAAGGGCAAAACTCATCAGATCAACAAAAATCCCTTAATAACCCTCCCATCAACACGAAGGGTACGAAGTACAGATCTCAAAGAACTTACTGTGACTAAAAGATAATTCGAAGCCGCTAAGAACTTATTAAAACATGTGCCTACAATAAATATAACCTGACTTGGTAAATACTAATTAAATGTAGTAGGTGATATATATCAATAGACCACTTTCGAGTTCATCCGTCACCGGAAAAAACTCGTCAATTATACGCGCCTTTATGACGTCATTTACCAGATAGAGGGAGTCGCCTGTATCCCTGCACTATTTACATTTTGTACGTTCATCAAGTGTCTGCGTGATCATCATTGTGCAGGATAAACTAGAAATAATGGTTGTTCTGTAGGGACTTAATGACAATTTCCTAATGACAGCAATGCTGATTGTCAATTTTGAGAATTCAATTTCCCGAATTATTCTTACAATATAGAATTAAAGTTTTACAACCACTCGCTCAACATTGAAATGGAAGTGACGACGCCCCTAAACGCACAAATGACGTTTCTCTAAAACCAGAGTTTTTGACGGAAATGCATCGAACTCGAAAGTTGTCTATTGCATTTTACAGTTGTTTTCGTAAGTTGTACAGTTACACCACTGTTCAAGTTGAACAAGTTAAATGAAAGGAGAAGTTTGATGTCATCAAACATATGTTACCCGACCACATTATGCATGTTATGATTTTGATCGAGACTAGGATACCTACAATCATGCAGTTACTGTTGTTTTGTTGCTGTTTATCGTGTTTGTTTTACATTTATTGTTTGTTGTTTTATAAACAAAATAAGCGTTAGTTTCTGGATTAAATAAGTTTCCGATGGGCTAAAGCTAATTATGCGATACAGTACTTAAAGCGTTTGAAGAACGTCATGATAGAATAAGAAATATACATTTTAAACATTAGATACATTTTTGGTTCAAAAAGCTCTTTACCTTCATCTCAAAGAAGAAACATATTTAAGTTCCAAACAAATACCACTGACAAACACGGTTTATTTATATAAAACGATATTTAAATACATAGCACAAAAATTTACATAATCATCAAGACAAAGTAAAATTTTAGCAATGGCTGCCCAACATCTGTAAACGCACCAGAAAATCCAATTTAGATTTGATATCTGGTTACAAGTGGTAAATTATTATTGAAAATAAATCTTAACTTATTCCCGCTTTACAGAGTAATAACTTAAATAAGATATGTACAATTGTCATACAATTTTGTTATTGTTTTTCTATCTTATTGCAGGGATATAATATCCCGCGTTTGTATTTCCTATCTTGATTTCCTTGCTCACAAGGAAGCCATTAAACCAAGAGTTCCAAACGGTGAAGTTGAAATCACCCCTTCGTAAATTTTACATACGCCATCACGAGTTGGTTGACCGTTATCTGCTTACCCGTCCGAATCACCTGCAATCACCCCAGAATAGGTAGGGTTCGTGCTGCACAGTCTTTAATTTTTTTGTGTTGTTTATTGTGTAATATTATTTGTTTGTTTTTCTTTTCATTTTTAGCCATGGCGTTGTCAGTTTATTTTGAATTTATGAGTTTGACTGTTCCTCTGGTATCTTTCTCCCCTCTTTTATAAATGTTTAAATCATACCTTTATTTTCTTTTCTACAAAAGAAACGATACAAGGAAATGTTTTTTCAATATACAATGAAATTGGATACACTCTACCAAGGTTAGTAATTGCCCAATTGGTCTACGTTTTACAGAGTGTTATTTTCTGATCAAAACCATTGATTTAAGTCAAAAACGCGAATTTATTTTTCTAATATTTGTTCCTTCAAAAATCGAAATATTTTGTTACATAAAAACTTAAAAATTCGTTATAAGAATTTAAAATTTAAAACTTAAGCATGGTCTGCTAAAATGTTTGAATGCCTTTGCAGATACTTCCCAAAACTAAGTGCCGACTTTTGTCATCAATTTTGCAAAATAGTTTGACCCCTGTGTTCAATAATTTGGTATTTTCTAACTTTCTAATTTGCTTAGATTCTTTTAATCCTATGTATTTGCTTTGTAACTCGATGTTTTCCTATATTTATATTTTATGATTAATTGGAGTTCAAACTTGTGTATCGTTTCTTTTGTTGACTAGTATGTGTGCATTTTCCAAACATTAGTTATCATCTTTAAAATTTGTATATACTACTATTGCCTTTTTCTGTTTAAACAAACAAAATTGATCCTATTTGAACACAAAAACCAACATACATTATGTTGTACTGTCATAACACTGTCCCAGGTTAGGGGAGGGTTGGGATCCCACTAACATGTTTAAACCCGCCAAATTATGTATGTATATGCATGTACCTAGTCAGGAGCCTGTAATTCAGTTTTATCGCTTGTTTATGTGTTTTTTGTACATGAATAAGGCCGTTGGTTTTCTCGTTTGAATTGTTTTACATTGTCATTTCGGGGCCTTTCATAGCTGACTCCGCGGTATGGGCTTTGCTCATTGTTCGAGGCCGTATCGTATTCTATAGTTGTTAATTGCTGTTCCATTTTGGTCTCCTGCATTGGCAATCATGCATCTTTTTTAAATATTTATACAAACCTTTTTTCATCTAGAGTATCAAGAAACTATATCCAGCATTACAGTAAAACGTCATACAATTCTTCTATACTACGTAATTACAATACTCATATATGTTCCTGTCACGTAGTCATGATTTAAAAAAGGGAACCTAACGTATTAAGCACATAATTATTTCCTAAGAATGATAAAAAGAATAGTATAGCCAATAAAGACCAAACTTGGCTTTCATGTGCCCATTAACGAGCACAAGTCATAATTACAAGATATGATAAACCTTGACTTATTGGCATTCATATTCATTTGAAAAAAGCAAACTCAGTAAAAGAAAATCTTTATGTTTGATATTCTATGTTTAATGAAGGAATTACGTGTTCCCTAATTGCTTTCACATCAGTTCTATTTTAGCTTATACATTTTAACACGCAATTTATATTTTTTTTTCGTCGTTGACTTGGCATATTGTTTTCGGTTTTAATAAAATCCAGTTTATGCAACATCATTATCGTAAAAACAGTTCAAGGATGAAAGCTACAAAACCTTTTAATGCAATATAGTCCGTTGTATCTCTAATTAGCTTGGAAATTAATTATTCTTTTATAACAACACAGTCCATTCCAGCGTATTATACTGAACTAATCTCAATTATTATTATCTATATCTGAGATACTTTATTTTCAAACCGTGCTGTCGACTGTAGTAACTTCACTTTATGTCTTGAAAAATTAACAATGCAAAATGTTTTATTAACCTTTCAATTAGATAAGAATGCATTGAAATGATGTTAATATGGGTAAAACCACGGACATACTTACAAATAAAAAATATTTAAAATTTAAAAAAAAATAGAAATTACTCAAATATAAACTACTATAAAATGTATAAACTCACATTAATAGAAACTAAGTGCCTGCTTTATATGGTGTCATTATAATAAAATGTCTATCTTACTTCTACCATATGCTATTCTCTGTTCACTGCTAATGTTTATTAATACATGTTCGATATACTGCATTATATTTATTGAAAAACTGGTCATTATCGTGATATATGCACTGTACAAAGGACAGTGGTATTGACTACGACAGCGATAATGATTTAGCCGTATACGGGCAGTCCATGTATCACAATAATGACCAGTTATTCGATAACTGTGATGTTTATTTCATTTATAAACCATGTTTTTCTTAAATTTCTCATACATCTATACATTTAAATTGTTCAAAAACAAGCTCGAGTTATTAAACAGTAAGATGATTGACTTGCATGATGTTATCTATTTAAAATTTGAATACTGCATGATGTTAACTATTTGAGTATTGTATATTTCATCATTATTTTTTCACACAAACACATCCTACGTGGACTACAAAAAGAAAGTTTTCATTTTTAATTTGTTGTGTTTAGAATATACATACATATATATGATAATTAACATTAAGCTTGTTTTGTTCATAATAAATATAAAACATTGCGATCTTCGTTTATATATTATGATATCAGTCTTTAACATTAATTTTTTAGCACACATTAATCTATCATCGATGACTATTCTGATATTCTGCCAGCTATATAATATAAATGTGCGTGGTTTAGGTGTGTAGTTCATGCTATTTTTGTCTATTTGAATTTGATCAAAATCTAAATTTTAATGGAAAGGATGCAACCGGGAATACAAACCATTAGTGAATTTATTTCGATACAAAATTTACAGCTTGTGGAAACCAACTCAGGTTTTCAGTAGAAAATTAATTAAGATTAAGATCAGAGATTGTAAAAGAGCTATTTTCCCAGATTTCAACCTTTCTCGCATAGTCATGTTTTATGGCTACCTGTCAGTGTTACAAGTTCCAAGGGGGGAATAGGAAGGATTTAGTATAGGATATTGTTTATCCCCATAACAATTAGTCTAATAACAGAGTATAATGAAGGAAAGGCGATTTTTATCGTTCATTACTAAAGTACGCAGTCAGGAAAATGACTTGTCAATTAATGCATTTAATAATGCAGCTTTTTGTGAACGATAAAAGATCATTTGGTGATGGGTTTTTTTTTCTATTACTTTTGAGATTTATGAACTTCAAAGTTACCTATTGTTAGTTTAGCGTTACTTTTTCATACTTTATATTTGTATAAACGAATTAACATTTCTTTGAAGACAGCACGTCTTTTCATGAACGGAGACGTGTGAACTTTGGTGCGATATATATATTTACAATGAACATGATCAGTGCGCGAATAACAAAAAACAAAATTGCCTATTACAGAAATGCGATGAAACTGAAAAAAATCTTCCTGTATTAAATGTTCGTCTTTTGGCTTGTAAACGTGTTTTTGTTGTCCTTTATCTCGAACTCATCGAGTAAGGCAGATTTTTTTCAAAACTGATTGGCTTTCTTTTGATGTTTCTCTTGTTTAAAAACTGAATAGAAAAGGACTGATATATATATATAAAAAAAAAAAAAAAAAAGACTTAAGTCCGTTTGTCGCATAACACGGACTTAGTTAGTTTTTGATATATATGTTTTTGAAGTGTTTTATTTATCTTAATGTTAACGCTCTAATGGTAATTTGTATTGACGCTAGATGTTTGTTATCCTGTTTTCTAATCATTCAAGACTTGTTTTGGTGAACATTTATATTTAGACATAGGCAATGTTCATCTGTTTTTATGTACACAAGTTGAATCGTCCTGAATTAATTGGTTGATGTCTAGATTGACACGAAAGATGTATATTTAGTTATTTCAATCCATAATCTGATAATTCAAAAGATATAAATGTAGAAATCAATATCTTAATTATATGTAAAAGCTTGCAAATGTGTGCAAATATAATTGATATTCAACACTGCTTTTATAAAAAATATATTAATTGGATAGTGTAAACTTCCCAAAAGACGTGTATGGATGGTTCTACTGTGCAATGGAAGAATGTGTATGTTGTAAGGAGAATGGTGTAATGGTGTTTGAAAAGTTCGGTTATCGAAGTTTAAAACTATGCAAAATATTAGAATTGAGAATGGAAATTTGGAATGTGTCAAAGAGACAACAACCCGACCGTAGAAAAAAACAACAGCAGAAGGGTCACCAACAGGTCTTCAATGTAGCGAGAAATTCCCGCACCCGGAGGCGTCCTTCAGCTGGCCCCTAAACAAATATATACTAGTTCAGTGATAATGAACGCCATACCAATTTCCAAATTGTACACAAGAAACTAAAATTAATATAATACAAGACTAACAAAGGCCAGAGGCTCCTAACTTGGAACAGGCGCAAAAATGCGGCGGGGTTAAACATGTTTGTGAGAACTGATTTTTAATTGTATACATTAATTTACAATATAGTGATCAAAATTCGTTTTTTAAGGTGGTACCAAACATTTTGACTAAAATTGACTTGACTCTTATAATTTAACTTAACCCTTTGACAAAATGTAAAAAATTCAAACAATTTGAACTAATCACTTTCTTTAAAAAAAATCATTGAATACATAGCCGTTAAACTGAATTTACAATGTGTAAGGTGCAAATATGTTATGTGTATAATGTAATTGCACTGTGTGTATGGTGTTTTGGTGAATGGTTAAATCACAAAAATACTGAACTCCGAGGAAAATTCAAAAGGCAAAGTCTCCAATCAAATGGCAAAATCAAAAGCTCAAACACATCAAACGAATGAATAACAACTGTCATATGCCTGACTTGGTGCAGGCATTTTCTGATGTAGAAAATGGTGGATTGAACCTAGTTTTATAGCTAACTAAACCTCTTATTTGTATGACAGTCGCATCAAATTCCATTATATTATCAACGATAAAAATGTCAAAAATAGAGGTACAGCAGTCTACATTGTGTTATAATCTTAATCATTATAAATCCTCATGTTGCTTATAGTATACGATTTTATTTATCTATATTAAATCCACCCATAAAGGATTGAAGGTTTAAAGTGCTGGTGTAAAATTGCGCGTTTGAAATAGTAATAAATAAAATAATTTGATAAAATAAGTATGACGGGATACATACATAAAATTGAGAAGGGAAATGGGGAATGTGTCAAAGAGACAACAACCCGACCAAATGAAAAACAACAGCAAAGGGTCACCAACAGGTCTTCAATGTAGCGAGAAATTCCCGCACCCGGAGGCGTCCTTCAGCTGTCCCCTAAACAAATATATACTAGTCCAGTGATAATGAACGCCATACTAATTTCCAAATTGTACACAAGAAACTAAAATTAAAATAATACAAGACTAACAAAGGCCAGAGGCTCCTGACTTGGGACAGACGCAAAAATGCGGCGGGGTTAAACATGTTTGTGAGATCTCAACCCTCCCCCTATACCTCTAACCATGTAGAAAAGTAAACGCATAACAATACGCACATTAAAATTCAGTACAAGAGAAGTCCGAGTCTGATGTCAGAAGATGTAACCGAAGCAAATATAACAAAATGACAATAATACATAAATAACAACAGACTACTAGCAGTTAACTGACATGCCAGCTCCAGACTTCAATTAAACTGACTGAAAGATTATGATTTCATCATATGAACATCAGGCACAATCCTTCCCGTTAGGGGTTTAGTATCATACCATCATAACATATATGAGAAGAACATAACCCGTGTCATGCCAACAACTGTTTTTAGAATAAATGTGTTTAGTTCCGATGCAAAGACCTTATCAGTGACTCAATATTAACGCCAAAATATGCAATCTTTAATGACTTGACAACAGTATTGTAATTATATCCCTTCTTAATAAGTCTATTCAAAGGTTTTGTAAGTTTCTGGGGTGAATACTGACACCTTTGTGCTTTATAAAGAATATTTCCATAAAAAATTGGATGTCAAATACCTGAACGTGTTAGAAGTCTGCATGTTGAGCTATATTTACGAATGATGTCTTTATACCGATGATAAAATTTAGTAAATGTTTTGACTAGTTTGTGATATCGAAAACCCTGGTGTAATAATTTTTCAGTAATACATAAATTTCTCTCGTTAAAATCTAAACCATTGTTACATACACGAGCGAATCGTACAAGTTGAGATATATAAACACCGTTTGTACATGTATGTACATGTATGTACATGTATGTACATACAGAGTCGCGTAAAATAGATATATAACAAAAAACAGACTTTATAGTTAAGAGTAATACTAATTAATAACATAAATGTGTGATTCAAAGTATGACGGGATACATAAGTACAGAGTCACGTCAAATGTATATAACAAAAAACAGAATTGCAGTGAGTTGCTTATAGGTGTTACCGTAAAACTTTACCAATAGCTCAACCTGTTTTTAAAATTGACAACACAATAGGGACATTTAAATTGACCAGTTGGTATTGTTAGATTTAAATCTACCTTGATGCTACCTGTAAAAAATTTTATTCACCTAACCCAAAGTTTCAGCATGCTTTTTTCCTGAACTTTTTCTTACCTAGAATTATTCTATTAAAAAATTGATAGGGAAGAACATAGTTTTGGTTTTCATTGTTTTAAATCCCTGATATATATAATTTATCTCTTTTTTACCTAAAATTCTAAATCAATAAAAGATTAAATTAAATATGTATTACTATGTTTGAAAATTAAACTGTTTTTACACACTAAATGCTTCTTTAAAATTCTAACCCTTATATATAGTATTGTCCAGCTGCCAGTGAAACAAGAAATAGCTGTTCAGGTGTTTACAGTTTAAATTTTCAGATGGATATGTTGTTCATTTCTTCACATGTCCCTTCAAGATTCTCATTTTGGATTATTATTTGCAATGTTAGAAATCTTTTGGTGTCATTGTGCATACAATATTGGATTTATTTTTATGTGAATTCACTTCTTAGATTTTTTATAGCAATTTTGCTTCTTAAAATGTGATGTGTTTTTTTCAAGATTTTATTGTCATGAAGGACATCAAGGAGGAAATAATTCATTCAAACTGTTTTGTGGGGCTTACATATGATGTTGTACATGTAAAATTCGAAAATAAGTTTGGAGTATACCTTGCTGTGTTTTTTCTTTGAAATCTATTATAATATTAGTGGGACTTTTGTGCATAAAATACTGTGTTTGCTCAAGGAAATTCAAATTTTCATACGATGGGATTTAGTTATGTTAAAGATTAAAAAATTTCAAAACTGGAATTCAAGTAGGAAATATAGTGTGAGTTCATCCAACATGTTTCTGTGGCTTTAAATGTGATTTTAAAAACATTCATTATTAATTTGGGATCTATTACAA
Organism: Mytilus galloprovincialis; assembly: GCA_037788925.1. Taxonomy (NCBI): domain Eukaryota; kingdom Metazoa; phylum Mollusca; class Bivalvia; order Mytilida; family Mytilidae; genus Mytilus; species Mytilus galloprovincialis. The sequence goes on along the minus strand of CM075342.1, from coordinate 71,986,476 downwards.
ATTTAAGATGATTTACCATTTAAATGGGATCTTCGAAATGAAATAAAATGTTGAATTAATGCAGTGGATATAGTCTAATCTAGTGATAAAGTGAAAAATGAAAGTAAAATATTCTAAAATATTCCTAACGTGGGGAAATGTTTTAAGTGAATGTGAGATTGGAAATAGTCATTATAAAATTCTGGATCAAATATTGTTTGATTTGGAAATTTATAATAGGAAATGAAATAAAATGTTTTCTGTGGATATAGAAAAATCAAGTGATACATGTAGTAAAAATATAAATAAAATATTACAAAATATTTGTAAAGTGAGGATAACTATTTGTAATATAGTAATGGAAATGATAAAAAAAAATTTACAAGATTCTTTTTTTTATCTTTTATTTGTTTTTCAATAGTCAGGATTTTACAATACCCCTACAATCACCACCTGACTATGGTTTTTGGGGTAAATATTGAAGTTATATACAAAACTATCTTTTTTTTTTTTAAATTTATCTTCATAATACAAGAATATAGTTATTAAAGAAAAAAAAAGAATATAGCTGCTCACACTCACACTTTCTCTCACTACTTACACACAGTCGCAGCAATCTTACCATTTAGTATGCATGCATGTCTATATATAAAGTAAAAATTCAAAATACCACTGCTCACTATAGTATAATTTAAAGTATAAATGATAATATAAATCATGAAAAAATTGTATGTAGTGGGGACCAGAATCTTTCATAAGATGCTGCCCTATTATTTTTGTTTGCAATATAAAATTCATTTGATTGGTATTGTTTTATTCTGAATTTTAGTCCTATAAAACTAGGAGCTATATTTCTTAACTTACATCTAAAGATGTAGTTTTTAGCTATAATTATTAACAAATTTATAAACAAACTCTTAGTAATAAATCCCAATAAAATTTCTGTCTTACTAATGCTGAAATGCTCATCAAATAATTTAATTTTCTGTAAAAATGACAACCAAAAATTGTATGTAACATTACAATCATAAAATAAATGTTCTATTGTTTCCTCTTCCTCATTACAGAAGGTACATAGACTTGTTTCCTTTTGCTTAATTCTATATAAAAATGTATTAGTAGGTATAATTCTATGTAATATTTTATATTGAAAATTCTTTAAATATGTATCCCTACAACATCTTTTCAAAAGAGAAAAATACTTAGACCATTCTGAGATTTCAGAATTTGTTACATCCTCCCATTTTAAAAATTTCTCGTATGGGAGTATGCATATTTTATCTACAAGATCTCTGTATACAAATTTTAACTTCTTATTTTCCAAGATCCTTTTAGAAAATGCATCAAATGGAACAAAATTTTCTAAGTTCAAATCACAATAATCTTTGATATATTTTGGAATGTTAGATAATAAACTATAGTATCTCAAAAAATTTTCCAAATTAAGTTTTTGTCTTACTTGTTGGAATGTTAGTAGTGATTTACTTTGACTATCTACAATGTCCCTTATAAACTGTATACCATATAACTTCCATTTCATATAAACAGGGTATTCAGATATTGGTATAAAGTTTAAATTATCCAATGACAAAATTTCTGGAACACATAACTTTGTATAAGGCTTTGCCATGTGTAGACATTCAAATATGTCTTTCCAAAATGGATTTTTTAAGCGATTAGAAATTTCTTTAATCGTATCCTTTTGTAATGTAAAGACTCTGTCACCACCTAACTGTTTTAGTTCTGCTAGTAATTAATTCTGCCAAGAACCATCTGAATTTGATAAAAATCTCTTTACCCAAGATAATTTAAGATATGTACAGAAAGACTGCAAATGCACCATATTTAATCCTCCCTGTGAAAAATCTGCAATAAGAGTACTACGCTCTACTCTATCAGTCTTACCATTCCAAATGAAATTAAAAAACATAGCACTCAGCTCATTTAATTGTGAGTGAGGTAAATTTGGCAGGGCAGTCAACAAATGAATCAGTCTCGGCAATGCCAGAGTCTTAATTACAGTAATTTTACATAGTAATGTTAATTTTCTATGTTGCCAGCTTTTTAGTATAGCTGAAACCTCTTTGATCTTTTTTCTAAAATTAATATCAAGAATACTTTTTAAATCAAGCGAAAAAATCTATTCCTAAAAGTCTAAAGTTTGTGTGTGACCACATAAGATTGTAATTTGGACACAATATTTGATCAGAATATTTTTTGTTACCAATCCAAACAGCTCTTGTCTTTGATTTGTTCATTTTCAATCCAGATAACATATAAAAAGAATCAAAACAATTGAGGCTTTCTTGTAGTGATGTCTCACTACCATCTAAAGTTAGAAAAGTATCATCTGCATACTGACTTAAAAGTGTTTGTTTTTCATTAATGAGGATACCGTGAATTTTGGGGTTTGACTTAAGTTTCAACGATAATAACTCTACACCAATAACAAACAAATAAGGGGAGAGCGGGTCACCTTGTCTGCAACCTCTGTCAAGATTGAAAAAATTTGACAAATTGCCATTGTTGATTACACAACTTTTAGCACTTTGTAGAGAGTCTCGAACCATCTGCACATCGAAGGACCAAAATTAAAACTTTTTAATGCTTTTTGTAAAAATACCCAGTCAACAGAGTCAAATGCCTTTTCAAAATCAACTAATAAAAGTAAGGCGCTCATGTTGTGATATTCAAGATAATGCATCAAATCATACAATAATCTAGTATTCTCCCCAATGAATCTCCCCTTGATAAATCCCTTTTGAGTGTCACTAATAATAAATGGTAATACAGACTTAACTCTGTTTGCTATAGCTGCAGAAGCTATCTTAATGTCTGTATTTAATAGGCTGTTAGGTCGCCAATTACCAATATATATACAAGATTCTGAATTATGTATAGATTCTGCACCTGTTAAATTAGGATGTATATCATGGGAAGTTAATCAGAATTTATACTATGGATTTAGAAAAAAATCTAGTGAAGTAGTGAAAAATGAATAAAATTGGGAATTATTTAAAAACTTTTGAATTCTGGATGAGATGTCAAATATCAGTGTAAAAAATAAATGAAATTGTTTATTCAAATATGATTTTGATGTTTCATAAAGTGAGTGAAATATTACGACTGGATTATTTAGGGTATTAAACACTGCTAGAAGTGGCTATGCAAACATTAAGATGAAATGTAGTGCATTTTAGGCCATGCAATTTTAAATAAACTGCAAGAAAATAACATATATGATATAGTCATTCTTGTTTGGCTTGGTAACTCCTAATATTTTGAATGACAGTAAAATAAAAATCGCTCAATAGAATAATCCTAGGTAAGAAAAAGTTCAGGAAAAAAGCATGCTGAAACTTTGGATTAGGTGAATAAAATTTTTTACAGGTAGCATCAAGGTAGATTTAAATCTAACAATACCAACTGCTCAATTTAAATGTCCCTATTGTATTGTCAATTTTAAAAACAGGTTGAGCTACAGGTAAAGTTTTACAGTAACACCTATAAGCAACTCACTGTAACAGTAAAAGAAAAATTAATAAATAAAATAATTTTGTCTTTCAAAGTATGACACGATACATAAGTATATAGTCACGTCATAAAATAATTTTGTCACTCAAAGTATAATAAAATACATAAGCACAGAGTCACGCCAAATGGATATGTCAAAACACAGACTTAACAGTAAAAGTAATGTTAATAAAGACAAATAAAAGAATAATATAACACGTTATTAAGATGATAAACAACGTCAGTACGCAAAATCTATACTTCATGACCATCGTGTATTATTTGTGAAGTTATAACATATTTTTGGGGGAGTAATGTTATTTTTATTGATCATCGGGAGTATGATAGAGCTAGATTTCATACCTTACGATTTTCATCACTGTGCAATCTCTAATCTCTAGACTTCAATCTACTTAAAGTCATTGGTTAAATACATAATACAGCAAACAATATTTGTTAATACTTGATGATCGTCAGCAACATCATTAGGAATCACATTTTCAATCAGTAGTCATTAAATTTGGCTTTGAGTGTTTCTAATGAAGGCAAATCCAGAATGTGATGCATACCTTTTTTGAAAAAGTTATCTAGTTCGATGTGGTGAAATTGAAATTCCAACTATCCAACTACTGTACCCAAAATCTAATCCTCCTTTCCACAAGTTTTGATCTACCGAATTAGACTTATCAAAAGGTTTGTGCACGAAGCGTAACCGTTGTCTATTGTTTCCCGTAATTTCACGGTGTTTCAACGACGTCATAACGGCCGTCTGGAAAGGGCGGTTTCTTTCCTAAAAGGAAAGGGTACGGAGGGAATCGGCAAAAAACTCATATGATACAGTATAGTAACAGAACTAGAACTCAAAACTTAAAAGATATCTTTGTCCTCTTGGTCTATTATAAATGAACTGCAATTATCTTGATCATTACTAGACCATACTAACTTAAGTTTCCGTTTTATGAAAAAACCTTCATTACAAAAATGTTACTGCAGTTCATGTCGTTTCCACCCAGTGCTGTCTCAAAGCTGAAATTTCGTTCTTTCTTTTTATAATGGCCTTTTGCTCTGCTTTTTATGCATTTTTTTTTAATATATCTGCCATTAAATGCTAGTGCTTATATTTATTTATTTATTGTTTTTATGCTTTTAGTCTGTTATATTTTTTGATCCCAAGTGATTTGCTGATTCCCCCGTTTCAATGCACATAGAGGCACTTGCCACATGAACTTTGACTCTGGAGGCTCACAAATCAAATAGAGTTGCTTTCATTATATTGCATGTTTTTTTAGTTTTATTTGGTAGTATTTGCATGATGCTGCATGTTTTTTTATGTGATAGTCGGTTAAAGAGCTCACCAGAGCTCATGTTTTCTCTGTTATTATGTATATATATGCCGACTCTAAATAAGATTTACTTACTTACTTACTTACTTAGAAAACAACGAGAGCAAATGCGCAATGATTTATTAGAATGCAACACAAACTTTTCCGAGATTTTGTCATTCAGGATAGAAAACTCAAAGTCTGGTTTTACTTGAGAAAGATGAAGAAAAAAATGGTTTCTTGAGAAAAAATAAGATACGGCGTAAACTAACTTTGCGTTGAAGTGCTAATATATACAGTAGCTCTTTAAATGAATACGACCTTTAACCGGTAAACAATGTAAAACAAGAGATGACACAGTATTCAGATTTGTGCGTTTTTCGATTTACGAATAAGTCAATAAGATAAAAATGTAATTGAGGCAAAAAAAAAAAAGATACATGAAATAACGAATTAACATAAGTTTACAAATACATACCTAGGAACATTTAATAAACAATTTGAAATTATTAATACATTTTTTACATATTATTGTAATTTATGTTTATGTTCCCGATATGGAGTTCTTCTAAAATAAAAAAAATCACTTGAATGGGTATTTCTGGTGTATATACATGTATCACACGTGTTATTTACATGTACAATATACGGAAATGACACGGCTGGGTATTGTAAAGTTACTGAATAAAGATTACTGTCAGGTGTATATCCGCAGGGCGAAGAGTTTACTGGTTTGTCAAAACGGTTAGGTGTAATTTGTCATATTGTAAAGGTTTTAATCGCGCTCATCTCTTTTTTATAATATGAATTGCGCCAATAAATGGAACTTGACACATTCCCCATTGCCATTCTCAATATTATTAATTGTGTCATATTAAACTCGAAAAGATTAACCTATTTACACGTACATGTAACATTAGAATACTGACTTCAACTGTTAAATAACTTTATAATTACTAAAATTACTGAAATTTAAAATAATGTACTTCTCCTTCCGTATGCCATGTTTTTTTGTGTCAATTCTATCTTTCCATCAGGTCCCTAGTGCACTATTTTGTTCTAAGTGCACTAAGGAGGCCCTTTCAGTTTACGGTATCTGTACCTGTAAATACAGGAAAAGGACCTCCTCAGTGCACTAAGAAGAAACATTTGAAAACAAGTCTATAATATTTGCGCAATTAAAAATGATTGTTTCATTGGCGCAAATGAATTTTTGCAGTTTTTACAATAAAGTGATGCAAAAAAAGGAATTGGCGTAATTAACTTGTGGCGCAAATTAATTCTTTTTTAGCGAAACTGGATATCGGCCTTCAAAACATTGTGTGTACACAAACAAAACAGTATTCATCTTTTACGCAGTCTAGCCGGAGAATAAAAGTTTTTGCAATTTGTGTACTATTTTAATTTTAGAATTTAATGAACAAGTAAGAAGATCGTTAGAAACCTTAAGTGAACCGGAAAATGAGCTATACACGATGAAAGGGAAAAATTTGGTGCGTCGATAAAAAAAAATTCATGGATGCATGTGATAATTGTAAAATGTCAAGTCTTTAAATAACATCCATTTGTAGAACTGATTATTTCGATCCTTCAAATATGTGTAGAATAATAATAAAGAATTATATTATTTAGTCTCTTTCATATAAATACTGTAGATTTGTATTTGATCAGCGATTGCAAACATAACGTCCAGTGAGAAATATTTCATGTATTCGTACAAAGAACAAATCAACTTCTTTTAGAATACAATTACAATTGATTGGTTATTTAGGTAAATGATTTGCGATAGAATAAGTGGAACTTGGCCAGAACCTTGCCTCTAAAATAAAGAAATATAAAAAGGGTAGAGTTATTTTTTAATTCTGTATTTTACTCATAATGGACTTAAGCACTTTTTATTAGTGTTGTCAACGATTAACCGGTTAACCGGTTAACCGGTCGAACGACCGAATACCGAATACCAAAAACGCTAACCGGTTAACCGGACTTTTTTAAATTTTGATAGATTTGATATAAATTTGTATTGAAATCAATAAATAGTTATGTTTTATTTTAAAAATGTCGTCGTGGTAATTAATTTGACAGATCAATTGTCCAGTATATTGATTGCTATTGTTAATCCGAAAAACATAAAATTAATTAGAGCTCGGGCAGGATCTTAAAGAAACATAATTAGTATTACATGTTTTTTTAACAGTAACTTTAAATCAGTGATGCGATTAAATTTTACTAATTACTTCATTATTTCGTTTTTGATCTAATATTGTGTAAACCTACATCTAAATATGCAACCTCCGTTGTGCTAGGCTAGTCTTATTTTAAACGAAATGCTAACTCAAAAATTAAGAAATGCAAATCAATGTGAATGTACTCAATGTAAACATGATAGTACGAGTAACATACTTAAAGAAACAAGCAAACAAAGTAAATAAACATGTCGTACGGTCACCTATAGTTGTTCATTTCTGTGTCATTTTGGTGTCTTGTGGAGAATTGCCAGTCTCATTGGCAATCATACCACATCTTCTTTTTTTGAATGATTAATCATTTCAAATTGAAACGCTCCACATTATTTTCGGAGACAACAAGAGAAAAGGAAAGAATAATCGGTTTCAGACATATTCAATTCTACGAGATCAAGAAGTTTTTTTTTATTTTTCAATCTGAAGTTGGTACAACCGCTATATAGTTGATACGGTGTATTCGATTATTAAAAGTCAAACTTCGCCAGGAATCCTCACAGACAAGCCTGATAATGCCAAAGGACAAACTTTAATTCCATAAGCGTAAAGGAGTAGGTCCGGTAAGGCCCCTTTTTGGTCCAAAAATATAACAATTTTACAAAATTGTTTAAATGTAAACTTTTAGTTATTTATTGGACAGTTGAATGCTTCTGCTACATAAATGTGGGCTGTTTTTGACAATACAATGCACATATATCGGGTTGTAGCACCATTAAGTCATGCTAAATTACTAAAATCTTCAAAATTCTATCATTTTAGTTAAATTTTAGACGGTTTCCGTGTAAAACGAAAGTGGCCGCATTCGTGTTCATCCTTAATATTGCAACGTAAGTTGTATTTTATGATAGTACATAACATATATAAAGGTTGTGGATGAACACGGATGCGGCCACTTTCATTTTTGACAAAAACAATCTGAAAAGTGACTTTTTTTGGCATATTTGAGAGATTTTTCATATTTGAGCTTCAATCGGATCGGTTTTAATGACTAAATCACTTAAAATCTTTCACATAAACTAATTGAATCAAGTGAAATAGACATATAATAAGTGTTTAAAAAGTGGTCAAAATCTTTCTTCAGATGAATATGAAATTTTATTGTTAATATGTATACACTGTATTTAAAAGAATGTGTATGTGATATATATAATTAACACTTTAATACTTTAGTATACTTTACTGAACTTTTCCCTGGAAATTCAGTAACTAATTACAGGGATACTCGGGCTAACGCTGTAATCCGAGTAAATTGTTAAAGCAGCAGATATATAATAAAAGATATTTACATTGAAAAAAAAAAAAAAAAAAAAAAAAAAAAGATTAGTAAACTAATGGCGTACCGGACCTACTCCTTTATGACTTGGATGAAAGGTTGTCAAATTGACACTCATACCTCATCTTATCTATGTGTAGGGTACTATTGATAAAGCTTTCAAACACAAACTTAAACTACCGGTTAACCGGTTAATCGGTCGAACGATTATCCGAGTAACCGGTTAGGAAAAAGTGTACGATTTGACAACACTACTTTTTACAGTAAAAAAAAACAGTTTTAACACCGACAGCAGGAATCACAAGCGACGCTGGTTCCATCGATATCTTCAACGAATTTTTATATACCCCTGGCAGTTTTCGGTTTATATCAGACTCTCACATTGAGGAGAACAAATACCATGGATGTGTTGTCTTTTTTTTAATACATTTAGATATGAAACATGTACTTCATATAAAGCCTCATTTATAGAACATTCTTTATAATTTATTGTGTCAAGGAAATATTTGGATCAGAGAAATGTTTGGCAGAGGAGAGAGAGAGACATAAAGAGCCTGGCTTATATCGCGGTATTTGGTCTCATGTTATTCATGTCAAAGTGTGATTGGAGGAAACGTTTCCCATTCGTTTTATATATATTCCATAATGATATTAGTTAGAGATTTAATCCAATCCAAACTAATAATTGTTTATTTTATCCCGCATCTTTTTATATTAAATCACTTTAACTCATAACTATAATAATTGAAATAACTTTCTGAAATAAAACCCTAACATACGTGCATATCAGACGCTTAACAAAACGATATACCATACGATTGGTGAAACGCTAAACGATATCACACACCATACGATAAACGAAACGCTAAACCGTACCATAAACCATACGACAAATAAAACGATTAACGATACCATGAACCATACGTTATACAAAACCATCAACGGTGACATTTACCATACGATGAACGAACGATGAACAAACGCTGACCGAACGTTGTACGGACGCTATACGAATGATGTACGAACGATGACCGAACTCTATACGAACGATTACCGAACGCTGTACGTACGATTCCCGAACGAAATAAGTGTTAACTTTTACGTTACAGGGACTGTACATACAGAGTCACGTAAAATAGATATAACAAAAAAACAGACTTTATAGTTAAGAGTAATACTAATTAATAAAATAAATGTGTGATTCAAAGTATGACGGGATACAAAAGTACAGAGTCACGTCAAATGTATATAACAAAAAACAGAATTAACAGTAAAAGAAAAATTAATAAATAAAATAATTTTGTCATTCAAAGTATGACACGATACATAAGTACATAGTCACGTCATAAAATAATTTTGTCGCTCAAAGTATAATAAAATACATAAACACAGAGTCACGCCAAATGGATATGTCAAAACACAGACTTAACAGTAAAAATAATGTTAATAAAGACAAATAAAAGAATAATATAACACGTTATTAAGATGATAAACAACGTCACTACGCAAAATCTATACTTCATGACCATCGTGTATTATTTGTGAAGTTATAACATATTTTTGGGGGAGTAATGTTATTTTTATTGATCATCGGGAGTATGATAGAGCTAGATTTCATACCTTACGATTTTCATCACTGTGCAATCTCTAATCTCTAGACTTCAATCTACTTAAAGTCATTGGTTAAATACATAATACAGCAAACAATATTTGTTAATACTTGATGATCGTCAGCAACATCATTAGGAATCACATTTTCAATCAGTAGTCATTTAACTTGGCTTTGAGTGTTTCTAATGAAGGCAAATCCAGAATGTGATGCATACCTTTTTTGAAAAAGTTATCTAGTTCGATGTGGTGAAATTGAAATAATCTTTTCGCTAATTTTACGGATACCATCGGGAGTTGTTTAGCCCTTATGTGTTTATGTTGCATAGATGAAAAATATGTTCCAACTACTGTACCCAAAATCTAATCCTCCTTTCCACAAGTTTTGATCTACGGAATTAGACTTATCAAAAGGTTTGTGCACGAAGGGTTCCTCAAATGAAGAAGGATCTGTTTTCCTTTTCGGGGCACCTGACATCATCCCCGGTTTCTGGTGTGGTTCATATCTGTCAGTCTTTAGTTTATATGATGTGTGTTGTGAACTGTTGTTTGTCTTTATGTCTTCTTTTCTTTTGCCATGGCGATGCTAGTTTATTTCAAATAAATGAGTGTGAATGTCCTTTTGGTATCTCGTTCTTTTCTTACAAAGAGGACAAACAAGAAACAATTTTTGTCTATCAATAAAAAAAGTATTAATGAACAATAGTTTTACAAAAATGTCTGGTCATACACCAAAGATACTTTTCACCTTTAAAATCAGGCATAAGAGCAGAAAGGACCCGTAGTTATAACAAAAAAATAAATTGTTTCAAATTCAATATTAAAATTTCTAAAAAGAATTACATTCTGTATCCTTCCTGAAGAAGGTTTCGTTTAATTCTACTTATTAAACCTTTTTGTTATAAAGACATCGTTCTTTTATATCTGACTTTCTTACGAAATAGATCACAAAGTATATCTTGGTGTTATGATATCGCACGAAATGTATGATATGAAATTTTTTTTCAAGTGCCAATCGGAAATAACCTATAGCTATATATCAAGAAAATAAGATTTTACTGCTCCATTAACTTCGTATGTTACAACTGGTGTGGCAATCATTCTTATTATTGATATCCAACAAATTCACTTGTCTTTGATTAAATGGAGTATGGATACGTGTAATTATTAAAATATATAGCCGAATGATGAAATGTTGAATTGTTCTAATATTTGTTGCTTGACTGGGGACTTAATGATGTAAAAACTGGGAAAAAAAGTTAATCGTATAGGTCATAATACAGACTTAAATATTAAAAACGCTGTCTTATTCAAACATTCGACGTATTCGACTAAAAAACATAAAATAATCCAAAGATTTAAAACAAATATGTCACAACATGCATTAGATAAATGAATGTTTTTTTATAAATTGACATCAAATACCTTTTATTTAATAAAAAAAAAAGCAAATTCAAATTGGGTTTTAAGCTAAGTTTGCATTTAAAAGACAAAAAGGTTTTAATTCCCGATCAATATAAAAAATTTAAAAGCATTGATATAATGAACGTTTTACTTTCGCAATGTTGCTTATTAAACTATCAACAGTTTCCGGAAAACACACTGACGTTGTCAAATCTGTTGCGTGAATCTATCAGTAGGGAAAACGGTACTATTACATTTTCTCAGCATTATGTTGACCTTTTGTGTACCCAAGACAGGTGATGGAAGTCGACCTAGGAGCGCTGTAGTTGAATGTAAGGATACACTATATTTTTTCATTTATCTATGATTAATTGCAGTGTGTATATTTACTATATAAATTTTGAAACCCATTGAAATATTTTCTAGAGAATTATTCGAAAAGACTTCGAAACTTTTTTTGTAAAATGACGGTGGGCATGGATAACATGAACAAGTTCCATTTATAAAACAGCATAATAAAGTACTAACACCACACATAACTGTTTTATACAAGTTTTAATTATAAAAAGTGGTATATTTAGAAAATGTTAGTATTGTCGCCTATGGCAGAATAAATAGTACCGTTTTCCCTATCAGTATGTAGTGTATTATAGTTATATCAATTGAGAATGACGACTTTGATACAAAACATGACATCCTTATCATTTTCAAAATTATATTGCTGAATTGATACCTCGTAAAATAATTATTGCACTTGCAAGCTCGTACTTTATTACAATAGACACTTGAAAGCATTCATCAATATTGGTGTAATGAACATAAAAAGGAGAGGTGGTGTGGAAACCAATGAGGTTACTATCCATAAACACGAAAGTACAAAGAAGTTAACATTAGTGTTCGGCTATTAATAGAAAAAAATTAAGGCGATATTAGTTTACTGATGTTCGATTCTCGCAAAAACCCAAACTGTATTGTAAGTTATAGCCATGGGTTAAGAAAATGAAAAACAATTCAAATAAGAAAATCAATGACCTGATTTATACATCCAAATCGATAAACGATTATTTCGTCGAATAAACTGTTTTTGATAAAATTAGGCCATTAATTTTTCAATTGAATAGTTTCATATTTTTAATTCGGGGCCTTTTATAGCCGACTACTGTGGATTCATATTTTTTCGTTGAATACCAATTTTCGTGGATTTCGTGGTTTCAGGTAAATCACGAATTTAAATGTTAAACTAATTACAAATTTTCAATAGGCTTGTGTGCAGACTTTGGTAGAACCACGAAGTGAAATATCCATGAAATTATAAGTTTTAAACAATCAACGAAAATTGGTACCCACGAAAATAAATAAATCCATAGTATACGGTATAAGTTTTTCTTAGTGTTGAAGGCCGTATGGTTCCTTATAATTTCTTGCATCAACGTGTTGTAGTTTGTTATTCTTACGTCTTTGTTATATCAATTTATAATATCTAATTTCTAATGTAGGCCTTTAAGTTAATAATTGTTATTAGAGGGAAAGTGCCCTGAAGAAGAACGATAAGAACGTTACTTCTAAAGACGTCAATAAACTCATCATAGATACCAGGACTAAATTCAGTATACACTCCAGACGCGCGTTTTGTCTACAAAAGTTTCATCAGTCACGCTCGAATCCAAAAAAGTAAAAAAGGCCAAATAAAGTACGAAGTTGAAGAGCATTGAGGACCAAAATTCCTAAAAGTTTTGCCAAATACGGCTAAGGTAATCTATGCCTGAGGTAGAAATATATTGTAATGTTCAGCTTACATAATTCCAAAAACCTACTTTTGCAGACAATTACTGTCCTACAAATAACAAATAAGTTGATAGAGACATTTTTCTGCGGACTATAATGGTGATTAACAATACTCTATAAGGCCAGAAAGACATTCCATAATGTATTTTAAAGCAAAATATTCAAATCAAAGACAGATCTCTTGGCAAATTATCCGTGATTTTCTTACTCTTCTATCAGTAAAAAACATAACAACTATTATTTCTTTGTAATAGAGCAACCTATATCCCCTTAAAAGACGCAGTCAGGGTGCATTGAGTTGCACAACCCCTCATTTGATGGGAAAAAATGGTGGATTATGACCTATTGCATTAAACATTTTTTGAAAATTATAAGGACTAAAAAAAGCTAGGTTTGAAGGTGAATATCAAGACAATCGTCAGAAGGACTGGCAAAAAAAAATACGTCAAGTCTTTAGTTTTCTATGTTATGTCGTGTGTATTATTAATTGAAGGTGAGTATTTTTCTCTTACAGCCATGGCGGTGTGAGCTTATTTTTGATCCATTAATTTGCCTGTCCCTCTGGTATCTTTCGCTTCTATTTTACAATGATACGTAAACGATACTAGCAAAAATTTAAAGAAACATTGCCGTCTGCTTAAAAAAAAAATGATATGCAATACAATGAAGCTAATTAAAAAACATCATAACCGACTGCGCGAACAAAAGTGATGATACAATAATAAGAAAGCTAAGACGTAAAATGTGTTGGTATTAAAAGAAGAAGAATCCAATATGAAGTAGGAATCGTTTAGATCAATCTTTTGTTTTCTGTGTGGTGAATGGTTGGCTGTTGTTTGAATTTTGATCTTTTGCAGTTTTTGAATAATCCTTTTAGTATCTTTCGCCTCTTCTTACACAACACAAAGACTATCCTTCATATCGAAATGCAATAATATATCATTAGCAAATGAACACCACAAACGATAAACAAACGTAACAAATAGAGGCTCGTTAGACAACACATCGCATTATGTAAGAAACATTGAACACTGTAACGGACACTTCACAATCGCACGTGGGACTTTCAAATCATATATTTATCGGTGACGATGAGTTTTTTTTTTTTTTAAAGTCTTACGCATTTTCAGAAGATGCTACATTGATAATTTACTACATCATTCGCCTCAGATTTTTCTAAACATTTATTCATATATCATGAACGTTCCTCTGTACCAGCTCGCCGTATTTATTCCCAAATATCTGAAAACAGTGTTCAAATACACCCTTCTTTTACAACTATTTAATTAGCTGAGCAACGTTAAACACCAACATTACTTCTCGTTTTAATGGTAAATCAATAGACATGGGTTCATTCTACAGGTAATGTATTTTTTCAAGGAAATTGATAAGAACCTTAAAAAATAAACTATTACTCGTAGAAACAAATTCAACACTGTTATGACCTTCATTATCGATTTCCTATATTTTGTTCAACATAGGGTTATTTTTTTAATATACTGTTTAAGTGATTAGTTGGCGCGAAATATAAGTAAGAGTAATGCATTACACGTTGCAAGCTATTAAACAACCTTGACCACAAAAGTTCGAATTGTATACCTTTTAATATTACATCTTTCAAACCTATAGTGGGTGAACAATTTACATTTTGCGTAGACTATCATATAATTTCTTCATATTCCAGTAGTTTTAATTTTCCTAAAAATAAATATGAGATATTTAACTGATAGAAATTACTCTTACAAAGTCAATCTTATGTTCCAATAGTTTGATTATAGGGAAAAAAATGATTAAGTATAAGTGATATAGGAAATTTATCGTGTAAACCTACTGCTGCACAATTAGCAACACATGAAAAAGATATGTTTACATACCCTATTGTTAATGATTTTAAAGGATAGGATTATATTTAATAATGAAGTACCATCAATGAACATACGAGTGTGTGTAACGAGACATCCATCAAAATTGAATAACAAAGTGATTATTACTCACTATCAAATTCAAAAGAAGGTATGGATGGGTAAACACAAGCAGCCTGTTAAGGAAGCTTGAAGATATCCATATTTTACAACGATCACTGAATTTCATTTAAAATAAATATCCGGAGTCTTAATCAGATTAAAATGACCGTCCTAGATATTTTTAGAATGAATAATGACCAAGATTGCTTCGCAGGATGGTTTTTAACAAATACAGTGTGTTGCATGATTGTTAGAATCATTTGTTTCACTGCTTGTTTTACATAGCCAAACGTAAAATCAAAACCATAAATAAAAATTCCAACCGGAAGGTCCATAATCAAAAAGCAAAATCAGATGTTCAAGCACATCAAACGAATGGACTACAACAGTCATATTCCTGACGTTGTATATGCATTTTTTTAAAGTAAAAAATGGTAAATTAAACCTGGTTTTAAAGCTAGCTAAATCCCTCTCTATGTGACAGTCGCATACTGTCTATTATATTGACAATGATCTTTGAACAAATCAAACAGACATAAGTGGTAAAATGTCAAAAATAGGATTACAGTGGTCAACATTGTGCTTTTATGTTAATCACTATGAAAAAAACAAATATGTAAACAAACATTGTCAAAATAACACAATGAGAAGATGTACAAGTACAGAAACATGTCAAATGTTAAAGAGAAACACAAAAAAGGCATATAAATAAGGCATATAAACAAAAATGAAACACAGGACTATAAGGAATTAGAAGAGACCAAAACACAATGACGGGATGTATAAGTACAGAGCCACTTCAAATGTATACCACAAAAACAGATTAAACAGAAAAAACGTAACTGTCACTAAACATTTGTTATGATCGTACCATGTCTATTCTAATTGACTTTCAAAATTCAATCTCTAAATCTACAATTAATCTTGGTTTTAAATTCCATCAATGAACATACGAGTGTGTGTAACGAGATATCTATCAAGATTGAATAACAAAGTGCATACTTATTTACTCTCAAATTCTAAAGAAGGTAAGGATGGGTAAACAAAAGCAGCCTGTTAAGGAAGCTTGAAGATATACATATTTTACAACGATCACTGAATTTCATTAAAAATAAATATCAGGAGTCTTAATCAGATTAAAATGGTCGTCATAGATATTTTTAGACTGGATAATGATCAGGTTTGCTACGCAGAATGGTTTTAAACCAAATACTGTCCATTAAATGATTGTCAGACTGTAGATCATATTTATGCTCTTTTTAAAACCTAACAAGTTCATCTTTTAATTTGGATAACCGGGTTCGTTTACTAGTTAAATTTTACTTAGCCAAATTAACTCTTAGTAGAATTTAAAATGAAAAGAAAGAATGTGTCGAAGAGACGATAAACATAAGGTTCTTATAACAGCTTTTCTAACAGTTCTTATAACAGTTCGTTTAACAGTAGTTATTTCTAGGGTTAAGAGAGGATGATGTTTTCGGATTTTATTTTTTTTTCCATGGTACGTATTTGGCTAGACAAGCTTGTTTTGGTAGATTTTTACTCTTTTAGTGTTGTGTTGTGGCTTATGCGCTGACAAATGGTTAACCCTGTGACATTATTTAACGATCCAAAAAAAGAGAACGCGTTTTATTGGTTGCTGACAGTTGCTATATGTCTATATATTTATGTCAGAAAAAATCACAAAGACTGATAGTTACATGTTATAAATCAAAATGGCAAATCATTTCCAATTGTACGACTAAAACGGTTTATGACGTCGTCGCTCATGCAAATTTATAACAATATGATTTCATGAACCAGTATTAAAAAGATAAATATAACAGAAAATGTTAAATGAGCGACGTCACTTACACCGATTTATAACGACACATATTTATTATTTTATCATAGCTGTTATGATGTTTTACTGCTTAATCGAAATAATGTTGGCAAAACCTGTTAGTAACGATTTTATGTGGTCACAACCTATTAGTAGTCATTATACAAATAATAATGAAAACCTCTACATAAGAGCTGGAACAAAGACGCTAAGCGATGATGTAATAGAACGGCGTTGGAGATGGATTGGCCATGTACTTAGGATGGATGCCAACAGTATATGTTCAGTTGCACTGACATGGAAACCAGAGGAAAAAAGGAAAGTTGGACGTTTCAAAACCACCTGGAGACGGACTGTAGAGACAGAACGAACATCACTTGAATGGAACAGCTGGACTTCAGCAAGAACAGTAGCTAAATACCGTGTGAGATTGAAACAATGTATCAGGGCCTTAAATGCCGACCGGCATGAAGAGGATAGGTGAGGTGAGATACAAAAAATAAATTGCAATCATTCAGCAACTTATTTCTAATATAGAACACCTCTCAAGCTTGTATACATCATAAATCATATTAATTTCTGTGGTTTGCTTTCGTCCATTAATTTGCTATATTTAACAATACAGGACTTGTTGTCTAGAAGTCAAGTTTATAAATTTCAAAAAAATCTAGACAATTGTAGCTTAATTTCTTCCCTTTGAAATATAACAAGTCGATTCTGATTAATAAACCCCACTGATCATCTTCAAAAATATCTATCTTGTAGACATGATCTGACAAGGAAATCATCAAATGTAATGATTTGGAAGGTTTGAGAATCAAGATTGATTGAATATTGATTGGTCATCTGAGTTGTTTTTCAAATGAATTAGTATTCAACCATTCACATCAGATATAATTTCTAACCTAACTTATATTCAACTATTAAAATTGAGAATGGAAATGGGGAATGTGTCAAAGAGACAACAACCCGACCGTAGAAAAGCTGTGTGTGTGTACTGTTCTATTTAATCTCTTGTTATTTGTTGCTATTTTGTGGTTAACATGTCAAATGTATTATTATGTTATCCATTTATCTATCTTTGGTGTTCTTAGATATAGGAAGATGTGATTTGAGTGCCAATGAGACAACTCTATCCAAGTCAAAATTATAAAAGAAAACCAATATAGGTCAAGGTACGGTTTTCAACACGGAGGCTTCGCTAAAACCGAACAGCAAGCTAAAAAGGGCCCCAAAAATACTAGTGTAAAACCATTCAAACGGGGAAACGTATTTCTACTGTATTCCCCTGGTGTAATGTTGTCATTTTAGCGGTATATTCCAAATTGTCATAAAGCACGGAGGTGTGTCTAGACCCAAAATCAAATTCAGCCCACCATTTTTCTAATGTCCTGTTCCAAGTCAGGAATATCGCAGTTGTTATCTAATAGTACGTTTCTATGTATTTTGCATTGTTGTTTGTTTTTTGTTGCACTTCGGTGTTCTTTTATTTCTTTGTTTGCCTCTTTAAGTACCGGTCTTTGTAAAAATCATGCAGAAGGTGATTCATGACATGTCACAGAAGTAATTTTTTTTGCCCTATATCATAAGAACTTTGGTAGATTGGTAAAATTATGTCTTTATTTTCCATGTATTATGCCCGTTGCCATGGTAACCATCAAATCAACATTTTGCCTGAATATGTGAAAAAGGCCCTTTTTGAAAATATCAAATAAAGGAATTTAAAGTCCCATAGAAATAAAGTAAATCAATACAAACAATATGTATATTTACAGTATTGACAAACAAAACCCAAAACTATATAAAAATGTTAAAATTGTGAATTTACTAAATAGTTTGTTTCCATAGCAACCATTTAAAAATGTGTTAAAATTCGAAAATGAAAAATTTCAAAAACTCCTAAATATTAAATCTGTTTATTTCCCAAGACCAACAATACCATGACATGTCATTGACAAATTTTGAAAAACCACATTCTATATATTCAGAAAATAAAAAGAAAGTCGTGTGGTTTTTTTTTCTTTAAAAAAAAAAATTAGTAAAAAATTGTCAATTTTCACCAAAATTCAGATTAACAATCAGATGAATAATCAAAAATTTTGAACTTAAAAAGCTAAAATATTCCATTTATATGTGCAATTCTGACACACATTTGTTAATTTTAAACGATAGTATATGATAAATGAAGATATACTTGTACAAAATGAAAAATCATCACTCTGGGTATGGTGCACCCCCCCCCTTTTTTTCGATTTTTTTTTCTTTTTTTTCTTCAAAATTATAAAATTTGTTGAAAAAAATGTGGTATCTCATTGTGTTTACTTGTGAACTAAGTATTTTAGAAAGTTATGCACAACACAACTTCTAAAGTTGAGGGCAGCATATGTACCCCCTCCCTTCAATCTTATATGTAAGATTTCTCAAAAGTTTAAAAAATGGTAATACGCATAACCCGTTGTCGTGTCTAAGACTGATGCTGTCAGTGAAAAAGAATAATGTTGAATCCAAAACTTAATTACTAGTAAGTCTATGTATAAAGATAAGAAGATGTGTTGTAATTGTCAATGAGACAATTAACTCTCCACCAGAGAGCACTGTATATCCTTCAACAATGAGCATAACATGATTATCTATAAAACAAATCTTAATGAACATTTTAAAAAAAAATAGCTCATGATACTTTCTCTTTCAAAAAAGCTATAAAGAAGTTACAGTAACAATTTAATGCAACTCATTGTTTGTTTTTGAAACAGATTGATGCTTTAAAAACTTTAACCCTAGACTAAGATCTGCTAAGCAAGGAGGCTCACCCTGAAATGTCTGGTTGGTTTTATTTATCATTGAATTACTTTTGAAACTCTGTAAGTGTTATGTAATGTTATGAAACTTAATCACATTGCTTATTACCATAAAACACAGACTAAGTTTGCATTTTGATGGTGTCACTTAAACCGTCCAAGAGTTATGCCCCTTTACAGATAGAAATATTGCTGAATTTCCGTTTCTGTTCTCTAACTTTAGTTTGTCTTTACCAGATGTTATTAAAATAATACACAATGCTTAAAACCACCAAATGCAGGTCAATGTAACTTTCACTGTTCTATGCAATGCCTCTTTATAGAGGGAAAAAGTTGCTGAATTTTTTGTTTTGTATTTCTTTCTTTAGTTTGCCTCAACCAAATGTTACGAAACTTTTACACAATTCTTATCACCATAAAAGTGAGAACACAATTGGTAAGTGTCACTTTTACCGTTCTTCAGTTATGTCTGTTTATAACTTTTATGATATGCAAGCGGGAGCATCATCTGTGTCCAATGAACACATTCCGCATTTATTTCAAATCTTTTAGATAAGTTAGATTATTATATATTAGAATAGTAGAAAGAAAGGTTCTGTAGTTCTTCTTCAATTTCAATTTTAGCACAGTTAAATCAACATAGTGACAAAAATAAGTGTTACAACTTTGCATACAAGTTTCGATACATGTCGATTTACATGGGAGGTAAATAGTAACAGCCATTATGTGTACATAATCTGACTCTGCGCAATAGTATACTAGTCCACAATAGAAACGATACAAGACAATGTATTTTCCATAGATAATGAAATTGGAAACACTGTACCAAGATTAAAACGTTCCCATTTGTCTAATCTTTACAGAGTGTTATTATCTTATCAAAACCACTGATTTAAGACAAAAACAATATTTTATTTTTTTTATTTTTGTTATATCAAAAATATTATTTTTATAAATAAACCAGATGCTCCACAGGGCGCAGCTTTATACGACCGCAGAGTTCGAACGCTGAATAGTTGGGGCAAGTATGGACACAACATTTAAGCTTGATACAGCTCTGAATTTGGATTGTAATTATATAGTTGACACAACATAGGTTTCTGACACAGAATGAATGTGGTCTAAGAACTTTAACTTAAAAACTTAAAAAAATTAAATTGGACATTTACCTATTATGGTCCAATATCCAAAATCTAAATACATGGTTAAATTCAGCATATTATAGAACCCCAAGAATTCAATTTTTGATGAAATGAAATAATGTTCAATTTTAGACCAATTAGACCTCAATGTGGACCAATTTGATAACCGGGCCCAAATATTAAAAATCTAAATACATGGTTGGATTCAGCATATTGAAGAACCCCATATATTCAATTTAGTTGAAATCAAACAAAGTTTAATTTTTGACCCTTTGGACCTTAATGTAGACCAATTTGAAAACTGGACAATACTTTGCAATTGAATATTTCTTGCTATTGCGCAAAACTGTTCAATTGAAAATTTCTTGCTATTGTGCAATATTGTGCAATTAGATCTTTCTTTCTATTGCGCAATACTGTGCAATTGAAGATTTCTTGCTATTGCACAATACTGTGCAATTGAAGATATCTTGCTATTGCCCAATACTGTGCAATTGAAAATTTCTTGCAATTGCACAATACTGTGCAATTGAAGATTTCTTGCTATTGCGGAACACTGTGCAATTAAAAAATTTCTTGCTATTGCACAATAGTTAATATAATAGTTTTGGACCCCGATTTGGACCAACTTGAAAACTGGGCCCATGATCAAAATTCTAAGTACATGATTAGATTCAGCATATCAAAGAACCCCAAGAATTCAATTTTTGTTAAAATCAAGCTAAGTTTAATTTTGGACCTTTTGGACCTTTATGTAGACCAATTTGAAAACAGGACCAAAAATTAAGAATCTGAATACACGGTTAGATTTGGCATATCAAAAAACCCCAATAATTCATTTGTTGATGAAAAAAAGCAGCCATTGTGTGGACATAAATACATGGTTTGTTTTGGACCCCTTTTGGGCCCCTAATTCGTTGGGACCAAAACTCCAAAAATCAATCAAAACTTTCCTTTTGTGGTTATAAACCTTGTGTTAAAATTTCATAGATTTCTATTAACTTATACTAAAGTTATTGTGCAAAAATCAAGAAAAACGCTTATTTGGGACCTGTTTTTGGCCCCTAATTCCTAACCTGATGGGACTTAAACTCCCAAAATCAATACCAACCTTTCTTTTGTGGTCATAGACCTTATGTTAAAATTTCATAGATTTCTGTAGTTATTGTGAGAAAACCAAGAAAAATGCTTATTTGGGCCCTTTTTGGCCCTTAATTCCTAAACTGTAGGGACCAAAACACCCAAAATCAATCCCAACCTTCCTTTTATGGTCATAAACCTTGTGTTTTAATTTTATAGATTTCCATTTACATTTACTAAAGTTAGAGTGCGAAAACCAAATGTCTTCGGACGACGACGACAACGACGACGCCAACATGATACCAGTAATTTTTGCGGTCGTATAAAAATCGAAATTAGAACTTAATTTTTTTAATTTAAACATGGTCTGCTTTAAATTTTGATTGCCATCCGTCCTTGTGTCCATCTAACTGTCCGTGTGTTTGTCCGTCCGGTCCTTGCAGCGCTCGCACATGTACAAATTCTGTCAGATTTTTACGAAACCAATACTTTAGGTTAATATAAGCAATATCTCAAACAAGTTATATATTGGTGGTCAATCGACTTTTATAAAAATACAGTTACAACCCTTGAAAATAATAAATTTATGGAAAATAGCTACTTTAGCGCTACCACAGGTACAATTCTTGCCAGATTTTTAATAAAACTTATACACTAGATTAATATCAACAATATCTCGGATAAGTTCTATAATCATGGACAATTGACTTTTTTTTAAAGAGTTATGACCCTTAAAAATATTAAAATTTATGGAAAGTGGCCTCGTTAGCGCTCTCGATGGTACAAATGTTTTATTTTTTATTTTCAATTTATTTCTGATAGAATGGACGTAGTTTTTTTAGGTCACTTTTTCAAAGGAACTGTGAATTTTGCCACATTTGCGTCCGTTGTCGTCTGTCCGGTGTAAAATATTTGAAACATTTCCACTGAAACTACTGAACCAATTTGAGTAAAACTTAAACTGAATGATCCGTAGGATATCTAGAATAAAGTTTGTGTTTTATTTTTTTATTTTGTTAAAAAATATGGCCGCCATGGGTAAAAGTAGAACATAGGGGTAAAATGCAGTGTGTAGCTCATATCTCAAACACTGAAGCCTTTTAAGAGCAAATTTTCAGATGAATCTAACAACCCATTGTTGGGTTGCTGCCACTAAATTGTTAACTGTACGGAAATTTTGCAGTTTTGGTTATTATCTTGAATATTAGTACATTTTTTGTAATGACAAAGATAAACTGTAAACAGCACAACTTTCAGCAAAGTATGATCTACAAATAAGTTTATATGACCAGAATTGTCAATTGAATCCTTATGGAGTTATAGCCCTTTAAAGAAATTTTTCACAATTTGTTCATCTAGTTTGCTTACTTTAAAAAAAATCTTCTTCTGAATATGCTTAATCAATTTCAGCCCAACTTGGGAGTAACTTGTATAAATTTAGTTTTTTATTTCCTTGTATTTCAAGAAACTTAGCCACTATGGCTAAAATGGAACATAGGGGTAAAATGCATTTTTAGCTTTTGAAGAAAAAACGTCAGATACAAAGAACATTTAAATGGAATTGTTAAGCCACTCATTGATCTAGATTGAAAGGGACAAATAATCATTGTTGCAAGATTTAAACAAAAATTACAGGTGATCGATTTAGGTTCTTTAGAGCCTGTTGTTTAGAGTTAGAATTTAAAGACAGTCTGAGACTAATTTTTTTTTACATAGATTGAAATGAAACTTGGACAGAGTCTAATTTTAAAGACCATGAAATAGCATCTAAAGATTTTAAATTTCAATTTGCACAAAACAAGTGTAACTAGGGACGCAGCTATCCTTCATTCAGTCATCAGCAATTCGACTATTTTCTGTTGTTTGTTTGGGTTGTTGTCTCTTTGACACATTCCCATTTTCTAAAAAAAATCTAATATATAAAAATGGTGTAGGGGGTTCTATTATTGCCCTCACCCTTTGGAGAAATTTCATGTTTTGATGCTCAAAATGTTCACAATTGAATTCCATCTTTTAATTTTTTTAATAATTTTTTGAATTTTGAAAAAAAGGGGGGGGGGCATCATGCCCAGAGAGAAAAAATGTCCTTCTCTACAAAAATATCTCTATCAATCATATTTTCTCATTTATAATTACCAAATTTGTGTCAGAAATGCACGCATAAATGGAATGTTTTAGCTTTTAAAGTTCAAAATGTTTCAGTATTCATGTGTTTGGTAATCTGAATTTTGGTGAAAATTGACAATTTTTGACTAAAATTATTTTTTTAAAGAAAAAAAAACACACGACTTTCTTTTTATTTTCTGAAAATATAGAATGTGGTCTTTCTAAATTTGTCAATGACATGTCATGGTATTGTTGGTCTTGGGAGATAAACAGATTTAAAATTTTAAAGTTTTTGAAATTTTTAATTTTCGAATTTTAACACATTTTTAAATGGTTGCTATGGAAACAAACTATTTAGTTAATTCAAAATTTTAACGTTTTTGTATAGTTTGGGGTCGTGTTTGTCAATACTGTAAATATACATATTGTTTGTATTGATTAACTTTATTTCTATGGTTCTTTAAAATTCATTATATTTCAATTTTCAAAGACTACTTATGGACGTATTTAGGCAAAATTTTGTAAGGATGGTTTCCATGGCAACCAAGGTTAAAAAGAAAAAAATTAACACAGGAAACTTATTTTCATACCATACCTTCCTCATAAACAAAATATAAAGACATTTGAAGAGGGGTCATGAATCGCCCATCAACAGGAACCTGCATGATTCTTACAAAGACCGGTACCTAAGATGTGTGTATCCCTCGATTTTAGTTTGCAACCCGATTTTGTTTTTCTCTCATTCGATTTATGACTTTTGAACATCGGTATACTACTGTTGCTTTAATGTATATACGACTTTCCGTTTGACTTATATGTTAAAGTTATCATTTTGATACCGATTGAGTTCACAATAAATTAATCTCTTATGTTTGAACTTATTTAGTCTGAAAGTTTTAAAAATATTTATCTTCAAATTACATTTAGCTCTCTTTTGTGAAATGCAGAAATCCCCACGAATCCACCATTACATTTCTACGGCAGAACTGATAGTTTTATGGTCGTTCAATTAAGATGGACGACGTATTGTTGTCCGTGATTGATATATAATAAACTTATCATTGTTACTCCTGCTCAGTAAATGATAGAGGGGCGAAATACACCAGCGGGACAGTCAAACTCATAGATAGAGTTTCATTTAAGTTTCATTGGATAATTTAACGAGTTCAAACATGTGTTTCTTTTGTTGACTAGTATATGTATACTTTTCAAACATTATTAATCATCTATTTAATTTGTATTTAACTACTGTTATCTTTGTTTCTATTCTAAATATCAGTCACTATCATTATAAACAAAATACACATGCTCCTAAACTAATATTACATTATTGATGATTTTCGCAATTTTTGTCAGAAGTGCTTTTTCTGGAATTAGCCTTATCAGTACAGCTAAAAGCTAACATTTTGTGATGCTTATATGCATAAAATGGATCATATTAGAACCAAAACGAACCAATATGCAAACCGTTTTCATATAGAGTATAAAAAACTATATCTAGTATTACAGTCATACAGTTCTTCTTTACTACGTAATACGAATACTCATATATGTTCCTGTGACGTAATATTGACTAATAAATTTGAACTTTACGTACTAAGCACATGGTTATCTGATATTAAGGATAAAAATAATTGTATAGAGCATTAAGATTAAACTTGATTATTATGTGCTCATTAAAGAGCACAAGTCATGAAGACAAGATATAATAAACCTTGACTTATTGGCATTCATATTGATTTGAAAAAAGCATACTTAGTAAGATAAAGGCTTTATGGTTTATATTCTATGTTTAATGAAAGCATTACGTGTTCCCTAATTGCTTTTACATCAGTTCAATTTATTTTTTACATTTTAACACGCAATTTTTACTTATTTTCGTGGCCGACTTTGCAAATTGTTTTCGGTTCTAGTAAAATCAGTTTTTGCAACATCATTATCGTAAACACTGTCTGAAGATGAAAGTTTCAAAAACATTTTTATGTAATATGATCCGTTGTATTTCTAATTATCTAAGAAATTAATCATTCTTTTATAACAACCCAGTTCATTCCAGCGAATTATACAGAAGTAATCTAAAGGATTTTTCATCTATAACTGATATGCTTTATTTTCAACCATACTTTCGACTGTTGTTACTTTACTTTATGTCTTGAAAATTTAACAATGCAAAATATTGTCTAAACACTTTCTATTAGAAAAGAATTAGTCCAGTCAAACTAAGATCTAACCTCAAACTAATTCCAACAGAAAATGTTTTAGTTCTAATCTATAGCATTATGCCCTTTATATACACAGAAAAAAGTCCAATAAAATCTTACTTGAGGAAAACTCAAAATCAGCATTTTTTATTTTCTATGGAAATTAACATTGGAAAGGGAGATAACTCTTGCAAAAATGAATCGTTTTCTGTCAGTTTTAGGTTGTTTTTATTGAAATTTATGTAAAGTATGATACTTTGATGGGGTTTAAAGTTTGTTTTTGACTAAATTATATAATCTTCTACTCATGAAATGTACAAAACCGAAGTGATATGGGCAGTTTTATTTTTTTCGTGCATTTTTCATTTAAAGAAATTGCAAATTTGAAGCTTTGTGACCATTTAGAAAAAATAATGTGACAATTTGGTATTGTTTATATCTGTGTATTATATTTTTTAAGCAACTTACTTATCTAAAGGTACTTTAAACAACAAAAAGAAGAATACATGCTTAATCATTTTGATTAAATTTGAGATTCTTTATCTTGACATGTAGAAATATTCAATAAATGGTCAACTAATGAATTACGAAATCTAGATTATAGCTTGATAAAAGATATTAAAACACCTTTAGAGTTGTTTGTTATACTCTAAAGGCTGCTACAAAGTCAGGAATCAATACTTTCTGATGAATAGAAGCCGTAAAGTTATAATTTTGTATCAATTTATATTGATAATTCTGCCTTTTTAGCAAGAGTTATCTCCCTTTTCTATGCAAATCTCCATAGGAATTTTAAATGGTGATTTTTGTAGTCTTCCTCAAGTTAGATTTTATGGGACTTTTTTCTGTGTATATTTGGGATATAATGTTAAAGATTAAAACATAAAAATCTTCTGTTGCAATTACTTTCGGGTTAGGGTCAAATTTATGCTAGACTGACTGGACTAAATGTATTGAAATGATGTTAGAATGAGTAAAACCAGGGAGGAACTGTAAAATAAAATAAAAAAGTAAAAATATAAAAAAAGAAATCACACAAATATAAACTACTATAAAATGTATCAACTCACAAGATGGTGCCTGCATTATTGAATGTCACTGTATTAATTTTTTTATCTTACCACCACCAAGATATTTCCTGCTCACTACTAATTATATACCGTTTACATTCATGTTTATTAATCAATGTTCTTTTAACTACTAACATAATTGTTATTGCAAAATTTGACATTATCGTGATATTTGCACTGCACAAAGGACAATGGTATTGACTACGACAGCTATAATGACTGTCGTATACGGACAGTCCTTGTATCACGATAATGACTAGTTCTTCGATAACTGTTATGTTAATTACATTGAGAAACCATGTTTTTCTTAAATTTCTCATAAATTTAAATTGTTTAAAAAAACAAACTCGAGTTATTGTACGATTTATATAGGGAAGAGTGACGCCCTGTAACTCAAATAAGCCTGTTAGTGACTGGATAGTAACAAAGAACAAAGCAGCGACGTTCTTCCAAGGAGACAGTAAGATGTTTGACTTGCATGAAGTTAATAATTTAAAATTTGAATACTGCATGATGTTGACTATTTAAGTACAGCTCTTTGTAAGAACCAGGCAGAGTGCCATATACATGTGATATATGGGGGGTTCCAGATTTTATCTATAATTGGACTAATAGAAGCAATAAATGAATACTGCTCAAAAAATAATTTTGAGTGTGAAAATATGAGTGGTTGCCATGGTAACGGACACACTATTTTTGGGTTGTTAAGCATTGTAAAATCATTCAAAAATCAGCTAAATCACCACATTTTAGAGCCTGATTATGAATAGAATCATGCATTTTTCATTAATGTTCATATGTTACATTTATACAACTTGGTTTAAACTTCATTTTAGCGAAGATTGCATGTCAACCAAGTTTGTATATTTTTTGAAAAATTTTGCGAAAAAATGCATATTTTCAACATTTCTGAAATTGGGATTTTTTCGAAATTATCAAATTTTCTCAGGTGTTTTAAAAAAAAGTGCAAATGTATACAGAATAGTTAGCACTGTAGTAATGAAGTTTGGATACTACTTTACCAAATGAAATAGAAAAATGCGTGGGATTTTTTTAAGTTTTATCACCATAGCAACCGATTTTTTCCTTGGAAACAGAGTTTTTATTTGCAGAATATTGCAGTTTTAGAGCTTAAATGTCCTGAATTGTTTTATAACCAATAAGAAAATACATAAAAGCCAACGCAAACTTTAAATTACTATCGTCAAGTGTTGTTGACTTCAATTGTTACCATGGAAACACATATTATCCATAGCAATATCCACTTAAAAACTGCAAAAATAGAAATTTATGTAAAAAAATACATAAATAGAGGGTGTTTATTTTCAAATTGGAATATGGCTTCATTCTTTGCTTCACTCACAGTCTTGTCTGGGTTTTCTTTCTTCAGATTTTTCAATAAATGTAAAATATAATGTAACATTGGGGTTGAAGGGGGTGGGGGAAAGGGGGGGGGGGGTATGTTGATTATTTGAAATGTTGCATACAAGTAGATACTTAAAAAGATAATTGCATTTGATCGGACTTTGTTCCGAGTTCATCATCTGATTATCAATTTTAGGAAGTTAGCAGATGATGAACTTCATGGGTTTACAATAACTGGGCCAACCTGGCTTATGGCAAGGCAAGATAGGTATGGCCCTAACAATTGTAAGAAAATTCTTAATTTCTTATGGCACACACCCGTCTAAGATGTTATTCCAGCATAAATCACAAAATTGACCTGTAACATAATATTAACAAACCAATAATAGAATCATTTGGTCAAAGTATTTCTAAACTGAAACTTAAGTGTGATGGACGGACGAATAGACGGACAGGCAAATTGAACACATTTTAAGTTGGTGGTGACTTAAAAAACATAATAGTCAATTGTTGATCGCTAATATCAGAAGTCCAGTATAATGGAATCCTCTTTAAATAGAATCGTATTCAAAACAGTGTGGCTGTGGCCATTGATTGACGACCTATATTATCCCATTGACTGGGACAGATTAGGTGAACGTTTGTCTGTAAAAACCACTGCTCACTACTTACTTATTATAGAATTTAAAATGTGGGGTCACGAAAGGTTCTTAAAGCTTTTAATATTAAAATAATTCGAAAAATTAATCAAGAATAACCTTTATGTTTTGATTTATATTATTGATATAAATCAAAACATCGTGTTTGATCCTGATTAGTTTTTCGAATTACTTTATTCAGGCGTTAAGAACCTTTGGTGACACCACAGTTTAAGTTTAACAGACAAACGTTCACCTTATCTGTCCCAGTTAATAGGATAATTTAGATCGTCAATCAATTGCCACAGCCACACTGTTTTGAATATGATTCTATACATGTAGCTATTAACATATCATTAATAACTCCTTTATTGTACTACTATCCCGCAATTAAAATTCAGGATTTCCGAGATAGACAAATAGAATGCATCTGCTAAGTTGGAATTGTGCTAATCCCGGTAAAATAATTATGCTATTACCGGCAAAATTATCAAATCAAAATTATCAAGCAAAATAATTGTATCAATTATGAACCATTCCTTACTATGCGTCGTTCTACATATATCTCATAAGTTCAAGATTCCGATAACATTATATCTTGTTTTGTGTGTGTGTGTGTGTGTCAAAAGGAAGGTTGGGATTGATTTTTGGAGTGTTGGTCACAACATGCAGTTTAGGAATTAGGGGCCAAAAAGGACCCAAATAAGCATTTTCTTGGTTTTCGCACTATAACTTTAGTTTAAGTAAATAGAAATCTATGAAATTTTTACACAAGGTTTAATTTGTGACCACAAAAAAAAGGTTGGGATTGATTTTGAGAGTTTAGGTCCTAACAGTTCAGGAATTATGGGCCAAAAAGGGGTCCAAATAAGCATTTTTCTTTGTTTTCGCACCATAACTTTAGTATAGGTAAATAGAAATCTATGAAATTTAAACACAAGGTTTATGACCACAAAAGGAAGGTTGGGATTGATTTAGGGAGTTTTGGTTCCATTAGTTTAGGAATTAGGGGCCAAAAAAGGGCCCAAATAAGCATTATTCTTGGTTTTCACACAATAACATTAGTATAAGTAAATAGAAATCAATGAAACTTAAACACAAGGTTCATGACCACAAAAGAAAGTATGGGATTGATTTTGGGAGTTGAGGTCCCAACAGTTTAGGAATAAGGGGCCAAAGAGGGGCCCAAATAAGCATTGTCTTGGTTTTCGCACCCTAACTTCATTATAAGTAAATAGAAATCTATGAAATTTAAACACAAGGTTTATGACCATAAGAGGAAGGTTGGGATTGATTTTGGGAGTTTTGGTCCCAACAGTTTAGGAATAAGGGGCCCAAAGGGTCCAAAATTAAACTTTGTTTGATTTCATCAAAAATTGAATAATTGGGGTTCTTCTAACTCTGTATGTAGATTCTTAATTTTTGGTCCCGTTTTCAAATTGATCTACATTAAGGTCCAAAAGGTCCAAAATTAAACTAAGTTTGATTTTAACAAAAATTGAATCCTTGGGGTTCTTTGATAATTATGCTGAATCTAAACATGTACTTAGATTTTTCATTATGGGCCCAGTTTTCAAGTTTGTCCAAATTGTGGTCCAAAATTTAACTTTGTTTGATATCAACAAAAATTGAATCCTTGTGGTTCTTTGATATGCTGAATCTAAACATGTACTTAGAGTTTTGATTATAGGCCCAGTTTTCAAGTTGGTCCAACTTGGGGTTCAAACTTAAACTTTGTTTGATTTCAACAAAATTGTATATTTGGGGTTCTTTGATATATGCTTAATCTAACCATGTATTTAAAAAAAAATTATGTTTGGGACCGGTTATCAGATTGGTTCACATTGAGGTCTAAAGGGTCCAAAATTGAACTTTATTTGATTTCATAAAAAAATAAATTCTTGGGGTTCTTTGATATGCTGAATCTAACCATGTATTTTGATTTTGGATATTGGACCATAATAGGTAATGTCAAATTTAAAATTTAAAGCTTTTAAGTTTAAGTTCTGAGACCACATTTATTATGTGTCAGAAACCTTTGTCGTGTCAATTATTTAATCACAATCCAAATTCAGAGCTGTATCAAGCTTGAATGTTGTGTCCATACTTGCCCCAATGTTCAGGGTTCGAACTCTGCGGTCGTATAAAGCTGCTCCCTGCGGAGCATCTTGTTTTAGGTTCAAATTTCAAAAAAAATATTTTGCTATTCTCAACGTTTTTTTAACCTTTACATGAATTACGCCCCTATTTTCTGTATCTGTGTCTCTGTAACCTTTATTAAAGACTCATTAATCCTGAGATTTGGAATGAAACCACTAAGCTGAGAATATTTGCATAAATACAAGATTAATAACAGTAATAATTTGAAGACAAATTCCACACATGGTCTTATTCAATTAAATGCAACACTAGAAACAGCGCACTACATACATGTACCAATGTTATTTTCTTTGTAATTATCAATGTTTTCTAGTCCCAACAAGTTGTAATCATTCATGAATACAAGACTTTAGTGTCCCATGTGTAGAAAAAGAATAAATTTCCAATGTCCCACGCGTTGTGTACACATTTGATCGATTCAAGGTACAATGGCAAAAACTAAAATAAACACTTTTATGGCCGCAACGCAATTTGGGAGGGGGGAGGGGGCGTTGTAGTAGGTTTAATCCATGTCCGTCAGTGCATTAGTCGTCACAAAGTTGGTTTCTATTTTGCAATTATAGTTTGCCTCAATCAAATCTTATGAAACATGTATACACAATGCTTATTACCACAAAACAGAGATCAAGTTTGAATGTTGTTGGTGTCACTGTTAACTGTATATCTTGCCTTACATGGCCTGGTTAAGTATAAAGAAATTTCTAAAAATGACCATTTGATCTTAAGATGTGGTATAATATTTAATAAGACAACTCTCTACAAGATACCAATCATCATAAGATAGTACCCAGAAGTAAATTTTGTAAAAATAAAATTCTATTTTTTACCGTATTTTACTTATAAATGGACTTATTTTTTTCTGCGGGGAAACATTACATTTACTCTGTGGTTAAAGTTTTTTAATTTTAATAACTTTCTTAAACTATCCTGGGCATGCTGGGTTTGTACCAAACTTGATCATAAGATAGTATCAAGAAGTAAATTGTGTAAAAAGATAAATCCATTTTTTCCGTATTTTACTTTTAAATGGACTTAGATTTTCTTCCAGTTAACATGACAAACAGTCTGCAGTAAAAGTTTTTAAAACATTTATTAGATTCATAAACTATCCTGGATTTTTACCAAACTTGGACAGAAGCTTCTTACAATCAAAAGATAGTATCAAGAGGAATATTTTTACCGATTTTTTTCCTCATTTTTGTTGAGCCTGCGATTTACAGCAAAAGTTGGCGAGACACTGGGTTCCGCAGAACCCTTACAAATTTATTCTTAAGGCATTCAAATGAATAAAACTTGAGGTTTCCCAAAATCTGACAAAAATCCCAAAACATGACAAATACAATGTACCTTAACTTAGCTCTGAAGCTAAAACCAAGTTATATCGATGTTATATAAGAAATTTCTGAGAGAAAAAAAATGATTCTATTTATAATCAGGCTCGCCGACCAAACGTTATCTTTTCAAAAATCTTCATGTATGATATCTTTAAAAAAATGAACCTACCCCCCCCCCCCCCTTTTTTTTACCTTCTAACCCCAATATTACATTATATATTTCATTTATTGAACAATCTGAAGGGAAAAAAACAGACAAGACTGTGAGTGAAGCAAAGCATGCAGTCATGTTCCAATTTGAAAATAAACACCCTCTATGTATTTTTTTTACATAAATTTCTATTTATGCAGTTTCAGAGTGGATGTTGCTATGGTTAATATGTGTTTCTGTGGTAACAATTGAGGTCAACAACACTTGATGATAGTAATTTAAAGTTTTTATGTATTTTCTTATCGGTTATGAAAAAATCCAAGACATTTAAGCTCTTAAACTGCAATATTCTGCAAATAAAACTCTGTTTCCAAGGAAAAAATCGGTTGCTATGGTGATAAAACTGAAGAAAATCCCACGCATTTTTCTATTCAATTTGGTAAAGTAGTATCCAAACTTCATAACTACAGTGCTAACTATTCTCTACACATTTGCACTTTTTTGAAAAACACCAGAGAAAATTTGTTAATTTCGAAAAAATCCCAATTTCAGAAATGTTGAAAATATGCATTTTTTCGCAAAAATTTTCAAAAAAATTACAAATTTGGCTGATATGCAATCTTCACTAAAATGAAGCTTAAACCAAGTTCTATCAATGTTAGATTTGAACATTAATGAAAAATGCATGATTCTATTCATAAGCAGGCTCTGAATTGTGGTGATTTAGCTGTTTTTTGAAAGATTTTACCAAGCTTAACGACCAAAAAAGTGTCCGTTACCATGGCAACCACTCATATTTTCCCACTTAAATTTTTTTTTTGAGCAATATTCATTTACTGCTTCTACTAGGCCAATTATAGATGAAATCTGAAACCATTATGTATCGCACTCTGCCTGGTTCTTACAAAGAGCTGTACTTAAATATTGTATATGTTATCATTATTTTTTCTACACACACAACATGGACTAAAAAAAGAAATTCTTCAGTTTTAATTTGTTTTGTATGGAATATATACATGGATATACAATTATATATATACAGTCTATGGAAGAAGCGTATCGATAAAAACTTTTCTTATATCACATAGCGATATTGTCAAATATCAATTGTAAATATACAGACATTTCATGCGGAAACTGTTGTTTTCGGCAACGAAAAATTAAGAAAATACTAACTTTTAAACTTATTGTTCAAATATAAACAACAATTGAGTCTAAATATACATTCAGAAGTTAGTTAGAAGCGAAAGTTTATTTCCGTGTAAAATTTGAAGTGCTGTGTTTTTCTTATATACATAATTAAACAAATACTATTAGTTCTTATATCAATGCGTTACTTTTAAAATATCATAGCGGTGTTTTTGTTATATCAATATTAGTACTTATTAGTATTAATATTAGACTGCTGTACCCATATTTTGACAATTTTACCTATTATGTCTATTTTGTTCACGCATCGTTGTAAATATGACAGAATTTGATGACACTGTCATACACGTGAGAGGTTAAGCGCTATAAAACCAGGTTCAATCCACCATTCTCAAAATTTAAAAACGCCAGTACCAACTCAGAATTATGACAATTGTTATCCATTCGTTTGGTGTGTTTTATCATTTGAGTTTTAAGACCATTGCTTAAATTCAAATTGTTTTTGGTAACATCTTACAAATTTCTCAATTGGTTTTAGAAGCAAAAACTAATAAATCAAATAAGGATTTAATAAACAATGTCGTAATCAAATAGCTAAATATCAAAATGATTGTTCACATATATATTTAGCAAATTTTATAATGAACGCACCGAAATAACATATAACCGATATGCTCGCAACGCACGCATAGAAGACTTTCTTTATTGAAACTAACTTGTGACAAAGCTGAATCATACTGTCATCGTTCAGATTGATTCAAAAAAATCTGACCTGTACTTTTGAATCTCCTTTTTTTATACAAATTAGACCGTTGTTTTTCCTGTTTGAATGGTTTAACACAAGTAATTTTTTGTTCCTATATAGCGTTGTGTTCGCTGTGAGCCAAGGCTCCGTGTTTAAGGTCCTACTTTGATCTATAATGGTTTACCTTAAACAAATTATTACTTTGATGGAAAGTTGTCTCATTCGAACTCATGCACCATCTTCTTATATCTATAAATCTTTCAAATGTTACCCTTATAAACAACAGCTTTCCAGTCCTTTAACAGAACGTTCTAAATTTATAACTATAGAAAAGATGTATACACATTTCTAACGTCAAAAGACATTTACATCTTATTTATTTGTGTTCTAAACATTTTTTTTATAATACTCATTGAAGAAATGAATTTATAACAAGCGATACAGATTGTTATTTTGCACTAAGATGTTCGCGTATGTATACGATCGGTTACTAGTCAAAAACGTAAGTCAAATCCTTTTGGCAACAATACATCGGAATGCCCTCACAGTCATCGCGATGTTAAAAAGCGTCCACGCGGTGAGCTGATTATGTTCATAGAGATATCGATTTACCAAAAAGAACTGTTTTCCTTCTCAATATTATTTTTCTATGTTAATAATAAATACGTTTTCTGTTTGACAAGATTTTTGATTTCCGTTGTATCTGAAGTTGTCCAATTTATAGTCTGAGGCTACTCAGTTGGTGTCTTCAAAGTTCGGGACATTATCATTTGTACATTTTAATTTGTTTGGATTATTTATTTTATCATTTGAGTATTCATTAAGTCTTTCCACTTTTCTGTGGAAAGACTTATTGTATTTGTTCTGATTATTATTATTATTTTTTTTTTTTTCTTCCGCCAAATTTTGTTCTTGCGATAAATGTTTGTTTCGCAATATGTCGCTTAGATATTTCTCATATGGTATCGTATAGTTTATGTGCTTTTAAATTTCACCCTGATAAGGCGAACTAATTTCTTTGTAAGAGTTATCTCCCTATTCACTGTTTATCATCTGTGTGCATCTCCTTCGTAACAAAAAGAGATAGCGACAAAATTCCTTTTACAAAATGTTCGTTACATCCTCAGAAATTTTTGGCTATTTTGGATCGAAGCGATTCGATGACATGTTATAGGAGTTATCTAACTTTACAAAATAAATTTGTCGGTATGTTTTTTTAACTCATTAACGGTTAACCGTATAACCCTGGAATGTTGTTATTTGAAGCCTCTAGGTCCTTACTTAGAAAATGAGGTCAAGGTCAAAGGTCAAGGTCAAGTTCTCAATTGTGACTTTTGCTTGTTATTGCAATATCTTCGACACCTTAAAAGATACATATAAAAGAACAAGTGCAAAATGTCTGCTTTATTGTAATGAAGATATGCTACTTTTAGTACTATACAATTTAAGGTCATCTTATAGGAGTTAGTGCCCCTGAAATGTCTTGAAATACGGTTATTTGATTATAACTTCAAGTAAGTTCATTATCAAGGCATTTGACCTTATACAAAAGGTAAGGTGACAAATGACCTTGAAAAATGACTACCGGAAGTGACCTTGAGAAAACCGGAAGTAGACTTTTTTGCAATTTTCTCACATAAAAGTACTCAGAATCCATATATTTTGTCATACAGAAACAAAAACTGATAACTGAAGACTAAAAATGACTTCTAACAAACCGGAAGTGGCCAATTATCTCCCATTCTACATACAAAAGTATATAGAAACTATATATTTTTGGAATCAGTGTGAAAGAAGCTATCATATGAGATAGGAAGTGACATTCATTTCACCGGAAGTAGCATATTATCTCCCTGATATCACTCAAAATTATCTTTAAACCATTATTTATCGCTTCAGTATGAAGAAACTATCTTCTTATCAAAATTTCTTTGCTGTGGAAAGACTTTCAATTGTTCTCTGAACAATTGGTTTTTAATTGTAATTTGGAGCTGTTTTGGATTGGATTGTTTGAATGAATGGTTTTTTCTAAGTAATGATATTTTTTGTCTATTTCGATATTACCAAGGTGGATAGGCTATAGCGATGTGACCAGTATAGTACAATCTAATAGGTCGGTAGACTATTTGCAACCGCATTTACATTCCGCCATTGCATCATCACTTCAAATAGAATTAGTCGGTTAAACCATGTGATTGAACACAATAGACTGAACAGGTTGTTAAAGGGGCACTAGCTGTCAAATTCGTGGTCATCAATTTGACTTAAATTCTAGTATTTGATTAATACCAATGTAAAACCTAAATCCAAATCATAAAAAAGTATAAAATAAGCAATTTACATGGCATAGTGTCGAGAATATGTAGCTTCGTTTCGCGTGGTTTTTAGTCCTTACACCATCTAATTAATTATCGAGTCGGCCTCCGATTACTTCCGATGAACATATAAGTGATGTAAACATAAATAAAGATATAAATAGAAAAGTGAACTCGTGTAATTGCATTTTGCTATGTCTGTTTAATTTCATATAATAGATTAAAAATATATGTTAATCATCGTTTTTTCTTGTATAAGAATGAGTTTTTGTGGATAGAATAAGTCAGTTCAATGATTTACCTTTGTTTCACTTTCACTGTTCACATTCTTTTCCTTTAAACAATTATACACAAACAATTCACGTGTTATCCATCACTCGCTAAGGAGTTAAATTGAAGTTCACATAAATACGGATTTAATGAGGTCGAATTATTCACTTGCAAGTGAATAATACTTTATCAATGTTTCTTTGCTTATTTTGACAAAATTAACCCGTATTGGCTGCTAAAAGCGAATTATTATTTCACTATTTCACTTTCATTAATGATTGAACAAAAACTATTATATTTTTGATTTTTTATATATCTCGTAGTTAGTGCCCCTTTAACACTTTCAACATAAATAGGGTCAAGCAACATTTTCGAAATGATAAGTTCATGTAAGCGTTAATTTTGTTACAGTTACGAAATTTTAGTGATATTGATCCTAAAACATTAAACCGGTTTATGATCTAAGTTTGTGAATTATGTTTGCAGTTTTCTTGACATGCATTGTGACGTATCATCGTATTCATTTTATATAGAAAACTATAGCAGTTATATTAGAAAAGTAACGCATTCATCTCAATTGCATTCTACTAAATTTGCTACATGATATTTATAGAATGTGTACATCTACAAATGATAAATCGTGTATTGCTTGTTATTACATAAAATCATTCATGGAAATTATACACCAGACGTATGTCGTGTAAAATATCACCCTGTTTTAAAAAAAGAGTCATTACTTTATACCGAGAAATCTGCCTTTCTTCGTACAAATGCTAACATTCGTCTGAAATTTCCCACAATGCAACTCGTTGATATGAGACAATATCGCTCGTTGATATAAGAAAAGTTTTTATCGAATCGCTTCTTCCATAGACTGATATATATATATATATATATATATATATATATATATATATCAGTGATATATATATGATAATAAACATTAAGTTTCTTTTGTGTACATTTTCAGATCTTCGTTTATACATGAATTCAGTCTTCAAATTCAATTTTGCTACACACAGAAGTCTTGAGCGTTCCTGATGAAGGAAAATCTAGAAAAGCGCTTCGGACGCAAGAAATTATTAACGTGTTGTTTTCAGTTTTATTTTCTATCATCGATGGCTATCCTAATGTTCTGTGAGATATATAACATAAATGTGCGTGGTTAAGGTATGTATTTCATGTTATTTTTGTCAATTTGAATTTGATTAAAATCTAAATTTTAATGGAAAGGATACACCTGGGAATAAAAACCATTAGTGAATGTATTTCGGTACAAAATTAACAGCTTGTGGAAACCAACTCAGGTTTTCAGAAGAAAATTAATTACGTTTGAGAT
The DNA here is from genome assembly GCA_037788925.1 of Mytilus galloprovincialis. Taxonomy (NCBI): domain Eukaryota; kingdom Metazoa; phylum Mollusca; class Bivalvia; order Mytilida; family Mytilidae; genus Mytilus; species Mytilus galloprovincialis. The sequence continues at coordinate 71,947,700 of CM075342.1, read as the reverse complement.
CAGAGATTGTAAAACAGCTATAACAGATTGCAACCCTTCTTACACAGTCATGTTTTATGGTTACCTGTCAATGTAACAAGTTCTAATTGGGGAATAGGAAGGATTTAGTAAAGGATATTGATTATCCCCATGACAATTAGTCTAATAACAGAGTATAAGGACGACATGCTGTTCATAGACTCGTTCATTACTAAAGTACGCTTATTGGAATATGACTTTTCAATTATTGTATATAGATAGATATAGGAAGATGTGGTGTGAGTGCCAATGAGACAACTCTCCATCCAAATAACAATTTAAAAAAACCCATTATAGATCAATATACGGTCTTCAACACGAAGTCTTGGCTCACACCGAATAACAAGCTATAAAGAGCCCCAAAATTACTAGTGTAAAACCATTCAAACGGGTAAACCAACGGTCTAATCTATATTAAAAAAACGAGAAACTAGAAACACGTATAAATTACATAAACAAACGACAACTACTGTACATCAGATTCCTGACTTAGGACAGGTGCAAACATTTGCAGCGGGATTAAACGTTTTAATGTATCAAAACCTTCTCCCTTTTTCTGAAACAATAGCATAACATCACAACATAGAAAAACACACGGTAAAATATCAATTAGCAGGCTTAACTCAATCAAAAAACGTAAATGTATACACTATGAACGAATAAATTTGATCAGCGATATCTAAATGCAAATGCACAGTTAATACAACATTAGGGACAAACATTCAAGGCCAAAAAGCAAACAAACAAGTCCAAACAAAGCCATGGCAAGACACCACTGCGAAATATTTAACCTTTCAAAAATATTCACTTTAGAAAAAAAAATACAGGTAAATCTTGAAGTTTATACAAATGTAGTAAGACGAAGTGAGTGAAAATTAGAACATTCCAAATAATCAAAACTGGTATATAGACAAGATCCTTATAAATATAAAATAACAAAAAAGCATTATAAACAGTATCAACAGGTCGAATTAACAAGAAAATACGATTTGAGAGTACTCACAGTTACTGACAGCTAGTTAAAAGCCAAAAACAATTAATAATAAAAAATCATGCATCAGAGACAAAAATCAACTAAAATACATCCCAGGGATTTAGTATTTTAACGTCATGAACAGTCAGAGAAGACATGACTTGTGAAATGCCCAAAATAAATGTATCGACAGGTAGTAGGATATTAAAGAGCGACTTCTATAGAGATAAAAATTAACGTGTCTGTATCTCTATACATCCCGCCTCAAAGAAAATACGATTTGAGAGTACTCGCAGTTACTGACAACTAGTTAAAAGCCAAAAACAATTAATAATAAAAAATCATGCATCAGAGACAAAAATCAACTAAAACACATCCCAGGGATTTAGTATTTTAACGTCATGAACAGTCAGAGAAGACATAACTTGTGAAATTCCAAAAATAAATGTATCGACAGGTAGTAGGATAGTAAGGAGCGACTTCTATGGAGATAAAAAATTAACGTGTCTGTGTCTCTATACATCCCGCCTCAAAGAAGATACAATTTAGTTATGTTTTAATTTCTTAATGACAAAATCGATATTAGTGCAAATGTAAACTATATTCAGAGATCTAATTACAATATTGGTCGATAACCCTTACTTATAAGTTTCTTTAAAGGTTCGATGATGTTACACGGATCACATAGTGATTTCCTCGCTTTAAGTACAATATTACCATAAAATTTAGGATGTGAAATACCATTTTTAATAAGTTTTCTACAGGTATAGTCAAATTTACTAATCAAATATTTGTATCTATGAAAGAATTTAGTAAAGGTTTTAAGTAATTTATGGTATCGAAATTCCTGACACAACAATTTCCCAGTGATGCATTGATTACGTTCGTTAAAATCTATGACATCAGAACACACACGGGCAAACCGAACGAGTTGGGATATATAAACACCGTATGATGAAGCCAAAGGCACATCGCCGTCTATAAAAGGAAAATTAACAATAGGAAATGAAAAATCGTCTCTTTTGTCGCAAATTTTAATATGAAGTTTCCCGTTTGAAGTTGAAATGTCTAAATCTAGAAAAGGACAACTGCTGCTGTTTATGTTAGATTTAGTTAAAGAAAATAAGTTTATTAATGCAGCTTTTTGTGATAATTGCCAGAGCATTTATTGCTATTTTTATACTTATGAGATTTATGACCTACAAACTATCTATTGTCAGTGTTTTGCCACTTTTGATATTTATACAAGGTAGTTAGATTTCTATATTGACAGCACGTGTAATCATGAATGGATACGTGTAAACTTTTGATAGATATTATAAAGCGCTTCGAACGCAATAAATTATTAAACGTGTTGTTTCCATTTTATTTGTTATAAAGAACATTAGAATAAAAATAATCATTACCTAGAATAGAAATGCGATGAAACTGGAAATCATCTTTTATGGTGTATTATACATTTGTAAAAAGATTTATGATACATTTTAACATTAAGGGATAACGAAAGGGAACGGAAATACGTTAATAAAACTAAAATAACTATTTACGTAGAAGTTATAATTACATGTTACAAATACAAATCCAAACTCGGAATAGCTATAATATTCCATTTTTTATCAACTTTCACAATGCATCTTCTCTTATTGTATTGTCATTGAAACTGATATCTTATCATTGTTGTTATACTAAAGAATATCTGCTTTTATACTCGTCTGTCATACATAATTATAAGCCTGGTATCTTTGATATGTTTAATGTTAAATCTTGTCTTTTTTAGAGTTTCTATACAAAAGTTTGCAACAGATGCAGCTCTGAATAAAGCTTTTAGATAGCACTTCGGTAATTACATTCAGATGGGATTATAACATTCACACAAAATTAACAGAAAACACTTTTGAAGCAATGCAGAAAACAGTTTTAAAAATAAAGAAAAGAAATAACATCAGAAAAAAAGTTTTGCTTAAATGAATAGTTGGCTTATCTTTTGATTTTGATTTTGATCAAAGTTGATCAGAACATCTATACGGTTTCTTCTCCTCTCAAACGGTCTATGTTTTAAAAAAACATTTTCTAAAGTCTGCAGAAAAAAAATCCGCGGTTCCTGTTTTGTTACATCTTTCATTGGTTTATTTCATTATCATTTTTTTGAAGAGTTGGTGTGGATGAAAAGTCTTGAATAGTTTCTGTTTATTCTAATCATATTTGTAATGTTTTTCTTTTCTTTTTGTATATGTTTTGAAGGTTAAATGTTTTCTTGTTGTATTGGATGTCACATATTGAATGTATTCATATTCCGTCTTAAATCTATGTCAGTAGGATTACGATTATCAACAGACACCAACGCGATGCGATTGACTGTCTCTCGGGTATCGTTCGCCTCTCTTCTATGTCTTAATTGTTTTCCATTGAAATCGAATTAAACATATCATGCAAAATGCCTGCCATTATACGCGCTATAATCAAAAGTGTGTTCTAAGGTATAACTTTGACCTATATTTCTTTTGTTCAACGTATTGATTGATAATGGTTTCCTAGCATACTTCCAAATAGCTTTAACTAATAGTTCAACGTAACGGATGGACATAATACATTTCTATCTCAATATAATGTTATATCATAATAGTAAAAACCCATATATACCAGTTTGATACAGAACATTAAATACAAACGCATATAAACGAAGGGGTGAAGATAGTTCATTAAATGGGTTTGTTTGGCTTGTTAAGACTTTCCAATTAGCAGCATATCAAAAGAAACTGATATAAAATTGAGAACGGAAATGGGGATTGTGTCAAAAAGACACCAACTCGACAATATGGCAGACAATAGCGAAAGGCCACCAATTGTTCTTGAATGCAGCGAGAGAAACTCCCGCATCAGGAGGCGTCCTTCAGCTGGCCCCTTAACAAGTATGTATACTAGTTTAGTAATAATTGACTAAACCCCGAATTATACACAAGAAAATGAAATGCAAAGTTAAACAAGACTAACAAATGATATATATATATATGAAACACGCAAACTATAACATGATTTAGTTATGTGTGAATGCATACTTAGAAACGTTAGAAATATGACTAAAAGGAAGTTTATACTCACAAATATGTATTTATTTGCATTTAGCTGCATTGCCATTTAGTTTAACACTGAACCACGATACTACAAATGGGACACTTATCAAAGATGAGTAGATTGTTAATTTTAAGATGAACGTTTGAGATGATTTTTCATTTCCTATCGTTAATTATCCATTTTTAGATTGTGACGTTCCCTTACGGTGTTTATATATCTCAACTTGTACTCAAACAATGTTTTAGATTTTAACGAGATAAATTTATGTATTACTGAAAAATTATTACACCAGGGTTTTCGATATCACAAACTAGTCAAAACATTTACTAAATTTTATCATCGGTATAAGGACATCATTCGTAAATATAGCTCAACATGCAGACTTCTTATAAGTTCAGGTATTTCACATCCAATTTTTTATGGAAATATTCTTTATAAAGCACAAAAATGTCAGTATTCACCGCAGAAACTAACAAAACCGTTAAATAGACTTATCAAGAAGTGATATAGTTACGATACTGTTGTCAGGGCATTAAAGATTGCATATTTTGGCGTTAACATTGATTCACTTATAGGGTCTTTGCATCGGAACTAAACACATGTATTCAAAAACCAGTTGTTAGCATGACACGGGTTATGTTCTTCTCATATATGTTATGATGGTATGATACTAAACCCCTAACGGGAAGGACTGTGCCTGATATTCATATAATGAAATCATAATCTTTCAATCAGTTTATTTGAAGTCTGGAGCTGGCAGACTTTTTGCAATATTCATGAATATCACTTAGTAAAGGTTACTAATATTCGTGATTATGTCTTCAAAAGACAATGACAGACATAGTTGTTGTTATAGTGGAAGATATTAGTCAGCAAAATCGAGGGAATTGTGCAAACGATGATACAAGCATGAAAATTAGCACGGAACATAATAATTATGTACTTATTCAATCAGTTTATTTGAAGTCTGGAGCTGGCATGTCAGTTAACTGCTAGTAGTCTGTTGTTATTTATGTATAATTGTCATTTTGTTTATTTTCTTTGGTTACATCTCCTGAAATCAGACTCGGACTTCTCTTGAATTGAATTTTAAATGTGCGTATTGTTATACGTTTACTTTTCTACATTGGCTAGGTATAGGGGGAGGGTTGAGATCTCATAAACATGTTTAAACCCGCCTCAGTTTTGCGCCTGTCCTAAGTCAGGAGCCTCTGGCCTTTGTTAGTCTTGTATTCTTTTAATTTAGTTTCTTGTGTACAATTTATAAATTAGTATGGCGCTCATTATCACTGAACTAGTATATATTTGTTTAGGGGCAAGCTGAAGGACGCCTCCGGGTGCGGGAATTTCTTGTTACATTGAAGACCTGTTGGTGACTTTCTGCTGTTGTTTTTGCTATGGTCGGGTTGTTGTCTCTTTGATGACACATTCCCCATTTCCATTCTCAATTTTATTTAAAATGCCTAATGAGCTGATAATCTTGCAATACCTCTGTTTCGCATCATTATTTACACATAATCATTAGAACTACATTAGAAACAGCGAATCTCAGAATGCCATTGTTTCACATCATCAATTTTAAAAATAGAATTTCAAATCATTCATACCACCCGAGATATCTTCAATTTTTGGTTGGATTATTTTATTTGATATGTTCTGTGTACTGTTGTTTTTCTTTATCTTTTATAAGCAATGGCGCACTCAAAATATTTCCAAATTAGAAGTTTGAAAACCCCGTTGGTATCTTTGCTTTTTTTTTTTAAGATTTCGTGTATAGGACAAACTTTATTTGTATCGGTTTTGGTACTCACTTCACAGAAGAATTACATTTTCGGTTTTTTCTGAAATATGTACGTATACATTTGTAAGATTTCAAACTGTTCTTTAAATTTAAAGTATTTTTTCGGCCACACAATAAATATATTTTGAATATGTAAAAACACTGTGTGTCTGCTATAAATCAAGATTTAGTCTACAAATTAACGCACACGTAGTATAGAATCCGGGTCACAAACTAAAACTGAGGAAAACGCATCAATTATAAGAGAAATACGACACAACAGAAACACAACATTACACATCAGAAACACAACATTAAAATGTAACACACAGAAACGAACTATAATATAACAATGACTATTTGCCTGACTTGGTACAGGGCATTTTAAGAACAAAATGGTTGTTTGAACCTGACGGACGGAAACACATAAATTATAAGAAGAAAACAACAGATCTACAGATATACTGAACTGCTTTATTTACGATTTCATCTTCTCTACGGTCTTTCTTTTTAAAGGTTTTTGTTTCTGTTTAAAGGTTATAGACACAGTTTGTGTATTCCATAGTTTTCTAACAAGTGGTTTATAGAAGCCACCGTCACTCAGACTTCATCATTCTTGACTACAAATGATTGCCTAAAGTACAGGGGTGTGAAAATGGCTGTATTTTATGTAATAACATTTTATGAAGCAAAAACCCTACACATTTAAGTTTTAAATCCAATATTTACAAAGGGAACATACCCAAGAACTCAAATTAACTAATTAATAGTATTAAACGTTTCATCAAAAGTCGTTCCAAGTTTTTATGGTTACTACGCGTGGCTTACAATCAGTAATTGGCAATATTTTTTTTTAAATATGTCACACTTACATGCTTATTACCCGTGACTATCGATGGTGTTTTTACTAATAGTGGGAGATATTATGGAAATAATTGTGCAAATCGTGATACAAGCATGAAATTTGGAACAAAGGTTGACTAAACGTTAACAAAATGAAATCAGCTGCTGGTTATAAAACATTTTTATTTTTTCAAGATGGCCACCGCCCATTTTGCAAAATGCGTCACATACAATAGGATACATTTCGTAAATCCTTTGAAAGCTGTGTTATAGGTACATTTCAAATTAAGTTTTGATAAAACGTAAATTCCAGTTTCTAAAGTACGATAAAACAATATATAAATGACGCAAAAATGACTTCCGCTCCCAAAATGGCGACAAAAACGTTGAAATTGGCTACATTTTGTAAATCATTTGAAAGCTGTGTTTTAATTATAATCCAAAGTAAGTTTTGATAAAACCAACATTATAATTCATCAACTAAGATGAAACAATACCAAAATGACGAAAACGCTACTTCCGGTTCCAAAATGCTGGCGAACACGTTGAAAATGGCCAGTGTTCATGACTTGGTACGTGTACCAGTTGAATGCATGAATTCGGTTGAGTCTACTTTGATATGCTTCTCTTTTGCTGTGCTCCGGATGAGAACTACTGGTAGGCGGAAAAGCATCATAAGAGTGCTGCTTCCTGACAAATGATTCAAATCGTGCCTTGTTAACATCAAATGTTGATGTTGCCGTACATGATGCAAGCAAATGCTTCTATGGTGTCCATTTATGTGCTTACATTCCAAACTAAAGCGAGCAAAAACATTTTTTACATATGAAAATACTTCCAATGTCTGCCAAGCTGACCTCTTCACTTTCCAACACATTGTCACATTCACAGAATACATGGAAGGAAAGAAAAGCATCTGCAAACACATTTGATGTCATAAATATGAAGCCATCGAAATTCTTTATTCCTTCATAAACTTAACCACAATTTGTCCCTACCTAATACTACGAGAGCTGAAATCCCTAATATTTCTAAATCTGTGTCAGTACTACTTAGATTTACCTTAATCAACCATTTTCAACAGCAAGCTTATCATAGACAAACATACGTGTATCTGCTTCTTCGTGATAATAAAGGGATAGCTGGGATGTATCCGTATTGAAATTGCAAAGAATATCTCACCTTCAGTAACATAAGCATTTGTTTATTCTCTAAAGAAGCAATTCTGCCGGCAAGAAACTTGTCGTCATCTTCATAGAAACTACTCAAAAATCATTGCGTTCTACCAGAACCAACAACCTTCCGTCTAGCACCATGCAGCATCTTGCCTTATTTAGGTCCAGCTTTTAAATTATTAACTTAGTATACATAAAACAAATACAATGTCTACTCATTAACCGGTACAAGATTTTATGTAAGGATGAATGACATCATATGCATAATCATCAAATATTTCTGCACGTGATGGTCTGGAATTAACCATTGCTGGCCAACCAACGATAAATGAGTCAGAATTTGAATCAGTTGATGGCAAATCGCACAATGTTTCAAATATACAAATTGTCTGCGATCTAATAACACTGTTTAAAAGTGATATCTTTAGACAAAGACAGAGGGGTAATTTGGTTTTCGCGGATAAAGAAATCTCTACAGTCAAACTGTTTACTTTGAAAAAAAAATTCTAGAAAAGAGATCGCAATCACTTTTCATTTTCTTCAGTTGGATTTTTGGCAAAAACATTTCTGGTTTCATTTCACGGCTTTAATAGGGAACAGTTCTTTTTTATCTGGTTATAAAAAGCAGATTATCCGTCATTTTGCATTTGCTGAATAAGATCTTCGTATCGTTGGGACCCAATATCTTGAAGTTTTATACATATCTCAGCTGCCTGAGAGTCAACAATGTCATTAAAACAGTCAGTTTTGTACAAATCTGACGACTGTTTTAGAAAAAGAAAAAATCGACGTCCAAAGTCGTTCAACACTTCAGAAAGCCCAAGATACATTACAAAGAAATCTGTTTGAGTTTTCGTAGAGTCTTCGTGATGTCGTTCATATGTTTTAGAATGACTCAAACCATTAGAGCTTTCAAAATTCATCTACAAGTCTACTGACTTCCATCCATCCATCGTCACGAAAGGATCTTCGGTGGCACCAACATCGACCTTCACAATTGTATTATTCTGTTTTTGTGTTTGAACAATTGTGATACAGGAAATCAGCTTCTGGTCTTCCGCACCGAGAAATTATCATTTGGAAATTACAGAGCCACCTTTTGCATGCTGTTGGTGATGTTCGGGAAGGGAATTCATATCTCGAAGATGGATCAATAACCATCGAGCATATTTAATACGATCTTGACAAAAAAATAGGATATTAGCTTACGCTGATTGTGAGGTACGATATCGGACTCATAGAATGCGCGTACGACCAAAAGCACTCTCTTTCCTTACGCAAGTCTATCAAATAATAGAACGATACAGAGTCATGAGCTATTTACACATTAATGATTTAAGCAAAACACACGCAGTTATATGATGTGTAGTCCTAAGTACATTTGAATATGCATGAAAATAATAAGACGTGTTGCAATATCGGTTTTAGTGAGGGCACAATTCCATCCACTTTCATATCATCATTTTTTTAAATAAGCCATTTCAATGTACTGTCAACCAAATATATTGCTAAACTTTTTTCCTCCGTACAAATCTAGCCATTCCAGCTGAATTTCCTAAGCCAATAAAAAAAAGTGGGTGATCTGCAGCTATAATTGTATTTGGCCGGGATTTCGAAAGTTAACTACTTTTTTCACCTTATTCATCGAATGATTAATCAATTCAATTGAATGGGCGTGTTTTCAACAAGTGGCATCATAGAAGTCAAACTAACTTGAATAGAAAAGCATAGATTTGTAGAAGAATGGGATGAAGACCAAGATATGTTTACGATATTCAATCTTGTTTATAAGATGGACTATGATTTACATCACTGTGCCCTGGTAGTGGATGCACATCACCCTGTATGTCTATATATGGCTTGCGCATGCTCAAAATTGATAAACGCCTTTGTTTCATAACCTTAAAAATGTTATCAAACCAATTCATAATATCATTAAAAATCAAAAAGCACCAAGTAAGTTGTAACTAGTTCAAATGTTCATGTGTGCATTTTGTTACATATCGCGCATGCACAAACTCTGAAGAGTCAAATATCTATTTCTATTTATACGTTACATGCAAGGAATGTAGCTACCTGGCAAACCTGATATTTTTTTTCACTTAAAGAATGTTAAAGATTTTTTTAAGAATAATAAGTATTTTCGAACAGGAATAAACAGCCATGTTTAAAAAAAGGCCGTGGCCATCTTTAAAAAAAGATTTTTGTTCATGGCCACCAGTTGTTTCTTAAAAAGTACATAATTATTATGTTCCGTGCTAATTTTCATGCTTGTATCATCGTTTGCACAATTCCCTCGATTTTGCTTACTAATATCTTCCACTATAACAACAACTATGTCTGTCATTGTCTTTTGAAGACATAATCACGAATATTAGTAACCTTTACTAAGTGATATCCATGAATATTGCAAAAAGTCTGCCAGCTCCAGACTTCAATTAAACTGGTTGAAAGATTATGTCTTCATCATATGAATATCAGGCACAATTCCTCCCGTTAGGGGTTCAGTATCATACAATCATAACATATATGAGAAGAACATAACCCCTTGTCATGCCAATAACTGGTTTTTAAATAAATGTGTCTAATTCCGATGCAAAGACCTTATAAGTGAATCAATATGAAAGCCGAAATATGCAATCTGTAATGATCTGACAACAATATCGTAACTATATCCCTTCTTAATAAGTCTATTTAACGGTTTTGTTAGCTTCTGAAGTGACTACTGACATTTACTAACCCGTAACAGTAGTATACCGTTGTTCGCAATTCATAAATCGATTGAAATAAAAAACAAATCTAGGTTACAAAACGGAGGGAAATACATCAAATATAAACCCGTATCGTACCACGTATCACACTCCCCTTTAGGAACATCGGTGAATTGTTCTCGGAACTCCTACATTATTATCCGCCTGAAATTAAAGTAAACATGCATTAATCTCTCACTTGTTAGACAATCATACTCATAGCACTTTTCCGAAGCATTAGTGTGAAGGATACGGTATATCTATACACAAATCAGGAGATATAAATACCCATCAAATTACAGAGGGAAAGATATAAATTCTTGTATTGGAAAGGTTATTTTAATGTTGTGTTAAGTTCAAAACTTTCTAGTCATTAAATAAGAGAAATATGTTGACTGATTGCCTAGCTGGCTTTTGAAATAAATCAAGGAAAACAGATCACATGTTTATCCTCAAATGCTTAATAGATAAATATACTAATTACAAGCGAGGTACATGTTATTCTTGTTTCATTGACGTTAAAAGATCTTTTGATACTGTAATACAACCAGGTATCCTTATAAAAATGTTTAAGTTAGACATTGGGCGGACATTTGACCATTTAGTTAGACACATGTATGCACACAATAATTTAAGTGCAAAAATTGAAAACAAACTTGGTCAATGTTCCATCTCTTATATTGGGGGTGACTAAGGGGATGCTTCAGGTCCAGCTCTTTTTAATATATTCATTAATGATCTACTTAACTGCCTTGGTAGTATAAAACTGGGCACTAGTCGCATTGGCTGTCTTATGTTAAGTATGCAGATTATGTTATTGGATTTTTTTTGATTCCGCTGATGAATGCATGTAAATCATACTGTTATACCGCATATCATATCTCATATAATTTTCTTATAAGATATCTTCTAATTTATATAAGATACTTTTAAAACTATATTGAATATCTTATAAACTATATGAGGTATCTTATAAAGTATATTATTAGTTACAGGGTGTGTAAGTGACTTAATACGATATATATGGGGTCAGTAAATTCCATTTGGAGTAAGAGCGAATTTCCTCTCGGCAAATATGTTTTGCAATTACTTTTATTTAATACCTTATACTTAAAAATAGCATCTATTATAAATATCGATCTCTTACTTAAAAGTCTTTCAAAATTCCTCTTTTTTCATATTTTTTTTGGAAAATTTTTCCAAACCTTATAATAATACAATGTGTAGATTTATTACTGTATTTGGAATGTCTGAAAATTGGTTTCTCTTAACTTGAGGTAAATTGTCTTAGGAACCTTTATCTCTCTTTTATTACTGTAACTACATTAACATAAACGCCGCATGTAGGAAATTTTAAAAAACAAAAGCTTGTTTCATATCAAATTGTTTTCAAGGCAAGTGTCTTGCAAGAAGCAAGTTCTGTTCACCCTATGACATGGCTCCTGTCTTGGGGATCCATATTTCTCCTTTGTAAATTAGTTTGCTTTGTTATTTATCTGTTGTTTGTTGTTTTGGGTATTATCTGTTCCCGGATATGTTTTTGGTTCATTGATTGGTCTCCTTTATTTAGTGTTGCGTTCCACTTATAATTTAGTAATATTGTTTTGAATTTGAGTTGTATTTTATTGAAAAGGACTTTTTAGCTAATTTTACAAACTTCTACATCAAGTTGTTATTAAAAGTTATCACAGGTACTTGGAGTATAACTATAAATTAAAAAGTGTTATAAAACTTACCTGACATAGATATATCAATGATAATCAGCTCCCTCTTAACTTTATTTAAAAATTTAAAAAAAATTGATAGATATGAAAGATTTTTTGCAAGCCACAAAACCCTTCGCGGATTTTTTTCGCCACGCTACGCTCGGCAAATATGTTTCTCGTTTCTTTTAAAACAGGTTCGTTATAGCCCAGCTTGAATACCTTGTATGTATGCAATAAATGCAGTTGATACTCAGAAGATTTACTTCCAGCATTTCAGGGGCAGGAGGATTAATTCTAATTTAATGCTACATAATGACTTGACAGCACATATATTATTTATTGAAGAATAACAAATAATTAAAAAGCGTTTGTTTTCAAATATCAAAAATATGATTGTGAAAATAAATAATCAGTCCCTTGTTTTAAAAAAATGAAAAATCAAGCTTCAACAGTGAAGCAAATAAATACTTTGTCCTTCAAGTCCACAAAAATAAATAACCAATCCAAAACAAATCCTCCTCCCCCACCCCAGAGAATATTAAATGGTTGTCCCCTTATATTTTTCGTGAAAAAAACATATGTTTGTGCATAAAAAGGAATCTTTAAGCAAGAATTTTAAAATATAATATAAAAAGATAGGTTTAATAATATGCTTTAAGAAAAGAAAACGAAAAAGTGGTGTCACCGAACTTGTTGTAATGCTACAAGTAAAAAAAAATTACCTATCAGTCCATTATAAATTATTTACCGAAAGATTTATCTCCCATTAAATAATCAAGTTGAAAAAAATGAATCGGAAACAAAAATATTTGGTATTTATTTAAACGTTTTGAATTATGCAATAGATCACCAAGTTGTTTTTCTATAAATAAACAGTCTTACCAATAAATTGCCAATCATTTCACAATGCAAATATTTTAGAAAAAAACGCCAAGCATTTTGGGTTAAAAAATGAGATTTTGAAAGTAAAACTGCGGCAAATTGGGAAAACTCAAAATTCAGTGGTTATGTTTCTAATGCCGATTCTTTTTTCTTTAAAATGCAAAACCTTAATGAATAAATAATTAATAGATAGTAGGGCATTTATATGCAATCATTTTGTTTTTATATTATCCATTATTTTAGAGAAAACATCAAAACAAATAGCTACATGTAAAACCGGGATATTTTTTATTTTTCGTTTGAAGGCTGAATCTGAATATTTGTCATATTTAAACATGATTCAACTTTAAAAAGTGCATTTAGCATATTGTATCTCTTTATCAACTATCAAATAAAATTGAGAATGGAAATGGGGAATGTGCCAAAGAGACAACAACCCGACCAAATAAAAATCAACAGCAGAGGGTCACCAACAGGTCTTCAATGTAGCGAGAAATTCCCGCACCCGGAGGCGTCCTTCAGCTGGCCCCTGAACAAATACATACTAGTCCAGTGATAATGAACGCCATACTAATTTCCAAATTGTACACAAGAAACTAAAATTAAAATAATACAAGACTAACAAAGGCCAGAGGCTCCTGACTTGGGACAGGCGCAAAAATGCGGCAAAAAAAATGCATCAAAGTCTGTTTGTTGTGTATTGCAATATAATGTTTTTGATGAATTTGAATCGAAAAATAAATAAGTTTTTTTTTCAATTTTACCAAAAATTGTATTAGTCAATTAACTACAGTCAATTATATAGTCAAGTGTCCTCATTTTCATCAACATCAAGCTCCTCTAGGTCGAGTTAAGAATTTTAACAATTTATTCCCCTGCACTCTCCACAACCACTAGAGCAAGAAATCCCATTCTTGCGGCAGCTACGCATACGGTTGTCACAATCATTCTTGCAATTATAGTGAATTATCTTCAAGATGAATTCCGGTGCTCGCTGCTTTTTCATTTCAATTGGAAAGAGTTTTTCTTTTTTTCAAAATCCAACCCCATTGCAGGGTGTCAATTTCCTCTGCCGTTTTTGCCTCCAATATTAACACTGATGATAAACTCGCATCGAATGGAACTTTGCAGCATCGGAAGTTGGTGGGAGAGTCTGAAATTGCACTATAGATGATCTGTTAGTGCCATCGTTTTGGTGATGAACTTTCTCCAACGAAGTATGTCAATTCCCTCTAAGGGCATGTGGACATACAAGTTTACTAGTGCTTCTTCACCAGCCTTGCAAATGTTATCTTTTCCCATTGATTCCTTTAGAAAAACTTCTGGTTTTATTTTCTTCAATACGGTAGGTTTACATATTCCATGCAATTGGCCTGTCGTGTCACAACCCGTAAAGGCATAAACAAACGGTAGTTAAAGGCATACATATTCACCAAGAACTTGCTGTGTTTTTTTGTATATTCCAAACCTTTGAAATTTTCATCGCACTTTGCTTGTCAGTGGTAAAGAATAGGCAATGAGAATTATTTTCTGCAAGGAGACAAAGCAGTATCAACAAGTCAGTATTTTCTCCGTATATCACAACTTCTTGTCTGTTTGATTTTTCAACAGCTATCTTAACTATAAGTAAATCTGCATCTTCCTTGGCTTGTATAGCCTCGATGCCATGTTCTTGTAATGTATCAATCAGCAGTTCAACAAATATTTGTTTGTAAGATTGGTTTAAGAGAAATGTCACTTTCTTAATGCGTAGTGGCATGTCTCTCGTGAATGTGATTGTGTTTGATTGTACCCATTTGCTTCTTCTCAAGTGAATGATGTCTTTTGTTGCTGAACTATTGTAGCCATCTATGACTACTGTTGGGTTGGAAAATTGTTTTATGATATTATCTATGTACCTCATACAAATTTGAGAAAATAACTGAGCATTAATCGACGGTATTCTATGTAATAGAGATCCTCGGTCAATGACATGAACAATATTTGTTTCTGGTAGTTTTTTAGCTTGACAGTCACCAATGTTCCAATTAACATCTGCAAACGTTGCTTTGGCTGTTTGCTTTTGGAGACCATTACACTACAAACCATTACAGTCTGAAACGGCCTATATCTGTACTCGACTGTACTGATTTTTACTCGACCAGTCTGAATTGGTCTGACTTTTACTTGACATTACTCGACCCCAGTCTGAACCATACTTGACTGTACTGAATCGTACTTGACCCTTATTTTTGCCGTTGAAAATAGTCTGAACTATTACTCGACCAGTCTGAAACAGTCTTAACCCATTCTTGAAATGTACTCGATCTATTTTCTCAGTCTAAACCATACTTAACCAAAGGTCTGAACAATACTCGACCAGTCTGAACCATACTAGACCAAAAACCTTCTACTTTTTTAACTGTTTAAATTAATTTCTTTTAACTGACATATATAACAGCAGCCAACAAAATTTATAAAAGATTTTAACCTTATATAAGAAATATATCTCTGATTATATTTACGATAAAAAAATATATATTATATATAACTTATATCAAAAAAGGGATAAAATTGAATAAATAAATAAAATTATTTTTCTGATTAGACTACAGTCGAGTATTATCAAGTAAATCTCAGACGAATTCAGACTGGTCGAGTAAAAATCAGTACAGTCGAGTACAGATATAGGCCATTTCAGACTTTTAATGGTTTGTAGTGTTAGCCTCAAACAAAGAAGATGTAAAACTTGAAAGTTCGTATTCGAACTGTTCTGCTGTATTGTTTATTGAGGCTTGTCCTACTGCTGTCAGATATTTGAACCTGAGAGTCGTTTAGTGTCAAGTGTAATAATTTGGTCTTTTTTCTTGAATGAAATTTCCGAAACAAGACTCAGTGGTTGTCGTTTGTTTATGTGTTACATACTAGTATTTGTTTTTCGTTCATTTTTTTACATAAATAAGGCCGTTAGTTTTCTCGTTTGAATTGTTTTACATTGTCTTATAGGGGCCTTTCATAGCTGACTATGCGGTATGGGTTTTGCTTATTGTTGAGGGCCGTACGGTGACCTATAGTTGTTAATGTCTGCGTCATTTTGGTCTTTTGTGGATAGTTGTCTCATTGGCAATCATACCACATCTTCTTTTTTATATATGTAAGTTAATCGCCGACTGTCTTTGCTGCTATGGCATCGCTATCCGCTACCGTTCCAGTTTCGATGTTTCTTAATGTCTTGTAATTTGTGAAGGGATTTTGTTCTGTCAAGAATTGAGTGAGCAGATTTGAATCTTAGTTGTCTCTTTCCGTTCTATTTCTGCTGTTATATGCTGGTCACTAGTTTCATATCCCGTGCTAGTTAATTGCTGCATGGCATGATTGTATTCGGCTTAAGTTGGTATAGACAAGAACCTTAGTGTTCTTTCGACTTCTCCCATACCTCTGCCTCTAGTCAGTCATCCAGTTGACTTTACGCTTCTCACAAGCACTTGTTTTATCACCAAATCCGTTGACAAGCCAGCCCAAAATCGGTCACTTCTTCGAAATAGGGTATACCGACATGAGGATGTTACCAGAGCGTGATATTTCAACGGATACATATATAGCACTGACAATAACGGAGAACGACATCGTTTTGACATTGATGACAACATCATGCAGAAACACAAATCACATACCAGGGGGGAGGGGGCAGGACCTTTTTCGGGACGTCGTGATCGGTGTTTTTAAGCTTGGGAATTTGGTATTGATCCTTTAGGGATTCGGGAATTATTTTTTCGAATTTTGGGATGTCGGGATTTTTTTTTTTTAAATTCGGGACCTCGGAATATCATTTTTGTAAGCCCGGGATTTCAGGATCAGGACCCCTTCAATCCCCTCTATACTAAGAATATATTCGTTATGACCGTTTAATATTTGGTGTTCATTCATTTCAAGCTATTTAATGTTGTTCTTATTTTTTGTTTTTTATTTATATAATATTTTCGTTCTTTTTGGTATTCTTTTAACACAAGAGTTGAAAGTATGAATTATCTGGCTGTGACATACCTAATTTAGTGTATTTTTTACGGAATATAAGGTCATTTCCATATGTGGTTATACTTTTAAAAACTTGTAAGCGGTCTAGGTAATTTTTCTTCTTTTGTGTGTTTCACCTTGACTGATGTTTCTACGGTTACTTCATCATTCATCGGAGGAATCAGAGAAAAGAATGCAGCATTAGGACACACCTTAGATAGAGATTCTAACACAGCTTTGTCTGGTATTGGATCTTTGCTTGATGGTATAACACATTCCAATTTCTTTTTTCTGTTACTGTTCATAAGGTGCTGTATGTCCATAATTGAGCTGACGTCAACCTTAACAACACAAGGATATCTTTTTTTAGCTGACCAAGCAAATTTCCGATGGACTTTACCAAAATCTCTATATATAAAATTTTGAGTTATCTTTCCCTTGTTCAATATTTTTTAGACTGTTTATACTCAATTTTATAGTAAAGACAGCTAAATAATTGAGTCAAGTAGTTATTACAGTAATCTGTTTTTGTATGCTTTATAGATTCTGTATATAAATAACTAAAGGAAACTTGTAAGTCTTGTATTTCAATTTAAATAAAGCTGCAAACTGAATTAAGAATTATTAGAGTTATCTATCTTTGCATACTTATTTTGCACATGTATTATTGTCTTATTTATTAAGCATTTGAGTAATTTGCAAGTATTTGTGAATAATTTATGTTTTTTTATATATTATTTTATGCTTGGAATGAGTCATTGGCTTAATAAGCTTATGGTGAAGTTGAAGTGACATGACTTATAAGGACAAATCCTATATAACTGCTAGTACACATCCAATCAAGATTGTTGTACAAGTATCAGCCATGTAACAGGATTGAAGCTATGTAATGGAAAATACAAAATACGATATAAAAGAAATTGTATCTGTTCTTAGAAATCAAGATTACACTAAATTTAATTATTTGAAACTTGATATGTTAAGTTATTACTAGCCAAAAATAACATGTAATTTTTATACATTATTTAAATGAATCAAAGTCTGTATAAAAAAATGTAGTTTTGCCATGAGGAGATGATTGACTGTCAATTTATCTTTAGACGTTACTATTTGAATAAAGCTGATTAAGGAATGTCTCTAAAAGAAAGTCATGATTATGTATGTTATTTTAAGTTGTATGTGCAGTATTTAAATGGGTTATTATATTTTCTAATTCATTTCAAATTTGAATTGAGGAAAATATTTTTTTTTTTTTTTGACCTCAGATTTCAAAAATGAAAAATTAAAATTCTTCAAATTTTATTTTTTTGCACAACAGCATAGTATATTACACAAAAGCAAATTTGAAATATAAATTCTATTCCTATAAGTAATTCTTAGTTCTTTGGCTTCAGTTTTTCTTTGTTTGCAACTTATTACATGTATGTGTCAAATATTTAATTTCAATCCAAATTTAGACCTGTATCAAGTGCAAATATTGTGTCCATTTTCCCCCCAACTGTTCCCCTCTGTGGTTGTATCAAGCTGCACTCAGGGAAGCAATTTATTAATTATTAAGATTTTCATTGTCAAAAGAATAGGTTGAAGATTCATTGAAATCTTTGAGTGACAGAAGAAAGTGGAAATATTGTTGGTACAAAAAAATGAACAGTGATTTTGAACATTACCAATTTAATATTTGGATATTGTGGACAATTTTTAATAATGACCATCAGAAAATAGTGTGTGCGTGTTTATTTATTTACTGAAAACTGAAAAAAAAACAAGGTCCCACCTTAACCAATCAGTACATGTATCATCTATTATGTCGTACATTAATTGCCTTTCCACCACAGTATTGGTTCTTCAGCCAATATTCCTCAAAGAAAAAGTCCAATCCTATATTATAAATTATACCTGTTTTCTAAAAACTTTGTTCCATTTACATTCCTCACTAGTAACTGATTTTTGTGTCACACCATATCTAACTCCTAACTCTATTTTAAACAGTACTGCAGCAATGTGACTACACATTTCTCCCAATCTGAATTAAAGTAATAAAGCATTTCTACAAATTCTAGTATTTGCCACAGTATTTAGTATACAGCAATCAGTCAATAGATATTGTACTACATGTATCAAATATATTAAGGAGATGTGGTATGATTGCCAATGTGAAAGCTATCAATCATAGTTCAAATAACGTGCATATTTGTCCTAAATGTTTGTTTTCATATGTCTTTTGATTGAGTTGAGTCATTACAATTGATAATTTTATAGTGTGTCTTTCAATGTTGTGATGTTTTACTATTGTTCAAGGTAAGGGAGAAGACTCGGTACTTATTTAAATTTATAAACCTGCTGCATTTGTTTGCACAGGTACAGTCTTTAGTGTTTCTCGTTTGTTATATATATATCAGACCATTCTCTTTCCGGTTTAAATGATTTAACACTAGTAATGTTTTGGGCCCTTATTTAGCATAATAGCTTGCTGTTCTGAGTTGGCCAAGGTTCCGTGTCGGTTGATGTCCTTACTTTGACTTAATGGTTTTCTTTTCCAAATTAAGACTTTTTGTTCGATAGTTGTCTCATTTGCACTCAATTATTTCATGCATATTCAGGACGAAAATGAAATGAAATGTATACACAAAATAACCATACCCTGCTAGACATGTACAATGTGCACAATATATGTCTGCTGTATCTTTAGCTAAACAGACCCAAGGTTGGTGTGGTTTGTCCCGAATTTTCATCGACCCTATCACATCAGCTTTCAAAAAACAGAAAGGACTTCCGTTGACATCATAAATCTTTATCTGGTCTACATGACCACTTTAAACATACCTAATGAAGTACAATAAGAAAAAACATACTTCTAAGTAATAGTTTAAAAATATAATAAGATTACAGTAGAAAAGTGCTAGACAAAATATATAGTTTTGTAAGCTTAAACTGAACTGTTTTCTTTTCCAAAATGTACTTTGGATAGCTAGACATGAATAACTTTCTTTATCATATATATACAAGTCAGGAGCCTCTGGCCTTTGTTAGTCTTGTATGATTTTAAATTTTAGTTTCTTGTGTATAATTCGGAGTTTAGTATGACGTCCATTATCACTGTACTATTATGCATATTTTAGGGGCCAGCTGAAGGACACCTACGGGTGCGGGAATTCTCGCTACATTGAAGACCCATTGGTTGCCTTCGGCTGTTGTTTGCTCTATGGTCGGGTGGTTGTCGCTTTGACATATTCACCATTTCCTTTCTCAATTTTATGTATTTAGTTAAATGAAAATATTTTATAATTAACTTTTCACAACTTTGGATGGATATTCCTGGTTGAGGCACAAGGCAGTTTCCTCCATTTGCACCAGCAGAAATGTTACGTGTACCCATATTTATGATAAATAAATTTGACTGAATAATGAATTAAGGAAAAAGTTCCTGTAAATGATGACAATAATTATCTCATCAAATATCATGTATAAAAATATTTAACTATTTTCTTCTAAAAAATAATAGACATTAAGTTTTTAACAATATCAAACACTAAATTTGAAGAAATTTTCAATAAATTTAACATGTAAAAAACAAAACAATTTCATGCATTTATATATAGTATGGGTACAAGTAACATAGTGAATGTAAGCCTTGGGTGGGAATCGAACCCACATACCAGGAACAGCAATCCAAACTTTTTGAAATTAAAGACTGCATCTGATTAGCTCAACTTTCAAAAAAATGTCTTGTATTTGTGCATGCCATGAGAAATGCCTAATTTGAGGTAATTAATTTAGTTTGTTGATAACAATCCCAGCCATATTAATAATTGAAATAGGATAATAATATACATACCATGTTGTGAACAGGATCAAAACTTGGGTGGACAGAGTTCTGGTTATCCCTAAGGTCATAGACTCAACAACAAATGACAGAAATTTCTTTGCCAGTTCAAAACAATAAACATGTTATTTAATTTTCTGAATTATAAGACAAATTGATTAAAACCTTGATATTGTAACTCATCTTTTATTGAAGCAATCTGTCATCTTAAATCTACTGCATTTCAATTTTGATACTAAACAGGTAACCTAGGACTAAGTTTAGCTGGAAAAATAACGAAGTTTGAAAAAAACTGGGCAAACAAATATCAGTGTTCTAATCTGCTTAATACATGTAGGTGGGTGGCCTCCCCTTCTGCTGTCAAAAGCATTGATATCCTCTTAAATCATGTTAATGGGACTATTACATTGATTGATTGTCGGTTGCTTAACGTCCAGTGGCAAATATTACATGCATATTTAGGACAAGAACAAGTTCACAATAAATACAATAGGTAGGTTAATGCGATAGAGGCCATCTGGAATGATGGTTGGGGAAATTTTGACTGCCACTAGAAAATGAGGGTATCTTGGATAGGGGCAGAAATTTTGCCTTGCAACAGGCCACCTACGGACTCCTCAAAAGAGTTGTTGCAAGGGTTCTTAACGTGCAAAGAGCATGGCACTCTCTGTACACGAGGCATCAGATTTAACATCCCCCTTCTGACCGGACATGACTGCGAACTTGATACATTCTGCACAGCCAAATGGACGCCCCACTTCAGCAAGCAATTTACTGCTGGTCTGGAGAAGACCAAGTGACCATATTTCTATACCCCAGTCACCCTTGGGGGTTGGGACTATTACACTATTTCACTTAGATAAAATAAAAGAGACATCAACTTGCGTCAGTTTTGATACTAAACAGGTAACCTAGGACTAAGTTTAGCTGGAAAAATAACGAAGTTTGAAAAAAACTGGGCAAACAAATATCAGTGTTCTAATCTGCTTAATAGGTGGGTGGCCTCCCCTTCTGCTGTCAAAAGCATTGATATCCTCTTAAATCATGTTAATGGGACTATTACATTGATTGATTGTCGGTTGCTTAACGTCCAGTGGCAAATATTACATGCATATTCAGGACAAGAACAAGTTCACAATAAATACAATAGGTAGGTTAATGCGATAGAGGCCATCTGGAATGATGGTTGGGGAAATTTTGACTGCCACTAGAAAATGAGGGTATCTTGGATAGGGGCAGAAATTTTGCCTTGCAACAGGCCACCTACGGACTCCTCAAAAGAGTTGTTGCAAGGGTTCTTAACGTGCAAAGAGCATGGCACTCTCTGTACACGAGGCATCAGATTTAACATCCCCCTTCTGACCGGACATGACTGCGAACTTGATACATTCTGCACAGCCAAATGGACGCCCCACTTCAGCAAGCAATTTACTGCTGGTCTGGAGAAGACCAAGTGACCATATTTCTATACCCCAGTCACCCTTGGGGGTTGGGACTATTACACTATTTCACTTAGATAAAATAAAAGAGACATCAACTTGCGTCAGTTTTGATACTAAACAGGTAACCTAGGACTAAGTTTAGCTGGAAAAATAACGAAGTTTGAAAAAAACTGGGCAAACAAATATCAGTGTTCTAATCTGCTTAATAGGTGGGTGGCCTCCCCTTCTGCTGTCAAAAGCATTGATATCCTCTTAAATCATGTTAATGGGACTATTACATTGATTGATTGTCGGTTGCTTAACGTCCAGTGGCAAATATTACATGCATATTCAGGACAAGAACAAGTTCACAATAAATACAATAGGTAGGTTAATACGATAGAGGCCGTCTGGAATGATGGTTGGGGAAATTTTGACTGCCACTAGAAAATGAGGGTATCTTGGATAGGGGCAGAAATTTTGCCTTGCAACAGGCCACCTACAGACTCCTCAAAAGAGTTGTTGCAAGGGTTCTTAACGTGCAAAGAGCGTGGCACTCTCTGTACACGAGGCATCAGATTTAACATCCCCCTTCTGACCGGACATGACTGCGAACTTGATACATTCTGCACAGCCAAATGGACGCCCCACTTCAGCAAGCAATTTACTGCTGGTCTGGAGAAGACCAAGTGACCATATTTCTATACCCCAGTCACCCTTGGGGGTTGGGACTATTACACTATTTCACTTAGATAAAATAAAAGAGACATCAACTTGCATATAAAAAATCGCTGTACCCAAATAGCATCAAGTCAATAACAGTTAAGAGATGTGGAATGA
Source organism: Mytilus galloprovincialis (assembly GCA_037788925.1). Taxonomy (NCBI): domain Eukaryota; kingdom Metazoa; phylum Mollusca; class Bivalvia; order Mytilida; family Mytilidae; genus Mytilus; species Mytilus galloprovincialis. Next base: position 71,924,424 of record CM075342.1, on the reverse strand, counting down.
TATCTTACTTAAGAACCATTTACCATATTAAAGGGAAAAGATGTGAAAAACTACGAGCTACAATGTACAAAAATGTAGTAAAACTGTCAACCATGTCACACCAGAATCATGTCTTTAAAGCTTAAATAGGCCATACCAACAGTAAAAGGTTAAAAAATGTGTTTTAAAATTCATACTGAAAATAAATAATTTTAATTCTTAAGAAATTAAACCATTCTGAGAACAACTATCTAATGTGGAAGTGGACCTTTAATATAATGCATTTTATGCTCAAAAATTAATTTTAGTGTACATATAAAAATTATTCTTTAAGTAGCTAGTTTTAAGTTAAATATATACAGATGATGCCAAACTAACTACATTTAATTTGTTAGTCTGGATAGTTATTTAAATGTTATGAAAAGTTTATATTTCTACCACTGAATATTTATTCTATTCAGGGATTAAGTACCCATAAATGCGAGTGAGAATCTTTCCCAATTTGTTCAACTAGTGTCCTTTTCAAATTAAATGGTTGTTCTCTCATTCCATGTCGAAACGCGGAAAAAATTAGTGAATTGAACTTTTGTTGAACATTGACGGTGTTTCTATCAAATAAAGGTAAACTTGACCGAAGTCAAGTTCAGGCCAAATACTGGGGTCGTTCACCCATTCAGATTTAGTGATAGCATAAGGATCAGGGAGCCTATCGAGTCCTTTGTTGTATGCCAATTTCTCCTGGTATCGTGTCCTTGCCTCGGCCGGTAACCCGTAGGTATACGGGGATAACTTTTCTTTCTTCTGCATTGTTTATGCTTTCCCGCCCATGACAACAACAATAACTTCTTCTTCTCTGTATTAGCTTCCTTTAAATAGGAACACCTCTATTAATAAATATATATATTATTAGAGTATTTGGGGTAAATTTTGAAAGATTTTTTTCTGGTTGTATGTAGATAACTATGTACAGCACACTATGTAGGAGGTTTTCTTTCATTTATAGGTTGTTTTTATATATATATACAGACTGTTTTATTTTGTATCTTTTTATTTTATTTTTATTATAATAAAGGAAACGTGCACCATAGCAGTATTTACATGTGAGGGTCTTATATACATGTTTTTGTTTTTGTTTTAAAACTTAACCATACAATATTTAAAAGTTGTACAAAAACAAAATAAGTGTCTATAGTGATAGTAGTTATATATATATAATTCTATTTTTTATAAAAGGATAGAGTTATAGATTAATTTTCTAAAATGAGGTTACTTAATTATTTTAAAAGGAACAAGTATGTATTTTAAAAAGTAAAAATATATATTGCATCAATTTTAATATGATAAAATATCTCATAATAGTGAACATCAATTTTCTTGACTGGCGATGTGGAATTTCATTGATAAAAACTAGAATCTTTTATCTAATTAAAAAGCTAAAAAATAAAATAAAAATAAGACAGTCATTAAAAACAAAGTTCTTATTCTTAGTTTCAGTATCATGTAATAAATTTACTTTGTTTTAAGTGGAAAATGTGGTTAAAAATATTTTGGCATCATATAAAATTATCATTTATAATACAGGAGCTTGTCATTAATTTTAATTATTTTAATTATATGATAACATTTCTCATTTTATAGAGATTGTAAATTTAAATTATACTCATAATTTAGAGCTGAACTCGCATTCGGGTGATTATCAATTCAACTTGATCAATATCCTCCTTTTGTCTCCTTTACTAACACATTTATTTGAATCGTCTATCTCTAGTCCATGTAGTGAGAATTTGAATATATTTGTTTCTCCATGTTTGGCCCAAGACCACAATTAATGACCCCGCTTTTCGTTGTCCACGAATATAGTTCCTTTTAATTAGAGTGTATTTTTCCTTAATTTTTTTTCTTTCCTTTCCTCACTCATTCCTTAAATCTTTTTGGGTGGAAATGAAAGAAGAGAGGTCAAATAAATTTTTGGAGGTTGTATTTTAACTGAATTTGATATGGAATGAGTGATTAGGTCAAGTGCAAAAAGGTGATATTTACAGTTTTCGGAACATCTCTTGACTTGTCAATAGGGGTATGGATGTGTATTGGCTAAATTTGTAAAAGTGATTGCTTCAATCTTTCTGAATTTTGGATATATATTTGGACTAGGACAATACATTACACACACAAAAAATTGGACAAAAGTGCATGGTGCAATTTTTTTAATGATGCAAAAGGTTATAAAGAACTGATAGAGGAATTAATTGTGGTCTGTGGCCTAAGAGGTGCATTTCAGCAAATTTAGAATTTTTACTTTGGCATCTTTTCTGAATGATCTATTGGTATTGATTTGTCAAACTATATGAGAAGAAATGATTTTCACTTTCATTTGATAGAAATTTTGTGAAAAAGTCACTTTTCAGGTTAAATGCCTAAAATGTAGCTTTTTCACTTTTTTCACTATTTTTTCAAAAACAGCATGCTTAATTTCTCTCTGACAGTTTTTTTCTGATATCTATTTGTGTTTGTGGTATTTATTTCAGTTGTTTAACTTATTTGTGAACTCTGAACACAAAAAAAAGTAGATAAAAACATAAAAAGAGTGCAAAATGTGCTGTTTTAATAGTCTAAGTCTAACGGTCAGTATACGCAGCAGGTGAAATATGAAGTTCTATGCACTTAAAAGTTGTATTCCAAAACAGATTGCACTGAACCTACATCAAAAACACTTATTACTGGTTGCTTAACCATTTCTGTTTCACAGACTACCTTTACTTTCTTCTGTTGGATAGCTAGTGGTTTAAATATTGGCCTTTTGAGGCTGACATTTCATTCAGTTTTTAAACAGTAAAGTTAATAAACTTTGCATCAGACCATACTGTCTGCATATATAGTTGAAAGTGACAGTCTTGTTACATCCAGGCTCCATGTTTTATCATATCTGAGCACAGATTTTAGCAAAAAGAAGTATATCTCCATCTCCCATATCATTTATATGCTTTTAAATATGCAAATGTGGGGAACGGCCTAAACTGGCAATCTGTTTTTTTTAAGCATAACATTGCTAAAGACCATTTTATCCACATGCGTTATGCTATTTGAAACTTATATTTCCATCAAAAGTACATTTATAACCTGTTAAAGTTTGTTTGATAACTTAACAACTTCAGAAAATTGTGGTAAGTGAAAAATATTACATTTGATATAAGGCCTCACCCTAATTGAAAACCTCTATTTTTTGGCACAGGCTCATATAAAATTAACTTCTGGCCATTTTGCATAAGTCTGATACATGAAATATGCTTTCTGTTGCTTTAAGGTAGCACTACAGTCTAACAATGATTTTTTGATCATATTTTTTTGATCACATAATTTTGAAGTAAGTATTATTCTGCACAGTTTGTAAAAATCCCAAAGTCATTATCATATCACAACAGGGAGTAAATTGATAATGAATTTATGTAAATAAAAGCACATGGTTATTAATCTAAATATATAGGCATTTGGGAGGGGCTAATATGTCAATCATCTGTTGATACCAGTGTCCAGCTGTTAATCCCTGACCACAAGATAAATATTGTAGTCTTATCTCATTGTTTTGCAACACAAATTATTTATATAACATGGAAGTGAACAAAGAAAAAGAAAAAAAAAACTATAGGGAAAAATCTACCGAAGAGGGAAAAAGTACTATGGAAAAGAGTGGGGAAGTATTTTTGAAAGCCTCTGACTGCTTGTATAAATATCTTCTCTTTGGTCTTCTTCATTTAAATACAGTTTTATGAATTTTAACTAATTTTCAGTTTATGTGTATTTTTTCAGTCCCATTAAATTAAATGTAATTTCAAGAAAAGGGTGGTCTTGATCTTTTTATGAACATGTTTTTTGATGCACACTTTTAATGTTCTAGCTAATTTCAGACATAGTTTATTTCTTTTTTAAAGTTCAAGTGAAAATTATTCTTTATATATAGAGAATAATGATGTTAAACATTGATTAAATGCAGCTGGTCAATCATGTCATTCTCTTATCTTAGACTGTCTGGAAAGAGGCGGAGCTTTGTCTATATTTAATTACTTCATCACAGATGTTGGTCATATCTGTGACGTCAAACTCCCGCCAAATGCCAAGTTAGTGTTGGACAGTTCACATATAATGTAAAATTTACAGCATTAGAGCATCAAAGACACAAAGTGTGTGGTTCTATTGATATAGTAATGGTATCAGAACACTCCTGGGGTGTTCCCAGTGGAACGTTTGTATTCATATTGACTTTATAGGGGTTCTAAGGGGGAAATTCAGTTTTTAGGTCATTTCTCAGAACAATTTTTCATGAGAATTGTAATGAAAAAATGAAAATAGAAACTTTATGGGTACCTCCTTTGGTTTGACTTTGATATATATGATTAAAGGGTGTATTTTCTACAATACCGTGTCCCAGTTTTTGGATAATTTGTTTCTAAATGAATTTATAGGTTTCCAAAGATGAAAGGTGAAATCAATGTATCTTCTTACTGGAGACATATATCAAAAATCTGAGACACGGTTTTGGAGATTGTACATGGTTGATTACAGGGATGAAAACAAATTTTTACTACCATTTGACATGAATGTGCCATTTTCATCCAAGTTGGAAGACCACTTTTTTGGCAATTAATGAGCTATATTTTGAGATAAATCAAACCAAAAATAAATTTATATATAAATTAAGAAAGAGTTATATTTCAGCTTTAAAATGAGTTAAAGATTTTAAAAATCCATTCAGTAGTTTTGGAGAAATTAATCTTTAAAGACTGTTGATTGGAGTCAGAAAATTCTGACTGTAGTGCTACCTTAAATAGATGTTAACTTATACATAGAGACATTAAAAAGTGTTAGTTTTGGTATCTTTTGGTTTTTAGAAGCTCAAATTTGATAGTTTTAATTGTTCTAATTCAACGCCACAATTCAGCACCCAAAATTCAGATATAAAAAATGCCACATTTTTTTTATTTGGTATCATATGGCTTTGAAACTTTGTAACCTGTTTTATAATATACTAAGCTTGAATCATGCCAAGTTTTATTAGAATTGGTCAAGTTTTAGGCCCCTAATAGGCCCAAGACCACAATTAATGACCCCGCTTTTCGTTGTCCACGAATATAGTTCCTTTTAATTAGAGTGTATTTTTCCTTAATTTTTTTTCTTTCCTTTCCTCACTCATTCCTTAAATCTTTTTGGGTGGAAATGAAAGAAGAGAGGTCAAATAAATTTTTGGAGGTTGTATTTTAACTGAATTTGATATGGAATGAGTGATTAGGTCAAGTGCAAAAAGGTGATATTTACAGTTTTCGGAACATCTCTTGACTTGTCAATAGGGGTATGGATGTGTATTGGCTAAATTTGTAAAAGTGATTGCTTCAATCTTTCTGAATTTTGGATATATATTTGGACTAGGACAATACATTACACACACAAAAAATTGGACAAAAGTGCATGGTGCAATTTTTTTAATGATGCAAAAGGTTATAAAGAACTGATAGAGGAATTAATTGTGGTCTGTGGCCTAAGAGGTGCATTTCAGCAAATTTAGAATTTTTACTTTGGCATCTTTTCTGAATGATCTATTGGTATTGATTTGTCAAACTATATGAGAAGAAATGATTTTCACTTTCATTTGATAGAAATTTTGTGAAAAAGTCACTTTTCAGGTTAAATGCCTAAAATGTAGCTTTTTCACTTTTTTCACTATTTTTTCAAAAACAGCATGCTTAATTTCTCTCTGACAGTTTTTTTCTGATATCTATTTGTGTTTGTGGTATTTATTTCAGTTGTTTAACTTATTTGTGAACTCTGAACACAAAAAAAAGTAGATAAAAACATAAAAAGAGTGCAAAATGTGCTGTTTTAATAGTCTAAGTCTAACGGTCAGTATACGCAGCAGGTGAAATATGAAGTTCTATGCACTTAAAAGTTGTATTCCAAAACAGATTGCACTGAACCTACATCAAAAACACTTATTACTGGTTGCTTAACCATTTCTGTTTCACAGACTACCTTTACTTTCTTCTGTTGGATAGCTAGTGGTTTAAATATTGGCCTTTTGAGGCTGACATTTCATTCAGTTTTTAAACAGTAAAGTTAATAAACTTTGCATCAGACCATACTGTCTGCATATATAGTTGAAAGTGACAGTCTTGTTACATCCAGGCTCCATGTTTTATCATATCTGAGCACAGATTTTAGCAAAAAGAAGTATATCTCCATCTCCCATATCATTTATATGCTTTTAAATATGCAAATGTGGGGAACGGCCTAAACTGGCAATCTGTTTTTTTTAAGCATAACATTGCTAAAGACCATTTTATCCACATGCGTTATGCTATTTGAAACTTATATTTCCATCAAAAGTACATTTATAACCTGTTAAAGTTTGTTTGATAACTTAACAACTTCAGAAAATTGTGGTAAGTGAAAAATATTACATTTGATATAAGGCCTCACCCTAATTGAAAACCTCTATTTTTTGGCACAGGCTCATATAAAATTAACTTCTGGCCATTTTGCATAAGTCTGATACATGAAATATGCTTTCTGTTGCTTTAAGGTAGCACTACAGTCTAACAATGATTTTTTGATCATATTTTTTTGATCACATAATTTTGAAGTAAGTATTATTCTGCACAGTTTGTAAAAATCCCAAAGTCATTATCATATCACAACAGGGAGTAAATTGATAATGAATTTATGTAAATAAAAGCACATGGTTATTAATCTAAATATATAGGCATTTGGGAGGGGCTAATATGTCAATCATCTGTTGATACCAGTGTCCAGCTGTTAATCCCTGACCACAAGATAAATATTGTAGTCTTATCTCATTGTTTTGCAACACAAATTATTTATATAACATGGAAGTGAACAAAGAAAAAGAAAAAAAAAACTATAGGGAAAAATCTACCGAAGAGGGAAAAAGTACTATGGAAAAGAGTGGGGAAGTATTTTTGAAAGCCTCTGACTGCTTGTATAAATATCTTCTCTTTGGTCTTCTTCATTTAAATACAGTTTTATGAATTTTAACTAATTTTCAGTTTATGTGTATTTTTTCAGTCCCATTAAATTAAATGTAATTTCAAGAAAAGGGTGGTCTTGATCTTTTTATGAACATGTTTTTTGATGCACACTTTTAATGTTCTAGCTAATTTCAGACATAGTTTATTTCTTTTTTAAAGTTCAAGTGAAAATTATTCTTTATATATAGAGAATAATGATGTTAAACATTGATTAAATGCAGCTGGTCAATCATGTCATTCTCTTATCTTAGACTGTCTGGAAAGAGGCGGAGCTTTGTCTATATTTAATTACTTCATCACAGATGTTGGTCATATCTGTGACGTCAAACTCCCGCCAAATGCCAAGTTAGTGTTGGACAGTTCACATATAATGTAAAATTTACAGCATTAGAGCATCAAAGACACAAAGTGTGTGGTTCTATTGATATAGTAATGGTATCAGAACACTCCTGGGGTGTTCCCAGTGGAACGTTTGTATTCATATTGACTTTATAGGGGTTCTAAGGGGGAAATTCAGTTTTTAGGTCATTTCTCAGAACAATTTTTCATGAGAATTGTAATGAAAAAATGAAAATAGAAACTTTATGGGTACCTCCTTTGGTTTGACTTTGATATATATGATTAAAGGGTGTATTTTCTACAATACCGTGTCCCAGTTTTTGGATAATTTGTTTCTAAATGAATTTATAGGTTTCCAAAGATGAAAGGTGAAATCAATGTATCTTCTTACTGGAGACATATATCAAAAATCTGAGACACGGTTTTGGAGATTGTACATGGTTGATTACAGGGATGAAAACAAATTTTTACTACCATTTGACATGAATGTGCCATTTTCATCCAAGTTGGAAGACCACTTTTTTGGCAATTAATGAGCTATATTTTGAGATAAATCAAACCAAAAATAAATTTATATATAAATTAAGAAAGAGTTATATTTCAGCTTTAAAATGAGTTAAAGATTTTAAAAATCCATTCAGTAGTTTTGGAGAAATTAATCTTTAAAGACTGTTGATTGGAGTCAGAAAATTCTGACTGTAGTGCTACCTTAAATAGATGTTAACTTATACATAGAGACATTAAAAAGTGTTAGTTTTGGTATCTTTTGGTTTTTAGAAGCTCAAATTTGATAGTTTTAATTGTTCTAATTCAACGCCACAATTCAGCACCCAAAATTCAGATATAAAAAATGCCACATTTTTTTTATTTGGTATCATATGGCTTTGAAACTTTGTAACCTGTTTTATAATATACTAAGCTTGAATCATGCCAAGTTTTATTAGAATTGGTCAAGTTTTAGGCCCCTAATAGGCCCAAGACCACAATTAATGACCCCGCTTTTCGTTGTCCACGAATATAGTTCCTTTTAATTAGAGTGTATTTTTCCTTAATTTTTTTTCTTTCCTTTCCTCACTCATTCCTTAAATCTTTTTGGGTGGAAATGAAAGAAGAGAGGTCAAATAAATTTTTGGAGGTTGTATTTTAACTGAATTTGATATGGAATGAGTGATTAGGTCAAGTGCAAAAAGGTGATATTTACAGTTTTCGGAACATCTCTTGACTTGTCAATAGGGGTATGGATGTGTATTGGCTAAATTTGTAAAAGTGATTGCTTCAATCTTTCTGAATTTTGGATATATATTTGGACTAGGACAATACATTACACACACAAAAAATTGGACAAAAGTGCATGGTGCAATTTTTTTAATGATGCAAAAGGTTATAAAGAACTGATAGAGGAATTAATTGTGGTCTGTGGCCTAAGAGGTGCATTTCAGCAAATTTAGAATTTTTACTTTGGCATCTTTTCTGAATGATCTATTGGTATTGATTTGTCAAACTATATGAGAAGAAATGATTTTCACTTTCATTTGATAGAAATTTTGTGAAAAAGTCACTTTTCAGGTTAAATGCCTAAAATGTAGCTTTTTCACTTTTTTCACTATTTTTTCAAAAACAGCATGCTTAATTTCTCTCTGACAGTTTTTTTCTGATATCTATTTGTGTTTGTGGTATTTATTTCAGTTGTTTAACTTATTTGTGAACTCTGAACACAAAAAAAAGTAGATAAAAACATAAAAAGAGTGCAAAATGTGCTGTTTTAATAGTCTAAGTCTAACGGTCAGTATACGCAGCAGGTGAAATATGAAGTTCTATGCACTTAAAAGTTGTATTCCAAAACAGATTGCACTGAACCTACATCAAAAACACTTATTACTGGTTGCTTAACCATTTCTGTTTCACAGACTACCTTTACTTTCTTCTGTTGGATAGCTAGTGGTTTAAATATTGGCCTTTTGAGGCTGACATTTCATTCAGTTTTTAAACAGTAAAGTTAATAAACTTTGCATCAGACCATACTGTCTGCATATATAGTTGAAAGTGACAGTCTTGTTACATCCAGGCTCCATGTTTTATCATATCTGAGCACAGATTTTAGCAAAAAGAAGTATATCTCCATCTCCCATATCATTTATATGCTTTTAAATATGCAAATGTGGGGAACGGCCTAAACTGGCAATCTGTTTTTTTTAAGCATAACATTGCTAAAGACCATTTTATCCACATGCGTTATGCTATTTGAAACTTATATTTCCATCAAAAGTACATTTATAACCTGTTAAAGTTTGTTTGATAACTTAACAACTTCAGAAAATTGTGGTAAGTGAAAAATATTACATTTGATATAAGGCCTCACCCTAATTGAAAACCTCTATTTTTTGGCACAGGCTCATATAAAATTAACTTCTGGCCATTTTGCATAAGTCTGATACATGAAATATGCTTTCTGTTGCTTTAAGGTAGCACTACAGTCTAACAATGATTTTTTGATCATATTTTTTTGATCACATAATTTTGAAGTAAGTATTATTCTGCACAGTTTGTAAAAATCCCAAAGTCATTATCATATCACAACAGGGAGTAAATTGATAATGAATTTATGTAAATAAAAGCACATGGTTATTAATCTAAATATATAGGCATTTGGGAGGGGCTAATATGTCAATCATCTGTTGATACCAGTGTCCAGCTGTTAATCCCTGACCACAAGATAAATATTGTAGTCTTATCTCATTGTTTTGCAACACAAATTATTTATATAACATGGAAGTGAACAAAGAAAAAGAAAAAAAAAACTATAGGGAAAAATCTACCGAAGAGGGAAAAAGTACTATGGAAAAGAGTGGGGAAGTATTTTTGAAAGCCTCTGACTGCTTGTATAAATATCTTCTCTTTGGTCTTCTTCATTTAAATACAGTTTTATGAATTTTAACTAATTTTCAGTTTATGTGTATTTTTTCAGTCCCATTAAATTAAATGTAATTTCAAGAAAAGGGTGGTCTTGATCTTTTTATGAACATGTTTTTTGATGCACACTTTTAATGTTCTAGCTAATTTCAGACATAGTTTATTTCTTTTTTAAAGTTCAAGTGAAAATTATTCTTTATATATAGAGAATAATGATGTTAAACATTGATTAAATGCAGCTGGTCAATCATGTCATTCTCTTATCTTAGACTGTCTGGAAAGAGGCGGAGCTTTGTCTATATTTAATTACTTCATCACAGATGTTGGTCATATCTGTGACGTCAAACTCCCGCCAAATGCCAAGTTAGTGTTGGACAGTTCACATATAATGTAAAATTTACAGCATTAGAGCATCAAAGACACAAAGTGTGTGGTTCTATTGATATAGTAATGGTATCAGAACACTCCTGGGGTGTTCCCAGTGGAACGTTTGTATTCATATTGACTTTATAGGGGTTCTAAGGGGGAAATTCAGTTTTTAGGTCATTTCTCAGAACAATTTTTCATGAGAATTGTAATGAAAAAATGAAAATAGAAACTTTATGGGTACCTCCTTTGGTTTGACTTTGATATATATGATTAAAGGGTGTATTTTCTACAATACCGTGTCCCAGTTTTTGGATAATTTGTTTCTAAATGAATTTATAGGTTTCCAAAGATGAAAGGTGAAATCAATGTATCTTCTTACTGGAGACATATATCAAAAATCTGAGACACGGTTTTGGAGATTGTACATGGTTGATTACAGGGATGAAAACAAATTTTTACTACCATTTGACATGAATGTGCCATTTTCATCCAAGTTGGAAGACCACTTTTTTGGCAATTAATGAGCTATATTTTGAGATAAATCAAACCAAAAATAAATTTATATATAAATTAAGAAAGAGTTATATTTCAGCTTTAAAATGAGTTAAAGATTTTAAAAATCCATTCAGTAGTTTTGGAGAAATTAATCTTTAAAGACTGTTGATTGGAGTCAGAAAATTCTGACTGTAGTGCTACCTTAAATAGATGTTAACTTATACATAGAGACATTAAAAAGTGTTAGTTTTGGTATCTTTTGGTTTTTAGAAGCTCAAATTTGATAGTTTTAATTGTTCTAATTCAACGCCACAATTCAGCACCCAAAATTCAGATATAAAAAATGCCACATTTTTTTTATTTGGTATCATATGGCTTTGAAACTTTGTAACCTGTTTTATAATATACTAAGCTTGAATCATGCCAAGTTTTATTAGAATTGGTCAAGTTTTAGGCCCCTAATAGGCCCAAGACCACAATTAATGACCCCGCTTTTCGTTGTCCACGAATATAGTTCCTTTTAATTAGAGTGTATTTTTCCTTAATTTTTTTTCTTTCCTTTCCTCACTCATTCCTTAAATCTTTTTGGGTGGAAATGAAAGAAGAGAGGTCAAATAAATTTTTGGAGGTTGTATTTTAACTGAATTTGATATGGAATGAGTGATTAGGTCAAGTGCAAAAAGGTGATATTTACAGTTTTCGGAACATCTCTTGACTTGTCAATAGGGGTATGGATGTGTATTGGCTAAATTTGTAAAAGTGATTGCTTCAATCTTTCTGAATTTTGGATATATATTTGGACTAGGACAATACATTACACACACAAAAAATTGGACAAAAGTGCATGGTGCAATTTTTTTAATGATGCAAAAGGTTATAAAGAACTGATAGAGGAATTAATTGTGGTCTGTGGCCTAAGAGGTGCATTTCAGCAAATTTAGAATTTTTACTTTGGCATCTTTTCTGAATGATCTATTGGTATTGATTTGTCAAACTATATGAGAAGAAATGATTTTCACTTTCATTTGATAGAAATTTTGTGAAAAAGTCACTTTTCAGGTTAAATGCCTAAAATGTAGCTTTTTCACTTTTTTCACTATTTTTTCAAAAACAGCATGCTTAATTTCTCTCTGACAGTTTTTTTCTGATATCTATTTGTGTTTGTGGTATTTATTTCAGTTGTTTAACTTATTTGTGAACTCTGAACACAAAAAAAAGTAGATAAAAACATAAAAAGAGTGCAAAATGTGCTGTTTTAATAGTCTAAGTCTAACGGTCAGTATACGCAGCAGGTGAAATATGAAGTTCTATGCACTTAAAAGTTGTATTCCAAAACAGATTGCACTGAACCTACATCAAAAACACTTATTACTGGTTGCTTAACCATTTCTGTTTCACAGACTACCTTTACTTTCTTCTGTTGGATAGCTAGTGGTTTAAATATTGGCCTTTTGAGGCTGACATTTCATTCAGTTTTTAAACAGTAAAGTTAATAAACTTTGCATCAGACCATACTGTCTGCATATATAGTTGAAAGTGACAGTCTTGTTACATCCAGGCTCCATGTTTTATCATATCTGAGCACAGATTTTAGCAAAAAGAAGTATATCTCCATCTCCCATATCATTTATATGCTTTTAAATATGCAAATGTGGGGAACGGCCTAAACTGGCAATCTGTTTTTTTTAAGCATAACATTGCTAAAGACCATTTTATCCACATGCGTTATGCTATTTGAAACTTATATTTCCATCAAAAGTACATTTATAACCTGTTAAAGTTTGTTTGATAACTTAACAACTTCAGAAAATTGTGGTAAGTGAAAAATATTACATTTGATATAAGGCCTCACCCTAATTGAAAACCTCTATTTTTTGGCACAGGCTCATATAAAATTAACTTCTGGCCATTTTGCATAAGTCTGATACATGAAATATGCTTTCTGTTGCTTTAAGGTAGCACTACAGTCTAACAATGATTTTTTGATCATATTTTTTTGATCACATAATTTTGAAGTAAGTATTATTCTGCACAGTTTGTAAAAATCCCAAAGTCATTATCATATCACAACAGGGAGTAAATTGATAATGAATTTATGTAAATAAAAGCACATGGTTATTAATCTAAATATATAGGCATTTGGGAGGGGCTAATATGTCAATCATCTGTTGATACCAGTGTCCAGCTGTTAATCCCTGACCACAAGATAAATATTGTAGTCTTATCTCATTGTTTTGCAACACAAATTATTTATATAACATGGAAGTGAACAAAGAAAAAGAAAAAAAAAACTATAGGGAAAAATCTACCGAAGAGGGAAAAAGTACTATGGAAAAGAGTGGGGAAGTATTTTTGAAAGCCTCTGACTGCTTGTATAAATATCTTCTCTTTGGTCTTCTTCATTTAAATACAGTTTTATGAATTTTAACTAATTTTCAGTTTATGTGTATTTTTTCAGTCCCATTAAATTAAATGTAATTTCAAGAAAAGGGTGGTCTTGATCTTTTTATGAACATGTTTTTTGATGCACACTTTTAATGTTCTAGCTAATTTCAGACATAGTTTATTTCTTTTTTAAAGTTCAAGTGAAAATTATTCTTTATATATAGAGAATAATGATGTTAAACATTGATTAAATGCAGCTGGTCAATCATGTCATTCTCTTATCTTAGACTGTCTGGAAAGAGGCGGAGCTTTGTCTATATTTAATTACTTCATCACAGATGTTGGTCATATCTGTGACGTCAAACTCCCGCCAAATGCCAAGTTAGTGTTGGACAGTTCACATATAATGTAAAATTTACAGCATTAGAGCATCAAAGACACAAAGTGTGTGGTTCTATTGATATAGTAATGGTATCAGAACACTCCTGGGGTGTTCCCAGTGGAACGTTTGTATTCATATTGACTTTATAGGGGTTCTAAGGGGGAAATTCAGTTTTTAGGTCATTTCTCAGAACAATTTTTCATGAGAATTGTAATGAAAAAATGAAAATAGAAACTTTATGGGTACCTCCTTTGGTTTGACTTTGATATATATGATTAAAGGGTGTATTTTCTACAATACCGTGTCCCAGTTTTTGGATAATTTGTTTCTAAATGAATTTATAGGTTTCCAAAGATGAAAGGTGAAATCAATGTATCTTCTTACTGGAGACATATATCAAAAATCTGAGACACGGTTTTGGAGATTGTACATGGTTGATTACAGGGATGAAAACAAATTTTTACTACCATTTGACATGAATGTGCCATTTTCATCCAAGTTGGAAGACCACTTTTTTGGCAATTAATGAGCTATATTTTGAGATAAATCAAACCAAAAATAAATTTATATATAAATTAAGAAAGAGTTATATTTCAGCTTTAAAATGAGTTAAAGATTTTAAAAATCCATTCAGTAGTTTTGGAGAAATTAATCTTTAAAGACTGTTGATTGGAGTCAGAAAATTCTGACTGTAGTGCTACCTTAAATAGATGTTAACTTATACATAGAGACATTAAAAAGTGTTAGTTTTGGTATCTTTTGGTTTTTAGAAGCTCAAATTTGATAGTTTTAATTGTTCTAATTCAACGCCACAATTCAGCACCCAAAATTCAGATATAAAAAATGCCACATTTTTTTTATTTGGTATCATATGGCTTTGAAACTTTGTAACCTGTTTTATAATATACTAAGCTTGAATCATGCCAAGTTTTATTAGAATTGGTCAAGTTTTAGGCCCCTAATAGGCCCAAGACCACAATTAATGACCCCGCTTTTCGTTGTCCACGAATATAGTTCCTTTTAATTAGAGTGTATTTTTCCTTAATTTTTTTTCTTTCCTTTCCTCACTCATTCCTTAAATCTTTTTGGGTGGAAATGAAAGAAGAGAGGTCAAATAAATTTTTGGAGGTTGTATTTTAACTGAATTTGATATGGAATGAGTGATTAGGTCAAGTGCAAAAAGGTGATATTTACAGTTTTCGGAACATCTCTTGACTTGTCAATAGGGGTATGGATGTGTATTGGCTAAATTTGTAAAAGTGATTGCTTCAATCTTTCTGAATTTTGGATATATATTTGGACTAGGACAATACATTACACACACAAAAAATTGGACAAAAGTGCATGGTGCAATTTTTTTAATGATGCAAAAGGTTATAAAGAACTGATAGAGGAATTAATTGTGGTCTGTGGCCTAAGAGGTGCATTTCAGCAAATTTAGAATTTTTACTTTGGCATCTTTTCTGAATGATCTATTGGTATTGATTTGTCAAACTATATGAGAAGAAATGATTTTCACTTTCATTTGATAGAAATTTTGTGAAAAAGTCACTTTTCAGGTTAAATGCCTAAAATGTAGCTTTTTCACTTTTTTCACTATTTTTTCAAAAACAGCATGCTTAATTTCTCTCTGACAGTTTTTTTCTGATATCTATTTGTGTTTGTGGTATTTATTTCAGTTGTTTAACTTATTTGTGAACTCTGAACACAAAAAAAAGTAGATAAAAACATAAAAAGAGTGCAAAATGTGCTGTTTTAATAGTCTAAGTCTAACGGTCAGTATACGCAGCAGGTGAAATATGAAGTTCTATGCACTTAAAAGTTGTATTCCAAAACAGATTGCACTGAACCTACATCAAAAACACTTATTACTGGTTGCTTAACCATTTCTGTTTCACAGACTACCTTTACTTTCTTCTGTTGGATAGCTAGTGGTTTAAATATTGGCCTTTTGAGGCTGACATTTCATTCAGTTTTTAAACAGTAAAGTTAATAAACTTTGCATCAGACCATACTGTCTGCATATATAGTTGAAAGTGACAGTCTTGTTACATCCAGGCTCCATGTTTTATCATATCTGAGCACAGATTTTAGCAAAAAGAAGTATATCTCCATCTCCCATATCATTTATATGCTTTTAAATATGCAAATGTGGGGAACGGCCTAAACTGGCAATCTGTTTTTTTTAAGCATAACATTGCTAAAGACCATTTTATCCACATGCGTTATGCTATTTGAAACTTATATTTCCATCAAAAGTACATTTATAACCTGTTAAAGTTTGTTTGATAACTTAACAACTTCAGAAAATTGTGGTAAGTGAAAAATATTACATTTGATATAAGGCCTCACCCTAATTGAAAACCTCTATTTTTTGGCACAGGCTCATATAAAATTAACTTCTGGCCATTTTGCATAAGTCTGATACATGAAATATGCTTTCTGTTGCTTTAAGGTAGCACTACAGTCTAACAATGATTTTTTGATCATATTTTTTTGATCACATAATTTTGAAGTAAGTATTATTCTGCACAGTTTGTAAAAATCCCAAAGTCATTATCATATCACAACAGGGAGTAAATTGATAATGAATTTATGTAAATAAAAGCACATGGTTATTAATCTAAATATATAGGCATTTGGGAGGGGCTAATATGTCAATCATCTGTTGATACCAGTGTCCAGCTGTTAATCCCTGACCACAAGATAAATATTGTAGTCTTATCTCATTGTTTTGCAACACAAATTATTTATATAACATGGAAGTGAACAAAGAAAAAGAAAAAAAAAACTATAGGGAAAAATCTACCGAAGAGGGAAAAAGTACTATGGAAAAGAGTGGGGAAGTATTTTTGAAAGCCTCTGACTGCTTGTATAAATATCTTCTCTTTGGTCTTCTTCATTTAAATACAGTTTTATGAATTTTAACTAATTTTCAGTTTATGTGTATTTTTTCAGTCCCATTAAATTAAATGTAATTTCAAGAAAAGGGTGGTCTTGATCTTTTTATGAACATGTTTTTTGATGCACACTTTTAATGTTCTAGCTAATTTCAGACATAGTTTATTTCTTTTTTAAAGTTCAAGTGAAAATTATTCTTTATATATAGAGAATAATGATGTTAAACATTGATTAAATGCAGCTGGTCAATCATGTCATTCTCTTATCTTAGACTGTCTGGAAAGAGGCGGAGCTTTGTCTATATTTAATTACTTCATCACAGATGTTGGTCATATCTGTGACGTCAAACTCCCGCCAAATGCCAAGTTAGTGTTGGACAGTTCACATATAATGTAAAATTTACAGCATTAGAGCATCAAAGACACAAAGTGTGTGGTTCTATTGATATAGTAATGGTATCAGAACACTCCTGGGGTGTTCCCAGTGGAACGTTTGTATTCATATTGACTTTATAGGGGTTCTAAGGGGGAAATTCAGTTTTTAGGTCATTTCTCAGAACAATTTTTCATGAGAATTGTAATGAAAAAATGAAAATAGAAACTTTATGGGTACCTCCTTTGGTTTGACTTTGATATATATGATTAAAGGGTGTATTTTCTACAATACCGTGTCCCAGTTTTTGGATAATTTGTTTCTAAATGAATTTATAGGTTTCCAAAGATGAAAGGTGAAATCAATGTATCTTCTTACTGGAGACATATATCAAAAATCTGAGACACGGTTTTGGAGATTGTACATGGTTGATTACAGGGATGAAAACAAATTTTTACTACCATTTGACATGAATGTGCCATTTTCATCCAAGTTGGAAGACCACTTTTTTGGCAATTAATGAGCTATATTTTGAGATAAATCAAACCAAAAATAAATTTATATATAAATTAAGAAAGAGTTATATTTCAGCTTTAAAATGAGTTAAAGATTTTAAAAATCCATTCAGTAGTTTTGGAGAAATTAATCTTTAAAGACTGTTGATTGGAGTCAGAAAATTCTGACTGTAGTGCTACCTTAAATAGATGTTAACTTATACATAGAGACATTAAAAAGTGTTAGTTTTGGTATCTTTTGGTTTTTAGAAGCTCAAATTTGATAGTTTTAATTGTTCTAATTCAACGCCACAATTCAGCACCCAAAATTCAGATATAAAAAATGCCACATTTTTTTTATTTGGTATCATATGGCTTTGAAACTTTGTAACCTGTTTTATAATATACTAAGCTTGAATCATGCCAAGTTTTATTAGAATTGGTCAAGTTTTAGGCCCCTAATAGGCCCAAGACCACAATTAATGACCCCGCTTTTCGTTGTCCACGAATATAGTTCCTTTTAATTAGAGTGTATTTTTCCTTAATTTTTTTTCTTTCCTTTCCTCACTCATTCCTTAAATCTTTTTGGGTGGAAATGAAAGAAGAGAGGTCAAATAAATTTTTGGAGGTTGTATTTTAACTGAATTTGATATGGAATGAGTGATTAGGTCAAGTGCAAAAAGGTGATATTTACAGTTTTCGGAACATCTCTTGACTTGTCAATAGGGGTATGGATGTGTATTGGCTAAATTTGTAAAAGTGATTGCTTCAATCTTTCTGAATTTTGGATATATATTTGGACTAGGACAATACATTACACACACAAAAAATTGGACAAAAGTGCATGGTGCAATTTTTTTAATGATGCAAAAGGTTATAAAGAACTGATAGAGGAATTAATTGTGGTCTGTGGCCTAAGAGGTGCATTTCAGCAAATTTAGAATTTTTACTTTGGCATCTTTTCTGAATGATCTATTGGTATTGATTTGTCAAACTATATGAGAAGAAATGATTTTCACTTTCATTTGATAGAAATTTTGTGAAAAAGTCACTTTTCAGGTTAAATGCCTAAAATGTAGCTTTTTCACTTTTTTCACTATTTTTTCAAAAACAGCATGCTTAATTTCTCTCTGACAGTTTTTTTCTGATATCTATTTGTGTTTGTGGTATTTATTTCAGTTGTTTAACTTATTTGTGAACTCTGAACACAAAAAAAAGTAGATAAAAACATAAAAAGAGTGCAAAATGTGCTGTTTTAATAGTCTAAGTCTAACGGTCAGTATACGCAGCAGGTGAAATATGAAGTTCTATGCACTTAAAAGTTGTATTCCAAAACAGATTGCACTGAACCTACATCAAAAACACTTATTACTGGTTGCTTAACCATTTCTGTTTCACAGACTACCTTTACTTTCTTCTGTTGGATAGCTAGTGGTTTAAATATTGGCCTTTTGAGGCTGACATTTCATTCAGTTTTTAAACAGTAAAGTTAATAAACTTTGCATCAGACCATACTGTCTGCATATATAGTTGAAAGTGACAGTCTTGTTACATCCAGGCTCCATGTTTTATCATATCTGAGCACAGATTTTAGCAAAAAGAAGTATATCTCCATCTCCCATATCATTTATATGCTTTTAAATATGCAAATGTGGGGAACGGCCTAAACTGGCAATCTGTTTTTTTTAAGCATAACATTGCTAAAGACCATTTTATCCACATGCGTTATGCTATTTGAAACTTATATTTCCATCAAAAGTACATTTATAACCTGTTAAAGTTTGTTTGATAACTTAACAACTTCAGAAAATTGTGGTAAGTGAAAAATATTACATTTGATATAAGGCCTCACCCTAATTGAAAACCTCTATTTTTTGGCACAGGCTCATATAAAATTAACTTCTGGCCATTTTGCATAAGTCTGATACATGAAATATGCTTTCTGTTGCTTTAAGGTAGCACTACAGTCTAACAATGATTTTTTGATCATATTTTTTTGATCACATAATTTTGAAGTAAGTATTATTCTGCACAGTTTGTAAAAATCCCAAAGTCATTATCATATCACAACAGGGAGTAAATTGATAATGAATTTATGTAAATAAAAGCACATGGTTATTAATCTAAATATATAGGCATTTGGGAGGGGCTAATATGTCAATCATCTGTTGATACCAGTGTCCAGCTGTTAATCCCTGACCACAAGATAAATATTGTAGTCTTATCTCATTGTTTTGCAACACAAATTATTTATATAACATGGAAGTGAACAAAGAAAAAGAAAAAAAAAACTATAGGGAAAAATCTACCGAAGAGGGAAAAAGTACTATGGAAAAGAGTGGGGAAGTATTTTTGAAAGCCTCTGACTGCTTGTATAAATATCTTCTCTTTGGTCTTCTTCATTTAAATACAGTTTTATGAATTTTAACTAATTTTCAGTTTATGTGTATTTTTTCAGTCCCATTAAATTAAATGTAATTTCAAGAAAAGGGTGGTCTTGATCTTTTTATGAACATGTTTTTTGATGCACACTTTTAATGTTCTAGCTAATTTCAGACATAGTTTATTTCTTTTTTAAAGTTCAAGTGAAAATTATTCTTTATATATAGAGAATAATGATGTTAAACATTGATTAAATGCAGCTGGTCAATCATGTCATTCTCTTATCTTAGACTGTCTGGAAAGAGGCGGAGCTTTGTCTATATTTAATTACTTCATCACAGATGTTGGTCATATCTGTGACGTCAAACTCCCGCCAAATGCCAAGTTAGTGTTGGACAGTTCACATATAATGTAAAATTTACAGCATTAGAGCATCAAAGACACAAAGTGTGTGGTTCTATTGATATAGTAATGGTATCAGAACACTCCTGGGGTGTTCCCAGTGGAACGTTTGTATTCATATTGACTTTATAGGGGTTCTAAGGGGGAAATTCAGTTTTTAGGTCATTTCTCAGAACAATTTTTCATGAGAATTGTAATGAAAAAATGAAAATAGAAACTTTATGGGTACCTCCTTTGGTTTGACTTTGATATATATGATTAAAGGGTGTATTTTCTACAATACCGTGTCCCAGTTTTTGGATAATTTGTTTCTAAATGAATTTATAGGTTTCCAAAGATGAAAGGTGAAATCAATGTATCTTCTTACTGGAGACATATATCAAAAATCTGAGACACGGTTTTGGAGATTGTACATGGTTGATTACAGGGATGAAAACAAATTTTTACTACCATTTGACATGAATGTGCCATTTTCATCCAAGTTGGAAGACCACTTTTTTGGCAATTAATGAGCTATATTTTGAGATAAATCAAACCAAAAATAAATTTATATATAAATTAAGAAAGAGTTATATTTCAGCTTTAAAATGAGTTAAAGATTTTAAAAATCCATTCAGTAGTTTTGGAGAAATTAATCTTTAAAGACTGTTGATTGGAGTCAGAAAATTCTGACTGTAGTGCTACCTTAAATAGATGTTAACTTATACATAGAGACATTAAAAAGTGTTAGTTTTGGTATCTTTTGGTTTTTAGAAGCTCAAATTTGATAGTTTTAATTGTTCTAATTCAACGCCACAATTCAGCACCCAAAATTCAGATATAAAAAATGCCACATTTTTTTTATTTGGTATCATATGGCTTTGAAACTTTGTAACCTGTTTTATAATATACTAAGCTTGAATCATGCCAAGTTTTATTAGAATTGGTCAAGTTTTAGGCCCCTAATAGGCCCAAGACCACAATTAATGACCCCGCTTTTCGTTGTCCACGAATATAGTTCCTTTTAATTAGAGTGTATTTTTCCTTAATTTTTTTTCTTTCCTTTCCTCACTCATTCCTTAAATCTTTTTGGGTGGAAATGAAAGAAGAGAGGTCAAATAAATTTTTGGAGGTTGTATTTTAACTGAATTTGATATGGAATGAGTGATTAGGTCAAGTGCAAAAAGGTGATATTTACAGTTTTCGGAACATCTCTTGACTTGTCAATAGGGGTATGGATGTGTATTGGCTAAATTTGTAAAAGTGATTGCTTCAATCTTTCTGAATTTTGGATATATATTTGGACTAGGACAATACATTACACACACAAAAAATTGGACAAAAGTGCATGGTGCAATTTTTTTAATGATGCAAAAGGTTATAAAGAACTGATAGAGGAATTAATTGTGGTCTGTGGCCTAAGAGGTGCATTTCAGCAAATTTAGAATTTTTACTTTGGCATCTTTTCTGAATGATCTATTGGTATTGATTTGTCAAACTATATGAGAAGAAATGATTTTCACTTTCATTTGATAGAAATTTTGTGAAAAAGTCACTTTTCAGGTTAAATGCCTAAAATGTAGCTTTTTCACTTTTTTCACTATTTTTTCAAAAACAGCATGCTTAATTTCTCTCTGACAGTTTTTTTCTGATATCTATTTGTGTTTGTGGTATTTATTTCAGTTGTTTAACTTATTTGTGAACTCTGAACACAAAAAAAAGTAGATAAAAACATAAAAAGAGTGCAAAATGTGCTGTTTTAATAGTCTAAGTCTAACGGTCAGTATACGCAGCAGGTGAAATATGAAGTTCTATGCACTTAAAAGTTGTATTCCAAAACAGATTGCACTGAACCTACATCAAAAACACTTATTACTGGTTGCTTAACCATTTCTGTTTCACAGACTACCTTTACTTTCTTCTGTTGGATAGCTAGTGGTTTAAATATTGGCCTTTTGAGGCTGACATTTCATTCAGTTTTTAAACAGTAAAGTTAATAAACTTTGCATCAGACCATACTGTCTGCATATATAGTTGAAAGTGACAGTCTTGTTACATCCAGGCTCCATGTTTTATCATATCTGAGCACAGATTTTAGCAAAAAGAAGTATATCTCCATCTCCCATATCATTTATATGCTTTTAAATATGCAAATGTGGGGAACGGCCTAAACTGGCAATCTGTTTTTTTTAAGCATAACATTGCTAAAGACCATTTTATCCACATGCGTTATGCTATTTGAAACTTATATTTCCATCAAAAGTACATTTATAACCTGTTAAAGTTTGTTTGATAACTTAACAACTTCAGAAAATTGTGGTAAGTGAAAAATATTACATTTGATATAAGGCCTCACCCTAATTGAAAACCTCTATTTTTTGGCACAGGCTCATATAAAATTAACTTCTGGCCATTTTGCATAAGTCTGATACATGAAATATGCTTTCTGTTGCTTTAAGGTAGCACTACAGTCTAACAATGATTTTTTGATCATATTTTTTTGATCACATAATTTTGAAGTAAGTATTATTCTGCACAGTTTGTAAAAATCCCAAAGTCATTATCATATCACAACAGGGAGTAAATTGATAATGAATTTATGTAAATAAAAGCACATGGTTATTAATCTAAATATATAGGCATTTGGGAGGGGCTAATATGTCAATCATCTGTTGATACCAGTGTCCAGCTGTTAATCCCTGACCACAAGATAAATATTGTAGTCTTATCTCATTGTTTTGCAACACAAATTATTTATATAACATGGAAGTGAACAAAGAAAAAGAAAAAAAAAACTATAGGGAAAAATCTACCGAAGAGGGAAAAAGTACTATGGAAAAGAGTGGGGAAGTATTTTTGAAAGCCTCTGACTGCTTGTATAAATATCTTCTCTTTGGTCTTCTTCATTTAAATACAGTTTTATGAATTTTAACTAATTTTCAGTTTATGTGTATTTTTTCAGTCCCATTAAATTAAATGTAATTTCAAGAAAAGGGTGGTCTTGATCTTTTTATGAACATGTTTTTTGATGCACACTTTTAATGTTCTAGCTAATTTCAGACATAGTTTATTTCTTTTTTAAAGTTCAAGTGAAAATTATTCTTTATATATAGAGAATAATGATGTTAAACATTGATTAAATGCAGCTGGTCAATCATGTCATTCTCTTATCTTAGACTGTCTGGAAAGAGGCGGAGCTTTGTCTATATTTAATTACTTCATCACAGATGTTGGTCATATCTGTGACGTCAAACTCCCGCCAAATGCCAAGTTAGTGTTGGACAGTTCACATATAATGTAAAATTTACAGCATTAGAGCATCAAAGACACAAAGTGTGTGGTTCTATTGATATAGTAATGGTATCAGAACACTCCTGGGGTGTTCCCAGTGGAACGTTTGTATTCATATTGACTTTATAGGGGTTCTAAGGGGGAAATTCAGTTTTTAGGTCATTTCTCAGAACAATTTTTCATGAGAATTGTAATGAAAAAATGAAAATAGAAACTTTATGGGTACCTCCTTTGGTTTGACTTTGATATATATGATTAAAGGGTGTATTTTCTACAATACCGTGTCCCAGTTTTTGGATAATTTGTTTCTAAATGAATTTATAGGTTTCCAAAGATGAAAGGTGAAATCAATGTATCTTCTTACTGGAGACATATATCAAAAATCTGAGACACGGTTTTGGAGATTGTACATGGTTGATTACAGGGATGAAAACAAATTTTTACTACCATTTGACATGAATGTGCCATTTTCATCCAAGTTGGAAGACCACTTTTTTGGCAATTAATGAGCTATATTTTGAGATAAATCAAACCAAAAATAAATTTATATATAAATTAAGAAAGAGTTATATTTCAGCTTTAAAATGAGTTAAAGATTTTAAAAATCCATTCAGTAGTTTTGGAGAAATTAATCTTTAAAGACTGTTGATTGGAGTCAGAAAATTCTGACTGTAGTGCTACCTTAAATAGATGTTAACTTATACATAGAGACATTAAAAAGTGTTAGTTTTGGTATCTTTTGGTTTTTAGAAGCTCAAATTTGATAGTTTTAATTGTTCTAATTCAACGCCACAATTCAGCACCCAAAATTCAGATATAAAAAATGCCACATTTTTTTTATTTGGTATCATATGGCTTTGAAACTTTGTAACCTGTTTTATAATATACTAAGCTTGAATCATGCCAAGTTTTATTAGAATTGGTCAAGTTTTAGGCCCCTAATAGGCCCAAGACCACAATTAATGACCCCGCTTTTCGTTGTCCACGAATATAGTTCCTTTTAATTAGAGTGTATTTTTCCTTAATTTTTTTTCTTTCCTTTCCTCACTCATTCCTTAAATCTTTTTGGGTGGAAATGAAAGAAGAGAGGTCAAATAAATTTTTGGAGGTTGTATTTTAACTGAATTTGATATGGAATGAGTGATTAGGTCAAGTGCAAAAAGGTGATATTTACAGTTTTCGGAACATCTCTTGACTTGTCAATAGGGGTATGGATGTGTATTGGCTAAATTTGTAAAAGTGATTGCTTCAATCTTTCTGAATTTTGGATATATATTTGGACTAGGACAATACATTACACACACAAAAAATTGGACAAAAGTGCATGGTGCAATTTTTTTAATGATGCAAAAGGTTATAAAGAACTGATAGAGGAATTAATTGTGGTCTGTGGCCGTTTAACATTTTTTAATAAAACAGTTCTTATATGTATAAACATTTATCCGTTTTTGCTTCTTCACTAACCACTGAATATTGAATATTAATACACATTATAATTGTTCATATACCTGTACACTTTGGTTTTACACAATATTATTTGATGTTCCGTGCATCTAATATTTCAATTCTCTTGATATGTAGTTGGAATAGTAACAAGGTGTCATACCACCAATTACTCCCTCAAATTTAGAACGTATGTGAAAGTAGGCCTACTCGGACAAAAAAAAGTGCATTTGATGTCATTGTTCACCTAAACTAACTAACAAATTTGCAGAAATGAAAGTTTTGTTGAAAGAGAAATATATTAAGACCATTTTGAGCCAAAATTTACCTGTCTATGAGTTTGCATTAAAAATTGAGGATTAATGCGCTCCATAGTATACTAATTTAAGATTTCCAGAAAACCAGGGGTTATTTTTAGTGGTACCTCCTTTCGGAAGCTCTCTGCTTTCTTATATGATTTTGAATGTATGTTGAAAATTGGCATGCAGAAAGGTGACACCTGTACAATTCAGGATATACCTAGTTTCTATGAAGTTAAACTTAAGGTAAAATATTTAGAAAGCTGTGAAAATTGCAATATTTGGTTGAACAGATAGGGACTTTTAATTGGTGGTATGACACCTTTAAGCAAAATGCGGTGAAACATCAAAATCAGAAAACAATTGTTTTTTTTGTCTTAACTGATCATTTGAGATAATAGTAGCCACATTTCAATCTTTTTGGGGGTAAAATGTCACATATTGCAAATTTAGAGCCTAAATCTTGAGTTTGTCCTATTTTTAGCTTTTCCCATCCTGACAATATGCTTTTATTTAAAAAATGTCCTAAATAATGTTATAAATGCACAGAAAGTTATTCTGTGGTGTTAAACATTGAAACATAAGTTGTTTACTACCCCCAAGAAAATTTTGTCATGCAGATTTAATGAAATTATTTGATTTTTACCCCTTATAGCATTGCGTCATACTATGTACTTGGCAGATAGCATAGCCTAATGTAAGCACTGCAGAAACTCACAAAAGCACCATTTATTATTCCAAATGAAATTTTTATATCTGAAATTTTATTAACTGATGTAAATAAACACAGTTAAATGACCATGACTGCACTTTTGATCAATTTGTAGTACTTTACTGACACCAGATGAAAAAAAGGGGGGTCAATATTCCTTGACACTTCAATACCTTGGATTTTTTACTAAATTCATTGCAAAAATTGTTGGAAGTCTTTAAAGAAGTAGAACAAACAAGAAAAAATCAGCAAACAATGATCTTGATATTGAAAGTTTATGTTCCTGTAGCCCAAAATGAAATTTTCAAGTATTTTCTATCAAAGTCATACATTACAGTCAGTTTAAATTGAGCTGTGAAATTTTTATCATAAGTCGCATAATGCTCAGATAGGCTGTTTTAAACTACAAATTGACTAAGGATTAAGAATAAAGCAAAATAAAAGATTTCTAATCAACTTTTTTGTCTCTTTAGGTGTCATACCACCAATTACTCCCTCAAATTTAGAACGTATGTGAAAGTAGGCCTACTCGGACAAAAAAAAGTGCATTTGATGTCATTGTTCACCTAAACTAACTAACAAATTTGCAGAAATGAAAGTTTTGTTGAAAGAGAAATATATTAAGACCATTTTGAGCCAAAATTTACCTGTCTATGAGTTTGCATTAAAAATTGAGGATTAATGCGCTCCATAGTATACTAATTTAAGATTTCCAGAAAACCAGGGGTTATTTTTAGTGGTACCTCCTTTCGGAAGCTCTCTGCTTTCTTATATGATTTTGAATGTATGTTGAAAATTGGCATGCAGAAAGGTGACACCTGTACAATTCAGGATATACCTAGTTTCTATGAAGTTAAACTTAAGGTAAAATATTTAGAAAGCTGTGAAAATTGCAATATTTGGTTGAACAGATAGGGACTTTTAATTGGTGGTATGACACCTTTAAGCAAAATGCGGTGAAACATCAAAATCAGAAAACAATTGTTTTTTTTGTCTTAACTGATCATTTGAGATAATAGTAGCCACATTTCAATCTTTTTGGGGGTAAAATGTCACATATTGCAAATTTAGAGCCTAAATCTTGAGTTTGTCCTATTTTTAGCTTTTCCCATCCTGACAATATGCTTTTATTTAAAAAATGTCCTAAATAATGTTATAAATGCACAGAAAGTTATTCTGTGGTGTTAAACATTGAAACATAAGTTGTTTACTACCCCCAAGAAAATTTTGTCATGCAGATTTAATGAAATTATTTGATTTTTACCCCTTATAGCATTGCGTCATACTATGTACTTGGCAGATAGCATAGCCTAATGTAAGCACTGCAGAAACTCACAAAAGCACCATTTATTATTCCAAATGAAATTTTTATATCTGAAATTTTATTAACTGATGTAAATAAACACAGTTAAATGACCATGACTGCACTTTTGATCAATTTGTAGTACTTTACTGACACCAGATGAAAAAAAGGGGGGTCAATATTCCTTGACACTTCAATACCTTGGATTTTTTACTAAATTCATTGCAAAAATTGTTGGAAGTCTTTAAAGAAGTAGAACAAACAAGAAAAAATCAGCAAACAATGATCTTGATATTGAAAGTTTATGTTCCTGTAGCCCAAAATGAAATTTTCAAGTATTTTCTATCAAAGTCATACATTACAGTCAGTTTAAATTGAGCTGTGAAATTTTTATCATAAGTCGCATAATGCTCAGATAGGCTGTTTTAAACTACAAATTGACTAAGGATTAAGAATAAAGCAAAATAAAAGATTTCTAATCAACTTTTTTGTCTCTTTAGGTGTCATACCACCAATTACTCCCTCAAATTTAGAACGTATGTGAAAGTAGGCCTACTCGGACAAAAAAAAGTGCATTTGATGTCATTGTTCACCTAAACTAACTAACAAATTTGCAGAAATGAAAGTTTTGTTGAAAGAGAAATATATTAAGACCATTTTGAGCCAAAATTTACCTGTCTATGAGTTTGCATTAAAAATTGAGGATTAATGCGCTCCATAGTATACTAATTTAAGATTTCCAGAAAACCAGGGGTTATTTTTAGTGGTACCTCCTTTCGGAAGCTCTCTGCTTTCTTATATGATTTTGAATGTATGTTGAAAATTGGCATGCAGAAAGGTGACACCTGTACAATTCAGGATATACCTAGTTTCTATGAAGTTAAACTTAAGGTAAAATATTTAGAAAGCTGTGAAAATTGCAATATTTGGTTGAACAGATAGGGACTTTTAATTGGTGGTATGACACCTTTAAGCAAAATGCGGTGAAACATCAAAATCAGAAAACAATTGTTTTTTTTGTCTTAACTGATCATTTGAGATAATAGTAGCCACATTTCAATCTTTTTGGGGGTAAAATGTCACATATTGCAAATTTAGAGCCTAAATCTTGAGTTTGTCCTATTTTTAGCTTTTCCCATCCTGACAATATGCTTTTATTTAAAAAATGTCCTAAATAATGTTATAAATGCACAGAAAGTTATTCTGTGGTGTTAAACATTGAAACATAAGTTGTTTACTACCCCCAAGAAAATTTTGTCATGCAGATTTAATGAAATTATTTGATTTTTACCCCTTATAGCATTGCGTCATACTATGTACTTGGCAGATAGCATAGCCTAATGTAAGCACTGCAGAAACTCACAAAAGCACCATTTATTATTCCAAATGAAATTTTTATATCTGAAATTTTATTAACTGATGTAAATAAACACAGTTAAATGACCATGACTGCACTTTTGATCAATTTGTAGTACTTTACTGACACCAGATGAAAAAAAGGGGGGTCAATATTCCTTGACACTTCAATACCTTGGATTTTTTACTAAATTCATTGCAAAAATTGTTGGAAGTCTTTAAAGAAGTAGAACAAACAAGAAAAAATCAGCAAACAATGATCTTGATATTGAAAGTTTATGTTCCTGTAGCCCAAAATGAAATTTTCAAGTATTTTCTATCAAAGTCATACATTACAGTCAGTTTAAATTGAGCTGTGAAATTTTTATCATAAGTCGCATAATGCTCAGATAGGCTGTTTTAAACTACAAATTGACTAAGGATTAAGAATAAAGCAAAATAAAAGATTTCTAATCAACTTTTTTGTCTCTTTAGGTGTCATACCACCAATTACTCCCTCAAATTTAGAACGTATGTGAAAGTAGGCCTACTCGGACAAAAAAAAGTGCATTTGATGTCATTGTTCACCTAAACTAACTAACAAATTTGCAGAAATGAAAGTTTTGTTGAAAGAGAAATATATTAAGACCATTTTGAGCCAAAATTTACCTGTCTATGAGTTTGCATTAAAAATTGAGGATTAATGCGCTCCATAGTATACTAATTTAAGATTTCCAGAAAACCAGGGGTTATTTTTAGTGGTACCTCCTTTCGGAAGCTCTCTGCTTTCTTATATGATTTTGAATGTATGTTGAAAATTGGCATGCAGAAAGGTGACACCTGTACAATTCAGGATATACCTAGTTTCTATGAAGTTAAACTTAAGGTAAAATATTTAGAAAGCTGTGAAAATTGCAATATTTGGTTGAACAGATAGGGACTTTTAATTGGTGGTATGACACCTTTAAGCAAAATGCGGTGAAACATCAAAATCAGAAAACAATTGTTTTTTTTGTCTTAACTGATCATTTGAGATAATAGTAGCCACATTTCAATCTTTTTGGGGGTAAAATGTCACATATTGCAAATTTAGAGCCTAAATCTTGAGTTTGTCCTATTTTTAGCTTTTCCCATCCTGACAATATGCTTTTATTTAAAAAATGTCCTAAATAATGTTATAAATGCACAGAAAGTTATTCTGTGGTGTTAAACATTGAAACATAAGTTGTTTACTACCCCCAAGAAAATTTTGTCATGCAGATTTAATGAAATTATTTGATTTTTACCCCTTATAGCATTGCGTCATACTATGTACTTGGCAGATAGCATAGCCTAATGTAAGCACTGCAGAAACTCACAAAAGCACCATTTATTATTCCAAATGAAATTTTTATATCTGAAATTTTATTAACTGATGTAAATAAACACAGTTAAATGACCATGACTGCACTTTTGATCAATTTGTAGTACTTTACTGACACCAGATGAAAAAAAGGGGGGTCAATATTCCTTGACACTTCAATACCTTGGATTTTTTACTAAATTCATTGCAAAAATTGTTGGAAGTCTTTAAAGAAGTAGAACAAACAAGAAAAAATCAGCAAACAATGATCTTGATATTGAAAGTTTATGTTCCTGTAGCCCAAAATGAAATTTTCAAGTATTTTCTATCAAAGTCATACATTACAGTCAGTTTAAATTGAGCTGTGAAATTTTTATCATAAGTCGCATAATGCTCAGATAGGCTGTTTTAAACTACAAATTGACTAAGGATTAAGAATAAAGCAAAATAAAAGATTTCTAATCAACTTTTTTGTCTCTTTAGGTGTCATACCACCAATTACTCCCTCAAATTTAGAACGTATGTGAAAGTAGGCCTACTCGGACAAAAAAAAGTGCATTTGATGTCATTGTTCACCTAAACTAACTAACAAATTTGCAGAAATGAAAGTTTTGTTGAAAGAGAAATATATTAAGACCATTTTGAGCCAAAATTTACCTGTCTATGAGTTTGCATTAAAAATTGAGGATTAATGCGCTCCATAGTATACTAATTTAAGATTTCCAGAAAACCAGGGGTTATTTTTAGTGGTACCTCCTTTCGGAAGCTCTCTGCTTTCTTATATGATTTTGAATGTATGTTGAAAATTGGCATGCAGAAAGGTGACACCTGTACAATTCAGGATATACCTAGTTTCTATGAAGTTAAACTTAAGGTAAAATATTTAGAAAGCTGTGAAAATTGCAATATTTGGTTGAACAGATAGGGACTTTTAATTGGTGGTATGACACCTTTAAGCAAAATGCGGTGAAACATCAAAATCAGAAAACAATTGTTTTTTTTGTCTTAACTGATCATTTGAGATAATAGTAGCCACATTTCAATCTTTTTGGGGGTAAAATGTCACATATTGCAAATTTAGAGCCTAAATCTTGAGTTTGTCCTATTTTTAGCTTTTCCCATCCTGACAATATGCTTTTATTTAAAAAATGTCCTAAATAATGTTATAAATGCACAGAAAGTTATTCTGTGGTGTTAAACATTGAAACATAAGTTGTTTACTACCCCCAAGAAAATTTTGTCATGCAGATTTAATGAAATTATTTGATTTTTACCCCTTATAGCATTGCGTCATACTATGTACTTGGCAGATAGCATAGCCTAATGTAAGCACTGCAGAAACTCACAAAAGCACCATTTATTATTCCAAATGAAATTTTTATATCTGAAATTTTATTAACTGATGTAAATAAACACAGTTAAATGACCATGACTGCACTTTTGATCAATTTGTAGTACTTTACTGACACCAGATGAAAAAAAGGGGGGTCAATATTCCTTGACACTTCAATACCTTGGATTTTTTACTAAATTCATTGCAAAAATTGTTGGAAGTCTTTAAAGAAGTAGAACAAACAAGAAAAAATCAGCAAACAATGATCTTGATATTGAAAGTTTATGTTCCTGTAGCCCAAAATGAAATTTTCAAGTATTTTCTATCAAAGTCATACATTACAGTCAGTTTAAATTGAGCTGTGAAATTTTTATCATAAGTCGCATAATGCTCAGATAGGCTGTTTTAAACTACAAATTGACTAAGGATTAAGAATAAAGCAAAATAAAAGATTTCTAATCAACTTTTTTGTCTCTTTAAGCAAAATGCGGTGAAACATCAAAATCAGAAAACAATTGTTTTTTTTGTCTTAACTGATCATTTGAGATAATAGTAGCCACATTTCAATCTTTTTGGGGGTAAAATGTCACATATTGCAAATTTAGAGCCTAAATCTTGAGTTTGTCCTATTTTTAGCTTTTCCCATCCTGACAATATGCTTTTATTTAAAAAATGTCCTAAATAATGTTATAAATGCACAGAAAGTTATTCTGTGGTGTTAAACATTGAAACATAAGTTGTTTACTACCCCCAAGAAAATTTTGTCATGCAGATTTAATGAAATTATTTGATTTTTACCCCTTATAGCATTGCGTCATACTATGTACTTGGCAGATAGCATAGCCTAATGTAAGCACTGCAGAAACTCACAAAAGCACCATTTATTATTCCAAATGAAATTTTTATATCTGAAATTTTATTAACTGATGTAAATAAACACAGTTAAATGACCATGACTGCACTTTTGATCAATTTGTAGTACTTTACTGACACCAGATGAAAAAAAGGGGGGTCAATATTCCTTGACACTTCAATACCTTGGATTTTTTACTAAATTCATTGCAAAAATTGTTGGAAGTCTTTAAAGAAGTAGAACAAACAAGAAAAAATCAGCAAACAATGATCTTGATATTGAAAGTTTATGTTCCTGTAGCCCAAAATGAAATTTTCAAGTATTTTCTATCAAAGTCATACATTACAGTCAGTTTAAATTGAGCTGTGAAATTTTTATCATAAGTCGCATAATGCTCAGATAGGCTGTTTTAAACTACAAATTGACTAAGGATTAAGAATAAAGCAAAATAAAAGATTTCTAATCAACTTTTTTGTCTCTTTAGGTGTCATACCACCAATTACTCCCTCAAATTTAGAACGTATGTGAAAGTAGGCCTACTCGGACAAAAAAAAGTGCATTTGATGTCATTGTTCACCTAAACTAACTAACAAATTTGCAGAAATGAAAGTTTTGTTGAAAGAGAAATATATTAAGACCATTTTGAGCCAAAATTTACCTGTCTATGAGTTTGCATTAAAAATTGAGGATTAATGCGCTCCATAGTATACTAATTTAAGATTTCCAGAAAACCAGGGGTTATTTTTAGTGGTACCTCCTTTCGGAAGCTCTCTGCTTTCTTATATGATTTTGAATGTATGTTGAAAATTGGCATGCAGAAAGGTGACACCTGTACAATTCAGGATATACCTAGTTTCTATGAAGTTAAACTTAAGGTAAAATATTTAGAAAGCTGTGAAAATTGCAATATTTGGTTGAACAGATAGGGACTTTTAATTGGTGGTATGACACCTTTAAGCAAAATGCGGTGAAACATCAAAATCAGAAAACAATTGTTTTTTTTGTCTTAACTGATCATTTGAGATAATAGTAGCCACATTTCAATCTTTTTGGGGGTAAAATGTCACATATTGCAAATTTAGAGCCTAAATCTTGAGTTTGTCCTATTTTTAGCTTTTCCCATCCTGACAATATGCTTTTATTTAAAAAATGTCCTAAATAATGTTATAAATGCACAGAAAGTTATTCTGTGGTGTTAAACATTGAAACATAAGTTGTTTACTACCCCCAAGAAAATTTTGTCATGCAGATTTAATGAAATTATTTGATTTTTACCCCTTATAGCATTGCGTCATACTATGTACTTGGCAGATAGCATAGCCTAATGTAAGCACTGCAGAAACTCACAAAAGCACCATTTATTATTCCAAATGAAATTTTTATATCTGAAATTTTATTAACTGATGTAAATAAACACAGTTAAATGACCATGACTGCACTTTTGATCAATTTGTAGTACTTTACTGACACCAGATGAAAAAAAGGGGGGTCAATATTCCTTGACACTTCAATACCTTGGATTTTTTACTAAATTCATTGCAAAAATTGTTGGAAGTCTTTAAAGAAGTAGAACAAACAAGAAAAAATCAGCAAACAATGATCTTGATATTGAAAGTTTATGTTCCTGTAGCCCAAAATGAAATTTTCAAGTATTTTCTATCAAAGTCATACATTACAGTCAGTTTAAATTGAGCTGTGAAATTTTTATCATAAGTCGCATAATGCTCAGATAGGCTGTTTTAAACTACAAATTGACTAAGGATTAAGAATAAAGCAAAATAAAAGATTTCTAATCAACTTTTTTGTCTCTTTAGGTGTCATACCACCAATTACTCCCTCAAATTTAGAACGTATGTGAAAGTAGGCCTACTCGGACAAAAAAAAGTGCATTTGATGTCATTGTTCACCTAAACTAACTAACAAATTTGCAGAAATGAAAGTTTTGTTGAAAGAGAAATATATTAAGACCATTTTGAGCCAAAATTTACCTGTCTATGAGTTTGCATTAAAAATTGAGGATTAATGCGCTCCATAGTATACTAATTTAAGATTTCCAGAAAACCAGGGGTTATTTTTAGTGGTACCTCCTTTCGGAAGCTCTCTGCTTTCTTATATGATTTTGAATGTATGTTGAAAATTGGCATGCAGAAAGGTGACACCTGTACAATTCAGGATATACCTAGTTTCTATGAAGTTAAACTTAAGGTAAAATATTTAGAAAGCTGTGAAAATTGCAATATTTGGTTGAACAGATAGGGACTTTTAATTGGTGGTATGACACCTTTAAGCAAAATGCGGTGAAACATCAAAATCAGAAAACAATTGTTTTTTTTGTCTTAACTGATCATTTGAGATAATAGTAGCCACATTTCAATCTTTTTGGGGGTAAAATGTCACATATTGCAAATTTAGAGCCTAAATCTTGAGTTTGTCCTATTTTTAGCTTTTCCCATCCTGACAATATGCTTTTATTTAAAAAATGTCCTAAATAATGTTATAAATGCACAGAAAGTTATTCTGTGGTGTTAAACATTGAAACATAAGTTGTTTACTACCCCCAAGAAAATTTTGTCATGCAGATTTAATGAAATTATTTGATTTTTACCCCTTATAGCATTGCGTCATACTATGTACTTGGCAGATAGCATAGCCTAATGTAAGCACTGCAGAAACTCACAAAAGCACCATTTATTATTCCAAATGAAATTTTTATATCTGAAATTTTATTAACTGATGTAAATAAACACAGTTAAATGACCATGACTGCACTTTTGATCAATTTGTAGTACTTTACTGACACCAGATGAAAAAAAGGGGGGTCAATATTCCTTGACACTTCAATACCTTGGATTTTTTACTAAATTCATTGCAAAAATTGTTGGAAGTCTTTAAAGAAGTAGAACAAACAAGAAAAAATCAGCAAACAATGATCTTGATATTGAAAGTTTATGTTCCTGTAGCCCAAAATGAAATTTTCAAGTATTTTCTATCAAAGTCATACATTACAGTCAGTTTAAATTGAGCTGTGAAATTTTTATCATAAGTCGCATAATGCTCAGATAGGCTGTTTTAAACTACAAATTGACTAAGGATTAAGAATAAAGCAAAATAAAAGATTTCTAATCAACTTTTTTGTCTCTTTAGGTGTCATACCACCAATTACTCCCTCAAATTTAGAACGTATGTGAAAGTAGGCCTACTCGGACAAAAAAAAGTGCATTTGATGTCATTGTTCACCTAAACTAACTAACAAATTTGCAGAAATGAAAGTTTTGTTGAAAGAGAAATATATTAAGACCATTTTGAGCCAAAATTTACCTGTCTATGAGTTTGCATTAAAAATTGAGGATTAATGCGCTCCATAGTATACTAATTTAAGATTTCCAGAAAACCAGGGGTTATTTTTAGTGGTACCTCCTTTCGGAAGCTCTCTGCTTTCTTATATGATTTTGAATGTATGTTGAAAATTGGCATGCAGAAAGGTGACACCTGTACAATTCAGGATATACCTAGTTTCTATGAAGTTAAACTTAAGGTAAAATATTTAGAAAGCTGTGAAAATTGCAATATTTGGTTGAACAGATAGGGACTTTTAATTGGTGGTATGACACCTTTAAGCAAAATGCGGTGAAACATCAAAATCAGAAAACAATTGTTTTTTTTGTCTTAACTGATCATTTGAGATAATAGTAGCCACATTTCAATCTTTTTGGGGGTAAAATGTCACATATTGCAAATTTAGAGCCTAAATCTTGAGTTTGTCCTATTTTTAGCTTTTCCCATCCTGACAATATGCTTTTATTTAAAAAATGTCCTAAATAATGTTATAAATGCACAGAAAGTTATTCTGTGGTGTTAAACATTGAAACATAAGTTGTTTACTACCCCCAAGAAAATTTTGTCATGCAGATTTAATGAAATTATTTGATTTTTACCCCTTATAGCATTGCGTCATACTATGTACTTGGCAGATAGCATAGCCTAATGTAAGCACTGCAGAAACTCACAAAAGCACCATTTATTATTCCAAATGAAATTTTTATATCTGAAATTTTATTAACTGATGTAAATAAACACAGTTAAATGACCATGACTGCACTTTTGATCAATTTGTAGTACTTTACTGACACCAGATGAAAAAAAGGGGGGTCAATATTCCTTGACACTTCAATACCTTGGATTTTTTACTAAATTCATTGCAAAAATTGTTGGAAGTCTTTAAAGAAGTAGAACAAACAAGAAAAAATCAGCAAACAATGATCTTGATATTGAAAGTTTATGTTCCTGTAGCCCAAAATGAAATTTTCAAGTATTTTCTATCAAAGTCATACATTACAGTCAGTTTAAATTGAGCTGTGAAATTTTTATCATAAGTCGCATAATGCTCAGATAGGCTGTTTTAAACTACAAATTGACTAAGGATTAAGAATAAAGCAAAATAAAAGATTTCTAATCAACTTTTTTGTCTCTTTAGGTGTCATACCACCAATTACTCCCTCAAATTTAGAACGTATGTGAAAGTAGGCCTACTCGGACAAAAAAAAGTGCATTTGATGTCATTGTTCACCTAAACTAACTAACAAATTTGCAGAAATGAAAGTTTTGTTGAAAGAGAAATATATTAAGACCATTTTGAGCCAAAATTTACCTGTCTATGAGTTTGCATTAAAAATTGAGGATTAATGCGCTCCATAGTATACTAATTTAAGATTTCCAGAAAACCAGGGGTTATTTTTAGTGGTACCTCCTTTCGGAAGCTCTCTGCTTTCTTATATGATTTTGAATGTATGTTGAAAATTGGCATGCAGAAAGGTGACACCTGTACAATTCAGGATATACCTAGTTTCTATGAAGTTAAACTTAAGGTAAAATATTTAGAAAGCTGTGAAAATTGCAATATTTGGTTGAACAGATAGGGACTTTTAATTGGTGGTATGACACCTTTAAGCAAAATGCGGTGAAACATCAAAATCAGAAAACAATTGTTTTTTTTGTCTTAACTGATCATTTGAGATAATAGTAGCCACATTTCAATCTTTTTGGGGGTAAAATGTCACATATTGCAAATTTAGAGCCTAAATCTTGAGTTTGTCCTATTTTTAGCTTTTCCCATCCTGACAATATGCTTTTATTTAAAAAATGTCCTAAATAATGTTATAAATGCACAGAAAGTTATTCTGTGGTGTTAAACATTGAAACATAAGTTGTTTACTACCCCCAAGAAAATTTTGTCATGCAGATTTAATGAAATTATTTGATTTTTACCCCTTATAGCATTGCGTCATACTATGTACTTGGCAGATAGCATAGCCTAATGTAAGCACTGCAGAAACTCACAAAAGCACCATTTATTATTCCAAATGAAATTTTTATATCTGAAATTTTATTAACTGATGTAAATAAACACAGTTAAATGACCATGACTGCACTTTTGATCAATTTGTAGTACTTTACTGACACCAGATGAAAAAAAGGGGGGTCAATATTCCTTGACACTTCAATACCTTGGATTTTTTACTAAATTCATTGCAAAAATTGTTGGAAGTCTTTAAAGAAGTAGAACAAACAAGAAAAAATCAGCAAACAATGATCTTGATATTGAAAGTTTATGTTCCTGTAGCCCAAAATGAAATTTTCAAGTATTTTCTATCAAAGTCATACATTACAGTCAGTTTAAATTGAGCTGTGAAATTTTTATCATAAGTCGCATAATGCTCAGATAGGCTGTTTTAAACTACAAATTGACTAAGGATTAAGAATAAAGCAAAATAAAAGATTTCTAATCAACTTTTTTGTCTCTTTAGGTGTCATACCACCAATTACTCCCTCAAATTTAGAACGTATGTGAAAGTAGGCCTACTCGGACAAAAAAAAGTGCATTTGATGTCATTGTTCACCTAAACTAACTAACAAATTTGCAGAAATGAAAGTTTTGTTGAAAGAGAAATATATTAAGACCATTTTGAGCCAAAATTTACCTGTCTATGAGTTTGCATTAAAAATTGAGGATTAATGCGCTCCATAGTATACTAATTTAAGATTTCCAGAAAACCAGGGGTTATTTTTAGTGGTACCTCCTTTCGGAAGCTCTCTGCTTTCTTATATGATTTTGAATGTATGTTGAAAATTGGCATGCAGAAAGGTGACACCTGTACAATTCAGGATATACCTAGTTTCTATGAAGTTAAACTTAAGGTAAAATATTTAGAAAGCTGTGAAAATTGCAATATTTGGTTGAACAGATAGGGACTTTTAATTGGTGGTATGACACCTTTAAGCAAAATGCGGTGAAACATCAAAATCAGAAAACAATTGTTTTTTTTGTCTTAACTGATCATTTGAGATAATAGTAGCCACATTTCAATCTTTTTGGGGGTAAAATGTCACATATTGCAAATTTAGAGCCTAAATCTTGAGTTTGTCCTATTTTTAGCTTTTCCCATCCTGACAATATGCTTTTATTTAAAAAATGTCCTAAATAATGTTATAAATGCACAGAAAGTTATTCTGTGGTGTTAAACATTGAAACATAAGTTGTTTACTACCCCCAAGAAAATTTTGTCATGCAGATTTAATGAAATTATTTGATTTTTACCCCTTATAGCATTGCGTCATACTATGTACTTGGCAGATAGCATAGCCTAATGTAAGCACTGCAGAAACTCACAAAAGCACCATTTATTATTCCAAATGAAATTTTTATATCTGAAATTTTATTAACTGATGTAAATAAACACAGTTAAATGACCATGACTGCACTTTTGATCAATTTGTAGTACTTTACTGACACCAGATGAAAAAAAGGGGGGTCAATATTCCTTGACACTTCAATACCTTGGATTTTTTACTAAATTCATTGCAAAAATTGTTGGAAGTCTTTAAAGAAGTAGAACAAACAAGAAAAAATCAGCAAACAATGATCTTGATATTGAAAGTTTATGTTCCTGTAGCCCAAAATGAAATTTTCAAGTATTTTCTATCAAAGTCATACATTACAGTCAGTTTAAATTGAGCTGTGAAATTTTTATCATAAGTCGCATAATGCTCAGATAGGCTGTTTTAAACTACAAATTGACTAAGGATTAAGAATAAAGCAAAATAAAAGATTTCTAATCAACTTTTTTGTCTCTTTAAGCAAAATGCGGTGAAACATCAAAATCAGAAAACAATTGTTTTTTTTGTCTTAACTGATCATTTGAGATAATAGTAGCCACATTTCAATCTTTTTGGGGGTAAAATGTCACATATTGCAAATTTAGAGCCTAAATCTTGAGTTTGTCCTATTTTTAGCTTTTCCCATCCTGACAATATGCTTTTATTTAAAAAATGTCCTAAATAATGTTATAAATGCACAGAAAGTTATTCTGTGGTGTTAAACATTGAAACATAAGTTGTTTACTACCCCCAAGAAAATTTTGTCATGCAGATTTAATGAAATTATTTGATTTTTACCCCTTATAGCATTGCGTCATACTATGTACTTGGCAGATAGCATAGCCTAATGTAAGCACTGCAGAAACTCACAAAAGCACCATTTATTATTCCAAATGAAATTTTTATATCTGAAATTTTATTAACTGATGTAAATAAACACAGTTAAATGACCATGACTGCACTTTTGATCAATTTGTAGTACTTTACTGACACCAGATGAAAAAAAGGGGGGTCAATATTCCTTGACACTTCAATACCTTGGATTTTTTACTAAATTCATTGCAAAAATTGTTGGAAGTCTTTAAAGAAGTAGAACAAACAAGAAAAAATCAGCAAACAATGATCTTGATATTGAAAGTTTATGTTCCTGTAGCCCAAAATGAAATTTTCAAGTATTTTCTATCAAAGTCATACATTACAGTCAGTTTAAATTGAGCTGTGAAATTTTTATCATAAGTCGCATAATGCTCAGATAGGCTGTTTTAAACTACAAATTGACTAAGGATTAAGAATAAAGCAAAATAAAAGATTTCTAATCAACTTTTTTGTCTCTTTAGGTGTCATACCACCAATTACTCCCTCAAATTTAGAACGTATGTGAAAGTAGGCCTACTCGGACAAAAAAAAGTGCATTTGATGTCATTGTTCACCTAAACTAACTAACAAATTTGCAGAAATGAAAGTTTTGTTGAAAGAGAAATATATTAAGACCATTTTGAGCCAAAATTTACCTGTCTATGAGTTTGCATTAAAAATTGAGGATTAATGCGCTCCATAGTATACTAATTTAAGATTTCCAGAAAACCAGGGGTTATTTTTAGTGGTACCTCCTTTCGGAAGCTCTCTGCTTTCTTATATGATTTTGAATGTATGTTGAAAATTGGCATGCAGAAAGGTGACACCTGTACAATTCAGGATATACCTAGTTTCTATGAAGTTAAACTTAAGGTAAAATATTTAGAAAGCTGTGAAAATTGCAATATTTGGTTGAACAGATAGGGACTTTTAATTGGTGGTATGACACCTTTAAGCAAAATGCGGTGAAACATCAAAATCAGAAAACAATTGTTTTTTTTGTCTTAACTGATCATTTGAGATAATAGTAGCCACATTTCAATCTTTTTGGGGGTAAAATGTCACATATTGCAAATTTAGAGCCTAAATCTTGAGTTTGTCCTATTTTTAGCTTTTCCCATCCTGACAATATGCTTTTATTTAAAAAATGTCCTAAATAATGTTATAAATGCACAGAAAGTTATTCTGTGGTGTTAAACATTGAAACATAAGTTGTTTACTACCCCCAAGAAAATTTTGTCATGCAGATTTAATGAAATTATTTGATTTTTACCCCTTATAGCATTGCGTCATACTATGTACTTGGCAGATAGCATAGCCTAATGTAAGCACTGCAGAAACTCACAAAAGCACCATTTATTATTCCAAATGAAATTTTTATATCTGAAATTTTATTAACTGATGTAAATAAACACAGTTAAATGACCATGACTGCACTTTTGATCAATTTGTAGTACTTTACTGACACCAGATGAAAAAAAGGGGGGTCAATATTCCTTGACACTTCAATACCTTGGATTTTTTACTAAATTCATTGCAAAAATTGTTGGAAGTCTTTAAAGAAGTAGAACAAACAAGAAAAAATCAGCAAACAATGATCTTGATATTGAAAGTTTATGTTCCTGTAGCCCAAAATGAAATTTTCAAGTATTTTCTATCAAAGTCATACATTACAGTCAGTTTAAATTGAGCTGTGAAATTTTTATCATAAGTCGCATAATGCTCAGATAGGCTGTTTTAAACTACAAATTGACTAAGGATTAAGAATAAAGCAAAATAAAAGATTTCTAATCAACTTTTTTGTCTCTTTAGGTGTCATACCACCAATTACTCCCTCAAATTTAGAACGTATGTGAAAGTAGGCCTACTCGGACAAAAAAAAGTGCATTTGATGTCATTGTTCACCTAAACTAACTAACAAATTTGCAGAAATGAAAGTTTTGTTGAAAGAGAAATATATTAAGACCATTTTGAGCCAAAATTTACCTGTCTATGAGTTTGCATTAAAAATTGAGGATTAATGCGCTCCATAGTATACTAATTTAAGATTTCCAGAAAACCAGGGGTTATTTTTAGTGGTACCTCCTTTCGGAAGCTCTCTGCTTTCTTATATGATTTTGAATGTATGTTGAAAATTGGCATGCAGAAAGGTGACACCTGTACAATTCAGGATATACCTAGTTTCTATGAAGTTAAACTTAAGGTAAAATATTTAGAAAGCTGTGAAAATTGCAATATTTGGTTGAACAGATAGGGACTTTTAATTGGTGGTATGACACCTTTAAGCAAAATGCGGTGAAACATCAAAATCAGAAAACAATTGTTTTTTTTGTCTTAACTGATCATTTGAGATAATAGTAGCCACATTTCAATCTTTTTGGGGGTAAAATGTCACATATTGCAAATTTAGAGCCTAAATCTTGAGTTTGTCCTATTTTTAGCTTTTCCCATCCTGACAATATGCTTTTATTTAAAAAATGTCCTAAATAATGTTATAAATGCACAGAAAGTTATTCTGTGGTGTTAAACATTGAAACATAAGTTGTTTACTACCCCCAAGAAAATTTTGTCATGCAGATTTAATGAAATTATTTGATTTTTACCCCTTATAGCATTGCGTCATACTATGTACTTGGCAGATAGCATAGCCTAATGTAAGCACTGCAGAAACTCACAAAAGCACCATTTATTATTCCAAATGAAATTTTTATATCTGAAATTTTATTAACTGATGTAAATAAACACAGTTAAATGACCATGACTGCACTTTTGATCAATTTGTAGTACTTTACTGACACCAGATGAAAAAAAGGGGGGTCAATATTCCTTGACACTTCAATACCTTGGATTTTTTACTAAATTCATTGCAAAAAT
The DNA here is from genome assembly GCA_037788925.1 of Mytilus galloprovincialis. Lineage (NCBI taxonomy): Eukaryota > Metazoa > Mollusca > Bivalvia > Mytilida > Mytilidae > Mytilus > Mytilus galloprovincialis. The sequence goes on along the minus strand of CM075342.1, from coordinate 71,881,707 downwards.
TGTTGGAAGTCTTTAAAGAAGTAGAACAAACAAGAAAAAATCAGCAAACAATGATCTTGATATTGAAAGTTTATGTTCCTGTAGCCCAAAATGAAATTTTCAAGTATTTTCTATCAAAGTCATACATTACAGTCAGTTTAAATTGAGCTGTGAAATTTTTATCATAAGTCGCATAATGCTCAGATAGGCTGTTTTAAACTACAAATTGACTAAGGATTAAGAATAAAGCAAAATAAAAGATTTCTAATCAACTTTTTTGTCTCTTTAGGTGTCATACCACCAATTACTCCCTCAAATTTAGAACGTATGTGAAAGTAGGCCTACTCGGACAAAAAAAAGTGCATTTGATGTCATTGTTCACCTAAACTAACTAACAAATTTGCAGAAATGAAAGTTTTGTTGAAAGAGAAATATATTAAGACCATTTTGAGCCAAAATTTACCTGTCTATGAGTTTGCATTAAAAATTGAGGATTAATGCGCTCCATAGTATACTAATTTAAGATTTCCAGAAAACCAGGGGTTATTTTTAGTGGTACCTCCTTTCGGAAGCTCTCTGCTTTCTTATATGATTTTGAATGTATGTTGAAAATTGGCATGCAGAAAGGTGACACCTGTACAATTCAGGATATACCTAGTTTCTATGAAGTTAAACTTAAGGTAAAATATTTAGAAAGCTGTGAAAATTGCAATATTTGGTTGAACAGATAGGGACTTTTAATTGGTGGTATGACACCTTTAAGCAAAATGCGGTGAAACATCAAAATCAGAAAACAATTGTTTTTTTTGTCTTAACTGATCATTTGAGATAATAGTAGCCACATTTCAATCTTTTTGGGGGTAAAATGTCACATATTGCAAATTTAGAGCCTAAATCTTGAGTTTGTCCTATTTTTAGCTTTTCCCATCCTGACAATATGCTTTTATTTAAAAAATGTCCTAAATAATGTTATAAATGCACAGAAAGTTATTCTGTGGTGTTAAACATTGAAACATAAGTTGTTTACTACCCCCAAGAAAATTTTGTCATGCAGATTTAATGAAATTATTTGATTTTTACCCCTTATAGCATTGCGTCATACTATGTACTTGGCAGATAGCATAGCCTAATGTAAGCACTGCAGAAACTCACAAAAGCACCATTTATTATTCCAAATGAAATTTTTATATCTGAAATTTTATTAACTGATGTAAATAAACACAGTTAAATGACCATGACTGCACTTTTGATCAATTTGTAGTACTTTACTGACACCAGATGAAAAAAAGGGGGGTCAATATTCCTTGACACTTCAATACCTTGGATTTTTTACTAAATTCATTGCAAAAATTGTTGGAAGTCTTTAAAGAAGTAGAACAAACAAGAAAAAATCAGCAAACAATGATCTTGATATTGAAAGTTTATGTTCCTGTAGCCCAAAATGAAATTTTCAAGTATTTTCTATCAAAGTCATACATTACAGTCAGTTTAAATTGAGCTGTGAAATTTTTATCATAAGTCGCATAATGCTCAGATAGGCTGTTTTAAACTACAAATTGACTAAGGATTAAGAATAAAGCAAAATAAAAGATTTCTAATCAACTTTTTTGTCTCTTTAGGTGTCATACCACCAATTACTCCCTCAAATTTAGAACGTATGTGAAAGTAGGCCTACTCGGACAAAAAAAAGTGCATTTGATGTCATTGTTCACCTAAACTAACTAACAAATTTGCAGAAATGAAAGTTTTGTTGAAAGAGAAATATATTAAGACCATTTTGAGCCAAAATTTACCTGTCTATGAGTTTGCATTAAAAATTGAGGATTAATGCGCTCCATAGTATACTAATTTAAGATTTCCAGAAAACCAGGGGTTATTTTTAGTGGTACCTCCTTTCGGAAGCTCTCTGCTTTCTTATATGATTTTGAATGTATGTTGAAAATTGGCATGCAGAAAGGTGACACCTGTACAATTCAGGATATACCTAGTTTCTATGAAGTTAAACTTAAGGTAAAATATTTAGAAAGCTGTGAAAATTGCAATATTTGGTTGAACAGATAGGGACTTTTAATTGGTGGTATGACACCTTTAAGCAAAATGCGGTGAAACATCAAAATCAGAAAACAATTGTTTTTTTTGTCTTAACTGATCATTTGAGATAATAGTAGCCACATTTCAATCTTTTTGGGGGTAAAATGTCACATATTGCAAATTTAGAGCCTAAATCTTGAGTTTGTCCTATTTTTAGCTTTTCCCATCCTGACAATATGCTTTTATTTAAAAAATGTCCTAAATAATGTTATAAATGCACAGAAAGTTATTCTGTGGTGTTAAACATTGAAACATAAGTTGTTTACTACCCCCAAGAAAATTTTGTCATGCAGATTTAATGAAATTATTTGATTTTTACCCCTTATAGCATTGCGTCATACTATGTACTTGGCAGATAGCATAGCCTAATGTAAGCACTGCAGAAACTCACAAAAGCACCATTTATTATTCCAAATGAAATTTTTATATCTGAAATTTTATTAACTGATGTAAATAAACACAGTTAAATGACCATGACTGCACTTTTGATCAATTTGTAGTACTTTACTGACACCAGATGAAAAAAAGGGGGGTCAATATTCCTTGACACTTCAATACCTTGGATTTTTTACTAAATTCATTGCAAAAATTGTTGGAAGTCTTTAAAGAAGTAGAACAAACAAGAAAAAATCAGCAAACAATGATCTTGATATTGAAAGTTTATGTTCCTGTAGCCCAAAATGAAATTTTCAAGTATTTTCTATCAAAGTCATACATTACAGTCAGTTTAAATTGAGCTGTGAAATTTTTATCATAAGTCGCATAATGCTCAGATAGGCTGTTTTAAACTACAAATTGACTAAGGATTAAGAATAAAGCAAAATAAAAGATTTCTAATCAACTTTTTTGTCTCTTTAGGTGTCATACCACCAATTACTCCCTCAAATTTAGAACGTATGTGAAAGTAGGCCTACTCGGACAAAAAAAAGTGCATTTGATGTCATTGTTCACCTAAACTAACTAACAAATTTGCAGAAATGAAAGTTTTGTTGAAAGAGAAATATATTAAGACCATTTTGAGCCAAAATTTACCTGTCTATGAGTTTGCATTAAAAATTGAGGATTAATGCGCTCCATAGTATACTAATTTAAGATTTCCAGAAAACCAGGGGTTATTTTTAGTGGTACCTCCTTTCGGAAGCTCTCTGCTTTCTTATATGATTTTGAATGTATGTTGAAAATTGGCATGCAGAAAGGTGACACCTGTACAATTCAGGATATACCTAGTTTCTATGAAGTTAAACTTAAGGTAAAATATTTAGAAAGCTGTGAAAATTGCAATATTTGGTTGAACAGATAGGGACTTTTAATTGGTGGTATGACACCTTTAAGCAAAATGCGGTGAAACATCAAAATCAGAAAACAATTGTTTTTTTTGTCTTAACTGATCATTTGAGATAATAGTAGCCACATTTCAATCTTTTTGGGGGTAAAATGTCACATATTGCAAATTTAGAGCCTAAATCTTGAGTTTGTCCTATTTTTAGCTTTTCCCATCCTGACAATATGCTTTTATTTAAAAAATGTCCTAAATAATGTTATAAATGCACAGAAAGTTATTCTGTGGTGTTAAACATTGAAACATAAGTTGTTTACTACCCCCAAGAAAATTTTGTCATGCAGATTTAATGAAATTATTTGATTTTTACCCCTTATAGCATTGCGTCATACTATGTACTTGGCAGATAGCATAGCCTAATGTAAGCACTGCAGAAACTCACAAAAGCACCATTTATTATTCCAAATGAAATTTTTATATCTGAAATTTTATTAACTGATGTAAATAAACACAGTTAAATGACCATGACTGCACTTTTGATCAATTTGTAGTACTTTACTGACACCAGATGAAAAAAAGGGGGGTCAATATTCCTTGACACTTCAATACCTTGGATTTTTTACTAAATTCATTGCAAAAATTGTTGGAAGTCTTTAAAGAAGTAGAACAAACAAGAAAAAATCAGCAAACAATGATCTTGATATTGAAAGTTTATGTTCCTGTAGCCCAAAATGAAATTTTCAAGTATTTTCTATCAAAGTCATACATTACAGTCAGTTTAAATTGAGCTGTGAAATTTTTATCATAAGTCGCATAATGCTCAGATAGGCTGTTTTAAACTACAAATTGACTAAGGATTAAGAATAAAGCAAAATAAAAGATTTCTAATCAACTTTTTTGTCTCTTTAGGTGTCATACCACCAATTACTCCCTCAAATTTAGAACGTATGTGAAAGTAGGCCTACTCGGACAAAAAAAAGTGCATTTGATGTCATTGTTCACCTAAACTAACTAACAAATTTGCAGAAATGAAAGTTTTGTTGAAAGAGAAATATATTAAGACCATTTTGAGCCAAAATTTACCTGTCTATGAGTTTGCATTAAAAATTGAGGATTAATGCGCTCCATAGTATACTAATTTAAGATTTCCAGAAAACCAGGGGTTATTTTTAGTGGTACCTCCTTTCGGAAGCTCTCTGCTTTCTTATATGATTTTGAATGTATGTTGAAAATTGGCATGCAGAAAGGTGACACCTGTACAATTCAGGATATACCTAGTTTCTATGAAGTTAAACTTAAGGTAAAATATTTAGAAAGCTGTGAAAATTGCAATATTTGGTTGAACAGATAGGGACTTTTAATTGGTGGTATGACACCTTTAAGCAAAATGCGGTGAAACATCAAAATCAGAAAACAATTGTTTTTTTTGTCTTAACTGATCATTTGAGATAATAGTAGCCACATTTCAATCTTTTTGGGGGTAAAATGTCACATATTGCAAATTTAGAGCCTAAATCTTGAGTTTGTCCTATTTTTAGCTTTTCCCATCCTGACAATATGCTTTTATTTAAAAAATGTCCTAAATAATGTTATAAATGCACAGAAAGTTATTCTGTGGTGTTAAACATTGAAACATAAGTTGTTTACTACCCCCAAGAAAATTTTGTCATGCAGATTTAATGAAATTATTTGATTTTTACCCCTTATAGCATTGCGTCATACTATGTACTTGGCAGATAGCATAGCCTAATGTAAGCACTGCAGAAACTCACAAAAGCACCATTTATTATTCCAAATGAAATTTTTATATCTGAAATTTTATTAACTGATGTAAATAAACACAGTTAAATGACCATGACTGCACTTTTGATCAATTTGTAGTACTTTACTGACACCAGATGAAAAAAAGGGGGGTCAATATTCCTTGACACTTCAATACCTTGGATTTTTTACTAAATTCATTGCAAAAATTGTTGGAAGTCTTTAAAGAAGTAGAACAAACAAGAAAAAATCAGCAAACAATGATCTTGATATTGAAAGTTTATGTTCCTGTAGCCCAAAATGAAATTTTCAAGTATTTTCTATCAAAGTCATACATTACAGTCAGTTTAAATTGAGCTGTGAAATTTTTATCATAAGTCGCATAATGCTCAGATAGGCTGTTTTAAACTACAAATTGACTAAGGATTAAGAATAAAGCAAAATAAAAGATTTCTAATCAACTTTTTTGTCTCTTTAGGTGTCATACCACCAATTACTCCCTCAAATTTAGAACGTATGTGAAAGTAGGCCTACTCGGACAAAAAAAAGTGCATTTGATGTCATTGTTCACCTAAACTAACTAACAAATTTGCAGAAATGAAAGTTTTGTTGAAAGAGAAATATATTAAGACCATTTTGAGCCAAAATTTACCTGTCTATGAGTTTGCATTAAAAATTGAGGATTAATGCGCTCCATAGTATACTAATTTAAGATTTCCAGAAAACCAGGGGTTATTTTTAGTGGTACCTCCTTTCGGAAGCTCTCTGCTTTCTTATATGATTTTGAATGTATGTTGAAAATTGGCATGCAGAAAGGTGACACCTGTACAATTCAGGATATACCTAGTTTCTATGAAGTTAAACTTAAGGTAAAATATTTAGAAAGCTGTGAAAATTGCAATATTTGGTTGAACAGATAGGGACTTTTAATTGGTGGTATGACACCTTTAAGCAAAATGCGGTGAAACATCAAAATCAGAAAACAATTGTTTTTTTTGTCTTAACTGATCATTTGAGATAATAGTAGCCACATTTCAATCTTTTTGGGGGTAAAATGTCACATATTGCAAATTTAGAGCCTAAATCTTGAGTTTGTCCTATTTTTAGCTTTTCCCATCCTGACAATATGCTTTTATTTAAAAAATGTCCTAAATAATGTTATAAATGCACAGAAAGTTATTCTGTGGTGTTAAACATTGAAACATAAGTTGTTTACTACCCCCAAGAAAATTTTGTCATGCAGATTTAATGAAATTATTTGATTTTTACCCCTTATAGCATTGCGTCATACTATGTACTTGGCAGATAGCATAGCCTAATGTAAGCACTGCAGAAACTCACAAAAGCACCATTTATTATTCCAAATGAAATTTTTATATCTGAAATTTTATTAACTGATGTAAATAAACACAGTTAAATGACCATGACTGCACTTTTGATCAATTTGTAGTACTTTACTGACACCAGATGAAAAAAAGGGGGGTCAATATTCCTTGACACTTCAATACCTTGGATTTTTTACTAAATTCATTGCAAAAATTGTTGGAAGTCTTTAAAGAAGTAGAACAAACAAGAAAAAATCAGCAAACAATGATCTTGATATTGAAAGTTTATGTTCCTGTAGCCCAAAATGAAATTTTCAAGTATTTTCTATCAAAGTCATACATTACAGTCAGTTTAAATTGAGCTGTGAAATTTTTATCATAAGTCGCATAATGCTCAGATAGGCTGTTTTAAACTACAAATTGACTAAGGATTAAGAATAAAGCAAAATAAAAGATTTCTAATCAACTTTTTTGTCTCTTTAGGTGTCATACCACCAATTACTCCCTCAAATTTAGAACGTATGTGAAAGTAGGCCTACTCGGACAAAAAAAAGTGCATTTGATGTCATTGTTCACCTAAACTAACTAACAAATTTGCAGAAATGAAAGTTTTGTTGAAAGAGAAATATATTAAGACCATTTTGAGCCAAAATTTACCTGTCTATGAGTTTGCATTAAAAATTGAGGATTAATGCGCTCCATAGTATACTAATTTAAGATTTCCAGAAAACCAGGGGTTATTTTTAGTGGTACCTCCTTTCGGAAGCTCTCTGCTTTCTTATATGATTTTGAATGTATGTTGAAAATTGGCATGCAGAAAGGTGACACCTGTACAATTCAGGATATACCTAGTTTCTATGAAGTTAAACTTAAGGTAAAATATTTAGAAAGCTGTGAAAATTGCAATATTTGGTTGAACAGATAGGGACTTTTAATTGGTGGTATGACACCTACAAGTATGGCGGATTTTGACGGCCAGTTCATTGCGCAAGCGCGAGAAAGGGAATTCCGTAAAATCTCCTTTCAAAACTTCCGGTGAAAAACTTAAATGACACTATATTGATAAGCAACAAAGCGCCCAATAGGTTAATTTTATTGAACTGATAAAAATAAGTGTCAATATCTTATTTGTTTTACAATATTTTTACACGAAACTAAGAAATCTACGAGATCAATAAATACTTGATATGAAAATATAAACTTTGTAGTAAATAAAAATGTTTTTCTTCAAAAATAGATGACCGGACGGAACAAACATTCGCCGTTATATGCCTTAAATATAATAAGTTGGTAGACCCAAGTGTTTATATCTCTTTTATTTTATCAAATTTATGAAATCTTAGAGATCAATAAGTACTTGATATGAAAATATAAACTTTACATCAAATATGTTAAATGTTGTTCTTAAAAAAAAAGTTGATCTGAGGGAATTAACATTCGCCGATATTATTATTTAAATATATTGAACTGATCAACACAAGTTTTAATATATCTTCATTTTTATAATATATCTGTCCATGAAATGAAATAATTTGTGAAGATTAAATAAATATTTTACAAGAAAAATAAACTTTAAAGTAAAAACAATGAGCCCAAAATGTTTATGTGAGCGAGTTCGCCAATGCATATTAGAAGTAATGATATTTAACAAGTTGCTTTCTTTAAAAAAAGAAATGCAATCGTAAACCCAAATGCTTGTTTGGCATTATATATATATTAGATAATTGTTTAATAAAGATGTATTGTTTTATTTTACTTTTGTTGTGCATAAGAATTAGAAACTGACATTGCCTGTTTACCTTATGTAATACCGGCTTCACACATCAACGTATAGATCCGACGTACGTCGGCCGTGCTAAAAAAAATCATGCACGCTACCAATACGCTAGTAAATTTGATGCATTCAACCTGTCAATCATATCTGTATCCTGTGCACAACGACCTAAAACGTGTATTGGGTGTGCGTAAAGCGTACCTATGCGTTTCTCCTAGTCTTTCTACATTCCCGACTGCAGGTCTGTCTATATGTGAATGTTTGTCAATAAGTCTGTCACATTCGCCCGTCTGTTTACATGTTTACCAGTCCGTCTATGCCCACTGGTTCGTCTACATGTTCACTAGCTTTGAAATAGCTTTCGGTAAGTGCGATTATTTCAGTGATTTGTGTCTATTGTTTTTATGTAAGTGATTATTGTGCACCTTACCCATATTTTTAGGGACGCGAATTACAACTGATATTTTACAGTTTTTTCTTGCGATGTGTTGTCCTTATGGTTTGGTTCATTAGGGAGGGTTGGGTTTATGGCCACCACATTGTTTATGTACCAATGTCCATTCTAAAGCCAGGAACATGTAGTACAGTGGTTGTTGTTCATAATTCATGTCGGTCAAGTTTTTTTCGTAAATTATTTTGTTATCAATAAGGCTATTTAGTTTTGTTTGATTTTTGTTTTTAAATCTTAATGGTCGGGGCATTTAATAGCCGACTAAATAGAGTTTTTTTTTCATTTTTGGAGGCCGCTCGGTGGCCTTTAAAGACTTACTACCACGTCATTGTAACTCTGGTTGATACTTGTATCATTAGTGCTGGACCATGGTCGATCCTATGCACCTTTGAGGCAGGCGGGATATTTTTGTAGATCTTGTACAGCTCAAACTAATGGGAGTAGTTCCTGTACTTCTATGTCTTGTCCCATGTTGCATGGTTGGAGAGGGTGTAATATCTTCTGTAGGTTTGATGAAGTTTCACCCGTATCGGACTTCTTCTCCTAAATGAAAGCTTTAAGGCGACGAGTATTTTTGTATGCAATGTGCCCTTAACGTGTCTCAAACTTATCTGTAGCGTTTTCAACGCTCGCACAGAGTGTATATTATGTACGTGCAGTTTACAGTTATACGCTTGACAAACGCTTGAGCTGAATGAAATTTTTTATGTTCAATTAAAATTTTCCTGAAGGAAAAGCGTTCACCAAGCGTATACCTTTGCTTTTCGACGTACTTCAGACTTATGGAACGCGAGTTTGTGATGTTTTTTTTTTTTTTTGTGGTGGGTTTAAATGCTTGCGTAGCGTTCCTCTGGTGAGCAACTAAGTTACGCATACGATGATACGGACTTTGTTAATTTTCTTTTTTGACTAATTATTTTACATTGTCTTTTCGGGGCCTTTTATAGCCGACTATGCGGTACGTGCTTTGTCTGTTGTTGAAGGTCGTACGGAGACCCATAGTTTGTACTTCTGTGTTATTTTGGTTTCTTGTAGATAGTTGTCTCATTGACACCAAACCATATCTTCTTTTTTATATTCGATATCTTATCGGCGACCTGGTTAAGTCTGCTAAAAATGCATGCATGATTCATTTTTAGGTTATCAGTCGTAATGAAAGTGGCACATTTAATTCGTAGTTTCATTGCTTGAAGTATCATTTCTTACATCTGCATGGTCAAATGTGTATTTTTTTAAAACAAATTTTAGATTTAGATTTCAGCCACGGTTATTTCCCCCCTTTTCATATTGAATATCTATACTTATCAGTCGCATTTTAATGACGAAAAGGATTCAGAGGTTATTATGTGACCTCCTTGTTTTAAAAAAAAGGAAATAATGTTGCAATATTTAAACAAAGAAAATAACTTTAAATTTGCAATATTAATGAAATAGATACGGACATAACTTTTATAATTAATTTTAACGTTATTTTCAATAAACGATTTTTTTTTTTGAAAAATCCTCGTTTTTACACCTATTTGAGGCACGTATTTATGATTCCCATGTCCTTGGTCTATCCTAGACGTAAAATTTCAAAAAGTGCTAATACTTTTTTTTAAAGATTTTATTTTTAATTGTTCTCGTTCAAAATATTTTATTTTTTTCATTTTTAATATCTATTTAATTTTATTTTTAATAACCATTTTTTTTTATTAAAGTTGCAACATTTAACAAAAAAAAAACCAACTGTAATTTAATCATATGCAAGAAAGACTTCCCTTTAATTTCAGTATAAAAAACATGTACATCTTCACTTAACGTAAAATCTAAAATAAAATGCTACTAAAACTCTTTCTAAAGATTTTATTTTTAATTATTCTCGTTCAGAATATAAAGCGCATTGTTTACATGAAATCTTATCTCATATCTAGCACAGCTGGTTACATCGTTTGACTAATTAAAATACTACGCATGTAGGTTAATATTAGCAGCTTGTAATCGTGTGCAAGAAAGTATTATATAAATTTCAGATCATACGTAAAATATCTCTATAGCAACTTAAGATGCTAATGCATATTCAACAGATTAGTAAGCTATTGCGCATGCATTTGAAAAGTGGTCATAGCTATTGCGCATGTATTTGAAAGGTGGTCATGGAAAGAACAGAAGTGTTCCGAATAACATCCGGTGTTCCGAAAGACTACATCACTCGTCCAATATATACTGCGTAAACCCTCAGGGGTTTACGCAATAAACCCTCAGGGGTTTACGCAATGAAATTAATCTAATTTTGACACTTGTTGTAATCACCAATCAAGCCAAATAACATGTCATTAAAGTTTTCACACCTGAGACATGAAATACATTTAATTGAATTACCTCATAATCAGTTGGTAATTAGTATCCAATTAAAGAAGAAATTTTATGAAGTTCAGGATTTCAGATTAACATTTAACTCACCTAATAATAACTATTCAATTTTTTCAGTCATTTATGCTCTGACTTTCAACCAGTTCAGATCACACAAATTATATTTCTACTATATTTTGCATTTAGCATGTCTTTTTAAAGACAATTTTCAATATATATTCCGGCATTATTGAACTATTGATATAGATAGATTGATAATAGTGTTACTATATATAGTGCTTTATTCAAAAGCATGTCTTTTTAAAGACAGTTGTCAAACATATATTTTTTATTTATAAATACAAAAGTAAATAGATTGATATTAGTGCTACTATATATTGCTTTATTTAAAGGCATGTCTTTTTAAAGACAGTTGTATAGCCATCATATAAGTACAACTTATCAGTAGACAAAATATCAAAATGGACAGTGGGTCTATTGTCTATATGCATACAGATGTATTACATCAAACAGAAATAGTAGATATTTTAACTAAACCTGAAACATCTCGTACATCGAATGTTCCCCCTTATAAGCCAAAGGCAAACGAAGTTTACTTGTTTCAAACTGGTGCAGATGATTGGAAATGTGACCAATATCTGTGGATAAATAATGGTACAAAATCAGTCACCATTGGTAATGATGTTCTTAAAAAACATTTTTACCAGGAACAACAGACAAAACAAACGGTAGAAAAAGACCAGTTGGTTCTTTACAGTTAAAGAAACCTGCATATAATTTATATATAACCTTTTGCTCTTGGCATATCATATGGATGGATTCATCCATGAGGTGACAGTTTTCCCTGATTTGAATTCAATCATTGCTTTGCCAGAAATGATTTCTATCGTTAACCAGTTACTTGATGTTAACACTGAAGATGATGTTCCGTTTGTTTTCTTCTATGATACCACTTTTAAGTGTGGAGACTTCTTTGTTTTACCACTAGTTTTCAGAAATATAATTTTTGAAGATAGACCTATAATGCCTGTAGCTTTCTTGAAACATAGTAGAAAGAAGGAGAAGACACATGCACGTTTCTTTGAATTCGTTGCATCGTCATTTCCAAAAATAAACAAAACCTCAGTCCCTTTCGTAACTGATAGGGATATTGGTCTTAATGAACTTCCCATCTTGTGATGTTCTCATGTGCTGGAATCATTTAATAAAAGATTTAAAATTTAATCTTCAACAAATGGGCACTGATCAGTCAAACACAGCCCTGTATGTTTCACATTTGAAAGACCTCCTAAGGTCTGACTCTGAGTAATCATAAAAAATGGTTTGACCAAGATTTAAAAAGTTTGAACAAACATGTTAATGATAAAGCTATATTAATGTCAAAATTTCCGAAAGATCCGATAGTGCGTGGCTCTTTTTTTAAACTTAATAAACAATTTGCCAAACTAAGGAGGAAAAAGAAAAGAGAATTTAGAGAAAATATTTTGGACCGTTTAAGCAATCTAGAATCAGAAAATCCAAAGGATTATTGGAACCTTGTCAATCAACTCCGTCTTGAAAATAATTCAGAAACTAAAAACAACATAGATGGTGACATTTGGTATAAATATTTCTCTGACTTGTCATCCATTCCTGAAAATGAACACATAAAGTCCAAGATAAAAGAGATAAAGAGTAAACTTGAACTATTAGAAAAGAAAAACTTTGGATTCAGTGAGATTGACTTTAAAATCACCCCTGGTGAACTCCAAAAAGCCCTGAGGCAATTAAAATCTGGGAAAAGTCCAGGTCTAGACACTATTACAAATGAAATGTTAAAAGTTTCACAGAGTTATATGCAAGATTGCTTACTAAAACTTTTTAATGCCATTCTTCTATCTGGCATTTATCCCAGTAATTGGTCTGAGAGCTACATTACTCCTATATTCAAATCTGATAACCCGCAGAACCCTGAAAATTACAGAGGTATTGCCATCAATAATAGTCTTGGCAAACTTTTCAATACCATTCTGTATAACAGACTTGATAAATTTTTATCTGATAATAATATCATAAACAAAACTCAAATTGGTTTTTCTAAGAAAGCTCGCACTTCGGATCACATTTTTGTACTAAAATGTCTCATAGAAAAATATGTTAAAAGAGGCAAAGGTAAATTGTATGTATGTTTTGTAGATTTTCGCAAGGCCTTTGACAAGGTTATTCATATTGGTATATTATACAAATTATTACAGCATACAAATAATGGTATTTTTTATAACATTTTGAAATCTATGTATAGTAACGACAAAGTGTGTGTTAAAGTAGAAGACAAAATAACTGATTTTTTTAGATATAATGTTGGTGTACGACAAGGTGACGTTTTGAGTCCCACATTGTTTAAACTGTTTATTAATGATTTGCCAGATATATTATCTCACAATTATGATGATGTCAATTTAAATGATGAAAAGATACCATGTATACTTTATGCTGATGATCTTGTATTAATATCTGACTCAAAAGAAGGGCTTCAGAAGAGACTTGATACTTTGTGCACATTCTGCAAAGATTGGTGTATGGAAATAAATGTGAAGAAAACCAAGATTATAATATTCAATAGGAGTGGTAGACTCCTTAATGAAAATTTTAATGTAGGAAATAATTCTATTGAATGTGTTAAACAATACAAATATCTTGGCATAGTCATCCAAAATACTGGAAACTTTAATGAAGCCAGGAAACAATTATTCCAAAAAGGTCAAAAGGCCAGTTTTAAACTTTATAAAGATTTGAAATCATCTAATCCTCCTATTAAAACTCTTTTGCATTTATTTGATCACTGTATACAGCCAATTGTAACTTATGGTTGTGAAAATTGGGGTGTTATTAACATTACTTCTAAAAGGAAAAATTTGTCCCTTTATGACATATTTAAAGATTGGGAGTTTGAGAAGCTAAATTTAAAATTTTGTAAGTATATTATTGGTGTTACAAAGATGTGCACAAATGTAGCAGTCCTGTCTGAATTGGGTAGATATCCTCTTTATATAAATTTGCTAACACATATGTTTATGTATTGGCATAGACTAGAGAATTCTCCATCTGATTTATTGAAAAATGCTTATACTGAGTTAAAAATGATAGAAAGTAAAGGTCAAACCAGTTCCAATAATTCATGGCTCTCTAATATCATTTTCTACAGCGAAAAATTGGGTATTGACCTAAATATATGTAAAAATCTAGGAAAAAATAAATTTAAAAACTTATTGAAAAAACAGCTCAAATCAAATTTTCAAAATGATTGGGAGAAAATGCGAGATTTTTATTTACAGAATCAAGGCAAATTGGACACTTATTTTTCATTCAAAAAGTCATTTGACTATGAAAATTATTTAGATTTAAAGCACCCACAAAAACATTTATTAACAAAATACAGACTTAGCAATCACTGTTTAAGAATAGAAACTGGCAGACATGAACGAATTACCAATGTATGTGGTAAATATGAAATATTACCTCGACATGAGAGGATATGTTTATATTGTAATACAAATTGTATTGAAAATGAAATGCACTTTCTTCTGGAATGCCCTATTTACAATAACCTCAGAAGAGATATCACTGATTATATAAAAAAATACCCCAGTTTAGATAGTTTAAATATAAATGATCTTTTTTCATGGATCATGATTAATGAAGATAGCAGATTTCTATCTATTTTATGTGCATACCTGGATAAAGGCCTGCAACTAAGAAAATCAGAAAATTAGTTAGATACTCTAAAATATATCAAAATTATCTCCCCTTGACCACTGATCCTTTCTTCATGCATTTGAATTTCAATTATTATTTTATGTTTCTTTAATCACTCTGTAATGTTTATGTCATGTTGTAATTAATGTTATGCTCTTAATGGGCCCTTTAATTTGGAAAATAAAAATATTGTATTGTATTGTATTGTATTGTATTGAAGCAGAGTATATGACATTAAAAGATGAATTAATCAGAAAGTGGTCAAAACCGGTAGTAGTATACTTTGAAAAGATGGAAAAGGACATTCTTACTCACAGTGGCAAATGGGTAATTGATAAATACCAAAACCTTTATGATCCATATTCTGGCATTACCAATAATGCATGTGAAAGCATGAATGCAGTTATAAAACGGCTTAATAAATATAGAGAGTTGCCAGTTGACTGCTTCGTGCTTAGCATGTTTTACTTGCAGAATTACTATATCAATGAGGTGCAAAGGGGTCTGGCTGGCTCAGTTTTATGAAAAAATATTGTTTACAAAAAAAAATATTTACATTTTTTGTCGCTCAGTTCAATATAATCAACGCGTACATCGGCGAGGGTGAATACCGTCCGGTCAACTTTTTTTGCAGATTTGTTTTCTTTTTTACTTTAAAGTTTATATTTTCGTGTAATATATTATTCAATCTCACAGGTTCCTGAGTTTCATGGACAAATATTGTAAAAAATAAGAGATATAAGCAAGGGTGAATACCGTCCGGTCAACTTTTTTTTGAGAAAAACAAGTTTTTTTGCAATCAAGTTTATATTTTCGTATAATATATTTATAAATCTCACAGATTCCTCAGTTTCATGGACAAATATTATAAAACAAAAGAGATATTAACACTTGTCGTCGACCAGTTGAATATATATAGCGTATATTGGCGAGTGTGAATACCGTCCGGTCAACTTTTTTTGCTCAAAAATAATTATTTTCCCTCTTTTTTTTTTATATTCATAAAATATAGTTTAATATCTTTCAGGTTTATAAATATTAAACCAATCTATCGGATAAAAAAAAAGTTATGACTATTTATATGTCGTCCGGTCAACCGTCTTGTCACTATCCGGGCAATCGTCCTGTCATTAGTGCAACCCTAGCAAAAACAGTGAAACTTATATTTTTACACCTCAGTAATCACACTGGTTCAAACTAGATTTTTGTAAGTATAAACTCTCATTGAATTTATTCACTAGATTATTTCGCTCTTTTTTATATCTACTAACTATAGTTCCTGGCTTATCTAAAGGTAAAAATGAACACTCTAACTTATGTTTTCTTTGTTAGTTTGGATACTTTGATAGAACTAGCCAGATAAAATGGAATTATGATCCAGTTACAGATAACCTTATATGTATGCATAAACATACTTGTATGCATGTTACTTGAAATTGACATGCATTCTCTAACATATTCCCCCCTTTCAAATAGTGAACAATCCAACCTGTACACAATCACAATTACATTGTTATTGATTACAAATAGAGGTAAAACAGGGGACGACTTCAAGTATATGTGTAAATTCAGTTCAAGTTTTAATCTTATAATTCCCATTTGAACTACATGTATAAATAGCTATATGAACTTCAACATGGTCACAGATGATAGGTCTTAAGTTCACATGTACTTTAAGATATCTCATTATTCAAATTGAGGATCAACTGTGATGTACATGCTAAAAAAAGGGTTAAGAAATGAGGGGCCCAAAAGGGGCCATAAATAAGCATTTTTTCTACATTCAGGATAATTACTTGTGTATTAGTATTTCAATTGCTCTGAAATTATACCTCAATGTTTAGTACCACAAGTAGAAGGTTTGGATTCATTTTGTGGGTTATGGTGCCATCCGTTTAGGAATTAAAAAGGGGCTAAAAACAAGCATTTTTGTAGTTTCTGGCCAGATACTTGTGTGTAAGTGTATGGATCTCTCTAATATTGTACCACAAGGTTCCATAATGCCATATTACAAAAGGAAGGTTGGGATTGAGTTTATGGGTAATTTCCTAATTCATGTAGAAATTAGGGGCCAAAAAGGGCCAAAAACAAGAATTTGTTCTAGTTGCCTGACAATAACTTACAAGTGTGTAAGAGTATGGATCTCTCTGAAATTGTACAAGATTCCATACAACAAAGGAAAGGCTGGGATTGAGTGTGAGGGTTGTTAAAAGGGAGGATTCAAAACGTTTTGGGGATCTAAACATTTTTTTTAATTTTTAAATTTTCGAAATGAAAAATTTCAAGAACAATATTTAATTGCACAGTATTGTGCAAGAGATATGTAAGATCTTGACATTGTTTTTGTGTCAAAAGCCTATATTTTGTCAAAAAAATGATCACAATCCAAATTCAGACAGTATCAAGCTGGAATATTGTGTCCAAATTTGCCCAAGCTGTTCAGGGTTCAACCTCTGCGGTCGTATCAGGCTGCGCTCAGCGAATCAATTAATATCAATGATCTGATGTCAAATAATGATTCATTATTCTCATATGAAGAATTTGAAAAAAAGTATAATATCAATACTAGTTTTGTTAAGTTTTATGGTATTTTAAAGGCTATTCCAAATAGATGGAAAAGAATGATAGAAGGTAGTTCTAAACTTGATAATATTGAGAAATAATTTAGTAGATAAGGTAAAAAAAAATAATCTTGTAAATTTTTCTATAAATTAAAGCTGGAGGATATTAAAGTCTTGTCATTATCGTCCTGTAATATATGGGAAATATATCTAAATATGCAGATTGAAGATTACAATGCTATATATTCCATGCCCTTCATTGTAACCAGAAATTTGCTTTTACAAACTTTTTAATCTAAGATTGTTCATATGATTCTACCATGTAATTCCTTTGTATTGAAATGTAAATTGAGGTGTTATTTCAGGTGTGTCTTAGGATTTTTGTCAACAGTAAGACAGTTTATAATATTAATATATATTGTTGTTATTTAAATACTTTATACACAAATGTAGATGTAAGAGCATATTGCCCACAAAATATAGTGGGATAGAATAAGTATTGGATTAATTTAGAAAAATACTCTGTATGTTTCTGAACCCCTGCACAAAAAATAAAAATGTACGAGAAGTGGCAATTTTAAGAAGGCAAGCAGCATTTAATTGATAAAATAAATAATAATATTTATATCTTACTACACTATTATGATTTAATCGATCTTACAAGTGTTACTTGATTTTTTATACTTTGTGTTCAATACTGTATTCTCTAATTTTACATGTTTCATCTTGAAAAATAAACTAATTACAAAAAAAATGCCAATCTGTCTCAAAATTTGCAGATTTGGGCAGGTGTCTAGAGCTATTGTGTACTGCGATTGTACGGTCAAGATGGCGGTATACCATCAATCTACCTTAATTAACTACCAAATTCACAACATCTCAAACTAGACTGAGGAACACGAACCACACCAAAGACTAATGAGTGATATAAGGTGATTCGGAAGGGTAATGTGATGCATTGTGGATCATGCTTATTTTTACCATTTGAAATATTGATCTTGATTTCTAACATTATAGGCCATGGCATCTTCGAGCATGCTAAACGCACCTTGGTATGAAGAAATATTACATGGGTGCGAACATTCCTTCAATCCTCAACCAAATAAAGATACACGGGTGAGTCAAAAGTTAACTTTAATTATAAACGGAATCGGGCATGACAAGGAAAAATCAATATATTATATTGTATATACATTTTTTGGATAGTCTATTATTACCCTTTCAAAAATATAAAAAAAGTTATCTAATTATGCCAACGGTTAAATATTTCACTGTCCTGTAACCTTATTTATCGCTATTTTGTGCATTTTTCCTTCGATCGTTTTTTGTGATAATTTTTCATATCATGCTACTCGCTTGAGATGGAAAATTATCGCTAGAAACTAAGCAGGCACGTGGCGTTGCTAACGAAATTGACTTGAAATTGACAGCGTTGTCACAGGTAAAATAGCGATAAAAAGATTGTCCCGGCTCTATCCAGAAAATCAATCTCGTTGAGATGATAAACGATAATCTATAAGTATATATGTTAACACTTTTTTCATATTCATTGACATTATGGGTTATATTTGTCTATCTGTTACATCTCTCTGAAAAATAATTTTCATTTTACATTGAACAAAATACACATCTGTTTTCGTAAGTTATGTGACTGTACCTATGTACTTTGGTAACTTATAATCTACTTTCCTTATTTGTAGATATTGTTACAAACTTTCCATTTCGTGTTTGAATCTTATACTTTTATATATAAATATAAGACGATGTGTAAGGATTATCATCATTCAGCCCTGAAATGCCAATTGTGAAAAAAATCAACTCAGAAGAAAAAAGTTGGCCTAATAATGAACGAAAATCAAATATGACCTACAACAACAAACGATAACAAATAAATTGAATGGGCATAGCAGTGAACTTATACATTCCAAGAAAAACAAAAATACACTAAGTACATATCTGAGAGTACTCGAAGTTACTGACAGCTAGTTCAAACCCATTACAACTAATTAAAAAAAATCATGCATCTAAGACATAAATTTAAATCAGTCAACATCAAACATAAAAAAGACGTCATTTGCAGTCAGAGAAAACCATGACATTGTTCAATGCCACTAACCAGGTATCGACAGATTATATAAAAGTGCAATTAATATGATAAACTATTTTTTATGAAATATTTTCTCTCCAGACAAGTGAATGTTTGATCTATCTAATGGTTTGTCTATTTAAAAGAACAATCGAGAAAAAGAAATTTTTCATTCATGCACATTTGATTCCTATTCTACTTTTAAGCCTTATTCAAATGTTTATGATATTGCACTTTTTGAGGTTGATTAAAATCCATAGATTTTTTTGATATTTTTTCAAAATGTAGTTTTTATCATTTTTTCTTCCACAATATGATAAAAAAAAAAAGAACGGGACACCGGACTTTTTTCACAGTACAGCTTGTGCTAAATTGCCAGTTTGAGTATAGATTATGCATGGAAAGTCCAATTTTGTTGGATAAAGATAAAAATATTTAAATTTTAAGATTAATTGTGCGAAGATAGCGCTTAAATTATGATTTCAGAATAGGAACAAGATGGGGTCATTAAACTTGTTTTCTTGCTACATATTAAAATAGGTACATTCACAACACTTTGTGTTTAAGTTAATGTATCTGATGTATTTACCTTACTATCTACTATCTGAAATATCTCCCATTATGTACCCAAATTGAAAAAGATAACAAACAAAATATTGGGGAGATTCACTTTTTGTCGAGTATCGAGTTGCGAGTTAAGAAAATCGAGTTGCGAGTTTAAAAAGTCGAGTTGCGAGTTACGAAAGTCGAGTTGCGAGTTACAAAAATCGAGTTGCGAGTTACAAAAGTCGAGTTGCGAGTTACGAAAGTCCAGTTCCGAGTTACAAAAGTCGAGTTGCGAGTTACAAAAGTTGAGTTGCGAGTTACAAAAGTCGAGTTGCGAGTTAAGAAAGTCGAGTTGCGAGTTACGAAAGTCGAGTTGCGAGTTACAAAAGTCGAGTTGCGAGTTACAAAAGTCGAGTTGCGAGTTACAAAAGTCGAGTTGCGAGTTAAGAAAGTCGAGTTGCGAGTTACAAAAGTCGAGTTGCGAGTTAAGAAAGTCGAGTTGCAAGTTACAAAAGTCGAGTTGCGAGTTAAGAAAGTCGAGTTGCGAGTTACAAAAGTCGAATTGCGTAAAAATGTGGAAACTAAAATATTTTAATTTTTTGGTGTAACTGTATAACATTTTGGAATGATGATTGCTTATAGAATTGTACATAGTGTTGTTGATTATTTTTGTGGTTTGGACTTTATCTGAGTCTCTTGTAAAAATTAAATGGCTAGATAATAACTACGTATAGTATTTTCTGAAGAAGCAGATAGCCTTTTTAAATACAGCAGATGGCTTGCAGTTTAATTATTTTTAAATTTCATAGATAGCACCGTCGTATTAAACTTAAAGGGAGATAGCAACTAAACTATAGTACATATATTTATTAACCAACTTACTACAATATGTATAGAAATGCCCATGCTTTATAAAAGGAAAATTTCGACATCTGGTCATTATGAACGGAGAAATTGCTACAGCCAGTCATTACGAAATCTCAGTCATGCATTACGAAATCTCAGTCATGCATTACGAAATCCACTTTGTGACGAAATCACACCCGTGCATTACGGAATCACAGTCATGCATTATGAACAGATGAAACGGGACATCGATTAAATCAAAATGTCGTTTATTTCTTTAAATAAGTGTGACTTTTTTTAATTTTTTTTAAACTTAATATCATAAAAACAAGTTTAAATGATGTTCATTGACATTGTTTTGTATCGACTTGAAACGGAAATATTTCACAGTCTTTTTCGAGTACGACTTTCGATTATTATCACTGTTTCATTTCCGTTGTTCAATCCTCAGACTGCAGACTTTAGAATAGTTAAATTGTCTGATTTATTCTTCCCAGCTACTTTTTATTTGGTAGATGAAATGAATTTTCATAGCATAAGATTAAGTACTTGGATGAGAAATCAGAAATTACATCTGACAGTCACAATGTTGACCAAAATTCCATGCGAAATTGAATGCGAAAAGACAGTTGAAGTTCAGATATGAAATTCCTGTATCTTCTTCACGGTAAGTTTCTTACTCTTTGTTTAATCGAAGAATTAAAACCATTTTATAAAAAATGTTATGAAATGGGCTTTTCTGTATTGATCCTGTTGTAGTTTGTGGATAGCTGTATAATTTTGGATCTAAGACTCGAAGACTGTTCTTGAATGAAGTTGCCTTAAAGTTTATAGTTGGTTAATAAAAGTATCAATATATGGACTTTTTTCATATTGGCCCTGTAACATGCCCTTGATATAAATAATGGCCCCGGACAGTTGTAATGGCCCTCGGCGTTGCCTCAGGGCCATTACAACCATCCTTGGCCATTATTAACACCTCGGGCATGTTACAGGGCCAATATGAAAAAGTCCATACATTAATACTATAGTAAAACACCCCTTCTGCAGATTTCGTTTAAAGTGGGCTTTTTGGGGCAGCTGCAGAGCCGGGCAATACCGTTTCGTTAGGGACCGCAAAATTTTTGTTTGTCAATGACACTCAAAATTGAGGATGTTAAAATTATATATGATGGGCGTGAATAAAACCAGTTTAAACCCGCCGCATTTTTGTGTCTGACCTATGTCAGGAACCTTTAGCCTTTGCTGCTCTTGTATATGTTTTAATTTTGGTTTATCTTTATATTTAGCAGCATAGAATGGCGTCTATATTCTTGATCTATCTAATATTGTGTTTCGGGGCCTGCTCAGGGCTCCCTCTAGGTGTGTGATTTTTCGCTATGTTGTAGACCCAATGACCTTTGGTTGAATTGTATATTTTGATTTGGTTACTGTCTCTTTGACTCATTCCCCGTTTTTATTCTTTATTTTATAAATGTAGCTGTCAAAGATCCGTCAAGGATACTATTGTAAAAACTACAATTGCGCCATTTTACAGGTAAGATTTAATTGGAAAGTATAAAATGATTATTGCTACATCGTGATTTCATAAGTATTTTTTAAAAGTATTGGGTAACTTATTAAACTGAGTCACTTAGGTATAAACTTGAGTTATATAGTGTTCACATGTTTGATATTGTCAATTATAAGTTATTTTTAACTTAATTAAAACCGGCAAAATAGCAAAACTCTGTATAAATCGCTATTCTGCTGGAGCTGGTAAAATAGCCCCGAAGGGAGTCGACAAAACAGCCACTGCCATATTTTATACGTTGAAACGAAATATTATTCTAAATAAGTCACATGATACATTTAATTCAAGACAGGACCTGAACTATAAAATCATTACAATTATCATTGTTAAGTAACATATATTCATTTACATTTCGTTTAACATCTAGACTTGTAATAATATACAAATGTAGTTCCCTAAATATTTATGTACAGACACATTCTCAAATATACATAACAAAACAAATTTTGTCTCATTTGAGAGATATGAAAAATTAGCAAAAATACTGAAAAATATCTCCTTGAAAAACATCTCCCTATAGATCATTTTTGTACATGCTGGACAACTTGTAATGATATGTTATTCATCTTGAACTACATTTCTTACAAATCCTTTAAAATGGTCTCTTGCTATATACAAAGTTTTATATCTTGTCTCTTTCTATTTTGAGATCGTGGGCATTCTGATTTTACATATGACGACACTTCATCAAAAAATTGTTTAAAGATTCATGTAGATACATTTCTTTAGAAAAACAAGTTTTTAATTTGAAATAAAAATCTAATTTACTACTCTTTGTATCTATTCTTTTTGTGTTCCAAAATTTTACCAAACTATAACAAAGTTTTTGCTTAATTAATTGACTTGATAACAAAGTCAAGCTTTACTTCCAAATTATGAATATTTCAGCTTTTTGAAAAAAATAATGTATGTGTATGGATGAATTAAAGCATTCAATATTATTAGTGAACATGTTTTTGCTACACATAAAGGTATCATATTGTTTTTTGTTTTTTTTTTCAAAACCGAAATTTCATAATTGATAATAAAACTGAAAAATATAAAGGGAATATATCAAGCTCTCCTAGCACAGCTATAAAGTTAAAAGACTATTTGTTTAACCTAAAATATATATCATATATTTTAAATTGGATTCATCTAAAAAATCGTTCATATGTAAAGGTGCTGTAATAAATATTCACTTTCTTTCTGGTATGCTGCAGAGATAGTTTTGAACATTCCTGTAATTTCACTGCCATTCATTACAATAGGTTTTATTGTATGGTCATATATATATATATATGTTATAGAGTCATATTACTTGGATTGTAAGATGATGAAGTTCGCAATTTGAATATTGCTTATAGTGATTTCTTGTATAAGTTAACTCCCCCTTTCCATGCTTAAAAAGTCAATATACATTTTAAACCTAGAGACTTATAATTGTAAACACATTCTATTATATCTTTTTCGCAATACAAATATTCTTTTAAAAGTTTTCCAGGTTTGTTAAACATATTAACTTTGGTTTTAGATAGATTGACCTCTAAACACCATTTTACAGTACAGGATAAACTATCAAGTCGTTTTTGAAAGACTTGCCTTGGAACTAGACAAAAAATAACAAGATCCTCTGCATACATGAGGCAGTCAATTCTGCGGTCATTTATATCAACAGCATCTGTGGTTTCATTAAATGCATCCGGTAAAATTCATTTATAAAAATCTTGAAAAGGTTGGGATTCAAAATATCCCCTTAGTTTACTCCAATTTGGGAATACAAATTAAGAAGTAAGCACATTGTCTATTTTAGCACATAATTCACTTTTATTGTACATATCTCTCACGATTAAAATTGAGAATGGAAATGGGGAATGTGTCAAAGAGACAACAACCCGACCAAATAAAAAACAACAGCAGAAGGTCTTCAATGTAGCGAGAAATTCCCGCACCCGGAGGCGTCCTTCAGCTGGCCCCTAAACAAATATATACTAGTTCAGTGATAATGAACGCCATACTAATTTCCAAATTGTACACAAGAAACTAAAATTAAAATAATACAAGACTAACAAAGGCCAGAGGCTCCTGACTTGGGACAGGCGCAAAAATGCGGCGGGGTTAAACATGTTTGTGAGATCTCAACCCTCCCCCTATACCTCTAACCAATGTAGAAAAGTAAACGCATAACAATACGTACATTAAAATTCAGTTCAAGAGAAGTCCGAGTCTGATGTCAGAAGATGTAACCAAAGAAAATAAACAAAATGACAATAATACATAAATAACAACAGACTACTAGCAGTTAACTGACATGCCAGCTCCAGACTTCAATTAAACTGACTGAAAGATTATGATTTCATCATAATTATGTACATCAGGCACAATCCTTCCCGTTAGGGGTTTAGTATCATACCATCATAACATATATGAGAATTGCATTGAAATTACTACCTATGTTTGGCGGCAAAAACACACGTTTTTCAAAACGATGGATGGAATAATGAAAACGGAAAAGATCGATCTTCAATCGGTCTTAAAAAGTCTACTTCCAGAAATCGATGTAGTTTTAAAAAGATCAATCTTATTTGAATCGATCTTTTTTCAAGTGTAAATGCTTAGATCGATCGCTTTTTTCAGGTGAATGTTATATTCAGATATGAAAATAAATCTGCGCATGTTCGGCGTGTTTAAAAATGATGGATGGAATACGAAAAGTAAACATAGATTCGGTTTTTTTTATTGTCTTCTAAATCAATAAGTTCTATTTGTTTGCTGCAAATCCTCATCTTCAAACGCATTGGCCGTTCGTTATTTAGCGATAGTCTACACACATATCTTTGTTTAATGACTTGTGATGTATGATCCAAAATAATGATTAATAAGTCCATACGAAATTCCAATGAGCAAACTATTTTCTTGAGATTTTGCAATGTGTTATAGTTCGCGCGAGATGCAGAATTTCCTTTACTATTCTATTTTTAGGATTATTTGTTTACGAAAGGTAATTTATGGTCAGATCGGTTCGTTTTATGTTGTAGTGTAAACGCATTGGATTAAATAAGATCGATCTCGTCCATTAGGATACATTTTTTTTAAATGCTTCCAGAACTTAACTTATATAAGACTCCTATAAATAAGTATCACATATAACTGTTTCAAATCCCACAATCACGGGAATAACTAAGTTCGAGTACATGCATGTTTTGTTTATCAAATGTGAATCAAACCTGAAAATTCGGTGTAAACAATATTTTTGTAACTCGCAACTCGACTTTCCTAACTCGCAACTCGACTTTTGTAACTCGCAACTCGACTTTTGTAACTCGCAACTCGACTTTCCTAACTCGCAACTCGACTTTTGTAACTCGCAACTCGACTTTTGTAACTCGCAACTCGACTTTCGTAACTCGCAACTCGACTTTTGTAACTCGCAACTCGACTTTCCTAACTCGCAACTCGACTTTTGTAACTCGCAACTCGACTTTCCTAACTCGCAACTCGACTTTTGTAACTCGCAACTCGACTTTTGTAACTCGCAACTCGACTTTCGTAACTCGCAACTCGACTTTCGTAACTCGCAACTCGACTTTCGTAACTCGCAACTCGACTTTTGTAACTCGCAACTCGACTTTCCTAACTCGCAACTCGACTTTTGTACCTCGCAACTCGACTTTCCTAACTCGCAACTCGACTTTTGTAACTCGCAACTCGACTTTCCTAACTCGCAACTCGACTTTTGTAACTCGCAACTTGACTTTTGTAACTCGCAACTCGACTTTCTTAACTCGCAACTCGAACTTCTTAACTCGCAACTCGACTTTTATAACTCGCAACTCGACTTTTATAACTCGCAACTCGACTTTCTTAACTCGCAACTTGCAACTCGACGATAAGAAACCCTCTAATTTTATACAACTCTCAAAATTTGCCCATTTCATTAAAGATCTAGACCAATTGCCTTCTGCTACTTCAAATTCCAAGATGGAGGAATACACCCCAACCACCTTCACTTCAATCTAAGTTTTTACTCTTATTACCAAGTGATAAACACAATATCATAAGATTTACACGACGAGTTGTTTACAAATATGAATTTAGTTCCTGTCTTTATATATTCATGAGACGCCATATAAAGATTATGTATATGTCATTATCTGCTGCTATTGTACTCCTTAACCTCAAACTTTATATGGAAAATAAGCCTTTTGAATTATGATGTCACTAATGTAGTCTGTCTTGTCTAATTTACATGGTTATTCTACACATCCAAATGTTAACAACATGAACGCTTGTATGGTGAGATATTTAATGTTCGCCTTGATAACCTTAATGACAATTTCGTTTGCAAAATGTATCGACAGTTTGTAGGTTTTCCTATGGTCACCAAGTTTGTCTCTTCAACAGCAGACTTTTTCTTGTAATATCATAAACACAGTTAATGATCAAATTCAGTAAAGATCCATCCTACTTGTATTGCTCAATTTTGAAAAAATGAGCTAAGAAACATTAATTATAAATTATTCACTTGCAAGTGAATAATTCAACCTCATCCGTTTTCATGTGAACTTCAATTAAACCCTACGCTTGCGATGGATAACACGTGAATTGTATTTGTAAAGATATTTTAAGGAAAAGAATAACAAAATTGAAAGTGAAACAATGTGGAATATCATTCGATTGTCTGATTCGATCCACAAAAAAAATCATACTTATATATAGGTAAAAACGATGATAAAAATTTATTTTTCATCTATAATATGAAATTAAATAGACCTAGAATAATCCAACAGCACGAGTTTGCGTTATCTATTTATATAATATCTATATGTATGTTTACATCGCTTATATGGTCATCGGATGATTTTAGAGGTCAACTCGATAATTAATTAGATGGCGTCTAGATTAAAATGAACACGAAACGGAGTTCCGTTTTTTCATGACCGTGCCCTGTAAATTGTTTATTTCAGTCTTTTAACAGTTTGGATAAATGTTTTACATTGTTATAAATCAAATGTGAGAATTTGATTTAAATCGGTGAACATGAATTTGACAGCTTAGTGTCCCTTTAACAACACTTATCGTTATCTCGATGATATTTTTGCATACCACAAGTGACTTGCTTTACTAACACAGAAAGTCCTTGGTACCACGTGATCTAAAATAACAATATGTTTTAGTTAGCCTGTCTAATGCCATAAAACTATAAAAGACAGATAAATAGCTATCAAAGGTACCAGGATTATAATTTTATACGCCGGACGTGCGTTTTGTCTACATAAGACTCATCAATGACGCTCAGATCAAAACAGTTAAAAAGCTTAATAAGTACAAAGTTGAAGAGCATTGAAAAATACTATATGACATGGTGATTAATATCACTTATTTTGATTTTTTTTTCAATTATTGGTCATTATTTCGTTTAAAGTTTTTAACTGTTTTGATCTGAGCGTCACTGATGAGTTTTATGTAGACGAAACGTGCGTCTGGCATACTAAACTCTAATCCTAGTACCTTTGATAGCTATTTACACCACTGGGTCGATGCCACTGCTGGTGGACGTTTTGTCCCCGAGAGTATCACCAGCTCAGTAGTCAACATTTCGGTGTTGACATGAATATCAATAATGTTGTCATCTTTATAAATTTCCTGTTTACAAAACTTTGAATTTTTCGAAAAACTAAGGATTTTCTTACTCCAGGCATAGATTACGAAATTCTTTAATTTTACTTTCCGATATATTGATGATGTTCTATCATTGAATAACCCATATTTCAGCCAATACTTACAGCTCATATATCCCACTGAACTTGAAATTAACGATACTACTGATGCTAGAAGGACTGCTTAATACCTTATTCCCAATTGTGACTGTTTTGCTGAGGGTGAAATCGCATTACTATAAGACGTGTTACGGTACTTATCTATGCCAAATTCATGCATTTACTTTGCGAAATTCTTAAATTTTTCGTTCCGATATATTGATGATGTTCTATCATTGAATAACCGATATTTCAGTCAATACTTACATCTCATATATCCCAGTGTACTTTAAATTAAGGATACTACTGGTACTAGAAGGACTGCTTCATACCTTATGCACAATTGTGACTGTTTTGCTGAGTGTGAATTCGCATTACTATAAGACGTGTTGCGGTACTTATCTATCCCAAATTCATGTATTTAGCTTAAATGTTTAATGCTATATTTGTAATTCAAATCGGATTTTGTCAAATGTGTTGACGTCTTTTCTATTATATTCATGTGTTATGGTAAAGAAAATTAATCACCGCCTTCATTTATTAGATTTCATTTTGTTCAATGTTATCTGTACGATGTTTTACGTTTGAAGTTGGATTCAAAACAAACCGGATATATTATATAGTTAATTGCTAC
Organism: Mytilus galloprovincialis; assembly: GCA_037788925.1. Lineage (NCBI taxonomy): Eukaryota > Metazoa > Mollusca > Bivalvia > Mytilida > Mytilidae > Mytilus > Mytilus galloprovincialis. The sequence continues at coordinate 71,852,976 of CM075342.1, read as the reverse complement.
CTTAGTTTGCTATTAATAAGTATTGAAATGTGCATTGTTATTAAATGTTATATCAGTATTTAGTTCAAATATAACCTTAAATCAATCCTAATTCTATCTTATTCATTCAAATGTGACGTCATTTTTCATTTTTGATGATCTGTTGTACAAATTCAAATGTGACGTCATTTTTTTGGTTATTTTTTACAATTTCAAATATGACGTCACTTGGGGTTGAGGTTTAAACTTATTTGGATGTGTCTATTTTTTGTAAATTTTGTCGGGTTATGTAATGTATTTCGGTTGTTTCCTGTAATTAGTTTATACTTCAGTTTTAATATATATCTTTTGTATAGTTATTTTATAAAATTTACTGTTTACAAAAGTATAAATTATTCTAAATAATAGGGATGTTCTGGTACCTAACAGAAAACCCTGGCCGTTTTTGGCACAACTTTTTTAGACTTTTGGTCCTCGATGCTGTCCAACTTTGTACTTGTTTCGGGTTTCAAACTTTTGTATCTGGGCGTCACTAGTAAGTCTTGTGTGGACAAAATGCACTTCTGGCTTATTGAAATTTTAAACGTGTTGCCTTTTGTTAGCTTTTTGTTTTTTTTGTCAATTGTGTTCTCCTATTTATTTATTTTGTAGTCCTGTAATGTTGTGTTGTCATTTTAATGTTAGTTTTCACATGGCAATAAAAGAGGGAGGTTTGGCATGCCACAAAACCAGGTTCAACCCACTATTTTTTCCTTTAAAAATTCCTGTACCAAGTCAGGAATATGGCCATTTTAATATTATAGTTCGTTCCGTGTTGTATTACATTTTAACGTTGTGTCGATTGTTTTCTCTTATTTTTGAGTGCGGGTTCACATTACCGTAAGACTTGTCACGGTACTTGTCTTTCCCAAATTCATGTGCTTGGTTTTGATGTTATGTTTGTTGTTCTCGTGGGATTTTGTCTGGTGCTTGGTCCGTTTCTGTGCGTGTTGCATTTTGATGTTGTGTCGTTGTTCTGCTCTTGTATTTAATGCGTTTCCCTCGGTTTTGGTTTGTTACCCCGATTTTGTTTTTGTCTATGGATTTATGAGTTTTGAACAGCGGTATACTACTGTTGCCTTTATTTACCTTAGCCGTATTTGGCACAACTTTTTGAAATTTTAGATCCTCGTTGCTCTTCAACTTTGTACTTGTTTGGCTTTACAAATATTTTGATATGAGCGTGACTGAATAGTCTTATGTAGATGAAACGCGCGTCTGGCGAACTAAACTATAATCCTGGTACCTTTGATAACTATATATATATATATATATCTGTATATGTTTGATTACCACCCTTACACTGCTTGAAAATTATGTATTAAGAAATGATGATTATCTTGAGATGATTAGCTGTTAATTTTTTGTAGAAGCTACTATTAATTAATATTAATTTTCTCTTTGACATTGTACCATAAGGTTCCATATGACAATTAGGGAAGGCTGGGATTCAGGTTGAGATTAATTTCCCCAAACATGTTGGTCATACAAAAAAAGGGCCAAAAAGAAACATTTTTCTAGTTTGCAGACAATAACTTGTGTTAAAGTGTATGGATCTCTCTGAAATTATACTGCAAGGTTTCTTACTGAAAAGGAAAGGCGGTCTCTAAAAACACCGCAAAGGACCTCCTTTGTGCACAAAGGAGCACAAAGGATCAGTAAGGACCCCAAAGAGGTTTGATGAGAGTACGAAGGACCTGAAATTGTTTATAAAATGGGGTAAAAGGGATTTCTGACGGAAAAAAAATTTATTTTTATTAAAATACTTCAGTTAAATTCGTATTAGAGTTGAAGATTTACGAAACCGTGTCTGTAATCGGTACGGATGTGCATAAGATTTCTGCCCTTTTCTATAATATTTATTTTTACTAAGTTATGCATTCATATATTGAAAAATATGGAGAAAACACAAACATATAAATACAGACTGGACATTAAAACGAAAAAAATAAAGCAAACAATGTTTGTCAAGATTTCAACTCGACAAAATAAATTCTGCATTATTTAATCTCAATACAACTACGTGTCAAGTCTATCTTTCAGGTATATTTTCTTTCAAGTTTGTTAAAAATCGTTTTTACTATCAGATCATTTTATTTCTCATTATCATATTTTATTTTTATCAGCATTGCTATGGAAATTGAAAACTTTTACTTATTTTATATAAATTATCTAAATATATAATTCGGCAGTTAAAAAATTTCGGTGCATACTTTGTATTGTGCAGAATAAATTTTCTGAAAAACGGATTGAAAAATTAAAACTAATTTCCTACCTTAAGAATAAATCCAAATCTGTTCCCTTTGTGTCTTAGAAACTTTTTCGTTAAATCAACTAAGATTCGCAATGTAAGAAAATTTCGGTACATACTTTGTGTTTGTGCAGAATTAAGTATGATTGAACAAAGTGTCTATTGAAATTTACTTTATATTCAAACTAACTTCCTACTTTTGGAATTATTGCCATACCGTTCCCTGTGTGCCTTTAGAAACGTTTTCGTCATGGCAATACAATATGATATAAAGTCGATTCCGAACCGATACCGGTGATAACACCAAATCGTACATTATAAAAATCGCATTTTATTGAAATTGTTTGATTTGTTTTACATTTTTCTTCAGGAATAATAATATTTATATGCTTTAAAGGGAATTTCAGGTCCTTTTTGCTCTTATCAAACTTCCTTGTGGTCCTTAATGCTCCTTTGTGCACAAAGGAGGTCCTTTGCGGTGTTTTTAAGAGACCCAAGGATAGGCTGAAATTGAGTTTTGGGTTCTTGCCCTAAGGGTGTTTCAATAAGTTGGGGGCAAAAAAAAGGGGCCCAAATGGCATTTTTGTATAGTTTCCAGTTTCAATAAGTTGGGGGCAAAAAAAAGGGGCCCAAATGGCATTTTTGTATAGTTTCCAGTCAATAACTTGTATTTAAGCATATAAATCTGTCTTCAGTTATACCACAAATTTCCAAACTACAAAGGGATGGTTTTGGAGGTTTATGGCTCAAAGCATTAAGCAAATAGGGACAACAACAAAAATAGACAATTTAAAAGCAGTGTAAGGGATGCAATCCCAATTCCATTTAAAGAATACTCTTTTATGTAATGTTTGATTACCTCCCTTACACTGCTTGAAAATCATGTATAAAGAAATGATAATTGTCTTGAGGTGATTAGCTGTAATTTTTATATAAGAAGTTACTATTAATTGATATGAATTTAAACATAACTGTATGTCATTTTATATTTTTGATATTTTATAATCATGATAATGTATTTAAACGAGTAGTTAATATTGCAAACTCCATTTAAAATATGAATTGAGATTATTTTCGGAATAAGGGAAAGGGGAGGTGTAAACAAATTTGATAGGGGGGGGGGGGGGGGGGGGGGGGGGGGGGTGACGGTACAATTTTTCTCATTTCAGATTTCAGGAATTAAAAAAGAAAATTTCAAATATTTTTTTTTTAGGGTATTAATATTCAACAGCATAGTGAATTGATCAAAAGCATAAAAAGGTTATTAGACCACATTCATTCTGTGTCAGAAACCTATGCTGTGTCAACTATTTATTCATTCTCCAAATTCAGAGCTCTATCCGGCTTGAATGTTGTATCCATACTTGCCCCAAATGTTCAGGGTTCGACCTCTGCCTCTGCCTAATAGATTTGTAAGACCATGACATTTTTTTTTGTGTCAAAAAACTATATAATGTTAAAAAATTTTTCACAATCCAAATTCAGACAGTAATCACGCATGAGTATTGTGTCCAAATTTGACCCAACTGTGCAGGGTTCAAACTCTGCGGTCGTACCAGGCTGCGCTGGCGTCTATCTTGAATACTATTATAGATAGAGATAACCTGTAAACAGTAAAAATGTTCAGCAAAATAAGATCTACAAACAAGTCAACAGAACTAAAAAGTTAATGGACCCCTCAAGGAGTTATCGCCCTTTAAAGTTAATTTTTAACAATTTTTCGTACATTTTTGTCGAGCCTTCGACTTTAGTCGAAAAAGTGAGACATAGCGATCCTACATTCCGTCGTCATCGTGATCGGTGTCGTCGGCGGCGTCCACAAATATTCACTCTGTATTTAGAGTTTTTGAATTTTTTATTACTTTCTTGAAATATCCTGTATTTCTACCAAACTTGGACAGAAGCTTGTTTGTGTTCATAAGATAGAATCCTGGAGTAAATTTTGTAAAAATAAAATTCCATAATTTCCGTGTTTTACTTATAAATGGACTTATTTTTTTCTGCTTGGAAACATAACATTCACTCTGTGGTTGACGTTTTTTAAATTTTAATAACTTTCTTGAACTATCCTGGAATTGTACGAAACTTGGACAGAGGCTTGTTTATGATCAGAAGATAGTATCCAGAAGTAAATTTTGTAAAAATAAAATTTCCTTTGTTCAGTATTTTACTTATAAATGGACTTAGTTTTTTTTCTGCTAGAAAACATTACATTCACTCTATAGTTAAAGTTTTTAAAACTTCAATAACTTTCTTTAACTATCCTGGAATTATACGAAACTTGGACAGAAGCTTGATTATGATCAGAAGATAGTATCCAGAAGTAAATTTTGTAAAAAAAATCCATTTTCCCGTATTTTATTTATAAATGGACTTAGTTTTTCTTCCAATTAACATTACATACAGTCTGCAGTTAAATATTTTTTTAAATGTTAAGATTCTTAAACTAGCAAGGAATTTTACCAAACTTGGACAGACACTTCTGACAATCAAAATATAGTATCGAGAGGAATAATTTTATTGAGGTTTTTCATCATTTTTGTTGAGTGTGTGATTAACAGCAAAAGTAGGCGAGACACTGGGTTCCGAGGAACCCTTACAAATTTTTGTTATCTTTTACAAGTCTTTTACTCTGAATAGATGAGACAAATTAATCCAAATTTGGCCACAATCATAAGAATATTAAGTTTGGAAAGTGTGTCCGATGATCCTGTCTGCAAACATGGCAGACATGGCTAAAATAGAACATTGGTTTAAATGAAGATTTTGGCCGGTATCTCTGCAAATATTGCAACTTAAGCAAAAGTATATTGGTTCCAATATTGCATGCATCAATTGTAAACACAAAATGTCAGGCGAGTGGCACAGGTTCCTTAGAGCCTTTAGTTTGAAATCTAATCTAAAAAAAATTTCCACTGATCTAATTTTTTTCACTGACCTTCGACGTCTTGACTTAAGTATTTTCAACACTTTAGACAATTTGCTGTGTACATTAAATGCATGTATGTACACCTAAAAATTTTATATATCTTATTTCTTATTCTGCTTTATCGTAGGAATTACAAGACAGCTTAAAGTGTCGGCTTTTGTTCTTACAACAAGATTTTATGACGTTTCTCAATCCAGAAGATTTTATAAACGATATAAAAGGACTTGGTAGTAAGTAAACAGTTATCTCACTAAATAATTCAAAAGGAGTAGGTCCGGTAAGGACCGATTTCGGCCTCAAATTTCAGGTTCATCTGACTAAAGATTTTGACCACTTTTTAAACACTTAAGTGTCTATTTTATTTGAAATTATTAGTTTATGTGAAAGATTTTAACAGATTTAGTCATTAAAAACGTTCAACATAGTCACCAAAGGAGTAGGTTCAGTAAGACCCCTTTTTGGCCCCAAAATATAGCATTTTAGTTAAATTTTAGACGGTTTTCGTGTAAAAATGAAAGTGGCCGCATCCGTGTTCATCCTCAACCTTTATATATGTTATGTATTATTATAAAATACAACTTACATTTCAATATTAAGGATGAACACGAATGCGGCCACTTTCGTTTTACACGAAAACCGTCTAAAATTTAACTAAAATGCTAGAATTATGAGGATTTCAGTAATTTAGCATGACTCAATGGTGCTAGTACCGGATATATGTGCATTGTATTGTCAAAAACCACCCATATTTATGTAGCAGAAGCATTCTACTGTCCAATAAATAACTAAAGGTTTACATTTTAACAATTTTGTAAAACTGCTATATTTTGGGGCCAAAAAGGGGTCTTACTGAACCTACTCCTTTGGTGACTATGTTGAACGTATCTATCCAATCGAACTATAGATATACAGTGAAGTCTCCCTCATATCTTGAATTACATCTAGAAATTGACAATAAAGGTCGGTTGAGGACAAAACCTTACCTCAAAAGAGAGGATTTTAGCTTCCAAATTGTGAACTTTCCATTGCTATGTAACAGCTTTCAGGCAGAATCTACATACGACGTAAATATCTCCTAATTGATACTTCCAGTGCTTGTATTTCCTATCAAGATTTTCTTGATCGGAGATTGCTGCTCACAAGGAAGCTATTAAACCAAACGTTCCAAAGGGTGAAGTTGAAATCATCCTTCGTACATTTTACGGACAAGTTGGTTGACCGTTATGAAATAACCGTGTAACAGATGATATCTCCTTATCGAATATGTTCCTTATGTCGTAACTACAATCCCCTTCTCTTTTCATGAATATGACCAACCGAATAAGGCCTATTTACCGGGTTTGTAATAAAATGAGCAACACGACGGTTGCAAAATGTAGAGCAGGATCTTCTTATCCTTCCGGAGAACTTGAGGTCATTCCACGTTTTTAATTGGGTTCGCTTTGCTTAGTCTTTTGTAATTTCCCGCTTTGCACATTGATGTAATATCCGTTGTATAAATGTCTTTCTTGAAGAAATACCACTGTAATTAAGTCTCCAAAACAGTTCTCAGTTCTTATTATTTTTATTATTATACCCCCGCTTTAAAAAAAGGGGGGTATACTGTTTTACCTCTGTCTGTCAGTCCGTCCGTCAGTCCATCCATCAGTCCGTCCGTCAGTCAGTCCGTCCCATGAAACTTTCGTCACATTTTTCTCAGGAACTACACATCCACCCTTTCTGTAATTTGTATCAACATTAATATATGTCAGCCATACCGTGTGATGCGTTTTCAGATTCATCACTTGACAACTTCCTGTTTACCGAACACTTGTCTGATTTTACACATGATAGCCAAGTTGAAAATTTTCGTCACATTTTTCTCAGGAACTACAATACAAAGATTTCTGAAATTTGGTTTCAGGATTTATATAAGTCAGCTATACCGTGTGATGCGTTTTCAGATTCATCACTTGACAACTTCCTGTTTACCGAACACTTGTCTGATTTTACACATGATAGCCAAGTTGAAAATTTTCGTCACATTTTTCTCAGGAACTACAATACAAAGATTTCTGAAATTTGGTTTCAGGATTTATATAAGTCAGCTATACCGTGTGATGCGTTTTCAGATTCATCACTCGACAACTTCCTGTTTACCGAACACTTGTATGATTTTACACATGATAGCCAAGTTGAAAATTTTTGTCACATTTTTCTCAGGAACTACAATACAAGGATTTCTGAAATTTGGTTTCAGGATTTATATAAGTCAGGTATACCGTGTGATGCGTTTTCAGATTCATCACTCGACAACTTCCTGTTTACCGAACACTTGTATGAATTTACACATGATAGCCAAGTTGAAAATTTTTGTCACATTTTTCTCAGGAACTACAATACAAGGATTTCTGAAATTTGGTTTCAGGATTTATATAAGTCAGGTATACCGTGTGATGCGTTTTCAGATTCATCACTCGACAACTTCCTGTTTACCGAACACTTGTATGAATTTACACATGATAACCAAGTTAAAAATTTTCGTCACATTTTTCTCAGGAACTACAATACAAGGATTTCTGAAATTTGGTTTCAGGATTTTTATAAGTCAGCTATACCGTGTGATGCGTTTTCAGATTCATCACTCGACAACTTCCTGTTTACCGAACACTTCCATATTTTTACACTATTAATATTATCCACTTGCGGCATATTTTTACACTATTAATATTATCCACTTGCGGCGGGGGTATCATCAGTGAGCAGTAGCTCGCAGTTTCACTTGTTTTTATTATTATTATTATTATTATTATTATTATTATTATTATTATTATTATTATTATTATTATTATTATTCTTCCTTTTCTTTCTCTTCCTCCACTTTAAAAATGAACTTGTCCGCAGCTGTTCTCCTAAACGGCTTGTAAGATTTACTTAGGATTTTATAATATGTTAGAGTAACATGTCTAGGGGAGCCATCAATCTTTCGTTTGTGCATTGGGGTCTACATGTATTTAGGGGTATTTTGAGGGGCATAAAGAGGGGAAGGGTTTACTATGGAACACTACATGGGATTTAGGGAGCTACCATTTGATTTTTATGGGGGGGGGGGCTAGGATGAAATTTGAAAAAAATAGGCAGGACAGGAGTTTTGAGTAAAAAAAAAGGCAGGATGAGACACTTGCAAAAAAAAAAGTCAGGACGACAATTTAGGTAAAAAAAAGTCAGGATAAACTAAAAAAAAAAAGGCAGGACCGAACAGAGTGAAAAATAAAAAGGCAGGACAGAGATTACAGCTAAAAAAAAATGCAGGACAAAATTTTTCATCCTAGCCCCCCCATAAAAATCAAATGGTAGCTCCCTTAATTTTTTTTAAATTCAAATGACTATAACTTGAAAACTGTAAGTGATAAACCCATGCAGTCTTCAGAAATGATCAAAGGACAATAAAACAAATCAAATGAAATATAGGGTGAGTCCCTAGGGGAACCCCAACCCATTCAATTTGAAAATGTGCTATTATCTTGTAAACTGTCTAGATCCCCACCCCTATACCATATATATTCTTGTATGGGACAATAAATCAAATAAAATAAAAGGGAAGTCCCTGGGGTCACCCCCATCCCCTTTTGTTTGAGAATTTGTAAACGATCGAGATCCCCACCCCTTAACCATATATATTCTTGCATGGGACAATAAAACAAATCAAATGAAAAAAATGGGAATTCTCTAGGGGTCACCCCACCCCCTCTTGTTTGAAAACTTGTCAACGGTCCAGATCCCCACCCCTAAACCATATATATTCTCGTATGGGACAATTCAACAAATCAAATGAAATTAAAAAAAAAGGGAAGTCTCTGGGGGTCACCCCCGCCCCTCTTGTTTGAGAATTTGTAAACGGTCCAGATCCCTACCCCTAAACCATATATATTCTTGAATGGGACAATTTAACAAATCAAACCAAATATAGGGGGAGTCTAGGGGTTACCCCACACCCTTTTGTTAGAATACTTGTAAACAGTAGAGATCCCCACCTTTAAACCTTATATATATCTTTGTATGGGATGATAAAACAAATATAATAAAAGAGGGATGAAAAAATACCAGACTCATAAATCTAAAAATATGGTACCGTGTAAATGGCTAATTATGGGAGCCTTGTTTGGGAGACTGCGTTAAAGCATCCAATTACTTCTTGTTATATATGGTACAGTAGTAGATATTTGAAAAATTAATCATCTTTAAAATGATTAGGTAAATGCACTTGCTTTAAATTCATTATAGACTTTCTTTATAATGACATGTATATTTGTATTGCTATCATTGACTATTACTATATGGGGGGAACGCTATCTTTATTTCTGCAACAAAATTAGCATGCCTATAATGTATGTTTCTCTATATTTAGTTTTTATTGTTCTGTATGATGTTAAGTCATCTAGATATTTTTATTTTGTCATCGTCTCTCCTTTCGTCTACATATAAATGATGTCATAATTGTATCTGTCAAGTAATAACAACACATATTTGGAATAACTATGATGCTACACTGTATATGATTATTTTGTAGACTGTCTGATTCGAAAGATATTTGAAACTATAAAAATAAGCAGAGAACTGGCTGTGAATCATTTATTAGAACACATTGTGGAGAATTCATATATGTGTCGGGATTTCATATTTGTATTAAAAGCAAAAGGTAAACAAATTATTCAATCTTAACATTATCTCACTAACACTAGGTAACATGAATACTGAAACAGCCCTTCCAGACAAAACAGAAAACATTGTATTTGACAAAGGAGTAGGTTCAGTAAGACCCCTTTTTGGCCCCAAAATATAGCAGTTTTACAAAATTGTTAAAATGTAAACCTTTAGTTATTTATTGGACAGTAGAATGCTTCTGCTACATAAATATGGGTGGTTTTTGACAATACAATGCACATATATCCGGTACTAGCACCATTGAGTCATGCTAAATTACTGAAATCCTGATAATTCTAGCACTTTAGTTAAATTTTAGACGGTTTTCGTGTAAAACGAAAGTGGCCGCATTCGTGTTCATCCTTAATATTGAAATGTAAGTTGTATTTTATAATAATACATAACATATATAAAGGTTGAGGATGAACACGGATGCGGCCACTTTCATTTTTACAAAAAACCATCTGAAAAGTGACATTTTTCGGCATATTAGGTAGATTTTTCATATTTGAGCTTGAATCGGATCGTTTTAAATGACTAAATCTGTTAAAATCTTTCACATAAATTAATTAATTTAAATAAAATAGACACTTAAGTGTTTAAAAAGTGGTCAAAATCTTTCGTGAGATGAACCTGAAATTTGAGGCCAAAATCGGTCCTTACCGGACCTTATTTTAACTCCTTTAATTTTTCTTTATAAATTTCGTTGAGGAAATGACTAAAAGTAAAACTTATTGGATATTCTTGCAAATTTGCATGTTGGTCACTAGTATGATAAACTATGACACATGATAACGTATAATTATCTTAACTGTGTCATTTTGGCAAAGGATTTCAGCTTACTTGTCAGCTAAAATAGAATAAAGATGGTTTCTATTTACAACTATAAGGTTGCTCCGACTGCTGAAGGAGTTATATTCCCCAAAGGTATCACCAGTCCAGAAGTCATCAATTCTGTGTTGACATGATTAACATGATGTTATAATTAACACCGCCATTAAAGCAGGAGGTTTGGCATGCCACAAAACCAGGTTCAACCCATCATTTTTTCATAAAATGCCCTGTACCAAGTCAGGAAAATGGCCATTGTTACATTATAGTTCGTTTCTGTATGTGTTATTTTTCGTTGTTGTGTCTCAGTTGTGTTGTAGTTCTCTTATACTTGATACGTTCCCTCAGTTTTAGTTTGTAACCTGGATTTCTGTTTTTCTCTGTCGATTTATGAATTTTGAACAGGGGTATACTAATGTTGCCTTTATTTGACATGACTCATCATTGGTATAGTCATAATTGTAAAAGAGGAACGAAAGATACCAAAGAGACAGTCAAACTCATAAATCTAAAACAAACTGACAACGCCATGGCTAAAAATGAAAAAGACAAACAGAAAAACAATAGTACACATGACACAACATAGAAAACTAAAGAATAAACAACACGAACCCCACCAAAAACTAGGGGTGATCTCAGGTGCTCCGGAAGGGTAAGCAGATCCTGCTCCACATGCGGCACCCGTCGTGTTGCTTATGTGATAACAAATCCGGTAAATAGTCTAATTCGGTAGGTCACATTCAGGAAAGGGAAGGGGATTGTAGTTACGACGTAAGGAACATATCCGATATCATTTGTGATACGGTTAACCAACTCGTGATGGCGTCCGTAAAATTTACGAAGGGATGATTTCAACTTCACCATTTGGAACTCTTGGTTTAATAGCTTCCTTGAGAGCAACTTGTTAATCAACTGTTTAGAAAACTTTAAAATATTTAAACACTAAGGCTTTTCTACCACAGGAATAGATTAACTAAGTTGTATTTGGCAAAATATATAGTAGTTGTTGGTCCTCAATACTCTTCAACTTAACTTTTTTTTATTCGAGCGTCTTTTGTAGAGGAAACGCGCATCTGGGGCAAACAAAAAAATCATTCTTTGTATCTATGATGTGTTTTTCTGTTCTTTACTGATTTAAGCCATTAACTGTGATTCATTACAGTAAAGGAACAAATCTGCTATTAAAGGAGCACTATTGGTGCAGATAGGAAAACCTTCAATCTGTATTTTGACTATTTTATTTATCATGTCTGTTTTGTTCACGCATCGTTGTAAATATAACGGAATTGGATGAAACTGTTGTAAAAGTGAGAAGTTTAGCGCCATAAAACCAGGTTGAATCCACCATTTTCTACATTTGAAAATGCCTATACCAAGTCAGGAAAATGACAATTGTCGTCCATTCGTTTGATGTGTTTTGTCATTTGATTTTGCCATGTGATTAGGGACTTTCCGATTGAATTTTCATCGGAGTTCAGTATTTTTGTGATTTTTCTTTTTTCAATACATTTTACTGCCGAAACGTACATTAATGGTGTCAGAGATACAATTTATTGCTTTAATCGTCTCATCACACCCCCTGTAAGTATCTCTCGCATATTTACCTTTCTTATGTTAATATAAAATTGAGAATGGAAATGGGGAATGTGTCAAAGAAACAACAACCAGACCATAGAAAAGACAACAGCAGAAGGTCACCAACAGGTCTTTAATGTAGCTAGAAATTCCCGCACCCGGAGGTGTCCTTCAGCTGGCCCCTAAACAAATACATACTAGTTCAGTGATAACGAACGCCTTACAAAACTCCAAATTTTACACAAGAAACTAAAATCAAGAATAATACAAGACTAACAAAGGCCAGAAGCTCCTGACTTATGACAGGCGCAAAAATGCGGCGGGGTTAAACATGTTTATGAGATCTCAACCCTCCCCCTATACCGCTAGCCAATGTAGAAAAGTAAACGCATAACAATACGCACATTAAAATTCAGTCCAAGAGAAGTCCAAGTCTGATGCCAGAAGATGTTACCAAAGAAAATAAACAAAATGGCAATAATACATAAATAACAACAGACTACTAGCAGTTAACTGACATGCCAGCTCCAGATTTCAATTAAACTGATTGAAGGATTATGATTTCATCATATGAATATCAGGCACAATCCTTCCCGTTAGGGGTTTAGTATCATACCATCATAACATATATGAGAAGAACATAACCCGTGTCATGCCAACAACTGGTTTTTTAATAAATGTGTTTAGTTCCTGTGCAAAGACCCTATAAGTGAATCAATATTAACTCCAAAATGTACAATCTTTAATCTGACTACAGTATCGTAACTATATCCCTTCTTAATAAGTCTATTTAAAGGTTTTATTAGTTTCTGAGGTGAATACTGACATTATGTATGATATCAATTACTGGATTTCAATGCTCTTCAACTTCGTACTTTATATGGCTTTTTTTAAACTTTTTTGGATCCAAGCGTCACTGATGAGTCTTTTGTAGACGAAACGCACGTCTGGCGTATATATAAAATTTAGTCCTGGTATCTATGATGAGTTTATTTACATGTGAGCTAAATCTGCTATCAACAGTGTTTAATGGAAAAAGGTATGTTAATTTTCAAATGCATTCTTATCCTGTTTTATAAAATCCTTTTAGGTAATAAAGAAATAAAAGATTCTATCCACAACGTTTACCCGGAAAAAGGAACCATGTTTTGTCAACAGTATTTTGACTTCATCATACAGTATTTGGACGGAGATTTGATGCATGTACTTAATACATTGCCAATTTGCAGGTATCTGTATGGAATAGGTTGCTTGGAAAAATCTGATATGGAACATATAAAGGCTTTATGCTATTCAAGGAAAAGAACAGCTGCGTGTCAAGAACTAATTATAACAGTCAGAAGAAAGAGGGCAAATTGGGCCTTTTTGATGGTAGACGCAATTAAAGCAATAAGAGAATATAATAAGATCAAAATAGACACTCCATTAGCACAAGGTTTGTAGTTGTATATTGATAAACAAACATGTATTATAAGAATATATACATAATGTTTTACTAATGACAGCATCTGATTTAATTTGTTCTGTTTTCGTGACCTCCTTTCACCTTGATCAACTTCTATCATCAATGTATCCACAATATAATATTTTCAATAGTCTTTTCATGATCATTTTTTATAAAACGGTAATGAATGCCAGGTTTTTTCTTGTTCGTCCATGTGTTCGGGGTTTTTTTCCCGGTTAATGTCAAAGTTTTTCAGTTTATAGTGTTTTGATTAAAATAGTTGATGAAGTTTAAGTCCAATCAATATGAAACTGAGTACACATGTTCTTTAATTGTTTAAAACAATTAGTACTAGTAACTTTGGGTACTGCATTTCAACATAATATACAACTATTACAACTATTTGATAAAGATAATTTGCAAATTAATTTACAAATATAGATACAGGCAACAGTAATATATAGGTGTTCAAAAGTCATCAGTCGATTTAAAAAAAAAATCTGGGTTACAAATTCAAACCTAGGAAAACACATCAACTATAAGGGTTTGTACTTTTTTTTATAAACTCGACTAATTCACTCACAAACACATAAATACCGAAGGACTTTTATGATATGATTGTGAGTGACTTGGTCCAGTTTAAACACCAATAAATTCCTTTAAAAATGTGTTTTATCCTTATAATTCTTTAAAATTGGAAATCGGGAAACAATTTTTTCCACACTCGTAACCTTTATTCCACGTAAATTGTATATTTGTGTCATTGAATAGGCCTGGCGCATGAATTTATTTGTTGGTTTACGCAAAAATATGTACTACTTAAGATTTGCAATTTGATAAAAAATAAACTATAAAAATTCTTATTATCCTTCAAACGAAACTTTTTGTTGTTTTATTTAACGATTATCGTGCAGTGAAATATATTTTTTTAACGTCTGTTTTATTATCGCCGCCATCTTGTTTACATTGGTTTGGAAAAGAAGTTCGTCAACGTCGTCTATCGAAAAATAACCAACGTCAAGATCAACTACCGGAAGTTCTCTCAACCAATCATATCAACGTATTCCCTATTATGCAAATCATATAAGAATTATTTCTTTCCTCTGTTTAGAGAGCGTTATTTGCTAAGTGAAATATAGGGGGAAAATTGTTTGCGTATCATGAAAAAAAGCCAAAAGGGGTGTTGATACTCAACTAAAGGGGAAAAAAGACACAATCAATTGCAAAAAAAACCAGTGGTACAGTTTGAGTAAAATTAATCTATTTTGTAAGACAACCAACGATTACAGATAAACTTTGGTGAATGCGGGAGGAAAGTGGGACCTTCATCATACTGTCATATGGGGAAACTGGGAATATATATATATATATTTTTTTTTTCGTGTATAGTAGGTGAACTTTCTAATTCATTGGAATAATATAAGATTGGAAAATTCCGGTGAATAACAGAATTATTTTAATTGATTGCACGCTTGTTATTTCTACATTTGTGCTCATTCGTCATATTTTATCGCTATAATTGATTTGGTATGGTTGAACCTTTATCTCAAACGGGAACTTGTCTTCAAATATTTTTTTCTGATAAGAATAATAAGAAATTTAATTTCGGTAGAAATGTGTAGTATTTGGAGTGGACTACAATTAAAACATATAAATTAAACTTGCCATTATTAGCTGCTCTCACTATATCTTATTCATAATTGTCCATATTAAAACTCGAATATATCTAAATACACATTTAATTTTCATCCAAATTTTGAAACAACACTATCATTAATAACGACACCACTTTCTTCATTTTTTGGATGAAGAATTTACTTTCATTTTCTTTATCCATTTTGAGATACAAAACGCATGTGAAGATATTAACGGTATGTAAAGTAGTCCTAGCGTCCTTGCGAACGCAAAAAGTATGACACGTAATAACTGTATACATGTAGCAATATATGTTCTTTACCTTCAACTGTACTTATTGTTTGTCTATTGGTTAAGTTGGGCTACTGTTTAAAGGGTACAGCATGTAGGATAATGAAATACACAAAAAATGGACACATTGATAAAACTAAGTTCTAAGAAAAGTTGGTATATATTTTTTTTCTTTAATTTTTTGAAACGTTAAACATTAATGTTTTAAGTAAGATATAAGCCTCTAAAAGTTCATTATGTAAACTATTACATTTAAGAATGAACTGGAATCGGCTTATATCCTTCACTTACTTGAAGTGAGTAGTTGAACATTGTAAATGCAAATATTAAATTGTTGGGTTTAAACGTTCCCCGATGACGATTTTTCCTTTCATAGATCTTGATATTTAAACTTAAGAAAAGAAATCTTTATACTAAAATCAGGAACACATTAATACATTTCTAGTTCTAATGATTTCAGTAAATGGTGATGTTGTCTTAATTCTAATTAGTTATTTTGTATATTTGGATTGAAATGACCTTCGAATGAAAGTATTTTTCACTTTTAATTTTTACTGTGATGCTTTATACATCTTTATCAAATGTGTTCACTTGAGAACATGAAAGAAAATATATTTGAAGTACGATTCCTTTCATAGGAGTTACAAAAACGGAATTTCAGGCCTATTATTTATTGTTAGTTTATTCATAAAGCACAACATATCACTCAATACGGATACCAATCACACCATTTATTTTGTAAAGAACAGATATATCTTTCATATATTTCTATTTGCCTTTGTCTCTTTGAAACGAAACTGAAAGCATAACTCGATCGTGATATATTATTCAGCTAAATAGATGACGACATACTGCTTTTATAGATCGGTGCAAAATAAAACGGATATGTATTGCCGCTTTGACGGTGACTAGAACTAAAATACAAAAATGTTATTCCTATTCTGATTCAAAATGTTGTTCACAATTTAATGTTCAAATATCTCATAAACGTTGAATTTATTGCGTAACGTTTTATCTTTTGCCATAACGTTGATGCCAATGACGCAGAGAGTCAACCGTGGAACTGATAGCAGATATCATTCAAACAATAGTGTCGTGTCATTCCAAATTGTTTTAGAAATCATTGTAACAATTGTGTTGGTCAAGCACGATATAAGTCTTATTTAAATTTATATTGTTTTTCGAATACCAACCATATAACATTTCAGCAGATTTAGAAAGGACTGGACTTAGGTTACAGAAAGACAGTGGATGTGATATTCCGACACCTATTCGACAGGAAGACCATGTAATTATTTTTAATTAAAACTATCATTTACACTGAAATACAAATGAGGAGATGTTGATAAATTTTTATGAATCAGCATTCCAATCAAGTAGGTGTCCGTACTCGGTTTATTATTTTTCGAGTAATTTGATAGGCTTTAGAAGCAACTAAATCCTTTGGATTCCATAATATTTATTGTTGTTGAATAATCAGCGAATTAATTTTCTTCTTAAAATATTAAGAGTTCCCCCCCAAAAAACGTCATTGTATATAAAGATAGACTATTCCATAGTTTTATATTGTCAAATTTTAACTAAGTAATTCTACTTCTGTAATCACTAGTCAGTCAACACTAAGGTTGCGAGTTCGAACGCTGTCCATTCGGGTGCACTCGACTCCAATCTGAATAGACTAGGGTCGTCAGTTCGATGGTTTTCTTTGGGCCCTCATGCTTCCTCAACAAATGAAACTGAACGCCACGAAATAGCCCAAAATCCGCACTGAAAAGTGGCGTTAAAACACCAACAATCAATCAATCAAGTTTTTGGTACTACTGTTCCGCTTCAAACAGGTTGAAATTAGAGAAAACTAGACAGGGAATTATCATCATGTGCGACCACGAGATGCATGTATTTATAATACTAGTAACAGGTCTCTATTACTTGTTTATAAAGACTTAGTTTCAGAATGAATGACCATCGGTCTTATGTTAATGATCCTAATAACAACAAATTTCACTACAAACATTTTAATCAGCCTTATCATTCTGTTTTTGCAATGAAAAGTGAAATCACAAAGATACTGAACTCCGATGGAAAGTACCTAATCAAATGGCAAAATCAATTTTATAGCTTACTAAACCTCTCACTTGTATGACAGTCGCATCAAATACCATTATATTGACAACGATGCGTGAACAAAACAAACAGACATAATACTAGTAGGTAAAAATGTCAATGATACAGTAGTCAACACTGCTATAATTCTAATCAATCACTGAAAGTTTTTTTTAAGAAAAATGCTCACAAACCAAGAATATTAGTAAAAATGAAAGAAAAGAATACACAAAAAAAACATAGTACAGAGCCACGTCATAAATGTAACGAAGAACTATAAAAAAAGGCATATAAACAAATCACATAACAAAACTGAAAGACGAGCAGCAAACAAGTTTTCGAAGCTGTTAAATCTACCCATACACGATTGAACGGTTTTGAGCAAAGGGACCTAATGCATATGGTCAGATTAACATGGCTCTCACGTTGAATCGGTCGTATGACGTCATAATGTAAACGTCACACAGGTAAAAATATAAAATAATGTCGTTCAAATTATAAAGATATTAACATCAAAAGGCATATAGACAAAGCACATAAGCAAAATGAAAGACAGGAATACGATTGTATCATAAACAATAATGACAGAATGTACATGTACAAGTATCTTAATACCAATTAAAAGAAACAAATACTTAACAAACACGCACAAGAAGGCATAATATTATATCAAATGTAACAACCTCATATTTTGAATTTTATTTATGTATGTTAAATCTACCCATACACGATTGAATGGTTTTGAGCAAAGGGACCTAATGCATTTGGTCAGATTAACATGGCTCTCACGTTGAATCGGTCGTAATGTAAACGTCACACAGGTAAAAATATAAAATAATGTCATTCAAATTATAAAAATACTATAGTCTATAGATTTCGGCATATTCTGCAGAATGTAAATTAGAAGTTTAAATTTCCTTCTTGTCGTTTATATAGATTAATTGCATATTTTTTTCTATATAAAAAGGGGTCACGTCATTATGTATAAAGGAAACACAACAGGGAATTTTGGCAAACACAGTCTGGATTATAGAGAAAATATATTATTCAACATATTATCCCACAATGATTACACCATATCGTTTAAAAGGGAAGACTGTTAGAAAAAGTAATTCCCTATTAATGCAATGACAAAAGTAATCCTGTAATTATTTGTCTATTCCTAGATGGAGAACTGTCAATACAGTTATTTTATACTTCTGCTCGACGAAATAGAAGTCATGGTCACAGAAAATATACCTGTCTTAAGTCAGGAATATGATGTTCAGTGGTTGTCGTTTGGTTATGTGGTCCCTAAGTGTTTCTCGTTTTTCTCGAGCCTTAAATCAGAAAAGCGCCACATAGCGATTATACATTCCTACGGCGTCGTCAGCATCGTCGTCGTCTTCGTCTGTGTCGGCGGCGTCCACAAATATTCACTCTGTGGTTAAAGTTTTGTATATTTCAATATATTAATTGAACTCCCCTGGATTTCTACCAAACTTAAACAGACGCTTGTTTAGCTTCATAAGATAGTATCCAGAAGGAAATTTTTCCGTACTTTACTTATACATGCCAGAAACCATTCCATTAACTCTGGTTAATGTCTTTTAAATTTTTATAACTTTCTCAAACTATCCTGGATATATACTTGTTTATAATCATAAGATAGTATCCAGATGTGAATTTTGTAAAAAAAGAAATCCATTTTTCCGTATTTTTCTTATCAGGTTACCTGTATTTATCCTTTTCGTTTTCTCCTAGGAATTACAAGATAACTTACAGAGTAGAGTATTGTCCTTAAAACAAGATTTTATAAAATTTCTAAAACCATCAGATGTAATGTCCGATATTCAAGGACTGGATGGTAAGTTTGTACCAAAATATAATAAAGATGCAATATATCAATGTGATTGAGAAAACCCAAACGCACAGAATGTGATATATGCTTCCAATATAACCTGCGACTTGGCAATAAAACGCTGCCTTTCTTTTTATTGGTTTAATCTTAAAAGAGGGGGAAATATTACAGAGGGACACACTTAAACTCACAGATTGAAAACAAATTGACAATGCTATGGCCAAAAAAGAAAAAGACAAAACAACAGTACACAATACACAACATAGAAAACTAAAGACTAAGCAAGACGAATCCAACCAAAAAGTTCGGGTGATACATGTATCAGGTGCTTTGGAACGGATGTCAAGTTGGTTCAATATTCAACATTCAATTTTTTTTTTTTATTTTTTTTTTTTTTTTTTTTTCTTGAATCCCTTTTCAACATTCAACATTCGATTTCAACATTCAACATTCGATTTCAATTTTTTTATTTTTTATTTTTCTTTTCTTTGTTTCAATTTTCAACATTCAACATTCGATTTCAACATTCAACATTCGATTTCAATATTCAACATTCAACATTCAAATTTTTTTTTTTTTTTTTCAACATTCGATTTCAACATTCAACATTCGATTTCAATATTCAACATTCGTTTTCAACATTCGATTTTCAACATTCAACATTCGTTTTCAACATTCAACATTCGTTTTCAACATTCGATTTTCAACTTTCAACATTCGTTTTCAACATTCAACATTCGTTTTCAACATTCGTTTTCAACATTCGTTTTCAACTTTCAACATTCGTTTTCAATATTCGATTTTCAACATTCAACATTCGTTTTCAACATTCAACATTCGTTTTCAAAATTCGATTTTCAACATTCAACATTCGTTTTAAACATTCGATTTTCAACTTTCAACATTCGATTTTAACATTCAACATTCGATTTCAATATTCAACATTCAACAATCAATTTTTTTTTTATTTTTTTTTTTTGTTGTATCCATTTTTAACATTCAACATTCGATTTCAACATTCAACATTCGATTTCAATATTCAACAATCAACATTCAAATTTTTTTTTTCAACATTCGATTTCAATATTCAACATTCGTTTTCAACATTTGATTTTCAACATTCAACATTCTTTTTCAACATTCGATTTTCAACTTTCAACATTCGTTTTCAACTTTCAACATTCGTTTTCAAAATTCAACATTCGTTTTCAACATTCAATTTTCAACATTCAACATTCGTTTTCAACATTCAACATTCGTTTTCAACATTATATTTTCAAATTTCAACATTCGTTTTCAACATTCAACATTCGTTTTCAACATTCAACATTCGTTTTCAACATTCGATTTTCAACTTTCAACATTTGTTTTCAACATTCAACATTCGTTTTCAACATTCAACATTCGATTTTCAACTTTCAACATACGTTTTCAACATTCAACATTGGTTTTCAACTTTCAACATTCATTTTCAACATTCAACATACGTTTTCAACATTCGATTTTCAACTTTCAACATTCGTTTTCAACATTCAACATTCTTTTTCAACATTCGATTTTCAACTTTCAACATTCGTTTTCAACTTTCAACATTCGTTTTCAAAATTCAACATTCGTTTTCAACATTCATCATTCAACATTCAACATTCGTTTTCAACATTCAACATTCGTTTTCAACATTAGATTTTCAAATTTCAACATTCGTTTTCAACATTCAACATTCGTTTTCAACATTCAACATTCGTTTTCAACATTCGATTTTCAACTTTCAACATTTGTTTTCAACATTCAACATTCGTTTTCAACATTCAACATTCGATTTTCAACTTTCAACATTCGTTTTCAACATTCAACATTGGTTTTCAACTTTCAACATTCATTTTCAACATTCAACATACGTTTTCAACATTCGATTTTCAACTTTCAACATTCGTTTTCAACATTCAACATTCGTTTTCAACATTCAACATTCGTTTTCAACATTCAACATTCGTTTGCAACATTCGATTTTCAACTTTCAACATTCAACATTCGTTTTCAACATTCAACAGTTGTTTTCAACATTTGATTTTCAATTTTCAACATTCGTTTTCAACATTCAACATTCTTTTTCAACATTCAACATTCGTTTGCAACATTCAACATTCGTTTTCAACATTCGATTTCCATATTTAACATTCGTTTTCAACATTCAACATTCGTTTTCAATATTCAACATTCGTTTTCATCATTCAACATTCAACATTCGATTTCATCATTCAACATTCGTTTTCAACATTCGATTTTCAACTTTCAATATTCGCTTTGAACATTGAAAATTTCAACATTCGTTTTCAACATTCAACTTCGTTTTAACATTCAACATTCGTTTTCAACATTCGTTTTCAACTTTCAACATTCGTTTTCAACATTCGATTTTCAACTTTCAACATTCGTTTTCAACATTCAACATTCGTTTTCAACATTCAACATTCGTTTTCATCATTCGATTTTTAACTTTCAACATTCGTTTACATTCGTTTTCAACATTCGATTTTCAACATTCAACATTCGTTTTCAACATTCAACATTCGTTTTGAACATTCAACATTCGATTTTCAACTTTCAACATTCAACATTCGTTTTCAACATTCAACATTCGTTTTCAACATTCAACATTCGTTTTCAACATTCGATTTTCAACTTTCAACATTCAACATTCGTTTTCAACATTCAACATTCGTTTTCAACATTCGATTTTCAACTTTCAACATTCGTTTTCAACATTCAACATTCGTTTTCAACATTCAACATTCGTTTGCAACATTCGATTTTCAACTTTCAACATTCGTTTTCAACATTCAACATTCGTTTTTAACATTCAACAGTTGTTTTCAACATTCGTTTTCAACATTCAACATTCGTTTTTAACATTCAACAGTTGTTTTCAACATTCGATTTTCAATTTTCAACATTCGTTTTCAACATTCAACATTCTTTTTCAACATTCAACATTCGTTTGCAACATTCAACATTCGTTTTCAATATTCGATTTCCATATTTAACATTCGTTTTCAACATGCAACATTCGTTTTCAATATTCAACATTCGTTTTCATCATTCAACATTCAACATTCGATTTCATCATTCAACATTCGTTTTCAACATTCGATTTTTAACTTTCAATATTCGCTTTGAACATTGAAAATTTCAACATTCGTTTTCAACATTCAACATTCGTTTTAACATTCAACATTCGTTTTCAACATTCAACATTCGTTTTCAACATTCGATTTTCAACTTTCAACATTCGTTTTCAACATTCGTTTTCAACATTCAACATTCGTTTTAACATTGAACATTCGTTTTCAACATTCATCATTCGTTTTCATCATTCGATTTTTAACTTTCAACATTCGTTTTCAACATTCGATTTTCAACATTCAACATTCGTTTTGAACATTCAACATTCGTTTTGAACATTCAACATTCGTTTTCAACATTCGATTTTCAACTTTCAACATTCGTTTTCAACATTCAACATTCGTTTTCAACATTCAACATTCGTTTTCAACATTCAACATTCGTTTTCAACATTCGATTTTCAACTTTCAACATTCGTTTTCAACATTCAACATTCGTTTTCAACATTCAACATTCGATTTTCAACTTTCAACATTCGTTTTCAACATTCAACATTCGTTTTCAACATTCAACATTCGTTTTCAACATTCGATTTTCAACTATCAACATTCGTTTTCAACATTCAACATTCGTTTTCACCATTCGATTTTTGCTTTGGACAGGTAAGCAGATCCTGTCCCACATGTGGCACTCGTCGTGTTGCTCATGTTATTTAAAATCATGTAAATTGTCTCATTCGGTTGGTCACAATCGTGGCTTCCGTAAAATGTACGAAGAGATTTTAAGCTTTCGGCTTATTAGCTTTCTTGTGAGCAGCATCCCTCTTTCAAGTAAAAATAATAGAAAATACAAGCCCGGGGATATCGTGCGCGTCAATCGGGAGATATATTCTCCGTATGCAGGAGCTGCTGGAATTTATTCGATCATACTGTGTTTATCGATGTTCACTTTCTACTGGTCTGTGTAATGTTTTGTCAGGATCTATATTTTGTCACCGTAATCTGTTTTCTGTTAACGCACAGTTTTATCACATGCATAACGTTGATGCTAAATTTCATAACATTTTTTCGTAGAGTGCCGATATGAAGAGATATTGGCAACAGAAAAAACAAGCAGAGAGCAAGCTGTGAAAGATTTATTTGATAGCATTCTTAAAGACCCGGATTTGCTTCCAAAATTTGTATTTGCATTACAATTAAGAGGTATGTATAGATTTTGCACTCTTTACATAAACTGAAAAAATTGACATCAGTAAACATAAATTCTAAATTATCCTCTCAAGACAAAAGTGAAAAGGCATCTCATGATAAATATGAGATATTCAACCGTTATCTGCACAATTATTATATAGAAAAGGAGACATGGTATATTTGCAAATGAGACAACATCCAACATTAAAAGGAAAAAAAATGTCAGCTATTGTTTGAAACCGTATGAAAATCAATACAGTATAGTCGACTAAAAAATGCCTGCATAAATCAGGAAAATGACTGTTGTTTTCAACTCTTTTTGGTGTGCTTGATTCTTCGATTTTGCCAATTGAAAAAAAACCATCCAGTATGAATTTTCTTGGAATTCGTTTTTATTTTTGTTATTTTACTTTTTATAAAAGGTCTGATATGAAATATATGAGGCAATTCATACCAAAAAAACTTACGGTCTAATCTATAACAAAGTGATTTACGAAAAGTAATTATGACGGACATGAATTAACGACAACCACAACTACAGGCTCATGATTTAGGATATGTACATAATTAATATGTCGGGGTTAAACATGTTTGTTAACAATCAATCCTGAACTAACCTGGGAAGGTGATGTTCCAGTACTACCATCTTACGTTTTTTTATAAATCAAAACTCGTACGATATGCCCTGTGTCAGTTGAGACGGTTTAGGTTTCAATAAACGTAATCTTTATATAATTGGAAAATTATTAGTACAAGTATTTTGTTATTAAAATTACTTGAAACCTTAAATTTACTTAATTCTTTCATAGTTACAAATATAACAAATTTGGTTTGATTTTTACCTATAGAAAACCTTATTTCGACGGATATGCTGTTTACTAAGAACGGAAATAGGAATACGATACGTGTAAACTTAATAATCTTGAATTTTGAAAAATCTTTCCTTGAGATGTTACCAATTCTACACTGCAACTAGATCTTCCAATATTTTTTTTGTAAAAATATTCCTTCTCTTATCAGCAAATTAGTATCAAATAAAAAACATTTTACGCATACTCGTGACACTACAATCATTCTTATAAGTTTCTTGGCATTGCACAAGGTCATGTTTTTCTCTAACTATTAGTGACGATTTAAAATGAAATCTATTGGATGATGGATGTGTACTGATTGATATTTTAGTCTTAGGTGCATGATGTTTTATTTGTTGTTATTGGCTTTGCAATAGCTGTCAGTGACTGCAACTACCCTCCGGTATGTACTTATGTACAGTGTGGTATGGTTGCAATAAGACAACTCTCCGCAAGAGACCAAATTACAAAGACGTTAGCAACAATATATCTTCAACAATTAGAAAGCCAATACCACAAAGTCAGCTATAAACGGACAGCTGCGTACAATTCAATCGTGAAAACTAACAGGCATATTGAGACTTTGATTTTGCCAATTGAAAAAAAAAAATCCAGTATGAATTTTCTTGGAATTCGTTTTTATTTTTGTTATTTTACTTTTTATAAAAGGTCTGATATGAAATATATGAGGCAATTCATACCAAAAAAAACTTACGGTCTAATCTATAACAAAGTGATTTACGAAAAGTAATTATGACGGACATGAATTAACGACAACCACAACTACAGGCTCATGATTTAGGATATGCACATAAATAATATGTCGGGGTTAAACATGTTTGTTAACAATCAATCCTGAACTAACCTGGGAAGTATATTTATGGACCCATTTCCCATGTTATAACAGGAGATCTTAACATCGTTCAAGACCGAGAATTAAAATCATTCCTCAGTAAAGGATCTAAATATCGTCCTCCGTCAATTATTAATTGGAATGAGTGTCGTAATATCATCCACGACTCACTCCATACTTACTGTATGAAATGGATAAAACGGGAAAAAGCTGACAAAAAATCTTTGGACTCTTTTTTTAATTCAGTAATGAAGATAGTTGATATACGTATTCAACATTTTAAAGAACATTTTACTATTAACAATAACCACAAAAAACCTATTTCTCGTATCAAACATAAACTAAAAGAACTAGCCAAGAAATTTGTTTTTGTCCAGGCCGATAAAGCTGCTAATAATATTATTATTGTTTGACGTAAATTTTACATTGAGGTTCTGAAAAAAGAAATCACCAATTCACCAACATTCCAACTGACTCCATTTTCAGAAAACGACATCTGTAACAAACATAAACTTTTACAAGCAGAGCCAAATACAATGAAAGTCCCAACTATGTACTGGCTTCCGAAGCTACACAAAACACCTTACAAATATAGATTGATTTCGTCCTCAAGCCATTGTTCCACTACTAAATTGTCTATTCTTCTTACCAGCACACTTGGTACAATTAAAAACCTGATAATAACTTGTTCAAATAAGGCCTTCGAAAATAGTGGAATTAATTACTTTTGGAGTGTCAAGAACTCGTTGGAAGTACTTGATAAATTGCATGCTTATATTGGTGATTTTAAATCTGTTCAAAGTTTTGATTTTTCTACCCTGTATATACCACATTGCCTCACATTCTCATTAAGAAAAAATTCTCACACCTTATTAAATGGGCATTTAAAAAGTCAGAATGTGAATATATATATATATATATATATAACTCTTTTAGGTCATTTTTAGTAGCAATAAACAAAAAAACTATGTCAATTGGACATGCTTTGATACTATATATGCCCTTGAATTTTTACTAGATAACATTTTTGTTCGCTTTGGGGATTCCGTATATCGTCAGATTATCGGAATTCCAATGGGGACTAACTGTGCACCACTTATTGCCGACCTGTTTTTGTATTGCTATGAGTTACAAGTTATGACAAAAATAAGCAAAGACCCATCGAAACAACATCTGATAAACAAATTTAATAATACTTTTAGATATTTGGATGATATTTTGGCTCTAAATAATGACGACTTCAGTATGTATATTAAAGAAATTTATCCTGTTGAACTTACTTTAAATAAAGCTAATACTAACAATGACCACTGCCCTTTCCTCGATCTTGATATCTATATCACTAACGGAAAGCTGAATACTAAAATTTATGATAAAAGAGATGATTTTTCATTTCCTATCGTTAATTATCCATTTTTAGATGGTGACTTCCCTTGATTCGCTCGTGTATGTAACAATGTTTTAGATTTTAACGAGAGAAATTAATGTATTACTGAAAAATTATTACACCAGAGTTTTCGATATTACAAACTAGTCAAAACATTTACTAAATTTTATCATTGGTATAAGGACATCATTCGTAAATATAGCTAAACATGCAGACTTCTTATACGTTCAGGTATTTCACATCCAATTTTTTATGGAAATATTCTTTAAAAAGCACAAAGGTGTCAGTATTCACCTCAAAAACTAACAAAACCTTTGAATAGACTTATTAAGAAGGGATATAGTTACGATACTGTTGTCAGGTCATTAAAGATTGCATATTTTGGCGTTAATATTGATTCACGTATAGGGTCTTTGCATCGGAACTAAACACATTTATTCAAAAAACAGTTGTTGGCATGACACGGGTTATGTTCTTCTCATATTATATGTTATGATGGTATGATACTAAACCCCTAACGGGAAGGATTGTGCCTGATGGATTGTGCCTGATGTTCATATGATGAAATCATAATCTTTCAGTCAGTTTAATTGAAGTCTGGAGCTGGCATGTCAGTTAACTGCTAGTAGTCTGTTGTTATTTATGTATTATTGTCATTTTGTTTATTTTCTTTGGTTACATCTTCTGACATCAGACTCGGACTTCTCTTGAACTGAATTTTAATGTGCGTATTGTTATGCGTTTATTTTTCTACATTGGCTAGAGATATAGGGGGAGGGTTGAGATCTCACAAACATGTTTAACCCCGCCGCATGTTTGCGCCTGTCCCAAGTCAGGAGCCTCTGGCCTTTGTTAGTCTTGTATTATTTTAATTTTAGTTTCTTGTGTACAATTTGGAAATTAGTATGGCGTTCATTATCACTGAACTAGTATATATTTGTTTAGGGGCCAGTTGAAGGACGCCTCCGGGTGCGGGAATTTCTCGATACATTGAAGACCTGTTGTTGACCTTCTGCTGTTGTTTTTTTCTATGGTCGGGTTGTTGTCTCTTTGGCACATTCCCCATTTCCATTCTCAATTTTACGATTAATGTAAAGTACAATAAACGAAAAACAAATACATGACATATGATATACAGCAAAAAACTACAACCACTGAATTACAGGCTCCTGACTTGGGACAGGCAAATACATACATAATGTGGCAGGGTTTTTCTTTAACAATGTATAGGCTTTATATAAGATACAAAACATGTTTGCAGACATCTTCCTCATAAACTTGTACAGTGGTATAACAGCACTACACATTAACAAACTATAAACACCAGGTAAAAATTACCTAACTCATTAGATCGATAAAAGGCAGTAAAGCAGCATCACAGGGTATTTATGAATTACCGTAACTAGAGAGAAACTTAGTAAAGATCTGTAAAGTATCTAAGTAAGTAAATAAGTAAATAAACTCATCATGAATACCTGGATTGAAATTTCATACTTGCAGCAGACGTGCATTTCTACAAAAGACACATTATTGACGCTCGAATAAAAAAATAAATAAAATGAAAATTGAAATAAAAAAAAGTGAGAAGTTGAAGACTTTTGAGGACAAAAGCATTTCTAAACATTTTGCATAATACAGCTTATTGAAGATGCACTACCACTGGGTTGATGTCTCTGCTGGTGGACATTTTGTCCCCGAGGACATCATCCGCCCAGTAGCAAAACTACAATTGCATGAACTTACACGTAGATCAAACAGGAAACTGGCTCGGACGTCGCCCAGTATAAAAAGGTCCGAAACAGACGTCACCATGGACACGGTGTCGTCTGATATGGCACCAGACATGACAAATATCTCTAACACGACTCATTCAGATCATCGTCCTAGTGACAATAGCAATATTACACATATACAGCCATGTTCAGTTCTCCTTAAAGACATTTTGGTTTTTGATGACACAGTACAACACTGTCGCATTTCAAAATGTGAGACCAAAGGCTGCAAAACATGTGCTATTTTAATTACAGATGCTGAATTCACTAGCAATTTGACCAAGAAGTCATATTTTACCAGAAGTTACGATGATCTGAATTGTAAATCGATAAATGTCGTCTACGGATTAGAGTGCAACCTTTGCAGACTGGTATACGTCGGTGAAACGAACGGAAGGCTAAACAAACGTATGTGCGGTCATAGATCAAACATTAACCTCAATGCTAACGACATTCTTTACCAGCATTTCAATCAGCCCGATCATTCCATTGTTTCTATGACAGTTCGTATTATCAAAAAGATATACCATAGCTCTAACAATCCTAATCTTTCAACGACTCTCCGTAGACAAAAAGAAGACTACTGGATTAGACAATTGGGAACTGCAACACCGTATGGCTGCAATGACAAAATTAATGGTTTAGGTATTCTATCTAGTCCTTCTTGTAACTCGGTGAATGTGATGAATATTTTCAACTCGACTCCTCGACGTAGACGCAGTCATGGTCATCGTCATTATACATCACCTTCTATGCATGATGTCTCTATTAATGACTTGCTGTCATTCATACAAAAGCCGTTAGGTATTCATCACATTCGCACGAAAATTTATTCATTACCCCTTTCAAAACTTCATTCTCTGTTCAATTTATGTTTGGAATCCACTGTTACAAGCCCTCATTCAAACCAGTACAAACTTCAAGCTATAATTTCGGATATTGCAAGTCACAGACGTTTCAAGCCAGTTCGCATTGGAAAAGATGAAAAAGAGAAAAGATCTTTTCTAAATCTTTACTTTGCCAACAAAGGTCTCGATGGCATCAACCTAGGCAATTTCCTTCATCATAAATTAGTTCAATCGAAAATACCTCCTTATTTCAAAGACCAGTCTGTACCAATAATTTCTTATACCTATACCAAACCTATTGCTAAAACTAAACTATAATTTTCAATTACAAACGCGTTTTGCAGAATCTCGATATTGACGACTTCAAGTCTAAACCTCCTGATTGCACTTGTGCTAGTTCCCAATTCATATATAATCCTGCTGGCCATGTTATTACCGGTGACCTTAACATTGTTAATAACACTTCTCTACGAAATGTGTTATCGAAAGGTCCGAAATATCGTGAGCCTAAATCCATCAATTGGAAATACAACTTTAAAATTTTGATGGACTCAGTCGAGGATTATGCCAGGCAATGTAAACGTAAACGTAAAAAGGAAGACGTAGACACTCTATCCGAATGGATTAAGGCAGTGAGGTCGTTAATACAAATCAGAATCAAGAAACTGAATGGGTCCATCAATGCCCATGCTACGTCACTCTTAAAGACCCAAATGTTGCTAAACACTTATCCGACCTCCATGATAAATATGTTGTTGTCCCCGCAGACAAAGCCCCAAATAACATCGTTTTTGTCTGTAAAAGTCACTACATTAATTGCTTGATAAACGAATTAGGTATAGACAATTCACTTGGAAACTCAACATATATATCCTCACGACACTTACCAAAGAGGAAATCCTGGATAATCATAGGTCTGTTCTTTATTCCTTTGGTATTTCAACCAAAGATGAAGAACTGGATCTTCCATCACTGTATTGAATACCTAAACTACATAAGTGTCCTTACAAACAACGGTGTATTGCTGGGTCTTCCAAGTGCTGCACGAAACCTCTTTCTAAATTATTAGCATCTATTTTATCAGCAATCAAAGACGGGCTTCAAAGTTATTGTGAAACTGCCTATTCTAGAGGTGGCGTGAATCAGATGTGGATACTTAAAAATTCCAAAGATCTTTTAGAGTACATACAATCTAACTCTCTTTCATCTTGGTACAGTTTTAAAACATTTGACTTTTCTACTCTTTACACAAGTATTCCACATTCCAAACTAAAAGACAAATTGAAAGAGTTGGTATTACTTTGCTTCATAAAAAAGAATGGCCAACGTAGATACAAGTATCTTGTCTTAGGGAGGGATAAATCATACTTTGTAAAGAATCACTCTGATTCAAACAAAAAATTCTCTGAAACCGATATTATCAAGGTGCTTGATTTCTTGATTGACAACTTATTTGTCACGTTCGGAGGACGTGTTTTTCAACAGACTGTCGGCATCCCAATGGGAACAAACTGTGCCCCTCTACTTGCCGACTTGTTTCTTTATTATTATGAGGCTGACTTCATGCAGGAACTTCTTAGGAAGAAAGATAAGAAGTTAGCAATATCCTTTAACTCTACTTTCCGCTATATAGATGACGTTCTTTCACTAAACAATTCAAAATTTGGTGACTATGTGGAACGCATCTATCCCATCGAATTGGAGATTAAGGATACTACAGATACAGTTAAGTCGGCTTCATATCTTGACTTACATCTAGAAATTGACAATGAGGATCGGTTGAAAACAAAACTTTACGACAAAAGAGATGATTTCAGCTTTCCAATTGTGAACTTTCCATTTCTAAGTAGCAACATTCCAGCAGCACCTGTATACGGGGTATATATCTCCCAATTGATACGATATTCCCGTGCTTGCATTTTCTATCATGATTTTCTTGATAGAGGGTTACTGCTCACAAGGAAGCTATTAAACCAAGAGTTCCAAATGGTGAAGTTGAAATCATCCCTTCGTAAATTTTACGGACGCCATCACGAGTTGGTTGACCGTTATAGAATAACCGTTTCACAAATGATATCGGATATGTTCCCTACGTCGTAACTACAATCCCCTTCCCTTTCATGAATGTGACCTACCGAATTAGACTATTTACCGGATTTGTAATCACATAAGCAACACGACGGGTGCCACATGTGAAGCAGGATCTGCTTACCCTTCCGGAGCACCTGAGATCACCCCTAGTTTTTGGTGGGGTTCGTGTTGTTTATTCTTTAGTTTTCTATGTTGTGTCATGTGTACTATTGTTTTTCTGTTTGTCTTTTTCATTTTTAGCCATGGCGTTGTCAGTTTGTTTTAGATTTATGAGTTTGACTGTCCCTTTGGTATCTTTCGTCCCTCTTTTAATATTTTTTCAGTTCTCAAAGGATTTATCTAAAATTTGAAATATAATAAGATTCATCATTGGATACATATATAAAAGAAGAAAATAGATTTTTTCAGAAGCTTTTGAAAACGTGACCTGACCAACGCTGATAATGACAGGACCAACATCGACAATGACAAGGCCAAATAAAAGTTCTAATAACTTTGTCAAAGTAATTATCTCAGATTTTAAATATAAAACAAGATGCCATCTTTAAATACACAAATTTAATAAAAAATATAGATTTTTTTCAAGACTTTCAAAAACGTAATATGACCACGACTGACTGACAGGACCAACCTTGAAAATGACTGGAAAAAAATGAAAATGCTAATAATTTTTTTCATTTCTCAGAGTATTGCTCTCAAAAATTACTTAATTATATATGAGGATGACACTAATTATTTTTATCAAAACATGCAGTTCTATGAATTATTTGTACTTACAAAATTACATACTAAAAATCCTATATAATTGAACTAAAATGCCTCCTAGATCACTTATATGTGAAATGCATTTATCAAACACAACCAATATGCCCTAGCCACAATTTCAAGTTGTTAGCTTCCAGGAAGTCTGCTGCAAGTTTGCGGCAAACAATTCAGTTCAATAAGGGGTACCAAGCCACTTTGCTATTTTTTTTAATTTATTTATCATTATGTCTGTGCTTTTCTGTCCTAAATTGTCAGTTACCAAGGTAAATGAATATTATAATCTTATGTAAAAGGATCATGAGGATTTGCTTCAAATTGATAGAAACATAAGGATTGAATAATTCATTTTATCAAATATAAAAAACTATTAATCGATTATCAAAAATATTAGCCAACGATATATTTATTGACTTACGGGAACATTTAAAACTAAGGAACTACCAAGATATCATGCATGCAAGGGTCAGGCGTACTTCAAGAAATTTTGATTTGTTTTTCATGAAAAAAAAATAAAACTACCAAGATATATCATGCACAAGACTCGAGCATTCCTCAAGTAATACGATGATGGAAATAATTATTTGCCGTTTTGAAAATATTTAAAAAAAAAAAACCCAACTATATTTGATTTTAATTACGGTCATCACAAACCATATTGGATTTTTCAACTTATTTATGGCTTATTTCACACCTTTTATTTGATACCTTATAATTGTGATCAAACGTGTCAGATTATGACCGGTAATTAATATACAACATAATTTACAACACAGTTTAATACAATATGCTACTCATTACCATGTAAACTTAAAATAACGCAATGGGCGTTCGCAGACATAACGGTGTTTTTTTCAGGTTTCTTTTCTTATTTGATAAAACCTATAGCTAACCATTCAATCTTGGATTTTTTAATTTATCTTGGGCAAAACTTATTACATTTAAATAAATTTACAGTACTAGTACGTACAACGATCCGGACACAGTCAACGCTGGTTAGGTCATGTTTTTTTTACCCTTATAAATATATTTTTTGTATAATTTTTATATTATTTTGATACTTAAGGATCAACTTTTTTAGTAAAATAACAAAGAAATTTTGATATTTTCCTACATTTATATAAACAAAATATTGAAATCTTATCATATTTTAAATTTGACATTAATCCTTAGAGAAATAAAAAAAAAGTTATTAGCATTTTCATTTCTCCTGTCATTGTCGATGTTGGTCCTCTAATTGTCAGCGTTGGTCAGGTCACCGCATGCTTTTTATACCTTTTTCTATATTTTTCTTATATCTATGTGTAAAATAGTGTTATCTTATTATCTTTATTTCAGAAAAATATTTTGAGAAATAAAAAAGAAATTAGCTGTTTCATTTGGTCTTGTCATTGTCAAGGTTGGTCCTGTCAGTCAGCGATGGTTCTGTAACGTTTTCGCAATTTTTTATATTTTCTTATATTATTTCTTTAATTTATGTATCAAAAGATGAGGTCTTTTTATATTTTAAATCTGAAAAAATTCCATTGAAAAAATAAAATAAAGTTAATAGCATTTTTATCTGGTCTTGTCGTTGTCAGAGTTGGTCAGGTCACATTACCGCAAGCTTTTAATATTTGTTTCTATGTTATTCCTACATTTATGTTTAAAATTGTCTAATCTTATTATATTTCAAATTTTAGAGAAATATTCTGACAAATAAAATGTAATTTCATTTGGTCCTGTCATTGTCGAGGTTGGTCCTGTCAGTCAGCGATAGTCATGTCACGTTTTCGCAAGTTTTTGAAATCTATATTTTTATAAAATATATGTATTTAAAGATGGCATCCAAATCTGAGATAACTCCTTTAATAATAATAAAAAAAGGGTTATTAGCATTTTACATTTGGTCCTGTCGTTCGGTTCTGTCATTCGGTCCAGTCCTTAGTGTAATCCGTCACTGATGAGTATTATGTAGACGATGTTTTAAATTTAGAATATGTGTATGTTGATTTTTGTCAAGTATAAATGTCCTGCTTATAATTTGTTTTAGGGTATAGAAGATTCATTAATCCTATTAACGTTGTATATCCGGAAAAAGGACACATGTTTTGTCAAGAATACTTCGAATTTATGATGAACTTGTTGAAAGGAGAGTTGGCGGATATATTAGAAACTTTGCAAATATGTAGCTATCTGTATGGAATAGGTTGCCTTGAACAATCTGATATGGAACATATACACGCTGTCAACACAACAACAGGCAAAACAGCTGCGTGTCGAGAACTAATTATAACAGTCAGACGAAAGAGGGCAGATTGGGCCTTGTTGATGGTAGACGCAATGAAAGTAACTCAAGAATATGTAAAAGTTAAAATGGACCCTTCATCAACACAAGGTAAGAAGCTTCATATTGACAAAAGCCCGTCTGTATGTAGTATAAAAACACATACTGTAAATATTATTTTATATATTACGGTTTTTCAAAGAATGATTTTTAAATTAACATGTCCATATAAGGGTCTGTATAAATTACTGCATACTACAATTATGGTATCGCAATAAATGCAAAGCTACATGTTCGCGTATCAATCCAATATAAATATTGATCTACTTAATTTAATCCATAATGCGAACAAATATCAATCAATTGATGCCATTGGCTTTCTCTTTATAATTTCATAGAGTACGAATTATTGATAATTCAATTTAAGCACTTTTTTCAATTCACTTATTGGTTATAACAGAGTCTCTGGTTATAATTATAAGATTTAATACAGATTTACTTAAATATTCAAATTGGTTAAAGGGTAACTAGCTGTCAAATATTCACCGATTTTAGTCAAATTATCATAGTTGATTTCTAACAATGTGAAACATTTATCCAAACTTTTGAAAGTCTGAAATAAATAATTAACAGGGCACGGGTAAGTAAATAAGTAGCTTTGTTTCATTTGTAATTTAGTCAAGACGCCATCTAATTAAATATCGAGTTGACCTCTAAAGTCATCCGATGACCATAAAAGCAAGGTAAACATAAATATAGATGAAAATAGATTAATTTAACTCGTGCTGTTGGATTTTTCTTGATCTATTTAATTTCATAATATAGATGAAAAAGAAACGTTTATCATCGTTTTAACCTGTATAAAAATGATTTTTGTGGATTGAATCAGTCAATCAAATGATTTACCTTTTTTTTTCACTCTCAACTTTGACATTCTTTTCCTTTAAATAAATTTACACATACAATTCACGTTTTATTCATCTCAAGCTAAGGGGTCAAATTGAAGGTCACCTGAATACGGATTTATTGAGTTCGAATTATTCACTTGCAAGTGAATAATTAATAATCAATGTTTTACCTTATTTTGGCAAAATTGAACTATACTGGCAGCTAAAAGCGAATTATTATTTCACTATTTGTATATTATTAATGATTGAGCGAAAACAAAATACATATTATATTTTTCTATATCTCGTAGCTAGTGCACTAGCTGTCAAAATTCATGTCCATCGAATAAATCAAATTCTCATATTTGATTTATAACAATGTAAAACATTTGTTCAAATTATAAAAATCTAAAATAAACAATATATTGAGCATGGGCTTGATAAAATGTAGCTTCGTTTCGTGTGTATTTTAGTCTAGATGCCATCTAATTAAATGTCTAGTTGACCATAAAGGCTTCTGATTGCTATATAAGCGATATAAACATAAATATAGATATAAATAGGTATCAGATTCGTGCATTTGGATTTTTCTATGTCCGTCAAATTTCATATTATAGATAAAAAATATAAGTTAACCATCGTTTTACTTGTATAAGAATGATTTTTTGTGTGTATCGAATCAGTCAATTAAATGATTTACCTTTGTTGCACTTTCAATGCTGACATTCCTTTCCTTTAATTATTTGAACACGTACAATGCATGCAGTAACCATCTCTAGCAAAGGGGTTAAATTGTTCAATTGAAGTTCACATGAATACTGATTCAATGAGGTTGAATTATTCACTTGCAAGTGAATAATTCATCATTATTGTTTCTTAGCTTATTTTGAACCATACTACCTGCTAAATGCGAATTATTATCATTTCACTTTTTCACTTTCATTAATGATTGATCAAAAGTCATCTCTTATATGTTTCATATATATCGCAGCTAGTGGTCTTTTAACATATAAATGATATAGTTGATACATAATGCATGTAAATATGCAATCTGAATGAATTCAGAATCATTTAAAAAGGTAACACGAATACTAAATGTACTTGTTTATATAAATAATGGACTATGGCATATAATGTTTTGTTTCATCATCCCTTTTATATAAAACAAAAAACAAAAAACAAACAAACAAACAAACAACAATTCAGGTTTATATACAAATAAAGAAGATAATAAACGATGAACTATTAAACAACTATCTACCAGACAAAGTATGCCTAGGGTCATCGTACAGCTTTAAACAATCAGCAAAAAAAAAAAAATCTAATTTCAGTCAAACAGCTAGTTAGTCTTCATAAATTACATCCAGCAGAAAAAAAATGGGGATAGATTAACAAAAAGATAACTTCTTGACAAAAACAACAATTTCATTATTATCACTTTAATCGATATCCAATGACTTTCTTGCATTTCTCTGTAAAAAATGTCTTAGTTGCCAAGTGCGATATTAGCCATGCTCCAATTTGCCTTATTTTAGTATAACACGTATATAACATTTCAGAAGATTTAGAAAGAACTGGAGTACGCGTTGAAGACGTTCTTATGGATCATTCCGACAAATAGAGCAGGTAACTGGTTTTATTTAATCTACCATTTGCAAAAGAGGGACGAAAGATACCAAAGGGACAGTCAAACTCATAAATCTAAAATGAACTGACAACGCTGCGATATATTATGAATAAGGAGATGTGGAGAAAGATAATAAACCAAAACACATAATAGTTGTAGTCGTATTTTTAGTCATTTATACGGGATTTTTTTGCCTTAGAAAATGCAAAATGTAAATAATCAGACTAATTTTTCGAAGACGTGCAACTGGATCAAATATTGACATATTGTGCTATCTTAATTTGTTAATGAACTGATTTTGTGTCCTGGATGGGTACCCCATATCCTTGGTTTTTCTTTTATGCACAAAGTCAGTTAGTACAATATGTCAAAATAAAAAGGAAAATATTGATAGTCTTCCGCTATAATTTCAATAAAAGCAGACAATCCAATCGACAACAGAAAATGAAGAATAGAACACAAACAAAACAGAAAAAAAGATAATGCAAATCCTACTTAAAACTAGGTTGAATATATATGCGGGGCATTTGAAGGGTATGACTCAATAATGTATTTACCGACTGCACTTCACTTTACAGTTATATATATATATGTTATGATAGTTTTGAAAAGTTTTAAAATGTTTCAAGACGGCAATAACAAGACACAGACAAAATTGTACAAAAATTAAAGAAATAGACAGTTTCCTAACTCTATAGCCTTTATGATTTAGTCACATTGAAATAAATGATAAATCATATTACGTTTTGTCAGAAAAGAGAGATTTATTGAAATGCATGTTTTCATTTTCTTACACCATATATTTGTAGCCACGTTTATTATTATCATTATTGACTGCGTGACTTATTCTGTCAATGGGTGTGATCTATATAAGTTCCTACTGCTTTTTCTGCAAATTGTGCTGCGTTACATGGAATTGATTTTTTTAAACTATAGTCACAAAATCTCCATTAAATAAGTACTTATTGTATATCAATTTCATAGTCTTTTGTCGGATATTTAGGGTTTAAATTTGTTGGAATTTTACTTAAGTTTTGTTTTGCAGTTTATCTATAATACACTTTCTTCTTTTATCACGATTATAGGTGCCTCCAAGATGTGCTGTGCTATTGGGTATGAAATTCTCCGTTAGTTGTTGAAGACCTTTCAGTAACAGTCAAGATGAAGGAAGCAATGAATTTCTTATTCTTTAATATATTTTATTGTTTTAAGCTTTCTTAGATGTTAGAATATGTATATATGAATTGTGTAAAATGCGTTTTATGTATCAAAGAACTTGGATCACTGACCATGTGCTTATTGTATATGAGTACAAGACTTTATAAACCATGATATTTTGTTTTTGATTTTTTTTTTGGTCATTATTGTAATTAATATTAATCATATTGTATATATCATATATTTCTACTTTGACTACTGTCATAGAAACACGTAAATTGCGTTAGTTAAAAAATTAGATACTAGAGTAAAAATTGATGATGAAAAAATTTGTGTACTACTTTATGCAGATGATCTTGTATTTATAACAGAAAATGAGAAAGATCTACAAAAAATGTTGGATACTTTAAATATATGGTGTTGTAAAAATGATTTAGTTGTAAATCTAGAGAAATCAAAAATTGTACATTTCAGAACTAAGTCTACACCAAAGACAAATTTTACTTTTGTACTTAATAATAATGATATGGAAATTGTTCCTAGTTATACTTATCTAGGTTTACTGTTGTCAGAATTTTTAGACTACAATTGTATGGCTAAGGCAGTAGCTAAATCTGCAAGAAGGTCTTTAGGTTTATTAATAGCTAAATGTAAAGCTAATGGCGGTTTTCAATTTGATACATTTACAAAACTTTTTGATACACTTGTTATGTCTGTCATTGAATACAGTGCCTCAATTTGGGGTCACCAGGATTTTTCTTGTATTAATGCTGTAAAAAATAGAGCAATGAGATTTTTTATGGGTGTGGGAAAATACACCCCTAACTTAGCCTTATATGGAGATATGGGTTGGATGCCCAGTATTATATCTCAGTGGACATGTATTTTTAGATTATGGTTGAGACTTACTAAAATGTCTCATTGTAGAGTTAATAAAAAGGTTTTCTTATGGGGCAATAAATGCTGTAATAGTAAATTTAGAAATTGGAATTATAGAGTCAATGTGAAATTTAAAGAAATGGATATGGAGTTTTTATGTAATACTGATTTTTCTATTGATAAAAATACAATTAAACAAATTGAAAAGGACAATTTTTGTAGATATAAAGAGAAGTGGTACTCTGACTTAATGTACAATGAAAGAAGTAAATTGCGAACGTATAGAATGTTTAAGCAATGTTTTAATAAAGAAAAATATTTATGTATTAATATGCCTGGAAAATATAAGAGTGCATATGCTAAATTTAGATGTGGTGTTGCACCTCTGAGAATAGAAACTGGCCGATATGAAGGCATTATGGTTGACAATAGATTATGTTTTAATGAGCAATGTAAGAAAAATAACATTATTGAAGATGAGAAACATGTCTTAATTAACTGCCCAGTATATGCAGATTTACGAGCTATTTTATTTAGACATGCTAGCTCTTTTAATTGTGATTTTGTTAATTTGTCTGATGATGATAGATTCAAATTTTTATTCACTGATGAAAATGTGTGTTACTTTTTAGCCAAAATCTGCTATGATGTATTATTAAAAAGAAAAGGTATTTTATATAATTGTAGATAATAATGTGTTTTGTAGAAATTTTATAGTCCCTCATAACTCTTTTTAGAGTGGCTCATGTTGTTTTAAATATTACTGTAATTTTATAAATGTATAAATGTATGTCAATTTTGAGGTGAGACTCTAATAAAGTATTTGTCTTGTCTTGTCTGTCTATCATAATTTGTGTTAATTATTCTGCTCTTTGTGGGCGTTGTGATTGACACATAAAGCTAAAATAAAGCTATTCTTATTCTTTTTATTATCTTATTGGTTTTTTTCATCATTTAGTTTTTCATGCATTTACATATGAGTTTTATATTCCTTCATTCTATGCGTTGTAAATTTGCTTTTTTGTTGACGGCACGGTGACGTTTTACTTGTTTTACCTCTATGTCATTTGCTCTCTGGTGGAGAGATGTATCATTGGAAATTATACCACATGTATTTCTAAGGATCTTTTATGCTTACAGAAGTCTTGAAATAAATTGCCCTTATACCCTAGTTAATGTAGTGATTCCCGACCATATTTATTCCAAAAGGTTCCTTATTGAAAAACTGCTCATTAGTTGTTTAGTTACATCTTGTCACTGGACGTTAGGCAACCACCAAACTACAATCAAGCTGGATTAATTATGCAACATATGTTTCCTTTCCTGGTATTGTTATATTTGTTGAACAATATTCTGAAGCGTTTGTTATGTAATTCTGGCTTAACACAAATTACAGTGAATTGAAATTGATTGATTTGATTAACAACTATAATCTGACACACTTCGGTTTGTAAGGAGATACACAAATGAAAGCTAACTCAATCACTCACTTTAAGTAAACATAAGAAAGATATTAAATTCTGTAATAAAAGAACCTTAAGGAGGCTCGCGGGTATAAGATTTTCAGAAAAAAATTAAACTTTTATTTTTCATTACAAATTTTATTAATTACCTTCAGTAGTTGTTATTTTATCATATGATAGAAAAATCATTCCAAAAAATCATTCCTTGTTAGCCCCAGGTGACTTTTGAAATGTAGATATCATTGAAAAAGCTCCAAATTATCTCCCTTTGGTGCAAAAATGCCATTTTTTGGCATTGAAATTGAAATATCTTTTTTAACTCATCGGTGACCTATATTTTTTATTGCTGTTTTTGAATAAGCTGTACATTAACTAAATAATTGTAAAATTTAAGCGATTTCTGTAATTTAGTTCTTTTTTTATTTCGATATTACCGCTATTTCTCCTATTAGTTTAACAGAAAAAAAGGACATTAACAAAAATGTATGCTTTTTTAGAAGGCAGATTGTGAGCGTAAATGAACGGTGACCCCATTTTTTTATTCCATTTTTCTATTAGGTATAAGATAAATAAAAGTTCATTTATAGAAAAATATAGCGAAATCCTATATTAAATAAAAAAAATGATTTAGACCCGCAAGCCCCCTTAATTCATTTATTAACAAGAATGTGTCCTCAGTACACGAATGCCCCACTCGCACTATCATTTTCCATGTTCAGTGGACCGTGAAATTGGGGTAAAAACTCTAATTTGGCATTAAAATTAGAAAGATCATATCATAGGGATTCAGATTCAGATTCAATAGTTTATTAAAGTCTCACCACATACAACATGATTAAAACAAGATACAATTATAAAATTAATTATACAGTAAACATAGTTAAAAAAATTAAATACATGTATGTGCCATTCTTAAAAGAATTATGAGAGACTATTAAAATACAAATAATACTTACCGGTATTCATTTTATAAAATACTACAAATACAGTAGTTAATGATATAAAATACTGTTTCTCCTTGTTAAAATGTTATTGCAGGTTTTGGCAACAATATTACAAATATTGGTATTTTTAAACATATATATAAATTTTTCTTCATCAGACAAGTTTAAAAACATATCATTATGACACAATATATCAATAAAAAGTGCATGTCTTAGATCTTCATACAAGGGACAATTTAAAAGTACATGTGTACAAAGTTTGAAGTCGATTGGACTTCAACTTCATCAAAAACTACCTTGACCAAAAAACTTTAACCTGGAGCGGGACAGACGGACGAACGGACGCACGGACGAACGGACGCACGGACGAACGGACGCACAGACCAGAAAACATAATGCCCCTCTACTATCGTAGGTGGGGCATAAAAAAAACACATTCTGCAAATATCTGAAAATATATCAATTGGGTTAATGATGACTGACTGTGGTCTTTATATTTTTATCTTATATAAAATTGAGAATGGAAATGGGGAATGTGTCAAAGAGACAACAATCCGACCATAGAAATAAACAACAGCAGAAGGTCACCAACAGGTCTTCAATGTAGCGAGAAATTTCCGCACCCGGAGGCGTCCTTCAGCTGGCCCCTAAACAAATATATACTAGTTCAGTGATAATGAACACCATACTAATTTCCAAATTGTACACAAGAAACTAAAATTAA
The DNA here is from genome assembly GCA_037788925.1 of Mytilus galloprovincialis. Lineage (NCBI taxonomy): Eukaryota > Metazoa > Mollusca > Bivalvia > Mytilida > Mytilidae > Mytilus > Mytilus galloprovincialis. Next base: position 71,810,551 of record CM075342.1, on the reverse strand, counting down.
AATAATACAAAACTAACAAAGGCCAGAGGCTCCTGACTTGGGACAGGCGCAAAAATGCGGCGGGGTTAAACATGTTTATGAAATCTCAACCCTCCCCCTATACCTCTAGCCTATATAGAAAAGTAAACACATAACAACACGCACCGATGGTCGAGACAAATCATCTGTTTAACCAATTTTTTATTTTCTGCAAATAGTGCAAGTTATAGCGTCCAGTAAATACATGTAAACAACGACACATACAGTGAAAGTAAATACAAATTTAGAAAAGGAATCTGTTTGAGGAATTCTTGCTCCTGAACATGTTTCCTACTTTTTTTTAGAAGTCATTGAAAGCAAAATGAAATTAGTAAATGGTTTCCTCTGATATATTGATTGCAGTTTGATCTTCTTGTTGTGAACCGAATTAAGGTGGTACCCAACACCTTCACCAAAATTGATTTAGCTCGTTTAATTATCATAAAATTTTGACAAATTATTTACTCTGATCCTTTGATAAAAATATAAAAAAAGACGAACGGACGCACGGACGAACGGACGCACAGACCAGAAAACATAATGCCCCTCTACTATCGTAGGTGGGGCATAAAAAAAACACATTCTGCAAATATCTGAAAATATATCAATTGGGTTAATGATGACTGACTGTGGTCTTTATATTTTTATCTTATATAAAATTGAGAATGGAAATGGGGAATGTGTCAAAGAGACAACAACCCGACCATAGAAAAAAACAACAGCAGAAGGTCACCAACAGGTCTTCAATGTAGCGAGAAATTTCCGCACCCGGAGGCGTCCTTCAGCTGGCCCCTAAACAAATATATACTAGTTCAGTGATAATGAACACCATACTAATTTCCAAATTGTACACAAGAAACTAAAATTAAAATAATACAAAACTAACAAAGGCCAGAGGCTCCTGACTAGGGACAGGCGCAAAAATGCGGCGGGGTTAAACATGTTTATGAAATCTCAACCCTCCCCCTATACCTCTAGCCTATATAGAAAAGTAAACACATAACAACACGCACCGATGGTCGAGACAAATCATCTGTTTAACCAATTTTTTATTTTCTGCAAATAGTGCAAGTTATAGAGTCCAGTAAATACATGTAAACAACGACACATACAGTGAAAGTAAATACAAATTTAGAAAAGGAATCTGTTTGAGGAATTCTTGCTCCTGAACATGTTTCCTACTTTTTTTTAGAAGTCATTGAAAGCAAAATGAAATTAGTAAATGGTTTCCTCTGATATATTGATTGCAGTTTGATCTTCTTGTTGTGAACCGAATTAAGGTGGTACCCAACACCTTCACCAAAATTGATTTAGCTCGTTTAATTATCATAAAATTTTGACAAATTATTTACTCTGATCCTTTGATAAAAATTTAAAAAATTAAAACCAACCAATTTATCAGAAAAAATACACTGTTATCTCCCTGTAGTGTTAGGTACCACCTTTACAAAACAATAAACGAAAAACAAGTATGATATAATTAATACACGACAAACATTAACAGTATGCTGCAAGGTAATACATGTATACTGGCTGCACCAAACCCTCCCTCTAATCAGGGAATGTGGTGTAACAGAAAACATTAGAACAAATTATAACACGAATATGTCAATAGTACATGGATGCTCCACGCAGTCACGCACACTATCATTAATTTTGTTATGTTCTGTGAACCTTGAAATTAGAAAGATTATACCATAGGGAACATGTGTACTACGTTTCAAGTTGTTTGGACTTCAACTTCATTAAAAACTACCTTGACCAAAAACTTTAACCTGAAAAGGGACAGACGGACGGACGAACGAACCACCCTATCCTATACTTATTAGCTTCTTGAAGAAGAAAATTGTTAATGCTGTTAGCCTTCTTCAAGTTATAACAAAGTATACTGTATAGACCGCACAGTACGCTACGGTACATTATTAGCTTGAATTAGAAAGAGAGCTTTCGGCTGTCTTCGGAAATGGTATCGTGTCGTTCCGAATGCCATTCTCAGCATCCCGCTACTAGTACTTATTCGAAGCGTTCGTAACCATTGTTTTCATCTCGACATTTTGATCAATAATTAACAGTTTTCGTCCTGTTAATTACATCTTTCTTACACATATTTCGTTAATCTTTATACAAGTACCAGAGAAATGGATTCAGAGGCTGCAAATAATATTGTAAGTAACTTGATATCTTAGTAGCTTTATAAAATAATGACCACGCGGTGCTTTCCAACTACAAGACTAAATAGTAGATTCAAAGCGTCTGGTCTTTTTACTTTAATACGTATTTATTAATGGAATGCACATTTATACCCCTAAGGTTTGAAGGCATATAAACAATACAATACACATTATATGTCAAAAGTTATAGGTGGATCCTGCCCCCCCCTTTTTTCGTCGGAAAAATTTGGCTAAATTGACTGCATTTTCACCTCAAAACTTACTCAGATTACAGACACACATGAGCATCTGGAAAAGTCTCAAGTAATAGCATGCCCTAGATAAATAAATTTCAAATATGTTTCATGTTTTAGAAAAACAAAATTTTAACAGGATTTGGCAGTGCCCTTTTTTCATTCCACCAGAAGGTGCCAAAACAACCTATGTTGGGTAAAAAAAGAGGTTTAAGAACTTCCCCACCGGTATTATTGAAATTAGCTGTATTGATTGATATGGTCAATAGACAATAGATACCTGACAATAATTGGTGATTTAAAGCAGGAACATATATATATTAGATATGCTGTCCCCAGTTTAAACTGTGGAGTGGACCATATCAATTGAAACTGTTTGTTTATTTTATTGGTATCTGCAGCGTAAAGAAAAAGTGCACTGCAACATCCAGTTAGGTTTTTAATTTTCTGAAACGTACAATTCATTTGAATTTTATTTATCTACGACAGGAAGGCGTCCCAGAAAATAAAAATAGCCTTGCCAGATGTCATAATTATTTGGACTAGGAAATGCCTGTATTGCTAAAATTTAGCCATAGGGTTGACATGAACCTTGATAGGGTTTTGCTTTTATTTTATATGTGTTTGCTTTTTATATACCTACCTATGTTGTACTGTTACACCACTTTCACAAGTTAGGTTGGGATCCCGCTAACATGTTAACCCCATCAAATTCTGTATGCATGTGCGTGTCCCAAGTCAGGAGCCTGTAATTCAGTTGTTGTCTTTTGTTAATATGTTCATATTTGTTTTTGTTTTTATTTATTTTTCACATAAATTAGGTGGTTATTTTTCCTCTTTTTAAGGCCTTTTTTTATCCAACTATCATAACTATGCAGTATTGGCTTTGCTCACTGTTGAAGGCCACACATTGACCTATACTGTGGATTCATTTATTTTCATGGGTACCGATTTTCGTGGATTAAGAAAAACTTGCATATTCATGGATATTAAATTTCGTGGTTATGCTGAAGTCTGCATACAAACCTTTAGAAAAATTATCATTCTTTGAATATTTAATTTTGTGGTTTGACTGTGCCCACGAACACCCCGAAAATTGGTATCCAACGAATAATAATGAATCCACAGTATTTGTTTATTCCTTTGTCATTTTGTTCTGTCTCATTGGCAATCATGCCACTCCTCTATTTTTATATCCACGGTAGTTTATCGGTTTTTAGTTAAACTCAGCTAAGGGCCAGAATTCAATGTTTTTTAACTAGAAAAAAAAGGATATTAATTCTGTAAATTCATTTATACTTTGAATTTATTTTTTTATTATGCCAGAAGAGAAGTAGAGAAATAATCTCTGATGCAACCTTAGCTATCTTGGAAGAAGCCTGGAATGATGGATTGAGGTCTACAAAGGAAAAGAAAAAGATACAGGCATTAGGAGTAAAGACCAATCTCTCAACAGAAAAAATTGAGGTAAAGTGGATTAGTTGGGTCTAGGCCAGGCATTCTGTATTAACAGTGTAACTTGTCTCATCTGACACACTTGGACCAGATTTTTTTAGGATTATGTAGGGTGTCGGAATACTCAGGTTTTTTTCTATAAGGATAAGCATACTTTTGGGACAATCAAAATGTGTCTGTTAAAGCAGACTGTTAGAATACTCAAGTGTTGGATTAGGCAAGTTACATTGTATCACCATATGGAGTAATTATATATCATTGCGTGCACTTTTTTCCTAACAACAGCAGCTACTTTTCACATTTAGAATGTAAATTTTAAAGCAAAAGGTTTATATTAAAGGTTTCAATGAAAATAAAAATAAAATGATACTTAACCATGTTAACTGTTTTGAATATTGTATTTATTTTTTATATTAAGGTGTGGATTGGGAATAGAAGGGCAAAGGATAGGAGGGGTGGAGTAGCACCAGCCTACAGCAAGAAGAAGGTGGCTGTAAGGGGACCATCTTCATATACTTTGTTTTCACAGCAGTTTAAGAGAGGTATTTATTCAAGTTATTGTAAATGACAGTTAAGTGTTTGTTTACCTTATTAGCATTGTAAAAACAAATTGAAGGTACAAGTCTAGTGGAATAGCCCTCCAAAGAAAAGGTACATGCTGAAACTAAACTTAATGTAGATATAAGAAGATGTGGTATGAATGCTGATGAGACGACTCTCCATCCAAGTCACAATTTATAAAAGTAAACCACTGTAGGTGATTATACATGTTATATGACGATTTAAACTTTTTTTTGCATTTTGACTCGTGGATAAAAGTTCATATCCTATTTGAGGATTCAAGGACATTTGCCGTATATATGACAAAAATTTTCTGAATAAAAAAATTTAAACAGTCCTTAAAGGGACACTAGCTGTCATGGCTGTCAAATTAATGTTCATGGATTATAATTAAATTCTCAAATTTGATTTATAACAAAGTAAAACATTTATCCAAACTATTACAAGTCTAAAATGATAAGTTAAAAGGGCACGGGCATGGAAATGCTTAGCTTGTTTAGTATTTTAGTCTAGACACCTAGGAATCTGGTGTACAGAAGTTGTTGTTTGTTTATGTAATTTATACATGTTTCTCGTTTCTCAATTTTGATATAGATTAGACTGTTGGTTTTCCTGCTTGAATGGTTTTACACTAGTAATTTTGGGGCCCGTTATAGCTGAAGTTCACATGAATACAGAATCAGCTAGGTTTAATTATTCACTTGCAAGTGAATAATTCATAATCAATGTTTTTTAGTTTATTTTGACAAAATTGAACCTTATTGGTTTGCTAAAGCCAATTAGTATTTCACTATAAATTGCATTTCATTAATGGTTTATCAAAAAAAAAATATTAGATTTTTTGTTATATACCTCGTAGCTAGTGCCCCCTTAAATAATCTAATTAAACTAATAAATACATTGTAATCTCTTTGAATAGAAGGGTCTTCAAAATCAGAGCACTTTCAAGATGTTGCCAAAAAGTGGAGAGAACTTTCACCAACAGAGAGAGAAAGGTTCCAAGAAGATGCTAGGGGAATTAGGGACAGTGAGCTGAAAGGGATGCCAGAAGAGGATGCTATTGCCCATCACTTCAAACAAATTAGATGTTCGGTATGATAGCATTGTTAAATAATTTCCCCCTGTAATATAAAAGTGCTTTCATTGTCTTGAAATATGGAAAATTAGTTTTTGAGAGTGGTAATTTTTCTTACAGGAAGCAGATCAATAAGTCAATTTTGTTTATTAAACTGGACAGTAACACATTACATTTATTTTACAGTTAACCCTTGAAGGTTATTGTCTCAATAAAAATGCGACCTATTGGTACATTGTGCTTGTAAGCAATAGTCTCTAGAGAACACTATGTTTTGACTATCAGTTTCTCAAGGAAACCACTATCATTATGCATTTTATGCAAAATATTAACATGAAATTTATCACTACATAACCTTACACGAAGCCTTACAATATATGTCATTTAATTTGGATAGTTAGTGATATAGATATACCTGTATGATCCTTAAGGAGAAAAAATGCAAAATATACAGATGACTGTGTTTAGAAATGACAAAGTATAACAGTATTTTCTTCTTATAATTTTCTTCAGATTAATATCTTAGAATCTATGGGTTTTGAGTCTGTGATGGTTGCCACAAGAGAGCATGAGGATCCCCACTTGTTTGGAACCAACAAAGGACTAGAGTACATTGTACAACCTCATGTAATGGAGAGTTTCCGGAAATCAGTGTTTGGTATGTTTATGAGTTTACCTTTATTGCTAAACTCCTTAACCATTTTCAACAATACAAGTTACTATATAGGGGGTTCTGATCCAGGATCCTGCTTTCTGTTTTGTCAGATTCCCGTTTCCCGCTTACACTATGTACATAAGCAATTCTCATTTTTTGTCATTTCCTGGGTCCTGCTAGACATTATTTTCCGTTTTCACGACACAATAATTTGAATCTCCTATGTCACGCTTACCAAAAATCTGCAATCCCGTGCCACGCTTAGACCCCAATGAGACCCACTACATATACAAAGCACAAAATAGCTTTAAAATCTATTTTTATACCCCACCTACAATAGCTGATAAATGTGACATTCTTTTTTAAATTTTCTGCACATATTTATAGCCTGGACAGTTTCAGTTTTAGACTCACTAAAATGTCAAGATAGGTTAGACAATACTCAGGTATTTTAAAAGTTCAGAAAAATAAACATTCAACAATATGGTATTCTTTTTATAGAAATGTCTCTGTAAAGGACTTCATGAATTTTGTACATGTTGAAATTAGCAATTCAATGAATATCTTATTTATTTGCAGGAAACACAGTGTACATGAAACAGCCAAGCAAGAAAGGAAAGGGTGACCTGCGGACTGAAGTGAGACAGATTTTAAATTCTTGCTGGGGTATGCTACCTTTTAATTTAAAATGACTGAGAATAATGTATATATAGAATAACCAGATGTTGATGATGTCGTATCAAAACAACTGTGAATGCAAAAGATATAGTTCCTTTTATTGTCTACTTTAATTTCACTAAAAATTCTACTGTCAGATGACTGTCAGTGTAACAAAAAGAATAGCTAAACAAAGAATTTTTAAAGATATCGAAAAATATTCAATCGTAACATAACATTACTGATAAAAAGGTAAAAACAAATTATAGTGAATAGGAAAGAGGACCAAAAAATATGTAGTGTACATTAGTTGAAGTTTATTTCAGAAATATGCCTAAAATTAAACTGCCTAATAATTCAGGAATCTAGTCTTTATATTCATATGATCTTGATAATGGTGTTTAGTCCAGAGATTTTATGTTTGGTTCTTCCATTGTCTGTATTTCATATGGTTTTCTATTGGTGACTGGCACACAATTCTTAAAAAATAGACATGTTTCCCTTTTAAAAATTAAAACTATTTCTGTAGGTGGTTGGAAGGAATGTGAAATGCCATCAGACACTTTTTTTTCTAGAACAGCCCTAAATGAGATTTCATCACTAGTTTTTCCATTTTTAGAAAAGGCCACTGGGGAATCAAAGCCAATACCGTATTCCTCACTGCTGAAAGGTAAGATTCCATGGAAGCTAGTGGGACTTCCAGTACCTGTGAAAGAGCCCAGCAACTATGGAATAAGTGATTTAAAGAAGATATTGGACAGGAAGGGAGATATTAGATTCGAGTGAGTTTTATTATTATAATTTATACTAAGTAAAAGCTTTATTAATATAAAAATAAAGAGATAAGGTATGATTGTCAATGAGACAACTATCCAAGTTCAAATAAAGTGCATGTAAGTATTGTAAGGAATTATACAGGCAACTATGTTTCATAGTAAACTTGTACAAAAACTATTGAAGTTAAATAAAATTCATCTATTTTAAAGCAAAAAAAGATGCTTTTTATCTTTAATTTCAGAATTCTTGTCCAAAAACATTAAAGTTTGGATATTTACTAGTGTTGTTGACAGTTAAGGACCAATATCAAATAGCAAAATTTCTAACTGGTTAACAGGCCCTTTTTTCAATACTGTCTGATGACTTATATATAAATGTGTAATGAAATCTTTTATCAATTGATGAAATGATAGTCATGCTAAGTAATTTCACAGATCAACTGCCCAATATACTATTTCCTTTGTTATTAACCATAAAAACACTCAAATATTACAGATTATTTTTTTACAAAAAACTTGTGAATATGAACCTTCTGTTAAAGCCGACTAAAAATTATAAAATTTAAATTATGTGAATGAAGTTAATGTATACTATTGTGACACTATTAAGAGTTACATGTTTAATCATCTCTTATTGAAACACTGCACAGAATTTTTTGAGACATCAGAAAATGTAAACAATCATTGGTTATAGACTTTGTCAATTTTACTGAGATCAAGGAAATAATCTTTAGTTATTACAAATGCCATTGTATAGTACTAAAGACCTTTTAACCATCAACTTAAGTACCAATTATTGTGAACCCAATTTTACCTTTCCATTTCATCTTTTGGCAGTTCTATTGTCCCATTGAACATATACAATAGTTATTGTTTTCTATGTAGTTTATTCACCAGGACCTTTAAATTTCATATCCTAGAAATCTATCACTCATTGATTAATTTACCTTGATCTGCTAAATTGATGGAAATAATATGGAAAGGTATAATTGCATGGCTTTGCAATAACTGGTGGTAAGATTTCCCAGGTCATTTGTTAGTAAAAACTGTTCAATTTGACAAAACTAAAATTTACAGGCAATTGTAATTTTTGTGGTCCTAAACCCATCTGACAGACCTAAATTTGTTATATATACCGGTGTATAATATTTCTTTCTTTCAATAAAAAATTGCTGTGAAAGAGGTAAATGAATAGAAAATAAAACAAACTATAAAGTTTTTATGAAAGTAACTATTAAAATTTTCTATCCATTTACATTAATTAATATAATGCTCAATTTTAGGAAGACACAAGCAAGCCAGAGTGAGCCAGACAGTGCAGAGGATATTGTGGACTCCATCATTTCAGATCCATCAGCACTTGAACCTGTTCATGACTTAAGTGAAGGTATGCCAACAAGTTATTTTATTACATTTATTTCAATTTACATATTGAAAAAAATATATCATTTCAGATACATTTATGCTTCTTGTAAACGGCCAATTTAGCATTTTCAATCTACTATTCCCGTTATATTTCTGTCTTTGTCATTAACTATTTCTTAAAGCATGCTTATCCAATGAATCCACTGAACTAAGAACTTTAGAGGGATAATGTTTGGCATGTCCTATACTTTTTTCAGTTATTGTTATTTTATTGAAAATTGTCCTAACACAGTGATATTGTTTGCCTTAAATTAGTGGAGAATAAAGGCTTTTTCCCCTGGAAAAGAATCCCAATTTGAAAAAAAAAGGCTTAAAATTATTCCCAAAAAGACAACTTTATTCCCAAACAGTGCGGTCTTATGTATAATCACTGACAAGAAGGGGTCTTATAATCTTATTTCAAAGCAGGGGTTGATTCTTGAAAGGGGGTCTGTGAATTGAAGTTTCCGTCAAATTTGTGGTTTACTTTAAATTTCCCAATTTGATGAGAAAGACGCATATTTTCCCAATAAAAAAAAGGGTAGAGGTAGTTTTGAAAAAAGCCAACTGTTAACAATATTGGAAAGAAATAATTACTTTTGAATGATACTTGACCGTTAGGAACCAGAAAAGGGGAGAAAATAGCCCCCCCAAAAAAAAAAAATGATAAAAAAATGATAATAAATCTATATTTAATTACAGTGTGTCATTTATTTAGATTCAAGATATATCATAATTCTAATATGCTTCCTATTGGCTAAAAACATATTGGAATTATTTTCAATATATTTAGTGTGGAGAATCACAAAGTATATAAATGCATTACTGTTTTTTAAAAGTTAAAAATATAAAATTAATCATTTAATATTATCAATTTTACTTTAACATTTTCTTGGTAAATATCTAAGTCTTTTAATGCTTTTTTCTAATTTGAGATTTATCTTTGTTGTTGTTTATTATTTAGGTGAGAACTCTGCTACAGAAGAACAAGTGGGTCCTGCAATACCATTAGGTAAAGCTATTTTGTAGGACATATTTGGGTTCTTGTCTCCCAAATTTTCCGTCAAACTAGTTGGAATCAACTGAAGTAGTCACTTGAATGTTTAAAAAGTGAACAAAATATTTCATAAATAGATGAACCTTAAAAACTTGAGGCCAAAATGGGCCCTTCTCCTTCAAATATGTTTTTAAGGTGGTACCTAACACTACAGGGAGATAACTCTGTAAAATCAGCTAAACATTTTAATTATGTTGTGTTGTTAAGGTAATATTAAGCTTCTCAATGATCAAATTAGTGTTTGTCAAACTGCTATATAACCAGTATAATTTTTCTGATAAAATGGTTGGTTCAAATTTTCTAAAAAAATTATATTTTTGTTAATGGGTCAAAGTAAATACTTTGTTAAAATTTTAAGAAAATTAAACAAGCCAAATTAATTTTAGTCAAAGTTTTGGGTACCACCTTAAAAGAAAATTATCTTAAAAAGATTTTCATTGACATTTAATGTTTAAGTAAGCAGATTGATGATTTCTCTGAAAATGGAATTTCCTTTGGAAGATGGCCCATGGCAGGTCATTACTCTGATCCAAAACACCACATGACCTCATCTTCTTCTAAAATAAAGTATTAACAATGATAAAATTTATAAAAATAAATAACACTACACTTTTGTATTATAGAATTTTATCACATTGGTTGCAATGAATTACATTTATTTCCCAGTTAAATAAAAACCGATAATTTCACATGTGAAATAAACATGGTTTATGTCATACAACAATAGGCGTTGTAAAGACGTCGATAACTGGATAAAAAAATATTTGTGAATGCATAGAAAAAAGATATAGTTCCTCACATGTTTTTATATTAATTTCTTTTAAAAAAAAACATTTGCCAATGTAATTAAAAGAATAACTCATTAAAGAATCAAAATATAAAAAAAAACTCTTGGCTGAAACAACATTGATAATTTACTCAAGCGCTAGACACATTTGTAAATTAATGTGTTGTTCGGTCACTCATCAAATAATTTTCTTTGTTTTAATTCCTTGATTGGCGATTCTATAAATATCTTATTGAAGACAACTTGAAAATGGCCCAGCTGATTTCATTAACTTGAAGCTTATTCTCCTAATGTATTGTGGTTTTTTTTCTTAAACTTTAATTTGTGATATTTTTGATGCCATTGGACTATTTTAGTAAGATTTCAACCGTATGTTATTATTTTAATTTATATATTAAACCATACTTTTGTTTCATGTAGCTATTTTTAATAAAGAATGACTATGTTAGTTGAAATGATGATGATAATGAGATGTTGACTCTTTTTAATCAATGGGTCGTCAACTTGCAATATAGCAATACTTGTATAATCTTTCCAAAATTGTGTTTGACTTCACTTATTTAACACTTTCAGAGCTAGTTGATGGTCTTAATAACTTGTTGGGGTTGAAAAAAGATGACGAATCTGCAATAATCAGCATAGGTAAGATAAAGAGTGATTGGTAAACAATGTTGTATAAATTACCAAAATGAATTTTTGTTTCAGAATTACAACTTGTAATATATGACATTATTTTTCTATACCTGTCTTGTTGTTTACATGATTCTCATTTTAATTATATGATCTGGGCTAAAACTAGTCTGCTAAGATATGAAATTAATATATTTTAAAGAGTCTGGCATCAATTTTGTGTCTGAATTGATAATTTGTTTAAAAAATAACCAATTTATTTTCAACAGGTAGATTTTAGAAAAAAGTCACTGATTAGTAATAGTTGTTGCTTTTATATTTTAGGTAAAGTTGAGAATGATATCACGAAGCGAAAGATAACTGCTACAAGTAAGCTATTATAAGTTATATACGTTCATATCTGTAGATATGGATATTTTAACACCCTGAAGTATCCAAGTACATCCTGAGGTGCAGCCAAATGGTGTACAGGGTACTGAAGGATATGAACTTAGATAATGAATTTATCCCCAATCTTAGTCTAAATTTGACAATTTTTAGAGCAATTCGACCACAAAATTTAAAGGAAAAGTAATGGTTTTTTTTCAATTTCAATATCTTTTATTGAAATTTGGAATTTCCACATTTTTTTAACGGGGTGTAGGGTAGAAACCTTCTAAAGACTGAAAGTGAAATGGGTGGAATTTGGCGTTCAAAGTTGTGTGACGGTGTGACGTCAACGTGGGTCATTTGCCTAGCTAGGTCAGTAGTCCCATTCATTGACAATGTGACAAAATAGTGATGCATTTACTTAGATGAGTGCAAATAATCAACATAATAAGATAAAATCAGTAGTTGATTAAGTATCTAATTATACAGACATCATGGATCATCTACAGAATTTAATATTTCAAAATGAAGTAGGGACCAGCTGAAGGACGCCTCCGGGTGCAGGAATTTCTCGCTACATTGAAGACCTGTTGGTGACCTTCTGCTGATTTTTTTTATTTGGTTGGGTTGTTGTCTCTTTGACACATTCCCCATTTCCATTCTCAATTTTAGCCATAGAAAATGCACATGACTTTCACCGATGTAATTGGTAGCAAAGTCTGGGGTTATGGGTTTTGTAACGATGTGAGTTACCCAATCAAAATCCTAGAAATATACTAAGCCGAAGATAATATATTATCTTTATTTGAGTATTCATTTCATTATTTATGACTCGTGTTTTCATACTTCCCTAACTTTGATTGTTGATAACCTTTGGTAGAAATAAGATGACACTAAGATTTATTTTTAAAAAGCAAAAGACTAGACAATCAGAAGGATAACAATAGATTAGTCAAAATGTCAAGTAAGGCTTTTGTTTCAATTTTTAGTGGAAGAAGACGTCAAGTCTTCTGAAGACTTAAGGGGCCGACCATTGGCTTTGAGTCTCCGTATGCCGCATTCATTTCGTGTATTACAATTTCAAAACAACTTAAGATTCCTGACACCGATTTTTACACATGATTGGGCATCTGAATCATTTAATTTGTAAATTATGATTGTAAAACAATCACTATCGTAAATATGACCCTTTTATTTATGTAAATTATTAGATTTCATCTCATCCACATGAACGTAATTTGTTTACTTGTAACAAGATGTTTTAACTGTAGATATTTGTATTACGCATGCGTGAATTTGGTATCGGTACAACTCGCCCTGTTTACAAGTTCGCCCTTGAAGTTACGAATTTGCAATCCTGCAGACAAGAAGATTTTATTTTTATATAAATAAAAAGGATATATAAAGTGTTATCTTTATTCATGAGTTTCATTTGTCATGTGAATTAGATACCCTTCGTAACATACATGTGAACCTCCCGTTTAGGAGAAAAAACTCCCGTGTATGAAATTTTTCAGACGCCATATTTGATCATTTCTTACTACTGTACGGGTGTAATTGACACCTGTGTTAAATTTTACCTGAACATCAAAGAAGATGTATAATTATATGGCTTCACTTGACAGCTTGGGTGTCAAACATACTGGTAGTCAACGATGTTTACCTCCGGCTAACTGCCGTTGTGTTATCAAAACGATGTGTATTGGGAATATTGAAATACTTTTTTGTTACTTCCCTTTGTTTTATCCTGTTTTCAGTTATTTTGCTTTTAAAAATGTAAATGGTAAAAAGACTATAAATCATTAATATTTTAATCAAATAATCATAAGAGGATGTTGATTAAATGAATTTAAATGATTTTGGACAAATAAAAAAATTAAAATTTATAAATTATTTTATTAATTTAGACCTCCTTTCAAGGATTAAATTGAAGTTTATATATTAAATTTGTTTATAACTAGTTAGAAGTCAACATACTATATGTGCAACTAGGCTAATAGTCTAGCTTCTGCTAGCTTCATGTATAAATTTTCTACCGATTTAATATATAACTAGAATTATGCAAACAGACTTAAGGAAAAGGCATGTAAGTCATGTAAGTTCATACAAATATGACACTTTTTCTAGACAATCCAGATCTTGCAAAATACATCGCTAAAAATTGTAACCTTTAATTTTGTTGTTGTGCAGTAAAAACCCATATGGGGACTTTCAAAAGTTGGCAGGTATGTAACAAGTCTTACTATTTTTATGCTCCATTTATGGGCAATATGTTTTCTAGTCTGTCCGTCCGTCCTGCTTCTGGTTATAAAGTTTATGGTCGAGGTAGTTTTTGATGAAGTTGAAATCCAATCAACTTGAAACTTAGTACACATGTGTTCCTCTTGATGATATGATCTTCTTAATTACTGCCAAATTAAAGATTTTACCTAATTTTCATAGTCAACTGAACATAGAAAATGATTGTACGGATGGGAAATCCATGTACTTATGACCTTTTCTTGTTTGAAGAAAAAAAAATACATTTTAACGATAATGGAACAAAGCAGCCTGGGTAAGTGGGGCTGCTTTTATGGTAATTCAAGTTACCTTTTATTCACCTTCTTCCACTTCAGAGCTATCAGCTCTTTGATTTAAATGAATGTTGTGATATAATTGTGTGTTATGAACTTTATTTACAGATGACAATAAAGGGAAGGTAGTCGTTCCTCCAAAGAAAAAAAAGTCCAGTATAGGAAAGAAAGGTAGTCAACTTATTTCCTAAGCTCCATTTTGGACTGTTATATTTTCTTGTTTCAGTTTAAATATGATTTTGTCTGAATACATAAGGGTACATGTAGAATAATAGACTTTTTTCAAATTTCAAGATATTTCATAGGATTAGTTTTACAACAGTATATGTAAACAAAAATATGTTCAAAAATTACTTTGTGGAAAACAAAGATTTGACAACATAAGACAACATCATATACCTGGTTCATGGATAGTTTTTCCTTTTTCTCCAAGTCTTTGCTCATTAATCAAACACAACTTGAATATTGTGTACAAATTGTTTCAAATTGCTAATAAGTCAACATTTGGTATTCCTGTGTTCCAGACAGTTGGGTTTTTTTTATTCCCTGTGGTTGACAGTACAATCCAGCATTTTTTGTGTTTTTTTTATTTTATAGATTTTTAATTGGTAGAATTAACAAAAATTCATAACCACTTATGATTTATCTTATGGTGGGATGGTAAGGGACAATATTTTTTGTAAGCTGCATTTATTTTTATGTATTTTTTCCCCTACCTTTTGAATATTTATAAATACAATGAAACCCCATATTCTTATATTTCTTTCAGATTCAACAAAATATGACATTGACTATCTTGTTGAGGATAGAGATGGGAAATTGGGCCAAGAGTTCCTTGTGCATTGGAAAGGCTATTCACCTGATCAAAGAACATGGGAACCTGTTGTATCCCTACCCACAACTGCCTTGAGTTTCTATTGGCAGAAGAAATACAGCAAAAAGGAATAAAAATATGTATAAGTAAAAAAAAGATGTGGTATGATTGCCAATGAGACAACTCTCTACAAGAGACCAAAAATGAGACAGAACTAACAACTATAGGTAACCGTTAGATCTTCAACAATGAGCAAAGCCAATACTGCATAGTCAGCTATAAAAGGCCCTGAAATGACCATATAAAACAATTCAGTCGAGAAAACTAACAGCCTTATAAAAAATGAATGTAAAACAAATATTTATCACATAAACAAATGACAACCACTGAATTACAGGCTCCTGGCTTGGGACAGGCCAATACTTACATTAGGTGGCAGGGTTTAACATGTTAGTGGGACCCCAACCCTCCCCTTTACCTGAGACAGTGGTATGTTACAGTACAACATATGAACGAACCATAAAAATAAGTTGCAAAAGGCTTCACTCATCAGATGGACAAAAATACAAGTGGATTATAAAAAAAGAAAATGTGATATAATTGCCAATAAGACAACTCTTCACAAGAGACCAAATTACACAGAAATTAACAACTGTTGGTCACTGTCAAACCTTCAACAATAAGCAAAACCAATACTGTGCAGTCAGTTATAAAAGGCTAAATAATGACTTGAATAGTACAGATAGCCATAAATAATAGATAAACTTGCAAAATTTGTTTACATTGCATAATGTTTGTTATTGAAAATGTAGAAAGCACAGTTAAAAAAAGATTTCACAAAATGATTAAAGTATATAAATCAGCTTTATGCATTACAATGTACAGACTATAAAATGTAATCGGTTATTCAGGTTGGGTTTGCTGAGGATTGTTCTTAAATTATGTAAATACGGATAAATTTTGAAATCTATGGAGCTACATTAGATGTATTTAAGCAGCTTTTTTTTTTTTTGGTATGTTTGAGGAACCACTATGCAATATTTTCTAAATTTGGTTCCTTGTAGACATATTTTGAATGTTCCTCCCTCCCTACCATATACATTTTAAATGGAATAG
The DNA here is from genome assembly GCA_037788925.1 of Mytilus galloprovincialis. NCBI lineage: Eukaryota > Metazoa > Mollusca > Bivalvia > Mytilida > Mytilidae > Mytilus > Mytilus galloprovincialis. The sequence goes on along the minus strand of CM075342.1, from coordinate 71,794,200 downwards.
CCCTTTAATAGCGTTCTATTAAAATGTCAATTTTAATATATTTCAACATGAAGCTTGTTTAATCTTTCACCTATTCCAACTTTCTCCTATTTGGATTATTTTTTCTGGTGTTTTTTTTTTTTAATGTTTTTCAGATATATGCTAAGTTGGTGATCCAGAAGACTGTAAACAGACCAAGCCAGAGATAATGGTTTTCTGACTGAATGGAGTATCAATTATTACAGAGATATTGCAGTGGTTGTGTCCTGTTTAAATTTAAATTGTTATTATGATAACAAGTTTTCTTTCATGCTTTTGAGGATGGAACATTTTATTCAGTATTGTGCTACTGTATTTGAATAATGGATACTTATTAGAAACAGACATCTGCTAGTAATGGTGGACATTAACTTATTTAGAAATGAGAGAACTATAATTTATAGAATTACATATATATATGTATGCCTTTTTAAAGAAGGATATCTTGTTAATGCATTTAGATATCTTTAATTGTGTGTTTGTAATATTTTAAATAAACAGTTGTCGCAGTTCTCATACAGAGGGGATCTGGCAAGATGATGGGGGTCATTACACTTTTCTTCTTTAGTCCATATGCTACAATATTTTACTAGGGTATCTTGTGGAAGATTTGTTTTTATATAAATGGTTCTCTCTAATTTACGACAGCATCCGTTTCATTACTGGTACCAGTTTTGACTTATTTTATCCATCCAATACACAGGCACTAGTCTCATAAAAAAATCCTATATACCTTTATATAACAAAAGGTACTTAACTTGCGATAACAGAATTTTGTTACTGCCTAACATTTTCATGCCCCCACCTGCGATAGAGGGGCATTAAGTTTTCTGGTCCCTCTGTCCTTCCGTTCATTCAGGTTAAAGTTTTTTGGTGAAGGTAGTTTTTGATGAAGTTGAAGTCCAATCAACTTCAAACTTAGTACACATGTTCCCTATGATATGATCTTTTTAATTTAATTGCCAAATTAGACTTTTGACCCCAATTTCACGGTCCACTGAACATAGAAAGTAATAGTGCAAGTTTTAGGTGAAAGTTTTTGTTTTGGTCAAGGTAGTTTTTGATTTAGTTGAAGGTTATGTCAGAACTTTCTAATTTGAATGCCAAATTATATTTTTTATCCCAATTTCACGGTCCACTAAACATAGATAATGGGAGTGGGGCATCCATGTACTAAGGACACTCTTGTTTTAAATCAGGAGTTAAGTACCTTGTGTTATATAAAGGTATATGGGAAACTTTTTTTCAACAAGTGCCTGTGATCTTATACCTTGGAAGCTTTATTCAAGATATGGCCTAGAGTCAGTGTTGTTACTTCTGAGGAACTTTAGTTACTTCTGTTATTGGAAGAAAACCTTCTTGCTAATAATAAAAATGGGGGCAGTTAGTATCGTCTTGCCAGACCTCATTTACTGTTTATATCCTACGGCACATTTTATTTCTCTTAGTATTTCTTCAGTTATTCAAATATTTGATAAGAAATAAAACGATGTTGAATGCTTATCTATTGAGACAACTCTACTGTGAAAACATGTTGGTATAGCAATGGTACAACCTTAAACAATAGGTAAATCATACCATATGCTGCTGATTTTATTCCACATAATATTTCTTGAATTAATGGAATCATGAGGTTCAATTTTATATATGTTTATTTTTTCGTTTCTCCTGTGAATATGAATTTCTATTTTAGAAAATATTACAACATGTTTATTATTTATATATTAAAATTAAATAATTTCAGTTGATAGCAAGCAATGTCTCATTCTTACTTGATATGAAAACTTTAAATGAAAAATTAGAACAAATTGCAAAGTTTTAAACTCAATTGGTAAATATTTGACCTGTATTATCCTGAAATTACAAAAATGTTGGTCAAACAGCTACTTTATTCTAGAAAAAATAATTTAATAGTATCGAACAGTGTTATGACTTACTATCATGCATCAGATAAAAACAGTATATAAATAAATTAGATGGTGGTACCAAACACCTAGACTATAATTAATTGGGCTCCTTTGCTTTTCATTTAATTTCGACAAAATATTTCTTCTTATTATTTCAGTTTCTAGTGATCCTTCAATTATTGAAGATTATTCACTTGGTGTCAAAAATAAAATTTCATAATTTAGATTGTAGCTAGAAAATAAAAAGAAACAAAATCAAAATAATATATTTACATTTGAAAAATTACATTTAGATAAAACTATATACATTTGATAACATAATAGTAAGGGATAGAAAATGAAGAGCAGACTCTGTGATCATTATCTTAATCCCTGAACTGTACTGCATGATACTACATTGTATTTGTTGTGGCAGGTAATTTCAATTGACAACTACACTCAGATAAAATGAATATTTGTAACTGTCTCTAGAAGTTTATATTTGGCCCAGATGAGCGTAGACTGCTATGTCTAGTTTTGTTGAATATTTATAACAGTCTTTAAAAGTTTGTATTTTGCCTATCTTATAAAAAGGAGATGTTGTATGACTATATGAGACGAACTATCTGCCAAAGTGAAGTGGATGTAAGCAACTAGGCAACCAAAAGCCCTCAATAAAAAAAAACATAATGTATATACAATTATAAAAAGCTGAGTCATGAAAATGTGAAACTATAAATTAACATTTTAGTTTATAACAAAACGCTAATATTAGAGAAACGATCCAAGGACAACCTCTGAACTTCAGGCTCCTAACTTTGGACAGGCAACCATAGAATGTAGCAGTGTTTTACAGCGCAGATAATGAGTAATAGAGATGGCCATTTTGTACATATACCAAGGGGAAACTACGTGCAAAGCATTTTATTAATAGTTGAATTGCATTTGGTAGAAAAAGAGTATTTGGTGAAAATAAACTTAAGATTTTAGTAGAAATTATTGCTTACGATATTCTGATCTCTTGCTGCTTCTCTTCTCTTTTGTTTTTTGTTTTAGTCGCTGTCCTTCTATAAACTTTGAGACATTTTCGAAATTGCAAGAATTTTTACCCAAGGAGTAGATTACATAATTTTGTACTTTGATATGTGGCCTTTTTAACTTCTCTTGAAAGTAGGTTCAAACATTCATAGAACTTCGAAAATAAGATATTCTTCAAAAACCAAGTTTTCCTTTCCCTGTAAAATATATTTGGATTGCCAGTAAAATAAGAAAATCCTTAAAATGTGAGATGTTTTATGAGATCAAAATAAGTCTCTGCATAAGTAAAAGGTCCAAAATTAAGCTGGTTTGTTACTATTATAAACTCGTTTTGTTTATATAGATTAGACCGTTGGTTTTCCCGTTTGAATGGTTTTACACTAGTAATTTTGGGGCCCTTTATAGCTTGTTGTTCGGTGTGAGCCAAGGCTCCGTGTTGAAGGCCGTACTTTAAACTATAATGGTTTACTTTTTAAATTGTTATTTGGATGGAGTGTTGTCTCATTGGCACTCACACCACATCTTCCTATATCTAGATGTGTCAGAGCGACACAAATGGCCCCGTCCCAAAAAGTTGAAAAATCTGCAATTTCAATATAAACACATGTGGACACAAACATGAGGGTAGTCTCACATATCAAAAATCAGCTCAAAATCTGGAGGGGAATTGAGAAAAAAATCTGTATAACTGTGAAAGTCCAGAGCCCGTAAGTTCAGCGAAAATAAGCGGAGGGGAACGAAACTTAAGCCTGACCTATAACTCATCATGGTCAACTCAAATACCAAAAATCAGCCCAATATCTGAAAGCGTTAGAAAAAAGTCCGTATAACTGCGATTTTCAACAATTTCTCAAAGTTCAAAGCCCGTAATTTCGGCAAAAGATAGTGGAGGAGAACGAAACCTAAACTTGGCTTCTACATTGGCTAGAGGTATAGGGGGAGGGTTGAGATCTCATAAACATGTTTAACTCCGCCGCAATTTTGCGCCTGTCCCAAGTCAGGAGCCTCTGGCCTTTGTTTGTCTTGTATGATTTTAAATTTTAGTTTCTTGTGTATAATTCGGAGTTTAGTATGACGTCCATTATCACTATACTATTATGCATATTTTTAGGGGCCAGCTGAAGGACACCTATGGGTGCGGGGATTCTCGCTACATTGAAGACCCATTGGGTGCCTTCGGCTGTTGTTTGCTTTATGGTCGGATTGTTGTCGCTTTGACATATTCACCATTTCCTTTCTCAATATTATTGATCTGCAACTCATCATAGTTACAAATGTAACTCGCATACCAAAAATCAGCCCAATTTCGGAAGGCGTTTAGAAAAAAACTTCGTATAATGGTGTGTTGCGGAATTGGAAAGACGGAATTTCGGACAAGGGTAAAACTATATGGCACCGACAACTTCGTTGCAGGGCCATAAAAAGCTTATGCTTACATTCTTTTACTTACAACTATCCAACATAGCTTTTATCAGACTTGCGCAAGAATGTACACACTATTGCATATTTTTAATTAAAAAACCCAGTTTAACAGCAAACAAAAACTAAGTAACATCTTTTTTGGTGAAAAGTCAGCGTCTAAGGTTCACGTATTGCTTTTCTGTTTTTAAAGAAAGCAACTTGTTTCGTCCTTGTGCAAAAGATGATTAAATTAACAAACATTTGAATTTCCCTTGATATGGTTCCCTCGGGTACACAGTTTAAATCACATATCATTGTCATGTATCTATTGTCCATCTATTGTCCAATGTTAGCTCACTTCTAGTATAACCTGTGAGGATAATATATTGCATTTGCCCGAGTCATCAAAAGTTGCATTCTTTATATAATTTGTAATGTTATAGTCTCTTGTAATTCTGTACAGGATGGCTCTCTTTTTATATTTTTATATTTTTACATTTAATGTAATGATGTATTATATATTATTGAGAGATGACTTAAATAAAATACTTTCAAAAAGACTAGATATTCTCGACAGCCTTCCAGTTCACACCAAGCTTGAAACATGTAAATTACAAAATCCTCATCACAGAAGCCAAAAACTTCATTAACTTATAGTTACAAGAAAATTCAGGATAATATATTGCATTTGTCATCAAAAGTTGTATACGTTATATATAATTAGTTTTACAGTAGCGGGGAAAGTGGTTTTCATCAAAAGTTTTACAAGTTATAGATATGTTATTTCGTCTCGAGGTTTTTATTGATAAAATTAAAAATGGAAATGGGTACTGGGTCAACGAGACAACCCGACCATAGAGCATAACACATCCGAAGGCCACCAATGGGTCTCAAATGTAGCACCTGGAGGCGTCCTTTAGTTGGTCCCATAACAAATATGTGTATACTAGTGAGAATGGACGTCAGATTTCAACTTCGAATTATACGCGGGGTTAAACATGTTGTTTTTTGAGATCTCAACCTCCCCCTACACACCTCTAGCCAATGTAAAAAAAACAAACGCACAATAATACGAATGTAGTAAAAATCAGTTTAATATTTACGAATGATGTCCTTGTACCGATGATAAAATTTTGTAAATGTTTCGACTAGTTGGTATTTTTAAAATACTGGTGAAATAATCATTTCAATGATATTCCGTTGGAATACATTTACTTGGTATGCACTTTGTGTTAGTTATGTACATGCAGTATATGAAATTCTAAATCGTTTTTGTGCTAATAGCTTGCTCCAGACAATTTTAAAGCATTATACATACGTTTTAAATAACAATATGCATATGTACATGCTGTCTAGTTTTGAAATGTTTTTTTTAATCCGCTATCGAAGATTCTTTTCAATGCTAGTGAAAAGCCCAAATATATTGTTCTGAGTGATTCAATAATATTAAAGGTAGATTTTTGTTATTTTGTACACACATTGATTCATATATGTACCTGCAGTGTATAAAAGTTTCATGGCGCTTGTGCACATATTTAGTTTGCGCCAGACAAGTGTTTTAAAAAAAAAGTTGTTTCAATATCATTTACCACTTCTGTGCTCGAAAATCGCATTAATGCACAAAATACATGTATATTACAGAATAGAAAATTGAGCCATCAAAATTGGTTAAAAGTCTTACATTGGCGACCTTATAAATCAAAGTCCAAGTAGTCTAAGTTGACTGTTGTATGCTTTCACCTCTACAAAATGTAACTTTTCTCACCTACCAAACGGTCCTCCGACTAGCATAAAGTCATTTTCAATGATAATGCTGAATTATTCTACATGCGCATATTGTACTTGCGACAGAACTTTTCAAAATATGACGCGCGTTTGTTCGTTGGATCATCTACATCTTCTACACTCGAAAATCTAAGAACTGGACTATTTCGTTTTATTAAATCATTGCAAGAACATGAAAGCAGAAATGTACACATGTATTGTGTTTTCTACAATACAGTGTGGACTATTCAACCGGTAGTGCTGTACCACACAAGTAGTTCCTGTGAAATCAAAGTACTAGTAGGCTAACTGTGGAAGGTCTAAACATATTTAGATGCTAAACGCGTTTCAAAACGTACACAGAAAAAGTGTTTAGATAAGTGTTTAGGATCTAAACACTGTTTTTACAGTGTACAGAGCGTTCGTGTGCATAATGCGACCGCGCGATATATTTCATTGAAGCGTTTAAGTACGTTTTTTAAAATGATCATTCACAGCTTTAGTCAAGAAAATCATAGAACTTGACTTGTAGAGGTACTTGAACCATAAACATTTGCGACATTGTTCGAACATCAAGTCGACTGTACAATAATGCCCATTCCAATGACATTCTTGTGGTTTTACCGGGGTTGAGTTCAATATCGTAGCAGCTACGTAGCTGCTATCAATATTTATGTAGCAGCTAGTCTATATCTACACGTTCAAGTCAAAATCTACATAGCACTACGTAGCAGCTACGATATTGAACGCGGCCCTGGTACCCAGCTGTTTGATGTATGAGTAAAATAAAATATTGTCCATCGCTCACTGTTTCATTCTAAAATAATACTAGTAATTGTCCTTGTCCATTAATTTTTGTCATCTCCTTGTGGACAATATTGCACCGAGTTGTGATCACTGAAAACACTATTTTTTGCCCGAATGACTATTCTCTTGGAGGACAATATGTTCACTATGGTCCAAAAAAGAATTTCTCAATAGATAGATAGTTTATTCTCATAAAACCATGCAAGTATTTCAAAATCTATTTCTTCAAACACTGGCTTCAGTGCCTCTGCAAGTGATGACTTAAGTTATTGACACCTCTTATGGGAGTGAATTCATCACATTGAATATAACAATCTTACTTGTTTGACTTACGCAGTGACATTGAAAATTATGAAAAATTGGATCATCTTGCAAAAGGCTATCAATTTGTGCCTTTTTGTAACATCATTTGTTTTCTTGTCGGATCCTAAAGAAAAATGAATTGACCCATCTGCCTTCTGGTAACTTTTAACCGATTTTCAAACATTTCCTGGTCACGTGTAGAACTTCATGACTGCCATTTTCGAAAGTGTATTGATGAACAAAAATAGTTTTGTTTCCAACGTGTATTCATTAATTAATTTGTGACTGTTATCATCAACCAAATAAAACACTTTACTGCTATCATTATCCAATATGATATATGCTGATAACCTACTTTCATGAGACACAATTAAATGACAATTCGTCTATGAAATGTTGTCTTTATACACACAAAATATAGCCTCCTTGTAACAGGACAAAGTTGATCTTATTCATAAGCTAAATATTGTCTTTATACATAGAAAATTCCACAATGAAATTTTGTCCTTCTCTGGACAAATGACTAGTAAAAATATTTCATGATACCTAGTCAATATTATGAAATATTGTCTTGATGGACAGTATTTGGCTTTATAATTGTACTTGCAGATTAAGATATTTGAATGCACTCAGACAAGCATCAAAATCTGTTTACATGAAAGTCCTGTAGAGGTATATTGAAGGAAAAGTTCATTGTCATGTTACTTTGTACATCAACTTAATATATTTACTAAGTTCTGAACTTGTGGCCATGTAGGATGGCTTATCAGCATGAAGCAACAATTTATAGTTGGGAGTCAACCGAGTGTAAAGTCCCTTCTTACACGCCTTATAGAAATAATTTTCCAAACAGTTTCTGCCATGAATTTTTGTATCAGCGTCACTGATGAGTACAAGTCTTTTGTAGTCTGAAGACAAAATGCAAAATTTTTAATCCTGTACTTTATCATCCCGCAAATGTGCAGTGCCTTGATCATTTTTGCTAATGTGCATTGTCTATATGCCATTTTGTTCTTCCTTGTTTATTTTGAACATTTTTACCAATTATGTCTGATTTACACATTCTTGTCAATATAATGTAATTCTAAGGTACTGTCATTAAAGTAAGAGGTTAGACCAACTATAAAACCAGGTTTTATAATGTATCTCTCGTTGTACGCAAGGAAAAGGAATGCCTGTAATCAGTTAGGAATTTGACAGTTGTTTTCCATTAATTTGATGTGTTTTATCTTTTGATATTACAACCATTTGTAACTTTTAGTTGTTGAACTTGCAATATGATAGTTTCTAGGTGAATTTCAGACTTCCAGTAACTCAATTATGTACTACTCTTTTTTTCACTCACCTGACAGTTTTATACAACAAATCAAATCAAATCAAATATATTTTATTGTCAATTAAAGACGCCCATAACAGGCAGAATAATCACAAGTTAAATTTGGTACAATGATTACAATTATTTGAATACAATTAAATCAATGATTACAATGAAAAGACAAGAAACACATACTAATGTGTATTTATAAAATGTATCATGTTTCACAGGGCCTGTTAAGGGTACAAGATTTTATAACAATTTATATATATTTGATAAATAATACAGCAATAAACATCACAGTGTACAAATGTAGAAGAATCAATTAAGAACTATCAACCAGGGACTTTCTATACTGACAGGACTCATCTCTATTGATTTTAATTAATAATAAAGCCACCAGTGTAAAGATACCACCAAATCATAAAATAAGTTTCAAATCTCTGATATATGAAGCTAAAAGTTATTTCAGTATTTCACTCAATTGAAATTATACTGGGGATTCATTTATTTTCCTGGGTACCAATTATTGTGGATTGAGGAAAACTTGCATTTTCGTGGAGATTTGACAAATTCTGTATATATTCCTATAGAAAATTCTTAATTCGTTGAACAATTTAATTTGTGGTGCCCCTCTACCCACGAAATCAACGAAAATTGGTATCCAACGAATAATATTGAATCCACAGTATATAACTATTTTTTTGTTAAAACATAATCTGAATACAAGCCAATCATTATGACTAAAAAAATAAGAACTATCTTTAAAGGGGCATTAGCTACGAGATATATGAGAAATCTTAAGTATGATTTGTTTTTGTTCAATCAATAATGAAACTGAAAAAATAATTCGTTTTAAGAGTACCATACATTTACAGGAGAGGTAATGACGTTGCTAACATAAATTGTTATTTTCGCTACGTTAAACTATGACTTGTAGGGAAAAGATTCAATTTTTGACAGATTTTTATCATTCAAACTTATTTAACTTGAAAACAAGTTCATGCTCTGTTTTAAAATGCCTATTTTTATGAAAATGTAAATAGTGCTATTTTTATAAATTTAATAAATATATAGCAAAAAAATTAAGTTTTTTTTCTATATTGATGAACATAGATTATTTTGAGTTATTTCTGAATAAAATAAACTGTTATCAGAGATATGTCTCGCCTTTTTGTAATTTTGATTATGAAAATGTTGAAATCAAAAAAGCAATACCTTAACATCTTACACAAGTTATGCAAATATTCAAAGTCAATGAACCATGACTGAGTTATATGGTTAAACAATCTCCATGTAAATCAGATGTGTCAATGCTAATACAACTGCATACCACATACCATTGACTTTTTATAATCAAAGCGCTGTAAGCGCTGAGGGCAGTTAACCAAAAACCAAGGCAACCGTAATTATGAAAACTGTGGCAATGTTGCCTCAACATTAAACATTCATATATAGTACATTCATGTTTATCTAATGATATATTTATTAAGGCAAATAATTTATATGTTATCAAGGTTTCAAAAGCAATGCATATATCAATGTATATTTTTTATGGTGTGTCTGCAGTGGTACACGTTCCCAATGATTGCAGTTGTTATACTTGGTAGTTAACCTTGGTTTTATTTGACTGCTAGAAGTTCAATTTGACTTAGTATGAACATGTAATAGTATGAATGGACTGGTTTCCCTGGAAAGAAAACTGAGTTTGTGTTCTATAGTACAAAAGTTATGAGACACGAATCAGACAAATGTTCACTACAACAGGGATCAAAGATGAGGTCTGACTGACTTGCCCATAGTAAATGTAAATGATTTGTTATTTTGTCCCATACATATGAATATATATAATTTAGGGGTGGGGATCTCAACGGTTTTCAAGTTCTCAAACAGGTAGGGGTAGGCAGAGGATTTAGGGGGCAGGGGGCCTGCCCCCCCCCCCCTTAAGGAAAAAATTTGGTTGCTTATATAGGGAATCACTGAAGCGTGACTGGAGCGGGCCCCTCTTGGGTCAGTCAGTGGGCCCTACTTATGAAAATTTCTGGATCCGCCACTGGGGGTAGGGTGACCCTAGGGACTTCCCCTTCATTTCATTTTATTTGTTATATTGTCCCATACATGAATATATATGGTTTAGGGGTGGGGATCTCATTGGTTTCCAAGTTCTCAAACAGGAAGGGTAGGGTGACCCAAGGGACTCCCCCTATATTTCATTTAATTAGTTATATTGATCCATACATGAAAATACATTGTTTTGGCGTGGGGATCTTGACCATTTCCAAGTTCTCAAACAGGAGGGTTGGGATGACCACAGGGACTTCCCTTATATTTCATTTGATTTGTCATATTGTCCCATACATGAGTATATATGGTTTAGAAGTAAGGATCTTGACCATTTCCAAGTTCTCAAACAGGAGGATGAACAGTGACCTCAGGGACTCCCCTATCTTTCATCTGATTTGTTATATTGTCCCATACATTAATATATATGGTTTAGGGATGGGGATCTCGACCATTTTTAAATTCTAAAACAGGAGGGGTGGGGTGACCCCTAGCAACTCTTCCTATATTTCATTTAATTTTTCATATTGTCACAAACATGAATATATATGGTTAAGGGGTGTGGATCTCGACCGTTTCCAAGTTCTCAAACAGGAGGGGGTGGGGTAACTCCAGGGACTCCCCCATATTTCATTTTTTATTTATTATATTGTCCTATACTTGAATATATGCAGGGGCGGATTCAGACGGGGGAGGGTTGCGGGCTTGCACCTCCCTTAAATTTGCAAAGCATGGGTTGTTCTCAGCTTAATAAAGAACATTCCGATAATTTTACCTCAATTTTTTTTTAGCCTCGCTCTGTTCGGCGAAAATTTAAGTTTGCGCCCCTCCTAACCTAAAATCCTGGATCTGCCCCTCATATGGTTTAGGGTTGGGGAGCTCGACCGTTTCCAAGTTATCAAACAGGAGGGGGTAGAGTGGCCCAAAGAATGCCACCTATATATCACATGATTTACTTACATTAAGTTATATATAATATAGTTGCATTATTTGTGAAAATAAAGAATGAAACTTTCAGCTACTTTAATTGACCCTTCAAAATTGAGAAAAAAACAAATAACCCCTCGAAATTGCAGTAATATGTTTACACTTTAAAAGCATCTCACATGCATTATCATCATTTATCATTTATAAAGAAAAATTAGACTGTGACCATGAACATGTATATTGTTAGATATACTGTTCCCAGCTGTCACGTTGTATTGGATTTTTAAATTAAAATTTATCAAAAAGTAATTTTTAGTTTCTGAATAAAATATTTTTCTGCTTTTTCTTTCTTTTACATATATCTTTTGGTTTACAATACTAGTGTTTATATTCATTTACCATGCATAGATGTATTTTTTCACCTGCTTGGATTTATTTTGTAAATGATCGTCAAACCCGGAATTACCCTTATCCGCTTCCGGAATCGGATCCGATTTTGTAATATTTTGTCTTCACGGCCGCCATTGTTATGTGTTTACAATGTTGTTTTTGTCAATCAGATACGATTTTACTCGAATTTATACAATATTTGTCGGCGATTTTCTGTATAAAGCTAGCGGTTGAACAAAATGAACATCGCCGTCATGAATAATAATGATAAAAATAAGATTTTGCTCGTTTAATTGGAGACTTTGGTGAACATGGTGCAAAGTAATTTCTTATTTTCTTTCAAATGTAAAGCGACTACGCCGAGCGTAGCCAGAAACCAACTATCCTAGTCGAAATTCCGCTTGCAAAAGTGGAAGGTCGCGGACCTCGGACCACCGGCACCGCTAATTTGCACACCTGCCTCCAAATTGAAAACCTACGAAAATTTCTTTTTCTAATTTGAAATTGCCGCCAACAGCATGAACAGTTGAACTTATTATATAATAGACTACTGACGTAGTTGTACTACGTATTGATGACAAACAATATTCCTACGACTTTTGTCATTTGGGAAATCTAAACTGCTTGTCTTAAGAGATTTTCGGCGATTAAATATTTCATACAATTGTTCTTTGACATCTTAGCTAAAAGCACAAGTCATAATGAACTACACAAGGATTCTTAATAAGCACTACTTCCTATGTGTAACTTTAAAACTTTTGGATAAATCGACGATCATTTAAGGTTTTTCTGGTAATTTTTTTTGTAATCCAGAATAAAAAGTATTAAAAAAGTGTTCAATTAGTTATATATAACATAGTAACAAGCTAGATAATAACAATGGCAAGTATTTCAGGATTTATTGGGTAGAACACAAATCTAGGGTGCTCGCATAATGCAGCTTAACTGCATAAAAATCACAAAGTAATACATGTAAAGTAAGCAAACCATTCAAAGTCAATAGACCATGCCTGAGGGGGCGGAGCCAAAAAAATCTCCATGGCAATGAGATGTGGCAATGGTAATACATCTGCATACCAATTATCATTGACGTACCACAAGTGGATCTCCATAAACTGACCTAATCACAAACTAATACATGTAAAGTAAGCAAACCATTCAAAGTCAATCGACCATGACTGAGGGGGCGGAGCCAAATAATCTCCATGACAATGAGATGTGGCAATGGTAATACATCTGCATACCAATTATCATTGACATACCACTAGTGGTTCCCCATAAAGTGGTTCCCCATAAAGCTAATCACAAACTAATAAATTGTTGATGCCGTCGCTGACGTCAGAAACAGCATACCTATGTCTCGCTTTGTGACTCTGTCAAGGCGAGACAAAAATGTGTAAATTTTGAGGATACTTGTAAAATACAGAAATTACAAATTATTTAACAAAAACAATTTGTGTATCTTTTAAAACAAAGTTGTTATGTCTTTCTTTTAAAAGCAAAAATACGGCCACAAATCTGATTTTTGAGCAGATAAACAAAATTTCAACCTCATTTTACTCAAAAAGTAGCCCATAACATTGTATTTTTCATTACATATTTGATTTAATCAGGTAAAAAATAGTCCATATGGATTTTTTTATTATCAAAATGTAAATACATGATCATACAGGATCAAACCTGTATAAAATGGTTCAATTTTGACAAATTAAGCTAAATAACATTGATTATGAATTATTCACTTGCAATTTCGACCTCATTAAATCTATTCATGAGAACTTCAATTTAACCCCTAAACTAGTAATAGACAACACATGCATTGTACGTGTACTGGTTATAAAAAGGAAAAGAATGTCAACATTGAAAGTGAAACAAAGGTGAATCAATTGATGAGTGATTTGACCTACCATTTTTTTCTTAAACAGGTAAAAATGATCAGAAAAATATATTTTTAATATATATAATAAAATTAAACAGACCTTTAAAAATCTAAGAAAAAGAGTTGGCTTAATATATTTGTATCTATATTTATGTTAACATCGCTTATATGGTCATCTAAGGTCAACTTGATAGTTTATTAGATGTAGTCTTGACTAAGATATTCACAAAATTAAACTACATATTATTGACCCTATGCTCTGTAAAGTGTTGACTTAAGATTTTTGATAGTTTTGATAAATGAAGTACATTGTTATAAAAAAAATATGAGAATTTGAGTTAAATCAGTGACCATGAATTTGACAAACTCTTTAAAGTTTTTTCCAATAAATTCTTAAAAGGCTTATTCTCAATTTCAAAGTTAGACATCTTTAACAAATACTGTAGTTTATATATTTCTTTATTTAAACAATAATTTACAGACAAATAACTAATTCCTTTTTTCTCGAGTTTATCGTTCGATACTTCAGTTTATACCAAAATGTTAAATAACTTTCTCATATTGAACATTAGGTATCAGCTATGTTGAATCAATTAGCAAAAAATCTGTTGAAAATTATGAGTTTATAAAGCAAATTTTTAATTATATATCATAAACCAAAAAAAAGGATTTAAAATGTACTTTTTAAGCTAATTCGGTCTCACAGTCACTCTCATCTTCACTGTCACTTTCTATATCACTGTCACTATCTCCATCTACTAATAAATCTTCAACAGATGCCAGGTAAGCCAACATTTCAGACATTTTTTTGTGGTCATCTGACATTACATTTTCTGTTAAAATTAAAGGTAGAGGAGTAAATGTATCCCCAATATATTCTTGGAAAAGATTACTCAAATGAGTAATTAACATTTCCAAGTACATTCCTTCTCGTATAAGATGTGAGAAACTCCCAGAAGTATCAAGCTCTCCCAACCTTCTCCTTAATTTCACAAGTTGATCCTGGTACCAATTCAAAGTCGAGGACATTTCTTGTTTTAGGAGTTCTTTCTCTTCCTGACATCTGGTGACAAGGCATTTCAACTGGACAATTTCCTGTTTCAATACTGATGGTATTCTGGAGCTTCCTTCATTCTGTCCTAGGCAATTGAAAATCTCGCTCTCAACAGTATTTACATCATCAGAGCAAATAATCAGAGGCATGTTAAAACAGGGCTCTCCTATTTTGTTGTATCCATTAATTGACTTCTTCTCTTTTTTAATGACACACTTAAGCTGTTTCGAAAGTCGATGGTAAATTGATTGCCCCTCTAAATAAAAAAAAAATAATTTAGTTAACAAGGATTAGAATGAAAATAGAAATGAAGATATTTAAACACTGCTTATTATGAGTTATTAAATCTCAATTATTGCCAAGTACAGTAAATATAAAAAAAAAACAATAAACACACTCTCTTTTAATATAATAATTATTAACTACAAGACATATATTTCTTTTAGCCTATTGCTTGAAAAGTAAAACATGATAAATATGTTTTTTTAGATACCAGTGGTGGGAAGGAACCAGTCATAATTAAATGTAGGATTTTTCTTTTTTTAACAAATCTGTATACTAAATAGATTAAAATCAAATGCAAATGGGTTTAATAATTAGCACCCTTCAAAACCCCTTAAACAATGCTGCAATAGCCTAAACAACATTTAATTGATACTTACTTGCATATTTCCTTATTAGTTTCAACAGATACTGTTTCTCTGAAACCTGCTGGCGAATTGTAGTCAGTGCTAGCTTCTTCTCCTTGGTCTTTGCTGCTTTCAAACAAGATATGAAAGTCTCACTATCTTTATCAATTCTTTTCATCTTGTTCTTATTTTCATAAGCAGATAACTTCTTTTCCAACCTGAAAAAATAGATTAATATTTCACATAAATCCTCTGTTCCATTAAAACATATATGGTACGCATGAAAGGCTATTTAAACCCCTAAATATATTCTTAAATCAAACAAACATTACCATAAAGTTTAATTAGTAATGGTAATCAGAATTAATGTTTTAAATACATCAAAGTCATGTTTATTTCTGCTTCCGCTAAAATAGAAAAAAATAGAACAAACTTTCGTTTTAATTAAAATATTTCTGTGATGAGTGAATTTAAAAAAAATATATGGTTGCGATTTTGTAGTATGTTTCCTACGTCTTTTTATAAAAAAAATCAATTTACTATATTCTATTGCTATACCTTGAGAGATCTTCCTCATTTCCATCACATCTACAAATACAAAATAATATTTACTGAAGAGAATTTTCAGCTTAGCAAGATGAGACTATAGCATGTTCACAAAGGAAAATACAAATTTACAAAGAAAAACATGAAAAAAATATAGTATAAATTTTATCTGTTGCCAACACTTAAGTTTCCACAATGAAAATAATGCTGAGGCTATGATTTCAAAATGTGCAGTTTTTTTTATCAGAAAGTTCATATATATATACTGAAACATTACTTTCAACAACTTGCGATCTTGAGAAAACTCAAGATCATAAAATGTTCATATGTGAAGTCAATCTCTGTTTTGACAATATTAAATACAAAAAGAAACATCAATGTATTGCCACCATTTGTTTGGAAAATGGGATATATAGGTGTCAGATCACCTATTTCTCTCTCCAATTTAGAACAAATGTAAAAGTAACCCTACTCTGACACAATATAGTGCTTTGATGTCATTGTTTACTTAAACTAACCAACAAATTTGCAGAAATGAAACTTTTGATGAAAGAGAAATATATTTAAACCATGCGAGTTGGCTTTAGGGTTAAGGCACTCCACAGTTTAAATAAATGAAGATTTAAAAAAAAACAGACATTATTTTAGGAGTACATCTATTCCATGGTCAGTTTTATTTTTATTACAAACTATCATATTTCCCTCAAGGACCACCCGAGAAAATGATATCAAGAACTCTCCTCTATGACAGTTCATGGTCCTTTATGTTATGATAGTACCTTATTCTATAATATTTCTGCAGATCCAAAGCATAAATATCTGTCTTGCTAAGAACATCTGAAAAAAAGAAACACTAGACTGAACATTCAATTTTTTAGTTGAATAAATGAAAGATCATATATATACTTTTTAGAAATCTCTTACAATCAACAAGATGTAAAAGTGAATTATAATCATGTCTAAAAAAACAACTTTAACCAGTAACATTTTAGTTTAAGGATGATATAATGAAACTGGTATTCACTAATAATTATCATTATATGAAAAATGGGATATTTACATTCAGATTCATTTGAACTGTTCTGCATTCTGGACAAGATAGATGTCTTTTCTTCATTCACCCATTCCTCAACTATGTCCATGTCAGCTTCACCATCTATAATAAGAAATTGCTTATATCAAGTTTAAAGAAACCACTTAGCACTATCACTATCTTAAAGGAACTTTTAAAATCAGGCCTAATGGAAGATGGTTTGCAATAGCCCTAAAAGTCCAATCTTAAAAGAAAATATTTCTATGCATTTGATCTTTAATAATCTCATAATTGTCTTCATTTTTTCCCCAACAACTTTAAAGAGTAAGTGGTAGATGGTGTTACTGATCCCCTGATTCAATGTGAAAAGTTGAATTGGGAAAGTTAATTTTATATTTTTTTAAAAAGCCAATGATATTATCATTACAGCAGCACAATAATTTAACAAAATCAATTTAATAACAAAAAGATAAAGAAAAAAAATTTGGTTAAAACTGTTTTCCACTCCTGTTATCTTATGAATACTACAATCTACTCCTAGAAAAGACTCTCATAAGCATAATTGTAAGCCAAAATGATGACTGGAACAAAATATGAAGAATGTACAAACTATTATTAACACATCATAATGACACAATTAAGTATTGATGCCATACATCCTTCAAAATAGCCAATTGCATGCTTCAATTAACTAAATATTCTTTTATCAAATAGTTTTTCATGGTTTAGAAATTTAAAAGGTTAATGCATGCACTCAATTTGACCATAACTAAAAATACATTTTTTGGGCCCATTATAGATAGCTGTTGGGTGCCTTAAAGTGTTGAAGATGTACTTTGACGTATTATGGTTTTCTCTTACAAATTGTGACTTGGATGGAGATTTGTCGAATTGGCACTCATACCACATCTTCTTATATCTAGATTAACCTTTTACCAATAAACTTTACCTGGAAATGAAGATAACATTTCTAGCAATGAAGTGTTACTGTTCTCCTCTAATTTTGATGCTCTTTTATACTTTGATACAAGAGTATCACCTAAAAAACACAATATAAACAAGCATTCTGAGAAAACTGCATAGAAATACATAGTCCTGTGCCAGTTAAAAATTAATTGTATTGGAACACAACCTGATCTATTACTTGTATGGTTGAACTATTTCACAAAAATATAAAGTCAAGCCTTACAAAAAAGTGTGGAAAACTGATTATTTGCCTGAATTTAAAATTTTGACAAACCATTGGTTTCTAACATTTACCTATTATGGTCCAATAATAACACAGTTAGATTTAGCATATCACAGAAGGTAAGAATAAAAGACTTGTCAATGGACACAGATGATGACCACATTATAAAGGGACATGACTCAAGAATGGTCAAAATGAGGCAACCAAAATACCAACTAATTCAATTTTTTTTTTAATCTGTATTAGTGGTCATGAGCATTATGTTAAAAAACTTTTGGTTGAGGCATACTAAAGTTTGGATGTACATAAAGACAAGGGTAACACTTAACGCCCTCTCCATTGCAGCATGGCTGTAAAAAAAAATGTACGAGTTTAATCACCTAACTTATTGCTGGGCACATACATACACCTTTCAGAAGCAACACATTACATGTTTTGCTTTTTTCCACATTTGAGTTTTAATGTTCTTTCGGTCTATCTGATTTGAGATCAACTATTAGAAATTACCTAACTTGTCTTTAATCTTCTGTCCATAATAAATCAAGCCATCTGTCAATAAATCAGTTCGGTTTTCTGGGGACATCTCTTTAGTTATAGATGAAAACTTGCCAAGATATGACCAAAGCCTCTCTATCCCTTCTCCATCTGTCAACCCAAGATTTTTAGTTCTTCTGGGTCCATACAAAATCTGTAAAAAAAATGCATTTATCTAAATTATACTCTCGCTGGAATTCCCAAGTTTTATGATTTTTTTGGTCTGATAAACATAGGCCACAAGATCTACTGTTGATATATTTGTTTAAAATATCTTTTACCCTCATCCCATTACTTTAATAATTGCTTCATCAGCATCCCTATTAATAGTTATTCTGTTAAGGGACCAAAATTAACATACAAATATAGTAATTAATCATAATTGAAGGAAATCAAGACCCTTTTTTTGCTGACAACAAACACCAGTAATTTTCAATTTTTTTTTTTTATTGATTAATAACGATTGAACATGAAAATAAAACTAAAACAGAATCATATTGAGTGAAATTTCTTCCAGATCAAACTTTATTGAAAATTTAAATTTGTTAAAAAGGAAAGACACCACAAATATTTTCTTTCTAAAACATTAAAGTGAATTTTTCATCTGCCTTTCTCACCTTGAAAATAGAAGTAAATGATATGACAAATTACCTGACATGGAACACCATGCCCATAACAGTGGAATATTGGTATAGAAAATGATACTTTCTTCAGAATATCTTCATGACCATTTTTCTGAAACACAAATTTAGTAAATAATTTGATTTGTTTTCCCCCCAACAACCTATTATAAAAAATAACATTGCATAATCACTACAAACAAAAGCATTTTTTTGAAGTAATATTAATTGTTCTTTTTTACTTGTAAAGTTTTGAAAATAAAAAAAAACCTTGCAACTTTCAAAAACTACATGTATATTTAAAGGAGTAAATAAGGTGAAGTGCAACATTATATGTAATAGAGCTCCTAGTCCATATTTGAGAATATGAGCTGGAAAAGTAAATGCAGGCACATAGACCATAACAGAATGAACGCTTGCCATATTTTGGAATTTCTGGTTTCATCCATTTGAATGACTTGAATTTTTTTTAACTATTTTTCTTTTCATAAATCTTTAACATATATCTAATAATAAGTCATCTGTAAAAGTTATATAAAATCTTTGATTTTTTTTTAATAGTTTTTGAGAACTTAAACTTCTAAATGTTAAAAGCTATGAATGATCAAGAGAGAACATTTTCACTCCCCCCCCCACAAAATTTCAATTTCATCTCAAAAACAAGAACATGTATATTTTTTTTGCTCTCTTGGTTCCTTCGTTAATCACCTACCAATATCTAATAATGTTATGAAAAGCTTGTTATTTTGAAACTGAATAGCGATCGTTCTTAACAATTCTTTAAAATATTTCAGCATTGGTAATAATCTATGACCTATAATGGTATATTTTTTTACACATTGTGACTTGGATAGAGAGATATCTCATTGGCACTTGTATCACATCTTCTTATACATGTATCTATAAGTTTCATACATGTTAATGGCTCAATATTACCTGCAAATGCTTCTTCAATAGGCAAGCTATATCATAGGAGACATGCATCTTCTGTCCATTGTTCTCATTGAGAAGCAACTTCATCAAATACACTGCATATCCAAGTCTAAAAAACAAAATACAAATATCTAAATACATATAACATACTGTCTGCAACACAAAACCTTATTAATGGTATTTTTTAAAGACAACTTATGTATAACTTTTCTACTTAGTGCATTAGCAAAGGTTTAAAAGTTTAAAAAATAAAATTGAAGACTTAAAAGTATAGATATGTAGGATAACTGAGAGATGATAGTTAAATACCGTTCTCCATGTTTTAGACTAAAGAACTTCTGTGGATAATCGTGTCTACATGTTGCTCCAAACACAGCTGTCTCTGAAAGCTTTTTATTCTTTGCTTTTGATCTAATGTTGCTTCCGGCTTGAAAATCACTGCAGTCCTAATGCCAAGAAATAAAAAATAATGAAAATAAAAATCCTTCTATATCAATTAAATTATCATCAAAAAGAGGCATAAGCTCCGATTTAATTCTTTTTTTTCAAGTGTTAATAAAAGCTGCTTTTTTCCCCATTTGGCACCCCAACCCTAAACATAAGTAAGGATTTACATATTGTTTTAACCTATATTATAAAAAAAAAATAAGAGGGGAAAAATCCATTTGTGATTGCTTGAAATCTATTCTTATCTATACTTATGTTTACATTCAGATATATGACTGTCAGCAATCTTTAGAGGTTGTTCCATTGTTTAATAATTGTTTTTTTTTTCTAGACTAAAATACACATAAAATACTAATACTTATGCATTTTTAATTGTTACCTCCGACTCTTTTTAATTTGATTCACTTAGAATGTTGAGAATTTGAGTCAAATGGTGAACATGAACTTGACACCTAATTCCCTTTAATGTTATACTTCAAACAATAAAAAAAAGGAAAACAATCTTCACAACATCAGCAAATATATAATTTGTGGGTTTGAAAGTGAAGACATAAAGTTTGTATACCTACTTCTTGATTGTACATCAAGGAAAGCAATTTGATATTCTGGATGTCCAATATAAAAATTCATAATATGAACATTATGGAAATGCAAGCCACATATCCGACTTTTTCAGTGGTACACTGAACAATTGATCTAAGGTTTACAGTTGTACTTACATTATCAACAGGTGAGTTGTTATATGTACACATAAAGCTGTCCACCTCTTTCTGGTCTAAAAAAAAACGCTCTTGGTGCTTTGGGGACAACCATTGCTGACCAGATGATGTCTTTCTTACCAATTGAAAGTCAGCATCAAAACAAAAGATCTTGGTCTCACACTAAAAATAAATACTACTGATATCAATAATACAATTTTTGAAAAATAATTCATTTAAATTTTGGAATGCTGTGGTATACAAAAAAAAAATCCTTCAAAGGGCAGTAAAATGACAAACAAATATAGATTCTACCATTGCATCGAGTGTAATACGATATTTATCCACTCGAAACAGTTAAATTTTCAAATTTAAAACGCGAGGCTTGGCCAAGCGTTTTAATATTTAAAATTTAACTGTCAAGAGTGGATAAATATGGTATTACACGAGATTTGGTGGTGGAATCTGTTTCTCTAATTTCTCTAACATTATGCAGGCAAACTTATTTCTTCTTTATGAATTGTCTGGAAAAAAATGTGTTCTTTCTATGTGACGTCATCAAGCATGGTCACCTTTTTTGGTGCTGTCGCAATAGGAAATTCAAAAGAAAGCAAGAAAATTCAACGTCATAATCAGATTTTAACTAATGAAGTACTGATATCAAACGAACCACACGTTGATTATTTTAATTTTATACAAAATAGGTGCAGAAAGGGATAAATTGACCAAGAATTAGAGAAAAGTTCTTAAAAGTATCATGTTTACAAATGTATAAAAAATATATCACCAATTCTTGCTTGAAGTTCAGAATTTTCTGAAAAATTACCTGAAAGCATGCTGGACAGGTACATCCATTATCAAGGGTTGGATCTGATGGATAATCCATACAATACAAAAACTGCCGAAATTGATGGATGGTTTCATTAATTAGCAGTTTGTATATTTCCTTTCCCTATTAATAAAAAAAGGAATATTATATGTATTAGTTTTTTTTTAATTAAATATTAACTACTTGAATGTATTGTGTAGACATAACTGTTTTAAAATTATTTTTTAATCATCATCTAATGCTGTGTCCTTTTAACTCATTTTTAGAACATATCATGTTATCATTAAAATGCTGTGGCTTCATTTGATTTTGTGTGGATCAAGGAAAACTAACATATTCGTAGAGATTATATTTCGTGATTTTTGTAAGGTTGGTTACAAATCTATAGAAAATTTGTCATTCATTGTACATTTGATCTAGTGGTCAACCTTCGACTACAAAATCCACAAAAATTGGTACCCACAGTATGCAATTGGCAAAAACACTGTGGGTGAACTAAGATATGATCAATTTACTATTCTATTCATCTATTCCGTAAAATAAGAGTAACTTACTTCCTTAGTCACAAGGAACTTATACAGCTTAGGTTGTCTAGCCTTCAGTGCTTCACAGAAGCCTTTGGCTGAAACCTGACACTCAAGTAATAGACCATTCAGCCATCTTAGAAGATCGATATGAAAGGCTAGACGTGGATGCTTTGGTGAAGATGGCCACAAATCGTACTGTAATAAAGTAACAGCCTCATCTTCACAGGCACAGAACTCTAGAGTCCTCATGTGTTGTCTACCTGTAAAAGAAGAGACTACAATGAAGTAACAGAAATTTCCCATCTTGCAGTCTGTAATAAATAAGTTAAATTAATTGAAAATATATCTTAAATGCTGGATTAGAATATATATATGTATTGAAGAAAATTCAGACTGACAGAGATGTCTCATATGACAAAATGTATGACAACAATGTATGAACAATGATCATGATGATGATTGCAATAAAACAATTGTGATACCCAAATATAAACTTTCATATATATACTGAATATCCAATTTGTTTTCTATTTAATGTTTCAATGTTATGAACATAAACCATACTGCTCGTTTGTTTTATCATGTAATTGTTTTACATTTGTCAATTTGTGGCCTTTTAATGTTGGCTGTGCAGTATGGGGGGTTTGCTCATTGTTAAAGGCTGTATAGTGACCTGTAGTTGTTAACGTGTTTTTTGGTCTCTGGTGGAGAGTTGTAAGAATTGGCTACCATTCCACATCTTCTGAGTTCATATTTGCATTAAATATTCAAAAAAGTATCCTTTTCATCCTAATCATTATGTACTCCATCCATTTTTGACAATATTCACCTATAAGAATAGAACATGTAAGTTACAATTCTATTCCCATGTATCATACCTTTATCATCAACAACAACTATGTCCTTCTGGTAAGATGTTGAACACTCCTGATGACTACCATCTTCCCAAACGGGAGTTGAACAGGAAAATCCAATAAATGTACCATGCTAGAAAAATTATGTAAGGCAAATTAAATGGCAGCAGGTATCATCATAACAAGGAGATGCTTCCATCTCTTTTAAAGGATCCTTCTGTTACAAATAACATCAAATGAGATTCAATGAAAACCTACTCGTTAAAGACCTGGATCTTTGAGGGACAAAATTAAATTAAGTTAGTAACATCTTCTTATAGTGGTTAAAAGTTATGCAATAATTTATCCTGCCATTATAACTGGTCTCTCAATGCATGTTGGTGGCCTTCAGCTGTTGTCTCTTTGACACATTCCCCATTTCCATTCTCAATTTTAAAAATTTATGAAAAGGGAATGTGTTTCAAATAGCTGTGTTGAGAACTGTAGTGGTCACTATAAATGAGGGCAGAGATGGCTGAAAATTTAGAACCTAATTTCAAATCAGAAAATGTCAGTCACCATATAATTAAGTTGAACTCTGACCCAAAGATAAAGTCTGTAGGCTAAGGTGTATGATGAAAAAAATAATCAGCTTAATGATAAAGGTTGTAATTCATCAAGAAATAAAGACCAAAATCTCTGTGCAAGGGATTAAAGCAGACAAACACTTACCATCCACTTCTCAAAAATATGAAGATGAGGGAATTCATGGCGTTTTTTCAAACATGGCAGACAGGTAGCATGGTAATTTATGCAATCAATACATCTATAAAGGTCGGTTGTATCAATGTTGCACTGTTTGCAGGTAGAGCCGGTTAAAAATTGCTTTTGAAGACCTTTCTTATACAGCTTCTTGCTCACTTCTGCCCAATTTTCCAGTCTCTTGTACTTTGCCTTCTCATATTCTGTCAAAATAAATGATGCATGACTTAAGCATTGAATATAATACAAGAAAAAACATACAAGGAAATGACAATAATTTAAGCATTGGATTATAATTTTGACCTACATGCACTCTCAATTTAACTTAAAGAGTGAAATGGTTATTTATTCTTTTCCTTATAAATTTAGTTTAACTCGAATGTGAGTAATTAGCAACTTAAATTAAGCCTACATGTACCATTAAAGTGTTTGAACCCGCTGCAATTATTTGCACCTGTTTTAAGTGAGGATTCTGATGTTAGTAGTTGTGCATTGATGTTGTTCAAGTGTTTCTTGTTTCTTTTTTGATAGTTTTCCTGTCTGAATGGTTTTACAATATTTATTTTTGGGGCCCTTCAATGCTTGCTGTTCAGCGTGAGCCAAAGTGCCATTTTGAAGACCGAACTTAGACCTATACTAGTTTACTTTTTATAAATTGTGACTTGAAAAGAAAGAAATAGAGAGTTGTTTATTTGGCACTCATACCATATCTTCTTATATTTATCTCAAAATTCATTGTGAACATATGTAGGATCCATTTCCTGTAATGAAAATTCTGCCTCACTTGCAAATTCATATTTTTTATGATATTCATGCGAGTTTCATAAAAATTTGCAAAGATTGTAGAAATGAGTGCCTTCATGATGCAATTTTTTAAAATTAATGTTTCAAAGAGGCATAACTCTCTTTAAAGGAAATGATCAGCAATGATTTTCAAAATTCATCTAATAAATTGCTGATGTTAACCTGTGATATACATGTACATTGTAAAATACATAAAAACTGTTTAGGTACAGCATTAATATGTTGAAGGCCATACCTTGACCTACATGTATAATGGTTTATCTTTTATAAATTGTTACTTGGATGGAGATTTGTCTCATTGGCACTCATAACCACATCTTCCTATTTATCTATGTATACATGAATATATGATACCCATGAAAAACTAAATTATTTGGAGTGGTTACTGGTAAAAGGGGATGTGTCTTACTTTTTTGGTCACATGAAGGTACATGTTCTTCTTCTAATTTTGCAGAACAACTGCTGGCATTATCCTCCTGTGCTCGTATTTGGACACCATCAATACTTAAATCATTATTTGCTGTACATGTAGTTTCACCTCTCTGGTCAGTATCAGTTGAGACACCCGCAGATTCACGTTTAAAGGATTTTGTCACCTTTTGACTTTTTCCATCTTTGTGAACGATGTAAGTAAACTGTGATTTTCTTTTCTTTATATATCTATGAGACATGAATTTATATTAAAAGATAAAAAAAATCATAAAAAAATCACTTCAGGATATTCATCTTCATGTATATGTAATTCTTCTGATAAAAGTCTTCACCAAAATAATATTAAATCCTGAAAAAAATAATGAAAGAATATATAGCTCAGACCAACATGTCCAATAAAATATCAGGTCACATAAAGTTATAAAATTGGCAGAACAATAAAATTCAAAGGACAAAAAGTCACTATATCTAATTATGATTTTACAATTATTGGACAATAAAATGCTTTATTGGATGCAGCTTAAGAGAGGGTTGTTGCCCAAAAGGAAGCTATTAAATCACGAGTTCCAAATGGTGAAGTTGAAATCATCTCTTTGTAAATTTTACGGATGCCATCACGAGTTAGTTGACTCATGCAAGTCCAAAAATTCAGTATTTTTTTTTCATTTCTAATACGAGCATAACTCTAGAACGATTATGACCCAACAAAAACTCAGACATAACCTACAGGCATTATATGTGTTTTGAGGTAATCAACATTGTGTATACTAAAAGTTTCATAGTATTTGTTTGAGGCGAACTGAAGTTAGTCTGTTAAAGAATGGAAACCAACTTTAGGACGTAGAGTCATATCGATGGACAGACTTACATTTGTATTGAAACTTTAGGACGTAGAGTCATATGGATGGACAGACTTACATTTGTATTGACTTAAAACTTAATGGCTTATGCATAAAATGCGAAAAGATTATCTATTTCTTTTCAACAGCAAACTGAATATTGCACCTTTATCGCTAATCCAGGATGCCTCAACTTTTGACACATACAACAATCACTTTACTTTTGTGGCATCAAATATTTTGTTTTATTACATTAAAATTTAACATTTAACTGGAACCTGTGTAATATTCAGTAATGGCGATAAGTTTTATTGTCTGGGGATACATGTAGTCCAAATAATTATGACAACTAGGAAAGCTATTCTAAATTTTTGCTCTGAAGCTTTCCTGCAACATACATGTAAGGCGTCGAGCTCAAATGAAAAAAAAAATCAAGAGCCATCAAGTAGTCGTTTGTCGATGTGTTTCTTATATGTTTTTCGTTCATGCGGTATGGGTTTCACTCATTGTAGAAGCTAATTCTAAATTTTTGCTCTGAAGCCTTCCTGCAACATACATGTAAGGCGTCAAGCTCAAATGAAAAAAAAAATTAATAGGCTTTCAAGATGTCATAATTATTTAGACTAGTCTGGGGACAGTCCCTCATTTGCGGGATATCCCCCATGTGGGAGCTTCAATTTAGCTTTTAACTGTTCAATGACTATTGCACAATATTGTATAATTCAATGCTTTTTAAAATATAGTATTGAAAAAAAAACAAGTCCAAATAAATATGACGTCTGGTAAGGCTATATTCGAAGGAAGGCGTCCCAGAAAGAAAGAAAAACCTTGCCAGACGTCATAATTATTTGGACTAAAAAAGCTAGTCCAAATTTGTCATTGTAAGTATGTCGTTTTAGTAAGGCTTTTTGATATATTTCCTTTTTCAACGTTTAACAGCAATATAAAAAATAGCCTTCCTAGACGGCATAATTATTTGGACTAGAAAAAAGCATGCTTCATAAAATTGTACATATCGTCTTGGTACCTGTTTTGACGCGGACCAGAAATGACGCACCAATTTAGTTTTGGGTTTTATATTTCTAAACAAAAGCTGTGACGTCATCGATAATTACTATTCATAACATGATGGTGAAGGTCATATGACTACAACATAGATGCCTCAAACTCTGTCCAGAAATGTTATTATTGCTTGAATTAGTAAATATAATGCAATTTCCGCCATTTTATTGAGGTAAAAAACAGTCGACCCTTCCCAGAATGATTATCAGTCCTAAATCCACTTTGGCCGGCAAAAGTATGTAAGCACATGCTGCCCCAGTTTGTGTTTTTCAAATCATATGACTGTCATGTGACATAGTTTTACATTTAAGCGGGAATCACTGTAGAACAAATGATCGTCGCTTATATAATTTTCTATTGTTTATCGATTTTTTTCAATCATTGTACGAAGTATACATTGATAAATGTTTTAATGTCAATGTTGTTTTATGAATGCAATTACTTCTTATTTTCAAGTATATGGAATATATATGTCACTTTGATAAATTTTGAACAATTTTATATAAAATTTGAAATAAAATATAGGTTACAATTAAATTAATGAAAAAAATTGTGTTGCTATCAACATGATCATAAAAGTGACTGTAAATGTCAACATTTGTTATTAAAATTAAATTTGTTGAATAGTGTTAACTTTAAATTATCCGGATTGAAGCAATTTTTCGAACACCAGGTACACTGCAAGTGGTTTTTACTGGTTTGTTTATAGTGCGTCATTACTGGTACCCATCATAAGTTGACAGTCCGTTTGTAATGTTAGCAAACATGATTTTTATTGCTTTTACTGTTTCAAAAATCAACTGTTTAATGATTGAAATACATTAACAAGTGATCAACCTTTCATTCTATTCCGTATTTCTTTTTCTTTTAAATGGTAGATTAAATGCAGAGACAAACACAACGTTAGGTGCGTCATTACTGGTTCCTCGGGGATACCGTCTTGCCCTTGTCTTTAAAATATACAATATAAAGGCCAGAAACACACTTAAAACGTAAAAACGTGTTACATTAGACTGACACATACAACTTTCACAAGGAGGGCAAAAGACCAAAGACTACATAACAGTGGATAAAATCAGATAAACTAAATAACATTTTACCTTTTCAACTTCAGCAGTCAACCAATATGGCGTCGCATGTACAGCCTCTCTCTGATACATAACGTTACCGTTCCGAACGTGTTTAGGACCGAAGTGCATCTTTCTATTTCAAGCTAATAATGTACCGTAGCGTACTGTGCGGTCTATACAGTATACTTTGTTATAGCTTGAAGAAGACTAACAACATTAACAATTTTCTTCTTCAAGAAGCTAATAAGTATTGTATCGGGTGAACGAACTTGGCGATTGGACGGATAGACCGATAAACAACGTAAACATTCTAATCAATGTGTCATTATGTACTATTTGAATCCACCAATTTCATTTTGAATCCATATCGAATCGTAGAAAAATTGGTTTGAACTGACCTCCAAACCATCAATGATTCTGTTATGAGGTGTACCCAAATTGCATCCATGCTTAAATTCGCACCTTTTTCTATTTTTTGCCAAGGAGATGTCAGTTTGTCATTGACTTGCAAATTTGTATATCCCTTTGATATTTCCCGAGTCTTTTCTTTTTGATAAAATGTCACATATATAATAACTTAATCATCGAATCTCGACTTGTGACAGTTTAGAGCTCCGTTTTCGTGGAAAAAGTGGATAGATATACGACTGACTATTCATCTACTAAGACAGTATACCACGAAAACTGGCTTCGACTCTAGTGATATACAGACAGAACGACTAGGTAGATATATGGTTCTTCGCACTAGAAGACAATCGCTTTTAGTGACTTTTTACATAAATAAAACTTGGCTGTTTTGCATCGGTTTAGATTTTAACATCTACATGTAACACAAATACAAAAATATACCAAGTAATAGAATAAATTACTAAAATGAGGTACAGTCAGTGAACATTTCGATTTTTCATGTTTCAAATCTTTTAAAAAAAATAATTTCGAGATTATTTCTTAATAATGTTTTATGAAATTTTCAGTTTGATTAGAATTTCCCTTGTTTATTTAAGGATTTTTTTGTTGAATAACCTTTTTAATTTTGTAAATCAAATACGGCGGATGAAAATAATTACGTAACCGTTTCTAGTTATACTCGACCAAAAATATATGGTTTGTTAATGTTTTAATATAAATATTTTTTAACAATATCCAATTTTACAATATTTTAGTTAAGACCTGATATAGGTGAATTACAGGTGATTATCACGATGCCAGTCCTTATGAGGACCCCCTAATCCCTAATGTTGTTTTAGTCTAATTATCAAATGTTGGAGAAACGTGACTAAACCTAAGAAAAAAATGCTTAGAGTACATGGCAGCACAATATAGTAAAATTTCAAGCTACAACTTACATTAAATTGAGAAGTACAAATGCACCAGCAGTTAAAACTAGGCATGTGTCAGAAAAGGAAAGATTCGCCGTTGAAAAGTAGGAGAAATATGCAGAAGGAGAACTTAGCCGCATAGACTTTGTATGTGTAATGAGTTACAAATTCCAGCTTTTAACTTCTTAAACAGATATATGATGTCTGACTGTACATAGTTTTATATTTTAAAGTTAACCATTCAATGACTTAAAATGACTTTAACTCTGCCAGTGAAAACTGCCGGTCCCAAGCTAGGATAAAGGAGGAGGGAAGTCATTTTTCTTTAAATTGGCGCAATCGTATATTTTATTTTTGGCGCAAATGATACCATGTAATTTTAAAACAGATGGCGCAAACGTAGCATTGGAGAAAAAAAGTTGTGGCGCAAAAGGACGCATTTTTGGCGCAAACGGATCTCTCCCGAGTACGGCAGCACTCCTTATTCTTTTCTCGTGATATGACCTATTAACGCTTAAGGTTGCTACACTGTGCAACATTTTCGATTTCAATTCTGATATGCACCTCAAGGGAATGACGGGGAAACAAGTTAAGATAACTTTGTTTTCCGTGGTAATTTTTCATGGTATATTGAGCGAAAAATGATAATTTAACTATTGCATAATATGCAAAAGATGAAAGGTTTTCAGCTTTAATAAATTTTCAATGCCTTTCCAAGAAAATGGCATCAAAAATAATTTGATTTATGAGAGCACATGAAATGAGAATAATTCAATTATAGTGCATGTAATAAATTGCTATTAAATTTGCATCAACAACAATTATTGTATGCATCTAGCTGACAACGATTCATTTAAATTAAATAAGAGCATGTTAGCGCTTTAAGTAATGTAATATAAAACCAATATTTTAAAAAATGAAGTTAATGGTCCTCTTGTGTCTCACAACAACATAATTATTCCTATCAAATGTGTTTTTACAAAAGAGCAAACAGTTGTGGGACACAGATTTTTAATGGTTTTAAATTGCATAAAAACTCCGAAATCATAACTTCATCAACATTTTCTCTACAATTTATAGTTATTATTATAGTTTAGTATATGTTTAAAAACAAGTATTGAAACATATTTACTGGATTTTTGTTTTTTATAATCTATATATCTTCCATTTGATGCGACTGCATGTACAAGTGAGATGTTAAGCTAGCTATAAAACCAGATTCAATCCGCCATTTTCTACATAAGAACATGCCTGTACCTAGTCAGAAATATGACATGCAGTTGTTGTCTATTCGTTTGGTGTGTTTGGGCTTTTGATTTTGCCATTTGGTTGGGGACTTTTACCTTTTGAATTTTTTCTCGGAGTTCGGTGTTTTTGTGATTTTACTTTCTAGTGTGTGATGCATAAATTTAGGTTAACAAATAAGAAAGAAAAAACAGTTTTGAAAATGTATTTTAAATTTTAGTTTGACACGTCAATTTTACGAACAATTACTCTTTTTAATAAATAAGATATATCTATATTTATTACATGTCTTTAAACCTAACTTTTAAAAAGGTTTGACTAATTATAAATAGAGACCTATGCAAAAATTCTTATGTTTTTCTAAGTATCTTTAACTTGACTAGTCTTCCAACCAGGATTTCCTTCATACAAACATGTATATATCTTCTCTTCAACCGCGTCCCGTCTCTCGGTACAAAACGAAACATGCAAAGTTATTTCTTCTGGTTTACCTACATGTAATGGACGGCCGTGTCATCAACTCAAGACCCCCTTAACATACAATTGTCCATATTGTGGGTTAGATTTGATGAAGTTTTCTATAATTTTGATATAGCTTGTTCCAAAACTTGTACACCACACTGTGAATGCACATTGAATGCTCTTCACGGACCAGGGAATATTTTTTTACATAGTCACAGAAAGGGTGCTCTTAGCATAGCCTCACATAATGCTCTTCGCAGGGTCAAGGATTGCTCTTCATATAGACAATGAATGTTCTTCGCTTAACTAAGGTCTTCCCTTCGCTTGACCAATGAATGCCTTTCGCATAGTCAATGAATGCCCTTCGCATAGTCAATGAATGCTTTTTACGGGGCCAAAGAATGCGTTTCTCATAGTCAATAAATGCTTTTCACGAGGCCAAGGAATCCTCTTCATATTGTAAAAAAAAAGCTCCTCAAGGGGACAAGAAATGCTCTTCATGGGCCAATAGTCAATGAGTGTTTTTCAAAGGGTCAATGAATGATCTTAGGGGGGTCAAAGAATCCCCATCACATAGTTGACCAATACCCTTCGCAGGGGGTCAGGGAATGGTGTTCACATATACACCGAATGTTCTTCACATGATCAATGAATGCTGTTCAAGGGGTCATAGAATACTTTTCACGGGATAAAAGAATGCTCTTCGCATAGCCAATGAATGCTCTTCACGGGACCAAGAAATGCTCTTCATATAGTCAAGGAATGCTCTTAACAAAGTCAGTCATAGCTCTTCACAGTGAAAATACATGCTCTCTTTTTAGTAAAGTAATGCTCTTCACAGATTCAATGTATGCTGTTTCCAAAAGGAGATACATTGTAATGTGATGTTCCTATCATCTACAAAATATATCCTTTCGAGCGGCAATCATTGTGAAAAATCTGAGGAATTTGGACTATAATTTATAACGGTAGTTATTCTATATGTTCGTTTTCTCTTATTAAGTATTGAGATATTTTTTGTCTTCAATATACGCAATAACATTTTGTGTAATGCAATTTTGACAAAATGTTCAATAATGTATAATAACACTTTGACATGTCAATCTGACAAGAAATAACAATCACTGTTTTTTAAATTATAAATACACGACATCCTTTATTTACTGGTTATTTTTTAAACCTTTTTAAAAGCTGATTATATATCAGTTGTTAACAATGAAAGTGCAATTTAACCGGGGTATATAGGTTTCGAGCGAAATTCCGAATTAATTGAGGGTATTTTTTTTTATTTTTTTTTTATCTTACCTGAATATTTTTTTCTTTCATTTTTATACCTGATATATTTAACCAGTTTTCGATTAGAAACGCAGTAAAAAAAACTAGTTTCTCAAATAATATCTCAAAAGCTACAACAGTTGAAATCAGGACTGTTAGGGTAAAAATAATAAGAAGGTCAAGGGTTATCTTCTATGAATTTCAGGGGGTGGGGTAGGGGTCGAAAGGACAGTCCATGTTTAGTTCCTTAAATGTCGCAATTTTTGTTTTATTATTAAAATATATTATAGATAGTGAGAAACTGTAAGGTAAAAATTACCATATAAGTCTACATATAAGTCAAAAGACTGAAATCTGTAATTGACCCTTTATAAGAGTAATTGCTTTTGAATGATGAATTCCCTAATTTTGCATTTTTTGCAGAAACAAATCAGTAGATATAGATCGAGAAAACATCATTTCAACAAGAAAGGCCTGCAAATAAGTCAAATGACAAAATCGACAATTGACCACTTACATGAGTTATTGCACCTTGAAGGAGAGTTTTACACATTTTCTAAAATGTAAATTATTGCTGACAGAGATGATCGTTTAGCAGTATAACAAATCAAAACCTACAAAATCTACAAATAAGTCAAATGGCATAAGTCGTCAATTGACTTCTTAATATTAGCTAAATGCCTTACGTCTATTATCTAAAAAAAACTATAGTTGTAGTAGATAGAAACTGTAAACAGCAAACCTTATCAGCAACACAAGATCTATAGTTGTAAAGATATAAGAATGTGCTATTTATACGGTTATTTTTCTCAAATTATAATTATTTTTTTTACTTATTTCATTTTTTGCCAACTATATAGAGAGATAAAATTCATAAATTAAAACGGGTGAGCCCTATGGCTTTTATAGTTGAAAAAAAATACTTTATATGTTCCTATCTATACTTTTTTGTCATTCGTTTTATTTTTGTTATGTAAAGTAACTGTAATTTAGATATGTAATGACCTTCGTGTATATCCAGTAATTAATTATATATAATTAAAAAACAAATTTCAAAACACGTACAACTGTACCAGAGTAATATTAGTTTTAAACAACTAGAAACTGTGCCAAATTAGATTTTTAATTATTTTTGTGGTGTTTTTTTTTTCTTTTGTTAATTTCGTAATCAGATGAGTTGCCTCTTATT
Source organism: Mytilus galloprovincialis (assembly GCA_037788925.1). Lineage (NCBI taxonomy): Eukaryota > Metazoa > Mollusca > Bivalvia > Mytilida > Mytilidae > Mytilus > Mytilus galloprovincialis. The sequence goes on along the minus strand of CM075342.1, from coordinate 71,760,080 downwards.
TGAAAAATGTAATTATTTTAATAAAGAAAAAACAAAAAGTTTAAACTATATATTGCTACAGGTACCGGCCGCGCTTTTAGAGTGGGTAATGTTCTAGATTGATAGAAGTCAGAGAAGGCTTTTTTCAGCTAAACATGGTAGGTTAGATTCTAAAAAAAATATACATATTGCTGTCTAGTTTTAGTGTTCAAAGGAACTCTGATAATATGTTTTGCTTGATTTTCAATTATAATGTCAACTGTTTTCTGTTTGTAAAATACGAAAGAAATACACAAAATAAAAACATGTATAGAAAAAAAGATGGGTCTTTTGAATGATACATAATTACTTTTAATGCTTTCATATATAGTAAGGAAGTTTTAAGCTCTTTTTCCTTTCAAATTATATCGATAATTCATAGCTCATACTGAGATTTGAGTCGAAATTGTTACAAGTCAAACTATGTGGTTTAAGTAAAAATCGAATTATAACAACATTTGAAAATATTGGATTAAAACATAATCATTTTCTCGATTTTCTTATTTTTTTCTAGATCCTTCAAATAATATGTGGACTTTTGATGTTCCAAGTGGTGTGGTGCGGGGAGTGCACACTCAACAGTTTAAACTGGTACAAATGTAACTGCCAACTCGGGGACTGGTCGGCTTTTAGTCCATGTACAAAGCAGTGTAACGGCTACACATATCGCACACGTTCTATGTGGCTCTATGAAAACTATGCTCCCTGTCCTTTCGAGTTTACTACATGTGCCACTGAAGAATGTGGCTATGAAGTGTACTATTGTAATACTGACAAATGTCAAAATGGAGGCACATCTGATAACAAAAATTGTTTCTGTCCGACAGGATACTATGGCAGTTGTTGTGAACAAGGTAATTATTATTTTAGCTATTTCTCAACAAAAACGCATTGGGGGAACTTCTTTTTTATCAAGGTGTGAAATAATGACTAATACCATAAGATTTTGACTTGAAAACAAACTGGCTTTGAAATCAATTTCTATTTGATGTCATGATTGCACTCCCTTTTCTCTCTCTTTTATTCTCGATTTTACACTCCTTTTATTTTGATATTGAAATACTTCATCTGTTGAATTTTAATCGTGAACTTTTTTCTCTAAATTGTAGGATCAATTTTAAGTCAATTTGTTTCACTAATAGTTGTTAGATTAACTGAACTTCGAGTTTTAGAGAGTTATTATACTTCCATCATTTTGAACAATTCAAACCTTTCCCTATAATTGAGGGGGAGGACAGGGGGGTACCCTTCTCCCTTCTCCCACCCCTCTTCTCTTTTCTCCTACCCCCGTTCTCCTTTCTCCCATTAGAATAAAACATCTCCTGTTGAGATATTTTTTCTTGAAATATTAGAAAAAAATTTAAAAGGAGAGATATTTTATTTTTTCTCCTTTCTCCCAGCCTTCCTCTCCTTTCTCCTTTCTCCCATCCCCTTTCTCCTTTCTCCTACCCCCTTTCTCCCTGTCTCCCTTACCCCTGTCCTCCCCCTCATAATTTATCAATTTTCCTCGAAGTCCTCAGTAAACGGGGCTATCATTGAAGAAACATTTACAACTTAGTCACTGATAGTATTAGTAGAAATAAGAAATAATGTTGTTATTACTTCAAAGTACACAACTTAAGCTTTGATACTGTAATTTTAGTAAACTCAGAAAGCATTTTGAAAAATAGTCTTGCAGTACTGTCCACATTTAAAAAATTATGTATTTGAACTACTTAGTACTTTTAAAGTTTATAAAAATCTGCACAATCATATGTTTTTAAAATATATTTTAATAATTTAGGAATTTGACTCATCTGCATTAAGTACAAGTAGGGACTTCCCCTTAAGCACCGACTCTTGGTGCTTTCTGCAGATAATTCATATTAAATATCCTTTATCAAATATACTTGTTATTTGCAGTATACCTCATAGTCAAATGTGCGAGTGCTTAATTGTTTTTGTTTTTTTTTGTTATATTTTTTGCATTTTTTATATTGAGATTTCTCCGCACAAGCTACTAATGCCTCATGTTTGTCTTTTCAAAGTGAAAATACACTTACCGGGTGCACTTGAGTCAATGTCAACATAGTATTCATTGAATAATAATACATTGCTACTATTTTGTTGAGCGTATTTTTTGTGGGATTATTATTTTCTTTTATTATTTTTATAACACAATCTTACATATCTTTTATTGTTTGTGTATTGCATATGTTATTGTTTATAATAATATTGTCTGTATGCTATATGCCCTCCTGGGGCCCTAATTTGGTGAATAAAAATATTCTATTCTATTCTATTCTATACTGCAAACGAAAACTTCGAGCATTATTTTAAGAGGCTGCCCAAAACAACACAGAAAATAAATAAAGATAATCCGCTCACATGTGTAAAAATAAATAGGATTATTTTGTTAATATCAAGTCCGACGTTAAAATGGACTGCAGTTTAACCAATTATAACTTGTAGCTATGATGTCCTACGCGAATTATTACAAAAAAAACCTACATTTCCGTAAAAAAAACCCAGAATAAATGGAACCATTAAGATATTTGTATAGCCTGAATAATGCGCCGAAAAGGCAAACAACTTCGGACAGACTGCATAACAATTTTCTTATTCAAAAAAGGGTGGAAAATAAAAGGTGAATTAGTAAATACATGTATGAGAGAGACATATCTTGAAGAAATACACTATAATTACACGAGTATGCAAACCTCATGCTCGGATAAACTTTTTAATCCACCTCACAGCACGAGAGATCAACTATGCTAATGCATAATTAATATGCTCATGAAACAAATATCCGGCAGTATACTTGACACTATAAAAGCCCCCCCCCCCCCAAAAAAAAAAAAAAAATAATAAAAAATTAAATTAAATTTAATTTAATACCCCCCCCCCCCCCCCCCAAAAAAAAAAAAAAAACGCGAAGCGAATTGCAAACGCTTTTTTCATTACGGTTCCTCATATAATTTATATTCATACACCTTTATACAAGCCCATAACACTGGTTTGCCCGGAATCTTATTCTTCATGTGCCTATTCATGATACATTTTCGCATAAAGAAACACAAAGAAAAATAAGCAGGTACAATGTATATTCAAGTTGCTCAAAAAAGACAAAAAGAATGCCGGTGACAAGATCATATTCTAACTTAATACAATATGATGTAATCTCTTACCAAAACGCCGATGATTGCTGATTTTTTTTACTTTACTTACTTCTAAAATTACGGTTATTAAATTGTATTCCTTTTTTAAAACAGAGACATAATTTGTTATATATATGTCTCTGCCTTCGCGCACACCCCAAAACTGGTCAAACTTATGATAAAAAATTAAACCCACAGCCAAAAAAACCCAACCCCAACCCCAAACCCAACAAATAAACAAAAACAACTGCTAACAAACAAGCAAATATCCCGATGAAAGAAAATAAGAAATAATATTAATGTGACTTTGTTTTGATACTAGAAAATCATTGATAACTAACTTTGATAAATATTAAAAGGTCCCGTATACAATAAATAAAAAGCTGTATAGATTTATGTTTTCTACGAGGATATAAACCGCCTTAAGACTACATGCTTGTTGTCTGCTAGTCAGAATAATTGGACCTTATTTAAACATATATATACATACAGAAATACAGAAACCAAAAACTCATAGTAAAACTGATACAAAATTAACTAACCGTCTTTTTAGGCCGATTGATATTTGTCATACTTTTGCTTTTCAATTTGGTTAAATCAATCTAAGATTACTATTGTATGTTATGTCTCTGGTTACAGCTGGGACTATCAATAAGTCAATACCTATTGCCCTGACCAGGTTACAGTACTATCAGTATCAACATTGTCACTGTGAGTGACATGAAAATTTGCAGACTTAGCTTGTAGCCTGCCCTCCCCCTTTTTATTTTTAATAATCAATCTTAAATATCTCACAGCTTATGACTGGAGGTTGGTGCCAAAACAAATCAGATACAAATGACAATAGAAAAAGAGTAGATTAAATAATTTTCTAAGCCCAAATTTAATTCTCAGATCCGGACATCCTGGCATTTACATTTGTCAGGAGGTGATGAAATCCGGAATCCTCTAGATTTTTCATCTATTTGAAGGGGATAACTGATTATTTATATTGCCGATTATTTTTTAACCAGAGGTTATAGTATGTTAAAAATCAAAATGGAGATAGTATATAGTGTCTTTAACAGTATTAAAAGAGTAAAATTACTATATTCAACTGGTTATGATATATATCAATTAAATTAATTTGCAATAAGTCTATGGAAAATCTAGAGGAATCTTATCCGCATCACCTATCAACATTGTTTACATAACAAAAATGCTAATCATTGATTGGTCAGTTACATGTTGTGATGTCACTGCAGATCTGATATGTGATCTTCTCCAGTAATAAAATTTCGCAGGTGTTGTAAGGGAGGCAACTGATACAAATTGGCGGGAGATGCAGATTATTTTGATACAAAACGGCAGCAGCGTTTCTGTAATGAGTTTATGTAAATCAGACTCTAAGCTAAGCTTTCTTTCCCTTTACACATACACAATATCTTCTCCACAGAACACAACCGACAACTATAAACAGAAGTTCATTTAGGTACGCTTTAACAGCCTTTGTTGGTTCACCGATAATTTAAAAAAAAGGGGGGACTGGTATCGAGTTCGTTCGCCCACTTGGTCTGTACTTGATTTTTGTTCAAATACCCGGTTGAATTATTAGATGTTTTTTAGATGTAAATATGAAAATATTTATATTTTCATTAATCAATATTCCTAAATCAATAATTTTTAATGAAATATTTTTTTTTGGTAATTAGAGAACCAAGATGATGTTAAATTATTAATTTTGTGATATTTTAAAAAAAAGATTAAGCAGTGGCAATCTTGACAGGATGCTTTTTTTCTGTTTCCGATTAAAATGTCTTAATTCAAGCCGGCAAAATTGCTTACTTTTATATATATCTATTTTGTGGGCAGTAATATAGCCTCACCGGACACAATTACGAACGATTTTTGAACTGTGATTAATATTTTTTTTATGTAGACTACTTTTCTTGAATTTTTTATACCATAGAATTTAAGATGTATGAAGGCTTTCCATTTTGCATCATATCCCACATAAATTTTTATTCACGTTAGGATACTTTAGTAAGATTTTCATGACCTCGTTTTACAGGTCAAGAGAGCCACATATGGACGCAATTTCGAACAGCACTATATTCATATATCTTGCAGAAGAAATCAATGACAACAGTCTAGATTGATAAAGCATACATTAATCTTTATCTCAAACACATTTTCATAGAAAAATGAGATGCACAACAAGTTTGTTTTTTACTTCAATTACTTCAGCAGTGGTTGCAGACGAAATGTCGGCCATGTGTAAAGGAAAGATTTCTGATTTTTTAGCTCACCTGGCCTAAAGGCCAAGTGAGCTTTTCTCATTACTTGGCGTCCGTCGTCCGTTGTCGTCGTCCTGCGTTAACTTTTACAAAAATCTTCTCCTCTGAAACTGCTTGGCCAAATTTAACCAAACTTGGCCACAATCATCATTGGGGTATCTAGTTTAAAAATGTGTCCGGTGCCCGGCAAAACCAACCAAGATGGCCGCCATGGCTAAAAATAGAACATAGGGGTAAAATGCAGTTTTTGACTTATAACTCAAAAACCAAAGCATTTAGAGCAAATCTGACATGGTGTAATATTGTTCATCAGGTCAAGATCTATCTGCCCTGAAATTTTCAGATGAATCGGACATTTCGTTGTTGGGTTGCTGCCCCTGAAATGGTAATTTTAAGGAAATTTTGCTGTTTTTGGTTATTATCCTGAATATTATTGTAGATAGAGATAAACTGTAAACAGCAATAATGTTCCGCAAAGTAAGATCTACAAATAAGTCAACATGACCAAAATGGTCAGTTTACTACTTTAGGAGTTATTGCCCTTTATAGTCAATTTTTAACCATTTTTCGTAAATCTTAGTAATCTTTTAGAAAAATCTTCTCCTCTGAAACTACTGGGCCAAATTTAACCAAACTTGGCCATAATTATCATTGGGGTATCTAGTTTAAAAAATGTGTCCGGTGCTTCGCCAAACCAACCAAGATGGCCGCCATGGCTAAAAATAAAACATAGGGGTAAAATGCAGTTTTTGGCTTATAACTCAAAAACCAAAGCATTAAGAGCAAATTTGACATGTGGTAAAATTGTTCATCAGGTCAAAATTTATCTGCCCTGAAATTTTCAGATGAATCGGACATTCTGTTGTTGGGTTGCTGCCCCTGAAATGGTAATTTTAAGGAAATTTTGCTGTTTTTGGTTATTATCTTGAATATTATTATAGATAGAGATAAACTGTAAACAGCAATAATGTTCCGCAAAGTAAGATCTACAAATAAGTCAACATGACCAAAATGGTCAATTGACCACTTTAGGAGTTATTGCCCTTTATAGTCAATTTTTAACCATTTTTCGTAAATCTTAGTAATCTTTTAGAAAAATCTTCTCCTCTGAAACTACTGGGCCAAATTTAACCAAACTTGGCCATAATCATCATTGGGGTATCTAGTTAAAAAAATGTGTCCGGTAACTCTGCCAACAAACCAAGATGGCCGCCATGGCTAAAAATAGAACATGGGGGTAAAATGCAGTTTTTGGCTTATAACTCAAAAACCAAAGCATTAAGAGCAAATCTGACAGGAAGTAAAATTTTTGATCAGGTCAAGATTTATCTGACCTGGAATTTTCAGATGAATCGGATAATCGGTTGTTAGGTTGCTGCCCCTGAATTGGTAATTTTGAGGAAATTTTGCTGTTTTTTTTAGCTCACCTGACCTGAAAGGTCAAGTGAGCTTTTCTCATCACTTGGCGTCCGTCGTCTGTAAACTTTTACAAAAATCTTCTCCTCTGAAACTACTGGGCCAAATTTAACCAAACTTGGCCACAATCATCCTTGGGGTATCTAGTTTAAAAAATGTGTCCGATGACCTGGTCATCCAACCAAGATGGCCGCCATGGCTAAAAATAGAACACAGGGGTAAAATGTATATTTTGGCCTATATCTTTGAAACCAAAGCATTCAGAGCAAATCTGACGGGGTAAAATTGTTTATCAGGTCAAGATCTATCTGCCCTGAAATTTTCAGACGAATCGGACAACTTGTTGTTGGGTTGCTGCCCCTGAATTGGTTATTTTAAGGAAATTTTGCAGTTTTTGGTTATTATCTTGAATACTATTATAGATAGAGATAAACTGTAAACAGCAATAATGTTCAGCAAAGTAAGACCTACAAATAAGTCAGCATGTACAAAATTGTCAGTCGACCCCTTTAGAAGTTATTGCCCTTTATAGTCAATTTTAAACAACTTTTCGTCATTTTTTGTAACTTGTACAAAAATCTTCTTCTCTGAAACTTCTTTTGTGTACAAAATTCTTCTTTTCTAAAACTATGGGCCAAATTTAACCAAACTTGGCCACAATCATTACTAGGGTATCTATTTAAAAAAAGTGTCTAATGACCCCGCCTACCAACAAAGATGGCCGACATCAGTAAATACAGTAACAGGTGAGCAACACAGGCAGCCTCTAGTTTTTTTTGTGTAAGTTTCTCCTTTAAAGGATCACTAAATTCAAATTTATCCATTTGGGTGGTGTACTCATCATTCATCTATGATTTTTTTTATATAGGTCATGTAGGTCAACATTTCTTTTGGAGTTTTCTGGACTTTTCAATAAAATTAACATATTTTCTTTTGACCATAAATAGGATCACAAGAGTCTAAAAAACGTCAATTGTGGGGTTATTTGGGCAATATAAAAGATATCACGCATATGAACAGAATCAAGAGGTATTTTTCTTTCTATATATTAACAAAAGAAGGCAATATGCACTTACCTTTATGTTTTTTTTATATAACTTGCAGGCCAGATAGCCGTTTTTATAATATTTTCAGAATTATTTTGTCATCGTCATCAACATTCACCAAGTGCACATAAATTGCATTATCATGAACACAAGGGAATTTTAATAGGGTTTTTATTTATAAAAATATTTATTGATAAATATAAATAAATATGATCTCAGAGGGCAAACATTGGAAATCGTTCGTAATTGTGTCCAGTCGTAATTGCGTCCTGTGGGGCTAATCAATTTTTTATTTTGAAGATTCTTTTTAAAGTGAAATTTCATCTTCTCTTCTTCTTCATTGACAATTTTAGTTGGATTCTGTTGGCTTGTCTAGTAGGGAAGAATTTTACAAGCCCAAGAGCAATTTTACAAGCCCATGCCATAGAACTTGTGGTTAGGCGAGAATACTATATACCAGTAGTTAAATAAGAAAACAGATAATATTTGAGACACATACATGTATATAACGTTTAAAAACATTTTTCAGTCAAAATGTGAATGTATTGAAAGAATTTATAACATGTATGCATAAGAATAAAACTCAGATTTGTATCTAAGTTAATTTTTGAAATAAATAAAATTAAAAAATCCTGTTGCATCATAAATTTGATAAAACATTATACAATAACAAAGTAAATCAGAATGGGGATGGAACCCAGGCGCGGATCCAGAGGGGGGGTTCCGGGGTTTGGAACCACCCTTTTTTTTGGACGATCAATGCATTTGAATGGGGACATGTAATTGGAACCCCCCCTTTGTCCTGGGTTAGGAACCCCCCCTTTTTAAAATGGCTGGATCCGCCCCTGGAACCAGAAACAATTGTATTTGTAGTCCAATGCCCAGACCACTATACCACAGCATCTTGATATTCATTTTGTCAAATTTAATACAATTCACAAAAGAAAATCTGTTTACTTGTTTAAAATGTCACTTTATTTTAAAACAAGAAAAAAAACCTTACATTTATTTTACAGCAATACACTTTCTTAATCGTGATTAAAAACATATATATTCAAAACAAAACTTTTATAAAAGGGTGCAAATGTGTGTGGTTCGAACATGAAATGGAGGGAAAGAGAATGAGAGCAAATATGATTTGGGCTAAGAAAATATCCATTGAATGATACAGGTTTGCGGTAGGAGATTATTTTACTACTTTTTCACTTTTTGTTTCTGTAGTACCTCCTGGAAAGCCAGTCATCACAGTACCAGACACAATAGTTTTGGGAAACGCTGTAACTTTAACATGTACCTCCAATGGTGGCAATCCTGAACCTACAGTCAAATGGTTCAAAGATGGGGCGGAAATTACCACTGGTGTTTCATCTAAGACAGTTTCACCCAGTACAAACAGTTATACTGTAACATCGACCTTGAACTTTGTTGCTAGCCTAGAACATCATCTGAAGGTCATCACCTGTCAGGCAGATAATGGTTTAACTAGTCCACTAAGTACCACAGAACAGCTCATAGTCAATTGTAAGTTACTCAAAAACTTTTTATATCAATGTTGTTCCATGTAATTTTTTTTTTAATTCAAGGTTACAATTTTGTCATAATAAAATTTTAGTTCCATCAATTATGTCCATAAGATTGATCGAACAAATTTGAAATGTAGCATTGATTTTTAGATGAATGAAAATTGAAGGAAATTAGCTTCTACTAATTATATAATAAGGGTTGATAAATATCTATAGAAGTTATCATTTAAAAAAAAGTTTTGATATTTAAAAGTTTGAAGAATGCAAACAAAAATGTATTTCTATTTCCATGATTTCAATTGTTTTTATTTAATTGTCAGGTTTACTTTATTTTAGTGTGTACCAATTTTTGTGGGTTTAAGAATTATGCTTACATTTTAAACAATTTCTACTATAGATGGGTTGTAAGGTTCTGTATTCAGCTTTTATGACAAAGTAATCTTTATAGATGATGTAGATGAGATATTTTTGATTTTGTAGTTGCACCGGAGGCACCGACATTGGATGGCCCGACTGTTGTAACATCAGGAATGTCTAGGGTATGGACCTGTCACTCAGCCAATGGCTACCCAGCAGGTGTAATGTCAATGAGAAATCAAAATACCAATACCAAATTTGGGACAGACAAGTTTTCAACAAGCACTGTTGACAACGAAGGTGGGAAATCTTATACTGTTACTGGTAGGTTGAACTGGGCACCAGTAGAAGCAAACAATGGACATTCCATTTGCTGTGATGTGCTCCATACGACCACACTAGGCAATACACCAAAGACTAAATGCTTACAATTATCAGTGAAGCGTAAGTATCTATTGGATAATTTTATGTTTTCACTAATGATATAGAGTTAAATCAGTACAATCATTTGACAATAGCTAAAATATAATTGTCATTTCTTTGGAAATTATTTGGTTCAGTCACATTTCAAAAATAATAAAGCTTTCCAGTCTAATTTGCCTTGACAGTTGTCACGGAATATAAGTAAAGTTCCTTCATAATATAAGTTCCAAAATGAAAAAATATTCTGGAATATTATTTCCACAGGAATAAATATTACAGTTTAAGTTCCTAACGGAATAAATGGTATAGAATATTTGTTCCAACAGGAATCTGTAGGTATTATGACATTGTTTACAACAAAGTTTCCAGTGGAACGTCTGTTACATGTAGGTGGAACAAATTTACATTGACATGCCCACCCCCTCAGTCATACTTTTTCGACTTTTAAGAACATTCCATAGAATACTTTTCTGTTTTTATGCTGTACTATCATTTGATTTATTGAACTATATTTTAGATGATAATTTTTTTTTACTTTTTAGATTGATTCTTTATTTCGATCTTATTCTTTTTTTTTTAGCTCCTCTTGTACTCAATGCTCCTACAATCCAGTACAAAGTTTATTTAAATGCAAAAGTTACTCTCTCTTGTGAAGTAACATCAGGAAAACCCTCACAGATCACATGGTTAAAAGATGGCAGTAAATTAGATATAGATAGTAATCCCCGATTGTCAGGCGGCACTGTGGCGGCTCCTTCTCTGGTTATAACTGATGTGGAACTAACAGATGAAGCTGGGTATGTCTGTCAGGGGACTGATTCAACAGATAAGGTTACTATAGCAACAACAGATAGTATTAAAGTCGGTATGTATTGTGTTTTTTATGTTTGAAGTAAACCCTTTTTCTGATCTCAGTTTCAACATATTGTCTCTTAAGCTATGTGATTATGTTAACATACTTTGTCAAAATATATAAATTATTAAGTCTTTAAAAACATGAATATTTTGTGAAGGATTTTTTTCTATCATAAATATAAAAAAGGATATAATCAGCAAAACTTTTAGACTTAACTTTCTTAAACAAACCACAAAAAAGTTTTTGCAGAAAATTCTAATATTCAATTAAGATTAACCACTGTGCCTTAATATGGCCCAGAATTAGACCAGTAAACTATTTTGGAGTCAAAAAAAATAATTTTGAAAATAAGGCCTCACAACCCATATTAGTTTTAAGATGTTTTATGAAAGAGTGATTTTCCAGCTATTAAGAAAAGGATAAGTAACAGTAACTACTACAACTTCTGTATATTTTTTCTGAATTTTGTAATTGCAGCTTTAATTTGTATTGCGCCTGCTCCTGTTCCAAATGCAGAACTAACAGTGTCTGGTTTTGACCCCAGTAACACAGCTACCTATAGATGCAATGATTGTTATGAGAAAACAAGTGGTGACCTTGTATTGAATTGTATGCGTGGAGGAATATGGTCGGGTGTTATTCCTGTTTGTACTGGTAGGTTGTACAATTACAATAAGTGTCAACATTACCATAGTTCAATGTTAGTACTTAGCGTAGTTCTGACATTCAATCACATGACAAATGTACAGTTATGAACAAAGAAGGATAACTCCAATTCAGAATTAGAATTTGCCAAAATGTGTTCAATTTCTAAACACAAATCAGCAACAATTCCTATATTTTTTAAAATTCACATTGAAAATAGAAAGCAATATGTACCATTCAGAGCTCACCTGGCATTTTGAATAAAATAATCTTTTCTTAAAAAAAGATTGCATGCAAATTCTGTTGATTGAGGAAGGTCATTCAAAAACTTTTTACATAAGTGGATAGAAAGTTTAAACATTTTAAAATAGAAATGCTGAATATTATTAAGGTTCATTTATTATGTTTTTTCTTCTTTCAGAAATAAACCATTGTTTGAGCCAGCCCTGTATTTTTGGTACATGTACATCTGAACTATGTGGATATAAATGTGCTTGTTTAACTGGCTATAAAGGAACTAATTGTGACCAAGGTAGGTACAAGTCACTGTGTTATGGGGAAAACTTTTAATATGTGTATTTATTCATCTTATATTTATCATCACACCTCCTCTTATTACAGCACTCTATAGTATTTGGAATGCCATTATGAGTTTTTTGGTTTCCAAACCTTCAAATGGAGTAAAAAAAGGGAAATTCATTATTATAACAGATACATTAGAAAAAGAGGGTGCTAAAGGGGTAGCTTGCATGGAAAAAGGGTGAAATGAGACATAATTTCACTTTGAACGTGAAATAATTTCTGTCATGAGCATTGCATGAAAAATAAAGACTCTGATGTGAACCTTTTGTGACTGAGTCACTGTCCTCTTGTATATATATAAACTTGCTGTTTTACTTGATATTCCCCATTTAGTAAACACATTTATGATAATGGTTTAAGGCTTTTAAAAATGTATATTACGATCTTCTTAACTTTAAAATGCAAATAAAGGAACATCATAGACCTTTCTGCCTTATCAAAAAATACCTAGTATTTGAAATTTATTTGAAAAATATCGAGCACACAAATGAAGCATTTGAAAATCACGATGCACGTAAAATTAGATAAGCAGAACACATTGAACGAGCCACCTGCCTTGCACGACTGAACGTCAAATAAAAAATTCAAAACAAGTTGAAACGTGAAATGAAAAACGGCGATCACCTTGCACGAAAGTAAACCTATACCACCCTCAAAATAGATAGATTATCATATATTGTTTAGGTGAGCCTTTGATTGATATTAGTAAATTGCATAACTACTTCCATAAATGTGTGAAATTAAAGTCATATTTTTAGGAAACTTTAAACCTACGATAAATGTTGGCAGAATATTCAAATACAATCTATTCATTCTCTAGATAAAAATAAAAAAATGAGCATACACTTTTGATACTTAGTCAATAAGAGAATAATAGAGTTTTATAATCATATATGTAATAAATTTTGTAGAAGTGAGTTGTCCAGTGGTAGCCCTGCAGAATGGAGCAATAATGGCCGGAGATAAACTTGATACAGAGTTAACACAGGATCATGTGCTGTATAATATGGATATATCCTATGGCTGTGATGATGGCTATGTACTGGTTGACCAGAAAGGTGGATTCCTTACAGAACTGGTCAGACATTGTGGTGAGACTGGTCAACTGACCGGAGATGCACCCATTTGTGCAGGTAAGAGTTATAATGTATTACTTTAAGATATGAAACACAAAATATCTCAGGTAGAAAAATTGAATGAAAGATTTACTGAATACCAGTAAACATCTATGTTAGCATCTAATCATGATATGCTGCAATATATGGGTTAAAGTATCAAATTTTGTATTTACATGTATAACATCACAATATTTATTTGGCGAATAAAAAATAAATATGAAGAAATTGATATCAAAATTTAGATTTTTAACCATCATGTTGTTAATCAATTACAATCACCAGCTCACATGTAACAACTTTGTGCTTACCAATAAAATTACTCATTTTGCTTTTCTTTTTAATTTCAGTATATAACCTTTGTGCCACTACTACACCTTGTGTACATGGTACATGTAAAGACTTACCAGGGAATTACCATTGTACATGTTCTATTGGATATAAAGGACAAAACTGTGATCAAGGTATGGTTAAAAGAGGGAATAAAGGACACAGGGTTGACCTACAGAGGTCCTGCTTGAAATATTAGTCTTATGATACATGTACTTAAAATTCAAAGAGGACAAATTAATATAAGAAAATATGGTATGAGTGCCATCGACACAACTCTCCATTCAAGTCACAATTTGTAAAATAAACAATTAATGGTCAAAGTACGGTCTTCGACACAGAGCCTTTGCTTACACCAAACAGCAAGCTATAATAGGCATAAAAAAAGACTAGTGTAAAATCATTCAATCGGGAAAACCAACAGTATAATCAATATAAAAAATGAGAAACTGGAAGAGGACAAATTCTGAATTAGTAATTTTATTTTTAATTTGGTTTTTTTCAAATTCTTTTGCATGTACTAAGCCTAAACTTTATAAACATTGTGTGATGAATCAGATTTTTTAATTAAAAAATCCATTATTTATCAGGTGACTACTGCAAGTGAAAACTCATTTTGTTTCCTATCTTATAAAGCTGTGTGTTGAATAAGCAACATCTGATTCAATGATTATTTTGAATTTCCAGATATCATCTGTGCAGAACTCACCCTTCCTAACGGAGCTGTTATGTACAAGCCAGATAGAAAGATTGGTAGTGTTGCCACCTACTCCTGTAACCAGGGCTATAACCTAGCTAATGGAGATCTGTCTTCTACCTGTAACTCTGAAGGGCAATGGAGTGGGCCACTGCCAACATGTAAAGGTACTTAATAAAATTGAGAATGGAAATGGGGAATGTGCCAAAGAGACAACAACCCGACCATAGAAAAAACAACAACAGAACCCTTACCAAAAAGTGCTAACATGTTGCACATAAGTTGCACATATGATGCTCACGTTAGAAACTAACATGATTGCACACGAGTTTTTTAACATGCAAATTAGGTGAGCATTTTGTGAGCAAAAAAATTGCACATATGAAACTAACCTAATTTGCATGTTAAAAACCTCACGTGCAACTGCTCATATGAGCTTTTGTTTCACATGTGCATTTTATTGGATTGCTCATATGAGCAGTTGCACACATGAATATTATAGTTGACCAAAACAAAATGGCTGCTTCAAAATAGAAATATTTTTCAAATTTAAATGAAAATCTTAAATATTATTCAGTTGCAAATAAAATAACTGATACATCATGTTAAAAGAGTTATTCTTTAATTATTGTCAGTAAATTATGATTATCATATCACTTGGTCTTTTTTTTATTTAAACAATAATCATGATAATGACTAAAAACATAACATAACATTATAAAACTAATAGAGGGACTTGCAAGTTTAGTACATAATGAAGGTCTTTGATTACTAAGTACTGTATTTCAAAAAGTTTAAAAAGGAAAAATCTTTATACATGTAGTACTAATTTTGAAGCAACCTGCATATATATTCCCATAAAGGACTTAAAATTTTAATATATTTCAAAATCTGACACAAAAATGAACATAATGAAAGAGAAATGATATAACTTACAAATAATTAACAACAGCCACACATAAAACTAACATGGATGATAAAAGCTCACCTGAGGTTTGAATTGCACATGTGAGCATTATGTTAGATTTTTGTGGGCACATATGAACTACCAAACTGCACATATGAGCAACCTGATTTGCATACAATTCTTACTTGCATCTCATGTGCTTCACATGTGAAACTTATGTGCTTTTGTTAGCAATTTCTGTACGGGAAGGTCACCAACAGGTCTTCAATGTAGCGAGAAATTCCCTCACCCAGAGGAGTCCTTCAGCTGGCCCCTAAACAAATATATACTAGTTCAGTGATAATGAACGCCATACTAATTTCCAAATTGTACACAAGAAACTAAAATTAAAATAATACAAGACTAACAAAGGCCAGAGGCTCCTGACTTGGGACAGGCGCAAACATGCTTAAACATGCTGGATTTCTTGTCCCTCACTCCATAACACATTGTGGGAGACATGGAAATACCATGCGTCTGGTCTTGTTAGTGCTCTGACAGGTACAATTCTTGCAAGATTTTTTATAAAACTTATACTATAGGTTATATCAGCAATATCTCACACTAGTTTTATTATGGTGGCTGGTTGACTTTTTTTAAGAGTTATGCCCCTTAGAAATATTAAATTTTTAATAGAAATGGCCTCATTAGAGGTGTTACAGTTTTATTAAATAAGATATGTGCAATGTGGGGACATTGGAACTCCATTTTTTGATACAATTTCAAATACCAAATCTGTTCATAAAGTTTTATTGAAGCAAATTGAGTGACAATCAAACTATTAAGACAACAGGAGTTGGCACTCAAATCCATGTTGAAATATTTGGTGGATGTCAGCAAAGTTTAGACTGTACCTAATTAGAATGATTGATATAATATATAATAAATAATTCACAACTTTGCATTTTTTGTATTTATTTGAATAGGAGTGTCTTGTCCAGATCACACTCTTGAGAATGGTAAGGTGACCACAACAGGTTTGACCTTTGGGCACACAGCTACCTACACATGTAGCAGTGGATTTATGGTAGCTAATGGAGACATCAGCAGAACATGTGCTTCTGATGAATATTGGCTTGGTAAAATGCCTGTATGTGCTGGTAAGTCATTTAACAACATTATTACACTTCAAAATTGTGTTAATTTTAATTAATTGATTAATGGACATGTCTTTTAAATGGATAGAATTGTGATAGAATCTAAGGGAAGATTTTACCAGTTCTGTCTTCCTTCTCAGGCCTAGGGTAGCTTAGAAAAAGCAATTTGTTTGTTTAATACCCCTGCCTCAAGAAATGTGCACAATTACCCAAAATTATTTTTAAGAATTAACTATAATGGATATAGACAATGATAGAGAAATTGTAAACTGAAATATCTGAAAGTCAATTGTGATTTACAAATAAAATCATTGATGTTTAATTATTGTGATGATTGCTTATTGGTGGTTTATTTGAAGGGGTAAAGGGTGAGGGGGTGGGGATGTGGGGTAGGTTTTGAAGACTTGTGATGATTTTAAAGTCCAGATTTTTATGTAAATAATTTTAAGTAATCCTGATACCAAAGATGTAAATAATTTTTGTTTCTTATTTCACTTGAACACATTTTTAAAAGTCTTACCTTATGGTATTTAAATTTAACAAAAATGATTTCTTGAAACTTTGAAATTTTTTAGATTTTGGTTTGTGTTCGTCAAGCCCATGTAAAAATGGAGGGACTTGTACAGACCTTCCCGGTGGATATTCTTGTGCCTGTGCTGAAGGTTGGAAGGGTAAAACCTGTGAAGAGATAAAGTCTTGTAAGACCGAACTATGGGACTATTGTGGGTGTTCTTTGGGAGAGTGGAAAGAGTGGGTTGATTGTAGCGAGTCGTGTAATGGTTACACATACAGATTAAGATCCATCTGGCTCTACCAAAACAAAGCAGGATGTCCATTCGTCTTTGAAACTTGTGCACCTACAGAATGCGGGTATGAGCTTGATTTTTGTAACACTGACTCGTGTCAGAATGGTGGACTGACTACATACCAGCAATGTTTGTGTACAGGGGGACACACAGGCCAATGTTGTGATGAAGGTTAGTACTTACACTGGCGGAAATAACAATAAAATACTCAGAAAATTGAAATTAGAATAGATGAAAATACAGATATGATGTTGACAATCAAAAATTATCAGTCAAAGAAAAAACAACATAGAATGAACAAAAAATGAGCAAAAGACTCTACAATTGAGAATATAACAGAAAATTCCCAACCCCCATTAAAGCAGAAATGGTTTAAGGTGCTCTGAAAGGGTATGCATGTCTTGCTGCACTAGTGGCACATCTGTACTTTCAAATACTATTAACTTTTATTTTAACTTAGTTGATGTTTCTAACAAGCTGAAATTCAATGTCCTTATAATGTCATTATATTTTATTAATTTTATTTTGTAGATGTGACTTGCCCTGATCCTACTCCAGCCAATGGATTTGTTTCGAACAGTCTGAC
This sequence comes from Mytilus galloprovincialis, assembly GCA_037788925.1. Taxonomy (NCBI): domain Eukaryota; kingdom Metazoa; phylum Mollusca; class Bivalvia; order Mytilida; family Mytilidae; genus Mytilus; species Mytilus galloprovincialis. Next base: position 71,742,224 of record CM075342.1, on the reverse strand, counting down.
AGATTATGGTTCCTGTGTAGATTTCTGGTGTGACGAAGGTTACAAACTAGATGGATCATCCCATAGCTGTTGTCATGCTGATGGTAAATGGTCTGGTGAAAGACAATGTGTTGGTAAGACCATACAATATTCCTGTAAAAAGTTAAAAATACTGAATTTTGATGAAAATTCAAAAAAATTTTGTTTGTAGGATACAGACACCAGGCCTTGCGGTCATAAAACTTTCGAGCATGATTTTTGTACTCAGACCAATCAAAATACAGGATTTTGTGTTTCAAGCACTTATTTTGTACTCGGAGTACTGATCGTTTTATGACTGAGAGCCCAGGTTTAATTCCTGAACACAATGATTAAAAAAAGAGAAAGCATGTCAATTGTACTGTCTTCCCTTAAAAGGTTGTCATTTTTTAGCTCACCTGGCCCGAAGGGCCAAGTGAGCTTTTCTTATCACTTTGCGTCCGGCGTCCGGCGTCGTCGTCCGGCGTCGTTAACTTTTACAAAAATCTTCTCCTCTGAAACTGCTGGGCCAAATTAAACCAAACTTGGCCACAATCATCATTGGGGTATCTAGTTTAAAAAATGTGTGGCGTGACCCCGCCTACCAACCAAGATGGCCGCCATGGCTAAAAATAGAACATAGGGATAAACTGTAAACAGCAATAATGTACAGCAAAGTAAGACCTAAAAAGAAGTCAACATGACCAAAAGGGTCAATTGACCCCTAAGGAGTTATTGCCCTTTATATAGTCATTTTTTTTTAACAATTTTCACAAAATTTTGTAAAATTTTACTAATATTTTCCACTGTAACTACTGGGTCAAGTTCATTATAGATAGAGATAATTGTAAGCAGCAAGAATGTTCAGTAAAGTAAGATCTACAAACACATCACCATCACCAAACCACAATTTTGTCTTGAATCCATCTGTGTCCTTTGTTTAGTATTCACATAGACCAAGGTGAGCGACACAGGCTCTTTAGAGCCTCTAGTTTAAACGTCCAAAGTTTGATTTTTTTAATAAATTGTTATAGTTGTTATATTTGTATGTTATAGTTTAAAAATGCCTAGGTATTTAAACTTGCATTTTTACTGTTAATGAATTGAGTAAAACATTTCAATGATTGCTAAATTATTTCCCTTTATTAGGGACAGAAAAAATAGCTACACTATGAAAAATTGTCCCTTGTGACATATTTTTATAAAACATCCATGAAATTATGTCCAAGCACTTGGGACAATTTTTCACTAAGGGGGACACTATTTTATAGTTTAAAAATGTGATATTCTGTCCCTGAACGAAATTTCACAGATGAATTGTGAAATATCAGAAGACACAATTTCATGGGACACTTTTTTTGCTTACAAAAAACTCATCAACAAAAATAATCAAATTTAAAAAAAACAATGTTTTTGATTAATTTTATTTACATAAATAAGTTGACTTGTCCCCTATTTTACTTTTGGTTTCTGATGCTGAGTCTTCATGTTCCAACTGATTTGTCTCTAGACCGAGATAGCTCTGACGTCCCACGGCCCCAGCTTGTCTGGCAAAACAACCGTTGGACATCAGAGTAATCTCGGACTAATTTGTCTCATGACGAGTTTTAACCCTGTTCTTGCTAATGCATTATGACATGCATACATCCCGGTACGTGCAATGGACGCTTTCTGATACCAATGGCTTAGTCTTGTTATCATCACCACCCCCCAGCTCTCAAAAAGAAGCTAATCACATTTAATATTATTACCGGAAATTTACTTTCGTTTCAGTCCATTGCAACTGTAATGATAAGTCCCGAGCAATACGAAATGAATTATGACGACATGACAAACGCTAATTCGATAAAGACAGAGAAGTTCGAAAAGTTTTCATCACCACGTGTACCTTTAGAGTAAAGGAAAATTTCAACAGGGAACCTTTCAACGCTATATTTTTAGAACGAAAGGACATTTCCAATTTAAACTATTTACGCGACGACTATGTAATAGATAAGGCTAAACTATGCACACGATTTATCAGGATCTCTGTTGTGATTAATGATAAAATATAATAAAACCAAAATGTATATGCAGTATGATTATTGTTTATTTCAAACGGGTTATCTTGAAACGTGGTGCATTCTTACTTTAAGGGCCGAGTAATCTTAGGCCGAGTTGAATATATATGGCGACTGGTTTACGGTAGAAATTTTACCCTCCAGTATCTGTATCTGTATGTAAATAAAAAGGTCGTGGAACCAGTGTAGACAATATTCGACGAAGTTGTCAGATATGACCGGCGTTTGGACTGTACTTTGCCGAAAGTACAACAGATTGATGTTCAATGACAAATAAATTTACTAGCCCCTCGGGCTACCGCGCCACGGACATTTACTAGCCCGACACAAAAGTTACTAGTCTCGGGCTAGCGGGCTAGCGTTAGTGTCGAACCCTGGGTATCCCCTTTATATATATATATGAATGGCCTAGCTTGTGGACTGTGCTGATCTTAAAATATATGAAGGCAGCCAAAATATTTAAACAAATGCCCTTAAGTAAACTGGTTTATCCTTGACTTTTTCAGGAATTGTATGTCCAGCTTTTGATGTGGTCAATGGAGCAATATCTGTCACTGATGGAGTCAATTATGGAAGTACAGCTACTGTATCATGTAACACAGGATTCATTTTGAATGGAAATAGTTCAGCTACTTGTGGGGGTGGAGGCATATGGTCTGCTCCTAAACCTGAGTGTGAAAGTAGGTGATAAGATTATTGTATATAAAATGAGTGCTAAATAAGAAATAGGGTTTTGAAAATACAAACAGAATTAAATGCTTCTTTTTGTACCTTCATTGGGGTGTAAAAGCTTTGACTGAAGTACATTTTGTATGAATCACGGAAGTGCTTCATTCTAAAAATGTGAGCACGGTCAACGCTTTTACAAAATTATTAAGTTACAAAATGAAGCGTTCAATACTTATAATTACATTTATTAGCTAGGATAATGAAAACATGATTTTTATCAAGTTTTTATTTAATTTACCTGTGCACTTTATTATGGGACCTCGTGTCATCATGAATGATAAATATTTATTGTGTAATGCAATTGATTAAGGAATAACGTGAGATTGCAGTGTAGCCAGTCAGAATAATGTATTATAATGACACATACATGTAATTATTCAATTGTAATTACAATTTATATGTAGCTTGTTTGCTTTTTGGCCTTGAATGTTTGTCCCTAATATTTTATTAACTACATATGTATTTGCATTCAGGTATCACAGATCAAATTTATTTGTTCATAGTGTGTTAATTTATGTTTTTTGAGTTAAAAAAAAACCCGTTCAATTGATAATTTATTGTGTGTTTTTCTATGTTGTGATGTTATACTATTATTTCAGAAAAAATGAGAAGGTCTGGTATCATTAAAATGTTTAATTCCTGTGCAAATGTTTGCACCTGTCCTAAGTCAGGAATCTGATGTACAGTAGTTGTGGTTTGTTTATGTAATTTATACCTGTTACTCATTTCTCGTTTTTTTATATATAGATTAGGTTGTTGGTTTTCCCATTTGAATGGTTTTACACTAGTAATTTTGGGGCCCTTGATAGCTTGTTGTTCGGTATGAGCCAAGTCTCCGTGTTGAAGGCTGTACATTGACCTATAATGGTTTACTTTTTAGCTCACCTGACCTGAAAGGTCAAGTGAGCTTTTCTCATCACTTGGCGTCCGTCATCTTGTCTCCGTCGTCCGTAAACATTTACAAAAATCTTCTCCTCTGAAACTACTGGGCCAAATTCTACCAAACTTGGCCACAATCATCCTTGGGATATCTAGTTTAAAAAATGTGTGGCGTGACCCGTCAAACCAACCAAGATGGCCGCCATGGCTAAAAATAGAACATAGGGGTAAAATGCAGTTTTTGGCTTATAACTCAAAAACCAAAGCATTTAGAGCAAATCTGACATGGGGTAAAATTGTTTATCAGGTGAAGATCTATCTGCCCTGAAATTTTCAGACGAATCAGATAACCTGTTGTTGGGTTGCTGCCCCTGAAATGGTTATTTTAAGGAAATTTTGCAGTTTTTGGTTATTATCTTGAATACTATTATAGATAGAGATAAACTGTAAACAGCAATAATGTTCAGCAAAGTAAGATCTACAAATAAGTCAGCATGATCAAAATTGTTAGAGGACCCCCTAAGGAGTTATTGCCCTTTAGAGTCAATATTAAACAACTTTTCCTCATTTTTGTAACTTGTATAAAAATCTTTTCTAAAACTACTTGGCCAAATTTAACCAAACTTGGCCACAATCATAATACTAGGGTATCTATTTTTAAAAAGAGTGTCTAATGACCCCGCCTACCAACAAAGATGGCCGACATCAGTAAACACATTAACAGGTGAGCGACACAGGCTCTTGAGAGCCTCTAGTTTTAAATTGTTATTTGGATGGAGAGTTGTCACATCTTTCTGTATCTAAATACTCCTATTGCTTATAGAGTACTAATATTTGTTAGGTCCAAGTTTATAGATGAGCAAAGAAGTTAAATGCATGGCAACAGATTTACTTTTACTGAATACAAATAGATTGATAGCTGTATTTATAAAAAGATTATAATTATTAATTAAGCTATATAGTCTGTTTAGATTTGAAGAGTAAAGTGCCCTCTACCTTGTCAAGAAAACATGACAGCAAACATTTACAAAAAGATAAATTTTCTCGTATTAATTGCTTGCAGTACTGTGTAGTGTCTCCAGCCTTGCCAACTGCAAGTCTAGCTTTTTAAATTCTGAGGCAATAACTGAAGATTATACATGACTGAGTTCTGTATCCAAAAGTCAAATGTCTGTCCAAACTGAAAGCCTATGTTTACAGATTTTTTTCCCAAATATTTTAAAATTCCTGTTTACAAGTTTGTTTGGCCAGTCTGGTCAAATTATAATTACAGTTGTCTGTCCTATGTACTATTTCCCATGTGAAAAATCTTTCTAAATTAGTAATTTGAAAAAAAATCATCCCATCAAACCATGATGACATAACTGCAAGGTTCTAGAACTTAAAGTTTGTAGAATTTTGATCAATTAGTTTATTTTCTATACAAAACATAAACTAAAATTTCCTAACTGGCAAGTAAAATTGAGAAGGACATAGGAAATGTCTCAAAGGGACAAACACACACAGTAATACACACATTTTAACAGCTTAAACTTGTACATCTCTGACTTTTTCAGCTGTTGTCATGCTGATGGTAAATGATTTGGTGAAAGACAATGGGTTGGTAAGACCATACGGTATTCCTGTAAACATTTAAACCAAATGCCCTGAAGTAAACTGGTTTATCCTTGACTTTTTCAGGAATTGTATGTCCAGCTTTTGATGTGGTCAATGGAGCAATGTCGGTCACCGATGGAGTCAATTATGGAAGTACAGCTACTATATCATGTAATACAGGATACAATTTGAATGGAGCTAGTACAGCGACTTGTGGGGACGGAGGTGTATGGTCTGCTACAAAACCTGTCTGTGAAAGTAGGTGACAAGTAAAATGTATATTAACTGAGGGCTATTTCAAAAATTGAACTGCGTAGGATGAAACTAATTATGTATTTTTTTCCTTTTCAATATTATATATAGATGAATCAATTGTGATGCGTGTAGTATTAGCTGTTTTATGTTAAGTCCATGAAAAAACAAAGAATGCAAATTTCCTACAGTATTGTAGAAGTTGTATGCAAAAGTTGTTCAAACCAGGAAATCAGATACAAACAAAAATACAATTTTTCCTAGATCCTGAAAAAAACCTGTAAAAATCCCTTTTTCAGCAATACTCCTCGTTTGATATTGCATGAGTATACATTGTAGCTGCTTAATATAACATAGTGTGTTTATAATTGACATAGTTGTAACCTAATATGTTTATCATACCATATATAGCAGTTTATTTTCTCAGGTGTAAAAATCATGATTTTCATTGAATAAGGAATAATAAATAATATGGCCGTTATTATTTTGGCGGATTCAAAACTTTTTTCAAAACCTTTGCATGTGCACTTTTAAATTGGTGGAATTCATTTTGGCGATTTTGTTCTATCCTTGAAAATAAGCTAAAATTTACACCACACGAAAATTACTTGCTAAACGGTATATACATGTAGTAATATAGAGAAACTAGGATTGATACAGTTGTAAAGTTATATGTTTATTATTAACACAGTTGTGACCTGTCCAAAGCATACTATTGACCATGGAACTGTTACTGGGACTGCTGCCACATATGGACATGACATTAGTTATAAATGTGATGAGGGTTTCCAGCTGGTGGGGGATCACATAAGGAAGTGTGGAGCTGATGGTCTGTGGACTGGAGTAGAAGCTACCTGTCAAGGTACTGTTACAATGTCTTAAGTTTATATAAAGCAGCAATAGGAATTTCTGTGGATTCTTTTAATTTTCTTGGATATTTGACTTCAAGGTTTCACAAATTTCCACAAGCCTATAGAAAGGAGTAGGGGCAATAAGGCCCTTATTTGGCCCAAAAATTACTGCAGATTTAAAAGTTATCATACATATTTTTAAATAACTGTACAGTATCTAAGATACAAGGTATTCAGAAAAACAAAACAATTTTGGACATTGAAAAAGTTACCATGACAACAGATCATGGCTTAATTTGCATAATTTGTAAAATTTCTTTGTTTTTCGTCAAATTTGTATTAAAAATTATATTTTAGATTGAAAAAGTATGTGTGCACCCAAGAAACAAATTTGTATTTGGTGAAATTTTGTCAATAGTTATGATAAAGCATCTGTTAAATTATTTTGTTGTTTCTTGGCTACGCAGGATGTTTCCACAACGGAAATAAAAATAGAAAACTTCATAAATTCTGTATTTTTCATCAGATTTGTGAAAACAGTACATATTATGACGTAATTGTGACGTCATCACATAAAAATCTTTATGTTTTTCATTGATATTTCTTGACCCTATGCATTTCTAAACATTATGTGCCAATTTGAAAAAGTAATCAAAACCAGGCCTTTATGTAAAGCAAAATTATATCCAGGTGAAATTTGATCCGGAGGAAAAAATGTCACAGTAGTTGTTATTTTTTTATCCGGAGGAAAATATTTCCTTGGGATATTTTTTCCTCTGCCGTGAAATTCTATCTGGGTAGTTAAAGGGAAACTTCGCAAAAAAATCAAAAATTGATATTATGTTTATTCTGTATAAAAATGCTCAAATTCATAGATATTAAAGTTTTATTCTTCTAGATAAGAGATCATCATCGATTTTAAATTTAGAGTATCAATTCTCTGCTGTCAGCCATTTTGTCACCTTCTCCGATTTGCAGTCACGATATGTCTAAGGACCAAAACTACAGTAACCCGATGTAGTCGTAATTGCGTGTCGATATCTCGTCAATCGTACGGTTGTTTTATCCGACTAGTTAACTAACTTGATACGGAAAATTTTCTTCTTTTCTTTTTAAATAACCATGATCTGTTATTTTTAGGCTGATAATATAGGAATTTAATAGTGAAAAAGTCAAAATTTCAAATCATAAATAAGTCTTCCGTGAAACTTGAATTGTTTTCGGAAATCTAATTAGTTCATAATTCTTTTATGTAATAAACTTTATTCAAATAAATTAGGATCTTCGCTCCACTGATCACCCGCATGGCTAAAGGTATTACTCCCAAAGATATTGTAGGGGTGTGAGGTGACACGTCCAGGTATTCAAGCGATTTCCTGTCGAGTTTGCAAATTCATGCATCGTTTCACTTCTTAGTGTATTGATAAGTGTTCACGGCCGATAACTTATAACTTTCCATTTTGAACTATTAGGTGTATAATATACATCTCTATCTTGCGTGTCCGAAAGTGATATTACTAAACTCATATGCTTGTTTATGAATAACATTTCTGGTGAAAATTTAAGAAAATTATTTATAAAAATATAAATAATACCAAAAAAAAACCAAACAGATTTGATGAAATAAAAATCTATATACGTATTTTTTCCAAGGGTAAATTTGGTAAAATGTAATATATACCCGTTGTCAATGGTGAAGGCCAGAAATATTGATTTAAAAAAATGTACGCACTTGTCGACCATTCGTATATACGCCTGGATTATAAGTTACGGACCTATAGAGCAAATTAAAACATATACATGTATACATAGAACATAAGAAAGAAACATACATTTTGCGTAAATTGGGGTAAAAGTTTTGTAAAATGACAAGTCCACGTATGCCAACAGTATGTAATCATCAAATGACGATAGACTATAGTATACCAAAAGAAAAGAAGAAGAAGAGATTTAAATACAGGTCGATATATAACTTTATTTGGCTCATCGAAGTTATGGACATTTATATATCAATTAGATTGTTCTCGAAAAAAGGAAGAAATTCGCCATCATCACAATTGTTCCGACATGCATGTAATATATACGCAACTGGAAGTACACTAATACCGAGGGATGTGAATATTTTCCAGGAAAACTATAGAGTATCAAAGTTTCAAATCAATTTCGGGATTTATTTTCTCTCTTGATATTCAATGACAGCAATTTAAAGAATAAACTGCTTGTCCGTTTTAGTGGTATTCTTGCCAGTTGAAACAGACTTATAATTACATTAAAAACTAGGGAAAGATGACATTTAATTCGTTCATTTTTTTTTTAATACATCGTTGGTCAAATAGCTAAAGTATTATATATAGTTACGGTGTGAGACAAAGAGTATTTTAAGAAGGACATTCCCGATTATGTATAAATTATGTTGATGTTTTTCACACTTGAAAAGCATATCTGTTCGTAATTTGTTGATTCCATTCCAATTAGATCCTTTAATTTCCTGTCAATCTTTTAAAACATCTTTTTTCAAATATCTGAAGTATTCATGTGTTGTGAGATTTAAAATATTTTGATGAGCAGCTTAATTCCTAAATAGGTAATTAAAGATCACTTTGGATGGACTAAATTATATAATTGCAATTGTTAATGATCTGTTTGAAATATTTAAGGCAGTTCAGTTCAGTTTCTTGTATATTCCTCCATTAATTGTGGAGCACTACCCAAAGGGTATAGTTTTAGCAGTTTTAAGGCTGCCGTTCCTAATTTGAAATAGTACAATTTTTAGTTCATAAACTCGTGTTTAGAAGGCTATTTTTATTTATGAATTCTTCAATTAAAATAATTCAGTATTTTATCGTTACTAAAGTAATCAAAAGTCATAATTCATTAAAAGTGATCTTATGCAAAATATAAAAATATACAGCTATCCAGTTATTGTGCGATCTTATTATTCCCGTTATTTAATTTAATTATTTTTTTTTACATTCATGTGTCTGAAACTTTGTCTGACTCCCGTTTACAATTGATACGAAATGTTGTTCACACCTGAAATGCCAGTGAACCGTGAATTCACTGAATGAGGATCAAAAGATTAGAATTACATAATGCTAATCTTTTAATTACCTTGAGTTAAACTACGCATTCCACATTCTTTAGGTGTCACAAAACAATACACATTTTATTGTTTCCACCGTACAAGCAAGTGAAAATGATTGCTGGAATGAAGCAAAAAGGTCAGAATACAAACATGTATTTTTAATACACTATCGATCATGTCAGTTTCGTATGTTTGTTTAAAGTATTTTTAGAAAAAAAATCATAAAAATGTTCTATTGTATGATTTACTTTTTTTTATTAAAATTCGTTTTAAAAAATCCACACGATCTTATTTTAAAAGTTGCATGGCTATCACTTATTTTTCGTTGGTTAATAGCTACACCAAAAGTCGTCGATGCGCTTTAAATCGCGTTATTAGATGGTTAACGAACAAGACTTAAATGAGATATTTTCACTCCCGGCATGCATCAAAGACTTAAACTACGTCACATAAGTCAGGAAGTTTAAAAAAATAAAATTAATAATTCCCAATTTTCTTCTTTATTAGATTTCATATCAAAATAAAACTTGGTGAATATGTTTTTTATGGTATTATGAACATAATAAGATGAAAAGTGAAAAATCGCGAATTATCCCTTTAACTTATTGAATAGTTGTTGGAAAAAACTTATCATTTAAACATACTATGAAATAATAATAGTGTATTTGAAATAAAGCGAAATTGTTAAAAAAAAATTTATTATAATGGGAAATAATTTCACAAATTATCCTTGAAAACATTTCCTGAAATATTCAAGCCATATCATCCTTTTAAAAAGAAAATTGTCATGAAACATAGGGAAGAAAACCAGAAGTAATTTCAAAGATCATAATTATGAAATAATATCATGATTAAATAAGGTTAGTGAAATACATGTAAAAGTGAGTTGTTTTCACTAAGGTAGAAATATAGTTGCATTACTACTGTTAACAGTAATAGAAGAATTTGATTATGATGATATTTTTAACTATATAAATAGTTTTATAAATAGAGATGTAGTTGTTGATTATATGGAAATCAGATAAATCATAGCATAACAATATATTGGAACAAAAGCATGTTTAACAGCTGGATAGTTTTTACCTGTGAAATGTTATCTGTCTTATTAAATCAAGTTGTAAGTCATCTTTTATATAAATGAATATATAAAAAATAAGATTCAAGGAAGAATTTCACTATAAAATAGATTCAGAAATATATTATATTAATGTCTTTAAAATATAAATTGCTCATAATTATGTCCCTTTGATAAATTATGCAAATTTGGTCTACCTTTGTGAAACATTTTATAATTATAGTCAGGTATATATTGATTGTGAGTAACTTACATAGTAGTTAACGGGACTCTATTTCACACGGTTCTGTGAAATATAGTACAGCAAATATATACCGGTAAATACTATCCGCTTAACACAGATAGATTTTCACTCCTCTGGAAAAAATCAACCTGCGAAATACCATGCCTGGAAAAAAATTACTGGGACAAATTATCCTCAGGATAAAATATCACAGAGGAAGAAATAAACCGTTACATTTATGCCCCTACTCCTTTGTAACTCATCGAACAAATAAATTTGTGGTTTACTTACGAATAATGAGGAATCTACAGTATCCATAATGTACATAATTTAAGGTGGTACCCAACACTTTCACTAAAATTGATTTGTCTCGTTTAATTTAAATAAAATTTTGACAAAGTATTTACTTTAATCCTTTGACAAAAATATAAAAATTTCAAAAATTTTGAACCAACCGTTTTGTCAGAAAAATAACACTGGTTATATAGCAGTTTGTCAAACACCAATTTTGATCATTGATAAGCTTAATATTCCCTTTACAACACAACGTAATTAAAACGTTCAGCTGACTTTAAAGAGTTATCTCCCTGTAGTGTTAGGTACCACCTTAATGAAGATTGTATAGTAATAATAAGTAGCATGATGATATATTCTCTTTATTTTCTTAATTGTGACAGAAGGTCATTGAGATTATCGGAAAAGGCAACATTCACTGAAAAGACTAACTTATGATAAAGTTGAAAGTTGTATAGAAAAAGATACTGCAACCTCTACCATAATTCATACAATGTATCAATTTTCTTTTTAATTAAGTTTGATGATTAGAGAAATACTTCTAAAGCAAGTTGTCTTACTAAAGTGGTATTAATACTCATATTTGACGCATAGAATAAAATTACTGCTTGAAATGAAGTGATGTTCAAATTGAAAAAAAAACACCTGCAAAAATTTTGTTAACAATTATTTTAGTTTAGCTAAAGTTGATGTTAATATATTTTGTGTTATAGACATTGATGAGTGTGCCACTAAGCCATGTCAGAATGGAGCCCAGTGTAATGACCAAATCAATGCATACACTTGTACATGTGTTGATGGATTTGCAGGCGTACACTGTGAAGAAAGTAAGTGCATGTGAAAGCTTCTTGCAATGAATAGTAACTTATACAATGGAAGTATATCGATATACATAAAGTATCTGGTATACTAAACTGAGAAATATTTGCAATATTGAGCACTTTTATTTTTTAAGCTACTTTTGCAGTAATAATCTGTAAAAAATAAGAACTGTTGACTGGGCATTCTTTGCTAATTTTTTTAGATTTAGATTTTTTTTTATGCATATATACATGAACAGATAATTTTATAACCAATAATAATTGTTTGTAGGAATGTCTGCAGAATAAGTTTAAGAACCAAAAAGCTAATGTAACTGAAAAAAGAAAAGAAAAATCGAATCTGTTCACAAAAGAAATGTATTCACTATTTGTAAAACTAAATGCAAAGGGAAAAAGAGTCCATTAAACAGGGAAAGCTGGCATGTCTGAAATGTTTTTTTACACTTTATACAGATAATTTATCTTTTTGGCAGATATCAATGAATGTGCCCCTGCACCCTGTAAGAATGGAGCTACCTGTAACGACCAGGTGAATGGATATACATGTACATGTGTTGTTGGTTATACAGGAACACTGTGTGAGGCTGGTTAGTATACTTCTTCTAGAAGAAGATATTATAATGCCAACAATATAGTTATGTTATTTGTATCAAAAAACAAGTCAAAAATAGACTTAAAAAATCAGACACGATATGTTCATGATAAATGTTTTTGCTGACTAATATGTATACAAAACAAATATGTATCCAATTTGCTTCAATTTAAAGCACAATTTTGAATTCTGTTCCAATTAAGAGGGCTTCCATTTATTTCAATAATTCACTTTCACCTGGCAAATGTTCAATGCTTTGGCTGTTGTTTTTTTGGTAACAATATTTTTCCTTTAAAAGTTAAAAAAAGATCATCAATCCATCTGTCTGATCAATATCACCAATATAAGATTTGTTTTTTGAACCAGAGATACCATGTAACAAACTGGACGTAGTGCCTCATGTCACAGTCCTCGCCAGTGGTGTAGAGGTTGGAGAGTCAGTAACATATGCCTGTGAACATGGTTACCAGTTGACAGCTGGAAACTTGATGAGAACCTGTCAGCTAGCACCCTCCTGGAGTGGAATACCTCCAGTTTGTTCTAGTAAGTAAATATATTTGTACTTGTTTGTAATATGACTAAGTTAGTAAGTTAATTTATTTGAAATTCTGTGTATCCAAGAACTGACGGATCAAAAGTAGAGTGCTTCTGTAAGACATAATAGTGTCCTTAGAAAAAATGTCCACATGGACATTTTTTCATAGAATTTCGGTATTTAATAATGTCCATTGCAATGGAATAGTGTCCCTCAAATGGACAGATTTTTACTGTAAAAGATATGAAATAGTGTCCACCAACAGGACAAATTTTCAAAGAAGTTGCTATTAGATTGTGTCCTCCAAGGGAAGTAATACAAAGGTCATTAAAAAGTTTTATTATACTTGAATTCTAATTAAAATATGAAGGATTGATGAGAAATTGATTAATATACAAATGTAAACAAACAAATAATGGATGGAAGTGAATATAGAAAAATTTAAGTTCTAAGAAATTCCCAGCAAATGGTAATGACAATGAAAGAATAACAATAAGAAGGAAGCAACAATTAATACAAATTTGCAATTAGAGAGTTGAAACATGTAAAATACATTCAGTAATAACAAGGTAATTGATATTATTTAAAACTTTAATCATATCAAAAAATGCTTTGGCGTACACAATGTCCTGTGAAAAAAATGTCTACCTGGACAATATTATGGTAGTGAATTATGTCCCATGTTCATGGACATTTTTTCATACCTGAGGACATATTTTCATAGAAAATTTCAATATTGTTCTTGGACAGTATTTACTATGAAAATGTGGGACATTATTTAATCCTACACTCCTACTTTTAAACTCACTTGATTTGTTGTAATTAAATGGGCTTTTCTCGTCATTCTCAATAAAAACTTGGCATATTCCTTTATTGACCACAGCCAGCATTTGAAACAAGTGTACCATTCTGAAGTTCCAACATCATTTTCTAAAATTGATCTGACTGGCTGAATGTTTAGTGATCATTTAATGATTAACATTACCAATATATATATACCTTATCACTTTTTGTCTGCCATTGCAAGCCTTCACAAATATTGACAACGTTGAAAATATTGCAAAATCTGTGGGCAAGTGTTACATATTCTGAAATAGTGATAAAGTGTAATTAATTGTGATATGAAACCCCTGTAAAAGATGAGTTGCCCTGAATTATAACAGGAAGGGAATAAAAGGTAATAAGAACTCATGAAAACTTGGATTTTAGCCTGATAACAGATATGATAAACATTTTAGAATCTGATATATTTAGGAATCTAATTGTCATTGTTGAACCTTTCTTTCAGTGATACCCTGTGCTGAGCCCACCGCCATTGTCAATGGACAATTTGACAAGTTAGCCTCTCCAATAATGCCAGGAAGTCAGGTGACTTATACATGTGACATCGGTTATCAGCTTGAGAATGGCCATTCGACTATGAATTGTGATGTGGGAGGTCTCTACTCTGGTGCTCTGCCTGTTTGTACTGGTAAGAAGATGTATTATTTAACATATTGTATAAACTACTTTATTGTTATATATCATTATATCATTTCAACTATTTTATCATACTAAATCAGAGAGTCCAGATCTTAGCCAGGGAGGGATCCAGCCATTTTAAAAAGGGGGGTCCCAACCCAGGATAAGGGGGGGGGGGGGGGTTCCAACTACATGCTCCCATACAAATGTATTGATCGTCCAAAAAAAAAGGGGGGGTTCCATCCCCGGAACCCCCCTGGATCCGCCAATGTTAGCCCCTTTTGCTAATCAAGGCCATACAGTGGCCTATAGTTAACTCCTAAGTCATTTGGTTCTGGTGCAGAGTTGCCTCTTTGGCAATTATATCTCATCATCTTATTTTAAACTCTTATAAAGCTATTTTAAATTTTTGTCTTGTTAACATTTGAATTCATGGATTATCTTTACCCGCAAAATCCAGAAAAATTGACATCCTACAATGATAATGAATACACAATACCAAGGGAAGTAACCAAGTAGATTGAATACACAATACCAAGGGAAGTTACCAAGTAGAATGAATACACAATACCAAGGGAAGTTACCAAGTAGAATGAATACACAATATCAAGGGAAGTAACCAAGTAGAACATGCTTTTCTGAATTGTGACTTGGATGGAGAGTTGTCTCATTGCCACTCATACCTAATCTTCTTATATCTATTTTAAGGATTATTTATTTTCTCTTTTCTACAGATATTGACTATTGTATTGGTGTTAGTTGTAAGAATGGAGGCACATGTCGTGATCAGCTGACAGACTTCATTTGTGATTGCACTGGAAATTACTATGGCAAACTTTGTCAGAACTGTATGTACTAATGGGGTGTTTTTTAATTTCTATAAATGTTTCCACTGGGAACAGTATATATAAAGGGAAATGAAACTAATCAGCATAGAATTGATAAAATCTGAATGTCTTTTTTCTATGCCTTTTACTAAAATCTTAACATAAGATAGATAGGTAATCCTTATATATATATATATATATATATATATCTCAGTAGCATGGTTTCGAATCCCAGTGAGGGAAGAACAAAAAATTTGCAAAAGCAAATTTACAGATCTAACATTGTTGGGTTGATGCATATGTTTATAACTATATTTATAAGTACGTCTGAGTCAGTGACAACTCTACAACAGATTTATCCATCGGATCACCAGCAATGATGGGGATACATGGCTGTGTACATAATATATATACAACTTGTCTAAACATCAATCCAACAATGTAAGATCTGTAAATTTGCTTTCGCAAATTTTTTGTTCTTCCCTCGCCGGGATTCGAACCCATGCTACTGAGATATCATGACACCAAATCGCCTGCACTGCAGCCGTCCCACTAGACCACACGACCACCTGGGCTTCTCTATCATAAAGCTTTGGTGGCCGTGTGTTACCTTTCCTCGTCAGTTTTAATCTAGCATCATACTACAGTACATGATATATAAGGCATGGAGATGTTATTGTTACAGATCAGCTCAATTATCTATAGTAAAGGATCCTACAAATTAATGCAAGATGCAGTCACAGAAAATAACTATATTTATAAGTACGTCTGAGTCAGTGACAACTCTGCAACAGATTTATCCATCGGATCACCAGCAATGATGGGGATACATGGCTGTGTACATAATGTATATACAACTCGTCTAAACATCAACCCAACAATGTAAGATCTGTAAATTTGCTTTTGCAAATTTTTTGTTCTTCCCTCGCTGGGATTCGAACCCATGCTACTGAGATATCGTGACACCAAATCGCCTGCACTGCAGCCGTCCCGACCACACTACCACCAATATATATATATATATATATATATATACAAATATATGATATATGAATATTCAAAGTTTTATTATGATTAGATTCACATATAACAGTACAAAAGTGTGAGCCTTTTTACCTAAATTATAAACATTATCTTTTAACTATAGTGGATGGTGGATGGACCGACTATTCTGATTGGTCTATATGTTCCACAACATGTGGAGAGGGGATACAGATTGCCACACGTACCTGCACCAATCCACAGCCAGAGGATGGTGGATTGGATTGTATTGGAGATGAGAAGTCAACAAAGGAATGTAAACTAGCCGAATGTACATGTAAGTAGAGTTAAACTAACTGCTGCAGAACTCTTTCCAATACTAATGGATTTATATCCATGAGTTTACAAAATAAAAAGATTAAATTAAGTTTGGAGTCGGGTTTTAAAAGGAATCATTAAAAAGATTTTAGCTTCCCAAATTATAAGCTAATCAGATGAATGTGTTCCTGATGTAATAAGCTATCAAAGTTTTCTCTGCTTAATTCTGTATTTATCTGACAGTGATTGATGTTGATCATAGAGTATGATTGTTGACTCAGCAAATATGCATTGATATTTTTGAAAGATATCTCAAAGAAATACACAGCGAAAAGTAAAAGTTTAAGAAGGACAAATTTTTTTTTCAATATTTAATTTAAATGAAAATTGATAATTTATTTCATGAAAATCTGGTATGAAGATACATATTATCTAGCTTACTTTGTTGAATATAATGAATAGTTTCAAATTTTTTTCAGTGCCACCTAAGACTGATGAAGGTAATTTTATGTTAATCTTCGATTTTTTATTTTAAGAAAAAAATTATGTGAAATTGTCTCCTTAGTTTAAACATATCCAGGACATATTTATTTATAGTGGATTGGGAAACAAATTATTGCAACTTATATTAATCCCTTTCCACTTTGCCAGTTCCTTCTCTTTGAAATATAAGACAAAAACTAAAGTTTTATAATTATAGTACAATCTTTCTTTTAATTTAGCCTGTTGGCATTTTCTCAATTTTTGTTTTTATATTGTTCAACTGTACCATATGTTTCCTAATCTATATATTAAAATACAAATGCATCCTTTTGTAATAAATATGATAAGTATTTGAGAGTAAATTGTTATATTTGTAGATTTCTGTGTTGGTAAAGTGAGTGGATTCTATGCCCACCCTACAGATTGTGCAGCATATTATGTGTGTCACGATGATACTGAACGAACAGCACTGGAATATTGTGGAGTGGGAACATATTGGAGTCAGAGCTTCAAGGTCTGTGCAGATCCTACAATAACAGAGATTGAATGTTTTGGTGAAGTTGGAACTTATGGCAGTGAAGATACAATAGAGTCAGGTAAAGTTAATTTCATGTTCTGTACCCTTTAAGTGGGTTCGTTGTTATGACTTGCAGAAAGTTAGGATTTTTAGTGAAACCCAACTACCAGGAACCCAGTACTACAACTCATATTCTAATGCAACACTCACTTTAAAATAAAAAGTTTGAAATATCTTGGAATCATCAAATACTCCTACGCATTATAGCTATAAAATTCAGATCAGGAGACTTGGAAATTTTGGTCAGGAGATTGGACCTCAGATCAGGAGGTTTTTTATCGACATATTTTTCGTCGTAAAACTAACCGTATGATGTGTTTTTTTCTTCAATCTTCCTTGTGAATGGCATTAGTTAAAGTCTGCATATATTAAGGAATAATTGAGAAGAATCTTTTTTTCTTTTATTTTACATTGTTGATTGCTGATGAGAATCTTTTTTTCTTTTGTTTCACCTTGTTGATTGCTGATGAGAATATTTTTTTCTTTTGTTTTACATTGTTGATTGCTGATGAGAATATTTTTTTCTTTTGTTTTACATTGTTGATTGCTGATGAGAATCTTTTTATGCCCCACATAGGGGCATTATGTTTTCTGGTCTGTGCGTCCGTTCGTCCGTTCGTTCGTCCGTCTGTCCCGCTTCAGGTTAAAGTTTTTGGTCGAGGTAGTTTTTGATGAAGTTGAAGTCCAATCGACTTCAAACTTGGTACACATGTTCCCTATGATATGATCTTTCTAATTTTAAAGCCAAATTAAACTTTTGACCCCAATTTCACGGTCCACTGAACATAGAAAATGAAAGTGCATGTTTCAGGTTAAAGTTTTTCAGGTTAAAGTTTTTGGTCAAGGTAGTTTTTGATGAAGTTGAAGTCCAATCAACTTGAAACTTAGTACACATGTTCCTTATGATATGATCTTTCTAATTTTAAAGCCAAATTAAACTTTTGACCCCAATTTCACGGTCCACTGAACATAGAAAATGAAAGTGCATGTTTCAGGTTAAAGTTTTTCAGGTTAAAGTTTTTGGTCAAGGTAGTTTTTGATGAAGTTGAAGTCCAATCAACTTGAAACTTAGTACACATGTTCCTTATGATATGATCTTTCTAATTTTAAAGCCAAATTAAACTTTTGACCCCAATTTCACGGTCCACTGAACATAGAAAATGAAAGTACATGTTTCAGGTTAAAGTTTTTGGTCAAGGTAGTTTTTGATGAAGTTGAAGTCCAATCAACTTGAAACTTAGTACACATGTTCCCTATGATATTATCTTTCTAATTTTAATGCCTAATTATATTTTTTATCCAATTTCATGCTCCATTGAACATGGAAAATGATAGTGTGAGTGGGGCATCCGTGTACTTTGGACACATTCTTGTTTTATTTGTTTTTCATTGGCATTGGCTTGAGATATAAGAGAGATTTATGCTATACATTTATTACATAATAAATAAATAATAAATTAACAAACATTGTTGAACTTTGTCAAATATTTCTGTTGTTTTGAAACTGGTGTCTTTGAAGATAACTGTCGTTTTGGCATTTTGAACACATAATGGTGTACAAAATAATCAATTTGCTTATATAATTTTTCAGTCAGCTTGTGTAGCAAACAGCTCACATTGAGCTGAAACCATTCCTTTTTCCAGTATTTTCATCTCGAGATTTTCATATACAATAAGTGTTTTTCTCGGCATCAAAAAACTTCCGATAAATTTTTGGACAACAACATTCCATTTTCCATCAATGCCGGTATTTATCGGTATTTGCCTTTAATCATCCTTGGCGTGTGCCATAAACAGAAGCCACATCGAGTAATTGATATACAAACACCTTATGATTGTTCAATCAAACTATTATCACTTGTTAATTAGCCTTTAGCAAGAATTTAAATCTCCACATGTTGCGTAATCAGGTAATGTCAGTTACACCGGATACATTCGATAAACCTCGTGTTTTTACGACTTAAAAAATCTCGGGTTTTTACGATCTCAATGATAAATTTTGTAAACAAAATAGTAAAAATGGCGACTGAAAATTTTCATTCATGAAATTTTTTCTACACGGGATTTTTTTCTCTTCGACGGGAGGACGGGAGGGGACCCCTGAAAACGGGAGTTTTGTACTCCCGTCGGGAGGTTCACATGTATGAAAATCAGTTATACAGACTTTTTTTCTATACGCCTCCAGATTTTGAGCTGATTTTTTATATGTGAGACTACCATCATGTTTTTGTCCACATGTGTTATTGAAATTGCACATTTTTCAACATTTTGAGACGGGGCCATTCGTGTCGCTTTGACACATCTAGTTAACAGCATATATTTTCTACATTTGAAAATGCCTGTACCAAGGCAGGAATAGGACAGTTCTTGTCCATTCGTTTTTGATGTGTTTTGTTATTTGATTTTGCCATGTGATTATAGACTTTCCGATTAGATTTTCCTCTAAGTTCAGTATTTTTGTGATTTTACTTTTTACAGAATGTTGGACAAACAGTATTCACACAGAAAATGTATATAAATATCAGCTTTTGTCTGATCATGGCATTACTGTTACCATCCCCAACCTTATTAAGTTCAAAGTTAAAGCAAACAATGATGCACATTTGGCTTTATTGTCATCGGCCAATGAGAATGATCCTTTGTACGAGATCGTAATCGGTGGATGGGGAAACACCAAATCTGTTATCCGTGATAAGAAACAAGGAGATCCCAAGGCCACTCATCTCGGTGAAGTTTTAAATCCAAATGAATATCAGACATTTTATGTGACATGGAAAGATGGGAATATAAGGGTAGAAGATGAGAACAATGTGAAGTTAATGGAATGGACTGACACTACAGACCCACTGAGAATTACAAATGTTGGAATATCTACGGGCTTTGGAGCTAGCGGAGACTGGCAGTTCCCATACGCATGTCAAGGTATTTTGAATTTCCCCAACAAATACAGTGCAAAATTGTAGTTAGATAGTATACTAATGAGTCCTAGCCCCTCCAAGAAAATTCTTAGTCCAATGACAAAGTGTTTAGGCATAGCAATGCATTTCATATTGAAATATATTTATCAGATTGTAGTACGATTCAGAATGGTTACCTTCCTGATCCTGATGATTGCTCCAGTTTTATACAGTGTGCTAATGGTGTTAGTTACCCACAGAAGTGTCCTACTGGGTTACAATGGAGAAATAGTCTCCTGGTTTGTGACTTACCACAAAATGTTGGATGTACCATTGAACCGGGTAAGAAAAATTCTGTGGGCCAATGTTGAATGTTGTCTTATTCTCCAGGAAAAAATCCCTACCCTATATCTCCTTTTGTTTATAAGAATTTCCAGTTAGTGAATCATTAATTTAGATTTTCTTTTTCAAATTAAAATGTATGATTTAGACTGATAAGGCATTATCCAATTAATTTTCCTAAAAAAGGAGTTTAACCACTACAGTACACTATTTAAAACCGGCGGATTTATCAATCTGGAATTTGTTGCATTGAATAAAATGATGTAATTTCCTGTGTTTTTTTAGTCTCTCAAAGGAATTAAGTATTTAATGTCAAAGATGGACTGAAAGGGTTTGTTTTTCAAATGTCATAATGTTGATTCACTCAGTAACATATCAATCAGTCAAGGCTAAATTTAAACCTTGAACTGTCTGATTCAGGAGTAGACAAAAAAAAAGAACAATTTTATGAGATAGAATGGATAACAATTAGAAGATCATGGTATGATTGCCAATGAGACAATTCCCCATTATAGACCAAATGACATAGAAGTTAACAATTACAGGTTGCTGTATGGCCTTCATCAGGTATGAATGAAATGTCAGGTACATGTAAATCAGACAACAACCCACCAAGAAAAATCAACAAAAGGTCAACATATATACTCAATCAATAAGGTTTATATGAAACTTGTCACGCTTCTATTTCCCTTGAGTTTAGAAAAGTAGTCAATATAGTAATAGGGACTCAGGTGTATTATTTCATGAGACAAAATCATCCTTACAACCACTTTACCAAACTCAAAACAACAGAACAGCTATTTCACTGCTGATTTTCACCGTAGCATCTCAGATAGACCACTAACAAGGAGAACAAGATCACCACTTCACTGCAAGTTAGAGACCTGTAACAAATTTTGATTGGTATACTCTAACATCTTTACTATAATAATAATAATAATAATAATAATAATAATAATAATAATAATAATAATATATTCTTTATTTAAAGAGGGTAAACACAGTTAGTTACAATTACTAATCTTCCCTGAAGCCCTCATATACATTTATACAATACAAGTAAAAAAAAAAAAAAAATAATAATAATATGAGAAAAAAGCAAACATACAACATATAAACACAATTGTATAGACATAATAGTTTAATGTACATGTACCATGATTAAAAGATACAAAACAGTTACAGATTGCATGTAGTAAATAGATATAATATACAAATCATTAAAATCATACATTCTAAGAGTAATAGTTGCAATCATTTCAGACTGAATATTGGGACTGTCTCAAGTATTGTTTTATAGTTACCATAAGTACCAGGATTATAATTTTATACGCCAGACACGCGTTTCGTCTACATAAGACTCATCAGTGACGCTCAGATCAAAATAGTTAAAAAGCCAAATCAATACAAAGTTGAAGAGCATTGTGGATCCAAAATTCCAAAAAGTTGTGCCAAATACGGCTAAGGTAATCTACTCCTGGGGTAAGAAAATCCTTAGTTTTTCGAAAAATTCAAGGTTTTGTAAACAGAAAATTTATAAAAATGACCATATAATTGATATTCATGTCAACACCGAAGTGCTGACTACTGGGCTGGTGATACCCTCGGGGACGAAACGTTTGTTTAAAAGAATAAGTGTTTTGCACTTTACACATTTCATATGGTAGTCCGTTCCATAAAACTGATCCAGAATAAGCAAAAGATTTTTTAAACAGTTCAGTTTTTGGCTTTGGAACTATCAAATTACCTTGAGTAACACCCCTTAAGGCATAAGGATTATTAACAGATATAAATTGAAACTTTTGAAATAGGTACTGTGGTGCTTCTTTCCGCATACATTTAAATAGCAATAAATATTTGTGGTATTTGATTCTGTTTTCTACTGTCATCCATCAAAGTTCTTTAAATAAGGGGGCTGATGGGGATAATGGGTCTGCATCAAGAATTAATCTTGCTGCTCTTTTTTGAAGTTTTAATATTCTTACTATCCCTTCATTTTTACATTCTCCCCAAACAATACAACAGTAATCGATGAGAGGCAGACTATACCCATTATAATATGCTTTCCTGGCAGTCGTATCTAAAAATTTCTTTAATTTAGAAAGAAGGTATATTCATTGATGAAATGCTGTACAAATTTGATCAATAGATGCCATAATGCTAAAACTATTTCAAACTATTACTTTTTCTCATCACTTGGCGTCAGTCGTTCTTCGTCCGTCGTCGTCGTCGTAACTTTTAAAAAATCTTCTCCTCTGAAACCACTGGGCCAAATTTAACCAAACTTGGCCACAATCATCATATGGGTATTGTTTAAAAAATGTGTCCGGTGACCCAGCCAACCAACCAAGATGGCCGCCATGGCTAAAAATAGAACATAGGGGTAAAATGTAGATTTTGGCTTATAACTCTGAAACCAAAGCATTTAGAGCAAATCTGACTGGATAAAATTGTTTATCAGGTCAATATCTATCTGCCCTGAAATTTTCAGATGAATCCGACAATCGGTTGTTGGGTTGCTGCCCCTGAATTGGTAATTTTAAGGAAATTTTGCCGTTTTTGGTTATTAGCTTGAATATTATTATAGATAGAAATAAACTGTAAACAGCAATAATGTTCAGCAAAGTAAGATCTACAAATAAGTCATCATGACCAAAATGGTCTGTTGATCCCTTAAGGAGTTATTGCCCTTTATAGTAATTTTTTACCAATTTTTTGTAAATTTTTGTAATTTTTTACAAAAAATCTTCTCCTCTAAAACTGCTGGGTCAAATTTAACCAAATTTACCCACAATCATTTTTAGGGTATATAGTTTTAAAAATGTGTGAGGTGACCCAGCCAACCAATCAAGATGGCTACCATGGCTAAAAATAAAACATGGGGGTAAAATGTAGATTTTGGCTTATAACTCTGAAACCAAAACATTTAGAGCAAATCTGACAAGGTTAACTTGTTGATCAAGTCAATATCTATCTGCTATGAAATTTTCAGATGAATTGGACAACTGGTTGTTGGGTTGCTGCCCCTAATTGGTAATTTCTAAAGAAATTTTCGGTTTTTGGTTATTATCTTGAATGCTATTATAGATAGAGACAAACTTTAAACATCAATAATGTTCAGCAAAGTAAGATCTAATAAAAAGTCAACCTGACTACAATGGTCAGTTGACCCCTCAAGGAGTTATTGCCCTTTATAGTCAATTATTAACAATTTTCATTAGTTTGGTAAATTTTTGTAAATTTTTACAAAATCTTTTCCTCTGTATCTAAAGGGCAAAGTCTATATAGACAGAGAAAATTGTAAGTAGCAAGAATGTTCAGTAAAAGTAAGATCTACAAACACATCACCATCACCAAAACACAATTTTGTCATGAATCCATCTGTGTCCTTTGTTTAATATGCACATAGACCAAGGTGAGCGACACAGGCTCTTTAGAGCCTCTAGTTTAAATAAAATTAAGGACATGTGGTATGACTGCCAATGAGACAACTAATAACCAAAGAAGTAATATATCAGCAATTGTCAATCGCAGAAAAATATTATGGCTTTTAATTTTTTGTTAAATCATGTGAAACTTTAAAAAAAATGATTTGCTTGAATTTTATACTCTAATATGTTTTTTTTTCTTCAGAAAAATATTTGATTTTGAAAGTAAAATTGTTTTCTAACATTTTAGTTGATGGCGGTTGGACAGACTGGTCTGATTGGAGTGGTTGTTCTGTTTCATGTGGTAAAGGAGGGACTAAATCTAAGTCTAGAACATGTACCAATCCTGCTAAAAAGGGGACTGGGGCTGATTGTACCGGAGAGAATATTGAGACTGTGGCATGTGAAGGGTATCTATGTCAAGGTGGGTTATGTTATACATCCATCCAAACGGAGGAGATATTCCTATTACTTTACCATATCATTTTGTTTGGCAATTTGGAAATGAATTATTAATGGATATTAAAGTAATGCAAACACTGCTAAGAATGGCTCAATTCAATCAAGTTACTTTTAGGTATGAGATTAAGTTGTAAATAGGATTGCTAAATATGATATCCCATACAAACTTGTGATACATACTTTAATTTTCTGAACCAATTATGTAGCAATATTTGCAAAAGAAAAATATCTCACAAAAGTTTATGAATTAATAGTTATTGACAAAAAATTAATCACTTTTTAACAACTTGCTGCAATGAGTTTGACTGTCCCTCTGGTATCTTTCGCCCGTCTCTTGAAATAAAAATTCCTCCATATTTATACTTTCAGCGGGTAAATGTGTGATACAAGCGTGTGCCAGTTGGCAGTATTCCAAGAAGGAATGTACAGTGAATGGTATGATTGCTGATAGTATGATTTACTCCATGGAACCAGATAATTTACCTGTCTGGATGAAGTATTTGTGTTCCGCTGAACATTATGGTTTCGCCCCTCGTCAAGGAATCTGGGTAACTCAGGGCTGCAGAGCTGATTTCAGTGTCTGCTTTATTGAAGGTAAAATAGCTTGGTTTAATGGTTTGTAAATTATTACAATGAAATGATTTAGTTATTTATTACAAATATAGAGTATTGATATTTTACATACTTTTTCTATGATGTAATGACATAAATAAAACATTTATTGTTAAAACTGACCAAAGGGTATACAGCAATGAAACAGTAACACAACCAACCACGCTTCAAGTGGGCAACATACTCATTTCAACAAAAGACAAAAATCTTTACAATGTTTTAAGAGTTTGTTCATATTGACATCTAGAAATTTATGAATAAATTTAATATAGACATGCATTTGAAAATATGCATCAATATCAAATTCCCTAAACAATCAAAAACCTTAAGAAAAGACCTAAGGTTAGAAACCAAATCATGAAGGGGTGAATTAAAGTTTATAAGAATTCAAACACTTTTCTTTTTAATGTTTATTAATTTTGAAAACAACTAGAGTTCCAAAGCATATTAAAAATTGAAAATTACAATTAGTTTAGCTAGGAGAAGTACTTCTGATGGTTTCTGTGTTCATAGATGAACCTTGTATATTTTAAAAGTATATTAGTGATCAGTAATGTGTGAATCTTTATTAATTGTCATATAGTAAAATTTGTCATATCAAAAACTTCCAAACAAACTATCTACACTGATTTGTGTCCACACTTGTATCAATGAAATGAGATATCCACAAATTTTTTTTTTAAATCACCTTATGTGAAGAACTTGTACATGTTAAAACAAAATAAAATTAATGAATCAGGTGTAGGAATGTAATAACTCTTTTGGTCACAGAAGGATCTTGTCATTGGTACAATTCTTGCTAGATTTTTATAAAACTTATGCTATAGGTTAATATCATTAATATCTTGGACTAAGTTCTATAATGGTGGAAATTCTTTTATGATATGTGTTTTTTTCTGCAGAATACAATGATTGTACCTCTAGCCCCTGTCAGAATGGAGGAACATGCAATGATGGTGAAGCCAGCTACACATGTACCTGTCCTGGTCCATATGAGGGAACCAATTGTGAAAATAGTAAGTAATAGGGGTTAACTACACATGTACCTGTCCTGGTCCATATGAGGGAACCAATTGTGAAAATAGTAAGTAATAGGGGTTAGCTTCACATGTCATGTTACTGTCCTGGTCCATATGGGGACTAAACTGTGAAAATAGAGAGAAATAGGGGTTAGGTTCACTTCAAACACAATGTTCACAAATTCATCATTGAAAACATTATTGAAAGTGAAAATAATGAAACAGTGTATTGATTGGTAAACTGGAGAAATGAAAACCAAACTTATTTCCAGTTTAATCTGAGTTTTTCCTCCATTCTATTTTAGAGGTTCCATGTTCTACTCCTGGAGATGTCTTGCATGCCTCAAAGACTGTTGCTGGACTGGCTGTTGGTCAAACGGTCAAATATCAATGCGAATTTGGTTATGCACTCACTACTGGAGATTCTGTGTTGACCTGTGCACTTGGACCTCGTTGGGAAGGAACTATGCCTTCATGTAAAAGTAGGTTGAAATATTTAGCAAAAATGATTTTAGTTGATTGCCCTGTAACTTTAATTGGAAGAGTTTCTAAATGAAAACATTTCTTCATACCTAATTGATTTATATGCTTTTAGACAACTTTGGATTTTTATCTTAAGTTATATGTAACTCAATGTCATTAGAAAATAACACATGTCCAGTGTAAAATTAAATTCTCTTATTTTCATGCTATTTTTCTCATTTCTTGATTGGTGGGAGAAAAATATTTTGTAGAGAAATACCAATACAATAGAACTAAAAGGTAAATTGACACCTCTTGAAATTGTAAGGGTCATCTGAAAGACATTTACGTAGCTTTTGTTTATATATCTCCTGAAAGTGCTGCCCATAGTGCAGATGATATTCAATCTATGTATACTCACTTATTAGAAGGAATTGTAAAATATAGTAAACTTGGTGACATCCTTATCCAAGGGGACTTTAATGCTTACACCAACACTATGCCTGACTTTATTGTAAATGATGAAAAAAGTCATTCTAGTAATGATGATGTTTTTTATAAGTTTGATATTAGTTTGCCAAGAAATAATCTTGACAATAAAAGAATAAATAATAGTGGTAAACATTTACTTAATATGTGTAAAGAATCAGGACTTAGGATCCTGAATGGTCGAACCACATGTGATTTATTTGGCAGACCAACCTGTATTACTTATAATGGATGTAGTCTTGTAGACTACTCAATTGTATCAAATGAACTTTTTAATTCTGTGGGTTTTTTCCAAGTACATGAATTTACTACTTTATCAAACCATTGTCCTATTGTATGTGGTATTTTGTCTAACATTGTCAACAACTGTAATTTTTCTTCAAAACTTGAGGATCTACCTGGTAAATTCATTTGGTCAGATGAAGCTATAGAGCTCTACAAAACAAATATTCAAAGTAAAAATATTAAAGATAAATTTAACAACTTCATACAAAAAGATTTTGGTGAAGTCGACGAAATGGTTGGCTAATTCAATTCAATTTTAATAGAAACAGCTAATATGTCCACAAAATTCATTAAAAGGGGTAAACCTAAAAGAAACAAATCTAATAAAACACAGAAAAAAACATGGTTTTCTGAATCGTGTAAAGATCTGAGGATCTCTGTTAAAAACTACGAAAAATTGGTCAACAAATTTCCGTTCAATGCTGAATATAGAAAATCTTTTTATACTTTTCGCTCTCGCTTCAGACGTAGATGTAAATACGAAGAGAAACAGTACAAAGAAAAGATTTGTAATGAGTTGGATAATTGTGTAGAATCAAACCCTAAAGTTTTCTGGAAATTGATTAACAAACTAGATCAGTCATCAACTTGTAAAACAAACGAATCATTACCTTATAATTCTTTTAAGGAACACTTTGAAAAACTAACTCTTGAACACCCCGAAATGAATTGTTTTCAGGAAAATGTCACAAAAATCTTTGAAAGTCTAAAGGCTAAATTACCTTTTAATAATGATATAAATGAGCTTAATGGTGTAATCACACCAAGTGAAGTCATGAAGGCCATCAAATCACTAAAAAATGGTAAAAGTCCATCCATTGATTTTATATCTAATGAGATGATAAAAAATGGTACCACCTCTACCATGGAATCTCTTGTTAAAGTTTTCAATATTGTCTTTAATGAAGGTATCTTCCCAAAAATATGGAATGAGAGTCTTCTTGTTCCACTTCACAAAAAGAGTAGTAAGGCCGACCCTGGAAATTACCGAGGGATTTCTATCAGTTCGAACCTTGGAAAAGTGTTTAACAAGATTATACATGCCAGATTATTAAAATTTACACAATGCAACAATTTGATAAGCAAAAACCAAATTGGTTTTATGGAACATAATCGAACAGCTGATCATATTTTTTCATTGAAATCAATTATTGAACAATACAAGACTAAACATAAGAAAGTTTATGCTGCATTTATTGATTTAAAAAAAGCCTTTGATACGGTATGGAGAATTGGATTATTCCATATACTATTAACACATGGAATTCCAAAGAAAGTTTTTAACATAGTTTTTTCAATGTATACCAAAACAAAGAATAGAATAAAATTTAATGATGGCTTAAGTACATCTTTCATATCTGAAAGATGTGTCAAACAAGGCGATGTTCTAAGCCCTTTACTATTTAATATTTTTATTAATAATATTGTTGAAAATTTAAAAAACAATAGCACAGACCCTGTGCTAATTGGTGATGATAAGATTCATTGTTTGTTATATGCCGATGACTTGGTACTATTGTCAAGTAGTCCAGAAGGACTACAATGTAGTCTTGACACTCTAGCTCAGTTCTGTACAGATTGGAAGCTGGAAGTAAATTCTACAAAATCAAAAGTCCTAATATTCAATTCTAACGGCAAATCATTTCAAAACTTTTTTACTATCAACAAATATTATAATGAGACAGTTGATAAATATTGTTACCTTGGGATAACTTTAAAATACAATGGCAAATTTAACCTGGCCTCCAATTTATTGATGGAAAAGGCTAGAAAAGCTCTATTCAAAATAAAGAAATCTCTTAGTCTCAACAATTCATGTAGACTTTTAGAAAAACTTTTTGATACAATGGTACTTCCAATTTTATTATATGGAAGTGAAGTTTGGGGTATTGAATCAATTCAAAAAAATACTGAGAATGAACCATATGAAAAGTTTCATATAAAATTTATGAAAGAAATTCTTGGGGTTCACTGTAAAACTTCCAACCATGCATGTCGCAGTGAGCTTGGTAGACTCCTCTTAAAAGCTAAAATTTTGTTGTCTTCCATGAAATTTTTAGATCATTTAATCTCATCTAACAAAATCTTAGCTCATGACATATTTATTCAAACAAGAGAAAACAACCTATGGACAAGTAATATGAAGAAATGTATCCATAATCTGGGTTTCTCATATTTAACATCTTTTAATGTAACTATTACACCTATGCTTGCTCAAATAAAACAACGAATTCATGACCAAATTTTACAAGAACAGAATTCATATATTACAGAATCATCAAAACTATCATTTTTTCAACATTTTTGTTTTTCAAATAAACGTGCACACTATGTTGACCAATTGAATATGTTGAAAGATAGGGCACCTTTGGCAAAACTAAGGCGAAGTGCATACAATCTTGAAATTGAAAGAGGTAGATACATGCAAGTTAACAGAGAAGAAAGGTTGTGCAAATTATGTCAAAATAAAAATATAGAAGACGAAAAACATTTTATCTTGCACTGCACAAAATATGAATCACAAAGAAATTTTCTTATATCAAAATTGTTCTATTTTAAGAATTATGACAAACAATCTAAAACTGAGGATGAATATATCAAACTATTACTTAATAACAAGTGTAGAAAAACACTTAGATTAATATCATCTTTTATTAATCAATCATTTGAATTAAGGAAAAATTTCCTTATAAATGAGTAATATGAACAATTTGAAGCTATAACATACAATATACTTATGTCAGTAGTCTATTCTTACAAATTAACCTATATACATTGATATTTATAACTGCACATTTCATTGTTCGAAATGTGCCCAATTATATGCTATGTAGTATTGTTTAATTGCTGCATCATTACTATTAGTATACTAGTTGTATGAGACGTTGCCAATTATTGTAATTGAGTTTGTGCCAATAAAATATTTGTATTTGTATTTGTATTTGTAAGTCTTATTGAGGACAAGTCAATTTAAAAAGAAGATTCCTAATTTCTCAATTGTACACCTCTTATTATCTCCTTATATGAGCTTTTTCTTGACAATATATGTGCATACATTTGTGCATATTAAGCGATGAGTAATGAAATCATCAGGAGAAATAATTTCTTTTAGATTGAGTGTTACTCTTGACTGTTTGTCTTTCTATCCTTCGGTCTTTCTGTTCATCCTCCCCATGTTTGTTTCAAAGCTGGAGCAGGCACATTCGTGTCTTTAGACCCATTATTCTTTAATTCTTGCAAGTATTAAATTTTATATGAAAGGAACCAAAAATCTGTATTTTTGTTACAGTTATTGAATGTACCGTGTCTGGTTACAATGAGTTTACTATACCATCAGTAACTGACACTATTGTACCAACCACTGAAGTCTCATTCAAGTGTAAGCCTGGGTACCAGCTTCCTGTTGGAGATACGGGAACCAGAACATGTCAGAAAGGTGGAACAATGTCTGCCAGCCCACCGGCTTGTGAAGGTAACTATATAGGGAAAGTTAAGTGGTTTAATGAGTATGATCCTGTCAAAACATTTTCCTAATAGTTTTACATTGATCTAGCCACAACCTCTAAATCTGATAAATGTTTACAGGATTTCTGGACTTGTATTCTAAGTGTCTTTTTGTTCTTGGGATGTACAAGTACTCGTCCACATCAACTTTGTTTTTTTGTTTGATGAATATTTATTTATATCCTTCTCATGAGTTAATTAAGCCTTTTTCAATTGGTTATTATAGTGTGTTGAAATGTTATACCGTTACTCCACTTTCCCATGTTACAGGAGGGTTGAAGTCTTCAAACTATTTTAATCCCGCCACATTCTGTCTCTCTACAGATTTGCATAAACGAAATGTCTTGAATTAAAAGAGTGTATAATACAAACTCAAGTATAGTAATTTAAATCTTACAACACTCAGAAATGAATCGTGTTTTAATATATATATATTTAAACAAAAGAAGATTGGAATCATACCTCTAAGTCATATACTTTCAGATATCAATGAATGCCTGTCAACTCCATGTCAAAACGGAGCTACATGTCATAATGAAGTGAATGCTTATAGTTGTACATGTATGCCTGGGTACCAAGGAACAAATTGTGAATCAGGTATATAAATATTTGAAGTTGTACATGTATGCCTGGGTACCATCAAATTGTGAATCTTGTATGTAGATTCTTACACTTGTACATACATGTATATCCCTTGGTATCAGGGAAGGAATTGTTTATCAGGAATGTAAAGGGTATGCTAGGATATCTAGGAAAGAAAAGGTGATTCAGGTATGTGAAGCTTACAGTTGTACATAAACATGATAAATGCCAGGATATATAGGAAAGAAAAAGGTAAATTAGGTATGTGAAGCTTCCAGTTGTACTATTATCATGATTATGCCTTGGTTACTCTATATTTTCTGAAATATCAATTATTTTGTATTTAGAAATACCATGTACAACACCAGGAAGTGTCTTGCATGCCAGTGCAAGTGTCTCTGGATTAGCTGTTGGTCAGACTGTTACATATACATGTGACTTTGGTTATGCTCATACCAGTGGAGATTCTGTGTTGACCTGTGAAGTGGGACCATCCTGGAGAGGAATTATACCAGTATGTTCAAGTAAGTATTCTGTGTTGACCTGTGAAGTGGGACCATCCTGGAGAGGAATTATACCAGTATGTTCAAGTAAGTATTCTGTGTTGACCTGTGAAGTGGAACCATCCTGGAGAGGAATTAGACCAGTATGTTCAAGTAAGTATTCTGTGTTAACCTGTGAAGTGGGACTGTCCTGGAAAGGAATTATACCAGTATGTTCAAGTAAGTATTCTGTGTTGACCTGTGAAGTGGGACCTTCCTGGAGAGGAATTATACCAGTATGTTCAAGTAAGTATTCTGTGTTGACCTGTGAAGTGAGACCATCCTGGAGAGGAATTATACCAGTATGTTCAAGTAAGTATTCTGTGTTGACCTGTGAAGTGGGACTGTCCTGGAGAGGAATTATACCAGTATGTTCAAGTAAGTATTCTGTGTTGACCTGTGAAGTGGGACCATCCTGGAGAGGAATTATACCAGTATGTTCAAGTAAGTATTCTGTGTTAACCTGTGAAGTGGGACCGTCCTGGAAAGGAATTATACCAGTATGTTCAAGTAGGTATTCTGTGTTAACCTGTGAAGTGGGACCATCCTGGAGAGGAATTATACCAGTATGTTCAAGTAAGTATTCTGTGTTAACCTGTGAAGTGGGACTGTCCTGGAAAGGAATTATACCAGTATGTTCAAGTAAGTATTCTGTGTTGACCTGTGAAGTGGGACCTTCCTGGAGAGGAATTATACCAGTATGTTCAAGTAAGTATTCTGTGTTGACCTGTGAAGTGAGACCATCCTGGAGAGGAATTATACCAGTATGTTCAAGTAAGTATTCTGTGTTGACCTGTGAAGTGGGACTGTCCTGGAGAGGAATTATACCAGTATGTTCAAGTAAGTATTCTGTGTTGACCTGTGAAGTGGGACCATCCTGGAGAGGAATTATACCAGTATGTTCAAGTAAGTATTCTGTGTTAACCTGTGAAGTGGGACCGTCCTGGAAAGGAATTATACCAGTATGTTCAAGTAGGTATTCTGTGTTAACCTGTGAAGTGGGACCATCCTGGAGAGGAATTATACCAGTATGTTCAAGTAAGTATTCTGTGTTGACCTGTGAAGTGGGACCATCCTGGAGAGGAATTATACCAGTATGTTCAAGTAAGTATTCTGTGTTGACCTGTGAAGTGGGACCGTCCTGGAGAGGAATTATACCAGTATGTTCAAGTTAGTATTCTGTGTTGACCTGTGAAGTGGGACCGTCCTGGAGAGGAATTATACCAGTATGTTCAAGTAGGTATTCTGTGTTGACCTGTGAAGTGGGACGGTCCTGGAGAGGAATTATACCAGTATGTTCAAGTAAGTATTCTGTGTTGACCTGTGAAGTGGGACCGTCCTGGAGAGGAATTATACCAGTATGTTCAAGTAAGAATTCTGTGTTAACCTGTGAAGTGGGACCATCCTGGAGAGGAATTATACCAGTATGTTCAAGTAAGTATTCTGTGTTAACCTGTGAAGTGGGACCGTCCTGGAGAAGAATTATACCAGTATGTTCAAGTAGGTATTCTGTGTTGACCTGTGAAGTGGGACCGTCCTGGAGAGGAATTATACCAGTATGTTCAAGTAGGTATTCTGTGTTGACCTGTGAAGTGGGACGGTCCTGGAGAGGAATTATACCAGTATGTTCAAGTAAGTATTCTGTGTTGACCTGTGAAGTGGGACCGTCCTGGAGAGGAATTATACCAGTATGTTCAAGTAAGAATTCTGTGTTAACCTGTGAAGTGGGACCATCCTGGAGAGGAATTATACCAGTATGTTCAAGTAAGTATTCTGTGTTAACCTGTGAAGTGGGACCGTCCTGGAGAAGAATTATACCAGTATGTTCAAGTAGGTATTCTGTGTTGACCTGTGAAGTGGGACCTTCCTGGAGAGGAATTATACAAGTATGTTCCAAGTTAGTATTCTGTGTTGACCTGTGAAGTGGGACCGTCCTGGAAAGGAATTATACCAGTATGTTCAAGTTAGTATTCTGTGTTAACCTGTGAAGTGGGACTGTCCTGGAAAGGAATTATACCAGTATGTTCAAGTAAGTATTCTGTGTTGACTTGTGAAGTGGGACCGTCCTGGAGAGGAATTATACCAGTATGTTCAAGTAAGAATTCTGTGTTAACCTGCGAAGTGGGACCATTCTGGAGAGGAATTATACCACTATGTTCAAGTAAGTATTCTGTGTTAACCTGTGAAGTGGGACCGTCCTGGAGAAGAATTATACCAGTATGTTCAAATAGGTATTCTGTGTTGACCTGTGAAGTGGGACCGTCCTGGAGAGGAATTATACCAGTATGTTCAAGTAAGTATTCTGTGTTGACCTGTAAAGTGGGACCATCCTAGAGAGGAATTATACCAGTATGTTCAAGTAAGTATTCTGTGTTGACCTGTGAAGTGGGACCGTCCTGGAGAGGAATTATACCAGTATGTTCAAGTAAGAATTCTGTGTTAACCTGCGAAGTGGTACTGTCCTGGAGAGGAATTATACCAGTATGTTCAAGTAAGAATTCTGTGTTAACCTGCGAAGTGGTACCGTCCTGGAGAGGAATTATACCAGTATGTTCAAGTATGTATTCTGTGTTGACCTGTGAAGTTGGACCGTCCTGGAGAGGAATTATACCAGTATGTTCAAGTAAGTATTCTGTGTTGACCTGTGAAGTTGGACCGTCCTGGAGAGGAATTATACCAGTATGTTCAAGTAAGTATTCTGTGTTGACCTGTAAAGTGGGACCATCCTGGAGAGGAATTATACCAGTATGTTCAAGTAAGTATTCTGTGTTAACCTGTGAAGTGGGACCGTCCTGGAGAGGAATTATACCAGTATGTTCAAGTAAGTATTCTGTGTTGACCTGTGAAGTGGGACCGTCCTGGAGAGGAATTATACCAGTATGTTCAAGTATGTATTCTGTGTTGACCTGTGAAGTGGGACCGTCCTGGAGAGGAATTATACCAGTATGTTCAAGTAAGTATTCTGTGTTGACCTGTGAAGTTGGACCGTCCTGGAGAGGAATTATACCAGTATGTTCAAGTAAGTATTCTGTGTTGACCTGTAAAGTGGGACCATCCTGGAGAGGAATTATACCAGTATGTTCAAGTAAGTATTCTGTGTTGACCTGTGAAGTGGGACCGTCCTGGAGAGGAATTATACCAGTATGTTCAAGTAAGTATTCTGTGTTGACCTGTGAAGTGGGACCGTCCTGGAGAGGAATTATACCAGTATGTTCAAGTATGTATTCTGTGTTGACCTGTGAAGTGGGACCGTCCTGGAGAGGAATTATACCAGTATGTTCAAGTAAGTATTCTGTGTTGACCTGTGAAGTGGGACCGTCCTGGAGAGGAATTATACCAGTATGTTCAAGTAAGTATTCTGTGTTAACCTGTGAAGTGGGACCGTCCTGGAGACGAATTATACCAGTATGTTCAAGTAGGTATTCTGTGTTGACCTGTGAAGTGGGACCGTCCTGGAGAGGAATTATACCAGTATATTCAAGTAAGTATTCTGTGTTGACCTATGAAGTTGGACCGTCCTGGAGAGGAATTATACCAGTATGTTCAAGTAAGTATTCTGTGTTGACCTATGAAGTTGGACCGTCCTGGAGAGGAATTATACCAGTATGTTCAAGTAAGTATTCTGTGTTGACCTATGAAGTTGGACCGTCCTGGAGAGGAATTATACCAGTATGTTCAAGTAAGTATTCTGTGTTGACCTGTAAAGTGGGACCATCCTGGAGAGGAATTATACCAGTATGTTCAAGTAAGTATTCTGTGTTGACCTGTGAAGTGGGACCCTCCTGGAGAGGAATTATACCAGTATGTTCAAGTAAGTATTCTGTGTTGACCTATGAAGTTGGACCGTCCTGGAGAGGAATTATACCAGTATGTTCAAGTAAGTATTCTGTGTTGACCTGTAAAGTGGGACCGTCCTGGAGAGGAATTATACCAGTATGTTCAAGTAAGTATTCTGTGTTGACCTGTGAAGTGGGACCGTCCTGGAGAGGAATTATACCAGTATGTTCAAGTAAGAATTCTGTGTTAACCTGCGAAGTGGTACCGTCCTGGAGAGGAATTATACCAGTATGTTCAAGTAAGAATTCTGTGTTAACCTGCGAAGTGGTACCGTCCTGGAGAGGAATTATACCAGTATGTTCAAGTATGTATTCTGTGTTGACCTGTGAAGTGGGACCATCCTGGAGACGAATTATACCAGTATGTTCAAGTAAGTATTCTGTGTTGACCTGTGAAGTGGGACCTTCCTGGAGAGGAATAATACCTGTATATTCAAGTAAGTATTCTGTGTTGACCTATGAAGTTGGACCGTCCTGGAGAGGAATTATACCAGTATGTTCAAGTAAGTATTCTGTGTTGACCTATGAAGTTGGACCGTCCTGGAGAGGAATTATACCAGTATGTTCAAGTAAGTATTCTGTGTTGACCTATGAAGTTGGACCGTCCTGGAGAGGAATTATACCAGTATGTTCAAGTAAGTATTCTGTGTTGACCTGTAAAGTGGGACCATCCTGGAGAGGAATTATACCAGTATGTTCAAGTAAGTATTCCGTGTTAACCTGTGAAGTGGGACCGTCCTGGAGAGGAATTATACCAGTATGTTCAAGTAAGTATTCTGTGTTGACCTGTGAAGTGGGACCGTCCTGGAGAGGAATTATACCAGTATGTTCAAGTATGTATTCTGTGTTGACCTGTGAAGTGGGACCGTCCTGGAGAGGAATTATACCAGTATGTTCAAGTAAGTATTCTGTGTTAACCTGTGAAGTGGGACCGTCCTGGAAATGAATTATACCAGTATGTTCAAGTAAGTATTCTGTGTTAACCTGTGAAGTGGGACCATCCTGGAGACGAATTATACCTTTATGTTCAAGTAGGTATTCTGTGTTGACCTGTGAAGTGGGACCGTCCTGGAGAGGAATTATACCAGTATATTCAAGTAAGTATTCTGTGTTGACCTATGAAGTTGGACCGTCCTGGAGAGGAATTATACCAGTATGTTCAAGTAAGTATTCTGTGTTGACCTATGAAGTTGGACCGTCCTGGAGAGGAATTATACCAGTATGTTCAAGTAAGTATTCTGTGTTGACCTATGAAGTTGGACCGTCCTGGAGAGGAATTATACCAGTATGTTCAAGTAAGTATTCTGTGTTGACCTGTAAAGTGGGACCATCCTGGAGAGGAATTATACCAGTATGTTCAAGTAAGTATTCTGTGTTAACCTGTGAAGTGGGACCGTCCTGGAGAGGAATTATACCAGTATGTTCAAGTAAGTATTCTGTGTTGACCTGTGAAGTGGGACCGTCCTGGAGAGGAATTATACCAGTATGTTCAAGTATGTATTCTGTGTTGACCTGTGAAGTGGGACCTTCCTGGAGAGGAATTATACCAGTATGTTCAAGTAGATATTCTGTGTTGATCTGTGAAGTGGGACCGTACTGGAGAGGAATTATACCAGTATGTTCAAGTAAGAATTCTGTGTTGACCTGTGAAGTGGTACCGTCCTGGAGAGGAATTATACCAGTATGTTCAAGTTAGTAGTAGAAATAAGAGTTTTATATTTTACCCAAACTCACTGTTTATTTATATTTGTCAGGTCCTCCCCAGTAATTTCACGGCCCTTAAACAGTCTGTTATTATACCCTTACTTACTATAGATTCAGAAATTATATCAATGTTTTTATTATTGTAAAAAATGTGACATGGCTATATTTGCAATAATTTTAATTTTTATATAAGACTTATTGCAAAAAAATTAAATCACATTTTAGTCTAAAATGAAAAAATTGCAATATTGAAGGCACGCAATAATTTCTGAATTTACAGTAGTAGAAATAAGAGTTTAATATTGCACCAAAACTCACTTTTCATTCTTCAGTTCCTAATCAGATATGACACAGCTCGATCTTGGACAGTTTGATAGTATACACCTGACTTAAGGAGTAGGGTTTTACTGAAATAATCCTGTTTGTTCAACAAATCATTCCATCAAAATCTCATGAAGGTTAGATACTATGAAAATGTGGAGCTTTTGTCAATAGTAAAAATACTTCATATTAATTTTTATAGTCTGGAAAAATGTTCACTTCGTAGTATTTTTATTGAAAATTTCAAAAAAGATCTTTCTAAATTTGTTATAAGGCTCAATCTAGGCATTCTTTACTAATACATCTAATAGGGGATGCATTTATTTAATTGCACATTCATTGTTTTTCAACAACAAATTTTAAATTCTAAGTAGAATCGACCTACAAAATTAAAGTAAAAAACAAACTTTGTAGAGCATGATAAATGTGTGATGCATTTTAACATCCTAACTCTCAACTTTCTATTGAAAGATTGTAGGAATCATAAGTGTGCAGTGTCTGACAGTAAATCATTTAAGTGTTTTTGCCTTTGTGGAGTGTATAATTAAGGCAAATAAAAAATAAATCTGATATTGATTACTTAGTTTTAAAATATTACAGTTGATAGAATATAAGATACAATGTTGCATGAAATATTTTTCTTTTAGTTGTAAAATGTTCAACTCCTGGAATAAATGAGTTTACAGTTACATCCACTAATACTGATGTCGTGCCCAGTACAGAAGTGACATACACATGTGAATTTGGTTACCAGTTACCAGCTGGAGATTTGGGAACCAGAGTATGTCAGCTCGGTGGTACATGGCCAGCACCTCCACCAGCATGTGAAGGTAAGAACTATTTACCACTCATCAACATTAGTACCCTACAGACCTAGTGGTAGGGAACTTTCAGTTTTCCACATTTTTATGCCCCATCTTCGATAGTAGAGGGGCATTATGTTGTCTGGTCTGTGCGTTTGTTAATCTGTTTGTCGGTTCCTCACACTTCAGGTTTAAGTTTTTGATCAAGGTAGTTTTATCATGAAAAGTTACAGATTAAATTTGAATTTTGTTGCGATCTGATGGTTTTGTGCAGAGTAATGTTCCTTGGACTTAAAAATTCCCTTAAAGGGAAACTTCGCAAAAAAATCAAAAATCGATATTATGTTCATTCTGTATAAAAATGCTCAAATTCATAGATATTAAAGTTTTATTCCGCTAGATAAGAGATCACCATCGATTTTAAATTAGAGTATCAATTCTCTGCGTTCGGCCATTTTGTCTTCTTTCCCGATTAATAACAACGATATGTCTATAAACCACAAAGGAACAAAACTGCACTAATACTCCCCAAGGGATGTGAATATTTTCTAGGAAAACTATTGCGTTTTAAAGTTTCAAATCAATTTCGGGATTTATTTTCTTTCTTGATATTCAATGACAGCAATTTAAAGAATAAACTGCTTGTCCGCTTTAGGGGTATTCTTGCCAGTTGAACAGACTTATAATTACATTCAAAAATAGGGAAAGATGACATTAAATTCGTTGTCTTTTGTTTTTAAACATCGTTGGTCAAATAGCTAAAGAATAATACGTTGTGAGACGAAGACTATTTTAATAAGGACGTTCCCATTTATGAATAAATTTGGTTGACGTTTTTCACACTTGAAAAAAATATCTATTTGTAATTTTTCGATTCCATTCCAAGAAGATCCTTAAATTTCCTGTCAATTTTTTAAAACATCTTTTTTTCAAATATTGAAGTATTCATGCGTTGTGAGATTTAAAATATTTTGATGAGAACATTAATTCCTAAATAGGTAAATAAAGATCGCTTTGGATGGACTAAATTATATAATTGCAATTGTTAATGATCTGTTTGAAATATTAAAGGTTGCCGATTCTCATTTAAAAAAGTACCATTTTTAGTTCATATTTTTTATTTTTTTTATTTTTATTTATAAATTTATTCAATTAAAATAATTCAGTATTTTATCGTTACAAAAGTAATCAGAAGTCATAATTCATTTAAAAGTGAGCTTATGCAAAATATATAAAAATATACAACAGCTATCCAGTTATTGTGCGACCTTATTACTCCCGTAAATTAATTTTAATTCTTTTTTCTTACATTTCTGTGTCTAAAACTATAACTGACTCCCGTATATCATTCATACGAAATGTTGTTCACACCTGAAATGGTGAACCGTCACGCCTAGATGTCACTGAATGAAGATCAAAAGATTAAATTACATAATGCTAATCTTTTAATTACCTTGAGTTTAACTACGCATTCAACATTCACTAAGTGTCACAAATTAATACACATTTTATTTCCACAGTACAAGCAAGTGAAAATGTTTGCTGGAATGAAGCAAAAAGATCAGAATACAAACATGTATTTTTTAATACACTATCGATCATGTCAGTTTCATATGTTTGTTTAAAGTATTTGCAGAAAAAAATCGTAAAAATGTTCTATTGTATTATTTACTTTAATTACTTAAATTCGTATAAAAAAATCCACACATAAATCCTACACTGTAATTTTAAAAGTTGCATGGCTATCACTTACTTTTCGTTGGTTAATAGCTACACCAAAAGTCGTCGATGAGCTTTAAATAGCGTTATTAGATGGTTAACGTACAAGACTTAAATGATATTAATTTCACTCCCGGCATGCAAAAAGACTTAAACTACGTCACATTAGTCAGTAAGTTTGAAGAAATAAAATTAATAATTCCCAATTTTCTTCTTTTTTACTTTTAATATCAAAATAAAACTTGGTGAATGTGTTTTTTATGGTATTATGAACATAATAAGATGAAAAGTGAAAAATCGCGAATTATCCCTTTAAATAATCAGTTTTCTGGACTTTTTTTTCGTCATGCTTGAAGATATTGATTTGATAATTAGAACAAAGTCTTATGACAAGTTACAGATCTGGTTGGAAGTTTGTTGATTTCTGAATATTATATGCAGAGTTATTGTCCTTAGACTTAGAAAATTTACTTAAATAATCAGTTTTCAAATCTTTTTTTCGTCATGCACCTTAAATTGTTGGACAGAAAATCTTAGGACAAGTGATTTTTTTTATTTTTGAATTCAGTGAATTTAAAAATCCTTCTAATTTAGGATGCTAGTTTTACTGCTTTGTTGTAGAGATATAGTAAATGAGTAGTGGCTCACGGTTCACAGATTTAATTTGTTTTTGCCTTAAAAAAGATTGTGGCGAATGACAAAAAACAGCTTTGTTAAATATGTAAGTAATACAAATGTTGCATGACTTCTTTTTTCTTTCAGTTAAGAAATGTTCAGCTCCTGGAATAAATGAGTTTACAATTACATCCACTAATACTGATGTTGTGCCAAGTACAGAAGTGACATACACATGTGAATTTGGTTACCAGTTACCAGCTGGAGATTTGGGAACCAGAATATGTCAGCTAGGTGGTACATGGCCAGCACCT
Organism: Mytilus galloprovincialis; assembly: GCA_037788925.1. Lineage (NCBI taxonomy): Eukaryota > Metazoa > Mollusca > Bivalvia > Mytilida > Mytilidae > Mytilus > Mytilus galloprovincialis. The sequence goes on along the minus strand of CM075342.1, from coordinate 71,700,652 downwards.
CCCCCAGCATGTGAAGGTAAGAACTATTTACCACTCATCAACATAAGTACCTTACAGACCGAGTGGTAGGGGACTTTAGGTTTGCTGACTGTCTGTCCATAGGTCAGTATGGCAAATCAGTTTTCCACATTTTTATGCCCCATCTTCGATAGTAGAGGGGTATTATGTTGTCTGGTCTGGGTGTCCGTTCATCTGTTCATTGATTCTTCCCACTTCAGGTTTAAGTTTTTGATCAAGGTAGTTTTATCATGACAAGTTACAGATTAAATTTGAATTTTGTTGCGATCTGATGATTTTGTGCAGAGTAATGTTCCTTGGACTTGAAAAATTCCTTTGAATAATCAGTTTTTGTACTTTTTTTCCGTCATGCTTGAAGATATTGATTTGAGAATTAGTGCATTTTAAAATCCTTCTAATTTAAGATGGTAGTTTTGCTGTTTTATTGTAGAGATATAGTAAATGAGTAGTGGCTCACGGTTCACAGATTTAATTTGTTTTTGCCTTAAAAAGGAGTGTGTCAAATGACAAAAAACAGCTTTTAATATCTAAGCAATACAAATGTTGCATGACTTCTTTCTTCTTTCAGTTACAAAATGTTCAGCTCCTGGAATAAATGAGTTTACAATTACATCCACTAATACTGATGTTGTGCCAAGTACAGAAGTGACATACACATGTGAATTTGGTTACCAGTTACCAGCTGGAGATTTGGGAACCAGAATATGTCAGCTAGGTGGTACATGGCCAGCACCTCCACCAGCATGTGAAGGTAAGAACTATTTACCACTCATCAACATTAGTACCCTACAGACCAAGTGGTAGAGTCCTTAAGGTTTCTGTCTGTCTGTCCATAGGTCAGTATGGCAAATCAGTTTTTTATGCCCCATCTTCGATAGTAGAAGTGTTGTCTGGTCTGTGTGTCTTTTGACGGTTCGTCCCACTTCAGGTTTAAGTTTTTGATCAAGGTAGTTTTATCATGACAAGTTACAGATTAAATTTGAATTTTGTTGCGATCCTATGATTTTGTGCAGAGTAATGTTCCTTGGACTTGAAAAATTCCTTTGAATAATCAGTTTTGGTCCTTTTTCCGTCATGCTTGAAGATATTGATTTGATAATTAGTATAAAGTCTAATCATGACAAGTTACAGATCTGGCTGGAAGTTTGTTGATTTCTGAATATTATACGCAGAGTTATTGTCCTTGGACTTAGAAAATTCACTTAAATAATCAGTTTTCAAACCTTTTTTTTCGTCATGCTTGAAGATATTGATTTGATGATTAGTATAAAGTCTAATCATGACAAGTTACAGATCTGGCTGGAAGTTTGTTGATTTCTGAATATTATACGCAGAGTTATTGTCCTTGGACTTAGAAAATTCACTTAAATAATCAGTTTTCAAACCTTTTTTTCGTCATGCACCTTAAATTGTTGGAAAGAAAATCTTAATAGAACAAGTGTTTTTTTTATTTATGAATTTAGTGCATTTTAAAATCCTTCTAATTTAAGATGGTAGTTTTGCTGCTTTATTGTAGAGATATAGTAAATGAGTAGTGGCTCACGGTTCACAGATTTAATTTGTTTTTGCCTTAAAAAGGAGTGTGGCAAAAGACAAAAACGGCTTTTAATATCTAAGTAATATAAATGTTGCATGACTTCTTTTTTCTTTCAGTTACGAAATGTTCAGCTCCTGGAATAAATGAGTTTACAATTACATCCACTAATACTGATGTTGTGCCAAGTACAGAAGTGACATACACATGTGAATTTGGTTACCAGTTACCAGCTGGAGATTTGGGAACCAGAGTATGTCAGCTCGGTGGAACATGGCCAGCACCTCCACCAGCATGTGAAGGTAAGACCTATTTACCACTCATCAACATTAGTACCCTACAGACCAAGTGGTAGGGGACTTTAGGTTTGCTGTCTGTCTGTCCATAGGTCAGTATGGCAAATCAGTTTTCCCCATTTTTATGCCCCATCTTCGATAGTAGAGGGGCATTATGTTGTCTGGTCTGTGCATTCATTCATCTGTTCGTCAGTTCGTCACACTTCAAGTTTAAGTTTTTGATCAAGGGAGTTTGATCATGACAAGTTACAGATTAAATTTGAATTTTGTTGCGATCTGATGATTTTGTGCAGAGTAATGTTCCTTGGACTTAAAAAAATCACTTAAATAATCAGTTTTCTGTACTTTTTTTTTGTCATGCTTGAAGATATTGATTTGATAATTAGTATAAAGTCTTATCATGACAAGTTACAGATCTGGTTGTAAGTTTGTTGATTTCTGAATATTATATGCAGAGTTATTGTCCTTGGACTTAGAAAATTTACTTAAATAATTAGTTTTGAAACCTTTTTTTTCATCATGCACCTTTAATGGTTGGAATGAAAATCTTAGGACAAGTGATTTTTTTATTTATGAATTCAGTGCATTTTAAAATCCTTCTAATTTAGGATGCTAGTTTTGCTGCTTTATTGTAGAGATATAGTAAATGAGTAGTGGCTCACAGTTCACAGATTTAATTTGTTTTTGCCTTAAAAAGGGTGGGGCAAATGACAAAAAACAGCTTTTAATATCTAAGTAATATAAATGTTGCACGACTTCTTTTTCCTTTCAGTTACAAAATGTTCAGCTCCTGGAATTAATGAGTTTACAATTACATCCACTAATACTGATGTTGTGCCAAGTACAGAAGTGACATACACGTGTGAATTTGGTTACCAGTTACCAGCTGGAGATTTGGGAACCAGAGTATGTCAGCTCGGTGGAACATGGCCAGCACCTCCACCAGCATGTGAAGGTAAGAACTATTTACCACTCATCAACATAAGTACCCTACAGACCAAGTGGTAGGGGACTTTAGGTTTGCTGTCTGTCTGTCCATAGGTCAGTATGGCAAATCAGTTTTCCCCATTTTTATGCCCCATCTTCGATAGTAGAGGGGCATTATGTTGTCTGGTCTGTGCATTCATTCATCTGTTCGTCAGTTCGTCACACTTCAGGTTTAAGTTTTTGATCAAAGTAGTTTCATCATGACAAGTTACAGATTAAATTTGAATTTTGTTGCAATCTGATGATTTTGTGCAGAGTAATGTTCCTTGGACTTAAAAAAATCCCTCAAATAATCAGTTTTCTGTACTTTTTTTTCGTCATGCTTTAAGATGTTGATTTGATAATTAGTATAAAGTCTTATCATGACAAGTTACAAATCTGGTTGTAAGTTTGTTGATTTCTGAATATTATATGCAGAGTTATTGTCCTTGGACTTAGAAAATTCACTTAAATAATTCGTTTTCATACCTTTTTTTTCGTCATGCACCTTTATTGGTTGGAAAGAAAATCTTAGGACAAGTGATTTTTTTATTTATGAATTCAGTGCATTTTAAAATCCTTCTAATTTAATTAGGATGCTAGTTTTGCTGCTTTAAAGTAGAGATATAGTAAATGAGTAGTGGCTCACATTTCACAGATTTAATTTGTTTTTGCCTTAAAAAGGAGTGTGGCAAAAGACAAAAACGGCTTTTAATATCTAAGCAATACAAATGTTGCATGACTTCTTTCTTCTTTCAGTTACGAAATGTTCAGCTCCTGGAATAAATGAGTTTACAATTACATCCACTAATACTGATGTTGTGCCAAGTACAGAAGTGACATACACATGTGAATTTGGTTACCAGTTACCAGCTGGAGATTTGGGAACCAGAATATGTCAGCTCGGTGGTACATGGCTAGCACCTCCACCAGCATGTGAAGGTAAGAACTATTTACCAATCATCATCATTTGAAGGTAGGCATCATTACTTTTGCCTTTTTTTTTTAAATTGCCTATTGTGCTAAACACTTTTCTAGCTGATTGAACTGGTCTATGCATTTCTATGACATTATCAAACCTCTCTTACCAATGCCACAGTACCCATCTTTCAAACTACTGGCAATTTGACGTGAGAACTGGAAATATGTCATTGCAGGTGAGTTTCCAACAGTTTGATGACTTAAACTCAATAAGAAGAGTCTGCATGCATTGTATTACAAAATTTAAAGAAATTTAAAGAACACCTGTTTATACCACTTCTGTTTTTTCTGGTTAAAGCAGTAGTACTGTATATACTGGTCAGCTTTTTGGACATCTCCCATGTATTTAGTGTAGTGGACTATGATTTTTTGACATAGTCTATCTAGATCTGCTTTATCAAGTTGCAGATCTATTTGTACCAAAAGCTGTACTTCAAACCTAGAATGATCCTAAATTGTTGAAATTGCTGTTACGTTTTTTTGTCCTTCCATAAGACACCAGATATGACTACTTTTTAAAGAACTTCATGTCCCCTCTAGTATTGATACCAACAGGGTTTTACTGTGGATTCATTTCTTTTATTGGGTACCAATTTTCGTGGATTGGGAAAAACTAGCATATTCATGGATATTTAAATTGATGGTTTTGGCAAAGTCTGCATTCGAACCTTATGATAATTTGTTATAAGTTGAACATTTAAATTTGTGGTTCCCCTGTTCCCATGAAATTCACAAAAAATTTGTATCCAACGAATATTAATGAATCCACAGTAACATAAAATCAGCTGGTAAACAGCTACTGTTTTTGCAGACCTTTCCACATGCTGCAGTTTGATAGTTATCAAACAGGTTTTGGAACAGTTTTGGTGAAGAAAAGAATTTGTCAACATATAAATAGTAAATCTGCCTAACAATATCAACCCTCCTCTATACATTTGTTTACAACATGTTCACCAAACTGGCCTTGTGGTCTTTCAGGTTTTCCTGTATAAACATCTGTATAGCAGACTACTTTTCAAGTTAATAAAGTTCTTATTTTCCAAACACATGTACATCTATGGTCACAATAAATCAAGAGAACAATCAAACTAATATACAATACAAATAGGGAGTATAATCCGCAATACAAATAACCCTATAACTGGTTAAGGAGAGACAACTTTCTTAAAAGGTAAGTTAACTTAACCAAACGTCTTGACCATATACCAAACTGACATATAACATTTTAATCTGCTAATGCCCATATCTTTATACCCCTTTTAGTTGTTTTGGCTAGCATATATTGTTTGAATTCGACCCTTCCTTTGAATGGGAACATACTTTCTACTATTGAGACCTGCCGTGAAGGGACCTACTCTGTTTTCATTGATGTGTTGAACATATTCAAGTTTCTTATTTTATAAAGTATTTCATTTGATGGATGACCTGGATGACCTGATTGTTGTTCACTATGGTTGTCATGGAAATGAAGGTACCTCATGACGTGCATAAATCTATTCTGGGGCATGGTTTTACAGAATATTGGAAATTCTGGTTTAACATCAATTCCCATCAAAAAGCAAAGACCAATACAAGCTTTCATTTCTGGCAGAATTGGTTTTGACCAGGCAGATTTATTACTGTCTGTGTTTTCAGCATTTTGTTTGTTGTCATATCTTTCAGTTTATTATACCCCCCGTCCGTCAGTCCCATGAATATTTTCCAGGATTTCTGAAATTTGGTTTCAGGCTTTATATAAGTCAACTATACCGTGTGATGTGTTTTCAGATTCATCACTCGACAACTTCCTGTTTACTGAACTTACATATTTTTACACTATTAACATTATCCACTTGCGACGGAGGTATCATCAGTGAGCAGTAGCTCCCAGTTTCACTTGTTAATTATATGTTTTAAAATGTTGTTGAAGAAATCTATTGGACTCTTTATCAGCAGCTAAAATGGTAGCATGACCTGTTGCATTCCATCTGGATCTCAAGATTCAAATAAATGAGGTAAACCCATTCATGAATGTTAAAATTGTTATACCAGTGTTTTGCAACATTGTCTATATCTGGGACTACTTGGTCATAACATTATAAATACACAATATTAGGTGAATGTAAAAAAAGTATAAAACTGGGGAGGGTGATGTTCTACTGAGCCATTCCCCAGTTTTTAACCTAATACAAAAAAATTTTTTTTGTGACATTGACCTTATATTGTTTTTATACTGCAATTTAAATTAATATATTGATAGCTTTTTAAATTGTTACACAAATGTTAAACTTATTTTCATCCCTTGATGAACCCCTGATTGTGGAGAAAGTGTACTATGATGTAAGGCCATGTTTTTTTAATTTGTTGGTTTACAGATCTGCCAACCAAATTTTGCTGATTTTCAGAATAAAAATAAAATTGACTTTTTATGCTTTTTATTCCCGCCGACCCTAGCAAATACATTGTCCCAGAAAAATAAATAAAATAATCTTTTCTATGAAATGAAATGCATTAAACACTAATAGAATTGATAACACTTTCTGTTGTGAAAAAATAATACTTCCAATTTACGTATCTAAAAATAGACAAATCAATCATAACTGACCTTGAAATGTCGTTTGGGCAAATAATTTTGCGGAACGAAACCTATGTTTAAAACCCATTACACAGTAAGTTCGTTTCCCATATTTGTCATCATTCTGTAAGATGCCTCATCTCATAGAAAAATGGAAAATGAACTTGTCCAAACGTGGAGACTTCAAGTTAAAGTACTAAATATAAACAAATCATTTGGAATTTTCTTGTGTCATTGATAATAAAAACAATTTGTCCATTTGTATATAAAATGGGAATGCATGACAACTGATGAACCTGATATCCACATTTTTCCAGTGGACAAGTCTATTACGTTTTTTGACACGTGTGTTGAAACTTATAATATTTCGTACAAGGTTTTTGCAATTTTTTCTTTACTAGTTTGCATGCTTGAAGATCACAAAATTTCCAGAAATTGATTAAGAGCTACACAGATCTGTTTTTTTTTCTTATTGGTGAAATGATTTAATTTCGTCTTTGTTCGTGGAACCCCCCCCCCCTTTTCACGGGAAATTTTCTGTCTTGAAAGATATTTTTTTTTTATTTTTTTTTCCGACCGACCCGGTTGACATAGCACAAAATATAGCTGTGTTACTATACTTAGGAAATAAGCATAACTAGTTGCAGTATAAATAGGAATGGTTGGTTTTGTTTCTTAGCCCTCAGACTTGTTTCGTGAAGTATTGAATTCAAAATCATCCCCAATGCCTTGATGTGGTAATATTTGTTCATACTGTTGAACAGTCTGTTGAATTTGATCGACCAAAGAACTTCCTCATCTGAAGAATTGGACATTTCAATTTTGTTCTTTGTTTACATGATCACATGAAATATCACATGTATAAAGAAAGGAACCCTGAGTTTTAATTGGATGATATAAGGTCAGAGTTATAATTAAAATAAAATGTGAATAAACAATCCAAACTTCAATGCAAGTTAATAAGAAAACAATTGTTGAGTATTTATATATTAGAAAAGTTGAAGAAAATATCAAGATGTATGTCTGTTGTAATATAAACACATATACGTGTTATTAGTTATCATTGGCGAAAATAAAAAAATCCTAACAATATGCAAATGAGTTCCAAGAATCCTATATGTGACTTCAGTGCACCAGGAAAGTATGTGGTAGATTGAAAACCTTGAAATTTATTTTTAATTTTGACTGATTAAACTTCGAGACAGGATATTATTTTCACACCGGCTACGGTATTTCAAACACCTCATACACATTTCAAACAGCATCTTTGCACTTATCAAGTAGATATTAGGAAAGTTTGAACATGCAACATCGTTTATTCGATCCAACATGCATTTACATCACATTTTATGGTTCATGCAGTCCATTTATTGCCGAAGTAATTCTACAATGCTTTCACGCATCATTGGACACGCGACAGGCCATGCCTTGAGGCATCATTGGTGATTGAAAGGATTACAGGGATTTAATTTCTTTTAGTTATAAAATGTGCAGCTCCAGGATTAAACGAGTTTACAATTACATCAACTAATACTGATGTTGTGCCAAGTACAGAAGTGACATACACATGTGAATTTGGTTACCAGTTACCAGCTGGAGATTTGGGAACCAGAATATGTCAGCTTGGTGGTACATGGCCAGCACCTCCACCACCATGTGAAGGTAAGAACTAGTTACCACTTATTATATATCGTTTGAAGGTAAGCAGTCATTACCAGGGTTCTGTGTTCCAGCATCTCGTTAACAAATCCAACCAGCATGTAGAAATATTCACTAGTCAACATTGTTTAATGCATCAGCCAATTTTAAAACAGATTTGATATTCAATCATCGTAAGATACATATTTCAGTGTAAATGTAATACAATTGATAAACATTTGAAAACCAATGGTATCTGGTTTAAGAAAAGTGTGTAGAATTGTGGAAATCAGTGCAGAACATGTAGAATATGATACATTAGATATAAAAAGCTCTGATCACAATTAAAGCACCAGTGCTACAGTTTTCCATCATTACTTTTGCCTTAGTGTTTTATCAACTGTCTAAAGCTCTTACATTGCTTTGATTTTTTTTAGTAATAAAATGTAAAGCTCCTGGAATAAACGAGTTTACAATTACATCCACTAATACTGATGTTGTGCCAAGTACAGAAGTAACATACACATGTGAATTTGGTTACCAGTTACCAGCTGGAGATTTGGGAACCAGAAGATGTCAGCTCGGTGGTACATGGCCAGCACCTCCACCAGCATGTGAAGGTAAGAACTATTTACCACTCATTATCATTTGAAGGTAAGCAGTCATTTCCAGGCTTCTGTGTTCCAGCATCTCGTTAACAAATCCAACCAGCATGTAGAGATATTCACTGGTCAGCATTGTTTAATGCATAAGCCAATTTTAAAACAGCTTGACTTTCAATCATCAAAAGGATATATACATTTTAAGTAAATGTTATACAATTAATAATCATATAAAAACTAATGGTATCTGGTTTAAGAAAAGTGTGTAGAATTATGGAAATCAATGCAGTACAAGTGGAATATGATACATTAGATATAAAAAGCTCTGATACACAATTAAAGCAACAGTGCTACAGCTTTCCATCATTTCTTTTGCCTTAATGTTTTATCAACTGCCTATAGCCTTACATTGCTTTGATTTCTTTTAGTTATAAAATGTACAGCTCCTGGAATAAATGAGTTTACAATCACATCCACTAATACTGATGTTGTGCCAAGTACAGAAGTGACATACACATGTGAATTTGGTTACCAGTTACCAGCTGGAGATTTGGGAACCAGAATATGTCAGCTTGGTGGTACATGGCCAGCACTTCCACCAGCATGTGCAGGTAAGAACTATTTACCACTCATTATCATTTGAAGGTAAGCAGTTATTACCAGGGTTCTGTGTTCCAGCAACCTGTTAAATCCCACTAGCATATAGAAATATTCACTGGTCAGCATGTTGTAAGGCATAAGCCAATTTTAAAGCAGATTTGACATTCAATGATCAAAAGGATATGTATTTTAAAGCTAATGTAATATTATTGATAAATGATGACAACAAAGGAAAAGTTATATGGTTGTAGAAAAGTGTATAGGATTGTGGAAATCAGTGCAGTACATGCACAATATTATACATTAGATATATCAAGTTGTGATTAACAATTAAAGCAACACTACCAAAGTTTTCAATGATTTTTTTGTCTTGGTATTTTGTCAACTGCGTAAAGCACTTACATTGCTTTGATTTCTTTAAGTCATGAAATGTACAGCTCCTGGATTAAATGAGTTTACAATTACATCCACTAATACTGATGTTGTGCCAAGTACAGAAGTGACATACACATGTGAATTTGGTTACCAGTTACCAGCTGGAGATTTGGGAACCAGAATATGTCAGCTTGGTGGTACATGGCCAGCACCTCCACCAGCATGTGAAGGTAAGAACTATTTACCACTCATTATCATTTGAAGGTAAGCGGTCATTACCAGGGTTCTGTGTTCCAGCATCTGGTTAACAAATCCAACCAGCATGTAAAAATATTCACTGGTCAGCATATTTTAATGTATAAGCCAGTTTTAAAACAGCTTCGATATTCAATCTTCAAAAGAGTACATATTTTTAAGTGAATGTATTCTTATTGATGAATGTTTGAGAATAAATGGTATATGGTTAAAGAAAAGTATGTAGAATTGTGTAAATCAGTGCAGTACAAGTAGAATATGATACATTAGATATAAAAAGCTCTGATACACAATAAAAGCAACAGTTCTACAGGTTTGACATCATTACTTTTGCCTTGGTGTTTTATCAACTGCCTATAGCGCTTACATTGCTTTGATTTCTTTTAGTTGTGAAATGTACAGCTCCTGAAATAAATGAGTTTACAATTACATCCACTAATACTGATGTTGTGCCCAGTGCAGAAGTTCTACAGGTTTGACATCATTACTTTTGCCTTGGTGTTTTATCAACTGCCTATAGCGCTTACATTGCTTTGATTTCTTTTAGTTGTGAAATGTACAGCTCCTGAAATAAATGAGTTTACAATTACATCCACTAATACTGATGTTGTGCCCAGTGCAGAAGTGACATACACATGTGAATTTGGTTACCAGTTACCAGCTGGAGATTTGGGAACCAGAATATGTCAGCTCGGTGGTACATGGCCAGCACCTCCACCAGCATGTGAAGGTAAGAACTATTTACCACTCATTATCATTTGAAGGTTAGGAGTCATTACAAGGGTTTTGTGTTCCAGCATCTTGTTAAATCCCACCAGCATGTGAAAATCTTCACTGGTCAAGTGTTCTGTGTTCCGGCATGTAATAAACATAACCATCCAGCATGTTAGAAATCCCAGCATTATTTAATGCATCAGCCAATTTCAAAACAGATTTGCCTTTCAATCATTGAAAGGATAAATATTTTAAAGTGAGTGAAATATTATTGATAGATGTTTGAAAATAAATAGTATATGGGTAAAGAAAAGTGTGTAGAATTGTGGAAATCAGTGTACAATGAACAATATGTACAATATAGGATACATTAGATATAAAAAGCTGTGATAAACAATTTAAGCAACAGTGCTAGTTTTCCATCATTACTTTTGCCTTGGTATTTTATCAACTGCCTGAAGCGCTTACATTGCTTTGATTTCTTTTAGTTATAACATGTACAGCTCCTGGAATAAACCAGTTTACAATTACATCCACTAATACTGATGTTGTGCCCAGTACAGAAGTGACATACACATGTGAATTTGGATACCAGTTACCAGCTGGAGATTTGGGAACCAGAATATGTCAGCTCGGTGGTACATGGCCAGCACTTCCACCAGCATGTGAAGGTAAATCTATTTTCCATTTATTATCGTTTGAAAGTAAGCAGTCATTACCAGGGCACTGTGTTCTGGCTTCTGGTTTAAAAAACCCACAAGCATTTAAAAATATTCACTGCTCAGCATTGTTGAAGGCATCAGCCAATTTCAAAACAGATTTGACATTCAATCATCGAAAGGATATACATTTTAAGTAAATCAAAAAAGTCATTTTGATAAATGTGTGAAAAGAAATTGTATATGGTTGTAGAAAAGTGTATAGGATTGTGGAAATCAGTGCAGTACATGCACAATATGATAAATTAGATATATCAAGTTGTGATTAACAATTAAAGCAACACAACCATAGTTTTCAATCATTTTTTTTGCCTTGGTATTTTATCAACTGCCTATAGCGCTTACATTGCTTTGATTTCTTTTAGTCATGAAATGTACAGCTCCTGGATTAAATGAGTTTACAATTACATCCACTAATACTGATGTTGTGCCAAGTACAGAAGTGACATACACATGTGAATTTGGTTACCAGTTACCAGCTGGAGATTTGGGAACCAGAATATGTCAGCTTGGTGGTACATGGCCAGCACCTCCACCAGCATGTGAAGGTAAGAACTATTTACCACTCATTATCATTTGAAGGTAAGCAGTCATTACCAGGGTTCTGTGTTCCAGCATCTGGTTAACAAATCCAACCAGCATGTAAAAATATTCACTGGTCAGCATATTTTAATGTATAAGCCAGTTTTAATACAGCTTCGATATTCAATCTTCAAAAGAGTACATATTTTTAAGTGAATGTATTCTTATTGATGAATGTTTGAGAATAAATGGTATATGGTTAAAGAAAAGTATGTAGAATTGTGTAAATCAGTGCAGTACAAGTAGAATATGATACATTAGATATAAAAAGCTCTGATACACAATTAAAGCAACAGTTCTACAGGTTTGACATCATTACTTTTGCCTTGGTGTTTTATCAACTGCCTATAGCGCTTACATTGCTTTGATTTCTTTTAGTTGTGAAATGTACAGCTCCTGAAATAAATGAGTTTACAATTACATCCACTAATACTGATGTTGTGCCCAGTGCAGAAGTTCTACAGGTTTGACATCATTACTTTTGCCTTGGTGTTTTATCAACTGCCTATAGCGCTTACATTGCTTTGATTTCTTTTAGTTGTGAAATGTACAGCTCCTGAAATAAATGAGTTTACAATTACATCCACTAATACTGATGTTGTGCCCAGTGCAGAAGTGACATACACATGTGAATTTGGTTACCAGTTACCAGCTGGAGATTTGGGAACCAGAATATGTCAGCTCGGTGGTACATGGCCAGCACCTCCACCAGCATGTGAAGGTAAGAACTATTTACCACTCATTATCATTTGAAGGTAAGCAGTCATTACCAGGGTTTTGTGTTCCAGCATCTTGTTAAATCCCACCAGCATGTGAAAATCTTCACTGGTCAAGTGTTCTGTGTTCCAGCATGTAATAAATATAACCATCCAGCATGTTAGAATTATTCACTGATCCCAGCATTATTTAATGCATAAGCCAATTTCAAAACAGATTTGCCTTTCAATCATTGAAAGGATAAATATTTTAAAGTGAGTGAAATATTATTGATAGATGTTTGAAAATAAATAGTATATGGGTAAAGAAAAGTGTGTAGAATTGTGGAAATCAGTGTACAATGTACAATATGTACAATATAGGATACATTAGATATAAAAAGCTGTGATAAACAATTTAAGCAACAGTGCTAATTTTCCATCATTACTTTTGCCTTGGTATTTTATCAACTGCCTGAAGCGCTTACATTGCTTTGATTTCTTTTAGTTATAAAATGTACAGCTCCTGGAATAAACCAGTTTACAATTACATCCACTAATACTGATGTTGTGCCCAGTACAGAAGTGACATACACATGTGAATTTGGATACCAGTTACCAGCTGGAGATTTGGGAACCAGAATATGTCAGCTCGGTGGTACATGGCCAGCACTTCCACCAGCATGTGAAGGTAAATCTATTTTCCATTTATTATCGTTTGAAAGTAAACAGTCATTACCAGGGCACTGTGTTCTGGCTTCTGGTTTAAAAAACCCACAAGCATTTAAAAATATTCACTGCTCAGCATTGTTGAAGGCATCAGCCAATTTCAAAACAGATTTGACATTCAATCATCGAAAGGATATACATTTTAAGTAAATCAAATATGTCATTTTGATAAATGTGTGAAAACAAATTGTATATGGTTGTAGAAAAGTGTATAGGATTGTGGAAATCAGTGCAGTACATGCACAATATGATACATTAGATATATCAAGTTGTGATTAACAATTAAAGCAACACAACCATAGTTTTCAATCATTTTTTTGCCTTGGTATTTTATCAACTGCCTATAGCGCTTACATTGCTTTGATTTCTTTTAGTCATGAAATGTACAGCTCCTGGATTAAATGAGTTTACAATTACATCCACTAATACTGATGTTGTGCCAAGTACAGAAGTGACATACACATGTGAATTTGGTTACCAGTTACCAGCTGGAGATTTGGGAACCAGAATATGTCAGCTTGGTGGTACATGGCCAGCACCTCCACCAGCATGTGAAGGTAAGAACTATTTACCACTCATTATCATTTGAAGGTTAGCAGTCATTACCAGGGTTTTGTGTTCCAGCATCTTGTTAAATCCCACCAGCATGTGAAAATCTTCACTGGTCAATTGTTCTGTGTTCCAGCATGTAATAAACATAACCATCCAGCATGTTAGAATTATTCACTGATCCCAGCATTATTTAATGCATAAGCCAATTTCAAAACAGATTTGCCTTTCAATCATTGAAAGGATAAATATTTTAAAGTGAGTGAAATATTATTGATAGATGTTTGAAAATAAATAGTATATGGGTAAAGAAAAGTGTGTAGAATTGTGGAAATCAGTGTACAATGTACAATATGTACAATATAGGATACATTAGATATAAAAAGCTGTGATAAACAATTTAAGCAACAGTGCTAATTTTTCATCATTACTTTTGCCTTGGTATTTTATCAACTGCCTGAAGCGCTTACATTGCTTTGATTTCTTTTAGTTATAAAATGTACAGCTCCTGGAATAAACCAGTTTACAATTACATCCACTAATACTGATGTTGTGCCCAGTACAGAAGTGACATACACATGTGAATTTGGATACCAGTTACCAGCTGGAGATTTGGGAACCAGAATATGTCAGCTCGGTGGTACATGGCCAGCACTTCCACCAGCATGTGAAGGTAAATCTATTTTCCATTTATTATCGTTTGAAAGTAAGCAGTCATTACCAGGGCACTGTGTTCTGGCTTCTGGTTTAAAAAACCCACAAGCATTTAAAAATATTCACTGCTCAGCATTGTTGAAGGCATCAGCCAATTTCAAAACAGATTTGACATTCAATCATCGAAAGGATATACATTTTAAGTAAATCAAATATGTCATTTTGATAAATGTGTGAAAACAAATTGTATATGGTTGTAGAAAAGTGTATAGGATTGTGGAAATCAGTGCAGTACATGCACAATATGATACATTAGATATATCAAGTTGTGATTAACAATTAAAGCAACACAACCATAGTTTTCAATCATTTTTTTTGCCTTGGTATTTTATCAACTGCCTATAGCGCTTACATTGCTTTGATTTCTTTTAGTCATGAAATGTACAGCTCCTGGATTAAATGAGTTTACAGTTACATCCACTAATACTGATGTTGTGCCAAGTACAGAAGTGACATACACATGTGAATTTGGTTACCAGTTACCAGCTGGAGATTTGGGAACCAGAATATGTCAGCTTGGTGGTACATGGCCAGCACCTCCACCAGCATGTGAAGGTAAGAACTATTTACCACTCATTATCATTTGAAGGTAAGCAGTCACTACCAGGGTTCTGTGTTCCAGCATCTTGTTAAATCTTCTAGCATGTAAAAATATTCACTGGTCAGCATATTCTTAAGCATAAGCCAATTTTAAAACAGATTTGATATTCAGTCATCATTAGATACATATTTAGTAAATTAAATATGATTGAATAAATGTTTGAAAACAAATTGTATATAGTTAAAGGAAAGTGTGTAGGATTGTCGAAATTTGTGCAGTACATGTACAATATGATACATTAGATATAATCAGCTGAGTTAAACAAGTAAAGCAACACTGCCACAGTTTCCCTTCCCTACTTTTGCCTTGGTTTATTATTTCCTGCGTATAACACTTAAGGTACTTTGATTTCTTTTAGTCATAAAATGTGCAGCTCCTGGAATAAATGAGTTTACAATTACATCCACTAATACTGATGTTGTGCCCAGTGCAGAAGTGACATACACATGTAAATTTGGATACCATTTACCAGCTGGAGATTTGGGAACCAGAATATGTCAGCTCGGTGGTACATGGCCAGCACTTCCACCAGCATGTGAAGGTAAGAATTATTTACCATTTATCATCATTTGAAGGTAAGTAGTCGTTACCAGGGCACTGTGTTCTGGCTTCTGGTTTACAAAACCCACCAGCATGTAAAAATATTCACTGCTCAGCATTGTTAAATGCATCACACAATTTCAAAACAGATTTGACATTCAATTATCGAAAAGATACATATTTTAAGTAGATCAAATATGTCATATTGATAAATGTGTGAAAACAATTTGTATATTGTTAAAAAAAAGTATGTAGAATTGTGGAAATCAGTGCAGTACAAGTAAAATATGATACATTAGATATAAAAAGCTCTGATACACAATCAAAGCAACAGTGCTACAGTTTTCCATCATTACTTTTGATTTGGTGTTTCATCAACTGTATAGCGCTTACATTGCTTTGATTTATTTTAGTTGTGAAATGTACAGCTCCTGAAATAAATGAGTTTACAATTACATCCACTAATACTGATGTTGTGCCCAGTACAGAAGTGACATACACATGTGAATTTGGTTACCAATTACCAGCTGCAGATTTGGGAACCAGAGTATGTCAGCTCGGTGGTACATGGCCAACACCTCCACCAGCATGTGAAGGTAAGAACTAATTACCACTCATTATCATTTGAAGGTAAGCAGTCATTACCAGGGTAACTGTGTTCCTGTATTCTGTTTAATCCCACTAGCATGTAAAAATATTGACTGGTCAGCATATTTTAATGCATAAGCCAATTTCAAAGCAGATTTGACATTCAATCATCAAAAGCATATGTATTTTAAATCAAATATGTATTATTGATAAATGATGACAACAAAAGTTATATGGTTTTAGAAAAGCATATAGGATTGTGGAAAATAGTGCAGTACATGCACAATATTATACATTAGATATATCAAGTTGTGATTAACAATTAAAGCAACACTACCACAGTTTTCAATCATTACTTTTTGCCTTGGTATTTTATCAACTGCCTAAAGCGCTTACATTGCTTTGATTTCTTTTAGTCATGAAATGTACAGCTCCTGGATTAAATGAGTTTACAATTACATCCACTAATACTGATGTTGTGCCCAGTACAGAAGTGACATACACATGTGAATTTGGTTACCAGTTACCAGCTGGAGATTTGGGAACCAGAATATGTCAGCTCGGTGGTACATGGCCAACACCTCCACCAGCATGTGAAGGTAAGAACTATTTACCACTCATCTAGGTGAATTTACCAATTTTGATATTTTGTAAGAAAACAAGTCTTTGGACCTTATTTTTTAGTTTTTTTAATCTGAAAGCATGTTATATGAGCTATATTCTCACATTTTATTTGAAAACTCTATGATGTAGTTTTATTTTTATCCCTCAAAATTGGATTTTCAATGCATAATCTATGCAAAATCGTACAATTTGGCACAACCTGTAGCTTATAAAAAAGTATGAGCAACCATAACCAAAGTTGTCGGTGCCATATAGTTTTACCCTATTCTGTAATTCTGTCATTCCGCAACAAACCATTATACAGATTTTTTCTAAACGCCTTCAGATATTTGGATGATTTTTAATATGTGAATTAACCATGATGAGTTACAGATCAAGTTTAAGTTTCGTTCTGCTCTACTAATTTCTGCTGAAATAAGGGGCTTTGGACATTGATAAATTGTTGAAAATCACAGTTATACAGGTTTTTTTTCTAAAGTCGATATTGGGATAATTTTTGGCATGTGAGTTGACCAAGATGAGTTACAGATCAAGTACAAGTTTTGTTCCATTCCACTAATTTTTGCCGAAATTACGGGCTTTGGACTTTGATAAATTTTAGAAAATCACAGTTATTACAGACCTTTTTTCAATAATAATTAAAAACTTCTATGGATTTTTATTAAGACCCCAAGCCACCTTAACAGAGCTTTCTTTATACCTGAATTTTTATAATCTACAGTTGAAAGTTGCATTTCTGTAAATATTGAAAATGCAATTTCCCATAGGAACTCCTTTTACGGCTAAAACTGTACCACTTTTACTATGAAGTTTTGAAAAAAATCTTATCCTAGAATTGAAAGTTCATTTGCACCACAATTTTTTTCAAAGGTCAAAATATAGGGCCGTGCGGCATATTTTCAACGTTTATATGCCCTGAACTTCTCAGAGTTTAAACTTACACTAATTTTCTTAACTACCCCTACCTCGAATGAAAGGTTACCACAGATTTCAATGTAAACAATATGCACGTGTTTATTTACTGGTAACATTCCCAAGTTCTGTCTCTGCAATATGGAACACAGAGAGCATAACTGGGAACCAGTATGTAAACAAAATTAATTTTCTATGAATATTCAATTTCTCCCCAAAAGAGGCGTGTTGTCAGAAACAGCTGTATTTACAAAGTGCAACCTGAAGGGTGCAATAGAAAATATAAAAATTTTATATGACAAGCATATTAAAAAAGATGTTTTTTGATAATTGCTGATGAGACAATGATTTAGTTTAAAACATCAAAGCTGTGATTAAGTACATATTTGAAATAATTCGCATCTACAGTTGCAAACTTTCCATAGGTGCTATCCAACACTTTGATTTTTTATAACCAATCTGATACATGTTTAACCCTGCCATATTATGTACGCATGTGCCTGTCCCGAGTTAGGATTCTGTAATTCAGTGGTGGTTGTTTTGTTGATGTGTTACCTGTTTGTTTTTCTTTCATTTTTTTCAAAATTAGGCTATAAGCTTTTTCTTTTTTTTAGTTGTTTACATTTGTTATTTAGGGGCCTTTTATAGCTGACTATGAGGTATGTGTTTTGCACATTGTAGAAGGCCGTACAGTGACATATAGTTGTTAATTTGTCATTTGGTCTCTTGTGGAGAGGTGTCATATTTGCAATCATACCATATCTCCTTTTTAGCTCACCTGGCCCTTAGTGAGCTTTTCCCATCACTTTGCGTCCATCGTCTGTCGTCTGTCTTCCGTTGTCGTTAACTGTTACAAAAATCTTCTCCTCTTGAAACTACTGTGCCAAATTAAACCAAACTTGGCCACAATCATCATTGGGGTATCTAGATTTAAAAATTTGTCCTAGACCCGGCCAACCAACCAAGATGGCCGCCATGGCTAAAAATAGAACATAGGGTTAAAATGCAGTTTTTGGCTTATAACTCAAAAACCAAAGCATTAAGAGCAAATCTGACATGGGTAAAATTGTTTATCAGGTCAAGATCTATCTGCTCTAAAATTTTCAGATGATACGGACATTCCGTTGTTGGGTTGCTGCCCCTGAATTGGTAATTTTAAGGAAATTTTGCTGTTTTTGGTTATTATCTTGAATATTGTTATAGATAAAGATAAACTGTAAACAGCAATAATGTTCAGCAAAGTAAGATTTACAAATAAGTCAACATGATTGAAATGGTCAGTTGACCCTTTTAGGAGTTATTGCCCTTTATAGTCAATTTTTAACCATTTTTCGTAAATCTTAGTTATCTTTTACAAAAATCTTCTCCTCTGAAACTACTGGGCCAAATTAATCCAATCTTGGCCACAATCATCTTTGGGGTATCTTGTTTAAAAAATGGGTCCGATGACCTGGCCATCAAATCAAAATCACAAATCAAATCTGAAACTACTGAATGGATTTGAATGAAACTTAGCATGATTGTTCCTTAGAGTATCCTGCACAAAGTGTGTGCTTCGATTTTTGATCCGTCAAAAAACATGGCCGCCGTTACTTAAAATAGAACATAAGGGTAAAATGCAGTTTTTGGCTTATAACTCAAAAACCAAAGCATTTAGAGCAAATCTTACTGGGTAAAATTGTTTATTAGGTCAAGATCTATCTGTCCTAAAATTTTCAGATGAATTGGACAACCCGTTGTTGGGTTGCTGCCCCTGAATAGGTAATTTTAAGGAAATTTTGCTGTTTTTGATTATTATCTTGAATATTATTATAGATAGAGATAAACTGTAAACAGCAATAATGTTCAGCAAATTAAGATTTACAAATAAGTCGACATGAATGAAATGGTCAATTGACCCCCTAAGGAGTTATTGTCCTTTATAGTCAATTTTTAACAATTTTCATAAAATTTGTAAATTTTTTTTAACATTTTGTGCTGAAACTACTGGGCCAAGTTCATTATAGATAGAGATAATTGTAAGCAGCCAGACTGTTTAGTAAAGTAAGATGTACAAACACATCACCATCACCAAAACACAATTTTGTCATGAATCCATCTGCTTCCTTTGTTTAGTATTTACATAGACCAAGGTGAGCGACACAGGCTCTTTAGAACCTCTAGTTTCTAATAGGACTTAATCATTTAATTTTTAACCGGATTTTTGTGACAAAAATGTCGGTTATTGATTTGGGGATGTACGGCGGGCGGGCGGTTGGGCTGTCGGGCGGGCGGCAATCAAATGTTGTCCGTGCATTAACTCATGAACCGTTCAACCAAAGCTTTTAAAATTTTAATATGTTATTACTGACAACTATACGAAGGTCAAGTTCAATAATGGCGATTTTGACTTTTACCGTTCAGGAGTTATGGTTCTTGAAAGATTGAAAAATGGAGTTTCCAGTCGTGTTCGTGCATTTACGCATGAACTGTTCTACCAAAGCTTCCCAAATTTTAATATGTTGTTACTGATGACAGAATGGAGGTCAAGTTCAATAATGACGATTTTGACTTTTACCGTTCAGGAGTTATGGTTCTTGAAAGATTGAAAAATGGAGTTTCCAGTCGTGTCCGTGCATTTATGCATGAACTGTTCTACCAAAGCTTCAGAAATTTTAATATGTTGTTACTGATGATAAAATAGAGGTCAAATTCAATAATGACGATTTTGACATTTACCGTTCAGGAGTTATGGTTCTTGAAAGATCGTAAAATGTCGTTTCCATTCGCGTTGTTGCATTTACTCATGAATGAACCATTCAATCTAAGCTTTTCAAATTTTAATATGTTGATACTGATGACAAAATGGAGGTCAAATTTGATATTGACGATTTTCACTTTCACCATTCATCAGTAATGGTTCTTGTGATATTGCCAGGACACAAATAAATGGTAATAAATCCGGTTTGCTGTCGTTGTGACAGCCTCTTGTTTTTAAATGATGGAGAGTTGTCTCATTGGCACTCATACCACATCTATCTCTGTCTATTTAAAAATAATTCTGAATGAATGTCTGATTACTGCATAGGTTGCACATTGTAATGATTTTTTTCATTTTAACTTTTTTCTACAGTGATTAAATGTGACATATCAGGATATAATCAATTCACAATTCCATCATCCACTGATACTGTAGTACCAGAAACAGAGGTGTCATACACATGTCTACCTGGTTACCAGTTACCAGCTGGAGATTTGGGGACCAGAATATGTCAGCTTGGTGGTACATGGCCAACACCTCCACCAGCATGTGAAGGTAAGAACTATTTACCACTCATCATGTTTAAAGATAAACAGTAAGCTGGGTACCAGTGTTGAGTGTACAAGGATGAACCAGAATATCCCAGCTAGGTAGTAGATTGTCAACATGATTACCTTAAAATGTCAGTTTAAAATCTTATTTACACATAATAATGCTTTAATTAAAGATTCTTATCTATTTTCATATTTTCACCAATCATCACAGATAGATAGAAATCAATAATCAGAAGTTTCTATACATCCAACAGTTTATTCTTGTATCATGGAAGTAGATGTCATCAAGTTCAGCTGAACTAAAAAATTAAAGTTCCTTTCTACTGACAAATTTACAAGAATAAAAGAATAACAAAATACTTCAATATAAAAAAGGAATTAATTTCTTTTATATTGAAATGCATATATATAATTTTAGACATTGACGAGTGCCTGACAACTCCATGTCAAAACGGAGCTACATGTCATAATGAAGTGAATGCTTACAGTTGTACATGCATGCCTGGATACGAAGGAACCGACTGTGAAATAAGTAAGATATGTTTCTATTGATATTTTTGTGTGATAATTTTCCATTTCAAACAACTCGACTTGTAGTGATTTTTTATGCCCCACCTACCATAGAAGAGGGGCATTATGTTTTCTGGTCTGTGTGTCTGTTCGTTCTTCTTTCCGTCCATGTGTCTGTTAGTTTGTCTGTCCCGCTACAGATTCAAGTTTTGGGTCAAGGTAGTTTATTAGTTTATTAGGCTGAAGTCAAATCAACTAGAAACTTAGTACACTTGTTGCTTATGATATGATCTTTCATTAAGCCAAATTAGATTTTTGCCCCAATTTCATGGTCCACTAAACATATAAAATGAAAGCATGAAAAATATAGCCCTGGAAAATAATGCTATGACAAATATAGCCCTGGAAAATAGTGATATGACAAATATAGCCCTGGAAAATAGTGATATGTAGGTTATCTATGCTCTCAACTCAAAGGAAGTTCTTGACTACATCTTGTCTCGAGACTCACCCTAATCTTTTATTGCACCGAGAGTAAATTATCACACTGTGATTGGTTTAAGGTTTAAAAAAGCAAGATTCAGACATGCTGTATAAGTTATGTGATTAAGTCATTTTATTGAATAACTCTATTGGCTAATAAAAGATCACACGGTGTGGGTTAATTCAGATATATTTGTCCAAATTAGCTGAGCTAGTAAAACATTTTTAAATCTAGATCTATTAATTATAAACCATCAAATGTGATTCTTTATAGGAATTATATTGCCAATGAAAGAAGACTTGTTCAGATTTTACCATACATCCTGAAAACTATGAAAGATTAAGATTGGATTATACTAAGAATCCTATTAGTAGCAGAAGAATCTATCAAAATATGATCTATAATAGAGACAGTAAATGTAATGTTTTTATTTTAGATATTGATGAATGTGCCACTGCTGTTTGTCAGAATGGAGCCACCTGTAATGATCTAGTTAATGGGTACACATGTACTTGTGCCACAGGGTATACAGACACACACTGTGAAACTGGTGAAGTTTTATATTTTGTCTGCTACATATTTGTTAAATGCATGTTATTTATGAGAACTCTGATAAACCAAAAGAAAGTTGTATTTTGTTGTCATTTTTATGCCCCATTTATGGACATTATGTTAACTGGTCTGTGCGACCGTTTGTTCATCCGTCTGTCTGTCCCCCTTCAGGTTAAAGTTTTTGGTCATGGAAGTTTTTCATGAAGTTAAAGTGCAATCAACTTGAAACTTAGTACACATGTCACCTATAATATGATCTTTCTAATTTTAATGCCAAAATTCCTTCTCTGTCAGGGAAAATAATCCTTATGTTGTGCAGTCAAAATTGTAACAAGACCATTCCTTTTGTTCCAGGGAAAATAATCGTTAGGTTGTATATTTGAAGTAACTTGTAACCAATTCCTCCATTTTCCTGGAAAGATATTTTTGTTTGTGTTTGATCAGCCAAATGTGTCTCACCATCTGTTAAGGTTAGAATCTTTTGGATATTGTCTCATTGGCAATTACACCATTTCTCCTATATTTGTGTTGACAAATTTGTGTGTATTTTAATTGAGGTGAATTTAAACATATAAGGTGGGGGGGGGTCCTGATACCAACATTTCAGTCTTTGAAATATGAAATCCCAAGGTCATGAATTTAAAACAATTAGATCCTGACATCCTGAAATTAAAAAAAAAGGATTCCCAGAATCCAAAATGATCAATCCCAGAAACTGAGTCTAAAAAACCCGATCCTGGAGTCTCGATAAAGGTTCTACCCCTTTGTTTTTTTCAATTGTTTGTGTACGTTAGATGAAAACTCTAAATATATACTCTCATACTTTCAAAAATATTTTTATAATGACAACTTTTATTTTGTTCCAGAAATCCCATGTGAGGACCCCCAGACTATTACACATGCCAGTGCTACAATTACAGGACTTGAGGTTGGTGATACAGTGGAATATGAGTGCGATTTTGGTTATTTGCTGAATGGAAATTCTCTCCTGACCTGTGTTGTTGGACCATCCTGGGATGGAACTTTGCCAACTTGTTCAAGTAGGTACCAGTTATGGTAACTAGTCGTTGCATGTTGACATTGACCTTTAAGAATAAGTATAAATATGAAAATGGGGCATAAATGTCTGAAGCACTTATCTGTATAACCTTCATCAGAAATGCTCAGACCCCAAAAGTGTGTACTATGTTAAACATTTAAATTAGTTGTTAACTTTGCCATTAACCTTAATGTTAACAAAAATTGGTACCCCATGAATCATAATCAATTCAAAGAATATGTATCTTTATTTTCAGTAATTGAATGTGTGAAGCCATCTGCCCCTGCTCATACTAGTACTGGTGGGTCTGGCAAGCTGGGAGGTTTTGGTTTCAATACCAATACCAACTCTGTACCTGGTCAGTCCATCACATACACCTGTAATGCTGGCTATGAATTGACCGGTGGAGATCTGACCAGGAACTGTGAGTTAGGAGGTGGATGGGATGGACAGGAGCCTGTGTGTACAGGTTTGTTATATAGTTGATGTTCTGTTCTATGTTTTGGTACTGATCAATTTCACAAAATATCTGGTCAGTTTAAAAGTTCTGTAGGTCCTTAAAAATATACCATTTAACTGGCACCAAAGATGTTTATTTGTGGGAAGTCATAAGGAGATATATTTGTATGGTCCATCTAACCGTTTACTTTTTAGGACTACAGGAAAATATTTGTATGACAGGCATAGAAAAGAATATACTAGTAGTTTTGAGTTTTATTTATTATTAAGGTGGATCATTAGTATATCTTTTCTCTGATACAGTTTTGTAATACTTTGTCAAAATGAAGATTTGCCATGCATTTTTCAAAAAAATTATAAAATGCATGGTAATCTGTGGGACATATTTGGTATGCCCCACCTATGATAGTAATACACATGTTTCCTATGATATGATATGATCTGATCTTTCTAATTTTAATGCAAAATTAGAGTTTTAACCCCAATTTCACCATCAATTGAGCATAGAAAATGATAGTGTGGCATCCATATACCTGTACTATGAATACACTTTAGTTGCAGAAAGCTTGACAAAGGGATAGTGATCTAGCGGCGGAGGCTATGGCTGCGGCAGCTTTATCTAACTTCTTAAAAGCTTTATATTTTGGAAGATGGAAGACCTGGATACTCCATACTCTGTATATAGATGCCTCAGGTCATGAAGTTTCCGTCAGTCACATGTCCAATGTCCTTGACCTCATTTTCATTGTTCAGTGACTATTTGAAAAAAAAGTTTTTGTAATGTTAAATTCTCTCTTATTATAAGTAAAAGGATAACTTGTTTGGTATGTGCGTACCTTGCAAGGTCCTCATGCCCGTCAGACCGTTTTCACTTGACCTCAACCTCATTTCATGGATCAGTGAACAAGGTTAAGTTTTGATGGTCAAGTCCATATCTCAGATACTATAAGCAATAGGTCTAGTATATTCGTTGTATGGAAGGACTATAAGGTGTGCATAACCAACTGGCAGGTGTCATCTGACCTTGATCTCATTTTCATGGTCCAGTGGTTATAGTTAAGTTTGTGTTTTGGTCTGTTTTTCTTATACTTTATGCAATAGGTCTACTATATTTGGTGTATGGAATGATTGTAAGGTGTACATGTCTGGCTGACAGGTGTCATCTGACCTTGACCTCATTTTCATGGTTCAATGGTCAAAATTAAGTTTTTGAGTTTTGGTCAATTTTTCTAATACTATATGCAATGGGTCAACTATATTTGGTGTGTGGAAATATCTTATGATCTTTATGTCAGTCGCACAGGTTTTATTTGACCTTGACCTCATTTTCACGGTGCATTGCTAAGTGTTAAGTATTTGTGTTTTGGCCTGTTTTTCTTAATTTTTAAGCAATAGGTCAACTATATTTTGTTGTATGGAAGAATTGTTAGCTGTACATGTCTGCCTGGCATGATTCATCTGACCTTGACCTCATTTTAATGGTTCATTGACAAGGAAAACAGAAAATGGTGTTTCCAAATATGATTCTTGCTACAAGTAAAAAACATTTCATATCAGAGTTATCTCCCCTTAAATGTTATAAGGTTTTATTTGAAACATCAATTAGGATTATTTCTTGACTGATGAAATTTTTCATATGCATGTACATGCCAATTTTGTAGGGCAAAGATTGTAAAACTGATGTCATAAAAATATTGCAAGCAAGCCCACGGAATTTTATATTTCATTTGCATTTGTGGGTCACTTAGATATGGGCAGACTGGTTCACACATACAGTCTTTTATATGTATGATTTCTTTTCTTTTTATAGAAATAGATGAATGTGAAGGTATAGTTTGTGAGAATGGTGGTACCTGTGTTGATGGGTTCCTGTCCTATAGTTGTGAATGTATAGAACATTTTGAAGGAACACATTGTGAAACTAGTAAGTATTTTTCATCATTTAATGCTTGTATTCCTGTCAAGAAAATAAACAGCATTCCTCTTTAAAAAAAATAGTTTACAGCTATCCTACTTTTAACCACCTTTTTTACCGTTATTTCAAGTTAATAGGTAATAGAAAAGAAAGATTGTGAAATTCAAATAGTGTATGCATTTATTATTGTGATTTTTGAAAAATGGACAAAAGTGAGAGATTAATTATTGCGAATTCAAGAAAATCTGCATACAATAGTTAATTGTTTGCACCTGTCCTAAGTCAGGAACCTGATGTTCAGTGGTTGTCATCTATTAATGTGGTTCATAAGTGTTTTTTGTTTCTCGTTTTTATATAGATTAGACCATTTGTTTTCCCGTTTGAATGGTTTTACACTGGTAATTTTGGGGCCCTTTATAGCTTGCTGTTGGGTGTGAACCATGGCTCTTTGTTGAAGACCTTACCTTGACCCATAATGGTTAACTTTTATAAATTGTGACTTAGATGGATAATTGTCTCATTGGCACTCATACCACATCTTCCTAAATCTATATCTACCAAATAACAGAAATCCAGATCTTATTATTACGATGCTCACCCAGTCACAATAATAAAAAGCTCAAAATAGTTATCTTAATTTACAGTAATGTATGTGAAATTTGTTAATCCCACTTTTACAGTGACAAGAAATAGATGACATGTCCTTTTCTTTTACCATAGAACATACTATTAACATAACATAACTGTGTAACTTTCTAGATATGAAATACAATCCTGTCTATTGAATAATTCTCATTTTGATTTTTAGACACAGATAACTGTGTTGGTAATGACTGTGAGAATGGTGCTACATGTGTGGACGGTCTGTCTTCATATACCTGTAACTGTGCTGAGGACTTTGAAGGAGATTTCTGTGAAACTCGTAAGTTCAGTTTTTACGCTAGGAATATTGACATTAGTTGTATTTGACAAAAACTGTCAGAATTTTGGGTCCTTAATGCTCTTGTTCTTTTTCAGGTATTGATGATTGTGAAAACAAGCCATGTTTGAATGGTGCTACATGTGTAGATGGTATAAACAGTTACACATGTTCCTGTCCAGATTCACATACTGGGGAACACTGTGAAATAGGTAAAATAAATAATATGAGACTTCTGGTATGATTGGCAAAGGGAGACAACTATCCACCATATGACATAGATATAAGCAATAATAAGGTTACTGTACCATCATCACCAATCAGAAAAACTGATGTCAAGTAATTAACACACTTAAGAATATTAAGTCATAGATATGACATATAAATAGCTTTAATTGTACTACCTGATCATGATCATAATGCCATTAATGGTGAAAAAGGTTTGAGATATAATTTGTATGTAGATACACATGTAAATTCATACTAAGGATCCATTAAAAAAGAGGTATTTCATATGATATATGAGGTGACTTAGTCAGGAAGCAGCTTTTGTATCCTGGTAAATTACATCAGTAGTAGATTTAACGTTCAAAACAGTATCATTCCCATAATACAATAGATATTTGAATAAGTCAATTCTCATTAAATAGGTATAAAATGTGAATTGTTTTGCTTTACCAGCTAAGATTATTAACATATGAAAGAGATAAATCTTAGTATTATGTCATCAGATATTTATCTTATATACTTAATACTAGCAACTTAAGGGCAAACGATACAGGGGAAGAAGTGGCATTGCTAACATAAAATTATATTTTTTGTAACATATTGGCAAAAATGCATTTATGTAGATAATATGAGGCAGGCATTACCTGTGAAAGGGGACGAAGTCTGTATGATTTTTTTTTATTCAAACATATCTGAATTTCAAAACGGAAATACTGTAATGTTTCTGATTTTGGTTCTGTTGTTAGGGATTTTAGTTGTGACGTTATATGCAATGTAAACAAAGAAAGGCTAGCATTAGGTAATGTTTTTTCATATCAAGGAATTATTAAAAATGAAATTGATATTGCGTTCCTTCCTATTTTATAATAGACTGATAAATATATATTTTACTCAAAGTTTCATGCAAACAAGACTGGAAAAAGGAAGTACATTGTAGATTCCTGCGCAGAGGCGGGAATTCAAAACATGACATAAAAAAAAAAAATTAAACGATTTTGAGTTCATTAGAACAATGAAAATTTTGGGAAAATTTTCCTGATTTTTTTTTTTTTTTTTTTTTGATTTTTCTACTGTTATTAGGGACTTTGTCCCCATATAAGTAGATGTTGTATGAGTGCCAATGAGACAACTCTCCATCCAAACCACAATTTATAAAAGTAAACCATTATAGATTACGGTCTTCAACAAGGAGCCTTTGCTCACACCCAACTGCAAGCTATAAAGATCTATAAAGGGCCCCAAAAAACTACTAGCATAGAACCATTCAAACGGGAAAACCAATGGTCTATCTATATAGAAAAACAAGAAACACTTATAAACCACAACAACAAACAACAAGTACTGAACATCAGGAAAATGACTTAGGACAGGTGCAAATAATTGGAGCGGGTTTATACTATTTAATAGTCTGATTTTAAGCATTAGCTCAAAAATCTGCCCATTACAGCTTATTAGATTCCTATCTACGCCCCTAATAAGTTATTGAAATGTAAGCATATATACTTTTACTTCTATTTTAGATATAGATTTTTGTGATGGAGTAAACTGTCTTAATGGAGGTTCATGTCAAGATGGACTGTTAACATTCACATGTAATTGTAACCAAAGTACTGCATATTATGGACAATTCTGTCAAAATCGTAAGTATCTGATTCTAATGCAATTATTTTGTAACAATTGTTCTGATTGGATGACAGCAAGCGTAAAATTCTCTATCTCCTCGTCTGTAACTAGGGAAGCCGACATTTTGAATTTCGGAATGTATTGACATGCTATTTCTACAATAATGAACAAAAAAACTCACTTGTTGCGCCTAAAAATCTTCTTTTTATCAAATTTTATTACATTTTGAAGCGGCACAGAAGCCATAAAACGCCCGGTGTTTATGTTTGACGCCGGAAGCATAACTATGACGTCACCTAGTGTAGGGACCAAAGAAGATAACATTTTTTCGCGGAATTTTCTTTAATGAAGATTTTACACTGAAATAATGATTGAAATTTAATAATGAACTTGTTTTGCATTAGAATAGAGATAACTGTATTGTATTTGAAGCTTTGCGGACGTCCATCGGTAGTTTTACTGTCGCAAATACCCGTTTACCTGTCTCCGCTCCGCGTCGCCAGGTAAACTAAATTTGCGACAGTAAAACTACCGATGGACGTCCTTAAAGCTTCAAATACAATACAGTTATCTCTTAATTGGCATTGTCTTTTGTGAGTCACTTGGGAAGGTAATTTAAATGCTGATTTCACCAATTCTCTCAAAAGTTCCACGATTTTTATTCTTTCAGTCATGCTGGATTAAAATCAGGGTAAACAAGTTTGCTAAAAAAATTTCATCCATGATTATCAGCAAGACTTCTTATGTTTTAATTTAAACATATTTATTTATTTATAGTTTTTGTTTGTGTTTTACTATGGGAATAGAATTTACTCTAAACTATATCAATTTGAGTAATAAACAAAATGCAGTTTTATGAAAAAAAAAAGAAAATAACACTTTATGAATATGATGTTCTTGAATCTCTTTTCTGGAGTATAGATGACTCAAAGCATTAAGCATTTGAGAGCCAAGGGTGTCTAAGTACCATATATAAATCTGATGTTCTTGAATCTGTTTTCTGGAGAATAGATGACTCAAAGCATTAAGCATTTGAGAGCCAAGGGTGTCTAAATACCATATCACATCAAGACCTATCAAAGTCCTATAAAGTCCTACAAATTCTGAGATCTTTCTAATATCAGGATAAAAGATCGTAACAAATTGGAGTGAACTGAGATTTATATATAATGTTTGGTAGATCTAACGTGTATATAGTAACAGTCATTTTCCTAGATTTTAACATTTTGTCAATTTTATAGTTGATGGAGCCTGGGGTGAATGGAGTGACTGGTCTCCATGTTCAGCTACCTGTGGTGATGGAATAGAGACAAGTACTAGAACCTGTACCAGTCCACCACCAGAGGGAGAGGGAAGCATTTGCCAAGGAGAAGGCGCAAAAACACAGTCATGCAATTTGATGGATTGTAAATGTAAGTGCTGAAAATGATAATAATTAATTCTATAATCGATTACTGACAGTGATTGATGGTATATTCAGAAAAAGGTGAAAATTCAAAAATGCCATTCAGGCCAGCAAGTCATTTTTAATGAAAAAGGAGTTCTTAATTTGAATAAAACTGTATTTGTATTTGTCTTTTGTCCCTAGCTGTCGCCCAAAATCTGAAAACAACCAATAAAAGAACAGAAAAAAATAGTATGAAGCAAATTGTTGTAAATTAAACATGAAATTAAAGATCTAGTTTGTAATTCTCTACAGGGCCATCTAATGCAAATACAGGTAAGTCATTGTATTGATTTGTAGTCAAAATGAAAATGGAGGTGGTATACATAATTGAAATAGATTTACCAATACTAACAATAGAAGTTATAATTAGAATTTAAATCCTTATAGTCCAATGTGGACATTAACTCTAAAGTTAGGAGGATGTAAACAATTGTGTGAAAGAGATAAAAACAAACATGAAAAGAAGATGTCAGTTTAGGAAAAAAAAATGTTTGAATCAGATTGATTTTTTTTCAAAAGTTTGATTTATTATGCTAATTCTATGAGTTAATATTCTTAAGGTGGTATGGGAGTCTAAATTGAAAATTATAAACTTTGTCAAAATGAAGTATATGTTCATGATGTTGTGTTTTGTTAAAAAAAATTAACAAAAACAATAGGTGTCTGATTAGAAGTAATTCTCTGAAATATATGTAATATTATTTAACAGAATTCTGTACCGGCAAGGCTGCTGGTTCCTATGCTAATCCAGAAGATTGTACCAGTTACTATATATGTAGAGATGATTTCACTGGTGCCCTGTTGGAATACTGCATGGAGGGAGAGAACTGGGATGATACCAGTAAACAATGTGATTCTAATGCACCATGTGACAGTGAAGATGTTGGAGATGCAGATGGTAAGACTATAAATATATTTTTACAAGTGCAAAGATTAAAACATTTGTATGTTCAGAATTTTTTTTATAATGAATTGTTAAAACAAACACAACAGCAGAAAAAGGAAACAAAAACATAAATAAAAACATTAAACAGAAAAAATGAACAGTCGTCTGGTAAATATATTCTGTCAGTAGATTACATAAAGTGGATACCTCGGAATGCAGGGTCTTTAAGATAAAAACATAAAATGTGGAAGATCAGGTAACAATCACACTTGAAGGAATGCTCCTGTAATTTATAGAGATCGAAATGATAATGGCCAAGCCACCAAAACATGATGATCTCAATAAATTACTGAAGCATTCCTTAAAAAAGTTGTTGTAAAAATTAATAAATGCACAGTGTAACAATATATGATAAACAATCTACACCTAAATCATTACTATGGTGTGTCTCCTGTATACATTAATAGTTATGAATTTAGGTCTTTGTAAAACAGATGCTAGAGCAGTATAAGAACATAAGGCGATTAGAGGTACATGTATATGTACAATATACAAAAACACCAATTAATACAGATGTCTAAATCATTCCACTTCTTTTTTTTTTAGCTGCATCATATTGTAGGAAAACAAGTATGTAGATAAAAGATGTTTGTAAAAATATCATCATTACTTTAAAATGTGTATAATACAATCTTAACTCAACTTGTAAATATTGTATTAACACACCATGTGACATTAAGGACTTTTATCTATGTGTACAGCAGTATCTATTGTTGCCGGAAATTGCTCACATCAGCTTTTTCAACTTGAGTGGACAATTGTTTCATTGGCAATCATACCACTTCTCCATATTTTGATATCATATATTGTTTTTATTTAATCAGTGGATGGAGGATGGTCAGACTGGTCAGCTGGACCCTGCTCAGAATCATGTGGTACTGGAACCAAAGTACTAACAAGAACTTGTACAAACCCCACCCCACAGAACAATGGAGCTGACTGTGTTGGAGAAGGGTCAAAGACTGAACCATGTGAAAGGAGTCTTTGTCAAGGTACAGGTGTATTTTTTATCGACATGTTTCAAATTTCAGATTCAGGTGTCAACTTAAATATTTGTCGATGACATTGCAAATTTAGACATTTATAATTTTTTTAATGCTGTAATAGAGGCAACATGTATTTGAAAGAGGAAAGAAATGGTTGCTAAACAAGCCAATTTAAGAGGAACATTCTAAAAGTGTTGCTACTAAAAAATTGTTTAACAACCTTGACTGGCTATTGACTCTTGCATGGTAATTTAATCTGTTTACTCACACAGGATTCATTTATTTTCGTGGGCACCAATTCTTGTGGATTCCAGAAAACTTACATGTTCTTGGATA
The DNA here is from genome assembly GCA_037788925.1 of Mytilus galloprovincialis. NCBI lineage: Eukaryota > Metazoa > Mollusca > Bivalvia > Mytilida > Mytilidae > Mytilus > Mytilus galloprovincialis. The sequence goes on along the minus strand of CM075342.1, from coordinate 71,668,128 downwards.
TCTGATTTGGTGAGTTTGTGAAAGTCTGCATAAAAGCCTTAGAAAATTTATCATTTGTTGAACATTTAATTTTGTGGTTCACCTGTACCCATGAAATCCACGAAAAAATGGTATCCAACGAATAATAATGAAGCCACAGTATGTTAATTTGGTTTCTACTTAAGTTTATCATTCTTTTGTACATTTTGCCTTCCAAAAGCATTTTAATCAACTTTTAGATAAATTGAGCATCTAATAAATTAAAAACTTTGCAATCACAGAATTTAACCTTGAGTCTACCAATGATTTGTATTGTATTTTCCTAGCTGGAGGTTGTCAAGAGGTTCGATGTGAGAGCTGGCAGTATGACCAAGAGAATTGTAATGTGACTGGTATGGTACCTGACAGTCTGATCTACTCTATGGAAATCATCAAACGTTTAACTGGAGCACCATGTGTGAAGAATGAGACTTTTGGTTACAATGAACGTAAAGATATCTGGGTAGATAGTGGATGTCAGGGAGACTTCCAAGTATGCTTCATTAGAGGTAAGAAGGGAGACTTAATTGTCTTCTATAAATATGCCAGCAAAGTTCTACATTTTGTTCTGTATAAGACAGCAATCAAACAAAAACACCTATTTATTTTGATACCAACAATACTGCAAGCCATGTAACAGTGTGTTTTCAATGACTGTCATTTTCTATGAAATATAGAAATTATTTGTTTCCAAAATATAATTATGTTGAGGGCAGTATCAAGGCCGTAACTACCCTTGAGGCAAGTGAGGCAATTGCCTCACTAAAATTTCGACACTGATTATTTTTTTTTATACATATATACAAATAAAATAGTCTTTTGTTGTTCTGTCTCAACCTTAATTTCTATAACTTGTCATCATTCCTTTAAACTATTCTTCCTGGATATAACTCAGCATCTCAACGGGTGATGTTTCTCAATTACATTAACCTAGTAACGATAATCATCATGGATCTCTGGTTAAAAACAGCCTCTTGCAGAAAAAGGAAAAGCGACACTGAAGGTAAAGAAGGAATAATTCTAGTAAACTAATTTGTTTGTGAACGTAGTCTGCGTATTGCATATAACTTCATTAGAACAATCCAAAACGATAAGTAGACTGACAAATCAAGTAGTGGGCATCGCAAGGGGGCAGTCCTGTCTGTGTATTCATTTCTCCGTTTCATCAACTTTAATCTTTCTCTTTACAGATAAATAAAATATAAATAATATGAAACATGCATGGATTAGTTTTTCATGATCCATGTTTCTTTAACCTTAAAAATTGAAAGAACATCCCATATTCCAATTTGACATTATTGAGGAATGGTATAGAACCTTTATCACAGGATTTTGTCTTTACTTATTCGGGACTACGGAATTTCATTTCTTTATATTTGGGGTTTTGGAATCAGACACCCCCAACCCCTAACCCCTAAATTTATAGATTCTGGAACTAAAATACCACCGACTATTTCCAGAAATAATTTGAAATTACGGACCTACATGTAAACGTCAAAACTCCATTTTAATTCCCCTGTACCCATATCATATATACTTACTCTATAGATAGATCATATACATGTATCTTATCTCATTCTATCCCTAGTTTGTTTACTCTTTGTCAGCATACAAGCGAGTTTAATATTTTGTAACTGAGACTGTATGATGATGCTAGCCTTTATAGGAAAGCTTAATTCCCTTTTGCAAACAAAACTGTTACTACCGATGCTGCTACCGAATTGCTGATGGAGAAGGAATTGGAAGAAGACATTGGTCATTGTGTTGATGATAATGTGCTACCTTTAGAAACACAGACTGCCCTGAAACGACTGAAATCTAGGAAAAGAGCATACATGAGTGGCGAGAGGTTGTGCGGTCTTGCCATGCTCCATGTTCATCGCGATAAGGATATCAGCAGACCAAAGTTATGATTCTAAAACAATTTGACTGAACCCACCATAGAGATAATTGGCAAACTCTACTGAATCGATGTTTGTTCTATGTTCTGGCGGCAGATTTAAATTGATATTTGGATGATTATCTTACATACAAATTCAAATAAAGTTGTTGAAAATTTGGTATTAGTAAAAGTCTTTAAATATGAACAATTTATATAAAAACTGTCCAAATTCAAAACATTATCAAACTCTCTAAAAATGCCTAGAACGCAGGATTTTGCACCATTCATTTCATACCCTCCAAAAAAAATTAACGCCTCGCTTCGCTCGGCTCAATTATTTTGCCTCACTAAAATAAGATGCCTAGTTACGGCCTTGCAGTATGGGGAAAGATCTTTGCCATTTGAAAATTAATAAATTTCTAAGGGCAACATGTAGTCATTGATTAACCAAAAGGAGATTTTTAAGCCAAAGGGGAGGTAATCCTCAGATGTTTGAGATTCCATTTGACATGACTTACCAACAGTTGAGTTGTCAGTGTTAATTCCTGACCACTTATAATTGTGTTTTACAGAATATGACGATTGCTCACCCGCACCTTGTCTAAATGGTGGTACCTGTACGGATGGTATTGCTGACTATGAATGTACATGTGCGTCAGGTTTTTATGGAGACAATTGTGAGCAAGGTGAGTAACTTATTAATATTACAAATGTTCTTATATAGATATTAGATAGACTAGCTAGAAGATGTGGTATGAGTTCCAATGAGACAACTCTCAATCCATTGAGTTACAATTTGTAGAATTAAACTATTATAGGTCAAAGTACTGGTCTGTAAAATAGACCAGTTTACCTATATACTTGATTTAATGATAGTAACATCTGATTGTAGACAAACACATCAATAACATAGACAAAATGTGTGTTTGATTTTAGAAATTCCTTAATAAATTGACTGAATGGAAGTGTTTAGCTAAAAAAAAATTAAAATCTTTAAGATCCCATTAAATATACTACTAGAAATGATGTAAACAAAGAGAGACAGTGTTAAGGTCATTCATGGGATACTTATCAAATAAGCTACAAAGTATGAATAAAAGAAGTTTTGTTTTATATGTCAATGAGACAGCAGCCTATCAAAACAGAAGTCATCTGGGATTCAAAGTCTTCATTACTAAACAGATGTCTAACTCAAATTGATTAATACAAGAAAAGTAAATGACTTTGAAAAAACAAATTTCCAGTGTGCCTAAAAAATCATCATATATGGCCCCAGACCACAATTGTCGTCCCTTGATTTTCCTTGTCCACGAATATAGTCCCTAGTGTGGACAGTGTGTTACTTGCCAATGTTTTTTCTACCCCTTCCAAATGTATTACTCTATGTTTTATGCCTCGAATAGCAAGTCAGGGATGAAATGACACTGTCAAAAAAATTTGTGTCATGAATTTTAAAGTAAAGTAGTGATTTGGTCCAGTTGAAAAAGGTTAAAAATTAGCATTTCGGAAGCTGTGAAAAGATTTCAAGACCCCCTTAACATAAAATTGTCCATATTTTGAGTTAGTGCTTGTGAAGTTTACTATAATTTTAATATGATTTGTCCCAAAAGTAGTACAACAGACTGTAAAAATATTATTGAGAAAGCGCAAGTGGGATTTTTATAATTTTTGATTGTCTAATAGAAATACACTACGAAATAATAGTGATCTCGGACCATATGGAGGGATGGATATTTAGATATGGTCATGAACAAGTTTCCACTTTTGTTTACTATTTCTTTTATCAATATTAATGTAATAAATTTAGGAGATAATTGTATTGTATTTTAAGATTGACCTTTATAAAACGTAGATTTTACTGTCGCAAATTCAGTTTACATAGTAACACAAAGCGGAGATAGGTAAACAGATATTTGCGACAGTAAAATCAAGTTTTACGAAGGTTAAGTTTAAAATACAATACAGTTAATATCTCCATTTTAATGCCACAAATTAAAATACATTGTAAAAGTCTTTTAATAATATTTTGGCCTAAAAAATGGCATAAATGAAAAAGTCGGTGAAACTGTTGCATTGTCTTTAGCATCTTAACAATGTGACGTCATATATGTATACTCTAGATGTCAAACATGATTATTAAAAATGTATTTTTACTTTTCATGCGCCTTAGAATGGTTTAAATATAAACAAGAAGAAAATTTTGAGGCTCAAAATGTTATTATCTTATAAAAAGAAGATGTGGTATGATTGCCAATGAGACAACTGTCCACAAGAGACCAAAATGACACATACATTAACAACTATAGGTCACAGTACTGCCTTCAATAATGAGCAAAGCCGATACTGTATAGTCAGCTATAAAAGGCCCCAAAATGACAATGTAAAACAATTCAAACGAGAAAACTAACTGCCTTATTTATATAAAAAAATGAACAAAAAAACAAATATGTAACACATAAACCAATGACAACCACTGAATTACAGGCTCCTGACTTTGGACAGGCACATTCATAAATAATGTGGCTGGGTTAAACATGTTAGCGGGATCCCAACCCTCCCCCTAACCTGGGACAGTGGTATAACAGTACAACATAAGAATGAACTATAAAAATCAGTTGAAAAAGACAACATATCAGATAGACAAAAATACAGGTAGACGTGGCCAGGTACTTATACATCCCGACAACAAAAAGATAGTAGGAACATTTCTGAGAGTACTCACAGTTATATGACAGCTAGTTCAAAGCCACTAACAACTTATAAAAAAAATCATGCATCTAAGACTTGTTTATTTTTTGTAAAATTACATACCCCCAAAAAAATCTCAATTCAAAATAATGGCTTTCTCAGTTACGGACTGGTAGAAAGTGGAATCTAACCCCTCAAAATATTTGTTAACGTCCAGTGAAAATTATCGTTACAAACTAATTGCATTAGAATTAATATTTACCAGTGCGGAACAGCTGTTATGGTGTGGATTGTAATGGTGGAACTTGTGTTGTGGATTCACAGGATGCCACCCAGTATACTTGTCAATGTGCCGATGGTGCCACAGGTGACCACTGTGAAGACATGGGTATGTCTATTATCTCTTTATATATTAAGATAAACAGTTGGGTTGACATTTGACAATTGAGTAGTTTACTAATGCTTATAGGATTAATTACATAGTATTATCTACATACTTGTGGCAAATATAAACAACGCAAACATAATCTTAGTTTGTGGACAGCCCGTCATGCTCGATGGACGCCAGATTGTATTATAAATTATCACAAATAATAATATCATCATTATTACAATTACAAAGCATATTCAAACATCATTTTTTCCTATGTACGTATTATCCTAAATACACAAAAAAAACAAATTTCCGACTGAATGCACCCCTTCATAAACATTCGGGGCCGGCCAGGAACAACTAGAGATAAAAAACAATGTAATCGACCAAAAAGCTCTAGAAACCTTTGTCAGTGGATGCCAAGTGTGCAATCCCATCTCCAGGGCCAGGTGCTCTAACCTACACCTTAAACAAGTGTGTATTGGCAAATTGAATGCAATAAAAATATCAACTTATATACTTATGTACATCAAAAATGAAAGTTGAGTGTTCACTCGTTGCACGACAGCTAGAAAGTGACCCTATGCTTTACTACCAGAAAGTATACCCATTGGTCACTATGTGTGACCCTATTATATATACGACCCGTACCCGTCAATTCAACATTTTCCCGCTATACCTAAACAAAACGTGGGAAACCACAATAAGTAACTTAAACAAATGTTATTCTTTTATTAAATTGTTCCTAAAGTAGTGCTCTTTTAGTAAAGTTTCCAATGTTCCTGCCACAATAGTGCATAAGAATTGAAAAAAAGATACATATACATATATAAATATTCATGAGGATCAAATGCACATACTTTAGAAATTGATGATGTAATGCAAGTTAAGTGAATGAAGTTTTAGTAAAATGAAAATTTATAAGAAGCATATCAATAAACCTGCTGGCCTACCAAGATTGCCAACATTGTTAAAAAGATATGTTATGTTAAAAAAAATATGACATAGACACAGCTGATTTTTCCTGAAATAGCATGTTTACTGAAAATGCAGAGCTTTTTGAAAATTTAAAATTTAACTATAGAAAGGGAAGAAATATTGTTTTGCACATGTTTCAGTTATGGAATCAGTTGACTGTATATGTATATATTAATGTTGTATGTACTTAATCATATCATGTGTTTTTATGTTTTCAGATACCGGTGGAATGCAGTGTAAGTAGGAAATAGAAGTATTTTGTTCGGCTTTCTTATTCAATCAGGATTTAAAGAAATATTCACCTAGAATTATTGATATATTGATTATGACTTAAAAAAAACAATTAAAAGAAACTTTGAGTAATATTAAAACTATAACCTGTAATTATAAATAAGAAGATGTGGTATGATTGTCAATGAGACAACTCTCCAAAAGAGACCAAACAACACAGAAATTAAAAACTATAGATCATTTATGACCTTCAACAATAGGCTAATCCCATTCCACATAGTCAGCTATATATGGCCTTGAAATGACAAATGGAAAACAAATCAAATGGAAAACTTAAGCCTAATTTATGTACAAATAAATAATGAAAAACAAATATGTAGCTCAGCAACAAACGACAAGCACTGAATAACAGGCTGTCCGACTTTGAACAGGTACAAACAGAATGTGGCAGGGTAATTTAGTTTGTTGGTGCCAACTCTCTCCTAATAATGTGTCATTGGAAAGCCATTGTCTTAAAAGGTACACAAGGAAGAAATCTTTTGAGAAACTTGGAGATATCAATACATAAAAAAGATTTTATTGCACTTCTAGTAGTTTATGTATAAGGTCTTCAGAAAAGAACTAAAGAGGAACATTACAATTAAAAATCAAAAGATTCTTCAATACATAAAAAATAAGGTTTGATTGCCAATAAGACAAATATTCAAATACATAGGGTGTTAGGTCTTTAGCATTTTTACAGCATATTTATCTGGAGAAATGCATTTAAGAACAACTTCTGCTTGAAAAGTATTTTTGAACAAATGATTACTAAAACACTTTTTAAGCTTAATGGTTGTAAAAAGTTATTCTAGCATTCAGAAAGCAGGTCTGGTTTAGAAAAGAAAATGACGGCCAAGCTCCCACCTATAAAAAATAAATTATTAGGTTTTTCAAAGGGGTCTCATTGGGGGTTCTGATCCTGGATCCCGCTTACTGTTTTGTCAGATTCCTGTATCCCGATTACACTATGTGCGTAAGCAATTCTCATTTTTTTTTTTTTATTTCCCGTGTCCCGCTAATTTCATTTCCCATTTTCATGGCACAATAATTTGACCTTCATGTGTCACGCTTACAAAAAATCAGCAATGCCGCATCACCCTCAGACCCCAACGAGACCCACTTCAAAGAAAAAGAACTTAAAAGAAATTGTTGATAATATTCCTGGCAATGTACCATATTTGTGAGATATGCAGATTGTAATTAAAACTATAGATAGGTGACAAAAAACATAATAAATATATAGTAGATATAGGAAGATGTGGTGTCAGTTCCAATGAGACAACTCTCCATCCAAATCACAATTTATAAAAGTAAACCATTATAGGTCAATATACGGGCTTCAACACGGAGCCTTGGCTTGATTCACGTTTTTCAAAATATTTATATGTTTGGTACCATCTTAAAACTTGTTTTTAACCAACTGGATTACAGAATTTGTGCTTTTGCCTAATTTTAAGCATGGTTACAAAGCTAAATCAACTATAGAAGATAATTTATAACTGCTGGTTTTTTTTTTAATATACAGCTGCTGCTAGCAACGTACAGATCAGTCTGTTTGGAACCTTCCTAGCTGTTACCATGGCAATGATATGGAACTTAATCTAATATGGACAATGTAATTGAGATTTTAAAAATGAAGCCACATTCACAGATTTGTCTGCAAATAACATCTACATTGTAATCCTATATGTATACCTACATTGTAATCGTATATGTACATTGTAATTGTATATGTATATTGTAATCATATACCTACATTGTAATCATATATGTACATTGAGCTAATTGATATCATTTATTAATAACAGATTCATGTTATTCTTATTCTTAATATTAATAACATTTTTTTTTCCATATCAAATGGGAATATGATATTTATTTTTATTATAATAGCGTACCTTTTCTAAACTAATCTTTGTTGACTTATATAACAAGTTCCAAATTAAACCTTTTAGTGATCAACATCTTTCCTTTCGAAGAATTTCTAGAAAGCTGTTTTTAAAACAATTTAAGGTTTATATGTTTTCCCTACATGCAAGTGAAATTTGCACAATTTGTTATTTCCCTTTTTTCCCCATCTTGGAGGGGAAAGTGCAAAAAAATCAATTATAAATAAGCTAAATTCAACTAGATATACTGACAACCTGAGTTTTAATCAAGTTGTTTTCTGAACAAGTTTAATTTCTTCAAGCCTCACATAAATCACTATAATCTAGTAAGGACTCTTAGACTTTTTTGATCCAGATGTTTCAATTTGGTTTGTCAAATAAGAAAATAAACCAGTCTACACCTACAATAATTGTGCTTCCAAAGGAAATAATTTAAACTGAAAATTACTTCATATCAAAACAGATCTATAATTGAAAGTAAATATTTCGCTCTTTCATTAACTGATACTATGATATCTTACTAACAATTAGTGTTTAATCATAATTAATCATGTTTGTTAATATAAAATAATGTTTATTGTAATTTCATCTTTAAGACAATAATTGATATATGAATAGTTTATTACTAATGTGGTTTGTTTAATTTTGTACTGTATTATTTATTGACAAGGGTATTTGTCTGTGATTATCTATTTTGAATTCTTGTGATTTATGTGTTGTTTATGAAATATTGAATACCCAATCATTTTAGATAGAATACTGTTGTTATTTGTGGATTTATAGGGGTTTTGATCAATGAGTAAATAATAAATTATAGAATCATATTTAATGCTTTTGCTTTAAAACTTACTGTTTTGGTCCTTGAATAATTATAATATTTACCTGCTACATATAATAAAACAATATGTGTGGCATGATTGCCAATGAGACAACTCCCTACCAGATTCAAATATCTTAGAAGTTAACAGAAGAGGTCACCATGCAGCCTTCAATAATAAAAAAACCCATACTTTAAAGTCAGTTTTTGGTCCAAACATGAAAAATGTTATACGTAACTAATGGCATCATTTATAACAACAAATTTACAAATAGTTTGACAGACATAAACCAAAAACAACCACTGAATTACATGTAGTGACTTAGAAAAGGCTTGTTTATGAAATATTTTATGCTGTTTTGATCATTGAATTATAACAAATCTAGATGCTATAAATTTGAGAATGAAATGTCCATTAAAACTGATTTAAGGAAGCACCTTATACACTCTACATGCTCATGCTAACTACTATGTTCTTCAGAGAATGGATTTTTCCCTGAAAATTTTGGGGTGAGAGAGCATTTTATTTTAAAACAAAAATTTAGATATTGCATGATTGCCAATATAAGACAAATATCCATTGAACAAGAAAACAAGGATGGTAACAACCTCAAGCTCATGTCACTGTACAGGCTTCAATACAATTTCTATACCATTCGGTAAGCAAAGGCATATTACCATATTTCCCTAATTTAGTGCAATCATTTCTGATCATGGAAAATTTGAATGTCTTATTTGCTTAACAGAGACATGCACAAGTATGAAAGGAGAAGTTGATGGCTGTTGAACAATTTCATACCTAGTCTGAACATGGACCAAAGGGTCAAGTACTCTGACATCAAATTGCGTTCATTGTAGTCATTCTATCATTTTTAGTCCCCTACCGATGAAGTCTAAGGGGATATTAGGTTTGAACTCCATCAGTCCAACAAATAATTATTTCACACATTTTGTCTTCAGCATGTTTGAAGATATGGATTTGATATTTGATGTATTGTTTTATCGTGACAAATTACAGATCAAGTTTCTGTTAGAAGATTTTGAGTAATAGTCGTTGCTTAAATAATTAGTTTGTACACTTGTTTTAAGCTCCTGCCGAAGCGATGGGGCATTAAGTTTTACCCTTGTCCGTCTGTATGTCCCAAGTTGGTGTCCATTCTATATCTTAAGTTTGCTTCATCCAAATGTTATGAAATTTACAAAATAATTATTACCAGAAAACATAGATGAAGTTTTAATTTTGATGGCATCACTTTAACATTTCTAGAGTTATACCCCTTTACAAATGGAATAATTGCTGATTTTTTTGTTTCCATTCTTAAACTTTTGTTTGCCTCACCCATATTGTATGAAACTTATACACAAATCTTATTACCACAAAACACAGACCAGTTGGAACCTTTGAAACATTTGTCTGCTGACCCTATCTGCCAACTTAAATGACTCACATTGCTTAAAATAAGAAAAAAAGGATAAAATTTGTTTAATTACCTTGAAAACAGCTATTATACAGAAAATCTGACAGGCTCAAAAATGTGCATTATTCTATAAAGATTTACCTCATACACATGAAACATTAAAACTGTTTTTGTTGAGCCTGCAAAAAAAGTCGCAGAAAGCTTGACATAGGGATAGTGATCTGGCGGCGGTGTTAGCTAACTTCTTTTAAAAAGCTTTATATTTCAGAAGGTGGAAGATCTGGATGCATCATACTTTGTATATAGATGCCCCATGTTACGAATTGTTCGTCAGTCACATGTCCAATGCCCTTGACCTCATTTTCATGGTTCACTGACTACTTGAAAAAAAAGTTAAAATTTTTTGTAATGTTAAATTCTCTCTTATTATAAGTAATAGGAAAACTATATTTGATATGTGCATACCTTGCAAGGTCCTCATGCCCGTCAGACAGTTTTCACTTGACCTCAATCTCATTTCATGGATCAGTGAGCAAGGTTAAGTTTTGCTGGTTAAGTCCATATCTCAGATATTATTAGCAATAGGTCTAGTATATTCTGTGTATGGAACGACTGAAAGGTATACTACATGTCCAACTGGCAGGTGTCATTTGACCTTGACCTCATTTTCATGGTTCATTGGTTAGAGTTAAGTTTTTGTGTTTTTGTCTGTTTTTCTTGTACTGTATGCGATAGTTCTATTATATTAGGTGTATGGAATGATTGTAAGGTGTACATGTCTAACTGGTAGGTGTCATCTGACCTTGACCTCCTTTTCATTGTTCAGTGGTCAAAGTAAAGTTTTTGAGTTTTTGTCTTTTTTTAGCTCACCTGTCCCAAAGGGAGATTTTGGCTCATAACTCTGAAACAAAAGCATTTAGAGCAAATCTGACTGGGTGAAATTGTAAATCAAGTTAAGATCTATCTGCTCTGAAATTTTCAGATAAATCGGACAACTGGGTGTTGGGTTGCTGCCCCTGAATTGGTAGTTTTTAAGAAATTTTGTTGTTTTTGGTTATTATGATAATAATCGTGAATACTATTATAGAAAGAGATAAACTGTAAACAGCAATAATGTTCAGCAAAGTCAGATCTACAAATAAGTCAACAAGACCAAAATGGTCAGTTGACCCCTGAAGGAGTAATTGCCCTTTATAGCCATTTTTTACAAATTTTTCATAAATTTTTGTAATCTTTTACAAAAATCTTCTCCTCTGAAACTACTGGGCCAAATTTAACCAAACTTGGCCCCAATAATCATTCAGGTATATAGCTATAGTTTTAAAAAAAATCTGAAAAAAATGAAACATTTTTTTTTTCTTTCCAAATTTTATTTATTTCACTATTAATTGTTACTGTATAATATGGTACAAAAATCAACTAAAAAATCAAATTGTTTAGACCTAAGATGACTTTTATATAAAATGTTTATATATCATTGAAAAAGCTCCAAATAATCTCCCTTTGTGAAAAATGACTTTTTTTTGCATTTAAATTGAAATAACTTTTTTAACTCATTTGTGACCTATATTTTTCTATTATTTTTTTTCAAATAAAATGTTTTTAAACTAATCATAACCTAAACAATATCAAACTAGTACAGGCTGAGTGCAGATCAAACTTTTGCATATTTTTTCAGAGGGGATTTATTACTGGCAAAGATGTTTGGTATGCAGTTGTGTGAGAATTGGCAGTGAACAATATATTTACCTTTCCAGTGACATGGTCAATAATCAACATCCTTGGGACGGATGGTGCTCCACTATTATGGAGGAAAGTACAAGATTACTTAACAAAACTAATTATGCTAATTTCACTCCCCTTACTTATATTCCCCTTGTTTATTCAAAAAAGTTAAAAGACACAAACCAGAACCAGATGTAATTTTCCAACAATCGAATAAAATATGCCCAAAGAATCAGTCAAAGAGTTAGATACAGACTCGTCTTCTTCTAATGCCGAAGATGCTCAACACTTTCGGACGATTAGGAGGTACACGAGAAACATCAGACAAAAATGTTTGCCAGATTCTGTCTCCGAGTGGAAATTAAAACACAGCAATAAATTGAACATTTACTATCAGAAAAAATATCTTTCCACTCCAGTTGATGTTATATTAAAGACAGGAAATGTAAAAGAGCTCTCATACTTACAACAAAAATATATCAAAGTGTTGCAATCATATCTTCATTTTGATGCAGTTCATAAACGAAATGCTGATAAAGTTCCAATTCATCGCTTTTATGATGACTATATGAAACCAGAGTTGGAAAAGATACTAAGAACTGTATTAGCAAGACCACCAGATGGAGAGAAAATTCACGAAGAATCAAAAGAAAATACCAGCATGTAGGTACTCTGTAAAAGTATGCATAAATACAGCAAGTGGGTCTCATTGGGGTATAAGCGTGTAGTGGGATTGGTGGATTTGTTTAAAGCATGACATGTGAAAGTCCAATAACTAAGCATGAAAATGGGAAATAAAGTCTGGTGGGACACAGGAAATTACATGTGCTATTATGGCAACGGTAAGTTGGAAATAAGGTTCTCACTAAACAATAAGTGGGATCTTGGAATGAGACTCCTTTTAGTGGCAAGTTTAAGGTGCAATAATTAGTTGACTTCTTTTTTTTTCAAATACTAGCTGCATACATGATCAACATGATGAATATTTTGGAAAGTTACGCATGATTTAAAACAGGATAAAAACAAATTGTTCTGTTGATTTACTCATGGACACAATATATACACATGTACAAAATGTAGCTTAAATTATGAATATTTTTGATATTTTACTCGATTAATTCAGTTGTAAGGCTGTTATTTGATATCATGAATTGTTTTAAAATGTAAAACTCAAATAATACAAGCTGTTATTTTGCATTGTCATTGTGTAGACACAACCATCTACATGTACATTGTACATGTAGAACACCTAGACAACCACCTACAGTACATGTACATGTAGAACACCTAGACACAACCACCTACATGTACATGTAGAACACCTAGACACAACCACCTACAGTACATGTACATGTAGAACACCTAGACACAACCACCTACATGTACATGTAGAACACCTAGACACAACCACCTACATGTACATGTAGAACACCTAGACACAACCGACTACAATTGTACATGTAGAACACCTAGACACAACCACCTACATGTACATGTAGGACACTTTGACACTACCATCTACATGTACATGTAGGACACCTTGACACTACCATCTACATGTACATGTAGGACACCTAGACACAATGACGTCATATTTTTAACCATAAATTGTTTTCCAATTTCTTTCATTGTTATGTGTGGTATCTTGCATGTCTTGTAAAGGTTTAATCCTGCAATAGCTGAAAATCATGAAAACAGATGTCATAAAAATTAAAACGCTACAAAAATAAGAACTACAAATAAGTCAATATGGTGAAATAGTCATTGACCTTTGAGAGGAGGTATTGTCCTTGGACATTTGTTGGAAGAAGGGTCTTTTCATTTTTGATTTTTTTTTTTTTTTCACTTCAATTTGCATTTACTACTACAAAAATGTATGTTAATCTACAAATCTGTCATAATACCCTAAATTGTCAACCAATGCCTTTAGAATATGTCCAAGCCTGTAATATAATATAATATACATGACACACTATAAAATTTAAATTGTGACAAAATGAAGATTTTTTGCATTTTGTAAAAACTATTAAAGTCGGAGAGAAACTTCATAACTTCTCTGAATGCTTGTAAAGTTTATATAACAAAACAGGACATCAAAATGAAATCTAAATGTGCATGAGTATGTAAACATGTTACAGGGCCTAGTATGTAAACATGTTACAGGGCCAAATTATCAGGATCGTTTATCATAAACCTGATCATGATAAACATTAAAAAATGGTGTTTTTTATCTCAATAACTATAACAGGCATACATACATACAAAGGACATAAGCAAACATATTTGATTGCAATATTAAAACGGAAACAATAAATATCAAAATGGCTCTTGGGAACCTTTTGTTGTTCATAGTCAAAAAGTTGCAATAAATATTCTTGCACTAATCTCCTAATTTATATATATATATATATATATATATATATATATATATATATATATATATATATATATATATATAATGTCTAAAAATAGCAACAATCAACATTCAATCTAATTAAGCGTGGATCAGTTTGTGAAAATAAACTGATACAGTTACTGAATTAAAATTATATAAATGTCTAAGAATATAACTAAAACACACTAATTGATACATTAAAAAGTTCTATTAGATGTTAAATAGAAATACGCAATATTTCGCTAAACAAATTAGCTTCATCAGGCGTGTGCATCTCTCAAGGTGAAATCGGATGCATGACAGAAAAATATTTTTGTAGCTTAATCTATACAAGATTTGAGGGATGGGTGTAACATATTAATTCGGTCATAATTATGACCGAATTAATATGTTACACCCATCCCTCAAATCTTGTATAGATTAAGCTACAAAAATATTTTTCTGTCATGCATCCGATTTCACCTTGAGAGATGCACACGCCTGATGAAGCTAATTTGTTTAGCGAAATATTGCGTATTTCTATTTAACATCTAATAGAACTTTTTAATGTATCAATTAGTGTGTTTTAGTTATATTCTTAGACATTTATATATATATATATATATATAGGATATATCATAAAATAAAATATATATATACATTTATTTGTACCATGGCCTTTATTTGTACCATGGCCATGTATACAATATCATATGTATCAACATAGTCATAGATAGTATTATACTAGTTATTAACAAAATCATGCAAAATGTTATGTATAAAAAATAAATATATTCTTAAACCATAAAAAAAGTCTGTTTTTTTTTCAGAGTTGAAAGGGTAAAATTTTGTGTAGAAGATTTTATCTATGAGTTGTTGATTTTCCTGAGGAGAACTCTACATCCCCATTCTAATGTCACTGAAGGGATGTATTCATCATTTTTCAGATCATTTGCTTCTATGTGTCATCTGAGACCTAGGTAAGTTACTTGAATGAATATAATCAACACAAGTTACTCATACAGATATGCCATATGGGCAGCCCCCGGCTCATTGTTAAAGGCTGTACTTTAACCTATAGTTGTTTATTTTTGAGTCATTTGTTCTTTTGTGAAGTGTTGTCTCATTTGCATTCATATCACATCTTCTTTCTTATGTGTATATACATGTAACAAAACCTTTGTTTAAGGTAGCTCCAGGGTATAAAAATTTCAGAAAAAAAATTGACGTTTTTTTTACATTATAAATTTTATTCATTACCTTTTGTAGTTGTTACTTTATCATATGGTACAAAAATCATTTAAAAAAATCAATTCGTGTTTACCCCAGACATTTTTTGGCATTAAAATTGAAATTATCTTTTTTACTCATCAGTGACCTATAATTTTTATCATAATTTTCAAATAAGCTGTACTTGAACTAGAATATAGTAAAATTTGAGCGATTTCTGTAATTAAGTTCTTTTTGTATTGTGATATTAACGCTTTTTCTGTATTTGGCAAACACTTTTAGGAATTTGGGATCTCAATGCTCTTCAACTTTGTACTTTATTTGGCTTTTTAAACTTTTTCGGATTCGAGCGTCACTGATGAGTCTTTTTTAGACGAAACGCGCTACTGGCGTATATATAAAATTTAGTCCTGGTATCTATGATGAGTTTATCTCCTATTAGTTCAATAGAAAAAAAGTACCTTTACAAAAATGTACGCTTCTTTCGAAGGCAGATTGTGAGCGTAAATGAACGGTGACCCCATTCTTTTATTTTATTTTCTATTTAGTATAAGATAAGGTTCATTTATAGAAAAGTATAGCAAAATCCTATATTAAATAAAACATTTGATTTAGACCCGCAAGCCCCCTTAAGGTGGAAAACAGAATGGCAAAGAATAAAGAAAGTTCTGCATACTGTGGTTTAGACTTAAAATGTGAAGTAATATATACTTTTCTGTGTTAATTTTGCATAGTCATGTATGTCAGTCAGGGGTATTACTTGTACAAGTAATTTTTTATTTACTTGAAGAAGTAAAAAAAAATAAACACATATAAGTTAATCATAATGTTTAAATAATCTCCCCTTAATTTTCTCAAAAATTTACTTGTATAAGTGAATTTTTCTTACAATCCCACAAAAATTCTCAAGTTTTGAGATGTAAAATCATGCATGCCTTTAATGATTTTTCCCCCATTTCCATTCTCAATTTTATAGCTTATAATTTTTGATGAGAGTTCAATGTTTCATCTCATAAATTCAACAAAGAAACTGATTGCGCAAAGGACTTAAGTGTTTGCTGTTTGTGCAAGGCCTTCAAAAATTGCTCCTTGGGAACTTGTAAATGAGCAGTGTTCTGAAGATAACAGACAAATGGGATTTTCATTGTCCATGAAATTACACTTAAATGATTAGTAAAGACATCTACAAAGGGCAGACAATTTAAAATTCTATTAGAGCAAAAAAATCATAAGAATTTAATAAAAGAAGATATGATGACTTTTTTACTGATATAAGTAAAAAAATGAATGTATAAGGGACATAACTCAGCTATTTTTTTTTTACCTATACACGATACAAATAAATAAAATTCACTTGTATAAGTATATTTATATTACTTCTTGAAGTAAATAAATATTAATTGTACAAGTAGTACCCCTGACTGTATGTTAGTATGAACTATAAATAGCACCACCAGTACTTTATCTGGACCTGCATCGCTGCATGCAATTAATTAGGTGTGTTATACTAACTGCAAACAGGAAATGGCTACACAGCAGACGTAAAAACTGCTTACTCTTTACAATTCAACATTATCAAGCTGAAGACCAAATGAGTAGATTGGTCTCAAAATAATCTCCGTATCTCATGCAACAATTAATTTCAAATTATGCATATATTTCAGTTGCGGATCCAGACATTTTCATAAGAGGGGGCCACTCCAGTCCTGCTTCAGTGATTCCCTACATAAACAACAAATTTTTTCCTGAAAGGGGGAGGCCTCCTGAAAACCCCTCTAAATCTGCCTCTGGGGATTGATATCTAGTGAGTAATATAGATAGAAATCAACAAGATCAAGTAACCATGGTAACTGTAAATCTACTTGTATTTCAGGAATGGTGATGAATATGCATCATGTTTTAAAGGTTTAATGGGTGTAGATGTTAGCTCTAAGCCTGATTACCGTTTATGTACAAGACATATGTCTAATGTAGAAGATGAAGATCCTTATACTGTAGTATCAGTTGTTAAGGTATGTTTGTATGGAATATTAATGAGCAAAAGCCAGAGAATACCAAGAGGATATTGATCTAGATCTATATTCAAAATAATAAGTAAAAGGAAATTTAACAACACCATGGCAAAAAAAGACAATTAACTCAAAATTGAGAACCAAGAACCAAGAACCCCATGAAAAACCAGGTTTATCTTGGGCGTTATGGTTTGAAATGAGAAGCAGATCCTGCTCCACATCATAGTGATAGTATTCACAGTGTTTCTTAAGGATGTACTTAGGTGAGGTTTTAGAATTTGTGTCAAATGTTCGGACTCCTTGGTGTTTTTCCATACAACACAATGTAAAATATTTTGCCCCATAACACCCTTTTATTTTTTCATATAAGATTTAATACCTCATGAAAGGTCATTTACCAAAATTTTAGAAGATTCTTAATTTTCTTTCTTTTGTTTTGAGACCCGATTATACCAATGCAAATATAAGGTAAAAGTCCGAGTCAGTCTTTTCCCGCCATATTTTAAATCTGAAATATCTCGAAAAGGAGGTCCATGACCTATAAATATTTTTAGCTTATATTTATCCTTAATTGATGCTCTTCCAGGTTATAGTATCAATTTTAACTTCTTAATTTATTAATTTTCACCTAACCTCACCTAAGTACATCCTTAAGATAAAAAAATTTTCAGTAGCCATTTTAAGTCAGTCTCTCCTCAATAGATATTAGACCAAAGTACATTTTACAAATAATTCAAAGGTCCTCTTCTTGTTTTTTTCTGGACATTAATTTAAAAAAAACATCATCAATGAGGTAAAAAAAAACCTACTATATAGCTATATATAGTGGTCTACAATTGCCTTAACATAAAACATGTTTAACAATTCAATTGAGAAAACAAATATCCTGATGTATAAGAATTTTTGTTATTAAGAACATATATGACAGACAAGAACCAGAAACATGTAAAACCACTTAATTTAATGCAATTTTAATATGACAACCTATTACCATCATCCAGTATAATCATAATATATATAATACCTTTATCGCAAACGCAGTTATACACAAAAACGACTGTTCCACTTTACAACCAACTTATTTATATTGCCAGATATTCTCAATTTTCGACGTAAAAATCCCCAGTTTATAAAGGCCAAGATTCAGATACAAAATATTTATCTCTATTCTACAGCAAAAAAAAACCAAATCAGTCCATTTTAATTTATTATTCATGGTAAAATTTCATAAAACGAAAATTCCATGAAATGATGTTATTGTCTTGGCATGGCAACAAAACAAGGTAATGTCACAAGTAGGTTTTCGTTAACAATTAATCAAATGCAAATATTAAATACGGGGCGTTTTAAAGCTTTTTGTACAAATAAAATTACATTGGAAGAAATATATAAGTGAAAAATACAATTAAAAAAAAATAATCATTGAATTATATAATATTACTAATATTATCAAAATTGGGTAAAATGGAACAGCCAAAACAGTATCGTACGATAGGGCTTTCACGGTCAACAAAATTACAGAATTTGTCCTATTAGAATAGAAATAATTCATGGCAGCCATAGATTTGTTTTCATTTAACCATGGGTCTGGCACTTATATTTGTATTTTACCCCTCGCTAACGCTCAGGGTAAACAAATGGAATATAAATGCCCAACCCATGGTTAAATGAAAACAAATCTCTGGCTGCCATGAATTATTTCTTAAATATTAAACTAGGGACATGCACATAAAGAATGTGGTGGGATTAAACATGCTTGCTGTTGCCAAACCCTGCCCTAACCTGGGACAGATGTGGAACAGTACAAACTATAAACTCAGTTAAAAGGACTGAGCTCAGAAGGTTGATCCAAAGCTGAAAAACAACTTAACAAAAGTATAGAACAGACTGTCATGACTGTCTAATGGTCTAACTCCTTTGATTTTACAGGATGTTTGTATGTTCATATCAAAGATTTGCATATTTATAAGTGATATATTCAATATTTAAGTTTTATTTTCAGTTGGAAAAATCAGATATGGATGATGAAAATGAGCTATTCAGAAAAAGGCACAAACAATCTGGTAACAGGTGTAGCTCTAGTTCAGAAGATGAACCATTAAGAAAAAAGACCAAAAGATCTGTCAAAATGGAAAGCTCCAGTTCTATGAGTTCTGAAGATGAAAGTAGAAGTTTGAAGTCTGCACTTGAACTTGATTTAGGTTCTGCTGTTTTAGGACAACATGCTGGTGAACTTCTTTTGGATATACCAAAAATGCAATACACAACAATCAAAATACCTGGAATGATAGTAAAAGATACAAAGGTAAAAATAGCATGTAGAGCACTATTTTGCTCATTGTATGTGATTACTTATGAACAAATTATCTATTGACATGGCTAAGTAAACACTTTGGACAAGTGAAGGATATCTACATCACTGTACAAGAATAAGTCATCTCTATAGTGGCTAATCCAGGGCGAGGGGTTCCAGAGGTCGGAACCCCAATTTTATTGACAATCAATGTATTTGAATGTGGACACACACCCCTCCCCCTCCCCCCCAAAAAAGGACAATTCATAAAACCCCTCCCCCAACCTTTTTTTGCAAAAAGTCCAAAACCTGACATTTCTTTTTACATATTTTACAGGTAGTGTAAGGGAGGCATCAAAGTGAAACAAAAGTTGAGAGAATTATTTTATATTTGTAAACATAATCTGTGCACTCCTAAGGTTGTGTCAATCTGTTAAACTTTGCTACTTAGATCAGAAGCAAGGGAGGTAAACATGTTTTTGTATTAAAAAAAACTTTATTGTTGCACAATGACTGAATCTTAGTTTATTAAAGATGTACATATAAAAATTTCAATTTTGTTTCAGAAATAATTTATCTTATTCTTTTTAATGTTTACTTTCCCTTGCTGGATATTTCAGGTGACCATTATTACAATAATTTCTTTTTCAGGTTTATTTTACCTTGCTGGATATGTCTGGTGACCATTATTACAATAATTTCTTTTTCAGGTTTATTTTACCTTGCTGGATATCTCTGGTGACCATTATTACAAACTATGTAAACGAATGACATTAGATAAAGATAGAGATGTGGCAACAATCTATTATTCCAAACCATTAGATATTCTGATTGAAGAAGAACGGAACATTTTGATTGAAAACTTTATGAGACTTAACAACATTGATACTGAACCATGTGATTGACAAAAGTGAAATATTTTGATATGAGATAATTTGATCAGACTACAGATTACCTGTACATTTTTATACAAGACAATCGGGTGTCAAGCTTGAAAGATCAGTCAACATTAGAGACTGTAAATTACCTTTACACAGTGCTAGTGGATGCCATAGAAACTTTTTAGTTTATGTGGTTACATTCTATTCTGTTGAAGAACAATTAAATAAAAACTAACAAGTCGGCTTATTGAATTGGAAAGTTTGTATATATTCTCCATAGTTTTAACAGACAGTCCATTGTGAATATATAGTTTCAACATTAACATGAAAAAGTTTAGATGGGGTGTTTATTTTGCATCCATTGTCTTTCTTAGATTTTTATCTTCTTTTGAAACCATTTGACATGTTTCAACCAAATTTTTAACTGAATGTTCTGTATGGTATTTTAAATTGAACTTGTGTTTGTGTATTCATATAAAAAAGAAGATGTGGTATGAGTACAAATAAGACAACTCTCCATCCATGTCACAATGTATAAAACGTAATTATAGGTCAAAGAACAGCCGTTAGATTTCTCGTTTGAATTGTTTTACATTATCTTATCGGGGCCTTTTATAGCTCACTATGCGGTATGGGCTTTGCTCATTGTTGAAGGCTGTACAGTGACCTATAGTTGTTAATGTCAGTGTCATTTTGGTCTTTTTTGGATAGTTGTCTCATTGGCAATCATACCACATCTTCTTTTTTATATTGAACACAGAGCATTGGCTCACACCAAACAGCAAGCTATATAGGGTCCCATAATGACTAGTGTAAAATCATTCAAACAGGAAAACCAACGGCCTAATCTACATAAAAAAAAACAAGAAACACCTATGAAGCGCACCAACAAAGGACAACCACTGAACAACAAGTTTCTGTCTTATGACAAGTGCATAAACATGCAGTAGGCTAAAATATTTAAAAAGGCACAACCTTCAACTTCACCTGATACAGTGGACTCACTACAAAATTTCAATTTAAATACCTATTTTCCTAAATGAACACTTCAGTGCATTAGTTTATCTTTTATGAAGGAAATATACAGTCAAGTAGATCAGCTATAAACATTTCTGTTGTTTAAAGTTGTTAGGGCACACAAATAAATATTACATACATGTATATACATCTAAACATGTGACAACTTTATGACATTCTTCATCTAGGCTGCGTTCAATATCGTAGCAGCTACGTAGTGCTACGTAGATTTTGACTATTGAACGTGTAGATATAGACTAGTTGTAACATAAATATTGTTAGCAGCTACGTAGCCGCTACGTAACTGCTACGATATTGAACTTGACCCTGATAACATGTGGTTATACAAGAAAAACACAATGATAATTATATAAATACTAAGAGTAAGAACAAAGTAAAAAAAAGCTCAACAAAACTGGTATTTTAATCTTATTAAATTTGTTTTTTTCTTCTGAAAATTCGACTTCAGAAGTATCAAAGTAGTATTATGTTGGTTTAGGTTCATGAATTAAGTTGAACAGTCAACATGGTCAAGGTAATTAGAAAAAATTGTCCCTTGTGACCATGTTTGTATTCAAAATAGATTTTACTAACAAACTTTATGAGGACAAAGAATCATTTCTGTAAAATTGATTACAGATGACCTTAGTAATGCAATGTTTGATCAATTTTAGGAGAATTTTTTTTGTTGAATTTTTTTTTTAATTTGAACTACCTTGGCTGTAAAATAGACTGCAACCTACATGAGACAACTTTAGCACACATTAGTCTTAGATGCGACAGAGGGTTTAAAAAAAAGTACAAAAAATACATGTCAACTTGCTTCCCTTCACATATCTGCAATGATCTTGGACATATTTCATTTGAACTGTTGCTAGATGTTTTTTAACCAAATATATAAAAATGAATTTTGTTGTTTTTATCTCCACTGTGAGAAGGCAAGACTTGGGATTGCTATTCCGACAACAGTGACAGTGATGACATCATCAACAATTGTTTGCCACTGAACTTTGACCATCAATGCTGAAATCAAACATTCAACCGTAAACCATCTTTTTCTATCAGATATCGTTGAATCTCACTTCACACTAAAAAATGTTTGCTGCTGAATTTAACAACAACAAAACTTCATAAAAAAAAACGTACTATCAAGCTGTCGACCATCTGACTAACGTTTACGGATTTTAAAGAAACAGCATTTGGGCTATCATGAGCAATTTTCACCAGTAAATAGATGGAGGTATAAAAGTATTTCATTATAAGGATATGAAAGTTATGTAAGTATCAAATAGTATCACCAGAGAATTTCAGTTCTGTTCTTTGTTTCCCGTTGCGGTCTGAGATGGCTTGAACAATGTGTTAAATTCAATCTTCAAAAAACATTATATTTAAACAATTATCATTTTAATAAAAAAAAGTTCTTGGAATTCGAATAAATCGGAATGTGCATATTTAGTTTGTTTTAGGTCCACATTAAGGTCTGTAAACTGTGTAACCCGGTTCTTTAGGTCCTCATTAAGGTGTGTAAACTATGTAACCCGGTTCTTTCAAATTCAGTTACTGCAAACATACTACGATACGGATGTATATGGACGCAGTATTTGAAATTTGAAATTCAGATGAAATATTCTTTATTTCGGACAAGGATATGAAAAATCATGACAGCACTTGCATGTCTTCATCGAATAATCGACAATAAACACTTTAAAGAGACAGTAAAATAATGAAACAGATACGTTACTATCTCCTATGTGTTTCTTCTTAATGTTTTAAAGCAATACGTAATAATCTATTTTAAACAGGGTTGGCAAAGTATTACCCGCCCGGGTTTTACTGGGCGGGAAAACCCGGGTTTTCCCGGGCTGGGCAATACTCCCAGAAACGGGTAATACTGGGCAATATGATTTTTTAAGCTTATTTCAACACAAAATAGTAAAGACTTGTTGTAGTTTCATAGTATTATAGCTAAATATATACATTTTATACAGATAACCATTGAGAGTCATTTCTAGCAGATTAAAAATTCAAATTCATTCCTTCTCCACTTAAATTCTATGTAGGCAAAATTTCTTGTTAATTTTGAAGGTTTGTTTCTATAATCTAAACATTTTTTGCAGTAATTATGAGGAATGTAAATTAAATTGCTATATATGCAATTATGATTGCTAAACAAACATCCTAGAGGGTCTGGTCATCAACTCTTATAGAAATGAAAAGGCTGATTATTGTTATATAAACATATCTGTGTTCTAATCTGAATAATTACTTATTAATGAGTTTTGTACATTTGTACTTTCTTACATGTAATTGTTAAATACTTTATACTAGCTGTAATGAGTTGAAAAAAAAATCTCATAGTTGTTAGAATAATTCTTTCTCAAATGTATACATTTGTACATACATGTATCATAAGACTCAAACAAGTAAACTTATTTTTAAATTAAAAATAGGTTTATATATCATGTATATATCTTAAATGTATTGTATTTGCGTTTGATTACTGAATCCTTTTTAAAATTCAGTCCGGTATCTTATATTACCCAGTATTGCCCAGTATTACCCAGTAAAACCCAGTAAAACCCGGGTTTTCCCAGTATTTCCCACTGGGCTGGGCAATACTCATAAAACCCGGGTTTTTGCCAACCCTGATTTTAAAACATATTAATAAAAACACAAATTACAAAGTGGAAAGTCATTGGAAGTTAATCAAGAAGAAAAACAGTATAATCTGTTTGCCTTTACATATCCGTCAAAGACATAATTATTTTAATTTATTTCCACTTTAAGTTATTTTTTACCGCTTTTAAAGGAAAGCAATAGATATGTGGTTAAACAATGGTCATAACGATATGAGGTCTACTATATATCTATTATGATCTATTATTTGAATATTTTAGTTTAAAAGATAACTAAAACAAAAATTGCTTCATAAAATTTGGTAGCTCCACATGCATTGAGCCAGATTTAAGGTAGGTCAGATATCTGATGAATCCTATAAACGTTACATCCTTTATTTCGCCGTTAAAGCTTACTTATCCGTACCGATAGATTCGGCCGGAGCTCCAACATGGAAAGCCATCTGGCAAATTATGTCGGCATTTGTTTCAAAACTATAATTAATTATTTTAAAAAAATTGATGTTCCATCTTAATTTGTTTTAGATAAGAATCGCATTATTGTTATGGAGTTTAATATATTTTTTTTAAAGTCTCATTATTTGTGTAGTCCCCAATGCTCATCAACTTTGTACTTGTTTGGCTTTCTAACTATTTTGACGTGAGCGTCATTGATGAGTCTTATGTAGAAAGTAAAATCACAAAAATACTGAATTCCGAGGAAAATTCAATACGGAAAGTCCCTAACAAAAATAACCAAAATCAAAGGATAAAACACACCAAACGAATGGACAACAACTGTCATATTCCTAATTTGGTACAGGCATTTTCAAATGTAGAAAATGTTGGATTCAATCTGGTTTTAAAGCGCTAAACCTCTCACTTATATATGACAATCGCATCAAATTCCGTTATTTTTACAACGATATGCGTGAATTTACGTGCCTTAATTTTTTCAAATATTCAATATTTCCTTATATAGTTCGTCGATTTTGAACCGATAACTTCATGAAATTATAGAATTTATCATCTGTTAAGGAAGCACAATACGAAAATTTATACATCTAATTCCCCAGTTTAAAAAGCTGCAACTTTCTTTAAAATGCTTGAAAATTTATAAAAGTGTTATTTATGGATAACTAACAAATAACTCTTTCAAATTAATGTAATGCTAGTATTATACATCAATTATGTAATCAATTGTGCCGTAAATTTGTTCAGAGAACGAGCTGCGTATTTTTGAAAAATAATTTAGAACTTATTCGAATAATACCTATAGGGTCCAAATACTCATATGGTCCAGATACATTGATACTAAATACTCTGCATTCAGTTGATAATTTTCATGTTTGAATGTTGTGTTGGCTTTCTTCTTTGTATATTAACTACCTGAGATAACAATAGAATTCTAATCATTTCAACTGTAAATTAAGAAGTATGCATTGTGCTACCCATATTACTATAATGTAACCTATTCATGTAAAATATGTATAACTGAATTTATTTAATGGTTTAAGATACAATGTTTATTGCATGTTATAAATAAAAAGTAAAATCACAAAAATACTGAACTCCGAGGAAAATTAATTCGGAAATTCCCTGAACACATGACAAAATCAAATGACAAAACACATTAAAAACGAATAGACAAGAACTGTCATATTCCTGACTTGGCACAGGCATTTTCAAATGTAGAAAATGGTGGATTGATACTGGTTTTATAGCGCTAAACCTCTCACTTGTACGACAGTCTCATCAAATTTCATAATATTTATATTGATGCGTGAACAAAACAAACAGACACATAGGTAAAAATGTCACCAATAAAGGTAAAAAGTCTAATAAGGTAGCTATAGGTCACATTCGTGAAAAGGAAACGGGATTTTAGTTACGACATAAGGAACATATATCCGATATCATGTAAATAACAGATACATTTGGACCAACTCGTGATGGCATCCGTAAAATTTACGAATTGATTTGTAAATTAGTAAAAGAAAAGACCACATAGAAAAAATGAGCCTCGCATATATGCACATATACGTGGAACACATTTTTTATTCTAAAATATATAAATAAGAATATTAAGTATGAATTCAAATGAGCGTGACAAGTATGCACCTGACACCAAAATGAAGTAGGTTAAACTATGGGTCATCGTACGGCCTTTAGCAATATATAAAGCCCATACCACATAGTAAGCTATATAAGATAAAGAAATAAGAAACAATCCAAACAAGAAAATTAACGACTAGTTTAATAAAGAACAAAACAATAAACAAAAACAAATATGGTATGCAGCAACAAAGACAATTCAATAAAAGGCTTCTGACTAAATTTCTTTTGGAAAAGCAAATTTTCACTGTAACATTATTGTATTTTGAATATTCTACTATAAATACGTAAATAACGTGGTATATCGCCGTTCAATATTCATAATTCGATTAAGCAGGACAAAACCCCAGTAACAAACTAACACCGAGGAAAACAAATCAACTACAATAGGAACACGATGGAATAACTAAAAAACACTGAACTACAAGAAAAACAAACGTCAAATGTTTCATCACCATTACTTTTAGAATACGTCATATTATGGTCCTATGACTTAAGGATGTATTCTTCTGACTTTTCAGTCTCGTTCAGTCTCGTTGAAATCTCATTCTTGAATTATTTCCAAAACATGTGATAAAAGTGGAAAAAATCAAAGAGTTTTAAATATATTATAATCAAACATAACTCTGTGAAATTTTTTTGTGTATTTACAATGAACGGTTTTTGAGTAATCCAGTTTTCAAATTTTACTACCAATCAAGTCAGTATTTTTAGCCAAAATTTTGAGAAAATAGGTGAGGGATACAAAAATGATTTTACAAGAATCAAGTACATCCCATATAATTTTTTTTTTTTTTTTAAATTTCTTAGATATGTATTATTTCAATCTATTATAACAAAAAAGTTGAAATAATATGCATTGTGTTCTTAAAACTGAGAAAAATCACAAAAATAGAAAATTGACAGGATGGTCAATTTTACACAAAAAAGCGTCAAAATTAGATAAAACTTTCTTATATTAACACCTACATATAGTTTTTTTTAAGTAAAATTTATTCAGATTGGTCCACTTCATCTTTATAGAAAGTATGAATAAAAGTTTATTTGTGGAACTGTGATTTTTTTTCACGATAATAGCCCAAAAGTAGGTAAAAATCGATGAAAAATGGGAAAATCATCAAAATCGGGCATTTTCAAAGGGCTGTAGCAAAAAAAGAAGTGCACCACCATATGATTTTTTCTTCACTAATTATTTTGTTACAGTCTTATGAACCCAAAAATCAGGTTAAGAAAAAAAGTTTAATTCTAGAAATTTTTGGCTCCTCAGAGGTGTACATCCTTAATAAAGATACCATAAGATATATGTTTAGATCTATCTCACGATACCTGTGAAAACAAGGCCACAGATCATGACGCGGTTGTTCTCATTTCCAATTTGATAAAGAAAAGAATTTCTTTTATTTAGTTCATGTCTCTTCTTTCAAATTTGTTAAAGACTAGCATTTCATATGAATTTTTGAAGTCAAATTTCAAATAAATGTTTATAAGTAGAATAAGTAGTGCTGATATAATTGGTACAAATTCAGAATAGCAATTCACTTTTATTTTTAAATGTACTTACTGCTTGTAATGTAATAAGGTCTGCAGAACCTTGACATAAAAACAGAATTAATTAAAAAAAAAAACTGACATTCTTGTGTCACAAGTTATAATCATTTGTTTCAAGTTCTTTTGGATTGATGCCATCAAAAAGGTCACAGAACTCATGATCTCACCTTAAAAATATTTTGTTCTTTTAATGGGACTGTCAAATACGATATATGAAAAAAATTTCAATTGTAAAATGCTTTGGAACATGCAAGAACCGATTCCAGAGGATGATTAAATTCTGGAATACTATTGGAAACAGTTACACTGTAAAATATTCTGGCCAAATCTAATTGATTGATCCATAAAAAACATTTTTTAAGCGAAATCAACTTAAAATGGATAAATATTCACATGATAATACAACGAAGATAGAGTATATGAACATAAGAAGATGTGGTATAAGTCATCTCTCCACCTAATACCAAATGACGTAGAAGCTATCAGATCCCATAGGTCTATATGTCACTGTACGGACCACAACAATCAGAAACACACAACAAACACCGAATTACAGATACCTTACTTGGGACAGACACGTACCGCGGGTTTAAACACGTTTACTTGAGTGCACCCCCAATCAACAAAACGACTAGTTGACATGCAGATATGAGGCAGCATGCAAGAACAATTCATAGAATAGTAAATGTAGCGGATACTAGATCAGAAAAATAGACGCCACACATAACTCGGAAACAAACAAATAAAAAAAAAAATGAAAAAAAAATATACAACACACTTACACAAGACTAACAAAGGCTAGAGATTTCCGACTCTGGGCATGCGAAAACATACGGCGGCATTAAACATGTTTTATTAGATACAGTCGTCCTTTACTTTTAGCAAATGTGGAATCAACAAAAACACAACAAAGCGCAAATTAACAGTCAGTTTAAAATAAGTTCGAGTCCGATGTTAGAAGAAGAAACTAGGCAAAATGACAATAATTAACACAAATAAGCAAAGGGCTACCAGAATTTAGTGACATTTCAGCTCCAGACCTCAATTAATCTGATAAAGAGATAATGTCTTAATTAAATCTACTGCATCGCTCGTTTCAAGCGCTCATTTCATTATTTTTAGGAGACAGAAATCAGAACCAACATAATTTCGTTGCTCTAGGTTCTATTGACAAGAAACATAATAGGACAGACAGAGCTATCAAATGGTCCACCAAGCTAAGTCACTCGTCTTTCTGTTGGTCTTCGTAATAAACAGGGCCCTATCGTCTCCAGGTTAGTATCAGTATAAATTGACGCAAATTTACATAAACCTTTTAAATATTTATATGTAGTCAAAGTTATTATAAAAATATATCATTTTAATCATGTAAGTGTGCAAAAACTGTTGAAACAATGACACCAAAATAATATCGGGAAAGTTTATATTAACATAATGATTATTCATCTTTTTTCAATAAAAATTAATATCATTTGGGCGAATACATTTTTACAGAAGAGCACGTTCATCTACATGTGACTCAACTTATTAGTTTGAATGTTCCTTTTTTGTATCTCTCGCCTGTTTCTAATTAAAAAAATATTTATTTCAGTTGGAAACCCATGTGATAATGTAGTTTGTGAAAATGGTGGAACGTGTCAGTCCGAAGGTTCATCGTATATCTGTAAATGTACAGACGGGTATTCTGGAGACAGCTGCGAGACACAGGAACCCAATGACAAAAGACGAGTATTAGAAAATGATTATGAAATTATAGCATGTAGGTGCATATAAACACATTTCAAACAATCAATTGCTAATTTAAAATTGGGGGCCAGGAGCCTGCCTTGCCTAATGATATAAAAAGTAAAATCACAAAAATACTGAACTGAGAGGACAATCAAATCGGAAAGTCCCCAATCTACATTTGGTACAGGTATTTTCAAATGTAGAAAATGGTGGATTGAACCTGGTTTTACAGCGCTAAATCTCTCATTTGTATGACAATCGAGTCAAATTTAATAATATTGATAATGATGCGTGAACAAAACAAACAGAAACAATGGGGAAAAACGTCACAAATAAAGGTAAACGGTCAAATTCGGAAGGTCACACTCGTGAAAAGGGAACGGGATTGTAGTTACGATAAGGAACATATCATCTTCGCTAGGCAATGGTTACTATCCAGTCGCCTACTCTCATGGAATTCAGGATGCTTGCCGCGAGGAAGAACATGACTTCTAATTTAAAAATAATAAGAGATGTGGCATGAATGCCAATAAGACAACTTTGTACCAGTATTCAAAGAAATGGATGTAATTAAATATATATTGGCAATTATAATTTATATTTACTTATTTGTAGGTCGGGGCAAGCGATGTGGTGGAGGTGGCGGTGGCGGATCATGTATGTATTATATATTTATATGCTTATTGTCAACTTATCTGGATGTCACATATCATATATTTATTGCTTCTAATACTTAAACGATAACTTGCAAATCTACTTATTGTATTACGGATAAACCAAATGTTTATATAACAGTAGCAAAATGTGTCCACCAAATAAACAATATTGTAAAACATAATAAAGCATATGTTTTAAAATTCTCGTTTTTTTGGCCTATCTGACTATTTTTATTCGAGCGTCATGACGCCGCGGGTCAAATACAGTTTTAGTTGTGGTTTCTAAGATGAGTTTATATACATGTAGACGAATCATTAAAACTTGTGGGGAGGGGGAAAGAATGGGAATCTTAGTTAAAGTAACATGTTATTGTATAGTTTCAAAATAATGACTAATTTCCATACAGATGATCCATGTCTCGGTGTGTCCTGCTATAATGGCGGCTACTGTACTTCCGGTAAATGTATCTGTCCTGGTGGAACATCTGGTACCAACTGCCTTACTGGTAAGCTTTAAATCGATTATATCGATAATTATTATATCAGTCGTGTGCTTTATTTTCTAAATGATATGAATTTTACAGTAATATATTAGGACCTCATAATTTACAGTGCACGTGTCATGTTTTATATGCTAATTGGTCGTTGTAAGGACTATCAAATTCAATGTTTCACTTTTCGTATTTAAGAGCCAAACAATCTGTTTTGGCGATACAATAATTTAGTTTTATTCATCATTAGTTTTGTCTTATTATATTTTAGTTGATAAATGCTATGGTGTCACGTGTTATTATGGGGTTTGCTCTGGTGGCACTTGTATATGTAACACTGGATACACGGGATCTACTTGTTTGTCAAGTAAGTAACTACATATGTGCCGTTTAAATCTCTTGACGACAAACTCACTGACTCCCAAAGTAATTAATACCAGAGAAGTAAGCGTAAACATCTGACAAATATCACCACATCATTTCGATAAAACTGCAAAAACAGATAATACATTTGATAGTTAGACGTCTACATGTCATTATGTAAGTTCCTTTTAATGAGATAATATACAATGCAATGTGTGTGCGTTTATTCCGAATAAGTAAATATATATACATCAGTTTTGTTTCTGTCTATCAAACCCAGACAAGAGTTCATGCTTCTATAGTCAACCCGTGTTTATAGAAGAAGTCATTTCCAAACAATCTGAAGATAAACAATTTTTACAGTAACACTATGCGTTTGATCCCGAGAAAAATACAACGTGTTGCGATTTAACTTGTACATGAAAAATTGAAATGAGTTCCACATCACTATGTCAAAAAAATATATACTTAAAAACAATCAGGGGTAAAACACAAGCAGACACATGAAACACTTACTCGTTCGTTTGAATTGTCAGCATTAAAATTAAAAAATTATAAGTAAAGCTACATCATGCTTTATTCATTTTTTCATTCTGTCGGTGTAGCGTCATAAGCATTGCACGAATTAAATTGCGCCAACTAGCAGCAAGACATAGACGTTAACTAACGTCAGCTTATACATCTATGTAATTATAAGGTTAATGACATGTAGAAATGTAGTCACTTTGACGTTTGTTAGATATGATAGAGCATCCGATCGAAATAGTGAATTACCGCCACATCTTTGAACAGGGATAGTGTCTAGTTGCTCTTTGAACATAAACAACTCTTTGAGAAAAACGTGGATTACATGTTGCAAGAAGAATTTTTCTCACCTCGACTAGTATTCTACTCATTTTCCTTAGTGTCATAGATAGTATTGCAAATTTCATACCAGTCGATAATATATCCAGAACTGACGATAAATTTGTTGCTGAAATACTTTCACCTTGAATTTACATTACACATGCAAACAAACAACAACTTACTATGACATTAAACTGAATGATAAGCTCATCTAGCTACATGATATAGCTTTCAGATAAGGTCCACTATCTTCAAGTTTTTGGAATTTTTTAACACGATGAACATAATATGTGGTATAATAAAACAATAGATTATTCATTAGAGACCACATAACATGATAGTAATTGACCGTCGCGACTGCTACAATGAGTTTAACCAATACCGTGACGTAAGACATTAAGGGAGTTACCATTTTGATTTTTATGGAGGGGAAAAGGGGGGTGGCTATAATGAAATTTAAGAAAAATAGGCAGGACAGGAGTTTTGAGGACAATTTATGTAAAAAAGGGCAGGATAGACAATTAAGAAAAAGTCTGATAGAGTGAAAAATAAATAGGCAGGACAGAGATTAACTTAAATAAATGCATGACATTTTTTTTAAACCAGCACCACCTTCATAAAAATCGAATGATAGCTCTCTAATGAATAATGTGATACAATTCCAACGATATAAAAACAAATTGCAGTATTAATTTATTCTTCAGAAATTATAAATGGTGGATGGAGTGCACATTCAGCAACTTCCGGTTGTTCTGCTAATTGTGGCGGAGGGTCTATGTCGTTTTCTCGCAGTTGCAACAATCCAGCACCAGCTAACGGTGGAGCTTTCTGTTCCGGTTCTAGTACCAAATCAGAGTCTTGTAACACTCAGAGTTGTCCAGGTAGGAGACTTATACAAGCGCAAGGCTATCATCAATATAATACTAACAAGGTTTTTTGTCTATAACATACTAGTATACATAATAACTGTCTCTTTGTTATCTTTTTAAAGCTTTATAAATGCTGGCCAATTAACATGATATGCCATTTCCTAGAGAATTTCCATCGTTAAAATGGATTAGTAAGAATGACCTGTGATTATACGGACAGAAAACCGGACCATAAGTCATGTCATACTATTCATCTACTAGTATTAAAAAAAAATGAAAATGGAATTTGTTAAGAAGTTTTTAGAAATATCGTTTTATTTCAGTCAATGGTGGATGGAGCGGTTGGAGTGCGTCGTCTAGTTGTACTGCTGCTTGCGGTGGCGGATCCATGTCATATAAACGTTCATGCACAAATCCATCACCAGCCCACGGTGGAGCTACCTGTTCCGGTTCAGACAGTACATCAGCATCTTGTAACACTCACAGTTGTCCAGGTATGTACCAGGGCTTGGATTAACCATAACAAATACTAACAAACTTTGTTTTCTACAACATAAATCCTGGAACTGTCTCTTTATCAATTCAACTTTATAAATGCTGGCCCTTTAACATGATAGGACAATTCCTAGAGTTGTTAATTTCAATCATTCAAATGGATTAGTAAGAATGGCCTGTGATAATACGGACCATAAGTCATGTCATACTATTAACTACACTATTCATCTACTAGTATTTAAAAAAAAGTGGAAGTTGTAAAGAAGTTATCAGAAATATCGTTTTATTTTCAGTTAATGGTGGATGGAGCGGTTGGAGTGCGTCGTCTAGTTGTACTGTTGCCTGCGGTGGTGGATCAATATCATACAAACGTACTTGCACCAGCCCATCACCAGCCCACGGTGGAGCTACCTGTTCCGGTTCAGACAGTACATCAGCGTCTTGTAACACTCACAGTTGTCCAGGTATGAGCTGTCACATATTATACAAACAAGTTTTTGGAATTATTTTTGTATCCACAATACATGTGTGTAAGAATGCGTTAAACCCATCTGCATTTAAATATTTTAGGTCTTCGGCTTTCTAAATATTGAGTTTAAACTCTCTCAAGAAGTTAAAATCAGATTAGACAAATTTCAAAGGGACCAATGGTTCCGGTACTAACACTACATAAGAATATTGTAACACTCACAGTTGTCTAGGTAGATGCTTTGCAAAGCGCTTGGATATTAACCATATAATATCGACAAGGTCTGTTTTTTACAACATATACCCTGTAGCTGTCTCTTTATCATTATTCGAACACCTTATAAATGTTGGTACTAAAACCTGTAATGCCAATCCCTAGAGTTTTAATTTATACAGTTCAAATCGATTTGTAAGAATTGACAATGAATAAAGTTAGGACAGAAACCCGGACCATAACATACGTTATACACTGCGTTTATCTATTATTTCAAATTGAAAATGGATACTTGTAAAGAAGTTTGTGGAAAAAATATTTTTATTTTAGTTAATGGTGGATGGAGCAGTTGGAGTGCGTCGTCCAGTTGTACTGCTGCTTGCGGTGGTGGATCAATATCATACAAACGTTCATGCACAAATCCATCACCAGCCCACGGTGGAGCTACATGTTCCGGTTCAGACACTAAATCAGAGTCTTGTAACACTCACAGTTGTCCAGGTATGAGCGTTATACCAGTAGAAGTCTATACACCATATAACTCATACAACTGCGGCATACACTTTTGATACTCCTAATACTTGTTTGTAAAACAAACAAAAAATAAAAGGAAAATTAGCAAATTGAACATCATTGAAAACAGTTTAAAAGGTATTTTGTAATTATCATAGAAATCAGGAAATCCAAGCTGTTCTAAGGATATCAAAATTAACGGTATTTAGGTTTTCATGAAAATGAGATTACTTCAGAACTGAAGAAATGATTGACTAGCACTTTGAAACGCTTTCAGTTGTTCTTTTTTTTTTATTATATGATAAGAAGAAAGTTAGTTACAGTCTTGAATAGAATAAATGTAAAGCTACATTCGAATCTACTCAGAGATACAAAAGATAGCGTTAATTTCGTCTGCCATTTTGGGTAGGTGTGGTCTTTGGCTTTCAAAATATCAGGTTTATGCGTTTCTAATGAGGGAAATGTAAAAAATCTCGTCGTAAGCACATAATGTTTCATTTGTTGTTAAAGTTAAATAATGCAAAATATGATGAAAAAATCTATATATGTGACCGATCAATATAACCATTATTACAAAAGATGCATTCCATAATTATTGGAATATATTTGAAGACGTTTACCTCTTCAACGTTTACTGTCATTTGATGATTATTCTAAAACAATATACAATCTGACTTTTATCTTTATGTAGTGTTCTCTAGTATACTGTGATATTTATCTGATACAATTAATTGCAAATGAAAAAAGTATTTATTAACTAAATCGTTCTATTTATATATTTAGTTAATGGTGGATGGAGCGATTGGACTGCGACTTCCAGTTGTACTGCTACCTGCGGTGGTGGATCAATTTCGTATTCACGTACTTGTAACAATCCCACCCCTGCTCATGGAGGAAGCGATTGTTCAGGATCTACAACAACATTAGAAAAATGTAACACTCATGCTTGTCCAAGTATGTTTTCAGATAAACTAATTACATATTTTATAGGAGTAGCACACTATACATTTGGTGATAGACCAATTTTATAGTGATTTGAAAACACGCCGTTGAGAAAATACATAAGGGAAAACAAATAAAAGTCAAGGAATGAACAATTTGTTTATCCCAAACTTGGTTTTGAAAAAGTAGTTCAACAAGAAATTCTTCTATATAACTTATGTCTTGAACATTGTCGTCATCTTTTAAAGGCGTTGTCTTATATGTTTCTCTCTTGCTTGTGTATATCTTTTCTGTATAGTAAGGTAAGGACAGAAACCCGGACCAAAAGACATGTTATACTATTTAGTACACTGCGTTTTTCTTCTAATTCAAAAAATTGTAAATGGATACTTGTAAAGAAGTTTTTAGAATAATCTTTTTATTTAAGTTAATGGTGGATGGAGCGGATGGACTACGTCATCTAGTTGTACTGCTGTCTGTGGTGGTGGAACAATATCGTATAAACGTTCATGCACAAATCCATCACCAGCCCACGGTGGAGCTACCTGTTCCGGTTCAGACAGTAAATCAGAGTCTTGTAACACTCACAGTTGTCCAGGTAGGAGCTGTCACATATTATACAAACAAGTTTTTGGAATTATTTTTGTATCCACAATACATATGTGTAAGAATGCGTTAAACCCATCTGCATAATATTTAAGGTCTTCGGCTCTCTAACTATTGAGTTTAAACTCTCTCAAGAAGTTAAAATCCGATTATACAAATTTCAACGGGACCAATGGTTCCGGTTCTAACACTACATAAGAATCTTGTAACACTCACAGTTGTCTAGGTAGGAGCTATGCAAAGCGCTGGGATATTAACCATATTATATCAACAAGGTTTGTTTTCTACAACATATACCCAGTAGCTGTCTCTTTGTCATCATTCGAAAACCTTATAAATGATGATACTAAAACCTGTTATGTCAATCCATAGAGTTCTAATTTATACAGTTCAAATTGATTTGTAAGAATTTATCATGTATTAAGCAAGGACAGAAACCCGGACCATAACACACGTTATACACTACGTTTTTTTCCTTTTTATTTCCAAAATTGAAAATGGATACTTGTAAAGAAGTTTTTAGGAAAATCTTTTTATTTTAGTTAATGGTGGTTGGAGCGGTTGGAGTACGTCATCTAGTTGTACTGCTGCTTGCGGTGGTGGATCAATATCGTATAAACGTACTTGTACAAACCCATCACCAGCCCACGGTGGAGCTACATGTTCCGGTTCAGACACTAAATCAGAGTCTTGTAACACTCACAGTTGTCCAGGTATGAGCGTTATACCAGTAGAAGTCTATACACCATATAACTCATACAACTTCGGCATACACTTTTGATACTCTTAATACTTGTTTGTAAAACGAAAATAAATAAAAGGAAAATTAGCAAATTGAACATCATTGAAAACAGTTTAAAAGGTATTTTGTAATTATCATAGGAATCAGGAAATCCAAGCTGTTCTAAGGATATCAAAATTAACGGTATTAAGGTTTTCATGAAAATGAGATTACTTCAAGTGACTAGCACTTTGAAACGCTTTCAGCTGTTCTTTTTTTATTATATGATAAGAAGAAAGTTAGTTACAGTCTTGAATAGAATCAATGTAAAGCATTACATTCGAATCTACTCAGAGATACAAAAGATAGCGTTACTTTCGTCTGCCATTTTGAGTTAGTGTGGTCTTTGGCTTTCAAAATATCATGTTTATGCGTTTCTAATGAGGGAAATGTAGAAAATCTCGTCGTAAGCACATAATGTTTCATTTGTTGTTAAAGTTAAATAATTCAAAATATGATGAAAAAATCTATATATATGACCGATCGATATAACCATCATTACAAAAGATGCATTCCATAATTATTGGAATATATTTGAAGACGTTAACCTCTTCAACGTTTACTGTCATTTGATGATTATTCTAAAACAATATACAATCTGACTTTTATCTTTATGTAGTGTTCTCTAGTATACTGTGATATTTATCTGATACAATTAATTGCAAATGAAAAAAGTATTTATAAACTAATTGTTCTATTTATATATTTAGTTAATGGTGGATGGAGCGATTGGACTGCGACTTCTAGTTGTACTGCTACCTGCGGTGGTGGATCAATTTCGTATTCACGTACTTGTAACAATCCCACCCCTGCTCATGGAGGAAGCGATTGTTCAGGATCTAGAACAACATTAGAAAAATGTAACACTCATGCTTGTCCAAGTATGTTTTCAGATAAACTAATTACATATTTTATAAAAGTAGCACACTATACATTTGGTGATAGACCAATTTTATAGTGATTTGAAAACACGCAGTTGAGAGAATACATAAGGGAAAACAAATGAAAGTCACGGAATGAACAATTTGTTTATCCCAAACTTGGTTTTGAAAAAGTAGTTCAACAAGAACTTCTTCTATATAACTTATGTCTTGAACATTGTCGTCATCTTTTAAAGGCGTTGTCTTATATGTTTCTCTCTTGCTTGTGTATATCTTTTCTGTATGGTAAAGCAAAGCTACTAAGAACAAATATGCTTCGCCACAAAAGAAATTAAAAATTAGAACTAAAACCGTTGTGCATGTAATTCAATTTGATTTTGTAAGTATGATCAGTGAAAATTAATGGTAAAACAGTAATGCAGATTAAAACAATTTCATTCTATGATATTATTTTCTCAAACTAATCTGCAAATACTTTGTTTGTTATCTTGATAAGTATACAGTATTGTCAATCTGTTTCAATTGACTGCAATTGACACTGGTTTGTAAACAATATCAAGCAAGAACGTCCTATTTTAGTTAATGGTGGATGGAGCGGTTGGTCTGTATCTTCCGATTGTACTGCTACCTGCGGTGGTGGATCTATATCATATAAGCGTACTTGCACCAACCCAGCCCCAGCCTATGAGGGAGTTTACTGTTCCGGTGAAGACACGAAATCAGAATCTTGTAACACTCACAATTGTCCAGGTAGGAGATTTATATCAGCGAAAAGCTTTCACATATTATACAAACACGTTTTGTTTTCCTTTTTAACTTTTAAACACGTGTTTGTTAGAAAGCGATAATTCCATCTGTGTTTGAAATATTTAAAGTCTTTGGCTTTTTTAAATCGTGTTGAATCTCTCTGATGAAGGTAAAGTTAGAGGAGCGCTTCGGAAATACTATAGACAATTTCACAAAGAGTTCAATTTTCACAGTTCTAGCACTACATCTGAGTCTTGTAACACTCAGAGTCGTCGAGGTAGAAGCTATATAATAGCGCAAGACTTTTATCAATATCAAACAAATTCTGCAGATACTTTCAATACTCGCAACTTGGATTTGTCGGAAGAAACTAATAAGAAGAAAATAGTTTGAAGGTCATTTCACTAAACGCTTGAAGACGTGAAAACAAATTTGTGCTAAGGGTTATTTTCTTTAAATACCTTTGCAAAGTTTGATATCTGCCACAAGCTTTTAGTTTTGGTATTCAATATTTTAACACATAAACACATTTTGAAGTTTATTTCTACTACATTTTACTTTCCTAATTTTGCACCTAATCTGAAATGCATTAAATGCTCTGCTGTCCATTATATTGTGTTATTCATCTGTTACAATTGACTGCAACTGAGAGTTATTTGTAAATTATATCAAGTAAACCCATTCTATTTTAGTTAATGGTGGTTGGAGCGGTTGGAGTACGTCATCTAGTTGTTCTGCTACATGCGGTAATGGATCTATATCATATAAACGTGCTTGTACCAACCCAGCACCAGCCTACTTGGGAGCTTACTGTTCCGGTGAAGACATTAAATCAGAGTCTTGTAACACTCACAATTGTCCAGGTAGGAGATTTAAATCAATGCCAAGATGACACATATTATACAAACAAGTTTTTTTAAAATTCTTTTTGTGCTCATAATACGTGTTTGTTAATAAGCGTTAATAACATTGGCCGTTTAAATATTTTAAGATTTGACTTTCTAATATCGAATTTAATCTTTTGTTTATTGATGACGATAAAAGCAGAAACGATCTTCGAAAACATTGTTGTTAAAGTTTTTTGGAAGGTGAAACAAAGCCAAATAATAAGAAAGTTATTGATGAACATTTTCGGTGAAGGACGTAACTCGAAAGTGGTCTTTTCTTCAGATACTTTTGATATTTACAACATGTATTTCTCCGAAGAAATATAAACGCTTTGGAATACTTTTAGTTGTACCTCTTTCCATGAATACCTTTGCAAAGTTTTTTTCAGTGTTGATATCATTAGTTTAAAAGTTAAGTATCGACTGTACTTCTAATTTACCATTGTTTTCTTAAAATGTCCTGTTCCAAGTCAGGAAAATGACATTTGTCATCTTATAGTTGTTACAAGTATGTGTGTGTTACATTGTCTTTTGTTGTTTTTGTTGCACTTTAGTATTTCTGTTGTTTCGTTTTTTTCTTCTCATACTTGATGGGTTTCCTTAAGTTTAAGTTTGTAACCCGGACTTTCGAACAGGAGTTTACAATTTTGGCCTTTATTTACATTAGATAGAGTCAATTCAATCTAAGTTTTATTTATAAAAATCGTTTTTTAGTTAATGGTGAATGGAGCGATTGGACTGCATCTGGTTGTACTGCTGCCTGCGGTGGCGGATCAATGTCATATTCACGTACTTGCAATAATCCAGCTCCGGCCCACGGAGGGGACGATTGTTCCGGTTCTAGGACTAAATCAGAGTCATGTAATACTCAGAGTTGTCGAGGTAGGAGCTATGAATATTTTGTTTGAGTAATTCCAATGTCAGCATGTATTGTATACTGACTTAATTTTCTGGTGGTATAATTGATTAAAGTCGACTTTGCTGAAATATAACATAGACGACAAAATAATATTTCGAAATGAGCATGGGAGCTCTTAAAACAATTATTTTACTAATTGAACAATATACATATAACCTGTATAAGTCCATTGCATAGTCAGACTTTTATATTTACATTAATTTGTCTTCAGTTAATGGTGGATGGAGTGATTGGACATCATGGGCAGCATGTTCGCTTGATTGTGGTGGTGG
This sequence comes from Mytilus galloprovincialis, assembly GCA_037788925.1. NCBI lineage: Eukaryota > Metazoa > Mollusca > Bivalvia > Mytilida > Mytilidae > Mytilus > Mytilus galloprovincialis. Next base: position 71,627,304 of record CM075342.1, on the reverse strand, counting down.
GACACAAAGAAAGACACGAACATGTACAAAACCAGCGCCAACGCATGATGGATTAGACTGTGGCGGTGACAGCTCAGCTTCACAGTCCTGCAATACACATTTCTGTCCAAGTATGCGAACATTTGCATCATGTTCATTTTTATACACGTTGCTTCATATATTTTACATGTACTCATTGTTTCACTTATATAGACATTTCCGTCTGGCAAACATTGGGTTCAAGGTTAAGATGGTGTCTTAGTTATAACCTATAGAATTATTTAATAATTTGCCAAAATGTAGTTTATATCATGCTTTTCAAAAAATAATAATGAAAAGAATGGGTCACGGGGCTAATTTTCACACTATACGGTTTTCCAAATTGACAGATTTTGTATAGATTATGCTTGAAAACCCAATTTTCTGCAATAAAGCGTAAACTAAACCATAGAATTTTGAGATAACATATGAGAAGATATGCTTTAACAGTATGCTTCCAGTTAAGAAAAAGAAAAAATGGGGTCACCGGACCCGTTTTTTTTGCTACATAATAAAATAGGTAAATTCCTAACACATTCTATTTTAAAAGTACCTTTATCTGAATCATCTGCCCTTGCATTTGAGTTGCTTCCCCTTATGTTGCAAAGAAGAAAAAAAATAATCCAAAAGTTTTCTGTTTTTTTTTTGTAAAATACAACTATAAATATGATAGAACATGTCATTTTTTATATTGAAATGAAAGTTCTCACACATGAATTTTCTTCTTCTCTCAAAATGTGCACATTCCATTAAAGATATAGACCATGTTTTCTTGTATTTCTAAATCCAAGAGGGTGCAGGACACCCTATCTACCTTAAACATGTTTCACAGCTAGATAAACCTCTCACTTGCATGGCAATTTCATATAATTCCTTTATATTGACAACTATGTGTAAGCAGACATTATACGTTCAAATGTCTAAAATAGGGATACAGTAGTTATAATCCATATTAAAACAAATAACTGTTTATATCAACAAACACAAAATGGCATATACACAGCAAAAATGAAATAAAAAATCACAAAAATTACCATACCACAATAACAAAATATCGGGATGTGTAAGTACCGATTCACGTCATAAGTATATAATCAAGAATGAACAAACTGTAAAGTAAGAGTATACAATGACAGAAAGGGGGAAATTTGACACTTAATTCAGATAATAAACAAGGTTAGTACATAGAGTCTAAACGATAAGACTATCATATATCATTTGTGACGTAGATACGGAATAAATGTATATAGTGCCTTTACAGTAAACGGTAGATGGTCTGATTGGGCACCTCGGTTTCACAAGTTTTATAAGTTGATTGACATTTTATTTTTATCAGACAACTGATAGTTATCATATATTCATATGTTGTTAGTGTACTTAGTTGATCTTTACAGTAAACGGTAAATGGTCTGATTGGACACCTTGGGACACCTGCTCTGTGACATGTGGTGTAGGATCACAAACAAAGACAAGATCATGCTCCAACCCAGCTCCAGATAATGGCGGAGAGGATTGTGGTAATGATGACTCAGCAACACAAACTTGTACTCAACAGGAATGTCCAAGTAAGTAAACATTAACTATATAAGCTTTTATTTTTCCATATTTTACAAAAAATAGCAAGTGTGTGTTATTTCCGAGTTGATTTATTCAACCAATTTTTTTTTAAATTTCTGTAATGTTATTTTAAACATCCAGTCAATATTACAATTCTTTATTATTCTGAGGAACATCAAGGTTACAACGAAAAATGGCTATTTTTAATTATATATAATACAATTATGAAAATAAAAGTAGGGGTAAGCGGGCATTGTTTTATAATTGCAATATTTTGATAAGGCAAGAGGTTTTATGAAATCTGACAAAACTCAAATAGTTACATCCTTGATATAACAGACAAGGTATAGAAAGTCTTTACTCGTATGTTACATTTATATTACCTTTACAGTAAATGGTAGATGGTCTGATTGGTCACATTGGGACACCTGCTCTGTGACATGTGGTGTAGGATCACAAACAAAGACAAGATCATGCTCCAACCCAGCTCCAGATAATGGCGGAGAGGATTGTGGTAATGATGACTCAGCAACACAAACTTGTACTCAACAGGAATGTCCAAGTAAGTAAACATTAACTATATAAGCTTTTATTTTTCCATATTTTACAAAAAATAGCAAGTGTGTGTTATTTCCGAGTTGATTTATTCAACCAATTTTTTTTTAATTTCTGTAATGTTATTTTAAACATCCAGTCAATATTACAATTCTTTATTATTCTGAGGAACATCAAGGTTACAACGAAAAATGGCTATTTTTAATTATATATAATACAATTATGAAAATAAAAGTAGGGGTAAGCGGGCATTGTTTTATAATTGCAATATTTTGATAAGGCAAGAGGTTTTATGAAATCTGACAAAACTCAAATAGTTACATCCTTGATATAACAGACAAGGTATAGAAAGTCTTTACTCGTATGTTACACTTATATTACCTTTACAGTAAATGGTAGATGGTCTGATTGGTCACATTGGGACACCTGCTCTGTGACATGTGGTGTAGGATCACAAACAAAGACAAGATCATGCTCCAACCCAGCTCCAGATAATGGCGGAGAGGATTGTGGTAATGATGACTCAGCAACACAAACTTGTACTCAACAGGAATGTCCAAGTAAGTAAACATTAACTATATAAGCTTTTATTTTTCCATATTTTACAAAAAATAGCAAGTGTGTGTTATTTCCGAGTTGATTTATTCAACCAATTTTTTTTTAATTTCTGTAATGTTATTTTAAACATCCAGTCAATATTACAATTCTTTATTATTCTGAGGAACATCAAGGTTACAACGAAAAATGGCTATTTTTAATTATATATAATACAATTATGAAAATAAAAGTAGGGGTAAGCGGGCATTGTTTTATAATTGCAATATTTTGATAAGGCAAGAGGTTTTATGAAATCTGACAAAACTCAAATAGTTACATCCTTGATATAACAGACAAGGTATAGAAAGTCTTTACTCGTATGTTACATTTATATTACCTTTACAGTAAATGGTAGATGGTCTGATTGGTCACATTGGGACACCTGCTCTGTGACATGTGGTGTAGGATCACAAACAAAGACAAGATCATGCTCCAACCCAGCTCCAGATAATGGCGGGGAGGATTGTGGTAATGATGACTCAGCAACACAAACTTGTACTCAACAGCAATGTCCAAGTAAGTTACCCTTTAGGTAAATAAGGTTTCAGTTTCCTAAACAAGTAAGATCACAAAAATACTGAATTCCGATGAAAATTCATAACGGAAAGTCCCTAATCAAATGGCACAATCAATGTATTCCTGTTAATTAGAACACAGACTGAAAGAAAGAAAAAACAGCACAGAAACGAAATCCATACATTGAAAGACCAGTATTAGTGTATGTATTAACATTAATTTTATTGATTTGTTTCCTTCGGTTTTAGTTTGTACATAGGATTTGTATGACTTTTGAACAGCGGTATACTACTGTTGTGTTCATTTAAAGAGTAATGAATTTGCAAAAATGTCTTTTCATATTGTGACTACCAACCCAATCCTCTAAAAAAAACCCACAATAAACAATAAAATGAAAGGTTGGTAACAATGTAACTGTCACTTTTTTAATGAAATGATTGATTTTGTTCAGTTGATGAATGTGATGGAATAACTTGCAAAAATGGTGGTAGTTGCATAACTGGTATCTGTCTATGTCCGTCGTCATATACAGGCGAAGTTTGTGAGTCGGGTAAGCATTAAAAAATGATCTTAGATGTCAACTCAAAACGTTAGTTTTTGATATAAGATCTTATCATTTGAATGAGATGTCTCATATTGTGTCTATAACAGAAAACGAACATACATCTTGGGGTGAACCTATAGGCGTCATAAATGAAGAAGTGTTTAGTAAACACATTTTTTTTATTATAACATTTTTTTTCTTCTAAACAGTTGTTGGCATGACATGGGTTATGTTCTTCTCATATATGTTATGATGGTATAATACTAAAACCCTAACGGGAAGGATTGTGCCTGATATTCATATGATGAAGACATAATCTTTCAAGCAGTTAAATTGAAGTCTAGAGCTGGCATGTCAGTTAACTGCTAGTAGTCTGTTGTTATTTATGTATTATTTTCATTTTGTGTATTTTCTTTGGTGACATCTTCTGACAACAGACTTCGACTTCTCTTGAACTGAATTTTAATTTGCGTATTGTTATGCGTCTACTTTTCTACATTCACTAGAGGTATAGGGGTGGGTTGAGATCTCATAAACATGGTTAACCCCACGGCAATTTTGCGCCTGTCCCAAGTCAGGAGCCTCTGGCCTTTGTTAGTCTTGTATTATTTTTGATTTTAGTTTCCTGTGTACAATTTGGAGTTTAGTATTGTGTTCATTATTACTTAACTAGTATATATATTTGTTTGGGGGCCTGCTGAAGGACGCCTCCGGGTGCGAATTTTCTCGCTGCATTGAAGACCTGTTGGTGACCTTCTGCTGTTGTTTGTTCTATGGTCGGGTTGTTATCTCTTTGACACATTCCCCATTTCCATTCTCAATTTTAATATAAAAATTACTAGATTGTCTCTATTTTATAAAAACATGTTAGAATACAAGTAAAATAAATTGAATTGAATACTGAAAAACTCCAGCGCAAATCCACGTATATATCTTGGTTTATTGATTTACAAAATCCAAAATATGATTTAAAAGTTTCAAACTGTTCGCTTTTTAGGAATAAATAGTTTTATATTTGAATTCGTATCAAGAATGTTCGTAATCCTATGGTTTTATCCACTTAGTGGTAATTATAATTTTGTCCGCGAAGCGCTACTTTTCTTTTTATTGTTTTATTACATGTAGTTTTAAAAGCTGTTTTGTTTTTCTTCGTCTTTGAAGAAAAAAGAAGCAAATTTTAAATGTATGAAAACGTTAAAGAGAATCATTTCCTGCCAAATGTTAAAGCAATTTTTTGTATCTCAAAAAATAAACAGGAATACGGACGTTTACTTTATTCTGCTGTTTTAGGTCACTTTTTTAAATACTATCAATTAAAAACATTATAATACAAGGCCTTAATTTGTAACATAGGAGGGAACATCCTTAACAGAAGGTTAATATATGTGTTTTGGATCATTTTCCAAATTTGCGCTTGTAAAATACCAGTTTTTGTTTAAATAGTAAAGTTCTTAAGTGAAGGTTTTTAAATAGCTAAAAGTTGCAATAAATATTAATCTATTTTGAAGAAGTTATAAATGGGGAATGGAGCGACTGGTTAATGTATATTTCGTGTAGTAACGAATGCGGAGGTGGCATTGTTACATATTACAGAACTTGTACGAATCCTGCTCCGACCAATGGTGGTGCTCATTGTACTGGAATCAGAACAAAAGAAGAACCTTGTAACATGCACGATTGTCCAGGTATGTCGGTAAGATGCATTAATGTGGAGGGTATAAAATAAAATAATATAAAAACAAACCGAATTACAAGGAAAACTCTAAACGGAAAGTCCATACGCAAACAGAAAAAACCGAAAGCTCGAACATCAAACGAATAAATTACAACTGACATATTCCTGTCTCGGTACAGTCATTTTCTTATGTAGATATATTGTTTTTTGTGTTACAAATTGCGCGTTAAGAGAAAGAAAACATAGAATATCTTTATTGTCTCAAAACCATTTTATTGAGATACTGTATAACAGATAAATAATCATCATTGAATTGCAATATATCTTTAAAATAAGTAGCTGTTATCATCAAAGTACTAGCTAAGTAAATACATCTATATTTCAGCTCAAACTACTACAATTAAAATATTAATGTCCACAACAACCAATCGAATGCAACCATCGAGTACCCGTGATCACTATGAAGATCCTACAGGAATTCATGCCTCAACAACAAATGGATTGTTGCCCACACTTACTTCAAGAGATTCTTATGTACGTTCCACTGTACCATCCTTAGGAATGTCGGAACATTCGACAACAAGGGATTCCCATTTCGAAACGAAAGGACCAACTCGGAGTATGTCGGAACAATCAACTACTAGGGATCCCCATTTTAATCAGACAGGACCAACTCGTGGTATGTCTGAACAATCAACTACTAGGGATCCCCATTTAAATCAGACAGGACCACCTCGTGGTATGTCTGAACAATCAACTACTAGGGATCCCCATTTTAATCAGACAGGACCACCTCGTGATATGTCGGAACAATCGACTACAAGGGATCCCCATTTCAATCAGACAGGACCAACTCATGGTATGTCGAAACAATCGACTACTAGGGATCCCCATTTTAATCAGACAGGACCAACTCGTGATATGTCGGAACAATCAACTACTAGGGATCCCCATTTTGATCAGACAGGACCAACTCGTGGTATGTTTGAACAATCAACTACTAGGGATCCCCATTTTAATCAGACAGGACCACCTCGTGGTATGTCTGAACAATCAACTACTAGGGATCCCCATTTTAATCAGACAGGACCACCTCGTGATATGTCGGAACAATCGACTACAAGGGATTCCCATTTCAATCAGACAGGACCAACTCATGGTATGTCGAAACAATCGACTTCTAGGGATCCCCATTTTAATCAAACAGGACCAACTCGTGGTATATCGGAACAATCGACTACCAGAGATCCGTATAAAGATCTAACAGGTCAATCTCTTGGAATGTCAAACCATTCGACCACAAGAAATGCCCATTTCGATCAGACAGGACCAACTCGAGGAATATCGGAACAATCACCCACCAGGGATTCTCATTTCAATCAGACAGGACCAACTCGAGGAATATCGGAACAATCAACCACCAGGGATCCCCATTTCAATCAGACAGGACCATCTCGAGAAATATCGGAACAATCGACTACCAGGACCCCCCGTTTCAATCAGACATCGACCACCATAAATCCTAATTCAGAACCTACTGGAATAACTCTAGAAATGTCTGCAACATCAACCACCAGTAATCCTCATTCAGATCATACTGAATCAACTCGAAGAATGTCTGCAACATCCACCGCCAGGGATCCCCGTTCGAATCCTACCGGATCAACTCGAGGAATGTCAGCAACATCGACCACCAGAGATCTTCATTCAGAGCATACTGAATCAACTCGAGGAATGTCAGAAACATCCACAACCAGGAACCCCCATTTCAATCAGACAGGACCAACTCGAGGAATGTCAGCAACATCGACCGCCAGAGGTCCTCATTCAGATCCTACCGGACCAACTCGAGGAATATCAGCATCATCGACCGCCAGAGGTCATCATTCAGATCCTACGGAACCAACTCGAGGAATGTCAGAAACGTCGACCACCAGAAATCCTCGCTCAGATCCTACGGGACCAACTCAAGGAATGTCAGCATCATCGACCGCCAGAGGTCCTCATTCAGATCCTACGGGACCAACTCGAGGAATATCAGCATCATCGACCGCCAGGGATCGTCATTCAGATCCTACTGGATCAACTCGAGGAATGTCAGCATCATCGACCAGGGAGCAACATTTTAATACGACAAGCTCAACAGAAGGAACAGGTTCAACAACAAACAATGGAATTTCTACAACGACAACGATTGCAACAGGTTTGAAACACTATTGATTATATCTATAACTTATTCCAGGGAATTTTTTTTTACCTTAAATAGGATTTTTTTTATTATTCTCCTTAAGTAAATTGTGTGTTCCAAATATGTGGCAAATCTGACGTCATGCTATCCCAAATCTATTGCAGATTTTTAACAATCCTTATCTATATATGACAAGTTCTATAATTTTCTAATGTACGGTAAACGACAAGGTTCGCTTATGGCACAAAGTGGCATAAATATCAACTTTATCATAAAACACCAAAAAGGTCACAGTTTGGTTCGTAAATTGGTCTATTTCAAAACCCTTATTATCGAATCAGTTCCTTTCATAAATGTACATGAAGTAAGTCCATTTTGGACATTATGTCAAAATATAATGATTGCGTGCAATTTTCAGACCTTTAGAAACACTTTGGCCGCCACCTATGACCAAAAATGTGTTTTAACTAAAAGGATTCCAATTTTGAAATATAATCCATCAACATAAAAAAAGTTTGGATCATGGATGGCGGCCAAAATTAAATAATCCAAAAAACAATAACACTTGTTTATGGAAAACAAATGCCAAATTGACCTGAAATACAAATAATGTTTATTTAAGGGGGTCATATCTACATAAATTTTAAAGGTAGGTACAAACAAAAATACTGGTGAAATTTGTAATAAGTTGATTTTATTTTTTAAATTTAAAAAAAAGGCCAATTTTAACCCTTCGTGAACCTTCTCCTTTGTAATTTCCTAATCTATGGCGGTTTTAGTTGTTTCCAAATCTATGGCAAATGTCGTGCAAATGGAAAACAATGCAGTACATATAGGACCAATGACTTGTCTTACAAAGGCGGATATGTACGCCGTAGATCTGAGTCCTACAATATTTCAACATGTTTATAAATTGAGCTCTGGTAATTGCATTAAGTATAATAAAAAATAAAATCACATTTATGCAGATAAAGTTCATATTGCAATACCAAAATAAACTATGAAGAAATCTTGAATACGTATATCCAAGACGATGGTCTTCTTCCAGTTATAAAATTTGTTTTCTTTTTCCAGCCGAAGTACAACTAGAACCTGGTAAGTAATATCGAGCTTTGGATTACGATATCAATACTCAATTTGTAGAGAGAAATATAAGGTAATATAAACATAAGAAACAGAAACCCACACCAAATAATAAAATATATGACACATAATTATGGGGGATCATGACAATAGGCTTTGCTAATCCTTATTCAACATGAAACTGCATCTGTAACCTTCAAATAGTATTACTTTTATTTCTTTATAAAAGAGACGTGAAATTTATAAACGTGACATTCAAAGTCATTACCCGAAAACAATCTGGCAAGAAATGAAAAATGATGACAAGCCAGTTCACAAAGCACAACATAGAAAAAATTGAGCAACACGAACCCCACCATAATAAACAGGGTTGATCGTCCTGCTTCACATGTGACACCCGTTTTGTTTTGACAAAGTTGACATATAACAGTAAAAACTGCATTGGCAACTCATTCGAAAGTTTCATGACAACATGGACAATTAGGCTCCATGTCGAGTTTTAAGAATTTAAATATAATCAGTTTCAATTTCTGTTTTTAGATTTTAACAGCGACTGTATGATTCTGCTTGGAAATTGGAAACTGGTTGCAATATTGTCGACACTATTTGCCGTGCTTATAATATAAAACAGTTACAGAATTAAAAAAAAATTGTTATCACATTTCTATATATCTTCTATAGTATAATACTTTTTTTTGTATTCGTTGTATGAAAAAATTAAAATAAATTGTTTCACAATAAGTCGTTGTTTTATTTTTTTTTATATGCTACACTTTTTTGGCTTGATTGTTATGAATAATTCAACAAAGAAAACTAATAAAGATAAAAACAAGAACACCACAAAAAAAACCGGGCTGAATCTCAGGTCATCCGGAAAGGGTAGACAAATCCTACTGCACATGCACCGATTATTGTGCTTCTCTTTTTAAATATGCAGATAAGTTATAGCAAGCAATTAGACAAAGTCGCAAAAATACGGATTGAAAAAAATCAGTCCTTCTTAAAACATTAAAGGGACATTGTTTACGTATTTTATTGTATAAGCTTACAATCAAAAATATAAATTAAGTGCAAATAAATTCACAAGTTCGTGTTTTATTCCATAGAAATGAAGTTTGCTAAAAAGACTGACAAACTGATGTTGGAATTAATGACTCCACACTTATGACAAAAACATCGTGTAAGCCTTGTTTTGCTCTTCTTCGTCTCAAAGTGAACATGTAAGACTTTCAGTTAATTTTTAAGTCTATAAAATTTAGTTATAGTTAATGTAAAGTCAAAAAAATACTGAACTCCGAGGAAAAGTCAAAAAGGAAAGTTCCTAATAAAATGGCAAAATCAAAAGATCAACCACACCAAACGAATAGATAACAACTGTCATATTCATGACTTGGTACAGACATTTTCTTGTGTAGAAAATGGTGGATTAAACCAGGTTCCAAACCTAGCTATATCTCACAACTATCAGTTTAACCAACTGAGAGAAATAAAAATATTTCTAAATTGTATTTTTTAGAGGACAAAAAAGTCGTCTGTTCTGTATATTAGATTTGCTTGTCTTCAAAAAGGTTGACATGTTAACGATAATCCTGTTCTACTCTCAGTTGGTCGTAATAATGGATTGACATTAACAACGTGGAGCAGAACTAGTGCAATGAAACATACCACATGGAGGTACATTAAAAAATGTTTCTAATCAAAAATGGTGTTTCACTTAGCCAACACAAGCAAATGATCCAAAGATCCAAAGGCTTACTAAGAAAAGACATACTTTGAATTTATATATCCTCAACGATCAATTCAACCCAAATCACAAGCACGGGTATTGTTGTCGCACCAATTTACGATCCTTAAGCTTTTGAATAAAATAATCATTAAACACATTTTGTTTTAAATACTTTTGAACATCAGCAATTTTACAGAATGTATCGACAGGGTAAACGTCTCCTGAATATTATACATCGTTCAAGTCGCGCATATTGGGGAAAGTATTATATATATTTGTTATTCTCGTGGTGTTTTGTCTGATGCTTGGTCCGTTTCTGTGTGTGTTACGTTTTGGTGTTATGTCGTTGTTCTCCTCTTATATTTAATGCGTTTCCCTCGGTTTTAGTTTGTTACCCCGATTTTGTTTTTTGTCCCTGGATTTATGAGTTTTGAACAGCGGTATACTACTGCTGCCTTTATTTATAACAAAAATAAAAAACTCCAAGGAAAATTCAAAACAAAAAAGTCAAATGTTTAAGACCTGAGCGTCACTGATGAGTCTTATGTAGACGAAACGCGCGTCTGGCGTATTAAATTAGAATCCTGGTACATTTGATTATATGTAACAAAGAATGACAAAAACGTGATGCATAAGTACCGAACCACGTCAAATGGATATCACAGAAAACAGACCAAACAGGGAAAGTAATATTAATAATAGAACAAAGACAAATAAACGAACAATATAGCACGTTATTGAGATGATAAACAACATCAGTACGCATTTGGCGGGATTTAAAATGTTTTCGCACGATCATCCCCCTTCCTATAAACTGCAACAGTGTTATACCTGTATGACATTATAACAAAAAGCTATAAACCATTCAAAGGGATTGATTGGTCAGAATAGTTCTAATTACAAAAAGATTTGACATACAAAATAAAAAAGATTTTGTACTATTCACAGTAAACTACTAAAATGACTAAAACTTGAATAAATACAGTAACTATACTATGAGCGTTGTCTGAAAGTTCAATACTTAAACTTTTGAATATACATTTTTAATTGCTTTTATCCTTGAAAAAAAAATCATTTACATTTTGTTTTTTTTCAAATTTATTTGGTTAGTGTAACAAGTATTATCAACTGTCATGATATTAGTACAATTTTGGTACATTTTGACTATTATTGTAGTGTGAACATAGAAGTAATAAAGAGTTAATTTTAAAGATAAGGAGTGAACTTTATAATAGAAAAGTACTAAAATGAAGTTTAACATATTGTAATACTTTCGTTTTTTTTTCTTTAGATGTCAAAGTAGATGTCACTTTCAACAATTGTTTTAAATTGTTTAAATACCAGCTGTTTTTTTTTATTTTAATTTTAAATTTTAATTTGAAATAACTCAAAAAATTGTGGGTCAGTTCCTTAAGAATAATAAAGTTTAGATAAGTTCTTTTGTTGTGTATTATAATCAGAAAGTAAATATATAATTGGCAGTGTTTTGTTTGTTTACTTTTCTAATTGCTAAAAAGTTGGTCAAGTATTTTTAAGGACTGTAATTGCAATCTCTTTAAATACTTCTGGTTAATTGCACAAAACGAACTTTCCATAAATGAGAGATAAAGGCAATTTCAGTGGTATCAGATAAAAAGTACATTGGTGGGTTTTTTCTTAGTCAACATTCCTTTCATAAATTAATGTTTACAGCTTACAAAGAAGGTTATATTGACATTCAAATATTGTTTCATTAATTAAAGGGAAAAACAAAATTTCTCATTTAGTCCATAAGAAAGAAGTCCAACTCGTAAGTATTCTATTAAAGACATTACAAATTCATACGTTCATTAATTTCATTTATTCATTTTACATATCATCTATTTCTAAAATGCTTTTATAAATAGTTGTTTTTCTCACCTTTTACTATTATATGGACATTTATATAAATAATGCCTTTTAACTCCTCAGTTCAAATGTGAGGAAAATATAGTTAAAAAATTGTTTTTGTCTTGGAATTTCTAAATTTTGAAAATACAAATTCCATAATGCATGTTTATTTTTCAATATAGTCAATATAATATCCTGAAACTTATAACAATGATAAAAGACATTGAGTTTTTTTATTTATATTTTATGTAATAAATCCATTTTTCCATTACGCGACTATGACTCTGAGAGGGCGAATCATTATTAATATAAACATAAGAATAGGTTTCGTGTTTGCAGATGAGATAAATATCCAACAAAGTCTTACTTTCTGTTAGGCTAGCATGACATAGCTAAGATAATAAAACGGTAAAATTCTAACTTAAAAACCATGTGTTATGTTAAGGTGAATATGTTCATGTGTGAAGATGGATTGGACAGTCAACGATAAACATACATTTGTCCTAAAAGAGGGACGAAAGATACCAAAGGGACAGTCAAACTCATAAATCGAAAATAAACAGACAACGCCATGGCTGAAAATGAAAAGGACAAACAGACAAACAATAGTTCACATGACACAACATAGAAAACTAAAGAATAAACAACACGAATATCACTAAAACCTAGGGTGATCTCAGGTGCTCTGGAAGGGTCAGTAGATCCTGCTCCACATGTGGCACCCGTCGTGTTGCTTATGTGATAACAAATCAGGTTAATAGTCTATTCCAGTAGGTCACATTCATGAAAGGGAAGGGGATTGTAGTATAGACCTAAACTATTCAATGTATATAAGAGAATCAATTATTTTTAATAATGTAATTTTGAAAGAAAAAAAACCATTATAAACAATTTAGAATCGATCGCACCGAGATCATTGTGGCACACTAGTGCTTAGACATTTGCTCGGGCTGTGATTAATTTATATTTATTGTAAAATAGAACCGTTTTCAAATAACTATCACTTTTTCATCAAAAGAATGTTAAATGGATTACCGGGTTAAATATGAGAAAATATAAAGCATTGAAAACACAGTGCACTGAAACAGAGTCGTGTCAACATTTCTTTACATGTTGCTTATTTTGGATATTCTGTTAATTAGAGACAATAGTTATTAAATAATTGTCAAATGTCACAAATCTATTTAAAGATAGAAGTCTTAAAAAAAAACCACTGAATTAATTGAATGAACTCCGGAAAAGCAAGCCCTGATACATGCATCAAGAGATTACAATGATTGTTCTTATCATGCATATGATAATTGTCACTTGAAGTGTACCAATCAACAACTTAATTATAAATGCGGCAAGGGATAAAATTTGCACTGACTTAATAACTTTATTTTTTTATGGTTAATGTCTATTCTAGGGCGTGAAGATAGTGACTAACGTAAAACAATGAAATCACAGTTGTGGTTCCTGTATTGGGCTGTTGTTTGTTTAACTTACAGGACGAGTGCCTACGGTAAGTAAAGACAACACATGGTGGAAAAATGGATATTTGATAAACATATCTGTGGTATTCAAACCCTTTGTTGACAGCATGATCAATATTATCTTGTAAAAGCACTGTTCACAATAAAATAGTGCTTGAATTAAGTCTGCACAAAACATCTTCGAAAAGAAGTGGCTGTAATATATAAACGTTTACAATAAGACAGAAACAAAACAATATAAAAGTCACATTCAAATAACTGGCGCAATGCTTTAATATTAAATAATTGTTTGATTGATTCTTTGTGTTGAATTCCACTTTCATCACAATTGCTTTTTTGTGGTGGTTAGTTGGAGGAATTCAGAATGCCTGGAGAGACACATCGATCCTAGTCATCATATAATCAATTTAGGATGAAGTCGAATGCACCTGCCACTTGTGTGGCTCAAATCAAAATAATGTGTATCGAAGGTATCTTTTGAATAATATCAAAAGATTACAGTTAATATGACTGAGTAGGAATCATAAAATACCTTCATTATAATTGCATGGATAATTAAATTTGTACAAATGTCAAAAAAAATAAATACTATCAATGACAAATTATCATAGTTTCATAGATAAAAAAAAAATATTGTGCGTCTTTGAAAAAAATGTCATATGCTTACACTAAAACTATTTGAGTTGGCCTATTTAAAATATACTATTAATATCATGTTAAAAATACAAGTTTTAATACTTTCACAATTAAAATATGCTATTAAACGTAAATGATAATAATTAAATTTTTTAAATCTTTTTTTCGAATAGATTCTTGCAAAGACATATACTTGGCCGACAACCGGAACTCAAATGGAAATTACGTCATTCATCACAATGGGAACGCAATCAACGTGTATTGTTCATTCGAAAGTAACTATGGTTACACGTACATCTCTAAGGCATCCCACAATTCAGCTGTAGATATGAGTTTGTTGTTCACAACAAGAGATTTTGCCAAAATCCGCCTCAGACGTAGCAATGGCGAACAACGAGAGGTTATCGTTGAAAATTTGTCTTCATTCAAAAGCTCGTCCACTTTGTATTTTGGTTACAATGCCCATACTTCGTATCAAGGACCAGACAGTCGAAACGCAGCTTTGAAACCGTACTTATTTCTTGGTTTCTTACCTGAGAGTTTAGTTAGAAACTATGGCACACAAGGGTTTCGCGCATCTGGAAAGGACTTTACGTTTTCAAATTGTGATGCCAATCCGAACAGTTATATCACATTTTATTATAATCCAAACAACGCATCACCTGGAAGATTAGGGGATTCCAATAGTTTCATGACGGGATGGATCGATTCGTCAACAGTATTGTCAACGAACAACCACATGGATACCGATTTCTACTTTGACTGGGAAATGCACATGGGTGGATGTGGTGGTTTCATGACCTCCCATTATTTGTCAAACAGCAGAGCGGCACTTGGATTACCTTTTAGTATGCATATAAATTAATAATAAAAGGTTCTCAAACATAGATATTTTAGCATAGATAACTAAGTAATTAAGTAAAAAAATAATTGAATCATTATATTTCGTGATTATATAAAATGTTCTGATCCCCCTCTAATAAGCAATTTAATATTATGAAAATATAGTTTGCCATTACTTGAGTTGCGAACAGCGACTTTTATTCATATGAGTTCAGTTCCATAACTTATTGTTTTTTGTTCAGGCATACAACCATGTGACGGTGTAATTTGTCAAAATGGTGGAAGTTGTGTTGCGTCCGGGTCATCTGGCACGTGCAGCTGTACCGAGAATTACTTCGGAGACAGATGTGAAAATCGTAAGAAATTATTTTTGAACTTTCATCTGATATAATGGTAAGAAATAAAAAAGAAGATTAAAAATAAAAAGACCTTGATGATAAATTAGGGTAAAAAAATAAGAAAAATAAGGATTCAAGAGACCATTACACGACAATGATATTTTTACGGCGATTAGAAATAGGAACAATAATGATGGTCACAAAATACCATCTAGATAACATATACATATGGTGATGATTACTTTACATCTTAACCTGTATTAAGATGAAGTAAATGAGATTAAAACATAAGTATCTGATATCTATATGCTCTTACAAGCATCATACAATGTTCCGATTTTCTTTTTTTTTTCCTAGAGAAGTTGAAGGTTCTACTAGCAATATTCAGACATAAATTCTACTCATACAAACACTCGATGTAGAAATAGTACACATCTTTCTTATTCGAATAAGTTTCTTTCAATGTTGTTTATTGAGGTTTTTGTACTTTTCCAGTTAACGGTGGTTGGACCGACTGGTCTAGTTGGGAAATCTGTTCTGTTGAATGTGGTGGAGGAACACAATCCAGTGGACGTACTTGTACTAATCCACAACCTGTTGGAACTGGTGTAACATGTAGTGGACTATCATCACAATCAAGGTCATGCAATACTGAACCATGTCCAGGTATAAATAATTTTCTACGAACGTTTTATGTGTTAGTAAATTCTACACCTTTATAAGTATAATGTTTTTCGGGCAAGTATTTCAATTTGTTTGCCTTATGAAGAAGTAAACCAACTTGATATTAGCTGAAAAAATATGGTATTATTTTTGAATAGTTTTATGTATGGCATACTCTTCATTATGTTTTTTTATTTTGTGCTATGTAGTAGAGTGATTTAATGAATTTTAATGTCGTTAACATTTTTATTACGTGTGTGTTTGTGGAATATGGTGCATGCAAAATTAATTTGTCAAACAAAGAATATATACTATAAGCTGTACTTACTTCCATTATTGTTAAGATAAAAAAAACACATTGAGACTCTACTTGTGATATCGTTGTTTTTAAGTTAATGGTGTATGGAGCGATTGGGATGCATTTGGTACCTGTTCAGTCTCATGTGGGGGTGGTATCCAGTACTCATCCCGTCACTGTAATAATCCTGAACCTGAGCACGGAGGACTTGATTGTATTGGTGAAGATTCTAAGTCACAGTCCTGCAATATGCAGGGATGTCCAGGTGCATTTAATATGATATCAAATCGATTGTATTTGGTTAAATAGATAAAACTTATGTTTTTCCGAGTTATTAGATGAATTCGCTGAAAAGAATGTGCTTAATCCTTGAATTGTGAAGTATATGAATCCTTTAATGAGAGTTCAAGGAGACCTCATTGCAAATTATTAGAAATTTTAAATATAAAAGGTATGGACATTGGATAACTGTTAATAGAATATAAGTATTTTGGCGGGATAAGTCAGCAGATGTAAATATTTTGGCGGTATAAGTCAGCAGTGTACATTCTGGCTACGAGAGGTAGAAGATACCAAAAGATCATTCAAATTCACACATATAAGTAAAAATAAACTGACAACGCCAATTTATAAAAATCAATAAAAAGACAAACTTGTTAGATCAAATGCAAATATAATTAATGTTACAATGTTTTTAACATTTTTTATTCGAGCGTCACTGATGAGTCTTGTGTAGACGAAACTCTCGTCTGTCGTAAGTGAAAATTTTTAGGTCTGGTAATTATGATGAGTTTATTTGCTATAGTTGATGGCGGATGGACAGAATGGTCCGCATGGAGTGACTGTCCAGCTACCTGTAGTGGCGAGGATTTAGTTAGGAGTAGATCTTGTAACAACCCTTCTCCTGAAAACAATGGAAAAGAGTGTGAAGGAAGCAAGACAGAAGTGATGTCGTGTTATCAGGCAAAATGTCCAGGTTATTCATAAGAACTTAATTAATATATAAGCAAATATAAACCCTGCCGAATTTATGAGCCTGTCCCGTCAGGAGCCCCTGGTCTTTGTGAGTCTTGTATGATTTTTAATTTTAGTTTCTGTTGTATAATTCGAAGTTCAATATGACGTCCATTATTACTGAACTAGTATACATATTTGTTTAGGGCTAGCTGAAGGACGTCTCCGAGTGCGAGAGTTTCTTGCTACATTTAAGACCCATTTGTGGTCTTCGGCTGTTGTCTGCTCTATTTTCGGGTTGTTGTCTCTTTGGCACATTCACCATTTTCATTCTCAATTTTATTTTAGTTCACGCAATAAACACAAAACAAATCAACTAATGATAAAACATATGATAACGATATGAAGTATAAAATTAGAAAAGAAAATCTTCAAGTGGTCGGCCAATAAACCTGTTATTGCCACCTTATTTGGTACATGGTTCCGTAATCAGTGCAGTAAAACGCGAAAATGAAACAACAAACACTTAAAAAGACAAAGTGATATTATGTAATTGTTAAATTTAATCTATATTTGGAAACGAATTGAAACATTAGAAGCAAGATATGATACCGTTGGGTGCGTTTATAACTTTAAGATAGGATGAATGTTGCTTGTCATCGACGGCCATACAGTAACGCATAGTGTTATTTGCATAAGCGCAGTAGTCAGCAATTTTGTGTTGACATGAAATATTATTGGTATGTTGTTTTTTTGGTAAATCAACTGTTTAGGTTTTTTCGGTAGGTATAGAATGTCGTATTACTAGTTAGTATTACTCTTCGAAATCGTTACATAGATGTTGCTTTACAACTTCGAAGTTGATGTAAGCGTCACTGGTGAATCTAATAAAGGTGAAACGCGCGTCTGGCGCCCACAATTATAAGCCCGTTATCGTTGATGATTTTTTAAATCTATCTAATTTCATCTCTGGAAGATATTTGGATCATTAGCAACAAAAACCCACATACATGTATTTTATATTTTCAAGCAATTTATTAATGACACTTTATATACACACGAAAGGGTTTTACTCAATATTTAACAAATATGGTTACATATTTTTAATGAGAAAATGGAAAATTCGAGAAAAGACGTTGATAGGTAAGGCGTCGCTGATATGTCTTCTTCATCCGTCAAGTGAGAACACTCCTGAATCGCAACTTAGAAAGTTAACAGAAGATAATAAAAGCTGAAATAGACATACATATAAATAAAGGCAACAGTACGTAGTATGCTGCTGTTCGAAATTCATAAATCGATTGAGAAAAAAACAAATCCGGGTTACAAACTTAAACTTAGGGAAACGCATCAAATATAAGAGGATAACTATGACACAACAGAAACACAACATTAAAATGTAACACACACAGAAACGAACTATAATGTAACAATGGCCATTTTCCTGACTTGGTACAGGACATTTTAAGAACAAATGGTGGGTTGAACCTGGTTTTGTAGCATGCCAAACCTCCCGCTTTTATGGCAATGTGAAATATTACATTAAAATGACGACATCACACGACAGGGCTAAAATATAGGACATACAATTAATTTTGATTGCTATATTACTTGTTAAATTTGAATGAGAATAGATCTCGTATGATTTCACAAAGTCATATTGGTTCTTCTTTTTACGACAGTGAATGGAGGATTGACAAGTTGGACATCATGGTCAAGATGTCCGGAAACATGCAATGATGAAACTTTAAATCGGACCAGATCCTGCACAAACCCAGAACCTGATAACAATGGAAAAGATTGCGAGGGAATTGATATAGAATTCATCACTTGTCTTACAGCAAAATGTCCAGGTAACTAGCAAAACATTTTAGAAATTGCTTAATTGTTTAAAGCGGTTTTCATGACTTATCGTCTTCATGAACGCTCAAAGAACCAAAACATTCGAAATGCTTAGAGGTGTTAATTTTAGTGATATCAAAGAAATTGATTCGATATTGAAATTCTAAAATATTCTATTAATTTGTTTCTCTATTCATGTTATAAAGTGTATTCTTAGTTCTTGGTTTAAATTTTGAAACTTAGTAAAACATATAGAAATGCAGTTTGGTTTCCAAACAGAAACTACACTTTAAAGAGGAGAAATTTCCAATCTAAAAATCTGTATGTACAGCTTACAGAAATAAAGATAACTACTTTCATTTAAGTAAGCTAGACAAATAACAATTAATGTAAAGAATTGCATATTTTTACTATTGTATAGTGAATGGCAAATGGGTAGAATGGTCCGCATGGAGTGACTGTCCATTTACCTGCAGTGGTGAGGATTTAATTAGGAGTAGATCTTGTACCAACCCTTCTCCTGAAAACAATGGAAAAGAGTGCGAAGGAAGTAACTCAGACGTGATTTCGTGTTATACGGCAAAATGTCCAGGTCAGATATTAATTGAAATGAAAAGTGATATCATAAAAAGCAAAATTAGGTCATCGTCCTCAATTATACTAGTAGTACTTGAATATAAATGTCTGAAATAAAATCTATGGTTCAATTATCACAGGCGACAAATAATGATAGTCTGAATTCCCGAAGATATCAAAACCAGAGGGGTTCTCATTGCAACTGCAATATGAAAGCATTTTCAAATGTCATTTAACCTTATTTTATTTCACGTTCATATTATATTACAATCAATTGACTATTGATTACAAAAAAAAATCATTTATACCGATATAAAACTAATGCTTTGAAACTTCAAAGTAACATGGGCTAATAAATTATTAATAATACAGAAATCTATTAATTCAAATATAGTGTTGTTGGTGGGTAAATATTTTCTGCTAGCTATGCTTCATCCGTAAAGGAAGAACAGTCTCGATAGAAAAAGAAAGTAAACTTTTTAAATGCAAAGCTTTGATTCCTTGCTCAGCTATGACTATACTTTTTGTCATGTTTGGTTTAGACATTTGGATTGCTATTTAACGGTTTAAATGGAAGTGAGACGAGACATCGTACGCTCTTATTTATGTACCTCTAATAGTTGATGTGTTTCCCTCGCTTTTGTAACCTGGAGTTGTTTTCTCTCAACCGATGTATGACTTTTGATCAGCGGTATACTACTGTTGCCCCTATCTATCTGTCAACATGTTGATATTTTTTTTCTGATAGTGAATGGACAATGGTCAACATGGACTTCATGGACAAGCTGTCCGAAAACGTGTAAAGATGAATATCTAAATCGAACAAGATCCTGCTCAAATCCTGCTCCCGAAAACGAGGGAACAGATTGTCAAGGAAATGATACAGAGTTCATGTCTTGTCACACTGCAAAATGTCCAGGTAAATTGCAAAAATATTAATTGTTTACTCTTCTATGCACTTACTTTTCATTTATTGTTCTAGCAGTCTTGAATAAATTGCAAAGGTACATGTGTGTGACCTAAATGGGTCATCATGAGCTACTTATTCAAAATCAACCATAAAACTACAAATTCAAAGTCAAATATTTTTTTACATTACAGTGAATGGTGGATGGATCGAATGGTCAGTCTGGAGTGATTGTCCAGAAAACTGTAATGATGAGGACCTTATCAGGACTAGATCCTGCACAAATCCTTCTCCAGAAAATAACGGAAAAACTTGTGAAGGAAGCAATTCGGATACATTGTCATGCTACACGGCAAAATGTCCAGGTACGATAATACATAATGCAAAGGTTTTATTTATCATTAATTATGATATGATGTGCTTCTTTCGCTTTGTAAACATCACCGTGATAAAAGTCTCTATATATCTATACTTAGCGCAGATTCAGAGATACACATAATAATGGATGTTACTTATGCTCAGGATAAAAATCGAACATCACGGGCCAGGCCATGTGTAAATTTCCAACAAATCTATGGCTTCCATGAATTATTTCTTGCGTAATTATTTGTAAGGAGAATATTAAGGTTAAAAAAATAATGGAATTACAATGTTGATCGTGATGATCAATGTCTACTTTCCATGTAAAGATGTCCCCCTTTAATGCATCAATCTATCGATGATGTAGATGTTTACCCAAATCGGTAATTAATTCAAATGGACAAAACACTGTATGTTAGAATTAACATATGTCCGCATGGTACGATTATTTTTTACATATTTTGACAGTTGATGGAAACTGGACAAATTGGACACCTTGGACTGAGTGTCCAGAAACCTGCGCAGATGAACATCTAAACAGAACACGAGTGTGCTCAAACCCTATTCCAGAAAACAATGGACACGAATGTATGGGAAATGATACAGATTTCATGTCATGTCACCCAGCAAAATGTCCAGGTAAATTTATCTGTATAGTATTCTTACAAATTATATGATATGAAAACTAGGAACTTTAGTATGATTGTCAATGAAACAAGAATTCATTGATTAATATATATTTGATTTTTTCAATAATGTCAGCAGGACACCAATTTGACGTAATGATGAGGGGAGCATGGAGATTTTCGCGTTGGAATATTTATTTTATTCGGACTACATTAATGAGTCTCTTCAATCCAATTATCCGTGTTGTACTGTCTGGTCATTTATTTTAGTGAATGGAGAATGGTCATCATGGTCTTCTTGGACTGATTGTCCAGACAGTTGTGATGGAGAGATATTGTCGAGGGAGAGAAATTGTACAAACCCTGTACCGACAAATGGTGGAAGGTATTGCATTGGGAATGAAACAGATACATCATCGTGTGAAGCAGTAGGATGTCCAACTAAAGGTAAAGACAAATAAGATAAGAAGAACGTTTCATGTTTTGTCATTTTACTTCCTGTATGTAGACTTCATGGTAGACAATTCTGTTTTGTTAAGAATGCACAACGTCTAGTTCTATTGGTACTTAAATATTGTAATAATGACAAAACAGGATGTACAAAGAGGATAGTATTTAACTGTTCTTAAAAGTCTAAGTAAAGGCGTTAAATCATTATGTTTTATGCTTCCGGATCACCTGAGATCACTATCGGTTTTTGGTTGTGTCTGTATCGCGTAGTCTTTAGTTTTTGTATGCTGTTGTCTCTTGGTCGTTTTTTTTTGCCAATTTCTTTTTGACTTTTGAGTTTAAATGTCCCTTTGGTAGTATTCTCTTTTATTTTCTTTTTTTCCTGTTCTTGAAATTATATATTGCTCATTATAGAAGGAAAAAAAACAAGACCCCAATTTTCATCATAACTCTGTTTTAAAACAATTTCATGACTATATTTATACATTTTAGGCGAAATCTCACAGGGTACGTATTACTGTAATTTTTAAGATATTCCCATATTCATAAACCTGTCACTTGTATATAGGGTTACCACGTAACAAAAGAGCTTCGGAAATGGCAAATACTATGGTACTACATAAAAAGGAGATGTGGCGCTACCTTCAATGAGAAAACAAGCCACCAAAGTTTAAATGAAGTGGATGTAAACAACTATAAACAATTGCTTGACCTTCAACAATAAGAAGAACCCATAATACACAACGTGTTTCGGGGGTGTAAATCTGATTTATTACTAAAGAACTTACAACCGCACAACTTGTGGAAACAGACAACTAATTACTAGTAACTGTTGGAATCAGTTTTGAAAATGACAAGTCCTGGGTCTTATTTAAATTGATTGTTGTTTTATTCATGTTTACTTTATAAGACTGTAACACAGCAACAAATGATATAATCGACCATCAGATACAAACCTTTGGTATAAAGAATCGAATGAAACTTATACAAATTAGTTCATAAAGATGTCTCGGGGTTGTACAGTAGTGAACCTGTGAGTTGCTCGGATGGACGAGTTCCGTATCATTATTCGTTGGTCTTATCTTGCGTAGGTTGTGGACTTATACATTTATTTTTTTGGGTTAAATTTGTAATATGTTCTGAAAAACTGCATTTTTATAAAAAAAAAAAACAAAAACAAAAAAAAAACAACGACCTGATTTATGCATAAACAATACAAATATGAAAAACAACCACAGAAATACAGGCAAATATAAAAAGAGCGCACCTTAGAACCAATAAAACGATATCCACTTACAGCAATGAAATGCTTCACGGGTACATAAAAATAATTCAGTGCGCAGCATTTTTCAACTGTTTCGCATGAACTGAATGGTAGATCTGTAGTAATGATATTTTCACGTATTCATCAAAATTATAATTGATTGACATTATTGTTGTCTTTACCGCCACTTTCATTTCTTGGCTCTTTGTGGTCACATTTTATTATACGACGAGACCGGAGAACAAGGAGAGACCCTTCGATCCTCGGCAGGAAAACTGACAATTCAAGTCAGTTCAAATTGTAGTCGAACGAACTTGCCACGTGCAGTATTCGAGCTCATAACCTCAGTGTTCACAAGCTAGTGATACAATAGTTGGACTATCAAGACAACTCGGTCAGCTTCAATATCATTTTAGTTTAAAAGCCCCAAAAAGCATTGCCTGGATTTGCTTAATTTCTTTGAAAATTCCTAATACGAATAAAACTCGATACAATTCATTACTTTCCAAATATTTTACGACTTCTCAACCAATAATCATTTGTTCTCATTATTTGCCCTATACAGTTAAGTACTTATATCATTATTGGCCCTATACAGTTCAGTACTTATATCATTATTAGACCTATACAGTTAAGTACTTATATCATTATTGGACCTATACAGTTCAGTACTTATATCATTATTGGACCTATACAGTTAAGTACTTATATCATTATTGGCCCTATACAGTTAAGTACTTATATCATTATTGGACCTATACAGTTCAGTACTCATATCATTATTGGACCTATACAGTTCAGAACTTATATCATTATTGGACCTATACAGTTCAGTACTTATATCATTATTGGACCTATACAGTTAAAGTACTTATATCATTATTGGCCCTATACAGTTAAAGTACTTATATCATTATTGGACTTATTGGACCTATACAGTTCAGTACTTATATCATTATTGGCCCTATACAGTTCAGTACTTATATCATTATTGGCCCTATACAGTTAAGTACTTATATCATTATTGGCCCTATACAGTTAAAGTACTTATATCATTATTGGACCTATACAGTTCAGTACTTATATCATTATTGGCCCTATACAGTTCAGTACTTATATCATTATTGGACCTATACAGTTCAGTACTTATATCATTATTGGCCCTATACAGTTAAGTACTTATATCATTATTGGCCCTATACAGTTAAAGTACTTATATCATTATTGGACTTATTGGACCTATACAGTTCAGTACTTATATCATTATTGGCCCTATACAGTTCAGTACTTATATCATTATTGGACCTATACAGTTCAGTACTTATATCATTATTGGCCCTATACAGTTCAGTACTTATATCATTATTGGACCTATACAGTTCAGTACTTATATCATTATTGGACCTATACAGTTCAGTACTTATATCATTATTGGACCTATACAGTTCAGTACTTATATCATTATTGGCCCTATACAGTTCAGTACTTATATCATTATTGGCCCTATACAGTTCAGTACTTATATCAATATTGGACCTATACAGTTCAGTACTTATATCATTATTGGACCTATACAGTTCAGTACTTATATCATTATTGGACCTATACAGTTCAGTACTTATATCATTATTGGACCTATACAGTTCAGTACTTATATCATTATTGGCCCTATACAGTTAAGGACTTATATCATTATTGGACCTATACAGTTCAGTACTTATATCATTATTGGACCTATACAGTTCAGTACTTATATCATTATTGGCCCTATACAGTTCAGTACTTATATCATTATTGGCCCTATACAGTTCAGTACTTATATCATTATTGGACCTATACAGTTCAGTACTTATATCATTATTGGACCTATACAGTTCAGTACTTATATCATTATTGGACCTATACAGTTCAGTACTTATATCATTATTGGACCTATACAGTTCAGTACTTATATCATTATTGGACCTATACAGTTCAGTACTTATATCATTATTGGCCCTATACAGTTCAGTACTTATATCATTATTGGCCCTATACAGTTCAGTACTTATATCAATATTGGCCCTATACAGTTCAGTACTTATATCATTATTGGACCTATACAGTTAAGTACTTATATCATTATTGGCCCTATACAGTTCAGTACTTATATTTTATTTCAGACATGGGAAGTGGCTGCACGCAAATTCGCCTCAACTTGAGTCTTATTGGAATTCTAACTGCAGTAATAGCTGTGTTCAGAAGATTCTCATAGATATAAGTGCGCCATCTGCATAACTGAGATTTGTTTGAGTTTCATTGTGTAGTACCACTAATTTATGGAAAAGAAAAAAAAAAATAGAAAATTAATGACGGTCTCATTTTTACTTTCATATAAAATTATCTTATTATATATATATATATATTTTTTTTTGTAAATTAGTTCTGTGGCGATGTAACTGTCATATCTTGCTTTTTTTTATTGTACTTGTCGTTTTTGTGTGTGTGTGTGTGTGTGTGTGTGTGTGTTTGTATTGGTTTACTTTTTGTCATGTTAGGGTCTTGTATAGTTAAAAATTAGTACATGATATGAGGTTTAACCATTTTTACGGATAGTTACCTGCAGCTGTTTAAGACTTTGGGTATCTGGTTGATAGTTATCATTACACTACATGTTCTCATAATCTTCCAATGGTATAAATGTAATTCATCAATCTTTCTAAGTCGGGATAAAGATAAAACATAGTACTACTGATTATAAACTATAAAGTTATCTTGATAGTTAAGGGCATACGATACAGTTTTGAACCTGTATTTACAAGTTGATGAAAATTTGCATATAGGCTATTTTTTATCTGATTAAATCAAATATGTAATAAAAAATATACCTTCATGTGCTACTTTTTGAGTAAAATGAGGTCGAAATTTTGTATATTTGCTCAAAATTCAGATTTGTGTCCGTATTTTCTTTTTCGAAAGAAAGACATAACTTTTTTGTTTTAAAAGATAAACACAAATTGTTTTTTTGTTAAATAATCGGTAATTTCTGATTTTTATAAGTATCATTAAAAATTATGCAATTTTTATTCCGAAATAACTCTATATTTATCAAATGTTCATGAATAGAGGAAAAAACGTCATTTTTTGCTGCATGTTTATCAAAATTAAAAAAAATGCGCTATTTACAGTTTTATAAAATTTTGGTCACATAATCTCCTTGCAAAATGAAACAAATTGCTGTTTTAAAAAATAGGGGTTCATGCACTCGTTTTCAAATTAAAACAGTTTGAATGATAAAAATCAGTCGAAAAATGCATCTTTTCCAGATATGTCACCCGATACAATACTTATTAGCTTCTTGAAGAAGAAAATTGTTAATGTTGTTAGTCTTCTTCAAGCTATAACAAAGTATACTGTATAGACCGCACAGTACGCTACGGTACATTATTAGCTTGAAATAGAAAGATGCACTTCGGTCCTAAACACGTTCGGAACGGTAACGTTATGTATCAGAGAGAGGCTGTACATGCGACGCCATATTGGTTGACTGCTGAAGTTGAAAAGGTAAAATGTTATTTAGTTTATCTGATTTTATCCACTGTTATGTAGTCTTTGGTCTTTTGCCCTCCTTGTGAAAGTTGTATGTGTCAGTCTAATGTAACACGTTTTTACGTTTTAAGTGTGTTTCTGGCCTTTATATTGTATATTTTAAAGACAAGGGCAAGACGGTATCCCCGAGGAACCAGTAATGACGCACCTAACGTTGTGTTTGTCTCTGCATTTAATCTACCATTTAAAAGAAAAAGAAATACGGAATAGAATGAAAGGTTGATCACTTGTTAATGTATTTCAATCATTAAACAGTTGATTTTTGAAACAGTAAAAGCAATAAAAATCATGTTTGCTAACATTACAAACGGACTGTCAACTTATGATGGGTACCAGTAATGACGCACTATAAACAAACCAGTAAAAACCACTTGCAGTGTACCTGGTGTTCGAAAAATTGCTTCAATCCGGATAATTTAAAGTTAACACTATTCAACAAATTTAATTTTAATAACAAATGTTGACATTTACAGTCACTTTTATGATCATGTTGATAGCAACACAATTTTTTTCATTAATTTAATTGTAACCTATATTTTATTTCAAATTTTATATAAAATTGTTCAAAATTTATCAAAGTGACATATATATTCCATATACTTGAAAATAAGAAGTAATTGCATTCATAAAACAACATTGACATTAAAACATTTATCAATGTATACTTCGTACAATGATTGAAAAAAATCGATAAACAATAGAAAATTATATAAGCGACGATCATTTGTTCTACAGTGATTCCCGCTTAAATGTAAAACTATGTCACATGACAGTCATATGATTTGAAAAACACAAACTGGGGCAGCATGTGCTTACATACTTTTGCCGGCCAAAGTGGATTTAGGACTGATAATCATTCTGGGAAGGGTCGACTGTTTTTTACCTCAATAAAATGGCGGAAATTGCATTATATTTACTAATTCAAGCAATAATAACATTTCTGGACAGAGTTTGAGGCATCTATGTTGTAGTCATATGACCTTCACCATCATGTTATGAATAGTAATTATCGATGACGTCACAGCTTTTGTTTAGAAATATAAAACCCAAAACTAAATTGGTGCGTCATTTCTGGTCCGCGTCAAAACAGGTACCAAGACGATATGTACAATTTTATGAAGCATGCTTTTTTCTAGTCCAAATAATTATGCCGTCTAGGAAGGCTATTTTTTATATTGCTGTTAAACGTTGAAAAAGGAAATATATCAAAAAGCCTTACTAAAACGACATACTTACAATGACAAATTTGGACTAGCTTTTTTAGTCCAAATAATTATGACGTCTGGCAAGGTTTTTCTTTCTTTCTGGGACGCCTTCCTTCGAATATAGCCTTACCAGACGTCATATTTATTTGGACTTGTTTTTTTTTCAATACTATATTTTAAAAAGCATTGAATTATACAATATTGTGCAATAGTCATTGAACAGTTAAAAGCTAAATTGAAGCTCCCACATGGGGGATATCCCGCAAATGAGGGACTGTCCCCAGACTAGTCTAAATAATTATGACATCTTGAAAGCCTATTAATTTTTTTTTTCATTTGAGCTTGACGCCTTACATGTATGTTGCAGGAAGGCTTCAGAGCAAAAATTTAGAATTAGCTTCTACAATGAGTGAAACCCATACCGCATGAACGAAAAACATATAAGAAACACATCGACAAACGACTACTTGATGGCTCTTGATTTTTTTTTTCATTTGAGCTCGACGCCTTACATGTATGTTGCAGGAAAGCTTCAGAGCAAAAATTTAGAATAGCTTTCCTAGTTGTCATAATTATTTGGACTACATGTATCCCCAGACAATAAAACTTATCGCCATTACTGAATATTACACAGGTTCCAGTTAAATGTTAAATTTTAATGTAATAAAACAAAATATTTGATGCCACAAAAGTAAAGTGATTGTTGTATGTGTCAAAAGTTGAGGCATCCTGGATTAGCGATAAAGGTGCAATATTCAGTTTGCTGTTGAAAAGAAATAGATAATCTTTTCGCATTTTATGCATAAGCCATTAAGTTTTAAGTCAATACAAATGTAAGTCTGTCCATCCATATGACTCTACGTCCTAAAGTTTCAATACAAATGTAAGTCTGTCCATCGATATGACTCTACGTCCTAAAGTTGGTTTCCATTCTTTAACAGACTAACTTCAGTTCGCCTCAAACAAATACTATGAAACTTTTAGTATACACAATGTTGATTACCTCAAAACACATATAATGCCTGTAGGTTATGTCTGAGTTTTTGTTGGGTCATAATCGTTCTAGAGTTATGCTCGTATTAGAAATGAAAAAAAAATACTGAATTTTTGGACTTGCATGAGTCAACTAACTCGTGATGGCATCCGTAAAATTTACAAAGAGATGATTTCAACTTCACCATTTGGAACTCGTGATTTAATAGCTTCCTTTTGGGCAACAACCCTCTCTTAAGCTGCATCCAATAAAGCATTTTATTGTCCAATAATTGTAAAATCATAATTAGATATAGTGACTTTTTGTCCTTTGAATTTTATTGTTCTGCCAATTTTATAACTTTATGTGACCTGATATTTTATTGGACATGTTGGTCTGAGCTATATATTCTTTCATTATTTTTTTCAGGATTTAATATTATTTTGGTGAAGACTTTTATCAGAAGAATTACATATACATGAAGATGAATATCCTGAAGTGATTTTTTTATGATTTTTTTTATCTTTTAATATAAATTCATGTCTCATAGATATATAAAGAAAAGAAAATCACAGTTTACTTACATCGTTCACAAAGATGGAAAAAGTCAAAAGGTGACAAAATCCTTTAAACGTGAATCTGCGGGTGTCTCAACTGATACTGACCAGAGAGGTGAAACTACATGTACAGCAAATAATGATTTAAGTATTGATGGTGTCCAAATACGAGCACAGGAGGATAATGCCAGCAGTTGTTCTGCAAAATTAGAAGAAGAACATGTACCTTCATGTGACCAAAAAAGTAAGACACATCCCCTTTTACCAGTAACCACTCCAAATAATTTAGTTTTTCATGGGTATCATATATTCATGTATACATAGATAAATAGGAAGATGTGGTTATGAGTGCCAATGAGACAAATCTCCATCCAAGTAACAATTTATAAAAGATAAACCATTATACATGTAGGTCAAGGTATGGCCTTCAACATATTAATGCTGTACCTAAACAGTTTTTATGTATTTTACAATGTACATGTATATCACAGGTTAACATCAGCAATTTATTAGATGAATTTTGAAAATCATTGCTGATCATTTCCTTTAAAGAGAGTTATGCCTCTTTGAAACATTAATTTTAAAAAATTGCATCATGAAGGCACTCATTTCTACAATCTTTGCAAATTTTTATGAAACTCGCATGAATATCATAAAAAATATGAATTTGCAAGTGAGGCAGAATTTTCATTACAGGAAATGGATCCTACATATGTTCACAATGAATTTTGAGATAAATATAAGAAGATATGGTATGAGTGCCAAATAAACAACTCTCTATTTCTTTCTTTTCAAGTCACAATTTATAAAAAGTAAACTAGTATAGGTCTAAGTTCGGTCTTCAAAATGGCACTTTGGCTCACGCTGAACAGCAAGCATTGAAGGGCCCCAAAAATAAATATTGTAAAACCATTCAGACAGGAAAACTATCAAAAAAGAAACAAGAAACACTTGAACAACATCAATGCACAACTACTAACATCAGAATCCTCACTTAAAACAGGTGCAAATAATTGCAGCGGGTTCAAACACTTTAATGGTACATGTAGGCTTAATTTAAGTTGCTAATTACTCACATTCGAGTTAAACTAAATTTATAAGGAAAAGAATAAATAACCATTTCACTCTTTAAGTTAAATTGAGAGTGCATGTAGGTCAAAATTATAATCCAATGCTTAAATTATTGTCATTTCCTTGTATGTTTTTTCTTGTATTATATTCAATGCTTAAGTCATGCATCATTTATTTTGACAGAATATGAGAAGGCAAAGTACAAGAGACTGGAAAATTGGGCAGAAGTGAGCAAGAAGCTGTATAAGAAAGGTCTTCAAAAGCAATTTTTAACCGGCTCTACCTGCAAACAGTGCAACATTGATACAACCGACCTTTATAGATGTATTGATTGCATAAATTACCATGCTACCTGTCTGCCATGTTTGAAAAAACGCCATGAATTCCCTCATCTTCATATTTTTGAGAAGTGGATGGTAAGTGTTTGTCTGCTTTAATCCCTTGCACAGAGATTTTGGTCTTTATTTCTTGATGAATTACAACCTTTATCATTAAGCTGATTATTTTTTTCATCATACACCTTAGCCTACAGACTTTATCTTTGGGTCAGAGTTCAACTTAATTATATGGTGACTGACATTTTCTGATTTGAAATTAGGTTCTAAATTTTCAGCCATCTCTGCCCTCATTTATAGTGACCACTACAGTTCTCAACACAGCTATTTGAAACACATTCCCTTTTCATAAATTTTTAAAATTGAGAATGGAAATGGGGAATGTGTCAAAGAGACAACAGCTGAAGGCCACCAACATGCATTGAGAGACCAGTTATAATGGCAGGATAAATTATTGCATAACTTTTAACCACTATAAGAAGATGTTACTAACTTAATTTAATTTTGTCCCTCAAAGATCCAGGTCTTTAACGAGTAGGTTTTCATTGAATCTCATTTGATGTTATTTGTAACAGAAGGATCCTTTAAAAGAGATGGAAGCATCTCCTTGTTATGATGATACCTGCTGCCATTTAATTTGCCTTACATAATTTTTCTAGCATGGTACATTTATTGGATTTTCCTGTTCAACTCCCGTTTGGGAAGATGGTAGTCATCAGGAGTGTTCAACATCTTACCAGAAGGACATAGTTGTTGTTGATGATAAAGGTATGATACATGGGAATAGAATTGTAACTTACATGTTCTATTCTTATAGGTGAATATTGTCAAAAATGGATGGAGTACATAATGATTAGGATGAAAAGGATACTTTTTTGAATATTTAATGCAAATATGAACTCAGAAGATGTGGAATGGTAGCCAATTCTTACAACTCTCCACCAGAGACCAAAAAACACGTTAACAACTACAGGTCACTATACAGCCTTTAACAATGAGCAAACCCCCCATACTGCACAGCCAACATTAAAAGGCCACAAATTGACAAATGTAAAACAATTACATGATAAAACAAACGAGCAGTATGGTTTATGTTCATAACATTGAAACATTAAATAGAAAACAAATTGGATATTCAGTATATATATGAAAGTTTATATTTGGGTATCACAATTGTTTTATTGCAATCATCATCATGATCATTGTTCATACATTGTTGTCATACATTTTGTCATATGAGACATCTCTGTCAGTCTGAATTTTCTTCAATACATATATATATTCTAATCCAGCATTTAAGATATATTTTCAATTAATTTAACTTATTTATTACAGACTGCAAGATGGGAAATTTCTGTTACTTCATTGTAGTCTCTTCTTTTACAGGTAGACAACACATGAGGACTCTAGAGTTCTGTGCCTGTGAAGATGAGGCTGTTACTTTATTACAGTACGATTTGTGGCCATCTTCACCAAAGCATCCACGTCTAGCCTTTCATATCGATCTTCTAAGATGGCTGAATGGTCTATTACTTGAGTGTCAGGTTTCAGCCAAAGGCTTCTGTGAAGCACTGAAGGCTAGACAACCTAAGCTGTATAAGTTCCTTGTGACTAAGGAAGTAAGTTACTCTTATTTTACGGAATAGATGAATAGAATAGTAAATTGATCATATCTTAGTTCACCCACAGTGTTTTTGCCAATTGCATACTGTGGGTACCAATTTTTGTGGATTTTGTAGTCGAAGGTTGACCACTAGATCAAATGTACAATGAATGACAAATTTTCTATAGATTTGTAACCAACCTTACAAAAATCACGAAATATAATCTCTACGAATATGTTAGTTTTCCTTGATCCACACAAAATCAAATGAAGCCACAGCATTTTAATGATAACATGATATGTTCTAAAAATGAGTTAAAAGGACACAGCATTAGATGATGATTAAAAAATAATTTTAAAACAGTTATGTCTACACAATACATTCAAGTAGTTAATATTTAATTAAAAAAAAACTAATACATATAATATTCCTTTTTTTATTAATAGGGAAAGGAAATATACAAACTGCTAATTAATGAAACCATCCATCAATTTCGGCAGTTTTTGTATTGTATGGATTATCCATCAGATCCAACCCTTGATAATGGATGTACCTGTCCAGCATGCTTTCAGGTAATTTTTCAGAAAATTCTGAACTTCAAGCAAGAATTGGTGATATATTTTTTATACATTTGTAAACATGATACTTTTAAGAACTTTTCTCTAATTCTTGGTCAATTTATCCCTTTCTGCACCTATTTTGTATAAAATTAAAATAATCAACGTGTGGTTCGTTTGATATCAGTACTTCATTAGTTAAAATCTGATTATGACGTTGAATTTTCTTGCTTTCTTTTGAATTTCCTATTGCGACAGCACCAAAAAAGGTGACCATGCTTGATGACGTCACATAGAAAGAACACATTTTTTTCCAGACAATTCATAAAGAAGAAATAAGTTTGCCTGCATAATGTTAGAGAAATTAGAGAAACAGATTCCACCACCAAATCTCGTGTAATACCATATTTATCCACTCTTGACAGTTAAATTTTAAATATTAAAACGCTTGGCCAAGCCTCGCGTTTTAAATTTGAAAATTTAACTGTTTCGAGTGGATAAATATCGTATTACACTCGATGCAATGGTAGAATCTATATTTGTTTGTCATTTTACTGCCCTTTGAAGGATTTTTTTTTTGTATACCACAGCATTCCAAAATTTAAATGAATTATTTTTCAAAAATTGTATTATTGATATCAGTAGTATTTATTTTTAGTGTGAGACCAAGATCTTTTGTTTTGATGCTGACTTTCAATTGGTAAGAAAGACATCATCTGGTCAGCAATGGTTGTCCCCAAAGCACCAAGAGCGTTTTTTTTTAGACCAGAAAGAGGTGGACAGCTTTATGTGTACATATAACAACTCACCTGTTGATAATGTAAGTACAACTGTAAACCTTAGATCAATTGTTCAGTGTACCACTGAAAAAGTCGGATATGTGGCTTGCATTTCCATAATGTTCATATTATGAATTTTTATATTGGACATCCAGAATATCAAATTGCTTTCCTTGATGTACAATCAAGAAGTAGGTATACAAACTTTATGTCTTCACTTTCAAACCCACAAATTATATATTTGCTGATGTTGTGAAGATTGTTTTCCTTTTTTTTATTGTTTGAAGTATAACATTAAAGGGAATTAGGTGTCAAGTTCATGTTCACCATTTGACTCAAATTCTCAACATTCTAAGTGAATCAAATTAAAAAGAGTCGGAGGTAACAATTAAAAATGCATAAGTATTAGTATTTTATGTGTATTTTAGTCTAGAAAAAAAAAACAATTATTAAACAATGGAACAACCTCTAAAGATTGCTGACAGTCATATATCTGAATGTAAACATAAGTATAGATAAGAATAGATTTCAAGCAATCACAAATGGATTTTTCCCCTCTTATTTTTTTTTTATAATATAGGTTAAAACAATATGTAAATCCTTACTTATGTTTAGGGTTGGGGTGCCAAATGGGGAAAAAAGCAGCTTTTATTAACACTTGAAAAAAAAGAATTAAATCGGAGCTTATGCCTCTTTTTGATGATAATTTAATTGATATAGAAGGATTTTTATTTTCATTATTTTTTATTTCTTGGCATTAGGACTGCAGTGATTTTCAAGCCGGAAGCAACATTAGATCAAAAGCAAAGAATAAAAAGCTTTCAGAGACAGCTGTGTTTGGAGCAACATGTAGACACGATTATCCACAGAAGTTCTTTAGTCTAAAACATGGAGAACGGTATTTAACTATCATCTCTCAGTTATCCTACATATCTATACTTTTAAGTCTTCAATTTTATTTTTTAAACTTTTAAACCTTTGCTAATGCACTAAGTAGAAAAGTTATACATAAGTTGTCTTTAAAAAATACCATTAATAAGGTTTTGTGTTGCAGACAGTATGTTATATGTATTTAGATATTTGTATTTTGTTTTTTAGACTTGGATATGCAGTGTATTTGATGAAGTTGCTTCTCAATGAGAACAATGGACAGAAGATGCATGTCTCCTATGATATAGCTTGCCTATTGAAGAAGCATTTGCAGGTAATATTGAGCCATTAACATGTATGAAACTTATAGATACATGTATAAGAAGATGTGATACAAGTGCCAATGAGATATCTCTCTATCCAAGTCACAATGTGTAAAAAAATATACCATTATAGGTCATAGATTATTACCAATGCTGAAATATTTTAAAGAATTGTTAAGAACGATCGCTATTCAGTTTCAAAATAACAAGCTTTTCATAACATTATTAGATATTGGTAGGTGATTAACGAAGGAACCAAGAGAGCAAAAAAAATATACATGTTCTTGTTTTTGAGATGAAATTGAAATTTTGTGGGGGGGGGAGTGAAAATGTTCTCTCTTGATCATTCATAGCTTTTAACATTTAGAAGTTTAAGTTCTCAAAAACTATTAAAAAAAAATCAAAGATTTTATATAACTTTTACAGATGACTTATTATTAGATATATGTTAAAGATTTATGAAAAGAAAAATAGTTAAAAAAAATTCAAGTCATTCAAATGGATGAAACCAGAAATTCCAAAATATGGCAAGCGTTCATTCTGTTATGGTCTATGTGCCTGCATTTACTTTTCCAGCTCATATTCTCAAATATGGACTAGGAGCTCTATTACATATAATGTTGCACTTCACCTTATTTACTCCTTTAAATATACATGTAGTTTTTGAAAGTTGCAAGGTTTTTTTTTATTTTCAAAACTTTACAAGTAAAAAAGAACAATTAATATTACTTCAAAAAAATGCTTTTGTTTGTAGTGATTATGCAATGTTATTTTTTATAATAGGTTGTTGGGGGGAAAACAAATCAAATTATTTACTAAATTTGTGTTTCAGAAAAATGGTCATGAAGATATTCTGAAGAAAGTATCATTTTCTATACCAATATTCCACTGTTATGGGCATGGTGTTCCATGTCAGGTAATTTGTCATATCATTTACTTCTATTTTCAAGGTGAGAAAGGCAGATGAAAAATTCACTTTAATGTTTTAGAAAGAAAATATTTGTGGTGTCTTTCCTTTTTAACAAATTTAAATTTTCAATAAAGTTTGATCTGGAAGAAATTTCACTCAATATGATTCTGTTTTAGTTTTATTTTCATGTTCAATCGTTATTAATCAATAAAAAAAAAAAATTGAAAATTACTGGTGTTTGTTGTCAGCAAAAAAAGGGTCTTGATTTCCTTCAATTATGATTAATTACTATATTTGTATGTTAATTTTGGTCCCTTAACAGAATAACTATTAATAGGGATGCTGATGAAGCAATTATTAAAGTAATGGGATGAGGGTAAAAGATATTTTAAACAAATATATCAACAGTAGATCTTGTGGCCTATGTTTATCAGACCAAAAAAATCATAAAACTTGGGAATTCCAGCGAGAGTATAATTTAGATAAATGCATTTTTTTTACAGATTTTGTATGGACCCAGAAGAACTAAAAATCTTGGGTTGACAGATGGAGAAGGGATAGAGAGGCTTTGGTCATATCTTGGCAAGTTTTCATCTATAACTAAAGAGATGTCCCCAGAAAACCGAACTGATTTATTGACAGATGGCTTGATTTATTATGGACAGAAGATTAAAGACAAGTTAGGTAATTTCTAATAGTTGATCTCAAATCAGATAGACCGAAAGAACATTAAAACTCAAATGTGGAAAAAAGCAAAACATGTAATGTGTTGCTTCTGAAAGGTGTATGTATGTGCCCAGCAATAAGTTAGGTGATTAAACTCGTACATTTTTTTTTACAGCCATGCTGCAATGGAGAGGGCGTTAAGTGTTACCCTTGTCTTTATGTACATCCAAACTTTAGTATGCCTCAACCAAAAGTTTTTTAACATAATGCTCATGACCACTAATACAGATTAAAAAAAAAATTGAATTAGTTGGTATTTTGGTTGCCTCATTTTGACCATTCTTGAGTCATGTCCCTTTATAATGTGGTCATCATCTGTGTCCATTGACAAGTCTTTTATTCTTACCTTCTGTGATATGCTAAATCTAACTGTGTTATTATTGGACCATAATAGGTAAATGTTAGAAACCAATGGTTTGTCAAAATTTTAAATTCAGGCAAATAATCAGTTTTCCACACTTTTTTGTAAGGCTTGACTTTATATTTTTGTGAAATAGTTCAACCATACAAGTAATAGATCAGGTTGTGTTCCAATACAATTAATTTTTAACTGGCACAGGACTATGTATTTCTATGCAGTTTTCTCAGAATGCTTGTTTATATTGTGTTTTTTAGGTGATACTCTTGTATCAAAGTATAAAAGAGCATCAAAATTAGAGGAGAACAGTAACACTTCATTGCTAGAAATGTTATCTTCATTTCCAGGTAAAGTTTATTGGTAAAAGGTTAATCTAGATATAAGAAGATGTGGTATGAGTGCCAATTCGACAAATCTCCATCCAAGTCACAATTTGTAAGAGAAAACCATAATACGTCAAAGTACATCTTCAACACTTTAAGGCACCCAACAGCTATCTATAATGGGCCCAAAAAATGTATTTTTAGTTATGGTCAAATTGAGTGCATGCATTAACCTTTTAAATTTCTAAACCATGAAAAACTATTTGATAAAAGAATATTTAGTTAATTGAAGCATGCAATTGGCTATTTTGAAGGATGTATGGCATCAATACTTAATTGTGTCATTATGATGTGTTAATAATAGTTTGTACATTCTTCATATTTTGTTCCAGTCATCATTTTGGCTTACAATTATGCTTATGAGAGTCTTTTCTAGGAGTAGATTGTAGTATTCATAAGATAACAGGAGTGGAAAACAGTTTTAACCAAATTTTTTTTCTTTATCTTTTTGTTATTAAATTGATTTTGTTAAATTATTGTGCTGCTGTAATGATAATATCATTGGCTTTTTAAAAAAATATAAAATTAACTTTCCCAATTCAACTTTTCACATTGAATCAGGGGATCAGTAACACCATCTACCACTTACTCTTTAAAGTTGTTGGGGAAAAAATGAAGACAATTATGAGATTATTAAAGATCAAATGCATAGAAATATTTTCTTTTAAGATTGGACTTTTAGGGCTATTGCAAACCATCTTCCATTAGGCCTGATTTTAAAAGTTCCTTTAAGATAGTGATAGTGCTAAGTGGTTTCTTTAAACTTGATATAAGCAATTTCTTATTATAGATGGTGAAGCTGACATGGACATAGTTGAGGAATGGGTGAATGAAGAAAAGACATCTATCTTGTCCAGAATGCAGAACAGTTCAAATGAATCTGAATGTAAATATCCCATTTTTCATATAATGATAATTATTAGTGAATACCAGTTTCATTATATCATCCTTAAACTAAAATGTTACTGGTTAAAGTTGTTTTTTTAGACATGATTATAATTCACTTTTACATCTTGTTGATTGTAAGAGATTTCTAAAAAGTATATATATGATCTTTCATTTATTCAACTAAAAAATTGAATGTTCAGTCTAGTGTTTCTTTTTTTCAGATGTTCTTAGCAAGACAGATATTTATGCTTTGGATCTGCAGAAATATTATAGAATAAGGTACTATCATAACATAAAGGACCATGAACTGTCATAGAGGAGAGTTCTTGATATCATTTTCTCGGGTGGTCCTTGAGGGAAATATGATAGTTTGTAATAAAAATAAAACTGACCATGGAATAGATGTACTCCTAAAATAATGTCTGTTTTTTTTTAAATCTTCATTTATTTAAACTGTGGAGTGCCTTAACCCTAAAGCCAACTCGCATGGTTTAAATATATTTCTCTTTCATCAAAAGTTTCATTTCTGCAAATTTGTTGGTTAGTTTAAGTAAACAATGACATCAAAGCACTATATTGTGTCAGAGTAGGGTTACTTTTACATTTGTTCTAAATTGGAGAGAGAAATAGGTGATCTGACACCTATATATCCCATTTTCCAAACAAATGGTGGCAATACATTGATGTTTCTTTTTGTATTTAATATTGTCAAAACAGAGATTGACTTCACATATGAACATTTTATGATCTTGAGTTTTCTCAAGATCGCAAGTTGTTGAAAGTAATGTTTCAGTATATATATATGAACTTTCTGATAAAAAAAACTGCACATTTTGAAATCATAGCCTCAGCATTATTTTCATTGTGGAAACTTAAGTGTTGGCAACAGATAAAATTTATACTATATTTTTTTCATGTTTTTCTTTGTAAATTTGTATTTTCCTTTGTGAACATGCTATAGTCTCATCTTGCTAAGCTGAAAATTCTCTTCAGTAAATATTATTTTGTATTTGTAGATGTGATGGAAATGAGGAAGATCTCTCAAGGTATAGCAATAGAATATAGTAAATTGATTTTTTTTATAAAAAGACGTAGGAAACATACTACAAAATCGCAACCATATATTTTTTTTAAATTCACTCATCACAGAAATATTTTAATTAAAACGAAAGTTTGTTCTATTTTTTTCTATTTTAGCGGAAGCAGAAATAAACATGACTTTGATGTATTTAAAACATTAATTCTGATTACCATTACTAATTAAACTTTATGGTAATGTTTGTTTGATTTAAGAATATATTTAGGGGTTTAAATAGCCTTTCATGCGTACCATATATGTTTTAATGGAACAGAGGATTTATGTGAAATATTAATCTATTTTTTCAGGTTGGAAAAGAAGTTATCTGCTTATGAAAATAAGAACAAGATGAAAAGAATTGATAAAGATAGTGAGACTTTCATATCTTGTTTGAAAGCAGCAAAGACCAAGGAGAAGAAGCTAGCACTGACTACAATTCGCCAGCAGGTTTCAGAGAAACAGTATCTGTTGAAACTAATAAGGAAATATGCAAGTAAGTATCAATTAAATGTTGTTTAGGCTATTGCAGCATTGTTTAAGGGGTTTTGAAGGGTGCTAATTATTAAACCCATTTGCATTTGATTTTA
The DNA here is from genome assembly GCA_037788925.1 of Mytilus galloprovincialis. Classification (NCBI taxonomy): domain Eukaryota; kingdom Metazoa; phylum Mollusca; class Bivalvia; order Mytilida; family Mytilidae; genus Mytilus; species Mytilus galloprovincialis. The sequence goes on along the minus strand of CM075342.1, from coordinate 71,586,952 downwards.
ATCTATTTAGTATACAGATTTGTTAAAAAAAGAAAAATCCTACATTTAATTATGACTGGTTCCTTCCCACCACTGGTATCTAAAAAAACATATTTATCATGTTTTACTTTTCAAGCAATAGGCTAAAAGAAATATATGTCTTGTAGTTAATAATTATTATATTAAAAGAGAGTGTGTTTATTGTTTTTTTTTTATATTTACTGTACTTGGCAATAATTGAGATTTAATAACTCATAATAAGCAGTGTTTAAATATCTTCATTTCTATTTTCATTCTAATCCTTGTTAACTAAATTATTTTTTTTTTATTTAGAGGGGCAATCAATTTACCATCGACTTTCGAAACAGCTTAAGTGTGTCATTAAAAAAGAGAAGAAGTCAATTAATGGATACAACAAAATAGGAGAGCCCTGTTTTAACATGCCTCTGATTATTTGCTCTGATGATGTAAATACTGTTGAGAGCGAGATTTTCAATTGCCTAGGACAGAATGAAGGAAGCTCCAGAATACCATCAGTATTGAAACAGGAAATTGTCCAGTTGAAATGCCTTGTCACCAGATGTCAGGAAGAGAAAGAACTCCTAAAACAAGAAATGTCCTCGACTTTGAATTGGTACCAGGATCAACTTGTGAAATTAAGGAGAAGGTTGGGAGAGCTTGATACTTCTGGGAGTTTCTCACATCTTATACGAGAAGGAATGTACTTGGAAATGTTAATTACTCATTTGAGTAATCTTTTCCAAGAATATATTGGGGATACATTTACTCCTCTACCTTTAATTTTAACAGAAAATGTAATGTCAGATGACCACAAAAAAATGTCTGAAATGTTGGCTTACCTGGCATCTGTTGAAGATTTATTAGTAGATGGAGATAGTGACAGTGATATAGAAAGTGACAGTGAAGATGAGAGTGACTGTGAGACCGAATTAGCTTAAAAAGTACATTTTAAATCCTTTTTTTTGGTTTATGATATATAATTAAAAATTTGCTTTATAAACTCATAATTTTCAACAGATTTTTTGCTAATTGATTCAACATAGCTGATACCTAATGTTCAATATGAGAAAGTTATTTAACATTTTGGTATAAACTGAAGTATCGAACGATAAACTCGAGAAAAAAGGAATTAGTTATTTGTCTGTAAATTATTGTTTAAATAAAGAAATATATAAACTACAGTATTTGTTAAAGATGTCTAACTTTGAAATTGAGAATAAGCCTTTTAAGAATTTATTGGAAAAAACTTTAAAGAGTTTGTCAAATTCATGGTCACTGATTTAACTCAAATTCTCATATTTTTTTTATAACAATGTACTTCATTTATCAAAACTATCAAAAATCTTAAGTCAACACTTTACAGAGCATAGGGTCAATAATATGTAGTTTAATTTTGTGAATATCTTAGTCAAGACTACATCTAATAAACTATCAAGTTGACCTTAGATGACCATATAAGCGATGTTAACATAAATATAGATACAAATATATTAAGCCAACTCTTTTTCTTAGATTTTTAAAGGTCTGTTTAATTTTATTATATATATTAAAAATATATTTTTCTGATCATTTTTACCTGTTTAAGAAAAAAATGGTAGGTCAAATCACTCATCAATTGATTCACCTTTGTTTCACTTTCAATGTTGACATTCTTTTCCTTTTTATAACCAGTACACGTACAATGCATGTGTTGTCTATTACTAGTTTAGGGGTTAAATTGAAGTTCTCATGAATAGATTTAATGAGGTCGAAATTGCAAGTGAATAATTCATAATCAATGTTATTTAGCTTAATTTGTCAAAATTGAACCATTTTATACAGGTTTGATCCTGTATGATCATGTATTTACATTTTGATAATAAAAAAATCCATATGGACTATTTTTTACCTGATTAAATCAAATATGTAATGAAAAATACAATGTTATGGGCTACTTTTTGAGTAAAATGAGGTTGAAATTTTGTTTATCTGCTCAAAAATCAGATTTGTGGCCGTATTTTTGCTTTTAAAAGAAAGACATAACAACTTTGTTTTAAAAGATACACAAATTGTTTTTGTTAAATAATTTGTAATTTCTGTATTTTACAAGTATCCTCAAAATTTACACATTTTTGTCTCGCCTTGACAGAGTCACAAAGCGAGACATAGGTATGCTGTTTCTGACGTCAGCGACGGCATCAACAATTTATTAGTTTGTGATTAGCTTTATGGGGAACCACTTTATGGGGAACCACTAGTGGTATGTCAATGATAATTGGTATGCAGATGTATTACCATTGCCACATCTCATTGTCATGGAGATTATTTGGCTCCGCCCCCTCAGTCATGGTCGATTGACTTTGAATGGTTTGCTTACTTTACATGTATTAGTTTGTGATTAGGTCAGTTTATGGAGATCCACTTGTGGTACGTCAATGATAATTGGTATGCAGATGTATTACCATTGCCACATCTCATTGCCATGGAGATTTTTTTGGCTCCGCCCCCTCAGGCATGGTCTATTGACTTTGAATGGTTTGCTTACTTTACATGTATTACTTTGTGATTTTTATGCAGTTAAGCTGCATTATGCGAGCACCCTAGATTTGTGTTCTACCCAATAAATCCTGAAATACTTGCCATTGTTATTATCTAGCTTGTTACTATGTTATATATAACTAATTGAACACTTTTTTAATACTTTTTATTCTGGATTACAAAAAAAATTACCAGAAAAACCTTAAATGATCGTCGATTTATCCAAAAGTTTTAAAGTTACACATAGGAAGTAGTGCTTATTAAGAATCCTTGTGTAGTTCATTATGACTTGTGCTTTTAGCTAAGATGTCAAAGAACAATTGTATGAAATATTTAATCGCCGAAAATCTCTTAAGACAAGCAGTTTAGATTTCCCAAATGACAAAAGTCGTAGGAATATTGTTTGTCATCAATACGTAGTACAACTACGTCAGTAGTCTATTATATAATAAGTTCAACTGTTCATGCTGTTGGCGGCAATTTCAAATTAGAAAAAGAAATTTTCGTAGGTTTTCAATTTGGAGGCAGGTGTGCAAATTAGCGGTGCCGGTGGTCCGAGGTCCGCGACCTTCCACTTTTGCAAGCGGAATTTCGACTAGGATAGTTGGTTTCTGGCTACGCTCGGCGTAGTCGCTTTACATTTGAAAGAAAATAAGAAATTACTTTGCACCATGTTCACCAAAGTCTCCAATTAAACGAGCAAAATCTTATTTTTATCATTATTATTCATGACGGCGATGTTCATTTTGTTCAACCGCTAGCTTTATACAGAAAATCGCCGACAAATATTGTATAAATTCGAGTAAAATCGTATCTGATTGACAAAAACAACATTGTAAACACATAACAATGGCGGCCGTGAAGACAAAATATTACAAAATCGGATCCGATTCCGGAAGCGGATAAGGGTAATTCCGGGTTTGACGATCATTTACAAAATAAATCCAAGCAGGTGAAAAAATACATCTATGCATGGTAAATGAATATAAACACTAGTATTGTAAACCAAAAGATATATGTAAAAGAAAGAAAAAGCAGAAAAATATTTTATTCAGAAACTAAAAATTACTTTTTGATAAATTTTAATTTAAAAATCCAATACAACGTGACAGCTGGGAACAGTATATCTAACAATATACATGTTCATGGTCACAGTCTAATTTTTCTTTATAAATGATAAATGATGATAATGCATGTGAGATGCTTTTAAAGTGTAAACATATTACTGCAATTTCGAGGGGTTATTTGTTTTTTTCTCAATTTTGAAGGGTCAATTAAAGTAGCTGAAAGTTTCATTCTTTATTTTCACAAATAATGCAACTATATTATATATAACTTAATGTAAGTAAATCATGTGATATATAGGTGGCATTCTTTGGGCCACTCTACCCCCTCCTGTTTGATAACTTGGAAACGGTCGAGCTCCCCAACCCTAAACCATATGAGGGGCAGATCCAGGATTTTAGGTTAGGAGGGGCGCAAACTTAAATTTTCGCCGAACAGAGCGAGGCTAAAAAAAAATTGAGGTAAAATTATCGGAATGTTCTTTATTAAGCTGAGAACAACCCATGCTTTGCAAATTTAAGGGAGGTGCAAGCCCGCAACCCTCCCCCGTCTGAATCCGCCCCTGCATATATTCAAGTATAGGACAATATAATAAATAAAAAATGAAATATGGGGGAGTCCCTGGAGTTACCCCACCCCCTCCTGTTTGAGAACTTGGAAACGGTCGAGATCCACACCCCTTAACCATATATATTCATGTTTGTGACAATATGAAAAATTAAATGAAATATAGGAAGAGTTGCTAGGGGTCACCCCACCCCTCCTGTTTTAGAATTTAAAAATGGTCGAGATCCCCATCCCTAAACCATATATATTAATGTATGGGACAATATAACAAATCAGATGAAAGATAGGGGAGTCCCTGAGGTCACTGTTCATCCTCCTGTTTGAGAACTTGGAAATGGTCAAGATCCTTACTTCTAAACCATATATACTCATGTATGGGACAATATGACAAATCAAATGAAATATAAGGGAAGTCCCTGTGGTCATCCCAACCCTCCTGTTTGAGAACTTGGAAATGGTCAAGATCCCCACGCCAAAACAATGTATTTTCATGTATGGATCAATATAACTAATTAAATGAAATATAGGGGGAGTCCCTTGGGTCACCCTACCCTTCCTGTTTGAGAACTTGGAAACCAATGAGATCCCCACCCCTAAACCATATATATTCATGTATGGGACAATATAACAAATAAAATGAAATGAAGGGGAAGTCCCTAGGGTCACCCTACCCCCAGTGGCGGATCCAGAAATTTTCATAAGTAGGGCCCACTGACTGACCCAAGAGGGGCCCGCTCCAGTCACGCTTCAGTGATTCCCTATATAAGCAACCAAATTTTTTCCTTAAGGGGGGGGGGGGCAGGCCCCCTGCCCCCTAAATCCTCTGCCTACCCCTACCTGTTTGAGAACTTGAAAACCGTTGAGATCCCCACCCCTAAATTATATATATTCATATGTATGGGACAAAATAACAAATCATTTACATTTACTATGGGCAAGTCAGTCAGACCTCATCTTTGATCCCTGTTGTAGTGAACATTTGTCTGATTCGTGTCTCATAACTTTTGTACTATAGAACACAAACTCAGTTTTCTTTCCAGGGAAACCAGTCCATTCATACTATTACATGTTCATACTAAGTCAAATTGAACTTCTAGCAGTCAAATAAAACCAAGGTTAACTACCAAGTATAACAACTGCAATCATTGGGAACGTGTACCACTGCAGACACACCATAAAAAATATACATTGATATATGCATTGCTTTTGAAACCTTGATAACATATAAATTATTTGCCTTAATAAATATATCATTAGATAAACATGAATGTACTATATATGAATGTTTAATGTTGAGGCAACATTGCCACAGTTTTCATAATTACGGTTGCCTTGGTTTTTGGTTAACTGCCCTCAGCGCTTACAGCGCTTTGATTATAAAAAGTCAATGGTATGTGGTATGCAGTTGTATTAGCATTGACACATCTGATTTACATGGAGATTGTTTAACCATATAACTCAGTCATGGTTCATTGACTTTGAATATTTGCATAACTTGTGTAAGATGTTAAGGTATTGCTTTTTTGATTTCAACATTTTCATAATCAAAATTACAAAAAGGCGAGACATATCTCTGATAACAGTTTATTTTATTCAGAAATAACTCAAAATAATCTATGTTCATCAATATAGAAAAAAAACTTAATTTTTTTGCTATATATTTATTAAATTTATAAAAATAGCACTATTTACATTTTCATAAAAATAGGCATTTTAAAACAGAGCATGAACTTGTTTTCAAGTTAAATAAGTTTGAATGATAAAAATCTGTCAAAAATTGAATCTTTTCCCTACAAGTCATAGTTTAACGTAGCGAAAATAACAATTTATGTTAGCAACGTCATTACCTCTCCTGTAAATGTATGGTACTCTTAAAACGAATTATTTTTTCAGTTTCATTATTGATTGAACAAAAACAAATCATACTTAAGATTTCTCATATATCTCGTAGCTAATGCCCCTTTAAAGATAGTTCTTATTTTTTTAGTCATAATGATTGGCTTGTATTCAGATTATGTTTTAACAAAAAAATAGTTATATACTGTGGATTCAATATTATTCGTTGGATACCAATTTTCGTTGATTTCGTGGGTAGAGGGGCACCACAAATTAAATTGTTCAACGAATTAAGAATTTTCTATAGGAATATATACAGAATTTGTCAAATCTCCACGAAAATGCAAGTTTTCCTCAATCCACAATAATTGGTACCCAGGAAAATAAATGAATCCCCAGTATAATTTCAATTGAGTGAAATACTGAAATAACTTTTAGCTTCATATATCAGAGATTTGAAACTTATTTTATGATTTGGTGGTATCTTTACACTGGTGGCTTTATTATTAATTAAAATCAATAGAGATGAGTCCTGTCAGTATAGAAAGTCCCTGGTTGATAGTTCTTAATTGATTCTTCTACATTTGTACACTGTGATGTTTATTGCTGTATTATTTATCAAATATATATAAATTGTTATAAAATCTTGTACCCTTAACAGGCCCTGTGAAACATGATACATTTTATAAATACACATTAGTATGTGTTTCTTGTCTTTTCATTGTAATCATTGATTTAATTGTATTCAAATAATTGTAATCATTGTACCAAATTTAACTTGTGATTATTCTGCCTGTTATGGGCGTCTTTAATTGACAATAAAATATATTTGATTTGATTTGATTTGTTGTATAAAACTGTCAGGTGAGTGAAAAAAAGAGTAGTACATAATTGAGTTACTGGAAGTCTGAAATTCACCTAGAAACTATCATATTGCAAGTTCAACAACTAAAAGTTACAAATGGTTGTAATATCAAAAGATAAAACACATCAAATTAATGGAAAACAACTGTCAAATTCCTAACTGATTACAGGCATTCCTTTTCCTTGCGTACAACGAGAGATACATTATAAAACCTGGTTTTATAGTTGGTCTAACCTCTTACTTTAATGACAGTACCTTAGAATTACATTATATTGACAAGAATGTGTAAATCAGACATAATTGGTAAAAATGTTCAAAATAAACAAGGAAGAACAAAATGGCATATAGACAATGCACATTAGCAAAAATGATCAAGGCACTGCACATTTGCGGGATGATAAAGTACAGGATTAAAAATTTTGCATTTTGTCTTCAGACTACAAAAGACTTGTACTCATCAGTGACGCTGATACAAAAATTCATGGCAGAAACTGTTTGGAAAATTATTTCTATAAGGCGTGTAAGAAGGGACTTTACACTCGGTTGACTCCCAACTATAAATTGTTGCTTCATGCTGATAAGCCATCCTACATGGCCACAAGTTCAGAACTTAGTAAATATATTAAGTTGATGTACAAAGTAACATGACAATGAACTTTTCCTTCAATATACCTCTACAGGACTTTCATGTAAACAGATTTTGATGCTTGTCTGAGTGCATTCAAATATCTTAATCTGCAAGTACAATTATAAAGCCAAATACTGTCCATCAAGACAATATTTCATAATATTGACTAGGTATCATGAAATATTTTTACTAGTCATTTGTCCAGAGAAGGACAAAATTTCATTGTGGAATTTTCTATGTATAAAGACAATATTTAGCTTATGAATAAGATCAACTTTGTCCTGTTACAAGGAGGCTATATTTTGTGTGTATAAAGACAACATTTCATAGACGAATTGTCATTTAATTGTGTCTCATGAAAGTAGGTTATCAGCATATATCATATTGGATAATGATAGCAGTAAAGTGTTTTATTTGGTTGATGATAACAGTCACAAATTAATTAATGAATACACGTTGGAAACAAAACTATTTTTGTTCATCAATACACTTTCGAAAATGGCAGTCATGAAGTTCTACACGTGACCAGGAAATGTTTGAAAATCGGTTAAAAGTTACCAGAAGGCAGATGGGTCAATTCATTTTTCTTTAGGATCCGACAAGAAAACAAATGATGTTACAAAAAGGCACAAATTGATAGCCTTTTGCAAGATGATCCAATTTTTCATAATTTTCAATGTCACTGCGTAAGTCAAACAAGTAAGATTGTTATATTCAATGTGATGAATTCACTCCCATAAGAGGTGTCAATAACTTAAGTCATCACTTGCAGAGGCACTGAAGCCAGTGTTTGAAGAAATAGATTTTGAAATACTTGCATGGTTTTATGAGAATAAACTATCTATCTATTGAGAAATTCTTTTTTGGACCATAGTGAACATATTGTCCTCCAAGAGAATAGTCATTCGGGCAAAAAATAGTGTTTTCAGTGATCACAACTCGGTGCAATATTGTCCACAAGGAGATGACAAAAATTAATGGACAAGGACAATTACTAGTATTATTTTAGAATGAAACAGTGAGCGATGGACAATATTTTATTTTACTCATACATCAAACAGCTGGGTACCAGGGCCGCGTTCAATATCGTAGCTGCTACGTAGTGCTATGTAGATTTTGACTTGAACGTGTAGATATAGACTAGCTGCTACATAAATATTGATAGCAGCTACGTAGCTGCTACGATATTGAACTCAACCCCGGTAAAACCACAAGAATGTCATTGGAATGGGCATTATTGTACAGTCGACTTGATGTTCGAACAATGTCGCAAATGTTTATGGTTCAAGTACCTCTACAAGTCAAGTTCTATGATTTTCTTGACTAAAGCTGTGAATGATCATTTTAAAAAACGTACTTAAACGCTTCAATGAAATATATCGCGCGGTCGCATTATGCACACGAACGCTCTGTACACTGTAAAAACAGTGTTTAGATCCTAAACACTTATCTAAACACTTTTTCTGTGTACGTTTTGAAACGCGTTTAGCATCTAAATATGTTTAGACCTTCCACAGTTAGCCTACTAGTACTTTGATTTCACAGGAACTACTTGTGTGGTACAGCACTACCGGTTGAATAGTCCACACTGTATTGTAGAAAACACAATACATGTGTACATTTCTGCTTTCATGTTCTTGCAATGATTTAATAAAACGAAATAGTCCAGTTCTTAGATTTTCGAGTGTAGAAGATGTAGATGATCCAACGAACAAACGCGCGTCATATTTTGAAAAGTTCTGTCGCAAGTACAATATGCGCATGTAGAATAATTCAGCATTATCATTGAAAATGACTTTATGCTAGTCGGAGGACCGTTTGGTAGGTGAGAAAAGTTACATTTTGTAGAGGTGAAAGCATACAACAGTCAACTTAGACTACTTGGACTTTGATTTATAAGGTCGCCAATGTAAGACTTTTAACCAATTTTGATGGCTCAATTTTCTATTCTGTAATATACATGTATTTTGTGCATTAATGCGATTTTCGAGCACAGAAGTGGTAAATGATATTGAAACAACTTTTTTTTTAAAACACTTGTCTGGCGCAAACTAAATATGTGCACAAGCGCCATGAAACTTTTATACACTGCAGGTACATATATGAATCAATGTGTGTACAAAATAACAAAAATCTACCTTTAATATTATTGAATCACTCAGAACAATATATTTGGGCTTTTCACTAGCATTGAAAAGAATCTTCGATAGCGGATTAAAAAAAACATTTCAAAACTAGACAGCATGTACATATGCATATTGTTATTTAAAACGTATGTATAATGCTTTAAAATTGTCTGGAGCAAGCTATTAGCACAAAAACGATTTAGAATTTCATATACTGCATGTACATAACTAACACAAAGTGCATACCAAGTAAATGTATTCCAACGGAATATCATTGAAATGATTATTTCACCAGTATTTTAAAAATACCAACTAGTCGAAACATTTACAAAATTTTATCATCGGTACAAGGACATCATTCGTAAATATTAAACTGATTTTTACTACATTCGTATTATTGTGCGTTTGTTTTTTTTACATTGGCTAGAGGTGTGTAGGGGGAGGTTGAGATCTCAAAAAACAACATGTTTAACCCCGCGTATAATTCGAAGTTGAAATCTGACGTCCATTCTCACTAGTATACACATATTTGTTATGGGACCAACTAAAGGACGCCTCCAGGTGCTACATTTGAGACCCATTGGTGGCCTTCGGATGTGTTATGCTCTATGGTCGGGTTGTCTCGTTGACCCAGTACCCATTTCCATTTTTAATTTTATCAATAAAAACCTCGAGACGAAATAACATATCTATAACTTGTAAAACTTTTGATGAAAACCACTTTCCCCGCTACTGTAAAACTAATTATATATAACGTATACAACTTTTGATGACAAATGCAATATATTATCCTGAATTTTCTTGTAACTATAAGTTAATGAAGTTTTTGGCTTCTGTGATGAGGATTTTGTAATTTACATGTTTCAAGCTTGGTGTGAACTGGAAGGCTGTCGAGAATATCTAGTCTTTTTGAAAGTATTTTATTTAAGTCATCTCTCAATAATATATAATACATCATTACATTAAATGTAAAAATATAAAAATATAAAAAGAGAGCCATCCTGTACAGAATTACAAGAGACTATAACATTACAAATTATATAAAGAATGCAACTTTTGATGACTCGGGCAAATGCAATATATTATCCTCACAGGTTATACTAGAAGTGAGCTAACATTGGACAATAGATGGACAATAGATACATGACAATGATATGTGATTTAAACTGTGTACCCGAGGGAACCATATCAAGGGAAATTCAAATGTTTGTTAATTTAATCATCTTTTGCACAAGGACGAAACAAGTTGCTTTCTTTAAAAACAGAAAAGCAATACGTGAACCTTAGACGCTGACTTTTCACCAAAAAAGATGTTACTTAGTTTTTGTTTGCTGTTAAACTGGGTTTTTTAATTAAAAATATGCAATAGTGTGTACATTCTTGCGCAAGTCTGATAAAAGCTATGTTGGATAGTTGTAAGTAAAAGAATGTAAGCATAAGCTTTTTATGGCCCTGCAACGAAGTTGTCGGTGCCATATAGTTTTACCCTTGTCCGAAATTCCGTCTTTCCAATTCCGCAACACACCATTATACGAAGTTTTTTTCTAAACGCCTTCCGAAATTGGGCTGATTTTTGGTATGCGAGTTACATTTGTAACTATGATGAGTTGCAGATCAATAATATTGAGAAAGGAAATGGTGAATATGTCAAAGCGACAACAATCCGACCATAAAGCAAACAACAGCCGAAGGCACCCAATGGGTCTTCAATGTAGCGAGAATCCCCGCACCCATAGGTGTCCTTCAGCTGGCCCCTAAAAATATGCATAATAGTATAGTGATAATGGACGTCATACTAAACTCCGAATTATACACAAGAAACTAAAATTTAAAATCATACAAGACAAACAAAGGCCAGAGGCTCCTGACTTGGGACAGGCGCAAAATTGCGGCGGAGTTAAACATGTTTATGAGATCTCAACCCTCCCCCTATACCTCTAGCCAATGTAGAAGCCAAGTTTAGGTTTCGTTCTCCTCCACTATCTTTTGCCGAAATTACGGGCTTTGAACTTTGAGAAATTGTTGAAAATCGCAGTTATACGGACTTTTTTCTAACGCTTTCAGATATTGGGCTGATTTTTGGTATTTGAGTTGACCATGATGAGTTATAGGTCAGGCTTAAGTTTCGTTCCCCTCCGCTTATTTTCGCTGAACTTACGGGCTCTGGACTTTCACAGTTATACAGATTTTTTTCTCAATTCCCCTCCAGATTTTGAGCTGATTTTTGATATGTGAGACTACCCTCATGTTTGTGTCCACATGTGTTTATATTGAAATTGCAGATTTTTCAACTTTTTGGGACGGGGCCATTTGTGTCGCTCTGACACATCTAGATATAGGAAGATGTGGTGTGAGTGCCAATGAGACAACACTCCATCCAAATAACAATTTAAAAAGTAAACCATTATAGTTTAAAGTACGGCCTTCAACACGGAGCCTTGGCTCACACCGAACAACAAGCTATAAAGGGCCCCAAAATTACTAGTGTAAAACCATTCAAACGGGAAAACCAACGGTCTAATCTATATAAACAAAACGAGTTTATAATAGTAACAAACCAGCTTAATTTTGGACCTTTTACTTATGCAGAGACTTATTTTGATCTCATAAAACATCTCACATTTTAAGGATTTTCTTATTTTACTGGCAATCCAAATATATTTTACAGGGAAAGGAAAACTTGGTTTTTGAAGAATATCTTATTTTCGAAGTTCTATGAATGTTTGAACCTACTTTCAAGAGAAGTTAAAAAGGCCACATATCAAAGTACAAAATTATGTAATCTACTCCTTGGGTAAAAATTCTTGCAATTTCGAAAATGTCTCAAAGTTTATAGAAGGACAGCGACTAAAACAAAAAACAAAAGAGAAGAGAAGCAGCAAGAGATCAGAATATCGTAAGCAATAATTTCTACTAAAATCTTAAGTTTATTTTCACCAAATACTCTTTTTCTACCAAATGCAATTCAACTATTAATAAAATGCTTTGCACGTAGTTTCCCCTTGGTATATGTACAAAATGGCCATCTCTATTACTCATTATCTGCGCTGTAAAACACTGCTACATTCTATGGTTGCCTGTCCAAAGTTAGGAGCCTGAAGTTCAGAGGTTGTCCTTGGATCGTTTCTCTAATATTAGCGTTTTGTTATAAACTAAAATGTTAATTTATAGTTTCACATTTTCATGACTCAGCTTTTTATAATTGTATATACATTATGTTTTTTTTTATTGAGGGCTTTTGGTTGCCTAGTTGCTTACATCCACTTCACTTTGGCAGATAGTTCGTCTCATATAGTCATACAACATCTCCTTTTTATAAGATAGGCAAAATACAAACTTTTAAAGACTGTTATAAATATTCAACAAAACTAGACATAGCAGTCTACGCTCATCTGGGCCAAATATAAACTTCTAGAGACAGTTACAAATATTCATTTTATCTGAGTGTAGTTGTCAATTGAAATTACCTGCCACAACAAATACAATGTAGTATCATGCAGTACAGTTCAGGGATTAAGATAATGATCACAGAGTCTGCTCTTCATTTTCTATCCCTTACTATTATGTTATCAAATGTATATAGTTTTATCTAAATGTAATTTTTCAAATGTAAATATATTATTTTGATTTTGTTTCTTTTTATTTTCTAGCTACAATCTAAATTATGAAATTTTATTTTTGACACCAAGTGAATAATCTTCAATAATTGAAGGATCACTAGAAACTGAAATAATAAGAAGAAATATTTTGTCGAAATTAAATGAAAAGCAAAGGAGCCCAATTAATTATAGTCTAGGTGTTTGGTACCACCATCTAATTTATTTATATACTGTTTTTATCTGATGCATGATAGTAAGTCATAACACTGTTCGATACTATTAAATTATTTTTTCTAGAATAAAGTAGCTGTTTGACCAACATTTTTGTAATTTCAGGATAATACAGGTCAAATATTTACCAATTGAGTTTAAAACTTTGCAATTTGTTCTAATTTTTCATTTAAAGTTTTCATATCAAGTAAGAATGAGACATTGCTTGCTATCAACTGAAATTATTTAATTTTAATATATAAATAATAAACATGTTGTAATATTTTCTAAAATAGAAATTCATATTCACAGGAGAAACGAAAAAATAAACATATATAAAATTGAACCTCATGATTCCATTAATTCAAGAAATATTATGTGGAATAAAATCAGCAGCATATGGTATGATTTACCTATTGTTTAAGGTTGTACCATTGCTATACCAACATGTTTTCACAGTAGAGTTGTCTCAATAGATAAGCATTCAACATCGTTTTATTTCTTATCAAATATTTGAATAACTGAAGAAATACTAAGAGAAATAAAATGTGCCGTAGGATATAAACAGTAAATGAGGTCTGGCAAGACGATACTAACTGCCCCCATTTTTATTATTAGCAAGAAGGTTTTCTTCCAATAACAGAAGTAACTAAAGTTCCTCAGAAGTAACAACACTGACTCTAGGCCATATCTTGAATAAAGCTTCCAAGGTATAAGATCACAGGCACTTGTTGAAAAAAAGTTTCCCATATACCTTTATATAACACAAGGTACTTAACTCCTGATTTAAAACAAGAGTGTCCTTAGTACATGGATGCCCCACTCCCATTATCTATGTTTAGTGGACCGTGAAATTGGGATAAAAAATATAATTTGGCATTCAAATTAGAAAGTTCTGACATAACCTTCAACTAAATCAAAAACTACCTTGACCAAAACAAAAACTTTCACCTAAAACTTGCACTATTACTTTCTATGTTCAGTGGACCGTGAAATTGGGGTCAAAAGTCTAATTTGGCAATTAAATTAAAAAGATCATATCATAGGGAACATGTGTACTAAGTTTGAAGTTGATTGGACTTCAACTTCATCAAAAACTACCTTCACCAAAAAACTTTAACCTGAATGAACGGAAGGACAGAGGGACCAGAAAACTTAATGCCCCTCTATCGCAGGTGGGGGCATGAAAATGTTAGGCAGTAACAAAATTCTGTTATCGCAAGTTAAGTACCTTTTGTTATATAAAGGTATATAGGATTTTTTTATGAGACTAGTGCCTGTGTATTGGATGGATAAAATAAGTCAAAACTGGTACCAGTAATGAAACGGATGCTGTCGTAAATTAGAGAGAACCATTTATATAAAAACAAATCTTCCACAAGATACCCTAGTAAAATATTGTAGCATATGGACTAAAGAAGAAAAGTGTAATGACCCCCATCATCTTGCCAGATCCCCTCTGTATGAGAACTGCGACAACTGTTTATTTAAAATATTACAAACACACAATTAAAGATATCTAAATGCATTAACAAGATATCCTTCTTTAAAAAGGCATACATATATATATGTAATTCTATAAATTATAGTTCTCTCATTTCTAAATAAGTTAATGTCCACCATTACTAGCAGATGTCTGTTTCTAATAAGTATCCATTATTCAAATACAGTAGCACAATACTGAATAAAATGTTCCATCCTCAAAAGCATGAAAGAAAACTTGTTATCATAATAACAATTTAAATTTAAACAGGACACAACCACTGCAATATCTCTGTAATAATTGATACTCCATTCAGTCAGAAAACCATTATCTCTGGCTTGGTCTGTTTACAGTCTTCTGGATCACCAACTTAGCATATATCTGAAAAACATTAAAAAAAAAAAACACCAGAAAAAATAATCCAAATAGGAGAAAGTTGGAATAGGTGAAAGATTAAACAAGCTTCATGTTGAAATATATTAAAATTGACATTTTAATAGAACGCTATTAAAGGGCTATTCCATTTAAAATGTATATGGTAGGGAGGGAGGAACATTCAAAATATGTCTACAAGGAACCAAATTTAGAAAATATTGCATAGTGGTTCCTCAAACATACCAAAAAAAAAAAAAGCTGCTTAAATACATCTAATGTAGCTCCATAGATTTCAAAATTTATCCGTATTTACATAATTTAAGAACAATCCTCAGCAAACCCAACCTGAATAACCGATTACATTTTATAGTCTGTACATTGTAATGCATAAAGCTGATTTATATACTTTAATCATTTTGTGAAATCTTTTTTTAACTGTGCTTTCTACATTTTCAATAACAAACATTATGCAATGTAAACAAATTTTGCAAGTTTATCTATTATTTATGGCTATCTGTACTATTCAAGTCATTATTTAGCCTTTTATAACTGACTGCACAGTATTGGTTTTGCTTATTGTTGAAGGTTTGACAGTGACCAACAGTTGTTAATTTCTGTGTAATTTGGTCTCTTGTGAAGAGTTGTCTTATTGGCAATTATATCACATTTTCTTTTTTTATAATCCACTTGTATTTTTGTCCATCTGATGAGTGAAGCCTTTTGCAACTTATTTTTATGGTTCGTTCATATGTTGTACTGTAACATACCACTGTCTCAGGTAAAGGGGAGGGTTGGGGTCCCACTAACATGTTAAACCCTGCCACCTAATGTAAGTATTGGCCTGTCCCAAGCCAGGAGCCTGTAATTCAGTGGTTGTCATTTGTTTATGTGATAAATATTTGTTTTACATTCATTTTTTATAAGGCTGTTAGTTTTCTCGACTGAATTGTTTTATATGGTCATTTCAGGGCCTTTTATAGCTGACTATGCAGTATTGGCTTTGCTCATTGTTGAAGATCTAACGGTTACCTATAGTTGTTAGTTCTGTCTCATTTTTGGTCTCTTGTAGAGAGTTGTCTCATTGGCAATCATACCACATCTTTTTTTTACTTATACATATTTTTATTCCTTTTTGCTGTATTTCTTCTGCCAATAGAAACTCAAGGCAGTTGTGGGTAGGGATACAACAGGTTCCCATGTTCTTTGATCAGGTGAATAGCCTTTCCAATGCACAAGGAACTCTTGGCCCAATTTCCCATCTCTATCCTCAACAAGATAGTCAATGTCATATTTTGTTGAATCTGAAAGAAATATAAGAATATGGGGTTTCATTGTATTTATAAATATTCAAAAGGTAGGGGAAAAAATACATAAAAATAAATGCAGCTTACAAAAAATATTGTCCCTTACCATCCCACCATAAGATAAATCATAAGTGGTTATGAATTTTTGTTAATTCTACCAATTAAAAATCTATAAAATAAAAAAAACACAAAAAATGCTGGATTGTACTGTCAACCACAGGGAATAAAAAAAACCCAACTGTCTGGAACACAGGAATACCAAATGTTGACTTATTAGCAATTTGAAACAATTTGTACACAATATTCAAGTTGTGTTTGATTAATGAGCAAAGACTTGGAGAAAAAGGAAAAACTATCCATGAACCAGGTATATGATGTTGTCTTATGTTGTCAAATCTTTGTTTTCCACAAAGTAATTTTTGAACATATTTTTGTTTACATATACTGTTGTAAAACTAATCCTATGAAATATCTTGAAATTTGAAAAAAGTCTATTATTCTACATGTACCCTTATGTATTCAGACAAAATCATATTTAAACTGAAACAAGAAAATATAACAGTCCAAAATGGAGCTTAGGAAATAAGTTGACTACCTTTCTTTCCTATACTGGACTTTTTTTTCTTTGGAGGAACGACTACCTTCCCTTTATTGTCATCTGTAAATAAAGTTCATAACACACAATTATATCACAACATTCATTTAAATCAAAGAGCTGATAGCTCTGAAGTGGAAGAAGGTGAATAAAAGGTAACTTGAATTACCATAAAAGCAGCCCCACTTACCCAGGCTGCTTTGTTCCATTATCGTTAAAATGTATTTTTTTTTCTTCAAACAAGAAAAGGTCATAAGTACATGGATTTCCCATCCGTACAATCATTTTCTATGTTCAGTTGACTATGAAAATTAGGTAAAATCTTTAATTTGGCAGTAATTAAGAAGATCATATCATCAAGAGGAACACATGTGTACTAAGTTTCAAGTTGATTGGATTTCAACTTCATCAAAAACTACCTCGACCATAAACTTTATAACCAGAAGCAGGACGGACGGACAGACTAGAAAACATATTGCCCATAAATGGAGCATAAAAATAGTAAGACTTGTTACATACCTGCCAACTTTTGAAAGTCCCCATATGGGTTTTTACTGCACAACAACAAAATTAAAGGTTACAATTTTTAGCGATGTATTTTGCAAGATCTGGATTGTCTAGAAAAAGTGTCATATTTGTATGAACTTACATGACTTACATGCCTTTTCCTTAAGTCTGTTTGCATAATTCTAGTTATATATTAAATCGGTAGAAAATTTATACATGAAGCTAGCAGAAGCTAGACTATTAGCCTAGTTGCACATATAGTATGTTGACTTCTAACTAGTTATAAACAAATTTAATATATAAACTTCAATTTAATCCTTGAAAGGAGGTCTAAATTAATAAAATAATTTATAAATTTTAATTTTTTTATTTGTCCAAAATCATTTAAATTCATTTAATCAACATCCTCTTATGATTATTTGATTAAAATATTAATGATTTATAGTCTTTTTACCATTTACATTTTTAAAAGCAAAATAACTGAAAACAGGATAAAACAAAGGGAAGTAACAAAAAAGTATTTCAATATTCCCAATACACATCGTTTTGATAACACAACGGCAGTTAGCCGGAGGTAAACATCGTTGACTACCAGTATGTTTGACACCCAAGCTGTCAAGTGAAGCCATATAATTATACATCTTCTTTGATGTTCAGGTAAAATTTAACACAGGTGTCAATTACACCCGTACAGTAGTAAGAAATGATCAAATATGGCGTCTGAAAAATTTCATACACGGGAGTTTTTTCTCCTAAACGGGAGGTTCACATGTATGTTACGAAGGGTATCTAATTCACATGACAAATGAAACTCATGAATAAAGATAACACTTTATATATCCTTTTTATTTATATAAAAATAAAATCTTCTTGTCTGCAGGATTGCAAATTCGTAACTTCAAGGGCGAACTTGTAAACAGGGCGAGTTGTACCGATACCAAATTCACGCATGCGTAATACAAATATCTACAGTTAAAACATCTTGTTACAAGTAAACAAATTACGTTCATGTGGATGAGATGAAATCTAATAATTTACATAAATAAAAGGGTCATATTTACGATAGTGATTGTTTTACAATCATAATTTACAAATTAAATGATTCAGATGCCCAATCATGTGTAAAAATCGGTGTCAGGAATCTTAAGTTGTTTTGAAATTGTAATACACGAAATGAATGCGGCATACGGAGACTCAAAGCCAATGGTCGGCCCCTTAAGTCTTCAGAAGACTTGACGTCTTCTTCCACTAAAAATTGAAACAAAAGCCTTACTTGACATTTTGACTAATCTATTGTTATCCTTCTGATTGTCTAGTCTTTTGCTTTTTAAAAATAAATCTTAGTGTCATCTTATTTCTACCAAAGGTTATCAACAATCAAAGTTAGGGAAGTATGAAAACACGAGTCATAAATAATGAAATGAATACTCAAATAAAGATAATATATTATCTTCGGCTTAGTATATTTCTAGGATTTTGATTGGGTAACTCACATCGTTACAAAACCCATAACCCCAGACTTTGCTACCAATTACATCGGTGAAAGTCATGTGCATTTTCTATGGCTAAAATTGAGAATGGAAATGGGGAATGTGTCAAAGAGACAACAACCCAACCAAATAAAAAAAATCAGCAGAAGGTCACCAACAGGTCTTCAATGTAGCGAGAAATTCCTGCACCCGGAGGCGTCCTTCAGCTGGTCCCTACTTCATTTTGAAATATTAAATTCTGTAGATGATCCATGATGTCTGTATAATTAGATACTTAATCAACTACTGATTTTATCTTATTATGTTGATTATTTGCACTCATCTAAGTAAATGCATCACTATTTTGTCACATTGTCAATGAATGGGACTACTGACCTAGCTAGGCAAATGACCCACGTTGACGTCACACCGTCACACAACTTTGAACGCCAAATTCCACCCATTTCACTTTCAGTCTTTAGAAGGTTTCTACCCTACACCCCGTTAAAAAAATGTGGAAATTCCAAATTTCAATAAAAGATATTGAAATTGAAAAAAAACCATTACTTTTCCTTTAAATTTTGTGGTCGAATTGCTCTAAAAATTGTCAAATTTAGACTAAGATTGGGGATAAATTCATTATCTAAGTTCATATCCTTCAGTACCCTGTACACCATTTGGCTGCACCTCAGGATGTACTTGGATACTTCAGGGTGTTAAAATATCCATATCTACAGATATGAACGTATATAACTTATAATAGCTTACTTGTAGCAGTTATCTTTCGCTTCGTGATATCATTCTCAACTTTACCTAAAATATAAAAGCAACAACTATTACTAATCAGTGACTTTTTTCTAAAATCTACCTGTTGAAAATAAATTGGTTATTTTTTAAACAAATTATCAATTCAGACACAAAATTGATGCCAGACTCTTTAAAATATATTAATTTCATATCTTAGCAGACTAGTTTTAGCCCAGATCATATAATTAAAATGAGAATCATGTAAACAACAAGACAGGTATAGAAAAATAATGTCATATATTACAAGTTGTAATTCTGAAACAAAAATTCATTTTGGTAATTTATACAACATTGTTTACCAATCACTCTTTATCTTACCTATGCTGATTATTGCAGATTCGTCATCTTTTTTCAACCCCAACAAGTTATTAAGACCATCAACTAGCTCTGAAAGTGTTAAATAAGTGAAGTCAAACACAATTTTGGAAAGATTATACAAGTATTGCTATATTGCAAGTTGACGACCCATTGATTAAAAAGAGTCAACATCTCATTATCATCATCATTTCAACTAACATAGTCATTCTTTATTAAAAATAGCTACATGAAACAAAAGTATGGTTTAATATATAAATTAAAATAATAACATACGGTTGAAATCTTACTAAAATAGTCCAATGGCATCAAAAATATCACAAATTAAAGTTTAAGAAAAAAAACCACAATACATTAGGAGAATAAGCTTCAAGTTAATGAAATCAGCTGGGCCATTTTCAAGTTGTCTTCAATAAGATATTTATAGAATCGCCAATCAAGGAATTAAAACAAAGAAAATTATTTGATGAGTGACCGAACAACACATTAATTTACAAATGTGTCTAGCGCTTGAGTAAATTATCAATGTTGTTTCAGCCAAGAGTTTTTTTTTATATTTTGATTCTTTAATGAGTTATTCTTTTAATTACATTGGCAAATGTTTTTTTTTAAAAGAAATTAATATAAAAACATGTGAGGAACTATATCTTTTTTCTATGCATTCACAAATATTTTTTTATCCAGTTATCGACGTCTTTACAACGCCTATTGTTGTATGACATAAACCATGTTTATTTCACATGTGAAATTATCGGTTTTTATTTAACTGGGAAATAAATGTAATTCATTGCAACCAATGTGATAAAATTCTATAATACAAAAGTGTAGTGTTATTTATTTTTATAAATTTTATCATTGTTAATACTTTATTTTAGAAGAAGATGAGGTCATGTGGTGTTTTGGATCAGAGTAATGACCTGCCATGGGCCATCTTCCAAAGGAAATTCCATTTTCAGAGAAATCATCAATCTGCTTACTTAAACATTAAATGTCAATGAAAATCTTTTTAAGATAATTTTCTTTTAAGGTGGTACCCAAAACTTTGACTAAAATTAATTTGGCTTGTTTAATTTTCTTAAAATTTTAACAAAGTATTTACTTTGACCCATTAACAAAAATATAATTTTTTTAGAAAATTTGAACCAACCATTTTATCAGAAAAATTATACTGGTTATATAGCAGTTTGACAAACACTAATTTGATCATTGAGAAGCTTAATATTACCTTAACAACACAACATAATTAAAATGTTTAGCTGATTTTACAGAGTTATCTCCCTGTAGTGTTAGGTACCACCTTAAAAACATATTTGAAGGAGAAGGGCCCATTTTGGCCTCAAGTTTTTAAGGTTCATCTATTTATGAAATATTTTGTTCACTTTTTAAACATTCAAGTGACTACTTCAGTTGATTCCAACTAGTTTGACGGAAAATTTGGGAGACAAGAACCCAAATATGTCCTACAAAATAGCTTTACCTAATGGTATTGCAGGACCCACTTGTTCTTCTGTAGCAGAGTTCTCACCTAAATAATAAACAACAACAAAGATAAATCTCAAATTAGAAAAAAGCATTAAAAGACTTAGATATTTACCAAGAAAATGTTAAAGTAAAATTGATAATATTAAATGATTAATTTTATATTTTTAACTTTTAAAAAACAGTAATGCATTTATATACTTTGTGATTCTCCACACTAAATATATTGAAAATAATTCCAATATGTTTTTAGCCAATAGGAAGCATATTAGAATTATGATATATCTTGAATCTAAATAAATGACACACTGTAATTAAATATAGATTTATTATCATTTTTTTATCATTTTTTTTTTTTGGGGGGGCTATTTTCTCCCCTTTTCTGGTTCCTAACGGTCAAGTATCATTCAAAAGTAATTATTTCTTTCCAATATTGTTAACAGTTGGCTTTTTTCAAAACTACCTCTACCCTTTTTTTTATTGGGAAAATATGCGTCTTTCTCATCAAATTGGGAAATTTAAAGTAAACCACAAATTTGACGGAAACTTCAATTCACAGACCCCCTTTCAAGAATCAACCCCTGCTTTGAAATAAGATTATAAGACCCCTTCTTGTCAGTGATTATACATAAGACCGCACTGTTTGGGAATAAAGTTGTCTTTTTGGGAATAATTTTAAGCCTTTTTTTTTCAAATTGGGATTCTTTTCCAGGGGAAAAAGCCTTTATTCTCCACTAATTTAAGGCAAACAATATCACTGTGTTAGGACAATTTTCAATAAAATAACAATAACTGAAAAAAGTATAGGACATGCCAAACATTATCCCTCTAAAGTTCTTAGTTCAGTGGATTCATTGGATAAGCATGCTTTAAGAAATAGTTAATGACAAAGACAGAAATATAACGGGAATAGTAGATTGAAAATGCTAAATTGGCCGTTTACAAGAAGCATAAATGTATCTGAAATGATATATTTTTTTCAATATGTAAATTGAAATAAATGTAATAAAATAACTTGTTGGCATACCTTCACTTAAGTCATGAACAGGTTCAAGTGCTGATGGATCTGAAATGATGGAGTCCACAATATCCTCTGCACTGTCTGGCTCACTCTGGCTTGCTTGTGTCTTCCTAAAATTGAGCATTATATTAATTAATGTAAATGGATAGAAAATTTTAATAGTTACTTTCATAAAAACTTTATAGTTTGTTTTATTTTCTATTCATTTACCTCTTTCACAGCAATTTTTTATTGAAAGAAAGAAATATTATACACCGGTATATATAACAAATTTAGGTCTGTCAGATGGGTTTAGGACCACAAAAATTACAATTGCCTGTAAATTTTAGTTTTGTCAAATTGAACAGTTTTTACTAACAAATGACCTGGGAAATCTTACCACCAGTTATTGCAAAGCCATGCAATTATACCTTTCCATATTATTTCCATCAATTTAGCAGATCAAGGTAAATTAATCAATGAGTGATAGATTTCTAGGATATGAAATTTAAAGGTCCTGGTGAATAAACTACATAGAAAACAATAACTATTGTATATGTTCAATGGGACAATAGAACTGCCAAAAGATGAAATGGAAAGGTAAAATTGGGTTCACAATAATTGGTACTTAAGTTGATGGTTAAAAGGTCTTTAGTACTATACAATGGCATTTGTAATAACTAAAGATTATTTCCTTGATCTCAGTAAAATTGACAAAGTCTATAACCAATGATTGTTTACATTTTCTGATGTCTCAAAAAATTCTGTGCAGTGTTTCAATAAGAGATGATTAAACATGTAACTCTTAATAGTGTCACAATAGTATACATTAACTTCATTCACATAATTTAAATTTTATAATTTTTAGTCGGCTTTAACAGAAGGTTCATATTCACAAGTTTTTTGTAAAAAAATAATCTGTAATATTTGAGTGTTTTTATGGTTAATAACAAAGGAAATAGTATATTGGGCAGTTGATCTGTGAAATTACTTAGCATGACTATCATTTCATCAATTGATAAAAGATTTCATTACACATTTATATATAAGTCATCAGACAGTATTGAAAAAAGGGCCTGTTAACCAGTTAGAAATTTTGCTATTTGATATTGGTCCTTAACTGTCAACAACACTAGTAAATATCCAAACTTTAATGTTTTTGGACAAGAATTCTGAAATTAAAGATAAAAAGCATCTTTTTTTGCTTTAAAATAGATGAATTTTATTTAACTTCAATAGTTTTTGTACAAGTTTACTATGAAACATAGTTGCCTGTATAATTCCTTACAATACTTACATGCACTTTATTTGAACTTGGATAGTTGTCTCATTGACAATCATACCTTATCTCTTTATTTTTATATTAATAAAGCTTTTACTTAGTATAAATTATAATAATAAAACTCACTCGAATCTAATATCTCCCTTCCTGTCCAATATCTTCTTTAAATCACTTATTCCATAGTTGCTGGGCTCTTTCACAGGTACTGGAAGTCCCACTAGCTTCCATGGAATCTTACCTTTCAGCAGTGAGGAATACGGTATTGGCTTTGATTCCCCAGTGGCCTTTTCTAAAAATGGAAAAACTAGTGATGAAATCTCATTTAGGGCTGTTCTAGAAAAAAAAGTGTCTGATGGCATTTCACATTCCTTCCAACCACCTACAGAAATAGTTTTAATTTTTAAAAGGGAAACATGTCTATTTTTTAAGAATTGTGTGCCAGTCACCAATAGAAAACCATATGAAATACAGACAATGGAAGAACCAAACATAAAATCTCTGGACTAAACACCATTATCAAGATCATATGAATATAAAGACTAGATTCCTGAATTATTAGGCAGTTTAATTTTAGGCATATTTCTGAAATAAACTTCAACTAATGTACACTACATATTTTTTGGTCCTCTTTCCTATTCACTATAATTTGTTTTTACCTTTTTATCAGTAATGTTATGTTACGATTGAATATTTTTCGATATCTTTAAAAATTCTTTGTTTAGCTATTCTTTTTGTTACACTGACAGTCATCTGACAGTAGAATTTTTAGTGAAATTAAAGTAGACAATAAAAGGAACTATATCTTTTGCATTCACAGTTGTTTTGATACGACATCATCAACATCTGGTTATTCTATATATACATTATTCTCAGTCATTTTAAATTAAAAGGTAGCATACCCCAGCAAGAATTTAAAATCTGTCTCACTTCAGTCCGCAGGTCACCCTTTCCTTTCTTGCTTGGCTGTTTCATGTACACTGTGTTTCCTGCAAATAAATAAGATATTCATTGAATTGCTAATTTCAACATGTACAAAATTCATGAAGTCCTTTACAGAGACATTTCTATAAAAAGAATACCATATTGTTGAATGTTTATTTTTCTGAACTTTTAAAATACCTGAGTATTGTCTAACCTATCTTGACATTTTAGTGAGTCTAAAACTGAAACTGTCCAGGCTATAAATATGTGCAGAAAATTTAAAAAAGAATGTCACATTTATCAGCTATTGTAGGTGGGGTATAAAAATAGATTTTAAAGCTATTTTGTGCTTTGTATATGTAGTGGGTCTCATTGGGGTCTAAGCGTGGCACGGGATTGCAGATTTTTGGTAAGCGTGACATAGGAGATTCAAATTATTGTGTCGTGAAAACGGAAAATAATGTCTAGCAGGACCCAGGAAATGACAAAAAATGAGAATTGCTTATGTACATAGTGTAAGCGGGAAACGGGAATCTGACAAAACAGAAAGCAGGATCCTGGATCAGAACCCCCTATATAGTAACTTGTATTGTTGAAAATGGTTAAGGAGTTTAGCAATAAAGGTAAACTCATAAACATACCAAACACTGATTTCCGGAAACTCTCCATTACATGAGGTTGTACAATGTACTCTAGTCCTTTGTTGGTTCCAAACAAGTGGGGATCCTCATGCTCTCTTGTGGCAACCATCACAGACTCAAAACCCATAGATTCTAAGATATTAATCTGAAGAAAATTATAAGAAGAAAATACTGTTATACTTTGTCATTTCTAAACACAGTCATCTGTATATTTTGCATTTTTTCTCCTTAAGGATCATACAGGTATATCTATATCACTAACTATCCAAATTAAATGACATATATTGTAAGGCTTCGTGTAAGGTTATGTAGTGATAAATTTCATGTTAATATTTTGCATAAAATGCATAATGATAGTGGTTTCCTTGAGAAACTGATAGTCAAAACATAGTGTTCTCTAGAGACTATTGCTTACAAGCACAATGTACCAATAGGTCGCATTTTTATTGAGACAATAACCTTCAAGGGTTAACTGTAAAATAAATGTAATGTGTTACTGTCCAGTTTAATAAACAAAATTGACTTATTGATCTGCTTCCTGTAAGAAAAATTACCACTCTCAAAAACTAATTTTCCATATTTCAAGACAATGAAAGCACTTTTATATTACAGGGGGAAATTATTTAACAATGCTATCATACCGAACATCTAATTTGTTTGAAGTGATGGGCAATAGCATCCTCTTCTGGCATCCCTTTCAGCTCACTGTCCCTAATTCCCCTAGCATCTTCTTGGAACCTTTCTCTCTCTGTTGGTGAAAGTTCTCTCCACTTTTTGGCAACATCTTGAAAGTGCTCTGATTTTGAAGACCCTTCTATTCAAAGAGATTACAATGTATTTATTAGTTTAATTAGATTATTTAAGGGGGCACTAGCTACGAGGTATATAACAAAAAATCTAATATTTTTTTTTTGATAAACCATTAATGAAATGCAATTTATAGTGAAATACTAATTGGCTTTAGCAAACCAATAAGGTTCAATTTTGTCAAAATAAACTAAAAAACATTGATTATGAATTATTCACTTGCAAGTGAATAATTAAACCTAGCTGATTCTGTATTCATGTGAACTTCAGCTATAACGGGCCCCAAAATTACTAGTGTAAAACCATTCAAGCAGGAAAACCAACAGTCTAATCTATATCAAAATTGAGAAACGAGAAACATGTATAAATTACATAAACAAACAACAACTTCTGTACACCAGATTCCTAGGTGTCTAGACTAAAATACTAAACAAGCTAAGCATTTCCATGCCCGTGCCCTTTTAACTTATCATTTTAGACTTGTAATAGTTTGGATAAATGTTTTACTTTGTTATAAATCAAATTTGAGAATTTAATTATAATCCATGAACATTAATTTGACAGCCATGACAGCTAGTGTCCCTTTAAGGACTGTTTAAATTTTTTTATTCAGAAAATTTTTGTCATATATACGGCAAATGTCCTTGAATCCTCAAATAGGATATGAACTTTTATCCACGAGTCAAAATGCAAAAAAAAGTTTAAATCGTCATATAACATGTATAATCACCTACAGTGGTTTACTTTTATAAATTGTGACTTGGATGGAGAGTCGTCTCATCAGCATTCATACCACATCTTCTTATATCTACATTAAGTTTAGTTTCAGCATGTACCTTTTCTTTGGAGGGCTATTCCACTAGACTTGTACCTTCAATTTGTTTTTACAATGCTAATAAGGTAAACAAACACTTAACTGTCATTTACAATAACTTGAATAAATACCTCTCTTAAACTGCTGTGAAAACAAAGTATATGAAGATGGTCCCCTTACAGCCACCTTCTTCTTGCTGTAGGCTGGTGCTACTCCACCCCTCCTATCCTTTGCCCTTCTATTCCCAATCCACACCTTAATATAAAAAATAAATACAATATTCAAAACAGTTAACATGGTTAAGTATCATTTTATTTTTATTTTCATTGAAACCTTTAATATAAACCTTTTGCTTTAAAATTTACATTCTAAATGTGAAAAGTAGCTGCTGTTGTTAGGAAAAAAGTGCACGCAATGATATATAATTACTCCATATGGTGATACAATGTAACTTGCCTAATCCAACACTTGAGTATTCTAACAGTCTGCTTTAACAGACACATTTTGATTGTCCCAAAAGTATGCTTATCCTTATAGAAAAAAACCTGAGTATTCCGACACCCTACATAATCCTAAAAAAATCTGGTCCAAGTGTGTCAGATGAGACAAGTTACACTGTTAATACAGAATGCCTGGCCTAGACCCAACTAATCCACTTTACCTCAATTTTTTCTGTTGAGAGATTGGTCTTTACTCCTAATGCCTGTATCTTTTTCTTTTCCTTTGTAGACCTCAATCCATCATTCCAGGCTTCTTCCAAGATAGCTAAGGTTGCATCAGAGATTATTTCTCTACTTCTCTTCTGGCATAATAAAAAAATAAATTCAAAGTATAAATGAATTTACAGAATTAATATCCTTTTTTTTCTAGTTAAAAAACATTGAATTCTGGCCCTTAGCTGAGTTTAACTAAAAACCGATAAACTACCGTGGATATAAAAATAGAGGAGTGGCATGATTGCCAATGAGACAGAACAAAATGACAAAGGAATAAACAAATACTGTGGATTCATTATTATTCGTTGGATACCAATTTTCGGGGTGTTCGTGGGCACAGTCAAACCACAAAATTAAATATTCAAAGAATGATAATTTTTCTAAAGGTTTGTATGCAGACTTCAGCATAACCACGAAATTTAATATCCATGAATATGCAAGTTTTTCTTAATCCACGAAAATCGGTACCCATGAAAATAAATGAATCCACAGTATAGGTCAATGTGTGGCCTTCAACAGTGAGCAAAGCCAATACTGCATAGTTATGATAGTTGGATAAAAAAAGGCCTTAAAAAGAGGAAAAATAACCACCTAATTTATGTGAAAAATAAATAAAAACAAAAACAAATATGAACATATTAACAAAAGACAACAACTGAATTACAGGCTCCTGACTTGGGACACGCACATGCATACAGAATTTGATGGGGTTAACATGTTAGCGGGATCCCAACCTAACTTGTGAAAGTGGTGTAACAGTACAACATAGGTAGGTATATAAAAAGCAAACACATATAAAATAAAAGCAAAACCCTATCAAGGTTCATGTCAACCCTATGGCTAAATTTTAGCAATACAGGCATTTCCTAGTCCAAATAATTATGACATCTGGCAAGGCTATTTTTATTTTCTGGGACGCCTTCCTGTCGTAGATAAATAAAATTCAAATGAATTGTACGTTTCAGAAAATTAAAAACCTAACTGGATGTTGCAGTGCACTTTTTCTTTACGCTGCAGATACCAATAAAATAAACAAACAGTTTCAATTGATATGGTCCACTCCACAGTTTAAACTGGGGACAGCATATCTAATATATATATGTTCCTGCTTTAAATCACCAATTATTGTCAGGTATCTATTGTCTATTGACCATATCAATCAATACAGCTAATTTCAATAATACCGGTGGGGAAGTTCTTAAACCTCTTTTTTTACCCAACATAGGTTGTTTTGGCACCTTCTGGTGGAATGAAAAAAGGGCACTGCCAAATCCTGTTAAAATTTTGTTTTTCTAAAACATGAAACATATTTGAAATTTATTTATCTAGGGCATGCTATTACTTGAGACTTTTCCAGATGCTCATGTGTGTCTGTAATCTGAGTAAGTTTTGAGGTGAAAATGCAGTCAATTTAGCCAAATTTTTCCGACGAAAAAAGGGGGGGGCAGGATCCACCTATAACTTTTGACATATAATGTGTATTGTATTGTTTATATGCCTTCAAACCTTAGGGGTATAAATGTGCATTCCATTAATAAATACGTATTAAAGTAAAAAGACCAGACGCTTTGAATCTACTATTTAGTCTTGTAGTTGGAAAGCACCGCGTGGTCATTATTTTATAAAGCTACTAAGATATCAAGTTACTTACAATATTATTTGCAGCCTCTGAATCCATTTCTCTGGTACTTGTATAAAGATTAACGAAATATGTGTAAGAAAGATGTAATTAACAGGACGAAAACTGTTAATTATTGATCAAAATGTCGAGATGAAAACAATGGTTACGAACGCTTCGAATAAGTACTAGTAGCGGGATGCTGAGAATGGCATTCGGAACGACACGATACCATTTCCGAAGACAGCCGAAAGCTCTCTTTCTAATTCAAGCTAATAATGTACCGTAGCGTACTGTGCGGTCTATACAGTATACTTTGTTATAACTTGAAGAAGGCTAACAGCATTAACAATTTTCTTCTTCAAGAAGCTAATAAGTATAGGATAGGGTGGATATGTCATAGTTTGACGTCGCGAAAATAACATTTTACGTTAGCAACGTCATTACATTCCCTGTAACTGTATCGTATGCCCTTAAGATCTATGTGAGGTCTTGAGAAAAATATAAATTTTACTTCTTTTCTTTAAAAAGATTTTAACAGCGATTCCACGTGTCTGTTTGCGTGCTCTCGAACTGAATGCAATACTGCCAGCAATGTTTGCCCTTCTTATTATGTGAAACAATTACACAATAAAATTTAGAATATTTTTACATTACACACGTGTCTGTTTGCGTGCTCTAGACTGAATGCAATACTGTCAGCAATGTTTGCCCTTCTTATTATGTGAAACAATTACACCATAAAATTTAGAATATTTTTACATTATACACTATCATAATTTTTATTTGTTAATTCAAACATTTTAAATGCATTGTGACTTTAAGTCGTTGTTATGTAAAAATATTATGTATCTTTTGATATTCTTCAGCATGACTGAAGGTATTAAATAAATTATAGCACTTTTTGTATGAAACTCTTTAATACTTCAGTGAAAATATTAAAAATGTATCTAACTTTATTGACTAACAGTCAAAAATATTTGAAAAGAGAAAGGAAATGCAAGAGCATACTTAGTATCTCATTATCTCTTGATTGCACTGTTGCTATCGTGACTGATACAGAACCAAGACTATTAATATCAAGTACACCACAGAACGTGTGTGCATCAAATAATGATAGTTCCGATGTAAAATTACCTTTTTAATGTTTTTGAATCGAGCGTCACTGATGAGTCTTTTGTAGACTATCCGCACGTCTGTACACAATTCTTAGCCTGGTATCTATAATGATTGTAATTAAAGTATTTTTGAAAATAATTTTAAGCACCAAATATTATTTTTTAAAACCGAAGAAGGACTTTCTTTTGTAACCTGCATATTTTTTTTAATATATGCCCTTACTGCAGGTAACCAATACATACTACTGACAATATCATTTATAACGAAACCCCCAAGGATACGTGTAGCAATTCATAACACAAATTCACTTCACACACTCATAAAAAAACATAAAACAAAACCAAAGAAAGCAATCTGTCATTTTGGTCGGCCCACCGAGTACAGCAGATTGACTGTTTTTGTCCATCTATTTTCGTGCAAGGATGGTAAACACAAAATGAATCTATAATCTGGTCTGCATGTAGAAACTATTCGATCGCATATGGTAAGGAAATAAATAATTAATCGAAATCATGCAATGATAAGAGTCACATGATGTGGTGACCTATCCTACAAAAAGAGTCACATGATGTGGTGACCTATCCTACAAAAAGAGTCACATGATGTGGTGACCTATCCTACAATTCCAAATATGTGTTTCTGTGCGAAAACAATGTAATAGAATAATAAGTTGAGAGTTAAACTTTAACTAATTTAAGCGCTCTTTTCAATAGTTTAGAAATTTTTACATAGACTATTCATAACTGTGACAATGTAACATACCCAGCCAACACTTATTTTTAACATGTTAATAAAATTGAGAAAGGAAATGGGGAATGTGTCAAAGCGACAACAACCTGACCATAGAGCAGACAACAGCCGAAGGCCACCAACGGGTCTTCAATGTAGCGAAAAACTCCCGCACCAGGAGGCGTCCTTCAGCTGGCCCCTTAAAAATATGTACTAGTTCAGTGATAATGGACGTGATACTAAACTCCGAATTATAAACAAGAAACTAAAATTAAAAATCATACAAGACTAACAAAGGCCAGAGGCTCCTGACTTGTTATTTCATTAAAAGTTTATACTTGAAAAGTTTGAAAACCACGTTGTAATATGTGTCGATGTAACACTTTCTTACAAATATATGCGTCATACAGTAAACCGTTCTTTGTATTCTCTAACCTGTCAGCATATTTCAACATATTAAAATTTAAAAACATACAAATGTATTATAGTAAATCTCCCTTATGTAGATATAACAGCAAAGCTACTTGATTTTTGGTAACCCCAAAAATATATTTCATAATTTATGTGCATGATTAAATATTTGGCACATTTATAGTCAGATTGTTATAATAGATAAGGATAATCTCACTTGAATTACAAGAGGTTAAAACATCAAAGAGTCAAGCTGCTAAAATCTTGATTATGCTAAGTAAGTTGACAATTTTTTGTTTGTGAATGAGATTAAATGAATAAGAAGTATAATTGTTTATCGTTTCAATATGAAACAATATGTTTGCTGTATGAAAAAATATTGAAATGGTCCAAACTACGCTTGATTATGTATTTTGATTAGTACATAGTCTTCAAAGAAAACTGTATCCTAGAACATGCTTGAAATATTTGCCACTGATTAACAATCAGAATTCAATTAATTTACCTGTTGAGCAAACAGTTTACGTACTCAAATCAAAGCGCAGCGCAAATGAGAAGGGGCTTAAAAATGCAATTTAAAAGTTCATTGTATCTGTCATATTTTCTTCAAAAGCAAATAAATGCATTTTACCTCTATGTTCCATTTTCGTCAAAGTGTCTATGTTTCTTGATGCACAAGGAAATAAAATACAAAATGTATACTAGATTCATTTGAGAAGATTTTAAAAAAATTAAAAAAAAAACATATTTTAAACAAGGTTTGGTACCATTAAAACGTTTAATCCCGCTGCAAATGTTTGCACCTGTCCTAAGTCAGGTTTCTGATGTACAGTAGTTGTCGTTTGTTTATGTAATTTATACGTGTTTCTCGTTTCTCGTTTTTTATATAGATTATTGGTTTTCCCGTTTGAATGGTGTTACACTAGTAATTTTGGGGCCCTTTATAGCTTGTGTCGGTGTGGGCCAAGGCTCCGTGTTGAAGGCCGTACATTGACCTATAATGGTTTACTTTCTTAAATTGTTATTTGAATGGAGAGTTGTCTCATTGGCACTCACACCACATCTTCCTATATCTATATTAAACAACTTGTGTAAAATTATCCTGAAAGGGCAATAACTCGTTAAGGGGTCAATTGACAATTTTGGTCATTAAAACTTTTTGTAGATCTTACTTTGCTGAACATAATGGCTGTTTACATTTTTTATCTATCGATAATAATATTCAAAATGATAAAAAAAACTGCAAAATTTCCTTAAAACAGCTAATTATTGGCAGCAACCCAACAAAAGGGTATTTGATTTGTTTGAAAATTTCAGGGCTAGTAGATCTTGACCAATTAAACAAATGACTCATGTCAGATTTGCTCTTAAAGCTTTAGTCTTTGAGATATGTATGCCAAAAACTGCACTTGACCCCTATGTTCTATTTTAGCCATGGAGGCCATGTTTGTCGATGGATCAAAATATCGGATACTGTTTATCAACCAAATACCCTAAGGAAAGTGCTGGTAAAGTTTGAAGGTTTTTGGTGCAGTAGTTTAAAAATAGAAACTTTTAAGGGTAAGCAATTTTGATAAACAAATTGTGCAAAATTGTCTTTAAAGGACAATAACTCATTAAGGGGTCAATTGGATATTTTTTGGTCATATAAAGCCTTTTTTGTTGATCTTACTTTGCTTAACATTATTGTTGTTTAAAGTTTCCATCTATCTATAATTATATTCAAGATATAACAAAAAAAGTACAAAATTTCCTTTAAAAAAAACCCAACAAATTTAGGTTGTTTTTAAAATTCGTCTGAAATTTCAAGGCAGGTTGATCTTGACCAATTGAACATAAAACCCCAGTCAGATTTGCTCTAAAAGCTTTAGTCTTTGAGATATAAGCCAAAAACTGCATTTGACCCCTATATTATATGTTTAGTCATGGAGGCCATGTTTGTCGATGGATCAAAACTTCGGATACAATTTATAAACAAGATACCATCAGGAACATTCAGTTAAAGTTATAAAGTATTTGGCCCAGTAGTTTCAGAGGACAAAATTTTTGAAATAGTTTACGACGACAGACGACAGACTAAGACGGACGCCAAGTGATGGCATTAGCTCACATGGGACTCTTCGGGCCCGATGAGCTAAAAAGGAAGTCACCAATGATTTGAAATTATAAATATAATTTTATTATCAAGCTTTCGTCAGAGAATAAATTTTACGGTTTATGACTATAGTTGGTCAGTATGTTATTAATATAAAATATGATATCGAAAATAGCATACAATCGTGATTCATAACTATATCAAATCAATATATCTAAATTATGAGAATGATAGACAGTCAGGACTCTACTTCGTTTAAATTATCTCCCCATTTACGCCAGTTAATTTTCACAATCGTAGAAATGGATGCCATTGTAGGGATTACGCGCTGCCAATTTTGCTCTTGAAAACCGATAAATTTATCCGCATAGCATCATTACGATCCTTATATGTCAGTTGTATTTTAAAAGATAAATATATCTACTAGCTAATGAGCATCAATTAATGATCTTGTCTGCATTGATTCCACTTAAAACTATTGTCTATAAATCGGTTGTCAGGTGGAATTTTTGAAAATTCATAAACATTTATAAAAATTCTTATTAAAGATTTCATCGACTAGATTTTCTTTAGTTGTTGAAGACTATAAACCTTAGTTATCACACAAAAAAATTGTTGTTTTTTTTCTCGAAAATATGCATTGTTATCCAACTTGAAAGACTGTCGTCAAGTAGTTTTAGTAAAACAATAGCTATTCGAACACACCTACTCTGTTTTGATGGATCATGAGATAGGTATTTCACTTGACCCATATATTTCATCTTTTAGTACTGTTATTTTTGAATGTTATAAAGTCAACCTGTCGCTTTAATATATAAAAATAATAGAATCTGAAGCGAGATAATGTATCAAATATTCTTGCCTTGTACGTTTTCGAGACAAAATATTCAACTCAAACACGCCATAACATAAAAAGGTTCGCTCGATTTTCTCTTTTCAACACAATTGTTACCCATTTCTTAGATTTTTTTCTTGAGTCACATAATGGAAGGGCAGACACGAAAATTACTGAACTAATAGATTAATATGTTCTCCGTCCGTGGATTTTTTTTCTCAAAAAAATCGGAGGTTATGCATTTTCTATATCCAACATTGAACTTGATAGATACCAATGTCGTCGACTTGATATCTAATTGTTCTGCTTAACTATGTAATAGATAAATTCAAACCTTATGCAAAATTGAAATGGTGTTTTTAAAATAGAACACTTCGTAATTGAGAAGAAAATTGTCCTTTTATTTCTATCTATTAACTTTTAACTTTTTTGTTACTATAGTAAACATTACAGTAAAGCACTTATCGCCTTCTCTAACAAAGAGCTTCGATTCTTTTGTTCTATTTCAACTGGGTTTCCGATTGATAGAGTTGTCTCTCTTTATCTAGCTGGATATCCGCAATAAAATCATGAGAAAAATTTTATACAATCAATACAATTATCATTCAGATCAACCATTATAGTCGTATTAGTTAATATTTAGTTTGTTTATCAGATTGTCATGAATAATTGCATTGTAAATCTAATTTTTCTTAAGGCTTTCTTTTTTTTGCCCCGGTCAGTAAAAACGAGTCACATGTTCCATAATGTGTTCATTTCGAAGATAATTTAATGTTGTATGTACCCCGTCTTTCGATTGGCTGGCAGTATTTTGTCTATCAGCTCATAGACATAATTTTGTCATGTGACCATGACCTCAACAACGTTTTTTTTTATGATTTACCCGGCTTAAATTGAAATTGTGAGGAATGATTGTAATATTTTTCTGTTTACTCGAAATAACATAAAATGTGGTGCAAACTCTAAAATAACTCGCTACGCGGGTTATTCCGTGTGTACCACATTTTTTATGTTATAACTTCATAGACAGAAAAAATATTACAGTCATTCACTAAATAACAAAAACCATTCGAACTAAAAAAAATGATTCGCAAACTTCAGAGAGTCTCCCGATTCAGATGTTGTTGCTATTTTCGTGATTTGAATTCGCAAACTCAGTTTTTTATTGACTTCCGGACTTGGAAGATTTAATGGAGTCTTACTGAAATAGAACACCGAAATTTAAACTACACATTATTTTGAGTTCAGGATTTTTCAAATGCCAATATATTCAGGAAGTTTGCGTTATACTGCATGTAATACTTATTACGGTACATGTATAAATTCCTCCTATTACGATGGGTTTGAGTTCATCATCAGGAACATTCGATTCTTCAGAGAATACACTACACGAAAAGGCAGATTTACAACAATTTGGGCAATCATGTAAATGTTTGACAAATGTAACTACTTTTCTGCCAGATATATTTGCGGACCTACTAATGTATATGTAAATGCATTATTCCTTTGGCATTATTTAGGACGTTTCAAAGATATGCTAAAGATAATTATTTTATTTCCATATCTTTATTCATATTCTAAAGATATGTAAAGATAGGCCTTAGATTTGCATGCACTTTCCAGGATAGGAGATGTATGCAAAGTTTAAAATTTACATATTTGTTTTACAGAGGTGTGGGCAGTTTTGAGAGACCGCGGTTTATAAAACATTTACAACCAATGTAAATGCTGTCAAATGTTTATGTTATATTTGCAAACGTGTTTCGATATCGTTCATGCATGTAAAGAAATGTATTTTATTTACTAATACTTTCCAGTATTATAGTTATTTTGCTAAATATTGATATTTGCAACATATCTTTACAGACGTATGCAAAGTTTTGAGAGACCGCGGTTTATAAAACATTTACAACCAATGTAAATGCTGTCAAATGTTTATGTTATATTTGCAAACGTTTTTCGATATCGTTCATGCATGTACAGAAATGTATTTTATTTACTAATACTTTCCAGTATTATAGTTATTTTGATAAATATCGATATTTGCAACATATCTTTACAGACGTATGCAAAGTTTTGAGAGACCGCGGTTTATAAAACATTTACAACCAATGTAAATGCTGTCAACTGTTTGTGTTATATTTGAAAATGTTTGTCAATATCGTTTATGTATGTAAAGACATGTATTTTATTTACTAATACTTTCCACTATCATAGTTATTTTGATAAATATCAATATTTGCAACACATCTTTATAGACGTATGCAAAGTTTTGAGAGACCGCGGTTTATAAAACATTTACAACCAAAGTAAATGCTCACAAATATTTGCTTAATTTTGCAAACATTTGTCGGATGTATTTATGTACGTAAAGAAATGCATTTTATTTACTTCATAGTTAGTATATGAAACATTGATACTGTAAAGTTGTCTTCACACAGGTATAGCTTTGCGAGACTGCAGTTTATATATCGCATGCACAACAAACGTAAATGAGGGTCGTGATTAGAGTTAAAAGAAGAAAAAAAGAAAATAATTTACTCCCAAAAAAATAGATAAAAAGGGTCTAATATATACAGAATAGAAAATAATCATGACAATGGGCATAAAATATAAAAGAAATAGAGGAATATGATCTAAATTATCATAGAATACAGATATGAAAGACCCCATTCAGACCCTAGTAAATGCTGTAAGATGTGTCGATTATTTCACATGCATTTACGGAAAAAATAAATCCATATATTGTATAGTACGTTTTGCAGCAAAGTTCACGTATTGATTGTTGAGAGTCACACCGAGCGAATATTTGAATTGAAGTAGATATTGTTCAAACCGATTCAAAACAGAACTGCTTGAAGATATAATTAATGATATTAAAAAATGGCAAGGTGCTTTTTATATGTCGGACCGATGATATTTTTTTTTCTATTTGAATAAATAAGGAAAAATTCACAGCTTTTTTTAAGATCTTGCTTGCATAACAAAACACGGCTTTAAAATGTTCATAACTTTCCTTACAGCATATTTTACAATTCGATATGCTTGAATCATAACGGAAACTTTAACTAAGACGATGAATTGTAACAGTAAGCTGATATTTTTTTTTACATCTTATAGCCACATAATAAATGGGTAGATGGATTGATTTGTGTAAACATCTAGTTGCAAATACTACATGAATCTCAGGTGTAGGAAGAAATGCACTATTATAATAACACTGTACTAAATTGTAAGCAGCTTTCCCTTTTGTACTTCAAAATATGAAAACAACGATGTCATTAAGAATGAACTTTAAACTAGAATAAATAAGATTAAATCGATAAACACGGTATGTTTTGTCCACATCAAGCTGAAGTCTACCAACCTTGATGTGGACTTGGAAAAAAGTTAGTTTCGCTTCTGCTTATTTCTGATCTTTTTTTTCATTTTAAACAAGAGAATACAAAATAATTATTTCAATATAACTTTGAACAGCCAAGGCGTGGGTTTTGCATGATCCTATGATTTGAAAATACACGAGTATGCACATACATGTATTTTATCAGAATGTTGTCAGAATGTTTATGTTTACAATTGAAAATGTCTAATAATACAATGAAGAAAGAGATGATGATGATGGGAGTTTTTAACAACCTCGACTGGCTATACTGCGAAGAAAGAGCATGAATTAACGATCCCTTAATAGGTGGTAAATGTGTCACTTGTATGTAAATGAAGGGATTTTCCTGACTGTGAAATGCTTCATCTTTTAACACTACAGGGTACTTTAAAGGGAAAACCGTATGTGTTAATTACCAAAATTGATCAAATACAATGTAACGCTAATTGTGTATAATAACATCCAGATGTTGTAAACAGATTATACCAATTACGCAGGCCAAGAGTTGCCAGATAAAGACATCATTAAACATGCAGTTTGTATTCGTGAACACGTGTTAATACTTTGAAAAACGCAGATAATTTAAAAGTTTATATGCTAGAAAATTAAAAGAGAAATAAGGACAG
Source organism: Mytilus galloprovincialis (assembly GCA_037788925.1). Lineage (NCBI taxonomy): Eukaryota > Metazoa > Mollusca > Bivalvia > Mytilida > Mytilidae > Mytilus > Mytilus galloprovincialis. Next base: position 71,548,209 of record CM075342.1, on the reverse strand, counting down.
TTACTGTTACATTGTATCTAAAAAATATGTTGAAATTATATACAGTAAAACTGTTTTTAAACAATTATCTTTTGTATATAAAAAAAAAACATTCTAGTTTCCCCGCTTCTCATACATGTAGCAGATATAATAGATTCGATGCAAAGCAAGTAATTTAATTTTTGAATAAGGTATAATCTCTGTATTTCGTGTTTTAACAAGAATACAAATGACCAACATTAATGGGAAAAAAAACTACAACAATTTCAATAACCTTCCTGCTCCTGTATCAGTTTTATTCTAAAGATATATATGGTAGTGTTCAATCAATTCAAAATTTTAATAAAATATCTTGGTGCCCTTTGGTTTCCCAATCTTGACTTTATCCTATTTAAAGGTATAATGATATGAAAAAAAAATCCCAGTACATGTATTTGTTCTAATCGAAGGCTCAAAATTTTTAAAACATTTCTTAGCAATAGCATTTCATTTCAAACAAAATAATTTTGTTGCTGAATGATGTAAAGTTAATCGTCAATATCGAACTCTACCTCCATTTTCCAACCAGTTACAACATATTAAAATTTGAAAACCTTTAGATGAAAGGTTCATAAGTCATCGCACGGAAACGACTGGAGCAGTCCGCCTGCTCGTCCGCAGTACAACAATAAATCAATAACGGGACTGGAAATCCGGTAATAAAAATAACAAGTCTTTTTTTAGTCATTAATAAATGTAAAATAAATCCGGTTTACTGTCACATTCTGACATCCTCATGTTTATGTCGTATATTTGTAAACTGGTGTTTGTCTTTGAGTCGCTTTTTGTGTTTACTCAATGCAATAAGCAGTTTGTCGGCACTGATTTTTGAAACTTGTCAGCAACAATGCTGATATATACCTGATATATAAATTTTATAAAAATCTGGCAAGAATTTTACCCGTTAGAGACCTTACAAGACCGGACGGAAGGACGGACGCCAGATATTTCAATGTTCCCATCAACGCGTCGCTCGGGGGACAAATCTTAAAATCATTTTGAATTTAGATTCATATCAATTTGCACTTTGGTCTTCGGAGATGGGTGTGTTTTTTGTGTTTTGAGTTAGATATGATACACAGGCATGGTACAGCTGGTAAAAAACGCACCTTTTCACAAAGTGGGGAGACAAAACGACTCACATGCGATTAGCAAAGGTGTCTTTTTGTGGGGGGGCATATTGGTCACATGGGCGTCGGGAAAAGCCCGAGAGTATTCACAGTCTTATAAGGAGTTTTTCTAACAAGTATACAAGTGTTTATGTAAATTAAAAGGGTTGCTATTTCTTTATTTGCAAAAATGGAAATGTGGGATATACACAGCAACCGGCCAATTAACGACAATCAAAACCAAAGACATATAGATAACACATGACTAATGCAGAATGGACAAGTATTTTTCTACTGCTAATCTGTTACGGTAGTTTTAGTAAAGATTTGTTGGTTTCTTGAATATGAAAGTTAATAATCATAAAAAAAAGAAGATGAGGTATGATTGCCAATGATAGAACTCTCCACAAGATACCAAAATGACACAGAAATTAACAACTATAGGTCACCGTACGGTCTTCAACAATGAGCAAAGCCCATACCGCATAGTCGTCTATAAAAAGCCCCGAAATAAGTATATTTAGTATAGCAAGTACTAAATCTATCAAATTATAACATCACATGTTCACAACAATAGTAAGATTTAAGCTATAACAGCAACATAGTTTATTCTCCTAGTACGTATTTGTTAGTCTTGAAAAAACTCAAACCATTATGACATAAGGAGATGTGATATGATTGCTAATTAAACAACTTTCCATCAAAGTCAAAATGACGTACATGTTAGCTTGCTATATTTGATATCTCCCAAGTACATGTACCATCCCACTATGAACTGCTTATACTACAGGAAAAAAATGAAACTAAAAAAAAATGTGGAGTACAACCATCAACTTTGATATCACATTTCCAAAAGTTGTCACAACTGAAAGGTGAATTTCAAAGTAGATATACAGAGCTATGTGAAAAACTGAAACAGTTAGAAAACTCAAAATGTTTCAACGAGTTGGACTCCGTTATCACTGAGTCTGAAATATCCAAAGCCATTTCACACTTAAAATGCAATAAATCATCAGGCTTGGATAACATTAGTAATAATATGATAAAGAATGGACAGACTTTCCTTTTAAAAAGTTTTCAACAGATGTTTAATACTTGTCTGTCTTCAGGTATATACCCAACATCTTGGGCTGAAGGTTATATTACACCAATTTTTAAAAGCAACGATACAAGTGACCCTAACAATTATAGAGGAATAACAATAACAAGTGCAATTGGAAAGCTTTTTAATAGAATATTAAGTCTAAGACTGGACAAATTTCTTCAGGAACATAATATTATACATGATAGTCAAATTGGATTCACAAGGAAAGCCAGAACTGCAGATCATATGTTTATTTTAAACTGTCTTATTAACAAATACTGTAATTCAAAAGAAGGTAGACTGTTTGCCTGTTTTGTTGATTTTCAGAAGGCTTTTGATACTGTTATACATACAGGGATCAAGATTAAACTACTAGATATTGGGGCTGGGTCTTATTTTTATAACATCATTAAAAATATGTATGAAATTAGCAAATCATGTGTCAAAATTCAAAATCAAGTAAGTGATTTTTTCCCATTAGATATTGGAGTCAAACAAGGTGACAACCTCAGTCCGAATTTATTCAAGATATTCATAAATGATTTGCCCAGATATTTGTCAGATACTAGAGACCCAGTTAATGTCAATGACAAAGATCTACATTGTTTAATGTATGCTGATGATATTGTTTTATTATCTACATCAGCTGAAGGACTACGAGAAAAGCTGGGAATGCTTGATAAATTTTGCAAAGATTGGTGTCTCAATGTGAATACTAATAAGACAAAGGTGCTGATTTTCAACAAGGCAGGCAGACATGTAAAACAGATATTCACATTTCAGAATATAAATCTGGAATGTGTTTCAAAATACAAATACCTAGGTTTATATTTAAGCTCATCTGGTTCATTCAGTTATGCTCAAAATGAACTATACAAAAAATCCCTGAAAGCTCATTTCAAATTAAGGAAAGATCTTTTAACACTTAATCCTGATGTAAAAACAAGTATTCATGTTTTTGACCACACTGTAAAACCTATTTTATTATATGGTAGCGAAATATGGGGGATGTTTAATTCTCTTTCCTCTAAATGTAAGAAGGAAGATATATCTTTTGAAAAATTATATTCAGGTTTACCCTGTGAGAAACTTCATATAAAATTTTGTAAATTTATACTTGGGGTACACAAGAAAACAACAAATGCTGCAGTGTTATCTGAACTTGGAAGATTTCCAATATATTTTAATATTTTAAAAGGAATGTTATTGTACTGGTATAGATTAGAGAATTTAGGTGATAATTTTCCTCTATTAAAAGAGGCATATACACAATCAAAGACACTACATCACATGAATATAACATCATGGTATGGTTCAATAAATGTTGTTTTTAAAATACTTGGTATTGACTATACAAATGCCATAAATGCTCCATTTTGTGAATCCTTATACAAATTTAAGAAATATATACAAACCAAGCTATCAATATTGTTTATTAGCTGTTGGAAAAAACAAATAGATAAATTTTCAGACAGTAAACTGAAAACCTACCTTTTATATAAAACAAATTTTGGTTTTGAAAAATATCTAACATTGATCAAGAATTTTGAACTTAGAAGAAGTTTTACTAAATTACGTGTATCTTCTCATAGATTACAAATAGAATTAGGTAGATATCAGGGTATTCCCCGAATTAACAGAATATGTAATAAATGTTCTTCCAATACTGTCGAAGATGAGGCTCATTTTCTATTTGATTGTAACAAATTTGAGGATGATAGAAATTGTATGTTAGCTAGTATTGCACAATATAATTCTTATTTTAATCATATGAACAGTCAAAGCAAAATTATCTGGTTATTTAGTGTAGAAAATGTTGAGTTACTTAAAATAATATGTAATTTTATATACAAACATCTTCCTTAGTGAAGATTAGTTAAAGGAAATCTATGTGTGTATATACATTTGATTGGACATAGAAAATTATATTCATCTGAATATCACAAACATACTAGCCGATTAAAAAAAAAAAAATAATTGTTAAGATATATTATTTATTCAAATGTTCTCTTATATCCTTGAGGCATCGTCCCCTGGTATCAACTGCATTCAAGTTACCTATGATGCTTCCTTGTTTGCTTTTGATACAGGTAGGAAAGAGACATTTACACACATTTTACATGCCTATGGCCCATAAGGTATCGCCCCCTGGTGTCAGCTGCCTTTAGGAAACCATAATGCTTTCCTATTTGCTGCTGACACAGGATGAGTCATGGACATGTTTAATTTCTACTTTCTTTTTGGCTAATTATTATATATTTAATTGATCCAACTTTTTGTGTACTATACATATGTGGATATCTATTTTTCTTTTTTTCTTTTTGGGCTACTTGTTTGTTATCTATATCAACCACACTTGCAATAAAATGCATTAGTATTAAAAAAAAAAACATACTATAGATTCTATATCTACGTATTCTTTAAGAACTTAAAAAGTTCTCGTTTAACTTTTTTTTTTTTTTATCTCATTGTTTGTATTGTATTATGAAAAAATTATTGATGTTGTAATGTTTATGCCCTTTGGGGCCCATAATTGGAAAAATAAAATATCTTATCTTATCTATCTTATCTTATCTTATCTTATACAAAAAGATATTTTGTCACCAAGTGATTTATAATAATTTATAAAATAGAACATCATTATATATGCTAATATAAATTGTGTGCCCTTGGCTATATACTGGGATCATATTGTTTTACCAGTGTCCTTTCGACAGTCCCGCACTTGGTATACTAGCTAGTATAGGATTATACGGCTGATTTCGTAGGATTATGTACAGTTTTTAAGCTTAAACTTTTAAATGATGTACCTGGTGTTAGTATACATACACTAACGATTCGCATCTTGTCATTTTTTTCTTTTTTTTTTATGACAGGTTGCAAAATTTGGCATTTTTAAATATATTGCACCGATATATTTTTTTTACCTATTTTGAGGGTGCATATATATTCTCAGGATCATTTTTTCTTTAATAATTTTTCACGAACGACAGAATGTTGAACTTGGTGTTTTTGAGTGAAATTTTGCATACAGTTTGCAAGGTTTGTCCGACCATGGAAGTATATAATACTTCCACTTCTATGGTCAGACTAACTACGCACACAACGTGGCCTAGTGGGACTGGGGTATTAGAAAAAGACACTACTTTTAAAAAAGAAAAAAAAACTAACATTAAGAGATACAATCATAATAATTAAGTGAAATAAAAAAAGACGTAGATAACTAGATTGGCATCTTCTATGAGGGTGTGGATGGAGTTTTACAGAATAGAGAATAATGGGCTAAAAAAATAAAGAATAGAAAAGAAAAGGATAGGCCAAAAATTTAAGAATAGAGAATAGTGGGCTTCTTGAATATAAAAAAAAGAGAATAATGGGCAAAATTTATATAGAATAGAGAAAAAATGGCGTAAATAATATTAAGAATTGAAGAACACCCACCTCTCTCCTTTTCCAGACCCTCTTTTATCCTATGACTGTTAACAAACATATATATATATATATACAATACTAGGCGGTGTTGTTGTAGAAGTTAAAAAAAAAAGTACAGGTTCCAGCCCCGGCGCCGGGGAGGAAGTTACGAATCAAATCTACTCTAACATCGGTAGGTTGATTTTCTAGGCACTTTATAAACCCGAATATGAGACAACGTAGAATTTGAATAAACATACACAAACGCATTGCAACATTTTGATTTTTTATTAAAAGAATAAATTCAGTCTCTGCTTTTACTCTTGTTTTACCTCCCAGAATTGTATGGTTATTTATATTTTCTCTAACTTTTCAGCCATGATGTCTGAGAGACATTTCAAAATTGGCCTTCAACACTAAATGCTTCTATAGTACAGTGGAGATCAGTTCTAACCTCTTATAAATTCTGTCAGAATCTGTCAGGAGAACTGTTCTAGAACAGTATGTAGAACTGTCAGCCTGACACCTTAATTTTAGTCAGTTCTAGGTTAGAACTGTTCTAGCTAGAACTGATTTGGTCAGTTCTACCTAGAACTGATTTGAACAGTTCTACCTAGAACTGATCCTGACAGTTCTACCCTAGAACAGTTTTAGACAGTTCTAGCTAGAACTGACCAAATCTTTGGTCAGTTCTACTTCTAGAACAGTTCTACCACATCAATCTAAACTGACATTATTTGCTTTTTCTTTCTGCAAATCTATATAGCCAGCATGCAGGGGCAGATCCAGCCATTTTAACAAAGGGGGGGGGGGGGGTTCCAACTATATGCTCCCATTCAAATGCATTGATCGTCAAAAAAAAGGGGGTTCCAACTCCTGGACCCCCCTCTTTTTATTCAAAATATTGAATCATAAACAAATATCAGTAGTTTGCCCACGACGATGCAGTTTGTTTATAAATTACAATGGAAAACACGCTACAGTACATACACATATTGTCCTTTAAATAGGTTTAATTTTGCTATGTGAAAAAAAAACAGAAATGTCGTATTAATAATGAATAAGTATAAATGTACAGCTAAATTTTCAAATTTATTAAAAAAATATCTTCAGTTAAGACAAACAGTTTAACGGCGTGAAAAGCAGCGTCTTCTATATGTAAAATAAATTTGCAGATTTTGGCACTTCTATCACATTCACTGGTTACCATGGTTACCTATAGAACAATAGACCATTTTTCAAATTAGATTGTTTTTTTAAAGTTAGGATGTTCTGACAAAGTTTTTCTAAAAAAAGATCAGTTTGCAGGTCATCTTACAATGGACACTCTATCAATACATATTCCTCAGTTTCAACAATTTTTATACACGCTTTACATGTTCGTTGATGGAAGGATAGGTCTCTCACTACTAATAATGATATAGTCTTGAGTACTTGTTTTTGTTATAGATATAAGCCAATCGAAGCACATACTAATGAATTTATGTCCCTGATATTCTCAAACTAATCAGCAAATTTTCCAAAAATTTCATTGCATGCCGCCTAAAAATATAAAGAAAGTACCACAGAAAAAGTGTATACAAAAATGTTCCGAGTATGATATAAAAAAGGGGGAAGTACCCTGCCCGGAAAATAATATTACTGATATGTAAAGGAAAGTTTTAACCACGAGTTTGACTGAACTTGACAGTGTTATCTGAAATTCACAACAGGTGATCAAATACACGATGAAATTTGTGAACTTCACGCGGATATCTTTAGAAAACATGCTAATCGAAACAACAGGGGTCGCAGGCATCTGTTTTCATGTATATTATACATTTTAACGATTCAAATTATCTCATTCAGTCGATAAATAAAAAAATAAAAATTCTGCAAATACATGTACGATATAAATGCAAGAAGATTTGGTATGAGTGTCAATGAGACAGCTCTCGGTAAACTTTACATTAACAGAACAATATAAAATAAGTTTCCTTTTTAGTACAAATTTTACATCAATGTTCAAGTATAAAAATTAAATATATTTAAATTTTAGAAACTTAAAATCTAAAATTTATAAAAAAACGAAAGGAGCCAACGTCAATAGATATTAACAATTCACCAAAGTTTCATGCGAATTGGGTCAAGCGTTTTTGAGTTATTTCCCGACATGCTGACGACGGACGGACAAAGGTATTATATACCATAATACGTCCCATAAACGGGCGTATAAAAAAAAGATTCCTGTCAAAGTACAAATGAACGCTGTAAAATTTTAGTATAAAATAGGCGGTAAGTGAGATTTCGAATGACTGATAGTTCGATAACTTGTTTTAAGTTTAGCGTATTTAAAACAACACAATCAAATGACAACGGGAGCATTGTTTTAAGACAATTTATAAATCATAAAGAAATGATAATTATTTGTGCCTTATTATATTGATGGATATTGATACTAGCGGTTGTCTTCTATTGATCTTTTCGGACCAGATCTTTCTGTAAAAGGTGATAATATATATGTGGTGGTGTTTAACGACCTTGACTGGCCTTTCAGCCCTCGCACGGTCGGCTCGGTGCCCGAAGGCGTTTGGTGAGCTTTAAATATTCTGGAGCCATGGGTCAGGAACAAGTAGTGGAGGTCGCAATATGGAGGCCGCCATCTTGGTTTTGGTGAGTTGTTTTTGGTTTTTGACTATTTTGTTGTTTATTCTTCACTAACGGCTGCTTTCAGGGCCAGTTTGGTCAGCTTGGCAGCCCGCTAGCCTCGATGATGGAGTACTGGTAGATGATCTCGGACGTAGTTCGAAAGATGACAGGAAGCATTATCAGGACCAAAGCCGTGAGGCAGTGAAATGAAGGTCGTATCACCCAACAGCCTAGGATACAGCCCTCGGACGTTAATCGGCATAACACTCCCCATAATACAATGGTTTTGGAGTGCATGTTAACGCGGGTACGCCAACCGCTACGTCTATCTGTACGGCATGGATCGGTTTCTGTCATCTTAAGTAGTAAGTCGTTGATATCTAACTGTAAACCCTCATCGAAGATAGCGGGTAAAGGAGAGCTGGCCCAGCACGTCCGTTCAGCTGTAATGACTGAGACGTGACTGGATGGATTGGAATAGGAAAAGGTGATAATTGTCACACTTAACTCCTGATAAACCCCGTCGATCGGAGAAAGGGCTACCTCTCGTCGATGGAATGATATTATCTATCGATTTTGTTTGATTTCATTGGTAAATTGTGTGTCAATTATGACACGTGACTCGCTGGTTCTTTGTTTGTAATTTTTAACTTTAACAAGAAAGTTTTTGCAGAGGACGCTTCATGAAGCACACGGAGTTCAACATCTCGTGAAAGGACTTAACGGATAAGGAAAATATTCTTCAATAGATTTAACGTTTATATAATTATGTGTGCATTCTCTCAAGATGTGTTTTGTGTCAAATATTATGTGGCAACTTTACTACAGATGAAGGAATATTTCTAGACTATTTCAGAAACTTGGACTTTTTATAAAAACTTGATAAATCGCTCGATAACCTTCCGAACGCTACCGATTTTAAATTTGTTATTATCTAGTATTGTTTTGGCTTAATTTGTATATGTGTATGATTTCTACCAGTAACAAGAGACATATATAAATAGTATAAATGTCTCTGCAGTAATATATAATACATATTGTAATATATGTCTCTTTTAAAAAAAGTAAATTTTCTATGTTTTATAAACAGAGTGAATTATGACTCGTGCAATTCCAGAAGTTTCAAAGAGATACTCGAAGGAAACGATCGTGTTATGCTACGCGAATGAACCATCATAACTTCCCGAGAGTAGAAGATTTTGATGGATAAAGAAATTCACGCAGTACATCAAGAGATCAAGAACCGTTTATGTAGACCCATTTTTTTTTTTTATTAAAACGAAATTATTGAAATACATGCATAATAAATGATATTACCAATATGCCAAAACTAATCCCAAAGTAGCTATATGTGTTATAGCTATGGCAATATTTGTCCATATAATCTGCACCTTTCAAATATATCAGCAAACTAAAAGCAAATATAACTATTTACCATACATTTCTAGCTGTCTTAAATATCATTCTTTATAATATCTTTGCATACATATTCAAAGTTTCATATGCCCTATATATTTACACATACATTTCTAGCTGTCTGAAATATCTTTCTTTATCATTTCTTTGCATATGTATTTAAAGTTACATATGCCCAATATATTTACACATGTCATTGATATTATCATTTGGCCACATTTCTTAATTAAACAAATTGTCTGCAAATCTATGTATTTACCATACATTTAGGAATATGCTCAAAGGCTTTTGATATGTTCTGATTTGACATACATTTCAGCCGACTATAAAGACTAACAAAAATATTCCTTTACAATACATTAGACAGGTCTCTGCCGATTAAAGGAAATGATGCTTTACACCCCTCTATAAAGTTCTCGTTTTCAATTGGTTTACATACCAGGCAAATGTAGATGCACCTTACACTTTATAACCCCTATAATATTATTTGAATGATGATGCTTTGCTACCTAGACAAAGAAACACATTTGCGAATAAATTTACATCATAGAAAAATACATGACAAAGATTTCCATTTGCAGAGGTATACAAATACATAAGTTTGCGAAAGTTTTGAGATGGTTATAAATATATGCAAATTCTAAACTTTAAAATGGTTTGATTAGGTGTTAATATATTTTATAAACCGCGGTCTCTCATAACCGCCTATAGGAGGGTATAGCACAAGAAATGTTGATATTTACTTCATGCAAAGACTATATACAGTGGCGGATCCAGGGGGGGGGGGGGGTTCCGGGGGTGCGCACCCCCCCTTTATTTTTGCCGATCAATGCATTTGTATCGGGACATATGTTTTGCACCCCCCCTTTGCCCTGGGTGCCCTGGGTTAGCACCCCCCCTTTCGGAAATTCCTGCATCCGCCCCTGATATAAACTAAATGCAGTGGTTTATAAACATATGTAAATGTCGGTCTCTGAATACATTTACATAACATTTGCATACCTCTTCAAATCCGGGATTTCGTGTAGTGATAAAAAAACTAAACCCAGATACTACCAAGATATTGTATATTTAATTATTCAATTCCTTGATACGTCATATATTCCATAATAATAGAAAAATAAAAAAAAAATAAGAGACAAACCATCAAAAATTGTGTTTTTAAGAAAAAAGTAGCGTTTGTTAACCAAGATACCCTGTGATTTTTTCTCAATTTATTCAGTGATTCAACAAGGTAAAACATTCATTTCAATGGTTTGAAGCCCTCTTAGTTACAATTTAGCCATTTGTAATTATTAGGTAACAAAACAGCTTATCCTTATATTTATTCTCCTTGGTGAAAAGTTTAAACCTTTAAACCCCTACTTCGTTAAGAGTATGTAAATTTGAATAACGCGTTATTTAAACTTCTCCAATATTAACGTTTTTTACAGAGGTACTTATACATTACTGGTTCAAGATTGAGTTGAAATTGCAATATTTGGACTGATTTTCTGCGTTTTTGAATATTTTTTTATTTAACGGCCGTTGCTGTCTTATTCATTTGTTTGGTTTCTCGATATATCGCCTTATTGTTCGCCAGGTTTCTGCCTGGTCATTACTGGGTGCGTTCGTTCTTTACTCAGTTTACGTGTTATTACTACTTTATATTTGATACAATGTCTTAAAATGCTTCAGTGTACATGCAGATATTGATTTCCAAATCTTTTGGTCTGACGGCTCATAAAATTAGAAAGAAGAAGAAAAGAAACAAAAATTCGGACATGTGTTTAAAATCTAAATAAAAAATGAAATAAAAATGAAATTGAAAATTACGTTACTAATATAAAAATAAGAAGATGTGTTTTGATTTCCAATAAGACAACTCTCCACACGAGATCAACTGACTTTAGCAGTTTACAACTATTGGCTACCGAAAGACCTTCAACAATAAGCAAAACACATATCACTCAGGCGGCTTTAAAAGCTCAGTAAAGAGAACTTATAAAACAATTCAATGCCTGATTTATGTTAAAAAAAAGCTATCTACGAAATACACATATGTTATACAGAAAAAAAGACAACCAATTAATTACAGACTCTGGACTAAGGACAGACATATACAAAATGTAAAAGCGGTGTTAAACTGCTTTGCTGTCCAAACCCTCTATTTTAAATGTTTTGAAGAGAAGTACATTGCTAATGCCTTTGATTCATTCTTAGTCTATGTGACAAATACGTCATCGAGTGAAAATATTCGCCCTTAAACGTAAATTGATTTGTATTAGTTTTTCGACAGTAAATATGTTCGGAGTAACTAACGGCAGTTCATATTTTCTCTTATATTTTACAAACAGTTATAATGTTTTATTTGTTAATTTTGGAGACAAAATCAGTCAGTCTAACATTTCTTTTCTTAAAGAAAGTGCTTTTCAATCAGGATCGGAACCGATTTTATTTGGACTTATCATTTACAAACTTTGATTTATTTGTAGTATGTACAGATGTACATGTAACACTTCTGTCAACTTAGACTGTAGGTCACAGTTAGGTTCAGAGTCTCGGTTTCCATATCATTTTTTATTATCTTTTTAATTACAAACAAATGAAATCTAACGATATAATCGTATTGCTGTGAGTAAATAAACAGGTTTGTTAAATACCATTTATTAATGGCCCTCCCTCTAATTCTAGTAGCAGACAACCACCAGACTAAAGATTACCAGTGGGGTATTTAGGTTAATCTTCGACCCTACTTTTACAGTACTGTCTTTACGTTGTGCTTATAACACTAGTTGCTGTGATGTCTAAATGGATCAATGCCTTTTTTTTTAAATATTAATAATGGAGTTCTCATTTTTTGTCAAAATTAGGCCGTTAGTTTTCTCGTTTGAATTGTTTTACATTTGTCATTTCGGGGTCTTTTATAGCTGACTATGCGATCTTGGCTTTGCTTATTGTTTAGAGCCGTACGGTGACAAAAAGTTGTTAATTTCTGTGTTATTTGGTCCATGTGGAGAATTTTTTTTTCATTGAAAATCATACCACATCTTCTTTTTTATATTTACAGACCTTTTTTTAATTCTTTGAAATTAACGAGGTTACTGTTATTTTATATCGGTTATAAAAATGGGAGTAATTTTATATTTTCTAGTTTATTTAGGAAATAGGTATAATTAATTACAATACAATGAGATAATTGCTTTGCATACATAATTCCAAACTTGACTTCAAATAAGAAAAGGGGTCACATTTATTCATTCATTCACATCTTTAATTCCTCATAAATGAGATTCAATGACAAAACAAAAGTAGTCGTTTTTAGAAATTGTTGGCAACCTGTTAATAACCGCTTTTTCTTTGACAATCAGGAGCTGGAAATTGTAAACTCTTATGTATACTTAGGCATGTTACTTCATTTCAATGGAAAGTTCTTGAAATCTCAGAAGAGGATTTCTCAGCAAGGAGCTAGGGCACTTTCTTCCTTATTCGACACTCTCAAGCGAGTATATATTAAACATAGTCAAGCTTGTTTCTTGTTTAACTGTATGGTGGCCATCTATACTTAACTATGCGTCTGAAATTTGGGGATTTCATCGAGCCAATGAAATTGAACTCGTTCATAATCGTTTTTGTCGTTTTATATTAAAGCTTGGTAAAAATGTACCAATCGCCTTTTTGTGTGATGAACTTGGTCATCTACCTATTTTCATTTTAAGGAAACATAGAATTATAAAGTTTTGGTTGCATATAATATATGATAAACCTAATATGGTATATGATATTTATAACCTCCTGCGCATTGATGCCTCAAATGGCAAGAGAAACTAGGTATCACATGTTCGTGATTTATTATTTAGTCTAGGTATGAATTATTTATGGAATGATCAAGAGAACACTAATGTTGCATTTGAATATATAAAATGTCGTATAAATGATCAATACTACCAGAACTGGTTTACTACTTTGAACGGTTGTGAAAAATTGTGTTTATATAGAAAATTGAAAAATGAGTTTTGTTTAGAAGATTACTTAAAGTATGATTTTAATAGTAATATACTGACTAGACTGCGTAGTGGAACATTAAAACTAAATATTGAAGTTGGTCGTTTTGTCAATATTGTAAGAGAAAATCGTATATGTATATGCTGTCATATGAATTGTATTGAAAACGAGTACCATTTTGGTCTTGTATGTCCTGCCTTTAGATCATTGAGATTACAGTTTTTACCAAAATATTATTGTTCATGGCCAACTAATAGAAAGCTGTTATTTCTTCTACAGGCTAGCTCAAAGAGTCTAACTAAACAATTTGTAAATTTCTTAATGCGGCATGGAAGTTAAGATCACAAATAATCATTGCATAGCAGTTGTAATTATGTGCTTATTATAATGTATTATGACCATATTGTGTTGTTCTCTGTTTGTTTACTGTCATTATTGTAATTGTATATTATTTTATTTTGCTATAGCATTATGTTTGCTTCTGCAATAAAATATATTCATTCATTCATTCATTCAATGAACAAACAATTAATGAATATAAGCAAACGTCATAACATAATTACACACAAATTATTAGTATAACAGCAAAGTATAAGGTAAATACACAAAAGATGATATATGAATAGTCTATAAAAGCAGTGACACATCATGTATTGACACATCTAATAACACTGTCTAAGAGATCGACAATATTCTGCTACACAATGGATAACATGTGCATGACACAGCTTGAGAAAATGAACAGATTTATCTTTGCTTGAAAAAATTGTCAGTGGTTTTCGACCGAGTAACATTTGAAACAGGATTTCGTCGTCATACATGCTTAATTCACAGTAAAGCTGCACTGGAAAATTGTCACTTTTAAAAAATGTCCCACCAGACTTCGCGCTGTGCATTAGTACTTGGACAATTGAACAAGCGTGTACATAAACATCTTTAAAATTCCTTGTACATATATCACATGTATTACTTGATGTATTTGGTAATTCAGTTAGTAATTTAGTGATTAAAAAGGAATTTTTAATCTCATTAAAAGAATTTAAGTGTTTCCAAAATTCCGTAATTGTCACTGACGTTGGAAACGTGTGAAGCTGTCATCAGAAATAACACGGTTTAACCAATTGTTTAACTGTAACTATCAACTGCGCTATAAACGATAGACTTCCAAATTTGTTTTGATGGAAATTTTCCATCTTCAATATAGTCGAGAAGGTAACTCATAAGTCCATAATGATTTAAAATGTCAATGATCTCAGGAACAAATCCGTAGTGTTTCCTTTGAGAGTCTATAAAAAAAGTAAACAATCTGGTGAGAAATATTCTCTTAGAAAGAGAGGAAATGTCTAAGGTACGTAGTTTTTGTAGGAATATGAGTTTTCTTTTGTCAATATATCCTGTTGATTTTTGAAGCATTTTATCTCTCATCTTATTGTACTCAATTATACCGTTACTTGTTTCCTAAGTAAAGGAAAATAAAGCTACTTTTTATATGATTAAAAAACAAACAAGGTCTGTGACCTCCATTATTAATATTGAAAAGACATTGGTCTGTTTAGACATCATACTTTACATTCAACGTATGTTTTCGCGCTATAATTGTTTGTTTATTTGTCGAATTATGAGTTTGAATGTTCCTCTGGTATCTTTCGCCTCTCTGTTACAATGGATGACCATGGATTCCGAAGTATGACTGACGTCTTTGTCCTTGGCAGGGTGTGTACTGGGAGAACTCCAAAATAAAAAAGCAACTGTTACATTCTTGTATCTGTATTTATTTTTATTTTTATTTCAACATAATACATATTTTTTAAATTTATGCATTGTGCAAAAACATTCAATTGAATTTCAGCATACTGTAAAGAAGGCAGCTGCTAGACAAATCAAATTTATCATCTTTAAAAATAAGAAAAATAAAATCAATTGCAACAGAAACATTTAAAATAATTCACAAAAAAATCCTAGTTAAACCTTCATTATTTGATTGCTATAAGAATTAACAAGTATGATTTTAGGAAACAACAGTACCCCCAAGATTCAGAACTACCAGGTATGGCCGGCTTTAAATCGTTTCGCTATAATGCTGCACAAATATTAAATGAGCTGCCGAACCACTGTCGAATGGAAACATCTTTTGACAATTTCAAAAAATTTGTACAAACATGGGATCCTTAAAACAGCTCATGCCAGTGCAGTACATGCTTATAGTTTTTATGCCTGTGTTTTTTTTATTTTTATTTTTTGTGTGACTTTTTGTTTTTTGCTTGTTGTGAGCACAAGATTCACTGCACACTTTCAAAGTTCTGTTTTATCAAACATTAAAATATGAACTTTATAATCGGTATGAGTGAGATTTTTATCTAAGATAACTTGGTAAATCTACCGGTGTTAGTTAAAAATGCGGCTTTGAACTAGCTTTCACAGTAGCTGCGAGTATGCGTTGTTCAATAATTTGTCTCTTAATGTTATTGTTTTATGTGATAATTTGTTGTGTTGTTACACCACTGTACCAATGAATGAGGAAAGGAGGAGGGGTTGGTTTGATGGAGTTGCGAGCGGTGTGTGGAACGCATATTTAACTGAATAAACCAGTCAAATCTTAATGTCAATATAAGATCCCCTCTTATAAATGTCTCTTTACTTTAAGCACCTTTTAAAACTGTTTAAGTTAACATATTATGTAAAGAATCATCAATTGAAGGGCATTTAATATCTTGAATAAAACTATTCCAATTAGATATATTTTCATCTGATATTGGACGGAAGATGTTGCTCATTTATGTAATATGAGTTACTATTATTTGAAAGGGCTTATAAAACAGCCAAATGGATGCACTAAAGTAAAAATAGGAGTCACAGATCCGATTGAATACAATTATCAGCCAAATTTTATTGATTTTGTAACATTTGTTTCAAATATGACAAACTTTTTACCCAAAATCACCAGCACCGTATCAGGACCCACCAGCACAATGACAGGACCCACCAGCACAGTATCAGGACATAAATAAACTGAGAAAATGCTAAATTTTCTTAAATTGCACGGGTTTTTCACAAAATAATTTTGTCTTTTGGATTTGAGTATAGAAAGCGGACTTCATGAGCATTTTTGTTTTATTTTTCCAGTTCTAGATTTTCTGAAAATGAACCCTTTTGTGCTACGCTTACTGAAACAGTTTAGAGGGTCAATTTTTTAATGGTTTGCTTATAATCCCATAAGAAACAAAATCGAAAAATCTCAACTGTTTCCTTCCATTTTTTATGAGAGAAAACGTCAAAAATCATCATTTTCGTCTTTGTTTACATTTTTTCAATGATCACCAGCACCCGTCAGGACCGAATCACCAGCACAGAACGTTCTCTCGCAGGACAACCATACCCACCGTGTTTATAGTCTTAATGTGGGTTATCTTTTAAGATACTCTGTTTTGCATTCTATGCTAAGGTATCTTACTATGCACTATATGCTTAAAATCGTGTTTGTTTTCATGACTTTTGTATGTGTGTATACATTCCGGTATTCGGTCGATTTGAAAAGGTTACTATAGCTTATGTTTATGTAGTTTATTGAATATCGATTGAAAAAAACTTTGAACTTGAACTTTAACAAGTACCGTGAATGCCAAAATATGAAACGATTTAAATAAGAGAAAATAGACGTATTGATTCCAACTGCTAAATATAGTATATTCATTATCTTATAAATAATATGCTTTCAAAGTGCTGACTCAGGTATTCATTTAAATGTATTCATACTATAGTTTTAAGCTGACGATTATTTATTTAGTAAGGTGTATTAATAACTGCCTTTCCATCCAATAATTTGATGTTTAAAGAGATAATATATATATATTTTTTAAATTTCTCTTCAATTTTCAAACGATAAAAAAATAATAAACCGTGCCTTTCTATCCGTGTCACAATTCCGAATTACAAAAAATAAAACAAAAAAAAAAACACTTCAGTGTAGTAGTTACCAATAGATATTGTAAAATACAAACAGGAATTTAGTTTATTCATTATTAAAAAAAAATCCACTTTGAAAGTGCTGATTCGATAGTGCTTATAAATTCATGATATGATCTAAAGCTGACAATTAATTCTTTAGTAAGGCTTATTATTTATAACCGCCTTTATATTCAATTATTTGAATTATATAATAAAGAGATATGTTGTGATGTTACACTATTGTTTCGGGTAAGGGTGAAGGTTGGTCCCTATTAAAATGTTTCAACCCGCTGCATATGTTTGCACTTGTCCTAAGTCAGAAATCCAAATCAATGTTCAGTAGTTGTCGTTTGTTGATGTGGTTCATAAGTGTTTGGCGTTTCCCGTTGGTTTTCCCGTTTGACTAGTTTAACACTTGTCAATATTTGGGCCCTTTTTAGCTTACTGTTCGGTGTAAACCAAGGCTCCGTGTTGAAGACCGTACTTTGACCTATTTTGAATTTATCTTACAAATTGTTGCTTGGATGGAGAGCTGTCTCATTGGCACTCATACCACATCTTCTTATATATGTATATTAGAAAAATTAAATTTCCTCATGCATTTCGGTCTGCATCACAATTTAATCGTATCATCGGATTTAAAATTCACATTCCGACCGGACATATTGAGGCATCAGTCATATAGCCATATACGGAAGCACAGCTTTTACGATTAACGACATCTTGGTGTAAATTTTGTATAATTTATTTTTTTTATATTTTACTTCATGTATATCCAAACTGAATGTTTCTCGTCTTTCGAAAAAATAAACTGTTTACTTTTTGCTTTCACAATTAAGCTAAACGAAAATTACAATAATTTATTATATCTCGTAAACATGTCTTTTAGATGACGAGAATTCAACAAATGGGTTAAATATGTCTCTGGTTAAAATAAATAAAACATATAAAAGCTACCATACATTATAAATCATTTCAATATTTTTGAATGAAAATTCAATTGACACAATAATACATGAAAAATAAATAAAAAAACAAACTAAACTACGATGATAAAGGGTCTGGCTAAATTTGGTTATTAATTAAACAAATATAGGAATATCTTCGACCCTCTAAAAAACTCAATCACGTGTTTTAAAATCTTTTCGTTTTGCCCCGAGGTTAATATTTTTATAGCTTATATTAAACAAATAGGCGTGAAACGTGTATTTTACATGTTTGGTTGAATTTTACTATATTTTTTTTTATTTTATAAAATATGACTAAACATAAAATAAAGCTAACTATTTCTTTTTAATCACTGTTCTAAATATAACAATTTTACAGCTCGTTAAGGGTGAGGCGTGTTGTCACGGATTTAGGAGGGAAATCAAACTTAGATTTATATTTGTCAATATTTCATGATTGTATTGTTTAATTTTTTATATTTGTATAATTTAGCAATAATCCTACTGTTTGGATTTTATACTAATAAAGTATATTATATAATATAATTATAACTTTCCGAAAAAAACCGTTAGGGATTAGGATAAGCTCGTTGAATAGGGACTCGTTTCATCGTCATAATAGTCGAAAGGACTACATGGCGGTTGTGTAATTAGTTCCATAGTATTTACGTAATTTATTCTTATTTCACATTTTTTAGCATGTGACACTTATCCTTATACGAGTTATAGGATGAAAATAGAATTAATAACTTTTAACTTATAGTTCCACTGATTTTAGTCACATATGTCCGGGGAACGGGTTCATGTCGGTTAGTTTTTTTTATTCCGCTCTAGAATTTTGACTGATAGATACCTTTACTGTGTATCCCCATCACCGGATATTTGTGTACTGTAGATTCGAATTGGTGTACGGGAATTTGGATAGTCAACAGGACAACAAGCAGAAGTCAGGTAATTTAAAAAAAAAACATGTTTTACGTTTTATTAGATAGTTTATTTCTCATAAAACCCTGAAAGTATACAGGTTACAGAGGAGTTGAAACATGCATAATATAAATAAACACATAAATAGAAATTGTTAAATAAATAAATTAATTAATTAAATAGTTCAACAAACAAATAAATTAAAATAGTTTAATAAATAAATAGATAAAATAGTTTAATAAATAAAGTAGTTAAACAAATAAATAAATAAAAATAATTTAATAAATGAATTATAGATAAAATATAAGAATACAATGCAAGTAAATACACAAATTTAAAGAAATAGTTTTAGTGTTCATCCATAGAGAGATTTTTATGTCTGTATTATTGATGTCATGTAGTGTCTGTATATCATTGTAATTGCAAAGGTTTGACAGAATAAAGATATAGAAAAAAAAAGAAAGAAGAAGGAGTAATTTTATTGTTAATACATCTGATGAAATTGCAAAGCTGTCTGAGTGTTTAAGTTTTTTGTGGCTTGAATTTTAAAATATCATGTCTGCTGATTAGTTCTTTCTGTATCAATCTTGTCCTTTCATCTTCTATCATGTTTTAAGCCGGGCAAACAAAAACAAAATGATGTTCATCTCCGATGTCTCCATTCTGGCATATAGAACTTTATTTGTCAATTATTATTATTTTTGTTATCTCAAAAATCGTATTTTCACCCGAAATTTCAAAAATCGATTAAAAATTCTAAACTTGAAACTTAAACAAGGGCTGCTTAAAATTTTAAATGACACGAAATCATTTCAACAAACGGACCGGAACCATTTCATGCTCCCTACAATGAGCAATTTTATTCAGTACATCAACCTATAGTAGTCAACAAAAGAAACGATACCAGGCAATTTATTTTCCATATATAATGAAATTTGATCCACTGTACCAGAGTCAATAGTTGCCCAAATGTTGTAATATTTAGATTGTTATTTTCTTAAGGCAAACACGCGATTTTTATTTTTTTCAATTTTTATTATCTCAAAAATTGTATTTTCGCCCAAAATTCAAAAATCGATTGAAAACTTCAAACCTGAAACTTAAACATGGTTTGCATAGAATTTTAAATGCTTTGACAGATATTTGAAGTTTAGTGCTGACTTTTGTCATCCTATTCCACAGTTTTATCGCTGTGCCCAATACTATGGTATTTTCTCACGCTCCAATTTGGTCAGATTCTTTAAATCATATGCATTTGAATTGCAAACGATTGTATTTCCTTGGATAATTTAATTGTTTTTCCCATCAATCATATTCTATGATAAACTTGTGTATCGTAACTTTTGTTGACTAGTATATTTGAAATACTAAGTGTTTTTACATTTTTATCTGTATACATATCCAGGACTAAATATTTGTGCACAATAAAATAGACTTATACTGCCTGAAAATAATTATAATTGATGAATAAATAAGAAATTAAAATCTACCCGTATTTACCTTAGTTTAAAAAAAAATGTAAAAGAACACGGAAATGTAATCAAAAACTGCACATAAATGTTATTACAATGCGCACCAACGTACTGATTTTTGGACGCAAATGTAATGGTTATGCACGCAAATGCAATACGCCGCATATGTTGCAGTTCAAATGTGTATAAGGGGAGAGTTTGGCGCTCACTAACATGTTTACCCGTTACTTATAGATGTAGGTGCCTGTCCCAAGTCAGGAGCCTGTAACTATGTGGTTGTCGTTAGTTGCTATGCTATACATATTTTTTTTCCGTTCATTATTATTTTCATACTTTCAGACCGTTAGTTTTCTATTTAGAATTGCTTTTCATTTGTCATTTCGGAGCCTTTTATAGCCGACTATGTGGTTAGGGCTTTGTTCATTGTTAAAGCAAGGCAGTATGGTAACCAATAGTTGTTAGTTTCTTTGCCATTTGGTCTCTTGTGAAGAGTTGTCTCATTTGCAATCATACCACATCTTCTTTTTTATATTAAGTTTGATCCAGAGTCCTCCTAGTACAAATTGATATTTATACTATTTAAAATTCAATAGAAATCAAGATTCCAATATCGACATTGTACGTGTAAGAAATAATTTAATATTAATTATTTAATTTCCCAGGAGGTGCTCTTAATAAAATATCTTTTGTTAAAGCTTAACATTTTGGTAGTCGATACTCAGTACTACCGAGCGATCCTCGAATATTGGAGTACTCGTTGACATCCCTAGTAAGAATTGATATATCCAGATTGTTACTAGAACGATTGTGTGTTTGTACTAGGATCTAGGATTCTGCATTTGTTTATTTGTATTTATTATTTCTCTGATGCACTTGATAAGTAGAAATAAAACCCACAACAATAGAAGTATAACAAATGCCAATTTCATTACTTCATCACATAATAAGGGGAAATAAATGAACTTTTTTTTTTATCAATTTATAGCATTTGCTAATATTTTGTGTACGGTATTTCGATAAGCGCTGCAGACAACTTTTACTTTATAACACAAACAAGGAAATAGATTTTGCTAAATTAAAAAGTGTGGACACAGATCAGTGTGGATAGTATGTTGTGATGTTTGACAGTGTTTTATGACAAAAGGAGTTATCTGGTGCTAAATAAAAACAAGATTGTATTCTAAATATGAATGTTGAGACATTATTGGAACCTTCACTTGAATTTGTTAAATTTGGTATCGAAGGACATGAATAACATACATAGATATAAGAAGATGTGGTATGCGTGACAATGAGACAGCTCTCCACCCAAGTCACATATATATAAGAAGATGTGGTATGAGTGACAATGAGACAGCTCTCCATTCAAGTCACATAGATATAAGAAGATGTGGTATGAGTGACAATGAGACAGCTTTCCATCTAAGTCACATATATATAAGAAGATGTGGTATGAGTGACAATGAGACAGCTCTCCATTCAAGTCACATATATATAAGAAGATGTGGTATGAGTGACAATGAGACAGCTCTCCATTCAAGTCACATAGATATAAGAAGATGTGGTATGAGTGACAATGAGACAGCTCTCCATCCAAGTCACATAGATTTAAGAAGATGTGGTATGAGTGACAATGAGACAGCTCTCCATCCAAGTCACATAGATTTAAGAAGATGTGGTATGAGTGACAATGAGACAGCTCTCCATCCAAGTCACATAGATATAAGAAGATGTGGTATGAGTGACAATGAGACAGCTCTCCATCCAAGTCACAATAAACTAGCTTATATTAATGTTTATCAAATTTTATTGATTCAATTCTAATTCGATATTTATTTAAGTGCAATTAACACCGTGTATCATCGTACAGCGGATATAGGTACTAACCAAGCGGGCGTGAGCGATTTTGATCTTACACGGTAACGAAAATCTTTGCTTTGCTTACATAATATCAATCTGTACTTCAATTTAAACATAATTGTTGTTTTAAGAAATGATTTGGTCGTAGCTATAGGTTGATGATTACAGATGTCTCATTATTTTCCCAAAACAAGAGGGATTACTAAAACATTATAAAAGTATGTGCAAATACTTGTCAAAGAAGTTGGCCCTCGTCTCATCCGATATAATTCTATATTTATTGCAACTCTTTGTCTGATAGAGGGTCAATGTGTGTGTTAAAAAGTATAGCTGTTTCAATAATTGGCATTGAAATCTTTCATACATATGTTATTTTTCGATATTTTATCCCTAAAGAAGCGTTGTGTACGGTGTTTAGCTGACCACATAAATCATTATGTACGGTGCATAGTTAAGTTGTTGTACACCGTACACAAAAACTTTATTTTCATACTCGTTTATTACCCAAAAAGTTTCAAGGAATGAGTAATCACAGGTAGGTTTATGATTGGTAACTATTACTTTTGCCCTGTATTAGGTTTCTCTCAGATAAAACATGCAAATGTCTCAAGAACTGTATCAAAATTGAAAGTTGGTGTTGACACATTCACAACTATTTGCGCATGTACAAGTTAGTTTTTCTTATTAGAATATCAAAGTTGTTTTATGAATAGGAAAATATCGGTTCGAAAATTATTTGGGAGCAGGAATTTTAAATGTTGAGAAATATAAATTGAATATTGATAAAGCAAAACAAAGATTTTCGTTACCGTGGAAGGTCAAAATCTATCATGCCCGCTTGGTTAGTACCTATATCCGGTGTACTAATGATACACGTTGATCAATATTTATAAATTGTAAAACAATACTACATGAAATGAGAACCATTCTATACAGAATTATAGCAGACTATTTATTTAATGCACAGAGATGTTACATTAAAGAATATAACTAAAGCTAGTACTATTTATAATAAATAAAACGTCCATGTCTTTATTTGTATATTAACCCCACTATCAGGTAGAGAGATGTGATTTACTTTCTGAGACAAGTGCTTATGACCATCCACAAGAACTTGTGGTCATCCGATGTTCAGTACTTCAGTACTTTGATTATAATCTAAGTGTCTACTTTTCGTTTCAGGGAAGTGTGATGTTTGGTACTGTGCGTAGAAGCCTGGAATTAAAGATGTGGATCATCTATGTGGCTGTTGTTTGTCTGGCGTACAAGACAAGTGCATATAGTAAGTTTAAATAGCACGTGCCTGAAATCAATGGAAAGACATCATAAATACCGAGGTGTTCCGAAAAATGTAATAGTAAAGAAGTACACCTCTAAACTTTATAACATATTTACAATGTGAATGTTCTAAATATTATGTGTTAACGCTATTGTCACATGTACAGTATATACAATTAATTGTTGAATCGTCTCAAGTGGTATGTGATTGATGGTTTTGATTAAGGAAACTTTAAAAAATGTTTTTTTATTCAGAGATAGATAATACCCTTGACATCACAAAACATTAACAAAATAAAAAAAAAAAAAAAAAATTGTCAACACATTCATGATAAAATTTGAGTAACGAATTACAATTCTACAATGATGCAAAACTAACATTCATCAAAAGGTCTACAGGTATAATATTCGAAAAGAATACTAGTATTGTACTATACAAAATGTAAAACTAAGCAAACATTTTGTATGATTTTGCATGTACATGTATTTACGACTAGGATCTGCCAGAGAGAAAAAAAAAAAAAAAAAAAACACTTTTTAAGAAGAGAAACCTACGAAAACAAGCCCATTATTTGATTTCTGGTTGTTGTTTAGTAAGAGACACTGCCACTGGACAATATATTCTCAGATGTGGTAAAATGTTTTTGGATCCATTAGTTCACACTAGAATTGCTTCATGTGACTATCTCAACGAAACACGTGGTAACTTTTGGTGTGAAATTATCTATATCAATCCAATAACTTTCAGTAACTTCTTAGTAAATATGTCTGATGAAGAACTTTTTGTATTACTTACTACCCTGCAATTCGGACAATTTTCCACTAGAAAACGACCAACTAGGGACATTAACAGCCATATGTGTTCGATTTATCTATACATTTGGAACTTTACTACGAGATTAAAATACAATATGTTATAACAATATTAAACTTATTTATGACATCTTCGTTTCGGATAGGTTCTTGCAAAGACATATACATGGCCGACAACCGGAACTCAAATGGAAATTACGTCATTCATCACAATGGGAATGCAATCAGCGTGTATTGTTCATTCGAAAGTAACTATGGTTACACGTACATCTCAAAACAGTCATATGCTGCAGATTTAAACATAACTTTATTGTATACCACTCTAGATTTTGCCAAAATTCGCCATAGAAAAAGCAATGGCAAACAAAAAGAAGTTATCGTAGAAAACTTGTCTTCATTCCAAAGCTTGTCTACTTTATATTTTGGATACAACACCAATACTGCGTATCAAGGTCCAGATAGCCGTAACGCAGGTTTAAAACCGTACTTATTTCTCGGCTTTTTACCTGAGAGTTTAGTAAGAAACAAAAATACACAAGGGTACCGCGCAGCCGGAAAGGACTTTACTTTCAGAAATTGTGATGCCAATCCGAACAGTTATATCACATTTTACTATAATCCAAACAACACATCACCTGGAAGACTAGGCTATTCCAGTCATGTGAGGTTCATGGAGGGGTGGATGGATAACTCTGAACTATTGCAAATGAACAACTATATGGATACTGATTTCTACTTTGACTGGGAAATGCACATGGGCGGATGTGGTGGTTTCAGGACGTCACACTATATGTCAAACACCAGAGCGGCACTTGGATTACCATTTAGTAAGTATATATATTGTTTTATGATGTACTAATTACTTTGATTTCTGTTTATATTAATTGTTTATGTTAAATTCAGAAAGGAAACGGGGGATGTGTCAAAGCGACATCAACCCGACCATAGAGCAGGCAACACCCGAAGGCCACCAATGGGTCTTCAATGTAGCGAGAAACTCCCGCACCCATAGGTGTCCTTCAGATGGCCCTTTAAAAATATGTATACTAGTTCAGTGATAATGGACGTCATACAAAACTCCAAATTATACACAAGAAACTAATAGTTCAAGAGAAGTCCCCGTCCGATGTCAGAAGATGTAACAAAAGAAAATAAACAAAATGAACATACTACTTGCAGTTAACTGACATGCCAGCTCCAGACCTCAATTACACTGATTGAAAGATTATGTCTTAATCATGTGAACCTTTGAAGTTTGTTTTTTTTTACATTTGATATTATCAAATATTTAAAATAAAACGGAATAACAATTATAAAACACATTTGTACGTAAAGCCCCCGTCTTCTAAGCGTTTCATCATTACAGCTATCATATTATACTACAGTATTTTTTAAATTGCATATTAACGACTATTAATATATAATACGAGTATCACAGTACCATTAATGCTCTTTTTTTTTTATTGTGCAGGCATTCAACCATGTGACGGTCTTAATTGTCAAAATGGCGGAAGTTGTGATTCATCCGTGTCACCAGCCTGTTGTATATGTGTCGGGAATTACTTCGGTGACAGATGTGAAAATAGTAAGCCTTTATATCTTTTCCATAATCTTATGTGTAGATATGTCAGTGGCGGATCCAGTCATTCTAAAAAGGGGGCTCCCAACCCAGAGTAAAGGGGGGTTCCAACTATATGCTCCAATTCAAATGCATTGATCGGCCAAAAAAAGGGGGGTTCCAATTTAGAGTTGTGCCAGTTCACATCGAAAATAACTATTTTCATTTGGCATATCTTTGTAATCTTTGCGCCGTGTTTGGAAATTTTAAAATTGTATCAGCATCTGTGGTGTTCGCTTAAATTGTATAAATTTCGAGATTTAGAAAATGTTTCTCAGTTTGAATATTTTGACATGATTCATTTGACATCGTGCTATTATTGAAGAAGGATATCTGTTATCCGAAATATCTAATATTTGTTCATTTTATAGTTATTTAATGGTGATGCTGTACCCTTTTTGACTTGTTATGTATTATATTTTGTAGTGTACAGAATCATATTACCTGATCCATCGCCCTGTAAGATTGATCGTTGACTATTTATTCAGTCATTTATATATATATATAAAACATTATGATTTAAGCCACCAATCACAAACAGTTTATCTATTTACTTATTGAATTAAAAATGGGGATAATACTAGAAATTTTATTAAATATTTTGATCCTAGTTTTAATTTCGGTATATGCTATGATAAAATGGAATTCATCTTCAACCTCTTTATGGCATAAAGGATATATTATATTTTCCAATGCTGTTTTGTTTTATCTACCACGTTCAACATCCATACTATTACTTATTCTTATTTTGGCATATTATTTTGTAACCAAGGAGAATGACAGACTTTCTATACAATTATAATCATTTGTCATGTTTATTACCTGTCAATTAAAATTGTTTTTTCAAAGACCAATTGCGTGAATTTAAATTGATTTATATCAATATTCACGAAATATCAACAAAATACATGTGAACTGAAAAAGTTTAGTTTAAACATATTTTATTTGCGTAAATGTGCAAAAGGGATGAGACACAAGTTAATCAAACTTATATAGTCTTCTCCCATAACAATTTATAACAGTAGAATATTTACAAAGCATGCATACAAACAATACATTATGTATATATATATATAAAATATTTGAACTCTGAAAAGATGGTGTGTGATGATGTGTCTTAACTACATTTTTCCATTTAAGTTAATGGTGGATGGACAGAATGGTCAGTCTGGAGTGATTGTCCGGATACTTGCGGTGATGAGGACCTGACTAGGACTAGATCCTGCACAAATCCTTCTCCAGAAAATAACGGGACAGTTTGTCAAGGAAACACCACGGAAACAATTTCATGTACTACAGCAAAATGTCCAGGTTAGATATCTATAACAGACAGGTGTTGTTTTAGAAAATTGTTTTTTAGTATGAACAAGCTTTATATTGTATCATAGATCAAACTTATTCGTATTTCAATGGATTTTAAAGTGTGTCTTTTTATGTTGTAATGATTTTTCATTACGTTTATAGACAGTATCTATGCTTTTGATATAAAGGTAGCACAATTACAATTTTGTATTCAGCGGCTTTTCTACAAGACACTCTTTAAGTACCCATCTACAGGCGTATGAAAATACCAAAGTTTCGTTAGCTAAATGCCACTGATTCATAGGGAGCAAATCGTTCCATTTGTTATCTTTAAACTGCAAATGGTATTTATTAATAAAATGTATTTTCTACTTTAGTTAATGGGGGATGGACAGAATGGTCAGTTTGGAGTGATTGTCCAGAAACTTGCGGTGATGAGTACCTTACTAGGACTAGATCCTGCACAAATCCTTCTCCAGAAAACAACGGAACAGATTGTCAAGGAAGCAACACTGAAACACTTTCATGTTCTACAGCACAATGTCCAGGTAAGAATACATAAACTGGATATTTTATTTTTTATAAAAAAAAGAGTTACCAATAAGGACAACTTTAAAGCAAACAGACTTGTTTTTGAACAAATGTGAAAATTATATTAACGACAGCTTGCTTGAAAAAATGCCGTTGTTTTCACTAATAAAATAAAAGAAATATGGAACTTATAGAATAAGCAATTTCACCATAATCTAAAATAAAAAAAGACATTTATGTTGACATTAGATATAATTTTTGGTTTCAATCGTTCAATTTGATGTATTTAAAAGCTATTTTTTTCGCATAGAGGTTGTAAAAATGAATTAACATCTAACAGCTTTTGAACCAAAAATTACAAAAAGTGCTCATCACCAGGCGTTCTTAAAGACGATACTCTGGGAGCTTTATGCCATCGTTTTATCGAGAGTTACTCGTTTCAATTTAAACTTTAAAAATAGAACAATGGATTATTGGATTCATTTCTGTTTAAGTGAATGGTGGATGGACAGAATGGTCAGTCTGGAGTGATTGTCCAGAAACTTGTAATGATGAGGACCTTATTAGGACTAGATCCTGCACAAATCCTTCTCCAGAAAATAACGGGACAGTTTGTCAAGGACACGACTCGGAAACAATTCCATGTTACACTGCAAATTGTCCAGGTAAGAAATGTATATAAAACAGAGTTTTTGTTTTTATGCCCCACCTATGATAGTAGAGGGGCATTATGTTTTCTGGTATATGGCTCCTTTGGTCCGTCCGTCTGTGGTTCCGTTCGTCCGTCCAGGTTAAAGTTTTTGGTCAAGGTAGTTTTTGATGAAGCTGAAGTCCAATCAACTTTAAACCTAGTACAATTGTTGCGTATGAGATGGTCTTTTCAATTTTTAAGCCGAATTAGACTTTTGACCCCAATTTCACGGTCCACTGAACATAGAAAATGAAAGTGGGAGTTTCAGGTTAAAGTTTTTGATCAAGGTAGTTTTTGATGAAGCTGAAGTCCAATCAACTTGAAACTTAGTACACTTGTTGCTTATAATATGATCTTTCTAATTTTAATGCCAAATTAGATAATTACCCAATTTCACGGTCCATGGCACATGGAAAAGGATAGTGCGAGTGGGGCATCCGTGTACTTTGGACATATTCTTGTTTCATTAGTTATCAGAAAGGACAAGAATAATCATATGATGAAGACACAACCTTTCCATCAGTTTAAATGAGGTCTGAAGCTGTCATGTCAGTAACTGCTAGTAGTCCTGTGTTAATGTATGTATCATTGTCATTTTGCTTAGTTCTTTTTGTTACCTATTCTAACATCGGACTCGGACTTTTTGTAAACTAATTTAACTGTGCGTATTTCTATGTTTTTTTAAAGACAATATTTTGTACGCTATATGCCTCTGGTTCTTTGGGAGCTAGTAGTTTCAATTTCAACCCTAGACATATGAATAAAGCATAATGGATTTATTTTTATCAAGTTAATGGTGGATGGACAGAATGGTCAGTCTGGAGTGATTGTCCAGAAACTTGCGGTGATGAAGACCTTATTAGGACTAGATCATGCACAAATCCTTCTCCGGAAAATAACGGAACAGTTTGCCAAGGAAGCAACACGGAAACACTTTCTTGTACTACAGCACAATGTCCAGGTAAGAATTATATAAAACATAGTGAATTATTAATTAAAAAGCTACCAATAAGGACAACATAATAGCAAAAGACTTTTTTTTTAACACACATGAGCATTACATTTACTACTGCTAATTTGACAGATCCCATTGTTATCTGAAATTAAAAAGAAATTTCAATTTCATGTATGAAAAAAGTAGTTTCTTTGGCATACAGGTTGTAAAAATGATATTTCATATACAAGTGAGAGGTTTAGCTAGCTATCAAAGCAGGTTCAATCCACTATTTTCTAATAAGAAAAAGGCTTTACCAAGTCAGGAAAATGACAGCAGTTATCCATTGTTGATTGTTTTTTGTCCTTTTGATTCTGCCAGTTGATATATTCTTTTGAATTTTGCCCGGAGCTCAGAATGTTTGTGATTTTACTTTTTATACCACAGCTATAACACGAAATACTCAATAAAGTACTTATTAACATGCATGATTGAGGACGATGCTTTTGTGAGTTCAATTACACTGTTTTATCGGAAGCTTGTCGTTTTAATTTCCATCTTAAATATAGAAATATAACTTATTGGATATATTTTCAATTAAAGTGAATGGTGGATGGACTGAATGGTCAGTCTGGAGTGATTGTCCAGAAACTTGTAATGATGAGGACCTTATTAGGATTAGATCATGTACAAATCCTTCTCCAGAAAATAACGGGACAGTTTGCCAAGGACACACCTCGGAAACAATTTCATGTTACACTGCAAATTGCCCAGGTAAGAAATACATTTTAAAAAGAGTGCTTGTTTATTCATTAGATATCAGAAGGGACAAGCTTTAGCATATGATAAAGACATGATTTTTCAATCAGTTTAATTAAGATTTGAAGCTCATATGTCATTAACTGCTAGTAGTCGTTTGTTAATTTATGTATCATTGTTATTTTGCTTAGCTTCTTTTGAAAAGTATTCTAACATTTGACTCAAATTTCTTGTAAACTGAGTTTTACTGTGCGTAGATGCTATAATTTTTTTTTTCAAGACGGTACTTCGAACGCTATATGACTCGATTTTGTTCGGGGGCTAGAAGTTTCAATTTCTACCATAGACATTTTAATAAAGCATATTGGATTTATTTTTTACTTAAGTTAATGGTGGATGGACAGAATGGTCAGTCTGGAGTGATTGTCCAGAAACTTGCGGAGATGAAGACCTTATTAGAACTAGATCATGTACAAATCCTTCGCCAGAAAATAACGGAACAGTTTGCCAAGGACACGACTCGGAAACAATTCCATGTTACACTGCAAATTGTCCAGGTAAGAAATGTATATAAAAAAGAGTTTTTGTTTTTTCATTAGTTATCAGTGAGAACAAGATTAATCATATGATGAAGACATAATTTTGCCATCAGTTTAAATGAGATCTGAAGCTGGCATGTCAGTAACTGCTAGTAGTCCTGTGTTAATGTTTGTCTCATTGTCATTATGTTTAGTTTTATTTCGTTACCTATTCTAACATCGGACTCGGACTTCTTGTAAAGTAGTTTTACTTTGCGTTTTGCTATGTTTTTTTTAAAGACGACACTTTGTACGCTATATGCCTCTGGTTCTTCGGGAGCTAGTAGTTTCAATTTCAACCATAGACATATAAATAAAGCATAATGGATTTATTTTTTACTTAAGTTAATGGTGGATGGACAGAATGGTCAGTCTGGAGTGATTGTCCAGAAACTTGCGGAGATGAAGACCTTATTAGAACTAGATCATGTACAAATCCTTCGCCAGAAAATAACGGAACAGTTTGCCAAGGACACGACTCGGAAACAATTCCGTGTTACACTGCAAATTGTCCAGGTACGAAATGTATATAAAAAAGAGTTTTTGTTTTTTCATTAGTTATCAGTGAGAACAAGATTAATCATATGATGAAGACATAATTTTGCCATCAGTTTAAATGAGATCTGAAGCTGGCATGTCAGTAACTGCTAGTAGTCCTGTGTTAATGTTTGTCTCATTGTCATTATGTTTAGTTTTATTTCGTTACCTATTCTAACATCGGACTCGGACTTCTTGTAAACTAATTTTACTTTGCGTTTTGCTATGTGTTTTTTTAAAGACGACACTTTGTACGCTATATGCTTCTGGTTCTTCGGGAGCTAGTAGTTTCAATTTTAACCATAGACATATTAATAAAGCATAATGGATTTCTTCTTTACTTAAGTTAATGGTGGATGGACTGAATGGTCAGTCTGGAGTGATTGTCCAGAAACTTGCGGAGATGAAGACCTTATTAGAACTAGAGCATGCACAAATCCTTTGCCGGAAAATAACGGAACAGATTGTCAAGGAAGCAACACGGAAACAATTTCTTGTACTACAGCACAATGTCCAGGTAAGAATACATAAAATGGAGCTACCAAGAAAGACAACATTATATCCAACAGACTTGTTTTTTTTAACAAACAAGAACAATACATTTACTACTGGTAACTTGACAGATCCCTTTGTTATCTGAAATTAACAAAAAAAGAAATTTCAATTTCATGTATAAAAAAAAGTAATTTCTTTGGCATGCAGGTTGTAAAAATGATATCACTTATACAAGTGAGAGGTTTAGCTAGCTATAAAAGCAGGTTTAATTCACCATTTTCCATTACGAAAACGGCTGTACCAAGTCAGGAATATGACAGTTGTTATCCATTCGTTGATTGTTTTTTACCTTTTGATTTTGCCAGTTGATACATCCTTTTTGAATTTTGCCCGGAGTTCAGAATTTTTGTGATTTTACTTTTTATACCACAGCTATTGCACGAAACACTTAATACAAAACTCATCAACAGGCGTTCTTAAAGACGATACTTTGTAAGTTCCGTGCCACTGTTTTATCGGCAACTAGTCATTTCAATTTCAACCTTAAAAATAGAATAATAGCTTATTGGATTCATTTTATGTTTAAGTGAATGGCGGATGGACCGAATGGTCAGTCTGGAGTGATTGTCCAGAAACTTGTTATGATGAGGACCTTATCAGAACTAGATCCTGCACAAATCCTTCTCCAGAAAATAACGGAACAGTTTGTCAAGGACACACCTTGGAAACAATTTCATGTTACACTGCAAATTGCCCAGGTAAGAAATACATTTAAAAAAGAGTGCTGGTTTATTCATTAGATATCAGAAGGGACAAACTTTAGCATATGATAAAGACATGATTTTTCAATCAGTTTATTTGAGGTTCGAAGCTCATATGTCATTAATTGCTAGTAGTCCTTTGTTAATTTATGTATGATAGTTATTTTGCTTAGCTTCTTTTGAAAAGTATTCTAACATTTGACTCGAATTTCTTGTAAACTGAGTTTTACTGTGCTTAGATGGTATGATTTTTTTTCAAGACGATACTTCAAACGCTATATGACTCGATTTTTTTGGGGGGGGGGGGGGGGGGCTAGTAGTTTTAATTTCTACCATAGACATGTTAATAAAGCATAATGGATTTATTTTTTACTTAAGTTAATGGCGGATGGACTGAATGGTCAGTCTGGAGTGATTGTCCAGATACTTGCAGTGATGAGAGCCTTGTTAGGACTAGATCATGCACAAATCCTTCTCCAGAAAATAACGGAACGGTTTGTCAAGGGAACAGTTCGGAAACAATAGCATGTACTATAGCAAATTGTCCAGGTAATAAATACATAAAAAAGTGCTTGTTTCATTGAATAGTAGGAAACGAAAAGCTAATGATATTAGAGAATTTTTTTTAACAAATTTTAAAATTAAGAACATGTTGCAAACTCATTTCACGAATGGTAGATTTAAAACTCCCTCAGTAATATTTTTTTCATTTTTTTTACTGAAATAAAAGTATTTTTTTTGGTATTACGATTTTTAATTTAGAATTTTAATAAATGAAAGGTGGTGAGCTGTGTGTCACAGGTTCACAGGGAGCCATTCGTTCCAATTGCAACCTTAAAAAAATAAATACAATTTATTGGATATATTTTCCATTTCAGTTAATGGCGGATGGACCGAATGGTCAGTCTGGAGTGATTGTCCACATACTTGCGGTGATGAGGACCTGACTAGGACCAGATCCTGCACAAATCCTTCTCCAGAAAATAACGGAACAGTTTGTCAAGGAAACACCACGGAAACAATTTCATGTTCTACAGCAAATTGTCCAGGTAAGAAATACACTAAACAGAGTTTAATTAAATAGTTCTTTTTAAGAAAAAGCTTCAAACAATACAGTTTTCAACAAATTTGAAATTCAAATCATGTTGTAAAATTATGTTCACGACAGATTGAAAAATCCCATTTTTTTTAAAAGTCGAAAAATAATATATTTAATGTTTTGTTTAAATAATGTTGTTCTTTATGCTGTGTAAGACACTTGGTTGTAAGCTATATATCACTGGTTCAAAGGTTGTTAGTCGTTTCAATTGCAACCTTTAAAAAATGAATACAACTTATTGGATATATTTTCCATTTCAGTTAATGGCGGATGGACCGAATGGTCAGTCTGGAGTGATTGTCCACATACTTGCGGTGATGAGGACCTGACTAGGACCAGATCCTGCACAAATCCTTCTCCAGAAAATAACGGAACAGTTTGCCAGGGAAGCAGTTTGGAAACAGTATCATGTACTATAGCAAATTGTCCAGGTAAGAAATACACGAAAAAAGTGCTAGTTTAGTTAATTAGTTTAATTTAGAAAAAGCTGTTAATTAGTTTAATTTAGAAAAAGCTGTTCATTAGTTTAATTTAGAAAAAAGGTGTTAATTAGTTTAATTTAGAAAAAAGCTGTAAGCTATAAGAGATTTTTCATCGAATTGGAAATACAAGGCATGTTGTAAAATCCCTTTCACGACTGATATATTAAAAAATCCTGATAGTTCTCCTTTTTTGTTATTTATGTATCATTGTCATTTTGTTCAGTTTCATTGACAAATTATTCTGACATCGGCCTCGGACCTCCTTTAAAATGAGTTTTACTGTGCATATTACTGTTTTTTTTTCAATTTTACATTTGCTAAAGGTATAGGGACAAGCTAAATCATATGATGCAGACATAGTCGTTCAATCAGTTAAATTGAGGTCTTGATAAAACTATGAAACATGTTTTTGTTTAATGGAACAGTTAGTGAAGAAAACAGCTCGGAAACAATTTCTTGCATGACAGCAAAATGTCCGAGTAAGATATCCATAACACAGAGATGTCGAAAATACTTTTTTTCCAGTATGGACAAGCTTACTTATAAAAATGTATCAAACTTTAAAATATGACTTTCGATTATTTATTGTTAGTAGTAATGTTTCGGGTAAAATGACGATATTATGTATATCGGCTTTTGTACAAACACTCAATAAAAAACGCATCGCCAGGTGTTCTAAAGAAAAAAGGTTTTGTGAGTTAAATGCTCTTGTTCATAGGAGCAATTCGTTCCATTTGCAATCGTCTAACTGCAAATGGTAAATATTAAATATATTATGTTCTTTAGTTAATGGTGGATGGACAGAATGGTCAGTCTGGAGTGATTGTCCAGAAACCTGTAATGATGAGGACCTTATCAGGACAAGATCCTGCACAAATCCTTCTCCAGACAATAACGGAACAGCTTGTCAAGGAAACAACACGGAAACAATTTCATGTTACACTGCAAATTGCCCAGGTAAACAATACATAAAACGCATGGGTCGTTTAAGAATATTTTTTTCTCAGATGGATAATTTGAATATAAAAAATATTCAAACTTAAGAAATATGAATTTCCATTACAATTTTAATAAGTAGTAACGTTTTTAGTATAAATATAGCAACTTAAGATTGTGTGTACATCGGCTTTTGTACAAACACTCAGGAAAGCACGGATCACCAGACGTACGAAAAGATAAAAGTTTTGTGAGCTAATTGCCACTTGTTCATAAAGAGCGAATCGTTCCGAATACAATCTATATAAAACAAATGGTAATTATTATATATATTTTTTACTTCAGTTAATGGCGGATGGACTGAATGGTCAGTCTGGAGTGATTGTCCAGAAACTTGTAATGATGAGGACCTTATCAGGACTAGGTCATGCACAAGTCCTTCTCCAGACAATAACGGAACAGCTTGTCAAGGAAACAACACAGAAACAATTTCATGTTACACTGTAAATTGCCCAGGTAATTAACAATACATAAAACGCCAGGGTCGTTTAAGAATATTTTTTTTCTCACATGGATAATTTGAAAAATATATCAAACTTTAGAAATATGAATATTCATTACAATTTTTATAAGTAATAATGTTTTCAGTATAAATATAGCAACTTAAGATTTTGTGTACATCGGCTTTTGTACAACACTCAAGAAAGTACGGATCACCAGGACTACAAGAGATAAAAGTTTTGTGAGCTAATTGCCACTTGTTTATAAAGAGCAAATCGTTCCAAATACAATCTATATAAAACAAATGGTAATTAATAAACATATTTTGTACTTCAGTTAATGGTGGATGGACTGAATGGTCAGTCTGGAGTGGTTGTCCAGATACTTGCAGTGATGAGAGCCTTGTTAGGAATAGATCATGCACAAATCCTTCTCCAGAAAATAACGGAACGGTTTGTCAAGGGAACAGTTCGGAAACAATATCATGTACTATAGCAAATTGTCCAGGTAATAAATACATAAAAAAGTGCTTGTTTCATTGAATAGTTGGAAACGAAAAGCTAATGATATTAGAGATTTTGTTTTAACAAATTTTTAAATTCAGGACATGTTCAACACTCATATTCAAGAATGATAGATTTAAAACTCCCTCGGTAATATTATTTTCAATTTTTTAATGAAATAAAAGTATTTTTTTTTGGTATCACGATTTCAAATTTATAATTTTAATAAATGAAAGGTTGTGAGCTGTATGTCATAGGTTCACAGGGAGCCATTCGTTCAAATTGCAACCTTAAAAAAATACAACTTATTGGATATATTTTCCATTTCAGTTAATGGCGGATGGACCGAATGGTCAGTCTGGAGTGATTGTCCAGAAACTTGCGGTGATGAGGACCTGACTAGGACTAGATCCTGCACAAATCCTTCTCCAGAAAATAACGGGACAGTTTGTCAAGGAAACACCACGGAAACAATTTCATGTTCTACAGCAAAATGTCCAAGTAAGAAATACATTAAACGGAGTTCTTGTTTAGTTAAATAGTTCTTATTAAGAAAAAGCTTCAAACAATACAGTTTTTAACAAATTTGAAATTCAAAGCATGTTATGTTCACGACAGATTCAAAAATCCCATATTTTTTAAAAGTCGAAAAATAATATATTTCATGTTTTGTTTAAATAATGTTGTTCTTTATGCTTTGTAAGACACTAGGTTGTAAGCTATATATCACTGGTTCAAAGGTTGTTAGTCGTTTCAATTGCAACCTTAAAAAGATAAATACAACTTATTGGATACATTTTTTCCCTTAAGTTAATGGTGGATGGACTGAATGGTCAGTCTGGAGTGATTGTCCACAAACTTGCGGTGATGAAGACCTTATTAGGACCAGGTCATGTACAAATCCTTCTCCAGAAAATAACGGAACAGTTTGCCAGGGAAGCAGTTCGGAAACAGTATCATGTACTATAGCAAATTGTCCAAGTAAGAAATACACGAAAAAAGTGCTAGTTTAGTTAATTAGTTTAATTTAGAAAAAGCTGTTCATTAGTTTAATTTAGAAAAAGCTGTTCATTCGTTTAATTTAGAAAAAGCTGTTAATTAGTTTAATTTAGAAAAAAGCTGCAAGCTATAAGAGATTTTTCATCGAATTGGAAATGCAAGGCATGTTGTAAAATCCCTTTCACGACTGATATATTAAAAAATCCTGATAGTAGTCCTTTTCTTATTTATGTATCATTGTCATTTTGTTCAGTTTCATTGATAAATTATTCCGACATTGGCCTCGGACCTCCTTTAAAGTTAGTTTTACTGTGCATATTACTGTGTTTTTTTTAAATTTTACATTTGCTGAAGGTATAGGGACAAGCTAAATCATATGATAAAGACATAGTCCATCAATCAGTTAAATTGAGGTCTTGATAAAACTATGAAACATGTTTTTGTTTAATGGAACAGTTAGTGAAGGGAACAGCTCGGAAACAATTTCTTGCATGACAGCTAAATGTCCGAGTAAGATATCCATAACACAGAGATGTCGAAAATGCTTTTTTTCCAGTATGGACAAGCTTACTTATAAAAATGTATCAAACTTTAAAATATGACTTTCGATTATTTATTGTTAGTAGTAATGTTTTGGGTAAAATGACGATATTATGTATATCGGCTTTTGTACAAACACTCAATAAAGAACGCATCGCCAGGGGTTCGAAAGAAAAAAAACGTTTTGTGAGTTAAATGCTCTTGTTCATAGGAGCAATTCGTTCCATTTACAATCTTCTAACTGCAAATGGTAAATATTAGATATATTATGTTCATTAGTTAATGGTGGATGGACAGAATGGTCAGTCTGGAGTGATTGTCCAGAAACTTGTAATGATGAGGACCTTATCAGGACAAGATCCTGCACAAATCCTTTTCCAGACAATAACGGAACAGCTTGCCAAGGAAACAACACGGAAACAATTTCATGTTACACTGCAAATTGCCCAGGTAAAAAATACATAAAACGCATGGGTCGTTTAAGAATATTTTTTTCTCAGATGGATAATTTTAATATCAAAAAATATATCAAACTTAAGAAATATGAATTTCCATTACTATTTTTATAAGTAGTAATGTTTTTAGTATAAATATAGCAACTTAGGATTTTGTGTACATCGGCTTTTGTACAAACACTCAAGAAAGTACGGATCACCAGGCGTACGAAGAGATAAAAGTTTTTTGAGCTAATTGCCACTTGTTCATCAAGAGCAAATCGTTCCAAATACAATCTATATACCGTAAAACAAATGGTAATTATTAAATATATTTTGTACTTCAGTTAATGGCGGATGGACTGAATGGTCAGTCTGGAGTGATTGTCCAGATACTTGCATTGATGAGAGCCTTGTAAGGACTAGATCATGCACAAATCCTTCTCCAGAAAATAACGGAACAGTTTGTCAAGGGAACAGTTCGGAAACAATATCATGTACTATAGCAAATTGTCCAGGTAATAAATACATAAAAAAGTCCTTGTTTCATTGAATAGTAGGAAACGAAAAGCTAATGATATTAGAGATTTTGTTTTAACAAATTTTTAAATCCAGAACATGTTCAACACTCATATTCACGAATGATAGATTTAAAATTCCCTCAGTAATAATTTTTTCATTTTTTTACTGAAATAAAAGTATTTTTTTGGTATCACGATTTTAAATTTAGAATTTTAAGAAATGAAAGGTTGTTAGCTGTATGTCACAGGTTCACAGGGAGCCATTCGTTCCAATTGCAACCTTAAAAAAATAAATACAATTTATTGGATATATTTTCCATTTCAGTTAATGGTGGATGGACCGAATGGTCAGTCTGGAGTGATTGTCCACATACTTGCAGTGATGAGAGCCTTGTTAGGACTAGATCATGCACAAATCCTTCTCCAGAAAATAACGGAACAGTTTGTCAAGGGAACAGTTCGGAAACAATATCATGTACTATAGCAAATTGTCCAGGTAATAAATACATAAAAAAAAGTCTTTGTTTCATTGAATAGTAGGAAACGAAAAGCTAATGATATTACAGAATTTTTTTTTATCAAATTTTAAAATTCAGAACATGTTGCAAACTCATATTTACGAATGATAGATTTAAAACTTCCTCAGTAATAATTTTTTCATTTTTTTTACTGAAATAAAAGTAGTTTTTGGAAGCATTATTTTGAATTTAGAATTTTAATAAATGAAAGGTGGTAGCTGTATGTCACAGGTTCACAGGGAGCCATTCGTTCAAATTGCAACCTTTAAAGAATGAATACAACTTATTGGATATATTTTCCATTTCAGTTAATGGCGGATGGACCGAATGGTCAGTCTGGAGTGATTGTCCACATACTTGCGGTGATGAGGACCTCACTAGGACCAGATCCTGCACAAATCCTTCTCCAGAAAATAACGGAACAGTTTGTCAAGGAAACACCACGGAAACAATTTCATGTTCTACAGCAAAATGTCCAGGTAAGAAATACATTAAACGGAGTTTAGTTAAATAGTTCTTATTAAGAAAAAGCTAAATTTGAAATTCAAAGCATGTTGTAAAATTATGTTGACGACAGATTAAAAAACCCCTCATTTTTTAAAAGTCGAAAAATAATATATTTAATGTTTTGTTTAAATAATGTTGTTCTTTATGCTTTGTAAGACACTAGGTTGTAAGCTATATATCACTGGTTCAAAGGTTGTTAGTCGTTTCAATTGCAACCTTAAAAAGATAAATACAACTTTTTGGATACATTTTTTTCCTTAAGTTAATGGTGGATGGACTGAATGGTCAGTCTGGAGTGATTGTCCAGAAACTTGCGGTGATGAAGACCTTATTAGGACTAGGTCATGTACAAATCCTTCTGCAGAAAATAACGGAACAGTTTGCCAGGGAAGCAGTTCGGAAACAGTATCATGTACTATAGCAAATTGTCCAAGTAAGAAATACACGAAAAAAGAGCTAGTTTAGTTAATTAGTTTAATTTAGAAAAAGCTGTTAATTAGTTTAATTTAGAAAAAAGCTGTTAATTAGTTGAATTTAGAAAAAGCTGTTAATCATTTAAATTAAGAAAAAAGCTGTAAGCTATAAGAGATTTTTCATCGAATTGGAAATACAAGGCATGTTGTAAAATCCCTTTCACGACTGATATATTAAAAAATCCTGCTAGTAGTCCTTTGCTTATATATGTATCATTGTCATTTTGTTCAGTTTCATATATTAATTATTCTGACATCGGCCTCGGACCTCATTTAAAGTGAGTTTCACTCTGCATATTACTGTGTTTTTTTTTAATTTTACATTTGCTTAAAGTATAGGGACAAGCTAAATCATATGATGAAGACATAGTCTTTCAATCAGTTAAATTGAGGTCTTGATAAAACTATGAAACATGTTTTTGTTTAATGGAACAGTTTGTCAAGGGAACAGCTCGGAAACAATTTCTTGCATGACAGCTAAATGTTCAAGTAAGATATCCATAACACAGAGGTGTCGGAAATAGTTTTTTCCAGTATATAAAAATGTATCAAACTTTAAAATATGACTTTCGATTATTCATTGTTAGTAGTAATGTTTTGGGTAAAATGACGATATTATGTATATCGGCTTTTGTACAAACACTCAATAAAGAACGCATCGCCAGGGGTTCGAAAGAAAAAACGTTTTGTGAGTTAAATGCTCTTGTTCATAGGAGCAATTCGTTCCATTTACAATCGTCTAACTGCAAATGGTAAATATTAGATATATTATGTTCATTAGTTAATGGTGGATGGACAGAATGGTCAGTCTGGAGTGATTGTCCAGAAACTTGTAATGATGAGGACCTTATCAGGACTAGATCCTGCACAAATCCTTCTCCAGACAATAACGGAACAGCTTGTCAAGGAAACACCACGGAAACAATTTCATGTTACACTGCAAATTGCCCAGGTAAAAAATACATAAAACGCATGGGTCGTTTAAGAATATTTTTTTCTCAGATGGATAATTTGAATATCAAAAAATATATCAAACTTAAGAAATATGAATTTCCATTACTATTTTTATAAGTAGTAATGTTTTTAGTATAAATATAGCAACTTAAGATTTTGTGTACATCGGCTTTTGTACAAACACTCAAGAAAGTACGGATCACCAGGCGTACGAAGAGATAAAAGTTTTTTGAACTAATTGCCACTTGTTCATCAAGAGCAAATCGTTCCAAATACAATCTATATACCGTAAAACAAATGGTAATTATTAAATATATTTTTTACTTCAGTTAATGGCGGATGGACTGAATGGTCAGTCTGGAGTGATTGTCCAGATACTTGCAGTGATGAGAGCCTTGTTAGGACTAGATCATGCACAAATCCTTCTCCAGAAAATAACGGAACAGTTTGTCAAGGGAACAGTTCGGAAACAATATCATGTACGATAGCAAATTGTCCAGGTAATAAATACATAAAAAAGTGCTTGTTTCATTGAATAGTTGAAAACGAAAAGCTAATGATATTAGAGAATTTTTTTTAACAAATTTTAAAATTCAGAACATGTTGCAAAATCATATTCACGAATGATAGATTTAAAACTCCCTCAGTAATATATTTTTCATTTTTTTACTGAAATAAAAGTAATTTTTTGGTATTACGATTTTAAATTTAGAATTTTAATAAATGAAAGGGTGTGAGCTGTATGTCACAGGTTCACAGGGAGCCATTCGTTCAAATTGCAACCTTAAAAAAATAAATACAACTTATTGGATATATTTTCCATTTCAGTTAATGGCGGATGGACCGAATGGTCAGTCTGGAGTGGTTGTCCAGATACTTGCGGTGATGAGGACCTGACTAGGACTAGATCCTGCACAAATCATTCTCCAGAAAATAACGGAACAGTTTGTCAAGGAAATAGCACGGAAACTATTTCATGTTACACAGCAAACTGTCCAGGTAAAAAATATATAACACAGACACAGAGGTGTCGTTTGA
The DNA here is from genome assembly GCA_037788925.1 of Mytilus galloprovincialis. Lineage (NCBI taxonomy): Eukaryota > Metazoa > Mollusca > Bivalvia > Mytilida > Mytilidae > Mytilus > Mytilus galloprovincialis. Next base: position 71,505,609 of record CM075342.1, on the reverse strand, counting down.
GAAATAGATCATTAGTAAGGACAAGCAAGAAGGAGTTTGAACAAATGTTTCATTCAAAATATGTTGTAAAATCATATTCACAACTTCTAGGCTAAGAATAACTCTTTTGATGTGTACTTGAAGACGATACCATGTGCGTAGTATGACACTGACTTGATGGGACCTAGTCATTTATATTGCAAACACAAGCACATTTATAAAACGTATGGAATGTATTTTTCCATTTTAGTTAATGGTGGATGGACAGAATGGTCAGTCTGGAGTGATTGTCCAGAAACTTGCGTTGAGGAAGACCTTATTAGGACTAGATCCTGCACAAATCCTTCTCCAGAAAATAATGGAACAGTTTGTCAAGGAAGCAACACCGAAACAATTTCTTGTACTACAGCACAATGTCAAGGTAAGAACAGTTTATTTTGTTACCTATTCTAACATCGGACTCGGACGTCTTGTAAACTAGTTTAACTGTGCGTATTTTTATGTATTGTTAGCGACAATACTTTGTTTGCGATATGCCTCTGGTTCTTCTCGAGCTAGTAGTTTCAATTTTAACCCTAGACATATTCAGAATATGACAGAACCAAGAAATCAAACGTCAAAAAAAGACAATTTTCATCAATCCTCAAATACTTGAACCCACTGATAAGTAAAATCATTAGAAATGCTAAATACTTAATGTCCTTGATACCTTAAAAAGTTTTTTTATGAAACATATTTGTTAAGTCTGTGATTGCATATTCCGTAAATTCAGAAATTAATTGTAATAAAATGCGACAGTATAAGTTTCACAATAATAAAGATTCACAATAGTGATATTCCTTCAAAAAATTTTCGTAATTGCAATAATTAGATTTTGCAATTTTGCTTGAAATAAATGCATGGATTATTTTCTGAATTTACAGTAAGTTAAAACTTTGCATTTATATATTCTGATAAGCACAAACCTTCAAAATACTGTGTGGTGATGTCATTTACATTTGTTCTCACATTATTTGCATAATGTCACGGCCATGACTCATGTACCTTACACCGAATATCTATATGAAAAATTATTGTACGCATAGGAACCTGAAGAGGTCTTACAAAAATTATCTTGTTTAGAAAAAGACAAAAACAAACCTGAACTGTTTTTTATATTTATTTTTGTGACACGAAGAGTCATAATGCTCAAAGTTGATAAAAAATATGTATTCTTATATATATTTATTGTTGTAGTTGTAGAAATTCATAGTAACATCGGTTTTGTTACAAACGTTATAACGTTTAAAGATGTGTATTGTAATTTTACACACATCTATGTCATTGTCATTCTTTGGAATGTGACGTAAACAAACACTGCCTAGAACAAGGTAGATAATCTGGATGCAATAATCGTCGTTAGAATAGTAGAAAACGAAAAGCTAATGATATTAAAGATTTTTTTTAACACATTTTTAAATTCAGAACATGTTGCAAAATCATACGTATGAAAAAAGAGGGACGAAAGATACCAAAGGGACAGTCAAACTCATAAATCTAAAACAAACTGACAACGCCATGGCTAAAAATGAATAAGACAAACAGAAAAACAATAGTACACATGACACAACATAGAAAACTAAAGAATAAACAACACGAACCCCACCGAAAACTAGGGGTGATCTCAGGTGCTCCGGAAGGGTAAGCAGATCCTGCTCCACATGTGGCACCCGTCGTGTTGCTTATGTGATTACAAATCCGGTAAATAGTCTAATTCGGTAGGTCACATTCAGGAAAGGGAAGGGGATTGTTGTTACGACGTAAGGAACATATCCGATATCATTTGTGAAACGGTTATTCCATAACGGTCAACCAACTCGTGATGGCGTCCGTAAAATTTACGAAGGGATGATTTCAACTTCACCATTTGGAACTCTTGGTTTAATAGCTTCCTTGTGAGCAGTATCCCTCTATCAAGAAAATCATGATAGGAAATGCAAGCACGGGAATATCGTAGCAATTGGGAGATATATACCCGGTATGCAGGTGCTGCTGGAATGTTGCTACTTAGAAATGGAAAGTTCACAATTGGAAAGCTGAAATCATCTCTTTTGTCGTAAAGTTTTGTTTTCAACCGACCCTGAATGATAGATTGAAAATTCTCTCAGTAATACTTTTTTCATACTTTTACTGAAATAAAAGTATTTTTTTGGTATTACGATTTGTAATTTAGAATTTTAATAACTGAAAGGTTGTGAGCTGTATGTCACAGGTTCACAGGGAGCCATTCGTTCCGATTGCAACCTTAAATCAAAGCGCTGTAAGCGCTGAAGGCAGTTAACCAAAAACCAAGGCAACCGTAATTATGAAAACTGTGGCAATGTTACCTCAACATTAAACATTCATATATAGTACATTCAAGGTTTCAAAAGCAATGCATATATCAATGTATATTTTTTATGGTGAGTCTGCAGTGGTACAAGTTCCCAATGATTGCAGTTGTTCTACTTGGTAGTTAACCTTGGTTTTATTTGACTGCTAGAAGTTCAATTTGACTTAGTATGAATATGTAATAGTATGAATGGACTGGTTTCCCTGGAAAGAAAACTGAGTTTGTGTTCTATAGTACATAAGTTATGAGACACGAATCAGACAAATGTTCACTACAACAGGGATCAAAGGTGAGGTCTGACTGACCTGCCCATAGTAAATGTAAATGATTTGTTATTTTGTCCCATACATATGAATATATATAATTTAGGGGTGGGGATCTCAACGGTTTTTAAGTTCTCAAACAGGTAGGGGTAGGCAGAGGATTTAGGGGGCAGGGGGCGCCCCCCCCCCTTTTTGGGAAAAAAATTGTTGCTTATATAGGGAATCACTGAAGCGTGACTCTTAGGTCAGTCAGTGGGCCCCACTTATGAAAATTTCTGGATCCGCCACTGGGAGTAGGGTGACCCTAGGGACGTCCCCTACATTTCATTTTATTTGTTATATTGTCCCATACATGAATATATATGGTTTAGGAGTGGGGATCTCATTGGTTTCCAAGTTCTCAAACAGGAGGGGTCGGGTGACCCCAGGGACTCCCCCTATATTTCATTTAATTAGTTATATTGACCCATACATGAATATATATTGTTTTGGTGTGGGGATCTCAACCGTTTCCAAGTTCTCAAACAGTAGGGTTGGGATGACCACAGGGACTTCCCCTATATTTCATTTGATTTGCTATATTGTCCCATACATGAGTATATATGGTTTAGGGGTAAGGATCTTGACCATTTCCAAGTACCCAAACAGGAGGGTGAACAGTGACCTCAGGGACTACACCTATTTTTTATTTGAATTGTTATATTGTCCCGTACATGAATATATATGGTTAAGGGGTGGCGATCTCAATGGGTTTCAAATTCTAAAACAGGAGGGGTGGGGTGACCCATGGGACTCCCCCTATATTTCATCTGATTTGTTATATTGTCCCATACATGAATATATATGGTTTAGGGGTGGGGATCTCGACCATTTTTAAATTCTAAAACAGGAGGGGTGGGGTAACTCCAGGGACTCAACCTATATTTCATTTTTTATTTATTATATTGTCCTATACTTGAATATATGCAGGGGCGGATTCAGACGGAGGAGGGTTGAGGGCTTGCATCCCCTTAAATTTGCAAAGTATGGGTTGTTCTCAGCTTAATAAAGAATATTTTTTTATAATTTTACCTCAATTTTTTTTGCCTCGCTCTGCTCGGCGAAAATTTAAGTTTGCGCCCCTCCTAACCTAAAATCCTGGATCTGCCCCTGATATGGTTTAGGGGTGGGGAGCTCGACCGTTTCCAAGTTATCAAACAGGAGGGGGTAGAGTGGCCCAAAGAATGCCACCTATATATCATATGATTTACTTACATTAAGGTATATATAATATAGTTGCATTATTTGTGAAAATAAAGAAAGAAACTTTCAACTACTTTAATTGACCCTTCAAAATTGAGAAAAACAAAAAACTCCTCGAAATTGCAGTAATATGTTTACACTTTAAAAGCATCTCACATGCATTATCATCATTTATCATTTATAAAGAAAATTTAGACTGTGACCATGAACATGTATATTGTTAGATATACTGTTCCCAGCTGTCACGTTGTATTGGATTTTTAAATTAAAATTTGTCAAAAAGTAATTTTGAGTTTCTGAATAAAATATTTTTCTGCTTTTTCTTTCTTTTACATATATCTTTTGGTTTACAATACTAGTGTTTATATTCATTTACCATGCATAGATGTATTTTTTCACCTGCCTGGATTTATTTTGTAAATGATTGCCAAACCCAGAATTACCCTTATCCGCTTCCGGAATCGGATCCGATTTTGTAAAATTTTGTTTTCACGGCCGCCATTGTTATGTGTTTACAATGTTGTTTTTGTCAATCAGATACGATTTTACTCGACTTTATACAATATTTGTCGGCGATTTTCTGTATAAAGCTAGCGGTTGAACAAAATGAACATCGCCGTCATGAATAACAATGATAAAATATTTTTTTTAGCTCGTTTAATTGGAGACTTTGGTGAACATGGTGAAAAGGTTTGCTAAGTAATATTTCTTATTTTCTTTTAAGTGGAAGGTGACTACGTCGGGCGTAGATAGAAACCAACTATCATAGTCGAAATTCCGCTTTCAAAAGTGGAAGGTCGCGGACCTCGGACCACCGCTAATTTGCACACCTGCCTCCAAATTGAAAAGCTACGAAAATTTCTTTTTCTATTAATTTTGAAATTGCCGCCAACAGCATGAACAGTTGAACTTATTATATAATAGACTACTGACGTAGTTGTACTACGTATTGATGACAAACAATATTCCTACGACTTTTGTCATTTGGGAAATCTAAACTACTTGTCTTAAGAGATTTTCGGCGATTAAATATTTCATACAATTGTTCTTTGACATCTTAGCTAAAAGCACAAGTCATATTGAACTACACAAGGGTTCTTAATAAGCACTACTTCCTATGTGTAACTTTAAAACTTTTGGATAAATCGACGATCATTTAAGGTTTTTCTGGTCATATTTTTTGTAATCCAGAATAAAAAGTATTAAAAAAGTGTTCAATTAGTTGTATATAACATAGTAGCAAGCTAGATAATAACAATGGCAAGTATTTCAAGATTTATTGGGTAGAACACAAATCTAGGGTGCTCGCATAATGCAGCTTAACTGCATAAAAAATATAACTTATTGGATATATTTTCCATTTCAGTTAATGGCGGATGGACCGAATGGTCAGTCTGGAGTGATTGTCCAGAAACTTGCGGTGATGAGAGCCTTATTAGGACTAGGTCATGTACAAATCCTTCTCCAGAAAATAACGGAACAGTTTGCCAGGGAAGCAGTTCGGAAACAGTATCATGTACTATAGCAAATTGTCCAAGTAAGAAATACACGAAAAAGGTGTTAGTTTAGTCATTTAGTTTAATTTAGAAAAAGCTGTCAATTAGTTTAATTTAGAAAAGGCTGTTAATTAGTTTAATTTAGAATTAGCTGTAAGCTACAAGAGATTTTTCATCGAATTGGAAATACAAGGCATGTTGTAAAATCCCTTTCACGACCTATATATTAAAAACTCCTGCTAGTAGTGTTTTGCTTATTTATGTATCATTGTCATTTTGTTTAGTTTAATTTATAAATTATTCTGACATCGGCCTCGGACCTCCTTAAAAGTGAGTTTTATTATGTATATTACTGTGTTTTATTTTCAATTTTACATTTGGTAAAGGTATAGGGACAAGCTAAATCATATGATGAAGACATAGTCTTTCAATAAGTTAAATTGAGGTCTTGATAAAACTATGAAACATGTTTTTGTTTAATGGAACAGTTTGTCAAGGGAACAGCTCGGAAACAATTTCTTGCATGACAGCTAAATGTCCAAGTAAGATATTCATATAACAGAGGTGTCGAAAATAGTTTTTTTCCAATATGGACAAGCTTACTAATAAAAATATATCAAATCTTAAAATTTGACTTTCGATTATTCATTGTTAGTACATTTGTAGTAATGTTTTGGGTAAAATGACGATATTATGTATATCGACTTTTGTACAAACACTAAAAAAAGAACGCATCGCCAGGTGTTCGAAAGAAAAAAAACGTTTTGTGAGCTAAATGCTCTTGTTCATAGGAGCAGTTCGTTCCATTTGCAATCGTCTAACTGCAAATGGTAAATATTAGATATATTATGTTCATTAGTTAATGGTGGATGGACAGAATGGTCAGTCTGGAGTGATTGTCCAGAAACTTGTAATGATGAGGACCTTATCAGGACTAGATCCTGCACAAATCCTTCTCCAGACAATAACGGAACAGCTTGTCAAGGAAACACCACGGAAACAATTTCATGTTCTACAGCAAAATGTCCAGGTAAGAATTACATTAAGGTGACTATTCTACTGCGCATAATTTCCCGCATGAATTACGAAAGTATTTGTCGTAAATTCGATATAATTTTTTAAAAATATTTTGATTGATTAGAAATGTTAAATCATTGTAGTTATGTGACTAATAGAATATTTTCGTTATTATCCGTATTTGTTAAAGGGTCAACATGACATATCACCCATTTTCCCCATTTTCCTGCCAAAATTCGGGTTTTATGGCAAAATATTTTTTTCCTTATCGGTGACCTATGTTTTTTATTGGCTCATTCTTTGAAGCTATATTCCAGCTTTTCACTTTTCATATTACAGTTTTGGACCAATTGTCATAGAACGTTTTTTTGATATTCCGATAAAAATATGTCAACACCTCTATTTTCCCTATCATTTCATTGAAAATGGTCCCTTTTACCTACCTATTTAAAAGTAAAATTTTGAGCTTAAATGATCCGTGACCCCCTATTTTTTTCGACCAATTTGATTCGTGTTCTTTAAAGAATAAAATAACCAAAAATACGGCACTTCTGATAGAATCTTCGAATAGGCCCGAGAGCCACCTTAAACGGAGTTCTTGCTTAATCAAATAGTTCTTATTAAGAAAAAGCTTCAAACAATACAGTTTTCAACAAATTTGAAATGCAAAGCATATTGTAAAATTAGCTTTCTGAATGAGCAAAACGCATACTGTATTACACATTGTATGCGGCCATCGAATAGTAAAAGTGAAGTTAACTAGTCAACAAAGAATTGTTGCCTTAACAGTTAGGTAGATAAGATATCAATAAGTAAGATGAATAATCAAAGGCGCTGCTAGGGGTTTCCAGATTCCACTTCTAATAAGTAGACTGAGCAAAAATTAATTTGGTTGTTATATGACTGATAAAAATTGGGTCATTCAATACATTAAGCAATCTATCAAAGAACTGTTAATATTCATTTTAAACCGTGAATGGAGGATGGACAACTTGGACACCATGGTCAAGCTGTCCGGAAACGTGTAATGATGAATATCTAAATCGTACTAGATCCTGCTCAAATCCGGCTTCTGTCAACAATGGGACAGATTGTCAGGGAATTGATATAGAGTTTAAGTCATGTCAAGCGGCACAATGTCCAGGTATACAGCCAAACCTTATTTTCTTTCAGTTTTACTCATAAATCAAGAGAAATTTTGTTACATTTTCATTAAAACAAGAATTAAATATCTTAAAACAATGAGGATATATTCGACTATTAATGATTTAACAGCTTTTCATTTTAAGCAAAACGCATACTGTATCTCAAACTGTAAGCGGCCTTCGCATAACAAAAGTGAAGTTAACTGGTCAAGTAAAAATTGTCCGCAATCACAGCTAGGTAGAAAAGATAGTAATAAGTAAGATGAACATAGATGAATTTGGTTGTAATATGACCGATTAAAATTGGGTAAGACAAGACGTTGGGCTTTCTAACAGAGTAATTTTGATATTTATTTTGCACAGTGAATGGCGGATGGACAACTTGGAGTTCATGGACAAGCTGTCCGGAAACATGCAATGGTGAAAAATTGAGTCGAACCAGATCCTGCTCCAACCCAGAGTCAGACAACAATGGGACAGATTGCCAGGGAATAGATATAGAGTATATATCCTGTCAGGAAGCACAATGTCCAGGTATACAGCCAAACTATTTTAGTTTAATGTAGACAACAATTGGAATGGTGGTATATTTGTCAATGATTCAAAAAGTCATTATAGTGAAAGAATAAGGATATGAACAAGTTTATTGAATTATACAATCTTTCAGCAGTCTTTGTGACATTTTTAACTATTGTTTTTGTTGTTTTGTTCACACATCATTGTCAATATAATGGAATTTGATGCGACTGTCATAGAAGTGAGAGGTTTAACTAGCTTTAAAACCAGGTTCAATCCACCATTTTCTACATTTGAAAATGCCTGTACCAAGTCAGGAATATGACAGTTCTTGTCCATTCGTTTTTGATGCGTTTTGTTATTTGATTTTGCCATGTGATTATAGACTTTCCGAATTGATTTTCCTTTGAGTTTAGTATTTTTGTGATTGTACTTTTTCATAATGAGCAAAATGTTTCGGTTCATAAATTGTAAAAATACGCTTTCCTGCCTAGAATTAAAGTTAAATGGTCAAGTATAACGTGTTCGCCATCAAAACTTGATAGATTTATGGTAACATTTGATGGTTATATGACTGGGTCAATTGGAATTAGATAAAGCGTTACGATCTAACAAAGGTATGTTGATATTTATTTTATAATAGTGAATGGACACTGGTCAACTTGGACATCATGGACAAGCTGTCCGGAAACGTGTAATGGTGAATATCTAAATCGTACCAGAACCTGCTCAAATCCAGCCTCTGAGAACAATGGAACAGATTGCCAAGGAAATGATATAGAGTTCAAGTCATGTCAAACAGCAGATTGTCCAGGTAGATAGTCAAACAATTTTACCTGTAAATTCAGTTATATATAAAATAAGATTGTGGTATGATTGTCAATGAAGTAAAATCTCATTAAAGAGAAAATATTCAAATGTATTAAACAAATACATGACGTTATACAACCTAGCAAAATGAGCACAATATAAAACATATAATAACCTGTATTGAAATAAAGTCATTTGGAGTGGAAAATACATTCATGGGATAAGATTATGATAAGAAAAACATACACTTATAGGATGAAATTTGGATAAAAAAGGAAAATAATCTAATGAACAAGGATTCGGATAAATAGGAAAAATGCACTTATGGGACAAAAAACAAGGATATTTTGGAGAAATACACGTTCCCCTTTTCGCGTCTCTATTTATGGGATAAATTTTAGATAAGGAAAAATACATTAATAGGAAAATATTTGGAAACAAGGGATAAAAATGCATACATAGAATAAGATTCGGATAAGGGGATAAAGAGGAGCAAATCACTCATGGTATATGATTTCGCTTCTCAAATCTAAATTTATCTACAAAAATAGATAAAAAAAACAATTGTTTCCTATATGTTAAGATAATATAAAATCTTTACGATAGATAATATCTAATAATTAATTCCATCTTTGTACATAATCATGTGCTGTGTAACAATTCTAGATTTTTACTTTTTTTTTTTTTTACATCAATAAGGCCTTTAGTTTTCTCGTTTGAATTGTTTTACATTATCTTTTCGGGGCCTTTTATAGCTGACTATGCGGTATGGGCTTTGCTTATTGTTGAAGGCCGTACGGTGACCTATAGTTGTTAATGTCTGTGTGATTTTGGTCTTTTGTGGATAGTTGTCTCATTGACAATCATACCACATCTTCTTTTTTATATTTAAAGGAATTAGGTATATAGTTATATAATATATAGTTACAACTGATCATTTGTTTCAGTGGATGGAGACTGGGCGTCATGGTCATCTTGGACTGATTGTCCGGTCAACTGCAAAGGAGAGATTTTGTCGAGGAAGAGAAATTGTACAAACCCTATGCCACAAAATGGAGGGAAATATTGCATTGGTAGTGAAACTGAAACGTCCTCGTGTGAATCCCTTGGCTGTCCATGCATAGGTAAAGAAAAACATATTAAAATGAAACTGATTAATTATTTCTGTTTGAAGATATTGTAGCAACTACTACGGATTTGTTTATGGATATTTCTATGTGTGCTTTAACTGACATGGTTGTGATAAAATGGGATATAGAACAGAGACATCAGTAGTTGTCGTTTGTTTATGTGGTTCATAAAGTGTTTCTCGTTTCTTGTTATTTTTATATAGATTTATAGACCGTTGGTTTTCCTATTTGAATGTTTTTTTTCACATGTCATTTACGAGGCTCTCTTTATATCGCTGATCGGTGTAAGCCAACTCAGAAATAATGCTAGCAACCTTAAATCTCATTTATTTAATCAGTTCTTATCCGAGAACACTTTTTGCACAAACCGTAACCATCCTGTTGAGGATTACGAACATTTCTTTTTTATTTGCCCTAAGTATAATGATGTAAAACAGATCCTTCTTGATTCCATTTACTCCATTGTTGATAATGTTGACATAAATATTGATTTACTACTTTTTGGAAACAGATTATTTTCATATGATATGAATATTGCTATTTTTAAATCTGTTCAGAAATATATCAGTGACACTCAACGTTTTGTTTGAAACTTACTTAATTTTTGTTTTGTCTAGTTTTATTTTTTATTTTTTTTTCTACACTCCAACATTAATCCATTTATTCCACTAAGCAAGCTTAGTGTCTCTTTCAAGCCATATATATATTTCTAATGATTTGTATGAGATATTTACATGTTTCAAGGTACTTATGATAACTGATGATTAATTGCCTATATATTTAAATATACTTTGCATTTAGTAAGTAACACTGTTAACATATGTTTGCTCGTGTGTGCTCACAAGTAGCATGCATGTTCCACTGTATTGCGTTATTTTGAATACAGTTGTTACTATTGAATTATACCTTGAACATGTAATATGAAGAGAGCTTTTATAGGCTGTGCCCACAGGCACTTGTCTCAGAAAAAAATTTCCTATATACCTTATTATAACACAAAGTACTTAACTTGCATTTTAGAAAAATGTCAGGTGTTGACGAAGTTCCGTTATATGCCGCTTTATAGGCTGTCAACCCCGCTAAAACTTGTTATATCGTAAATCTAAATTGATTTATCTTTACAATGGTGAATAACATGTCTATATTTGTTGTCGGAATCATCCGTAGTAATCCTACCAAAGTATGTCAATCGTAATAATTTTGCAAACCGCTGAAGAATTGGCAATACACGTCCGCAGTAAATGATTTGTTATAAAAATTGTTTTAAAAAAAAAATGTTAGTTTTCGTATGAATAGAACTTATCATACAGTTAGTAAAATTGTATAATATACCGTGAAAAAATCTAACAAGTGTTGTTTGTGGTATGTCTAATAAGTTACAAATTTTCCCATGACGTCAATGTCTTGCAGACTCTCTCTTGACTTTACGTATGAAATGAAACAAGATCAGATAACTCCGAGAATCATTTAGACTTTCCCATAGAATTGGCCAATCGGAAACCGAGATATACAAGGAGATGTGACGCGTTTATTGCCAATTCTTCAGCGGTTTGCAAAATTATTACGATTGACATACTTTGGTAGGATTGCTACGGATGATTCCGACAACAAATGTAGGCATGTTATACACCATTGTAAAGATAAATCAATTTAGATTTACGATATAACAAGTTTTAGCGGGGTTGGCAGCCTATAAAGCGGCATATAACGGAACTTCGTCACCACCTGACATTTTTCTAAAATGAAAGTTAAGTACCTTGTGTTATAATAAGGTATATAGGAAATTTTTTTCTGAGACAAGTGCCTGTGGCTGTGCCTGTTGCTCAATCCTTTTCATATCTTAATGAATAAAATGTGTTTAAAATCAAACCCAAGGTTCCGTGTTGAAGGCTGTACAACGACATATGATGGTTTACTTTAATATATTGTGACTTGGATGATAAAGTTATGTCATTGGCTCTCATACCACATCTTCGTATATCTACCATTGTATTCTCATTATCATATGAGGCAAGTCGGTTCATTTCAATCCAAAAACAAGGATCCTGTAATTCAGTGGGTGTTTTTGGTTAATGTCTGTCATATTTTTTTTAGGTTGTTGAAATCTCAATTGCATTGTTTATAATTTTTCATGTCTGGCCTTTTTATGGCATTTTACGTACAGTCGGTATGGGTTTGTTCATTCTTGAAGGTCGTACAGTCGGTATGGGTTTATTCATTATTGAAGGTCGTACAGTCGGTATGGGTTTGTTCATTATTGAAGGTCGTACAGTCGGTATGGGTTTATTCATTATTGAAGGTCGTACAGTCGGTATGGGTTTATTCATTATTGAAGGTCGTACAGTCGGTATGGGTTTATTCATTATTGAAGGTCGTACAGTCGGTATGGGTTTATTCATTATTAAAGGTCTTACAGTTGCCTATACTTTTTGAATCCACTTTGTCTGAACTATTTTCTTAAAAGTTGTCTCATTGGCTATCACACAAATTACCCTTATCTTCAAACTAATTATCAAATATATTTTTACATTAAAGTTGATGGAGGATGGTCACCGTGGTCATCATGGAGTGCTTGTCCATACAGCTGTCACGGGCACGTATTGACAAGAGAAAGAACTTGTACAAACCCTGAACCGACAAATGGCGGGACATATTGCACTGGAAATAGTACAGACACGACCTCATGTGAATCTCAAGGATGCCCATGCAAAGGTAAAAATATAATTTGTTTACGTTGTATCAACCAATACTGATTTGTAGGGAATGGAAAGCTTCTAGTTCTTTTTGTATTATAATTGCTGCAATATTAGTTAAAAAAAGATATAGAAAATGGTAAGGCAAATCAAAAATGTTGCTTTTTTGGATTCAGATTTTCCCCATACCTTATAGTGTTGAATTTTAGAAACAAATAATTTGTTTGATAAAAAAAACAGAAAATGTTTTGAAGTTAAATGGTTGCTCCCGAAGTTAGAACTGTTATAACATGATAAAACAAGGTTTAATCCATCATTTTCTACATAAGAAAATGCCTGTACCAAGTTAGGATTATGACAGTTGTTTTCCATTCGTTTGATGTGTTTGAGCTTTTGATTTTGCCATTAAATTAGGGATTTTGCTTTTTATTTATTTTGTATTGGAGTTCAGTATTAATGTGAGTTAACTTTTACCAATTATTTAATGTTTATATTCCTATTTTTCAGGCTATCTTAACTTTGGTATGTATAACTTTAATTTTTAATATATACAAATGTTTAAAAACAGTGGTTAATGTGTCATAATTGAATTAATAACAGATGGTTGAAGTAAACGGTACTATAACTATCATATTCGGATTTTTATCGACTACAGAAAAACTTTTAAAAATTATGTTTACTGGTAAGAAAGGTAAATTGTACATCGCTATATTTAACATCTTGCTGTATTAAAATAGACAGGGAATACGAAATATAAATACCCTGATTGATTTTTTTTAAAATTTATATCCGCTAACCGAGACCCTGTGCTTTAAAATCGTACATTTATACATGAAAAGCAGGTCACGTGTATGACGACATTACAAGAACAGCAATAAAAGCGTTGTTTCTTTAATTTTTGTGTTTTGCTGTACATGAAGTGAATTTGTGTCATGAACAAATAACTCATTGCAGTTATTGATTTGATAGAACACAGAAAACTGAATTATGCAAGGATAGCATAACATGGCACATACGTTTGTTAAACATATTAACTAGTAACTTAGAATTTTAAGTCATTAAAAATTTGGCGACAAATGATTCTCTCTAGAGTTTTCATACTTTTAACATTGGTCTCAAAAAATTTAATAAAAATAGCAAGGGTTTTAAGGCAAAAAATATTGAATGGCAATACATAGATAAAACCAGAGGAATCCGAAAATCTTGCAAAAAATACAAAATTAAGAGGAGCAAAAATCCTTAATCTTCAATATTGATGATGGAAGATACGTCAGGTTACTTTTGAAATGCAGTAAAGAAAGTGAACTAACTATTTATTTATTATATAGACGGTCTTTAATGTCAGCAATATCATTCATAATGTGACGTATAGTTGCCTATAAAAAAAAAAATTATAGCTTATATATATACGTCATTGTGCGTATAGTAAATGGTTGTCGCATTGGCAATCATGCAAAATTCTAGTATCTTATGTGATTAAGGTTCTTTTTGCTTATTTTGGATAATGATTTACAAACATACATTTTAATGAACTTTGATTATCATTAAATTCAAGATACCAACGTTTTGCTTTTTCTCCACTGAAAGCCATGTTTTCCAATTAAGAGGTATATTTAACACCCAATGTTTATGTTTTCCCCAACAGAAGTCATGTTTTCCAAATAAATGGTCTATCCAACAAACAATGTTTTATGTTTTCTCGAACATAAGTCATGTTTTCTAATTAAAAAGTCTATCTAACAACCAACGTTTTATATTATCGTTTCAGATATGGGAAGTGGTTTCACGAGATTAAGCTTCAATTGGAAGCTGTTTGGAGTTCTATCAGCAGTGTTATTTGTGTGGCGATGATAATTGGTGTCTATTGTTGGATGTATGCCAGTGGTAAAACTGACATTTGTAGATCATTCTAACCTGTGTACTGACACACGGGTAGGTGTCTATTGTTGGATGTATACCAGTGGTAAAACTGACATTTGTAGAACAATCTAACCTGTGTACTAACACCACGTGACTGACACACAGGTACACAATAAGCATGTGTTGGCAAATGGTAATCCATAAAGCGTTGATGGAAACATGTAAGACCGGAAGACACTTTTCTTTTCGATTCATCATAGTTGTATCACAATGGAATATTTTTCGAAAGTGTCATGGAAGCATTTCTTATATATTTTGTTGGACCCTGAACAAAAGAACTTTTTTTTTTGTTAACAAACATATGCCTTCAGGATATTCAATTCTCTGGTTCAAAATAACAATGTTTTTAAAAGAATATTATAAATTGATAATATATAAACACATGGACTAAAAAAAACAGAATAAATAGATAAAGGGTCTGTGTGCTTTTTTTCGAGATATAAGTGATTAAAAATGTGGCGGGAAAAAAATCTCTCTAGACTTTTCATACATTAAACAATGGCACCCTTTTTCTAACAAAAAATATTAAAAAATAACAAGGCTTTAATAGGATTTCAAATATTGTTTTTTTTAATTTATGTATGATAGAATAATGAAGTGAAAAGGTAGGGGCTAGAGGGGAACATTTTTAATGGTACTAAATAGATAAAACCAGAGGATTCCTAATATCTAGCAAAAATGAAAAAAAAACTAGAGTAGCGAATATCCTTAAACCATCAAAGTTTTAAACAGACATGACCTCATATTAATGGTAGTTTTTTTCATTGTTTAGCCAAAACATGCATTACCTAAGCTACTGTTACATTATGTGCCTACAGCTGCTACTTTATTTGGAAAAAAACAACGCAGAGACGTTTTATATTGTAAATACAATCACTACATTGTTGTATATTTTGTTTTTTAATTATTCATGTTTTATTTTTAAAGCGGCTATGTATTAGACAATAAAGAAAATATCTTGATGACTTTTTTTTTTTTAAAGTTGAATGTAAAAATGATATTTCGATTTCGTTTATATAAGCCTGTTTGGTCAATTTTGTCAAATGAAGCTAAAACTCGACAATGTAATATTTGGTTGAGGTTAACAATTTATTATCATTTGAACCCGTATTTATGTCATCTTTTTTTTTAACCTTTATTGTAATTGGGTGCCTATGTGTTCAGCATGTAGTTCATTCGTTAAAACGAGAGAAAAAAAAACACTGCGAATAATGAAACAAGAGAGACATGATATACATATTTAATTAATCTGTAACACGACATGTACAGTACTAAATTAAACGGACCTAAATATCGTCACTATACGACTGTACCAGCTTGAAGCTCTATTTCTATTTTTACTTTTATATCTGGTTGTATGACTGTCGGTAGTCTTCGGAAGTCATCCACAGGGTTACTTAGATGGTACCTAGTCTGAAATACGCACGAAATTTTTATACATATTTATTCATCTAATGAGTTCAGCCTTTTAAAATGATATTTATAGTTCGTTCTTTTGCTGTACTGTTTAACCTCTGGCACAGGTTAGGGGTGAGGTTTAACCCCGCAACATTATGTATGTATGTGCCTGTCCCAAGTCAGGAGTCTGTAAATCAGTGGTTGTCGTTTGTTGCTGTGTTAATATTTCTTTTTGTTCACTTTTTTGTACATAAATCTGGTTGGTAGTTTTCTTGTTTACTTTGTTATACGATCTGTTACATTTGCAATTTTGGGGCATTTTATAGCTGACTTTGCGATATGGATTTTTTCACTGTTGAAGGTCGTATGGTGTTTTGTTAATTTCTGTGTCATTTGGTCTCTTTTTCATATTTATTTGTCTGTTTGATTTTTCGTATCCTGAATATACGTTTATCCAATATGAGAATTTTGGTCAAATCAGTAAATGTGAATTTGACAGTTAATGCCCCCTTCTGTGTATAAATACGTGGGTTTTTGTTATTCTGTACATATTGGCTTGTGTATAAAAATGATGTATATGTTATAATTGTATATTTGTATGCATATTGAAATATGTTAATTTAATATTAAATTGAATTATATACACCGATTAGCTCATTGATGAGTAGCTATCGACAGAGTACAACTAAGGCACAATTTACTAAATACTTTTAGTTTTATATTGTATTATTTTTTTATTTCATGGTTCAGTTTTGAGAATACAAATAAAATGTCTGTAGTTTAATAGTGCATCAACAGACTTTATTCTGCAGCTCATTGAGTGCATTTATTTCCTCAATCTCTCTAAAACCCATTAGAGAATGGTTTATACTAATCATAAATGAAGAGCGGCAAATAAACTTATTTTTATTGTTGTCTTTATTCATGTATATTTGTCTTTTATGCTTTGCTTTGTTCCTCTGCTATGTTAGTTTTTGTATCTATTAATTTGTGTATTTCTTAGTTATGTTTGTAATCTGTTTAAACTTATATATCCGTCCTATTGACTAATAAATGTTTTACATGCAGTAATTTTGGTAATTTTATTATTGAGGTTATGATTGCCGTTGGTTATTGTAGACATACAAATTTGCACTGGTTTCCTGTTGCTCGTTAATTTGGCTCTGATAGATATTAACAAAAAAGAGTGACTCAGATACCCGTATATTGCGTTGCAAGGGAGAGAACCAGCCTATGGATCAATTCAAATCTTAAAAGCATTGTCCTTTTTATTTAATTTTTGATTCCTGAATGTATTTATTTTTATGGAAAATGAAATTTAGGCTGTAGTAACCAATGAGACAGCTTCACAACATAACAAACATCAAACAACTTGATATATGTTCTTTAATAAGTAAGAGACAGGCTTTTACACAAAGTGTAAAGTAAAATCACAAAATAACCGAACTCTGACGAAAATTCAAAACAGAAAGTCCATTATTCAAAGCCAAATTCAAAAGCTAAAACACAATAAACGAATTGATAACAACTGGCATATTCCCGACTTAGTACAGGTAAGGTTTGAGTCGTTCTGAGACTTGGGAAGAAGTAAGGTATTGTTCATTGTTTAAGGCCGTATGGTGACCTGTAGTTGTAAATTTCTGTGTCATTTGGTCTCTTATGGAAAGTTCTCTCATTGGCAATCATACCACATTTCTTTTTGTATATAGAAAAAAACACCACTAGAGTAAGCCATTAGTGACGTTCCATGTATCTACGTCAATAGAATATACCAAAAAGTGATTTATTTAAAACATACTATAAACATCTGGGCCCAGTTTCACGAAGCTGTCTTAGGACTAAGACATGTCTTATGATGGTCTTACGACATATCTTAGTCCTAAGTGGGTTTCACAAAGCGGTCCTAAATTAGGACAGTTGGTCATAAAGTTAGGACAACGCGAGAGGTGTCTTATGATGGTCTTAAGATAGTTATACGTTTATTTATATAAATTACACTCATATTTTATATTAATTTTGAAAAAAATATCTTATTATTATCTAATTATCTATTCTCCTGTTCCTGCTTAAAACATATATACATTGACGGATTATCAGGATTTGTCAACAATGAAAATTCGATGTATTGATATAAAAATTGCACGATTTTATCTCTTAACCTTTTATAACCATAAAGGCGAAATTGAATTCAAGACAACTCACTTGTACCAAAACAATTTCATAATTTTATTTTCTTTTTTCTTAATTTTGCATTGAAAATTTCATATTTATATTGATGTATTGTTTAAAGATAATTTATATGTAAATTACTTTTATTTTTTATATTTATTTTGCAAATTATGTCATTATATTAATCAATACGTTTAGAATAATTTATGGTAAGACATTATACTACATTTACATGATTTTTTTCCGTAGATCATATTTTTATTTGAAAATTTAAAGAACTTGCGACAGGTTTAGGATGTCTTAGCTAAGATGATCCTAAGACAGCTTCGAGACGAGGTCTGAGATATGTCCTAGGATAGTCATAAGAGGATCATAAGACATGTCCTAAGGTATGTCTTATGACATGTCTTAGGATAGCTTCGTGAAACCGGCCCCAGCATTTTCAGCAAGAAAAAACAAATCATTTGAATCCCATTGGCAAAATAGATATATAAAAAAAAAAAAAAAAAAAAAAAAAAAAGAAAGAAGAGCCCATTGTGTGTAACACTGAGTGTAGGTCCATGTAGAAAGGCCTACAGATTAATATGAATCCCACCAATCAAATTTATCCAACAGTTACCAGTGACAACTGTCTGAGGAACATTAAACTAAAACAAAATATTTCAATAATTCTTAACTTTTTTATGATTATATCGCTGTACTAATTGCATAGGAATGGAAAAAACCGAGAAAAAAAAAACAAAAAACAACTAGATTCCCAACGTACATGTTTTCTGTCCTACTGTTGGTTATTTGAAATATGACTTTTTTGGAACAGTTTGGTCTAGTTCATCTCTTGACTTACACTTAGAAATCATTGATAAATGTTAAAAAAAAAACGCTGCTGAGACCTATACATCTGACTACAGTAGAGGGTGTAAGCATCAGTGAAATAAATCAGAAAACGTAGAGGAGCAAATAAAAAATACAGTGTAGAAAAGGACATCAACCTCTACCCATCCCAACCTCTACCCACCCTCTCCAAAAAAAAAAAGGAAAAAAAGGAAGGAGAATGTTAGAACTGAGTAAAAAATAAATGTCGCTCTCTCTCTCTCTCTCTCTCTCTCTCTCTCTCTCTCTCTCTCTCTCTCTCTCTCTACTTGTATCAGATATATCGATACGCAAGACAATCCTTTGCACTTTTACAACCTTAATAAACGTTACATGAGAATAAATACTACAATCGCAGGTGTGAAATTTAAGTCAAGTACCGTTTTTATATATAATGTTTACTTACCTCCGGGACTTACCTGTAGTTTTATCTTTGATCACCTTTATTGACAAGGAAACAAAAATGCATATTATTAGTTTAAATATTTGAAATGATCACATAAAATTTTAAGTAGTCACAAGTTCATATATTGCATAGTTATTTAAATACTTTGTAATAACTAACTATTTCTATCTCTTTAGTAAATTATAAGATCAATAGGTCAAAGATCCAATTACATGCAATAGTTTTACTTTTAAGTAAATAAACTTTACAATAAAGATGTATTTTAAGGAACTTTCCATTATATTGTTTTCATAGAGCTTATATCGTTCGACACATTTTTGTATTTCAAGAAATTCAGCAAATAAGGTAAGACATCTTTGAATTAATAAATTCCTGATTTTATATATGTATCTTTTTACATATGTATCTTCTCGTGTAATGCATTCTTTCTTAGATTTACACAGTTCTTTCTTCTTCTTTTTTTTTAAACGAAAACACATATTTTTTTTTTTTTTTATCTTTATTCAATTATTCAACATATATATACAACAGATATATTACATATTACACATATTTTATTTTAAGTATATTAACTTAAGATATTCTATGTTGAAACAAAAATAGAGTAGAATAAATATGGTTGATGTAAATTCATCATTAGTTTTATAATATAACGTTTACATTTAAAACTCATTATGCTTTCTTTATAGTTTTACAGAGATGATTTACTCTGTCATTTTGACTTTTATGATCTGGAATAGCGCACTTCTAGGTAAGATTCTCATATATTGTAAAAAAATAAATTTAAAAAAAAAATACATAAAAAACAAGGTGCGCAATCGAACTCATTATAAAATGTCAGGCTTTCATTGTATAAAATTAGAACGCAAAACTCGTGCCTCGCCTACATAAGACCTACATAAGACCCACGTTCGTAGTAAAAGGCTACGCGAACGACAACGCTAGACGACAGAAGTGATTTCTATGTGTCAACATAGCTGGAGAAACAATGATTTTTTTTTATTTGGAGAAAAAGGGGATAAAGTAAAATCCTTAGTTATTTGTATACAAAATACCTCCTTTGCTAATTATATCTGCAAACGTACAATTTTACTCAGAGGCAACTTTTTGAAAGTTACTGACAATGTGTAGACCGGTTTGCCAGAATTTTAGCTGTTGAAAATCGGTCAATTTTGAAAAAAAATATATCGTGGACGGGGAACACTTACCAACGTTTGTATGAACAGACGTTTAAAGTGTGCATACATGTACATTCATTCCAAAAATATTTCATATATGCTACAAAGTTGAAATTGTAAAATAAAAAAATCGAAAAAATAAATAAATCCAAAGTGTAAAAAACTAGAACTGCTTTTTGGTCTACAAATAATTCAAATATATCAGGACAATAGGTACAATATGCATCCAATACATTTAAAAAAAAATCACAGCTACGAAAATAGTAGAATAGTGATTTCGAAAAGACTCAAAGAAACTTGATAGATAACTTACTCTATGATACTATTTAATCATATTAAACATTTTTGTCAGGAAAGAACTTTTTTTTCGAATCGTATATACATGTACAATTTATAAACAGCTAGTGGATGATTAAGTTATTAACATAGCCATGGCTTCATCAAAAACATAATCTTTAACATCTTGCTCTTTGGTTGAAATTCCCATATTCAATATTTTTATTGCGTAAATAAATCCTATACTGTAAATTCAGAAATTATTGCGAGGTTTTTATTATTGCGAAAAAAAATGCTACAGAGTTGTAAACGCAATAATTTAAACTCGCATTTTGAAATATTTTACATGAATTTACCATGATTTTGAGGAAAATCGTAAAAATTAAAATCGCATTTAAGTCTAAATTGACAAAATCGCAATAATGAATGCACGCAATAATTTCTGAATTTACAGTAATTACTTATGAATCTGAACATTGTGGTATACATAAAATGTATTTGTACTTGCTGCGAAACAGGAGCTGCTTCAATACAGACGTCTTAAATTTGTTTAATCTTTCTTTACAAATATTTCTGATTAATTGATGGTTGTTGTATTTCTTAGTGCACAGTGACACATATTTCATTCTTAAGGAGGCTCGAGGGTACAAAAATTTCAGCAAAAAATGAATGCTTTTTTCGAAGGCAGATTGTGAGCTTAAATGAACGGTGACCCCATCTTTTGTTTTATTTTTCTATTAAGTATATTATGATAAAATTGATTTATAGAAAAATATAGCGAAATTCAATATTTGAAAAATAATAATTTATGCCCGTAAGACCCCTTAAGAAGATAACATTTAAACTAACAACAAATATAATGAGCCGGCTCCTTAAATAGGCTACATATGAACCCGTCAAAGTATTGCATGATTTTTAAAACGCATAAAGCCTGGCATTCACTTTCATCAAAATTAGTTATCTATTCAAAACCAGCGTTGCTGCGTATCTAAAACATCCTGCAAAGTCAAAGGGATGCCCCTCTTTTTAGCACGTCTTTTACAAAAAAAAAACTTTGAATAATTAAAGAAATGTTTCTTATAATCATACCGCTGTTGCGACATAATAATATTCATATTTCTAATCTAAAGCATAAAAATCAAAACTGTTTTGTGTATGAAAATCCAGCAAAAACAATATACAGATGGAACGCGAAATAGCATGTATTCTTTAATTGTTACAATGTTACATATAATTCTTCTGTTTCGCTCCCATATTTAGGTGTTTACGTTGTCATGTTCTCAGCATTCAATTGTAGATGACTTTTAAAGCGTTGTTGTTACAAAGTTTTTTTGCCCTTTTTTTGATGTGTCATAATCGATATTTTCGTTCCAATAAAAATAATGTCCAATGACGTAGTCCAATGACCTTGTTTTAAACACAAAACAGTGGGATCGATAAAAACTATGTTCGACATTTCAAACTAGAACCTAATTTCAGACTAAAAACATAAACAAACAAAAACTAGTTTGATCCAGACACATATTCATGTGGTTGTCCAAAATTAGAAAACTCTGACTTGGTTCTCTTTTATCAAAGTTTTTCTGGGTTTTTAAAGAAAAAATTGTCAGCAATTGATCAACGGTTGGACTGTCAGCATATATTACAGGGTAGTAATGTTAGAAAATTTCAGAGCTATACATGTTACTTCCGAAAGGATTTGGATAAAACTGTCTAAAAATGTTTTATTGTAGAAAAGTCACTGTTAGGAATTGTTCTTTAAAATGTTCTAGGGCCGAAAAGTCAGGTAGAAAATTTAAATGTTATGATATAGACAAAAATTCACTGTAAGGAATTGTTCTTTTAAATTGTTCTATCGCCGAAAAGTCACTGTTAGTAATTGTTCTTTTAAAATGTTCTAGTAGGTTCGACAAGTCACTGTAAGGAATTGTTCTTATGAAACGTTCTAAATTCGAAAAGTCACTGTTAGAAATTATTCTTTTAAATGTTCTAGGTTCTAAAAGTCACTGTTATGAATTGTTCTTTTTAAAATGTTCTAGATTCGAAAGGTTTCTGTTAGGCATTGTTCTTTTAAAATGGTCTAAGGCCGAAAAGTCTCTGTTAGGAATTGTTCTTTTAAAATGTTCTAGGGCCTAAAAGTCTCTGTTGGGAATTGTTCTTTTAAAATTTTCTAGATTCGAAAGGTTTCTGTTAGGCATTATTCTTTTAAAATGTTCTAGATTCGAAAAGTCACTGGTAGGAATTGTTCTTTTAAACTGTTCTGGGGTCGAAAAGTCACTGGTAGGAATTGTTCTTTTAAAATGTTCTAGATTCGAAAAGTCACTCTTAGGAATTGTTCTTTTAAAATGTTCTAGATTCGAAAAGTCAATTGTATGAATTGTTCTTTTAAAATGTTCTAGATCCGAAAAATCACTGTTAGGCATTGTTCTTTTAAACTGTTCTGGGGTCGAAAAGTCACTGGTAGGAATTGTTCTTTTAAAATGTTCTAAATCCGAAAAGTCACTCTTAGGAATTGTTCTTTTAAAATGTTCTAGATTCGAAAAGTCAATGGTATGAACTGTTCTTTTAAAATGTTCTAGATCCGAAAAGTCACTGTTAGGCATTGTTCTTTTAAAATGTTCTAGATCCGAAAAGTCACTATTAGGCATTGTTCTTTTAAACTGTTCTGGGGTCGAAAAGTCACTGGTAGGAATTGATCTTTTAAAAATTGTTCTTTTAAAATGTTCTAGATCCGAAAAGTCGCTGTTTTGAATTGTTCTTTTAAAATGTTCTAGATTCGAAACGTCACTGGTAGGAATTGTTCTTTTTAAATGTTCTAGATTCGAAAAGTCACTGGTAGGAATTGTTCTTTTAAAATGTTCTAGATCCGAAAAGTCACTGTTAGGCATTGTTCTTTTAAAATGTTCTAGATCCGAAAAGTCACTGTTAGGCATTGTTCTTTTAAACTGTTCTGGGGTCGAAAAGTCACTGGTAGGAATTGTTCTTTTAAAATGTTCTAGATTTGAAAAGTTAATGGTAGGAATTGTTCTTTTAAAATGTTCTAGATCCGAAAAGTCGCTGTTATGAATTGTTCTTTTAAAATGTTCTAGATTCGAAACGTCACTGGTAGGAATTGTTCTTTTAAAATGTATTAGATTCGAAAAGTCACTGGTAGGAGTTGTTCATTTTAAAATGTTCTAGATCCGAAAAGTCACTGTTAGGCATTGTTCTTTTAAACTGTTCTGGGGTCGAAAAGTCACTGGTAGGAATTGTTCTTTTAAAATGTTCTAGATTCGAAAAGTCACTCTTAGGAATTGTTCTTTTAAAATGTTTTAGATCCGAAAAGTCACTGTTAGGTATTGTTCTTTTAAACTGTTCCGGGGTCGAAAAGTCACTGGTAGGAATTGTTCTTTTAAAATGTTCTAGATTCGAAAAGTCACTGGTAGGAATTGTTCTTTTAAAATGTTCTATGTTCTAAAAGTCACTGTTAGCAATTGTTCTTTTAAAATGTTCTAGATCCGAAAAGTCACTGTTAGGAATTGTTCTTTTAAAATGTTCTAGATCCGAAAAGTCACTGTTAGGCATTGTTCTTTTAAACTGTTCTGGGGTCGAAAAGTCACTGGTAGGAATTGTTCTTTTAAAATGTTCTAGATCCGAAAAGTCACTGGTAGGAATTGTTCTTTTAAAATGTTCTAGATCCGAAAAGTCGCTGTTATGAATTGTTCTTTTAAAATGTTCTAGATTCGAAAAGTCACTGGTAGGAATTGTTCTTTTAAAATGTTCTAGATCCGAAAAGTCACTGTTAGGCATTGTTCTTATACACTGTTCTGGGGTCGAAAAGTCACTGGTAGGAATTGTTCTTTTAAAATGTTCAAGATTCGAAAAGTCACTGGTAGGGATTGTTCTTTTAAATGATCTATAGTCGAAAAGTCAATGTTAGGACCAAGTTCTTTTAAAATGTTCTAGGGCCGAAAAGTCACTGTTAGGACCAAGTTCTTTTAAAATATTCTAGGGCCGAAAAGTCACTGTAAGGCATTGTTCTTTAAAAATGTTCTAGGGCCAAAAAGTCACTGTTAGGACCAAGTTCTTGAAAATGATATAGGACCGAACTGTCGGTGTAAGGAACTGTCTTAATAAGGGAAGATCATAGTTATACACATTCGCCGCGATTTATATTCGCGTTATTTTTCTACTCTCAAAAGTCTCGAAAATGAATCGCTCACGAAAACCAGTTTGTTTACAGTATAATTCCGAGTGACAAACAATTGGCAAGCTTCCGAGTGACAAACAATTGGCAAGCTTTTCTTTTTTTCTTTGATGTTCATTTCTGAAAGGTTTCAATTTGAGTGCAGATGCCTAATATGATAATTTTTGTTCGAAATCTCTTTTATTGTTTCAAACTAAAGACAGAGTTATAATTCCTTAAATTGATAGCTGTTGTCATACAATCATTTTCATGTTAAAATCCATGCCTGATTGACGTTCGATTTGTTTACGACCCATTAGCACAAAAAGCTATATCGCAGCCATTTTAAGTGAAATAATACTTCACTATATGTTTTGTGTCATCACAAAATTCACATCCTTTGATTCATTATCCATTGAGAAAGCATAGTTTTGTCACTGTTCTAATATTGGTAGAGGAACCTTGTCATTGGTTGCAATGTGTCACACCTTAATGTTTTTGTAATTTGAATGAAGAACCAGTGTTATTGGCTGATCATTCTTAAAGTATCTGTTATTTTTATAATAAAACAATGACTGTTCCTAGCTTTTATGTGATACAAACACTGCTGGTGTTATAATAGATAATACATGCATTTTCCCCCTTTTGCTGATGTTACATCTTTCGTGGGTTCCATAAACTGTAGCTATATTTAAGTTTTGGTTAGGACTACTGCTAAGTATATTTTGGATTTAATGTATGCATAAAATCTCTAATACATTCGTGCTTATATGGTTTATTTTTTTATGTGATAGTGTATATTTGGTACACTTGTCTGTTAAGCCAATCTTCCCGTCAACGTGTAGCAGCATAAATATCTGACCCATATCTGGTTGTTGTGTATTACTGCTTTTTATACCAAGGATGATTTTCTTTACATGATATGTTTATCAACTGAAAGTCTGGAAATTTTGTGTCCAAATTATGTAAATGTGATATACAGTTCTTTTGGAAAAATATGAACTGGCAAAAATTGTTAAGTGCAAACATTTTTGTTTGTTTCAAAATTAAAAGTTCTACTTTCTGGCTTAGAAAACCAAATAAAAATAGCTGTTAAAGACTGTTATTATGGTGGCCACAAAACAATGTTAAATCCATAAGTTTCCACTAGAAAGTACCTCAACCGAACTAATATCGTGACTATTATTAACAAATTAATTCTTTCTCTTGTTCACCAATTCAATTAACTTTAGTGTTGTTAAAATAATTTGTTTAGTATAATTTCTTGTATGCATTCCATATTAATTTCTTTAAAAAAGTTAGTACAGACGAACTGTTCAATTGATGACGTAATAGTGTACAATATACAATAAAAATAAACACAATGTTGTTGAAAATTTGAGTAAAGAAAAATCGAACTTCTTAAACTGCTAGATTTTAAATTGTATAATATTATCCAACTGCTTCTAAATTTTGAATTGAAATCGTTATAATACAAAGAAAATTTAGATGCCATTTAATTGTCAGTATTTAATCATATGATATAATCAGTCAAGACCAAACTGTCATCCATTGAATGATCACGTGATTGTCATGTTAATTAAATAAAAACTTCATTTCTACAAATTTACTTTTGTGGCATTGTTGTCATTCTAAATATTGAATTGTTTACATATACCAGTTGGAGTTCACACGGAAATACGGACGATTGACCGACATTGATATTGTTTTCGATACACAAATTCGATTTAAAGAACTAGGTTTCAACAAGTTTGGTTAAGGAGAGTTTTTATTCAACTTTGATAGGGACATCACTTATTTACCCGTTTCCATCTTTTAAAAAATAATAATAATTAGAATAACACATTCACATTGTATGTTGACACTTTAATTTGACTTTGTCAGACCCGATTGATGAAAACTGAAGAATATGCAAGCAAAACGGACAGCTTAGATGTAACAATTACACATATCCGTTACATGTTTTTGACGATATTATTCTTACTTTGACTGATAGAAAAGGAATTATCGATGTCGCCGATGTATATTGTTCAACTAAGGTTCTATATTATCATTATATATGTGAAAATTTGTTTTATAAAACGTTGTGTTGTTTCCTTTTATCTATGTGTTGTCTATCCTTCTTTTTTTATGCCACCTTTAGGGGCACTTTTTTTCTGGTCAATGTGTCGTCCGTCCGTCCGTCCGTCCGTCCGTCTGTCCCACTTCAGGTTGAAGTTTTTGGTCGAGGTAGTTTTTGATAAAGTTGGAGTCCAATCAACTTGAAACTTAGTAAACATATTCCCTATGATATGACCTTTCTAATTTTACTGCCAAATTAGAGATTTTATCCCATTTTCACGGTCCACTGAACATAGTAAAATGATAGTGCGGATGGGGCATCCGTGTACTTGGGACACATATTTGTTTTTACCACTTTGCCGCTAGACACTTTCAACAAAGACCTTTCTACTTCTTACTTCAGACAAATTAAAAACACATTTCAATAATCATAAAACAACTAGATATAATTCTTTGAACATACACTATTATTACATGTCGTGTTCATTTGGTTTGTGTGTGTGCGATATTTTTTTTGGCATGTACTGATTTTGTGTCTTGTTGGATACCTATACCTTTGGGTTTTCTTTGATATTATTTTAACGTATACTAGTATATATTGCTCATCTATCACCGTGTATGGTTTCGTAAAATGTTTCCAATAGTATTTGCTTATATGTCAGTGATAC
Source organism: Mytilus galloprovincialis (assembly GCA_037788925.1). Classification (NCBI taxonomy): domain Eukaryota; kingdom Metazoa; phylum Mollusca; class Bivalvia; order Mytilida; family Mytilidae; genus Mytilus; species Mytilus galloprovincialis. The sequence continues at coordinate 71,477,836 of CM075342.1, read as the reverse complement.
ATTTATACACTACCATCATTATATTAAGGAACATTCATTTTACTAATAACCATGTAAACACAATGATACATTTCATTTTTACAGGTAGCGTATTAGCGCAAGGTAAGATACATTTCATTTTTACATATAGCGTATTAGCGCATGGTAAGATAAATTTTACTCCATAACAATCTGAAAATGTAGCATCATTACGTGAAAAAAGTATGATAATAGAAGATTGATCAACAATGCAAAAAATTTCAAGAATTTAAGAAATCGAAAAGCTCCCCCCCCCCCCAAAAAAAAAAAAAAAAAACAACAAAAAAACAAAAAACACTAGCCAACACTACTGTAAATCAGATGGAAGTAACATACGGGTACTACTGCTGCTTGGCCAGTGTCTGACATGTTCGATGATACATATTTGCACATCATTATATAAAAACCTTTAGTCTTTCTCAGCAGAAATTTGACTTTATTCTTTGACATCGTAGCAACTCATATACGGCTCTGTGTTAAGTTACCTATAGTACTTGACTTAATCGGCCAATATCAATTTCGTTAGTTGTGTAAATATTTGATTGTATATTATGTATGTAGAATTCATAGAATAACATACTTTTTTTCTCTGATATAGTGTGATCAAAAGTTTTCTTGGTGCTTAGATTACCATTTTTTTTGTAATGTTACATGTACCTTGATCTGATGCATTAATGTTGTTACATGTAATTATCTTTGCTTTACTACTGAGATATCACATTTGCGTATTTAATCAAAATCAAATATAATGTAAATATTAGACAGTTAACATTACTGTAGCTATTTTAGTGAAATGTCATCCATTCTAATTTGAATATTTTGATTGACAGACTGCGGGGATAACGACCACATGGTGTTTGTTGACGACACGTGTTTGACCATGCACATGATTACCCCGTACACAAACACCTATGGTTCTAACGTCACGTATCGTTGCTCTTCTCGTCTGTATTCTCTTCAAACTGCAGAATTCGACTTTTGCCCTGTGGAACTTTGCACACCAAATAATGCTGGCAACTGGACAGACGCTTACCTATCGTGTGCTCGTAAGTGATATCCACTTTTTTTTATATGTAGAAAGACTTTTGCATATCAAAAAAGTAATTTTAGAATGAAGAATAATCAATGAAATATAAATAGAAAAATGTATATTGTGCATCTGATTTTCAATAAATAATAAGATCAACCACAAACTGATTCCATGATTGAAATTGATTTCAGAGGATGAATGTTATACATCCGGGTCATCACACTTATACGCGGGAAAACGCAACTGTGGATTGTCTGGAACGACATGTCAAGCGTGGAATCAGCAAACCCCACATGCGCATACATACATCAGCGCAGACTTCCCGGATGTCAGTATCGATGATGCCAAGAATTACTGTCGTGATCCAGCAGGCTCTGTCGGTGAACCATGGTGTTATACAACCAATTCTAGTGTTCTCTGGGAAATCTGTGAAATACCAGAATGTTCAGGTAAGATTTATGTAAAGCTATTATCATCCTTATTGTTTGTCCTCTACTTACTCTGTGAATATTTTAATTGATACAGAAAGCCAATAGAACGCATCTTACATGATCTTACGTGTTTTCCTAAAGTATTACAACAATATTAGTAGAACTATTTTAAGGCAAACAAACGAAAGAAAAATGATATCATGCATACCTTCCTGTTGTAGCATTAGAACTTAAATACAATTAGAATTGAGAATGCAAATGGGGAATGTCTCACAGAGACATCAACCCGACCAGAGAGCAGATAACAGCCGAAGGTCACCAATGGCTCTCCAATGCACCGAGAAATCTTTGTTCGACGCTTCATTCAAAATTCCTTTACATCTTTACATCCTAATAAAACCACAAAATATGCTTTCAGTTATCTAAACAAATAACCTTTTAAACTAATATTTTACTAGTTTGTATTAGTAAAAGTGCGTCTTATGTATAGCTGACCTTGTGCGAATGCATTATACAGAGTTTAATATAATGCATGCGCACAAGGTCAGCTATACAGTCTTCGTTATGTCTCTAGCTTTTACATTATTTATTATATTGAATGTAAAAAAACATGTATTCCAGTCAAAAGAGAAAAGGTTTTCTCACCTCCTTTATTGTGATTTTCTTAACATTAGGCTTGCGTATCATATTACAATAATAGAACATTAAAAACAAAATCGTTGAAGGTCTTTAATCGGTTTTCAAACTCGAAAAGCACAGGAAAACATGACACATAATTTGACACAGTTATTTTTATTTACTAGTCGTCATAATTGTGATTAATACTTCATCCTCATCGTTGTCATTGTTATCAATTTATATTTAACAATTTCAGAAGTGCCAATAGATTACGGGGAATGTGGTGAGTTTTTAAAAAAGATTAAAATATACCAAACTAGACAAGTATTTATCTAATAATAAGGCTAGGTGATACACACGTTCGACAATAAGCATATCCTTTATCTCATAGAAGTAAGATATACCAACCTAGACAAGTATTTATCTAATAATAAGGCTAGGTGATACACGCGGTCGACATTGAGCATATCCTTTATCTCATAGAAGTACAGTTGGCTAACTTAAGTTATAATGATCGATTCATATAATCGCTCTCATCAAATAAAGAATTTATCATAAAAAAATAAAAAAATCTAAGAATAAAAAAAAAAAAAAATCCTTTAGACACTATTTACATTTTTGTCAAAAAATATTTTCAAGCGTGAGAATATGCGTCAATGGTACAGCAAATCAGTAACACAATAAAATATAAATAAATTTGAAGATGAATATTTAACCTTCAACAAACGAAAAGTGCCTAGTTAAGTTTACATCTCTTTGCCTTCTTAGCTGATTGTGGTCCGGCAGACTTACAGGTACCATTTGACCATCCTTGTACGGAAATATACCCAATCACCACACCACCAACGACGTACGGAACAGTTATAAACTACAAGTGTGCAAATCTGTTATCCAAGGTTTCACCGATCAATGGTTTCTGTCCGGTGGAGGTTTGTCAAGCCAATGGTGTTTGGACGAACGGATCCCGGTCATGTGGAGGTATTTCATTTCAGCTATTTTTGCCATTAAGTGAAGTAGAAACACATTTACTTTGCAGAAAAGGGAACATTCACGAAAAGTGCACTGCGTTTTTTTTTTGACTGTCGAACATTTAATGAAACCTTCTGTTTAATCATAATAACGGTGTAATTCTTTTCCATGTAAAATTGAGAATTAGAATGGGGAATGTGTCAAAGAGACAACAACCCGACTATAAGGCAAACAACAGCCGAAGGTCACCAGTGGGTCTTCAATGCAGCGAGAAACTCCCGCACCCGGAGACGCCCTTCAGCTGGTCCATAAACAAATATGTATACTAGTTCAGTGATAATGGACGTCATACTAAACTCCGAATTATACACAAGAAACTAAAATTAAAAATCATACAAGACTAACAAATTAAAGGCCAGAGGCTCCTGATTTGGGACAGGCGAAAAAAAGGTATGCAAGTGTAGACACGCCATACCAATTTAAAGAAAAAATATTAGCAGATGACAAAAGGAATTTTTTTTACATTTCAAGTCTTTCTATTGAAAACCACGCGCGATCCAATCTACTTACGAAATTATAGAACTTAAGTGTTTTGTCCTGATCTCTAAAAAGCATCTAAAATATCTGTGTGACCTCTGAATATATGCGTATATTTAATAATGATGTTCAATATTTGCTGACGGAATTCTTAGAAATTACATTTCAAACAACTTATTGCATTTTCATTGCCTCTTTGTATAATATATATACAATAAATCTATAGTATATCGTTTAAAATTAACTATCTCTCTGGAATATAACATACATACACATTTCCAATACAAAATCTGAGATACTGAAGGCCTTCACCGTAAATAAACGCCTATTTTTCCAGCTGCCCATATCGCATGTAATTAATAATGATTAATGAATGAATAGTTACAGTAACTATTTTTTTGGTATTCTAATATAGACAAGGAATGCTACGATAGCGCTGATGGACAGTCTATGTGGTATGAGGGCAAGCAGATCTGCACCTATGATGGGACACCATGTGTCCGATGGGACTCTCTCAGTCATGGGTATACAGACAATGATTTTCCCGAAGGATCGGTTGTTCTGGCAGGAGCGTATTGTAGAGATCCCGGTGGACTAAAGGGAAGGCCGTGGTGTTACATATCTGAGGATAATTACTACGATTTCTGTGGAATTGCTGATTGTTTATGTACGTGATTAAATCGGAAAAAATTGGTTGGATATATAGCAATTTGACAAACACTAATTTTGATCATTGAGAAGCTTCATAATGGCATAACAGTATCACGTGATTAAAACTTTCAGCTGATATTACAGAGTGGTATCTCCCTGTAGTGTTATGTACCACCTTTAGTGAATATTTTATAGATCGTCTACCTACTTTCTACGCAACATATCTTTTAATATATAGTCTTGCAAATTTTATATTCAATATACTCTATATGAAAAAATCTGAAAAAAATAGGCTGTTATTAATTTAAAAACAAAATATCTATAAATTCCTTATTTCGACATCATTACAAAAAATATAAAGATAGTACGTAAAATGCAATTAAGCGAAAATTTATTTAAAATGTAAATAAATCAAATATTAAATCAAACAGATGATTCAATTTGTGATTCTTGTACTATCGGTGAAGTTGAGGATGAACACAACGTTTTCTTACAATGCGAACTTTACAAGTCTGTACGTAAACTGCTCGAACAATACTGCTACTGCCTATCTAGGATTCATAGATTCATCTTTTTTGAATTGATAAATTGCAATTTATTTTGTCTTTAAAATTTAAAGAGCTGAAATTGCTGTTTATTAAAAAAAATGTTTTCAATAAGTATGGTGGACTCAGTGTGTTTCGAGACAGTTGCAATTTTATGTAAGTAGTTTTTGTTTATAATTTAATCGTTATTTGCGATTGTTGTACAGTTGCTTTTATATTGATAATATTATCAACCACATTTTAAATGTGTACTTATGAATATATAAAGTTTTTAACTAATTGTATCTACAATTTGCAGCAATACCAGTTGTACCAGACATATGTGGTATGTAATCGTCAGTTCATAAGTTCATACTTAATATTTGTATATAAAACAATTGAGAAGTTCATGAATTTAATGAGAAGTTCAGTTCATGAATTTAATCTTTTGTTGATGTAAAAATTCGTAAAACTATCTAATGATTTATTAAAAATGTCCTGTTTTAAACGATAGAACTAACGTTTCCAATAGTGATTTTGATTTTGATTTCCATGACATCTTTGAAACAATTCATAATCCGACTTCGACTTGTCCTTAGCAATACTATGTTAACCTTTCTGTGCACATAAAGTCACATACATATAACTGATCAAAGTGTTCCAGAACTTGTCAAAATTAAAGTCTTGGGTTATCGCCTTAGACATTTAAAAATTTTGTATTCTCTTTAGAAACACGAAACTATAATTTTTTAGCCTTAATTGACGCACATGGGATTGTTATAAAGTGAATTTAAGTTCCAATCGAGTGACTTTTGGGAATGGCTCTAATGTGAATCATGTATTTGGATTATTAGAAAAACAGTTAAAAAGAAGCTATTTTAAAAGACAGAAAGTATTTGTTTTTCAAAATCAATATAACAAACTCACAGCTTCATGAAAAAAAATACAAAAACGACCTAAAGACAAAATATTTGAGTCGGAGTTTCGACATGCATATGGCAACTAAACAATGCACATAGGTATCAGGGTTAATCGAAGGAAAAGGGATTAACCCGACAAAACCAATGAATCTTTCAAATCTACTTGGTTTAGAAATATAAGATTAAGAACAATTTAACACAGTCAGCATACACCATCATAATCAATCCAAATTATAACCAAGTTTTCATAATTTAAATGCCTCCGTTAAGGTAATGATAGATGGTTTGAATTTAAATGATAAAAGAGATCCCTCTCCAAGAAGAGGGAAAAAGCCAAATAAACAACACATCAGACAATTCACAAATTGAGTAAAAATAAATATTGATTTTTTTATTTAGAACAAACAACAGTCGAAGCTACTACACAAGGTACGTTTCAGTCGTTCGGTGAATAAATCTATTTGCCACACCCAAACATTACCTACACATGCATGAGACGTATATCTACATCATGTAGTCGAAAATTCCTGACAATTTTTGCTCTCTTTCGTTTTTTTGCAAACTGCCTCCGCCTTTTTACTCGTGTTACATTTTCATTTTGATTCGTTTTCAGTTAAACCATTCCTGCATCCAAATCAAATGGCAAAATCAAAGGATAAAAGACATCAAACGAATGGACAACTGTCATATTCCTGACTTGGTACGGGCATTTTCAAATGTAGAATATTAGTGAAGAAGATAAATGTACTATCTTTGATTCCTTGTGTCCGACGTGTATTGGTTTTGTCCGCTCCAATTAAATGTAACAAACGAAAAAAAGAAAAAAATGAAAGTCCTCTCTTGAAATATGTTGGGCGTTACTTTCATTTGTCTCCTCTTAGTCAATTTACTACGGTATTTGATCATTTTGATTACTGTTGATTTAATATTTCCAGTTTTTGTGTGTTCTTTTTGCAGAAAATATTATAGATAGGAAAACTAAAAATAATCAAAACTGTCAGTCACAATAATAGCTACACATATGTAAAATTTAAAAAACCATGCACTTCTTAACATAGTTACAAAGTATGCCTATTTTAATACTTTTCGAGGTTTTTGTTGCAAAAAACACTGTAGATAGAGATCAAATTCAAACAGCAAACATGATTTGTTAGCAATATTACAAATGATTTAACGTGACAGAAATCACCAGTCGAATCCTTATATTGAAAGAGGAATGTGTCTAAAATGTACTTAAAAAATAACATGGAAAGTAAACCAACTAAACTTACATTTTCCGTAAAAGAAGAGAGAGGGACGAAAGATAACAAAGGGACAGTCAGGATTATTTAGTGAAAGTACATCATCTATATAGCGGAAAGAAGAGTTAAAGGATAATGTTAGCTTCTTATCTTTCTTCCTAAAAAGTTCAGCCTCATAGTAATAAAGAAACAAGTCGGCAAGAAGAGGGGCACAATTCGTTCCCATTGGAATGCCGATAGTCTGTTGAAACATGCGATACAAATTTACCGAAAGACTTTATCTTCGTACGAATCAACTAAATGTATTATACTAGGTTTATTTGATTCCTGAAAAATATCTTTTCTACTCTGTCTATAATATATGTTTTTTTCATAAATTATATGTTATTTTATGTTCATGACGTGTTTCTGTGCCTTTTTAATATGTAATAACTATATTTAAGCTCCATCATGTCCAATACCAAAATTGATAACATATTCTACAAATTCCTACACTGGGCTATTGTCTGGTGACAATGTCACATATGTATGTAATCAAGGATATGCCGTCACATCTGGCGATCTTGTTCGCACATGTGATTTGAATGGTGTATGGAGTGGGGCTTTGCCAGTTTGTACAAGTAAGCTCAGTAAATTGTGCATTTTAAAAGTCATTAAGATCGAGTGATTACTATAATTTCATTTTGACAGTTTTATATCTATGTTGTGTTTTGTATATTGTTGTTTGTCCTTTTGCCTTTTCTCTTTTTTTCGATTTCGATGTCAGCTTTTATTGTTTTGAAAATTTGGCAAATACTAGTTCTTTAAAGTTTCTTTAATTTTCTTGCATTTTGATATCTTTATTTATTTCTGCTTGAGATAAGATGTAACACGTTCCTGATTTGAATAGATCTAGACGGATTTATTTCCTGTTAATATCTTATAAAATCTATACTTCATTGTTCACACATTCATATCTTCATTACGATAAAGAAAATATTAGTAAATAGGGTTTTTGTTTTTACATACTACTAGAATGACTTTTTAAAAATGATTTAAAGGGCATGCAGATCTCATTATTCATCTTAAATCTAAAGACTTTGATGGAATTTTCAAAATGTTAAAAGAATGCGTTAACTTATTTTATAATTTATGACATTATTGCAGTTGTAACCTGTGCAGAACCTCCACTAGTTCCGAATGCAAGTTATTCTGTTTTGGGATACAACGTTGATCATACAGTAACTTATGTGTGTGACGATGGATTCGTACATTCTGCTGGGAATTTAGTTGGAACATGTACCAGTTCAGGGACATGGGATTTGATAGGACCAACTTGCAGTGGTAAAGGAGTTTTTATTTAGCTTACCGAGACCATCACTTGCATTGTGACGACGTTCGTTAACTATGAAAAAAATTATGATTTTAGAGGGCCAGTTAAAACCATATTTAACATATTTAAATACAGTTTTCCTTGAGTTGTTGAAATAAAAAATGTCTGATGGTCTCGGTGACAACGAACAGAGCCATCAATACTTTAAAAACAGGTATGAAAATGCAGCAATATTCTGTTATGCAAGTCTTTATAGAAAGAGAAAAAATGACAGGAATTGAAATGTGCACAGTAAACATGTACCTAAATCTACATAATATTAATTTTGACTGAAACTGCCACAAACGTAAGTTGAGCCAAAATGTATTCACCAATGTTTAGTTCAAATATGAAATAGTCAACGTCAACAATATAAAAAGTATAGTATTTGTAATGATATATGTATATGTTAAGATTTGATTGATAAGACAATTTTCAAAGATTAAAAGAAATATGTTTTCTTTCTATTTTCTATAAACTCTGCTGTCTTATCTATTTTTACAGCTGCCTTGTGTCAGTCACCACCAATAATAGCCAACACTGTTATAGAAGAACAAGGAAGAAGTCCCGGAGACAAAGTAGTCTACAGTTGTATTCCTGGATTTGTTGCCATCTCTGGTGATCTAGAACATGTCTGTAGTACTAGTCTGTCATGGGAAGGAATCAATCCGGTTTGTATACGTAAGTCACAAGGGTATAAGAAGTTTCAAAATAAAGAGATGTGGTAGAAAAACAATGAAACAACTATCTATTGAAGTTCAAATACAGTGACTGTAGCCAATTTTAACAACTGTACGACCTTAAATAATGAGAAAAATCAATACCTTGGTAAAGTCGTCAATAAAAGGCCCCGACACCAAAACATGTGAAACAATTCGACTTGTTTTGGTTTTTTTCGAAAAATTATATGACAGACTTAAATCAATGACACCACTGAAATACAGGCTCATGACTTGGGACAGGCATATAAACTATGTGGCTGGGTGAAACATTTGTGCTAGTGCCAATCTCCACTCCTTACATGGGACATTTGTGTAACATATATATATTTTGACATATTTTTGAACTTTGTTTGACATAATTGCATTCGTATGGTTGATTGATTGACAACCATTTGTAAGCAAACTGTTTTTGTGACACTTTACAAACGAATCAAAATCCGTCAAAAAAAACTGTCCACAAAACACTGCACAAAAAAAGATAGATTGAGAAACACAAATCCCGCTAAAATCAGTTGGTCAGAAAGTATCATTGTTTTTTGATAACATTTTCTTTTCATAGAAATTGTAAGCGGTCAAAATACAGATCGTGGCTATAAGAAAGCAACTCAAGATTTACCAAACTATTCTCAGCTGTATCAACCAAAAGCAAGGTCTAACTTAAACTGTGCAGAAAAATGTAACAAGGATTCGTTGTGTAATTCATATACATTCGATAATAGCGTAAAGGCATGTCGTCTGTATATGTTTGAAATGGCCGGAAGTAATCTTGTTTGTACCGGAAGTGACACATGCTACATTCGACATCCATGATTCTTGAAATCGTTAAAACATTTTAGTACAGAAGGAAATTATTATTTATATTGTGATTCAGATATATGTTTTATTGACTACGTTTTGCCAAAGAAATTGTTATTGCAGCCATGCTTTAAAACGACCATTTATGTATGAAGTTGTTTTCTTTTCTTTTCAAAACTAATGGTGTACATGTTACACTCTGGTATATTTTTGAGTGTTGATTTGTAAGTTTGTTTTATTTGTTATCATCTGAATGCTATTCTTTTGCGCCTCGAATTTTGTAATGTTTTCTTAGTTGTCTATCTTTAAATGAATATATTTTAACTCCTAAATTTTGACAAAGAGACTTATTGAGAAGGTAAATGCAAAACTACATGCTACTATATGGTTTATTTATTGTTAATTTTAGTATAGCGTTACAGTATTGTTTATGAAGTGTTAAACGGTCAACCATTTATAATTAAGTTTAGAAATAAAGTTTTCAAAAAACAAGCTTTATATATTTGGTCCTTATTCCCACTTTTCTCCTCCCTAGTATCGAAAGTAATTTACACAAAATAGTAAGCATGCTTTATTGAGAACTATAATCGGTCTATCTAGGATCACTCGCTTGCTTCATTAAATGAAATGCATCATTAATACATATTCCTTAATTAGACAAATTATATTCAATCAACATGATGAATGACTTTGCACAACCAACATGTATCCATGATCGATGGACGCTTTGCTAGACGTTTCAATAAAAGATACAAAATGTTTTTTTTCTATGAAAAATATATGTATATGGGAGGCAACGGTTTACGTAATACACACACATAATATTGATCGTTCATTTGGTGGATGTGATGTATTTAATTGCAGTTTCCCTGCGTTTATTGACTTAAATGACTTCGCTCCCTTGTAAATCTATAAAGATCTATAAAGAATACAAAAAACTTTAATGCTGTGTGCCAGATGTATAGCTGAGGTTTTCGAAAAAAATCTCTATCAAATTAATAATTAAATTTCATTGAATTTTGTAATCTGCTTAATTTTTTTCTCCGATGCATCTAAACTTAAATCATGTTTGCAAATACCATAAATATTGAAAATGGTGGGATACATATCAAGAATAACAAAAATATAAAACCAAATTCCAACTTGGAAACAGCCCAAACTAACCACCAATACCCCGTTAACAGATACATTAAAACAAAGAAAACAGCAGAGATATATACATATCTTCTTACTTGATACAGTCTCACAAATTTGAGCATATAATCCAAAATAGAGAATTCACCACGGCAACAAGTGTGTTACTATATTTCACAACCCGAGACAGTGTTATTCATATGACGCCGTTTTTTTTTCTCCAAAATTCAGGAGAAACCATGAACAAAAAGACGTTATTTCATTTGCAGAGACCAGATATTTCACTAGTGAGGAGAAATATTTATCGCACACCGATCATGAAATGTGAAAATAGCGAAAAAAAACCAAACATATCACTATAAGAAAGATGCAGATGGCAGTAGGAGTACTTAAAAGGGCAACAATTAGGTTCCCTATAGACCCTCTAGATTGCGTTTAGAACAGAAAAATATTCGCAGTCAATAAGTAGAATATTATGTGTAAATTTGCAGACTGATTCCTCCTGGTGTCCGAAAGAATTTGTAGCAAATCATGCATTTATATGTATATGTTAAAAGTGAACAACATGGTCCATTTGGAATTGTCTCGTTTTTTATTTAGACTTTTCAGATAGTTGGTTTTTATCCAATAATAGTTCCACCGGATTCGGTGCTACAAAACATGAATTGACACATAAGCATAAAGTATAAAACAACTATAATAAAATAAATATTTCAAATAATAATTATAAATAGAAAATATTGTTCTATTCACTACATATTTCACGCATAAGAGTCGTGTTTTTTTAAATCTTTTGCTGTCAGTTGTTGAATGTGTTACTACAATAGAGTTTTGTTCCAAACAATTATTTCGCATTTATTCTGTTATGTGCTCGGTCTCATATCTAATGCTAGTTGGCTAACAATAATAGTTTATCACAACATGTGAAATGATTCGGTTTAACCTGCCATAAAATATAAACAAATTACTCCGACCTCGTGCAGAACAAAGAATACACATGTTTGCATGGGGCATGAAGCAGTCAATTAAAAAGTAAAATCACAAAAATACTAATGTTTTGTTATGAACGTAATATTCAAAGAGGATTGAATCCGTTTCTAGTAAGTTTCATGCCTCTTAGTATGTTGTTTTTATTTGTTTTTGTATAGGGTGTTAATTGCTGTTTGATCGTGTTTCCCTTTCTTGCCTTAGCATTATCAGTTTTTCGTTGACTTATGCGGCCTTAACATCCCTTTGGTATCGTTCACCTCTCTTATATTAATTTTAATTTTATTTATATATTGATCTTAAATATACCATGTAAACTATAACGTGCATATTTTACAATTTAACGTATTTTGACCTAACCAGTTTGTTGATATTCTAACAGGCAAACATTTAGTAATATGTGTTTTTATAATGAATTTCATTTATTTTGTATTTACAAAATTAATAACGAAGAAGGTTTTCGAAGAAACAAATTTAATTCCAACGAAAATCGGTATCGTCAACACTGTTGTTTACCATTTATTTAAGAACTAGAGGTTAAACATCGCTTCAGATTATGAATCGTTCGAACATTTATTTTCACCTACTTTTTTTCGGTTTTTATAATACAAACATGGAATAACTTGTGAATGTTCTCAAATATTCGGAAATTGAGCATTATAGGTTAGAAAAACTTTGGTATTTGGGCGTTTTATATGAAGGTAAGTCCAGAAACATGCTTCTATAGTATAATTTTATAAAGTATGATATTCGTTTACTTCAACCCGCAAAAATTATCTGCTTTATATTTCCAAAAAGGTGTCAAACAGAACGCTGTATTTATAAATATCAATGGGACTGTACAAAGGATTGAAACAGGTTATTCTACACTTAACAGGAGAAACCTGGTACAAGTTGTACCTGGTCATAATCCAAACTCATGACCAATGTTTCTCCATACAAAATAGTTGTTAGATACTTACTTTGATTCACAAATGTATCCATGGTTTTCAGTACAATAGTCATCAGTCCATTTGTAATTAAAATCTTTTCTCATTGCCAGACAATGCTGTTTCCCTACATTATAAGAAACATTAGAAGTTATTCTATCATTATGTTTAATTTATGGCTTGTGATTTACGGGAACATCATTTAATGTTTTTTTTAAGTTATTATAAATATAACACAATGGTGACTCCTTAACCCCTATTTTTGATAGTTTTACCATTTTTTACTTAAGAAAATGCCTTTACCAAGTCAGGAATATGACAGGTGTCGTCCATTTGATTGATGTGTTTGATTTTGCCATTAAATTAGGGACTTTCTGTTCTGAATTTTCCTAGGAGCTCAGTTCTGTTTTTTATTTTACTTTTTATGGCTTCCGATTCGGAGTTGCTTTACATCATCAATGATCACTTTTCTGTCTGTCAACAATTGAACATTTTTGCCATCGCTGTCTGAATTGGTTAACCGACACAATGTGCCTGTGGTCTTTTTGACCAGAAAAATGTAAGAAAGTAAGACAGCAGAATCTTACTTGAAATGTTTCTAATTGACCAATGAATCATATTATCTGTCATAACATATTTTAAACGAGTCTCATTTCGCATGCGGATTGATGCGTGATGGATGTAATTGGACTTTTACAAAGATCTCTCTCCGTTTGGATTGTTTCACTTATTTTGGTTTACATATCAGTATGATTCTCTAGGTTATTTGTAAAATATTGTCACTTCCTATCTATTGATTCCCGTTTAAAAATTAAAACCAGTTAATGATGATATTGTTTTTAGCAAGAGTAGGTGTATTTCATATATAATCTAGGATTGTATATGTAAATAAAGTCAACAGAAGTATACCCTGTTCAAAAGTCTTCCGGAGCACCTGAGATTATCCCCATTTTTTAGATTGGTTCGTGTTGCACAGTCTTTCGTTTTCTATGTTGTTTCTTGTGTACTATTATTTGCCTGTTGTCTTCTTCATTTTTAGCCATGGGGTTGTCAGTTTATTTTCGATTTATGTTTTTGACTGTTATATCGCCTCTCTTTTAAATAGATTTAAACCTTAACTGACAAAAACACGTCAACTTTTAGGGAAAAACAACGGAACAACCGAAACAAAAATTTTCTACAAACTCCAACATACAAAGAAAAGGACTATTTGATAATAACTGCCATATTTCCAACTCGGCACTTGCCATTATAAGAAAGAATAGTGGTAATACCTGTACCTGGTCATAAAATTTGTAAACGTGGTATTGTTTTATATGTTAATTAACATACCCGGATGATCTGGTTCTGTAGGGTGCCAGTCTGTATATCCTTCATTTATCTTCTGCTCTGTCATCACCCAGGTCCATTCTGTACTGTTGTTGTCAAACTGATCTGTTCCTCCAAGCCAGAACATGAAACTTGCTGGTTATTGTACACAAAAAAGAAATAAAACGATTTACAACCAATGACATCACAGAATAAGACTTAAATGTATTAACAAAATGATTCTTACCATTAACACCATAAACGGGAAACCATTGTGGAGCAGGACATACATTTCTGGTTTGCATTAGAACAACCCGGTAGTAAACGTTATTTATACAATGTTATAGAAAACAAATTACACATTATGCAGTGTTAGTATTTTGGTATCTTCTTAAAGCTATTTACCAAATGAATACAAACAAGTAAAGAGCTTACATACAAGTATACCATTAATAACGAGTATCATTAAAATAAGGTCTGTCAACCAAAATGAAAGTTGTTGATATTGCAACCCATGACAATGTTCATCACTTTGAATTTAAGCCGTTTAAATGCCTAAATTTAGAAAAATGGATATGTCAATGTTCTCCTTTTGTCATGTTTGTTTCTTAGATATAAAAATAAGAACACAAAAACTAATATACAGACTCGAGCAAGTTTCAAAAGGTAAATCGATGTGTTTTAATTGTCCTTGTACAAACGGTCTTAACTATATTCTATCGACCAGAAATTCAAACCAATAAATCGTTTCGTGCAACCATGATAACAGGAACCAGCTAACACATATATCCATAGGATCAGATTATCAATGTTTGTCTTTCCGTAGTAGATAGACTATTAAAATGTATTTTTACCGAACTCATGGTGAAGGCGTGCCTCTATGAAAGCTTCCTCTGATTGTGATTCGATCGCCACAAGAGATGATGATACGCTCTGACATATATCCTGGAAAAAATATATAACACGCATAATTTCATTCAACAGTACACGTAATAAAAAGTTACAATACTACTTCCCATGGTAAAGAGGGTTGCTGATTTAGCTTTTCCAAAATCAAAACACACGCGTTCCAGTGTTATTCAAATTAGCCTTTTGTTTGCCAAAATCTGTGTGTTGGTTTGTCATATCAATTGTACTCGATTATTTCGTTACAGGAACACGAGTTGTAATTGTTGGTTTGGTTCCAGTTATAGCCTTATACTTACTCAAAAGATATAATGTCATCTTGGGTTTTGAATTTGAGGGAAACAAATCAATAATCGTTCAGAGTAAAGAACAGCACTTTTTTGTCAAAAAAGTGAATCCTTGGATTAAACAATGTTGTACTTTTTCCACAATGTGTTTATAGAAATATATGTTATATTAAATGTGTCTTTAAACTGATACACTCAACCACACGACACGGAATACCACTCTGTATGTTTCAACATAACACCTGAGTTGTGAATTAGATCTTCATTTTAACTTGCATTAATTCGGTACATTATGAACAGAGCTAATGCTGCTACCTTAGATAATTATTAAACAGTTTTATGGCAAATGATAAAAATTAAACTTCATACCCTCGCAGATTCCCAAGTTGCTGTGTCTTTACTAAATAGATAACATGAGCTGTCATGATGATCCCAGCCAGGTTGGCAATGGATAGCAGAAGTCCCTTTTAAAAAAATAAATACATAAACGACTGGGTAAGTATTGGGATATTACCAATAAAAGCATCAGAAATCAATAAGGATGCTTATATAGGTATAGGAAGATGTTGTATGAGTGCCTATGAGACAACTCTCCATCCAAATAACAAATTATAAAAGTAAACCATTAAAGGTCAAGTTACGGCCTTCAACACGGAGCCTTGGCTCACACCGAAAAACAAGCTATAAAGAGCTTCAAAATTACAATTGTAAAACAATTTAAGGTTGCACTTTGTAAATACAGCTGTTTCTCAAACAACGCCTCTTTTGGGGATATCTTGAATATTCATAGAAAATTAATTTTGTTTACATACTGGTTCTCAGTTATGCTCTCTGTGTTCCATCCCACAGAGACATAACTTGGGAATGTTACCAGTAAATAAACATGTGCATATTGTTTACATTGAAATCTGTGGTAACCTTTCATTCGAGGTAGGGGTAGTTAAGAACATTAGTGTTAGTTTAAACTCTGAGAAGTTCAGGGCATATATACGTTGAAAATATGCCGCACAGCCCTATATTTTGACCTTTGAAAAAAAATTGTAGTGCATATGAACTTTCAATTCTAGGATAAGATTTTTTTTTCAAAACTTCATAATAAAAGTGGTACAGTTTTATCCGTAAAAGGAGTTCCTATGGGAAATTGCATTGTCAATATTTACAGAAATGCAACCTATATTGGGTGAAAAAAGAGAACATTCAGAATTAAACCGAATTTGCTTTCTTTCACATATTTTAAAGAAATTAACTCAAATATGAAGTTTTATAAATATTTTATGAATATTGATAGAATTCTGGGCCTTCAATATGATGACTCAGCATAAATTCACAGTTTACATTATGCATAGTTTACTTAAAGTCCTGAATACAAAATTAATTCATAATATTTGCATATTTGTAAGTTAAATTGTTAAAAAGTGCTTATATTTACTCTTCGCAGTCATTGAAACTCATAGATCCTTCCTGACTATTATGTATGGGGTGTTTGTGTCCTGTCGATTAGCCAAAAGTTAGCCGTAACACCTAAATCTGCTTTTTTGTAACCACGGCATAATAAATACTAGCTAGAAACACAAAAATATCTCAACAAAACTTACAATAGTGTGTTCTATCCTGAATATGTACTGAATATTCCAAATTGCTAGAAACAGCAGAATGATTTAGGAAATTTGAGGCCCCCAGGGGCAAAAAACATAAACAAATTGCCTACCCCCTGTGTCATAAAACAAATAATTTAACTTGTAAATGCTTTGATTTTATGATTTTCAAGTTCTTAATATAGAAAACAATAACTATGCTTGGAAGTTATGCAAAAATCAGATGTTAGCAGTCATCTCTATAACATTTTAAGTGAATTTATATCTCAGACTGGAATCTGCATACATACAACTATTGCAAATGTGGCTTTGTTTGAACACTTCTCGTATATATATTAGCTAAATTGTGTCAGATATATGGTTACAGATGATACTATTGTGACAAGAATTCTAAATTAACCATTTGAGGCAGAAAATGTATACTTTAATTGACAAATAGGCATACTGTAAGATGTGGACTGGAGACAGATGCAGGATTGGATACTTTATATAATCTTGTATGTTATAATCATTGACTGCTAAACAGTACATTTATAGTATTCTGATATGCTTTCAATATGGTATCAAAACAGTTTTAAACAGATTTTAGGCATTTTATATCAGAAAATATGCAAATAGGTTAAGCTGGCAATAATTCAAGTCTTGTTTTCAAATTCTTTCAAAAATTGAAACAGAGGAGGGGTATAAGATGTACAGTAAAGAAAAACTTAGAGTACACACAGTGATTTCTTTAAGGCTATAATTCTGATAAATGAGTATTAATGTGAGAAAAACTTATTTTAGAGAGTTTTCTATTTGAATAAATGTTTGTATAGGTTGCACTTTGTAAATACAGCTGTTTCTCAAACCACGCCTCTTTTGGGGAGATCTTGAATATTTATAGAAAATTAATTTTGTTTACATACTGGTTCCCAGTTATGCTCTCTGTGTTCCAACTCACAGAGACATAACTTGGGAATGTTACCAGTAAATAAACATGTGCATATTGTTTACATTGAACTATGTGGTAACCTTATATTCGAGGTAGGGGTAGTTAAGAAAATTAGTGTTAGCTTAAACTCTGAGAAGTTCAAGGCATATAAACGTTGAAAATATGCCGCACAGCCCTATATTTTGACCTTTGAAAAAAATTGTAGTGCATTTGAACTTTCAATTCTAGGATAAGATTTTTTTCAAAACTTCATAGTAAAAGTGGTACAGTTTTATCCGTAAAAGGAGTTCCTATGGGAAATTGCATTGTCAATATTTACAGAAATGCAACATTAAACGGCAAAACCAACAGTTTAATCTATATAAAAACACGAGAAACGAGAAATATATACATATACCTGCATGAATGTTCGTATTTCTGGATGTATGATAATATATGTGTATGTATGATAATGAAATGTGTGCGTGCATTCCGTTATGGGAAATGTTATCGCGAAAATTATGGATTGATTCAGAGTGCTTACCACAATATTATGTTAAGGTCAAGTAACAGTAAATGGGCAATGTCACAGATTTCAGTAAACTTTTGCATACTACTCTGGCTCGATGAACTACAACTGAAAATCAAATAAAAAAATGTATTTATCTGATTAAAGAATTCAATCAGTTATGTTTCAAATGATATATGAGATTAAAGAATTACTTTTTCGATTTTCAGTTGTAGTTTAACGAGCCAAGGCTGTGTGAAAAATTAAAGTAACAAGGAAAAAAAGGGAGAAACAAAAATCGACAAGGCAGATAATTGGAAAGTTGATGTACTTACTAAATACGAACAATGCTTGAATACTCAATGAGACAACAACACTAAACATGTTTATTCGGAACTAAAGATGGCACCTTTTCGGTTTACCTATATTATAAACATGATAAACTATTTGATAAGGAAAATAAACTAGGTCAAGTTAATATTAGAAGGATACGTTTTCACCAGCGACCGTACAAGACCCTCATGTTTAGTCAATGTCGTTTAAAGTCACCCTCGTCTTCGTCTTAACATACAAACATTATACAAACAATAGTTTTAATAAAATTCACTACATGAAAAACACTGCCTCGACTAAATGCAACAACATGATTTTAAAATTTAACAGCTAACTTGATAAAATCTAATGTTCATAGCTGTATGGCTATATCATTTAGTTTACCTTAATTTATTGATAACATAATCAATATATATATATATATATATATATATGTTGTGTACAATATGTTAATTTGTACCATTTAGAATTTGTACATGGTTTTTGTACAAGTTATTAGTTTTTTGACACATTCCTTCACAATTGAAGATATGAGTCGTCTAGACTTGACTGTGTATGCTGTATTCGATATTTCAAATTTAATCGCATAAATACGTTCAACTTTTTCACCGATTTTTCATCATTTAGTGAAAAACATTGATCATCCACATAGCGGAAAGGGAAGTTAATGGAAACGGCCATATTCTTCTCATATTTTCTAAGATGCTCTTGTATAAAGATATTTTAACGAACAAAGTCGTCAAGAGGAGGTTGATAGTTCGATCTCGTTGAATGCTGATTTTGTATTGCAATATTCGTCCCATAAATGTAATGAATATGTTGTCTATCAAGAAATCGAACTGATTTTTTTCAGACATTTCAGTATTTAATTACTTGTAAAACTCACAATTATGCCATGCAAAATCAAAAAACCTTTCAATTAAATCAAATGTCACAATAAAAACAGTGCGAGAAAAAAACCAATACAACCACGAAAAACTGACTTTACAGTTAAAGTTATATCAATAAAGAGAAATAAAAGATTACTTTAACAAGTAATGAAGATGATAAACAACGTCAGTACCCAAAATTTATACTTCCAGGTCATCGGGTATAAGCAACATCAGTACCCAGAATCTATACTTCCAGGTCATCGGGTATTATTTGTGAAAGATAAAAGGGACTGAGAAATTATACTTATACATTTTATATTGATTTAATGATTGTCTGGATTTTACGAGTTAATAAACCCGTCTGATTCAATTTTCAATTACTTATTAAGAAAATTATCATTTTTATTGATGCTATAGATTTTATAACTATATTTTATTTTTTAAATTATTAGATATGAAGGCAATTAAATCTTGTAGTATCGAAGTATCGTTAAATCATTTAATTTATCGCGCATTTGCGTGAATATACATCGTGCAGCTTTACTTTGAAGGGTTCGTGTTTCTCAGTCTATGTATATATATAATGTATTATATGTGGTGTTTTTAAACTGTTGTTTGCCTTTTCGTTGCTTTTGTTTTTCGTGTTTGACATCGTCAGTGATTTGTCGATCTCGTTGTTCAGACGTTACTACGAATCTATAAGCAGAGAGTGTTTGTTATAGGCACTGAACCTCGGAAGAAAGATTCGTCTTTAAAGTTACAGATAACGTGTATTATGCAGGCAACTAATTAATTATCGTGTTAATATGCAGTATCAATAAAGAGCTTGTTTGTGCCTCGAAAGAAGTCGAAGTTTGTGGTATCATTTCTTTGGAAAAAACTTATAAATTGCCAAGTAAGGAATTTTAAGAAGTATGTGACATAGCAATATAGCCAAATGGTATTTGTATTGTGGACTTGAGAAAAATAATACAACACTAAGTAGCTTCTACTTCATAACTTTATTTTTTTCCGTGCCATTGACATAGATGAACGACATGCTTGATAGGGTCAGTTGAAAAGGTATAATGATGTATTATAAAACTACACGGAAGTTTTTAAAAATCATATTATCACTTTTTACAAAAAATTAAACATTCGTATTGATCCCTTGACTTTTTTCAATTTATTTTTTCAAATACATGAATATTTTGTTTTAATTATAACATGTCATTCTTAAATTCAGCATATTATAAGCATATGTTTGTATTAAATGTTTAAATCAACAAAAAGTATTGGTCGTAGAAGAAGACACACACTATTTATATTCATTGAAACTAGTTTTATATATTCAAAGTGTAGTTTGTAATCCAATATTATCCAAATATATGGATATTTTGTTTTAATTATAACATGTCACTCTTAAATTCAACATGAAATTATAGTTATAACAGGCTTTGTGTTGATTTCAATCCCGTTCTGCTATAGCATTTATGACATTAATGCATGTTTACTTATAGGAAATTAAACCTCCAAATTTCATTCTATCTTAAATTATTCAAAATTATTGATAAGATAAAAGCTATAAAATTATTGTCCAATGAAAATGTGCAAACACTATTTTCAAAGGTGGCGTAGCATGATTGTTTTTAAGTGAACTGTTCAAAAGTACAAACAAGAAAGTTAGTGTTACATTTCTAATGCAGAATATATGTGAATGCAATTGAGAACTTTGTATCAAAATATAATAAGATGAATTGGAAACTTGAATTGGTAATTAGCCTTATTATTTTCACCTTGTTTACGGGTTGTTCTGCATTGCTCGTCAAAAGTCGAAATTATGCTATGAAAAAGCAGACGATAATTGTTTCAAACGAAACATTAATTGGCATCACCACAGAATTTTCTGATATAGCATGTGCTCATCGGTGTTTGTCCACACCAACATGTTGCTCGGCTAGTTACGAAATAAAAGCAAAAAAGTGTCTACTAAATTCCTGCTGCAATCCAGAAATACTGCCCTCGGAAAATGGGATATTCATACAGAAAACAGGTAAGTTTTATTTCGTATTATATTTAATACCAAGTTTAAAGGTCAACCTACCGTTTTATCATAGTTCAGTGTATACATTATCTATGCTGAGTTTATTTATATCAAACTATATATATAACAGAAGTCACAGATGGTGTAACATTTGTTAGTGGATTAAAAAAAAAACACAACAAGTAACGACGACAAACAACAGTCAACAAAACACAATATAGAAAACATAAGATTCGAAGACTGAACTGTAACACGATGCCTTCCGAAATTAGGGGTGAACTTAGGCAAGGGTAAAACAAATTCATCACAGAAACCTGGATGAAAGTTATATACGGCAGACATGCCCATCACGCATATCTTGCTTCATATTATATTTTAAAATTTGTTATAGTTCGCAATTTTGCTAAACTCAAAAAGTTATTTTTAATAGCATATTAAAACAATTATTTTAAATTCATTTACAATTTTATGTATCATTGTTATTAATACCATTCTCTGAAATTGATGAGTTTTATATTCGTTTTTATTAAAAATTGATTTCCTGTCATTTTATTAGGTATCTCTACTCATGAAGAAGAGTGCATAGAAAGTTCTGACTTTATGTATAATGCAAGTGCTGATGTTTGTTACTACATTGGTCCAAAAGTGGACATGAATTTTACATATATCAACACATTATGTCCATTATTGGGCAGCAAGCTAATGGCTATATATTCTCAAGTCAAGCAAATATTCGTCCAGGAAATATTAGGTAAGCAATTGTATTATATTTTTTATCTTGATTTATTGTCCTGTATACATAATAAGTATTACAAAGATTTAGTGTATAATTATCATTTTTATCATTCTTTTTGTCGTGGTTCAATCATAGATGTATCCAAATGAAAATGAAATAATAAGTTAATACTATACGTCTTGAGATATTCAAATATCCAATTTTATAAAATGTTTGGCTTTTAATTGTTTTTTTTTAAAATGTGAACATTCCGGTTAAATCATAATCTAGAAATTTTGGAAATATATATTATTCGACTTTTCTCTAAGCTTTACCTTATAGAAACATTTGGGGTACTAGGCTAATTTGAATAGCAGCAAAATTGCTTTTTAATGACGACGACCATCGCAATAGGACGATACACGCCCTTAAATAAAAATGTAAATATGCTAATTTCTAAGTTTAATTTGTTCGTAAATAGGTGAATTATACACGTTTTTTGCCTTCTGATAGTGTACAAATGAACATTGACTACTTGGAAAACTTTCGGTCTTTTCACTTTGCTAAATAAAATTACGATAAATCGTTAAAAAAGCAAAATTCAACATAGAATTATAGATTATCGTTGGTCATCTCAACGAGATTGATTTTCTTGCTTGAGCCGGTACGGCGAAAGTGAGAAAAGCAATAAAGTTGAGATGACCAATGATAATCTGTTTATCGCTATTTTACCTATGACGACGTTGTTAATTTCATTTGACAACGGCGCGTGCACTCTTAGTTTCTAGCGATAATTTCTCTTATCACTCTACTGCGCTGAGAAAGATAATCATCAGTCAGTAAAATCAAAGGAAAATTTCGTAAAATTGCGATAAATAAAGATAGAATAGATGTTTATGATTTGCTCGCATTTATGGAAACACCTTGCAGGTTGAATTTTCAATTTTAACATCTTCTATCTTACCTGCTTTTTTAAGTTTTCGACCGAATTCTTTTAAAAACATAATGATTTCATCCTGTTCATTTCGTAAATTGTCAAATTTTCTGAATTTTCCATTAGATTTACACAACATATTTGTAAATATCCACCAAAGGAAGTTTTCAAAGACACATTAGTTTTAGATCCTAGACGTAAAAAGACTGTATTATCCGTAAAAAGTAAAATCATATATACACTGAACTCCGAGGAAATTTCAAAACGGAAAGTCCCTATTCAAATGGCAAAATCAAAAGCTCAAACACATGAAACGAATGAATAACAACTGTCATATTTCTGACTTGGTACAAGGAAAACGGTGGATTAAACCTGGGTTTATATAATTTATATTTTCAATTTACTATGGAAAGTAATTTACTCAAAAGAGCTTAGGTCACGTAGTGCAAATCATATGCATAGAGTACCTATGATTTTTACCATATGCTTTTGTATATGGCAAAATGAAAACTTTTAAACTGTGGTTGGTTCTAAAATTACATTTCTTGCGTTGTTTGCAAAAGGTTTTCGGAAGCATACAAAGGATTAATAGATAACTATCCAGACATAGGCAACAAATCGAGGACGCTACAGGGAGGCACATATATTTTAGCAAACACTTACTAGGTATTTCAAATAGCGATAAATAAAAGCTCATTTCACCAAGAAGTTCTAGTCTTAATTTAACAATACTAATTTACTCCATTTCGAATGCAATTATCAAAAGATCATAAGACGTTATCAATGACTACGTTGTCAAGGACTTCAAGTGAGGATTGGCACACGGCATAAAAACTTTTGTGTACTTCATCAAAAAAATTTGATAAATGTGTATCGGCATTAGCTGATTATCTTTAGGAATATATTCATATCTGCACACCAACTCTTTATATATAAAACAATGTATAAAGCAGGACACGTTACTGAGACACGTCAAATGAAATGAAAATAACTGTCGTATTCCTGACTTGGTACAGGTATTTCCTTTTGAAAATAATGGTGGATAAAACCTAGTTTTATAGCTCTCACTGGCATAAAATTCCATTAAATAAATTTACTTAACGTCTTTTTAAGCATACATTATAATTTAAGAAACATAGAATTTTTTGAATAAATACAAAAAACTGTTACAATTGAAAAGTTAATTGAAATATTATTTTTGTTTTCCAAAACAAATTCAGGAAAGGGACTGATAATATTCAAAGCTTACTTTTATGTTGTTTACCTTTACACGTTAAATGATTTTAAAGTACTAGAATAGGTTTTTTAATATGGGACTCAAATATCATATCAGTTATAAATATTCTGCAATTGATCTACAAATTTAAACCGTAATTTTTTTTCTGATATTCTGATAGTTTGAAGATATTTTGTAATGTTAAAATAAGTGGCTAAATATGTTAACCGGTAAATCGCCATATAGATCAAATATCGAAAAAAAAAATCGTAAACCGGTTAATTGGACTTTTTTTCAATATTAGTATATTTGATTTAGATATAAAGTATATTGAAACATAACAATGCAGAATTTTACAATGATTATCATAGTACTTAATGAAATCAATCATTTAGTATACGTATTACCTGATTATATATGAAAACATTCCAATTTAACTAAATTTCAAACGAAATGCTGATTCAAAAATTGTGAAATGCTAATTTTGTGTATGCTTGGTTGTACTAGTAATATGCAGACATCTAGGAAAGCGGTTAACTTTTAACTATAAAACATCATAAAGTATAACCATGTTAGGAATAAAGTATTGCAGACATTTCCGTCATAGAACAGTTAAACGGTTAATTGGTCGAAAGATTTGCCAGTAACCGGTAAACGAAACATTTTCAATTCGACAAAACTGGTTAAGCTATCTTTTATATTAAAATGTTGAGTGGTTTGATATCTTGGGACGATGTTTGAAATTTCAAAAGGGTTGCCTTATCAATATATATATATATATATATATATATATATATATATTATAGAAATTATTCAAAATAAATTGTAGTTTTATTATGAAGATGAGTTTTTCTTTTAGTTTCAGACAGCTCACCTTATGTATGCATACAGGGAAATAACAAAAACCTTGCTTCAGAATATCGATTTGACGATGGCTTATTAATGGCGTATTTTAATTGGGACGATCTACAACCGCAAAATCCAACTACTGACCATTATATTATATTAAGAAAATCCACATCTTACAAGTGGCATGATGTTCCAACCACAAGACCAGATCTTCGATGTACTTATATTTGTGAGAAGTAAAATAAAAAGTACATATGAGATTGGTTACGTATTTGAAATACATTTATATTAAATAACTTGCAGTCCTAAGTTATCCAATGTTATTTTGTATGTATAGTAGACAACAATCATTATTGCCGCCTTTAAACTAAATGTTTTATAAATTATGGTCTGCCATATTTATTCAGACCTTATTCAACTTATTCATTTAAAGTATGCATAATAAATCACGCAGCCACGATGCCACTAAAACATTTGTTCATAGTGACTGTATTTTAGTAATAATCAGTTCTCAATATTTATATATATAAACAAATATTCATAAGTCACAGTCTTCTCCACTGGTGACTTTAAATGTATATTTGATATCTTCCTTACTGGCTTTATTACATTTGTCCGCATTTTATCAACTATTGCATCTCTTATAAATAAAAGTAAAACAACAAAAATACCGATCTCCGAGGAAAATAAAAAAACGAAAAGTCCCTTAATAATTGGCAAAATCAAAAACTCAAACACATCAAAAAGTAAAATCACAAAAATACTGAACTCAGAGGAAAATCAATTCGGAAAGTCCATAATCACATGGCAAAATCAAATAACAAAACGCATCAAAAACGAATGGACAAGAACTGTCATATTCCTGACTTGGTACAGGCATTTTCAAATGTAGAAAATGGTGGATTGAACCTGGTTTTATAGCTAGCTAAACCTCTCACTTGTATGACAGTCGCATCAAATTCCATTATATAGTCACCGATGCGTGAACAAAACAAACAGACATAATAGGTAAAAATGTCAAAAATAGGGGTACAGCAGTCAACATTGTGTTATCATCTTAATCGAATGTAGGACAGAAAGTCACAGGACAAAAAGTCACAGACAAAAAGTCACGGACAAAAAGTCACAGGACAAAAAGTCACAATTTATTTTTTCTGATTATTTTCTTTGAATAAAAACCGCTTATTTCTACAAAAATATTTTTGTATTTTTCTTGAACTATTGTATATAAACCAACTTTGTTAACAAAATTTATCAAAAAAATATCAAAGATGATCAAATAATTGTTAAAAAAACAAAATGTCAAAGTGGTTTGGCACTTAAATGGCTTCATGGTGCCAACATGGCCAAGAAATGTATCTTTTGCCTGATTAAAATTAAATAAATCTTGATTTTTCAAGTGTAATGACACATTTCCTAAACTTTAATATGAATATATGTATTAAAAAGTAAATATTTCAAAATATTTCTCTTATATATTCAAACAATTGTCACCAAATTATTTGTGACTTTTTGTCCTGTGACTTTTTGTCCTGTGACTTTTTGTCCTGTGACTTTCTGTCCGTTTACCATCTTAATCACTATAAAAACAACAAATGTAACGAAGAAGCACAAAAAGGCATACATCAAATTAACATCCTCATTTTGATTATATTATACGATTATATTTGTCTATGTAAAATGCACCCATCAAGGAAGGAGGGTATGGGTACTGGTGTAAAATTGCGCGTTTGAAATTCGCACAGGTAGACATGAAATAATTTTGTCGTTCAAAGTATGTCGGGATGCATAAATACAGTCACGCAAAATAGATATAACAAACACTGACTTAGCAGTTAAAGTAATAATAATAAATAAAATAATAGTGTGGTTCAAAGTATGACGTGATACATAAGTACAGAGTCACGTAAAATGTATATCACAAACAAAGTTGGTTAACAGTAAAAGTAATATTAATGAATAAAATAATTTTGTCATTCAAAGTATGACAAGATACATAGGTACAGAGTCACATCATAAAATAATTTTGTCATTCAAAGTATGACAAGATACATAGGTACAGAGTCACATCATAAAATAATTTTGTCGTTCAAAGTATGATGGGATACATAAGCACAGAGTTACGTCAAAAGGATATCTCAAAAAAAAGACAATAGTAAAAATAATATTAATAAAGACAAATAAAAGAATAATATAACACGTAATTAAGATGATAAACAACGTCAGTACGCAAAATCTATACTTCAAGACCATCGTGTATTATTTGTGAAGTTGATACGGAATATTTATCAACAAGTTCTGGGTACCTTCCGATGAACTGTTTTAGAAAAAGGACGAGACGTTCTTTGACATACCCCTGGTTCATCAACTTTCTGCTCAGACACTGGTGACGTTTTACAAAGTCTGAGTAGGAGCTGCAAGCTCTTGAATACCGAATAAGTTGGGAAATGTATATTCCATATGCAGGTGAAGTTGGTATGTTGCTACTAAGGTGGGGGAAATTGATAATTTCAAAATCAAAATCGTCTCGTTTGTCATAGATTCTGGTACTAAGATGACTGTGTATGTCAAATTCGAGGTATAAGTCTAAAAATGAGGCGGATGAAGCCGTGTCTGTTGTCTCTTTAATTTCTAGTTCTGGTGGATATATTAATGGAACCCAATCAGAAAAGTTAGGATTGTTAATGGAAAGAACATCATCAATATATCTGAAAGTGAAATTAAATAACCTGGCTTCTTTGATCTTCTTGTTTTTGACAAGTGTCTGAAGGAACTCCGATTCATATGAAAACAAGAAGAGGTCAGCAAGGAGAGGCGCGCAGTTCGTTCCCATAGGAATGCCGACAGTTTGTTGAAAAAGTCTACCTCCAAACTCAACAAATATGTTGTCGATAAGAAACTCCAGCATACTGACCACTTGTTCTTTTGTGTAGCAGGTTTTACCTTTTTGTTTGTCACTATTAACGAAATATGCCTTATGAAATCCCAAAGTAATAAATTTATAGCGTATGCTACCATTTTTATGTTGAAAGGCATTGTGGATTATTTCTTTTAGGCGATTTTTCAATTTCACATGGGGAATGGTGGTATACAGGGTTGAAAAATCAAAAGTTTTGATAGAACTAATTTCAGAAATAGACCGAGATTTCAAATTGTCTAGAAGTTCTTTAGAATTTTTAAGAATCCACATATGGTTAATACCACTACGCGAGTAAACAGTTTCACAGTATTTCTAAAGACCCTCTTTTACTACGGATAAAATTTTAGTCAATCTAATGGACAATTCTTTAGTGGAACATGAAGATGAGCCAGCAATATACCGTTGTTTGTACGGAATTTTATGAAGCTTTGGTATCCAATACAAACAAGGTAAGTCATCCGATTTGGTGTTCAATGTAATGTTTATGGAAGCCATGAAGGACTTATGATTTGCTAAAATCTCATCCTTGTCAAATGATATGTCTTTGTATGTGGGATTATCTGAGTGCTCATTTATACCCAATTCTTTTACAAGACATTCGTAGTAATACGATTTACATACAAAGACAATATTATTTGAAGCTTTGTCCGCAGGAACAACAACATACGTATCATGAAGAGATGATAGACATTTCATGGCCTCTTTGTCTCTGAAAATGGACTTTGGTCGATCGTTAACACAGTTTTTTAACTTGTGAATGCGACGTTTTATCAGAGACCTGATAGTTTTAACCCATTCTGACAAAGTGTCCAGTTCAACTTCTTCTCGTTTAGCCCATGCTCTGGCGTAGTCCTCAATGGAATCCATAATTATTTTGAAGTTATGGTTCCAATTGATGTGTTGGGGTTCTCTAAACTTAGGACCATGAGAAATCACCTTTCGGAGATTTTCATGTTGAATTATGTTTAGATCTCCAGTTATAACATGACCAGAGGGGCTGTAATTATAAGGCGAGTGGGAACAGTTACATGTCGGAGGGCTTTTTAAGTATTGTTCTAAGTCAAGGTCCTGCAATGCTTGTTTATTGCAAACGAATGGAAAACAACTGTCATATTCTTGACTTGTCACAAGAATTTCCTTCTGTAGAAAATGGTGGATTAAACCTGATTTTAAACTAGCTAAACCTCTCACTTGTATGGCAGTCGATAAAAAAATCATCGTGGATTTGTTGTCTTTGTATTGTAATGATTACAACTGACACTTCTGATTTGACGATATAAAACATAACCACATTAAAAACATTGGTATCCAGACTATATTGATCGTGTTAGAATCATGCTCATAACAGTGTAGGCAACCGTTTTGTTGGTAATAATATTGAATAATTTACCTTTATCGGCTATCGATAACAATGATGTTATGCTCACTCAGTCTATCAGAGGCCTTCCAGTGGGGATTTAAATAATCACTTGTTACACATTTCGATACATAAAATGAAACTTTCTTTTCACAAAACTTTAAAGGAATTTTTTTAAAATATTTTTTATACCATCACATACAACAGTTTCATTTTTAAGAATAAAAATGTTCAGAGTTGATATCATCAAATAATAATAATAAAAAAGGTATATTCAAGTTGCTGAGGTTAATTCACAAAATGTCTTATTGATTAAGAGAATAAATACTTCTACGTTGTGATCATTTAAGAGTGGCCTAGTATTTATTCAATGCATACATGTGGGTTTTGTTTGTGAAGAGTTCTGTATAATTAAAAAATCATTTTATTTTTTTGTTTAATACCTTAAATCGATTCATTTATTAAGATATTTATTAGTTTGCCTTGGCTAGTCAAGTCCTCCACAACTTCTCACAATATTTGGTCTTTTTCTTACAAAACTTATATTCTTGTGATGTATTTTTTTGTTGAAGAATGAATGTTGCCCCTTTTTTTAAAATTTTTTGTTGTATTTTGTGTCTCATTGACGTATAAGACAACCGGACTACCCCTTTCTTCATATTTAAAAACATACGAGATGACATCAATACCAATTCATGACACAAAATAACTAAATTAAACTTACAACAGAAGAAAGATAATGAACATCGCTTTTATGGTAATTTAAAGATTTAAATTATAGTTTATACGATGAATAATTCCTGCCTACGTCAGGTGAGATATTTATAGAATGCAAATTGAGAGAACAGAGATATTTTTAGAAATTACTGAGAGAACTGAGATATTTTTAGAAGATTTGTTAGCCAATCAGATAGGAGATATAAGTAAAGTATTAATAAGCTCGTTTTAAGATGTCTCTGTACATCGTAGCAGATTTTACCTCTTTAAAAATGTATACACGTATATAAAGAATTAAATATTGGGGCTACTTACTATTGGTCATGTTAATTTCGGGGAAATTATTTTTTACCCCCAAGTCAATTATACATCAGTATAGTAAATATTCTTAATTATCAGTTC
Source organism: Mytilus galloprovincialis (assembly GCA_037788925.1). Classification (NCBI taxonomy): domain Eukaryota; kingdom Metazoa; phylum Mollusca; class Bivalvia; order Mytilida; family Mytilidae; genus Mytilus; species Mytilus galloprovincialis. The sequence goes on along the minus strand of CM075342.1, from coordinate 71,447,127 downwards.
CAATTATTATTTTATAAGTAAGCATGGGATTATTTGGCATATCGTGCTGCTGGTATCCACCGCAGCCGAAACCCCGTTACTGGTATCCACCGCAGCCGAAAACCTCGCTGCTGGTATCCACCGCAGCCGACACAATGTTGCAGGTATCCACCGCATCCTATAGTTAATAGTTTATTTTCAAATGGCAAATCAGAAGCTCAAACACATCAAACAAATGGAAAACAACTGTCATATTCCTGACTTGGTACATGCATTTCCTAATGTGGAAAATGGTGGATTAAACCTGATTTTATAGCTAGCTAAACCTCTAACTTGTATGACAGTCACATTGAATTCCAGACATCAATTCGTTTGTCTTTCCGTGGGCGGTTGCCTGTATTAAAGGGATTTTTGTAGCTCGCTGTTTACAAAACTTAGTAGTTTGTTTATTAATTATCGTTTCTTTTTGTTTAAGTATAAACCTTGACGTTAGTATACTATTTTTAACTACTTCATATTCGATCAATCCAATGCTTTTATTTATCTTAATATAGGGAAGGGTTATTTTTCATTCTTTTGTTGATAGTAGTATCAATGGCAAGTGACTACATTTCCTTTTATGAAGCATAAGCAACTTACCTGTCAAAGAAATTGGTCTCATATTACGTTCAAGCCTTTCGTCCCATTTTTCTCTCTCTTGGCCTCTATATTTCAACTGAATTTAAGAGCATCTGGAAGGTACTTGTACTTTTTTATTGACATTTAATACTTGATACCCTGTAATCGAATGACTGGTTATTCATGGATAGCAATATATACTGATCTTGTCGGCGCATATGTTCTCATATAGGTTACAATTCATAATATTCCGATTAGTTGTTGCCCTTTCTTGTTTCAATACTTGAAATTCTGAAATTTAAATCTTACAAATTTGTAGATTATAAAATCATTGCAGTGTAACATCTACATTGTAAATTAGCAAATCTAAAATGACTATTATCACAACTTACAAAATTAAATTATATGTACAATATGTTTGTGTGCTGATATTTCATTTTACATGTACACCTATGGAAGCCAAGTGTTGTTGAGACATTTTGTTGTAAAAATTAACAAACTATGTATATTTAGATAATGCTTATTTGTTTTGCATATAAACACCTAGTTATACTAATGTCTTATGATTTTGGATTGTCCTTTGTTATTTGGAACATAGTAAATTATCTGTTCTTTCGACTTTGCTTTCCACGTAATGTTTCACATTATATTAACATGTTTGCATAAGTGGTCTTGCTGTTGACAGATGGACTGTGCAGGTTAGCTTATTGTGTTTATATATCTCAGCCTTTTGTCTAGATAGAAAATAGAGGATCTGAGGAGGGGGAGGGGTGTAAGCACGTAAACAATATTGAAGTTTTCAACGGTTTAGGGATGTAACTAGTCATGCTATCTGGGTGTGCTGTTTGTGTAGTTTGAACATTTATTATATTGGAGGTCTGGTGTCCATGTAGTCCGTTGTACGGTACAATATTGTAGTTCTTGTTCACTTAATCGTAGTGCTAAAGATCCTTCTAAGGTCGTCTTCTTTGCTAAGAGCTTACCCAGAAGTGGTCAGTTGGTGATTGACAGCCGTTAAAATTCCATTTGTACGCGCAATTTTTAGGGTTCTATTATCTTTTTTGTAATGCTCTCTTAGTGTTTGTCCTATTTACTAGGTATCAAAATATTTTAATGTTTGGACTTTCAAAACAATTAAATACTGTGACATTTAAAATTGATATTTGCATAATATCGGCCAACTATTTATAATATCGGTTGGCGCTTCATGGTGTCAAATGATAGGTTATGTATATCGATTCTAAAATTTATGTTTCTATTTACTTGGCTATAAAATTTGTGTAGAACCTGGTTACTTCCGCTTGACCTTTCTGTTGGTCATATGAAACCGAACACCTTTTAAAAAATATGGCTTTATCAACTACAAGTTTTAAGAAATAATTTTTTAAACTTTCCTGTGGCAAAACCTTCTTTTAGAAGAAATCTGATTGTTTGAACCAAATGTACCATTTGTTACTCCATAAATCAGTGGGTTTTGTTGACTACTGTCGGACATACATGTTTATCGTTACTGTTTTAGACGAAATCATACAATTAGTTTTTCTTCTAAATTGTTTTACCCTTCATTCATTGAAAGTAATAAACGCCGTACGATAACCTGTATTTGCTTACATCCACGTCAAATGTTTTCTGGTAGATAGTGGTCTCAGTGACAATTATACAACATCTCCTTATTTTATTTGGATTTAACGTGAAGTAACTGCAAGTACTCTTAAACCGTTACTTTGTCTCTCTGTTATTTTTTTAAGTGCGTTTCGTGCAGATAAAATTGTAACCTTCAATCAGACAGGCACGAGAGTATACACCCAAGGTTTTAAAAGAGCAAGAGCAATTTAAAACAAGGACAACAACATCATTTTATTTCCAAACTTTCTGTAAAATAAAAAAAGTTGTCACCTGAGTTGTTCAATAAATATGGCAAATATATTATTTTTCAGAATGTTTGAATTATGAGACCTCAAAGTGATGTTAATTGGAATCGTATATTTGAAAATATGAGAAAAACATCGCCAAAAATGATTAAATAAAAAACAAAATCGTTGTAGGTCGTGGATGAAGACAAACACTACTTATATCAATTGACACTAGTTTTTGTTATTTGAATTAAAGTTTGCAACCCTTTAGCTATATCAATCAAATCGAAAAAAATAAATATGGAAATATTAGGAGAATACTAGTTATATGATAAATATTGAAAAATAATCTTTTTGAATTGCAAGATGTATTCAAAGTTATTCATAAGATATCAGCAAATATTGAAAAATAATCTTTTTGAATTGCAAGATGCTTTTCCGAAATAAATAATGTAATAAAAGTTACTTATTATGCGTTGATTTTAATATCCGCTTCTTTAATGAGTTTTTGCATGATCAATTATTGAAAATCAGTACACATCATTTCATCTTATCACAAATGTATTCAAAGTTATTCATAAGATATCAGCTATTATAGTAGGGCCAATCAAAATGTGCATAAACGATTATCATAATGAGGCGTAACATGGTATATATATATCATATTGAAAAGTTTGTATCAATATATGACATGATGAACTGGAAACTTGTATTCGGAGTTCAATTGATCTTGTTAACTGGTTATTCTGCATTAAAAGTAAAAACTCAAAATTATGCTATGAAAAAACAAAAGATAATTGATTCAAACGAAACAGTAATTGACATTGCGATAGTATTTTCTGAAATAGCATGTGCTCAACAGTGTTTAGGCACACCGACATGTTGCTCGGCTAGTTACGAAATAGTAACAAGGGAATGTCTGCTACATTCCTGCTGCAATCTAGAATTAATACAGCCGTCTGAAAATAGTATATTCATACAGAAAACAGGTAAGTTATCCTCTTACATATTATATTTCGTATGATATTTGTCTGAAGGTCAACATACAGTCTTATCATAGGCTAGTATATACATTATATCAAACTGTGTATATAACAAATGTAATAGATCATGCAAAACTTGTTCATGAATTTAGATTGAAATTAACAGAAATTATGGAAGATCTGATAACATCATCAAAATATCCACAGGACTGTGACATTAAAATGTGCCTAAATTCTAATAAATTTGTTTGATTCCTATCTAAATAAATATCTGAATATTGTGGATAAATAAACTCATCATAGATACCAGGATTGAATTTTGTATTTACGCCAGACGCGCGTTTCGTCTACAAAAGACTCATCAGTGACGCTCGAATCCAAACAAGTTAAAAAGGCCAAATAAAGTACGAAGTTGAAGAGCATTGATGACCAAAATTCCTAAAAGTTTGCCAAATACAGCTAAGGTAATCTATTCCTGAGGTAGAAAAGCCTTAGTATTTCTAAAATTAAAAAGTTTTGAAAACGGTTAATTTATAGATATGACCATATCACTAGTAATAATGATATTCATATATCACATTTCGAAAATAATATAGTAAAACAATAAAAGGTTACGTAGAATGCCAATGTCTAAGATGAAAAACAAAATTAATATTTTGTGAGCAACCCAAACAGATATAATTGATTAACGTGACAATAATTGGGATCCAGCAGTTAATAGTGTGAAAGCATACATTATATGTAATTTACACCTAACATCATAATAAAATTAATCCGAACAGACATAAATTAAATCTAACAAAGACGCCAACAAAACAGTTTCTGTAGTTGATAGTACGTATAATATAGTACAGTGTATTGAAACATAATGAAACATATTTTATGTATAAAGGATAAAACAGATACATTCAAATCTGCTCTATATCTTGACTTACATCTAGAAATTGTCAATGAAGGTCGGTTAAAAGCTAAACTTTATTTCAGCTTTCAAATTGTGGAATTGTCATTTTTACCTAGCAACAATCCAGCGGCACCTGCATATGGAGTATAGATCTCCCAATTGCAACGATTTTCTAGCGCTTGCATTTCCTATCATAATTTCCTTGATAGAGGGTTGCTGCCTACACGGAAACTATTAAACCAAGAGTTTCAAGTGGTAAAGTTAAAATCATCCCTTCGTAAATTATACAGACGCCATCACGAGTTGGTTAACAATTTCGGAATATCTGTTTCACAAGTGATGAGGGATATATTCCAATCGTCGAAACCACAATCCCGTCCTCTTGTCTCCGAATGTGACCTATACCACATGTGGAGCAGTATCTACTTACCCTTCCGGGGACCTGACATCACCTCCGGGTTTTGGTCGGGTTCGTGTTGCCGAGTCTTTAGTTTCCTATGTTGTGTTTCGTATATTGTTATTTGTCGTTTGTTTTTTTTTCGGTTTTTGCAAACCCGTTATTTTCAACTTATGGGTTTGATTATCTTTCGCCTCTCTCTTATATAAAAATGAGGAGATGTGGTTTGATTGCTAATGAGACAACTATCCACCAAAGTGCAAATGAAGTGGATGTAAGCAATTATTGGCTACTGTACGGCCTTCCACAATGAGAAAATCCCATATCGTAGAGTCGGCTATAAAACCGTAATACACTTTCCAAATAACTTACCAATTAATATAAATACGAGGGAACCGAAAATAAGACTAAACATTTCATGTGTCGAAAAGAGTCCCTTTTGACCAACCTTAATGTTTTTCCCTCACCATATATACATGGATTTATGATAAATTAGGTCAGTCTACATACAATTACAGATCATATTCGAGTGAATCATTTACTGGGATCCTGCTTTATTTAAAATTTCGAAAGGATAGTACAGTATAACTTAAACCTTTTTTCTGTAGTAGCTATTACGACTTCCTAATGAAACATTTATAATTACATATTGTCAATTGCATTTTGATAAAAATAATTCATTAAAAGTAGCCAGTAGACGTCGGTATAATTATACAATTTGATTTTGATTTTTGGTGTTTTAACGCCACTTTTATGCACCGCTTTTGTGCTATTTCGTGGCGGCCAGTTTTTATTGGTGGAGGAAGCCGGAGTGCCCTGATAAAACCACCGACCTTCAATAGGAAAACTGACAATCCTAGTCAATTAAGATTGGAGTCGAGTGCATCCGCACGAGCGGAGTTCGAACTCACAACCTCAGTGTTGACTGGCTAGTGATTACAGTAGTAACTACTTAGACCACCGACCCCCTATAATTATACAAGAAGCACATGCGTTTTAGTTCCTAAATCATGATTTATCATAGTTAATTGTGATTTTATCTTTTATATAAATTAAACATGTGTATTCATATATCTCTATCATATCATTTCATTTTAAAACAAAAAACAAACAAAAATAGAAAAAAGTTAAGATCATAAGCATAATAAGTATGTGTCACTTTTACAATATAATAACTAAATATTTCAATGTCTAGTTCTTATATAAATATAAATTTAAATATTAAAATATCCTTTTCTTAATTTTATTATAAAGCGTCACTGTGCTGTAAAATTTACTTCTTTTAATGAGTAAAAATAATTTCCAAACTTAATGTCAATAACGGTGTTTTATCTAAAATAAATGTCTGATCATGTAACACATATAAAAAATGTGGCGCGGCTTTACATATTTGTAAGCGCTCAACTGTTTCCTTAACGAGAGGCATACCGGCGATATTCGGAAAAAAAAAGAAAAAAAAGAAAAACAACCATAAAAACCATAGCAGTTGAAGGAAGCTAGTTTAAAGCCCAATTTCAAGTAATAAATAAACAATGTTCTTTGAAATTAGAATGTCATTATTAAATCTTATTAACCATCTTGGAAATGTTTATTTTGTCTTTATTATAATTGATACTTTTCATTTTAATAGACAGATCTTCTCGTGAACAAGAGTGCCTAGAAAGTGTAGGATTCATCTATGATACAAGTGCAGATGTTTGTTACTACATTCGTCCAGAAGTTGTCGTAAATTTCACTAACATAACTGCCTTCTGCAAATGTAAGGGAAGCGAACTCATCAAGATAGATTCCCCTGAGAAGCAATTATTCATTCAAGAAATTCTACGTAAGCTGTTATACATTTTTTTTTAAATTTGATATATGTATATAGACTTGTATATAATCAAATTGAAAATAACAAATTGACCCATTATTATATATTATTTATTATTATTATTATTATTATTATTATTATTATTATTATTATTATTATTATTATTATTATTATTATTATTATTTGCTATCAAGTCATATATATGTTACAGGGAATTTGTGAAATCAGGGATTCTGTAAATTCACTGAAATTTCAGGGAATTTGTAAAATCACTGAACTAATTAGTGGTTTTATAAAATCCCTGATTTTGACTAGTGATTTTACAAAATCCCTGAAATAATTAAGATCTTTTTTACAGATTCACTGATTAAATTCAGGGAATTACTAAAATAAATTTATTCATTTTTATTAAGAATTTCTGTGCAAAAGCCTATACCAGTAACACTCAATAAGTTTGAGGTTAATCTAGCCTTTATTTTAATATTGAGTGAGCTGTTTTCATGCACTATACAACTGACATCCTGTAGAATAATGGCCCATGCACAGATGTCTTTAAATCAAGAATAAACATACACACAAAAAGTTACTTCAAATAATTGAGGTAAATTTAAAATGCAACATATGAAACCTGTGGGAAAATATGATATCACTACCTTGTTTGAAAGAAAGTTGTATATGTAGGTATAAGAAATTGGGTGGGTAAGGGTATGTGATCCAGTGGCAAATATTACATTCATATCAGAGCAAGATCATCCTATTGCTGCATGAAATTTGATATATAAAAAGCAAATAAGTGTTGTATTATTAATTTGATGCCTACAAAATAACATTGATATTAAAATAATAATAATTATAAAGACAACAGAAAATATAGGTAAGAAAAATTTGTTTTGTATACTTGCATGTTTATGAATAAGTTCTAACCAAGCAAAAAAAAAAAAAAAAATTTACTTACTTTGGTCATATATCAGATACATATTGTTACGGCCAGAAATCGCCTTTAAATTGTAGCCAACAAAAGACACAAATCAATAGTAAAATTTAACAATATTTAATATACAAAAGTTTACAAAAGGTATTACACAAATATTACTGTTAACTTAACTGTCAAAATATGAGTCCAATCTGTTATCTTTATCTGTATCCGGAAATCTTTCGGAATCCAATTTGAATATTACGTTCACTACTAATGTCACAATCCAGTATGATGTTGTTTGTAGAATAAAAGTGTCAATCCAAATGCTGTGAATACTAATGTCTATCAATGTCTATGTCCAAGTTTAATTATTGGAATTTAACTTTAGTGTCTGTATATATAGTGTTGTCATGGAAAATTCTAGAACACTCTATAATGGAACATTGTGGAAAATCCTGGAAAGTTACAACGGAAGTTTCTGGAATAACGTAGAAGTTTAAATTACGCATCTTTTATAAGGATCATTCTAGAAAGTTCCAATCATTCTGTGATTGTTCCAGTGATTCCTAAACTGCACAGTTATAATATTATTTGGTAAACAACTATCAGGCCATACAACACAAATTAGGCCAACATAAATAAACATAATAATTACAATATCATAACACCTCCCCCCTTAAAAGAAGTTTTAGTGTAACAAAAACTTATCATGAATAATATGAACAAAAATACATAATATATACAAAGTGATTTAATAAGCTCTAGATAAAGCATCAGCTATTACATTATCTTTACCCTTAATATGTTTTACAATTACATCATATTCCTGTAACAATAAACTCCACCTAGTCAACCTCTGATTCTTGTTTCTCATTTTATGCATGAAGGTGAGAGGATTATGATCAGTATAAACAAGAATAGGATATACAGTGGGATTCAAATATACATCAAAATGTTGAAGTGCTGACAACATTGCAAAACACTCTTTTTCAATAGTTGAATAATTTTTCTGATGTTTATCTAATTTCTTAGAAAAATATGATATAGGTTTTTCAACATTATCATCTGTCTCTTGATATAAAACAGCTCCTATTCCTACATCGCTTGCATCAACGGCAAGTTTAAATTGTTTTTCAAAGTCTGGAGTAATCAGAACTGGACTATTAATTAAAAGTGATTTGCTATTTTCAAAAGCTTTTTGACAATTTCCGCTCCAGATAAATTTAGAATCTTTCCGTAAAAGATGAGTCAATGGTTGAACAACAGTAGCAAAATTTGAACAAAATTTTCTGTAAAATCCAATCATGCCTAAATATCTCATAAGTTGTTTTCTATTTGTAGGAGGTGGAAATTTGGAAATAGCTTCCACTTTAGCCATAATAGGTTTTACTTGACCTTGGCCAACTGTATGCCCTAAATAATCAACAGTGGCCTGACAAAATTCACTTTTACCAAGATTAACAGTCAAATTTGAATGTGACAATCTATCAAAAGTATCATACAAATGTGTTAAATGCTGTTCCCAGCTATCACTACATACAATAAGATCATCAATATAAGCATAACAACAGTCTAAATCTTTTATAACATTATTGATCATTCTTTGAAATGTAGCTGGTGCACTTTTCATGCCAAACGGCATTACAGTATATTGAAATAAGCCATCTGGTGTAACAAAAGCTGATATTTCACGAGCTCTCTGTGTCAGTGGAACTTGCCAATAACCTTTCAACAAATCAAATTTACTCACAAATTTTGCTTGACCAATGTTGTCAATACAGTCGTCTATCCTTGGAATCGGATAGGAATCAGATTTTGAGACTGAATTTACTTTTCTGAAATCAGTCACGAAACGAAAGGTTTTATCTGGTTTTGGCACAAGGAGACAAGGAGAGCTCCATTCACTGTTACTCGGCTCAATAATATCATTGTCAAGCATATATTTAATTTCTTTTCTCATAACTTCAAGTTTGAGTGGATTGAGCCGGTAAGGATGTTGCTTAATGGGAGAAGCATCTCCTACATCAACATCATGACAAACAGCAGTGGTTTTGTTTGGCACATCTGGAAAAAGATTTTTAAAAGAAAATACCAAAGTTTTTATTTCTTCTCTACGATCAAAAGACAGATGTGCAAGTTTTGAATCTACATTTGACAAAATTTCTGAATTTTTCAATCTAACTGTCTCTTCCATAGTTTTACAACTAAAAATTGGTTCAATTACATCTGGTTTGTCATGATTGTTCTCAAATTTAACCATGCCTAAAGTGGCAACTGGTTTACTATCACATAGAACATTAGTACGCTCAAAATATGGTTTTAACATATTAATATGACACACTCTATTTTGTTTGCGCCGACCTGGAGTTTTTACAATATAATTCAAATCATTGATTTTACTCTCTATTGTATAAGGACCACAATATTTAGCCTGTAAAGGATGTCCAGGGACTGGCAAAAATACAAGTACCTTATCACCAGGCTCAAATACTCTATCCCTGGCATCTTTATCATACCAAATTTTCATCTTGCTCTGTACATTTTTTAAGTTTTTCTGAGCAATTTGACAAGCAGTATACAATTTTTCTTTAAATCTAGATACATAGTCTAAAAGATTCAAGTCAGTATGTTCAGTAAGCCACTTTTCCTTAATCAATTTTAACGGTCCCCTTACAGTATGACCAAATACCAACTCAAAGGGACTAAATCCAAGGGATTCTTGAACAGCCTCTGGAACCGCAAAGAGTAGAAAGTGAACTCCATCATCCCAGTCTCTGTCAAATTGAAGACAAAAAGTTCTAATCATATTCTTCAATGTTTGATGAAAACGTTCTAAGGCACCTTGAGATTCTGGATGATAAGCACTTGATCTGTACTGAGCAATCCCTAACTGGTATACGACTTGCTGAAATAAACCTGACATGAAATTTGATCCCTGGTCGGACTGTATAGACTTAGGAAGTCCTACTAATGTGAAAAATTTGATCAAAGCTTTGACGATAGTAGGTGTCTTGATATTTCTGAGCGGAATAGCTTCAGGAAAGCGGGTAGATGTACACATGATTGTCAATAAATATGCATTTCCAGTTTTGGTCTTTGGTAAAGGTCCAACGCAGTCAATTAGAACTCTGCTGAAAGGTTCGTCAAAGGCTGGAATAGGCAGAAGTGGTGCTGGTGGTATTTTCTGGTTAGGTTTACCAACAACCTGGCATATATGACATGATTTGCAGTATTCTGCAACATCATTTCTAAGTTTAGGCCAGTAAAAATGCTGCAAGATCTTAAGGCAAGTCTTCCTTATACCTAAGTGTCCAGCCAAGGGGGTGTCATGGGCAAGACCAATAATTTCTTGTCTATAAACTTTAGGCACCACCACTTGGTATAGCACTCTCCATTCCTCCTCTGGGGTAGCATCAGGAGGCCTCCACTTCCTCATTAAAATGCCGTCCTGATGGTAATAGCATTCGGCCACTTTGTCTGCTTCCTCCTGTGGTTGAGCTCTCTGGCTGAGCTGAAGAACCTCAGGGTCTTTATGTTGCTCTTCAGATAAATTCTTTCGGTCTAATGAATGGCTGTTTACCTCTGGCCATGGCATAATAACATTTTTGTTAACACTAGGTGGTTTTATAATTGCCTTTTCTGAGTTACCAGGACCTTCAATGTCAGCTATGAAAGTGTCAGAAAGGTCCATGTAATCAAACTTGTCTGTTTGCAAATTCTCATCTTGTTGTTTTCTAGCCATCGCCCTAGTAACAACACAAGCTGGATACAATTCAGCATCATCTTCAGGTGATTTAACATCCACCACTGGTTCACTGGTAACAATTGGTTCAGCAACCACTTTGTTCCTAGCTAGATCATTTCCTAGCAATAATGTAACACCCTCTACAGGGAGATTAGGACGAACACCTACAATAACTGGTCCAGTTATCAAATCTGACTTCAGATAAATACGATGGAGAGGAACATCTATACAACCTAACTCTACACCTTGTAACAAAACGGAGGCACCAACAGAAGTCTTCTCGGACAAAGGCAACACACCTTCTAACAATAAAGACTGAGAAGCTCCAGTGTCCCGTAAAATTTTAATAGGCTGAAGAGTGGTATCATCAACAATAGCAACAAACCCATCAGACATAAAGGGTTTATATTCCTCCATATAATCACAAAAACTGGACTTAAAAGCCTGACTCGCAGGACATTCCAATGTACTGGTAATATAAGGTGTCGTACAAGCACTGGTCTTCGGCTTATTATCTCGTTCATTCTTCTTCTGGAGTCTAAAACAATCAGCCATCAGGTGACCAATCTTCTTACAATAAGCACAAGTCAGTGACTTCTTCTCAAAAGTATCAAATTTTGGACTAGACATATTATAACTGGTCTGACTCTTATTCTGTGGAACAGGCTTACTATCAGTACGCTCAGTGCTTTGATTTTTGTAATTTCCACTGGAAGTATTAACATTTTGACTCTTGAAACTTCTTTTATGTGAAAGAGTATAATTATCTGAAATTACAGCCGCATCATGTATTGACTCAACAGTTTTGTCGTCTAAATGTGTTTTTAATTCTGAATGAACACATTGTTTAAACTCTTCTAATAACATCAATTGTCTTAGTTGATCAAAATTGTTTTTTGTTTTCTTTGAAGTAAGCCATTTATCAAATAGATCTTCTTTTTCCCGAGCAAATTCCACATAGGTTTGCGAATCAAACTTTTTATAAGATCTAAATTTCTGTCTATATGCTTCTGGTACTAGCTCATAAGCTTTCAAAACTTCCTGTTTCACCGTGTCATAATCGGAACTTTTTTCTGATGGAAGTGCGGAGTATATTTCAGCGGCCTTACCCTCAAAAACACTTTGTAGCATTGTAGTCCAATACGGCTTTGGCCATTTCAAATTATTAGCAATTTTCTCAAACTGTGGAAAATATTTATCAACTGTTTTTTCACAAAATTTCGGAACCAAACGTATATTTTTTGCTGCATCAAAATAATCTGATTTCGACTGGACTTTAGTGTTGCTTTCTTCTTTGACCATTTCAATTTTCAGTTTTTCCATCTCTAGCCTTTCTCTCATTTCAAGTTCTTTTAATTTTAATTCATCTTCTTTTATTTTCTCCCTCTCCTTCATTTCCAGTTCTTTTAATTTAAATTCATCTTCTTTTTCCTTTTTATCCATTTCCAATCTTTCCTTCATTTCAAGTTCTTTTACTTTTATTTTCTCCATCTCCTTCATTTCCAGTTCTTTTAATTTAAGTTCATGTTCTAATTCAAGCTGTTTTAATTTAAAGGCGTCAATATTTTCGACCTTAAGTTCAAGAGCCTCTTCACCTAAAATTTCTGCGTCAACTAATTTGTCTATAACCAAATTTTTTATAATTTGTTTTCTCATAGATACTTTAAAAACTAATTTCAGTTCTTTAGCAAGCAACACTAATTCCTCTTTCTTTAAATTATCAAAACTCTCCAGGTCTGGCGTTTTCAAAAATTTACCAGCATCAAATGCCATTTTGTAGAATTTTGTTGGCTAGTTATAATACAAATACTAAACAAATTTTGAATAAAATATTTTTAAGATCCCGGACGAGCCCCCAATTTCTGTTACGGCCAGAAATCGCCTTTAAATTGTAGCCAACAAAAGACACAAATCAATAGTAAAATTTAACAATATTTAATATACAAAAGTTTACAAAAGGTATTACACAAATATTACTGTTAACTTAACTGTCAAAATATGAGTCCAATCTGTTATCTTTATCTGTATCCGGAAATCTTTCGGAATCCAATTTGAATATTACGTTCACTACTAATGTCACAATCCAGTATGATGTTGTTTGTAGAATAAAAGTGTCAATCCAAATGCTGTGAATACTAATGTCTATCAATGTCTATGTCCAAGTTTAATTATTGGAATTTAACTTTAGTGTCTGTATATATAGTGTTGTCATGGAAAATTCTAGAACACTCTATAATGGAACATTGTGGAAAATCCTGGAAAGTTACAACGGAAGTTTCTGGAATAACGTAGAAGTTTAAATTACGCATCTTTTATAAGGATCATTCTAGAAAGTTCCAATCATTCTGTGATTGTTCCAGTGATTCCTAAACTGCACAGTTATAATATTATTTGGTAAACAACTATCAGGCCATACAACACAAATTAGGCCAACATAAATAAACATAATAATTACAATATCATAACAATATATTCTATCATAAAGTGATATAACTTTGAATAAGTTTTTAAACTTTCTAGTTCAACTTTTTAATGTAGGAATGGAGTTCTTCATTACGGAGATTTGATCAAATCGTTTAATAACGCTATTCATCAGAGGATGATGTTTTAAAAATATAATGTATGTCTTGAAGACATGTACAGCATAGTTCAGAAAGTTCACATATCAATGTATATATCCCAAAGAATATGAGGCATTAAGTTAAAAGTTATACTTTACCCAATCTTATAAAAATAAGTTATCACTTGCTCCTCGATTTTTTATATGTCGCCGTGTGTTTAAAAAATCGAGGAGCAAGTGATGAGAACTTATTTTAATAAGATTGTACTTCACCACAACTAATATATTACACCATTGTTATACCAACATCCAAACATCTACAAGACACTGTACGCTGCCATAATCATATCATATTCGAACTCTTATTCAGGTAGGAACTCTGTAATAAGACCATATAGTATCACATGAATCAAAATATAAAGAGTATTAAAAAGTAATAAAAACATTAATCTACTAAATCTATTTTACAATCAGCAGACTGTGGCAAATATATAATTATATATAGAACGGGTGCCATATGTGGAGCAGGATTTGCTTACCATTCCGGAGCACCTTAGATCACCCCGTTTTTTTTGTTTGGGTGCGTGTTGCTCAGTCGTTAGTTTTCAATGTCGTGTCTTGTGTGCTGTTGGTTGTCCTTTGGTCATTTTCTTTTTTGCAATGGAGTTGTCAGTTTATTTTCGATTTATGAGTTTGAACATCCCATTGTATTTTTTGCCTCTCTCTTATATAATCGAATATCTAAATACACAAATCGCTTAGCTGGTTTGGAAGTATAAAAAGGAAAAGGACAACATACTGATCATTTTCAATCTACACAATCTGAATAAATGGGTCTAGGGAAAAGAAAACACAACAAATCATTTTTAACAATGTAAGTTAAAATAATCGGGTATAACATATGAATAAGATTCTTTTATTCAAAATCAAAATGATAATAATTCTTCATAGATTGTATACGTGTGAAGCGAGTGAATAACCTTGAACGGGAAAGTTAAAAGAAAAAAAAATCCGAAAGTCAAGAATGCCTAAAAACTGAAATACTGGAGGAGCTATATGACAAATTAATATTTAAAAATGGTCAACTTTACCTGACATAACTAGTTTCAATTTGAAAATAAGCATCGTAGAAAAAAAAGAAGGTATGTTATTGAAATAACTTAATCACTGACTACTGGGCTGATAATAAAAAAGTCAGAAATATTATTTGAAATCCCTCTGTGTGTCTGTGTGTGTGTGTGTGTGTGTTCCATGTTAACCAAATTTGTTGTGTACGCATAATCTTCATTTTTCATATCATTGACTAAGTCATCATTGCATTTCTGTTTCTGATGTCCCTTTTTATGTGTTGTTTTTTCAGGTTCTGACACATCTAACTTTGTATGCATACAAGGGAATAACGACAATCTTCAACTCAAATATCAATTCAACAATGGCTCTGAAATGACGTATTTTAACTGGGACATCAAAAACAATCAACCAGAACAGAATGCTACTGACCATTATATAGTTTTACGTAAAGACCAATTTTACAAATGGCATGACGTGAAGAAAGAAAGACCAAACCTTCAATGCATTTTCATTTGTGAAAAGTATTAAAGCGTTAACACAACAAGGTCGGTACGAAAACAGTCATCCGAAACAACTCATGAGAACTGCTTATTATTGTGTCCATAGTCGTTTGAGTACATTAAAAATTTGAAGTTTTGTCATTTCTTTTTTGTGGATGAAAATAGTAATTTACCTTCTAAAATCCGAAGGGTGACTGGGGTATAGAAATATGGTCACTTGGTCTTCTCCCGACCGGCAGTAAAACGCTTGCCGAAGTGGGGCGTCCGTTTGGCTGTGCGGGATGTATCAAGTTCGCAGTCACGTCCAGTCAGAAGGGGAACGTTAAATCCGATGCCTCGTGTAAAGAGAGTGCCACGCTCTTTGCACGTTTAGAACCCTTACAACAACTTTTTGAGGGGTCCGTAGGTGGCCTGTTGCAAGGCAAAATTTCTGTCCCTATCCAATATACCCTCATTTTCCAGTGGCAGTTCAAATTTCCCCGACCATCATCCTAGATGGCCTCTATTGTATCAACCTACCTATAGTTTTTATTGTGAACTTGTTCTCGTCCTGAATATGCATGAAATATTTGCCACTGGACGTTAGGCAACCAACAATCTATCAATCAATCTAAAATCCGTGTACAACCTGTTTTTTCTTGATATCGGTTATTGATTTCACAAGATGACACAAACCAGACTGTCATGACTTCAAATCTTGAAGTTTACTTGTCATGTAAGATATTTGATATGATGCATATGAAAAATTCAAAAACAATATTAAGAATGTTTTTGCATTTTTCCGATTCACGCCATCTTGCTAAGGTAAAATTTATTTTCATAAAGGTCAGTTTGTCTGAGGGAGGGAGTAGGCACTTCAGTTTTTTTTTTATATTTTTTCAAATTAATCAAAGGGGACATTAAAAAAAAATGTTATAAATCATATTAAGTACAAAAACACCGAATACTGAAGTGATGATTTACTGTGTCTCTCATATTAATACGAATGTTTGATGCAAATAAGCATTGTATATTTAATCGTGTTTGTAGATAGCTGTAGGAGAGCGTTTGCATTGCACAGAAACGCCAAAATCAATTGCAGTATATTTTCATAGTTAAGAATTTTAATTAAAAGATTTGTAATATTTTTTACAGTCTTCACATACTGCCAATAACTTTTATTTTGCTGTTACCATTAAATCTAAAATTCAAACACGGACCCCGGGCCCAATATCCATATTTTTTTGCCTTTTTTAATATAGAAAAAACTTGAAGCTTGACAATTTTAGCCATTGTTTGAGATTCTCGACACGTTATGAATATACATTCTAGCGAAAAAATATTATATTATTGTTGTCAAAGGTTACTTACTCCTTGTGGAAAAGATTTTTTTTAAAACTTGAATCAGATAAGTGTCATTATCCGAATTTGTTATGCAACGTAGGACCACGATATATTCTATTGTAAATTTTGAAATCCAAATTAGATTCTATTCCTAATGTCTGTAAAAGAAACTTATCATAGATAACAGGTTTAAAATTTTGTACGATAGACGCGAGTTTCGTCTACATAAGACTACACCATCCATACAATAAACTAGGTTGCCTTTATACAATGATTTACCGTAGCTTGAATCATTTGTTGCTATTGACTTTTGTATTTTCGTTTTTCTTGATATCAACATTGTTAATAATTCTATCTTCACCGGAAGTTATCCCTATTACATTGTTTTCAATTCTGGCAACATCTATTAAACACGTGACTGCGTTGCTAATCAAAATGTGGAACAATTTATCGTAAAATGATCGAAACAACATTTCGCACTTGTATGAACCTACGGTGTTATGAATCATGATTATTGCATTCCGGTAGTCTGTAAAGACAAATTCTCCATTTGGCATTGTGCAACAACCATTTATATCTGGTATCATTTGGAATGTCTTCATATCATTTAAATGAAGGGACCAATCTTTCCAAAGTAGTTATACATCTCCATAAAGATTCCATCTTGCTGTTCATGGTGTATCTTTTTAATGACGAAGCAGGTCGTTGTCAAAAAAAAGATTAGCGTTAATCATCACTTCTTGGACATTTTATTCAATTTATTTAATGTCTAGAAATACCTGAATGTCCGCGGCGAATCGTGTTAATGCTTGTAACCCGTTAGACATCTGCTGTAAATTAAATAGCTTTTTCCTTGATTCTTGACAAGATGTTCGTCCGAAAAAGTATATCATCTGCTGTCGTCGATAAGTCTTTCTAGAGCTTTTTCCTAAGTCTATCCAGACACTGATTTACCTCAGAACTAATGTTTGATATTGTTATTTTGATATTGTCATTTTGCTTTCTTATATGATAATATTCATGTTGAAAATTACATCTTTGAATCATTTGACAAACTTATAAATAAACAATAATGGTAAAAAACCTAGGCAGTCTGGATTGGAAAGATATTTTTATTACTTAAATACTTGTATAATTATTCTATTAGTTGGTATCAGGGGTTCAGGCAGGAGTACGCTTTTTGCAATGCTTTATTTTTACAAAATATTATTTTTTCAATAAACACATTTTCTTTAAGATAATTTTTTAAAGCTACAATATCTACCTGTCCACTTTGCATTTTTGTTCTGTATATATAATATTAAGTTATTAATATTATGATGTTTCTTACTACGTAGTTTTTTTTTCTAATACCCCAAAACAAAACTATGCCTAAGTAAAGTGGTAGTTCAATTTGGACTTTAGTATATATCCATCTATTAAGTTCTTCCCACACGTCAAATATTTTCGGACATGTCCAGAATATGTGTTCTATGGTTTCTATTGAGTCCATACAGGAAGTATATTTATTGTTTTGTTTAACTTTAATTTTGTAGAGAAATTCATTTGTCCCCAAAATTCTGTGAGTGATCCTGTATTGGAGCCTCTGTAATTTAGATTTTTTAGTTATGTAAAATGTCATTCTATACACTTTATTCCAGATAATATTATGTCTATTCAGGATTGAGGACAACTTTTCCTGTGATTTGATAAATGTTGTTTTATATTTTAAAACAGTGTACATGTCTTTTGATCCTTTTGTAGATTTTTAAAATATTGTAATAGTAATTAGTATAATTGGCCCATAAGGCGTAAACATCTGTTTACATTTAAAATCAAGAGTTTTCATATCAGAATTAACTGCTGAAATTACACCTTGGTATATAAAAAAGTTGGTATCAATATTATATGTTTTTTGAAATTCCTGCCAATTCATTGAATGTCCATCATTATCAATTAAATCATTAATTAATCAGACTCCTTTTTCAGTCCATTTTTTTTGTACAGAGGGGCATGATTATTAATCTTAATTTTTTTATTATTCTAAATATTAGATGTGATAAAATCATATTCGTTCGTAACAGCTACTTTAGTTTGGAGTTCAGACCAAGCATTAAAAACCTCCTTCCAAAAGGGATTTTTTACATGTGTTCTTGGACCTACATATAGCAGTACATTTAATTCCATTTGTTCCGGATAAGTCAGTAACTTACAAGAACTATTAGTCTGTTTAATGATTCTTCTTATTCAAGCTAATTTTAATCCTTTTATATATTGTTTAAGTTTAACATGTTGTCCACCCAATTCATATATTTGAGAAATAATTCTCTTTTAATTTTGTCAGGTTTACCATCCCAAATCAAAGAAAATAAATTATTAATAAATTAGTTAAGTGACTCATGGTTACGTTTGGTAATGTTAAAAATAAGTGAGTAAGCTTTGAAATTATAAGACTTTAAATTATAGTATTTTTTCCAATTGGAGATAAAGTATTTCTTGGTTATTTACGGCATCAAGGAAGCTATATACGGCGATGTATAAGCGACAGACTAGCTTAAAGTTCACTGGAAAATATATAATGCATATTCCATCAAAGAGTTGTCGCAAGTGTTATTTAACATGCAGAGAGCCAAAGATTTAATTGTATAGTACTATACAAATCCTTGAGAGAGCGTACAAATGTATAACATTCATACTTAATACGCGAGGTTCTGGATTTAAAGCCCCTCCTTCGATCTGACACGGCTGCTACTAATCTATACAACCCACTCTTGTAAGATCTCAGTTACGCAGGATCGAAGATATTAGAAATTGAAGAAAAGGTATTATCCCTTCTTTTTTTCAAAATTGAGGGTACAATTTGGTAATTTTCCTGAAAATTGTTATATCAAGAACATATATATTGATATTAGATATACTGTTCCTAGGTTATGTCTGCAGAATTCCCGTGCAACTTTACAAAAAATCTTTCTTAAAATTTGAAAATCGTAACATATATTCTTAATAAATATTATAGAATGCTTGTTCCTATTAAACTCATTCCTATTCAGTGTTACTTGTGCTGTATATGGATACACAATTTTCCGACCTAAATTTTACTTGCCAACTTTTTAATGGCAATTAACTCTGAAACCAAACGTTTATTGTATTATTCTAAATATTAGATGTGATAAAATCATATTCGTTCGTAACAGCTACTTTAGTTTGGAGTTCAGACCACGCATTAAAAACCTCCTTCCAAAAGGGATTTTTTACATGTGTTCTTGGACCTACATATAGCAGTACATTTAATTCCATTTGTTCCGGATAAGTCAGTAACTTACAATAATTATTAGTCTGTTTAATGATTCTTCTTATTCAAGCTAATTTTAATCCTTTTATATATTGTTTAAGTTTAACATGTTGTCCACCCAATTCATATATTTGAGAAATAATTCTCTTTTAATTTTGTCAGGTTTACCATCCCAAATCAAAGAAAATAAATTATTAATAAATTAGTTAAGTGACTCATGGTTACGTTTGGTAATGTTAAAAATAAGTGAGTAAGCTTTGAAATTATAAGACTTTAAATTATAGTATTTTTTCCAATTGGAGATAAATATTTGTTTGACCAACTATTTATTGTTCTCTCTATCTTTTTAAGTTTGGTCCATAATTTAGTGTTTCCATTCCTTATAAATAAACCAAATATTTAATACCCAGGAGCGTCAATCTGTTGGAACTCCACTCCAATCTCCACTTTACACACATTGTAAATTAGCTATATTTCTGTTCCCAATCCATACTACCTTTGTTTTTTTTCTAAATTCATCTTAAGACCAGACCATTCAGCATATCAGTCTAAAACAAAAAGAGATGCATCTAAGGATTCTTGTGAACCATCTAAAATAAGTGTGGTGTCATCAGCATATTGTGATATCAAAAAGTCTGAGTCTTCAATAGCAGTACCTTTCAGACCTGGGGTCAATTACATGCCAAAGTAATTAATTACATTTCAATTAAATTGATTTTTAAATGTAATTAATTACATCACAATTACATTGATTTTCAAATGTAATTAATTACATTACAATTACATTGCCAATGTAATTAATTACATTTCAATTACTTTTATCCAAAGACATACACGTAAGAGCTATATCATTTAGAATAAAATCATGAATATGACAACAGACTAGAATAGAATGAACCTTATGTATACATGTCACTTTTGAACAATGAAAACATTTGAACAAAATTTGTTTAAAAAAAAAGTTTGATTTCTACCGTTATTGTTACATTTTTCACCATTAGATTTTCAATGCTGATTATTTGATTGCATTTCTTATTTTTATAGGAAAACAATTTATGAATATTTACATATATATAAAGATCCAGATTAATTTATTCTTTCATTCTTAAGAATTTTTTTCTTAAAACAGACTAGCTTAAAGTTTACTGGAAAATATATAATGCATATTCCATCAAAGAGTTGTCGCAAGTGTTATTTAACATGCAGAGAGCCAAAGATTTAATTGTATAGTACTATACAACTCCTTGAGAGAGCGTACCAATGTATAACATTCATACTTAATACGCGAGGTTCTGGATTTAAAGCCCCTCCTTCGATCTGACACGGCTGCTACTAATCTATACAACCCACTCTTGTAAGATCTCAGTTACGCAGGATCGAAGATATTAGAAATTGAAGAAAAGGTATTATCCCTTCTTTTTTCAAAATTGAGGGTACAATTTGGTAATTTTCCTGCAAATTGTTATATCAAGAACATATATATTGATATTAGATATACTGTTCCTAGGTTATGTCTGCAGAATTCCCGTGCAACTTTAAAAAAAATCTTTCTTAAAATTTGAAAATCGTAACATATATTCTTAATAAATATTATAGAATGCTTGTTCCTATTAAACTCATTCCTATTCAGTGTTACTTGTGCTGTATATGGATACACAATTTTCCGACCTAAATTTTACTTGCCAACTTTTTAATGGCAATTAACTCTGAAACCAAACGTTTATTGTATTAAGAAGTGATTTTTTTTTATTCCGTCTAACAATGTTTCTACAGTTAAAATTGTGGTTTTTAAATTGATAAATAATACAGTTTTTTTTATTATCTAATATTAAAACCATCATAATGACTCATGACACTGATATAATATGGCATCTATAGGATCTGCTTTTCATTAACACGTCGATGGTCAAACATAATTTTCAACTGTGTGCTCATTAAGTTATAGGATGTTTTGCAAAAATTATCTCTACCCAGAATGCATTTCAAAACATTTGGCCATTGATTTTTGTTACTATCAATAGCAATCTCGCTAAAATCTTGTTTCAATCCCAGTTGGAAGTACGGGGACAACGTGATCGCCTTACTATATAGCGGGTTGCACACTTCGTGTAGTAATGGACTTCTGATATTACCAATAAATAACAGTTTCGGGTCAAATCCGATACCGAAACAAACAGTATATGTTATATGTAGTTTCCAATTGTAGTCCGAAAATCAGGACTGTTTCAAACAGATAGATTTTGAAAGCAGAGAAAACTGTTCACATTATACATGTTATAATCAGCATTACGTTATCAGATGACAATAGAATACTAAAAATCCAGGCTTAGAATAAGGCCTAGATACCCTTTTTCAGTCACGGTCCCGCGATGTCGCGGTTGTGTTCTAGTATATATATATAATATAATACAAAGTATGTGAAACGTGTAAAAGCTTATGTTGTCGATAAAGATTTTTAAAAATATTCCAAAATATACTTAATGTCTGGAAGAAAATGACTCTACAGAATTATTTGGTCAGATGAAAATAATGCTGACAATATAACAAGAACCTCAGATTATCTATCATATTTTTGATGACTTGTGTTTTATTTTCAACTTTAATCCTTCATCACATCCTTAAACAATGCTGGAAACATCAGATGTAATTATTTTCATACTTTTTATAGCTTTAACATAACTGCTGGTACTTTCGGATTATAACATAACATCCCTTAGAGATGAAACCAATGCTTAAAATACAACTTAAAAAAAAAGAATAATAATGTCTTTGGATAATATGCTTTTTTCAAGTATAACCACAAAGCACAAGCATTTATATATAATTAAATATAGATTTGAAGTTAAACAATCCCGGAAACATAAGATGTGGTTATCTAAATACTGTTTAGATTTTTAACGTAACAGCTGTTCCATTTTAATTATCACATGCCGTCCTTTACAAATGCATTTAAATACAGATGTTTCAGGTTATGTGTTTAATTTGCTATACTAAAAAGTAGAATCTATTTACAATTTAGAAAATTCTTCTCGTTTTTTAATATTATCTAACATGAATTGTCAATAGTTTAAAAGTACCAGTAAAAGTATAGTTGCTGCCAGCCCCTTCTTCCTAGTGTCAAAAAGAATATGTTGCCAATCATATATGACTATGTACATATTAGAAAATTAAACAACACAGTCCATTATACAGTTTCGTTCTTTTTATTTGAATTATGGAGAAACTTGTTATCTATCCAATAATAGTCTCGCCGAATCTATACTATTAAACGAGAAGAGCTCATTTTGTGTGTCGCTTCTCTTCCTTCCACAATAAATTAATCATCATGCCTCTGTGTCCTAAAGGTACCATGTATTGTCGCATTTGTCATCCATTCTTATGATTATTCAGTTTGGGTTATTTTGGGAGAAAAACAAAAAAAAAATGCGTCCGGAAATTTTTCCGTCCTTGGACGAAATTTCAAGTCAGACTAGACATCCGGTTTTCGTTTTTTCTATACGTTGTACATACCAAGGATGAGGTCAAGGATTATGAATAACGTGTATTTGCTATCTGCTATCATTTCCAAGTTTACTATCCACGACGGTCACTGGGTTTACTAAATAGAGAGGGTCTATATAATATGTCAATGACCGCCGTGGATCGATTAGTAAATTGAGAATTGATATATAGTAAAAAGCAAATACACTTTATTTTTAGTAATGTATCTATACTATTAAACGAGAAGAGCTCATTTTGTGTGTCGCTTCTCTTCCTTCCACAATAAATTAATCATCATGCCTCTGTGTCCTAAAGGTACAAATGTACCATGTATTGTCGCATTTGCCATCCATTCTTATGATTATTCAGTTTGGGTTATTTTGGGAGAAAAACGAAAAAAAAACTGCGTCCGGAAATTTTTCCGTCATTGGACGAAATTTCAAGTCAGACTAGACATCCGGTTTTCGTTTTTTTCTGTACGTTGTACATACCAAGGATGAGGTCAAGGATTGTGAATAACGTGTATTTGCTATCTGCTATCATTTCCAAGTTTACTATCCACGACGGTTACTGGGTTTACTAAATAGGGAGGGTCTATATAGTATGTCAATGACCGCCGTGCATCGATTAGTAAATTGAGAGTTGATATAGTAAAATGCAAATACACTTTATTTATAGTAATGTATGTTCATAATATACACATAAACGCTAACATTATTTAAATCAATTAAAAAAAAATATACGAGTTTTGGAGGACAAACATTAGGAATCGGGCTAGAAAAACAATTGTCCTGTGTACTGCAGTGTACAGGTTATGACATTTAATTCCAGAGTAAACGATTCTGATTCTGAATTTAAAGAATTTCAGTCATTTTATACTTCTCGCCACTTTATAATAATATATAATAATATAAATAATAATAAATTCTTTATTTAAAGAAGGTAAACAGAGTAAGTTACAAAAACTAATCTGGCCCTCACATGTAAATTACAAAACAACCAAAAAACAAGTAGTGCAATGTATTACACAGGAAAAATTGCAACATATGTTTATCATATGTTTTCAAAACATATGAAAAACATATGAAAATCATATGTTTTTCATATGTTTAGGACAAACATATGATAAACATATGTTTACAATCATATGTTTACATATGATTTGAAACATATGAAAACCTATGTTAGCAAACATATGTTAACATACGTTTTATGACATATGTAAACATATGTTTACAAACATATGATAAACATATGATTTTCATATGTTTTCATATGTTTTAAAATACATTAATGAAAATTGGAGAAAATGTCTAAATTAGTATTGAAGCCTATCATCCTAACAGCAGAGCTTTCTAATTAATTTAATAAGAATGTAAAATAAGTGAATGAGTTATGATTAAAAGATAATAATATGAATATGAATAAATATTCTTTACTTTTTATAGTTTGTTCTTTGATCTTCTTTATTCTGACATGTCTGAATTAATTTTTTTTATTGATTATCCCATTATTCTCTCTCTGTTCTTTATTATTTATTTTTTATTATTTATTCTGCATTTTTTTTCTTATTCCCTTTTCTTAAATCCCTAATTTTGATTCCAAACGGTTTTAACCCTCGTATTACGTACTTGGCACGTCGAATTCGAAAACCGGGAAAACTCGGAAATATTTTCACCGTTATCGTTTTGTGCACTATGACGCAAACCATGGACGCTCACGCGATCATCTGCTGCAGTCTACAGCTGTTTATTTAAGTTTTAAGAATGGACAGAGATAGATTCTACTTCTTCTTCTACTTATAAACAGATAAATTGAATTGAGTGACTTGTCTATTAACTAGAAGAAACCGGGGAACGAAACATAGAAATGAAAGTCTAGTCTCTAGAGAAAGTCAACGGCAACGCAACGAAAGTTCGAAATGTCGAAAGTGTTTTGTTTTCATGGATTACGTACATTTATGTACCTTAAAAGGACAACGAATGGTAAATATAATAATGCACCTTTTTTATTATTATAATTGGCCAAAAATAGGAAGATGTGTGTGCAAATTTTTCACAAAAAAACTATTTGATGTGATTGTAAACCGGAGAACCGGTATATCACAATACCAGCTCTGTCTTAAATATGCTTGATCACCTACAGTGGCCTACATTAGAATTGAGACGAATACAAACAAGACTAGTGGTATTCTATAAGATCATACACCAACACATAGCAATTTACCCTAAAGATCTTCTTGTTAAATCGGACAGTAGAACAAGACATAAACATACCAACCACTTTACACTCAGCCACCAAGGTCTGCCAACAATTATAAGTTAAAATACAAGTACAAATGTAGTCTAAATAATAATGAAGTCTTGAAAGCTATTATACTTAATTTTATTTACATCTATGTCGCAGAATGGCTGCGTCAATGCAAAAATTAAAAATAGCCTTTCTAGACGTCATAATAATTTTGGACTACATGTTCATTTGTATCTTACAAGTTGACTTCAACAAGGAGCAAAGTGCATAATGCAAAGTCAGCTTTATAAGTCAAATGAAAGAACTTACAGACTGATAATGATTTTTAAACAAAACAAGGAACAAATAAACAAATATGATATACTAGTAAAGCAACAAACTACAACATGAACTTCTAAATAACAGGCTTCCGATCGCGACTTGGGACAGAAACATACAGCATGTACAGGATGTGATGGAGTCAAACCAGTTTGTTGGTGCCAAATTAAACCCCCTTCTAACCTTGGATAGTGGTGTGAAAAGGGCTTAACACATTTGCCATAGATATGTACAAAGCAAAAAGACATGTACATCTAACAAAAACATAAACCAGACAGGGTATTTATACATCAACACAGGCACAACAAAAATAACCTTTTTAAGTCCAGATTTGAGAGTTACCTCTTAGTTACTGATAACTAGTTCAAAGCTAACAACAAGTTATTTACCACCAAACCTTGCCTGGTTAAGGTTTATTCCAGATACAAGTAGTAACTACAGCATACAAAATAGTTCAGGTTTTGGTGTAAAATGTATGCAATAATTATAATAGGGCATGAATGAGTCTGCAAGTCTGTGTCTATCAACATGATCAAGGTTCATTTGACCTTGTCTTGATCTCATTTACACTGACCAAATTTAAACATCATTATGTATACATGTACATGTACATGTAACTTCAAATTTCAAAAAAGAGTGGAAACAAAAAATCAACAATTTTATTAATTCATTTGTAAAGGAGCATAACTCTTGAAATGTATAAGTAATTCCTCTAGAATTCAAAACTTGACCTGTGTTCATGGTGTTACAAAGTGTAAATTTTATGTGGTTTAATATAAGCATTGTGTGTAATTTTCGTTGCATTTGGTCAAAACAAACGGAAACTACAATAAGAAAACGGAAACCAAAAAAATCAGTCATTTTTCAATTTGTAAAGGGTATAAATCAAGAACAGTAAAAGTGATGCCACCAAATATGAACTTGATCTGAATTTATAAATGTGGAAATAAGCGGTGTGTATATAAGTTTCATAACATTTGGTTGAGGAAAACTAAAATTAGAGAGAAAAGAACAATAAAAATTCAGCAATGCATAACTGAAGAAAGGTAAAAGTAACACCAGTCATGACCACCCAATTTTTTGGGACATACAACAAAAAGTATGTAGTGACGGATGGACAAGGTTAAAATTTAACACACCCTTGCTTTTCAGTAATTACCAAACTGTCTCATATAAAACATGTAATACATTTATACATGTCTGTAATAACCATGATAACTAGGCCTTACATGTTATACATGTACAAATGTTACAGCTTAGTTTAATCCCTTGAAATCCCTTGTCTCATTGACTAAAGAAGTTACCATGGTTGATTAAAAATGTATATTTAGTTGTAGTTATTAGTTATTAGTTATATATAAATTAGTTATAAAGGCTGTGTATTTAGTTACTGCACATATAAAGTTTCAAAAATTCCCTAGTGCACACCAAAAACAATAAATATATGTTACTACCGAAGAAAATTTTAGAAACGAAGAGTTGACAACTCATGAAATTATCTGGCATAACAACATGCATGTTATTTTCACTAATAACTTATTTAATATAAAAAAAAAAGATGTGGTATGATTGCCAATGAGACAACTGTCCATATGATAAGAGACCAAAATGACACAGAAATTAACAACTATAGGGCACTGTACGGCCTTCAACAATGAGAAAAGCCCATA
This sequence comes from Mytilus galloprovincialis, assembly GCA_037788925.1. Classification (NCBI taxonomy): domain Eukaryota; kingdom Metazoa; phylum Mollusca; class Bivalvia; order Mytilida; family Mytilidae; genus Mytilus; species Mytilus galloprovincialis. The sequence goes on along the minus strand of CM075342.1, from coordinate 71,419,479 downwards.
CTGCATAGTCAGCTATAAAAGGTCCCTAAATGACAATATAAAACAATTCAAACGAGAAAACTTAGGGCCTTATTTTTGTACAAAAAATGATCACAAAACAAATACAGTACGGGTAGGGACTTATTTTTATGGATGTCTTAATCCGTCTAGTCGGATATGAATAATCGGACATTTTTATGGTAGGTAGTATGGTAATTAATCAACAGATCCAGGTGTGAATGGTCCTTTCATCTTAATCCGTGTTGCTAGAATTACGGTTCACTGATTTCAGAATCAGGTTACCTGTAATTTTAATCTCTCAGTCACTTTATTGATGATATTAGTTCTGCATCGTATTTGACATAAAATATTTTTACAGGTGAAGTACTGGAGAAAACTTTGTTTTAATAAAAATAGCCTATTTTTGTTAATTATGGTTTTTATATTTCAACTGCTATTTATTTTCTTTGTTCCTAAAATTATTTTAATTTTATGTTCCTTTTCGTTTGTTTTTTTTTTTTTTTTTTTGTATCTTTTTCTTATTTGTTTGCATAATTTTTTAAACATATATATTTTTACATGTATTCTATTTCTTGGAGCTTACGGTTATTTTTGTTTTACTGATTTATTTTCCACGTAAATCCATTGATTAGCAGAATACTGTCTCAAGTGCTGCTGCATACGTTTTAGTTTGACGCGGTCACATGCAAAATATTTCTATAATTTGTATTTAATACTCAGTCTGTGTTGGGTCAGTTTCGAGATAAAAATAATTACAGTGAGCAATACTTGTATATTATTAGAAGCTTGATGTTTTTAGTTTTTACTGTAAACAAATATTGTCCTAAAGTTGGAGATGTATAACTAAAATAGAACGCAAATAATAACACTAGAAGAAAATATTGATTCTTCCAGGGCATAAGTTTATTTTAAGATTTCCGTGTTTGTTCATTATCCTAAAAATATAATTGATCTGCATTTGGGGGTAAAAGGGGTCCGGATCTCGAAATCCCGGGCTTAAAACACGAAGTCCCAAGGTACCGAATTTAAATAAATTTAAATCCCGACATTGGGAAAAAAGAATTCCCATATCCCGAAATCCCGAACTTAATTGCATAATTTTAATTTACGCACAATCCATGTAAAAAAGGAAACTTGTATGTTATATTTTTTATAGCAATCTATAAAAAGAAAAAAATTGCCGTGAAAAGACAATTTCATGATACACATATCAGGGATCAAAAGCGTGTGCACGTGGTTGAACTTTAACTTGACTCCACTCACAATAATATTGAATGCTAATAAAAGATATTAAAGATCGATTTTGTCCACTGCACGAGATTTTTATATGGCGGGAAATGTCGTAACAGTAAACACAGGTGACCTTAATACTGAACGACCGTGGGAAAATCCATTCATGATTAAATTTGATGTGGAATGATTGACAGTATTGTGCTTTAGTTTTGATGCTCTTGATCGATTTACCAGAATATAAATTTAATCGATTTACATACATGTATAATCAAAACAAGATTTAGTCTTCTTTAACTATTTTTTGTTTTATTTTTATCAGTCATTTCCCGGATTCCCATTTAAATAATCTATTTGGAGACCTCCTTTAAACTTAGGAAATAATACAACATCGATTAAAAAAATTCATACTGACTGCGCGAGCTTTAGTATGACTAGAAGTACGACGAAAAAGTAAAGACAGCTGATCGCGACTAGTACGACTAGCCTTCAACCCCTTTGGGGTATAAATGTGCATGTATTCAATAAACTATATAAGGTTAAACTTTGATTTTCGTGTATCGATTTGATACAATTTGTAAAATATATTTATAACACCGTCAATTTTCATAAAAAAAATTCAGACATGAAAATAGAAAGGCATTATCTCGAGTGTCGACAATTTAAAAAAAAATTTAAAAAAATAGGAATCGAAATATGATCTCGGCGTTATAAATATTGTATTAAAAGAAACCAATTGTTTGACTTTCAAAGAGATTAACGGTAAATATGTCAAAATAGAAAGCACGAGTGATCTGTCTGACCAAAATGTTTCACTTGCGAGAAATGATTGACAGGTGTGAATAGATGTGAGGCTCCTACGGGGAAAGTTGTATCAAAAGGAAAATAACTTAATTCACAATGCCTATACATATTTTGTAAATACGATATGTTGGCCTCAGTGGCGGATCCAGAGGGGGGGTTCCGGGGGTCCGCACCCCCCCTTTATTTTGGCCGATCAATGCATTTGAATCGGGACATATGTTTGCACCCCCCCTGCACCCCCCCTTTGCCCTGGGCTAGCACCCCCCCTTTCGAAAATACCTGCATCCGCCACTGGGCCTTATACTTAAAATTGAGTTTCTAATAATAACATATAAAGGAACAGGACGTTAAAAGGGGGAAATAATATAACCATCAACGAAAACTCGTATAATTTACGGGATTGGAGTCTCAACAATTTGATTTAAACTTCTATTGAAAACAGTCTTGGTTGTTATTAGGCTTATTATTTTAAATTAGATGAAATATTTATGTTTTACAAATACAAATACAAAATAGTTTATTGGCACAAAACTATTGAAATAATTGGCAACACAATATATTGTTAAAAATCGTCTTTATTTCTTTTTCAAATTATAAAAAAAAAAAATTATGTATGTAACACATAAACAAACGACAACCACTGAGTTACAGGCTCCTGAATTAAGTTATCCCCTTGACCATGTACATTTGTACTGTTAACTGATGAAAAAGATTGGCATTATACATTTGTTAATCATAACAAGAACTTATTTAGTCAGAGATCAAATTTAACCACTTTGATACACCATTGAATTCATACAACAGGCATATGGATTTAATAAGATGGATTAGAACATTTGAATAATTTAATGCTTTTATATTATACATGTATATATACTAGTATAATTTTTTTCCGGGCAAGTCTAGATCTGTTGGTCTTGTTTTAAAAGATCAAAATAAGCCAATTTTGCCATATAACATGTATAAAAATATTTAAGGCAATTTGTCAGATATTTTAACTTCATTTCATTTTACATTATTTCTTTTAGCATTTTCTATGGAAGTACATGTACTTCAAGAAGAAGAAGAAGCTAAGCAACAGAATGGAATTCTCTGAGGCATTGCTTTCTAGAAAAAAAATATATGATGGATTCATAGATTTTCATATTGATTTATGTGCATAGAAAGAGCAGCCCGCAATTATTTTATGACGAGAGGTATGTAAATGTAATAAAAAGGATAACTTTGTTTGAATATTTTGTTGTTGTCAGACTACATTTTATCTACATGTTACACATTTTGATTTCGTGTAAGCTGTGAAAAAATATTTTTTCTACTGGACCATTTTATTGAAAATAGCATTGGAAGCTCTATATACACTCCATTGCTTGTTCTTTTTATACGACCACAAACAATTTTTGGGGATTGTATAATGGTAAGGTGTTGTCGTTATCTGCAGCGTCCGAAGACACATTGGTTTCCGAACAATAACTTAGGTTTAAATGCATAAATCTTTATGAATTTTGTTTAGAAGGTCCAATACCACAAAAAAGGGGATGATTTTGGGGATGATGGTCGGAAGTCCCAACCGTTTAGGAATTAGGGGCCCAAAATGGGCCAAAAACAAACATTTTTCTAGTTTCAGGATAATAACTTGTTTTCAAATATTTCAATTGCTCTGAAATTGTACCACAATGTTTAAAACCACAAGTACAAGGTTTTGATTCAGTTTAGGGGTCATGGGGCCAAAGTTTAGGAATAAGGGGCCAACAACAAGCATTTTTCTAGTTTCCAGACAATAACTTGTGTGTAATTGTATAGATCTCTCTGAAATTGTACCACAATGTTCCATATAACAAAGGGAAGGCTGGGATAAAGTTTTGGGTTAGTTGCCCAAAATATGCAGGAATTAGGGGCCAAAAAGAAGCATGTTTCTAGTTTCCAGACAATAACTTGTGTTTAAGTGACTCATAGGCGGATTAAGATGGGAGGCCCAGGCAGCCCTGCCCCCTCCCCCCCCTCTTTTCTGTGAAAATTTTGGTTGATTATATAGGAAAACACTGAAGCATGTCCGGATCAGTCCCCCTCTTAGCATGCTTAGGCAGTCACTGGACCCCCACATATGAAAATTTCTGGATCCGCCATCGAGTGTATGGAGCTCTCTGAAATTGTATTACAAGGTTCCATACTACAAAAGAAAGGATGGGATTGAGTTTTAGGCAGGGCCGTAACTAGGGTTCGATTTCATGGGAGGCAGGGATTTTGGGTCGCCAATTGAGGCCCCAAGAAAGAAGGGTTAGGGGCACAGCCCCCTGCTGATTTTTTTCCTCAGTAAAATGGCTAAAAATGACCCGTTTCCCTTCATTTTCCTTACTTTAAGACTCATCAGTATTGCTTGAACCTGGAAGCATTTTTTTATGCAAAAAAACAAACTGAGATTGCTGTTCGGGGTGAGCCAAGGCTCCGTCTTGAAGGCCGTACTTTGAACTATAATTATTAACATTAAATACATTGTGACCGCCGATTTTTTCCCCCTCAGTAAAATGGCTAAAATAACACGTTACTTTAAGACTCATCAGTAATGCTTGGACCTGGAAGCAATTTGTTTTGCAAACAATTATTATATTTAAAGATATTTTTGTTAGAAATCAAAGTGGTAAGTTAAAAAAAAACAACATATAAAGCAAGATAATAGAAAGCAAATATTTTTTTCATCGAGGACCTTGAATTTCAATATTGTTGAAAGCTGAACAGATATGTATAGAACTACAACGAATGGGAGTGTTCGACTACTAAGGCATTGACCATAATGTTCTCGTACGATCGCAAGACGTACTGTCTGACTAGACACTTTAAAAAAATTATCCAACAACTGATTCAACCAGTAACGAATTTTCGATATCATAAAAGATTCACAATACAAAGGGAACTTCCTCTGCTTAATTGAGCTCCTAAATAAATGTGATTAGTTAAGTTTAATTTAAAATTGTCGAAAGCAAAGTTTCATATATGCGTTCTCGTACAACATAGGAAATACTGAATAACAGATGGAAGGCCACATGAAAAAAAACTAAAACAAATACTGAAATGGTTCACTTTCGATAAAAAATCCGGAAAGTGACAGATATATCACGTATCATGATAACTACTGTTAAAACTGTAAACGTGTGTTGTTTATATTACAAATTCATGTTCTTCGTGTACATATTGTGAATATTTCATTTTTTTACTTCAAAAAAAATTTGGTGTAGAAAATTTATGGCAGTTGCCTCCCCTGCCTCATAGGTAGTTACGGCCCTGTTAGGGTTATTGCTCCAAGGGGGATTTCAATAAGTTGAGGATAGTTTGTTTACAACTTTTTTAAGGGATTCCTTTTTTTTTCAAAATTTTTCAAATTTTTGATTTTTGAAAAGTTTCATGCAATAATGTTCAGCAACGTAAGATCTACAATGGTCAACATAACCAAATTTTCAATGGACCCCTTAAGCAGTTGTTGCCCTTTATACAACTTTCTCGTAAATTTTGCAATCTTTTCCTCTTTTGTGTTTTGAGCAAGAACTAAAGAAGATAAAGAGAAACTTAACAGGCTATTAATAAAATATGTTTACAGGAGTTTTGCCTCTTGGAAATAGATATTGAATTTATAAGGAATTGCATCCCACACATGTCTACTTTTCTTGTAGATTATTTTTATAATTTATGAAAAATGTTAAAAAAAAAAAAAAGAACATACTTATTTATTGTGGTTATTGCTTTTTGACAGCAAATTTTATATATCCATCAATTGGTGAGGTACATTGAAACACTGTTCTTTTATTAAATGCATGAAGTATACAGATGGTAACACAAATGACAACATGTTATGTTCATGAGTTTAATATTTATATATAAATGTTGTATTTCAACAATTTTGCCTATGAAACAGCAAATCAAGATTTAATAAACCAGAGTTAATGCCTAAATGGATTTTTTTAAACTTAGGCAGAATAATAGTTTTTTTATATATACATGATATATGAAAAGTTCATGCTATACATATATTTGTTGATTGTTTATAAATTGTTTCCATTAACTCAAAAGTAAAAGTATTAATTAGTGAGCATCAGTTCATACATGTACTACATGTACATTTAGTTTTTGTCTGGACTTTTGGATTAACTTAAAATTTATAATTTTAGCTTGTTACCAAATGAAAGGAAAGTGCAGTATTAGAATCACTGAGGTACATGTTACTGTGTACATGTACATGTAGGTGCAGATGTCCTGTAAAAAAAAACTGGTATCAAAGTAAGTTCATACATGTATGTAGAATTGTATTTGATTTAAACAATTTAATGTTATCTATTCAAAACTTTTCCAAGTGTAATTGTACATGTATACAGTTGTTTATTTTTTTGTCTTTCTGATGTCAAGTATGCATCGAGGAATCCTTACCAGTCTCATCTGCTTCTGCTGCACACGCATGAGAAATGAGAAGCTCAAATAATTATAGTATTTGCATCACAGACCGTATATTATGAATTGTATATTTAACATGATCAAAAGTTTTTCTTGTCTTGAATATATACATTAAATATTTGCCACTGTACCTTAAAATAAACAAGAAAAAGTAATTTGATAATTTTCTTGTAACCGTAGAACGTTTTTAAAGAACTAGAATATTGATATAAGGAGATGGCATATGATCCTCAATGTGACAACTATCAATTAAAAAACTAAAGAACGAAGATAAAACATTTACTGGTCACTGTTCAGCAATGAACAATAATCAAAATCCATACCATAAAGTAACCTTCAACTTGTTTAAGAATGCAAAATGTGAACCATTGAAAAATTAAAACTACATATTGTATGGCAGACATTAATTAATATGTTTATAGAATGATTGTAAGGTGTTTATATTTGTCTTGCAGGTGCAATTCTTGCCAGATTTTTATAAAACTTATACTATACTTTAATATCAGCAATATCTTGGTCAAGTTCACTACTTTTGACCGATTGACTATTTTCAAAAGAGTTATGCCCCTTGAAAATATTAAATAAAGGAAAATGGCCTTGAAAGCGCTCTCATTGATTCAATTTTTTATAAAACACATAGTATACTGTAAGTAATGCCCTTGAAAGTCTGTTTGAAATATTTCGTATACAAGAAAAAGAAGTTTTTTTCCAAGCACACTTTTTTATTTTTAATTTTATTCAAGTGCCTTTTTTTAATTATTGCCCCTTGCTAAATAAAATATGTGCAACTCAGCAGGCATTGAAACTCTGTTCTGTTATTTTTATTTTCAGGAACTGAAAAGTAAAGAAACAGAACCAAAGAACATTCATTTTAATTAATACAATATTGAACACAAAAGTCAATCTAGTTGTCTTTCTTAATTATAGATGTAAGAAGATGTGGTATTAGTGCCAATGAAACAACTCTCCATCCAGGTCATAATTTGTAAAAGTAAACCATTACAGGTCAAACTACAGTTTTCAAAACAGAGCTCACACGAAACAGCAAGCCATTAAGGGCCACAAAAGCGACAGCATACACTAGCACCTGTAATAGCTAGCAGTGTAGACAATTACATATCAATGTGTATGGTGATATAGCAATAGAAATATCACATCCATCAGAGGGAAATAGAATATAGACAATAGAAATATCACATACATCAGAGGGAAATAGAATATAGACTTTCACAATAAAATATCACAGACATCAGAGGAAAATAGAATATAGACAATAAAAATTTGACATGTCATAGAGATGAAAATAGAATACAGACAATAGAATTAGGGTATGTCAAAGAGGCAAACATAGAATGGGATATGTCAAAGAGACAAAACCATGAAAATAGAATATAGACAATAGAAATGGGATATGTCAAAGAGATAAAAATATGAAAATAGAACATAGGCAATAGAAATGAGTATGTCAAAGAGACAAAAATATGAAAATAGAAGAGACAACAACTTAATAAAAAAAAATTTTACTAGCTATACAATACAAATTATGGAGCACTGACTGTGATAATTATTTTTCTGCATAAAGGAATGCTAATGTATACAGTTGCTTTTTATTTGTTAAGAGCTTTTGATTTTGCCATGTATTTTCTGTGGAGTCAAGTATTTGGGGTTATTAAAATCATCATATTGAAGTATTTACACTCAAAATGAGGTCCCTACAGAAAAAAAAGATGATGAAGAAGAAAAACATCAAAAACATTACCATTAAAAACAAACCAAACAAAAATACATATACATGAAAAAATAAATGCATTTGAAAAATTTAAAAAAAAGACATAAAAAAAATATTTATTTAGGACCAATATAAAAACATATGAAACCATATGTTTGGGCCGAACATATGAAAACATATGTTTAGGTCTGGGATGAAAACATATGAAAAACATATGTTTATAAAAAACATATGAAAAACATATGTTTTTCATATGTTTACATGTATGAAAAACATATGTTTTTCATATGTTTACATGTATGAAAAACATATGTTTTTCATATGATTTTATAAACATATGTTTTTCATATGTTAAACATATGTTTTTCATATGATCAAAAACATATGTTTTCATGTCGGGCCTAAACATATGTTTACATATGTTTTCAAACATATGAAAAACATATGTTAAACATATGAAAACATATGTCGCAATTTTTCCTATGTACATGTATTAGTATCAACATGATAAGATATAAAACTATTCCAGAGATACATGTAGTAAAAAATATAAAAATAAAATCAAAATTAAAAATGTACAAATAAAAATAATACATTGTAGAAAACAGAATCTTATGAGGATAGTGTTAGGTCCTTATTGATACTTTGAAAGCGAAGAAATAAAAGTAGTATACGTTTTTTAATATTAATTTGTTTTAAAGTTTTAATTTAGTCTGAAATATCAAAGACAAAAAGAAAAAAAGGCCATAGTTTGCAACCTTTTACACCAAAATGATAAATCGACAGTACAGGAAGAGAAAAAATTGCTTATGCGAAAAATTGAAAACGGAAAAATTAATTACATTGAACACTTCTCATAGCTATACTTATCATGTTTCAACACATCATTCATTAAAATTTTTCAAGTTGAATTATGCTGATAAAACAGAAAATATTGACTAAAACAAAGATTAAATAATCGAAGGTAGTTTTTCGCTTTTAATTATAACATACAAAATCATTTAATTATTATTGTTGAATTTTTAATTATTTTAATGCGTTCTTTAGTCCAGAATTTATTTATTTGAGATCGTTCCACATAATTGTATATGTGGCTGAAAAACTATTCAAAAGAATCGAGTATTTAGCTATTCTGTTATTGGTCAATATCGATGTCAATATATTTTATGAAATAAAAACAAACGCAGATGCGAAATTTACATTTTCTTAAATTGCATGCTTTGTATGTATACGTCGCATCATGATTTTGAAACTTGTACTAGTAGTTAAGTTCATTTTGGTAGCGTGTTATTCTGCATTACATGTCAAAACTCAAGATTTTACGACGGAAATGCAAACAAGAATAAAACCAATGGACACAATAATTCACAGTGCAACAGTACTGTCTGACATAACATGCGCGCATTGGTGTTTAAACACATCAACATGCTGTTCTGCTAGCTACGAAATAACGACAAAGGAATGTCTCCTTGATTCTTGTTGTTATCCAGATACACAGCCATCGATGAATGGAATATTCATACAGAAAACAGGTAAGTTATAAAAAACAAAAGTCACATTACTTACTAATAAAAATAACACTGATTGGTAGTGACGGATACGAGGCTGTTACTTTTTTTTGTATTCATATGACTAGTATTGTCAATTAAAATAACCGACATTCCCTTAGAACAATTAATGTTTTATTTCATTACAACTAAAATGTAGCCATTCATGGAAACATAGTTATACGTCTGAAATGCTTGCATTGTAGAATAGACCACTATTTGTCATTTACTTTAAAATTTGTGGGGCAAAACAAATTACTTTTAGGCAGGATTATATCCATAGGTGTTTATGTACAATTTAAGAGTAATTTGTTCGATCTGAATAATCCTAAGTTTAAGCAATAATAGTGTACCGATGTTCCAATTTAATACATATATTACGTATTAGTTTTAAAAACAAAAGAGTTAGGGAATAACGTGGACTTCATAAGGAGAAAACCGGATGCCTCACGCATCACATGATCACCTGCTAAGCAAAATTGTACTGAGTAAAAATGTCACAATCATAAATATTCAAAATCTCCAAATTATATATATATATACTCTCTTACTATCCACATTATAAGAATGCAACACATTTTCGCAATTAAGTTCCCATTCACATAGTATCGGTCCACCAATTCATCAGAATGACCTTAAATCTTTTGTAATGTTCATTACAGGCTACAAAATCTCAAAGTTATCCCAGGCGCGTATAAAGTAAAATAAATAATTACATATGTTGGATATAATATTTTGTAAAGGCTGTAAAGCCAGCAATACCGGAAACTCCTTTTACAATTGTGTCAGCAAAGGAGCAAAGCAACGATACAATATATAAACTACGTCTTAGTATTGTTAAACGAAATAAGTATTGATATTCATTCTTGCAATACTGTCATGAATAAGGTGTCTACGTTATTTTGAGGTGTAATGGGCTTTTATATTAATTATTCATTTCTCGATCAGAGCAAATGTTTGAAAATATCAGAAATTAAATAATAGAGCCCCATTTAAAATGAATCTCACAAAGTATTAATAAAAACCAATGGAGTATATGAGAGGGATGACATTTTTTCACATAGAACAAACCCGTTTGTTCTTGAAATATTTTTTCACATAACTTGAAACTATATATATTTTGTAAAAATATCATGAAAAGCGTAATGTTTTAAATGCAATTAAATTACATAATCGGTTGTTTCTTTATTGTATTAGAAAAATCATCTCGTGAACAAGAGTGTATAGATAGTGTTGGCTTCATCTTTAGCACAACGGCAAATGTTTGCTATCATATTGGTCCAGAAATTGCCATAAATTTTACATACATCAATGCATTCTGTCTGTCTATTGGTAGTGAACTCATCAAGATCGATTCCTATGAGAAGCATGTGTTTGCTCAAGACATAGCAGGTAACAATATATTCTAAAATTGATAAACGATCCTTAATATTCAACTAACTAGAATTCGATTATTACATCGCTGTTATTCCTATTAAAGGGGCACAAGTTGTCAAATTCATGTACATAGTTTTTACTCATAATCTCCTGTTTGATTTATAACTGTGTAAAACGTTTATCAAAATTATAAAAAGTCTAAAATAAACCATTTACAGGGCATGGCCCGATAATATGTAGCTTCGTTTAATGTGTATTTTCTTCCTGACGCCATCTAATTATATATCGAGTTGACCTCCGAATACCTCCGATGGTCATATAAGCAATATAAACATATTTTTCTTGGTTAGTTTAATTTTATATTAAAAATTAAAATTATAGGCAAATCATTGTTTTTTCCTGTATAAGAAAGATTTTTTTGTGGATCGAATCAATCAAATGATTTACCTTTGTTTCACTTTCAATGTTAATATTATTATTATTATTATTATTTTAAAAATAATAAGTATTATTATTATTATTATTATTATTATTATTATTATTATTATTATTATTATTATTATTCATTTTTATTATTATTATAATTATTCATTTTTATTATTATTATTATTATTATTATTATTATTATTATTATTATTATTATTATTATTATTATTATCATCATTATATGATCAAGATGTTGCTAACGAAATCAAAAGTGAAAAACAGATTGATTTCACAAACAAACAACTCCAGAGATCTTCGGGGAACTCTTATGTACTTCTGATTAAGTCCAACTCGATGTCTGTATTTTGTCAGTTAAAGCTAATTTTAACACGGTAGAGGGGCTGAACGATTGGCTGCCAATTTTCAGGATGAAAAACACGATTTCAAAGAGGTATTTCTCAGTGATTATTTGACTGGTTGCTCCAAATTTTAGTTCTTTACACCTTTGAATTGTCTGCTTTTCGTCTATAATGAAATTGATTTGAAAATCATTGTTTAAAGCTCCAGTTAATTGTTTTTTATATAGATGTGTAAAACGGCGAAAATCTGTTTCCCTTTGACAAAACATCAGGAAATTTCAAACACCCTTTAATCTAACTTTTCAGATGATTCTTTTCAAACAAAGACGTCTTCAAGCTAAACAATAAATGGATTTGAAGATATCTTCATATAGAAATATCAGTATACTTTAAAAACATAATGACCTGAACATAAACAGCTGGAAACATGGAAAGATATGGCGAAAATGAGCACCCCACTCTAGAAGTTTAAGTAACGCGTCGTAAATAATGATCAATTTGGAATTATTATGTAAGTCTAATAGAGAGTGATTATTTACTTATCTAAGAAATTTTCAAGTGAATTCTATACTGACCAATAACAAGAAGTCACATTCCAATTATGTGAACATCTACAAATTATCACTTCCGTTTGGAGTATATCTTTTCCAGTTGAAACAATATTCCAGGGCTTGTATTTCCTATGGTAGAGAAGGCTATTAAGCCGAGAGTTAAAAATGCTGAAGTTGAAATTTCCCCTTTTAAAACATTTACGATTTGGTTGTCAGTTATGGATTATCTGTTTCATCAAGAAGATGCAAATTCTATAATTCTACTAAACAGGCTCCCGTTTTCCTGTTCCAGAATGCGACCTATCAAATAAGACTTATAATCAGATTTTGACTTATATTAGAAAAACGACGGGAGTTGCATATGGACTATGATCTGTTTACTCTTGAAGGTCAACTGTGTCGTACCTGTTTTTAGTGAGTTTCATATTGTTCCGTCCTTTGCTTTCTATGTTGTGCCTTGTGTTCTGATATTTCATTTTATGTCATGGCGTTGTAAGTTAATGTTCGACTATACGTTTGAATGTTCGTTTGATATTCTACATTCTCTTTTTATGTCAAGACAAATATTTAGATGATTAAAAGATGATTTTATTCTTTCTTAAAACAGGCATAAATATGTATGATATGGGTGATTCTTTTATCACCCATTTCGAAGTATTGTCCTCTAGATTCCTTTATTGATACGGTATACTGAGCAATATCGTTTGCTAAAATATGAGCCACCACTTCCTTATTTAGTTTAACAAAGATGAATCTGCGTGAAAACATAGAATATCCATTAGTTCACCCACAACAGGCAATAAAATGTTATGCGTTTGACAGTAAAAACTGTTCCCTCATGTTTCAAAGATTTCCATTAACATTAAAGAAAGATAACATTGATAAGTCACTTAGATTTTTTTAAAGTAAGAGAAAATCCCGCAAAAACGTAGTGCTCTCTCGAGAAAGATATGCTGTAACTATTACAAGAATTGCATATGATTTATTAAAATGTTCTGTGTTTTTTTCAGCTACTTCGGTTAGGATATGCATACAGGGGAATAAAGACAATACTGATTTCCAGTTTCGGTTTGATGACGGCTCACAGATGAATTATTTTCTATGGGATATTGGACAGCCAGCCAACAAAAATGATGAACATTATCTAATAATGACAAAAAGGGAGAATGCTAACCTGTATCAGTGGAATGATGTTTTCAAACTAAGATTAGACCTGCAATGTCTTGTCATTTGTGAGAAGTAAATCAAACAAAATATCATATTCTATGAGTAGGTGTGTGTATGCTCGTAATATTAGATACTTGTTTTTTGTCCTTCGGTCGGACTGTTATCTCTTTTTAAAAATCCCCATATACCATTCTCAATGTTTTTTTGTGTAAAGTAATATTACTTGCAATATTTCAAAAGATATGCTCACTTTCTGCCCCACATTTGTGCAGCAGTTTAACGTTAAAATATAATTATTATTATTTTAAAAATTGAAGAAAAAAAAATCAACTCCTGCTTATATATTTTGAAAATTTAATTCTTTTGTGAAACTTTTAAAAAAAATCAAAAAATTGGAATGTTGATATTTCTAAACTTTTATTGAGGACTACAAAATATAAATTTTAAAAACTTGTGTAACATGTACCAAGAAGACAAATATGCTTAAGAATTATGATGATGAAAATATAAAAATTACCTTAGATAACTAGCTATGATTTTGAAACTTATGTTTTATTTGTAATTATATCCTTATTAAAGCTCAAACATTTAATTATTGTTGTGAAGTTGAACAATCGTGGAAACATCAGAACTAATTGTTTTGATATTATTTATGGTTTTGAGTATTACAGTTGTTATTTTTAATTATAAGATATCATTCTTAACAGAAGCATTTGTAATATATTTCGTATGTATTGTGTTTATTTCACTCGTGTACTATAATCAAATATTTTATTTTGTTTGCCATGTTGTAAATTGTAAGCCGTCAATTAATACTACCTAACATTAATTGTCATTTAATTACAATCAATAGAAAAGACGCTTATTGATATATTTATCGTCTGCATAACATATTTTTTTATCAGATGGTCACCTGGAATGACGTACGTGAAAATTGTTCTAATTTATATTAATCATAATATGTGATTGACATGCCAATTGAAAGTATAGACACGAGTATGTATCATCAGCATAATACTATATTTCCTTTTTTATGACATTGACAAAAGGCAACATAAATTATCGATGTGAAGATAAAGTTTTGAACATATACTCTAAATGTTCAAAAAATATCATTGAACATTTAGAAATTGAATCCTATGACTGTGTGTGGCATTGTAGAATAGCAAACCCCTGATTAAACGCTTAAAAACAATGTTATGCAACAAATTCAGCAGCAGATTGCCTTGAAATGCTTTCGTGTAATTGTAAAAACAAAACAGTTTGTTTATATTATTATCACTTTTTAACTAGTTAAGCGATTATAGAGTTATTGAGTTTGGTATTAATATGTACACAGACTTCTGTTTTTATGGTAAAGGTAACCACGGATAATGTATCTATATAATTTACTGTCACAGTAGTAGTAGGAGTCTACCAAAAACGTCTCGTCCTTTTTCGAAAACAGTTCATCGGAAGGTACCAAGACCTTGTCGATAAATATTCCGTATCAACTTATATATATATATCAACAAATGATACAGGACGGTCTTGACGTATAGATTCTGCGTACTGACGTTGTTTATCATCTCAACAACGAGTTATATTGTTTTTTCATTCGTCTTTGTTCTATTAATAATATTACTTTTACTGTTGGATTGTTTTCTGTGATATCCATTTAACGTCGCTCGGTACTTATACATCCCGTCACTGTGTTTGTATTATCTTACTTTTTGCTAGTGTGTTTTGTATATGCTACTTTTAGTGTTTCGTTGGTTCTTATAACGTGACTCTGTACTTTAAAATATCCTGTCAGTATATTAGTGTTATATTATATGTCATTATGTTATATTTCTATTGTAAATTAGAAAATACTTGGAATCACAAACGTCAAAATTATTTAATTACGTAGTGGAATGAACCATTTATGGATTCCTATAAATTCTATAGAACGTTTGGACTATTTTAAATCTTGGTCTATTTCTGAAACTAATTTTACATACTTTAGATTGATTAACCCTGTATGCTAACATTGCCCATGTGAAGTTTTAAAGTTGTTTGTATAAACATTGAACGACAAAAATATGTGACGTATAAATTTTCTGACACGCAAAATTGTTTCTTTTAAAATTTTAACACGATGATGACTGCTGTACCATAATTTGACTATTTTTATTTATTATGTCTGTTTAGTTCACGCATCATTGTAAATATAACAGAATTTGGTGACACTGTCGTACAAAGTGAGAGGTTAAGCGCTATATAACCAGGTTTAATCCACCATTTTCTACATTTGATAATGCCTGTACCAAGTCAGGAATATGACAGTTGTTGCCCATTCGTTTTTGATGTGTTTTGTCATTTGAGTTTGCCATGTGATTAGGGACTTTCCGATTAGATTTCCCCCAGAGTTCAGTATTTTTGTGATTTCACTTTTTTCCATATTTTCTATCCCTGCCATGCTGTTAAAGTTCTCCCAAAAAGTGTAGCCTATTACCTGTCGAGCACAAGCTTGATACCACTGAAGGACTGCCACATGTAAGGAAAGAACAAAAGAGGCAAATGATACCAAAGAGACATTCAAAGTCGAAAATAAACTGACAGCACCATTTAAAAAGATGAACAGACGAACAACAGAAGGCATAACAACATAAGATAAGACTTAGCAACAATGACCCCACCCAAGACTTGTGGTGCTTTTTTGTGGCCGGGATCGTAGGCAGACCCTACTCAACAGATGACACCCGTCGTGCTGCTCATGAAAGTATAAACACGATGTTATAAGTTAAATTTGGTAGGTAAGTTATTAGTTCCCGAGGATATAATGAACTTCTTGGACACTTATGACATGTTATCAACGACACATGTAATCTGACGACTATGCTCTTGGAGTTTATTTACACCACGTGTGCCTGAACTGGTGATAGTGATCACGATAACATTTGATAAGATGTTTTTTGTCATATCACTCATATTTAAAGAAGTTCAAATATCTTCCTTATGTTATCAAAACGCACCACTCTATCCTTAAAGTACTCATACAACCGTGATACAACCCTTTTTGAACCGCTATCACATGCAACTTTCATGAGACTTTTGATCACGTTTTCAATCTCTGATTGATCTCTAATGATACTTTCCTCGTGTTCTTGTTTTTGCCATACATATATTAATTCATCTGCGTATTTGTCTGCTTTATTACACGCAAGATATTCCATGATGCCATATATGTTGAAATAGTGTATACCAATTACATTTACCAGCCATTCAAATCTGTTTCTATGTATTCCAAGCTTTCCAAAGATTTTGTTGATTACAAATAGGTGTACATTACTTTTTATCCTATCGCCAAACTTTGCTATTACCCATTTCATTGTCTTTTCATTCTTATTTTGAAAAGCAGTTTGAAATAAACATTCGTAATCATCATACTCGACTTGAATTTGGTGTTTTTCAATTACAGTTAGTAGTCCATCAAGTACGTCTTTGTCATCCCATGCGCATGAGAGTATACACTATAGTTTTGTGACACGCCTCTTTTATTTTGTCGCTTATGGTAGTCTGGCTGAGAGGATATCAATATGCCTGAGCAAAGTGCAAACTATGGTTTTTTCGTTGGGTTTATTACTGATAAACTGTAACAAAGTCGCTGGTAAAAAGAAAAGTACGCTTCGCCCCGGAAATGGGATGGAAACATCACTGCACATATAAAATGTACTGCTTTTATCCAACAAATTATTAAGAAAATCTACATCGTCTAGAAGGTTAGAGTACGCAATAATGTGCATTCGAATGTATATTGCTTTTTCTTCAGGAAGAGTGTTTTGGAGACATGTTATAATTCTTACTGCCAATTGGTCGTATAAATCACTATTGACCACTGATCCAGGTTTTGCGAAGGAGTGTGGTAATGCAAAAGGTTTAAGTTCAGTAGCTATGAATCCGATATCAAGAGAATCGATACTTGATAATATATCTGATTCGAAAAAAGCATGAACAAAAAGATCGAATATTACAGAATTTCTGATTCCATACATTTTAAAAGGACAAGCAGACGAAAAGTCGACAACCAATCGCTCTCTAAGATATGCATTACTTTTTTTCATTTTCTTAAATTCATTTAGAACTTCAATAACGTTAACTTCTTTATAAAGTTCATTAGTATCTGAAGTTGAAAAGACATGTTTTTTATATCTGATTTACTTACTAGTCTTCTTTCCATCATGAGAAATAGGAACAACAAGTAGTGAATTTTTGAAGATTTCTCTGTCTGTCTCTTCATATTACGAAGATCTTCAAGTATGAATTTGCATGGCGAATGGAAGAAATCTGAGCCATTTGAATACAGAGTTGAAACGTTAGTAAAGAGAATGCAGAGCTCAGGAAAACCCATTCATTAGATGGAGTAGGCATAGAATCTATGTATGTTCGCAAAAGTTTTTCTTTTTCACTTTGTTTAAGTTTGTATTTATTTGAATCTAAATCTAGTAAGGATATGTTGTTGAATATAGTATTTCTTTTGTCTAATTCTGTAATGACACAAACGGCTTTAGTTCAACCGTTCTGAACCAAACGCTGAATAAATTCTAAAATCTGAATAACAACATTGACAGGTAATGCAGCGTCAGTGTGTAATATATCATCAACCAATAGAACAACTTTGTTTGCCCCATTTATAACGTCCAATGGCATACGAGGATTTACAAATGACATTTCATTTTCCCAAATATTGAGATTGCATTCTTCAAAAGTATAAGGCAATCTTTGAATATCGTATTCTTAATGACGATGACAGTAATCTCGTATTATTTCTAAGGCATTTGTGCTTTTACCTATGCCTACCTTCCCAGTTAATAGTACCAAACCATTTTCTTCTAAAACACGTATTCCATCTGAAATAACATTCGTTTTGATAAATAACTCGTTGTTCTTTTCAGTTGTTATCCGTTTTGTCTCTGGTAATACGTCTGAAAAATACCAATTTCTTATCATTCTTCGCTATTCGAACTATGGATTTATCATTTCAATATACATTGTCAATAGCCATAAGTATACTTTGAAAATATAGGTCAAGATATACATTGAAAATATAGGTCAAGATATAAATAAAAATATAGGTCAAGATATACATTGAAAATATAGGTCAAGATAAACATTGAAAATATAGGTCAAGATACAGATGACTATAGTTTTGTTTTACTGTAATGCGAATTCATTATCTTACTAGAATACAATTCAATTATAACCTTAAATGAAGCTTACTTTGTCTGCCTCGTATATTAGGATTCAATCGATATAATTCTGATTGCGCATGTTGAAGTCTTTTGACATCCTCTCGCAAACATTGAATTTCAGCTTCAACATTACGTATTTCTAATATTGAATTCTTTAGAGAGTTATCAAGCGATGCAAATTCCCATTTTTCACAATCGTGTTGTAGGTTTTCCCCTCCTAGTCCTGTAATGGCCTATAAAAACACAATATCAAGCGAACATTGTATCATTATTTGAGTTATTTAAACGATTCAAGGTGATATGGTAGTATAAAAATGATAGAATTTGTTCATATGTTGTCAAAA
Organism: Mytilus galloprovincialis; assembly: GCA_037788925.1. Lineage (NCBI taxonomy): Eukaryota > Metazoa > Mollusca > Bivalvia > Mytilida > Mytilidae > Mytilus > Mytilus galloprovincialis. Next base: position 71,400,295 of record CM075342.1, on the reverse strand, counting down.
TGTAGTAAATATTGTGATATGTTCAAAAATATAATAAAAAGTGATGGAACTGAGTATTTTCTCAAACTACAAGTTGTGACAAAATGACACATTTTGTATGGATTATACCGGTAAAAAAACCAATCAAGAAGCTAAACTAAATAATAGAACTGTAAATTAAAATGCTTTGAGAAATTGCTTTGAGAACATCAAAAGAAAAGATAGGGTCACCGTACTTGTATTCCAGCTAGAATATAAAAAAGCAAAATGTCATGTAGATTCTTTCAGAAAATGTTCTGTTTTAGAGTTACCGCCACTTAAAATGACAATTTAAAGACATTACAAATCAAGAAAATATAAATCAACGCTAGTAAAAATATTAATATTTCTTAGTAAAAAATATTTGTTTTTTTTAATGAAAATTCACATTAGTTATCTGCGTTCCTCATTGTTCCTGTACCAATTTTGCTAAATTTATTGAAAATCTCGACCTAATTAAGGCTCTTTGTTGCTTACAATCCAAGATGGCGAAATACAACCATACTATCTTAAGATAATTTTTTATGGGATTGTAAGTATTCTATAAAATTTCTATTTTATGGTAACTTTATGTATACTTAGATGAATCTTAATGTCAGATATACATATTCAAGTATAAGCAAAAGATCTCTAGAGTTGATAAATTCAACAACATCATGTAATTGTATAGCATTGGTTTGGGATCTTATTATATATAATATTCCATGTGGATACTGTAGCAGTTAAGAGAAGACATTCTGATATTTTGACTGTAAAGTTAATATTCATAACTGCAGTTAAATCATCATGATGGAAAATGATAAAAATACAAATAATATCAATCGAAGATATAACAAATAAATAATATGCTACTGTATAACAAACGAGATCTTAATCTAGCAATGAAATTAAGTTTAATCCACCATTCTCTGCATAAGGAAATGCCTGTCCCGATTCAGGAATATGACAGTCATTTTTCTGTCGTGTGATGTGGTTCTGCTTTTTATTTTGTCATTTACCATTTGATTAGTGTCTTTCTGTTTTAAATTTTTCTTGGCGTTTGGAGTTTGGTGTTTTTCGACAATGAAGGAACTACTTTTCCACTATGAACGTTTACTTTACCTAGTCCATCTCAAAACTTTTTGTCAAATTACTAAAATTGTATTTTATTGCTAGTAAAGATATTTATAAAGTGCTGATTTCATTGAGTAAAATATAAACTTATTGTCACAGTAAGTGTACATGTCGTCTGTTTTTAATTTACTTGATCCAGTTATGCCAGACCCTTTATCTTTTGGAATCCAAATACATAAAATAGAAAATAAGAATTAGGACTTAACATAACAGCTAGAAGTACAAGTATTTTAACCTTAATTTATATCTACTTAAAGTATTAATGAATTTTTACATCGGTAAACTACGGGTGCTTCTGATTTATAGTATTGAATCGAAATTCAACGAAAATCACCTCGCAGTGGTCACTCCATGCAGTAGCGTATTCATCCGGGCCGATCTCAATCAATGCAGAATGGAAATACGTATTTCTGTAAATTTTAATCCTACTAAGATCAGCTTCTACACTTGTGTCTGTCTTCAAAGGTAATCTTTCTGATGTATTGAAAATCTCTCTCTCTGTTTTCTAGTTTTTGTGTCCCAATTTTGGGTGGCCTCTATTATTTGAATAGTGATATTTTTAAAAGTATGTCCTGTTCTTAAGGTGTCTCATGATTGAGAAGTTTCTTCCTTTTGTATAAAATGACCGGTGGTTATTAAGTCTGATTTTGAATGTAGTTTCCATTCTTAATAAAGCCAAAGAAAAGATCGTAAGATTCTCATGAAATACAAAGTTAAGACGACCCGCGCAAATAGAATGCTGTTTTTGTCACCTTCCATCCTGATCTGACAAATATTCCATCTACTGTCCGCAAGCACTGGCGTCGTATTGAAACTGACTCTTTCTTAAAAGAAATTTTTCCAACACCTCCTGTTATTGCCTTTCGCAGACCCAAAATCTCAAAGACATACTTGTAACATCTAAAGTAATCAAACACAAGACCTCTAGAATTGAGTGTTACAAACAATGCGGAAGAAGCAATGTGTAAGCGCTGTAAAGTCGCCAACACTGACCTCTCTTTCACAAGCACAGTAACAAAGCAGCGATACAACATATATGCAAAACGGAATTTGTAAAACGGAAAATAGTATTTACATTCTTCCTTGCGGAACTTGCAAGCTGCAATATGTTGGTGAAACAGAAAATAAATTTAACATCGGACTTAATAATCGACGGTCATTTTATATCAAAGGAAGAATAACCCATTCACGAGACACCTCTTAGGGCATTGGCAGCCTTATTGTTTATATATATATATATTTACAGAATCACGGCGATCCGAAACTACTGAGGAATCATCGAACAATTTAAACAAAATTATTCCGTTTGTCACAACTTATAATCCGCGAGATTATGACATATTTGGTTTCATGCGACAAATTGAAACAAATTTACACAAAAGTGAAAGAATGGACAAAGTCTTACAGAAAAAGAAGATTATCAACAGCAAAAGACAGTCGAAAAGTCTGAAACGATATTTAACATCTTCAAAATTTGACTTTAATGAAACTGTGCCAATTGTAAAAAAAATGTACCGATAAACGTTGTATGACTTGTCCAAATTTAATAGAAGGAAGTTCAATTTATTTCAAAAATGGAAAACATTTTACTGTTAAGCAAAATATGTCTTGTAAAAGTTCAAACGTCATCTATTCTATCATATGTTCAAATTGTGAGGAATTCTATGTTGGAGAGACAAAAAATGAACTGCGGACTAGAATGACTTTACATAGACAGCAAACCAACCATGAAGATTTAACACTCATCAGGGCAAACGACCATTTCCATCGTTGTTCTAATGGACGATTTAAAATATTTCCATTGTATATGGTCAATCGTCAAAATGATTTTCTCCGGAGGAAGAAAGAAGAATTATTCATAAACATTCTCAACCCGGGATTAAATGATAAATGATATTCTAATTTTAACGTAACATTTAAAGTCTTAAAATGGCATTAGTAGTCTCCCTTGTATTTGTTAACGTCATACTATTGTTAACGTCAATCAATTGTTTTATTTATATACAAGTCACATTACCTGAAGATCTGCGGAAGCAGTGAAAGTACTAGTAAAAAAGTGATGCATTGAAACCGTTATTTTCTTTAAATAATTTCTTATATATATATACAACTCGTCTAAACATCAACCCAACAATGTTAGATCTGTAAATTTGCTTTCGCAAATTTTTGGTTCTTCCCTCGCCGGGATTCGAACCCATGCTACTGTGATATCGTGACACCAAATCGCATGCACTGCAGCCGTCCCGCTAGACCACACGACCACCTGGGCTCTCTAAAAAAAGAGCTTTCGGTGGGCATGTGTTACCTTTCCACGTCAGTTTTAATCTAGCGGCGTACTACAGTACATGATATATAAGGCATGAAGATGTTATTGTTACAGATCAGCTAAATTATCTATAGTAAAGGATCCTACAAATTAATGTAAGATACAGTCACAGAAAATAATTATATTCATAAGTACGTCTGAGTCAGTGACAACCCTACAACAGATGTATCCATCGGATCGCCATCAATGATGGTGATACATGGCTGTGTACATAATGTATATACAACTCGTCTAAACATCAACCCAACAATGTTAGATCTGTAAATTTGCTTTCGCAAATTTTTGGTTCTTCCATATATATATATAAACATGATAAAGCACAGTTTTATGTATAATTCCCGTTTTATTAATTTTCTAGGAAAGGAAAACATTGTATTTTGATATATTTTTTTTTCATCTAGGAAACAGGAGATTCCACTGTGATTGGTTGATTCTATGCTTCATTTTTAAGTCAAACAATTTGTTATACTCTTTCTTAATTGTTGCTTCTAAACATGCTGGAGCAAATTCACTATCAAAGAAAATTCTTGCTGCACGAGGAGAAATTCCAGTTAATAACAAACTCATTCGAACATAGTTTTCTTCCTCTACAGAAAGAGATGCCATAGTTAAGTATCCTTTATTCCTTTCTTTACTGTTGACAGAATTCTATCAAGCAAATATATCAATTACATAGCATAGTTATTCACTATATGATAATAATATGAATAATGCATGGCATTCAAGTTGGATTAAATCTTGGTTGTCGTCCATCACACGAAGAAAACCACTTTGAAATCTCGTATAATTACTGTAAAATAAAATAAAATATAAAATAAAATAATTGAAATGTCTGAACAGATCCTTTGGATTTTTGTTTGAATGTATAGTTTCTCATATGTTTATTCATCTCATTTAAGTGCATTTTGCATATACCAAAGTGAATGATATCAAAATACACATTAAACGTACATATTAAGTATTATTTAAAGGGCACTAACTCCTAATATGGAGGCAATTGATGGTGGAGTGATATTTATATTTGGTCGATCTTGTTAAGATACTAAATAACAGATTTGTAAAATAGTAGTTGATATGTGATTTTTTTTCGAATTTTTCTTGATATCAGTGAAAAAAAAATGATTAAGTTATGTGCCATTATAGTATGACGTGCTCTTTCGCGTTGTAATCAACACCGGGATAAATTTCTCCATATATATATACTAAGCACATATTCCTAGCTGTACAATATTAATAATGGCTGTTAAAATATGCCTTCTACGTAAATCTATATGCATAGTAAACTATGTGCAAACGCTATGTCGATTTCGCCGTGTAAAAAGCTACTATTGAAAAAAAACTATAGAACCTTTATTCTTATGCATATCAGAAAGAAATTATGCATGAGAGATCGAAAAATGTCCTAAAAAAAAATGACTTAAAATTCCACGAAATTTGATTAACGTTTTTGGCGCATTACGTCATCTCTAAACATGACGTCATACGAATCGAAACGTCAAAACCAAAGGTTTTTCAATTGCGTTTACCTTACAAACTCGGATAATATTTCATTAAGGAGGCTCGCGGATACAAATTTTCAGCAAAAAATTAAACATTTGTTTTTTCATTACAAATTGTATTTATTACATGTACACTATTAGTTATTACTTAATAATATGGTACAAAAATCAACCAATAAAACCGATTCTGTTTGTCCGCAGATGACTTTTAAAATGTTTATATCATTGAAAAAAGCTCCAAATTATGTCCCTTTGGCATTATAACTGAAATATCTTTTTCAAAACATTGGTGACATATATTTTTTATTATTGTTTTCCAATAAGCGGGACATAAACTAAATAATTGTAAAATGTAAGCGATTTCTGTAATTAGGTTATTTTTTAATTTCGTTATTATCTCTATTTCTCCTATTAGTTACCTTTAGTACCTTTACAAAAATGTATGCTTCTTTCAAAGGCAGATTGTGAGCGTTAATGAACGGTGACCCCAATTTTTTATTTTCTTTTTCTTTTAAGTATAAGATAAATTTCATTTATAGAAAATATAGCGAAATCCTATATTAGAAAAGACCCGTGAGCCACCTTAAAATAAAGTTTAGAGGTAGGTGTTTATTTTTTTCATTAATCGCACATTGACTGATTTCAGCAAGTCAACATGGCAGCTCCTTGGTTACAAAATGTCAACAGTGAATTTCATAATAAACTACGGGAATAAACGTGAATTAAAAATGGCATATGTTGAGTTTAAGAATTAAAAGAATGAATCAATTTTTTTCTAGCGGTTATTCAAGTAATAATTCATGCAAATAAACTCATCATAGATACCAGGATTAAAATTTTATATTTACGCCAGACGCGCGTTTCGTCTACAAAAGACTCATCAGTGACGCTCGAATCAAAATGTTTTAAAGGCCAAATAAAGTAAGAAGTTGAAGAGCATTGCAGATTGAAAATTCCTAAATGTTTTGCCAAATACAGCTAAGGTAATCCATTCCAGGGGTAGAAAATCCTTAGTATTCTAAAAATTCTAAGTTTTGTTAACAGTTGATTTATCATAATGGACATATCAAGGATAACTTAAGTCAACACAGAAGTGCTGACTACTGGACTGGCGATACCTTCGGGAAAATTTATCTCCACCAGCAGTGGCATCGACCCAGTGGTTGTAAATAAACTCATCATAGATACCAGGATTACAATTTTATATTTATGCCAGACGCAAGTTTCGTCTACAAAAGACTCATCAATGACGCTCGAATCAAAATGTTTTAAAGGCCAAATAAAGTACGAAGTTGAAAAGCATTGCAGACCGAAAATTCCTAAACGTTTTGCCAAATACAGCTAGGGTAATCTATTCCTGAGGTAGAAAAGCCTTAGTATTTCAAAATTTCAAAGTTTTGTTAACAGTTAATTTATCATTATGAACATATCAATGATAACTCAAGTCAACACAGAAGTGCTGACTACTGGGCTGGCGATACCCTCGGGATAATAAAACTACACCAGCAGTGGCTTCGACCCAAAGGTTGTACATAAACTTATTATAGATATCAGGATTGAAATTTAGTATATGCGCCAAACGCGCATTTCGTCTACAATTTATTAAGTTTACATCTTTAACTTAGTCATGTTAGTATCCCTAATAGTTAAGGGAAACACTATTTGTGAGATATAACTGCTTTATAATATTTGTGTGTATACTTAAATTCAATTCATAAACCTATTTGATCTTTTGAAAATTGAGAAATATTTCAAACATCTTTCGAGGGAAATAGAAAGTTAAATTATCTTTATAACAATAATAAAAAAGTCCTTACTTTTATTAAAACATATTTAAGCAAACCTTAGTATTTCAAAGTCTTTGTCAACGATCAAGCCACTTCTTCCCAATAAATATTGGCAATTTTAAAATTAATGCTGTGACAACGTCCTAATTATTTAGACACAATACTCTATCTACGAAAAATGGAAAATAACTCGACTATACTGACACATAGGACATATGTGAAATGTACAGACAATACAGATTAAACAAAAAACGATAAGATATAACACAATATTCACAACCAAACCCATTAAATATCTGAATAGATGTATGCTGGATGTATAAATACTAGTTTACTAAAATTGCAAAAAAGGGCAGCTAAACTTATTTTAAACGAACACGATATTCGTAAACCATCTATTGAACTAAGAAATCTGGAATTATTCCTGTAACTAAGAGAATACTTAACCACAATTTTTTATTAATGTATAAATCAAAACACCAACTGGCACCAAAATAGTTATCCAATCTTTTTGTGTCTACAATTAGTAAACAATTGTGCAATACTCGACTTTCATCATCGAATAATTTTATTATCCTTAAATCAAATACAGAATTATACAAATTAAGTTTTTCTTTTTAGTGGTCAAACAGTGTCGGATTCACTGTCCAGTAAAATTAAAAAAAAATCAAAAAGTATATCTGCATTCAAAAACTCTTACAAGTCATTTTATTTTTTAAAGTGTTGAATTTATAAGTTAAGCCACAATGTATACCCTAGGTGTTTTTGTTGTTGTTGTTGTTATATTAATATATATACGTCTATTGTTTACATGTGTGTAATAGAAGATTAATTATGTTTTATTCATATTGTTAACATTGTAGATGTTGTATGTAGAGAGCCTTATTGGAAATTGGTTCAATCAACATGAGTTACCCTCTTTAGATAAAGATATTATTATTATTAGTATTATTATTATACTGAGAAACTTCGTATAGCAATGCAAATTAACACTCGAGAAAACAGACATATTCCGCAGTAGGTCACGTTGGTATTTTGCAAACCGATGAAATAGATGTAAACCCCAATCTAAAATTTTTATTAGTTAGTTGAGACACAGACACATTGTGTATCTCAACCAACTCGTAATGGTGTTCATAAAATTTACGGAGCAGTTTCTGCGTATGGAGCACACTCCTGTATATAAAGTCCGTCGAGTAAGAACGTGCACAAGCATAACGTAACAATTGAGATATGTAAATACCATACTACCAAGCAGATGGTATGGTAATGCTTAGAAATGGGTAATTGATAATTGAGAAGTCGAAAATAAATTAAAAAACATCGCGTTTAATAATTGCATGCGTCCGAAGCGCTATTCTGGATTTACCTTCATCAAGAACGCTCATTGCCAAACATTTGAAATCCGAGGATGTATAAGTAAAGAAACAGTAGAAATTATCCCGTGTGTCATATATTTCAGAGTGAAGTCGTCTATCAGGTGTCAATATTGAGGAAAATATTAGGGTATGAGGCAGTCTCTATTACCAGTAGTATCCTTAATTTCAAGTTCATTGGGGTATATGACATGTGAGTACTGACTGAAATATTGGTCATTCAATGATAGGAAATCATCAATACATCAGAAAAAAAAGTAAACCAATTTGCAAGGTGCTTTTTCTTTTTGTCTATAAAACGGTTCTCAATGAATTCTGCTTTATACGAGAACAAAACAAAATTGGCTTGAAGGGGTGCAAAATAGATATCCTCTTGAATCCCGATTGTCTATTGATATATCAATCCTCTAAACACAGCATATATATTGTCGATTAAAAAGTTAAGCATTTGTATAGTTTAATCTTCAATGTAGTTTTTTTTATTTGTTTTGTTTTTTATAAAATTCAAGTTAGATCGGAAGCATTTTTCAATCGGTAGCCGCTTTTAAGTATCTAAGATATGTTTTAAAAGTTGTTTATAAATCCGCATCATAACAATTAAAGCAGAAGTATATGAATTTAAGTATAGCATTTTGATAGAACTCGTAAATATAATATGAGGATAATCTCTTGAAAACAAACCCGTTACAGTCAAAATTACTTATACCCATTCACTTCACGCTCATTTTTTGTCAATACATACAAACATCACTGAAAGAACATCAATTAGTGAAAGAAAATTAATTAAATGATGACTTATCACCATCATTACAGTGTGTTGCCTGATCTCTTTAATCAAAATATGGTTAAACATTAAGTTTATTTTTGATCAATATGAAAAAGACACGATAGACACCAAAGCAAAATTTCAACCCATTAGTCGAACATAAACTGACCACACCATTGCAAACAACGGGAAAAGACCAAAAGACAAACAAAGTACACAAAACACAACATATAAAACTAAAGACTGAGCAAACAGAACCCACCATATGACCTTATTTAGAAAATTAAATAGATTAGAATTTTCTGTTTTATCAATAGTCCAGCAGCTAAGTCTAATATTTTGGGACAATTTGTCACTTTATGGTGAAAGCATGTTAGCACAGTGTAAGTTATGGTTCGTGTTGTTTATTCTTTAGTTTTCTATGTTGTGTCGTGTGTGCTTTATTTTTAGCCATGGTGTTGTCAGTTTGTTTTAGATTTATGAGTTTGACTGTCCCTTTGGTATCTTTCGTCCCTCTTTTATGATGCTTACAAATTTTTGTTGGATATGGAGCAATAAAAAAAATTCCATAATTTCAAAATTGCCGCCAACAGTCATTAGGCAGAGTCCAAATAAAATGGTATAATTGGTCAATTGGGTATTAAGGCAAAAACACTTCACATATTGCTAGTCATAATGCTAATGAATCTTTTACGAATATGGAACAATAAAAAAAAGTTCCATGATGGCAGACAAATTCAAAATGGCCGCTAAAAATCAAAAGAAGAGTCCAAAAAACTGTTATAATTGATCCCTTTATACGGGGTATATATCTCCCAATTGATACGATATTCCCGTGCTTGTATTTCCTATCATGATTTTCATGATAGAGGATGACTGCTCACAAGGAAGCTATTAAACCATGAGTTTCAAATGGGGAAATTGAAATCATCCCTTCGTAAATTTTACGGACGCCATCACGAGTTGGTCGACTGTTATGGAATAACCGTTTCAAAAATGATATCGGATATGTTCCTTACGTCGTAATAACATTCCCCTTCCCTTTCATGAATGTGACCTACTGAATTCGACTATTTACCGGATTTGTTATCACATCAAAAAAATAAGCAACACGACGGGTGCCACATGTGGAGCAGGATCTGCTTACCCTGCGAACCTGACATCACCCCTAGCTTTTGGTGGGGTTCGTGTTGTTTATTCTTCAGTTTTCTATATTGTGTCAAGTGTACTATTGTTTGTCTGTTTTTCTTTTTCATTTTTACCCATGGCGTTGTCAGTTTATTTTCGATGTATGACCTTGACTGTCCCTTTGGTATCTTTCGTCCCTCTTTTATATAGTCCAGCTGACAATATCAAGAAGTTTCATGAATTACGATTGATGCCTGAAGGCATTTATTTGTGCATTGAAAACTAAGATGAGGGATCTGAAATATCACAGTCTTTCATTGACTACTAAGTATGTTGGTACAAATCCTGCAACATAAAACTCAACAAAACAAAGTTGAAAAGAGCAGAAAAACAAACCTCACATGAGAGAATAGATGATAAAGCAACTACTTCTAAAAAGTAAACTAGACATATCATTTCCGTTTAGTTCACCAATAGCCCGTCTGTGTGCTTGTTCTGTAATGAAATTTAGCAAGAAAAGTCCTCAATGTTTGGACAAGATACACTTGTGAGAGTGTGAGCAGTAAAGCGCTGGTTATATAATTGGACAGGAAGCAAGGAACCACTCTAAATAATTATTTTCCTTATATAAATTAGCATCTCGAATTAAAATGAAATATGATATTGTCGAATCTAAGAAGGAAAGATTGTAATGGATTTTCAGAACTAGTTTCTTATATCAATGAAACAAGGTCATACGATGAGACCATAAATGTTTACAAGTTGTCAGATCTTTGTAAACTTTATATGGAAAAAATAAAATGTCTAGGTTTTATTTCGAGTTAATAGATCTCGACTAAAAGACAGAATTGAATCTAATTTTTCCGACTTAGATGCTTACAAACAAGGCCGTGAAAATATTCTTGCTTTCTAAGATGGTACTGGTCCTACATTGCAGAGAGTCGGTTCAATCCACCATTTTTTACATTTGAGAATGCCTGTAGCAAGTCAGGAATATGAAAGTTTGCCGTTTGGTTATAGACTTTCCGTTTTGAATTTTCCTCGGAGTTCAGTATTTTTGTTATTTTACTTTTTAGAAGTTTATGATAATGAGTTTTTCAATATATCAAATACAGCTATGTTTGTTCGTAAAGATTTTTTCGAATTAAATTCAGAATTTAAAGGAACCTTTCCAAAGGAATGTCAGGAAGTTTATGTACCCCATTCATTGCTTTCTTTGGTCAGTATGATTCAGTTTAGACCCGACATCCAGTATCGTTCATATTATCAGTCTATATTAACAATAGCACAGAGCTCTTCTGATGGATAGTTGTACAAAGAAACTATCCAATGGTCCCATGAAATCTCATGAACTTCCAGATTGTGATTGAAAATCATGATCCACTGTAAGACTAGAAAACGTGATCTTGTAGATACCTTCTTCAAACTTGGACTATCTGCCTCTTACGACCGAGTGTTAAAAATTTCTACTTCCATGGCCAATGAGGTATTGTTTACCCTGCCAATCTACTACAAAATGTATTTAATTCATCTGCTGTAGACAGCATTGCCCACAGTCGAAGCAGTATATCGTCAAAAGATTAATACCATGGTACAGGTATATCTTTATTGGAACATATTTCAGAGGATGTGCAAGGCGTTGTTAAAACATTTGAACAATCTGAACCTATGTTGAAATGCCAGTCAAAGAGAGTTTTCTTTTCCAAGAGAGTTATTCAAATCCTCCACCAGCTGTACTAAGATTGAGCGAACCAGATATCCCATTAGTTGAGGGAGAACTTTCAATCACATGTTCTCATTTCCATCTGCATTTAAAGGAGAATTCAAATAGCTGAAACATGTGTTAAGTGAGTGGTAAGGCTAAAGTGGGTACGAATATTTCATGGTCCGCCTATCATATTGCAATACTGCCAGATATGAAAAATTACCAGTAGTGTCTGCCCTTCTACCTCTGGTCATGATCAAGTAAAATCCGTTGCAATACAACATTCATTGAAGATTAGTCGTAGCGCTGAAAGAAAGCTTAAACCAGGCCAGACTCCAGTTGTTGCTTTTGACCAACCCCTTTTCACAGTAGTATAATCAATACAATGGAACTGGCCACAGATGAATAGTGAGAAAAACTCTATCATGATATTCGGTGGCCTACACATAGAAATGGCTGCGTTCAAAGCGCTTAATAGTTTGCCCTTGATAGTAGATGGACTAGTGCTTTAGTAAATGCACATGTTACATCAACCGGTACAGCTGATTCATTCTTAAAGGCTTCTCATGTTACAAAAACACGTAAAGCACACTAAGTTACAGCAAGATTTGCTTCATTTTACCAAAAACGAATCCAGAAACCCACAGAGCATTTCTTGTTGGCAACATGGTTGTCGACAGGAAAATTGTGAATTTTCTAAAGTCATTTACCTGTAACTGTCAAAAATAAGAACTCGACAAAGACGCTATTTTGAGTTGTATTGGCCATCTTAATTTAATAGTTAATGTCACATGCTTTATTAAATAATAATCTGTTTGTATATACCTGCTTATATTGAAATAAATGATACATTACTTTTTTTAAATAATTTCATACCATACTTTAACAAACATCAATATATCTTTCCATAGTCTGTTCAAATAAAAATATGCGAATGTCAAAAATTAGGTTAATATAATTTATTCCTCGCAGACAATTATAAAAGTAGCAGTACCTCATCTCCATTCATTGGTCTTTTTTTTAAAGAACATAGTTGTTAATATTGATGTATTACAGGGAAATGATCCAGTTTTATTTCTTCATATATAAAAAGACTCTCCGTTTGTGTATTAATTTCATCTGAAAAGGGGGAGGGCTTGCAGTACCATGAGATGAATTATTTGAAAAGTTGAAAAATTATTTATCGACATTTATAAGTTTTTGAAAAACCAATCGTTATTAACATGTGATTTTCATTTTAGATTAAACCATGGAAGTATTATATTGACAGGAACTCCAACAAGCGGACTTCAAACGTTTATAGTGCGATGCTGCAAAATCGCTGAGTATCTCTTAATTAACTCGACATGTCTTATGGATGCATGGGTTCCGATCAAATTTTTGGAACCTCGTGAATGATCGTAATTACGGAACATACCGAAATAACCGGATGTGTACTTAATTGTCAAAGAAAGAATTTACCGACCATGTGAATGACAAATATGTCAGTTTTTACGGATTTTGCTGCTTAAAAACAAATAAAAAGAAAAGAAACGAAATCCCCCAAAAAATGAAGAGTAAAATACTCACAAGCCATAAACATTTCAGTTTAAGTTGCAATCAATTTTAAAATAGTTAGATTTTTATTCATGAAAGAGCCGTTGGCTAGACTCGCGCAACTGTTTTATACATGTTAGGCTTGGAAATCATAAAATTCGCATGTACTTTAGTAAACGAAAAAGTTTTTATCAGTAATTATTATTAGGTTTAGATATATTTTAATGAAGTGTTTAATGAAAGAATTTCCAACAAAAATTTAATCCAAAAGTTGGCCGGGGGGGGGGGGGGGGGGGGTTAAAGAGCTTTGATCCGAAAAAAATATCAAATATTTTGATTTATTGTTTACTGAAAGTACAATGGTAAATATATCATGCAATTTATCAAGAAACAGAAACATAAATTGCTTAGCAAACGGTGTAAGATGTTTCAGAGCTGTTAAGCTTTTAAACACATAAATAAATTCTAAATTGGTTTTCATGATAAAAAAAAATAAACTGCTTAGGGCCCATCATGGTGATCGTTCTTTAAATGTATCCAGAAATATAAAAAGCCACCCGTAAAAATAAATCTGTCAGACGTCAGATCGAGTAATCTCGAACTAGGTTATGTTTAAGGTTGTTTATCATAAAAGTTGTAACAATTCATCTGCATGTCTCGTAACCTGATATTGCTATGTAGAGGTCATCACATGCGTGTAATTATTAACCTCTTTTAGTCTTTAAAACATATTTGATAAATAAGTTAACAACATTTTACGATAGAGAAAACCATAAATATTTGTGTAACACTCGACACAAGTTTACAATCTTTAACTTAAAATTTGAGTTATCTGGCACCATCTGGCACACTACAAGCGCATCACATTATTTTCTGCAAACACTCTGCTTCTGAATCATGTAATTTTCATAATCGGATATTTCCCGATTTCCAAGTTCCAATGATTAAAACATACTCAACAAAACTAACAATAAGCTTGCCCTCTTTCCGAATGCAATTAACTTTCTTATGTCATTCTGTTAAATATGGACCGATTTTTTTCGATCTTTTCAGCGTTGTTCTTCATTTATTGAACGGAAACAGGTGTTGTTATTCATGTGGCGATTCACAAATAACCACGGGAGTTTCCGTGTTTATTTACATTGGCAGGTAGAAAAGACAATAGATATCAAATCACGTGATAAGACCAGCTTCAGTTAAGATAACAGCGAAGACGGCATCACAGATACCCCACAAAGGAGTTATCACGTACTTGACAAACTGAGTCGGAACCTTTTATTTTCTTAAAGAAATCAGTGGGATGGGAATGTGCTAATTTTTCGTTGGAGTTCCTGTCAATATAATACTTCCATGATTAAACAAAAGACTTGATTTAAACAAACAAGTCAATACATATTTTTTTATCTAAGCATAAACCTTTTACGTTGCAAAAACAGAAGTCTACTTACCCTTGTATTTTTAAGTTAATCTGAATCCTGGCAATAAAAATGAAGTCCTCGGTCAGATCTTTCTTTGCGTATAAAATTATAATCCTGGAACTTTTGATAACTATTACCAATGTCATTTCAACTGATCGGGCGGAGCTTACGTTTTAAATTGCATAAGGACATTCTATTTGAAGATGTGTGTGATTAGGATGATTGCCGTTATAATTATTACTGATTTCTAATCACCTATCAGTACCATCAAAGGAATTTACAAAAGAATAACTGAACACTTTATCGATGAGTTTATCCTATAACACCTATCTATAGATGGAATGGTTTATTATGAGCGAAATGGTTAAACTCCGCCCAGTCAAGTGAAATAAATTGAGTAATATCTTTATGTCAAAATATCTGAGGCCCTGATACGGTTAAATTTTGTCATAACTGAACATAACTACAATCCTAGGTATCGTGTTTGTCTAATGAACAAACAATATAGATTTCTTTGAAACAAAACTTTTATCTTACAATGTTTAATATTTACGACTCCAATAAATACATATGACGTCTCCATTCCTTTAAATCCAATGTATTCGTGCAAATGGCAAAAGGTTATCAGTAAAATCTAGATGATTATTTGTTTTAAAATAGCTTAAATTTACTGTTTTAACAAGAATACGTATTATTTTGTCAGGTGTTTCTAACTTAAACAGTTTAGACACAGCTTATATTGCGCATGTGTGAATGAAATATGTCGGATTTTGAATTCAGGAGAGAAAAATATAATTTATTGAAATTTACTATGATTGAAATGACAATTTTGAGAATCAAATTGGTTTAAAGTGGTTTACACATCTGTGTTGATGAATGAATTCAAAAAAAGAAGGAAAGAAAGGAAAGAAAAGGAAGAATGATATCAAGGACCAAAATATTAGTGGTGAAAAACCGACGAAAAAACAAACGAATGAACGGAAGAACAGTACTCACACTACAAGTAAGAAGGTAAACAAACATATTGATACACAATCTGAACTGACCAAAACAAACAATATGACTTCGTTTTGTAATTCATCAAATACTGTGCGTTAAAAATAACCTTATCCAACTTATCAACAATATGTACAGCCTATGCAACCAATGCAGCCCATACCAAGCCCTGGTTTTAACCAAGTGTCGCCTATGCATGGATATTATAATATGGCATACCAAAGTTCCCACAAGGTCTTCCACTTTCTCAATCAACAATGAACATCGGACAAGACACAAATGATAAAATAGACAGTTGAGCGCAAAAAGTTTATCAAATGTTCCAAAAAGTATCAACACTTGACAAAATTGACGAAAAGCTGAAAAAAATTGAGTCGTCTATAAACAATGTGGCTAAAAATGTTGGCACTGTTAATAAAAGGATTGACGAAATTGAAAAGGAAATGGAATTTGTAAATACCAGCTTTGAAGTAAGTGAAACAGAACGGGAAAATCTCAAAAATCTCGAAGACACTAGGAGGATTAACAGATAGTTTCATTCAGCCTGACTACTCCAGCAGAACGGACTTTCACTTAATTAACAATGAAAATCCATGTAATATAGAAATCTATAAATCTATTAAAATATTAACATTAAATGTATGTGGTATTAAATCCAAATTAATGTACCCTGAATTCATTACTTTACTTAACAATTATGATGTGTATGTTTTGATGAAACTAAACTTGATGATCTTGATACAGTAGAACTAGATAATTTTATATTTCATTTTAAAAACAGTAAAAAGTATTCAAATCGAAAATCTGGTGGTATTGCCGTTGGCTACAAGAGATATTTAGAAAATTGTATTACACCAATTCAAACTGATTGTCCTTTTGTACAATGGGTTAGTATTGACGAAACCTTATTTGATTTAAAAAGTAGTGTTATTTTCGGAGTAATTTACATAACACCTGAAAACTCTATCTATACATCAGAAAATGCACTTTCAGATATAGAATTAGAATTCTTTGAGTTACAAAGAACAAACAAGTATATTCGTCTTCTAGGCGATTTTAATAGTAGAACAGCGAGTTTACAAGACTTTAATGATTTAGGAGACACAGATGATTTTTTAGCACAGAATTTAATTGATATTAATGAATTTAGTAATGTTGATATCTTAGATAAATTGGGTATTCAAAGAAAACGACACAGTTCTGATTTAAATATAAACACATATGGTAGAAAACTTATACAATTTTGTAAGAATAACAACATGTATATAATGAATGGTCGGATAGGAAGTGATGAAGTAGGTAAACCTACGAGCAAGAATACAAGTGTCTTAGATTATGCAATAAGTACTGCAGATGCATTGTATTTAGTAGAAAATTTTTATGTTCTACCAATTAGCAGTTTATATTCTGATATCCATTGTCCACTCGAATTAGTACTCAATTGTAGTAATATTAAGCAATCAAATGTAAATATAAATGTAGAATCTGGTGAAAATAATACATATATTGGAAAATGGAATCATGATCAAGTTAATGAATATAATGAAAATCTTGATAGAGAAAGTATATCTCAATGGTTATCTTTTATAATGACAAAAACTGAAAATGTTCAAAACGTTGATAAAAATACTATTGATGAAATTGTAAATGAAATACGAGATGTTTTACTCAATTCTGCTAGACATACATTTGGGGAGTTCGTACAGAAAACTTAAGTTTTTGATTACACGGGAGGGAAACAAAATCATCGTGATTGGTTTAACACAGAATGCCGCCGGGAAAGGAGGGCGTTTAGAAAATCAAAAAGGTTATATAAACGATATGGTTCACGTATATTCAAAGAACGTTTGAGACGTAGTGAGACTCTATATAAAAAGACTATGGATAAAAATATTAGATCATTTAACGTTGATTTACGTTCAAAAATGAAAAAGATGAGATAAAAAAAAAACCGAAAGAATTTTGGACGATTATAAATCGAGGTAGACGAAAGAAAAAAAATGATATTAATATTGAAGATTTGTTTTCTTTTTTTAAGGATCTGAATAAAAATAACGAAACAGAAGATCGGTACATTTTAGTAAAATGATGTTAACGAAAATTCATCAAATGTATTTCTTAATGCTTGTATCACTAAAGATGAAATATTGAAGGTCATAAAAAGCCTGAAAAATAATAAGACACCTGGTGATGATCTTATTGTAAATGAGTATATATGCTCGTCTATTGAATTTTTTATTGATGTTTATGTGTGTTTATTTAATCTTATTTTTGACACATGATTGTTGCCTGATGCATGGTTAATAGGAAATGTAATTCCATTGTTTAAAAACAAAGGCTCTGAGAATGATCCACAAAACTATAGGCCTATAACGTTATTGTCTACTCTGGGTAAACTTTTTACCTCAATATTGAACAAAAGATTATGTAATTATCTTGATGAATTATGTATACTAAATGAAAACCAAGCAGGTTTCAGAAGGGATTATTCTACGACTGAGCATATTTTTACTACACATATTTTATTTGAATTATTAAAATTGGGAAAGAAAAACTTACATTGTGCTTTTATCGACTTTGAAAAAGCGTTTGATTCTCTACAGCGAAATTTACTTCTGATCAAATTATTGCAGAATGAAGTAAATGGGAAATTTTTTCGTGTTATTCAGAGTATGTATGATTATGCCACATCTCGTATTATTCATCAGGGTAAAACATCTGATTTCTTCCTTTGTGAGATTGGGGTTCGGCAAGGGGAAAGCCTTTCACCTGCTTTGTTTTCTATATTTTTAAATGATCTTCAAACTTTTTTTGAAAAGAAAAATATAGCAGAAAATAGCATTGATCTACAATACATATGAACACATTTTACGAATATTGTGAAGAATGGAAAATGAAAATAAATAAAAATAAAACTAAAGTTTTGATCTTTTCGAGTGGCAGAATGCCAGCAAATCCCAAGTTCACAGATAATTGTAACGACATTGAAATTGTAAAAGAATACAAATATTTAGGTATTTTATTTTCTAGAAGTGGATTCTTTTTATCAAATAAAAAATATTTAAAAGAACAAGCCACAAAAGCTATGTATAGTGTTTTAAAAAAAGGTAGACAAAACAATTTGTCAATAGAATGTCAACTTGATATATTTGACAAAATAGTTTTACCAATATTGTTATATGGATCAGAAATATGGGGTTTTGAAAATATAGATATTCTTGAAAATTTTTACCTACATACTGCTGGTCAAACCCTAATATCTATAAATTTAATCAACTGTTTAATTCATGTAATATTGTAATATTAGAAAAACTATGTAAATTTATCAAAGTTATAAATATGAAAGTCAGTCCTCCAAGATAATTCATTGTATTGTTCACACATGCTTGTAAAAATTGTACCTTATAGTTATATTTATGTATGTATTCTATAACTATGTAATTGTAGTTTTATGAGAAATAAAGTATTCGTATATATATATAATTTTTCAATTTTAAGTATCTGAAAAACCATTGATTGTTTGTTTTAGTGGAGATCTTTTTGGGGGGATTACATGTATAGGAACAATTATTTCGATTCAGTTGATGTCAGTGTGCACTTATTAATACAAATGTATACATATCATGAGTTAACAATTGAACAAAGAAAAGGCATATTAAAAAATATGTCTCAAGGATATTAAAAAGTAAAATCACAAAATTACTGAACTCCAAGGAAAATTCAAAACAGAAAGTCCCAAATCAAAAGCTAAAACACATCAAACGAAGGGATAACTACTGTCATATTCCTGCCAGGAAATTTCTTATATAGAGAATGGTGGGTTGAACCTGGTTTAATAGCAGCAAAACCTCTCATTTATATGACAGTTTCATCAAATTCCATTATTTTGACAACGACACGTGAACAACGCAAAAAGACATTATTGTCATTTTCTTTTTTTTCTTTTGTTACATCTTCTGACATCGGACTCGGACTTCTCTTGAACTGAAATTTAATATGCGTATTGTTATGCGTTTACTTTTCTACATTGGATAGAGGTATAGGGGAGGGTTGAAATCTCATAAACATGTTTAACCCCGCCGCAATTTTGTACCTGTACCAAGTCAGGAGCCTCTGGCCTTTGTTAGTCTTGCATAATTTTTAATTAAGTTTCTTGTGTATAATTCGGAGTTTAGTATGACGTCCATAATCACTGAACTAGTATTCATATTTTTAAGGGGCCAGCTAAAGGACGCCTCTGGGTGCGGGAGTTTCTCGCTGCATTGAAGACCTATTGGTGGCCTTCGGCTGTTGTCTGCTCTATGATCGGGTTCTTGTTGCTTTGACACATTCCCCATTTCCTTTCTCAATTTTATAATAGGGATAAAAGTCATAAGTAGGGGTACATCAGTCAACATTGGGTTACAACCTTAATCACAAAAAGAACAAATAAATATTTAAGGAAAAGGCGTATATCAAATTTTACAACCTTATGTATTGCTTTCTTATTTTTATATTCTTTTTATGTATATTAATTCCACCAATGAAGGATTGAAATATTTTAAGTACTGGGACCGAATGGTTAGATTAACATTTTTTCTTACATGGAATCGTGCGTTTGACGTTATAATGTAAACGTCACATAGGTATTGAATAATTTTGTCGTTCAAAGTATGAAAAGAATATAGAATAAAGGTCTTCTAGGCATTTCCTCTGCAAAATTAAAATTAGAAGTTTACCTTGTCCTTCTTGCCGCTTGTCTATGTTTAATATATATTTCTTCTAACAAAAAGAAAAGAGTCAAGCCATTATGTATCAAAGAAACACAAAAGAGCATACAAACAAACCAATAGCAAATATGAAAGACAAGAATACAAAAATATAACACAATGGCGGGATTTTTAAGCACAGAGTCACGTCATATGTATCAACGAAACACAAAAAGTCACACAGTCAAAGCACTTTAAGAAAAAATGAAAGATAATACAAACAACACAATGACACGTGATATTACTAAAGACAAAGAGCAATATAACACGTTTTCAAGATGATAACCAACGTCAGTACGCAGAATCTTTACTTTGAATACGGAATATTTACCAACAAGGTATTGGTACATGAAGTAAGTTAGTATCTTAAGTTAAATAACAGATTTTTTAATTTTGCATGTGTACCATTTTGGCCAGAGTTTTGAAAGGTTAAACTCTAAAGACTATTTTAATCACTTCGTTAACCAAATTATATCTTACTGCGACTTAAATTAGATGAAACATTGGCTACTTTTACTTTTATAAATTGTAATTTGGATGGAGAGTTGTCTCATTGGCACTCATGAGTCTGTTGTAAACGAAACGCGCGTCTGGCGCAAATACAAAATTCCAATACTGGTATCGATGATGAGTTTATTTATAGGTTAAAAGCTTATGATTTAAGAATACCGATAAACTGTATGGATTAAATTCGCCACTTTCTAGAGTGTGTCTATGTGACTGAAACAAATATAAAACCATTGTGTCATAGGTTATTCGTTTTATCTTTAATATATATAACCAAGAAAATTTGGACAAAATATTGTTAATTAGAAATAAATAAACTTTTAATAGACAATATATGTTAAGTGCTAAAGTGACTTTCTAATGATCCATATAATCAATAGGTCAACTATATTTGTTGTATGGAAGAATTGTTAGCTGTATATGTCTGTCTGGCATAGTTCATCTGACCTTGACCTCATTTTCATTGTTCAAAGGTCAATGTGTAGTTTTCTTGGTTTATGTTAAGTTTATGTGACAGTTGTAATAAAGCTTTAGGACTATCAATATAATATCAATGATTAGTAAAGAAGGCGAGACATTTCAGTGTGTGCACTCTTGTCTTATTACGGATACCTTTTCATGACCACTTCAACTTAATAATTAGTTTTATGTTACGGAACAACATAATGAATGTCAAGTTCTCATTAGTGGTGACATCACAATGACTCATGTACTCACTCCAGTAAGACATAATAGCGACTCTCGTGTTATTCCACGCAATAAATTATATTGACTGTGATGTTCATTTTCTCTTCATTGTAAACCTTATTATAACTCTCGAGTTCTTAGTGCTGTAGACAATAATGACTCTCATGTTCTCATTATCGTAGACCTAATAATAAGTATCATGTTTTCACTACTGTAGCGCTAGCTCTTATAATGATTCCATGTTTTCACTCCTGAAGATCTTAGTCTAAGTCAAGAACCTCTAATTTTGTGGTTGTCGATTGTTGCTTAATAAAATATTTATATTTCCTTCGTTATTTTGTACGTTTCGCTATATAGATGATGTTCTTTCACTAAATAATTCAAAATTTGGTGACTATGTGGAACGCATCTATCCAATCGAGGTAGAGGTAAAGGATACTACAGATACAGTTAAGTCGGCCTCATATCTTGACTTACATCTAGAAATTGACAATGAGGGTCGGTTGAAAACAAAACTTTACGACAAAAGAGATGATTTCAGCTTTCCAATTGTGAACTTTCCATTTCTAAGTAGCAACATTCCAGCAGCACCTGCATACGGGGTATATATCTCCCAATTGATACGATATTCCCGTGCTTGCATTTCCTATCATGATTTTCTTGATAGAGGGTTGCTGCTCACAAGGAAGCTATTAAACCAAGAGTTCCAAATGGTGAAGTTAAAATCATCCCTTCGTAAATTTTACGGACGCCATCACGAGTTGGTTGACCGTTATGGAATAACCGTATCACAAATGATATCGGATATGTTCCTTATGTCGTAACTACAATCCCCTTCCCTTTCATGAATGTGACCTTCCGAATTAGACTATTTACCGGATTTGTTATCACATAAGCAACACGACGGGTGCCGCATGTGGAGCAGGATCTGCTTACCCTTCCGGAGCACCTGAGATCACCCTTAGTTTTTGGTAGGGTTCGTGTTGTTTATTCTTTAGTTTTCTACGTTGTGTCATGTGTACTATTGTTTTTCTGTTTGTCTTTTTCATTTTTAGCCATGGCGTTGTCAGTTTGTTTTAGATTTATGAGTTTGACTGTCCCTTTGGTATCTTTCGTCCCTCTTTTTGTACATAAATCAGGCCGTTATTTTTCACGTTTGAAATGTTTTACAATTGTCATTTTGTGGTCTTTAAAAGCTGACTACGTGGTATAGGTTTTATTCATTGTTGAAGGCCTACAGTGACCTATAGTTATTAATTTTTGTATTATTTGGACACGTGTGGGGAGTTGTGTCATTGGCAATCATACCACATATTCATATTTTTATATTTACAATACATTTTGATGTAGCTGTATCAGTCAAGGTTTTAGTTTAAACGATGCGAACTTTACTGCATGTCTCTTCGGTGATGTTTGAGGTCAAATACTGTACATAACTCATTTTTCGTGGCGTATAAATGTTCGTGGATTTCGATTTCGATATGTGAATAACGAATGTTAGTGATCACGAAGGTTTGTATAAAAACAATTGGCAAAACCACGAAATCAAGTATCCACAGAAATTGATACACGTGAAAATGTACGACTAAACAGTATTTAAATAAAAAACAAAACATAATACCAATTTGAAGAACTTATAAATATAAGCAAACAAATTCATTTGGTTAAAATATAGTTAACGAATTATAATTGATTGATTGATTGTTTGTTGCTTAACGTCCAGTGGCAAATATTTCATGCAAATTCAGGACGAGAACAAGTTCACAATAAATACAATAGGTAGGTCTTGTCACAACAGAGGCCACCAGGGAAGATTGTCGGGGAAATTTAAACTGCCACTGGAAAATGAGGGTATATTGGATAGGGACAGAAATTTTGCCTTGCAACAGGCCACCTACTGACCCCTCGAAGAGTTTTTGCAAGGGTTCTTAACGTGCAAAGAGCGTGGCACTCACTTTACACGAGGCATCGGATCCATTCTGACCGGACGTGACTGCGAACTTGATACATCCCGCACAGCCAAACGGACGCCCCACTTCGGCAAGCGTTTTACTGCCGGTCAGGAGAAGACCAAGTGACCATATTTCTATGCCCTAGTCACCCTTGGGGTTTATAATATTTGTCTATGTTGTACAAACATAAACATAAACTACACGGTATCTTATTGAGCTAATTATGGCTGATGATCCAATGATCGTTCACAAGATAAAATTTAAATCTATGCAACAAAATTGAATTCTTTAATTAAAATAAAAAAAAAGTAAGAATGAGAAGACAAAAAAATGACACAAAAGAAACAAAATATAAACATGATCTATAATGGTTTACTTTGATAAATTGTTATTTGGATTGAGAGTTGTCTCATTGGCACTCACACCACATCTTCCTATATCTATGTCAGAAGAAATCAATTTAAATTTTCTAAAATTGAGGAAATAATTCTTGAATAATATGTTTTGTCAACAAAAAATTTATCTTTTCAATTTCCATTAAATTCAGTATGTCTTAGTTGGATACAGACTCTTACAACTATCTAACAATTGTCATATTCTTAAACGTTTATATACTCAAATTGAATAGTGTGACCATTGAATTTGATTAACATTTGAGCTTTTGATTTTGCTATTTGATTAGGGGCTTTCCGTTTGGAATTTTCCTCGGAGTTCGCTATGTTTGTTATTTTACGTTTGACAGCAAAGGCATTTGATTTTAATGATAGCATAGGTAGCATGTAAACAGAAGTGCCGTATTTAGTCAAGGTAGGTCTTTCTAGTCACAAATACCAAACCAAAGAAACATATCTTTAAACTCTTAGAACTATATAAATCATATCTATGTATTTCCCTTATCATAGATTATAGCTTGTCTATTCAACAAAAATGCAGGTTTTCTAAAATTAGGAACATGTGGGATCACTATATCTAATTACCTTATCTATCTTAAAATTTAAACATAGATCTCTACAAAAGAATCATATCCGATTACAATTGTATCTCAATACAAGTAAAATATTGCTTTTTAATTATAGAAAATCGTTTCGATAAAGTACATTGTAATTGACTATAAAATATCTTGTCAGGAAATTTTTATTTTGTTAATAAAACTGACAGATATTAATTATTATAACCCATTTATATCTCTTATATCTTCTGAATAGAATGTTGATTCATCATAGCAACTATATCATTGTAACCTCTTGCATAGGCCATCATTAAAGCTGACTGACCCCTCCAGTCCAATTTAATAAAATCTGCTCCTTTGTCTAACAACATCCTTACTATTTCTTTATGACCATGTTCACAAGCATACATTACTGGTGACCGAGCAAACCAGTCCCTTTTATTAAAGTCTGCTCCTCTATCTAATAACATCTTTACTATTTCTATATGACCATATTCACAAGCCTTAATTACAGGTGATTGACCCCTCCAGGTACATTTATTACAGTCTGTTTCTTTGTCTAACAACATCTTCACTATTTTTATATGACCATGTTCACAAGCCTTCATTAAAGGTGATCTGTTATCTTCATCACATTTCTTATAGTCTGCTCCTCTGTCTAACAACATTTTCACTGTTTCTGTATGACCATGACCACAGGCCATCATTACAGGTGACAGAGCATTATCATCACATTTATTACAGTCTGCTCCTCTGTCTAACAACATCTTTACTATTTTTATATGACCATGTTCACAAGCCTTCATTAAAGGTGATCTGTTATCTTCATCACATTTCTTATAGTCTGCTCCTCTGTCTAACAACATTTTCACTATTTCTGTATGACCATGACCACAGGCCATCATTACAGGTGACAGAGCATTATCATCACATTTATTACAGTCTGCTCCTCTGTCTAACAACATTCTTACTATTTTTATATGACGATGTTTACAAGCATACATGACAGGTGACTGACCCTTCGAGTCACATTTATTACAGTCTGCTCCTTTGTCTAACAACATCTTTACTATGTCTGAATGACCATGTTTGCTAGCCTTAATTACAGGTGACTGACCATTCCTGACACACTTATTACAATCTGCTCCCCTGTCTAACAACATCTTCACTATTTCGCTATAACCATTTTCACAAACCTCGATTATAGGAGATCTGTCATCTTCATCACATTTATTACAGTCTGCTCCTCTGTCTAACAACATCTTCACAATTTCTGTACGACCATATTCACAAGCCTTCATTAGAGGTGACTGGCCCCTGTTATCACATGTGTTACAGTCTGCTTCACTATTTAACAACAGGTTTACAATATCTGTGTGACCATTTTCACAAGACTTCATCAGAGGTGACATACCCTTACTGTCACATTTATTACAGTCTGCTCCAATTTTTAAAAGCCTCTTCACTATTTTTGTTTGATAATATTCACAAGACACCAAATATTTTGACCACCTTCCCTTCCTTTTATCTGAAATATGTATCTGACACTCACCCTTTCTCTCATTCATCATATATTTGTAATGTATATGACCATGTGCACAAGCCTTCATTAAAGGTGACTGGCCCTTCCTGTCACATTTATTATAGTCTGCTCCTCTGTCTAACAACAACTTTACTACATTTTTATGACGATGTTTGCAAGCATTCATTAGTGGTGACTGACCATATTCATCACATTTATTGCAGTCTGCTCCTCTGTCTAACAATATATTTATCATTTCCATACGACTATATTTACAAGCCTTTGACACTGGTGACTGACCCCACTTGTCACATTTATTACAGTCTGCTCCCCTGTCTAATAACATCTTTACTATTTCTATAAAATCATTTTCACAAGCTATCATTACAGGTGATCTGTCATCTTCATCACATGTATCAAAGTCTGCTCCTTTATCTAACAACATCTTTACTATTTCTGTATGACCATGTTTACAAGCATACATTACAGGTGACCTACCACTGATGTCATATTTATGAGGATCTGCTATTCTGTCTAAAAACATCTTTATTATTTCTGAGTGACCATATTTGCAAACCATCATTACAGGTGACCGACCCTTCCTGTCGCATGAATTAATGTCTGCATCTTTATCTAACAACATCTTCACTATTTCTGTGTGACCATTTTTACAAGCATACATTACAGCTGACTGATTCATCCTATCACATTTATTACAGTCTGCTCCCCTATCTAAAAGCATCCTTACTACCTCTGTGTGACCATGTTCACAAGCATACATCACAGGTGACTGACCCCTACTGTGGTATTCATAATAAAATTGAGAATGGAAATTATGGTATGCGTCTCTGTCGAACAACATGTCTTCTCTGTCCATGTGATCATATACACAATCCTTTATTTCAGGTGGTGTGTCTTCTTCGTTACATGCATTCGAGTTCGCTCCTAAGTCTAACAACATCTTAACTATTTCTGTATGACCATGTTCACAAGCATACATGACAGGTGACTGACTATTAATGTCAACTTTATTAAAGTCTGCTTTTCTGTCTAACAACATCTTTATTATTTCTGAGTGACCATTTTTGCAAGCCATCATTACAGGTGAACGACCCCTTCTGTCACACGAATTAATGTCTGCATCTTTATTTAAAAACGTCTTAACTATTTCTGTATGACCATTCTCACAAGCCTTCATTAAAGATGATTGACCTTCCCTGTCACATGAATTACAAGCTGCACCTTTATCTAACAACATATTAACTATTTTTGTGTGACCATTTTCACAAGCATACAGAACAGGCGATCTAAGGTCTTCATCACATATATTACAGTCTGCTTCACTGTCTAACAATAGCTTTACAATTTTTGTATGACCATGTTCACAAGCCTTCATTATAGGTGATCGACCCTTTCTGTCACACGTGTTACAGGCTGCACCTTTTTTTAACAACATCTGAACTATTTCTGTTTGACCATAGTCACAAGCATGCATAACAGGCGATCTGAGTTCTTCATCACATTTATTACAGTCTGCTCCTCTGTCTAACAACAGCTTTACAATTTCTGTGTGAGCAGGTTCACAGGCCTTCATTACAGGTGACTGGTTAATACTGTCATATTTATTAAAGTATGTTCCTCTGTCAAACATCATTTTTCTTTTTTCGTTGAAATTACCATGCATGCAAGCCATAATAATAAGTGACCGACCTATCCTGTCACAAGAATTACAGTATGCGCCGTTATCTAACAACATCTTTACTACTTCTGTGTGACCATGTTCACAAGCATACATAATGGGCGATATGTCGTTTGCATTACATTTATTGATGTCTACTTCCCTTTCTAACAACATTTTTACTATTTCTGTGTTACCCTGTTCACACGCTATTGTTATAAGTGACTCACCCCTCATATTACATTTATAATAATCTACTTCAATGTCTAACAACATTTTTGTGATTTCTGTATGACCATTTTCACAGGCATACATAACAGGTGACTGACCAAGACTGTCATATTCATTATAATTGGCTTTTCTTTCTAACAATATCTTTACTATTTCTGTGTGACCTTTTTCGCAAGCATACATAACAGGTGATCTGTCACCTTGATCGCATTTATTAATGTCTGCTTCTTTTTCTAACAACAGTTTTACTATTCCCGTATGACCATATTTGCAAGCCTTCATTAAAGGTGATTGACCCCGCCTGTCGCATGTATTATAGTCTGCTTCTTTGGTTAACAAAAACTTTAATATTTCTGTATGACCTTGTTTACAAACAATCATTATTGGTGGCTGACCATTATATGTACATCTATTGACTTTTTTATCATAATAACAACACCACTTTACCAGAGAAATATCTCCTAAATAACAACAATGTAGTAAAGAAGTATCTAAGGTTTCGTCATCACCAAACTCTGTAGAAAAAGATGTGTTGAATTCTTTACGTTCATCGATGATATTTGCAAGTTGCCGCTGATAAGACATATCTAGTGTTTCTAAATGGCGGAGAAATTTATGTCTGAACTGAGGCATTTTCATATTGGTGTTACTAAATACATCTTGTAATTTTCCATTTGACCAGTCATCAACCATTCTCTGTAGGTACATCTCATGATATTTTTTAGGTATTACAGTAATATTCTTATCAAAGTCAGAACACCTTTTTAATAAGAACCGTTCCTTGATCAAACCACTGTCTGCATATTTTATCAAACAACAAAGTATGTTTTGTCCATAGATATTAGCAAGAAAGTCAAATATTTTATCATGTAAAAATTTGTATACGTTTTGTTCTTTCTTTATGAATGTATGTGTAAGAGAGTCAAGTTCACCCTTTAATACAAGTCTTGATGTTCCCTTGTTTAATCTACATGCCTCAAATGTCTGTTCAATGATAATCTTGGTTTCTTCATTTAGCTCTTCTGTTAACACTTCTTCCTTTAATTTGTTGTTATGCATGACACATAAAGCCAAAGCACAGTATTTAGTGAAATACCCTTTCTTCAGAAATTTATCAATCTCTGTTTCATAAATTGTAAACGGATTCTGAAAGAAATCTGTGATATTATAGTCAGGATTATCATGGTACAATTTACATAACAGAGGAAAACAGTCATACAAATCATGAAAATCACTTATCTGAGAGGCTTTTGCATTGAGATACAACTGAGCTATTGATTTTTTTTCAGTTTTTAACAAGCAAATGTTCTCTGATAACATGTTACATACACATGACTTGAAAACTGATAATGAATCAAACTTATCATCTTTGAATACTTGTAACCGACATGCTGCAATTATTTTTGTTTGTTTTTTATTAAGAATTGGTTTTATATCCTCCAGTATTGGTTCCCAACTTTTTATGTCACTCTGGTCCAGTGAAAAGTTTCCACATAAATCATCAACAACAAACAATGTTTTCCTATTTGGATTGTAAAACCTCACAATGTCATCTGGTTTTGTCACCATAAGCACATCATAATCCTCACTTGCCATCTGTAAAGCTACGTGCCGAAGTGTAGCTGTCTTCCCTACACCAGAACTAGCCGTAATAGTTACACAACTGTTTCCCTTTATACATTTGAGAACATGCTCAGCAGCTCTTGTATTTATAAACATCGTATCATTATTGTCCTTCCAATCTTTAAGTGTATCATTATTTTTTGCTGAAATATAAATAAAGAAATATTTTATCCTTACTAACATAGAAATATCTGGATAATATATTGTGGATTCATTATAAATCATGGGATACAAATGTTTGTGGATTTTGTGGGTACAGGTGAACCACATATTTAAATGTTCAATGAATTACAAGTTTTCTACTGTGTTTGAAAAAAAAACAAAGTTAAGGTGATACATAACACTACAAGGAGACAACTCTGTAAACATCAATTTAACGTTTTGATAATGTTTAATTGTTAAGGAAATATTAAGCTTCTCAATAACCAAAATTAATGTTTGTCAAAACGCTATATTTCCAATGATTTTTTTTTTGATAAAACGCTTGGTTCAAATTTTTTGAAATTTTTATATTTTTGTCAAAGAGTAAAAGTTTATCTTTTGTCAAAATTTTATGAAAATTAAACGAGCCAAATTTTTTTTTAGTCAAGGTGTTTGTTACCACACTAAATGTCCAAGAAAATGCAAGATTTCGTCAATCACCATACATTGGTACCCATAAAATAAATAAATGCACAGTAGTTCATCATTTCATTACAGGAATAATCAGTGGACTGCTCTGTTACATCTGTGTGTATAATCAAATGGGAATAATTTGTTTCTTGTAAATCAACGTTCTCCTGGATACTTCTATAACCTTCTTTTTCAAATAATTCATTCTTATCCTTTTTTGATCTTTATAATTTCTCTCTATTAAGTATAGTTTCCGTTAAAAAATCCTTAATTTTATTTTACATATTGTTGATCTGGTAGCGCTGATTATTTTTTTCAGTTTACATTGTCTCTCTATTTTCTTTTATTTTTGCCCAAACACAAAAAAGGGAAAACAAAATCCTCATATAACATGTTTAAACGAATCACTCTGAGAAAGGAGAAGATATTTTTGAAAGTAATGAGACAGTTACAAATCAAACAGAATAATTTGAATATTTGGCTATGCAAATTTGCAATACCATAAAGATACAAACAACCCGAAAAAGCTGAACAATACAGTACACACAGAGAGGACATATTCTAACACCCTCAACACTGATTCTGGTGTAACACAGTCTGATACTGTAAATCACAGATTTCTCTCCCAAAATACTTCCTATCTGAGGGTTTTTACAGGTCAACTATTCCTATTACTTTAAAGTTCTTACTATTTCAATTATTTCCTGTCAAGTTTTATTTCTTAAAGATATAAAAGGTAATAAAATGACATTTTTTTTTAAATATTTTTGTTTCTGTTTATCTTTTTAGATTGGACAATAATTAAGATTCTTTCATAATAAAGAATGGCAACTTGATATTTATAATAAATTGTATTTGTAGTCAGTTCAAAAAATATTATTTATAATAAAAACAAATAATAACGAATAAAATAAAATTATTTATATATATATATATCTTTTCTTAATTTTTATTATTAAATTTTTTTAAAAAAGATTGAATAAATTCAGGTAAACATACATGTCTTAATTTCTAATAATTACACTACACTTATAAGTGAAATATTTTGCTTTGTTTTTATCTAATTATATGGAAATGAAAAGAATATTATGCAGATTTAATCATGTTTTTTAAGTATGAAAACCAACACTGTATAAAATTTAGTTTATTAGGATTCTATAACTAAAACATAATAATGTTTCTGATTTAATTCAACAAAGCAAACACTTTTCCTCGTTATTGTTACTGTCATTTTATGACCTGAAACACAAGATATGTGGATTGTAGTCAACAAGTACTGGTACACTTGAAAGGTAATTATGGCATTACAAATCATGGTGTTTGGGGGAAAGACACCAAGGTAATAAACAAATAACGGATTAGGTAAGTTTCTTCAAATTTCCGACTTTTTTTAATTGAATGGTGTTAAGATGACTTTATTGATCTCTAGCACACCTAACTATTAACCTAATCTCTTGTGTTGATAACCTCTAACATTAAAAATTATTAACCTTTTCTAATCCTCTACCCAAGAAATCAGCATATCAACAATGAAGATGGTTAAACAAATTCCATGGAATCAGTTAAAATATTATCTCTTAATAAGTTCAGTAGATGTACCCTCTAATTCCCTTTAACTGTTTACCTCTTATATTCCATGGCACAGTATCCTCCTGAGAAGTCTTTATTGTTTTCATTTCCTTTGTTACTTTCTTATAGTCACCCTGTAATATTTCTTGGGATTTCTTTACTTCTTCGTGATGTTCTTGAAGTAATTCATGAGATTTCATCATTTCAGTATGCAAACGCTTCAAACTTTTCAATGATTCTTTTAGTTCCTTTATTTCATTATTGGAATGTTTGATGTCCATCATTATTTCTTGGTTAGTTTGATCTAATGGTTTGGTTTTCAGATGATCACACTCCTGCTTCATTTGCTGCCCACCTAATCTATCTATGGCCTGTAAATTATGAAATATGTTATTTTTTTGTTATTTAATGAGTCATTTTCCTGTAATCAGTCTTGATAACTTGATAAAATATTGCAGGTTCTGACGGGAGTCTTGTAATACTTTGTCTCAATAAGAACCAATAAGTAATAACAATTAACTAACAACTCAAACAAATCTGATAGACAGCAATAACCTTGGTAAAGTACTATGGATTTATTATAATACTTATACACCATTCATTGAAATACTTGGCACAATTCAAAGTGCTTATAACTTTGATACAAGAAAATTCAAGATCTCACCCAAAAACATTGCAAAACCGTCCCCAACCATGAAAACAAAATTTGATGCATGAATCCTAAGGATATTAAAAGACAATTACGATGTTAAATCACTCATTCATTTGATTATTTTGAACCTGGGCTTGCTCCCTTTGGATTCCTCTTAAGATTTGCTTTTTTTTAGTATCTGCATATGCTAGTTGGAACTAGCCGAAAGTGTGGTTATGAATATATACAACAGTCAAGAACACCTATACTCTCTTCAAAAACCCTTTTTTTATAAACATTTTGGAAATCTCAATTACAATTATTTCATAAAATTCCAATCACTTGAAACACACCAAGGACATTCTAGCTTATAAACAGTTTGAATATTTCCATGAAATTTAAAAACTTTCTTGGATGAATCTACTGCTGCAGTCGACTCAATTAAGATAATCGGAAAAGATAGCATCTATAAAACTTCCTCTGTTGATTTCATTAATATTGTTGATAAAAGACAAGGTAATAATAGGTCTTATTGCAAACATATCAATACAAATGGACGGCTTAATCATAGATTAGATTATCATATACTTAATAATCTATTATCTATACATATGTATTTAAAACTAACCATGTGCTAAACTTTAAGCTCTAATGGGCCTTTGTGACTCACCTTTGTCTATGTACATATTCAACAACAATCTCCATCAATGAAGACGAGAAAAGAATTCATGACAAAAATCTCTGTTTTTTCGTCTTTGCATTGTTAATCAATTTGTCTTTTTTAGATTTGGCTCAAAACACAAAAGAGGCTTAGCAAGAAAGCACAAACTGAATTTCTCACCTTTTTGAATAACTATCCATAGGATGTTGATAGTCTTAAATAAAAAGGTTACATTTTCTAAATACAACTGTATGTAACCTTTTTATTTAAGAACATAAACATAAACTATAATTTGTTTACTGATCCATGATATGAGGAACAGGTCAAGTGAAAACTGTCTCACAGTCAAGAGGACCTAACAAGGTACGCACACACCAAAAAAAGTTATCTTATTACTCATAACAAGAGAAAAATGAATACTAAAAATCTTTTAACTTTATTTCAAGTAGTCACTAAACCATGAAACTGAGATCAAGGACAATGGACATGTGACGGAAACTTTATAACATAAGGCATCTATATACAAAGTATAAAAAGTCAAGGTTAAGGCTTTTAAGAGGGTTTTAACGCCGCCACTGCTGCTGGATCACAATCCCTTTGTCAAGCTGTCTGTGACAGAAGTCAAAGGTTCCACAAAAACTATATTTTTTTCAAGCTATTGCTGAATTAGGAAAATGAGGACAATAGGAAAATGAGGACAAGCAAAATTGATATATGACAGATAGAAACATTGAAATATAAGGTATCTGTGTACAAAGTATGAAGCATCCAGGTCTACTAGCTTGCAAAATATAAATGGTGTCATTTACAATAGTAAGCAAAGCTGTTGCTGTAACTGATGATGCAGCTGCCCAAAATATGCATCACTACATTATGTTACATGACTCATGTACGTCTCAGATTCTGCATATTTAAAGATAATTAAAATCAGAAACATATATTTTCCATAAATAAATTTTACAATGTGTGAAAGGCAAATTAATATGTTTTTTCGTAATTTTCTTTCAGATATCTTTCAACAGGTGATCTAAAGTCAGGTAAATGAACCTTGATACAGATACATACACAAGTTATATCATTCCAAGCAGTATTAAAGAACCCTGAGTCTAGCTTGCCATCATCCAAATGAGCCAAGTAGTTCCTGTAGTGTTTGATCCTTGCTAAATCTGAGGCTGGTGTGGTTTCCGTTGCAGAAGGTAGACGGTCAAATCCACAATGGGGAGGGATGATTGGAGTCAAATTCCTCAGTAACAGTATCATCAAAGTTACGTCAAATGTTTTAGAATCTGGTACATCTAGAATATTCATAAGATAATATAGGTAATAAAAGTAAAACAAATTGCAAGTTTGTTCTTTAATCAATACATTTTTAGCCAAAACAGAAGGTTTGGCCATGAACAATATATATAAACATCTTAAAGCGAAGTTTTCTGTACACTTTCTATGAATCTATCAAAGAACAGGATATTATAAAATATTAATTTCTGCACTTACCAGGAAGTCTTGGAAACAGAAGGTTCCACTGTGATTGGTTGATTATATGCTTCTTTTTAAAGTCAAACAATTTGTTATACTCCTTCTTTATTGTAGCATCTAAACATGCTGGAGCAAATTCACCATCAAAGAAAGTTCTAGCTGCACGAGGAGAAATTCCTGTTAATAACAAACTCATTCGAACATAGTTTTCTTCCACTACAGAAAGGGATGCCATAGTCAAGTCTCCTTTATTATTTTCCTTACTGTTGACAGAATTCTATCAAGCATAAGATATTAATTAAAACTTTCAAGTTAGAGTATATTCACTGCTTAGTATATGACAATAATTCCTGACACTAAAGCTGGATTAAACCTTGGTTGTTGTCCCGGTTATGAAGCCAACCACTTTGAAATCTGGTATCTACCATTTGTTTACTGAAAAAAAGATATAACTGAATTTTAATGTCTGAAGGTGTCAACTGGATGTTTTTTGGTTTAGTTCCTGTATATACTGATACTTTTATCTCCTTTTAGCATATTTAACATATTACAAAGAAAGTAATTTCTAAAAACACATTAAAAGTTCACGAAAACTATCATTTACAGGGCAATAACAATTGATGGTACGGTTATATTTATATTCTATAGATCTTGTCCAATTTTGTCCTGTATTTTTTTAGTTGTAATCTCCGTTCTGCTTTTTTTTATTTTTCACTCTTTTCGGTTCTGCCTGCCTTTGTTAGGATATCCTGAATATATTTTATCATGTATTGTCATCCTGCTTTTTTAGGGGAAAAGAGGTGGGGTGGGTGAGGTGGAGTGCACTTTTTTGACAACAAGTTTCATCCACCCATTTTTAAAAAGAAATCTATTTCTTTACATTTTTAACAGTTAAACCAGGGTGAGTTCACATTGACTAACCGATGCATTTGTTTCTACTTCTGTAACGTTTAAGAAACTATAACAAACGTCACACAACGTTTACAAAATTTAAAAAAAAAATGCACTCTTAAACAGTCAAAGACATACACTTCATATTGAAATCATAGCTAATCATTTAAATTAAAAATCATCGACCATACTATTTCATAAAATTTTACATGAATAGATTTCACTACTAAAATGAAATTACAAAAATACTGATCTCCGAGGTAAATTAAAAAGGAAACTCCACAATGTCAAAATCAAAATCAAAAGCTCAAACATATCAAACGAATAAATAACACATGTCATATTCCTAACTTGGTACAGGAGTTTCTTGATATGTAGAAAACGGTGGATTAAACCTGGTTTTATAGTTAGCTGAACCTCTCACATCTATGTTCATCTATCGTAGTTATTTTTAGGGGGAAGGTTTATAGTCTATTATAATTGATCAAAATGGTATTTTAGCTTTTAAAATAGCTAAAGAAATTATACTTCTATATCAACCATTTGGTGCCATAGTAACACAACATTTTTTTGTTCAACTATAAATGAAAGTGAAAAGTGAAATATGATTCGTTCTTAGTCGCCAGTTTGGTTCAGTTTTGTCAAAATAAGCAAATAACATAGCTAACGAATTATTCATTTGTAATTCTACAGGTAAACACGATTTAAGTTTTGTTTTAACCTTTGATATGGAATAAAACGGACCTAGAAAAATCCAATTGCATGAGTTCATTCTATCTTTATATCTGTGTTAACAGCGTCATTGGCAGTCTTTGGAAAGTCACCTCGATGGTTAATAAGATGCCGTCTAGACTAAAATACACACGATATGCTGATACATAATTTGAGTTTATGCATCGTAGGTTGTTTATTTTAGACTTGTTTTTATTTGGATATACGTTTTGGTATGTTATAAGTCGAATATGAGAATTTGAGTCAAATCGGTGAACACGTGTTTTAATGTTCATCTACTATCTGACTGTGAATACATTTTGTACA
This sequence comes from Mytilus galloprovincialis, assembly GCA_037788925.1. Classification (NCBI taxonomy): domain Eukaryota; kingdom Metazoa; phylum Mollusca; class Bivalvia; order Mytilida; family Mytilidae; genus Mytilus; species Mytilus galloprovincialis. The sequence goes on along the minus strand of CM075342.1, from coordinate 71,363,852 downwards.
TGTATCATGACAAAATGATTATATAAAAAAATCTGTTAATGTTGACGTTAATTTTACAGTAAAACAGTATGCTCAATAATATTAGGTCATGTAGATAACAGGAATGTGAGAAAACTTTTAACAACACACACATCTTGTTCATGTTGTTCTATGACAGTTCTCGACATCGATAAAAAACATAGGGTCAAACATAAGACACTATTTGGGTCCTAATAGGTAGGCATAACTAGCTCATTTCTTTTGGCGTCCTTATACAAGCCTTTAGCCAATTTAAAATTAATTGTTTTGTTTAAAATTGAGGACAGAATTGATCTTTCAAAATTTCCATTTGGGAGCCTCCAGTGACAATTGACAGGTTTGCACAAGACACAACATAGAAACCAACTAAAGACTAAGCAACACGAACCCCAACAAAATATTGGGACGATATCAGTTGCTCCGGAAGGGTAAGTAAAAAGTTGGAGAGATATTCAACTAACCCTTAATTTAATCATTTTAAGGATAGTAACTCGCATAAGATGTCATTGGATTGTTTCAGATTAAAATTATCATGTCTTCATAACAGTCAGATAAACATTTTGCACAAGTTCTTTTGTATTTAACCTTAGAAGTGATAGAAGAGATTATAAAAACAAGGAAAAGTAAAAATTTAGAATATGACATTGACCTTTGACTTTGACCTTAATTTCAATTTCAATGTGGTAAACCATAGACCTCAAACCAATGTCTCTATCACTAACCACTCATGCTATACATTCATCTATCACTTTGTCAGAGAAATAACTCTCGTATGGAATCTTCGTACCGCTGAACCTTTATTTTGACAATTTTACCTATTATGTCTGTTTTCTTCACGCATCGATGTAAATATAATGAAATTTGATGCAACTGTCATACAAGTGAGAGGTTTAGCGCTATAAAACCAGGTTAAATCCACCATTTTCTACATTTGAAAATGCCAGTACCAAGTTAGAAATATGACAGTTGTTGTCCAATCGTTTGATGTGTTTTATAATTTGATAAGGGACTTTCCATTTTGATTTTTCATCGGAGTTCAGTATGTTTGTGATTTTACTTTCTGGTCAAACTTGCATAAAACATCCTGAGGATATCATTAGCAATTTAATAAAAAAAATCAGTATGTTGCTTTCTTTTACGGTGACGGGAGGAGATGCACACATAAGAAAAACATTGTTCGGGAGATAACTCTTATAAAGAGAAGTATACGATTTATCACAGTTAGTTTCAACGGCACTTAAACTATGCGATATCATATACCAAAAATCAAAGCGACATCTTGCGAAACAAAAGTTGCACGTTAGAAATACTATTCTAAATTATGCATGTCCAAATGTTTTATCTTTTGTATATGCACACATTGACTTTCTTATTGTTTTTCTAATGTTTTTTTTTCTTCCAACATTTGTTTGACATACCAGCCTCTTGTTTCTGTTGAAGCTGTGAAGACCAAATATGGACCATTGATAGACCTCATCATGAAGTAGTACCAGATGACCCGGTTAAGGATTTCATCATCCCCTTCAGAAGTTATCTCCCTTTTATTGATTTTTTTCAACATGGCCCCCCTTGTTGTTTTTAAAGATATCATGACCTTATTTGGACCATAAATAGATCTCATCATGATGTATTACCATATGAGGCTAAATATGATTTCATCAGCCCCTATGAGAGTTATATATCCTTGAAACAATTTCTTTCCTTTGCATTTTTCTCAAAAAGTATTAGAGATAGAATCGATTTAAAAACGGCAAAATGTACAGGCACATATGGCAATGTTAATGAACATATACAATCATTCTGTTATCAACCTTTATAAGGAGTTATTCCCCTTGAAAAATTGTACACATTTTTTGAAAAATTGTATTTTGAGAACCGGGAGTCATAGAGACTTGGGACCTACACCAGTAATCTTAGGTTCACGTACCCTTCAATTTGCACCCAAGGTCAAAGGTGACTGAGTGCAAATCAAAATTACGCAGCAATTTGAAGCTTGCATATAAAGAAAACGATAAGAGTTTGCTGCTTACATACTGTGTATGAAATGTTCCTCTTGAAGAGCTCTACATTTTATACATTAAGCTAAAAAATGTCCGATCGTCTGTTCAATAGTTATCTCAACATAACTCTTTAAACTATATTAACATGTGTATATCTTTTAAAAGGTAACAGATAGCAACCTACTATACATTGCAAAAATGATCAGTATTTTAAGACCTTCAATTTGAGGTCAATGTCAGGTTATGATGAAATTTTACCTTGACCTTAAAAGTGAACTATGACCTTGACCTTGTGACATTGGAAGGTCAACTGGTCTTGAGTTAAATGGTGGTAGTCCCATGTCTCTAAGACTTCTGGTTCTCAAGTTTGGTATTGCATCATATATTTGATGATTCATTCTGACCTTGATGAACTTTGGAACTGTCCCAAATTTTTTTCTACAATGTTGTCCCTTAACTGCAGATCATTTATCATTCAACAGATGTGGGATATCTGCTGTCGTTTTAGAGAAATTGCAGTTTGAAATGTTGCGAGCGGAGGCATGTATTTCTGAATCAACAACAGGTTACCACTTAAAATGTTTAAGAAATTGAAGAGGTTAACATAGTTATATGTTTGACCAAATACCCAGAACGTTCCATGAAAAAAACCCACCAAAAAATCAATTTGAAATTTTCATGTTTTGCATTGACTTTGTAAGTTGCATAAGTTCTATTTATATAATTAAGTACAGCTATTTGTAAGATCCAGGCAGGGGATGATTCATGTATGACTCAGAACTGCTTTATTCTTTTATATAATAGGCAGCTAAGATTGAAAAAAAGTTTGAAAGGTTATTTTTTTTATTTTGTTGAACGGTTGCTATGGAAATATGCAGCCATATTTTTGAGGATCTTATGATGAAATCAGACATGAAAATTGGAAAATCTCTTCTTTTTGGTACCAGCAATTTTATGATAATGACAATTTCAAGAAAAACAATAATTTCAACATATAATTCACCATTATTTGAAGTTTATATTTTGATTTTGAGGATGTGAAATTATTTTTTGATAAAAGCCTAAAATGGTATTTAAAAAGGTGCAAAAATCTGTATTTTGACATTTTCTGAAAATAATTATATATCATATTTTAAATCAAGAAAAATTGACATTGGGCCGACAAGTTAATTATAAACAATAATAGCATCTTAAAGTTCATATATTGAATTATTGAAAACAGGAAAAAAACATCTGTTTTTTTTTTAAATTTTTTGTTACCATGTCAACATATATTGGTAAAATTCATTAAAATGACAAAACACAATACTTGTTCATTATCACAATTTTTGCTATTTCTTTTATATTAATGTAATTTAACAGACAATAAAACTTATATTTTGTTTGAAAATGATAAAAAAATATATCAGTTTTAATTTAAGGTAGATCATAAGTAAATCTTTTTTGAGACAGAATTTTCTTATACTTAGCCAGAATGAAGATTTTAATATGCTCTTTTCAAAAATATAATAAAAAGTAGGGGTCACCGTGCTATTTTTCAAGCTATGAGTCATTGAAAATTGCCTAAATTTGGTTACATTGTTAATGGAAAAACACAATTGTGTGCATAAAAAATAATCTATGAGATAGAATTTTGAAATAAATTGTGAAAAGATTGGTTTTGTAATATGTTTTAAGAAAATAAAAAGAAAAAATGGTGTCACCGAACTTGTTTTCTTGCTACAAGTAAAAAGAAAAAAATTCCCTATCTATCCAGTATAAATTTTTTACTAAAAGAGTTATCTTCCCTTAAATGGCTCATTTGAAAAAAATGATTCAAAAAGCATAATAAAATGATATTTGTTTAATTATTTTGAATTATACAATAAATTGCCAAGTTTTCTTTATATTATTAAACAGTCTAACCATCAAATTGCAAATATGTCTCCAAATTTGCAGATTTAGGCAAATAACTAGACCGATTTTTTACTGTGATTGTTCAATCCAAGATGGCGGTATACCATGAATCTACCTTAAGTAGCTGAAAGACCATAGAAACATAAAAAAAAAGCCCAAGCAACCGGTCTGAAATTGATGAAAGAATTCAGAATCAGCATCAAATACATGGTTTTCTAGGTATTGGATACATATAAATAATGGAGTCTGAGTTATATACTCAACAGTTAGATAGTTAACACTATATCTGCTGTTGGTAACCATGGGAACAAAAAAGTTCATATTTGATGCAACCATTATGTACCTTATAATATCTGTTTTGCAGCCCAGTCAATTGACTTCTTTCGACCATAATCAACAAGTAATTATATGTCTCTATATTTACAACTCATATTTCTTGATTTGATGAAAGGGTCGTTTGGTTATTGTAATAACAATGTATGGCATAGAAATTTTAGATGGAGAGGCAGAGTTAATAATGTAGGACGGCTGAATGTGGTGCATGGTTCCTCAAAAATTTGTATTCCTGGATTTTTTTCAATATCTCAAAATTCAAATTGCATTTTGGTCTAGAATCGTAAAAGTAAATGGTACGTCTAAACACTGCTAAGGACTCCTTAGTGCACTAAAGACGTAAACAATGCCACTAAGGACTAGAAGGAGTGCTGTTATATGTATTATTTTTACATATTATGGTAGAGATAGATATTTAATGCATAAATTTCAAAGTTTATAGAAAAATAATCATAAATAAATAAGAAAAATTGAACAATATTTAGACACGTGCTTGTTTTTCTTTGATATGCCGAAAAAATAAATGAACCGATTGACACGTGCCAAATAAAATAACAATAGTTACTGATTAAACAATCATGATCTTTTTATTTCAAGTAATTAACAGTTGTTTCGAAAAGATTTATGCTTAATATTTATAATTAAACGTGTTAATTGTTCTTATTTAAAATGATCAAAAGGCCAAATAATTTTGCTTTTGTTTTATTTATTTCCCAACAAAGCTATTGATGTGCGCCAACTAATAAGTTAGGGTGTGGTCAGCGGCGTTTTATGTTTCCGTTATTTGACACTACGTTTCCGCAATTTTGTAGTACTCTATTCCGCATTATTATTTTTAATGTATGCCTCTTCCTTTTGCCCGGTAAACCATGGTTGTATTTTTTGTTCTTCGGTAGTGTTTGGTGTTTAACGCTAGTTAATATTTTTGGGTTATTCTGGCATTAATATTCTTCTTGATATGCCTGTATTTTAGTTTTTAATTGTAAATTAATTGATTGTTTGTTTGTTGCTATTTTTTTTACGCCCAGTGACACATAATCCACCGGAATTTAAATCAGTGTGATGTGGATGTCAGCAATCATAGGCAATGTTTAGGCCTTCAATAATGACAAAACCCATACTGTAAAGTCGTCTAGAAAAGCCTGACATGAAAAGTGTGAAAAATTTTAAACGAAAATTTGCATAACAAAATATTTCACAAAATATCAAATATGAGTAAAGACATATACCATCAACAACCACTAAACTACAAGAGACCAAATCACACAGAAATTAACAGCTATATGTCACCGTTCGGCCTTCAACAATAAGCAAAGCCCATACCACATAGTCAGCTATAAAAGGCACCAAAATCACAAATGTAAACATGGTAAAACAAAACAAACAAGAAATGTCCAATATTTTTGCTTTAAAAGAAATCCATAATAAAATACAAATCAAAAAAATATATTATAATAAAATAAAGTCGTATGTATCATCATTATCATTTTTTTACATGTGAAATACAGGTAAAAATGCGGAAACGTAGTATCTATTTTTTCTAAAAAGTAATGCACCAAAATGCGGAAACGTAAAACTGGATTTTTGCTACCCGTGGTCAGGTTGTTACAATGTTTATGTCAGAGGCACGAAGACAAAAAAGGAATTGATATATTTATAAGTGTTTTTATTTTTATTCAGACAAAGATGCGTGTATATGCAAATGGTTTCACCAAAAATATGAGTTGAATTTCGAAAAAAACCTATAAAATCATTATGATAGCTTTTCCACTTTTAATGAATGCTCTATAAAATAAATAAATAAATAAAATAAACATTTAATTTAATTATATATAGTACGAACTACGATTGAATTGAAAAAAAATTATGTGGCGTGTCCTTTGGGTATATCAAAACCACTAGTTTCCAACTAATTTGATATCTGTTTACAAAGGCTTCATATGGCACTATATAGTATGTTCTGTACTCACTGCTGAAGGTCGTAGGGTGACTTATGGTTATTTATTTCTGTGTCATTACGTTTCTTGTGAAGATTTGTCTCATATCATACCACATCTTCTTATTTATATTGGTTGCATGTACATAGTAAATTTTTATTATCATATTGAACTCGTTTTTGTCCAAAAATATAAGGTCAAACGTGTTCTTCATGTGATAATGAATTTAGAAAATTAACCATAGTAGACGCAAAAGAAATAAACTCTATCCAAATACGTCTGTTTACATGCAGCTTGCAGTTAATAAGTTTGGTTCCACGTAGTAAATATTTTTTATCATATGGAATTCATTTTTGTCCTGAACAATATTGGTAAAACTTTTTCTTCATATGATATTTTTTTTGAAAATGAACCATAGCAACCGCAAACGATAATCTCTGCCCAAACAGGCATTTAACTGGAAACCACAAAGTGTACCAGAACTTTTGAAAACGCTCCATGAACTAGATAAGCTGGAGTTTGCCGACTAAGTTGAGCACTGTACAGCCAAGAAAATTACCTTGGATACTTTAAGTGCCACCAATTGTTGTATCTAATAAAATTGAGAATGGAAATGGGGAATGTGTCAAAGAGACAACAACCCGACCAAATAAAAAACAACAGCAGAGGGTCACCAACAGGTTTTCAATGTAGCGAGAAATTCCCGCATCCGGAGGCGTCCTTCAGCTGGCCCCTAAACAAATATATACTAGTCCAGTGATAATGAACGCCATACTAATTTCCAAATTGTACACAAGAAACTAAAAATAAAATAACACAAGACTAACAAAGGACAGAGGCTCCTGACTTGGGACAGGCGCAAAAATGCGGCGGGGTTAAACATGTTTGTGAGATCTCAACCCTCCCCCTATACCTCTAACCAATGTAGAAAAGTAAACGCATAACAATACGCACATTAAAATTCAGTTCAAGAGAAGTCCGAGTCTGATGTCAGAAGATGTAACCAAAGAAAATAAACAAAATGACAATAATACATAAATAACAACTGACTACTAGCAGTTAACTGACATGCCATCTCCAGACTTCAATTAAACTGACTGAAAGATAGATTATGATTTCATCATATGAACATGAGGCACAATCCTTCCCGTTAGGGGTTTAGTATCATACCATCATAACATATATGAGAAGAACATAACCCGTGTCATGCCAACAACTGTTTTTAGAATAAATGTGTTTAGTTCCGATGCAAAGACCTTATCAGTGACTCAATATTAACGCCAAAATATGCAATCTTTAATGACTTGACAACAGTATCGTAATTATATCCCTTCTTAATAAGTCTATTCAAAGGATTTGTAAGTTTCTGAGGTAAATACTGACACCTTTGTGCTTTATAAAGAATATTTCCATAAAAAATTGGATGTGAAATACCTGAACGCATTAGAAGTCTGCATGTTGAGCTATATTTACGAATGATGTCTTTATACCGATGATAAAATTTAGTAAATGTTTTGACTAGTTTGTGATATCGAAAACCCTGGTGTAATAAGTTTTTAGTAATACATAAATTTCTCTCGTTAAAATCTAAAACATTGTTACATACACGAGCGAATCGTACAAGTTGAGATATATAAACACCGTAAGATGGTGACAAGGGAACGTCACCATCTAAAAACGGATAATTAATGATAGGAAATGAAAAATCATCCCTTTTATCATAAATTTTAGTATTCAGCTTTCCATTAGTGATATAGATATCAAGATCGAGAAAAGGGCAGTGGTCATTGTTAGTATTAGCTTTATTTAAAGTATGTTCAACAGGATAAATTTCATTAATATACATACTGAAGTCGTCATTATTGAGAGCCAAAATATCATCCAAATATCTAAAAGTATTATTAAATTTGTTTATCAGATGTTGTTTCGATGGGTCTTTGCTTATTTTTGTCATAAATTGTAACTCATAACAATACAAAAACAGGTCCGCAATAAGTGGTGCACAGTTAGTCCCCATTGGAATTCCGATAATCTGACGATATACGGAATCCCCAAAGCGAACAAAAATGTTATCTAGTAAAAATTCAAGGGCATATATAGTTTCAAAGCATGTCCAATTAACATAGTTTTTTTGTTTATTGCTACTAAAAAAAGACCTAAAAGAGTTTGAACATATATATTCACATTCTGATTTTTTGAATGCCCATTTAATTAGGTGTGTGATTTTTTTCTTAATGAGAATGTGAGGCAATGTGGTATACAGGGTAGAAAAATCAAAACTTTGAACAGATTCAAAATCACCAATATAAGCATGCAATTTATCAAGTACTTCCAACGAGTTCTTGACACTCCAAAAGTAATTTATTCCACTATTTTCGAAGGCCTTATTTGAACAATTTATTATCAGGTTTTTAATTGTACCAAGTGTGCTGGTAAGAAGAATAGACAATTTAGTAGTTGAACAATGGCTTGAAAACGAAATAAATCTATATTTGTAATGGGTTTTGTGTAGCTGCGGAAGCCAATACATAGTTGGGACTTTCAGTGTATTTGGCTCTGCTTTTAAAGCGGTGGCTAAAAGTGTATGTTTGTTACAGATTTCATTTTCTGAAAATGGAGTCAGTTGGAATGTTGGTGAATTGGTGATTTCCTTTTTCAGAACCTCAATGTAAAATTTACGTCAAACAATAATAATATTATTAGCAGCTTTATCGGCCGGGAAAAAAACAAATTCCTTGGCTAGTTCTTTTAGTTTATGTTTGATACGAGAAATAGGTTTATTGTGGTTATTGTAAATAGTAAAATGTTCTTTAAAATGTTGAATACGTATATCAACTATTTTCATTACTGAATTAAAAAAAGAGTCCAAAGATTTTTTGTCAGCTTTTTCCCGTTTTATCCATTTCATACAGTAAGTATGGAGTGAGTCGTGGATGATATTACGACACTCATTCCAATTAATAATAGACGGGGGACGATATTTAGGTCCTTTACCGAGGAATGATTTTAACTCTCGGTCTTGAACGATGTTAAGATCTCCTGTTATAACATGGGAAATGGGTCCATAAATATATTCGGAATTACTGCAATTACATGAAGTAGGTGTATATTCACTGATATTAACATCTTTACACAATTGACTATAATTAAACACAAATTTCCGGGTAGATTTCTTTTAAATATAACAAGTAAGAGGTAGCTTAGTATTGTCAAAATATCCAGGAATTTGTTCTTTAACAGAATGGGCGTTAAATATACCGGCAATATTTACAAAATCAAAGCCTTTATTGACATACTTAATTTTAATAAAATGTTTTTATGATCTTCAAGGCGATCAATTTTGGGAAATAATTTAGAATAACAATATGCCATAATAATTTGAACAATTTCATACTTAGGACTGCTATATGAAATTGTGTTGCAATCCTCCAAAATGTTATTTAACTTATTAACCGGTAACGAACAGAGTTTTGTTAACAGATAATGTCTGCCGTTGTTTTTGGAAATAGAAATTAGGTCCGAAATATTGGTATGATTGGCCCGAAATTTTCTTTGATTGCGATTTGTTCTACGACCGTGAGAATGTTTTTTACGAACAGTTTTAGAAACTATATCCAAAATGTTAACGGAATTGGTTCTAGATATATTACCAATTCCCATGATATTATCATTTAGACCGAGAGGGTAAACTGTCTGTAATTTTTTAATCCAATTTAATTCAATTATTTTCCGTGATTGTACAAACTTTTAAATGCGATTCACCAGGCTGCTTATTTACTACTTCTAAAGGTTGAACTGCTTAATATTTAAAAGGATGGTTGTGCTTCTTAAGGCGTTGGTAAATAATACTTTTGAATTTATTGGGTCTTTTAAAACGATACAGATGTTCTTGAATGCGTTTAGATAAATATCGTCCAGTTTCTCATACGTACTGAATACCACATCCCGGTTTGTTTCATGTGAGTAAATAAATAATACTGTTTGTTTTTCAAGTTATATCAGTTTCAAAATTTAAAGAAAATGTGCGACCATTAAACGTGGACCTTACCGTATTGTTGGTGGAAAGACGGGGACATGTAAGTCATTTTTTTGGCATGACACTTATCGATAGAAGGATAACCACGATTTTTATTGTTAAAAATGTTAGCGATGGTAGTATTTTTAGATAACCGATTTTGAAGATTGAGACGTGTAGATACCCTTTGAACAAGTTTAGTATTTAGTAATTTTCCATTTCTAAGCTTCATAATTGTTTTGTTAGTGAATTATATAATAAAGGAGCAAAGATTGGCGTCCAGAATATGAACCAGCATACAATAATTTAAGTTATATAAAATGGATAAATTTGTTCGGCTATAAATTACCCGAAAAAGATAGGGTATATCAGGGTAGGACTGATGGCTGACTAAATAGTAGAATGGGGCTGAATATTGAAATACTACTTTTTGATAAATATTCCTATAGTAATGAACTAGAGCAGTTCTCGCTCGGACACACACTCCATAATCTAGTATATTATAAGAGCATAAACCTGAAGCACGGGGAGGCACTCTACTGCCTCCACATGGCACTAAAGACAAACTCTGTAAAAAATAAAATTGAGAATGGAAATGGGGAATGTGTCAAAGAGACAACAACCCGACCAAATAAAAAAACAACAGCAGAGGGTCACCAACAGGTCTTTAATGTAGCGAGAAATTCCCGCACCCGGAGGCGTCCTTCAGCCGGTCCCTAAACAAATATATACTAGTCCAGTGATAATGAACGCCATACTAATTTCCAAATTGTACACAAGAAACTAAAATTAAAATAATACAAGACTAACAAAGGCCAGAGGCTCCTGACTTGGGACAGTCGCAAAAATGCGGCGGGGTTAAACATGTTTGTGAGATCTCAACCCTCCCCCTATACCTCTAACCAATGTAGAAAAGTAAACGCATAACAATACGCACATTAAAATTCAGTTCAAGAGAAGTCCGAGTCTGATGTCAGAAGATGTAACCAAAGAAAATAAACAAAATGACAATAATACATAAATAACAACTGACTACTAGCAGTTAACTGACATGCCATCTCCAGACTTCAATTAAACTGACTGGAAGATAGATTATGATTTCATCATATGAACATCAGGCACAATCCTTCCCGTTAGGGGTTTAGTATCATACCATCATAACATATATGAGAAGAACATAACCCGTGTCATGCCAACAACTGTTTTTAGAATAAATGTGTTTAGTTCCGATGCAAAGACCTTATCAGTGACTCAATATTAACGCCAAAATATGCAATCTTTAATGACTTGACAACAGTATCGTAATTATATCCCTTCTTAATAAGTCTATTCAAAGGATTTGTAAGTTTCTGAGGTGAATACTGACACCTTTGTGCTTTATAAAGAATATTTCCATAAAAAATTTGATGTGAAATACCTGAACGTATTAGAAGTCTGCATGTTGAGCTATATTTACGAATGGTGTCTTTATACCGATGATAAAGTTTAGTAAATGTTTTGACTAGTTTGTGATATCGAAAACCCTGGTGTAATAATTTTTCAGTAATACATAAATTTCTCTCGTTAAAATCTAAAACATTGTTACATACACGAGCGAATCGTACAAGTTGAGATATATAAACACCGTAAGATGGTGACAAGGGAACGTCACCATCTAAAAACGGATAATTAACGATAGGAAATGAAAAATCATCCCTTTTATTATAAATTTTAGTATTCAGCTTTCTATTAGTGATATAGATATCAAGATCGAGAAAAGGGCAGTGGTCATTGTTAGTATAATCTTTATTTAAAGTAAGTTCAACAGGATAAATTTCATTAATATACATACTGAAGTCGTCATTATTGAGAGCCAAAATATCATCCAAATATCTAAAAGTATTATTAAATTTGTTTATCAGATGTTGTTTCGGTGGGTCTTTGCTTATTTTTGTCATAAATTGTAACTCATAACAATACAAAAACAGGTCCGCAATAAGTGGTGCACAGTTAGTCCCCATTGGAATTCCGATAATCTGACGATATACGGAATCCCCAAAGCGAACAAAAATGTCTAGCTTTTTTTGTTTGTAAATGTTAGTTTATAAAAAAAAATCTGATCAAAAAGATCGCCTTTCTCAAAAAACTAATGAAAGACAGTGACAAGTTTAGTTTGACTTTAATAAAAGCAAAAATAGTGACAAGTACTCTGTTTGACTTTACCATGCTATTACCTCAGAGACTTGCCAAGAAACCATGTCAAACAAAAAGACACATGATTGCTCGAACACAGACGCGATTTTGAACATTTGTATGTCTGATGTAATTTAAATAACTTTGGTAAGCTTATATTTATAAGTGAAATTACAAGTTGAATATCTTGCTGTTTGGATTAAATTTGTTACAGTTATTGCGCTAGGAACATTAGAATTTTGCAAAATGTCAGAGCAATACTTTCAAAAATTACATGTACCTTGACAATAGCTAGAATGTGCTACACTAAAATAAACACGAAACGAAGCTACGTATTTTCATGCCAGTGCCCTGTTTATTGTTTATTTTAGACTTTTAATAGTTTGGATAAATGTTTCACATGGTTATCAAATATTAGAAATTTGATTAAAATCGGTGAACATGAATTTGACAGCTAGTGCCCCTTTAAACCTGGTTTTATATCTAAACCTCTCAATTTTGTTATACATGTTATAAGGATCTATGAAAGATTCAAACAAAAACTACCCAACCTCCACTCTTCCCCCAAAATGCTTCTGTGTATATTTAAATCTGTTGAGTCTTGTCAATGAGCAGACAGTCATGACAGTACTGAGAGTGAAACAAAGCCAAGCATGCAGTTATATTCCCATTAGAAAAATGAACATTATTAACATAACTATATGTATATTTTTTTTACATAAAAATATATTATATATCCTTTGATTGGGTGTTATGGGTGATATTTGTTACCATGGCAACTGTTGTAATAATTCTTAACGATTGAAGTTTAGAGTTTATATATTATGCTTCTATGTATTTTCATAAAGTTTTGGAAACAATTGAGAACATTGAATTCCCTATACTGCAGATTTCAAGAAATAATAACTCTGTTTCCAAAGGGAAAATACGTTAACTTGGTGATTTATTTTAGTCAGTTAGTATTCAAACTTTGCTTCTACAATGCTAGCTATGCTTTACATACATGTATTTAAATTTTTCGGAAAAACACACGAGAAAATTTGATAATTTTACATAACTTCAGGATTCAGAAAAAAATAATGTTTTTTAGTATTTTTTACAAAAAAAATAACAGTCGGGGTTGCACTGCAATATCAATTAAGTACTGAAGCTAAAACCAAGTAATATCGATGTAATATATGAAATTTCTAAAAAAAAAATTGATACTATTCATAATCAGGCTCTCCGACCAAGCGTTATCTTTTCAAGAATCTACATGTATGATTTTTTTAAAAATAAACCTACCCCCCCCCCCTTTTTCCAAACTTTCGGTTCCAACCCCAATGTTACATAATATGTTACATGTGTTTAACCTTCTTAAAAGAACAGACAAGACTGTGAGTAAAGCAAAGCATGCAGTCATATTCCCTCCATATTTTTTTACATAAATTTCTATTGATACATTTTAAAATAGATGTTGCTATGGGTAATATGTATTTCCATGTTAACTATGGAAGTCAGCAACTCTTAACGATAGTAAAAGAGGGACGAAAGATACCAAAGGGACAGTCAAACTCATAAATCTAAAACAAACTGACAACGCCATGGCTAAAAATAAAAAAGACAAACAGAAAAACAATAGTACACACGACAAAACATAGAAAACTAAAGAATAAACAACACGAACCCCACCAAAAACTAGGGGTGATCTCAGGTGCTCCGGAAGGGTAAGCAGATCCTGCTCCACATGTGGCACCCGTCGTGTTGCTTAAGTGATTACAAATCCGGTAAATAGTCTAATTCGGTAGGTCATATTCATGAAAGGGGATTGTAGTTACGACGTAAGGAACATATCCGATATCATTTGTGAAACGGTTATTCCATAACGGTCAACCAACTCGTGATGGCGTCCGTAAAATTTACGAAGGGATGATTTCAACTTCACCATTTGGAACTCTTGGTTTAATAGCTTCCTTGTGAGCAGCAAACCTCTATCAAGAAAATCATGATAGGAAATGCAAGCACGGGAATATCGTATCAATTGGGAGATATATACCCCGTATGCAGGTGCTGCTGGAATGTTGCTACTTAGAAATGGAAAGTTCACAATTGGAAAGCTGAAATCATCTCTTTTGTCGTAAAGTTTTGTTTTCAACCGACCCTCATTGTCAATTTCTAGATGTAAGTCAAGATATGAAGCCGACTTAACTGTATCTGTAGTATCCTTTATCTCTAGTTCGATTGGATAGATGCGTTCCACATAGTCACCAAATTTTGAATTGTTTAGTGAAAGAACATCATCTATATAGCGGAAAGTAGAGTTAAAGGATATTGCTAACTTCTTATCTTTCTTCCTAAGAAGTTCCTGCATGAAGTCAGCCTCATAATAATAAAGAAACAAGTCGGCGAGTAGAGGGGCACAGTTTGTTCCCATTGGAATGCCGACAGTCTGTTGAAAAACACGTCCTCCGAACGTAACAAATATGTTGTCAATCAAGAAATCAAGCATCTTGATAATATCAGTTTCAGAGAATTTTTTGTTTGAATCAGAGTGATTCTTTACAAAGTAGGATTTATCCCTCCCTAAGACAAGATACTTGTATCTACGTTGGCCATTCTTTTTTATGAAGCAAAGTAATATCAACTCTTTCAATTTGTCTTTTAGTTTGGAATGTGGAATATGTATTTCCATGTTAACTATGGAAGTCAGCAACTCTTAACGATAGTAATTTAGAGTTAGCTTATACGTATATGTTTGTTTTATCAGTTATGAAACAATTCAGTACATTTGAGCTCTAAAACTGCAATCGTATGCAAATAATAACTCCGTTTCCAAGGAAAACATCGGTTGATATGGTGACAAAACTAAAGAAAATCCCATGCATTTTCCTAATTGAATTGGTAAAGTAGTATCCAAACTTCATAACTACAGTGCTAAATATGCTGTAAACAGTTGCTCTTTTATGAAAAACACCAGAGAAAATTTGATAATTTCGCAAAAATCCCAAATTCAAAAAAGTTGAAAATATGCATTTTTTGGCTAAAAAATTACAAATTTCGTTTACGTGCAATCTTAACTAAATTGAAGCTTAAACCAAGTTTTATCAATGTTACATATGAAAATTTATGAAAGATGATTGATTCTATTCATAAATTGTAGTGATTTAGCTGATTTTTGAAAGATTTTACTATGCTTACAACCAAAAAATAGAGTGTCCGTTACCATGGCAGCCACTCGTATTTTCCCACTCATATTTACTTTTTAGCAGTATTCAGTTACTGCTTCTTCTAGGCCATTTATAGATAAAATCTGAAACCCTCATAAATCACATGTATATGGCACGCTACTTGGTTCCTATAAAGAGCTGTACTTAATATTGCGTTATTTTTGGCACATTGCAAAATGGGGTCATTCGATATATCAAATTGAAGGTCTTAAGGAGCTCTACTCAAAAATGAAAATTTTAAACCCCTTTGCATCCCAGCGGGCAGGGTTGGGTCATTTAGTGCAAAAATACAAACTTCTCAGATGGTTCGGTTGTTGCATATCAAATGAAATTCCACAAAGCGTACATTTCAAATATCAAGTTGACGTCCTCAAAACATGGACTGGGTTGGGTCATCGAGTGCAGAAAATAAATTGTCTCCTAAGGTAAGGTTGTTGTACATCAAATGAAAGGTCATGATGTGTACATTTGAAATATCAAATTTCTGACCTCAAAAATGAGGTGGATGGGGTTATTAAGTGCAAGCAATCAAACTTTTTAGAACATGGTGTTGTCACATATCAAATGAAAGCTCATCAAGTCTACATTACATATACCATACTTACAATCTCGAAAATGTAGGCAGATGGTATGGAACGCCACAGCTGTCTTATGTGAACTCTGATTTTACTTTATGTTGTATTATCATTACTTAATAATAGTTTGTCTTTATTTGATATGGTTTTGACATTACGTAATGATGTTTTAATATAAGTCAATATGGAATAGTCATTACTTAATGATATTTCGATATTACACGATATGGTTTCGTATTGACTTGATACAGCTTTGTTATTATTCAATATGGTTTTGCCATTACTCGATGTGGTTTCACCATTATTTAATATGGTTGTGTCATTAGTCAATGTGGTTTTACCATTACTTGATGTGTATTTGACTTAACGTAATGTAATTGGTTCATTACATGATGTGATTTTGTTATTTCGTAATGATGATTTGTCTATTCTTTATATGGTTTTAACATTACGTAATGATGTTTCAAAATTTGACCATTTTACACTACTTGATGTGTTTGTTTCATTATTTGATGTGGTCTTGTCATTCCTTGATGTGGTCCTGTCATTCTTTGATGTGGTTATCCCATTACTTGATGAGGTAAAACCATGTGACCAATTCGGAAAAACCTGTTCTATTTTTAGATAGATTTCCATGTTATGCCTTTATTGCGATTGGCCATCCATCTAATTAGTGTTCAAATTAAAGTTCGGGTTACTGTTTAAGTTAAACTTTGCGTTAGTTTTCAAATGAAAGTCATACTTATAATTAAAGTTCTAGTTAGAATTGATTTTCGAGATGGACTTCGAGTTTGAGTCTCAGTTTTAGTTACAACTTTGAATTTGAGTTACTTCTTGAGGTAGAGTTTGAGTTGGATTCGAATTTAAGTCTCATTTATATTTATTAAGATTTCAAGTTGAAATTCGAGCTATTTTATATGTCTTTTTGAGTTCGTAATTAAGTTTTCTATCGCGGAACACGGAGCTTTTGCTCGGGCTTTGGAAAAGAGGGCTTCGGGATATGAGTACTAAATAAACAATGTTGCAATATACAAAACACACGTAGGAGTTGAAATAAAGTTAGATGTGGTGTGATTGCCAATGAGACAACTATCCACCAGAGTTTAAATGCAGTGGATGTAAGAAATCATATATCGGCAACCGTACAGCCTTCAAAATTCCGTAAAGTCAGCTACAAAAGGCCACCATGCACTATGTGAAAAAAATTCAAACGAAAACACTAACGGTTTATTTTACAAAAAACAAATATGACACGTGTGTGTACATCAACAACTATTGAACTTCGTGCTCCTGCATGACTTGGGCCAGGTACATAAAGAAAGTGCACGTGTCGGAGTTTAACATGTATGTAAGAGAACATCGAACTGTAACAGTAGTGTAACAGCACAACATGAGAACAAAATGTAAACTAGACAAATCGATGCCCCCGCACTCTGCTTGTACCCCTAAAAGGACAAAGTTCAATTTTCTCCCAAAAGAGGATAAATAATAAAAAGAAAAAACCCTGACCACATGCATACCATCAATACATGTACAAACAGCTAGCAGAGTGACACATTCCTAGCATTCAATCTGTAGGAGGAGTTATCTGTAAACGCCCTACTTATGCAAGTAAATTTCCTAAATATGACAAAATTCAACTTTCTCCCGAAGAGCACATATTAATAAAAATTAAACCCTGACCACATGCAGCACACCTTCAATATATGTACAAACAGACAGTAAAGAAAAAACTTCCTGGGATTCAAACTGTTGGAGGAGTTATGCGGAATAACTATATACCCATAATGGGACGGAAAGACGGACGGACGGACAAATGTTAAACACTATGCCCCTCAACTTTCAGTTGCTGTCAAGTTGCGGTGGCTAAAAAACAATTTCAATTGGCTGGCTCAATAGATCGGTATGACTGGGTAATTGAAATCCATCGGGGTGATCTCGGGTTCCCCAGAAAGGTAAGGAGATTCTGCTCAACGTGTGGTATCCGTCGTTTTAATTGCAAAATTACAAACCGAGTGATTTGGTCTTATTTGGAAGTTCACATTCGAGTAAAAGATGAAGGTATTATGGTTACGACAACTGGAACATATCGTCGTCACATGTGAAACAGATATTCCAAAAAGTTTATTTTTCAATTAGTGCGAGGTAGATCAATTGATTAAAAGTAAAAGATTGATATTCGTATGTATGTTCTAATGATTATTTTTTTTTTGAGAATTCTTATTTTATAGTATTGATGCTTTGTCGCTTAGTCCGAGCCCCCTCCTCCGATTTTCCTGTGACTTAAGTGTGAGTTGATTTGAAGTGTCTCATTTGTTCATAACTCTGAACAACCACTCGAACTTTAATTTGATTTTTAACTTTTGCGATACCGATCCAAAGCACATTAAACAAAACGACATATTGAAATCTGTTAAAAAATTGATTTTTTTTTCACATAGTGCATGGTGGCCTTTTGTAGCTGACTATACGGATTTTTGAAGGCTGTACGGTTGCCGATATATGATTTCTTACATCCACTGCATTTAAACTCTGGTTGATAGTTGTCTCATTGGCAATCACACCATAGCAACCCGAACTTTTATTTGAACACTAATTAGATGGAAGGCCAAACGCTTTAATAAAGGCACATACAACATGGAAATCTATCTAAATATAGAACAGGTTTTTCCGAATTGGTCACGTGGTTTTACCTCATCAAGTAATGGGATAACCACATCAAAGAATGACAGGACCACATCAAAGAATGACAAGACCACATCAAATAATTAAACAAACATATCAAGTAGTGTAAAATGGTCAAATTTTGAAACATCATTACGTAATGTTAAAACCATATAAAGAATAGACAAATCATCATTACGAAATAATAAAATCACATCATGTAATGAACCAATTACATTACGTTAAGTCAAATACACATCAAGTAATGGTAAAACCACATTGACTAATGACACAACCATATTAAATGATGGTGAAACCACATCGAGTGATGACAAAACCATATTGAGAAATGACAAAACTATATCAAGTCAATACGAAACCATATTGTGTAATATCGAAACATCATTAAATAATGACTATTCCATATTGACTTATATCAAAACATCATTACGTAATGTCAAAACTATATCAAATAAAGCCAAACTATTGTTAAGTAATGACAAAACAACATAAAGTGATATCTGAGTTCCACATAAGACAGCTGTGGCGTTCCATAAGATGGGGTTATTAAGTGTTAAAAGTGAAAATTTTCAGAAGGCATGCTTTTCGTAGATCAATTAAAAGTACGTAAAGAGTACATTACAAAAACACCACTTTTACAGGAAAGACCTTTCAATTGTTTTACAAACAATTGAGATACTAGTTTTTATATTCAATTTTGTATTTCAATGTGAAATTATTATACGTAATCATAGGTTATTGTTTTGCATGTGCATGGTATGTGTACATGCTTTACATCAAGTTAGATAGAACATTTAATATTCTTAATTTAAAATAGTTCTATAAAATTAGTACACATTTTCACATATGATTTTAACATAAACACACCTTTCACAAGGAAATTTCATCATTTGTTTATACTTTTGAAAATTGCATTCTTATGTACAGAAACTTGGAAACTTGTTGATTTCCCGTGGTAAACACTAGAAAGAAAAAAAAAACACTCGTCTGAAGGGAAATGAAAAAGAGAGTTTGTTTAAACTGTAATTTTACATTAACTGGTATGTGACCATTTAAGTTTCTAATTTGTTGAATTTTGAAACCTTTTCTAAATGCAAAAAGTAAATTATCTTTCTTGAATAGTCGCACAAGTCAGATACAAAACAAAGCTGAGAAACAAAAACACGTCGGAAACAGATGACCTGACCTATCGCGCAGAAAAACTATCTGGCAATGGTTGTTATCTGCCGGTTTCTTCGTTACCATTGTATTGTATGTAATACATAACGGTGAGTCAATAGTGCCATTTATTTTTCGAAAGAGGTATTGTACTTAAAACTTTTTTCAAAACAAGTTTAATAAGATTGAAAATGGAAATGGGGAATGTGTCAAAGAGACCCCAACCCGACCAAACAGCAGACAAGAACTGAAAGCCACCAATGGGTGTTCAATGCAGCGATAAACTCCCGCACCGGAGGCGTGCTTCAGCTCGCCCCTATACAAAAATGTATACTAGTTCAGTGATAATGGACGTCATACAAAACTCCTAAATATACACAAAAATTAAAATTGAAAATCATACAAGACTAACAAAGGCCAGAGGCTCCTGACTTGAACCAATTATTGACATGTTATTGTGATGAACGAGAATCAGTTTAAAAGGGACGTATTCAATAACACTATTTACACAAAGGAATGAATTATATCTTATGTTGTAATCTGAGGAATTCTTTTGAATGGCTCAAATTGTATATATTACATATAAATAAGACATTTCTGTTTATCAAAAATTGTCCAGGCATTTGCATGTGGCATTTCTAAAAGTGCTTTTTAAAATATCTCAATGTTCATTTGTATATGTAACTCAAATATTACGCCAATAAATGTAGCCGTGCTTAACTTTCCAACCCTCGTTCATTCAAAACAATCTTTTAGATATGTTTCAATGAAAAATTGTGATTTCCGAAAACAGGTATTGCCAAGTAAAATTTCAACAAATAAGATATTGAATCAAGGTTTCCTAGTGGTAGAGATAAAATTATAATCCTGGTACCTTTTATAACTATTGTCAAATCGTCGTTTTTCTATTTTTTTGTATTTACTCAAGGGTTTGAATATAAAACTAAGAAGATGTGACATTATTGCCATTGAGACAACTCTCCCCAACTATCTGTTTATTGCTTTTTGTTTTATTTCGCTAATGGAAATGTATCTGGAACTAAATTGAAAAGAATGGAAACAACACTATATGCATTTCATTAGTTCGGAAAGCTTTTCTTAAGTTATCTTCATCAGAAACGCCAAAAACAACGAATATTTGAAAGACAATGATGTACAAAATTGAAACGTTTCAAGCGCTATATTGTTAACAAGGACCTAACAATGATAACAAATTCATATAAGGCCAACTTAAAAAGGTACTCGAAAATTAATAAATAAAACTAACACATATAATTCAGTTTTTTTCAGAAATAAGTACCTTAAAAACGATACAATACAACTGAGCATTCCATGCTTTTTCTTTCAAATATATTTTTTTTTATATATCAATATATATTGTCACATGAAACAGCATAGGCAAAGATGAAGTTTCCAGTTTTCAAGTCAATGTAATAAAAAGAATGAGTAATTTGTAGAATTAAATACGAATCAAAAACCTGATATCATAATGGATTATATAATTTCAACCAAGTTTTAAATATTTGCATATCCAGCTAATGATTTCTTTTGAAAATGGTGTACGTGAATTTATCAAACTCAAAATCCGTTGTGGTTTTTAATAAAAAAATAACATGTAAAATGACTAAATGCATATAAATAGTTATTGCACTAATAAGCCTTTTAAAACCGGTTTTAAACTCTTTATCAAAGTGAAATGGAGCTAGACGATACTACGTTATTTAAAAAAACCGCCCTTTACAAAGACGATATTTTGTATATGTAAGAGAATGATAATCCCTTTATTCATGATTATGTACGAGCGTTAGCGAGTACTTGTCATGAAGAAAGGGATTATCATTCGCTTACAAACTTGGAATATTGTAAACTGCTCAAGGATAAAATGATCTCTTGGTTAGTTGTTTTAAAAATTAAGTTTCATTGTCAGTTCAATCTTTGCAATTAATGCATTACTTCCTTTATTATCTATTTCAGTTATGGATTATTTTTAGTGATGTAAGGACTTTCTTTTTAATTTTGGAAAATATAAAAGATTATGATTTAGACATTAGATGACAAAACAGTACAATGAAATCTTAAGAAATTTTCCTGTAATGAGTATAAATGGAAATCATGTAATATATTGGTGAGGAATTTTGTTTTGTTTATGTGCTGTTTAAATCTTTAATTTTAAAATTTCAATTACAACTAAACTTTATTTTACAGCCGTTGTGAGTACAATCCTTAATATGAGATAAAGGGAAGCAAGACGCCGCCCCTCTGTTATGGGAAATTTTTGGTTGATAATTCAGGGTTTCACTGAAGCAAAAATGGAGCAGGCCACCCTCTTTAGTGGTCAGCGCACCCCCCCCCTCCCCCCTTTATCAAAATTTCTGGATCTGTTACTGCAGTTACTAATAATATTTGTCAGGGAAATATCAAAATACAATGCGTTCCAATTATATTAAAAAGTTTTAACTAAATTCCATTTTCAAATGATCTGAGATTCTAAAATAGTATATTTAGCTAGGAAGATTAATATATTATTCAAATTTTTTTTTTTGCATTGCTATGAAATTGTTTGTTTTTGTTTTAGTATAATTTTGAAGTTAGTAATTTTCTCATATAAGGTTAACGGTTCTATCATATAAGGTTAACGGTACTAATGCTACTGCATCAGTAAAATTCCTATCAATTTGATTTAAATTGATTGTTTCAAAATTTAACTTTTAGTAGGTATTCATCATGAATTATTTTCAGCTGATAAATGTGCTTCGGGGCATTCTTCGTAAATCATTCATATAAACTTTTTGTTTTGAACTGTAAAAAGGCATTAACAAAAGGTAAATTTTTTACTAAGAACATGATTTAATTCATTCTTCACAGTTAAGAAACCCAAATCCTACAGCTTTATTGGACGAGAGCACTTTGTTATATTCTAAATCATTATAACTCATACTGAAATCAGAGCTTATCATTTAAATGGCTTGGATGCTCACTTTAAAAACGACCTTACTATTCTATAAAACTGTACACGCATAGTAATATCTCACTGCAACTTCATAGATTGAAAATTAACTGACAAAGCCATGGCCAAAAAAATAAAAAAGACAAACAGACAAATAATAGTACATTAGAAACAACAACGGACACTAAAGACTAGGCTACACGAACCCCACAAAACACTGGGGGTTGTCTCAGGTGCTCCGGAAGGGTAGGCAAATCCTGCTCTACATGTGGCACCCGTCGTGTTGCTTATGTTATTACAAACCCGATAAATATTCAAATTCGGTAGGTCACATTCGTGGTGAAAAGGGAAGTTGACTTAAGTTGACTGTAGTTACGACATAAGGAACATATCCGATATCATATGTGAAACGGTTATTCTATAACGGTCAACCAACACGTGATGCTTAAACCTTCAACTTCACCACTTTGAACTCTTGGTTTTAGAGCTTCCTTGTATGCACTAACCTGCTATCAAGGAAATCATGATAGGAAATACAAGCCCTGGAATATCGTATAAATTCGGAAATATATGTAGGACTCTAAAGTGTGATGGGGACGATAAAGTACGATGGTCCCGCTAAAGTGCGATGGTATACGCTAAATTGCGATGCCTCCATTTACGTTAAAGTTCGATGGCGTATGTATAGACGTCAGAAACGTAGTTGATGACGTTTATTAACTTTCGTTTATACAAATTAAACATGAACGCTCTGGAAGATGAATTTCAAATATTGATTAACAACTTTTAAAGAAACCAGTAATAAATGACTTAACTAATTTAAACCGATCCGTGCTTTGTCGGCTTCTTAAATCAAAGGTGTTTACTTCGATAGCTTGAAGAAAAACATGTATCCTCCAGTCGGCCGTTTTACTATAGGCCCTATAGATACACGTAGTATTCGACTAGTAACCATGTATCCTGCTTTTACTTGAAGCGAACGAATACATTTGAATCATTGTTGATTTTGGAGTTTACTTTCCGGTCCCCGTTAAAATGTTGTAACTTTTTTTGAAAAGTAACGTCGGTTAATTAAAGGTACATTTTTAAAGTGTAAATTATAAATTGAGGACGAAAACATCAGTTTGTTAATTGTAGGAAATTATAACATGTATTTTTACTCGCTACGAAAAAAAGTAAAGCTTGACGAACACCGCCGTTTCCCGCACTTGAATTAAAGTTTAAAATATTCCCTTATTCACCTTTGTTACGTGGTCAAACCTTAAGATACAATTAAGCCTACCGGTAAATCATAAAGCCTATCACATCATATGTTAAACCTAAGCATACTAGATTTTGTAAACAGACTTGTTTTAATTCCATGTACTTTAATGTTTTAGCCCGTAAACATTTAATGTACCCTATTGTTCCATCGCACTTTAACGTGCTATACCATCGTGCGTTAGCAAACAAAATACCATCGAACTTTAGCGTGAGACACCATCGTACTTTAGCGTAGACAATCGCAATTTAGCGTAACCATCGCACTTTAGAGTCCTACATATATACTCCGTATGCAGGCGCTGCTGGAATGCTGCTACATAGAAATGGAAATACAATTTTAAAGCTTCAATTAATGTTGCATCGAATCACATGTGGACCCCTTAAACAAAGCAAAAAATATTCAGTTTGTAAATACTGAACAATAACATTGCTTCCGTTTATTATATATAATCCTCAACAGAACAACAGACGACATAAACAATATTTGAGTTCTACCTAAATGCCATACGTTTTACCTTTAAAACATCTTTGATGAAATAGTCTTAAAAACGATTAGACGAGCAAAAAAAAAAAAAAAATAGCTCATGAAATTTCGTTCCCGAATGCCAATTTACAATGAAATATAAGTTGTTCATACGATAATAATGCAAGATTACATAATGTACACGAAGAAAAATACTGATTAAACAGTATGACGATTGTCTACCGATAAACCAGATAATAAACACAAATAATCCAAATATTTCCTATCCTTCAGTTACATTATAGTCTTAGCTTGAAACTATAAACCTGACTTTCTTAGTGCTTTTTGATTGTCAACTTAGTTTGACGAAAACTTGCAAAGTCGTCTAATTATTTTTCGTTAATCAAATGTTTTTCAACTTTTGAATATTATTAGCGTAAGTATCGGAATTTGGTCATTGTGATCATATCAGGATGGACTCCTTGTTAAATGACTGAAGTTTAAAATGTGTATTCAATCAGATTCTATACTATTTAAATTGATATACGGTAGAGGAACAATGCATCGTATTAACACTTGAACGAACCTATTAAAGATTGCATGTCAAAAGTCTGAACTGATGTATTGCTCTATTCAATCAATTAAGTAAAGAAACAAAAATAACTATGCCGGCCTTATATGCAAACACATAAATGAAAATAGACATACAATGAATTATAAAAGAAATACAACATGAGGCGAAATATGTTTGTTTTAACTATGAAGACACATTATTTAAATTATTGTAATAGTCTCAGTTATTAAAGTTTGACTAAAACTATCCATCCGTGTATCACAACAGGTAAATGTAATTACATTTTAGTTCCACTGGACGTTAAACAACCGACAATTAATTAAACAATAAATTTTAGTTAGAAACGTATATTGTTCATTAAATCGGATTTCAAATAGGTGTATTACTATGAAATTATTGTTATATAATGTTTCAGATAGCCTTCATCTGACACCTGTCTTGTTTGCTGTCAACATTATGTTTACTAAATAATTATTTTGTAAATTAAAATGACAAACTTTACATTTCATTCATGTAATATAATGAGTTGAATCACATGTGGACCACCAAAACTAGTCAAAAAGATTAATTCTATTATTGCACCTGTGTACTGTTAGTCTCCGAGGGTATCATCAGTGAAGTAATCAGTAAGTCAATACTGATTGATAACATTGTTTCCGGTAATTGTCCGTTGAAATATTAACCTCAACATGAACACAGCCGACATCAACAATGTTTGAGTTCTACCTAAATATTTTACTGATAAAAAAATCTTTGATATAATAGTCCTAAAAACGATTAGACGAACAAATACAAAATAAACCATGAAAACTCGTTCCCGAATGCCAATGGGATATAAGTTGTTCAAACAATAATAATACAAGCTTACCTAACGTACAAGAAGATGATTAAAAATACTGAGAAAACAGTATGACGATTGTCTGCCGATAAACCAGAGAATTAACACAAATAATCCAAATACTTCTTGACTTTCAGTTACATTATAGTCTTAGCTTTAAACTGTAAACCTGACTTCTAAGTGCTTTTTGTTTGTCAGCTTTGTTTGACGAAAACTTGTAAAATCGCCAAATACTTTGTCGTTTATTTTATGTATGTTATAAAATGTGCTTTAGTATCTAAATTATAGTCGCCGTCACGTTAAATTGGCACCATGTTTTGTGTAAAAATTTTCTTAAATATCGACCGCGTTTACTAAAGATCATGTTTTTCAATTAGCGGAATCAAATATCATTCCAAAAATCAACTACTGTCCTACCTTTTATTGTGTTCACACTATAATCCTGACCTTCACATAATCCAAGATTATTTTGTATGGTGGAATCCGACATTGTTATTACCGGAAGTGTTGCCGTGGAGTTCCACGTGCTCTCCATTTTCTTGTGTTTCTCGGAGCTTTTCGTCATCTTTACGTAAAAAGCGCGGGAAATTGTATCATCAATGACAATAAACTTACCGGAGAGTAACGAATGTTATGGAATAAGGGACCCTCATAGAAACCAAGATGGCGGTTATACAATGTAAATAATCTTGAAAAATGTGAAGGTCAGGATTATACAGTGCAAACACAATAAAAGGTAAGACAGTAGTGGATATTTGGACAATTTTACTTCCGCTAAGTGAAAAACATCATCTTGAGTAAACGCAGCTGATATTTAATTTTTTTTGACAATAAACATGGTGCCAATTTTACGTGACGGCGACTATAGTTCATTGTCATGTACATGATGTATATCTGCTTCTCTTTAAATTACTGAAGTAAAAGAACGTGTATTCAATCAGATTATTTATTATTTGAATTAAAATATAGTAGAGGAACAATGCATCTTATTGACCCTAGAACGCACCTAAAATACATTTAAAAATAACATATCAAACCTCTGAACTTATGCATGGCTCTATTTAATCAGTTAAGTGTTGAAACAATAAGAGCTATGAAGAATTAACATGCAAACACCCAATTAGAATTAGAAATAGAAATACAATGAATTATATGTATGTCTGTTTTGTTCACTCATCGTTGTAAACATAACGGAATTTGATGCGACTGTAATACAAGTGAAAGGTATAGCGCTATCACACCAGGTTCAATCTACCATTTTCTACATTAAAAAATGCCTGTACCAAGTCAGGAATATGACAGTTGTTGTCCGTTCGTTTTATGTGTTTCCTCATTTTGCCATTAGACTAGGGACTTTCCGTTTAGAATTTTCCTTAGAGTTTAGTATTTTTGTGATTTTTCTTTTGGAAACAAATTCAACAGAAGTCGAATTAAGGGTGCTGTTAGGACGTATCATTTGAATTATTGTAACAATCTCAGTTATTAAAGTTTGATTTGAACTATCCAACCATGTATCTCGACGGGTATAATGAATGCAATTAAATTTTAGTTCCATTGGACTTTAAGCAACCAACAATCCATCAATCAATACATTTCTCTTTTCTGGTTTTTTATATAGATTAGACCATTGGTTTTCCCGTTTTGTGAGTCAATACTTATTTATAACATAATTTTCTTTAATTGCCCATTGATATATTAACTATCAATATGAAAATAGACGAAAATAAATCCTTTGTTGTTTATAACATGTTTTTCAATTGTCTTACATTATTCTCAATCGTTCATTGTTATTATATCAGGTATACCTGCTACTTTTTTAAATGACTGAAGTTAAATGATGTGTTTTCAATCAGATTTTTATTATACTTGAAAATATGGTATATAATCAATGAATCTGAGTAACGTTAGAAAGAACATTAAATACATTTAGAAGATTGCATATCAAACCTCTGAACTTATATATTGCTCTATTCAAACAGTTTAGTAGATAAACCATTTGAGTTATGATGGCCTGACATGCAAACACACAAATAGAATTTGAAATGCAATGAATTGTAACAAATACAACATGAGGCGAAATAGTGTTGTGTCAAGATTAATCATTTAGACTATTGTAACAATCTCAGTAATTAAAGTTTGATTTAAACTATAAACCCATGTATCTCAACAGGAATACTGAATGCAATTGAATTTAAAATCGAAACGTAATGATTTTCAATAAATCTGATTTTAAATACGTTTACAACTAAACAATAATTTATTTCTAAATTGGAGACTCTAATGTTTTAAATACTAGAAGTATTCAAGTGACAAGTATCTTCAAGTTGTTTACTTTCAACAATGTAAATTATACTTTTTTAGATCAAAATTACCAAGTTGATGTTTCATTCATGTCCTATAAAGCATCGAATCACATGTAGACCCCCGAAACAAACCCAAAAAGATTCAGTTTGTCGATACTAAACTATTATATTGATTCCATTAATTGTCCGTTAATATATAACCTTCAACATGAAAACTGACCACAAATTTTGAGTTTTTTCTATGTGCAATCTTTTTTACCTGATAAAAAATCTTGGATATAAAAGATAAGAAAAAAAAAATCATGAAATTTCGGTCCCGAATGCCAATGATATATAAGTTGTTCAAACAAAAATAATGCAAGCTTACCTACATGATGATGATTAAAAATACTGAGAAAACTGTATGACGATTGTCTGCCGATAAACCAGAGAATTAACACAAATAATCCAAATATTTCCTGTCTTTCAGTTACATTATAGTCTTAGCTTGAGACTGTAAACCTGACTTCTAAGTGTTTTTTTGATTGTCAGCTTAGTTTGATGTAAACTTGCAAAGTCGCCTAATTATTTGTCGTTCATTAAAGTTCTTTTTTCAAGTTATAAATATCATTGACGAATGAATGAAGTTTAAAATGTTTTTCAATCAGATTATATAGTATTTAAATTGATATACGGAAGGGGAACACTGTGTAGTATTAACCCTAGAACGAACCTAAAATACTTTTAAAAGATATTATATCAAACCTCTGAATTTATGTATTGCTCTTATCAAATAATTAAATAAAGAAACAAAAAGATCTGTGACGGTCTTATATGCAGGAACAAATCAAAAAAGAAATACAATGAATTATAACTAATACAACATGAGGCAAAATAGGGTTGTGTTAATACTCATCATTTGAACTATTTTGATAATCTCAGTAATTAAAGTTTGAACTATCCACCCATGTAGCTCGACGGTATAATGAATGCAATTAAGTTTTAGTTCCACTGGACGTTAAGCAACCAACATTTAGTAGACACGTTATGATGTTTTACTAAATCTGATTTTCAATACGTTTACAACTTTATAATAATTCATCTCTTATGTTAAAAATAGCCTTCAGCTGACACGTATCTTAATGAAAATGATTGTTTTGTAGATCACAATGACCAAGTTTACATTTAATTTATGTGATATAATGTGTCAAATCACATGTGGACCCCCAAAACCAATCCAAAAGATATGTTAATAACCATATCATAAATACTGGACGTATGGACTGATATACTTTTGTAGACTCCGTGGGTATCACCAGTGAAGTAATCAGTGAATCAGTACTGATAGCTCACGTCATTTTCGTTAATTATTCCTGAAATATTGTCCCTTAATGCGAAAACAGACGATTATAACATTGTTTGGTTTTATCTTTATGTCATATCTTTAACGTTATAAATAAACATCAATATTTAACAAATGTTTAAGTAGTTCTAAAAACGTTGACAAAAATTAGAAAAAAAATGTACGTTCCCACAAAATTGGGATACATAAATTGTTCAAAAACATATAATGCAAGCTTACCTTGCGTCACAATAATGTAAGTACCAATAAAACGTATGAAGATGGTTTTCTGTTAGTCCACAGAAATAGCACAAATTATACGAATATTAACTGAACTTCAGTAACATGACATTCTTATCTTGAAACTATCAATCTTACTTCCAAGTGCGTTTTGTTTGCCAACTTATTTTGAGGAAAACCTGGAAAGCCGCAAAATACTTTTTCGTTTATAACATGTTTGTCGATTTTCTAAAATTATTACGTATCTAAATTCGTTCATTGTCATTATATCAGGTATACCTGCTACTTTTGTAATGACTGAAGTCAAAAAATGTGCATTCAATCAGATTAAATACTATTTAAATTAAAATATGGTAGAAGAACAATTAATCTGAATAGCGTAGGAAAGAACCTTGCAAAGAAAACACACAAAAAGAATTATGAATTAAAATGAATTGTAACAAATAAAACTTGAGGCGAAATAGGGTTGTGTTAAGACACAGCATTTACAATTTTGTAATAATCTCAGTAATTAACTATCCACCCATGTATCTCGATGTGTATATTGAATTCAATCACATTTTTGTTAGACACGTAATGATTTTACTTATTCAGATTTTGAATAGGTTTACAATTATTTTCCTTAATTGTCCCGTGATATATTGACCCTTAATTTGAAATCAGACGACCATAAAAGTGTTATATCTTTAACGTTTCAAACAAACATCGATTTCTTATAAGTTCTAAAAATGTTTAGACGAACAATGAAAAAAAATACGTAATGAAAAATGTTCGTTCCAAAATAAATGGGACATATTAATTGTTCAAACAATATATGATGCAGGCTTACCTTGCGTTCCCATTGTCAATAGAAAGTACCAATAAAATGTATAAAGATTGTCTGCCGATAAACCAAATAATAAACACAAATAGTCCAAATATTTCCTGTCTTTCAGTTACATTATAGTCTAAGCTTGAGACTGTAAACCTGTCTTCTACGTGCTTTTTGTTTGTCAGCTTAGTTTGACGTAAACTTGCAAACCCGCCAAATCCTTTGTCGTTTATTAAGTTTGTCAAATTTTTGATAAAATTTGCTTAAGAATCTAAATTCGTTCTTAAACTATATATCAGGTATATCCGGTCCTTTTTTAAAAGACTAAACTTGAAAGAATGTGCAATCACAGTAATTAAAGTTTGTGTATTCAATCAGATTATATACCATTTAAATTTAAATATGGTAGAGGAACAATGCATCTAATTGACGCAAGAACGAACCTTTTAAAAACATCTGAACTTATGTATCGCTCTATTCAAGCAATTAAGTAAATAAACAATACGAGCTATGACGGCCTGACATGCAAACACCCAAATAGAAATAAAAATACAATTTCAACATAAGGCGAATTAAGGTTGGTATTAATACTCATCATTTGAACTATTGTTACAATCTCAGTAATTAAAGTTTGACTTGAACTATCCACCCATGTATCCCGACGGGTATAATAAAATGCAATTTAATTTCAGTAATGATTTTAACTAAATCTAGAACGTTTCCACCTATAAAATAATTGATCTCTAATGTTTCAATAGCCCCAGTTGACACGTATCTTGTTTTACTTTCAGCAATGAAAATAATTGTTTTGTAGATCAAAATTACCAAATTTACATTTCATTCATGTAATCACATATGGACCTCCTCAACAAATCTAAATACATTCATTTTATCTTATCACATCATAATGACTGCACGTGTGGACTGTTAGTTACCGAGGGTATCATCAGTAAAGTAACCAATGAGTCAATACTGTCTGATAACATAATTTTCTATTGTCGTCCATTGATATATTAACCCTTAAAATGAAAACAGACGAAAATAAATCCTTTGTTGTTCATAACATGTTTTTCTATTTTCTAACATTATCTTCATTCGTTCATTGTTATTATATCAGGTATACCTGCTACTTTTTTAAATTACTGAGGTAAAGAATGCATATTCAATCAGATTTAATTATGTTTGAATTAAAGTGAGGTAGAGGAACAATAAAACTTAGTAACCCTAGAACAAACCTAAAATACTTTTAAAAGATTGCATAGTTAACCTCTGAACTTAATATTGCTCTATTCAAATAGGTTAGAATTAGAAATACAATGAATTGTAACAAATACAACATGAGGCGAAATAGGGTTGTGTCAATATTAATCATTTAACTATTGTAACAATCTCAGTAAATAATTACATTAGATGTATGTTTCATTATAATACGTTATTCTGATTGGCCAACTGCACATCTCGTGCTATTCCTGAAACAATTGTATTAGACAATAACATTTATATCATTCATGATGACACGAGGTCCCACAATAAAGTGCACAGGTAAATTAAATGAAAACTTGATAAAAATCGTGTTTTCAGGATTCTAGCTTAAAAAATGTAATTATAAGTATTGAATGCTTCTTTTTGTAACTTTATAGGGTTGTAAAAGCGTTGACCGTGCGCACATTTTTAGTATGAAGCGCTTCCGCGCTTCATACAAAATGTACTTCGGTCAACGCTTTTACACCCCAATAAATTTACAAAAAGCAGCATTCAATTCTTAATTAAAGTTTGATTTAAACTATCCAACCATGTATCTCGACAGGAATACTGAATGCAATTGAAGTTATGGTCGAGACGTAATGTTTTCACTAAATCTAGTTTTAAATACGTTAATACCTATATAATAATTGATGCCTTATGTTTCAAATACTAGGAGTCTTCAACTGACACGTATCTTGTTTACTTTCAATAATGTAAGTTATCATTTTTTTAGATCAAAATAACCACTTTTATGATTCATTAATGTTCTATAATGCATCGAAGCACATGCAAATCCCCTAAACAAAGCCTTAAAGATTCAGTTTGTCGATACTGAACTATTATATTGATTCCATTAATTGTCCGTTAATATATAAACCTCAACATGAAAACTGACTACAACAACAATGTTTGCGTTCTTTCTACGTGCAATCTTGTTTACCTTTAAAAAAATCTTTTATATAAAAGATATAGAATAAATCATGAAATTTCGGTCCCGAATGCCAATAATATATAAGTTGTTCAAACAAAAATAATGCAAGCTTACCTACATGATGATGATTAAAAATACTGAGAAAACTGTATGACGATTAACCGATAAACCAGAGAATTAACACAAATAATCCAAATATTCCCTATCTTTCAGTTACATTATAGTCCTAGCTTGAAACTGTAAATAGTTATCAATGGTATCAGGATTATAATTTAGTACGCCAGACGCGAGTTTCATCTACATAAGACTCATCAGTGACGCTCAGATCAAAATAGTTATAAAGCCAAACAAGTACAAAGTTGAAGTGCATTGAAGACCCAAAACTCTAAAAAGTTGTGCCAATTACGGCTAAGGTAATATATTCCTGGGATAAAAAAAATCCTTAGTTTTTGGAAAAATTATAAGTTTAACCTGACTTCTTAGTGCTTTTTGATTGTCAGCTTAGTTTGACTAAAACTTCCAAAGTCGCCTAATTATTTGTTGTTTATAAAATGGTTTTAAAGTTATAAATATCATTGTCGTAAGTAACTGAATTTGTTCATTGTCATCACAATTATAAGGATAGACTCCATGTTGAATGAATGAAGTTTAAAATGTTTTGCAAACAGATTATATAGTATTTAAATTGATATATGGTAGAGGAACACTGTATCTTATTGACCTTAGAACGAACTTAAAATAATTTTAAAAGATAGCATATCAAACCTCTCAACCAGTGTATTGCTATTTTCAATCAAATAAGTAAAGAAACAAGAAGATCTATGATGGTCTGACATGCAGACACAAATAAAAGAAGAATAAATACAACGAATTGTTACAAATACAATATGAGGCTAAATAAGGTTGTGTCAATACTCAACATTTTAAATATTAGGATAATCGCAGTAATTAAAGTTTGACTTGAACTATCCACCCATGTATCTCGACGGTATCATGAATGTAGTTAAGTTTTAGTTCAACAGGACGTTTAGCAACCAACAATAAATCAATCAATTAATTTGATTTGAAACGTTATGATTTTTACTAAATCTGATTATAAATACGTTTACAGCTATATAATAATTCATCTCTCATATTTAGAATAACCTTCAGTTGACATGTATATGAAGGATGTTCGCTTGTCATGTTTTTGTTTTTTGTCAGATTTCGGATTCCTCTTGTTTTATCAATTTGAATGCCTAAAAAAATACCAATTGACCCCCAGTATTCTCTATATAAATCTTTTATTGTTATTTTGAAACCTTCTTTATGAAAATAATTATTTTGTATATCAAAATGAACAAGTTTACGATTCATTTATGTTGTATAATGTGTCAAATCACATGTGGACCCCCTTAACAAATCCTGTTTTTTAATTTATCATATCATAAAGACTGCACGTGTAGACTGACACAGTTTTGTGGATTCCGAGGGTATCATCAGGGAAGTAACCAGTGAGTCAATATTGATTGCTAACATTATTTTCGTTAATTATTCATTGATATATTGACCCTTAAGGGCAAAACGATACAGTTACAGGGGAGGTAATGACTTTGCTAACGTAAAGTGTTATTTTTGCGACGTCAAACTGTGACATATCGGGAAAACATGCATTTTTCGACTGAATTTTCTCATTCAAACTGATTTAATTTGAAAACGAGTGCATGGACCCTTTATTTTTTAAAACGACATGTTGTTTTATTTTGCAGGGAGATAATGTGGACCAAATTTGATAAAACTGTAAATAGTGCAACTTTTTTTATTTTGATAAATATACAGCAAAAAATGACGGTTTTTTTCTCAATTCATAACCATCTGACAAATATGAGTTATTTCTGAATAAAATATGCATTAATTTTTAGGATACTTATCAAAAAACAGAAATTACAAATTATTTAACACAAAACAATTTGTGGTTATCTTTTAAAACAAAAAAGTTATGTCTTTCTTTCGAAGGGAAAAATACGGCCACAAATCCGAATTTTGAGCAAATATACAAAATTTCAACCTCATTTAACTCAAAAAGTAGCATATGAAGGTATATCTTTTATTTCATATTTGATTTAATCAGGCAAAAATTAGCCTTTATGGAAATTTTCATCGAACTATAAAAACAGAATCAAAACTGTATCGTATGCCCTTAATATGAAAACAGACGATACTGGCAGTTTTGAGTTATATCTATATGCCATATCAATAACGTTTAAAACAAACAACGATATCTTAGTAGTTCTAAATACGTTAAGACGGACAAATGAAAAAAGAGTAATGAAACATGTTCGTACCTTCAAAACTGGGATACATTAATTGTTCAAACAATTTTAATGCAGCCTTACCTTGTGTTCACAATGTAAATGGGAAGTGACAATAGAGATTTCCAATAAAATGACATACGTACCTAATTCGACGTACGCACATAACGGGACCGGTTATTACTAACCAATTAATTTGGTTAAATGCGTCACTCAAGTTTAAACTAAGTTTTCCTAAATTATTAAACCCATTCATAATAAATTTTATCAATATTAAGTATTTCTACGATAATGAAAAACGAAAGAAATCATGATTTTTATATATCACGTGATTATTGAGATTCCCGCCTATACTTCACTGTCATAAGACCACATATATATACGTTACTTTACCTATCATACGATTCATCTGATTTGTCTTTCATGTCTTTGACCATGACTTTGTTTTTCCGATATACTTTGCAAAATTAAATGAACCTTTTATTATTTGATATTGTTATTGCTTTTGTTTGTCGTTATCAGATTGGTGTCCCTTCTTCTTTTTGTTTTTACAATTTCTGTTAAATTTCCGTGGGTATTTATTATTTAATAATATTTTTTTTAGCAACTTCAGAAAAATTTAGCTCAAAGTGTTAATCAGAATATGTCTCTGTTAAAGTGGATAACTGGGATTGCATTATACTTTATCAAGCTTCATTTAAAGTGGATAACTGGGATTGCATTATACTTTATCAAGCTTCATTCAAACATTATTTTCTTCTGCAGGTAATCTCCTTAATTTACAATCTCCGATTTTTTTTTCAATCGGGAAAACGTACGACAACGGAATGTGTATATTTAAGAAAAAATAAAACAGGTCTTGCACTTCTTTAAATTTTAATAGTTGACATAGACTTTTCTTTCATATGAAAGTCAACGAACATGAAAAAAAGGATATTGTAATTGATACTAATGTATGTAAATAAATGTGTACACCAATTCATTACATGGATTGTAATTTGGGAGGTGTGCTTGATTAGCAACTGATGAATAATAATCTGCATAGAAACTTTGGACACTGTGGATTGAAACTATCAGTTTATAGAACATAGTAATTGGCTAAAATATCCTGTCCCCAAGTATATCTGATTAAAAGTGGATGAGAATGCCAATTCACATAGTTGTTACATTTTTAAGACAACTATATTGTCACTTAAGTCTGTACGGGTTTACTCATCCAATTAGAAGTGGATTCTAAAGCTATCACATATATTGATTGAGTTAGCGAAAATTTTAGTTTCAATTTTTGTCTCGCTTTGGAGGTATATATATATATATATATGTATATATGTATGTATGTACATGATATGCATCCAGCGTTATTAAATGATATGATCAAATCTATATATATATATGTATGTACATGATATGCATCCAGCGTTATTAAATGATATGATCAAATCAGGCCTTAGCTGTTGTCTTGGTAAAATCAGAATATATCTTTCTAAAACCGAAATTTACTACTTTTCCAATAAAAATTGTATATTATTTTATCTATTGTTTCAAAATATTCATTATTAAATTAACTTTTTAATTCTTATAAATTATTAGAGTCCAGCCTAATTAAACTCATGCTGTCATTAATGCATCCAATATTGATAGGTCCTTACATGTATGTACAAAGAAAATCACTAGAATCCAGAATTGAGTTCAACTCTTAAAGTTTTGTCTTTTTAGTTTCTTCTTCACTAACACATCCAATATAAATAGTTCCTGATGAAAACAGAGCAAGGGAAATCATTAGAATCCAGAATAGCTTAACTCATAAAGTTTGGCCTTTCTAGTGTCTGAACTTCCTGCAACACTTACACATCCTATGTAGATAGTTCCTGTCGTAGACAGAGCAAGAGAGTATGGAAATATGATTCCCATGTCACCAAAGTTGTAGTAGTTCATAATTTGTCCCTAGTCAGTCAGTATATGCAATGAACGATTGTCCAAATCAATAACAATAATAATATCTGATGGTGTTGTGAGTATTCCACGAGGTTTAAATGGATTGTTATAAGTGTTGACCTCAGGGTGACCAGGGTAGATCCCTAGTATGTCTCCTCCGGGTGCTAACGCTACCACTCTACCTCTGTGATAATTATCTAGCCAATCCACCACACAAATATTACCATGACTGGTACTTGTTATAAATCTAGGTACAGTAAATACACGTTTGTTATGTGTGTCATGCTCATATATCTGTAGTTCTTTCCCTTCCTGATCCATCACAATAACTACACGTCTTCCTGTGGCAGGGTTCTCCTGGAGACCTGGCTCCTACGATGACTCTGTGATCACGGGACAAATGGATAGCTCTTGGATACAATGGTTTTACATCATACCTGGAATCTGTCATCTCCCCTGTCACGGTGTTGATTAATTTGAGTTTAGTCTCATCTGTTGTTACAAGAATGGTATTGGAAGGAGTTTTTGCCATTTCATAAATCTTAGTGTTTAGACTTGTTATTACTACAGTTCTATTCTCCATAAATTTGACATGTTGTAACTTTAATCTGGCATTATCTGCCATCCACATAGAACCATCAGAACATACTGCTATATGGTGAATATCAGTTAGATCTGTTGTATAAACTTTGGATATTTCAAACTTAATCTTACTCTTCTGTTTCATCATTTCCTTTTCGACTGTATCATGTGTATTATAGTCTTTTTCTTCAATCAACTCATGTCCATTATGAACTTTAGTGATACACTTTGGACAAATAAGTTTATGACAAGTATTACAGTACAGACAGCAAGCTTGGTTAGAATGTTCCTCACATTTGACTTCTCTGAATATGATGGTGTCCTTTGACACCTCTTGTTTTCCTATGTCATTTATGTTAAGTATTTTATGATCCTTCGCAATTTTAAGATGGACCCCATCCTTACACTTGTCACACATAAGCAAGTCACATGTAATACATTTCACTTGAATCTTATTTCCATCTTCGCATAACTGACATCCAACTGGAATTTGACCTTTTTGTATTGAACTTGCAAACGCCATATCAAAATTTAAAGATGTCTGACTTTATCATGTTTATAACTTCCTTGTCTCCTTATCTATATATATAATATATATAATCAATATCTACTAAAACTATTGTTCTGACATGTGTAAAGCTCTAAAATGACCTCATCACAGGTATTTAAATCTACTAGTTTTGACATGTGTAAAGCTCTAACATGACCTCGTCACAGGTATCTAAACTTTATCTATTTAGGGTAAATACTCGCTGTTAGATCTTCTTAAGATTGAATTGTATAATTTCTTCAGAGAATAATAAATTGATGAAAAATAGTCCCTAATGCAAACATCTGTGGTGTAATGAAAATTTGTCATTATTATCTGAGGAAGCCAAGGGTAGTCGCATCAAATTGTCAACCATGGCCACACCTGAAAGGGGTGGGGTGGGTTGGTAGGGGAGTCATACATTTATGGTTTTGATGTTTTCATAATTCCCTGTGGGATATGAGTAAGTAAATAACTAGAATATTGAAAAATAAGCCTAAACGTTTAATTTATGTTTAATATAAGCCTACCCGTTTTGTTTAATATAAGCCTATACGTAACTGTTTTTTTTTATATTGAATATAAGACTACCTGTTTTAATGTTTAATACAACCCTACTCGCTTTCATGTTAAACCAAGTCGGGAAAATGGCAGTTGTTATCTTATAGTTCGTTTCTGTGTGTATTGCATGGTCGTTTGTTTTTTGTTGCAGTTCAGTGTTTCCGTTGTTTCGTTGTTTTCTTCTTATAGTTGATCATGTTGTTGTGTTTCCCTCAGTTTTAGTTTGTGAGTCGAATTTGTTTTCTTTCAATCGATTTTAAGACTTTCGAACAGCGGTATACTACTGTTGCCTTTTTTCAACATAATATAAAAAAGAAGATGTGGTATAATTACCAATGAGACAACTCTCCACAAGAGACCAAATGACACAGAAATTAACAACTATAGGTCACCGTACGGCCTTCAACAATTAGCAACGCCCATACCGCATAGCTATTAAAGGCCCCGAAATAACAAATGTAAAACAATTCAAACGAGTAAACTAACGGCCTATAAATTTATGTACAAAAAATGAACGAAAAACAAATATGTAACACATCAATAAACGACAACCACTGAATTACTTTGGACAGGCATATACATACAGAATGTGGGAGGATTAAATGGCAGTTGTTATCTTATAGTTCGTTTCTGTGTGTATTGCATGGTCGTTTGTTTTTTGTTGCAGTTCAGTGTTTCCGTTGTTTCGTTGTTTTCTTCTTATAGTTGATCATGTTGTTGTGTTTCCCTCAGTTTTAGTTTGTGAGTCGAATTTGTTTTCTTTCAATCGATTTTAAGACTTTCGAACAGCGGTATACTACTGTTGCCTTTTTTCAACATAATATAAAAAAGAAGATGTGGTATAATTACCAATGAGACAACTCTCCACAAGAGACCAAATGACACAGAAATTAACAACTATAGGTCACCGTACGGCCTTCAACAATTAGCAACGCCCATACCGCATAGCTATTAAAGGCCCCGAAATAACAAATGTAAAACAATTCAAACGAGTAAACTAACGGCCTATAAATTTATGTACAAAAAATGAACGAAAAACAAATATGTAACACATCAATAAACGACAACCACTGAATTACTTTGGACAGGCATATACATACAGAATGTGGGAGGATTAAATATGTAATCGGGATCCCAACCCTCCCCTATTCTGGGATAGTGGTGTAACATTACAACATTACAACATAAGAACGATCTATAAAAAGCAGTTGAAAAAGGCTTAACTCATCAGATGGATACAAATAGAAATACTAAACAGAGTAAGCCTACCTGTTTTTTGTGTTAAAATAAGCCTAAGTGTTTTTTATGTTTAATATAAGCGTACACGTTTTGTTTAAAGTCATATGAAACTTCAAATTGAAAAAAAAACATATGTTCTTATAACTAAATGGCTAGACTTTATTATAAAACTTATGTGCATATACTTTTTTCTATAAAAAATTCTTTAATTTGTCCAACTTAAGAAGAAATTTTTTTAAATTATTGGCTGACAAGTTTTCCATATGCAGTTACCTCAGGTGACCTTTCTGAAAAATTCGATGATCGCACTACACAAATGCGAAGGAGAAAACCAAATTGGCAGAGAGGGTCAACAAACGTAAACATCGCTCCGTCATCGAAATAAACTATATCTTATTGTACATGTTATATACTTAATATCCATGCTTCTTTGTTGATTGTTTACAAAGGTGACAATCGGTAAACTTTGGCTTCAAAACACGACCATTAGTTAGCTGCCATATTTTCACATCAACGTTGACTGAGTGAAATATTTTTTTGACGATTATACGATATGGATTCGTAAAAAATGATAAAATCGTGCATATAAGACCAAGTTTATGATATATGAATGCATTGGTTCAAGAATTGAATTTACATTATTTTTTACCAGTCAGTCGCCCATATGACTTTAATACAAGCCTACCAATATTTATGGTGAATAATAACCTACCTGTTTTAACATGTTTAATGTTTAATATAACCCTACCTGGGTTGTTTTTATGTTTAATATGACCCTACCTGTTTTTATGTTTAATATAAGCCTACCTGTTTTAATGTTTGATATAAACCTACCTGTTTTTTTATATTTCAATTTTCCCTGAAATTCCAGCTGCAATAATAGTTAATAAATAAACAACACGATCCTGATATTACCCTTCACATCCCCTCAATAACTCTCAACAATGTAACATTTTCATATTTATCACAAAATTTCCAAATGTTTAAAAAAAAATATTCAAACAATAAAAAAAAAATGAACACACATGAAATCCACCACAATCACATGCTGATAAAGCTACCTAGCCATTGTCCACCACAAGTTAATAAAGCTATCTTGTCCCTAGCTTTTGTCCTCCACAAGTTAATAAAGCTATCTTGTCCCTACCTATTGTCCACCAGAAGTTAATAAAGCTATCTTGTCCCTATCAACTGTCCACTACAAGTTAATATAGCTATCTTGTCCATCACAAGTTAATAAAGCTATCTTGTCTTCCACAAGTTAATAAAGCTATCTTGTCCCTAGCTACTGTCTTCCACTAGTTAATAAAGCTATCTTGTCCCTAGCAACTGTCCATCCAACAGTTAATAAAGCTATCTTTTCCCTAGCAACTGTCCACCACAAGTTAATTAAGCTATCTTGTCCCTAGGTATTGTCCCCCACAAGTTAATAAAGCTATCTTGTCCCCAGCTATTGTCTTCCACAAGTTAATAAAGCTATCTTGTCCCTAGCAACTGTCCATCCAACAGTTAATAAAGCTATCTTGTTGTTAGCAACTATCCACCACAAGTTAATAAAGCTATCTTGTTCCTAGCAACTGTCCACCACAAGTTAATAAAGCTATCTTGTCCCTAGCAACTGTCCATTTAACAGTTAATAAAGCTATCTTGTCCATAGCTATGGTCCATGCATGACAAAAAAGGTGTTGAAAAATTATTATTTAAGTGATTTTTTTAAGTCCAAGGACCATAACTCTGCAAAAAATCATTTGACAGAACAAAATTCAAAAGTGATCTGTAATTTGTCATTATTAAACTATATACCAATTTTCAAATCAATATCTTCAAGGTTGACGAACAAAAGTGCAAAAAACTGATTATTTGATTGAATTTTTTTAAGTCCAAGGACCATAACTCTGCCCAAAATCATCACACTGGAACAAAATTCAAACTTGAACTGTAACTTGTCAGGGTAAAACTATATAATAATTATCAAATCAATAACTTCAAGGAGGACGAAAACAAGTGCAGAAAACTGATTATTTGAGTGAATTTTCTAAGTCCAAGGACCATAATTCTGCACAAAATGATCAGACCGGAACAAAATTCAAACTTGATCTGTAACTTGTCATGATAGAACAACACACCAAATATCAAATCCATATCTTCAAGCATGAAGAAAAAAAGTTTGGAAAACTGATTTGCCGGACAGACAGACAGACAAACGGAATGCAAACCTCAAGTCCCCTTCAGCTTTGTCGGTAGGTGATTAATAGGTGATTAATAAGCTATGTTAGACAATAAAAAGACAATTCTTCAAAGCTAGTTAAGGTGGCTTGCATTTTTTTGTTTATGAAGACAACAAATATAAGTTTATATATAAAACATTTTATATTTCGTAAAACATTTACTAAAATTGCAAAAACACACAATCTACATAAAATATGTATAAATTTATAACAAATTAATATATAATAAAAATAAATAATAAAATTCTAACACTTGTTAACTTAAATATTAAGGTGAGAGATGTTGTAATCTTCAATTTTACAAAAAATTTGGGTCATTTTTAAACAACATATTTACACATATTTGTCTATAAATACTGACTAGATATCACAACAATCAAAACCACAACTTTACACAAAACCCATTAAAACAACATATAGAAATGTTAAATGTGTATCATAATATTTATAAACATGAGTACATTGTAACTAGTATTACTCAGAGGAAAATTGTCAAGGTTTAATACAAAATATGAAACAGATTTTACAATAAATCCTATACATGTATTCCTTGTTATAAAATAATGATGAGTAGTGGTAATGAACAGAGAAATTGCTTTGATGGAGTCTTTCCCTTACTTTCACAAAATGAAGAACAAAAATAAATGGATGGTAATGACTTTTTCAGTAATATAATAAATTTTCCCAAATTTCCAACTCTTAACACATCATGTGACATGCATTTATGGAAATTTATGGTGTTAGTCATGTTTAGTTAATAATGCAGTGAACATTTTTTTATTGTTTATAAAGCAACTTAATAAATTTTGAAAATGACACCTTTGTTTTGTAAAACCAAATCTTTAATAGAACTTCCATAATAAGTCAGTACTGAAAAAAATGGAAATACTGATATTCACTCAAGCAGACAGTCCAAGTGAATATAAGTTTTTCAAAAGTCAATGAAACCATATATTTATCAATACAAAAGACGGTAATTGTTTTATTATATACTCCTAGGGAAAACAATGATTTTCAAACATTATACAATACTATACACGTACATGTAAATTTATTATGTTATTTCCTTAATTTTCAAGAATTCATTAACTTTAAATGGTATAATATCCCTTGGGTTCCTCTTCATCACTCTGGTCAATGGTGTAGTACTAAAGGGTAAAGATTACTTTAATTTTGCAATTTTGTGAATCTATTATAAACCATTGAATTATATTTAAATTAAGAAATAATTGACGGCAGCTATACTTTATTGTATTTTTAACATGGGTAGGCATTATATTCGTGATTATTTTTGCCAGAGCGATAGTGAGGGCTAAGATAACACGAATATAATGCCTACCCATGTTAAAACTAAAATAAAGTATAGCTGGCATCAATTATTTCGATTCTGATTAGGACAATTACGGTAATTTCTATGTTCGCTGTGTACAAGGGTACATGTTTGTGTAGGCTCTTCCATCAACCTCCCTGTCGATTTTTATCCAACTAGTTTAAACCAGTTTAATTTCGCAAAGTTGTGTATTTCTAAAATTTAAAATTGAAACAGAAATTAACAAATTTATTAACTTAAACAATATTTGTGTCACAAAATATCAGAAAAGTTATAATTCAACGTCTTTTTCTTCGAGGTCAATTTCTGACACGCACATTTTCAAGTCAGTTGTCAATGGCGGTGGACGCACAAGGAGAATCGGGTAGGTCGATCTTTATTTACTTAATTAATTTTGTAAATGTTTCCCTGGTTATTGTAGCATTGGTAAATATGTTCATATCTGATAGAGGATTCCTTGATAAAGTTGTGCTGACATTCGAGACTTGGCAGGAGGGGCCCTTTGACAGAGATTCATTTATACTTGTGGTAGTCCAAATAATTACGACGTCTGGCAAGGCTATTTTAATTTTTTCTGGGAC
This sequence comes from Mytilus galloprovincialis, assembly GCA_037788925.1. Classification (NCBI taxonomy): domain Eukaryota; kingdom Metazoa; phylum Mollusca; class Bivalvia; order Mytilida; family Mytilidae; genus Mytilus; species Mytilus galloprovincialis. The sequence continues at coordinate 71,319,645 of CM075342.1, read as the reverse complement.
GCCTTCCTTCAATGGCGTCCCAGAAAAAAAAAAAAAATAGCCTTGCCAGACGTCATTAATACTGAGAGACAATCTTGTTGCATTTGTAAAATGGATTGGAAACCTTGGTGGTATATTGGTAATTACGCCTAATTTTTTTTATAGGAGAATGGGGTTCGATTCCCTGCTAGGGTCAATCCATTTTATCATAAATATGAAACAATTTTGTCATTTCAGTACAACAGTTATAATTAACCTATACTTTATTTTATATTTTATCGTCAGATCATATTTTTCAATGAAATTATTATATACATGCCTTTTAACAAGATAGATGAAACGTGTTTTTCTGTGGGAGGGGTTTTGAAGTTAGAACAGCCAACATGAACGTTGCGGTATCTAGGTCAAATATGTCAATTTCTAATTGTAACACATTGTTGTCATTGTAAAAGTATTAGTAACAAAATGTGTATCATATTTTAGTGTTTGAAAATGCCCCAAGTTAATGAAATACATTAAATGCGTATACCAATTTAATAAAATTCATTTTTCTGTCGTAGTCAATATACGCATGTGTAAACTAATTTTATTGGATAATAAAGTATGGTTTCTTTACAAAGCTAAAGAAGCACGTCATATTAGAATGGCAAATTAAAGATTTGATGATTGTACATTTGCAGTTAAACCTTAGTTTTGTCACAGATTTATACACCATGCATTACTTGTGTAATTTTTAATAAATTCAGGTAATTCTAATTCACATTATATTGTTACTTGAATATCTATGTATAATATATTATTAAAAAAAATTGCATCATTGATTCACTGCATTATTTTGTGTGAACTACCAATAATAGTGATAAACCTTGGAAGATATAGATATCAAGTCAGTAAGGGGATTGATTGCCAAAACTGGTATATATAAAGATTCTGAGTTCAATGATTTAAAATAAGTGATAAGTTATAAGACTTTTGATTTCACAGTACCCTAGAGTCTGATCACACCACTTAGAGTGTAGCAGTTTGTGAGAACAGAAAAGAAAAAGGGTTCACTATATTAGCTGAGAATATCTTGTAAACTCATTAAAATGATGGCTACTCCAAACATGATAGTTATGTTAACTTCAAGCAGCGATGTTCTTCCAAACACTGTTGGGTCAAAGTTGAAGCAATTTTTCTTCCCTTCTACAAGTCTGAAATTTTGTGCTTCACAAAATGATGTTTCGTTGAGATAGCTTTCACCTGGAAAAAAAAAGACGAAAAAGCTGATAATACTATTAAAAGACTATGCAAAGGAGCACATTTTTTTCACGTAAATGAATAATGTATCATATAGTTTTCCTTCAACTGGCATACATATTATTAGTCATAAGATGACACCAATGAACTCTGTTCATCACTTATGAATACTTGTTTTTCATTGGGTCAACACTAGAAAACAACAGATTTCATTGGGTTATGAGAAAACAACAGATTTCATTGGGTTATAAGAAAACAACAGATTGCATTGCGTTATAAGAAAACAACAGATGTCATTGGGTTATAAGAAAACAACAGATTTCATTGGGTTATGAGAAAACAACAGATGTCATTGGGTTATGAGAAAACAACAGATGTCATTGGGTTATGAGAAAACAACAGATGTCATTGGGTTATGAAAAACAACAGATTTCATTGGGTTATAAGAAACAACAGATGTCATTGTTATAAGAAAACAACAGATGTCATTGGGTTATAAGAAAACAACAGATGTCATTGGGTTATGAGAAAACAACAGATGTCATTGGGTTATAAGAAAACAACAAGGTTATAAGAAACAACAGATTTCATTGGGTTATAAGAAAACAACTGATTTCATTGGGTTATAAGAAAACAACAGGTGTCATTGGGTTATAAGAAAACAACAGATGTCATTGGGTTATAAGAAAACAACAGATGTCATTGGGTTATAAGAAAACAACAGATGTCATTGGGTTATAAGAAAACAACAGATGTCATTGGGTTATGAGAAAACAACAGGTTTCATTGGGTTATGAGAAAACAATAGGCTTCATTGGGTTATGAGAAAACAACAGATTTCATTGGGTTATAAGAAAACAACAGATTTCATCAGTGAAAGGTTTCTTATTCACCAATACAATTTAAGTGTAGAGTATTACTTACTCATACCGTTTTATTCCAAATGCCATTGGTGTCAATTTCTTTGTTCAATGCTGTATTCAGAAGAAAACTGATCAGACTAAATGGATACACATTAAAAGGCAAAAATTATCACCATGTAGAATACATCTTACTTCATCATCTCTATCTATTTTTTTTTAAAAATATATATTAATTTTGGGTTTGTTTATAATTTAAGCCAAGTCCAATGCGATTTCTTGAGTGTAATTAAGCAATATCTTACCTATTTCATTTCCATTGTACTGTGCTGATCTACAACTTTTATATACCATTCTACAAAAATCAGCACATATATGTACTTTGTGGTCTGTATCTCTGGAAAATAAAACAAAAACATTATAAGATACCTGCACCTAATTAGCTAGGTGCTTTTTAGCTAAATCTCATCAAAGGTATATAGCCTTGAGATCAGTCAGATGAAAAGTGGACTATATATATATAGCTAGACACAATTGAGTAGAATAATATGGAAAATTATCACAAAAAAGAGATCAAAGGAAAATACATAAAATAGAAAAATGAATAATATCATTCACAGTAGGCATGAGTATTCCATGTATACATAATATATAGAAAACAAATCTTAAATAAAAGATTTCTGATAAACATATATGTACTGTTAATGAAGAAATTATTGAATGCATTTATTATTGCAATTTTGTCATTTTAGACTAAATACAATTATTATTTTTGCGATACTGAGAAAAATCGCCCTTGATTTATATAAAAAAAATCCAAAATCGAGTTTAAATTATTGTAATTACAACCCTTTCCCATTTTTTGCAATAATAAAACATCACAATAAATTCAAACTTTATAGTATTCATCTATGTATATTTCTTTTTTAAATTCAAAAGCTCTTCTAACTTATCTCAGAATAAAACAAGCATGATTGATTGCTTGACTGTTTGGTGTTTAATGCTATCGTTCGCATTACTGGCTATTACCTGACAGTCAGTTTTTATTATATTATTTGTTAATGGAGGCCGGCGCCGGAGCAGGAGTGCAGGGAGAGAACCACAAACCTTTCGCAAGAAAACTGGCAATCCTAGTCAATTAAGATTGGAGTAGAATGCACCAGACACAAAAAGACTGACAAAAAATATATATATTTGACTTACTGATTATACCAAATTCTTTGATTTGGGTCACAGAAAAAACACATCATATAATTAAGTTGGTTCTGACATGCCTGTGAAGCTTCATACAAAGGAAACATTGTGGTAAACACTGATATGACTTCTGTGGTTTTGCAGCACGCCTTAGGAGCATACCAAGAACAGTTAACCAGTCCATGTGTTGGAGTAGCATATCTATCAATTTCTGAAAAAGATTTTAAATGGATAAAAATATTACTGTAACATTTGTGTAAACTTGGATACTTTTTTGTAATTTCATTGCATATTGGCGCCAAACCCTCATTATTACATTAATTTCCCAGTTAAATAATACCAATAATTTCACATGTGAAATAAACGTGATTATTTCACTCTCTGGTGTCATACAACAATAAGCGTTGTCAAGACGTCGATAACGGCGGATCAAAAAAATTGTGAATACATAGAAAAAAGATATAGTTCCTTACATGTTTTACATTAATTTCTTTAAAAAAAGCCATTTGCCAATGTAATAAAAAGAATAACTAATTAAAGAATTCAAATATTGAAAAAATATTCAACTCGTGACCGAACAACACTGATAATTAACTCATGCGCTACGCGCATTCGTGAATTAATGTGTTGTTCCGTCACTCGTTGAATATTTTTTTTTCTCTATTTGAATTCTTCGATTAGTTATTCTATAAATATTTAAGCATTGCAGTGGCAGCCGCACTTTGCCTTTCCATGAGCTTATTCATTTTTTTGACTGACCAATTGATATTAGTGATCTAAATTGATCTGGCAACATCTACCATGGTATTTAGCAGCAGCATATCAAAATTGTTTAATCCATGTGAGTTGTACTTCTTTAGTTTAGTCCATGTTTTGTGCTTTAGCTTACTGCATTTCATTTCGATATATACTTTATTGTGAACTCTTTAAATGCATGAATTTGGAAATGACTTGTGTATGACATGTACAAATGTATCTATCATGCCTATGGACATATGTACAAATGTATCTATTATGCCTATGGACATATGTACAAATGTATCTATCATGCCTATGGACATATGTACAAATATATCTATCATGCCTATGGACATATGTACAAATGTACCTATCATGCCTATTGACATATGTACAAATGTATCTATCATGCATATGCACATATGTACAAATGTACCTATCATGCCTATGGACATATGTACATGCCTATGGACATATGTACAAATGTATCTATCATGCCTATGGACATATGCACAAATGAATCTATCATGCCTATGGACATACATGTATGTACAAATGTACCTATCATGCCTATGGACATATGTACAAATGTATCTATCATGCCTATGGACATATGTACAAATGTATCTATCATGCCTATGAACATATGCACAAATGTATCTATCATGCCTGTGGATATATGCACAAATGTATTTATCATGCCTATGGACATATGCACAAATGTATCTATCATGCCTATGGACATACATGTATGTACAAATGTACCTATCATGCCTATGGACATATGTACAAATGTATCTATCATGCCTATGAACATATGTACAAATGTATCTATCATGCCTATGGACATATGCACAAATGTATCTATCATGCCTGTGGATATATGCACAAATGTATCTATCATGCCTATGGACATATGCACAAATGTATCTATCATACCTATAGACATATGTACAAATGTATTTATCATGCCTATGGACATATGTACAAATGTATCTATCATGCCTATGGACATATGCACAAATGTATCTATCATGCCTATGGACATATGTATCTATCATGCCTATGGACATATGAACAAATGTATCTATCATGCCTATGGACATATGTACAAATGTATCTATCATGCCTATGGACATATGTACAAATGTATCTATCATGCCTATGGACATATGCACAAATGTATCTATCATGCCTATAGACATATGTACAAATGTATCTATCATGCCTATGGACATATGCACAAATGTATCTATCATGCCTATGGACATATGTACAAATGTATCTATCATGGCTATGGACATATGTACAAATGTATCTATCATGCCTATATACATATGTACAAATGTAGATCTATCATGCAGATGGACATATGTACAAATGTATCTATCATGCCTATGGACATATGTACAAATGTATCTATCATGCCTATGGACATACATGTATGTACAAATGTATCTATCATGCCTATGGACATATGTATAAATATGTATCTATCATGCCTATGGACATATATGTACAAATGTATCTAGCATGCCTATGGACATATGTACAAATGTATCTATCATGCCTATGGACATATGTACAAATGTATATATCATGCCTATGGACATATGTACAAATGTATCTATCATGCCTATGGACATATATGTACAAATGTATCTATCATACCTATGGACATATGTACAAATGTATCTATCATGCCTATGGACATATGTACAAATGTATCTATCATGCCTATGGACATATGTACAAATGTATCTATCATGCCTATGGACATATGTACAAATGTATCTATCATGCCTATGGACATATGTACAAATATGTATCTATCATGCCTATGGACATATGTACAAATGTATCTATCATGCCTATGGACATACATACAAATGCATCTATCATGCCTATAGACATATGTACAAATATACCTATCATGCCTATGGACATATGTACAAATATATATATCTATCATGCCTATGGATATATGTACAAATATATCTATCATGCCTATGGACATATGTACAAATGTATGTTTGAAAATGTTAATCTGTATTGATATGATTGTGCAGTGTTTTGAAGGTAACAGACAAATGAAAATTTCTTATGAACTTTCGCTTAAATGATTTAGTAAGACATCAACAAAGGACTGACAATCAAAATACCTACTAAAGACCTGAAAATTGTTAACTTTTATTTTTTTTTAATTATTCAGCTCCCTATTTATAAAAATAATGTCACAACTAATAAAATGCTTCGCTGAGCACAGCCTGATATGGCAACAGAGGTCCAACTCTGAACAGTTAAGGCAAGTTTAGACACAGCATTCAAGCTTGATACTGTCTGAATTTGAATTATGAGAATTCAATTTGGCGAATAATTCGTGCAATATAGCATTATAGTTTTCCAACCACTTGCTCAACATGGGAACAAAAGTGATGATGCCCCCAAACTTACAAAGGATGTTCACTAAAACCAAAATTTTTGACAGAAATGCATCAAACTCGAAAGTTTTCTATTAATTGAGACCTTTGACGATTCACAATAAAAATAGTTTGACGAATCATGGTAAAATTATTAAATAATTTAACGCTATTAAATTTATGGTAGCCAAAAAACATCTTTTTTACATCATCTGTTAAATTTTTCTTGACCTCATAACATAATCTAAATGGTTTATGGGTGGAATCAGAAAAAATGAAGCAAAAGTGTGACATGGGGGGTCCAATTTCAAACTTAATATTTTGTATTTCTTTTTGTCTTGCCCTTTTACCAATACTTTAAATTTTATAATTCCAAAGTTTCAGGCCGAACGAAACAGACACATTGAATAATCTTTAATTTTAATAGCATACATCTCAAAAATATTTAACAGAAACCATACTACTTAAAAACAAGTTTGGTAATAAAACAGTCAAGAAAACATTGCTCAGACCTTTTCCAAATGAAAGTCAATATAAAAAGGAAAATTTTAAAACCAAAATTTCCATCTTTTCTGCTAAATCATATAATAACAATCAAATTGAATAGCTTAATTTGAAAAAAATAATAGTAACTAGTGATTGAAGTTTTTGCCAATAAAAAGAATCTTAATATATTTCAGTTACAATAGTAAACTTTGAAAGCCCTGAGATTTTGTGATCATTTGCAAAAAACAAAATGTCATTTCATTGTACCGTTTTAATGTAATTGTATGTAGAAAAAGCCTTCTATTTTCAGTATTTTGTCACACTCCTGACATATTTTATAAAGATTGAAAAATGCTTTAAACTTTCACAAAAAATCACTAAACACATTGTTATATCATTGATTTCAATTTCTGATATCTTTACCCATAGAACAGGACTTTCTTTTTAGGACCATTAAAAAAAACACAAAGAGAGGCACCCCAAAATGTCAGGAGTGTGACAACTGTCTTTAAACATCTACCAAAGAATACAAAGGATTTAAATGTTTTATTTTTTTTATTTTTCAGAAGTGGCTATTCCAAAGAGAAGAAAAAAAATCATTACCACTGTGATATGTTTATATCATAGATGTGGGAGTGCATTATATATGTCAGGAGTGTGACGCTTTTTTAAGGCATTTTCTGTCAATTCATAATTTCACAAGAACAAGTTCCACAAGTTTCTTTGTGTAAGAAATGTTAAAACCAAGTAATATTCATATCATTTACCTCTTAAATGTGTTATTTATCATGATTGTTTTGGCACAATCAGTTTTAATTAGTCATTTTTCTATTTTTTGTGCACTGAGTAATGCAAATTTATCAAAGGAAATAAGTGTGTACAACTATAATATCATATAGGAAAGTGAGGAAATGAATTTTGTACAAAATAGAACAATTATTTTGATTTAAAATGGTATATTTAAAGATGTTTCAAGGATTAACCATTCAGATGTAATTCGTCACACTCCTGACATGAATTTAATAATTTAAGAAAAATATGAAAATTAGCTTTATTTTTAGGACAGATAATTGAAAGACAGCTAGTAAAATGAAGAAACTTTTGGTAAACCTTCCATTCCTTAAAACATCTACCAGATTTGCTGAAATAAGCAGGGCAAAATTTTCTAGAAGAAATGATTCAAAGAAAGAGACTTCGAATGAGAGAACTCGCAAATACTGGCTGAATCTGAAATTAAAAATTGATCAGCGGAAGTTGGACCATCTTAAAATAAAAACCTATAAAACCAAGCTAACAAAAAAAAGCTTAAAGAAAGAATAACTTCAAATTCCAAATTTTATAAACAATATAAAGAAAATCAAAGGCAGTGGCAGAGAAACAGTAGAAAAAAAGGAAGAAAGATAAAAAAGAAGTTGGGTTGAATAAGGACTTAGAATCGAACAAAAACAGCTCAAAAATTAAAATGAGAACAGATCTGTGACTGTGTCAGATTCCAGATCTACAGTGAGAAAACCTGCACAACAAACAAGAAAACAATTGCCACAGAACAAAAATGCTTATAAATGATCCCTTCCAGAAGGCCCTTCTGGGTGTAGCATTTTTTATGATGTGTTTCAAAGAACTCGTCCAAGCATTTGGGTTTTGTGGCAGTTGTTTTCTTGTGTGTTGTGCAGGTTTTCTCACTGTAGATCTGGAATCTGACACAGTTACAGATCTGTTCTCATTTGAATTTTTGAGCTGTTTTTGTTCGATTCTAAGTCCTTATTCAACCCAACTTCTTTTTTATCTTTCTTCCTTTTTTTCTACTGTTTTTCTGCTACTGCCTTTGTTTTTCTTTATATTGTTTATCAAATTTGGAATTCAAAGTTCTTCTTTTTTTAAGCCTTTTTTTGTTAGCATGGTTTTGTAGTTTTTTATTTTGTTTAAGATTGTCCAACTTCCTCTGATAATTTTTTAATTTTATATTCAGCCAATATTTGCGGGTTTTCTCTTTCCAAGTCTCTTTCTTTGAATCATTTCTTCCAGATAATTTTACCTGGCTTATGTCAGCAAGTCTAGTGGATGTTTTAAGGAATGGAAGATTTACCAAAAGTTTCTAAATTACTAGCTGTCTTTCAACTATCTGTCCTAAAAATAAAGCTAATTTTCATATTTTTCTTAAATTGTTAAATTCATGTCAGGAGTGTGACGAATTACATCTCAATGGTTAATCCTTGAAACATCTTTAAATATACCATTTAAATTCAAAATGATTGTTCTATTTTGTACAAAATTCATTTCCTCACTTTCCTATATGATTTTATAGTTGTACACACTTATTTCCTTTGATAAATTTGCATTACTGTGCACAAAAAATAGAACAAGAGGCTGTCACAACGACAGCAAACCGGATTTATTAACATTTATTTGTGTCCTGGCAATATCACAAGAACCATTACTGATGAATGGTGAAAGTGAAAATCGTCAATATCAAATTTGACCTCCATTTTGTCATCAGTATCCACATATTAAAATTTGAAAAGCTTAGATTGAATGGTTCATGAGTAAATGCAACAACCTGAATGGAAACGCCATTTTACGATCTTTCAAGAACCATAACTCCTGAACGGTAAAAGTCAAAATCGTCATTATTAAACTTGACCTCTATTTTGTCATCAGTAATAACATATTAAAATTTCAAAAGCTTTGGTTGAATGGTTCATGAGAAAATGCACGGACACGACGGGAAAAACCATTTTTCAATCTTTCAAGAACCATAACTCCTGAACGGTAAAAGTCAAAATCGTCATTATTGAACTTGACCTCCATTTTGTCATCAGTAACAGCATATTAAAATTTCGGAAGCTTTGGTAGAACAGTTAATGCATAAATGCACGGACACGACTGGAAACCCCATTTTTCAATCTTTCAAGAACCATAACTCCTGAACGGTAAAAGTCAAATTCATCATTATTGAACTTGACCTCCATTCTTTCATTAGTAACAACATATTAAAATTTGGGAAGCTTTGGTAGAACAGTTCATGCGTAAATGCACGGACAACTCCATTTTTCAATCTTTCAAGAACCATAACTCCTGAACGGTAAAAGTCAAAATCGCCATTATTGAACTTGACCTTTGTATAGTTGTCAGGAATAACATATTAAAATTTTAAAAGCTTTGGTTGAACGGTTCATGAGTTAATGCACGGACAACATTTGATTGCCGCCCGCCCGCCCGCCGTACATCCCCAAATCAATAACCGACATTTTTGTCACAAAAATCCGGTTAAAAATGACTAATTAAAACTTATTGTGTCAAAACAATCATGATAAATAACACATTTAAGAGGTAAATGATAGGAATATAACTTTGTTTTAACATTTCTAACACAAAGAAACCTGTTGAACTTGTCCTTGTGAAATTATGAATTGACAGAAAATGCCTTAAAAAAGCGTCACACTCCTGACATATATAATGCACTCCCACATCTATGATATAAACATATGACAGTTGTAATAAATTTTTTTCTTCTCTTTGGAATAGCCACTACTGAAAAATAAAGAAGAAGAACATATTTAAGTCCTATGTATTCTTTGGTACATGTTTAAAGACAGTTGTCACACTCCTGACATTTTTGGGTGCTTGTATAGAAGTTAATCCAATATGTGAATTATGCACCTCAGGATGTCTGTATAGCCTTTTATGGATAGCTTATACATGTATACAATAAATACTTACCAGTTTTACACACAAATACTCCTTTAAAATACAACCATAACACTTTAATTTAGAAATTATCAAATTTTGCCAATATTAATTTTTGGTACATACCTTTTCACAATGTATATTTATTTACATAATATTTGTGCAATGATAACACCAATCTATAATCTACAAAACCTAGTATTAAAGAATGATTATAAACCATCTTCATATACATGCATTCATCATAATAATTTTTACTCAACATGTAAATTATTAAAAAAAAATCCTGTCACACAAAAAGCGTCACACTCCTGACAAATTTGACATGTTTTTTTAATAAAACTTTTGGCTGGTACAAGATATCTAAATGAAATTTGGCTGCAAGTTAGCTGGTATTGAACTTGTTGGTTTGACATTTAATTTACTTTCCTAAATATAATGGGGGAAACAATATGCCCCAATATGTTAAAATCTTCATTTTTTCTGATTCCACCCTTATTACTATTTGCTGTGTTTAATATCCATGGCTCAGAACACCTAAAAGATGGATTTTAAACCCGCAAATTGTAACAAACCCACGTGAGGATTTTGTCCCCTTTCAGAGGGATCGATGCTAGCCTCATACTTGTATCATAAGACAACACATTGATAGAAAACAAAATCAGATAAAAACATTAAATGCAAACACATACACAGTCTTACATTATATGGGGACCAAGTCCCCAATTACGGTAGAAAAAAAATCAAAAAAGAATCAAAAATTTCGGGAAACTTTTTTTTTCAGACTTTTAAAATTCCCCATATTTGCACAGAAATCTACTTCCTTTTTACAGTCTTGTTTGCATGAGACTTTGAATTAAATATATATTTATAAATCTAGTAAAATGCATGATGAAATTCAATACCAATTCATTTTTAATAATTGTTTGAAATGAAAAAAGGTTACCTGATGACAAGGTCAAAATGAAGGTTTCTTTGTTTACATTGAATATGACGTCATAATTACAGTACTACCCCTGACTTTGTCTTCAGGATGTCGACCATAAAATTTATGGTGGCCATGGTCGACCTATATATGTTGATCATATGTTCACCTTCTGTTTGTTTAATACACAAGGTAATTATGGGATTAAATGTCCCCAGTCAAGCGTACTGGGGGGGGGGGGCCACTTGCTATATAATTAGTGGTAGGGATGAGCCACTGGAATAGGTCACTTTTTCATGCTCTATGATATATGAAAAGGGTGAGAAATTCAGATGAAATATATCAATAGGTTGATATTATCACTTGCTTGATTATATCATAAGTATCTGAAACTAATCAGATGTCCGTATTTATTCTTGATGCGGTTAAACCACAGTCGTAAATGCATCAGTTATTTGTCAAACCAATTAAACTCTATTTATTCTGATGTTGTATTTCCACTGATGCCAGTGATAGATGCAATTAATCCTACTATTTTGACATTTGCACCTAATTATCATTCAAGGGTTTGTATACTTAAAACATGATAACAAATATTTGAAGAAATTCCATTGTGACAGCGTCCTTTACGAGGGAACGGCAATGAAACTTTTAATCAGTTTTTAATTAATATTTAAACATGTTAAAATCAGTGAAGGTGTTACACTCTGGGGTGATATTACATTTATCTGACCATAGATGTAATACCATCTATGATCTGACCAAACGTCTTTTATATATATTGTATTTTGGAATTGAGATATCTTCATAATGAAAGATGAAAAATTGGCAATAAGAAAACAGTGTTCAAGATATGACGAATTTATTGGAAAAGAAGGTGATATTATTGCGACTATTTGCTTCTTAACAAGAACGTGATGATGAGCGATGAAAATATTGAAATATATCTATAGGTCTGTTTTTTTATAATTCATATAATTATAACAAGGTATATATTTTTGATTAACAAAATATATGAAAAGGGTGGGGTACTTAATGTCTCAGCTGCTCACCCCTACCAAAAAAAGTGTTATTACAGACACTTTCATGAGTTGTCTACTCTTTTTTCCTTAATCTGTAGTAACATATGTTTGTTATCAGTTAAATATATATATCATAAATATTTTATCTTTTGTGGGCACTTGGGAATTCTTGAAACTTTGCGCAGTAGATTAATCATGTTAATATATTACCTTGATAACTAATTTTCAAATTCCATTAAATACAATTTTAATCAACCATAGTAAATCAATGAGACAAGGCCTTTGAGGGGAAATTAAGGTGTAATAACAAGAGGCTTATGTATTACAAGCATGTAACTTATTATATTAGAGTAAATGAGACACTTGGGAATTACTTGGAATCTTGCGCAGTGCCTCATTATAAGTTCTGATATCATTTCTTACAATGAATTGAAATACATTGTGATATATGCATGAGCAAAGGCTTTAAAGAAGCTGTAATAACACCCTTTGGTTATTGCAGGAATATATTTTCTGTAATAACATAGGTGTACTATGCATGATTGGATGATTGGTAAACTATGAACTTCTATATCTTTGCAAAGTTTAGTATACATAAAGAAAATTATAATATCAATAGAACTTGTGAAAAATTTAACAAAATAAAGTTTGTATAATTGTCCCCTTGAAACATGTAACATACATCATGTACATATGTTATTACAGTATTTTGATATTTTAGCCCACAATGACAACATGTTGGTTATTTTTCTCTAATAACTTATTTAAGTTAGACCCTTGACTGATAACGGTAAAAAATGACGTGAACAGTAATTTTAAGCGTATAACGATAATATGTACACAATAAAAAAAATCAGCTAAATTTGACAAATCACGCTATTTTTTTTCCAAAAATTACACACGTTACAGTAACGATAATTATTTGAGACATCTGACGAATCACAATAAGGATATTTTGACGAACCACTGTAAAATTTTAACCAATTTGACACTAATGGTAGCAGTAAACTACTGTTTGACGCCTGACGGTAAAGGGCATTCCACCCTCAAATAACGAATAATACATGTGTATGTCTGAATTAAAAAAAAATAATTCATACAGACTTCGTCACTTTCACAGGTAATACCTGCCTCATATTAGGACAACATATAAGGCCACTCAAATGATGTTTTTCTATATATTAAGAAGAAGAATACACCTTATCGCTATTTGTCCGCCATTTCTGGATATCACACAGGTTCCCATAAAATTTTGACGTCATAAAACATAATATCTGACGCCACAATGGAAAAGTGATTGTTGTTTGAGTCAAAAGTTCAAGCAGCCAGCTCAGCTGGGATTAGCGATAAGGTGTATTGGTGTAATTTGATGACTTGAAAATCAATATTTTATTATTTATGGTCAAAATCTGGTCTTATACTATATTTACCAAAATATGTGCATTGCTGTTGTGGTTTTTGTTCAAACACCTGATATTCTACTTCAATTTGTGTGGTCACAATCATTAAGTAAGAGAAAAGTATCATGTAAACAACAAAATGCATGTTTTTTCATCACTGGGAATCCAGCAGCTGCAACATTGGACGCATAGATCTATTTGAAGGTAAGTCTAGAAGTTTCCGAAAACCGGATGTGGGAAAAGAAAATGGCAGCCTCCACAAAATCGAAATGGAAAAGATTGAAAGAAAGTTTATCGCCAAAGTTATATATGAAATATGCGTTTCATCCCGAATATTGCTTACCTGCAATGATTTTACTGATCGTCGCTGAAATCTTTGTCAACTTGATTGTAATCCAGAAAATAAAATGTACGAATATGCATCAGTAGCTTTCATCAGCTGTTCATGTCAACTCGGCCCCAAGTCGATCCGTTCCGAGTCAATCCGGCCCCAGTTTGTCGATTTGTCCCCAATATAAAAAAAATATTTAAAGGGAATGAAAATAGAGATACAATATCTGGGACTAATATGAGTCAGGCATTACCTTACTGGCTTAGTGCAAATAATTATGAAGTCTTGAAAGGCTATTATATTTTTTTTCTTTGACGCCTTACGTCGATGTAATTAAAAAAATATAATAGCCTTTCAAGACGTCATAATTATTTGGACTAGCATTACCAGTGAAAGGGGACGAAGTCTAAAATTGAGAATGGAAATGGGGAATGTGTCAAAGAGACAACAACCCGACCATAGAAAAAACAACTGCAGAAGGTCACCAACAGGTCTTCAATGTAGCGAGAAATTCCCGCACCCAGAGGCGTCCTTCAGCTGGCCCCTAAACAAATATATACTAGTTCAGTGATAATGAACACCATCTTAATTTCCAAATTGTACACAAGAAACTAAAATTAAAATAATACAAGACTAACAAAGGCCAGAGGCTCCTGACTTGGGACAGGCGCAAAATGGGGGCGGGGTTAAACATGTTTATGAGATCTCAGCCCTCCCCCTATACCTGTAGCCAATGTAGAAAAGTAAACGCATTATAATACTCACATTTTAAATTCAGTTAGAGAGAAGTCTGAGTCTGATGTCAGAAGATGTTACCAAAGAAAATAATCAAAATGACAATATATTACATAAATAACAACAGACTACTAGCAGTTAACTGACATGCCAGCTCCAGACTTCAATTAAACTGATTGAAAGATTATGATTTTATCATATGAATATCAGTCACAATCCTTCCCGTAAGGGGTTTAGTATCATACCATCATAACATATATATGAGAAGAACATAACCCGTGTCATGTTTACAACTGGTTTTTGAATAAATGTGTTTCGTTCCGATGCAAAGACCATATAAGTCATTTGTAAGTGAATCAGTATTAACGCCAAAATATGCAATCTTTAATGACCTGACAACAGGATTGTAACTATATCCCTTCTTAATAAGTCTTAATGTTTTGTTAGTTTCTGACAAATGTCTGAGGTGTATACATTTTTGTACTGACATTTTTGTGCTTTATAAAGAATATTTCTATAAAAAATTGGATGTGAATTACCTGAACGTATAAGAAGTCTGCATGTTGAGCTATATTTACGAATGATGTCCTTATACATGTTATACCGATGATAAAATTTAGTAAATATTTTGACTAGTTTGTGTCGAAAACCCTGGTGTAATAATTTTTCAGTAATACATAAATTTCTCTCGTTAAAATCTAAAACATGTTACATACAATGTACACAAGGGAATCGTACAAGTTGAGATATATATAAACACTTTAAGATGGTGACAAGGGAACCTCACCATCTAAAAATGGATAATTAACGACAGGAAATGAAAAATCATCTCTTTTATCATAAATTTTAGTATGAAGCTTTCCGTTAGTGATATAGATATCAACATCGAGTAAAGGGCAGTGGTCATTGTTAGTATTAGCTTTATTTAAAGTAAGTTCAACAGGATAAATTTCTTTAGTATACATACTGAAGTCGTCATTATTGAGAGCCAAAATATCATCCAAATATCTAAAAGTATTATTAAATTTGTTTATCAGATGTTGTTTCGAATGGTCTTTGCTGATCAACTGATGAATATTTTTATAATAGATACATGTGAGTGGTTTATTCCCGATTGTCCCACTTTTTCAAATTTTAGAGTTCTGATTGTCCCACATGAAAAGTTCTGATTGTCCCACATTATTTTTTTATGTGAAATATTTCTTAAATAAACAGATGACTTTGTGTTTATTTTATTAAAATAACAATAATTAATTATTAACTTTTATATATTATTTTTGGATTATATCCATTTTATTAAGTATAAGATATGATTTTTTTTTAAATTATGAAATTAATGCACTTTTCATTAAATAATATAACATGTCGTATCTAAAAACATATCTAAAATGTTACTTTTAATTATAAAACATATACAAATAACAACATTTATAATTAATTTAAAATTATAAGAAAACATTGGAACAATCTGCAAAAGAATGCAGTGAAAGTGAAATTTTTACTCAAATGTCTATTATAGCATATAAACGTAACAAAAATATAAAAGATTAACTAGCGAAATCAGGGAAACAGTTGGAAGACTTTTGAAAAGGGACCCATGTTTAATTACTGGTAGTAATGATCTGAATTATAGGCAACACACTTATGAATATGAGCGATGTTAAGTCTCGAAATTTATTACGAATGTTGGTTGAAGGAATCGCATTTCATTATAATGACAAGAGTTCTTGAGATCAAGATATTAATCTGTTGAATTATTCATCTCATGAATATTCATTAGTAATTTGCATATTAATCTCGGTGTGTATTTTTGAAATCTCAGTGTGTAATTAACAATTCTCAGTGTGTTTTTTCAATTTATTTCATCTCAGTGTGTCTTTTTAAAATCTCAGTGTGTAATTTTGAATTCTCAGTGTGTGTGTAGTTTTTTTTAAAATCTCAGTGTGTAATTTCAATTTCTCAGTGTGTTATTTTAGGTTTTTAAATCTCAGTGTGTATTTTTTTTCGAAAAAAGGGTTTAAACATAGTTTTGACGAGAACGGCTTGCCATAGGCAGAGCCTAGTATACAGAGAATACCGTTTCCAGGTTAAGAACAGACGCAATGATAGAGTCTACTGGAGATGTGCTACAAGAACCTGCCCTGCAACTATTCATACATTAAACATTGGATTCAACCTAGTACACAATCATCCACCAAACCCAGCCAAACTAGAGGTGACCAAAGTATTGCAACACATAAAGAAAAGATGTAGAGCAGAAACTACTCCTGTACCAATCTATAAACAGGAAATAGCCAAGCTTCGAACACCAGAGTGGAATGATAATACTCAAAGGATGGTTGAACAGCTACCAACTTTCCCTTCTCTAAAGTCCAGTCTTTATCGTCAGCGAGAGGACCTTATACCACATCTACCAACATCTCTACTGTATATTGACCTCCAGGATGAGTGGACCCAAACTACAGCTGCTGAAAGATTCTTGCTTATCAACGATAGTACTTTTTATAAGATTCTTGTATTCACCACTGACAGCAACCTACAACACCTGGCAAACAACGACAACAATACAATCTACGCTGATGGTACCTTCTACACATGTCCATCAATCTTTGAACAGCTGTATACTCTACATGCACTGATTGATGGAGAGATGTTCCCACTGGTTTTTGCACTTTTACTTGGAAAGTCAGAAGACATCTATACCAGATTCTTCTCACTACTGAAGAATGCTTGCAACCAACGCCAGATTCAACTGAACCCAACCACTTTCTTCATAGTTTACGAATCTGCTGTACAGAATTCTGCCAGATCATCTTTTCCGGGAATTATACATCATGTGTGCTTTATACTATCAATTGTGTTCTAAAATGCTTGATTGAAACCCATTATCATACATTAATGAAGAAATGAGTAGTGCTTGATATCTGATATTTTAAAACTTTACATTATATTCTATGTTTACTGCTATTTCATATTAATATCATGTGCAAAATAAAATATTTAATAATCATTTTATCTTCTTTTTTTTTCTTCATATTTTACAAGTTAAATTACCGAAAAATTATTAGTTACCTGTAATTACCTACTTCACACTATAACACAGATTAATCACAATCAAAACAATTCCCGATTGTCCCACAATTAAACTTCCCAATTGTCCCACAAACATCTTCCCGATTGTCCCACAAAAAATCACTACCTTTTTACCTGTAATTTCAAAAAGTGGGATAATCGGGAAGACACCATGTGAGTAATGATATGATACTTGTGTTAAAACAACATATGGTTATTATAAAGAATCTTTGTTTCTAATGGCTTTAATTCTTCACTCGATTTTTTTTTTCTTGGAAAATTAAAATCCACGAATTTAAAAACCCATGAAAATGTAAAATTTGCTCAGACCACGAAAATTGATACCCACGAATTAAAGTACTTTCACAGTATATGATTACTATATAATTTATAGATTGTATACATGCATTAAATTGATATACATTTCTATTTTTCTATAGATACAGAGATTGATTGGACAGCCTATATGCAGGAAGTGGAAGGAGTTGTTAATGGAACGTATGATTACCTGAAACTTAAAGGAGACACTGGCCCTTTAGTGTATGTATACCATGTACATGATGTATTGAATGTCATGGGACTAAATGTTAAATTGTTTAAATAACAAAATTTTAACATAAAAATGAGGACATGCATATCATACAAACAAATCAAACCACATATTCTTTCCTTCTTTAGGAATGGAAGCAACATACAGTAGAACATGTTTAAAAGGTCTCCTTATAAAATATTTAAAAAAATGATCATTTACCCCTACAATGACAAACATAAGTGGTGTTGGTCCAGCAGCTCTTTGTTTATCTTTATTTAAATAATGATCATTGTTTAATAAAAGTAAAATTTATTCATCATCGATCAAGAATGTTTAGCAAGCAAAAATCAGCAATTTTCTTACATAATATTTGTTCATTTAGTGAACAACATTTTGGGAAGTGATAAGATTTCAAATTTGCATATATTTACTGTAATCATATTTGAAGAATGACAGTTAATAGCATGAACATGTATTTGGCAAGCATATACTCTTTTAAAAAGACATATTCTTAAAAGACATGTGCTCATCAACCACTTAAAACTGTTTGAATATCAAATTCCTTTTTTACAGGTACCCTGCTGGATTTGTCTATATCTACACAGCTCTGTATTACATTACTGATCATGGTACCAACATCAAATTAGGACAGTATATATTTGCAGTATTATATATTCTATCTCTTGTTGTCATATTTGATATCTACAGAAGGTGTAAAACGGTAAGTATTCAATGATAAAAGATAATCTTTGTCCTAGAAAAATCTTATCATATCTTAAAAAGACTATTTTGTTTTGTACTGGCAAGATAAGTTGTCAGTTTAGGTTAAAAATACCTATTAATTTGGGTATTTCAGTCACAGTCATGTTGGGTAATGTGATAGTGTCAAAACATGCCAAATTAAATGAGCTTAAATTGCTAACATGGTGGAATTGAGAATGGAAACGGGAAATATGTCAAAGAGACAACAACTTCACAAAAGGCCACGAATGGATCTTCAACACAGTGAGAAAATTCAATACCTGGAGGTGGGCTTCAGTTTGCCCCTAAACAAAATGTGTATCTTTTCTCTCAATAGAAATGTAGTACAGGTGCATTGTATATAAATGCTCACAATCTACATGATTTAATGCTTATGTTAATCATGTTTATTGTTTTTGCAGATTCCACCATATGCCTATATCTTCATGTGCTGTGCTTCCTACAGAATCCATTCTATTTATATTCTACGACTCTTCAATGACCCAATAGCTATGTTATTTCTATATATAGCTGTAGATTTATTGCTACAAGATAAATGGTCAACTGGATGTTTGATGTTCAGGTCAGTTGTGTAATTGTATTTCCATAAATTGAGTTAAGATATAACTTGCATTTCTAACTATGTTATATTCAAAGGTTCTTAAGACAGTTGCAGAAGATTAGTAAAATGT
The DNA here is from genome assembly GCA_037788925.1 of Mytilus galloprovincialis. NCBI lineage: Eukaryota > Metazoa > Mollusca > Bivalvia > Mytilida > Mytilidae > Mytilus > Mytilus galloprovincialis. The sequence goes on along the minus strand of CM075342.1, from coordinate 71,299,592 downwards.
GATTTTGTGTTGTTTAAATTCCTTATTGGACCAAATACTTACGAAGAACTTACCAGACCTTTTTATTGTTAGGACCAGAAAAGTTCTACTTTGACTACAAAAAAGGAATATTCATTGTATGACACCAATCTCAATATATTAGAGAAAAAACAATATTAGATACCTGTAAAATTCAGGAAAACCTATTTTGATTTGTTGAAAGAATAATTTCCAATATGTACAAACAAGTTACAAAATGAATATACTCACTTGAAAAGTCTAGACATCTCGACAAAATTTTAGCCTTAGTTCAAATGAAAGTGCATCATTTATAAATGGTGAATATTAAACATGTATGCAACCAATTCGTTTTGAGCAGGATTTATATCGCCAAATTTGAGCAGACTTTATATCGCCAAAGGCAAAACAATCCTAGAGCCTTTATATAACACGTAGAAACTATGTAAACAAACCGGTGCCATATTTATTGCCTTACCGAGTCAGACTATTGGGATGGTGTGTAGTTTTTCAGTTTATATATATTTTTTTAGGATTTTAAAAGTATTGATGGTTGAATATGGCTTGTTAGAATCTCAGTATTTTCAACAGTTGCTGTTGTCTTTTTTATGCATATATTCAGGCTAGTTAGAAAGCATTTTCATTCTTTTATTATGTTTTTAATTTTATTATTATCAAATATATTTGTATTTTTTACAGTCTTGGTGTTTCAGTAAAGATGAATGTATTGTTGTTTGCTCCTGCTTTACTGGTGTTGTTACTAGTCAGACATGGTACCATGGCAACAGCTAAATATCTTACTATTTGTGCTCTCCCACAGGTAAGGTACTTTGTTTTCAGATGGACGGGGCAATGATTGAATGTTTTAACTTTATCAGCAGCAAAACAAAACAACAACAACAAATTAAAATAGCAACACTTAACAAAAAATTTTAAAAATCCACCAAAGATGCAGCAAAAAAGGTATAAAAAGTAGTACCCCTTGTATCATATATAAGTTCTGGTACAAAAAGATTAACTGCTTTGGTGGTCTTATACTGTTATTGTAATTGTTTGAGTGCAGAAAATCCAGGGTATTTATCCCCTTCTGTGTCAAACCAAAGAATTTAAAATTTGGCATTTGCTACTTCTGCTCTAAGCAGTAAGAGAAAAACATAGAAGGGCCAGAGTCATAATGATTTGTCCACATGCCTTTCTGAAAACTTTTATTTAAAAAAGTATTACTTGATATGTTGGTCTAATACAAAGCAAATTCAAATCATATTAAGATGTTCTCATCCTCAATATGTATTTGATTTGTCACTGTAGGTTGAACAGCCATCCATCATTCATTATGTGTTGTGGATTCATTTATTTACTTGGGTATCAATTTTTGTGAATAGAAAAAAAACTTGCACATTAGTGTGTATTTGATTTCGTGGTTTTTTCTAAGTCTGCATACAAGTCTCTATAAAATTGTCATTCTTAAAACATTTAAATTTGTTGTTCACCTGTTCCCAAGAAACCCATGAAAATTGGTATCATAAGAACAATAATGATTCCACAGTAAATGAAAACAGTACAACCTTGCAGTATACCAGCTTCCATTTTTATACGACCGCAAATTTTGAAAAAATTTTCGTCGTATATTGCTATCACGTTGGCGTCGTCGTCGTCGTCGTCCGGCGTCCGAATACTTTTAGTTTTCGCACTCTAACTTTAGTAAAAGTGAATAGAAATCTATGAAATTTTAACACAAGGTTTATGACCATAAAAGGAAGGTTGGTATTGATTTTGGGAGTTTTGGTCCCAACATTTTAGGAATAAGGGGCCAAAAAGGGCCCAAATAAGCATTTTCTTGGTTTTCGCACCATAACTTTAGTTTAAGTTAATAGAAATCTATGAAATTTTGACACAAGGTTTATGACCACAAAAGAAAGATTGGGATTGATTTTGGGAGTTTTGGTCCCAACATTTTAGGAATAAGGGGCCAAAAAGGGCCCAAATAAGCATTTTCTTGGTTTTCGCACCATAACTTTAGTTTAAGTTAATAGAAATCTATGAAATTTTGACACAAGGTTTATGACCACAAAAGAAAGATTGGGATTGATTTTGGGAGTTTTGGTTTCAATAGTTTAGGAATAAGGGGCCAATAAAGGGCCCAAATAAGCATTTTTCTTGGTTTTTGCACAATAACCTTAGGTTAAGTAAATGGAAATCTATGAAATTTAAACACAATGTTTATGACCACAAAAGGAAGGTTGGTATTGATTTTGGGAGTTTAGGACTCAACAGATTAGGAATTAGGGACCAAAAAGGGACCCAAATAAGCATTTTTCTTGGTTTTCGCACTATAATGTTAGTATAAGTAAATACAAATCTATGAAATTTAAACACAAGGCTTATGACCATAAAAGGAAGGTTGGTATTGATTTTGGGAGTTTTGGTCCCAACAGTTTAGGAAAAAGGGGCCCAAAGGGTCCAAAATTAAACTTTGTTTGATTTCATCAAAATTGAATAATTGGGGTTCTTTGATATGCCGAATCTAACTGTATATGTAGATTCTCAACTTTTGGTCCCGTTTTCAAATTGGTCTACATTAAGGTCCAAAGGGTCCAAAATTAAACTTAGTTTGATTTTGACAAAAAATGAATCGGTTGGGTTCTTTGATATGTTGAATCTAAAAATGTACTTAGATTCTTGATTATGGGCCCAGTTTTCAAGTTGGTCCAAATCAGGATCTAAAATTATTATATTAAGTATTGTGCAATAGCAAGTCTTTTCAATTGCACAGTATTGTGCAATGGCAAGAAATATCTAATTGCACAATATTGTGAAATAGCAAATTTTTTTTTAATTAGAGTTATCTTTCTTTGTCCAGAATAGTAAGCAAGAAATATTCTATTTGTGCAATAGCAAGAATTTTTTTTAATTGGAGTTATCTTTCTTTGTCCAGAATCAACTTAAATCTTTGTTATATACAATATACAATGTATATACACTTTTTACTACCAACTGATAAATTTAAATAATCTTTACCATTCAGTGATAACAAGCAGTTTTTTTACATCTTAATATTTTATGATGTATTTAAATGAGTAGTTATTGTTGCAAACTCCATTAGAAATTTGAATTGATATCAGTTTGAAAAAGGGAAACGGGGATGTGAAAAAAAAGGGGGGGGTAAATTTTTCTCATTTCAGATTTCATAAATAAAAAGAAAATTTCTTCAAACATTTTTTTGAGAGGATTAATATTCAACAGCATAGTGATTTGCTCAAAGGCAAAAAAAACTTTTAAGTTCATTAGACCACATTCATTCTGTGTCAGAAACCTATGCTGTGTCAACTATTTAATTTTAGATTTAAAAAGTTTGAAGAAGAAATCTTTAATTGATTTGTAAAATCTTGGCATTTGTTTTGTGTAAAAAAAAACCATGTGATGTCAAAAATTTGATCACAATCCAAATTCAGAGCTGTATCATGCTTGAATGTTTTGTCCATACTTGCCCCAACTGTTCAGGGTTCGACCTCTGCGGTCGTATAAAGCTGCGCCCTGCGGAGCACCTGGTTAAAATATGATAAACAACTATATTTTGTTCACTAGTTGTTTTGTAACATTGTATATTTTTAATGGTATATTGATTTATATTTCAGATACTCCTTGCTATTCCTTTCCTCCTTGTAAATCCATTTGGATATATCATACAGTCATTTAATCTTGGTCGGCAGTTTTTTTATATTTGGACAGTGAACTGGAGACTCATACCTGAGGATCTATTTTTAGACAAGAGATTCCAGTTGTTATTATTAGCATCTCATGCCGTCTGTTTACTTTTATTTTTTCATTTTAAATGGAAAAGGTAGGAGAACATTATGACAAATTATCTCCCTTAGAATATTACAGGCTTGGTATATGAATTTTAATTTTTTTTTAATTAATTTTATTAGATGCAATATTTCTCTGTTACTTTTTAAAGTAAAATCCTCTGATATATTTTGGTTTTCAAAAATATTTCAAAAATCTGTTACAATTTTTGAGATATTTTATGATAACAGCATTTAAACTGTGAAACTTAAGACTATGAGGATTTCCAGTTGTTTGTGTTTTAGAGCAGGATGTACAAGCATGGTGAAAAATAATAGTTTTCACATTAAATTTATGACTTTAAAAAAAGTCTTGTGGAAAGATTATAATTCAGTCATTGACACCTTTTTCCTCTGTAACCATCCTCATTCAATACAAAATGATTTGTACAAAAAAATATGTAAAAAAAGAATGACAAAAAATTAAAGTGAATTGAGACTACTAACTTATAATGTAACTTTATTTTGTAATGTTATTGTATGTTTCAGGTTATACCAATGTGTGAGATTTCAATTATTGATGAAACCTTTACCACATACACTTACCAGTAGTCATATCCTTTTATCAACACAACAATCATATTGTTTTTGTTATTTTTCATGTCCTACAAGTACATGTATAAGGGGAGATAATTCACAAGGACATAGTAATATTTGTACATTCAATGTTATATGAAAATTTATTTTTTGAATGAAACTCAGCACAAGTACTTTTAATGAACATAATTATTGTGTTATTTGAGTTGATACTAGAACACACATGTGATATGGCGGATTTAATGTAGTAGTGTCAACCCTTTGATTATGACTCGTGTATATAGCAAAATCCTAAATACACCGTTTGTTGTTGCGCCTGTCAAATGCGGAACGTACAGATAAGGTAATAGTAGGTAACAGGTGAATATACTATTGGTATCGGTATCAGATTTGACCCGGAACTTGTTTATTATAGGCAATATTAATTATGTGGAAAACAAAAGGGTCTGGAGGGGTGTAATTTTAAATCTACACCATTGTCCTATATTAGCTATATATAAAGTTGAAGTCTTTGATTTGTCATTTTTACCCGATGATGGCTGACAAATTGGACCTCGTTATTTTAGTATTATAGTTTATAGGGGAGATAATTTGAGATGAGTACTTGCCATCATATTGAAATGTGCATATGAATTTTGATGCTGCAATTCTACTTACTTTTATAAAAAAGAAAGATGTGGTATGGTTACCAATTAGACAACTCTCCAGGAGACACAGAAATTAACAGTTATAGGTTATCATACAGGCCTCAACAATGAGTAAAGACCATACTGCATAGTCAGCTTTAAAAGGCACTGGAATCACTAATGTAAAACAATATAAACATGTTTTTCAAGTTTTTTGACTACATTTACTCTGTCAATAACCTATAATGTGTCAAATATTTAATTACAATTCAAATTCAGTCCTGTATCAATCTTGAATATTATGTCCATACTTGACTCAACTGTTCAGGGTTGGACCTCTGCAGTCGTATCCAGCTGCACTTGACATAGCAGTTTATTGTTTAATAATTAATAGAATTATCTCTATTTGATTTGTTTCATGTCAAATTTTAAACCACAAATTCTAGATTTCATGAATTAACAAATTCATGTAAACTGGAAAATTTATGTTTTTTCTATCTTAATTCATATTTGACTTAACCATCACACAGATTATATTGCCATTATTTACAGCCAACTTTATAGGAATGTGTTTTAGCAGGTCATTACATTATCAATTTTATGTGTGGTACTTCCATACCTTACATTATATTTTGTGGAGCACAGCTTTACCGTCTGTTTTAAGGTGAGTCGTCTGTCTTCTGTTTGCCATGGTTATCCTTACCATGTGGTACTTCCATACCTTACATTATATTTTGTGGAACACAGCTTTACCATCAGTTGTAAGGTAAGTCATCCATCTATGGAAACCCTTACCATGTGGTACTTCCATACCTTACATTATATTTTGTGGAACACAGCTTTACCGTCTGTTTTAAGGTGAGTCATCTGTCTTCTGTTTGCCATGCTTATCCTTACCATGTGGTACTTCCATACCTTACATTATATTTTGTGGAACACAGCTTTACCGTCTGTTTTAAGGTGAGTCATCTGTCTTCTGTTTGCCATGCTTATCCTTACCATGTGGTACTTCCATACTTTACATTATATTTTGTGGAGCACAGCTTTACCATCAGTTGTAAGGTGAGTCAGGGATAAACTGGAATCCGCTTGTATTTGCTTCACTCAAACAACAGGTATGACTCGATTTCTTGGGGCAAAATTTTGCCCTGGAGATTTTAACAAGATTGGACGATACTTTGTTACATAGCAACGTACAACATCATAACACATAAACAAACAGAACAGTTTGTTTTCTTTTGCATAGAAAAGCATTAATTAATGAGTCAATACATCCCTATTCTAAATTTAAATAATCTATTGCATTACATAAAGAAAAAATATCAAAAAAGGTATAAATTTGACATGAAAATAAAATTCCGCTAAACTTTATGAACGATTTTCAAAGCGACAACAACCCGACCATATACTGTCTCCACACGGCACTAAAAACAAACTCTAAAAAATAAAATTGTTGTATAGAATTGAGCTGGAATACATATCATATTAAATATTATTTTTATTTCAGAATCCTTTTACTAGGTTGTATAGAACTGAGCTGGAACACCTATCCTTCTACAGTCTTCAGTAGTTCATTACTACACGTCAGCCATTTTATTATATTAGCCTCATTATGGTGGAGTCCTCTGTATACACCACAGAAGAAAGTTGTGGTTGCTTCTAAGATGCATTAGTATTGTGTTGTTTTGTGTTTCTATGACAATATTGAATCAAACATTAGAGATGGAGATAGAAAAATGATCTTAAAAGACATTTTAAGTCTTTCAAAATAAATATATGGATTCTTAAGTTATGATCATGTTGTAAGGCAATTAAAAATGTTTTAAATAGAATATTGTGCATTTTAATATTACGCACCATTACTTTAAAAGAGGGACAAAAGATACGAGAGGGACAGTCAAACTCATAAATCGAAAATAAACTGACAACGCCATGGCTAAAAATTAAAAAAACGAACAGACAAACAATAGTTTACATGAGACAATATAGAAAACTAAAGAATAAGCAACAGGAACCCCACAAAAAACTACAGGTGATTTCAGGTGCTCCAGAAGGCTAAGCAGATCCTGCTCCACATGTGGCACCTGTTGTTGCTTATGTGATAACAAATCCTTAAAATAGTCTAATTTGGAAGGTTTAAATCATGAAAACAAAATTAGCCACTTGATGTTTGGCTGTTGTTGTACCATATTTTACAATACTGTGGCTTCATCAGCATTCGCCACTTGATGTTTGTCTGTAGTTGTACCATAATTTTACAATACTGTGGCTTCATCAGTATTAGCCACTTGATGTTTGGCTGTAGTTGTACCATAATTTTACTGTGGCTTCATCAGTATTAGCCACTTGATGTTTGGCTATAGTTGTACCATAATTTACAATACTGTGGCTTCATCAGTATTAGCCACTTGATGTTTGGCTGTAGTTGTACCATAATTTTACTGTGGCTTCATCAGTATTAGCCACTTGATGTTTGGCTGTAGTTGTACCATAATTTTACAATACTGTGGCTTCATCAGTATTAGCCACTTGATGTTTGGCTATAGTTGTACCATAATTTTACAATACTGTGGCTTCATCAGTATTAGTCACTTGATGTTTGGCTGTAGTTGTACCGTAATTTTACAATACTGTGGTTTCATCAGTATTAGCCACTTGATGTTTGGCTGTAGTTGTACCATAATTTTACAATACTGTGGCTTCATCAGTATTAGCCACTTGATGTTTGGCTGTAGTTGTACCATAATTTTACAATACTGTGGCTTCATCAGTATTAGCCACTTGATGTTTGGCTGTAGTTGTACCATAATTTTACAATACTGTGGCTTCATCAGTATTAGCCACTTGATGTTTGTCTGTAGTTGTACCATAATTTTACAATACTGTGGCTTCGTCAGTATTAGCCACTTGATGTTTGCCTGTAGTTGTACCATAATTTCACAATACTGTGGCTTCATCAGTATTAGCCACTTGATGTTTGTCTGTAGTTGTACCATAATTTTACAATACTGTGGCTTCATCAGTATTAGCCACTTGATGTTTGGCTGTAGTTGTACCATAATTTTACAATACTGTGGCTTCATCAGTATTAGCCGCTTGATGTTTGACTGTAGTTGTACCATAATTTTACAATACTGTGGCTTCATTAGTATTAGCCACTTGATGTTTGGCTATAGTTGTACCATAATTTTACAATACTGTGGATTCATCAGTATTAGCCACTTGATGTTTGGCTGTAGTTGTACCATAATTTTACAATACTGTGGCTTCGTCAGTATTAGCCGCTTGATGTTTGGCTGTAGTTGTACCATAATTTTACAATACTGTGGCTTCATCAGTATAAGCCGCTTTATGTTTGGCTGTAGTTGTACCATAATTTACAATACTGTGGCTTCATCAGTATTAGTCACTTGATGTTTGGCTGTAGTTGTACCATAATTTTACAATACTTTGACTTCATCAGTATTACCCTTTTGATGATTGTAGTTGTACCATAATTTTACTGTGGCTTCATCAGTATTAGCCACTTGATGTTTGGCTATAGTTGTACCATAATTTTACAATACTGTGGATTCATCAGTATTAGCCATTTGATGTTTGGCTGTAGTTGTACCATAATTTTACAATACTGTGGCTTTATCAGTATTAGCCACTTGATGTTTGGCTGTAGTTGTACCATAATTTTTACAATACTGTGGCTTCATCAATATTAGCCACTTGATGTTTGGCTGTAGTTGTACCATAATTTACAATACTGTGGCTTCATCAGTATTAGCCACTTGATGTTTGGCTGTAGTTGTACCATAATTTTACAATACTATGGATTCATCAGTATTAGCCACTTTATGTTTGGCTGTAGTTGTACCATAATTTTACAATACTGTGGCTTCATCAGAATTCGCCACTTGATGTTTGGCTGTAGTTGTACCATAATTTTACAATATTGTGGCTTCATCAGTATTAGCCACTTGATGTTTGGCTGTAGTTGTACCGTAATTTTACAATTCTGTGGATTCATTAGTATTAGCCGCTTGATGTTTGGCTGTAGTTGTACCATAATTTTACAATACTGTGGCTTCCTCAGTATTAGCCACTTGATGTTTGGCTGTAGTTGTACCATAATTTTACAATACTGTGGCTTCATCAGTAGTAGCCACTTGATGTTTGGCTGTAGTTGTACCATAATTTTACAATACTGTGGCTTTATCAGTATTAGCCACTTGATGTTTGGCTGTAGTTGTACCATAATTTACAATACTGTGGCTTCATCAGTATTAGCCACTTGATGTTTGGCTGTAGTTGTACCATAATTTTACAATACTGTGGCTTCATAAGTATTAGCCACTTGATGTTTGGCTGTAGTTGTACCATAATTTTACAATACTGTGGATTCATCAGTATTAGCTACTTGATGTTTGGCTGTAGTTGTACCATAATTTTAAAATACTGTGGCTTCATCAGTATTAGCCACTTGATGTTTGGCTGTAGTTGTACCATAATTTTACAATACTGTGGCTTCATCAGTATTAGCCACTTGATGTTTGGCTATAGTTGTACCATAATTTTACAATACTGTGGCTTCGTCAGTATTAGCCGCTTGATGTTTGGCTGTAGTTGTACCATAATTTTACAATACTGTGGCTTCATCAGTATTAGCCACTTTATGTTTGGCTGTAGTTGTTCAATAATGTTATAATACTGTGGCTTCATCAGAATTCGCCACTTGATGTTTGGCTGTAGTTGTACCATAATTTTACAATACTGTGACTTCATCAGTATTACCCACTTGATGATTGTAGTTGTACCATAATTTTACTGTGGCTTCATCAGTATTAGCCACTTGATGTTTGGCTATAGTTGTACCATAATTTTACAATACTGTGGCTTCATCAGTATTAGCCACTTGATGTTTGGCTGTAGTTGTACCATAATTTTTACAATACTGTGGCTTCATCAATATTAGCCACTTGATGTTTGGCTGTAGTTGTACCATAATTTTACAATACTGTGGCTTCATCAGTATTAGCCACTTGATGTTTGGCTGTAGTTGTACCATAATTTACAATACTGTGGCTTCATCAGTATTAGCCACTTGATGTTTGGCTGTAGTTGTACCATAATTTTACAATACTGTGGCTTCATCAGAATTCGCCACTTGATGTTTGGCTGTAGTTGTACCATAATTTTACAATACTATGGATTCATCAGTATTAGCCACTTTATGTTTGGCTGTAGTTGTACCATAATTTTACAGTACTGTGACTTCATCAGAATTCGCCACTTGATGTTTGGCTGTAGTTGTACCATAATTTTACAATACTATGGATTCATCAGTATTAGCCACTTTATGTTTGGCTGTAGTTGTACCATAATTTTACAATACTGTGGCTTCATCAGAATTCGCCACTTGATGTTTGGCTGTAGTTGTACCATAATTTTACAATATTGTGGCTTCATCAGTATAAGCCACTTGATGTTTGGCTGTAGTTGTACCGTAATTTTACAATACTGTGGATTCATTAGTATTAGCCGCTTGATGTTTGGCTGTAGTTGTACCATAATTTTTACAATACTGTGGCTTCATCAGTATTAGCCACTTGATGTTTGGCTGTAGTTGTTCCATAATTTTACAATATTGTGGCTTCATCAGTATTAGCCACTTGATGTTTGGCTGTAGTTGTACCGTAATTTTACAATACTGTGGATTCATTAGTATTAGCCGCTTGATGTTTGGCTGTAGTTGTACCATAATTTTTACAATACTGTGGCTTCATCAGTATTAGCCACTTGATGTTTGGCTGTAGTTGTACCATAATTTTACAATACTGTGGCTTCCTCAGTATTAGCCACTTGATGTTTGGCTGTAGTTGTACCATAATTTTACAATACTGTGGCTTCATCAGTATTAGCCACTTGATGTTTGGCTGTAGTTGTACCATAATTTTACAATACTGTGGCTTCATCAGTATTAGCCACTTGATGTTTGGCTGTAGTTGTACCATAATTTTACAATACTGTGGCTTCATCAGTATTCGTTGGATAACAATTGTCATTGATTTCATGGGTTTAGATGAACCAGGAAATTAAATGTTCAACGAATGACAAATTTTCTAAGGCTTTTATAAAGAATTCAACATACCACAAAATTAGTTTTGGTCCCAATAGTTTAGGAATTAGGGGCCAAAAAAGGTCCCAAATAAGCATTTTTCTTGGTTTTTGCACAATAACTTTAGTATAAGTAAATAAAAATCTATGAAATTTTAACAGAAGGTTTATGACCACAAAAGGAAGGTTGGGATTGATTTTGAGAGTTTTGGTCCAAACAGTTTAGGAATAAGGGGCCAAAATGGTTCAAAATTAAACTTTGTTTGATTTCATCAAAAAAATGAATTATTGGGGTTCTTTGATATGCCAAATCTAACCGTGTATTTAGATTCTTAAGTTTTGGTCCTGTTTTCAAATTGGTCTACATTAAGGTCCAAATGAAGGGTCTTAATTAAACTTAGTTTGATTTTTAACAAAAATTGAATTCTTGGGGTTCTTTGATATGCTGAATCTAAACATGTACTTAGATTTTTGAGTATGGACCCAGTTTTCAAATTGGTGCATATCGGGGTCCAAAATTAAACTTTGTTTGATTTCAACAAAAATTGAATATAGGGGGTTCTTTAATATGCTGAATCTAACCATGTATTTAGATTTTTAATATTTTGGCCCGGTTATCAAATTGGTCCACATTGAGGTCTAAAGGATCTAAAATTGAACATTATTTGATTTCATCAAAAATTGAAATCTTGGGGCTCTATGATATGCTGAATCTAACCATGTATTTAAATTTTGGATATTGGACCATAATAGGTAAATGTCCAATTTAAAAATTTTAAGTTTTTAAGTTTAAGTTCTTAGACAACATTCATTCTGTGTCAGAAACCTATGTTGTGTCATCTATTTAATTTCAATCCAAATTCAGAGCTGTATCAAGCTTAAATGTTGTGTCCATACTTGCCCCAACTGTTCAGTGTTCGACCTCTGCGGTCGTATAAAGCTGCGCCCTGCGGAACATCTGGTTACATTTCTTAATTACTAGATTAGGCTTTAATGTGTTCTTACAATGGCTTAGTAAATATTACTTTCACGGTTTAGTTTAGTTTTTGTAATATCCATTTGGTTGTGTAAACGTGGCTCAGTACTTATACATCTGGCCATTCTGTTATTTTGCTATGATAAGTTTTTGTATTTTTGTCATTTGCTTCTATTAATTTGCTATGTCTATATACCCTTTTGTTTTTCTTTGTTGACATATATGTTTGTTTCGATAGTGATTAAGATTATATCACAATATTGACTGCTATGCCCTTATTTTTTACCTTTTTACCGGTCTGTTTTGTTCACATGATCAAATATTATGCGACTGTCATACAAGTGAGATGTTTAACTAGCTATAAAACCAAGTAAAACCACCATTTTCCTCATAAGAAAATGCCTGTACCATGTCAGTGTTATCCACTTGTTTGATGTGATTGAGCCTTGATATTGCTGTTTGATTAGGGACTTTCCGCTTTGAATTTTTCATGGGAGTTTGGTATTTTTGTTATTTTAACTTTTAATTTTAAATTGAAGAAATCTTATTTTTTCATGCAGTCATATGCTATACTTGGAATTTGTATTAAATTATGATTTTTTTCTGTTTCAAAATATATTTTACTTAAAAATTACGTTGAACCAACAACTGGTAAATTTTCAATAAGATAGAAGCCTAAGACAGACTTCCCAAATAAAGATGTACTATAATGATGATTACAAATTACAAATAACACTGAATCAATGTCTCGTAAATGGCTAAAACGACACATCAAGTGCGTACATCTCATATGCAAAAAATAGAAAAATAACATGAAATCAATTAAAAGGTGACAGTATTTTGCTCAACTTCGTCATTTGATTAGAGGATGGAATTCACGGTACCAAACAAACATAAAAACATTTGAGGGAATAATATTAACTCAAATGAGAAAGACTGGGACTGTAATAATAGGGGTAAATCAATAAAATGGTGATTGAAATTAAACAGACCTAGAAAAATCTATTTTCACGAGTTCGATATCTCTTTAAATATATATTTATGTTTATATTTATATTTATGGTTATAAATCGAAGATAAGAATTTGATTCAAATCGTTGAGCATGAATTTGACAGCTAGTGCCCCTTTAATGTAAGAACAAATAATTACTAGAAGCTAACATTACTGAACACCAATTCAGCACTAAGAGAGGTTGTTGCTTTTGAAAGAAAACTTTTAACAGTGTTGTTTTTTGTAAACAAAAAAATATTCAGCAAAGTTACATCAACAATCCAGTCAGCATAGATAAGCAAAATGTCAAACAGTTACGATTACTAGCCAATGCGCCTGCCATCCCTCTTACATAGTTTTATGTATGATTGATGTATATCCTTTTCCCAGTCCTTGTCCTTATGGCGGCCCCTCTTTCAATTCACATTCCTGAATATGGGCAAGATCTCAACCCTCCCCTATACCTCTGGCTGATGTAAAAATACCAGACACACAGAAGAACGTACAGTAAAACTCAGTTTAAAAATGTGCGAAGAAACTAAGCAGATTGACAATAATGCATAACTTACATTGAACTACTAGCAGTTAATGACATTCCAGCTCCAGGCCTTAATTAAACTGATTGAAAGATATTGTCTTCATCATATGATAATAAGTCTTTTTAAAGGTTTGGTTAGCTTTTGAAGTGAATGCCGACATTTTTGTGCTTTGTACCATAACAGATTGGATGTGAAATACCTAAACGTATAAGACGTCTGCATGTTGAGTAATATCTACGAATGATGTCCCTGTACCGACATCAAATTTGGTAAATGTTTTGATTACTTTGTGATATTGAAAACCCTGGCGTAACAATGTTTTCAGTAACACAGTCATATTTTTTTTTTTGTTAAAATCAAATATGTTTTTACATGTACACGATCGAATCGAATGAGTTGAGATTTATAAACATCATACGATGGTGACAAGGGAAGGTTTAATAAATTGATAATTAACAATAGGGGGAAAATCATCCTCTTTTATCGTAAATTTGGTATTAAAAGCTTCCCGTTAAGGATATAAATATCAGAATCCAGGAAGGGACAGTGTTCATTCTTAGTATTAGCTTTATTTAAAGTCAGTTAAACAATGCTATTCAACTTCGTACTTTATTTGTTTTTTTCACATTTTTTTATTCGAGCGTCACTGGTGAGTCTTTTGTTGACGAAACGCGCGTCTGGTGTAAATAAAAAAAAATCAATCCTGGTATCTATGATGACGGAGTTTATTTATTATTAAACATAACAAATCTCTTAAGTGGACATACTGACGTCGTCAATATATCATCCAAATATCTTAAAGTGTTATTAGATTTTCGTATAAAATGTTGTTTCGATGGGTTTTTTTCTGAATTTAGTCATAAATTGTAACTAAAAACAATAAAGAAACAGGTCTGCAATAAGTGGTGAGCAGACAGTTTAGTGTCAGTTAATTGTATACACACTTTAGACACTATCTACTGCTAACCACCGTACACACACTTTGGTTTGCTTTGTCAAAACTCTTTAATATTTGTAGTCATGTTCCACATTGTAGACTCACACCCTACCAATCAGTATAGTGTACACATAAATACTGGAATTTAACAAAGAAGCAGAAAATAAACGAATTTCGTTATATCATGCGCACAAAGTGCATTTGAATTGCCACCGTGCATGTAATTAAACCGACGAACTGTCACTTGCAAGTCTGAGTATATAAATCGGAATTAACCTCCAAGACTGTTACATTCCATAACACAAGGGACTAATATGTTTGAAATTACACGCATTATTAGTTATTTATTATTTTAGAATATACGCGTTGCAATTTTTTTATTGATCAAGATAAGAAAAACTATTTTAACAATTCCTGGGAGAAACATTTGAATTGAAATGCCCTAATTATTATGTGTCTGCCTTAATATGTCACACGAATTAACTAAGTGGCGTGAACAAACAGATGAATGATGATTCGTTGCACTACATTTTTATTCATATTTGTTTCACATGACAAAGTTGCATAATGCCAACTCACTAATAAGCACAGATGAGGCATATAGCCACAACACTTGATCTGCTGCTAAAAGGTAGGGTACGTATATTTTTTTCTCTTTTAAGTCATGTATATGAGTAGAACGTTTTTTTACATAATGAAACTTTGCTATTTAACCTTTTGATGGAATTTTGTTTCAATCAACAATGACATTTTATTTTTTAACAGTTTTTCTATCATTTATAAGTATTTTTTTTCAAATTTCAATGAAGAGATTTTTTTGTTTATAAAAGAAATAGCATACAGTGTCATATATCTAAATCAAGATGGGCGAGACAATACACAAACACAATCAATATTAAAAATGCATATCTTGAAACATGATATAAGAATTGAAGAAAAAATATGAACAATTAACATGATTACATGATTAATGCCCACAAAAAAATTAAACAAAACAATAAAAAATAAATCAAAAACAAAATATTAATGATATTATTAATAATTATAAGAATAAAGCGAACAAAATAAATAAGACTATAATTTAAAATGTTATTCTAAATGAAAACAACTAGTGATACATTTCATTCGTCCTATGCGATTTACTGGATTAACGTTAATTGGGAACGTTTGATGCCGAATATTTTAAACCAACTCGAAAGATGTATAAGAAGCAACGAATACAAAAAACAGGGAATACATATTACGTTTTGTATGCTTCTTAGAGGATATTTATTGTTTGCTCTCGGTCTCGTTTTCAACATTATTTTTTATCATCTTTTCCTATCCCATCCTTTAACTTTGCTATTTATATAATTTCCTTCACCATGTTCACTGAATATTCAAAGTTTTGATACATCGGTGTTGACATGAATATCAATAATGAGGTAGTTTTCATAAATTTCCTGTTTACAAAACTTTGAATTTTTCGAAAACCTCTTCAAGTTTGTATTGTTTGGCTTTATAAATATTTTGATATGAGCGTCACTGATGAGTCTTATAAAGACGAAACACGCGTCTGGCGTACTAAATTATAATCCTGGTACCTTTGATAACTATTTACACCACTGGGTCGATGCACCTGCTGGTGGACGTTTCGTCCCCGAGGGTATCACCAGCCCAGTATTCAACGCTTCGGTGTTGACATGAATATCAATTGCTAAAAATTTTCTGTTTACCAAACTTTGAATTTTTCGAAAAACTAAGGATTTTCTTATCCCAGGCAAAGATCACCTTAGCCGTATTTGACACAACTTTTTTGGAATTTTGGATCCTTAATGCTCTTCAAATTTGTACTTGTTTGGCTTTATACATATTTTGATAAGAGCGTCACTGATGAGTATTATGAAGACGAAACGCGCGTCTGGCGTACTAAATTATAATCCTGGTACCTAAATTTGATAACTATTCCTTCACTGAATATTCAACGTTTTGATACATTGCCAACTGAAATAACGGAAACGATAGATACGGTTAGGTCTGCTTCATGTTTATAGCTATAGGAAGATGTGGTATGAGTGCCAATGAGACAACTCTCCATCCAAGTCACAATTTATAAAAATAATCCATTATACTATTAGGTCAATTTACGGTCTTACATACGGAGACTTAGCTCACACCGAACAGCAAGCTATAAAGGGCCCCAAAAAATACTTATGTAAAACCATTTAAACGGGAAAACCAATGGTATAATCTATATAAAAAAAATCAAGAAATATTTGTATTTGGAAAATGTCATGGAAGTTTAATAGAAAAATATTTGACAAAAGAGAATATTTAAGTTGTTTTCATTGGAATTTTATATTTCTGTTCATTCAAGCACCTTATGCATATGTAAAAATTTTATCTTTTTGATGTGATATGTATAAAGGATTTCCATTTCATATAATAATTTCCTGGATAAAGGGTTACTGGACAATGAATAATGGTTGTCGAGATGTAAATTCTACCCTTGAAAAAACCATTAATGATTTGGCCGACTTTTATAAAAAAATATCTTTGTCAAAATTGATTACGGATATGCCCAATGTTATCGTTACTTCGATACTGCTTCTTATTAAATGATTATAACATTATTAACTGATTGGTATCCAATACAAAAATTTTTTTTTTTTTGATATTGTTAAATGTCAATGTAACCGTAGCCAATGCCTTCAGCATGTTCAGCGAATTGCAATTTTTACATTTATTAAAGTTTAAAGTTTTTACTGCACGAAGATACAAATCTCGATACATTTAAAAAAATAATTCACGATATTCATTTATATTTTTTTTTCTTAATTATCAATGGACATTTTAAAAACTTTAACTTAGATATTCCAAGCTAAATGAAGCAGAACATATAATTATTCAGGGTTTTTTTTCCTTTAGGTTTATATGTTATATGAGAAAGTACATCGTAGTTTATGTGATTCATGATTAGTATGAATTTGATCTTGAAATTATGAAGGGGGTCTCATTGGGGGGTTCCGATCCCGGATCCCGCTTACTGTTTTGTCAGATTCCCGTATCCCGCTTACACTTTTTACGTAAGCAATTCTCATTTGTTTTGTTATTTCCCGGGTCCCGCTAGACCTCATTTCCCGTTTTCACAACACAATAATTTGACTTTCACGTGTCACGCTTACAAAAAATCGGCAATCCCGCGTCACGCTTAGACCCCAATGAGACCAACTATGAAAAACACAAAGGAAGTGTGAACTATTTTGGTACGCTAAAAAGCATTCATTTATTTTTTACTGACGCTACAAATGTACAATTATATATACTTCATAAGATATTTGCTGACTGGCGCTTTTGTATCTTTTCTATTATAAAATATTTAAAGATCACCTTTTTCTTTAGAACTCATATTTAAATAATATATATCTGTCAGTTATAAGTCTAAGTTGCTGCTCATGAGTGTATCTATGGCAGATTAAATAGTTAATTGTCTTCTGTGAATCAATATGTATAACGGGTTAACGCAATGTTCAAATCCGACATAACAGAAAATATTGTATAGTGATTTTATCTTGTTAAGGTCAACTTCTTTCAGAACTCCAAATTTTTTAATACAGTGCACCTATAGAATGATATAGATAGTGTATAGAAGTTCGTTTTTCATGCAAACAGAAACGAGTATAAATGAGCATATACATACACAGATGAATATGTCATCGTAAATAACGATTTGTTTCAAATAGAATGTAATAATTCGATTGTAATATAAATTGTAAAAATAATTGATCTCTCATTTAGATACTTGATTCGTTATATACATCACTCTTTTCTTTTTGTTTCATAACTTTTAATGATTAATTTTCAGATTGTATGAATGTAATTTTAGGAAACGTCGTCTGATTTCTATCATATAAATACACAGATGAATATGTCATCGTATATAACGAGGGTTTTTTTTCAAATAGAATGTAAAATATCTTTAAGTAATTTTTATGTAAATAGAGAACCCGAATTCATGCATAAGATGTTCATAGATACTAGTATAAGATGTGGTATGAGCACTAATGCGACAACATGTTTGTATGAAATACCATTATTATATTTTGTATCTGCATAGAATTAACAAAGGGTGTACGATTTGAATGGTAATAATTCGATTGTAATATAAATCGTAAAAATAATTGATCTCTCGTTTAAATACTTGATTCGTTATATATAGCACTCTTTTCTTTTTGTTTTATAACTTTTAAAGATTAATTTTCAGATTATATGAATGTAATTTTAGGAAACGTCGTATGATTTCTATCATATAAATACACAGATGAATATGTCATCGTATATAACGAGGGTTTTTTTTTCAAATAGAATGTAAAATATCTTTAAGTAATTTTTATGTAAATAGAGAACCCGAATTCATGCATAAGATGTTCATAGATACTAGTATAAGATGTGGTATGAGCACTAATGCGACAACATGTTTGTATGAAATACCATTAAAATATTTTGTATCTGCATAGAATTAACAAAGGGTGTACGATTTGAATGGTAATAATTCGATTGTAATATAAATCGTAAAAATAATTGATCTCTCGTTTAAATACTTGATTCGTTATATATAGCACTCTTTTCTTTTTTTATATATAACTTTTACAGTTTATACACCAATAGATTACTTTAGAAAGGCGTTTAATCCTTACGATTCTTTAGGATTCGAGATAAGGAATATATTTTCCCTTACGTGTAACCTCCATCACCCGTAAATTGTATATTTGTGTTATTGAATAGGCCTGGCACATGAATATTATATATGTTGGTTAACGCAAAAATATGTACTCCAAAAAATGTTCAATCTAATAAAGAATAAACTACAAAAACTTTTCAAACGAATGTTTTGTGTTTATCATTTAATTTAACGATTGTCTTAAAGAGAAACAAATTTTGTAAATGTCGGTCGAGATTGTGTTATTATCGACGCCATCTTGTTTACATTGGTTACAAAAAGAAGTTCGGTCAACGTCGTCTATCGAAAAATAAACAACGACACCAAAGTCCTCTCGACCAATTATATCAACGTATTCCTTAATATGCAATTCATATAAGAATTACCTATATTTATCGCTTTTTAACCAAAGTTTTCTTTAATCTTACTGACTGATAATATCCGTTGTCAGCACAGTAGAGTGATATGACAAATTATCGCTGGAAACTAAGGATACACTTTGCGTTTTCAATGAAATTGACAACGTCGTCATGGGTGAAATATCGATAAACAGATTATCATTGGTCATCTCAGCTCGATTACTTTTTTCACATTCGCCGTACCGGTTCAAGCGAGAAAATCAATCTCGTTGAGATGACCAACGATAATCTATAAATATATATAAAATATTATAGTGATTTTGAATTTTCAAAACTAGTGATATTTTTTTTATTATAGTTAAAAAATTGATGTTTCCAGACGCACTTTTATATAACTCAGGATGAATGGATCCGGTTGGAAAACAATTGGTAAGCTGAATTTAAGTACTGTGCTAAAACGGAAATATTTCGATCGACATTTAAAAATGGGGGCGAACGATACCATAGGGACATCCACACTTATAAATCGAAAATTAATTGACAACACCATGTCTAAAAAAGAACCAAAAAAAACACACAATCAGACACAGCATAGATAACTAAAGACAAAGCAACACGAATCCCACGATAAAACTGGGATGAGTAATTAGGATCTAAAAGTTAAATTATTTTTAATCACCTCCGTTTTCAAACTCTGAAATATTACAAATTAAGCAGAAATTTAGAATTTACATTAAAAACATAAATGCTGTTATACTGTTATACACGATGGTCGTGTATTTACAATATAAAGTCTCATTATAAATAGATAGTCTTTTTAAATGATAACTTTATTGATGAAGTTGTATTTATGAGTAAAATCTACAGGACTTCTGATGTTGTTTACTGACAGTCTAATAAACAGCGCTCCCGACGATTGGAAACTTGTCTTCAAAATAGATGCAAATGGTAAGCTTGGAAGTGTTTTATGTAGTTTTCCAAATAAACATGTAAATAAAAAAAATCGACACTGGTTTTATGTTATAACCTACATGTTATACTTTTGAAACAGAACAGCAAAAATGTATAATGTTTGATCACTTACGGAAAATATGTTTTATCTTACTTCGGATCCTATGTTTCATGCTTTCTTTAAGATTTTTTTTATGTTAAAGGTGTTAATTTATTAGTAAACTTTAATACAATAAAGATATACTATAATCGGATGCGCTGATAATAAACCTAATAATACAAAAATACCTTAATTTACTTATTTACTCCTTTCTCAGTTTAAGATCAACTATTTTGTTAATCTCTAATGAAAAGCTCTGATTCCTTCCCCTGCATTGTTCTTTTGTAGTTTATAAGCTCTTCGTTGTTTTAATAGTATTTGGGCGACGAACATTTCCGAAAAGACAAAAGGGAAATTTATTGTCGAAATGCACATCTGGAACAGAATAATTCGTACCGTTTTTAAATGTTATTTTTGACAGTTTTAGCAGCCAGTACGATCTTGACATTGCATAGCTTATTTTTTCTTTTATGAAGGAGGCAATACCAACGTATATGATATTTATATGGACAGAGGGATAACATACAATATTAATGACAAAATAGCACTAAATCTCACTCGCCGAACTGGCAAGCATTTTAAATCTGATATTATTAATCATTGGTCGGATGTAGATATTGAAGAGGTAAGCATTTTACAATGAAATTAAAGCGGAGAAGGGGGCCAAAAAGGATCAATCCCGAAATTCCGAGCTTAAAACACCAGATCCCGGAGTTCTGATAAAGGTCATATCCCTTTCAAAGCTGTTACAGGAGTCAATGTTAAGAAATATACAATATGTAATAGATAAACACATACTACATAAAACTTTTTTTACATCTGTATTCAAAATGTAGGACTCAACTCTATGTGGTGTGTTCAAGATCTATACTAGATTCCAAATAAATGGTAAATGTGACGTCCTGTCATCCCAAATCTATGGCAGATTTTTAAAAATCCTACTCTATGGCAAGTTTTTTTATTTCCTAATCTATAGCGGATTTTTGTTGTTTTCAAATCTATTGCAGATTTTGTGCAAATAGAGAACAAGACAATACATATATGACCAATGATTTGTCTTAAACAAGCAGTAATGTACTAAATAATTCTATAATGATCAACCATACAATTTCCTAAGGGTAGAAGTGATATAACGTAATACAGACGTCATGATTAAAATAATATGCCCCATGTTTTCTTGTGTATTTGTTTGAAACATCTATGAGCCCGTGTTTAATACCTGTTTTTTGATTTACAAATAAAACAATATTCGGAACAACGTAGTATGGGGTTATTTAATTGTAGCGTTATATTTTACTTTTTTTCGACGGAAATTACACAATTCCAAGATCTACCATAGACAAATGATAGATTTAGAGAAAACTGCCATAGATTTGATTCGTTTAGCGTTTGTAACGTCATATTAACCATAGATTAGACATCTGCAATAGATTTGGAAACCGCCATAGATTTGAGTTCTACAACTATATTTATATAAACCAATCTAAATTGAAAACGACGCTCAGCCCTATGATCATGATGATTTCGTTGGATAAAAACCGCAATTTTCATGCCTGTGCAACACATTTATCGTTTGAAGATTCTAAATACAGCACAAACAACATTTTCCAAAAGACAAAAAAGTGAAAAAGTATACTTTTAAAACTCGCATTTGACTTACAGGTCGATTAATGGATGTTCTTAAACACTGATGACTGCCATGGCGATTGTCAATACACGTATCAAAGATTGATCATATTTAGTAATTCGATACCAAACAGAAAACAAAAAAACTTATGGAAAAAATTGTTTACCGCAAACATTAGGTGAAAAAATTGGCACACCGTATCTGGATTTCGACAAAAAATGTCTCAGTCTTCAGTGATCTTAGGAATCGAAACGGTATATGGAAAGCCATGCAGTTTACCTCAAGTTAGGATATAAACGCCTAAAAATTGTATAAGATAACAGTGTTTTCGATTTTTTATTTTTATACATTAAGTTTAACCTATATCGTTATTTTTAATATCATGTTATGTATATACACTATGTAAAACTGCACTATTGTCAATATTTCTGAAAAAAATTAATGTGGTTCGGTTTAATCAGAAATAAACAATTAGTAGTAAATCGACCGAGCTAACCCGACAGTTATAAGCAATAACTTTTAGCATATATCAATGTTATGATATACTCAAGTCAACATTGTTATGCATTTACTTTTCTACAGTAGCTAGAGGTATAGGGGGAGGGTTGATATCTCAAAAACATGTTTAACCCCGCCGCATTTTTGCGCCTGTCCCAAGTAAGGAGCCTTTGGCCTTTGTATAATTTTTAATTTTAGTTTCTTGTGTTTAATTCGGAGTTTAGTATGACGTCAATTATCACTGAAGTTGTATATATATATATATATATATATTTGTTTATGGGCCGGCTGAAGGACGCCTCCGGGTGCGGGAGTTTCTCGCTGCATTGAAGACCTATTGGTGACCTTCTACTGATCTGTTCTATGGTCGAGTTGTTGTCTCTTTCACACTTTGCCCATTTCCATTCTTAATTTTATTGTTAGGTGAAGGTAGTTGTTTATCACTATGGTGAAGAGAAAGCCTTTCTAACTTTCAATGGTACCGGTACAGACATGACAAACTGGTTCAGTCAGAAGAGGATGCAAAACAGTTCATATTCTGATCTGAAGCATGCCAGTCAAGGCGAAGGATACTTTTTTTCAATTGCAGGGTAAGTACAAATTCTACATATTTGAAATTGAAATATAGACTCTAGGTATTAAGTTCGCGTAGTTTATCCCTCTTTTATCATCTTTGTTACGTGTTTTAGTGTCCTTTTATTTGTCTGTCTTTTTATACCTTTAACCTTTACTGTTTATTTTTAGTAAATATTTATCAAAGGTACCTTGCTTATAACTTGATACGACAGACGAGCGTTTCGTCTACATAAGGATCATGTCAAAATAGATAGAACGCCAAACCAGTATAAAGTGAAAGAGCATTGCAAACACAAGGTTTTGATTAAGAAAGTAAAATTTATTTATCACTGACGAAATGTCAATTTCACAAATTAGTAACCTTTCATTTTATAATAAGCGGTGATCTGAGCACTAGAATCGATGGCGAACTAAATGATTTTAATTTTGAAATCATAAATGTTACCTACCTTAGCAGCAATATACCAACTTCACTTGCATATGATATACACACTTCGCAATGCATTTGTATTCACGAACTTGCAACTGCTACTCAGACTTTATAAACTTCATTAATATGTCAGCTGAAAATTGATAAACCAAGGTTATTCGAGATGGCTTGTAAAACTAAGATTTATTGGCAGTATTGACCACAGCTTTTTATTATTAAACACCAATTTAAATATGTACACACATATAGATTCAACGATATATATTGTTCAACTAGATAGATTCATAGATAACTAGATTCATATATGTATAGATCATTCTTTGGTTACCTCTGGCAACTAACTAGATACTTAAATATATATAGATAGATAGATGTATGATCCTGGGATACAGCGATCAACTAACTTAGCTGTTGGATCCTAGGATACAGCGATCCACAAAATGTACTTATCACTAAAATATAGACAACTATAACTGTAGTTTATCACACGCAGCGAAGTTGCCAAATTGATTACGTATGGTACATGTTAAACTCAACCGTACCGGATCAACCGCCACTAAAGTGGAGATGAAGCTGCGATAGGACTGTGGCCAATACTGTTTTACAGAACAAATAAACATTTCAAGCGCACCTTGCAAATTATTCAGAAATATATCATTTCGTAGATCTGTCAAATGAACACCATCTTTCTTTAAAAAAAAGTACTATTAGGAAGTAAATCTGGATACTTTATATAATGTCCCCCATTCTTTAACACGAATGATGAAATTGCACTATATATCATAATTCTGCATGTTATCATGCTATCATGACTTTTTGAATGACGCCAATTTCTTCTCGATAAAATCTGAGACCAAACAATCGAACTATTGGATAGATAACTTTGTACCTTCTCCAAGGTGGCCTTGATTTCATTTCTTAAAAACCTATTTTCGTCTTCCCCAAATCATTACTAGCAATATGAAGGACAAGATATTTCGGGGGTTTTTCATATCTCATCAGTCTTCTTATTGTTAATTCCAAATCTTTCAAACCCATGCCACCAAATTTTAACTCCTATTATATGGAGACCTAAATTTACAACACCTGTTCTACTTCTTGCGTGTACAAATGCATTTCTTATCAAAGATGAGCCTACTATCGATACTGACACTTCTTGGCCTACAATTTAATACATGTATGTATTGACATTAAAAATTCTTAATTGACCATCAAATTCAACGAAATTAATTCAAAATTGTGGTATTCGTATATAACTTTTGATAGTATAAGAACTTCACTTTAATTTGCTCGTCAGAAAAACCAAGCATAGTTGCTGAAGTCGCACCACCGATTCTAAATGAGTGCGTCCCATACTTTGATTGATCAAAACCAATAAATAAAATATAAACCATTATATGCAGAAATGCAAAAAATCCCATCGAAAAAGCACTAGAAAATAAGACGGCTTCATATCTGTAGATACAAAATGCGGGCAAAATCTTAATAATTTTTTCTAACAGATCAATAGTAATAGGGAATCTACTGTCAGGTCTCTTTAACTTTGACCTTGCTATTTCATCAATCATTTTTCTTACAGCAAATAAATGAGACAGATCTTCGTAATTTAATTTTAATCTTATTATAAAAACTGATAGCTGAGATATAACACTTCACCGTAGATGGAGCCATGTCCAAGTAAGACATGTATGCAATGAACTGAGTAATGTGGTTCAATGGTATTGGAAAACTATGATCTAATTTAAAACTATCCCTAAATTTAGCCAAAGCATTTAAAACTCATCGATAAGCTTGAATTGTATTAGGAGCAAGCGAACAATTAATTAATCTATTTGTTTCAGAATCAATATCAAATCTCTGAACTCTTCTGTGTTGTTTTCTGGAACCAACTCGGCCCCGAGTGCTAGTTCCCGGAATCTGTTCAACTGAAAACGAGAAATCGAGTCTGCAATTTCCTTTTTTTAACCATCAATATATTGTGCTTTAAACTGAATATTGTGCTGCCTTGTAAAAAGAACAAGGCGGCGAATAAATGCCATCACACGCTACGACTGAGCAGTTCTTTTATTGGTAATGCTAACTAATGCCATATTGTCAATTCGAAATAAAATCTTTCGATTTTGGAAATTGGATGCCCATATAAACATAGCTAAAACAATTGGAACTAACTCTAAAAAAGTAATGTTCCTAATGATTGGCATATTTGACTATACTTCTGGTCATTTGTATTGTGCCCATTTACCATCAAAATATGCACCACAACCTAAATCAGAGTTACCACAGCTGTCAGTGTACAAATGCAACGTTTTATTTTTCATGCTTTTTAATAGATAGCAATCTCCATTAAAATGTTCCAGAAAAATCAGCCAAACTTTTGCATCTTCTCTGATATCTTTATTTATTTTAATTGAATAAAAAGGCATTTTTATTTTTTATACACCCTATCACATCATTATAAAACCTGCGAATGAAAGCCCTGGACGAAGTAATCAAACCCACTACTGATTCTAAGTCCTTGTGTTTAATCTTTTTATTCAACAAAATCGATTTAAGTAAGGACTTTAGCTTTAACAATATGTCTTGTGGTATTCTGACAACCATTTCAACAGTGTCAATGTCCAATCCTAAAACTGTCAAAGATGTTACAGTTACAGGTCCAACTGATTTTTTCGAAGCAATCGGAACACCTAGTTCCTCACAAATATCTGAAAAAGTGTCTAGCATCATTTGACATATAGGTTTATCCTCAGGGCCTCCAAATAAAAAACCATCCAAACAATGCAAAAGTGATTTCACTCCACTCCGGTCAACTACTAACCAGTGTAATAAGCCCGAAAACTTATAGAATAAATTGCATGAAATAGAACATCCCATAGCCATACTTTTATTTACAAAGAACTTTTCATCAACATAAATTCTTAACAATTCAAAATCTGATGAATGCACTGGCAGCAAACGAAAAGCGGACTTTATGTCTCGAAACCCAATCAATGCAGACTTTCCGAGTGAACTGACAATTTGTATTATTTCATCAAGAGATGCATATTGAACGGAACATTCATCGCGATCAATAAAATCGTTGACCCCTGAACCTTCCGGATATGATAAATGAGATATTAACCTCCAACCTTTCTCTTTTGGTACTAGACAGATAGGAGAAATCCTAAGTATAGAAATCGGCTTTTCTAAAAAGGGACCAGCCATCCTACCCGCTTTTACCTCCTGATCTAACTTATCCACCGTTTCAACTTTATGACATTTTGCCGACTGTAATTTTTTGGAAATAAAAGAAATTCTCGGACCGGAATATTTCAAACGAAAACCATTTAAAAATCCTAAAAATATTATTCTTCTTCATACAAACCTGCATGCGGATATGTCCTCAGCATATTAATCAAAACACCAATCTTAATAGGGGTTCTACCAAGTCGTTATAGTTCTGACATTTGGTCTAGAACTTGCTTGTGTGAACTGTGTGGCATTTCTTGGGGAAAATCTGACTCTTGACTAAGCGCTCCTCGGGTGAAACTCAAACAGAGAGCCTGTGCTATATTGTGTATTACCAACATGTGGTCTCACATTTCCAAGTTGTTTTTGGCAGTTTATAATTGGATGTGAACCATTACACCTTAAACACAAATGGCTATAAAATCTAGGCGTTTTTCCAAAGCTTCCATCATAGTTATAACTATAGCATATATTCCCGTTACCACTACCGTCATAAATATTACTATTAGATACATTTAAAGACACATTTGAGATAGTATTAACTGGTTGCATATATACATGTAACAACCAAAGCTCATTGTCTATATTCCTTAATAAACTAGATGGTTCTTGAACTTTTCTTAGTTTGTATTGCTCATCGTAAAATTTCCAGCCCAGCCCTTGGTTTCTTTATGCCTCAATGCGTATTGTTTGCATGTTCTTTAACCATTCCCTAAATTGGTTTATGTGCACAGCACAATAAATATAAATAAAAATGATGAAAGCATCTGTCCACTTTTCAATATTTGTAATTTTTGATTGTTGAGAAATGGGTTGTAAAATGAATTCCCCTTGGACCCATGCCAGCTTTCGTTTGTCAGAGGCTGTGTTAACTGAATTAATTAGTAGACAAGCTAAATCTATGTATTCCCCTTTCAATACTTTTTCTTTAATTGACTGTGTTACATTTATGCCTAGATTCTCATGCACACTTTCAATTCTATTAGGAACTTGTACATAATCATTAATGATCAAATTACCTGTTTGTGACACAAACTGTGTGTTATTAACAGTTGGCTGAGGGTCTATTGCTCGTCTTGGTTGCCATGATAACATGTCCGGAATGTGAACGGAGTTGTCCTGATTGCTAGAAAATGTTGGCATCAACATTCTTGTCGTTGATACTGTTGCAGTTGTTGGTATGGCAACGCCGTCATGTCCATAAGTTGTATAGATAACCTCAGGCCTTGTACCCCTCATTGTTGATTGTACTGACGCCAGTGACGAGACTCTCACCGGGGTTTGTGGTGATATGATATCGTAAAGCTGTAGCCGATCAAATGATGAATGTATCGTTTTTTGTTGAATTGATAGAGTTTGTCGTGTTCTACGGAGTAATTACTTCCGAAGCAAAATCACTGGTTGAATATTTCACCAAATATAAAGTCATAACAAAAAATATCATTTCTTTAACTTTTGTCGTTTTAATAATTTTTCTTTTAAATACAAAATCGGCATCACGTGGCGGCCATGCCGTTTCGAAATTAAACAATTTCTAACTATTTATACACTTATTTTTATTAAAACAATGTTTTGTATTATCCATATGTTTCTTTGCCTATTATACATATGAGACAATATCTGAAAAAGTCTAATTTTTGTAAATAAGAAAAAACAAACAAATTTTTTTAGACCCAGTATTTTAATAGCACAAATCGAAGAACACACATTGGGGATCTAGGAACTGTTGTCTGTAATTCAAACAATTGTTTAATAAGGAAACAATGGCTATTTTAAAAATGGTACAAAACAAATCCAGTTCTTTCCTGTTACCAAAGTGAATCAATTTTAAAAAGTTTCTAATGGGAATAAGGAATAAGTTTCAGACAATATTTGTGGTTTACTAGTATATCCTGCAATAGTTTATCAAATGCCAATTATTTATTTTAGCATTTGCAATACAAAAGGTTTAGAAATATACTTAAATATAGTCAGATATGTCGGTAACATGAAAGAATCTTGAGTAACAGCACAACGGTAACAGGACAGAGTTGGTAACAGAAAGGATTTTTCTGCTTTATTTTAAAGTTTAAGAAAAATACATCATTTTAAATTGGTCACAATTGGAAGATAACAGCAAACAATGTCATTTATCCTTTGAAACTGTATTTGCAAGATGAAAAATCTGCCTAGGTAAGGAAAATTCTAAAATAAATTCCTTTCTGTTACTATCTACTAAACTAGAATTGCACAATGTTCTCTGCTATTATCAAAAGCAAAAAACCTATTTTTTTTATTAAATATACTGTATATTATTTAGAAATTTATTTAATATGGTGGTGATAACTTATATTAAATAAAATGGTTGGCATATAGTAGATTAACTTTCGATTCTTCAGTGAAATTGTCTTGAACATCCTTCCTGTTACTGATGATGGTTATGCTGTTACTTTTTATCAGGTAACATGACAGAACGTAACAGAAAGGAATTACGCGATAGTTTTTGTCCTTTTTATCACATTAAATGTAAGTGTATTTCCTGTGACATATAACTTTTAAAAAGATGATATAAAAACACACTTAATGCTGTGGTGCACACTTAAAAATATTCTCAGAAAGTGTAAGAAAAGGCTGTAACAGGATAGAACACCAATAAGTATTTTTCTATAAATTCTTACCTTGGATGGGCTTGAATTTTCAAACCTGGCCGCCTTTCCAACTATTTCTTTGTACTAATGCATTCAGGAAATGGTGCTCTTCACAATACATAATGGTAAAATAACTCTTGGTCTTGTAAACGTTTCAACAGGTAAAAAAAAACCAGTGGTAACAGGAGGGAAATCACCCCTGGGGACAAATTTTTTTTCTCTTAAAATTTGCAAAATTTTATTACATGCTATAGTTATAATATAAAAAGACAAATTAGGGGCAAGTTTATTATATAATATATCATATATGTGAGAATCGGACGCCTGTTTTATTAATTTGGATATTATTTGAATGATTTAGTTTTCAAAAAAACACAGGGGACAACATGATTTTAGGGGGGGGGGGGTGAACATTTAAATTACAATATTTTATTGGAAGAAATATAAGAATGAGTGTTAAATTGGCAGGCCATGGTGCATTATATAATTTAGTTTATACTGAAACTTAAAATTTTCAAAAAAGATGGTTGAATAAAAAAATAATTGCTGGTGAAGTGCGGGACATGGAAATTAGACTTTTTCAGATATTGTCTCATATATAAAATACCAACTTTAAATATCCACTATAGTAATCCACTTGATATTTTCAAAATACTTCTCTCTGTAATTATACATGGCTGCTCTCTTGCAGCTCAAAGTTAAAAAGAACGTTAACGTCAAATTGACGTCACCACTATACATCTTAACGATTACATATGAATTTATTAAGGAAAGCACTGCAAAGGACGAGATTAAAATTTTCCACTAGAATAACCGAATCTGTGTATGTTACATAAATTCTATTATGTCAAAGATACTTTTGGTGATTTGAATTCTGATTACTTAGATTTAAATCACTGCGTTTTACAGGCAAAGTTTTACATTATTACGTAAAGATAACACAATCAGACAGACTGTCAATATCTGTGCAAGGTTTCCTTAACGTTTTGAATATTTATATCTTTCAAAAAGAAACACGAGTCAATTGACGACAGATGGAGGATTTATAGAATGTAATTAATTTATTTTGAATATGATTATATATTTAATGAAGTCAAAAGAACGGTTGAACGATTATTCACATGGAATACTTGTAAATTCGTACTATGTTTTATAACGACTCATAAATGTCATTCAATTATGTCTTGTAACAATGTATGTATGCACTGTAGTTTTGAACACATCAAATATCAATATGAAATTCAAAACAGATTGTGCCAAGAAAGTCTCATAATTTTTTTTAAATAAAGTTCATCAGAAGATACCTGAAGACCTTTTTGATAAATATTCCGTAACACCTAAACAAAAAATACATGATGGTTCAGACGTAAAGATTCTAGTAGTGACGTTGCTTACCATCTTAATTACGTGTTATTTTTTTTTTTTTTTGGTATTTGTCTTTGTATATTTTAAACAGTTACTGTTTATTCAATTTTGGAAGTATACTTTTTGGATGGCTCGATATTTATACATCCCGCCTATGTATTAGTGTGGTATGGTAATTTTTTGTATTATTTTTTTCATTTTTGTTTTGATTATGTACTTTATTTATTTACCATGTTGTTCCCCTTTGTTGAAATAGTTATTTGTGTAATAGTGATTATATTACAACACGATGTTAACTGTTGTTTCACTGTTTTTGACGATTTCACTTATTATGTCTGCAACTATTTGTTTTCAATCTAATGAAATTTAGTGCTACTGTCATACAAGTGGGAAATTAAGCTATATTTCTGAATAAGAAAATGCCTGTACCATGTCAGGAATATGACAGTTGTTATCCATCCGTTTGATGTGTTTCGGCTTTTGATTTTGCCATTTGATTAGGGACATTTCGGTTTGATTTTTTCTTATTTTTGTTATCGCACCTTCTAACTCCTCTAAAACCTGGATTACTTAAGAAAATGCCTGTACCAAAATAAGGATATAACATTTGTCTGTCATTCCTTTGATGTGTTTGATTTTGATTTTTCGATTTGATAAATAACTCCGTATGATGTATGAAATTGAATGAGTACAAGGTCAGAAATTGTACCACATGCGTTAAAAATATTTAGAAACGATTAAATGAAGTATAAATAAAGTGCAGCTGATTTACCATTATTATTATGAAATATTATTTAGTCAGTGAAGCTAGATCAAAAATATGTACTTTGTTGTATTATGTTTTTGTAAGTTGTTTTATGATTTGTGTCGAGCTGACGAGTTAAGTGCATTTTGTTTTTGTTTTTTCTTATGTTGTGCTGGGGTTGGAATTGATTGTTGTGGCGTGCTCAAAAGCACAATTAACGTTGTCGTTTGTTGGTGTTAATCATATTGTTTTGGACATAGAATCCGACTGTTAGGAGTCTCGTTTGAACTGGCGTATGTTCGTCAATTCGAATCCTTTGATAGCTTACTATCCGTAATTAATTTTGCATTTAATTAGGACCGTCCGGAGCCCTACTACTTTTTTTCGGTATCAAATGACGAGTTGTCGCATTGGAAATCATACCACACCTTCCTATTTCTATATTATATGTTACTTGTCTTTAATTTATTTTATCATTTTTCAAAGACTACCTAGTCTCAGCCGACGTTTCTATGTGAATAATAATTGGACTGCAACACAATGGTGTTATGATACAGGTTGGTTGCTTGTTGCCGAAGGAATTGGTGCATTCTGTCCTTTTGAACCTGTCAACACTTTTTCGATACTGTATAGTCCAGAAAGTACATCAATATCCAATCGTGATAGTACGTATACAAATCAACGATATATTCAAGTCTACTTTTTTTCTGAACTCATGGGAACAAATAAACAAGCATATCAACGCTTTGTATGCACAAGAGCTTTTTGCAAGGACTCACCACAAAGACAATGTAAGAACTGAAAATCTTATAAACCGTTGTAAACGGTGATACACATGTTAGACATTAATTTTGATGAAGTTGTCATGCAGTATGAACTGATTGTACATATGTATATTGAAACTAATATTTATGTGTAAAATAATAAGGAAATGCCTATACCAAGTCAATAATGTGACAGTTGGTTTTTATT
Organism: Mytilus galloprovincialis; assembly: GCA_037788925.1. Taxonomy (NCBI): domain Eukaryota; kingdom Metazoa; phylum Mollusca; class Bivalvia; order Mytilida; family Mytilidae; genus Mytilus; species Mytilus galloprovincialis. Next base: position 71,266,862 of record CM075342.1, on the reverse strand, counting down.
CGTTGAATGTGTTTGAGCTTTTGATTTTCAATTTTCAATTTTTGAATTTTCCTTAATATTCGGTAGTTTTGTTATTTAACTTTTTACAAGAAGTCTTATATACATCCAATTATATTCTATATTTCAGTGTTTCAGAATGGATATAGAGCAGATAACATGGCGATTTTTGTCAAATGTACGTACTAGTAACACAAATATATGTTTAAATATATTTTCTCGTGTTATAAGTCGAGACTACATACAGCACTATGTGAATTTTTAAACACGTTAACTATTATCAATACAAAACTTTTCATAACAGCTAGTTTAATTGTTAACGCTTTCATCGAGTTAATCAAACATACAGCTTTATAGTCACTTGCAGCGGTTATTGAACAAATGTTTACATGAATACATCAATGAGGTCGAATTATTCACTTGCAAGTAATACATTATCAATGTCTCTTAATTAGCTTATTTTGACAACATTGAGGCAGAATAGCTGCTAAAAGCGAATAATTATTTCACTGTTTCATTTTCATCATTGATTAAATCAAAGCATAAACATATTGAAGATTTTTTATCATCAGGTTGCTATTTTGTCCTTTCAAAAGTCTTCTCATTAACGTCCTACTGTACTACGATTTCTTCTTCCAAAAAAGAACAGAATGTCAATGCAAAACTTCTGCTACAAACGTACATTTTCCCCTAAACTTCTGAATCTAATATCCGTGACCAAAACATATTCGTAATGTGGAAGAATTCATGCAATTAGTCGACATTGATTTATACACCTAAACTAAACATACCTTGAATGTCTAAAAACATACTTTTAAAATGGCGGTCCCCATCAAACTCCATACAGCGTTATCGTTCGGATGTTACTTCCTTTTCTCTGTAAAGGAGCAAAGCATATTGTCACCATGTTTCGGAGTTTTTGTCCCATTATTTATATGAAAACTTAATTTGTGTAATGAGAAGGTCATCTCCCTAGATGATTTCTGAAGTATAAATATTGGCTTACCCACATATAAAGACGCATTTGCACAACTGTGGTTATTTAATCACATGGTAACTGGCGTGTGTTGATTCTTACAGATATTTGAAAAAAAATATACATTGAGCAGTTTGCAAGGCAAAAATGCAAAAATTGCAATCCTAGTATCTATGATGAGTATTTTTTACAAGCTATAGACACAGAGAAATAAGCAAGGCTAAACGATAAAAAGTATATCATTAATCAACTAATCACTCGTAATAGGGTTTTGTTTTGTGTTTAGTCAAATCATGGACATGTCAGCCATTAAGACATTCAGCGGAAACTTGTTCCACTCCGGTCCAGTTATCATATACCACATATTGCTACAAGCTTTGTGATAAGCCTTTAACAAAGACAGATCTTGAAGAAAAGGTGCAGAAGTTGGAGAAGGAGCTGTCTATCAGTAGGAAAGATACTAATAGTAAGTTATGAAAAATTAGACTATTTACCGGATTTATTATAACATGACCAACACGACGGGTGCCACATGTGAAGCAGGATCTGCTTACTCTTCCAGAGCACCCGAGATCACCCCTATATTTTGGTGGGGTTCGTGTTGCTTAGTATTTGGTTTTCTGTATTGTGTCATGTGTACTATTGTTTATCTGTTTGTCTTTTTTATTTTTAGCCATGGCGTTGCCAGTTTATTTTCGATTTATAAATTTGACTGTCCCTCTGGTATCTTTCGTACCTCTTTTATGCATGTATATATTTTCGTTGTTTGTTTTTTCTGTTGCCTGAAACCTAACTGCGAATGCACTTCTATATTTTTATTTTACATTGATTTAACTATTAATTCATTTTATGTGCTCTGCATTTTTATAATAAATCATTAAATATATATAATGAATTCATTTCATTTCCCCATAATGATCTTTTAATTTAGAAAAAATAATTATTTTTTTTACATTTAAGTGTTCAGTTGAGAATTACAGACACATTAAGATAATGATCATACATTAATTCATTATAATCATATTGTTGAAACAACTTTTTAAACGTTTTTTTTTAAATTATAATCCTAATGGTTTTAAAAGAACTAATTAGCATCAAAGGGAAGTTAGAGCAATTTATATATCATGGTTCAATTTTTCCTGGACATGTTATATGATTTTTTCTGTTATCTGAAACCCAACTGCGAATGCACTTCAATATTTTTATTTTACATTAATTTAACTATTAATATATTTTATGTGCTTTGCATTTTTATAATAAATCATAAAATATATATATTTAATTTCATTTCCCCAAAACGATCTTTTAATTTTAAAAAATAATACCTTTTTTACATTTAAGTGTTCAGTTGAGAATTACAGACACATTAAGATAATGAGCACACATTAATTTATTATACTCATATTGTTGAAACAACTTAAACTTTATAAACGTTTTTTTTTTTTTTTTGTATTATAATTCTAATGGTTTAAAAAAAATAATTAGCATTAAAGGGACTTTAGAGCAATTTATATGAAATAGTGTTTGCTTCATGGTTAACAATGATTAAGCGTACGTTTCAATTCAATTAAATAAGATGTCTAGTTACTTGTTACACTTCAAGTTGGAGCTTAGGTTTTTTCCCTCAGGCAAAAATGACTTCAGATGGATTTTGATCTTTTGTAGGCCTTTATTTTGTAATGTATATAAATAAGAGGATGTAGTACGATTCTAATAATACAACTCTCCCTCCAAGTAACAATCTATGAAACGTTAACCATTTAATGTTAAAGTGATGCCCACAACACGAAGACTTGGCTCACACGAGAATGTATCGTCATACTAGATACTTCAAAGAGGGACGAAAGATACCAGACGGACAGTCAAACTCATAAACCGAAAATAAACTGACAACGCCATGTCTGAAAATGAAAAAGACAAACCGACAAACAATAGTACACATGACAAAACATAGAAAACTACAGAATAGGCAACACGAACCCCACCAAAAACTAGGGATGATATCAGGTGCTCCGGAAGGGTAAGCAGATCCTGTTCCTAATGTAGCACCCGTCGTGTTGCTTATGTGATAACAAGTCCGGTTAATAGTCTTAATTCGGTAGTTCACATTAATGAAGGGGAGGGTATTGTTGTTACGACTTAAGGAACATATCAGATGTGAAACGGTAATTCCATAACGGTCAACCAACTCGTGATGGCTTCCGTAAAATTCAAGAAGGGATGATTTCAACTTCACAGGTAGGAAAATTGCTGCCGAAAAAATCTCAAAAATACTGAACTCCGAGGAAGATTTAAAACGGAAAAGTTTTATATCTTAAGTTTATTAATAAAGACAAATTAAACAAAAACTGATGGATTTTCATGAACTCAAATAGTACCGAGTCCGGATACATCGAAAGTTTAGGCATCGTATGCTACGATGAAGTTCATTTAATATGAACTTTCGTTAGCGTTTCATGTCAAGTATTTAAGTTCATAATATCCTAAACAGAACAATAAAGAACAAATTGCTTTCAAATTGTATTCAAATCTCTTTCAAATCGTGATTCTGCGATTTGTTAGTACCATTTGCTTGCGATTTGTTAGTGTAACGGGGTGTCATGTGGCTAACAAAACCAATACAGTAAAAGTTGATAATTTTATTATTGGCACCAGACGTATTCAATATAATGAAATAAACGCCCTACAAAAGATAATAAATACAATTATAATTATCTGCCAATATCTGTATTACAATTATAAATATAACATTCAACATATATAAACGCATTCACATAACACAATGCACAATAAAACTAAGTATTTATATTTCTTATTTCTTATTTTTTCTTAACCTGTATGAATTATCAAAAGAAAATAACTTTAACTTTACGAAAATGTTCTCGGAACTTTATCATTAAAGTTTATGACCCCTTCTGTAGCCATTTTTGTACGAATTTTTCAAACTTCAATTGTATCAAAACTCCAGATATAACAGAGATAGGCCATTTAGTACATATACCAAGGGGAAACTTGATGGAAAGCCTAATTATTTACTGTTGCATTGCATTTAATAGAAAAGGAGTACTTTGTGGCAAATAAACCAAGATTTTTATAGAAAATCCACAGCCTTTAATACAGAGATTTTTGCTATAAAATTTGAAACATAGATTACTCACTTGCTTTTCTATGATGTGCTAGTGTTTGTTTTTTACAAAAAGTTCTAACCAACCTGTAAATTCCAAAATACCTCGTGCAGACAAAGATTTGGTCCATATTTTTATTTGTTCTAACCAATAACTACATTGATAAACTTGTTTTAAGGAAATCAATGCTAACACTGCATGTAATAATTCTATATCTATCGGTCATCATATTGCCAAATATGATAGAACAAGGATAAAGGCTGTGGATTTTCTATAAAATTTTCATATGTAATATCATTGAATCAACAGAAGGGTACATAATCCTTAATGTGATTTGTTAGCTCATTTGCATGTGAAATGTTATCACTTTCAAATCACAAAGAAATCATACGATTAGTTTATCATTTGTTACGGGAACCATGATTTGTTCCTCGTTTTTGGTGGAAGAAGACTTCAAGTCTTCTGAAGGCCTATAGTGCCGACTTTAAAATCATTGAGCCTCCGTATGCCGCATTCGTTTCTGTGTATTACAATTTCATAACAACTTCTAATTCCTGACACCGAGTTTTACACATGATTAAGCATCTGAATCATTTAATTTGTAAATTAGGATTGAAAAACAATCACTATCGTAAATATGTACCTTTTTATTTATGTAAATTATTAGATTTCATCTCATCTACATGAACGTTATTTGTTTACTTGTAACCGGATGTTTTTACTGTAGATATTTGTAGTACGTATGCGTGAATTTGGTATCGGGACAACTCGCCCTTGGTCTGTTCGTCCTGAGTTCTTTCGCCCGTATAGTAAGTTCGCCCTGTGTTCATTCTCTTTACTTTATCAAGGACGTTTTATAATATGTCATTGCATTTATTAAAACATGTTAATATTAAGGGTATCGTTAAAAAAAATCTAAAACACGATTTAGTGAAAATCATCTGTTCCTTATGTTGTTCCCAAGGTAAGACAATCGTGTTCAGCCAATCAAATTCTGTGTTTCTCATGATCAATTCATAAGCCAATCAAAAACGTTTTCTCTGAAGATTATTCTAACATGCTAGATTTGAACTTTTGTTGTTTTCATCTAGTTGTTTAAAAATCGTGAACATGGCATTTGAATTTTCTCCTACAAGCAGGTTCTTATACAGCTTAAGGATAAAAGCATGGCTGATTGACAAAATTCAATGATGCAGTACTACAATAAAGATAATAAATAGTATTTTTTTCACTAATTTATTGACATAAAACTTGTTTAACATATTTTATTTTTGTATTCAATTAAATCATTTAAAGGACAATGGACTATTCTTTTTTCTCATAGACTAACAAACAGGTTGGATCACCTCCCCCCCTCATTATGAGTGGTGCCCCTTATATGTGGGACTGTCCCTAAAACAAGGGGTCATTATACTGTTGAAGAAAAAAAAGAAAGAACATTTTTAAGATTATTATCTCAAAAGTGGGAAAGTTCATTATATTTGGAACAACTTTTCCAAATGAGGAGACAAATAAATAAAGAAGATATAAGTTTGGAAACATCACAAAATTCTTTTGACATGTTTTGACCATTTAATACTTGATAAATGCATAGTTCTTGGGGAAAAGTTTCATCAAATAATATGAATATAAAGGTGCTCATTTTTTACAGTGGGTTGTAATGTCCTTTCAATGAGGGTTACCCTTCATTTGGAGTGTTGTTCCCAACCTGTTAAAGGTCCATCTTTGTGCATAATTCAAAATTGGAAATTTCAACCAGCATTTAATATTCTTACACAAGAAAATAAATCCTGGTCTGCTAGCTATACATGTTCATCTCTTTTGCCGAATTAATAACTATAATCATGCAAACAGACGAAAAAAGCATGCCTGTCCCAAGTCAGGAGCCTGTAATTCAGTGGTTGTCGTTGGTTTATGTGTTACATATTTATTTTTCGTTCATTTTTTTTTTACATAAATAAGGCCGTTAGTTTTCTCGTTTGAATTGTTTTACATTGCCTTATCGGGGCCTTTTATAGCTCACTATGCGGTATGGGCTTTGCTAATTGTTGAAGGCCGTACGGTGACCTATAGTTGTTTATGTCTGTGTCATTTTGGTCTTTTGTGGATAGTTGTCTCATTGGCAATCATACCGCATCTTCTTTTTTATATTTAAGTTTATCATACAAATATGACACTTTTTCTAGACAATCCAGATCGTGCAAAATACTTCGCTAAAAATTGTAATCTTTAAAATTGTTGCCGCGCATTAAAAACCCCCATGGGAATTTTCAAAAGTTAGCGGGTATGTAACAAGTTTTACTATTTTTATGCCCAATTTATGGGCATTATGTTTTCTGGTCTGTCCATCCGTCCTGCTTCAGATTAAAGTTTATGGTCAAGTTAGTTTTTGATGAAGTCGAAATCTAATCAACTTGAAACTTAGTACACATGTGTTCCTTATGATATGATCTTTCTAATTTTACTGCCAAACTAAAGATTTTACCTTATTTTCACAGTCCATTGAACAAAGAAAATGATTTTTCAGATGGGAAATACATGTACTTATGACACATTCTTGTTTGAAGAAAAAAAAAAATACGTCATAACGATAATGGAACAAAGCAGGCTGGGTTAGTGGGGTTGCTTTTATGGTAATTCAAGTTACCTTTTATTCACCTTCTTCCACCTCAGAGCTATCAGCTCTTTGATTGTTTTTGTTTGGGATATACTGGAGTGAATCAGAAAATACATCCCTTTATCGAACACATACATATCTTTTTCAGACAATAGGTACCATGAAATGTAAGAAAATATATAGAAATTATTTTATTAAAGAATGAGTCCCTTTTTATTTCATATTGCATGTCGTGTCTGCCATTACGGTTGTATGTAATACATTTATATTCATTTTTTGGTATTTGCAGAATTTAAAAGGTCATTAATCAGTGCACCAGACAACAGATTTTCATCAAAGACTATGGGTTTAGTTGGGGCAGTGTGCATTGCGTTAGTTGTTGGATTTATTGTAGCAGTAGACTGCATCAACATTTGCCAGAAATGTTCAAAACTGAACAAGGTGAAAGCACAGAAAGACGACTGCTAAAACGACGATAACAAGAACATAATAGTAACCAAAGGCTTATGAAATTGATATAGATACTCACAAACAAAAATAGAAAAATACTTACTTCGAATCATTTTTGTTAAATGAATGGACCATTACTGTTGACCGTCTATAATGATAAAGGAACAAACTTGCATAGTTATCAGAAAACGTGTTTGAATCCATATGAAACAGATATAGTTTAGAATGTGCAGGTTCTGGATTAACCTTAAATACTCTTAAAGCATTATAAACCTTCTTAGTGTTTATTTACAAACTAATTGTGTATTCACCTTTTGAGGGAGTAGTATTGTCTAAACCATGTAACATAGATGTTAAAATATGTACTTTTATTAGTGCATCGATCTATAGATAGGTGTTTTAGGATACACTCATCAATGCATTGTCCTTTTGTAAATTCCTTTGAGGTCACTGATAGGTGATTAGAAATCAGTAATTACTTTAACGACAATCATCGTAATCACACACATTTTCAAATCGACTGTCCTCATGCAAATTTAAACATAAGCTCCGCCCGATCAGTTGAAATAGCATTGGTAATACACATCATCCAAAATTGAATATCTGAATGCCTATTTTAAAACAAATAAAAAGAAAATGGGTCCTGCTTGCATGTTCAGTCAAAAAGGGACATAGTTAGAAAACTGTAAAAGTAACACCACCTGAAGTCGAAATTGATATGAGGTATTGGCATTGTGTAGCATTTGGTTGAGATGACCTATAGTTAGAGAACTGAAACAAAGAAATCTGCATTTATGCCATTTAAGAAGTGGTATGGCTCCAAATCAATAAAAGAGATGCCACCCAAAGTCGATCTTGATCTATGTATTATGCTTATACAAAGAGATGCCACCCAAAGTCGATCTTGATCTATGTATTATGCTTATAAAGAGATGCCACCCAAAGTCGATCTTGATCTATGTATTATGCTTATACAAAGAGATGCCACCCAAAGTCGATCTTGATCTATGTATTATGCTTATACAAAGAGATGCCATCCAAAGTTGATCTTGATCTATGTATTATGCTTATACAAAGAGATGCCACCCAAAGTCGATCTTGATCTATGTATTATGCTTATACAAAGAGATGCCACCCAAAGTCGATCTTGATCTATGTATTATGCTTATACAAAGAGATGCCACCCAAAGTCGATCTTGATCTATGTATTATGCTTATAAAGAGATGCCACCCAAAGTCGATCTTGATCTATGTATTATGCTTATACAAAGAGATGCCACCCAAAGTCGATCTTGATCTATGTATTATGCTTATACAAAGAGATGCCATCCAAAGTTGATCTTGATCTATGTATTATGCTTATACAAAGAGATGCCACCCAAAGTCGATCTTGATCTATGTATTATGCTTATACAAAGAGATGCCACCCAAAGTCGATCTTGATCTATGTATTATGCTTATACAAAGAGATGCCATCCAAAGTTGATCTTGATCTATGTATTATGCTTATACAAAGAGATGCCACCCAAAGTTGATCTTGATCTATGTATTATGCTTATACAAAGAGATGCCATCCAAAGTTGATCTTGATCTATGTATTATACTTATACAAAGAGATGCCACCCAAAGTCGATATTGATCTATGTATTATGCTTATACAAAGAGATGCCATCCAAAGTCGATCTTGATCTATGTATTATGCTTATACAAAGAGATGCCATCCAAAGTTGATCTTGATCTATGTATTATGCTTATACAAAGAGATGCCACCCAAAGTTGATCTTGATCTATGTATTATGCTTATACAAAGAGATGCCATCCAAAGTCGATCTTGATCTATGTATTATGCTTATACACATAGTTTTCTATTATTTCGTTGAGACAAACTTAAGCATAAAGAAAAATGTGGGGATGTTTTGATTTTTCAGTTTCTAAAATTGACAATAATCATAGAATCATCTTTCACATTAACACATGAAATCCACCAAAAGCTGTACCCCATGAATGATAAAATTTACTTTTTTAGATTCATCAACTCTGATCTGTCAGTAGAGATCATAAAAAATTGAGAATTTAAATGGGGAATATGTCAAAGAGACAAGAACCCCACCAAAGAGCAGACAACAGACAAAGGTTTTCAATGGGTCTTCAATGGTTTCAATAAAGTTTTCCTTTTCACAACTTCATGGAACTCGAAGAGTTAAATACAAAAGTGCAATATTATTTGAACAACCCTTAAAAAACTTAAAATTATCAACAAATACACATTAATCTACATTCAATGTTTTATGACATCCAAACATGTTAATATACATATATAAAATGTTGCTTCATTAACATGTCACATGACATGACTGTTTGTACATTTACATTAACAATGTCAACAATGTTCTTTATATAACATCTAAATACAAAATCTTTTTTTCAACTCTGTGATCCATTCAATGGTGCCTACAAAATAAAATAAAAACATGTGATAGAAGTTATTCAGATCTTTTTCCATTTTTATTGACAATTTCAGGACAGAATCACCATAACAATAAATAGTTTTAAGAACCTCTGTTTTCAATTATATGGTATTTGTAAAATATGTTCCAGAATGTATTGTAAACAATTCTACATGTAGCAAAATGATACAGCTACACTTGTCACCAAATCATGAAAATATCTCTTTTTTTTGTGGTTTGCTTTTCAGTTAGGGAGGGGGTAGTGGAGGGATCCTTCAGCTGCTGTATTTATATAACATTTCATAAATTTCATCCACTGAAAATTTTTGAATTGCTGTATTAGTTTTTTAAGGCCAAGTTCGGATGGAACTCGAGTACTGTCTCTAGTTCCATATAAACGGTAAATAATTTTGAAGAGTAAGGACTCTAGATTACCGGAAATACAAGGGCCCTACTCTGAATATGTTTACATTCAAATTTGATTGGATAGACGTCATGACATCCGGGATATCGAGTCGATCTCTAGTAACCCTGCCATAACCCAGGGCTCATTGAGTTCTAATGGCGGGAAAGTAATATCCAATCATAACAGATGTTATATATGACCATGTCAATCCTATCTACTCTAGATATCCATCCGAACTTGGCCTAGGGTACTACTTGTTATTTATTTTTAAGGATTATGTGGTACTACCCTTGTGTTGATTCAATGCTAAATGTAAGGAAATTTTATAGAAAATCCACAGCCTTTATCCTTGCACTCTCATATTTGGCAATTTCATGACTGATATGATTATTGCATGCAGTGCTAGCATTGATTTCCTTAAAAACAAGTTTATTAATGTAGTTATTGGTTAAAACAAATAAAAATATGGACCAAAACAAGTACACCTTTTAGGGTGCGCTCGACTTTAGTGACTCAGCACTAGGTATTTTGGAATTTACAGGTTGGTTTGAACGTTTTGTAAAATATAAACACTAGCACATCATAGAAAAGCAAGTGAGTAATCTATGTTTTAAATTTTATAACAAAAATCTCTGTATTAAAGGCTGTGGATTTTCTATAACAATTTTGGTTTATTCCCACAAAGTTCTCTTTTTCTATTAAATTAAATGAAACAGTAAATAATAATGCTTTGCATCAGGTTTCCCCTTGGTGTATGTACAAAATGGCCTATCTCTTTTATTCGTTATATCTGTAGTTTTGATACAATTGAAGTTTGAAAAAATCGTACAAAAATGGCTACAGAAGGGGTCATAAACCTTAATTACTTGCTTTAATTGTCTGTCCTATGCAGATGTATCTACTTATCATTTCAGTATAATTTCATGGACAATGAAAATCTAATTTGTCTATTATTTTAGAAAACTGCTCATTTACAAGCCCAAAAGGGGCATTTTTTCGAAGGGCTTGCACAATTAAGATCTTTGTGCAATTAGTTTCTTTATTGAATTTATGAGATGAAAGATTGAACTGTAATCAAAAGTTTGAGATTAAGATTCAATATTTTATTATTATGAGTTAACAAGAAAAAATTCAAGTTTTTACATTTTAAAATTTAATAATTTTAGGGATTGTAAAAAAAAACTTATACAAGTAATTCTTTTGAGAAAATGAAGGGAAGATTATTCAAACCTTTTCCCTTTTGAATAGTTTTACAAATGCTCAATGAAGAACATATTTTCAAAAGGCTTTGTATACAGAGATTTATTATTACCTTAACTCTTTTCCCATGTAATAAATATGGCTGCTGAAAATCATTCTGACAATTGGAGTATCCCATGCCTAATCCAAATCCTGTTCCCAGTGCTACAGGCCAGGTCTTTCCTACAGAATAATAAGTAAACATTACTATGGATATTGTAAATACATAACTGAGTAGAAATCTTCAGCATTATATGGTCAATGGTGTAGGTTTACAATGTCAAGAAAATTTGCTTTTTATTTCATTTTTTTCTTGTTTAGGTGTATTTTTCTCTTCTCCTTGTTAATCTTTAGGTAAACATTATTAAATATTTCAACTGGTATTCATGGTATTGCAAATTTTAGCAAAACTAGATGATACATTTAGTATAAAAACATTACTAAGCATGGAACAGTTTTAACTCAGGGTTTTCTTTAGAATAAAAAAAAGCATAGACAATTTGCAGAATTAACAAAATACTGTGGATTCATTTATTTTCGTGGGTACCAATTTTCGTGGATTGAGGGAAACTTGCAAGTTCGTGGATATTTAAATTTGTGGTTTTGGCAAAGTCTGCATACAATCCTTAAGAACATTTGTATTTCGTTAAACATTTAAATTCGTGGTTTTCCTGTACCCACGAAATCCACGAAAATTGGTATCCAACGAATATTAATGAATCCACAGTATTAAGTATTTGTTTTTGAAAAAAGATTTGAGAGGGGAAATAGTTTAAAAAATAAAATGGTTTTAATGACCAACCCTAACATTGCTAATGCTATCATCATGATCATGGCTATAATGTATAGTAACAGACCATGCACCATGCATCGTTTGATTCTAAATGTAAACCAGATGCATCAATTCAATTGAAAACTACACAATGATTTCAAAATTACTTGCAGAAATATACAGATTACCAATTCAAGTTATAATTGCAGTTTATATGCATGCATATACTTTTACACTTGTAAAATGAATCTATTTGATGGATAATTGTTGTACTTGTATTATTTGGCAAGAAATTTTGTCAACCTTTTATACAGATTTAAATCTTCTACGCTTGTACAGAATTAAAAAGGGGGAATGCAGATTGTACAAGTTACATGTTTGACTTATATAATTCCAATTTTTTAATTTTCATTTTCATTTATTTTTTTTGTCATTAGAATTTTCTGAAAGTAATTGAATAATGCAATTTATGTCTACTGTGATCATGTTGATCAATGTTTTATTACGACAGACAGCAACTTTAAATTGAATGAAAAAACAATATTACTACATTGTAGCACTTACTTTTGAAAAGAATGAATGACAGCACTATACCAACACCCAATCCACTAGCTACAAAAAAGAAATAAGAGTTTGTTTTACTGATGCGTGATGTAAATTTTTACATGTCATCATTTAAAATAATGGGAAACATCATATGGTTCAAAAACTTATAAATACCAAAACAAAATATATATTAATATTGAGTATCTCATCAAATGAGGCATGATTTTTGATTTAGCTGAAACAACAGGTTTCAATGATTTGACATGAGCCAATCAGCCTCCCATTTAGCTGCAGCATTAAGATCTTTTAGAAAATGTAGTAATCTTTAATAACCGTTATATGAATATATTTTGTAATAAAACAAGGCAGAACAAATCAAGGGTGAACAGACTATAAGGGTGAACGAACTCAGGGCGAACATATAAATATCAGGGGGAACGGATTGAGCTGATTGGCCATTATGACATCCCATCTTCTTCTTCTTTTCTGTAACTTCCTCTTACTAATGAGGAGCACATCCAATAAGGATTTAAAAGTTTATGGCTTCTATACACGGGCACAATAATGTTAATCATCAATAAGGCTTATATGAGGGTGGTAATGCTCTTAACCGTCAGTCGTCAAACGGTCATTTTCGGCTACCGTTAGCGTCAAATTGGTTAAAATTTTACCGTGATTCGTCAAAATATCCTTATCGTGATTCGTCAGATGTATCAAATAATTATCATTACCATTATTTTTGGAAAAAAATAGCGTAATTCGTCTAAATCAGCTGATTTTTTTTTATCATCTAAAAGAACGTGTACATTTTATTGTCATGCACTAAAAATTACCGTTAACGTCATTTGGCAAGAAATTTTACCGTTATACGTCATGAATTTTTGCTTTGACTACTTCCTGCGTGTCAAAGAAAAAAATATAATAACCTTTCAAGATGTCATAATTATTTGGACTAGAAGGTACCCCCAATACTACCCTCTTATATTACACTGGTAAAATTGGCGATGAAATCCATTTAAGAATATTTCACTTTAAAATGGACATATCATACTAAAAGTTTTCATTATCCATATTAACACATCTATTTACACGATAAAATGTAAAAAAATCCAATCAGTAAAAATAGTTGATATACAATGTATCACCCAACCTGCTGAAAACTTTTTCTGTCATGACATATTTACAAATCATATATGGATTAAAAACGCCATTTGCCTTCCCTTATTGTTATTAATTATCAACCTGTTTTAATTGCCGTGTCTGCAATGCATCGATCCCACTTTTCACCAAGGACGTCTTCCGACCTCTTCTGATCAGCCATGTTTTTTAACGTGAAAGGCTTGCTGGTATTTTCATTCGAAACGAACCAAAACTCAAATCACTAAATACCAGCAATGAGGATAACGTAAGTAAAACAACCACATCTCACGTATATTCAACCAGACTAGCATGTTTCTCTATTGTCATAAAAATTCATAATATCTAATAAAATTAATAGATTTAGCTAACAAAGTCCTTATATTTCAATACGGTAACTTTATTTGTTAATGGAAAATTGTTTTAATGTTAATTCGGCCTGAGACTACTATAGTAGTCTCAGACTTTTTAGGCTTAAATTAAAAATTGTTTGCTTTCCCCTCTCTGTGATTAAAGTAAGATTACTCTGGTCAATTTTCCTAACATTCAATCATTATAGGAAGATGATATAGTTCTGTTTTCATTTATAGTCTTTTTCAGAAAAGTTCTAATTGTTTTGGGTAGGTCCCAATTACAATTTTACACTCTAGCATTCGGCATCAGTTAGAAGCTTATGGAATAAAATGGTGGCTATGGTGTACTGTTTTGTGTTTGTGTTAGGCGTTATTACACTACTTTCATGTATTTGTCTTAAGGGATCGAGTAAAGCAGATAACTTACATCAGCTTTCTGCTCCATTTGAGTTCTGGCATAATGGTATACACCATACCGATCTTAGAAACAAATGCCTTTACGAGTAGAATGACGAATGCTGTTGGACAGTTTTTGATGCATACCACAACTTGAAACAGTGTATTCTTGACAGCACAATTAATGTTTTTCACCGGCATATTGTACCTCAAAAAGTAGGAAAAGAGTGTTTTTTTTTAATAATTTACAGGATATGGCTTTAATAGAGAGCAATTTCATGAATACTGGGAAGATGCTTTTTCTGTGACATATTCACTTGTTTCAGAACATTTCTCCCTATATACCTTAATGGTATATTAAGGTATAACAAAGGAAAGTTTTTTTCTGTAAGTGCCTGTGGTCTGTGATTTAGATCAGTTTCTCATCGCTCTAAGAAAGTTAGTGATGATGAAGGCAGATTTGACCTTGTTTAATATTTACGTACTATAAACACGGTATGAATACTGACAGATAACAAAATATTTATAAGATAACAAAATAATTCTTTATATTGGTATATATTAATTTTAAACATTTCAAAACAAATAAAAGAAATTATAGATATACATAAATGTCTTTGATAAACTATTGAAAAATACGAGTATCTAGTACATTACAGATTTTGTAACGATTTTAAATTCAATAAAAAAAACTATATTTATAAGATATAATTATAACCCTGTTCAAGGTAGACAATCAACATATTGACTTTATGAAATTAAACATAGACTCAATATCAATATAACCACAAGTTATTAATCTATAGATACTGACGACTAAGTAATGCTAACCACAGTAAAGAATATTTGTTTGAAATTTTTTAACACTTACTCAGAAAAATGCTCGAACTACTTGACTTTCAAAGCTCATAATTAACGTGTTTACACACTGATATAATATGGTTGTTAAACATTACAACCCTGTAATCGTATAAGACACTATACACCTCGTGTGCTTGCATTAACTTATCCAAAAATATATTTATTTCAAGCCTAAATATTTCGACATGTTGTTGACATTTAATAAATTTTAGAATCACAATTTCCGGTTAAGATTTGACTAAATACCAGATTCTTGATATCGTCAGGTAAATATGCTAAACCAGAGTCATATAAATACCACCACAGTACATAGTTAACCCATTTCTAAGATCATTAAAACGTAAAAAAAACTTATTGAAAATTGACGATACTCTATGTTTTCTTCTCTCGAGTTCCGGTTGTTGCCCTCCGGCACTCTTAATTGTACCGTAGTTTTAACTCAATCTTATTAAAATAAGTTCTCATCCCTTGCTCCTCGATTTTTTATATGTCGCCATCGAGGACCAAGTGATGAGAACTTATTTTAATAAGATTGGTTTAAATCATCCCTTCGTAAATTTTACGGACGCCATTACGAGTTGGTTGACTGTATCATTTGTGTATGAAATATCCGTTTCACAGATGATATCGGATATGTCCATAATGTCGGGACTACAATCCTGTTCCCTTTTCACAAATGTGACGTACCGAATTAGACTATTAACCGGGTTTGTATTAACATGAGCAACGCTACGGGTGCAAAATGTGGAGCAGGATCTGCTTACCCTTACGGCGCATCTGATATCAGCCCCAGTTTTCGGTGGGGGTTGTGTTGCTTAGTCTTTAGTTTTCTATATATGTTGTGTCTTGTGTCCTATTTTTTGTCTGCTTGTCTTTTTCGTTTTTAGCCATGGCGTTGTCAATGTATTTTCGAAGTATGAGTTTGAATGTACCTCTGGTATCTTTAGCCCCTCTTTTGAGTCCTACATCTTATCTGCATGCCCTCTTTTTAATGTCGCGGATGAAGATCTGGATGGAAACTTGAGCAAAATGTGCAACATAAATCACAGGTACTTGGGGACAGGTCATTTTAAAGCTCTCCCCTTCACAGTTTTTCAAATCAGTAAATTTTTTTTTGTTTTCCTTCAACTTCAATAATTTACGTTTATTTTTTTTATTACATAGACATAATTATGCTAGAAATAACTTGTAATTGCTATTTACTTCCGATTCCAAGTTTTTTTTATCTACAGTTGTCACTGATGTATTATATTTAAGTTCATGTAACTTATGATAGAATAACAATCAGAACGCATCCAACTTTCAACGGGTTAAGATGCTTAAAAGTTCCCATTAATTTTGTATAATTAAAATGTCTTTCTAGTGATGTTTTATTATGTTACTATGGCTGTCTTGAGCATCACGTCTGGTTTCTGTTTGTTTGTTAGGTGTATTTCTGTCTTGTATCGATCTTATGAGTTAAGCCCTTTTCAACTGATTTTATAGTTCGTTCTTATGTTTTACTTTTTACAGGCGTCATCACGAGTTGGATGACTGTTACGGAATATCCGTTTCATAGATGCTAGCGCATATATTTGTAATATCGTTACTACAATCCCTTCCCCTTATCTCGAAAGTGACCTACTGTATTAGATTTGTAGGTTTGCAGTGTTTGAACTAGCATGATCAACATGACGGTAACCACATGTGGAGCAGGAACTGCTTACCCTTCCGGAGCACTTAAGAACTACGCTAGTATTCTCAATTGAATTATTTCATATTATTTATTTCGGTACCTGTATAGCCGACTCTACGGTATTTTGTTTTCTCATTGTTGAAGACCGTACGATTGCCTATAGTTTCTTACATCCACTTCATTGAACCTTGGTGGATAGTTGTTTCATTGGAAATTATACCACATCTCCTGGTTTTAATACTGTTGTGCAATAAATTAAATGTCAAGTTTGAAAGTAAAATGTGTACTAATGCTGTTGAGAATTTTTTTCTTCTGATATTGATATGAAGATGCTGTCCCTTTCAAATAATGATCAATAATATGCACTTAACGATTTTTTGAAAACGCTTATTATATTGTCAAATGAATGCCCAAAGTTTAAATAGAAGTGACAAATCCGATAACGTACATTATTTGTCCAAAATGTTATTGATTGTGTAACGGTTGATTCGAATGGGCTTTAAAAGTCTTTTTAAAAATCACCAGCCCTGTATTAGGACTGACCATCACAATAACAGGACCGAGCAAAGCAAGGCAGTACAGCCAGTCATGGTCGTTGAACACTTCTATCGTCGCAACAGGACCCACAAATTGATAAATTGCTATGGTTTTTCTTAAGTATTTTTTTCGTGCGCATGGTGCGGATTTTGGTTGAAAAGGCGGACTCATGGAGCACTTTTGTCTACTATTATTCAAAATGAACGAGCATTAACAACCATTACATTCTAGTTGCAATAAAACATGAACATAAATGATATTAAGGGTAGTGAACCATGGAAGTTATATAACTGTATGAAGGTTACAATTGTTTTTCCTATGTGTGTTCGTCATTTGCAGGTTGAGGGCAATTTAGACATTCCATATATAATTAGCACGGTTTGTTAACGCATTTTTGACTAGCCCTTTCTGTTACACTTATACGTGTAATAATGGTTTAAAGTTAATATACCAAATATACGCTAATATGAGTAAATGCTTAATAATTTATATCTACAAAATATTTGAATACCAACTACATCGAATATAACATGTATAACATTTATAAATGTTAACAGTTACAAAAAATTGAAATTAAAACCAGTAAACAAAATCTTTAATTGACTATACAGTCCAAATGAAATTGTCTCCGATTCCCATTTGTCCAATCATCCATTTGATATTTTTATTATTTCTACATATAATTCCGATATATCTCTGAAAATTTATGCAGGTGATTGGAACATCGTTGTTTGGTTTTTTTTTTTGTGTATTCCAACGTCGTACTGCTATCCTACACCATGTTCTGTATTGGTGTTGTTCTGACGATCTGTAGGCACAGCTGCTTCCTGGTCTGACATATACTCTGCTCCCATTGACCGACGAGATTGGGCATCAGAACAATTAGAATCCAAGTCGTAATGTACAGGACCGACTTCTCTGTCAATTCCTTGGCATGCCCAGCAGCCTCCCATATTCGCAGATGTGAAGTCAAATTTCCGTGATGATCTGAAAGTAAATGCATTGTTCATGCATGTAGATAGCATCATGATACAAACTAGATATTACAGTAAACATACAACAAGAAAAACATCTTTCATCAAATGAACCTGAAATTTGAGGCTAAAATTCGGCCCTTACCGGAACTAATCCTTTGCCATTAGCATCCAATTCTCTAAATAATTATAACGTACAAAATATATGATATGCGACATGTACGGAGAAGGTATATAATAGATTTGCAAAAGCACAAAATCAACTAAAATAAGGGAGCTACTATTTGATTTTTAGACCGGCTAGGATGAACTATGAAAAAAAAGGCAGGACAGGAGTTTTGAGTAAAAAAAGATGCAGCTAGGATGAGCATCTTTGGACAGATATTACGAATAATGCAGTACAAAATTCTTCAGTTTAGGTTAGATAAAACCTTTTCAGTCAAGTTAGGTTAACAAAACCTTTAAAGTTAGTCAATAAAAATTGGGTCACCGAACTCGTTTTCGATATAAAACGCCATTTTTGTTCATGGAATTTGAAATTCGGTACTATCTTGTATATTATTGGCAGTATACTGTTTTAAATCACAAGAACATTGCTTGTTTGGTAAACATGTTTTACATATAATTCGGGTTTTCTCAATGTCCAATCGCCGCCAGTTAGAAAACCCGTATGTTTTAAGTCAACTATGAAAAGCCCTGACATGAAACATGTGAAATATTTCAAACAAGACAAATCATGGCCTGATTTATATACGAAACAATAAACGAAATACATATGATATACAGCAACAAACGACAACCAGAGATTTACAGGTGCCCGACCGTGGTGTTTTCAACATTTGTACTGGCGTCCAATCCTTCCCAACTTTAGACATCAATTGGTATATATATAAGAGAAAAACACAAGAACAAACTTTAAGACCGTATGAGGGGTGTATATCCAGTCAATGTCGTTAAAAACTCCCACCATCATCATCTTTAAGAATCAATTGGAAAGGATTTATCATATCAAACCAAAAACAAAGCACAGAATCAACAAACACACAAAATAAAGACAAAAAGAATAGATATCAGAATACTCGAAGTAACTGGAAGTTCGTTCAAAGCCAAAAACAATTTCATACACAAATCAAAAAATATATTATTATAAAAAAGAAGATGTGGTATGATTGCCAATGAGACAACTGTACACAAGAGACCAAAATGACACAGACATTAACAACTATAGGTCACCGTACGGCCTTCAACAATGAGGAAAGCCCATACCGCATAGTCAGCTATAAAAGGCCCCGATAAGACTATGTAAAACATTAGTATATATTTCCTTAAAAGTCTTAGTAAAAGCCTTCGTTAGAAAGTTAACTCCGACCTTTCGTTTATGTGTTGCTGTTCTGTTTAGGTGTTTGTTTATTTTTTCCATAACTGTAAAGTTGTGACAGCTTTAATAGAAAACTTTTTATCAAGGAAGATTACAATTATAACCATGATTTTCATCACTTTTATATAATTTATTGGTTTATAATTATTTCCATTTATTTAGTTGTTTTCCGTTGGTGTCATTGTGCAATCGTCATTGTGAATACTCCATGAATCAAATCTTTGTCCATTTTAGTTTTATCTGCATGGCTAGATTAAATGTTCGGTCATTTTCTGTCCAGGAGCAGTATTGTCATTTTTGTCTATCCACTAGTAGTAGTGTCATTTTGACTGTTTTCTTTTTTTGTATCATCTTTTTGCACAGCAGCTTCTTGACCGTCTGTATATGCAGCTTTCAGGGAATATTTAGACTGTTCAGCAGAATATGGCGCCTGACAAGCAAATTCAACATCTCTACTAGCCTGGCAACCCATCGAAATATAGTTTTACTTTCCTGCAAATAAATGCAAGTTTTGAAACTTCGGATTTGTAGATCTCTGTATCTATTGTCGATAACATTACATTGATTTATTCTGACCTTGAAATGGGGTAATTAACCCCGCCACATTATGTATGTATGTGCCTGTCCCAAGTCAGGAGCCTGTAATTCAGTGGTTGTCGTTTGTTTATGTGTTACATATTTGTTTTTCGTTCATTTTTTTTTTATATATAAATAAGGCCGTTAGATTTTTCGTTTGAATTGTTTTACATTGTCATTTCGGGGTCTTTTATAACTGACTATGCGGTATGTGCTTTGCTCATGTTGAAGGCCGTACGGTGACCTATAGTTGTTAATTTCTGTATCATTTTGGTCTCTTGTGGAGAGTTGTCTCATTGGCAATCATACCAAATCTTCTTTTTTTTATATATAAGCTGCTGGTCATTTTCTGTTTTGTCACACTTTTTTCAATCTTTGAAGCATTTTTTTTCATATCAAATTATCAACGACATGACTAAAGACAAACATGACGATTATTAACAAACTACAACCACTGAATTACAAGATCCTTATTTGGGACAAATACGTACATAATGTTTTGGCGTAACACACGTTTGTAAGAATTCTACCTCCCCCTAACCTGGGACGGTGGTGTAACAGAAAAACCTAAGAAGTTGAAACCATCTGTAGAAGTTCTGCATTTTTTGGCAAAGTGTTTCAATTTTTTATTTTAGTTCACAATCCTGCCCATGAAAAGTGGAATTCACTTGATGGAGAAGTTAAAAATATTTTAAGCTTTACAGGATTTAAAAGAAAACTGAATGAGGACATAAGTCCTTGTCCTGTTTTCTTTTCCACTGGTTCACGTAAAGTTAATATAATCCACTGCCAATTAAGAAATGAGGCTAGTGATCTAAAAGATCATCTCTTCTGTGATCATTTGTCGGACAGCTCTATATGTGCCTGTGGAGATCCAGTAGAAGATAATTTTCATTTCTTTTATGTTTGTCCATTTTACATTTATCAGAGATACGAGCTCTTTCGAAAAATAAGTAACTTTAATAATGTCAATCTTGATGTCCTACTACAGGGTTGCTCAGACTTTAATATTGATGAAAACACAGAGATATTTACATATGTACAACAATATATTCATGAAACTGGAAGATTTTTATAATATTTCATGTGATACTATACTGTTAAGAAATCAGCTTATAACCACAGTGTACCACTCTTTAGTCTTAATTAAAGACAAACCTAACTTTTAACACAAAAAAACAACCAATTGTGTTTAGCATCTTTTTGCAAATAAATTTAATATATATATTTTATTTTATTTTTTGTATTAGTAATTATATTTTCAAAAATCAAGAAATTAATAGTCATGTAATAAGATGGTACACTAAATTACTTATGTATTGCAAAAAAGGGCCAATCAATTCTTGTTATTCATATAAATACAACAACTTTGTTGCAGTGAGTTTGTGAATTCGAGTAAAAAATCACTTAATGATCTACTTGATACCTAACCAACACTTATTAATGTGATATAAAATTCGACACCACCTTCAGTAGGTCTTGCTTTGACTTTGTTAACATAGTTATTTATATACGTATACACAATAAAATACTTCAAGAAGTGGGGGAATTGCCTCCCCTGACTCACTGCAACAACGTATGATCTATTAACTTATCAGAAAATTATATACTATCATGCATGTTATTCAATCCATCTTGTATGGGAAAGGATTTGTATAGGCACTGCCTTTTGTCCAATCCCTTTGTTTAAATGTACATTTGATATTTGAACAATAAAATATTTTGAATTGAATTGAATCCTGCCCATTTTTTTTCAAATTTCATTCTCGCTCCCTCCCCATTAAAAAGTCAAATTATAAGAGCACATTCAGTACACGTCCAACAGATTTAGTGTATGGAATTCCTACATAGTCTCAGAAAAAAGCACGACTTTATGTCGCCAATTTGTTTTCATGAAACAGACGAGTCAACATGGACTTATCTAAATAAACGGATCTCACAAGCTACATACAACTATATATTGTTGTTTGCTCTTTGTTCGGGTTGTTGTCTCTTTGACATATTCCCCATTTCCATTATTGATTTTATTCGAAATAACATAAAAAATGTGGTGCACACTGTTGAATTACCCGCTACGCGCGTTATTCAGTGTGCACCACATTTTTTATTATGCTATTTTTTCATAGACAGAAAAAACATTACAGGGCCGTAACTACATTGAGGCAAATGAGGCAAATGCCTCATGTTAGAAATAAAAAAAACAAAATGAAACAAAAGATTGTCTTAATATTAAATTGTTTTCACAGAAAGTGTCTAACAAGAAGCAAGTTCTCTTAACTCTCTGGTGTCGCCCCTGCATGTTTTTCGTGATCCATGTTTCTTTTTTACTTTTAGTTTTCAGTGTTGATGGTACTATTGTTTGAACTTCTGTGTCCCGGGTTTGTCTTTTGCTCATTTATTGTCCTACTTTATGACAAAAGTCTGAGTTGATTTTCATTTGTAAACGTACGGTTTTGCAATGTTGCATGCTCACCGATGTCCAGATATTGTGCGAGAAAATGTCTTAAGAATATACAAGACACAGAAAAAATGGTTGTTTCTGCATGGAGAATTGAATTTGATATCAAAGAATTCACAACTGGCTTCTTTTGGTTGATAAAACTAGATAGCTGACATGGTTTAAATCAAAGTAAGGTCACCAATTTTCCGGTATCAAATAATTTGAAAAAAAAAACAATAATGTATTGCCATATGACCATTTCCATTGATGGGTTAAACTTGCAGTTAGTCATGTTCAGACCCTTTTACAGCAAATAGAGGAATATGGAGTAAATGTGCACGAAATCTAATCGCACACAAAGTCAATGCATAAAAAATACTAATGATCAATCATTTGGTCAAAGTTGCTGGAGGGTCTTCAACAAGAAAAGAATCATTAATACCGTAAAACAGGGTCAAGATGGTCCCTAGTATCGAATTGAGCAGTACAAGTATTTAAAGCACAATACTGCACTGTCACTATATTTGAATCTAGCCATAAAAATATCACCAAAGTCTAAGCACAATACAAGACTAAAACAGACAGACAGATCCGGTATTAATGATTATGATAATTAAGAATTTTGCTTTGTCCTACATATCGGTCTTTTAATGTTGTCCATAAAACCTTAAAGTTTTAAATTACAATAAGTCTATGTTTTTGCTTTCAGACCAGAATGTTGTCGAAAAAAAGCTAACAAATTCATTGCGTTTCAATGTCAGAAAGAGAGCGGGAAACGCTCAGAATGCACGATTTTGCGTTATTTTTCTCAAAACTTCTGGGGGCCTTGAGCGGTCCCCAGTCCCCTCGCCAATTTTTTTTTGCCTCGCTCCGCTCGGCGATATATTTTGCCTCACTATTTCAAGAGGCTAGTTACGGCCCTGTTACAGTCATTCTGTAGAATTTGTGCAAACTGGAATTTCTCTCAATATGCTCATGTTGACCCTGTGATGCAACACGTTTTTACGGTTTCATTTTACAAAAATCCATATTTGTTCAAGCAGTAACAGCAACAAATGATTTTCAACAACTTGACAAACAGGAATTAGATTTAGCTACCTGCAATTTACCTATCTGTTTAATTAGTATGATTGTTTTGATAAGCATGCACTTTTGTTGTGATAACTACTTACACCTATTCCTATGCCAACATAAATTTACAGGTAAATTGTTGGTAGATCAAAGGATGTTGGCATTCAAGGAATAAACCGTTTTAATACCCAATTAAAAACTGTGATTCTAAGTTATAGTTAGAGGTTTCTGTGGAATAAAACTATTTTGTACTATTTATAAGTATTTCCCTGTATTATGGGATCAAATGGAATGCTTTATTTTGGCGCAAATAAAAAAATGGTTTGTATCATGAAATATGGTTTGTGGCGCAAATGAAATTGGCTTGTGGCGCAAATGAAAGATTATTTTGGCGCAAATGAAATGTGGCCTGTGGCGCAAATGAAAGATTATTTTGGCGCAAATGGAAGATTATTTTGGCGGAAATGAAATGCCAATTGACACAGAAGCGAAGCAACTCATTTTGCATATTGATTGTGGTATCAACATGATCAAGCTTTTACGAACTCATGTTCCTAGTTATTATGTATATATGCAACTTGACTGTAAATACAATCTAATTAAAAACCGATCTCTCATCGCTCCCGTTTTCTGATATGTCGCTCCCACGCGACATATCAGAAAACGGGAGCGATGAGAGATGTGGGAGCGACATATCAGAAAATGGGAGCGATGAGAGATCGGTTTTTAATTAGATTGCTGTAAATAAAGATTACTTTTACAAATAACTTTTAAGTCGGAGGGCGTAGCCCGAGTGCTCATAGGGGTCGATGGCTGATACCAAGGTCAATGTGAAAAATGCCATGTATTGATATAGTTCTAATATTATTCTATCTATTGTTTTAGTTGAATTACAGGTTTACATTTTTTGTACCGGTAGTTGAATGTGGGGTCTCCGACAATGTGGATATTTGAGGGTACACATCGATATCGGTATGAGGACCCGACTCTCACTTTCGATCTATCATTGGAGAAACACAAATGTACATATCAGTACAAAACAATGGATTACGTTTTTTATTATAGATAAAATGTGATTCAATAGAGCTTTCTTACAAATTGACGAAAGTACGTATGCTTGACGAATCATACGTAAGACTCGTTTAAGGGATCCTTTATTTTGACATATTTAAATAATAGTCGTGGAACTTCGGACAATTATCCTACATGCAACGACACTTATTAAATTGGACTTTTCCGATATATTTATAGGATGTCGGGACGTACGATATGTTAAAATATGATACCACCAGGTCGGATGAGATAACACTACAAAATATCTAGTAGTCAGACAAAAAAAATGCCCCTAAAAAACTAAAAACCGACCCCTCCCCAACGTATACTCTTCAATATTACAATGTTTTGAATCATCGCCCCCCCCCCCCCTTTAATGTGTATATATGATATACCGGGGCAATGGAACGAATATTTTAACGTATAATTGCGTTTTGCCTATAGTCCTCAACATTCATCAAATATTAGCCACTGGACGATAAGTAATAACTTCGCGTCTATCTTCCAAACATGTGTATTATTAAATCGTCATTATAAAATCCACAATGTATATGGTGTAAAATCGTAGATTTATTTTCTTGATATACAAAATCTGTTTTTCTAGATTTATTCAACATTACTTTTTAAAAACATGTATCATCATTTTTGTTTAGCAAATCTCGATATTCCACTTTGACAATTTGCTGAAAGTGTACTATAAAAAATAAAATAAATGTGAATCTTGTCGTTAAATTTAGACTAACGTACTTCAATAATGCCATTGAAAAGTTAATCGTGAAACTCGTGCTTAAAAATTTCCCGCGGAAATGTGTGTTCTCGTGGTTTACGTAAGTAACGTATCGGACGTAAGTGTATTTGACACTATTTTTCTCTGTTTGATTATATTAAAATCGTGTATTATTTGCGATATTATTCTTTTTTGAAAAATAAACTTGATTTAGAAAAGAATGCTGTTTTACTGGATAAAACACAGACTCTTTTAACAGTTATTGTGGAAATGAAATACGTGCTCCCTTTACGTTCGTTCGTACCTTTCGTCAATTTGTAAGAAAGCTCTAATAAGAGTTTTGCATAACGTTTATTAAACATAACAGTTGAAAGACATTTGGAGATTATCAAACCACTTGTATAAAAACATTATTAGATCACCAGTTCATTCAAGCAAGGAAGAAAAATATTATAATATATATAATTTAAATCATGTTCTATATTTGGACTCTATTCCACAGGTAAAATATTCATATTCAATCACGTACATGATATTTTGTATATTTTAATTCCAATAAGGATAAACAAGAAGATGTATTTGGATTCAATTTTTGATAAGTAAACATGGTAAACAAACGTTCTGATATTTCCTACTCTGTATGATAATTGTACTTACCGGTAATTTGACCACACTCTACTTTGTTGACACTTCCATAGATGTTTACTAAACTATCTTTTTTTCATGGATTATTGATTGTTTATTGATGTTGCTAGGCATTTAATTAATTATTGAAAGGTATTTATGGTTGACTGAAAAGTCACATTTGCTATTTATGTTATGGTGAATAGCTCACTCAGTGTGTCAGTGTCTGTTGATTGATTAAGTGATGCGATAAATGTAAAACATCCTTCAACCATTTAACCAAGCTCATGAAGCTGCCTTAACTGCCACGATCAGTTAAATAAATATTAGAACATCACTTCAATTGGGATGTGCTATTTTGCAGGTTGCGGGTTGTGGGTCACACTTGTGTTTGGCACAACGTTTTGGAATTTTGGGTCCTCAATGCTCTTCAACTTCGTACTTGTTTGGCTTTTTAAATATTTTGATCTGAGCGTCACTGATGAGTCTTATATAGACAAAACGCGCGTCTGGCGTTTACAATCCTGGTACCTTTGATAACTTTTTATAAATATTATAAGTAAAAAGATCATATTAGAGGAATTGATATATATAAAAGCCTTCCCCATGACTCATACATTTATAGGAATCCCATTATGGTTGCTTAACAGTGGCAATTTGATATGCACATGCACTCCAAATTTAATAATATGTCAGCAGGATTGTTTATTTAATTGATTAGTTGTATTTTGCTTGACGTTCAGTGGCAGATATTTCATATACATTTAGGACTATAAAGAACTGTTTAGTCTTAGATGCATGATTTTTTTCACTTGTTGTTAGTGCTTTGAACTAGCTGTCAGTAACTGCGAGTACTTTCAGATCTGTACTAATTGTCTTTTTGTTGTTGGCATGTACAAGTACCCGTCTACGTCCACCTGTATTTGTAGTTTTTGCATTTTTATCCATCTGATGAGTTAAGCCTTTTTCAACTGATTTTTACAGTTCGTTCTTATGTTGTACAGTTACACCACTACCCCAGATTAGGGGAGGGTTGGGATCCCGCTAACATGTTTAATCCCGCAACATTCTGTATATATGTGCCTGTTTTTCGTTCATTTTATTTTTTTAGGCCGTTAGTTTTTCTCATTTGAATTGTTTAACACTGTCATTTCGGGGCATTTTCTAGCTGACTATGCGGTATGGGCTTTGCTCATTGTTGAAGGCCGTATGGTGACCTAGAGTTGTTAATATCTGGGTCATTTGAGACCAATCGAAGACTGTAAATGACAACAAGCAAACAATTAAGTCGTTAACAATTTGATACATTGAGATAACAGCCTCTAGCTAGGTACAATGTATAAGATCGAAGATAAGTTTGAACGGCTCTTAATAAAACATGTACTATATATAACATATAGGAGCTGTGAAGGTTTGGTACCATTAAAACGTTTAACTCGCTACAATTAGCACCTGTCCTAAGTCAGGAATCTGATGTTCAGTAGTTGTCGTTTGTTGATGTGATTCATAAGTGTTTCTCGTTTCTTGTTTTTTTTATATACATGTAGATTAGGCCGTTGGTTTTCCCATTTGAATGGTTTTACATTAGTAATTTTGGGGCCCTTTATAGCTTGCTGTTCGGTGTGAGCTAAGGCTCCGTGTTGAAGACCTTACTTTGACATATTATGGCCAAAGTTTACTTTTATAAATTGTGACATGGATGGAGTGTTGTCTCATTGGCACTCCTATCACATCTTCTTATATTTATATACTTATATATGTACAACTTATTGGGTAGACATGATTCAGTGATATCAATTGGATTCCACCAGGATGATAAGGTCATTGAAGGAAACTCTAGATCCCCCCTCCCAAACGAAGAAGCTGTAAGAAACCGCCACATCAAACAGGGCTAATGTTAAACATTAAATATTAAAGGGCAAAACATTTAGGGGTTTATAACCATAACTGTACACACTAGGACTTTGATGAATATCTCACTAACAAACATATCACATCTCCTTATTTTTATACTTGTAGGCCATTCGATCCCTTAATTTATAGTTCATTGGCAATCATACCACATCTCCTTTTTCTTATCATATAACTTACAATGAAAATCGTTCAAGTTAGAAATTTAGGCCAACAGTAGCTCTTTTGTTAGCCTGTTTAAGCAGATTAGTCTTTATAACAAACAACAACAAATTAATTCCCTGTATACAAAACACAAAACTTTATGACTTAATTATTGAATATCTGTTGTTATAAACAGTGATAAATAACATGATACATACAAATATTGTTCAGTACAAAATAATAAGTTCGTGAACTATATACAATCAGAAACAATATCACGTTGACTTTATCCAATGTTTCATTATGGTCGGGTGTTTTATGCCAAAAGCAATTTAGAAAGGAGTCATACAAAATCGCATTCTGACATTTAGATGTGCCACATTGTTAAATTTAAGTATAAACTAGTTAAACTATACAAGCTTTAAATCTTAAGTACTTATAATGTCAAAAAAGGAAAACAAGTCAAAACGTTAGAACTTATTTACATGGAAAACATAAATGTTCATTAAGCGTGAATAACATCATCTTAGTCTTTGTTCAATAGAATAAGCCAGCACAAAAACTAGAAATGTTAGAATACCAACAGATACAATTAATGTACGTCTGAAGCATCGCTCCGTGTCGGGATCCAGTTTGGGTCTGTGTATTATTGGGGAACTTAGATCTGTGTCTGGAACTTCCTCCTTTGGTATACTTTTGTTTACACACGGAGCAATGGTCCCTTTTATACTCTTTTTCCTTTTAACAATGTTATTATTTTTCTCAAGGACATCAGAACCTAGAATTTTATCGACAATAACTCTTCTCTTAGACGAGAAAGCATGTTGGAATGCCTCGAGGACGAGCTTAAGCTTCCTTATTTTACACGAACACAGTTCTGTCTCCTCGCCACAACAAGGTTGTTTTTCAATCTTCTTTTTCCATTTTTGTCTTAACGTACTAGGAACTGCCTGTCGTCCAAGTTCCATTATTTTTGAACGCTCCATTTTTTTCAAAAACTGCGAAAGCAACACGCGTCACATTAATCCATATACAAAAATAGATAAATTATTTTGTTTCAAAAGTTTGTCGAATATATTTCTATCCGTCCAAGTTATCACATACTCCTTCACTCTGTGTTAGATTTAGAAACCGTCTTGACCCGGCCTTTTCACGTCGAGATATTATTTACTTTTTCAAATAACGTGTGATTTCAATTCACACTTTTAAAAGAAGAAAATTTTAATAGACGCCTTTGGGTACACAATAAGTATTACTAATCCGATAATTGCATTTGAATGAAAATCTTTTAGTTATTTAACCCGCAAGGGAAATAACCTCAACGCTAAAAATAGACAAAATAATGTGTCCGATATAGAAAGAATGGATGAATCTTTAGCGCTAACTGATAGTATATAACTTTGATTTTCTATTAACTTGTTAAATACTCAATTGTATAGCTCAAATTTTGGGCACCATGATTGGTTAATAAAATTATCTTATCTTATCTTATAGCGAATTTTCTGGCTACTTATTTTTATAGTTTTGAAATATGTTGTAGGCCTTGGCGAGTTATAAAATAAAACACAAAATAAAACAAAGGTCACCATGCTCGTGTTCGAGAAAATTGAGGCTGAGCAATTTTGTAAAAAAGTAGGCAATGTTATAAAATTTTTGGAGCAAACATTCTTCGTCGTAAATTAAAAAGATCAGGTTCAATCTGAAGCTGTGATAAGTGACAATAAGGAAAAAAATAAAGCCGTACACGAATAACTATACTAGTATTCAAGCCTTGCACATTGCGGACCAGATGCTCAAAGTGGTATTTTTTTAATTCAGTAAATATCGAAATAAAGTGTTTCTGAAAATGTCATTTTTATCATTTTCCTGCATAAACTCCATTTTGTCATGCTTTCTCCAAATCTCAAATAAAAAATATAATCACCGTGCTAGATTCTATAATAAACGCGATTTATTATAAAAATTGCGTCCCCCCACTGTAACCTCAACGTTAGCGCTAAAGTGTACGACGTCCCTAGCAGACTTTTCGACGTTATCGCTGCAAATTACCGGCGACGTTTTTCAGATGTGTAAAAATTGGTGATATTGTTTTCGGAAATAAAATCATGTAAATCATAAATACATCTCTTTGTTTGTGGTCTAAGTGAGAAACATCTCAAAAAAAGTGATTACGGACTGTTGATAACTTTTACGGCTTTTGAAATTAAAGACTCGGCAATTTAGAACTTGACATACATGTACATGTACTGTACACACTCATGTATTAACTTATGTATTAATTTATACCATATGTTGACCTCTAGATGGTTTTTGGTTGTTTTATTTTTGTTTGGTGGACTGCTGTTTCATTACAATACTCCTTTAGATCCATCTATTCACGTTGTAATCAATTTTTAGAATTTCACATTAATTCTTAAAATTAAACTTTTATTCGGGACAATGATTACAATTGAATAAAATTTGGAGGCTTGTAAACAGTTTTAAAATTCAGTTTTTATAGCTGACTATGCGGTATGGGCTTTGCTCATTGTTGAAGACCGTACGATGGATGACCTATAATTGTTAATGTCTGTGTCATGTTTGTCTCTTGTGGAGAGTTGTCTCATTGGAGATTATACCACATCTTCTTTTTTATGTTGTCAGAAAACAAAGACATAATCTTATAAAGGAGAATCTACAATATGCTAAAGGATGTTTTTGTCCAGACAGAGAAAATATACAATAATTTTGAAATTTTTGATTTGGCAAAAACGATTGAATTAATAGCGAGAATACTAGTCATATTACCTATGCGTAATTTCATTCGTAAATAACTATATGTTGTTTTTTTTTCACTACAGCGCGACGCATTGCGTTCATTCCTCTGTCTAACCTTCCGGTGCTTATGTTTAATTAGATTTTGCAAGTGTATAATTCTTGCCAAACTATAAAACTGATATCGTTTGGACACGTTCGAAAATCAGTGCATATCAACTATTCTTTAAAAGAGTTATGCCATTCGGAAATATTAGTTATATTTGAAATTGCATTGTATTTGCTGTCATTCCGTTATTTCTCTTATATATTTGTAAAAAAATGAAAGAACAAAATAAACAGCTGTGCTACGCTCTCATATGATACGCCGGTCGTCTTATGAAAAAAAAAACCCATAATACTTGTTTTAAAATAACACGGGGGTTGTACAGGAAGTCATGCTAAGTATATCCTGACTCATTCCTTGTTCTTGCTCAAAAGGAATAAAATTGAGAATGGAAATGGGGAATGTGTCAAAGAGACAACAACCCGACCATAGAAAAAACAACAGCAGAAGGTCACCAAAAGGTCTTCAATGTAGCGAGAAATTCCCGCACCCGGAGGCGTCCTTCAGCTGGCCCCTAAACAAATATATACTATAGTTCAGTGATAATGAACGCCATACTAATTTCCAAATTGTACACAAGAAACTAAAATTAAAATAATACAAGACTAACTAAGGCCAGAGGCTCCTGACTTGGGACAGGCGCAAAAATGCGGCGGGGTTAAACATGTTTATGAGATCTCAACCCTCCCCCTATACCTCTAGCCAATGTAGAAAAGTAAACGCATAACAATACGCACATTTAAAACTCAGTTCAACAGAAGTCCGAGTCTGATGTCAGAAGATGTAACCAAAGAAAATAAACAAAATGACAATAATACATAAATAACAACAGACTACGAACAGTTAACTGACATGCCAGCTCCAGACTTCAATTAAACTGATTGAAAGATTATTATTTCATCATATGAATATCAGACACAATCCTTCCCATTAGGGGTTTAGTATCATACCATCGATAACATATATGAGAAGAACATAACCCGTGTCATGCCAACAACTGGTTTTTGAATAAATGAGTTTAGTTCCGATGCAAAGTTTGTATATCACAACATGTGTTGAACTTCTATGATACCAAATTTAAGCTCAATAAAAATTCACTGAGAACTCAAAAATGATCGATTTAAAGAATCATCACGAAAGAATATACAGATCTTAAGAATGATTTAACGAACAAGTATACGACATTTTTTATGCAATAATTATCAAAAGTTATGAGATAGGGCGCGACATGTGAAAATCCCCTCTTTTTTCATAAACTCAATAACTCTAAAATAAAATTTGAATCATCCTCAAAAAGTATGCAGATCTTCAGATTCATATAACTAAGAAGTTTGTAAAGTTTTAAGTAATAATCATAAATCGTTTTTGAGATACAGCGCGGACTGAACAAGACACCCCTGTTTAAGTTACTCAAAAAGTTCACCAAAAAGAAAACAGATCGTTTAACCATCGTGAAAAACAACCATGTTCACATTAATGACATTAGGATGATATGCTGTACCATGTTTACGACGGACAGACGGACGCCGGACATTTGTATACCATAATACGTCCCGTCAAATTTTTACGGGCGTATCAAAATATTGTTGGTTATTGCCTTTTGAATTTCCTCGGAGTTTAGTATTTTTGTGATTTTACTTTTGTTAAATGAAATACGTGCTACGTGGAGGTAATAGGAACTTTGTTCTTTTATTAAAGTTGTATCATTGTTGATATTAGTTTTAAAATATCATTGTTGGTTTTCTGTGTTGTAATAAAATGACAGAAATTCGGATTCGGACTTAATCATTGATAATGAATGAAATAAAAATATCCTCTGCTTGAACAGAATATTTTTTTACATCAATTTGGGAATCAGAATATGTTTTTACGACAAATACTACTAGTAGTTCAGATAAATATGACAGTAAGGAAGGCTATATTAAGTGTTTGCTCTGGCGGCCCGCCTTCCTGTGACGCATGAAAGAAACAAAAATATATAATAGACTTTCAAGACGTTTGAACTAGAAAAATACCATAACCCCTACAGCCTTTTGAAGTGTATTGATCGTTCCATAAACATTTTCTATCTGAATTTATCATTTTATTTTAGACAAAAACTATATCATATATGTAGGGCATTCGTCCTAAACATGCATGAAACATTTGCCACTGAACGTTATAGCAACCAACAATCAATCAATATATAAGACATAGTCTTGGTATAAAGCTGGCATTTAATGTAGCGCTTTTCTAATATCAAAAATGATACATGACATGCATCTTGAAATTGCTGACTAAACGATATGTTGTTGAAGATCTCACAGAAACAATAATGTGTTTTTTCTTATGATTTTATTAGACTGTTATCATGTTAGAATCAAATGCACTTATATTAATGGTTTAGAAATTAGATGCGGGAGAAACAGAAATAAGAGCATAGAAAAATCCACAATACGTTTCTTATTACGGAAAATTTTAAAACTCCCCTAAATGCAACGTTTTTTTTGGGAATATCTTTTATTGTAATCATGGTTATTGACCCTGGTTTTTTCTTTCATTAAATTCTTAAACGATTGTATTTGCATTTTTTTTTAATTGCAAGCAATGATTTAGATGTTCGTAAAAAGAAAAGATTCGACATAGAGAGCCACCATGAAAAGATGTAAAAAAACCAACCAAGTATATAAAGAGTTACAAAGGTTCGGGAAGTTTGAGTGCTTCAAGCATGCCTAATCTCTCCACATTATTTAAGTGCTTGTTCCAAGTCAAGAGACATTTTATTCCTTGTATACTTGTCGTCAGTTGCTGTCTGATGTATGTGGTTTCCGTTTATTGAGTTTTGTAAATTCAAACCGTAAATTTCCTCGTTTGAATAGTTCACACTTTGTTACGCGGACCATTATACAGCTGACTATACGGTATTGTGTTTGCTCATTGTTGAAGGCCGTGTAGAGACACATGTAACTGCTAATTAAATTCACGGATTTATTTTCTTATGGAAAGTTGGTTATTATAATTAGCAATCAAATCACTTCTACGTATTTTCTAACAACTTCTTAAAAAAGATATACAAAATGCGGATAATAGATAATGTTATTATATATACAGTACGTCATTAGCTTGGTATATACTGGACATTGACGCTATAATTCTATCATCATTCTGTTCATATATATGCATAATGTCTTAAATTGGAATTATCACGCCAGCAATATTTTATTTAGAACCTTCCAAACGAACTGAGACAATTCACGGTGAATGATAAATTTTATCTTTGCAGTAGTAATATACAACATTTAAAACGGGGGAGGGATGCATCTCTAAGACTGTTTTGGTACTCTAATATACACATACACAAAGCACTTATAGACAACAAATAGTTTACAATCACATGAATGACCAAACTATTTTTCGTTAGTCAGCTTGATGATATCAAGATAATGTTCATATACGTTATTGTATTAAGTCCAAGTACTGAATTAAGTCATCATCAACCGCAATAATTTTGTTTCCGAATGATGTATTCATCAGACAATACCAAGTATAAGTAATACATGTATCAAAATTGTTGAAACACACAAGTTCTATTGGACATATCCCGATTATTACGGACACTAGAAAGTTGTTATTTGGGACAGAACTACGAAGACTAGTACATATAAGTGCATCGATCTTTAACAATCAGTGGGTGATCTGCGAAATGTAAAATGTAAACGAAGTGCAGAGGCATTGACCGTTCATCCTCTATTGTGTGGAGTATGTTTTCATTTTGATGAGCTGTTTGAATTGAATATCTTAACAAAAATGTGTCTTTTCAGGGACGTCCAAAAAATACAATTTTTTATAAACATTGTAGTAAGAATTTCATATATTAAGACATTTTTAAATTATTGTCAAACACTGTTTTATTGTTGATGTTTGAATATTATCAACGCGGATTTATTACAAGTTTCAAATGGTGTATGCAGTAACATCATAAAGATGACTGGACAATAAAGATATGGTCATTCTTGGTTTTAAATGAATTTGCAGGTCGTCTTGACAGAATGTGGACGTTAACTCCGATGCCTGGTGTATAGAGAATGCCTGTTACAAGCTAAGTTTCCGTGACCTATTTATCCAATTTTCCAGTATTGTTAGTGTGTTCTCTTCCTGAAATTACATGCGCTATTTGCCACTAGACGTTTAAAAACTAACGATAAATCAATCGATCAGAACCGGGTTGTCATTCCAAATCACCAATAATCAAGTTCCTGCTCGTAGATAAAAAGTCATTCTTATAAGTTCTCCTGCCGAACCGAAAAGTAGTCTACTCGCATGCGAAAGTCCTATTTTTTCTACTTTTATGCAAAATGCTCCCCTAAAGAGCAAAAACAGGGACTGACGACTGGTAAAATGCATGTCTATCCAAAAAACAAACCCACTGGCGGCACTAACTCATCGACTGGAACGATTACAAAGGATAAAAAGGAGGCGAAAGAAAGACCAAAAACACAAACAAAGGTATACAAAACACAATATACAGTGTGTTATACAGAAAACTCCAACCTGGATAAACACAATATACAGTGTGTTATACAGAAAACTCCAGCCTGGATAAACACAATATACAGTGTGTTATACAGAAAACTCCAGCCTGGATAAACACAATATACGGTGTGTTATACAGAAAACTCCAGCCTGGATAAAAACAATATACAGTGTGTTATATAGAAAACTCCAACCTGGATAAACACAATATACAGTGTGTTATATCCAGCCTGGATAAATTTCAAATATCGGTTGATGACACCTCGTATAAAGACTTGATTAGACTGAATAATAAGGATGTAACCTTAAACTTTAAGGGGGTTACGGTTTTTTCCTGATTCAGAGTTTTTTTCGCTAAATAAACCTTAATCAACACATTATTAAGAATGATATGAATGTTAACAGGTGGCTAAATAATTCAGATTATGCAATAATAAAACAGAGAAATAAAATTGAGAATGGAAATGGGGAATGTGTCAAAGAGACAACAACCCGACCAAATAAAAAACAGCAGAGGGTCACCAACAGGTCTTCAATTTAGCGAGAAATTCCCGCACCCGGAGGCGTCTCTCAGCTGGCCCCTTAACAAATATATACTAGTCCAGTGATAATGAACGCCATACTAATTTCCAAATTGTACACAAGAAACTAAAATTAAAATAATACAAGACTAACAAAGGCCAGAGGGTCCTGACTTGGGACAGGCGCAAAAATACGGCGGGGTTAAACATGTTTGTGAGATTTCAACCCTCCCCCTATACCTCTAACCAATGTAGAAAAGTAAACGCATAACAATACGCACATTTAAAATTCAGTTCAAGAGAAGTCCGAGTCTGATGTCAGAAGATGTAACCAAAGAAAATAAACAAAATTACAATAATACATAAATAACAACAGACTACTAGCAGTTAACTGACATGCCAGCTCCAGACTTCAATTAAACTGACTGAAAGATTATGATTTCATCATATGAACATCAGGCACATTCCTTCCCGTTAGGGGTTTAGTATCATACCATCATAACATATATGAGAAGAACATAACCCGTGTCATGCCAATAACTGTTTTTAGAATAAATGTGTTTAGTTCCGATGCAAAGACCTTATCAGTGACTCAATATTAACGCCAAAATATGCAATCTTTAATGACTTGACAACAGTATCGTAATTATATCCTTTCTTAATAAAGTTTACTAAACAAACAATTAGCAATTGAAGACGAAAATTTTAAAACGGAATAATGTCGCTATAATTATTATACATGTACTGGAAAAGAACTGACAAAGGGGGACAACTTGAATGAATAGGTTGTCACTCTACGAAAAAATATTAACGGGTTAAAGAATGAACTAGGCATAAATTGCTTAATTATTCATAATTAATCACACTATTTAGAAAAATTCGAATTACAAATCGTAAATGAAATGAAATTTAAGAAGGCTATCCAAAACATAACCTATGACTCAAAGAGAATGTTTTCCTTAGTCACAAATCGCAAGACAAACTAACAATCTAATGATGGCTACTAAACGAATATAGAAAAATATAGTTTCAAAAGGAAACTAACGATTTATTTATAAATGTAGTTGTGTCTAGTTTACTGTGTTTCAAACATGAACATATAGTCTTATAATTGTAATTGGTTGACATTTGTGACGGTCAAGGTAATACTTTAATACTTAAATCAGTACCTTTGAAGTTGTTTCACTTTCTTAAAAGTTGTGATCCAGTTAATTATAGCTTGCACTTTGTACCATGAGGTATTGATTTTGCTCATAATTGAAATCTATACGGTGACCACTAGTTGTTAACGTTATTGGTTGTCATTGTATTATCTTTATTCTCAAACAGCCAATGGATTACATCCGATGCGGTACAATTGCATATAAATTAAACATAAGACAAATACAGTGATTAAAGGTGCATAATAAACATATTACATCTTCCATGGCGGTGGATCATAGAACTTTGTCTAATTGCAATGATACCACGTAACTATCCTTCCTTATTTTGGGTTCATGTAGATTAAATATAACTAATGTACCAGTTTTGTTTAATGTATATCAATCCATTTTGTACATGCAATGCTATTATATTTAGCTACCCATAACCTCTAAAAGTCATGTAAATATTTGATCAATATGATCGTATATTTGTCTTTGTCTTATTGTAATTATGCCTCTTCGACTGGTAGTATACTTTCACTTTGTTGAAGTTGACCACCTATACATGTAAATATAATTACAGAAAGATTCAAGAACTTATCTTTTAAAATATTTGTCATTGGAATTAAGTATAAGAACAAAATTTCTGGATTTCAAATATATATTCCTTTGACTCTCTGATATATGGAAAATACAATTACACAGAATATAAATGCCGTCAAACAAGCCGACATTATAGTCAGTCTCTGTAACTCGTACAACTCAAATTGGTCTTTTTGTCCACATTCTTGTTTCGGCGTCGCCATATCCTCTAAGTTGTCAATACTCATTTTCCTTGAGAAATCATCACTATGGTTTTCATCCTCAAAAGTAGGATATTTACTTTGTAACAATTTCGTTTCGTTAGCCATTAGAACTTTTCCTTCACTAAAGAAACCAAAATTATATAGATCTCCACGTGTGTACCGCGCTGCTTTACTGAAAGTTGCCCGGATGTTCCCAGATGATGCTGATCTGTGTCGGTGTAAAGAAAGTTTCGTCATTACCCAGTCTTGTAATTCATTATTGTGCTCCGTTTGATTGTCAGATCACTCCTACCATCCGGGTCTTCTAGTGAACTATTAAACACATATATATCCTTAAAATATTTTAAAAGTGCTTTGATAAGTTATCAAACAATTATGACGGGCATTGTATTTATTTTTCAAAAAATGCAATGTCAATCTCGATGTTTATTGCAGTTCGATAAAAGTAACGAGATCGGATATGAATATGGCACTATGTCTTTATTCGCTGTTAGGCAAAACACATTCACACTAGTACGAAATAGTAATTAAAATTTCGAGGTTTTCCATCATTCTTACTGTCCAAGACTAAGGAACTTATGTCAGATGTTAATTAGTATTGTGATCAAAGCTGTCTCATTAGGTAACATAGTTAAATGACATATTGTCTTCATAATAGACAGGTGGTTAAAATGATTTTGAAATAGCGAGACCGATAATACCACATAAATCACACAACAAATAACAAATTAAAGTTAAAGAAAATAATTTTGAAAAATAAAAAAAATAAAAAATAATTAAAAAACTCATAAAAATAAAAAAAAAAAAAAAAAAAATCATAAATTCCATGAAGGTTTGACAAAATAATTGTCAACTGATTAACATTAACCATAGAAACTATTTACTGTTAACTGTGAAAAAAAACTAGGCCATTTTGATATCAAACGGGACTGGATCGAAACCCTTGGCTAGAGAATATGGGTAGTATACGAACAAGTTGCTTTCTTTAAAAAAAGAAAAGCAATACATGAACCTAAGACCGCTGACTGCCGGGTCACCAAAAGATTGTTGCTGAATTTGTGTTTGCTTTTGAATTGAAATAATTGACTGTGAATATAAGAAGCCAGTTGAAAGTATATATTTACAGCTTCTATTTGAATAGTTATTTTAAAGCTCGACTATATATTATTTATTACTTGGGAATGTACATAATTTTCCCGATTATAACCCTTTGGCAAATCCTAATTTCTACTAACCGGATAACTTATGCAAATTGCACAAACCTACTCAGTTTGCTTTATAATGTGGAATAATTCTGGATGCATTTATTTTATCTATCATATCTTTATATTTTGTTTCCTACATGAATGCCTTTATATTCTCAACTCATATTTGAAGCTGTCTTTACTCATGGTAGATGTTGTATGCGGTGAAACCTGTGGCTTGCAATTGATTGGGACCTCTTATGAAGAGACTTATTTTGGTTCAATAAAACATCTCAAATTTTAAGGATTTCCTGATTTTATGTAAATCAATTCAAACATTCTACAGGGAAACTTAGTTTTGCCGAAGAATTTCTTAACTCAGAAGTTTATGAATACCTGTACACACTTTCAAAATAACCAATTTATATTAAAAGGTATGTAGATATAAAAAGATACCCGAATTAAAATGATGTACGCCAGACACGAGTTCAGTAGATACAAAAAAAGCATCAGTGACGCTCGAATGAAAAAAGTTAAAAGGCTAAATACATTACAAAGTTAAGGAATCTATTCCTTGGGTAGACAATCCTTAGCTTTTCGAAAAGGTCAAAGTTTATAATAGGACAGTGACTCAAAAAAGAAACAAAAGAGAAACAACTCGAGGTCAGAATACCGTTAGAAATGATGACAGTGCTTGAAAGTCACATGTGAAGCTCTTTCTGCCGTGTCCTGAATTTAGATAACAAAAACGAAAATAAGCTTTCACGAGTGAATTTAATAGTATTGCATGCAAGTAGTATCTTAGCGCACGAAATAGTAAATAGAAAGCATCTCACTGATACTCAGGAAAAGAGTACGCATTTGCATCATCACATATTTTAATCTAATAGTTGAATTCGAATGTCAAACGGCCTACATTAAATGTTTTGACTCCGGATTCTTAGACATTTTATCCGGAATTTTTGAGAACGCAAACCGATAGTGTGCTTTTGAAATGTGATCTATAATGTGAATGAATCAAGAGGTGTAGGATAGTTGGTCAACACAATGAATACAATTTTCAAAACCGTTACATATAGTACAAATATGTAGATGCTATACGGTTAAACTATTAAAACAAACAAACAAAAATTGAATTTAAATTTTTATAAAAAATTAACGTTCCTGTTAGTATTTTTTTTCAAATTCTTTTGAATATATATAATATCAATAAACACGAACGTCAAGTATTTACGGATGGACAGTTTATTTATCGAATGAATCTACTTTTAAATTCTAACATTCCACTATGTGAATATATTACGTACTATACAAAATATAAGCAAAGACTTCTAAATCCATACTAAAACGGTATAAAATAATCAACATTATGGTTGTAATTAAATTTTGTTGTTTTTACGGTTGTTGTGAGTTGCAAGGATTTAAAATCATGCTTTATGAATTGAAAACACACAAGTATTTTTATTCACGACCGTTTAAAATTTAAATATTTACTAAATTTATCTTACTTTCCGTTTTATGGATATTTTGTATATATTTCTTTGATTCCGATTGAATTAAATACTTTTGATAAGAATATTATCTTTCTGTTTTCCGATCTAATATTAATATCTTAACCAGAATCTTCTCTCCCGTAAGTCTATGATGAAATACACACTCAGTATCTCGTTGTTAAATCTTCAAACATAATTAGTTCACATGTTATCGAGACAACATACAATACCACGTTATAATTGACCCAGATACACACAGTGTACAGTGGTCGTTTTAAAACAAATATAATTGCGTCGTTAAGGGCCATCAAGGGACCATATCAAAGACGTAGATAACAACCTGTTGAGACCTGTATAAATAACCGTAAACTTTCGAGACGTTCGGAGAATTTTATTCTGCCTTCCGGCCGAGAGATATCGAGTGGCCCATAGACACATCCAAAACTTGCCAATATATAAGCATGAACCCCTTAGGGGGTTCATGCAAAAATGAATAAAAACATATTTTTTTTTAGATTTCGGTCTAGATGCAATCTTTTGGTCATACAAAGTACTTTTGTCCAAATTTCATAAAACTCCATGAAGGTTTGTAACAACTTATCGATGTCTAAAAAATTAACCACAGACCAAACCTAAAAATTGTCACCGCCACCCACGATGACGGAATCTAGGATCGGCGTGTCTCGCTGGCTCGACTAAAATATATACAAGACATGTACACAGACTGTCTGAGGTACATTTGTTTATTTGGTCATAATGTTATCTTTCTTTGCTTTTATTTCTTCTGATATGAACATGTGTAATACTTGTTAACTTTTATAAAATTTGGTTGAAAGCTATGCAACTTTCCATGTTTATATCCACCAGAAAATTAAAACTTCTCACAACAAAACAAAATAAATAGATACACAAAAAAAACACAAACGAAAAAAAAAAAAAAAACCAAACAGACAAAAAAGACAGCAAGAATAATACGCAGTACAATAGGACATATAGGAAGTACTTTTGTATTTAAAATTAGTATATCTAATTTAATTATCTTGTAAATATAACTAGGGTATCAAATATTTCAGAAAAGCGAGGTTTGATAGTTATCAGAAATCTTTGACCCTAGGGATTGAGATGCAGATCCTGATAGGGGCTAAAACAACACAAACATCCCCCGGGCTGATGAATATCACACTGTGTGTAGACACGAATACTT
This sequence comes from Mytilus galloprovincialis, assembly GCA_037788925.1. Classification (NCBI taxonomy): domain Eukaryota; kingdom Metazoa; phylum Mollusca; class Bivalvia; order Mytilida; family Mytilidae; genus Mytilus; species Mytilus galloprovincialis. Next base: position 71,224,708 of record CM075342.1, on the reverse strand, counting down.
GGTCCGATCAGGTCAGACAAAAACTGACCAATTATGGAAAATAATTATTTCAACAATAGTTAGCAACAAGGTAAGATCGATGTCATTATTCTTTTCGACATGTTCAACATTAGCGCTTATTTTAGATAAGTATCTTGTATTAATTTACACATAAGCTGTATGTTATCATTGAAAAAAGTTGAGTCTTTAGCAATTCATAATTTTACCATAACAACAAAGATAATATCAAAATTAAACGATATTGTCAAAAAAGATTGAGATAACAGTCTTTGGTATTATGTATTTATGTGTCTGTCCCCAATGAGGAGCCTGTAATTCAGTGGTTGTCGTTTGTTTGTGTTAAATATTTGTTTTTCGTTCATTTTTTTTTATATATGAATAAGGGCGTTAGTTTTCTTGTTTTACATTCTAATTTCGGGGCATTTTATAGCTATGTGGTATGGGCTTTGCTAATTGTTGAAGGCCGTACGGAGACATATACTTGTTAATTTCTGTGTCATTTTGGTCTAAGGTGGAGAGATTTCTCATTGACAATCATACCACATCTTCTTTTTTATATTTGGTTTAATGCAAAATGTAAACTCAATATTTCTGGCATTTTATTGTTTATCGAAATATTTAGAGAAAAGGATGGATTTAACAAACTGATTGTCATAATTATTTAATTATTGCTTTAGTAAAAATAACCAGCCTATTTGATTGACTGATAAACGCAAAACTCAAACTATATAGTTTTTTACATGTATATAAAAAAAACTTAGACCCAATGAGTTATACTTCGAAATTTATACGAAAGTGACGTTGTAAGACTGTTTATGAAAGTCATCGTTTTGAAATGATCTTGTCCGTTTTTGTTTTTGTTTTAAGTACCAATATTTTTGTCTTATCAATGCATATCCATTTGGATAAAATAAGACCCAGACACTACAAGAGGTTAAAGCAACGAACACTACAAAATACTTATCATATCTTCAATTGAACATCAAATGTAAATTGAAAAACTTTTATGTTGTGTCTTTTCGAAGTAGTTTTATACATTTTTGTAGTTTAGTTTACGCATATAGACGTCCATAGTTCCGAAGCAACCGTGTAAACATTAAAAATAAATTATCGATATTACATTGTTATTAATGCAAGACCAAGATAACACAGACATGAACATGTATGCGTTAAAATTGGGTGAAAGATACCAGAGGGACAGTCAAACGCATAGATCGAAAACGCCATGACTTAAAAAGAAAAAGACAAAAGACAAATATTTGTTCACAAGACACAAACTAGATGCTCTAGATAACATGATACATGAATAACACTCCCCCCCCCCCCCAAAAAAAAAAAAAAAAAAAAAACCAACAAAAAACAAACAACAAATTGTCTTGTTATTTATTATCATTCGTTTTCACAGATTTACCACATACACAGAAATGAGCAATGCTTATTACAATATCTACCATACTATTTATGTTCCAAGTTGATGTCAGGATTGCTCAGACTGGTAAGTTTTTACGAAGGCTTTATTTTTTCCAGTCGGTGTGTTCGTCTGTTTGTATGTCCTGCACACACGGCACCAAATAATCGTTTCTGAATCTGATTTTAACTTTAATCTAGGGGTAAAAAACTAAAAACATATACGATGTTATTACTTTCAAATGTCTCACTGTCGCATCTTCAAGAAAAAACCAAGAGTAAATGATATAAAGTTTTTAAAAAATCCAATTTTTGAAACAAATTTTAAAAACACAATAAAGGAACGGCTTGGAGTTTGTAAAGTCAGCTTTGTTTTATAGAGAGTCAAACTAAGGATTTCAATTTGTTCAAATAACCACCATACAACGGAAGGCTTTTTCGCACCATTGTTGGAACTACTGAGGATTTTAACCCCGTGAATAGATGACCTTAGCCGTATTTGGTAAAACCTTTAATTTTTTTTAACATTGTTCAATGCTTTTTTACTTCGTTCTTTATTTTGCATATTAACTTTTTGTTTTGAGTGTCGCTTATGAGTCAAGTCTTTTGTAGAAAAGATATGCACCTTGTATTCACAATTATAGTCCTGTTATTTTATCAAATGAAATACCCTTAAATATTTATGTCTTAATTTTTTTCAAGGAATTTTTGTTGCAAGATGGTGATTTAGAATAATGTACAAATATGAATTAAGTTTATTTGTCAAAAATGTGTGCATTGTAAATATGTATGTAATATCAAATGCTTAGAGTATGGCTCAACCAAAACGTAATAACCATTATGTGCTTAGCTGTAGTTTGGAATGCAGTACACACGATTATATTCATAAAGTCGAGCTCAGCGAGTCATTGGATAGCACGGGAGATGAATTGGGCTAATATATCATTTATTTCTCGAAGAAGATAATATATACTAGTACCAATATATTGGCTCAATGCGCGAGTTAGATTATAAAATGCACAATATTAGACAATGCTTTATTTGTATCTGAATAGAAAAGACAAAAGCATATTAACTAATTTGAGATTTGATTGCAAATTGTTTCGAATTTTAGGTTGCGACAGTGGGTGAAAATATAGGTTTTTTTTTCAAATTTAGCTTTCAACAATGCAGTTTCGTTATATGTTTCAGATTTTCTGACACATATAATGTTTATGGCATTAACTACAACACGATGGATTTTTTTCGCATTGTAAATAACATTTTTGTTCATATTTTTTTTATTGATTTTATCAGATCAAATCATTTTATTTTAAAAGTACCAACATCATAGAACACTGGGCACTGTTGATATCCTCATTGTTTAAAGGCAGCTGTTATACTGAATTATAATGAAACCAAGTGTTCTATTATCATTATTATAGTCGATGCTCTGTTTAACTTTAGATGGGAAAAGATTTCCGTCTAAAATAAACAAATGTTGACCTCGTCGGATCAAACAATTTAATAATGTCGATATAGTGATCTTGCCCCAGGGCTTTTCGGACGTTCGCATGAGTGTACAAATGTACACATCAAAAGTAAAATTTTGATATCATCAATAACAATCTTTATTGTCGGTTTGTTGTGGTTTACGTGATATAAATAGGCGATTATAACTTGTTAATTTTAAGAGCTCTGATTTTGTTTTTTTGGGGGATTAGTTACCTTTATATCAAAGCATTATATACATGCAATGATGCCATAAGGATAACAAATACCTGATTGTGTGATGAAAAATGAAATTTGAATTTGGATTAAAACTATCATTTTAATGAAGAAAACCATATTCACCAGCAGAGTAGCCACTGCTTTTGAGGTATTTTCTGTAAACAAAATCTATTTTAAATTTGTTACACTGTGAAGATGATAAATTTTATGATCGCAAGAAACTTAAGGGCTCACGTGTCATTGTCAATGAAATTAACCACGTCGGCATAGGTAAAATAGCGATAAACAGATTATCGTTGGTAAAGACTAAGAGGTTTCGTGGAGCACAGGGAATCTAAGAAAACTCTGCATTTGTTTATGATGCATCTGCTTTTCGACGATATTAATGGTAATACTACTTGAAAATTGTTATATGTATTATAAACATCATCTGTAGAAAATTGTTCTATGCTGAAAACATCATTTGTAGGAAGCGTGCACGATATTGTGTTGTTTAACGTACAGAGGGTTTTTGCCTAAATGAGTAAAGTGTATTGTCAAACTGTAATACATTGTAGCTGTTACTATTGGTACAATCGGTTCTTAAAATTTAACAACAAATTACACCAGAAGTTGTACGTAATTGTTTTATTTATTGTTGTTTTTAATATTATATTTTCAGTTGTACCACCCACCAATTGTAAAAATGAATTGGATTTGGTATTTCTATTAGATGGATCACAAAGTGTTACCAAACCTAATTTCGATCTTGTTAAAAACTACACTGTCAATTTAATATCAAGATTTGAAATTCACCCAACTCATACGAGAGTTGGGATAGTAGAATTCGGTACATTCATTGGAACTAAGATAGAACTAGGACAATATGATACACTTGACGCATTGTCGGTTGCCATTTTGAGCATACAAATGTCCAATTATGGAACTTCAACACATAAAGCAATAAAACTGATGCGAGGCATGTTTAGTCGATCACCAAGACCTGGTTCAACAAAGGTAGCAGTGTGTATTACTGATGGATTATCTGTCAGTCCTAATTATACAAAAATAGAATCAATGGCGGCACATGAAGAAGGAATACACATGTTTGCTTTGGGTATTGGTCAACACGTATTTAAAACCGAGTTAGTGTTTATAGCCAGTCAAATGGATTATGTGAAAGAGGTACCAGACTATAGTGCTTTACCTACAAATCTTGCAGCAGAGATATGTAATTGTAAGTATAATCATGATATATAATACTGTGGATTCATTTATTTTCGTTGGTACCAATTTTCGTGGATTGATAAAAACTTTCATGGACATTTAATTTTGTGGTTTTGCCAAAGTCTGCACATTTGGAAAATTTGAATTCGTTAAACATTTAGATTCGTGGTTCACCTGTACCAACGAAATCCACAAAAATTAGTATCCAACGAATAATGATGAATCCACAGTACATTAAAGACCGTCATATTACATTGAACATACATTTGGTATCTTCCAAATCTTACTTTGCAGCCTTTTGGCCTCGTATTATCACAGAAACATATTTACATGTATATTGTATCAAATGCCGAATACTCTTGACGGCATCATCATTTTTTTTTAAAGTCATTGTATTGAACATTCAAGAAAGAGTCAATAGAAGTCATACAACGGTAAAAGATTGCAAAGAGCGACTGCACACATCTGTTTAGGGCTGATATTTATCTGTCACAATTATCCTTTACATACCATGCGTAGTTACTGAAACATACAACATCAGACACTATTTCAAATCCATCGAGATGCACCTTACCTAGAACTGACCCATCGGGTGTACAATATCAACTGCCATGCTATACCAAATGAACTTATTCATTATTGTAGAGAAGTTTTCTGAAAATCTGTTTTCTACAAATCCTATAGTCCTATATACCTTAATGTGTTTAACTAAAGTATAAAGGAACATTCTTTTCATGAGACAAGTGCCTGTGGAAGTTTTGATGAAAAGACAATTAAATTCACATGTTTCACTTTGATACAACACACTAGTTTTTCGCCATGTGTGAGGTTACGATATACTTGTTTGTCGCAATGTGTTACCCCCGACAACAAATAAACAATTGAGTGGATTATATACTCTGTACTCTGCTTTTATTGTCATACTAGGCATAAACCAAACATGCATTGGAGTTGTCCTTCAACTCGTTTAGCTGGTTTGTCTTTTAGAATTATAAATATTGTTGTGAAATATTGCATCTTTTATGTCTTTTTAAACAAAATAGAATTGTTTTTGAACAGTTGAAAATGAGACAGTATGTCCACATTTTCGGTGTAGAAAGGCCTTGTGCTTTCATTATAATGTTTATTAAAGCAGATTGCTACATGAAACTGAGTAAGTTTGTTTTAATCCAACATTGTTTGCTTCAGTAAATTTTGAAACAACAACAGCAACTTATAAGAGTACTACACCCGAAGATTTAGGTAAGTGTTTAGTCATAATTTAGAATAAAATAGTAACTACTTTTTTTTGTTGCACTTCAGTGTTTCTGTTGTTCCTTTGTTTTCCTCTTATAGTTGATGTGTTTACCTCGGTTTAAGTTTGTAACCCGGATTCGTTATTTCAATTGGTTAAGGACTTCTGACCAGCGGTGTACAACTGTTGCCGTTATTTACAGACATGTCCATTGATGTTTCGTTATGTTTATGTTACAAAATTTACACGTATCAATATGAAGTAGGTTTTGCTGGAAAAAGAGATGTTTATTTTTTTTTATATTTTTGATACATACGTAAAAATTTCAAATACATTTATAGCTAGACTTCCAGGGCTAATATCTTCTTATTCCAAACACGAAACAAGAAAATGTTGCCTCTTCAAAGGACTAAGATATACATGTTAAATACGACCTATGTATCATTGCCATTATCTATCAAATGTTCTCTTTACAGCAATAGATAGAATTGATGGAACTCCGATTACTGGTAAGTTCTCTTTTTTTTTTTTGACAAATGCGCTTAGGTATTTTTGTATAATACTTTGAGAAGCATTATTTTTATAAACAAGTACAATCGTGTCAATAGACAGTTGGTATATGAATCGTATAAAGGTAACACTAAACTATATATTAAAGTCACGTGTTGTGTTTGTAAATTTCGTTGTATCAATAAAGCACTCGCAACATTTTCCAAAAGACCAAAAAAAAAAAAAAATGAAAAAGTATATTTTAACAAAAAGCATTTGACTAACATGTCGAACAACTGATGTTCATAAACCTGCCATTGACGATTGTCAAATAAGTTGATCACAAGATATAACTAATTGGATCTTAATATTAATTTAATACCAAACAGAAAACTATAAATTTGCGACAATGATGTTATACCACAAACATGAGGTGCTAAAGATAGTACAACATATCCGGATTTTGACAATTAATGTCTCTTTAGATGATAAGGATAAAAACGGTATTTGGAAGGCCATATACTTATTATAATCCTGGTACCTTTGATAATTTTTTACCTCAATTTAGGATAGACTCTTGAATATCAAAGGGTCGAGATAGGATTAAACGATCATATAAACTAGGAGGAAATATTATACAACCCTAAACGAAAAAATGTAAACAAGTCAAAATTGAAAACAACGTTCAAACCTATGATTGAGTTGGATAAAAACTATATACTATGATTACGAAACAGAAATATAAGATTTTGTTCAATCCATATTATTGATTACAAATTATTTGTTTGTTTGTTTGTTTAGGAGCAGTTAATATTTCTACAACAACTGCAACATCAACTACAAACAGCGTTATAAATGGCGGTACGTTACATTTAATTTCTAAGTCAATTTATAATGTTTACTACCATAATAAGTGCGTACGATGGTGCTTTTGATGGTATTTGACAGTCTGCAGTTTTCCATGAAAAACAAAAATTTGAAACCCTTCAACAAAATCGACAATAAAGTTACTGATACCGGATAGAACAATGTCTTTTGAACACTGAAAACATGTTATTTGGTTTCACTAACTAAGCCCCTTAGATTTGTAAATCTTTCAAATAACTTGTTCAAAATAATTACAAGACATGCTTCTGCATCAGAAATGTTAATACCTTTGTGTGCGAATGGTGTATAACAAATTTGGTTAAGGGCTGCAAACATCGTGTCGTTAGCATTAAAGGCGACGAAAAAATAGTCCCCTTATCCCCTCTCTCCCGAACACTGTGGCTTCATAACGAAAACTGATTGTTGCGTTCTTTTAACGTCTATTGGCCAATATTTGGGATTATATATGGAAAAAACAAAGTTTAAAACAAAACACTAACATAACAAATCAGTTCCATCAACTATGACGAATGAATCGAAAAATGTTTTCATTAAATTGCAGTTATATTTAGATATCGCAAATTAGCAATTTTTTTTTATTTGTGTATTATTTAGGTACAGTCAGTACATCTACGACAAGTAACAATGTTATTAATGATGGTAAGTTATGTTATGTTTGTTCGAGTTGTACTTTAGATGTCTTACCAGTTTATAGCTAATCAATTACAGAAAATTTACATGTAAACTAAAGCTTATAGATCTAAAAAAAAAGAAAATGAAAGTTGACGTCAGAAATTTATTTTTAGTTGACAATAGTGTTGAACTAATGTTAATTTGGAACAACACATATAGGTTTCATCTTCTAGAACTCTTGACTGTAACAATATTGAATTAGATATGAAAAGATCATTGTAGATACGTGTATATTCAGTAGAAGGCCGAAGAAATCAAACTCAATATGTGTATATATACAAAACAGTTTGAAGGTTTACATATACATGATATAATCAAGTATACTCGGAAAGCACTGAAAATCACAAATTCCAAAATGTTGTGCCAAATCTAGCTTTGGTTATCTATACCGGACTGACGATAATCTTATTAGCTTGCATGATTCAACGTATACATTTAGGAAATGACGTTTTTAAGACATTTCATATCCACACATGAGCTTGGAGACGAAACGTTTACCACCAGATGCCTTGAGGGGGTTGCAAGAAGTCATTAAAGATACCAGGCTTGTAATTTGATTAGACCGTTGGTTTCCCGTTTGAATGGTTTTGCACTAGTAATTTTAGGGCCCCTTTATAGCTTGTTGTTCGGTGTGAGCCAAGGATCCGTGTTGAAGGTCGTTCGTTGACCTATAATGTTTTACTTTTATAAATTGTTATTTGGATGGAGAGTTGTGTCATGGGCACTCAGACCACATCTTCCTATATCTATTATAATTTGATACGCTAGACCTTTTTATTTACTACTTTGTTTAGAAGTATAAGGTATGTCAGAATGAAAGGCACCAATCAGTCACAAGCTCCTTAAATTACAGGTTCCGTTGACGTCAACCGCCAATTTCTGCCACATCCGACAGATTGTGACAAATATATAGAGACCGAGGATGCTGCCGGAATATTAGTGTTTCACGAAAGATATTGTCCATTTGGACAGTTTTATAATGAGAATGCTTTGACGTGTGTGCAACCCAAACACTCCACCTGCAAACTTGGTACGTATTTAAAAGAGAGCCGAATGATACCAAAGGAAAATGAAAATTCAGAAGTCAAACAATAAATTGACAACGCCATGAATAAAAAAAAATATAACTTAGAAAAAAACCGCGCAACACGACTCCCCACCTCAAACTGGGGATGATCTCATGTGCTCCGGAATGGTTATCAAATCCTGCTCCATATGTGGCACAATGAAGTAAAAAAAATATATACATACCATCATAGATATAATTTACTTCATCTTTATATTATATTTCGAAACCATTAGTCATCAATTAAGACCTGTCTTAATGGGCATAACGCATTTGAATGTTCAAATCGTGCATGTTTTGTCGATCTTAAACTTGGAACTGAAAAATCATTGACAACTCGTGTATTATTTAAGCTAAGACTTGCATGGTAGCAGCTGTTATCAAATAGACCGTTTCTATGTGAGCGTTTTCCCCCGGTCCAGTGCTTCTTATCGTCTGTTGGTTTCCTCTTATATTTGATGTGTTTTCAACGGTTTTAGCCCCGGATTTGTTTTTGCTTAATCGATTTATGACTGTTGAAAAAAATAAAAATTAAAATCACAAAAATACTGAACTCCAAGGAAAATTCAAAAAGGAAAGTCCCCAATCAAATGGCAAAATCAAAAGTTCAAAACATCAAACGAATGGATAACAACTGTCATATTCCTGACTTGGTACAGGCATTTTCTAATGCACTTTGAACAGCGGCATTCTATTGTTGCCTTTGTTTACTTAATTTGGAATTATTGTTGTTTTTTTATTGTAGATCTGTGTAGAGACAAATTAACTGCACCAATGAAGAACAACTGCCGCGGATATTGGGTGTGTTTGAATGGCGATATTACAGGCGTATGCTGCCCACTTGGAACTGGCTATTCGGACGGCTCTGGTTGCAAACTTGGTGCCTGCAACAGCGAATGTCCACCAACTGTAAACAATAATTCTACATTACAAGGTGTGATATAGAATTTTGTTTTGCCTGAGTAGATTGAAAACAAAATCAATGGATAGTTTCTATTTAATAAGAATGGATCGTTTAATTGATTGAAGATGTTAAACGCCCTTTTCAGCACTGTTGTCTAGCTCCTGGCTGCTAGTTAATATTCGTGGAGGGAGCAAGAGTACCGACCATTCGTATAAAACATTACAAGCCTTTGTCAATCAAGATATGATTCTGACGCATCTGTCATTAACTATCAACTTCAATGCTCTCATGTTGGTGGTAACGGTAGATGAACTACTTTAACCCATTGGCTTGCTCTCCCAATTAAATAAGATACAAATGATTATCATGTTCCCAATACTCTATCCTTTTCCTATATTATATTCGGTATAACTGTTTTAACCAATGCATTTCCAAATCCGGGTTTTCTTACAGTAATTTATAATGAATTACTCAGCTAAACACCATGGACATTCATACAATGAAACAATTGCACCTTGTGTAGTCATCGCTTCATCGTAAACTTTGCTCTGTGAATTTGTTATGTACGAAAACAACCATGCTTAATTTGCGGACGTAGATATATAATTATGATTAAATGAGTTTTATTATCTTTCAGTTTGCAGTTTAAAACCAGTAGCCAACGACCCCACACTCTATCTGGAACATGTTACTGGTCACGGCACCATTACGAGACAGTGTGCACCTGGTACGGCATTCGAGCAATCTAGTTGCAGTTGTTCGGCTCTAGTTCAAATAGACAATTCTAACAATAATAAAAATCAAACCATAGATGCCACAACAACACCTAAGACATTATCATGTACGACCAATCTTTACCTGACTTTTGATAAAAGTACTGATGATCCCAGTGGTATGAAGGATAGATCAGGAATGTCGACTCCCTTAAGTTGTCACAATATAAATATAACAGATACTTCAGATGGGAAGGCATTGTTTGGATACCAGGACTGTTTCATATATCTGTGGAGATTTGCCAGTATAGACTTCAGGTAAAAGTTTCTACCAAATATATAGATCCCATGCACCATAGTGAAAATGCAGTTATTTATCTTGTCCTTTTTGTGTATCAAACATATCATCGTTAGCTAGTCTAACCAATTTGTTTGCCGTATTCGTGAATTATTGTCCTACACAATTATCGAACAGAATTGTAATGTGTTTGGTTGCTTTCTAAATGTTTGGTGTTTGATTTTTGTAGTGGTAGCGCTGTCAGAGTACATTTCGTAGTTCATCGATATTTAACTAATGAATCCACTCTTAACCGATGCTAGTGGTCAAATTTAAAAGAGGGACGAAAGATACCAGAGGGACAGTCAGACTCATAAATCGAAAATAAACTAACAACGCCTGGCTAAAAATGAAAGAAGACAAACAGACAAACAATAGAACACATTACACAACATAGAAAACTACGGAATAAGCAACACGAACCCAATCAATAAAAAGGGGTGATCTCATGTGCTCCTGAAGGGTACACAGATCCTGCTCCACATGTGGCACCCGTCGTGTTACTTATGTTATAACAAATCCGGTAAATAGTCTTAATTCGGTATGTCATGAAAGGGAAGGGGATTGTAGTTGCGACGTAAGGAACATAACCGATATCATTTGTGAAACGGTTATTCCATAACGGCCAACCATAACTTGCATTCGTGTTTAATGTTTGTTCCGTGTTAAAGAGATAACGGTCACTAATAATCATTAATAGTCAATGAGAAAAATAATTAATAGAAAACGAAAAATTTAACAAGAGCAGGCTAATTCCGCTACAAGGCAGCACTTACACCCGCAAAGTGGAAAGGAATTAATATAAGTTGCAAAACTTGTTTCCCATCCACTATAAATAAATATGTTTAAACTAACATTCTCTAATAGACAACGAATAATCTAATTTTGAAATTCTGAACGGATCTGATATAACATTAATCAGTTTTCCCTTTCAGGAACCTGGTGATAGAATTTCAATTTGCTCCATTGATCATAAACTCGGATACAAATTTCCAATCTGTGCTGACCAATTGCTATCCGTCGCCAACTTGTGACCCAAGCTTTGCACTCCTGATAGATAGATCTAAGTCACTCATTGGAATAAGGCTGTTGGTAAATTCAGTTAATGATATTGAAATGACAGTCAGTGAATGGATATCATACAAGGTAAAAATAATTTGTGTTCCTTCTGTCTTTTTTCTTGTTGTTTTATTGAGGAATATTCTAGAAGCAACAGTATTTATTTGAAAAAGAGAAACAATTTTCGTATAATCACTGGTAAGTCTCTTCTTACAAATATGATAGGGAACAAAATGTGTCAAAGCTTTCAGATGAGTGCGACATACACATTGTCTCCTATAAACGCATGTTATAGTCCATGATAGTTTGGGTTTTGTAATTTTATAACGGACTTTTTGTTTTGAATATCCTGTAGAGTTCGGCATTTTTATTATCATGTTAACTTTTTATCAACTAAGTATGTAAATGCATATTGTTCTATGCATGAATCGGTACAATCATGATTAAGAAAATTTACCCAGTGCCTATTAATTCTTTACGTATTCCTACATGTACATACAATATCGAATTGTATGAATACATGGCAGTGGTAATAGTTGTCTTTTAAAAAAAGATGGAAAAAAACACCGTCAATCAAAATCAAGAAGATAACAAAAGACAGCACAAAAAAAACAACCTAAAAATATGTAAACGACGGTTCCCACAACACTTCTAGTAATACTATAAACAAGGTGATTAAAAAATATTACTCCTCAAACAGTTTTCTGTGCGTGTTGGGCTTCATATAATATTTGGATTCGTCGGTTTTAAAATATATATGTTGAGCTGAAAAGTTTTATATCAATTCAGGTAGAACAGACTAATGCAGTACAAGTACATGTTAATCTACACGATGTAGTATTCGAAGTTAACAAGATATCTAAAATTATACATCTCGATGGTAAGTGTTTTTATGAAAAATCGTAGTTGAGTTCTTTCAATACGCCACTCCATTACAACCACAAATTGAATAAAATTGTAGTCAACTTAGTATAATCTTTTCTTTTCCAACTGTATGAGTTTTTTTTCAAATATAATTACATGCTTTTCCAAATGTATGTTATCCATTCGTTTAATGTGTTTGAGTGTTTGATTTAGTCATTTGGTAAGGGACTTTTCGTTTTGAATTTCGGTACTTTTTCCATAAAATATTGTATCATACGGTAATTTCATATTGTTTTTATGTTAAAAATTATTGTTGTTTTACAGGATCTATATTCAAAAGGCAGTCTGGATTTGCATTTGGTTTAGGTGGACCTTATGACAGCTTCGAAGGATACTTGGATGAGGTAATTTCAAGTTAAATGATTTTAGTTTATTTTTAAAATTTTAATTCGATTTGTCTGTTATTCTAAACTTTAGGCATCAGAATCGCAGTTCAAAAGTCCCAATCAGAAACATAACACAATTGTTTAAATTACAGAACGAACTAAGATACTTTGTAAATCAAATTGATTGTATTAAAGGATTTTTTTTTCGAAATTACATGAATAGATATAAACTATATCTGACGTGTTGTTTTATCATAATTCTTTGAGATATAAATAAATGCAATATGAATGCCAATTATGTATGTTGTTTTGAAATAAAAGTAAAAGATATTTAATGTTACTGATAAAATGCTTTGTAACTGATGAAAAGTAAAAGGGAGGTTTTCATTATAGATAAAAATATCATCCTGCTGATCCAAGTCAAGATAATTGACATGATTTTTAAGGATTCAAGAGCGTTGATATGGACAATGATGGAGGAATGTTCATTTCCTTTCGGATCAGATTCTCCTTGACAGAAAATGTGTGGATAAAAGGATTGTGGTGAATGACACTTAATACGACAATAGTGAAAGGAAGGGAATGTTCATTGATACAAACTCGAAACTAGACTCAGTCTTCTGATAGTGCTTAATTTATTATAGAGTTAATATTTCACCTGTCTCAATTTGAATGCAGCTATTCATTTACCAGCATTTGTGTGACATAATTGTGTTTCAATGGTTGTTCATGTATAATTGTAATAAAAGGCATATGTTTTTGTTGTTGGACTGTCTCCAACCTTCACATTTTTATCTTAATTTTGCAAGTCCGATATGAGATGTGAAATGTCTAAAACAACTCTTTCTTGTACAAAACATTTATTTGGTCAACAACTGATAAAAAAGTAGGTAAAAAGACAGGAGATGAGGGTAAATTTGGACCTACAGCTCTTAAGTTTTTTTTATGTGTCTTTGGAATCAAAACTTGGTAATGTATCTTTTTTGATTTTGTATTTTACAACTTCTTTTCCTTTTTTTATTTGTTATTCTGTTTCAAATCATAAAAGGTGATACCTTTTTTATCAATGTTGAAAATGTCTCTCTGATTGATAGCATACTTTTGTTTTAAGCTTATATTACAATATGAACATGATGAAAACCTATTAAAATTTTTATAATGTTGATGTCATTGTAAATAAAATATGTACGTATACCTCACACAAAATCAATGTTTACATGTACAAAATTATTTTTATTTGCCAAACTAGCAACTGAGGTGACATGCAGGAATAGGTAAATGCAACAGTAGTATACCGCTAAGACTTTTCCTTGATGAGAAATGGATGTGGTATGAGTGTCAATGAGAGACCTCGCCATCCAAATCGCAATGTATAACAAGTTAACAATTATAGATCAAAATATGGCCTTCTACACGGAGCCTTGGCTCAAAGGTAAGCTATAAAAGGCACTAAAATGAGTAGTGGTAAACAATTCAAAAAGGAAAACCAACAGTTTATCTATACAAAAACCAAGAAAAGAGGAACACTTATTAACCACATCAACAAACGACAACCACTAAACAGCAGGTTCCTGACTAAGGACAGGTGAATATAAAAATGCAGCTGGTTTAAAGGTTTTTAAAGTCACCTATATTCATCCCAACATAGGACAGTTATGAAACGTAACATAAGAAGACTCACTATAAAATATCAATTGAAATGGCTTAACTTGATAATTAAGACATTTAAGAAAAACCAAATAAACACACACTGAACGAATAAGTTTGATCTACATGTATGACACTTTATAAATACAATATCAAAATGTAGGTACCTATATAGGCTATATATTGCCATCTAGCTTTATATATCTTTTTGTGTTTGATATTGTTAAAGGGTTGCTCTTAGATCATCTGTAGAAATCTTATTCATCTGCATACAGTAATTTCATAAAAGGTACACATAACAGGGCCTGTGTAATTGATGTCAAAAGTGTGTATAAGGGAGCTACCATTTGATTTTTATGGGGGGGCTAGGATGAAAAATTTTGTCCTGCATTTTTTTTTAGCTGTAATCTCTGTCCTGCCTTTTTATTTTTCACTCTGTTCGGTCCTGCCTTTTTTTTTTTTAGTTTATCCTGACTTTTTTTACCTAAATTGTCGTCCTGACTTTTTTTTTTTTGCAAGTGTCTCATCCTGCCTTTTTTTTTACTCAAAACTCCTGCCCTGCCTATTTTTTTCAAATTTCATCCTAGCCCCCCCATAAAAATCAAATGGTAGCTCCCTAATATACAAAACATAATTATCAAGAAAAAAGTTTTTTTTACAAATAAATATTCCCATTGGCAGATCCAAAAATTTCATATGGAAGGGCTCACTTACTACCCTAAGACAGGACCAACTCCAGTAATTTCCTAAACAATCAACCAAATTTCCCCCTCAAAAGGATGGCCCTTAGCTACCCCTAAATCCACCTCTGATTTCATTTGTACCATTAATTCTTGTCTTGCAAATCTTTCTTTTTCGCTTAAAATGATAATTATTCACATGTATGTCAGGACAAATTCAATTTATAAAATGAACAAATAAAATCAAAGTTCAATCCCATTTAAAAAATTCTCATTATCTTCATACTCAAGATATTCAATAGTTTTGTCTTCTTCAGTCATATCTTTTAACTTTTTTGCTGTCCTTTCATTTTCCTTTGTAATATCTTCCACTGACAACTTAGAACCTTTCTGCATCACATAATAATAATAATGAAAATTTTGTCCAAAATGTTTTTGTTCCACTGACCAATCAAATACTGTCCTTGCATAATGCGGTTTCCGAAAATGAGGCTGTGCAAAAGTTACTGATATGAATTTTCCATCTGCCTTTAACACTGTCCGAACCTAAAATATAATAAAAAAATATTATCAAAAGACTAGTGATCATTGAGTTTGTGCCATTACAGTTATTTTTATAAACCTTCCTTTGACAGTTATGTGCCTGTCCCATGTCAGGAGCTTGTATTTCAGTGGTTGTCTTTTGTATATGTGTTACATATTTGTTTTTCCTTCATTTTTTTATAGAAATAAGGCCATTAATTTTCTCGTTTGAATTGTTTTACAATGTCATTTCAGGGTCTTTTATAGCTGACTATGCGGTTTGGGCTTTGCTCATTGTTGAAAGCCATACAGTGACCATTAGTTGTTAATTTCTGTGTCATTTTGGTCTCTAGTGGAGAGTTGTCTCATTGGCAATCATACCACCTCTTCTTTTTTATATTTTGATCTTTTTGGGTGATAATTTTCCATCTCAATCGTTTTGTCTATGATGGGCTTTAAAAGATCAAGATTGCATTGACATCATAAGCCTTTATCCTTAATGTTGCCTTGGAAATTAGACAAGTACTGAGTGAGCACAATGTGACTCTGTGTTGATATATACTGTCATTGGCAGTCACACCACATCTTCCTGTATCTAATTAAATTAATAAATGCCTATTATGTTTATACCAGCATAACAGGTTCCACATGTGGAGTAGAATCGACCTGTCCTTAATCTTCAAGATCATCTTGTATTTTAAGGGGTTTGTGTTACTCAGTCGTTAGTACATATATGCAGTGTTTTGTAGATCAATGTTTGATTAGTGATGACCTGAAATGGAGGTAACAGTTGTAAAACCTGTTAAAATTTATTCTTTTTCAAAAGTCCATTAAGATGGTATAATTTCTGTGTCATTTAGTCTGTTGTGCAGAGTTGTCTCATAAACAATCATGAGGGTCTGGATGGGGGGGGGGGGGTCTGTTTTTCCGTAAACATTTAATTTTCATCCTTTTTCTCTAATCATTAAAAAATTAACCCCTTTTTTCTCTAATCTTCAAAAAATTAACCCCTTTTTTCTCTAATCTTCATTTTTTTTGCCCGTTATTCTCTAATCTTCATTTTTAAGGGCATTATTCTTTAATCATTTAACCCCATCCAAACCCTCAATCATACCACATGACATCTTCTTTTTTATATATACATGAAATACTTAATATATATATTATATGTCATGTATGTGTTACAAATATAACAATCTTTTAATCATTATAAGAAAATTCTAGCTGATTAAAATTTTCCTAGAATAATGAATTGAATTTTTACAATTAAAGGGTGGTTTGATTGACTTCATGTCTAATTGCTTTCCTTAAATGTTCTAGTGATCATGTTAAACATTACCAAAAAAAAAACACAAAAAAAACCAGAATATTTTTGATAAAAGATAAGTTTGTTTACATATTGTCTAAATATCATTAGAACAACAGACACCACAAGGGTATATAACTATATATGGCAAAACAATACATCTCAATAGATAAAATAATCATTTTCAAAAAGCTAGGCAAGCCTCACATTTTAAATCTGAACTTTTAGTAGATGTCATTTTTTTCTGTATTCTTCAAAAAAAATATCCAAATGGTATTCTATTTCCAAATCAAGATCATACCTTGACCTATAATGGTTTACTTTTATAAATTGTTACTTGGATGGAGAGTTGTCTCATTGGCACTCATACATGTCATACCACATCTTCATATATCTACAAACAGAAAATTAATAAAGAGGGACAATTAGATCTTGTTTTCATAATTCAACCCCTGAAATGCTTTAATTTGGATATTTTTACCTGAGTCAGCACATTTTCGATTGTTTTCTCTGTCTCTTCACTAATATTCCATGGATCTTTTTCATGAACCATTAAAGCATCAAGTGTCCCTTTCTCTAAAACCACATCAAATGTTTCTGGTTCATATGTCATATTGAGAATGTCCATAACTTCCCATGACATGCCGGGATACTTTTGTTGGCATTTGTTCCTCATGTTCTCAATAACAACGGGAGAATAATCTGTATTTGTGATATTCAGGAAGCCATCTTGATACATGTGTTCACTCATTAAACTGTTGCCACAACCTATGTACATAAACATGTGAAAAAGAAATTACAAATAAAAGTAAAACAATACCTGGTAAATCTGTAGTACAATAGAGTCCCTGAAACGGATACCTCGGGTATGCAGGGTCGTTATTATAAAGCACATAAAATGCAGATAGTCTTATAAGTGTTGTTGTTATAAGACTTTCTACATATAAATTTATGAAATAAGGTCACTAAAATCATGAAAATTGTATATTCATATGAATAAAATTATTTCAAATGTCAATATAGAGCTACATAATGTACATTGTATGCCACAAGCCCATGATACACCTGTCACTTTTTCAACCAATAGAGTTCCATTATAATTACTCCACTGAATTTAATATCAGGAATTTATAAAAAAAAGATAAAAAAATAATGGGAGCTTATTTTAAAAGATACAAGCAATTCACCAAAGTTTCATGAAAATTGGTTAAAAAATTAAAATACAGACAACAGTAAAACTGTGCATGTATTAAATAAATCCAATAAACAGGTGTATAAACATTTAAGAATAACAGACTGAGCAATTGTATTTTTTTTAATGTTGCATGAATGTGGAGTAAATGAAGATGTGTGTTTGTGCATTTGTCATGTTTGTGTGTGTATACTCATTGATGCTTGTAAGGATGCAGATGTGTTTACATGTATGTAACAGTCATGTATAGTATATGATGTAAATAACAACTGAATAGCAGGAGTCACTACAGAGCAGGAAATGTTGACCTTTTAAGGACATTGATCTGAGCTACTTGTTTTGATAGGGTTCACATGATCATTTGTTTTTGGTGTTTTATGCTCCTTTTGAGATTGTTGTTTGTCTGTTTTCTTTCGGCAAATCTTTGTTCATCTTTGACACATGTTTGACAAATGAATTTTCAGAGGTCTTTGTTTAAGAATCACACACTCACCTAATATAAGAATTTTGTCAGCTGGTTTAATGTCATCTTTCAGTAAATGTTTGAATTCTTCATAATCAGAAAACCAGTCAAAGGCTATTTCTTTAGAATAACGATCATCCCAATATGACTTGTCCCGATAATCTGTATTTCTGTCTGGTAACTCCATCTGCAAATCAAATTTTTAATATATATTTTTGAATAAAAAGATGGTTTAATATTATACATTAAAAAACTTTCTAAATATGTCTTTTTCTATAGTTACTTATAACCATTTATATTTTATATTTTGCATTATATGTACTGGTAAATGCCTCCCTTATCCGAAGAACACCTTGAAGGCTGCAAGGGTAGAGTGGCATCCATGTACACTCCCTATCAGGAATATAATGGAGATGTGTCACTAATGTATATCTATACCACATTTATTTTTACAAGGACGATCGATTAATTCCTCCCCTAAAATAAAAATCTTAAACATAAAACTTATATAATATACATGTATTACATATCTAGATGCATGAGTTTGTCAGTACTCATCATGCTCATAGAAGATATATTTTTAAATTCCTTTTCAACGAACCTTAAACATAGGTCCTGAACGTTACTTAAATATGAAGACTTATGCCTCGTTCACACGGACATTTAATACGAATTCGCTAATCGCGTTCATACACTCTACTTTTTTAATCTGAATTGATTTCGATTTGGCTAATTCGAATTATCCAATTCGCATTAGAAATACCCTTTTGTGAATACAAATTAAAAGTAAACATGGTTTGAACAGTAAAGCGATTTGACGTGATTTGTAATTCGAATTACAGTCGCTGTCAGCTGAAATTCGTAGCGGTTATCGGTAAAAATAATCTAAACTATCAATCGCATTCACTAGAGATATAGTTTTTTACATTCCATTCATAAATCGCAAAAAGAACTAGAGGCTCTCAAGAGCCTGTGTCGCTCACCTGTTACCTTATTTACTGATGTCGGCCATCTTGGTTGGTATTTTGTTCAATTTGGGCTATAGTTTTAGAAAAGAACAATTTTTTACAAGTTCCAAAAATGACGAAAAGTTGTTCAATATTGACTATAAAGGACAATAACTCCTTAAGGGGTTCTCTGACAATTTTGGTCATGTTGACGTATTTGTAGATCTTAGTTTGCTGAACATTATTGCTTTTACAGTTTATCTCTATCTATAATAGTATTCAAGATAATAACCAAAAACTGCAAAATTTCCTTAAAATTACCAATTTTAGGGCAGCAACCCAACAACGGGTTGTAGGATTCATCTGAAAATTTGTGAGGGGATAGATCTTATTCTAATAGACATTTTAATTTTGACAAATTTGCCCTAAATGTCTTCATGGTCTTAGTTTCAAAGATATAAAGCAAAAACTGCATTTTTCCACTATGTTTTAATTTTAGCCATGTCGGCCATTTTGTTTGGTACGCGGGGCCATCGGACACATTTCTTAAACTATATATCACAATTATGATTGTGGCCAAGTTAGTTTAAATTTGGCCCAGTATTTTCAGAGAAGAAGATTTTTATACAAGTTACAAAAAATGACGATAAAGTAGTTAAAATTGACTATAAAGGGCAATAACTCCTTAAGGGGTTCACTGACAATTTTGGTCATGTTGACTTATTTGTAAGTCTTATTTTGCTGAACATTATTGCTGTTCACAGTTTATCTCTATCTATAATAGTATTCAAGATAATAACCAAAAACTGCAAAATTTCCTTAAAATTACCAATTCAGGGGCAGCAACCCAACAACAGGTTGTCCGATTCGTAAGAAAATTTCAGGGCTGATAGATCTTGACCTGATCAACAATTTAACCCTGTCAGATTTGCTCTAAATGCCTTGGTTTTAAAGATATAAGCCAAAATATACATTTTACACCTGTGTTCTATTTTTAGCCATGGTGGCCATCTTGGTTTGATGCCAGGTCATCGGACACATTTTTTAAACTAGATACCCCAAGGATGATTGTGGCCAAGTTTGGTTAAATTTGGCACAGTAGTTTCAGAGGAGAAGATTTTTGTAAAAGTTGACGGACGACGGATGCCAAGTGATGAGAAAAGCTCACTTGACCTTTGAGGTCAGGTGAGCTTAAAACCACTACTGACCTACCTTTTAAGTGATCGCACTGTAATAATCCTGACCTTCACTTTTTCATAGACGATTTTGAATGGTGGAATCAGCCATTGTTTTTACCGGAAGTGTTTCCGTGGAGTTCAATTTCATAACATTTGCATAAAGCGCTGGAAACCTTATCACATCAATGAAAGGAACATTTCAGGAAACTGTGTACAGTGACGAATGTCATATGTAAACAAATGATCCTCATAGAAACGAAGATGGCTGAATTACAATGGAAAATGTGAAGGTCAGGATTATTATAGTGCGATCACTTAAAAGGTAGGTCAGTAGTGGTTTTTCTTTTAGTGATTTATGAATGGAATGTGAAAAACTATATCTCGAGTGAACGTGAATGATAGTTTAGATTATTTTTACCAATAACCGCTACAATTTCAGCTGACGGCGACTATAGAATTGACGTTTATAGGATGTATCATGCAGAACTTTTCAAATGCGAATTAAACTAATTGGAATTGTTTGAACTCAGCATTACATTCTATACCAACCAAATAAACAGCCCAATATACGATAAGAAAAGAAGCAGATTAGATATCTCCGGTTACACGTGTAATGACAAACTATTTGGATTACCTGATTACCTTGACACACAACAGTTGTCACGAATTTAGGAATCAAACAACAAAATAAATAAACCTCTTGTCTTGAAAATTCAAATTAGAAGTATATAATGTACTTTACTTGTGTATTTACATGTCGTTTCACTGTTTGAACTAGCAATGAAGTTGAGAATTTATACAAAATCAGGGGAATATAATTGTCGATTGTCGACCTAAATTATGAACCGGAAATTGGAAATTGGAGAGAAAATTACCGTTTCCGGAGAACGATTGACTGAACTCCGTACTTTTTAACATAGGTTATTCCAGTGAAATTATTTCATGAATATTCGAAAATACTACCCTTTGGAAAATGTCTTACTGTGGATTAAATTTCAATTTCAAATTCAAAAGTATTATTTATGAACGAAAACAGATTATGAATCTTTTATATCGTCTTTTTACAAACAAAACACTTTAAACAATATTATATATATATATTTTTTTTAATAAAATGGGGACGGTATATACATATTAATGATTCATTGTCATAGTCCAAATAATTATAACGCCTAAAAAGGCTATTGCAGTTTATTTCTTTGACGCAACAAGGGTCTTTATACTACACTTCCACCCAATCTTATTAAAGTTTCCCGTTATCTAAATAAATCATGGTCGTTTGAAAAATCTGATTGCAAGGTTATTTGCTGTAACTCTAATGAAGCGTGTTCCATGTTTTCTCAAATGAGAAAAGGAAATATATGCTAACTATACCTACCTGAGATGTGATGAGATGATTAAAGCCCTAGATTTTCTCCTTGTTAATATGTATGAACGTTTCGGCAATAAAGTTTATCAACCTGAGATATTCATGTTATTGTTACACCACTGAAAACCTTACACAAAAAAATTACGACCAAAAGTAACGGTTTTATTCCCCCCCTAAAGTTAGTTTTCCTATTTGGCACCATCTTGTGGCCTCTTATCTATTTCTTGCATGAATAGATATTTCTCGTTTCACACTTCACAGAGTTGATATCAAGCGCTATCTCAACTCTCTCGTTATGAAACTTATAATTATACAAATCATCCAAACTCGTTCGCTATATAAAAAGAAGGAGCAGTATATGATTGCCAACGAGACAACTCTCAACAGGAGACCACATGCAGGGGCGGATCCATGATTTTGAAAAGAGAGGGCGAAAATTTTAAAAATTGCCGAGCGGAGCGAGGCGAAACATTTTGGGACCTTTTTTGGGCTATAAAAACATAAAATAAGTGTAATATGCACTTTTTAAACGTTTTTTTAATGCTGTATTCTCCCTTTTAATTGTCTATCATAAAATTATAGTATGGATCCAAAGCTATGTACTGATATATTTGATGTGGGACTTGTCAGTAAAAATAGATATGGAAATTGTCGCTGGTTTGTTGTAAGTTAAGATATCATAACCTCACAGATTTCTTGTTGTAAACTTGATATACGCCGGGCTATTCGATGAAATTTACAATACAACCGACACGAGATAAAACAGACAAACAAGCAGTTTTTATCCAAATGTTTGGTTGATATGTTTCACCCAACAAAATTACAGGAAGTGAGGGGTTCCATATCAACCAAATGCTACGAATGAGTCTGAAATGACAACGAATTTATGAATGACAAATGGAGACATAAAGGCCACACCCAGCAGACAGGTGACAGTCTGGTCTTCAATATTCAGTATTCAATATATAAGTCCGGCGAAACAGACATTCCGGTCAGATATGCAAACCCCGGCCACAAAAAAGTACGCCCGTTTTTATTTATCATGTTCATTTAAGGCATGTCTTCTTCATGTTCATTTAATGCTAAATAATTTTGTTGGAAATTTTCGTTTCTAATAGCAAAAAAGTGGACAAGACTAGTGTTTTCAATCCAGATACGGCAAGAGTTTTTGTTTAGGAGTTTTTTCATGAGAGTGTAATGGTCTATAGAGTATTACTTTCTGTTTGGTGGAATAGTGAAATAAAAGTCAATAAGTTCTTGCTCAATCCTGTGTCGCTTAGAAGGTGTCATGATTGTCATCCTCAGCCTTAGCAATGTGTTACTGTAATTTGAATTTCAAAATGACTGATAAACGTTTTTTCGACACACTAGTCACCTCCACCATATGACCTAGACGATCAGTAAAAAGTGCCAGCGAAAACTATCTTTTTAAGTAAAAAAATACCGTCTAAAAATTAAATACACGGGAAATGGCAAAGTTCAAGAAGTCTCGTCTGATTAATCAATTTACAAAAAAAATTAAAAAAAAAGTCCAAGCAAAAGGGGGACGTACGCCCTCTACGCTCCCCTCTGAATCCGCCACTGACATGACACAGAAACTATCAGATACATGTATAGGTTACCGTTCGGTCTTCAACAATGAACAAAGTCCATACAAAAAAGTCAGCTATAAAAAGCCCCGAAATGACATATGTGTTTGTAGTGACTTTGAAGTTGGATTTCAATGAGCGCAGTCTAGAAAGTATTGGTAAATTATTAATTCAGGGATTTTTGTTTCCACGAATTACTTTGTTCAACCTGTACTGAATTCGTCCATATAAACAAAGATTCTGTTTTCAAGTTTGGCTGTACCAGTCCTGTAGAAAACTTATTACACTCCGAATAGCACATCCGAAATTTTAAGACGATGTTGTTAACTTAACCCGGAAATTTCGATACGATCCGGGGAACCTTGTCAATTCTTAAAATAAAATTATTCTGAAAGGTTATCAAATCAATACTGTCATTACCTTTTTTATTTTCTTTTATTGATATAAATAGTGATTTTGTTATCACTATATTAAAACCATACTACTGTTGTCTGCTCTATGGTCGGGTTGTTGTCTCTTTGGAACATTCCCCATTTCCAATCTCAATTTGATCACTTTTACATTATGTACTTTCACGGCATTACAATCTGTAGATACAAGTTATGACATTGCACAAGGTTTGGGCGGGTTTTCTCTGACTGGTTGTCACATCCGGTGCAGGATCTGCCCGCTTACCCTTTCCGGAGCACCTGAGGTCACCGCCACTTTTTTGGGGGGTTCATGTTGTGGTTCTTGTTGTTAAGTCTTTAGATTTCTTTGTTGTGTTTAATGTACTATTCTTTGTTTGTCTTTTTTTTTTCTTTTTGATCTATGTAGTTGCCAGTTTATTTTCGATTTATGAATGTCCCTCTGGTATCTTACGACCTTCTTCTATAATAAGAATAAGAATAAAAATATATTTATTATTCCAATCAAGGGCCCTTGATGGGCAGCATATCATGTACACATAAAACAGTACATCATGATTTGTAACAGAAAAACATTTTTATAAACTAAAATGAAACATTAAAAAAGAAGTTCAGACAGATAGTATTATCTTCATTCTATAAAAATCATATACATTTAATTCCAGTCAGGATCAGAACCATAAAATCATTACAATTATCATTGTTATTACATACATTTATTAACATTTCGTCTAACATCTAGACATGTAATTGTATAGCTCCCTAGATATTTAAGTACAGACAAATTTTCATTAGTGAATAACCAAACAAATTTTGCCTCATTTGAAAGATGTATAAAATTAGGACAAATACAGTTTATCTCCTTGAAAAATATCTCCCTATCATTTTTGTATGCTGGACAACTAGTTATAAAATGTAACTTTTTCATCTTCAACCAGATTTAGAGTACATTTCAATTCTTACAAAGCCTTTGGTCTCTTTCTATATATAATATTTTATACCTGTCTCTTTCTACCTTTGGTCTCTTTCTATATATAATGTTTTATACCTGTCTCTTTCTATTTTGAGATCATGTGCACTGATTCTAATTTTACATATGGCACTTCTCAATTGAAAATTGTGTAAAGATAGATACATTTCTTTCGAAAAACAAGTTTTAATGAGTGATATTTTAGTTTTACAGATACATAAAATTGAAAATGGAAATGGGGAATGTGTCAAAGAGACAACAACCCGACCATAGAACAAACAACAGCAGAAGGTCACCAACAGGTCTTCAATGCAGCGGGAAATTCTCGCACCTGGAGGCGTCCTTCAGCTGGCCCGCAAACACATATATATACTAGTTTAGTGATAATGAACGCCATACTAAACTCCGAATTGTACACAAGAAACTAAAATTAAGAATAATACAGCAAAAATGCGGCGGGGTTTATATAAAAGAGAAGATGTGACATGGTTGCCATTGAGACAACTGTCCACAAGAGACCAAAATGACCCAGACATTAACAACTATAGGTCACCGTACGGCCTTCAACAATGAGCAAAGGCCATACCGCATGTATGAAACATGTATTAAACATGTTTATGAGATCTCAACCCTCCCCCTATATCTCGAGCCAATGTAGAAAAGTAAAAGCATAACAATACGCACATTAAAATTCAGTTCAAGAGAAGTCCGAGTCTGATGTTAGAAGATGTGCATAAAAAAGATAAAGTCATAATGTCAATAAAAACTAAAAAGATATGCATGTAGATTTTTTTTTAACACCTTTTGCAAAATTTTAGCAGAATTGAGTTTATATTGGCTGTTTTAGTGCATGCCCCTTTTGAATTTGTCATTATAGTCCAATTTCTGTTAACACTTCCCCTGTCCTAATATACAGTAACTGATCATGATTTGTATGTTTTTATTGCGATACGTGCATTTCCTTTTTACCTAGCATCAAGTTTTTTTAACATAGCCTTATAATTGTTTAACTTTTTATTGCAAAATTTGTTAGCCCCTGTTGTCAGTTATAAAATGTGCTTATTTTTCGGTGGATTTCAAAATAATAGAGTTCATCCGTTCATTACTAATATTTGTTATTTAATAAAATATTTGCATTTACTTTTTTTTACATTATAAGAAGTAATTCGGTTCAAAACATATAATTTTTTTGGCGTCTTTTTCTAACTATCGAGAACACACCAAAGCGAGTTCGACAGTTACCGTCGGATTTAGATATTATTTACGCATACTGCTTTAAATTTGTATATGGAAGTTTTTATGGTTCTATTTCATATAAATCGTATTTGTACATTGAGATTCCAGGATTGGCCCGATAATTTGGACTTAAGGATGTTCTAAGAAGAGGTTTTGGAAAAAGTGTCAAATGTTCAGAATCCTCGGTGTTTTCCATAGGATACAAGGTCAAATATTTTGCCCAAAAACACCTATTTATCTTTTAACATAAGACTTAATAGCTCACAAAAGGTCATTTGACCAAATTTAAGTAGATTCTTGATTTAATTTCTTTTGATTTGAGACCGAAATAATATCAATGCAAATATAAGGTAAAAGTCCGAGTCAGACTCCCCCCCCCCCCCCCATATTTTATAAATCAAATATCTCGCAAAGGAGCTCCATGACCTATAAATATTTTTACCTTATTTTGAATACTCTTCCAGATTAAAGTATCAATTTTGAATTCTTGATTTATTTTATTTTACCTTAGATCACTTAAGTACATCCTTAAATAAATAAATAATGAATTGTTGTAATACCTCAAATTTATGTCAACACTGCTTTGGTGTGTCTCTCAATTCGTATCAGTCTGCAGTTATTTTATTTTGAAGTGATCAGAAAAGTCTTTTGCTCGGATGAGGAAAGCGAAATAGAAAAAAAAGTCTTGACTTCACTCTCTCGAGGTAAAAAGTGATCATGTTCCTATCAGTATGTTTAGTTGGGTTCTAGTTCTTTTAATTCACTTCTACAAGGACGTATACTTGATTTCTATTAATACTCTTTACAAATTCCGCAGTTTTGGCATTTGCATGAATAGTTACGTTAACTCTCCTACCAATGAGTTGTATAGTTAAATCTATTCAAATTATTGCTCCCATTGAAAGAATAATTTAAAAAAAACTTGAGTCTCTTTAACTTCGTTATATATTAAACATTTTTACAAACATTATGCAAGATTATTAAACTTGCATCTTACCCATCATGGCTTACAATTTATTAAACACTTCTTTTGGCTTTTGGGATTTTCAACAACAAAAAGAAAGGTTTGGAACAAATTTTGCTAAGATTTTACGAATCTTGTTAACTTAGTATTTTTTTAAATTTTTTTTTTCAGAAAGTTATGGTGCGTTGCTGTTTAAAACATTTTCTGATTTAGATGTTTTTTTAAGTAGTTCGCTCAGGAAACAATCCAGTGTGTGGACTGTCCCTAGGCATCGATCACAACAAAGATTGTTTCCCCTGATTGCAATTACAGAAAGGGAAATGAGATGATGAACTGAAAATACTGAGCAATGGCAATATTTAGTGTATACATAATAAATAAGGCTGGTGGTTTAATTTACCAGTTTGACCATAACAATACCCGACCAGAATTGGAGAAAACATTTGCATACCCTCTCAATTTAATGTTGAAAATTTATGATGATAAGGTGGTTGTTGCATTTGGAGAATGTGATGGGATAAAAGGTGATTAACAGGATGTCAAACTGTAGTATTAAGCTTAAATAATCATTATTTATATAAATCATAGTTGTGTCAAATGTATATTTTAGAATACAGACAAATCCATTGCAGGCTGCAACTTAAAGGCAGCTACTATGACAGGCATTGACATTTTTGTATATAATATGAGGCAGGCATAACCTGTGAATGGGAACAAAGTCTGTATGTGTCATTTTTTTTTAATTCAAACATGTTGATAAAAGAAACGGAAATACCGTAACGTTCCCGATTTTGGTTCTGTTGTTACGGATTTAGCTGTGACGTTCTTTAAGTTATGACGTCATATTCATTGTAAACAAAAGAAACGCTTTCATCAAGTAACGTTTTTTTCATATCAAACAATTATTAAAAATGAATTAGTATTGAGTTCCAATCTTTTTTTTTTTTACTAGACTGATAAATATATATTTCATTCAAAGTCTCATGCAAACAAGACAGGAAAAGGAAGTAGATTCTGTGTGAATGCGGGGAAAACCAGAACAGGAAGTAGATCTGAAAAAAGTTAATGGTTTTGAGTTCATTAGTAGAATGAAAAATTCCAGAAATTTTCCTGATTTTTTTTTTTTTATTATTATTGATTTTTCTACCATAATTGGGGACTTTGTTTTTTCTACACAATGGTGTATAACACGCCTACTTTTGTTGTCAGAATCATCCTACCTAAGCTTGTCAATCGTAATTATTTCGTCTACCGAAGCCAGATTGGAAACATACATTTGTACGACTCACAGTAAAAGGTATCTTCCCATATACTTCAATTGTTGATTGGTCAAATTTTATTGGAAGGTCTGATCCTGATTCTGATCCTAAGGTCAATAATTGACACGACTTGTCTCTGAAGATTGTACTGTATATTCCTTGTACGGTGCACCATTTCTCCTGGTAATTTCTCGCAAGTACTTGAAAATTTAATTTAGGCCCAGGATTGGGTATCAGGTCTATAGCTTCTCGAAGTTTCTGATCTTATTAGATTTCATACGTAAATTCCAGAGAGTCTGAATGACATTGATGTAATGGGAAAACTTGTAACATACCACCATTATAAACACTTGTTAATTTTTTTTCACTGTATCTTAAACAATTTAACTAACTTGGTGATAAGTTCTATTCAGACAAAAACTTCCATTTTTTTTTCTAAATGATTTTTGTAATTAATCTTTGACCTGTCAAATATTGAAACAAGTTTATTTTTTTGGTTTGTTTTTTCTTTAAAAAAAGGAAGTTTTTACGATGCGAAATATGTTCTAGTTACCCCCCTTTGGCCGATCGTTTGATATTCTCCCTTAACTGATTTTGATTTGTGTTCACTCCACCTTTTAGTTTTAAAGTGAATTCCTTTTCCTAGTCATTACA
This sequence comes from Mytilus galloprovincialis, assembly GCA_037788925.1. Classification (NCBI taxonomy): domain Eukaryota; kingdom Metazoa; phylum Mollusca; class Bivalvia; order Mytilida; family Mytilidae; genus Mytilus; species Mytilus galloprovincialis. The sequence continues at coordinate 71,195,390 of CM075342.1, read as the reverse complement.
TTAGAAATCAAATCAAGAAATTTCCCATCCCTCCCCCCCCCTTTTTATTCATTTAATTTTTGCATATTTTGCATCAGTAACTTATACATTTTTTTTGTACAGCGGATATTTATTTTTTGTGGCCCGCCATTATGTGTATTATCCTGAATTAACTCAATAAGTATTAGTATTTGTATATATATGCATTGGTGTTTGTTCTTTATATTATTGTAAAGACATGTATATAAAGATTTATGTTTTCGGCCAAATAAATTTTATATTATTATTACAGTCTTATATGAAGCCAAAAGTAATTTAAATACTTACATAAACATTTACATAAGTGATTTTTTAAGGAAAAAAATCCATAGAGTCATGTTAAAGTTATGTGAAAGCATGGAATATTATGTGTATGCATTTTTTGATGATGAATATTATTTTATACCTCATGTCAGTCAATGTCCGTCATGGTCTCTTACATGTACAATGTATTACTTAGCATGTGATTTCAGGATCCCCTATTACAAAATTATTAACAACAGACAAACAAGTATTGTCATAACAGATCTGCAACATTTACCGTCTTCTCATTTCAGTTGGTCATTGTGTACTTGGAATTAATGGTATTACTGCAGAAGGCAGATATTTGCAAGACGGCAGAGAAATCTTAGAAGTTTTATCCTCAGCAGAAAATTACCCCATTAACATCAAATTTGGAAGGCAAAAATTATCAACAAATGAAAAAATTATGTTGGCTAGCATGTTTCATTCGTAAGTATAAAAAATTATGTTGGCTAGCATGTTTCATTCGTAAGTATTCTAGTCTTTTAGTGTTACTGGTAAAGTTTGACTTACTGTATCACGTTCCTGTAAATTCAGAAATTGTTGCGTGCATTTATGATTGCGATTTCGTCATTTTAAACTTCCAAATGTGATTTTAATTCTTAAGATTTTGAGAACAATCCTGTTTAATTCATATGAAATATTTCAAAATGGGAGATTAAATTATTGCGCTTTCAACTCTGTCGCATTATTTACAATAATAAAAACCTCGGTGGCTCGCGGGTATAAGATTTTCAGAAAAAAATTAAACTTTAATATTTCATTACAAATTTTATTTATTACCTTTAGTAGTTGTTACTTTATCATATGGTACAAAATTCATTCCCAAAAATCAATTCATGTTGGCCCCAGGTGACTTTTAAAATGTAGATATCATTGAAAAAGCTCAAAATTATCTCCCTTTGGTGCAAAAATGCCATATTTTGGCATTAGAATTGAAATATCTTTTTTAACTCTTCGGTGACCTATATTTTTTATTGTTGTTTTCGAATAAGCTGTACATAAACTAAATAATTGTAAAATTTAAGCGATTTCTGCAATTTTAGTTCTTTTTTTATTTCGACAAATGTTCGATATTACCGCTATTTCTGCTATTAGTTCAACAGAAAAAAGGACATTAACAAAAATGTATGCTTCTTTCGAAGGCAGATTGTGAGCGTAAATGAACTGTGAGCCCATTTTTGGGGAAAGACGGCTTCAAGCCGTCAATCCCCTATGGGGTTGACCAGAGTGACATTCCCTCACATCATTCATTTTGTTTTTATAGTGTGGAAAATCCCCCAACAAATCTGACTGAGATTGATGAGATGGGGAGACACAAACGAATAGATTGACTTTAAACACTTTTTTACACATTTCCCTTCTGTTTCTCTCGAAATTATCGTATATTGAGCTCTTTACACTATTTACGTTTCTTTTACAAACCGGAAAAATCGGTATGACGAGATATTCTAAATATATCCAACCTACATTATATTTTATAGTGACGTCATTGTTGGAATGCCACACTACGCAGAAGCAGGGATATCCTTCACTGGTTATTTAAATCATTCTCAAAGATTGTGCACTAATTAAAAAATGGTGTTTGTTAAATTTAAACATAATTATGTTTGCTGTAGATGATTCAAACATCAACATGCAATACTTTAATTTGTAGGAACAACTTTCAAAGTAAACAAAGTCCGAGGGGCTACATGAGATTGGGGAGAGAAACGATTTTTTTCATTTTTTTCTGTAAAACTCTGTTTTGAGAATCTTCCTCCAATTCAGGAGCACTTCAATTTATGAGTAATTATCCACTAAAATAAACACTTAAAAATGTGACATTTAGTATATGATAAGTAGTCTTCCATTAAAACTAAATTTTGTGTACCAACATAATCATTGTAATACTCTGTAATGGTAACAAAATAAAAAAAATTACAAATGTTGCATTTTGTAGTTTAAACCTATTTATTCATGAAATTTTACAAATATTTCAAAATGTAGGATTTGGAAACAAGCTTCAAACAGTTTACATCAATCATATTGTTTTTTTTATTAGTACCTGTATCCCTGTGATGAGAGTTGTAACTGGGAACTTTATCAATGGAAATTTAAAACTGAAAATCTGAATAAATTTTTCAGTCCTAACTTTCTTAAGAAAAAAATTAAAAATCTTAAGAGTACTGTCACAAAAAATGGAAAATGGCCCTAGCCTGCAGTTCAGTCGTACACTATTAAGATTTCAAAAAATATTGTAGTTGTTGTTAAATGACAGAATTCAACTAGTTGAATTTTAGATACTTAACTATCAACTTTAATTGAATGTTTAGATTTAGAAGATGCAGATCTCTTCCATTGGTCTAAATTGAATCCTAAACTAAAGAAACGAAATTACATTAAACAACAATTGATTTCAATATTGTCAACCTTTCTACATGTTCTAGCTGATCTTTTTTTCATTCTTTATATGAAGACTATCAAAAGATACCCCCCCCCCCCCAAAAAAAAAAAAAAAAACAAAAAAAAATGAAATAGAAACAAGGGCCGTCTTTCCCCTCAGAGCTATTCAGCTCTTTGATTTATTTCATTTTTCTATTAAGTATAACACGAATAAGATAAAGTTCATTTATAGAAAAATATAGAGAAATCCTATATTAAATAAAAAAAATTTGATTTAGACCGGCGAGCCCCCTTAAAGGGTCAAGTGAGCTGTTCTTCTTTGTTTTGTTTGTTTTTGCATTTTTTATCTTCATGTTTGCTTTAAATCACAGTTTCTACCCTTTTCTGATTATATAGATTCCTATTTTGTCTCTGACCAGGGTCAACCAGTACCAGACAAGTTGAATTATAATATTTTTCTGCTATGTTGAATATGCTATGGTTTTGAAGTTAAACAAATTTTGAAAATTTTTTTTATTCTCCAGCATTTTAATAATATCTGTTCCAAACATGGGTTTTGATATTTAAATCAGATTATACACAGTATCTGTGAAGCCTGACTCCTATGTCCTTTGGCATTGATAGCTATATAGATAATAGATTTGTTTGTTATCTATTATTCCAGATTATTTACGATTGGTTCCCAGCTTTCTCCAGAGCCTAGATCTTCTGGTATAGAGTTATTGGAGACAGATGTATTTAAACTTCACTGCCATCAGACAATGACAGGTATTTTATTGTTATGTTTATAAACTTTCGAAAAATGAATCTTTTTACTTTATATGAAATGAATCTTTTTTCTTTATATGAAATGAATTTAAAGATAATTGATCTCTGTATATGTAAATATTAAACAGTAAGGAATTTTAAATGTTAAAAATATTCACAGAAACTTGGTTGTCAAAAAATAGCATTAATTGGTCTCAATAATTAGCGACAAGAAGTGTCAAGAAGAGACCAGAAGAATAATTTTAGTGACAAGAAGCGACAAGAATTTTTTTTTATAAAAATTACTTATTCCAAATAACTATTAAAATAATACATGTAATATGCAAAAGAAATCAATTTTAGTGACAAGAAAGTTAATATTGATAGAAAAAAAAATGAAACATAGATCTAATTGCTACATTTATTTACATGATATTTTATTATGTATAACAGCAAGTATTATGTTACCCTGTCGTATTATGATAGTACTTTTTCTTGTGTTTTAGAACAATAATATATTTATCTTATAATTTATTTTTTAAAACTTTCTTTGTAAAATCATGAAAATATATAATAAACTTGCAAAATGCATTTTTTGTGCATCATTGTCCAGAAAATACAGACACAAATTGTGAAATACAAAGAACTGAAATTAAGAGGAAAACAAAATTAAAATGTGAATATTTTTCATCATTTATTTAGTGTATTGCCTCATTAAATAATATTTATCATGTTTATCATTGTTTATGCATATTGATTGAAGATTAAAGGAAATTAATGACAAATTTTGAGTTTTCAACAGGTGTTCACTATTTACAATGATTTTATATTCTGGCCCGTGCAATTGTATAGTCTGAGGCGTGCAATTGTATAGTCTGACGCATGTACAAAGTTGAAGGTGTTAATTGAATGTTATTGTAGCAATAAAACAAGGGACACGCGCCTCGTTAATATCATTTGATGTTCCACATCGCCGTGTCAATCTAAATCCCTTAGGATAAGGGTTTTCCTCTTGGCAAAGGAAAAAGTAAGGGAAGTTATAACCTGCAATAATAATCTTACACTCTAAAAATGTCACACCCCTATGGTAACTGCTTAAAAAACTGCACTCAAATGTGCCGATGGTGTGTTTTGTGAAAAATGTGAACAGTGGTTTCAACAAAAATGTCAGAAAGCATCGCATTGTCATAACAAGAGTACAGTTAGAGCATAGCATTAAGCAAATGAATCAAGAGGTTATATTCTATTATGCCCACTCTATATTTATCTCCATTCGTTTATTCATACTCTGTCGTTGCTGAAAACAAATACATACATTACCTTAAACATATTCTTTATATTTAATGAAACTACACAATCCCTTTCCTTCTAAGTTCTAGGCCTTACAAATGTTTAATTTCTTCATCTATCAGTATAATAAAAAAAATAATCAATTTATTTCTGCCTGTATATTAAAAAAAAATGAAATGCATATTTCTTTATATTTAATAAATAAAATTGTATCTTGTCGCTTCTTGTTGCCAAAATTATTCTTCTTGTTGCTTCTTGACGCTTCTTGACACTTCTTGTTGCTAAATAGTGAGACCCGCATTAATTAATTAGACTACAAGTGAACAAAAATTTCATCATTTGACTTATTTTTGTGAGTAGAATATGGAGCACAGGTCAGTACCAAATAAATGTTTACATGACAGGTGGTGTTCATAAACACAAATTATCTACTGTAAACCAACTAATTTCACAAGCCATTAATTTTTGTGACTTTCAGGATTAAAAAATGCTAATAAGAATATTCACTTTAATAGTTAAAATGTGGATCATTAAACTACTTTAGGTAGATTTGAAAATGGTGAAATTAAAGTGATGAAATATCTGTGATAAATAAGTTTGTTTAAAGTAGTTGATATGAATGTGTTTAATATTTGCTGGTCCAAAAGTTTGTTTGAAATTGACCAAAATCTTTGCATTCTTCACTGAAACATGTATAAATAAAAAAATGAAGATGTGGTATGATTGCCGATGATACAACTCTTCACAAGAGACCAAATGACACAGAAATAACTGTATGGGCATTTTCCATGACATTAAACACATTTATTTTTTTGGGTTGGTCTTTGTTATTGTTGAAATTTAGTTTTTCAACCGTATTATCATGATTAAATATTTTATTTTACAGGAATAAAATTTATTGTGATAGCAGATCCTAGACAAACTGGTGTTGATGTGTTTATTAAAAGACTTTATGAGATTTATGCTGACTTTGCTTTAAAAAATCCATTTTATTCCTTGGATATGCCTATAAGGTAAGGAAGTTAACAGTTAGTTATATTCTATAGTTAAAAGATCCTCCTTGTTACCGGGCTCTAGCATTGGGACAAATTTAATGGATAAGTTGTTGATATTCTAGATATCTGTAGTTTCCAGTATAATAGCTTCATAATCTGTTCTTTTGATTAGCTGAAAGCAATCACAAGAAATTCAAATTTCAAAATGTATTTTTCAATTAATTCAACATTCATGACAGTATGTGCTTCTCAGTACAAAGTCACAACAATGCATAGGAAAACAAACGAACAATCTGCAATGGGGTATAATTTCATAGCTATACCAGGAACATATATTTATAAGAATGTAATGATTTTTGTAATTTTTAAGTTGTTAAAGCATTGATCTTGAACTCATTTTAAGAATGAAGTGCTTCTGAAAAACTTATATTCTCAAATGAAATGTTTGACATATTTATCTGTAAGGAGAGGATGAAAATTTTTTTAAGACTCTTGGCCAATATAAAAATTTCCAAAGTGTCTGTGACTGTTTGGTTATTTCTAATATTACGTCATAAGTTATTTTCTTAAATTCATGTAGAAGTAGTTGCTTTTTATTTAAAAAAAAAATTGTTATATTTCAAGCAAATAGTTGAAATTATGTTTACAAATTCTAAGCATTCTGATGAACGATGAAGGGCACATTGACCTAAACATATGATGGTATAAGTTGCATAGGCATAAGGTGAACAGCATATTGCCCATTACTCTATTTTATAAACTTATTTTTGTCTTTTCAGATGTGACCTGTTTGATACCAATCTACAGCAAACAATAGAACAAACTGAAAGACAAGGAATAAATACTGTATAATGTTCATATAAATACTGACGATGTCATGCTTTTATTGATTTAAATTTTGTAAGATTAGTATTGTAATTTTATAGGTTTTTTTTCAAAATTCCTTGAAATAGGACGAATACTGTATCAAACAGAGGAAGATATATCCATAACACTGTTTGTCAATTCAAAAACACCCCAGATAAAAATTTGTCTTCCAATTGAATGGATTAATATAAAAAATTACATAGCATTTTGTTAAGATTAAGAAATAATATTTTTCTTATGTACTTGTAGATATATGATAAAAGTTCAATATTTATTTTGACCTTATGTTAAAAAGTACAAACAGTAAAATATACCATTTCATAGTATTGGATTTGTTGAATGATATTCTAGTTGAAGTGATAAATACATTTGATAAAACTAAATGAAATGTACACATAACTAACTGAGTCAACTGAGCCTAGGTTACAATGTGGACATACACAGTACAGTGTATGATTAATTGCATGATAGTTAATTGCTATACATGTAGTATGTTACATGAAATATTTATTTGAAGAACTGTGCAATATATGTGTATGAAATAATAATCAAATGAATAGAAATAAATAAGACATTCCATACAGATATTTCTTTGTTTATAATTGCAACCAGATATAAGTTTCAAGAGTATGACTGAATCTTAAATTAGCTATTTATCACAAGATAACATTACACTGACAAAGGTACTATTTACACTGTGAAACTCATTTAATTGAATATTTTAGTTTAAATAGTGTACTTTCATAAGAAACACAACAGGTGCTACATGTGGAGTAGGATCTGCTAACCCTTCACGAAATCCCTCCAAGATTTTGATGGGGTTCCTGTTGTTTTTGTACCCATATATGTGACATTTTGTTCACACATCGTTGTCAATATAATGGAATTTGACGTGACTGGTGTACTATACTTTTTGGACCTTTTGGATTATAGCTCTTCATCTTTTATATAAGCTTTGGATTTCAAATATTTTGGCCACGAGCATCACTGAAGAGACCTGTATTGTCGAAATGCGCATCTGGTGCAAGAAAATTGGTACCGTTAATTTTATTGTACAAGTGAGAGGTTTAGCGCTATCAAACCAGGTTCAATCCATCATTTTCTAAACTGAAAATGCCTGTACCAAGTCAGGAATATGACAGTTGTTGTCCATTCGTTTGATGTGTTTTGTCATTTGAATTTATCATTTGATAGGGGACTTTCCGTTTTTTATTTCCTCAGAGTTAAGTATTTTTGTGATTTTACTTTTTTTTCTTCATATAACTGGTTAATTTACAAACTTGGACATATCAATCATGTCCAAAGCCATTTGTATAGAATGACTATATGAATAAGATGTTGTACAATTGCCAATGAAACAACTCTCCATCTAGGTCACAATGTATAAAAAGATAACAATTATAGGTCAAAGGACTAACAAGAATGCCAGGGTGACAAAGTGTTAAAGAAAAAAATAAAATCACAAAAAACTGAATTCTGAGGAAAATTAAAAAAGGAAAGTCCCTAATCAAATGGCAAAATCAAAAGCTCAAACACATCAAACGAATGGACACCAACTGTCATATTCCTGATTTGGTACAGGCATTTCATCAGAGGCGGATTTAGGGGGCCCAGGGGTCCCGGCCCCCCCCTTTTTGGGAAAAAATTTGGTTGTTTATATAGGGAATCACTGAAGCGTGACTGGAGCGGGCCCCCTCTTAGGTCAGTCAGTGGGCCCCCACTTATGAAAATTTCTGGATCCACCACTGTTAATGTCAATTTATGTTGCAGATTCTAGGTACATGTTTATTAGTTATAAAGCGTGAATTTAAGGAACTTTTAAGCATCACTAGAAGATGTGTTATGAACATTAAAATATGGCAGTGTCTGCGCGTACCGGCATGTGGGTACGAATAGTCAAATTGCCGGTCTTGGCTGCACGTACCCACATCCGGTTTTCTATTAAAATGCCGTCGCATCGGGAATGAAACGTGAAATGTATACGGAATTTGTTGCAATTAGTGAATAAATTGATTAAAACTACTTAGAATTTTTATAAATTTACACACATATATATATAGGTAAGTGAACAGTTTTTTCTCAGAAAAGTAAATATTCTTAAAAAGGAAGAGAGTGATATTATAACTGTGGGGAAGACATTTCAGACTTATCATGAATTAGAAAAACTTGTACAGAACTATCAGGCGTTAAATTTCATACAATTGTATAAAAGAAATTCATGATTGCTGTTTCGACTGGCAACATTTGAAATGTGCAGGGTGGAAATTTGTGCCTAAACAATCATATTGGATATATGTAAAATTTGTTCCAAATCTTAATTAGTTACATGAATCTTTTATAATTGGTTTAAATTGATATTATTACTTGCTTCTTTAATTTTTATAAACTCAAGCTTTAGTTTTAGTAGTTTACATTGTTTTATATATTTTAAAATTTCAGTTTCTGTTTTATATTTTACTAAAATATTATTTTAAAATATCAAATGGGTATATTTTTAAATTATTAAAATTTTATTCTTTAAATTTTCATTTAAATTTTATAATAGTATTAATTTCTATTATGTTTTTCTTTTACAGGGACTGTACAGTTTAATTTTCCATCAGTGTGCATTTAATTTTGCAATGTTTATTATGTATCATTATTTAATAAATACAATTTGAAAATATTATTTTTCATCCTCTTCACTCGTTCTACACGAAATCCCCATATTATCGATAATTTCGTATATATTTCACTTTTCATTCCCGATCCGATGGCATTTTAATAGAAAACCGGATGTGGGTACGTGCAGCCAAGACCGGCAATTTGACTATTCGTACCCACATGCGGGTACGCGCAGACACTGCCTTAAAATATCTTGAAGATCAGTATTGATTGCAAATGTATACAGATATTGTTACTCCTATAACTGTTCAAATCATATTTAGACGATAACTTAATAAACAAGAAGATGTGTTTAATATTAAGGCAACCGTAGTATAACCATGTTCAAATGCTTTCCAACAATACAACTTATCACAATAGTCCAAATGACACTAACACTAACAAATGTAGTCCCGTATGGCCTTCTACAAAGAACAAAGCCCATACTGCATAGTCAGCTATAAAAGGCACCGAGATGACAAATGTAAAACAATACCTTCCCTTCGTAAATTTTACGAACGCCATCACGAGTTGGTTTACCGTTATGGAATAACCGTTTCACAGATGATATCTGATATGTTCCTTACATCGTAACTAGAATCCCCTTCCCCTTTTATGAATTTGACCTACCGAATTAGACCATTTTCCGTGTTTGTAATAACATAAGCAACACGACGGGTGCAACATGTGGAGCAATATTTGCCTACCCATCTGGAGCAGCTGAGATCACCCCCAGTTTTGGGTGGGGTTCGTGTTGCTTAGTCTATAGTTTACAATGTTGTGTCATGTGTACTATATTTGTATGTCTTTTTGATTTTTAGCCATGGCGTTGTCAGATTATTTTTGATCTAAAAGTTTGACTATCTTTCGCCCCTCTTTTTTAAACAAGAAAACTATTGCATAATCAATATCCAAAAGTGAACGAAAAACAAATTTGTAACTTAGCAATAAACGACAACGACTAAATTACAGGCTCATGACTTGAGACAGGCATATACATACAGATTCTGGCGGGGTTGAACATGTAAGCGGGATCCAAACCCTCCCCTAACCTGGGACAGTAATGTAACAGTAAAACATGAGAACGAACGATACAAATCAGTTGAAAAATACTTAAGTCATTAGATGGATACAAATAGAAATACATCTAACAAAAACACAGTGTTGACGTGACTGGGTACGTGTACATCCCAACAACAAAAAGATTATAAATACAGATCTGAGATACCTTGAATTTACTTACAGCAAGTTCAAAACCAATAACAAAGTTAACTAATCTAGCAAATACATTTCTGTATTTTGAATTATATGCCGTTGACAAGGTGACCATCCAAATTGTCAACCCTTAAAGGTTATTTTTAGGATGCAGACTAAAGTGAAATAAATTAATGCATGCAATGATTATGCTCCAAATCGTATAAAATAATGGGTCCATGATTAAAATGATTGTCAGAGATTAGTTGTTTGTAATGAAGAACGGTTCTTTGAATCTTTCTCTGTTCAAAATTATGCGAGTCAAGAGCAATGATAATGGGTAAATTAATGACAAACAATACTATAGACTCATATAACCCATATATTATATTTAGAAAGAAACAAAACTGGAAATAAGTTAGAAAAACGAAGTTCTCTCATTATTTTGTTTTATGTTTTCACCCAACCTGTTTAATTTCCTTCTACAAAAAGCTAATTTTACATGTGTACGAACGGTTTTGTCACATAAACAGAAAAGAATAAAATTCCAAAATGCCTGCGCACTGTCTCCATATGAATGTAGAAATAATAAAGCTTGTTTTATGACATGGTCATAACAGTAGTTATTAAATGGTATATCGGTTCTAACCAATCCTAGAACCAATCGTATAATCCCCCACATGCGTAGACAGTAAATGATAAGACAGCTGATACAGTATATTTCATCTTCTCGTCTCAGTTCATTACTGATTTGGTTCCACTGAAGAACGTTCCTATTAAACCGTCTTCCCTGAAAACACAAAAGTTCACACTAAATTGTTAACCATTTTGTTTTATATCACATGTATGTTTTTTTTGTTGTACTGTAGTGTAAAGATCACCCCAGTTTTGTTGGGGTTCGTGTTTCGTATTTCTTCCTGGGTGACGTTTACATTTTCTGACGTCAAACACGCGAAGCAATGAATGTCCGGTGTTGCTGTTAAATTTGATAGATGCTTTTATGCTTCATTAATAAATATTTATTGTTTTGAGATTGGGACACAGTGATGACTACTGTACCCATATTTTGACAATTTCACCTATTATGTCTGTTTTGTTCACGCATCGTTCTGAATATAATGGAATGTGATGCGACTGTCATATAATGAGAGGTTTAGCGCTATAAAACCAGGTTCAATCCACCATTTTCTACATTTGAAAATGCCTGTAGCACGTTAGGATGTGTTTTATCATTTGATACGGGAATTTCCGTTTTGAAATTTCCTCGGAGTTCAGTATTTTTTGTGATTTTACTTTTTGCTAAGTCTTTAGTTTTCTATGTTGTGTCTTGTGTACTGTTGTTTGTCCTTTTGTCTTTTACCTTTTTGAGCCATGACGTTGTTTGTTTATTTTCGATCTTTGAGTTTCAATGTTCCTCTGGTATCTTTCGCCCCTTTTTTATAGGTTTTGAACAAGCAAGTCGAGTTGAAGAAACTTATCTAGAATGTACATTACAAAAAATAACATAAAAGCTACCCGTCTTGGAAAAGAGTCTGTCCTTCGCGATTTGCCCTTTTGCAACATGTTCCACATGAAGTTGCGCAAAATTGTTTAGGTATATTGTATTAATCGTTATATTACCCCACTACTTTTTGTTTGCCTGAATCTTACAGCTATCGTTCCGATATTTTACTGAAATTGTTTTATTCTGCCTGCTGCTATTTTCGTTCTTAAAATTTAGATTCCTGTCACTTGTATTTTAGATTTAAAGACACAATTCTTTTACTCTTACAAAATGTAAAAAAATTCTATACATGGACGATGCTTCTTTATTTCGAATGCTGTCGTTTTAAGGAAGTACACAATGGCGTCGACATTTTTGCATTCTTGCAATGAAATGCTCTTAAAAATTCGCTTTTCATTTACATATAATCCGAATAGGGATTTCGTCCAGATCATCACATGTTAATCTAATTTAATTGTTATCTTTACATTTCAATTGTTTAGCATAGTTGTTTACGTTTTCAGTCAGTGATATTCAATTTGTTATTTGACACCTGCTTCAAGTTGGTTATTACGTATTTGTTTTGTTTAGTGTACATACAATTGCTTACATGCAATTTTGGAGACCGTACATGAGTTTACTCACTTGTCTATATGTTTTTATTTTCATCATTATATACAAAATTGCAATTACAACATATGTGATGACTTCCCATCCTTTGCCCGTCACAAGCATCCAGAATAATCCCCATTTTGTATCTACTGGAACCTTTAACCAACACCATACGCCATTTATGGAGTAAGTACCATTACCAAGCTTGTCATATAAATATGCTGTTAATGTAATTACACCTAAAGAATTTAAATAAAGATAACAGTTAATTTTAAGTACAGTTTATTGGATGTTGACAATCTTACGACTACCGCTATGTTGAAATTTGTGAGTTGCAGTGCAGTGCATTTCATTTATTTTACTTAGTTCACAGACAAGCAAAAGATATCAAAGTGACTTTGAAACTCATCAATCCAATATAAACTGATAGCTCTAAGACCTTATAAATAAACAAAAAAGAATTAAAATAACATAATACATTGCACAACACAGAAACAAAAGACTGAAAAACACATACCCTACCAACACCTGGGATCATCTCATGGTGCTCTGGACTATACGGTATGGAATCATTGACGATCATTTCTGGTCTCATGACTAATTTTGAAGATCTTTATCAAGTTTCCAAGACATTTGACAAGAAATGGATAAGAATATTGTCTATACGTCATGAGTGGATAAAGATACATGAAATACCATGGGGAAAACTACAAACGACGAAAAGACCAGCAGTAGACAACGATCAACTAAGAAAACAAGAGGACGATTATTTTTACAGGTTTATTTTGCAGATTAGCACATGATGATCGTTTTCAAAGGTTGTTTGTTTAATTATCAATAAGGAAGTTATAACCAACCATGATTACACCTGATATTCTTTTTCAATTACTGGGTTGATTTAAATCACCCGAAAGAGATAATTATATATATAAACTTCATACAGACTTGTAAGAGACAATTACCTCAAAGATCAATTGATCAAGTTTTGTTTAGATTGGCCTTGATGTTTTAGGACATTTTAAAAATAAGAATAACAAACGAGGGACGATAAGTTATGTTAATAGTTCACAAATACAATAAATAATAAATAAAGTGACACTACTTATTAAAGACCCCGTATGAAGGAGGGATGTGTCTCTTAAAGGTCATATATACCCTGAAAAGTTTGAATTGTGGAAGGTACGGAAAAACTGAAAAGGAAAACAGAAAAATATTGGAATATAAATTTTTACCACTAGTTCTGTATTATAACCTGTAATTTTAGATAAAAGTGCATCCACTAGTTGACTATAACGACTTATCTAGGTTTCATGTAATGTAATTTTAACATATCTAACTTCCCACAAAATAATAATGATTTTATCAAAACAAACATCATTTTTTAAACCAAAAAAAAAAAAACAAAAAACAAAAAAAAACCCCAGAAAATAAAATAATTCTTGCTGACTTACATACCTGGTATTCCCCATACAATAACATGAATGAGTTTCATTGTTTTTCTGGTTAAAAGCGGGTCTTCCTGTATCCAAACACATCGAAAAAGATACATCGCTATTGATAGAATCCACAGAAATGAGGAGATACTGAAAGAAGTGGTAATAAAACTCTGTCCAACACACACAGCATTACTTGAAAGAGACTGTTTTGAATCGAAGTAATAAAACTGTACACCTCCCACGCCATTTCCAAATGCAATGCAAATGTCAGCTATTGTCAGAGCAACCAATAAATCTCTGACTCGATTTTGAGTTTCTGTGATTCTCGAATATGACCATATTATCAATAAACCGCCAATAATAGAAAGAAGTGAACTTGCAACTGTTATTCCAGCAGAAATGGTTAGTTCTTTATCAGAGAAATCTGTTTTGTTCATCTTTAACATGTTTAAGCTACATTTAAATTAATTTGTGTTTACACGTGGTTAATGAAAATTCCCTTTCATATTATGTTATCATCAGGAAAAGTTATTGCAGATAACAAATGAATTTGATTTTAACACATGATTTAATTAGTCATGTATTGTTATTTGATAGGGCGACACCCATCAAAATCACAGTAATGATCATGTCTATTTAAAAAACTCGAATTGGCATCGCACATTTTGAGCTGGTTATGGATAACACCAGTATTGTCATAGAAGGAATTCAAACAGTATTTACTAAACGTATAGATGATAACATATCAAGACTCCTTGTGTACACGCCGTATTATTGATTAGATAACAGAAGATGTGGTATTAGTGGCATTGAGACAACTATCCATCCAAGTCATAATTTGTAAAAGTAAACCAGGATAGGTCAAAGTTAGGTCTTCAACACGAAGTCTTAGCTCACACTGAACAGTTATCGATAAAAGGCCCCAATAACGACTTGTGTAAAACCATTTAAACGGGAAAACCAACAGTCTAATCTATATAAAACACGAGAAACGAGAAACACTTAGGAAACACATCAACAAACGACAGCCACGGTTCCTTAATTATGACAGGTGCAAACAAATGCAGCGAGTAAAAACTTTTAATATGTACCAACATTCACTCGTTCCTGAAACAATAGTGTAACATCACAACATAGAAAGACACACTATGAAATAGCAATGGCTTTAGTGAACACACATATAAATTTCAAGAATTGAAACGATGGATAATGACTTTTTGTTTTACTGTTTCCCAAAAAAATCAAAGAAAAAAATAATTCCAACTACCGAATTTAACATGCTTTCGTGACCTTATTACTGGTAATGGTTAAACCAGAAAAAAGGTTATTTCCAATCACTTCATTTACAATCGAACGTTTATCATGTTTACACTATATATGAAATTGTCGCCTACGATAAGGTATATCACAAATATTTATCTTTCAATAAAAGTAAATACAATCTCTCAAATCAGATAACTTGTCACCTATTTATTGACCTATAAAGTCACACTGATATGAACCCACTAGTAAACATCCTGATAGAATTTTATTCTGCCAGTAGCGTCACAACATGGGACTAATATAAACGATTATTTTCGCACGTACTCATGACACGCGAGATTTTAAAACTAAGAATGCAAAACCATTTCCGAAAAGAGTATCTCTTTTGTATAATAATGCAAAACCATTTACGAATAGGGTATCTCTTTTGTATAAGAATGCAATACCATTTGCGAATAGGGTATCTCTTTTGTATAATAATGCAATACCATTTGCGAATAGGGTATCTCTTTTGTATAAGAATGCAATACTATTTGCGAAAAGGGTATCTCTTTTGTATAAGAATGCAAAACCATTTGCGAATAGGGTATCTCTTTTGTATAATAATGCAATACCATTTGCGAACAGGGTATCTCTTTTGTATAATAATGCAAAACCATTTACGAATAGGGTATCTCTTTTGTATAAGAATGCAATACCATTTGCGAATAGGGTATCTCTTTTGTATAATAATGCAAAACCATTTACGAATAGGGTATCTCTTTTGTATAAGAATGCAATACCATTTGCAAACAGGGTATCTCTTTTGTATAATAATGCAATATCATTTGCGAATAGGGTATATCTTTTGTATAAGAATGCAAAACCATTTGCAAATAGGGTATCTCTTTTGTATAATAATGCAATACCATTTGCGAATAGGGTATATCTTTTGTATAAAAATGCAAAACCATTTGCGAATAGGGTATCTCTTTTGTATAAGAATGCAAAACCATTTGCGAATAGGGTATCTCTTTTGTATAATAATACAATACCATTTGCGAATAGGGTATATCTTTTGTATAAGAATGCAAAACCATTTGCGAATAGGATATCTCTTTTGTATAAGAATGCAATACCATTTGCAAACAGGGTATCTCTTTTGTATAATAATGCAAAACCATTTACGAATAGGGTATCTCTTTTGTATAAGAATGCAATATCATTTGCGAACAGGGTATCTCTTTTGTATAATAATGCAAAACCATTTACGAATAGGGTATCTCTTTTGTATAAGAATGCAATACCATTTGCGAACAGGGTCTCTCTTTTGTATAATAATGCAATATCATTTGCGAATAGGGTATATCTTTTGTATAAGAATGCAAAACCATTTGCGAATAGGGTATCTCTTTTGTATAATAATGCAATACCATTTGCGAATAGGGTATATCTTTTGTATAAGAATGCAAAACCATTTGCGAATAGAGTATCTCTTTTGTATAAGAATGCAAAACCATTTGCGAATAGGGTATATCTTTTGTATAAGAATGCAAAACCATTTGCGAATAGGATATCTCTTTTGTATAAGAATGCAATACCATTTGCGAACAGGGTATCTCTTTTGTATAATAATGCAATACCATTTGCGAATAGGGTATATCTTTTGTATAAGAATGCAAAACCATTTGCGAATAGGGTATCTCTTTTGTATAAGAATGCAATACCATTTGCGAATAGGGTATCTCTTTTGTATAAGAATGCAATACTATTTGCGAAAAGGGTATCTCTTTTGTATAAGAATGCAAAACCATTTGCGAATAGGGTATCTCTTTTGTATAATAATGCAATACCATTTGCGAATAGGGTATCTCTTTTGTATAAGAATGCAATACCATTTGCGAATAGGGTATCTCTTTTGTATAAGAATGCAATACCATTTGCGAATAGGGTATCTCCTTTGTAGATTAATGACTGACAGCTCTTGCATCTAAAATAAAAATATTACCTATTCAAACTTACACATTATTAGATCTGCTTAGGACTATAGGTAGACAAATCAAAGGGTTGCGAACATTTGAGATGCAATTATTTGTTGACATTAATATTGTTTGACTTAGTACGCATATGATCGCTGCTTTGAATTATTCACATATTGTCATGACGAAACCTTTTGTAGTTGACTATACAGTATGGATGAAGGCTTTGTAAATGGAGACAAATGATATTATCCGCTTCATGACGACTCTGTTGAATACTTATCCCATCGGAAATCATGTCAGATCTTCCTATTTAATAAAGCTTTATATCAACTAGTAATATTTCCAAACAATAATGTTAAGGCAGCACCAACCGTCTTCATCCACTATATTGGATATTTTTGTACAGAAATAAATAAACTTGTTATTTATAGTATGAGAACAGAAGTGCAAATTTGGCCTCACACTATATATTTATCAAAGGTACATATTGAAAATAGTGAGATGAAATTTAACACAAAATAAGTAAATATTGAATAACACAAATGCATTACCAAGTGTATCAACAGGTCAAATTAACACGCAATTATGATTTGAGATTACTCGCAGTTACTGAAAACTAAAAGCAGTTAAGAATAAAAAAAACATGAATCATCTACTAAAATCAACTAAAATTCATCCCAGGGATTTTTTTAACGTCATGTCAGTCGAATAAGACATACCTTCTGCAATGCCAAAAATGAAAGTATAATAAATGTGTATAATGTTATATATAGATAAAGCAATAATTATATAAAAAATGAACTGAGAAATATGCTTATTTAACTATGTTTTGATTTGTTGTTGACATCATCGATATTTGTGCCAATGAAAAAAATCAATATTTAAAGATCTAATAACAGCATTGGTAAATTAACCTTTACTATTAATAAGTTCGTTTAAAGGATCAATGAGTTTGCACGGATCACAAAGTAATTTCCGCGCTATTAGTGCAATAAATCCTCAAAAATGGGTTATGAAACACCATTTTGAAAATCTTGCTACAGGAACAGCGGAATTTACTAATTAAATCAGACGTGTGCCTCGTCTACAAAATAATTATCTATACATGAGGCTTTAATGAAAACATAACTGCTATACCTTAAACTCTTCGCAAAAGGAAGTTTTCAAAGCCCCAAGACTGACAAGACTTGATTCTCTGAAAGTTTGGTATATGATTTAAAGTTGTAATAATGCAACTCAGGTAAATGTTATCATCAACGGACCAAAGTCACGTGCTGCAAATGCTTTGTATAAAATACCTTTGATTTTGTTACCTGCAAAGCTTCACTGTTTACATCATCATTTGTAAATTAAACGCGACGTAACCAATTCATCTTTTGAACTGCAAACTTTATTTAGCAATGAATAAAATTTATGGTGTAAGAAATGAAAATAAAACTAAAGAGGTTTGATCCGAATCGGTTTTCTGACTATATCTCGACAAAAGCCCCAAGACAATCGTTTGAAAGCTAAGAATATATAAGAACTGAAACAAGCGATCTGGTTCTAAACTCGTCAGTATATTTTGCTGTTAATGATGAAAAATGTTAATGTAATTTGGTGTTAATAGGTATCAAACTCATAACACACAATTCGGTTCTAGCTGAAACACAATGCTTCAAAAGGATTCTGGATTCTAAACATATGCCTACACCATATACCTTTCAGCAAATCAGGACTGTCATGCTATTCCTCATAATCAATATAGTTCTTTAATCTTTTCTACATTAACTTAAGTTAGCAGTTTAAGCTTGATGTAATTATAAATTATACAATGCGTGTTTTGTGGTATAGTTGGCACAGATTTAATAGGATAGAACAAATATTAATAAAAAAAAATCTTATTGAAAGAACACTATTCATCAATTTTTAAGTCTTAAAAAGATAAACTATTCAAGAGTAATTAAGTTCATATCACCAGTAGTATTGGACATTCTTACGTTACAGATCTCAAACATTACATAACACATATTTAGGAATATGTTCTAATAACAGAATTTACGAACTTCAGATTTATAATCCAATTAATATGGACCAAACAGATTTATTTGTTCCAATAAAGCGCTGTTGCAATTGCAATGAAAATCTTTCAACTAAACGTGGACAAACTATCGTACTCGTAAAAATATTAGTATTGGCCATCATTCCTATCATCGTTCTAGTAATTCAAGGAGGGATAGCAATTGCAGAAGATAACAATCAGGTCATTACACAAAATAAAGTCAAAGCAGATATTAAGTTTAGTGTAGAAATCGGACTACTAGTCCACAATTTACAAATTGAAAGGGGAACAACATCCATGTACGTTTCTTCAGGAAGGATGGATATTCTACCAGTTCTACACAGCAAAAGAACAATGACAGACATTTCGCTAAATGCTCTAGACAAATGGATATCATTGTCTACCCCTAGTTACTTCCGGTCAAGAAATACCTTTTTCCAACGACTACGGGAATATAGAAATACTTTCGACAGCCTAAACAAGAGTTCAAGTGAAGTAATACGATTTTACTCTTATGATATGGACTTCATATTAGATTGGTTAGGATCTATAATAACAAACGCTAAATATGTAACCGAAACAAGCTGGCAACCATTGATAGCGTACCATATGATTTTGTTAAGCAAAGAACAAACTGGGATGGAAAGAGCCCTTGGTGGAGTGTATTTTGCGAAAGGTAATGATATCAGATCTTTAAAAAAAAATCAATTACTTTTAAAATTTATGAATGAGTTTTAAGTTGATTCTATGTTTATGTTCACGATACAAATACATCAAACGATAAAAAGGTTAACAAAAACATTAAACACAAGACAACAATAAACAAGTGAAATAGAAAAAAAAAAATAAACATAATAGACTATCATTAGTTCTAATTCACTACAAAGAAAAGGAAGTATAGATATGAAGATGTGATATGAGTGCCAATGAGACAACTCTTTATTAAAGTCACAATGAATAATAAATAAACAGTTATAAGTCAAAGTACAACTATTCACACAGAGCCTTGGCTCACACCAAACAGAAAGTTTTGATTGGCCCCAAAATGACAAATGTTCATCACAATGCAAACAAGATAAAAAGCTATCGAACCTATATAGAAAAATAACGATAGACATGAATCACAGCAACACACGACAGCCACTGAACAACAGGTACATAAAAATGCAGCGGGTTAAATGCTTTATCAGGCCATCAACTTAGCCTGCGACAGCAAAGTAACATCAAGTGTACTCACAACCCACCAATAAAACCTTGATCAGTACAAGCGATCTTAGAGGGATGAAAATTCATGCTCCTTTTAAGGCACCCATTGTGCTGCTTGAGAGAAAAAAATGAAGGTTTAGTAGAGTAACCGATAATCTGTGTCCTTTTTAAAAATATGAAAAATAGGTCTAAGGGCCCGAAATGACAAATGTAAAAGAGGGACGAAAGATACCAAAGGGACAGTCAAACTCATAAATCTAACTGACAACGCCATGGCTAAAAATGAAAAAGACAAACAGACAAACAGACAAACAATAGTACACATGACACAACATAGAAAACTATGCTCCACATGTGACACCCGTCGTGTTGCTTATGTAAAAACAAATCCGGTAGATAGTCTAATTCGGTAGGTCACATTCATGAAAGGGAAGAGGACTGTAGTTACGACGTAAGGAACATATCCGATATCATTAATATTTGTGAAACGGTTATTCCATAACGGTAAACCAACTCGTGATGGTAACCGTAACATTTACGAAAGAATGATTTCAACTTCACCATTTGGAACTCTTGGTTTAATAGCTACCTTGGAAGCAGCAACCCTCTATCAAGAAAATCATGATAGGAAATGCAAGCACGGGAATATCGTCTCAATTGAAAGGAAAAAAACTAACGGCCTAATTAATGCACAAAATAATGAACGAAAAACAAATATGTAACACATTAACAAACGACAAATACTGAATTACAAGTACAAAAGCTGCATGACTTTAGACAGGCTTTTAAAGTTGATTTTGAGGTGTTGACTATGCTCATTGTTAAAGACCATACAGTGGCCTATAGTTGTTATGAACTCTGTCATTTTATTCCCTTGTGAAGAGTTGTCTTATTGGCACTCATACAAATTATATCTATCTACATGTATGTTTTTTGAACGCATAGGTAAACTACAGTATAAATAGCTTTGCATGACGTTTTGGATATTCAATTAGCCTATACTGTTTGGTCGAATAATCTGTTAATCTGCTCATGTGAACTACATTACATCAAGTATATGTCATTATACATGCACGAGAACTGAATTAAACGAAAGTGTCAAGGATGTAAAAATACTTAAAACTTTCAATTAAGTTCAAGTAATTGAGCAGTAATTAATAGTGTGTGAAGTATTGCATAATATATGTACATATAGTTTCAAATTAATTTGAAATTCATAGCGTAGAACTACAGATGTACGTAAACATTTCCCAGTTCTAATCAACCATATACTATAACAGCACTAACCTTTTAAAAAGAAAATAATTTTAATGGTTCTAGATTAAACATGATTATCGAACAAACTTGCTAGCATAGGTAAATACATTCAAACCAGTAGAGTGACACATTAACAATTAAGATATACATGTTGCAGAAAATCATGCGTTTTGAATAGCACTAAGATTATATGTCGTCGACAAAGAAAAATCATTAGTGATGTATTTGAACGGTATCATGTTAATATTGACGTGTCCTAACATTTATGCAATTTGCCGTTTCAGACTTTTTAAAATCCAGGGAACTGCATAATATGTACACTTCAAAATTGCGTTCGACCTTTGATGACATTGTTAAGTATGTCAACTTGTTAAAATTTTGATGGATTCAGTTGAGGATTATGCCAGACAATGGGCAATGAGAAGGAAGACGTAGAAACTCTTTCCGAATGAATTAAGGCAGTGAGGTCGTTGATACAAATCAGAATTAAGAAACTGAATGGGTCTATCAATGTCCATGCTACGTCAATCTTTAAAGACCCAAATGTTGCAAAACACCTATCCTACCTCCATGACAAATATGTTGTTGTACCCGCAGATAAAGCCCCAAACAACATCGTTTTTGTATGTAAAACTCATTACATTAACTGCTTG
This sequence comes from Mytilus galloprovincialis, assembly GCA_037788925.1. NCBI lineage: Eukaryota > Metazoa > Mollusca > Bivalvia > Mytilida > Mytilidae > Mytilus > Mytilus galloprovincialis. The sequence goes on along the minus strand of CM075342.1, from coordinate 71,173,036 downwards.
ATAAACAAATTTTGTTAACCGATAGCCCGAGAGTCTTAGGAATGATGACTGTATGCAACATGCTATATCTATGTTAGTCTCAGTATTAGCGCGTCTTAATGCTAATACGAAAAACGTGCTGTGATTTATATTAAGAAATAATAGTGATTTTCCAGATCCTTAGTAAAACTGACTTTTTAACTTGTTCTATTGTTGTGCAAAGTCCTAAATGATTCCTAGAAATTAAACTCTTTTCCACAAAAATTAAATGTTACTTTATAGAATAAAAGCAAAACAAACTGATAGTCCACACGACACTGCATGATGTCCTTGTTAATTTTGTGATTGGCCATGGCTGTTTCTGCATTTATTAAACTCAAAAGGCGTAATAATAATCTTAGAAGTACAAATTATTATTCTAGAAATACAGGATGTCAAACAGAATATGTCGCAAATTTAATTACTTGTAAAAGGCTGAATCTTAGAGAGGTTTTCCATTTTGCGTTGTTTCGTTGCCGATATACACACCGAACTAGATTGTATTTCTATTTGTGAAAGTTGTGCTTGGCATATATTAATAATGTTTGTCATGGTTTTGAACTGTTTCAAGTTTGTTATTCGTTACGGATTTTAACATTATAACAACGTATGTTTATGTCTTTTCACAGCTTTTTATGTATCTTTTGCTGAAAAAATACCTATATTTACATTTAATTCAGTACCAGTAAATATTTTTGTTCTTTATAGATTAGTGCATAAACTTAATTTTCAAATTCGGCAGGTTTTAGAAGACAAATTGTGTGCAATGTTTTCTAACTAAGTTACAATAACTTGACAATATTTATGTGTTGTTCTACATGCACACATTTGAATGCATTCGCTATTAAATTTTCTAGATAGTACTTGTTAAGACTTATTTGTACTTTTTGGTTCTTTGAATTTCTTTTTGATCATCTTCAACATCAATACTCTTCCTGAAGCATCATCTATGAACAATTCACATGTATGTACAAGGGATCAACCAATCAAACATTCATGTGCCAAGTCAGGAATATGACAGTTGTTGTCCATTCGTTTGACGCGTTTTATCATTTGATTTTGCCATTTGATTACGGAATTTCCGTTTTAAATTTTCCTCGTAGTTCAGTATTTTTAAGATTTTACTTTTTTCAATACGTCAGTCACCAACGCGACACTCTTTCACTGACATTTATTTGTATAGAGAGAAACTTGAGAAATTTATTATTAAGCCTTCATTTATGAGATTTTTGCATATAATGGGTTGAACTTCAAACGGTTTTACAAAAACTGTAACTTATAAGAGGAAACTAGAAGTTTGATTTATTTCTTTTGAAAACGATACATTCAAACTCGTAATAATATGTTAGCGTGACAAATATAACACAACATTAAAAGTTTCAGTTTTTGATCTCTGTGCACAGAGCAGTCACATTATTCCCAGAAAATTCTTTCAGATGTAAAGTTACTTTTAATAGGCTTTTTTTCTTGATCTAAATTTCAAAGAACGGCTCATTTGATTAATTTGGTGTCGCATAAAAAGTTAAGCTTTACTGATTGGTAATTAAGGGACTACATTTGTAATTAAAATAGGAACTTAAAGCACTGACCTTTTTCTATTTGATATGTTATCAAGATAGAAAGCAAATAAATATTTATGGTGGAGAAGTAATGAGTACTTTTTTGTCATCGTGTGAAGGCTACATTTAAAGTCGATGATAAGTTTTGACTCGTAATACCAATTGCCAAAAGTATTAAAAAAACATACTAAAATCAAAAAAGACTTCTGGAAGACAAACAAAATCATGTTTAGCTCTAAGTGAATTCATAAAAACGGATGATTTTTCTTCCTTATGGAATTGTTTGATATTGATTGGAATTTTAAACGTGACCTTCCGAATTAGACTATTTACCGGATTTGTAATAACACAAGCAAGACCACAGGTGCCACATGTGGAGCAGGATCTGCTTAATCTTCCAGAGCCCCTGAGATCACCCCCAGTTTTTAGAGGTGTTCGTGTCGCGTAGTCCTTAGTTTTCTATGTTGTGTCTTATGTATTATTATTTTTACTGTTTGTATTTTTCTTTTTCAGCCATGACGTTGTCAGTTTTTTTTTTATCTATGAGTTTGACTGTCCCTTTGGTATTTAGAGACGTTTATAAATTGGTTGAAGCACATATTCTGTGTTTGCATAAAATTAAACTTATCAAAGATACCAGGCATATAATGTGCTGTGTTAGATTAGAGTTTTAACTAATGTTTCTAAATAAAAAAAAAAAAAAAAAAACAACGTTGAGCGGCAAAATGCAAATACTAAGTTAAAGAGCTTTTAAAACCCAAAATTCCATACATCAAAGGTACAATTGAGCTGTGCATATTTGTGAAAGTTTTATATTGTATGAAGTGCATTACTCACGAATCAAGATGGTTTTATGTCTAATTTACACCACTGAGTCGATGCCACTGCTGGTGGACGTTTCGCCCCCGAGGGTATCACCAGCCCAGTAGTCAGCACTTCGGTGTTCACATGAATATCAATTATGTGATCATTTTTATAAATTTCCTGATACTAAACTTTGAATTTTTCGAAAAACTAAGGATTTTCGTGTCCCAGGAATAGATTACCTTAGCCGTATTTGGCACAACTTTTTGGAATTTTGGCTCCTCTATGCTCTTCAACTTTGTATTGTTTGGCTTTTTAACTATTTTGATATGAGCGTGACTGATGAGTCTTATGTAGACGAAACGCGCGTCTGGCGAACTAAATTATAATCCTGGTACTTTTGATAACTATTATGTACGTTGATAATATCTGAAAAAATATCATGTGTCTAATTTTTATATTTACATTGAATTAAACGATGTTGGTTGCCTTTGAAATTGACGAGTACCTCCACGCTATACCTAGTTTTCACATCATTATGACACAAATGCTGGTTTTCATCTCAAATCACGCAAAACAGACATGGATCTCACATTTAATTATATTGTAAAAGATAAGACAGACGATATTAATCTTAGAAATATAAACGGCGAAAACCCATGATTTATAAGTCTACATCAAAGATCACCTGACCGTACTTGAGAAAATCTGTTAAATCTTTGAAAGGGTTCAAGGTTAATTAAATCATTAACTTTCTTTATAAATGAATTACTTGACCGTATTTGATTTTTTTCTGATTATCAGAAAGAGATATGTTTAGTCGCTTATCTTGCCGATCCGAGAGCAGTAGTAATGGCAGATTCTATAATAACTCCGTTAAACGGTCATTTGAATTCATGTATTAAAGAAGTTGCAGGATTAGTGTTATATTATTCTCATCGGATTTTGTCTAATGCTTAGTTCGTTGCTGTGTGTGTTACATTTTAATGTTGTGTCGTTGTTCTCCTCTTATATTTAATGCGTTTCCCTCAGTTTTAGTTTGTTACCCCGATTTCGTTTTTTGTCCATAGATTTACGAGTTTTGAACAGCGGTATACTACTGTTGCCTTTATAGTACGTGTCTGTGTGTGTTACATTTCAATTTTGTGTTTCTTTTGTGTCGTAGTTCTCTTATATTTGATACGTTTCCCTCAGTTTTAGTTTGTATCCCGAATTTGTTTTTTTCTCTATTTATTTATGAATTTCGAACAGCGGTATACTACTGTTGCCTTTATTAATCATTTCAAAGTCTAAAATGTTTAACCTCGTCACATTGTATATGTTTCTGTCCATTCGGTATATGTATATTGTTTTACAGATTTGCTTTTAGTATAATGTTTATATTGAAAAAGAAGCCCAAAGTACTTCCGTTACTGATTCTCATTCTGTTAAGTATAGATTAGTTGCAATAATCATGGACATTGCTAATCATAGACTATTCAAACCCGTATCGACTTTATCCAATAGTGAGGAAAAACGTTATTTTTTTAAGGTAGAATTCGCCAATAAAGGTTTAGATGCTGTAAATATTAGCAATATTTTCCATCAAAAATCTGTACAAAAACTATACCTGATTACTTCAGAAATAAAGCTACACCTGTTATTTATATACTTACACCAAAGCAATTGCATCCAAGATTTTCAACCACAAGAGAGATTTAGAGGCTTTTAACCTCAAAGATACGAAATCCAAGCATCCGGATTGCTCATGTGCATCGTCACAATACAATTATAGTCCAGTTGGTCATGTTATTACTGGTGACCTTGGCATCGTTACCATTGAACAACTAAGAGAGTTGTTAGCCAAGGGACCAAAATATAGAATCCCCACAGCCCATCAACAGGAAAAAAAAAGAATTTCAAGTTACTGATGGATGCAGTTGAGGACTATGGAAGAAAATGGGTAAAGCGCGAACCAGAAGAACCAGAACTGGACACTTTGTCTGAATGGATTAAAGCTATTCGATCATGCATTCAGAGGCGCATACAAAAACTGCGATGTAATATGAGTACAAGAGTTACTAACCCTTTCAAGAATCGGATGTTGTGGATGCTTTATCCTCTTTGCATGAGAAATATGTCGTTGTTCCAGCAGATAAAGCCTCTAATGATATTGTCTTCATATGTAAAAAACATTATTTGCAATGTCTTACAACAGAGCTTGGAATAAATAAAACTACTGGTAACCCTACATATTCTTTAACATCATTTATCTAGGACGAAATTTTACAAAATCATAAATCTGTCCTTTCTTTTGGTATCAACATCAAAGAAAACGAAGAAAACTTACCTTCATTATACGGATACCTAAATTACACAAAACTCCATATAAAGAACGATACATAGCTGGGTCTTCAAAATGTTCGACTAAACATCTTTCTAAAGTACTGACTACTATTCTTTCTACAGTAAAAGATGGGTTTCAAAAATATTGTGATGAGATTTATTATACCAGTGGTGTTAACCAGATGTGGATTCTCAAAAATTCGAAAGATCTACTGCTTAATCTTCGATGACAATTTTTGCAATTTTGCAGCAACATAAAAAGTTTTGATTTTCTACGCTATATACTACAATTCCCCATGCTCAGTTGAAAGATCGACTTCACCATCTTATAAAACAGAGCTTTTTCTATAAAAATGGGAATCGTAGACACAAATTTCTTGTTTTGGGTTACAATAATTCATATTTTGTGAAGAATCACACTGAATCTTCCAGAAAATATACTAAAGATGATATTATCAAAATGCTGGACTTTTTGACCGACAATATATTTGTTGAGATTGGAGGATTTGTATTTCAATAGACAGTCGGTATTCCAATGGGTACTAATTGTGCACACTGCTGGCCGATTTGTTTTTGTACTCGTATGAAGCAGAATTCAGTCAGAACCTTCTAAAAGACAAAAAAAAAAAAAGTACCTGTCGAAATTCATTAATTTTACTTTCCGATATATTGATGATGTTCTATCATTGAATAACCCATATTTCAGCCAATACTTGCATATCATATATCCCAGTGAACTTGAAATTAAAGATACTACTGATACTAGAAGGACTGCTTCATATCTTGATCTTTTCCTCAATATTGACGCAGATTGACGACTTCACACGAAAATCTATGATAAACGGGACGATTTCAACTTCCCAATTATCAATTTCCCATTTCTCAGCAGTAACATACCCTCTGTCCCTTCGTATGGTGTTTACATATCACAATTGATACTTTATTCTCGTGCTTGTTCACACTATACAGATTCCATATACAGAGTGTGTTCCTTACGCAGAAACTGGTACAACAAAGTTATGAGGAGGACAGATTAAAATTGACACTCTGTAAATTTTATGGACACCATCACGAATTGGTGGATCCATACAATGGGTCTTCGACCAAACTAGCTGAGGACATTTTTACCACATGGTAGATTGTGGTTTGTTAACGTCGTCTAATCTTTTAATTGCAAAACGTGACTTATTCCCGATCGTGACTGTTTTGCTGAGTGTTAAATCGCATTACTATGAGACGTGTTACGGTACTTATCTATCCCAAATTCATGTATTTAGTTTAAATGTTTAATGTCATACTTGTAATTCTCATCGGATTTTGCCAAATGTGTTGACGTCTTTTCCATTATATTCATGTGTATGGTAAAGAAAATAAATCACCTTCTTCATTCATTCATTTGATTTAATTTTGTTTAACGTAATCTGTACGATGTTTTATGTTTATAAACAAATTATAGCTATAGCTATATAATATAGTTAATTGCTACCCTAGTTTGCTATTAATAAGTATTGAAATGTGCATTGTTAAATGTAATATCAGTATTTAGTTCAAATATAATCTTAAACCAATCCTAATTTTATCTTATTCATTCAAATGTGTCATTTTTTGTCATTTTTTACAAATCAAATATGACGTCACTTGGCGTTGAGGTTTTCACTTATTCGGATGTGTCTATTTTTCGTGTTGCATATTGTCGGGTTATGTAATGTATTTCGGTTGTTTCCTGTAATTAGTTAATACTTCAGTTTATATCTTTTGTATAGTCATTTTATAAAATTTACTGTTTGCTAGAGTATATGTTATTCTAAATAATAGGGATGTTCTGGTACCTAACAGAAAACCCTGACCGTTTTTGGCAAAAATTTTTTGAACTTTTGGTCCTCGATGCTGTTCAACTTTGTACTTGTTTCGGCTTTCAAACTTTTGTATCTGGGCGTCACTAGTAAGTCTTGTGTGGACAAAATGCACTTCTGGCGTATTAAAATTTAAAACTTGTTGCCTTTTGTTAGCTATTATTCGTGTGTTTCTTTGTCAATTGTGTTCTCCTATTTATTTATGTTGTAGTCCTGTAATGTTGTGTTATCATTTGAATGTAATATTTCACATAGCTATAAACGAGGGAGGTTTGGCATGCCACAAAACCAGGTTCAACTCACAATTTTAACCTTTAAAAATGTCCTGTACCAAGTCAGGAATATGGCCATTGTGATATTATAGTTCTTTTCTGTGTGTGTTACATTATAACGTTGTTTTTCCGTTGTGTCGTTTGTTTTCTCTTATATTTGAGTGTGAATTCACATTACTATAAGACGTGTCACGGTACTTATCTATCCCAAATTCATGTATTTGGTTTTGATGTTATATTTGTTATTTTCATAAGATTTTGTCTAATGCTTAGTCCGTTGCTGTGTGTGTTACATTTTAATGTTGTGTCGTTGTTCTCCTCTTATATTTAATGCGTTTCCCTCAGTTTTAGTTTGTTTCCCCTATTTTGTTTTTTGTCCATGGATCTACGAGTTTTGAACAGCGGTATACTACTGTTGCCTTTATTTATACATAAATCAAACTGTTTCAACATAAAATATAAACAAAAAAATATATAACTGCGTTTGCATATACTTTTGTTCCTTTCGCAGCCTAGTAAACAAACTTGTTAACTTTTATTGATATTTGGTTAACCGTATTTTTAATAAACTCTTCGTACTCTTGAAATGATATGGACGCCGGCTTGATCTAAATTGATCAAGTTATCTGATGTCAACTATACATTATCTCTGAAAAACTCAGAAAAGAAAATAAGCTGATGTCAAATAAAAGCTCATTATATTCATAATCAGGTCACATAAGTACATCAATAAAACTGTTTTATGTTTCAAAACAAAATCAAATTTTACATTTAAGAATCGTTGTATATGATAACGTTTGAAGAGTTTTTATAGCTGGTCAACAATACAAAAAGAAATACAGACGTAATAGAATACATAAAAAGGTTTTCATAAGATGGCGAAACTATGGCATTCATAATCAAGTAAAATAGCATTCGAACGAACCGAATATGCAAAAGTTTCGAAAGTCACAACTTTAGAGTTGACAGTTATCTAGTGATACTGTAGAAAACAAAACAGTTTGTGTAATCGGCTACAGAGGCTATCCCCTTGACTAATATGATAAGAATGTATCTACCGCGATATCGTAACGTATCCATAAAGATATTCTCCGTTTTAAAACTACAAATTAAAGTTAAGACCATCATAACTAACTTATACTTGCAGGAGGTGTTTCATCACCAGAACTTTTATGGTATAAAGAAAAGGAAACACTTGGACTTAGCTATTTAACAAGAAGTATGCAGTATTCTACCACAGTACACAATCAAATAAACAGCCGGTATACCTCAAGTGAACTAGAATCAGTTATAAACAGCATGCGGGCAGACATATTGGCTAATAATGCAACTGGTGGATCTACTAAAACCAGTATTGCATGGTCCAATAACATTACTAGTTATATAGATTTACTGAAAGAAATTCAGGATATCTTATCGCAGGTAAATATTATTATGGAAAGACAGAGTTGAGATTGCATGTACTAGTTGCGACCTTCTTGATACAAATGTGTCCAGTCAGCTAATGGGCATCGAATCAACTGATATTCGCAATTTGACTTTTTTTGACATATAGCTCTTCAACGGTTTCGGTACTTATACATCTTCGGATTTCAAATGTTTGGCTTTGAGCGTTCCGAATGAAGGTAAATCCAGAAAAGCGCTTCGAACGCAAAATAATAAACGTGTTGTTTTCATTTTTTTAAAATTATTTATCACATCTTTGCGAAATTTGTATTGTCAATAAATATGTTTATATTACGGAGAGACAAAATAATAAGGTACATTATAATAAAAGATCCATTACACAACACATAATAGATTTACCGAAACAGGACAAGAAGAATGAAAAATGAACACTTATAATAGTTTATTTCTTTTTACAAAATGTGACTTTGATGAAGAGTTGTCGCAATGGCTACAAATTAAATCCTCCTATATCTACTTTAAACATTTATTTATTTTTTTACATTTAATGTTACTGTAAATTGTTTCAATCTAATTTTTACTAAAAAGAGGAGAAAAACAAAAAGGACCAAAAGACAACAGCAAAAAACACAAAACAATGCATTTAAGGTAGCACAATACAAAGATTTTTCATCCCCAATCAGACATCTTTAAACTGATGTAATTCCACTCATCCTTCTTTAAATTTTATAAATGAGGTACCAAATGAAAGACGAATGAATAATCTTTCAAATTGTGATAATTTACATAATTAATTGTTATGTAATTAGTTGCTATATTGTGATGTCCATACTTGAATGAATTTAGCTTCTTTGTTATTCATAGCATCCCAAAATATTTTATAGGTTCTTGCACTCCAAAACAATGTCTAAACTAGGTGTAATAGCAGGTGCTCCGAAAGGAGTAAACATTTCCTGCTTCAAACGGGTAACCAATCGATTGCTACTGTAGCTTAACCCGATAATAACGTCTTATAAGTTAGGTAACATTCGAAGAATAAGAGAGATTTTTTTTATTTTAGGAAATAATAGGAAAGCTCGAAGACCACGTAAAATCATTGCAGAAAAATTTGATTATAAATGTGATAAAGATGGTTTGTGCTATATTACTGTTTCTGATTACTGTGACCCTCGTTTACACACTTACAAACAAACTTCGGCTATTCGCGAATTCACTCAGGAACAAAACATATGACCTTGAGAAGGAACGTAGACGTTCGGAACATTTGTTGTATCAGCTGCTTCCTATATCTATAGCCAGAAGAATGATGAAGAAGAAGCCGATAATTCCGAAGCATTATGATTCAGTGTCAATATATTTTTCTGATATTGCTGGTTTCACTGACATATGTTCAAAAAGCACTCCAATGCAGGTTATCTACATGTTAAACTTATTATATATTATGATGGACGCAAAACTTGAAGCCTTCGACGTCTATAAAGTAGAAACTATAGGTATGTATGCAAAAACGTGTAAAATGGGAAACATTTTAATCAACGTCGTAATGTGAAGAACTTTGATATTATGAAATAATACATTTACATTCAATTTCTTGATGTGCATTGTCCTCAACCAATGCACATTTACCATTACATCAATAGCTCGTTGTCATTAGAACTTGTATCCGACATGAACTTTTTGTCATCGGATGCTACAATATATATTTTCAAAGGACATTATCAAAGATTAAAAAAAAAAATTGACAGTGTATAATTTAGACAAACCATTTGATGGTTGCTTTTTGTGCTATGACGTTGAGTGGCAAATATATTTCATACGTATTGAGTACATACAAAAAAACAAAACCAAGAATGGGTAAGTTTTGAAAGAAGTGGTTCCTTACTTGACTTTGACCAGAATTTAAATTGGTGTTTCAGAGTGATGTCATTTTCACTTTGCGTTATGAATACATATGCATCCATTTCAAGTTGGAATTGAGACGCTATATGCGTTCTCTTGGATCGTTGACAAGGTCGCTTATTGCATAGGTTCATTCATTTCTAACATTAATCAAGCCATCGCGCTCTACTTTCTTTGCAGAATCCTATATTTTTATTATGTTTTATTTTGTTTACGCCCTGAAAAAGCTTGATCTATTTTACAATTTACCTTAGGCGTTGAACCTAATATCCTGCAACTATGTCGGGATTTTTTGCGTTATTATATACCCAGGTATATTGGAGCATATATATGTCCGCTTTTGATATCGGTCACTTGTTTTTAGCTGTTTGTTTTCTATAAGCTAGACGAATATATTAATTGAGGAATAAATATGTGCCAATGAATGATATCAAACCTTCTACACAGTGTTTCTTATAATTTTATAACTACATAATAATAATAATATTACTGCCTTGTGGTGACCTATTTATAATCATGAGGTATATGAAATTGCTCTCTCATTAACCATTGTTCCGATTCTTTTAGTCATGCATTTTACTGTATTTATTTGTTTCAGGCGATGCCTACATGGTTGCCTCAGGTCTACCAGTACCCACAAAGAACAGAACAAGACATGCAACAGAAGTAGCATCAATGTCATTAGAAATCATGAGTACAGTCAGTAAAGCTACGGTTCCTCATATTCCACAGGAAAGATGGAAAGTTCGAATAGGCATCAATTCAGGTACTGCACTTTATCTAATTGTAAAAAAGGAAGTGATATTGATGATACAAGTAGACGAAACGCTAGTACATGCCTAACCCACTTTTAGAATATCACTGTCTTTGAGCTTCTTTGACAAATCTGAACTCAACTTAAAATGAGATTTAGTATCGTAGTTAATAGTTAATGTCCTTTTGCTTTAAAACTTCAGTTATTATTGCGGTCAACTTTAATTTTATTATTCAAGGACACGACTTTTAAAAACCTATGTTGTACAAGACTTATGATTATATTAAGATTTCAGTTAGAGAAAAACACAACAGACAACTATTTTTGGGTTCTGTAATTGACTTTTATATTGCCGCAAATGTTATCAAGCTTAAAACATTTTAAATCAAATAATAGAACATGCTTTTTGAATTTTGAGTATGTTCTGCGTCCGTTACACTATAATATGCTATTGGTTCTTGTAATCAATAATCTGGAACACAGTTCCAAGATCAACTTTGTGTATTTGTATATAAGCTTTGTTTAAAATCTAAAAAATGTCTTCTCAATTTTTTAATGATAAGCTTTGTTAATGAATCAAAACTTCCTCATTTCTTGTGTCAAATAAATTTTCATAATAAAACGTAAACAAACTGCCGTAATGAACAATTTCTGTAAAACGTTTTGCTCGATTACTTTCGATATCACTATCATATCAGCATGTTTTGATTCATTTTCGTTTATTTTATGGAATATATGATATAGGCCCTGTTGTAGCTGGAGTAGTAGGTACTAAGATGCCTCGTTACTGTTTGTTTGGTGACACTGTCAATGTAGCATCGAGAATGGAATCGTCTGGAAAACGTGAGCACAAAGATATTTAATGAAACATGTTGAAAATATCTTATTATTTATCTTAAGCACATGCCAATAACATGTAAAAACTAAACGCCCATCACAATATGTATGCGCCTGTCCAAGTTGGGAGTCTGTTATTCAGTAGAGGTCGTGTGTTGCTGAGTAATAATTTTTTTTCGTCCATTTTTTGTACAAAATTAAGACCGTTAGTTTCTCGTTTGAATTGTTTTACATTGTCATGTTGAGCCCGTTTAAAGCTGACTTTGCAGTAAGGACCTTCGTCATTTTTGAAGGCCGTAGAATAGCATATAGTTGTAGTTATTAATGTGTGTACCATTAGGTCTTTTGTGAAGATTTATTATTGGCCATCATACCACATCTTCTTTTTATACGTATTGTATAAAAGTAAATTATTTAGTACATCGATAAAATGAATTAGTTTTAAGACACAAAATGTATTAAGTTAAATCACAGAATTACAATTTAGAATTAAGAGATGTTGTATTATTTTCAATGTGACAAATGAACAACCTGTCTAAGGAAAGCGGATTTAAACAATTTAGTATTGGTCACCGTAGACTTCCTACAATAGAGCTGTAAAACTCATGCCATAATAAAATATGAATCAAATCTGTAATAGGCCTCTAATTAGAAAATGTGAAATAATGTTGACAGAAATAAAAACCAACGGCCTGATGTATAACATGCAGAAAACGAAGAACAGATATTACAAACAATAAACAACAATTACAACAGACTAACAAACTCCTGATATATGAGTCCCACATAAAGAATGGGGCGGACTTTTACGTGTATACTCGGGCTTAAACCTCCACAACCTGAATCAATGATGTAACAGAACGATAAATGTTGCATAAAATGTTTCCCTTAAAACAAAAACAAAAAAAAAAAAAAAAATATTTTAACAAAATGTAAACGGTGTGACACCATATCAATACGTCACATCCAGCAAAACATGGTTGTGTCAAATCTCCAGTCTTTTTTATTTGTTTTTTTTTCAATAGAAAATTTGGAAAACTTGAGTTCACATGCTTGTTAAAGCTTGTGTCCAAGGCAAATAAGCGTGACAATTTGATTGGTTAACTTCCAGTGATGGTTATTATCATTTAGGGAATTTTGTGTGCAGTTCTGGATAGGATAAAACATCGTTAATAGGAATTTTCTTTTTTAATTCATATTTAACAAAGACAAATATTGGAAAATGAATGGTGGTATTACTCCTATACTACACGTGTATAAGAAATACCATGGGTTGTGACATAAACGTCTTCAAGAGATGCACGAGGAGCTACAGAGTATCTGCTATTTCATTCGCGATAATTATATATACAGAGTAGCCACCATAACAAAACTAGAAAAAAAAACCAAAACCGGAACATTATTACCCGTATATAACTAGTTACTATACTGTCCTGCTATCTACATAAGAATTAAATAATTAATAATATATGATTTTTATAATGTTTCAGCTGGTATGATTCAGATATCGTCTGCTACAAAAGAAGCTTTAGAAGCATATCCAGAGTTTCTCATCAGAGAAAGAGGTGACATGACAATAAAGGTAACTAGTATTATTGTTGTAGATCAGAAAAACATGCGACATGACGATAACTGTAACTTATCATAACTTGGAAGGTCAGAGAAAGAGGTGACATGACATTAAGGTCACTCATTCCATCGTGGTAGGTCAGAGAAAAAAAAACGACATGACAATAAAGGTAACTAATCACATCGTGGTAGGTCAGAGAAAAAGGCGACATGGCAATAAAGGTACCTTATTCCATCGTGGTAGGTCAGAGAAAAAGGCGACATGGCAATACAGGTAAATTATCTCATCATGGTAGGTCAGAAAAAAGGCGACATGGCAATAAAGGTACCTTATCACACCGTGGTAGGTCAGAGAAAAAGGCGACATGGCAATACAGGTAAATTATCACATCGTGGTAGGTATGATAAACAGATGACATGACAATAAAGGTAACTAATCACATCGTGGTAGGTCAGAGAAACAGGTTAAATGATATTAAAGGTAACTTATCACATCATGGTAGATCAGAGAAACAGGTTAAATGATAATAAAGGTAACTTATCACATTGTGGTAGGTCAGAGAAACAGGTTAAATGATAATAAAGGTAACTTATCACATCGTGGTAGGTCAGAGAAAGAGGTGACATGACACTAAGGTAGCTAATCACATCGTGGTAGATAAGATAGACAGGTTACAGGTTACTAGTCACATCACTGAAGGTCAGAGAAACAGTTGACGATACAATAAATGTAACTAATCACATTGTGGTATGTCAAAGAAACAAGTGACATGCCAATAAAGGTACCTCATATCATTATTATATGCCAAAGAAAGGGGTGAAATGTGTACTCAAATTAAATATGTTCACTCAAACTTTTACATGGATTTATGTTTTGTTATAGATTGCCTTCCTAATAATGTAATCGAAAACAAAATCGTACGAACATGTGGACTGAAGTCCATAACTTATATGACTAATTTATTATCATATTGGTATCCCATGTATGACACACTATTTATAAAAATTAAATTAAGAAAGATTTTTCATCAGTTCATTTGTTTGCGAAATAAGGGACCTCGGTTGCCGAGTTGTCTAAGTAGTTACTACTGTAATCACTAGCCAGTCAAATTGTTATATTATATTTCGTTTCTGTGTGTGTTACGTTTAAATATTGTGTGTATGTTGTGTCGTAGTTCTCCTCTTATAATGATGAAGCCATCCCTTCGTAAATTTTACGGACGCCATCACGAGTTGTTGACCGTTATGGAATAACCGTTTCACAAATGATATCAGATATGTTCCTTAAGTCGTAACTACAATCCCTTCCCTTTCATGAACGTGACCTACCGAATTAGACTATTTACCGGATTTGTTATCAAATAAGCAACACGACGGGTGCCACATGTGGAGCAGGATCTGCTTACCGTTCCGGAGCACCTGAGATCATCCCTAGTTTTTGGTGGGGTTCGTGTTGTTTATTCTTTAGTTTTCTATGTTGTGTCATTTGTACTATTGTTTGTCTGTTTGTCTTTTTAATTTCTAGCCATGGCGTTGTCAGTTTATTTTCGATTTATGAGTTTGACTGTCCCTTTGGTATCTTTCGTCCCTCTTTTATATTTGATGCGTTTCCCTCAGGTTTAGTTTTTAACCCGGATTTGTTTTTTTTTTCTCAATCGATTTATGAATTTCGAAAAGCGGTATACTACTGTTGACTTTATTGAGTGATTTCCATGTGACGGATACACAGCAAAAATTGCATACCCGTTTTTCATGCGTAAAACAGGCGATTTACGCATGTTATAAAACGTACGTAAAACGCATATTGAGGACCACGCATGTAAAACGCCCGTTTGAAACGTATGAATTACGTATGTTAAACGCACGTAATACGTGCGTGAGCGTAAAACATGCGTTAAATTATTACGTATTACGTCCGTTTTACGAGTAAACGCATGTTAAACGCCCGTTAAGTCATGCGTTTTTCATATGGTTTTTTGGTCCTCAACACCTGTTTTGGCACAACCTTTTTCAACTTTTGATCCTCAGAGATGTACTACTTTGTCCCCCTTTTTTTGACTTTCGAACTTTTATATCTGGGCGTCACTGGTAAGTCTTGTTTGGACGAGGCGCGTTTTTGACGTAATGAATTTTAAACCTGATGCCTTTTGTTATCTATTATTCATCTGTTTCTATGCCTAATACGTTCTGCTATTTATTTGTATTGTAGTCCTGTATTATTGTCCTCCAACACCTGTTTTACGTATGTTTTACGTATGTTTTTCTTTCTCCGTATTATTATGTTGTCATTTTAATGTTATATTTAACAATGCCATCAAAGTGCGAGGTTTGGCATGCCACAAAACCAGGTTCAACCCACCATTTTTTTCTTTAAAAATGTCCTGTACCAAGTCAGGAAAATGGCCATTGTTATATCATAGTTCGTTTCTGTGTGTGTAACATTTTTACGTTGTGTTTCCGTTGTGTCGTTTGTTTTCTCCTATTTTTGAGTGTGAATTCACATTACTATAAGACGTGTCACGGTACTTTTCTATCCCAAATTCATGTATTTGGTTTTGATGTTATATTGGTTATTCTCATCGGATGTTGTCTAATGCTTAGTCCGTTGCTGTGTGTGTTACATTTTAATGTTGTGTCGTTGTTCTCCTCTAATATTTAATGCGTTTCCCTCAGTTTTAGTTTGTTACCCCGATTTTGTTTTTTGTCCATAGATTTATGAGTTTTGAACAGCGGTATACTACTGTTGCCTTTATTTACGTATGTTTTTGGGGTCCTCAACACCCGTTTTACGTATGTTTTTTATGTCCTCAACACCCGTTTTACGTATTTTTTTTGTCCTCCAACACCTGTTTTACGTATGTTTTTCTTTCTCCGCAACAACTATTTATACATGTTTTTGTAGTCTTCAAAACCTGTTTTACACGAGTTTTTTTTCCACAGCACCCATACTATGTATGTTCTTGTTTTTTTTGTCATCTACACCAGTTTAATGAAAGTTTTTTTTTGTATGGGGTAACACATCTCTGTTTAACATTTTTTGTTGTGCACAACATCTCCTTTTTTATATTTATGTTATACTCAGAATATAATCTGCTGAAAAGAATTGGTTATACTCAAGCCAATATGAAGAAGAAAAGGTGCATGTATTAAGGATTAGACATCATCTTTTTCTGTTGGTCAATGGAAATTTTGTTCACTACAATTATGATTTGAATGAATTGATTGTTGGTTGGTTGGTTCTATGATAGAATTTGCAAAAAGACCTCAAAATATGATGGTCATATAAACGCTACAAATTTGGTGAATTCAATTTTATTTATTTAACAACTACATTTTTTTGGGACCCGATATTCACAATCATACAAAATGTGTGTACCATAGTTCTTATTTCATTAGCATTATGTGGTATTTAAATGTACTTGTGGTTGACATATATACACTCCAAGTTTACTCTGCCTTGCTCTTGGTCTCACAAAACTGTTTAACTGTTACTATTATTTAAACTGTTCTCCTGTTTACAATATTATAATTTTTGCACATGAATTCCCCCATTTACTTGCACTTCTCCTTGTAAGATTCCAAGGTCATCCAAAATTTTCTACAGCAGCTGTAATGTAAAAACAAAAGAAAATGTATTTAGATTGACCGTGGGAAATCATTTTTTTTAATGGAATAGCAAACATGGCAAAGTATACTTAAACATAATTTTTATTCAAATACCAGCATGAATATATGTAGATGTTTGTCAGGAATGGAGATATGTCCTTTTTATAAACACAAGTCTGCTTTACTAATCTCAAAAACTAAAAAGTCTGATATACATGTATCAGTGAATCACTATCACACAATACACCAAATATAGCCTATTGTTAATATCATATCTGAGTAACTGACCATTGGTGATTCTTGAAGGCTGTACAGTCTCTTGTGGTGAGTTGTCTCAGTGGCAATCGTACTACATCTAATCTAATTTGTATACAAGCTAGAAAACTGTTCATTGACTTATTGGTATGTATCATAACTAGAGGCTGTGTCGCTCACCGTGGTCTATGTGCATATCATAAATGAAGGACACAGATGGATTCATGACAAAATTGTGTTTTGGTGATGGTGATGTGTTTGTAGATCTAACTATACTGAACATTGTTGCTGCTTACAATTATATCTATCTGTAATGAACTTAGCTCAGTAGTTAAAAATATTTTGTAAAAATTTACAAAATTTACAAAATTTGTGAAAATTTTAAAAAAATGTCTATAAAGGGCAATAACTCCTTAAGGTCTAAGGGGTCAGTTGACCATTTTATTCATTTGACTTATGTATAGGCCTTACTCTACTGTACATTATTGCTGTTTACAGCTTATCTCTACCTATAATAATATTCAAGATAACAACCAAAAGCTGCAAAATTTCTTAAAATTACCAATTCAGGGGCAGCAACCCAACAGCTGGTTGTTCTATTCATCTGAACATTTCAGGGCAGGTAGATCTTGACTTGATAAACAATTTTACCCAATGTCAGATATGCTCTAAATGCTTTGAGAGTCAAAATCTACATTTTACCCCTATGTTCTATTTTTAGCCATAGTGGCCATCTTGGTTGGTTGGCTGGGTCACGGGACACATTTTTGAAACTAGATACCCCAATGATGAGTCTGGCTAAGTTTGCTTTAATTTTGCCTAGTAATTTCAGAGGTTAAGATTTTTGTAAAAGTTAACAATGACGGACGCAAAGTGATAAGAAAAGTTCACTGGGCCAAGGGCCAGGTGAGCTAAAAATGAGGTTCTGGTCAGATGAACACTGCAGACAAAACCTACACCATGCAATCATTCCTAGCTACACATATGGTTGATATATTGATTATAGTATCTGGGAAACAGACATAACCATGAAAACTAACACTGATCAAAGAACCGAGAATGAGGTCAAGGTCAGATGACACAGGTACACCTTACAATATTCCATACAATACATATATTTGATCTAATTGTTTATAGTACAAATGTAGTAGTATCTGAAAAATAGACCATACCTAAAAAAATTAACATTGTCCTATGAACCATGATAAAGTTTGAGGGTCAGATAAAACCTAACAGACAGACATATTCATCTTACAAACATAATATACACCATATACACAGATGATATATTGCTTACAGTAATGCACTATTTGAGAAACCAACCAAACCACACATAAAATTAGTATTGACAAATTAAATGAACCATAAATATGAGACATGATAGTAGCCAGCACGAAGACAATAGATAAGGAAAAACTGTATAGTTAATAAAAACTAGAGAACTTGTGTCTCGCTCACCTTGGTATACGTGCTTATCAAACAAAGGACACTCTAGAAAGTTAATGGCTGAAGACAGACCAAGGTCAGATTAATTCTGCCGAACAGACATGCAAATCATCTGACACACCAAATATATTTTAATTTATGGAAGTTCCCTACTCAGTTTCAAAATAACAAGCTTTTCTTAACACTAGTATTATATCGATAGGTGATTAATAAAGGAACCAAAAGAGCAATAAAAATATATAGGCCAATGTGCTTGTTTTCCTGATATCTTTGATTTTTTATAGCTTTATCATTGACAATTTAAGTTCTAAAAAACTATTTAAAAAATAACAAAGATTTTATAAGACTTTCACAGACATGACAGATGGCATATAATTTAACATCTAAAAGATTTATAGAAAGAAAATGGGGGTCAATTGGGGAAATTTTTTATATATGTATATATGCATCATTTATATTTACATAAAACGTAATTTTCTTTTCTTTTAACAGTTTGTTAGATCTATACTATAGTATATACAGGATCTGATCATACACCAAAAAACATATTTGACAAACCTAAAAAAAAAGAAAAATAATAATTGTTTTTACATTATTATATGAAAAAAAGTTTAGAATTTTTTTACCCTCTCTTAGATAGATGATCATGAAGTTTATGTTTAACTGTTACAGCCTTTCATAGTATATAATATATATGTGTGGCTATGGCGTGGAATCAGGGTAAAAATACTTGTTTACGTGATTGTGAATCTGCTATTAAACATGTCGCCTCTTGTTTTTGGTGCTTTACTGTTGTTCAGTCTTTTATAATTAGTTTTCTAATTTTTCTAAGTTTTAGCCAAATTGCTGATATCATGCATGATTTTAAGGTAATTTTCGTTCCAGCTATTTGACCTTATGACCTATTTGTTGATCTTGCCTTTTTGAACATAAACATCGGGCCTTTTATAGCTGACTATATGGGCTTTGCTCATTGTTGAGGGCCGTACAGTGACCTATAGTTGTTAATGTCTGTGTCATTTTGGTCTCTTGTGGACAGTTGTCACATTGGCAATCATACCACATCTTCTTTTTTTATATTGTTGACCTGCGAACACAAGGCCATGGCAAGTATAGGCTGACCAATTATTTATCTTGTTTTTCCCCCTTCCTCTGATCATGCTGATGCAAGGCAAAATGACATCACCAAGTGGAAATGTCATTTATATGAGAATTTACAATGAACATGTACATCATTCATGACAAATTGATAGCTACTGCTTATAATTGTTTGCTACAAAACAATATCTAATACTTACCAATTTATATTATGTTGTTGGAATAGTGATTGGCACTGAAAAATTAAAAAAAAAAATAAAAAAATATTTTCATGCATACATGTTTACATACATAATCTGCAAATATCTTTACAAAATTTACTTGACCATCGGTGGATAGTTGTCTCATCAACGCATCATGTCATGTGTGTGTGACATTGGCATTCATATAATTAATATGTGTTTCTCGTTTCTTGTTTTTTTTTATATAGATTAGACTTTTGGTTTTCCCGTTTGAATGGTTTTACACTTGTAATTTTAGGGCCCGTTATAGCTTGAGGTTCGGTGTGAGCCAAGGCTCCGTGTTGAAGGCCGTACATTGACCTATAATGGTTTACTTTTTTAAAATTGTTATTTGGATGGAGAGTTGTCTCATTGGCACTCATACCACATCTTCCTATATCTATATGCATGCTGCATCTCCTTATTTTGAAATAAGGCCAACTAAAATAGTATGTGTGGTTCCAGTTACATCTGAAAAAAAGTTAGGGTAGGTAGGTAGGGATTTTTTTTTTTTTTTTTTACATTGAGTCTATGGAAGCAACATTCTGACTTTAACAGTGCTTAATGAAAAATGACAATCTTCAGAGTAGGCTATTTTTAAGACGAAAAAGTAGGGAAGTTAGGGTTACTGGAACACCACATATATATTTTTATTTGGCCTTAGCATGGTATTTTTTTAAAAGTTTTATATCAATTTGACAGTTCTAAAAAAGGTTTAAACTTCAAAATGTTATTGCTTTTGGCATTGCAGTTTTGTAGACATACATGTATACAGATGCAGGATTCATTTTGTGATTATAAGCATTAGTTTTAAACATTTGTATGAGACATGAGAACAGAAACTACAGATTCAGCCATTTTTTCTAATAATGGGGCATATCTCTTTGACACCACGAAATTTCAACCTCAATCTGTGCTTTGTGGTAATAAGCATTGTGTATATGTAGTAGCACTTTCATAATATTTAGTTGAGACAAACTTATGTTGGATTACGAAACAATATAACGAGACTGCCTATGATCAATCGGGTATCCAATATCCATAGTCCAAGTACTTACATAGCATATATAAAAATAAGATGTAGTATGATTGTCAATATGAATGAGAGTTTAAAGACATTCACAACTCTCCACAAGTGACACAGAAATAAACAACTATATGTCAACGACTATACATGTACAGCCTTCAATAATGAGTAAAACCTAAACTGCATAGTCAGCTATAAATGGCTCAAAATGACCAGTGTATAACAATTCAAGCCAGAAAACTACAGCCAGATGGTGTATACAAGTCAAAATAATGAACAAAAAACCAATGAGATATCATATATAAGGCACAACACTGACCACTGAATTAATTACAGACTCCTGTTGGTTCTGATGGCTTCGGGTCTAAACTAGTTGAAGGGCCATATGCATCTCTCCCTTACCCCATTGGAAATAAGTTTTAATAACTTTTGTGGGTCATCTTAAGATATAAGGCTACAGTAAAAATCTAATCGTTCTAAATTTCACTTGTTACGTAATCTTTAGATATTGGAAGATGTGGTATGAGTGCCAATGAGAAAACTCCATCCAATTTACAACTTATAAAAAATAAAGTAAACAATTATAGGTCAAGGTACATCCTTCAACATGTAGCCTTGGTTCACACCAAACCGCAAGCTATAAAGGGCCCCAAAAATTGCTAGTGTAAAACCATTCCAACAGGGAAACTAATGGTTTAATCTATATAAAACGAGAAATGAGAAACATGTATGAATTAAAGAACCTTAGTGAGCGGCCCCACATACCCTACGTCCCCACATTGTCATTGAAGAGATTAAATACATGAAATAAGAAAAGAAAATTGTATGAGAGAAAAAAATGATTCATAATTTTCTGTCAATATGCACATCTTCATAGTATGTCCTTATTATCTACAAAGTTTCATGAAATTCTGTTGTATGGTTTCAGAGAAGTTACGATGATGAACTGTTGTAGTAGTACGTTTAAGAAAATTAGTTAAATGGGGCGCAACTCCTTGAAAAAAAATGAATCGTAATTTCTTGTCGATATGCACATCTACATATTATGTCCTTATTATCTAAAAAAGGTTTCGTGAAATTCTGTTGTTTGGTTTGAGAGGAGTTTCCATGACAAGAAACAGGAATGACAGGTCAAAAACATTATACCCTCCGCAACTTTGTTGCGTTGGGTATAACTACATAAACAGAGGACAACCACTGCAGGGGCAGATGTAGCTGCGGAACCGTAGCTCTTAGGTCCTTAGAACTATTTAAAAAAATCACACACTCATTCGTTTTCAATTGAGACAAAACGAATAATTAAAAGATAAAAATAAAGTTTAGCAATCAGTGTCTATATATGTATAAATTACTGGATGGTCATGAAAGTGAACTGGACTGAAAGGTAAAACAATGTTTCATGTGACCTCGAGTCCTTTTATTTTTTTACTGATAAAGCAGGGGCGGTTCCATGCAACCATTTTTTTTTCAAGCCCAGTCATGGATAAAAGGGGTTTGGTTCTTACCATATATGTCCCATTCAAATTCATTGATCATCAAAAAGGTGATTCCACCCCCTTCCCCCAGGATCCACCTGGGCACTATTTAAGTTCTGTACATTTGCCAATTGTCTTCACTCTTTTTCTGAAACTGAGACAATTGCCATACTAAAAGTTTCATTAGAAATATAATAAAAGGAAATACAATGTATCTTAAGTGGTTAATACGTAAATGAGACCGAAGCCCCCCTCCCCCCCCTCCCCCCTCAATAATAACAGAAATTACTGCAAATATTCTGGGACTATAGGAATTTAGACCTTTCAGAAGACCAGCCAACGTAAAAAATGAATCCTTCCCCCATCCCCGGAAATATATTTACTAACTGTGATTATAAACAGAATAAATCAACATATCATGACCAAGGAAATATCACATCCAAGTGTCCTTCTGATCCCTGCTGGTATTTCTATTCTCATTTTACTGTAAAATGATAATAGATTTAAAAAACCAAAGGCGGATTAGGGCCGAAAAGTGCTTACTGAACAACAAATATATATTCTCAAATGTATATTATTGAATAAGACCTTTAGCGTAGACTTCAACATTTCATGATAATGTGGTGCTGAACATGTATGTCTAGAGATCATCAGATATTAATATACCTTTTAAGTAAAATAACATTAATCTTGAGAAACAAGGACTGTTGAAAAGGTACATTTTTTTGTTGGTAATTATGTTTAAAATTTGTGTGAAATTTCTCATGTTAATGAGTTTTAATATTAAAAAAAATGCTGCGTAACACAAAAAGAAATAATGAAAACGCACGTAAAACACATGTAAAACTGATGTTTTACGTGCGTTTTTAAAACATACGTGTTACATACGTGATGTATTACGCCCGTTTCAAAACACCCGTTTTGACACCCGTTTTTGGTACAGGCGTTTAACGCATGTTGGCTAAAACATGCATTTTCCATACGTAAAACGTACGTTTTACAGACGTTTTTTGAAACGTACGTAAAACATGCGTTGCACTTTTTGCTGTGTACCTTTGGACTGTCAGACAAAATACATGCTTCAATAAGGGGACAGAAGGGTAAACATTAACTCACAAATTGAAGAATGACAGACAAATTCACGTAAACAACCCAATAATTTACATTAAAAACTATAGACTAAATCATGAACTTAAAATCAAAACCAAGGAGTAAACAAAGACTCACCAATCTAAAGGACATTGACATCAACAGTTAATAATTAAGGAACAATTCAAACGTCACTCAAAAAAACGGGAGTGAAATCAGGTGCTCTGGGAGGGTAAGCATTTCCTGCACCGTATACCGCACCCGTCGTGTTATTTCTTTGTTCAGTTCGGTAATGATGGAAGGTAATTATGACTGATGAAGTATATCAGATATGATTTCTGACACACTTTTGTTATAATGGCCAAACAGCTCATGATGACGACCGTAAAATTTCTTGAGTGATGAACATGAACCAAAATTAGGGGTGATATATTGTATGCAAATGTTTTTAATTTACAGGGAAAGGTTCAGATGAAGACCTACTGGTTGATAGGACACAGTAATGGCTACAGCGATTCCACGCCTCAACTATTCCTGACTGAATAATGTATTCATGACACAGTTGTTGCATCAACGTTTTCACACTCTATTTCTTCCTCACAGAAAATTTAGGGAAACAGTATTGTGTTCTATGTTTATTAAATGCCTCATTTCTTACTTAATAAACACCCCAGGACACAAAGTGTCTACACCACAATCATTCCTAACAGTTCAGAAGACAATAGTTGGTTCCTATTTGTTTTAAGGTCTTATTGATTCCTTACGGAATGAACACTTCAATGCACAACAGTGGTAATTAAGTTTCTACGAAGTTATTCAACACGAATAAAATACTTCACGACAGTGTAGTGGCTACAGATGTTCAAACCAACAGTAATTTCTGAAAAATTAAACATTTGGGACAAAATGTTGGGTATTGAGTTCTTCCTAACGAAATGAAACACTCTAGGACAAAGAAGTTGGATTAGAGTTTTTTTTATGGTTTACATATTTTTCACGGAATACAACATTTAAATACAAAGTTGTGAGTACAGCGTTTATACGTTTAATGTAATACTCACATCATAAACTCCTCATGCCAAAGAAGTTGCTACTAAGTTTCAACACCAAAGTTATTCATACGATAGAAAGAACAACATGACACACTTTTAACGTTTTGCACAAAGATCATTTAACATAGTTCCTATTATATTATATTATTGTATTATATAATATTTATATATCCTGCCATGTATTGTTCTCTCGTGTCCTGTCTCTCTGTAAACTATACACACCAATATTGATAAGTTTGCTTTATACCTTCCGATTCGTGCATTGCTTTTTACATTATTACAGCATTTTATCTTATTCCATATGTTAAAGATATTTTTTTGATAGGCCTTCAAGTAAAGAGGCTAACATAAGGCGTTGTTGTATATCCATATCATAGATTTCATGAAAGTGACAGTTTAAAAATGTCTACCGTTCAAAGGATTTTTCTTGATTAACCTTCATTAAAACATAATAATTTATAATAAAGGATATTACAAAACAGTGAGGCGATAAGGGCAATATGTCCAAAAGAGACCTGAAAATACAGCCAAAGTCAGCTATGTTCAACTTTGCGTAATTTGTTAGTTTATCAACGGGGAATTTAAAAACAAAATATGTTGCAGCACAGTAGAGTGCTGAGACGGGTACCACATGTGAAACAGGATCTGCTTACTCTTCAAGAGAACCCGGGTGCACCCCCAGGTTTTTGTTGGGTTTGTGTTGTTTAGTCGTTTAGTTTTCTGTGTTGTGCCTTGTATACTTTCTATGTTGTGCCTTGCATACTTTCTATGTTATGCCTTGTATACTATTATTTGTCTTTTTAAATTTTTATCATTTAGCTATGACGTTGTCAGTTTGTTTTCGATCTATGAATTTGAAAGTCCTTTTAGTATCTTTCGCCCGTCTTTTGCAGATGCCGCAAGTGCCGACGATGATTACTGATTTGACGAAACCCTCAATTATTCCTAATACTATACGTCAAAAATTGATAATACAATACTATTACTTTTGTGAATCATATTGAAGAATTAAATATCAGCCGCAGTTTTTCGTGGTTTTGTGTTTATGAGTCTTTATTTTTTTTTTATTTTTTGTATGTGTATACTGAGTTCTTTCGTTTGGTCGTATTTCATTTCTGTCATGGCATTTTTAGTTCATTTCAGTTTTCAGACTTATCTTCAATATATATATTTTCTCTTTTGCAATTGTTCCGTAAGATAAACCAATGTTACATGTATTACAATGTAATTGGGGTTCGTGTTGTTTATTTTTTAGTTTTCTATGTTGTGTCATGTGTACTATTGTTTGTCTGTTTGTCTTTTTCATTTTTAGCCATGGCGTTGTCAGTTTATTTTCGATTTATGAGTTTTACTGTCTCTTTGTATCTTTCGTCCCTCTTTTATTACAATATGACAATATATATTTATATAAATTAGCAAAACAGGATATATCTTATATGTTGTTTGATACACCATGTACTATTTTATAGAGTGGCTTCAACCTTACAGGGACGTCGAACAGTTTTAACTTTTGAATGTTGAAATGTCCAAATTATCAATCTTAACTAAATGTCGACTTGTATGATTTTTTTAATGTACGTAATAGTGTTGTTTGGTAGATCTGATGATACGATAAGAGTAGGATTTCATCAATCAATTACGTAAGGTTTATTGAAATGTATGTACTTGTACAATATTATGTGTATACCTCAAAACAAAACCGACTTGAATATAAGTTATATCCGGGAAATATCAGAGTGAACGTGTAAGCTATCATGATAAACCTTAGATGTTTATTGTAAATTCTTTGAATTTAAGTAAAACATAGATCATATTTGGCTATGTAATCTACACGTAATAATGTTCATTTAATGTTAATTGCTCTAACATAAGTAGGTATACTATACTTGCCTTTCCGTTTTACGTAACGAAATTCTGAATAATTTCTACCGGTATATATATGTAGCTAGGTGTGTTTGTTTCCGATATATGTTACAACAAATAAATACAATTCATCAACAGTAAGTTATTATTTTAGAGGTCTTGTCCATTTTTTTTATATAAAAAAAAAAAAAAAAAAAAAAAAAAAACGGAGTGGCTATTTGTTTGGCTAGCCGGACGAATAGTGCCAGAGCTATTTGTCCGGCCATTGTAATACGCATGTCATATAATGTGCGTTCGGAAGTGCGTGTAATATTATCTCAAGTATCACCAAGGGGGCGCGTGTAATCTGATCACTGATTTTCAATTTTAGTATAAAAGTATAAATTTGTCTAAATAATAGGGATGTTCTGGTACCTAACAGAAAACCCTGGCCGTTTTTGGCACAACTTTTTTGAGGTTTTGGTCCTCGATGCTGTTCAACTTTGTACTTGTTTCGGCTTTCAAATTTTTGTACCTGGGCGTCACTAGTAAGTCTTGTGTGGACAAAATGCTCTTCTGGCGTATTAAAAAGTTTAAACTTGTTGCCATTTGTTAGCTATTATTCGTGTGTTTGAAATTGCCATGTGATTATGGAGTTTCCAATTGATTTTCCTCTAAGTTCAGTATTTTTGTGATTTTACCTTTTCCTTGTCAATTGTGTTCTCCTATTTATTTATATTGTAGTCCTGCAATGTTGTGTTGTCATTTAATGTTATATTTCAAATGGCCATAAAAGAGGGAGGTTTGGCATGCCACAATACCAGGTTCAACCCAGCATTTTTTCCTTTAAAAATGTCCTGTACCAAGTCAGAAATATGGCCATAGGGACCCCCCCCCAAAAAAAAAAAAAAAATAAAATCACAAGGAAAATGGGCAATAAAAGATAATTGATCGGAGAACTAGTTTTACAAAATTATTCGACTCGCTAAAGATGTGTAAATGGTAGAAAAGACGTTAAAAGCAAGAGTAGTTGAGAAAGGCTTTTACAAGGGGGATTGAGGCTTCAAACTTAGTAAAAGAGAAGTAAGAATGAGAAATTTTGGGAAAGGAGCACGTCGTGTCACCCCGACCCCTCACGTAAATAAAATAAAAAACAGTGTTTTTTACATCTTTTTTTTTAGGGGGGGGGGGGGGCATTAACTGCCACAAAAAAACCCTTGGCAAAAAAAAAAAACCATGCATAATAATTCAAAGGCAGAGCTTTATAGCAGAAAGTTGTTGCGAAACAACTCCGTATTATTGTTTATGTAGTACTACGTATATCATACATATTATATCCCGCTACACCAATATGGTGTTCCTGCAATGGATTCGTCCTTACGTTCATTTATTTGATTGTTTGTTAGAATTCACAGCAAAACGACTACAATACACACTATATTTGGTCATCAGCTTGACTGTCATAATAATTTATTACTTGCGAGCAGCACCTTTGAATATGTAAGTTAGCATTCATCTGTTTCCAGCTACTTTGTGTTACGAATTGGTGTATGGTATATGGTATCTTGTAGAACGTAAACAAGTTCACTTTGTAGGTTTACATATCAAGTATAAGTAATTGAAAACCCAACACTCAAAACGTCGAGTTGTCTTTCGTCGACCAAATAAATAGTCTTGTTTACGTCTCTTACATACGTAACAGGAATTTATCTCCAATCAACCAATACAAATGTTATTTTACTATACTTTTAGGATTCAATTCGAATAAGTAAATTTGAATTAATAAGACAAAATTGAGGCTGTAATTTGAGTTTTAAACAAGTTATTTTATTGCGGAAGTATTTCTTTAAAGGATAATTATGTCTCCCGATGAAACATTACGATAGCTGTATGTTAAAGTAATATATCTGTTTTTCTCTAAAATGAAACATTGTTTAGTTACTTCGTGTGTTTTTTAGATACAGCTCACATTAAACATTTATAATTGGTGTAACTTTTAATCTGATCGACGTGTTAAATGTATGATTCTCTTGTATTTCTAATCTTTGTATGCAAAATCATTAAAAATGCGCCCCAAAAAAGCCCACTTAAACCATGTAACCTTTAATTGCTGTTCAGTGGTTATCAATTGTTGGTGTAATACATAAGTGTTCTCATTTTGTTGGTAGATTAGACTTCTGTTTATTTTTTCTGATTTCTGTTTTACACTTATTCATTTTAGGGGATTTTAGGGCCTTTTTATTTTTGCTGATCGGTGTGAGCTACGTGTTGAAGACCGTACTGTGACCTACATGTATTATTGTTTACTTTTATACATTTTGACTTGTATGACAGTCACATTGTAGTCTTGTATTTTGAAAACAATGTGTGAATATATTACCGTAGTTGTATTTGGTAAAACCTTTCGGATTTTAGGTCCTCAATGCTCTTCGTACATTATTTGGCCGTCATGACTTTTTTCTTCGAGCGCCACTGATGATTCTTTGGAGAAAAAACGGACGTCTTACTCTTTCTAGTAAACATAACTATTTGTGTATCATTTGAAAAATACATATATTGTGTTGATAAATAAATTACATTAAGCTTTATAGGATATATCGGTAGATTAATGTGTCTCAAATGAATACTTGTGGCACGTGAAACCTGTTCACGTTGTTATTTAAAATTTATTTTCCATAGAACCAATGGCAATTCAAATGAAATAAAGAGGTGTGTTTTATGCGGGATTAAGCACTTTAACAATCGTTCTATTTAGTTAAAATAAGTAAAACAAACAGAGATTAGTGAATCTTAAACCAATGTTACAAAACATGTCTCCAATGTGGTTTGCATGGATATATGTCATCATTTTAGTGGCTGAAAGCGGTATTGTATTTTTTCTTGTCAATTAATTTTGCAGTTATAATTAATTCTATAGTGGCATGATTTAAAAATATATGTTTTATATTTTTATAAAATTTCAACTCGTTGATATATAAAACTTTCAATAGTTATGCTTAATCCTTATGAAATAATTACTGTAAATGTAAAAATACTACCAATACTATAATGGATAATGGCGTCTAATGATTGATAAGGCATCAGTACACTGGTACGCAAAACATTGTATTTGAGGAATACAGCTAAATACGAATTTATGAAAAAGATCTTATTTCTAGTGAAATAAAGCAGAATGTGTTATTAGTTAAAAACAATTAATTTTATATGTTCAATAGGTATTGTTTTAATTTATGTTCAAAAAGAGGGATAAACAATATCAGAGGGACAGTCAAACTCATAAATCGAAAATAAACTGACAACGCCATGGCCAAAAATATAAAAAAAAAAAAAAACAAACAGACTAACAATACACAACACATGAGACAACATAGAAAACTAAGGAAAAAGCAACACGAAACCCACCAAAAATTAGGGGTGATCGCAGGTGCTCCGGAAGGGTAAGAAGATCCTGCTCCATATTTGGCACCCGTCGTGTTGCTCATGTTATAACAAATCCGGTAAATTGTCCAATTCGGTCACATTCATGAAACCCATTTACACATCAACACGTTTTGATGAGAACATTGTAACAATTTTTAATAAGCTTTAGAACTTAGGTCTATTACTGCAAATAAAATCCTTTGTAGAAAGTTTCGTTCTCTTTGCAAACGCACTAATAAAAGAGGGGCAAACGACACCAGAGTGACAGTTAAACCCATAGATAGAAAATAATATAGTTATCAAGGGTACCAGGATTATAATTTAATACGCCAGACGCGAGTTTCGTCTGCATAAGACTCATTAGTGAGTCAGACGCTCATATCGAAATATTTATAAAGCCAAAAAAGTATAAAGTTGAAGAGCATTGAGAAACCAAAATTCCCCAAAGTTGCGCTAAATACAGCTAAGGTTATATATGCCTGGGATAAGAAAATCCTTAATGTTTCAAAAAATTCAAAGTTTTGTAAACAGGAAATTTATAAAAATGACCATCGAACATGGAGACTAACTTGGGGTGAAATGGTTGTCTTTGATTGTATATGCGAATGCCAAATGATTGCCATTAAACATCTCTGTTATAAATCAGCACATTGCATTAATAAAGAACACCAACGTTTCTCTTTTTTTGAAATTTTCGATTGTGTTAGCTGTTTAACATTAAGTTATTTTCCATGAATATTTTGTAGCTACAATGGAAGTTGCTAAGTACAAACAAACAAAGCAATCATCAGATGAAAACCCAATAACAAGACATTCTTCTAATGCTGTAGATGGAATTGATGAACAATATCTTATTAGTTCACCGAATTATTGTTCACATACAGATGTAATAGTTGTCAGTTACTGCGAATATTCTCCGATCAAACTGTGTGTAATTTTGTAAACATATCACAATTCTGAAAAAAAATTAATAATATCTTAAGTTTAAGAGAGATACACATTTGAATCAATATACAATACGGCTATCTACATACAATTATAACTACATGAATTAAAAATTATAAATCTACTATTACTCACATAAGACCAATTGATGTATATATACAAATAGAACAACAATAAAAAAAAAAAAAAAAAAAAAAAACGGAATTTGCAATTATAGTATACATAAAATTATTTCACACTTTTAAAATTGAAATGACATTTTAGAGAATTGAAATGCAGATACAGGTTTTGATTTCTTCTACCTATAAAATCCTTACAACGTCCGTTCGGTGTTTTTGTTAGATGTTTTTCTGCTTTGAATAGATCTTAAGAGTTACAATGAAAGCCGTTTTTCATACATTTGTATTACTTCTTCTTATGCTGTACTGTAACAATACTGTACATGTTTGAGAGGAGAGTTCCAGCAACCATGTTTAAACCCGCCACATTACGTATGTCCGGGTCTCAAGTCAGGAGATCGAAATTAAGTGATTGTCGTTGGTTCAAGTCTGTCATATTTGTTTCTCGAAATCTGTTCCGTTATGAATTAATGAATAAGCCAGTTTGTATTCTTAATTGGATCATTTCATAGTTGAATGTAGATGTCTTTTATAGCGATTATATGGTTAATGTTGCCGATTGTATGGTTTATGTTTCTCTCATTGTGAAGACGGACAGTTGCCTTTAGATGCTGTCAACCAGATCATATGCAATTTGTGATTTTTGTCTTGTGTCCATAACTTTAGTTTCCGAACTGTTTTTCATTGTTATTTATCCAGATGTACGAAAAGGTATAAAGAAGACTTAACTTTTTCTGTTAGTATATTATGTTCGATCTCTGGTTTCTTTCATTTCGAATAAATGAGGTTATAACGTTCAACTGAAGTGATATTTGTTTTTGTGAGTAGCTCCTAAATGAAGTCTGACTGAAAAAGATGCAAATTCGTTTCATAATGAGTTCAATGTGTTCATTTTTGTCATATCATGTGTCAATATATATCACTTTGTCGCAAGTTTATTGATTTCGCGAGAATGGATATTTTTTCTTCATTGATAAAAGACTGTTCATTTGTTTACAAATATATATATTTTTTGTTTTTATTATCATATCATTAGAATGTCTATACGTACTTTTAAATTCTTTTAGAAAACATTCATTTTCTAATATTCATTTCCAATTCTTAAAGTATTATCGTTTTTTGGATTTCTCTAATTCTTCGTGAATTTATACCTTTCCGCACCCGTTGTATAAAAAAAATTAATCAACGTGTGGTTGCCGGTGATCTCAGCAGATGATTGGTTAAGCTAAAGGTCACAACCCGCCGGGACTACTTTTCCGTTCGGATTTCTCGGAATTTATCAATAACAACATAGCAACATATAAACAAACTCGCGAAATCGTCTGCTTCAACAATAAAAACAATTAAAGAACCTTAGTGAGCACGCTCACATACCCCACGTCCCCACATTGTCATTGGAGAAATTAATTAAGTATAAGAAAAAAAAATTGTATAAGAAAAAATATTGAATAATAATTTCCTGTCAATATACATAGTATGTCCTTATTATCTACAAAGTTTCATGAAATTCTGTTGTGTGGTTTGAGAGGAGTTGCGATGACAAACTGTTGCAGTAGTACATTAAAGTAAATAAGTTCAAAGGGGCGTAACTCCTAGAAAAAAAATTGAATCGCAATTTCCCGTCGATATGCACAACTACATAGTATGTCCTTATTATCTGAAAAGGTTTCGTGAAATTCTGTTGTGTGGTTTGAGAGGAGTTGCGATGACAAACTGTTGCAGTAGTACATTAAAGTAAATAAGTTCAAAGGGGCGTAACTCCTAGAAAAAAAATTGAATCGCAATTTCCCGTTGATATGCACAACTACATAGTATGTCCTTATTATCTGAAAAGGTTTCGTGAAATTCTGTTGTGTGGTTAGAGAGGAGTTGCGATGACAAACTGTTGCAGTAGTACATTAAAGTAAATAAGTTCAAAGGGGCGTAACTCCTAGAAAAAAAATTGAATCGCAATTTCCCGTCGATATGCACAACTACATAGTATGTCCTTATTATCTGAAAAGGTTTCGTGAAATTCTGTTGTGTGGTTTGAGAGGAGTTGCGATGACAAACTGTTGCAGTAGTACATTAAAGTAAATAAGTTCAAAGGGGCGTAACTCCTAGAAAAAAAATTGAATCGCAATTTCCCGTCGATATGCACAACTACATAGTATGTCCTTATTATCTGAAAAGGTTTCGTGAAATTCTGTTGTGTGGTTTGAGAGGAGTTGCGATGACAAACTGTTGCAGTAGTACATTAAAGTAAATAAGTTCAAAGGGGCGTAACTCCTAGAAAAAAAATTGAATCGCAATTTCCCGTCGATATGCACTACTACATAGTATGTCCTTATTATCTGAAAAGGTTTCGTGAAATTCTGTTGTGTGGTTTGAGAGGAGTTGCGATGACAAGAAACAGGACTGACGGACTGACGGACGGACGGACTGACGGACGGACGGACTGACGGACGGACGGACGGACGGACGGACGGGTCAAAAACATTATACCCTCCGCAACTTCGTTGCGTGGGGTATAAATATGGCTTCAGAAATCAACAATGACCCGCATATCGGGGCTAGAGTAAAGCTTGTAGGCGGCATTAAAGGGATAATTTTAAGAAAAACTATAAATTTTGATTTCCCACTTTGGGAAATTAAACTTGATTCTGGGAAAGTTGTCACAGAGGCCAGATATCGTTTTGATATTTTAGTAGACAGTGTTCAAAACATTGAACCAGAAATAATAACAAAAACTAACACTAAACAGAAAATGTCATCTTTGGCTCCAGCAAAAGACCCTTGCCACACTGATGAGTTCAGTGATAGTAATTTTATGTATTTATCTGAACCTATACATGAATCTAACAGAGATTTGACCCTCCCTAAACTGTTTTCCAAAACCAAAAAAAGACAGTTTGTGACCATTCCTGAAGACAGTATCGACACATTTGTACTAGACCAGGAAAATAAGAATACCGCTAGAAAGACACAAAGTGACATACAATCATTACAGCAATTCTTATTTACAAAATTGGAAACAAGAGAAATATATTCAATCCCACCCCATGAATTAAACCAAATTTTATGTCAATTCCTCATATCCGTACGAAAAGATGATGGAAACCAATATGAACCAGCATCCCTAAAAGGTATGCTCTGCAGTTTTGATAGATATTTAAGGCACCATAACTATGGCTACCAAATTAGTAAAAGTGCCGAGTTTTCCAAAGTCAAAGATGTCCTGACAGCAAAACAAGTGGAACTTAAAAAATGGGAAAAGGGAACGGTCATAAAAAGGCAGAGACACTTTGTGATGACGATATCGAGAAGCTATTTCAGTCGGGAGAAATTGGAGAAGACAATCCTACAACACTTCTACACACCGTATGGTTTTTTAACACTATATATTTTGGTCTAAGGGGAGTC
The DNA here is from genome assembly GCA_037788925.1 of Mytilus galloprovincialis. Taxonomy (NCBI): domain Eukaryota; kingdom Metazoa; phylum Mollusca; class Bivalvia; order Mytilida; family Mytilidae; genus Mytilus; species Mytilus galloprovincialis. The sequence continues at coordinate 71,138,742 of CM075342.1, read as the reverse complement.
ACAGAACACCACCAAATGACATGGGGTGATGTCAAAATTGTAAGGGACACTTTGTCAGGACTAGAATATCTCCAAATGAATGAAAGAAACACAAAGACCAGGACAGGCAAAAGTCTAAGAGACCAGAGAGACATCCCACAAATGGCATGGGCAAATCAGGAAAACCAGTTGAAATGTCCTGTACATGCATATAAACTGTATAAATCAAAACGCCCGCTCAAGTATTCAAATCCAACTGATCCGTTTTATATTCAAGAAAATACAAATAGAGAGAAAACTGGCCTCTGGTACAAGAGCCAACCCATAGGCATAAACAAATTAGGAAAATTTATGAAAAAGATGGCAACTGCTGCAGGTAAATTTCTTTGCATTCATGTATTAAACTGGTTATTTTATATTACTGCATGTACATGTATTATACTGAATTTACCTACTTTACATACAAATTATATATCAAATCCACCACTACATTGAGTTTGATAAAATATTTATTCACTCAAGACAGTAAAATTTTAAAACTTAAAACATAAGGCTTGCCGAGTGTTTTAAATATTTAAAATTTAACTGTCGAGAGTGAAGAATTATCAAACATGTATTTATTAACATATATTAACAACATTATCTGGTGGAATCTGTTTATGAAATGATATTTTGTGACATAACACAGATAAAATCTATATTTCTTTTACATTCTGTAAAAATAAGTGTACTTTCTATATGGTTTTCTTTTTTTGTGACGTCACAATAGATAAATAAAAAAATGAACTTTATAATACATGTATTGAATTTTCACCAATAAAAAAATGAGTTCACACACCATATTGACAAATAATCTACATATATCTGCACACTTTAGACTTTAGATATTCATTTTATTTATTACATGTATCAGACTGTTAAATAAAATTGAAATAAATTAACATGATGAAAGCACTGTTATATATTAATAAAACAGTTATCACATTTTAAAAAGCAAAAATTTATTCTCAGCTAAACAGAAGCAGGATATCATATAAAGTCTGTTAACTTTTTAATTTCAAAAACAATCAGTTAAAAATATCAACAAAAAGGTTAAGGTAATGAATAAAACAATTATTTTAAGTACATGTATAGAACATGTATTTGTTTCAAATTTTTAATTGTTTTTGTTCATACATGTATAATAGGGATAATTCAAAGTAAAGAAGACGATGACAATGATGAAAGTGAAAATAACTCACGCAATAGACGCCTTACAAACCATTCTGCAAGAAGATTTATGCTACAAAAACTTGACGACGCAGGATTTGAGCATAATCACATTAAACAGGTTAATACTAAATATATATGTCTATGATACATGAAATATATACAACACACATGTACATCATGTACATTGTTGGTAAATATAAAATTTATTTATACCATTTTAAAAACAAACAAAAAGCAAGGATGGTTAAACTTTTCCATGTTTCGCAGCAAAGTATAAATACATGTGTAGATATTATTTTTATCCTGAATGTTTCTGACAAGTACTTGAGCCTTAATTGATTGAATTCAATTCATCGCCTCTGAATACAAATAAATTGAAACGAAACGGGGACTGTGAGAACCCCAAAATATACTGTTGCCCACAAAAATATCCATATTACTTGCTTGATCAACATGATCCTTTTGGAAGCGGGCAACACAAACAGAACTTTATTTGTACATGTTGTAAATATTGCAAAAACTTATCTGTGTACCCATTTAATACTTGTACAATAGTTGGCCGTTAGCAGGATAAAAAAAATTATAAAGAGATGTGGTATGATATCAACGAGATAGCAATCCAAGGCTCCGACTTTAAAATTCAATAATTTAACTATCTCGATTGGATAAATCCAATAATTCACTGGTATCAATGTAAGAATCTATATATAGTCAATCGCATAGCTTCCAATGATGAAAAGAATCAAAACCATACCGCCTACCATTATTTAAAAATGGTCCAGACATAAAAAATATACAAAGATTCAATTGAAAAATTATGGCCTAATTTATATTAAAAACAATTTACAAAAAAAAAAAAAAAAAATGATATGACAAATCTCGAACGACAAAACACACTCATCTACATGCTTCTAGTTTCCGTTATGATATCAGAGACATTTTATACAATATAATTCATAAACTATAATATTTACATGTCTCTGATGATATAGATTTGGAATGTGCCCTATAACTTTGTGTGTGTGTGTGTGTGTGTGGGGGGGGGGGTTGACTTTCTGAATGATTTTTATATGACAAGAACACAAATCAAACCTGAATATCTATTTTTTTCAAGTGCAGAACCTTCAATAGTTGTCCTTTAATGATTATCTTTACATTTCTTTCAGATATCTGGACACAAAAACATCCAGAGTATTTCCACCTATTCCAAACTAAATTCAAAGAAACATCATGAAATTTCGAGGACCATCTTGGCGGATAAAAGTGAAAATATGCAATCGTCACAAACTAAAAATATCGAACTGTAAGGAAAATTTAAAACAGAAAGTCCCTAATCAAATAGCAAAATCAAACGATCAAACGCATCAAACGAATGCACAATAGATGTCATATTCCTGAAATGGTACCGACATTTACTATGTTGAAAATTGAGGATTATACATGGCTTTAAAACTAGCTAAAGCTCTATTTGTTGTCCTCGAGCGACCGTTACATATTTGGCCTTATATGAGTTTGATTTGTTTCTATCTTAAACAAAATGTACAACAGAAGGCATGATTGTTTCACTTTGTCCTGGTGGCTGTTAAATTTACCCCTTAGGATTTTTTTTTAATTTCAGCTGAACGACTGTCAAATTTTGTCATTGAAGTATTTAGACCATGCCGGAATAAAACTTCCTGGTTTGATGATAGTATCGTCACTCTCTGCCATCACCAGCAAGAAAAAATTACTCATTTAGAAGCTGCATGCCCGGAGCACACAGTGGGGAAGTATGTTCGCATACGACTTAAAGAGCGAAATTATTTAGCACTCTGTGAAGTTGAAGTACACGGATCATTCGTTGAAGATGCTTATTCTGGTATGTTTTCCGTTAAATATCATATTTGTCATGTTTTTGTGATAATATTCATGTCCTTAAATTTTTCTACAGTCCTCCGATCTATAGACTTACATTTTAACTCTTTAATCGGGGGATTTCAAACTGTGAACCTATTTGCATATAAACATGATAAAGTATTATACCTTATGTTCAAAAAAGAGGGACGAAAGATACCAAAGGGACAGTCAAACTCATAAATCTTAAACAAACTGACAACGCCATGGCTAAAATTGAAAAAGACAAACAAACAACAGCACACATGACACAACATAGAAAACCAAAGAATAAACAACACGAACACCACTAAAAAAACCAGGGGTGATCTCAGGTGCTCCGGAAGGGTAAGCACATCCTGTTCCACATGTGGAACCCGTCGTGTTGCTTATGTGATAACAAATCCGGTAAATAGTCTTAATTCAGTAGGTCACATTCATGAAAGGGAAGGGGATTGTAGTTACGACGTAAGGAACATATCCGATATCATTTGTGAAACGTTTATTCCATAACGGTCAACCAACTCGTGATGGAGTCCATAAATAAAGGCAACAGTAGTATACCGCTGTTCAAAACTCATAAATCTATGGACAAAAAACAAAATCGGGGTAACAAACTCAAACTGAGGGAAACGCATTAAATATTAGAGGAGAACAACGACACAACATTAAACTGTAACACACACAGCAACGGACTAAGCATTAGACAACATCCGATGAGAATAACCAATATAACATCAAAACCAAATACATGAATTTGGGATAGAAAAGTACCGTGACACGTCTTATAGTAATGTGAATTCACACTCAAAAATAGGAGAAAACAAACGACACAACGGAAACACAACGTAAAAATGTTACACACACAGAAACGAACTATGATATAACAATGGCCATTTTCCTGACTTGGTACAGGACATTTTTAAAGAAAAAAATGGGCGGTTGAACCTGGTTTTGTGGCTTGCCAAACCTCGCACTTTGATGGCATTGTTAAATATAACATTAAAATGACAACATAATAGTACAGGACTACAATACAAATAAATAGCAGAACGTATTAGGCATAGAAACACATGAATAATAGATAACAAAAGGCATCAGGTTTAAAATTCATTACGTCAAAAACGCGCCTCGTCCAAACAAGACTTACCAGTGACGCCCAGATATAAAAGTTCGAAAGTAAAAAAAAGGGGGGGGACAAAGTTGTACAGCTTTGAGGATCAAAAGTTGAAAAAGGTTGTGCCAAATACCATAAAATTTACGAAGGGATGACTTCAACATCTGGAACTCTTGGTTTAATAGCTTCCTTGTGAGCAGCAACCCTCTATCAAGAAAATCATGATGGGAAATGCAAGCACGGGAATATCGTATCAATTGGGAAATATATACCCCGTATGCAGGTGCTGCTGGAATGTTGCTACTTAGAAATGGAAAGTTCACAATTGGAAAGCTGAAATCATCTCTTGTGTTGTAAAATTTTGTTTTCAACCGACCCTCATTGTCAATTTCTAGATGTAAGTCAAGATATGAGGCCGACTTAATTTAAAAATGGTCCAGACATAAAAAATATACAAAGATTCAATTGAAAAATTATGGCCTAATTTATATTAAAAACAATTTACAAAAAAAAAAAAAAAAAATGATATGACAAATCTCGAACGACAAAACACACTCATCTACATGCTTCTAGTTTCCGTTATGATATCAGAGACATTTTATACAATATAATTCATAAACTATAATATTTACATGTCTCTGATGATATAGATTTGGAATGTGCCCTATAACTTTGTGTGTGTGTGTGTGTGGGGGGGGGGGGGGGTTGACTTTCTGAATGATTTTTATATGACAAGAACACAAATCAAACCTGAACATCTATTTTTTTCAAGTGCAGAACCTTCAATAGTTGTCCTTTAATGATTATCTTTACATTTCTTTCAGATATCTGGACACAAAAACATCCAGAGTATTTCCACCTATTCCAAACTAAATTCAAAGAAACATCATGAAATTTCGAGGACCATCTTGGCGGATAAAAGTGAAAATATGCAATCGTCACAAACTACAAGAACGGTCACAATTAACAATAACCCGGTTGGGCAGAACGAATTTCAAAATGTACAGAAAACAGCGGTCTCAGAAAATCAAGTTTCTTTTGAAATTTAGCGGGCGCGCCAACGGGTCTAAGTTGTCTATTTGGAGGACCAATCTATGGAGGGACATTTAACATTAACATGTCAAACTTACCGTCGTTGTCACCATCGCCTCAAACAACCAAACGTCGTCGTTACGTTATAGAGAGTGACAGTTCCCAGGAATAAAACTCAGTTTGAATTTGTCAATTCTGCCATTGAACATGTGTCGATGTGATTTTGAAATTTACAACATGTGAACTTTACTATGCAAAAAATAGTTCTAGCTAGATATATGATTGTAACGTTATCTACTATCATATATATAAATTTTTGTTTCAACTTATTAAAGTTTTATGTTTACAAAATGTTCTTTAATTTATACTAATACTCATTTATTTCTAAAATGCCTAAATGAAGTGTTCGCGCATCAATTTCGTTAATGTATGACGTAGAAATCAGGAATGTGAGGCCTTTGAAGGAAAATTTTGTTTCTCAAATTGGATTTTTTTTTATAATCATTAGAGAAACAGATTATTACATAGTGACGCGTGGATTATCGGATTTATCCAATCTCGATAGTTAAATTATCAATTTTAAAGTCCTCGCCGAGGCGGCTCGGACTTTAAAATTGATAATTTAACTATCTCGATTGGATAAATCCGATAATCCACTTGTATCAATGTAATAATCTATATGTATCCCTTTTTCTCATATATCATTCATTATATAATAATAGGACACTTTGTTTGAATGCATCAAAACTATTTGATAATGCATTTAGAATCGAATTTAGTAACTACGATGTACCATGAGCACAATGGTTTCTTATTGATTTAGGAATCTTGAGGTTGTTGATGTTTTATATTATTTTCGTTCGTGTCGAATATATCGTTGTTGCAATAGATAAAGCCTCCAATGGTATTGTCTTCGTATGTACAATATATTATTTGAATTGTTTTACAAAGTTTGTAACCCGGATTTGTTTTCTCTCAATCGATTTATCACTTTTGAAAAGTGGTTTACTACTGTTGCCTTTATTTACATTAGTATTTCCCAAACTAAATTGCAATTTATATCGACTTCACCATCTCATTTCACACAGCTTTTTCTTTAAAAATGGGAATCGTAAATATAAATATGAATGCTTTCTTTTAATAATTATGTTTCCTTTTTTGTGAAGAACTACACGGATACTATTAGAAAATACACTGAAGATGATGTTATCAAAATGATTATCTTATTTGTCAGATTTGTCTAGTTAATTTTCATTTTCCAAGAAAAAAGCAAATAATAATGATGTCATCACACTAAAATAGTCATATAAAACATTGATTGAGTAAATACATATTACCAAATGACATGCGCGTTTTAAACAAATTAAAAAAACTGTAGCAGTGTTAGCTATATAAAGTTAAAAGCACACCAACGAAATTGCGGGCATTTAGAGTGTGGATGAAGATATGTAGACTTTTGTAGGATGATATTTTTTTTATACATTACAAAATTGTAGGAGTTTCGTGCAATACTTATATATGATTACTTTTTTTTATCCTGCGTATTATTATGCAAACTTTTAATCCTAAATGAAGAGTTCTAATCCGACACTCTCCGGTATTGAAAGGCAGTTTCGAAGTTTACAAGGAAATCGAACGTGCGTAACCTTTACAGATTCAGTAATATCTTCCAATCAGATATTGAATATTCTATAGATTAAATAACAAAAAATATCGAACTGTAAGGAAAATTTAAAACAGAAAGTCCCTAATCAAATAGCAAAATCAAACGATCAAACGCATCAAACGAATGCACAATAGATGTCATATTCCTGAAATGGTACCGACATTTACTATGTTGAAAATTGAGGATTATACATGGCTTTAAAACTAGCTAAAGCTCTATTTGTTGTCCTCGAGCGACCGTTACATATTTGGCCTTATATGAGTTTGATTTGTTTCTATCTTAAACAAAATGTACAACAGAAGGCATGATTGTTTCACTTTGTCCTGGTGGCTGTTAAATTTACCCCTTAGGATTTTTTTTTAATTTCAGCTGAACGACTGTCAAATTTTGTCATTGAAGTATTTAGACCATGCCGGAATAAAACTTCCTGGTTTGATGATAGTATCGTCACTCTCTGCCATCACCAGCAAGAAAAAATTACTCATTTAGAAGCTGCATGCCCGGAGCACACAGTGGGGAAGTATGTTCGCATACGACTTAAAGAGCGAAATTATTTAGCACTCTGTGAAATGAAGTACACGGATCATTCGTTGAAGATGCTTATTCTGGTATGTTTTCCGTTAAATATCATATTTGTCATGTTTTTGTGATAATATTCATGTCCTTAAATTTTTCTACAGTCCTCCGATCTATAGACTTACATTTTAACTCTTTAATCGGGGGATTTCAAACTGTGAACCTATTTGCATATAAACATGATAAAGTATTATACCTTATGTTCAAAAAAGAGGGACGAAAGATACCAAAGGGACAGTCAAACTCATAAATCTTAAACAAACTGACAACGCCATGGCTAAAATTGAAAAAGACAAACAAACAACAGCACACATGACACAACATAGAAAACCAAAGAATAAACAACACGAACACCACTAAAAAACCAGGGGTGATCTCAGGTGCTCCGGAAGGGTAAGCACATCCTGTTCCACATGTGGAACCCGTCGTGTTGCTTATGTGATAACAAATCCGGTAAATAGTCTTAATTCAGTAGGTCACATTCATGAAAGGGAAGGGGATTGTAGTTACGACGTAAGGAACATATCCGATATCATTTGTGAAACGTTTATTCCATAACGGTCAACCAACTCGTGATGGAGTCCATAAATAAAGGCAACAGTAGTATACCGCTGTTCAAAACTCATAAATCTATGGACAAAAAACAAAATCGGGGTAACAAACTCAAACTGAGGGAAACGCATTAAATATTAGAGGAGAACAACGACACAACATTAAACTGTAACACACACAGCAACGGACTAAGCATTAGACAACATCCGATGAGAATAACCAATATAACATCAAAACCAAATACATGAATTTGGGATAGAAAAGTACCGTGACACGTCTTATAGTAATGTGAATTCACACTCAAAAATAGGAGAAAACAAACGACACAACGGAAACACAACGTAAAAATGTTACACACACAGAAACGAACTATGATATAACAATGGCCATTTTCCTGACTTGGTACAGGACATTTTTAAAGAAAAAAATGGGCGGTTGAACCTGGTTTTGTGGCTTGCCAAACCTCGCACTTTGATGGCATTGTTAAATATAACATTAAAATGACAACATAATAGTACAGGACTACAATACAAATAAATAGCAGAACGTATTAGGCATAGAAACACATGAATAATAGATAACAAAAGGCATCAGGTTTAAAATTCATTACGTCAAAAACGCGCCTCGTCCAAACAAGACTTACCAGTGACGCCCAGATATAAAAGTTCGAAAGTAAAAAAAAGGGGGGGGACAAAGTTGTACAGCTTTGAGGATCAAAAGTTGAAAAAGGTTGTGCCAAATACCATAAAATTTACGAAGGGATGACTTCAACATCTGGAACTCTTGGTTTAATAGCTTCCTTGTGAGCAGCAACCCTCTATCAAGAAAATCATGATGGGAAATGCAAGCACGGGAATATCGTATCAATTGGGAAATATATACCCCGTATGCAGGTGCTGCTGGAATGTTGCTACTTAGAAATGGAAAGTTCACAATTGGAAAGCTGAAATCATCTCTTGTGTTGTAAAATTTTGTTTTCAACCGACCCTCATTGTCAATTTCTAGATGTAAGTCAAGATATGAGGCCGACTTAACTGTATCTGTAGTATCCTTTATCTCTAGCTCGATGGGATAGATGCCTTGCACATAGTCACCAAATTTTGAATTATTTAGTGAAAGAACATCATCTATATAGCGGAAAGTAGAGTTAAAGGATATTGCTAACTTCTTATCTTTCTTCCTAAGAAATTCCTGCATGAAGTCAGCCTCATAATAATAAAGAAACAAGTCGGCAAGTAGAGGGGCACAGTTTGTTCCCATTGGAATGCCGACAGTCTGTTGAAAAACACGTCCTCCGAACGTAACCAATATGTTGTCAATCAAGAAATCAGCCATCTTGATAATATCGGTTTCAGAGAATTTTTTGTTTGAATCAGAGAGTTCTTTTACAAAATAGGATTTATCCCTCCCTAAGACAAGATACTTGTATCTACGTTGGCCATTCTTTCAAACTTCACTTTCAAATTGAAAATAATAATAAAGAATTAAAAAAGATAATTGACGATATCATAATTATGAACACCAATACAGCAAGATTTAGTGCAATAACGGACTCTAAAGCATTCAATTCTATTCATGACCATCCAATGTCTAACTCAGTTAAAACGTTACAATACTAACAGACTGGTATTTAGATTATTTAAGATTAAACATTGGAAAGCGTCGTTCTATGGTAATTATAATGAAATAATTATTATCAAGAAATTAAGATGACCATCAAATAAAGTACACTTCCAAATTAATGTTGGTCAAATCATAATAAAGTCATTATTTTTCAGTCAAAGATTATCACAGGGTCTTTGACAGAAGCTATAAAGCACAAATATATTTCTTGTTTTACATGACTAATAAAAAAAGACCTTATGTTTTATTTCAATAGCTACCTTTTCTCATATCTGTGGATTTCAAGGTCACAGTTACGAAGGACATGGTGAAGCTCAAGGGAGCGCCATTGTTAACAGTGATATCCAATGCACCTCTATGTGTACTTACACGAACGGCTGTCACGCAGCAGACTTCAACAAGAAGACCTCCACCTGTACTTTAATGAAAAGAGTAAATGGATCTAACGTCGTGGTCAATTCTGACCATACCGTTTTTCTGGTCAATTGAATGCTGTTTTTGTTTCACTTTTGATTCTCTCTAACATTTTCTTTTGCTACGATAATGTAGTCAATGTAACTAATATAACAAAAATCAATCTTTTGTGATATATCTTTAATATTTTGTATTTGATCAATCATAATAGTTGAGGTCTACATATCGGTATGCTATGTATCAAATAATTCATATTTCAACAATATAATAACAATAATGACGGACTGAAAAGGGAAATTCAATTGGAAAATTCCTTAGCAAATGTCGAAATCAAAACACATCAAACAAATGGAAAACAATATTCCGCACTCAATCGGTCAATAGCGATAGTTTGAAGGAAGACATTGAAAACAATAACATAAAATAGAAGAACAAAAGATTAATAAAGAAAAACAAAATAAATGAGGAAAGAATCGATCTAAACATTTCTACAATATGAACATGAGATGCATCCAAGGTTTAAATAAGGTCTTTTTCCTAAGGGAGAGAGTTTTATGATAAGATACTCATTACTAATATTTACGTGATTCTACCATTGAATGTTGCCTTAATTAAAAAGCAACATCGAAATGAATGAACATGAGGAATTGAGGTGGTATGAATAAAAATACATAGAACTTTTTAATAACTTGTCAAAATGTAGTTTGAATCCGTCTTTTTTCCAATAGTATGGGTCACCTTTTTTCATGCCACATGCGCAATTGTGAATTTTTGTATAATTTATGCACGGGCAATCCAATTTTATGTCATTTAAAGAAAACTATAACATTGAATTTTAAGATAAATTGTGAGAAGATAGCTCTTATAATATGCTTTAAATTTAAGATAAGAAAAAGAAAAACATGAGTTACTAGACTTTTTTCTTGCTACATATTAAAAATGGTATATTCACAACACTTTCTATTATAAAAATGAATTTATATATACTTTTATCTAAAATGGTTTACTTTTACAAAATGTGACTTGGATTGAGAGATGTTTCATTGCTACTCATACCACATCTTCGTTCTTTCTTATATCTATAAATATGAGTTATCTCCCCTACTATCAGAGCTATATCTACTTATGTGGTAATAATGAGAAATGAATAAATCAAAATAATAGAAAAACCCAGACCTTATATGATAAAACACACAATGTTTATCTAATCATGACAAGTCCAACACATGACTTACGTATTATTCTAAATATTTGCACATTTCATCTAAGGATCTAGACCAATTGTTATCTGCTACTTTAAAATTTCAGATTGTGGACAACACTCTAGCTACATTAAGCAAGCATAATTTTAAATTTCGATAAAGCAATTATTGATATAGTTCATCGTATTGGACTATAGATTTTTTTTTATTTGAAAACAACATCAAACACCATAAAAGATAATTAAATGGCAGGTAATCAATTAATCTGTAATTCTGTATTATAAACATAAAACTATCACATTATTATTTTATACCACATGAATAAACCACACAACATGCATCGTACACATTTGCCTACCGAATGAGATTTTTTATCGGATTTGTAAGAACATAAGCAACACGACGGATGTCACATGAGGAGCAGGATCTACTTACCCTTCCTGAGCACATTTGATCACCTATTGGTTTTTGGTGGGGGTCGTGTCGCTTAGTCTTTAGTTTTCTATGTTTTGTCTTTTATACTATTTTTTTTCTGTTTGTCTTTTGATTTTCAGCCAAGGCGCGCGTTGTCAATTTTTTTCAATCTATGAGTATGTGTGTTCTTCTGGTATCTTTCGTCCCTCTTTTACCTCTTTTTTATTTGAAAAGAAATGTTTTATATATACCTGATTTGCAATATTCAAAATTATCCAAAATTATATATATTTAATTTCTTTCAAGAACAGCTTATTTGATTACGTGTTTAATTAAAAGAAATAAATTTGAACACCTTGCAACATTTTAAGTGCCCTATACACAATTACACAATCCAACATACACAATTACACAATACAGGTAATGTAGCAAAAGGACAGAACTCCGAGGAAATTTCAACAATTATACAATCCATTATAAAATGCGGCACCGAAAGATCAAATACATGAAACGAATTGGAAAACAACTGTTATATTTCTGACCATTTACATTTATAAAAAAAAATTAAAGAGAACAATACAAAACTTGCATCAAACAACAATACATTGGTTGTTGCCCATCCACGTCAAAAGGATATTACCAAAAGTGAAATAAAAAAAATTACAAAGACACATTAACGAACAACGCGTAATTAAGGTAATGAAGAATCTATACTTCAACACCATCGTGTATCATTTGTGAAATTGATATGGAATATTTAACAAGGTCTTGCTGTTTAAGCAGTAAGAGTATGTCAAAACATATCGTTATAAGGTTCATTGGCAGTTACTCATATATTTATGTCGATAGCCGGTTTGTTATTTTAAATAAAGGCAACAGTAGTATACCGCTGTTCAAAACTCATAAATCCATGGACAAAAAACAAAATCGAGGTAACAAACTAAAACTGTGGGAAACGCATTAAATATAGGAGAACAACTACACAAACCGCAAATAAGCTTACTTTGATTTTTAGAACAAATGTTATTCATGAAGTTTACCCGATTAATGAAAACAGAAATACATCATAAACTGTCGCCATAGAAATATGTACCGAAAATATGTATTTGAATAGTTATCTGCAAACACTTTAACAATGCACAACATGTTCAATGGTAAATGAACCATGACTCAGTACGATAATCTGTATAGACATGACATAAGTCATTGCTTAAACAACTGTATGCAATAATAAATATATAATCATTGACTTATCATAAGCTGTGTTAATATAAATTAAGATGTATTTCAAACACTTCAGAAATAATTCACAGAAGCCATAGATTTGTTGTAAATTTACACATCACTTAGGCCGTGATATATCAAATTTTGTCTTGACCGTTTGCGAGGAATACAATTAACGAATATCACGGCCATACCATTTGTAAATTTGAGGAATTTTACCTAAAATACAAAAACTGTAGTTTTGGTAATTTATTATAGAACATTTGTTCTAATTGTCCATTAAACACAATGACTTATGTATCATCTATCTATGTACTATTTTGTGTTGATAAATAAATTATATTTATCATAACTGATACGATTTTTTTGTAAGAGATAAGAGATATATCGGTAGATGATGTCTTTTATATATATTTCATTATCTGTGACCTTTGCAACTTGACTATCATTTTTAAACGCGATTTCGTGAAAAACCAATGGCCTTTAACCCAAAATAGCAGGCGTGATGATAAGAATTGTAGTTATGCTCTGATTATTTGATTCAATAAAAAAGGGACACAGCTGTGTACATAAAACATAATTTCAAATGTTTCAAAACTTGTCACCAATTGTGATTGCAGGGATAATTGTCTTTACTTTAGTGCCTAAATGTTGTGTGTTCTTCCTCTTGTGTTCAATTAGTGTTTTATTCAGTTTTTATAAATATATATAGTGTTCTGCATTTAATTAAACATATTTGTTTTCAAATTTTGAAAACATGTATATATATATATATATATATATATATATATATATTGAACACTAGTCAATAAAATCTTTAAATCTTTCCTTAGAAACATTAGAGTATGGTACTAACTTCACTAACGACACATGACGACACATGTTACTCGTTTCGCTACACAGTTTAGGAAATAAAAATATTGTTCTTCAGACGGTTGTAAAATATTACACTTACTTACAGTAAACAAATTTCAAAACATTTTTCACCTCATAACAATCCACTAATTTGTCAAATAATATGGTACACAGAAAGCATTGCTCTATTGTAATCATAACTTAACAATAATTATCGGGGATTAAAAGTAACATTTTACTAAAAGGTAATTTTAAAATTTCGTTATTTTTGTTGAACATCATTACAGATAAACGACACAATGTTTTATTTCAATAGCTACCTATCCTTACATCAGTGGAATTCAAGGTCACACTTACGATGGACATGGCCAAGTTCTTCAAATAGCAATAGTTAACAGTGACATTTAGTGTAATTTTGTGTATGATCATACGAATGGCTGTTATGCAGCAAACTTCAACAAGAAGACATCAACTTGTACTTTGATGAAAAGAGTAAGTGGGTCTAACGTCGTGATTAGTTCGTACTATAACGTCTTTCTCGTTAATTTAAAATCGTGGTTTAATCTGACCATTTTTTTCTTTTTCGACTATTTTAAAACACTGTTTTTGTTTGTTTATAACCTGAACTTCTGAAGACATTAGATGAAAAGAGTAAATGGATCTAACGTGGTTAATTCTGACCATTGTGTCCTTTTCTTCAATTTAAAAAAATGATTTTGTTTGTTTGTTATTTTGTGTCTGCTACATGTACACATATGTTGTAAATACAATATGCAATACAAGTTGTACAATGTTGTATATTATGAACTTCTGGAAATCTGTTTTAAATTTACGGTTAAAAGTACACTATATTTGACCTTATCTCCAATAACCCAAGGATCAAATACTCATCTTTATATAGTAAAATTAAAATTGAGAATGGAAATGGGGAATGTGTCAAAGAGACAACAACCCGACCAAATAATAAACAACAGCAGAGGGTCACCAACAGGTCTTCAATGTAGCGAGAAATTCCCGCACCCGGAGGCGTCCTTCAGCTGGCCCCTAAACAAATATATACATATTAGTGATAATGAACGCCATACTAATTTCCAAATTGTACACAAGAAACTAAAATTAAAATAATACAAGACTAACAAAGGCCAGAGGCTCCTGACTTGGGACAGGCGCAAAAATGCGGCGGGGTTAAACATGTTTGTGAGATCTCAACCCTCCCCCTATACCTCTAACCAATGTAGAAAAGTAAACGCATAACAATACGCACATTAAAATTCAGTTCAAGAGAAGTCCGAGTCTGATGTCAGAAGATGTAACCAAAGAAAATAAACAAAATGACAATAATACATAAATAACAACAGACTACTAGCAGTTAACTGACATGCCAGCTCCAGACTTCAATTAAACTGACTGAAAGATTATGATTTCATCATATGAACCTCAGGCACAATCCTTCCCGTTAGGGTTTAGTATCATACCATCATAACATATATGAGAAGAACATAACCTGTGTCATGCCAACAACTGTTTTTAGAATAAATGTGTTTAATTCCGATGCAAAGACCTTATCAGTGACTCAATATTTACGCCAAAATATGCAATCTTTAATGACTTGACAACAGTATCGTAATTATATCCCTTCTTAATAAGTCTATTCAAAGGTTTTGTAAGTTTCTGAGGTGAATACTGACACCTTTGTGCTTTATAAAGAATATTTCCATAAAAAATTGGATGTGAAATACCTGAACGTATTAGAAGTCTGCATGTTGAGCTATATTTACGAATGATGTCTTTATACCGATGATAAAATTTAGTAAATGTTTTGACTAGTTTGTGATATCGAAAACCCTGGTGTAATAATTTTTCAGTAATACATAAATTTCTCTCGTTAAAATCTAAAACATTGTTACATACACGAGCGAATCGTACAAGTTGAGATATATAAACACCGTAAGATGGTGACAAGGGAACGTCACCATCTAAAAACGGATAATTAACGATAGGAAATGAAAAATCATCCCTTTTATCATAAATTTTAGTATTCAGCTTTCCATTAGTGATATAGATATCAAGATCGAGAAAAGGGCAGTGGTCATTGTTAGTATTAGCTTTATTTAAAGTAAGTTCAACAGGATAAATTTCATTAATATACATACTGAAGTCGTCATTATTGAGAGCCAAAATATCATCCAAATATCTAAAAGTATTATTAAATTTGTTTATCAGATGTTGTTTCGATGGGTCTTTGCTTATTTTTGTCATAAATTGTAACTCATAACAATACAAAAACAGGTCCGCAATAATTGGTGCACAGTTAGTCCCCATTGGAATTCCGATAATCTGACGATATACGGAATCCCCAAAGCGAACAAAAATGTTATCTAGTACAAATTTAAGGGCATATATAGTATCAAAGCATGTCCAATTAACATAGTTTTTTTGTTTATTGCTACTAAAAAATGACCTAAAAGAGTTTGAACATATATATTCACATTCTGATTTTTTGAATGCCCATTTAATTAGGTGTATAAATGATAATTAGGAGTTACATGTTACATGATACAGTGTCTTAACTTACTACCGCAATGCTTTTTTGCACTGTTAACGTCTAATTCCTAATTACGAATTTTAACTGAGTGAACATTCACATGGCAGACGCTCTGATGTATTGTTTGTTACCTTGAATTGGTTTGTCTCTTCGCAATACATTTACTAAATTTCAACATGATCTAATTACAGTGACCTCAATTCGATATGTTAAAATAAGTTGTTTCATGTCATAACCGTAGTATTATGAAATAAAGAGTAAATGCTAAGAATTTATTTGACATTTTGTTTGGGATGCTAAGATTTTCTTTAATGCCTGTTGTAAAGATTGTTTTGTACACAGCTGGGACGATGCCACTGCTGGTGGACGTTTCGTCCCCGAGGGTATCACCAGCCCAGTTATCAACACTTCGGTGTTGACATGAATATCAATAATGTGGTCATTTTAATAAATTTCCTGTTACAAAATTTTGAATTTTTCGAAAAACTAAGGATTTTCTTATCCCAGGCATAAATTACCTTAGCCGTATTTGGCACAACGTTTTTGAATTTTGGATCCTAAATGCTCTTTAACTATTGTACTGTAACTGCTTACACTCATTTGAACCAAATATATTGTAATGTTATAAATTTTCATTTATGTAAAATTGAGGAAGGAAATGGGGAATGTGTCAAAGCGACAACAGCCTGACCATAGAGCAGTCAGCAGCCGAAGGCCACCAATGGGTCTTCAATGTAGCGAGAACTCCTGCACCCGGAGGCGTCCTTCAGCTGGCCCCTTGAAATATGTATACTAGTTCAGTGACAATGGACGTCATACTTAACTCTGAATTACACACAAGAAACTAAAATTGAAAATTATACAAGACTACCAAAGGCTAGATGCTCCTGACTTATGACAGGCGCGATATTGCGGCGGGGTTAAACATGTTTGTGAGATCTCAACCCTCCCCCAATACCTCTAGCCAATGAAGAAAAGTAAACGCATAACAATACGCACATCAAAATTCAGTTAAAGAGAAGTCCGAGTCTTATTGAAGATGTAATAAAAGAAAATAAACAAAATGACAATAATACATACATAACAACAGACTACTAGCAATTAACTGACATGCCAGCTCCAGACCTCAATTAAACTGATTGAAAGATTATGTCTTCATCATATGAATATCAGGCACAATCCCTTCCGTTAGGGGTTTAGTATCATACTATCATAAAATATATGAGAAGAACATAATTCTTGTCATGCCAACAACTGTTTTTTTAAATAAATGTGTTTAGTTTCGGTGCAAAGACCCTATAAGTGAATCAATATTAAAGCCAAAATATGCAATCTTTAATGACCTGACAACAGTATAGTAACTATATCCCTTCTTAATAAATCTGTTTAAAGGTTTGGTAATTTTTTGAGGTTTATAAATATAGCTGCTATTCATTTTGCAGTTCCTAATATAAGTGTTCAAGCTTTTTCTTTTAATGTTAGTCATATCATTCATTTATTGGTATTATCACTGTCTGCATCACTCTCCTTAGCTATTAATAACATTGCATATTACGGCTTTGTCACGTACAATATTTTGATCCTTCTTATACCGGCATCACAAATCAGGTAATAGCACAGACGTACGCCGGGCGTGTTATTAGGTATTTTTATCATATAGCTCCTCAACGGTTTCGGTACTTATACAGCCTCGGTTTTCAAATGTTTGGCTTTGAGCGTTCCTAATAAAGGTAATTCCATAAAAGCGCTTTGAACGTATTGAAATTATTAAACGTGTTGTTTTCAATTTTTTACGAAGGAAAGAGCGTCTCTTAGACGTATAAGAGATGCATCCGAATGTACCTGTGACTATATTCCGTGCTCTAAAGTTTCAGCTCGAAGTCGAACGAGGCGTATATACGTGCCATAAACGTGCCTCACACGTATCTGTAGCGATTTGCAACGCGTTTGTAACGTAAGTCGTACGTGCGTGTAGCCAACAAAATGCAGAGTACGCTTTACAAAACGCTACAGCTTAATGAAAATTTATATGCTGCATACAAATTTCCTTGAGTTATAGAGTTCACCAAGCGTGCATTTCGACGTTTCCTTTACTAGGAAAAAGAAGGAAAAGGAAGGACTTAAACTCATCATGGATAACAAGATTTTGTGTTTGCAACAGACGCGTGTTTCGTCTATAAAGGACTCAATCAGTGACGCTCGAATAAAAAAAGTTAAAAAGGCCAAATAATGTTTGATTATATGGCAGGTTGATGCATGTGCCAATGTATTGATTAAAATCTATTAATGAAAACAATTCTCAACACATATTTCTTCATTAATCTAAAATATTGTAATTGACTGAACAATGGAGCTATTTCTTATCTAATGTGGATTTTAAAACAGATGTTTTGTAAGCGTCAATAAGGCATCAACCAAATGACGAAAACAGCTAAACGATATCTAGTATGATATAACAGTCTAATACAATGTTGGATTCCTTTACATTATGTCAGGCTCAAAATCCCATCAAGTCTAAAAATAATGGAGTGCATAAAATCCTATTAATATAAAAGATTTACCTTTAACAGCAATCATCGTGTAAGCCTTGAGATATCTATATTCATTTAAAAAAAAAAACAACACATGGAGATGGCTATTTATTTGAGATCCAGGTCCAATGGCCTATCTTGCTTTACAGTAATATTTTTTACATTCAACAATATGTTGTTCGAAATAAGCTGTTATAACACTTCACAAGGAATTAATATGATCTAGCGTATTCATTAATTTGGACATTGAAAATTCAGATACAAGATTTTTTTCTAAACTGCTCCAAATAACATGTACAACTTTACTAGTATGTCATATGACAAGTGCTGACCAAATTCCTAATTTATGGGCAGCAACATTTAAGCAGTATTTTGTTTTATAGATTTTTAGATCTCACAACTTCCTTTTTATAATTGAAAATCCAACAAAACTGTCTTTACCATACAGACAGAACATGTAATAAAATCATGACAGAAAAACACTTTTCTCTAAAATGGTGCATACAACACAAGTACAAAAAGTCAGTTTATGCATAATATGACAGTTTAAGTTTACATTCCCTAAAGTACACCTTTAGGTGTACCTCCCTAATATAAACTCTTAGATACAAGACTTAAAATTGCGAAAGCCAGACACGTGTTTCTTACTCAAAATACTCAAAAATTCAAAATAAAAAACAAATTTAAAATGCATAAATGATTTTATATTCCGAAAGATTTTGTCAAATACTGCGAAGCTAATCTAATCCTATGGTAGAAAATTCTTAGTATTTCGAAAAATTCGTATGTGTAGATATACATGTAAATGCATGTAACATGTGTAACTAGCGACCATATCAGCCCATCATAACAATGTGATAGAATTCATGTTATTGTTAGGAAATTTCAGATTAAATTTGTACAATTTGATACTACAATAGCATTTCTGATAAGAGACTTATGCAACACGCGTCTAACAATTGTTTATAGTTTTAGCATTCCGCTTGCGTGCACTTAACGTATAGGGTCATTTTCTCTGTACGTCTGTACGCCAACAACGTTTATATTTGTATTGTAAAATATCAGATGCTCGACTCGGTTTGGAGCCTTTCTGTACTCGTTCGCTGCGCTGAATCGATCAACATAGCTTCATTTTGTGACTTATATCTGACAATATCAATTATTGTTATTATTATTTTGAACGCCCTGGTATTGTAAAATGTTTTTGGTTTCTTTTTTATAAATCGAATTCAAGTTGAGGATCTGTTCCCGATTATAGTGTTTATCGACATTACATAACAATGATAAATCCAAATAGGTTAGATCACATACGATTTTATTTGCTGCAGGTCGTTACCATTTATTACGTTATTATTGTGATCGTTTGAGAAAGTTCAAGATTTTGTCTTTGTGTAAAAACGTTTTCATTTCATTAGAAATACATGTTCTTCTTTTGATTTCGGTTTCGGTTTCAAAAGGCATAACACGTCCATGTGTCAATATGTTTTAGCTTTTTTGCTTCTTATAAATCTGGATTTCTTAACAATGGACTATTTTCATTGTCTATATGTTGAATATCATCATGCGTGTTAGGTAATGTAGATGCGTTGCCCCAAGTTAGATAACGACTTATTATATAAGAACGAACAGTTTGATCACAAACACAAAATAAAATAAAGTTCCAAAAAGCTTGCGCACTATCACCATATGACTGTAACATAAGAAATGCAATTTCTACATGTCCACTATTAAACTTTGCAATGTCTAGAAAGAATCGCACAGTTCCCCATATTCTAAGACAATACAGAACCAACCAGGTAAAACAAAATAATTCGTCCTCTCTGCGAAGTCCTGCACTGATTTGATTCCATAGAAATTGCCGTCTTCTTTTTTTCTGGAAGTATAAATATTTGATTCTTTTTCTAACATTTTTCCTACTGATCAATTATTTAGCATATTTACCTGAGGGTATCTGGATATAGGTAGTTAGTCGGATCTTAACATGTACTTCAAACCGGTATTGATAAAAAATAAACAAACAAATGTCGAAATGTTCAGGACTTAATTAAATCTGTATTTTGGTAAGATGATGCAAGCATACGATTTTTATTGCGTCTTACACTTTAAGAAGCAAATAATCTTTAACTACTTTATTAGAATATTGTGTAAAAACGTTAATTATGAGCTATGAAAGTCAAGTGGCTCGAGCATTTTTCTAAGGAAGTTTAAAACAGTTTGAAAGAAATATTTTTAACAGTGGATTAGCTTTCATATGTCTTCACTATCCTATAGATTAACAACTTTTGGTTATATCTATAATTTAGAACCTTCATTGAAGGTGGAGCACGAATGCACAGTTATTTAATTATATTAATGTACCATTTGTATGCAAGAGTGACATTCCTTTGTAGTATGTGCTGATTGCAGAGATAGTCCACTCTGCAGACTTAAGAGAGTGTTATGCGTGTATTGTCTCCTTTTAACAGGTTCATTATTTTGTGATTAAGTATTGGTTTCTGATATAATTTTGAGTTATTACAAATGAATCAATTCAATATATTTCAGTTTTTGTTATTGGTGTATCAACAACATTGATGTACGAATATCATTTCATAAATTTGAAACGTTTAAAATGATTACATACCAATATAAAGAACCGTTCGTCAATTTTGAAAAAGACTATAAATGAAAGTCCAAGTAATTATCTCCCCTTCATATAATATTGATTGGGAATTTAAACCGCGTTATCTAATGGTAATCACAGAGAGGGACTAGCAAGCAATTTTTTATTGTAGCTTATTTAATGTTAAAACAATTTTCCACTATAAACGAATGATACTTTATACAAATATGAGGACTTAGTTAGCTAAATCTACAAATTTTATTAGATATTATGAATTTTTATTACAATAAATTAATATGCTAAATTATTACGCTTTAGCACGGTAGATATGCTGAAGTCGGGCGTATACTTTCGCTTAACGTTGTTTTTTTTTTTTTTTATTGTAGAGGCAGTTTGTCTCGCATGTAATTATGTTGGTGCGATCATTCGGGCATTTTTGATTGTTTGGTATTTTTTTTAAATAATTGTAAGTAGTGACCATCTGTTTCTTATTGTTACCCCTTATTTCATTTAGTTAAAAAAAAAAAACATTTTCACAAACGTTAACACTTTTACAGATTGCTAAAATCTATTACAATCATTGACAAGATAAGTGGTCCACATCGGAAACCTACAAATAATTATAATCATATTTAATAACAAAACAAAACACCTATTTTTAATTCACCCTAAACCTGTTTTTCCAAATTCAGTAGTTTTTTGTTTATTTTTGTTTGTTCATATCAAAATGTGGTATTTTTTTCCTAAATTGTTATTTGGCTGGGTAGTTATCTCATTTGCACTCACAACACATTTCCTATATCTATTTACGGCATATTTTGGTTTTCATAGTTATATTTAATCACTTGTTGTCAAGACTGTTGTGGAGCTGTTTGTTTCATAAAGTTATATTATATCATTTTTCGAAAAACAACGGATTTTGTTATCACAGCCATAGATTACCCTAGCCGTATTTGGAAAAATGTTTTGGAATTTTGGATCCTCAATGCTCTTCAACGTTGTACCTGTTTGGCTTTATAAATATTGTGATATGAGCGTCACTGATGAGTCTTATGTAGACGAAACGCTCGTCTGGCGTTCTAAATTATAATCCTTGTACCTTTGATAACTTTGATATACATTTATGGTGATCACCATGTATGTTCGATAACCTGGAAGTGTTTGGATGAAGATAATGAGATGTGGTATGATACCTTAATTTTGTATTCGTTTTATTTCCGTAAAAAAGACCTCACGTTCTAATGAATCCATGTTAAAAGTACTGCTAAGCTTCAAAAACACAAATTCATTTTTTTTGCATTATACAGAACTGTTGTTTATTCCTATATGACTTACATTCAGAAACCCTTTGCCCTTTAGAAGGATATAAAGTATGGCAGTGAGGAGATATGTAAGTATTTCCCAGCCTTTCCCCGCTATAATCATCCATATAATTCCGTTGTGATCTTTTGACGTTACCGCTAGCCAGCACCACACTCCATTTATTCCTAATAGTGATTCGTTTCGTCCTAAAACGCCCATTGTTAACGCTACAGATGTAATGATTCCTGAAATGTGTATCAAATTAAATACCAATGTGTTTTATTAAAACATTATTCAAGCAGAAAAACAAAGAAAAGAGGCATTAGTTATTAATAGTGTTTACCATAATTTAGAATGTTCATATAGTTATTTATCAAAGATACAAGGATTATAATTTAATACGCCAGACGGCCGTTTCGTTCACATAAGACTCATCAGTGACGCTCAATTCAAAATAGTTATAAAGTACAATGTTGAAGAGCATTGAGGATCCAAAATTCACAAAAGTTGTGCCAAATACGTCATTCATTATTTGCAATTGATTATAAACGGAGTACCGAGTCTAAGTTATTCATTACCCATTACAAAGTAGAGTGTTCAGATATACTGGAATAAAATTGATATTGCGACCTCATTATCAATCTGCTTTAACCTATATAAAAGAACACCAATGAAAATTGAACATGTTTCTTGATCAGAAATATCTAAATGGTTAACCGTTAAAATGTATATGCCAGAAAAGTACATACCTGGTATTCCCCAAGCTACCACATGCACACATATAAACTTTATGCCAGATAAATCTACAACTCGAGAAAACCAAACGCAGATGAAAAGATAAGTTGCAATGAATGAGGTCCACAGAAATGAAGCAATACTCAAAAACGTCGTTATAAAACTTTGAGCTTTACAGAAGTCATCCGATTCGGGAACACCAGTAGTGCTATTTTGTACACTAATAGAAAACCATCTTACACTTGCCATAAAGTAGCCTAATGCTGATATCATATCTGCTAATGTTAGAGCAATTAACATCAACCGAACAGTATTGCGAGTAGATGGCACAACATAGAATGACCAAATTAATGCGAAACCTCCAAATATTGACAACAAAGAACTAATAGTTGTTATAACAGCTGATACGTTGAGTTCTATCGAGTTGAATCTAATTGTATCGTTTGACACCGTTTCCATTTTCGCTTCGGATAATTGTAACGGTAACTAAAATAAACTTTATCCACACGTACATCTTATTCACTACGAATTCACTTAACTGATCAATTGACATGCATTTTTATCTTATCAGAAAAGATATCCTTCAATACGATACTATGCAAAAAGATACAAATAGACAAGTAGCAGTGTTTATTGGTTACTATTAAAGTGTGTGTCACCATTCAAAGGTTACAGGAAACGGACTTCCCTGTTCGATTTAATCCCCTTTTGGAAAGTTTTTTCAAATTGGCTATTGTGTCACATTCTCGCCATAGAAAAATATGGATAAAATATCGTTATTTAAATAAGATATATCCAACAAATTGATTTTTGTGTTTTTGTGCTGTATATTATTCTATATTTTATTTTTAGGTTCTATGTCTCTTCCTTTATGATTGGGTTCTAATAAATAGGATTTGAATATTAAAAATTATTTTAAGATACTTTGCATCGTGAAATTCCACTTCACACAAGTAATAATGTATCCGACAAAGACTGAACAATGCAAAGTCCACCATAAACTGCAGTTGCAAAGGTCCCGATAAGGTTCAACGAAACATTACGTAATGCATGATCAAGCACGTAAAGGGTCGTCAATAATCAACCTCGATACCTCTGTTACTTCTTTTTGTTTAATTCTCATTTGATGAATAGATAAATTACTAAGAATCAGAAATCAACTACCGCAAATATTTTTCCTGATACTAGCGTCATAATGTATCCTTTGCTTGTAAATGTTTGATGACGGTTAAATTAGAAAAGTGCTTTTAACGCACACAATCTGTCATGGGTTATTTTCATTGATTAACATGATCATACTGCAACACTTTCGGGTTTTGATCTTATCGTGTAGCTATAGGTCTATTTTAAGAAAATCGAATCAAATAAAATAACAAGAATAGCATTACACAGATTGTAATGTATCAAGTAAACTAATCAACAATTATTTCAAAAATTTATCTTTATACTATTTATTCAATCGTTCATGTGAGGTCCCTCAAAGGGTGTTGTCCAAAGATCACATAACCAAAATTTGAGTGCCAATATAATAAAAAAAATCAAAAATACAGTCCTAGATTATCAAATAAATCATATATTCACGGTAAAAACGTCAAATTAATTACACAATCATAAACCCTATTTGGAGGCTTTTGTGTGTAGCTTGAAGCTATTGAATGCTCAAACTGCCCTATGCGTTATCTGTTATCTTGTAGAAGATACATGATTTGTTTGAAGGGCCCTTTATCATTTATAATAGTTCGCCTGTTGCTATCTAAAAAAAATATTCTAAGGCACGTTGTAAAATAAATATTGTAAGACACGTTGTAATACAAATATTGTAACGCACTTTGTAAACTAAATATTGTAAGGCACGTTGTAATACAAATATTGTAAGGCACGTTGTAAGACAAATATTGTAAGATAAGTTGTAAAATAAATATCGTGATGCACGTTGTAAAACAAATATTGTAAGGCACGTTGTAAAATAATATTGTAAGGCACGTTGTAATACAAATATTGTAAGGCATGTTGTAATACAAATATTGTTAGGTAAGTAGTAATCCAAATACTGTCAGGCACGTTTTAAAAAAATTATTGTAAAGCAAGTTGTAATACAAATATTGTAAGGAACGTTGTAAAACAACTATTGCGAGGCACCTTGTAAAACAAATATTGTAAGACACGTTGTAAAACAAATATTGTAAGGCACGTTGTAAAACAAATATTGTAAGGCACGTTGTAATACAAATATTGTAAGGCACGTAGTAATACAAATCTTGTAAGGCACATTGTAAAACAAATATTGTGAGGCACGTTGTAATACAAATATTGTAAGGCACGTAGTAATACAAATCTTGTAAGGCACGTTGTAAAACAAATATTGTAAGGAACGTTGTAAAACAAATATTGTAAGGCACGTTGTAAAACAAATATTGTAAGGAACGTTGTAAAACAAATATTGTAAGGCACGTTGTAATACAAATATTGTAAGGCAAGTTGTAATACAAATATTGTGAGGCACGTTGTAAAAAAAAATATTGTAAGACACGTTGTAAAACAAATATTGTAAGGCACGTTGTAAAACAAACATTGTAAGATTCGTTGTAAAACAAATCTTGTAAGGCACGTTGTAAAACAAATGTTGTAAGGTCAGTTGTAATACAAATATGGTAAGGCACGTTGTAAATGAAATATTGTAAGGCAAGTTGTAATAAAAATATTGTCAGGCACGTTGTAAAATAAATATTATAAGGCACGTTGTAAAACAAATATTGCAAGGCACGGTGTAATACAAATATTGTAGGCACGTTGTAAAACAAATATTGTAAGGCACGTTTTAAAACAAATATTGTAAGGCACGTTGTAAAAACCAATATTGTAAGACACGTTGTAAAACAAATATTGTAAGGCACGTTATCAAAACAAATATGGTAAGGCACGTTGTAAAACAAATATTGTAAGGCACGTTGTAAAACAAACATTGTAAGACTCGTTGTAAAACAAATCTTGTAAGGCACGTTGTAAAACAAATGTTTTAAGGTAAGTTGTAATACAAATATGGTAAGGCACGTTGTAAATGAAATATTGTAAGGTAAGCTGTAATAAAAATATTGTAAGGCACGTTGTAAAATAAATATTATAAGACACGTTGTAAAACAAATATTGTAAGGCACGGTGTAAAACAAATATTGTAAGGCACGTTGTAATAAAAATATTGTAAGGCACGTTGTAAAATAAATATTATCAGGCACGTTGTAAAACAAATATTGTAAAGCACGTTGTAATAAAAATATTGTAAGGCACGTTGTAAAATAAATATTATCAGGGACGTTGTAAAACAAATATTGTAAGGCACGGTGTAAAACAAATATTGTAAGGCACATTGTAATACAAATATTGTAAGGCACGTTGTAAAACAATTATTGTAAGGCACGTTGTAAAACAAATATTGTAAGACACGCTGTAATACAAATATTGTAGGCACGTTGTAAAACAAATATTGTAAGGCACGTTTTAAAACAAATATTGTAAGGCACGTTGTAAAAACCAATATTGTAAGACACGTTGTAAAACAAATATTGTAAGGCCCGTTGTAAAACAAATTTGGTAAGGCACGTTGTAAAACAAACATTGTAAGACACGTTGTAATACAAATATTGTAAGGCACGTTGTAAAACAAATGTTGTAAGGTAAGTTGTAATGCAAATATGGTAAGGCACGTTGTAAATGAAATATTGTAAGGCAAGTTGTAAACAAATCTTGTAAAGCACGTTGTCAAACAAATCTTGTAAGACACGTTGTAAAACAATCATTGTAAGGCACGTTGTAAAACAAATATTGTAAGGCACGTTGTAAAGCAAATGTTGTAAGGTAAGTTGTAATACAAATATTGTAAGGCACGTTGTAAAACAAATATTGGAAGGCACGTTGTAAAACAAATATTGTAAGGCACGGTGTAAAACAAATATTGTAAGGAACGTTGTAAAACAAATATTGTAAGGCACGTTGTAAATGAAATATTGTAAGGCACGTAGTAATACAAATATTGTAAGGAACGTTGTCAAACAAATATTGTAAGGAACGTTGTAATAAAAATATTGTAAGGAACGTTGTAAAGCAAATATTGTAAGGCACGTTGTAAATGAAATATTGTAAGGCACGTAGTAATACAAATATTGTAAGGAACGGTGTAAAACAAATATTGTAAGGCACGTTGTAATAAAAATATTGTAAGGCACGTTGTAAAATAAATATTATAAGGCACGTTGTAAAACAAATATTGTAGGCACGTTTTAAAACAAATATTGTAAAGCAAGTTGTGATACAAATATTGTAAGGCACGTAGTAATACAAATCTTGTAAGGCACGTTGTAAAACAAATATTGTAAGGAACGTTGTAAAACAAATATTGTAAGGCACGTAGTAATACAAATATTGTAAGGAACGGTGTAAAACAAATATTGTAAGGCACGTTGTAATAAAAATATTGTAAGGCACGTTGTAATACAAATATTGTAAGGAACGTTGTCAAACAAATATTGTAAGGAACGTTGTAATAAAAATATTGTAAGGAACGTTGTAAAGCAAATATTGTAAGGCACGTTGTAAATGAAATATTGTAAGGCACGTAGTGATACAAATATTGTAAGGAACGGTGTAAAACAAATATTGTAAGACACGTTGTAATAAAAATATTGTAAGGCACGTTGTAAAATAAATATTATAAGGCACGTTGTAAAACAAATATTGTAGGCACGTTTTAAAACAAATATTGTAAAGCAAGTTGTGATACAAATATTGTAAGGCACGTAGTAATACAAATCTTGTAAGGCACGTTGTAAAACAAATATTGTAAGGAACGTTGTAAAACAAATATTGTAAGGCACGTTGTAAAACAAATATTGTAAGGAGCGTTGTAAAACAAATATTGTAAGGCACGTTGTAATACAAATATTGTAAGGCAAGTTGTAATACAAATATTGTGAGGCACGTTGTAAAAAAAATATTGTGAGACACGTTGTAAAACAAATATTGTAAGGCACGTTGTAAAACAAACATTGTAAGACTCGTTGTAAAACAAATCTTGTAAGACACGTTGTAAAACAAATGTTTTAAGGTAAGTTGTAATACAAATATGGTAAGGCACGTTGTAAATGAAATATTGTAAGGCAAGTTGTAATAAAAATATTGTAAGGCACGTTGTAAAATAAATATTATAAGACACGTTGTAAAACAAATATTGTAAGGCACGGTGTAAAACAAATATTGTAAGTCACGTTGTAATAAAAATATTGTAAGGCACGTTGTAAAATAAACATTATCAGGCACGTTGTAAAACAAATATTGTAAAGCACGTTGTAATAAAAATATTGTCAGGCACGTTGTAAAATAAATATTATAAGGCACGTTGTAAAACAGATATTGTAAGGCACGGTGTAAAACAAATATTGTAAGGCACATTGTAATACAAATATTGTAAGGCACGTTGTAAAACAATTATTGTAAGGCACGTTGTAAAACAAATATTGTAAGAAACGCTGTAATACAAATATTGTAGGCACGTTGTAAAACAAATATTGTAAGGCACGTTTTAAAACAAATATTGTAAGGCACGTTGTAAAAACCAATATTGTAAGACACGTTGTAAAACAAATATTGTAAGGCACGTTGTAAAACAAATTTGGTAAGGCACGTTGTAAAACAAATATTGTAAGGCACGTTGTAAAACAAACATTGTAAGACACGTTGTAATACAAATATTGTAAGGCACGTTGTAAAACAAATCTTGTAAGGTAAGTTGTAATGCAAATATGGTAAGGCACGTTGTAAATGAAATATTGTAAGGCAAGTTGTAAACAAATATTGTAAAGCACGTTGTCAAACAAATCTTGTAAGACACGTTGTAAAACAATCATTGTAAGGCACGTTGTAAAACAAATATTGTAAGGCACGTTGTAAAGCAAATGTTGTAAGGTAAGTTGTAATACAAATATTGTAAGGCACGTTGTAAAACAAATATTGGAAGGCACGTTGTAAAACAAATATTGTAAGGCACGGTGTAAAACAAATATTGTAAGGAACGTTGTAAAACAAATATTGTAAGGCACGTTGTAAATGAAATATTGTAAGGCACGTAGTAATACAAATATTGTAAGGAACGTTGTCAAACAAATATTGTAAGGAACGTTGTAATAAAAATATTGTAAGGAACGTTGTAAAGCAAATATTGTAAGGCACGTTGTAAAACAAACATTATAAGACACGTTGTAATACAAATATTGTAAGACACGTTGTAAAACAAATGTTGTAAGGTAAGTTGTAATGCAAATATGGTAAGGCAGGTTGAAAATGAAATATTGTCAGGCAAGTTGTAAAACAAATATTGTAAAGCACGTTGCCAAACAAATCTTGTAAGACACGTTATAAAACAAACATTGTAAGGCACGTTGTAAAACAAATATTGTAAGGCACGTTGTAAAACAAATGTTGTAAGGTAAGTTGTAATGCAAATATGGTAAGGCACGTTGTAAATGAAATATTGTAAGGCAAGTTGTAAACAAATATTGTAAAGCACGTTGTCAAACAAATCTTGTAAGACACGTTGTAAAACAATCATTGTAAGGCACGTTGTAAAACAAATATTGTAAGGCACGTTGTAAAGCAAATGTTGTAAGGTAAGTTGTAATACAAATATTGTAAGGCACGTTGTAAAACAAATATTGGAAGGCACGTTGTAAAACAAATATTGTAAGGCACGTTGTAAAACAAATATTGTAAGGAACGTTGTAAAACAAATATTGTAAGGCACGTTGTAAATGAAATATTGTAAGGCACGTAGTAATACAAATATTGTAAGGAACGTTGTCAAACAAATATTGTAAGGAACGTTGTAATAAAAATATTGTAAGGAACGTTGTAAAGCAAATATTGTAAGGCACGTTGTAAAACAAACATTATAAGACACGTTGTAATACAAATATTGTAAGACACGTTGTAAAACAAATGTTGTAAGGTAAGTTGTAATGCAAATATGGTAAGGCAGGTTGAAAATGAAATATTGTCAGGCAAGTTGTAAAACAAATATTGTAAAGCACGTTGCCAAACAAATCTTGTAAGACACGTTGTAAAACAAACATTGTAAGGCACGTTGTAAAACAAATATTGTAAGGCACGTTGTAAAACAAATGTTGTAAGGTAAGTTGTAATACAAATATTGTAAGGCACGTTGTAAAACAAATATTGTAAGGCACGGTGTAAAACAAATATTGTAAGGCACGTAGTAATACAAATATTGTAAGGAACGTTGTAAAACAAATCTTGTAAGGCACGTTGTAAATGAAATATTGTAAGGCACGTAGTAATACAAATATTGTAAGGCACGTTGTAAAACAAATATTGTAAGGCACGTTGTAAAACAAATATTGTGTAAAACAAATATTGTAAGGCACATTGTAATACAAATATTGTAAGGCACGTTGTAAAACAAATATTGTAAGGTAAGTTGTAATGCAAATATGGTAAGGCAGGTTGAAAATGAAATATTGTCAGGCAAGTTGTCAAACAAATATTGTAAAGCACGTTGTCAAACAAATCTTGTAAGACACGTTGTAAAACAAACATTGTAAGGCACGTAGTAAAACAAATATTGTAAGGCACGTTGTAAATGAAATATTGTAAGGCACGTAGTAATACAAATATTGTAAGGAACGTTGTCAAACAAATATTGTAAGGAACGTTGTAATAAAAATATTGTAAGGAACGTTGTAAAGCAAATATTGTAAGGCACGTTGTAAAACAAACATTATAAGACACGTTGTAATACAAATATTGTAAGACACGTTGTAAAACAAATGTTGTAAGGTAAGTTGTAATGCAAATATGGTAAGGCAGGTTGAAAATGAAATATTGTCAGGCAAGTTGTAAAACAAATATTGTAAAGCACGTTGCCAAACAAATCTTGTAAGACACGTTGTAAAACAAACATTGTAAGGCACGTTGTAAAACAAATATTGTAAGGCACGTTGTAAAACAAATGTTGTAAGGTAAGTTGTAATACAAATATTGTAAGGCACGTTGTAAAACAAATATTGTAAGGCACGGTGTAAAACAAATATTGTAAGGCACGTAGTAATACAAATATTGTAAGGAACGTTGTAAAACAAATCTTGTAAGGCACGTTGTAAATGAAATATTGTAAGGCACGTAGTAATACAAATATTGTAAGGCACGTTGTAAAACAAATATTGTAAGGCACGTTGTAAAACAAATATTGTGTAAAACAAATATTGTAAGGCACATTGTAATACAAATATTGTAAGGCACGTTGTAAAACAAATATTGTAAGGTAAGTTGTAATGCAAATATGGTAAGGCAGGTTGAAAATGAAATATTGTCAGGCAAGTTGTCAAACAAATATTGTAAAGGACGTTGTCAAACAAATCTTGTAAGACACGTTGTAAAACAAACATTGTAAGGCACGTTGTAAAACAAATATTGTAAGGCACGTTGTAAAACAAATGTTGTAAGGTAAGTTGTAATACAAATATTGTAAGGCACGTTGTAAAACAAATATTGTAAGGCACGGTGTAAAACAAATATTGTAAGGCACGTAGTAATACAAATATTGTAAGGAACGTTGTAAAACAAATCTTGTAAGGCACGTTGTAAATGAAATATTGTAAGGCACGTAGTAATACAAATATTGTAAGGCACGTTGTAAAACAAATATTGTAAGGCACGTTGTAAAACAAATATTGTGTAAAACAAATATTGTAAGGCACATTGTAATACAAATATTGTAAGGCACCTTGTAAAACAAATATTGTAAGGAACGTTGTCAAATAAATATTGTAAGGCAAGTTGTAAATGAAATATTGTAAGGCACTTAGTAAAACAAATATTGTAAGGCACGTTGTAATAAAAATATTGTAAGGCACGTTGTAAAATAAATATTATAAGGCACGTTGTAAAACAAATATTGTAAGGCACGGTGTAAAACAAATATTGTAAGGCACATTGTAATACAAATATTGTAAGGCACGTTGTAAAACAATTATTGTAAGGCACGTTGTAAAACAAATATTGTAAGACACGTTGTAATACAAATATTGTAGGCACGTTGTAAAACAAATATTGTAAGGCACGGTGTAAAACAAATATTGTAAGGCACGTTGTAAAAACCAATATTGTAAGACACGTTGTAAAACAAATATTGTAAGGCACGTTATAAAAACAAATATGGTAAGGCACGTTGTAAAACAAATATTGTAAGGCACGTTGTAAAACAAACATTGTAAGACACGTTGTAATACAAATATTGTAAGGCACGTTGTAAAACAAATGTTGTAAGGTAAGTTGTAATACAAATATTGTAAGGCACGTTGTAAAACAAATGTTGTAAGGTAAGTTGTAATGCAAATATGGTAAGGCACGTTGTAAATGAAATATTGTAAGGCAAGTTGTAAAACAAATATTGTAAAGCACGTTGTCAAACAAATCTTGTAAGACACGTTGTGAAACAAACATTGTAAGACACGTTGTAAAACAAATATTGTAAGGCACGTTGTAAAACAAATGTTGTCAGGTAAGTTGTAATACAAATATTGTAAGGCACGTTGTAAAACAAATATTGTAAGGCACGGTGTAAAACAAATATTGTAAGGCACGTAGTAATACAAATATTGTAAGGAACGTTGTAAAACAAATATTGTAAGGCACGTTGTAAATGAAATATTGTAAGGCACGTAGTAATACAAATATTGTAAGGAACGTTGACAAACAAATATTGTAAGGCACTTTGTAAAATAAATATTATAAGGCACGTTGTAAAACAAATATTGTAAAGCACGTTGTAATAAAAATATTGTAGGCACGTTTTAAAACAAATATTGTAAGGCACGTTGTAAAAACCAATATTGTAAGACACGTTTTAAAACAAATATTGTAAGGCACGTTGTAAAAACCAATATGGTAAGGCACGTTGTAAAACAAATATTGTAGGCACGTTTTAAAACAAATATTGTAAGGCACGTTGTAAAAACCAATATTGTAAGACACGTTGTAAAAAAAATATTGTAAGGCACGTTATAAAAACAAATATGGTAAGGCACGTTGTAAAACAAATATTGTAATACTCGTTGTAAAACAAATATTGTAAGGAACGTGGGGAAACAAATATTGTAAGGCACGTTGTAAAACAAATATTGTTAGGCCCGTTGTAATACAAATATTGTAAGGCACGTTGTTAAACAAATATTGTAAGGCACGTTGTAAAACAAATATTGTAAAGAAAGTTATAAAAACAAATATTGTAAGACACGTTGTAAAATATATATTGTTAGGCACGTTGTAATACAAATATTGTAAGGCACGTTGTAATACAAATATTGTAAGGCACTTTGTAAGACAAATATTGTAAGACACGTTGTAATACCAATATTGTAGGGACGTTGTAAAACAAATATTGTAAGGCGGATTGTAAAACAAATATTGTAAGGAAAGTTGTAAAACAAATATTGTAAGACACGTTGTAAAACAAATATTGTAAGGCACGTTATACAAACAAATATTGTAAGGCACGTTGTAAAATAAATATTGTAAGGCACGCTGTAAAACAAATATTGCAAGACACCTTGTAAAATCAATATTGTAAGTCACGTTGTAAAACAAATATTGTAAGGCACGTTGTAAAACAAATCTAATCCGACCAATAAAATGTAATCACTATATTGTGAAATAAAAACGTCTTCACACTTTTCTGTCCCGAAGTGTTTTGTTCTATGTTTTATTCTGAGATGAATAAATGTGGCTCTAAAACTCATCTAAATCGTGTGTCCGAAAGTGTATATTTCTTAAATAATAACTGTGGCGTTGATACTTTGTACCAATTATTGGGACATAGAGAATTCTTCCTTGAGGAATAACTATGGGGGTGAAACTTAGTACTCAATATTATATCATAGAGTGCTTTATTCTGTGATAAAAATCATCGCAGTTTGGGTTTGTCATGTTCAGTGTTCAGTGTTTAGTGTTTTGTATTGCCACATGTTTGCAAGATGTATGAACAGATAACTTCATTTTTTTAAATTTCAACATATATTTTTGCATACAGATAAAATCAATTTTAAAGTTATTAGGTCACATAATATACGGATCAGACAGGACAATATTCCTGTTTTATATGCATATATATTTATCTTATCTCGAAAATATTCATTGGGATATGATTGGTTAAGTAACTACACGTGCTGACTATATATAATTGATATAGTGTCCTAAACATATGTGGTTGGTTACCATTTAGGTTTTGTAAGGTTTACTCCCCTTTCATAACAAAAAAACAAATGGAGACGAAAAAGACGCAGAAGTGTTTCGAAAGTAAATCAGACGAGGAAATCACAGATAGAATACTAAATATAAAGTCAAGCTATACTTTAATGGCTAACAAAAGATGTGCGAACAATCTTTGAGATTTTTTAAGAAGAAAAAACAGAACTGTGTTTTTGAAGTTTGTGGTTGTGTGAGTCCATAAGACATGTATTAAACAACTACCTAAAGTATCTACCTTACAATAAAACATTTAATATGTTGAAGTATACTGAATTCAAAGATAGCAACACCAACTTGCTAGGCCTAGTTGATATTGAACACCATGCAGTCATTGATAAATGTCACCGATATAAACAGTGCATATCCTTATATCTTTCGACAAATTTGCCTAAATGACTCTCACGGAAATTACAATTTGACGTACCACTCTACTTTTGTAGGAGAGGTCAGGAAAACATGCATACCATGACCAAAACAACATTTTCTATTAACACAGGCTGTAAGACACTCTTTTTAAAATATGTAAATAATGTAAATATCATGACAAATAACGAGCTTATAAAAAGACAGAGAATCTGACACAGGAATCCTTTCAGGAGTTATGCCAGAATGACTAGGTGTGTTATCAATTTAAAAAAGGGGTATAAAATGTTACTGATCCTGTAATAAATATCTTGTACAAAGGACAGAAGTATTAAGGAATGTGTATACACAATTTTGTAAACATTTTGTAAACATCATGTTTAAAATCTTACACAATGTATATTTCTTACTGTGCATTAAAACACCTGTTCTCACCATCATGACCATGTACATGTATAACCTATCTTGTGTTAAAAATATTGTACACACCATGTATTAAGTGAACTACCTAAGATAGAAATCAACCTTATATTAGAGCTCGTATACAATCTTACTTACCATGTATTTTGTAATTCATTCAGGATCGTGTACGAGTAATTAATAGAAAAACAATAGTCATACATGTACTCCATGACATTAATACAAGAAAGGAAGGATTTATGGATGATTTACAAGATTTCGACCTTACTTACATTGTGCAGACTACTTGTTATGCATATTGTTTTGAAATTATTATATTTACACTTTAGCAGGGTAGAGATGTTGAGGGCGGGTATATAATAACTATTGTTAGACGTTTTCCTTTTTCGGGGCAGCTTGTCTTGCATGTTAATGTATCAGTGAGTTATTTCGAGTATTTTCCATTGGTTGGTATCTTTGACATACGTAAATCAAATTTTAAAAAGCAACGAATGAGGTTGTTTGATTTGATATATTCCTTTATGTGTTTCTTTGTTTAATATTTGTTTGTTTTTATTGTAATTTAGAAACTGTTGGTACTTGTACATCCTGTCGTGTTATTGTTTATGATATTCTCGTATTCTTTTCTTTCATTTTTGCTGATGTGGGTTGTCTATATGCCTTTTAGTGTTACAGCGGTACATATGGCGTGGCTCTAGATCTGTACATATAGATCCCGTTAGTATGATATTGTAAAACATGTGTGTGTGGTTGTCTTTTATTTTGTCATTTTCTGTATAATTTTTGTGTTTCTTTGATACATATATATGACGTGGCTTTATATTTAACATCCCATCGTTATGTTTTTGAACTATGGTAAATATGTGTATTCTTGTCATTAAGATTCACTGGCGTGCCATTTTTACCTTTTTGTGTCTATTTGTTCTGTTGCGCATCGTTGTCCGTATGGCGGAATTTGGCGTAGTTCTGTACTTATACATCCCGTTATAGTTCTATAGTGAAACATTTTGTGTATGCTTGTCTTTTATTTTTGGTGGGATGCTTGGTCTGTGTGCCATTTTTTCTTGTTGTGTCTATTTGGTTTGTTCGCACATCGTTGTCGTTGTGGTGGGATTTGATGCGACTGTCATACAAGTTAGGGATTCAGCTGGCTATAAAATTAGGTTCAATTAACCGTTGTCTACATTCGAAAACGCCTTACCAAATCAATTATGTGTCAGTTGTTATCAATTCGTTTAGTGTGTTTTAGCTTTTTGGTTTTCAATTTGATTAGGGACTTTCCGTTTTAATTTCCTCGGAGTTTAGTTCTTTAAAATTTGTGATTTTACTTTTTACATACTGTTACCTCGTATTGCATTTAGTTAAAAAAAAACAACTTAAAAAAAAACATTTACAGATTAAACAATAGATCAACTCTGCTAAACTAATTGACATGATAGTCATATTTTAAACCTCCAAATAATTATATTCAAAGTTCATGCTACAAAACCAGACAAATCTACAACTCGGAAAACCAAATGCAGATGAAAAGGTAAACTGCAATAAATGATGTCCACAGAAAAGAAGCAATACTCGAAAATGTCGTAGTGAAACATTGAGCCTTACAGAAAATATCCGATTCGGAATCACAAGTGCTGCCAGTCTGCATTCCAATCGAATGCCATCTTATAGTCGCCATTAAGTAGCATGCTGCAGTCAATATATCTGCTTAAGGATGTACTTAGGTGAGGTTAGGTGAAAATTAATAAATTAAGAAGTTAAAATTGATACTATAAGCCGGTAGAGCATCAATTAAGGATAAACATAAGCTAAAAATATTGATAGGTCAAGGACCTCCTTTTCGAGATATTTGAGATTTAAAATATGGCGGGAAAAGGCTGACTCAGACTTTTACCTCATATTTGCATTGGTATTATTAGCTCTCAAAACAAAATAAAGAAAATTAAGAATCGTCTAAAATTTTGGTAAATGACCTTTCATGAGCTATTAAGTCTTGTATAAAAAAATAAATGGGTGTTATTGGGCAAAATATTTTACATTGTATTGTATGGAAAAACACCAAGGAGTCTGAACATTTGACACAAATTCCAAAACCTCACCTAAGTACATCCTTAAGTTAGAGCTATTAACATTAAACGGACAGTATTACGTGTAGATGGAACAACATAATATGACCATATTAATACCAATCCTCCAAGTATTGACAACAAACAACTAATGGTTGTAATAACAGCTGATATGTTGAGTTGTCCTGTGTTAAATTTAATTGTATCGTAAGACACCGTTTCCATTTTCACTTTGAATAATTATTAATGGTACCTAAAATAAACTATACACGTACATCTTTTTTTACAACGAATTCACTTAACTGATCAAATGACATGCATTTTTTTAAATTTTATCAGAACAGATACTATTTAATACGATTACATTCAAATATGATACAAATAGACATGAAATACAATTTATTGGCTACTATTGAAGAGTGTCACCATTCAAAGATTACATTTTTGGACTTCCCATGTACGATGTGATACCCTTTTGCCAAAGGTTTCTAAAATGGCCTATTGTGTACTAATGCAGGCTACAACTACACATTAGCTATGCAATATTATCGCCATTAAAAAAGGTGTAAATGAAATAATAATCTTTTGGCATAATTTTTTCAAAATGCATGTATTTTGCGATAGGAATCAAGTTGCCAATTGTAAAGGAAAGGCAAAATATACCAAAGGGACATTTAAACTTATAAGTAAAAAAATACTGACAACGCCGCAAAAAAAAAAAGAAAAAAAAAAACAAAAAGAAAAACCAAATAACAGAATATAAAAGAGAAAATGAAAGATTATCAACATGCATCCTACCAGTAACCGGGTTTAATATCAGATGCCTGACTAAAAGAAAAATAGTTAATGATTAGTAAATGAATAACAAAAAAGAAACCTTTCATTTTAGTCAGCCAGAGGCCATGATGGCCGCGTGGACTTACAAGTTCATCTGACGTTGTGTCTTTCGAAACATGAACCAAATGTGCGTTCGATTTCGATCTTTATTTACTAACAATTATAATATTAATATGCTGTCATTTTATTTTTGGCGTTGAAATGTATCACACAATACTTCG
This sequence comes from Mytilus galloprovincialis, assembly GCA_037788925.1. Taxonomy (NCBI): domain Eukaryota; kingdom Metazoa; phylum Mollusca; class Bivalvia; order Mytilida; family Mytilidae; genus Mytilus; species Mytilus galloprovincialis. The sequence continues at coordinate 71,100,072 of CM075342.1, read as the reverse complement.
ATCGATTTCTTTAATCGACGATACTAAATCAAATAAATATTTTATGTGCCAAGAAATAAACCATTTTGATATTTTTGGCATACGTGACATGATTATCAATATAATGAGTTTTATTTATTTTTGCTGTACTTTTGAGTGATAATGTTTCTTTGACATCCGATTATGTGTTTAATTAAGATCAAGAAGGCGTGTCTTGTTTTCTAAGAGTACACATACTTTATAAACAGCAACAACATTTTTTATTTACACGACAGCTGCGACATGATTTAGTATGACTGTAAACGAAACATCATTTCAATAACTAACCGTGTTTCGTTAATAGATTGGTATTTATTAAATATAATAACTTAATCAATGGTTTTTATGTCATTCATTTGGATTTCACTGTTTAACATTATTTTGAACTCAACTTGCGGCTATTTGGAGGTTTAAAATGATAGAAAGCACCAGGCCTTCCAGTTAAAATAGTTTCAAGAGATTTAACTTTGTCGAACTTATAACGGTGATCCTCACCTTCTCAATTGAATTAATCAAATTACAGTTCGATGGAGTTTTTATAGAATCTAATCTTTTTTGTTTCGTCTAAATGTGTATGTAATGTTCACTTTCAACGTGAAATCAGTGTGACACAGAGTGTCAAATCTTTTCTATCTAGATTGAAATGATAAATTGATACAGCAGTTTATTTAATCTCTAAACTGCCCAAATTACTTTATATTTACTACTACCCCTACTCACGTGAAATAATTTTTTGTGAGCTTCATGTATGTGAAACATGTGAATTTTTATTTTCATGTGAAATTCACATGAATTTTTAAAAAAGAGTATTTCACTTAACATCTAAATTTTCAAATTTAAATAAAATCATTAAAAACATCATTTTTTGTTGTTGTAAATTTCATGTGAAAAATTTCACATCAGATTCATGTGAATCTCAATTCACGTGGAATTCACATGAAAATTTTTACTTGAGTTTCATGTATAAGCTCGATTGAGGTGAATCTCACGTGAAATTTTTCATGTGAATTTCATGTCAGATTCATGTGAAATTCATGTGAGCAAATGTTGCCTGTGTACTATTCTTTGTTCTTTTTTTGTTTATCCTATTCTCTTCATTTCTGTAATTTGTGGTTGCCTTTTCTTTACATTTGACCATTATTCTGTGTAAACTCCAAGCAGAGGCATGTCATTTCTTTGTTCCTTAATTGTTTATGACATGTTTGGCTATTCTTTCTATTTTAGGGTGTTGACCTAGGTTAAGGGAAATAACTCTTAAAATCACCAGTACGTTTGTGTCAAGCATTTTCAAAAATATATTCTAAGCTTCTAGGTTACATAGATTATTTTCAATCTGTTTCAGGTAAATGCTTAAAATACATTGATGAACTTGACTTTTACAAACGCTTAACTGATTTAAAGAGTTATCTCCCTGAACCAAGGTCTACCCCCTTAAGCATATCGATATTCGTTACTCCTTATGGTTTTCTTTTTGCCTGATTGGTACACTTTATTTTGGACTTTTTGTCTATTTTCCTGTATTGATAATAAAAAAAATTATAATAAAATTATTTTCGTGGTATCCCCATCGTCTTCTGTCTACGGTCTATCATTAAATTTGACGCTTTTCAAGAAAGACGTCATTGTAACTGTATAAAACAATAAATACAGTTATTTATCATAGAAAGTTCTTACTTTAGATACAATTATACTTAAGCTTGTAATCTTCCAGTACCACATATATAACCTAAATACTTCTCGTACTATAACTTCTACTATTTTACCTATATTCATGATAGAATGACTACTAAGATTATTGCTAGTTCTCATAGAGATTTACCGACTGTTTACACTTACTCTGACAAGAAAAAGAAGGGGAATGTCTCAAAATAAATTAAATGGACTAAATTGCAAGAATTTGAATCTTAAAGGTGTAGATAACTGTAATAATAAATCAGTAAGTTTTTAGATAAAATTTCACAAATATTAACAACCTCCTCCTACCCGTGACCCGCACTTGTAGTCTCGCTTGGGTCAAAGGTAAATGTGAACTGTTGACATGACCACTTGGCATCTATCGTTGTCCCTAATCTTTCTTTAGTTTAAACAGGAACTTTAACCAAACTTATAAACGGTTCTTTTTAGACAAAAATAATGTCGAATTTTCAGTACACCTTTGCTTTATCTTTCATGGTTAATGAAAAACGTATTTATTACTGTTTAAAAATAAGATCGGAGCATTTATGATTCTTGAAATTGAAAACAAGACATGAATCAGGATAAATATAATTTTATTTTCAAAAACTGACTTAAAAATAATATTTAAAATAAAACCAGTCTACATGAACATTGCTACATCGGTAAACAAACATCAACATGTGAATTCCCAGTTTCCTTAACAGCATATTTCAATTGGATTTAATGTCAAATGCATACACACAATTAACATTATATATAAAGCCAGATATGTAGTTTTCATGATTTGTTGTTTATACATAATTATGATGCCAGCACACATAGAAAAAGAAATGTAAAATGTGTTTATGACACACAGCTTATAACTTTATAAAGGTGAATAACTAAAGAAAACAGTAAAGGTAATGCCGCACAAGTTCGTGTTTGATCTGAGTTTCATGGTAATTAGCATTACATTTTATTGATTGCCTTGTAAAGTGACAGAGTATGTTGTGATATGATATTGTGAGAAAAAAAAAATCGGTCAAATAATGTGTTTACAAGTAAGTTGATGGATTATTTAGGCTTGAATTTACCAAGGATTGAACTGACTTTCTCAAGTAAAGTAGACTGTTCTTTGATCTTGACTTACACATTATGGATATTAATCATTTTAATTTCTAGGATTACTATCCTCTTTCTCTCTTTAACAATAGAATTTAATTTTGCGATCCACGGCTGCTTTATGTGATTTAAGATCAGAATCAACAGATATGGTATAATAATATAAGATTGCTTTAACATCTACAGAAATTATTTCCTACACGAATCTTTTACTGTTTGTTTATTTTTGCAATCATATGTCAAAATGTTTAAAAAAAAATGCACCTATATATTTTTGTTTATTGTTTTTGTGATAAATCCCGTCAGCTATAATTTATCGAAAAAATGATAAAGCGTCGGGTATTAATCAGTGTCAAAGCAACCAAATTCACTTATAACCTATCCATATAATTATGTAAAAGAGGGACGAAAGATACCAGAGGGACAGTCAAACTCATAAATCAACAATAAGCTGACAACGCCATGGCTAAAAATGAAAAGAACAAACAGACAAACAATAGTACACATAACACAACCTAGAAAACTTAAAAATAAGCAACACGGAACCCCAAAAAACAAAGGGTGATCTGATGTGCTCCGGAAGGGTAAGCAGATCCTGCTCCACATGAGGCACCCGTCGTGTTGATTATGTGATAACAAATCCGGTAAATATTCTAATTCAATAGGTAACATTTATGAAAGGGAAGGGGACTGTAGTTACGACGTAAGGCGCATAATCCGATATCATTTGTGAAACGGTTATTCCATAACGGTCAACCAACTCGTGATGGCGTCCATAAAAGTTACGAAGAGATGATTTCAACTTCACCATTTGGAATTCTTGATTTAATAGCATCTTTGTTAGCAACAACCCTTAATCAAGAAAATCATGATAGGAAATGCAAGCACGGGAATATTGTATCGTAAATAGCGAAATAGATACATGATGTCCTTGCAGTTATTGTTCGATAAAAACATATGTAATTTTAGACTTTTGAGATCCCAAAATGACTGATGTCATGAAAGTGTATAGTTAAGTTAACTTCATATTTAAATCTCTAAATATTGACATTTACAGAGAACATTATGAACAAAAGATTCAGGGAAGGATATTAATGTCGAAAATGGTCAGATAGAAGTTTTAGGGTTTAATTGAAAAACAATAATTTAAACAAAAACATCTGAAATAATTTCCGTTCGCAAGTAGTCATAAGAAAAGATTGCAATTTGTAATGTATGTGACACATAATTTGAAATATACACATTTTTATGAATATCAAAATCAAAATAGATTATCAAAGAATCAACACAACTCTGTTGATGACAATAAACTCGGTCACCTAATTAAGATATTTATTTAATTAGAAAACGTGTATGTTTTTCAATTCATCTGGTCTAAATGAATTATTAACTTAAAATGAATACACAAACTCTTACTTTTATAAGAGCATGGGATTATGAAGTAAACTAATAATTATATTAAAAAAAATCCTTTCTTCTGATTGTTGAACTTTTGTAAACACTTTTATCGTATTTTGTCACTGGCTTCACGTTGACACACATGTTCGCCTAATATTTCTTCTAATAAGTTTTAGACATTTTACTTCGAATATGTTATTCATCTCAGACTATAAAAAAATATACAAGCTACAATCTTCGTTATTTTACGGAGAGAAGTGATCACATCTGTTATTATTAATACAAAAATATCTTCATTTTCAACTTTGTCTAAAATGTAACATGTCAGACTTGTTTAATGGAAATAAATCACGCCCACGCAATTAACATCAATTAGTCAAAGACAATAACAGACAGAACAATCTAATTAGATGTCATCTCAATGAGAAGTATTGTTACACAATGTATGCTAATGCATCTCAATAATGTGTTGTATTAAAAATAACGAATTATACAAATATTAGATAATACATTGAATTAGTAAAGAAAAGATATGTGTACTACATAAGGGACAACAACAGTTTATTTATGTTCAACTTCAACAATTGTAAGAGCATTTTCAACGAGAGAACCATACCCATCCACTTTATGATTTAAAGAAATGATGTCATACACACTCTGTGAAAAACAAGCCACTGCAATCCCTCAATTAAAGTTTTGACAATTGCATTGGTATAATTCGAAGGTCTTCTTTAACTTTCTACGACTATTTACATTTAAAAATGTCAGCGAAATATTAGATAATGACTCTAAAAATCGTAAAAATAAAAATTGCATTTGGGTCTAAAATTGATAAAATCGTAATAATAAATGCACGCAATTATTTCTGAATTAGTAGTTGAAATAAGTTAAAAGAATATTGAATATTGACAATGCCCTTAAGTAACACATTTAATAATCGGCTTTTTTCAAACGCTGAAACTGAAAATAGTTGTATTGATAAAAAATGATCATGACGTAAATATATTTGTTTTGTTGTTATTCACGTAAAATATGCTGCTAAAACTAATTTTTGCTCATATCAGTACTCGTTTCATGATTGATATGTTTGAGATTTAAACAGTTCATACCGAAATCTTTTCTAATAGCATACGGTAATATTAAGATACATTAAGCTACTCAAGAAATGAAGGGTTTTGATCACAGTATAGTTAGTGGTTTAACTCAATGTTGTTGTGTGGGAGGTAACTACTCGTTTCTATTAAGATAATTTAAACGTAAAGCTATAAACAATATAGGCAAAACATGTGAGTTCGTGGACTACTGGTTTTACGAAAGATGTCTTCAGTGCACCAGGTTCTGAGTTCGATACTCACATGGGGTGCTAAAACCACCAGAAGGTTGATTTTCACCCTCTCACACGCATCTCTGGTACCCAGACCGGAGTTTAAATTAAAATAGGTACTTTAGGGCATCGGTTGGTATCAGTAGCTCCCTGACCTGGAGACCAATCTGCTGAAGTCTCTTGTCTGTTCCTGGATGGTTTTCCCCGAGTTCGTCGGCTTTCTACACCATGATTACAGATTCTGTCCGGTGTCCTAACACTCCCTCGTGTTGGGTGAGGATTGTCCATGTAAATATTTACAAAAAACCAGTACATACGTTAGTGATACATCTCCATTTTTCTCGATAAGGAGTGTACACGATTTCAACTGTACCCTCTCAGTTCTCGAGGGGTGCTCCGCCAACGGAGGGATCTACGTGTATATAAACATTAGCCAAAGCGAAAAACAAGAATACAAATCTTTTTCATATATATATTAATACAATAACACAATAACGGGATGTATAAGTACTGAGCCACGACTAATAGCGCTATAAAACCAGATTCAATCCACTATTTTCTACATTTGAAAATGCCTGTACCAAGTCAGGAATATGACATTGTTGTCTATTCGTTTTTGAAGTGTTTTGTCATTTGATTTTGCCTTGTGATTAGGGACTTCCCGATTGAATTTTTCTTGGAGTTCAGTCTTTTTGTGATTTACATTTTGGGATATAGTTGATACAGTTGTCTCATTGGTACTCATACCACATTTTCTAATAACTACAACAAACAAACAATACAAATAAAACATTGCCACGCTATTAAAATGCGGACAGAACGTTTGTCAATCAAATCTTTAATTGTTATATTTTAGTGTGCCGATTCTTTTCCATTCCTAATATACAAAGAACATTTCATAGAAAACAAGGAAAACAGAAACAAAATATAAAAATTTAAAAAGCAATATTATTTGGCCAAATTTACAAAAATAGTTTATTTCTTTTCTCAATGATAACAATGTTGATAAATCAAAAAGGCGTTTGCTGCTTAAATAAAAAAAAAAATATTTTGGTGATAACATTTATTATCATTCATATAAAATGCTGCAATATTGGTAACTCGCATAAGTCATATTCGAAACCAGTCCTTAAGACATATTCAGAACGTATGCATACACTTTGGGTATACATGCATTTAACATCTCTAGTTCTGCATTGCAGTGCTTATATAGCATATAATTCATTGATATTTAAATATCTCAAAGTCAATTAAGATATAAAATTCCGATAAAAGGTAATATTAATAATTAATGACTGTTTGATATATTACGTCATGAAGAAGAGGCTTGTTATTGAGTACTATATCATATAATCCAAAATGGACAAATGTCACAAAGTGCGAATGTAATGCGACTGCCATATCAGTGATATGTTTCGATATCTTTAAAACTAGATTAATTTCACCGTTTTTTACGTAAGAATATGCCTGTATCGTTTATTGTGTTAAAGCTTTTGTGTGGCCGTTTGATAAGGAACTTTCCGGTTCCAATCTTGAGATTTTATAGTTTTACTTTTTCATGAGAAAAGAATACCTAGGGCTTTGCCATTTGCAGGTTTTTCCTGTATACATGTAGCTCGACGTAACCAATTCACATGTTGAACTGCAAACTTTGTTAAAACGATCTATTCAATTTTTAAAAATGAAAACGAGTTTTGTAAAGTTGTTTTGCGTAAGACGTGTTCTCATCAAAGATATAATGTAACCAAAAAATAAAAAAAATAATCTCGATGATAATGAGCTTTCAAACACTATAAACTTTATATAAATCCATTGGAAACACAATACTTTCTAACAAAATATGTAATGCTTAAGAGGAATCGAGATAATTAACCATATTCCTACACCAAATACCTTTCAGCCAATCAGGACTGTCATGAAATACTTTATAATCAATACAGTCCTTTAATCTTTTATACATCAACTTAACTTTGCAGCACAAGATTGATGAAATATAAGTTAGATAATATTATTTTGTGATATTGTTCGCGCAGATTGAATAAAATCAGTAGAAAAAAAATATTTCTGAAAGATCTTAATTTTCATCAATATTTTAGTCTTAAATCAATAAATTACATATCGACAGTAGCGTTTGCATTACGTTACAGATCGCAACCTTTACACAGCATAATTCGAAGAATATTTTACGAACTTAGTATCTGTATTGCAAAATAAATATGGATCAACCAGATTTATTTGTTCCATTTAAGAGCTGTTGCACTTGCAACTCAAATCTTTCGACTAAACGTGGACAAAATATCATACTCGTTAAAATATTAGTATTGGCTATCATACCTATTATTGTTCTAGTAATACAAGGAGGTATAACTATTGCTGATGATAATAATCATGTTGTGACACAAAACAAAGTGAAAGCATATATAAAATTTAGTGTAGAAATTGGACTACTTGTCCACAATTTACAAATTGAAAGGGGAGTCACAACCATGTATGTTTCTTCAGGAAGGATGGATATTCTACGAGTTCTAAAAAACAAACGGACAATAACAGACATATCATTAAACGCTCTAGAAGAATGGATATCGTTGTCTACCCCTGGACACTTCCGTTCCAGAAATACATATTTTCAACGACTACAGGAACATAGAAATACTTTTGATAGTCTTAACAAAAGTTCGAGTGAAGTAATAAGATTTTACTCTTACGATAATGACATCATATTAGATTGGTTAGGCTCTGTTATAACAGACGCGAAATATATAACTGGAACAAGCTGGCAACCATTAGTAGCGTACCATATGATTGTGTTAAGTAAAGAACAAGCTGGGATGGAAAGAGCATTGGGTGGAGTATATTATGCGAAAGGTAATGATATTAATTGTTTACAGCTTATCTAAAAACGTTAAATATTTATCAAGCATCATTGAATGAAATTTTAGTCGATTGAATATTAATTTACAATGCAAAAACACTAAGACATACCAACGCGAAAAAAAAAAAAAAAAAAAAATAACGCTAGACTAAAAACAACCTACAGCATAATGACTGAAACAGAATAAAAAACCTAATAGACTTACACTCGCTTTAAAAAAAAAACTGTACATGACATTAGAATTTGTTTCTATAAACATGTTACAGAATAGAGAAATTTACAACCTACTGATAAACCCTAATGGACACAAATGATATGATATCTCGCTGCTCGAGAAAAAAAACCCCGACAATTTAGTTCTGATATTAATGTTAAAATGCCTTTTAAAAAATGGGGATACATATGTTATTCTAAAACGAAATTTCAAACAAAGATGATGTTTGTACAAAAAAGAAGATGATGTATGAATGTCGATGAGACAACTCTCCAGACGAGACCAAATTGATCAGAAGTTAACAACTAAATGTCACCATACGGCCTTTAACAATGAGCAAAGAACTTAGTGCATAGTCACATATTAAAGGCCCCGAAATGACAACTCAAACGAGAAAGTTAACGGTCTAATTTATGTACAAAATAAATGAACGAAAAACAAATATGTAACATATCAAAAAACGACAACCACTGAATTACAGGATCTTGACTCCGGACAGGTGTACACACATAGAATGTGCCGTCTTAAACACTTGAGATGGTTTTTTTTTATGTGAGATTAGTGATATACGTTTGGACGACAGACTTACTGATTCATGATATCTTATATAACGAGATACGGTGGTGGAATCTATTTCATTTTTGTTTTATAGATCATATACCAGAATTGGTCAATTTAATTCTTTATGTAGAAATAACAATTAGTAGTAACTATTGATTTTTGACCAATGAAGAAATGAGACCAAACGAATTACACTTTAATATATAAAACTATCTGTTCATTATCTAGAGTTGCAAAACCTGATAGTAGTCTCTGCTACTGGAGTTTTGTGTTTGATTTGAATATATGCTTAAGGTCAACACTGCGGGACATACCATACACATATTGGTATTGATATTGATCTACAACAAAGATTAACCTTTCTTATCTATCTAATGCATCGCACGTTATTTGGTAATTATAGATGTACAAGTCTAAGGAATATTAATCCATTGATACATAAGATTAATGTAAATCAACTCATTATATATTTACAATTTACCAATAAACGATATAAAATAGAAAAAATGATAAGAAAAATAAACGACACATTTTAGATATTTGGCGTCCGAAGAAGATAATATATATTTGCCAATGAAACAGCTCTATTCCTCTGTTTCCATTTGACTGTTTTCATATCTCACCTTCTTTAAAATCCTCATATTGATATATTATTTTTATAATCATTATTCTTAATCGTATTTTATGAAATTCACATTGGAAGTAATAGGTTATTGAATAAACAGTTCATTCTTGCTTTTAATACCTATATTGACAGATCATAAATTACGACCTTTTATCAGGACTTGATTCCTTACTGAATTAACAACACCATCATGAAAAATAAATGTAGCATTACACATGAGTTAGTTGGTACCATAATGCAGAACTAAATTGTGTATAAAGCCCGCATCGGCCAAAGTGCCTGCTCTATGATTAAACAATTATTCAGAATTTAATATGATATCTTTGTTATACTTTGTTCCCACTAATGTTATCACATTTATAGTACAGTTGCAGTATAGTCTTCTTTTGATTTGACAACATACTTTTGCTTGTAAGAGGAATTTTAACTGTTTCTTTTTTAATTTTTAGAGCTTAATAATTTGAACTCTTTTTTATCTTTGTGCTTGGGTTGTTGTCTCTTTTAATCATTTTCCGTTTTCAATCTTAGTTTTATTGTGATAACTGTACCTTCAATTTGTAAAACAAAAAAGTAGCGTTAGTAGCTTAATATTACTGTAGAATGCGATGAGAAGATTTTTCAGGATGACATCCGTTTATCATAAACTGAAGTTATTTAACATCGCTTATCTATCAGATACACATCAGCAAAAAATAGTTAAAGCAGGAGATTTCATGGAAATGATAAAAAGATTGAAAATTAAAACATTCTCGAAATTATAACATTACAATTTTTAGATACCTTTATTTTGGGAAAAAAAACTAAGGTCGTGCTTTCCCTAGAGCGCGTATGACATCATTTAATTTAACTTTGTAAACGGGATCACGATTGGGTGGATATGTTTCTGTCTCCGTCATATGTTACCAAAACAATGGATAAACCACCGTTAACTGTGAACACTTAGTTAGTCTTTACTGGTTGAGTGAACTGTTTCTTAATAAATGAGTTCATATGAAATACATTACATCAAAGTACATGTCAATTAAACATTCATAACAACTGAATTAGAATCAAATTCCATGTTTTTTTTAGATGATAAAAATTGAAATCAAGTTTAATTAATTGAGAAGTCATTAGAACGCATGTTGTATGAAGTATTGCATTAAATATGCACATACAGTTTTAAGCTAATTTAAATGACTTTGTGTAAAATAACTGATTTACATGATAATTTACAAGTACTAATCAACCACATACTTTACAGTGCATCTAATTAATGTATTCTGCTTTAACCTTTTTAAAAAGTACAGGTATATAATGTTTCTCAATTACACAGGTTAATCTCTGAAAATTGAAATGTCTAGATAAATGCATTTCAACCAGAAGAGTGAGTGATCCAGCATTAAAGTGTATATAATGCAGACACTTAATGTAAATGTCAAATTAATAAACGTTTTATGCAGTATTGAGATCATATAACTGCGTTCAATATAAAACCTTAACCTTATTTATAACAATTACCATTGTAGCAATGACATGTCCTAAACTCATCTTTTTAATTAACTAAAAAGCGTTTGATCTTGTTAGATAACCATTCTTAAGCATGGTCAAAAGATTATTAATCATCATCGAGACTTAGAAATGGTGATTTGTATATGCTATACACCATACAGACGGTCTCGTTATTTACGCTCCTGAGCTGTAAAGCTCTCGTACAAACCACGAAGTGTCAGTACTTTCAGATGCTGTGCATAATAAAATGGTTTGAAACAGGGATGGGGTAATTGAAAATGTAATGGTAATTAGGTGTAATGCATTACAATTTTTCATGTAATTGAATGTAATGTGTAATTGAGCATTTTGTAAATTACATGAATGGTAATTTAATTAATAACATTGAAAAAAGCATGTAATGCTCAATTACTTTTGAATTACATTTCAATTACATGTACTTGTATGGTGTTTAAGATAAGGATTTGTGTTTAATAATATAAATTGTAAAATTATATTTATTTTTTTCAAATATTGATATCACATACGTCTTTAATATATGAAGTCTGTAATTTATTCTGAAGTTTTTATATTATTTATTTGACCTACAGATTTTTTTTTAAATAGTCTTAAAAAATGTGAGGATCATGTGATAGTGTTACTCAGTTTTTAAGAAAGATCTATTAACTAAACAGATTGATAAATAATTAATTATATATAATCACCTTGTTAAACAAAAGCAAAAAACTGTGTGATTGTGAAAAATCATTCTTATACAGTTCATTTAGAATTAACAATCAATGCACTCAATTATTTTGTCAAATTTGTATACACAAAAGGATTATAGAAATAAAAATTAACAGCTATAAAAACAAACAGCAATTAATCCGATTAAAATGTCCAGTGGCAATGCCACTATTACATGTACTTTATCTAATTAGCAAACTATTGCTTATATTTAGACATTATATATATAATGTACTAAAAATTATTTTTAATATTGTGACAGGCACACTTTTTAATATTTTTAAAGTGAAAATTTTTTTTTTTAAATTTCTTTATAATTTCTTTATTATGTTTAATTAAAATGACTTCATTTCTGAGATGTTAAAATACCCCTTGATGTATTGGCAAGTCAATAGGAACAAATTCCTTCTATCAATAAGATGATCTTCTGATCATGGAACTTCCATGTTCTGATTAAGCAATATCTGCCAGATTAGCTCCTTTCGAAAGACTATTTTTAGAATTGCTGTCAAAGTTTTAAGACCAGAGAGATTTAGACTAAATGGCAAAACATTAAATAACTAATGAATATCAAATGCAATGCTTAAACCTATGCTTACATGAAGATTTTACACATGCATTATATATACATGTCTAATATTGTTAAAAAGAATCATAATGAAATGTAATTGTAATTTAATTAATTACATTTCAAAAATTGTGTAATGTGTAATTAGTGTAATTGATCATTTTTGCAATGTAATGTGTAATTTAAATAATTACATTCCAATGTAATTGACCCCAAGTCTAGTTTGAAAGGATTTAACCTTACCTATCTCAAGTTCGGAGTTCAGTGGTTGTTGCTTTATTTGATTGATATGTCATACAAGAGATCATAATATTAGTATGAGGGAAAGATGTTGTACGATTTACAATGAAAAAAATATGCATCAAAGACGAAAACAACGAACATATAGATCTTAGCAAATATAGCTATCATCGTGAAGAATGAATTATATATGTAAAGTGACTGCAGTACAAACCGCTTTTATATTGCAAAACTTTATAGTATTACATGTTATACGAAATTCTGCGTAAGCAATACTCTTTAACTTGTTCCCTTTTATTGATATTTTACTGTTTTGTTTCCAGCATTAAAAATAGAATGTAAGTCTGTTGTAAACGAAACGCATGTCTGGACAAAAACATGTAATACTTCTATCTTTGCTAATTTCCTAAACAGGGATACATAACTGATATCATTGAAATAAAAGTTATATTAGTTTGAAACATTTGAAAATGCCTGTACCAAGTCAGGAATATGACAGTTCTTGTCCATTCGTTTTTGATGCGTTTTGTTATTTGATTTTGCCATGTGATTATGAACTTTCCGAATTGATTTTCCTCTAAGTTCAGTATTTTTGTGATTTTACTTTTTGATATATGTCACAAGGAAATGCCTGTTGTCCTTGTCGATTTTACAGAACAAAGTCTTTTTGAAATGGAACATTTTCCATTGTTATATTCTATAATGATTTTATAATAAATAGTATTTAAAGATGTTAAACTTCTGTTGTTTCTTTTGCCTGTACCATATCAGGAATATGACAGATTTTCTCCATGTGTTTTAGCTTTTTATTTTCCCATTTTTGTTCAGTTCTGTTTTTTTTTTTTGTAATTTTACTTTTTAAGTCCAAGTGTTTTTCCCTTTCTTTACTATCTCTTAATATTATAAAACATTGGTATTCTTTGTTGAATAATACTTTAATATTTCAGATTATCGTTAGCATGCAAATACTTATTATTGACATGTCACGTTATAGAATCGGTCTTTAATTTACTTTTACTAATTGATGTATATCGCTTGTGCGTGTTTACTTTCCATTATACAATGTGACATTTGACCAAATTTGAAAATGAATACATTGCTGTAATATAAAAAGCAGATGTGATCAGAACTTTAAGGAATATCACAAATGTTATAATTATATGGATCTATTTTTGTGTCTGAAATGAATGATACAATCGTAGTACATTGCATTTGAAAAATACTTTGGCGGAAATGTTTCAAATTAAACAGGTGAAAACATACGGTTGATAATGTTACAATCGTCCGACTGTCGGAAATATGAATTTGTTTTAGCTAATGGGTAGATCACGTCTTTATCCCCTGCAGTTATAAAATGGATTTCTCTCTCTATATATATATATTTATAGTTTAAGACATACGACCAGACGTAAGAGTGAGAGTTTATTACAGTTCCTTTACGGAAACATCTTATTTACAGACAGAAGCCAAGAACATCTATAACATTTTATGAAAAAAGTTAAATCACAAAAATCTGAACTCCGAGGAAAATTAAATCGGAAAGTCTCTAATCACATGACAAAATCAAATGACAAAACACACCACAAACGAATGAACAACAACTGACATGCTCCTGAACAATATTCAGCTTTTAACATTTCTGATGAGGGTAAATACTGAAACGACCGCTGGACGCATGCAATAATAGCGTGTTTTTGTATGTCTTTAAGCACTGGGTCGGTACCTCTGCTGGTTGACTATCAATATCCGAGGATATCACCATTCTATTAAATGGTATTTGGTAATGAAATGGTTTTTAACAAACCAATCTGTAATTATCTGTTTATTAGACTCTTAGGTTTCAACCTCATCAAGAAAAGTTGACCTCAGATGTTTTTGGCTAATTCTTTTATGTCAATTTGGTTAAGGTCTTCTCAATTGTTTCGGTTCTTATAATTCTGTTTTTCGAATATTCGGCTTTGCGCTTAACTGATGAAGTTAAATCCAAAAATAAGTTCCTGACTCATTTAATATATAACATATTGTTTTGATTTTTTTTTGTAAGAAGATATTATAATTTTTAACTAATTTCCTTAAAAAATGATACATTCAAAATCATAATGCAAAATATACCACTTTCATTAAACGTATCCGTTTTCTATCTCTGTTCATTAAAGCGTCACGTTATTCATAGAAAAACCTCTTCAATATGACGTCACTTTTTTAGGTTGAATTTCTTGATCTTAATATCAAAGAATGGCTTACTAAACTAATTTTTGTTTTTGCTTGAAGACTTGAGCTTTAATGGTTAGTAATTGAAATTGAATTTTAAAGCGGTTGCATTTTTCCTTTTGATGTTATCTAGATTAGAATTCGAATAAAGTGCATATTTTCTACTGCCTCATCAATAGTGCGGAATAATTTTTGTCATGGTGTGGACACATTATCATCAATGGAGGATGATGTTTTAATCGTTGTAAAATGTACCACAAAAACAACCCAACAACAAACTGAAACCAAAAAATGCTTCTGGGAGTCAGCAAAAATTAAATGTCTATGTCAAATACTTTGTTCTAAGTCGTCTGGTCTTACAAATGTGAATTGTTTCATATTTGGTCATGTTTGTCGCTGTATTATATATCCAAGTATTGGATAGGCTAATATATGAATGCCGTACAATAGTATGTACTACTAGATGCTAACATCAAATATCTTTATGACAATTCTACTATGGCTTCATTTTTATTAAAATGTATCATAACATACATTCTGCAATGAAAAATAAAAGTCATTGAAATTCACCAACGAAGTTCCTGATCCGTTATAGCTCAATATATATGTTTGAATAAGAAAAAAATAAAAATAAAAAAGAGCCTGTACCAAGGAAGAAATATGACAGCAGTTTTGTCCATTCGTTTAAAGTGTTTAAGAGTATCACTTTTGTCGTTTGATGATGGTCTTTACGTTTTGAATTTTCCTCGGAGTGTCTTTGTTTTTTACTTTTAACTGTTTGTTAAATGTGAACATCAAACGAGCTGCATAGTTTACGAATAAAGCTTTAACTGTTATAATGGTCAACGTCAAATGTTAGTGTTGTCTGCATACGGCTCAAAAGTGACAATTCAATAAAAAAAAAAATGAAAGGCCCAATTCAAAGTTTAAGTCAAAGAGCATCGAAATGCTAAAGAGTCAATTACGACTAAGGATGTCCAAGGAGAAAATTACCTCAGCCGTACTTTGCATAACTTTTGTGGGTCCTAAATGCTCTCCAACTTTGTACTTGCTTGGCTTAATAACTATTTTGATCTAAGCGTCACTGATGAGTCTTATGTAGACGAAACGCGCGTCTGGCGTATTAAATTATAATCCCTGTACTTTGGGAACTATTAAGCGCACAAGAGATATATTCAAACAAATACCACGATTGTACAATATCACGACAGAAGTCGTTCTGTTGAAGTCTAGAGGTTAAAGATTTATATCAACAATTATACTGTTGATCAAGCAATAAAGTATAATACAATGACTACAAGGAATGTATTTATTTTATTATTTCTATAACCATATTGATATCAGTGAAGTTGGTTGGTTTAAAAATTGATAAACTGCAACACTTTATCTCCTTTTATCGATAGTTTCTAGTTGATGAATTTATCACAAACGATAAGACTTAGGAACAATTTCGCAGCTTATTTGACATATGAGTCCATGACAAAATGAACCGTAGCAGAATCATATGGGAAATTATTCACTTGTGCCAAGTCAGGAATATTGCAGTGTTATCAAAATTTTCGTTTCAATTTGTATTGGGCAT
This sequence comes from Mytilus galloprovincialis, assembly GCA_037788925.1. Classification (NCBI taxonomy): domain Eukaryota; kingdom Metazoa; phylum Mollusca; class Bivalvia; order Mytilida; family Mytilidae; genus Mytilus; species Mytilus galloprovincialis. The sequence goes on along the minus strand of CM075342.1, from coordinate 71,083,464 downwards.
TTGTTTTTGTTGAACCTCAGTGTTCCTGTACTTATTATTCCTTTTTTTTCTCTTATATTTGGTGTGTTTTGATTTGTAACCGGGATAAATTTTTTCTCAGTCACTTTATAACTATTGAACACCTGTTTACAAATTTTGCCTTTATCTACGAGCCTATCCGATAGTAGTAGTTGAAATAGTAATAGTAGTAGTAGTAATAGTAGTAGTAGTAGTAGTAGTAGTAGTAGTAGTAGTAGTAGTAGTAGGACTGGCTGTGATGCTAGTAGAAATAGTATAGACGAAACAAAAGTAGTTGTAGAACCATAAGTAATTACGTTATACTAGTGGTACTGTATGTTCACAAGTATTTTTATATTTTTTAAAAGAAAGTAACTTTGATAGTTGAAGTTCTTAAATTCCTTGTATAGCTGAAATAAATCAGGCAGCTGACCATCTCCATTTATTCGCTTTACATTGTGCGTTGTCATGTCCTTTCATAGCTTGCTACCCTTACTGTGCTCATTTCATTGTAAATGGGTGCACGGCGACTGAAAGTGACTAAGTTCTACGTTATATGCTCTCTGTAAAAGAGGGACGAATGATACCAGAGGGACAGTCAAACTCATAAATCGAAAATAAACTGACAACGCCTGACTAAAAATAACAAGGACAAACAGACAAACAATATTCGTTTGTAAAATATTCGTCACATTGCCAATCATGTCACAAAAGCAGCAGGTTTTACTAAGTTAAAAATAATCAATACCAAAAACCAAAAACCTTATTTCAAATAAAATTTAACAGATGCCAAACTATATATAAAAAAAGATGCAGCCAATTAGAACATTTGTCTACAGTTCCTGTGGCAGCCTAGTAAACAAATATGGTTGTTGATATTTTAACCGACTTTTTAAAAACTATTTGTACTCTTGAAATGTAAATAGTGTACTCTTGAAATGTAAGGCACGCCTTCCTGGCCTTAATTGAAAAAATAATCAGATTTCAACGATACATTATCTCTGGTAAAAATCAGAAATAAATATAAGCCAATGTCAAATAAAAGCTCATTACATTCATAATCAGGTCATGTTAGTATATCAATTAAAATGGTTTATTTCTTGGTATAGCAAATACTGATAGTAAAGTCGTATAAAATAACAGTTGAATTGTTTTGATAGATGTGTCAAAAAACAAATAAAGACAGTATAAAGTATATGTGAATTGTCCTCATCAGATGGATAAAAATCATTGCACCGACCTCTATCACAAAACTACCCGTGATCCTCAAACCCCTACCCTCAAAATAAATGAAACCTGCACAGTCCCCATGGTTAACTAAGACCGATTGATAGTTGTTGTTTTACTTCCTTGTCGTGAATCTTGATTATATTCTATAACGAAAGCAGGCGTCTCATTCCGACATGGAATGAAAACATCCAATCTTCGCCAATCAATGTCGGAATCAAAGCCCGAACTCCTAACATCAGAGTTGGCATAGATGAACGAAAGATACCAGAGGGATATTCAAAATTTTAAAATAAGCATTCACAACACATGTACTTAAGACTTTGCATCCACATTGCGTGTCTAAAGACTGCCAATGGGCATATAACCCGATATTAACCTACATGAATATCTGAACAGAGGGAACGTACGTCCAATTGAATTTGTCAAGATTTTCTAGTTCAAAAGTATATTCATCATAGTTTTTTTTTATCTTATCGTAGCTATAATGACCTTTTAAATCAAAGTTAACGTAAATGTAAATGATTCATGAATTTGTTTACGTATTCACGTTTTTCAATTTACCTGAACATATGTACGAAATCATCTTTGTACGCTTCTTTGACGTTTGAATCACAGATTGCGATAATGCCATATATTACATTACACTTTCATACGACTTATGATGGATATAAGAGGACAGTGCATCAACCACGAAACACTTGTTATATATAATATATTGACAAATGATTTTTCTGACATTTAACCTTAATTGGTATCTCAGATTTCCCCCCTATTTACACATATGTAGTTTTTTTATGGAATCTGCACGATACTATGCCATGTGATCACTGAATGATCAAGATGTATGTACAAAGGTATTTGTATGCATTTAGTAAACATACACGTTTTTAAAAATTACCCTACATTGTCTAATACCATTAGGTTGAATAGAATAGAATGTAAATATATATTTAAAAAAACCTTTCTGTATATATCTAATTGATACTTCCAGCTACATGTATAGACATCATAACCAATTATAAAAAATATTTGCAGGTAGTGTTGCATTACCAGAACTTTTGTGGTATAAAGAAAAAACAACACTTGGTGCAAGCTATTTAGCAAGAAGTATGCAATATTCTACCACAGTACAACAACAAATAAATAGTCGTTATACCTCAAGTGAACTAGAGTCAGTTATTAACATCATGAGGTCAGACATATTGACTAATAATTGTACTCATGGATCTGTTGAAACCAGTATCTCATGGTTCAATAACATCACTAGTTATATAGATTTGCTGAAAGAAATACAAGATATCTTATCGCAGGTAGATAATAAAGACAGAGTTTGTATGTTTCGTTTAAATGAAAGACATTACTTTTAAAGAAAAAAAAATCATGAAAGGGGGAACTAGATATGAAAAGTTTAAGCATTTATTTACATGAATGTTTAGAGATTTTCATGATTTTTTATTAAAAAAGAGAAGAAAGATATATATATACCTAATGAATATACAAATCGCTAGTCGGAATAAAACCTGACAATTTCATTGAATACACTAAAAAAAAAGGATCAAAAGACAAACAGCGGTATATTAAACATAATAAAGAACACAAAAGACTGAGCAAAACAAACCAAAAACAAACATGGAGAAATCGCTGTTTGTCCGGATGGGTGACCATATCCTGCTCCATCCGTGCCCCCCCCCCCCGTTAAGTTACAAATGTAATAACAAAGCCGCTGATAAGTCTTACTCGTGGAGTTACATTCGAGGCTAAAATACAATGATCTTTTTTATTTCAGGAAATAATAGAAATGCTGGAAGACTACGTAACGTCGTTAAAAACAAATTTGATTATAAATGTGATAAAAATGGTCTGTGCGATATTATTGTTTCCGATAACTGTGATCCTCGTATACAGACTCACAAACAAACTTCAACAATTCGTGAATTCACTTAGGCACAAAACGTATGACCTTGAGAAGGAACGTAGACGTTCAGAACATTTGTTGTATCAGCTGCTTCCCATATCCATAGCCAGGAGAATGATGAAAAAGATGGCGATAATTCCGGAGCATTATGATTCAGTGTCAGTATATTTTTCTGATATTGTTGGTTTCACTGACATATGTTCAAAAAGTTCTCCAATGCAGGTTATCTATATGTTAAATCTATTATATAGTATGATGGACGCTAAACTTGAGGCTTTCGACGTGTATAAAGTAGAAACTATAGGTATGTATAGAAAAACATGTTAAATGGAATACATGCAATTTATACAACTGCGTAAATTGAGGAATTTATAACTTCAAATAGCCATACACAAAAAAGTCAATGACACCGTTAGTGTCCAATTGTCTTAGCATAATTTTCAGTTGCCATTAAAAATGTTTTCAGATATGAATTGTCAGACATCAGAGGGAAACACTGTATACTTCACATGACTAAAGTAAATGAATTCATACATAATATATTAAATAATTGTTTGTGTATCAACATCTAGTGGAACATATAGTTCGTTCATATACGACATTATCATAGGAACCAAATGAGACCCTGTTGCCGGGGTTTCATGACTGAATTTCCATTCAGATGTCAAATTCATGTTTCAAAGGGGCACCCTTTTAATTAAATTTGTGTGTGTTGAATATATAAAGATGCAGTCACGTCAAGTTGAACTAAGGCACTCTCTCTGCATTATTGTGCACATATACTAAGGTGGTCAATTGCTGGTCTATGTCTTTCAGTTGACTTATTACTATTTAGGAAATTCAATGTGTTATAATTAAACTGATTGCATTAAAACAATATAGTTTATCTGGTTTCATTTTGTTCTGTCTCTGTTGATATTTTCATGATTTTTTCCTTGTACTTAATTAGTTGAAGTCTTTGAAAATGTGCCTAAGGATGATTTAGAGCCGGTGTATGACATGAAATATCATGAAGTTCTCTTATTATTTTATTTCCGGATTAGCTTTAGTCATATGTCTAGTACAGCTGATTTGTTCCAGGCGATGCCTACATGGTTGCCTCGGGCTTACCAGTGGCTGCAAAGAACAGAACAAGACATGCAACAGAAGTGGCATCAATGTCTTTAGAGATCATGAGTACAGTCAGTGAAGCAACAGTTCCTCATTTACCACAGGAAAAATGGAAAGTGAGAATAGGTATCAATTCAGGTAATAATAATCATGATAATTGATGGATTGGTTTTTAACGCCACTATCACCCCTATTATCCTATATCAGGGAGATCCATTAGTGATTGGTGTAGAAAGCAAGAGTGTCCGGAGAAAACCATTTGACTTCGGTAGAATAACTGACAATCCTAGTTTACTAATATTGGTGTCGAGTGCATCTGCCCAGTGCCCAAATCAAGTTTCGAACTCACAAACTCAGTGTTTACTGGCTCATGATACAGTTGGTCAACCACTAAGAAAATCGGCCACCGAGGCTCCCTAATGAACATGATATTAATAACAATAATAATAAAAGCCAATGAAACAAATAAATCTCACAGTTGAGAGTTATAATTTAAATTTGATGAACTAGTGGCCTTCGACTGTTTTATGTTTTTTGGTCGGATTGTTGTCTCTTTGACACATTCCCCATTCCATTCTCAATTTTATTTTCCAAAAGGTCAACAAATGTACAAGTGTCTTATAAACTTTCATTCAAGATGCAGTTGTCATGATTACCGCGGGCTTTGATAGTGTTTACATGATAAAGGAAAATAATGGAGTGTTAAAAAATCGAGAATAGAGTATAATTGCAAACTGATAAAGCAATGATAATAACTCATGAATAATGGTCTTAAAAATAAAAAATGAAAATTCCAATCCCGAAAATTATTTCATTACCACACGTACCATATTTTCTCATATCGATTTATTGGTCTTTAGGTCCAGTTGTAGCTGGAGTAGTAGGTACTAAGATGCCTCGGTACTGTTTGTTTGGTGACACTGTCAATGTAGCATCGAGAATGGAATCGTCTGGGAAACGTGAGCATAAAGATATTTAATGAAACTGTTTACCATGTTGAAAATATATAATTATTTATCTTAAACACATGTCAATAACATTTAAAAACTAAACGCCCATCACAATATGTATGCGCCTGTCCAAGTTGGGAGCCTGTAATTCAGTAGGGGTCGTGTGTTGCTCAGTAATAATTTTTTTTTCGTTAATTTTTTTGTACAAAATTTAGACCGTTAGTTTCTCGTTGGAATTGTTTTACATTGTCATGTTGGGTCCGTTTAAAGCCGACTTTTCGGTATGGACGTTCGTCATTGTTGAAGGCCGTATAATGGCATATAGTTGTAGTTATTCATGTGTGTGCCATTAGGTCTTTTGTGAAGATTTGTTATTGACCATCATACCACATCTTCTTTTTATATGTAATGTATAGAAGTAAATTATTTAGTACAACGATGAAATAAATTAGTTTTAAGACACAAAATGTACTAAGTTAAATCACAAAATTACAATTTAGAATAAAGAGATGTTGTAATATTTTCAATGTGACAAATGTACAACTTGTCTAAGGAAAGTGGACTTCCTACAATTGAGCTATAAAGCTCACGTCATAATGAAATGTGAATCAAATCTGTAATAGGCCTCTGATTAGAAAATGTGAAATAATGTGGATAGAAATAAAAACCAACGGCCTGATGTATAACATGTAGAAAACGAAGAACAGATATTACAAACAATAAACAACAATTACAACTGACTAACAAACTCTTGAAATATGAGTCCCTCATACAGAATGTGGCGGACTTTAACGTGTATATGAGAACTCAACCCTCCACAACCTGAATCAATGATGTAACAGAACAATGAATGTTGCATAAAATGTTTCCCTCAAAACAAAACAAAAATATTTCAACAAATGTAAACGATGTGACACCACCATATCAAAACGTCACATCCAGCAAAACATAAAGTCATAAATATATATCGTTGGTGTGTCAAATCTCCAGTCTTTTTTATTTGGTTTTTTTTTCAATAGAAAATTTGGAAAACATGAGGTCAAATGCCTGTTAAAGCTTGTGTCCAAGGCAAATAAGTGTGACAATTGGATTGGTTATCTTCCAGTGATGGTTATTATCATTTAGGCAATTTTGTGTGCAGTACTAGACAGGATAAGACATCGTTAATAGGAACATAAAATTAATTCTGCCCATTTTATAGTGCACATGTTACAAAGACTAATATGGAAAAGTAAATGGTGGTATTACTCCTATACTATACGTGTGTATAAGAAATAACATGGGTTGTGACATAAACATCTTCAAAAGATGTACGAGGAGCTACAAAGTGTCTGCTGTTTTATTGGCAATAATTATATATACATAGTAGCCACCATAAAAAAACTAACCAAAACCGGAACATTATTACCCGTATTTATCTAGTTACTATACTGTCCCGCTGTCTACATTAAGAATTTAATAATTAATAATATATGATTTTTATAATGTTTCAGCTGGTATGATTCAGATATCGTCTGCTACAAAAGAAGCTTTAGACGCATACCCAGAGTTTCTTATCAGAGAAAGAGGTGACATGACAATAAAGGTAACTAATATTATTGTTGTAGATCAGATAAACAGATGACATGACAATAAAGGTAACTAATGTTATTGTTGTAGGTCAGATAAACAGATGACATGACAATAAAGGTAACTTATCTTATTGTTGTAGGTCAGATAAACAGATGACATGACAATAAAGGTAACTAATATTATTGTTGTAGGTCAGATAAACAGATGACATGACAATAAAGGTAACTAATATTACTGTTGTAGGTCAGATAAACAGATGACATGACAATAAAGGTAACTAATATTATTGTTGTAGGTCAGATAAACAAGTCACTTGACAATAAAGGTAACTAATATTATTGTTGTAGGTCAGATAAACAGATGACATGACAATAAAGGTAACTAATGTTATTGTTGTAGGTCAGATAAACAGGTGAAATGACAATAAAGGTAACTAATAATATTGTTGTAGATCAGATAAACAGATGACATGACAATAAAGGTAACTAGTGTTATTGTTGTAGGTCAGATAAACAGATGACATGACAATAAAGGTAACTAATATTATTGTTGTAGGTCAGATAAACAGATGACATGACAATAAAGGTAACTAATATTATTGTTGTAGATCAGATAAACAGGTGACATGACAATAAAGGTAACTAATATTATTGTTGTAGGTCAGATAAACAAGTGAAATGACAATAAAGGTAACTAATATTATTGTTGTAGGTCAGATAAACAGATGACATGACAATAAAGGTAACTAGTGTTATTGTTGTAGGTCAGATAAACAGGTGACATGACAATAAAGGTAACTAATATTATTGTTGTAGGTCAGATAAACAAGTGACATGACAATAAAGGTAACTAATATTATTGTTGTAGGTCAGATAAACAGGTGACATGACAATAAAGGTAACTAATATTATTGTTGTAGGTCAGATAAACAAGTGAAATGACAATAAAGGTAACTAATATTATTGTTGTAGGTCAGATAAACAGATGACATGACAATAAAGGTAACTAATATTATTGTTGTAGGTCAGATAAACAGATGACATGACAATAAAGGTAACTAATATTATTGTTGTAGGTCAGATAAACAGATGACATGACAATAAAGGTAACTAATATTATTGTTGTAGATCAGATAAACAGGAGACATGAAAATAAAGGTAACTAATATTATTGTTGTAGGTCAGATAAACAGATGACATGACAATAAAGGTAACTAATATTATTGTTGTAGGTCAGATAAACAAGTGACATGACAATAAAGGTAACTAATATTATTGTTGTAGATCAGATAAACAGATGACATGACAATAAAGGTAACTAGTGTTATTGGTGTAGGTCAGATAAACAGATGACATGACAATAAAGGTAACTAATATTATTGTTGTAGGTCAGATAAACAGATGACATGACAATAAAGGTAACTAATATTATTGTTGTAGGTCAGATAAACAAGTGACATGACAATAAAGGTAACTAATATTATTGTTGTAGGTCAGATAAACAGATGACATGACAATAAAGGTAACTAATATTATTGTTGTAGGTCAGATAAACAGGTGAAATGACAATAAAGGTAACTAATATTATTGTTGTAGGTCAGATAAACAAGTGAAATGACAATAAAGGTAACTAATGTTATTGTTGTAGGTCAGATAAACAGGTGAAATGACAATAAAGGTAACTAATATTATTGTTGTAGATCAGATAAACAGGTGAAATGACAATAAAGGTAACTAATATTATTGTTGTAGATCAGATAAACAGATGACATGACAATAAAGGTAACTAATATTATTGTTGTAGATCAGATAAACAGATGACATGACAATAAAGGTAACTAATATTATTGTTGTAGGTCAGATAAACAGATAACATGACAATAAAGGTAACTAATATTATTGTTGTAGGTCAGATAAACAGATGAAATGACAATAAAGGTAACTAATATTATTGTTGTAGGTCAGATAAACAGGTGAAATGACAATAAAGGTAACTAATATTATTGTTGTAGGTCAGATAAACAGGTGAAATGACAATAAAGGTAACTAATATTATTGTTGTAGATCAGATAAACAGGTGAAATGACAATAAAGGTAACTAATATTATTGTTGTAGGTCAGATAAACAAGTGACATGACAATAAAGGTAACTAATATTATTGTTGTAGGTCAGATAAACAGGTGACATGACAATAAAGGTAACTAATATTATTGTTGTAGGTCAGATAAACAGATGACATGACAATAAAGGTAACTAATATTATTGTTGTAGGTCAGATAAACAGATGAAATGACAATAAAGGTAACTAATATTATTGTTGTAGATCAGATAAACAAGTGAAATGACAATAAAGGTAACTAATATTATTGTTGTAGATCAGATAAACAGGTGAAATGACAATAAAGGTAACTAATATTATTGTTGTAGATCAGATAAACAGATGACATGACAATAAAGGTAACTAATGTTATTGTTGTAGGTCACATAAACAAGTGAAATGACAATAAAGGTAACTAATATTATTGTTGTAGGTCAGATAAACAGATGACATGACAATAAAGGTAACTAATATTATTGTTGTAGATCAGATAAACAGATGACATGACAATAAAGGTAACTAATATTATTGTTGTAGGTCAGATAAACAGATGACATGACAATAAAGGTAACTAATATTATTGTTGTAGATCAGATAAACAGATGACATGACAATAAAGGTAACTAATATTATTGTTGTAGGTCAGATAAACAGATGACATGACAATAAAGGTAACTAATATTATTGTTGTAGGTCAGATAAACAGATGACATGACAATAAAGGTAACTAATATTATTGTTGTAGGTCAGATAAACAAGTGAAATGACAATAAAGGTAACTAATGTTATTGTTGTAGGTCAGATAAACAAGTGAAATGACAATAAAGGTAACTAATATTATTGTTGTAGGTCAGATAAACAGATGACATGACAATAAAGGTAACTTATATTATTGTTGTAGGTCAGATAAACAGGTGAAATGACAATAAAGGTAACTAATATTATTGTTGTAGATCAGATAAACAGATGACATGACAATAAAGGTAACTTATATTATTGTTGTAGGTCAGATAAACAGGTGAAATGACAATAAAGGTAACTAATATTATTGTTGTAGGTCAGATAAACAGATGACATGACAATAAAGGTAACTAATGTTATTGTTGTAGGTCAGATAAACAGGTGACATGACAATAAAGGTAACTAATATTATTGTTGTAGGTCAGATAAACAGGTGAAATGACAATAAAGGTAACTAATATTATTGTTGTAGGTCAGATAAACAGATGACATGACAATAAAGGTAACTAATATTATTGTTGTAGGTCAGATAAACAAGTGACATGACAATAAAGGTAACTAATACTATTGTTGTAGGTCAGATAAACAGATGACATGACAATAAAGGTAACTAATATTATTGTTGTAGGTCAGATAAACAGGTGACATGACAATAAAGGTAACTAATATTATTGTTGTAGATCAGATAAACAGGTGAAATGACAATAAAGGTAACTATTATTATTGTTGTAGGTCAGATAAATAGATGACATGACAATAAAGGTAACTAATATTATTGATGTATGTCAGATAAACAGGTGACATGACAATAAAGGTAACTAATATTATTGTTGTAGGTCAGATAAACAGATGACATGACAATAAAGGTAACTAATATTATTGTTGTAGATCAGATAAACAGGTGACATGACAATAAAGGTAACTAATATTATTGTTGTAGGTCAGATAAACAAGTGACATGACAATAAAGGTAACTTATATTATTGTTGTAGGTCAGATAAACAGGTGAAATGACAATCAAGGTAACTAATGTTATTGTTGTAGGTCAGATAAACAGATGACATGACAATAAAGGTAACTAATATTATTGTTGTAGGTCAGATAAACAAGTGACATGACAATAAAGGTAACTAATATTATTGTTGTAGGTCAGATAAACAAGTGACATGACAATAAAGGTAACTAATATTATTGTTGTAGGTCAGATAAACAGATGAAATGACAATAAAGGTAACTAATATTATTGTTGTAGGTCAGATAAACAAGTGACATGACAATAAAGGTAACTAATATTATTGTTGTAGGTCAGATAAACAGATGACATGACAATAAAGGTAACTAATATTATTGTTGTAGATGAGATAAACAGATGACATGACAATAAAGGTAACTAATATTATTGTTGTAGGCCAGATAAACAGATGACATGACAATAAAGGTAACTAATATTATTGTTGTAGGTCAGATAAACAAGTGAAATGACAATAAAGGTAACTAATATTATTGTTGTAGATGAGATAAACAGATGACATGACAATCAAGGTAACTAATATTATTGTTGTAGGCCAGATAAACAGATGACATGACAATAAAGGTAACTAGTGTTATTGTTGTAGGTCAGATAAACAAGTGAAATGACAATAAAGGTAACTAATATTATTGTTGTAGGTCAGATAAACAAGTGAAATGACAATAAAGGTAACTAATATTATTGTTGTAGGTCAGATAAACAGATGAAATGACAATAAAGGTAACTAATATTATTGTTGTAGGTCAGATAAACAGATGACATGACAATAAAGGTAACTTATATTATTGTTGTAGGTCAGATAAACAGATGACATGACAATAAAGGTAACTAATATTATTGTTGTAGATCAGATAAACAGATGACATGACAATAAAGGTAACTAATATTATTGTTGTAGATCAGATAAACAGATGACATGACAATAAAGGTAACTAATATTATTGTTGTAGGTCAGATAAACAGGTGACATGACAATAAAGGTAACTAATATTATTGTTGTAGATCAGATAAACAAGTGACATGACAATAAAGGTAACTAATATTATTGTTGTAGGTCAGATAAACAGATGACATGACAATAAAGGTAACTAATATTATTGTTGTAGATCAGATAAACAGATGACATGACAATAAAGGTAACTAATATTATTGTTGTAGGTCAGATAAACAAGTGAAATGACAATAAAGGTAACTAATATTATTGTTGTAGGTCAGATAAACAGATGAAATGACAATAAAGGTAACTAATATTATTGTTGTAGGTCAGATAAACAAGTGACATGACAATAAAGGTAACTAATATTATTGTTGTAGGTCAGATAAACAGATGACATGACAATAAAGGTAACTAATATTATTGTTGTAGGTCAGATAAACAGATGAAATGACAATAAAGGTAACTAATATTATTGTTGTAGGTCAGATAAACAGGTGAAATGACAATAAAGGTAACTAATATTATTGTTGTAGATCAGATAAACAGGTGAAATGACAATAAAGGTAACTAATATTATTGTTGTAGGTCAGATAAACAGATGACATGACAATAAAGGTAACTAATATTATTGTTGTAGGTCAGATAAACAGATGACATGACAATAAAGGTAACTAATATTATTGTTGTAGGTCAGATAAACAGATGACATGAAAATTAAGGAAACTAATATTATTGTTGTAGGTCAGATAAACAGATGACATGACAATAAAGGTAACTAGTGTTATTGTTGTAGGTCAGATAAACAAGTGAAATGATAATAAAGGTAACTAATATTATTGTTGTAGGTCAGATAAACAAGTGACATGACAATAAAGGTAACTAATATTATTGTTGTAGATCAGATAAACAGGTGAAATGACAATAAAGGTAACTAATGTTATTGTTGTAGGTCAGATAAACAGATGAAATGACAATAAAGGTAACTAATATTATTGTTGTAGATCAGATAAACAGGTAAAATGACAATAAAGGTAACTAATATTATTGTTGTAGATCAGATAAACAAGTGAAATGACAATAAAGGTAACTAATATTATTGTTGTAGGTCAGATAAACAGATAACATGACAATAAAGGTAACTAATATTATTGTTGTAGATCAGATAAACAGATGACATGACAATAAAGGTAACTAATGTTATTGTTGTAGGTCAGATAAACAGATGACATGACAATAAAGGTAACTTATATTATTGTTGTAGGTCAGATAAACAGATGACATGACAATAAAGGTAACTAATATTATTGTTGTAGGTCAGATAAACAGATGACATGACAATAAAGGTAACTAATATTACTGTTGTAGGTCAGATAAACAGATGACATGACAATAAAGGTAACTAATATTATTGTTGTAGGTCAGATAAACAAGTCACTTGACAATAAAGGTAACTAATATTATTGTTGTAGGTCAGATAAACAGATGACATGACAATAAAGGTAACTAATGTTATTGTTGTAGGTCAGATAAACAGGTGAAATGACAATAAAGGTAACTAATATTATTGTTGTAGATCAGATAAACAGATGACATGACAATAAAGGTAACTAGTGTTATTGTTGTAGGTCAGATAAACAGATGACATGACAATAAAGGTAACTAATATTATTGTTGTAGGTCAGATAAACAGATGACATGACAATAAAGGTAACTAATATTATTGTTGTAGATCAGATAAACAGGTGACATGACAATAAAGGTAACTAATATTATTGTTGTAGGTCAGATAAACAAGTGAAATGACAATAAAGGTAACTAATATTATTGTTGTAGGTCAGATAAACAGATGACATGACAATAAAGGTAACTAGTGTTATTGTTGTAGGTCAGATAAACAGGTGACATGACAATAAAGGTAACTAATATTATTGTTGTAGGTCAGATAAACAGGTGACATGACAATAAAGGTAACTAATATTATTGTTGTAGGTCAGATAAACAAGTGAAATGACAATAAAGGTAACTAATATTATTGTTGTAGGTCAGATAAACAGATGACATGACAATAAAGGTAACTAATATTATTGTTGTAGGTCAGATAAACAGATGACATGACAATAAAGGTAACTAATATTATTGTTGTAGGTCAGATAAACAGATGACATGACAATAAAGGTAACTAATATTATTGTTGTAGATCAGATAAACAGGAGACATGAAAATAAAGGTAACTAATATTATTGTTGTAGGTCAGATAAACAGATGACATGACAATAAAGGTAACTAATATTATTGTTGTAGGTCAGATAAACAAGTGACATGACAATAAAGGTAACTAATATTATTGTTGTAGATCAGATAAACAGATGACATGACAATAAAGGTAACTAGTGTTATTGGTGTAGGTCAGATAAACAGATGACATGACAATAAAGGTAACTAATATTATTGTTGTAGGTCAGATAAACAAGTGACATGACAATAAAGGTAACTAATATTATTGTTGTAGGTCAGATAAACAGGTGACATGACAATAAAGGTAACTAATATTATTGTTGTAGGTCAGATAAACAGATGACATGACAATAAAGGTAACTAATATTATTGTTGTAGGTCAGATAAACAGATGAAATGACAATAAAGGTAACTAATATTATTGTTGTAGATCAGATAAACAAGTGAAATGACAATAAAGGTAACTAATATTATTGTTGTAGATCAGATAAACAGGTGAAATGACAATAAAGGTAACTAATATTATTGTTGTAGATCAGATAAACAGATGACATGACAATAAAGGTAACTAATGTTATTGTTGTAGGTCACATAAACAAGTGAAATGACAATAAAGGTAACTAATATTATTGTTGTAGGTCAGATAAACAGATGACATGACAATAAAGGTAACTAATATTATTGTTGTAGATCAGATAAACAGATGACATGACAATAAAGGTAACTAATATTATTGTTGTAGGTCAGATAAACAGATGACATGACAATAAAGGTAACTAATATTATTGTTGTAGATCAGATAAACAGATGACATGACAATAAAGGTAACTTATATTATTGTTGTAGGTCAGATAAACAGATGACATGACAATAAAGGTAACTAATATTATTGTTGTAGGTCAGATAAACAGATGACATGACAATAAAGGTAACTAATATTATTGTTGTAGGTCAGATAAACAAGTGAAATGACAATAAAGGTAACTAATGTTATTGTTGTAGGTCAGATAAACAAGTGAAATGACAATAAAGGTAACTAATATTATTGTTGTAGGTCAGATAAACAGATGACATGACAATAAAGGTAACTAATATTATTGTTGTAGGTCAGATAAACAGATGACATGACAATAAAGGTAACTAATATTATTGTTGTAGATCAGATAAACAGATGACATGACAATAAAGGTAACTTATATTATTGTTGTAGGTCAGATAAACAGGTGAAATGACAATAAAGGTAACTAATATTATTGTTGTAGGTCAGATAAACAGATGACATGACAATAAAGGTAACTAATGTTATTGTTGTAGGTCAGATAAACAGGTGACATGACAATAAAGGTAACTAATATTATTGTTGTAGGTCAGATAAACAGGTGAAATGACAATAAAGGTAACTAATATTATTGTTGTAGGTCAGATAAACAGATGACATGACAATAAAGGTAACTAATATTATTGTTGTAGGTCAGATAAACAAGTGACATGACAATAAAGGTAACTAATACTATTGTTGTAGGTCAGATAAACAGATGACATGACAATAAAGGTAACTAATATTATTGTTGTAGGTCAGATAAACAGGTGACATGACAATAAAGGTAACTAATATTATTGTTGTAGATCAGATAAACAGGTGAAATGACAATAAAGGTAACTATTATTATTGTTGTAGGTCAGATAAACAGATGACATGACAATAAAGGTAACTAATATTATTGTTGTAGGTCAGATAAACAGGTGACATGACAATAAAGGTAACTAATATTATTGTTGTAGGTCAGATAAACAGATGACATGACAATAAAGGTAACTAATATTATTGTTGTAGGTCAGATAAACAGATGACATGACAATAAAGGTAACTAATATTATTGTTGTAGGTCAGATAAACAAGTGAAATGATAATAAAGGTAACTAATATTATTGTTGTAGGTCAGATAAACAAGTGACATGACAATAAAGGTAACTAATATTATTGTTGTAGATCAGATAAACAGGTGAAATGACAATAAAGGTAACTAATGTTATTGTTGTAGGTCAGATAAACAGATGAAATGACAATAAAGGTAACTAATATTATTGTTGTAGATCAGATAAACAGGTGAAATGACAATAAAGGTAACTAATATTATTGTTGTAGATCAGATAAACAAGTGAAATGACAATAAAGGTAACTAATATTATTGTTGTAGGTCAGATAAACAGATAACATGACAATAAAGGTAACTAATATTATTGTTGTAGATCAGATAAACAGATGACATGACAATAAAGGTAACTAATGTTATTGTTGTAGGTCAGATAAACAGATGACATGACAATAAAGGTAACTTATATTATTGTTGTAGGTCAGATAAACAGATGACATGACAATAAAGGTAACTAATATTATTGTTGTAGGTCAGATAAACAGATGACATGACAATAAAGGTAACTAATATTACTGTTGTAGGTCAGATAAACAGATGACATGACAATAAAGGTAACTAATATTATTGTTGTAGGTCAGATAAACAAGTCACTTGACAATAAAGGTAACTAATATTATTGTTGTAGGTCAGATAAACAGATGACATGACAATAAAGGTAACTAATGTTATTGTTGTAGGTCAGATAAACAGGTGAAATGACAATAAAGGTAACTAATATTATTGTTGTAGATCAGATAAACAGATGACATGACAATAAAGGTAACTAGTGTTATTGTTGTAGGTCAGATAAACAGATGACATGACAATAAAGGTAACTAATATTATTGTTGTAGGTCAGATAAACAGATGACATGACAATAAAGGTAACTAATATTATTGTTGTAGATCAGATAAACAGGTGACATGACAATAAAGGTAACTAATATTATTGTTGTAGGTCAGATAAACAAGTGAAATGACAATAAAGGTAACTAATATTATTGTTGTAGGTCAGATAAACAGATGACATGACAATAAAGGTAACTAGTGTTATTGTTGTAGGTCAGATAAACAGGTGACATGACAATAAAGGTAACTAATATTATTGTTGTAGGTCAGATAAACAAGTGACATGACAATAAAGGTAACTAATATTATTGTTGTAGGTCAGATAAACAGGTGACATGACAATAAAGGTAACTAATATTATTGTTGTAGGTCAGATAAACAAGTGAAATGACAATAAAGGTAACTAATATTATTGTTGTAGGTCAGATAAACAGATGACATGACAATAAAGGTAACTAATATTATTGTTGTAGGTCAGATAAACAGATGACATGACAATAAAGGTAACTAATATTATTGTTGTAGGTCAGATAAACAGATGACATGACAATAAAGGTAACTAATATTATTGTTGTAGATCAGATAAACAGGAGACATGAAAATAAAGGTAACTAATATTATTGTTGTAGGTCAGATAAACAGATGACATGACAATAAAGGTAACTAATATTATTGTTGTAGGTCAGATAAACAAGTGACATGACAATAAAGGTAACTAATATTATTGTTGTAGATCAGATAAACAGATGACATGACAATAAAGGTAACTAGTGTTATTGGTGTAGGTCAGATAAACAGATGACATGACAATAAAGGTAACTAATATTATTGTTGTAGGTCAGATAAACAAGTGACATGACAATAAAGGTAACTAATATTATTGTTGTAGGTCAGATAAACAGGTGACATGACAATAAAGGTAACTAATATTATTGTTGTAGGTCAGATAAACAGATGACATGACAATAAAGGTAACTAATATTATTGTTGTAGGTCAGATAAACAGATGAAATGACAATAAAGGTAACTAATATTATTGTTGTAGATCAGATAAACAAGTGAAATGACAATAAAGGTAACTAATATTATTGTTGTAGATCAGATAAACAGGTGAAATGACAATAAAGGTAACTAATATTATTGTTGTAGATCAGATAAACAGATGACATGACAATAAAGGTAACTAATGTTATTGTTGTAGGTCACATAAACAAGTGAAATGAAAATAAAGGTAACTAATATTATTGTTGTAGGTCAGATAAACAGATGACATGACAATAAAGGTAACTAATATTATTGTTGTAGATCAGATAAACAGATGACATGACAATAAAGGTAACTAATATTATTGTTGTAGGTCAGATAAACAGATGACATGACAATAAAGGTAACTAATATTATTGTTGTAGATCAGATAAACAGATGACATGACAATAAAGGTAACTAATATTATTGTTGTAGGTCAGATAAACAGATGACATGACAATAAAGGTAACTAATATTATTGTTGTAGGTCAGATAAACAGATGACATGACAATAAAGGTAACTAATATTATTGTTGTAGGTCAGATAAACAAGTGAAATGACAATAAAGGTAACTAATGTTATTGTTGTAGGTCAGATAAACAAGTGAAATGACAATAAAGGTAACTAATATTATTGTTGTAGGTCAGATAAACAGATGACATGACAATAAAGGTAACTAATATTATTGTTGTAGGTCAGATAAACAGATGACATGACAATAAAGGTAACTAATATTATTGTTGTAGATCAGATAAACAGATGACATGACAATAAAGGTAACTTATATTATTGTTGTAGGTCAGATAAACAGGTGAAATGACAATAAAGGTAACTAATATTATTGTTGTAGGTCAGATAAACAGATGACATGACAATAAAGGTAACTAATGTTATTGTTGTAGGTCAGATAAACAGGTGACATGACAATAAAGGTAACTAATATTATTGTTGTAGGTCAGATAAACAGGTGAAATGACAATAAAGGTAACTAATATTATTGTTGTAGGTCAGATAAACAGATGACATGACAATAAAGGTAACTAATATTATTGTTGTAGGTCAGATAAACAAGTGACATGACAATAAAGGTAACTAATACTATTGTTGTAGGTCAGATAAACAGATGACATGACAATAAAGGTAACTAATATTATTGTTGTAGGTCAGATAAACAGGTGACATGACAATAAAGGTAACTAATATTATTGTTGTAGATCAGATAAACAGGTGAAATGACAATAAAGGTAACTATTATTATTGTTGTAGGTCAGATAAACAGATGACATGACAATAAAGGTAACTAATATTATTGTTGTAGGTCAGATAAACAGGTGACATGACAATAAAGGTAACTAATATTATTGTTGTAGGTCAGATAAACAGATGACATGACAATAAAGGTAACTAATATTATTGTTGTAGATCAGATAAACAGGTGACATGACAATAAAGGTAACTAATATTATTGTTGTAGGTCAGATAAACAAGTGACATGACAATAAAGGTAACTTATATTATTGTTGTAGGTCAGATAAACAGGTGAAATGACAATCAAGGTAACTAATGTTATTGTTGTAGGTCAGATAAACAGATGACATGACAATAAAGGTAACTAATATTATTGTTGTAGGTCAGATAAACAAGTGACATGACAATAAAGGTAACTAATATTATTGTTGTAGGTCAGATAAACAAGTGACATGACAATAAAGGTAACTAATATTATTGTTGTAGGTCAGATAAACAGATGAAATGACAATAAAGGTAACTAATATTATTGTTGTAGGTCAGATAAACAAGTGACATGACAATAAAGGTAACTAATATTATTGTTGTAGGTCAGATAAACAGATGACATGACAATAAAGGTAACTAATATTATTGTTGTAGATGAGATAAACAGATGACATGACAATAAAGGTAACTAATATTATTGTTGTAGGCCAGATAAACAGATGACATGACAATAAAGGTAACTAATATTATTGTTGTAGGTCAGATAAACAAGTGAAATGACAATAAAGGTAACTAATATTATTGTTGTAGATGAGATAAACAGATGACATGACAATCAAGGTAACTAATATTATTGTTGTAGGCCAGATAAACAGATGACATGACAATAAAGGTAACTAGTGTTATTGTTGTAGGTCAGATAAACAAGTGAAATGACAATAAAGGTAACTAATATTATTGTTGTAGGTCAGATAAACAAGTGAAATGACAATAAAGGTAACTAATATTATTGTTGTAGATCAGATAAACAGGTGAAATGACAATAAAGGTAACTAATGTTATTGTTGTAGGTCAGATAAACAGATGAAATGACAATAAAGGTAACTAATATTATTGTTGTAGATCAGATAAACAGGTGAAATGACAATAAAGGTAACTAATATTATTGTTGTAGATCAGATAAACAAGTGAAATGACAATAAAGGTAACTAATATTATTGTTGTAGGTCAGATAAACAGATAACATGACAATAAAGGTAACTAATATTATTGTTGTAGGTCAGATAAACAAGTGAAATGACAATAAAGGTAACTAATATTATTGTTGTAGATGAGATAAACAGATGACATGACAATAAAGGTAACTAATATTATTGTTGTAGGCCAGATAAACAGATGACATGACAATAAAGGTAACTAGTGTTATTGTTGTAGGTCAGATAAACAAGTGAAATGACAATAAAGGTAACTAATATTATTGTTGTAGGTCAGATAAACAAGTGAAATGACAATAAAGGTAACTAATATTATTGTTGTAGGTCAGATAAACAGATGAAATGACAATAAAGGTAACTAATATTATTGTTGTAGGTCAGATAAACAGATGACATGACAATAAAGGTAACTTATATTATTGTTGTAGGTCAGATAAACAGATGACATGACAATAAAGGTAACTAATATTATTGTTGTAGGTCAGATAAACAGGTGACATGACAATAAAGGTAACTAATATTATTGTTGTAGGTCAGATAAACAGATGACATGACAATAAAGGTAACTAATGTTATTGTTGTAGGTCAGATAAACAGATGACATGACAATAAATGTAACTAATATTATTGTTGTAGGTCAGATAAACAGATTAAATGACAATAAAGGTAACTAATATTATTGTTGTAGGTCAGATAAACAGATGACATGACAATAAAGGTAACTAATATTATTGTTGTAGATCAGATAAACAGGTGACATGACAATAAAGGTAACTAATATTACTGTTGTAGATCAGATAAACAGATGAAATGACAATAAAGGTAACTAATATTATTGTTGTAGGTCAGATAAACAGATGACATGACAATAAAGGTAACTAATATTATTGTTGTAGGTCAGATAAACAGGTGAAATGACAATAAAGGTAACTAATATTATTGTTGTAGGTCAGATAAACAGGTGAAATGACAATAAAGGTAACTAATATTATTGTTGTAGATTAGATAAACAGATGACATGACAATAAAGGTAACTAATATTATTGTTGTAGATCAGATAAACAGATGACATGACAATAAAGGTAACTAATGTTATTGTTGTAGGTCAGATAAACAGATGAAATGACAATAAAGGTAACTTATATTATTGTTGTAGGTCAGATAAACAGATGACATGACAATAAAGGTAACTAATATTATTGTTGTAGGTCAGATAAACAGATGAAATGACAATAAAGGTAACTAATATTATTGTTGTAGGTCAGATAAACAGATGAAATGACAATAAAGGTAACTAATATTATTGTTGTAGGTCAGATAAACAGATGACATGACAATAAAGGTAACTAATATTATTGTTGTAGATCAGATAAACAAGTGAAATGACAATAAAGGTAACTAATATTATTGTTGTAGGTCAGATAAACAAGTGAAATGACAATAAAGGTAACTAATATTATTGTTGTAGGTCAGATAAACAGATGACATGACAATAAAGGTAACTAATATTATTGTTGTAGGTCAGATAAACAGATGACATGACAATAAAGGTAACTAATATTATTGTTGTAGGTCAGATAAACAAGTGAAATGACAATAAAGGTAACTAATATTATTGTTGTAGGTCAGATAAACAGATAACATGACAATAAAGGTAACTAATATTATTGTTGTAGGTCAGATAAACAGGTGACATGACAATAAAGGTAACTAATATTATTGTTGTAGGTCAGATAAACAGATGACATGACAATAAAGGTAACTAATATTATTGTTGTAGATCAGATAAACAGATGACATGACAATAAAGGTAACTAATGTTATTGTTGTAGGTCAGATAAACAGATGACATGACAATAAAGGTAACTAATATTATTGTTGTAGATCAGATAAACAGATAACATGACAATAAAGGTAACTAATATTATTGTTGTAGGTCAGATAAACAGATGACATGACAATAAAGGTAACTAATATTATTGTTGTAGATCAGATAAACAGGTGACATGACAATAAAGGTAACTAATATTATTGTTGTAGGTCAGATAAACAGATGACATGACAATAAAGGTAACTAATATTATTGTTGTAGATCAGATAAACAGATGACATGACAATAAAGGTAACTAATATTATTGTTGTAGGTCAGATAAACAAGTGAAATGACAATAAAGGTAACTAATATTATTGTTGTAGGTCAGATAAACAGATGAAATGACAATAAAGGTAACTAATATTATTGTTGTAGGTCAGATAAACAAGTGACATGACAATAAAGGTAACTAATATTATTGTTGTAGGTCAGATAAACAGATGACATGACAATAAAGGTAACTAATATTATTGTTGTAGGTCAGATAAACAGATGAAATGACAATAAAGGTAACTAATATTATTGTTGTAGGTCAGATAAACAGGTGAAATGACAATAAAGGTAACTAATATTATTGTTGTAGATCAGATAAACAGGTGAAATGACAATAAAGGTAACTAATATTATTGTTGTAGGTCAGATAAACAGATGACATGACAATAAAGGTAACTAATATTATTGTTGTAGGTCAGATAAACAGATGACATGACAATAAAGGTAACTAATATTATTGTTGTAGGTCAGATAAACAGATGACATGACAATTAAGGAAACTAATATTATTGTTGTAGGTCAGATAAACAGATGACATGACAATAAAGGTAACTAGTGTTATTGTTGTAGGTCAGATAAACAAGTGAAATGATAATAAAGGTAACTAATATTATTGTTGTAGGTCAGATAAACAAGTGACATGACAATAAAGGTAACTAATATTATTGTTGTAGATCAGATAAACAGGTGAAATGACAATAAAGGTAACTAATGTTATTGTTGTAGGTCAGATAAACAGATGAAATGACAATAAAGGTAACTAATATTATTGTTGTAGATCAGATAAACAGGTGAAATGACAATAAAGGTAACTAATATTATTGTTGTAGATCAGATAAACAAGTGAAATGACAATAAAGGTAACTAATATTATTGTTGTAGGTCAGATAAACAGATAACATGACAATAAAGGTAACTAATATTATTGTTGTAGGTCAGATAAACAAGTGAAATGACAATAAAGGTAACTAATATTATTGTTGTAGATGAGATAAACAGATGACATGACAATAAAGGTAACTAATATTATTGTTGTAGGCCAGATAAACAGATGACATGACAATAAAGGTAACTAGTGTTATTGTTGTAGGTCAGATAAACAAGTGAAATGACAATAAAGGTAACTAATATTATTGTTGTAGGTCAGATAAACAAGTGAAATGACAATAAAGGTAACTAATATTATTGTTGTAGGTCAGATAAACAGATGAAATGACAATAAAGGTAACTAATATTATTGTTGTAGGTCAGATAAACAGATGACATGACAATAAAGGTAACTTATATTATTGTTGTAGGTCAGATAAACAGATGACATGACAATAAAGGTAACTAATATTATTGTTGTAGGTCAGATAAACAGGTGACATGACAATAAAGGTAACTAATATTATTGTTGTAGGTCAGATAAACAGATGACATGACAATAAAGGTAACTAATGTTATTGTTGTAGGTCAGATAAACAGATGACATGACAATAAATGTAACTAATATTATTGTTGTAGGTCAGATAAACAGATTAAATGACAATAAAGGTAACTAATATTATTGTTGTAGGTCAGATAAACAGATGACATGACAATAAAGGTAACTAATATTATTGTTGTAGATCAGATAAACAGGTGACATGACAATAAAGGTAACTAATATTACTGTTGTAGATCAGATAAACAGATGAAATGACAATAAAGGTAACTAATATTATTGTTGTAGGTCAGATAAACAGATGACATGACAATAAAGGTAACTAATATTATTGTTGTAGGTCAGATAAACAGGTGAAATGACAATAAAGGTAACTAATATTATTGTTGTAGGTCAGATAAACAGGTGAAATGACAATAAAGGTAACTAATATTATTGTTGTAGATTAGATAAACAGATGACATGACAATAAAGGTAACTAATATTATTGTTGTAGATCAGATAAACAGATGACATGACAATAAAGGTAACTAATGTTATTGTTGTAGGTCAGATAAACAGATGAAATGACAATAAAGGTAACTTATATTATTGTTGTAGGTCAGATAAACAGATGACATGACAATAAAGGTAACTAATATTATTGTTGTAGGTCAGATAAACAGATGAAATGACAATAAAGGTAACTAATATTATTGTTGTAGGTCAGATAAACAGATGAAATGACAATAAAGGTAACTAATATTATTGTTGTAGGTCAGATAAACAGATGACATGACAATAAAGGTAACTAATATTATTGTTGTAGATCAGATAAACAAGTGAAATGACAATAAAGGTAACTAATATTATTGTTGTAGGTCAGATAAACAAGTGAAATGACAATAAAGGTAACTAATATTATTGTTGTAGGTCAGATAAACAGATGACATGACAATAAAGGTAACTAATATTATTGTTGTAGGTCAGATAAACAGATGACATGACAATAAAGGTAACTAATATTATTGTTGTAGGTCAGATAAACAAGTGAAATGACAATAAAGGTAACTAATATTATTGTTGTAGGTCAGATAAACAGATAACATGACAATAAAGGTAACTAATATTATTGTTGTAGGTCAGATAAACAGGTGACATGACAATAAAGGTAACTAATATTATTGTTGTAGGTCAGATAAACAGATGACATGACAATAAAGGTAACTAATATTATTGTTGTAGATCAGATAAACAGATGACATGACAATAAAGGTAACTAATGTTATTGTTGTAGGTCAGATAAACAGATGACATGACAATAAAGGTAACTAATATTATTGTTGTAGATCAGATAAACAGATAACATGACAATAAAGGTAACTAATATTATTGTTGTAGGTCAGATAAACAGATGACATGACAATAAAGGTAACTAATATTATTGTTGTAGATCAGATAAACAGGTGACATGACAATAAAGGTAACTAATATTATTGTTGTAGGTCAGATAAACAGATGACATGACAATAAAGGTAACTAATATTATTGTTGTAGATCAGATAAACAGATGACATGACAATAAAGGTAACTAATATTATTGTTGTAGGTCAGATAAACAAGTGACATGACAATAAAGGTAACTAATATTATTGTTGTAGGTCAGATAAACAGGTGAAATGACAATAAAGGTAACTAATGTTATTGTTGTAGGTCAGATAAACAGATGAAATGACAATAAAGGTAACTAATATTATTGTTGTAGATCAGATAAACAAGTGAAATGACAATAAAGGTAACTAATATTAGTGTTGTAGGTCAGATAAACAGATGACATGACAATAAAGGTAACTAATATTATTGTTGTAGATCAGATAAACAAGTGAAATGACAATAAAGGTAACTAATATTAGTGTTGTAGGTCAGATAAACAGATGACATGACAATAAAGGTAACTAATATTATTGTTGTAGGTCAGATAAACAGATGACATGACAATAAAGGTAACTAATATTATTGTTGTAGATCAGATAAACAGATGACATGACAATAAAGGTAACTAATATTATTGTTGTAGATCAGATAAACAGGTGAAATGACAATAAAGGTAACTTATATTATTGTTGTAGGTCAGATAAACAGATGACATGACAATAAAGGTAACTAATATTATTGTTGTAGGTCAGGTAAACAGGTGACATGACAATAAAGGTAACTAATATTATTGTTGTAGATCAGATAAACAGATGACATGACAATAAAGGTAACTAATATTATTGTTGTAGATCAGATAAACAGATGACATGACAATAAAGGTAACTAATATTATTGTTGTAGATCAGATAAACAGGTGAAATGACAATAAAGGTAACTAATATTATTGTTGTAGATCAGATAAACAGGTGACATGACAATAAAGGTAACTAATATTATTGTTGTAGGTCAGATAAACAGGTGACATGACAATAAAGGTAACTAATATCATTGTTGTAGGTCAGATAAACAAGTGACATGACAATAAAGGTAACTAATATTACTGTTGTAGATCAGATAAACAGATGAAATGACAATAAAGGTAACTAATATTATTGTTGTAGGTCAGATAAACAGATGACATGACAATAAAGGTAACTAATATTATTGTTGTAGGTCAGATAAACAGGTGAAATGACAATAAAGGTAACTAATATTATTGTTGTAGGTCAGATAAACAGGTGAAATGACAATAAAGGTAACTAATATTATTGTTGTAGATTAGATAAACAGATGACATGACAATAAAGGTAACTAATATTATTGTTGTAGATCAGATAAACAGATGACATGACAATAAAGGTAACTAATGTTATTGTTGTAGGTCAGATAAACAGATGAAATGACAATAAAGGTAACTTATATTATTGTTGTAGGTCAGATAAACAGATGACATGACAATAAAGGTAACTAATATTATTGTTGTAGGTCAGATAAACAGATGAAATGACAATAAAGGTAACTAATATTATTGTTGTAGGTCAGATAAACAGATGAAATGACAATAAAGGTAACTAATATTATTGTTGTAGGTCAGATAAACAGATGACATGACAATAAAGGTAACTAATATTATTGTTGTAGATCAGATAAACAAGTGAAATGACAATAAAGGTAACTAATATTATTGTTGTAGGTCAGATAAACAAGTGAAATGACAATAAAGGTAACTAATATTATTGTTGTAGGTCAGATAAACAGATGACATGACAATAAAGGTAACTAATATTATTGTTGTAGGTCAGATAAACAGATGACATGACAATAAAGGTAACTAATATTATTGTTGTAGGTCAGATAAACAAGTGAAATGACAATAAAGGTAACTAATATTATTGTTGTAGGTCAGATAAACAGATAACATGACAATAAAGGTAACTAATATTATTGTTGTAGGTCAGATAAACAGGTGACATGACAATAAAGGTAACTAATATTATTGTTGTAGGTCAGATAAACAGATGACATGACAATAAAGGTAACTAATATTATTGTTGTAGATCAGATAAACAGATGACATGACAATAAAGGTAACTAATGTTATTGTTGTAGGTCAGATAAACAGATGACATGACAATAAAGGTAACTAATATTATTGTTGTAGATCAGATAAACAGATAACATGACAATAAAGGTAACTAATATTATTGTTGTAGGTCAGATAAACAGATGAAATGACAATAAAGGTAACTAATATTATTGTTGTAGATCAGATAAACAGGTGACATGACAATAAAGGTAACTAATATTATTGTTGTAGGTCAGATAAACAGATGACATGACAATAAAGGTAACTAATATTATTGTTGTAGATCAGATAAACAGATGACATGACAATAAAGGTAACTAATATTATTGTTGTAGGTCAGATAAACAAGTGACATGACAATAAAGGTAACTAATATTATTGTTGTAGGTCAGATAAACAGGTGAAATGACAATAAAGGTAACTAATGTTATTGTTGTAGGTCAGATAAACAGATGAAATGACAATAAAGGTAACTAATATTATTGTTGTAGATCAGATAAACAAGTGAAATGACAATAAAGGTAACTAATATTAGTGTTGTAGGTCAGATAAACAGATGACATGACAATAAAGGTAACTAATATTATTGTTGTAGATCAGATAAACAAGTGAAATGACAATAAAGGTAACTAATATTAGTGTTGTAGGTCAGATAAACAGATGACATGACAATAAAGGTAACTAATATTATTGTTGTAGGTCAGATAAACAGATGACATGACAATAAAGGTAACTAATATTATTGTTGTAGATCAGATAAACAGATGACATGACAATAAAGGTAACTAATATTATTGTTGTAGATCAGATAAACAGGTGAAATGACAATAAAGGTAACTTATATTATTGTTGTAGGTCAGATAAACAGATGACATGACAATAAAGGTAACTAATATTATTGTTGTAGGTCAGGTAAACAGGTGACATGACAATAAAGGTAACTAATATTATTGTTGTAGATCAGATAAACAGATGACATGACAATAAAGGTAACTAATATTATTGTTGTAGATCAGATAAACAGATGACATGACAATAAAGGTAACTAATATTATTGTTGTAGATCAGATAAACAGGTGAAATGACAATAAAGGTAACTAATATTATTGTTGTAGATCAGATAAACAGGTGACATGACAATAAAGGTAACTAATATTATTGTTGTAGGTCAGATAAACAGGTGACATGACAATAAAGGTAACTAATATCATTGTTGTAGGTCAGATAAACAAGTGACATGACAATAAAGGTAACTAATATTACTGTTGTAGATCAGATAAACAGATGAAATGACAATAAAGGTAACTAATATTATTGTTGTAGGTCAGATAAACAGATGACATGACAATAAAGGTAACTAATATTATTGTTGTAGGTCAGATAAACAGGTGAAATGACAATAAAGGTAACTAATATTATTGTTGTAGGTCAGATAAACAGGTGAAATGACAATAAAGGTAACTAATATTATTGTTGTAGATTAGATAAACAGATGACATGACAATAAAGGTAACTAATATTATTGTTGTAGATCAGATAAACAGATGACATGACAATAAAGGTAACTAATGTGATTGTTGTAGGTCAGATAAACAGATGAAATGACAATAAAGGTAACTTATATTATTGTTGTAGGTCAGATAAACAGATGACATGACAATAAAGGTAACTAATATTATTGTTGTAGGTCAGATAAACAGATGAAATGACAATAAAGGTAACTAATATTATTGTTGTAGGTCAGATAAACAGATGAAATGACAATAAAGGTAACTAATATTATTGTTGTAGGTCAGATAAACAGATGACATGACAATAAAGGTAACTAATATTATTGTTGTAGATCAGATAAACAAGTGAAATGACAATAAAGGTAACTAATATTATTGTTGTAGGTCAGATAAACAAGTGAAATGACAATAAAGGTAACTAATATTATTGTTGTAGGTCAGATAAACAGATGACATGACAATAAAGGTAACTAATATTATTGTTGTAGGTCAGATAAACAGATGACATGACAATAAAGGTAACTAATATTATTGTTGTAGGTCAGATAAACAAGTGAAATGACAATAAAGGTAACTAATATTATTGTTGTAGGTCAGATAAACAGATAACATGACAATAAAGGTAACTAATATTATTGTTGTAGGTCAGATAAACAGGTGACATGACAATAAAGGTAACTAATATTATTGTTGTAGGTCAGATAAACAGATGACATGACAATAAAGGTAACTAATATTATTGTTGTAGATCAGATAAACAGATGACATGACAATAAAGGTAACTAATGTTATTGTTGTAGGTCAGATAAACAGATGACATGACAATAAAGGTAACTAATATTATTGTTGTAGATCAGATAAACAGATAACATGACAATAAAGGTAACTAATATTATTGTTGTAGGTCAGATAAACAGATGACATGACAATAAAGGTAACTAATATTATTGTTGTAGATCAGATAAACAGGTGACATGACAATAAAGGTAACTAATATTATTGTTGTAGGTCAGATAAACAGATGACATGACAATAAAGGTAACTAATATTATTGTTGTAGATCAGATAAACAGATGACATGACAATAAAGGTAACTAATATTATTGTTGTAGGTCAGATAAACAGATGACATGACAATAAAGGTAACTAATATTATTGTTGTAGGTCAGATAAACAAGTGAAATGACAATAAAGGTAACTAATATTATTGTTGTAGGTCAGATAAACAGATAACATGACAATAAAGGTAACTAATATTATTGTTGTAGGTCAGATAAACAGGTGACATGACAATAAAGGTAACTAATATTATTGTTGTAGGTCAGATAAACAGATGACATGACAATAAAGGTAACTAATATTATTGTTGTAGATCAGATAAACAGATGACATGACAATAAAGGTAACTAATGTTATTGTTGTAGGTCAGATAAACAGATGACATGACAATAAAGGTAACTAATATTATTGTTGTAGATCAGATAAACAGATAACATGACAATAAAGGTAACTAATATTATTGTTGTAGGTCAGATAAACAGATGACATGACAATAAAGGTAACTAATATTATTGTTGTAGATCAGATAAACAGGTGACATGACAATAAAGGTAACTAATATTATTGTTGTAGGTCAGATAAACAGATGACATGACAATAAAGGTAACTAATATTATTGTTGTAGGTCAGATAAACAAGTGATATGACAATAAAGGTAACTAATATTATTGTTGTAGGTCAGATAAACAGGTGAAATGACAATAAAGGTAACTAATGTTATTGTTGTAGGTCAGATAAACAGATGAAATGACAATAAAGGTAACTAATATTATTGTTGTAGATCAGATAAACAAGTGAAATGACAATAAAGGTAACTAATATTAGTGTTGTAGGTCAGATAAACAGATGACATGACAATAAAGGTAACTAATATTATTGTTGTAGATCAGATAAACAAGTGAAATGACAATAAAGGTAACTAATATTAGTGTTGTAGGTCAGATAAACAGATGACATGACAATAAAGGTAACTAATATTATTGTTGTAGGTCAGATAAACAGATGACATGACAATAAAGGTAACTAATATTATTGTTGTAGATCAGATAAACAGATGACATGACAATAAAGGTAACTAATATTATTGTTGTAGGTCAGATAAACAGATGACATGACAATAAAGGTAACTAATATTATTGTTGTAGATCAGATAAACAGGTGAAATGACAATAAAGGTAACTTATATTATTGTTGTAGGTCAGATAAACAGATGACATGACAATAAAGGTAACTAATATTATTGTTGTAGGTCAGATAAACAGGTGAAATGACAATAAAGGTAACTAATATTATTGTTGTAGGTCAGATAAACAGATGACATGACAATAAAGGTAACTAATATTATTGTTGTAGGTCAGGTAAACAGGTGACATGACAATAAAGGTAACTAATATTATTGTTGTAGATCAGATAAACAGATGACATGACAATAAAGGTAACTAATATTATTGTTGTAGATCAGATAAACAGATGACATGACAATAAAGGTAACTAATATTATTGTTGTAGATCAGATAAACAGGTGAAATGACAATAAAGGTAACTAATATTATTGTTGTAGACCAGATAAACAGGTGACATGACAATAAAGGTAACTAATATTATTGTTGTAGGTCAGATAAACACGTGACATGACAATAAAGGTAACTAATATCATTGTTGTAGGTCAGATAAACAAGTGACATGACAATAAAGGTAACTAATATTATTGTTGTAGGTCAGATAAACAGGTGACATGACAATAAAGGTAACTAATATTATTGTTGTAGGTCAGATAAACAGGTGAAATGACAATAAAGGTAACTTATCACATCATGGTAGATCAGTAAAACAGACGACATGACGATAAATGTAACTTATCATAACTTGGAAGGTCAAATAAAGATGTGACATGACATTAAGTTCACTCATTACATCGTGGTAGGTCAGAAAAAGAGGTGACATGACAATAAAGGTAACTAATCACATCGTGGTAGGTCAGAGAAAAAGGCGACATGGCAATAAAGGTACCTTATCACATCGTGGTAGGTCAGAGAAAAAGGCGACATGGCAATAAAGGTAAATAATTACATCGTGGTAGGTAAGAGAAAAAGGCGACCTGACAATAAAGGTAACTAATCACATCGTGGTAGGTCAGATAAACAGATGACATGACAATAAAGGTAACTTATCACATCGTGGTAGGTCAGATAAACAGATGGCATGACAATAAAGGTAACTTATCACATCGTGGTAGTCAGAGAAACAGACGACATGACAATAAAGGTAACTTATCACATCGTGGTAGGTCAGAGAAACAGGTAAAATGATAATTAAGGTAACTTATCACATCGTGGTAGGTCAGAGAAAAAGGCGACATGGCAATAAAGGTAGCTTCTCACATCGTGGTAGGTCAGAGAAACAGGCGACATGGCAATAAAGGTAACTTATCACATCGTGGTAGGTCAGAGAAAAAGGCGACATGGCAATAAAGGTAGCTTATCACATCGTGGTAGGTCAGAGAAAAAGGCGACATGGCAATAAAGGTAACTTATCACATCGTGGTTGGTCAAAAAAACAGGTTAAATGATAATTAAGGTAACTTATCACATCGTGGTAGGTCAGAGAAAGAGGTGACATGACACTAAGGTAGCTAATCACATCGTGGTAGATAAGATAGACAGGTTACAGGTTACTAGTCACATCACTGAAGGTCAGAGAAACAGTTGGCGGTACAATAAATGTAACTAATCACATCGTGGTAAGTCAGAGAAACAAGTGACATGCCAATAAAGGTACCTCATATCATTGTTATATGTCAGAGAAAGGGATGAGATGACTACCAAGATATACTCAAAATAAATATGGTCACTCAAACCTTTACATGGATTCATGTTTTGTTAAAGATTGCAATCCTAATAATGATGTCGAAAACAAAATCGTGGACCGAAGTCCGTAACTTACATGACTAATTTATTATTATATTGGTATCCCATGTGTGACACACTATTTATAAAAATTAAATTAAGAAAGATTTTTTATCAGTTCATTTCTGTACGAAATAAGGGGCCTCGTTGGCCGAGAGGTCTAAGTAGTTACTACTGTAATCACTAGCCAGTCGAATTGTTATATCATAGTTCGTTTCTGTGTGTGTTACGTTTTAATGTTGTGTTTCTGTGTTGTCGTAGTTCTCCTCTTATAATGGTGAAGTTGAAATCATCCCTTCGTTAAGTTTACGGACGCCATTACGAGTTATGGAATAACCATTTCACAAATGATATCGGATATGTTCTTTACGTCGTTACTAAAATCCCCCTCCCTTTAATGAATGTGACCTACCGAAATAATAAAAAAAAAACGGATTTGTTATCACATTAGCAACGCGAAGTGTGCCACATGTGGAGCAGGATCTGCTTACCATTCCGGAGCACCTGAGATCATCCCTAGTTTTTGGTGGGGTTCGTGTTGTTTATTCTTTAATATGTTGTGTCATCTGTACTATTGTTTGTCTCTTTGTCTTTTTCATTTTTAGCCATGGCGTTGTCAGTTTATTTTCGATTTATGAGTTTGACTGTCCCTCTGGTATCTTTCGTCCCTCTTTTATATTTGATGAGTTTCCCTCAGGTTTAGTTTGTAACCCGGATTTGTTTTTTTTCTCAATCGAATTATAAATTGCGAACAGCGTTATACTACTGTTGCCTTTATTGAGTGATTTCCATGTGACGGATACCTTTGGACTGTCAGACAAAAGACATGCTTCAATTAGGGGGCAGAGCGGTATACTACTGTTGCCTTTATTGAGTGATTTACATGTGACGGATACCTTTGGACTGTCAGACAAAAGACATGCTTCAATAAGGGGACAGAAGGGTAAACATTAACTCATAAATTGAAGAATGACAAATTCACGTAAACAACCCAACAATTTACACTAAAAAATAGAGACTGATCATCATGAACTTACCAAAGACAATAACAATCAAAACCAAGAAGTAAACAAAGACTCACAAAACCAAGGGACATTTACAACAACAGTTACAAGACAATAACAATGAAAACCAAGGAGTAAACAAAGACTCACAAAACCAAGGGACATTTACATTAACAGTTACAAGACAATAACAATCAAAACCAAGGAGTAAACGAAGACTCACAAAACCAAAGGACATTTACACCAACAGTTATAAATAATGATTAAGAAACAACACAAACTCCACTAAAAATCGGGAGTGAAATCAGGTGCTCCGGAAGGGTAAGCATTTCTTGCACCGTATACGGCACCCGTCGTGTTATTTCTTTGTTCAGTTCGGTAATGATGGAAGGTTATTATGACTGAGGAAGAATATCATATATGAGTTCTGACACACTTTTGTCATAATGGCCAATCATCTCATGATGGCGACCGTAAAATTTCTTGAGTGATGAACCAAAATTAGGAGTGATATATTGTATGAAAATATTTTTAATTTACAGGGAAAGGGTCAGATGAAGACCTACTGGTTAATAGGACACAGTAATGGCTACAGAGTTTCAACGCCTCAATTATTCCTGACTGAATAATCTATTCAAGACACAGTTGTTGCATCAACGTTTTCACACTCCAGTTATTCCTCACAGAATAAAACATTTAGGGAAACAGTATTGTGTTCTATGTTTATTAAATGCCTCATTTCTTACTTAATAAATACTCCAGGACACAGTAGTTGGTACAAAGTGTCTACACCACAATCATTATAATGGCATACAACAGTTCAGAAGACAATAGATGGTTCCTATTTGTTTTAAGGTCTCATTTATTCTTCCTGGAATGAAGAATTCAGGGCACAATAGTGGCAATTAAGTGTCTACGTCGAAGTTATTCATCATGGAATAAAATACTTCACGACAGTGTAGTGGCCACAGCTTTTCAAACCAACAGTAATTTCTGAAAAAATTAAACACTTTGGGACACAATGTTGGGTATGGAGTTATTCCTAACGAATTGAAACACTCTAGGACAAAGTAGTTGGATCAGAGTTTTTTTTATGGTTTATATATTTTTCACGGAATTCAACATTCAAATACAAAGTTGAGAGTACAGCGTTTATACGTTTCAGGTTATACTCACACCATAAACTCCTCTTGCCAAAGAAGTTGCTACTAAGTTTCAACACAAAAGTTATTCATACGATAGAAAGAACAACAGGACACACTTTTAACGTTTACACAAAGATCATTTAACATATTTCCTATCAACAGTATATTATATTATATTATATTATTGTATTATATT
Source organism: Mytilus galloprovincialis (assembly GCA_037788925.1). NCBI lineage: Eukaryota > Metazoa > Mollusca > Bivalvia > Mytilida > Mytilidae > Mytilus > Mytilus galloprovincialis. Next base: position 71,048,473 of record CM075342.1, on the reverse strand, counting down.
ATATTTATATATCCTGCCATTTCTTGTTCTATCGTGTCCTGTCTCTCTGTAAACTATACACACCAATATTGATAAGTTTGCTTGATACTTTCCGATTCGTGCATTGCTTTTTACATCATTACAGCATGTTATCTTGTTCTATATGTTAAAAATGTTTGTTTTTATAGGCCTTCATGTAAAGAGGCTAACATATGACGTTGTTGTATAACCATATCATATATTTCATGAAAGTGACAGTTAAAAATGTCTACCGTTCAAATCATTTTTCTTGATTAACCTTCATTAAAAAATGATCATTTACAATAAAGGAAATTAAAAAACATTGAGGTATTAATGGCAATATGCCCAACTGAGACCTGCAAAAAATAGCCAAATTGAGATATGTTCCACTTTGCGTAATTTGTTAGTTTATCACAGGGAAATTAAAAAAAAAATATATGTTGCAGCACAGTAGAGTGCTAAAACGGGTACCACATGTGAAACAGGATCTGCTTACCCGCCCAGAGTACCCGGGTGCACCCCAGGTTTTTGTTGGGTTTGTGTTGCTTAGTCTATTAGTTTTCTATGTTGTGCCTTGTATACTATTATTTGTCTGTTTTAACTTTTATTATTTAGCTATGACGTTGTCAGTTTGTTTTCTATCTATGAATTTGAAAGTCCCTCTAGTATCTTTCGCCCGTCTTTAGCAAATGCCGCAAGTGCCGACGATGATTACTGATTTGACGAAACCCTCAATTGTTCCTAATATTATACGTCAAAAATTGATAATACATCACTATTATTTTTGTGAATTATATTGAAGAAATAAATATCAGCCGCAGTTTTTCGTGGTTTTGTGTTTATGAGTCTTTTTTTTTGTATGTGTATACTGAGTTCTTTCATTGGTCGTATTTCATTTCTGTCATGGCATTTTTAGTTCATTTCAGATTTCAGACTTATCTTTAATAATAATAAAATTGAGAATGGAAATGGGGAATGTACCAAAGAGACAACAACCCGACCATAGAAAAAAAAAACCAAAACAACAACAGCAGAAGGTCACCAACAGGTCTTCAATACAGCGAGAAATTCCCGCACCCGGAGGCGTCCTTCAGCTGGCCATTAAACAAATGTATACTAGTTCAGTGATAATGAACGCCATACTAATTTCCAAATTGTACACAAGAAACTAAAATTAAAATAACACAAGACTAACAAAGGCCAGAGGCTCCTGACTTGGGACAGGCGCAAAAATGCGGCGGGGTTAAACATGTTTGTGAGATCCAAACCTCCCCCTATACCTCTAGCCAATGTAGAAAAGTAAACGCATAACAATACGCAAATTAAAATTCAGTTCAAGAGAAGTCCGAGTCTGTTGTCAGAAGATGTAACCAAAGAAAATAAACAAAATGACAATAATACATAAATAACAACAGACTACTAGCAGTTAACTGAAATGTCAGCTCCAGACTTCAATTAAACTGACTGAAAGATTATGATTTCATCATATGAACATCAGGCACAATCCTTCCCGTTAGGGGTTAAGTATCATACCATTATAACATATATGAGAAGAACACACCCCGTGTCATGCCAACAACTGGTTTTTGAATAAATGTGTTTAGTTCCGATGCAAAGACCCTATAAGTGAATCAATATTAACGCCAAAATATGCAATCTTTAATGACCTGACAACAGTATCGTAACTATATCCCTTCTCAATAAGTCTATTCAAAGGTTTGATTAGTTTTTGAGGTGAATGCTGACACCTTTGTGCTTTATAAAGAATATTTCCATAACAAATTGGATGTGAAATACCTGAACGTATAAGAAGTCTGCATGTTGAGTTATATTTACGAATGATGTCCTTATACCGATGATAAAATTTAGTAAATGTTTTGACTAGTTTGTGATATCGAAAACCCTGGTGTAATAATTTTTCAGTAATACATAAATTTCTCTCGTTAAAATCTAAAACATTGTTACATACACGAGCGAATCGTACAAGTTGAGATAGATAAACACCGTAAGATGGTGACAAGGGAACGTCACCATCTAAAAATGGATAATTAACGATAGGAAATTAAAAATCATCTCTTTTATCATAAATTTTAGTATTCAGCTTTCCGTTAGTGATATAGATATCAAGATCGAGGAAAGGGCAGTGGTCATTGTTAGTATTAGCTTTATTTAAAGTAAGTTCAACAGGATAAATTTCTATAATATACATACTGAAGTCGTAATTATTGAGAGCCAAAATATCATCCAAATATCTAAAAGTATTATTAAATTTGTTTATCAGATGTTGTTTCGATGGGTCTTTGCTTATTTTTGTCATAAATTGTAACTCATAGTAATACAAAAGCAGGTCCGCAATTAGTGGTGCACAGTAAGTCCCCATTGGAATTCCAATAATCTGACGATATACGGAATCCCCAAAGCGAACAAAAATGTTATCTAGTAAAAATTCAAGGGCATATATAGTATCAAAGAATGTCCAATTGACATAGTTTTTTTGTTTATTGCTACTAAAAAATGACCTAAAAGAGTTTGAACATATATATTCACATTCTGACTTTTTAAATGCCCATGCAATTTATCAAGTACTTCCAACGAGTTCTTGACACTCCAAAAGTAATTAATTCCACTATTTTCGAAGGCCTTTTTTGAACAATTTATTATCAGGTTTTTAATTGTACCAAGTGTGCTGGTAAGAAGAATAGACAATTTAGTAGTGGAACAATGGCTTGAAGACGAAATAAATCTATATTTGTAAGGTGTTTTGTGTAGCTTCGGAAGCCAATACATAGTTAATATCTATATTTTCTCTTTTGCAATTGTTTCGTAAGATTAACCAATGTTACATTTATTACAATGTAATTGGGGTTCGTGTTAATTATTCTTTAGTTTTCTATGTTATGTCATGTGTACTATTGTTTGTCTGTTTGTCTTTTCATTTTTAGCCATGGCGTTGTCAGTTTATTTTCGATTTATGAGTTTGACTGTTCCTTTGGTACCTTTTGTTCTTATTTATTACAACATGACAATATATATTTATATAAACTAGCAAAACAGGATATGTCTTATCTGTTGTTTGATACACCATGTACGATTTTATAGAGTGGTTTTAATCTTACAGGGACGTCGAACACTTTTAACCTTTGAATGTTGAAATGTGCAAATTTTCAATCTTAATTAAATGTCGACTTGTATGATTTTTTTAATGTACGTAATAGTTATGTTGGGTAGATCTTCTGATAAGATAAGAGTAGGATTTCATCAATCAATTACGTGAGGTTTATTGAAAAAATGTATGTACTTGTACAATTGTATGTGTTTTCCTCAAAACAAAACCGACTTGAATATAAGTTAGATCCGGGAGATATCAGAGTGAACGTGTAAGCTATCATTATAAACCTTAGATGTATATTGTTAAGTAAAAATAAGGTCATATTTGGCTGTGCCATCTACACGTTATAATGTTCATCTTATGTTTATAGATCTAACATAAGTAGTAAAATTGAGAATGGAAATGGGGAATGTGTCAAAGAGACAACAACCCGACCAAATAAAAAACAACAGCAGAGGGTCACCAACAGGTCTTCAATGTAGCGAGAAATTCCCGCACCCGGAGGCGTCCTTCAGCTGGCCCCTAAACAAATATATACTAGTCTGATGTCAGAAGATGTAACCAAAGAAAATAAACAAAATGACAATAATACATAAATAACAACAGACTACTAGCAGTTAACTGACATGCCAGCTCCAGACTTCAATTAAACTGACTGAAAGATTATGATTTCAGCATTAGGCTTTTCAGTTGCGAAGGTATAAGATTGAAATGCAGAATTGCAGTACTTGTGTTTCTGAATTATATGACTTCTATTAAAAGCTCAGAGTTTTATTAGGACGTTTGGGAGTATTGCGACATTTTTTGTTGACCTCATTAATTGGACTTTTCATCTTGGTTTGATTTCTTGGGTTTTAGATTTGTATGATTAAATGCAGTTTGGTTACTTTTCAACATTTATACTATACTTGCCTTTCCGTATTACATCGGAAGTCTGAATCATTTCTACCGGTATATATACGTAGCTAGGTGTGTTAGTTTCCGATACATGTTACAACAAATAAATACAACTCATCAACAGTAAGTTATTATTTTAGAGGTCTTGTCCTTTTTTTATTAAAAAAAACCGGAGTGGCTATTTTTCTGGCTAGCCGGACGAATAGTGCCAGGGCTATTTTCCGGCCATTGTAATACGCATGTCATATAATGTGCGTTCGGAAGTGCGTGTAATATTAGCTCCAGTAGCAACAAGGGGGCGCGTGTAATATGATCACTGATTTTCAATTTTAGGATCATGACTGAAAACGGTGATATCAATATTTGTGATACATTTTGCAGTTTGCGGAATTTGACAATGGAACATGATATTATGAACTTCCAAGACTGATATAATCTTATAAAAAGGACTCAAAAAAGGAAACAAGGAACATCGGAAATAAAAGATAATTGATCGGAGAACTAGTTTTACAAAATTATTCGACTCGCTACAGCTGTGTAAATGGTAGAAAAGATGTTCAAAGCAAGAGTAGTTGAGAAAGGCCTTTACAAGGGGGATTGAGGCTACAAAATTTAACTTGAAGTGGGGATGTTGGAAATAGAAACAAAGATGGGATCAGGAGTAAAAAAGAAAAGAGAAATTTGGGAAAAGGAGCACACCGTGTCACGCCGACCCCTCACGTAAATAAAATAAAAAAATCAGTGTTTTTTTACATCTTTTTGTGGGTTTTTTTGGGGGGAGGGGGGCATTATAGAAATATCTCTCACCTCTCACTCAAAATATGGATAACTTTATGTCAAAGGGGCTAACTTTTTTGACAGCTACAGACATAATAATTTTGTACCTTTTTCAGCTACACAAAATCATTTCCGTTAACTTAAAATGCACGAGTCAAACACTACCCAAGTTTGTTTTACAAGTAATTTCTTCTCTCTCCTTATATAAAAAAATGGGATATATATGATTTTTTTTCTAATTATTCGTTGTCCACATTGTAGTATATACTAGTAAAAAGAAAACAACAATTTCAATTACCAGTAACAACATTACGCCCTAAACACTAAAGATTACAAACATGTGCTACCCCCAGAATATAATATAACATGCACACACAAATATTATAGTGACATGTGCATTGTATTGGCCGGACAAATAGTCCTGGTAACTGCCAAAAAAAAAATACCTTAGCAAAAAAAAAAAAACATGTATAATACTTCAAAAGCAGTGTTTTATAGCAGAAAGTTGTTACGAAACAACTCATTATTATTGTTTATGTACGTATCTCATACATATTATATCCCGCTACACCAATATAGTGTTCCTGTAATGGATTCTTCCGTACGTACGTTCATTTATTTGATTGTTCGTTATAATTCAGACCAAAACGACTACAGTACACTTGATATTTGGTCATCAGCTTGACTGTCATAATTAATTATTACTTGCGAGCAGTACCTTTAAATATGTAAGTTAGCATTGATCTGTTTCCAGCTACTTTGAGTTACGAGTTGGTGTATGGTGTATGGTATGGTGTAGAACGTAAACAAGTTCATTTTGTAGGTTTACATATCAAGTATATGTAATTGAAAACCCAACTCTTAAATCGTCGAATTGTCTTTCGTCGACCAAATACATAGTCTTGTGTACGTCTCTCACATACGTAACAGGAATTTATCTCCAATCAACTAATAACAATGTTATTTTATTGTATTTTTAGGATTCAATTCGAATAACTAAATTTGAATTAATAAGACAAAATTGAGGCTGCAATTTAAGTTTTATATAAGGGATTTTATTCCAGAAGTATTTCTTTAAAGGATAATTATTTGTCCCGGTGAAACATTCCGATAGCTGTAATATTTTTAAGTTATATATCTGTTTTTCTCTAAAATGAAACATTGTTTAGTTACTTCGTGTGTTCTTTGGATACAGCTCACATTAAACATTTATGATTGGTGTAACTTGTAATCTGATCGTCGTATTAAATGTATTATTCTCTTCTATTTCTGATCTTCGTATGCAAAATCATTAAAAATGCGCCAAAAAAAAAAAGCCCACTTAAACCATGTAACCTTTAATTGCTGTTCAGTGGTTGTCAATTGTTGGTGTGATACATAAGTGTTGAACTTCTCATTTTTTTTTATAGATTAGACTGCTGGTTTTTCTGTTTTCTATTATACACTTATTCATTTTAGGGGATTTAAGGGCCTTTTTTTATAGCTTGTTGATCGGTGTGAGCTCCGTGTTGAAGACCGTACTGTGACCTATTATTGTTTACTTTTATACATTTTGACTTGTATGACAGTCACATTGTAGTCTTGTATTTTGAAAACAATGTGTGAATATATTACCGTAGTTGTATTTGGTAAAACCTTTCGGATTTTAGGTCCTCAATGCTCTTCGTACATTTTTTGGCCTTCATGACTTTTTTCTTCGAGTGCCACTGATGATTTTTTGAAGAAAAAAACGGACGTCTCACTCTTTCTAGTAAACATAACTATTTGCGTATCATTTAAAAAATACATAAATTGTGTTGATAAATAAATTACATTAAGCTTTATAGGATATATTGGTAGATTAATGTGTCTCAAATGAATGAATTAGTTATCATTAAATTCTGTATAATACTTGTGACACGTTATACCTGTTCACGTTATTGTTTAAAATTTATTTTCCAAAGAACCAATGGCAATTCAAATGAATTAAAGAGTTGTGTCTTATGCGGGATTAAGCACTTTAACAATCGTTCTATTTAGTTCAAATAAGTAAAATAAACAGAGATTAGTGAATCTTGAACCAATGTTTCAAAACATGTCGCCAATGTGGATTGCATGGATATATGTCACCATTTTATCTGCTGAATGCGGTATTGTATTTTTTTTTGTCAATTAATTTTGCAGTTATAATTAATTCAATAGTGGCATGATTTATAAATGTATGTTTTACATTTTTTAAAATTTCAACTCGTTGATATATAAAGCTTTCATTAGTTATGCTTAATCCTTATGAACTAATAACTGTAAATGTAAAAATACTACCAATACCATAATGGATAATGGCGTCTAATGATTGATAAGGCATCTGCACACTGTTACGCAAAACATTGTATTTGAGGAATACAGCTAAATACAATTTATGAAAAAGGTCTTATTTCTAGTGAAATAAAGCAGAATGTGTTATTAGTTAAAAACAATTAATTGCATATGTTCAATAGGTATTGTTTTAATTTATGTTCAAAAAGAGGGACGAAAGATATCAGAGGGACAGTCAAACTCATAAATCGAAAATAAACTGACAACGACATGGCCAAAAATGAAAAAAATAAACAGACTATCAATAGTACACATGATACAACATAGAAAACTAAGGAATAAGCAACACGAACCCCACCAAAAATTAGTGGTGATCTCAGGTGCTCCGGAAGGGTAAGAAGATCCTGCTTTATATTTGGCACCCGTCGTGTTGCTCATGTTATAACAAATCGGGTAAATTGTCTAATTCGGTAGATCACATTCATGAAACCCATTTACACATCAACACGTTTTGATGAGAACATTGTAACCATTTTTTATAAGCTTTAGAACTTAGGTCTATTACTGCAAATACAATCTTGTTTATAATGTTTCGTTTTCTTTGTAAACGTACCTATAAAAGAAGGGCAAACGATACCAGAGTGACAGTTAGACAGATAGAAAAAAAAAAACTGACAACGCCATGGCTAAGAAATAATAAAAAGATAAACAGACAAATATTAGTACACAAGAAATGAGTTGTGGTATGTGTAAAGAATGTTAATTGGTTATTTTGTCTCAGACTAAATAGAATAGTTATCAAAGGTACGCGCGTTTCGTCTGCATAAGACTCATTAGTGACGCTCATATCAAAATATTTATAAAGCCAAAAAAGTACAAAGTTGAAGAGTATTGAGATCCAAAATTCCAAAATGTTGTGCCATATACGACTAAGGTAATCTATGCCTGGGATAAGAAAATCCTTAATATTTCGAAAAATGTAAAGTTTTGTAACAGGAAATTTATAAAAATAACCATAGAACATAGAGACTAACTTAGGGTGAAATGGTTGTCTTTGATTGTATATGCAAATGCCACATGATTGCCATTAAACATCTCTTTTATAAATCAGCACATTGCATTAATAAACAACACCAACGTTTCTCTTTTATTGAAATTTTCGATTGTGTTATCTGTTTAACATTAATTTGTTTTCCATGAATATTTGTAGCTACATTGGAAGTTGCTAAATACAAACAAACAAAGCAATCATCAAATGAAGACCTAATAACAAGACATTCTTCTGGTGCTGAAGATGGAATTTATGGACAGTATCTAATTAGTTCACCGAATTATTGTTCACATACAGATTTTGTCGATGAACTGGCATGGTGGGCAGTGGATCTTGGTGCAATTTATGACATAAGTAACGTTGTTATCTTTGGTAGAACTGACTGCTGTAGTAAGTTTTACTTGTTACTAGTCTCAGCTAATCCAAATAAAATTTCTAACGGAACATTTTGATAGGTATAGAACCACGAATTCTGGCCCGGTAAAAAAGAACATTCAATAAAGTGGTACATATTTTAAGCGAAAAAGTTCATACGCATCGCAGTATCTGTCACGTGGTGAAATATCCAGTTAGTTTTGTTTCAAATGTAAACTTGGGACTTGGGACGACTGTTTAACCCTAGATGAAAGTTTCGTTGAAATAAATAATAATAAAAAAAACCAACAGTATACACATAATAGGAGGGCACATTTTCCCTGTTGTTCAGATAAGAAGTAACTTTTATCATATTACCGGGAACCAGAACGCTCTAATATGCAATTAAAATCCAACGATTTTGTTTTGATATTTAGCTGTACCTGTAGACCCCTTATTTCTTAATACTAAGGATTTTCTACCACAGGAATAGATTACCTTATCTGTATTTGACAAAACGTTTAGGAATTTTCAGTCTTCAATGCTCTTCAACTTCGTACTTTATTTGGCCCTTTAAATATCTTTGATTCAAGCGTCACTGATGAGTCTTTTTTAATCCTGATATCTATGATGAGTTTATTTCTAACGTAATCTCGCATCCTACATTTTAAGCGGATGTTATTTTAAGATGATTAACTTATGAATCCTTGAAATCAAATCATTCTAAAGAGCTACCAATTCAACATTATAAATGAATCTATTAATATTTTTTTTATAAGTATCAGTATAATTATTAATTATCTGTATCAGTAAATTTAAATCATGCTTTATATCATTGTTATTCACATACAGACACTTGCATGTGTACTATTGTGTATAAAAAAGAAGATGTGGTATGATTGCCAATGAGACCTGTCTGTTTGTCTTTTTTTTATTTTTAGCCATGAGGTTGTCTGTTTATGAGTTTGACTGTCCCTCTGGTATCGTTCGTCCCTCTTTTAAATCATGCTTTATTTCATTGTTATTCACATACGGACATTTGCGGTTTTACAATCTCTCAATACTTTTACATATGTTAGCATTGCACATGTTTTTTTCTTACTGCGTCTAATACTAAACCCATCGGATGTAAGTTCTAAACTGATTGATATTTTGTCTGAGATATAATAGTTGTCAGTTACTGCGAGTACTTTCCGATCAAACTGTGTGTCATTTTGTAAACATATCATAATACTGAAAAAAATAATAATATCTTTATTTTAAGAGAGATACGCATTTGAACCAATATACAATAAGGCTATCTACATACAATTCTAACTACATGAATTAAAAATAATAAATCTACTATTACTCACATAAGACCAATTGATGTATATATATACAAATAGAACAACAACAACAAAAAAAAGAATTTGCAATTATTATAGTATACTGATGAGTCTTTTGTAGACGAAACGCGCGTCTGGCGTATATATAAAATTTAGTCCTGGTATCTATGATGAATTTATATACATAAAATTATTTCACCCTTTTAAAAATAGAATGACATTTTAGAGAATTGAAATGCAGATACAGTTTTTGATTTTTTTCCCCCTATAAAATCCTTACAACGTCCGTTCGGTGTTTTTGTTAGATGTTTTTCTGCTTTGAATAGATCTTAAGAGTTACAATGTAAGCCGTATTTCATACATTTGTATTGCTTCTTCTTATGTTGTACTGTTACACTACTGAACATGATTGAGAGGGGAGTTTGGTGCCAGCAACCATGTTTAAACCCGCCATATTCCGTATGTCCGGGTCTCAAGTCAGGAGATAGAAATTAAGTGATTGTCGTTGGTTCAAGTCTGTCATATTTCTTTTTCGAAATCTGTTCTGTTATAAATTAATGAATAAGCCAGTTTGTATTCTCAATTGAATCATTTCATAGTTGAATGTAGATGCCTTTTATAGCCGATTGTATGGTTTATGTTGCCGATTGTATGGTTTATTTTGCCAGTTGTATGGTTTATGTTGCCGATTGTATGGTTTATGTTTCTCTCATTGTGAAGACGGACAGTTGCCTTTAGATGCTGTCATCCAGATCATATGCAATTTGTGATTTATGTCTTGTGTCCATAACTTTAGTTTCCGAAGTTATATATCCAAATGTACGACAAGGTATAATGAAGACTTAACTTTTTCTGTTAGTATATTATTTTCGATCTATGAGTTTGACTGTCCCACTGGTATCTTTCGCCCCTCTCTTATATAAGAAGTTGAAGCGGATCGATTTGGTCATTTAAATGCGAATAAATTAGAATATAACGTTCAACTAAAGTGATATTTGTTTTTATGAGTAGCTCCTAAATGAAGTCTGACTGGAAAAAAGATGCAAATTCGTTTCATAAGGAGTTCAATGTGTTCATTTATTCATATCATGTGTCAATATATATCACTTTGTCGCAAGTTAATTGATTTCGCGACAATGGATTTTTTTCTGGAGCTGTCATCTTCATTTATCTGTTGACAAATGTATATATTTTTCGTTTTTATGATCATATCATTAGAATGTTTATACGTACTTTTAAATTCTTTTAGAAAACATGCATTTTCTAATATTGATTTCCAATTCTTAAAGTATTATCGTTTTTTTTTTAATGTACCCTTTTTCTCATATATCATTCATTATATAATAATTGGACACTTTGTTTGAATGCATCAAAACTATTTGATCATGCATTTAGAATCGAATTCAGTAACTACGATGTACCATGAGCACAAGAGTTTCTTATTGATTTAGGAATCTTGAGGTTGTTGATGTTTTATCTTATTTTCGTTCGTGTCGAATGAAGATGGAGAGAACCGACAGACCATCGTTAGGGAAAACGGCAATCCTAGTATATTAAGACTTGAGTCGAGCGCACCTGCCATCGTTGTTGCAAGAGATAAAGCATCCAATAATATTGTCTTCGTATGTAAAAATCATTATTGTAATGTTTTACAAAGGAGCTTGGAATAAACAGTACAAATGGTACATGTAATCCTACATATTCTTTAACATAATTTATAATAGATGATATTTTACCAAATCATAATCTGGCCTTCTTTATCTTGTTTTCAACACCAAAGAAAATGACGACAATCTACCAGCATTATGCAGGATACCGAAGCTTCACAAAAATCCGTGTAAAGAACAACATATAGCTGGATCATAAAAACACTAAACATACTTCTGAAGTGCTGACTACTATTCTTTTTACAGTTATTTTTTCAATCGGATTTTGATTCTCAATTTTTTTAAAGATCTACTGATAATTCAATCCACCAGATTTCCTAACATGACCTGAACCAAGTCGGGAAAATGGCTGTTGTTATCTGATAGTTCGATTCTATATAATAGAATGTTGCATTGGCATTTGATTTTGGTACCACTTCAGTCTTTCTGATGTTCCGTTGTTTTCTTCCTATAGTTGATGTGTTTCACTCGGTTTTAGTTTGTAACCCGGATTTGTTTTCTCTTAATCGATTTATCAATTTTGAAAAGTGGTTTACTACTGTTGCCTATATTTACATTAGTATTTCCCAAACTAAATTTCAATTTAAATCGACTTCACCATCTCATTTCACACAGCTTTTTCATTAAAAATGGAAATCGTAAATATGAATGCTTTGTTTTAATAATAATGTTTCCTTTTTTGTGAAGAACCACACGGATACTATTAGAAAATACACTGAAGTTGATGTTATCAAAATGCTGGACATTTAAATCGAAATTATATTTGTTGAGTCATAGATTTATATTTCAACAGACAGTCGGTATTCCAATGGGTACTAATTGTGCACAACTCTGACCAATTCGATTTTGTACTATAATGAACATAATTCATTCAAAACATATTAATAGACAAAAGCAAAACTTACCTCGCGAAATTGATTAATTCTACGGTCAGATATATTGATAATGTCCTATATGAACCGTATTTCAGTCGGTACTTGCATCTCTTATATAGATAAAGGCAACAGTAGTATACCGCTGTTCAAAACTCATAAATCCATGGACAAAAAACAAAATCGGGATAACAAACTAAAACCGAGGGAAACGCATTAAATATAAGAGGAGAACAACGACATAACACTAAAATGTAACACATATAGACAAAATCCCACGAGAATAACAAATATAACATATATATATAACATCAAAACCAAATACATGAATTTGGGATAGACAAGTACCGTGACACGTCTTATCGCAATGTGAATTTACACTCAAAAATAAGAGAAAACAAACGACACAACGTTATAATGTAATACACACAGAAACGAACTATAATATAACAATGACCATATTCCTGACTTGGTACAGGGCATTTTTAAAGGAAAAAATGGTGGGTTGAACCTGGTTTTGTGGCATGCCAAACCTCGCACTTTTATGGCCATGTGAAATATAACATCAAAATGACAACACAGGACTACAATATAAATAAATTGGAGAACACAATTGACAAAGAATCACACGAACAACAGCCAACAAAAGGCAACAAGTTCAAAATTTTAATACGCCAGAAGTGTATTTTGTCCACACAAGACCTATGTGTGACGCACAGATACAAAAGTTTGAAAGCCGAAACGAGTACAAAGTTGAACAGCATCGAGGACCAAAAGATCAAAAAGGTTGTGCCAAAAACGGCAAGGGTTTTCTGTTAAGTTACCAGAAAATCCCTATAATTTAGAGTAATTTATACTTTTGCAAACAGTAAATTTAATAAAATGAATATTCAAAAGATGTACATGATAAAGCTGAAGTATTAACTAATTAAAGGAAACAACATTACTGAAATACATTTACATAACCAGACATTTGAAACACAAAAGTAGACACATCCGAATACGTTTAAACCTCTACGCCAAGTGACGTACTATTTGAAACTGAAAAATGACGAAAAAATGACGTCATTTGAATTAGTAAAACAGAGCATCAAAAAATGAAAAATGACGTCACATAAGAATGAATAAGATAGAATTAGGATTAATTTAAGATTATATATTTGAACTAAATACTGATATTGCATTTAATAACAAAGCACATTTTAATTCTTATTAATATAAAACTGAGGTAGCAATTAACTATATTATAAAACTATGTCAGGTTTGTTATGAATCTAACTTCAAACGTAAAATATCGTACTGATTACTTTGAACGAACTCAAATCTGATAAATGAAGGCGGTGATTAATTTTCTTTACCATAACACATAAATATAATAGAAAAGACGTCAACACATTTGACAAAATCCGATGAGAATTACAAATATAACATTAAACATTTAAACTAAATACATGAATTTGGGATGGATAAGTACCGTACCACGTCTTATAGTAATGCGAGTTCACACTCGGCAAAACAGTCACAATCGGGAATAAGTCACGTTTGGTAATTAAAAGATTAGACGACATTATGACAAAACACAATCTACCATGTGGTAAAAATGTCCTTAGCTAGTTTGGTCAACGAAACATCATATGGATCCACCAAATCGTGATGGTGTCCATAAAATTTACGGAGTGTCAATTTTAATCTGTCCTCCTCATAACTTTGTTGGAGCAGTTTCTGCGTAAGGAGCACACTCCTGTATATGAAGTCCGTATAGTGTGAACAAGCACGTGAATAACGTATCAATTGTGATATGTAAACACCATACGAAGGGGCAGAGGGTATGTTACTGCTGAGAAATGGGAAATTGATAATTGGGAAGTTGAAATCGTCCCGTTTATCATAGATTTTCGTGTGAAGTCGTCCATCTACGTCAATATTGAGGAAAAGATCAAGGTATGAAGCAGTCCTTCTAGTAGCAGTGAAATTGAAATTAAGGATACTTCTGATAGCGAGATTTTAACTTCCCAACTATATCTCATTTGAGACGCTAGGCTCGTGCATGTTCTTACTGTGTTGACTTCATATACAGGAATGTACTCCTTACGCAGAAACTGCCTCAACAGATGTATGGGGGACAGATTTAAAAGGAACTCTGTTAATGTTATGGACACCATCACGAATCGGTTTATCGTTATGATATGTCTGTGTGTAAACAAATAATATTTGACCATGACGATTTTACCGACTGTAAATTTGCATTGCCATACGACATGTCTCGGTATTTATACATCTGACATTTATATACATAGTAATGACGTTTCTTTTGTGGGTTAGGTTATATATTGATTGTGTTATGTTTCGTCTTTTGTTACATGAGTTCTGTATTTTCAGTACATTTAACATATATCTTATTTGTCAGTTTTGTCGAGTTAATTTCCATTTTCCAAGAAAAAAGCAAATAATAATGATGTCATCACAGCATTAATCACTGTGTGTGTTACATTTTAATGTTGTGTTTCTATTGTGTCGTTGTTCTTCTCTTATATTTGATGCGTTTCCCTCAGTTTTAGTTTGTAACCCGGGTTTGTTTTTTCTCTATCGATTTATGAGTTTTGAACAGCGGTATACTACTGTTGCCTTTATTTGTTGTGTCCTGTGTGGTCGTTAAAAGACGCCGTGCGTTGTTATTCTTTGGGTAACATGTTGTTATGTAATCTTATATTGTTTATTTATGCGTTTCCCTGTGCTGAGTGTTCTGTATTCTTGTCACGTAGTGTTGTCATTTTATATTTTTTTTAACATTGCCATATAAGTGTTCTTGAAATGTCATGAACCAAGTCAGAAATGTGGCTATTGTTAACAAATAGTCCACTTCTATGTATTCCTGTGTTTGTTTTGTACACTTAAGTGTTTCTGTTGTTCCGATGTCTTTCTCTGATAATTGATTCGTTGTTTATTCAGTTTTATATGTTGTTCTACTCTTATCTTTGACGTATTTCCCTCAGTTTTAGTTTGTAACCCGGAAATGATATACAGCAAGGTACGACCACCACAGGCAGAATATAGCTTGGTATACTTGTGTGTAGGTGCCAACCTATCCCCTAACCTTTGGCAGTGGTGTAACATTATGAAACAATAACACGTAATTTGAAACACTGAAATAACATGGCACAACAACAACAAAAAGACACTTATCTGAGAATATGTGCAGCTGGTACAATGAATACAAAAAGATAATCATACACGAATCAAACATCGCTCAAAGTATGTTATCATGCATGCATTTCTATATCTGAGAGTCCTAATTTTCTATTTTTTGTATTTTCCATGTTAGATTTTCCCATCGGATTTTCTGTTCTTCAACCTTACCCGTCCGTGTACATTTACGCCAAAAAATTTTCATTTTAAAATGAAATTCAAATTGCTCTGAAAATTTTAAATGTAGTTGGTTAGAAAAATGTAACAAAAATCTATTCAAATCACTTTCGAAAAACCATTTTCTCTATAAGATTTGAAATTTGTTATTCTCATGAAATTACATTTTTGATTTTACGAAGATATTAAAACAAATAACAATAAGTTTGTGTTACAAATGATTTAATTTTGTCAAAAGTTTTAATATATATAAACATTTGCAGTCTACGTCCGTGTACATTTACGCCAAAAAATTTTCATTTTAAAATGAAATTCAAATTGCTCTGAAAATTTTAAATGTAGTTGGTTAGAAAAATGTAACAAAAATCTATTCAAATCACTTTCGAAAAACCATTTTCTCTATAAGATTTGAAATTTGTTATTCTCATGAAATTACATTTTTGATTTTACGAAGATATTAAAACAAATAACAATAAGTTTGTGTTACAAATGATTTAATTTTGTCAAAAGTTTTAATATATATAAACATTTGCATTTGCTTGCCGTCCGTGTACATTTACGCCAAAAATTTTTCATTTTAAAATGAAATTCAAATTGCTCTGAAAATTTTAAATGTAGTTGGTTAGAAAAATGTAACAAAAATCTATTCAAATCACTTTCGAAAAACCATTTTCTCTATAAGATTTGAAATTTGTTATTCTCATGAAATTACATTTTTGATTTTACGAAGATATTAAAACAAATAACAATAAGTTTGTGTTACAAATGATTTAATTTTGTCAAAAGTTTTAATATACGTGTATATAAACATTTGCATTTGCTTGCTTTAGCAAACAAAACATATTTCAATCTCATTCTTAAAAGCAAATATTGAAAATACTGACCTTTAGGTATTTTTCAATTTAGTTTACAATATTGAAAAATAAAAAATGCTCTAACGTGGAGCATTTTTCAATTTGACTTACAATATTGAAAAATGAAAAATGCTCTAGCGTGGAGCATTTTTCAATTTGACTTACAATATTGAAAATTGAAAAATGCTCTAGCGTGGAGCATTTTTCAATTTGACTTCAAATATTGAAAAATGAAAAATGCTCCAACGCGGAGCATTTTTCAATTTGACGTTTGAAAATGAAAAATGAAAAATTGTTCTATTTTTCATTTATTTTACTGTGCAATATTCAAATTTGAAAAATGTTCATTATTTAAATGTTTAATGATGAGAACGAAATGTAATTTGTTTCAATATAGGTGTTTCGAATGTTTCAATTGTTGACACTTTTTATTAAATGTTTTACTATTTCCGTTCTCTTCTTTCTTGTTTTAAGTCAATATATCTTGAAGATCTTTTTAAGGTGTGTGTCACTGTGTGTGTGCGAACTATGTGTGGTATCAACTAATTCCGAACAAGAATGGTACACTGACAATTACGATAATGACCACAAAAAAAAATCATTCTTTCTTTTATATTTATATACCTAGTCGTCTTTGTAGCTACATTTTCATATATATCTTTCGATCTTTCAATCTTTCATTTATTGTATATAATTATCTATCTGTCTATCTATCTGAATTTTGTTTGTCTTTGTCTTTTCTTTCTTCGAATTGTCGGGGTCGAAATCTTTAATTCAGTTCTCTCGAAGTGAAAAAAGTCTCTTGCTCACATACATGTCTCTTACATGTTGTAAGAATGGTAGAACTTTTAGACCATTGATGATTGATTCAACAAATGTTACTTGACGGAAGAACACACAAAGACATTTCTCAACACTTGACTTCTTTAGGAATCAAGCATGCATCAGCGCGAACAATAAGTCATTTTTTGTTCTGAAAATGGAATAACTAGGCGATGCAGAGTAGACGAAGGAGCATTAAACCATATCGTGGCTGAATGTGTCAAACATGTTAGGAAAGAAAGGAAAATATTAGAATATTAGAAAGTGTCCATGTCAGTTTCTGTACATGCTCAAGGAGCAGGTTTCGCGGGTGGAGAGGGGTGGGGATGGATGGGTGTAGATGTTATATTATTCTGATCACTGCACTAGTATTTGTCTTCAAATTTGTATTTGTCTGCACTGTACATCATTACCTAATGTTGAATCTGTTTAATACAAACTTGTTTTTCCCAAGCTTATAATCTTCACAATTCTCTGTCGCAGAATATCAAATAAGCAGTTTGTTTATGTGTTACATATTTGTTTTTCGTTCATTTTTTTTACATTAATAAGGCCGTTAGTTTTCTCGTTTGAATTGTTTTACATTGCCTTATTGGGGCCTATTATAGCTGACTATGCGGTATGGGCTTTGCTCATTGTTGAAGGCCGTACGGTGACCTATAGTTGTTAATGTCTGTGTCATTTTGGTATTTTGTGGATAGTTGTCATATTGGCAATCATACCACATCTTCTTTTTTTATAGTATCTTATAAAAGAAAATATGAACTTAGCTTGCATGCATGTAGGTGTGGTAAAGGTATATTTCGAAGGATAAATGACTTTTTATATTTGCTTTTACCGAAACAAAATGAAGCAAAGACTATATCATAATTATGTGAATAGTATTTCAACAAACATAAAACAGTTCCTATGAGGTTCTGTTTTTTTTTGTACATTCTATTACCTTTTATTCAATATGATTTTACATCTTTAATATGTGAAAGCAAAACGAGTATTATAGGACAAATATGTCGACACAAAAAATGGGTCTCAGTCAACAACAATATTCTTTTGAAATAAAAGTAAAAACAAACAACCAGATCGACACTGATCGACACAAACGTATTCAAAGCCATATGCATCATGTACATGGCACATATTCTAGTACATTGTACATTGTAGTTACATTTAAAACATGATGTGCGCACAGTGTGTGTTATTGTCAGGCTGGACCCACAAACGGTCGGAAAATGATGACAGGCCATTTATCAAGCAAAGGAATCAACGTGTCTGAGGCTAGAGTTGGTATCGCATTAGCAACAGCTAATAGCAGTGGCGGGTCAAGAACTTTTCATAAGGGGGGAGGCACTGACTGACCTACAGGGGGGAGGACTCCAGTCATGCTTTTGTGATTCCCTGTATAATCAACCAAATTTACCCAACAAAAGGGGGGGCACCAACGGAAATACATAGTGTTTCAACTTCTGCAATGATGTCAGCGTATAATGCTTCCACAAAGAAAAGAAGTAAGGGACGATATCAAAAGTTCAATGTAGGATGAAAAAAAAACTGATTCTCATAGTTTTTTAACTGACACCCCCCTTTTTTTCTAAATTTAATTTGAGAAAAATTGATTGTAAAATATGGACATATGGAAAATCAATTTTTTGATAAACAAAACTCGCAGCAATGTTACAACCCCCCCTCTCCCACCCCAAACTATTTGACTAAAGTTTCTCATCCTACATTCCTTCTGCTTTCGTGACTGTTACCATGATCGGTCATGGATTTTGCGTTTTATTTGGGACATAAAACATCTCTTTTAAATAGCCTTATTTTTTGTTTGCTAGTCAAAAGAAAGGTTAATAAAAAGTTATCTTTTAAATAGCCTTATTTTTTGTTTGCTAGTCAAAAGAAAGGTTAATAAAAAGTTAATATTCAATAGATAAATCTTTTGTCAACGTACAAGTTTTGTGTGTGTGTGTAAAAATCGTCTTCTATCGAGTCATGTCGCTTTTTTCTTATATATCATTATCTTGGTAGCGTTCTTTACTACTCCCAAATGGCATGACAGAGACTTGAACCCTTCAAATATTCTTAAACAGTAACTTTCTTTTTCTGTACCTGCTTACTAGTATCCCAAGCTATTGATTTGTATATTTGTATGAATGTATTACAGTTGTGGTCCTTAATCAATTTGCTGTCATCCAATCCATAACTTATTTTTTCATCGTTTTATTAAAATCTTTTTTTTTTCGTTTCTTTTACTGTTTCGATTTTTGGGTTTGTTCGTGCTAATTTCCTATAATAATGATGATAACAAACTAAAAGTTATAATTAGTTTATTTCGCTTCGTCTACCTATTTTTTGTTTAGCAACCAACAGTCAATCAATCCAGCTCTTAAATATTTGTTACAAATGTATATAATGGTCCTTCCATGTTTTTCATAATTATCATTTCTCTGCAGGAAACTATGTTTTGGAATATTGTTTCATATCATTTTGTTATACGCTTACGGAAACATGATTGTGCAAGGTTTAACTTAATGTAAATGGCAGAAAGTTAATAAACTTGGTAGCATAGCTTTCATTTCTCTCCTTTTTAAGTAACAATATATAAAAGTTGTGGAACTTTAACCACTGTAGGGTAAAATCAACTGTTTCATACTTTTTACTTTCCCCTGAATTATAAATAAAAAAAACCTTTCCTTTCTGTTGTCAGAATAGGAACGAGAATTTGACAAAGAGACAGCAACCCGACCAAACAGCAAAAGCAGCCCAAGGCCATTAGTGGGTCTTCAATACAGCGAGAAAATCGGGAACACGGTGGACCCTTTACACAAATGTGTACTAGTTCATCGAAAATGGACGTCACATTAAATTCCGAAACATATTAATAAAAGTAAGTAAAAAATAAATTACAAACAAAACGAACTTATAAGGCTACCAGTTTCTTCTTTTTTACTATATTATAGTACTTAACCTTTTTTATAAGTAGTTTGTGCAAGCGAATGCACTTCCAGTGCGACTTTCAAAAAATAACTTGATAGTTTTCCAGTGTGACTTTCAAAAATAACTAGATAGTTGCTTAAGGTATATCATACTTTTCAGACGATTCGGAATATATGTATAGAGACACCTGTCTTCTGTTGAATACAATAAAAGTGTTTCCAAGGGACTTTTGGTTGTGTGTTTAGTTGGGTTGTTATTTCGATGCTGTGTTAACGACATCTTTTTCTGTTTATATCAGTATATATCAAATCTTCGTGCTGCGATGTAATAGAAAAAAAGGTATGAAGAGAATTACAAAGCCATAGTTTTAATAGGGATTCTGCTGAGAATACTAACTTATAGAAAAAAATTGATTAAAATAAACTGTCGATATATTTGATACATTATTGATTCTAATCCTAACGTAATCCTAGGTATCGATAATAAAATTATAGTATTTTTTTTTTTTTATCAAAATCGATTGCAATTGTACTGACTGATTTTGTAGGCTCAGACACATGATGGTTTATAAGTTGTTATTCGCTTTGAACTTGGTTGTTCAACTTAAACGGTGTAATCGCTAAGAGTTCTATATATGCGCCGTAAAGTTATTTTTTCTCGAATGAATTGAATTGTTTTAAATTTTTCATTTTGCAACCTTTTGTAGCTTGCTGTGCGGTATTGATTTTCATCAATGTTGAAGACTGTACTATGAATTATACTTGCTTACTTCATCATCATTTAATGTCTTGAGGAAAAAAATGTTTCTGTGGCAATCATACCACTTTTTTTTTTTTATGAAATTATGAATAAAACAAACACTAGTATTTGTCAGTTCAGTTACAAAGCACGCTATTCACGAATCGAGTAAATGAATAAACGGAGAGCGCGCGACAGATTTATATATTTTCATGTGCCATACATGCTATATATATATGAATTTTTATAATGTACCTGTATCCATTGGTGATGCTTTTTGTACTTGCTATTGGGGAAACTCAGAAAAAATAAGATTGCAACGTTTCTTCGGTATTGATTATGTTTATTGATTTTTTTTAAATTTGGGACCTCGGGATTTCATGTTTTTTAAGCCCGGGATTTCGAAATCAGGACCCCTCCGACCCCCCTCAACATAATATCAATGATTGGTAAAGAAGGCGAAAGACTTCAGCGTGTGTACTCTTGTCGTAATTTGAAAATTTTTAAATAATTTGATTTAAACATTTATCGATATTGCCTCTTTGTTGATACCATTATTTTTTGTGTAGCTCGTCCGCTCCCATTTTATATTCGTTATGTAAACAGAAAGTCACAACTGTTTGTTTTTTTTTTTACAGGGATCACGAAACTTTAATCCTGTTCCATATCATGCTGATAATTTTGGGCATAAAATCCATCTTGATCAAAATGAATCTTGCAAGTAGCCCTCGAAGTGGAATATATAGAGGGGTGATGTTGAGGTTACAAAAAGGGGATGTTGGATATAGGATTATAAAAATTGGGGTAGTGAAACCAAGGGGACAACAAAGGTGGGATCTGGAGAACAAAAAAAAAAGAATTTAGGAAAAGGCGCACACCGAGTCACTAAGATTTTAGTGTTGTTTTCTTTTTTGGAAAAAGGGGGGGGGGGCATTATGGGAAGATCTCCCGTCTCTGACTCAAAATATGGATAATTGTATGTCAAGGGTTTTATAATTCTTCCTGACAGCTTCAGACAAAATAATTTTGTATCTCCTATCTTTTTAAATAGACAATACCCTTTTCTAAAATTGAGAATGGAAATGGGGAATGTGTCAAAGACAATAGAACAGACAACATCAGAAGGTCACCAATAGGTGTTCAATGCAGCAAGAAACTTCCGCACCCGGAGGCGTCCTTCAGCTTGCCGCTAAACAAATATATATATATACTAGTTCAGTGATAATGGACGTCATGCTAAAAAAATTAAACACAACAAACTAAAATTAAAAATAATTCAAGACTAACAAAGGCCAGAGGCTCCTGACTTGGGACAGGCGAAAAAATACGGTGGGGTTAAACATGTTTTTGAGATCTCAACCTCCCCCTATACCTCTGACCAATGTAGAAAAGTAAACGCATAACCTTATGCACAGTAAAATTCAGTTCAAGAGAAGTCCGAGTCCGATGTCAGAAGGGGTAACAAAAGAAAATAAACAAAATGACAAAAATACATAAATAACAACAGACTACTAGCAGTTACTGACTTGCCAGCTCCAGACCTCAATTAAACTGATTGAAAGAGTATGTCTTCATCATAGGAATACCAGGCAACTTCCGTTAGGGGTTCAGTATTATACACATAAAATATCTAAGAGAAGAACATAACCCGTGTCATGCCAACAAATGGTTTTGTAATAAATGTGTTTAATTTCGATATAAAGACCCTATAAGTGAATCAATAGTAAAGCCAAAATATGAAAACTTGAATGACCTGACAACAGTATCGTAACTATATCCCTTCTTAATAAGTCTGTTTAAAGGTCTTGTTATCTTTTAATGTTCCTTGTTGTCGTTTGTTGATGTGATTCATTAGTGTTTCTCGTTCTGTATATAGATTAGACCGTTGTTTTTCCCGTTTGAATAGTTTTTCACTAGTCATTTTGGGGACACTTTATAGCTTATTGTTTGGTGTGAACCAAGACTCTGTGTTGAAAACCGTACTTTGACCCATAACGGTTTTTATTTTAAAAATTGTGACTTAGAAGGCGAGCTGTCTAATTGGCACTCATACCACATCCTCTTATATCTAGAGAAACGTAAACAAGCTTCACATTTGAAGTTCATTTTTAACTGAAATGCCACCTTACGTTCATTCCAAATAATAGAAAATCTGTCTCAAAATGAACAAAGTGATCAACAATATCAGTCTCAAACCTATTTTGACTATACATTTACCAAATTAACCATACAATAAAAATAAAAGACCACAGGAACAATTTAACACTTAAATTTTCAAAACTTGTCTCCTAGAGACAGTCGTATCTAATTCCACCAAGCACTGACTCAAATATCTGCTTCATTCCTGATTAGT
Source organism: Mytilus galloprovincialis (assembly GCA_037788925.1). Taxonomy (NCBI): domain Eukaryota; kingdom Metazoa; phylum Mollusca; class Bivalvia; order Mytilida; family Mytilidae; genus Mytilus; species Mytilus galloprovincialis. The sequence continues at coordinate 71,025,062 of CM075342.1, read as the reverse complement.
TTTTCCAAATAATGTATTTCAGTTAAAAACAGAAAAATTGCTGTAAAATTCAACATCAACCTCGCGGGACCAAAATTTAGCATGGGTAATTCTGATTGAGATTCGGAGATGTGGACCACAGCTTGTTCTAGTTGTAAACAGAGACGATGGATGCCAAATGTTAAAGCAATTGGTATCTAAATAGCTAAGTAAATACCAACCCAAAAAAAATATAATTAATTTTATCTAGTTTAGAAATGGAGCATTCAATGACTTCCAAAATAAGCCGTATTTAGAAGGAATATTGCATATTCATCAAACTTATACAGGGTGACTGGGAAAAGAACAGCTTTCCTATGTGTTGTTTTTATATTTACACTTTTTCTAGGTTGTCAACGAGGGTAATAAAAATATCACCAAACCCGTAGCCAGTGCATGAAAGTACGAAATTTATGTTAATAAAATTTCCTGTTACAATATTTTTTATTTACTTTTCATTCAGGAATAACTCTCGTGGCTTCGATTACACTATTCTGTCGTTGAGTGCTTTATAGGGCATCTGTATCTGTATGTATCTGTATCTGTATGTATCTGTATGTATCTGTATCTGTATGTATCTGTATCTGTATGTATACGTTGAAGACACCAATTCTGGCTTTTACTCAACGGGAGAGAGAGACACCTATTGGCGGTGTTGGAGAGCAGCCTTGAAGCTCTCAACTGTACCTGCGCATACAATACGGTCTTACAGTTGGTTCCAGTGTAGTATGCTCTTGACAAAGAATGAGTTCTTATATGGATCGGTGTTGCTAGGAATAGTTTCTAGTGCCTTAGAATTGTTCTTCACTGAATTTGTCACTATATTGGCACTTACAAAATTGTCAAATGTTTTAGGTTTGATTTTTCTATTAGGTTTACTTTTAACAAGAAAATCGTCGGGATTAATAGCTGGGACCAACCCCTCAACCAGTTTGTACAGAAATACCAGCCGTTGACTTGTTCTTCTCGTTTGTAGGTTGTCTAGTTCTAACTCGGCTAGCATTTTGGTGACCGACCCCTCTTCGCTAGACCTATAGTCGCCTGTTATGAATCTAGCTGATCTGCGTTGTATTCTTTCCAATTGATTTATATCATGTTGTGTATATGGGTCCCATATTATGGCACCATATTCCATAGTTGATCGTACTAATGATATATATGCGGTCTTTTTGCAATCTTTGTAATATTGTAATTGCTTTCAGCTATGCATAAGTCTTTGTAAGGCCACAACTAATGCGTGTTAAGAATAACGGGCATGATTATGCTTTGATCATTATAGAAGCATGTTGCTCGGATCTTATATAATTAATGTACAGTAACTTTTTAAAGAAGTTTACAAATGTTTTTCAACGATGCAAATACTAATCTTGGGAGTAAAAATAAATATCTTTATCAATGAATTCAACATACCAATATCTATTTCATTTAACAAATATATAGAAAATATTTAGTTAACCTGAATGTAAATAACAAAATAGGGAAATATAAAATTCATGGTTTTAAACAAGGAAAATAACAATTGCATAATAATCCTGCGCCACATCACAAAATTTTGCTGGTGCGTTGTTGTTCTCCTATCTTTTCGGGGTTAGGTAATAAATGTGTATTTAAGGGTTCATACATACACACATGTGTATTATATTTAAAGCATAAAAAGAAAATTTCTAAAGTGTAAACAATGAATGAAAAAATAATTTGATTATCTATTTTCCAATATCTTTTATATCAATTTCTTAATCCTTTTAAGGGCATTTTTCATTTTGTCACACGATTACAAAAATTGAAAAATGCTTCACACAAAAACATTTTCATTTTTGAGAAAATTTTCTAAAAATGAAAATTCAACCAATATGGCGCATTTTTCATTTTTCAATATTTCAAGGCAAATTGAAAAATGCTCCACGTTGGAGCATTTTTCATTTTTCAATTTTGAAAGACAAATTGAAAAATGCTCCACGTTGGAGCATTTTTCATTTTTCAATTTTTTAAGGCAAATTGAAAAATGCTTAAGGTTAGCAATTTCAATATTGTGTTCTTAAGAAGGAGATTGAAATTTGTTTTTTTTTCTAAAACTATCAAATTCAAATGTTTTAATTTATTCAAAATGTAAGATGAAGTTTTTTTTAACACAAACTTATCATAACTTTTTATATCATCCTCTTGGAATCAAATAATGTAATCTCATGAATAGACCGTGTATATTTACGCCAAACATTTTTCATTTTAAGCTGAACAAATAGATTTTGCAAAATACTCTACACATTTTAAAGTTAATTGGTTTGATAAATGTAACAAAAATCTGTTGAAGTCACTTCTGAAAAATCATTTTCGTTATGAAATTTGAAATTTGTAATTTTTATGAGATTAAATTATTTGATTTCACGAGGATAATATAAAAAGTAATGATAAGTTTGTCTTTATATGATTTCATCTTATCAACAGTTTGAATAAATTAAAACCTTTGAATTTGATTGTTTTAGAAAAAAACAAATTTCAATATCCTTCTAAAGAACAAAATATTGAAATTGCTAAACATTTAGCATTTTTCAATTTGCCTTAAAATATTGAAAAATGAAAAATGATAAAACGTGGTTCATTTTTCAATTTGCCTTTAAAAATTTAAAAATGAAAAATGCTCCAACGTGGAGCATTTTTCAATTTGCCTTTAGATAATGAAAGATGAAAAATGTCCCGTATTGGTTGAATTTTCATCTTTATAAAAATTTCTCAAAAATGAAAATAATTTTCAATTTTTTCAATCAAAGATATTGAAAAATAGATTATCAAATTTTTTTTTCATTCATTGTTTACACTTTAGAAGTTCAAGTTTTGTTTTTATGCTTTAAATGTAGTAATGTGTGTATGTGTGAACCCGTATATACACATTTATTACCTTACTCCGAAAAGATAGGAAAACAACAACGCACCAGCAAAATTTTGTGATGTGGCGTAGGATTATTATGCAATTGTTATTTCCCTTGTTTAACTAAATATTCTCTCTATATATATTAAATTAAATAGATATTGGTAAAAGATATTTATTTTTACTCCCAAGTTTAGTATTTGCATCGTTGCTTAAACATTTGTAAACTTTTTTAAAAACTTAATGTACATTCAATATAAGATCTGAGCAGCATCTATGGTGATCAAAGCATCATCATGAATTTTATATTTCCCTATTTTGTTATTAACATTCAGGTTAACTAAATATTCTCTCTATATATATTAAATTAAATAGATATTGGTAAAAGATATTTATTTTTACTCCCAAGTTTAGTATTTGCATCGTTACTTAAACATTTGTAAACTTTTTTAAAAACTTAATGTAGAATTAATCTGAGCAGCATCTATGGTGATCAAAGCATCCTCATGCTATAAGTCACGTTTGTGTTGAGGCGTTAATAATGAGTCTTATAAAGCCCTCAACGAGAGAAAAATTCTACTGAAGCCGAGAAAGTTATTCCCAAATGTAAAGTTAATAAAAAAAAATATTGCAACAGGAAATTATATTAACATAAAATTTCGTACTTGCATGCACTGGCTACGGGTTTGGTAATACCCTCGTTGACAACCTAGAATAGGAGTAAAGATAACAACAGCACATAGGAAAGCTGTTCTTTTACCAATCTCCCTGTTTAAGGATGTCTGCTGGTCATGTTTTGGAATTTTTGTCAGATTTACGGAATCCTCTGGTTTTATCCATTTGAATGCCTTAAAAAAACATTTCCCCATGAACCCCCATTTTTCTGTTTATAATTCTTTTACAAGTATAATTATAAGTAATTTGTAAAAGTCTTATAAAATTTTTTTTTTTTTTTTTTTATAGTATTTGAGAACTTTAACTGGTCAATGATAAAGCTATGAAAAATCAAGAGAGAACATTTTCCCGCCAAAATTACAATGGCTAAATTCTCGAAAACAAGCACATTGACCCCTATATTTTTTTTTGCTTTTTTGATTCCTCAATTTATTCCCTATCAATGCATACTTGTTTTATGAAAAGTTATTTATTTTGAAACAGAGCAGCGAACATCCTTAAGGTTGATGAATATGCCATATTCCTTCTAAATACGGCTTATTTTGGAAGGCGTTGAATGCTCCATTTCTTAACTAGATAAAATGAATTATATAATTTTTTCACTGTTTTGGGTTTTTTATTTACTTAGCTATTTAGATACAATGTACCAATAGTGCTTTAACATTTGACATTCATCGTCTCTGTTTACAACTAGAACATCAATCAGAATTACCCATGCTAAATTTTGGTCCCGCGAGGTTGATGTTGAATTTTACAGCAATTTTTCTGATTTTAACTGAAATGCATTATTTTGGAAAAACTAATCAGGAAAGAAGTAGACATTTGAGTCAGTGCTTGGTGGAATTAGATACGACTGTCTCTGGGAGACAAGTTTTGAAAATTTAAGTGTTTATTTTTTCCTGTGTTCTTTTATTTTTATTGAATGGTTTATTTGGTAAATGTATAGTCAAAATAGGTTTGAGACTGATATTGCTGATCACTTTGTTCATTTTGAGACAGATTTTCTATTATTTGGAATGAACGTAAGGTGGCATTTCAGTTAAAAATGAACTTCAAATGTGAAGCTTGTTTACGTTTCTCTAGATATAAGAAGATGTGGTATGAGTGCCAATGAGACAGCTTGCCTTCTAAATCACAATTTTTAAAATAAAAACCATCATAGGTCAAAGTACGGTCTTCAACACAGAGTCTTGGTTCACACCAAACAGTAAGCTATAAAGTGTCCCAAAAATGACTAATGTAAAACTATTCAAACGGGAAAAACAACGGTCTAATCTATATACAGAACGAGAACACTTATGAGTGACATCAACAAACGACAACAAAGAACATTAGAAGATAACAAAACCTTTAAACAGACTTATTAAGAAGGGATATAGTTACAATACTGTTGTCAGGATGAGGTCATTAAAGTTTGCATATTTTGGCTTTGATATTGATTCACTTATATGGTCCTTACATCGGAATTAAACACATTCATTTAAAAACCATTTGTTGGCATGACACGGGTTATGTTCTTCTCTTAGATATTTTATGTGTATAATACTGAACCCCTAAAGGAAGTTGCATGGTATTCCTATGATGAAGACATAATCTTTCAATCAGTTTAATTGAGGTCTGGAGCTGGCATGTCAGTAACTGCTAGTAGTCTGTTGTTATGTATGTATCATTGTCATTTTGTTTATTTTCTTTTGTAACCTCTTCTGACATCGGACTCGGACTTCTATTGAACTGAATTTTACTGTGCATATGGTTATGCGTTTACTTTTCTACATTGGCCAGAGGTATAGGGGGAGGTTTGAGATCTCAAAAACATGTTTAACCCCACCGTATTTTTTCGCCTGTCCCAAGTCAGGAGCCTCTGGCCTTTGCTAGTCTTGAATTATTTTTTGTGTTTAATTTGTTTAGCATGACGTCCATTATCACTGAACTAGTATAGATATATTTGTTTAGGGGCAAGCTGAAGAACGCCTCCGGGTGCGGAAGTTTCTTGCTGCATTGAAGATCTATTGGTGACCTTCTGATGTTGTCTGTTCTATGGTCGGGTTGTTGTCTCTTTGACACATTCCCCATTTCCATTCTCAATTTTAGAAAAGGGTATTGTCTATTTAAAAAGATAGGAGATACAAAATTATTTTGTCTGAAGCTGTCAAGGAGAAAAATCTTAGTGACTCGGTGTGCGCCTTTTCCTAAATTCCATTTTTTTTTTGTTCTCCAGATCCCACCTTTGTTGTCCCCTTGATTTCACTACCCAAATTTTTATAATCCTATATCCAACATCCCCTTTTTGTAACCTCAACATCACCCCTCTATATATTCCACTTCGAGGGCTACTTGCAAGATTAAATCAAATTATTTAAAAATTTTCAAATTACGACAAGAGTGCACACGCTGAAGTACCTCGCCTTCTTTACCAATCATTGATATTATGTTGAGGGGGGTCGGAGGGGTCCTGATTCCGAAATCCCGGGCTTAAAAACATGAAATCCCGAGGTCCCGAATTAAGAAAATATCAATAAACATAATCAATACCGAAGAAACGTTGCAATCTTATTTTTTCTGAGTTTCCCCAATAGCAAGTACAAAAAGCATCACCAATTGATACATGTACATTTATAAAAATTCATATATATATATATATATAGCATGTATGGCACATGAAAATATTTAAAGCTGCCACGCGCTCTTCGTTTATTCATTTACTCAATTCGTGAATAGCGTGCTTTGTAACTGAACTGACAAATACTAGTGTTTGTTTTATTCATAATTTCATAAAAGAAAAGATGTGGTATGATTGCCACAGAAACATTTTTTTCCACAAGACATTAAATGATGATGAAGTAACAAGTATAATTCATAGTACAGTCTTCAACATTGATGAAAACCAATACCGCACAGCAAGCTACAAAAGATTCCAAAATGAAAAATTTAAAACAATTCAATTCATTCGAGAAAAAATAACTTTACGGCGCATACATTGTATATAAAACTCTTAGGGATTAAATCGTTTTAGGTGCACAACCAAATTCAAAGCGAATAACAACCTATAAACCATCATGTGTCTGAGCCTACAAAATCAGTCAGTACAATTGCAATCGATTTTGATAAAAAAAAAAAAATACTGTATTTTTAATATCGATACCTAGGATTGCGTTTACTTAGGATTATAAATCAATTATGTATCAAATATATCGGCAGTTAATTTTTTATCAATTTTTTTCTGTAAGTTAGTATTCTCAGCAGAATCTTTATTAAAACTATGGCTTTATAATTCTCTTCATACCTTTTTTTCTATTACATCGCAACACGACGATTTGATATATACTGATATGAACAGAAAAAGATGTCGCTTACACAGCATCGATATAACCACCCAACTAAACACACAACCAAAAGTCCCTTGGAAACACTTTAATTGTATTCAACAGAAGACAGGTGTCTCTATACATATATTATGTCAACTTCCGAATCGTTTGAAAAGTATGATATTCCTTAAGCAACTATCAAGTTATTTTTGAAAGTCACACTGGAAAACTATCAAGTTATTTTTGAAAGTCACACTGAAAGTGCATTCGCTTGCAAAAACTACTCATAAACAAGGTTACGTACTATAATAGAATAAAAAAGAAGAAACTGGTAGCCTTATAAGTTCGTTTTGTATGTAATTTTTTTATTTACTTTTATTAATATGTTTCGGAATTTAATGTGACGTCCATTTTCGATGAACTAGTACACATTTGTGTAAAGGGCCCATAAGTGTTCCCGATTTTCTCGCTGTATTGAAGACCCACTAATGGCCTTGGGCTGCTTTTGCTTTTTGGTTGGGTTGCTGTCTATTTGTCAAATTCTCGTTCCTATTCTGACAACAGAAAGGAAAGTGTTTTTTTTATCTATAATTCAGGGGAATGTAAAAAGTATGAAACAGTTGATTTTACCCTACAGTGGTTAAAGTTCCATAACTTTTATATATAATGTTACATAAAAAGGAGAGAAATGAAAGCTATGCTACCAGGTTTATCAACTTTCTGCCATTTACATTAAGTTAAACCTTGCACACTCATGTTTCCGTAAGCGTATCACAAAATTATATGAAACAATATTCCAAAACATCGTTCCCTGCAGAGAAATGATAATTATAAAAAATACAAGTACACACCCGTGATATCGCGGGTCCGTTACTGAATTAAAGTATATAACTGTGCCTAAGCCTTATTTTAGTAATTGGTATTGTCACCTGATAAAGTCATGTCGATTATAAAATACACAGTTTTCTCTGCTTTCAAATCTTTCTGTTTGAACCCGTCGACCTGGAACTTATGAATTATTGGAAATATTAATTATTTGGAAAACAAAAGGTCCTGGATATCCAGGAATGGAGAATTTTTTAATCAACAGCATTGTCCTATATTAGTTATCTTAGAAAGTCTTGCTGATTGCTGAATAAAACTACAATAGGGAACAATTTGACAATGATTGAATTTAGTAGTGTCAGCCCTTTGATTATGACCCGTGTATATAGCAAAATCCTAAATACACCGTTTGGTGGTGCGCCTGTCAAATGCGGAACGTACAGATAAGGTAATAGCTAACAGGTGAATATACTATTGGTATCGGTATCGGATTCGACCCGGAACTTGTTAATTATTGGCAATATTAATTATGTGGAAAACAAAAGGGTCTGGAGTGGTGTAATTTTTAATCTACACCATTGTCCTATATTAGTTATATATAGAGTTGAATTCTTTGACCCGATGACGGCTGACAAATTGGACCTCGTAATTTTAGTATTATAGATGAAGGTCCATTTAATACATTTGTAACAAATAATTAAGAGCTGGATTGTTTGACTGTTGGTTGCTAAACAAAAAATAGGTAGGAGAAGCGAAATAAACTAATTATAACTTTTAGTTTGTCATCATCATTATTATAGGAAATTAGCACGAACAAACCCAAAAATCGAAACAAAAGAAACGAAAAAGAAAAAGATTTTAATAAAACGATGAAAAAATAAGTTATGGCTGACAGCAAATTGAATAAGGACCACAACTGTAATACATTCATACAAATTAATAGCTTGGGATACTAGAAGGAAGGTACAGAAAAAGAAAGTTACAGTAATACTGTAACTTTCTTTTTCTGTACCTGCCGTCTAGTATCTGTTTTAGAATAATAGTAGGGTTCAAGTCTCTGTCATGCCATTTGGGAGTAGTAAAGAACGCTACCAAGGTAATGATATATAAGAAAAAAGCGACATGACTCGATAGAAGACGATTTTTACACACACACACAAAACTTGTACATTGACAAAAGATTTATCTATTAAATATTAACTTTTTATTTACCTTTCTTTTGACTTGCAAATAAAAATTAAGGCTATTCAAAAGAGATGTTTTATGTTCCGAATAAAACGCAAAATCCATGACCGATCATGGTAACAGTCACGAAAACAGAAGGAATGTAGGATGAAAAACTTCAATCAAATAGTTTGGGGTGGGAGAGGGGGAGGGGTTGTAGAATTGCTGTGAGTTTTGTTTATCAAAAATCGATTTTACATATGTCCATATTTTACAATCAATTTTTCTCAAATTAAGTTTAGAAAAAGGGGGGTGTCAGTTAAAAAACTATGAGAATCTAGTTTTTTTTAAATCCTACATTGAACTTTTTTATATCGTCCCTTACTTCTTTTCTTTGTGGAAGCGTCGACCATGTGCATTATACGCTGTCATCCTTACAGAAGTTGAAACACTATGTATTTTCGTTGGTGCCCCCCTTTTGTGGGGAAAATTTGGTTGATTATATAGGGAATCACTAAAGCATAACTGGAGTGTCCTCTCCCCTGTAGGTCAGTCAGTGCCCCCCCCCCTTTATGAAAAGTTCTTGACCCGCCACTGCTATTAGCTGTCGCTAATGCTTTACCAACTCAAGCCTCGGACACGTTGATTCCTTTGCTTGATAAATGGCCTGTCATCATTTTCCGACCGTTTGTGGGTCCATCCTGAAAATAACACACACTGTGCGCACATCATGCTTTAAATGTAACTACAATGTACTAGTATATGTTCCATGTACATGATGCATATGGCTTTGAATACGTTTGTGTCGATCAGTGTCGATCTGGTTGGTTTTTTTTTACTTTCTTTTATTTCAAAAGAATATTGTTACTGACTGAGACCCATTTTTTGTGTCGACATATTTGTCCTATAATACTCGTTTTGCTTTCACATATTAAAGATGTAAAATCATATTGAATAAAAGGTAATAGAATGTACATAAAACAGAACCTCATAGGAACTGTTTAAGTTTGTTGAAATACTATTCACATAATTATGATATAGTCTTTGCTACATTTTGTTTCGGTAAAAGCAAATATAAAAAGTCATTTATCCTTCGAAATATACATTTACCACACCTACATGCATGCAAGCTAATTTCAAATTTTCTTTTATAAGATACTGCTTATTTGATATTCTGCGAGAATTGCGAGAGTTGTGAAGATCATAAGCTTGGGAAAAAGAAGTTTGTATTAAACAGATTCAAAGTTAGGAAATGCCGTACAATGCAGAAAAATACAAATACTAGCGCAGTGATCAGAATAATATAACATCTACACCCATCCATCCCCACCCCTCTCCACCCGCGAACCCTGCTCTTTGAGCATGTACAGAAACTGACATGGACACTATCTAATATTCTAATATTTTCCCTTCTTTCCTAACATGTTTGACACATTCAGCCACGATATGGTTTAATGATCCTTCGTCTACTCCGCATCGCTTAGTTATTCCATTTTCAGAACAAAAAACGACTTATTGTTCGCGCTGATGCATACTTGAATCCTAAAGAAGTCAAGTGTTGAGAAATGTCTTTGTGTGTTCTTCCGTCAAGTATCATTTGTTGAATCAAACATCAATGGTCTAAAAGTTCTACCATTCTTACAACATGTAAGAGACTTTTTCACTTCGAGAGAACTGAATTAAAGATTTCGACCCCAACAATTCAAAGAAAGAAAAGACAAAGAAAAACAAAATTCAGATAGATAGACAGATAGATGTATACAATAAATGACAGATTGATAGATCGAAAGATATATATGAAAATGTAGCTACAAAGACGACTAGGTATATAAATATAAAAGAAAGAATGATTTTTTTTTGTCGTCATTATCGTACTTGTCAGTGTACCATTCTTGTTCGGAATTTGTTGATGCCACACATAGTTCACACACACACAGTGACACACACCTTAAAAAGATCTCCAAGATATATTGCACTTAAAACAAGAAAGAAGAGAACGGAAATAGTAAAACATTTAATAAAAAGTGTCAACAATTGAAACATTCGAAACGCCTATATTGAAACAAATTACATTTCGTTCTCATTATTAAACATTTAAATAATGAACATTTTTCAAATTTGAATATTGCACAGTAAAATGAAAAATAAAAAATTGAACAATTTTTCATTTTTCATTTTCAAACGTCAAATTGAAAAATACTCCGCGTTGGAGCATTTTTCATTTTTCAATATTTGAAGTCAAATTGAAAAATGCTCCACGCTAGAGCATTTTTCATTTTTCAATATTGTAAGTCAAATTGAAAAATGCTCCACGTTAGAGCATTTTTCATTTTTCAATATTGTAAACTAAATTGAAAAATACTAAAGGTCAGTATTTTCAATATTTGCTTTTAAGAATGAGATTGAAATATGTTTTGTTTTCTAAACCAAGCAAATACAAATGTTTAAATATATTAAAACTTTTGACAAAATAAAATCATTTTTAACACAAACTCATTGTTATTTGTTTTAATATCTTCGTGAAATCAAAAATGTAATTTCATGAGAATAACAAATTTCAAATCCTATAGAGAAAATGGTTTTTCGAAAGTGATTTGAATAGATTTTTGTTACATTTTTCTAACCAACTACATTTAAAATTTCCAGAGCAATTTGAAAATATATTTTTCATTTTAAAATGAAAAATGTTTGGCGTAAATGTACACGGACGATATCTGCGTCCATTCGTTTTTCGTTTTGAAATATCAAAAACAAAAAACAAAAAACGAAAGTGTTTTCATTTTTCGTTTTTGATTTCTTAAAAACCAAAATGAAAAACGAAAGTGTTTTCATTTTTCGTTTTTGATTTCTTAAAAACCAAAATGAAAAACAAAAGTGTTTTCGTTTTTCGTTTTGGATTTCAAAAAACAAAAAAACGAAAAACAAAAGTATTTTCATTTTTCATTTTTGATTTCACAAAAACAAAAAACGAAAAACGAAAAATGAAAGTGTATTCAATTTATTTTTCCCACACTGTTTTTATTGTCATTCAAAAAGTGACAATGTTGTCATTTGTCATTCATTTAAAGGTGCTTTAGAATAGGGAATGAAACTATAACAATGTTGTCGATTTTGTTACATACTTAATAAACAAAAAGGGTTAACATAGAGTTTTGTATATAATTTTAATTATTTCTCGGTTTATAATGTAAAACGTTTCCTTAATTGTTGTACAGTCATTGATAGTAAATGTTGCTAATGTAAACACCCCGGTGTTCATTCAACATCATGTAGACACAATAGACCGCATGACTTCTGAATTGAACTACGGTGATTAAGTAATCAAAGACTTTCAAATTACCTTGTTTATATCTTTGATAAAGAATAAATTATTATATTTAAATATTAAACGAATCACAAATTTAAATTGTACAATTTAATATTATATAAAAGTGGTACGAATAAATAGATTGACGACAACATCACACTAACAAGGAAGTTAACTACTTTTAAAACTGACACGAAAACTAGCCCGGTCGACCTTAAAGAATACATGAACAGCGGTTGTCAGATCAATATTATTTTAATCGAAGCAAAAGTCTTTATCAATCTAAATAATAAGGGTGCGTGATCTTTACTTTTCAGTTTGAAGAGGTTGATTAAGATCACAGCCGACACTCGGCTAACCGAGAGATTGGTCGGTTAATCTATATTGAGTATGCGGCTATATTGGCGTTTGGTCTGTTAATCGGGTTGGTTATACGTCTGTTAAGAGTAAAACGCTAAATTTAATGTTAAACTCTATCAAATATACAGATTTTTGGCATGTTATAAGAACCAAATCAAAAAAATAAAAGTGTCTGACAAAATGATATCTATCTTAGAACATTTTGCACTTATAAAAACATTTCTTAGTCTGCGCAGTTTTCAGTAAAACTAAAAGGCGTCGCGCAAGTATGTAGTATTTATGCTTATACGCATAGCAATTTTTTTAATAAAAGGCGAAACAAACAAATTTAGATATCATTTAATGGACAAAAAATAGTACTGTGGTTCTAAAAAATAAATTGACATTAGTAAATATTTCATAATTGTAAAATAACGTGAATAATACCACGTTTTAGTGAAAATTATGGGAATAAAGTCTGTTAATGGGTTGGACAATTGAAATTGTGTCAGTTAAGAGTTATTTAGCCACGACAATAATTTTGCTACCTTAATATTTTCCCCTTGAAAAGTTTTAGAATGAGATGTTCCTGAGTAAACAAAAATGACAATACGGTGCCACAGTATCCTAGAAAGAGCATTTTTATTTTGACTTTCTTTGCATTTTATTGAAGGGTGTTTCACTTCAATATAGCGTGATATGGATTGGCCTCTGGAATATGCATGAATTTTTTATTGACGTTTTCAATCAGCCTTAATTTTTGTGTCTGTTCGAAGTAGCACGTTCTCAATTCCGCCTGAAAGTGTCTTTCTAAAACAACACAGGGTACATATAACGTGTTCTCGTTCACATATGAACATGATACTTGTCACTGGATGTTAAACCCTAATTCGTCAGCATCATCCAATTGGTTCTTTTCTTCTATTACGTAATCATATGTTGTTTACAAATCACTCTAAAGAAGTAAACGGAAAGGAGTAAATGCAGCTACATTTGGTTATTTTAAGTCTCATTTCATTTTATTCCGTTTAGCTCCTTTCTACATAAGTGCAGAGTAGAACTACAGTTGTCTATGGTGGCCGGTGAAGTCCATTTCGAGTTTTCGCGATTTCGCCTTTCATATTCTATAGGGCGAAAACGTGAAATCGCGACAAGGGAAATCGCGAAGTCGAAAACGCGAAGTCGAGAACGAGAAAGAGGTTTCGCGTTTTCGCGTTTTCGACTTCGAAATTTCGCGTTTTCGCCATATAGAATATGTAAGGCGAAAACGCTAAAGAGCTAAAACGCAAAATGGCATTAACCTGCCACCATAGTTGTCCGCATGTATACTTCTAGAATTTGTCACCAATATAAGTACATCGCAATCCGTTACTGTTTCAACAGCCATCGGTGTTTCATGTGTGTATTCTTAAACAAGTATTATTTTTCTCTCGTTTTTAGCAATGTATCACTCTCTACTGTCCTTATAGTGCGGTGACAGAAGTGTAAAAAGTCGTCTAGATCGCGAGTTTAATCTCCCCAAATAACACACGGTTAAAAATGGTCTTAACTTAAAGACAAATATGTCTTCTTTAGTTTTTGCCCTGTCGTCAGAATTTCGTACGGTCACTTTTTTCTAAAAAGTCGTTTTAATGACTGGTAGTATATTGGAGAGTTTCAACCCCCCTGTTTTCAAAATGAAAAAAATGGGTATGTTTGCTTACATTTAATTGAAATAGTTTTTCCTGAAGCTATTTTTACATGTCAAAATATGCTATTCAGTATTTTATTTTCTTCTAATCTATAAAATGTGTGAAGTTTAGACTATTTAAAATTGAGGTAATTTTAATTGCAAATTCAGACTCAAACTTTAGTTTCTTCTTCATAGTAGTAATAAAAATTATCCCATAATATTTTAAGCATATAGTATTTAATAAAACTAATAAGTGATAAAAATTTCGGAACCAAAATATGAATCAAACCTTAAGAAATCAATGGAAAAAGAATGGAGTAAAAATCTTCAATTTCAACACGGAACTCAATCACTTGCCTTCCGTCCCATTTTGTGTATTAGTCAATAATTTGCTCTCAAATGATATATGAAATTACTACCTTTTTCGCTATTATATACACACATTTTCAATCAAAGTGCACTGATATATGCCACATACTTTGTTTGTATATGTTTATATTCTATGTTTTTTCGTTATAAAACATCAAATATACTTTGTCAGAAAAGTCTTATTGTAAAATCAAAATAATTGACGGATAGTTTCAGTAAATATTCCGTGATATGTCAAGTCCTTTGCAACTTGCTCGATTAAGTCCAAAGAACAGACAAAAGTCTTTAAATTTTACTCAGTGAATAAAAAATATGCTAAAAAAACCTCGATTGAAATTTTGAGTCAATTTACCAGTTTAGGGAAGTCGACTTTTGTATCTGCATTGCATAAAAGATTGGATGAGGGGAACATCAAGATGTTTCATGCGATAGCTGTTAATTTGAAGAACTCCGTGCAGGAAGTTTGACGACATACAATTATCTCACTGTTGTCCCTCTGTTTCGGGTATTCAGTGTACACGTTCTAGAATGCAGTCGTTCATCTGGAGCGCTTGTATATTTTGTTGCAACAAAACATTTTAGATCACCAGCCCAGTAGTCAGCACTTCGGTGTTGACATGAATATCAATTATATGGTCATTTTTATAAATTTTCTGTTTACAAAACTTTGAATGTTTCGAAAAACTAAGGATTTTCTTACCCCAGGAGTAGATTACCTTAGCCGTATTTGGCACAACTTTTTGGAATTTTGGGTCCTCAATGCTCTTCAACTTTGTATTTGTTTGGCTTTTTAACTATTTGGATCTGAGCGTCACTGATGAGTCTTATGTAGACGAAACGCGCGTCTGGCGTATAAAATTATAATCCTGGTACTTTTGATAACTATTTACACCACTGGGTCGATGCCACTGCTGGTGAACGTTTCGTCCCCGAGGGTATCACCAGCCCAGTAGTCAGCACTTCGGTGTTGACATGAATATCAATTATATGGTCATTTTTATAAATTTTCTGTTTACAAAACTTTGAATTTTTCGAAAAACTAAGGATTTTCTTACCCCAGGAGAAGATTACCTTAGCCGTATTTGGCACAACTTTTTGGAATTTTGGGTCCTCAATGCTCTTCAACTTTGTATTTGTTTGGCTTTTTAACTATTTGGATCTGAGCGTCACTGATGAGTCTTATGTAGACGAAACGCGCGTCTGGCGTATAAAATTATAATCCTGGTACTTTTGATAACTATTTATAAAGATAACAAATTACTCAAGTTTGAATCAGATGAGCGCATTAAAAATGTTTTATCCGTGTCAGATAAAGTTAAAGTTCAAATAGTTTCCCGTCCATCTTTTAAGTACCGGTCTTTGTAAGAATCATGCAGGTTCCTGTTGATGGGCGATTCATGACCCCTCTTCAAATGTCTTTATATTTTGTTTATGATGAAGGTATGGTATGAAAATAAGTTTTCTGTATTAATTTTTTCTTTTCAACTTTGGTTGCCATGGAAACCATCCTTACAAAATTTTGCCTAAATACGTCCTAAGTAGCCTTTGAAAATTGAAATATAATGGATTTTAAAGAACCATAGAAATAAAGTTAATCAATACAAACAATATGTATATTTACAGTATTGACAAACACAACCCCAAACTATACAAAAACGTTAAGATTTTGAATTTACTAAATGGTTTGTTTCCATAGCAACCATTTAAAAATGTGTTAAAATTCGAAAATGAAAAATTTCAAAAACTTTAAAATTTTAAATCTGTTTATCTCCCAAGACCAACAATACCATGACATGTCATTGACAAATTTTGAAAGACCACATTCTATATATTCAGAAAATAAAAAGAAAGTCGTGTGTTTTTTTTTTCTTTAAAAAAATAATTTTAGTCAAAAATTGTCAATTTTCACCAAAATTCAGATTACCAAACAGATGAATACTGAAACATTTTGAACTTAAAAAGCTAAAACATTCCATTTATGTGTGCATTCCTGACACAAATTTGGTAATTATAAATGAGAAAATATGATTGATAGAGATATTTTTGTAGAGAAGGACATTTTTTCTTTCTGGGCATGGTGCCCCCCCCCCCCTTTTTTTTCAAAATTCAAAAAATCATTAATAAATTTAAAAGATGGAATTCAATTGTGAACATTTTGAGCATTAAAACATGAAATTTCTTCAAAGGGTGAGGGCAATAATAGAACCCCCTACACCATTTTTATATATTAGATTTTATTTTAGAAATGGGGAATGTGTCAAAGAGAGAACAACCCAAACAGAAATTTAAAATCTTTAGATTCTATTTCATGGTCTTTAAAATTGACTCTAAAGAACCTGAATCGATCACCTGTAATTTTTGGTTAAATCTTGCATCAATGATTATTTGTCCCTTCAATATATATCAATGAGTGGCTTAACAATTCCATTTAAATGTTCTTTGTATCTGTCGTTTTTTCTTCAAAAGCAAAAAATGAATTTTACCCCTATGTTCCATTTTAGCCATAGTGGCTAAGTTTCTTGAAGTACAAGGAAATAAAAAACTAAATTTATACAAGATTATAACTCCCAAGTTGGACTGAAATTGATTAAGCATATTCAATATCAAAAGAAGATTTTTTTTTAAAGGAAGCAAACTAGATGAACAAATTGTGAAAAATTTCTTTAAAGGGCTATAACTCCATACGGATTCAATTGACAATTCTGGTCATATAAACTTATTTGTAGATCCTACTTTGCTGAAAGTTGTGCTGTTTACAGTTTATCTTTGTCATTAATAATATTCAAGATAATAACCAAAACTGCAAAATTTCCGTACAATTAACAATTAAGTGGCAGCAACCCAACAATGGGTTGTTAGATTCATCTGAAAATTTGCTCTTAAAAGGCTTTAGTGTTTGAGATATGAGCTACACACTGCATTTTACCCCTATGTTCTTATTTTACCCATGGCGGCCATGTTTTTTTACAAAATAGAAAATAGAACACAAACTTAATTCTAGATATCCTAAGGATCATTCAGTTTATAAGTTTTACTGGAATTGGTTAAGTAGTTTCAGTGGAAATGTTTCAAATATTTTACACCGGACAGACGACAACGGAAGCAAAGTGATGGCAAAATTCACAGTTCCTTTGAAACGGTGACCTAAAAAAACTACGTCCGTTCTATCAGAAATAAACTGAAAATAAAAAATAAAAAATTTCTACCATCGAGAGCGCTAACAAGGCAACTTTCCATAAATTTTAATATTTTTAAGGGTCATAACTCTTTTAAAAAAGTCAATTGTCCATGATTATAGAACTCATCCGAGATATTGTTGATATTAATCTAGTGTATAAGTTTTATTAAAAATCTGGCAAGAATTGTACCTGTGGGAGCGTTAAAGGGGCTATTTTCCATAAATTAATTATTTTCAAGGGTTATAAATGTTTTTATTAAAGTCGATTGACCACCAATATCTAACTTGTTCGAGATATTGCTTATAATAACCTAAAGTATTAGTTTCTTAAAAATCTGACATAATTTGTACATGTGCGAGCGCTGCAAGGACAGCCAGATGGACACAAGGACGGATGGCAATCAAAATTTTAAGCAGACCATGTTTAAACGAAAAAAATTAAGTTCTAATTTCGATTTTTATTAATTGAAAATTTTTTGGTCGCATATTGGTATCACGTTGGCGTCGTCGTCGTCCGAAGACATTTGGTTTTCGCACTCTAACTTTAGTAAAAGTAAATTGAAATCTATGAAATTTAAACACATGGTTTATGACCATAAAAGAAAGGTTGACATTGATTCTTGGTGTTTTGGTCCCAACAGTTTAGGAATTAGGGGCAAAAAAGGGCCCAAATAAGCATTTTTCTTGGTTTTCGCACAATAACTTTAGTATAAGTAAAAAGAAATCTATAAAATTTTAACATAAGGTCTCTATGACCACAACAGGAAGGTTGGGATTGATTTTGGGAGTTTTAGTCCCAACAGTTTAGGAATTAGGGGCCAAAAACAGGTCCCAAATAAGCATTTTTCTTGGTTTTTGCATAATAACTTAAGCATAAGTTATTAGAAATCTATGAAATTTTAACACAAGGTTTATAACCACAAAAGAAAGGTTTGGATTGATTTTGGGAGTTTTGGTCCCAACGAATTAGGGGCCAAAAGGGTCCAAAATTAAACTTTGTTTGATTTCATAAAAAAAATAATTATTGGGGTTCTTTGATATGCCAAATCTAACCGTGTATTCAGATTCTTAATTTTTGGTCCTGTTTTCAAATTGGTCTACATTAAGATCAAAAGGGTCCAAAATTAAACTTAGCTTGATTTTAACAAAAAAAGAATTCTTGGGGTTCTTTGATATGCTGAATCTAAACATGGTCATAGATTTTTGATTATGGGCCCAGTTTTCAAGTTGGTCCAAATCGGGGTCCAAAATTATTATGTTAAGTATTGTGCAATACCTCTGCGGTCGTATAAAGCTGCGCCCTGCGGAGCATCTGGTTTATTTATAAAAATACTATTTTTGATATAACAAAAATAAAAAAATAAAATATTTTTTTTGTCTTAAATCAGTGGTGTTGATAAGATAATAACACTCTGTAAAGATTAGACAAATGGGACAGTTTTAATCTTGGTACAGTGTTTCCAATTTCATTATCTATGGAAAATACATTGCCTTGCATCGTTTCTTTTGTGGACTAGTATACTATTGCACAGAGTCAGATTATGTACACATAATGGCTGTTACTATTTACCTCCCATGTAAATCGACATGTATCGAAACCTTTATGCAAACACTTATTTGTCACTATGTCGATTTAACTGTGCTAAAATTGAAATTGAAGAAGAACTACAGAACCTTTCTTTTTATTCTAATATATAATAATCTAACTTATCTAAAAGATTTGAAATAAATGCGGAATGTGTCCATTGGACACAGATGATGCTCCCGCTTCCATATCATAAAAGTCATAAACGAACATGACTGAAGACACTTACCAATTGTGTACTAACTTTTATGGTGATAAGAATTGTGTAAAAGTTTCGTAACATTTGGTTGAGGCAAACTAAAGAAAGAAATACAAAACAAAAAATTCAGCAACTTTTTCCCTCTATAAAGAGGCATTGCATAGAACAGTGAAAGTTACACCACCAAAATTCAAAGTTGATCTGCATTTGGTGGTTTTAAGCATTGTGTATAATTTTAATAACATCTGGTAAAGACAAACTAAAGTTAGAGAACAGAAACGGAAATTCAGCAATATTTCTATTTGTAAAGGGGCATAACTCTTGGACGGTTTAAGTGACACCACCAAACTTAGTCTTGTTTTATGGTAATAAGCAATGTGATTAGGTTTCATAACATTTGGTTGAGGCAAACTAAAGATAGAGAACAGAAACCAACGTTGGGACATACTGACGGACGGACAAGGGTTAACCTTAATGCCCCCTCCGCCACTGCGGGGGCATAAAAATATGTAAATATAACAATTGATTAAATTAGGCAAAATTCAAGAATGGCCATTGCACATGGTTGTCATAAAGGTTTGAGAATCAAAACAGTATACAATAGTTCGGACCAGCAAATTTTCCTCAGGGCCACAAGGATAATATTTTTGAGAACCATAAAAAAACGCGATTATTCTGCGGTATACAAATAATAATTCAGTTAGGTTTAAAAAAAAATAATAGACAAGCTGTCCTTTTCCACCATATACAATAGAAACATTGACAAATTCTTGCACAATTAATGTAGATCGTTGGTATATATTTCCTCAGATAGAACATGTAGAATTTGTATGCCCCCACTGTAGCAAAGGGGGCATTAAGTTGTACCCTTGTCTGTAAGTACGTCCGTTCCAGAGTTATACCCTTATAGAAATGGAAAAAAAATGCTGACTTTTTTGTTTCCGTTCTCTAACTTAAGTTTGCCACAACCAAATGTTTTGAAACTTATACACAATGCTTATTTCCATAAAATTCAAAACAGTTAGAATGTTATTGGTGTAACAGGTACTGTCAATAAGTTATGCCCCTTTAAAAATGGAAAAAATGCTGAATTTTCCGTTTCCGTTCTCTTTTTTTCGTCTGTCTGACATAGTTCATCTTACCCTGACCTCATTTTCTTAGAACATTGATAATGTTAAGTTAATATGATACTTGTATTAAAATCTTTACATAACACTTACAGAGTTTCAAAAGTAATTCAATTATGAATAAAACCAACCAGACATTTCAGGGTGAGTCTTCTTGTTTAGCAGATCTTAGTCTAGGGTTAAAGTTTTTAAAGCATCAATCTGTTTCAAAAACCAACAATGAGTTGCATTAAATTGTTACTGTAACTTCTTTATAGCCATTTTGAAAGAGAAAGTATCCTAAGCTATTTTTTTTTAAATGTTCAGTAAGATTTGTTTTATAGATAATCATGTTATGCTCATTGTTGAAGGATATACGGTGATCTGTGGTTGTTTATTTCTATGTCTTTGCTCTCTCTGGTTGAGAGTTAATTGTCTCATTGACAATTACAACACATCCTCTTATCTTTATACATAGACTTACTAGTAATTAAGTTTTGGATTCAACTTTATTCTTTTTCACTGACAGCATCAGTCTTAGACACGACAACGGGTTATGCGTATTACCATTTTTTTTTTAAACTTCTGAGAAATCTTACATATAAGATTGAAGGGAGGGGGTACATATGCTGCCCTCAACTTTAGAAGTTGTGTTATGCTTAAATTCTTAAAATACTTAGTTCACAAGTAAACACAATGAGATACCACATTTCTTTCAACAAATTTTATAATTTTGAAAAAAAAAAAAAAAAAAATCGAAAAAAAAGGGGGGTGCACCATACCCAGAGTGATGATTTTTCATTTTGTACAAGTATATCTTCATTTATCATATATTCTCCTTTAAAATTAACAAATGTGTGTCAGAATTGCACATATAAATGGAATGTTTTAGCTTTTTAAGTTCAAAATTTTTGATTATTCATCTGATTGTTAATCTGAATTTTGGTGAAAATTGACAATTTTTGACTAAATTTTTTTTTTTAAAGAAGAAAAAACACACGACTTTCTTTTTATTTTCTGAATATATAGAATGTGGTCTTTCAAAATTTGTCAATGACATGTCATGGTATTGTTGGTCTTGGGAGATAAACAGATTTAAAATTTTAAAGTTTTTGAAATTTTTCATTTTCGAATTTTAACACATTTTTAAATGGTTGCTATGGAAACAAACTATTTAGTAAATTCAAAATTTTAACGTTTTTATATAGTTTGGGGTTTTGTTTGTCAATACTGTAAATATACATATCCTTTGTATTGATTAACTTTATTTCTATGGGACTTTAAATTCCCTTATTTTATATTTTCAAAAAGGGTCTTTTTTCACATATTCAGGCAAAATGTTGATTTGATGGTTACCATGGCAACGGGCATAATACAGGGAAAATAAAGACAGAATTTTGACCATCTACCAAAGTTCTTATGATATAGGGCAAAAAAAATTACTTCTGTGACATGCCATGAATCACCTTCTGCATGATTTTTACAAAGACCGGTACTTAAACTTCAAGCACTCTGTCATTTTGGTTCCATTACAAAATATTTGCTAAAAACGAATAAAAATAAATCCAAACCCGTGGAAGCAGATATTTCAGAACACGATACTACTTTTACTAATTCTACTTTGGCTATTGACAACGATTTAATGGTCATTCCTCATGGCACCGTTACTTGATAAATATAGATCATTTCTTCAGGCTGATTCTAATTTAAAATAGTCTACATGTAAAATGCAGTCTAAACTCATTTATTTCTATAGAAATTCAGTTGTCAAACAACTTTAACAAGTTCAAGGCAAATATAACATATTATTTAGTAGCAAATTAACTATTTTAGATGCCATATAAGCTTTTAGTCAATTGAAAACTGACCTCAAAATCTCAATGTCAACTGTAATAGACACAAAAAACGGACAGATATTTAATTCCGCTGCAAGTTTACTTAGAAAAGACATCGAAACTCTAAAGAAGACTACCCAACTTTGGATGAATTGTTTCTTCCTTCTTAATTCAGTCAATGCCTTCGTATTTATTGCAATTCATTCTATGGTTACTCAATGAAACTACATACAGCCAAGACTATTCTCAGGAAATGGCACCAGAGAAATTGTGGAAATGCTAAGCAATTGTTGAGGCAATCATTTTTGTTTTACTCCTTTTCATTTAGGATTGGCTTTACAAATGTACCGTGAGTTTGGTTCAAAACACCTTGTTGAAACATTGAATGCCAATGGATTTTATGCTTCTTAAAATAAAGTGCGACGCTATATAATGTGTTACCAACCATGAAATTGAGCGAATTCAAGATAGTGTGTACTTCTCGTATGATGTTTCCCCAGCATCTTTGCAGACAAGCATATGGATGTCATCACACCTTCCTAAACCCCCTTATAGATCTCTGTTAAATCTTGGATGAATTGATAGGGATGGTTTGAAGCTGGTATTTTTTAGGAACAAATGTCTTCGGACTTCCTACAATACCTTGTCTGTACTTGTAAAGAAAAACTCAAAATAACGTGTTTGCTTTGAGCAGAACCTTTCATGTGCAGACCTGTGGCCATGAGTGAAATGTGTAGAAATATTAAAACATGTCAAAATGTTAGAAATTATTATAAATTAAGGAATGTATCTCCCTCATGCAAAGCTCTGATTCATTTCACGGATTTGGCTATACTTTTTGGAACTTTTGGATTATAGCTCTTCGTCTTTTATATAAGCTTTGGATTTCACATATTTTGGCCACGAGCATCACTGAAGAGACATGTGTTGTCGAAATGCGCATCTGGTGCAGAAAAAATGGTACCGTTATTGTTATTGTGACAGTTGATGAAAATGAACATGATGGAGATAAGGGTTGATTTGGTATAAAGCTTGTTGCACTGGTACACACGAATCCAGTCCCGAGGTTAGGGGATTGTTGTCGTGCCCTTAAAAAAGTTAAACCCCGCCACTATCTGTATGTGTCAGTTTTAAGTTACGAGACGGTAATGCAGTGTTTGTCGTTTGTTTCTATATACTATATTAGTTTCTTTATTATTTATTTTGTACATTAATCAGGCCGTTAGATTTTTTGTTTGTTTTACATTATTCGTTTCGGGAATTGAAGACTTTGCAGTATGACTTTTACTCATTGTTGAAACCCGTACGGGACCTATAATTGTTTTGTGTCTCATTTGGTCTCATTTGGAGAGTTGTCTCATTTGCAATCATATCACATCTTCTTTTTTTATATGGAATACTTTTGAAGTTTGTGGTACGTTGCAAGGGAAAAAAGGGGGGATAAAGTTACAAGACCTATAATGTAATAGATATTAACCAGAGTTAAATACACAACAAAAGATAAAACTATGGTAGCAGTAATAATTGTGAAACAAAAACAAAAAGCAGCGAGTAGTCTATAAAAAACCTGAAGTATCCGCAAATTCAATTTGAGGTCCTATTTGACTGCAGTGTTCTATGGCTTTGGTTTGATACCTCACCCAATATGATAGTTTAAAAAATAATTTTAAAGTATTGTCCTGCATGACACTTGATTTTTACCTGAAATTGATATTTTTCATAAGGTTAAGGTGCTCTTAACATTTTATAGGTTGAAAACTTGATTTTTGAAGTTTTGTTTATATAACGTCGTTTTAGGATTTTTTTTTGACAAAAAAATCTCAATGATTAAGGTTTATGTATAATAACAAACATTACTAAAGCCAAAACAATATCATTTGTATTTAGGTAGAGTTTAGAAATAGAAAAAAATGTCAAAATTGAAACCCACCCAAATTTTCACAAATTTTTACATATGACCTTTGACCTCAATTTAAAAAAAATGTGACCATATCAAGTCCTGACGACATGCATATTATTATAGTACACGATTTCCTCTTTCCAATGATATATTATGTAGGTGTGTGTTCGGTGGGGAGATTAAATTCCAAAAAATCTGCCTTCAGTCACCGCACTATTATATATTATTCTATATTCTGCGTTTCCATCCAGATTCTCGTGTATACCATGAGGGTCCGGATTGGGGTTTTTGTTTATTTCTGTATTCTTTAAATTGTAATGTCATTTTTTCTACATTTTATTTATCTTACTCATTATTCTTTCTTTATTTTTCATATTTTGTCTTCCCAATATATTTTACTTACTGATGTTTAGTTACATTACGACGTTTATCTCTGATTTATATACTGGTTACCAATGTAGATGACAAATTTGTGTCATTCATGACAATTAAACAGAATCAACATGATATATGCGATCATTCTTGGATGAAATTAATTTTACTTTATTATTACACTTTTTGAAACCATTTCTATCAATTTTCAATTTCATGTATTGTTTCCGTATATGTTATGTTTCATTGCTCATGTGTTGTTTTCGTATATTTTAGCCGCTCGTCTTCAGCCTACTCATTTGATCCGATAACACCCCATATAGCAATAAAATTATACTTTAATTGTCATTCATAACTCTTAACAGACCAATTAACAGACCGGGTTTTATACATCCGACCCATTAACAGACCAGGTTTTAAAAAAAGACTGATTTATGTCACCAAAATACAGATTTTCGTGTAGATTTTTCACACAATGATATCAATATGGTTAACAAACATAATGCCTTTCTTTTTTCGATGTTCAAAATATTGAATGCAAGTAAATTTAACCACTGTGTCATTTTGTGTACATTTTATGTGTGTAAAATGTGTATAAATTTATTGATGAGTAACCCGCCTTTTCATTTTATAGATCGTACATAGAAGCTAGAAAAATAATAATTACACCACTGAATTCAGTACATTCAATTGTTTTGTTAGACATGAATACTTTTTATGATGAAAATATATTTAGAAAGTTATACAATGAAACATGCTGAACTTTCAATGATTTTCTCGATAACACCTGATTAACAGACTTTAGCCAACCCGATTAACAGACCAACCACCGATATAGCCGCATACTCAATATAGATTAACCGACCAATCTCTCGGTTATCCGAGTGTCGGCCGTGAAGATGAAAATACAGAAGCGTAACTAGCCTCTATTACAAAAAAAGCAAACTATATTGTTGGCGCAAGTTTTGTCTTACTTATTTTATTATGTTCTGGTCTCGTAGCAAAATATATAGATACAGTGTTAGACTTTTAATTTTTACATGTAGGAACAATATCAAAAGACATATGTAGGATGAAGAAAAAACAATGTAATCCACATAGTCAAGTGTGTGGCTATTGCTAGTTTAAACATATTTATTAATAGTGGAAAGGAAATGTTCTCCCCGGAGCAGGGATCGAACCAGGAACTTTTGTTTTTGTAGTCCGATGCACTAACCTATGTTGATTTGTATAATGAGTATCAATGGTCTGGTTCCTCGTTGAAGACCCTCCAGCTACATTCAAGATGAAGAATAGGAATAAAAGCCCTGTTCATTATTTATTTGTATTTTTTCTGTATATTTTGTGCGATTTTGTCCCGTGTACACTTACTCCACATCTCTGTGTTTTCTATTTAGGACCTGGATACGGCTCAATGCTAGTTAAGCCCTCCAATTTTAAAGGCTATATGTTTTAAAAAAAATAATTGATGCCGCAGGATTGAGATTTTTAGCTTTAATGTAACCCATGTCAGCTTTTTAACTTGTATTTACAGCAAAGATAGCCAGTTGTGTCTTCTGTAATATATTGTAACAGTTTAATTTTTCATGTCCGGTAGAATCGTAACTTCTCAAAACATCTTCCGAACAATATCTGGACATCTGTGCCGTGGGCATGTACAATTGCCAAACAACACATGCCCGTTCTTAAGTCTTCGTAGATCTATTCCAACTTAAGTCTTATTGAGTGCACGACAAGCAGAACATGATATTTTATACCATGGAAAACTGAATCCATAGTCATAAAGATCGATGACTTGATTGGTGTTCCGTTAACGTAGCTGCAGAACAAAGACGATAGAGCTACTTTCGAATATTTCTACAATTTCAAGCCGTTTTCCACTCACAAACATAATAATATTTTCAACATTTATTAAAATAATTTGTTTTTACTTTTTGTTATTTTTATGTTGTTTTAAAATACCAATTTGACTTGAATTTCGGATCCCGCTAACATATTTAACCCCGCCACATTCTAAATGTATGTACCTGTCCGAAGTCAAGAGCCTGTAATTCAGTGGTTGTCGTTTGTTTATGTGTCATATTTTTGTTTTTCATTTAATTTTTGTACATAAATTAGGCCGTTAGTTTTTTTGTTTGAATTGTTTTGCATTGTCATTTCGGGGCCTTTTATAGCTGACTATGCGTTGTGTGCTTTGCTCATAGTTGAAGGCCGTACGGTGACTTATAGTTGTTAATTTCTGTGTTTTTTTGTTCTCATTGACAATCATACCACATCTTCTTTTTTATATCTATATGAGTATATTAAATATACATGTATATACCAAGATATGTCAGTTTATATCTTGTTCCTCGTCTTACTATACAAAAGGCCAGGAGAGCTACGTTGATAGACCATGTTGTCTGATAGGCTGTCTAAATAAAGTAATGGGACAATGTATGGCATGAAGACATCACCAAATCACCGTATGTCATACTCAAAAAGACCAGAGATTACCATTAATCATCAACTACCCACCATCATGCCGTGAGCTCTGGTTTGCTCTTAACACAAATACAAGAGCACAGCAAAATGTCAAAATATTCTATTCAAACTGGGTGACTTGGGAGAAAAACATTGACACTTTCCAAAGAAATACCCCCCCCCCCCCCCCCCCCTCAATTTTTTAATAAGGAGATATGGTATTATTGCAAATGAGTTAACTATCCCACAAAGTTCAAATGTTGTGGATGTAAGCAATTATATATAGGCAACCATATAACCTTCAACAATGAGAAAAAATACATACGGTATTATCGGCTGAAAAATAGTCCATGAAATGAAAAATATGAAACAGAAAAATCACGGCCTATTTTAAAACAACATAAATTACGAAAAACAAATATGAAAGACATCAACAAACGACAACAACTGATCTACATGCTCCTGGATTGGATCAGGCACATGCAATATATGGCGGGGTTAACCATGTTTGTGATTCGGATTCGGATTTATTTTAAACTAAGTTTGTTTGTGCATATTGGTGTGTGCTTGTTTATTCTACATTTATTAGCTAGCTATAGTTGTATAGTGGGAGGGGTGAGATCTGTTTTTTTTTTATCTTAGTTAAGTGTGACGTCCATTTTCACATAACTAATATATAATGTTTTAGAGACCAGCTGAAGCCCGCCTCTCGTTGAGGGATTTTTCTTGTGGTGTTGAAGACCCATTGGTGGCCTTCGGCTGTGCACTTTGGTTAGGCTGTTGTCTCTTTTACACGTTTTTTATTTCCATTCTCAATTTTATTGATTGACAAATTGATTGATTGATTGATTAATTGATTGATTGATTGATTGATTGATTGATTGATAATTTTACTTCAAGCAAAAGTCATGATTATTTGAAAATCCTTTATTTGTATTGTAGTGTTAATTTCACCAATGAAACTCTCCATTAATTTTTGTCTTGGTATTAAATTTCTTTGTAATGACCGTCTGATTATAATAAGACACCCAAGAATATGAAATATGAAAACTTATTTGGCCTTCAATGTCTCAACCTATTTTAATGTGAGTAACTTCATTGTTCAGTTAGATTTCGATTTTGATATTGATTTGCAAGCTTCCATAATAGATTTCCGGTAATTGTTCTGCATAAAACTCTATGGGAAAGCGCATTGACTTAATTTTCCAAACGTTATTGGAACCCAATAATTTGGCAAGGGGTTGCAACCTATAATGTAAAGAAGTTACAGCCGATTACATTGTGTGTGTAGTCAAAGGTAGCTTCCTTGGTTATCTTGCTTGTTTCATTAGGTTAGGTAAACTACCCTCCTTTAAGAGAAGACTAGTTTGACAGGTAACCAATCAATCTGTCTGTAGGACTAGGCTCCTTCTACAGGAGGGTAGTATACCTTACCTAATAATGACTTCACGGATCAGCTAACAAGCAAGCAAACCAAAGAGATAATCCTTGTCTATACACTCAATGTAATCGGCTGTAATGAAAATGCGGAGTTTGTGAGACCAGGTTCAAGCAGCCAGTCGGTAGCAGCAAGTTTTCAAATATTTATAAATGTTGCAAAAGACTCAAACGTACTTCAAATGTTTTTATTGATATTTAACTACTATATCATCAGCTTTTAATATAAAAAATTATAATTAATCAGTCAAAGACACTATCCAATGAATTTTAATATTTCATTTCTGGTTCATTAGCTATATAAAGGCAAAATCAATCGCTTTCGATATACTACACAGCGTACTACCCGCTTTACATTTTAAATAGTCAACACTTTTGAGTGTTAACAGGATCGTAAATGATTATGATTTTTTTTTAAATTGCACTATTGTGCGAAATAGCTTTCCTTATTATCGGCATCTTGTCAAATAGTTCTCATGAAAAGGAATACTAATTCTGCATTAAAAGAAACTGTTAACCTTTTTTTGCCACACAAAACTGTTCTTACAAAACATTCTACCTCTGAACTAGTGGATTTCGCTTAAATATGATTGGACAAAAGGTTTATTTTTTGTATTCAAAGTATGGTGGTCAAGAAAATTGTTTATTAGCTTAAAAACGATTAATCCGTGCTATGAATTAACTTGTATTTTGATCAAGTAGGCCCTCGATCTCTAGCTTACGTTCTCACTTAGTGCAATCATAAATATTCAAAAACTAAGTAGAACAACACCCTGGATTTTTCTTGTAGACCTCATATACCCAGCTTCACTTTGCACCTAGTGGGGACAATATTTATAACATTTTTGGTAAGGGTGGGGTTGAGTGTTCGACCCCAACTTTGGACCTATCTTTAAAAAAATAAAAGCCAAACAGCAACCTTGATTTTTTTCTCCAGCAGACATCAGCTACCCAGCTCCCCTTTTCACATTTTTCGACAAATGTATTGCCGTAGAAATTTTTACGTAGTGATGGGGTAGAGTGGTACCTGCAGGGGCCGTATGCATAAAACATCTTAACTTAAGTATTCCATAAACTTAGATTTCACTAAGAATATTTCCTTAGATACTAGTAAGTAAAATTCTTAAGCGGTATTCATACACTTACTTAAGTCTTCATACTTAAGTCGGAACCTTTCTCTAATTACCGTATGATATATACTAGTTCATCACATGTACTCATCCGTGTTAAAGTTTGTTATGATTATTTAAATTGATTGATCATTGCATGCTTTTTTTTAAAGAGCTGGGGCTAAAGTGATATTGGTATGTAAAACAATTCAATAGAACGTATAAACATAGTATACATTGTAATGATGAACGATTGGCGCATATAAGACAACGCTTTTTACGGTTAATGTTTTGACGGATGAGCATTGGAAGAAAAATATTTCGGTTATCCAAGACTTTCCTATACTTAATCTTTAATCATCTTTTAATGGGTGCAATATTTCCTGGATACAACAATATGTTTTAAACTCTAACAAAACATGACCAAGGTTTCAGTGGCGTATACGTAGCATAAGACTAAGGGTAGCATTGTAAGCAAATCATCCGTCGGAAGGGGACGATAAATGGCTGACCCGTGTTAAGAGAGAGCCATATCGCAAATAGTCCGTCTGAAGGGGACGAAAAATGGCTGACCCGTGTTAAGAGAGAGCCATATCTCTTGCACGTTAAAGACACCCTTGTAGATTTCGAAATAGTGGGGACTTCTGACTGCCGTAACAGTGATTCCATAAACAATCAACTTATTGTTTCAACAAAATGGAGGTCCATGTCCACCCCCCTTTTTTATGAAAGAAATCAACCTCTCGGTAGGTTTTAAAACTTGACGATTTTGTTCCTTTTAGTGAAAAAAAAATTAGGGTATGCCATACATTTTTAAAATAACACTAAATTGAAAATTCAAAAGACCCCCCCCCCCCCCTCCAAAAAAAAAAAAAAAACAAAAAAAAACACACACACATGATATAAAAAATGCGGTTTTGCATGCCCTCTCTTCATTCCTTAATTCTGTTTGAACTTACGGTTACAAATGATACCCGCGCGGTGTATTTTAAAAAAATTTAAAACGTGCACGTACAGAGTAAACAAAAGCAAAATAGAACCATGAATTACATGAGTAACAAACTGAGTACTTTTCGGTATACACACGAGATATTGGAAATAGTATATAACTACCCACTGTTATCTCTTGATTTGTTGATTATACGTGATTTGATGAAAATCACAATGATCGTTAATATTTGGCAATAAATAAACGAAATCAATAATTAGTATTTTATTACTGATATAGTTATTAATCAATTTAATTTTAGGTAACCTATTAATGTTCTGCAAAAATCGCATACTTTCGATTGATTTTAGCTATTTTTGAAAATTTAAGGAAGCCCTATACTGAGGTACCTTAGACTTAAGTGTTATCTTAGGCGTTTCCTTAGTATAAGGAGTTTTATGCATACCACTTAAGTATTGTGGGCGTGACTTCAAACAACTAAGATTTTACTTAAAAATACTTAGTTTAAGATTTTTTATGCATACCACTTAGATAAAAAGGGCGGAGTTTCCTTAACTTCAGTGTTTACTAAGGAAAATATTAACTAAAGTAGCTTTATGCATACGGGTCCACTTGAAAAAAATACAAGGACTCCAATGTGGTTTTATGCAGAACAATTACCGGAAATCTATGATATACATGTTTATAGTTCGCAAAATAAGTAATATGTTGGCAAATAATTGAAGCATAATTAATAGACATAGAAATAAAGAGAAACCGTTTGATAACCAATAACAATCTCCTAGAGACAAACTACATAACATTTTAACACCATATTTTTTTTAGCTATTTTATTTATTTCTTGGTCCATTGTCTCGATTATTTACATTTTTGTCCACTATTCTCAATTATACCATAATCACCCATCAACGGCCTCTAGTTATTGTTCAATATGCACCTTATAGTCTTCACTAATAAGAAAAACTAATACCGAATAGGCTCTGAATGGCAACATAATTGAATGCTTTAATATCCTGGTTTGAATTGTAAAATTGCAGAAATTTGTTTTTTACTCAATTGATCAAGCAAAATACACTATCGTCCTCGATGTTCATAAAATACTGGCAGATGGACCTTGGTCACCTATTCTAATAATCTTGTATCAACCTTTCCAAACTTAAAAGTAAAGATCACGAATCCATATTGTTCAGATTGTTGAAGACTTTTGCATCCGTTGATATTATCTTCGATTAAAGTAGTATTGATCCGGCAACCGGGCTAGTTTTCGTGTCAGTTTTTACAGTAGTTATATCTCCTTGTTAGTGTGATATTGTCATCAATCTATTTACTTATTCCATCTTTATATAATATGATATTGTACAATCTAAATTTGTGATTCGTTTAATATTTAATTATAATAATTTATTATTTATCAAAGATATAAACAAGGTAATTTGAAAGTCTTTGATTACTTCACACAATAGTTCAATTCAGAAGTCATGCGGTCTATTTTGTCTACATTATGTTGAAAGAACACCGGGGTGTTTACAATTTGGCAGTATTTACTATCAATGAGTGACTGTACAACAATTAAGGAAACATTTTACATTATCAACCGAGAAATAATTAAAATTATATACAAAACTCTATGTTAACCCTTTTTGTTTAAGTACGTAACAAAATCGACAACATTGTTATAATTTTATTCTTTTATTCTCAAGCTGACAAATGAAAACATTGTCATATTTTGAATGACAATTAAACAGTGTGGGATAGATAAATTGAATACACTTTTGTTCTTCGGTTTTTGTTTTTGTGAAATCAAAAATGAAAAATGAAAATACTTTTGTTTTTCGTTTTTCGTTTTTTGAAATGAAAAACGAAAAACGAAAACACTTTTGTTTTTCATTTTGGTTTTTAAGAAATCAAAAACGAAAAATGAAAACTTTCGTTTTTCCTTTTGGTTTTTAAGAAATCAAAAACGAAAAATGAAAACACTTTCGTTTTTCATTTTGGTTTTTAAGAAATCAAAAACGAAAAACGAAAACACTTTCGTTTTTTTTTTTTTTTTTTTGATATTTCAAAACGAAAAACAAATGGACGCAGATATACACGGACCAGGATATTACTAACTCTGAGAATAAACTCATCATAGATACCAGGATTTAAATTTTATATATACGCCAGACGCGCGTTTCATCTACAAAAGACTCATCAGTGACGCCCGAATCGAAAACATAGAGTACGAGGTTGAAGAGAGTTGAAGACCAAAATTTCTTAAAAGTTCTGCCAAATACAGCTAAGGTAATATATTCCTGAGGTAGAAAAGCCTTAGTATCTCAAAAAATCAAATTTTGTTAACAGTTAATTTATAAGTATGAACATATCAATGATAACTTAAGTCAACACAGAAGTGCTGACTACTGGGCTGCTGGGGAAATAAATCTCCACCAGCAGTGGCATCGACCCAGTGGTTGTTAATAAACTCATCATAGATACCAGGATTTAAATTTTGTATATACGAGAATATGAGAAGCGACACACAAAATAAGGTCTTCTCATTGAATACCTAAGATAGGTTTCTTTTGTATGTTACAATTGCAAAATTTCTTAACACTAATGCTATAAACAGTGAGCATATAAATGAATAGGGAATACTCACACGTGCGTTTGTTTATATATTACAAAATTGTAGGAGTTTCGTGCAATACTTATATATAGGATTACTCTATTTTATCCTGCGTATTATTATGCAAACGTTTATTCCTAAAATAAAGAGTTCTAATTCGACACTATTGAAAGACAGTTTCGAAGTGTCTAATGAAATCGATCTTGCATACCCTTTACAGAGTCGGTAATATCTTCCAATCAGATATGAAATATTATATAGGTTAAACAACAAAAAATACGTAACTCTGAAGAAAATTAAAACAAAAAGTCCCTAATCAAATAGAAAAATCAAAAGCTTAAACGCATCAAACAAATAGACAACAACTGTTATATTCCTGAATTGGTACAGACATTTTTTTATGTATAAAATAGAGAATTACACATGGTTTTAAAGCTAGCTAAACCTCTATTCGTTGTCCTCAAGCGACGGTAACACATTTGGCGTTAAACGAGTCTGCACTGTTTCTTTCTTAAACAAAATGTTGAACAACAGAAGGGATGGTTGTCTCAGTTTGTTCTTTCGACTGTTATATTGTGTTACCCCTTAGGCTTTTTTTCTAATTTCAGCTGAACGACTGTCAAATTTTGTCATTGAAGTATTTAGACCATGCCGAAATAAACCCTCCTGGTTTGATGATAGTATTGTCACAGTCTGTCATCATCAACAGGAGAAAGTCACTCATTTAGATGCTACATGTCCGGGACAGACAGTAGGGAAGTATGTTCGCATACGACTCAACGATCGAAATGTGTTGGCGCTCTGTGAAGTTGAAGTACATGGAACATTCGTTGAAGACGTTTATTCTGGTATGTTTATCGTGAAGTATCATATTTGTCATGTTTTTGTGGTAATAATCATGAGCTTAAATGTTTCTGAAGTCCTACGATTCATAGACTTATATTTTTACGCTTTAACGGGGGAATTCAAACTGCTAACTTATTTACATATAAAGTAGTTTAACTTATGTTCGAACTTCACTTTCAAATGGAAAATACTTATAAAGAATTAAAAAAAAACCAACACCGCAGATATCAAAATTATAAATACCAATAGAGCAAGATTTATTTCTACGACGAACTCTAAAGCATTTCATGAATCCTAACGATTCAATGTCAAACTAAGATAAAACGTTACAATACTAACATAACGGACTGGTATTTTGATTATTTAAGATTAAACATTGCTCTATGGTCATTATAATGAAATAATTATTATCAGGGAATTAAGATGACCATCAAATAAAATTCGCTTCCAAATTGATGTGGGTCAAAATACTTTGAACCACAAACGTCAAAATTATTCAATCGCGTAGTGGAATGAACTATTTGTGGATTCTTATAAATTCTATATAACTTTTGGACTATTTTAAATCTCGGTCTATTTCTGAAATTAATTCTTACATACTTTTGATTTTTTAACCCTGTATGCTAACATTTCCCATGTGAAATTTTAAAATTGTTTGTATATACATTGAACGGCAAATATATGTGACGTATAAAATTTTCTGACGTCAGACACGCGAATCAATGAATATGTTTGTAGTTAGATGTTTTTGTGTTCTGTTAAATTGTTCCTTTTAAAATTGTTACACGATGATGACTGATGTATCCATATTTTGACTATTTTATTTATTATGTCTGTTTAGTTGACGCATCATTGTAAATATAACGGAATTTGATGAGACTGTCATCAAAGTAAGAGGGTTATCGCTATAAGACCAGATTTAATCCACCATTTTCTACATTTGAAAATACCTGTACCAAGTCAGGAATATGACAGCTCTTGTCCATTCGTTTTTGATGTGTTTTGTTATTTGATTTTGACATGTGATTATGGACTTTCCGATTAGATTTTCCTCTAAGTTCAGTATTTTTGTGATTTTCTTTTTCAAAACATTAAAAAGTCATAATTTTTAGTGATAGATAACAACAGGGTCTTTGACAGAAGCCATAAAGCACACAAATATTTCTTGCTTTACATGACTAATAAAGAGACATGATGTTTTATTTCAATAGCCACCTTTCGTCACATCTGTGGATTTCAAGGTCACAGTTACGGCGGACGTGATGAAGCTCTTGGGAGCGCAATTGTCTACAGTGACATTCAGTGCACCTATATGTGTACTTACACGAACGGCTGTCACGCAGCAGACTTCAATAAGAAGACCTCCAATTGTACTTTAATGAAAAGAGTAAATGGATCTAACGTCGTGATCAATTCTGACTATACCGTTTTTCTCGTCAAGTGAATGATGGTTTTGTTTCTCCATTGTTTCTCTGTGATATTTTCTTTGGCTACGATGATGTTGTCAATGTAACTAATAAAAAAAAAACCTCAATCTTGTTTTGTGATGTATTTTTAATATTTTGTATTTGATCAATTATAATAGTTTTACGAACCTTGATGTCTGAACATCGGTATGCTGTGTATCAAATAATTCATATTTCAACAATATAATAACAATAATGCCGGACTCAAAGGAAAATTCCAATTGGAAATTCCTTTATAAAATGTCGAAATCAAACACATCAAACAAATGGAAAACAACTGTCATATTCCTCACTCAATCGGTCAATGGCGATAGTTTGAATGAAGACATAAAAAAACAATAACATAATAATAGAAGAACAAAAGATTAATAAAGAAATACAAAATAAATTAGGAAAGAATCGATCTAAACATTTCTACAATATTAACCTGAGATACATCCAAGGTCGAAATTAGGTATTTTTCCTAAGGAAGAGAATTATATGATCAGATACTCAATAGCAATATCAACGTGATTTTATCATTGAATGTTGCCTCAATTAAAAAGCAATGACATCAAAATTAATGATCATGAGGATTGAAGGTGGTCCGAATCAAAATGCATAAAACTTTTTAATGACTTGTCAAAATGTAGTTTGAATTCGTCGTTCTCCAAAGAAAATAATAAAAAGTAAAGGTTACCTTTTTTCATGCCAAAGGTTGTGCGCAATTGTG
Organism: Mytilus galloprovincialis; assembly: GCA_037788925.1. Classification (NCBI taxonomy): domain Eukaryota; kingdom Metazoa; phylum Mollusca; class Bivalvia; order Mytilida; family Mytilidae; genus Mytilus; species Mytilus galloprovincialis. Next base: position 70,988,760 of record CM075342.1, on the reverse strand, counting down.
AATTTTGTATAAGTTATGCACAGACAATCTAATTTTATGTGATTTAAAGAGAATTTTAAGATAAAATGTGAGAAGATAGCTCTTATGATATGCTTTAAGATAAGAAAAAGAAAAAAAAATAGTTACTAGACTTGTTTTCTTGCTACATATTAAAAATGGTATATTCACAACACTTTCTGTTATAAAAATGACTTTATATGTGTAAGACTCAAATCTATGCTGGGTTTCAAATCTATGGCGGATTCCTAATATATGGTAAATATGACGTAATGCTATCCCAAATCTATGGCGAAAAATTTACACTCCTAATCTATGGCAAGTTTTTTTTTTCAAATTTTCTTATCATGACGTAATGCCATCCCAAATCTATGGCAGATTTTTTACAACCCAAATCTTTTGTAAATTCCAAATCAATGGCGTATATTTGTTAATTTAAAATCTATTGCAAATGTTGTGCAAATAGAAAACGATGCAGTACCTTTATACGACCAATGCCTTGTCTTAAACAAAATGTAGATAGATGACAACGTGAAAGAGTGTATAAACACTAGTATTTTTGTCCATCTGATGAGTTAAGCCTTTTTCAACTGATGTTCATAGTGAGTTCTTATGTTGTACTGTTATACCACTGTCCCACGTTAGGGGAGGGTTGGGATGTATGTATGTGTCTGTCCCAAAGTCAAGAGCCTGTAAATCGGTGGTTGTCGTTTGTTTATGTGTTACATATTTGTTTTTCGTTTATAGTTTTATATGAATAAGGCAGTGAGTTTTCTCGTATGGATTGTTTTACATTGTCATTTCGGGGCCTTTAATAGCGGACTATGGGGTATTGGCTTTGCTCATTGTTCAAGGCCATACGGTTATCTATAGCTGTTAATTTCTGTGTAATTTTGGTTTCTTGTAAAGAGTGGTCTTATTGGCTATCAAACCACATCTTCCTTTTCTATATGTTAAAGCTGACTATCCAGTATGGGCATTGTTCTTTGTTGAAGGCGGAACGGTGAACTATAGTTGTTTAACATTTTTGTGTTTGGTTTTCTTTTGATGATTTTTCTCATAGCAATCATAGCATGTCAAACCACATCCTCTTTTTTAATATCTTTTTTATATTGTATATATTATAAACCAAATCATGACAGTAACCAAATTTTAAACCTGATCAATTCAAAAAGCTTAAGAAATACTTCATGATCTTGAAATGATGTGTCCAGTAAACATAAGCATTTTATACTCTTTGGATTGTCATGTTTAACCGATACATTTAACCAAATAGTTAGTCATTAAACAACAAGAAATCAGTTTCTGTTTGTAAAAAAAAAAAAAAAAACACTTTAAACTAATGACTCTAAACATGCTATTTATTTTCTCCTAATCCCATTTTGTTTAATTTGATTGCGATTTAAATCAAATTTGTATCTTGTAATTTGATCTGTCAAGTTATACACTTTTCCAGCAGTAGAAGCTGAAATTGAGTCTATGGCCCCTTTCCTGAAATATCCTGTACTGCAGTGTCTTTATATATCGCAGGATTTGGCCTGTACATCACATGTTGTCCCTCTTCCGGATAGTAGGTAATGTCTTCCCTCAAACCATCGGAAAACTGCTCTAGTGGAAAAGCTGACAGTGATTCCCGGTGAATTTCTCTATAGAAATCGGTGAGACCTGTGTTAAATACCGGTAACTGCTTTTGATTTACATTCTAAAAGAAAAAAAATAGTCCATAAGTATATAAACAAGAGTATATGTTGGCTGACTGACATCAAATTTAAATAAAAGTACATCTAGATAGATACTAGTATAAGAAGATATGGTATGAGTGCCAATGAGGCAACTCTCTATCCATATCACAATTTGTAAAATTAAACTATTATTAATTTACGGTTATTCACCTAACAGCAAGCTATAAAGGGCCCCAAAAATGACTAGTGTAAAACCATCAAACGGGAAAACCAACGCGGTTTACTGATTTTTAGGTTTAAAAAATCCATGCAAAGTGTAGCAGTTTCAAAATAAATTTGATATACTAGTAGTAACCCTACAAAACAAGCTAAAATTCATCTTTCAAATCTTCATTTCAATGGTTCAGCATTATTTAAAGTTGTATATATGTAAATGTAAACGTGCAGTCGCAACACTTTAAAAGATTTCTATCAAATGCATATTTTTTTTTACATGTAAAACAAGTAATTGTATTTATTTTTTAAAATTAAATTTATAAGTTAAATTTGCTTACTTTTATTAGTTTTTTAAAAGTAATGATTGATTGTTTGTTGTTTCTTAAACATCCAATGGCAAATATATAAGGATAACATTTAAAAAAAAAGTATATCATACAATTACAACACTGCGCAATGCATTTTTTGCACTGTTAACGTCTAATTCCTAATTACGAGATTTAACTGAGTGGACATTCTCATGGTCGGCGCTCTGAGGTATTGTTACCTTGGTTTGTCTCTTCGTCATACCTTTACTCAACATCATTAAATTACTGTGACCTCGTTTAGATATATTAACATAAATTGTTTCATGTCATAACCATAGTAATCTGAAATGCAGAGAAATGCTAAAAATGGATTTGTCTCTTTGTTTAGTAAGCTTACTTGTTCATTAGTGCCTGGTGTAAATATTGTTTCGTACCTTAACTGTTAACACACCTTTGAACCAAATATATTGTAATGTTATCAATCATGGAATTAGAGACGTCCAAACGTTTTAGTTTTCCTAAATTGTCGTCTGAACGTTGCAAGAGAGATAAATCAACGTCCAGTTATCTTTTAAAGACCCTCAAAGATTTTTATTGTCATTTTACCAAGAAACTGATGTGGTAGTTGACTTGATATATTTGCCATTCAGTATATATATATATATATATATATATGTGTGTGCCTTATAGCTTGATTAGCAAAAGTCTTTAAGGATATTTGGCTTATAATTTGGTACAACTCACGAATTGTTCGTTTATATCAGACTCATCATTGACGCCAAAATACAAAATGTATGATTGTAAAAAAAGATACAATACCTATGACGTGCATTAAAAATCAAGAACCACAAAAAGAAGGGCAAACTATGTTAAGGGCACACAAATTGTATAATTATGGAGTTGAGAACCTTTTGTATTTTGAATAATTTAATATTTAATAGACAGATAGTAATTAATTTATGTTCAGTACTTGGCAGGAGATTTTTTTGTTAAGAAACTGATATTTTTTGTAGAAGACACCACAATTATTCTAGTATACCGTCAAGCATTGTCTATATATAAAATCGAGTATATTAGGTATAAATACCAATGAAATAGCTATGAACGATAAGATAACGAGAGTCTATTAGGTGTTAATACCAATGAAATAGATATGAACGATAAGATAAAGAGAGTATATTAGGTGTTAATACCAATGAAATAGATATGAACGATAAGATAACGAGAGTATATTAGGTGTTAATACCAATGAAATAGATATGAACGATAAGATAACGAGAGTATATTAGGTGTTAATACCAATGAAATGGATATGAACGATAAGATAACGAGAGTATATTAGGTGTTAATACCAATGAAATGGATATGAACGATAAGATAACGAGAGTATATTAGGTGTTAATACCAATGAAATAGATATGAACGATAAGATAACGAGAGTATATTAGGTGTTAATATCAATGAAATAGATATGAACGATAAGATAACGAGAGTATATTAGGTGTTAATACCAATGAAATAGATATGAACGATAAGATAACGAGAGTATATTAGGTGTTAATATCAATGAAATAGATATGAACGATAAGATAACGAGAGTATATTAGGTGTTAATACCAATGAAATGGATATGAACGATAAGATAACGAGAGTATATTAGGTGTTAATACCAATGAAATAGATATGAACGATAAGATAACGAGAGTATATTAGGTGTTAATATCAATGAAATAGATATGAACGATAAGATAACGAGAGTATATTAGGTGTTAATACCAATGAAATAGATATGAACGATAAGATAACGAGAGTATATTAGGTGTTAATACCAATGAAATAGATATGAACGATAAGATAACGAGAGAATATTAGGTGTTAATACCAATGAAATAGATATGAACGATAAGATAACGAGAGTATATTAGGTGTTAATATCAATGAAATAGATATGAACGATAAGATAACGAGAGTAAAAGGTACAGGTCATAGATGAGATGCAAATAAAAACAATTTTAATGATTGACATTGCTGTAAATCGAAAATCAATCACGATATCTTAGCTAGAACTGTTACACTGGCATGACTAAGAACTCTCACGTCTTAAATATTCTGTTGATAAATTGAAGAATTGTAAAGATAGTAAACTTAGAATTCCCTCAGTCGATTTTGATTTCAGATTGATCTGACTATTCCTCAATGTAGTTGTTGGTAATATAACTTATATATAACATAAATTAGTATCTGACTGATGAAGATTTATCAAGATCGTGTTGTTAATTTTCAGATTATATTTTAATCACTTTTAGTCTGTATGCCCTAACACAGCTGTAAGATAGAATATGTGCATACATTTACTGGTCGATTTTATTAGGAACTGTGTGCAGATGTTTTAAATACCACATTCATTAGATATTAATATAAATATACCTGCTATTCATTTTGCAGTTCCTAATATAAGTTTTCAATCCTTCTCTTTTATTGTCAGTCATATCATTCATTTGTTGTAAAAATAACGGAATTTTATTCGACTGTCATAAAAGTGAGAGGTTTAGCGCTATAAAACCAGGTTCAATCTACAATTTTCTACATTTGATTAGGGAATTCGTTTTCAATTTTCCTCGGAGTTCAGTATTTTTGTGATTTTACTTTTTATTGGTGTGATCCCTGTCTGCACCACTCTGAACAGCTATTCATAACATTGCATATCACGGCTTCGTCACGTACAATACTTTGATCCGGCCTTTTACCGGCATCACACATTAGCGGATAGTACCGACGTACGCCGGGCGTGGTAAAAAAAACCATGTTCGCTGCCAATATGCTAGTAATTTTTGACGCAGTAAACATGTCAATCATATCTGAATCGTGTGCACAATGAGCTTTAAACGTGTTTAGGGCGTACAAGAAGCGCTACGAGGGAAAAACGTCCCATGGACGTATTTGAGACGCATCCCAGATGTACCTTGGAGTATTATCCGTGCCTTTTGCGTGTTTGGGACATGTAAATATGGGGTATTTGAACTACTTCTGTATACACCTGATCTTGTTGATTCACGGACATATGTCACTATAAATGTCAGTAAATTTCGTTGATTACATATTATCTTTTTTGATACGCCACGGGTGCAATTCATACGTTCATGGAGTGCTGAAACCACGCAAGGCGAATGTTACAAACACGCCCCACATATGTCCAAGTAAAATTCCAAGTCAAAGTCGAACGATCTTGAGGCGTATACAACGTGCCCTAACCGTGTCTCACACGTATCTGTAGCGTTTTGCAACGCACGTGTAATGTATGTTGTACATGCGTGTAGACAACGAAATGCAGAGGTATACTCTTCACAAACGCTAGAGCCGAATGACAATTTTTATGCTGCATTAATATTTCTGGAGTTATAGCGTTTACCAAGCGTATACCTCTGTATTTCGACGTACTTCAAATTCATGCAACGCGCGTCTGACGATTGATAAGCGTTCATCTTGTATGTACATAACGTATATGGACTTAGTCTTTTCTTCTATACCTCTGTACGCCAATGTGTGTGCCAGCAATCATAACGTTGACATGAACATATCACCGACGTGTATATTTAAATTGTAAAATATCAGATGCTTGACTCGATTTGGAGCATTTCTGGACTTTGTCGCTGCGCTGACTCGATCAACATAGCTTCATTTTGTGACTCGCAACTTATATTTGACAGTATCAGTATGCAGACACTATTATTATCAGAAAATATAGAGCCCTTAAGGCTTTGAATTGCATGATTTGTTTTCAGTCAAAACTTTATAATACGTATATAAACAGTTAGAAGTACAACTCAATACTTTTTAAACCGCCCTGGAATTAAAGTGCCAAATTTGATATGGTTTCCCTTTTATAAATCGAAATTCAGTTAAGGAAAATATCCAGACAGTCTTTTAATTGTGGATTCTGAAAAATGAAAGAAAAAAAAACCTTTCAAATTTTGCCTTAAACAATAATCATTTAAAAGCTTCTGTCCAAACTTTCATGAAATTCGATGAAGGTATTACAAAGTAATTGATGTGTGACAAACTAACCCCACATTATGTCCACTTAATAACCGCTACAAGAAATTCCTATTATCTGTGAAATACGGGGTATATACACATTTTTCATCATTATGCTATGGATACTCATTTGATCATAAACAGTTTCGGTCCAACTTCCATAAAATTTCAAGAAGGGTTAACAAAGTTATTGATATATTTTTTTTACCCCATACTGAACCTTATTATTGTCGAATGAATTGCTTTAAAGAAAAGCAAAGTCATTAGAATTCACATATTTCAGGACATAAAATGAACAAACATATAAATTGATACCACTTGGTTGAAAAAGAAAATTTCGTTACTTTTAGCCGAAACAACAACCCATTGAAGAAAGAATTTCATGGCTGATCTGCTTTTACCAGTTCTTTTTATTTTATTGAGATTAAAATATCTTTTTATCAAAATTCAAATGTACGCCCGAGCGTTTTGACATAAACGTAGCTACGCGCCTGCTAGGTACAATTATAGGCAGTAGGCAACGAATCTGAACAAGCTCATTTTTGTCGACTTCAAAATTATTTCAACTGCTACAAAGACTATTTATGTTTAATGTTTACTTTTTACCTGTTACTGCATCACTTCAAACGTTTCCTAGATAGGGGCACCCTATTCCAAATAATTATGACATCCTGAAAGGCTATTATATTTTTTTCTTTGACGCCTTACGTCGCAGGAAGGCGTCAAAGCAAAAATTTAAAATAGCCTTCCAAGACGTCATAATTATTTGGACTAGGGGCACCCCTTTTTCAAATTTATCCTGGACCCGCATTTAAATTTGTTGAATTGTTCCTTGGTCTGACTTAATCCAAATAAGGTCTGACTATGTGTATATATTGACAATGAAACCACATCTTCTTTATATTTGTCAGATGGTCTCACACAAATGTCGGAAATGTTTTTTTTTCTTTTTCTAGCGGCTCTGATGCGATAGCGAAACCTTTATTGTCACTATTTATGTGTTGCGTTTAAATATGAATTATAACATTTTATAGTGACTGAACAGGTTAAACAAATATTTCTCAAGAAACAGAAAAAGAAAACACATAGGATCAGCACCAGACTATAGAATGAATAAAAACTCGGATCGGCATAGCATGGACGATAATTAGTATAACCTGAAACAGTGGTGGGGTTGAACTAGTTTGATGACTCCAAACAATCCCCCTACGACCTCCTTGTGAATAGTAAATATTTTGCAAATATTAAACGAAAATATTTTAAGTTTATCGTGGTCATCGTACATTTTCTTTTCAAATTTTTATGCAATCGTTCAAAAAGGCTTTGTTTCAAAGAATGACAAGTATTTTTTCATCGATTCACCAAAAAAACGCGTGTGTTTCTGCGAAAAAAATCACGCACGATTTTGTGTATGAAAGCGAAAGTAGATCCTTACGCGGGGCATTCGCGCATGTCAATTGCGAACTGACCCAATAATTTTATTATCACGACCAGTCCACTGATACTGACATTTGGTAAGAAGTAAACAAAGATGATAGGTGATGTGTTCACATAATTGTTGATAGTAAGAAGATGGAAATAGTTTTCTTTTATTGAACTCATATGCCGATTAATATATATATATGTTTCGAAAGGCATAACACGTCCATGTGTCAATATGTTTTATCTTTTTTGCTACTCATAAATCTGGATTTCTTAACAATGGACTATTTTCATCGTCTATATGTTGAATAACCTCATGCGTGTTACGTAATGTAGATGTGTTGCCACAAGTTAGATAACGGCTCATTATATAAGAACGGACAGTTTGATCACAAACACAAAATAAAATAAAGTTCCAAAAAGCCTGTGCACTATCACCATATGACTGTAACATAAGAAATGCAATTTCTACATGTCCACTATTACACTTTGCAATGTCTAGAAAAAATCGCACAGTACCCCATATTCTAAGACAATAAAGAACCAACCAGGTAAAACAAAATAATTCGTCTTCTCTGCGAAGTCCTGAACTGATTTGATTCCATAGAAATTGCCGTCTTCTTTTTTTCTGGAAGTATAAATATTCTACTCTTTGTCTAACTTATTTCTACTGATCAATTATTACACTTAAGCATGGTAGATATGTGTATAATAACTATTGTTAATATTTTTATGCAATCTTTCGGGTATTTTTTATTTCTTGGTATTTTTCAAATAATTGTAAGTAGTGACCATATGTTACGTACTGTTACCCCATATTTTATTTAGTTAAAAAAACATTGACACCAACGTAAAGGTTTTACAGATTGCATAATAGATCAAATCTGCTAAAATCATTGACAAGATTAGTGTCCTATATTTTAAACCTCCGAATAATTATAATCATATCTAATAACCAAACCAAACAGCTATTTTTAATTCACGCTAATCTTGTCTTTCCGTTCTTTCGTTTTTTGTTTTTGTTTTTTTTTGTTCATATCAAAATGTGGTATTTATGTGATAAATGTACTATATAAGCTTTAAGGCATATGTTTTATATTTAATCACTAGTTGTCAAGACTAATGTAGGGCTGTTTATTTCTTTAAGTTATATAATATCATGATAAACATTTATGGCCTTTCATGAAGATCGACATGTATGTTTACATCATTTTAAATAATGAGATGTGGTATGATAACTTCATTTTGGATTCGTTTTATCTCCGAAAAAAAGACGTTAATCCATGTTAACAGTACTGCTAAGCTTAACAAAAACACAAATACATTGTTTTGCATTTATACAGAACTGTTTGATCCTACTTTAGTATATGACTTACATTCAGAAATCCTTTACCCTTTAGAAGGATATAAAGTATGGCAGTGATGAGATATGTAAGTATTTCCCACCCTTTTCCCGCTAAAAGCATCCATACAATTCCGTTGTGATCTTTTGAAGTCACCGCTAGCCAGCACCACACTCCATTTATTCCTGTTAGTGATTCGTTTCGTCCTAAAACGCCCATTGTTAACGCTACAGTTGTAATGATTCCTAAAAAATGTATCAAAATTAGTACAAAGAAAATGAATATAACAGTTTGAATTATATGTAAATCATAACTTTATTAAGGTAGACAAAATATTTTTAATTGTTTTTATACATTTAGCAAGTATAGGTAATTCATTATTTGAGATTGAATGTAAATGGTTTACTGAGGTCAAGTTATTCAAGTTGTTATACTGAAAAAAATTGATAATTTGCGGACCTTATTATCAATCTGTTTTAACGTATATAAAAGAACACCATTGAAAATTGAACAAGTTTCTTGATCAGAAATATCTAGATTGTTAACAGTAAAATGTATATGCTAGAAAAGTACATACCTGGTATTCCCCAAGCTACCACATGCACACATATAAACTTAACTCCAGACAAATCTACAACTCGGGAAAACCAAACGCAGATGAAAAGATAAATTGCAATGAATGAGGTCCACATAAATGAAGCAATACTCAAAAACGTCGTTATAAAACTTTGAGCTTTACAGAAGTCATCCGATTCGGGAACACCAATACTGCTATTTTGCACACTAATAGTCAACCATCTTACACTTGCCATAAAGTAGCCTAGTGCTGATATCATATCTGCTAATGTTAGAGCAATTAACATCAACCGAACAGTAGTGCGAGTAGACGGCACAACATAGAATGACCAAATTAATACTAAACCGCCAAATATTGACAACAAAGAACTAATAGTTGTTATAACAGCTGATACATTGAGTTCTATCGAGTTGAATTTAATTGTATCGTTTGACACCGTTTCCATTTTCGCTTCGGGTAATTGTTAACGGTAACTAAAATAAACTTTATTTACACGTACATCTTATTCACAACGAATTAACTTAACTGATCAATTGACATGCATTTTTATCTTATCAGAAAAGGTACCCTACAATACGATAACATGCAAAAAGATACAAATAGACAAGTAGTAGTGTTTATTGGTTACTATTGAAGTGTGTGTCACCATTCAAAGGTTACAAGAAATAGACTTCCCTGTTCGATTTAATTCCCTTTTGGAAATTTTCTAAAATTGGCGATTGTGTCACATTGTCGCCATAGAAAACTACGGATAAAATATCGTTATTTAAATAAGATATATCCAACAAATTGATTTTTGTGTTTTTGTGCTGTATATTATTTTATATTTTATTTTTAGGTTCTATGTCTCAATCTTTATGATTGGGTTCTAATAAATAGGATTTGAATGTTTAAAAATTATTTCAAGAGACTTTGCATCGTGAAACTCTAATTCACACAAGTAATAATGTGTCCGACAAAGACTAAGACTGAACAATGCAAACTCCACCATCAACTGCAATTGCAGATGTCCCGAAAGGTTTCAACAAAACGTAATGCATGATTAAGCATGTAATCAACCTCGATACCTCTGTTACTTTTTTTTTTGTTAAATTCTCATTTGATAAATAGATAAATTACTAAGAATCAAAAATCAACTACCGCATATAAAAAGTAAGTACACAAAAATACGGAACTCCTTTGAAATTTCCAAAAGGTAAAACTAAAATATGAAATACATCAAACGAATAGACAACAACTGTCATATTCCTGACTTGGTACTTTAGTTTGACATTCCCTGAATTTGTTATTACTTTAAGTCCTCCTTTAGAAATATTTTTATAATATTTTATAATGCATCATCTGCTTGTAAATGTTTGATGACGGTAAAATTAGAAAAGTTCATTGAACGAACACATTTTATTTAGGGTTATTTTCATTTATTTACATGATCATATCACAATACCTTCAAGATACGCATCTTAACATGTAGCTATAGAGCTATTTTTAAGAATATCGAAATCAAATGAAATAGCAAAAATAGCATTGGATAGATTGTAATGTATCAAGCAAATTAATCAACAAACTTATATTTCAACATTTGTCTTTATACTATTTATTCAATCGTACATGTGAGGTCCCTTAGAAGGTGTTGTCCAAAGATCACATAATCACAATTTGTTTGCCACTATAATCACATGAGCATCAATTATATGCTCAACCAGATAATCAATTATTATAAAAAAAAACCAACCCTTTATTATCAAATAATCTTGTAATAATATATTCACGGTAAAAACCGTCAAATTAATTACATAATCATTAACCCCATGAGGAGGCTTATATGTGTATCTTGAAGTTAATAAATGATGATATTGCTCTTTGCGTTTTCTGTTATCTCGTAGAAGATACATGATTTGTTTTATCATTTATAAGAATTAATTCTTTGCTAACCATAAATAATAGTTTAAGGCACGTTGTAAATCAAATATTGTAATATTAAATGATTCGTTAAAATCACTTGTTTCGTCCATGTAAGTTTGTTTTATTGGAATAATCTTTCATTCATAAAAATTATCATTCTCATAAATATCATACAATATATAACAAATATTTTTGTTTAAGAAGAGTAACTGTAAATACATGGAAATTTTGATGACAGCACTATCTCAATTAAATTCACATTAACGCTTTTCTTTCATAGTTATGATCATTGACCGTAAGAATCATGTGGAAAACGACTAATTGAATGTTCTCCAAAATAGCTTAAAATTCTAATTAAATATTATAAGTGCTATATCTAGGCATCTTTATAATATAAAAACAAAGATGGGATATGAATGTCAATTAGACAACTCTCCACAAGAGACCAAAATGACACAGACATTAACAATTATAGGTCATCGTACGGCTTTCAGCAATGAGCAAAGCCCGTACCACATTTATAAGTTTGTGTAAACATTTTGGTTAATTTGTCATTTGATAATATGCATAAAAGTTAATGTTTTATTTTTATTAAGTTTTTTTTCTGTTGATATTATCTGTATTTGATGTAATGATGATAAAAACATAAGTTCAGAATTTATGTTTGCAATGCATAAATATTATTCCGAGCTGTGACCGTTGCTATAAAATGCTATCATATGCTATATTGCACATTGAAACTATCTACACACTATTGTGATCCGATGTATTTTGTTCTATGCTTATTCTGTGCTGAATAAATGTAGCTTTAAAACTCATCTCTTTGTGTTTTGTTCTGTCACATTTTTGCAAGTCGAATGAACAGATAACATCATTTATTTCTTACTTTCAACATATATTTTTGAAAACAGATGAAGTCAATATTATAGTTATTAGGTTATATAATAATGAGACAGGACTTAATGCGATATTCCTGTTTCTTATATATATATATATTTATCTTACATCGCAAAGATGTATTGGGATATGATTGGTTAAATGACTACACATGCTGACTATATATAAATGATATATAGTGTCCTAAAACATATGGGGTTAGTTACCATTTAGGTTTTGTAAGGTTTTACTACAAAAAAGATGGCGACGAAAAGACTCAGAAGTGTTTCAAAATAAATCAGACGAGGAAATCACAGATAAACTCCTAAAGATAAATATAGAATAACTATACATTGTCTCCAAATATCACTGTTATTTGTACAAGTCTTAGAAACAGGTAGAAAGCGAGGCTATGCCGAGCATTTCTACCTGTTTCGAGCCGAGTACAAATAACATTGATATTTCGAGACAATGTATGGTTATTCTTTATATACTGCAACTCTTATAACTGTTCTAAATGAAGCATTTAGGGTAAAAAATATCATTTCTTAATTTTCAACGGAAGACGTAAAATTTCCGCGAACCTGTTATGTTTTATTGACGTCATAAATAAAACTCTACGGAAACATATTGTCAACGTCATAAACAAGGTGATATACGGTCAGTGACTGTATATCACATATGAATATACGGTCAATGCAATTTGACTGCTCAAATAGCACAGCTGCAGTATATATTCAAACAATACTTTAATGGCTAACAAAAGATGGGCGAACATTCTTTGAGATTTGTTGAAGAAGAAAAAGAATCAGAACTGTGTTTTTGAAATTTTTGGTTGTGTGAAGCTATAAGACATGTATTAAACAGATAAAATATCTACCTTACAATAAAACATTTGATATATTGAAGTATACTGAATTCAATGATAGCAACACCAAACACCATGCAGTCATTGATAAATGTTACCCAGAAAAACTGAACATATCCTTATATATTTCGCCAAATTTACCTACAGGACTTGCACATAAAGTGAAAATTGACGTAACACTCTACTTTTGCATAAAAGGTCAGGAAAACATGCATACCATGACCAAAACAACATTTTCTATTAAAACAGACAGTCAGACAGTCTTTTTAAAATATGTTAATATCATGACAAAAGACTAGCTTACCAAAAATCACAGAGAATCTGACATAGAAATCGTTTCAGGCGTTATAACCATGTGTGTTGTCAATTTCAAAAAGAGGGTATAAAATGTTACTGATCCTGTATTAAATATCTTGTACAAACGATGTATAAAATATTAAAGAGTGTGTATAAAAATCTAACACAATGTATATTTCCTACTGTGTATTCAAACACCTGTTCTCACCATCAAGACCATCTACATGTATAACATACCTAGTATTAAAAATATTGTATACACTATGTATAAAATGAGCTGCCAAAGATATAAATAGACCTTATGCAATAGCTCGTATAAAATCTTACCGACCATGTATTTTGTTATTCATTCAGGATCTCGTACGATTAATTATTAACAATAAAATAGTCACACATGTACTCCATGACATTAATACAAGAAGGGAAGGATTTATGGATTATTTTCAAGATATCGACCTTAATGATATTTTTGAAGATTTTGATGATAATTCATAAGACCAATGCAAACTATCCATCTGATGAGTTAAGCTTTTTTCAACTGATTTGTTTAGTTCTTTCTTATGTTGTACTGTTATACCACTGTACAAGGTTAGAGGGAGGGTTGGGATCCCGCTAACATGTTTAACCCCGCCACATTATTGATGTATGTGTCTATCCCAAGTCAGGAGCCTGTAATGCAGTGGATGTCGTTTGTTTATGTATTACATATTTGTTTTTCGTTAATTTTTTGTACATAAATAAGGCCGTAAGTTTTCACGTTTAAATTGTTTTATATTGTCATATCGGGGCCTTTCATAGCTTACTATGCGGTATGGGCTTTGCTCATTGTTGAAGGCCGTACGGTGACCTATAGTTGTTAATGTCTGTGTCATTTTGGTCTATAGTGAACAGTTCTTCTTTTTTATATAAAGGAACACAATTTATAGTCAAGAAATCAGATATTTTATGAAAATGTTACAGTAAAAATCAAAATCACAAAAATACTGAACTCATAGGAAAATTGAAAACAGGAAGTCCCTAGTCAAATGGCAAAATCAAATAATAAAACACTTCAAACGAATGGACAACAACTGTCATATTCCTGACTTGGTACAGGCATTTTTAAATGTTAAAAATGGTGGATTGAATCTGGTTTTATAGCGCTTAACTTCTCACTTGTATGACAGTCACATCAAATTCCGTTATACTTACAACGATGCGTGAACAAAACAGACATACTATGGTTACAGCAGTCATCACCGTGTTACAATCGTGTTTTTTTTTGTAATGACACTGTTTAAGTTTTTGTCGACTTATGAGTTTAAATATTTATTTCGTGTTTAAGCGATTTTTTAACATGATAAAGATATGATATAAGATGGGATCAAATAATTGATTTAATAAATTGAAATATACCTCTTTTATTTAACTAAGGTGCTGATTAATATATGTACCAAATGGCATAACACGTCAATATGTCAATCTGTTTTTGCTTTTTTGCTACTCATGCATCTGGATTTCTTAACAATGGTCTTTCTTCATCGTTAATGTGTTGAATATCAGGTTTTTCAATTGAACCATGTGTGTTATTCAATTTAGATGTGTTGCCACAAGTGAAATAACGGTCCGATATATAAGATCGAACACTCTGATCACAAACACAAAATAAAATAAAGTTCCAAAAAGCCTGTGCACTATCACCATATGACTGTAAGAAAAAGAATACAGTTTCAACTTTGTAATTATTGAACTTTGCAATGTCTAGAATGAATCGCACAGTACCCCAACTTCTAAGACAATACTGAACCAACCAGGTCAAACAGAATAATTCGTCTCTTCTTCGAAGTCCTGTACTGATTTGACTCCATAGAAATTGTCGCCTTCTTATTTTCTGGAAATAAAAATATTTTACTCTTTGTAAAACTTAATCCTACTAATCAATCAATTATTACATTTTAGCAGGGTAGATATGTGGAGGGCGGGTGTATAATAACTATTGTTAGACGTTTTCTTTGTCGAGGCAGCTTGTCTTACATGTTCATGTATCAGTGAGTTATTTCGGATATTTTCCATTGGTTGGTATCTTTGACATACATATTTAAATTTAAAAGCAACGAATGAGGTTGATTGATTTGAAATATTCCGTTCTTGCTTCTTTGTGCAATATGTGTTTGTTTTATCAGTGGAGGATCCAGAAATTTTCATAAGTGGGGGCCCACTGACTGACCTAAGAGGGGGCCCGCTCCAGTCACGCTTCAATGATTCCCTATATAAGCAACCAATTTTTTTCCTAAAAAGGGGGGGGGGCGGGCCCCCTGGCCCCCTAAATCCGCCTCTGTTTATTGTAATTTAGAAACATTTGGTATTTGTATATCCTGTCATGTTATGGTATATGATATTCTCATATTCTTGTCTTTCATTTTTGCTGATGTGCGTTGTCTATATGCCTTTTAGTGTTTCTGCGGTGCATATGGCGTGGCTCTAGATTTGTACATATAGATCCCGTTAGTATGCTATTGTAAAACATGTGTGTATGCTTGTCTTTTATTTATGCATTTTCTGTATGACTTTTGTGTTTCTTTTCTTTCGTTATGTTTTTGTACTATGGTATCGTAAATATGTGTTATCTTGTCATTAAAATTTACTTGCGTGTTTGGTCTGTATACCATTTTTTTTTTTGTGTCTGTTTGTTTTGTTGCGTATCGTTGTCCGTATGGCGGAATTTGGCGTGGTTCTGTACTTATACATCCCGTTATAGTTCTATAGTAAAACATTTGTGTATGAAAGGAAAAAATTGCACACAGACCAAGCACCCCACCAAAAATGAAAGACAAGCATTTTTGTGTCAGTTTGGTTTT
Organism: Mytilus galloprovincialis; assembly: GCA_037788925.1. Lineage (NCBI taxonomy): Eukaryota > Metazoa > Mollusca > Bivalvia > Mytilida > Mytilidae > Mytilus > Mytilus galloprovincialis. The sequence continues at coordinate 70,972,400 of CM075342.1, read as the reverse complement.
TTCGCACATTGTTGTCGGTATGGTGAGATTTAATGCAATTGTAATACAAGTGAGGGGTTCAGCTGGCTATAAAATCAGGTTCAATCCACCATTTTCTGCATAAGAAAATGCCTGTACCAAGTCAAGAATGTGACAGTTGTTATACATTCGTTTGATGTGTTTGAGCTTTTGGTTTTGCCATTTGATTAGGTACTTTCCGTTTTGAATTTCCTCGGAGTTTGATACTTTTTGTGATTTTACTTTTTACATACTCTTACCTCGTATTGCATTTAGTTAAAAAAAAAAACAATCATTGACACCAACATAAAAAAAACATTTACATATTAAACAATAGATCACATCTTCTACACTAGTTAACATCATTAATGGTATTTGTCATATTTTAAACCTCCGAATAACTAAAATAATCATATTTAAAGTTCATAACCAAACCATACAGCTTTTTGAAATCCATCCAAAAACTATCTTTTCGAATTCAGTGATTTTTGTTTTGTTTGTGAATATAAAAGTGTGGTATTTATGTGATTAATGTGTTATTTAAGGCATATTTCAGTATTTGTTTTCATAGTTATATTTAATCACCAATGGTCAAGACTGGGGCATCTTATTACTTTAAGTTTATTATATTTTTACTAAATTTATTGTCTTTTAAGATTATCGATATTCATGATTTACAACCGTGATGTGTCTAGATACAGACAATGAGATGTGGTATGATTACTGACTCCGTAAAACAAACATTATATTCTGATGAATCCATGTTTGCAGTTTTTCTAAGCTTAAAAAAAACTAAAATTGGTGCATTATTCTTATATGACTGACATTCAGAAATCCTTTACCCTTTAGGAGGATATAAAGTATCGCAGTGATGAGATATGTAAGTATTTCCCAGCCTTTTCCCGCTAAAAGCATCCACAAAATTCCGTTATGATTAATAGACGTAACTGCTAGCCAGCACCACACTCCATTTATTCTGGTCACTGATTCGTTTTTCCCTAACACTCCCATTGTTAACGCTACCGTTGTAATGATTCCTGAAACATGTATCAAAATATGTACTAAGAAAATGAATACAACAGTTTGAATCGTGTGTAACTCAAAATATTATTCAAGTAGCCGTTCAAAGAAAAAAGGAGTTAGTTCAATATATATTAATAATGTTTACCATACATTTAGTACGTATATGTCATTCGTTATTTGATTATAAACGATGTACATTAGTCAAGTTATTCAGTATTCATGAAAAAGGAGAGTTTTCATATGTACTAAAATGAAATTCATTATATTCGCACCTCATTTATCAATCTGCTTTAACGTACGAAAGAACATCAACGAAAATTGAACAAGTCTCTGGACCAAAAATATCCAGCTTGTAAACCGTAAAATTGACGAGTTAGAAAATTTCAAACCTGGTATTCCCCATGCAACAACATGCACACATATAAACGTAACTCCAGATATATCTACCACTCGGGAAAACCAAACGCAGATGAAAAGATAAATTGCAATAAATGATGTCCACAGAAAAGAAGCAATATTCGAAAATGTTGTAATGAAACTTTGAGCTTTACAGAAATTATCCGATGCGGAATCACAAGTGTTGCTATTCTGCAGTCCAATCGAATACCATCTCACAGTCGCCATTAAGTAGCCTGATGCAGTCAGTATATCTGCTAACGTTAGAGCTATTAACATCAAACGAACAGTATTACGAGTAGAGAGTACAACATAATATGACCAAATTAATACTAATCCTCCAAGTATTGACAACAGAGAACTTATGGTTGTAATAACAGCTGATACGCCGAGTTCTCCAGGGTTAAATTTAATTGTATCGTTAGACATCGTTTCCATTTTTACTTTGGATAATTGTTAACGGTACCTAAAATAAACTATACAAGTACATCTTACTTTACAACGAATTCACTTTACAGATCACTTGACATACATTTTTATCTTATCAGAAAAAAGCACTCTATAATACAATTGCATTCAATAATGATACAAATAGACATGAAGTAGAACTTATTGGTTACTATTGAAGAGTGTCATCACTTAGAGATTACATTATTGGACCTCCTATGTACGATTTGATATTATAGGTGTAATACCACCATTACGTTTCCCCTATTAGTCTTTATTAAATTTCCACTTTTCAAAAAATTGTGCAGAATTTATCTTTGTTTCAAATAGAGAAATACTTGGCATGGGTAAAGTTTTATCCTGTCCAGTACTATAGAAGACATAATATTTCATTGCGTATAAGAAAATAACCATTTTTGAAATTCCCAAGATATATGTTTCTGAAACAAAAATGTCTTACTATGATAAAATGTAGGATTAATTATCGACAACTGTCAAATTCAAGGGAATATTCAAGGGAATACACACTCCATATAAAGAACGATACATAGCTGGATCGTCAAAATGTTCGACTAAACATCTTTCTAAAATACTGACTTCTATTCTTTCTACAGTTAAAGATGGGCTTCAAAAATATTGTGATGAGATATATTCTACCAGTGGTGTTAACCAGATATGGATTCTAAAAAAATTAAAAGATCTACTGCTTAATCTTCGATCACAATCTTTGCAATTTTGCAGCAACGTAAAGACTTTTGATTTTTCTACGCTTTACACCACTATTCCCCATGCTCAGTCGAAAGATCGACTCCATCTTCTCATTAAACAGAGCTATTTCTATAAAAATGGGAATCGTAGATACAAATTTCTTGTTTTGGGTTACGAAAATTCATATTTTGTAAAACCACACTGAATCTACCAGAAAATATACTGAAGATGATATGATCAAAATGCAGGACTTTTTGATCGGCAATATATTTGTTTAGTTTGGAGGATTCATATTTCAACAGACAATCGGATGAAGCAGAATTCATTCAAACCTTTCTAAAAGACAAACAGAAAATGCACCTTGCAAAATTCTTTCATTTTACTTTCCGATATATTGATGATGTCCTATCATTAAATAACCCATATTTCAGCCAATACTTGCATCTCATATATCCCAGTGATCTTGACATTAAGGATACTACTGATACTAGAAGGACTGCTTCATACCTTGATTTTTTCCTCGAAATTGACACCATTGGACGACTTCACACGAAAATCTATGATAAACGGGACGATTTCAACTTCCCAATTATCAATTTCCCATTTCTCAGCAGCAACATACCCTCTACCCCTTCATATGGTCTTTACATATCTCAATTCATACTTAATTCACGTGCAAGTTCACACTATACGGACTTCATATACAGGAGTTATGAGGACGACAGATTAAAAATGACACTCCGTAAATTTTACGGACACCATCACGAACTGGTTGATCCATACGATGTACCTTTGTCCAAACTAACTATGGACATTTTTACCACGTGTTAGATTGTGGTTTGTCATTACGTCGTCTGATCTTTTTATTACCGAACGTGACTTATTCCCGCGAATGTGACTGTTTTGCTGAGTGTGAATTCGTATTGCTTTAAGACGTGGCACTGTACTTTTCAACCCCAAATCCATTTCTTGGGTTTTGATGTTGTGTTTGTTGTTGTCATCGGATTTTGCCAAATGTCTTAACGTTTGTAGTTATAAATCGTATTTTGTTCTGTTGTATTCGTGTGTTGTGTTGGGGATAACTAATCATCCAGTTCATTTGGTAGATTTTATTTTGGATAAACGAAATTTACACGATATATTTGGTTTGCAGTTTGATCAGAAGAAACACCGACAAAGCTAAATAATACAATTAATTATCTAATTACTACTACAATTAGATATTAATTAGTATTATAATTTTCACTGTTATTAATATAAGTTAGTTAAGTCATACAAATCTTATCTTGAATTTCATCCAAATTCTTTCTAAATTTTCGGAACACGTTTTAGAAATTCAAATGTGACGTCACTTTGGACGTTGCAATGTATTTGGCTAACACGGCTGTGATTGTGTAATGTATTCGTTTGTATTCTATAGTTAGTCACCAATTCAGTTTAATCATGTATATCTATTATATAGTCATTTTATTAAATTTACTGTTTGCAAAACTATGTATTATTCTTGATGATAATGATGTTTTTGTCCCAGGCGGATAACCCTGGCCGTATTGGTCACAAATTTCGGAACTTTTGGTCCTCGGCGATCTTCAACTTTGTACTTGTTTTGGCTTTTAGACTTTTTTTCATCTGAGCATGGTTCTGTGTGGACGTAACTCACATCTGGCGTATATATATTTTTTTAACCTGGTACTTTTAATGGCTATTATTCGTTTGTTTCTCTGTCCTATATGTTGTCCCATTTATTTATTGTAGCCCTGTCATGTACTGTTGTCATTTTAATGTTATAATTAACATTGCTTTTAAAGCGGGAGGTTTGCCATGCCACAAAACCAGGTTCAACCCACCATTTTCACATAAAATGCCCTGTACCAAGTCATGAAAATGTTGTGTCGCACTTCTCTCATATTTGATACGTTTCCCTCAGTTTTAGTTTATAACCCGGATTTGTTTTTTCCCTATCGATTTATGAATTTCGAACAGCGGTATACTACTGTTGCCTTTATTTTTCGGACCTATTTTCGTATACAACCGGATGTAACATACCATGATTTGGTGGTATTATAGATAAACTATGAAATATTTTCGTCAATAAAAAGGTGTAAATGAAATAATATAATTTAAAAACAATTATACCCAACCTGGTTGATTTTTGTGTTGTTTGTATTATATATTTTTCTATATCTCATTTACGAATTTCCGTTCCTCAACTTTATGATCAGGTTCAAACGAAATTAGATATAAATGTGAAATAAATATTTCAGGAGACTTTCAGAGTGAAATTCCACGGCACACAAGTTATTATATGTACGACAATTCAATCAATGTTGCGGTTATGACAATACATCTTTATTTATGACCTGATTTATGTAAGCATTATTTTATTTATTCAAAGAATATAAATCAAATATAATGTACAACATTTCAATACTACATTTGATATAAAGTGATACTAATTGGATATATTCCCTTATTGGAACTTACATGCAGTTTATAATTGTTTCCAAGGATTTATCAACATTCATGAACCAATTACCAAACATAATTTTCCTAATATCACATTTTGTGTATACAAATGTACTGAACAATTGTAAAAATTAAGCTAAGGAAACCAAGGGATAATCAAACGCATACGACTGACACGAACTCACATTGCCGTGGCAAACAAAAACCTAAACATTCCCAAAGAAAAAATAAGCGTACAGAAACATGATAAAACAAGATAAAAATCAAAAGACTGAACAACACGAAGCCCACCATACACTGTGGTTCCAGGGGTTCCAGAAGGGTTAAACAAAACAACCGTAATGCGATAAGAATCAAGTTGCCAATTGTAAAAGAAAGGCGAAATATACCAAGGGGACATTTGCACTGATAAGTAAAAAACAATTGGCAACGCCATTACAAAAGTCCTATTCGAAACCTGCTTTGATCTCAGCTGCTAAAATAAAGGAAAACTGGTTAATGATTAGCTTATGAAACACGAAAAATTGTGTAAACTTTTAATCTCCTTCAACCAGGGGTCGAGGTGTGTATGGAACGCCGGAACTGTCTTATAGTGTAAATATTTAATGTGTTCTGTCGCTTTGTCTTTACGTCCTGTCGTTTCGTCTTTATGTTATGTGCAAATGTCTGTATTTCATGACACGACATCTCTGTGTTATGTCAAATTAGTAATTTGTTTGGTCAAGCAGTTGTATGATATGTCATTGCTAAAGTTTGTTGTGTACAATAGGCATAACATCATGCTTTAACTACTGTAAATTTTGTGAATACTTCTAAACTTTATGATCAACCACCTTTACATTCTCTCATATTGTATTTTTGTTGTGTCTATTCTTCCTTTACGTTAGTCGGTTAATAATTGCGTGCTGTCTCAAGTGTTATTGTTATGTCAAATGTTCTAAACGTTTTGTTTTGATACACCTTTGTTCTATGTAAACCTCATGATATTATAGTCTTTTGGCGTTATGTTGTGTTTATACATATGTATCTCCAGTGAAAAACACTATACATCATGGTATAATTCATATGCGTTTTGCCGTACAGTTGATACTCTCTGAGAGCGTTCATTACGTCATGTGCAAATGCCTTTTTCATTATGTGCAAACAACTATTACGGTATGTGCAAATACTGCTTACATTATGTGCAAAAACCATGTAAGTTATGTGCAAATGCCTATGACATTATGTCCAAACATCTATTACGTTGTGTGCAAACACTTGTTACGTAATGTACAAACGCCTATTACATTATGTGCAAACACCTATTACGTTCTGGTAAACGCTTTTTTTTTGACACAGATTAAAACAAAACGCATCAATGATATTTATTTTGAAAATAAAGAAAATTTAAAGTTTGAGTTTTCTAACAAATTGTGGATATTTATATATTGATTGGTGTAAAAATGCTACATACATACAATGTATCTAGTTTCATTGGAAATAATTTTGCTCTACTTTAAGAGTGTGCGTTATGCATCCATGCTTTGAAAATTTGTTCACTTTACTTGTTGAAAATTTTAACAAATATACAGACACGACTCTAGTTCCAAAGAAGTGCAACCGAAAGGAACAATACGATATAAAAAGGAAGATGTGGTACGAATGCCAATGTAACAGCTCTTCACAAGAAACCAGGATGATTTGTTTTTACCCTCCCAGTAGGGTTTTCATCTAGCGAGAAACATGTATTAGATTAATGCTACAAATGCAATGACGTCATCCACGATTCATGTAGCATCTGAGGAATCCTACAAAATGTCTAAGATTTTATTTTCGTTCATTTCCCTTAACAGTTGTGAATATTATTCTGAATAACCTTCGTAAGACAAACTATTTCCTCCGTCCCTGACAAGGCATGTTGAGACGGGTGGGTGTCTTGAAAAGTGGTGGATCGAACAGGTAGAAGGGTGTAACAAAAAAGCTGCATTTTCTCTAAAAAAACCTATTTATTCATAATAAAAACTGCCTTATCCTGCAATCCACAAAAAATGACGCATACACATATTTCTTCTGAATGAAAGGGTTATCAGCCTTGTTTCACCTTCACTGGCTATACTCGAAACTAAATCCCGCAACTTGAAACTCCAGATAATGACTTTGATTTATCCGTATTTGTTCTGGTAACTTTTCGAACCGTGCCATCAAGAACGATACAAAAAATACATATTCTAGTAAATTGTTATTGTTTTCTTCTATTAAGTGATGTACATATCGTTTCTTTTGTTGTCTATAAGAATAAATAAATAATTTCGTTATTTAAATGGTCATCATAACATAATTTTCCCTTTGAATTTCAGAAAAAACTGACAATCTATAAAAAGGATGTGGTATGAATGCCAATGAGACAATTCTCCACGAGAGACCAAATGACAAAAAAATAAATAACAATAGATCCCCTCATGGCCTTTAACAAAAAACCTATACCGCATAGTCAGCTAATCTATTTATTTTTTAAACCCATTTAATTTTTTCACCAGTTTTTAAAAATGTTGTTACAGTTAAGTAATTCGCTTTTATCCGGCAATTAGCTAGTTATAGTATACAAATAACAGGTAAACAACATTTGTTTTGCTTTGTTTGTACATGTACAAATAAATGTTCCTGCTACCCGCTTCCATGTTGATCAATCGGTAATATGGATATCTCCTTCTGGGTAACAGTTCATTTTGGGGTTTTCTTCGAGTCTGCGTTTCAATAATTGTAAAAATCAGAGATGAGACAAGTCCGTGCGTGGATGATAAATTCAACCTTATCGTAGTAGTGATACAAATCAGTAAACTCTTTTTTATTGTTATACATTATTTTAATATTTGTAAATTACAGTTACATGTATATATAAGTTTCATCCATGTGTATATCATTCCATTGCACTATATTAATAATAGTGCTGTGCAAGTGCATGGTGGACAATCTTCTGTAATAATTCGAATAAAGTTGAATTCGAGTTGGCATTCATATTTTCCCGCAAAACGTTCAATGTCCCACGCAGAGAGTGGGAGCAAAAACAGATAACTCTGCATTGGAGATTGCGAACGTTCCTGACATATTCTTTCGCATGCTTTAACACACTTTTTCTATACGTGTGTATGAATATTAAATATTTTTTTACTTTAATGTTCTAACGAGTCTGTCGACATTTTCATATTATTAACTCATGTTCAAAAAAATAAATTTTTAGGAGTATCCATTTAAAATGAATTAAGAACAAGCGATAAGGAATGTAATTTTGCACTCGATAATGTCCGCGTATTTGTCATGTTTATAGATCGGTTACAATCTCAAAACGAAGGTTACGTAATGGAAATTTAGGCGACAGCAATACACATAAATGCCCTCACGGTCATCTAATGTGAAATGAATAGAGAAGTTGTTCATTAAAATATCATTAGATAAAGATACACACGGATTCATTTTTTCTCTTCTCTTTTTGATTTCTCATTTAATGACCAGTGGCGGAACCAGAATTTTTGAAAATGATGGAGTTTGCTAGTTCTATAAGCAGTTTAATTAAGAGGGGGCTCGGGACTCAGTTTTGTCAAAATTCCCTGCTAATTTTGAAAAATACAAGATAAGAGGTGGCCAGAAAATATCTTCGTTCTTGGTCAATATAATCTGAATAGACGCATATATAGTTTGTTAACCTTGTCAAAAGTCTATAATTGATAAAGGTAATTCGGCGCCTTCCAAAACCATATGTTATAATTATGTATGCAAGATATGGCGACCTATGAAATGACCCGCGTGATGCAGATGAAAGAGAACATTAGATACACAAGGTCGTTAGTACTCTCGATTGAATTGTTTTACATAATCATTTCGGGGCCTTTTATAGCTGACTATGCGGTTTGTGTTTTGCTCATTGTTGAAGGCCGTACGTTGACATTAAGTTAATTTCTGTATCATTTTGGTCTCTTGTGGAGAGTTGTCTCATTGGCAATACTACCAAGTCTTCTTTTTTATATCAACTTATTTTCCGTTCACATTTTCTGTAAAGAAATGAGCTTGCATTTTATTTTTTTTACATGTAGCCTTTTTTAGCTTCAAATAACGGGGCAGAGCTTTTAGTTTCTGTCGATATACACGCCATCTTGAAATAATTACTTGTCACATATAAATTCTGTTTGGTTGATTCATGATGTGGCTGATATTCAGCAACAACTATTGGCTTAAATGAGATAAAGAATTACAGACTGTTCCCTTCTGAGAATATTAAGCCATCAAATGCCGGAAAATTAACTATGTGTATTACATTTCAGATCAAATGCTATTAATTCACGGTCGTTTTATTATGCATATACTACACATTGAAATTGAAAATTGAGATATCAATCATAAATACGTCTTTATTTGCATTGCTAATCTGCAATATGCACAATCTGTTTGCTAAAAAATGTCCCTGTACAATTTTTTCAAAAATGCATTATATGTATGTTATGACTTGTCAATCTATGCACACCTCCAGAGAGACACACCACGAGAATCGTGTCTGTATATTTGTAAATATTTTAAATTTCCACAAGTAAAGTGAACAAAATATAAAAAAGAACGGATGTTTAAAGAACACTCTTCAAGTAGAACAATATAATTTACCTTAAAAACAAAATATTTATATAAATTTGTTTATCAATAAAAATATATAAAAATACCTCATTTCAAATACTAAATCAACAACCCGATCCACACATATTACCTTGAATACAGCGAAGTAGTTCAGAGCTTTTTAGAAAGCTAAAGCTTATAATTTTCTTAATTTTCAAAGTGTATATCACTAATGCGTTTTGTTTTAATCTGTGTCAAAGAAAGCGTTTACCAGAACGTAATAGGTGTTTGCACATAACGTAATTTGTGTTTGGACATAACGTAATATGTGTTTGACATAACGTTATAGATGTTTGGACATAATGTAATAGGCATATGCACATAGCATAATAGGTGTTTGCACATAATGTAAGCGATATTTGCACATAACGTAATAGTTGTTTGCACATAATGATGTAGTTGTTATACATAACTTAATAGGTATTTGCACATAACGCAATAGGTGTTTGCACATAAGGAAAACGATGTTTGCACATAGGGTAAACGATGTTTGCACATAGAGTGAACGATGTTTGCACGTAAGGTAAACGAGGTTTGCACAAAACGTATAAGTTGTTTGCACATAATGAAAAAGGAATTTGCAAATGACGTAATGAATGCTCACAGATAGTATCAACTGTACGGCAAAACGCATGAATTATACCATGATGTGTAGTGTTTTTCACTGGAGATACATGTGTATAAACACAACATAACGCCAAAAGACTATAATATCATGAGGTTTACATAGAACAAAGGTGTTTTAAAACAAAACGTTTAGATCATTTGACATAACAATAACACTTGAGATAGCACGCAATTATTAATCGACTTACGTACAGGAAGAATAGACACAACATAGATAAAATATGAGAGAATGTAAAGGTGGTTGATCATAAAGTTAAGAAGTATTCACAGAATATACAGTAGTTAAAGCATGATGTAATGCCTATTGTACACAACAAACTTTACCAATTACATATCATACAACGGTTTGACCAAACAAATAACTAATGTGACATAATACAGAGATGCCGTGTCATGCATGAAATACAAACATTTGCACATAATATAAATAAGCAACGACAGGACGTAAAGACAAAGCGACAGAACACATTAAATATTTACACTATAAGACAGTTCCGGCGTTCCATACGCGTGGACTAACAAGTTTATCTGACGTTGTGTCTTTTGAAACTTGAACATTACATGTGCGTTCGATTTCAATATTTATTGACTAACAATCATACTTAATTACATAATTAATATGCCTTTATTTTTATTTTCGGTGAAATTTATAACTCAATACTTCAATCGTGTTTTTAAGGACGATACTCAAACCAATGAATATTGGCGATGTCAAGAAATAAACCATTTTAATTTATATACTAACGTGACCTGATTATGAATATAATGAGTTTTTATTTATTTTATTCTGAACTTTTGAGAGATAATGTTTCTCTGACATCCGATTAGTAATTCAATTAAGATCAAGAAAGCGTGTCTTTTTTTTAAGAGTACACATACTTTTTAAACAGCAACAACAACTTTTGTTTACACGACAGCTTCAACATGAATACTAATGACTGCAAACAAAGCTTCATTCAACAACTAACCGTGTTTACTTTTTAAATTGATATTTATGTAATATAATTAAAAGCATGGTTTTTGTGTCATTCATTTTAAAATAATTGTTTTAAATTATTTAGAACTTATCTTCCGGCTACTTTGAGTTGAAAAATAAAAGAGGGCACTCAGCCCTATATTGAAAATCATTTTAAAAGATTTTAACTTTGTCGAACTTATAACATTGATCATCACCTTCTCAATTATATTTTAAAATCAAATGACACTTTAATAGAGTTTTTATAGAATTTTGTCTTTTCTGTCATCTATTGTTTGTATTTGAATGTTCATTTTCAACTTAAAGTCTTGTGTGACAAAAGGCTTCAAATCATTTCTTTCTAGAAATAGATCATTAAATTGATACAAGAGTTGATTCGATCTGTTAAAAATAAATATATTATATCAATGACTATACTATAATGGTTATAATATTGATAATTATAGTATCCAAATAATCTCTCTTCTTTTTTGTTTATCGATGGGTCTGGTTGGAGTCTAAATGTATTTTTTTTTCATTTCTTTGTCCCTTAATTGTTTATAACATTTTTGTCAATTCTTTATATTTTAGCACCTCAATATTCGTTGTTCCTAGAAACGGGTCATTTTAGAATAAATAAGAGTTTTCAATACATCGTCTAAATCAGACCGATTAGTTGACATAATTCATTTTTATCAGTACTGTTTATCTATTCGTGCTTCTCCCACTCCCTGGTTGATTGAACTTTTCTTAATTTTCGTACCTGTGGAACAGGTCAATATTTCTATCAGAAAATCAGATTTTATTACCCCAACGCTAGCTATATATATAGTGTAACCCTTGTCTGTCCAATTAGTCCGTCGCATACGTCCTCAAAATTGGTGTCCGTTCTCTCACTTTAGTTTGCCTCAATCTTTATGAAATCAAGTGCGCTGTGCAAGTCACATTTGAGACGACCCCTTGTATTTTAACCGTCACAGTTGGTGTCAATAGTCGGTACCGATACTTTCGTTAATCTCTTCTACTACAACATAAACAACAAATACTACTATCCCAACTACTGCTATCTGATAGGTTTGTAAAGCGACCGAATGAATTGTTGTATTAGATTTCTGAAAAGGTCATTTAAATTCGGTCAAAAAATATTTACAAGTAAGTTGATGAGTTATTTAGCCTTGAACTTTTCCGAAGATTGAAATGATTTTGACAAGTACAGTAGGCTGTTCTTTGATCTTGACTATTCATTATGAATATTAATCATTTATATTTCTAGTAATAATACTTTCTATTTTTTTTTATCCCATTTACAAAAGAATTAATTTTGCGATCCATGGCTACTTTGTGTGATTTAAGATCAGAATCAACAGTTATGGTATAATAATATAAGACTGCTTAAATACTAAAAAAATGATTTCCCACACGAATGTCATCACCAACCCCGTAGTTCTGTGCTGACATAAAAATCAATATCATGGTCATATTTATAAATTAACTGTTTACAGAACTTTTAAATTTTTACAATACTACTACTTTTCTACCTCAGGAATTGGTTACCATAGCAAGATTTGGCAAAACTTTTTGGGATTTTGGTCCTCTATGCTCTTCAACCTCGTACTTTATTTGGCCTTTTTTTTAAAGTGATTTTAATTCGAAGTCACTGATGAATCTTTTGTGGACGAAACGCGCGTCTGACGTAAAAACAAAATGTAATCCTCGTATCTATAATGAGTTTATTTACAACCACTGGGTCGGTGCCAGTGCTGATGGAGTTTTAATTCCCCGAGGGTATCACAAGCCCAGTAGTCAGCACTTCTGTGTGCTGACACGAATAATCATTATCATGGTCATATTTATAAATTAACTGTTTACAGAACTTTTTAATTTTTACAATACTACGGCTTTGCAACTTCAGGAAAAGATTACCGTAGCTGTATTTGTAAAAAAAACATTTAGGAATTTTAGTCCTCATGCTCTTCAACTTCGTTCTTTATTTGGCCTTTTAAGTCTTTTGGATTCGAGCGTCACTAATGTGTTTTTCGTTGACGAAACGCGCGTCTGGCTTGAATACAAAAATTAATCCTGGTATCTATGATGAGTTTATTTACTGATTAATTTTTTGTGCAATCATACTAGTAACAAATTGCAACTATAAATTATTCATTTTATAACTATTTTCGTTTATCGTTTGTGGTAAATACGTCTAATATGGTTTATCAATAAAAGGAGGTAAAACGTCGGATATTTTTTCAATTTCAAAGCAACTAACATCACTTATAAATATTTGAATAAAACAAATGGATAAATGATGTCGTTGCAGGTCTGTATTATCAGATTTTTACATGGCATTTTTCATATCGCATGTATTATCAGCCCTAGGTTCAATATCAGCACGAGAGCCACATGGCTCGAGGGCTGATATTGACCGAGGGCTGATAATACATGCGATATGAAAAATGACATGTTATGATCTTTTTATCATATGCTTCAACAATGGAGGAAAATAACAGATTCATATATTGATCCTTTTACGTGGTTCTAAAATATAAGTTCAAAGAGTGAAAAGTTAACGCACGTCGGACCCCAATTTCAGTATATTCGATATATGAAATCTTTCTATCATATGCCTAAACAGAGAAGAAACATATTCTAATATGGACGAATTGACAAAAATATACATAATGAACACTGTTTGGAAAAGTCAAATTTTTTAAAGTAACTTTTTAAATTATGTTTGAAACATTTAAAAATGCATTTATTTAATAATTTGTTTATTTGTTTTTTTTTAAATTACACAATATACTTTCCAGTATCCAAATAATTGTTTTGTACACAACTTTCTTATGTTTTTCATAGAAAACGTAGCTTTGAGGTGTATTTTCCGGAATGTGCCGAGTATCACCGGAATGCCATGCGATAACATTACGGAAAGGCATGTGATAACAATCGAAGCATGTGATAAACTTTTCATATCAGCCCGCTAAGCACCAATTCGAAAAATTTGGTTAATTTACGTTAATTTAATGCTATTATCATACAGTAAAAATCATATGTTATTTGGTCTAAGTATATGATAATAGAAGTTATTGCTCGACATAAAGACTGATTGTTGACAATGGTTGATATAAATCTGGCAGTTCTGTATTAGAAGTTATTGCTCGACATAAAGGCTGATTGTTGACAATGGTTGATATAAATCTGGCAGTTCTGTATTAGACGTTATTGCTCGACATAAAGGCTGATTGTTGACAATGGTTGATATCAATCTGGCAGTTCTGTATTAGAAGTTATTGCTCGACATAAAGGCTGATTGTTGACAATGGTTGATATAAATCTGGCAGTTCTGTATTAGAAGTTATTGCTCGACATAAAGGCTGATTGTTGACAATAGTTGATATGAATCTGGCAGTTCTGTATTAGAAGTTATTGCTCGACATAAAGGCTGATTGTTGACAATGGTTGATATAAATCTGGCAGTTCTGTATTAGAAGTTATTGCTCGACATAAAGGCTGATTGTTGACAATGGTTGATATAAATCCGTCACATTACACTGTACACTCAAAAAAATATACTACTTGAATTTACTTAAAACAAGTTTGAATTTTACTCAAATTAAGTAAAAAAACAAGTAAAAATGTTTGTCAAAAAATGAGTAATTGCTAGTATTGCCAAGTAATTTTAGTAATTAACTAGTGATTACATCTAAGTAATTTTTCAATGTATCTTAAGTAATTCTTTTAATAGATACTTAAGTAATTTCTCTCCGATATATTAAGTAATTCTTTTTATTATAGTAAGTAATTCATTCAATACACATTAAGTATTTCTTTTAATTATAGTAAGTAGTTTTTTTAATAAAAGTAAGTATATGTAATTCCTTTGATAAAAGTAAGTATTTCTTTTTATCAAAGTAAGTTATTCTTTTAATACTTATTAAGTATTTCTTTTAATTAAAGTATGTGATTCTTAATATTTAGTAATTCATGTATCACTTGTAAGCCATTCTTTTACTTGATGCAAGTAACTTCGGGAAATACTATTACTTGAAACAATAAATTTTTTTGTAGGTTTTGAGTAATTCTTTTACATATACATTGTATGTATTTATAATATATTTACAGATTAAAATATTTTTTTTATTATAAATGCATATATTTTGAAAAAGTAACATACCTTTTAAAGAATGATCATATACTATATCCCTTGTTATAATCCATTTCTTTTCTTGTTTGTTGTAAGTTAACATGGGCTACCTCCCCAGCAACTCTTTGTGCTACATTTTCATTTAATTGAAATAGTACACAAATAGTAGCCAAAAACATGAATACCCACAAAGTGGCCTTTTTGTAAGGTTCTCGTTTCCTTTCATGCTTGTCAATCGTGCAAGTATTTCAACAAACTCAGTATACTTTTGTTCATATTAAAATCTGAATGAGTTCCGGCAAATTTTCAAAATTAGCTTACCAAAGTCATATGACACATTAGTTCTGAATGGCCGAATATTTTTTCAGTCTCAAATCAAAAACTACGTTTTCAAAATACAGGACATATTATAGAATTTTGTACATTTATAAAAAATAGTTAATTATCAATTTTAGGAAAACTAAGTCATGTAAGTTTACATTATAACAATTATATTAAAAATGAATAATGATAATTTGAAGATATTTTGATATGAAAATAATTTAAGTAATGCCTAGTAATTCTGATACTAAGTAATTCCAATCAAAGGACTAGGGGCTATAAGGACCATTTTTGGCCCCACCCCCAAATTTCATTTAATTTGTTATGTTGTAACTCTAAACCATAGACCTTCTGAAAATAATGGGATTTTTGTTCTAACTCGTTTATTCTGTTGCCTAGCAACCAATATAATGGCGGAGTTAAACTCATCAAATATGATTAATATACAGCTTAAATCTATCTATATTTGAAATTAACCCTGTTTAGCATGTAGTGAACTTTACACTTGTATATTATTTAAATATTACATAATTAAATGCACATTTTTGCCAAATTCACTGTTGTTTTTCCCTAGCAACACATCTGTGCCAATGGCAACGGCAATTTAATTTGTTTTCTATTTTACAAGATTTAATTTTAAATATGTTGCAATAGAAAGGCAATTTAAGATGCAAATTGTAAGAAGTAATAAACTCCAAAGTGAATGTTAAGAGGAAAAGCAATATTGAAACATCAACAAACAAAACAAAACACCGGGTATTGGTGATATATACAGATTGTGCATCTAGTGCTGGGTGGGGTCTCACTTATCAGCAACTAGAAAAATAATATAACGACAAGAACACCTATTTAGCGCTAAGAAATCTTAATATTAATTATCTAAAATATATGAATACAGACACATGCATTAAAGGGTGTTTTAAATATTGGTATATTTCCATTACAATATTTATGTTACAGGTAGGGGTTGGGGTTTGGGGGGGGGGGGCACTTCTGTTTACAAGGTGATATGAAATGCCTCTGGAATAGGTCACCTTTTTAAGCTAAAAATAAGTGAAAAGTTAAGAAAAACTATCAGATATCTATTATAAGGACAATAAAGTTCCCATAACTTCTTCGACTGTCATCTTGTTTGGTGTGCCCGCTGTGTCTTTATCAACCAATTTTTCTCTGGTGACACTTAAGTATACAACTTTTACATAAAACCGCATGAAACCAAATCGAAAAAGTTTACTATTTTTCCTACGCAATATATGAAAAGGTATGTATTTTTAAAATCTAAAACAGGGTAAGGTAGCAAAACAGTGGCACCCCTATCAATGAAGTATTGAAGTACCCCCCAATCCTCCCCACCCACCCTTCCAGACATATGTAGAGGATCGTTAGGGTCGACTTTTAAGAAATTCATCTTATTTTTATCATCTATTTTAGAGGTCCAGATAACCATATCTTGGCATTACAAAACTGGTACATGCTACTATCTGTTTTCTTAAATTTTTTCGATATTCATTATATATATTATTTGTATTATTGTAGCTCTTGTCACTGTGACTAGTTTATCTTATCTTAGTTTATGAGTTTGACTGTCCCTTTGGTATCTTTCGTCCCTCTATTATCTCTCACTTGACGTATGACTTTGTCTTTGATTATTCTTATTTATTATAAATATGTCAAAATAGTTGAAAACAAGAATGTGTCTTAAGTACATGGAGGATGCTCAAATCGCAAGTCTAACAAAGGCCATAGGCTCCTGAATTGGGACAGGCGCAAAAAATCAGCGGGGTTAAACATGTTATTTTGATATCTCAACTCCCTTCCACTATACCTCTAGCAAAAGTAGAAAAAAAATTTAAACACAACAATACGCACAGTAATACTCAGTTCAAATGAAGTCTGAGTCTGATGTCAGACTAAACTACCTTGATCAAAAACTTTAACCGGAAGCGGGACAGACGGACGATATAACAAACAGACACACACACACTGGACAAATGGACGCACAGACCAGAAAACATAATGCCCATTATGGAGCATAACAACAAAACCTCTGTCACATTTTTACAATTACACTTTATTTTTACACATGATTTTAAAATTATTAAAATAATAACCTTTAAAAAAGTAACAGACAGATGCTAACACACTTCAGGCACTTGTTGCTATGCATGGGAAGGTCGACTATCCATATATATATATTTATACTAGAACCAACCCGAGAAATCATGGGCATTTAGAGCTTGGTTGAAAGTATATAAACTGTTGTAGGATGCATTTATGTAAATGATTTTATGTCTTAGTAGGAGATATTATGGACATAATTGTGCCAATCATGATACAAGCATGAAATTTGGAATAAAGGTTGACTAAATGATACTAAAAAAAAATCCGCTGCTGGCCAGAAAAAAAAATCCTTTTTTCAAGATGGCCACCACACATTTCGGAAATTGCGTCATTACAAATTGACAATAATTCGTTAATCCTTTAAAAGGTGTGTTATATGTAAAATCGAATGTTAGATTTGATAAAAAGTAAATGACAGTTCCTAAATTACGACTAGGCAATACATTAATGAAACTAAAGGTGACTTCCGGTTTCAAAATGCCGGCAAAAAAGTCAAAAATTTCAATTTTTATACTTTCAAGCAACTTCAAAAAGGATGTATAATCCAATGTAAGTTATGATAAAACGTTAAAAAAAGTTCCTAAGTACAACGAAACAACACATAAATGAAGAAAAATAGTGACTTCCGGTTCCAAAATGGCGGTAAATACGTAGAAAATATTTTTATAATTTCCATCAACTTAACAAGTGTTAACACTCTTTGTTAAGTTTAAATGCCTAGTTTGGTTAGAAAGACAGGTTGCTTATTTTATAATTATCTGATAGTTGCCTATACAACAACCCGTACAAGGAAGGCCAAAACGGTAGCATCTACAGTTACCAACACAGCTCGGTATTCGGCTCCGCATTTCAAACTTTTCTGACACGAGGATGCAACGGCAGTCAAAGAAGTCCATTTTGGTTTCCAACTGTCATTGATTCTTTCTTTCATCAAACCACAGTGTTCATGACTTGGAACACGTACCTGTCGAATACATGAATCAGGCTAAGCCCAAGCAACTCCTCCTTGATATACTTCTCTTTTGATGTGCTCTCGAAAAGAACCTCTTGTAGGCGGAATTGCATCACAATGGCGATGCTTTCTGGCAAACAATTCACATCTTGCCTCGCTCCATACTTAAGCCTAAAAAAACATCCTTTACATCTGGAAAATCTTCCATTGTTAGCCAAGATGACCTTTTGCCTTTCTCATGTCAATTCGACAAAGTGCCACGTTCACTAAATGCATGGACGAAAGAAAAAGCAGCAACACAAGGACCAAACGCATTTGATATGTCACGTGCAGGAAGCCATCAAAAGTCATTATTCCTTCCATAACCTATCCGCAATTTGTTCTACCTAATTTTGCGATTGCTGCAATTCTTGAAACTATTACATCTGTGTCAGTACTACCTAAAATTACATTTTACAACACTTCATAATCATGCCGAACATGGAAAAACATTCGTGTATCTGCTTCTTCATGATTACAAGGGGATAGATAGCAAGTATCGTTATTGAAATTGCAAAATATATTTTCACCATGAGTAACATACATATTTGTATTAGTCCCTTAAGAAGCAATTTTGTCAGCAAGAAATTTGAACAATTTCGTTTTGTTGTCATCTTCACAGAGAAAACTACTCCATACCCTTGGTGTTCTACCAGACCCAACACCTTTCCATTTGGCACAAGAACCTTGCCTTTGTTTTGTCACAGCCTTTAAATTATTCAATTAGTAAACATCAAATACAATGTCTACTTTTGAATACTTATCGATGCAAGATTTTACATAAGGCAGTATGACATCATTAGCATAATCATCAAATATTTTTGCCCACCTTTGTGACCTGGAATTAACCATTACTGCCCCACCAGCGATAAATGCGTCCGAATTCGGATCAGCAAATCGCAGAATGTTTCAAGTAAACCCATTTTACAGCGATTTATACCACTATTTCAAGTGACATCCTGAGATAAAGACGGAGGAGCAGTTTGGTTTCTATGGATAAAGAAATATTCCAAGTAAAACTGTTTACTGTGACAAGAAATGAAAAGTCTAGAAAAGATATCGCAATCACTTTTAAGGTTCTCTAGCTTTGTTTTTGACAAAGACGTTTCCAGTTTCATTTTGCGTCAAAATAGGAAGTTGTTCTTTTTTATTTGGTTATGAAAAACAGGTTTTCCTTCGTTTTGCATTTGCTTCAAAAGATCTTCGTATTGTTTGGACCAATATCTTGGAGTTTATTTACATATCTTACCTGTTTCCGAATCAACAATTTCCTAAATGAAGTATTGTTTTTACAAATCTGACGACTCTTCTAGAAATGAATTTCCAAACTCGTTTATACTTGCAAAGCCTTTAAAGCTGTTTAAAGAAATCTTTTTGTGTTTTCGTAGAGTCTTCATTATGTCGTTCGTCTATTTTAGAATGACTCAAACAACTAGATCTTTCAAATTAATCTTTTAGTATACTGACTCCTGGTCCAGCTACCATCCATTTGTCTAAATGGAATCTTCGGTTAATCCTATGGCACCAATATCGCCCTTCACAATTGCATTATTCTGTTTTTGTGCCTGATCAATTGTGTTACAAGAAAGAAATTTACTGGTCTTAGGTACAGTGAAATTATCATTTTCAAATTCCATTGACACCTGTGGGTGATGTTCGGGAAGGGAAGTCATATCTCGGAGATGAGTCGGTAACGATCGAGCATAATTTACACGATCAAGACCTAAAACAATACGCTATTATGCTTTATATGGACTGTCTAACTCATGAAATGAGCATAATACCAAAATCAGAAGAATTTTTTAATTTATAATTGAACGCCAGGAATTACACTGTGGTCGAGATGACTCTATTTCCTTACACCAGTCTTTTAAATCATTGAACGTCACAGAGTCATGACATAATTATATATTCTGAGTTTAGCTTTCATAATCCTAAATTAACAATTTTTAAGCAAAATACATGCAGTTGTCTGATGCGCCTGTCTAGTCCTAGGTACATTTGAACATACATAAAAAGAATTTACCGTTCTTGGTGTTGCAATATTGGCTTCAGTTAGACAACATGTCTATCCCCTATCATGCAATATATCACCAAGAGTTTTATAACAAGTCATTTCAATGTGCAATCCACCAAACATGACGATACACTTATATTTTCCTTACAAATCAGGCCATTCCCACTGAATTTGCTTAGGCATTTCCCAAAGTGGCTGATCTGCAGTTACATTTGATTTTTCTCCAGATTAACTACATTTTCGCCTTAACCATCGAATACCTGAGAGCTGCCTGGTAGGGCATACAAATCGCTCTTGATGTCTACAAATAGTTTGCACATGCGCAAAAGTGTAAAACACATGTGTATCATAACCTTGAAAAATGTTATTAAACCAATTCATAATATCATTAGAAATCCAAAAACACTAAATATATAGTAAATAGTTCAAATGTTTTTGAAAGAATTTTGTTAAATTTTCGCGCATGCGCAAATACTGGATAAGTCAAATATTCATTTTTAATAAATATGTGATGTAAGGAAGGTAGCCACCAACCCTTGTAATTGGTTTTTACTAAAAGAAGTTCAAAGAAAAGTTTTCCAGAAAAATCAGTAGTTTCAATCTAAAGAAAACAGCCATTTTAGAAAATGGCCGTGGCCATCTTGAAAAAAATATTTTTTTTAATGGCCAGCAGTTATTTCTTACAAAGTATATAATAATAATGCTTTGTGGTAATTTTCATGCTTGTATCATCATTTGCACAATTCCCTCGATTTTGCTTGCTAATATCTTCCACTATCTGGTGAATTTCAGAAAAGATATCAAAAGTCATAGGTACCTGGATACAGAAAAATTATATTCAGTCCTCTCCCTTTTTTCTAAAGTCCGTTATTTTTATGCCCCACCTAGCGTATAAATGCAGAATAACGCCAAAATAATTGTCCTGTCCCCGAGTAATTATGAAAATTATGTTTAAAAGTTTAAAATCGGAAATCTAGTCTATGCCTTAAAAGTCGTTCTGTTGACGGAAACAATATCCGGACGCCTTTTCTCGTTTTTCTTATAAATTACCTACACTGAATAATGGTAAGAATGGATGACAAATGCGACAATGTATGGTACCTATAGGACACAGAGGAATGATGAATAATTTATTGCTGGAGGGTGAGAACGACACACAAAATGAGGTCTTCTTGTTTAATAGTATATATACATACGGATACATGGATAGTCTACCTTTTGCTGTTTTCGTTCTCTAACCGCCAAATTTTATGAAAGTAGTTTCATTTTAAAAATAAATCTCATGTTTCTCGCCAATTATGTAAATTTAAGCATAATAATCTTTTAAATTCGGTTTACTTTGTCCCCCCCCCCTTTTTTCCTAACATAAATTATGGATCCGACCCTCATATCAGAGAGAGAAGATTGCCCAATTCAAACACTATATTTTGAATTGATAATTAGCAGAAACATAAGAAATGTACAGATTTTTTATAGATATTTATCAAAAATTTCATAATTAAAAAAAAAGTCCTCAAAGTTGTTATTGACTCCCTTACAATATGTAGTTCCTTGCATCAGATTGTTTTACAAGTTTAACTAGATATACTTACGGAAATACTATTAGGAATACACGTTATATTCATAAACTAAAAAATTAAGTTCCTATAGGCATAAGAATGTAGAAACTAAATTTTGTCAGATAAATAGGTCCGATTTGGACTGAAGGTTTCAGCTTTTTATTGCTCCGCTTTGCTATGAAAAATATTAAATAAACTATCGCACCAACCTTGAATCAAAAAGATTTTTTATTCAAAGTTTGAAATTTCTGTACTTTGGCTTATTTTCCCAATTATGACGTCATTTGCACCTACCATTGTGACGTCATTTAACCTTTTTTTGTCAGATAAAAAGAGTTTTTTTTTTAATCATTGACTCATATTCTAATATTTTATGGGGAAAATCTGCTCTGTTAGAAATTTTATTATCTTGTCAACTGGGGCCATTTTAGGCCATTATAGCCCCTACTCCTTTGTTTAAGCATTTCAAAATATTATCTTAAAACAGGCTTTTTTTTTCAATCTGGATTTTTTTTTTTTTAACTATGTAATTTGCATGATTTCTTGTGTTTGAAATTCCATGTTTATTCTGCATTATAATTTTTTAAGCATTGCATATCACTTTCAATGCAATGTATAGATAGTGTTGTGCGCGGCACACTAGTACTGAACATTAAAATACAAAATAAACATGGAATTTATAAAACATTTCAAGCACAGGTAATTATGCAAATTCCATAAAAGTATTTCCAAGTTGAAATATTAGCCTGTTTTAATATACATTATTTTGATATCAGTAATTTTTGTGATATCTATACAAACAATACTGATATCAAAATATTGTAAAGTTTCTTCATTTTACTCCCCAAAAAGAAGACATTTTATGGATCATGTGGATATTTTGTACAACTAAGTCGTAGTTGAAAACAATGTTATTGAATTTGGTGATTTCAATGCTTTTGAACTCCATATTAAACTTAGACATTTGTATTGGAACGCCACTGATAAGTCTTTTTCAGAAAAAAAACGCATTTGACGTAGTAATCTGTAAGTCTGGTATTTTTTATAATTGAGAATGGAAATGAGGTATGTGCCAAAGAGACAACAACTCGACCATAGAAAAAAATAACAACAGAAGGTCACCAACAGGTCTTCAATGTAGCGAGAAATTCCCGCACCCGGAGGCGTCCTTCAGCTGGCCCCTAAACAAATATATACTAGTTCAGTGATAATGAACGCCATACTAATTTCCAAACTACAAATTTATAAGTTTGTTTTATACACTACTCAGAGTCTGAAAAGACCAGATTTTGTGCTCGACCAGTAAGGTCGAGCACACATTTTACTCGACTAGTCTCGACATTGTCTCGACATTGTCTCGACAGTACTTTTAAACTGACTTAACTGAACTAGGTCTCAACTTTACTTAATTAGTCTGATTCAGTACTTGATGATCTTGGTGGAGTCTGAAATTGTCTCGACCAGTCTCGACAAGTCTTGAATAGTCTGGACCTGTCTCGACGCAGTTAAACTAATGAATTTCATGTCATATCTTAATACAAAGTAAGGACATGCAGTATGATTCTCATTTTGACTTAAAATGTAATCAACTTAAACTACTGTATAGTCTTCAATCATGAACATACCTTGTACCTTTCAGTCGGGTATAAAAGAGAACGAAAATCAGGACAAAATATGAAACAATCTATAAAAAGAAAGAAATGTTTAAACTGGTAGACTTAGAGCTGAAAAGCATAACAAAAGCTACCGATTATGTCCAACACAGCCCGAGAAGCATTAGACATATGTTAGCAGCAAAGTTTATCTCTTAATGAAAGACAACAATAATTAAGTAAGCTATTTATTTTGTTTTTAGTTATTTAGATCAAGAAATAAAACTAAACGTGAGGGTACCAAAGTTGCACCTATTTTGACATGTTTTTAAACTACGTTTATTTATGCTCCAGACAAAAGTTTCCATAGTGTGTTAATTTTGTAGACCTATCCTTCTTTACTATATAGTTATACCAATTTAATCTAAAGTTCATATCGAATCTTAGAAAAATTGGCCTGAACCTACCTCAATACGGTTAATGATTCTGTAATGAGGGAAATGCATCCATGCTGAAATTCGCATCGTGTAAAGTCGAATAACAGATCGTTTGCCTAAATTCTTGAAATATTTTGATCAATTGGATATAAGTCCATGCTTACTCTTCATTATTTAAGAAATGGATGATTGTAACATATTTTATTTGCTAATTTAAAAAGATGACGTTTTGATAACGTCGCATGGCGATGTTTCCGTGCACTTTTACAGTAAACACTCCATCTGTAGATTAATACTGTGAACGTTTTGTGTATATCTAAATATATTTACTGATGTTGAAAGACGTGCATAGTATCAAATCATAAAAACAAAATTGTTTAGTCTGTAGGATAACTTGTGAGATTTCTGCTGCTATTTTTGCTACGTAGGTGCAATTTGGGTACTCGGTGCAATTTGCATTGGGTAGTGTGACGTTATAAAAAGCAACTTCAAGTCTGAAAATTGTTTCAATGAATAACGTGACCATCTTGTGCACTGATACTATTAATATCTGTGCTATATTGTCATGCTAATATATAAAAACAGAAGGAAAAGGAAAAAAAATACCGAACACTAAGATTCCAAAACGAAAATTTCTATGGTAAAATTCGAAAATTAAACACATCAAATGAATGACAAACAACTGTAATATCTGATTTGGTAAAGGCATAACCGTAAATGAATAAATGGAAAATGTTTCATGAAATCTGGTTTTATAGCTAGTTTAAACTCTCACTTGTAAAAAAATATCATGGACTATAGTATAAATGTATCATTTAAACAAATGACGGAGATTAAGATATGACGGTCTAAATGGGGTTTACAGAGGAAAAGATATAAGGCATCAATGGCGAATAAAGGGCAAATAAAAAAAAGAAAATGAGAATTATGGGAAAAACAAATGGAGAACATAGAAATTTTGTCTAAAATATATGAATAATAAATAAATGTGGAAACATGTCGTCCGGAACCTCAAATATAGGTTGATTGATTCATCGTCGCATTGTCATTGTCTGTGTAATTGTTGACATTTACAGAGAACGTTATGAAGAAAGGTTTCCGGAAAGGATATTACTGTTGAAAATGTTCAAATAGAAGTTTCAGGGTTTTATTGAAAAACAATAATTAAAAACAAACATCTGAAATAATTTCCGTTCGCAAGTAATTATAAGAAACAATTGCAATTTGTAATGTTGGCAGTTTCACTTTTTAATGACAATTAAACTCGATTAACAAATTGATACATTTATTAAATTAGAAAAAGTGTATGTTTCATCTGGTGAAAAATTATTTATTTACTTAAACTGAATACAAAAACTCTTACATTTTATAACAGCATGGGATTCAGAAGTAAACTAATAGTTATATTATAAAAAAACATCCCTTTTTTCTGATAGTTGAATGTTTGTAAACACATTTATCGTATTTTTGCACTGGATCAACTTTGACTTAAATGTTCGCTCAAGTATTTTTTCTAATGCATTTTGGACATTTTACTTCGATTATGTCATTTATCTCAGACTATGAAAAACATACATTTTACAATCTTCGTGATTATACGGAGAGAAGTGATCACATCTGTGTTTACTAAAACAACAATATATTCATCTTCAACTTTGTTCCATATGTCAGATTTGTATAATGGAAATTAAACACGCACACGCAATTAACATCAATTAGTCAATAAAAAGACAACAAAAGACAGAATAATCTAATTAGATGTCATTTCTAGAAGAAATTTTGCCAAGCTAATGCATCTCAAAAAGAGTGAATTTAACAAATTTAAATAATACATTGAGAGGGTAAAGAAAAGTCATATGAACGTAATAAGGGACAACAGTAGTTCCCTTACGTTCAACTTCAGCAATCGTAAGAGCGTGTCCAACCAAAGAACCATATCATCCACTTCCGGATTTAAAGAAATGATGTCATACACACTCTGGGAAAAACAAGCTTGTGCAATTCCACAATTCAAATATTGACAATTGCATTGGTATAATTTGAAGGCCTTCCTAAACCTTCCACGACTATTTGCATTTAAAACGCCAGTGAACTATTAGGAATTGACAAGTGACTCTCAAAATCGTAAAAATAAAAATCGCATTTGAGTGTAAAATAACAAAATTATAATAATAAATACACGCAATAATTTCTAAATTTACGTAGTTAAAATGAGTTAAAAGAATATTGATTATTACCAATGCCCTTAAACAACACATTAAATAATCTGCTTTTGTTCAACTCTGAAACTGAAAATAGTTGTGTTGATGAAAAAAGATTATGACGTAAATGCTATATTTGTTTTGTTATCATTCACTGCTAAAACTATTTTTTGCTCATATCAGTACTTCTGATATATTAGGCGAGTGATATGAGAGCCAAATTTACATTTTTAATGCACCTACCTAACACACGGCTAAATTATATATCACTGGAAAGCTAAGAATGTGTACTTTCTAAATATCCCGGTCGTCAAAAGAAATTATGGTGCTTTTTTTTAATCGAGGTCAAAGGTAATGGGTGAAATTTCAATTCACGGATACTTCCAGTAGAAAAATCGAGTCAAAACAAATGCAAAAATGAAACAATTTTATAGGAATGCTGTATTACTGTTGGGAAAATATATTTCTATCATAGTATTAATTAATTTTGGTTGATTTTAACGGTAACGCATGTTACGTAACGTTTTCTCTCGGAGTCTTTGAAAATCAACCATTAAGTCACACAAATGTATCTGTAGTCGCCCTTGCATTATCTAAATCTTATAATACCTCCATATCATTTGATTGCACGTATTTGCAAACATATATCTGCAAATTTGATATAAATAATCTGAAACAAAATATTTGAAGCAAGAAGAAAATATAACATATGACGTATTTTTAATTGTTTAGAAAGTCCCATGATGAGCTGTACATTAAAATTGAGGAAACGTATGGTGTCCTGTAAGTTTGAAAGCCTACCAACCGCTTCAAGATCAGACAACCATAGGAAGGATTTTTTTTTATTATTGTAGTGCAATATGTTGAGTCTCGATCATACCGGAATTTCATTTACATCACTAAATCAGATTTGATAAGAGTATTAACTAACATTACTAAAATGAGTAAAGTAGCTACTAGTATATCTATATCAACAAATTGACAATTTTAATATAAAACATCACAAGGAAAATATGACCACTCATTGTACGTCAAACTGTGTTTGATTTTACTTTTAGTCGGCCGCCGTGTATCTTGAGATATCTTATTAATTAAACAACACTTGACAAAGGAGTTTGTACTTTTTTTAAATTACACTAGTGATGACCTTCGGCTACTTTGGCACTACGTACATGTATTACTTTTTTATATCTTGTTTCACCGCTTCAAACGGAGGACAATGGTATCCTAATATTGAACCTTTTATTTAGCTTTCTTATGTTAAAATCCCGTAAGCGTATAACCTAAATGATCGAAACGTCGGACCAATGGGATGTAGGACCATTTAGGTGTCGGAATATTGCGATATCGGAATATTATAGCTTCATTTTAACTTGTAATCTCATTATTCTTATCGGTCAAAATATTCATACAAAGACAACTTCCTTGGCATGGACATATACCAGTACAGCAGAGGTTTTAATCAAAGCGGACACAAGGGTTGGGATCCCGCTAACATGTTTAACCCCGCCACATTATTTATGTATGTGCCTGTCCCAAGTCAGGAGCCTGTAATTTAGTGGTTGTCGTTTGTTTATGTGTTACATATTTGTTTTTCGTTCATTTATTTACATAAATATAAAAGGCCGTTAGTTTTCTCGTTTGAATTGTTTTACATTGTCTTATCGGGGCCTTTTATAGTTGACTATGCGGTATGGGCTTTGCCCATTGTTGAAGGCCGTACGGTGACCTATAGTTGTTAACGTCTGTGTCAGTTTTGTCTTTTGTGGATAGTTGTCTCATTGGCAATCATACCACATCTTCTTTTTTTTATACAAGATCTACTATATACAGATTGAATTAAAAATTGGAAATGGACATTAGGGATTTGTCAAAGAGACACCAACCCCGTCAAAAAGCAGGCAACGGCCGAAGACCACCAATGAGTCATCAATGCAGCAAGAAACTGCCAAGCCCGGATGCGTTCTTCAGCTGGCACCTAAACAAAAATGTACTAGTTTGAAATGATAATGGACGTCATACTAAGCTTCGAAATATACTGAAGAAATTAAAACAAAAAATCATACAAAAATAAGAAAGGCCAGAGGAGGCTCCTGACTTGGGACAGGCGCAAAATTGCGGCGGGGTTAAACATGTTTTTGCAATCTCAACAAACCCCTCCCCCCCCTTCCCTTGCGTGAACAAATCATACCGGACCGATGTTGCCTTTTAACCAACCGGAGAACTTTTATTGTTTCTGTAGTTAGGTCGACATGGTCTTGGATAAAATTTTGACCACTAGAAGAAAAATAATGCCATGTAGAATCAATGTATGCCCCATTTTCAATTTTTCTAATCTGTTGAGCAGTCAAACTTGTCAATAGTTATCAAAGTTGTGTCCATAAATACGGTGCATTTATAATGATAAATCTAAATGAAAAAAGAGTTAAAAAGAATAAGACAAAATTATAGAGCTATTGTATACAATATTGGATGTTCCTTGGCCTTGTTGAGGCTGTATACATGTACATTGTAACTATAAATTGACCATATATTTTTAGTATTTGTTGAAGCTGATAATATGTTATGTAGTTTTCTCGGCGGCGATCCTCGGACATAAATTAAGTCCGGTTAACTGATCAAGTAATTAAAGATGTTAACCAGAATCCTTCCTTGTGTACATGCACGTCATCTTTAATCGTCGAAATGTTAGTAAAAGCTGTTTTATGTTCAGAATAAAATAGCTCTTTACTTTCTGACTTCAAATTTTGTAGCAAATATTTAGCGATGCAAGCTCGGTGGTTTAAAGATTTAATAGTAAAATTATCATGAGTTATTTTGATAATCAGATCATTACGTCCACTTGTATTTTTGTCCATCTGATGAGTTAAGCCTTTTTCAACTGATTTTTATATTTCGTTCTAATGTTGTACTGTTATACCACTGTCCCAGGTTAGGGAGAGGGTTGGGATCCCGCTAACATGTTTAACCCCGCCACATTATTTATGTATGTGCCTGTCCCAAGTCAGGAGCCTGTAATTCAGTGGTTGTCGTTTGTTTATGTGTTACATATTTGTTTTTCGTTCATTTTTTTACATAAATAAGGCCGTTAATTTTCTCGTTTGAATTGCGGTATGGGCTTTGCTCATTGTTGAAGGCCGTACGGTGACCTATAGTTGTTAATGCTTGTGTCATTTTGGTCTTTTGTGGATAGTTGTTTTATTGGCATTCATACCACATCTTCTTTTTTATATATTGTTGGAGATATATGTATTAACACTCAATACAGCTTGAGTTTGCTACTCAGAGGATACCTTTTGAAGTTGTGTAACTAGCTTATAGGCTTTATACATTTGCAAAATATACAAACAGACAAATCAGAATGAGTTGTAGATCTACTGCCCTCGTTGATATATGAGAAGAGACTGGTCGGTAGAATTGGTACATGTAGTACAAAGTCTTTGTACAGACAAAACATAAGATGATAGGTTGTGCTTACTTTTGAAATATTCATAACAACTCTTATGATATTTTGTATTTTCAAATGGGATGTTTTAATTTTTTTCATATTCATCGACCAGTCTTCTGTAGTTTCTATGTAGTAAATACATAACAGACTATGCATCTGTGTCAATCAATGGATAGTTTTTGCTCTTTAGCATAGGAAGGGTTTCATTGTGAACTGGACTGTGAAAATTTGACACGACTCGGAAGATTTTCTACAATTTTCCGATACGATTCCTTATTTAGAAATGGGTGAATTCACAGAACTCAAAAACTATGTTTTACTTTGACTTGATCTTAATTTCGGACGATTTTATATCTATTTAAGCTACACTGAAGTTTAAGATAGAGATATATCCGTTTAAATATGATTTATCGTACTCTAATAGCACTATTAAGTACACAGAAATCGACTAATATATTCAGTAAAAAAACGATAACGAAATAGATAAGGGATTCCGGAAACTAAAGTGATTTTACCCAACATCATAAAATTACAGAAATTCGTGATTTTAAGAAATATTGAGATAAAGTCTTGATCTTGAATGAAAAAACGATAACTGATGAGTGATTTGATGTGTTCTAAAACGGATAGAGTACAAAAGCATTTAATAAAAAATTTAATTGTAGATCCGAAAAGGTCAAGATTATGAAAATTTTCGTACAAAATGTCAAATATTTAGAAGGAATGCAAAAGCATGCGGAGTTATAGTTGTAAATATTGTTTTTTTATTATTTTAAGAATCTAATTCACTTAATTATTCTGTCTAAAAGAAGAGATACGACTAATTTCATTTGCTTGAAAAACATGTCGTAATTTTATAATTTTCAACTAATTTCTGAAATAAACGTCAATTTTACAAAAACTGCACCGCACGATTTTGTGACGACCGGGCAAAAATCAAAGTTAAATCATTATTCTTACATTTAAAAAAGAAATTAGCCGTGTGTTAGGTGGGTGCATTAAAGTCCTTAACTAGACGTCTTTTTCAAATATTACACTCGCCTATATATGTCTGAGATAAAAGCAGATTATGATAAAAGGCTGTCATCCCGAAATCACTTCTCATAGCATACGGTAATATTTAGATACATTAAGCTACTTAAGAAATGAAGGGCTTTTATCACAGTATAGTTTATGGTCTAACTCAATGTTGTTGTGTGGGATGTATCTATCCGTCCTATTCAGATAATTTAAACATAAAACTATAAGCATTATAGACAAAACATGTGAGTTCGTGGTCTGGTGGTAAAGACCGATGGCTTCAGCGCTCAAGGTCCCGAGTTCGATTCCCACTTGGGGTGCTTGAAATGTCAGGCCATTAGACGGGTGCTCTCTCACACATCTCTGGTACCCAAACTGGAGTTTAAACTAGAATGGGTACTTTGGGGACCTCGGTTGGTCAAAGTTGCTCCCGACATTGACCTGGTGACCAATGTGCTGAGATGCCTTCAATTGTCTGTTCCTGTCGAGCAGCCGGGTGGTTATCTCCGAGTATTTCGGCTTCCTCCACTATAATAACATTGTCTGCCCGGTGTCTTAACGCTCCCTCGTGTTTGGTTGGGGATTGTCCTTGTTCATATAAAAAAATGTAAATACTTTAGTGACACATCTTCATAAATCCCGATAGGGAGTGTACACGGATTCCAATGCACCCTCACAGGTCTCGAAGGGTGCTCTGTACACGGAGGGATCTACGTACATACATACATTAGCCAAAACGAAAGACAAGAATAAAAAACTTTATCATAGTACTATAACACAATAACGGGTTGTATAAGTACTGAACCAACCAAAATGGATAAAGTCGATACAGTTGTCTCATTGGTACTCCTACCACATTTTCTGATAACTACAGCAAACAAACAATACAAATAAAACATTACCACGCTATTAAGATGCGGACAGAACGTTTGTCAATCAAATATTTAACTGTTATTTTAGTGCGCCGATTCTTTTCCATTCCTAATATACAAAAAAAAAAGTTCATAGAAAACAAGGAAAACAGAAACAAAAAATACAAAACAGTAGATATTTATGAAAAAAAGCAATATTATTTGGCCAACATTACAAAAATAGTTTATTTCCTTTATCAATCATAACAAAGTTGATAAATCAAAAGAGGTATTTGTTGATTAAATGAAAAGTATTTGGTGATTATATTAATAGCCAAAACCTTTACTAAGATATCGTATGAATAGCTGAGGTATTAGTTGCTCGTATAAGTCATAAGCCAATTCAGTCCTCAAGTCATATTCTGAACGTATGCATAAATATGGGCGATACAGGCTTTCTGAAATCTCTAGTTCTGAATTTCAGTGCGTATATAGAATATAATACTAGTACATGTATATTTCACGATCTTAATGTCAATTAAGATAACAAATATCTGAGAATAGGTATTATCACTAATTTAAGATTGGTTAATATATGTTGAACGGGAAGAGCAGACTGGTTATTTAGTACTTTATCATATAATCTAAGATGGACAAAAACTTGATTTTTGGAAATTTTCATATAATTCATATCATCAATCTCCAATTTATGGAAGTATTATCATCAAAAGCACAATAGTCACGAGGTGTAAATGCAATATGCGACTGCCATACTAGTGGGATGTGTATCTATCTATAAAACTAGTGTAAATTAACCGTTTTATACATACAAAAAATGCCTGCAGGTGTTGACTGTATACATGTAACTCGACGTAACCAATTCAACTGTCGAACTGCTACACAGCTACTTTTGCATAGGTACTATTTCTGTACTAAAAACATGCAGTACTTGAAATTTACTTTAATATTTAGTACTATTTCTTTACTTTAAAACTATTGTAATATTTAGGTACTTGTATTTTACAGTACTTGATTTGTACTAAATATTTTGGTACAGAAATAATACAATATTCCATGTTTGTGAAAATCATAACTTTAAGAGATTTGAAATAGAAAAACTTTCAAAATGCTGAAAATGTAACGGTAGTAACCAAAAATCTGTAGTACCTAAATTTCAAGTACAAATAAAGTACTGTAAAACACAGGTACCTAAATATTACAATAATTTTAGAGTAACAAAATAGTACTGAATATTAAAAGTAGATTTCCAATACTACACATTTTTATTACAGAAATAGTACCTTTGAAAAAGTAGCTGTGTAACTCTATTAAAACGTTCTATCCAATTTGTGTTTTTAAAAATGAAAAGTTTTGTAAAGTTGTTTTGCGTAAGTCGTGCTCTAAAAACCAATAATGTAAACAAAACATGAAAATTATTCTCGATGATAATGAACTATCAAACGCTATAAACCTTATCTGAATCCATTGGAAACACACTATTTCCTAACAAAATATGCAATGCTTAAAAAGATAATTAACCATATTCCTACACCAGATACCTCTCAGCAAATCAGGACTGTCATGAGATACTTTATAATCAATACAGTCCTTTAATCTTTTCTACATCAACTCAACTTTGCAGCACAAGATTGATGAAATTATAAGTTAGACAATGTTTATTTTGGGATATTGTTCGCGCAGATTGAAAAAGGATAATAAAACATTAGTAGTAAAATTTTATTCTTGAAGAATCTTAATTTTTATACAATATTTTAGTCTTAGAGCAATAAATTACATATCGACAGTAGCATTTGCAGTACGTTACAGATCTCAACCTTTCCACAGCATATTTCGAAGAATATTTTACGTACTTAGTATCTACATGATTTATATTGCAAAATATGGATCACACAGATTTATTTGTTCCAGTTAAGCGCTGTTGCACTTGTAACTCAAATCTTTCGACTAAACGTGGACAAAATATCATACTCGTCAAAATATTAGTTTTGACCATCATACCTATCATTGTTCTACTAATTCAAGGAGGGATAACTATTGCTGAAGATAACAATCATGTTGTGACACAAAACAAAGTGGAAGCAGATATAAAATTTAGTGTAGAAATTGGACTACTCGTCCACAATTTACAAATTGAAAGGGGAATCACAGCCATGTTTGTTTCTTCAGGAAGGATGGATATTCTACCAGCTCTACAAAACAAACGGACAATGACAGACATTTCATTACTCACTCTAGGAAAATGGATATCATTGTCTACCCCTAGATACTTCCAGTCAAGAAAGACATATTTTCAACGACTACAGGAATACAGAAATACTTTCGATAACCTTAACAAAAGTTCTAGTGAAGTAATAAGATTTTACTCTTACAATAATGACGTCATATTAGATTGGTTAGGCTCTGTTATAACAGACGCGAAATATATAACTGGAACAAGCTGGCAACCATTGGTAGCGTACCATATGATTTTGTTGAGCAAAGAACAAGCTGGGATGGAAAGAGCGTTGGGTGGAGTATATTATTCGAAAGGTAATGATATCACATCTTTTAAAAAAACGTTAAATCCTTTAAATTTAGTTTCTAAAGTATAAATCTACAATGTAAAAACATCAAGAGGTACCAACGTGGAAACAAACAAAATTTAAGCACAATTAAACGAACGAATAACAAATGTCATATTCCTGACTTGGTACAGGCACTTTCTTATGTAGAAAATTGTGGATTGAACCTGATTTTGTAGCTAGTTAAACATCTCACTTAGCATGACATTCAATTACATTGTCACCGATGCATGAACAAAACAAACAGACATAATAGGTAAGTGAAATTTACAACCTAATTATAAACCCTGGATGAACACAAATGGTATGATATCGTTCTGCTCGAGAGAAGAAAAAAACGACTTTTTAGTTCAGTTAGCAATGTTACATGTATGTGGTCTTTTACAAAATAGGAACAAAAACGCTAAGCTAAAATTTTAAACAGAAGAGCCCAAATGACACAAAAATTAACAACTTAGGTTACCTTACGGCCTTCAACTATGAGCAAAGCCAATACCACATAGACAGCTATAAAAAATGATCACATTCGATAAAATCATAGTGAAGGACAACATCATAAAATTTTCCTCTATCTTACAGGAAAATAAACAACTGTTGCATAGTTATAGCTTCATCAAACACAATATTTCGTCAATATAAATGTAGTTGCTTTATTTCTTTGATCTTTATAATGTATTTAATTTTATTGGCAAAAATCAGATTTAATTCACGATTAGTTATGTAGCAGAACGTACAGTTGATGTTTTAAATTAAAGACCCCTTCATTTATTGTCTGTGTTCATCGTTTTGTAAGCACGTTCATGATTTTGTTTTTGCATTTTTGCACTTTGTGTGCCTCAGCCTGCGGCCATTGTAGGTTCAGTATTTGTTTATTTCAGTTTATTAATGCAGACATTAATGTGACATCAGTTAACTAGGAAATATGTGGGTAAAGACCTATTGGCGGCCTTTTTTATTTGTTTCGTTTTGGTCGCGTTGTTGTTTCTTTGAACATTTTCAGTTTATTGTGATTAAAACGCTTTGAATTCTAAAGTAAAGTTGTGTAGCTAAATATTACTGTATAATGCGACGAGAAGAGTTTTCAGGATGACATCCTTTTATAATAAACTGAAGATCTTTTCATATGACATTTAACATGTATAAATCAAATGCAAATCAGCGAATATCAGTTAAAGCATTCATTATACAGCAACAAAACTATTTCAATGTCAAAGTAACATAAAGGTAGATGAGCTAAAGAGTCATGTATGGTCAAATTGCAATAGTCCATATGTTTTATTTCATTTATATTATATATCATTCCTAATTGACCGCTGACATTTAAGCTGCAGCTTGTTGTTGAAGTTAAAACATCCTCGAAATTTTAACATTGTAATTGTTGTTACTTAAATTTTTTAAATGTTTTTCTAGAGTGTGTATTACGTGGTTTCCTGATCCTGATTAGGTGGATGTGTGTCTCTCATTTAATATCTGTAGCCCTTCATATGTTTAAAAACAATGGTGAACCCATGTTAACTGCTTTTATATTAATACAAAGCCTAGTCAACAAATGACTTTGAAAGTTGATATCATTTACTGGTTGGGTTAACTGTCCCTTAATTAATTAGTTCATATGAAATACATTACATCAAAGTATATGTCAATTAAACATGCATAACAACTGAATTAGAAGCAAATTCCATGTTGTTATTAGATGATTGAAATTTGAAATTTGAAATCAAGTTCAATTAACTAAGCAGTCATTAAAACGCATGTTGTATGAATTATTGCATTAAATATGTACATACGGTTTTAAGTTTTAAATGGATTTGTGTAAAATAACAGATTTGCATGATAATTAACCTGTGGTAATCAACCATATACTTTTTACAGTACATCTAATTAATGTATCCTGCTGTAATCTTTTTCAAAAGTACAAGTATATAATGCATCTCAATTAAACCGGACAATCTATAAGAATTGAAATGCTTAAATAAATGCATGTTAACCAGTAGTCTAAGAGTGACTGATCCAGCGTTAAGTTGTATATAGTGCGGACCGTTATAGAAATGTCAAATCAATTAACGTTTCATCCAGTATTGAGTTTATATAACTGCGTTAAAGATAAAACCTTAACCATATTTATGACAAGTATCATTGTGGTATTGCCATGTCCTAAACTAATTTTGTTAATTAAGGAGGCTCGCGGGTATAAACATTTCAGTAAAAATTAAACATTTTTTTTCGTTACAAATTTTATTTATTACTTTATTAATTGTTACTTTATCATATGGTACAAAAATTATTCAAAAATATTAATTCATTTGGGCTCCAGATGACCTTTTAAAATGTATGTATCATTGAAAAAGCTCCAAATTATCTCCCTTTGCTGCAAAAATGCCCTTTAAAATTGAAATATCTTTCTTAACTCATCGGTGACCTATATTTTTTATTGTTTTAAAATAAGCTGTAAAGGAACTAAATAATTGTAAATTTAAGCGATAATGCTAATTTAGTTTTTTTTATTTCGATATAACCTTTATTTCTCCTATTAGTTCAACAGAAAAAAAGGACATTAAGATTAATGTACAAAAAAAAAAATGTATGCTTCTTTCGAAGGCAGATTGTGGGCGTAAATGAACGGTGACCCCATTTTTTTATTTTATTTTTCTATTTGTTATAAGATAAAGTTCATTTATTGAAAAATATAGCGAAATCCTGTATTAAGAAAAAAAATCGATTTAGACCCGCGAGCCCCCTTAACCATTGGTAAGCATGATCAAAAGATATTAATGTTCCAAGAATCTTAGAAATAAGGGTTTGTAAATTCTATACATTAGGCTGGCAGTCTAGCCATATACGCTCATGCGTTGTAAGGCTCTCATAGAAACCACCAAGTTTTAGTATATTATTATGATGTGCATAATAATACGATTTGTAAGGGATTTTAGCGCTTACACCTTCTTTTTAACTTTAGCATATTCTGGTTTTACCTACCTCAAGTACGGAGATAATTAGTTGTCGCTTTATTTGATTGATATGTCATACAACATATCATAATGTTAGTATAAGAGAAAGATGTTGTATGATTTACAATGACAGAATTATAAATCAAAGACGAACACGACGTACCTGTAGATCTTAGCAATTACGGATGATTGCTGCTCAGTTTCAAAATAAATAACTTTCCATAAAACTAGTATATATTGATAGGGGATTAATTGAGGAATCAAAAAAGCAAAAAAAAAATATAGGGGTCAATGTGCTTGTTTTCGAGATATTAGCCATTGGAATTTTGGCGGGAAAATGTTCTCTCTTGATTTTTCATAGCTTTATCATTGACCAGTTAAAGTTCTCCACAACTATTAAAAAACAAATAAGATTGTATAAGACTTTAACAAATGGCTTATAATTATGCATGTATAAGATTTATAAAAGAAAATTGGGGGTCTGTGGGCAAATTTTTTAAGTCATTCAAATGGATAAAACCAGAGGATTTCCAAAATCTGACAAAAATTCCAAAACATGACAAGCAAACATCCTTAAGATATTATCGTGAAGAATGAAATGCGATATGTATAGTGATTGCAGTTCAAACCTTTTATATTATACTGTTTTGTTTCGAACATTAAAGATATGTCTTGTGTATACGAAACGCACGTCAAAAAAAATATAATTTCCTTAACAGGGATACATAACTTATATCATTAAAATAAAAGTTATATGAGTCTGATATATGTCTAAATGATGCTCCACAAGGAACTGCCTGTTGTCCATGGCGATTTTACGCAACATACTCTTTTTGAAATTCAATATTAATATTTTATAATGATTTTATAATCAAAAGTATTTAAAGATGTTAAACTGTTCTTGTATCTTTTGCCTGTACCATGTCAGGAATATGACAGATTTTTTCTATTCGTTTGATGTGATGATTTTCCCATTTTTTTTTCAGTTCTGTATTTTGTTATTTTATTCTTTAAGTCCATGTGTTTCTTCCCTTTCTTTACTTTCTCAAAATATTGTTAAACACTGGTATTTTTCGTTGAATTAGACTTTAATATTTTAGATTATCGTTAGCATGGCAATACTTATTATTGACATGTCACGTTATAGAATCGGTCCGTAATTTACTGTTACTAATTGATGTATATTGCTCGTGCGTGTTTACTTTCCATCATTATACAATCTGACATTTGACCAAATTTGAAAATGAATACATTGCTGAAGTATTAAAAGCAGACGTGATCACAATTTTAAGTAATATCACAAATGTTATAATTATATGGATCTATGTTTGTGTCTGAAAGGAATTATATAATTGTAGTAGGTTTTTCAAACTGCATTAAAAGAAATACTTTTACGGAAATGTATCAAATTAAACAGGTGTAGGCATACAGTTGATGTTTTACAATCATCTGACAATCGGAAATATGAATTTGTTTGAGCAAATGAGTAGATCATGTCAATATCCCCTTCAGTTATAAAATGGATTTCTTTGTTTTTTAAGAATTTTGCTATAATTTAAGACATACGAGTACACTTAAGCGTGAGAGTAAAATATAGTTTCTTTACGGAAAACATGCAGTTTACCAACAAGTAGCCGATACCATCTATAACATTTTATGAATATCTTTCAAACATCTTTGTGTTATGCGTTATAACATATTGAAGCAAGCAGTTCACATGCATTCTTCTTAGGAAAATAAAACTCGATGAATATCAAAAACGAAGTTTCTTATTTTGTTGAAGCACATCATATATTTGTTTCATCCAAAGTTTGCAATCTAAAGGTTAAAGATTTATTTAAACAATTAGCCTGTAGCACTTACTTATATTACATAACTGCTAGGTCATCATGTGTCTGTTTTACTATTTTTATAGTTATATTTATTTAAGTGATGTTGGTTTGCATTGAAATTAACAATCCCAGACGATTTAGATCATTTTATTGATAACTTGTGGTAGACGGATTTATCCAAAACGATAAAATAAAAACAGTTAAGAATTGTGAAACATATATAACAATTTCTCAGCTAATTCCAATTTGATTCCATGGAAAACGAACATACGCAGATGCATGTGATAAATTATTTCTTTTCATTTTAACTTATCTTATATTATGAAAACATAACTGTTGGTGCTGCCCTTAAATCACGCAAACCA
The DNA here is from genome assembly GCA_037788925.1 of Mytilus galloprovincialis. Taxonomy (NCBI): domain Eukaryota; kingdom Metazoa; phylum Mollusca; class Bivalvia; order Mytilida; family Mytilidae; genus Mytilus; species Mytilus galloprovincialis. The sequence continues at coordinate 70,932,717 of CM075342.1, read as the reverse complement.
GTCATGGATCGCACATTCAATTATATTACAAAAGAGATAAACACTCCAGTATTGATCTTGGAAAGATAAATAACCAAAACCCATGATGTATAAGTCAACATCAAAGATCATTTCACTTTACTTGACAAAATCATTCCAATCTTTGAAAAAGTTCAAGGTGAAATAAATCATCAAAAGACTTTGTAAATAACAATTATTTGACCGAATTAAACAAAAATTGTTCAGTTTAACCAATAGAAGAAGATGGGGTGGTAGTAGTTGTGGTATGAGGATAGGAGTAGGAATGACAGTATTGCTAAGAGAGAGAGAAATGTTTTGACTTAGATGGAAAGTTGTCTCATTGGCACTGGTACCACATCTTCTTATATCTAAGAACAAATGTAGTTGTAGAACGAGATTCAATTACTTAAATGGGGTACTGTTAGTATACAAGTGTAATTCATTTTTAGTAGGAAGGTACTTTGATATTTAACGTTCCTTAACTTGCTATATAGCTGAAATAAATCAGGCAGTTGACCTTCTCCATTTATTCGCATGACATGTTGCGTAGTCGGGGTCTTTCATGACTTGCTATAATTACTGGGTGTATCTCATTGTAAATGGGTTGACGGTGACTGATAGTTACTAACGTCAACGTTCTCTGTAAGATAGTCGTCATATTGCAAATCATGCAACATTATTTTATTTTATATTACATAATTGAAATAGCCCATACTGGATAGCCATCTCAAGTTAGCAGCAGGTTTATTTAAGTAAAAAATAATAAAAGACAAAAAACAAAATTAAAATTAAAATTGTATTTAACAAATTCCAAAATATTAAAAAACAAAATACAGCCAACATTCGTTTACAGTTCTTTTTATGCTGAGGCAGTCTAGTAAAAAAATATAGTTTTTCTATCAAATGTTTTTACTCTTGAAATGTAAGGCACGCCTTCCTGGCCTTAAGGTAGATGGGGTGTCTAAATTATAATCCATAGATTTTTTTAATAATTTGCAAAAATGTAGTTTATATCCTGCTTGTTTAAAAATATAAATAAAAAGAATGGGTAACCGAACTTATTTTCACACTACAGGTTGTGCAAAATTGTGAGATTTTGTATAGATTATGCATGGAAAACCCATTTTTGCGCCATAAAACAAAAACTACACCATAGAATTTTGAGATAAAATATGAAAAGATAGCTCCAATATTATGCTTTCAGATAAGAAAAAGAAAAAATGGGGTCACCGGACTCGTTTTCTTGCTACATAGTAAAATTGGTAAATTCCTATCACATTCTATTGTAAAAGTAACACTATCTGAATTATCTGCCCTTGCATTTGAGTTGACTCCCCTTATTTGGCAAAGTTGGAAAAAAATTTAATCAAACACAAGTATTCGTTTTTTTTGAAAAATACAACCATAAATAAAATAAAACATGGCATTTTCTATATCATAATGAAAATTCTTGCACATGAATTACCTACAAATCTCAAAATTTGCACGTCATTTTGTTAAAGTTCTAGACCTTGTTTTCTGGTATTTCATAATCCAAGATGGAGGAAGACACCCTATCTACCTTAATTGAAAAAAATAATCAGATTTCAATGATACATTATCTCTGGTAAAAATCAGAAAAATCATAAGCTAATGTCAAATAAAAGCTCATTATATTCATAATCAGGTCATGTTAGTATATCAATCAAAATGGTTGATTTCTTGGTATAGCAAATACTGATAGTAAAGTCGTATAAAATAGCAGTTGAAGTGTTTTGATAGATGTGTTAATAAAAAAATAAAGACATTGTAAAATATATGTCAAACTGTCCTCATTATATGAATAAAATGCATAGCACCGATCTCTATCACAAAAATATCCGTGATCCTCAAACCTCAAAATAAATAAAACCTGAACGGTCCCTATGGTAAGATAAGACTGATTGGTAGTTGTTGTTTGACTTCTTTTTCATGAATCTTGATTGTATTATTGTATTCTATGACGAGAGCAGGAGTCCCATTCCGACATGGAATGAAAACATCTAATCTTCGCCAATCAATGTCGGAGTCAAAGCCACCAGCCATATGCAAATTTCGAACTCCCAGCATCAAAGTTGACATAAATGAGCAAAAAGGTACCAGAGGGATATTCAAAATTTTAAATCAAAATAACAAAATTAAAAAAAAAAACAATTCACATCGCATGAACTTAGACTGTGCATCCACATTGAGTGTCTAAAGACTGCCAATGGTCATATAACCCGATATTAACATAAATGAAAATCTGAACAGAAGGAATCTACGTCCAATTGCATTTTTCTAGGTCTACTAGTATTTTGAATTCAAAAGTATGTTCAACATAGTTTTAATCTCATCGTAGCTGAAGACCTTTTAAAGCAAGGTTAACGTGTTTAGCTGATGTTGCACATTGTTCATGAATATGCTTACGTATTCACAGTTTTTAATTTACCTTAACATATGTAAAAAATATCTTTGCACGCTTCTTTGACGTTTGAATCACAGATTGCGATAATGACATATAATACATTACGTTTTCATAAGACTTATAATGGATACATTAGGACAGTGCATCAACCGCGAAACACTTGTTATATATAATATATTGACAAATGATCCTTCTTACATTTAACCTTAATTGGTATCTCAGATTCGTCCCTATTTACACATATGAAGTTTTGTTATGGAATCAGTACGATACTATGTCATGTGATCACTGAATGATCAGGATGTATGCATCTAAAAATAAACTTCTTTTAAAATTACCCGACGGTATATGATACCCTTAAGTTAAATTGAATAGAATGTAAATAAATCATAACTAACTGAAAAAAAATATTTGCAGGTAGTGTAGCATTACCAGAACTTTTGTGGTACAAAGAAAAATCAACACTTGGTGCAAGCTATTTAGCAAGAAGTATGCAATATTCTACCACAGTACAACAACAAATAAATAGTCGTTATACCTCAAGTGAACTAGAATCAGTTATTAACATCATGAGGTCAGACATATTGGCTAATAATTCTACTCATGGATCTGTTGACACCAGTATCTCATGGTTCAATAACATCACTAGTTATATAGATTTGCTGAAAGAAATACAAGATATCTTATCGCAGGTAGATACTATTATGGAAAGACAGAGTTTTTATGTGTCGTATTAATGAAAGACATTACTTTTAAAGAAAAAAATCATGAAAGGCGGGAACTAACCATAAAGACTTTAAGAATTTATTTACATGTATTTTCAGAGATTTTCCTGAATTTTTATTAAAAAAGAGAAGAAAGATATATACCTAATGAAAGTACAAATCGTTAGTCGAAAAAAAAAACACCTGACAATTGCATTGAAAACACTGAAAAAAAAAATGATCAAAAGACAAACAGCGGTATATTAAACACAATAAAGAACACAAAAGACTGGTAGAACAAGCCCCTGAAACATGGAGAAAACTATGTTTGTCCGGATGGGTAAGAATATCCTGCTGCATCTGTGCCCACCGTTAAGTTACAAATGTAACAACAAAGCCGATGATAAGACTTAATCGTGGAGTTACATTCGAGGCTTACATACAATGTTTTTTTTATTTCAGGAAATAATAGAAATGCTGGAAGACTACGTCACGTCATTAAAAACAAATTTGATCATAAATGTGATAAAAATGGTTTGTGCGATATTATTGTTTCCGATTACCGTGATCCTCGTATACAGACTCACGAACAAACTTCAACAATTCGCGAATTCACTAAGGAACAAAACGTATGACCTTGAGAAGGAACGTAGACGCTCGGAACAATTGTTGTATCAGCTGCTTCCTATATCAATAGCCAGGAGAATGATGAAAAAGATGGCGATAATTCCGGAGCATTATGATTCTGTGTCAGTATTTTTTTCTGATATTGTTGGTTTCACTGACATATGTTCAAAAAGTTCTCCAATGCAGGTTATCTATATGTTAAACATATTATATATTATGATAGACGCCAAACTTGAAGCCTTCGATGTCTATAAAGTGGAAACTATAGGTATGTATACACAAACATGTTAAATGAAATACATTTATAAAACTGCGTAAATTGAGGAATTTATAAATTTAATTTGCCACACACAATGACACCGATAGTGTCCAATTGCCTTAACTTAATTTGTAGTTATTAAAAATGTTTTCAGATATGAATTTTCAGACATCAGAGGAAAACACTGTATACTTCACATGACCAAATAAGTAAATCAATCCATACATATTAAATAAGTATAAAAAAGAAGATATGGTATGACTGCCAATGAGACAACTATCCACAAAAGACCAAAGTGACACAGACATTAACAACTATAGGTCAGCGTACGGCCTTCAACAATGAGCAAAGCCCATACCGCATAGTCAGCTATAATAGGCCCCGATAAGACAATGTAAAACAATTCAAACGAAAAAGTGTTTGTTTATCAACATCTAGTAGAACATATAGTTCGTTCATATGCGACATTATCATAGGAACCAAATGAGACCCTGTTGCCGAGGGTTCATGACTGAATTTCCATTCAGACGTGAAATTCATTTTTCAAAGGGGCACCGTTTTGTGTGTGTTAAATAGAGAAACATGCAGTCATGTCAAGTTGAATTAAGACGCTCTCTCCGCTTTGTTGTGCACATATACTAAGGCGGCCAATTGCTAGGTCTATGTCTATCAGTTTACTTATTACTATTTAGGAAATTCATTGTGTTCTAATTAAACTAATTGCATTAAAACAATATAGTTTATCTGGTTTTATTTTTTGTCTATGTTGACATGTTCACGAGTCTGTGTGTTTATTACAGAGTTTGGCCTTGTGCTTAATTAGTTGAAGTCTTTGAAAATTGAAAATGTGCCTAAGGATGATTTAGAGTTGTCAGTTTATTTTCGATTTATGAGTTTGACTGTCCCTCTGGTATCTTTCGTCCCTATTTTAGAGCCGATGTAAGGCATGAAATATCTTGAAGTTGTCTTATTAAATTATTTCCAGATTAGTTTTAGTCATATGTCTAGTACAGCTTATTTGTTCCAGGCGATGCCTACATGGTTGCCTCGGGCCTACCAGTAGCTGCAAAGAACAGAACAAGACATGCAACAGAAGTGGCATCAATGTCTTTAGAGATCATGAGTACAGTCAGTGAAGCTACAGTTCCTCATTTACCACAGGAAAAATGGAAAGTGAGAATAGGTATTAATTCAGGTAAAAATAATCATGATAATAATAATATTAATAATTATAATAATCATGATGATAATAATAATAATATCAGATTATTACATGGCATTTTTCCTATCGCATGTATTATCAGCCCTAGGTTCAATATCAGAACAAGAGCCGCATGGCTCGAGGGCTGATATTGACCGAGGGCTGATTATACATGCGATATGAAAAATGACATGTTATGATCTTTTTATCATATGCTTCAACAATGGAGACAAATAACAGATTCATATATTGATCATTTTACGTGGTTCCAAAATAGAAGTTCAAAGAGTGAAAAGTTTACGGACGTCGGACCCCAAATTTAGTACATTCGATATGAAATCTTTCTACCAACAGAGAATCAGTTTCTTTTTAATATGGACGAATCAACAAAAAAAATTCAACAATATACATTATGAAGACTGTTAGGAAAGTCAACCTTTTCAAACTTTTAAATAATAATGTTTGAAACTTATAAAAAATTCATTTGTTTAATAATTTGTTTGTTTTTGTTTTTTATTTTTTATTATTATTTTACACAATATACCTTTCAGTATCTAAATAATTGTTTTGTACACTATTTTGTAATGTTTTTAAACTGAAAACGTAGCATTGATGTGTATTTTCCGGAATTTACCGAGTATCACCGGAATGCCATGCTATACGTTACGGAAAGGCGTGTGATAACAATCGAAGCATGTGATAAACTTCTCATATCAGCCCGCTAAGAACCAATTCGAAAAATATGGAATTTACGTTAATTTAATGTTATTATCATACAGTAAAAATCATATGTTATTTAGTCTAAGTATATAATAATAATAATAATAATAATAATAATAATAATAATAATAATAATAATAATAATGAAATAAATATCAAAACTGATTGATGGATTGGTGTTTAACGCCACTATCACCCTTATTATCCTATATCAGGGAGTTCCATTAAAGGTTGATGTAGGAAGCAAGAGTGTCCGGAGAAAACCATTTGACAATCCTAGTTTACTAATATTGGTGTCGAGTGCATCTGCCCAGTGCAAGTTTCGAACTCACAAACTCAGTGTTCACTGGCTCATGATACAGTAGTTAAACCACTAAGAAAATCGGCAGACCAACTCATGATATTCCTCCGCTAAGAGACCCGGATCATAACTTTAACCTTGCGTATGAAGGAACAGAAAAGTCAGAGATTTTAAATAAATATTTTTGCTCTATTTCTAATATAAATGATGCTAATAAAGATTTACCGGAATTTGATGATCGAAGTCATGATTTTCTTTCGCAGATAATTGTTAGTGAACAAGATGTACTTGATATTATTTCCACGCTTGATCCAAATAAAGCGGTAGGACCAGATATTGTTAGCAACAGAATGTTACTTGCTGTTAGAAATGAAATTTCAAAACCATTATGTTTACTTTTTAATAAATCACTTCATGAGAGAGTATTTCCCGATCAATGGAAAATTGCATATGTTATTCCATTATTCAAAAGTGGTGACAAATCACTACCTTCTAACTACAGGCCTGTCTCCTTATTGTCATGTGTGAGTAAATTATTAGAAAAAATTGTTTTCAAAAATATTTTTAACCATTTACATAAAAATAAACTGTTGTATAAGTATCAATCTGGATTTATTCCAGGATATTCCACTACGCACCAATTAATTGAACTTTACAACAAAATTTTATTGGCGCTAAATGATAAGCTAGTTACTAGCATTACATTTGCTGATATAAGTAAAGCTTTTGATACGGTTTGGATTAAGGCTTTGCTATACAAACTTGAAAAATATGGTATTAAAGGAGACTTGCTGTGTTGGTTAAAAAGCTACCTATGTAGCCGATCTCAGAAAGTTGTCTTAAAAGATTCACTTTCAAAATTTGGAAAATTAAACGCCGGTGTGCCTCAGGGTTCGGTATTAGGACCGTTATTGTTTTTGATATATATAAACGATATAGCTGATGGTTTTTCTGGATTTGGGAGGCTTTTTGCAGATGACACTTCAATAGGTCATACTGCTTTTAACGAATCCATTTTAAGAAATTTAATCAGCACAGATCTTGTTTATTTAAATGCGTGGTCAAACAGATGGCTAGTGAAGTTTAACCCAAATAAAACAGATATTATGATATTCAGTATGAAAACTATACAAAGTAATTTTTCTTTTGATTTTGATGGCACTACATTAGAGCCAGTTCATACGCATAAACATCTTGGTGTCATATTTAGTAGTGATTGTAAATGGAGTAAGCATGTTGATAAGCTGATAGAAAAAACTTCGAAGCAGCTTAATGTTTTACGAAAACTAAAATTTAGACTTAAGAGGGAATATTTGGAAAAAATTTATATGACTTTTATTCGGCCAATTTTGGAGTATTCGTCAGAAGTATGGGATAACTGTGGACAAACAAATTCTGATCGGTTGGAAAATATCCAAATCGAGGCTGCTCGAATAGTTACGGGATTAACAAGTTACGCTAGCCGGAACAGTATCTATTTAGAGACGGGATGGGAAAAATTAAGCGTCAGACGGGAGGTTAAAAAATTATCTATGTTTTATAAGATTATAAATAACCAAGCGCCAGATTATTTACACGATTTGGTTCCGGATTTTGTATCAGATATTTGTAATTATAATTTCCGTAACAGTCAAAATATTACTATTCCCGTAAATCGTTTATCAGCTTATCAACAGTCTTATTTTCCGTCATCTATTGCACTGTGGAACTCTTTAGACTTAAGTATAAGACATATTCCTACATTTTCCTTTTTTAAATTAAACTTGCACAAACTATACTATAGAAATAATAAATATCCGAGATTTGGTTCTTTAGGAGATCGTTTGTATTCTGTTTTACACACAAGGCTGCGTAACAGATGTAGCGCACTGCGTGCTGACTTGTTCAAAGCAAATTTGATACAAAATGCAAATTGTTCATGTGGTTTTATTAATGAAAATGTTGAACACTATCTATTAGGTTGCATTTCTGTAAATATTGACAATGTAATTTCCCATAGGAACTCCTTTACGGCTAGAACTGTACCACTTTTACTATGAAGTTTTGAAAAAAAATCTTACCCTAGAATTGAAAGTTCAAATGCACCACAATTTTTTTCAAAGGTCAAAATATAGGGCTGTGCGGCATATTTTCAACGTTTATATGCCCTGAACTTCTCAGAGTTTAAACTTACACTAATTTTCTTAACTACCCCTACCTCGAATGAAAGGTTACCACAGATTTCAATGTAAACAATATGCACGTGTTTATTTACTGGTAACATTCCCAAGTTCTGTCTCTGCGATATGGAACACAGAGAGCATAACTGGGAACCAGTATGTAAACAAAATTAATTCTCTATGAATATTCAATTACTCCCCAAAAGAGGCGTGTTTTGAGAAACAGCTGTATTTACAAAGTGCAACCTATATATTGTATTAATTTTTCAACTCAGAGAAATCTGATGTTTAACGAAATTAATGTCTTTAATGTAAATATTACTATCGATTTATTATTATTTGGTGATCATGCTTTAAGTACTGAAGAAAATGATAATATTTGTTTATCTGTTCAAAGGTATATAAAAAATACCAAACGTTTTTCTCTGCATTGACAACCTTAATTCTGTTTACAACACATGTGATTAAAGATATTTCTATATACATGTAATGACAATAATCGAATGATCTTGATGAATATTTACTGTTATGTTTTGTTATCAATAACGATTCAATGGATTTTAACGAAAGAATATAAGAATAAGTTTCAAATCTATACTTACCATTGTGCAGCTGACATCCCTTTCGTAAACTTGGATAATATATTAAGATCCCACGCTTTATTATGAGATAAACACACATACTTATTTAAATTATGTCCACAAGAACAAAATTTGCGCATAGGTAATTCCACTAACTATTCGGTGTGTTTGTGTCGTATTTATACTGTTAAAAGATGCACTCGATTAAAATCCATTGATTCGCTTCAAAAAGTTTCCTTTTGTTTTCATGTCTTTATTCCTAAATTAGTTAGTATGAAATATTTGATGTGTTCATTAATTAATGTGTATTATTTTGTTTTTGTTTTGGAGAAGACGTTGCTAAGTTGTAAAACTTGTGTCTGATCCTTTTGTCATTTTGAACAATAAAATATGTTTAAACTACTAAGAAAATCGGCTAACGAGGCTCCCTAATGGAAATGATATTAATAACAATAATAATAAAAGCCAATTGAAACAAATAAAGAGTTAATTTACATTTGATGAAAAATATAAATATATATATGTTGAAGACCCACTGGTGGCCTTCGACTGTTTTATGCTCTTTGGTCGGATTGTTGTCTCTTTGACACATTCCCCATTCCATTCTCAATTTTATTTTCCAAAACGTGGACACATGTACAAGTGTCTGGTAAACTTTCACTTAAGATACAGTTGACATAATTACCACGGGTTTTGATAGTGTTTACATGATAAAGGAGAATAATGGAGTGTTAAAAAAATGGATATCAGAGTATAATTGCAAACTGATAAAGCAATGATAATAACACATGAATAATGGTCTAAGGAAATAAAAATGAAAACTCCAATCCCAAAAACATTTTCATTACCACACGTGCCATATTTTCTTATATAGATTTTTTGGTCTATAGGTCCAGTTGTAGCTGGGGTAGTAGGTACTAAGATGCCTCGTTACTGTTTGTTTGGTGACACTGTCAATGTAGCATCAAGAATGGAATCGTCTGGAAAACGTGAGCATAACGATATTTAACGAAATGGTTTGCCTTGATCGAAGCATAGTAATATTTTAATAACTTAAACGAAGCTATCAAAATAGTATCAATAAGTCAAAATATGTATTTGATTAGATATCAAAATTACAACTGCAATGATATAAAATAGTAGGAGACGTTGTATGATTGACAATGTGAATACCATACAACTAGTAAACATAACATGCATTTAAGCAATTATGGCTTAGCCACCATGAGCAAAATAAATACCGTATAAAAAGCTATAAAAGAAACAATGAGGACAAATGTGAATCAAATCAAACGTGAAAAAACGACGGCTTGATTCAAAACAGAGCATTACACGAAAAAAGTATACAACTAACAGTCACAAACGACAACCGCTGATTTACAGGCTCCATGTTTGGACATAAATAATGTGGATGGTTTATTGTTTGCGTGCGCTCTCAAACCTCTTGTGACAATGAAAAACAATACAAAACAAGAGCAAACCAGAAATCACAAGATCATACAAATACTATACTATATTGGACAATACTATATGAAAATTCAAATTAAAAGGTAAAGTTTGCAAAAACAAGTTAGACAGTTAATCCTTAGATTGCATTAATTGATAATGATATTTATAGGAGAACACAATGATTCATATTGTATATTTTTGTTAATACTTATTACTTTTTGCATTTACTTCAGTTTTATATGTTAAGCATGTAAATCAAATCTCTACTGTTTTACCTTATTTACCCATTTGTATTCTGCTTTTGAATTTTATAAGAACATTGTAATGTTATTTTTTCCTCTTATAACTGCGCCGTCATTGGCAGAAATGTTTTTGTTTGTTAAAATTGAGAAAGGAAATGGGGAATGTGTTAACGCGACAACAACCCGACCATAGAGCAGACAACAACCGAAGGCCCACAAATGGGTCTTCAATGTAGCGAGAAACACCCGCACCCGTAGGTGTCCTTCAGCTGGCCCCTTATAAATATGCATACTAGAACAGTGATAATGGACGTCATACTAATATCCGAATTCTACACAAGAATCTAAAAATAAAAATCATACAAGACTAACAAAGGCCAGATGCTCCTGACTTGGGACAGGCGCAAAATTGCGGTGGGGTTAAACATGTTTATGAGATCTCAACCCTCCCCCTATACCTCTAGCCAATATAGGAAAGTAAACACATAACAATACGCACATTAAAATTCAGTTCAAGAGAAGTCCGAGTCCGATGTCAGGAGATGTAACAAAAGAAAATAAATAAAATGACAATAATACATAAATAACAACAGACTACTAGCAGTTAATTGATTGAAAGATTGTGCCTTCATCATATGAATATCAGGCACAATCCCTCCCGTTAAGGGTTTAGTATCATACTATCATAAAATATATGAGAAGAACATAACCCGTGTCATGCCAACAACTGTTTTTTTTAATAAATGTGTTTAGTTCCGATGCAAAGACCCTATAAGTGAATCAATATTAAAGCCAAAATATGCAATCTTTAATGACCTGACAACAGTATCGTAACTATATCCCTTCTTAATAAGTCTGTTAAAAGGTTTTGTAAGCTTTTGAGGTGAATACTAACATTTTTGTGCTAAGTTAAGCATATTACCATCAAAGATTGGATGTGAAATACCCGAACGTATAAGATGTCTGCATGGTGAGTTATACTTACGAATTATTTCCTTATACCGATGATACAATTTAGTAAATGTTTTGACTAGTTTGTGATATCGAAAACCCTGGTGTTATAATTTTTCAGTAATACATAAATTTCTCTCGCTAAAATCTAATACGTTGTAACATACACGAGCGAATCGTACAAGTTGAGACATATAAACACCATAAGATGGCAACAAGGGAACGTCAGCATCTGAAGATGGATAATTAACGATAGGAAATGAAAATTATCTCTTTTTTCATAATTTTTTGTATTAAGCTTCCCGTTAATGATATAGATATCAAGATCAAGGAAAGGGCAGTGGTCATTGTTAGTATAAGCTATATTAAAAGTAAGTTCAACAGGATAAAGTTCTTATAGTTAATTGTTACCTTAGTTTGCTATTAATAAATATTGAAATGTGCATTGTTATTAAGTGTAATATCAGTATTTAGTTCAAATATAATCTTAAATCAATCCTTATTCTATCTTATTCATTCAAATGTGACGTCATGTTTCATTTTTTGATGATCTGTTTTACAAATTCAAATGTGACGTAATTTTTTTGTCATTATTTACAATTTCAAATATGACGTCACTTGGCGTTGAGTTTTAAACTTATTCGGATGTCCTGTACCAAGTCAGGAATATGGTCATTGTTAAATTATAGTTCGTTTCTGTGTGTGTTACATGTTAACGTTGTGTTTCCGTTGTGTCGTTTGTTTTCTCTTATTTTTTAGTGTGAATTCACATTACTATAAGACGTGTCACGGTACTTATCTATCCCAAATCATGTATTTGGTTTTGATGTTATATTTGTTATTCTTATAGGATTTTGTCCAATGCTTAGTCCGTTTCTGTGTGTGTTACGTTTTTAATGTTGTGTCGTTGTTCTCCTCTTATAGTTAATGCGTTTCCCTCAGTTTTAGTTTGTTACCCCGATTTTGTTTTTTGTCCATGAAATTATGAGTTTTGAACAGCGGTATACTACTGTTGCCTTTATTTAGTATACATACTGAAGTCGTCATTATTGAGAGCCAATATATCATCCAAATATCTAAAAGTATTGTTAAATTTTTGTATCAAATGTTGTTTCGATGGGTCTTACTTAATTTTAGTCATAAATTGTAACTCATAAAAATACAAAAAACAGGTGTTACTAGTATAACTAGTAAAAACGAATGTGCAGTAATTATGTCCGAACACAAGCGTTTAATATTAACAAACTTGTTCAACTGCCTCAGGTTTTCCAGTTATCTTAAATGTAACTTATGTTAATCTAAACTCCAGCATGACAGAAAAATGAGGAGTCCGTTGTGTTGTTTGCATGAAAATGTTTCCTTGAAACATAGAGTTAGTTTTTTTACGCGTTACTGGCGATTCTTATGTAGACGAAACGCGCGTCTGGCGTATAAAATTATAGGCCTGGTAGCTTTCATAAATGTTTACACCACTGGGTCGATGCCACTGCTGGTGGACGGTTCGTCTCCGATGGTATCACCAGCCAAGTAGTCAATACTTTGGTGTTGACATGAATATCAATAACGTGGTCATTATCTATAAATTTTCTGTTAAAAAAATCATGATTTTTTCAAAATACTAAGGATTTTCTTATCCCAGACATAAATTGTTTCCTTAGTCGTACATTGTATTTTAGAAAACATTTTGGAATTTTGGGTCCTCAATGCTCTTCAATTTTATACTCTTATGCCTTGATAACTTTTTTGATCTAAGCGTCACTGGTGAGTTTGATGTAGACAAAAAGCGCGTCTTGTTTATTGAGTTACCAGCCTGGTACCTTTGATAACTACATGTATAAGTACGTATTTCAACGTGTGTAAGAAACGTAATTTTCCCAGACAAAAAGTTGTGAAATATAAATCTATGAAAAAATACACGACAAGTTATAAAATAGCTCAATTACTATACACAAAATATAGAAAATGCAATCTTTGCGTCGTGTCATTTGTAATGAACAGAAAGTCAGTGGCCATCGTCAAACAAAAAACAGAGACAAAAAAACAACAGTAACATTATCAGAACATATTAAGTTACTATAATTTCCCTATATCTTCATTACTGTTTTAATTATCACAAACATCAATGAACTTGGTTATGTTTCAGCTGGTATGATTCAGATATCGTCTGCAACAAAAAAAGCTTTAGAAGCTTACCCGGAATTTCTCATTAGAGAAAGAGGTGACATGACAATAAAGGTATAACCTGTTGGTTACAGTCAAACAATTACATAGATTATTAGTTTCATATATATATTGACTTTTATATGGCATTAAGACGTGCCACATTCGTTGAATTAGTGACCTTTTTCATATCGGTATCCACTGTGTGCAAAAATGTATATTGAAATTAAAAACAAATATATTTATTCATCTTATGAAATAACTGTTTGTGGTAAGTTTTTGTGACTTCTCTTTGATTTAATGTTTACTACATTCGGACCATGTGTTTTGAACATCCACCAAAAAGACAGATTTCAACAACGAGACAGAGGAAACCCAGGAAAAATGAAATGTAATCTGACGAATATTTACCTAGAAAATCATAGATAAAACACTGCCGAAAAGATAACTGCCTACATTAAAAAAAACTTAGTATTACAAGCCCACAAACATGTATTTTATGCAAACAGTTTTATGTTTACAGGGAAAGGGTCAAATGAAGACTTTCTGGCTGATAGGACATAATAATGGCTACAGAGTTTCCACGCCTCATTTATTCCTAACGGAGTAATATGTTCAGGACACAGTAATACAGAGTTTCAAACCCACAGTTATTCCTCACGGAATAAAACACTTCAGGACGACAAAGTAGTGTGTAAACAGTTTTAATGCCTCGATTATTCATCATGGAATACAGCACTTCAAAACAGACTATAGGAAGCAGAGTGTCAGCACCACAGTCATTCTTCGCGGAATTACAGACACATTATGAGGAACTCAGTGTCAATGCTTCAGTCATTTATCACGGAAAAACAGCATTTAATGATACAATATTGAGTACTGAGTTTAAATGCCATTGGGATTCCTCAATGACTAAAACACTTTATGATACAACATTGTTTACATAGTTTCAACTCCAAAATTATTTCAAACGGGATATATATTCAGGACACATTCATGTGTACAATATATAGCTTTTCCATGCCACAATGATTGATCACTAGATAAAGCACCTATTGACACAGAAGAGCAATTACAGGGTTTCAATTGTAACACAATAGTCACAGTACAAAAGAACATTTATATATAAACACATAAATTATAAACTTATGCTCTATTCACCAAACCCATCACAAACTTTAAAAACGACTAGCTGGCAAATATAGTCAGGTTATAACAAATCTCCTATTTATACGAAAAATGTTTATAGATATAAGACGATGTGGTATGACTGTTAATGAGACAACTCTTTATCCAAGTCATAATTTGTAAATGTAAACCTTATAATAAAGTCAACGTACGGTCTTCAACACGGAGCCTTGCCTCACACCGAACAGCAAGCTATAAAAGCCACCCAAATGTAAAACCATTTAAACGGGAAAACCAATGGTATAATTTATATAAAAACGAGAATCGACGAACATTTATGAAGTATTATATGTATTAGTTTGTTTAATTGGATCACAAATGGTATTGTTTACCTCATTGATATAATTCATCAGGAAGAGCAAATTAACCAGAAATGTATGTCGATGCACCCAAAACCTTATTGTATTTTAATCCGTACAATATATAAAACAATGACAAAACATAAAAAACTCTGATAAAACGTTGAAACTCTTTAAATACACATATGTAATCTAGTTTTACGGACGCCATCACGAGTTGGTTGACCGTTTCGGAATAACCGTTTCACAAATGATAACGCATATGTTCCTTACGTCGTAACTACAACCCCCTTCCCTTTCATTAATGTGACCTACCGAATTAGACTATTTACCGGATTTGTTATCACATAAGCAACACGACAGGTGCCACATATGGAGCAGGATCTGCTTACCCTTCCGGAGCACCTGAGATCACCCCTAGTTTTTGGTGGGGTTCGTGTTGTTTATTCTTTAGTTTTCTATGTTGGTAACATGTGTACTATTGTTTGTCTTTTTCTCTTTTTCATTTTTAGCCATGGCGTTGTCAGTTTATTTCAGATTTATGAGTTTGACTGTCCCTTTGGTATCTTTCGTCCCTCTTTTATCTAAAGAGATAAACAACCATTTCCATGATGTTCATGGCCCCAGAACAATGCGAGACATCAAGGATACAAAACATGAAAAAAGAAGAAGTATTAACTCTTATTAAAGTAAAATTTCTAACTTTATAAATAATACGAAATTTTAAGATAGAAACTGCTCTAATACATCCTCCCACGTTGAGAATCACTCAAAATATTAGAACATGAAAGATAACTGTATATATGTGTCCTCTGTCTTTCCTGCTTTTTTTCTAAGTGATAAGGTACTGACATGATTATATTTGTTTTCGATATTGTTTTAATCGGCCTACCTGTATATAGGCATTATGTATAGCGTTGTGGTATAGCCATGTCATGCTGAGTATGTGGTAAAGCCATACTTTGACTTATAGTTGTACATTTCTGTGTCATTTGTTCTTATGTGAATAGCTGTCTCTTTGAAAATCATACCTCAACAGATTTTTATTATATAGAGTTATGAAAATTACACTTAATACATGTTATACATGCATGCACAGCATTTTTCTTGATTTATTATCCTTTTGAATTTTAAACCCTGACATTTACAAAACAATGATGTATAAATACGTAGAAGCGTTAGCAGAATTATGACCAAAAAAGACCTGTGGAAAATAGACAAATTCAACTATTGTCAACATTGAAGTGATTGAGATTGTAACGCAAAGTTGACTGCTGTGCTCCTGTTTTTGACCTCTTTGCCTGTTATGTCTGTTTGATTGATCCCACATCGTTATAAATATAATGGAATTGGGTGTAACTGTATACAATTGAGAGGCATAGCGAGCGATAAAAACCAGGTTTATTCCACCATTTTCAACATAAGAAAATCAGTCAGGATTTATGACAGTTGTATTCCATTTCAAATGCTCATAACACTTCCACATTATTTATACCTCATTCGATTTTACTTTTTTGTTTTGTAAATGTTAGGGTTTTAAATTCAAAAGGAAGATAAATAAAGAAAAGTGCTTCAATGCATAATTTTTATTAAGCATAATTTTCATAATACTTTATAATAAAAAAAATGGTGTGATGTCGAAAACCAAGGTGTAATAATTTTTCAGTAATACATAGATTTCTTTCGTTAAAATGTAATACATTTTTTTATTTAACTTGTTTGTTGCTTGTCTTTCATTTTAGCTATCTGCTTTGTCGATATGCCTTTTTATGTTTCTATGTAATATATATGACGTGGCTCTGTACATCCCGTTGTTGTGTTATTATACTATGATAAAATTGTGTATTCTTGTCTTAATTCTTTTCTTGTATGCTTGATCTGTATGCCGTTTTGTACTTTGTTACATCTTTGTATGTTTTTTTTAATGATTATGATTATAGCACATTGTTGACTGCTGTATTTTTGACATTTATTTCTATTATGTCTGTTTGTTTTGTTCACGCATCGTTGTCAATATAATCGAATTGAAGGGACTGTCATATAAGTGAGAGCTAGGTTTCGCTAGCTATAAAATCAGGTTCAATCCACTATTTTCTACATAAGAAAATACCTGTATAAAGTCAGGAATATGACAGTTGTTAACCGTTCGTTTGATGTGTGTGAGCTTTTGATTTCCTTGGAGTTCAGTATTTTGGTGATTTTACTTCTTGTTACATACACGAGCAGATCGAACAAGTTGAGATATATAAACAATAATAAACACCATAAGATGGTAACAAGTGATCGTCAATATCTAAAAATTGATATTAACAAATTGAATATGAAATTAAAGTTCATCTCTTTGATCATACATTTTTGTATAAAGCTTTCCGTTAATGATTTAGATATCAAAATCTAGAAAAGAGCAGTATTCCTTGTTGTTATCATCTTTATTTAAGATAAGTTTAACAGGATGATTCTCTTTATGTACATGCTGAGTCAATATATCATTCTTTTATCTAACGGTTCCGTTTTATTTTTGTATCAGATGTTCTATCGATGAACCTTTGCTTATTTTTGTCATATATTGTAACTCAAAACAATACAATAAGTTGGGCACAGTTAAATATTTAATGAAATTCCGATAACTTGACGATATACGGTATTTTCAAAGCGAACAAAAAAAAATGTATGTAGTAAACTTTCAAGAGCAGTTATAGTATCAAAGCAGGTTCAATTGACATAGTCATTTTTATTTTTTGTTACTTAAATATAACCTAAAAGAATTTGAACAGATATATTCCAATTCTGACATTTTTAATGCCTATTTAATTAGTTGTACAGATTCAAAATTACCAATATAAGCATGCAATTGATCAAGTGTGATAAAAACTACATTTTGACAAATTATCAATGGTAAATCACGGAAATAATATTAGAAAGTATATTATCATATAATTCTTTTCCTTACAAAGACAAAATTTCAACATTGGATGAAACTAAGATTTTAATTGTAAAAACCTTGAGAACGACTCTTTCGTCATTTTTTTTTTTTTTTTTTTTTTTTTGTTATTGTTGATCTTTTGTTCTTCGATAATTATGTAATGGTTTTCGCTGTCTTTCTTCAAACTATCGCTTTTGACCGATCAAGTGAGGAATATGACAGTTCGTTTGATGTGTTTGATGTTTTGATTTTGACATTTGATAATTGATTTTCCAATTTAAAGTGATTGTGTTGCCTATCCGTGTAGCTCGTTAATGTTATTGATTTACTTTTCAAGTCAAGAATTATTTGCGACATAGCATACCGATGTTCAAACGTCAAGTATCGTTAAGCTATTATGATTGAATCAAATTACGAAATATCAAATATATATCACAAAACAAGATTTATTGCGTGTTTATATAAGTAAAATAGACACCATTATTGTAGCAAACGAAAAGATTACAGAGAAATAATAACCATGTGATAGCAGTGTTTAATTGACCAGAAAGACAGTTTGGTCAGATTTGACAACGACGTTAGCTCCAATTTCTCTTTCCATTAGACTACAAATGGAGGTCTTCATATTGAAGTTTGCTGCGTGACAGATGTTCGTGATTGCACACATAAAGGTACACTGCACTTCACTGTTGACTATTACGTTCCCCAGAGCTTCTCCGTTGCCGTCGTATCTGTGACCTGGAAATCCACAAGTGTGAGGAAAAGTGGCTGTTGAAATAAAAACATCATGTCATTGTATTAGTCATATTAAACAAGAAATATATTTGTGTTTTTTGACTTCTGTCCAAGACCCTGTTATTATCTAGTAACAATTTTGTTATGTTTTAACCCACGTCAATTTGGACGCGAATGTCATTGAATTGTCATCTTTGTTCCATGCGTATACTTATTTCCTTATTAATACCATATTGCTATGGTTTCCATGCAATGTTTAGTCTTATAAGATCAAAATACCAGTCTTTTATGCTAGCATTGAAACGTTTTACCTTAGCTTGTCTCTCTGATAACTTTCGCGCATATCTTATTATTATTATGTTTAACTGAGTTTAACACTGTATGATGAGGATTCGTGATTAGAATGAAATTTACAGTCTGTCGTTGAACTAAATTTTGTTCCTTTTTGGAGATTTTCGATTCATTTGAATTTTAAAAAACTTGAAAATTAATTTTGAACACCATCTATATAATTTCATATGTAAACAAGATCACCGATTGAAATCCCATTTTCAAAGCGTAACAAAACAAATAAGTATGACTTTTAAAATGTTTTACTTATACATGTTCTGATTTCAAATGTTTGGCTTTTGGCGTTCCTGATGAAGTTAAATCCAGAAAAGCGCTTTGGACGCACTACATTAATAAACGTTTAGTTTTCATATTTTTTTACAACATATAAGTGTTACAAATTACCACAAAAACTTGACATATATGATATTACAGGAATAACTTACCAGAATAAACATTTTCAACGAATGTTCCGTGTACTTCAACTTCACAGAGTGCTAAATAATTTCTATCTTTTAGTCGTATGCGAACATACTTCCCCACTGTCTGTTCCGGGCATGTAGCGTTTAGATGAGTGATTTGCTCCTTCTGGTGATGGCATAGAGTGACAATACTATCATCAAACCAGGAAGTTTTATTTCGGCATGGTCTAAATACTTCAATTTCAAAATTTGACAGTCGTTCAGCTGAAATAATAAAAAAAAAACCTAACGGATAAATATAACAGTCACCAAAACAAACCAAAACAACCAACCCTTCTGTTTTACAATATATTGTTTTTTAAGAATCAAATCTAGCTAGGTATTTAAAGACACATGTGTTATCGTGAAACTGGAGACAATATAAAAGATTTAACTAACTTTAAAACTATGTTTAATCTTAGATTTTCGACATAAGAGAACGACTGTACCAGGTGGGGTAAATGACAGTTGTTTTTGTTTGTTTGATGCGACAGTCGTTACCAATTCGTTTGATGCGTTTGTCTTTTGATTTTTTTATTTTGTTAGGGACTTTTCATTTTGTGTCCTGTTTGGTGGTTAAAAAACACATAGTTTTGGACAGGACAATTCTCTGTATGTACTGTGATGCTTTATATACAATACATGAAGTGTTTTTTTTTTTTTTATTTACAGATCATTACAATTGCAACAATTAGCAAATACAAAAAAGAAGATGTAATAACTCCCAAAAAGAGACAAAAAAACTACAGATCATTGTACAGTCTTCAACAATGAACAAAGCCCATACCGCATAGTCATCTCTAAAAGGCCCCGAAATGACAATTTAAGACAATTCACACGAGAAAACTAACGGCTTAATGTATATATAAACATTTTACGAAAAACAAAAATGTAACACTAGACAAACGACAACCACTGAATAACGGACTCGTGAAAGCCCATACCACATAGTCAGCTTTACAAGACTCCGAAATGAGACTAGTGACAAGTAAAACTTACGGCAGCAGTCAGCTCTCCCATAGATAACAACGTTACTTATGTCATAAATTGCTCCAAGATCAACTGCCCACCATGACGGTTCATTTCCAATGTCTGTATGTGAACAAGCATGATGTGAATCAGTTAGACGCTGGTCATAATTGCCATCTACAGCACTAGAAGAAAGTCTTCCTGTGTGTTCATTCGTTGATTGCTTTGTTTGTTTGTGCTTAGCAACTTCCAATGTAGCTACAAATATTCATGAAAAACAAATTAACGTTAAACAGCTTACAAAATCGAAATGTTTCACAAGAAATAACACTTTATTGTTGTTTGTTATTTGAGGAACTGATTTATAAAAGTGTTATCCCAAGGTGGTCTCTACGTTCTATCTGGTCTGTGACAAAATTACTAATAAACATTGTTTGACAAATACCACAGCTGTTTGGTGTGTTAAAAAAGAAAACGATAAAATTAAAACAAGATTTGAATTGAAGTAGAAAACTTAATTTCTAAAGCATATCAAAAGTTGTAACAATGTTCTACAAAATTACATTGGAAGACAAGTTACAATCCTTGGATGGTGTAAACTTCCCACAAACACCAAACACCATTACACCATACACCATACACTATTACACCATACACGTTACACCTTTGCACCATACACCTTACACATTACACCATACACCATTCCCAATTCTATCTTCACGATTCGAAATTACTCATAATGCAATTAAATTTCAACGACTACAAAATTATTTATTTGTTTTAAAACACGAATTTTGCCGGATAACAATATTGCAAATTAATATATAAAATTAAGACTTCCGTGATCATGGTCATATAAACGATACAGATCAAATACATATACATGTATTTGTAAATAAAGTACGCATAAAACTTTGCTTGTAATGTAAATTAAGCCGTGATCTGCCTTTCTGTACAGGCTGTGTCTGCGCGTACACGCGTGGCCGAATTGGCCCTTTATTATTAAGTTCTGATCGGTTTTAAAATGTAGCGTAAATTTAAAAAACTTGGTTTTCAGATAAAATCGACAAACAATGCTAAAAACGAATAGTACTAGTTAGATCATATAAAATATTTATATACAATCATGATAATTGAAACCGATATTGGTGTACAGTTAACCGGTCAGGGCGAACTCTTAAAACCGAGTATACTCGGTTTTGCGAGTTTACGATCCCGTCGTGCAATAACTAATCATGTTTATGGCCAGCGAAATATAAATAATAATTATGTTTCTGTACCAATCAACAGTACAATCATACATATCCTTTTTTATTCAGTTAATTGAATCATCCACAAAAATCAATAGCTTTCACATCTCATCTTCACTAAAAACTAAAACGAACGACCCTAAAAATATACCGGTAAATTTTTGCAATTTCCTCCCTCAAAATGTCGAGATTGAAAACGCATTTTTCCCCCCTTTAGAGTACGATATGTTTGTATTCATTTAAAATAAGACTCAAATGTTTTTTAAGTAATCATTCTTATACGTTCAACATTCAAAGTTTTCGTTTGATGTAAATAAAATGTATGTATCTTTCACTCAGTAAGGACATTGGTCAGCAGAAATTCAAGGTTGGTCAGGTTTGAGTGTTCACGTTTCTCGGACCAACATATTTTTGGTCATGCCAAGTAATCCTTGATCACAACTCTGTTGGACCTCCTACGGCATCTATTAGTTATTTAAAAGATTAAATAAAAGAATATATAAACCTATCAAATGTACCGTTTATGAAATAAAAATATTGCCAGTGGACCACTCCAACCTCCTTTTTTGGTGTTTACAATTTTCAACCCTCGAATTAAGCTTTCCTATCTAACAGGGACTCGGTCAGCAGATTAAAATTTTAATTATTTATGTTTTTAAATCTTTTATTTTTGTATTTCTTGTCTCTTTTTATGACATTGTTCATGTTTTAAAGTTGTCATCAATATTTCTTTGTTTTCTAGTAATGTACAGTAACTATCCATATCCGTATACTGAAAAATCCTAGGAAAAATTTCAAGATCTTTCTTTAATATATTCGAACAATTTGTTACTTTATGTCCAATGACTTTCTGTCCGTTTTCCAATCAGTGGCGGATTTACCGGGGGGCATAAGGGGCACATGCTCCCCAGTTCAGATCACCAACATTTTTTTCTAACATAATTCTATTGCTACCGAATCTTTTTATCTAATGCGGAAATTACTCACAGCTTGATTTGACTTCTTTAGCTGGTCGTTAATTAATACCATCGACTACATGTGTGATTTATGACAACTATCAAAATGATTGTGTTTTTACTACGTATTAAATCAATTAAAAAATACTGCTTGTAAATACTGTAGCACATATTAAGTATCCCACTCCACTAAATCATGAATGGTCATGCTTTACGAATTTCTTTGACATGCATGATGCATTCTGTATGGCTATATAGGTAGTGTTATACCTTGACATTTCCGGGTATTACAAATCAACATGTGTATTACCGGCTCATTTTTTATAATGGCGTTCAATACCTGTCTCTGATATAACAACATTTTTATAACATTCACATTTCTGAATGTTCTGTATATCTATTTCATATTTTATTAACCGAATGAGAATATATGTTTATATTCAACGAAACATATTGAGAATCAAATTAATATACTACATGTACTAGGTGGTTTTTATTTATCTTGGTATTAAATTAAAGAAGTTTGCAAATATTATTGCGTGTCTGGTATAAAGTAGACTTGTTGACTCTTAGCGTAGAAATAATATGCCCTATACTGAAGAATATGAATGACAAGTCTTGCAAAGGAACAAGATATAAAGCACATCGATTTTCCAGCCGGGTGCTTCTAAACACTCGGCTGCTAAGGAGTCCACTCTGTCTTAAACAGTTCATAAACGTTTTCTTGCACTAAATACTAATAAGGAGCACGTTTCAGATGAACTATTTTTTTTACGGTTTCATTCTATCTACATAGGCAAAGTTGATTTTAGATATTTTACCAAATAATACGAAACATTTAAATATATCATAAGTATTCTCCATATATAAAAAAGAAGATATGGTATGATTGCCAATGAGACAACTGTCCATAAGAGACCAAAATGTCACAGACATCAGAGACATATGTCTCTGCAGACATTAACAACTGTAGATCACCGTACGCCTTCAGCAATAAGCAAAGCCCATACCGCATAGTCAGCTATAAAATGCCCCGATATGACAATGTAAAACAATTCAAACGAGAAAACTCACGGCCTTATTTGCATAAAAAAGATGAACGAAAAACAAATATGTAACACATAAACAAACGACAACCGATGAATTACAGGCTCCTGACTTGGGACAGGCACATCCATAAATAATGTGGCGGGGTTAAACATGTTAGCGGTATCCCAACCCTCCTATATTTTTTAAATGATATTTCGTCCTAAATATGCATGAAATGTTTGCCACTGGACGTTAGGCAATCAACAATCAATCGATCAAATTTTGCACTAAAATATGAATTCAACAATCTAATTAACATTCTGAATTCGTTTTTGTGCAGAAATAAATTCCATAGAATAGATTAAGTATGTTAATATATGCAAAGGGTATCTTGTGGTCTTGTGGTATAGTTGATATTATCAAATATTGGTTCCATTGTTTGCTGTTCGTCGTCTCCCCACTTGGTTTGAGACCAATCATTTGGCTGTTGTCTGTTCTTTGGTTGTTCTTACAACGCGTCAACAAAATTTCAGTGATTTGATACCTCAACAATGCTCAAGCTGACTCATATAATAAAATTATTTTAATGCGTCAGGCCATAAAAAAAGTAGGTTTGTTTGCCCAAACGCTACCAACCCAGAAAAAAGTTGCCTACTCAAAATCTTTTATTGTCCTGATTTGAAGAAGTTTTTTTTAATCAGATAGCCATGAAGACTTATAAACCATAGATAATTTTTTTTTTTTTGTTGATAAAAAAAGAAAATGCCTACCTAACTACCCACTGTCTCAACCTTTGAGTAGTGTTTGGGCATACAAAATATTTTTAATTGTGGCCTCAACAAAATTTCAGTGATTTGACATGTTTGATACCTCAAGCTGACTCATATAATAAAATTGTTTTAACACGTCAACAAAATTTCAGTGATTTGATACCTCAAGCTGACTCATATAGTAAAATTATTTTAACGCGTCAACCAAAACTGACCATATTTGCACTTTATTATGTAAATCAATATAGCAGCATAGTAAATCAGCAATATTTTGATGTCAGAATGGATTGCATTATATAAATTTTGTAGATTGTTGGCATGTCTTTTTTTATTCAAAATATTGTCTCGCAACAAAATTTCAGTGATTTGAAACCTCAGGCTGACCATGCTGACTCATATAATAAAATTATTTAAACATGTCAACCAAAACTGACCATACATTCCATATAAGTACTTAATCATGTCTATTATGTAAATCTATATAGTAGCATAGCAAATCAGCAATATTTTGATTCTTTTCTGTTTACGTAATATAAAACTGTCACTGAAGTCAGTATCTGTATCTGTATTTCCCACTTCTGAATATGGATGGGTATGTCACTGATTCATTTTGGCTATTGTGTGATTGGTTGGTCTGCGCATAAATAAGTCGTGCTTGCTGAGGTGTGCTGATTTAAACTCAGTTGTTCAGGATGTTTTGTATGATACACCTTATCCCTAATCCTGACTGAGCCGGCTGCTTGAACTTTTGATGCATATAACAATCACTTTTCCAAGGTGGCGTCAGATATTTTGTTTTATGACGTCAAAATTTTACGGGAACCTGTGTGATATCTATTAATGGCAGACAAATAGCTATAAGGTTTATAAAACTAATGCAGTAGTACATCACCCAACAATGTGACTGACATGAGAGATTTTCTTTGTACTAACTACTTTCATGACTTTATAATGAAAAGTATGAGAAGTTCTCTTCTTGGAAAAGTATACTGTTACACGTAGTATATTATGTCGGTTGGTTGATTTTGTTGGTAGCTAAATTTCATTCCTGTTCGCATAAGTATTTTTTCGAACGTTCACGATATCATTTATAATCCATCAAGACAAATCTAACACAATTGACGAGATTGTTCATAATTATACAACACCTTATGTGCAATACACGTAACACTGTTCAGTGTACAATTTTCTTTTGAACATTTTCTGGAAAACAGAATCGTAAGTCCAAGGCAAACAAACGTGAATTACGAAGGAATAGTTATGAAGAGCCTGTCAAAAATGGGGAACGAAGCAACGTTAAGAATGATGTTGATAACCCATGATATAAAAATAATGTTCCTATGCGTGGATAACCTCTTTATACGGCTTCTAGTTAAAACAAAATCATTTCTTTAATTTATGATAGCTGCAAGCTGGGATCAGTATATATATATATATATATATATGACGTTCCTGCTGCAAGTGATAACAAGTATCCAATCTTATAGCCATTGTTCGCTATAAATAAGAATATGAAAAAATAAAATAATTGCTTTAATCATATACACATTAAAACAATAAAAATCGTATTCTTATCTATAATATATATAGTCTACCGGGTAAAGTAATTTGCTACTCTGGAAAAAATATTAATTAAGATTATTATTATTGTTTATGTTTACAATCCGAAAAATTTAAATAAAAAGAACTTCGTTTTCAACCAATGAAATGTCGTACACCATTCATTCACACCATTCCCGATTGCACGTTACACATTCACACTATTCCTCATACACCATTACACCATTCCCCTTACACCATACACCATAGCACCATACACCTTACACCATTGCACCATACACCTTTCACCATTACACCATTCACGTTTTTTGGGAAGTTTACACCATCCAAGGGCTGTATTGTGTTCATATAAAAAAAGAATGGGGGGTGATTGCCAATAAGACAACTCTCCACAAGAGACCAACATGACACAGAAATTAACAATTTTAGGTAAAAGAGGGACGAATGATATTAAAGGGACAATCAAACTCATAAATCAAAAATAAACTGACAACGCCTTCGCTAAAAATGAAAAAGACAAACAGACAAACAATAGTATGCATGACACAACATAGAAAACTAAAGAATAAACAACACAAACCCCACCAAAACCTAGGGGTGATCTCAGGTGCTCCGGAAGGGTAAGCAGATCCTGCTCCACATGTGGCACCCGTCGTGCTGCTTATATGATAACAAATCTGGTTAATAGTCTTATTCAGTAGGTCACATTCATGAAAGGGAAGGGGATTGTAGTTACTACGTAAGGAACATATCCGATATCATTTGTGAAACGATTATTCCATAACGGTCAACCAACTCGTGATGGCGTCCGTAAAATTTACGAAGGGATGATTTAAACTTCACCATTTGGAACTCTTGGTTTAATAACTCTTGGTTTAGGTAACCGTACGGCCTTCAACAATGAGCAAAGCCCATACCGCATAGTTAGCTATAAAAGGCTCCAAAATTACAAAGTAAATCAAATAAAAAATAAAACTAACGGCCTATTTATATAAAAAAAAGAATGAACGAAAAACAAATATGTAACACATAAACAAACGACAACCACTGAATTACAGCCTCCTGACTTGGAAAAAGCAAACATACATAATGTGGCGGGACATGTTAGCGGTATCTTAACCCTCCCGCTAACCTGGGACAGTGGTAAAACAGTACAGCATAAGAAGGATTATACAAATACAAATTAAATATATACAATAAATTGCTTTCAACTAGTAAAACATTTATGATATATTTAACAAGAAATAAATTATTGTCTCACATAGACCAGATGCCTTATAAAGCATACGCTGCCGTTATGGTATTGAAAGTATTTTTACATTTACAGTTATTATTCTATTGAACCAAAAGTTCCAAATGGTGAAGTTGAAATCATCCCTTTGTAAATTTTACGGACGCCATCACGAGTTGGTTGACCGTTAAGGAATAACCGTTTCACAAATGATATCGTATATGTTCCTTACGTCGTA
Organism: Mytilus galloprovincialis; assembly: GCA_037788925.1. Taxonomy (NCBI): domain Eukaryota; kingdom Metazoa; phylum Mollusca; class Bivalvia; order Mytilida; family Mytilidae; genus Mytilus; species Mytilus galloprovincialis. Next base: position 70,904,999 of record CM075342.1, on the reverse strand, counting down.
ACTGCAATCCTCTTCCCTTCTGAATGTGACCTATCGAATAAGACTATTTTCTCGCAACTCGACGGGTGCCACATGTGGAGCAGGATCTGCTTACCCTCCCAGTGCACCGGAGATCACCTGTAGTTTTTAGTGGGGTTCGTCTTGCTTATTCTTTAGTTTTCTATGTTGTGTGTACTATTGTTCGTCTGTTTGTCTTTTTCAGTTTTAGCCATGATGTTGTCAGTTCATTTTCGATTTATGAGTTTGACTGTCCCTCTGATATGTTTTGTCCCTCTTTTATGAGGTTTGTGTATGTCGTCTTCAAATGACCATTCGTAACAATTAATTTGTAAACAGAGTAAACGCTAAGAAAGATTAAAACAAGTTTTTCCTAACGGAAATAGTTGCTATAGAGGGTATACTCATTCAGAGAATGATACATCGTAGCCAATAGATGTGAAGGTTAACATAACTTTGAATCAGGAAATGACAGCCATATTTGAGAAGTCGGATTGTACGCAAACGTTTGTAGAACCAAATATCCACAAAAAACGATTTAAGAACTGTTTCGACAATGATATCGTAAAGAAGATATATAGCACACAAAAATCAAACACATCAAAAACGATTAGAACCGTTTGTACGCACAAAACAATATCTATATTTAAACCTCTTGTTAAAATACTTTAAGTAATCAATTAATTATAATGAAGGGTTGTAACGCCGTCATTTCAAATTCGGATTGATCATATATCATTTGTTATAAGTTTTGTTTTTCAAATTCCCAAACGATACCGAGAACACACGTCGTCGCAACTACTGATGTCAAACTTAGATTTTAACTAGTGATAACTTTGTATACCAATTAACTGATATATAAAGGCAACACTGGTATACCGCTGTTCGAATTTCATAAATCGATTGAGAAAAAACAATCCGGGTTACAAACGAAAACAGAGGGAAACACTTCAAATATGAGAGATATACGACACAACAGAAACACAACAGTAAAATGTAACATACTAGAAACGAACTATAATATAACAATGGCCATTTTCCTGATAAAGATTGCAATAGAATTTTAATCAAAATGTTAAACACACATTTCTATTATATAAAACAGGTCAACAATATATCTGGAAATATAGAAACCAAATGTTTAATTAACAGATAAGGAAAAAATACAATACCACATTCAGCAATTAAAATGATGACATATATATCCTTGCAATCTCAATTAGTGACATGTTTTTAAAACGTTGGATTTACAGTGTGTCTTATGTTCTTATCTCTGTTCATTTCATTAGTTTGAAAACAAAGGATTGCTATAATGATATTTCCTCATAAGACACGCCTATTTGATTTATTTTGATTCACATTGGTTCTTTGGAAAATTTGAACAAAATGTAGTTTTGAAGACATAAAGGATAATGCTGCACGTATTATGCAAAAATCATCGATAATCATTAATGTAAGACACACATATATACTTTATGTCTTATAAAAAATCAGAAACTTCGCCTTATTATCAATATAATACCTGATTAAGTTACATAACTTGATATTAGATATTTGGGGGGTTTTTTTTTTTGGTTTTTTTTTTAACTTTTTTTTTTTGTAGATTTGTACAAACCTTTTGTTAGCCCGCTTTGTCAAGCTTAATAACATTTAATATGAATACTGTAATCTTAATTAAAATTTGAAGTATATACAGTAACACCTGTTTTATATGATTTATATGACAACTTAAGGGAGAGCAAAACAAATATCCCTTAAGACATGTGGTCTTTTGATAAGGTTTAATTAGTTTTAAATGTACTACAGAGTGATCTAAAATTCGTGATCTTTTAACACAGGATTTTGCTGAATACGGGCGGTCTCTTAAGCAGGTTTGTACTTTGTATACTGTTCTATTCTATTTGGTTTAGTAACTTGTGACATGGCATTATCACTTCGTTTTAGATTTAAATTATCATATTGGTATATGTTGCTCTTCATTTGTAATTTTTCGGATTTTTAAACAGAAGAATCAGTTTTAGAACATGACGTGTCCAATCAGTTAAGGGAACTTGCAAGCACACGAGTTTTTTAACAATTTTTGTAAGTTTTACACATTCAAAACGTACTTATTTTGTATGATAGGTATTCAAACATTGAAGACAGTGATTCTATAAAATATTATAAACTGGCCAGGATAAGAATAATTGTACAACAGAGTCACTTTTTTTTACAAAAGACTCATTCGTGACGCTTGAACAAAAAGGGAAAATACCAAATAATGTCGAAGAGCACTGTGGACCCAAACATGTCTAAAGGTTTTGTAAAATACATGTACAATTAAAGTAATCTATTCCTGAGTCATATAGGTAGAAAATCCTTAATTTATCGAATATTATCAAAATATATAATATATACAATTCAAAACAGACAAAAACGAATTATGTTTGATATCAATATTTTGAAATCACATTCTTTCATATACGCAATAATGAAAATATTGTATAGTTGATTTGTTGTTTAATCATGTTTCAGTTTTACTATTATCTGTTTTAAGAAAAGGTCAACACTTGAATTTTCACATTAGCAAATGTCCAGTATAAACAAATAAATACTACTACGTATGTACTGATGTTATTTTAGAATGTAATCGTTTTGTTGGGTATCTCGTCTGATTAGATAAAAATACAATGTCATTAATCAGGTGAGTGGTGCGTGTTGTGACATTTGATGTACAATTTTATTTAGATAGCATAAAAGAGTTTAAATGGAGATCTTACACAATTCCACTAACATCACTAACATCACTAAATTTAATACGGGGGAACTCATCGTATCATCAGCTATAACAACCATAAGTTCCTTGTTGTCAATACTTGGAGGATTAGTATTAATTTGGTCATATTATGTTGTGCCGTCTACACGTAATACTGTTCGTTTGCTGTTAATAGCTTTAACATTAGCAGATATATTTACTGCATTAGGCTACTTAATGGCGACTGTCAGATGGTATTCGATGGGCATACAGAATGACAGCACTAGTGTTTCTAAATCGGATGACTTCTGTAAAGCTCAAAGTTTTATAACGACGTGTTTAAGTATTGCTTCATTTCTGTGGACCTCATTTATTGCAATTTATTTATTTATCTGCGTTTGGTTTTCTCGAGTTGTAGATTTATCTGGAGTTAAGTTTATATTTGTGCATGTGGTAGCATGGGGTATACCAGGTATGTATGTTATAAACTTGTTAACTATTGTCTCGAATGTTAATGAAATTGTTTCAGTATTTTTTTCTCTTTTAAAGAATCACTGTAATATGTTTTCTGTCTATGAAGAAATAACATAAAAAAAATTGGTGCACACTGAATAACGCTCGTAGCGGGTTATTTAACAGTGTGCAACACATTTTTTTTATGTTATTTCGAATAGACAGAAAAAGTATTATAATCATTTCTTATAATTTAATTCTAAATTCCATTTTAAAACGTAGAAAACCATGAAAAAACGTTGATGACGTCACGGTCACATGACTAAATTATGTCTATGGGCTCATAACAAAATAACGTCAACCAATCAGAAGACGCGTTACATCCAAAATTAAATAATTTAGATTTAAATAGAAAAAAATATTATAATAAAAAGTCTACAATTTCACAATCAACATTTTCATCAAGAGTTAATTACTATGCATGTGTTAATTTGTGTTACTTTGTTTTTTGATTACGTTAAGTCAATCAAATAGATATTTTAAATTGTGTCCTTTCTATGTTATACTTTACTGTGTACTGTTTCAGAAAAGAGAGATGGTTTAGTACCATTAAAACATTTCATCATGCTGCAATTTTTTCACCTGTCCTAATTCAGGAAACTGATGTTCAGTGGTTGTCGTCTGTATATGTGGTTCATAATTATTTCTTGTTTTTCGTTTTTGTCTCCACTATTTTTTTCATTTTTCGAATTCTGTTTTGGGAAGCTACTTCTTATGTTGAAATATTCCCTCAGGTGTGAAGTTTGTTTGTATAAACTTTAAAATCACTTATATAAGCAACTGGGTATGATGATGGTGGTATCTGTTTGATCAATGTTCCATGTAGTATTGTATTTGAATGTCACTTTACAACACATTAAAGGGCATGTCAAATACTTTTATAATGTTCATTCTCTTATAGATAAACCTATATGTATTGTTGTATAGATGATTTGTATTTGATTGATAATGAACCAATGTTTACATTGATAGCAGATTTCGTATAAAAGATAAATAAAAGAGGGACGAAAGATATCAGAGGGACAGTCAAACTCATAAATCGAAAATAAACTGACAACGACATGGCTAAAAATGAAAAAGACAAACAGACAAACCAACATATAAAACTAAAGAATAAGCAACACAACCTCCACCAAAAACTGGGGGGATCTCAGGTACTCCGGAAGGGTGAGAAGATCCTGCTCCACATATGGCACCCGCCGTGTTGCTCATGTTATTACAAATCCGGTAAATAATTTAATTTGGTAGCTCACATTCATGAAAGGGAAGGAGATTGTTGTTACGATGTAAGGAATGTATCCGATATCATCTATTAAAAGGTTATTCCATAACGGTCAACCAACTCGTGATGACGTCCGTAAAATTTACGAAGGGATGATTTCAACTTCACCATTTGGAACTCTTGGTTTAATAGCTTCCATGTGAGCAGCAACACTCAAATAAGAAAATCATGATATGAAATACAAGCACGGGAATATCGTATCAATTGGGAGATATATACTCGTATGTAGGTGCTGCTGAAATGTTGCTACTTAGAAATTGAAAGCTGAATTCATCTCTTTTGTCGTAAAGTTTTGTTTTCAACCGACCCTCATTGTCAATTTCGAGATGTAAGAAAATATGAGGCTGACTTAACTGTGTCTGATGTATCCTTTATATCTAGTTCGATTAGATAGATGTGTTTAATATAGTTACCAAACTAACATTTAACTTTCTTCCTAAGAAGTTCCTGAGAAGTCAACCTCATAATAATAAAGAAACAAGTCGGCAAGAAGAGGGGCACAATTGGTTCCTATTGGAATGCCACGACAGTCTGTTGAAAACACGCTCTGCGAACGTAAAAAATATGTTGTCAATCAAGAAATCAGGCATCTTGATAATGTCAGATTTTTTTATTGAATCAGAGTGATCCTTTACAAAATATTAATTCGTGAGCACCGGTGTCAATGCTTTTTTTTTATTATTATTGAACACCAAATGAATCATTTATTACGTTTATGAGCCTGTTTAACAGTGAAAACCGCAAACAAAAAAATATCCACGAAAATGCAAGTTTTCCTAAATCCAGGAAAATTTGTATCCACGAAAATAAATGAATCTACATAAATGTAGAACTGTCGATTAACTGCCATATGCATTGTCGGTATTTTTTTTTTATTTAACTGTATATAAAACTACTGAAATCTGAAAAAGGAAACATATTTATTAACATACAAATCCCTAATCCACTTTCTATGTGTTTTTTTTTTCATTATATTCTCTAAGATTTAATATTAAGTTACAAGAAAATTAAAAAAAAAACTTCATTCTATATTCTTGTTATAAAAACATAGTAAAGGAAGCATTACAACGATAGCGTATAAAAAGGACGTTTTAGGAAGGAATGAATCAGTACAGGGAATAAATGGCGTGTGGTGCTGGCTATCGGTAACGTCAAAAGATCAAAACAGAATTTTGTGGATGCTTTTGGCGGGAAAAGGATGGGAAATACTAACATACCTGATAACTGCCACTCTTTACATCCTGTTAAAAGGGAAAGGATTTTGTAACGTAAGTACTGTATGAATAAACAATAAATATGTTAAAAATGCAAAATAATTGTGTGTTTTTTTCAATTTAGCCAAGCAGTACTGTGAAAAATGCCAAAACTTCCAGCATTTTTTTTTTTTCACAATGGAAGCTAATTTCGAGAAACTACGGATATTTAATTAACTATTCTCATCAATTAGGACATTTCTAGGTTATGAAAAATAGGATCATAATGACCTTCAAAGAAATCTATACCATCATACAATGTTAATAAACAGGTTCATTCAGGTCGGATGTCTAAATTGGAAATATGGCTGCCTAGACAATCGAAATTGTGATTTGAACTATTATAAAATCTGTTTAGGTTTCGTTTTTATCATTGTGTCATCGTTTTCTGGAACTTAACAAAAAGGTAAAATTACAACATATACTTAACTCCGAAGCAAATTCTAAACCTCAAGTCCCTTAGCAAATTGCAAAATCAAAAGCTCAAATACACGAATGTTCCGGAACTAAAGGAAAAACATCAACCTAAGAAAAAGTCTGAAGCGTAACAATAATCCGTTCTTTGGAAGTAGTAAATTTGTCAAAAAATTGTTGTTTTATTATTTACAGAATATAGTTGCTGCTCGTTAACTATAAGTCCTGTAGGATATCACCAGTTCTATACTTTGGTACTGACATAAATAAGAAGAAGACTTGTTGGAATCGTCAGTTGATTAATTTATCCAGTATTCAGAAACTTAGGATTTATTTCCCTCACGAAAAGTAATTGGATATCATGTCTGCATTTGAATTGTATCCGACTGTCATACAAGTGAGAGCTTTAGCTAGCTTTAACACCAGGTTTAATTCACCATTTTCTACATAAGAAACTGGCTGTACACAGTCAGGAGTATGACAATTGTAATCCGTTCGTGTTATTTTTTTGAGCTTTTCATTTGCAATTTTTTTTAGGGAATTTCCGTTTTGAATTTTTATCGGATTTTATTTAGAGTTTAGTTTATACTTTTCTTTTTTGTACTTGCATTGCAAATTTAAACTCTGACTAAGTATTATCATTGATGACAATTAAAATATTAATTTATACTTCCAGAAAAAAAGAAGGGGTCAATTTTTTTGGAATCAAATCAGTGCAGGACTTCGCAGAGAGAACGAATTATTCTGTTTTACCTGGTTGATTCTGTATTGTCTTAGAATGTGGGGTACTTTGAGATTCTTACTAGACATTGCAAAGTTTAATGATGACACAACGGAATTTGTATTACTGATCTTACAGTCATATGGTGATAGTGCACAAGCTTTTTGGAACTTTATTTTATTTTGTGTTTGTGATAAAACTGTTCGTTCTTATATATTGAGCCGTTATTATTCAAATGGCTGTGGCAACTCATCTATATCAAGTAGCAACCAGGATAACACTCAAGAATCCATTGAAAGACCAGATGTACAACATAAAGATGACGAAAAACGACCAATATTAAAAAAAACAAGGTTTTCCGAAACGACATTGTCAAGTAGCAAAAGAGCAAAAACAGTATGAATTTTTGACGTGTTCTACCTTTCGAAAGATATTTTAATCCGATACTCATGCATCTGTAAACATAAACGAGAAACTACGAGCTATCGCAACGTGAAAATTATATCTCAGTGTTATTCTAAATTGCAATAACGTTTGAAATTTAAGCTGTCGACAATAAATCATGGATTAGATGATATATTAGAAATCATTCATAATGTAACATGTAATACTAGTTCGTTTTAAGGATAATTTTGAAATTCATGGCTATTTGAATGATATCAACGATTTTTTTCGTTTGATGCATACCTCCCTTCAAGGAAGATCTTCTTTTATTTTCAAAGTAAGAAAAAAGATAATTTTTCATCATATTCTTAGACAATTTCATGACTCAATCTCGTTTTTTTTTAAAGAATGTGTTCTTTTACCATATATAAATGTATGTGTAATAATGCCACACATATATGCATCATGTCAGAGTTAAATTTAAAAAAAGCATTTCAATTTGTTGATTAAATTTTTAAACATTTCTTTTTTGCGTTTCCAAATCTATAATATAACTTATAAATATTCAAACTCATTAGTCGAACTTACTGAGAATGTGATGACCAAAAACGACAAAAGATCAAAAGACTTACACCAGTCTACAACTTGACACCTCTAATTATTCAACTAAAACATATGTCTCAAGAGACCGTCAGTGCATTGGACAAATTGTATCTAAATTTTCAATGGGATCCTTGTGATGAATAGGTATATAAAACCTATTAAGAAAACGTGTATGTTATGTTATTTCTTTCATTTTCATTTGTCTCTCATTCCAATTTGCTTTAATTTGAGATTATATAGGTCAAATTTTTAATGGAAGTAATGTACTGTCATTCTGTAAACATATTTTTTTATTTTATATTTATTATTGGAAACTGCATCGGTGATATATCAATTAGTTATACATTGTGACACATTGATGACTGCTCTACTCCTATTTTGACACCTTTACTTGTTATTTCTGTTTTGTTCATGCATCATTGTAAATGTAATGGAATTTGATTTGTCTGTCATACATGTAAGACGTCTAGCGTTATAAAACTAGGTTCAATCAAGCATTTTCTAAATTTGAAAATACCTGTGTTCTGTTAAATTGTTCCTTTTAAAATTGTTACACGATGATGACTGCTGTACTCATATTTTGATTATATTACTTATTGTGTCTGTTTAGTTCACGCATCATTTTAAATATGACGGAGTTTGATGAGACTGTCAACAAAGTGAGAGGTTAAGCGCTATAATACCAGAATTAATCCACCATTTTCTACATCTAAAAATGCCTTTATCAGGTCAGGAATATGACAGTTCTTGTCCATTCGTTTTTTTTATGTGTTTTGTCATTTGATTTTGCCATCTGATTATGGATTTTCCAATTGGATTTTTCTCAGAGTTCAGTATTTTTGTGATTTTACCTTTTGTTACATTTGAAGTGCTATATTGATTTTGCCATTTATATAGGGACTCGCAGTTTTTAATTTTTCTCGGAGTTTTGCTTTTTGGTGATTTTACTTTTTATAGCATAATGCTCCTAAAGCTTCGACGTATGTTAATCTCCTTTGCTTGTAAATGTTAGGGATCGAAATTTAAAAGGAATATTAATCAAGAAAAATGCTTTCAACGCATAACATATATTAAGTGTAATTTTGATAATTATAATTAATAGAAATTGATGTGATATTGGAAACCCTAATGAAAACTTTTGAAGTACGACATAGATTGATTTCATTAAAACATAATACGTTCTTACACCCTCGAGCGAATCGAACAAGTTGAAATATATAAACATCTCGAGGTGGTCACGCGGGACCTTCAACATCTAAAATGGATAATTTATAATAAGAAATAATAATCTCTTCTTTTGGTATTAAGCTTCCCGTTGATGATTCATATTCAAGATCCAGGAAAAGAGTAGTTTTAATTGTTAGTGTCATCTTTATTGAAAGTAAGTTCAAGATGATGAATTTCTTTAGTGTACATACAGTGGTTGCCATTAATGACAACCAACATATCATCCAAATGACTATAAATGTTGTTAAATGTTTGTATCAGATATTATTTTGATTGGTCTTTGATCAGCTTTATCATAAATTGTAACTCATAACAATACAAAACCAGGTCAGCAATGACTGGTGCACAGTTAGGTCACATAGGAATTCCGATAACTTGACAATATACAGAATATTCAGAAGAACAAACGTAATGATATCTGGTAAACATTCAAGGGCTGTTATAGTATCAAAGCATGTCCAATTGACATCGTTCTTTTGTTTGTTGCTACTTAAAATAACCTTAAAGACTTTAAACATATGTATTCATACTCTGACTTTTTAAATGCCCATGTGAATAGGTGTATGAAAAGTGGTATATAATTCTGACATCCCATCCACCTTAAATCATCATGTTTATTATTTTCAATGCCATGGCTTCTTTATTGAGGCAACTTTCAATTGTAAATCACGTAAATATTTCTAAAGAGTCTTTTATAATACAATTCTTTTTGTTACAAAGACCTAATTTCAACCATGGATGCAACTATGATTACTAATTTGTTTTTATAGAAAAATGTATGTAATGGTTTTCTATGTCTTTTTTTCAAAATATCGCTTTTGACCGATAAAGTGAGGAATATGACAGTTCGTTTGATATGTTTCAGCTTTTGATTTTGACATTTGATAACGGAATTCTTATTTAAAAAGATTGTGATGATAATTCTAGTAGGTAGGTACTTTTGTTGTTTTACTTTTTTTGAATAATGAATAATTATCAAAGGTACCAGGATAATAGATTAGTACGTCAGACGCGCGTTTCATCTACATAAGACTCATCAGTGACACTCATTTTAAATTATTTGAGATATAACATACTAATGTTAAAACGTCAAGGATCGTTAAGAGATTATGATTGATCAAATACGAAATATCAAATATATATCACAAATCCAGATTTATTGAGTGTTTATATATGTTACATAGACAACATTCTCGTAGCAAACGAAAAGATTACAGAGAAATAATAACCATGTGATAACAGTGTTTAATTGACCAGAAAGACGGTATGGTCAGAATTGACCTCGACGTTAAATCCGTTTACTCTTATCACCAAAGAACAAGTTGAAGTCTTCTTGTTGAAATCTGCTGCGTAACAGTTATTCGTGTAAGCACATATATATGTACACTGAATTTCACTGTTGACTATTGCGCTCCAAAGAATTTCCCCCTGTCTATCGTAGCTGTGACCTTGAAATCCACAGATGTAAGGAAAAGTGACTATTGAAATAAAACAAATAATGTCATTTTATAAGTCATGTAAAAATATATAATCATAAAAATATACTTGCACTTTTCGTCTTCTGTAAAAACACCTTTTATCCTTAAGAACTGGAAATAATGACTTTTTTTTTAACCACATCAATTTAGAAGCGAATTCAATTTGATGGTCAACTTTTTTCCCCGGATTATATATTTTTTTCCCTTTAATAATGATAATAATAATAATAATAATAATAATAATAATAATAATAATAATAATAATAATATTATTATTATTAATAACGAAAATTTATAAAGTGTCCTATTTATATAAAAAAGAATTACTCTAAGGCGCTTAACATTCAGCATGGTAATTGAAACAAATCAAGAAAAATTAACAATCTAGGTTAAAAGCATGCAAAACATGCAAAAAACCGTAAAAAATTACACAAAAAATTGCATTTAAAGTTTCTACAAACAAAAACCCGTAAAATAGAAAACTAAAAGTCTGATTGAAAAGCAATGCGATAAAAAAGAGTTTTTAGCTGAGAGTTTTTAATTCGGGAAATTGTTCCGAAGAGATGCTGCTGCCTTATCAAATCGTTTACCGTACGTCTTCGTCTGCACTTTTGGAATGGTAAGCAGTCTTGTAAAGCTTGAATACAGAGATCGGTTTAGCACTTGTAAATTGCCATTTAATACTATAAAGCTATGCTTTTCAAGCTATGTGTAGTCATATCAGAATACTAGCCTTTAATGATAGTGTTGTAACGTTTAACCTTAGTTTGACTTTATATGGCAAGGTGTCGTGCTTAGAATGGAATGCATTAAAGTCGACCATTGGATTCAATCTTGCTCTTTTGTGATGTTCATATGATTTCTTCAACTTTTGAATTTTTTATTAGAATATTCAATTTGAAAATGGCATTTTAACACCATTGATATAACTTCATATGCAAAAACGGCTGCAGATTGACCTCCACTGTTAAAACGGAGAAAGACAAAGCTAACGACCGTAGGACAATTAAAATTTTTATGGTCACAAATATTGTCACAAAAACATGACAAATATGATATTCCATGAATTACATACCAGAATAAACATTTTCAACGAATGTTCCGTGTACTTCAACTTCACAGAGTGCTAAATAATTTCTATCTTCAAGTCGTATTCGAACATACTTCCCCACTGTCTGTTCCGGGCATGTAGCGTTTAAATAAGTGATTTTCTCCTTCTGGTGATGGCATAGAGTGACACTACTATCATCAAACCAGGACGTGTTATTTCGGCATGGTCTAAATACTTCAATGACAAAATTCGATAGCCATTCAGCTGAAATTAAAAGAAAAGACCCCAAAAGGGTAAATAACACAGTCACCAGAACCCTCCTGTTGTACGATATGTAGTGTTGGAAAGAAACAAATCAATCTCGGTTTAATTCAAATGTGTAACCGTAACCATGGAGACAATAAATGAAATGTTCAGCTAGTTTTAAAACCATGTGTAATCCTTCATTTTCAACAAAGGAAAATGCCTGTACCAATACAAAAATATTACTGTTTTTATTAATTCGTTCGATGCAATTGACTAAAAAATCCGGGTTACAAACTCAAACACCTCATTTATACGGGAAAAACAATAAAACTTTATGGCTTTGATCTATTTAAATAAAGTGTACAATTATTAACAAAATAATGATATGAAGAGAAAGAGATACATTTAAAAATCTATTATAGTTTATGCATTGGAAATGATTATTAGAAACTTACGGTTTATAGACGATTTCCGATAATATGATCATAAAACGAATATATATATCACAGTAGCATGGGTTCGAATCCCGGCGAGGGAAGAACCAAAAATTTGCGAAAGCAAATTTACAGATCTAACATTGTTGGGTTGATGTTTAGACGAGTTGTATATACATTATGTACACAACCATGTATCACCATCATTGATGGCGATCCGATGAAAACATCTGTTGTAGAGTTGTCACTGACTCAGACGTACTTATAAATGTAAATATTTTCTGTGACTGTATATTACATTAATTTGTAGGATCCTTTACTATAGATAATTTAGCTGATCTGTAACAATAACATCTTCATGCCTTATATATCCTGTACTGTAGTACGCCGCTAGATTAAAACTGACGAGGAAAGGTAACACACGGCCAGCGAAAGCTCTTTTTTTGAGAGCCCAGGTGGTCGTGTGGTCTAGCGGGACGGCTGCAGTACAGGCGATTTGGTGTCACGATATCACAGTAGCATGGGTTCGAATCCCGACGAGGGAAGAACCAAAAATTTGCGAAAGCAAATTTACAGATCTAACATTGTTGGGTTGATGTTTAGACGAGTTGTATATATATATCAAATCTCCATAAAATGAGATTGAACGACACATGATTTGAATAATTGAAATCAATTAACTCATTATAAAATTATAACAAAAAACTAAACTTGTATGTTTGTTATTTTGTGCTTTCAGTCAGATTTCATTCAGGAGCTACTCACAAAAACGAATAAAAAATATCACATAAACTGAACGTTGTGCAAAATAGAAATTTGCTCTTATCCTAGTTTATTTGAACTTAAATAACCAAACCGATCCCATACAACGTCTTATATACGATTAAACAAACAAAAAGGAATTCTTTGTTTTACCTTGCCTTACATCTGGATATATGACAATCAAAGACAGTTGGGAAACTAACGTTATGAAAAAAATATGAAATCAACTTTTCCAAATTCCTCATTTTATGTAGCAACATTCCAACTGCATTTCGAAATTGAGAAAACGTGTCCAATGGGATACTATAATCCATTGCTTACATTTGACTTTTTATTGACAGTATAAATATAACTATACATTATCCTGATGTGTGCTGAAACTTTTTCAACATACCGTTCATTGCATGTTAGTGAGCACTGGTTCCCGTCAGTATGATAGTACATGTACGAACAAGGAACTTCTGATCTAAACAACAGGGCAAATGTGCCCTTTTGGTATGATATTATATATATGTTTCGTTATTTGAAAGAAACCTTCATTAAGGGTTATACAGTGGTCCTCTAACCACGAATTATTATTTTAAACCAAAGCTTAATAAAAATTGAACTTATTGATAAAGATTAAACTATGCATATGACATTTGTGTTTAAAATATGTACTGTTTTCTTCAATATTCTTTCTGACCTCATCCGAATTAGTTGTTCTATACCTATCACTAAATGATCTGTATGATATACCTATATTTGGTTTGGCTGATATAAAAAGAAGATGTGGTAAGATTGCCAATGAGACAACTGTCCACAAGAGACTACATGACACAAAAATTAACAACTATAGGTATCCGTACGGCCTTCAACAACAATGAACAACGTCGAATAGTCAGCTATAAAAGGCCCCGAAATGAGACAAGTGACAAGTACAACTCACCACAGCAGTCAGTTCTACCAAAGATAACAACGTTACTTATGTCATAAATTGCACCAATATCCACTGCCCACCATAAAGGTTCATCTCCAACATTTGAATGTGAACAATAATCCCATGAAGACCCTAGATTCTGTTCATAATTACTATCTACTGCATTAGAAGAATGTCTCCTTGTTGCGTCGTAATTCGTTGATTGCTTTGTTTGTTTATATTTTGCAACGTCAAATGTAGCTTTAAATATTGATGGAAAAACAAATTAATGTAAAACAGCTAGCAAAGTTGAAACTAGAACGAAGACTTTTGTGTTGTTTGTTATTCAAAGCACTGATTTAAAATTAATTAATGACGATCATGTGATATTTTAATATATTATTAAAGACAAACATTGTATCCCAACTTGGTCTCTATGTTCTAACTGGTCTGAGACATAATAACCAATAAACGTTGTTTGACAACTACAACAACATTAGCTTTAAATATCATTTAACTGATAAAGAACATGTAATATAATGTAAAACAAACATTTCTTATTACATAAAACATGTCAATACATATGGAAATATAGAAACCAAATGCAATATTAACAGATAAGAGTAAACTACAATACCACATTCAGCAATTAAAATGATGACACATATCCACGCAATCTCCATCAGTGACGGGTTTTGTAACATTGATTTTACATTGTGTCTTATATACTCATTTTGTTCATTTTAGTAGTTTGAAATAAATCAAAGGATTGCTATAGTGATAATTTCTTCGTTAAACACGCCTCTTTGTTTAAGTTTGTTGCCCATTGGTTCTTTTGAAAATTAATTTTGAAGACATGGAAGGGTAATGAGCGCTACACGTATAATGCAAAAGTCATCGATACTCGAATTATTAATGTAAGGCACATATCATCTTTCGATATATCATTTAGATCTCATAAAAATCACAAACGTTCACCTTAATGTGATTTATTGATCATTTTATTATCTTACTTAAATGATACAAAAAAAATATGTTTAGTAAATAGAGTCAACATTGATACCAGGATACACATTTTGGACGCCAATAATCAGCATCGACGTCACGTGCACGCTCGATAAAAACTTCTAAACTATGTATAGATATAGTATAATATAATATATTCTTATTTATTTTGCTAGAAAGAAGATAAAATTGAGAATGGAAATGGGGAATGTGTCAAAGAGACAACCAACTGACCATAGAGTAGACAAAAGCCGAAGGACAACAATGGGTTTCAATGCAGTGAGAAACTCCCGCACCCAGAGGCGTCCTTCAGCTGGCCCCTAAACAAATATGTAAGAACTTGTTCATGTATTCGTAATGAATAAAATACTCAAATCAAATGTGTAGACTCTCATTTACCGGATGCCTTATTAATGGTATCGAAAGTACTTTTACATTTACAGTTATTATATTATGAGATTCGTGCATGTCGTCTACATTTGACCCCGGTCGGGATTAAACTTTCATGACAAAATATTTATAAATAAACTTAAGGTGGCTCGGGCCTTTTCGAAGTTTCTATCAGAATTGCCATATTTTTTGTTATTTTATTCTTTACAGAAAGTGAATCAAATTGGTAAAAAAAAATGGGGGGTCACGGACCATTTAAGCTCAAAATTTTACTTTTAAACAGGTTTGTAAAAAGGACAATTTTTCAATGAAATGATAGGGAAAATCGAGGTGTTGACATATTTTTATCGGAATATCAAAAAAACGTTCTATGACACTTGGTCCAAAACTGTAATATAAAAAGCTGAAATATAGCTTCAAAGAATGAGCAAATAAAAAACATAGGTCACCGATAAGCAAAAAAAATTATTTTGCCTTAAAACCCAAATTTTGGCGGGAAAATGGTGAAAATGGGTGAAATGTCATTTTGACCCTGTAACATATACGGATAATAACGAAAATATTCTATTAGTCACATAACTACAATGATTCAACATTTCTAATCAATCAAAATATTTAAAAAGAATATATGGAATTTACGACAAATATTTTTGTAATTCATGCGTGAAATTATGCGCAGTCGAATATTCCCGAGCCACCTTAACGCTAAAAAAAAGGAGAACAAGTTTTCCCAAACAGAAATATTTGTTACAGAGGGTATAAGCATTTATAGAATGACACATTGCGGCGATTAGATGTGTATATAAACATAGGTTTTAATCATGACATGACAGCCATATCTTAGAAGTAGGCGTGTACGCAAACGTTAGTAGAATCAAATATTTAATCCTAAAATTTGGATTGATCATATGTGATATATTATAAAACTTTATAAAGTTTTGTTTTGTAAATTCTCAAGTGATACTGAGAACACGTGTCGTCGCAACTACTGATTTTATTGTCATACTTTAATAAATTCAAAAGCATAAAAGAGGGACGAAAGATAGCAAAGGGACAGAAATGACGAGACGGGGGACAAAAGTCGGAAGTAATTTTTCCCGACCAATCCGCACTGTTGTGACATCAAACAGCGTTCCTTGTGCTTATCATTTCTTCAGAGGAACTATTTCCCACAATCATTTGATACATATAACACCACAATTTTCATCTATCTTAACTGTTAATAGTATCGATACACATCCGATCAAGACATTCGACATCGATGAGACGAGGACACTCATAAAACGTTCGCCCGTGATACATCATATCAGCTATCAGTCAAATAATTGATATAATTTCTCTCGTTTCACTAAACGCAAGATTCGTAAAGAACAAATCGACTTCGTTCTGTGATTTTATGCTTTCAAATGATGCAGATATACTAGCACCGACTGAAACCTGGCTATTGACAAACAAGTTATCTCCGAAATTACTCCAAATGGATACAGTATTCACAAAATTTCGAGAAAAGGAAAGACATGTGGTGGTGTAACCGTAATACACAAATCAAATATTGAAATTAACTCTTCTCGACCATGGACTGATACAACATGTCCAAGAACCAACACACAATAAGGGTCACAAACTTGATGTCGTTATAACAAGAAACAAAATCATACTTATGAAAACATCTCCATCCATTAAGGACCCATGTCTATTCGATTAGAATGGTAATCTTTCTGGTGATCACCTTGCTTTGTTTATATCATTGAAGATCTCAAAGCCCAAGAAGCAACGACATACCGTGCCTTATTGCAAATTTAGTGACATCAAAACAACTTACTTCATACAAGATCTGAGCACCACTAAAATAGTTAAAAATCGTGAACGGTCGATTGAAAATATAGTAAACCTGTATAACACTGAGCTTAGTTCAATCATCGCTAGTCATGCATCATTAAAATCGAGGAACACCATAATGTGTCCTAACACTGAGTGGTATACAGACGCAATTCGCTTAGCTAAGTGAGACCGTCGAAAAGCAGAACGACGAATGCTGAAATCAAATTTGACAGTTCATCGTCAAATATTTTAAGATACCTGTCTGAAAGCAAGCTAGCTTCTCCTTAAATCCAAGAAGGTCAATTTTTTAACAAAAATATTCGAGATAGAACATGATCAAAAGCAATTGCATTGTTTTACAAATGACTTAATTGGAAATAGGCGAGAAATCATACTACTGTCGCATAATGATGAAAAAGTTCTGGCTGACAAATTTTGTGAATTTTTTGTTAAATAAGTGTCATTCGTGACAATCTCACGGCTAAGAATGATGCATCAAGTTACAACCGTGCTACAATGGGAGCTAATATAAAATTCGAAGGTGAACCACTAAGATTGTTATCGCCAGTTTCAAATGACGAACTTCGTAAAATTATCTGGGCTGCTCCAACAAAGTCTTGTGAACTTTATCCTTTACCAACAAAACTTCTTAAGCCTTGTGTGGATGATTTGTTGCCGTCAATCACAGATATAGTCAACAGGTCGCTATCAGAGCAATGTGTACCACTGTCGTTCAAACAAGCTGTTGTGAGACCATAACTTAAGAAACCAAGTCTAGATAAAGATGTGCGAAAAAAATACCGACCGGTCTCCAACTTACCTTTCATTTCAAAGACACTGTAAAAGGTTGTCAACATTCGACTGGAAAATCACATGAGTTCACATTCTCTACATGATAGTGTTCAGTCAGCCTAACGTACATGTCATTCCACGGAAACTGGTCTCGTACGCGTTCATCACGATATTGCCTATGTATTAGATAATAACTGTTGTGCCGTTTTGCTCATGCTCGATCTATCGGCCGCTTTTGATACCATCGACCATCAGATTCTTTTTGATCGTTTAGAATATTATTTTTGCGTTACCGGAGATGCTTTGTTATGGTTACAATCGTATCTTATGAACAGGACTCACTGTGTTGTTATAGGATCAGTACAATCTGACGATATCAAATTCGATTTTGGTGTACCGTAGGGCTTGGTCTTAGGGCCGAAACTTTATTGTATTTTTGCAAAACCAGTAGGCAAAATTTGTAGGTGCCACGGAATGTCATACCATTCGTACGCAGACGATACTCAGGTTTATCAAATCATAAGACCGAAAGGAGACTGGTGCGATCTGTCCAAACGCAATGGAAATGTTTATCTGATATTGGTGATTGAATGAGTGCCAACATTCTGAAACTTAATGAATACAAGACAGAATTAATAATATTTGCATCAAAACATCAATTGAAGCATATGTCAGATTTTGTCTGACATTTGACGGAACAGAGATAAGCGAAATTTCTTGTGTGAAAAATCTGGGAATGTACTTTGATAAAATCATCAGCATGGAACATCAAGCCAAGGCTTGTTTTTACCAAATTCAGAATATTGGTCGAATTCGATCTTTGATTTCAGTTGAAGCCTGTATAACACTAGTGTGCTCCCTTGTGACATGAAGGCTGAACTATGGCAATGCATTGTTGTACGGTACTTACACCAACATTATTAATAAATTGTCGCGGGTCCACAACACGGCAGCACGTTTGATAACACGAAATTACGCCTGTTTTAATATCGTTACACTGGTTACCCATACATAAATGTTGCCAATATAAACTTCTTTTATATGTGTACAAAGCACAGCATGGCAAGGCTCCTAGTTACCTTCAAAATTTGATTACGCAATACAAGCCAAGTAGATCCCTCAGGTCGGAAAATAGTATGCTCCTACATCCTCCAAATGACGTTCGAACGAAAAACTGCGGTGAGAGGCGTTTTGACAAGGCTGCACCTACACTCTGGAACAATTTTATTTTTTAAGTACCTTATAATTTTGTATATGCTTGTTTGATTTTTTTATGATAGAGCTTTGTAATCTGTGTTTTATGTAGTTTTGTTTTCTATATATTTTTAAATGTGAAGCGCTTAGAGTATTTTTTGTTATTATATAATGTTCTCTATGAATATTGTTTTTATTTATTATTTATGGAAGTCAAACTCATAAATGGAAAATAAACTGACAACGCCATAGCTAAAAATGAAAAAGACAAACAGACAACAATAGTACACATGCCACAACATAGAAAACTAAAGTATAAACAACACGAACCCCACCACAAAAAGGGTGTCCTCATGTGCTCCGGAAGGATAAGCAGATCCTGCTCCACATGTGGCACCCGTCGTGTTGCTTAATATGGGATAACAAATCCGGTAAATAGTCTAATTCGGTAGGTCACATTCATGAAAGGGAGGGGGATTGTAGTTACGACGTTAGGAACATATCCGATATCATTTGTGAAACGGTTATTCCATAACGGTCAACCAACTCGTGATGGCGTCCGTAAAATTTACGAAGGGATGATTTCAACTTCACCATTTGGAACTCTTGGTTAAATAGCTTCCTTGTGAGCAGCAACCCTCTATCAAGAAAATCATGATAGGAAATGAAAGCACGAGAATACCGTATCAATTGGGAGATATATACCCCGTATGCAGGTGCTTTAAATAACAATAGCTTTAGATATCAATGAACTGCTAAAGAATATGACATAGAGATTTATGAGTTTGACTGTTCCTTTGGTATCTTTCGTCCCACTTTTAATTGAAATGTAAAACAAACATTTGTTATTGTCAAAAAGTAGGTGAATATAGAAATCCAGAAACCAAAGATAAAATTAACAGATAAAAAAAATTCAATACCACATTCAGCAATTAAAATGATGACCCATATCCATGCAAATGGCATCAGTGACATGTTTTGTAACGTTGGATATACATTGTGTCTTATGAACTCATCTCTATTCATTTTATTAGTTTAAACTAAATCAAAGGATTGCTATAATTTTCATTCCTTCATAAGACACGCCCATTTGTATTATTTTGATTTCTATTGGTTCTTTGGAAAATAAACATTAAAGACATAGAAGGGCAATAAAGTGCTACCCGTATTATGCAAAAGTCACCGATAATAAAACTATTAATGTAAGGCACTCATAATCTACCGATATATCCTTTGCAATGTATATCTTACAAAAATCAAAAACGTTCACCTTAAAGCAATTTATTTATCAACACAATATCTGACCAAGTTGAATAATACAAACCTAGTTGTGTTTAGTAAAGTCATCATTGATATCAGGATAAACATTTTGTTCACCGGCCGCGCGATTTTTCTACAGAAGACTCAGCATCGAAGTCACACTAGAATAACAACATCACGAATGCCAAATTATGTACAAAGTTGAAGAGAATTCAGGACCCACACTTCCGAAAGGTTTTACCAAAAATATATACGGTAATATATTCTCAATATAGAAAATCTTCATTAATTCGAAATTTCAAAGATATTCGAACATGGTGGTAATCAATTTTTTTTTTGTACCGAGACAGGTACTTATATCATATATACACTCATTCCATATCAAGATTTAATATTATATATGTTTTGGTTTTTTTTTTTACTTTTACTTGACACAACAGAATTTGTATAACTGGTCTTACAGCCATATTGTGATAGTGTGCAGGCTTTTTGGAACTTTGTTTTATTTTGTGTTCGTGATCAAACTGTTCGTTCAAATAGATTAAGTCGTTATCTAAATTTCTGTGGCAACACATTTATATCTAGATACATATCGACAACAAGCAACACACATGAATCCAGTAGAAAACCGGAAACTCAACATAAAGATGACAACAAAAGACCAATATTAACAAATCCAAGGTTTTCCGAAACTACATTGTCATGCAGCAAAAGAGCAAAACAATATGAATTATTAACGTGTTTTACCTTTCAAAAGATTTTTATCCGATACTCGTGCATATGTTAACATAAACTAGAAATTACGAGATATTGGTACGTGAAAATTATATCTCAGTTTTATTCTAAATTGCAATAGCGTTTGAAATCTAAGGCGTAGACAATACATCATGGATTAGATGATAGATTGGAAATCCTTCATAATGTAATACTAGTTCGTTTTAAGGAGAATTTTTAAACTCGTTACTATTTGAATGATATCAACGATTTATTCGTTTCTTTGAAAATAATGCATCAACCCGTTCAAAGTCAGAAAAAAATATTTTTTTATAATATTCTTATTTCATTTTCATTTGTCTCTCATTCTTATATGCTTTTATTTGAGATTAAATATGTCAAGGTTATAAATGGAAGTAAAGTACTGTCATTCTGAGAACATATTGTATTATTGAAACTGCATCGGTGATAGCTAGATAAACGCGGTATATTTTTTCCGTCGGGAATTGATGACACAATAATAAAATAATAGCTAACGGTCTGCATAATACTACATACTTATAGTTATCAAAGGTACCAGGATTGTAATTTAGTACGCCAGACGCGCGTTTCGTCTACATAAGACTCATCAGTGACGCTCATATCAAAATATTTATAAGCCAAACAAGTACAAAGTTGAAGAGCATTGAGGATCCAAAATTCCAAAAAGTTATGCCAAATACGTCTAAGGTAATCTATACATAATACTATGCAACTGTTCTATGTTGTTTTGTGGACTTTTATTTGTTGGTCTTTTCTTTTTTGGCAAAGCGTTATCAGGTTTTGTGCGACTTTGTTTGAATATATATTAAGTATCTAAAAGACATATTTGGTTTAAAAATGTCGATTTTATATACTTATGCATCAACATTAACATGATAAACCTAAAAGATATGAATACATTTATTCGT
Organism: Mytilus galloprovincialis; assembly: GCA_037788925.1. NCBI lineage: Eukaryota > Metazoa > Mollusca > Bivalvia > Mytilida > Mytilidae > Mytilus > Mytilus galloprovincialis. The sequence goes on along the minus strand of CM075342.1, from coordinate 70,882,876 downwards.
CTTTTTATATTTACATCTTCCATTTCAAGCATAAGTGGTTGTTTTTTCGCAATATAAAGTGGCAGTCATTTCATACCTTATCCTAACTAGTGCAGAAAAAAATCAACACCTCCGAAATTGCGTATTCAAGCATATTTGTTTCCAAAAGTTTGATAGTAAAACATCTATAACTTCTGATCTGCACAACAGGGCAAATATCACCTCCTATCCTTATTTGATACACTTCCTTATCATTCAAAAAATAGTTTAAACTAGGGTCAAGTGATCGTCTGTGATAAATTGTCACTGAATACGTCCTAGTAACAAAAATTCAAATTGATCGACCAAACATCGGTGCAAATACCAATATTTTAGTCAGTAAAAGAGGGACGAAAGATACCAGAGGGACAGTCAAACTCATAAATCAAAAATAAACTGACAACGCCATGGCTAAAATGTTAAGGACAAACAGAAAAACAATAGTACACATAGTACAGTACTTGCATCTCATACATTCCAGTGAGCTTGAATTTAAAAAGACGACTGATACTAGAACGACTGCTTCATACAATGATTGAATAATCAGTATGTGCACATCTGGAGACTTCACGATAAAATCTATTATAAAAAGGACGATTTTGACTTCTTAATATCAATTTGTAATTTCTCAGCACTAACATACCATGTGCTCAATCGTATAGTGGTGACATATCTTTAATGGTACGTTATACTCTTACATGTACACATTATACGGACTTTATATACAGGAGTGTCCTCCTTTTTTAGAAACCGCTCAAACAGAGTTATGAAGAGGAAAGATTCAAAATGACACTCCGTAAATTTTATGGACACTTTCGCAAATTAGTTGATCTATACCAAGTGTTTGTGTCTAAACTAAGAATGCACATTTTACCTCGTCCTATATTGTGGTATACAATCTGTTTTGTCGGTGTGCTTAGTACAGAATGTGACCTTTTTTCCGATAAATGACGGTTTGTGGAGTATAAATTTGTATTGGTATACGACGTGTTCGGTTTTTTCATACAGCCAACAGGTTTTTATTTATAAGGATTCTTTTGTGGTTTCGGTCGGATAACGTGTTATGTCTTATAGTTTGTAATTAGAATTATGTACTTAAGTATGTCACATTTGTGATGTCCTGTGCTGTCTGTCGTTAATGGAAGATGTTTGTTTTTTATTCTTTTTACATGTCGTAACCACTTTTATATGGTTTAATTGTGCGTTACCTAGTGATGATCAGTCTTGTGTTTGTTTGTAAGGTATTTTTGTCACGTGGTGTTGTCATTTCGAACTGTGTCCAATACACGTTGTTTTGTCGATACTGTCAACCCGATTGTTTCTCGCAGATCACTATTTTTTATTTTACTTTCAAATTCGTTTTTTAAAAAAATGAAACAAAATTATTACTCAGAAAGAATTACATTCTGGAATATTTTAAATTGTGTTATTCGAGTAAGAATCAATTAGCAAGAGGAAAGGGAAATCATGGGAAGTTTAAGGTGTAGATGTTCTGGCTTATATTGCATGGTATATTGGATTTTCGTTACGGGTTGAAAAGAGAGACGAAAGATACCAGAGAGACAGTCAAACTCATAAATCAAAAATAAACTAACAACGCCATGGCTAGAAATGAAAAAGGCAAACAGACAAATTATAGAACACATGACACAACATAGAAAACTAAAGAATAAACACCACGAACCCCACCACAAAAAAAATGTCCTCAGGTGCTCCGGAAGGATGAGCAGATCCTGCTCCACATGTTGAACCAGTCGTGTTGCTTATATTATAACAGATCATGTAAATAGTCTAATTCGGTAAGTCACATTCACGAAAAAAGGGGATTGTAGTTACTACGCAAGGAACATATACGATATTATTTGTGAAACGGTTTGTCCATAACGGTCAACCAACTTATGATGGCGTCTGTAAAATTAACGAAGAGATGATTTCAACTTCACCATTTGGAGCTCTTTGTTTAAATATTGAAAGTGTACGGAGTCTGGTGAAATGCTTTTAGTCTAACATTATATGTATGCCAAACGTTAGCGAATCATCCCTTTCCGACAGATGATGTATAACATGCAATGAGTAAGGAAACAATACAATTTTTTTTAATCAAACTGTAAAATACACATATAAATAACGAATGTCAACATATCAAATATACTATCACTTAAGAACCTTAGGCCGTGTTCACACCAAACGCCGTGTACAGTTAGCATGTTTACATTTGGTTTAATGTAATGTACACTAGTTTCACATCTAATTTGTTCACATCTATACACCTTGTTTAGCTACCTGTACATAAGATTTGTTCACACTTGTAAACTATATGTCATTTAAATGTTCATTATGTAGTACCGAATTAAAATTTTTGAACAACTTTTGTAGCAGTTAGGGAACGACCAATGGGGGGATGGATTTTTCCACAATTTGATAAAAAAAAATCGAGGCATACATGCAGATGATTAGAATGAACAAATATTCCAAATTCAAAGTTTCCCCATACATTATAGTGTTGATTATTGAATTGGTACCATCGAAAAAAAAACTAAATATAAACATTCGCGCGAGAAAAAAATCTAACTCAGAACCCCCCCCCCCCCTTTTTTTGAAGTAAAGTGGTTGCTCCTTTAAGAAAGTCATTTTGGATGATTTGTAGTAGTTTAAAGATGTCTCGATTACCCATTAAAAACGTAGGCTGCTTCAGCGTGCTAACAGACGAAGAAAAAGAATTGCGATGTTAAGGATCACTGCATTTCTATCTTACCTGTTTGTTTCAAATGGTATTTTTTCTCCAAGGAGTATTTGGCAAAGGGAGAGGTAATGTTTTTTTTTTATTTCTAATTGTATTTTAACGGATCTGAGATACTACATAAACAAATAATTAACCTCACCTTTTTTCAGTAATGCATTTTCGAGTGAATCGTTATTTGAGTAAAGACCAGTGGCAAGTATTTCTGTCAGTGTGTACGTCCAGTCGATTCGGGAAGACGTTTTCAAATGAATTATGTGTTCGGGACGAAAGATACAAAAGGGACAGTCAAACTCATAAATCTAAAACAAACTGACAACGCCATGGCTAAAAATGAAAAAACAAAAACAAAAAACAGCACACATGACACAACATAGAAAACTAAAGAATAAACAACACGAACCCCCCAAAAAACTAGGGGTGATCTCAGGTGCTGCGGAAGGGTAAGCAGATCCTGCTCCACATGTGACACCCGTCGTGTTGCTTATGTGATAACAAATCCGGTAAATAGTCTAATTTGGTCGGTCACATTCATGAAAGGGAAGGGGATTGTAGTTACGACGTAAGGAACATATCCGATATCATTTGTGAAACGGTTATTCCATAACGGTCAACCAACTCGTGATGGCGTCCGTAAAATTTACGAAGGGATGATTTCAATTTCACCATTTGGAACTCTTGGTTTAATAGCTGCCTTGTGAGCAGCAACCCTGTATCAAGAAAATCATTATAGCAAATGCAAGCACGGGAATATCGTATCAATTGGGAGATATATACCCCGTATGCAGGTGCTATTGGAATGTTGCTACTAAGAAATGGAAAGTTCATAATTGGAAAGCTGAAATCATCTCTTTTGTCGTAAAGTTTTGTTTTCAACCGACCCTCATTGTCAATTTCTAGATGTAAGTCAAGATATGAGGCCGACTTAACTGTATCTGTGGTATCCTTTATCTCTAGCTCGATGGGATAGATGCGTTCCACATAGTCACCAAATTTTGATTTTTTTAGTGAAAGAACATCATCTATATAGCGGAAAGTAGAGATAAAGGATATTGCTTACTTCTTATCTTTCTTCCTAAGAAGTTCCTACATGAAATCAGTCTCATAATAATAAAGAAACAAGTCGGCAAGTAGAGAGGCACAGTTTGTTCACATTGGAATGCCGACAGTCTGTTGAAAAACACGTTCTCCGAACGTTACAAATATGTTGTCAATCAAGAAATCAAGCATCTTGATAATATCAGTTTCAGAGAATTTTTTGTTTGAATCAGAGTGATCCTTTAAAAAGTAGGATTTATCCCTCCCTAAGACACGATACTTGTATCTACGTTGGCCATTCTTTTTTATAAAGCAAAGCAATACCAACCCTTCAATTTGTCTCTTAGTTTGGAATGTGGAATACTTGTGTAAAGAATAGAAAAGTCAAATGTTTTAATACTGTTACAAGATGAAAGAGAGTTAGATTGTATGTACTCTAAAAGATCTTTGGAATTTTTAAGTATCCACATCTGATTCACGCCCCTCTAGAATAGGCAGTTTCACAATAACTTTGAAGCCCGTCTGTCATGGATGATAAAATGGATGTTAATAATTTAGAAAGAGGTTTCGTTGAGTACCTGGAAGACCCAGCAATATACCGTTGTTTGTAAGTACACTTATGTAGTTTATGTATCCAATACAGTGATGGAAGATCCAGTTTAGACAAATATTTCTGTAAAGAACTTTATCAATAAGTGTTATAAGTACATTTTTGTATTAAAATCCTTTCTTTTTTAAATATACATGACAAAATTAAAGTTCTGAATGCCTAGTTTTGTGTACACGTAACCTACACAAGGCCTACAGTGACTATCGACTGCATGTAGACAAAACATGATTTAAACTACATGTAAACATTCAGTATTATCAATGGGAACGTAATTATGTTTAGTTTATGTGTGAGTTACACTAACTCAACACCGAGTTTAGGTCAATGTTAAGACGGCCTTAGTAAAATGACTAAAAAGGTTTAAAAAGTATTTTAAAGATAATTTGATCAAACCTTGACTTATCTCTCTTGTATCGTTCAAGTGGCAATCAATAAAAACTAAAATGATTGTACAACACGTTCAATTACATCCACTGCTATCAATAACTTTACAATATATTTGGTTCAAATGTCTGTTAACAGTTACGGTATTTTTTTATTAACTTCCAATTTCTTTTGTTTTACAAGAATCATATACGAGATTTTTTAAATATCACGCACCCTTTGTGTAACAATTCGTACTGCGTAAGAATACATAAACGATAAAAAAAAAAATGCTTTTACCAGGTCAGGAGTATGACAGTTGTTACCCCAGTAGTAGCACTTCGGTGTTAACATGAATATTTTCCTGTAACAAAACATTGAATTTTTCGAAAAAAACTAAGGATTTTCTTATCCAATGAATAGATTACCTTAGCCGTATTTGGCACAACATTTTGCAATTTTGGGTCCAAAATGCTCTTCAACTTTGCACTTGTTTGGCTTAATAACTATTTTGAACTGAGCGTCACTGATGAGTCTTATGTAGACGAAACGTATGTCTAACGTAATAAATTATAATCTTGGTACCTTTGATAACTATTTTCACCACTGGGTCGATGCCACTGCTGATGGACGTTTCGTCCCCTAGGGTATCACCAGTTCAGTATTCAGCAATTCGGTGTTGACATGAATATCAATTATATGGTCATTTTTATAAATTTCCTTTTATAAAACATTGTATTTTCAAAAACAAACTAAGGATTTTCTTATCCCAGGAATAGATTACCTTAGCCGTATTTGGCACAACTTTTTGCAACTTTGGGTCCTCATTGCTCTTCAACTTAGTACTTGTGTGGCTTTATAACAATTTTGATATGAGCGTCACTGATGAGTCTTATGTAGACAAAACGCGAGTCTGGCGTAAAAAATTATAATTCTGGTACCTTTGATATCTTGTTAACCTTTCGATGGATGTGTTTGAGCTTTTAATTTTGTATTTTTTCTAGGGACTTTCGTCTCGACTTTTTCTCTGAGGTCAGTTTTTTTTTTTTTTTTTTTTGTTATTTTGAATTTATCTGAGGTAGTTGGTTTTTTATTCTCTTTAATGTTTTTACATTTCGATTTCGAAAATGTGTGCATATCATGTAAATCCCCTTTTTAACCCCACCACATTGTCTATGCATGTTCCTGTCCCAAGTCAGGAGCCTGTAGTTCAGTGGTTGTCGTTTGTTTTTGTGTTACATATTTGTTTTCCTTTTTTGTACGTATATTAGGCTGTTAGTTTTCTCTGTTAATTTGTTTTACATTGTCATTTTAGGGCCCTTTATAGCTGACTATGCGGTACGTGCTTTGCTCATTGTCGAATTGTCCAATTTTAGCTACTAGTATTCGAATAGACAACATATCGTAAATTTATATTTTATTTTAATAAAATATTATTAAAGGCATATCAAAATTCGATCAGTTGGTACATCTATTTATCTCTATATATATCACATGTATATACAATATAAAATTACGTATCTATTTCCTCCCAATTTGTTATCTTTTATGGTATCTTATATTGAATTTGAAATAAAATAAATATGTAGTCTAGTACGATAAATTTTATCAAAATATTGCTTCATTGACATTAAGCATTATATTTCCTTAGATTATCATTTTCATGAACTTAAAAGTTGGTGTCATTGCTAATTAATTGAGGCAACGGTCAATGGCAAATTCACATAAAAAGGAAAACGAGGCTAGAGTTATGTTAAAGTTCACGGGTTTTCTTCCGTCAAACAGTTACAAATCTCTCTTTTTGGAGAACCATAATTTACTCCTTCATTAAAGCAATTATGTTTGTTTACTCAACAAAAAATGACATATGCTGATGATTTATAAAGTGATAATGTTTCACAGTTTTTAAAGACAACATTTCTAATCTGCTCTGTTGGACTGATGTATCATTTGATATGCATCAACAAAACGATGTGTGTCAACAGCACAACAAATCTTTCTCTAGTAAATTGTTGATCTTTCGTTCTTTTGTTTTTATGTCATGGTTTTTTAAGTAAAAAAAACTATCGCATTTGATCGATAAAGTGAGGAATAAGACAGTTATATTCTATTCGTTTGATGTGTTTGAGATTTTGATTTGCCACTTGATGAGGTTTTTTTACCAATTTGAATTTTCCATTGAATCTGGTATGTTTGGTATCTTACTTTTTAAATAATTTTTGTTTTAAAAACTATTATAATTGATCAAACAAGAAATATTCAAAACATATCACAACAAAAGATTGCAAAGTGTGTAATCTCAGGCATAGATTACCTTAGCCGTATTTGGCCCAACTTTTTGGAATTTTGGATTCTCGATGATCTTCAAGTTTGTACGTGTTTGGCTTTATAACTATTTTGATATGAGCGTCTTATGTAGACGAAACGCGCGTCTAGCGTACTAAATTATAACCCTGGTACCTTTGACAACTTATATTAGTTACAATGACAACATAATCATAGCAGCATATCAGTTATCAGAGTAACAAAGTTTATTGACGAGAAACACATTACTTTCAGAATTTACCATGACATTGTTGAAGTCAGTTGCTTGATAGTCATGTCATTCGTGTAAGCACACATATAGGTACACTGAATATCACTGTTGGCTATTACTCTCAAGAGAACTTCGTCCTGTCCATCGTAGCTGTGACCTTGAAATCCACTTATGTAAGGGAAGGTTGCTATTTAAAATAAATACATCTTATCATTTTATTCGTCATGTTATCATTTAGCACTCATTAAACAATAATGACTTGTTTGATATTTTAATCAACATGTATTTTATTTTATTAGTTCAACTTAATTCCCTGATAACATTTAATATACTTATTTCTACGCTTTCGATGCTATGTTTAGTCATAAATAATACTGTTATTGTAGTATCGTTACATGTAAACTGAGTTTGACATTGGATGGTCAGGGAATGCTCTATCGACCCTCGATGAACTCAATATTGCTCCTCTTTGATGTTTCAATTTTTTATTAAAATTGAGAATGGAAATGGGGAATGTGTCAAAGAGACAACCCGACCAAATCAAAAACAGCAGAGGGTCACCAACAGGTCTTCAATGTAGCGAGAAATTCCCGCACCCGGAGGCGTCCTTCAGCTGGCCCCTAAACAAATATATACTGGTCCAGTGATAATGAACGCAATACTAATTTCCAAATTGTACACAAGAAACTAAAATTAAAATAATACAAGACTAACAAAGGCCAGAGGCTCCTGACTTGGGACAGGCGCAAAAATGCGGCGGGGTTAAACATGTTTGTGAGATCTCAACCCTCCCCCTATACCTCTAACCAATGTAGAAAAGTAAACGCATAACAATACGCACATTAAAATTCAGTTCAAGAGAAGTCCGAGTCTGATGTCAGAAGATGTAACCAAAGAAAATAAACAAAATTAAAAACCAATTGTTCAGAGAACAATTGAAGGTCTTTCCACCAGTAAATATCTATTTTGATATTAAAATATTAAAAATCAGTCTAAAATGTCAGTTCCTATGGCTTTATGATGTATAGATATGAATTTTAACCAAAGGTCATAATCTAAAACGCCAAATTTACCTATGACCTTGACCTCAATTTCAAGGTCACAAACTGAGGATCTCAAATCAAAAGACCCTAGGTCTCTAATATGTATGGTTAATAAGTAATATCACTTTACGCATAATTTTAGATGTGGTAGGGGCTAAAACTCCCATTTATTGTCTACACACCCTTTCAACCAAAATTATTATGTTACGACATGTCGCAACTAACAATTTAGTAAAAATAATTTGTCGATATCTGATAAGGTTAATGAAAATAAGTGAAAATAAGCCAAAATCAAAATTTAGAATATGACCTTGACCTTTGACCTTGACCTAATTTTCATTTTTTTGGACCAAGGATCTCAAATCAAAAGACCCTAGGTCTCTATCACTTATGGTTTTCCAGTTTAAAATACATTTCAAAATTTCAAATACAAAAGGGGAAATAACTCTCATATGGAATCTCTATACGGCTTCGGTCAAAATAAAACAGCACATCCTGAAGACGTAATGAGCAATTTGCAAAAATAAATTTGTCGGTTTCTTATACGGTTGTGAAGATTACGCGATAACAAGAAAAACAGTGTTCGGGGAGATAACTCTTATAAGGGAAAGATTTTGGTTACACGGTGTCAGTTACAAAAGCGTAATAACTGTTCGATATCATATACCATATGTCTAAGCGACATCTTGCGAAACAAAAAAATTGCGGAGGAACAAAAAGTTGGCGGAAGAAAAAAAATAATAATAATAATCAGAAGAAAACCAATAGGTCTTTCCACGGAAAAGTGGAAAGACCTAATGACAATAATACATAAATAACAACAGACTACTAGCAGTTAACTGACATGTTAGTATATTCAATTTGGAGTTGAATTGTGAACACCATCTATTTTACTTCACATGAGAATGAGCTCGCAGATACAAATCACCTATTTAAAGTGTATAAAGATAAACATAAGAATCTTAGGATTATCGAAAATTTAAAGCTTCTAAATTTTATCAGAAAAATATGACACATATAATATTTCACGACAAACATACTCGAATAAACATTTTCAACGAATGTTGGGTGTACTTCAACTTTACAAAGTGCCAAAGCATTTCCATCTTTGATTCGTATGCGAACATTCCTCCCAACTGTGTGCTCCGGGCATGCAGCATCTAAATAAGTGATTTTTTTCTTGCTGGTAATGACAGACTGCGATAATACTGTCATCAAACCAGGAGGTTTTATTTCGGCATGGTCTAAATACTTCAATGACAAAATATGATAGTCGTTCAGCTGAAATTAGAAAAAAACAGAGAGGAAAATAAAGACAACAGTAGTACACCGCTGTTCGAAACTCATAAGTCGATAGAAAAAATCCGGGTTACAAACTAAAACTGAGGGAAACGCATTAGATATTAGATATAGGTTGCACTTTGTAAATACAGCTGTTTCCCAAACCACGCCTCTTTTAAAGAGATCTTGAATATGCATAGAAAATTCATTTTGTTTACATACTGGTTCCGAGTTGTGCTCGTTGTGTTCCATCTCATAGAGACATAACTTGAGAATGTTACCAGTAAATATACATGTACATATTGTTTACATTAAAATCTGTGGTAACCCTTCATTCGAGGTAGGGGTAGTTAAGAAAATTAGTGTTAGTTTAAATTCTGAAAAGTTTAGGTCATATAAACATTGAAAATATGCCGCACAGCCCTATATTTTGACCTTTGTAAAAAAAACTGTAGTGCATATGAATTTTCAATTCTAGGATAAGATTTTTCAAAACTTCATAGTAAAAGTTGAACAGTATTAGCCGTAAAAGGAGTGCCTATGGGAAATTGCATTGTCAATATTTACAGAAATGCAACCTATATAGGGTGAAAAGAGAGAACATTCAGAATTTAACCAAATTTGCTTTGTTTCACATATTTTAAAGAAATTAACTCAAATATGAAGTTTTATAAATATTTTTTTAAGATTGATAAAATCCTGGGACTTAGACATGATAACTCATTAATTCACAGTTAACAGTATTCATATTTTACTTAAAGTCCTATTCGAATACCAAATTATTTTATAATATTTGCATATATGTAAGTTAAATTGTTAAGAAGTTCTTATATTTACTCTTCGCAGTCATTGAAACTCATTGATTCTTCCTGAATATTATTTATGGGGTGTTTCCGTCCTGTCGATAACCCAAAAGTAAGCCATAACACCTAAATCTGCTTTTTTTGTCACCATGGCATAAAAAATAGAAGCTAGATTTACAACAAAATCTCAATAAAACTTATAATAGTGTGTTCTATATGTACTAAATATTCCAAACTACTAGAAATAGCAGAATAATTTAAAAAATTTGAGGCCCCAATGGCAAAAAACATAACAAAAAATGCCACCCCGTGGGTCATAAAACAAATAATTTAACTTGTAAATGCTTTGATTTTATGATTTTAAAGTTCTTGGTATAGAAAGCAATAACTATGCATGAGAGATATGCAAAAATCAGATGTTAGCAGTCATCTCTATAACATTTTAAGTGAATTTATATCTCAGACATGTATCTGCATACTATTGCAAATATGGCTTTGTTTGAACACTTCTAGTATATTTATTAGCCAAATTGTGTCAAATATATGGTTACAGATGATACTGTTGTGACAATAATTCTAGATTAACCATTTGAGGCAGAAAATGTAAACTTTAATTGACAAATAGGCATACATTAAGATGTGGACTGGAGACAGAGGCAGGATTGGATACTTTATATAATCTTGAATGTTATAATGATTGACTGCTAAATATAACATTTGTAGTATTCTGATATGCTTTCAATATGTTATCAAAACAGTTTTAAACAGGTTCTAGGCTTTTTATATCAGAAAATATGAAAATAGGGTAAGCTTGCAATAATTAAAGTCTTGTTTTCAAATTCTTTTAAATATTGAAACAGGGGAGGGAGTATAAAATGTACAGCAAGAGATAAATTAGAGTTTACACAGTGATTTCTTTAAGGTTATAATTCTGATAAATGAGAAAAATTGATTTTATAGAGTTTTCTATTTGATTAAATGAATAACGACACGACATTAAAATGTAACACACACAGAAACTAACTAAGCAGTAGACAAAATCCGATGAGAATAACAAATATAACATCAAAACTAAATACATAAATTTGGGATAGAAAAGTACCGTGACACGTCTTATAGTAATATAAATTCACACTCAAATATAAGAGGAAAGAAACGACACAACAGAAACACAACGTTAAAATGTAACACACACAGAAACGAACTATAATTTAATAATGGCCATATTCCCAACTTGGTACAGAACATTTAAAAAAATAAGCAGTAAAACAAATCAACAGTCGTTAGAACATACTCAAAACAATCAACCCTTTCCAATGTACGATATTTTGTTTTCGAAAGAGGCTATTCAAAGTCGGTAAAGGAAATTTTTTAACCGTCACTTTTGAGACGTGTTTAGAAGTAAAATCATGCGAAGTTCTAGACCCGAATACTTTCCTCTACACTTATATCTTATTTGAATGTATTACCGACTGTATAATGGTTAAGCACATTTCAGTGCTTTCGACAAACTAAGTTAATTTTTTAGTCCAATAGAGTGTCGGATTTGAACTAGAGTTTGCATATTGATACGCAAGATAAAAAATGTGCACGGGTTCCCAGTGTCTCGCCTACTTTATGAATCTAATAAACCATTTAAGAACTTAAACTGCAGATTGTATGTAATGGAATGTAACTGGAAGAATGAAAGTCCATTAATTGTATAAGTAAGATACCGAAAAACAGGATTTTTTTCTTTACAAAATTTACTTCAGGATACTTTCTAACAATCCTAATTAGTTATCAAAGGTACCAGGATTATAATTCAGTACGCCAGTCATGTAAGGAACATTGAGAATACATATAACAATAGTATCGTAATGACAATACGTGATAAAAAATATTAATAACTAAAAAGAATGACTTAATAGGGAACAAACTTTTAGTACTAGGAGCATGCATGTTTTATTACTTGTTAATGGCTTTGAACGAGCTCTTAGTACCTTTGTGCATTCTAAGATCAGTATTGTGTGCCTTTGTTGTTATTTGAATGTGTAAATACCCTGCCATTTTAGGTATGTGTTTATGTTGAAGTAATTTCTTCTGTGATTTTTTATGATAAGTTAGACTCTTTTCAACTGATAGTGCGTTTTTGTATTGTAATATTACACCACTGTCCAAGGTTATAAACATTGTTTTGCGCCATCAAACTTTTTAATCCCAGCTACATTCTGTTTATGTCTATCTATAATTGAGGCCTGTAATTCAGTTGTTGTGTATTGCTGTAAACCATTATCATTTGTAGAATGATAAGACCGCATTTTGTTCTTTTAGTAATTGTGTTACATTTGTAATGTCTGGACTTTTTTGTAGTATCGGTTATGCTCATTGTTGAATCCGTATGATGACTTTAAGTTTTAAACTGTATGTCATATTGTCTCTGTGGATGATTCATCCAATTGTCAATTATACCAAATCTTCTTACTTTTACATTGATATTTTTAGATTATCTGTTTTCTTTGGAATAAATGATATATAATAAAAGACATAAATACATTTATGAAATGATAATACTTTTGGCATTAAAGCTGATTATTAGAAATCGAGAATATATATTTATATATATGTCCACAGATGAGCGGTCTTCCATAAAAAAAAACATGTAAAGCTTTTAAAAGTACATGTACGTTTGATAACGATCTTGATTCACTCTCCATAGCAAGTTTATTACTGCAAAATCAATTAACATGCGACAAAGCGATATAGAACGAAACCAGATATTGATGATTATTAAACTATATGAACTTATTATGAAACAAACTTATATATTTTGAGAGTTTAATCAATAAATGTTGTAAAAGTATGAGAGAAACAGATACATTTATCTCTTGTGTTTTTGATTTTCAAATTGATACGATAAAAAAATATGAACAGTCTTCCTTAAAGCATAATATCATTGTTTATGAGTAATTGTACCATGACTGCCCCATTTTATTTTACATAATTATCATGTAATATTCGTGAAAAATAACATAATGTTAAACAGCTATTAGCTAACTGAGCTAACAAAAACGAAACAATTTACTGATAAAAAAGTGTTGTTTTTTTAAAGCAATGTTCAGATTTATAATAGAGAGATTAAATAGAGATAATTTGTGATTTTTTTACCACCTTTAGCCACAATTATTCCATGTGTTCTACATGATATTAGATAACATATACAATTAAGATTCATTACACATACAATAACTTCGTATAAATATTATTGGTTAGTTACAACATGTATGTTATTATTGTATTGTTCTCTGTTACCAGTCTGTTGTCACGTAATGTATATATTATGTATCGCCAAAGCATGTTCCACATGCTTTTGCAAATAAAATATTCATTCATTCATTCATTCATTCATTCAACTTGAAGCATTTATAGAAAAACGAATATTCTAAAATACATATTATATTTGAAGTACTAGACTTTAAGTATATTAAAAATAAAAACAATCATTTTTATGAAATATTATGTTTCAAGCATGAAGGATAGTTAAAACAATACCAATTGAATATATTAAGGTTGATCCGGTCCGTGTAACACTTATCAATTCCAAGTTTTAAAAAGTTTTGAAACTTTAAATTTTTGGAATTTTGATCAAAGTTTTAAAATATCAAAATTTCAAATTATGTAAAAATTTTGAAATTTTGAAATTTTAACCAAATTATTAAAATATTTAAAATTGTAAACATCGTTTGTAAATTTGATAGTTTAGGAATTTGATCAATCTTTAAAAATACTAAACCTAACGTGCAATGTTGATTATTTCATTTTTTGAAAGTTTGATTTTTTTAATTTTTTGATTAAAATATCAAAAATAGAAAAGGAGCCAAAAGAGGGGTATCTGTAAACATTGATGTAAACACGGCTCTGATAACAATCATTCTTAGTTATAAATAAATAGCACGAAATATATCAAATCATTTTTAATTACAAAATAAATAATGGAAAGAAGAAGCCTTTTTTTTCATATAAAACATATTAGACATCACATGGGATAACAGTATCCTGAAATTTTAGGTTGTGCATCTATTAAAAAAAATGTTAAACCTATTAAACCGGAATTAAATAATTAGATTTAAATCTCTTATATAAGTTTAGCTTTGAGATAAAAAAAAATTCAGAGCTATTTGGTGTTCCCAGTGCCCAACATTTAGAAAATAACAGTGAAAACTGACCAACTCGCAGTAAACCAAATAGTATTATTCGCCTTTTTGACGTTCCTGGTGAAGGTAGATCCAGAAAAAGCGCTTCGGTCGCATGCAACTTTAAACGTTTTGTTTTCTTTTTTATCGATTGCATGACGATACTGTATTGCCTTTTATGATTTATTTCAGTTCCAAGAAATAACACGGAAGGAATACTCAATGTATAGCGTCGCAATTAACGTTGTGCTAGGCGCGCTTCAGCTGGCTCCTAGACAAAAAAGTGCACTGGTTCAGTGATTATAGACGTCATACTAAACTTAGAAATATAACAATGAACTAAACTTAAATAAAATCATACAAGACTTAAAAGGACAGAGGCTCCTGAATTGGGACAGGCGCAGAAATGCGACGGGGTTAAACATGTTTCGTGAGATCACAACCCTCCTCTATACCTCTAGCCAATAAAGAATGAAAAACACACAGCAATACGAACAGTAAAACGCACTTGAAAAGGAAATACAAGTCCTATGTCAGTATAGGAAACTAATCAAAATGACAATGATTATAAATTAACAAAGGACTACTATATATAAAGCTAGCAGTTACTGCCATGCGCAAGCTCCAGACCTCAATTAAACTGATTGAAAGGTTATGTTTTCATTATGCACACTCTCTCCCTGTTGTTTTTATTGCTAATTTGTTCAGAAACATTCATGAAATACATGTATGCGTCACTGGCAACAAAAAATCGATAATTTAAGATAGGTTGTTTACGTACAAATTACGAAGAAACTTAGGATTCATTCCTTCGGACAAAGTAGCCCTTATAGATGGATTTTGATATGTTTTAACTTCATTTTGGCCAAACACCTCTTCAATTTTTTTCGGTTCTTATTTTTCTTGACTTTCAAATTTCAGTTTCATCGTTCCTTAGTTGAATTCTTTACTTAAAATTCAGCGTTTTACATTGTACTGGTTTTTCGAGAGCAACATTGGTATATTGCCAAAAATGGAAAAATCCATCATGCAGCTGACACTATAGCTTCTCTTTACACGCCCCATTCTGACTGCATGTACTTGTGTTCTTTTAGATTGCTCAAAGTCGATTGTCGTACGATAACTTAAAAATGTTCAAATAACAAAATACAAATACGGAACAATAATATCCCTTAATACAACAAAATCCCTTTCCTTTTATTTACTATTTAAAAACAGTGGTTGATCTAGGACCTATTATGGAGCTACATGTACGTATATGATAACCAGTCCAAACGTTGTCTATAAGGGAGCAAACATTTAATTTTAAAAGTGGGATGTTGTTGTTTTGTCGAAGCGTTAACATTTTTATTAAGTATATCGCTGATTTAAACTTTAATTTGAAACGAATTTTCAATTTTCAAAATGCCGACACTTACAAATAGATAGATGGGCGCTTAATGTAGTACAGCGGCAACTATTACATACATATGAATGCTGAAAAATGTTTATGGTATACGTTTATATATGATATGAATGGTTTCAACTTTTACAAAACCAGAGCTATAAGTTTGATATAAACGTTTAATTTATTTTGCCTTTTTTAATTTTATTTGACTTTATTTGCCTTTTTAACTTGATTTAAATCGAGCGTCACTGATAAATCTTTTGTAGACGAAACGTGCGTCTGGCGCAAAATCCTGCAATATTTATATCCCGATATCCATCTATGATGAGTTTATGTAGATACCTTGTAACAGTAGCTTGGCTCCAATCTACTAATATTTGGTCTTAGTACTCTTAATTTCAGCGTAAATAAGATATATATATATATATGGCAAAAACCTCCCACATTGAAGACTAGCACAACCTTAATTGGAACACCATGCATTCAGTATTCCTACAGTACCAAAAACATGTTAACTAAAATCATTGATACGTATAGATTATCGTGTTTTCTACACATTGATATCGTAAAATATCAGCCGCGAGCCACAATGTGAACCTTTTTGGCGAGTGAGCGTAGCGAACGGGCTAAAAAGTTTCACATTGTGTCGAGCGGCTGATATTTTACGATATCTATACGAAGAAAACCCGATTATCTTTTTATCGTTCTATTACTGGTCCTTTCTTTTTCCCTAAGACAGTTTTACGCTTGACAAAAATAAGCTTAATAACGTCTCCTCTCGCATTGTGACGTCGCTTATAACTTCTCTCACATTGTGACGTCGCTTATAACTTCTCTCACATTGTGACGTCGCTGATAATGTCTGGTCTCGTTTTGAAGTCTTGATACGAGAATTACGGAGAACAGAGCACGGTGATATAGGCAGAGGGAAGGACGATAAAAGGCAATTTAATTATGATCGTCAAACAACCGATAAAAATGAAAACATCACGTTAAAAGTTACGACGGAAGCGCTATTCTGGATCGACCTTCTTATGGAACGCTCAAAGCTGAATATTAAGTGCCAACAACTTACAAAGAACAGATTAAATGAGATATTCTTTAGCCAAGTTGAACATGATTGCAGAAATAAAGAAGTGGTAGAGCAAAACAGAAAAATTTGAAATCAAAAGAGATAATACACCCTGTATTGAGCCTTTCTATTGCTTAGAGTTCAGTAGAAAATATATATACATGATCAACCTAAACATACTATTTGACCTACTGCGAGTTGTTCAGTTTTTACTGTTACTCCTGTTTCTCCTAAAAAAAAAATAGCAAGTAAGATAGCCAATATCAGATCCGTACGTCTTGTTTTGAAATGAATTCTCTTCTTTTGAGAAATATTTATTTTGTCATCCAATTTTTCACCGCTTACAACTGTCTGTCTTTGGTTTTATTTCATACATTGACTTTTAAGTATCAGTATGTTTTCAATTCATATTGTTTCGTTTCGTTCCGCTTTTATTTCGTTTCGCTTTTACAGGTACCCTTCTTTTTGCCACTTTTCTATTTTTGATATTTTTATTCAAAAATTTAAAAAATCAAACTTTCAAAAAGTGAAATAATCAACATTGCACGTAAGGTTTAATATTTTAGAAGTTTGATCAAAATCCTAAACTCTCAAATTTAAAAACAATATTTAGAATTTTAATATTTTAATAATTTGGTTAAAATTTCAAAATTTCAAAACTTTTACACAATTTGAAATTTTGATATTTTAAAACTTTGATCAAAATTCCAAAAATCTAAAGTTTCAAAACTTTTTGAAACTTTGAATTGATAAGTGTTACACAAACCGGATCCCTACAGATAAAGCAATTTTTTTTCACCAATTAATTTTTCTTAAAATTTGCATACATATACTATGCAATGGCCTCTATCAAAATTTGAGTTAAAAATATGATGTCACCAGATCCGTTTCCATGGTACGGCCACCAAAGTTTGCACATCACATATGTGAATGAATACATAACTGAAGTAAAAATACTGGATTTTTTCAGGCCTTTGAAAGTATTTTGAAAGGTTTGTTCTTCATTTAGAACATAAATAATGTTGAAAATGTAAATAAAACACAAATAATAGCAGTTTTATACATATTTATTAAATCCCGCCCCCATTTCGTCACCAATAGTGCAAATGAAAAACAAAGATTTTGTTAAAATTTTCTATTTTTCTGAAATTTCCAAAAAATTGGTCCAATTGTTTTTTGTTTTTTTTTTTAATTTAACATAATATGATCCAAACAATGAGCTTTAAAAAAAAAAAAAATATATAGGTCACCAGACTATTTTTCATCGAAAAACATTTGTGTTACCCATGCCGACACAGTAATCAACAGCAATTCTTTGTATTTCTTCAAAATTTGTGAAAACAAAGTGTTGCACATGTTTCAATATCTTTTGTTAATCCTACACATATCATTATCAATAAAGTTTCACATATGAATCAAAAAGTTGAAGAGCATTGAGATTCAAAATTCCTAAAAGTGTTGCCAAATACAGCTAAGGTAATCTATGCCTTAGGTAGAAAATCCTTAGTATTTCAAAAAATTCAAAATTTGGTAAACAGTTTATTTATAAATATAACAATATCAATGATCATTCATGTCAGCAGAGAAGAGCATTGAGATTCAAAATTCCTAAGATACACTTAATTTACTGATATATTCCTTAGAGCATTAAAAGAAAGTCATAACAGTTCTACTTAATGTTATTTATTCATCAACACAATATCAATTTCAATGTTATTCGAACAATTGCATCAGATTTATTATTTGTAAACATACATCAAATTAGCAACTCTTCAGGGTTTTTTATTTGAAAAACTGGTTTCAAATAATGAAATGAACTGGTAGAAATTGTCACACGTACTATGCAAAAGTGATGACTTTTGAACGGCGGTATACTACTTGCTTTTTTATCGATAAATAAAATATTTATGTAAGACACACTTAATATACCAATATATCCCTGAGAGCTTGAAAAAAAGACATAATCATTGTGCTTAATGTCATTTATTTATCAACACAGTATCTGACTTAGTTAAATGATCCAACAATAGTTGTGTTTTATATATAAAGTCATCAAAGATACCAGGATTAAACATTTGAACACCAGACGCGTTTCTGTCTACAAAAAAAAACTTAAATTGATTTGTACCTTATTAAGAAACTAAGGTTTCGACTCCATCAGGCAATGTTGGCTTTAGATGAATTTGGCTATTTATTTGAGGCATTTTTGATATATAGTTCTTCAACAGTTTCGGTACTTATACATCGTCGGATTTCAAATATTTGGCTTAAAGCGTTCCTGATGAAGATAAATCCAGAAAAGCGCTTCGGACACAATACATTATTAAACGTGTTGTTTAAAAAAAAAACTGTTACGCTCGAATACAAACGTGCTAAAGACCAAATAATGTACAAAATTGAAGAGCATTCAGGAACGGATATTCATTACTGTTTTTTCAAATTGATCTGCGGTAATGTATTCCTGGGGTAAAAAATCCTTAGAATTTTGACATTTCAAAGTTATTTGAATAATTGCACCAGACTGACAAAGATAACCAAAGATCTAATCTAGGTAAAATTTAAAAAAAAAAACATACGTCGTGGTGGTGTAACTGAGAATTCCTAAACAGAAACATTGTGGTGATCAATTATTGATATGTACTGAGTAAAATGACTTATCTATTGTGTCCATATAGAAGAACATATTATCAAGTCCATTTTTGTTTGATATTTGTTTTACATTAGATAAATTGCTTGATCAGAAACCGGGTATTAAAGACAAATCCCTCTATTGTTTTTGCGCATATACAAGCGCAACAGTACTATGCCGTCAGCGGTTTATGACGTCGCGGTTTCAGCGAACTCGAAACGTAAATGAGAGTTATTCCTCTTTGACCCGATGGAGAGAGTGACAATCGTTTTGATACGTAAATTTGCCGAGAAGAAAATAAAAATTGTTTTTATATAATAGACATGTTCCAGAATTGGATATACACATTAATTATGTGAATTTAGTGTAGCTGAAACAAACAACAAAACAGCAAATTATGAAATATATGAATAAAAAAGAGTCAACTATACATCAATCTAACAACAAAAACACATAAAACGACTGTCAAGAAGCGAAACAAAATCTGGATACTCGACAAAAAGTTGAGCCAATTAAATTATAATATAATACTAATTTCCTTAATTTGCCTCGTGTATGGACTTATCCGTGTTCTTTAGAGTCAATCTCTTTTGGTGGGTTTTAAATTGTATTTATATTTCCATAAATCATTAAGAAAGTACGAAAATCATCAATCATGTCTTCAAAATTCAATGTATCTATAGCAAAAGGTACATTTCGTACATATATACCTATGTATGGATATGGCAAATACGTATTTTGAATGTGCACGGCGATTACATTTTTACACGAATATGATATTAAGATTTCTGATAAACACCAACAAAACAGTAACCATGCACGCATACGTGTAAAATAAAGTCAATCTAGAGAAGTTAACATATACCCTTCTAACATTGTAGGTTTTTGTATTTGACTACTCCAAGTCTGATCCGATTTGCCAAGTTTAATATTTATGTACTAGGTGCGCAATTTTTATATACAAAAAAAATAATCGTGCCTGTGTTTAAAAGTTGTCAGAATAAAGAATTAAAGAGGAATACATATGAAAAAAAATCAATAGTTTCATTTGAGAAAAAGAGGTCGGACTAGGTTCTTTTCATAATCACGGTATGACAACTGTATGAGTATACTTAGACTGTCTAGCAACATTACGGAATATTTCGATATGCATATATATATAGATGCCTGTGAATGCATGATCAAAACAGAAAGTATGTTAAATAGACCCCGTTTATAACACTTGCACAAAATTGAATCGATCTTTAGAGCATCTCGCATTTACGATCTTTTTCTTACTTGTGCGTTTACATTTAGTATACATTGCAGTCATAAAAAAATCGGTCTAATCATTTCGTTAAGAAAAAAAATTGTAGAAAATAGAATAAGGAAATATTTGGTTCATTAGATATGCTTTTACATTTATTAATTATCTTTTTGATTAACATGTCATAAGTCCTCAAAAAACAAAGAAATGTCAGAATAATTTTACATGTATAACGGTCATTTGGTTTGAAGATGAGGAATTTACAGAAAATAAAAAGAACAATAATAATGAATAAATACAATTGAAATGATATTTTTATGTCCCACCTACGATAGTAGAGGGGCATTATGTTTTCTGGTCTGTGCGTCCTTCCATCTGTTCGTCCGTTCGTTCGTCGTACCGTCCGTTTGTCCGTCCGTTCGTCCCACTTCAAGTTAAAGTTTTTGGTCAAGGTAGTTTTTGATGAAGCGGAAGTCCAATCAACTTGAAACTCAATACACATGTTCCTTATGCTATGATCTTTCTTATTTTAAAACAAAATTAAACTTTTGACCCCATTTTCATGGTCCACGGAACATAGATATTAAAAGTGCGAGTCTCAGGTTAAAGTTTTTGGTCAAGGTAGTTTTTGATGAAGCTGAAGTCCAATCAACTTGAAACTTAGTACACATGATCGCCTTTGGTTGATCTTTTTACTTTTCAGGCCAAATTAGATTTTTTACCCAATTTCACGTTCCATTGAACATGGAAAATGATAATGCGAGTGGGGCATCTGTGTACTTTGGACAGATTCTTGTTTAAAATGTGCACCGATTAACACACGTGTATTAGGCGAATAAGGAACGAATAAGTAACAGTGCATTATATTTAATTTAGTCAAGTACTGAAACGAGTATTTACGCCTTAATAGGGTTATTTTACCTATTAGAACCAATAGCTAGCACCAGATGCAAGAAAGAATGGAAAAGATTTGTTTTAAAAGATATAACACACGTATTATAAGCAAAAAAGTTACACAGCATCGGTCTTGCGCTGAAACGGGTACATACGCGCTAAAAGGGATGTTTAACCTTTAAGAAAACATAGCTTACACCAGAGACAAGCTATAGCCTTTTTGTGCTAATGTGGCGTAAACAACCAACAATCAATCAGCAATCAATTAAGAAAACTATTTTTTCTTAAAAGTTTCAATGTATTACAACGTGTATTTAGCAAATAAGGAATGAATAAGTAACGGTATCAGTCGAGCACTGAACGGGTCCTGTCCCAAGCCAGGAGCTTGTAATTAAGTGGTTGTCGTTTGTTAAAGTGTTACATATCTGTTTTTCATTTATTTTTGTTTGGTTCATAAGTTAAGCCGTTAATTTCTCGATTGAATTATTTTACATTTGTCATTTCTGAACCTTTTATAGCTGTATATGCGGTATGAGATTTGCTCATTGTTGAAAACCGTACGTAGGCCTATATTTCCTGTGTCAATTAGTCTCACTTTCTGGAAAGTTGTGTTATTTTCAATCATACCACATCTCATTTTTCTATTTATCTTTCAGAAGAATGACGCAAAAACGACGTATACATTTTTTTATCTCCATGTTCTTTCAAATCATTTGAGAATATGACTAAAACACTGAAATCAGTTACTTATAAGAATATTTTAAACTGACCATGCGCAGATTTATTTTCATATCTACATAAAACACTTTGAATTGTAAATCGGTCTATCGCCATGTATCTAAGCGTTTACACTAAAACAAAGATCAGGGTTGCGTTCAATTTTGTAGCGGCTTCATTAGGCTACTTAGATTTTTGACTATTGAACGCGTAGCTAGCCTAACTGCTACATAGATATTTATAGAAGCTAGACTAGCTACTCGTTCAATAGTCATAAATCTACGTAGCCCTATGTATATAGCCGCTACGATATTGAACGCAATCCAGGAGGTGGTATTTTTAAGTCCAATGGAGATCGATCCTTCTCATTTTTGCAATACTAAAGATCGGCGATCTTTATTGTTAGTGGAAGCGCGGTCTTAGATTTCTATTGATTTTAAGTAATTGCCATAAAAAAAAAGGAACATAATTCTTAACCGAAATTAGATTTCATGATATCGTAGGCAAAGTTCTGTCTTGTCTTTCAGATATACTTTGACTGAACTACAAAATGATATAAACAATGTATTCACTATTTTAAGAAGTATTTCTGTTCAAGACAGACACATAAGCACTATAAATAACCTGAATAGAAATGTTGTTTATAGAAATATTCGAGAGTTCATTTGTACATTACATTGTTTTCCAACCACCGCATTTATATTACGTGTCTGTGAAACTGACTGAAAACTAAGTACTATCATGTGTAAATTAATGTGCATTTATTGTAGTTGAAAAAAAAAACACAAAACAGCAAACTACGAGATCTGTGTTGTCCGTAATTTATAATATCGCACAAACCGGCCGAATGTCTTTCGACGTTGTTTTAGAATTGGCGCAATGTATTCCCGCCATTTCAAATTGTTAAACCTTTTTTTTAGAGATATCTCTTTTTCCATTCCGGTGACCCCATCTTTTTATTTCATGATTTTATTTAGATATAAACAACGCTTATTCTGTTGAATACTCAAAGAGAAATTATTGGTCAATTTTTATTAAACTTATTTTTTTTTTATAGGTATTTCACAATAAAAATGGCGGGAAAACTATTATAGCAACTTATCGTTATTATTTTCCACTCAGACAATGGTAATATTATTAAAATAGTTTGTATTAACAACTAGGTTAACAGAACAAACAAGTTTTTATTGGATAAGGACTTTAAAAAAAATATTACACTGCTATTGACTAGAAGGCCCGGATTTCCAAATTCCATGAAAAATATGGCGTTTTAAATCGAAAACGAGGTCGGTGACCCCATTTTTTTATTTGCTTATTTTGAAGCTTTTACCTAACCTAAAGTAAAAATAAAATATAAAGAATATATTATTGGTAGATCTGAATAGAAGGATTTGTCTTTAATAGTTCATATCTAGACAGAGTGACGTATCTAATTTCAAAAACAAAGAAACGGAATTCCCATTCCTGTATTACATTCATTCAAGGATATAAGTGTCCATATAAAAAGCCTTACGTGTATGACGCTATAGATCTCTCAAAACTGTGTTTTGTAAAAATCAATAAATTGACATCACAAATTGAAACGGGGCTACAAAAAAACTTAAAACAATTTTTTATGTTATAGTTTGACTTACATTTTTGATCATTTTCTGTTTAGCCAAAAACTCCTTAGGCTTATGATATAGATAAATTTTCATCACTCAAGAAATGTTACGGTCGCCATCATGAGCTGATTGGCCATTATAACAAAAGTGTGTCAGAAATCATATTTGATATTCTTCCTCAGTCATAATAACCTTCAATTATTACAGAACTGAACAAAGAAATAACACGACGGGTGCCGTATACGGTGCAGGAAATGCTTACACTTCCGGAGAACATGATTTCACTCCCGTTTTTAGTGGAGTTCGTGTTGTTGTAATTTCCTATGGTTTTGTGAGTCTTTGTTTACTCCTAGGTTTTGATTGTTATTGTCTTTTAAACACACCTCGAGATATAGTCATAGCTGTATTTTCGTTTTGAATCACAACCTCAAAGATAATCATTAGATGATGAGGATTGTACTCTTACATTTACATAAGGAATGACAAACATTTCCTTTGTGATAAATAAACATACATTAAGTAACCTAGTTTCAAAATCCCTATATCACATGTGTTTGTATTGCTCTCAAATTTTTGAAATTCAATACAACTGTCATACACGTGAGAGGTTTAGCAAGCTATACAATTAGGTTTAATCCACCATTTTCTACATAAGGAAATGCCTGTTACAAGTCATGAATATGACAGTTGTTTTACATTTGTTATATGTTTTTGAGCTCTAGCTATTTGCAATTTATAAAAAAAACTTTTCGTTTTGAATTTCCTTTCAAATTCTGTATTTTTGTTATTTTTATTTCTTTTTTTAATAAAATTGAGAATCGAAATGGGGAATGTGTCAAAGAGACAACAACCCGACCATAGAAAAAACAACAGCAGAAGGTCACCAACAGGTCTTCAACGAGAAATTCCCGCACCCGAAGGCGTCCCTCAGCTGGCCCCTAAACAAATATATACTACTTCAGTGATAATGAAAGTCATAATAATTTCAAAATTGTACACAAGAAACTATTTAGTATGTTTAACCTCTTTTATTTATTCTCTGTATCATGGTCTATAACATAAACTGTATACTCTGCAATTAACGTTTAGATTCTATAATATAATAATATCTAACACATGTAAATGCGAAAAAGGAAGATAAAATCTATTAATCCATTCGCCTTTTATTTGTATTTTCGTCACATATATCATTCTGTAAAAAAATGAATAGATACTGATAGGGGATGAATTAAGGAATCAAAAATGCAAAAAAGATATAGGGGTCAATGTGCTTATTTACGAGATATTAGCCATTGGAATTTTGATGGGAAAATGTTCACTCTTGATATTTCATAGCTTTATCATTGACCAGTAAAAGTTCTGAAAAACTTTTAAAAAATAGATAAGATTTTATAAGACTTTTACAAATGTCTTATAATTATACATGTAAAAGAAATATAAAATAAAATATGGGGATCCATTTGCAAAAACTTTTAAGGCATTTAAATGGATAAAACCAAAGGATTTCGAAAATCTGACAAAAATTCCAAAATATCCTTAAATAAACTTGTACTTTGATTCAAGCAAGCAAATAACCTAAAATGTTTACGAAGAGGAAACTACTTATTTTCTAATGGTATTTATGTTACTTCGCTTTTTTCATATTGAAATTATTTAGTTTTCGTTTAAAGCATATAAAATGTTATTGCATACTTGAGTTCAAAAATCGAACGTACATTTTGTGTAACGAATCATACGCTGTAATTATAAAAACACATTTTAATAAACAAAACGACATTGCAAAGAAATGAAACACAAAACAAAGCATGATTGTTCTTACCATGTGAGGTCAAGCCTACAAAAAAACACACAAAACTTAAAACTTGAATATATTACATATACTTATTATAAGATTAACTCGATTAATCGCTGACTCTGGGTATGAAGATATTGACAAATACAATACCTACTCATGTTAAAATGAGCATGAATCATGGTATGAAATAAATATTTCTTAAAGAATCAAATGGGCAGAGGAAAGGGAAATACTATAATGTTATGGTGTATGAAAATCTGGCTTATGTTGCTTGATAGAATGATGTATGGTGTATAATGTATAGTGTAAATTTTCGAAGTGCATGTTCATGGTATTTGGCTTCAGTTAGAATATACGTTTACACCAGTCAACGATTATGTTGTGAATAGAATTGTATGTGTGTTTATATTGATGTCAAACGTTAGATTGTGCTATGAAAATCCCCTTTTAAACAGCTCGTGTGAAAATTGGAACTGCCTTCTACATTAAATAGATATAGGAAGATGTGGTGTGAGTGCCAATGAGACAAATCTCCATCCAAATAATAATTTATAAAAGTAAACCATTATAGGTCAATATACGGACTTCAACACGGAGCCTTGGCTCACACCGAACAAAAAGCTATAAAGGGCCCCACAATTACTAGTGTACAACCATTCAAACGAGAAAACCAACGGTCTAATCTATATAAATAAAAAACGAGAATTGAGAAACACGTATAAAATACATAAACAAACGACAACTACTGTGCATCAGATTCCTGTATTAAGTTCGTGTTAAGGCAAACTATCCGACAAATGATTATTTGTTTGATCTAAAAGTGTTCATGTTGACCTCAATTAGCCATTATGTGATGATTCTACTTAATACCATATCGAATTTTTAGATATCATCGTGATCAGGGTTTATTAAAGGCATATCAATATTCAATCAGTTAGTATCTATTTATCATATGTTTAGTAGTAAATATAGTAGTTTTGCATATGTGGTAAATAGCCTGCTGTTTAATCCATATCGCGCAACTTTGATGCACACCCTTTATCACACCCCTTCCCTTTATCGCATACCCTTTATCACACCCCTGCTTTTTTTTTTTTTTTTTTTTTACATAAAGTAAGTTTTTTTTTGTTTTTTTGCTTAAGAAAATTTTTTCTCAAAATAGGTCCAATAGATCTAGAACCGTCATTCGGGAGTGTCGCAATTTATTGAATGACGTCATTGTTTGGTATGTGACGTCACGAACGTCACGTTTTCATATTTTTTTGCACACTAAATGGAACTATAAAAAATACAAAACACACATTAAAATACAAAAATAAACAAAATATTTATAAAACAACATCAAATTGTAAGGTAACCCAGGTGCTTCGGATGAGAAATTTAGCAGTACTTTTTTAAGGCCTTTGAAACAAGACAAAAGTAGAACTGAAGGTAACCAAGTGCTATGGATCAGAAAACAGTTTATATGATATAATACTCTTCTGTTGAAACATATGATAAAGCGTAGAAAACATGGCAAAATCCGTAGCACATGCCGTATCACCCTCGACCAATATCATCCCTCGGGCCTAAAGGCCCTTGGGCTGATATTGGTGTCTCGGGATGATACGACATATGATACGGATTTTGCCATGTATTATTCTCTATTTATCAGTTAGTAAAGAATGTATAAATTTCTGTATATAGATAACCTGCCAAAAAGCTAGTACATACGATACAGTTACAGGGGAGGTAAGGCAGCAACCATTTGATTTTCTGGGGGGGGCTATGGTTTTTTTTTCTGTGCAAACTTTTTTTTTCGCCTTCGGCGAAGAACAATCTATTTTTTTAGCGACAAACCGAAGACAATTTTTTTCTTTCAATTTTAGCATTACATATAGTGGCAGCTGAGGGTGAAACAAACAATTTTTTTTACTCAGGGTCCAAAACAAATTATTTTTTTCACCAGAACCTGGAAACAAACTTTTTTTTCCAAAAAAACCATAGCCCCCCCCCCCCCCCCCCCCCCAGAAAATCAAATGGTTGCTGCCTAATGACGTCGCCACGAAAAACTATGACATTTTGAGAATAGATGCATTTTGACTAATTTTCATCGTTCAACTGCTTTAACTTGATAATATGTTCATAAAACCCTCTTTTTCAAATGACATTTGGCTTGATTATGGGTGAAGATTACATGTGAGTTTTGGTGCCCGAAACAAAACTCAAAATACACTTTTGTAGCAAAGACATTCCATATGCTTTAACAAAAATTTGCTTATCAAGTGTATCTAAACCAAAATTTTCAGTATATGCCTAAAATCTTGACCCCATCTATCTCCAAAAGTAGTACATGAATGATGAAGGTATATTTGTTATTATATATTTGAATCGTATAGATTTGCATGCAAACTGTTGTCAAAAATAATACGTGGAATCAACACTGTATTGTATCTCTTTAAGTTGAATTAATAATGTTTTTTTGGTCGGGTGTGTATCTAAAAAGTACAAGAATAAACGAAGATGATATATTTTATTTATGTATGGCGACCAGCATATTGGATATAATGTCATAAGCATTGTGGTGATTACAATCTTAAACGAATAGGATTATATATGATTGATTTGTCTGGACCTAAAACATGCTATTGTTAAACAAAGGGATGTTGATTGTTTTTATTTGTTTTGACGTCTATAACATTGTATGTAATCTTTCCTTCTTTTTTTCTTTATTTCAACTGAAAGAATTTCAAATTTGAAGTGTTTAGAACATCATCACCATGCAGAAATAAAAAAAATGAGTTTAATAACAGTCTGCAGTCATGAGTACAATCAAATCGTTTATTCATATGCCACATACTCTGATTAGACAGTACAGTGTTTTTTTTGTTTTTTTTTTTTTTTTTGTTTTTTGTCACATGCAGCTCGGATATCAAAATCTTCTGGAATAATTTGAAGTAGAAGCACATGGAACATTTGCTGAAGTTGTATATAAACTCATCAAAGATACTCATCAGTGGCGCTTAAATTTAAAAGGGTAACAAAGCCGACGGAAATACGAAGTTCAAGAGCATTGAGGTCCACAAATGCCTAAAACTGTAGCAAAGTACAGCTAAGGTGATATATTCCTGAGGTAGAAAATCCTTAGTATTTCAAACAAAAATTCAAGTTTTGGTAAATTGTTCATTTATAACTATGACCATATCAATTTTTATTCATGTTTACCTAGAAGTGCTGACTACTGGGTGGCTAATGATACCCTTTGGAAATAAAATATCAAACAGCAGTGGCATCGACTCATTGTTACACTCATCAGAATTTAAATTTTGTATTTGCACCAAATACAAAAGACTCATCAGTGACGCTTGAATAAAAATGTATATTATATTCAATTGTTCGTGTAATATAATATATGTCGTTGTTTATCACACTGGCCATAAGCTTAATGTTCGATATTTGTAGGAGCGTCGCGTTTTGTGTACTGGATTTCAACGTCACAATATTTGAATCTATTGTTATACTGAAGCTCAAATTTCATTTCATTCATCTGTATTGAATATACCAGTCAAGATTTTTATAGAAGCAAGATCTACATAAAGAATGCTTGTACGAAATGAGGAATATTATAGCTGTTTCCATTTGTTTGTTTTGTTTCAGCTTTCCCATTTGATGTTTTTGAGCTCTTGACCTTTCCAATTGATTATGGACTTTCCGTTTTGGATTTTCCTCGGCGTATTTGACTTTTTACAATTTATTTTTATTGTAATGAAACAAATATTTACATTTAAAGTATTGCTATATTATTCATTTCAATATGTTTGATAAAAAAAATCGTAAAACTACGTATGGTCCCTAGTAGTTGTATTTGGAATGTCTAATGAATATAACTCGTATTTTATCAGGTTTTCAGTTACTTTTCTTTGCAAAAAACACAGGTTAAACAATGATAAAGGAAGAATGGATTAAATACAGTTGTTTTCATATTGTTTGATGTGTTTTGTGTGTTTGAGTTTTTGATTTTTCCATTTGATTTTCTTTTTTGAATTTTCCTCGGAGTTCAGTATTTTTGTGATTATACTTTTTAATACAATATCCTTATAATAGATGTGTCTTTGTTGTAACGTTTTACGTGTATATCTTTTTTAATTGTTAGCGATTTAGTTATATTTGATGTGTAATGCTCGACCGACAAATAGTACACACAATAGTTATGATGGAAATATCCTTTACAAATTTATCTATCTTCCGCATTAAGGTTAAATGTTAAACTTTTACTCTATTGAACAGTTAAAAATATGTCACACATAAAAATTGTTATCAAACATCAAAGTCATATATGTTGATTAAAACTATATACTTAAGCACACCAATGCAATACCATTAAATGTGATATGTCAAAGCTTTATGTTTGCCACAACCGACCTATCTGTTTCTAAATATTTAATTAAACGAGATGAAGGACACGACAAAAGAGTCACACGTTCACAGTTACACCAATAATGTAGTTTTCAAAAGCTAACTAGGAGAACATATTTCGTATAAGATTGCTATATGACAGACGAAAGAATATCTGACAACACCATTCATGTATCTTCATTAATAAACACTGAAATACATGAATGTTCCCAGACTCGAAACAACGTTTTATTCCAGAAATACCTCAGATTTACACACAAAAATCCTCATCAATATAAAAAGCTATGGTTTAACGAAAAACTAAAATACCTTATATTGATAGAAACATCGACTTTTTTGGTGTAAAACATTTTAACAAACTGTCGGAATTTGATTACTCCTATAGTAAATCCTCCTGTCTTTGTATTCATATGCATATGAAATATGTCCAAACAAAATGTTATCAAATGAGGAAGTGTGCTTAATGTTATCTATTGTTCCCTTGTTTATATATAGGTGATCTTCACAGTTATGTTGATACAAAAATGAAGTATGAGTTGATGTCTATTAATAAAAACATTTGATAAAATTATTACATTATCTGATCTGTTTTAATTTCGATTAAATGTCAAAAGGTTCGTTGCAGATCAGTTTAATTTGTTGGTTTATACCTGCGCTGCCAGTTATATTTTGAATATCAAACAAAATATTGTTTCTATGGCTATAAAACATCTTCAAGAAAATGAATCAGACAACTTTTGATGTATCTGATCTGGCAATATCGGCTCGTATAACTACAGTAAGTTCTTCTATGTCACTTGTAGGAGGCATAATTATAATTTTGTCATACCAATATATTCCTGCAACACAAAATCAAGTTCGTGCCATGTTAGTGGCTTTGACTGTTGCTGACATGTTGACTGCGTTAGGTTATGAGATATCCAGTTTAAGATGGTACACCATTGGTATGAAAAACTCAACCACATCGGATAATTTTTGCAAAGCTCAAAGTTTTTTAACAACATTTTCAAGTATGTCATCTTTCTTTTGGACAACATTTATAGCACTTTATCTATTCCATTGTGTTTGGTTTTCGACCGATCTACATGTTTCTGGATCTCAACGTCTCTGGTTGCACTGTTTGGCATGGGGACTTCCAGGTAAATTTTTACTTATTATGAACAATACTGTCAAGCATATTATCTGCTCAAATAACTAGAGTAATGTTTTAATGGAAAAAATATCTTTTGTTTCTTTTTTCAAAAATGTCATAAAATGTGATATGAGACAAATCTGCACAAGAGACAAAATGACACAAAAAATAACAGTTATAGCTTATCCTACAACAAGGAACAAGGCCGATACCTCGTAGTCAGTTATAAACTGAAACATTTCAAACGAGAAAACAAACGTCCTGTAGAAAATGGTGGATCAAACCTGGTTTTATAGATAACTAAATCTCTCACTTGTAAAAGTCCATTGTATTGCAAACGATGTGTGAACATAACAAACACACAGAATATGTAAAAATGTCAAATAGGAGTACAACAGTAAACAGTGTGTTATAATCTTAATCACTAAAACAACAAACAAATCTGTAACAAAGCAATACAAAAAGGAATATAGACAAAACACACAAACAAAAATAAAAGCCAAGAATATACCAAAGTGTATCATAATACAATAACAAAATCAAGGTTTGCAAGCTTACTATCTTATGTTGTATAACATTAGAGAATGTAGATAGCTTTTGCGCTAAATAAACACACCTTTGATTGACGGAAAAGGCATCATATTTAGTCACCACAACTTCTTTTAATTACCTAAGAAAATGACGGTACAAAGTCAGAAATATGACAACCGTTATCTGCGTTTGATATTTTTGAACTTTAGGTTTTGTCATTTGGTTAGTGTCTTTCCTTTTTGAATTTTCCTCGGAGTTCACTATTTTTGTGATTTCAATTTTTACTATAAAAGAGGGACGAAAGATACCAAAAAGACAGTCAAACTCATAAATCTAAAACAAACTGACAACGCCATGGCTAACAATGAAAAAGACAAACAAACAACAGCACACACGACACAACATAGAAAACTAAAGAATTAACAACACGAACCCCACCAAAAAACTATGGGTGATCCCAGGTGCTCCGGAAGGGTAAGGAGATCGTGCTCCACATGTGGCACCCGTCGTGTTGCTTATGTGATAACAAATCCGTTAAATAGTCTAATTCGGTAGGTCACATTCATGAAAGGAAAGGGGATTGTAGTTACGACGTAAGGAACATATCCGATATCATTTGTGAAACGGTTATTCCATAATCAACCAACTCGTGATGGCGTCCGTAAAATTTACGAAGGGATGATTTCAACTTCACCATTTGGAACTCTTGGTTTAATAGCTTCCTTGTGAGCAGCAACCCTCTATCGAGAAAATCATGATAGGAAATGCGAGCACGGGAATATCGTATCAATTGGGAGATTATAAGACAATAGACTATCCATTGCAACTGTATGCCATAATACCAAATCTCAGTTATAGCATTCTTACAGAAAGTACGATATTAATAACTACAGTTCTATAAATTAATCCGTATTGTGATAGCTCAATATATCAGTCTAAAAGGAGTATTTACGTTAGTTTCAACCCATCACTACTTCAAAACAAATCCTTTCATCGGTCAGAATTTGAAATTGTATTGTAGTGACCAAATTTGTAGTTGTGTTGTAACTTACTTGGTAGAGCAAATACATAATTTGAAAAACAAAAATTATCGAGAGAAGTACCGATTAGTTTAGGTGAAAGTAGTTATCAAAGGTACCAGGATGAAAGAATTCTTGAACATCTTTTACACAGAAATTGTATTTTGTATTATTTTCTTAGTCTAATCATTTGATTTATTATAGCAAATAAAGGGACATTTAGTATCTTTATAAATGAACGCATGCTCTTTGGCCTGGTTGTTGTCTCCTTGACCTATTTCCTATTTCCATTCTCAATTTTATTCACAGGAGTTATAACATCAGTAGCATTAGCATATGGAGTTCTCGGAAATAATGGTTTTGCTTTAAACGGAGTTTGGTGTTGGCTTAATAAAACATTTGCAGACAAGTACGGCCTACATTGGATGTTACTTACAGGAAAAGGCTGGGAAATACTTACTTACCTGATTACAGCCTCGCTTTATATATCACTAAAAATAAGAACATTTTTAAAGGTATGTCAGTAGTTCATGCTTTCCGTAAGCTAATATTATTTCTGTATTTGCATTACTGAAACGTTATTTGTTGTCTTCTGTTCCTAGGTAGGAAGGTTTGTTGTTCTTAACGGGCACTCCGTCCAGCTGACAGCCACAAAATAGCAGTAAAGAAGAAAACATGACGTTTCTGTGTGTGTAACATTTTTACGTTATGTTTCCGTTGTGTAGTTTGTTTTCTCCTATTTTTGAGTGTGAATTCACATTACTATAAGACGTGTCACGGTACTTTTCTATCCC
This sequence comes from Mytilus galloprovincialis, assembly GCA_037788925.1. Lineage (NCBI taxonomy): Eukaryota > Metazoa > Mollusca > Bivalvia > Mytilida > Mytilidae > Mytilus > Mytilus galloprovincialis. The sequence goes on along the minus strand of CM075342.1, from coordinate 70,849,057 downwards.
AAATTCATGTATTTGGTTTTGATGTTATATTGGTTATTCTCATCGGATGTTGTCTAATGCTTAGTCCGTTGCTGTGTGTGTTACAATTTAATGTTGTGTCGTTCTTCTCCTCTAATATTTAATGCGGTTCCCTCAGTTTTAGTTTGTTATCCCGATTTTGTTTTTTGTCCATAGATTTATGAGTTTTGAACAGCGGTATACTACTGTTGCCTTTATTTAAGAACAATCAATCAATCAATCAATCTACATGGAAACTTAAGGCAGTATTCATAAAGTTACGAATCATAAACATGTTAACGCTTTGATTATCTCCGACAGCAATTGGTCTATGAATTCTATGTTTACCATATTTGACAATCATAAGTTTTTGGTCATCGGCGAACGTGGCGTAAGTTTTGTTTTTTTCTAAAAATACGATGCTACGGTAAGGAACCATATCATCTGAATTGCAAAAAGCAAACAATTAACGAAGCGGATCTTTAATGTTTGTGTAACTTTCTCTTATCTTTTTTGCAGAAATGTTGATATAGCGACATTCCAAGCATAACACAAATCAAAACGAAATGCAAACGAAAGCTCATAAAACATTACACAAATATTTAAAAAAGGTTATACAAAAAAGAAATTTAAAAAGAGTAGGCAACAAAATCACTTAAAAAAGGCATATATTAATTATAATTTCATTATAGAATACCAATAATTTTCAGATCTCGTTTATGAAGCTTCCGAACATTCTCAGAATGAGCTTATAAGAGTATAGTAATTGAAGCATTGTAATCAAGGTATTATTGTGAAACTGGTCAGTGCATCAAAAATCATCTTTGATGTATAAATTATACTCTTGAGTAGAATATAAAACTAATTGTTGAATAGAAATGCAAAAAACAGTTTTTAAGTATGCTATTCCACAATCTATCTCATTTATCTTTCCGTACGATTATTTTATATTTCATTTCAGAGAGGACGCCACAATTCTTATCTTTGGAATCAAGTCAGCAACGGGCTTCGAAGAGAAGACGAACTGTTTTGTTTCACTTGGTTGATCCTTTATTGTCTCAGGGTATGGGGAACGATAAGATTTGTCATAGATATTATTGAGGATGGCAATCATCTAAGGAACTCGCATGTTGAAAAATTTAAAGTAGCATTACTGTTTCTTCAATCGTATGGAGATAGTGCTCAAGCCTTTTGGAATTTCATTTTATTTTGTGTTTGTGATAACACTGTACGTTCGTTTAGTTTAAACAATTGGATTTCCTTGTCGAATCAAAAACAAGTATCTACTGATACTGCTGATATTCGTTCCAATGACGAGGAAAATCCAGATACCACTTTACAGAAAAACAATGAATCACAACCACTGTTACATAGCAGTCTGAAACTTACTCATAGTGTTGCTCATTCACACCAAAACGTAGTAACCTCTGTCTAGATTTATTATATGGTATATAGGTTAAAGACGAGTAGTTTGTTATTTTTCGTTATACCTTTTTATTATATGAATAATATATTTTTATTTTTTATGGCTTGACAAATATCACGTGTGAAACGGGTACTGTTCGTTTTTATCTATCTTCCGTTTTACTATCAGATAATAAAATTATCCAATCATTGTACACAGATAACAATAAATATCAAGGTCTGTTTTATGTCAACTATTATACCTCTAATAAATTTTGACAAACATGTGTGCTGTCATACCTCTGGATACAATTGGAACAGTATTAAATACATTTAACAAGAAGTTGTTTTTAAACATGTTATCGTTTTATTTTATTTCTTTCCCTTCAATAATAATAATAATAATAATAATAATAATAATAATAATAATAAATAATAATAATAATAATGATAATGATAATAATAATAATAATAATGACGATGATAATGATAATGATATTGATAATGTTTATAATAATAATAATAATAATATAATGCATATTACACCAGTTATGATATTGCAGTGCATGATAACATATATCATAATAATGGAACAGTAAAAGGTAGTTATTGTAAAAGGTAATATCACCCAAATACTGAACTCCGAGGAAATTAAAACGGAAAGTCCCTAATCAAATGGCAAAATTAAAAGCTCATACACATCAAAAGAATGGATTAAAACTGTCATAGTCCTGACAAATTAAGAAATTCGATATAAAACTTATCTTACTGTACATACCTTGTTTTTTGTAGCATTTAATATTCAAATAGTGTTACGTTATTAGCAATATAAACAAACAAAATATAATAAAATGTCAAAAAAGACATGTATATGTAATACATTTTTACTAACAAAAACAGAAATTACAAAAAGGAGTGATCGGTAAAACAACCGATCACCAATATCAAACTCATCCGAAGAGTTATACAAACAAACAACAACACATGGTTCAGATTACACGATTTTGTACAGAGTGTGGGGATAAACCAATTATTATAAGTGTGCATAAGCCTCGTCTAGTATCTGTCCAGAACGTATATACATATATGGAGTTATGTCCTTTCGGAACAATATGTCATTATTTTGAAGAAACAACCCAGGCGATAACTAGTTACAATAAAAATTGCTTCAAGGCTGAAAATAATGACCTGTTTAATGTCACTATCTAGTCCGATGATGATGCAAACTTTAGTTTGTTAAAGCATCATTTATAGTGTTAACAATTGGGAATTATTCATAAATTTTTCTCAACTTCAATAGTCGCTCAAGGTTTAAGGCAGTAGCATTTACTATTTTATTTTTTTGTATATTTTGATAAAATACCAGGACAAAAATCCGTCTTTAACGCACAATTCATTTTTTTTTTTTTTTTTTAATTTAATGTAGTTTTTTTAATGAAATAAGCTCCTCGACAGATGTCTTTTTATGTCTGATTTTGGAATGTTTTATGAATAGTGATATAAGTTAATAATCAGGTTTTAAATAGAAATCTATTAAATAGTTTGTGTAGGCTATGAATAACAAAGCATCTAATTTCATTCAAATGTGTACATTGCAATTTAGCAACTTTTTTAATTACAATTATAATGTAAATATCATGTAATAGTCAAATCATAACAGTTTGGAAGATAAAACTAAAAGTTATTATTGGTTCCTCCTTCATAAATTTGAGGGTTGTCTTTATGAAATTACATTTAAATTTTAAGATCGTCTAACTGTGGTTGAAACAATCTTAGTATTGTGTCTGTTCCTAAAAAGATAATTTATGAAAAAGCGACCAAATTTTACTAATCAGACATTCATGAATGCATTTGAATTCTCCGATATTTTGAATAGTTATAAGGGAGATAAGTCAATATAAAATAAAAAGATGTGGTGTAAAAATAAAGAGATATGGTCTGATTGTCAATGAGACAACTAGCAACCAAACACAAATGAAGTGAATGTTAGAAATTATAGGCAACCCTTTGACCGACAACAATGAAAAAAAATTCCCTATAGTCGGCTATAAAAAGACCCGACATGAAAATTGTGAAACAATTCAATTGAGAGAACTTACGGTCTAGGCTTTATCGCCAATGGGACAATTCTCAACAAGAGACAAAATGACACTGAAATTAAAAACTATAGGTCACCGTTCTTTATTATAATCTGGTGACAACTTATTTCACTTCTATGAGCACAAAGATCGGTATGAACTTCCTTTACAATCAAGCAGGAATCGTCAGGAATTGTTGTCTTTACACCTATTGAAACATTAGAATGACAGAAGATAATAAACCAAACTATTGCTTATGGCGTGATGTGGTAAGTTAGACTGCATACTATTATAAAAGCAAAATCTATACATCTCTTAATATTTATTTTTTACAAATTATCATCATTATACATAGTTATGTATACTATAGGAATGCGGTTATTTTCATGGTTCTCTGGTTAAACAGAAATGATGTTGTAGAATTTAACATAGTAAATAAACTCATCATAGATACCAGGACTAAATTTTGTATATACGCCAGACGCGCGTTTCGTCTACAAAAAGACTCATCAGTGACGAGTAAATGCAAACAAAGTCATGTGTACAGTATAAGGATATGTCACTTATATATAAATACGCGTTGACAACTAACTTTTTTTAATTCATTACGCATGTTGACTTGATAAACAGGATCTAACATGTGCTGACTGACCAGAAAATGACATTACGTGACTTTTAAACATATTTATATAAACAGGAAAAAAACATCAATAATTTCAATAAATTGTCATTTTAATCAAATATTTGTCTTCCGAGGTTGATAATATCAATTTTTATTTTTATTTAAGCTCACAATTTTTCAGATATTTTGAAAAGCATTCTTAAAAAATGTTTCGTTTCAGCGTTGGGATTGACGGTACATACCGAAAAACACATCAGACGTACGAAATATACGACAAATTATTCTGGTTTTAAAAGAATCATAAAACATAATTATAACCTACTAGTATATGCGACGGAATGTAACGGGATTTTTCACTATAGACGATCGTTTGTACCATGTGGATACATACAAGTATATTGTCTTCTGTATTTTACTTACTTCATTTAAATAATTATACGTCAACAGAATAAAAATCATAATATAAGAGTATTATATATGTTATATGTGTCTAAAAAACAAATTTTCTTTTATTTCCTTTTTTTTTTATTTCTGGTGGTCATTTTTTTTCTTGACAATAGATGACCACATTTTTGTAAGAACTGTCTAAACCTATAATAGTTATCACATGTACCAGGATTATAATTTAGTACGACAGACGCGCGTTTCGTCTACATAAGACTCATCAGTGACGCTCATATCAAAATATTCATAAAGCCAAACAAGTACAAAGTTGAAGAGCATAGAGGATTCAAAATTCCGAAAAGTTGTGCCAAATACGGCTAAGGTATTCTATGCCTGGGATAAGAAAATCCTTAGTTTTACGATAAAATCAAAGTTTTGTAAACAGGAAATTTATAAACAAAAAATGTCCACATAAATGATATTCATGTCAACACCGAAGTGTTGACTACTGGGCTGTAGATACCCTCGGGGACGAAATTTTCCATTATAAATATATTAAGTATAATTATGTAACTAAAGTTTCGACTATTGCTGTGGTATCCTGATAAATTAATAGCCTCATTATAAACCCTATCATCGGTGAGCGTAAACAACCGACTAACTATCTAGAATGATTCAATACAAAAAATCATCCTCTAGAAGTATACATGTAAAGATTGGTCAATGGAGAGACATTACTTAAGAATTCATCGGCTTTCAATAATGCATACGAGTGATTTGTTCAATATCCAGCTTCTAAATGCTACAAAAACATCTCATCGTTATTTTTCCGCTACTACACGAGCTCCATCAAAATCTGAGGATTATGAATCTCAGATACATCGGAATGTATCCTACTCTACATGTGGCATCCTTTGTATATAGTTCGACATGCTTAGTGTAAATTCGGTAAATTTCTCTAAAACCGATTCAAGTTACAATTTAGGAAACGAGTGACATTATTCATGGTCACTCGAATAATACTCCGTGACGAACAAAAGCTGCCTTGTAAGCTGCAACCTTTTATTCAGGAAATCATGATAGAAAACACAAGCTCTTAATCTAGGATATCGCCACAACCGGAAGACATGTTCTCAATATACAGGTGCTGCTTAAAAGATATTACACAGAAATAACTAATTAAGTTGTGTCGATCTTTCGTATTGCATCTTACTTTTGTAGTAGGAAAGGGATATTAAATGCGAGTCTGTCGAGTCAATCATATAGGTTGCATTTCTGTAAATATTGACAATGCATATTCCCATAGGAACTTACTTTACGACTAAAACTGTACGACTTTTACTATGAAGTTTTGAAAAAAATCAAATCAGTCCTAGAATTGAAAGTTCATATGCACTACTATTTTTTTCAAAGGTCAAAACATAGGGCTGTGCATATTTTCAACATTTAAATGCCCCAAACTTCTAAGAGTATAAACTAACACTAAATTTCTTAACTACCCTATCTCGACTGTACGGTTACCATAGATTTCAATATAAACAATATTCACATGTATATTTACTGGTTACATTCCCAACTTATGTCTCTATGAGATACAACCTACAAATCAGAAATGAGAACCAGTATGTAAATAAAATTAATTATCTACGCTACGAATATTCAAAATCTCTCCAAAAGGGGCGTGGTTTGAGAAGCAGTTGTATTTACAAAGTGCAACCTTTTACGGGGCGCCGAATGGGACTCTTGTGGTTTTGTACAAAATTCAATTCTGTCATAACAAAATCATTTTTGTCTTACAAAACTATGTGCTACAGACTTGTTTTGTGAGAACTTCAATTTTGTGATGACAAAATTCATTTGTGTAGACAAAATTCATTTTTGTCATGACAAAATTCATTTTTGTCATGACAAAATTCATTTTTGTAGACAAAATTCATATTTGTCATGACAAAAGTCAATTTTGTCTAAAAGGTATGCAAATATAAACATATTTGCATACAAAATTGACTTTTGTTACCTGATATGGAAATTAAATCACAAAAGTCAATTGTGTGAGGTAAGATTCAATTTTGTGAGACAAAATTGACTTTTGTGAGACAAAATTAACTTTTGTGAGACAAAATTGACTTTTGTGAGACAAAATTGACTTTTGTGAGACAAAATTGACTTTTGTGAGACAAAATTCAATTTTGTGAGACAAAATTCAATTTTGTCAATTTTGTTGAGACAAAAGTCAATTTTGTTAATTTTGTTGAGACAAAAGTCAATTCTGTCAATTTTGTTGAGACAAAAATCAATTTTGTTGAGACAAAAGTCAATTTTGTTAATTTTGTTGAGACAAAAGTCAATTTTGTTAATTTTGTTGAGACAAAAGTCAATTTTGTCAATTTTGTTGAGACAAAAGTCAATTTTGTGACGACAAAATTCATTTTTGTGACGACAAAATTCAATTTTGTAACAACAAAATTGACTTTTATGAGACAAAATTGACTTTCGTGAGACAAAATTGACTTTCGTGAGACAAAAATCAATTTTGTTGAGACAAAAATCAATTTTGTTGAGACAAAATTCAATTTTGTCAATTTTGTTGAGACAAAAGTCAATTTTGTCTATTTTGTTGAGACAAAAGTCAATTTTGTCAATTTTGTTGAGACAAAAGTCAATTTTGTCTCACAAAAGTCAATTTTGTCAATTTTGTTGAGACAAAAGTCAATTTTGTCAATTTTGTTGAGACAAAAGTCAATTTTGTCAATTTTGTTGAGACAAAAGTCAATTTTGTCAATTTTGTTGAGACAAAATTCATTTTTGTCAATTTTGTGTAACAAAAGTCGATTTTGTATGCAAATTAGTTCACAGAAACCAAACTAAACTAATTTGAATACAAAATTGACTTTTGTCGCCCAATTTTCAAATTAGGTAACAAAATTCAAGTCTGTGTAACAAAAATGAATTTTGTCATGACAAAAGTGACTTTTGTCCGCTGATAGATAATTTTGTATGACAAAATTTTAAATTTGTAGTATGATACAAATTTTGTTAAACTGAACTTATTTTTGTTGAACAAAAGTCACTTTTGTCCGTACAAAATTGAATTTTGAGTACAAAACCACAAGAGTCCCATTCGGCGCCCCGTACCTTTAGCTAAAACGTAGTCTTCTCTTTCAAATACTGTACATATCAATTTAAGCTTACGATAATATTATACACTTCATTGAACCTGTAAGGATACATCAATTTAATTAAAAAATTCATCGAGATTTGAGATTGTTTTTTTAATTAGATTGAGGATACAAGTGTGTAATTTTTAATTAGTGGGAGTTTTGAACCAGCAGCTTCAGCTACGTGCGATATTTTCCTGACGTATTGGTGAGTTTCGTACGCAAAACATTTAGAACTATAATGTATCTCAGTTATCATTCGTAAGAGTTACACTCAGCGACACAAATTTAAAATGTCACACAGTTCATCAAGTGTGATTTGAAAAAGTTGTGTATATATAAAAAAAAAAAAGAAGATGTGGATTAATTGTCAAGGAGACAACTCTTCACAAGAGACCAAATGACACATAAATTATAACAAAAACAGGTCACTGTACGGCCTTCAACAATGAGCAAGTTCCATACCACATTGTCAATTATAAAAGGCCCTGAAATGACAAATGTAAAACAATTCGAACGAGAAAACTAACGGCCTAATTTATGTACAAAAAAAATTCTACAGTTTGTGTTTATGATTTAGAGACGTGTTTTAGTGTTCCAGCATGAAAACGATAGCAAATAGTTTAGACTACCGTCGAAAATTTTTATAGATTGTGTCACACGTCTTACAGTGTGTTTCTTCTTAAAACATTGTTAAAAAGTTGATATCAGAAGTTGAGTGTAGCTTATGTTTCTGTTTTTAATGTAACATGTACAATGTAAAATAGTATCCTATTTGAACATGACAAACAAAAAGGTGTACCTGTTTATTTTGATGATCAATACACTATAATATGTTTAAAATAGTTCACACTAAAAAAGGATATGATGCAGATTCCATCACCTAGGTGAATCACGCCTTATTTACCACAGTAGAAAGAATGCCTATTTTAGACATGAGCATATTCAATATAATTCGTGACTACAATTTTACTTGCAACTCATTATGCATTATTTCCCCAACCGTGAAACACCTAAATCCTAATTATCACATGGGATTTGTGAAAGCATACATGTATTATAATTTAGCTTGGATGCAACGAAATGTAAGTATTATAATATTAACCTTTAAAATTATTTCAAAAATAATATTTACATTATAATTTCAAATTAGAGACTGAACATTGAACAAGATGGGTTATTGTTTCTTTCTAAAAATAATGATATTAAGAATTTGGTCATGGAAGGGAAAAAGATTTTTTTTTATTGAAAGTTAGTGCCATTAAATTGTTGAACATGAAAAATATAATTACACGGTATAAGAATGAGAAGGGAAAAAAACTTGACCGCCCTCTCTTTCAACTGTCTTTCTCTAAAAGTATTCATGATATTAGTATATATTGTCCCATGTTATTGAATTTCTTTATTGTCATTTTTTTTTTCTGTAAATTTATCTTAATAATTTCAGCGATATTTAAAAAAATAATTTATGTCAAATGAATATAATTACACGTACAAAATTACATCTAGTGAAGTATAATAAAGTAAATTAACCTTTATCCATTAAATGTTGATAACGTATACCATAATGTGTTCTAAGGCCATTATAGTGGTGGCGTAAATAAGTAAACTTATTCAGAAAAAAGTAATATAGGATGCATACATGTAGTTTCCGCCTTTGAGCTTTCTGGTCAACCTTTCGCACAGGAGCCTGTAGTTCAGTTGGAGCGTTGGTTCGTTTCTGTCATATTTGGTGGGTTTCTTTTTCGTTTAATTGCTATTGGTAACATGAAAGGGAAGGGGATTGTAGTTGGTCCATTGTAGTTACGACGTAAGGAACATATCCGATATTAACATATTCGTTTAATTGCTATTGTTAACAAAAGAACATTCAGATGTCAAAGATAATGTGACAATGCCATGGCAAAAAAAAAGTCATACACCAGTGTATACAAAACACAACATAGAAAGTCATAAACCGATGCATAATTTACTGTTTACTGTTAAATGCACAATGAAGATTTTGCCTGTCCGGGCCATATATGCCTACCCTTATCCGTCGACAGTCATCCTGTAAATAAACCTTCTTTCTAGTAAGCACCTTTACAAACAAATTATATTCATGTTATTTGATCTCTGCAGCTGGTTAATGCTTGTATCATTGTCAGTTATACCACATCTCCTTCAATATATAAGAAAGTAACAGAATTGACTGACTAATTTCGTTTTTTAAATTAGTTAATTTACACAAATATAAACATGTACAAATTATGACTTGGGTAGAGAGTATTCTCATAGACATTTATACCACATCTTCTTATATCTATGCAGTACGTTATGAAATCCATGTTTTACCAGAGCATTCTCGTACCTAAAGAAATCCACATTGACGGAATGAAAAACCCAGCTAAATTGATAACAAAATTTAAATGTTAAACAAATCTAAGACCTAAAACATTGATATACATGTACAATGGTACACTCACATAAAGAACGGTATACACCAGTAATGATGTTATTTAACGATATACTGATCATATTTTCTTCCCTCCGGTCATTTTGTCTTTATGTACACGAACATCGTCAACCTACTGATCTTTTCATTGATATTGTAATATTTAATTGACATTTTGTTCCGTTTACATATAGTACAAGTATTTTTACTGGATTTTGACAACAAGGTTTAATTTTTCTGGAGTGATTGTCTTTTTGCACTTTAGGTGAGTCTTTCATTAGTCACAATTTTAAGTTGATTTCAGTGTGAAAAATGTTGAAGTTGAATACATAGATTAGCACCGTTATTTAGGTATGACAAAATTATCAATTATTTTACGGATTCGTCCATTGTTTTTAAAGTTTTCTTTAGTTAACTTGTTGAAGTTTGCAATTTAGTCAATTGTATGGTTATCACTATATAAACCGCTTTATATGTACACTAAAAGCTGAGTAAAGAGAGATAACAGTCAATGGTATGGTTATCACTATATAAACCGCTTTATATGTACACTAAAAGCTGAGTATGGTTATCACTATATAAACCGCTTTATATGTACACTAAAAGCTGAGTAAAGAGAGATAACAGGCTATCAATTTTAGCAAACCAATTTCAAAAGCATTGACATTTCTCTTTTCCTTAGAGAATATTTAACCCTTAAGTCATGATCTATTCGTAGTTTTTATTTTAAAAGGCTGCCTTTCAGATTTTTAGAAAAGGGGTCTCGGTGACGAGAGATGTAAGTAGTTAATTTACATTACATTGGTATATACTAGTAAATAACCTATAAATATTGAAGAACGTTGTAAGTTAAATCCTGTCAGGTGTTTTCAACTCCAATCTTAATTGTCAAGGATCATCAGTTTAGCTAGTGAAGGTCGATTGTTCTCTGGTCATTCTAGCTTCCGCTCCCAATAGAAACTGACCGTCGTGATATCCAGACACTCCCGTCTCCATCTTCATTACAAATTGTAACTAACTCTCTCGATATAGCAAATAGTCATGATGGTGGCTTTAAACACCAAGGTCCAATCAATCATGTATCAAGAAACAGTACAAGTTGTGAAAGATACACACCATAGATTTCCGCAAAAGAATTAACAGCATGAAATGGATGTAGGTTTTTTTTTCTTTCGGTCAAGGTTTTATCGGATGTCTTTATGACCTTTGTTTGTGGCGGCTCCTTGCATTGCTATCTTATTTTATTCAAAATACACCGTTAATGACAATTCGTGAGTTGCACAAACACATAATAATCTACAAAAATTGTATTGAGCTAAAAACAAAAAACTACTTCTTATAAATATTATGAATCCGAAGTATTTTTTACAAAAGCTGTAAAGGATACTAGACCGGGGACACTCAACCTCGCAAGTCAAAAATAAACAACGAAAAAGACAGAAAAAGATCAGTACATCAAACACAACATAGAAAAACAAAGACTAAGCAACACGAACCTCACTACAAACTGAGGGTGAGTACAGGTGCTCCGGAAGGGTAAGCACAGGTGCTCCGGAAGGGTAAGCATACTCTGTTAAGTTACTCTTCATCTGTAATGTTCAAAGCCAGATCTTTAAGAGCCAAGTTTGTGAATGACTCGAAACCAATGAAGAGCTATATGACTATTTGGGGCGACACATTTTTGAAATATTTGAACGATATTTGAATTATAGTTGTTTATCATTTTATGGTTATTGCGTGTGATACGAAAGTGTTTACAATTAAAGGTGGAGTACTTTTATTTACAATGAAATCTAAATAATAAATTAATAAAAAAAAATCTAGGTATATATGGTGTTCGGTCATAATTACCGCTCTGAAGTACGTCCATTATTCATAGTTCATTATTCATTATTCAATAATGAATAATGAAATAGTTCACTATTCACTATTCAATATTGAAAAATGAATAATGAATAATGAAATGGTTTATGTTTCATTATTCAAATTGAAGCGGTGAATAGTGAAAAAAATATAAAAAAAATTGACTATGACACTATAGCTATATTTTGATTCGAAATGACCATAAGACGGTTTACGGAGGACCTAAATGCCACAATATGCATAAAAATGAGGAAATATGATAAAAAAGAAGATGTGGTATGATTGCCAATGAGACAAATATCCAGAAAGACCACAATGACACAGACATTAACAACTATAGCTCACCATACAGCCTTCAACAATGAGCTAAAGCCCATACCGCATAGTCAGCTATTAAAGGCCCCGATAAGACATTGTAAAAAAATTCAAACGAGAAAACTAACGGCCTTATTTATGCAAAATAATGAACGAACAACAAATATGTAACACATATATACAAACGACAACCAATAAATTACAGACTCCTGACTTGGAACAGGCACATACATAAATAATGTAACGGGGTTAAACATGTTAGCCAATTTTGAATAATGAAATGGATATTTTGAATAATGGAATGGACTGCTGTGACCCTTCAGCCCTAATTAAAGATATATATTCTACCTCAATCGAAAGGTTATTAAGAGAGGAACAAAATGTATATAGTCAATATGTTCCGCAACACATTTAAGAGGAGTAACGAAGGACTTAAATATCGAAATACGCCTGAACATTGAGAAATAGCCAATTTTGAATAATGAAACGGATATTTTGAATAATGGAATGGAGTGCAGCGACCCTTTAGCCCCTAATTATAGATAAATCTTATACCTCATTCGAAAGCTGATTACAAGAGGAACAAAATGTATATAGTCAATATGTTCCGCAACGAATATTAGAAGACCTAATTGCCAAAATACGCGTGAAAATTAAGAAATAGCCAATTTTGAATAATGAAATGGATATTGTGAATAATGGAATGGAGTGCGGCGACCCTTTAGCCCCTAATTATAGATAAACCTTATACCTTATTCGAAAGCTGATTACCAGAGGAACAACATGCTTATAGTCAATATGTTCCGCAACGAATATTAGAAGACCTAAATGCCAAAATACGCGTGAAAATTAAGAAATGGCCAATTTTGAATAATGAAATAGATATTTTGAATAATGAAATGGACTGCGGCGACTCTTTAGCCCCTAATTGTAGATAAACTTTATACTTCATTCGAAAGCTGATTACAAGAGGAACAAAATGTAGATAGTCAATATGTTCCGCAACGAACATTAGAAGACCTAAATGAAAAAATACGCGTGAAAATTAAGAAATAGCCAATTTTGAATAATGAAATGGATATTTTGAATAATGGAATGGACTGCTGCGACCCTTTAGCCCCTAATTATAGATAAACCTTCTACCTTATTCGAAAGCTGATTACAAGAGGAATAACATGTAAATAGTCAATATGTTCTGCAACGAATATTAGAAGACCTAAATGCGGAAATACGCGTGAAAATTAAGAAAAAGCCAATTTTGATAATGAAATGGATATTTTGAATAATGGAATGGACTGCTGCGACCTTTTAGCCCATAATTATAGATAAACCTTATACCTCATTCGAAAGCTGATTACAAGAGGAATAACATGTATATAGTCAATATGTTGCGCAACGAATATTAGAAGACCTAAATGCCGAAATACGCGTGAAAATTAAGAAATAGCCAATTTTGAATAATGAAATGGATATTTTGAATAATGGAATGGACTGCGGCGACCCTTTAGCCCCTGATTATAGATAAACCTAATACCTCATTCTCAAGCTGATTACAAGAGGAACATCATACTTATAGTCAATATGTTCCGCAACGAATATTAGAAGACCTAAATGCCAAAATACGCGTGAAAATTAAGAAATAGCCAATTTTGAATAATGAAATGGATATTTGGAATAATGGAATGGAGTGCAGCGACCCTTTAGCCCCTAATTATAGATAAACCTTATAATTCATCCGAAAGCTGATTACAAGAGGAACAACATGCTTATAATCAATATGTTCCGCAACGAATATTAGAAGACCTAATTGCCAAACTACGCGTGAAAATTAAGAAAAAGTCAGTTTTGAATAATGAAATGGATATTTTGAATAATAGAATGGACTGCGGCGACCCTTTAGCCCCTAATTATAGATAAATCTTATACCTCATTCGAAAGCTGATTACAAGAGGAACACAATGTATATAGTCAATATGTTCCGCAATGAATATTAGAACACCTAATTGCCAAAATACGCGTGAAAATTAAGAAAAAGTCAATTTTGAATAATGAAATGGATATTTTGAATAATGGAATGGACTGCGGCGACCCTTTAGCCCCTATTATAGATAAACCTTATACCTCATTCGAAAGCTGATTACAAGAGGAAAAAAATAAATATAGTCAATATGTTCCACAACGAATATTAGAAGACCTAATTGCCAAAATACGCGTGAAAATTAAGAAATAGCCAATTTTGAATAATGAAATGACTATTTTGAATAATGGAATGGAGTGCGGCGACCCTTCAGCCCCTAATTATAGATAAATCTTATATTTCATTCGAAAGCTGATTACAAGAGGAACAACATGCTTATAATCAATATGTTCCGCAACGAATATCAGAAGACCTAATTACCAAAATACGCGTGAAAATTAAGAAAAAGCCAATTTTGAATAATGAAATAGATATTTTGAATAATGAAATGGACTGCGGCGACTCTTTAGCCCCTAATTGTAGATAAACTTTATACTTCATTCGAAAGCTGATTACAAGAGGAACAAAATGTAGATAGTCAATATGTTCCGCAACGAACATTAGAAGACCTAAATGAAAAAATACGCATGAAAATTAAGAAATAGCCAATTTTGAATAATGAAATGGATATTTTGAATAATGGAATGGACTGCTGCGACCCTTTAGCCCCTAATTATAGATAAACCTTCTACCTTATTCGAAAGCTGATTACAAGAGGAATAACATGTAAATAGTCAATATGTTCCGCAACGAATATTAGAAGACCTAAATGCGGAAATACGCGTGAAAATTAAGAAAAAGCCAATTTTGATAATGAAATGGATATTTTGAATAATGGAATGGACTGCTGCGACCTTTTAGCCCATAATTATAGATAAACCTTATACCTCATTCGAAAGCTGATTACAAGAGGAATAACATGTATATAGTCAATATGTTGCACAACGAATATTAGAAGACCTAAATGCCGAAATACGCGTGAAAATTAAGAAATAGCGAATTTTGAATAATGAAATGGATATTTTGAATAATGGAATGGACTGCGGCGACCCTTTAGCCCCTGATTATAGATAAACCTAATACCTCATTCTCAAGCTGATTACAAGAGGAACATCATACTTATAGTCAATATGTTCCGCAACGAATATTAGAAGACCTAAATGCCAAAATACGCGTGAAAATTAAGAAATAGCCAATTTTGAATAATGAAATGGATATTTGGAATAATGGAATGGAGTGCGGCGACCCTTCAGCCCCTAATTATAGATAAATCTTATATTTCATTCGAAAGCTGATTACAAGAGGAATAACATGCTTATAATCAATATGTTCCGCAACGAATATTAGAAGACCTAATTACCAAAATACGCGTGAAAATTAAGAAAAAGCCAATTTTGAATAATGAAATGGATATTTTGAATAATGGAATGGAGTGCGGCGACCCTTTAGCCCCTAATTATAGATAAATCTTATACCTTATTCGAAAGCTGATTACAAGAGGAACACAATGTATATAGTCAATATGTTCCGCAATGAATATTAGAACACCTAATTGCCAAAATACGCGTGAAAATTAAGAAATAGCCAATTTTGAATAATGAAATGACTATTTTGAATAATGGAATGGAGTGCGGCGACCCTTCAGCCCCTTATTATAGATAAACTTTATATTTCATTCGAAAGCTGATTACAAGAGGAACAAAATGTATATAGTCAATATGTTCTGCAACGAATATTAGAAGACCTAAATGCCAAAATACGCGTGAAAATTAAGAAATAGCCAATTTTGAATAATGAAATGGATATTTTGAATAATGGAATGGAGTGCGGCAACCCTTTAACCCCTAATTATAGATAAACCTTATACCTCATTCGCAAGCTGATTACAAGAGGAACATCATGCTTATAGTCAATATGTTCCGCAACGAATATTGGAAGACCTAAATGCCAAAATACGCGTGAAAATTAAGAAATAGCCAATTTTGAATAATGAAATGGATATTTTGAATAATGGAATGGAGTGCGGCGACCCTTTAGCCCCTAATTATAGATAAACCTGATATCTCATTCGCAAACTGATTACAAGAGGAACATCATGCTTATAGTCAATCTGTTCCGCAACGAATATTGGAAGACCTAAATGCCAAAATACGCGTGAAAATTAAGAAATAGCCAATTTTGAATAATGAAATGGATATTTTGAATAATGGAATGGAGTGCGGCGACCCTTCAGCCCCTAATTATAGATGAACTTTATATTTCATTCGAAAGCTGATTACAAGAGGAACAAAATGTATATAGTCAATATGTTCTGCAACGAATATTAGAAGACCTAAATGCCAAAATACGCGTGAAAATTAAGAAATAGCCAATTTTGAATAATGAAATGGATATTTTGAATAATGGAATGGAGTGCGGCAACCCTTTAACCCCTAATTATAGATAAACCTTATACCTCATTCGCAAGCTGATTACAAGAGGAACATCATGCTTATAGTCAATATGTTCCGCAACGAATATTGGAAGACCTAAATGCCAAAATACGCGTGAAAATTAAGAAATAGCCAATTTTGAATAATGAAATGGATATTTTGAATAATGGAATGGACTGCTGCGACCCTTTAGCCCCTAATTATAGATAAACCTTCTACCTTATTCGAAAGCTGATTACAAGAGGAATAACATGTAAATAGTCAATATGTTCCGCAACGAATATTAGAAGACCTAAATGCGGAAATACGCGTGAAAATTAAGAAAAAGCCAATTTTGAATAATGAAATGGATATTTTGAATAATGGAATGGACTGCTGCGACCTTTTAGCCCATAATTATAGATAAACCTTATACCTCATTCGAAAGCTGATTACAAGAGGAATAACATGTATATAGTCAATATGTTGCGCAACGAATATTAGAAGACCTAAATGCCGAAATACGCGTGAAAATTAAGAAATAGCGAATTTTGAATAATGAAATGGATATTTTGAATAATGGAATGGACTGCGGCGACCCTTTAGCCCCTGATTATAGATAAACCTAATACCTCATTCTCAAGCTGATTACAAGAGGAACATCATACTTATAGTCAATATGTTCCGCAACGAATATTAGAAGACCTAAATGCCAAAATACGCGTGAAAATTAAGAAATAGCCAATTTTGAATAATGAAATGGATATTTGGAATAATGGAATGGAGTGCAGCGACCCTTTAGCCCCTAATTATAGATAAACCTTATAATTCATCCGAAAGCTGATTACAAGAGGAACAACATGCTTATAATCAATATGTTCCGCAACGAATATTAGAAGACCTAATTGCCAAACTACGCGTTAAAATTAAGAAAAAGTCAGTTTTGAATAATGAAATGGATATTTTGAATAATAGAATGGACTGCGGCGACCCTTTAGCCCCTAATTATAGATAAATCTTATACCTCATTCGAAAGCTGATTACAAGAGGAACACAATGTATATAGTCAATATGTTCCGCAATGAATATTAGAACACCTAATTGCCAAAATACGCGTGAAAATTAAGAAAAAGTCAATTTTGAATAATGAAATGGATATTTTGAATAATGGAATGGACTGCGGCGACCCTTTAGCCCCTATTATAGATAAACCTTATACCTCATTCGAAAGCTGATTACAAGAGGAAAAAAATGAATATAGTCAATATGTTGCGCAACGAATATTAGAAGACCTAATTGCCAAAATACGCGTGAAAATTAAGAAATAGCCAATTTTGAATAATGAAATGACTATTTTGAATAATGGAATGGAGTGCGGCGACCCTTCAGCCCCTAATTATAGATAAATCTTATATTTCATTAGAAAGCTGATTACAAGAGGAACAACATGCTTATAATCAATATGTTCCGCAACGAATATTAGAAGACCTAATTACCAAAATACGCGTGAAAATTAAGAAAAAGCCAATTTTGAATAATGAAATGGATATTTTGAATAATGGAATGGAGTGCGGCGACCCTTTAGCCCCTAATTATAGATAAATCTTATACCTTATTCGAAAGCTGATTACAAGAGGAACATCATGCTTATAGTCAATCTGTTCCGCAACGAATATTGGAAGACCTAAATGCCAAAATACGCGTGAAAATTAAGAAATAGCCAATTTTGAATAATGAAATGGATATTTTGAATAATGGAATGGAGTGCGGCGACCCTTCAGCCCCTAATTATAGATAAACTTTATATTTCATTCGAAAGCTGATTACAAGAGGAACAAAATGTATATAGTCAATATGTTCCGCAATGAATATTAGAACACCTAATTGCCAAAATACGCGTGAAAATTAAGAAATAGCCAATTTTGAATAATGAAATGACTATTTTGAATAATGGAATGGAGTGCGGCGACCCTTCAGCCCCTTATTATAGATAAACTTTATATTTCATTCGAAAGCTGATTACAAGAGGAACAAAATGTATATAGTCAATATGTTCTGCAACGAATATTAGAAGACCTAAATGCCAAAATACGCGTGAAAATTAAGAAATAGCCAATTTTGAATAATGAAATGGATATTTTGAATAATGGAATGGAGTGCGGCAACCCTTTAACCCCTAATTATAGATAAACCATATACCTCATTCGCAAGCTGATTACAAGAGGAACATCATGCTTATAGTCAATATGTTCCGCAACGAATATTGGAAGACCTAAATGCCAAAATACGCGTGAAAATTAAGAAATAGCCAATTTTGAATAATGAAATGGATATTTTGAATAATGGAATGGAGTGCGGCGACCCTTTAGCCCCTAATTATACATAAACCTGATATCTCATTCGCAAACTGATTACAAGAGGAACATCATGCTTATAGTCAATCTGTTCCGCAACGAATATTGGAAGACCTAAATGCCAAAATACGCGTGAAAATTAAGAAATAGCCAATTTTGAATAATGAAATGGATATTTTGAATAATGGAATGGAGTGCGGCGACCCTTCAGCCCCTAATTATAGATAAACTTTATATTTCATTCGAAAGCTGATTACAAGAGGAACAAAATGTATATAGTCAATATGTTCTGCAACGAATATTAGAAGACCTAAATGCCAAAATACGCGTGAAAATTAAGAAATAGCCAATATTGAATAATGAAATGGATATTTTGAATAATGGAATGGAGTGCGGCAACCCTTTAACCCCTAATTATAGATAAACCTTATACCTCATTCGCAAGCTGATTACAAGAGGAACATCATGCTTATAGTCAATATGTTCCGCAACGAATATTGGAAGACCTAAATGCCAAAATACGCGTGAAAATTAAGAAATAGCCAATTTTGAATAATGAAATGGATATTTTGAATAATGGAATGGAGTGTGGCGACCCTTTAGCCCCTAATTATAGATAAACCTGATATCTCATTCGCAAACTGATTACAAGAGGAACATCATGCTTATAGTCAATATGTTCCGCAACAAATATTAGAAGACCTAAATGCCGAGATACGCGTGAAAATTAAGAATTAGCCAATTTTGAATAATGAAATGGATATTTTGAATAATGGAATGGACTGCGGCGACTCTTTAGCCCCTAATTATAGATATATATTATACCTTGATCGAAAGCTTATTGCCAGAGGAACAAAAGGTATATAGTCAATATTTTTGGCAACGCATATTAGAGGAGTAACGACGGACTTAAATGTCGAAATAGTAGATGAATAAATTGAGAAAAAAACAATATGTGCCGCAATGACCATTTAAGGGGTTACGGGGGACCTAAATGCCAAAATTCGTGTGAAAAATAAGAAACAGTCAATTTTAAATAATGAAATGGATATTTTGAATAATGGAATGGAATTCTCTGACCCTTCAGCCCTTTATTACAGATCTACCTTATATCTCATTTGGAAGCTTATAAAGAGAGGAACAAATGGTATATAGTCAATTTATTCTGCGGAGTAACGAAGGACTTAAATATCGAAATACGCGTGAACATTTTGAGGGGAATTTCTGCTAGGACCTGACCGAAAAATCCGACAATCTTGCAAGCTCGTTGACGAGGTTAAGCTGGGAAAACGTTGGTGGTTGGGGTTGAAGGGGAAAAAATGGGGTTGGGGTCCTGGGAAAATGTATCTTTGTGGAAGAAAGAAAACACACCAAGAAACATCCACAGATAGTAAACACAATGGATTGTAAGATTACAAATATGTCTGATCAGAGAGAGAATATTGCGCAAGAGGTAGAAATTTTGGAAAATACTGATGAAGAAACTCTTAGAAGTAGGTCAGGACTTACCCTGGATTGTCAAAGACATTAAAAATGTTAACACGAAGTGTGGGTTTTCAAAAATTATAACCTTGTGCTGGAAAGGGGAAAATATCCGCACTTGGGGATGTGAAAGACTAAACAAACAGCTGACCACCGTCGGGGAAAAGAGAGAGACCGATGGAACTGTGCAAATCGTGAGCTATGGGATGAAAAAAACAGACGCACCGGCTATGATTACCACGACTTTTATATTTTTGATAAGGACGGTATGATTGGAAGTGTTAGGATATGTTGTTTAAGCCTGAAAATCGGGTCTAAAACCATTGAATTTGGGATGGTGGGAAAAACCTAAAAGGAACATTTTGACAGATCCTCGCTGAAATTGGACACGGGTTGCTGCAGCTAATCTTTATGGTCATAGTAGTTTTTGAGGCAGGTGACGACTTTCCCAAACTCGACATCATAGATCTGTTCATCATTAGCTAAAGCAGAGCTGACACATGATTGCTCAACCAAGGACTTTTTGGACTTTGGCAATCGCAAGGTATCGTGGTGTTTCTTTTTTTATTATTACATGCCTAGAAATTAGTGTGAGATCCATTACGGTGGTAGCATTCAAGCAAGCTAAAAAAACCCAGAGGAATTGTGGCTATAACACCTGTACCGGTCAAAGCTGAACCCAGGGTACTGCTGGTTAACACCAAACTAACCACAGAACAAGCACCCAGTGCTACAGATACAGCTTTGTCCGAACGTTTATAGGCATTCAAGGTATTTTGATACCTTCAAATTTCTGCATCGAGTTGATTCCACACACATTGACTATAGTCTGTCGGTACCAAGAATCTAAATCGTTCATTTATTTTATAGGAGCATACCGAGGAGGGGAATGTTTTTAAAGGGACTGTAAGCATCTAAATATAAGATCAGAACGGCTCAGTCGTGGAATTGCTGACCACGCTCCAATTAGAGTCCATACCCATAGGTAATCCGGGCGTTTGAGGATTTGAGGTAGAGACCGTTGCCACTGGGATTCACTGTGCAAACGCAAGAAGATGAAAACGGATAGTGAGATGTTCACCTCTGAGATCGATGAGCCTACCGTCTTGATCGTTGAGAAATGTTTGCATGCGATTGCTGGTTCGCAAGATCACTGGCACGTATACTACCAATAGGTGCTAGGGGGTTTGAATGATTTTCATACCAGGAGCGTCTGCGGGAACAAAAGCTGTAGATTGAAGACTGCTGTGTACCATTTACATAACTTCATGGTTGATATCACTATTCACCAGAATGCTGTTGATTCTGATGATATTTACAATGTGCTACCCTTCTGTATAACCGTTTGTGATCATACCGAACGTGTAAATCTGCCACTTGAATCCCAAGACGATGTTGATGTTATTAACAACTTTGAAGTCTACTTGATAGAGTTTGGCGAGGGTCAGCGTTGCTTTTAGGGTCGCCCGGTTGGCATCGATGATGATCTTCGTTTTGTGTTTGTTGAGCCGTAGCTGTTGCTGGGTTTCATTGTTGATGTCTTCGATGTCATAGGAACCTGTGCTCAGTGCGATGGAAAATCAGTTGGCACCATCATCGGGAGAGTAGCGGAAGGAATGGTTACCTGTATGCATATGAATGTTAGGGATGGAATTATTGGTTTACCAGGTTTACCAATGCCATCTCGTAGGTCTTGGATTCCTTGAGTTGCAGTGGGGGTTGAACCGGGTAAGGATTTGGTTATCATTTCCAGAAACGATGAAGGAAAACCCATGATTGGGGTTGGTGATTTTAGCAATTTGCTGCAACCATGTGTTATCCATTTATTTATGGTACACCATTGTCACATATTTTTGCTTCCACTCTTCGATACCGCCATACTTCTCAGTTGTTTAATTAACTTCACCACGATCGCGTAGACTTCGGCATGGCGGCTGGCAAAGAGGAGTTACTTGTAGGTGAATTTTATCCATTTTTTTACTTTTTGTACACGACGTTCATCTTCTGACCATCGGATTCAAACTGCAGGATTCTGTCGGAAATCACAAGTGCAAATGCCTCGGTGTTTGCAGGTACTTTGGGCTCGAACTCGATCAGGATTTGAATGTCAACGGTCGATTCTTCAACCACTTGGACTGGTGACTCACATCAATGACAAACAGTGGATAAAGATCGACGAAATCGGAGGGGTTAATGTTGCAGTTGCTGCTGAAACGGTCCATGTTGAACAAGTTAGAACTCTGCGATATTCTTGTATACTCTGGCGATCTTGGTTTGCGTGAAACTGGCATTGAAGTCTACCGCCGGGTAGCATTCTGCGTTGAGAGTAACGAAGATAATTCGCAACCGGTAGTGGTCGAACACGGCTTCATTTTGAGTCCGATCGTACTTTTATCGGTCTGAAAGGCAACAATGATGTATCTCGGTTTCTTCCGACCGCTCTTGGCAGACAAACGCCAGTGGAACTGTAAGGTTTAGGTAACACTTGTAGAATCACACATCGATCTTACTCTTGATGGTCTTTTACAACCCCAGTTTTTTTTCATCGGAAGGAAGGACGTGAGGAACAAACCTAGAGGTCTTACTCAGGTTGATTTTCGCCACGTCCTCAGGTTTATTTTCGCCACGTCATTGATGGCAGCAGCAGGATGGCATTGTCGTCCGAGTCGCGTACGAGTGACAATTCGTGCTTGAATCCATACACAATCTTGTTGTAATCGTCTGCAAAGCCGAAAATATATATCAGGGGTATGGTGAATGAAAACGATCCTTTTATTGGCGGGCTTGGTGATAATATACCCATGACGTGCTGTAAACCCTGTGTTTTCGGCCTCGGCTTCGGTAGATGAATCTTTGTACCACAGGTAGTTGATACCTTGGGATTTGGGAGAAATTGTTGGGATAAATCACATTCCCAGCATAGTTATGGCAACGACTGGGTCGTTGATATGTTTGATCAGCTGGCCTGAGAGCTTGCATTAATTGTAACTGATAGTCTTGAAGAGATACATGATTCCATTGTGAAAGAGAGACACTAGATTTGCATTAGCATATGCACTACCGTGGTTCTTTTACAGTCGCCCCTCTACCAACAGATAACTTTCACTTTCGGGATGGAGGAACAAGTCTTGGGTTTCGATGTTGATTCGGATCTCACCTGGATTATTCAGGTTGGCACCAGCTTGAGGTTCGTATTCGTGAACCTTATATTCTTGGAGACTTTCGTCGAAGGTCAACCCTTCGGTGATTATAAGGATGTTGGACATTATGTATTTATTTATAGCGCTGCACAAAGTCGTGGATGGAAGCAATGCCAGAACCGGAGATCAGATTGTTCAACTGGGTTAGCTGCGGTTTGCTGCTTTGCACATTGGACTGTTGAGTGGACATTCTGCGTTTTCGGGGCGGGTCACTTTATTAACCACATTAAAGACGGCTTTGTGGCCCCTTTTTCAACACCTCTCAAGGCTGAATTGGTGTTTGCACTCACTGCCTTACTTCCTATGGTTTTGGTGGCAGAAGAAGTAAACATGCGTCCAGCCAAACTGGCGATTGTGTCAAACAGTCCTCTACCACCGTATGCGTACTTTCAGGCGTAACCTTTCTTGATTTGCAACATTTACTTATAGGATACTATGATGAAGCGCCATATTTTCTTCGATGCTGATATATCTACCCTTTTGCATAGCATGGATAATCGACACAATTTCGTAGCGCACACCATTATTTCCTGCTCGGTATGCTGCAGCACACAGTTCCAAGCGATCGAGAAGCTGCTTTGGAAAAAAAACACGGTTTGCAAATCACTGCCAAACTTATACTTCTGGTAGATGTGGGACACGATTCCCTTTCACTTGTAATTCTTATTCGCCTTCGGGGTTCTTGAAAAGATGGAATTGCCTTTATACATAGCACCGGAACTTATCAGGATCTTTGCATAGTCGTCAAGGTCGTTGTGCTCGATTCTGGTTTCTTTTTCACAATGACTTCCCAGAGGCCAAGGATTCCCTTGTACTTCACAATATCCATGAACAAATTATCGCCGTCAAAAGTAACTGGTGAGCTTCCGATGAAGATACCATCGTTTTCAGATCGCAATCCAAAGGTGTGGTCAGTGGAAGTAGTCATACTGAGCTGCAAATGCTGCTGTGCTCGAGCTCCAAGGACGGTTTCTGTAGGTGGTGCAATGAGTAGTGGGTCGGCAAACTCGGGCGGCCGAGGAAGGAGGGCTTGCACTGTTGCAGGAAGGTCTGCGATCTGTTTGGTGATCTGTGAAGCTGCCTCTCGCTAAGCCTCAATCACAGGCTTGAACACCTTGTAAAGGTCCCGGCTAAGTTCAATCTTGTCCAGGCGATGTTGCATATTACATGTATTACTGGCTTGAATCTTCCGTTTGGTGTCTTGAAACTCCCTGACAAGTGCCTCACGCTGCTTAGGGTCGACAATCTTGATAAACGTCATTTATCTAATAGGATCGAATGCTGTTGATCACCCCTAAGCGTTGGTGTGAACGCCCCTAATCAATGAGTTGCGCATGAAGGTATTACACAGCTGATATGGATCCCTTTTCTTAGAAAGATTCAAGTGTCATGGGTATATGTGCACTGGTAGCCTCAAATCGTCTTGGCAGGGCATTGGGGTTGAGAAAATCGCTCCACCTTACCACAATGGTGGAGTTCCATGCGTTGAAATCACCTCCACTGCTTTAGATAGGTCGAAGGATCACGCAACTGCATTTTCAACCTGGAACCCACTCAAAATTGCATTTAAAGGGCCATTCGAACTTGCAGGGCTGGGGTTCTTCTGTGTCGAGATATTCTTCATACTTCAGTTCCCTAAAGAAATCTCCGGGCTGATCATTCTTTATCTTATACCTCAAAGAACTCATTTAATTTGCATATTTTCCATTGCCTTGGTGCTTGTAAAATCGATGGTTACAAATCCATAGGGCTTGGACCAGCAATACTTACACAGAGCGTCAAACTGTACTGTTCCTTGGTGAGATCGTTGCAGTGATCGCGTCGGTTGTGGTCGATATTCTTAGCATTCTGCTGGAAGAGACAGGGGAAGTTGGCATTCTCCCGGATCGACTGGCTGGGCAGTGTGAAGTAGTTCTGGCACAGGTAGAAACAATCGACGTTGTCTTCACACGTGTTCTGTTTTCTCAGCATCAAGTCGTCGAACACCATGAGGATCACCATGAGGTTCTTGCGGCTTGTAGGAAATATCTTCAACGTTCATTTATTAAAATAAAATAGCAATGATTCTCTGCGTGAAAGTCAATGATTCTCTGCGTGAAAGTCATAGAAAGACGGACACAGTTAACACAAGCGAGGTAATGACCAGCAACGGGCGACGGAGAAGGTTGGCAACTGCAAGGTGTGCGATGCCAAGAAGTCTCAGTTTTTTGCTACAACCGGTACGGGGTTCATGAACAAACTAATCAACCGATTACCGATGGAAATGCATCTATCCGGACACAACTTCACTGGGCGAGGGCCTAGACTTAGCAAGCGACTACTTCCCGATGGCGCCCGAAGGCTTGGTCAAAACCCATTAATCAGGTTGACCAGGCAGCATATCACCACGATCTTTGTTATGCCCTGCACAAGGATGCAACCGCACGCAACACCATCTGTGACGAAGCTATGCTAGCCTCGCTTAACACCATTCCCAACTCTACCACAGACGAACGCTTGGACTGCAGCATCGTCGGACCCATCATCGGTATCAAAGTTCGGTTCGGTCTGGTTGTTAAAAAACTGTTCGCTGGACCGATGAGCTAGCTGAGTTGCACAAACCAGTTCGACGCTAGTTTCATAAATAAAGGCAACAGTAGTATACCGCTGTTCAAAACTCATAAATCTATGGACAAAAATCAAAATCGGGGTAACAAACTAAAACTGAGGGAAACGCATTAAATATTAGAGGAGAACAACGACACAGCATTAAAATGTAACACACACAGCAACGGACTAAGCATTAGACAAAATCCGATGGAGAATAACCAATATAACATCAAAACCAAATACATTAATTTGGGATAGAAAAGTACCATGACACGTCTTATAGTAATGTGAATTCACACTCAAATATAGGAGAAAACAAACGACACAACGGTCATAAACGCTGTGTAGCGGTGGGTGGTGTTGAAGAGACCTGGGCGGCCGACCTCGTTGATATGAGTGACTTCTCCAGGGACAACCAGGGAAATAAATTTATCCTGAGCATTATCCATGTCTTCTCGAAATATGGCTGGCTGATACCACTCAGGAACAAGAAGGGGGTGACGGTGCGGGATGCCTTCCAAGCGGTGTGCCCAAGAAGCTATGTACAGACAAAGGCACTGAGTTTTACAACAAACATGTAAATCAGCTGCTTCAAAAGCATGATGATCTTGTTCTCATCATCCGCCTTATCTGTTGGATTAATCTTTTCAAAGGTACAGTGCATGATCACATTGGTTTGCCCTTTACAATGCCCAATCTTCTATAAGTTCCAACCGTGACACCCGAGAGACCTTAAGGGAGGTCTGCACATCCATGCCATGATGGGGGTCATATTCCAGGTAGTAAATACATCTTTAAAGGCTTTCTTCGGCGAATGTACTTCAATTTATACCCAATGGCTTTCCTATCTTCCCAAATCTTTTCCTGCACTTTCTTTAGCAGTCGATCTATCGACAGCCTGCTAACCCCTTTCAACCCAAGTTGTTTTATCTGGGTGATAATCTCCTTCCTCGTATGAGGTTTGGGACGACGATGAAATTTAAGATTTGTCTTCGTTTCTATTACCTCTCTATCAACTGATCTTTCCTCAACCGCGAATACCCTCGAAGGTGGTTCATTTTGGCTATACCTCTCAGGGCTTTGACGTTTTCAACTACTAACTTTATGTTCACTATTGGATGCATGTCTTTATTCTAACAATAAAAAAAATCAATTTAGGTCACCCCAAAACCACTATCCCCAATTCACTGGTTTTCGGGCCTAAAAAAAATATCCTAACACTGTCGATCCTACAATCCTTATAAAAAATAAGAAAGTCGTAAAACGTACCCAGTGCGTCTGGATTTTTTAATCCCATAGCTCACAAATTGCACAGCTCCATCGGTCTCTCTCTTTGCCAAGACGGTAGTAAGCTGCTTGTTTAACCTCTCACATTCCCATGTGCGAAAGTTTCCCCTTTCGAGCACAAGGTTATAATTTTGCAGACCTTTACTTCGTGTCAACATCTGTAATGTCTTTGACAATCCAGGTTGAGCCCTGTCCTACTCCTTGCCATTTGAGAATTTCCTCATCATTGCAGCGCTGTTCTCGATTGGCCTTGACAGTGTCCACTTTTTTCAGAATTTCTACCTCTTGCACCGTATTCTATCTCTGATCAGACATATTTGTAATCGTAAAATCCAGTGTGTTTATTCTATCTGTGAATTTTTATTGTCGAGCCTGCAAATTTGTTGCAGAAAGCTCGACATAGGGATAGTGATCCGGCGGCGGCGGTGTTAGCTTACTTCTTAAAAGCTTTATATTTTAAAAGGTAGAAGACCTGGATGCTTCGTATTTTAATATATATAGATGCCTCATGTTACAAACTTTCCGTCAGTCACATGTCCAATGTCATTGACCTCATTTTAATGGTTCAGTGACTACTTGAAAAAAAGTTCAGATTTTTTGTAATGCTAAATTCTCTCTTATTATTAGTAATAAAACAACTATATTTGGTATGTGTATACCTTGCAAGGTCCTCATGCCCGTCAGACAGTTTTCACTTGACCTCGACCTCATTTTATGGATCAGTGAACAAGGTTAAGTTTTGGTGCTCAAGTCCATATCTCAGATACTATAAGCAATAGGTCTAGCATATTTCGTGTATGGAAGGACTGTAAGGTGTACATGTCGAACTGGCAGGTGTCATCTGACCTTGACCTCATTTTCATGGTTCGGTGGTTATAGTTAAGTTTTTGTGTTTTGGTCTGTTTTTCTTATACTATATGCAATAGGTCTACTATATTTGGTGTATGGAATGATTGTAAGGTGTACATGTCTAGCTGACAGGTGTCATCTGACCTTGACCTCATTTTCATGGTTCAGTGGTCAAAGTTAAGTTTTTGAGTTTTGGTCTATTTTTCTAATACTATATACAATAAGTTTACTATATTTGGTGTATGGAATGGTTGTAAGGTGTACATGTCTAACTGACAGGTGTCATCTGACCCTGACCTCATTTTCATGGGTCAGTGGTCAAAGTTAAGTTTTTGAGTTTTGGTCTATTTTTCTAATACAATATGCATTAGGTCAACTATATTTGGTGTATGGAAATTATTTGCATAATTATCTATAATATGTCAGTCGCGCAGGTTTTATTTGACCTTGACCTCATATTCACGGTTCATTGCTAAGTGTTATGTGTTTGTGTTTTGGTCTGATTTTCTTAATTTATAAGCAATAGGTCAACTATATTTGATGTATTGAAGAATTGTTAGATGTACATGTCTGCCTGGCATGGTCCATCTGACCTTGACCTTATTTTCATGGTTAATTGATCAGCGTTTCATTATCTTGGTTTATGTTGAGTTTATGTGACAGTTGTAATAAAGCTTTATATTTGAGACTATCAACATATTATCAATGATTAGTAAAGAAGGCGAGACATTTCAGCGTTTGCACTCTTGTTTTTTTTTTTTTTTTTTGTGTGTGTTTCTTTCTTCGACAAAGACACATTTTATCCCGACCCCAACCTAAAAATGGGGGTGTGGCAGAACTCTCATAATCATACTACTGTTCCTCATTTAATAAGCTTTCAAATGAGGTATAAGGTATATCTGTAATTAGGGGCTAAAGGGTCACAGCATTCCATTCCAATATTCAAAATATCTATTTCATTATTCAAAATTGGCTATTTCTGAATTTTCACGCGTATTTTGGCATATAGGTCCTCCGTAAACCCTATAATGGTCATTGCGGTACATATCGTTTACACTCAGTTTATTCCTCTATCAATAAGCTTCAATTTGGTGTATAAATTTTGCCTTGATTAGGACCGAAGGGTTGCAGCAGTTCATTCCATTATTCAAAAGAAGCTATTTCTTAATGTTCAATCGTATTTCGATATTTAGGTCCTTCGTTACTCCTCTAATATGCGTTGCAAAACATGTTGACTATATACATTTTGTTCCTCTCGTAATAAGCTTTCTAATGAGGTATAAGGTTTATCTATAATTAGGGTAATATGCGTTGCAGAACATATTGACTATATAACTTTTGTTCCTCTCTTGATAAGCTTTCGATTGAGGTATAATATATATCTGTAATTAGGGCCTGAAGGGTCATAGCAGTCCATTCTATTATTCAAAATATCCATTTTATTATTCAAAATTGGCTATTTCTCAATGTTAAGGCGTATTTCGATATTTAAGTCCTTCGTTACTCCTCTAATATGCATTGCAGAACATATTGACTATATACCTTTTGTTTCTCTCTTAATAAACTTTCGATCGAGGTATACTTTATATCTGTAATTAGGGGCTGAAGGGTCCTGCCAGCCCATTCCATTATTCAAAATATCCATTTCATTATTCAAAATTAGCTATTTCTTAATTTTCACTCGTATTTTGACATTTATGTCCTCTGTAACCTCTATAATGGTAATTGTGGCACATATCGATTATACTCAGTTTATTTCTCCATCCATAAGCTTTAATTTGGTGTATACTTTTTTCCCTTAATTTGGAGCTGACGGGTTGCAGAAGTCCATTCCATTATTCAAAATAAGTTATCTCTCAATGTTCACGCATATTTCGATATTTAAGTTCTTCGTTACTCCGTTAATATGCGTTGCGGAACATATTGACTATATACCCTTTGTTCCTCACTTGAAAAGCTTTCGATTGAGGTATAATATATATCTGTAATTAGAGGCTGAAGGGTCATAGCAGTCCATCCATTATTCAAAATATCCATTTCATTATTCAAAATTAGCAATTTCTCAATGTTCAGGCGTATTTCGATATTTAAGTCCTTCGTTACTCCTCTAATATGCGTTGCGGAACATATTGACTATATACCTTTTGTTCCTCTCTTGATAAGCTTTTGATTGAGGTATAATATATATCTGTAATTAGGGACTGAAGGGTCATAGCAGTCCATTCCATTATTCAAAATATCCATTTCATTATTCAAAATTGGCAATTTCTCAATGTTCACGCGTATTTCGATATTTAAGTTCTTCGTTACTCCTTTAATATGCGTTGC
Organism: Mytilus galloprovincialis; assembly: GCA_037788925.1. Taxonomy (NCBI): domain Eukaryota; kingdom Metazoa; phylum Mollusca; class Bivalvia; order Mytilida; family Mytilidae; genus Mytilus; species Mytilus galloprovincialis. Next base: position 70,818,285 of record CM075342.1, on the reverse strand, counting down.
GGAACATATTGTCTATATACCTTTTGTTCCTCTCTTAATAACCTTTCGATTGAGGTAATATACTATTCATCTGTAATTAGGGGCTGAAGGGTCATAGCAGTCCATTCAATTATTTAAAATATCCATTTCATTATTCAAAATTGGCTATTTCTTAATTTTCACGCGTATTTTGGCATGTAGGTCTTTTAATATTCGTTGCGGAAAATATTGACTATAAGCATGTTGTTCCTCTTGTAATCAGCTTTCGAATGAGGTATAAGGTTTATCTATAATTAGGGGCTAAAGGGTCGCCGCACTCCATTCCATTATTCACAATATCCATTTCATTATTCAAAATTGGCTATTTCTTAATTTTCACGCATATTTTGGCATTTAGGTCTTCTAATATTCGTTGCGGAAGATATTGACTATTTACATTTTGTTCCTCTTGCAATCAGCTTTCGAATGAGGTATAAGGTTTATCTATAATTAGGGGCTACAGGGTCGCCGCAGTCCATTCCATTATTCAAAATATCCATTTCATTATTTAAAATTGACTTTTTCTTAATTTTCACGCGGATTTTGGCAATTAGGTGTTCTAATATTCGTTGCGGAACATATTGATCATATACAGTGTGTTCCTCTTGTATAATCAGCTTTCGAATGAGGTATAAGATTTATCTATAATTAGGGGCTAAAGGTTCGCCGCAGTCCATTCCATTATTCAAAATATCCATTTCATTATTCAAAATTGGCTATTTCTTAATTTTCACGCGTATTTTCGCATTTAGGTCTTCTAATATTCGTTGCGGAACATATTGACTATATACATGTTCTTCCTCTTGTAATCAGCTTTCGAATGAGGTATAAGGTTCATCTATAATTAGGGGTTAAAGGGTCGCAGCAGTCCATTCCATTATTCAAAATATCCATTTCATTATTCATAATTGGCTATTTCTTACTTTTCACGCGTATTTCGGCATTTAGGTCTTCTAATATTCGTTGCGGAACATATTGACTAAATACATGTTATTCCTCTTGTTATCAGCTTTCGAATGAGGTATTAGGTTTATCTATAATTATGGGCTAAAAGGTCGCAGCAGTCCATTTCATTATTCAAAACATCAATTTCATTATTCAAAATTGGCTATGTCTTAATTTTCACGCGTATTTCGGCATTTAGGTCTTCTAATATTCGTTGCGGAACATATTGACCATATACATGTTATTCCTCTTGTAATCAGCTTTCGAATGAGGTATAAGATTTATCTATAATTAGGGGCTAAAGGGTCGCAGCAGTCCATTCCATTATTCAAAATATCCATTTCATTTTTCAAAATTGGCTATTTCTTAATTTTCACGCGTATTTTGGCATTTAGGTCTTCTAATGTTCGTTGCGGAACATATTGACTATATACATTCTGTTCCTCTTGTAATTAACTTTCGAATGAGGTATAAGATTTATCTATAATTAGGGGCTAAAGGGTCGACGCACTCCATTCCATTATTCAAAATATCCATTTCATTATTCAAAATTGCCTATTTCTTAATTTTCACGCGTATTTTGGCATTTAGGTTTTCTAATATTCGTTGCGGAAAATATTGACTATATACATGTTATTCCTCTTGTAATCAGCTTTCGAATTAGGTATAAGGTTTATCTATAATTAGGGGTTAAAAGGTCGCAGCAGTCAATTCCATTATTCAAAATATCCATTTCATTATTCAAAATTGGCTATTTCTTAATTTTCACGCGTATTTTGGCATTTAGGTCTTCTAATATTCGTTGCGGAACATATTGACTATATACATGTTATTCCTCTTGTAATCAGCTTTCGAATGAGGTATAAGGTTTATCTATAATTAGGGGCTAAAGGGTCGCCGCACTCCATTCCATTATTCAAAATATCCATTTCATTATTCAAAATTGGCTATTTCTTAATTTTCACACGTATTTTGGCATTTAGGTCTTCTAATGTTCGTTGCGGAACATATTGACTATATACATTTTGTTCCTCTTGTAATCAGCTTTCGAATGAAGTATAAAGTTTATCTACAATTAGGGGCTAAAGAGTCGCCGCAGTCCATTCCATTATTCAAAATATCCATTTCATTATTCAAAATTGGCTATTCTTAATTTTCACACGTATTTTGGCATTTAGGTCTTCTAATGTTCGTTGCGGAACATATTGACTATATACATTTTGTTCCTCTTGTAATCAGCTTTCGAATGAAGTATAAAGTTTATCTACAATTAGGGGCTAAAGAGTCGCCGCAGTCCATTCCATTATACAAAATATCCATTTCATTATTCAAAATTGGCTATTCTTAATTTTCACGCGTATTTTGGCATTTAGGTCTTCTAATATTCGTTGCGGAACATATTGACCATAAGCATGTTGTTCCTCTGGTAATCAGCTTTCGAATAAGGTATAAGGTTTATCTATAATTAGGGGCTAAAGGGTCGCCGCAGTCCATTCCATTATTCAAAATATCCATTTCATTATTCAAAATTGGCTATTTCTTAATTTTCACGCGTATTTTGGCATTTAGATCTTCTAATATTCTTTGCAGAAGATATTGACTATATACATTTTGTTCCTCTTGTAATCAGCTTTCGAATGAGGTATACGGTTTATCTATAATAGGGGCTATAGGGTCGCCGCAGTCCATTCCATTATTCAAAATATCCATTTCATTATTCAAAATTGACTTTTTCTTAATTTTCACGCGTATTTTGGTAATCAGGTCTTCAAATATTCGTTGCGGAACATATTGACTATATACATTTTGTTCCTCTTGTAATCAGCTTTGGAATGAGGTATAAGATTTATCTATAATTAGGGGCTAAAGGGTCGCCGCACTCCATTCCATTATTCAAAATATCCATTTCATTATTCAAAATTGGCTATTTCTCAATGTTCAGGCGTATTTCGATATTTAAGTCCTTCGTTACTCCTCTTAAATGTGTTGCGGAACATATTGACTATATACATTTTGTTCCTCTCTTAATAACCTTTCGATTGAGGTAGAATATATATCTGTAATTAGGGCTGAAGGGTCACAGCAGTCCATTCCATTATTCAAAATATCCATTTCATTATTCAAAATTGGCTAACATGTTTAACCCCGTTACATTATTTATGTATGTGCCTGTTCCAAGTCAGGAGTCTGTAATTTATTGGTTGTCATTTGTTTATGTGTTACATATTTGTTGTTCGTTCATTATTTTGCATAAATAAGGCCGTTAGTTTTCTCGTTTGAATTTTTTTACAATGTCTTATCGGGGCCTTTAATATCTGACTATGCGGTATGGGCTTTAGCTCATTGTTGAAGGCTGTACGGTGAGCTATAGTTGTTAATGTCTGTGTCATTGTGGTCTTTCTGGATATTTGTCTCATTGGCAATCATACCACATCTTCTTTGTTATCATATTTCCTCATTTTTATGCATATTGTGGCATTTAGGTCCTAAGTAAACCGTCTTATGGTCATTTCGAATCAAAATATAGCTATAGTGTCACAGTCAATTTTTTTTATATTTTTTTCACTATTCACCGCTTCAATTTGAATAATGAAACATAAACCATTTCATTATTCATTATTCATCTTTCAATATTGAATAGTGAATAGTGAACTATTTCATTATTCATTATTGAATAATGAATAATGAACTATGTATAATGGACGTACTTCAGCGCGGTTTCATAATTTGATTTCGGTGGGTAGTTCTTCTTTGCATGTTTAGATAGGTATGGTATCATTGTTTCTTTTAATTTTATTTCTATTTATGCCAAAACGTTTACTAACAATAACAGTGGCTGTTTTATATAAAGTTTTTTTATATAATTTTATAGATATATTATACTTAAAAATTATATATGAAGAACGTTTAGTGATACATTGATGTCATTTGACACGCTTTATGAGATGTGGGCTATTGTTTGTAGGGGGGATAAGTGAAATGTGGAAATGGGTGGGGGATTAGAATTCTGGAATAAATATGAAAAAAGGGGAAAAAATCCCAAAACAAAGCGGAATTTTGGAAAGGAGCTACTGAACATCGTGTCAGCTCCTCCTTTGAGTGACACTATTTTTTATTCAAACCGTTTTTCTTGTAGATTCCTTCCTCAAAAAAAGATTCAAAAATGGGAATGATTTATCTACAGTGTGTTGTTATTTTACTGTATTGTTCTAATGTACATGGGAAAAAATCCGGAGCGTTGCAATCATCATGTGACAATATGACGCCAGGACATACAGGTACTGCACAGACTAGTCCAGCGCCTTACCGAGTGGTAGTAAGCAAAACCAAGTATACTGGAGGAGACACTATCTCAGGTATAATCAAAGTTTTACATGTTGGAAAAGAGGGATTTTTAAAAGTCTAATCTTTACATAAGCTTTGGATGATATTTACAATGTACAACAGCACACTTATTCAAAAATCATCCTTAATTGTAACTTGAAGTTTAAACTATATATAGCTAGTTTTATCGAATTTGTAATATTATAGATAATTAGGAGATGTATTATGATTGGCAATGAGACACCTTCGGAAGCCAGTAAGTGTCAGGATGGAGTTTTATTTTTAAGTCGTTAAAACGACTTAACTTATCTAACTCGTTATAACAACTTAGCTAATCGTTATAACAACTTAGCTAAATCGTTTTCACAAGTAAGTTAAGTCGTTATAACAAGTTAGCTATGTCTTTATAACGACTTAGAAGTAAAACTCCACCCTGACACTGACCGGCTTCCATACACATCTGTCTATCCACAAGAGTTAAAATGACGTACTAACCATAAGTCACCGTACAGCTTTCATCAATGAGCAAACTCAATGCCGCATAGCAAGATATTTGTTTCAATCGGACACTATTAGCTAAATAAAAAAATCCTATTAAAAATCAATTAGGGTACATATAATTTACATCGAGTTCCGATATATCATTCATTTAGTCTGAGAAGTCAAACTTGATATTAAAAACACGAACTGGACAGTGCTTGTATAAAACAGCGTAGTATATAAATAATTATCTTACTAACTCGATATATTGAACTGTATTAAATTGATTTTATACAAATGCAAAACTTTTAAGATGCTCCACGATATTTATTCCCTAATGTAAACAGTATATAACTTGCTTTTTTTTTTTTTTTACACTTTCCTAAAATTAATGCATGAAATATTAAGTAAGGGGATGAAATTACATGTTTTAAAATGTTTGGTGCAAAATCTCTATGTTAAGTTGTGATTTGGTCTAGTCAAAAACAAAAGTAAAAAAAAAGTACAAAAATGTATGTTTAAATTTGAAACTGTCAAACTGAAATTTAGACCCCCCTCAACATAGAATTGTCAATATCTAGTTAGAGATGGTAGACTTTTCTAAAATTTTTGACATTATTTGTCCCAATAGTAGTACACTTTACTGTTAAAATCTTTTTGAGATAGAGCAAGTGTCTTTTTTTTAATTTGAATTTATATTTTAAATAAAATGCACTACGAATCAACTTTGTTCTCGGGCCATTAGCTATGCTATGACATAATATGTTGTGGTATGATTGCAATGAGACAAAAATGAAAAGAAATCCATAGAGCACAAAATAAAATGGATTTAAAGCAACTGAAGGTCATCGTACTTTATACAAAGTTTTTTTCTAGATAATTTTATCAGTAATGAGCAATAGGAATACGGTATTATAGTCAGCTGTATAGGTCCAGTCGTGTCAAAATGTGAAAAATTTCAAACAAAATTAAAAAAAAACTACAGCTGTATCGGTAAACAAAAAAAAAACAAAAAATATTATCTACAATGTAGCTTACTTGATGTAACAATTGTATGTATTCTTTTTTTTAAGTAACACTACAAAAAACTGCTTCAAATCAGTTCAGGGGATATCTGATGCAGGCCAGGAATCAAGCTGGGAGAAAAATAGCTGGTTTTAACCTTATAGCGAATTCCAAATATCTTCAGTGTGATAACCCAGTAAGTTACTTTATAGATGTAACTATTCATTGTTATAATAGTATTGATTGTATCTAAATGAATAACTGAAGATATTAATTGTCATTTGAAGTTCCTATATCACTTAATTCAACAAGTATAAGAAACCTTTAGTTTATATGAAGAGATATATGCATGTTTTAACCACCCTTAACATCAAAGACCTAGGACAAGGATTAAGTAAGGTTAACAACTTCTGTGTGATTTCATCACCTGTCACATAATTCAAAACATACATCTAATAGTTAATGACATATATTTTACATCCCGGATCTATGAACACGTGATCAATCATGTGCACTTTTAATTTGAGAAACGTGATAATTTGAGACAGTCCACCTTTTAGATATTTGTTTATTATTACTTACACATCTATCTTAATCTTTATAACCGCATCTTTATAATATAAATACAAGCAACCGCTGTTCAAAGTTCATAAATCGATTGAGAAAAAAAACAACTCCGGGTTACAAAAATAAACTGCGGAAAACACATCAAATATAAGAGGAGAACAACGACATAACAGAAACACAACACTAAAATGCAACACACACAGAAACGAACTATTATATAACAATGGCCATTTTCCTGACTTGGTACAGGACATTTCAGAAACAATGGTGGGTTGAACCTGATTTTGTGGCTAGCCAAACCGCCCACTTTTATGGCAATGTTGAATATAACATTAAAATGACAACATTACATGACAGGTCTACAATACAAATAGACAGGAAGTAAATGAATTAGGGGAGTCAGTATATAAAGCTATATCGATGGCCTGTTGCATGTCAAAACGTTTGTCTAAATCCAATATATCTTCATTTACCAATGGTAGTCAAAATTTCATCCCGGACTTTCACTATTACAGGTCCTAACTATTGCATTCATTATATATTTATTCTCGTCCTGCATGAAATATTTGTTATTGGGCACAAAGCACTAAAAAATCAACCAACAATCAATAAAACAGGTCTCCCCAAATGAAAGCATTTAAGTCATCGCCTATTACTATAGTGCTATTTGACTTCTCAAGAATGGAAAGTCTCAATATCAAAACTTTTGCCATCGTGTTTACATTGGTATCCGTATATCTTGTTTGACGATTATCAATTATGATATTAATACCATGAATTTAACGGTCAAGAAGAAATCATGTGTATGATATATTACACAATAAGAGACAAACAAAGACTGTAAGTTCAAAAAATGTGTGCGACGTTTTCATTTTGGCGAAAATTTTGTTGTTTTACCACCACTGGGTCGATACATGTGCTAGTGAATTGTTAGTTCCCAAGGATACTAGTGGTGGTAAAAAACAAAATTGGTGCATTCCAACAAATAAAGTATCTTCGGTAATGCGATTTGAAAAGTGAAAATCCGAAATTTAAAACAACGAGTTGATAACACTTATTTTTTTTTCAAAATACAACCCTTGTTTGATTTTCATGGCAAAAGATGAAAAACGATAAAAAAAAAAAAAAAAACACACACACACACACACAGATGTGTTGCATAGTCGATATACAATTGCGAACGGAACAATAACCCATCCAAAAGAGCAGAAAATAGCCCTAACTGACTAATGACTCTTCATGTTTATAGTTTAAATGGTTTAATTTTCTAACTTTGAAAGTGTCAACATTTGTTATTCTGTCCTCTTTTCCGCAGTCTTTGATGATCAAAGTCATACGAATTATTTCGTACTTTAGTCAGAAAACTTTGTACAACCTGTTATTAAATATGTTTTACTTTATTATTTAAAACCACACCATGAATAACATACTTACTATCAACAGAAAGATGCCGTTACACACACAGAAGCCTCAGATAAAGACAGCGTTACTTTTCAATTTACAGCCCCACAAACATCACAGGGGAATATTACAATCTTGTAAGTATACTTTTTAAAGAATACATATAGTGCAACACTAATCAAAACATCTGTTCAGAAAAGCGACTTGTTGACAGTCTTAAAATTTTCTCTGCCATTGAAATAGTCGTCGAAAAGTTTACCGAATCATCTCATCATATATCAATCTCATCATACATCAAACATCATCATCACCATCACCGATCATCACCTTCATCAACAAAAAACGTAAAATGTTGTGAGCACTTCATATAATGTTGTTAGCACTTCATATAATGTCGTGAGCACTTCATATATAATGTTTGAACCACTGCGTATACTGTTGTGAGCACTTCATATAATGTTGTGAATTGCATATAATGTTGTGAGCACTGCATATGATGCTGATCATTACCATAAGGCAGTCATGGCGTTCCATACAGAAATGTAGTTGTGTATGTTCTTATTATCGGGATGCTCATAAAAACAATCCGTATTATCAAACGAGTTATAAAAATACATGTCATAATTTGTTTTTTTTTTTTTCAGCACGACTGCCGTTGAAAATTACAACACGTACTGGGTAATGATGAAGTCGGATACAATAATAGACTCGGCAGCCACTGGTGCCTCATCAAGATTCCTTCCTAATTGTCTTCTAGTTATCGTTGCTCTGTGTTGTTTTTACCTGAACCGACACTGAAGACAGCAGAAAAGTTCAGAATGGAATTTTTCAAAGACTGAGAAATGACGTTTAGTATAATTTTAATTGGAACCATACTATCCTTACGTGACAAGGGTTGTTACAACGGTAATATCCATTTAGAGTTATGTCCCACTGTAAGATAGTTTTGTATAAAATATGTTTACATCAAGAAAGAATGTTTATCGCGTTTATATATATATATATAAAAAGGTTTTTGATTTTACGCAAAAAAAAAAACTAAAATATGAATGAAGAATATGGCTATGTTCCGGACCATATGAGTATTTGGGCCATATGCGTATACTCATATAGTCCGACCGTACGCGTATGGTCAGACCATATGATTATAATACTCATTTGGTTATTAACGGGCCGGACCATATGAGTATTTGGACCATACGCGTATACTCTTATAGTCCGACCGTACGCGTATGGTAGGACCATATGAGTATAATACTCGTTTGGTTATTAACGGGCCGGACCATATGAGTATTTGGACCATATAGGCATTATTTTTTTTTTTAAATTACATTATAAACGTTTCAATAATACAAAAACTGTATCTAAAATAAAACAGTGATATTTACATGACAATTTTTTAATTTTATAATCCAAAAACTACGTAAAATTTAAATATTGAAGCCATAGTTAGTTTCCATTGCTAGTTACATTCTTGCATGTAGGCTTGGGGTGACATTCGTTTCCACACGTAATCATAGCTTTTTTGCATTTGCAAGAAATTTGTGCATGATCCTTTTCATTTAAACCTGTTGTTTGCGAGTGACAAGCTAGCCTTTTTGCAGCTGCGTACAGTGATACCGAGGTCTTTGGCCATTCTGATACGGTGTTTTTAAGAGGCTCTAGATCTCAAATAACGTAAAATTACTGCGATACATCATATTCAAAAGACAACTTTATACACTATGTTACTTTCCGGCGATTTCTTGTGTAACAGTTCATTAAGAAATTTTTGTCATTTATTTTTTTTAGTCGACATATTGCCATTCACTCAACATATTGCCATTCACTCGTAATATAAACAAATCGGTAATGACCATTGGAAATGACCATCGATATAAAATGTGTTTACTTTAAATTTGACAATTAAGAAAAATTAACTACATGTTTGTGAAACTTCTGTTTTTTATTTAGCTTATCTTTTTATTATGATATAATAAAAAAAATACCTATATGATAGCGTCTTTTTAATGAACGGTCATACCATTTGAAGAGTTTAGAAGTATTAAAGTAAACTGCAACAGAATGTTACTTACCCCGACCATACGCGTACGGTCGGACCATATGAGTATATACCCATATGGTCATGACCACACGCGTATGGTCCAAATACTCATATGGTCCAGAACAGTTATAACAAACTTATTTCATATATTGATCTGATGTGAAACAAATTTAGACTTTAAGAATTTAAACACTTTAAAATATGCCTGCTTTTTATACATGAGGTTGAAACTCAAATTGAATAAAAAGATAGTTTGTACTTAAACAAATTCTTGTAAAAACTCAAACAATTCTTCAGTCCACCTTTTGTATTTTGTATTGAAAAATGTGTGACATGTTTCCACTGAACGTTAAGCATACAACAATCAATCAATCATGTATGTACATTAATATGTTATGTTTATGTTTCTTCATCATAAAACTATCAGAGAAAATTAAATCCATCAAACTTATGTTATTATTGTTTTAATTATTTGGTATGCTGAGTTATTGAGTATACATAACCATATATGAAACCCAATCTAATTAAAAACCGATCTCTCATCGCTCCTGTTTCTGATATGTCGCGTGGGAGCTCCCACGCGACATATCAGAAACAGCTCCCACGCGACATATCAGAAACAGCTCCCACGCGACATATCAGAAACAGGAGCGATGAGAGATCGGTTTTTAATTAGATTGATAGAAACCAATAGTATTATGCATTTCGCTAGACAGGTTTGACGTTTTTATTCATAAAAAGAGTCAGTTAAGTGCACTGGTATTCCAGCCAATGTTAATAAACAAAATTAGTTCTTGTTGTTTTCTGTGGTCTCTTCATTGTAGCGTATTCGTTACGAGAAGATCGTGGGTTAGAAATCAGACAGAATCAAACCAAACACTGTAACATGCTGCTTCTCCACTAAACACACGACGCACCATTTCACACTGCCGATCAGATCAACTCGATGATCCCGATTGTTCAAATTTCCACGACCAAGCGTAACCAAATTTTTGATCGGGCCTGTTTACGACTCATATCCGACTGCTATCCGAATGTACATGACCTTAACTCGACCCTTCAAGACTCCATCACGACTCCAACCCTACCCCTAATTGATTAAATATTCGATAATTCCGACCAATCCACGAACTCTACACGATCTTCACTCGACTAGCAAGACCAAATCAACTATACTCGATATCAGCCTGATCTCGACTAGATCTCGGTTGTAGGGATGGTCGAGCATTAGAAACACGATGGATGCTACATGTGGAGCAGGATCTGCTTACCCTTCCGGAGCACCTGAGATCACCCCTAGTTTTTGGTGGGGTTCGTGTTGTTTATTCTTTAGTTTTCTATGTTGTGTCATGTGTACTAGTGTTTGTCTGTTTGTCTTTTTCATTTTTAGCCATGGCGTTGTCAGTTTGTTTTCGATTTATGAGTTTGACTGTCCCTTTGATATCTTTCGTCTCTCTTTTAAAGTAAGACCATCAATTCTAAGAAATATCCGTATTTGTATTACATTTTTTGAATCAAATAGTAAATCGTGTTGGAATAAAACGTACGTATAAGACTGCATTATCCTATAGGTAGAAGAAAATACATAGTTCACCATATGTAGCCTCCAAGAACACGCTAAAAGATTTTTTTTTTTATTTCTGGGATTCCTATTAATATCATGTAATAAATACACCTTTTTAAAAATGCCAAAGCATTTACACCCATTGACAATATATCGTTTCAACTTCCATTGCAAGTGTTCTTTATTTGAGATAAGTACATGTCTTATCATTACTACCTGCAAATTCACGTCATTTAATGTAGACAGCATTTTGATACACCAAAGACAATCATGTTTGTCCACAAACACTTAGTTTTAGAAAGAAAGTTTTGAATGATAACACTGGTCATTCTGCATATCGGTCTGGACATTTCGGTTATACGCCAAATATAAATGTAGGAGAACAAACTATATCATTCAAAAGATGCTCCTCAAATTTGAAAGTCAGTGGCGATTATCATCGGTAGAAGAAGGGTGTCGAATGGTATTAAAAAATGAACTTTATTTAGGTAGTTAGTTTTCTCATTTGAATTGTTTTACATTTAGGGCCTTTTATAGCTGACTGTGCGGTATGGACTTTGCTCATTGTTGAAGGCCGTACGGTGACCTATAGTTGTTAATTTCTGTGTCGTTTTGGTCTCTTGTGGAGAGTTGTCTCATCGGCAATCATACCACATCTTTTTTTTTTTCTTCATATTTATGAACTATTGCCAAATATTGAAGCAAAACTAAAAAGAGATAGGGCGATACGAAGACCATTTCCGTATTGAAATCCATATCTAATGGAATATTTACTGAACATGTTGCTTTTCATTGGTTACTGGATGTCGGAAGGTTTTATTACCAGTCAACAATATACTCTACAAGATATGTTCCAGAAACGCTGGCATTCTGGATTACTATCAAGAAACTGTTCAAGGGTAAGAGGGTTATTTTTTAGGGTTATAAAGCTAAAGGACTATCAGCTGAAAACATACCAGTAAAACCAACTGAATCCAGAATAAATTTTGCAGTTCCATCGGATCCGGTGTAGTCAAGGGAATGTTTAATTTTTTTTGTCAGATGTTAAGATTTTATTGTGCCTCCTCTGGAACCATATACCATTCGATTACTGGATATTCATATGTTTTATTAAAATATGTTTTTTATTTCTTCAAATTTTCGTCGTATCGCTGTCAATTTGTATTCAAATTTTAATGTCGTTATCAATAAATATTTAATTATTTACGAGAAATATGCAATCTACTATCATTGTTATAAACTCAAAATACGGCAAATAGTTAAAAGAAATTGAGTAATTATATTTATACCCGCTAACCGAGCCCCTATTGAGACAAACTCATCAAAAAGCTATGAATATATGGATATTTCTTAGAATAGACGGTTATCCTTTAAAAGTTACGGTCATCCTTTACAAATTACGGTCATCTTTTACCCAATTACGGTCACCCTTGTTATGAATTGCTGTTCCTGTTACGGTCATCTCGATTATGATTTCCGGTCATCTTAGCGATTTTTTCAAATCCAATTTCCTGTTTAATACACATTTCTTGGTAGTAATTTGTGATTTCCTTGTGAATCTTTTATAACTTTACATCGTACCAATGTATGCTTTGTAAAGAAAATGATATAGAAACACTTAAACAGACAATACAAATACTGACCTAATTTTTCATCCGACATCTTGGGATGACCGTGAATACAGTTAAAAAAAAAAAATAAAAAAATAATAATTTGGCAAGGGGTCTGGGGGCCGCTCAAGTCCGCGCAAGCGTTTCCTTCTAAAACTGTGCGCACGGTTGACGTTTTTACAAACCTATGAAATTACAAAAAAAAGCAATCAATGCTTATAATTACATTTTATAATAGCTATAGGATCATGAAAACACGAATTTTATCAATTTTTTATTTGATCCACCTGTGCACTTTATTGTGGGACCTCGTGTTATAATAAATGAAAAGTTTTATCGAGTAATGCAATTGCTTAAGGAATAACACGTGATGTGCAGTTAGCCAATCAGAATAACGTGTTATATTGAAACCTACATCTAATGTAATTATATGTATATGCCAGTGATTTGACGCATAAATTCATAACATTTAGCAGGCAATGTGCAATTTATAAAAATACCGCGGAAGAATATTATATTGTGCTTGGAATAGAAAAAAAACCATGTGACATTGAAAAAAAGGACAATATTTAGAGATCATATCTTATAATCTTCTTTTGAACAATAATTGTTCCCATATAGACAGTTTGCTTATCAATGGTCTTGTGATTCAACGCATAAATTAAAACGGGTTTCTTTTTAAAAATTGCATCAATATATCAAATTGGATCCTTTCCGGCGATTTTCCATGATCTATTGAAAAAAGCCAATTATATTTATTTATGCAGCTTTAAAAAGAAAACGTTAAATGACTAGCGTATAAAGAAGCAGTATGTCTTTTTGTGAAAAATTATGCAGTTTTAAAACTAGATATATGTGATGAAATATACCTTTAACATGGCTATTTACATATCATATGTTTATTTAATGCGACATGTTACTATAAATATTTTGTAACTGTAAATAAAGTAGTCTGCACCCATGTTAGCACCGTATTATTACCCTTTTACTGCTGTTGTGTTGACCAATTGTGAGAATAATGACGTTAACATCCGGGGATGTAAAATAATCAAAAGTACGCTTCAATTTTACAAATTAAAATTTCACTACAAGAGCAGCACATTTTATTAATACTTAGTAGTGTTGTTTAACCTTTGCCAAATATTTCTGTACACATTCCTGTCAAGGGAGCCCGTTCGATATCATGTACATCTACCATTAGAACACAATTAAAATAGTTGTATTCTTATGCTTTATATTTCACTGTGACTCATGACATATATAGCTGTATCTGCAGACTAGGTATACGCAAACAGTAAAAGTTCAAAGTATGTATAATCTTATGTTAGCCATTTAATTTTTCATGTATACACATTCTGTATTAAAAGCAAATCTTATAATGAAACCATAATTTATTCATTAGTTGCGTTTTTCTTTGAGCTAGCTCTTAGTGAATTTGAAGTTTCTTCAATCGGCTCTTGGTGTCTTCTATATCTAATCTTAGAAGCAGTGTTTTTTTTTCTGTACTTCGTGGTAATTATTAAACGGGCCAAGCCATTGATTTATTCGTTTGTTCATAAGGTGCCGGGTCTTGGTTAAATTCGGGGTCAGACCCGCAATATTGTTTCTGTGTAAATCGAAAATCGGGAATCTGTTATTCAGTCATTGCTCTATGTTAATGAGTGATATTTGTTTTTTTTGATTTTTTGTTTTTTTTTTAAATGTCAAATATATGTGACAAAAGAGAGAATTACGTCTAAATTTGGTCGTAAGTCATGAAAAATTCAGTATACTTCGATCAACTTTAGTGTTTGGTGAGGTTCGTGTTGCTTAGGCTTTAGCTTTATATGTGGTGTCGTCTGTGTAATTATTAGTCTGTGTCTATTAATTTTTAGCCATGGCGTTGTCAGTTTATTTTCAATCTATGAGTTTGACTGTCCCTTTGGTATCTTTCGTCCCTCTTTTAGTCGGAAGATTATTTTTTGAATCTGATAACCGATCGTTGTTTTTTGTTCGTTTTAATTTGGTTCGCTTATTGTCATGTTGCGGTTTTCAAAGTCGACTGTATGATATGGGTTTTGCTCACTGTTGAAGGTCGTATACAGACAACATTCTAAGAACTGCATCCGATATGAATTTTATTGACCCGATAAATTCTCGTATTATGACAATTAACTTTAAAACACTGTGCAACTAATAATGGCACCTAGTTAGATATACGAACAATATTTAAAGATTTGTGTAGTAGTAATTGGAAGTACTTGTACAACCACATGCTCATGATAATTGTAATCTGCAATCATACTAGTGTATGAAACTTTCAAGGATATCGAGGTAAAAAATAATGCGTCTATAAAATATCTTCAATAAAATTTTGTCAATTATAATAATTTCTTATGATTAAATTTCTTGTTATTACAAAGATAATATATAAAAATTTAATATTATAATTTATTTTATTGAAGGGTTGTCTTCTCATTTCATTTTTAACGACTCCCTGAACATACGAGAAAAGCCCTGTTTCATGTTATCTGTGTAGCCGAGCAATACGGAATTTACAATTTACATTTAAATGAAGCATGTGATCAGAATTTTACTAGTTTGGGACACCCTGGTTGCATTTTTCTTGTTTAATCAAGTGTTTGGTTTATACTCAGTAGTATTGTAATTATTTCATTTAATATACAATCCAATAGTACATATTTTTTTTTATTTTTACTTAGTACACTCAAATTAAATTCATGCAAATAATGTGTTAATAATTTGCATTTATTACCATGATGTCATGCACCTAATCACAGAACATTTCACCTTATTGCAGTGTTATGACCTGATTGTTAAATTTTATTGCATATTTATCTTTCTACTACCTATTGTATAAAAATTGATATTGAATAAATTATAGAGATATTAGGTTAGCATAAAAGACTTTATATGCATTTTGTAGGTAGTGCGTGTTTGTTAGATTAAAACTGTTGGCTCGTTTAAACGATAAATGTTTAATATATTATATAAATATGGTGTGGTATTAATAATGCCATTGAGACATCTATCCACCATAGTCCAAATGATGTAGATCTATATAAGCAACTATATATACATATATATAGGTCATTGTACGGCCTTCATTAATTAAATAAACACATATAATATATTTTTCCATTTTTATTATTCTATAATTTCCAAAAAATGTAACAATGTTTTAGATTTTAACGAGAGAAATTTATGTATTACTGAAAAATTGTTACACCAGGGTTTTCGATATCACAAACTAGTCAAAACATTTACTAAAGTTTATCATCGGTATAAGGACACCATTTGTAAATATAGCTCAACATGCAGACTTCTTATACGTTAGGTATTTCACATCCAATTTTTTATGGAAATATTCTTTATAAAGCACAAAAATGTCAGTATTCACCTCAGAAACTAACAAAACCTTTACATATACTTATTAAGAAGGGATATAGTTACGATACTGTTGTCAGGTCATTAAAGATTGCATATTTTTGCGTTAATATTGATTCACTTATAGGGTCTTTGCATTGGAACTAAACACATTTATCAAAAAACCAGTTGTTGGCATGACACGGGTTATGTTCTTCTCATAAATGTTATGATGGTATGATACTAAACCCCTAACGGGAAGGGTTGTGCCTGATATTCATATGATGAAATCATAATCTTTCAATCAGTTTAATTGAAGTCTGGAGCTGGCATGTCAGTTAACTGCTAGTAGTCTGTTGTTCTTTATGTATTATTGTCATTTTGTTTATTTTCTTTGGTTACATCTTCTGACATCAGACTCGGACTTCTCTTGAACGGAATTTTAAATGTGCGTATTGTTATGCGTTTACTTTTCTACATTGGCTAGAGGTATAGGGGAGGGTTGAGATCTCTTAAACATGTTTAACCCAGCCGCATTTTTGCGCCTGTCCCAAGTCAGGAGCCTCTGGCCTTTGTAAGTCTTGTATTATTCTAATTTTAGTTTCTTGTGTACAATTTGGAAATTAGTATGGCGTTCATTATCACTGAACTAGTATATATTTGTTTATGGGCCAGCTGAAGGACGCCTCCGGGTGCGGGAATTTCTCGCTACATTGAAGGCCTGTTGGTGACCTTCTGCTGCTGTTGTTTTTTTTTTTTTTTTTTTTTTTTTTTTTTTTTTTTTTTTTTTTTTTTTTTTTTTGTGGTCGGGTTGTTGTCTCTTTGACACATTCCCCATTTTCATTCTCAATTTTATTGTCATATTTTTCCATTGTATATTTATTATAGCTGAAAATGTTTTGCAATTAACACATTTAACCTATCTTTTGTCTGTAATAAATTTCAACATAATATGCCAAGAACTGCAAAAACAAGTTTCAGATAAAAAAAAAAAAAAAATAATAATAAATAAATTCGGGATCATAACTCTATAACTCTCATAACGGGTTGACTGAATTTCCAAAGAATTTTCAAAATATTTTTAATTTTACCTTTATTTTCTCTCTAACTGCTGTATATATGTTTGCTTTTTTTTACCACGGTGGTAGTTTTTCTTTATTGAGATGGACGAAAATTACAGCAACAGTCATTTATGATTTTGTGTCCACAACTTTTTGTTTTACCTATTATATAGGAATGATGCTGGTATGTCTTCAGTGCGTTTTCTTGATGGTGTGTTTTTCCCTTGCATACGGAACCTCTCAAGGAGCATTACCGAAAGCATGTGACAACATGACACCGCATCATTATGGAGTCAAGGCTCAAATTGGAGCAGCACCATTTCGTTTAACAGTAGATAAAACTGAGTACAGAGGAGACGAAACCATTATAGGTAAATCGTTCCTTTAAAAAATATTGAAGCTGCAATTGGTCTTGTATATATTGTTTGCCGGTTAAAACAAAAACGAAACATTGAAATATGACCTGATCCTGTAAATTAGTGAAAAAAAGGGCAACAGTAGTATACCGCTGTTCTAAAGTCATAAATCGATCGAGAGAAAACAAATCCGGCTAACAAACTAAAACTGAGGTAAACAAAAGAAACACTGAACTGCAACAAAAAAAAAACGACAATTCAACACACACACAAACAAACTATAAGATAACAACTGTCATTTTCCTGACTTGGTACAGGACATTTTGATAAAAAAAAAATGGTGGGTAAACCTGGTTTTGCGGCTAGCCAAACCTCCCGCTTTTATGGCAATGTTAAATATAACACTAAAATGATAACATTACATATATATGATAGATTATGGAGTGTGTGTCCGAGCGAAAACTATTACTGAACTTGAATACATATTTGTTATGGGGCCAGCTGAAGGACGCCTCCGGGTACGGGAGTTTCTCACTACGTTGAAGACTCATTGGTGGACTTCGGCTGTTGTCTGCTCTATAAATGTCGGGTTGTTGTCGCTTTGACATATTCCTCATTTCCATTCTCAATTTTATGACAGGACTACAGTTCAAATAAATGCAAGAACATTACGGACAGAGAGATACACAAATAAACATTACAATAGGACATTTCGACGTAAAACACTTACGTTCTCTCTGTTTTTTACAATACAAAACGCCGCTGTAAGCATACTGTCTTCAGGTAAAACTTGCAAACTTTACAAAAATACGAATCCTTTTATGTGAGAAAGAGAGTGTTTTTGCTTTTCAATGTTTAACCCTCACTGGTAATATTTTCGTAATCTTTCTTTCATTTATTAGTCAAATTGTCCAGAACATCAAACAAAACATTCAAAGGATTTTTAATCCAGGCTAGAAACGAGGCTGGAAAAAAGATAGAAGGCTTCAGACTTTCGGCTCAATCCAAATTTCTTCAGTGTGATAGTCTAGTAAGTAAAAATACATTATGTAAATATGTTGTAAATATGTACAATATATATACGAATATGTGGTATGAGTGGCTATGAGACAAATCGCCATCCAAGTCACTATTTATAAAATTACTAGTGTAAAACCATTCAACCGGGAAAACCAACGGTCTAATCTATATAAGAAAAGAGAAACTTTAAACATGTTTAAATTACATCAACAAACAATAACTTCTGTACATCAGATTCCTGACTTCCGGACAGGTGCAAACATATGCAGCGGGATTAACCGTTTTAATGGTACCAAACCTTCTCACTTTTTCTGAAACAATAGTATAACATCACAACATAGAAAAATACACAATAAAATATCAATGGGAAGGCTTAATCTAATGTTTGCCTTGTCAACTTTTGGTAGTATGACATGACTGTTCAACAATGAGTAAGCAACTACGTTGGTAAATGGTATAATTATCATAAGGCCTGGTTGTTGTTTAGTTTTTATCTTTGTTTTGACAGAATGATACTGTTACCCACACTGAGGCCTCGGCAAAACAAAGTTACATGGTGGAGTTTAATGCACCTAGTACGTCACAAGGAAATATAGTTATTTTGTAAGTTTATAATTTACCTTTATTTTCTTTGCAGACGCTGATCAATTTTCTTAAATGCTCATTGTTTAATTTGTTTAATATCTATACTATTAAACGAGAAGACCTCATTTTTGGTGTCGCTTCTCCTCCTTCCACAATAAATTGATCATTGTGACTATATGTCCTATAGATACCATGCATAGTCGCATTTGTCATCCATTCTTATGATTATTCAGTTTCGGTTATTTTGGGAGAAAAACGGAAAAAATGAAGTCCGGATATATGTCCGTCATCACTCCGGCTTTTATTCATAGACAACTTCCTCTTCCGTTTATATTTCCAGAAGTTTTTACATTACACATGACATACATTTATTTAAGATTCATTGCCTGAATCGTTATATAAGAATGTTGTCCCAAGTGTAAGCAACGACCCAGGCTGTGTGAAAATAAACACAATCATTTTTGTTATTCATTGTCCCAAGTGTAAGCAACGACCCAGGCTGTGTGAAAATAACACAATCATTTTTGTCATTCACTTATCGTCACGTAAATAACGACACAGGCATAGCCTAATTATCATGTTTTATTTGTCACTTAAATAACGACACAGGCATAGTCTATATTATCATGTTTTATTTAAGATTCATGCAAGCCATTTTCACATTGCCTGAATCGTTATATGTTGTCCCAAGTGCAAGCCATTTTCACACTTATCGTCACGTAAATAACGATACAGGCATAGCCTAAATTATCATGTTTTATTTGTCACGTAAATAACCACACAGGCATAGTCTATATTATCATGTTTTATTTAAGATTCATGCAAACCATTTTAACATTGCCTGATCGTTATATGTTGTCCCAAGTGTAAGCAACGACCCAGGCCGTGTGAAAATAAACACAATCATTTTTGTCATTCACTTATCGTCACGTAAAGAACGACACAGGCATAGCCCATATTATCATGTTTTATTGTCATTCAATCACTTATCGTCACGCAAATAACGACACAGGCATAGCCTATATTATCATGTTTTATATATTAAAATAAGTAAAACATGCTCAACTTCATCTAAAACTACCTCGACCAAAAACTTTTACCTGAAGTGGGACAGACAGACGGACGGACGACCGAACAAACGAACGCACGGATGCACAGACTAGAAAACATAATACCCATAATTGGGGCATAACAATTTATTGTTAAAAGGGAAAATAGTGATTTGGCAAACATGAAAGTAAGGTAGAGATTAGAGGGAGGCAGGACCTTATTCGGGGCGTCGGGATCGGGTGTTTTCAAGCTCGGTATTTGAGGATGGATCCTTACGGGATCCGGGAATATATTTTTCGATTTCGGGATATGAATTTCTTTAAATTCTGCATCTCAGTTTCATGGTTTTAAGCCCGGGATTTCGGGATCAGGACCCCTCCGATCGACAACCCCTCAAATTAGCATTAGTCGGTATTAGTCATTTATACATGATTCAAATCCTACAATTGGCATGTTAATAAGGCTCTCAAAAAAAAATAGCACTGATGAATTGTCATAGAAGCATATTTTTTAGACTAATAGATATATAAGCAGTTACATTTATTTCATGTTTGAAACGGTGCAAATTTTTAATTTGATTTGACTTTTACCAAAAGAAGCATTGTAGCGTAGCAAAGGAGAGGAATAATTGTGGTCGTAGGGCCAGAAACACGAATCTAATTGAATTTAACAGAAAGGAAACAAATATCGGACTTTGGAAAAAGGGAGGTATACCTTCTATGTAATTCTCCATACATAATATCTTTTACAAAAAATCATCCTGCAACAGTTCACAAGCTGTATATATGCCCGCGATTTCGCGGGTGTGTTCTAGTGGTACATTAAAATTGGGAGTGACAATGGGGAATGTGTCAAAGAGACAACAACCCGATCAAAGAGCATAAAACAGCAGAAGGCCACCAATGGGTCTTTAACACAGCGAGACAATTGTAGTCATTATCAAATATAATAAGACTATGCATGAACAGTACCTACCAGATTTGAACAATGTTATTTTTGTCCATCTGATGAGTTAAGATTTTTCAACTGATTTTTATAGTTCGTTCTTATGTTGAACTGTTATACCACTGTCCCAGGTTAAGGGGAGAGTTGGTATCCCGCTAACATGTTTAACCCCGCCACATTATTTATGTATGTGTCTGTCCAGGAGCCTGTAATTCAGTGGTTGTCGTTTGTTTATGTGTTACATATTTGTTTTTCGTTCATTTTTTTTTTTACATAAATAAGGCCGTTAGTTTTCTCGTTTGAATTGTTTTACATTGTCTTATCGGGGCCTTTTATAGCTGACTATGCGGTATGGGCTTTGCTCATTGTTGAAAGCCGTACGGTGACCTATAGTTGATAATGTCTGTGTCATTTTGGTCTTTTGTGGATAGTTGTCTCATTGGCAATCATACCACATCTTTTTTTTATAGGCATATATTTGTCTTTCTTTCTTTTTTTTCAGCCTCTTACAAATATTTATTATATAGGCACGCTAGAGATATCGATTACAGATTATTACAAATATTTAACTTTTACAAGAAAAATTAAAAAGATTATTTCAATCAATAGACTCGTTACAAGTGAGAGGTTTAGCTAACTATATCTACATAAGAAAAGTCGGGACAGTTGTTATACATTCGTGTGATGTGTTTGGGCTTCTGAGTTTGCTATTTCATAAGAGACTTTCGATTTTGAGTTTTATTCGGAGTTCGATATCTCTGTTATTTTTTTTTTCTTCAATAAAATCACATCTAAAAGGTGACAACTATAGATAGATATAAGAAGATGTATCGAAGATGAATAAGAAGATACTAATATCCAACTGTCTTAAATTCAACGAAGACTTTTTATTTGTTTCAGTGCAACTGTGGTACATAATTTCGAGACTTACTGGGTAAAGATACAGTCCGAGCTGATAATCGACAGAGTCACCTCAGGAACGTCATCAACATTCTTACCAAACACTTTAGCTGTCGTTACGGTTGTGTTCATATGGAGATACGTATATTGAAAACAGACGTTAAAATTCAATTTATTTTATCAAATGTATTAATTTATCTACCTCATACTTAGATCTAGAAAATAAAGTTTACATTCTTTTAGCAAAAATTAAAAATTCTTAACTTACAATGAGTATATGAAGCATAATCGTTGGTTAATGTTAATCTATCATTGGATTTGGAGCCAGTTTTCCCCCAATTTAGATGCTATAGAAGTCCCGAGACCACAATTATTTCGTAGTTCATTTCTTTCAGACAGTAAATGAAATCTAAAAATAATCCATCAACCGCTTTCTCAATAACATTTTACAGTGTGGTGTACTACTTTGGTACAGATTATATCAAAATTATAGAAAACTTCATCAGTTCTAACTCGAAATATGGAAAAATCTCTTGTCAAGAGGGTCTTGAACTCTTTTGGCAGCTTCCAAAATACTAGTTTTCAACCTTTTTCAACTGAAAAAAACAGTACTTTACTTTCATGACCCAATATTTTAGTTAAATTTCATCCCACTGCTTTCTTTTTGAGGCATAAAACATTAGAAATTAATTTGAAAAGGATATAAAAAATTACAAGTAACACACTGTCCACACAAGGGATAATATATTTGTCAACCAAATCGAAGGACGATAACTGTGTTCCCTGACTATAATTTCTATTATATTCAGTGCAACAGTGTTGTTATTTTGCGAAACTATTTTCTGTAAATTATATTGATTAAATAAATACATTCAAGAAAATGTTATTAGAGATGAGTGTATCCTCCTCTGTACATGACATGGTTCTTTGGACTAGGCCTACACAGATTTATAAGTGTTTTATAAACAAAATAAGGAGATTGGGTATGGTTTCGAATGAGATAAATATTCACCAGAGTCACCATCATAATCTTTCGGTGATAACTTTGATGACAGCATAGGCGAATCCAGAGGGGGAGTCCCCATTCCCACTTTGTCACGGGGAAAATTTGGTTGATTATATATAGGGAATCACAGAAGCATGTGCGTCTGAAACACCTATAGATGACATTCTTTATGTGTCACTTAAACAGTTAAAGCATAACAAGTAACAGTGTATATAAAGTGCGAATCCAGCTAGTTCATTTTCACTGTCATATGCGGGTATGTCTATTGTAGAATAAAGGATCATGGGAAAACTGTATTTGTTTACGTTTTGAAAATACCAAATTAATTGATTTGAAGGAAAGTTTTTACATATTTTCATTGTGATATGTCTTTATTATGTACAAACATAGCAATAAAGTTCAAATAAGTGTTATAAAAGCAACATAATAATAGCATATCGATTTTTGAAAGCGATCCATTTTAACTATAGATGCGATGAATTATCACTGTTAGTGCAGTCATTTCTGATGTGGAATTTTCGAAGATGCGAGGAATTTTTATTGTAGAATTATGTGATAAATGCACTTGAAACAAATGAAAAAACTTAGTTGATGACTTTAGAATTTATGATAAATGTATTTTCAAATTGAAATACAAACTTCTCATTCATTCTTTACCAAATATATAGCTTTCCAAACTTGCAACAAAAACGCTTCTCAAAATGTCATATTGTATTATTCAAATTACGTTTTTCCTTGATTTAAAAAAAAAAATTAAAAGATACTTCTGTATTTTTTTGAAGTCAAAGATTGATATTGCGGAGTTTAAGTGCAGTCTTTTTAAAATAGAGACGAGTACATTTGAGGACGTTATCTTCCACGCAATAAATACACTTGCGAACAGAGAAATATGCATCTTGAAACGCAATGGTGACAGAAAAGCTTATAAAAGATTAACTTTCCCCAGTTGTACCCTCAACTGCTTCAATTTCCATATTCTGAAAAAGACAGTTTGGTAGAACAAATGTTCTTGACTCGATTGTTGCTTGCATGATTTTAACTGTATAAGGTGAAACGGTATGTGACATAAATTATACACAGTCATTAAAACATGAAATGTAAGGTGTGGGCGAACTTTTTTGTTTGCATTGGTACGTGAAGTAGAGCACCCTTGATACAAAAAAAATTATCCGTAATGAACAGCTCGATACCAGAGGAGGATTTAGGGGGATAGGGGGTTGCCCCCTTTTTGGGAAAACATTTAGTTACTTTTATATGGAATCACTGCAGCGGGCCCCCTCTTAGGTAGCCATTGGACCCCTACTTATAAAAATTTCTAGATCCGCGAGTGGATACTACCACAGAGGTCAAACAATGCACATTTGGGTAATTGTACACAACATGCATGCTACAATTCATGTTTGATGATCTTAGACCCTTTGGACCTCTATGTGGGCTATTTCGGTAACTTGGTAAAAATCCCCAAACTGGATGCAAGGTTAGATTCAGCATGTCAAAGAACCCCAAATATCCATAAGGTCTTTTGTCTATAAAAATGCATGCATGGGATACATTTGTTATTGAAGGCATAACTGTAACAATAGGATGAAGATAAAAAAAATATCTTATTCTGGGGTCTCATTGGGGGGGGGGCGGGGGGGGGGGAGGGTCTGATCCCTGATCCCGCTTACTGCTTTATCAGATTCCCGTTTCCCGCTTATACTATGCAGTTCTCATTTTTTTTTTTAATTTTCCGTGTCCCGCTATACTTTATTTCTCGTTTTCACGACACAATCATTTGACTATCACGTGTCACGCTTACAAAACAATCGGCAATTCCGCGTCACGCTTATACCCCAACGCGACCCACTATTCTACTCTTTTCTGACTCATATTAAGCCCATTATAAATATATTAAAAAAGTGTGTTTTTTATCCCTTTTTATCCCGTCTCGTTTCGGGTTGAGCCACAGATAGATAAGATGTCATATGTGACAATGAGACAACTCTCAAAACGAGTCACAATTTATAAAAGTATACCTTTATACGTCAAAATACGGTCTTCAACATGGAGTCTTGGCTCACACCGAACAGCACGTTATAAAGGGCCCCAGTGTAAAACCTTTTAAACGGGAAAACCAACGATTCAATCTTTATCAAGATGTACGTAATTCTAACATGACGTCCTTCAAACGCTTTGAGTACACACCCGTGGTAAAATATGAATATATTGCCAGTGCTGTTCCGATTGTACTCCCACGTCATATGTTTTTTTATGAATGAGATACCCGACGTCATAGAACAATGACGTTAGAATGTAAGCATTTTACGGGAAAATACACGCTTGTGAATCCGAAAATCATCACAAGGAAACATACACAAATGATGCTAAAATGTGGCAAAAGCCCTTTATTGTACATCATATAAGACATATAAATAAATTATCATTCAAATTCATCCAAAACTGTCTAAATACATTATTTTAAATAGTTTAAGCATGTCACTAATGCAGTTTGCTCCGTTCTTTTACGCTAGTTTATTAGTGCGTTTATTTATGGGAACGGCAAATATTTGCCTACACCTAGAGCGCTTCGATCCAAAAGAATTGCCGTATGTGTCCTATCAGAATCGAAATAATTCATGGGGGCTTGAATATATCTAGATTTTACCACTGGTTGTCCCTTTATATTTATGCCGATATTTTACCCCTCGCTATCGCTCAGGGGTAAAATATTTGTCATAAAGGGCCAACCCGTGGTAAAATCACGATATATTGAAGCCCCCATGAATTATTTCTTAATTAGTGGTGAAGTGTCATGGAAATGGATAAAAAAAACAAGGATATGGAAATGGATAAAAAAACAAGGATAAAGATCCCTATACGATTCATAAAAATTTTTTAAAATGGAATACATTTGAAATAAATGTTATTTCTATTGAATTTATTTAGAGTGTTTTAAAACCAAACTTTCCTCCGTAAGTTAAATTTTATCAAATCCGTCTCTTACTTTATCTATTGTTTGAGCAAGTCGGCTAAATTAAGACTTTACAGCTAATTCCTAATGCATGTAAAGCAAAACTTTGGTTGACTTGATTGCTTAGTTTGTATAATTGTTTATACAAACTTTGTAAATAAGATTGACATCTTTAAACAATATGTATCGGCATAGTTTAACCTGTATTTATATAATTATTATATTTGAATTAAATTGGGTGTTATCATAATGATTGTACAAAAAAAAAAAAAACAAAGCAACCACGCTAACTAGTCTTGCTTTACATGCTTAAAAAAATACGCTGTAATAGATAAAATAATAAATATATCATACAGTGAAAATACGCCGCATATACAATACTAATGAATCGCTCTACAGTGAAAATGAAAGAATAGTATGATTATTCGACAGTAAACATGACTCGCATAAAGAAAGCATCATAGTGGAATTCAGTTCAATATGAAGAAACTGAATGACAAAACCTATTCTACGTTATACAACTTTAATAATTGTGTTGAAATGAATCTTTTTTCTTCAACAACATCGTACCTGTTAGTTATAAAACACCTGCACGATCTGTTCGTGAAATGTCCTAAATATTTACCTATTTTGGTATATATTTCACAGCTATTTGGATTTAGGCGCGAAAAAAAACCCGTTCGCATCTCTTACTTTGTTTTATTAGTATTATGTGTTTCTTAACATATACTTTTTAACTAATTTTCTTTATTTTCTTCAAAAATAAAAAAAAAGTCGTCTGTTTATTTACCATTCTACATCAAAAATTTCTGGCATATACAGTGAAAATGATATTCTAGGATCCGCACTTTACATACACTGAGTAACGTTAAGTAATAAGTTCAAGAAATTGAAAATGTATTTTGGTGCAATAAAAGCTTTTTTATTCATGTATACTATTCAATTCAAATCAATTATTCATAATATTATAAAAACTATATCCATGTAATAAAAAAAACAATCGATATACATTAATACCATACTGTTAAACAATAATCGATTTCGAGTGACGACATTCCAGCAGGTGTCTCATACGCGTAAGTATTATTGTGCTAAATATACATGTCTCTCATATCTATATCTCCAAATTTACAACAAAATGCAACGAGAATGTTACAACAACACTTATCAACAGAATAGCTACTGTAACGATGTACAATCTTTTCCAATCGTTTCATCGTGTTCTATAAAGGATAAATATAGGAAGATTTACTATGAGTGCCAATGAGACAACTCCCCATCCAAGTCACAATTTATAAACTTAAACCATTATAGGTCAAGGTACGACCTTAAACACGGAGCCTTACGGCTCACACCGAACAGCAAGCTATAAAGGCACGGTGGGTATGGTTGTCCTGCGAGAGAACGTTCTGTGCTGGTGATTCGGTCCTGACGGGTGCTGGTGATCAATGAAAAAATGTAAGCAAAGACGAAAATGATGATTTTTGACGTTTTCACTCATAAAAAATGGAAGAAAACAGTTGAGATTTTTCAATTTTGTTTCTTATGGGTTCATATATAAACCTTTAAAAAGTTGACCCTCTAAACTGTTTCAGTAAGCGTGACACAAAAATGCTCATTTTCAGAAAATCTAGAACTGAAAAAAATAAAACAAAAATGCTCATAGAGTCCGCTTACTATACCGCAATCCACACGACAAAACTATTTTGTGAAAAAACATTGCAATTTATTAAAATTTAGCATTTTCTCAATTTATTCATGTCCTGATACTGTGCTGGTGGGTCCTGTCATTGTGCTGGTGGGTCCTGATACGGTGCTGGTGATTTTGGATAAGAAGTTGGTCATAATTGAAACAAATGTTACAAAATCAATAAAATTGGGCAGATAATTGTTGTCAATAGGATCTATGACTCCTATTTTAGCTCTTGTGCATTCATTTGGCTGTTTAATATGTGTTTTCAAATGATCGTAACTTGTATTACATAATTACATAAAAGGGCAACATCTTTCGTCCAATATAAGATAACAATATATAGTATCTAAAATAAGAATAGTTTTATTAAGATATTAAATGCCCCTTACATTGATGCTTCAACAATGATCAAAGCCCATGCCGCATAGACATGTTTGTTAGCGCTCCGCATACCCCTCCCCACTTCCACCCAACCAACCCTCCTCATTTCCTCCTTCATTGTTACAGTGGTGTACCAACACAACAATTTATCACATAAAATAATAACACAAAGACACACATTATTGAACAACGAATGCTCGCAGGTACTGAAAGCTAGTTCAAAGCCGCATTTTTCAACTAATAGATAAACCATGTTCTCATATACAAAAATCCCAATCGTGTCGATTATAAAAGTCTCAAAACTTAAGTTCACATTTTAATGTTTGATGAAGCAGAACTTTAAAAGTGTGCAGTGAATCTTGTGCTCACAACAGTTATTGTCATAATTATATTTATACAAGACTTATAAAGGAATTAAGAAGGTACCAAGAAATATTTTACAGTTCAATTTAATGATCATGAATGGAAGGAAATGGTACGGAAGTTTACATAGGACAAAAAGAAATTGATAGTATTTTTTGGCGAAAGACTTAAACGCTTCTTTGCATTATATAGTACAGTTCTTCTATAAAAGCATGCAAAAAAAACTTTGATTGACTTGCTTGCTATGTTTGCTTGGATGTTTTCAAACAATAGGTAGGCACGGAGTTTCAATACCTACTGGGATTTGATTGGACAAATACAAACTGACAGGAATTGAAGTTAATGTTTATTGTCCAAACAAATTCTAGTATATAGTAAACAGACTAATTACCTGTCGTTTACAAACATCCAAACAATCATAGCAAGCAATTTGATCAATAGTTTGCTTTGCATATATTTATAGAAGAGCTGTAAATTCAAAAAAAAATTCTTGTTGTCGTAGATGGTTAAATCCTCAACAAAATCTCAATAACTTTGTAGGAACGAATAAAGGTTTTAAATCAAATTTTCGTGGACGTTTTAGCTTCCACCCTGACGAGGCATGTTAGCTGTTCGTATGCTGTTGCACCTGACGCACGGAAACTTTCACATTTCCATCTTCTTTTCTGAAATATTTTACCCAGCTCATACTTGACAGGATTGTTATCCTAGTAAAAGATGTAACCAATGAATTGAACACAAGTTAAAAATTCCACAATACTATATAATTCATTTTATGTGTCAATTTGTTCGAAAAAAAGTCGAAAAGAAGAGAGTTTTTTTAATGTCATGATTATCTGTCGCTTTCTAGATCTATGCTTAGCATTTATTTCAGATGACATGGACTCCTCACCCTGGTGACCCTGCTGCCTTTCATAACTTTATCCGTATACATATATTAATAGATAAACAAAAGGCTGCAACTGGTATTTTTGTATTTAAAATGATTCGTTGTACATGTTGTAACGAGAATATATTTGTGGTGAATGGAAACTGTGGGGTCAAAATCTTAAATTGCTTATAAATGTTGCTGGACCCAGTTTCGTTATCTGATCTGAATTTTCTGAAATGTGCAAGGTAGATAGACATCAGCCTTTTGATTTTTTTTACTCGGTAAGTTTTGCCCTAATTGCTTGAACTTTTGCAATTTTAAAGCCGATTTCAATGATTGTGTAGACAAAGGGAATATCTTTGGTTATCTTGCTTGCTGAATAGAAAAGTCATTGTTAGGTTATGTAAACTACCCTACTTTAAGAGTAGACTAGTCCGACAAATGACACATCTTTCTGTCTGTAGGACCAGGCTACTTCGAAAGGAGGGTAGTATACCTTACCTAACAATGACTTCACGGTTTAGCTAACAAGCAAGCTAACCAAAGATATTACATTTGCCTACATACTCAATGGAATCGGCTGTAACTAAAAACTCGAATACATTTTAACAGACAGTGGTCATGTTTGTTGATGAATATTGTTTTTCCTAGATTCACTCTTGAAAAATCATTTGGTAACATTTGGTCAAGTAATTTCAGAAAAGATCTTTTTGTAATTGCGGACACCAAGACAATACATGAACCTCACACGACCCCTCGACACAGGTGAGCTTATATATAATCTTATAGCGATTCGGGTTGATAACCAGTTGCAATTAAGCCAGTTTATTGTGTGTGTAGATTTGTATTGTTTTATAAAAAAGAAGATGTGGTATGATTGCAAATGAGACAACTATCCACAAAAGACCATAATGACACAGACATTAACAACTATAGGTCACCGTACGGCCTTCAACAATGAGCAAAGCCCATACCGCATAGTCAGCTATAAAAGGGCCCGATAAAACACTGTAAAACAATTCAAACGAGAAAACTAACGGCCTTATTTATGTAAAAAAAAAAAAAAAAAAAAAAATCTATATTTTTGCTCTCCATTTTTATGCAAAACCTTTTACAATTTTATTTTATGGGTTATTGTTGAAGGTCGTACGATGACGTATGGTTGTTAACAAATACTTCCTTTGGTTTCTTATGGAAATTTGTCCATTGACAACAAACATACACATCATCTACTTTATATAAGTATTGTAAATATTACAACGTATTTTGGTGATCTTGCATAATGATCGTAATCCCGAAAATCGTAAACATATTTTCTTATGTTAAAAGGGGACAAGAAGGGTTCCATTAACAGGCCAATAAATAAGATAACAGTTAATTTAACAAAAAAAATAAAAAAATAGGGGTATTTGTTCTCTCATAATAACAGTAAACAGATTCACAACAATGTCAATTTCAAGAAAGCAGACAACAGTTAATTAGTCTATAACAGTACAGCATCAATGATCTTGAATATATGCCACTTTTAACTAAAATATATAAAGGCACATAACCAGGACATAGGAGCACAGAACCAGGACCGTTTTCTTATCACCAGCACAGCGTCAGGACAATTCCGTTTAACGAACTTGCACGACTTTTGCAATATAATATTGTTGTAATATACTTTGCATGGTACTTATGACGCATCAGAGAAAAATTAAGCAACAAAACAGTCGTTTTATTGCCGTTCTGATACAATGTAAACAAACCCACCAGCACAGAATCAGGACCCACCAGCACCTGACAGGACCAAATCACCAGCACAGAACGTCCTCTCGCAGGACAACCATACCCACCGTGAAAGGGCCCCAAAAATTACTAGTGTAAAATCATTCAAACGGGAAAACCGATGGTATTATCTATATAAAAACAAAAAACACTTATGAACCACATGAACAGACGACAACCACTCTCATATCTATATCTGAAATTAACAACAAAACGCAACGAGAATGTTACAACAACCCCTATCAACAGAATAGCTACAGTAACCATGAGCAACTGTTTCAAAAAGATTGTTTGTGTTCTATAAACGATAGTCATTCATTTCGTTTAAACTTTTGGTTTTACTAATTTTATGAAATACTTGTCTCTTGACACCAAGCAACCAACACCAAATCAATCAATTAGTCAAAAATAAACTAACAACGCCATGGCTAGAAAACAAAAAGACACAACATAGAAAACTAAAGGACGAGCAACACGAACCCCACAAAATATTAGGGGCGGTCTCAGGTGCTTCGGATGTGTACTGATCCACTTCTGCATCCGTCATGTTGCTTATGTCAAAGCCGGTGATAACTGTAACTAGGTTGGGTTGAACACCTGGAAAGGGGAGCGGGATTCATTTACAACACAAACTTTTTTTAGTGCAAATACTGTAAACAACAGACTTAGCTTAAGGATGTACTTAGGTGAGGTTTTGGATAAGTTTGGAATGTCCAGACTCCTTGGTGTTTTTCCATACGATACAAGGTAAAATATCTTGCCCCATATCACCTATTTATCTTTTAATACAAGACTTAATAGCTCATAAAAGGTCATTTGAAAAAATTTAAGCAGATTCTTGATTTTCTTTCTTTTGATTTGAGATCCAAATAATACCAATGCAAATATAAGGTAAAAGTCCGAGTCAGCCTTTTCCCGCCATATTTTATAAATCAAATATCTCGAAAAGGACTCCATGACCTATCAATATTTTAAGCTTATTTTGATCCTTAACTAATACTCTTTCAGCTTAAAGTATCAATTTTTAATTCTTGATTTAGTCAATTTTACCTTAGATCACCTAAGTACATCCTTAAGCCTGAAATCTCATTAATTAGAATCTCGCATGTACATGTATGTCTACTTTTCAAAAATCGTAATGATCAATGCACACAATAATTTCTGAATTTAGAGTTACTGTACACTAATGTTAAAAACTTTGACATCAATTTGTTATATACATTTACGAAGTGCATACTACAATAATCAATTAATCTAGAAATTTCATAATCGAATAGATTTACACATGTTACAAAAGAAATTTGTTATTAGAATGAGGAAGTTTAATATGACTAAAAAGTTGCAGATGTTTACTGTCCAGCAGTCAATATTAATATTTCACACATACTCCAGTCATGACCTCTAAAAGTTGATATTTGTTATGTCTGGGCTTTTTATAGTTAACTATATACGATATGTATTTTGCAAATTGTTGAAGGCAATGGAGTGACCTGTAGTTGTTTAAATCCTGGTCATTTCGTGAAAAAAATAGTCAAAGGTGTATACAAAGATAGTTGTCGAATATGTAAACATACCACATCGTCTTTTTTATATTGCAAACCTGTTTTATTCAAAAGATAAATATTGTTAATAGATACAAGAAGATGTGGTATGAGTGCAAATGAAAAAAAAACTCTCCATTTTTATAGGCGTCAACCTTCACCCAAGCTGAAACAATAGTGTAACATCACAACATAGAAAGACACACTATAAATATCAATTAAAAAAGCTGAACTGATTAATGTTGTTTTTCAAATAATTAAAACAATGCTAACTACATTTACAAGTACACAAGGGGCATGTTAATTAAGATGTTCAAGTATATGACTAAGACTAATCTTTGACGTAGGAAACAATCGTTTATATGTAGGGATATAATTTAAAGTTTCAATTCCGTTTTGATCATCTTATAATCATGTGTGTATCCTTATGAATATGCCCAATCATACAATCTCCCGTTAAGTGTATCAATAACACTGTAAGCTTAGTTAGTATTAGGTACTTCTACTAACATACAGATTCATTAAGGTTTGTTTACACATTTTTTTCTTAATTTAAATGTAAATGATGGCAATGTAGATTCATATGTAAACTTTTTTTTTACCAAAAGTCATACACAAAATTTACTATCCATTTATCATGAAAATAACTGTGAAATGTGTTTGTGTTTTAGAATATAGTTTAATGTAATAAATAAAGATTAATTTATTTCGATTTAAGGTGGTATGGGTGTCTAAATTAAAAATGATAGACATTGTTCATACTTTGCCAACATGTAGTTCTTATTGATCTATGTTCAAAAATATAATAATAATGATAGGTCACCGCGCATTTTCTCAAGCTACAGGTTTTGACAAAATGACACATTTTGTATGGATTATACAGGAAAAAACATCAGTATGTGATTAAAAGCTTAACTAAATGATAGAATTGTAAAATAAAATATGAGAGATAGCTAAATGCTTTGAGCATATCAAAATAAAAGACAGGGTCACCGTACGTTATTTTTTTTCTGGCAAGAATACAAAATTGCAAAATTCCCTGTAGATTTATTCAGAAAAATTAATGCACTATTTTAGTGTTACCTCCCCTTAAAATGCAAATTTCAAAAAAATAAAAATCAAGTAAAAATTATCTTTACTTTTGCCAATAGTAATATTTAAAAGTTATAATCGTATACATTTGATCTTTTAAATGAACATTAACATTGGTTATTTGCAATCCTGCATCAAATTTTGCTAACTTAATTAAAACTCTGGACCTTAGGTTCTCTGTTTTTACAATCGAAGATGGCAGTGTAGATTCTTAAGTTAATCGTGTAAAGGTACATTGTACATGTAGCTGACAAAATTGACTATCCTGTAATATGATAATCATTGTGAACTTGTTTGTTGAACAAAATATAAATAAAAGGTTAATTCCTAATCATTATATGTAAATAACATATTTCTTAATCTTATTTCATTTTCTGATAGCAAGAAATAGCGACCCGTTCTTCATTTGGAAAGTTCTAAAATAGCAATGTAAAACATCGAAATAAACTTATCATAGATACAAGGATTGACAACTTGTATTTGCGCCAGACGCGCATTTCGTCCACAAAAGACTCATCAGTGACACCCGAATCAAAACAAGTTACAAAGGTCAAATAAAGGGCGGAGTTGGAGAGCATTGAGGACAAAACATTCCTAAAGTTTTGCCAATTACAGCAAATGATGCTATAAAAAAATAAAAAAGAAGATGTGGTATGATTGCCAATGAGACAACTATCCACAAAAGACCAAAATGACACAGACATTAACAACTATAGGTCACCGTACGACCTTCAACAATGAGCAAAGCCCATACCGCATAGTCAGCTATAATAGGCCCCGATAAGACAATGTAAAACAATTCAAACGAGAAAACTAATGGCCTTATTTATGTAAAAAAATGAACGAAAAACAAATATGTAACACATAAACAAACGACAACCACTGACAACTAGCCCGTTATACCTAATCTGTTGGAGAGTATTGTTTAAATATTATGTCAACGGTTTTATTTTACAGATACTTTCTCAACAAAGTTGCACCACAATGGAATTATCATGTCTGAGTATTCTTTTGTTATTGTCATGGTGTTCGTATGTAGATGGAACATCACAAGGAGCACCAAGAGGAGCATGTAATGATATGACTCCACAACATTCGGGTAACAGCCCTCAGACCAGTGCACCGCCATTCCAAATAACGGTAGATAAGACAATGTACGAAGGAGGTGATGTTATAACAGGTATTTAATTGACTTTTATAATTTACATAATTCATGTTAAGAAACTATCGTTTTATTAACAGCAGACACACATAACATTGTTAATAGTTAATTGAGGGCAATACCTATTCTTGTTTCGGACTATTTTAAAAGTGTCGAATAATGGGGTTTGAACTCTCACAGTCTCGGGTTGACACAAAGAGCAACATACAAAAAAAGCCATTTTTTTTTTAATTTCACTGTCTGTTTAGTACAAACAATAGTATTTTATATGCCTTTGAAATATGCAATGTACAGAAAATTTACCAGAAACATAAATGATGCATTACATTGGTAAATGGTTTATGAAATAGTCACAAATAAAGTTAACCAAATCTTCCTTATTACCAGTGTTTAGCTATCTTTCGTACTAGATTATTATTTGATGTTCTTCGAATTAGGAAGTACACCTGATTACGCATTTAGAACTGTGAAGAGCTAGAACATTTTGAAAATGGCCCTTTCGGAGAATATATTCTTGAGAATTTTTCTTAACACTCTCTGCTGCAGTGTAGATAAGCAAATGTGGCCTACGTGTATTTATATATATGTGTGCATGTAAATTCACCAATGGTAAAGCATAACTGTTAACTGATCTATCATTTGTTTCTGTGATTTTATTGTGAACCTTAAGAGTCATATGTGAAATACCGTAATTTCCACCATAAACTTATCAAAACGCCAGATTTTAAAACGCTTGATTTGTATATACCAACAACCAAATTTACAGTTATTTATAACAGTACAAAAAAAGATTTAACTTATACATGTATGCTGGATTACTTAAAAAGTTAGCGTTTTGTTGACAAAAATTGATAATTAAAAAGAATAATTTCTATATCATAAATTCGGTTTATAAACAAATTAAATATGGACAAGTTCCATAGAAATATGGCATCTGGAAATAACTTATAACATGTTTCGAAATGTGATAAGTCGGCCAATATTCGGAAAGTTTTAACGCATTGTGGGTTTATTTGAAAGGTGTATATATGTTTTTTTTTTAAATCTATCAATTTTAGGGTTGTTTTATGGACTGAAATTTATTTTGTTTTTTAGTAAACTTATCCAGAACCGCGACAAACCAGTTCAAAGGATTTTTTATTCAAGCCAGAAATCAGGATGGAACTAAAATTCCAGGCTTTACACTGATACAGAACTCTAAATTCCTACAGTGTGATACTCCGGTAAGTTACTAGATATTAAAATCGAATTAACTTTATCCTGAATAGGCTATTTCATATAGCATTTTGCAAACCAAATCATTTACGGGTATGTACAAATAAAATTTTAATATAGATAGTTATTTTATATAATAAGGAGATGTGGTATGATGGCCAATGAATAAGCCGTTAATTAATTACAGATACAAGTATATAAGATTCAAGCGTCATATATATTTTCTTATACTGTCATGATTTTCTACAAATTCATAAAAAAATGATGACAACTTCTTTTACTCGATTGTTCCGCAAGCAGTAAAAACATATTCATATGCATAAATGATATGAAATAACCACCATTTTTATATTTGCAGAATGATGCCGTTACACATACAGAACCTTCTCCAAAAGACAGTGTTACTTTTCAGTTTACCGCACCAACCACATCCAGAGGGAATATAACAATTGTGTAAGTATACACTTTATGTAGTTGATAGTGATATTAATTTGACATCCAATCAACACATAACAAAACAAAATAAGAGAATATATAGTCAAACTCATCAAAGTTTTCACTTAATTAATATTTGACATTACATCACTGTACATCAAAGTTGCTGATTTTTTTACCACTTTTAAATAACATATATTAAATCTATACACGCCAACATCTTATATCTAATATGATTAATACTTGATTTGGTTGTTAGGTTGTCTAGTAGCAATCATATATTGCTGCTATAAAATTGAATTAAAATAATAAACTTGTACTCCTAGGAGCAGGTGCCACTTATTTTGACATGTGCACCTCCTTGTATTAACCTATAAAATTGTTTGAGTATTTGGGTCTTATTCTGTTTAAAAATGACTTCAGCTTTTTGGGAAATTATAGATTATCTTTGATTATCTCAACGAGATTGATTTTCTCGATTGAGCCGGTAGGGCGAAAGCGAGAAAAGCAATTGAGTTGAGATTACCAATGATAATCTGTTTATTGCTATTTTACCTATGACGACGTGTCAATTTCATTAGCAACGCCACGTGCCTGTTTAGTTTCTAGCGATAATTTTCCATCTCAAGTGAGTAACATTATATGAAAAATATCACAAAAAGCACTAAATAGCGATAAACGTAAATCTTACAATGTGAAAGATCATTTGTGTCACGAACCACTTTGATAACCTTAATTTCAAATGAATTTTGGTACTATGTACTAAAAAAATTGCAAATCTTATTTTTATCATTATCTTTTTTCTCTGAAATTTCTGTTAACAATTCAGTTTCTAAACAATTTACAGTTTTTTTACATGTGTGCCTAAAACAAAAATTATTAATTTTTAAACTAAAAAAAATCAAATGTTTTGTATATTTATTTTCAGAGCGACAGCCGTGGAGTCTTTCAACACTTTCTGGGTGAGGATTCCCTCGGAAACAATTGTTGACCTGGCACCGGCACCGACTGGAGCTTCCTCTACGATCCTACCAAACTTTGTTGTAGTTACTGTGACTGTACTCTACATATATCTTTTTCAACAATAGAGATGTCATTCACTATTTTAAGGAAGTAATCGCCGAAATTTTTTCCTGTAATTCTATCATTAATAAGGATAAATTTTAGCATTGTATTAATGTCATTACAGTTTGAAATATTTGAAAATGACAAAGAAATATAAGGTAGCAGCCACAATACAATCTCATAAGTATAGCGCTTCTAAACTTTAAACACACTTAACATTTATTTCATTATCGACCCATAAATAACATTATCATACGTCATCAATGTTAAATTTTCTACAATAAATACCAGAATAGATCTCAATGACATTGATTTTTTTTCTTTTTTTATGCCTCACCTACGATAGTAGAGGAGCTTTATGTTTTCTGGTCTGTGCGTCCGAGCGTTCGTCCATCCGTCCGTTCGTTCGTTCGTCCGTTTGTCCGTTCGTTCGTCCATCCGTCCGTCCGTCCGTCCGTCCGTCTGTCCCGCTTCAGGTTAAAGTTTTTGGTCAATGTAGTGTTTGATGATGTTGGAGTTTAATCAACTTCGAACTTAGTACACATGTTCCCTATGATATGATCTTTCTAATAGTACACATGTTCCCTATGATATGATCTTTCTAATTCTAATGCCAAATTAGATTGTTACTCCAATTTCACTGAACATAGAAAATGACAGTGCGAGTGGGGCATCCGTGTACTGGGGACACATTCTTCATGTTGTTTATACATATTTTTTTACTTTGAAAATAAACTCATCATAGATACCAGGATTGAAATTCTATATTTGACAGACAACTGCTGTAGATATCAAATTATTTCATATTCAAAACATGAACTGATTTAACAATTTATATAAAATCATTTGGGAGTTATAAGAGTTATCAAAACATCAAATTGTCTTTTGAAATGCAGGACGAGTTGTGTTGTATAATTATACTCTATGTTCAGTGTACAATTTAAGCCGGTGTGATGATCTCTCTCGCAAATGGATATTGTTTTTTTTAAATTGACTATAGACAATTAATTCATCTCAAGTATTAATATTTTCCCTTCAATTTATTGGTTCCGTTAACGGTTAGACATGATTAAATATTTGCAACAATGCAACACACACAGAAACGTACTATAGGATAACAACTGCCATATTTCTGACTTGGTACAGAACGTTTTAAGTCAATACCAATGGCGTCAATCAAATTATCAATTGGAGTAAAAATGACAGTCTAACAGTTTACACGAATGCTACATGCAATAATGTCAAACCAAAACTCACAACATTAATAAATATTCAAAAACACGAGATGTCAAAGTTGATTCTTAGGTGACCGATTATTACTATGATATAATTAGATTTTGATATACCTAGGATAACACTTAGATGGAAAAGGGTACTATTTATTCTGCCATAGGCGACAATACTAACATTATCTGAATTTACCACTTTTTATCATAAAAACCAAGACAAAACAGTTATGTGTGGTGCAAGTACTTTGTTAGTCTGTTTAAAAAAATGAAGTCAAATACAATCATGACCAACTTCCAACGGAGCTTGTTTATTTTATCCATGCTCATCGTCATTTCACACCAAATGAATGTAATTTGGAAGTCTTTTCGAATAAGACTGTAGTTAATATTTCAAAAGGTTTCAAAATTTATATTGTAAATATAGACACTACCGTTATTCATAGAAAATTAAAAAAAAACCATTGCACCCTTACATACATCCAATCACAGCGCTTCTAAGTTTACCTCCTTCACAAAAGGCCAACCTTGTGCTGGGGAAATGTAAGAGTATCGTTTTTCTAGATTTACGGCTGCAGATGACGATACATTAGGAATTCTACAAGAAACATAAAAACAACGATTGTACAGATACAGAAAGAAAAAAAAGTCTCACTTTTATGACTTAAGGAGGCTCGCGGGTATAAGATTTTCAGAAAAAAATTAAACATTTACTTTTCATAACACATTTTATTAATTACCTTTAGTAGTTGTTACTTTATCTATCATATGGTACAAAAATCATTCCAAAAAATAATTGGTGTTGGCCCCAGGTGACTTATAAAAGAGGGACGAAAAATACCAAAGGGACAGTCAAACTCATAAATCTAAAACAAACTGACAACGCCATGGCTAAAAATGAAAAAGACAAACAGAAAAACAATAGTACACATGACACAACATAGAAAACTAACGAATAAACAACACGAACCCCACCAAAAACTAGGGGTGATCCCAGGTGCTCCGGAAGGGTAAGAAGATCCTGCTCCACATGTGGCACCCGTCGTGCTGCTTATGTGATTACAAATCCGGTAAATAGTCTAATTCGGTAGGTCACATTCATGAAAGGGAAGGGGATTGTAGTTACGACGTAAGGAACATATCCGATATCATTTGTGAAACGGTTATTCCATAACGGTCAACCAACTCGTGATGGCGTCCGTAAAATTTACGAAGGGATGATTTCAACTTCACCATTTGGAACTCTTGGTTTAATAGCTTCCTTGTGTAATAAAATGTAGATATCATTGAAAAAGCTCTAAATTATCTCCCTTTGGTGCAAAAATGCCATTTTTTGGCATTAAAATTGAAATATCTTTTTTATCATATCGGTGACCTATATTTTTTATTGTTGTTTTCGAATAAGTTGTACATAAACTAAATAATTGTAAAATTTAAGCGATTTCTGTAATTCAGTTCTTTTTTTAATTCGATATTACCGCTATTTCTCCTATTAGTTCAACAGAATAAAAAGAACATTAACAAAAAAGGATGCTTCTTTCGAAGGCAGATTGTGAGCGTAAATGAACGGTGACCCCATTTTTTTATTTCATTTTTCTGTTAAGTATAAGATAAAGTTCATTTATAGAAAAATATAGCGAAATCTTCTATTAAATTTAAAAAATGATTTAGACCCGCGAGCCCCCCTAAAAAAAATGCCTTCGATAAAAAAAAAAAAAAAAGAAAAAAAAAAAAAAGTCACATAAACAGTCACATCGAATATCAATATATGTTTGAATTTAGTCACAACAGAGTAATCGAACCTCTGGAGTATTATACTACGATATTTAGCCAGTCAAACTACAAAAGAAGATACATTTTTGTATGTACTATAGGTAAATGCTATTTAAATAAAGGCAACAGTAGTATACCGCTATTCAAAACTCATAAATCCATGGACAAAAAACAAAATCGGGGTAACAAACTAAAACTGAGGGAAACGTGGTAGCAACGAAATTCGCATTATAATATTACAATGTAACATATTCAAGGAAATGTTGAACATATGATGTAGTCACCTGATATTTCTATATACGTATAAAGATAATGGTTTACGCCATGAAAGATATCCAATTTTTGACACAATAAGCACAAAAATGTCGGCATTCACCTCAAAAGTTAACCAAAACTTTGATGGCGACCAACCGGTAAGATGGACGGTAAATGTTGAATACCACTGGAAATAAGAGTAATCTAGATAGCGGCAGAAAAATGTGCTGCCGGATTCTGAGAGGTTCAAGATTAAACATATTTCTATAATCAAGCAAAAACATTTGAGGTTCTTGAACATTTGAAGTAAAATTCTGGCAATAGGATATAATTGAGGAATTGTTTTTAAACTTCCGGAATTAAAATTATCCATCAGATTTGCAGTGTTTGTGGTCTTCTAATTTTTTAGGAATTAAAAGCAAAACGACATATTATTGTTAAACGCTCTAAGCAAATATATGAAGCAGGTGAAGTCTTATATTTAAATTAGAAAAAATAAAACTTTAAACTCATGGTCTTTTTGTGAAGTTACTTTATAGATAATTGATCCTACATATTATCAACTCATTCCTAATAATGTTGTTATTCAACAGTATCATCAGTTGTATGATTTCTATACACGACAAAAAACATACGAGAATGTTATTACTCCCCGAAATTGCACAAATTGTTTGATTTTATTTATGATCTCACTTGACTGATTACCATAATGTCTAACAATAGAGCAAGTAACATTTCGAAATATTATATCGGAGTGTAAAGTCGGTAATATAAAAATAGTCTATTGTGAAGGATGACACTTAAATAAACGACGAGTTATTAAATTACAATGTTGCATGTTGTATACAATGTTTTATATATGCTGAAGAATTCTATATTACGTAGTAAAAAAAAGTATCTAGTCATTGTACACGCATCAACTCACATATTCTCTATTCTTTCTATGTTATTCTAGTGAAAACCAAGAGAACGGTAAGATCTTTAACGTAAATGTTAGTGATTTTGACGGAGAACATTTTTGATAGAAATTCACATGACTTATTGCTTTGTTCGATGAAAATTTCATAACCTTTTATGCTAAGAATGGTTCAACTG
This sequence comes from Mytilus galloprovincialis, assembly GCA_037788925.1. Lineage (NCBI taxonomy): Eukaryota > Metazoa > Mollusca > Bivalvia > Mytilida > Mytilidae > Mytilus > Mytilus galloprovincialis. The sequence continues at coordinate 70,776,148 of CM075342.1, read as the reverse complement.
AATTTAAAAACAATTGTAAGTATTACAAAATTAGACTCGAGTGGGTGTACCTTCAGCAGGCCGTTCAAGCAAAATTCTATAGAATTCGATCTTACATAGATTTTCTACCTTCTTCTTCGCGATGCACAGCGGCTTGAAGAAAGGATTCATCGCCAATGATGGCCAGCATGTCTTTTCCGAACTGTTAGATTGTAAGCTTGAATTTCAAAGATATTGTTTTCCGTGTTGGTCTTAGGACAAAGCTGAGTATATTAGTATGAAACTAACAAATAATATATATTGGTGGGGTACGCCACCGAATGCTTAATGAGTCTTCATTCTAGAGTTTTGTCTTATCATGGTTCAGTAGAAAAACAATGTTTATGCACCAATTGCGCCTTTCGACAGTCAACGTATTTGTACCTTTCCGTTTTAAGGGGATGTGTATACTTTTTATAACAATCATTACAACAACAATTACTACTTAGCTTTAATTCAAGTAAATACTATCTCTGTATGCATGCATTAATATGCCATCCCTATGTCTGAAATGTAATCCGTCAATATCTAAAGAATGTCTATTTAAATGTAGGTTTTTTACACATATCTGCACAACAGGTACGTACTCTTTTGTGTACATGTATATACTACATTTAACTATCACATATACCAATATTGAAATTTTGTATAAATAAATGAACAAGGAGTAGAGATTGAGCAAATTAGACACAAACTGTCTTTAAAGACAAAACTATCGTCTGGTAATTTTTGTGATCTAAACAGCCTGTTATAATAGAAATCAGAGATTTTACCATATCCTAGGAAATATTCTTATTTTTTCAAAAAAATACCTAAAACTGCTTGTGATTTTATTTTAGAAAACTTTGGTATCGTCTTAAAATTAGGTTAAGACGTCATTGATTCTGTCTCATGTCTCAATTAATAATTCCTTCCTTTTTCCTTCTATGCTACTCATTCTTAACTGCAATAAAATAGTTATCAAAGGTACCAGGATTATAATTTAATACGCCAGACGCGCGTTTCGTTTACTTAAGACTCATCAGTGACGCTCATATCAAAACAGTTAAAAAGCATTCATTTTCTTTTACAGAACATTTTTAACAGTGTTAGAATGAAAGTATTAATCCAACACCTACTCCTATTGTTGTCATGTTGCTACTTTGTACATGGAACATCACAGGGTGCTTTGAAAGACGCCTGTGATTCTATGGTTCCAGTACACCAGGCTAACCCTGAGACAGGAACACTCCCATTCCAAATAACTTTAGACAAGACTAGCTACAATGGAAGTGATGTAGTTGCAGGTATTTGGTCTACAAAAAATATTAATTTAGCCAGGTAAAACTTTCTTTTTAAAACATCAATCTAACATATCTCTGACTAATTGTGTCGAATAATTGGCGTCGAACTCTTGGAAAGTAGGAGTATAAAATTACACCAAATACCGCAATATACCAAATATTTTAGAAAAGTCAAAAGACACTAATATGGTATATCACAGTTTTTTCGGTTTAGTATGCGCCTAATATATTAAAACGACTTTGAAAATATGAAGTGATGGGTAAACATAGCATGAATAGTCCACCATCAACATCAATGTATAATGTTTTAGACAAAGTATATATAATGCACTACGACAATTCTTTTGTCATAAAATAGCGGTAGATCAAAATTTCCAAATTTTATTGCACTCGCATGGTAAATTATAGAGAGTCATTTATTGTTAAGTTTCATCAATAAAGTGTATCTTCTTTCTTAGTAACTCTAGTGAAAAACTCAACAAACCAGTTCAAAGGATATTTAATTCAAGCCAGAAATCAGGATGGAACAAAAATTCCAGGTTTCGAACTGATACAGAATTCTAAATTCCTACAGTGTGATAATCCAGTAAGTGAAGTGTTTCCTCATTGTTATTGCATGTGTTTGTACTGTAGTTCTATCACGTAGTGTTGTCGTGTTAGTGATATTGTTTAACATTGTCATATATGTAAGAATCTGGTGTAGAATCGTGTAATTGACGTCAGAATGTAAATGTGACACAGGTAGAGACATGAAATAATTTTGTCGTTTAAAGCATTTTCAAAATTATAATAGAAAAATAACAAAATTGCATTATGATAGAACAATAACACAATGGCGGGATGTTTAAAAGTACAGATCCACGTCATATGTACCAAGGACACATAAGAAGTCACACGTACAAATCACACCAGCAAAAATGAAAAATAATACAAACAACACATTGACGGGATCCGTAAGTATCGAGCCACGTCAAAATCACCACAACCAGACCAAACAGTAAAAGAAATATTAATAATAGAACAAAGACTAATAAAAGAACATTATAAAACTTTATTAAGATAATAAACAGAAGTACGCAGAATCTATACATGTACTAAGACCATTATGTATTATTTGTGAAGTTGATACAGAATATTTATCACCAATTCAGGTGTTGGTACCTACTGAAGAACTTTTTTAGAAAAATGACGAGACGTTCTTTCACATATCCCTGGTTCATCAACTCAGTCACTGGTGAAGTTTTACAAAGTCTGAGTAGAAGCTGCAAGCACTTGAATATCGAATAAGTTGGTGTATAGTGTATTCTACCATTTTTGTGTTGAAAGGCCTTGTGGATTATTTTTTTTTGGCGATTTTTCAATTTCACAAAACCAGGGTAAAACCACCAAACGTTTTAAAATATCCTGTACCAACTCAGGAATATGGCAGTTGTTATGAAATAGTCCGTTGCTATGTATGTTGTCGTTTGTTTTTGTTGCAGTTCAGTGTTTCTGTTGTATCGTTATTTTCCTCTTATCGTGATGTTTTTCTCTAGGTTTAAGTTTGATACTCGGATTTGTTTTTTCTCTATCGATTGAGGACTTTTAAACAGCAGTATACTACTTACTATATATTCAATGCCATACGATGGTCTATAACGTCGTCGTAATTAAGACTAAAGTGTATAGTGGTCTCGTTGGCAATCATACCAAATCTCTTATTTTCAAAATTGATATATATTCTTTTATTACATGGGCCAATTCCTTTCACTTAAATGAAATTATGCAGTCATGTTTATTTTAACATGTAAATTTCTTTAGTCAATTTTCCAGGTCAATGTCTAAATGTTTATGATGATATAGTGGAATTCCAACTGCTATTCTTGCACTGATATTTCAATATTTTACAGATGAATATAGATCGATTTAATGCTTTTGATTAAATTTTAGATAAGTTAGGATTTGATTTGATATTTTCACTCACATGTTAAGGCAAGTTTTTATCAATGTTGAAGCTGCAATTTAAATAAGGATTGAAATTGTTGAGTGTCTCAAAGTATACCAAAGAAAAATATATAATAATATTTTCTTTTAAGCTCAGAAAACAGCAGGAATTATGAGAGCATTTTTATAAATGTTGAAGCTGCAATTTAAATAAGGATTGAAATTGTTGAGTGTCTCAAAGTATACCAAAGAAAAATATATAATAATATTTTCTTTTAAGCTCAGAAAACGGCAGGAATTATAAGGGCGTAATCTACCAGGCAATTCTGCATTCTTTCCCTAAAGTGATTTATTGTGTCTAGTCCAACTTTTTTGTTCCGAGTGATGTCCAACGGATATTAAACAACCTAATTTATATATTTTCAGAATGATGCTGTTACACACACAGAAGCTTCGGGAAAAGACAGCGTTACTTTTAACTTCACTGCACCGGCCACATCTACAGGGAATATAACAATCTTGTAAGCGTAAACATGAATATAAATAATAAGATGTGGGATTAATACAATGCGAAACACTCCGATCAACATATTATGACTACAGTAAACACTTCTTAGGGGTCAACATAGAACGATTGACAACAAAACACATGTCTTAATATAATCATACTCAGATGTTCGATGTGATGTTTATCGTATGCAATATTTTCAACTTTATAGAATTCTTGTAGTTGTGGCTTTTTCTGATGACCGTTTGTATCATAATGAAGAACTTTAAAAGGACATAAAATTTCTGATTCAACTTTTATTTCAAGTTTCTTATCATTTTATCATTTCACCATATGCATTGAAATCAAAACAAACATTTCGGTAATTCATCATAGAAAATGTACAGAGGAAATATTAAGAGATGTGATTATTGATATTTATTTGTTTCTCTGATTTCAGCGCAACAGCTGTGGAGTCTAAAAACATCTTCTGGGTGAAGATTCCTTCGGAAACAATCGTTGACATGGCGAGTACCGGTGCGTCATCTACAATATTGCCAAATGTAGTTGCAGTTACTTTTTCTGTCGTCTATCTTTTTAAATATTAACAAATTTCACGCAATGTGTTGAATGCTGTTAGCGCAGCAGTGACTTAAAAAATCATAGATTAGGGCAGTTAAATAGTTTATTGAGAAAAAGGCACTAAACGTTCCTATATTATACTACCTTTAGACATATTATCATTTAATTTGGATGCTTAAATATAATAATGTCGATTGACATACTAATTTGAGCTTTTGTTATGAAAATAAACTTTTGAAATAAACTCAGCTTATATACCAGTATTAAAATTTTGTTTATAGTCCAGACTTGCGATTCGTCCACAAAAGACTCATCGGTGACGCTGGAATAATCAAAGATCTATAGTTCAAATTAAATACGAAGTTGAAGAGCATTGAGGTAAAAAAAACTACAAATTTTGCCAAATACCAGCTAAGGTAATCTTTTCCTGATGTAGAAAAGTCTCAGTATTAGTAAGTTAATGTTAATTTATAATGATGACCATATTAATGATAATTCATGTCAACAGAGCAGTGTTGTTTCTTGCTGGTGATACCCTCGAGGAATAAATAATCCACCAGCAGTGGCATCGACCCGGTGGTTGTAAATAAACTCATTACAGATACCAGGATTGAAATTTTTATTACGCCAGACGCGCGTTTCGTCTACATTAAACTCATCAGTGACGCTCAAATTAAAAAGAGGGGTTGACTCGCTGGAACGGATAACACAAATTGTATTGTTTGTACCTTTGATTATGTATATGATTTGTGAAAGATACATTTAAACTCGACAGCCGAAAATTAACTGACAACGCCGTGACTAAAAAGTAAAAAAGACAAACAATATCACATAAAACTGGAATGACTATATGTGTTCCGGACGGGTAAGTAGATCCTGCTCCATGTGTGTCTCCCGTCGTGTTACTGATGTTAGTACAAACCTTGCAATAAGTCTAATTCGGTAAGTCGAAATCAAAAAAAGAAGAATGGGTCTGTAGATATGACATTAGGATCATCTAAACTGGTATTTCATAATGGTGAATTAACATGTGACGGCGACCTTAAAACATAATATACATATATTAAACCGTTAAATGTTAATTTCCTTTTCAAGTGTTCGAGACGGTTAGGATCTATCAAACTATGTATATCCCACTTGTTCATTTACCTGCATCAAAGCCGGAACTTCGTCAGTGTTGTTTTGTTATATCTGACGTTTTTTGTCATTTCGGAAACTAAATGCGGCAAAGATGGTAGATACCTTTTAGTCATACAACTTCATTTACCTCGTACTAGCAGTACTGCATGAGTTTAAGAACACACAAATCCGATGTGTTGATTAATTGATTTATAAATTGATTGGGACAATCAACTCAAAGTTTTTTGAAAGACATGATTTCTGAAAAAAAATCAAACATTAAAAAAATGGTTCGGATCACAATTATTGAAGGTTTTTTAATCCAAATTAATTTAGCTATTTTCAGCTATTTGACAGAAGTTAGTAGTTTAAATTTAAGAAGATATCTTATCTCACACTGATGTCATTCATATTTTTCGGAATGTTTTGTATGCAAAAGGGGAAATAGTATATCATTTCAGGTATAGTTGATGTCACTTCCAGTGTCAAATAATAGCAAACTTAACATTTCTGTGTCATTTGGTCTCTTGTGATGAGTTTTCTTATTTGCAATCATACATCAATCATACTGCTAGTAGTCTGTTGTTATTTATGTATTATTGTCATTTTGTTTATTTTCTTTGGTTACATCTTCTGACATCAGACTCGGACTTCTCTTGAACTGAATTTTAATGTGCGTATTGTTATGCGTTTACTTTTCTACATTGGTTAGAGGTATAGGGGGAGGGTTGAGATCTCACAAACATGTTTAACCCCGCCGCATTTTTGCGCCTGTCCCAAGTCAGGAGCCTCTGGACTTTGTTAGTCTTGTATTATTTTAATTTTAGTTTCTTGTGTACAATTTGGAAATTAGTATGGCGTTCATTATCACTGGACTAGTATATATTTGTGTACGGGCCAGCTGAAGGACGCCTCCGGGTGCGGGAATTTCTCGCTACATTGAAGACCTGTTGGTGACCCTCTGCTGTTGTTTTTTTTTTTTTGTCGGGTTGTTGTCTCTTTGACACATTCCCCATTTCCATTCTCAATTTTATTTGTCATACCACATTTATATTTTTATAATCAATAGTGTGTTTTCTTTCATTTTCTTGAAGGTCGTAAGGTGGCAAATAATCTCTTGCATCCTCTTATTTTGAACTTGTACTTGGTTGTCTCATTGGCAATTATACCACAACTTCTTATCTTTATCTTGACCTTAATTTCCGTTTGATGAACAAAGAACCTCAAATCAAAAGACCTTAACTTTTTATCTCTTACGGTGTAAGAATTCCGATGTTATAAGTAAACAATATTTCTGACATTAAATCCGTATATCTTATCGACATCAAAACAGTGCAAGAGAAATATTTAAAGGTTAAAAAGCATAAGTAATCATAACGAAATCAAATGTTTTTCCAACGAAACAAAGAAAGACATTATATAATATTGTGCACAATACATTATTGAAGAAAAATTCAAAGAGAAATTATGAACGCATGTGGTTCTAAATGTGGTAAAAATCTCATCAAAGTTCCAGGATTGAAATTTTGTATTTGCGCCAGACGCGTATTTCGTCTACAAAAGACTTAACAGTGACATTCAAATAAAAGGTAGTTTCTTATCCGCTGCTGTCACCCGTAACCATGATCAATAACGATATGTCAAAGTATAGTCACTGTAATGGAAATTTTATACAATATGAATAACTAACGCAGGCAGAGTTTAACTTAGTTGAGTTTGGTTATTCTTTTAAGGTTTATTTGGACATATATATTTTTACCCAGATAATCAAGTTGTTTGATGTATCAAGGACTTTCAAATATTTTGCTTTAATTTTTGGGAGGAGTAGCGGATTTTCCGCAGTATGATAACTGTTGGTTGGAAAGAAACCACTTGTTGTTTTTGTTGTTTTTTCTCACATAATGTGTTTGTCTTTGGAATTGTTTGGTAGGTTGTATATTATTTATTTCCTCTTATAAATAGCATGCATTTTTCATGGATTCAAACAGAAGTATATTGTGGGAAAAGCTTTTTATGAAGATGGTATTCAGAATTATTAGTATAGCGTCTATCGATTGGTTTTTGTTTATAACTAATATTGTTTTATTCCTTATAACTTCGAGCAATCTGCTTTATACTAAAGGTTAAATAAGATATTTGCCTTAAAGCAATTGAAAGTCTTTAAAGCTGTGACCAGACACAAGAACCTATACTTGTTGTCTATAAAATTCTGTTCTAATATTATTTTTAATTCTAGCTAGGTTTCGTTGTGAAAATCATCTTTCTAAGGTCTGTATCTTGAAAAAGTCTACTTTAGTCATCTTTGGAGAAATCAATTCTTGTTTGCAATGTACCGTCTTGTGACAAAAGAGTATCTGCATAACTTCTTCTTGTCTCCGTATGAGCATCCTTTATAAGAGCCACCGCCATGAGTTATGGCGTATAAAGGAGGACACTTAGAGCCTGTATCGGCTAAACAATGATATTTTCCAAAAGGTAACATCACAAACAAACCGAACTCGGAGAAAAATGCAAAACAGAAAGTCTCCTATAAGGTATCAAATGGCAAAATCAAAAGCTCAAACACATAACACGAATGAATAACAACTGTTTGTACCCGACTTTGTTCAGGCATTTTCTCATGTAAAAAAAATGGTAAATTAAACCTGGGTTTATAACTAGCTAAACTTCTCATTTGTATGGCAGTTGCATAAAATTCCTTTAAATTGACAACAACAAGGCAACATAATAGATACATGTCAAAATAGGGGTACAACAGTCAACATTGTGATTAGCTTCGGAAACGTAGCTATATTGTTCTTGAAAAAAAAATGCCTTAAGAGCTACGTATTCGCAGCAACATTGTGATATAATCTTAATTACATTTAAAACAAAGAAATATGCAACAAAGATACACAAGGCATCAAGACAAAGCACTTAAGCAACCGTGAAAGACAGATATACACAAATTAACCACAACACACAACATATATAATGACGGGATGTAAAAGCACCGAGCCACGTCAAATGGACATTACCGAATTTAGGCTGAACAGTAAAATTAATATTCAAAAAGACAAATAAAAGATTAATTAAACTCATTACTGCTATGATTAAGAACGTCAGTACTTAGAATATATACTGATAGACCATCGTTTATTATTTGTTACGTTGATTAGGAATAGTGAATCTTATCAACAATGTGCTGGTACCTTCCAATGATTTTTTTAAGAAAAAGGGCGAGACATTTTTTGAAGTGGAAGAAATATTCTGTTATTTCATTTCCGGTGCCTTGAACAAATACTACAAGGAAACTTTTGTTCGGCAGTTAATATTCATTAGCAGTGTTTAGTGTTGTCCTATGATATTACTGTTATGGTTCTGTGGATTTTATTTTGAAATACCCGATCAAACTTAAAGCTGTCAATAACCATTAAATGTAAGATCAACAACCATATCATTAGTGTTTACAATATTCAACTTGTTGATAAATAGTAAACAATAGCCGTTGGAAATATTGTGTAATTAGTTATATTCTCAGAACCAATCTTAACATGTTGATGATTAATACTTGACCAAATTAATTAATGTATGGGGAAATCATTTTGAACTAAATTATTTCGGGATATTTAAACAAGAAATTGACCATGTCGCCATAGATTATATTGAAAGTAAAATCTAATTGTTTTTGCTGAGGAACATCAGTAAATTGATTATCATGTGTTTAAATATACAGTCAAAGTAAGCCGACATACATGACATAGAAAGTCATGACACAGCAGTCAAAGACTATTTTCCCCGTCAAAACACCCTATACATTTACATTTTCAAAAAATGACATGGAGTAATAACATGAAACTTTCACAATAAGCAATCTCAAATTCACTTGGATTTAAAAAGATATCTTATGAATGAGACAATTCTCTATCCAAGTCCCAATTTGTAAAAGTAAGTAAATAAAGGTTAAAGTACGGTCAAAGTACGGTCTTTAACATTGAGTCTTGGCTCACATCGAACTGCAAGCTATAAAAAATAATAGTAAAAATCACAAAAATGATTAAAATATTAAACGAATGGACACCAACTCTCATGTTCCTGACTTGGTACAGGCATATTCAAATGTAGAAAATGATGGATTGGACCTGATTTTATAGCGCCAACCCTCTCACTTGTATGACAGTCGCATCAAATTCTATTATATTTACAACCAACGATGCGTGAACAAAAAGACATTATAGGTAAATTGTCAAAATATGGGGTACAGCAGTCATCACTGTCACAACATCAATTAGAAGAAAAACAAACTAATATTTTACAAAGAAGCACAAAAAGCATCCATTAAATCTAACAACAACAGTCATTGCTTACTTATATATATATCGACCCTTAAAGTATTGAAGTATTAGAAGTCCTGTGACTGCATTCACATCAAGTCTAGTAAAGTCGCGTGTTTCACGTCAGAATTTAAACGTCACACAGGAATAAAAATTAAATAATTTTGTCATTCAAAATATTTTCAAAATTATAATTCTGCATTACGAATGGTGGTATACAGGGATTTTTAATCAGAAAAAGACCGAGATATAAAACTATCCAGAAGTTCTTTGGAATTTGTAAGAATCCACATATGGTTAATACTTCTATGCGAGTAAACAGTTTCACAGTATTTCTGAAGACCCTCTTTCACAGCAGACAGAATTTTAGTCAATCTAATGGACAATTCTTTTGTGGATCATTAAGATGAGGCGGCAATGTACTGTTGTTTTAACTTAATTTTGTGAAGTTTATGTATCCAATACAAACAAGGTAAGTCCTTCAAAACATTAACTAGTGAAAAACCATTCAAACAGGAAAACCAACGCGTCCTAAATATTATAGGCAAATATAACTGAGATTATACCAGACTGTTGGGTGATGAAGCCATTTCATAAGAGTAAGGGAAACAAATTTGATCCAATGCACTATTGACCTTTTACAATTGTCCGTTGTGTTGGGAAATTATTCACATCGATCCTTTGTCAACGATTATAAAAAAAATCCGATGAAAATCAATTTGGATTTGGAAATGTATACTTAACAGTAGGTTGCATATTTATTCTGCATTCTTTCTTACAAATTGTATTGAATTGCTACACTATTGAAGATGTACTAGAAAAATATCATATTTATATAAAACATGTTGCAATTCTCTATCCATGTATGCAGATGATACTGTGCTAATGGCGGGATTGCTAAATAAATTCTACTTATATGGTGAACTTGGACGATATCCTATAAATTTAGATATTACAGTCCCTATGATCATTATTGCGGGTGAAATTAGTATGTGGTTAACCGACTTAATAAGCAGCTACCATTTGTAGAATAAGTTTACAAATAAAAACGATTGAAATTTTAGTTGGTTAAATCATGTGAAATGTTAGGTTTTTTATGAATTTCAAACGGGATTGTTTTTGGTGCGGTTATCTCAAACATGTATTTGTTACATTTTGGTTAAAAAAAATACGATGATTTAATCACTTCAAGATCAGTTTCAACAAACATTGTTTTCAAACTTGTATGCATGTTCAAAGACATTAAATTATAACTATTTTGATATATAATTGTAAATAGTGTACATATTTTTATCTGTGTATTTATGTCTGTATGGGTTCATGTCATGTAGTATCGGTATACCATTGCAATTGCAAAGGTTTGACAGAATGAAGATCATTTCTAAATATATTGATACTTTTACTTTAAATTTTAATGAGGTATTTAATGAGGTATTTGATTAATATGATATCAATCCATTGCCGCGATAGTCGTTAGTAGCTATTGGAAATCGTCTTAATTATTAGAAGTGTGTGAAGGACAACCAGGTGTTTCTAATGATCTTAAACTACGTTTTCATGTGGAGTGACTAATTATTAATGCATTGCTTGTTAATGTAAGTTTAAAGTCATGTTTTGAATGTGTTTTAATCTTATAATAAAATTATAAAAAACAAATGAAGTTTTAGAAAGATAATAAAAAAATGGTTGGTCTGGTAATCAAATGATCACTAAGGATGCTCACTCATCTGAATAAAATATGAAGTAATGGGGCTCATTTAAGGTAATACGATACCGAATGGCATATCTCCCGATTTTTAAACTTTTTGACACACGTGTTCTTTGAATCGTTTTCTTCATATCATGATTTGTTGATAAAATGAAGAGTTGGCTTGTAGTTTTTGACCACTGTATAATATTGAGTTATTTATTAAATTATTTCAAAACTTAACTAAAAATTTTTATTTTATTTTTCATCCGGTAACAAAGAATACGATCGACCCAAACAGACACACTTGAGAATGTCATCTAACGGAAATTATGATTCCTATGACAATGGAAGTTATGAAGATGAAGACACATGTGAACACAGTGAAATATATATTCCAACAACATGTGTCACCGTCATCTTGATGTGTTTGGCTGCAGAAACTGTTGTAGTCAATCTAGTTGTGATAATTGTATTTAATCGTCCCAAACACCGGCCACCATCAACTGTTTTACTTTCATTAGTAGCTGCATCAGACAGCATAGCAGCGATCCTAGCGTCAATACCAAAACTTGCTGGGTTTGTGTTTTACACTGATGATCTCGAGGAAAGTAGAGACTATTTTGGTGGATGAATTTGGTTTGAACATTTTCCAGATTGTAACGCTTGGATGTATGTGATAAATATTTCATCTGTATTTCACTGTATATCTATAAGTATAACGGTTACATTGTTCATTCAAAAGGTAATTGCTTTACGATTTCCGTTATGGAGCTTGCAGCGGAAACAAAACAAGTCAAATATGTTTTTGATGTGTCTAATTTCCGTCCTTTTTACCGGCGTGTTCTCATGGAAAATAGTTATAGACAATAAAATGTTCTATAATGGAAGAAATAATGTTTGCTGCTTCAATGATATATATGAAGAAGATGATATCGATCTATTCAATACTGGATTGAATATTTTCCTGCTAGCTTCCGTGATAGTCATAGTATTATGCACTGTTTATCTGAGTTTTAAACTTCTTAAAAATACAAAATATAGTCACAGAATTAGAAATACAACTGCTAACGCGAGAGCGCAAAGATCCGCTATGCTAATCCTACTAATATCAATTTTATTCGTACTCTCGGAGATATTGAATATCTTAACAACTATTAATTCCTCAAGACTGCTTCCAACCTATAATGAACTATTGACATCCATCCATCTATAAAAGAGGAGCGAAATATACCAGACGGACATTCATTTATAAGTTGATACGTGAGACGTGCTTTTGTCTTTAAAAGATTATTAGCAATGTTCGAAAACAAATATTTCGAAATCAAAACAATAACTATTAGAGGGGGCCTGTGACTCGTATTGTTTATTAAGTAGACAAGTTGGGTTTTCGTTAAACTTGGTAGTGTATCTGATTATGAGTGAAAATTTAAGGAACACAATTATAACAACTTTTGCAGGGGTCTTTGTGTGTCAACGACGGACGAAAAGTAAAAAATTGGCATCAACTATAAATTCGATTTCCAATGGCACTATGTCAACTCATATGTAAAGTTTGTTCCTCTTTCTCCTGTAATATAATTCCGAGTTACATTTTTCCATAAAATTTAATGAAATGTATATTAACAGTTGTTATCCATTCAATATTCAAAAAGACAAATAAAAGATTAATTAAACTCATTACTGTTATGATAAAGAACGTCAGTAATTAGAATATATACTGATAGACCATCGTTTATTATTTGTTACGTTGATACTGAATAGTGAATCTTATCAACAATGTCCTGGTACCTTCCAATGCTTTTTTTTAGAAAAAGGACGAGACATTTTTTTAAGTGAAAGAAATATTCTGTTATTTTATTTCCGGTGCCTTGAACAAATACTACAAGGAAAATTTTGTTCGGCAGTTAATATTCATTGACTTGTTTAGTGTTGACCTATGATGTTACTGTTATGGTCCTGTGGATCAAACTTTAAGCTGTCATTAACCATTAATTGTAAGATCAACAACCATATCATTAGTGTTTACAATATTCAACTTGTTGATAAATAGTAAACAATAGCCGTTGGAAATATTGTGTAATCAGTTATATTCTCAGAACCAATCTTAACATGTTGATGATTAATACTTGCCTAAATTAATTAATGTATGGGAAAATCATTTTGAACTAAATTATCTCGGGATATTTAAACAAGAAATTGACCATGTCGCCATAGATTATATTGAAAGTAAAATCTAATTGTTTTTGCTGAGGAACATCGGTAAATTGATTATCATGGGTTTAAATATACAGTCAAAGTAAGCCAACATACATGACATAGAAAGTCACGACACAGCACAGTCAAAGACTATTTTCCCCGTCAAAACACCCTATACATTTACATTTTCAAAAAATGACATGGAGTAATAACATGAAACTTTCACAATAAGCAACCTCAAATTCACTTGGATTCAAAACGATATCTTATGAATGCTAATGAGACAATTCTCTATCCAAGTCCCAATTTGTAAAAGTAAATCAATAAAGGTTAAAGTACGGTCAAAGTACGGTCTTTTACATGGAGTCTTGGCTCACATCGAACTGCAAGCTATAAAAAATAAAAATAAAAATCACAAAAATTATTACATATTAAACGAATGGGCACCAACTCTCATGTTCCTGACTTGGTACAGGCATATTCAAATGTAGAAAATGATGGATTGCACCTGGTTTTATAGCGCCAAACCTCTCACTTGTATGACAGTCGCATCAAATTCTATTATATTTACAACCAACGATGCGTGAACAAAAAAGACATAATAGGTAAATTGTCAAAATATGGGATACAACAGTCATCACTGTGTCACAATATCAATTAGAAGAAAAACAAACTAATATTTTACAAAGAAGCACAAAAAGCATCCATTAAATCTAACAACAACAGTCATTGCTTACTTTTATATATATATATTATAAATCGACTCATAAAGGAATTGAAGTATTAGAAGTCTTGTGACTGCATTCACATCAAGTCTAGTATTGTCGCGTGTTTCACGTCAGAATTTAAACGTCACACAAGAATAAAAATAAAATAATTTTGTCGTTTAAAATATTTTCAAAATTATAATTCTGCATTAAGAATGGTGGTATACAGGGTTTTTAAATCAGAAAAAGACCGAGATATAAAACTATCCAGAAGTTCTTTGGAATTTTTAAGAATCCACATATGGTTAATACTACTAAGCCAGTAAACAGTTTCATAGTATTTCTGAAGACCGTCTTTCACAGCAGACAGAATTTTAGTCAATCTAATGGACAATTCTTTTGTGGATCATTGAGATGAGCCGGCAATGTACCGTTGTTTTAACTTAATTTTGTGAAGTTTATGTATCCAATACAAACATGGTAAGTCCTCCAAAAAATCAACTAGTGAAAAACCATCCAAACAGGAAAACCAACGCGTCTAATCTATTATAGGCAAATATAACTGAGATTATACCAGACTTTTGGGTGATGAAGCCATTTCATAAAAGTAAGGGAAACAAATTTGATCCAATGCACTATTGACCTTTCAAAATTGTCAGTTGTGTTGGGAAATTATTCACTTCGATCCTTTGTCAACGATTATAAAAAAAAATCCGATGAAAATTAATTTGGATTTAGAAGTGTATATCTAACAGAAGTTTGCATATTTATTCTGCATTCTTTCTTTGAAATTTGAAATTAAAAAAATTAAAACATGTTTTGTGCGTTTGTTGATTTTGAAAAAGCGTTTGACACAGTAGAAGATACGTGTTATGGTATAAAAGTTCATGAATAACATAAATGGTCATATCTTCTTTTTACATATATATATATAAGTCTGAAAATTACACCAAATATATGTATAAATCATGAGATGTATGATAATTTTCAGTCATGTTTATCTTATATTGGCATTATCGTATACGTATTGACTGGGTATGAGTGGAATAGTAAGTTTATTGTCCCGACTAGCAACTATTGTCCGGAGGCGTAGCCGAGGGCAATAGTTGTATCCGAGGAACAATAAACTTACTATTCCACGAATATCCAGTCAGTAAGTGTTTAATTATATCGAAAAAGACATCAGACAATAAATGGCGGTGATAAATCAACTATCGTAATATTAAAAAGAAGAAACAAAACCATATCGTTTACTGACTTCATAGTAGATATGTTCAAATGCTAAGGCTACGTCTTGCACTGACGTCAACCCTATACTAGATACAATCGGTAAAACACGATGTCGTTACTCCCGCGTTATTTTCAAAATCTTCCAATCGCGTAGCTGCATTTAAAATTCCGCGAAATATAATGACGCTTGCGGTCAAATAGTTTCACCCAGGTCCAATAGTTGGAAATTTTTGACCGGTCCAATAGTTCAAAGCTTGTAATATGCAAAATAGTGAAAATATTGTGTACTTATTTTATTTAGAAAATGACAACTCAGGTGTAATAAATCAGACTATTTTTCATTCAATATTGATCTATGTTCTCACTTTTTTTAATTTTTATAAAAAAAAATCATCAACGAGAACTTATTTGATGTGAACACTATTGAAGATGTACTAGAAAAATATCATATTTATATAAAACATGTTGAAAATTCTCTATACATGTATGCAGATGATATTGTGCTAATGGCGGGATTGCTAAATAAATTCTACTTATATGGTGAACTTGGACGATTTCCTATAAATTTAGATATTACAGTCTATATGATTATTACTTTGGATGAAATCAGTATTTGGTTAACTGACTTAATAAGCAGCTCTCATTTGTAAACTACAGTATAAGTTTTCAAATGAAAATGATGTAATTTTTAGTTGGTTAAATCATGTGAAATGTTAGGTTTTTTGATGAATTTCAAACGGGATTATTTTTGGTGCGGTTATCTCAAACATGTATTTGTTACATTTTGGTTAAAAAAATACGATGATTTAATCACTTCAAGATCAGTTTCAACAAACATTGTTTTCAAACTTGTTTGCAAGTTCAAAGACATTAAATTATTATAACTATTTTGATATATAATTGTAAATAGTGTACATATTTTGATATGTGTATTTATGTCTGTATGTGTTGATGTCATGTAGTATCGGTTTACCATTGCAATTGCAAAGGTTTGACAGAATGAAGATATATATATAAATATATTGATAATTTTACTTTAAATATTAATGAGATATTTAATGAGATATTTGATTAATATGATATAAATCCATTGCCGCGATACGTTAGTAGCTAATGGAAATCGTCTTAATTATTAGAAGTGTGTGTAGGACAACCAGGTGTTTCTAATGTTCTTAAACTACGTTTTCATGTGGAGTGACTAATTATTAATGCATTGCTTGTTTATGTAAGTATAAAGTTAGGTTTTGAATGTGTTTTAATCTTATAATAAGATTATAAAAAACAAATGAAGTTTTAGAAAGATAATAATGAAATAGTTGGTCCGGTAATCAAACGATCACTAAGAAACGGCAAAAAAAATCAAAAGCCCCATGAGGAGGCTCACTCATCTGAATAAAATATGAAGCAATGGGGCTCTTTTAAGGTAATACGATACCGAATGGTATATCTCCCGATTTCTAAACTTTTTGACACACGTGTTCTTTGAATCGTTTTCCTCATATCATGATTTGTTGATAAAATAAAGAGTTGGCTTGTAGTTTTTGACTACTGTATAATATTGAGTTATTTATTAAATTATTTCAAAACTTAACTAAAATTTAAATACTTTTCTTTTGATTTTATTTTTCATCAGGTAACAAAGAATACGATCGACCCAAACAGACACAACTGAGAATGTCATCTAACGGAAATTATGATTCCTATGACAATGGAAGTTATGAAGATGAAGACACATGTGAACAAAGTGAAATATATATTCCAGCAACATGGGTCACCGTCACCTTGATGTGTTTGGTTGCAGAAACTGTTGTAGCCAATCTAGTTGTGATAATTGTATTTATTCGTCCCAAAAACCGGACACCATCAACTGTTTTACTTTCATTGTTAGCTGCATCAGACAGCATAGCAGCGATCCTAGCGTCAATACCAAAACTTGTTGGGTTTGTGTTTTACACTGATGATCTCGAGGAAAGTAGAGACTATTTTGGCGGATGGATTTGGTTTGAACATTTTCCAGATTGTAATGCTTGGATGTATGTGATAAATATTTCATCTGCATTTCACTGTATATCTATAAGTATAACGGTTACATTGTGCATTCAAAAGGTAATTGCTTTACGATTTCCGTTATGGAGCTTGCAGCGGAAACAAAACAAGTCAAATATGTTTTTGATGTGTCTAATTTCCGTCCTTTTTACCGGCGTGTTCTCATGGAAAATAGTTATAGACAATAAAATGTTCTATAATGGAAGAAATAATGTTTGCTGCTTCAATGATATATATGAAGAAGATGATATCGATCTATTCAATACTGGATTGAATATTTTCCTGCTAGCTTCCGTGATAGTCATAGTATTATGCACTGTTTATCTGAGTTTTAAACTTCTTAAAAATACAAAATATAGTCACAGAATTAGAAATACAACTGCTAACGCGAGAGCGCAAAGATCCGCTATGCTAATCCTACTAATATCAATTTTATTCGTACTCTCAGAGATATTGAATATCTTAACAACTATTAATTCCTCAAGACTGCTTCCAACCTATAATGAACTATTAGAGGGGGCCTGTGACTCGTATTGTTTATTAAGTAGACAAGTTGGGTTTTCGTTAAACCTGGTAGTGTATCTGATTATGAGTGAAAATTTAAGGAACACAATTATAACAACTTTTGCAGGGGTCTTTGTGTGTCAACGACGGACGAAAAGTAAAAAATTGGCACCAACTATAAATTCGATTTCCAATGGCACTATGTCAACTCATATGTAAAGTTTGTTCCTCTTTCTCCTGTAATATAATTCCGAGTTATATTTTTCAATAAAATTTAATGAAATGTATATATATGAACAGTTGTTATCCATTCAATATTCAAAAAGACAAATAAAAGATCAATTAAACTCATTACTGTTATGATAAAGAACGTCAGTACTTAGAATATATACTGATAGACCATCGTTTATTATTTGTTACGTTGATACTGAATAGTGAATCTTATCAACAATGTCCTGGTACCTTCCAATGCTTTTTTTTAGAAAAAGGACGATACATTTTTTGAAGTGGAAGAAATATTCTGTTATTTCATTTCCGGTGCCTTGAACAAATACTACAAGGAAACTTTTGTTCGGCAGTTAATATTCAGTGACTTGTTTAGTGTTGTCCTATGATGTTACTGTTATGGTCCTGTGGATTTTATTTTCAAATACCAGATCAAACTTTAAGCTGTCAATAACCATTAATTATAAGATCAACAACCATATCATTAGTGTTTACAATATTCAACTTGTTGATAAATAGTAAACAATAGCCGTTGGAAATATTGTGTAATCAGTTATATTCTCAGAACCAATCTTAACATGTTGATGATTAATACTTGCCTAAATTAATTAATGTATGGGAAAATCATTTTGAACTAAATTATCTCGGGATATTTAAACAAGAAATTGACCATGTCGCCATAGATTATATTGAAAGTAAAATCTAATTGTTTTTGCTGAGGAACATCAGTAAATTGATTATCATGTGTTTACATATACAGTCAAAGTAAGCCGACATACATGACATAGAAAGTCATGACACAGCACAGTCAAAGACTATTTTCCCCGTCAAAACACTCTATACATTTACATTTTCAAAAAATGACATGGAGTAATAACATGAAACTTTTACAATAAGCAACCTCAAATTCACTTGGATTTAAAAAGATATCTTATGAATGCCAATGAGACAATTCTCTATCCAAGTTCCAATTTGTAAAAGTAAATCAATAAAGGTTAAAGTACGGTCAAAGTACGGTCTTTAACATGGAGTCTTGGCTCACATCAAACTGCAAGCTATAAAAAATAAAAATAAAAATCACAAAAATGATTAACATATTAAACGAATGGACACCAACTCTCTTGTTCCTGACTTGGTACAGGCATATTCAAATGTAGAAAATGATGGATTGGATCTGGTTTTATAGCGCCAAACCTTTCACTTGTATGACAGTCGCGTCAAATTCTATTATATTTACAACAGACGATGCGTGAACAAAAAATACATAATAGGTAAATTGTCAAAATATGGGGTACAGCAGTCATCACTGTGTCACAATATCAATTAGAAGAAAAACAAACTAACATTTTACAAAGAAGCACACAAAGCATCCATTAAATCTAACAACAGTCATTGCCTACTTATATACATAGAATAAAGGACTTTTTGTTTTTGATACTGACTTTATCACAGTAAAATATCAGGTGAGTCCGAAGGGCGAGCCTGATATTTTCTGTATAAAGTCAGTATCAAAAACAAAAAGTCTTTTATTCTGTTTATCGGTAATTTAAAAAAAAAACAAAAATCACTACAATAATAGAGAAAATAACAAACGAACTTCTTTTTCGCGTCGAATCACGGCGAATCACATTTGACATCACAGGCTGCATTACGTCATTTGAAATTTTGTTACAGTGCAGTAAACATGGCGTTCTCTTGCACAAAGTATTGAAAAGGAAATTATTGCATGCATTTCATTAATATACTGCTTTGGACATGACACTAACAATGGCAAATATAATGGTAGCATACCGGTAAGTCAAATTTCTTTATTTAAATATTTTTCACAAAGCATCAGCATAGTGATAGTCAGAAATAAGAATGATACGATATGAATCAGCAGATTTTTCATCGACCATCATTTTGAGTTCAACGACAAGTTATAATTATATTTTACTTAGTTTAGTGGATATTTTACATTTATTTTGTCATTATTCGCTCAGTGTTCATCATGAAAACAATCACATTGATTTCAAATAATTTTAAGAAAGCACTGTGAGGAGACATTTATACAGGAGGCAATGTAAGCTGACTGTAAATTATCTGAACAAGCTCATTTCCTGCCGACTTCATAATTATTTCAAACATTTTGATAGACGTCACTAAACTTTTAGGTTATAAATCTTGCTTTTTCAAAGTCATTTTCATTTATTTTCAACACGGACCAGAAATATGAAACTTGGAGTTTAAAGGCCCTGCGGTTACCTTTAATTTTAGAAGCGAATTTAGGGGTAGGCGACCCAGGTCACAGTCACCCCTTATAAAGGCTACAATTCTGGTTAAAGCAGACTTTTATAGTTTGGTGCCCCCAGTTTAGTAGCTATTGGAAATCGTCTTAATTATTAGAAGTGAGTGTCGGACAACCAGGTGTTTCTAATGATCTTAAACTACGCTTTCATGTATATATCTTTATTCTCATAAACCAAAATCCATGGTACAGAGATATTATAAACATTAATATAACATATAGTCGGAATTAATACAAATGTATGATCTACAACTGGAAAAATATTTCCAGCTACATGTAATATAAAAAAACACGTTATGCATGTATACAATTTTATATAAAAAAAGTTATTAAACAATGTTTCCCCTAAGAGTCCAGCTGTTTATTAATCAGTCTGATAAATTTGCACAAATGATTCAACATACTGATGTTTCTAGTATTCATCAAATCATGAAATTTCAATATGTTTGGTCTATTTAGATAATATGGTTTCAAAAATTTTTCTCTATCATGATTAAATTTCAAACATTTAAAAATATAGTGGAATTCATCCCCAATATCTCCTGAATTACATAGTTTACAATTTCGATTTTCTCTAGGTATATTTTCCCACCTTCCAGTTTCAATAAGAAGTTTATGACTGAGTATCCTGAATCTACAAAAAGTAATAATATTTTTATCATCTAGGATCTTAAAATAGTTTTCTCTTTCAGCATTATCTTTGAATAGACAATAATTAATAGCTTTTGGCGATTCTAATAAGATAGAGTGCCAATTTTGTTTGAATTGGTCTACAACACTAACTTTAACCTTATGATATAACCATGTATTACTAACAAAGTACTGTGCATTTCAAACAAATGACAGTCCACAACTATCTAGAATAGATTTTATATTATTAAGCCATGGAATGTTTATCCCATACTTTTTATATGCGTATTTATACAAAATAACAGGAAGTTTTTTTTGCTTTCCACACATAAGTTTCGACCAGTAATTTAAAATCCGCAATTTGATATCAATTTCCAAAGGATATCTTCCAAGTTCTCCATAACTCATGAAATCTGGCGTTGACATCTTTGCATTTAACAAAATTTTACAGAATTTAAGGTGGGCCCTTTCAATAACAGAATTATTGCCGACTCCCCAAACTTCACTTCCATACAATAAAATAGGCTTGACAATTTTATCGAAAAGATCGAGTTGGCATTCTATAGATAAATTATGTTTTCGACCTTTCCGGATAACATCGTACATAGCGTGTGTGGCTTTTTCTGTTTGTGCCTTTTTTGCCTTAGAAAAACTTCCTGTTCTAGAAAAAATAACACCAAGGTACGTAAACTCATTTACAATTTCTAAAACAGTATTATTATATTTAAATTCTAAATTTGATAATGGTCTACCTTTTGAAAAAACTACAATTTTGGTTTTATTTACATTAACCTTCAATTTCCAAAGTTCACAATAGTTATACAAAGAGTCAAGCTGCTTTTGTAAGTCATTTTTTGACTCTGCCAAAAGAGTTGTGTCATCTGCATACAGAATCAGAAACAATTTTAAATAGTAGTCTAGCTCAATTTCTATATCATCGGATACTGTTTTAACCCTTCTACATCTTGTTCTTTTAAAAAATGTTCAAAATCATTAATATACAGTACTTATTAATTTAAAATTTTCAAGCCAGATTAGAGGGAAGGGTATATGGAAATTTAATAACAGTCTTTTGAAGGAAACTGAGTTTATTGAAAAAGTTAAAGGGGATATCAAAACTGTCATTGGAGAATATGAGTCTGATCCATCTATTGATATTGAGACAGAGGATAAACAGTTTAATATAAGCTATCAGCTTTTATGGGATATGATTAAGATGAAAGTTCGTGGATCTGCAATCTCATTTTCGTCTTTCCGGAAGAAGGAACAAAATAATAAAGAAAAAGAATTATTATACAAGATATCATTATTAGATAAAAAAAACTCGTAGAGAATAACTTGCCATCAGTACACCAAGAAAGGGAAGGGTTGGAACTAGAATTAAAAGTAATCAGAGAAAAAAATGTTAAAGGAATAATTACAAGAGCAAAGGCAAGATGGCAAGTAGAGGGGGAAAGGGAAGTAACTATTTTTGTAATTTGGAAAAAAAAACATTATACAGAAAAAAATATTCCCAAACTTATTCTGGAGGACGAATCTGAGATAATGGATCCATGTATTATTAGAAATGAACAAAAACAATTTTATAAAAAATTGTATACTTGTTCTAACCCATTGTTACTTGTGACTCACAGGAGCACATTTCTTCAGCATGACAATCCTTTTATTACAAAACCTATTAAGGAAGAGGTGGAATCATGTGAAGGACCTTTATCAGTACAGGAATGTCTGTCTTCTCTTAAACATATGAAGAACTCTAAATCACCTGGTATAGATGGATTCACTGTTGAGTTTTATAAATTTTTTTTGGAATGATATTAAATTACCACTAGTAATATGTTTAAATGAGGCTTTAGAGTATGGAAAGTTCTCTATCACTCAAAGACAGGGACTCATTACCTGTATACCAAAGGAGGGTATGTCAAAGTTTTATCTTAAGATTTGGCGACCTATCACACTGCTGTGTGTAGACTATAAGATAGCTACAGCCAGTCTAGCAAATAGATTTAAAAAGGTCTTGGTAAACATAATTAGTCAAACACAAAAAGGTTTTCTTAAAGGTAGGTATATTGGCGAATGCACTAGATTTATTTATGATTTGATGGAAAAGATGGAAGAAGACGACATTCCTGGACTTTTACTTTTAGTTGATTTTGAAAAAGCTTTCGACACAGTCGAATGGTCCTTTATATATGAGGCTTTGCAGTTTTATGGCTTTGACCATACATTTATAAATTGGATTAAGGCTTGCTACTGTGATGCTTCTAGTGCAGTGTTAAATAATGGTTATATTTCAGAATGTTTTTCATTAAAAAGGGGGGTCCGTCAAGGGGATCCTCTGTCTCCTTACCTATTTATTTTAGTGCTAGAATTACTAAGTGCAGCTATTAAAAATGAACCTGATGTTGCGGGTGTAACAATTAATGACTCTGAATTTCTGTTGAGTCAATACGCTGATGATTCTTCCGTAGTCCTGGATGGTGACCAAAAATCCCTAAATCAGTGTTTATACTTGTTTGATAAATTTTCAGAATGTGCTGGACTTAGGTGTAATGTTGACAAAACCGAAGCCGTATGGATTGGGTCAAAAAGGGTAGTATGGAAAAACTTTTGCCAGAAAAAAATCTTGTATGGAACCATTCTGGGAGGTTTAAACTACTAGGTATATGGTTTGAGCTTGCTAAAATGGATAAAACTCTATGTAATTTTACAGCCAAGATAAACAGTATCAAGTCATTACTCAATACTTGGGCTTATAGAGAACTAACATATATTGGGAGGGTTGTAGTTATTAAGACTTTAGCACTTCCCATTTTGGTTCAAGTTCTGACTGTCCTTCCTAACCCCCCATAAGGGGTTTTGAAGGAGATTCAGAATATATTTTTTAACTTCTTATGGAAAGGAAAACCTAATAAAGTGAAAAGGGCAGTGATAATGTCCGAACACTGTGATGGTGGTCTTACGATGCCTAATATTTATTATTTTTGCTATAGTGTAAAAATGTCTTGGCTGTATAAATTATTAGATCCCCAAAATTACTCTCCTTGGAAAGTTTTGCTACTTAGTTATATACAAAAATTTGGGGGGACAAGATTTTACACTTAAGTCAAGAAGGTTTACTTTATTTAGCAGAAAAGGTTAATCCATTTTGGCATGATATCCTGGTAAATTTTTCCAAGTTAAAAAATAAGCTTCAAACTGAAAACAATACTGAAATTTTGACCCAGTCCATATGGCTAAATCCGAACATCAAAATGGATGGCAAGATGATTTTAAGGTTCAAATATGTTGAAAATAGTATATTCTTCATTAATGATCTGATGTCAGATAATAATACATTATTCTCATATGAAGAATTTAAAAAAAAGTATGATATCAATACTAATTTTGTAGAATTTTATAGTATTTTAAGTGCGATTCCAAAGAGATGGAAAAGTATAATAGAAGGTAGTTCAAAACTGGAAATTATTGAAAATAAATTAATAGATAAAGTTAAAAAGGAACCAAAATCTTGTAAATTTTTCTATACATTATTTTTGGAGGATAATAAAGTATTATTTTTATCTTCCCGTGAAAAATGGGAAAGAGATTTAAATATGCAGATTGGGGATTGGAATGTTATTTATTCCATGCCCTTCATTAAAACCAGAAACTCTTTTTTGCAAAACTTTCAATTTAAGATTGTTCATAGGATTCTACCATGTAATTCATTTTTATTGAAATGTAAATTAAAAGAAACTGAACTTTGTACTTTTTGTTCAGAATTTAAAGAAAATATTTTTCACATTTTTTGGGAATGTAATGTATCACAAAACTTCTGGCTATCCGTTATAGATTGGATTAAAAATTATGGCATTCTCCTGCCTTTCAGTGCAAAAGAAGTCATGTAAGGTGTGTCTGGGGATTTTGTTAACAGTAAAACAGTTAACAATATTTTGTTGTTATTCAAATATTATATATACAAATGTAGATGTAAGAACATATCCCCCACAAAATATGGTGCGGTAGAATATTTAAAATATTGGATTAATATAGAAAAATACTCTATATTTCTTAACCCCTGTACAAAAGGTAAAAATGGATCAGAAATGGCATATGTTAGAAGCAGCTTTTACTTAATTTATTTGATTAATTAACAAAATCTTTTTGTAATATTTATATATATATCTTATTATATCCATATGACTTAATTGATTTATCAAGTATTACTTTATTTTTAAAATGTGTATCGAATACTGTAGTATGTAATTTCACATGTTTCATCATCAAAAATAAAATAATTTCAAAAAAAAAATTAATATACAGAGAAAATAATAAAGGTGAGAGGCTTCCACCTTGACGTACACCGACATTACAAGGAAAATACTCTGAAAATACACTACCATCAAAAATTCTAGATTTAATATTACTATACATATTTACAATGGTATCATACATTTTTCCACTGATAAAATTATTCAGAAGTTTTTGCCATAAACCAGATCGCCAAACTGTGTCAAAGGCTTTTGCAAAGTCTATAAAAGCACAAAAAAGTTTTTTCTTTCGCATCTTCAATAGTTCAAAAAGAATATGTAGGACAAAAATACTATCTATGGTTGAATAGCCTTTTCTAAATCCTGATTGATTTTCATTTAACAATAAGTAATTTTCCAAAAAAGTGGATAGTGTTGAATTCAGAACTGAAGTAAATAGCTTTCCCATGCAGCTAAGAATTGTGATAGGTCTATAATTTTCTGGGTTTTTTGTATCACCTGTATTTTTATAAAAAGGAATAATGTTACCAACTAACCATGCTTCTGGAATTTTACCGGAATCGAAAACAATATTAAAAAATTGAACATAAATAGGCATAAAAATATGGCATGTGCTTTTAATATATTCGTTAATAATTTTGTCATCTCCACATGCCTTTCCATTTTTTAAATCTTTAATACAGTTAAATATTTCTTTTTCTGTTATGATACTATTAAGAGTTTCATTGAACTGGTTTGGTACTTGCGAAACAGGGATATCGTCGACTGAATCCGACGAATTCAAGTCTTTAAAGAAATCAAAGAGAACATCGATGGAAATTTTTTGACTACGTTTTTCTCTTTTTTCATTTAAAATTTTCCAGAACTCCTTAGAGTAACTGTTTTTTAAGTTTTGCATCTTTTTTCTAAAAGTCTTTCTATACTCCTGTATAGAACAATCCATCTGCTTTTTATACTTTCTCTCTGCATCTTTCATTTGAACTTGATTATCTGTTGTTTTGTTGTTTTTATATCGTCGTTTTGCAATTCGTGAGCACTTTGCTCCCAGCATTTTTGTGGAGTGACTAATTATTAATGCATTGCTTGTTTATGTAAGTATAAAGTTAGGTTTTGAATGTGTTTTAATCTTATAATAGAATTATAAAAAACAAATGAAGTTTTAGAAAGATTATGTTTAGAAAATATGTGAAATCTAAGTGAAAGCAAAATAGCAAAATATATGTGAAAATATGTGAAAGCAAAATAGCAAAATATATATGAAATCTAAGTGAAAGCAAAATAGCAAACATATGTGCATATAAAATATAATCAAATATATAGAAATGTCAATAATGTTGTAAAGAAAGTGAAAATTTAAGATATCTAGTGAAATCTAAGATATCAAGTGAAAAATTTATAATATCTAGTGAAATCTAAGATATCAAGTGAAAATCTATAATATCAAGTGAAAATCGAAGATATCAAGTGAAAATCTAAGATATCAAGTGAAATCTAAGATATCAAGTGAAATCAAAGATATCAAGTGCAAAATCTAAGATATCAAATGTCAAATTAGTGAAAGTTCTGAAATATTGTTGTCATATTATTTAGTAATTCTAGTCAGTAGATCTAGTCATTTTTGTTTTATTCAATACTCAGTAGAATAGTTGTTATTTGATATAAAAATAGACATGGTTAAGAACAATTACAATAACATTAAGGAGACAATATAACCCAATACAATGTAAGACCAATACATGACATGATTGCGTTGGATAAAAACCGCAATTTTTATACGGGTGCATGTAAAACAAATTTCGTTGCAGAAGGGTCTAAAAACAGCACAAACAACATTTTCCAAAAGACCAAAAAAGTGAAAAAGTATATTTAAACAAAACGCATTTGACTAACAGGTCGAACAACTGATGTTCTTTAACCCTGCTGACTGCCATTGGCGATTGCCAAATAAAATTGATCACAGGATGTAACAAAAAGGATCTTAATATAAATTTAATACTAAACAGAAAAAAATTAACTTTTTGGTCACGATGTTATGCCACAAACATATATATATGTGTGTTCATAGTATACAGTAAAACAGAGAAAATAAAAATCAGTATTTGGAAAAGATAGGGAGGGCAAAAAAAAAATGTCCCAGTCCCCAAGTTCCTTCGACTTTTGATACCTCTCCTGGAATTCTCCAGTTATAATTTATTTTACAGTTTACATACGCTCTATTTCCCCGCGATTTCGCGGGTGTGTTCTAGTTATTGTTAAAATTGAAACATTCATCTCTATATATTTTCCCCGGGCGCTTATTTTTCTTTCTAGGGCGCTTTTTATTTCTCCCGGGCGCTTTTTCTTCACCCGGGCGCTCTGTCTATCGATACCCGATTAGATATCTTAACTTAAGTAGTTTTAAATTATTGAAAGACAATAGTTAATAGTATGATTGAATTTAAGTAGAGTAGAACTCGCGTTTTTATAATTTTACTTATTTTGCAAGTTAAATTAATCTAATCGTTAATTTTCAGTACAATATGAATTATGTTGAAACCAAGTTACATTTTCGTTTAAAAATAACATTATTTTCCAAATAGTTTATTACAATGTAGAAAGTTGAACGTTAATCTTAACGGAATTCCTAAATGTTATGACACCTTCAGTAGGTCAGTCTAGTCATTTTAAAAGAGTTCAAATAATAGTCGTCTGCAAATGCAGCTGTTGGCGATTTAATTACTTTGTTTTTATCATCTCTGGGAATCAGATTAACTTAGTGTGAAATTTTCTGTCTAATGTTACAAACGTGAACAGTTCATCTTTAACGTGCGATATGTTAACATCGAAAACAATGCTGTGAAATTGTAATACGAAATGAATGTAAATATTTCTCCTACATTGAAGACCTGTTGGTGACCTTCTGCTGTTGTTTTTTTTTTTTTTTTCTATGGTCGGGTTGTTGTCTCTTTGGCATATTCCCCATTTCCATTCTCAATTTTATATTTTAAATATTGTAAATATTGGATAAAAACTAAGTTATAAGCAAACATTGGAGTTAGTTATATATGTCAGGACATACAAACGCGGGAATATCGTATCAATTGGCAGATATATACTCCGTTACACATGCGAAAAATATCAACCAGAATACAGTTGCGCCTATAAATGCCTGAGATAAATGCTATTTCTTTTATGATAAATAAATAACTTGCTATTTTATAGAAACACACCAATCAATATTGGCCCAAGACCACAATTAATGAATATAGTTCCTTTTAATTAGAGTGTATTTTTCCTTAATTTTGTTTCTTTCCCTTCCTCACTCATTTCTTAGATTTTTTGGGTAAAAATGAAAGAAGAGAGGTAAAATAAATTTTTGGATGTTGTATTTAAACTGATTTTGATATGGAATAAGTGATTAGGCCAAGTGCAAAAAAGGTCATATTTACATATTTCGGAACATCTCTTGACTTGTCAATAGACACATTTTTCAAGATCTGACCTAATTATCATGGGGTATGGATGTGTATTGGCTAAATTTGTAAAAGTGATTGGTTCAATCTTTCTGAATTTTGGATATATATTTGGACTAGGACTATACAAAAATTTGACAAAAGTGCATGGTGCAAATTTTTTATGATACAAAACGTTATAAAGAACTGATAGAGGAATTAATTGTGGTCTGTGGCCTAAGAGGTGCATTTCAGCAAATTTTGAATTTTTACTTTAACATCTTCTCTGAATGATCTCTTGGTATTAATTTGTCAAACTACATCAAGAACTACATGAGAAGAAATGATTTTTACTTTCATTTGATAGAAATTTTGCGAAAAAGTCACTTTTCAGGTTAAATGACCAAAATGTAGCTTTTTCATTTTTTTCAATATTTTTGCAAAAACAGCATGCTTAATTTCTCTCTGACAGGTTTTTTCTGATATCTATTTGTGTTTGTGGTATTTATTTCAGTTGTTTTACTCATTTGTGATCTCTGAACACAAAAAATAGTAGATAAAAACATAAAAAAGTGCAAAATTTGCTGTTTTAAGGTGGTATATGTGTCTTCCTCCATCTTGGATTGTAAAAAACAGAGAACCAAAGGTCCAGATTTTCTATCAAATTAGCAAAATTTGATGCAGGAATGCAGATATTTAATGCGAATTTTCATTTAAATGAACCAATTTATAAGAATATAACTTATAAAAATTAATAATTTTGCAAATTTTGATTATTTTTTGTTTTTAAAAAAAAAATCAAATTGTCATTTTAAGGAGAGGTAACTCTAAAACAGTGCATTTTCTGAAGGATTATACATGGAATTTTCCTATTTTGTATTTTAGCCGGAAAAAAACGTACGGTAACCATATATTTTCTTTTGATATTCTCAAAGCATTGTCTGAAAGCTATCTTTTCCTTAAGTATTTAACAATTTTATCATTTTGTTTAGTTTCTAATCACAGGATGGTGTTTTTTCCTTTATAATCCATACAAAATGTGTCATTTTGTCCCGTCCTGTAGCTTGAGAAAATGCGCGATGACCTATCATTTTTATTATATTTTTCAACATATATCAATAGATACTACGTTTTGGCAAAGTATGAACAAATTCTATCATTTTTATTTTAGACTCCCATACCACCTTAATAGCCTAAGTCTAACGATCAGTATACGCATCAGGTGAATTGTGAAGTTCTATGCACTTAAAAGTTGTATTTCTAAACAGATTGCACTGAATCTATATCAAAAACACTTATTAATGGTTGTTTAACCATTTCTGTTTCACAGACTACCTTTATTTTTTTCTGTTGGAGAGCTAGTGGTTAAAATATTGGCCTTTTGAGGCTGAAATTTCATTCAGGTTTTAAACAGTAAAGTTAATAAACTTTGCTTCAGACCATACTGCCTACATATATAGTTGAAAGTGACAGTCTTGTTACATCCAGGCTCCATGTTTTGTCATATCTAAGCACAGATTTAAGCAAAAAGAAGCATATCTCCATCTCCCATATCATTTATATGCTTTTTAATATGCAAATGTGGGGAACGGCCTAAATTGACAACCTGTTTTTTAAGCTTGACATTGCTAAAGACCATTTTATCCACATGTGTAATGCTATTTAAAACTTATATTTCCATTAAAAGTACATTTATAACATGTTAAAGTTTTTTTGATAACTTAACAACTTCAGAAAACTGTGGTTAGTGAAAAATATAACATTTGATATAAGGCCTCACTTTATTTGAAAACCTCTATTTTTTGTCACAGGCTCATATAAAATTAGCTTCTGGCCATTTTTCATAAGTCTGATACATGAAGTATGCTATCTGTTGTTTTAAATAGATGATAACTTATACATAGAGACATAAAAAGTGTTAGTTTTTGGTATCTTTTGGTTTTTAGAAGCTCAAATTTGATAGTTGAAATTGTTCTAATTCAGCACCCAAGGTTCAGATATAAAAAAATGACGCATTTTTTTTTTTATTTGGTATCATATGGCTTTTAAACTTTGTAAACTGTTTTATAATATACTAGGCTTAAATCATGCCAAGTTTTATCAGAATTGGTCAAGTTTTAGGCCCCATATATTTATATTCAAGGTATGCCATTGATTCTTGAAATGCATATGTATACGTAGTATTTATGTTGTCCTGAAATAGTAAATTCTTACATCTTATCTTAATATAATCAGTTTTAGATGTATACATGTTAATTGATAAGACGTTGTTGAATAGCAATTCTAGTTTTTTTTTTTTTTTTTTTTTTTTTTTTTTTTTTTTTTTTTATTTGATTTACTTTGGCACACTTTCGAATTGACAATTAAAGTATATAAGCTGCTGTTTGGTGTGACCAAGTATCGAAACGAAAAAATATTCCAATAAAATCGTTATCACGATGTGTTCAATTTTTTAATATCTTGATGCATTATTAGCATTTCCAAATATTAATTCACACATTATGCTATCTTATAATATTATTGATTTTGATTTTCATAATATATCTTAGATTATGGGATACCATAAAATTATTATGGTGTAAATGTAAGTGCATGGATTGTCTTGTACAATGTATATACGGATGGTATGTCGCTTTCGTGAAAAAAATACTTTGTTTAACACTAAGTCTTTACCAAAGAGAATAAGCTTTAGTTTTTCAAAGATGTCCATGAACCAGAGTTTGAATGGTGCCGAAACTTTTGCATTAACTGCCTTATTTAAATAAACGAATCAGTGCATTGCTCAGCTTTGAAAGTAATGGACTTATGTAATCATGTAATAGAATCGATAAGTACATCGATAGAATATGGTTATGTATTGTGGTATATGTAGATGATAGATGATCGTAATGGATTGACAGGTAGCACTCACATTAGTAGCTACGTTGTGCAATAATTTCAACAAGGCATTAACATTATAAGTTCATTCTGTAATATGTATAAATTTTTTATATCAAACGAAAATTATGTCATCTGTTTCTTATCAATTAATCATACTGCTAAATAATATTGTATTACATGACCTTTGCTTCGCATTGAAACAGTTTAATCTTTACATTTTTATTTTCTTCTGCTGTATACTTGTATATAAATTAATTTTGTGGTTCTCGAGAACCAATATAACATAATTTTGATATCTAACGTGCTATCACAGACAAGTGCCTGTGCGTGCTATGTAGAGAAACAACAATCATAGCGCTGTTATAAATACGCAGGTGTATCTATCATCAAATATTAACCGCTCGATTAACCGACGTCGTAATAAATATTTATTTAATCAAAACACAGAAATACGCGGAAGTAATGTGTTTCTATAGCTAATGTGTATATAGTCATATATAGTTTTAAAAGAACTCTGAAGGATATGTACTAATTTTTTTGTATAACATTCCCCCCTGATAAAACTAATGTATTGTAAACGAGGTCACCTGACACACTTATTCTCTACATTCATTTTCTACAAGTCGATATATTCATTGATTAAGGAACGATAACACATTTAACAAAAATATGGCTTATAAGACGACACGAGTTGTCTTTCTTGTACAAAATACTGTTCCAGATAAAAGACGAATTGTCGGATGAATATAATCAATAGATGATCATAGAAATAGCATTTTAAGATTAATAAATTACGAAACTTGTCAGATGTGCCCAACAAATTGTTTTTCGGACATATCAAATTTTATTTTTTCATGCTTAATTATGAGATTCAATAATATTCAAAATTATGGGCTCGCATAATATTACTGGAAATATTATTTAATCTCATAATATTATGGATTTTCATAAAGCAGTCGAATTCAGCCAATTCCATAATATTATGAAGTTCGCTAAGTGCCCCGACTGTCGTAAGTACAAGTATCTTGTTTTAGAGAAGAGTAAAATCATTCAGATTCAAACAAAAAATTCTCTGAAACTAACATCAAAATGCTGGATTTCTTGATTGACAATATATTTGTTACGTTTGGAGGCCGTGATTTTCAACAAACAATCGGCATTTGTATGGAAACCAACTGTTTTCTCTTCTTGACGGCTTGTTGCTGTATTCATATGAGGTTGACTTCGTTAGATGCTTCTACACAAGAAGGAAAAGAAGCTAGCATTATCGCTTTAATTCACGTTCCGCTATATAGACGATGTCCTCTCACTATATATTTCAAAGTTTGGTGACTATGTTTAACACATCTTTCCTGTCGAACTTGAAACAAAAGATATAAAAGATAGAGTCAAGTCTGTCTCATGTCTACAAAAAGAGGTGAATTTTGCTTCCCAATTGTAAACTTGCCATTTTTACGTAGCAACATTCCAGCAGCACCTGAATATGGTGTATATATCTTACAATTGATACGATTTCCTATCATGTTTCTCGTGATAGAGGATTGCTGCTTACAAAGAAGTTATTACACCTAGAGTTCCATGTGGTGATGTTGAAATCATGCCTTTTGTAAATTTTACGTACGCCATCACACTTTGATTGGCCTTTATGGAATATCTTTTTTACAGCTGAAGGCAGATATGTTCCAAAAAATATATTTGTAACTACAATTTCGTACTCTTTTTGGCGAATGTGACATACCGAATAAGACTTATAACCGGATTTGTACTTCCATAAACAACATGATGGGTGCCGCATGTGAAGCAGGATCTGCTGACCTTTCCAGATCACCTGAGATCAACCCCAGTTATTACCACACGTCCTTAAAGTATTTTTTGTTCAATTTTGTAATGTCTATGTGCCAAGGTACTGATTCCATCTTTTAGAATGTAACGTTTGTCATATCGTGTTAATTTCTCCAGTCACCACGTTGTGAAGGTTATTTCGAATGAAGTTTTTTTTTCTATGACATCGTTACTGGGTCATTAAACACGTCTTGTAATCGTTAAATGTAATGTTCTGTCAATTGATTTGTTTCTTCGTTCCGTTAGCTTTCCTGGTGTGTTGACCATCACCCATTCGATATTAGCACATCTTGTACAAACTTAGGAATCATTTGACCACCACATGCATACCAATCATTATTTTTTGTTGTCTTTGGTCGGAATTCCAAAACGGGTTGCCCATACAATAGTTTGATGTGTCAAACTTGTTTTGAATGTGAGGAGTGTCTTTGTAAAAGTCGTCGGTTTGAATTTAATAGTCTTAACTTTCAGTGTCGGTAAACAGAAGTCGAACTTTGTGCCCGTTGGTTTTACGCACAAAGTCCAAATGAATGTCGTACATTTAAAATCTTTGAAATGTCTAAGATGCATGCTCCTTAGTACACAGGCTTGTCAAACTTGAGTTTGGTTTTCTTTATGTTTACTACTACCTTGGACTCGTTATACACTACGAATTGGTCACAGTTGGGTTTAGCTATTAGTTTCAACGGTTGCTTATCAGTAGTCATTAATATTATATTCACCCGTTAATGTGTGTTTTCCATGGTATTTTCAAACATTGAGTTGTTCATTAGTTTAAAAGAATACTTTTCAGACACGATGCTGGCTATGATTCTAAGGTTAGCATGGTTAGTGTTCAGGTCAATGAAAATTTAAAGCCAAATTGATTGTTAAAATTTTGACACACGATGCACTTTGGTTAATACCAACCCGTGGGAACAACACTGTTTCAAATTTCTATGATGAAGAACATACTTTACACGTTTGTTTTAATCTAAATGTGGTACCAACTTATGAACCTTGACAGTTAAATGTAGTAAACACATGTTGTACATGAGCATATTCAGCCACACTAATGTGTTCATTGTTAAATCGGTCAGCAGATAGTAGTTGTGTTTTCGTCATGTTGTAATGACCCTTCATGAAATCGTAAGATAAACATTTTTTAATCATTAATTCGTTATACTACCCAAATCACGACTATTATACCTTAAATTGGTTGAACTTTGAATTCTTAGCTAAATATATAAGGTGTCGAACGAATTCAACATCAACCTACACGAATCAATGAAAAGCATTTCTTACCCATCCACTTTCTTAGAAAAACAAATGGTCTTTTCATCAGTGTTGGGAATGCAATTCACTTCACCATCGGTAAACCCCAACGCCTTTACGAACAAGTGGGAGGCATACCCTGTTAAGTTATGAAACACAATGGGAACAAAGGTAGATAATTGCCAGTCTAAGTTACATTTTTTTATGTGCTGCACCACGATACTTACAGGTCAAGTGGTCGTGATCACGCACTTTGTTTTCCCCTAATTCATCATCGCACATGTGACAATGTTAACTCGCTGTAAAACATTGGGGATCTTCTTCAGTCATCACCAGGTCTTTAAATCAATGTACATGTTTGCAATCTCCTTCATTATCTCTTCCATACAGGCCGAAAATGTTTAACCATGTCATCCCCTGAGTACACTTTTGATTCTTTGTATTCTCCATGAGCATACTTGACACGGTAGTAAAACCAGAAGGTGTATTTTGTTGGTTAACATCCGTGTAAGCTTTTAACTTGTCAGGTTGGCAAGTGTCTATCTGTTCTAAGCTACATTGAATGTCAGCATAAATAACATAAGGAAATCGCATTTTACGTTTGTACTAAGTTGTAAGATATTGTAAAGGTATCTTCTTCTGGAATCTCGATTTCCACTCCATTCCTCTTATCACAATACACTAAATGTTCGTCTAAAAAGTCCTCACTTCAACGGGGGGGGAGTAGCATTGGTTAAATACAACTGTTTGTGTGAGTTCTATCCTTTTTGATGTTCTTTGAATCCTTAACGGGTACACTTCAAATTTTCTTAATAGTTGTTGTTTATTTCAACACCATACCCAAACACGTAAAGTGTACATGGTAGTATTTAGCCTTTCAAATTTGGTCAATATGTTTCAACAACAATAACTAGCCCCTATCCCCCTTTTTGTTCAACTCGTTTTCCTATTTTTTGTATTGACTCACTCGTAAAATGTACTTTTCTGATCCACCTCTTCATGATGTCATTTTGAGAACACAGCTTGCGTTAATAATGGCCTTCTTCTGTGCTAGTTTTACTGAAAGGCGTAGGTAAGACTTGCACTTCAGGGATACAATTTATCCATATGAAGGTGAACTTCTACAATATGACTAACGTTCACTCACTTCCATCACGCATGCAAGTTGCTATGCTTTCTTTTGCCTTTTCTATCATTACTGTTAGTTTAGTGTCTTAGTTGGTTGATTCAGTAATACTAACTTGAGTTGACCTAAAAAGTGGAATCACTGTCACCTGTTGCAAGGTTTGTTTTTACCAACTGTACTAAACGCACCTTCGATGCCTACTTTAATTTGTGTGCTTCTGAAAATTTACTAATCAAATGTATGTAAAGCACTTCGACTTGCCTTTAAAAAAAATGAATTAACAAATGGTTCAATGAGCACTGTAGTTCTTTTCTACCATCTTTCACCTTAACTTAGCTATGTCTTGTTGAAGTCGTTTTTCCTTTACCTAGATCTATAAGGTATACCAACTTCTTTGCTTTTAGTATTAATTCATTTTTAGTGAACACTTCTGTACGGGGTAACACTTGATGCGTTTTGTCTTCAATAAGCTTTACCAACACGTCTTTAGGGTTATACTATATCCTTTTAACCCAAAATCCTTTGCCATTCGATGTAATTGGTTTACCGTTATTTGTAAATGACCCGTTGTTATTGTCTTTATAAACATAGCACCACCACTTTATTAAGTATAGTACGTATATTAAATGACAATCTAGGCGGACCCGGTATGTTTTTGTTTGTTACTGCCATTGTTTATTTAATACCTTACACACACATGTCTTTTATGATGATTTTTTTTCTTTCAATTTTAAACCCCTAACCACCACTTGTAATTTTTTAAATCTATTATATCTAAAAGGAAAACAAGGACACGTACTACTACGCGGTTTTCTGTCTAATTAGGATGTAGGCAATCGTACTTCTGATGAACGGCCCTTCCAACGTTCTCGTTTCGTAATACAACCCACTACAAGCCCACACCTTACTTGTTACCCACTTCCTTGACTTTAAGATTAGTAGGTAAGTATCACAAAATATTCCATCCACACTTGTAGTCTCAATAATTTGGTTCACCTTACTTGTTGGCAGGTCCTTCAATTTTTGTTTTTCTTTTGTGTCAAAGGTATTCAGATCAATGAAATAAAATTGATTATAAGATGCCATCGTAATCTTAATACTTATAAAAACATTTCTATATTCTGGGTTTTTTTTTCGATTTAAAAAACACCACCGCGTACTCCTATTCAAATTCTAACCCTAACACCCCTTACCCTTACACACCTTACCCTAAAACGTTAAACACCTTATTCAACAGTTTTAAATCAGACTACTTTAACTTTTACACCATGACGCTACTGTTTACCTTTATAATGTTACGTCACTACTTTTACTGACTAATATGACGTCACTTTCTTTTTCACTGTCACCTTCCTACTTTCACGTTCACTGTTAGTTACTAAAATTGAAAGTGTGGCAGCACTCTCTATGCTACACCACTGGTATGAACCCAGGCTATTCACACCTTTTTTTATATAATCCTGAGCCATCTGCATTACGGTGGTTCCAAAATTCATATAACGTATTTTACTTACAAACCACATATTCGGTACTTCTTAGCATATCCTTACGGCAAAGTTCCGAGCTTTAAAATTTTTCTGAGATCATGGCAATTCTGACCACTAGTGGGGTTTAAAGTTGTGCCTTAACATACACTTCATAATAATCATGTCGGAAAATACGCGAAATACAAACATTACGCTATGGTAACGTTGTAACCATAACGCTAAAGTGAATGACGTTATTGTATTATTCATTAGATATAATGACGATTAAACGTATATAGAAAACACAGAGCATTTATTGAGATTCTTTAACATTTATGGTGCCGTGACTGACGTTAAAGGCAATACGAATCGGCAACAGAGCACAGCGACGAAGCTATGAATCAAATTTTAGGAGCTGAAGGAAAATCCTGAAAACGTCGAAATGGAGGAATTCAAAGCCATAGAGTATGCCGTAACCCAGAACAAGAAAATTAATCTCGATTTAAACGAGAAGATGAAAGAAGTCCTACACGAGGATCACATTGAACAAGAAATTACAGACTCGGATGAGTATATGTTTAATTTAGACAGTAAACTAAGGCAAATACGAAAACTTAAGCAAACAATCAAATCCTCCAACAATACTTCTAATTTAAAAGAAAAGTAAACAATGAACGCTAACGCTGAATGCTATATACCTACATCAAACGCTAGTAATACAAACACATCAGCCGTTTACACGCTAAACACTAGAGAACGAATTCCATCGGAGGAAAATCCTACCGGAAATCAATCACGCTTTACTGGTCCGAATTTACAATCATACAATACTCAGGAAGAACGTTCGTTTTATACAACCACCAGCTCAACTACCAAATGTATTTTGTAATATTAACTATAGATTACCTAAATTAGAATAGCCACATTTTGACGGGTATATTTTGCAGTGGAGCACATTTTTGGACTTTTACGAATGTACCATAAATTAAAATAGTAGCCTTACACCAATACAGAAATTTAGTTATCTGAAAGCCCAGCTTATGAGAACCGCCGCCCAAACCATAGCAGGATTTGCGCTAATGCACGCCAATTATGAGACAGTCGTTTGTTAGCTAAGAGAGAGATTTGAAAACCCACACAAATGTTTTAATGCTTACATGAAATCACTCATGAGCTTACCCGCACCGACAAATGACGTATTTAGCTTGAGGTCTTACGGAGACAAACTTGAATCATAGGTAGCAATACACAGTTAGAAGTTTAGTTTCGTATTATGGCCCCTGTGAATATTTTAAAGATGAAAGTTTTTGTACAATAAAATTGATTTTAAGTTAATGGAAGAATAATATAGCCTTCTTAGTGGGTTTGTATGAACATTTAGATTGTTTTTAGCATGTTTTATAGGCCATTTATCTGTTTGACAGTCCTTATTTCCCTATCCGTACGGCCCATAGGTCCATGAATTATTGTAGTGTTTATCAACAAAGATTTTGCGCTCGATCTTTTCAATTCAATTTGATGGAAAAACGAGCAGAAATGCATATGATTTTTTTTTTGGACCACTTGATAGATATAGACCTATGGTTTCAGGAAAGGTATCACTGCAATTGATTGAAATTTTTCTTTGGACCAAATTTTGGAGACTTTTGTGACATGTTCACCCCCCCCCCCCCCTTTTTTGCTATATTTTATATCAAAGAAATGCAGATTGTTGCCATGGTTACACCCAAAAGGGGATATATTTCACCATTATGACCATTAGAAATCAAATCTATGGAAGATTCTCTTTCTATAGATATATACATGCATAACACAAATACTAAGCCTTATTTGTTAGAAAGGAGGGGAAAGAGGGTGTTTAAAAATTATGAGTGTCAATTTTAAGTTTTTTCCTAACTGTGTATTGCTACCATATGTGCGAGGATTAGAGTCACTTTGTAAAAACACCTGAGATGTATGGTTCGCTTTTGGTACCTGTAGTTTTGGACAAGTTGCCGATTGACATAAGAAAATCTATTGCAAGAAAATACGCGAGATATAATTTGATATTGAAAAATCTGTAAAAGCAATAACTAAAGAGATTGAAATACTTGAAGCTGGCGAATGAGTAATTTATTCAGACATATTGTACGCCACTGCACTTTTTATGGGTACGCAATCACATTCATACAAGAGCAAATTCACAGACACACGTAAGAAGGTAAATACACATACATGTTTATTTTGTTTAGCTGAGCACTATCCGACGAAGTGCCCTGAAGTAACAGACGCAAACATAAGAAATCAAATTGTAATACAGAAACAGTTATGCTTTAACTGTTTTAAGGGTCACACCAAGTGGCCACATGCCAGTCTACTAAATGATGCAAAAAGTGTAACGGAATACATCACGCTAGCATATGTAAAGGAAACGAGGTAATTATAGAATAATTGATCGAAGAATTTAAATAGAGAAAAATATTCAACGAGTGACCGAACAACACATTAATTCACGAATGCGCGTAGCGCATAAGTTAATTATCAGTGTTGTTCGGTCACGAGTTGAATATTTTTCGATATTTGAATTCTTTAATTAGTTATTCTTTTTATTACATTGGCAAACGGCTTTTTTAAAGAAATTAATGTAAAAACATGTAAGGAACTATATCTTTTTTCTACGCATTCACAATTTGATTTGATCCTCCGTTATCGACGTCTTGACAACGCTTATTGTTGTATGACGTCAGAGAGTGAAATAACCACGTATATTTCACCTGTGAAATTATCGGTTTTTATTTAACTGGGAAATCAATGTAATTCATTGCAACCAATGTAATAATAACAGGTATGACACCGCAGCCTACAATACAACAGTCAGCAATCAACGTAGTTGAAACACCAAACGAGACTAGAGTAATGTATTCATCACAACAGAGTCACAACATTCTCCTGAAAACAACAACTGCGCCAGTTGTAATTATATATATATAAATAACGACCAAGAAGTAGAATGTAGCATCTTATTTGACGAGGGAGCACAGCCTTCTTTTATAACTCCCACAGAAAAAGTAAACATTCATCCGTCTGCGTTTTGAGATTTTTCCAAGAAGGTTCGCAACTAAGACACTGCAACAATACAGTTACAGACCGACACAGGAGAAAATATCCATATCGACACACTTATTGTTCCAGAGATTGCCGTTCCGATTTAAAACCAGATTTCACAGACTACAAGGAACTTGCCACATTTAAACTTAAGTACAGAACATTTCGAAATTGACTTACTCATAGGCGACGACTACTACTGGTAAATTATCGAGGACAGAGTTATAAGAGGAAAAGGACCCATCGTTGTACAGTCAAAGTTTGGATGTGTGTTATCAAGACTATTCAATAGAAACATCAACCATGCGACAACATCTATAGCTCTGGTAAACGTCATTGAAGACAAGAACACAGCGGAAAGGAAAAATCCACGGCAAAGTTGCTATGGAAACATGACCGTTCAGATGATATACCTTCAGGCACGACCGTTGCCAAAAGAAGACCAGAAGATGCATCACAATGGCTCGTACAAAGTAGATCGCACAAGAACCCACTTAAGGAAAATTTCAAAGAAAGTAACTTGCTACCTAGACGAACGAACACACCCTCAACTGGTAGAGTCAAGAAGCCAAATAGATACAAGA
This sequence comes from Mytilus galloprovincialis, assembly GCA_037788925.1. NCBI lineage: Eukaryota > Metazoa > Mollusca > Bivalvia > Mytilida > Mytilidae > Mytilus > Mytilus galloprovincialis. Next base: position 70,734,988 of record CM075342.1, on the reverse strand, counting down.
AAGGAACTTACAACGCATAAAGAAAATTACCGCAGAGTTCTGCTACCGTATGCGGCAGAAGAAAAATCCATGAATGGACTATGAGATAAACTTTAGTTGTGATCAGTTAAGGTTAAGGAACTAGATTATTTTATTTGAGATGGACATAAATTTAAATTTCTTTTATGTATATTGTGAACTTACATTTTCTTACAATTTTTCGTTACATACTTCAGTTTTCGCGGCATCAACAATGTCGGAAAATACGCAAGGTACAAACATTATGCTATGGTAACGTTGTAACTATAACGCTATAGTAAGTGACGTTATTGTATTATTCATTACCTATCACTGCATTTAAACATATATAGAAAATACAACGCATTTATCGAGATTCTTCAACAATCTTAAGCTTACATTCGGAATTCCTAAGAATATCTTTACGGCAATTTCCGAACCTTTCCAAGCTCATTTCAAAGGTATTGACCTAGGCTATTCCTTACTTAAATATTTTTCTGGGATCCGGGCCCGTCTGGCCACCACAGAGGTTCAAAGGTGCCCCTTAAAATAATTTTCCGTATTAACCACATATTCGGTACTTTTCGGCATATACCAACGGCAAAGTTCCGAACTGGACCTAGCTCATTTCAAAGGTATTGACCCAGGCTATTCCCCACTTAAATATTTTTCTGCGATCCGGGCCCGTCTGGCCACCACAGAAGTTCAAAGATGCCCATGAAAATAATTTTCCGTATTAATCACACATTTGGTACTTTTCGGCATATACCAACGCAAAGTTCCGAACCGGACCTAGCTCATTTCAAAGGTATTGACCCAAGCTATTCCCCACTTAAATATTTTTCTGGGATCCGGCCCCGTCTGGCCAACACAGAGGTTCAAAGGTGTCCCTTAACGTAATTTTCCGTATTAACCATATGCATACATTCGGTACTTTTCGGCATATACCAACGGCAAAGTTCCGAACTGGACCTAGCTCAATTTAAAGGTATTGACCCAAGCTATTCCCCACTTAAATATTTTTCTGGGATCCGGGCCCGTCTGGCCACCACAGAGGTTCAAAGGTGCCCCTTAAAATAATTTTCCGTATTAACCACACATTTGGTACTTTTCGGCATATACCAACGGCAAAGTTCCGAACTGGACCTAGCTCATTTTAAAGGTATTGACCCAAGCTATTTCCCACTTAATTATTTTTCTGGGATCCGAGCCCGTCTGGCCACCACAGAGGTTCAAATGTGCTCCCTAACGTAATTTTCCGTATTAACCATATGCATACATTCGGTACTTTTCGGCATATACCAACGGCAAAGTTCCGAACTGGACCTAGCTCAATTTAAAGGTATTGACCCAAGCTATTCCCCACTTAAATATTTTTCTGGGATCCGGGCCCGTCTGGCCACCACAGAGGTTCAAAGGTGCCCCTTAAAATAATTTTCCGTATTAACCACACATTTTGTACTTTTCGGCATATACCAACGGCAAAGTTCCGAACTGGATCTAGCTCATTTTAAAGGTATTGACCCAAGCTATTTCCCATTTAAATATTTTTCTGGGATCCGAGCCCGTCTGGCCACCACAGAGGTTCAAAGTTGCCCATTTACGTATTTTCCATATCAACCACACATTCGGTACTCCTCGACAAATCCCTACGGCAAAGTTCCGAACCGGACCCAGCTCAATTCAAAGGTATTGATCCAAGCTATTTGCCACTTAAATATTTTTCTGGGATCCGGGCCCGTCTGGCCACCACAGAGGTTCAAAGGTGCTCCTTAACGTAATTTTCCGTATTAACCATATGCATACATTCGGTACTTTTCGGCATATACAAACGGCAAAGTTCCGAACCGGACCTAGCTCATTTTAAGGTATTGACCCAAACTATTCCTAACTTAAATATTTTTTCTGGGATCCGGGCCCGTCTGGCCACCACAGAGGTTCAAAGTTGCCCATTTACGTATTTTCAATATCAACCACACATTCGGTACTCCTCGACACATCCCTACGGCAAAGTTTCGAACCGGACCCAGCTCATTTCAAAGGTATTGATCCAAGCTAATTGCCACTTAAATATTTTTCTGGGATCCGGCCCGTCTGGCCACCACAGAGGTTCAAAGGTGCTCCTTAACGTAATTTTCCGTATTAACCACACATTTGGTACTTTTTGGCATATACCAACGGCAAAGTTCCGAACCGGACCTAGCTCATTTCAAAGGTATTGACCAAGGCTATTCCCCACTTAAATATTTTTCAGGGATCCGGGCCCGTCTGGCCACCACAGAGGTTCAAAGGTGCCCCTTAACGTAATTTTCCGTATTAACCATATGCATACATTCGGTACTTTTCGGCTTGGATCAATACCGGTGCCCCTTAAAATAATTTTCCGTATTAACCACACATTTGGTACTTTTCGGCATATACCAACGGCAAAATTCCGAACCGGACCTAGCTCATTTTAAAGGTATTGACCCAAACTATTCCCCACTTAAATATTTTTCTGGGATCCGGGCCCGTCTGGCCACCACAGAAGTTCAAAGTTGCCCATTTACGTATTTTCCATATCAACCACACATTCGGTACACCTCGACACATCCCTACGGCAAAGTTCCGAACCGGACCTAGCTCATTTCAAAAGTATTGATCCAAGCTATTTGCCACTTAAATATTTTTCTGGGATCCGGGCCCGTCTGGCCACCACAGAGGTTCAAAGTTGCCCATTTACGTATTTTCCATATCAACCACACATTCGGTACTCCTCGACACATCCCTACGGCAAAGTTCCAAACCGGACCCAGCTCATTTCAAAGGTATTGATCCAAGCTATTTGCCACTTAAATATTTTTCTGGGATCCAGGCCCGTCTGGCCACTACAGAGGTTCAAAGGTGCCCCTTAAAATAATTTTCCGTATTAACCACACATTTGGTACTTTTCGGCATATACCAACGGCAAAGTTCCGAACCGGACCTAGCTCATTTCAAAGGTATTGACCCAGGCTATTCCCCACTTAAATATTTTTCTGGGATCCGGGCCCGTCTGGCCACCACAGAGGTTCAAAGGTGCCCCTTAACGTAATTTTCCGTATTAACCATATGCATACATTCGGTACTTTTCGGCATATACCAACGGCAAAGTTCCGAACTGGACCTAGCTCAATTTAAAGGTATTGACCCAAGCTATTCCCCACTTAAATATTTTTCTGGGATCCGGGCCCGTCTGGCCACCACAGAGGTTCAAAGGTGCCCCTTAAAATAATTTTCCGTATTAACCACACATTTGGTACTTTTCGGCATATACCAACGGCAAAGTTCCGAACTGGACCTAGCTCATTTTAAAGGTATTGACCCAAGCTATTTCCCACTTAATTATTTTTCTGGGATCCGAGCCCGTCTGGCCACCACAGAGGTTCAAATGTGCTCCCTAACGTAATTTTCCGTATTAACCATATGCATACATTCGGTACTTTTCGGCATATACCAACGGCAAAGTTCCGAACTGGACCTAGCTCAATTTAAAGGTATTGACCCAAGCTATTCCCCACTTAAATATTTTTCTGGGATCCGGGCCCGTCTGGCCACCACAGAGGTTCAAAGGTGCCCCTTAAAATAATTTTCCGTATTAACCACACATTTTGTACTTTTCGGCATATACCAACGGCAAAGTTCCGAACTGGATCTAGCTCATTTTAAAGGTATTGACCCAAGCTATTTCCCATTTAAATATTTTTCTGGGATCCGAGCCCGTCTGGCCACCACAGAGGTTCAAAGTTGCCCATTTACGTATTTTCCATATCAACCACACATTCGGTACTCCTCGACAAATCCCTACGGCAAAGTTCCGAACCGGACCCAGCTCAATTCAAAGGTATTGATCCAAGCTATTTGCCACTTAAATATTTTTCTGGGATCCGGGCCCGTCTGGCCACCACAGAGGTTCAAAGGTGCTCCTTAACGTAATTTTCCGTATTAACCATATGCATACATTCGGTACTTTTCGGCATATACAAACGGCAAAGTTCCGAACCGGACCTAGCTCATTTTAAGGTATTGACCCAAACTATTCCTAACTTAAATATTTTTTCTGGGATCCGGGCCCGTCTGGCCACCACAGAGGTTCAAAGTTGCCCATTTACGTATTTTCAATATCAACCACACATTCGGTACTCCTCGACACATCCCTACGGCAAAGTTTCGAACCGGACCCAGCTCATTTCAAAGGTATTGATCCAAGCTAATTGCCACTTAAATATTTTTCTGGGATCCGGCCCGTCTGGCCACCACAGAGGTTCAAAGGTGCTCCTTAACGTAATTTTCCGTATTAACCACACATTTGGTACTTTTTGGCATATACCAACGGCAAAGTTCCGAACCGGACCTAGCTCATTTCAAAGGTATTGACCAAGGCTATTCCCCACTTAAATATTTTTCAGGGATCCGGGCCCGTCTGGCCACCACAGAGGTTCAAAGGTGCCCCTTAACGTAATTTTCCGTATTAACCATATGCATACATTCGGTACTTTTCGGCTTGGATCAATACCGGTGCCCCTTAAAATAATTTTCCGTATTAACCACACATTTGGTACTTTTCGGCATATACCAACGGCAAAATTCCGAACCGGACCTAGCTCATTTTAAAGGTATTGACCCAAACTATTCCCCACTTAAATATTTTTCTGGGATCCGGGCCCGTCTGGCCACCACAGAAGTTCAAAGTTGCCCATTTACGTATTTTCCATATCAACCACACATTCGGTACACCTCGACACATCCCTACGGCAAAGTTCCGAACCGGACCTAGCTCATTTCAAAAGTATTGATCCAAGCTATTTGCCACTTAAATATTTTTCTGGGATCCGGGCCCGTCTGGCCACCACAGAGGTTCAAAGTTGCCCATTTACGTATTTTCCATATCAACCACACATTCGGTACTCCTCGACACATCCCTACGGCAAAGTTCCAAACCGGACCCAGCTCATTTCAAAGGTATTGATCCAAGCTATTTGCCACTTAAATATTTTTCTGGGATCCAGGCCCGTCTGGCCACTACAGAGGTTCAAAGGTGCCCCTTAAAATAATTTTCCGTATTAACCACACATTTGGTACTTTTCGGCATATACCAACGGCAAAGTTCCGAACCGGACCTAGCTCATTTCAAAGGTATTGACCCAGGCTATTCCCCACTTAAATATTTTTCTGGGATCCGGGCCCGTCTGGCCACCACAGAGGTTCAAAGGTGCCCCTTAACGTAATTTTCCGTATTAACCATATGCATACATTCGGTACTTTTCGGCATATACCAACGGCAAAGTTCCGAACCGGACCTAGCTCATTTTAAAGGTATTGACGCAAGCTATTCCACACTTAAATATTTTTCTGGGATCCGGGCCCGTCTGGCCACCACAGAGGTTCAAAGTTGCCCATTTACTTTTTTCCATATCAACCACACATTCGGTACTCCTCGACACATCCCTACGGCAAAGTTCCGAACTGGACCCAGCTCATTTCAAAGGTATTGATCCAAGATATTTGCCACTTAAATATTTTTCTGGGATCCGGGCCCGTCTGTCCACCACAGAGGTTCAAAGTTGCCCATTTACGTATTTTCCATATCAACCACACATTCGGTACTCCTCGACACATCCCTACGGCAAAGTTCCGAACCGGACCCAGCTCATTTCAAAAGTATTGATCCAAGCTATTTGCCACTTCAATATTTTTCTGGGATCCGGGCCCGTCTGGCCACCACAGAGGTTCAAAGGTGCCCCTTAAAATAATTTTCCGTATTAACCACACATTTGGTACTTTTCGGCATATACCAACGGCAAAGTTCCGAACCGGACCTCCCCACTTAAATATTTTTCTGGGATCCGGGCCCGTCTGGCCACCACATAGGTTCAAAGGTGCCCCTTAACGTAATTTTCCGTATTAACCATATACATACATTCGGTACTTTTCGGCATATACCAACGGCAAAGTTCCGAACCGGACCTAGCTCATTTTAAAGGTATTGTCCCAAGCTATTCCCCACTGAAATATTTTTTTGGGATCCGGGCCCGTCTGGCCACCACATAGGTTCAAAGGTGCCCCTTAACGTAATTTTCCGTATTAACCATATGCATACATTCGGTACTTTTCGGCATATACCAACGGCAAAGTTCCGAACCGGACCTAGCTCATTTCAAAGGTATTGACCAAGGCTATTCCCCACTTAAATATTTTTCAGGGATCCGGGCCCGTCTGGCCACGACAGAGGTTCAAAGGTGCCCTTTAACGTAATTTTCCGTATTAACCATATGCATACATTCGGTACTTTTCGGCTTGGATCAATACCGGTGCCCCTTAAAATAGTTTTCCGTATTAACCACACATTTGGTACTTTTCGGCATATACCAACGGCAAAATTCCGAACCGGACCTAGCTCATTTTAAAGGTATTGACCCAAACTATTCCCCACTTAAATATTTTTCTGGGATCCGGGCCCGTCTGGCCACCACAGAAGTTCAAAGTTGCCCATTAACGTATTTTCCATATCAACCACACATTCGGTACTCCTCGACACATCCCTACGGCAAAGTTCCGAACCGGACCTAGCTCATTTCAAAAGTATTGATCCAAGCTATTTGCCACTTAAATATTTTTCTGGGATCCGGGCCCGTCTGGCCACCACAGAGGTTCAAAGTTGCCCATTTACGTATTTTCCATATCAACCACATATTCGGTACTCCTCGACACATCCCTACGGCAAAGTTCCAAACCGGACCCAGCTCATTTCAAAGGTATTGATCCAAGCTATTTGCCACTTAAATATTTTTCTGGGATCCAGGCCCGTCTGGCCACTACAGAGGTTCAAAGGTGCCCCTTAAAATAATTTTCCGTATTAACCACACATTTGGTACTTTTCGGCATATACCAACGGCAAAGTTCCGAACCGGACCTAGCTCATTTCAAAGGTATTGACCCAGGCTATTCCCCACTTAAATATTTTTCTGGGATCCGGGCCCGTCTGGCCACCACAGAGGTTCAAAGGTGCCCCTTAACGTAATTTTCCGTATTAACCATATGCATACATTCGGTACTTTTCGGCATATACCAACGGCAAAGTTCCGAACCGGACCTAGCTCATTTTAAAGGTATTGACCCAAGCTATTCCCCACTTAAATATTTTTCTGGGATCCGGGCCCGTCTGGCCACCACAGAGGTTCAAAATTGCCCATTTACTTTTTTTCCATATCAACCACACATTCGGTACTCCTCGACACATCCCTACGGCAAAGTTCCGAACTGGACCCAGCTCATTTCAAAGGTATTGATCCAAGATATTTGCCACTTAAATATTTTTCTGGGATCCGGGCCCGTCTGTCCACCACAGAGGTTCAAAGTTGCCCATTTACGTATTTTCCATATCAACCACACATTCGGTACTCCTCGACACATCCCTACGGCAAAGTTCCGAACCGGACCCAGCTCATTTCAAAAGTATTGATCCAAGCTATTTGCCACTTCAATATTTTTCTGGGATCCGGGCCCGTCTGGCCACCACAGAGGTTCAAAGGTGCCCCTTAAAATAATTTTCCGTATTAACCACACATTTGGTACTTTTCGGCATATACCAACGGCAAAGTTCCGAATCGGACCTCCCCACTTAAATATTTTTCTGGGATCCGGGCACGTCTAGCCACCACATAGGTTCAAAGGTGCCCCTTAACGTAATTTTCCGTATTAACCATATACATACATTCGGTACTTTTCGGCATATACCAACGGCAAAGTTCCGAACCGGACCTAGCTCATTTTAAAGGTATTGTCCCAAGCTATTCCCCACTGAAATATTTTTCTGGGATCCGGGCCCGTCTGGCCACCACAGAGGTTCAAAGGTGCTCCTTAACGTAATTTTCCGTATTAACCATATGCATACATTCGGTACTTTTCGGCATATACAAACGGCAAAGTTCCGAACCGGACCTAGCTCATTTTAAAGGTATTGACCCAAACTATTCCCCACTTAAATATTTTTCTGGGATCCGGGCCCGTCTGGCCACCACAGAGGTTCAAAGTTGCCCATTTACGTATTTTCCATATCAACCACATATTCGGTACTCCTCGACACATCCCTACGGCAAAGTTCCGAACTGGACCCAGCTCATTTCAAAGGTATTGATCCAAGCTATTTGCCACTTAAATATTTTTCTGGGATCCGGGCCCGTCTGGCCACCACAGAGGTTCAAAGGTGCCCCTTAAAATAATTTTCCGTATTAACCACACATTTGGTACTTTTTGGCATATACCAACGGCAAAGTTCCGAACCGGACCTAGCTCATTTCAAATGTATTGATCCAGGCTATTCCCCACTTAAATATTTTTCTTTGATCCGGGCCCGTCTGGCCACCACAGAGGTCCAAAGTCGTCTTAGGGTGGTCACCGTCATTTAAGCAGTCTTTGGTAGGTGTTCACTATTAATTTCTTTTCTTTTTTGGCTTTCCATAAATATTTCTATGTATATTTCTATATCTTTCTGGAGTAATTGGATTTTGTTTCATATTTTATATATTAAATTACATCTTTGGTGAATCCTCTATGATGTTTTATTGATAAAAATCTATATAAAATAAAGACAAATATACAACTTGTATCAGGGTTAATATTCGAGGACAACGAAAATTTATGACAGCTTGAAGGGGTCATAAAATGGTATCTTTTCCCTCAGGCTTTATAGTGATTTTCAACTAAATTTAAATATTGAATCGACTGCTAGCAGCCGGATTGATATTGAATATTGAAATAAAGGACAGACCGCTTACATACATATTTAAAACGGAATGAAATGCTTTAGAAATTAGCAGAAACCGTGAAATTGTCGATTTCCGCTATTAGATTGCATTTAACTAAGATTTAGCGATTTTTGGAACGTTTGAGCCTCACGCAGTTTTTTGGTTTTTAGACATATCGTCAAAATTGGCTGCTGGAAAAAAGTGGCTGCTATCTTGATTGGCCGATAAAAGTGGCTGCCAGCTTGAGTCTGGTTGAGAAAAGTTATCAATAATTCTGCAGATAATGCTGCTGCAATTTCATCAAGACATTTTTGTACATTTTCTGTTAAAATTTTCACACAATCAGTGAAACATTCAAAAAGGCTAAACTTAATTTTTATTACTGAAAGTTTTAAACAATGACAAGTGTTTTATTTATCAAATAACTCATGTGTTTCTGTGAGAAAAAAAGTCCTGAGCAATTTTGGGAATTAAAGGGAAAGAAGATCCTTTTGCCTCGCACTGGCGCATGTCAATTGTGAATATACTTACCAAATATATTTTCTTTATCATGATACTCATGTCGACATTATGAAGAAGTACACATCATAGGAAAAATGCACAAATTAAAGATAAAATAATTAAAACATCCTATTTTGTGTGCATCTCCTGCCAAATCAGTATTTGTTGCATATATATATACTAGATGAGTATAATCCATGTAGATATGGTAAATTTTTAAAGAAAAACACAAAATATTGATAAAAAAAAAAAAAACAATCCCAAAAATGTTATACCATAACCCCAAAATCAATTCTAATCTTTCTTTTGTGTATTGAACCTTCTAGTACAATTTCATGGAGATCCATTCAATTATACTAAAGTTATTGTCTTGAAACCAAATGTGTCTTCTTGAAAACAACTATGGCATGATTAAGCATTACTCGAAAGCAAATTTTTGACATGCTTGTATTTCCCCATTTCCATTCTCAAATGTATTTTGCTGTCATATAAAAACTTGAAAAGTGAGCTAACAAAAAATATGCAAGAAATGTCATGAAACTGACTCTGAATTAGGACATGAAATTGATGTAGAACTAACAAACTGAAGATGATCAGCAGTGGCGGATCCAGGGGGGGGGTGGTCCCGGGGGTCGGAACCCCCCTTTTTATTGGACGATCAATGCATTTGAATGGGAGCATATAGTTGGAACCCCCTTCCTTTACTCTGGGTTGGGAACCCCCCCTTTTTAAAATGGCTGGATCCGCCACTGGTCAGGAATACGAATGTTTTTTTGTTTGAGTCAGAAGTTTTAAATATTTTTAGATATATAAAAGTTAAATTTATTTTGCATTTCTGAAAGATAAAATCATTTTTGGTGAAGATCTGGATTCAAAATATTTTTTTTTGTCCTCTGCTTGAACAGATTTTTTTCATCAATTTGGGAATTAGAATTTTTTAGGAAAAATACCATAATCCCCTCCTGCCTTTTGAAGTTCAATGATCATTCCCTAAACATTTTCAATCTGAACTTATAATTTTATTTTATACAAAAACTATATGTTAATGTAGCCTAGGACATTCGTCCTGAAAATGCATGAAATATTTGCCACTGGATGTTAAACAACCAACAACCAATCAATATATAGGATATAGTATAGTCTTAGTATAAAGCTGGCATTAAAGGTAGCGCCTTCCTCATATTATGTACTACAGTACAATGTATTTACAAGCAGTATTTTTAATTGATTGAAGGAAGTGTAAAATTAAGTCTGAAGAACTTTACTATATTTGTTATATCAGAGAAGAAGGCAATTGAAAATAAATAATGTCCATTGCCATGAAATATTGTCTCCTAAGTGGACAGCATTTTACAGCGACAGTTATGAAATATGGCCAATCTACAGAACAAACTGTTGTAGTAAATGTTATTAAATTGTGTCCTCTAAGGAAAATAATACTGTACAGCATCTGTTACTTATTTGAGTTTGAATTATACATGTATATAATTATATTAAGAGATATAAATATTAAGATAAGGATGGTATGAGTGCCAATGAGACAACTCTATGTCAAAGTAACGATTAATTAAAGTTTGCAATTAAAAGTTAAAATGTGTCCAGTAATAACAAGGCAATGGATACCATTTAATACTTAAATCATATCAAAAGATGCCCTGGTGGACACAATGTCCCCTAAAAAAATGTCCCCCTAGACAATATTATGGAAGTGAATAATGTTTATGTTCATGGACTCTTTTTCATACTTAAGGACATATTTTCATAGGAAATTATGTCCGGGATACATTTAAATAAGTAGATATTGTCCATGGACAGTATTTATTGTGAAAATTTCTTTATGGGGGACATTATTAAATCCTACACAATGCCATAAAAAGAGACAAGAAATACAAAAAAAGGGATTTTTTTAGATATTTAAAACCGAACTTAAAGAGATATTTTTAATTTTTATAATATAATGGGGGCACGTGTCATCGATTACACACCTACTCAGCCGTGAATTACACAATCAACAACATTGATTAGGATATCCTTATTGCTTATGACTATAATGATATGAGAACAACGTTTAAATAGAATAGAATAATACATGTTCAACAATGTTTCTGAATTGTTCCATGTTATTAAATATATTAAGGATAGTGTATTTCAGTGATTATGGAGAGACAAAATATATGATAATTGACATTTTGTATGGATTTAAATTGAATAAATTTTAATTACAAAGTTGCTTTATATATAATAGTTCAAGAAAAAACACAACACTATCTTTAAAATGATTGTTTTCTTGTTCAAAGAAATATATTCTAAAAACAGAATTCTGATTGTCTAGATAGCAAACCATGATCGCACACAAATCATCATCTAAGTTAAATGCTTCCCTTTTTTCGTTTGTTGAATTAATTTTGTATTTTATTTTTTGTGATTTTGTTCTCTAAATATTCCTTTATTTATTTTTGTGTCTTATCCAATTTGTACTTGAACAAATAAAATTTGTTTAACTAAACTAAATTGTGACTTTTTGTCCTGTGACTTTCTGTCCTACATTCGTTTATTGAACATGAATGACCACCTATAGGATATACATCGACATCCTGTGACACGAGTGTAATCTGTTGAATACCCTCAAAACTACACCATTGTACACATCACAGAGTTTTATAAAAAAATACAATTAGCAGTATACGGCGTCAACTCGTTCAACGTTTTGAAGTCTAATGATAACTTGACCTATCTTAATTTAAAACAAGACACTTGATTAACGTTTATATATAGTATGCAAGAATATAAAATATCATATTGTAATTATGATAAAAAGAAACATACTATGGACTTTGCTCATTGTTAAAGGCCGTACAGTGACCTATAGTTGTTAATGTCTGTGTCATTTTGGTCTCTTGCGGAGAATTGTCGCATTGGCAATCATATCGCAACTTCTTTTTTTTTATTTATACGAATAATAGCAGATAATTTCAAGATTTTTATAGTGTATTATTCGCCATAAAGACAAATTTTATTGTCATATAATAGCGGTATTTTTAACATTGCCTATAAGAGAGAGAGGGGTTTGGCTTGCCATAAAACCAGGTTCAATCCATCATTCTTCAATTGAGAAGATTCACAATATTACTTCCATGATTCAGTGTAAATTCATTTACCGGTAAATATCATTTTAACTTCTCTGACAAAAAAAAACCAAAACAAACCAACACCTTTGTCAAACATGGATTTTTTTTTAACTTTACGAGCTAACAATTTGCCAGAGCAATTTCATGGTTGATTCATATTCACCATTTAGTACATGTATATATCCGTGTTTAAAGCGATACGTACATGCAGGACAAATTATTTTGTTGAATGAAATCATATTCATTTGTCATCGTGCTATTACCGAGAAAGGATATCTGTTATCCGAAATATCTAACATATTGTTCGTTTTATTGTGTTTTTGGTGATGTTGTGCGATGTTGTACCCTTTTAGAATTGTTATATATTATATTTTGTAGTGTTCTGAATCATAATTATATGATCCATCGCCCCGTAAGATTTATCGTTGACTATTTATTCAGTCATTTAATATATATAGATGTAAGACTCAGATCAACGTCCGGTCTCTAATCGACGTCCTTTCCTCAAATCGACGTCCAAATCTGACGTCAAAATAAAATATCCTTCCAAAGCGACGGTTAATTTTATGCCTATCTAATTTACGTCTATTTTTTTTTTTTTTTTTTGGCTACTCTAATCGACGTCCAATTTTTAGCTTCTCTAATCAACGTCCGTTTTGGACACAGAATACAAAATTGACCAGAACCGACAGCAGCTGAAATCTTTAGACCTTAAAACAAATTATGTGTGACAAATAGGATTTTTAAAGATTTATAACACACTAAACTAAATATGTAAACAGGTTGTGATATTAATTTTTTTTCAATTGTAGAGATTACATGAAAAGGAGATGTGGTACATGAATAATGTAAACAATTAAAATTATAAAATTTACAATCTGATTTATAAAAAAAATCCGAAAAACAAATATGACAGACATAAACCATCGAAAACCACTGCAATATAGGCCCATACAGAATATAACGGGGTTAAACATGTGTGTGGGCACCCAACCTACAACAGTTGTGTAACAGCACAACATAAAACAGTGCAAAATTCTTGCGTATATGTTCACTCCAGGTGTATAACTGAGACATTTGTTGTAAAATATTTTACGGAGTCCATATTATAATACTCTAAAAACAATTGGATGTACTTCTTTCTTTTGTCTATTGTTAAATATTGAATAATGCCCTCTAGATGTCGTTTGGTTTGTTTGTTTTTTAGTCGTTAGTTTGCTTTCTCCTTGACATCCACGTACTTGCATGTCATTTATTAACATGAATAGGAATGACACACTACTATGTAAATCGATTCGATTAACTTTTTATCAAGATAAACTTTTATATGCATGATACCTATAGCTATTTCGGGTTGAAAAAATCTATATAGAAAGTATGTATAAAATTAATGTTTAAACCCTGCATAACATGTACATGTATACATAAGTGTAAACAATTAAGTTCAGTAATTTACCAATTATTAATATTGGACATCGATTAAAGCGCCGTTTTGCATTTGCGTCGATCTGCATTTCATTTGCGCCGATTTTTTCTTTCATTTGCGCCGATTTTTTTTTTCATTTGCGCCGATTTTTTTTACAGGTAAATAACAGGTAAATTACAGGTGAAATGATATAAGAAGATGTGGTATGAGTGCCAATGAGACAACTCTCCATCCCAGTAATGTTATTTTCATTTATCATTAAAGACCTCTTCCGTTAGCCAGTTGTACATATGTACAGCATTCAAATCCATAAAAACAGAATACATTCAAATCATAAATCTGTTCTTGCCGAGTATGTATAGGCAACACTTCTAATATATTCCTTTCTTATGATTTCGTCTCTTCTATATTTGGCGTAATTGTCGATAACGAAGGCCATCTTTTCTTTGTCCGGCATACGTACTGGTGGAGGCATTTCTAGAGTTCGCATTTTCTCACAAGGAAGCTATTAAACCAAGAGTTCCAAATGGTGAAGTTGAAATCATCCCTTCGTTAATTTTATGGACGCAATCACAAATTGGTTGACCGTTATGGAATGTGTACTTGTACGTTGTCTAAGAATGTATGACATTTGTCATCAGAAGGACAATGTCAAATGTGAAGCAGTCATCGATTTCATTTAGGGAAAGGAATGGTAACCCGAAACATTGGGATAGCCATTTACCAATTGCAATGTCACTTGATTTGTCTTTATACTCTGTGATCAGTCAATGTAAAAGTATGCATTTACCTGTAAATCCAACTAGGATCGGCGCAAATGAAAAAGTGAAATCGGCGCAAATGAAAGAATGAAAATTTTCAAAATCGGCGCAAATGTCATACGCCCGATTAAAGATGACTACAATCAATCGGGCGTAGTTTTGTAAATACATGCTGTCACATCTGATGTCGATTAGACTTATCAAAATATTGGACGTCAATTTGAGAATGTGACGTCAGATTTGGACGGCGATTTGAGAAACGGACGTCGATTAGAGGCTGGACGTCAATCTGAGTCTAACATATATATATATATATATATATATATATATATATATATATATATATATATATATATATATATATATATATTATATATATATATATATATATATATATGCAATATATATATATATATATATATATATATATATCCTATTTTTGTTTATACCGATCATAATCCTCTCACCTTCATACATAAAATGATAAACAAAAAAACAGAGGTTGACTAGGTGGAGTTTATTTTTACAGGAATAAAATTATGATGTAATTGTAAAACATATTAAAGGTAAAAGATAATGTAATATCAGATGATTTATCTAGATCTTATTAAAATACTGTGTACGTACTATGTATTTTTGTATATGTATTGTTCATTAAAGGTTTTAGGAATATTAGGTGCTATGATATTGAAATTATTATATTCATTTATCTTGGCCTAATGTGTTTTGTGTGGCCTTATAACATGTATAATATGTTTACATAATACGTATAGTTGTTTACATTAGTGCAGTTTAGAAATCACTGGAACATAGATGCTGATGGAATGATTAGAACTTTCTATATGACTTACATACTAATTATGGAATGATCATAATCTATGATGTGTAATTTAAACTTCTCTTTTGTTCTAGAAATTGCCGTGACAACTATTATACAGTTACCATAATCATGATAATTACAGATAAACATTAACATTCTTGTAATCTCAAATGTTCTCTCAGTTGGATTGACATTTTTATTTACGCACATAACATACTAGATTGTGACTTATTGGACGTTAAATTCTGGTAGGTTCCTGTAACAGTGAATAGAATAATTTCGGATAAAGAAAAAACAAAAGATCGGACATATATTTTGACAGTTAAATTGACATCTCTTTGTGTTTAATACTTCTTGCAAACTTCGATTTATAATCGTTTCATAGAACAAGATATGTGTATCTACGTTGGCCACTCTTTTTAATGAAACAAAGTTGAACTAATTCTTTTAACTTGACTCTTTGAGTTTAGAATAAGGAATACTGGTGTAAAGGATAGAGAAATTGAATGTTTTGTATCATAAGACACAAACCCGAAGTTTTAAATCAAATATACAGATGGTATTATTCGTGATGATTCAAAACGAGAAATTGCTTTAACATATTAGATTTCTTTACGTCAATTCAAAATAGAGTGTGTCATATTAATATATTAAAACAATTTTTTGAGCGTACTAATAGAGGTGAGAGTAAACCAGTTGCCGCTTTAGCCATGGTTAACTTGGAGAATGATCATGACAAACCAGATATAATTGAACCATCTTTTGATTCAAAGACGATTGAAAAAACTGTTAGATTGAAAAATTAGAATTTTTTTAAAATTTTAACTCAAAACTTGCACATCTGACTTTTGATCGTAGAGAAAAATTGCAAATTTTGATATTTTCTTTAAAATTCTTTTCCAGATGTGCCAAACAAAACCACTGCTGTTTGTCATGATGTTTATGTAGGTGATGCTTCTCCAATTAAACAGCACCCTTACCGGTACAATCAACTAAGACTTGAATTTATGAGACAAGAAATTAGATATATGCTTGACAATGATATTATTAAGCCGAGCAACAGTGAATGAAGCTCTCCTTGTCTCCTTGTGCCCAAACGAGATAAAACCTTTCGTTTCGTTACTGATTTAAGAAAAATTTCAAAATCTGATTTCTATCCGATTCCAAAGATAGGCGACTGTATCGAAAACATTTGGCAAATTAAGCAAAATTTGTGAGCAAATTTTATTTATTGAAAGGTTGCAGGCAAGTACCTTCGACAGAAAACAAAAGGAACACTCTTGTGAATACAACCCATGTTAGATAACAAAACTAGGAAATAGACTGTATAAACCTAATGAAGTGAAATTACAGAACTTGGAAGTAAGTATATGAACATGATGAAGTGAATTACAAAACTAGGAAATAATTGAATGAACCTAATGAAGTGAAATTACAGAACTAGGAAATAACTGTATGAACCTAATGAAGTGAAATTACAGAACAAGGAAATACTTGTATGAACCTGATGTCAGAAGTGAATTACAGAACTAGGAAATAACTGTATGAACCTGATGAAGTGAATTACAGAACTAGGAAATAACTGTATGAACCTGATGAAGTGAAATTACAGAACAAGGAAATAATTGTATGAACCTGATGTCAGAAGTGAATTACAGAACTAGGAAATAACTGTACGAACCTAATGAAGTGAATTACAGAACTAGGAAATAACTGTATGAACCTGATGAAGTGAAATTACAGAACAAGGAAATAATTGTATGAACCTGATGTCAGACGTGAATTACAGAACTAGGAAATAACTGTACGAACATAATGAAGTGAATTACAGAACTAGGAAATAACTGTATGAACCTAATGAAGTGAATTACAGAACTAGGAAATAACTGTATGAACCTGATGAAGTGAATTACATTTAAAGAAATGAAACATCATGAATATACTTTATAATTTTCATTCTAGATCTGATGTTGCAACGTGTAGATACATAAAATTAAACTTTTAAGAATTTGCTCCTTGTCTAGCTAAAATAAATTATGTATTGGTACTTAGTATTTATATCTTTGTATTCATTATCTATGAAAAATAGGTAACATGGATGTGTTGATGTAATTCATTCAAATATGGGTACAATTCCTGGAGAGAAAGATTAATTGATTGTTGTTTGCTAAAACGTCAAGTGGCAAAATGTTTATGCATGTTCAGGAAGATGGAGAGAAAAACAACGTAGAGCCAATGAATGTAGATACGTTGGGCCATTGTTGTGCCAACATACAACTGTTGTCTGGGACTAGGCTAAATTTGGGTTCCAGATTGGTAACACATGATTATATTTAGGTTCCAGATTGGTTACACAAGGTTCTATAAAGGTTTCTGATTGGTTATACAAGGTTCTATCAAGGTTCTAGTTTGGTTACACAAGGTTCTATCAAGGTTCCAGTTTGGTTACACAAGGTTCTATTTAGGTTCCAGGTTAGTTTTTCATAACGTTATATCATAACGTTCTTACAACGTAACTGGTAGTCCACACTTTTACGTTCCTACAATGTTAATTCACAACGTTCTCACAACGAAACAGAAACGTTTCTGGAACATTTCCTGAACGTTTTTGTGTTTTGTGGGTACCCTCTACCAGTAGTGCTTTGCTAATACAAAATATATGAGTAATCAAGATCACATTTAAAAACATTTTGAAAATGGATGGCACCCTCTCATATGTTATGCCTATATATATATGAATATAATTATTTTCTGTGACTGTATCTTACATTAATTTGTAGG
Organism: Mytilus galloprovincialis; assembly: GCA_037788925.1. Taxonomy (NCBI): domain Eukaryota; kingdom Metazoa; phylum Mollusca; class Bivalvia; order Mytilida; family Mytilidae; genus Mytilus; species Mytilus galloprovincialis. Next base: position 70,716,809 of record CM075342.1, on the reverse strand, counting down.
ATCCTTTACTATAGATAATTTAGCTGATCTGTAACAATAACATCTTCATGCCTTATATATCATGTACTGTAGTACGCCGCTAGATTAAAACTGACGTGGAAAGGTAACACATGCCCACCGAAAGCTCTTTTTATGAGAGCCCAGGTGGTCGTGTGGTCTAGCGGGACGGCTGCAGTGCAGGCGATTTGGTGTCACGATATCACAGAAGCATGGGTTCGAATCCCGGTGAGGAAGAACAAAAAATTTGCGAAAGCAAATTTACAGATCTAACATTGTTGGGTTGATGTTTAGACGAGTTGTATATATATATACACTTTTGACTTGACAAAGAAATTTTCAAGCACCTGTCATGATCAACCCACACACGAAATGCCCAATATTTTATGTAATTAAGTTACTTTAATTAGTCACTTTCAAAGGATGTATGAAGGAAAGGACAATTTTGATTGAGTTCAATTTTTAGAAAACAAAACCTGATTTGATTTTCCATAACTATAAAAGTATAGTCACATAATTATAATTAATTAGGCCAAGTTGGAAGCTTACTGGATACCTAAATTAAATACGTATCCTTACAAAACAACGTCATATTGCGGGTTCTGCTAAATGCTCCACAAAACCTCTTTCCAAATTATTATGATCTATTTTATCAGTAAGGAAACCCGAGCTTTAGAGTTACTGTAAAACTACCCACTCTATGGATGGTGTGAATCAGATGTGGATACAAGCAAATTCAAAATATTTGTTAGAGTTCTTATAATGTAAGTCCCTTTCATCATGCAATAGTATAAAAAAAAACATGTGAATTTTCTACTAATTACACTAGCTGACATAGAAGTTTATAACTATTGGTCACAGTACGACCTTGAACAATGAGCAAAACCCATACCGAATAGTAAGCTTTAAAATGTCCCCAACAAACATCAAACAATTCAATCGATAAAACTAACGGTCTGATTTATGTATAAAACAATAAACGAAAAACAAATGACATACAGAAACTAAGGATAACCACTGAATTACACGCTCCTGACTTAAAACAGGCATATATAGAATGTGGAGGGCTCAACCATGTTTACTGGCGCCAAACCCGCCCCTAACCTGGGACAGTGGTGTAGCAGAACAACATAAGAACAAACTAAAAAACTCAGTTGAAAAAGAGCTTAAGTCATCAGATCGATACAAAGCACATAAACACCCTTACAAACACACAAAAGACACGAAGTACAGATCTGAGAGTACTCGCTTTTACTGAAATCTAATTCAAAGCAGTTACAACTAATCGGAATGGGTCTAACCTTGATTCATGAAACAGAATGGCCAACGCAAATACAAATATCTTGTTTTAGGAGGGAACAAGTTATGCTTAGTAACAAAATAATGATTGAATAAAAAAGTACACTGAAAAACATTATGAAACTGCTAGATTTGTTGTATTGACAATATATTTGTTACGTTTGGCTAACAATCTGTATTCAAGGAACCAACCCTGTACTTCTGCTGACCGACTTGTTTCTTTATTTTAATGAGGCAAACTTCGTTCAGAAGCTTCTCAAGACAAATGAAAAGAGGCCGACCTTATACGTTAACTCCACTATGCGTTCTATAGATGCCCTTATACTGATTAATTCAAAGTTTGCTGACTACGACTGCATGTATCCCATTGAACTTTAAATATAGGATAACACAGATATATCTCTGTCTGTCTCATATCAAAACTTATACTTAGAAGTTAAAAATGAGGGTCTGTTCAGAACAAAACTTTACGACAAAAAAAATGATTTAAATTTTCACATTATGAACTTTCCATTTCTATGATACAACATTCCAGAAGCGCATGTACATGGAGTATATATTTCCCAGTTGACACGATATAACCACTTTATTTTTTCGAATGTGACATTACCAAATGCGACTTATAACCGGATTTGTCCTTGCATGAGCGAAATATGTCACATGTAGAACAGGAACTGCTTACTCTTTCGGAGCACATGAGTTCACGCCGGTACTTAATGGGTTTGTGTTGCTTAATCTTCAGTTTTCTGAGTATTGTTTTGTTTAATTGTTGTAAGTCTTTTATTCGTTTTTATTTTTGACCATGGCGTTTTCTGTATTTATTGAACTTTTATGATTTTAGATTGACCCCTTGGTTTCTTCGTTCTCCTTTTATGAAGTATCATATGGCACATATGTAAATTATATCATGAATCTACGAAATATGTGCCTCATTAGTCTTTAAATACATAAAAACATTAAAAATTTATTTCCATTTGTGATACATGTGACTCTGAAAATATATTTGTATACCATATTTCGCATATATATAAATATAAAATTTAAAGATCGCGAAAATGTAGTTTTTCAACCAGGAGACAAATGTTTATTTTCCCTTAAAATCATATTTCACAATCACCTGTACATCCGTTTCTGCACTTCTTTACCAATGTAGATCATACATGTATGTATTCAACATACACGAGAGTCACATATGTCTCCAATATAAAAAAAAATTCACATATGACTTATACGTATGTTTTGTTTTATTATTTTGTTATTACACCGCATATTCTAATTTTACCTCGGTAATTTTTACTTATAATGATAAAATTTACCTCGACGCCAAAAAAAAACATAACTTTTGCAGCAAATACATTTTTGTACATCTGTTACATTTGTGTCAATTCTACCACAATATGAAGAGATATTCATTTCGGTTCATATCATCCAAATTTATTATTGATCGCCTTTAGTACTGAAAATAATCCGGTATTATTATGATTCAAGATTAAAGATTTATTGTGTTTCACGCTGTAGCAGCATATAGTCTATAAAGGAGTGAGAAACATTAAATGGAAGAAATGAAATGATAAAAAAACGAAAAAGATTTGATATGGGACCATTAGATGAAATATATTTTTTTCCAGATCATTCAATAAAATCGTTAATTTGCTGATATTTTCCCCTTTAAATAGTCAGAGCTTTTTATTTTGTCATTTGCTTAGGGACTTTCCGTTTAGAATTTTCCTCGGAGTTCGGTATTTTTGTTATTTTACTTTTTACAGCGTGTACATATTTTTAACTTGTTTGCTATACCTTGTGTTTTGGATGCAAATAATATAAATATAATATAAATTTAAACTAAACAAAGGAATTGAATATTGCCTCAAGCCTTTTAAATATTTTTGTAAAAATACTAATATTTGATTGACAAAGAAGTAGGTTCGATAACGCAACCTTTTTCTAGCTTACATTCTCATAACGATTTAATTGCCATCATCACAATGTATCATAGTTAAAACAAAATAGGAAATAGGTGTTTTTCTTTTCTTTTTCTTTTTTCTTTTGTTTTATAACCTACCTAACATCGTTCTTTTAAGACGTAAAATTAAAATATATTTCCATTTTGCACTAAATTGAATCAGGTATTTCATCTAGGACACATGTAAAACACTATACAAGATTAAATATGCCCCCCCCCCCCCCCCCAAAAAAAAAGTAACGGTTACGTTTTCATAATAAAACCAAAACACTTTGAAGAAAAAAAATGACGTAAATTTCTAATTTGGATTTTCAACATCAAGTATTTATAAATGCTTATCAAACAACATTAACATATCTAATGGAGGATTTAATTAAGTCATGACCATAATAATGGGAATAACCTACTAGACATTCGATGTCAACGTACGTTTAAAATAGAAAAAAAAATAATGAGAACTACAAAATTAGATGTCATTTTTGGCATTTAATAAAAATTGGAGTATTTGTCACCATTCAAAATAAGTTTTAATTGCAGAATGGTCCAACGACAACCACTGTATGACAGGCTCCTTTGTTTGGACGAGCATGAGAGAATGTGGCGGGGTTAGGTCAACCAACGACAACCACTGTATGACAGGCTCCTTAGTTTGGACGAGCATGGGAGAATGTGGCGGGGTTAGAACAACCAACGACAACCACTGAATGACAGGCTCCTTAGTTTGGACGAGCATAGGAGAATGTCGCGGGGTTAGGACAACCAACGACAACCACTGTATGACAGGCTCCTTTGTTTGGACGAGCATGGGAGAATGTGGCGGGGTTAGGACAACCAACGACATCCACTGTATGACAGGCTCCTTAGTTTGGACGAGCATGGGAGAATGTGGCGGGGTTAGAACAACCAACGACAACCACTGTATGACAGGCTCCTTTGTTTGGACGAGCATGGGAGAATGTGGCGGGGTTAGGACAACCAACGACAACCACTGTATGACAGGCTCCTTAGTTTGGACGAGCATGGGAGAATGTGGCGGGGTTAGAACAACCAACGACAACCACTGTATGACAGGCTTCTTAGTTTGGACGAGCATGGGAGAATGTGGCGCGGTTAGGACAACCAAGGACAACCACTGTATGACAGGCTCCTTAGTTTAGACGAGATGGGAGAATGTGGCGGGGTTAGAACAACCAACGACAACCACTGAATGACAGGCTCCTTAGTTTGGACGAGCATGGGAGAATGTGGGGGGGGTTAGAACAACCAACGACAACCACTGTATGACAGGCTCGTTAGTTTGGACGAGCATGGGAGAATGTGGCGGGGTTAGAACAACCAACGACAACCATTGAATGACAGGCTCCTTAGTTTGGACGATTATGGGAGAATGCTGCGGGGTTAGGACAACCAACGACAACCACTGAATGACAGGCTCCTTAGTTTGGACGAGCATGGGAGAATGTGGCGGGGTTAGAACAACCAACGACAACCATTGAATGACAGGCTCCTTAGTTTGGACGAGCATGGGAGAATGTCGCGGGGTTAGGACAACCAACGACAACCACTGAATGACAGGCTCCTTAGTTTGGACGAACATGGGAGAATGTGGCAGGGTTAGGACAACCAACGACAACCACTGTATGACAGGCTTAGTTTGTACGAGCATGGGAGAATGTGGCGGGGTTAGGACAACCAACGACAATACTGTATGACAGGCTCCTTAGTTTGGACGAGCATGGGATAATGTGGCGGGGTTAGGACAACCAACGACAACCACTGTATGACAGGCTCCTTAGTTTGGACGAGCATGGGAGTATGTGGCGGGGTTAGGACAACCAACGACAACCACTGAATGACAGACTCCTTAGTTTGGACGAGCATGGGAGTATGTGGCGGGGTTAGGACAACCAACGACAACCACTGTATGACAGGCTCCTTAGTTTGGACGAGCATGGGAGAATGTGGCAGGGTTAGGACAACCAACGACAACCACTGTATGACAGGCTCCTTAGTTTGGACGATCATGGGAGAATGTGGCGAGGTTAGGACAACCAACGAGAACCACTGCAACGACAACCACTGTATGACAGGCTCCTTAGTTTGGACGAGCATGGGATAATGTGGCGGGGTTAGAACAACCAACGACACCCACTGTATGACAGGTTCCTTAGTTTGGACGGGCATGGGAGAATGTGGCGGGGTTAGGACAACCAACGACAACCACTATATGACAGGCTCCTTAGTTTGGACGAGCATGGGAGAATGTGGCGGGGTTAGGACAACCAACGACAACCACTGAATGACAGGCTCCTTAGTTTGGACGAGTATGGGAGAATGTGGCGGGGTTAGAACAATCAACGACAACCACTGAATGACAGGCTCCTTAGTTTGGACGAGCATGGGAGAATGTGGCGGGGTTAGGACAACCAACGACAACCACTGAATGACAGGCTCCTTTTTTGGACGAGCATGGGAGAATGTGGCCGGGTTAGAACAATCAACGACAACCACTGTATGACAGGTTCCTTAGTTTGGACGGCCATGGGAGAATGTGGCGGGGTTAGGACAACCAACGACAACCACTATATGACAGGCTCCTTAGTTTGAACGAGCATGGGAGAATGTGGCAGGGTTAGGACAACCAACGACAACCACTGAATGACAGGCTCCTTAGTTTGGACGAGCATTGGAGAATGTGGCGGGGTTAGAACAATCAACGACAACAATGAATGACAGGCTCCTTAGTTTGGACGAGCATGGGAGAATGTGGCGGGGTTAGGACAACCAACGACAACCACTGAATGACAGGCTCCTTGTTTGGACGAGCATGGGAGAATGTGGCCAGGTTAGAACAATCAACGACAACCACTGAATGACAGGCTCCTTAGTTTGGACGAGCATGGGAGAATGTGGGGGGGGGTTAGAACAATCAACGACAACCACTGAATGACAGGCTCCTTAGTTTGGACGAGCATGGGAGAATGTGGCGGGGTTAGGACAATCAACGACAACCACTGAATGACAGGCTCCTTAGTTTGGACGAGCATGGGAGAATGTCGCGGGGTTAGGACAACCAACGACAACTACTGAATGACAGGCTCCTTAGTTTGGACGAGCATGGGAGAATGTGGCGGGGTTAGGACAACCAACGACAACCACTGAATGACAGGCTCCTTAGTTTGGACGAGCATGGGAGAATGTGGCGGGGTTTGGACAACCAACGACAACCACTGAATGACAGGCTCCTTAGTTTGGACGAGCATGAGAGAATGTGGCGGGGTTAGAACAACCAAAGACAACCACTGAATGACAGGCTCCTTAGTTTGGACGAGCATGGGAGAATGTGGCGGGGTTAGGACAACCAACGACAACCACTGTATGACAGGCTCCTTAGTTTGGACGAGCATGGGAGAATGTGGCGGGGTTAGAACAACCAACGAAAACCACTGTATGACAGGCTCCTTAGTTTGGACGAGCATGGGAGAATGTGTCGAGGTTAGTACAACCAACGACAACCACTGTATGACAGGCTCCTTAGTTTGGACGAGCATGGGAGTATGTGGCGGGGTTAGGACAACCAACGACAACCACTGAATGACAGGCTCCTTAGTTTGGACGAGCATGGGAGAATGATGCGGGGTTAGGACAACCAACGACAACCACTGAATGACAGGCTCCTTAGTTTGGACGAGCATGGGAGAATGTGGCGGGGTTAGAACAACCAACGACAACCACTGAATGACAGGCTCCTTAGTTTGGACGAGCATGGGAGAATGTCGCGGGGTTAGGACAACCAACGACAACCACTGAATGACAAGCTCCTTAGTTTGGACGAGCATGGGAGAATGTGGCGGGGTTAGGACAACCAACGACAACCACTGAATGACAGGCTCCTTAGTTTGGACGAACATGGGAGAATGTGGCGGGGTTAGAACAAATATTTTTTTCTATCTTTTGACAATTACTTATTATATCTATAAATTTGGCAATATATGGTTAACAATAATACGATGTATCCAGTATCATCATGACCTGTATGTGACCTTGATCATTGACCCATATCATAAATTGTTAAATATATGGAAAAAAGTTCCCCGCCCTTTTAGGAACCAGGTGTATCTTCGTCAAAGTACAAGAAGCATTGTTCTTATAGTTGCGGCCGAATATATGGAAAAAGGTTCCCCACCAATTAATCATATTTATTCTTATTTTCTATAAAAAAAATGTTTGCCCTGAATGCATGTGTTTGTTGTTCCTTTCCTTTACCGGAGTGACTTCTAAAAATGAAGTGGAGACATTCGGTTATATATAATTAAACAGTTCCTCGTAGTTTTTTTAAAGCAACTATATGTGCACAGGATTTTTTGTTTTATACACAGTTGTTATATAGAAGAAAAACCGACATAGTTAGAAAATACATATAATAACACCTTTACAAGCTCAATCCCAATTTTAATATTCTTGTATACGTGTCTATAAATAAAACAAATCTATTTTATTTTTAGAAATTTACTTGTGATAATATATACGTCACAAAAAATAGGTCACTTTTTGTGGCGTTGATCCGTTCATGTGGACTGCAGTTTATATTATCGTTTGTGGTGTCCTGTTGTGCTGTCGTAAATTCATAGGAGGTATCCGTTATTATTCTGCGGTCTATATGTTGTAATGTACTAAAAGATTGTATTATTTATTGTATTTCTCTGTGTTGAGTGTTCTTGCGTTTGTTTGTACTGTATTTCTGCCACGTAGTGTTGTCATTTTAGCGGTATTTTTAACATTGCCATATAAGGGGATGTTTGGCTAGTCATAAAACCATGCTCAACCCACCATTTTTTCTTAAAATTTCCTGTACCAAGTCAGCAATATAACAGTTGTTATCAAACAGTTCATTTCTATATATGTCGGCGTTTGTTTTTGTTGCAGTTCAGTGTTTCTGTTGTTCCGTTGTTTTCCTCTTATAGTTGATGTGTTTCCCTCGGTTTTAGTTTGTCGATTTGTTTTCGCTTAATCGATTTATGACTATTAAACAGCGATATACTACTATTGTATGGGTTATATAAGTGATTTTCTGTAACATCCTTAATCTTACAGAAAATTAGACAATGCCAAACTACATTCGATTATATATACATTCAGATATTGTTATTAAATTATATTTCCTGTCGTTAAGTTTACAGAAATATGTTATAAGAGGCGTCTATTGCAAGCTTCAAAACTACTGGCATGTCAAAATTGGTTATATGATTACAAAATATCAAGTTACGAAAAATTGGTAAAAAATGACTATAAAGGGCAATAACTCCTAAAGGGGTCAACTGACCATTTTAGTCATGTTGACCTATTTGTAGATTTTACTTTGCTTAACATAATTTCTGTGTACAGTTTATCTCTATCTATAATAATATTCAAGATAATAACCAAAAACGGCAAAATTTCCATAAAAAAATACAAATACAAGGACAGCAACCCAACAACCGCTTGTCCGATTCGTCTGAAAATTTCAGGGCAGATAGATCTTGACTTGATAAATAATTTAACCCCCATGTCAGATTTGCTCTAAATGCTTCGGTTTCATAGTTATAAGCCAAAATCTACATTTTACCCCTATGTTCTATTTTTAGCCATGGCGGCCATCTTGGTTAGTTGGCCGGGTCACCGGACATATTTTTCAAACTAGATACCCGAATGATGATTGTGGTCTAGTTTGGTTAAATTTTGCCCAGTAGTTTCAGAAGAGAATATTTCAGTAAAAGTTAACGACGACGGACGGACGACGGACGCCAAGTGATGAGAAAAGCTCACTTGGCCCTTTGGCCCAGGTGAACTAAAAAGGAGATGTAGTATGATTCCAAATGCGACAATCAAATGTCCACCAGAGTTCAAATGAAGTAGATGTAAGTAAGTGTAGGTGAAAAGTAAAAGAGAGACAAAATATACCGAAGTCAGTGACATTCAAACTCGTGAGTCGAGAATAAATTGACAATGCTATAATACATAAAAAAAGAAAACGACAAAGAAACAAACAATAGTACAACATACAAAATACACAGTTATACATAAATACGTATACCTCGGACTTCTTTTGAATTGAGTTTTACGTATTGCGGTGAACGTTTATTCAACATAAGCTGAGTTGAGATCTCTCAAAACATGTTTATCCCCGACAGCGGCCGTCTTGAGCCTCTGGCCTTTGTTATTCTTGTTGGGGTCTTTTTCAATTCCAGTTCATTTAGGCAGCAACCATTTTATTTTCCGGGTAGGGGGGGGGGGCTACGGCTTTTTTTTTTTTAAAACTATGTGATACTATATTCATTTGTTGTTATTACGTGTAATTGTCATGTCTTTGGTCCTCTTTTAAATGGGTGTAATTTGTGCTTTTTAAAATAAAGAACTACAATGTATAGTACCTATTAGTATAGCTATTATCGTTGTCAGTTAATTAAGTAAATATTCTGCTGAAGACTTATCAATTTCAATTGTTCTTAGCAATAAACTTAGTTACAAATTTTAATTTTTAGCAATATAGGAAATCATCCGGAAATCTGCGTGTCCGTGTCCGGTCAAGTTTTAAATAAATGGATTATCCCCCCTTTGTTGTCACTTTTTTGTGTTTTGTTATTATGACAAAATGATCCCAAACCATGCTAAAGTTATACGGCATATTGCATATTCTACACAATAATTGTGGTTGTTAGAATGTTCTCTTTTTCACGGGTTGCCAGGTCTAAATCATTCCCAAATATCACTGAACGCAAGTTTTATTCATCCGATGTAAGACGTTACTTAGCAGATGCACTGACTGGTTATGAGGAAACTGTGTTCATGCCGTTATGTTGTAGGAATTGGTATTTAGGTGATAACTTTTCGAAAGCACGCATTACTACAGTCCAGTATTTAAAAGACGAATTTGGAAGGAGACGAGAGCCATCCTCTGTTAATAAAAACAATTTAAAAAGAGGAAAAGTGAAGACCCATTTAATACCATTCAGTTCTATGTTTTGCAATGGGTTTCATGCACTTAAATGTTTCAATAACAGAACCTCAATTTCATTTGAAGACAACATAAAAGTTGAGAAAGCTCATTATAACAGATATTTACTTCAGTATGCCTTAGATGCTTTTGTGACCGGGTTTCTTTGTGAGAAAGGTACTAGTACATATGTATACATGTAAAGATAATAGATTCCAACATGTACATTGTACATACACACTGAAATACATTAAATTTTAGCAACATTAAAACCTACACAAACAGGGAAACAAGATATTTCATTCATGGAGCCAATTTCGGCCTTGGTCCATAATTGCCAATCTTTCAAAATGCGTGCAAGATGGGTCTTATAGTCCTAAAAATTTCAAAGGGGTGTCAAATGCATCTTAATGTTGTTTTTTTTTTTTCGCTTCTCTATAGGCCTACCTTTGAAAGCATATAGCCATACATTGTATTGTCAAATTAACTGTTTTGTTTAAAATTGTGGACATAATTGCTCTTTCAAATTTCCATTTGGGAGCTTTCATGGGGAAATCCCTCACAAATAGTGACAGTTGGTACATGTAGGTACATGTATGTTAGTCATTTTGGCCATGTAATACAGTGGTTTTCCTGCCTTTTTGGTGTTCTGGATATAGGCTCCATTCCGAATTTAGAAAAACCCAATTTTTTTCCCAAATGAACACTGAAAATTCCCAAGTTAATCAAGTTTGATCAATAGTATGAAAAACCTGATGATATATATTTAAATGCACAAAGAAAGAAAAAATTATATGTTAAGGGGGCTCGCGAGTCTAAATCAAATTTTTTATTTACATGTAATATAAGATTTCACCAATTTTTTCTATAAATGAACTATATCTTATACCTAATACTAAATAGAAAAATAAAATCAAAAAGGGGGGTCACCGATCATTTACGCTCACAATCTGACTTCGAAAGAAGCATACATTTTTTGTAATGGTACTTTTTTTCTGTTGAACTAATAGGAGAAAAAGAGGTAATATCGAAATAAAAAACGAATTTAATTACAGAAATCGCTTAAATTTTACAATTATTTAGTTAATGTATAGCTTATTTGAAAACAATAATAAAAAATATAGGTCACCGATGAGTAAAAAAAGATATTTCAATTTTAATGACAAAAAATAGCATTTTTGCACCAAAGGGAGATAATTTGGAGCTTTTTTCATGATATAAACATTTTCAAAGTCACCTGGGGCCAACACGAATTGATTTTTTGGAATAATTTTTGTACCACATGATAAAGTAACAACTACTAAAGGTAATAAATAAAATTTGTAATGAAAAATAAAAGTTTCATTTTTTTCCTGAAAATCTTATACTCCTTGAGCTAGATTTGGTCATGCAGCATGTACAAATGTACAGTACATGTAAAAGAAATTTGGAATTTTAATAAATACATGTAACCTCATTAAACTATGATGAAAACAATGAATCATTTTTTTCCAAATTCACAGGTAATACAACACATTTTCCTAATTGCCTAGATCCCAGACCTTATTTGAAAAAAGTTAGAAAAATCACTGTATAAATGATAGTAGTTTCAGTCATACTTATATTTTATATTAAACATATTGTGTTGTATACATGTAAATATATACATAAACTTTATTTATTTATTTACCATGTTTACCTGTTAAAACTTCTAAAATAACTAATTTACAGTTTTACACTTTTTAGTCATGATATTTTATTATATATACAAATGTACATGATATATAAAACAAAGAATAGTGAAAATATTTATCTGTTGAACTTTGAAGTTGCATTTGATAACAATTTTGATTGCCAATATACAACTCCCCACAAGAGACCAAATGACACAATAGTTAACATCTATAGATAACTGTACTGACTTCAACAATGAGCAAAATCCACACCATATAGTCTGATGTAACAAAAGGCCCCAAAATGAAGATTGTTTTTCGGTACCCAGTCTCTGCATTAATTAGGGTTCTCACTAAGGTAAGTCCATGAGTCCTGGACTCATGAAAATCTGTCTGAAATCACAAAGATGCATCAAGATTGAAATAAACTAAACATATGTATATATAAAAAGAAGATGTGGTATGATTGACAGTGAGACAACTCTCCACAAGAGACCTGTCACCAAAATAACACAGAAATAAACAACTATATGTCAACGTAGGGCCTTCAACAATGAGCAAAGCCCTTACCTCATAATCAGCTATAAAAGGCCCTGAATGACAATGTAAAACAATTAAAATGAGAAAAGTAACAGCCTAATTTATGTAAAAATTAAACAAAAAACAAATATGCAACACATAAACAAACAACAACCACTGAAGTACATATAATCATGATAATGGCCAAAAGTCCCTGAACTCGACTTAAAAAAACTTAGTGAGAATTCTGCACACTCCTCTAAATATAAACATGATTAAGAAATTGACAATTAAGATTCTTTTTTCAGACCATCATGAAGAGTGCTTAAGGAAGATCCTCACCATTGATGACAAGACAGAAATAAGTGTTATCATGGCCAATCATCTCTTCTCTAGACTTACAGCTCCTAGGGTTGGGACAACTTACTACGTAACAGATGATACAAAGGGAGGACCTGTACATGTATACTGTAATTGCTCCAAGAAGTGTGGAGAGGAAATTTTGTACGGCAATACTGGATTTGGTAAGATACTGTACAGTATTTAAACATTAACTATCCTTGTGAATTTAGCTCTCCCTATCCCTGAAACCAAACCAGCTCAGTTGTCTCTTTGTGCTACTCCCTAGTCCGAGATGATGTTGAAGGAAAAAATGGGACACCAATAAATCGCCAACCTGGGTGAATATACTTTTTTTGTAAGTCACTAAAAATCGCAAAGACTTTAGGCGTGGTATTAATAATGGGCCATTTTCTGGAGTAAATGAGTCGTCCAATTGTAATACTTTATTATGAATCTGCAAATATACAAATTGTAAACCAAGTTTACAATGTGTTCCAATAAATATGAACAATATGTATAACTGAAGTATTCTCATGCAACAGAGCTTTATCCTTACATTTACTAATTTACCAAAATGCGGTCTTCAATTCAAATTGAATTATATATCTGAAATGCTAAAATAACTTTACTTTAATTGAAACATTTTAACATGGCTAAAAAAAAACAAAATTACAAGTACCATCAGCAGTGACTCTGAGTCTCATCTACCGCCCTTCCTTGATGTTATATTGACCAGTGATTAACTCGAAAAGTGCTTTTATTAGTATATATACATGGTTAGTATTGCTACGCTTTGAGTTCATGCATAACTTATGCCATTGGGGATGGGGGCGCGGGGGAGAGGAAACAAGTGTTACAATGACTTGATGGAACACTCAACACTGAAAATACAAAAATACATTTATTTATGGTCAGTTAAAAATATTAGTGCTAGAAACAGGCTTTCACTTATCTGGTTATTTATGCTATTTTAGGGGAGTATAAACTATTGCAATACAAATGCAATACATTTTTCTTCAATTAAAGTAATTAATATTTTCACCAATTTATAAAATCTGAAAAGCACCTAGGCAAATTGGGACCAAACTTACACAGTCATCCTTTAGAGGTTAGTTAAAAAGTTTGCCAAAATAATTTTGATTTAAAAAAATCTGTACATCCTCATTGTGTCGAAATCGGAAAACTGTATAAATGAATTAATTGACATTTTTATAGTACAACATCTAAAATTGACGGCAGGGTTGATATAAAACTGAATTTTTACCTTCTTTGTTAAAATCTTTACAGTAAAAAGGTCCCTATCAACTTTGAATTTAATTGAAACATTCCTTTGTAGGAGTGTTTTCTAAAGAAAAAAAAATAGATATAAAAATTGTGAAGAGCAGAAGGTGGTAGTTAAATACATGTAGTGGCAGATGCAAACCGATTCTATGCAATAAAATAATCTATTATTTACGGTCCTCCCCAAAATTCAATATATATATTTTTTGCTTATGGTCAATTCCAATTTATACATAATTTACCTTTGTCTTAAAATGTGAAGACTATATGATTTATAGAAAACAAAGAGTTTTGATGTTCCTATAACAACTGTTTGAAATAATGAATAGTAACTTTTGATTTACAGGTAGTGAGTTGCTATGGTATGGCAAACCTGACATTATGGTGTTCCCGATAGGAGGAGTACACTGTAGCATTGTAATACCACCAAAACCAGAGGATGAGTCAGCAGATTATGCATATCTAAAGGGGCCAAATATTTTGCACGATAAACATAGCATTGATTTTAATCCTGATGATTTAACTTTAAGGGAAAAGTATAACAAATCTCAAATCATTGCCACTGCTATTACTTCTTCTATGCATCAGAAGAAAAGTAGACAAGAAAAGGGGGGTTTGTTTACAAATGTGTCATTATTACCACTGATTGCAGCCGATGGAACTTCATTTGATATATATCTTTATGATTCTGAACGAGATATTCTTTTACAAAACAGTGGCTTACCAATACCTTTGTGGGATGGACCTTTCAACAAACCACCATTGTATAGACTAAATATGTCATCAGTTCTTAAACTTTGGATGACAATTAATCATGCATCAATTCAGCCTTCCTTATCCTTGGAAGATAACCAGTTGTTATCAGGAACATGTGACTTTAAAGGGAGACTACCCAAAGATGTTTTAAAAAATATAGAGTCTACTTTAGAAATGAAGGATAAGTTCCAGCCAATGGAAGAGCAGGAATTCGACTTTGACTTCATGTATTTAAATGTAAGCCCACCTAAAAAGTCTTTGCCAGTTGAGTACTAATGAATGTATCATAATGTTATACAAAAAGAAACTTATGCTTGAACAAAGGAGTAGATCCGGTAAGGGCTGATTTGGCCTTAAATTTCAAGTCCATCAGACGAAACATTTTAGACACTTTCTAAAAACTCAAGTGTCTATTTCAGTTGATTCAATTTGTTTAGTTTAAGATTGAAACTGATTTAGTCATCAAAAATGTTCTGATTCAAGCTTAAATATGAAAAATCTATCAAATATGCCAATAAATGTCACTTTTCAGATGTTTTTTGTCAAAAATGAAAGAGATCGATCCGTTGTTCATCCTCTACCTTTTTATATGTTACATGTAGTTAAAATGCTATTTTAATTTCAAGAAAAAATAATTGTGACATAATTCTTATTTAAACTTAAACGTATTTGAGCCAGTGTCTGCCTAAAATGTATTTATTTCTATATTAGCTTCTTCAATGGTTAATATTTAAAGCATTTTATCAAACAATAAGAAATAAAATCAACAGTACAGAAGTTTGTATCAAATACACAAAAGTACACAGCTAGGTTAATACAATGAACTAAAATAAGTGTAGTACTATGTAAGGTTTATTTATTGACCAGGTGTACTCATTTGCATATTACGCCTATTTTTATGTTAACCAGGCATACTCATTTGCATATTACCTCTTTTTGTAAGTTAACCAGGCGTGCTCATTTAAATATTACGCCTAATTTTATATCTGGTTTACGCCTCAGTTACACCTGGTTTATGCCTGGTTGAAGCCTGCATGGACATGCATTTTGTAAACACTGCAATGCCCCCAGGATAAAGAATGATTTTTACGCCTGGTTTCCGTGTCATATATGGGCGTCACAGTTCGTACAGGATGCTAGTACCCAATATATTTGCATTGTATTGTCAAAAACAGCCCATATTTATGTAGCAGAAGCATTTTACTGTCCAATAGATATCTAAAAGTTTATATTTTAACAATTTTGTAAAACTGCTATATTTTGGGGCCAAAAAGGGGTCTTACTGGACCTACTCCTTTTGTTTGCCTAAATGAAAGTTTGGACAATTCAAGACAGCCACCAACATAGTGCTAAGTCAGAGTAATGTAGATTACTTGGTGCTTGTATACAACAACTGTTATTTCATTAAAAAAAGAGAAATGATATTTTAATTCAATATTTTTTGCACTCTTGAGATTTTTATTTATACCCTGATCACACCAAAGCAATAAGAACCAATTTGTATAAAAATTATCTATATGTAAAATTATTGCAATCTGAATGTTCCTCAGTTTGATAAATAGTTGTAAGCTTTCCTATATTGTCCATTAAGATAAAGATTAGATGATAAATAAGATTTAAAAATTTCCATATTTATCTGAAAAATACTTTTTGAATTTACATTATACAATCTGGGTTTTTTTTAATGTTTAAAGGATATATTATGTATATTGGAATGGTTTTCGTCAAGACTGATTACCAAACTTGAAAAAAACTAGGATAAATAAGTTTTTATTTGCTTTTAATTATGCTTAAATATTAACAAAAGGATAAACATCATATGAATTTATTCAATAATAATATACTGGAGTTTTTATTTCATTTCTTTAAGATTTCTTTTCTTTATAATATTTCAGAGATAATATCATGAATATGCTATCAATTTAAGAAATTGATCCATTGACTTAGTACACATATTTTGCTCCTTACCTGAACTTTTTTGTCATTTTGAAGTCTTTATTAAACAGTCTTTATAAATAAGGATTTCAAATTCATGTGAAGACAGGTAAAGTATACCATGTAGTAAACATCATCTTACATTTGTTTATATAATTAGAAGTTCATTTATTGTAATATTGCACTTGTTTATTTTATTTCAATTCAACAACATATTCAGTACAAATCATAATTATCCAATTTTTATGTTCAATGACTATAGTAAACACCTTTAAGATATAAATATTGTCCCCATCAATAATTTATTAAACTTTCACTTTCATCAATGATTGACGTCAATACAAGATCAGGTATCTCATTAAAACAATTTGTTATTAAAATTTTCAATTTGGGATAATTATAATTGCTGACATAAAATTAGATATCTGATTCTTATGGGATGAATTATTTTTAACTGCAAGCATTCTTAGCTCTGATTGATTTGTTGTTTCTGTCATATTGTCAATAACATCCATGAGACAGGAGCATTGCCCATGTAACATTGTTTTATATATATTCATTTATTCTTAGTGCTTGTAAGTATAAAGTAAGAAATTAAATTATTTGACTTTCTTTTGACTAAAATGTTTGATAAAGATGCAAGCAAGACTTATGTATTGTTTATTGTGATGTTTTATAATCATTTGATAGTCGGTTTATACAAGTTTTCTTAAGCTTATATTTATTGTTAATTGTATTTATGTGCTGACTCTAAATAAATGTACCTACTTTACTTACTTTACTACTACTTTTATACACGTTTTGCATATCACATTGAATTTTGATATGCAATTTTAGATATGAATATTACAGTAAAATCAAAACAATACTGTCACTGTGTCAATAATAAAGGATGTGGTATGATTTCCAATGAAACAATTCTTCACAAGAGATAACACAGAAATAATTAACTTGAGGTCACTGTATGGCCTTCAACAATGAGCAAAGCCCATACCGCATAGTCAGCTATAAAAGGCCCTGAAATGTCAAGGTAAAACAGTTTGTCAGGAAGACGAAAAACAACTGATTTACTTGAAAAAAAATACCATTGTATACGATATTTATGCCCGATTTATGATCATTATGTTTTTGGGTCCGTGATCCGTTCGTCCGTTAACCTGTACTGCTCCAGGTTAAAGTTTTTGGTTTGATCAAGGTAGTTTTTAATGTAATTGAAGTCCAATCAATTTGAAACGTAGTACACATGTTCTTTATGATATGATCTTTCAAATATTAATGCCAAATTAGAGTAGTAGGTCACAATAGTAGCTATAAAAAAATAATTGTATAAAATTTCATTTTTGAAATGTAGATAGGAACACTAGGAAACATTTGGCAAATATACAAAAAAAACTTAATGATGTCAATACTATGGACTTTTAAAAAGTAAAAACACTAAAATGCTGAACGCCGAGGAAAAAGTCCCATCCGAAAGTCCCTAATCAAATGGCAAAATCAAATGATAAAACACATCAATCCAATAGACAACCGACTGTCATACAAGTGAGAGGTTAAGCTAGCTATAAAACAAGGTTTAATCCACCATTTTTCTACACAAGAAAATGCATGTTTTAAGCCAGCCAGGAATATGACAGTTATTATCTATTCGTTTGATGACAGTGTTTAAGCTTTTGATTTTGCCGCCTGATTTTCGTTTTAGATTTTCCTTGGATTGTTGGTCTTTTAATTTTTTTTTTAATTTAGATTAATATGAACACCATGACATCGAACACACCCAACGTTAATTATGGAAATGAAAGCATGTTCAAACAGGAGCATACATGTAATCAAAGTGAAATATATATTCCAGCTGCATGGATACATTTAACCTATGTATGTTTGGCTATAGAGACGTCAGTGGTTAATATATTTGTGATGGTTGTTTTTACTCGTCCTAGGAACAGGACACCGTCAACCGTCTTGTTGTCATTGTTAGCTGCTTCAGATAGCGTTACATCCATCCTATCAGCTTTACCCACATTTGTTGGCTTTGTGTTTTACTCTAAAGATCTGGAAAGTACAGGAGATCTGTTTGATGGATCGGTATGGTTAGAACATTACCCGGGCTGTATAGTTTGGATGTTTGTAACAAATATTTCCTTAGCATTTCACCTAATATCTGTTACTATAACGGTTGTGTTAAGCATTCAAAAAGTTATTGCTTTACGACATCCTCTATGGAGTTTGCAGAGATTACAGAAAAAGAAGTCTAATGTTTTAATCATATGTTTATTTTCGTTTCTTCTAATAAGTGTTTTCGTCTGGATATCCTTTATTGACACCAAGTCGTTCTATAACGGAGAAAATGATGTTTGCTGTTTCGATGATTATTTGGATGCAGATGATATTGATGTGTTAAATACAGGGATGAATATTTTCCTGCTTAGTGCAGTATTCATTATTATGTTTTCTACAGTGTATCTCTGTTGTAAACTTTGGAAAAGTACAACGAACGTTCAAAGAACTAGAAACATAGCTGCTATTGAAAAGGCTCATAGATCGGCATGCATAGTTGTTATGATCTCAATTGTGTTCATACTCTCAGAGCTGTTGAATATCTTAATAACGATAAACGACTCCAGATTGTTTCCATACGTTAAGTGTATAGAGATGCTATGTGACTCGTATTGTTTATTAAGTAGACAGATAGGATTCTCGTTGAACTTTTTGGTGTATTTAATTATGAGTGAAAATTTAAGAAATACTCTTCTAGCAGCTCTTACAGGGGCTTGTAAATTCCAACGAAGGAAGAAGAGTAAATCAACTGTGCGAACTGTATATACTATCTCAAATGGCTGTTACACGATGTCCACTCGCATGTAACATTCTGTTTTGTTTGTCATTGTATACCCCTTTAGGTGCCTCTTTCATAAACTTAACTAGAATGTTGAAGGGATTTGCTATTTTATGACTCGTGGAAGAACTTTTGCCAGTTTGGATGCTTTAGTTAAAACACCATGTATATTTTAGAATCGAATCAAAATTAACTCGATTCTGGCGTCAAACATTTGTCTGCGATCATTTATAACGTTTAAAAGAAGGACAAATAATACTGGAGGGACATTCAAACTCACAGATTGAAATTTACGATGATCTGTGAATCTGTCTAAAAAAATTAAACCACACAACAGTTTGCTTCGGAAAAGCTTCATTGCGTTTGTTCATATTCACTTGGCACAGCGAATGTATGATGTAATAATATTTTGAGGATTGGATCTGGTGTGATAACCTCTGTATTAACATGTCTTTCTTGGTGTGTTGTCTTCAAAGGATGCATAAAATGGTTATTAATAGTAACCAGGTGTATAATTTGTTAAGCAAGACGAGCGATTCGTCTACATAAGACTCGTCAGTGACGACTGAGATAAAAAAAAAGTTAGAAAGCCAAACAAGTATCAAGTTGAAGAGCATTGATGACCCACAATTCCCAAAAGGTTGTGCCAAATACGGCTAAGGTAATCTAGGCCTGGGATAAAAAAAAAAATCCTTAGTATTTCGAATAATTTACACTATAAACTCATAACTCAAACTCATAAATCGAAAATAAACTGACAACGCCATGTCTAAAAATGAAAAAGACAAACAGACAAACAATAGTACACATGATCAACATAGATTAAACTAGACAACCCCTGTTCTTGGATGCATTGCGTTTTGCTCAGCCTTTAGTTCTCTGCATAGTGTTTTTGGAAAGTTTGCTATAGCTTGCTATTGCTATACTTTCCTTAGGCGTCGGCCTCAACTTCCGGTGAGACAGACTATCGCAATGTTCTGCTTCAAGATAATGTAGTACAGTACTATACTAGTGTTCGACTTCTTATTCTTGGATATTTTGAGTTGCTACTCTTTTGAAAAGATTACGTACAGCTTTAATAAAAAAAAAAAAAAAAAAAGGAATGAATGTTCAACGACAATTCAGATGAATTTAACTTCATTTTGAAAATAAGTATCACAAACACTACTTTGCGGATCGGCCATTGGCTGAAGAGAAAATCAAAAGAAATCTACTCCAGACAGCGTTTCATTCATGAATATTTCATGAATGAACATTTTCCCGCACTATTTTTTACTATGTACGATATTTACAACTGTTTATTATTGAATAGGTAAAAGCCCGAGTGTATCGAAAGAGTCCGGTATGCGAGAAGAAGTTGATATTTGACCAAATTGTCGGATAATTGACAAGTGATAATGGTTTGATTTATTTAAACAATACACAGGTGATAGAATATAAAATAATCAATAATTATATGGCTTATGTCTCACACCAAAGACGAGTAAAGGTAAATACCGGCTTTAATAGAAAAGTGCATTGTTTTTGTCAAACTGACATCGATCTGAAAGTTTTGATGTCAAAAATCATTTGAAAACTTTTAATTCCGTTATTTAAGTACTAGCTGTTTCACATTCCAATGTGGATATAACAGCATGCTCTAGTGGATAAAAAAAAACTGACAACAGAAAACCATTGTCTAATGACAATTAGTATCATAGCATCCGTATAATTTAAAAGCAACCGAGTCATCATCTACTTCTTAGAAATTATATTATAGTTCAGTGTATCAAGACCGAGATCAAGCTAAAGACACTTGCTGTAGAAATTATTAAAATGATTTAATAACATTTCTCCATGTACTAGCAAAATGACTTTCTTAGTGCTTAACAATGCAGTTGCGGATCCAAAACTTTTTATCCTCACACTTTATTCCTGGGGCAGTATGATTCTTTAAGATTGACCTATAATTAACAATGTGTCGTCCTAACACAGATTTTGCCATATACAGGGATCATAATCACAGGATTGACACTACTATAAATTCAATCATTGTCAAAATTGTTCCCTATTGTAGTATTTTAAGCAGTAAGACTTTCTAAGATGACAATACGAATACTAAAAATCTGGACTTAAAATAAGGCGTATAGGTACAGTTTTCAATTTGTAAGCGGGCATGACATAAAACAGCGAATCAAAGAATTCAACTTTATTTATAACTAAATTAATAAATGTAGGACAATGCTGTTGATTAAAACATACTCCATTCCAGGACCTTTTGTTTTCCAAATAATTAATATTACCAATAATTGATAAGTTCCAGGTCGACAGGTTCAAACAGAAAGATTTTGAAAGCAGAGATCACTGTGCATCTTATAATCGGCATGACTTTATCAGATGACAATCCCAATACTAAAATAAGGTGTACGCATAGTTATAAACTTTAATTCAGTCACGGACCCGCGATATCACGTACGGGTGTGTTCTAGTGTGTACTAAGTTTCAAATTAATTGGACTTCAACTTCATCAAAAGCTACCTCGACCAAACACTTTAAACTGAATGGGACAGACAGACGAACGGACGGACGAACGGACGCACAGACCAGAAATCATAATGCCCACAAATGGGGCATAAAAAGTGATTTTTGGAAATTGCTGGCGAGACAATGGTTTAGTTTGAAAAATCAAAAATGTGATTAAATATATATTTGAAATAATACACGTCTATAACCTATTTGAAATAATACACATATACAGTTGCAAACTTTCCAGAGGTGCTGTCCAGCACTTTGATTTATACTCTTATTGCCTGTCATTCTTTTTGGTTTCTTTTCGACTTATGAATTTTGACTGTCCATTTGGTATCCTACGAGTCTATTATTCATGATAAGTGCATCTCCGTTGTTAGCTTTATAAAATATCATAAAAAATTAACAAATTTTGAAATAGATCTTTGTGGAAAAGGTAAATAAACGTTTCAAAGACTGGAAGTGTAAATCCCAAAAGCAGTGGAATAAAGTAATACTGTAAAAGTCTTGAAGAACTGAAAAAAGAGGCCGTCTTGCAGAACCAAAATTACACAATTATCTATTTTGAAAGTTAAAACCGGAAGAAATATTTCTGATAGATGATCTTTACAAATAAAACTCACTGTTAACATCAGACATCACCACAATGTTTATAATCGTGTATGACTGAAGAGCATCGGATGAAACGTTAAACCAATCAAGTTACAGCTTCACTGGATGTTGTTTGAATCTCAGGGAATCATCTTCCTATTAGAAAACGAATAAACGTCAAAGTAAATAGATATTTGAACAAATTTAAATTCGAATTATTTACCGGCATTGCTGATAAGCTCAAAGCTAAGAAATTGTACAATATTTTCTGGTGAAACAAGAATTACTTGAATTTCAAAGAAATTTGTTTGTATTCCCTGTTATATATATTATCAATATGTATAAAATAGTATTTGAACATCACAATATATCTATCACACATTGGATGAATTATGAGAATTGAAGGACGAAAGACAGATCCTTCATCGTGAGATGTTATCTTTTTATATATACATATATTCCAGAGAATGCAATATTTTTTTATACATTTATATATTTGACACGTGATATGTAATAATGAATATATTGTCAAGATTGATTTTTTTATCAATTTAATCTAAAACAAAATTGCGTTTCTACGTTAATGTGACATTGAACAATATACATCGGTTACCAGTGAAGAAAACAAAAGTTACGTTTGTGAAAATCTCTGTGGAAACAATACATCGGAATTCTTTCACGGTCATTGCGATGTTAACATTTCCTAAGTTAATATTTATTTGTATTGAAATGTTTTTTCTATATTTGAAACTAACCTTTGCTTTGGTCGTGTTTTGCAGACAAGCAGCCGGAATGTCAAATACGGTTGAATTCCTGACGTCAAGTGTTAAGCCAAAGAAATGGCTAGATTGTACTTCGTCAGTTGAATAGTCAATCTCTGAGAGGACCGCACAGCTTGCGTTTTCCGCTGTTAATGTTAAATACCAGTTTTGAATCTTGACAAAGTATATGTCAATGTTCACGGTGTCATTCCAAGACTAGGTCAGCTTCTTCTGAATCGACAATTTTAGACGAATTAGTTATCGATATTAAGCACTGTGTTGACTATTTCAAATAACATTCAATTAAAATAAAAATGCAATATTCGATATACACGATGGCTTACATCCAATTAGAAAGTACGTGGAACACGCATGAAAACTTGTTCAGTTACATTTGAGATTAAAGACGTACTGGAACACATGTTACAAGCAGTTTATATAAATTTATAAGAAAGTAAATGCCTACCGAGAATACATTTTACAAGCGGTTAAGATAAATTAGAAAGTAACTCCTTACCTAATTTGACAAGCGGTTTAGACAAATTTGAAAGTAAAGACTTACTTGGAACACATTTGACAAGCGGTTTTGATAAATTTGAAACAATGTATAGGCCATCTGTAACGTTGTATAACTTATCCTGGAATCAAAGAATATGAAATCAGAAACAATTTTATCGTAAATTCATTAATATCTCTGATCATGGTATTTTGAAATACAGCGTCTATCACATTTAATTCGACAAACTAGTTCCAAATTTGAGTGACGCTTATTTTTACTTAATTTGTAATGTAAGTTAAGGTTCATCAGAAAAAAAACGGAAAAATATGGCTGTATTTAAAGGCCAAAAACTACTCTGAGTACAGACTTACCTGTCTAGTTGGAAAAGTTTTAATGCATGGCATCCACTAGATATATAAAAGTTAAATGCATTTTATGTTTCAGAAAGATAAAATCTCTTTCGGATTTTGCTGGGCATTTTTTTTCCTTCATGCATAAGGTGTGAAAATTAACTAAGTTGTGGAACAACTTTGAGATGCTCCCTCAGGTAAAAAGCTGGTTTGTATTGTTTTGATTGTCCTTAATTGACATGGACAGTAGGTATCTTCACAACTATAGGTGAGTTAAAGAGTTTATCTGCAGAAAGGAAAAAAAATGCCCATCAAAAACAAGAAAAGATTTTATCTTTCTTAAACACAAAATGCATTTAACTTTGATATATCTAGAGGATGCTAGGCCTTAAAACTTTCCAAACAGCACAGGTAAGTCTGTACATAGAGTAAATTTTGAGGTGAAAATACATTTGTTATGATGAACCTTAACTTGACTGCAAGTGTGATCCTATTTGGTTTTTTTTTGACGAAATATATATCATTTTAGCATGTACACCTTAGAACTAAGAACATGCTAATATAAATCTTTTTTTTTATATTTTGACTTATAACATTAATGTGTAAATTTAAAAAAGAAACGTTAGAGAGAAAGAAGCATTCAAATCACATAAATCCAGGAAAACTGATAAAGAACTTAAAAACGACGAAACGATCAACAATTTCACATTAAACAAAATTGTTAGAATATACAAATCAAAGATGAAATATTTTAAAGGTATTCAATATTATATCTTACATTTCTATAATCAAATAAAATATTAACATCATGAACTTCTCCATCGTACTTTTTTCCGTTATAGTAAGCCTTCTCTATAGTAGTATCCGAAGAAAATTTATACTAGCCTTAGAATTAGAATCCTAGAAAATACAATTTTACCCTTTTGTTTATATGTATTATTTTCAATAAACTCTTCGATTTTTTGTGTGTTGCGCCTTCGCATTATCTACTTTTAACGAAACTATCCGACTTATCGAACATAATCATGCTTAGTGCATTTCTCTTGAACGATGGAAAAAAACGTTTAAATCTAAAACAAATCTCCCATTTTACCAGAATCTACAACAAAACACGAATGAGCCTGTAAATCCGAGGTTTCGGTTTTGTTTCTGGCATTGTCGTTTTTCTTTTATGGTGTTATACTTAATAGCTGATTATTTAGGATGGATTTTTTTCATTGTTGAAGGTCTTACACTGATTAAAAAAAATACTTACAAACACGGTATCTAGTGTAAAGTTATCTCATTGGCAGACTCCTTAGTTACGCATATGTTCCATTTCGATGTTCAGAAACACAACTATTCTATAATTTGTTTCTGATATCTGATTCATTGTCTGAATTAAGCATATTAGTCTGTTATACAAGAACACATGTGGAGCAGGATCTGCTTACCCTCCCGGTGCACCTGAAATCACCCCCAGTTTTTGGTGGGATTCGTGTTGATAAGTCTTTAGTTTCTGTGTAGTGTATTGTGTACTATTATTTGTCTGTTCACTTTTAGCCATGGCGTTTTCAGTTTATTTTCGATTTATGAGTTTGACTGTACCTCTGGTATCTTTCATCCCTCTTTGATATACACACTCACATTTAGGATTCAGAAACAAGCAACACATTTTTATGTTAATCTGTATCCTTAAGCCATTTTTTGTTTACTATCTCGAAAGAAATAAATGAATTGACACTTAATGATCATGGTGATCTAACTTGGCTTAACATAAACAAAAAATGTTTGAAAAATTGAACCTGTAATAAATAAGTGTTATTGCATAAGTAACCTATCATTGAGATTGTAAAAATATGAACCTTCAATAACTTAAACAATGTCCAATATAGTATCGAATAATAAGAGTTCTTACCGACGATGCTGGACCAGTTCCTTTTTAGCTGGTGTATCTGAAGTAACCTTCTCCCTTCTCTGGAAAACAACAGGCACTTCCTTCATTTATCAGTATTGAAAATACCAAGAAACTATACCTATAGGTTGCCATTATTATTGATTTTACTACTATATTATTAATAGCTTGTTCCCATATTTATCGGAGTTTGTATAAAAATCTTACACAGACAGGAAAGTACAAGGAAATTTTAAAGTGTAAGTTTTTACACAGTGGTCTTGTTTAAGAATAAGAGGGGGAAATATGAGAATCACACGATGTACTGAGAAAAAAACGAAACGAATTGTGTAGTTTATGATTCAGTGGGTCTAGTGAATCGAGACATTTTCATCTGATTGGTATATAGATATAAGAAGATTTGGTATGAAAGCCAATGAGACAACTCTGCATTCAAGTCACGCACCCATATAGCTCAAAGTACGATTTTCAACACGAATCCTTGGTTCACACTGAATAGAAAGCTATCAAGGGCCCTGAAAGTACTAGTGTCAAATCATTCAAACGGGAAAACCAACGCTCTAATCTATATGAAAAACGAGAAACGAGAAGTATTTATGGACCACACCAACAAAAGACAACCACTGACCCCAGGTACCTGACTAAGCACAGATGCAAACAAATGCATCGGGTTCCAACAAACAAATATTAGTACACATGACACAACATGGAAAACTAAATATTAAGCAACACAAACCCCACCAAAAAATGGGGTGATCTCAGAAGCTCCGGAAGGGTAGAAGATCCTGCTTTATATGTGGCACTCGTCGTGTTGCTCATGTTATTGAAAATCAGGTAAATAGTCTAATTCGGTAGGTCACAGTCATGAAAAGGTAAGGGAATTGTAGTTACAACGTTAGGAAGAGGGACGAAAGATACCAGAGGGACAGTCAAACTCATAACATTTCCGATATCACAAGGAACATATCCGATATCATCTGTGAAACGGTTATTCCATAACGGTCAACCAACTCGCGATGGCGCCAATAAAATTTACGAAGGGATGATTTCAACTTCACCATTTGGAACTCTTAGTTTAATAGATTCCTTGTGAGCAGCAACTCTCTATCAAGGAAAGCGTGATAGGAAATATAAGCACGGGAATATCGTATCAATTGGGAGATATATACTCCGTATGCAGGCGCTGCTGGAATGTTGCTACTTAGAAATGGAAAGTTCATAATTGGGAAGCTGAAATCATCTCTTTTGTTGTTTGTTTTCAAACGACCCTCAAAAGATACTTACATTCACCCTTCCATGAAACAATAGTGTAACAACATAGAAAGACACACTTTAAAATATCAATTGAAATGCCTTAACTAAATCAAAAGACATACTAACACAACCAAGTGAATACACACTTAAATAAATTTGATCTATGACACAATGTAAAAACAAAATCAATCATATCAGGAGTGAGGTGTTAAACAGTTTCAGAAAGACAACCTATAACCTTGAACAAAATGCCGTCAAATGGAATAATGTACACAGGTAAATGAAAACAATTTTGTTGCAAGGTATACAGTAATAGAGAACGGAAATATTTAAATAAGTTTGTTTACTATTGTACAACTATGGCAGACATACTTGTAGAGGTTAACAGCTGTAGATCATTATACACCTTCTACAATGAGTCAAACCTATACCACACTGGAACCTATAAAGTGCACCGAAATGGCAATTTTTAAATGATTCAAACAAAAAAACTTACGGTCTGACTATGTTGAAGATAACAACAAAAAACAAGAATGAGATACATGAACATTTGATAACCACTGGATCATATGATTCTAAGACAAGCCAAACCCTCACCATAACATAAGATAGTGATGTAACAATACATTATAAAACAAACTACGAGTATCAGTTGAAAAGCCTATTTGTCGCCAAACTAATACACACCAAGTGATAAATTGAAATCATTCCTGTGCTAATTTTTACGACGCAATAAAGATATGGTTAGCCGTTATTGAATATCTGTTTTACAGATGACGATAAACATTTATTTCCCGTGCCTGAGGGAGATATGAAGATTTGTTCACCCAAGAATATTCAAATTTCACGAGGGCTATGCCCGAGAAAAATATGATTTTTCGAGAGTGGGAACATCTTCATATCTCCCGAAGCCAAGGAAATGAAAGTTTTATTCCAGTGCCTATACTTTTTTTTTACTTCTGAACATAAGATAAATTGTTTTCTTATCACTTTGTTTTTTATAACTAAACACAACAAACACTATGATAATAAGAACCGATTAAAAGTTTAATTATTCATTTATTTCTGTTTTTAGATCTGAAAAAAGTTTTTAAAAACGAAATTACTTTATTATCTTTTATTAAAAAAAAAAGTGATCAAAAAGTTTTAAAACATAATCATTAACCGTGGGTAACGTCGCGCAAGGCAATCCCGACGTTCAGAGGGGAATATGATATTCAGAAGGGAATATGAAGTTTTGTTCGCCGTCACTTGGAATAGTTTCAAGCAATCAAATGTTGATTTCGTTATCAAAATCAGCATGCAGTAGAATTATATGTTATATCTAGCAATCTACCGAATTAAAACTATCACATGGTAACATAATTGAAGTAGAGCTATCAAAAGGTATAATCACAAAAAAACCGAACCCAGAGGAAAATCCAATCGGAATGTCCATAATCGCATGGCAAAATTAAATGATAAAACACATCAAAAACGAATGGACAAGAACTGTCATATTCCTGACTTGGTACAGGCATTATCAAATGTGAAAATGGTAGATTAAACCTGGTTTTATAGCGATAAACCTCTCACTTTGTTGACAGTCTCATCAAATTCCGTTATGTTTACAGTGATGCGTGAACTAAACAGACATAATAAATAAAATAGTCAAAATATTGGTACAGCAGTCCTCATCGTGCAACAATTTTAAAAGGGACAATTTAACAGAACACATAAACATCTATCTGAAAACACATTCATTGATTCGCGCGTCTGACGTCAGAAAATTTTATACGTCACATATTTTTGTCGTTCAATGTTTTAAATACAAACAATTTTTAAAATTTCACATTGGCAACCCATTTATAAGATTATAACTTATAAATTTTAATATTTTTACAAGTGTAGATTATTTTTTGCTTGATTTGTATGTTTAAGATTGTCATTTTAAGGGGTTGTAACTCTTAAATAGTGCATTTTTTTAAGGAACCTACATGAAAATTTGCTATTTTGTATTTTAGCCGGGAAAAAACGCACGCTGGCCCTATCTTTTCATTTGATATTCTCAAGCATTTTCTTAGAGCTATCTTCTCGTAATTTTTTTTTTTTTACAATTCTGTCATTCAGTTTAGCTTCAAATCATATAATGATGTTATTTCCTGTATAATCTATACACAATGTGTCATTTTGTCACAACTTGTAGCTTGAGAAAATGCGCGGTGATCTATTATTTTCTTCATTTTTTTTAAAGTATATCACTATATACTGACAAAGTATGAACAAATTCTATCAATTTTAATTTAGACTCCCAAACCACTTTAAATGAAAGAATTTTACCGAAGATTGTTTCTTTTTTCTACAATGCAAATAAATTTCTTCTCTTTTAGTATCTAGCATCCCAATGTCATTTTTCTTTGTAATGCCGCAATATATTCCTATCCCTTTTACGGGTTCACCCGTTAATTTTATTTCGTCTATCTGTTTTATTTTTATCTAATTGTAGTACGGAAAAAGTACCAAAATCTCGATTATATTTAATACTTAATTTCGGATTTCTTTTTTTGATTTTAGAATTAGAGTTGTATCATCTGCCACTTTTTTCAAGCTATGTATTTTACTATCAAACTTAATTCAATGTCGCTTATATTTTTGCCTTGTCTTAGTTGGTTATTCATTTTATACTTACATTCCGAAAAGTAGTGAGAAGCAAGGTGATCCCTTTCTGATAACCATGAGGGGTCCAAAATGGACAGATACCCAACTGTTATTATATATAATCAGATTAAAACCAAAATATTCTAAAGTATGGTACATACCATTCCATAGTTGAAAGCTTTTGAAAAATCTACAAATAAAAAAGTACCTTTATATTAAACTTATCGGAGTAATATAGTTCATTGTTTTTTTTGCCGTAAATTAAATTCTCTGTGTTTGATGTATCCTGTTTGATCAGCATTTGTTTTTAATAATAAAGGCAACAGTAGTATACCGCTGTTCAAAAGTCATAAATCAGTTGTAAGATAATAAATCCGGGTTAGAAACTAAAACCGAGAGAGACACATCAAATATCATTCGGCAATCCTCGGTGAGGGTACGGAATCGGCCGAGTTGAGACGAATGATCAAATATAAGAGGGATACAACAGAACAACTGAAACACTGAACTGTATACAAAAACAAAATGCCTACACACATAGAAGATTGGAACCCGTTTTGTTGCTGATGTTAGTACAAATCCGTTAACATGTCTAATTCGTTTGTTCTCATTCGTGAAAAGGGGACGGAATTGTAATAAGAACATTAGAATCATATCCGCTATCATCTGTGATCGGATATTCCATAACGGTCCACCAACTTGTGATGGCGTCCGTACATGACTGATATCAGTTAATTGAATGGGTAAGTGTCTCATGCTATGCGTGCATCACCCGCCATGCAAAACTACATCTAGTCAGAATGTGAATAGTTATCAAAGGTACAAGGATTATAATTTAATACGCAAGACGCGGGTTTCGTCTACATAAGACTCATCAGTGACGCTGATATCAAAAGAGCATCGATGACCCAAAATTCCAAAAAGTTGTGCCAAATACGTCTAAGGTAATCTTTTCCTGGGATCATAAATCGAGAAGAATACACACCATCGGTAAATTTACATGTTTACTATGTTTGACAAATTTTAATGTTAGGCATGTTAGAAGGACACTCCTATTAATGAATATTGATGTAAATTAATGTTGAGTATATACGAGGATACATATTCAGTGAGATGTGTAATTGCAAAGCGTTATGACAAGGGTGCTACGTCTGAGAATTTGGAAGATATACATAAATCATTTTAATCATTTGTTCTTTAAAGGAAGCCTATGGATAATTATTTCTATGGAAATAACGTAATAGTTATTATGTGTATATTATTTCGGTAACATTATCAATATTTATAACTTTTAATCAGTTAATAATTGTACTATATAATTGCAAACTTCGACGTTATTTGGTCTAGAATTGAAAGTTATTTCAAGGGCAATAATAATACACTTCTTTTAAAGTCTATATAAGAACTACAGTTATATACTTTAGATTTACATCTATATCAAGGTTAGAATTATTTGTTTACCTACACGGAGAAAATTTCAATTCCTGATACATATATATATTTTTCCATCTTTATGTGAAGCACAACATCGAGATTAATTGGTTTTGCACCGGTAAGATTCATACTCAAAGATCACCATATTATTTAATTTAAAGGCATTGTTATTTAGATCTTCTTCTAAAATGAATTGATGTCGTTTACAATGATGGTTATAATAGTTTACCGATATTTAATCCTCATTATTCGATTAAGAACAAACACAAATATTTGTTTGATTTTATTGTGCTTATACATCCCGTTATTGTGTTATTGTAAAACATGTTTGTATGCTTGTTGTTCATTTTTGCAATGTGCTTTTTCCAAATGACTTTTTAGGTTTCTTTGATACATATATGATGTGGCTCTGTACTTTTGTTATTGTACTATAGTTAGTTTGTGTATGCTTGTCTGTCTTTGATTTTAACTAATATGCTTTGTCTATATGCCATTTTGTGCTTCTTTGTTACATATTTGTTTGTTGTTTAGTGATTAAGATTAAAACACAATGTTGACTGCTGCACCCTTATTTGTGGCATGTTTACCCAATATGTCTGTTTGTTTTGTTCACGCATCGTTGTCCATATTATGGAATTTGATGCGACTGTCATACAAGTGAGAGGTTTAGCTAGCTATAAAACCAGGTTCATTTTATTTCGGAGACATTTTTCTATAATTGTTTTTGTTATTTCAGTTGTGATTTCTTCAATGGTATCAGAATTTCTTATTGAATCACAATTTTTTTCTCCTGAAATAGAACGATACCTATCGTACTCTCCGCAGTCGTGCAACCAAATTTTACGCTTTTAAATCGTCTTGTCCCAATCGATTTCCCACATACTTATATGAAGGTTTGTCACTATTTTGAGTACAAATTTGTTTATTGAATATTGAGAAATTCACATTTTTTAACGTTTAAATTTAGTTTTTCCCATAACTTGGTTGTCGCTGGGAACACATACTCTCAGTATAAACGGGTCCGTGTGTTTTATTGAATAACATTATTATGTTGTTTTGTTTAATGGTCATGTCGACTTCCCACTGAATCGGACATAACGTCTCTATAATAACCTGGTGTTTGCATTTATTTGGGGAGCGTATTTATCATAACTGTTAATTTTGTAACGTAGCATAGATCCTGGTGGTTATTTGCGGTACCAGTTTTGTTGCTCCTTGCCTCACAATCAAAACAATGAAGTCGAAGAAGCAGTTGACGCCAAAAAAAAAAGACAACAGTAGTATTCCGCTGTTCAAAAGTCATATAACCGATTGAGAGAAAACAAATCCGGGTTACAAACTAAAACCGAAGGAAACACATCAACTATCAGAGGAAAACAACAAAACAACAGAAACACCGAAGTGCAACAACAAAAAACGACAATGCAACACACACAGAAACGACCTATAAGATAACAACTGCCATTTTCCTGTCCTAACTACAAAATGGTGGATTGAACCTGGTTTTGTGGCGAGACAAACCTTGCGCTTTTTTGTTTAATATACCACTAAAATAACAACATGACATGACAGAAATACAGTACAAAGAATGCAAGAACATTCAGGACAGAGAAAGTTATTTCGAAATATTTATATTTCTCTAAGCGGTGTTAAGTGACAAAAAATCAACTTATTTGTACGTTGTTGCCAATATGGTGATTCTTCGGAACATTTGATGTTGAAAAAAATCCAGGTAAAAACGTTTATTTCGCGTTGTACAATCTGTCAGAGAAAACTTTATTATACCAATGTTTAGGCTGTTGATTTTTTATTTGGTCGGTTCTTATTTTTTACCATGACCTTCGGAGTTTGGATATTCCTCTAGTATCATACGGCTCTCGTAGAAAAAAGGAAGGAACGTTATAGATATGTTTATGTATATATATCGGTCATTTTCAGATGACTTAATGATATTTTCCACTATCAGATGTTGAACAAACGGCATAAATTAGGGCACAAACCTAAGAGTAACGTCAACATTTCTATTTCATATCTCTTTTCTGAGTGGATAACATAACTTGCACATTGATACAATAGAGGGGCGAAAGATACCAGAGGGACAGTCAAATTCATAGATCGAAAATACATTGACAACCCCATGGCTAAATATTAAAAAGACAAACAGACAGGTTATAGAACACAACACACTGCTCCACAAGTGGCACCCGTCGTGCTGATCATGTTATTACGAACCCGGTAAGTAGTCTTGTTCGGTAGGTCACATTCGTGGTGAAAAAGAAGTGGATTGTAGTTACGACATAAGGAATATATCAGATATCATCTATGAAACGGTCATTGATGCAAACGCGCTAAGGTACACAATTCAAACTGGGTCTTGACAGAAAAGTGTGGCGATTAAAGATAATATTTTTTTTTTTTTAAATGCTAAAAATGTCCGCAAATGTATTTTTTATTTTTAAATTTGGATAGGTTAATTGTTTAGCGTCCAGTTGCAAACATTTCAATCTTTTATATGAATGAGGCATAGGTCAAAAGGAGAGTAACCGCAAAACACAAAATACAAAGATATAGAAATGCAAGTTTTGTTGTTTGGCAAACAGTTTTGAGTATGTCCTTAAGTTTAAGTAAACTCATCATAGATACCAGGATTCAAATTTTATATTTACGCCAGACGCGCGTTTCGTCTTACTAAAGACGCATCAGTGACGCTCGAATCAAAAATTGTTAAAAAGGCCAAATAAAGTACGAAGTAGTTGAAGAGCATTGAGGACCAAAAAATCCTAAAAAAATTGCCAAATACAGCTAAGGTAATATATTCCTGAGGTAGAAAATCCTTAGTATTTAAAAAATTGAAAATTTTGTTAACAGCTAATTTATAATTATGAACATATCAATGATAAATCAAGTCAACACAGAAGTGCTGACTACTGTAGTGGTGATACTCTTTGGGAATTAACACTCCACCAGCAGTGGCATCGACCCAGTGGTTGTAAATAAACTCATCATAGATACCAGGATTAAAATTTTATATTTACGACAGACATTTTTCTGAAATACTGGTAAAAAATAAATGTGTTTTACATATACTTTATTTAAATCCAAATTTTTTCAGATTAAGATTGTCAACTACGTGAACACTGTATTTCTTTGTAAAGTAAATCCTCATTATTATAACCAATCGTGATGTGGAACAAACTTCAGATGGTCTGGTTCCTAAAAATAGAAAACATATGTATAAGGTACGAATAGATAATAGACATTAACAATCAAAACCAAGGAGTAAACAAAGACTCACAAAACCAAAGGACATTTACATCAACAGTTATAAATAATAATTAAGAAACAACACGAACTCCACTAAAAACCGGGAGTGATCAAAGGTACCAGGATTATAATTCAGTACGCCAGACGCGATTTTCATCTACATAAGACTCATCAGTGACGCTCGTATTAAAATATTTATAAAGCCAAACAAGAACAAAGTTGAAGAGCATTGAGGGTCCAAAATGTCCAAAAAGTTGTGCTAAGTACGGCTAAGGTAATCTATGCCTGGGATAAGAAAATCCATACTTTTTTGAAAAATTCAAAGTTTTGTAAACAGGAAATTTGTAAAAATGACCACGTTGTTGATATTCATGTCAACACCGAAATGTTGACTACTAGGCTGGTGATACCCTCGGGGACGAAACGTCCACCAGCAGTGGCATTGACCAAGTGGTGTACATAGCTATCAAATTTACCAGGATTATAATTTAGTACGCCAGACGCGCGTTTAATCTACATAGGCCTCATGAGTGACGCTCGTATCAAAATATTTATAAAGCCAAACAAGTTCAAAGTTGAAGAGCATTGAGGGTCCAAAATTTCCAAAATCTTGTGCCAAATACGGCTAAGGTAATCTGTGCCTGGGATAAGAAAATCCATACTTTTTCGAAAAATTCAAAGTTTTGTAAACAGGAAATTTGTAAAAATGACCACATTATTGATATTCATGTCAACACCGAAATGTTGACTACTGGGCTGGTGATACCCTCGGGGACGAAATGTCCACCAGCAGTGGCGTCGACCCAGTGGTGTAAATAGTTATCATAGGTACCAGGATTATAATTCAGTACACCAGACGCGCGTTTCGTCTACATAAGACTCATCAGTGACGCTCGTATCAAAATATTTATAAAGCTCAAAATTGAAGAGCATTGAGGGTCCAAAATTTCAAAAACAGTTGTGCCAAGTACGTTATTAGGTACGAATAGATAACATAGGTATTAGGTACGAATAGATAACATATGTATTAGGTGCGAATAGAAAACATATGTATAAGGTACGAATTCAAAACATATGTATAAGTACGTATAGAAAACATATGTTTGTGTAAGTCTCGTGTTTTGTAAACTGTTGGTTTTTTTTCTATTCATTGCATTGTCAGTTTGTCTTCGACTTGAGAGTTTTATTGTCCCGTTTAATATTTTCTCTCTTTCATTCAAAATAATGTCACAATCTATTGCTTGTTATTATTTGAAATTAATTCTGTACTTATTATTTTGTTTTTTTTCTGGTTACCATAAAAAGCTGTCAAGATGCTACTCAAAACTTTGCACATACATGTATTGCATAGCTTACCTCATTTATATGGGTTTCATTGCTAGGACAAGGAGAAGGAATATTGAAGACTGTAGAGTTGGTGACTCCTTTTTTAAGTCCCAAATAGCCAGTATTACTGACTGCACTGGATGAAAACCCGGATATCGCTTGAAGAACACACTGTCCAGCACCAACATTTACGACAATTGCAGTTTTGTAGTCCAAAGGATCAGACCAGGAATACAACTTGACTGGAAGTTTGTTGGGGGTAGCTCCATAGTGGGATGATGCTGTGAACCTTGCCTTAGCTATAAAAAAAACCACACATGTGATAAAATGTTATATATTATGTATTACATATTTTGAAAACTTTTCTTGAAATTGTAGTTATTAACACAGATTGTATAGTGCACAGGTAAATAAAAGAAAAACTTGATAGAAATCGTACTTTCGAGATCCGAGCAAAAACATATACTAAGTATATGCTTCTTTTAATAATTATGTAGGGTTGTAAAAGCGTTGACTGTGCGCAAATTTTTAGAATGAATTTTCTTCTATTGTGTATAGTACTTATATCAACTAAATTTCAAACGGTTAGAGTCTACAGTTTCCGATCGTGTACAATTATTATAACTATTACGAAAATGTAAAATAACAAAAACACCGAATTCCGAGGAAAATTCTAAACGGAAAATCCCTAAATAAATCGTGTACAACTATAATAATTATTACTAAAAAGTAAAATAACAAAAACACCGAACTCTGAGGAAAATTCTAAACGGAAAATCCCTAAATAAATGGAAACATCAAACGCTCAAACAAATCATATCCCTGTCTTGGAACAGGGATTTTTTATGTGAAAAATTGTGAGGTCAACCTTGTTTTCTAGCTTGCTAAACCTCTCACTGGTATGACAGTCGCATTAAAATCCATTATATTGGTAACGATATGTGAACAAAGAAAACAGACGTAATAGTTGAAAATGTCGAATAATTTTAATTCTAATTGGTAAATGTACTTACGAGTCAAACATCCTGTCATACTACCAGTAATAGCTGATGTGTAGCATCGATTATTTATCACTAAGTACTTTTTGCCCTTTCAAAATATAAAATGGAATATTTGTTGTTTGTTGATGTTGCTCATAAGAGTTTTTTCATTTCTTGTTTTCTATAGATTAGACCATTGGTTTCCGGTTCGAATGGTTTTACACTTGTCATTTTTGGTGCTCTGTATAGCTTGCTGTTCGGTGTGAGTAGAGGCTTCCTATTGAAGGCCGTACCTTGACTCAAAATGATTTCCTTTTTACAATTTGTGACTTGGATAGAGGGTTGTCTCATTGTTCATTCCAGTACCCAATACTTGATGAGGTTATTTGTTGAAACTCTAATTAATGTTTGCTCCTTGAAGCATAAGCAACCGACCGGATAGGATGAAATATAATGCCTTTAAAACAAGCTTATTTACAATAGTGTCCCTATGATCTTTTTTTATTAAAATAACATAAATAAATTATCATTCAGTTTTTAGCTTTATGGCAAAATAAAAGTATCTATAAAATCCATAAAAAGCTATAAAAAAAATCGCATTAAAGCAATCTATATACTGTGGATTCATTTATTTTCGTTGGTACTAATTTTCCTGTATTAAGGAAAACTTACCTGTTCGTGGATATTTGATTTCGTGGTTTTGCCGAAGTCTGCATACACGTCTTTTGAAAATTTGTAATTCGTTGAACATTTAATTTCGTGGATTATATGTACCCACGCAAGCCACGAAAAGTGGTATCCAACGATTAAAATGAATCCACAGTAGTAAAATATAAAATCTGAATCTGACTTTGACCTGAGTTTACTTATTAGGTGTATGTTTTATTAGTTTATTGCTTTGCTGTTTTACTTACCTTAGTATAATCAAACAATGTTGTAACTACATACTGTCTTCCATTAGCGAACACTCTTCCGGAGGAATAAATTTTCTGCTTAGTTTTGCTGACTGCAATAGCATAGAAACCCTATCAAAAATACAGAAAATTGCTAAATTAATACTAGTATTGTATTATCTTTTAACTGGTCAAAAGGGTACTGTTAAAATGTGTGGGTTATATTGTTCCTTTTGTAAAACGTTCATTTGATACATTTTGAATATTTAACTAATCACTCAAAGCTGACCTTGGCGAATTTCAACTGTTCTTTTTTTTTATTTAGTATAACTATAAGGATTCCCGATTTTTTTAATTTGCGGCCTGGTTTTTTTTATGTTTTTTTTTTTTGCTCGGTGCATTACTGGTGAAAAGAAAGGTTCGGAAAAAACCTTATAGGTATTTTAAAGTACAGAACAGGATTGATGCAATTTTTATTTTTTGTTTTAAATTTAAAAATGCAAACTCTCAAACATTTTACAGAACAGTCTTATACTTAAATAAATGGTAAAATACATACCGATACAGCCGGAGAGTTGTCAGCTTTATAACTGGCCCCACTAAATCCCTCAAATTCTGACGGCCAACAGCAGCCAAAAACGGATACTATCAAAGCAGCGAAGGATAGAAGGACGACAAGATACTTCTCCATGGTAAACGTTATACTACGAAATAATTAACATCACATCTTATAGTGTCAAGTCCGGAAAGTGTTATACAAATAACGGAAAAGTTGGCAAAACCCAAACAAAGTAATTTGTCTACTCGGAAATGTAACATTTGTTTACATGTATGAAGGTTTTTGACAAGGTCGATATAAAAAAAATATACATAGAATATTTAAGTACATATTTTGAAACTCATCCCTTAAATCATATATTTATAGATTATCGTTGATCATCTCAACGAGATTGATTCTCTCGCTTGAGTCGGTACGGCGAAAGCGAGAAAGGCAATCGAGTTGAGATGATCAATGATAATCTGTTTATCACTATTTTACCTATGACGACGTTGTCAATGTCATGTCAATTTCATTAGCAACGCCACGTGCCTCCTAAGTTTCTAGCGATAATTTTCCATCTCAAGCGACAGTAGCATGAAATAAAATGTTATCCAAAAAAATATCAAAGAAAAAATGCACACAATAGTGAAAAATTAATTTACAACAGTTCATTCATTTGATGTGTTTAAGCTTTTGAATTTTCCTCGGAGTTCATTACTTTTGAGATTTTACTTTTAACATAGCTATGATTTTTTTTTCTTCGGAGAAATGAGTTAATAGAGATCGAGTTTCATAATTCTTGTATTGAAGTGATTATGTTTTCTCTCCACATGTCAAATGCAAACACATAACTACCAAAACTGTAAAATTTGGGATTACAGATGGGTTCATACATTAGAGTGTTAATTTCATACTTGCGGTGAAAACTATTATAGATACATGAAAAGAATGGAATTCACATGTAAATGATTTCGTAACATAACATGATAAATGAAGGTCATATAATTTAAGAATTGAATGCTATTTTTTGTAAATTTATTGGGGTGTAAAAGCGTTGACCGAAGTACATTTTGTCTTAAAATGTGCGCACGGTCAACGCTTTTGTAAACAACCCTATAAAGTTAAAAAAAAAAAGCATTCAATACTTATAATTACATTATTATACCTATAGGATCATGAAAAGTTGCATTGTGTAATGCAATTTATTATTTATAAGGAATATCACGAGATTGCTAGTTAGCCAATCAGATTAACGTATTATAATGAAACATACATCTAATGTAATTATATTGTTTTGCAACTGGTTCAGTTTTAACTTCATCAGTTAGTGTACTTCTATTGAGTTCGCAATTATCAGTAATCAATTATGAAATACTTCTTACCTAATAGCCAAACATACATTTTTGTATATAATTAATCCTTTAATATCAGTCTCTCATAATTCTTAATAGAATGGCACTTGTATATGTTTTAGTATTTAAGCTAATGATATTTTACTGTTAGTTTTAATATACAATATGTTTTATAAATGTTATCCAATGTTTCATGTTATACGCAATGTTTTATATGTTTATTGAAATGTATAATGTTATACAAGTGGTGAGACTTTAATAAAAAAAAAATATTGAATATATATACTAGAACAGTATCAGCATACCGTATATCAAAAACGGCTAAAATATGACAAGAAAACTTAATAAATGAAGGTACTCCCAGAAAAGCGAATACAATTGATAAAGTTTTATTGTCATGTTTTAGCTTTGTTTGATATATGAATAATTATACTGTTCAAGTTTGTTTGGAATGGCTATTTCACGATTGGTTTAATCTTCGATATAATGAATAAAGAAAGAAACGCAAAATAATTATTTTTATCTGTAATTGGAATCAAAGACAAATTTTGATACACTACATTGCCTAGAAATGTAAAATTATCTACATCAAGTAACATATTCAAAAACGATACTAGTGAATACTCATGCTTGCAAAACATTTATGACTCTTTCAAACCGGAAAATGAATTCTTTGAAAATTAGTTTGTAAAATAGGGACGCAAGACACCATAGGTACAGTGAAACTCATGTATAAAAAATAAACCGACAACGCCATGGCCAAAGAAAAGAAAATGACAAAAAAATAACAGTACACAAAACACAACATAGAAAACCGAAGACTAAGCAACACGAACCCCACTAAAAACTGAAGGTGATCAGAGTATACGTAATCAAATCCAGGTTACATAAATTGTCCATTGAACGTTAACTTTAATATATTCATCCTGAAATAGCTTATTAGTAATGTTAATCCCCCACCTAGTAAGTTTGAGCTTGTCATATGATGGTGCTATTATTATTTCTTATAAATGTGAACTTGCCTTGTAAAATTGCTTAAAATTGCCTCATGCCAAATTGCAATGTTTGTGTTTATATTCATATCTAATGAAGCAAATTATATTTTCTACAAAATTACCATAATGAATTATTATTGGATTTATCAAACTTCTAGTTAACGAAATTGAATAAATTATAACATTCAAAAATAATGTTTTTAATCAAATCAACACACAATCATATGAAGTTAACAACCTTTCAAACGTAAGAATTAAAAATGCTATAAAAAATGCAACAATGTATTTCATATATATCTGTACATAACCATTTATCCTTTCATAGCAAGAGCTTTGAAAATAAGCATAGATCTGTATAATCAATTGATAATTTTGAGTTGTTATGGAAGAAATAACTGTAAAAATTTCCTGTCTGTGAAAAATTACATAAAAAATGTGGTGCGCACTGAATAATCAGCATAGCGGGTTAGTTTAAAAGTATGCACCACATTTTTTATTGTTATTTCGAATAGACAGAAAAAAAACCATTAAAGTCGTGACTTATAATTTAATTCTAAAACGGAGCAAATCATGATAAAACGTTGGTGACGTCGCGGTCACATCACGGACAGAATTAAGGGCATACGATACAGTTACAGGGGAGGTAATGACGTTGCTAACGTAAAATGTTATTTTCGAAATTGCCCATTGAAACGGGCAGATTTTTTAATATTGATAGAACTCAAAGACATTGTAATCTTTGTAATGCTAATGAACTTGGTGATGAGTTTCATTACTTATTCAAATGTACCTTTTTCAACAATGAAAGAGCTAAATTTTTACCTTTAAATATATGTAATAACCCAAATGTTTTAAAATTTAAAGAATTGATGAATACATCAGATTTATTTACACTTACTGGAATAGCAAAATTTTGCAAAAGTGTTATTAAAACCTTTTAATACATGTGCTTAATCATGTTACTATAATTTGTACTTCCTGTCAAATATCTGTATTAATTATATATACTATTATCAGTGCACCTTTGTTAACCATGTTGTTCTAATGTAAATATGTTCACACTTTTATTGTTTGTTAAAAATGTTGTACTAACATACCCTATGTGGGGGCTTTAGTGAAATAAAATATCTTATGTCTTATGTCTTATGTCTTATGCGACGTCAAACTATGACATATCGGGAAAAGATGCATTTTTGACTGATTTTTATCATTCAAACTGATTTAATTGGAAAACGAGTGCATGGACCCCAATTTTTTAAAACAGTAATATGTTTCATTTTGCAAGGTGATTTTGTGACCCAAATTTTATAAAACTGTAAAGAGCGCAATTTTTTGATTTTGATAAACATGCAGCAAAAAATGACGTTTTTTCCTCTATTCATGAACATTTGATAAATATGAGTTATTTCTGAATAAAAATTGCATAATTTTTAACGATACTTATAAAATTCAGAAATTACCGATTATTTAACAAAAGACAATTTGTGTTTATCTTTTAAAACAAAAAAGTTATGTCTTTCTTTCGAAAAAGAAAATACGGATACAAATCTGAATTTTGAGCAAATATACAAAATTTCGACCTCATTTTACTCAAAAAGTAGCACATGAAGGTATATTTTTTATTACATATTTGATTTAATCAGGTAAAAAATAGCCTATATGCAAATTTTTATCAACTTGTAAATACAGGTTCAAAACTGTATCGTATGCCCTTAAGTCTATGAGCTGATAGACAAAACACTATGAGCCAATCATAAGACGTGTTACATCCAAAATTTAATTATTTAAGGTTAATAGATTCATTACAGAGATTAGTCATTATTTGTTATTTCTACTAGAAGATAGATGAAAACCTCAAATTCTTCAGATGGTCCATTTCCTACAAATTTGAAAAGAAAACAAAACATGAAGGTAAAAACCAGAAACGTGCTCCGGACACATATTACACTACTTTGTTATTTGCATATTTTAAAACTAGATAAGGTCACATGCATAGTGGGTTGGTTGTTCATTGTGCGGAGAACATCTTTTCATATCTAATAATTTCATTCCGAAGACGGTATTCATTAATGGAGACTCTATGCTAACCTCTATTATTTTTTGTTTGTCGTTGGTTTCTGCCTAATTGATGTATACCCCTCGTCTACTTTTAGTCTGATTTATACATTAGAAAAACTATTAATCATCTAAACTGTAGAAACCCGTGATGTTCAAAAGTTTTAGTTTGTTGATGTGATTCATAAGTGTTTCTCGTTTTTTACCTTTTATATAGAATAGAACGTTAGTTTCCACGTTGGAATGGTTTTACATTAGTCATTTTGGGGGCACTTTATAGCTTGCTGTTCGGTGTGATCCAAGTCTCCGTGTGGAAGACCATAGCTTGACCTATAATGGTTAACTTTTACAACTTGTGACTTAGATGGAGAGTTGTCTCATTGGCGATCTTACCACATCTTCTTATATCTATAAATTGTGACTTGGATGGAGAGTTGTCTCATTGGCGATCTTACCATATCTTCTTATATCTATAGATTGTGACTTGGATGGAGAGTTGTTTCATTGGCGATCTTACCACATCTTCTTATATCTATAGAGTGTGACTTGGATGGAGAGTTGTATCATTGGCGATCTTACCACACCTTCTTATATCTATAGATTGTGACTTGGATGGAGAGTTGTCTCATTGGCGATCTTAACAAATCTTCTTATATCTATAGATTGTGACTTGGATGGAGAGTTGTATCATTGGCGATCTTACCACATCCTCTTATATCTATAGATTGTGACTTGGATGGAGAGTTGTATCATTGGCGATCTTACCACATCTTCTTATATCTATAGATTGTGACTTGGATGGAGAATTGTATCATTGGCGATCTTACCACATCTTCTTATATCTATAGATTGTGACTTGGATGGAGAGTTGTATCACTGGCGATCTTACCACATCTTCTAATATCTATAGATTGTGACTTGGATGGAGAGTTGTATCATTGGCGATCTTACCCGCTCTTCTAATATCTATAGATTGTGACTTGGTTGGAGAGTTGTATCATTCCCGATCTTATTACATCTTTTTATATCCATAGATTGTGACTTGGATGGAGAGTTGTCTCATTGGCGATCTTACCACATCTTCTTATATCTATAGATTGTGACTTGGATGGAGAGTTGTTTCATTGGCGATCTTACCAGATCTTATTATATCTATAGTGTGACCTAGATGGAGAGGTGTCTCATTGGCGATCTTACCAAATCTTTTTATATCTGTTATCTTACGTCAGGTATTCTTGACATTTCTGTTGCTTTCTTACTTGCAATGGAATGGCAAATTGTGTGGCATTTCCTATACCAAGACTAAGACCATAATAGTTAACATCAACCAACGCATCACATGACTCGAAGTGTTCCGCTATAGGGACACACCCCTTTCTTATCACAGTAAGAGTTGTCTGTATTCCATCTTCTTTGCAGTTATGCATCGTTCCCTATACCTAAGTATGTTGACAACATCGGTTTGACGCTAGCTACAATATTATAAAAGAATATAAGCAATTTAATACTATAAAACTGGCTCATTATGATATTTCAATTAAAAAAGAAATTGAAAAAAAAAACAATATAATATCAAAGGTTTTAAAGGATATGCTTAGATGGCAATCGAAATCCCTTCGACGTTTCAGAAAATCTTCATAAGCCTTTATCCATAGCAAAATCAATCGTCTTGTTTATGTATTTTACACCAGTTTTTATATTTCATATTTTTCTATTTTATTTGGTTATTTGTCTTTTTTTTCCTTGTTTCTCCTTTTGATCATGAACTGTTATCTTAAAACGTTTTACAGTCGTAGTTAATGTTACAACTTCCGCGGTCTCCGCCGACAAATGTAGTGCACATGTACTAAGAGGAAAACGGACCTAAACATGTCGTTGATTAAGTTTATATTTTCATAATTATAACGCACAAAGTGTGAAGACAAAGGACAAGGTCAAGGACACATGATTGGCGGTACTGAGGTCATGTCATCTGCAGTAACACATGATCAACGTGTGAACTACTGTTTTTAGTTTTCAGTTGATCCAAATAAAATCTCTTTTGTTAGTACAAGTAGGAATTATTATTATTTTTCAATTTAGAACACA
This sequence comes from Mytilus galloprovincialis, assembly GCA_037788925.1. Taxonomy (NCBI): domain Eukaryota; kingdom Metazoa; phylum Mollusca; class Bivalvia; order Mytilida; family Mytilidae; genus Mytilus; species Mytilus galloprovincialis. The sequence continues at coordinate 70,671,837 of CM075342.1, read as the reverse complement.
TACCTTGAAATTAGGGAGTTTAATTTACTACAACAGTCAAGAAATAGACAGAATGTGTTAGAACTAAGACGTCGGAAACATTTATCGTTTAAATTGATGTATACATGTTGCATACATAAGTTTAGAAACCTGTCTTGAAGCAAAATTCACTTCCCTTTTAGCTATAAATGCTTGAACAACGACATAACATTGTAGTGTGTACTTCTTCTCCTACATTTGCATACTTTGGTTAGAGAGCAACAATCTAAATTCAAGGGTGGAAGTACGGGTTTTTGTCTGAATCAGAAATTGTTTTTTGTGAGGTTGTTTTTTAGTTTTCGATAATAAATCAAATCTTTTTTCCTGTTCAAAACTTAACATTACAAGATATGGGGATAATCTGGATTCAGAATATTATTTTTATTTATCTGTACTATATTTTTTTTTATCAAATTTGGTATTAGAATATTTTTGAAGGAAAACACCATTAAACGGTTTTTCTCTTAATTACTTCATTGTACTTGGAAGAACACACATTTTGTATCACCCATTCAAAGTTTAAGTACCATTTATTTTTTTTAATTTTTGTTAAAATGATAAATATTCCGATACTGAAAGTATTGGACACTTACATGGAACACATCTTAACAACCTTTTCTTCAGAGGAACAACTGTACACCTTCCATTGGCAACATAATACGTTTTTCCCTGTAAATATATATCATTTGCATCCTGAGGTTGAAAATATGTAATGCGTATTCAGGACATAACAAAATATTTACATTGCTTCATTCTTTAAAAATAATGACAGCCTGAATGTTTTTACACTTAATACAATATTAGAAAGTGTCTACATTCGTCACAACTCGGTCGATTCCGTACCTTCATCAGAATAGCAGATTCACCCGAAGATTGCCGATTGAAAGTGTTTATAGAGATTTTTTCAATGCTAGAAATATATTTCAGTTTCCATGTGTTACTGTTTAGGTGATTTTTTTTATACTTCTTTCTGAAGAGTTCTAATTTTCAGAGGCAGTCTTTTTTTCTTGGGTTACTGAAGTAAATTGATACACCAATCAATCATTCATTATCTTTTATTTTCTGGAACCGAATCATATTGTTATTTTACTAAATTTGATTTTGACGAGAGGAAAGTGTCCTGAAAACCAAAAATTCATATAAGAGCAATTTAAAGCATCCATTTTTTTCCTTATCCATACATTACATAATCAGCTTAGTTTATTTTTGAAAATGAATTTATTGATGAATTAAATGCACTGCTTCGACAAGTTTAGAAATAAAAGTTTCAAATAGTTTTCTAGCTCAATATGTTTTAAAGATCCTTCTTTCTTTGTACTTACGTTACGTTAGTATATCCTGTTTCAAACGCCTAACGTTCCTGGAAACATAGTAAGACATGGTTACAGATTTCTGACTGTCAGGAGCCTGTGATTAAGTGGTTGTCGTTTGTTACTGTATATCATATTCGTTTTTTCATCAAACAGACTTGTTTGTCGTTGAACGTTTCACGTTTGTACTTTCATAGCCTTTTGTAACTGACTATGTGTTATCGATTTTACTCATTATTGTAGACCGCATGGTGACCTATAGTTGCAAACCTTCTGCGTGATTTGTTCACTGGGGTAGTGTTGTCTCATTACCAATCCTAATGCATTTTCTAACTATCATATAACTTACGGTGGCATAGCTTTGAAGAATCTGTTGCTTTAATGGTTTGCCTTTCATGTATACGGTTCCTTCTGTATATACTTCCTCTTTAATCAGGTCAAACGAGAACCGATATAACTATATAAAAATATTGATGAGGTAGTTCTCCGTTAAAAAAAAGAAAGAAAAAAAATGCTTTTTATGTTTTTTGTTGTTTTCTAAAATATTGTTATGTTCATGGACAATGGTTAAAAGTATTTGTAAAAAATAAATACAGTTTATAAATCTGTCTCCGAAAAAGATATACACATATTTATCAAACAGGATAATGTAAAACGTGTGTTTACATTATCCTGTTTGATAAATATGTGTATATCTTTTTCGGAGACAGATTTATAAACTGTATTTATTTTTTGCAAATATGTACAAGTGTGGACACAGATCAGTGTGGATAGTAAACTATGTTTTGATGTTTGACAGTATTTTCTAACAAAAAGAGTTCTGTTTCCCCCTTAGGGTTCTATGTTAAACATTGTTGCAGAGGAACAGTTAACCTGTACCAAACACTATCATTTGGCACTGTCGTTTATTTGATATTTTAATTATTTTTAATGTTCAAGACTTTCATGAATGAGAAACTAATCACATGGATATTAACAAACATCTTCGCTAGCCATCCTTGACCTCATAATAATGGTTCAGCGACTGCTTGAAAATAAATTTTCTATTTTTTATGATTTTTTTTGTCATGCAAATTTCTTATTTTTTATGAGTAAAAATTAAAAGTACAACTTTATTCAATAAATGGATTTTCCTGCAACGTCTACTGTCTGTGAGACACGGCTCACCTAACCTGGACCTTTTTTCCTGGACCACGGATAATTCTAAAAGTCACGTGAGTATGTTCGATTCGTAGATACTATACCATGTGTGCTGTATGATCCTGTATCACATGGAATGATTGTAAATGGTCTATGTCTGTTAGGTTTCGTCTGACTTTGACCTCATTTTATGGGTCATTGGAATGGCCAATATTAAGAATTTGTGTGTTCACATTGATTTTTTCAAGTAAACTTTTTACGAATGGGTCATCTATTTGGGTGTATGGAATGATTGTAAAAGAGGGCCGAAAGATAGCAGAGGGACAGTCAAACTCATAAATCGACAATAAACTGACAACGCCATGGCTAAAAATGAAAAGGGCAAACAGACAAACAATAGTACACATAACACAACATAGAAAACTCAAGAATAAACAACACGAACCCCACCAAAAACTAGGGGTGATATCAGGTGCTCCGGAAGGGTAAGCAGATCCTGCTCCACATGTGGCACCCGTCGTGTTGCTTATGAGATAACAAATCCTGCAAACAGTCTAATTCGGCAGGTCACATTTATGAAAGGGAAGGGGACTGTAGTTACGACGTAAGGAACATATCCGATAACATTTGTGAAACGGTTATTCCATAACAGTCAACCAACTCGTGATTGCGTCCGTAAAATTTACGAAGAGATGATTTCAACTTCACCATTTGGAACTCTTGATTTAATAGCTTCCTTGTGAGCAACAACCCTCTATCAAGAAAATCATGATAGGAAATGCAAGCACGGGAATATCGTACGAATTGGGAGATATATACACCGTATGCAGGTGCTGCTGGAATGTTGCTTCTTAGAAATGGAAAGTTCACAATTTGAAATCTGAAATCATCTCTTTGGTCGTAAAGTTTAGTTTTCAATCGACCCTCATTGTCAATTTCAAGATGTAAGTCAAGATATGAGGCCGATTCAACTGTATCTGTTGTATCCTTCATCTCTAGTTCAATGGGATAGATGTATTCGACATAGTCACCACGTGTAAGGTGCACGCCATGCCTGTCTGGCAGACTGTATCATCTGACCTTGGTCTCAATATCACGGATCAGTATTCAGTGTCTAGCTTTTGTGTTACGGTGCGATTTTGCAAATACTAATAGTAAAAGGGCTATTAGTATTTTTGGTTGCTATATCTTGTGTATGGATTAATTGTAAAGTGTATATAAATATCTGACAGGTCTCATCTTACTTTGAACTCATTTTACTGCTTCTTTTGTCAATGTTTACTTTTGTGTTTTGGTCTGTTTTTCAATTACCACAAACAATAGGTAAACTATATTTTGTGTATGCAATAATTGTAAGATATACTTTTGTGTCTGACAGGATAAGTTGACCTTGACCTCATTGGTCGTAAAATTGGTAAGTGTATGTGATATTCTTGTAGTAAAACCTCTATTTGCAAGACTTTCAACATTAAATCAATTGTCAGAAAAACAGACGAGGCATTTCAGCGCGCGCATTTTTTTAGTTTGTGAACTGTTGTCGAAAGAATGAATAATAAATATGTTTCGTATCAATTTATTTCAAAAATAACTTATAGTGTAAACAAGCAAACATATAAATGTATAAAAATACAAACAATATAAATAGTAATATCACGCACATCAGTTTACATTATGCGACAAAACGAAAGTAATGGTAGATTGCACAAATGAATGTGAAACGAACTTCGGATGAAGGCTGAATGTGTTTTATATACGTGCAACAAAAGTGAAGATTTTTCACCTACAAAAAGGGGAAAAAATATACTTTGAAATATGACCGTAAACTTTTAACAACAATTTTCAACGCTTTCCCCACTTCCTTGACATTCGCTGCTGCGGGACAACTATTGGACAAAGATGCAGTGATCTGGAATAACATTGAAGTAAGAACACAGAAATAATGTAACGAAAAGTAAGTAACAAATACACCATCAATTGATCAATCAACGTGTTTCTTTTAAAAAGAAAGTACAATGTAAGCAGGGTAAAATTAAATTAATAACAGTTAGTACTTTCACAGCTATACTACCCATATGCAGGTTTGGGGTATAGTTAAGCACACGGTGTTACATACATGTAGTGTGATCCGGTGTTGCGTCTTAAGAAGACAGAAATGGTTTAAACAACAAAACAACTCTCTAACAAAATCTTCAGGTTCTGTTTCTTTTAAATTGCATATAAAAAAAACTTACAATATCAAAATTAAGGTTCCAATGATGTACTTAAAGGGGCACTAGCTGTCAAATTCATGGTCACCGATTTGACTCAAATTCTCATATTTGATTTATAACAATGTAAAACATTTATCCACACTATCAAAAGTCTAAATTAAACAGTTTACAGAGCATAGGGTAGATAAAATATAGGTTCGTTTCGTGTGTATTTTAGTCCAGACGCCATCTAATTAACTATCGATTTGACCTCAGATGACCATATAAGCGATGGAAACATAAATATAGATATGAATAGATTAAACCAACACGTGCAGTTGGATTTTTATAGGTCTGTTTGCTTTTATTTTATAGATTAAAAATATATGTATCTCATTGCTTTTAACCGTATAAGAATGATTTTATGTGCATCGAATTAGTAATCAAATGATTTACCGTAGTTTCACTTTCATTGTTGACATTCTTTTTCTTTGAATAACCAGTACACGTACAATGCATGCGTTGTCAATCTCTAGCTAGTGGTTAAATTGAAGTTCACATGCATACGGATGTAAAGAGGTCGACTCATTCACTTGCAAGTGAAAACCTAATTATCAATGTTTCTTAGCGTAATTTGACAAAATTGAACTTTTTTGGCTGCAAAAAGCGAATTGTTATTTCACTATTTAACTTTCATTATTGATTGAACAAAAAAAATCAAACTTTAGATTTTTTATATATCTCGTAGCTAGTGCCCCTTTAATAGAGGAGGAATTATGACAATGTGTAAATTATTTTATGTTTATTGAATTTATATTTTTAGAAATAGTACATGAATAGTGCAAAAAAATCGATTTGATATATTGTTGGAACATTTCAGCTATTAAATAAATCAAGCCAAAATGTTGGATTTGACTCGTTGGAAGTGTTTTTCTAGATGAATTTCATCTGAAACTTTCATCTGAAACTTTCATCTGAAACTCTCGACAGAAATTTGCATATATTCCAAAATGTTTCAGTTGCATTGAAATATACAAAAAATGCAAGAAGGGGTATTCTTAAAGCTTGACTCTGTCTAAGCTTAACTTTGTGTCATAGAGCGCTTCATGTTAGCCAAATTGTATAAAAACCTGATAGTCTTCGAGTCCAGGTTTGACAATTGCTCATGGATTTCGTCAGATATAATTGTACCCTGTATATTGCTATGTTCGTAATGCTATTTAGTAAATTGCTTTTCCGGGCCAAAAGTCTCAGCTAATGGCAGATTCCTTCTTGGAATGTCTATGAACACAAGTTTGTTTTCTGAACACTATCGGTTATAAAATTTATTTCTTTTGCTGGCATCTCTCCGTTTTTTTAAGTACCACAACGTAACAATAACCATAGGAGGTAACGTGAAGATCAAGAATATTTGTGTGTATGTCCATGGCTGTTCGGGAAAATAATACACAAGTTCAGTGTCATCAAAATGCACAGCATGGGGTGCCTTGAATTTGTCAGAATTAATAGTAAACTGATATACTCTATTTATAATAATACTAAAGATGGACTGTTCATACCAATGACACCCGGTGGATTTCGGACGTTTGTAATGGAAACATTCGGTTCTCCTCGCGCCATCCGGTGCGATACAATCTTTAGTAAGAGCACACTTTAACCATGGTTTCATTATTCCATACCATGTTTGTTTTGTCCGGTATAACACCATGACCCGAGTGTCCATCATCCCAAGGTCAACGAACGTACAACGCTTTTCGTTCAGATGTTTAAACATTTTCGGGTTTGTGTATGCGTTTATTGCAGTGAAAATTGGATATTCGTAAAGGAAAAAACTTCGATCAGCTCTGTATTTAAACTGGTTCAATTCTTGAACATTATTTATAGACGCTGACGGGTCAATCCACATTGCAGAACCGAATTCTTCAAGTATCATCTGAAAATAGAAAAATAAAGTTGCATTTATTATATAATCGATACATCTGAGAAAAAAATTACAGAATCCTTACTATTGTGTCGCCTAACAGCATCCAGCATATACAAGTGACACATGCAGAACACATATCAGTCGTCGTCAGTGTCACAACTAGTGACACATGCAGATAACTTCAATCGTCGTCAGCGTACAGAAAACAGTAACTAACCGAAATTGCAAAAAAAAAACCCACAGACAATGCAGTTTACTTTTTTTATATTTGGCTTTTATCGGTTTTCGACACATGGCCATATTCATTGTTGCTTCTATCAATTGAAGACGAAAGTTATTTATAGAGTTATTCCGGTTTTTTTTATATTCCTACATTTACATTAATTATTGCGCATACTTTGATGTATTAACTCACAAAACCGTATTCATGGCACAGCAATTTCATTGACAGGTTCGACAATACAGCTTTTACAAGAAAAAAGGATTGAAAGAAAAAAGATAGTGTTCTGTTGTGGTTAATCATCTTAAACTCCAGGTCTTTCTCAAAAACACAAATGCATACCAAGATAAATCATACATACTATTTCCATTAAGGCAGCAACCATTGCAATTTCGGGGGGGGAGGGGGGCTATGGATTTTTTTTCCGGACAAACTTTTTTTTTCTCCTTCGGCGAACATATAGTGGCAGCTGAGGGTGAAACAAACAAATTTTTTTTCTCAGGGTCAAAAACAATTTTTTTTTTTCTACAAAAACTGGAAACAAACTTTTTTTTCCAAAAAAAAAACATAGACCCCCCTCCCCCCCCCCCCCCCCCCCCCCCCCGAAAATCAAATGGTTGCTTCCTAAGTGTTTGTGCTCTTTTTCTACCAAATAACAAAGTTTTATCTTTATCTATCAAACTAAGAAAATGGCATGCCTTTTGTTGATACAATATTAGTTCTTATTGACAGGAAGAAAGTGAAAATTTCATTTACATGCAAGATTGAAAAGAAACATTATCACAACAAGACGTCACACATGAACCTTCATCAAATGACAAAGAGAATCAGTGGAGACAGGGTTTGATATTAAGACCTATATATATACATGTATAACTTTATCCTATTGTCTCATTTGCTTCTCATAAAATAATCCTACCTGTATGATAATAGGCATCCATGCTCTTATATTCATGTCAGACACGTGATATGGGTAAACTGACCATTCAAATGTACGGAAATCACAATTACAGTGTTTCTTTATCTAAAATGAAGGAAAATATATAAGATTTAAAAATATAAGTTTGACTTTGTAAGATTATAGAAAGAAAACTACATTATATAATATGCAAGCTAATCTCGTAAAGCAGATTTAATAAACCGATTGCTTGATGCTGTTTTTAAAATGTTTAGCAGCAAGTTTTACATGATTATTCGATATTGCATTCTTAAAATGATATTTGGCATACATACACTGGTCATACAGAGTCGGAATTTGATCGTGCAAACGATAAAGTAACAAATATTCAAACGTTAACTCTAACTCCTAAGTGCCACGTGCTAAGCGGAGTATTGGCCAATTTGAATTTATCTTGTTTTACCCGAAATCCAACTTTCTCACTACCACAAGTGCTTCAGATCTGTGTTTGAACTACTCATTAGTAAATACGTTATTAATTTTCCTAAAATAAACCTGAATTTTCTACTACAGTTTTTTATTTATTTCATGTGTCTTATAGCTTAAATTTTGTATTGCTCCGTTTGCATCAAATGAGGATTTTGGGATAAACTTATATCATTCGTTCTTATTTATGAAAATGAAATGATAAATGATTATTTTTTTCATGTGTCACGTATTTATATCAATAAAAATGTTTGTTGCATTCACTGTTACCGAACAACTTTCCATTCATTTGACTGTATATGTGCATGCGTATATATATATATATTTTAACTATATATATATATCAGCTTACCAGGGCTGCTTCTTTTGAATACAGTCCAAGGTCATATACTATCAAGTTCAGCTTTATGTTTTTCTTAGGCGCTATGGAAGCCGTTTGTTCTATGATCCTCTGAAGATTGTAAAAGTCGGCTGACGTCACAGCTGTTACAATTGGCGGGATTTCTTTCAATTCTACAGGTGCTTCTTCGCCAATAAATGAATCAGAAAACTTTTGAGATCCAATTCGTTTTACATACGGCATTGATTCTCCACCTGTATAATTTTCTACAACTATAATGTTGTCTTCCACAGTAGCTCCAAACTTGACCGGACAATTTGGAACAAGGTCAGTATCATCCAATCGACGATGGACGCCGAAATACTGAATGCCCTTGAAACTAGCATACGTAAGAAAGGTCCAGAAAGCCATAGAAGCTAATAACATGTATGGACTAAGTGGGAACTGTCTGAACCCCTTCGATATCTGATCCAGCTGCTGCTGTCTCTTATCTCCTCCCGGACCTCCTGGTTGACCTTGTCGATTCATCTGAAATAGTAAAAAGGACAATAACAATCAAAACCAAGGAGTAAACAAAGACTCACAAACCAAAGGACATTTACATCAACAGTTACAAATAATAAATAAGAAACAACACGAACTCCACTAAAAACTGGGAGTGAAATCAGGTGCTCCGGAAGGGTAAGTATTTCCTGCACCGTATACGGCATCAGTCGTGTTATTTCTTTGTTCAGTTAAGCAGTGTTTAGTGATTGACTGAATAATTTATCGATGAATTGGTTATTTTGTTTTTATCAAAATAAAGTGGCAAATACCTCCTGAATCTTGAATAAGATTATGAGAAGAAAACAATTACATGCAGTCTTGAGAGAATTTCTCTCAGAGAAATACATGTAGAACACGATAGGCGAACTATTCGATTGTTGGTTAAATAGTGTACAGATAACTATATATTTGACCAGTGAAGAAGTCCCCAGTGGGAATTTAATTCGGAAGATATCTAAATATAGGACATTTAAGGTGCAAGAATCGCGCCATTCTCGAAAATAAACTTTCTATGGTCAGTGGCCAACCTTTCTGAATAAAAGCGCTCACAAAAGTAGGTCATTTCCTTACTGTTTCTATAGTTTAAACATATTTATATATCATCAATACAAATATGTCATCATACAAAATACACAATAATAATAGAATTCGGAAACAAGCTAATATATAGCTTATCTTAATCCGTTTCCTTGAAATACCAACTCCTTACTGTTTCTATAACGTTAGTATCTGAAGATTCTGATAACTAAAGATTTGTCACTGACACTCGATGCCCTACATCAATGAGTTGTGTAAATCTATAAAAGATTAAAATTGATCGTGGATGTTTGACGATCAGTGAACGATATAAAAAAAACCCAGACCAAATGACACTGAACCGTTCTAACCCAATATTAATGAACTATAATTTATGCCGTTAGTTTTCTCGTTTAATTTGTTTTACATTTGTCATTTCGGGGCCTTTTATAGCTGACTATGCGGCATGGGCTTTGCTTATTGTTGAAGGACGTACGGTGACCTATAGTTGTTAATTTCTATGTCATTTTGGTCTGTTGTGGAGAGTTGTCTCATTGGCAACCATACCACATCTTCTTTTTTTTTTATATATATATAAAAAAGGACACGGATGTCCAGTCTTTTGCTGCATATCAAACACTTACAGAATGATTTGCACACTAACCATTGATTTTGCATGCAACAGAAGCAACACCGGATCTTTCGCAATCCTTTTTCACGATAACGAAAATAGGTACCAGATTTTTCACGAAAAACATGTCAAATATATATAAATATTCCAATTTCCCCAACTTTCTGATTCGGCTACTACTAAATAATTTAAAGAGCCGTCTGAATCAATAAATTTAACACGATTGTTCAGAGAATAGTACTTTAGTCATACATATGATATAATGGAAGAAAAACACATCTTTGTTTACATTTTAATGACATTGAAATGTGTGTTTATTTATATTGGGGAACATTTGTAGTCTGATATTCGCAGTCCTATACTAATAACTTTGAACCACTTGGACATACAGGTTACCCCCTCCCCCCTCTTCTCTCTCATATTGACCATGCATCTGTCTTTCTCCATATAATTTCCCCCACGATCCGATACCAGATCTTTTACGATTGTATCGCAATTCTATCCTTTCTTATTTTCACAATTATTTTCTCGCTATTATACCAACTGACTAAACGACATCAGTGGGCACTAAATGGACGATCATTTGTGCGGTATATACTATGACAATGAGGAGTGACCATTATAATATATCAACAAACAATAACGTTAACTTTTGAAATGAATATATAAGATGTGCTGCCACAAAACTGAAGCAGGATTTAAGCCAGAGAAACTTATACTCTTCAACTCAATGACACCGGCAAATGAAACATTGATGAGTGGGAACCTTCTCTGTCCGATTTACTTAAGCCATATAAAAAACAAATATGCTATATTTACAATTTACATACATTTTTCGCAATTAATATATGCATTAGTATTCATTAGACATTATCCCTTCAAACAAAGATCAAGATACACATCTATTTTCGGTACAGTTTCACATTATTTTAAGTTAAAGTAACAAAAAAGGCATGCATATATATATTTATCAGAAAATCAGTAAACCTACCGTGAACGGTTCTATTCTCTTGTCAAATGATTCAATCGTCTACCTAATTATTTAATTAACCGTGAGATCATGTCAACCCAAGCCGGTACAAGTTGTCACACGTGCTTCTCAATTAAACTTCCTATTTACCTGTCAGGTAGCAACAAGGTAAACAATCGGCCATCTAGTGGACAGGTTTCGACTATTTTAAGGGGAAGTAATTATACCAAAAAGATCATTTAAAAGTGTCTGTCAATATTTTGTAGATAGACGAAATCCACCGTAAATCAATCACATTGCATTTTGATGTCCAAAAGTATTCAGATCGGCCAAATTTTGACTTCATTTAATCTATTTGCACTTGTTTGAGTTTAAATTGGAACTATCAGTATTATATGACTGATTTGTACGTAAATTTGTTTGTTTTTGTTTGTTTTATTTGTTTGTTTTGTTTTGTTTTTTAATTTGGGGAGGGAAAAGGGGGGGGGGGTTATTGGCAAAGTACACAATCGTTTAACTTGACGTGGTCGTGCATACAAGTTATTTCAAAATTTTAAGAATTAAGGCTTGTTTAATGGAGTAAAAAACATAATCTGTTCACGGAAAGGATACTAAAAAAAATCAGGTATCTGCTTTTCATTGTAAATATATAGAGTCACAATACCTACAGCTCATTTCATATGTTTTTATTTTCATTGCAAACTTTTTTTAGTTTAGTAATAAAATCACTATAGTTCTTGAAAACATTTTATTGTACAGGATATAATTGATAATTATATCGGAAATGTAAAGAAAATGTTAACCAAGGATTTGTATAGTAGCATTTTTGTGTTTACTTATCGAACGGACATTCATATATTAGCGCATGTCTATTTTTTTAGAAATTTAGCCGTGCACTAATACATATGAATGACTGGTGCCAATATAGAATAGAACTGAAATGTAATAATTACAGTAATATGCAAAAAGAAAATAATAAACTAGTAACAATAGAGTGTGCGTTTTTACATTAAACTAATATATAATGAGTGTGTGTGCGTCCGTCGGACTTTACTTGTTTGGCGTTAGATGATAAATTTAACCAAAATATCGTTCACAAGCACTTGAAAGTTTGGGGTTAAAAGTCTACATAATCATTGACTTTATATAAAAATTTGCTCTTTTCTAGCTTATTGAAAATAATACACGGATATAAAGCAAAATAATTTCCTAAAACCCTGCAAAGATTTTTATTCTGCATGTTCTGATTGGTTCAATTATATCGTCATTAAGTGTTTTTTTTAAAATGGACCTTGGTATTCCTTCACACAATCTCTTTTCACACACTTATTGAATGACGAATGCCTATAAATGACTTTTAATTGAATTTGAAAATGAAAATGAAATCTATATATATATTGAACCATGTATTTATTTATAGAATGACGAATGTTTGAGTAATGTTTATTTATAAATTGATACACGGGTCGATTCTATAGATGCAGGTTGTGGTTATTCAATTTATCCATTAATTTGTTGAAGAAGAAAATAATCATTTATTTAAGGTAAGATGTTGTATATATTTCATTATTTATTTATATTATTTGTTGTCATTCTCCGCCGGTAATTCAATGAATGATAATTATTGTAATTGTTTATAATTGTAAAATGTGTAAACTATGTAATTATTCACTCATGATTATTTTTGTATAATTTATGTCAATTCTATATAGAAATAGGAAGATGTGGTATGAGTGCCAATGAGACAACTCCATTCAAGTGGCAATTTATAAAAGTAAACCATTATAGGCCAATGTATATATAGTCTTCAACACGGAGCCTTGGCTCACACCGAACAGAAAGCTATAAGGCCCCAAAAAATTACTATAAGCTGTATTGCTTTTGAATAAAAGACTTTGATTAAAGGACAGTCAAATGATAAAAAATATATAAATAACATAAATGCTTTCAATTTTGAAAACACCTAAACCGTGAGTGAGGCTAAACAAGGAAGAGGACGTATTAGTACGTACAAGTCACGTTATTATCCGTCTATAGTTCAATCAGAATATCTATTTAAATTTCCCACGGAGGAATTTCTAAACTTTGTTTGATAAAAATGATAGACGTATATATATATATTAAAAATTAAATACACAAAAAGAGTTTTAAAAGCAGCATTGTCTAGCGCTTTCGTCCATCTTGGGACTTTTCAAGACTATGAACGTCGTTATGGGGAACACATTAGTATTATGACGTAACGTCATTGTTCGTACCATATTAGTAGTATGACACGACGTTATTGTTCATGTAACTACTAAGCATTAAGCTTGGCGTCAAACACTTTTATGAATTTTCTCTCTAGTTCTTTACGGTATTTTTCTGTTGGTTCCGTACACTTGAAGAACGGGAAAATTTTGAATTTTCCTCCCGCACAAATGTCTAAATGTTCGCTCAACGGAATTTGTCTGTACTCGGGTTGCCGTATTTGCTGTTTATGGATCCTGACCCGTTCACACACACTATTTCCTGTTTGACCTATGTAATTTTCTTTACAGTTGACACATGTTATACAATAGAGTAAATTTTCTGATTTGCAAGTCATGTTTGCGTTTACTGTAAATTTCTTACCGTTTTTGAAATATTTCGTACTACCGATTTCTAAGTAATTATAATTGTCTCTGGAACATACTCCACAGCGTGAATCGCCACACATTTGTACGGATGATATGTTTTCAACTATAATATCAAACAGAAGAATACCGTAAAGAACTAGAGAGAAAATTCATAAAAGTGTTTGACGCCAAGCTTAATGCTTAGTAGTTACATGAACAATAACGTCGCGTCATACTACTAATATGTTACGAACAATTACGTTACGTCATAATACTAATGTGTTCCCCATAACGACGTTCATAGTCTTGAAAAGTCCCAAGATAGATGAAAGCGCTAGACAATGCTGCTTTTAAAACTCTTTTTGTGTATTTAATTTTTAATATATAATTCTGTACACTGCTTGAAAAGAAACTTTTTTTGTATATATATATACAACTCGTCTAAACATCAAACCGGTTGTCACTGACTCAGACGTACTTATGTATATATATATATAATATATAAGTGCCTATAAATAGCAGCACATGACATACAAATCTATGGGAGTGTGGATTAATCAGTACAGAGATTAATTCAATTACACAAATAAAATTATAGATTGCCTAACAATGTAATTTATATATATATAATATATATATATATATAAGACTATTCATATCAAATGACAAACACAGAATATTACAACACAGAAAGACGGTAAACTCTAGCTTCTTAGTTTCTTCAGACATATAACTTTTTACAATTACTCTTTTGCTAGCTTTTTTTTTTATAACGTATAGTTTCTTATTGGCAAGTGAAGAACCATCCGGCCAATGGTTGGGAGAGCGGAGGACACTGACTTACTCTAATACTGCTTGATAAAAAAAATATGTCTTGGCAGTTTCAGAAGTTTGTCTTCTCACTTATCAGTTCACTACTACTCCACTTCTTGTTATCACTGTCTTTAAACTGTTGTACGAGTCAGAAACACGGAGTCTTCGTTTTTCGTTCAAGTTTTTACTTTTAAACCACAAAAAAACCTTTAATGTTGTGGCTAAACGAGATTTCCCATAGAACTAGGATGAAAAATGTTGTCCTACTTTTCTTTTAGTTGTAATCTCTGTCTTGTCTTTTAAGTTTTTTACTCTATTTGGTCCTGTCTTTTTTGACTAGTTTATCTTGATTTTCTTTACACAGATTGTTATCCTGCCTTTTTTTTTTTACCAAGTTGCTCATCCGGCCTTTTATTTTAACTGAAAACTCCTGTCCTGTCTTTGTTCAAATTTCATCCTAGCCCTTCTATACTTCTTGTGACTGTCCCAAGTCAGTCAAGTGGGATATGCTTTACTTGTTTATGTATTAATGACATATTATTTATAGTTTCTATAAAAGATCCGAGTTTAGCAGATCATAGAGACACTTGAAGATTCATAGCTGACCTCAAAATAGCTTTTATTGGTTTTTGGTAGTGTTTGTCGATGGGGTTCTGTATCATTTGATTGGGAAAAAAGGAAATAGGGTTTCCATCAATGACAAACAATCAGTATATACTGAGCCAAAAAAAACACAAAAAAAAGCAAAGGAACAACGATTGTATTGCTATTCCCCATCATTAGCGTATATTTATTATCTTTTTTTATGCACGATAGAAAATATTAAGTGTTACCATATCCATATTAAGGACTCGTGCAAATACGATGAAATTTGCTTTCATAAATTGCTATTTTGGTGGAGAGTTGTCTCATTGGCACTCACACCACATCTTCCTATATCTAAATACACATTGTTAGGATTGTAAACCGTTATAAATTACCTATTAACCCAAATAAAACAAAATCGACAATTTTAAGGGGTGAATTAATACAATTTGTAACAATTTTGACATTAACCCGCTTCTTTTTTCTTTTATCTTTCTATCTCTCTAGATGATTACTGATCAACACAGAACAGAGCTAGCTCAAAACGGTTTCGTCGTTATTGAGAACGTTCTGACAGAGGAAGAGTGCGATGAAAGAATCGGAGAATACAAAACATGGCTACAGCAATTCCGAGGTCCAGGCGAGTGGCCCAAATCTTTAAATTCCCTAATTAGGGGTTATAATGCAGGAAACTTAGAACCAACATGGAAGGTTCGGTTAGCTGTTAAACCAGTGTATGAGCAGATATGGAAAACCCCAAGATTATTATCAAGTATTGAAACGGTGGCAATAGGACGACCTCCAGAGGAAGGAGAGGAGGAATTCGCAGTTGAGGGAAAACATTGGCTCCATTGTGATCAAGGTGCGGAGAAGTTTGGACTCCATGCTTATCAGGGAGGCGTGTACCTGGAGGCGGCGGAAGAAGATGATTGGACATTCTATGTTCTAAAGAAATCACACAAATTTCTCGATGAATTCTACGCCAGTGATAAGAAAGTTGCCGAAGAGAGTGCCCGCCATAATTTTTTTAATATTAGTGCGAATCATTTAGAGTGGTTTAAATCTAAGGGATGTGAACTACTAAGAGTTGCCGTTCCTAAAGGTGGCATGGTTGTATGGGATTCTAGATTGATCCATGCCAATGCAAGGCCTGTAAAGGGTAGAAAAAATCCCGGTCGTTGGCGATTTACGGTTTTAGTCTGTATGACACCGGCTTGTTGGGCTAATAAAAGCGATTTAGAGAAAAGACAAGCTGTGTACAAAAGTGCTGCCATGATTTCCCATTGGCCATCACAAGACGTCCGTGTTGATATTCAAGGATCAAGTGCTCCGAGTGAACAAACCAAAAACATAGTATTCCCGGAAAAAATGTATGGTTTTGCAGCCACAGATGGAGTTCAAGAGTTGTGTGGATATAAGGAGTATGATTTCAGCAACGTCAAATCAAATCCAGAAATAAGTTATCCAAAATGGAAACAAGTTTTACACAATCCTCCTTCGGAATATTTTTTAGACCAAAGATCAGAACCAATAAGCGAGTCTACCCAAGACTGGGCATCTTACTGCACTTTACTTTAATGATGGTTGGTGATGATACGGGAATACAATTCTTAAATACCTTGACTTTGGTTAAGACCAGCATAGCCAAGTTAATTTATAAGATCTGAGTGGTCTTCAAGATCTTAACCCTTTTAAACGAATACGAATACTTCATTTCTCATAAAACTACAATTACATAGTTATAGAGAGCAAACATAAATAGAAATATACGGTACAATTAGTACATGCATAATGTAATGGTACTCGTCACCAATGTCGTATGAGTCACAGAGACGGCAGCTTCTATAACTATACGGTACAATTAATAGTACATGCATAATGTAATTGTACTCGTCACCAATGTCGTATGAGTCACAGAGACGGCAGCTTCTATCTTCTCTCTGTAGATTTATATTAGTTATAACTTGATTGTTGAAATATAATAATATAAAATGTAAATTGTAATTAGACTTGCAGTTGCTCTGCTCATTCCTGTGGGCGCTAAAATTAACAGATACAACTATTGTACTTATTGTTCTGTATAATGTTTGTTAAATGTTGGATTGTAAGCAACAATTATATGTAGATATATCATATCTTGACTTACATCTATCTAGAAACTGACAATGAGGGTCGGTTGAAAACAAAACTTTACGACAAAAGAGATGATTTCATCTTCCCAATTGTGAACTTTCGATTTCTATGTAGTAACATTTCAGCAGAGCCTGCATACGGAGTATTTATCTCCCAATAGATACGATATTCCCGCGCTTGTATTTCCTATCATGATTTCTTTGATAGAGGGTTGCTGCTCACAAGAAATCTATTAAACAAAGAATTCCAAATGGTAATTGGGTCCACATGTGGAGAAGCATCTGCTTACCATTCAGAAGCAATTGATATCACCCCCAGTTTTTGGTGGGGTTCGTGTTGCACAGTCTTTAACGTTTCTATGTTGTTTCTTGTGGACTATTGTTTGTCTGTTTGTCTTTTCATTTTAAGCCATAGTGTTGTCAGTTTATTTTCAATTTATGAGTGTGACTGTTCCTCTGGTATTTCGCCCCTCTTTTCTGTTTAGTTCATATGTAAAGCAATTCCTCCGTTGTTCGAAGTACTCATCAAAGGATGCGACAGTTCAGTGGGATCTATTTTCAGTCTATATTAGAATTGATGGAGATGTCTGACTTACTTGTATACATGATTTGTATAACCCACCACAGGATACGACATACCTCAGCAAGGGACAAAATATCAACACTTTTTTGAAAAAAATATTTCAAAAACATATCTTTTTGTGTTAAATACGTTAAAAATTATCATTGGAAGTATAGATAAACACCAGCCTTGATAAAGATGATCCGAATATCAAGCTATTGATATGACAAATAATCGCCATCCATACATTCGTCATCTCTATATAAGTACACGAACTATCATTAAACTATTATAATGTTATATTATATTTTTAAATATAAAAGTAATCCAGACTTCGGTCAATCTATAAATAAATAGACGATAACTTCATTTAGTCATCCAGACAGTCGTCATTTTAATAAGTATGTGATATGTGAATTTGTGACATAATTCGATGTTTGTTTATGACAATATTACTGAACCAACCAGAATGAAACTTTTATGTAATGTTTTCGAAAATGAATTTACTTTGTATTCGTCCATCCGTTTTTAAACTTTTGGCAAAGTAATAAGAAAAAGGGAAAACGGTACTAGTATTACATTTTTCCAGCATTAGGTTGGCCTTTTGTGTACCCAAGACAGGTGAAGGAAGTACGTCAACTTAGGACTGGACCCTGTGATTGGATGTAAGGGTACAATATTTTTTTTTATTTATCTATGAATAACTGCAGTGTGTAAATTTACAATATACATTTTAAAACCTATTGAAATATTTTCTAGAGAATTATTCTTAAAGGCTTCAAAATTTAAAAAATTTGGTGCAAAATGACGGTGGGCATGGATAACATAAACAAGCTCCGTTGGAAATTGGTCATGATACTATTTGGCTTCAATTTTTAGAATACAGTAATAAAGTACTAACACCACACATGACTGTTTTATCCAGGTTTTTATTATAAAAACTGGTAAATTTAGAAAATGTTAGTATTGTCGCCTATGGCAGAATAAATAGTTCCGTTTTCCCAAAAGTAATAATGTAAGTATTTTAAATTTTGAAAACACAATTTACGGAAACAAAAAAAGTCTTATAAGGAAGAGGACGTTATTGTCACGTGATAATCTCTTTTAAAAGTTCAGTCTGATTGCTGTCTGACTTCTCACGGAAGAATTTAAAAATTGCGTTAGATAAATTATTGATAGACGTCTATAAATAAGTCTATTCATATTAATCGCAAATGAGACGACAATGAATAACTCTTAGAAATTCTTGTGCCACAGTCTTTGGATTTTTATAGGTGTCAGACCACCAATTAAAAATCCCTATCTGTTCAACCAAATTTTGCAATTTTCACAGCTTTATAAATATTTTACCTTAAGTTTAACTTCATAAAAACTGTATATCCTTAATTGTACATGTATCAGCTATCTACATGCCAATTATAACCATACCTTTAAAGCCTTCTAACAAAATAACTGACCTTCAAACAGAGGTACTCCAAAAACAAAACCTGGTTTTCTGGAAATCTAAAATTAGTATACTATGGAGCGCATTTATCCTCAATTTTTAATGCAAACTCATAGACAAGTAAATTTTGGCTCAAAATGATCTAGATATATTTCTCTTTCACCAAAAGTTTCATTTCTGCAAATTTGTTGGTTAGTTTAAGTAAACAAGGACATCAAAAGCACTATTCTGTGTCAGAGTAGGGCTACTTTTACATACGTTCTAAATTGGAGGGAGTAATTGGTGGTCTGACATCTTTATACGACCGCAAAAATTGAAATTTGTTTTGGTCGTATATTGGAATCACGTTGGCGGCGTCGTCGTCGTCCGAATACTTTTGGTTTTCTCACTGTAACTTTAGTTAAAGTGAATAAAAATCTATGAAATTTAAACACAAGGTTTATGACCACAAAAGGAAGGTTGGGATTGATTTTGGGAGTTTTGGTCCTAACAGTTTAGGAATTAAGGACCAAAAAGGGCCCAAATAAGCATTTTCTTGGTTTTCGCACTAAAACTTTAGTTTAAGTAAAAAGAAATCTATGAAATTTTGACATAGAGTTTATGACCACACAAGGAAGTTTGGGATTGATTTTGGGAGTTTTGGTTCCAACAGTTAAGGAATTAGGGGCCAAAAAAGGGCCCAAATAAGCATTATTCTTGGTTTTCGCACAATATATATATATAACTTTAGTATAAGTATATAGAAATCAATGAAATTTAAACACAAGGTATATGACCACAAAAGGAAGGTTGAGATTGATTTTAGGAATTGAGGTCTCAACAGTTTAGGAATTAGGGACCAAAAAGGGACCCAAATAAGCATTTTTCTTGGTTTTCGCACCATAACTTTAGTATAAGTAAATAGAAATCAATGCAATTTTAACACAAAGTTTTTGACCATAAAAGGAAGGTTGAGATTCATTTTGGGAGTTTTGGTCACAACAGTTTAGGAACAAGGGGCCCGAAGTGTCCGAAATTAAACTTTGTTTGATTTCATCAAAAATTGAATAATTGGGGTTCTTTGATTTGCCGAATCTAAACATGTACTTAGATTTTTGATTATGGGCCCAGTTTTCAAGTTGGTCCAAATCAGGATCCAAAATTATTATATTAAGTATTGTGCAATAGCAAGAAATTTTCAATTGCACAGTATTCGGCAATAGCAAGAAATCTTCTATTGTGCAATAGCAAGAAATTTTCAATTGCACAGTATAGCGCAATAGCAAGAAATCTTCAATTGCACAGTATTGTGCAATAGCAAGTATTTTCAATTGCACAGTATTGCGCAATAGCAAGAAATTTTCAATTGGAGTTATCTTTCTTTGTCCAGAATAGTAGTTGAATCTACTTAAATCATTGTTTTATACAATATGCAATGTATATTCACTTTTCCTACCAACTGATAAATTAAAACAATCTTTACCATTCAGTGATAACAAGCACTGTTTTATACGAATAAGGGAAAGGGGCATGTGAAAAAAAAAATGGGTGGTGGTTTGGGGGGGGGGGGGGGTTCAATTTTTCTCATTTCAGATTTCATAAATAAAAAGAAAATTTCTACAAACATTTTTTTGAGAGGATTAATATTCAACAGCATAATGAATTGCTCAAAGGCAAAACAAAATTTAAGTTCATTAGACCACATTCATTCGGTGTCAGAAACCTATGTTGTGTCAACTATTTAATCACAATCCAAATGCAGATCTGAACCCAGCTTGAATGTTGTGTCCATACTTGCCCCAACTGTTCAGTGTTCAACCAAGGTACAACTGCGGTCGTATAAAGCTGCACACTATGGAGCATCTGGTTATATTATGTTCTGAATACTGTAAAGATTGATTCGCTGCTGTGTCTAAGTCCACATCAGGTATTGCATTTCTTTTCTGCAGTTGTGCACCATTAAACCAAACAAAACATTTTGCCAGGAAGCTGAGGGATTACATACACATCTTGAAAGCTTTTTTTCTTCAACAACCCCTTGCCTCTCTTTAGCCTATTTTATTTGACATGAATTAATGTAGATATGTAAGAAGCTAAATAACCCCTTGCCTCTTTTTAGCCTATATTTGACATGAATTAATAGGTAGATATGTAAGAAGCTAAACAACCCCTTGCCTCTTTTTAGCCTATATTTGACATGAATTAATAGGTAGATATGTAAGAAGCTAAACAACCCCTTGCCTCTTTTTAGCCTATATTTGACATGAATTAATAGGTAGATATGTAAGAAGCTAAACAACCCCTTGCCTCTTTTTAGCCTATGTTTGACATGAATTAATAGGTAGATATGTAAGAAGCTAAACAACCCCTTGCCTCTTTTTAGCCTATATTTGACATGCATTAATAGGTAGATATGTAAGAAGCTAAATAACCCCTTGCCTCTTTTTAGCCTATATTTGACATGCATTAATAGGTAGATATGTATGAAGCTAAATAACCAAAAGGGACAATGTAAGAATAATCTTACAATAACTGTGCCTGAAAAAATTGGAAATGAAGTTTCTGAATAATTTCTGGATCTATTAATAGAGGATTGGGGGAAAAGTGTGTAATAAATCTCTTCACAAGGACTACTGGACTGACGATACCCTCTCGGACAAAAGTATGTTATAAATCACGTCACAAGGTTATGACTACTAAACTGATGATACTCTCTCGGACAAACAGTCCACAAAACAGTAGTATATACTTAATGCTAGTTTCTGTTTTTATTTCATCAGGAACACTTAATAACAGGATATTTTCAGGTTTCAGAAGTGTGTACACGCTGAAATGTCCCACCTTCTTTACTAAACATTGATTTTATGTTACTAGTTCTAAAGGTAAAGCCTTAATACAAGTATCACATAAACTTAACATGATAAAAGAAAATGAGGTCAAGGTCAGATAAAACCACGAAAAATACATGTACACCTTACAATCATTCAATAAACCAAACATAGTTGACCTATTGATTATAGTTTCTAAGAAAGTCTTAACCAAGAAAATTTAACATTGAACAATTAACCATGAAAATGAGGTCAAGGTCAGATGAACCAGACCAGAGACAACTTGCAATCAATCTGCATTACATATAGTTGACCTATTGCTTATAGTATCTAAGATACACACTTAACCATGAAAACTTAAAATAGACAATTAAACCATGAAAATGAGGTCAAGGTCACATGGTGCCTGCCAGACAGATATATACACCATACAACAAATATAGATAATCTATTGCTAGATGTTGACCTGTTCAACAATTTAACCCAATGTCAGATTGCTCTAAATGCTTTGGTTTCAAAGATATAAGCCAAAATATACATTTTACCCTGGTGTTTTAATTTTAGCCATGGTGGCCATCTTTGTTGGATGGCCAGGTCATCGGACACATTTTTTAAACTAGATATCCCAAGGATGATTGTGGTAAAGTTTGGTTAAATTTGGACCAGTGGTTTCAGAGGAGAAGATTTTTGTAAAAGTTTACGGACACGGGACGCCAAGTGATGAGAAAAGCTTACTTGACCTTTCAGGTCAGGTGAGCTAAAAAGGGGTAAAATTAAGGGTATTTATGGTCAATGGACAATTAAGACAATTTAACAGCAGTGTAAGGGAAGTATTTCTAAAACATTCAACATACAATGTTGGGTATGTTCTGATTTGCCTTCGTTACACTGCTTGTATATTATGTATAAAGAAATGTCAGGTTTTGGACTTATTGCCAAACTAGAGGCTCTAAAGAGCCTGTGTCGCTCACCTTGGTCTATGTGACTATTAAACAAAGGAAGCAGATGGGTTCATGACAAATTGTATTTTGGTGATGGTGATGTGTTTGTACATATTACTTTACTGAACATCCTTGCTGCTTACAATTATCTCTATCTATAATGAACTTGGCCCAGTAGTTTCAGTGGAAAATGTTAGTAAAAATTTACAAATTTTATAAAAATTGTTGAAAATTGACTATAAAGGACAATAACTCCTTAGGGGGACGACGGACGCCAAGTGATGAAAAAAGCTCACTTGACCTTTCAGGTAAGGTGAGCTAAAAAGGGGGTGGTAGTTGTTTTTAATGTTTTTCCCCAAATTCCAAATTTTTTCAAAATTTAAAGAAGAAATCTTTATTTGCATAATATTGCGCAATAGATTTGTAAGATCTTGACATTTGGTTTGTGTCAGACTCATTTTAAGTCAAAAATTTTATTGCAATCCAAATTCATAGCAGTATCAAGCTTGAATGTTGTGTCCATACTTGCCTAAACTGTTCAGGGTTTGACTTCTACAGTCGTATAAAGCTGCACCCTGCTGAGCACCTGGTTATATATCAATATATATTTGATTTTCATTCAAACTAAACAGTTAATTTCTTATTTAAAACACAAGTATTGGTGTGACATCACAATAAGAAACTTGGAGAGAGCAAAAATTGATAAACTAGTAATTAAATTTGGCCAATCAAGAAGCACAATAAAACAAACCAAACGTTTATAAAACAGATAAACAACTAATCTCCCTACAGATTTAAAGATTAGTAGTGGACACAATCAATTAACATGTAACCTACGTAAGGTCTATTGTTTTTTTCCTTGACCTCTAAGCTATAATTGTAAGTCTTGTCCAGTACATATCTTAAGTGGTTAAGAAAAATCTTACAAAGGATAAATTATGAACTTTAAGCAGCCCTCTTGATATGATTGTGGACAGATTTGTAAGGCCTGTAAAGTATAGATTCATCATCTTGAATTTGACCAACAATCATCAACAATTATCTCCATGTGGAAATTAACATAAAGAAAAAACATAATTTGTAGAAATAAGCAGCATATTTACTAATGGAAGAAGGAAAACAGTTGTCTCTTTGGCAATCATATCACATATTTGTACTCTTTCATTAGCTATTTCCTCTTACAAAGATTCAATAACAAACCTTTCCATCAAGGCATACTTCAGATCAAAACAAAGTGTCTGAAAAATTAAGAAGTTTATTGCACAAAAGTACATACATACAGTAATTAAAAATCAAAACACAAAATCAGGTATAAAAGCATTTTATTTTGATAAAAACATTATTTGGAATATTGTTTCATTAACATTTATATGGCATGTTATGATGTCAACAACAAAATAAAACATTCTCACAAAATAATGCTTAATCAAAAGAAATTTTGAGGAAAATGAATTAATTTGCCACTCAGAAATACAAGCATGCGGTTTATCTTAAAAGAATTGTTACTTTTGTAACCAATGTAAGTTAAAATTATAAAGCAATAAGGCAATTCCTCCAATTTAAAACTTCTCAATCACTTCTTTATTCAGACCATGTTATGTTTTACTTTTGTTATACTTTAACAAAGATTCTATTAATTGCATCATAAGCATGATGTTTTGCTTAATTTTAATATAATAAAATATCCTTTCAAGAGATCATACAAAATATCATATGAAGAGATCATAATAAAATATCGATATTTTTATTTTAAAAACATGATTTTTTAGTTTTGACTTCTGGGGACCACTTAATGTCTTAACGTGTATTTTAACAGCTATGACAGTAAAATAATGATGTTAAAAGTAAGAATGAATGCTTAGGATTGATTTGAAGTGAAATTAAATGCAAATGATTAGTGTAAAGTAAAAATGAACACTTATAATTCGTGTGACATGTAAATGAATGCTTATGATTGGTGTGATGTATAAATGAATGACAATTGGTGTGAAGTGAAAATGAATGTTAATGATTGGTGTGAAGTGTAAATGAAGACTTGTGATTGGTGTGAAGTGTAAATGAACCCTTATGATTGGTGTTAAGTGAAAATGAACGCTAATGATTTGGGGGAAATGTAATTAAAAGCTTATAATTGGTGTGAGGTGAAAATGAACGCTTATGATTAATGTGAAGTGCAAATGAATGCTTATGATTAGTCAAGTAAAAATGAATGCTTATGATTAGTGTGAAGTGAAAATGAACGCTTGTGATTGGTGTGACATGTAAATGAACGCTTATGATTGGTGTGAAGTGAAAATGAACGCTTATATTTGGTGTGTGGTGAAAATTAATGCTTATGATTGATGTGAAGTGAAAATGAAAGCTTATGATTGGTGTAAAGTGTAAATGAACACTTATGATTGGTGTGAAGTGAAAATGAACTCTTCTCATTGATGTGAAGTGTAGATGAACGCTTATGATTAGTGTGAAGTGTAAATTTATGCTTATGCTTGGTGTGAATTGAAAATGAACGCTTATGATTGGTGTTAAGTGAAAATGAACGCTTGTGATTGGTGTGACATGTATATGAACGCTTATGATTGGTGCAACATGTAAATGAGCACTTATGATTGGTGTGAAGTGAAAATAAACGCTTATATTTGATGTGTGGTGAAAATTAATGCTTATGATTGATGTGAAGTGAAAATGAAAGCTTATGATTGGTGTAAAGTGTAAATGAACACTTATGATTGGTGTGAAGTGATAATGAACTCTTCTGATTGATGTGAAGTGTAGATGAACGCTTATGATTGGTGTGAAGTGAAATGAACGCTTATGATTAGTGTGAAGTGAAATGAATGCTTATGATTAGTGTGAAGTGTAAATGAATGCTAATGATTAGTGTGTGAAGTGTAAATGAATGTGTACGATTGGTGTGAAGTGTAAATGAATGCTTATGATTGATGTGTGGTGAAATGAATGCTTATGATTGTTGTGTGGTGAAATGAATGATGATTAGTTGTGAAGTAAAATTTTTAAAAATTAATGTCTTCAACTGTCATGATTGATAAGAATAAATTTCAAG
This sequence comes from Mytilus galloprovincialis, assembly GCA_037788925.1. Lineage (NCBI taxonomy): Eukaryota > Metazoa > Mollusca > Bivalvia > Mytilida > Mytilidae > Mytilus > Mytilus galloprovincialis. The sequence goes on along the minus strand of CM075342.1, from coordinate 70,645,707 downwards.
TGGGAATAAATGACAATGATAAGTGTGAAGTGAAATTGAATGATATTGATAATCGTGAAGTCAAAATGAATGATATTGATAAATGTGAAGTGAAAATGAATAATAAGTGTGAGGTGAAATGAACAATACTGATTGGTTATAAGTTGGAATGGATGATATTGATCGACATTCAGTGGAAATGAATAAAAGGTCTGATTTGTAAATGAATGACATTACTTTGTGTCAAGAAGAAACAGGTCATAATGATATGTCTGAAGTGTACATGAATTATGTCAAGTCTGAATTGCAAATGAATGATTTTAAGTGTTAATACATTTTAATGATTGGTGTGAAGTGTTAATGACTGATGAATGGTATGAAGTGTAAAAGAATGATGATTCATGTGAAGTATAAATGACTGATGAATGGTGTGAAGTGTAAATGACCGATGTTTGTTGTGAAGTGTAAATGAATGATGAATGGTGTGAAGTATAAATGACTGATGAATGGTGTGAAGTGTAAATGACCGATGTTTGTTGTGAAGTGTAAATGAATGATGAATGGTGTGAAGTGTAAATGACTGATGATTGGTGTGAAGTGTAAATGACTGATGTTTGGTGTGAAATGTAAATGACTGATGAATGGTGTGAAGTGTAAATGACTGATGAATGGTGTGAAGTGTAAATGACTGATGTTTGGTGTGAAGTGTAAATGACTGATGTTTGGTGTGAAGTGTAAATGACTGATGTTTGGTGTGAAGTATAAATGAATGATGTTTGGTGTGAAGTATAAATGACTGATGGATGGTGTGAAGTGTAAATGACTGATGAATGGTGCAAAGTTAACTGAATGCCTAAGTTTAATGTGAATGCAAATGAATATGAAAGATTGGTGTAAAAGTGTGTACTTATGATGAATCATCATGATTTGGGTGAATTACTGTGATAATAGTGGGATGTGTGGAAATGATGGTTCAATGAGTGGAAATAAATAAATTGTGTGATTTGTAAGGAATGAATGATTATTTATAAGCCTCTTATATTGCTTACTATGAGGTATGGGTTTTACGTATTGTTGACCTTAAATTGTTAATTTCTAGGTTATTTGGTCTTTGTTATAATGCTGTGTAATGTATGGTTTTGAATAGAACCATGTGTAGATGAATATGGTGTGATGTACATGTATGACCATGAATATGTGGATGTAAATAGTGTGATTTAAGAATCTGGATGGTAAGATGTATGGCTATGAATGTGGGAATGTGAAAGGTATAATGCATCGCTATAAGAGTGTAGATAGTGTGAGGTATGACTACAAGTGTGAATGGTGTGATGTAAAGCTATGAATCTGGGCATGAAAATAGTGTGATGTATGGCTATGAGTTTGGGTATGGAAATGGTGTGATGTATGGCTATGAATTTGGGTATGGACATGGAGTATTGTATGGATATGAATTTGGGTATGGACATGGTGTGATATACAACTTTAAATTTGGGTATGGAAATGGTGTGATGTATGGATATGAATTTGGGTATGGACATGGAGTATTGTATGGATATGAGTTTGGGTATGGAAATGGTGTGATATACAACTTTGAATTTGGGTATGGACATGATGTGATGTATGGATATGAATTTGGGTATGGACATGGTGTGATGTATGGATATGAATTTGGGTATGGACATGGTGTGATGTATGGATATGAATTTGGGTATGGACATGGTGTGATGTATGGATATGAATTTGGGTATGGATATGGTGTGATGAATGGATATGAATTTTGGTAGGGACATGGTGTGATGTATGGATAATAATTTGGGTATGAGCATGGTGTGATGTACAACTTTAAAGTTTGGTATGGACATGGTGTGATGTATGGATATGAATTTGGGTATTTAAATGATGTGAAGTATGAGTATGAATTTGGGTATGAACATGGTGTGATGTATGGATATGATGTGATATATGGATATGAATTTGGGTATGGAAATGGTGTGATGTACAACTTTAAATTTGGGTATGGACATGGTGTGATGTATGAAAATGATGTGATGTATGGATATGAATTTGGGTATGGACATGGTGTGATGTATGGTTATGAATTTGGGTTTGGACATGGTGTGATGTATGGATATGAATTTGGGTATTTAAATGATGTGAAGTATGAGTATGAATTTGGGTATGAACATGGTGTGATGTATGGATATGATGTGATATATGGATATGAATTTGGGTATGGAAATGGTGTGATGTACAACTTTAAATTTGGGTATGGACATGGTGTGATGTATGAAAATGATGTGATGTATGGATATGAATTTGGGTATGGACATGGTGTGATGTATGGTTATGAATTTGGGTTTGGACATGGTGTGATGTATGGATATGAATTTGGGTATGGACATGGTGTGATGTATGGTTATGAATTTTGGTATGGACATGGTGTGATGTATGGATATGAATTTGGGTAGGAAATGGTGTGATGTGCAACTTTAAATTTGGGTATGGACATGGTGTGATGTATGGATATGAATTTGGGTATGGACATGGTGTGATGTACAACTTTTAATTGAGTTTGGACATGGTGTGATGTACAGCTATAAATCTGGGCAAGGAAATGGTGTTATGTATGGCTATGAATCAGGGCATGGAAATGGTGATATATGGCTATGAGTTTTGGCATGGAAATGGTGTGATGTATGGCTATGAGTTTGGGCATTGAAATGCGTGACGTATGGCTATGAATCTGGGCATGAAAATGGTGTGATGTACAGCTATGAATCTGGGCATTGAAATGGTGTGATGTATGACTATGCATTTGAGCATTGTTATGATGTGATGTATGGCTATGAATCTGGGGTAGGAAATGGTGTGATGTATGGTTTTGAATCTGGGCATGGAAATGGTGTGATGTACAGCTATGAATCTGGGCATGGAAATGGTGTGACATACAGCTATGAATCTGGGCATGAAAATGGTGTGATGTATGGCTATAAATCTTGGGAAGGAAAGGTTTGACGTATGGTTAAGAGTTTATAGATGGGGATGAAATGATATTTACTATGACTGTGAATGATGTGATGTATGACTATGAATTTGAGCATTGTTATGGTGTGATGTATGGCTATGAATCTGGGGAAGGAAATTGTGTGATGTACAGCTATAAATCTGGGCATGAAAATGGTGTGATGTACAGCTATGAATCTGGGGATGGAAATAGTGTGATGTATGACTGTGAATCTGGGGATGGAAATAGTGTGATTTATGACTATGAATCTGAGGATGGAAATAGTGTGATGTCTGGCTATGAATCTGGGCTAGGAAATGGTGTGATGTATGGTTATGAATTTGATGAAGGAAAGGTGTGATGTATGGCTACGAGTTTGGGCATTGAAAAGGTGTGATGTATGGCTTTGAATTTGGGCACGGAGAGGTTTGATATATGGTTAAGAGTTTATAGAGTTGGATGAAATGATATTTACTAAGAGTGTGAATAATGTGATGTACGATTATAAATTTTAGCATGGAAATGGTCTGATGTATGGCTTTGGATTTGGGCAAGGCAATGATGTGATGTACAGCTATGAATTTGGGGAAGGAAATAGTCTGATGTATGGCTATTAATTTGGGGAAGGAAATGGCGTGATGTATGGCTATGAATTTAGTCATGAAAATGGTGTGATGTATGGCTATGAATTTGGGCATGGAAATGGTGTGATGTATGGCTAAACTTGTGCATGGAAATTATGAATGGACATGAACTTGTGGATAGTGTGCGAATGTCAATGCATGTAATTGATGCGAGATTTCGCTACATTTGAGTGAATTAGAATAGTGTATAGCTATGTGTGAGAGTTATTGGTGTTATGTATGGCTATGAATGTTTGAATGTAAATGGTATGATGTATGCTATGAATGTGTAAATGTGAATCATGCGATTTATGACTACACTGGTGTGAATTTGAATGTGGTGTATGGCTATGAATTTGTGGGTGTGAATGGTATGGTATGGCTATGAATGTGTGAATATGATTGGTGTGACTTATGACTATGAATATGTGGATGTGATGGCTGAATGTGAATGTGAAAAGTGTGATGTACGACTATAAATATTTAGATGTAGTGACATATGGCTGGATGATGTATTGTAAAAATGAATGGCTGTGGAGGATGTTGTGTACATATGGATGACTGAAGATGGAGAGATGTACAAATGAATGATGGTGGATGGTGTTATGTACATGAATGGATGAAGATGGTGTGATGCACATGAATGGCTGTAGATGGTGTGATGTAGAAATGAATGGCTGTGGATGGTGTGATGTAGAAATAAATGGCTGTGGATGGTGCGATGTACAAATGAATGATGGTGGATGGTGTGATGTAGAAATGAATGGCTGTGGATGGTGTGAAATAGAAATGAATGATGGTGGATGGTGTGATGTAGAAATGAATGGTTGTAGATGGTGTGATGTAGAAATGAATGGTTGTAGATGGTGTGATGTAGAAACGAATGGCTGTGGATGGTGTGATGTAGAAATGAATGGTTGTGGATGGTGTGATGTACAAATGAATGGCTGTAAATGGTGTGATGTACAAATGAATGGCTGTGAATGGTGTGATGTACAAATGAATGACTGTGGATGGTGTGATGTACATGAATGGCTGTAGATGGTGTGATGTACAAATGAATGACTGTGGATGGTGTGATGTAGAAATGAATGGCTGTAGATGGTGTGATGTACAAATGAATGGCTATGGATTGTGTGATGTACAAATGAATGATGGTGAATGGGGTGATGTACATGAATGGCTGTGGATGGTGTGATGGACATAAATGGCTGTAGATGTTGTGATGTACAAATGAATGGCTGTAGATGGTGTGATGTAGAAATGAATGGCTGTGGATGGTGTGATGCACAAATGAATGGCTGTGGATTTTGTGATGTACAAATGAATGGCTGTAGATAGTGTGATGTACAAATGAATGGCTGTGGATGGTGTGATGTACATGAATGGCTGTAGATGGTGTAATGTAGAAATAAATTGCTGTGGATGGTGTGATATACAAATGAATGGCTGTAGATGGTGTGATGTACAAATGAATGACTGTGGATGGTGTGATGTACATGAATGGCTGTAGATGGTGTGATGTACAAATGAATGACTGTGGATGGTGTGATGTACATGAATGGCTGTAGATGGTGTGATGTACAAATGAATGACTGTAGATGGTGTGATGTACAAATGATGACTGTGGATGGTGTGATGTACATGAATGGCTGAAGATGGGTGTGATGTAGAAATGAATGGCTGTAGATGATGTGATGTACAAATGAATGGTGGTGGGTGGTGTATTGTACAAATGAATAGCTGTAGATGGTGTGATGTACAAATGAATGGCTGTGGATGGTGTGATGTACAAATGAATGACTGTAGATGGTGTGATTTCCAAATGAATGACTGTGGATGGTGTGATGTACAAATGAATGGCTGTAGATGTGTGATGTACAAATGAATGGCTGTGGATGTGTGATGTACAAATGAATGGTTGTAGATGGTGTGATGTAGAAATGAATGACTGTGGATGGTGTGATGTACAAATGAATGGCTGTGGATGTGTGATGTACAAATGAATGGTTGTAGATGGTGTGATGTAGAAATGAATGATGGTGGATGGTTTGATGTACAAATGAATGACTCTGGATGGTGTGATGTACAAATGAATGGCTGTGGATGTGTGATGTACAAATGAATGACTGTGGATGGTGTGATGTACATGAATGGCTGTAGATGGTGTTATGTAGAAATGAATGACTGTAGATGGTGTGATGTACAAATGATGACTGTGGATGGTGTGATGTACATGAATGGCTGGAGATGGGTGTGATGTAGAAATGAATGGCTGTAGATGATGTGATGTACAAATGAATGGTGGTGGGTGGTGTGATGTACAAATGAATAGCTGTAGATGGTGTGATGTACAAATGAATGGCTGTAGATGGTGTGATGTACAAATGAATGACTGTGGATGGTGTGATGTACAAATGAATGGCTGTAGATGTGTGATGTACATGAATGGTTATAGATGGTGTGATGTAGAAATGAATGACTGTGGATAGTGTGATGTACAAATGAATGACTGTGGATGGTGTGATGTACAAATGAATGGCTGTGGATGTGTGATGTACAAATGAATGGTTGTAGATGGTGTGATGTACAAATGAATGATGGTGGATGGTTTGATGTACAAATGAATGACTCTGGATGGTGTGATGTACAAATGAATGGCTGTGGATGTGTGATGTACAAATGAATGGTTGTAGATGGTGTGATGTACAAATGAATGACTGTGGATGGTGTGATGTACAAATGAATGATTGTGGATGGTGTGATGTACAAATGAATAATGGTGGATGGTGTTATGTACAAATAAATGGCTGTAGACGTGTGATGTATATGAATGGCTTTAGATGTGTTATGTACAAATAAATGAATTTGCATGGAGAGATTTGTGAGTGTGCATGGTAGTGAATGCTGATACATATATCTATGAATGGTATGTGTGGATATGGAAGGAGAGATGTATGGATGTATGGCTATAAAGGGTGTGATGTATGAATGATGTGATGTTTGGCTACACACCTTGTGATGTACAGATGTGAAAGATATGATGCAAATGATAAATGATGTGATTTATTGATGTGAATGATGTGATGCATTGCAATGTAGATGGTGTTATGTAGAAATGAATGACTGTAGATGGTGTGATGTACAAATGATGACTGTGGATGGTGTGATGTACATGAATGGCTGGAGATGGGTGTGATGTAGAAATGAATGGCTGTAGATGATGTGATGTACAAATGAATGGTGGTGGGTGGTGTGATGTACAAATGAATAGCTGTAGATGGTGTGATGTACAAATGAATGGCTGTAGATGGTGTGATGTACAAATGAATGACTGTGGATGGTGTGATGTACAAATGAATGGCTGTAGATGTGTGATGTACATGAATGGTTATAGATGGTGTGATGTAGAAATGAATGACTGTGGATAGTGTGATGTACAAATGAATGACTGTGGATGGTGTGATGTACAAATGAATGGCTGTGGATGGTGTGATGTACAAATGAATGGCTGTAGATGTGTGATGTACATGAATGGTTATAGATGGTGTGATGTAGAAATGAATGACTGTGGATAGTGTGATGTACAAATGAATGACTGTGGATGGTGTGATGTACAAATGAATGGCTGTGGATGTGTGATGTACAAATGAATGGTTGTAGATGGTGTGATGTACAAATGAATGATGGTGGATGGTTTGATGTACAAATGAATGACTCTGGATGGTGTGATGTACAAATGAATGGCTGTGGATGTGTGATGTACAAATGAATGGTTGTAGATGGTGTGATGTACAAATGAATGACTGTGGATGGTGTGATGTACAAATGAATGATTGTGGATGGTGTGATGTACAAATGAATAATGGTGGATGGTGTTATGTACAAATAAATGGCTGTAGACGTGTGATGTATATGAATGGCTTTAGATGTGTTATGTACAAATAAATGAATTTGCATGGAGAGATTTGTGAGTGTGCATGGTAGTGAATGCTGATACATATATCTATGAATGGTATGTGTGGATATGGAAGGAGAGATGTATGGATGTATGGCTATAAAGGGTGTGATGTATGAATGATGTGATGTTTGGCTACACACCTTGTGATGTACAGATGTGAAAGATATGATGCAAATGATAAATGATGTGATTTATTGATGTGAATGATGTGATGCATTGCAATGAATGTGTGGATGTGTAGGGCCTAATAAAGCAATACAAATGATATAATGTTCAATGGATATCTATGTTTTGATGTATGGCTGAATGGTATAATGTGTGGTTTCGATTGTGAACAGCATGGTACCGGTAAGCTTGTCAATAGAGAGATTAAGTGGTCAAATTAACATAACTATTATATAAAAGCTAAACAGAAGTTTGTTTTAAATTTCAAATACAATAAAACCTGAGCAATTAGTTTGTTAACCAAAGCATTAAAATTAGAATGATAACATTGAGTGACAATAACATGTGATTAACACATGTGTTGATGTCTTATTTCAAACACTTCTATAAAACCTACATGGCTATGTGTATAGAATAATAATAGTTATAAAACATTAACATTAAAATACATCCTTGTAAAGGTGTAATAATCAGTAAAATACAGCCACTAACAATACAAGTATTTTATCTTTAACAAACTGCTGATAACAATTAAATACTAATAAAACTTATATAAACATAAAATTTCATTTCAACGGAGATAAAAGGTTAATTAAAGCAATGTTCTTATATGAGTGTGAAGGTACCACCATACCTAGATATATGTAAAAGTGTTTAATACATGTAACTAAAAACAACACAAAGTAATAGTTTTCTGTTCAAGAAAATACTACGTCTCCACCACCCCCAGGGCACAGGGAAGGCAATTTTTAAAATTTTATGTGGGTGGTTGTATTTGAAATACCAAAATGCAAAAAGAGTTGTTTTATTTTTTTTTTATTTCTATGGGTGGCTGGTGTTAAAAAAAAATTGCTATCCCTGGGAGTATAGTATTTTCTGGAACAACCCTTACATTTTTTCACATTACACAAACAAAACAATTTCTCAAAAATGCAATATGAAACAGTTTAGACTGTCTCAGGGCCGTTAAAAAATTTATTGCGTTATGGGGTTTAAGGCCAAAAAATACATTAAATACAGGTGAATTGCATTTTGTAAGAAATATAAGTAAACAATAGGCTTTAAGGAGCCTGTGTTGCTCAGCTGATATTTTTATTTATTAACTAACTACACTGTTATTGGACTTAATATGATGAAAACTGCCTATGCAATATAATGTGTAAACTAGGCCAATACAGAATAACTCGGCCAAAACAGATTTTTTTCCTGTATTGGCCGAGTTGACACAAGTGCAGGATTTCGGAACGTCTCTAGATTTTACATTGAAAGACACGATAAACACAAACTGAAAGTAAACAGTTGTTTTGAAGACGCAGTTGTCATTTAGTTATCTTAAACATGCTGAAAATGTCAGTATGGCATACATTTCAGGCGAAAGACGGTCACATCAATTTAAAAACTACTTTGAAAGCAGACGATAGAACTATTTCAGGTTTGGGGAACGAGTAGATTATCACAAAGTTCATTTCTTGAAGACCTCATAATTTCACATCAATTTTAAATTAGTTTCTGCATAACACATGCAATGGCAGTACCTTTAATACAATTACTATTTATGTGTTGCATCTAAATTTAAGTTGTAACACTTTATAGTGACTGAAAAGGGTAGAAAATTCATCTGATGAGAAAATGCTGAAGACACCTGGAAACAGCACGAGATCATTATGTATTGCAGTGAATAAAAAGAAACAAACTGAGATTTGGATAGTTCCACTTCAAGGTAAAAATATTTATCTCTTTTGAAATGAAATTAAAAAAATATTGTAACACTGTAGTTAATTAATAAAGATATTATTACGTGTATTTCTGTATTGGCCTTGTTATTGGTTCTCGGCCAGCTGTATTGGCCTTCGGCTTCGCCTCATGTCAATACAGCAAGCCTCGGACCAATAACAAGGCCAATACAGAAATACTTACGTAATAATATCATAATACGGTTGATAAAAATAAAAGGACTCCCCGTTTATTATGTTTAGAAAAGCCCTGACCCTTTCAATGCTAATCTACTTAAACAATTGATACAATTAAAATATTGATCAAGGGTTATTCCATTAAAATTAATGTAGAAAAGATATGAGGAATTTTAGAAGGATATGAATAAGATGTTGCAAAACTAATCAAATGAAAAGATAACATGTTGGTTTTCAGAAATAAACTTATAAAATAGGGTTCTAAAAACTTCTCGCTGTACTTTTTAAAATTTAAGATCTTAAAATATATTCGTCTTGATGTTACTTTTAAAAATAACTTTCCCTAAAAATTGATGACATAGATAGACAAAATTTGACAGAAGACTGTTACAGACTTCAGGGGTTTCATTATCTTTCATGTTGACTGGTACTTTCCACGTTTCTAGGTGGTACTTTTCAATTTATTCCATGAATATCTTATATAAAAATTTCTACATTTAGGCGGTACTTGTCAATAGCATAGGAGGGTAAAAGTACCGGGTACCGCCTCCTAATGAATGGCCTGACTAAGACATAACAAATGTACCGTAAATTTCAAAATTCATTATAATCATTGATGAACAATGGACAAAAATAATACTAACTTTTTAAAGTGAGTTTTATTTTTTTGCAAAACATATCTGTCCACAATTTTCATAATAATCCTTGAAAAATTTGTTGGATTTACAATTTAAAACAAATTTAAGCGGTTTTAACTACTTGAAAAAAAAAGTTTTTTTTACAAAAAATCATATGGGGACTAAAACAATTCATTCCTTATAACTGTAATCATGGTATATCCCCGAGGAACCAGTAATGACGCACCTAACGTTGTGTTTGTCTCTGCATTTAATCTACCATTTAAAAGAAAAAGAAATACGGAATAGAATGAAAGGTTGATCACTTGTTAATGTATTTCAATCATTAAACAGTTGATTTTTGAAACAGTAAAAGCAATAAAAATCATGTTTGCTAACATTACAAACGGACTGTCAACTTATGATGGGTACCAGTAATGACGCACTATAAACAAACCAGTAAAAACCACTTGCAGTGTACCTGGTGTTCGATAAATTGCTTCAATCCGGATAATTTAAAGTTAACACTATTCAACAAATTTAATTTTAATAACAAATGTTGACATTTACAGTCACTTTTATGATCATGTTGATAGCAACACAATTTTTTTCATTAATTTAATTGTAACCTATATTTTATTTCAAATTTTATATAAAATTGTTCAAAATTTATCAAAGTGACATATATATTCCATATACTTGAAAATAAGAAGTAATTGCATTCATAAAACAACATTGACATTAAAACATTTATCAATGTATACTTCGTACAATGAATGAAAAAAATCGATAAACAATAGAAAATTATATAAGCGACGATCATTTGTTCTACAGTGATTCCCGCTTAAATGTAAAACTATGTCACATGACAGTCATATGATTTGAAAAACACAAACTGGGGCAGCATGTGCTTACATACTTTTGCCGGCCAAAGTGGATTTAGGACTGATAATCATTCTGGGAAGGGTCGACTGTTTTTTACCTCAATAAAATGGCGGAAATTGCATTATCTTTACTAATTCAAGCAATAATAACATTTCTGGACAGAGTTTGAGGCATCTATGTTGTAGTCATATGACCTTCACCATCATGTTATGAATAGTATTATCGATGACGTCACAGCTTTTGTTTAGAAATATAAAACCCAAAACTAAATTGGTGCGTCATTTCTGGTCCGCGTCAAAACAGGTACCAAGACGATATAGACACTGACATGTATGCTTCTATAAATATAGATAACATGCTACTATACATTAGCACTACATATATACATTTATCTGTACATCCATTAACTTTCCTAACAATCTATTATGCTACGACAGATTCACTTCTTTGAAAATGTCCTTTTCCAATTCTTCCATCGATGGTAATAAGGACTGAATTTTTGAGAATATTTCTTCTTTACACTGGTTAAACTTTGGGTACAACTTAGATATATCTTCATTAGCTTCTATCACCTGCAAACACACATTTGAAATACAGATTGGAGGTGGTTTTTTTTTTACAATACTAAATCAACAATTAATTTCAATTTATGTCAAAAGATTTAAAGTTCTGCATGATGATCTACAATGTTTAAGCTGATATATCATTTTGGTCAAAAGATTTTAACTTTTGTACTTTCAGAAATTATTACACGCATTTATTATTGCATTTTTAGAAATGAAAAAAATTACTAGATTAATTTTTGTGATGTCAAATAACTCTGCATACAGATATATGAACCAGAGGTAAGAATGCAAATTCTTATTGTTCTGATTCCTACCTAGCCGCATTATTTGCATTAATAAAAACATCACAATAATTTCTTTATTTGAAGTAACGCATCAAGAGTAATTATAAAAGTTAGTGGTGAAAACAATTGGAATTTTCCAGATTTTTTAAGTATTTTTTGTAACGTTGTTGAGATAATTGTCCTCACTTTAAGATTGATTGAACACATGCAGTTTTCCTATACTTTTATCAGGGGAGATTCTATTCCAATAAAAATTTATAAGGGTTCTGCGGAACACAGTATCTCGCCTACTTTTTCTGTTAATCACCGACTTAAAAAAAATGAGGAAATAAATCAAAAAAAATATTCCTCTTGATTTTCTTCTTTTAATTGTAAGAAGCTTCTGTCCAAGTTTGGTAAAAGTCCAGGATAGTTTATGAATCTAAAAAATGTTTAACAAGAATGTGTCCAAAGTACATGGATGCCCCACTTGCACTAATCCTTTTCCATGTTCCATGGACTGTAAAAATTGGGTAATAATCTAATTTGGCATTAAAATTAGAAAGATTATACTATACATGCTATAGGGAACATCTGTATTAAGTTTCAAGTTGATTGGACTTCAATTTCATCAAAAACTACCTTGACCAAAAACTTTAACCTGAAACTCCCCCTTTCATTTTCTATGTTTAGTGAACCGTGAAATTGGGGTCAAACGTCTAATTTGGCTTTAAAATTAGAAAGATCATATCATAAGCAAAAAGTGTATTAAGTTTCAAGTTGATTGGACTTCAGCTTCATCAAAAACTACCTTGACCAAAAACTTTAACCTGAAACTCCCCCTTTCATTTTCTATGTTAAGTGGACTGTGAAATTGGGGTCAAAAGTCTAATTTGGCTTTAAAATTAGAAAGATCATATCATTAGCAACAAGTGTACAAAGTTTCCAGTTGATTGGACTTCAGCTTCATCAAAAACTACCTTGACCAAAAACTTTAACCTGAAACTCCCACTTTCATTTTCTATGTTCAGTGGACCGTGAAATTGGGGTCAAAAGTCTAATTTGGCTTTAAAATTAGAAAGATCATATCATAAGCAACAAGTGTACTAAGTTTCAAGTTGATTGGACTTCAGCTTCATCAAAAACTACCTTGACCAAAAACTTTAACCTGAACGGACGCACGAACGGAGGCACAGACCAGAAAACATAATGCCCCTTACTTTCTTAGGTGGGGCATAAAAACTGCAGACTGAATGTAATATTAACTGGAAGACAAGAGTGCACACACTGAAATGTCTCGCCTTCTATACTAATCATTGATATTATGTTGATAGTCCTAAGTATAAAGCTAAGCTTTATTACAACTGTCACATAAACTTAACATTAACCAAGATAACTAAACAAAGACCAATGAACCTTGAAAATGAGGTCAAGGTCAGATGAACCATGCCAGACAGACATGTACAGCTAGCAATGCTTCTATACAACATATATAGTTGACCCATTACTTATAGTTTAAGAAAAATAGACCAAAACACAAAAACTTAACACTGTGCAATGAACCGTGAAAATGAGGTCACGGTCAAATAAAACCTGTGCGACTGACATAAAGATCATAAAATATTTCCATACACCAAATATAGTTGACCTATGGCATATAGTATTAGATAAAAAGACCAAAACTCAAAAACTTAACTATAACCACTGAACCATGAAAATGAGGTCAAGGTCATATGGCATCTGCCAGCTAGACATGCACACCTTACAATCATTCCACACAACAAATATAGTAGACCTATTGCATATAGTATGAGAAAAACAGACCAAAACACAAAAATTTAACTATAACCACTGAACCATGAAAATGAGGTCAAAGTCAGATGACAACTGCCAGTTGGACATGTACACCTTACAGTCCTTCCATACAGCGAATATACTAGCCCTATTGCTTATAGTATCTGAGATATGGACTTGACCACCAAAACTTAACCTTGTTCTCTGATCCATGAAATGAGGTCGAGGTCAAGTGAAAACTGTCTGACAGACATGAGGACCTTGCAAGGTACGCACATATTAAATATAGTTATCCTATTACTTATAATAAGAGAGAAATCAACATTACAAAAAATTTGAACTTTTTTTTCAAGTGGTCACTGAACCATGAAAATGAGGTCAAGGATATTGGACCTGTGACTGACGGAAACTTCGTAACATGAAGCATCTAGATACAAAGTATGAAGCATCCAGGTCTTCCACCTTCTAAAATATAAAGCTTTTAAGAAGTGAGCTAACGCCGCCGCCGCCGTAGCCGCTGCATCACTATCCCTATGTCGAGCTTTCTGCAACAAAAGTTGCAGGCTCGACACAAACCAAATTTCTTTCTAGATACAAACAAGCTACTGTCCAAGTTTGGTACAAATCCAAAATAGTATAAAAAAGTAACTAAAATTTTAAAAAGTTTAACCACAGAATGACTGTGTTGTTTCCTGGCAGAAAATGTATTTCCATTTAAAAGTAAAATAAGAAAAAATGGATTTATTTTATTACAAAATTTCTTTTTAGATACTAGCTTTTGTTTATAAACAAGCTTCTGTCTAAGTTTGGTACAAATCCAAAATAGTATAAGAAAGTTATTAAAATTTTAAAAAGTTTAACCACAGAGTGAATGTGTTGTTTCCTGGCAGAAAATCTAAGTCCAATTATAAGTAAAATAAGGAAAAAATGGAATTTTATTTTTACAAAATTTACTTCTGGATACTATCTTATGATCATAGACAAGCTTCTGTACAAGTTTAGTAGAAATCCAGAATAGATCAAGAAAGTTATTAAAATTTCAAAAACTTCAACCAGAGTGAATATTTGTGGAAGCCGCCAACGACATGTAGGATCGCTATGTCTGGCTTTTCCAACTAAAGTCAAACTTGACAAAAAAGGTGAACAGAAATGTGCTGCTGGTATAGGTCACCTTCTTAAAATGACAAATATACAATTTCAAGGAGACAATATAACAATGGATCATAAATGTTCATTGTTGGTTAATATCAGTGTAAAAGTGTGTTTGATCTAATAATAAGAATGATTCTATGTGGTTAACACCTTAATACTTACAATTACTGGAGCAGGCAGTTCAAACTGTTTCTGGTGCATCAACCAATCTTCATGGAGGTCATGTAAAGATTGTAAATATTCCTGAAAGTATATAAGTTGTGTTACATTCATTGGTTGTTACTATACTACAAATAAAAGCATTTAAGACAATGAGACAGCAACCCAGATAAACATATAACAAAAAGATGGAAACATATAGTCTTCATCAGTAGACTGTTAATGGCAAATGAGTGGTGAAAGTGTGGACTTCCCAATATCAAATATTGGTGTTAAGTTTTTACTTTTTTTTTTTCAATTTCAATTTTAATATCTGTTTTTCAATCTAATGCTTTAGAAGAAAGGACAGCTTTTAGTTAAAACTTAATTAATTGCTCAATAAAATTGAGAATGAAAATGGAGAATGTGTCAAAAAGACAACAGCCCGAATAAAAAGCAGAAAACAGCCAAAGCCAACCTTGGTCTTCAATACATGTGAAAATCCCCAAGCTCATTTTTTTTTGATATTTCAAAGGTAAAACGTTAATCTCTTAATTGTATAAAACAATATCTGGAATTATTGATCAACATTTTTTTTTAATCAAATCAAATTAATCAAATACTAGTTCCTCTACAAAATGGTTCTTACAATTGGCACTCACACCACATCTTCCTATATCTACTTACAATTGGCACATCTTTTTCTTCATGTCTGTTTCTCTTTCTAATTCTCTCTTGACATGTATGTGGATCTGCTCTAAGATAAACTGTAATACAAGACAAAAATAAAATGACAAATAACTATGTATGAGTTTTACAACAATGTTCTAATGGAGTCATCTTTAATAGATCAATGATCATAGACATAAATTATCAGTAGGCAATCTAGATATTATATATCTTACTTCACAATTATGCTTAGTAATGAATTTATATGAAAATGAAGACATCAGGTAAGATCAATTCTGTTAGATGGACAGATAAAGATATGTATAACTCAGACATTTGCTGAAGATTAATACTGGAGGGATACAGGCAATCCCTTCTATCTTTTAATGTAGTCATAAAAGCATGTTTGATTGAAGATTTTTTTCAGGTGAGAGACATAACTCAAAAGTCGTCTATTGATCATTTACAGGTTTTTTTTTGTAAAACAACACTTCCCATTCTCAAATGAACATATTTCTATAAGGTCAAAAATAATAATAAAAGAAACTAGATGAAAAATACTGCTTTTAGAACATTTTTTTTTCTACCAATAATATTTAAAACTTACCAATAAGATCAATATTGGTATCCTCATGATTTAAAATCCATTTGTAAAATTCTGATAAAATACAGTAATCTACTTCTGCCATCAGATCTCTGAAAAAAAGAATTCTCAAACATTTTAATACATTACTATTTATAAAATTTAGTTTTCTAAATTTAAAGCAAATAGTGGGAGAATGTGCCCATTAAACACAGATGATGCTGTCGCTTGCATATAACGGTATAAAGGGACATAACTCCAGAAGAGTAAAAGTGAAGCCACCAAAACTCAAACTTGATATTTTTTTGGTAATAAGCATTTTGTATAAGTTACATAACCTTTGGTTGAGGCAAACTAAATTTAGGATGTACATATGCAAGGATTGACAAGGATTAACCTTAGCTTTGCCTCTGCTATGGTTTGGGCATAAGATTTTTTTGTAATCTGCAAATATTTGATATTTTCACATATATTATGTGATTCTTACACCTTTTTGTGTTCAATTTTCTAGATGTTAAATCTAACCTTTGGTTGAGGCAAACTAAAGTTAGAAAACAAACTAATTATACCCAAAAATTGAAAAGATTTTAGCCGTATCTTTCCCACTGCTATGATGGGGATACAATATTTTTTTTATAATCTGCATATATATAATTACACGATTCTTACACTTTTTGTGTTCAATGTTCTTGATGTTAAATTTATTGTGTAACTGTTAAGATTTGTTACATTTTTGTTAAAACTTACTGTCTTCTGAGATTTTCTACAAAACAATATCTTGCACTGAATATGCTTCTCTCCATCATCTTTAAAGATTTGTGCTGTAAGAAAAAAAAATATAGTCTCACTGTTAGGTCCGTTAAAAATTTTTGAATACAAACAGGTGATATATATGGTAAATATGATTTATTAACTCTAAACTAATAAATGAGACATGCCCGAACTTGAAAATAGATGTTAAATTCTGTGATGTTTCATTAATAAAGGGACATAACTGAGGAATACAGTTGTTACTGTTTTTACCTTATCTTTGACATCTTTTCTGTGTCCCTCTGCCATTGTTAGCTGTACATAGGACTGGAAAGCCAGACTCCATCGGCTGGCATCTTTATACATCATTTCCTACAGAAAATAATAAAGAAAAGTTGTCATCTCAAGCATAAAGAAGGTTCATCCTCTGATTATGTAAACTCAAACTATTGTGACAATTTGCATTTATTATTGTGATTTTTGAAGATTATCGGTTTCATGAAAATGTGCATGCAGATATCAGAGTGTGAGATCTTGTTTATTGTGATGTTCACCATGTTGCATCATTTACAATAATTTCTGAATTTACATTATTCTTTAAAATCTAAGAACAAAGATTAACAGTGAAACCTTTTTGCTGAGTTTTCTATAATAAAATTATAATTATTCAAATTCTTCTGGATTGTGGTAATATTTTGCATTAGCCACTGGCCAGCAAACTTGTTATTATTGTGAAACTTTTTTTTTAAATCACCTAAGGGAGGTAATAAGAGAACACATACCAAAGTATTAAAGCCATTGACATCCTTCCATTTACTGACAGGTTCTGGTATCAACTACAAATATAAACAAATCAACATTACATAGTTACCATATATAGCAGGTAATTTAAGCAAATTTTTTTTCAGATGCTAAATATTTAGCATTTCACCACTTTTATATTTTCTTAATTTACTTTGCATATCAGATTATTTCAAAAAAACCATTTTAACATTTACTTGATGTAGCTATACATTTTTTAGTTAAAAATAAGTTAAACGAATTTGTAACAATTTATTTACATTATTGTTCTACTCAAAAGAGCTACAAAAAACCTTTAACATAAATATTAATTGGTTTACAGTAATAGAAATAAATATGTTTTAAAATGGACACAATAACTTAGTTATTCATGTAATTTTTAAACCATAACAAATACAAGTTATATGGCATTTAATCTAAGTCTTCTATTCTCTAAAAGACATTGGCACAAAATTGTGTTTAGTTATATCTCCAGACCCCACTCAAATATAAATAGGGTCCTTTTTAAAAGTTCCATGGACTCCTGCCAAGACTAATTATCAAAATAATGTTTAATATTTCTTGTATTAAAAAGACATGTAATTCTTACATCAACTTCTGGAAAGTTTTTAAAATACTGTAAAAATGTGCTCTTTCCACTTCCAATATTTCCTTCCACTGCAACCTGCAAAAATTAGTAACTTGTGATGTAATGATGTAATGTTTGTTGTTATAGATGAATAGACATTCAAAAAAATATAATATTGCTTGTTGTATTTGTTGTAATTAGCTGTCATTTGTCATGTTTGTTCCTGTACATCATATTTGTTTTTCAGTCATTATTTTGAACATAAATCAGGCTATTAGTTTTTTTTTTAATTTTCATTCCAGGGCCTTACATAGCTTTTAATCATTGTTGAAGGTGGTGAGACTTGTAAAATTCTGCATCATTTGGTTTCTTGTGAAGTTTTCTCTCATTAGCTAACAGAGTCAGGTTTTATAGCTTCTATTCGGTGTTAAGCTCATTTGTAACTATGCTGAATCAAAATAAAGTTTTACTAACTTACCTGCTTCTGCCTTTAGAAACACAAACAATATATTTGTAACTTGTACTTACTGTGAAGCCTTTATCTTTACTAGAAGGTTTCTTGACATTTTCTGGAAATAAAAGAAAGTAAAACTTTATACAACATTTTTATAACACCACATCCTTTCATAGGTAAAGTCATAGCCCTGGGTTTTTTTGTATGTAGGAATGGGGATACTTTCATGACTTTTAAAGGTAAACATTCTCATCAAATGACATCAAACAACAATTTTTGGTGCATGGCAATAAAATGTAAGCTTTGTGAGAGAGGTGCTGTGGTAATGGGGGTACCTTCATGACGATAAAAAATAACGGTAAAAATTCTTGCCAAATGACGTTAACGGTAATTTTTGGTGCATGATGATAAAATATGCGCTTACTTTTAGACGATAAAAAAATCAAATGATTTTGATGAATCACATTAATTGTTTTCCAAAAATAATGGTAACGATAATTATTTGAGACCTCTGACGAGTCCTGATATTCAGGATATTTTGACGAATCACAGTAATATTTTAATCAATTTGACGCACAGTAGGCGAAAATGGTCGTTTGACGCCTGACGGTTAAGGCACTAGCCTCTTGAATTGGACGATAAAAAATTTGACTGATTTTGACGCATCACGATGAATTTTTCTAAATATGATGCTAACAATATATTTGAGACCTCTGATGAATCATGATAAGGTTATAATTTATGATGAATCAGGGTAAAACTTTTTTCAATTAGATGCTAACGGTATACAAAAATGAAAATCTATCCCTTGTAGTAAAGGCTATAAAGTCTAAAGCCAGTAAAGGGCATAGATTTTTTACTCCCCCCTTGTGTTTTATTATAATTGTTTGTCATATAATATGATAATCATATTGTTACTTCGTAGAATAAGAAATGTTTTAATTGGCAAGCAGCCAGGAAAATCTCCACAAAACGACTATCCTACCCCTTTTTTATCAGTATTTTTTTAACAATTTAAATGGTTCTTTGTTGGTCTGTTGATTTCTTTATTCACGCAAATGTATTTGGTAAATACCGTATAAATAGAATATAAAGAAATCGTAAAAGAACCTAGATTTAAATGTTGTAGCCCAATCATCGTCTCTGCTGATCCTGTACATGAAGTTGATAGTTCTTTGTTTACATAAAATTTGGCGCAATATTTCACATGTCCCGCTGAACTCCAAATTAGCCAATCAAATGAATAAATAGTATTCACCGCATTTACGAGGGCCCTCATGGGGTTTTTGATTATGTGATTACTTGGCCGTTTTTTTAATGATTATTTGATTATTAAGCCAAATATTTCATGATTATTTGATTACCTAGGACTGTATTTTTAGTTTATGATTATTTGATTACTAAAGATAAGCAAATATTTAATGATTATGTGATTATATTGGCAAAAAAATGGTGATTATGTGATTACTAGGACCCCCCCATGAGGGGCCTCATTTACAAGAACCTGCTTATTTCGACCCTTAAAACTCTTATCGAATCGACCCTATCCGTATATCATTATTAAGAATATAATGCTGATGTTTACTACGCAAAAGCGGTAGGTATTAATTTGTTTTTAGTTTCTAAGATAACATAAGATTAAGATAAAAAAAAAACCTAGAGGCTCTTAAGAGCCTGTGTCGCTCACCTTAGTCTATGTGCATATTAAACAAAGGACACAGATGGATTCATGACAAAATTGTGTTTTGGTGATGGTGATGTGTTTGTAGATCTTACTTTACTGAACATTCTTGCTTCTTACAATTATCTCATTATCTCAATTTATAATGAACTTGGCCCATTAGTTAAATCAGAGACATATAATATATGTATTATATGTCTCTGGTTAAATTTACAAAATTTACAAAATTATTAAAAATTGACTATAAAGGGCAATAACTCCTTAAGGGGTCGACTGACCTTTTTGGTCATGTTGACTTATTTGTGGATATTACTTTGCTGAACATTATTGCTGTTTACAGTTTTTCTCTATCTATAATAATATTCAAGATAATAACCAAAAACAGCAAAATTTCCTTAATAATTTCCAATTCAGGGGCAGCAACCCAACAACCAGTTGTTGGATTCATCTGAAAATTTCAGGGCAGATAGATCTTGACTTGCAAAACAATTTAACCCCCATTTAATGGTTTGGTTTCAGAGTTATAAGCCAAAATCTACATTTAACCCCTATGTTCTATTCAGTTTAGCCATGGCGGCCATCTTGGTTGGTCGGCAGGGTTACCGCACATATTTTTTAAAATTTGATACCTCAATGATGATTATGGCCAAGTATGGTTAAATTTGGACCAGTAGTTTTAGAGCAGTTTGTAAAAGATTAGAAAAAATTACGAAAAATGGTAAAAATGACTATAAAGGGCAATAACTCCTTAAGGGGTCAACTGACCATTTAAGTCACATAAACTTATTTGTAGATCTTACTTTGCTGAACATTATTGCTGTTTACAGTTTATCTCTATCTATAATAATATTCAAGATAATAGCCAAAAAACGGTTTAATTTCCTTAAAATTGCCAATTCAGGGGCAGCAACCCAACAACCGGTTGTCCGATTCACCTGAAAATTTCAGGGCAGATAGATCTTTACCTAATAAACAATTTTATCCCTGTCAGATTTTCTCTAAATGCTTTGGTTTCAGAGTTATAAGCCAAAATCTACATTTTACCCCTATGTTCTATTTTTAGCCATGGCGGCCATCTTGGTTGGTTGGCCGGGTCACGCCACACGTTTTTTAAACTAGATACCCCAATGATGATTGTGGCTAAGTTTGGTTTAATTTGGCCCGGTAGTTTCAGAGGAGAAGATTTTTGTAAAAGCTAACGACGGACGACGACGACGACGACGACGACGGACGACGCCGGACGCCGGACGCAAAGTGATGAGAAAAGCTCACATGGCCCTTCGGGCCAGGTGAGCTACAAAAGGTGATATACAGTTCTACAAAAAAATCGTGATAAAAATTTGTTATTTATAAACAAAATAATTCAATAATCCGGCAGCACTCATTTATATTTAAGTATAAAAAATATAAAAAATACAAATAAATGTATGGGTCACTTTAAACATGAGGAAAACAATTTAAAATTGAAGAGTCTGTGTGATAATTTAAAAATACTTAATGAATACAATAATAATAATTTTGTGAACTTAAACTGGCAATTCCATGACTGACCCAAATTATGAAATAAAAAAAAAAAAAAATTTCAGTTCTATTTATATCGGGGCATAATTATATATCCTAGTTCAAAAGGATCTTGTTATACAAAACCTTAATTTACATAGATATTTCACAATTTTTCTTTTTGATGTGAGATTATGCTTTTATTTGTTTCTACATGTAGATCTAGTCTATTTATTTCAACAAGTATGGGTAGGTATCAAACATGAACACAATTGAGAGGTTTTGTATGAAGATGTATATTTGGAGATGTCTGGGTGTAATTTGTTGATGCAAGTCTTTAAACGTTTTGACAGAAGAAATAAAATCAAAAGCTGTATATCTGGTTAAATTAGAGCTCCACATATGCTAGATGTACTGCTGGTGTTGGGATGTCTGTTACATATCATGTATCTTGTTGCAATACAATGTAAGTGTTCTAGTGCACTTATGTTTTTTTTTGTGAAGGTGCCAAACATTGAAGCACTATATATTTTAATGTATGTGTGATTGACTCGACTTCATGCAATCCGGCATTATAATTGACTAGGATTTTAAGTTTTCTTACGGAAGGTCTGTGATATTCCCCTGCCACTCCAGTTTCATTCACCAACAAAAAACTTACCGCCACGAAATAGCACAATCAATCAATCCATACATATATAGCCAAATTCCTAATCAAATCTTTGTATCTATGAAATAATTTAATTCAAGATTTAATTAAATTTGTAGTTACAAAACTCTTCACTTCATTAGTTACAAGTTGTACAAATATTATGTTCATTGAAATCTAGAAGGTGACTACAGACACAGACATAGCAATTAAACACACCTTAAGAATGATCTTGAAATGGGGCATTTTGTTTGTGCCAATTTTTATAAAATCCAATATTTCATTTGCGCCACAAGGTTATATTTGATTTGTACAAAAAAACCAACTCATCTTAGCCAATGATTTGTATAGTACTGTATAAATCCTTGGTTTAAGATTTTAAAATGCATGTTTACATGCTTAATGTGTCCCAAGTGTCAATACGGACATTGTCAAATCTGAGACAAACGTTGGGCCGTTTATTTTTGTTTTTTTTCTTATTGTCGATGCTCATTATTTTTATCTAATGACTCTGAATTTCGGATGAATATGTTTTGTTATACACACAAATATAAAAAAGAAGATGTGGTATGATTGCCAATGAGATAACTATCCACAAAAGACCAAAATGCCACAGACATTAACAACTATAGGTCACCGTACGGTGCAAACTTCTTCTACATTGGCTAGAGGTATAGGGGGAGGGTTGAGATCTCACAAACATGTTTAGCCCCGCCGCATTTTTGCGCCTGTCCCAAGTCAGGAGCCTCTGGCCTTTGTTAGTCTTGTATTATTTTAATTTTAGTTTTTTGTGTACAATTTGGAAATTAGTATGGCGTTCATTATCACCGAACTAGTATATATTTGTTTAGGGGCCAGCTGAAGGACGCCTCCGGGTGCTGAAAATTTCTCGCTACATTAAAGACCTGTTGGTGACCTTCTGCTGTTGTTTTTTTCTACGGTCGGGTTGTTGTCTCTTTGACACATTCCCCATTTCAATTCTCAATTTTATTCGTTTGAAATTTATTATTAAAAGTGTCGTATATACTAATTAACTTTGCCCAGTGTTCGATTTCAAAATGAAGACACCCGGATATCTCCGCCAACTCTAGATTTTTTTCTTATATAATTTTACCTGCCGTTGATAATTTTTTATATATCATATAAGAAATTGTCAAACACATTTACAAAATTCGTATAGAGCTAGATTAAGTGAATTAAAAAAAAATAACAATACAATCTATAAATACTAGTTCGAGTGCTCTTCGTAGATAATGTGATAGCCTGTTATGAGGGGGGGCAAGGGGGGTCCCCATAACAGCAAAACAGTGAATTGATTTGATGAAAAACAGATAACAAGGAATTGAAAAGGGATAATAACAGATAACAGTAAATAAAATATGAAAATAAATCTGTCCAGGACCAATCCAGTAGATGACTCGTAGATCTTAGTACATAACTTGTGGTATGGACCTAGAAAATTGTAATGTGTGTAAACAAGACGTTTTGGCCGTTGAGGCAGTTCTGCCTTGGTTGATTTTTTCCGTAACTTGTACAATAAGTTATAGTATGGATGTAGAATTTTTCTGAACGAAATTACTAGTTTCTGTTTTTGATATATGGATATTTTTAATCTAGGGCATTTGAGGGATCAATTTTTAATGATTTAGGTTTTTTTTTAATTTAATTTTTGAAAATAGTGCAGCCAGTGACACTTTATTATCAACTTGATTTTTAGAATTTTTTTCTGAAAAGCAATATACATGGTATATATACTTTACAAGTAATAAAAAAAACCATTGATGCACAATATATTTTTTTTTATTTAATGACCTCATGATAAAACTTACTTACAAAATACAAAAATACCCAGATCAGTGGAGACAGGACATGTAACTGAAACACGCATGCCAGTTATGGTTACTCTGATAATAGAAATTGACTCAAGTGACAATTCTGATAGTATAATAGAAATTGGACCTAGTGAAAATTTGGATGACACCAAGTGAAACACCAGTCATGTATCTTATGTGAAATTATAGAATATGGAAAATTTGGGTACAGCATTGGAGAAGCTGTAGGATTTTAAAAAGGGTATTTGTCGAAAAATTTAACTGAAGACACATCTGTATTTGCACCAATGGTTTCTGAGCTTCAATTTTCGCCATGTGAAGCAGTTAAAACACACTTAGTAACACAGTAACAAACTACAACCACTGAATCCAGGCTCTTGACATGGAAATAGGCACATACAGTATGTGAATACTGCGTCAACTTTAGCATGCTAGTTGGTGTCCAATCCTCCCCTAATCAGGGACAGTGGTTTCAATCTAATTAAAAACCGATCTCTCATCGCTCCTGTTTCTGATATGCCCACGCGACATATCAGAAACAGGAGCGATGAGAGATCGTTTTTTTTAATTAGATTGCAGTGGTGTAATGGTACAACATAAAGATTATTATGTGGTCATTGAATAAAAAAATCTATAGGGTGTACCAATGCTTTTTTTTATAACAAAATCCATACTATAAGTTATTGTACAAGTAATAAGTGAACTATAATTTGTACAGAATGTTACATGTTCACAGACAATGGAATTTATTACAAAGGATAATAATAACATATACTGAAATGGTCCTGGGTCCAATTGATTTTATGTGTATGTGATGTATGTTACTGAAATTCTTCTGCATAGGGCCATCTGATATTACCAGTAGAAAGACCCCAATAGATACACATTGTAAGAAGATGTGGTAAGCGTGCCAATGAGACTATTATCCATTCAAATCACAATTTTCAATTATCTTCAATTTCTACGGAAGATTGGCTGTAAAATTGCTAACATTCCAATTTTCAATAACAGTTAACAGCAAACAGATTCTCACAATAACAGATAACAAAATAGATAATAGTCCTATAACAGCTAACAAAGAATAAGACAATAACAGCTAACAGTAAATATATTTTCAGAATAACAGATAACAAAGAATTAAAATGCCCCATAACAGTATCACAGTTAAACCCCTTGCCCCCCCCCCCCCCCCCCCCCTCAGTGAACTATAATTTGTACAGAATGTTACATGTTCACAGACAATGGAATTTATTACAAAGGATAATAATAACATATACTGAAATGGTCCTGGGTCCAATTGATTTTATGTGTATGTGATGTATATTACTGAAATTCTTCTGCATAGGGCCATCTGATATTACCAGTAGAAAGACCCCAATAGATACACATTGTAAGAAGATGTGGTAAGCGTGCCAATGAGACTATTATCCATTCAAATCACAATTTTCAATTATCTTCAATTTCTACGGAAGATTGGCTGTAAAATTGCTAACATTCCAATTTTCAATAACAGTTAACAGCAAACAGATTCTCACAATAACAGATAACAAAATAGATAATAGTCCTATAACAGCTAACAAAGAATAAGACAATAACAGCTAACAGTAAATATATTTTCAGAATAACAGATAACAAAGAATTAAAATGCCCCATAACAGTATCACAGTTAAACCCCTTGCCCCCCCTCTGTTATTTTATGTATTTTGTATATTTTTATATTCTTAGTAATTGATATTAGTACATATTTGAATAAAGTAATATTATTAGCTTATTAATTACATTCTGTAATTAAGGATTAGTATTATGTGTTATTCTATTTTAACTTATTGACAGGGACTATTGACGGACGAATTCTATTCTTATGGTTTGGTTAAGTCTGATTTCACTGTAGTTATTACTTTATTTTCACGGTTGATTTGAGCGCTTTCGGACATTTCTTCTATTGGTCAGTACTTTTGGCGGTTTAATTCTTTTGTTCTATATCTTATGGGAAGACATCTTGTGGTCAACACCTATATTTTTACCTGTCTGCAAATAACAATTCTGTGATTTGGAGTTTCATAAATAAGGTCAGTCCTATATCTTTCTTTATTAACTTTGCAATAACTGTCCTATAGTTCATATTTTACACGTATGCATGTTGAGATTGAATGTCGAGAACGAGAGCTAAATTTCATAACAAAAGATAACGTAAATATATATTAAAACATAAGAAGAGTTGAATTTTACGATCATATAAAATAATACTTCAATAGCCTATTAAATCTGGTATAATGATTTGAAGATAAAGTTTACATATAACTTGAATGAATGCGAGTGTCGAGTGGACCGAAAGAATGTTGTAATGTTTAAAGGTTAATCGAATTAAAGTAAATCGATATAAGAACTAAAAATAGATATCTAGGTTGATATTGATTTTACTATAAACAATAAACATTGCTTAACAAAGATTTATAATAATCATTTTTGTTATACAGGTATATTTAAACCTTACTGTATTAAAGATGTAGTGAGTAATATGGTTTATATGGAAATGTGCCACTTGCACGATATGTGAGGTAAGCTAAGTGTATCTGTATTCTTGTTTCGCTTAGCTTTAGTTTTTAATATTTGCTTTGCTTTTATTGTTACTTTTTGTGATTAGTTGCTTTTTGATTTAACAAGCATGCAGCTTACGTTTTGTGTAGTTTAGATTATCAACACAAGTATTATTCAATAGACTTTGGTATGAGACAGCATATGAGAACATGTAATACAATAACTTAAAGTCGAATTGGTATAATTGTAATTGAGACAAGTAATTGCTATGGTATCCACATTATATATTTTTGTGATCAGATACATATGTATGCAGCTAAATAAGTTTGCATGATAATGAATTATGAACATTAGTTTTAATTATTATTACTTAGTAAACAGATTTATCTTTCTGTAATTTATAAGTACATTTATATTTTACAGGGCTTTATTTACATTACCATTATTGAACTTCGTTAGTCTGAAATAAAAGTTACCCTATTCAGAAGTTTAGTTATCATTTACTAAAAGCCTCAAGAAAACGGCTTTTACAATAATAAAAGGCCGAATTTGTTATTCAGTCCGAGTTTGTGATAGTCCGAACATGTGATAGGCCGAGTTTTTTTTAGGCCGAGTTATGCGGTAGTTCTAAGGAAGATGGACCGAAACGTAATTGGAACGAAACCACACATGCAAAATAAAGATAAAGAAAAATAGGGAGAAAAATGCATATACATAGCACATTGCTTGGATATTGTAACAATAAAACTGTGAATCAATTTATAGATATCAATATTTTAATATAGTTTTTTCTTTTTCATTCTTCAAACCAATCAAATTAGTACGCGCGCTTTTCGTCCAGAGAAAAAGTTTGAGATGCTGAGGAGATGTTTCAGAACAAAAAGATACGAATATTTGTAAGAAATAAAGCAAGGTACAATCCAGCATCTAAGGAATACGGATTTCTTCACGTTGATGTGGCTAATTATGCAGGGACGACAATAGGAAACATCAAGGAGGTTAATATTTTAAACCGGAAATGACAATGTTTGTAAACAAACCCATGTGTTAGTGTGGGTTTGTAATCTAGCTAAGCTTATTGATGTAAAAAAGAATCCAAATATCGATCTTTAAAGAATGCTTTTTTATTCAGAACCATACTAATTATACCGTGGAATACCACAAATGAATGTTTTACACTTATCAAATAAATAAAATGTGTCTAGTTTTATTCAACTTTTTTAGATTATTATTGGTATCCGGTCGTTCCGGCCCTAAACCGATCCGGCCCCAAGTCAATCCGGCCCAAAGTCGATCCGGCCCAAGTCGATCTGTCCCATGTCGATCCGGCCCCAAGTCGATCCGGCCCCATGATAAAATATGAATTAACTATATTGATTTTGGAGGAATTTGTCACAAATTTTATCAGTATAAATGGAATTTGAAAAAAGTGTCCGATCGATGATGGATGACAACAGGACAGTGAAATATTGGAGTACCAGTTAAAGAAATAATTTAAATTGATACGAAAATGAGTGTTATTGTGTCCGTTTGTATCGCAGTTTCTACATTTTTAAATGTAGTTATTTTCCATGATAACTTTTACTTTGAATTTCATGGCGATTTTTATTTTATTCAGTTCACACACAGAAAAGCTAAATAAATATTTACAGTCCAATGGATCTATAAAATTTAACGCATCATAATGACTTATTTAATCGAATCATTAGTCTATAATTGGTTTGTTTATTCAACAGTTGTCTGATGATTGTGTACTAAGGTAATGCCACTCGTAATCACTTAATTCAATCCAATGCTGATTAATTAATGGTACGTAATATAATATCAGCACTCTTTTATAGAAACGATTCGGCAAATCAAACAACATTACCCAATTTGAAAAATTTTAAGAACT
The DNA here is from genome assembly GCA_037788925.1 of Mytilus galloprovincialis. NCBI lineage: Eukaryota > Metazoa > Mollusca > Bivalvia > Mytilida > Mytilidae > Mytilus > Mytilus galloprovincialis. The sequence continues at coordinate 70,616,728 of CM075342.1, read as the reverse complement.
TAAAAAGAAAACCAAAGTTAATATGTATCAGCTTGGGGATCGTCTTGTACCGTTCATGTATGTCACTATTTGTTATTACATGCTAAACAAGATGAAAGACTTGTTAGGATCACAATTGAAAGAAAATGCTAATTACTGCTGATTAATGTTGATGTCTAAATTCTATTATATATGTTTTAATATAATTATACCCAATAATCTTGAAAACTTGTAATAAAGACATAATCAACCTAGTCGTTTTATACTCATCTAAGGAAAATATTTTTCAAAGGCCTTTTTTAATTTGTTTACCGTACACCTTTAACATTATAATAAAAAATAATAAACATTTATGAATTACAATTAAAATATATTTATTTTTATTCCTTAGAAATATTTTTTTTATTTGGACCGGATCGACTTTACATATGGGCCGGATCGACGTGGGCCGGATCGACTTGGGCCGGATCGATGTGGGGCCGGATCGACCCGAAAGCATTATTATTCAACATTGACATATGGCCAATTTGAGTTTTCTTGTCATTATATACAGTCAGCTGCAATATTTTTGCATTCTGACTTCAAAGTACAATGATTTATTACATGAAGCATGTGTTGCCAGTGAAGCAGATGAAATATCTTTTACACTCCTACATACCTGCCAAGTTTTCAAAATGCCCATAGCGGTTTTGCGTGCAAGATGGCTGCCATACTCCTAAAAAACCTTCAAGGGGGCCTTCAAATACAGTGTAATGTTGTTTTTTGGCTTCTTCATACTTTTATAAGCCTCAATTCATTGTAAAATAATTGTTTTGTTAAAATTGTGGACATAATTGCTCTTTAAAAATTTCAGTTTTATGAGCCTCCATGGGGAAATTCCCTGCAAATAGTGACAGTTGGCAGGTATGCTCCTACAGCAAGATTCCAAGAATGTTCAAGTGAAACTGTTGTTTAAAAAATAATTTACAAGTGAACTTTTTGTGGTATTACAGCAGATTTCATTTTATTAGATTTCTTCTTTTGGGTTGAATTTCCAGAATCCAACTAGCATGACTAGAGACATGTGTAATGTTTCACACTTTCAAATAATTAACTAAGGGTTTAACAGTATTCAACGACTTTCAACCAGTCTTATCAACAGTAAGGCATATATAATAATTTTTGCTCGTATCTCGGAAACCAAAGCATTTAGAGCAAATCGGTCAGAATAAAATTGCCAACTAGGCCAAGATTTATCTGCCCTGAAATTTTCAGACCAATCAGGCAACCTGTTGATTGGTTGCTGCCCCGGCCCCGACTTAGTAATTCTAAGAAACTTTTGCAGCTTTTGGTTATTATCTTGAATATTATTATAGATAGAGATAAACTGTAAACAGCTATAATGTACAGCAAAGTAAGACATACAAATAAGTCAACTTGACCAAAGTGATCAATTGACCCCTTAAGGAGTTATTGACCTTTATAGTAAAATTTTAACAATATTCATAAATTTTGTAAATTATTGTAAATGTTTACAAAACATTTTCCACTGTAACTACTGGGCCAAGTTCATTATAGATAGAGATAATTGTAAGCAGAGAGAATGTTCAGTAAAATAAGATCTACAAACACATCACCATCACCAAAACACAATTTTGTCATGAATCCATCTGTGTCCTTTGTTTAATATGCACATAGACCTTGGATTTTAATCCACAAAAATAGGTTTCTCAAATAATATTTAATCCACAGTAGCCCTACTAATTTTACCTTGTTAAAATTGGAGCTGCTACCCTTGGTTTGTTTTACGGTAAGCTCTTTGAATTCTCTTGACTCGAAATTTTAGAACTGTCCAAACAAGACTAGCTGTAGACTCTCTGTACATGTACATGTATATAATTTTGTACCTCTCTTTTTTCAGAACGTCAAAAAACAGTGCAGAAACAGTTTGAAATTAGATGACCTGTTTCTTAATAATGAAAAGTTATCTGATGAAAGGTATTTGAATTAAAGGCTTGTGACTTTTATCAGCATTTGGTGAAGATAGATTCAAGCAATGGTCTTTTAAAATTAAATGTTGAAATATGAGATTTGTCTTATTTACTTTGAATTTTCCAGGATTTTGTTTGGACAGTGAAACCATGAAGTTAAATGTTCAATGAATTGTGAATTTGCTGTATGATTATATATATAGACTTTTTGAAAACCACAAAATCAAATATCTACGAAATTGCAAGTTTTCCTCAATCCATGAAAACTGGTATCCATGAAAACTGGTATCCATGAAAATAAATAAATCAACAGTAATTCATATGGCCAATATATATAGGTTGTTTTTGCAAACTAGCCATGTATAAATTTGTATAACATAAGGCTATCTGAATTTAAAATTCAACTTATCTAGAGAATTTAAAGTTTTTAGGACTGTTAAATTTACAGATCAACTTGCTTTGACCTGATACTGATGAATAGAATAATAAGGTACTGAGCATTAATGTGGACTGGTGAAATTTCAATGGTTTGTATGTATATTTTTACTATATATATATCAGGATTGTAATTTTAAAATTATTTTCATACATGTACAAACCATTAAAATTTCACCCTTCCACATGTATAGGCCATAAAAAAAGGTCAGTTAACCCAATATATCATCAGATATTTGGATTTTAAATTGTATTGGTTAAGGACTTTTAATGTTTTTTTTAATCACACTAGATGATTTTTTTCAGGTCTATAGCCCATTATAACTTAGAAGATGGGACCATATTTATGATTTTTTTTCAGGTCTATAGCCCATTATAACTTAGAAGATGGCACCATATTTATGATTTTTTTCAGGTCTGTAGCCCATTATAACTTAGAAGATGGTACTATATTAGAGTCAGCGTCTAACCCTTTGTGGGTCACCTGTCTGTTTATAAAGCAGTATGAAGTGGAACAGACCAAACTTAACAACCCTAATGATAAAGCCATTCAGGCCTGGACCACAAAGTCTTTTAACAGGAAGAAAACACTACTGTCTGTGTTGCTCAACTCTAAAAAGTAGGTTTACAATATTTATGGAGCAATTAATAATACAAAAGAACCATATGTTTAATTTGTAACTTTTTGTTATAAATTAAAACTGGTTAAGGCCACTTGTTTTGTCACTTAATATCAGAAATCACAATGTATTGTAAATCTACATGGTAAAACCTCTTGCAGAACCTAAAATCCTGACAAAATAGCCTACTTTTTGGATCTAGTCCTTAAAGGGAAACTTGCAAAAAAATCAAAAATTGATATTATGTCCATTCTGTATATAAAAACTCAACTTCGTAGATATTAAAGTTTTATTTTGCTAGATAAGAGATCGCCATTGATTTTAAATTTCGAGTATCAATCCTCTGCGTGCCGCCATTTTGACACCTTGTCCGTTTAAAAACCACTATATGTCTATAAACCACAAAGGACCAAAACTACAGTAACCGATGTAGTCCTAATTGCTTGTCGATATCTTGTCAATCGTACTGTTGTTTTATCCAAATAACTAACTTGATACGGAAAATGTTCTTATTTTTTTTTAAATAACCACGGTCTGTTATTTTTAAACTGTTAATATTGGAATTAGTTAAAAAGTCAAAGTTCAAATCATAAATAAATAAGTGTTCCGTGAAAATTGTTTTCGAAAATCTAATTTGTTCATAATTCTTTAAAGTAATAAACTTTATTAAGATAAATTCGGATATTCACCTGATCACCAGCATGGTTAAAGGTATTACTCCAAAAGGTATTGTTAGGGGTGTGAGGTGACACGTCCAGGTATTCAAGCGATTTCCTGTTGGGCTTGCAAGTTCATGCATCGTTTCACTTGTGAAGGTATTGATCAGTGTACACAGCCGATAACTTAAAACTTTCCATATTGAACTATCAGGTGTATAATATACATCTCTGTCTTGCGTGTCCGAAAGTGATATAATATACTAGTCATTACTAAACTCATACGCTTGTTTATAAATAACATTTCTGGTGTAAAGAATATTATTTATAAAAATAAAGATAATACCCCAAAAACCAAAATTGATGAAATAAACTTCTTTTTACATATTTTTTCCAAGGGTAAATTTGGGAAAATGTAATATAAGTGAAGGACAGATTGGAACATACCAGAAATATTGATTTAAAAAAATGTGCGCACTTGTTGACGATTCGTTCATACGCCTGGATAGAACATTACGAAACTATAGCGAAATTTAAAATATATACATGTATACATTGAACATAAGAAAGAAACATACATTTTGTGTAAATTGAGGTAAAAGTTTTATAAATAGACTAGTCCACGTATGCTAACAGTATGTAATCATCGAATGTCGATAGACTATTGTATACCTAAAAAAGAAGAGAACCAATTTGATTTAAATACAGGTCGATATATAACTTGCTTTGGTTCATCGAAGTTATGGACATAGTAAAATCACAGATTTATTTATTAATTAGATTGTTCTCGAATAAAGGAAGAAATTCGTCATCATCACAATTGTTCCGACATGCATGTAATTTATATGCAACTAGACGTACACTAATAATCCCAAAGGGATGTGAATATTTTCCAGTAAAACTATTGAGTATTAAAGTTTCAAATCAATTTCGGGATTTATTTTCTTTCTAGATATTCAATGACAGCAATTTAAGAATAAACTGCTTGTCCGCTTTAGGGGTTTTCTTGCCAGTTTAAACAGACTTATATAATTACATTCAAAAATATGGAAGGATGACACAAATTTGTTCTGTGGTTTTTTTTTAAACATCGTTGGCTCAAGTGTGAGACGAAGACTGTTTTAATAAGGACTTTCCCAATTATGAATAAATTTGGTTGATACTTTTTAAAACTTGAAAATAATATCTGTTCGTATTTTTTCGATACCATTCCAAGACGATCCTTAAATTTCCTGTCAATTTTTTAAACATCTTTTTTAGCTCACCTGGCCCGAAGAGCCAAGTGAGCTTTTCTCACCACTTGGCGTCCGTCGTCCGTCGTCGTCGTCGTCCGTCGTCGTCGTCGTTAACAATTTACATTTTGAACTTCTTCTAGAGAACCACTGAATGGAATGGAACCAAACATGGCATGAATGTTCCTTATGAGGTGATGACCAAGTGTTGTTACTTTGTAGCCGATCCATCATCCAAGATGGCCGCCAGCGGGGGACTTAGTTTAACATAGGACGCTATGGGAAATGCATACAAATGACTTCTTTTAGAGAACCATTGAATGGAATGAAACCAAACATGGCATGAATGTTCCTTATGAGGTGCTGACCAAGTGTTGTTACTTTGTTGCCGATCCATCATCCAAGATGGCCGCAAGCCGGGGACTTAGTTTAACATAGGACCCTATGGGAAATGCATACAAATGACTTCTTTTAGAGAACCACTGAATGGAATAAAACCAAACATAGCATGAATTATCCTTATGGGGTGCTGACCAAGTGTTGTTACTTTGTAGCCGATCCATCATCCAAGATGGCCGCCAGCGGGGGACTTAGTTTAACATAGGACCCTATGGGAAATGCATACAAATGACTTCTTCTAGAGAACCACTAAATGGAATGAAACCAAACATAGCATGAATGTTCCTTATGGAGTGGTGACCAAGTGTTGTTACTTTGTAGCCGATCCATTATCCAAGATGGCCACCAGCGGGGACTTAGTTAAACATAGGACCCTATTGGAAATGCATACAAATGACTTCTTCTAGTGAACCACTGAATGGAATGAAACCAAACATGGCATGAATGTTCCTTATGTGGTGCTGACCAAGTGTTGTTACTTTGTAGCCAATCCATCATCAAAGATGGCCGCCAGCAGGGGACTTAGTTTAACATAGGACCCTATGGGAAATGCATACAAATGACTTCTTTTAGAGAACCACTGAATGGAATAAAACCAAACATAGCATGAATGTTCCTTATGGAATGCTGACCAAGTGTTGTTACTTTGTAGCCGATCCATCATCCAAGATGGCCGCCAGTGGGGGACTTAGTTTAACATAGGACCCTATGGGAAATGCATACAAATAACTTCTTTTAGAGAACCACTGAATGGAATAAAACCAAACATAGCATGAATGTTCCTTATGGGATGCTGACCAAGTGTTGTTACTTTGTAGCCGATCCATTATCCAAGATGGCCACCAGCGGGGACTTAGTTTAACATAGGACCCTATGGGAAATGCATACAAATGACTTCTTTTAGAGAACCACTGAATGGAATAAAACCAAACATAGCATGAATGTTCCTTATGGGATGCTGACCAAGTGTTGTTACTTTGTAGCCGATCCATCATCCAAGATGGCCGCCAGCGGGGGACTTAGTTTAACATAGGACCCTATGGGAAATGCATACAAATGACTTCTTCTAGAGAACCACTAAATGGAATGAAACCAAACATAGCATGAATGTTCCTTATGGAGTGCTGACCAAGTGTTGTTACTTTGTAGCTGATCCATTATCCAAGAAGGCCGCCAGGGGGGGACTTAGTTTAACATAGGACCCTATTGGAAATGCATACAAATCACTTCTTCTAGTGAACCACTGAATGGAATGAAACCAAACATGGCATGAATGTTCCTTATGTGGTGCTGACCAAGTGTTGTTACTTTGTAGCTGATCCATCATCCAAGATGGCCGCCAGCGTGGGACTTAGTTTAACATAGGACCCTATGGGAAATGCATACAAATGACTTCTTTTAGAGAACCACTGAATGGAATGAAATCAAACATGGCATGAATGTTCCTAATGTGGTGCTGACCAAGTGTTGTTAATTTGTAGCCGATCCATTATCCAAGATTGCTGCCAGCGGGGGACTTAGTTTAACATAGGACCCTATGGGAAATGCATACAAATGACTTCTTTTAAAGAACCGCTGAATGGAATAAAATCAAACATTGCATGAATGTTCCTTATGAGGTGCTGACCAAGTGTTGTTACTTTGTAGCCGATCCATCATCCAAGATGGCCGCCAGCGGGGGACTTAGTTTAACATAGGACCCTATGGGAAATGCATACAAATGACTTCTTTTAGAGAACCACTGAATGGAATAAAACCAAACATGGCATGAATGTTCCTTATGAGGTGGTGACCAAGTGTTGTTACTTTGTAGCCGATCCGTCATCCAAGATGGCCGCCAGTGGGGGACTTTTGAATGAAATTAAACATGTTCCTTTCCTTATAAATGAGGTTGTGTTGTCACTTTTAGCCAAATTTTATATTTTTTTATATGATTTCAAAAACCCAAGTAGAATCAGGTGAGCGATACAGGCTCTTGAGAGCCTCTAGTTTTTCTTCAAATAGCTGAAGTATTCATGCGTTGTGAGATTTAAAATATTTTGATGAGAACATTAATTCCTAAATAGATAAATAAAGATCGCTTGGGATGGACTAAATTATATAAATGCAATTGTTAACGATCTGTTTGAAATATTAAAGGTTGCCAATTCTAATTTAAAATAGTACAATTTTTAGTTCATACACTCATGTTTAGAAGGCTATTTTTATGCAGTTAAGCTGCATTATGCGAGCACCCTAGATTTGTGTTCTACCCAAAAAATGCTGAAATACTTGCCATTGTTATTATCCAGCTCGCTACTATGTTATATATAACTAATTGAACACTTTTTTAATACTTTTTATTCTGATTTACAAAAAATATGACCAGAAAAACCTTAAATGATCGTCGATTTATCCAAAAGTTTTAAAGTTACACATAGGAAGTAGTGCTTATTAAGAATCCTTGTGTAGTTCATTATGACTTGTGCTTTTGGCTAAGATGTCAAAGAACAATTGTATGAAATATTTAATCGCCGAAAATCTCTTAAGACAAGTAGTTTAGATTTCCCAAATGACAAAAGTCGTAGGAATATTGTTTGTCATCCATACGTAGTACAACTACGTCAGTAGTTTATTATATAATAAGTTCAACTGTTCATGCTGTTGGCGGCAATTTCAAATTAGAAAAAGAAATTTTCGTAGCTTTTCAATTTGGAGGCAGGTGTGCAAATTAGCGGTGGTCCGAGGTCCGCGACCTTCCACTTTTGCAAGCGGAATTTCGAATAGGATAGTTGGTTTCTAGCTACGCCCGACTTAGTCACCTTCCACCATGTTCACCAAAGTCTCAAATTAAACGAGCTAAAAACTTATTTTTATCATTATTAGTCGTGACAGCGATATTCATTTTGTTCAACCGCTAGCTTTATACAGAATATCGCCGACAAATATTGTATAAATTCGAGTAAAATCGTATCTGATTGACAAAAACAACATTGTAAACACATAACAATGGCGGCCGTGAAGACAAAATTTTACAATATCAGATCCGATTCCGGAAGCGGATAAGGGTAATTCCGGGTTTGGCGATCATTTACAAAATAAATCCAAGCTGAAAAAATACATCTATGCATGGTAAATAAATATAAAGACTAGAATTGTAAACCAAAAGATATATGTAAAAGAAAGAAAAAGCAGAAAAATATTTTATTCAGAAACTCAAAATTACCTTTTGACAAATTTTAATTTAAAAATCCAATACAAAGTGACAACTGGGAACAGTATATCTAACAATATACGTGTTCATGGTCACAGTCTAAATTTTCTTTATAAATGATAAATGATGATAATGCATGCAAGATGCTTTTAAAGTGTAAACATACTACTGCAATTTCGAAGGGTTATTTGTTTTTCTCAATTTTGAAGGGTCAATTAAAGTAGCTGAAAGTTTCTTTATTTATTTTCACAAATAATGCAACTATATAATATATAATGTAAGTAAATCATATGATATATAGGTGGCATTCTGTGGGCCACTCTACCCCTCCTGTTTGATAACTTGGAAACGGTCGAGCTCCCCACCCCTAAACCATATGAGGGGCAGATCCAGGATTTAAGGTTAGGAGGGGCGTAAACTTAAATTTTGCTGAGCAGAGCGAGGCTAAAAAAAAAATTGAGGTAAAATTATCGTTATATTCTTTATTAAGCTGAGAACGACCCATGCTTTGCAAATTTAAGGGGTGTGCAAGCCAGCAACCCTCCCCCCGTCTGAATCAACCCCTGCATATATTCAAGTATAGGACAATATAATAAATAAAAAATGAAATATAGGGGGAGTCACTGGAGTTACCCCACCCCCTCCTGTTTGAGAACTTGGAAACGGTCGAGATCCACACCCCTTTACCATATATATTCATGTTTGTGACAATATGAAAAATCAAATGAAATATAGGAAGAATCGCTGGGGTCACCCCACTCCTCCTGTTTTTAGAATTTAAAAATGGTCAAGATCCCCACTCCTAAACCATATATATTCATGTATGGGACAATATAACAAATCAGATGAAATATAGGGGGAGTCCCTTGGGTCACCCCACCCCCTCTTGTTTGAGAATTTGAAACCCGTTGAGATCGTCGATGCGCTTTAAATAGCGTTATTATATGGTTAACGAACAAGACTTAAATGAGATTAATTTCACTCCCGGCATGCTTAAAGACTTAAACTACGTCACATAAGTCAGGAAGTTTGAAGAAATAAAATTAATAATTCCCAATTTTCTTCTTTATTACTTTTCATATCAAAATAAAACTTGGTGAATATGTTTTTTATGGTATTATGAACATAATAAGATGAAAAGTGAAAAATCACGAATTATCCCTTTAACGAAGGGTTTATAAAAAAGTATTTTGCTACAAGATGTCTTATAAAAAGATGATGATATGAAAACGATTGCCCATAACTATTGCTACCATGCACTATGTGTAAAGGGCCTTTTTGGAGTCATGTTTATGACACCATATTGACATCACAACTTACATCTTCTGAAGTTGAGGCAAAATACCTTAAATCTTTTCAATTGGGCAAATTAAAAAAAAATGTGTTTCCTATTTCCCTACCTAATCTATATTTAAAGCTTTTTATACGACCGCAAAATTTGAAAAATTTTTCGTTGTATATTGCTATCACGTTGGCGTCGTCGTCGTCGTCGTCGTCTGCGTCGTCGTCGTCCGAATACTTTTAGTTTTCGCACTCTAACTTTAGTAAAAGTGAATGGAAATCTATGAAATTTTAACACAAGGTTTATGACCACAAAAGGAAGGTTGGTATTGATTTTGGGAGTTTTGGTCCGAACATTTTAGGAATTAGGGGCCAAAAAGGGCCCAAATAAGCATTTTCTTGGTTTTCGCACTATAACTTTAGTTTAAGTTAATAGAAATCTATGAAATTTTGACACAAGGTTTATGACCACAAAAGAACGGTTGGGATTGATTTTGGGAGTTTTGGTTTCAACAGTTTAGGAATTAGGGGCCAAAAAAGGGCCCAAATAAGCATTATTCTTGGTTTTCGCACAATAACTTTAGTTTAAGTAAATAGAAATCAATGAAATTTAAACACAATGTTAATGACTACAAAAGGAAGGTTGGTATTGATTTTGGGAGTTTAGGTCCCAACAGTTTAGGAATTAGGGGCCAAAAAGGGACCCAAATAAGCATTTTCTTGGTTTTCGCACCATAACGTTAGTATAAGTAAATAGAAATCTATGAAATTTAAACACAAGGTTTATGACCATAAAAGGAAGGTTGGTATTGATTTTGGGAGTTTTGGTCCCAACAGAATAAGGGGCCCAAAGGGTCCAAAATTAAACTTTGTTTGATTTCATCAAAATTGAATAATTGGGGTTCTTTGATATGCCGAATCTAACTGTCATGACTGTGTATGTAGATTCTTAACTTTTGGTCCCGTTTTCTAATTGGTCTACATTAAGGTCCAAAGGGTCCAAAATTAAACTTAGTTTGATTTTGACAAAAAATGAATCAGTTAGGTTCTTTGATATGCTGAATCTAAAAATGTACTTAGATTCTTGATTATTGGCCCAGTTTTCAAGTTGGTCCAAATCGGGGTCCAAAATTAAACTTTGTTTGATTTCATCAAAAATTGAATAAATGGGGTTCTTTGATATACCAAATCTAACTGTGTATGTAGATTCTTCATTTTTGGTCCTGTTTTCAAATTGGTCTACACTAAAGTCCAAAGGGTCCAAAATTAAACTTAGTCTGATTTTAACAAAAATTGAAATCTTGGGGTTCTTTGATATGCTGAATCCAAAAATGTACTTAGATTTTTTATTATGGGCCCAGTTTTCAAGTTGGTCCAAATCAAGATCTAAAATTATTATATTAAGTATTGTGCAATAGCAAGTCTTTTCAATTGCACAGTATTGCGCAATGGCAAGAAATATCTAATTGCACAATATTGTGAAATAGCAATTTTTTTTTTAATTAGAGTTATCTTTCTTTGTCCAGAATAGTAAGCAAGAAATATCTAATTGCAAAATATTGTGCAATAGCAAGATTTTTTTTTAATTGGAGTTATCTTTCTTTGTCCAGAATCAACTTAAATCTTTGTAATATACAATATACAATGTATATTCACTTTTTACTACCAACTGATAAATTAAAATAATCTTTACCATTCAGTGATAACAAGCAGTTTTTTTACATCTTAATATTTTATGATGTATTTAAATGAGTAGTTATTGTTGCAAACTCCATTAGAAATTTTAATTGAGATTAGTTTTGGAATAAGGGAAAGGGGGATGTGATTAAAAAAATTGGGTTCAATTTTTCTCATTTGAAATTTCATAAATAAAAAAGAAAATTTCTTCAAACATTTTTTTGAGAGGATTAATATTCAACAGCATAGTGAATTGCTCTAAGAGAAAACAAAAATTTTAAGTTCATTAGAACACATTCATTCTGTGTCAGAAACCTATGCTGTGTCAACTATTTAATCACAATCCAAATTTAGAGCTGAATCCAGCTTGAATGTTGTGTCCATACTTGCCCCAACTGTTCAGGGTTCAACCTCTGCGGTCGTATAAAGCTACGCCCTGCGGAGCATCTGGTTTCAATAAGCACTGTTAAAGTCACAATTTCTCTCCCATATAGACTTAATGAAAAAGAAAATTGTAAAATAAAAATATCCTTGCCTACCTACCCTATTTTTTTTCCAAAGATATAAAAGGAAACACACATTATTTTATTTGGCCTTATCAATAGAACTAATATAATTTGGAAGTAGTTAAATTAATTTTATATTCTGCAATATCAGAAGCCAAAAAGTGGTTCTTAGGCCAAATAAAAAAGTATCTGTGGTTCCAGTTACATCTGAAAAAAAGTTAGGGTAGGTAGGTAGAGATTTTTTTTATTTTATGTTTTTTTTTTACATTGAGTCTATGGGAGCAACATTCTGACTTTAGCAGTGCTTAATGAAAAATGACAATAAAATCTTTAGGGTAGGCTATTTTTAAGCCGAAAAAGTAGTGATGGTAGGGTTACTGGAACCACACATATATTTTTATTTGGCCTTATCTAATCTTCTCCTTCTCCAGTAACTGTTTACTTGTGCCTGTAAAATATTGCTTCAAGGTCAAATTTTTATTTCCAGTGAGTTTCAAGGTCAACCACCACATTTTCCAACCTTAGATGATTTTGTTATCTTCTTGGAAAGGCTAAACAAGAAAGGAGCCAGGATGAACCCTTTATTCACACAGAGAGACTTACAAGACATGCATGATGACTTTGTCAGTAATTTTATTGACCAATCAAATGATCCATTAGGGACTTTTATCCAACAACATGCTGTAAGGTTGGGACTTAAGCAGCAAGGTATACTATAGCTCTTATAATTTCTTGGGTGAAAAATTTATGTTAATATGTGTATTTTATAGGGATGTCAACTCGGTGATGATTTACTTATCCATTTCTCGTTGGATTTACTGAGCAATACTCAAGTACCTCCGTTTTGCGGAATTTTAAATGACACTTAAAGGCAAACATTCAAATGTATTTTAATTTTTATTCAATTTGATTAATATGTAATTCCCTGCAGGCGCTCTCAATATTATTAACTCAAGAAATCAACAACATTTTAACAGGAAACCTATTAGTTGTGTGTCATTTTAATTGATACTTGGTACTACAGAGCGATACTCGAGTACTCAAGTACTCGTTGACATCCCTAGTAGTTTATGATTTGTTCAAACTTCGTAGGATTATGCAGAGGAGTAAATAGAAAGACAATTAAATGATAGTATTTTTGAAATAAAATTTGAGATAATAGCTCTCATAAAATGCTTTTAAAAGAAAAGATTGGGGCACTATATTTATTACCCTGCTATAGCATATATAGATATATAGATTCCTTTATAAATTGTGCTTTGAGTTACCTCCCCTTCATACAAAAAGTTAAAAAAAAAAAATTGAGATTTTATTATGACCATGCATGATCTGAACATTCTAAGAATTTATACACATATAATCAACATGATATGAGATATAATTCACAAATGATTATGTTAGTAGATAGGGAGCACATTTGTAATTTTAAAAGTAGCTAATTCAAAAATATATTTTTTTAAAATATACAGGGTTGGCAGTTCCTTTAGATAACAGAGTGCAGAACGCAGCAAGAAATAGAAATCCTAAACAGGTTGGAAATTTGAATAGAAATATGAATAATCCAGGACTTGACAGAAATATAAATAATCCAAGACTTGCTAGAGTTGTTAATAATCCTATTGACAATCCTGGTCAGAAACCAGCAAACAATAATCGTGGTGCTAGGAAAAAAAAGGTAATAAGTATATATTGCTAAATGTAATACCCCTGTCAAATTATAGGTAGAAACTGAAGAACACAATTCTGATATACACTGACAACACAATATATTAACGACATTTACATTAATAGTTAACCTTTGTATAAACAGTGAATATTTCTATGCATTCTTTATTTAGGAAAGACTTTGTGATGACTGTGAAGACCGAGTTGCTGAAGTATACTGTCCAGAATGTCAGAATGCTACTGGTGGTCAGGGCCTGTCCTTGTGTCAGAATTGTTCTAATACAATTCACAGGGGTGCTACTAGGAGAGGTCATCAGTTAGAAGGTAGAAACTAAATAGAATCAATAAACAAATTCAATATATCAGTGAGAAAAATTTGTTTAGAAGTATATTTTTAAGTTTACAAAGAAATTGAGGTATGATTGCCAATAAGACAACTCTCCACAAGTTACTAAATGTTACCATATGGTCTCTAATAATCAACATAGCTTGTCACATTAGCTTGCTTGTATTCTTAGCGTCTGCATTTAACATTAAATTCTTGAAATATCTAGTGAAAAATTTGCAAACTTTCTTTTTGCCTGCTACAGTGCTTCCTCTGTGGTTGTTATGTGTGACGTCATAAATCTGAATTAGCAGGGTTCTTTTATATAGACCACCAATATACATATAAATATAGAGTCATAGCGTCAATATATATATATGTATATATATACGTAAAAATAGAAACAAGGCTACGGATACGTAAAATTACCTTTGAAACATCAGAGGTGTTTACTTGTACGGATTGTCCGTATTTTACACGGATTTTTAATAAAATTACTCAATACGGATTTGTCATGAAAAAGTACGGATTTTCTACTAACCTGGAAAAAAAATCATAATTGCTTCCATTTACAGTGATCGGTATCTAAAAGGTGCTTTTCTGACTGGAAATCACCGCTCTCTTCAAGCGCAAAATGATAGCGATCAAGTTTATTTCATGGTCGACATAGATCAGGATTCCGACGTTTCTTTATAAGTACACAGTGAATACCAGATTTGCATATTGACTTATTCCAAACTTAAGCTCAACTTTTTTTCAAATCATGCAAATTTTAGGTTATAATCTTTGGTGCAAAAAATATCTGAATAAGACTGCAGAAACTGTCAGAATGCAGGAAATTGCATCTAATTTTTCAAAAAAATTGTGGGGGGGGCATGCCCCCAAACCCCCCTAGATGGTTAATGCCGCTTTGCGGCACTCAGCAAGAGTACTACTGACAACATTGCAAAACTACTGACAATTCTACTGAGAGTCATCATGGTGGGTAAACAGGTCTGAAACATGTGATCGTAATATCCAATGTATATAGTAGAATGCTACACCTTAAATGTACCTTATGTAATAAAGCCATATATATTTTTTTCAGACATTGATGTTGCACCCAAGGTGACCAAACCATATGTACCTCATGTAAGTATCTTGTATGCAGTAAATGAATTTATATTATTGATTTTTATTGAAATTAGACCTAAATAAGATATTATATACACAGTATAATAAAATCATGTTCGGTTTTACAAAAATATAGTTATGGCACCCTCTTCCACACTTTTTTGTCCACTCTGGATCTCAGAATTGAAAGGACCCAAGTTGTTGGAACTTTACCATAATGTGAACCACCATGTGAAGATTTGCTTTTTTGAGTTGGAACTTTCAAGATGGACAAAAATCACAATAATTATGTAAAGAGGTGCTTTTTGATTTAGAATTTTCAAAATGGTTGCCGTTACCATGGAAACTTTAAAAATGGGAAAAATTTCAAAATGCTCAAAATTGAATGAAACTTTATAAAAATCACAATAAGCATGTAAAGAGGCGCTCTTTGATTTGGAATTTTCAAAATGGCTGCCGTTATCCTGGCAATTGGGGAAAGGTGCCATCCGTTATATATTGCTAGCAATTACAAATCTAGTTTAACTTCTTATTCCTTAAATTATTAAAAGAGAACATCTTTATCAAACCTCATAATTTTGTAGTACAAGAATTCTATATTGGAGTGTCAGTGTAAACATTAGATGAGTGGTATATTTGCTATAAAAGTAGATTTAGATGTTTAGATTCATTGTAATGCACTATAGTTTGTCTGTACTCATTTTATATTTTTTCTGTACTCAGTTAATTTATTTTCTCTCTATAAATTAACTATTATTATGCACAAGTATTCCTTTTATCGTTTGACTGATTTATTTTCAGGCATTCAAAGCTCCATTTTCTATCCTGTTAGCATTGTACAGGTAAGTGGATAAAATAAAAAAAGTGTGGATACCATGGATAACATAGAATAAAGCATGGATACATGACATTAAATAGAATAGAGCGAGTTTTCAAGTCAATTTGACAAATCTAAATTGAGACTAGGAGACACTTGGGCAATTTGACAAAATGGTTTCATCTGATACATCTTGGATCAAATTGATGATATGAATAGGGCTCTTCACGGTTAGTTCGGCCATATTGGATAGGGGGCAGATTTTCATAATAGAGGTAAAAATGGTGTGAAAAATACGGGAAAACATCATTAAAACAGAGCTGTTGCTTGGAAACACACATAGGATTTCCCACACTTTCATACCATTTCCACCTCCTTCCAAAAAATCTGCCCCTATCCAATATGGCCGAACTAACCGTGAAGAGCCCTATTATGAAACTATATAATATATCATGATCATATTTAGCTTTTGCTTCAAACACAAAAGAGTGTAGATGTCATATATGACATTTAACAACAGTTTTGATTGGATATGGTCTTATCATCACCTAAATATATTTATATTTTTTTATTGAGATATTTTGTAAGGGGTGTTGACTTACACAATGGTTGTCTGATATCACTTTTAAAAGTAAACAGTTAGATAATTTTATTTGAAGACAAAAAAAAATCTTTTAAACTATTGATGTCTGAAAAACAGGAAACAAACATTTTGATAATAATTAATTCCTTTATTCTAGTGGTATGACGGAGACTCCACGTGTGTTAAGTATGACTGAGGATGAGATCAAGAACAGAGGCCAACCATTAACAGATACAGATCTAAGTGATAAACAGAATGGTAGGAAGAACATTTTATCTTATTATTTGTTAAGTTCAAATTGTTTCTTTTTGAATGCACCACATGTGTATTGAATTTCCTTTACTCTTCATTTGTTGAAATTCAGTTTTGACATTAGTTCACAAAGATGTTCAAAATTTGAACATTGCACACCATCATAAAAAATAGGTTTGAAAAGACCTATAAACAATTCAAGATTCTCTATTCAAGATTCTCTAATTAGGTGAATCTTTATTGCAACCAGGTTAACTGCATATCGATAAAAGAGAATAAGTTGTGTTTTGTTTTATTTTTCAACTTTTTTAAAGAACCATTTGACTACAGTGCATGGCTGTATATTTAAAAATAGATGTTTGTGACATATTTATTTCTCATTTTTTGTAGAAGTCGCATCCAAAGTTTCTATAATCTAATAATATTACTGTATTGTATATCTTTTAAGAATCTTTAGCTATAGAGAAATACATCCATAATGATAATTTATAGAACTGCAAATGGTGTAGTCTCTTAAGAAAATCTACAAGATATATGTTGCTTCTTATGCAGATTGTGTGTCTGTTGCAATTTGAGTACTGCAACTTCAGACGTATTGTTTTGATTTTCTAGGAAGATATGTTGGAGGATTTGAATGTATAGAGAACAGTCTGATAGCAAAACATTTTGTTCAGAGAGAAGATTCAGCTAATCCAACGTAAGTTGTTAGAAAAAAATAGGTTAATGGACTTCTGGGATATTTTTTCCTTGTATCTAATTCAAAAGCCCCCCTTTGAACAGGACTTTTTAAAAAATTTCAAAATCTGCTATTGGATCAACTAGACAATTTTAGACCAACTTGAAGTTGAAAAACTATGACTTAATCAGTCAATAGCAGGAACACTCATCGTCCTCTTAGGCTGACATTGCTTGGAATCGTTGTCCAACCAACTAAAGAAGAAAGGAATATTTTTAGTGATTTTTTTCCCTCATTTTTGTTGAATCTGCGATTAACAGCAAAAGTAGGCGAGACACTGGGTTCCACGGATCCCTTACAAATTTTTTTTAAAAAGGAATCACAGCAGAAATGAGGTTGCAATGAATTTATCTAACTGCATAATCATTATCCTTATAAGACGTCTAAATTGATATTTGGAAATCATATCTATTAAGTTGAAAATATACTCCTGGTTGTTGAAATGCTGACTGACTGATTTTCCTGTGGAACACAATTATGAGGTTTATTTATAATTAATGGATAAGTGACCCATCTAATGGCGATAAGCAGATTAGTTGTAATCACAACTTGTAACACCTATCGTAAATGATAATTACCTGGGGTCATAAACTTGTCAAAAACATGAACACAGTCACAGGTAGATTTTTCTTCCGAAAATATTTTAACACTTTCAAAATGTAAGTGACAAAAAAGATTTGAAATACTTTTGTCACTTAGAAAACCGTTTCGTAAATTACGAAAATGGCGAGCGCTAGCAAAATTACTGACCATAACACATGATAAATAATTTAGTTTACATCTGCCCTGAAAAATGATTTGTACATTTAACACTTTTATCTTGCAGTGAGCAAACTTTTGCACAAATAATCTATCAACATGCCTTGATTCTAAGAATGCACCAATTTTATAACTATTTGCATCATAGTTAATTTTAGGGTTGGGAGGTAAATGTTTGAACTGTCAAGATTAAATTGCTGGTTAAAAGCAGTGTATGCAATTTGACAGAAATTGGGTATAAATGTATTTGTTTGAAAAAATTAATAACAGATTTTCCTTCATCGTAAATATATATTGATTAAATTTTTGTATTATTTAAGATATGCTTTAACAGAATCAGGACACCAGTTAGCGACCAAGTTGTTTAGATATCAACAGTCTGTACAGAGATTCCTAAGGTCACATGACTTTCCAACAGTACCACATGATGTCAGGTATTATTCAGATCTCAGTATCACTAACTTTTAATGACTCGTATGCATTTACATAAAATTGAGAATGGAAATCGGGAATATGTCAAAGAGACAACAACCCGACCAAAGAGCAGATAACATGTATGCATTTAGTTGTGATAATGATTTCATTTAATATTTAAATATGTATGTCTCGAAATTGGTTTTTGATCTATACACAATGCTTATTACCACAATAGAAAATCACTTTTGAATGTGTGTGACATCACTTTTAGAGTTCTAGAGTTATGCCCCTTTACAAATGGAACAGTTTGCTGAATTTTTTGTTTCTTTTCATTAACTAAGTTTACCAATCTGGAGTTATTTCCCTTTAAAAAGTTTTATGCGAGTGAGCGCATTATCTTTGTCACATGGACACATTCTCTATTTATTTTCATCAGATCTAGGGGATTTTACAACAACATGTTTCTAAGTCAGTAGAAATAACCGTAGTTTTTATCTTGAATTCTTAGTACAGTTTGTGGCACCAGAAAAGTGTGTTTGATAATTGATGAGCAGGAGAGAGACAAAAACAGGTTTTTACAGCTAGCTGACCAATGGGGAATAGATGCTCAAGTGAGGTCCCTACCTGCTGGGGACTACATATGGATACTGACCCCTCCTTTACAAGGACCAGATGTCAAATATGATCAAAGACAACCTTCATTAGAAAAGGTATTCGGTACTTTTAAAATCAAGTTCAAATCTTTTTTAGATTACTAATGGCAAATATTCATGTACTGCCAGCTGTACTACACAGGAGAGTAAGAAAGGAGGAAAGTGAATTATACTGATCTTATCTTCTCTAGTGATGTGAACAATAGATAGTGGAGGCTGTATCTATATATTCTACAGATCCTCAAGTACTATGGATAAGTTCATTTTTGTGCTTTACAATTTTCAAGGATTAAGGGAAAATTGTTTTACATAAATACTATGTTTTTTTGGTTTTGTCAATGCCTGCAGACAATGTAAGCTTTTAGATAATTTGTGATTTGTTAAGGTGGATCCCTACAGATATAGCAAATTTTTTTTCACCATTGAATTTTTCTTAAAATTTACATACATATACTATGCAATGGCCTCTATGAAAATTTGAGTTAAAAATAGTATGTCACCAGACTCGTTTCCATGGTAACGGTCACCAAAGTTGGTACATCACGTGTATGCATAAATACATACCTGATGTAGAAACTCTGGATTTTTTTCAAGCCTTTGAAAGTATTTTGAAGGGTTTGTTCTTCATTTATAACAAAATTATTATTTAAAATGTAAATAAAACACAAATAATGGCAGTTTTATTCATTTTCATTGATTTGTCTCTAATTTCATCAACACTGCTCCACAAAAAAAACCACAGATTTTGTTAAAAATTTCTATTTTTCTTAAATTTCCAAAAAAATGGTCCAATGAATATTTTTTTAAATTTGACATAAGATGGTCATAACAATGAGCTTTAAAAAGAAATAAAAAAAAATATGGGTCACCAGACTATTTTTTGCACGAAAAATGTTTTTGTGACCCCTAACGAAACAGTGATCAACAGCAGTTTTTTGTATATCTTTCATCATCGGTGATCAAAGTGTGACATATGTTGTCATATCCTTTGTTAAACTAACACAGAATAATACAGTTTCACAAGGCAATCAAATGAGAACAATTTTTTGGTTTCTATGATTAATGGTTACCATGGCAACAGGACATGAAGTTGGAAAATTCAAGTTTTTGCATTGTTCTAATGTGCAAGATTAACAACCTAACAGACAATGGCAGATCAAATACCATGATTTCAGACCAACAACACATGGCTTCTATGTAAATGTAAACAAATATTATGATACATTGTAATGCAGCTTATATTAGCATTACTGTGGTCTTAAATGAGCAAAATAAATTACTCAGAAGTTAGCGAAAATCACCAAATATATTTTTTTTTAAATTATCGATTCATAGGTAACAGTCATGCAAGTAAATGGATTTAAAAAGACTTTGTCACCTTTTTCACAATTAATGATTTAAGTTTGATGAAGAATAATGATAATACATTATATATTTCAGTTGTCATAGTAACATAACCAAAAAATGATGAAATTATAACTTTTTCAAAGGTTTTTCAACTTTCTTTATTTTGAATGCCTCAATAATCAAGCAAACATATAACTGTTATATTTACAAATGTGTAAATAGTTTACTCCTCTGATTCAGTCAAGTACTTATTGATAGTCATAGCATTATTAGAGTTCACTGTGTTCTCAGTCAAAATTATCAATCCTTCCATATTGAATAGTACATGTTGCTCCCAGTCAGATATAGCATATTACTATTAGTGGCAATTCTTTTCTTTCAAAATCTTTGTTTTCTGGTTATCTGTTTGCCTCTCTAATTTCTTATTCATACTTTCCCAAATTTTCTACGTAAATTTTCCAGGGGAACATTCTGTTGCTGCATTTACCTGAAATTTTAATTTATTTATTTGTAATGAAAAGGTGTAATATATACTAATAAACTACTAAATCTATATAATATTTCAGTGAGTGCAAAATTAATCCAATCATGCATTACAACATCAATTTAAAAAGATTATATTATACCTGACTAACAAAGGTACTCATTAAGAGTTTTATAATATGATATATGGCCAGGTTTTTGAAGTGATTGCAATAATTAGGTCAGCTGATGGGTATGCATTTTATATTGCTTTTGCATATGATGGCCATCCTTTTTAGTGGTTTTTGTTTTGTGAACAATGGCAATTTGGAATGCAATAATTGACAATATAAATGATATAGGGAGCATTATAGGGTCCTATGCAAATTCAAGGAATACATGTATATTTAATAGGTGTGACCGTTTACCATATACCTTAAATCAATACAGTTGAACTGTTCTTTTTGGTAAAAATTTACATATACAGTATGTGACCAAGTTTGAAATAAACATAAGTTATCTACATCACATAGTTATCTTCATTGTCAGAATTGTGGCACATAAGAACCAGTGGCAGTCTTGATAATATACTTTGTATTTAAATTATAAAATAAAGTACAAATCAATAGTGTAAAATGTGGATCACTGTGACCTTCTTTTTCCTGGAAGCTGAGTTACTTACTGAGACTGAGAGTGTATATATAAGTTTAAAATTGAGAAAGGAAATGGTGAATATGTCAAAGCGACAACCATCCGACCATAGAGCAAACAACAGCCGAAGGCAACCAATGGGTCTTCAATGTAGCGAGAATTCCCGCACCCGTAGGTGTCCTTCAGCTGGCCCCTAAAATATGCATAATAGTACAGTGATAATGGACGTCATACTAAACTCCGAATTATACACAAGAAACTAAAATTTAAAATCATACAAGACTAACAAAGGCCAGAGGCTCCTGACTTGGGACAGGCGCAAAATTGCGGCGGGGTTAAACATGTTTATGAGATCTCAACCCTCCCCCTATACCTCTAGCCAATGTAGAAAAGTAAAAGAATAACAATACGCACATTAAAATTCAGTTTAAGAGAAGTCCGAGTCCGATGTCAAAAGATGTAACAAAAGAAAATAAATAAAATGACAATAATACATAAATAACAACAGACTACTAGCAGTTAACTGACATGCCAGCTCCAGACCTCAATTAAACTGATTGAAAGATTATGTCTTCATCATATTTTGCATATCTGACACCTTTTAGTTGCTGAGATATACATTTGTTGTATATGAAATTGGATGTTTAATGTAACCAAAGTCAGTGAAGTGGAAAATGTAGGTCAGTGACATCTGTGTACAAGTTTACATGATCCTACATTTTTAGTTGAGTCTACTAAATATATTGTCATAAAAGAAATGTTATAAATGCCTGCAAAACACCATTATCAGATTAAAAAGTCTCAAATGGAACCTAAGTTCTTTTTCAAAGGTAACTACATGTAATTATCCTAAAATGTATGTATTTACCATTGATAGTCATCCTTCATTTTTCTACAAAACTGCTGCTAATAACCTGCTGTTAAATGATGACCATGAGACCTACAATTGATAACAAATATAACAAAAATTAAATAAGTAAATTAATATAATCAGATAATATAGGATTCATAAAAAGTGAGAGTTTTATATTACTTTTTATCAATGTTGGTTGTTCAATATCAAAATAGTGAAAATAATGATAAAAAAGGCCATATTCCATATAATAACAAGAGCATTGCTAAGTATGGCATCCTCTCACCATAGAAGACTGTTGCTTTCACATGGGTGTTTAGAATCTACAATGTCCACTTTCACCTTGACATTTGGGAATATCTTTTCTATTAATAAAGTTAAAGTCTAAATTCTTTAAATTTACCTGTATTACTTTCATAGTTTCAACCAGTACCAAACATTTGCAATTCTGCAATATAACTAGCTTCAACCTAATGAAAAAAAGTAATAACAAATATATATAAATGAAAGTGCATGCAGTGTTCAAATACTATAGCTAAAACATATTACATTTAAAATTAACTGGAAACTCAGGCTGTTAACAATGAAATTTGTAATAATAATATGTATAAAGGCTTTCAAAACCAAATAGGTTTCATTAAATTTGTTGAAATTATACATTAATATAGATTTCATTTAATAAATTATACATATGTAACTAATTCTAGTTCAATATTTTTGTTGAAACAAATTCTGTCATGTTCTATACATGAAAGTCTTCAAGTATATATAACAATGCTTTACCACAAAATTGATTTGAAATATTGACCCTAAACTTGAAATTATTACCAAGATCTGTTAATTCATTTTTATGACTGCTTAAGTGCAAATATGAATATAATTATGGTCCTCATTATACTTTATATCTACTTAGGAAAAGTTATGAATTATATGACTAAAGGTTTAATTACCTTCCAATTATTCATTAAATTAACCATGTTTAAAACTGTTTCTTCTTTTGAATTTATTTACAGGATTCTTTTGCAACTGCAAATATTTTCTTTCCAGTTTAATTCTCCTTTTTCTTTAAGTATGGCTGATGAATTCAAAGACAGTACATTCAATCCATTAAGGAAATTGTTGAAATGTGTGGCACAAATTCCTGCATGTATCATTCCTGAAAAATATGATATGAAATGTCAGTCTGCACATGTATTGGTTAATTAGATAAACTATAAACTATTTAGACTTGAGTTCATAATTTTATTTGGAATATACAATTGATTTTTTCAATTTATATTTATATAATATGATTGTGAATTCATGTTTACCTTTATTCTTATAGATCACAGACTCACATTTATTTCTAATAATGTGGAATGAGGGTGGGTGCCCCCCTTCTTAATTTTCTTTTTTGCCTTCATGCATTATCCTGCATTCTACACATCATTCTAAATGACTAAATATGTAAGGTTTCCGACCACTTGGTCTCTGATCACATGCAAAAGATGACTTAATATGAAAATTCTGATTATAAAATAAAGAAAACAAATATTTTGAGTTTGTAAAACATTATTTTTGTGAATGAATCATTGTGACTGCAATTGTTTACTTTTTCAATTCTAATTTTATTTATGGTTATATAATTGCTACCAAATAAGTATTTACAAAATAATCCTCTCCTTTTGGATGCAAAACTAAAAAGCCCCTTATGTATAGATGTCTTTGTGTACATTGCAAAAATGATAAATAACTTCCAGGGGCAAAATTCCAGAAAAATTACTAAGTCCAGCTTCATAAAAAATTTGGGCAGCACTTCCCCTCAAAATAAAGCTTTTTACCCTCAAACCACATAAACCCCAGACCATAATAGAGGGGAATTAAAGAAAGAAAAAGAGAGGTGTGGGGCAGGTTCATTTATTCAAGACATGAAACCATACACCTTCTCCAACCAGTAAAATGTGTAAAGTCTAAAGAGAATATATAATAAAGAGAAAATTGAACTCTCTTACCATGTGCAGCTTTTGAATTGATAACAAATCCACCAGTCCCATTCCCCCCCCCCCTCGTTTCTACACTGTCACACATGATATGCAGGTTACATGCACTGCAGCTACAACGATATGGTATGGACAAAATGCTCCACGGCCTCCACCTCCTGGTCCAAGCCTTGAAGGTCGTATTTCCGTTCACAGACAGTATCCGCAGGGGACAGTTTTGCATCTTAACAAACATATTCTGCGCTAGGTGATCATCAGAGCTAGCCGTCGACCTTCTTTCCAGGTTCCGTCAAACGAAACATCACTGTCTGTGATCGGACGCCGAATTTCTCCAACTCTCAAAAACTTATATCATATGATATTATAAGTTGAGAATCATTTAAGACTGTGTGAACTTTCAGGCTGAAGCTATTCATATTCTTTATTTTTAAAGAACGCATGCATTTATCCTTTATGATAAACCTTCCTTTCTTCTGAGCGATGAGCTGTAACTTGGAAGTTGTTTACACACGTTGACAACAGACGACATCGGAACTGTTACCGTGACCTAGATATACAGGCGATATATCCTAAATTTTTAAACAGGAACCAGTTTTACATCAGTAAAATGTTGTTATCTCCCTTAGTATCGGAAGTCACCTTAAGCATTGAAATTTGTGGTTTACTCATACCCATGAAATTCAGTGTCACAAGAACTAAATAAACATGTGGGGAAATGTTCATTGTGACAGCAACCAAACAATAATCAAACAGTTAAACATAGAACCAATTAACATGGCTGCTGTAAGTTCATCAAGTCAACTTAGAATATAGATATGACAGGGTTTCCGCTGGCGGTCGCCATTTTCGCAATTTGCGAAAATATAATAATATTAAAATTCGTCATTGGAGAAAGAATTTGACGAAAGAAATATATATAACGATTTATTTTCAGCCATCTTGTTTATTTACTTTTTTCGGGTTTCTCTGACTTTACCGATGAGACAATACTCGGAATTCACCTTGAACTCGTTAAGATTTTGACAGAAAATCAATAATCAGCTGATTGCATTTATAGCTATACACATCAAAGGACTAATTAATAAAGGTGTTGATTGTATGATATGACAAAATGATATGGTTAAATGGCTTATCACATGTTACAAAAGGGATGTATTAACCACTTTGCGACGCACGTGTTTGAAGCAAAATGTTTACGCTTCCTCTCCTCTTAATGATAGTCCAGAAAAGAAAACTCTTGTTATGACGAAAAATGTGCAAAAGCAAGAAAGGTCTCTGATTTAAAACTTTATCATTTTACTTGCATATAGATAATTGATTTGAGTGGGTACTTTATTTAAAAGTCGTTTCAGTGACACACGTGTTTCAAGCATATAGTTTTACTTATTTACGATGGTCTAGAAAAGAAAACTGTCGTTATGAAGAAATCTATTCAAAAGGTTGGCATGAGAGTAACCCTTCAATGTAATGACTACACCTTCCACAAGGGATTTCTAGTGATAAAATGTTTTGTTTTGTTGTAAAAACCACTTCTTATTTAGGGGGGGGGGGGGGGGGGTGGGGGCTGGAAAAAAAGGAAAATTTTAAAAGAAAAATACATTTGTGTTACTTGGCGAAAAAAATAATAAAGTGGCGAAAAATATATTGTTTTGGCGAAACAGGTGGCGAAAAATATAATTGACCCAGGGGAAACCCTGGATATGATGTGAATTCTTTATATGTTATGGTAATTGATAGTTTTATTGTTACTTCTAAACCCTGATCTTTAAGGGCATACGATACAGTTACAGGGGAGGTTATGACGTTGCTAACGTAAAATGTTATTTTCGTGACGTCAAACTGTGACATATCGGGAAAAGATGCATTTTCGACTGATTTTTATCATTCAAACTGATTTAATTTGAAAACGAGTGCATGGACCCCTATTTTTTAAAACAACATTTTGTTTCATTTTGCAGGGAGATTATGTGAACCAAATTTTATAAAACTGTAAATAGTGCAATTTTTTTAATGTTGATAAATATACAGCAAAAAATTATGTTTTTTTCTCAATTCATGCCCATTTGATAAAAATGAGTTATTTCTGAATAAAAAATTCATAATTTTTGGGAAGACTTATAAAATACAGAAATTACAAATTATTTTTAGCAAATATATACAAAATTTCAACCTCATTTAACTCAAAAAGTAGCACATGAAGGTATATTTTTTATTACATATTTGATTTAATCAGGCAAAAAATAACCTTTTTGGAAATTTTCATCAAGCTGTAAATACGGGATCAAAACTGTATCGTATGCCCTTAAAGAGAGTGGAACATCTTTGGTTGAACTAAAAAGAAGAATCCATAAAATATATTTTTTTCCTCTGAACAACATAAGTACTTAAAATAAGTAAATAATTCATATCATATTAAAAGAAGATGTGGTATGATTGCCAATGCAATGAGACAACTCTCTAGAAGAGACCAAATGACACAGAATTTAATAACTATTTGTCACTGTATGGCCTTCAACAATAAGCAAAGCAGAGTCATGAGTATATTTTTTATATACCTTCACAAATATGAAATAAAAAAAATATATTGTACATCTTTCTCTATGTGTTACAGTGTATGGAAATTCTAACTGCATACAAGTATTCATGTATTTTAATTTTTCACCAGGTTCTGCCATTCATTGTTGAAAGAAAAGGATGGGAAGATTTAGATGATAGTGTTAGGACTAAAAGATTTCATAAACAAATTCTGAGAATGTTGGTAAGAATTTACTAACTTTCACAATATACTCTAAAAAGTTTATTATTATAATCACTCCTCTTGAAGTTTGAGATATATTACAGTTACCTTGTCTGTCAGTAGCTTCATAGTGATGAGTTGTATGTGCAATTTAAAAGTATACAAAATAGCTACATTTTGGTTGTTAATTCTTTGAAATTTTCAATATGCTATGCAAAATAACATTACTTTTTTCTCTTATACTTCTGAAATGAATTTTATGACCTATTAATTTTCCAGGGTTGTGGTTTACCAAATTGTTTTTATCTGATGGAGGGAAGTATATCATCACTGAGGTACAGAACAGACCAACAACAACAAAAACTGAAGGTAGGTATTGATTATAGTACTATTGGTGCTAAGTACGTTTTGAAGTTGCTTTGCCCTCCTATAAAAGAAGAGAAATATTGTGTAAAGGTAAAAAAACTCATCATAGATACCAGGATTGAAATTTTGTATTTGCTCCAGATGTGCATTTCGTTTACAAAAGACTCATCAGTGACACTAGAATAAAAAATGTTAAAAGCCAAATAAAGTACAAAGTTGAAGAGCATTGAGGACCAAAAATTCCTAAAAGTTTTGCCAAATACAGCTAAGGTAATCTATTTCTGAGGTAAAACTACTTCTAATTTTTTGTCAACATATGTTTCTCCAACTTGAAGCAGTCTTTTTAACATCCAAACCTGGATCCAATGTTTTAAACACTATTTAACAATTGCAAGTCGTTGACTCCATGAAAAGTAGTGGTTATAAAAAATGGTACCTGTAGGGTCATAGAGTCGTAAGCGACAATGACAATAATAAAGAAAGAATATCTACAAACTTGGTATTCTTGTAGTATATTTCATTTACAGTTACCATAGATACCATGGAATCTTTCAATCAAGCTTTGGCATTTACCAACTTTTCATTACACGGTATGAAAACTAACGAGCAGGGCATGATGTCAAATGGACACATATTCTTATTTTATACTGATTGACTTGTAACTTTTTATATGTTTTAGGATGAGCTAGAGAATATTTTTCTGCACAATGGATTTTACATCAACTACACAGCGTCCTGGTTTAAGTCAGCTACGTGGCTTAAATGGTTTACAGTACTGTTATCTGCTGCAGTCAATAAAGGTAACCAGTCTAAATGATTTAAAGTCAAGTTGAAAGTAAATTTGGCCTATAATTGCTTAAATCCTCTTCTTTCATGTCTTTTGAAACCTGGTGGCGAGTTGTCTCATTGTGCAAGCATATTTAATTTCTTTATTTTATTTTTGAAATTATACAAGAAGTATTGATGATATAAAATGTACACAATCATAAAAATGCTCATGTCTTTGGCTTATGTCTAAAGTACAATACAGTCTGTGTAGGCTGGACACTGCACCATGTATAGCTGATCATCTTAATGGCAAACTGTCCCAGTGAAATATCAGATTTACTTTTAATGCCTCAGTAAGTTTTACCCTTGTTTCTCCTTCTGTACGTCTCAAAGTTGGTTTCTGTTCTCCAACTTCAGTTTGCCAAATGTTATGAAATTATACACAATGCTAATTACCCCAAAACACTGATCAGTTTTGAATTTGTGTGGCATCTCTTTTAACCGTTCTAAAGTTATGCCCTTTTACTTATAAATAAATTGCCGATTTTTCGTTTCAATTCTCTTAACTTTAGTTTGCAACATCTAAAAGTTAGGAAACTTATACACTTGCTTATTAACAAAAAAAATACAGATAGAGTTTGAATTTTGGTGATGTCCCTTTAACCTTTCTAGAATTATGCCAGTTTACAATTGGCAATAGAATAGAAATTTTACAGAAAGATTAAGGAAATGAAGATAGCAAAATAATTAATGAAAGCATAGTCAGACAAAATGTAAGCTACAAAACTGGCTGAATCACAACATCAATGATGCTTTATTTTTTATTAGGATTGTTCAGAGATCATTGCCTGATGTATAACGAGTTTGTGAGGAGAGCTAATGTACAACCTAAATCAACAGTTATACCACAGACCGACTTCAGACAGACTACAAATACAGTGTGGCCTGATCAACAATTCATTGACAACATATTCAGGTATTTTAGTATGCTTAAATCAATTTTCTTTTATTCACTAAAGAAGAAAGAAAAAGTTTAAGTCGAAGGTCATTCTAACATTTTAAAAATACCTTTTTGCGGTGAATATTCACATGAAAGTCAATTTCAGTACCAATTCTTATCTAGTGGGTCCTTTTCATTCCAAGTTGTTAGGTGCTTGTATTAGCATTTCAATTGATAATGTTTATTAAAAGAAGGAATGGAATATCTACCCTTAAATGCCTCCTGTATATTGAACAGTTGTACATTACAGAGAAAGTAGAGGTTTACAGACTACAGTAGAAAGTGTGAAAGAAGAACTTCACACACCGACAAATAAACAACTTCTAATACTGCAGGGGTTAGAGGCATATAACAAAGTAAGTGTACACACCAACATACACACACACACACACACCAACAAATAAACAACTTCTAATACTGCAGGGGTTAGAGGCATATAACAAGGTAAGTGTACACACCAACATACACACACACACCGACAAATAAACAACTTCTAATACTGCAGGGGTTAGAGGCATATAACAAAGTAAGTCCTATGACATTAATCATTACACATGTATTGAATTTTTGAAATCTGTCAGATATTTACTTCCTGGTTGCCAATATGTTGAATTATCTTTTGGAAACATTTATTAACAGAATGAATTCATGATAGATAAAAAACTTTAGAAGTGCATTAAGTGTTACCCTTGTTATTCTGTATGTCTGTACATCACTATGTTCCAAAATTAGTTTCCATTCTTTGAATTAATTACTACACATTCCCCAATTGTTTAAGGATTTTGGTGATTTTTCCATTAACCAAAAAAACAAACCGATAAACTTAGGTTAGTATGCACAGTAGTCAACCTTTTCAGATTCTAGAGGACTATGGGTAATCTCATTGTTCAAACACTGAAATGAAAGTAATGTTATCTCATTGGCTGAATTTCAATTCTTTGGAACGTTTTCAACCAATCACAATGTTTGGGTGGACGTTTTTGAAAATATTACCCAGAATGCATTGAAACAGCCAATTGAGTAATTTTCATGGGGAGAAATTCAATGAAATGTTATAAGTACACTCTAACTTCCTGTTATTATGAAAGCACATATGGTTGTTTGATTATTGTGTTTATTTCAGCCAATAGGAAACTGAACCATACAGAATATATATGTATTAAATAAACACAAGTTTTCATGGTTTTCATGAATGATTTAAAAGAGTAATATGTCATTACAGAGAAGACAGACTTTACAGAATAAGTGTTTGGTAGATACTCATGATCATCCTGAAAATACAGAAGGTAAGCCGATTAAGTCCAATAGATATATGTATTTTTAAGACTTACACTATATCAATTGATGCAGGCCATTTTTACACCTTAGTTCAGTAAATTTTCTTGTGTTAAAAATGTCAGTTTACCCATCATTTATGAGAATTTAACACTTTTTGCATTGTAGAACTACTGTCTTGGTAAAGTACAGTGGTCAAAGTTGTTAACTTGTCAAGATGAAATAAAGTGGAAAATTGACTAATTCTTGAATACAGAAAAGTTTTTTGTGTCATGACATCAGCAGGAATAATCAGAGCTTTTGAAAGATATAATGAAATCGGTCTAAGATAGATTTACAACTAATGCATACAGCATGGGTTCATTATGACATTTATATTTTACAGACTTGGTACAAGATAGATTTATAACTAATGCATATAATATGGTTCATTATGACATTATGTGTTACAGACAACTACAGATACAGGTAGGATGACAATCAGTATATCCCTTCAGTTCTCCAAAAGTCAAGGCTATATTGCAATTACCTTGTCAACCAACAAAAATTCTTGTCACATTTTTCTCTTTAACTACTGAACAGACTGACTTCCTAATGTGGAGCAGCTTGACAGTACTGAGTTGTAAAGATTATGCACTTTTTACCCTCAACTCTGAGCCTGTATTCTTTTCTCTTTTTATTTCTATAAAGTTTTTTTAAATAGATAAAAGAAGATGTGGTATGAGTGCCAATGAGATAACTCTAGATCTCAATCCAAGTCACAATTTGTAAAAGTAAACCATTATAGGTCAAAGTACGGCCTTCAACACCAAACAGCAAACTATAAAGGGCCTCAAAAATGACTAATGTAAAGCCATTCAACAAGGAAAACCAACAGTCTAAGCTATATAAAAACCAAGAAACACTTATGAAACTCATCAACAAACAACAACCACT
Organism: Mytilus galloprovincialis; assembly: GCA_037788925.1. Taxonomy (NCBI): domain Eukaryota; kingdom Metazoa; phylum Mollusca; class Bivalvia; order Mytilida; family Mytilidae; genus Mytilus; species Mytilus galloprovincialis. The sequence continues at coordinate 70,585,086 of CM075342.1, read as the reverse complement.
AAAAGCTAGATGTTTTTTACCGGATTTCCAAATGGAAATTTGGGTTATGGATTTGTAGATGTAAAGCTGGTTAGACATGAGGCTGCCAAACAGAGTCTGTGCGTTAACTCTTGAACCCTTCATTTAAAGATTTTCAAATTCTAATATTTATTTAATTGCATGATTTCTATTATTATAGGTGTTTGCACAAGTTTACATAGTTAGGACAGAAAATAACCAAGATACAAAGAAAATCAGGGACCAAATGAACAATAATAATGGTATGCCACTACTTATCTGTCAGTAGTCCTTCAAAGGGACGCATCACCCCGATGATCAATTATACTGTTATATGTTTCATTGTACTAATGAACTCAAAATCGTTCAATTTTTTTTATGTCATGTTTTGAAATCCCGGACCTGCGCAGAAATGTACAATGTACTTCCTTTTTCCGGTCTCATCTGTATGAAACTTTGAGTAAAATATATATTTATCAGTCTAGTATAAAATAGGAAGGAACGCGCAATACCAATTTCACTTTTAATAATTCCTTGATATGAAAAAACGTTACCTGATGATAGCGTTTCTTTGTTTACATTGCATATGACGTCATAATTTAAATAACGTCACAACTAAAACCCCTAACAACAGAACCAAAATCGGAAACGTTACGGTATTTCCGTTTCTTTTTTTTCAACAAATATTTAAGTTACAAAAAAATAATTCATACAGACTTCGTCCCCATTTACAGGTAATGCCTGCCTCATATTAGCTTTGGGTTCTTAACTGCCAGATTCATATATTGCATGTGTATTTAGGACATCTTTCGTCTATTATAGAAATTACTTGTACATACAAGTAGCAACCTCATTACACATTTGGAATTCTTTCCTATTTAGAAATTACATGTATGAATTGGAAATATGTTAACCTATAAAAAGTATTTTGCATAAGTTGGAATGTTCGAATGTAGGCAACATCATAAATGACATGCATAATACCTTAAATATTATAAAATATACAATGTCTACCAGAAAAACAGATACAAAATTTTGATACTGAAAAAATCTACTATTTAGATTGGTAGTCCCCTCCATACATGTAAATAAAGGTCTATTACTGTATAACATAAGCCTTAAGACCGTTACTAAATTTCTAATAAAAATATTTCAGGTGAGAATACCAGTAGAAGAGCAGACAACACTGACAATCAGCCTGCTGATGTTGATACAGAAGAATTCATGATGCAACAGGTTATTACACGTTACCTTAATATAAGGCCTTGTTTTATATAAACAAAAAGTGATACAAGATCAATCATGAAAGAGCAAGAATCCCATTGCATTTTGGTAACATTTTGTAAGGAACCACACATAACCTCCTAAAACTTGGTATAAAGGTGATATAGGTTGAGGTACATTTTCAGTTATGGTGCTTATCAACTTGTTTTTACTATGCTCCATTTATGGGCATTATGTTTTCTGGTCTGTGCGTCTGTCCATTCGTCCATCTATCTGTCCCGCTTCAGGTGAAAGTTTTTGGTCAAGGTAGTTTTTAATGAAGTTGAAGTCCAATCAACTTGAAACTTAGTAAACATGTTCCCTATGACATGATCCTTTAAATTATAATGCCCAATTAGAGATTGTACCCCATTTTCACGGTCCACTGAACATAGAAAATGATAGTGCCAATGGGGCATCAGTGTACTATGGACACATTCATGTTACAGAATACTTTAAAAATATTATGGCCAATTATGTATGAAATATTCATTGCATTTTTCTGAAGAATTTTCTCAAAAATGAACAAGGCTTTCTGATATTTAATCAAGTTTTATGTGAGCATGCCACACTGTGTGGTGTGTTTTCAGATTCATCACTCATCAACTACCTGTTTAACAAATACTAATAGCACGGGTATCATTAATGGGCAATAGCTCACAGTTCAACTTGTTAATTGGCAAAGACATATTTTTCAGGCATTAGCTAAAAGCAGACAAGAAGAAACTGACCTTCCTACTTGTACAAGTGGTTCCTTAAGAAAAACTCCTAATAAAGGTATTCCTAGTGCAACACCTTCCCGGAAAAGATCACCTAAGACATCAAAGAATTCAAAGCTTGTAAATACAGGAAGTAGTATAAGAGGAGAGTTAGAGAGGGAAGAAAGTGAAGATGAAGATTTAAAAAGAGCTCTAGAGCTTAGTAGGCAGTGTGCATATGATCTTGAACTCAATCAGCCTAGATGTTCTAGATCAGATGAAAAAACAAAACCATGTTCTACAATAACTTCAGGTAAAGTACCCCACACTGATACAGCCATTTCAACAAATGTAGGTATGTCTGACAGTCAAGATGAAGAACTGCAAAAAATTCTTGAAATGAGTAAACAGGAAATAAAGAAAAACCTGACTGTTTTCTCCAGTGGCAGTCAAGATAATGAACTTCAAAGGGTGTTAGAATTAAGTACACTTGACCAATCACCTATCAGGCATGGGAAACTTGTGCCATTATGTAATCAAGGTATCAAAAGCACTTCTGTGACAAATTATTGTGAAGACGAGGAACTGCAGAAGGTTATAAAGTTAAGCAGTCTTGAAAGGTCATTTGTTGACAATCTTGAACAGTCGTGTGTTGATAATCTTGAACAGTCGTGTGCTAATAATTTTGAAGAGTCATGTGCTAATAATTTTGAAGAGTCATGTGCTGATAATTCTTTAGACGAATATGGGTTTGATACTAAGTATAATGTTGATAAAACAGTCAGGAATGAAACTTTTGAAGGAAAATGTTATCAACATGTGTTAGATGGTGCTGAGGAAATGAGATTAGCCTTGACACAGAGTTATCCTAGTAATCAATGTAATAGGATAGGAGGTGCTGAGGAAATGAGATTAGCATTGACACAGAGTTATCCTAGTAGTCAATGTAATAGGAAAGGAATAAATGTTGAGACTTTGTCAGAGGAAGAACAAATACGATTAGCTATTGAACAAAGCAAAATGGAAATATCTGTGTCTAACACAAATAGTATAGAGAGTAAGAAAACTGAAATACCTGTGCTTTACCCAAATAGTATAGAGAGTATTAAAACAAAAAAGGCAAATCTAGGATCTGATTGTTCATCTGACAACAAGATAAAAGAAGATGTGATTTTAATAGATTCACAAGGTACAGACTATAGTGATAGTTGTGTAGAGATATTAGATGGTGATAGTCAGCTTGAATCATACTGTGATGATGGTATGCCAATATATCAGTCACCAAGTCACAAACAATTTGAAGATATGTCACAAGAACATCAAAGGAAAGGTTGTCAAGTTGAAAGTATTTCTAATAAAGAAAATGAAAATGTAAATCATCAAGACACAATTCAGATCGAAAACAGTTTGCAGCTAACAAAAACCTATGTCAGCAATGAAAAAACAGGGGAGACAATCTTACAGGAATCAAGGGAGACAATCTTACAGGAATGTAAAAATGATAATGGGTATGATTGTGAATTGAAAGGATGTGACAATGTTCAGGTTAATGACTTACAGCATGGTAAAGTTCTTGTTGAAGATTCTCAGGAAGACTCTGATAATGAGGACTTGTTTCCTAGTATAAATGTACCTGAATCTATAGGACTGAATGACATCTGCACCGAAGAAGAGGATATTGATGTTATACCGCCCTCTCCTGATAAAGAATCTCCGATGACATCAAAAAGGCTTTCAGCAAGAATAACACCAAAACAGAGTTTGAAAATGATAAACAAAAATATGAATTATGGAGACAGTAATCAAAAAGAGATTTGTCATGATAGTGACCTTGAGACTAGTCATGCTTGTGACCTTCAAACTGCTACAATTGAAGAACAAACACAACAGAGTCAGTCTGTGAGCTTGCTTTTAGGCTTTGTTGATGACATTGAAACAGATCACTTGAATGAGGGTGAGGGTTGTGAATCACAATATACAATTCAAAGTGGTTGTAAATTAGAAAATGAAATTCAAGATAGGGATTATCTCAGTGAAAATGTGAAAGCCTGTGAGATGAAAAATGATGATGAAATTGTCAGAATTAAAAAAGAGCCAGATAATAGTTCTTTCGAAATATGTGAATCAAAAGTGAAAATAGAAAAAGAACCTTTCAATCATGATATAGATGGTGACGAAAATAAACAACTAAAAAGATCTCTCAGTAGGAGAATAAAGTCTGAGAAAATATTTAATGACCATCTGAGTGTTGACATTAGTGAAAATAAATCTACAGCCATTGCTTCACACAGTGATGATGAAGAATTTGCAAGGAAAATACAAGAACAAATAAACAAAGAATTAGAGCAAGAAGAAGATTTGAAACATGAATTAAGAAGACGTCAGATTTCATTGGGTCAGAGAATAGAAAAGAGGGTTAATAAGTGGGACAATAAAAATCCAGAATCAGTTTCTGTGCCAAACCAGATTGAGAATGAAATATTAAATGTTGATACACAGTCAGATAGTACTCAGTCATTTGAACAAACGGATGAAGAAATGGCAAGACAACTCCAGGAAAGACTAAACAACGGAGGTTACTCTCCAGATCAGGATGAAATAACAGAGAAAAGAAACTTAAGAAAAAGAAAACACAGCGTGATTAGTGCTTCTAATGATGAAAAACATGAGCCATCAGAAACATTAATCTCACTCCAAGAAGTCATAAGTCAGCATGATGTGGAAGAAAATATCAGGATAAAGTTGAGGAGAGAGCAGGAAGACCTTGAACTTGCTCAAACTTTGCTGGACCAAGATCAGGATAGGATAGTAACTTTTAGTGATCAAGAAAGTCAAGAAAAGAGAGATCTTGAGCTTGCTCAGAAAATACACAATAATGGCAGGGATGATTTGAGTTCAGTTTCAGTCAACAGTGATGATAATGACGAGTGGAGAATTCAGCAGGAAAAGGCTGACGAAGAAATGGCTCGTAAACTAGCAGATGATGATAAGAAAGAAACAACTGCTAACTCAGGTCAGTATGATACCAAATTTTTTCTTCACAACATGGTATATGTAAGTCCATCATGCTCTTGTGTTTTACGCAACAACTGCAAACATTTTAAATAGTAAGATCTTTTTTCCAACTCAGTTTATACATTGTGATGCATTTCATGCTAATCACTTTTTTTTGTTTATTTATCAGAATATTTGTATTATAATTTTATAGAAATGTATAAATAAACTAGGAAATTTCCACATCAGTTTTAGTTTTGCGGTAAGAGTTAAAACAAGAAAATAGACATAATAGAACGATGATAAATATTTCAAAGAAAACCAAACATAAACATATAAGACAATGTGGTATGATTGCCAAAAAGACAACTATCCACCAAAGTTCAAAGAAGTTGTGTAAGCAATTATAGGCAACTGTACAGCCTTCAACAATGAAAATATAATCCATACTAGGCCAACATTAAAAATATTTTTGTTTCCCCTCCCCTACTGGGGTTATCAGGGTATGGGTAGGTAGGTAGGCAAATTATTTTATTTCTTGATATAATTTTCTTATTCTATATTGAATTTTTACAAAATTCAACAGGTAAGATAAGTCAAGAAAATTGGGGTATTCCCTGTATTCAGTGTAAACCCCAGTCTTCTGGTGTTAAAAACAGTATAAAAGGACCTCCTTTTTCCTATTCATTTGATGGTATGAAATCTACAAAAGCACACATTTTTCATGTGATAACAATGTTTAATGAAAGCAAGTGTTTCATTAGTTAAAAATCAAGCTTATTTCAAGTCTAATTTGATGCAAACTCAGAACAAAAAAATTCCTGTGTTCACCAATTCATACCTTGATCATCAATTATGAGATGACAAAAAGATACATACATGTTAATGACTTGGGAATAAAAATTCAATGAATACAAATTTTCAGTAGAAGTGAACATAATTCAGTTATGTTCAGTTACACCTGGATCATGCAGCTTGGACAATTAATTCCTAAACAAAAGATTTGTATGTTTTTCGAGTTCTAGAAAAAACAAGGCTTCACTTATTCATGTTTTGTTGTTCCTAGACCTAGCATACTTTGAGTATTAACAAATTCGGCTGATGCAGTTATAATGTAAAACGTGCCCTTTTGTAAATGACATGCCATAAATTGAAAAATAAAAATAAAGGAGTAGGTCCGGTAAGAGCCGATTTCAGCCTCAATTTTCAAGTCCATCTAACGAAAGATTTTAGACACTTTCTAAACACTTAAGAGTCTATTTCAATTGATTCAATTAGTTTATGTGAAAGATTTTAACTCTTTAAGTCATTAAAAACGCTCCAATTCAAGTTTAAATATGAAAAATCTATCAAATATGCCAAAAATCGTCACTTTTCAGATGGTTTTTGTCAAAAATGAAAGTGGCCGCATTCGTGTTCATCCTCAACCTTTATATATATTATGTATTATCATCAAATACAACTTACATTTCAATATTATGAATGAACACGAATGCGGCCACTTTCATTTAAGACGGAAACCGTCTAAAATTTAAGTAAAATGCTACAATTGTGAAGATTTCAGTAATTTAGCATGACTTAATAATGCTAGTACCCGATACATGTGCATTGTATTGTCAAAAACAGCCCATATTTATGTAGCAGAAACATTCTACTTTTCAATAAATATCTAAACGATTACATTTTCACAATTTTCTAAAACTGCTATATTTTGGGGCCAAAAAGGGGTCTTACTGAACCTACTCCTTTAACTTGATTTGTTTACACCAGAAATCAGGGATGTTCCCTGAAAGCAGGGAATTCAGGTATCCAATATTTTCTGACTTGTGCCCAACCTGTTCGAAGTCAAAGACAAAAGTAAATTGATTTCAAAGCACGATTCAGACCATTTTTACTTTAAGGTTTTATCCTTTAAACAGGAACAGAGGTAAGAGACAAAGCCAATCAAGGTGCACTCAGTGGTTGAAAGATGCTTCAGATTTTTATTTTCAAATATCACATTTGCACGCAACACAAATCATGTGGCAAGGCATTATGTTTGTTTTCCTTGATTCCGAATCATATAGACACTTCAATGCAAAAATGCCTTGATTTAAAACACTTGTTGACTACAGCATCGTAAAGGTATGACAAAAAACCAATGCACCTTTACATTCAGCAATCCTCGGTAGAAGCCGCTACTCTCCTTCTATCAGTTAGATGAGGGTACGGAATTGGCCGAGTTGAGACGAATGTGCATGTTTACTACAGCATCGGAAAGATATCACCAAAAACCAACAGAGCAAAAAAAAAATTTTGGACAAGAATGGCCAATAAAATTTTTCGAGTCGCGGCGATTTTACCGGGTCGGTAGTGGGAGGGGAAACAAACAATATTTTATTTTTAGCCCTATCATTTTGACTAAAGGTCGGCTAAAAAAGGTTGGGACATGAAAAATATGAAACTATTCAATTGAGAAACTTCAGAATTGAAGGGATTAAACAAAACAAATATTTATCTAAGTAAATTTCTGGAGAAAATAAAGGGGAAATTGTTCCAACCTTGTACGAAAATATGAATATAGCTAAACAAAAATTATATAAGTAAATCATAATTTCCTTCTTCAGGTAAATAGAAATAATTTGTACAAGCAGTACCCCTGGACCATGCTGACTGACTGGATGAATTGTAAACCTGTCAAACTGAACGTCTTCGGAACTAAGATTTTGTTCATACTAGACAGTTGATTGCTGTTCTTCGGCTAAATTACTTAAGCACATTCAATATTGCACAATTGATAAATATAATTGAGAGGGGATTTTGTTTTGCACAGGGTATTGTGTTTTAAAACAAACAACATGAACAAGGAAGACATCTACAGTAATGTGGGACAGCTACTGCAGTGCCTCCTACTGGGATTATTTGAAGCTTTTTTTATTTTTCAGTAAGCAGCCAACCACTTTTTTCTCAGCATGAGGAAGACAATTATCCAATGCTAAATACACAAGCTGCTGTTGAACAAATTTGGGATAGAAGGTTAAAGGCTATTCAAAGGTCAAAGACAGATCTTCAGACTCAGGTTATTTTAAAGTTTTTAAGTCTGCTCTTTCTTATCATTTTCCTGTGCCTACAATGATGAATGAAAGTAAACTGCACCTCTGCTATTGAAATAGCTTTAACTTATTCTAAGGCCAAAATTAAAAATATGTTTGTTTCCCCCTCCATCTACATCAAAAATAAGCCACTGGGTCAAAAAATTATATTCCACAAAAAAATCAAAATAATTTTTTTTCCCGAAAATAATTTGTTTCCATTTTTGGAAAGTGCTTGAAAGCAAAAGGATTGATAATCGAAATAAATACACACAAATTGAGCTCAAACAACTGATAAATGACCTCGACTGGGCAAGTCAAACCATTCATGACATGCAGTTAAAAAAAAAAGACAAAACCTGCCTTCCTGGTCTGTTCGCAAAGGGTAGATGTGTGTGAAGGGAAACAGACATTCTTTCAAATGTGGCCTAAAGTAATGATTTCTGGCCACAATAATGCAAATAAAAAAGGAAACAAGTATGGAATCATTTGACAAACTTAAGATGCAAAGGAACAATGACCCTTTCTCTCTGTTGGACAATAGGACTGACTCAAACATGAAAAAATACGCACCTGGTAAAATTCTTGGTGTAAGGACCAACTGTTCCTACTGTTTCTGTCAAGTCGTACAGTTTAAGAACTATTTCAGTAGTTCTTGTTTTTGGCAGTATGAAACTTGCATATATGGCAATAATCAAATCTTTCTAAAGATATTTAATGTGGTAATTTATAATGTTTAATCTTTTTTATTTAAGTTGCAGTTGCAAAATCTGGCATGAAATTGTAAATCTATCTGTTTTGTAGTTGCAGGAAGTTAGACAAAGCCAGAATGTCAAGTACAAAGGACATTCAGGCTCAACCTTCACCTTTCCAAGTAAACAGTCCCTCCCATCATATACCAAAACACCTGTCAGACCAGCTGCAGATGCAGCAAAAAGATTTGGTGACTCAAAAATTACACCTTCACAAAAAACACTCTATGGAGGATCAAGTACATCATCAAGCGATTCGTCCTTCTTAGAAGCAACAACATCTTCAGGAATAACTTCAGCCTCAGGGACATTTGACAATTCAATGAAGAAAGCTCTCAATACTGGTAATATATCTTGGCAGAAGTCTGTTTTCTCAGTTGATAAAGGTAATCTTTTAAGGGGGATCAATTCGATTCACTCACTGTAAAGATTAAAATAACAAAAACATATGGCACTTCTGACAAACTTTGAATAATCCAGAGCCACCTTAAGTAAAACCAATGTCTATTTAAGTTTTTTGTGCAAAAGTTTTTATTTGATAATTGCATTTTAATCTTTGATTAATGGTATTCAGTTGATTTCAATTCATGAAGTAAGTTCTGTTGATAGAAAATCAATATAAATTGACCCTGAAGTGGCCTTGTTGGAAGTAAGAAATTTAAAACAATAAAGACTTTTAAATAAAACTTCAAATCAGATGTTTTTCTTGTGTTACCTAATCATTTGCATAAGTGATTAAAGCTGTAATATACTTGACATGTTATAATGGTGGTCTGTAATTAAGGCCATTGTTAATCGTCTATTTAAGCATAACCTTGTGAGTGCAGCTGTCCTTAAAAATGAAACAAAATTAAATGTCTTAAGCCAAGATTAAATATAATGTAAGAATTAAAATTCATAATTTACAATGATTAACAGGATTAAAATAATTATGACAGATTTACAATAATTATGAGTTGATCTTCGATCTTTGTAAACCGGTCACATTACTTAAAAGAATTAGTTATGAAAATATTCTTTATGTGTTATCAAAAAACTTAATGTCTTTTAAAATGAATTTTTCTACTTTGAAAAACTGAAATCACAAAGGGCATTATGGGTTATGATTATTTATTGAAAAATGAACCTCACATTGTAATCCAAAATTTAACCATGTATATGGAAATGTCTCAGATTTGAAAATAGCTATGATTTATATGGGCAGAAGAATTGAAGGAAATGTGATCATTACCTCCTACCTAAAATGAAATGCTCATACATGTCATGGAACCAATTACTTGCCTTTCCAAATGAATGTCTCATGATTATACCATATGTTTATTCCCAATTTATTTATTTCAATGATATAGATTATCTGCCAAGCTTGAGTGATAATGACGCCATTACTATATCACCACTGCACAGTCCCGTAGAGAAGAAGAAGCTATTTTCCTTCCCATCAGCCTCTTCTGCTGCAGGAAATCCACCCAGCAGTCAGCCTATGCCAGGAACATCATATATCAACCAGAACACATCCTCACCATTTAAACATTCAGCTTTTGATTCTAGTCAGAGTATTTCTTCATCAATATCTTCTAGTCAGATTAGTGGCAACATGGCAAATGTTACGTGTGGAAACTGTCATCAAAAAGGTCATAACAGGAAGTGGCCACAATGTCCGAACTATCACTCGTATGAAGAGACTCAACGTAGACAGGTATGTCTGTAACAGGATTGGGCAGATTAGAATCATTATCAGCTAAAGGAAGGGGGCATTAAGTTATACCCTTGTCTGTCAATTATTTCCAAAGTTAATTCCTGTTCTTTTAACTTTTGTTTTTCCATCAAGCAAATGTTATGAAACTCATACTCAATGTTTATTATCATTAAACAAATATCAAGTTCAAATATGGGTTGCATCATATTCACCAATCTTGACTTAAATCTTAAATTGAAAAACAGACAAATTTGCTGTTTACACAATTTAAATTTACTTGACCTCAACCAAATGTTATGAAAATTATACACAATGATTATTACTACCAAAGACAGATCAAATTCAAAATTTTGGGACATCACATTCAGTTTTCTAATGTCATGTTTCTATATAAATGAATAAATTGCTATATTTTCTATACCCACACTCCAACTTAAGTTTGCCTCAACCAAATGTCATGAAACTTATACACAATGCTTTTTTTGGTGGTGACACTTGCATTGTTCCCAAGTTATTTACCTTTTTTTTATAGAACAATTGCTGAATTTATGACATATGTTTACAAGCAGACATGGAATCAACTGATTGTAGATCCATTTTAGATCTGTTATCTTATAAAACTAAACCATTTAATGTTATTTGCTCTTTGATTGGGTTGTTGTCACTTATCAATTATATAAATAAAATTAGAAATATTATGTTATCAATTTTACATTCTTTAGTCATCTAAGACCATGATGTCTGTTTGATGTGGATAATTGATTTATTATAAGCATTGAACAAGACAGTTTTTAATTGCAATGCATGTAAAATGGGTCTGACATGTCTGAAGGAGATCACAACAGGACTTAACCCTGCCATTCTGTATGTATGTGCCTGTCCTAAGTCAGGAGCCTGTAATTTAGTGGTTGTTGTTTGTTTATGTGTTATATATTTGTTTTTCATTCATTTTTGTACATAAATAAGGCCATTAGTTTTCTCGTTTGAATTGTTTTATATTGTCATTTTGGGGCCTTTTGATAGCTGACTATGCAGTATGGGCTTTGCTCATTGTTGAAGGCCATATATTTACCTATAGTTGTTTATTTTCTGTGTCATTTTGGTCTCTTGTGGACAGTGGTCTCATTGGCAATCATACCAAATCTTCTTTTTTATATTAAGAATATTTTACATTTGACATGTATTTTAAATAGACATGTTTGTTTGTTGAAGATTTGTGTATTACAATTTTCATGAATTGTGTTTTGGTTGACCTCCTGTTTAGCTCAGATTTAACAACAGTAAAATTTAATTTTGTTTAACAGAAACAAGAAGATGATAAAAAGAAGAGAATTGAAGATGAGCAGCATAGAGAACAACAGACCAGGGATGAACTGGTAAATATTGGAGTTATTTGTTATAATTATCAAAAGAAAATCAGATACATGTATTTAGCCCATTAAAAATGTACAACTTTATAATTTTTACATAGCCTGTCCATCCATTTATGTTGAGAAAGGATGAAAAATGGATTGAGAAAAACTTTTATATTGAGAGATAATTGATTTCATGTATTTACTTTCCTTGGGCGTCAGCGTCAACTTCTGATGTGACAGACTATCGCAAATTACATTTTCTCCAAGATAATGTAGTACTAGTGTTTGAATACTAGTTCTAGTAAGATGCTTTTAAAATTTTGAGTTACTACTCATTTGAAAAGATTACAGCTTGAATAAAAAAGGAATGAATTAATGTTCACCGATAATTCAGATGAATTTAACTTCATTTTGAAAATGAGTATCACAAAATCTACTTTTCAGATCTGTCATGCGCTGAAGAGAAAATAAAAATATATCTACATGAGACAGCATTTCATTCATAAATATTTCATGAATGAACATTTTACCTCGCTTTTATTTACTACGTACGATTTTTACAAATAATTATTATAAAACAATTAAAAGCCCAAGAATATCGAAAGAATCCGGTATACAACATGTTTATGTTTCGACCATTAGCCGTCAGATCATTATATTTGACAAGTGATAATGGTTTGATTGATTAATATACAGGTGACGGAATATTTAATACCGGATAATCATATGGCTTAAATTATGTCTCACGCCAAGGATGAGTAAAGGTTAATACCAGCTTTGGTATAAAAAGTACATTGTTTTTGTCAAAAGATCGATTGCCGGATTGGAAGTTTTTGATGCAAAAAAAAACATTGGAAATCTTATAATTCCCTTATTTAAAAACTAGCTGTTTCACATTCCAATGTGGATATCAAGACCTTCACTCGTTCAGCATGCTCAATTGGATCAAGCAGAAAAACATTGACTCAACGGCAATTCATATCCATATGACAGCCTCCTCAGTGCAGACTTAACACCAGACTCCAAATGGTCCACAAAGTCATCAACAATGAAATTGCAATATCATCGCAAGATATACTTATAAAAGTCAGTCTTAAACAAGATTTACCTATAAACATGATAAACAAACATACAGACAACTTCAATGTAACAAAAACGACTTTCTTAGTGCTTAACAATGCAGTGGTGGATCCAGAACTTTTTATCCTGACACTTTGTTTCTGTGGCAATATGACCTATAATTTAAAACAATGTGTCATCCTAACACAGAGGCAATGATTACTAGTATATCACATGAATGACTGAAAACCAAAAATCTGAAATGTTATTGTCTCAATGCTTAATTTTACAGCAGCAATTAAAATCTGTTACAGGTTTATAAGCACCTTTTTGAATCTAGTGTATATATAACCCAGGCGTTGTCAGTTTAATTTCGATTTACCAGTTTGACTGTCCTTCTGGTATCTTTCATTCTTCTTTTAAGGTAGCAATAGAAAATATCAAATTTTATATGACAATTAAACTTATGAAAAAATGATTTTTGAAAATTGCTGAAGAGACGATGGTTTAGTTAAAAGACATCAAAGCTGTGATATTTGAAATAATACACGTCCATAACCCATTTCAAATAATACACATCTTCAGTTGCAAACTTCCCTGAGGTGCTATCCAGCACTTTGATTACTTAAGCTTTGAGAATTTGTGTATTTCATCAAACATTTAGGTACATGGTTTTTTTCCTTTACCAAAGAAATCAACGCAAATAATTACACAGAGGAAGAATTTGTTAGATATTGTCCCAAAGAGGTAGTTATGCTGAAGTGAAGTAGGCACTATATCCATAAACATTAATATCCTACGAATGATAATGAATCTAAAGTAATCTAATTTTATTTCAGGAGAGACATAAGACGACCTTGACATTAATAGCAGCTCAAATTGAACAAGAGAAAGATGGATTAGATCGAACAATTAAGAAAATGACAAAGAAAGGGAAAAAAAGAAAGTAATAGTATGGTCAATGACTTTTATGTGCCAAAATGTTTTAGTATTTCTGTATTGAAAATTTTGTTATGTATGAAATGAATATAAATATTAAAATACAGTGGAAAAGACCACATAGGGATTTGTGTCTGAATTTTATTTTTGTGTTACCTTTAATTAAAAATTTTCTTGAGCATTTAGTTTCCCAGTTCTCGGGTGAGAAATAAGTATTCAATAACTGCAACAAGTGTGTTACGATATTTCTCTTCTCAAGTAACATGAGTAAGTTAAATTTTAATATTTAAAGCGCGAAGTTTGACGAGCTTTTTAAATAATTAAAATTTATCTGTTGAGAGTGGAGACATATCCTAATATCTGAATGATAGTGGTGGAATCTGTTTTTCTAATGAGTTTTATCTTTTCATTCAAAAATTTGCAGAAAGTTGTGTTCTTTTTATGTGATGTCATCAAACATGGGGCCTTTTTTCATGACACCTCAATAAGGAATTTCAGTAGAAAACAAGAAAATTTGACCTATCATTTGCAGGGAACAGGTATTTCACCAGTGGGGAGAAACATTTCTCATACCATCCAAGAAATGTGAAAATTGCACACTTTACACAATCAAGTGTCTCTTCAGTGATGCTCAGGGGTGAGAAAAGTTATTTTGTTATCAACTCCTATATATTTCAACCCAGATCGATGGCAAGCTGTTTTACTATTTATTCTACCTCCAATTTATCTCATAAAATTTCCTTTATAAGAATATCTTATAAACTATATGATATATCTAATAAAAAAAATTGAAAACAACATGTTTGATAATTTAATAAACGATATGATATATCTTATAAAGTTTATAAGATATCTTATAAAGTATATTAGATATCTTTTTATGCCCCACCTACGATAGTAGAGGGGCATTATGTTTTCTGGTCTGTGCCTCCGTTCGTCCGTCCATCCGTTCAGGGTAAAGTTTTTGGTCACGGTAGTTTTTGATGAAGCTGAAGTCCAATCAACTTCAAACTTAGTACACTTGTTGCTTATGATATGATATTTCTAATTTTAATGCCAAATTAGACTTTTGACCCCAATTTCACGGTCCACTGAACATAGAAAATGAAAGGGGGAGTTTCAGGTTAAAGTTTTTGGTCAAGGTAGTTTTTGATGAAGCTGAAGTCCAATCAACTTGAAACTTAGTACACTTGTTGCTTATGATACGATCTTTTTTAAATTTCAGAATTTAGGTTTTGGATTTATGGGCCTTTATTCATAAAAAGAGGGGGATTTTCAACACTTCGGACAATTACTCAGAAAGTCTTTCACCAATGTCCATGAAACTTTGGTGAATTGTTTATATCTATTGATGTAAGCTCCCTTTCAATTTTTATAAATTTCAGATTTTAAGTTTTGGATTTATGGGGCTTTATTCATAAAAAAAGGGGGATTTTCAACACTTCGGACAATAACTCAAAAAGGCTTTCACCAATGTCCATGAAACTTTGGTGAAATGTTTATATCTATTGATGTAAGCTCCCTTTCAATTTTTATAAATTTCAGATTTTACATTTCCGTGTTATGAATTTTTATGCTTAAAAAAGGGGGGATTTTCCAATTTTGGGACAATAACTAACACTTTCACAAAATTTTATGCAACTTTAATAAATTGTTGATATCTATTAACATAAGCTCCCTTTCCATTTTTATAAATTTTAGATTTTATGTTTTTTTAAGTAATGAATTTTTATACTTAAAAAAGGGGGATTTTATGAAACTTTGGTGAATACATTAATGTAACATCCCTTTTGATTTGTATATATATTTCTAGTTTATCATATAAATTCATTTAAAGCATAAAAGACAAGTTAAAAGAGCAACAGGCGTATCATGCGCTAAAGCGCAGCCCTTTATTGATGAAGCTGAAGTCCAATCAACTTGAAACTTAGTACACTTGTTGCTTATGATATGATCTTTCTAATTTTAAAGTCAAATTAGACTTTTGACCCCTAATTTCACGGTCCACTGAACATAGAAAATGAAAGGGGGAGTTTCAGGTTAAAGTTTTTGGTCAAGGAAGTTTTTGATGAAGCTGAATTCCAATCAACTTGAAACTTAGTACACTTGTTGCTTCTGATATGATCTTTCTAATTTTAAAGCCAAATTAGACTTTTGACCCCAATTTCACGGTTCACTATACATAGAAAATGAAAGTGGGAGTTTCAGGTTAAAGTTTTTGGTCAAGGTAGTTTTTGATTAAATTGAAGTCCAATCAACTTGAAACTTATTACATATGTTCCCTATAATATAATCTTTCTAATTTTAATGCCAAATTAGATTATTACCCAATTTTTACAGTCCATGGAACATGGAAAAGGATAGTGCAAGTGGGGCATCCGTGTACTTTGGACACATTCTTGTTTTATAAAATATTCATAAGATTTCTCATATACTTTAGAAAATATCTTATAAACTTTATGAAATATGTTATATAATATAAAGAAGATATCTTATAAATATATTTTAAATAAGATATCTTATAAATATATTTTAAATAAGATACCTTATATACTTTATATGTCTGTCTATTCATCCATCATTCTGGCAAAGTAGTTTTCAACAGTTTTATCTCTTTGTCCTTGAAGATATTGATTTGATATTTTTATGCCCCATCTACGATAGTAGAGGGGCATTATGTTTTCTGGTCTGTGCGTCCATTCGTCTGTTCGTCCGTCTGTCTGTCCGTCTGTTCGTTCGTCCGTCTGTCCCGCTTCATGTTAAAGTTTTTGGTCAAGGTAGTTTTTGATGAAGTTGAAGTCCAATCAACTTGAAACTTAGTACACATGTTCCTTATGATATGATCTTTCTAATTTTAAAGCCAAATTAAACTTTTGACCCCAATTTCAGGGTCCACTGAACATAGAAAATGAAAGTGCATGTTCAGGTTAAAGTTTTTGGTCAAGGTAGTTTTTGATGAAGTTGAAGTCCAATCAACTTGAAACTTAGTACACATGTTCCTTATGATATGATCTTTCCAATTTTTAAGCCAAATTAAACTTTTGACCCCAATGTCACAGTCCACTGAACATAGAAAATGAAAGTGCATGTTTCAGGTTAAAGTTTTTGGTCAAGGTAGTTTTTGATGAAGTTGAAGTCCAATCAACTTGAAACTTAGTACACATGTTCCCTATGATATTATCTTTCTAATTTTAATGCCTAATTATATTTTTTATCCAATTTCGCAGTCCATTGAACATGGAAAATGATCGTGCGAGTGGGGCATCCGTGTACTTTGGACACATTCTTGTTTGTATTGTTTTATCATGTTCAGTTTCAAATCAAGTTCGAATATTGTTCTAGTCTGATGATTTTGTGCAGAGTTATAGTGCTTGGACTTGGAAAATTCACACTAATTGTCAGTTTTCCCTGTATTGTCATGCTTGAATATACTGATTTGATAATTGGTATAAAGTTTTATCATAAAAAGTTACAAATCAATTTTAACATTTCGTTTCTATGTATGTTGGAGTGTTGTTTTTTTGTTGCATTTCATTGTTTCTGTTTTTAAAGCTAGTGAAACCTCTCACTTGTATGACAGTCACACCAAATTCCATTATATTGACAATGAAATTAAAACAATCACAATAGGTAAAAATGTCAAAAATAGAGCTACAACAGCAACACGACCCACCCAAAAAAAACCCAAAAAAACTGGGAGTGATCTCAGGGACATCAATCAAATTCCTGTACATCTTAAAATTGCAACTGGGAACTATATCCTTCAAACCTACAAAGTATCAGTTTCAATGAAACATCAGTTCAAATTGTATTTTTTGTGATTATAATACTTTTTTGTAAACCATGTAGTAAAGTGGACGAATCAGTTAAACACTTTATCCTATTATGTGAAAAATTAGAAGAATCCAGAAAACCACTAATGTCAAAATCTTTAGACAATGGAAGTTTAATTCTAGCTTAGGATATAACATCCCTTCCAGCTGATCTTAAAATTCTCCAACTAATTATCAACCCGTTCTGTTATGTGGACGTTGATGTAAACATAACTGCTTTTGAGGAAACCAGTAATAATTTAAAACCCCTGTGTAAACAAGCGCTATTGTTTTCTAGCTAATGTAATAACTTAGAAATTTTTTACTTCTAAATGCTAATAATTTTATTTAAAGAATGATAAAGGTAGCTTGCATCGTCATGATGGGCACACATGGTATCAGAACCATTTGATTTTGTAATGAAAGAACATTTTAAATTATTGGAAGTAAATTAATCTCTGTGGTGGTGAAAATTTTATATTTTTATACTTGTATACCAATTGATGACCGTCGTATCTTAATAATTGTGTATTGCCATTTTATTCTTTTTGGGTGGAGATGTTCCTTTATTGAAAGAAATTTGATTATAAATTACATGCACTGATGTACATCCGTATTTCCCTTTAATTCGTCATTATGTTTCGTTAATGTATTTCTTTTTCTATTGTTTGATAATGACTTAATATAATCTCGTATTTAAACAATCATGGTATCAATTAGTAGGTGTGATTAAAACAAATTAACAGATTATAAGGTCATAATAAAGAACAGTATAGTTATCAGAACATGTTATGTGTTTCATGCTTTAATCTGAGTACTTGTTACACATTTGTGCTTCACGAATTGAATAAAATTCCATCGTTCAGATTATTTGCCAACGTGAATCAAATTTAAAAGAGTTATTTAATTATGTGTTTTCAAATACCAAAAATCAAATGTAACAAATTATGTTTTTTACTCACCTTTAAATATTTTTATGAATATATATTTGATTCAAATATCTCGTTTTCAAGACGTTGACCAAACTCAAATATGTATTTTCGTGGACTTCGTGTCATATGGTGTTGCATGTATTACCTCTCATTGATATTTGAATATGAATCCTAAAATCTGATGTTAAGTGTGTTTAGAAATTAAGTGAGTAAGATTACAACACTATTGACTGCTAACCCCCTTTTTGACATTTTTACCTATTTTGTCTGTTTGTTTTGTTATACATCGGTGTTAATATACTGGAATTTGATGTACCTGTCAAGTGAGAGGTTTAGCTAGCTATAAAACCAGGATTAATCCACCAACTCAATGCAAACTGTCCTTTGGAAGAGGGTGTTTTCCTTATAAACTGCAAACACGCCATTAACTTTCAGTGTGGCAAATATTTTAATCTGAAGACGGCCACATTATTTAATAAGCTTTCTGTTAGCAGTAAATTTAATTTTCAGGTTTGGGCAACGAATATGTAGCTAATTTCTTTCGACGTCACAGCTATTTTAATAATTAATCAATTTAGTGGTTACAAATCTATTTATACTTGAACCTCAAATATGACATACACGGTCATCTCCCTACCAAAATCTATAACAAACAAAGGGAACAACTTGTGTCTGGTTGACAAACGAGACGATTTTAATTTTGAAATTATCAATTTATCCAGTCATAGTAACAAAATACCAACTTCCCCTGCGTGTGGGATACATATCTTTCCCAAATTATTTCGGTATTCAAGAGCCTGCAACTGCTATTCAAATTTTGTTAAACGTCACCAGTGTCCGAGTAAAAAAAAGATGAACCAGTGTATGTCAAAAAACGTCTCATCCTTTTTCAAATATAGCTTATTGGAAGGTACTAAATTCTTGTTGATAAAACATTTAATCAATTAAAGTGTTCAAATCGATTTATACGTGTACCTTTATTTGACATACACGGTCATCTCAGTACCAGAATCTGACAAACGAGACGATTTTAATTTTGAAATTATTAATTTCACCAGTCGTAGTTGCAATATAATAACTTCACCTGCGTATGGGATATACATATTCCAAATCATTCGGTATTCAAGAGCCCGCAGCTGCTACTCAGATTTTGTAAAACGTCAGTGTCTCATTAGAAAATTGATGAACCAGTGTGTGTCAAAGAACGTATTGTCCTTTTTTCAAAAATAGCTTATTTGAAGGTACTATAAGACCTTGTTGATAAATATTCCGTATCAACTTCACAAATAATATACGATGGTCTTAATGTATAAATTATGGGTACTGGCGTTGTTTATCATCTAAATATTGTGATATAATATTCTTTAATTTGTCTATATTTAATAAATATTACTCAATCTTTTTTGGTGATACCCATTTGGCCCTGTACTTATACATCCCGTCATTGTCCTGTCATTTTGTTTTGTATTCATGTCTTTCATTTTTGCTAAGGTGTTTTGTCTATATGCCCTTCTGTGTTTCTTTGTGACATGTGACGTGACTCTACTTATTCATTCCGTTATTGTGCTATGGTACATTTTTGGAAAATGACGCTTTCAGCGTCTTGTTCCAATACTGCTGACCTGAACTTCCATTACATTTCTCTGCCTTCCGCGCTTGGTTTCGTATATTTTCTTCCCCTTACATTTCCCCGCTTACCGCGCTTGGTTTCGTATATACTATTTTACATACAAACTGGAATCTGCTTGTATTATCATGTGTAGTAATCAACCGGGAACCAGTTTACATACCTCCGGTCCTTCTTATTACCAAAACAGATCGAAGTGTACCAACCAATGTAGTTAAGATACTCATAAATCTATTTTTATAACTTTATTGATCATGTGAGGTAAAACTAAAACATTGTTAAAACATTAAAGATATATAATTAATTGGGGAATACTTGATAGGCTTTTCGTTTTACAAACAACTGCCTTTTTTATAAGAAAATATAATATGTCCGTGTTGGTCCACTTTCTACTGGTTATAAGACAGGTCGAAGTACCTGAAATCCGACTCAATCTTTGTTTACAAAGTTACACCTGTAGAGTCTGTAACAGACTGTATCTGTATGACATGTGAATAAATTGTCGATATAGATGCTGGCTTTAATACAACGGTTTGAAAGAGCGCCGCCGATTTATTGGCGGGGCGGGAAAACAGATTTGAAGCTCTCTACGTTTGATGCGTGCACAACAGTGTCGTCATAGCTGATTCGTCGCGATCACTGTCTTACAAAGAATGAGTTTGCATAATGGGCTATTCCAGAAATAATCCATACCCCCCCTATAGAAGGTACATTGGGTTTGGAAAAAAATCCATGGAAAATTTGGGATGTGGTTCAGAAAAAAATCTGGAATTCCATGTCGGTCCTATAGAAGGCAAAAAGATAAATTAAAATATTCCATGGAAAATTATGCTGTTGTTATTAGAAAAGTTCTGGAAATCCAGAGCCATCCTATAGAAGCTTAAGGCAACTATAAAAGTTTTAAAATTCCATGGAAAATCTGGATTCTAGTCGCTTTCAGTAAACTTAAGATTTGAGCTTGTAAGTACATGAGTAGTCAACCTCATACGTATAGACCACTTTTTCCCGCGTTTTTTTTCTTTTTTATAGATTACGTAATAATGCATATACCTGTTATTGTGTAATAATACATATTGCTAATTACTTATTGTGTAATAATGCATATTGCATTAATTGCGTAATATTGATAATTGACTTATTGCATAATAATGCATATTATAAGTTTTATGTAATACTATGTTTTTTTAGTAGGATAAATATGTAATATATGCATGGTGAGTAATTAGGCTTATTAGTACCTTATGTATGCCTTTTTTCACTTGACCTTTGCGCGTGTTTGTTTAAAGATAATTATCATGAATTAAATATTTAAATGATTTTGAAAGAAGAATATCATACTTAAAAGAAAATAAAAACATGTTAAGATATAATGATCTGTTGAATTAGGTTTAATAATTATCTTTTAATTCAATGTTTTTCGTTGTAGCTTGACGATAAAGGTTTAAATGATTTGTTTCACAGTTGATTATGAAAACATCTGTCCTTGCAGCTTCCAACACGATTGTATTGTGTATTGAGGTCATCTGGTCTGAAGCTTTGTAACTGACAAGACAAATAGCAGTATATATATAATCAAACTTTGAATATTAGTTGAATATTTATCAAAGCCGATAAATTGATCTTTTAAATTGACTATGTGCATTTAATTTTAATTTTCGTATTTAATTTAATAAATAATTAGATACTTTTTTAAGTTTGAATTATATAGGAATTTTATTTGAACGAATAACCTACCGTTATTCAATTTAGATAATCCTTTTTGATTATTTCTAAACATTATTAAAAACAAAACCTCTTTGTAGTTAACATTTAAAATCTGTCGTATATACTCATAGCAAAATTAAAGTAGATATTTTCCCACAACTGCACCTATATAAGACAGATGTCCTTAATCACCCATATAACTAGCGGGTCATGATTTAAAATTGAGTGGTTCCTATGAATAAAAGCCAATGAACAGATGATTATCTCTTTAGCCACTTAATTATGTCTAGTTAAATACACCAGCTGCATTTGTTATTACCAGTTTGAAAACAAAATATTTCAAGCATACTTGACTTCGTATTGCTAAATTGTTTGAATTCCTATTGCTAAATTATTTGAATTCTCATTGCAACATTATTTGAATTCTCATTGCAACATTATTTGAATTCTCATTGCAACATTATTTGAATTCTTCTGCGAGATTATTTGAATTCCTTAGAATCAATATAAATGCGCATGCCTCCTTATTTTTGCGCCACATTTAAACGTGTAATAAACGACGACATACACGGGAAATTGATGTATGGGATAACTTGGACAATTTATTGCTTAAGGTAAGATTTATTATATAAATTGTTTGACATATCAAATATTTCAAATACAAAGACAACAAAACCTTTTCGAGAAAAACATATTTTATTAAACTAGTAATACAGTATTTACAAGTCTTGTAAATCGCGTGTGTTAACCCATGATGAAAATCTCTCTGGCCAATAAAGCCATTTCACAAAATATTGTTTGTTAGGGCCCTTTCCTCTGGTTTTCACAATTTTTTCGATTTTCCATAAATCATCATCTTTCGTGGTAACCTTCTGGACTAAACTCTGGTAAAAGGTCCCAACTATTTCTTTTCCGTTGTAATCCTGGAGACGATAGATTGCAGCATTGTTTCTCCAAAATCTACCAGATATTGTAAATATCTCCCCGGTCCATTTTTCTTCATATTCACGAGTAAAAACATTTTTAAGATATGTTATTCTAACACGAGTTCCTATTGAAAATCTAAATCTCAAATGTTTTGGCATTTTCTTTGATGGTTTCCGTGCAAAGTATGTAGCTAGATGTACGCTTTCTTCATTCTGTTTAGACACCTCATTCGGTTGCATATCTATGGTTCTATGTACAGTGTTATTATAACCTTCAGCATAATCTTGCAATTTATCTATGTATTTGTAAGATTGTTTATAGGCAAAGTAACGATATATCCTGGTCTTAATGGTTTTTATTGCTCTTTCTGAAATAGCTGCTTTCACCTCGTTTAAGGCATAGAAATGATTAATTCCCTCGGTTTGAAAAACACGTTGTACATTTCTTGATCTGAACTCTTGGCCTTTATCGGTTCTTATTCGGTTTGGTTTACGACCCTCCTTAAAAATGTCTTTAAATGCCGAAGCAACGGATTCGCCCTGTTTGTTTTTCAATTTTCGCAGCCATATGTATTTGGAAAAAGCATCAATTACGACCAAAACGTAAGAGTAATCGTCGTTATATTTTTTAAATTTCACCATATCCATGAGATCTGCAGACCACTGGTCGTCTATACCGGCGACATTTATATGAGTTCGATTTTTAGGTCGTCGAACACCTCTCTGCATTGAATAAGACTCTTGGTTCTGTAACCATTTTCTTATCTTATATTTACTGAGTTTGTATTTTCCATCTCGCTTTACAAATGCGTATAGTTTATCCGGTCCAGCAAAACTAGCGGCATTTGATGGCTCATAATAAATCTTCTGTAAATACTTTTCCCACGACGCCATGTGCACTGGTTGAATGTCGGAAGTAAAATGAAACATAATTTGAGTTTTCATATTATAATCCTCCTCCTCCTCCTCCTCCTCCTCCTCCTCCTCATAAAAAACGAGAGAACGAAATGATTAACACTAATAGTTCTAATCCTCCTCTTCTTCCTCCTCCTCCTCCTCCTCATAAAAAACGAGAGAACGAAATGATTAACACTAATAGTTCTAATCCTCCTCTTCTTCCTCCTCCTCATCATCAACGTCCTCATCTCCCTCCTCCTCCTCTTGATCATCATCATCACCACCCTCCTCATCTCCCTCCTCCTCTTCGTCATCATCATCACCCTCCTCCTCTTCTCCGTTTTCTTCCTCCTCAATGACTTCATCAAGATAATTATCAAGTTCATTTTTGTATTTTCTTATCGCCATTTTTATTGCTTTCTTATATTCAGTTCCTTCTTGAACCAGTTTTTCAATGAATTTTACTACCTTTAAATGCAGTCTACCAACTCTAAGTTGTAAAATATAATGTACCAAGTTTGCATATTTCCACATAAACTTGTCAAGTTCATCATCTCGAAGTTTTCGGTTAGCTCTGTGTTTTGCCTCAGTTTCACTCATTCCGTTTTTCAAGTACTTATCAACTTTCTCTTCCCAAATGTCTTCTGTCTCGTCTCTTGCATATTTAGCTAATTTCTTAAAAACATCGTCTTCCCCGTCTTCAATCTGTATTTCTTTTTTGAATTTCTTTGAAGGAATATCCTCATATTCCTCGTTGAATTTACGCTTCAAATCGTTATTTTCTGGACACCATGTCTTAACATGCCTCATTAAATCAGATACGTTTTCGAACATCAATCCACATTCATCACATGAAGGCATTTTTTCTTCTTTAGTTTCAAACAGTTCTGAATAGTCTCCTAAAAGCGACTGCTCTCTTGTTCTTCTTACTTCAAACTGGTCAATATTTTTACCTTCATCGTTTTTATACTGCGCCATACCGCCACCAATCATGACATCCGAACTGTCTACCTTTTGGTTTTGTTCATTAAATATATCAATTTTTAATCTCTCTTCTTCTAATGTGTTCTGCTTGAGGTCAATAAACAGGTAGCCGTATGGTCTTTTAACTCCTTCTATATATTTGTTCATGAATCGTTTTGAATTGTTTGGATACATCTGTCTAGCAAATACAGTAGGTGTTACTTGATCACGTGGATTTTTGAAGAGAACTATGTACTGACTATTAATGCTCATCGTTCTATTTTCCTTTCCTTTCGAAAAAGCATTTTGCATAATACACGCTACACTCAAGTTACGGTGATGACTTCCCTCGATAAATAATTCGCACACATCTTTACTATTTGTTGCGTCTTTCATGAGATCATCTATTACGACAAGACTAGGGTATTTAGGGTCTATAAATGAATCGTTGTTTAGGTCATCGGGAATCCCCTGAACGAAAATAATGTTCTTTACCGTCTGTTGCATTTCAGTAAATAATGGCTGCCATCGTTTATAACACCATATTATCCTCTCTGGTGTTGGTTTTATCATTCTCCTTGCTCTCTCTAAAAGCGTTTTCATCCAAAATGTTTTCCCCGAGCCTGTAGGTCCGGCCAACATCATGGTAAATGGGTGACATAAAATGACATTGTCAACAAGTGTCAATGTTGACGGAGAGAGCATTTCTGTATTTGAATGTTCCTTCTGTTCAAGGTATGGTTGATTCTTCCCATGGTTATTATTTATATGTCTTTGCACATTGTCCTTTCTGGAAAAGGATATTAAACAAGAAGGACACTGGTACATCTTTCCACTTTGAAATCAAATATTCATATGACAGTTTTTATCAAGACATATTTAGGTCTTTCCACCTTTCTGTGGAAAGACCTATTGTATTTCTTCTGATTATTATTATTTTTTTTTTTTTTTTTTTCTTCCGCCTAATTTTGATATTGCGACAAATGTTTGTTTCGCAATATGTCGCTTAGATATTTCTCATATTGTATCGTACAGTTTATGCGCTTTTACATTTCACCCTGCTAAGCCGAACACTTTTCTTTGTAAGAGTTATCTCCCTATTCACTGTTTATCATCAGAGTGCATCTCCTTCGTAACAAAAAAAGATAGCGACAAAATTCTTTTTACAAATTGTTCGTTACATCCTAAGGAAAATTTGGCTTATTTGGATCGAAGCGATTCGATGAAATTTTATAGGAGTTATCTACCTTTACAAAATTATTTTCTCAATATGTGTTATTAACTAATAAACCGTCAACCATATAACCCTGGAATGTATTTATTTGAGATCCCTAGGCCCTTTGTTAGAAAATGGGGTCAAGGTCAAAGGTCAAGGTCAAGTTCTAAATTCGGAATTTTCCATGTTTTTGCATTTTCTCCAACCCTTGAAAAGGTATATATTAAAGAACAAGTGCAAAATGATTGCTATATAGTTATGAAGATATTTTACATTTGGTCTGATACAATTAAATAGCATCTAATAGGAGTTAGTGCCCCTGAAATGTCTTGATATGAGGTTATTTGATTATAACTTCAACTAAGTCCATTTTAATGGCATTTGACCTTGTGCAAAAGTTTGGATGACAAATGACCTTGAAAAATGACTACCGGAAGTGACCTTGAGAAAACCGGAAGTAACCTTCTTTGCAATTTTTTCGTATAAAAGTACTCAAAATCCATATATTTTGTCATATAGATACATAAACTGATTACTGAAGACTAAAAATGACTTCCAACAAACCGGAAGTGACCATGTATCTCCCATTCTAAATACAAAAGTATATAGAAACTATATATTTTTGGAATCAGTGTGAAAGAAGCTGTCATATTAGACCGGAAGTGACATTCATTTCACCGGAAGTAGCATATTATCTCCTTTATATCACTTAAAAATATGATTAAACCATTATTTATCGTATCAGTATGAACAACTATCTTCTTATCAAAATTTCTTTGATATGGAAAGACCTTCAATTGTTCTCTGAACAATTGGTTTTTAATTGTTTTATAGATCTGTGTATTCATTTCATTTATATTCCTTTAATCTACAGGAAATCATCATTTAAGAATGGATCGTCAATCAGGGAAGATGTCACAAAAGTATGAATGTTTGCATTGTGGGGCAGTCTTTTCCAAGCGGAGTTTTTTTAGAGGAGCACAAAAGAATACTTGGGCATAGAGACTTATTTTTCTGTGATGTTTGTCATAAGAATTTTTACAGAAAAGATAACTTGGACACTCATAAAAAGAAACACGACAAAATCAACAATATATGCTATCAACACTATTCTGAACCCGAATCTCTAGAGTTACATCATATACATACCCATCATGGTCAGACTGGAAGAGGTCAAAAGCAAAAGGGACAAGAAAATTATGGACCCCCTGTGAAAAGAAAATTAACAACCTTCGACAATCCTGAAGATATGTATACAATTATGGTCGTAGGGGAGCATAGAATGCCAAAATTTAACACAACGTCAACACGGTACAAAGTTACCTTTAAAGATTTGGATATCAGAGGGATTCCTAATATTTTAAAGAGTTTAAAAGTGCTTTTCAACTCCATTATAAGGAACATAACAGAGTTTATGGATCAATCTGATCTCGTTCGACTGTCAGTTCAATGTCCAGAACTGGACTTTCCAATCTCTTTGCCGTTTATGAAATTATCTCAACTGCATACCGAACGCCTACTCTCAGAAATAGAAAGGGTTCTTCAATCATACGAACAATTTGTTCTTGACGAAACACTTGAAATTGAACTGATTCATGTAAGTCTCCCATCTGGTGGTATTGGAAAGCGTTGTAAATATGTAGACTTGGAAAAGACATTAAATGAAAAAAGATGTTTCCTCCAAATTCAAAACAAAGATGATTTATGTTGTGCCAGAGCGATAATGACAGCCAAAGCCAGATTAGATGGCCATGAAAAATGGAATTCAATCCGACAGGGCAGAAATATACAAGGGGAACTAGCCAGAAAGTTGCACAATAAAGCTGGTGTTCCATTTCGCAGATGTGGGATAGAGGAGATCAAGTCTTTCCAAAGAATATTAGATGGCTACCAAATACATGTAGTCTCTAAAGAGCATTTCAATGCCATTATATACGAAGGACCAACTGCAGAAAAGAAAATTTACCTGTACCTCCACGATCATCATTATGACGTTATAACAGCAATGCCTGCTTTTCTCAGTCGGAATTATTTTTGCACAAAATGTAACAAGGGGTACGATCATAAAGTAGATCACTCCTGTAACAATGTCTGTCACCAATGTTACAAAACCCACGAGTCTGGTGATGAAGATTGGATATACTGTAATGATTGTAACAGATACTTTAAAAGTGCTAAATGTTATGAAATGCACAAGCAGGAAACTTCAACAGGGAAATCAACCTGTTACACTAACTTCAGATGTAGAAAGTGTAATCAGTCTGTATATACAAAGCTACATAAAACAGCCCATAAATGCGGTGAACATTATTGCAAGACATGTAAAGATTATGTCCCGGAAGAACACAAATGTTACATGTTACCTGCATGTCCTGACAATATAGATACGTTGAAGCATGACGTCAAACCTGGGGAAAATGCTAAACAACTAAAGAAGAAACACACAAAAACTTTTATATTTTTTGACTTTGAATGTACACCAAACAAAGTCTTACAGTGCGACATGGGGTTCGAAAAAAACATCGAAGGGCGTAAATGTAAACATTGCAAGCAGTCTTGGTGTGGAACTAGACAGCACATACCAAATCTATGTATTGCTCACAAGATATGCGAATTGTGCAAAGACTCGAAGGTTGACAAGACCAGTTATTGCGATTCATGTGGAAAACATGAACATATATTTAGTGGAGAATCATCAAGAGACGACTTTTGCCGCTGGTTGTTTACGGAAAAAAATGCCGGATCAAAAGTACTGTGTCACAACTTTAAAGGTTATGATAGTTATCCTATCTTGCAATATTTTTACAAAAATGCTATATTGCCAGAGGTAATTGTTACAGGGTCCAAGTTTATGTCAATCGACGTTCCCCAGTGCAATATTAGATTTATTGATTCGATTAATTTTCTACCAATGGCATTAGATAAATTTCCTAAAACATTTGGTTTAAAGGAAATGGTTAAAGGTTACTTCCCACACTTGTTCAATAAACAAGAAAATCAGCACACAGATTTACCAAATCTTCCTGATTTGAAGTTCTACAATCCAGATGGAATGACAAGGGACAAAAGATCCACGTTTATGCAGTGGTATGGAGAGCACAAGTACGATCATTTTAACCTCCAGGAAGAGCTGTTGAAATATTGTAGATCTGATGTCGATATTTTACGAAAAGGTTGTTTAGAGTTCAGAAAAATGTTTATGGATATAACAACGAAAGGCGATTTAGATGGAATTGACCCTTTCGAAAGCTGCATCACGATAGCATCAGCGTGTAACCTGGTTTTTAGAAGAAATTTCTTGGAGCATCAAAGTATCGGTATCATACCAGCTAATGGATACAGATGTGAACATAAGCAGTCCATCAAAGCTTTGAAATGGTTAAAATATCTGTCAGAAAAAGACGCTATCGACATTATGCATGCAGGAAACGGAAGCGAGAAACAAATTGGTTCGTTTTTAGTAGATGGGTATAGGGAAACAGAAGCAGGTGAACGAGAAGTATACGAATTTCATGGTTGTTTCTGGCATGGTTGCGACAAATGTTTTGGAAGATCTACCATAAATCCGGTAACTGGTTATACCATGGCTGATCTTTTCCAGCGAACAATGGACAAGAGGTCATTTCTTGAAAAAGATGGTTACAAGTATATATCGATTTGGGAATGCCAGTTTGACAATGAATTAAAGAGTAATGTACAGATGAGGAATTTTGTTGAAAATCTGTGCCTTAAAGATCCATTGGAACCTCGGGACGCCTTTTATGGAGGTCGAACTGAGGCATTTACAACCTACAAAGAGGCCAAAGGAGATAAAATTGATTATTATGATGTAACATCATTATACCCGTTTATTAATAAAACGGGGAAAATTCCTTTGGGTCACCCCAAAATAATCACCGAAAATTTTGAGGACATCAATAGATATGAGGGGCTAATCAAATGTAAAATTGTTCCACCCAGAGGATTGTTCCTACCAGTGTTGCCATTAAAATGCAATGGAAAACTTTTGTTTGGGTTGTGTCATACACGTATGAAAAACAACTTTACTGACGAATGTAAGCATACTGATGAGGAAAGAGCAATAGTCGGAACTTGGGTAACTGACGAAATAAAAAAAGCTGTATCAAAAGGATATTTAATAACAGAACTTTATGAAGTGTGGCATTTTGACGAAGTATCACAATACAATCCTGATACCAAAGAAGGTGGAATCTTCACAGAATACGTGAATACATTTTTGAAGATTAAACAAGAGGCAAGTGGTTGGCCCGAGTGGTGTTTGACAGACCAAGATAAACACACATATATAAAGAACTATTTCGAAAAAGAGGGAATCTGGCTGGAAGAGAAAAACATTAAAGAGAATCCAGGTTTACGACAACTTGCCAAATTGATATTAAATAGGTAAGTTATTTTTTTTTATCATCTTACGAATTTGTAAACTTGAAGTCAGATATACATCAAAACTAAAAATAAATACAGATAACCATGTTTCAAATGTAAAAACATTTTAATGAATATTTGATAACATATTTTTTAAATATTAAATTTGTATTTTAATTCTTTTCTTTTTCAAGCTTCTGGGGTAAATTTGGACAACGTTTGAACCTGCCTAAGACGACATATGTTAAAGATGCAGCAACTTATTTTGACATACTGACGAGCGATGGACAGGAAGTAAAAGATGTTAGCTTTGTATCAGAAGAGATGGTTCGTCTTCAATGGATAAATAACGAAAAATTTGTTGAAGAATCTGGAAAAACGAATGTAGTAATTGCTGCATACACTACGGCTCAAGCTCGACTACAGTTGTACAAATACCTTGAAAACCTTGGTGACCGATCACTGTATTGTGACACTGATTCAATAATATTTTCTTCAAAACCAGGCGATTGGCGACCAATGACTGGAGATTATTTGGGTGATTTGACTGATGAGCTACCAAACAATAACATTGAAGTTTTTGTAAGTGGTGGGCCTAAGAACTATGCGTTTAAATTAATAAAACCTGACAAAGCTGGAAACCAAACATGCTGTAAAATACGTGGCATCACATTGAACTATAAAAATTCACTAGAACTGAACTTTGAAATAGTAAAAGAGATGGTAAAAGGTAGAATGAAATCGGTAACAGTTACAGACGAGTACAACATTCGTAGAAACGTCAAATCCATTGATATCATCTCATGTGTGGAGGAAAAGGACTATAGAATAGTTTTTGATAAAAGAGTGCTCAAGGACAACTACACAACAGTTCCTTATGGAATGTGATGACTGTAGAATGTTCGTTTTAATAAAATAAAAATATATATATTTGCTTGTGTTTTATAAATAAGCCAAAAATGAAAACTATACAGAAACGGTAAAAAAGGAAGAAAAACAGTACAACAAAATAACACAAAGCATCCAACTTATTGTTGCCTGATTATTTAATGACAATTTTTTAGTCATATCCATCAATATCAAATTGATAATAATTATCTTACGGTAAACAGACCCAAAGGTCAAGTGAAATTAATAATCAGGTTAATTACTCATATCAAAACATATGTACATGTTGCACCATTTTTGCTAGTTAGCGTTTGCAACACTGATTTGCTTTTTTTTTTTTGCCGCTACAGTTGCAAATCATACTTTATTACATAGCACTATTGCGTACATCTCATTATCATGTCTTTATTAGCTACAGAATGCACATATATTACAAATAAATCCTATTAAAAAAACATAGTATTACATAAAACTTATAATATGCATTATTATGCAATAAGTCAATTATCAATATTACGCAATTAATGCAATATGCATTATTACACAATAAGTAATTAGCAATATGTATTATTACACAATAACAGGTATATGCATTATTACGTAATCTATAAAAAAAGAAAAAAAACGCGGGAAAAAGTGGTCTATACGTATGAGGTTGACTACTTACATGTATATCTGTAGTTCATTAGGTAATTCTAAAGCCCAATGTATCTTTACAAACAATGTAACAGAAAGTGGTTTAGGTTTTTGCTCATTGTCGAAGGCTGTATGATATTCTTAAGTGGTTAATTTTGTATCTTTTGATCTCTGGTGGGGAGTTAGTCCAAATAATTATGATGTCTATGAAAGCTATTTTAAGCTTTTGTTTTGATGCCTTCCAGTGTGTCAATGTTGGATCAAAAGAAGTGAAAATTGAAAAATACCAACAGCAGACGGCATGAGTATCTGGACTATTGGAGAGTTGTCTTATTGGCAATTAGGAAATGATACCACATTTTATTATTTTAAAACTACATTTTAAAAATGTGTCCATACATGTTGTAAGCCAGAGTTGTCAGTACTGAACTTAAGTCTGAGATTTGTAAATTTAAAATCGTTTGCAATAGCACTTGAAAAAAAAGAAATATGTACATTTTTTCATGTACCTCAGCTACTAACATTACATTCAGGGGATACATATGTAGATGTTGATAGTGATAATACTTCAAAAGAGATGCCTTCTTCCAACACCACATGACATATTTGCTATTAATCTTATTGGGGCATTTCACAACAACTTATTGGAGCTAGCTCGAGATAATAATATTTTCCCCTCTTTTCTTTTACCATGGAAGTTACATGTACATGCATGTATATCAGTATATTGGTATTATAGAACTTGTTTGCTTTTTTGCATTTTCATAAACATGTGTTATATTACATAGCATAGGGGAAAAAATTCTCAGACAATAAATGCCTGTGATTAAAAAAATTATTTTGAAACTTGCATTTCTAGTTCTATGTGAAATTAAATTGATATATATGAATACTGTGTATATTATAAATTATAAACATGATAAATGGTTCTAACATCCAAATTCTACTAATAATACTTAAACTTTTGATTTTGTAATCAAACTTGATTGTAGACCCATAGTTATCTTTTTGTTTCAAGTTTGTGTTTTTTATTGTGAAGGAGTCGTAATTTAATGCAGCTATAAAGTTTATGATAAAAAATACAAAACATCCATACTAAGAAATGAAGAATCAAAAGAAATGTCATAGTAAATATACTGGATGTTGATAACAAATCAAGATTTTTTGATTTTTTTTACAACTATTTACAAGTCTGTTTTTAAAATAAAAACAAAATCATAGTTCACTATCTGGATTTATAGGGTTTTATTTATGTTCTCTACAATATGTTTGTATTGAAAGGAGTAGGTCCGGTAAGGACTCATTTTGGCCTCGAATTTCAGTTTCATCTGAAGAAAGATTTTGACCACTTTTTAAACACTTAAGTGTCTATTTCACTTGATTCAATTAGTTTATGTGAAAGATTTTAACTGATTAAGTCATTAAAAACGATCCGATTGAAGCTCAAATATGAAAAATCTCTCAAATATGCCAAAAAACGTCACTTTTCAGATTGTTTTTGTCAAAAATGAAAGTGGCCGCATCCGTGTTCATCCACAACCTTTATATATGTTATGTATTATCATAAAATACAACTTACATTGCAATATTAAGGATGAACACGAATGCGGCCACTTTCGTTTAACACGGAAACCGTCTAAAATTTAACTAAAATGATAGAATTTTGAAGATTTCAGTAATTTAGCATGACTTAATGGTGCTACAACCCGATATATGTGCATTGTATTGTCAAAAACAGCCCATATTTATGTAGCAGAAGCATTCAACTGTCCAATAAATAACTAAAAGTTTACATTTTAACAATTTTGTAAAACTGTTATATTTTTGGGCCAAAAAGGGGCCTTACCGGACCTTCTCCTTTGTGAGAAACCACACACCAGGACCTACAGCTTTTCATAGTTGTTGAGGTTGAAGATTATTTTATCTAGCCATTCAGTTGACAAACAATTCAGTAATTAAAGCTTGAAAGAAGTCCAACTGTGAACACATGGCCATTTCTGTGGACTTTAATTGTATAATAATATACTACATGTAATTACTTGAACTACATGTTATAAGTC
The DNA here is from genome assembly GCA_037788925.1 of Mytilus galloprovincialis. NCBI lineage: Eukaryota > Metazoa > Mollusca > Bivalvia > Mytilida > Mytilidae > Mytilus > Mytilus galloprovincialis. Next base: position 70,551,218 of record CM075342.1, on the reverse strand, counting down.
AAAGGAGATAAAAACTAGGAACTATGTATCCACAATCCCTTGCTCTGCAAAAATAGATATTTAGTCTCAGTTTTAAAATTAGAAAAGTTTATTTTTTTATTATTTTAATTGTTATTTGTTTTCATTTATTTATCAATCATTATAATACATTGACTCTTATCAATGACAATTACAAATTATCTAAGTAGATGAATATGATTACATCTATTATATGAATATGTTTTGAATATATACATAATGTATCATCTTTCAGTTCCATAGCTTATTTTAACTTTAAACATGTATACATTGAAAATGTCATTCATATTATACAAATTTAGAGTTTAACAATTGTTGAAAAGTTTTGTAATTTTCTTTAATTTCATCATGTTTTAGGAAATTATAACATGTAAAGAAATACAGGGATTTGGAAACAATAAGAAATTATATAAATCAGTTCCCCAAAGAAGGATTGTTTAAATAGATGTCTAGATTTGGCGACTTTAGTTGCAGGCGACAAATAGCAAATTGTAAAACTGCATGTACAGGAAATTATATGAGATTAGAGACGCATTTATTTTGTAATGAATTGTGAACTACTTTATAATTTTTTTAAACTTGTGTTGAATTTTTGACACCATTTGTATTTAGAGAAAACATTTTCAAAGTGTGACTGTGGTACCGTATGAGAACATTAAATTTTATAACTTCTCAAATTTCATTCCAGTATACAATTTTTTTTTAGAAAATTAGTCATTTTGATGTTATATTTGTTATTCTCGTGGGATTTTGTCTGATGCTTGGTCCGTTTCTGTGTGTGTTAATTACATTGTAGTGTTGTGTCGTTGTTCTCCTCTTATATTTATGCGTTTCCATCATTTTTAGTTTGTTACCCCGATTTTGTTTTTTGTCCATGGATTTATGAGTTTGAACAGCGGTATACTACTGTTGCCTTTTATTTATTCATTTCTTATTCAAATTTATATTGAAGATTTTAAAATATAAATATAAAGATAAAATACATACTAAACACAAATTTTGTTTTGCAAAAAAAAGGGGGGATGTCTGGAGCCTATAAAATTCAAAATTCTGAAGATTTTACCACTAGCTTATTTTGATAACAATCTATTTATGTTGAACCATGGAAGTAATATTTAGAAGGAATAACAACGACTAATTAGCATGTATTTATAGCATGCTGAGCTCTGTACTAAAGTCATACGATTTCATCCAATTATAGTCTCAGCGGTAAGACGCCTTTGGTTACTATCTGCGTTACCGCGGTTGTAAAAGGCATCTGGAATTTCTTATCAGTCACGTGGTTTTATCGAGTCCGGTAATTATAGCGCACCTGTGGGAAATCCCTAGTTTATTAATAACAAGGTAGCGCTGTATCACATAGAATATCTACCTTTAGAAAGAAATCGAATGGTGAAAAAAACTTGAAAAACGGACGAGAATTGTTCAAACTACAGCAGTTTAACATGGAAAATTGTATTCAATTTAGCATATTTTTGCTTTTTACCGTTTGTTTTAAACTGTTCTAAAAGTGTTTTCCGGTTAAAAGCGGATCCCGAGTTAAACAGTTAAATACCGATGAATCGATCAGGTTTCACATGATGTTTAACAAAATAATGTAGGCAAATGTAGGCATAGATTTTTTTACTGTTGAAATGTGCAAAGTTTATCGAGATTGAATGAAATAATATTTACTTTCAAGTATTCTAAATTTATGTATATGTCATAAATGTCATTGATTGCATTATTGAAACTGGACAACTAAAACGGGGATAATATTTTCGTTAATATATATTTAAAAAGTGTTTATTGTGGAATGCTTGTATTAATATAATAAGCTATACAGCAAAAAATATAACAAACCGACGAAATGGGCTTGCATCTATCTGTCTTACGGTAAATTCATTTTTACACAAATTAGTTTATGTATCAAGAACTTAAATTGAAGGATAGAACCGTTTAGAATTGTTAATAATTTAATGGACTATAAATACACGAGAGATTTAGATTTTTCGTATTTAATAAAGGGTGTCCAAACGTATTTTTTGTACAGTCATCCTCTTAACTTTATACGGAAATGTTTTTTTAATTGTCTGTAAATTTTAAAATTGAAATGACACAACTTTGTTCTCCAATTTCGTATGTGATAGCTGTCGGTTTTAACTATTAAGTTCAAACTAACCAAAAATAGGGAAAAATTGGACTAAAATAAAAATTGAACGAATGACTCTTTTCGGCAGCGTACATCAACGGAATGTAACGAATGGACTATTCGGGTTACTTCGCATGTATATTCGACAAAAACTTGTCTGTTCGTAGTTCTCCGTGAACACGAAAATGACCGATAAGTGATTTGATCGATCACATGCGGAGAATAAACTTCCATGCCAGATATTGAACCAATTAACGAGTTATTGAAAGATGGGCGGTAACGCAGATGAAACCTTTGAAGTGACGACGACGACGACGATGTTATTCCTTCCAATATTACTTCCATGGTTGAACCATGGAAGTATTATATTGACAGGAACTCCAACAAAGCGACTTCAAACGTTTATAGTGCGATGCCGCAAAATCGTTAAGTATCTGTTAATTAATTTGACATCTTAGTTGTATCGATGCATGGGTTCAACGACGTTTTCGGGATACTCGTAATTACGGAATTTACCGAAGTAACCGGATGTATACATAAATGTCAAGGATACAGAGTCGTAGCATCCTAATTTATATTGGTACGGCATATAATCATGATGGGTCGCGAAGCCACGCATCCCGCCTCGTAGAGGCGGTTGTTACGCTCACGGCCCCCGAGAAAATTTTAATAAATAGTGCAAAATCCTGCATTCTGACAACCTCCAGACATTTAAATTTGGTTCTCTAAAACCCTAGTTTTATGGGCAACAATTTAAAATATGACTCTTTTTTTTTTAAATCAAAATATAAAAATTTATGATAAAAAGTGCAACTTGACTCCTGCATTCTGACAATCTCCTGACACTTAAATTTAGTTCCTTAAAAACTTGTTTTATGTGCAATTATTTTACTCTCTTGTGTTAAAATCAATTTCAAAATATAGAAAGCAGAATTTGAAACATGAATCGTGTCGAAAAGGCAGCAATTAAACTTAATAAAAAAAGTTGAAGGCCGTTGAACATCTGAATGAAGTAAAAGGAACTATGAACAGACCGATGAACAGATTTTCAAAATTCCTTTTACAAAGACCAATAAATAAACATGATGGATAACTTTCAGAATTTCTCATACAATATCAAGTAAGGGTAAGACAAACGACGAATCTATGACACTGCGAAAAAAATCTGTTTTCATTGAGAATATGGTTTCATCGCAATAACGATCAATAAGTTTATGACGACAATGCTAGAACTGCTAAAGCGATAATATAGTAGTTGGCTACTACACATTCTATACGGCTAAATATTCCTCTCATCATGATCGCTAAAATATGTGTTGCTAGTTCTGGTAATCTTTTTTCTTTGGCATTGTAAGCATAGAGTTCGTTATTCACTGTTCCTAAGTCACAAAATCCTATTAATTTCCCGGTTTCAGTACAATAGACCAGTCCTGATTTTATTTGTAATCTGCATGTATAATTGAGGTTTACTGCTAACAAATCACTTGTTGAATTGTTTACTGAAAGTCTGGTGTCAAATGTTTCATTCATTTCAACAAAAAGAAAATTTTATAAATTTCCCAAAACAAATCCGTCAGACGCCAGAGCAATCTCGGACCAGGTTGAATTTAAAAAAAAGAAGGTGTACATGTAATCTGTGTTTTAACTTGATACATACAATATGGAGAGACAATCACGGGCGTATAATTATCCACCTCTTAGTGCTTAAAACAATTTCTATAAATATGTTAAGTTACATTTTACGATCGAGAAAACTATTAATATTTGTGTTACACTCGATTAAAATTTACAATCTTTAACTTAAAATTTGAGTTATCAGGCGCCATCAGGCACACTACACGGACATCAAATTATTTTCTGCAAACACTCCACTTCAGAGTCATGTAATCTGCATAATCCGATATTTCCCGATTTCCTAGTTCTAGTGATAAAAACATATTAGACAAAACTAAAAATAATCGTACCTTCTTTCCAAATACAGTTATTTTTCTTTTGTCATTCTGTTAAATATGGACCGATTTTTAAGATTGTTTCAGCTGTAATCTTTAATTATTGCAAAGAAACAGGTGTCGTTATTCATGTAGCGATTTAAGAAATAATTCATGGGGGCTTGAATATATCGTGATTTTACCACGGGTTGGCCCTTTATGACAAATATTTTACCCCTGAGCGATAGCGAGGGGTAAAATATCGGCATACAGGGACAACCCGTGGTAAAATCTAGATATATTCAAGCCCCCATGAATTATTTCGATTCTGATAGGACACATACGGCAATTCTTTTGGATCGAAGCGCTCTAGGTGTAGGCAAATATTTGCCGTTCCCATAAATAAACGCACTAATAAACTAGCGTAAAAGAACGGAGCAAACTGCATTAGTGACATGCTTAAACTATTTAAAATAATGTATTTAGACAGTTTTGGATGAATTTGAATGATAATTTATTTATATGTCTTATATGATGTACAATAAAGGGCTTTTGCCACATTTTAGTATCATTTGTGTATGTTTCCTTGTGATGATTTTCGGATTCACAAGCGTGTATTTTCCCGTAAAATGCTTACATTCTAACGTCATTGTTCTATGACGTCGGGTATTTCATTCATAAAAAAGCATATGACGTGGGAGTACAATCGGAACAGCACTGGCAATATATTCATATTTTACCACGGGTGTGTACTCAAAGCGTTTGAAGGACGTCATGTTAGAATCGCAATTAGCCACGGGAGTTTCCGTGTTTATTTACATTGGTAGGTAGATTAGACCCTCGATAACAGATCACGTGATAAGATCAGTTTCTGTAAACTACACACGCGAGGGCGGCATCGCAGATACCCCACAAAGGAGTTATCACATACTTGACATACTGAGTCGGAACCTTTTATTTTCCTAAAGAAATCAGTGGGGTGCGAATGTGCTAATTTTTCGTTGGAGTTCCTGTCAATATAATACTTCCATGGTTGAACAAACTTTTACAATATATATGACACATATGGTAATTTCTGGTCAGTCATCTAAGATGTTGTGGTAATCATAAGATTTCCCGCGGTGATGACAAATAAACAAGTGTTTGAAATTAATGATTTGTCAAAAAGCTGTTAATTGGTTAATGTTCTGGCTATTTTGCTGAAGAAACTCAAAATCTGATGTTTGTCCTATAACTGATGTATACCAGTGGCGGATCCAGAACTTTTCATAAGGGGGGGCCCGCTGACTGACCTAAGGGGGGGGGGGCTCCAGTCATGCTTCAATGATTCCCTACATAATCAACCAAATTTTTCCCATGAAAGGGGGGGGGGGGGGCTGGCCCCCAGCCCCCCTTGGATCCGCCTATATATACAGTTTGAAAATCAGAGCTGATAGGGTTTTGGCACAGGCACTTGATCAGAAAAAAATGTCCTGTATACCTTATTATAACACAAGGTACTTAACTTGCATTTTAGAAAAATGTCAGGTGGTGACAAAGTTCCGTTATATGCCGCTTTATAGTCAACCCCGCTAAAACTTGTTATATCGTAAATCTAAATTGATTTATCTTTACAATGGTGTATAACATGCCTACATTTGTTGTCGGAATCATCCGTAGCAATCCTACCGAAGTATGTCAATCGTTATAATTTTTACAACCTTTGGGAACCCTTGTTTAAGAATATTAATTTTCAAAATAGGTTTAGAATGTATCAAACTTAATGTTTTCTTTCTTTGTGAATCCAGTACACAATAAAATTAATTAAAAAAATTGAAAAATTTGTAAAAATCATTTAATATGGACATTTATATAACACTAAAATAGGAAACAAACCACCCATATTTTTTTTATTATTTTTGCAGATTGTCAGGTCAAGTGTTGCATTCCCAAATAGCAATATCATAATAAGGTTTATTGACTGTTAAAGATGATATTTAATCATAAATAACTGTGTAAGATGATGAACATGTAAGCATACAAAAACACAAGCCCTAATGATCTTTTAAGTCATCATACATTTTTTCCCTAGTGTATCTTTAAAACAAAGTCATTGCATAAATTAGTTGATACATGTATAAACAAGAAAATGTGGTAAGAATACCAATGAGACATGTCTCTCAACTCAAATCACAACGCTTAAAAAGTTAACAGTTATAGGTAAAAAAAAATGGAGCCTTGTCTCACACCAAACAACAATTATGTTATAATGGGCCCCAAAAATAACAGAAAAACCAACTGTGGAATCTATATGAAAAAAACAGAAACCAGAAACAACTATGAACAAGTTACTAAACCAACAAATGACAACCACTGAACAATGGCATCTGACTTAGGACAGGTGCATAAAAAAAAATGCAGCGTTTTAAACATTATAACAGGAGCCAACCTTCAACCTTACCGGAGACCGTAATGTATCATTACAATATAAAAAAAGACCCACTATAAAGTATCAATGGAATGATTGAAATGGATGAACTTGATCACAAAGACATTTAAACAAAAACAAGTAAGCATATAGCTCCCATACACTGAATGAATGCCAGTTTGATCTAATCATCTACATGTATGAAACAATATAAACAATATTAAAACTTATATGTTCATGAAAATTGTTTATCTGGAAATTTTCTGTTGGAAGTTCAATTTGTCTGGAAATATTTATTTCCACAGGATATTTTCTTGGACATTTTAGTATTATTCTCATTTTTTCCTGGATTATTTTTTTAGAATTTTTGAAATAATCTGGAAATTATTGCCAACTTAGAGAATATTTTCTGGAAAATCTGAGATTTTTTTTTCTGGAAATCCTTAACCTTCTATAGGGGGTATGGATAATTTCTGGAATAGCCCAATGTACGGTGTTTTAATGTCAATAAACTCACAGTAAGAGTTATTCTTTACTTGCTTTTCCATTGTTTTCCACAATAATTGTTGCGTGGTATTCTTTGACTTTCTCTGCAGTTATGGTTCTCTTTGGACACCGCATGCTTTTTTGAGGAATTCGTCTGGTTCAATAGCGTAAATCAGCCCATCAACTACTTTTTACATAAATACTAACTTTGGCTTAAACTCCTTGTTCGTCCTTGTCTGGAAATCTTGTTGAAGTTCCAGTTTGGCAAGCATTTTGGAGACTTATCCATCCTCTCTTGACTTGTAATCTCTGGTGATAAATTTTGCCGCTTGACATGTTTTATTTGTTATCGGATAGGGGTCCCATACTATGGTTCCAGATTAAATAATGAGATCAATTCCTAAAGGTCTAGTTCATTATCCAATCTGACACACATTTCAATAACTGGAATGCCACCAAAGTTGAATATATGGTGACCCACTATAACAGCATAATTACTTGGAATTGTGTTTAATACCATGGTTCAAAAGCATAAACTTAAATGGAGACAGAAATTTGACATGAAAGATTGTGGATTAGTGTAAATTAAAATTAGCTTACTATCATGACTATGATATATGGTTCGAATGAATATCAAATTGAGCAGAGTTGTTATAAAATATCAATTTGACAAAGAAGTGGTTTCAAGTTTCATATAAAGGGACCTGACTGACATGAAATAAAAAATCAAAGGAGTATCCCTATTTGTCTAATCTTCAAGGTGAAATAAAACAAGTATAACAATATTATGCTATTGTATAAATCTACAGAAATGTTCAAGTAACAGAAATAACTGTCACTAGTAACTTATTTAATGAGTATGTGGGCAATTAGTCCTATAACATATGACCTCGGGAGCATTATTTACTTTTTCTATTTACTGTTCTGATAATTTTTTTTACTATCAATGTGTCACACTTCGCATTCAAAATTTACAAAAATAATGAAAATATCAGTATAAAAACGTTAAAAATTGAATAAGAATGCGAAGTCATATGTTATAGGACTAGTGGGATATAAGAGCTTGTTACAACAGGCTCTTCATAATCATTTGGTTTGAAAGGATACTAGTCCACTTGTATTTTTGTCCGTCTGATCAGTTAAGCCTTTTTCAACTGATTTTTAAAATTCGTTCTTATGTTGTACTGTTATACCACTGTCCCAGGTTAGGGGAGGGATGGGATCCCGCTAACATGTTTAACCCCGCCACATTATTTATGTATGTGCCTGTCCCAAGTCAGGAGCCTGTTATTCAGTGGTTGTCGTTTGTTTATGTGTTACATATTTGTTTTTCGTTCATTTTTTTTAACATAAATAAGGCCATTAGTTTTCTCGTTTGAATTGTTTTACATTGTCTTATCGGGGCCTTTTATAGCTGACTATGCGGTATGGGCTTTGCTCATTGTTGAAGGCCGTACGGTGACCTACAGTTGTTAATGTCTGTGTCATTTTGGTCTTTTGTGGATAGTTGTCTCATTAGCAATCATACCACATCTTCTTTTTTTTTTTTTTATAGTAGTCTGTATTCTTGATTTAGAAAAATGTAATTGCAAGGAAAAAATTACACATTACTTATAGTTCTTTAGATCATTCAGGTAGTCTTTATTTAGTATGTACAAAAGAGCAGCCAGTAGCCATTGGATATTGTAGATCATTTAAATAGTCTTGACCTTTTTATTAGTACAAAAGAACAGCTAGTAATCATCGGATATTGTAGATCATTCCAGTATTCTTGATCACCTATTTATTTGTACCAAAAAAACAGCCAGTAGTGATTGGATACTGTAGATCATTCTTGACCTGTTCAATTGTATTAAAAAAAACAGTCAGTTGTCATCTTCACTTCAGACACACATATACGAATATCAATTATATGCTTACGAGACATGTTGCAATGTTAAACTAATTACGGTATGTGTAAATCAAGACTTGCATAAAAATTATCCCAATATTAGAGGCAGTGGCGTCATTTTTCCTCAGAGCTTTCAGCTCTTTGATTGTTATCTTGTCTTTCAATTTTGCTAATTCGCTTTGTCTGTATGCTTTGATGTTTCTTAGTAACACGTGAAATGCCTCTGTATTTATACATCCCTTTATTGTGTTATTGTACTATGGTTATTTAAATTTCTTCTTGAATGTCACGGTATTCTATTTGCATTGGCGTTCGAATCCCGACGAGGGAAGAAAAAAAATTTCTTTCGCAAATTAGCATATTTAACATTGTTGTGTTGATATTTAGAGTAATTATACATATATAATAACTCTAATTAATAACTTTCTTTAGCTAAATTTCAATAAATTCCATCTTCATGATTTATATATTATGTACATTTACTGTGTTACAACTCTAGATTCTACTGACGATGAAAGGTACAAGTAGGGTACCGAAAGCTATATATTATGAGTTCAGTCTGGGTGGTCGCGTTGTGTTGTCTTGAATACCCAAATAGGAGGAGTTCAAATCCCGTCGAAGGAAGAACAAAATTTAGCATGATGTGTGTTTTCAGTCGTGTATCACATTTTAATTTACTGGTGATCCAGTGGATGGATTTATTGTAGAGTTGTCACTAGTTTTGACGACCCCCCATAATTATTTCCATTACTGTATCTTACGATCCTTTATGATAGATTCAGTCATTTGAAAATTCAAATTACAGTAACACATTGCCACGACCACGACGACCTAGGAGGATAAACATGACTCCTTCAAAGCGACAAAGGATGGACAAGGACATTTTGACTCCTCTTTCACAATTCCACTTAGTAGAAGGCAATACTCTATTATACTCATATATATGATAAAAAAAAGTTCCACAGCTATAACTTTTATTACCTACAATAACATGTTTAACCCTACACGACCTAGCACATTTATAACATTTCTGAATAATGATACCCAGTCAGTAAACTCTATATACATAGCTGGTAATCTACACACGCAGAACATTTGGTTCTGCAATGAAAACCGTGAGAGGATTTTCCGGTTGTGCTTTAGTTTAGTGGAGTAATTGTCACCGCTTCAAAAGGTATGTACATTTCTAAATCGCAATTTTCTTATACAACTGATCAAAATATTGAAAATCGGAGAATGCTATACAGTGGTAATACTTTAACGAAGAGATACATGTATTACTTACTGCTGTAAGTGGAGTTAAACTCCTATTAAAAAAGTGACATTTAGATTTTGAAATGGTTTACTATTTTGATCAGTTGAATAAGAAATTTGCAATATAGAAATGTACATACCGTTTGAAGCGGTGACAATTACTCCACTCAAGCACAACAGGAAAATCCTCTCACGGTTTTCATTGCAGAACCAAATGTTCTGCGTGTGTAGATTACCAGCCGTGCATAGATTAAAAAAAAAATCTGATTTTTGCTGTCGTACCTGGGTTGAAATAATCTTACCCATTTTATTTGCGATTAGAAGAAAACTTACAACAAAATTATTTAGCATCAAATGTATTAAAAACAGGCGTATTTTTTCAATGCCCATTCACGTTTGTATGTCCATAAAACATTGAAATCGATTATGACAGAATCATTGACGATTTTCACGACGAAATCAGAGGAATATGGAACCATATGTCTTTGACGAAAGATGTGTGCAGAAGTCATCACTAGAAACCTCTCAATAAATGTCAATAAGAAATTCTAGCTTTGGATCCATCCAATCAATTTATAATAGAAATTTGACGGGGTAGAATACAGCATCAAAAATGTTTAACCCTAACTCTTTATTTATATACAAGACTCACCTCAAGAACTATCAAATTAATGCATTTTACACTTATTTTATGTTTTTGAGCAAAAAAAGGTCATATAAAAAATTCGCCCCGCTACGCTCGGCAACGAAATTTATTATACATACCACTATGAAAAGTCCCCTGTATGCCAAGACACATTAAATGGCATCCGACACAAGATTGGAAGTATAAATTTAAGCCAAGATATTCCACTTTTTGTATCCATTTGGTATGTTGACGTTTTGACACATTTCATGTTTCAAATTCTTTTCTTTTTTCTATATTTTGAATTTGACTTTCAAAAAAGTGAGATAACTCAAATTGATATTTAAAAAAATGATGTTTTCATAAGCAAAATTTAAGTGTCAGGAGAGGGTCAGAATGCAGGATTTTGCACCATTTATCCCAAAATTTCTCGGGCCCTTTAGCCTAACCCCTGTCGAATATCCGCCTCAACAAGGAGGATGAGTCGCTTTGCAACCCATATTATTTCTTGCCGTACCAATATGAATTTAGGTGTTACGCCTCTGATTTATACTTTAAAATTAATAAGGAAACGGCGTGCATCAGAGTTAAGCTGGGGTCACACATTCACGATTTTTACTGCCGTCCTTGACAGGACTATTTCTGATTAAAATTTGTCAAAAATCGAAAATATGGGTGGTTGCATTGGAATGTCCCTCCTAGATGGGAATTTGTATGCGTCTGATGACGTTCCAGGTATATTGCACCCTATCTTTCTATTAATGTATCTCTTTTGAGCGCATCTTCTCTTGAACAACTGGATGGATATTGAAGAAATATTTACATGAGAAAGTTCTAAATGTTAAAGGGGAGATACTCGTTACTTTAATAGTATTGCATTACTAATCTTCTGAGCGAAACATCTTCCTGAATGTTTTATGGATTTTAATGAAATGTATGTCGGAAAAGGTAAGGGAGAGAGAAAAGAAAGGGAGAAGGATGGCTGGAGAAGGGAGAAGAGGGGCGGGAGCATGGAGAAACCTACCCCCTGTCCAGCCCCTCATAGATATTTAGGTTATCTGCAATCAATTCCATCTTCATGGCTTAAATTATCATGAACTGTGTTACCACTCGAGATTCTACTCACGAGGAATGGTAACACTTGCTTGCGGAAAGCCTTAATTTTAGTTAAGTGTAGGTGGCCGAGTGGTCAATAACGCTGGACACAGTGCAAGCGGTCTTGTCACGATATCCCAATATCATAGTGTTCGACTCATGGTGAGGGAAGAACACAAAAATATGCGAAAGCAGATTTAACATTGTTGTTCTGATATTTAGCCTAATTATGAATATAATATGTGTTATCAGCCGTGAATTGACAACTAATAGTGTTTGGCGAAAGGTGCTTTATTATAATAATGCAATAATATACAATTATACCAAACATGGTATCAATAAGCAACAATGAACAAGTGTGAATATGAAGCACCTTAACCCAATCTGGGTAAGATTAAATATAAATTATAAGGAAGGAAAAAAAAAAAAAAAAAAAATTAATCAAATACATAATAAAATGTGGCTGGAACATGCTCTTAGCTAAAACCACATGCTAACTAAGGATCGGATGACGCAACAAGGGGAAGCAAATCTAGTACACGGCGTTATCAATTAGGTACAATGAAAGTTGCCTCCCATTGTACGCAATTGACAACTAATAGTGTTTGGCGAAAGGTGCTTTATTATAATAATGCAATAATGAACAAGTGTGAATATGAAGCACCTTAACCCAAACGAAGTCGCCAAACAGGAAAGAAAAAAAAATGATCCTGTTTAGTCTGACAATTGAATAGAAGAAGGATACCCTTCATACAGCTTGACATTGTACATGATAATAATTTCGTTAATCAAGCAAATGACAAATATGTAACTAAAATTTCTTCAACAACATTGTAAAATCATGTGTAATTCATGTAATTATTATCTTTGACAAAATCAGTGCTACATCATGCATAAAAAAGGCATTAAAAAAAATATGGATAATTTCAGTCATAAATAGACACCCTTGTAAATACAGCGGAGGGAAAGGGGGGACTTCTACACTACACAATCAGGGCACTAGTGATCAAACTATTAAACACTACTTAGTCTAGGTGAACTTATAACTCGCTTATAATGCAAGGAACAAAAAAAAAAAAAAAAAAAAAAAAAAATAATATTACTAAACATATCTGCCTCAAAGATATTCTAAACGAACTTGGGGATAATCATACACAGTAACACGCCCCGCATCTGCAGGGGAATATTATCTCTTTCATATCATATAGTACACACCTGAAAAACAGGGGAAGCAATCACACCTGTCACTGCAAGAGTTTTGCAAAATTATGATATTCGGAATTATCACACAAAAACACGACCGCATTAGCAGGGGAATATGATTTCTCTCTTAAAATATAGAACACACCTGAATATTCAGGGGAAGTAATCACACCTGACACTGCAGGGGGTTAAAAATAATATAATAATATTTCGAGTTGTTACTCGTAAATATAGTACACACCTGAAAAAAAACAGGGGAAGCAATCACACCTGGCACAGCAGGGGGTTTAAAAATAATATCATAATATTTGAGTTGTTACTCATAAGTATAGTACACACCTGAAAAAAACAGGGGAAGCAATCACACCTGACACTGCAGGGGGTTTAAAAATAATATCAAAATATTTGAGTTGTTACTCATAAATATAGTACACACCTGAAAAAAAAAACAAAAAAAAAAACAACAGGGGAAGCAATCACACCTGACATAGCAGGAGGTTTCACAATATCATCATTAATATGTATTATAAAAATTTTAAAAAATTATAATATTAGCGATATATGCAATAATTTGTCATCTCAATAGTCTCCAAATTGATCCACAGAATGGCTAGTTGCTGCTTGGAAGGAGCAGCAAATTGCATTGCGATTATTATCGTTCAGTTCTTCCTCTAAGGTCCATTTTAAGGGCGGAGACGAGAGTGCGGCCTTGTTCTTCTGAAAACGTATGAGACCAATGTTTGTGACCCCTTTCCACCGAACGCAAAACTTCGGCATGAAAATCCTTAATCTCGGTAAAAGGATATTTTTCGGCAAGATATAACAGATTAATTAAATGCTTTTGTCTTAGCATTGAAATGGCTTGTTCTTCTATGTTGTGCATAATAAATAGTTCACCTCTAACTAACTGTACGAATCCGAAGACTTCATCAGAATAACTCAATGATTTGGTTTGGGCATGTTCATGTGGCCATGGCACATCGTATTTTACCCGATCCTTAGCGGCCCTTGCTTCACCCGAAACTGCTTTACGTTTTTGATTGTCTTTGAACAATAGATATGGAAAATCTTTACCTTTAATTTTCATTTGACAATTATTCCTATCATTATCTGATTTATCACATGAAGTCTTTTTATCGACACCGAAAGTTTTCTTAGCCACAAGGTGCGCGTTTTGTTCAGCCAACAACAGATCCCGTTCCAATATTTTGTTCTGAATTGTTAATTCTTCAATTGCTTTATCCAGTTCATTCACCGTGTTTGTAGACGTAAGAATTTTTGGATGAACGCTAACACTTGCTTTATCTGATTTTGGTGCAAAAGTCTCATGTTGAACCACGTGTTCAGAGGTTAAATCTCCAACTTCGTAAACTGATGCAAACTCGTTCTGCATATCAAAAGAAGGTAAAGTGAAATCCTTTAGATAAGCTGGAGGTTTAAAAAATTAATCAAATACATAATAAAATGTGGCTGGAACATGCTCTTAGCTAAAACCACATGCTAACTAAGGATCGGATGACGCAACAAGGGGAGGCAAATCTAGTACACGGCGTTATCAATTAGGTACAATGAGAGTTGCCTCCCATTGTACGCTATTAACTTCACCGATGAGTTAATGGATGCATATGTCGTAGTCCTGTCTTTAGCCGGGATTGGTACATACGTATAATCTATTTTAACTTTATTCTGTTAAGTAACACTTTGTGTATATTTATTCTTTCTAATGTCAATGTTATCTTAATAATAAATATTCATTTGTAGCATATTTCATGTTAATCCCCTGCCATGAGAAGTATTTAAATTATTATTTAACCATTCATTAATCATTGCATGATCTTTACATGTTCACACTTTAATCATGCTTAAAACGTTTTTCAAAAGAAATTATAACCAGGGACCTTGACCTAATTATCATCCAAATTTAATTTTTCTAATACAATCTTATAAATGACTTCTTTTATTTTTTTTCTAAAAATAAGGTCCGGATCTTTGCAAATCGAATTTTCTCTCCAGCAATCAACATTGTGTTCAACTACACAATTGACATTAACATGAAAGAAGACATCCTTTTTTCTTTGTGTTCACAATAATATTATAAAAAATTAAGCCTTTAAATATTTCAGAATGTTTTTTTTTTTTATAAGTTAATTGATATATATTTCATTTCTATTCTGACTGATTTGACACAATCATGAAGAATTTATATATTTTCAGCGATTTGTGAGGAAAGATTCATATTTTGACCCAGAAGTTAATTGAAATAAAATTATTGATTTCCTTTAACGTTTTAATGACCAAAAGGTTGTGCCAGTAAATCAAATAAGATCAAGAATCTTTTTGTTGCAATTATTTGGCAAAATATTTAGTTAAATTCACTGAACTATTTGGTTTTGACTTTTTTCCTGATGAATTTCAGAAACCAGATTTATCTACTGTAAAAAAACTTTTGAATGATCAAAAATTTATGAAAATATACATTTCTATTTTTTATTTGTCTTTTGGATTTTCAATGATATTCATGCTCTTTACTTGAACTGTAATTACGATTTTGTTTTCGAAAAGATAGATGTGACATCAAAAAGTAAAAATCAAAAAAATTACTGAACTCTGAGGAAAATTCAAAACGAAAAGTCCCTAATCAAATTGCAAAATCAAAGCGCCCAAACTAAACAAACAATGAACAACAACTTCCATATTTCTGACTTGGTACATGCATTTTCTACTGTAGGAAGTGCTGGATTAAACCTTGTTTCATAGCTAGCTTAACCTCTCACTTGTATTGCAGTCGTACAAAATTTCACTATAGTGACAACGATGTGTAAAACAAAGAGACATAATAGGTATAAATGTCAAAAATAGAGGTAAATCATTAACGTTGTGTTATTATCTTAATCACTATATTAAAAAACAGATATTTAAAACATGACGGGATACATAAGTACAAACACTGACATGTAAATATGATAAACAACGTCAGTGTCCAAAATCTATACTACAAGACCATCATGTATTATTTGTGAAGTTGATACGGAATATTTATCAACAAGTACCTTCCGATGATTTTTTTTAGAAAAAGGACGACATCAACTTTCTGCTCAGACACTAGTGGCGTTTTACAAAGTTTAGTAGTTGCTGCATGCTCTTGAATACCGAATAAGTTCGGAAATGTATATCCCTTATGCAGGTGAAGTTGGTATATTGCTACTAAGGAAGAGGGAAATTGATAATTTCAAAATTAAAATTAGCTCGTTTGTCATAGATTTTGGTACTGAGATGCTCATTGAGATGACCATGTGTGTCAAATTCGAGGTATACTTTATTTCAATATGTTTTAGTTTTGTGATTAAGCTTTAAGTGTGGCTTATATTCCGAGACAATATATCTGGATATATTACGGTAAAAAGAAAAGTGGAATAGTTCGTAGGTAAATGGGGACAAGTCATTGTAGACTTTAAACAACACTTAACTATTATTTACGTCAAAGGGGGGAATTTTAAACAAATCTTCAAACTACATTGGACTTTAATACGTTTCATTCGGGGAGAGTGGTTAACTTGTAACCACAGTAAATGTCTATGACACTACAAGTTTCTGGAGGGGTATGAAAGAGAACACCCAAGAGAACAAAACACGAACTAAAGGAAATACTTATTGAAATTATATCACAATAATTTATTTATGAAATATGCACGGTTGAAAATAAATCATAAAGACACAAAAGGACAAAACCTTATTGAAATGATATATCACCTCAATACAGCTATAAAATATGCACAGTTGATAATGAATAAGATACAATATGATACAACCATCACAATATTGTCTAATCCCTCGCATACATCCTGCCAAGTTGTCATATTCTCACCTGCACCATCGTTTTTAAATGGCTGCACGCCTGTTGATGTCTTTTTTCTTGTTCCAATATATCTCCAGAAAAAGTTCATTTTAGTCTTTGGATCTCTATGATAAAGCAAAGATATGTAAATTGTTAAAGCCAGAATGATTCCACTTAATGATATAGTAACAATCATTATGATTAAGAGAAGACTCATTGGATTGGACGTTGCTGGTATAGCCGTTTGTACCATGGACAAAAATATTGCATAAGATAGTAATATAGTTATTGAAAGTCCTATTCGTTCTCCAGATTCTACCGGAAGTAGAAACACCATTGGATTGAGTAATCCAAACAATATAGTAGGAACACACACTAATACTGTGTAATATAAAGGTGAACGTTGTATTGTTAGTGTGCAGATAAATATAGAATATCCATTCCAAATTGACGTTTCACCTTTATACGACTGTAATGACCAGTCCGAATTTGGTGTGAAAAAAGATAGTTGAACAGGATTAGAAGCTGGATTCAATGTTACTCTTTTCGAATTCATACTCAACACATAGAATCTCAGATAACACGTCTGAGAATCAAACGGAAACTTGTATATATTTGTTGTACACTTAGATGACAATACGTCGCTAACAAATATAGCCACATCACCAGTGTTTTCGAGTGTAACAAAGTTAGCGTTGTCTCCACCCAACGGTTCATATGTTGCAACTGAGTTTTGGGGTCCAAACATCGGTCATAGGTACCACTATGTCTTTTGCATTACCATATGATGACGGATTCCAAGATAAGTCCTCGTCTATCCAACTCACCCATAATCCAGCTGCTAGATCAAGTGTCTGGTCAACCTCTTGAAATCGAGTTATGGTGATCAAAAATATACTCACAGTAATATTTAGAGGTGAAGAAAAATCAGAATTTGGTACAATTGATTTTTGGTAATTTGAAAACACATCACTATATAACTGTTTTATATTTGATTTACTCTGACATTGAACGTCATATAACAATATGAAACATAGAAACAAAAATCTGATAGATAGAATAATATCCATGTAAGTAAATTAGTAAAGCACAAACAAGTAACTAGTACTTAGATTAAAATCTTTCTAACGTGTTCTGATAAATATGCTAATCAGCTTTTAATTTGTTTTAATCATACCTACTTAGTATTACATTAACAATGTACCAATATTGTTTAAATTAGAGATCATATTTAAATGATTAACACACATTATTAAAATAATAAGGAAATACATTAACGAAATGTTATAACGAATGAAAAGAAAAGTCGGATATACGTCTGCATTTCAAAGTATCAAATACATTAATAAAACAAACATATTAAAATGTGACTTGTACCAGTAAACAAGTAATGGACGTCAGAGAGTCAATTAAGTGTACGGAACTGTTATACAATCTTGAACTCTAAACGAATCCAATTCAAATATTCTCAAATTTACAATTCAATATAGTATAAATGACTTATCAGACATACATCACATGCGCATGTCTACATTTGCACTAGATCGATACTCTTGATTGTCTTTCCAAGCTCTATGCATAAAATCTCCGTGGTTAATGAAATAACTGTTATATCACACACCGATTGTACTGAAATGTACCAACATGTCGACAACAAATGTTTCCTCGGTATTTGTCGAGGTCAAAATATTTGAAAATCTAAACTGGTATGACAGCCGTTTTAAGTGAAATTTTATTTTTTTGTGAACTATGAAATTTGTTATTACAATATGGCGGCTATGGAGCTAATGACGGCACAGGTACTTGACAATCTGTCTGACCGACTACGTCCTTATAATAATAATAAATAATAATACATTCTTTATTTAAAGAGGGTAACTCAATCAGAACTAGTATAATTTTCATAGAGGTCCTCAGACAAAATACATGCATACAATCAACAGTCATACATTCATACATTAAAATGCAATATATACTTCAATATATTTTACTAGTATACACAAAAGTCAATCATTCAAATATACAAATGGTAATATTTGATAAAGTTTTGTTTAATTTTATTATTCTTACAACAAAAGAAAGAAAACAAATTAATTGACTTGCATATAATTTTCAAGAAAATGATTATAACAATATTTATCGAATAATTCCACATTACGACAATTTTTTATTATGAGTGGTAAATTATTCTATACCTTGGACAGTGCACAGCATCAATATTTAGCATTGCTAAGTAATAAATTGTTAGTCCATTTACAATTTTATACATTAGAATTGATTGTTGGTATTTTTTCTTTTTGTAAAAGATAGCCATTTTAAAAATGACAACAAGAAATTAGATGCATGGAATAGAAATATCGCATTCCAGAATAATTCTTACTACTCTTTTTATACGCCCGTCAAAATTTTGACGGGATGTATTATGGGATACAAATGTCCGGTGTCCGTCCGTCTGTCCGTCTGTCTGTCTGTCCGTCTGTCGGTGCGGCGTAAACATGTCGCACCGTAACTTGAGAACGACTTATCCAAATTTCATGAAACTTAACATAGTTGTTTCTTATGATGGTCAAATGATCTGTATACTTTTTGGTGAAAATAAGATTTAAACTTTTTGAGTTACGACACTTTATAACTAAAACAGGGGTGTGTTTTTTTTCACATGTCGCACTGTATCTCAAAAACGATTCTTGATTATGACTAAACACTTTAAACACTTCTTAGTTATATTAATCTCAATATCTGTATACTTTTTGGTGATGATTCAAAATTTCATTTTTGAGTTATTGAGTATTTTGTAAAAAAGGGGGAGGTTTTTTTTACATGTCGCGCCATATCTCAAAAACTATTTATGATTATTGCTGAAAACTTTACACATGTCTTTGTTATATTAATCTAAAGATCTGTATACTTTTTGGTGATGATTCAAAATTTGATTTTTGAGTTATTAGTATTTTGTAAAAAAGGGGGAGTTTTTTTTTTTACATGCTGTGCCGTATCTCAAAAACGATTTATGATTATTGCTTAAAACTTTACACACTTCTTTGTTCTATTAATCTAAAGATCTGCATATTTTTTGGTGATTATTCAAAATTTTATTTTTGAGTTATTGAGTATTTTGTAAAACAGGGGAGGGTTTTTTAAATGTCGCGCCGTATCTCAAAAATAATTTATGATTATTGCTTAAAACTGATTATTCAAAATTTTATTTTTGAGTTATTGAGTATTTTGTAAAAGAGGGGAGGGTTTTTTACATGTCGCGCCGTATCTCAAAAATAATTTATGATAATTGCTTAAAACTTTACACACTTCTTTGTTATATTAATCTAAAGATCTGTATACTTTTTGGTTTTGATTCAAAATTTTATTTTGGTAATATTTATTTTTTTGTAAACAAAAAACAGGGTGGGGTGTTTCACATGTCCCGCCGTGTCTCTAAAACAATATATGGTTATTGCTTAAAACTTTCTCAGAAACTATTTATGATTATTGCATAAGACTTCCACATAAGACGTCGGGCGTATCATGCGCTCATGGCGCAGCTGTTTATTTGAAGTTTTATGATTCTATCTGAATCTTTTTGTAATAAATTTCCCCAAACTGAACGTCAGTAGTCAATACATGGTAGAATATATGCGTTATAAAATAGTTGCCTTGTGTGCATTGGAAAATATACTTATATAAAAGTGATTACTTTTGATGAAATAATCTTACATATACGATCAACATGATCTTCCTAGCTTAAATTTTCATCAATGTCAATTCCAAATAAATTGAAAGAATGGACATGCTCAATACATGTTTCGTTGACGGTAATACATAATTATGATAGTTGTGTACGTTTTCGTTTTGAACCGAATTTCATACACTTAGTTTTGTGCATTACCTTTTAATACTGTTATTGTTACACCTAGATTGTATAGCATGAAGTGGTAAATCATTTACATATATTCAAACTAACAGAGGACCTAAAATAGAACTCTGAGGCACTCCACATTTTACAAACGATTTATCAGATTTAAAGTTGGCGTATTGGACTTCTGGTTGTCTTTCAGACAAATATGATTTTATCCAATGTATCATATGTTCTCCGATATGATAAAATTATAACTTTTATATTAAGGTATGGCATGGTTTATAAGGTCAAAAGCCTTACTGAAATATAAAAACACTGTACAAACTATTTCTTCTTCATTTAAATATTTTAACCATTCATCAATTAGTTTAGTTAGCGCTGTTTGACACGAATGACCTTGTTTGAAACCTTACTGGGTTCATTCATGAACAACGGTAGTACACAAATTAATGTAATGATTAGTACTGCTTTCCGTAAACGATGTCCAGTTTGTTGGTATTTGTTACGTATACGCATTTTCAGTGTTGAATGAGTCCAACCAATTACAGATCTTACTCTAGCCAAATGTAGGCTCTTGTCTCAATTATTATTAATAACGGACGAAGTAGTATAACGGACATGGTGGTATGAGCACAACCGATAACTGATTTAGAATTTAGATTTTAATTCTTCTTATGAGGGCAGTTGAAATGGTGTGACACATCTTATTACAATATAGCCATCAGGGTTTAAATTGTTTATCAAGTCAAGATCTATCTGCCCTGAAATTTTCAAATGAATCGGAAAATGAGCTTTTCTCATCACTTTGCGTCCGTCGTCGTCGTCCATCGTCGTTAACTTTTACAAAAATCTTCTACTCTGAAACTACAGGGCAAAATTTAACCAAACTTGGCCACAATCATCATTGGGGTATCTAGTTTGAAAATGTGCCCGGTGACCCGGCCAACCAACCAATATGGCCGCCATGGCTAAAAAAGAACATAGGGGTAAAATGTAGATTTTGGCTTATAACTCTAAAACCAAAGCATTTATAGCAAATCTGACATGGGGTTAAAATTGTTTATCAAATCAATATCTATCTGCCCTGAAATTTTCAGATGAATAGGACATCGGTTGTTGGGTTGCTGCCCCCAATTGGTAATTTTTAAAGAAATTTTGCGGTTTTTGGTTATTATCTTGAATACTATTATAGATAGAGATAAACTGTAAACAGCAATAATGTTCAACAAAGTAAAATCTAATAATAAGTCAACATGACCACAAAGGTCAGTTGACCTCTTAAGGAGTTATTGCCCTTTATAGTCAATTTTTAACAATTTTCATTAAATTTGTAAATTTTTATAAATTTTTACAAGATATTTTCCTCTGTATCTAAAGGGCCAAGTCTATATAGATAGAGAAAATTGTAAGTAGCAATAATGTTCAGTAAAGTAAGATCTGGAACGGGGACCCAATTATTTGCCCCATTGGAACGCATTGAAAATCACAGTAAGTACATAGGGTCCTGTTCAATAAATAATTTTGATAGCCACCTTGGGACTTCTGGTTCATGTTAGGCATTCATTTTGAAGTGTCTAAGTACAATCTCAGTGGCTCATGACCGGAATTCCGTTGAAAAATTTTGTTTTTATTGACAACAGGGTCAGTCTGTCTACTTCCGGGAAAGAATAAAGGCTAGAATTTAGGCAATTTACTCTATGTACTGACGCCAGATTACATTTAAATCAATCAAAATTTTTACAGAAATTCAAACTAGAAAGCCTACTCTTTCAAATAAATCTACATTCAGTTACAGAACTAGTGAAATAATAACACTACACTATTTATAACAAAAGTTATATTTTTTTTTAAGAACTACATTCGTGGGTACCGGACTGGTTGCCCTAACTGGGATCCTATTCCATCTACAAACACATCACCATCATCAAAACATCAGTTTGTCATGAATCCATCTGTGTCCTTTGTTTAATATGCACATACCAAGGTGAAGAAGTTGAGAAGTTTCTATTAATTAATATTAATTTTAACCATGACTGTATGACATTTTATATTTTAATATTTAATGATGTATTTAAATGAGTAGTTATTGTTGCAAACTCCATTAGAAATTTGAATTGAGATCATTTTTGGAATAAGGGAAAGGGGAGGTGAAAAAAAACTTGGGGTGGGGGTCAATTTTTCTTCTTTCAGATTTCAGAAATTAAAAAGAAAATTTCTTCAGATATTTTTTTTTTGAGAGGATTAATATTCAACAGCATAGTCAATGGCTCAAAAGCCAAAAAAATAATTTATGTTTAAAAGACCACATTTATTCTGTGTCAGAAACGTATGCTGTGTCAACTATTTAATCACAATCCAATTCAGAGCTGTATCCAGCTTGAATGTTTTGTCCATACTTGCCCCAACTGTTCAGAGTTCGACCTCTGCGGTCGTATAAAGCTGCGCCCTGCATAGCATCTGGTTTACTGTACGAAATGCTAGATTAAACCTTGTTTTATAGCTAGCTAAACCTCTCACTTGTATGGTAGTCGTACAAAATTTTATTATAGTTACAACGATGTTTTAAAAAAAGGACATAATAGGTATAAATGTCAAAAATAGATGTACAGCAGTCAACGTTGTGTTATTATTAGAGTTGTCAACGGTTAACCAGTTAACCGGTTAACCGTTCAAACGACCGAACACCGAATACCGAAAACGCTAACTGGTTAAGCGTTTTTTTTTCAATTTTGATAGATTTGATAAAAATATGTATTGAAATCATTTTAAATAGTTGTGTTTTCTTTAAAAATTGTCGTCGTGGTAATTAATTTGACGGATCAATTGTTTAGTATATTGATTGGCATTGTTAATCCAAAAATATAAAATTAATTAGAACTTGTCTCTCATCTCGGGGCAAGATCTTAAGGAAACATTATTAGTTTTATGTTTTTTTAACAGTAATTGTTAATCAGTCATACGATAAACTTTTATGATTTACTTCATTATTTCATTTTTGATCTTATATTGTGTAGACCTACATCTGATTGTGCAATCTCCGTCGTGCAAGTCTTTGTCATACTTTAAACTAAATGCTAACTCAAAACCTGTAAAAAGCAAACCAACGTGAATGTAATCAATGTATACTTGATGGTAGGAATATCAGGCTTAATCTATTTTAATTGAAACACATCACATTATTTTCGGAGACAACAAGACAAAATGGAAGAATCATCTGTTTCAGACATATTCAATTCTACGAGATCAAGACGTTTTTTTGTTTTTTTTTCAATTTGAAGTTAGTACAAACGCCATACTTGATTTTTGATATTTGATTATTCAAAGTCAAACATCGACAGGAATCTTCACAGACAAGCCTTATAATACCAAAGACCAAACTTCAATTCATCTTATATAAAAACGTAAATGAATGACTTGGATAGAATGAAGTCACATTGACACTCATACCACATCTTCTTATATCGATGTGTAGGGCTCTATTGATAAGGCCTTCAAACAGTTACTTAAACTACCGGTTAACCGGTTAATCGGTCGAACTATTATACGAGTAACCGGTTAGGCAAAAGTGTACGATTTGACAACACTGGTTATTATTGTAATCACTATATTGAAAAACAGATATATAAAAAAGTACAGAGTCAAGTCACATGCAAGAAAGAAACAAAAAATGGCACACAGACAAAGCAAATTAGCCAAAAGTAAAAACTAAGAAATGATCAAAGAACAATAACAAAATGACGGGATGTATAAGTACAGAGTCACGCCAGATGGATACCACCAAAATAACAGACACAACAGTCAAAGTAATATTTATAAAGACAGATAAAATAATACTATAACATGTTGTAAATATGATAAACAACTTCAGTACACTACCCATAATCTAAACTATAGGACCATCATGTATTATTTGTGAAGTTGATACAGAATATTTATCAACAAGGTCTTATTACCTTCCGATGACCCGGTTTTTTTTTTTTATCAGAAAGAGGACGAGACGTTTTTGACACACCCCTAGTTCACCAACTTTCTGGTCAGACACTGGTGACGTTTTACTAAGTTTTAGTAGTTGCTGCATGCTCTTGAATACCGAATAAGTTTGGAAATGTATATCCCTTATGCAGGTGAAGTGGGTATATTGCTATTAAGGTGAGGGGAATTGATAATTTTAAAATTAAAATTGACTCGATTGTCATAGATTCTAGTACTGAGATGCTCGCTGAGATGACCGTGTGTGTTAAATTCGAGATATATTTTATTTCATTATATTTTAGTTTTGTTATTAAGCTTTAAATGTGACTTATAGTCCAATGGTTGATTCAAAGACAATATAGCTGGATATATTTCGGTGAAAAGAAAAGTGGAATAGTTCGTAGGTAAATGCGGACAAGGCATTGTAGACTTTAAAAAAACACTTAACTATTATTTACGACAAAAGGGGAAACTTTAAAAAAAAAAATCGGGGAGAGTGGTTAACACATTATCACAGTATATGTCTATGATACTACAAGTTTCTGGAGGGGTATGAAAGAGAACACTCAAGAGAACAAAACACGAATTAAAGGAAATAATTATTGAAATTATATCACAATGATTTATTTATGAAATATGCACGGTTGACAATAAATCATAAAGACACAAAAGAACAAAACCTTATTGAAGTGATATCACCTCAATACCAGACTTGGGGTCAATTACATTGGAATGAATTAATTAAATTACACATTACATTGCAAAAATTATCAATTACACTAATTACACATTACACAGTTTTGGAAATGTAATTAATTAAATTACAATTACTTTACTAAAGTAATTAATTAAATTAACCATTACATTTCATCATGATTTTTTTTGACAATATTATACATGTATATATAATGCATGTGTAAAATATTCATGTAAGCATAGTTTAAACATTGCATTTGATAATCATTAGTTATTTTAATGTTATGTCATTTAGTCTGAATCTCTCTGGTCTGAACACTTTGACAGCAATTCTAAATAGTCTTTCGGCAGGAGCTCATATGGCAGATATTGCTTGATCAGAACATAGAAGTTCAGTGATCAGAAGATCATCATGCATATTGATAGGAGAGGGTATTAGTTCCCATTAACTTGCCAATACATCAAGGGGTATTTTGACATCTCAAAAATGAAGTCATTTAAAGTAAACATAATATAAATAAATTAAAAATATTTTTTTTTACTTTTTAAAAATATTTATAAATGTGCTTGTCAATATTTTTTAGTACAAACAATGTATATTATGTCTAAATATTAGCAATATTTTGCTAATTAGATAAAATACATGTAATAGTGGCATTGTCCCTGGGTAATTTAATTTTAAGTGCTGTTTGTTTTTACAGCTGTTAATTTTTATTTCTATCATCTTTTTGTGTATACTAATTTAACAAAATGATATGATGATTGTGTGCAGTGATTTTAAATTCTAAATAAGCTGTCTATAAATAAAGATTTTTTTACAGTGACACATTTTTTTGGTTTGTTTTAAAAGGTGATTAATTACTTATCAATCTATTTAGTTAACAGGTCTCTTTCTTGAAATCTGAACAACCCTAATATATGATTCTCACTTTTAAAAAAAAATTATAAGACTATTAAAAAAAATCTGTAGGTCAAATAAATAATATAAAAACTTCAGAATAAATTACAGACTTCATATATTAAAAAAAAAGTATGTGATATCAATATTTGACAAATAAATATAATTTTACAATTTATATTATTAAACACACATCCTTATCTTTAACACTATAGAAGTACATGTAATTCAAATGTAATTCAAAAGTAATTGAGCATTATATGCCCTTTTCATTGTAATTAATTAAATTACCATTACTTGTAATTAAAAAAATGCATTACACTTAATTACCATTATATTATCAATTACCCTATCCCTGATCAATACAGCTATAAAATATGCACATTTGATAATGAGTAAGAAACATTATGACATAACCTTATTGAAATGATATCAACTCAATACAGCTATAAAATATGCACAGTTGATAATGAATATGATACAGTATGATATAACCATCACAATATTGTCTAATCCCTCGCATACATCCTTCCAAGATGGACTTGTCTCTGTCCACGATTTCATATTCTCTCCCTCACAATCGTTTGTAAATGGCTGCACGTCTGTTAATGTATTTTTTCTTGTTCCAATATACCTCCAGAAAAAATTCATTTTAGTCTTTAGATCTCTATGATAAAGCAAAGATATGTAAATTGTTAAAGCCAGAATTATTCCACTTAATGATATAGTAACAACCATTATGATTAAGAGAAGACTCATTGGATTGGACGTTGCTGGTATAGCCGTTTGTACCATGGACAAAAATATTGCATAAGATAGTAATATAGTTATTGAAAGTCCTATTCGTTCTCCAGATTCTACCGGAAGTAGAAACACCATTGGATTGAGTAATCCAAACAATATAGTAGGAACACACACTAATATTGTGTAATATAAAGGTGAACGTTGTACTGTTAGTGTGAAGGTAAATATAGAATACCCATTCCAAATTGACGTTTCACCTTTATACGACTGTAATGACCAGTCCGAATTTGGGGTGAAAAAGGATAGTTGAACAGGGTTAGAAGCTGGATTCAATGTTACTGTTTTCGATGTCATACTCAACACGAAGAATCTCAGATAACACGTCTGAGAATCAAACGGAAACTTATATATATTTGTTGTACACTTAGATGACAATACGTCGCCAACAAATATAGCCACCTCACCAGTGTTTTCGAGTGTAGCAAAGTTTGCGTTGTCTCCACCCAACGGTTCATATGTTGCAACTGAGTTTACAAGTAAAAACTTTGGGGTCCAAACATCGGTCAAAGGTACCACTATGTCTTGTGCATTACCATATGATGACGGATTCCAAGATAAGTCCTCGTCTATCCAACTCGCACTTAATCCAGCTGCTATATCAAGTGTCTGGTCAACCTCTTGAAATCGAGTTATGGTGATTAAAAATATACTCACAGTAATATTTAGAGGTGAAGAAAAATCAGAATTTGGTACAATTGATTTTTGGTAATTTGAAAATACATCACTATATAACTGTTTTATATTTGATTTACTCTGACATTGAACGTCATATAACAATATGAAACATAGAAACAAAAATCTGAAAGATGGAATAATATCCATGTCAGCAAATTAGCAAAGCACAAATAAGTAGCTAGTACTTAGATTAAAATCTTTGTAATGAGCAGGATCCACCTAACAAGTTCTGATAAATATACTGTCCTTTATTATAACCTTATAACCTTTTAATTTGTTTTAATCCCATCTAATTATTGTTACATAATTTACTAATATTGTTTAAATTAGAGATCATACTCAAATGATTGACAAACAATAATTAAAGTAATAAGGAAATACTTTTAGGAAAGGTTACAACGAATGAAAAGAAAAGTCGGATATACGTCAGCATGTCAATGTATCAAATACATTAATAAAACAAATATATTTAAATGTGACTTATACTAGTAAACAAGTAATGGACGTCAGAAACAATCTATTATACAATCTAGAACGTTTGCGCAAAATTTACCTGTTGGAAAGATACTATATTTGCGCGTATTTATACAAAATACAGGGTCTTTTCATAGCCATTTCAACAAGCAGTTTTATTCAACTCATCCAGCCATCTACGCTTTCGTTGAGATTATTATAAAAGTTAAGGCGACTACTTACATTAAAATTCGGCACAACGATAACCAAGCCCTCGTAAAACGCACAGACAAAGAGAAAATGAAGTTTAACGTTCAACAATTTCTGAAATTTCAAAATGGTGAAATTTCCCGTCAATGAAATCTCAAATCGCTAGGTTACAAACACCAGGCAAGGACTGGTGTATAGATGATCCCTGTATAGATATCATCCGCATGTCACCTGCATTTGTTGGCATGACTATATACTTTGAATGGTCTCTTCCGTGAAAGTCGATGTATTTTATAAGAAACTTTTCTTTTACATAAATGTGGTGCTTTTTAATGTTTATTTAGACAAATAAAGACTTGTCTTATATATGTTCATCAATATATGAAATAATAAGATGTGGTATGATTGCCAATTTATGTTCAAAACAATAGGAAATAACATGTAAAAAAAACTCAGATAAACTACAGGTAAATTCGCGCAAACGTAATACCATTTCTCCGCGCAAATGTGATGCGTGTCATTTTAAAATCCGCGCAAATATAGGTCGCCCCTATGATAGGTATCAATACAAATACAATTCAATTATCATAAAATTTTCAATTTTGTGGAGAGGGCTTACAACGGCTATGCCTGATGCCCAATCCAATTCAATTTATTTGAATAAAATGTTGTTTTAATTAGATTTTTTTAAATCAATTAAATTTAGCATTGACTTATCAGACATACATGACGTGCGCTCGTCTATATCTACACTAGAAACTCTCGATTGTCTTTCCAAACGCTATTCATACCATGTTTAATGAAATCACTGTTATATCACAAACAACACAAATTTTACTGCAACTTACCAACATTTCGACAACAAATGGTTCCTCGGTGATCCTCGAGGTCATAATATTTGAAAATCTAAATAGGTATGAAAGCCGTTTTATGTGAAGTTTCATTATTTTGTGAACTATGAAATCAAAGTATTACGATATAAATTTAATATGAGGCAGGCATTACATGTGAATGGGGACGAAGTTTGTTTAAATTATTTTTTTTGTAACTTTTAATAAAATTGAGAATGGAAATGGGGAATGTGTCAAAGAGACAACAACCCGACCAAATAAAAAACAACAGCAGAGGGTTACCAACAGGTCTTCAATGTAGCGAGAAATTCCCGCACCCGGAGGCGTCCTTCAGCTGGCCCCTAAACAAATATATACTAGTCTAGTGATAATGAACGCCATACTAATTTCCAAATTGTACACAAGAAACTAAAATTAAAATAATACAAGACTAACAAAGGCCAGAGGCTCCTGACTTGGGACAGGCGCAACAATACGGCGGGGTTAAACATGTTTGTGAGATCTCAACCCTCCCCCTATACCTCTAACCAATGTAGAAAAGTAAATGCATAACAATACGCACATTAAAATTCAGTTCAAGAGAAGTCCGAGTCTGATGTCAGAAGATGTAACCAAAGAAAATAAAGAAAATGACAATAATACATAAATAACAACAGACTACTAGCAGTTAACTGACATGCCAGCTCCAGACTTTAATTAAACTGACTGAAAGATTATGATTTCATCATATGAACATCAGGCACAATCCTTCCCGTTAGGGGTTTAGTATCATACCATCATAACATACATTGTACGTACGATTTTTACAAATAATTATTATATTAAAAACAATTAAAAGCCCAAGAATATTGAAAGAATCCGGTATACAACATGTTTATGTTTTGACCATTAGCTGTCAGATCATTATATTTGACAAGTGATAATGGTTTGATAAATATACAGGTGACGGAATATTTAATACCAGATAATCATATGGCTTAAATTATGTCTCACGCCAGGGATGAGTAAAGGTTAATACCGGCTTTGGTATAAAAAGTACATTATTTTTGTCAAAAGATCGATTGCCGGATTGGAAGTTTTTGATGCAAAAAAAAAACTTTGGAAATCTTATACAGTTATAATTCCCTTATTTAAAAACTAGCTGTTTCACATTCCAATGTGGATATCAAGACCTTCACTCGTTCAGCATGCTCAATTGGATCAAGCAGAAAAACATTGAATCAACGGCAATTCATATCCATATGACAGCCTCCTCAGTGCAGACTTAACACCAGACTCCAAATGTTCCACAAAGTCATCAACAATGAAATTGCAATATCATCGCGAGATATACTTATAAAAGTCAGTCTTAAACAAGATTTACCTATAAACATGATAAACAAACATACAGACAACTTCAATGTAACAAAAACGACTTTCTTAGTGCTTAACAATTCAGTGGCGGATCCAGAACTTTTTATCCTGACACTTTGTTTCTGTGGCAATATGACCTATAATTAACAATGTGTCATCCTAACACAGAGGCAATGATTACTAGTATATCACATGAATGACTGAAAACCAAAAATCTCAAATGTTATTGTCTCAATGCTAAATTTCACAGCAGCAATTAAAATTTGTTACAGGATTATAAGCACCTTTTGAATCTAGTGTATATATAAGCCAGGCGTTGTCAGTTTATTTTTTCGATTTATGAGTTTGACTGTCCCTCTGGTATCTTTAAACTTATAAAAAAATGATTTTTGAAAATTGCTGAAGAGACAATGGTTTAGTTAAAAAGAAATCAAAGCTGTGATATTTGAAATAATACACGTCCATAACCCATTTGAAATAATACACATCTTCAGTTGCAAACTTCCCTGAGGTGCTATCCAGCACTTTGATTACTTAAGCTTTGAGAATTTGTGTATTTCATCAAACATTTACATACATGGTTTACCTTTACCAAAGAAATCAACGCAAATAATTACACAGAGGTAGAATTTGTTAGATATTGTCCCAAAGAGGTAGAATTTGTTAGATATTGTCCCAAAGAGGTAGTTATGCTGAAGTGAACAGACTTTAAGGAAATGATTTACGCATGCTTATGATTCTCTACCTGCTGTATGTCAGTTGTATGGTTTACGCATACTTATGATTCTCTACCTACTGTATGTCAGTTGTATGGTTTACGCATACTTATGATTCTCTACCTGCTGTATGTCAGTTGTATGGTTTACAGGACTTGAAAGAGTTTGAATGAGCTCTGTTTAAAAATACTTCTGCAATAAAAAGAGAGGAATTAATAAAATTAAAGAATTTAAAATTGCTCACCCAAACAGTTTATTTTCTGCCTTATTGTAAGAGCTTCTTATATACCAACTCTTATATATTAAAATGATAAGTTCTTTTAAAATATCATTGCACATTTCATTAAAAATATAAAATATAATGTGTGAAAGGGGGCCTAGGTGGCAGAGGGGTTTAAGTACGTAGTTCACCTACACTAATTACTAGCCTGTCAAACCAGGGTTGCGTTCAATATCGTAGCGGCTACATAGGGCTACGTAGATTTATGACTATTGAACGTGAAGCTAGTCTATCTGCTTCATAGATATTGATAGCCGCTATTCTAGCTACTCGTTCAATAGTCATAAATCTACGTAGCAACCCTTGATATGAATTCAAACCTGCTGGAAGCAGGTGTGATTAACCCCCATCATAATTGACTAGGATTGATGTTGCTGAACGTTAGTCCACACTTAAAAATATTTTGGTTTGCCCAAACCCTACCCAAAGGTTGAGACTGTAGGTAGGTAGGTAGGCATTTTCTTTTTTTTTTTCAAAAAAAGAAATTGAAGTATCAGATGTTTATTAGTCTTCATGCCTATTTGATTAAAAAAAACTTCTTCAAATCAGGACAATAAAAGAATTTGAGTAGGCAGCTTTTTTCTGGGTAGGAAGGGTTTGGGCAAACAAACCTATTATTTATTATGGCCTTATAGTTCCTTAACGTTATAGTTCCTTAACGTTATAGTTCCTTAGCGTTATAGTTCCTTAGCGTTATAGTTCCTTAACGTGATAGTTCCTTAATGTGATAGTTCCTTAATGTGATAGTTCCTTAACGTGCTAGTTCCTTAACGTGATAGTTCCTTAACGTGATAGTTCCTTAACGTGCTAGTTCCTTAACGTTATAGTTCCTTAACGTGCTAGTTCCTTAACGTGATAGTTCCTTAACGTTATA
The DNA here is from genome assembly GCA_037788925.1 of Mytilus galloprovincialis. NCBI lineage: Eukaryota > Metazoa > Mollusca > Bivalvia > Mytilida > Mytilidae > Mytilus > Mytilus galloprovincialis. Next base: position 70,518,710 of record CM075342.1, on the reverse strand, counting down.
GTTACGTGATAGTTCCTTAACGTGATAGTTCCTTAATGTGATAGTTCCTTAACGTGATAGTTCCTTAACGTTATAGTTCCTTAATGTGATAGTTCCTTAACGTGATAGTTCCTTAACGTGCTAGTTCCTTAACGTTATAGTTACGTGATAGTTCCTTAACGTTATAGTTCCTTAATGTGATAGTTCCTTAACGTGATAGTTCCTTAACGTGCTAGTTCCTTAACGTTATAGTTACGTGATAGTTCCTTAACGTGATAGTTCCTTAACGTGATAGTTCCTTAATGTGATAGTTCCTTAACGTGATAGTTCCTTAACGTGCTAGTTCCTTAACGTTATAGTTACGTGATAGTTCCTTAACGTTATAGTTCCTTAATGTGATAGTTCCTTAATGTGATAGTTCCTTAACGTGATAGTTCCTTAACGTTATAGTTACGTTATAGTTCCTTAACGTTATAGTTCCTTAATGTGATAGTTCCTTAACGTGATAGTTCCTTAACGTGCTAGTTCCTTAACGTTATAGTTACGTGATAGTTCCTTAACGTTATAGTTCCTTAATGTGATAGTTCCTTAACGTGATAGTTCCTTAACGTGATAGTTCCTTAACGTGATAGTTCCTTAACGTGATAGTTCCTTAACACGATAGTTCCTTAACGTGATAGTTCCTTAACGTGCTAGTTCCTTAACGTTATAGTTACGTTATAGTTCCTTAACGTTATAGTTCCTTAATGTGATAGTTCCTTAACGTTATAGTTACGTTATAGTTCCTTAACGTTATAGTTACGTGATAGTTCCTTAACGTGATAGTTCCTTAACGGGATAGTTCCTTAACGTGATAGTTCCTTAACGTGCTAGTTCCTTAACGTGATAGTTCCTTAACGTGATAGTTCCTTAACGTGATAGTTCCTTAATGTGATAGTTCCTTAACGTGATAGTTCCTTAACGTGATAGTTCCTTAACGTTATAGTTACGTGATAGTTCCTTAACGTGATAGTTCCTTAACGTGATAGTTCCTTAATGTGATAGTTCCTTAACGTGATAGTTCCTTAACGTGCTAGTTCCTTAACGTTATAGTTACGTGATAGTTCCTTAACGTGATAGTTCCTTAACGTGATAGTTCCTTAACGTGATAGTTCCTTAACGTGATAGTTCATGAAGGTTACTATTGCTTCCTCCCCCAATAAAAAATAGCCGTGATGTTAAAGCCATAAGTGGTGTTAAACATCACCAATTACATATTCACAAGTTGACATTGTGCACACTGCAGATTCCTTTATTTTTTATGAGTACTTATTTTTGTTGATTGAAAAAAACTTTCATTTTGTGCCTTTAATAAAGTCATGCACTCCTATGGAAAATATTAGATTTTTTTTTTTAACATTTAGAAACGTGGTTCCACTGTAGGCACTATATCCATAAACATTAATATCCTACGAATGATAATGAATCTAAAGTAATCTAATTTTATTTCAGGAGAGACATAAGACGACCTTGACATTAATAGCAGCTCAAATTGAACAAGAGAAAGATGGATTAGATCGAACAATTAAGAAAATGACAAAGAAAGGAAAAAAAAGAAAGTAATAGTATGGTCAATGACTTTTATGTGCCAAAATGTTTTAGTATTTCTGTATTGAAAATTTTGTTATGTATGAAATGAATATAAATATTACAGTGGAAAAGACCACATTGGGATTTGTGTCTGAATTTTATTTTTGTGTAGCCTTTAATTAAAAATTTTCTTGAGCATTTAGTTCCCCAGTTCTCGGGTGAGAAATATGTATTCAATAACTGCAACAAGTGTGGTTACGATATTTCTCTTCTCAAGTAACATGAGTAAGTTAAATTTTAATATTTATAGCGCAAAGTTTGACGACTTTTTAAATAATTAAAATTTATCTGTTGAGAGTGGAGACATATCCTAATATCTGAATGATAGTGGTGGAATCTGTTTTTCTAATCAGTTTTATCTTTTCATTCAAAAATTTGCAGAAAGTTGTGTTCTTTGCCTTTTTTCATGACATCTCAATAGGGAATTTCAGTAGAAAACAAGAAAATTTGACCTATCATTTGCAGGGAACAGGTATTTCACCAGTGAGGGAAACATTTCTCATACCATCCAAGAATTGTGAAAATTGCACACTTTACACAATCAAGTGTCTCTTCAGTGATGCTCAGGGGTGAGAAAAGTTATTTTGTTATCAACTCCTATATATTTCAACCCAGATCGATGGCAAGCTGTTTTACTATTTATTCTACCTCCAATTTATCTCATAAAATTTTCTTTATAAGAATATCTTATAAACTATATGATATATCTAATAAAAAAAATTGAAAACAACACGTTTAATGATTTAATAAACGATATGATATATCTTATAAAGTTTATAAGATATCTTATAAAGTATATTAGATAACTTTTTTTATAAAATATTCATAAGATTTCTCATATACTTTAGAAAATATCTTATAAATTTTATGAAATATGATATTTAATATAAAGAAGATATCTTATAAATATCTTTTAAATAAGATATCTTACATACTTTATATGTCTGTCTTTTCATCCATCATTCTGGCAAAGCAGTTTTCAACAGTTTTATCTCTTTGTCCTTGAAAATATTGATTTGATATTTTTTGTATTGTTTTATCATGTTCAGTTTCAAATCAAGTTCGAATATTGTTCTAGTCTGATGATTTTGTGCAGAGTTATTGTGCTTGGACTTGAAAAATTCACACTAATTGTCAGTTTTCCCTGTATTGTCATGCTTGAATATACTGATTTGATAATTGGTATAAAGTTTTATCATAAAAAGTTACAAATCAATTTTAACACTTCGTTTCTATGTATGTTGGAGTGTTTTTTTTTTGTTGCATTTCATTGTTTCTGTTTTTAAAGCTAGTTAAACCTCTCACTTGTATGACAGTCACATCAAATTCCATTATATTGACAACGACATTAAAACAAACACATAGGTAAAAATGTCAAAAATAGAGCTACAACAGCAACACGAACCCCCCCCCCCAAACAAAAACCAAAAAAAAACCAAAAAAACTGGGAGTGATCTCAGGGATTTCAATCAAATTCCTGAACATCTTAAAATTGCAACTGGGAACTATATCCTTCAAACCTACAAAGTATCAGTTTCAATGAAACATCAGTTCAAATTATATTTTTTGTGATTATAATACTTTTTTGTAAACCATGTAGTAAAGTGGACGAATCAGTTAAACACTTTATCCTATTATGTGAAAAATTAGAAGAATCCAGAAAACCACTACTGTCAAAATCTTTAGACAATGGAAGTTTAATTCTAGCTTAGGATATAACATCCCTTCCAGCTGATCTTCTCCAACTCATTATCAACCCGTTCTGTTATGTAGACGTTGATGTAAACATAACTGCTTTTGAGGAAACCAGAAATAATTTAATACCCCTGTGTAGACAAGCGCTATTGTTTTCTAGCTAATGTAGATAACTTAGAAAATTCTTACTTCTAAATGCTAATAATTAAGAATGATAAAGGTAGCTTGCATCGTCATGATGGGCACACATGGTATCAGAATCATTTGATTTTGTAATGAAAGAACATTTTAAATTATTGGAAGTAAATTAATCTCTGTGGTGGTGGAAATTTTATATTTTAATACTTGTATACCATTAATGACCGTCGTATCTTAATAATTGTGTATTGCCATTTTATTCTTTTTGGGTGGAGATGTTCCTTTATTGAAAGAAATTTGATTATAAATTACATGCACTGATGTACATCCGTATTTCCCTTTAATTCGTCATTATGTTTCGTTAATGTATTTCTTTTTCTATTGTTTGATAATGACTAAATATAATCTCCTATTTAAACAATCATGGTATCAATTAGTAGATGTGATTAAAACAAATTAACAGATTATAAGGTCATAATAAAGAACAGTATAGTTATCAGAACATGTTATGTGTTTCATGCTTTAATCTGAGTACTTGTTACACATTTGTGCTTCACGAATTGAATAAAATTCCATCGTTCAGATTATTTGCCAACGTGAATCAAATTTAAAAGAGTTATTTAATTATGTGTTTTCAAATACCAAAAATCAATTGTAACAAATTCTGTTTTTTACTCACCTTTAAATATTTTTATGAATATATATTTGATTCAAATATCTCGTTTTCAAGACGTTGACCAAACTCAAAGATGGATTTTCGTGGACTTCGTGTCATATGGTGTTGCATGTATTACCTCTCGTTGATATTTGAATATGAATCCTAAAATCTGATGTTAAGTGTGTTTAGAAATTTAGTGAGTAAGATTACAACACTATTGACTGCTGAACCCCTTTTTGACATTTTTACCTATTTTGTCTGTTTGTTTTGTTAATACATCGGTGTTAATATACTGGAATTTGATGTACCTGTCAAGTGAGAGGTTTAGCTAGCAATAAAACCAGGATTAATCCACCAACTCAATGCAAACTGTCCTTTGGAAGAGGGTGTTTTCCTTATAAACTGCAAACACGCCATTAACTTTCAGTGTGGCAAATATTTTAGTCTGAAGACGGCCACATTATTTAATAAGCTTTCTGTTAGCAGTAAATTTAATTTTCAGGTTTGGGCAACGAATCTGTAGCTAATTTCTTTCGACGTCACAGCTATTTTAATAATCAATTTAGTGGTTACAAATCTATTTATACTTGAACCTCAAATATGACATACACGGTCATCTCAGTACCAGAGTCTGACAAACGAGACGATTTTAATTTTGAAATTATTAATTTCACCAGTCCTAGTTGCAATATACCAACTTCACCTGCGTATGGGATATACATATTCCAAATCATTCGGTATTCAAGAGCCCGCAGCTGCTACTCAGATTTTGTAAAACGTCAGTGTCTCATTAGAAAATTGATGAACCAGTGTGTGTCAAAGAACGTATTGTCCTTATTTAAAAAAAAGCTTATTTGAAGGTACTATAAGACCTTGTTGATAACTATTCCGTATCAACTTCACAAATAATATACGATGGTCTTAATGTATAGATTCTGGGTACTGGCGTTGTTTATCATCTAAATACAGTGATATAATATTCTTTAATTTGTCTATATTTAATAAATATAATATTCTTTAATTTGTCTATATTTAATAAATATAATATTCTTTAATTTGTCTATATTTAATAAATATAATATTCTTTAATTTGTCTATATTTAATAAATATTACTCTATCTTTTTTGGTGATATCCAGTTGGCCCTGTACTTATACATCCCGTCATTGAGTTATTGTTCTATGTCATTTTGTTTTGTATTCATGTCTTTCATTTTTGCTAAGGTGTTTTGTCTATATGCCCTTCTGTGTTTCTTTGTGACGTGACTCTACTTATTCATTCTGTTATTGTGCTATGGTACATTTTTGGAAAATGACGCTTTCAGCGTCTTGTTCCAATACTGCTGACCTGAACTTCCATTACATTTCTCTGCCTTCCGCGCTTGGTTTCGTATATTTTCTTCCCCATTACATTTCTCCGCCTACCGCGCTTGGTTTCGTATTTACTATTTTACATACAAACTGGAATCTGCTTGTATTATCATGTGTAGTAATCAACCGGGAACCAGTTTACATACCTCCGGTCCTTCTTATTACCAAACAGATCGAAGTGTACCAACCAATGTAGTTAAAATATTCATAAATCTATTTTTATAACTTTATTGATCATATGAAGTAAAACTAAAACATTGTTAAAACATTAAAGATATATAATTTATCGGGGGAATACTTGATGGTCTTTTCGTTTTACAAACAACTGCCTTTTTTATAAGAAAATATAATATGTCTGTGTTGGTCCACTTTCTACTGGTTATAAGACAGGTCGAGTACCGGAAATCCGACTCAATCTTTGTTTACAAAGTTACACCTGTAGAGTCTGTAACAGACTGTATCTGTATGACATGTGAATAAATTGTCGATATAAATGCTGGCTTTAATACAACGGTTTGAGAGAGCGCCGCCGATTTATTGGCGGGGCGGGAGAACAGATATGAAGCTCTCTACGTTTGATGCGTGCACAACAGTGTCGTCATAGCTGATTCGTCGCGATCACTGTCTTACAAAGGATGAGTTTGCATAATGGGCTATTCCAGAAATAATCCATACCCCCCTATAGAAGGTACATGGGGTTTGGAAAAAAATCCATGGAAAATTTGGGATGTGGTTCTTTACAACTATGAACAAGATACAACACCAACAAATGGCAACCACTGAACAATGGCATCTGACTTAGGACAGGTGCATAAAAACAAATGCAGCGCTTTAAACATTATAACAGGAGCCAACCTTCAACCTTACCGGAGACCGTAATGTAACATTACAATATAAAAAAGACCCACTATAAAGTATCAATTGAATGATTGAAATAGATGAACTTGATCACAAAGACATTTAAACAAAAACAAGTAAGCATACAGCTCCAATACACTGAATGCCAGTTTGATCTAATCATCTACATGTATGACACAATATAAACAATATTAAAACTTATGTTCATGAAAATTGTTGATCTGGAAATTTTCTGTTGGAAGTTCAATTTGTCTGGAAATATTTATTTCCACAGGATATTTTCTTGGATATTTTAGTATTATTCTCATTTTTTCCTGGATTATTTTTTAGAATTGAAATAATCTGGAAATTATTGCCAACTTAGAGAATATTTTCTGGAAAATCTGAGATTTTAACAGATTTTTTTTCTGGAAATCCTTAACCTTCTATAGGGGGGTATGGATAATTTCTGGAATAGCCCAATGTACGGTGTTTTACTTAGTGGAATGTCAATAAACTCACTGTAAGAGTTATTCTTTACTTGATTTTCCATTGTTTTCCACAATAATTGTTGCGTGGTATTCTTTGAATTTCTCTGCAGTTATGGTTCTCTTTCGACACCGCATGCTTTTTTTGAGGAATTCCTCTGGTTCAATAGCGTAAATCAGACCCTCAACTACTTTTTACATAAATACTAACTTTGGCTTAAACTCCTTGTTCGTCCTTGTCTGGAAATCTTGTTGAAGTTCCAGTTTGGCAAGCATTTTGGAGACTTATCCATCTTCTCTTGACTTGTAATCTCTGGTGATAAATTTTGCCGCTTGACATGTTTTATTTTGTTATCGGATAGGGGTCCCATACTATGGTTCCATATTAAATAATGAGATCAATTCGTAAAGGTCTAGTTCATTACCCAATCAGACACAAATTTCAATAACTGGAATGCCATCCAAGTTGAATATATGGTGACCCACTATAACAGCATAATTACTTGGAATTGTGTTTAATACCATGGTTCAAAAGCATAAACTTAAATGGAGACAGAAATTTGACATGAAAGATTGTGGATTAGTGTAAATTAAAATTAGCTTACTATCATGACTATGATATATGGTTCGAATAAATATCAAATTGAACAGAGTTGTTATAAAATATCAATATGACAAAGAAGTGGTTTCAAGTTTCATATGAAGGGACCTGACTGATATGAAATAAAAAAAATCAAAGGAGTATCCCTATTTGTCTAATCTTCAAGGTGAAATAAAACAAGTATAACAATATTATGCTCTTGTATAAATCTACAGAAATAGAATTTGCTTCAAGTAACAGAAATAACTATGTCACTAGTAACTTATTTAATGAGTATGTGGGTAATTAGTCCTATAACATATGACCTCGGGAGTATTATTTACTTCATAATAATTTGGTTTTAAAGGATACTAGTCCACTTGTATTTTTGTCCGTCTGATCAGTTAAGCCTTTTTCAACTGATTTTTAAAATTCGTTCTTATGTTGTACTGTTATACCACTGTCCAACGTTAGGGGGAGGGTTGGGATCCCGCTAACATGTTTAACCCCGCCACATTATTTATGTATGTGCCTGTCCCAAGTCAGGAGCCTGTAATTCAGTGGTTGTCGTTTGTTTATGTGTTACATATTTGTTTTTCGTTCATTTTTTTTTTACATAAATAAGGCCATTAGTTTTCTCGTTTTAAATTGTTTTAGATTGTCTTATCGGGGCCTTTTATAGCTGACTATGCGGTATGGGCTTTGCTCATTGTTGAAGGCCGTACGGTGACCTACAGCTGTTAATGTCTGTGTCATTTTGGTCTTTTGTGGATAGTTGTCTCATTAGCAATCATACCACATCTTCTTTTTTATAGTAGTCTGTATTCTTGATTTAGAAAAATGTAATTGCAAGAAAAAAATTACGCATTACTTATAGTTCTTTAGATCATTCAGGTAGTCTTTATTTAGTATATACAAAAGAACAGCCAGTAGCCATTGGATATTGTAGATCATTTAAATAGTCTTGACCTTTTTACTAGTACAAAATAACAGCTAGTAATCATTGGATATTGTAGATCATTCCAGTATTCTTGATCACCTATTTATTTGTACCAAAAAAACAGCCAGTAGTCATTGGATACTGTAGATCATTCTTGACCTGTTCATTTGTATTAAAAAAACAGTCAGTTGTCATCTTCACTTCACACACACATATACGAATATCATTTATATGCTTACGAGAAATGTTACAATGTTAAACGTATTACGGTATGTGAAAATCAAGACTTGCATAAAAAATATCCCAATATTAGAGGCAGTGGCGTCATTTTTCCTCAGAGCTTTCAGCTTTTTGATTGTTATCTTGTCTTTCAATTTTACTAATTCGCTTTGTCTGTATGCTTTGATGTTTCTTAGTTACACGTGAAATGCCTCTGTATTTATACATCTCTTCATTGTGTTATTGTACTATGGTTATTCAAATTTCTTCTTGAATGTCACGATATTCTATTTGCATTGGCGTTCGAATCCCGAAGAGGGAAGAAAAAAAATTTCTTTCGCAAATTAGCATATTTAACATTGTTGTGTTGATATTTAGAGTAATTATACATATATAATAACTCTAATTAATAACTTTCTTTAGATAAATTTCAATAAATTCCATCTTCATGATTTATATATTATGTACATTTACTGTGTTACAACTCTAGATTTTACTGACGATGAAGGGTAAAAGTAGGGTACCGAAAGCTAAATATTATTAGTTCAGTCTATGTGGTCGCGTTGTGTTGTCTTGAATACCCAAATAGCAGGAGTTCAAATCCCGTCGAAGGAAGAACAACATTTAGCATGATGTGTGTTTTCAGTCGTGTATCACATTTTAATTTACTGGTGATCCAGTGGATGGATTTATTGTAGAGTTGTCACTAGTTTTGACGACCCCCCATAATTATTTCCATTACTGTATCTTACGATCCTTTTTCAAATTACAGTAACACATTGCTACGAACATGACGACCTAGGAGGATAAGCATGATTTCTTCAAAGCGACAAAGGATGGACAAGGCCATTTTGACTCCTCTTTCACAATTCCACTTAGTAGAAGGCAATACTCTATATATATGATAAAAAAAAAGTTCAACAGCTATAACTTTTATTACCTACAATAACATGTTTAACCCAACACGACCTAGCACATTTATAACATTTCTGAATAATGATACCCAGTCAGTAAACTCTATATACAAAGCTGGTAATCTACACACGCAGAACATTTGGTTCTGCAATGAAAACCGTGAGAGGATTTTCCGATTGTGCTTTAGTTTAGCGGAGTAATTGTCACCGCTTCAAAAGGTATGTACATTTCTAAATCGCAATTTTCTTATACAACTGATCAAAATATTGAAAATCGGAGAATGCTATGCAGTGGTAATACTTTAACGAAGAGATACATGTATTACTTACTGCTGTAAGTGGAGTTAAACTCCTATTAAAAAAGTGACATTTAGATTTTGAAATGGTTTACTATTTTGATCAGTTGAATAAGAAATTTGCAATATAGAAATGTACATACCGTTTGAAGCGGTGACAATTACTCCACTCAAGCACAACCGGAAAATCCTCTCACGGTTTTCATTGCAGAACCAAATGTTCTGCGTGTGTAGATTACCAGCCGTGCATAGATTAAAAAAAATCTGATTTTTGCTGTCGTACCTGGGTTGAAATAATCTTACCCATTTTATTTGCGATTAGAAGAAAACTTACAACAAAATTATTTAGCATCAAATGTATTAAAAACAGGCGTATTGTTTCAATGCCCTTTCACGTTTGTATGTCCATAAAACATTGAAATCGATTATGACAGAATCATTGACGATTTTCACGACGAAATCAGAGGAATATGCTTCTGGCGAAGTTGAACCATATGTCTTTGACGAAAGATGTGTGCAGAAGTCATTACTAGAAACCTCTCAATAAATGTCAATAAGAAATTCTAGCTTTGGATCCATCCAATCAATTTATAATAGAAATTTGACGGGGTAGAATACAGCATCAAAAATGTTTAACCCTAACTCTTTATTTATATACAAGACTCACCTCAAGAACTATCAAATTAATGCATTTTACACTTATTTTATGTTTTTGAGCAAAAAAAGGTCATATAAAAAATTCGCCCCGCTACGCTCGGCAACGAAATTTATTATACATACCACTATGAAAAGTCCCCTGTATCCCAAGACACATTAAATGGCATCCGACACAAGATTGGAAGTATAAATTTAAGCCAAGATATTCCACTTTTTGTATCCATTTGGTATGTTGACGTTTTGACACATTTCATGTTTCAAATTCTTTTCTTTTTTCTATATTTTGAATTTGACTTTCAAAAAAGTGAGATAACTCAAATTGTTATTTAAAAAAATGATGTTTTCATAAGCAAAATTTAAGTGTCAGGAGAGGGTCAGAATGCAGGATTTTGCACCATTTATCCCAAAATTTCTCGGGCCCTTTAGCCTAACCCCTGTCGAATATCCGCCTCAACAAGGAGGGATGAGTCGCTTTGCAACCCATATTATTTCTTGCCGTACCAATATAAATTTGGGTGTTACGCCTCTGATTTATACTTAAAAATAAATAAGGAAACGGCGTGCATCAGAGTTAAGCTGGGGTCGCACATTCACGATTTTTACTGCCGTCCTTGACAGGACTATTTCTGATTAAAATTTGTCAAAAATCGAAAATATGGGTGGTTGCATTGGAATGTCCCTCCTAGATGGGAATTTGTATGCGTCTGATCACGTTGCAGGTATATTGCACCCTATCTTTCTATTAATATATCTCTTTCAAGCGCATCTCCTCCTGAACAACTGGATGGATATTGAAGAAATATTTACATGAGAAAGTTCTAAATGTTAAAGGGGAGATACTCGTTACTTTAATAGTATGGCATTACTAATCTTCTGAGCGAAACATCTTCCTGAATGTTTTATGGATTTTAATGAAATGTATGTCGGAAAAGGTAAGGGAGAGAGAAAAGAAAGGGAGAAGGGAGAATGATGGCTGGAGAAGGGAGAAGGGCGGGAGCATGGAGAAACCTACCCCCTGTCCAGCCCCTCATAGATATTTAGGTTATCTGCAATCAATTCCATCTTCATGGCTTAAATTATCATGAACTGTGTTACCACTCGAGATTCTACTCACGAGGAATGGTAACACTTGCTTGCGGAAAGCCTTAATTTTAGTTAAGTGTAGGTGGCCGAGTGGTCAATAACGCTGGACACAGTGCAAGCGGTCTTGTCACGATATCCCAATATCATGGTGTTCGACTCATGGTGAGGGAAGAACACAAAAATATGCGGAAGCAGATTTAATATTGTTGTTCTGATATTTAGCCTAATTATGAATATAATATGTGTTATCAGCCGTATATTAACTTCACCGATGAGTTAATGGATGCATATGTCGTAGTCATGTCTTTAGCCGGGATTGGTACATACGTATAATCTATTTTAACTTTATTCTGTTAAGTAACACTTTGTGTATATTTATTCTTTCTAATGTCAATGTTATCTTAATAATCAATATTTATTTGTAGCATATTTCATGTTAATCCCCTGCCATGAGAAGTATTTAAAGTATTATTTAACCATTCATTAATCATTGCATGATCTTTACATGTTCATACTTTAAGCATGCTTAAAACGTTTTTCAAAAGAAATTATAACCAGGGACCTTGACCTAATTATCATCCAAATTTAATTTTTCTAATACAATCTTATAAATGACTTCTTTTATTTTTGTTCTAAAAATAAGGTCCGGATCTTTGCAAATCGAATTTTCTCTCCAGCAATCAACATTGTGTTCAACTACACAATTGACATTAACATGAAAGAAGACATCCTTTTTTCTTTGTGTTCACAATAATATTATAAAAAATTAAGCCTTTAAATATTTCAGAATGGTTTTTTTTATATAAGTTAATTGTTATATATTTCATTTCTATTCTGACTGATTTGACACAATCATGAAAAATTTATGAATTTATATATTTTCAGCGATTTGTGAGGAAAGATTCATATTTTGACCCAGAAGTTAATTGAAATAAAATTATTGATTTCCTTTAACGTTTTAATGACCAAAAGGTTGTGCCAGTAATTCAAATAAGATCAAGAATCTTTTTGTTGCAATTATTTGGCAAAATATTTAGTTAAATTCTTTTAAAAACTATTTGGTTTTGACTTTTTTCCTGATGAATTTCAGAAACCAGATTTATCTACTGTAAAAAAACTTTTGAATGATCAAAAATTTATGAAAATATACATTTCTATTTTTTATTTGTCTTTTGGATTTTCAATGATATTCATACTCTTTACTTGAACTGTAATTACGATTTTGTTTTCGAAAAGATAGATGTGACATCAAAAAGTAAAAATCACAAAATTACTGAACTCTGAGGAAAATTCAAAACGAAAAGTCCCTAATCAAATTGCAAAATCAAAGCGCCCAAACTAACCAAACAATGAACAACAACTTCCATATTTCTGACTTGGTACATGCATTTTCTACTGTAGGAAGTGCTGGATTAAACCTTGCTTCATAGCTAGCTAAACCTCTCACTTGTATTGCAGTCGTACAAAATTTCACTATAGTGACAACGATGTGTAAAACAAAGAGACATAATAGGTATAAATGTCAAAAATAGAGGTACATCATTAACGTTGTGTTATTATCTTAATCACTATATTAAAAAACAGATGAAATTTAAAAATGACGGGATACATAAGTACAGACACTGACATGTAAATATGATAAACAACGTCAGTGCCCAAAATCTATACTACAAGACCATCATGTATTATTTGTGAAGTTGATACGGAATATTTATCAATAAGTACCTTCCGATGATTTTTTTTAGAAAAAGGACGACATCAACTTTCTGCTCAGACACTAGTGGCGTTTTACAAAAGTAAGTAGTTGCTGCATGCTCTTGAATACCGAATAAGTTCGGAAATGTATATCCCTTATGCAGGTGAAGTTGGTATATTGCTACTAAGGAAGAGGGAAATTGATAATTTCAAAATTAAAATTAGCTCGTTTGTCATAGATTTTGGTACTGAGATGCTCATTGAGATGACCGTGTGTGTCAAATTCGAGGTATACTTTATTTCAATATGTTTTAGTTTTGTGATTAAGCTTTAAATGTGGCTTATATTCCGAGACAATATATCTGGATATATTTCGGTGAAAAGAAAAGTGGAATAGTAGGTAAATGGGGACAAGGCATTGTAGACTTTAAACAACACTTAGCTATTATTTACGTCAAAAGGGGGGGGAACTTTAAACAAATCTTTAAACTACATTGGACTTTAATACTTTTCATTCGGGGAGAGTGGTTAACTTGTAACCACAGTATATGTCTATGACACTACAAGTTTCTGGAGGGGTATGAAAGAGAACACACAAGAGAACAAAACACGAACTAAAGGAAATACTTATTTAAATTATATCACAATAATTTATTATGAAATATGCACGGTTGACAATAAATCATAAAGACACAAAAGGACAAAACCTTATTGAAATGATATATCACATCAATACAACTATAAAATATGTACAGTTGATAATGAATAAGATACAATATGATATAACCATCACAATATTGTCTAATCCCTCGCATACATCCTGCCAAGTTGTCATATTCTCACCTGCACCATCGTTTTTAAATGGCTGCACGCCTGTTGATGTCTTTTTTCTTGTTCCTATATATCTCCAGAAAAAGTTCATTTTAGTCTTTGGATCTCTATGATAAAGCAAAGATATGTAAATTGTTAAAGCCAGAATGATTCCACTTAATGATATAGTAACAATCATTATGATTAAGAGAAGACTCATTGGATTGGACGTTGCTGGTATAGCCGTTTGTACCATGGACAAAAATATTGCATAAGATAGTAATATAGTTATTGAAAGTCCTATTCGTTCTCCAGATTCTACCGGAAGTAGAAACACCATTGGATTGAGTAATCCAAACAATATAGTAGGAACACACACTAATACTGTGTAATATAAAGGTGAACGTTGTATTGTTAGTGTGAAGGTAAAGAAAGAAAATCCATTCCAAACTGACGTTTCACCTTTATATGATTGTAATGACCAGTCCGAATTTGGTGTGAAAAAGGATAGTCCAACAGGATTAGAAGCTGGATTCAATGTTACTCTTTTCGAATTCATACTCGACACATAAAATTCCAGGTAACACGTCTGAGAATCAAACGGAAACTTGTATATATTTGTTGTACACTTAGATGACAATACGTCGCCAACAAATATAGCCACCTCACCAGTGTTTTCGAGTGTAGCAAAGTTAGCGTTGTCTCCACCCAACGGTTCGTATGTTGCAACTGAGTTTACAAGTAAAAACTTTGGGGTCCAAACATCGGTCAAAGGTACCACTATGTCTTGTGCATTACCATATGATGACGGATTCCAAGATAAGTCCTCGTCTATCCAACTCGCACTTAATCCAGCTGCTATATCAAGTGTCTGGTCAACCTCTTGAAATCGAGTTATGGTGATCAAAAATATACTCACAGTAATATTTAGAGGTGAAGAAAAATCAGAATTTGGTACAATTGATTTTTGGTAATTTGAAAATACATCACTATATAACTGTTTTATATTTGATTTACTCTGACATTGAACGTCATTTAACAATATGAAACATAGAAACAAAAATCTGATAGATGGAATAATATCCATGTCAGCAAATTAGTAAAGCACAAATAAGTAACTAGTACTTAAAATTAAAATCTTTGTAATGAGCAGGATCCACCTAACAAGTTCTGATAAATATACTGTCCTTTATTATAACCTTATAACCTTTTAATTTGTTTTAATCCCATCTAGTTATTGTTACACAATTTACTAATATTGTTTAAATTAGAGATCATACCTAAATGATTGACAAACAATAATTAAAGTAATAAGGAAATACTTTTAGGAAAGGTTACAACGAATGAAAAGAAAAGTCGGATATACGTCAGCATGTCAATGTATCAAATACATTAATAAAACAAATATATTAACATGTGACTTATACTAGTTAACAAGTAATGGACGTCAGAAACAATCTATTATACAATCTAGAACGTTTGCGCAAAATTTACCTGTTGAAAAGATACTATATTTGCGCGGATTTATACAAAATCTTTAGAAGAATGCTTCTGACATTTCCACACGGCCGTCGACAATTGTTCAGCAATGTGGACGGCTGTGCTCAATGAAGATACAATACGTACCAACAATGGTTCAGAGTCTTTTCATAGCCATTACAACGAGCAGTTTTATTCAACTCATCCAGCCATCTACGTTTTCGTTGAGATTATTCTAAAAGTTCAGGCGACTACTTATAATAAAAATTCGGCGCAACGATAACCAAGCCCTTGTAAAACGCACAGACAAAGAGAAAATGAAGTTTAACGTTCAACAATTTCTTAAATTTCAAAATGGTGAAATTTCCCGTCAATGAAATCTCAAATCGCTAGGTTACAAACACCAGACAAGGACTGGTCTATAGATGATCCCCGTATAGATATCATCCGCATGTCACCTGCATTTTTTTGTCATGACTATATACTTTGAATGTTCTCTTCCATGATAGTCGATGTATTTTATAAGAAACTTTTCTTTTACATAAATGTGGTGCTTTTTAATGTTTATTTAGACAAATAAAGACTTGTCTTATATATGTTCATCAATATATGAAATAATAAGATGTGGTATGATTGCCAATTTATGTTCAAAACAATAGGAAATAACATGTAAAAAAAACTCAGATAAACTACAGGTAAATTCGCGCAAACGTAATACCATTTCTCCGCGCAAATGTGATGCGTGTCATTTTAAAATCCGCGCAAATATAGGTCGCCCCTATGATGAGTATCAATAAAAATACAATTCAATTATCATAAAATTTTCAATTTTGTGGAGAGGGCTTACAACGGCTATGCCTGTTGCCCAATGCAATTCAATTTATTTGAATAAAATGTTGGTTAAATTAGATTTTTTTAAATCAATTAAATTTAGCAATGACTTATCAGACATACATGACGTGCGCGCGTCTATATCTACACTATAAACTCTCGATTGTCTTTCCAAACGCTATCCATACCATGTTTAATGAAATCACTGTTATATCACAAACAACACAAATTTTACTGCAACTTACCAACATTTCGACAACAAATGGTTCCTCGGTGATCCTCGAGGTCATAATATTTGAAAATCTAAATAGGTATGAAAGCCGTTTTATGTGAAATTTTATTATTTTGTGAACTATGAAATCAAAGTATTACGATATTAATTTATAAGTGGCTATGGAGCTAATGACGTCACCGGTATTCGAAGATCTGTCTGCCGTACAACGTTCTTCATTCATGAACAACGGAATTACAAAAAATAATGTTATGATTAGTACTGCTTTCTGTAAACGGTATCCAGTTTGTTGGTATTTGTTACACTTTTTTAGTGTTGAAGGAGTCCAACCAACTACGGATCTTACTGTAGACAAATGTATGCTCTTGGCTTGCATTTGTGAGGGCAGTTAAATGTATGCTCTTGGCTTGCATTCGTGAAGGCAGTTAAATGTATGCTCTTGGCTTGCATTGGTGAGGGCAGTTAAATGTATGCTCTTGGTTTGCATTTGTGAGGGCAGTTAAATGTATGCTCTTGGCTTGCATTTGTGAGGGTAGTTAGATGTATGCTCTTGGCTTGCATTTGTGAGGGCAGTTAAATGTATGCTCTTGGCTTGCATTTGTGAGGGCAGTTAAATGTATGCTCTTGGCTTGCATTTGTGAGGGCAGTTAAATGTATGCTCTTGGCTTGCATTTGTGAGGGCAGTTAAATGTATGCTCTTGGCTTGCATTTGTGAGGGCAGTTAAACGTATGCTCTCGGCTTGCTTTTGTGAGGGCTGTAAAATGTATGCTCTTGGCTTGCATTTGTGAGTGCAGTTAAATGTATGCTCTTGGCTTGCATGTGTGAGAGCAGTTAAATATATGCTCTTGGCTTGCATTTGTGAGGGCAGTTAAATGTATGCTCTTGGCTTGCATTCGTGAAGGCAGTTAAATGTATGCTCTTGGCTTGTATTCGTGAAGGCAGTTAAATGTATGCTCTTGGCTTGCATTTGTGAGGGTAGTTAGATGTATGCTCTTGGCTTGCATTTGTGAGTGCAGTTAAATGTATGCTCTTGGCTTGCATTTGTGAGGGCTGTTCAATGTATGCTCTTGGCTTGCATTTGTAAGGGCAGTTAAACGTATGCTCTTGGCTTGCATTTGTGAGGGCAGTTAAACGTATGCTCTTGGCTTGCATTTGTGAGGGCTGTAAAATGTATGATCTTGGCTTGCATTTGTGAGGGCAGTTAAATGTATGCTCTTGGCTTGCATTTGTGAGTGCAGTTAAATGTATGCTCTTGGCTTGAATTTGTGAGGGCAGTTAAATGTATGCTCTTGGCTTGCATTTGTGAGGGCAGTTAAATGTATGCTCTTGGCTTGCATTTGTGAGGGCAGTTAAATGTATGCTCTTGGTTTGCATTTGTGAGGGCTGTTAAATGTATGCTCTTGGCTTGACTTTGTGAGGGCAGTTAAATGTATGCTCTTGGCTTGCATTTGTGAGGGCTGTTAAATGTATGCTCTTGGCTTGTATTCGTGAAGGCAGTTAAATGTATGCTCTTGGCTTGCATTTGTGAGGGCAGTTAAATGTATGCTCTTGGTTTGCATTTGTGAGGGCAGTTAAATGTATGCTCTTGGCTTGCATTTGTGAGGGCAGTTAAATGTATGCTCTTGGCTTGCATTTGTGAGGGCAGTTAAATGTATGCTCTTGGCTTGCATTTGTGAGGGCTGTTAAATGTATGCTCTTGGCTTGAATTTGTGAGGGCAGTTAAATGTATGCTCTTGGCTTGCATTTGTGAGGGCTGTTAAACGTATGCTCTTGGCTTGCATTAGTGAGGTCAGTCCAAATTGTGTGACACATCTTATTACCATGTAGCGATTTTTTGGCCCCGTCCTCTAAATAGATCTATTGGCATTGAAACTTAAAAATGTTAAGTTTTGGATTCTCCAATGGATATCCCATCAAATTAGAAGTAAGGTTTACTAGGCAAAGTTAAGTCTGCCTTATATCATTATTTAATAGATATAAGAAGATGTGATAAGCGCGCCCATGAGACAACTCCCCATCCAGGTCACAATTTGCACAGGTAAACCATAGGTCAAGTACGGTCTTAAACACGGAGCCTTGGCTCACACCAAACAGCAAACTATGAAGGGCCCCAAAATCAATAGTGTGTAACCAGTCTATCGGGAAAACAAACGGTCTAATCTATAAAAAAAAACAACCAAAAACCAAAAAACACTTTTGAACCACATCAACAAACGACAACCACTGATCATTAGGATACTGACTTAGGACAGGTGAAAACAAATGTCTGCCTTGTATGGTTACTTACATATACTATTAACAATGAGGGTTGGAACAAACTTTAACGAGTAGTAGGGTAATACACATGTGCAATTCAAGCCCTTTGTCGTTCACATATATGGTACGGAATTCATATTTGGGCAAATACCGGCCACTTTTCCCGCCCTAATGATGTCACCGGAAGTAAGGAAGATTAATCACGACGGAAAATAAAACGCCCGCAACTTGAGAACGTGTCGGCATTGTTGGTTTGTGCATTAATCAAGAATCGAGCGAGGATCCTCCTTAGCTTTTTGAACAGTTTGTATTCTTTTGAAACTAACACCACTAAATCGAATACTTATCCATGTAAGAGTTCCTTTGCAAATTCCATCAAAGATGATTTTTGGATCTTCCATCACTGTATTGGATACTTAAACTACATAAATGTCCTTACAAACAACGGTATATTGCTGGGTTCTGCAAGTGCTCCACGAAACCTCTTTCTAAATTATTAATATCCATTTTATCAGCAATCGAAGCCGACTCCAAAGTTAATGTGGAACTGCCTATTCTAGAGGTGGCGTGAATCAGATGTGGATACTACAAAAAAAGTACATACAATCTTAGACTCTCTCATCTTGAAATAGTATCAAAACATTTGACTTTTCTACACTATACACAGGATTTTCCCATTCTAAACTAAAAGACAAATTGAAAGAGTTGGTATTACTTTGTTTCATTAAAAATAATGGCGAACGTAGTTATAAATATCATCTCTTGGGAAGGGATAAATCCTACTTTGTAAAGAATCACTCTGTTTCAAACAAAAATTCTCTGAAACTGACATTAATAAGATGCTTGAATTCTTGATTGACAACATATTTGTTAGGTTTGTAGGACGTGTTTTTCAACAGACTTTCGGAATTCCAATGGGAACCAATTGTGCCCCTCTTCTTGTCGACTTGTTTCTTTATTACTATGAGGCTGACTTCATACAGGAACTTTTTGGGAAGAAAGATAAGAAGTTAGCAATATCCTTTAACTGTACCTATATGGATGGTGTTCTCTCACTAAATAATACCTTTTTTGTGACTATGTTGAACGCACCTATCCCATCGAACTAGAGATAAGGGATACTACAGATACAGCTAAGTCAGCTTCATATCTTGACTTACATCTAGAAATTGACAATAAAGGTCGTTTGAAAATCAAACTACGACAAAAGAGATGTTTTCAGCTTCCCAATTGTGAACTTTCCATTTATATGTAGCAACATTCCAGCAGCGACTGCATACGGAGTATATATTTACCAATTGAGACGATATTCCCGGGCTTGTATTTCCCATCATGATTTCCTTGATAGAGGATTGCTGCTGACAAGGAAGCTATCAAACCAAGAGTTCCAAATGGTGAAGTTGAAATCATCCCTTCGTAAATTTTACGGACGCCATCACGGATGATATAGGATATGTTCCTTCTGTGGTAACAAAAATACCACTTCCCTTTCCCCGAATGTGACCTACCGAATAAGACTATTTACCGGATTTGTAATGAAATAAGCAACACGACGGGTGCAACATGTTGAAAAAGGATTTGCTTACCCCTCTGGAGCACCTGAGATCACCCACTAGTTTCTGGTTAGGTTCGTGTTGCTTAGTCTTTAGTTGTCTATGTTGTGTATTCTGTACTATGATTTGTCTGTCTGTCTTTTTATTTTTAGCCATGGTGTTGTCAGTTATTTTCAATCTATGAGTTTGACTTTGCGTCTGGTATCGTTCGTCCCTCTTTTATCTCCCCAAACACTGTGTTTTTTGTTATTTCTAAAACTTTGTTTAATTTTGACCGAAGCCTGTATAGAGACTCCATATGAGAGTTATTTCCCCTTTTGTATTTGATATCAACGAAATGTATTTGTAACTGACAAACCATAATTGATAGAGAACTAGGATCTTTTGAATTGAGGTCCTTGGTCCATAAAAATGAAAATGTGGTCAAGGTCAAAGGTCAAGGTAAGTTCAAAATATTTTTACGAAATAGTTAGTTGCGACATGTCGTAACACGTAAATTTTGGTAACAGGGATACGTTGATTCAAAATGGGAGGTTTATACATTTTTATATTTAAATTTACATGTACATATAGTTATTAAGGTATGAGGAAAATCTGCATTCAAAATATATTTTTTTGCCATCTTCTTGACCAGAAAATATTTTCCCACCAAATTGGGTATCAGCGTATTTAAAAAACAACAACACAAAAAAAACAAACTCATAGCCCCCCTTTTTCACCTTTGAAGTTAAAAATGGTCGTTCCCATAACGTTTTACAAAAGAACCAAATCCTCTAAGACGGCGGTTTTTAAGAGAGTTATATTTTAGGCACCCACTTTTTTTTTTGAGAGGGCATGATTTTCTCTATTTTCTCTCAAGGAACATACAGAAACTACCAATCTAGCTCGAAACGCTATGTATCATTTATCCCCCTCTCTCCCTTATTTTTAATCGTATCATAGTACATTCAACTTTATTCACTTTCCTTCAAAACAGGTAATTGATTAATAAGTAATTCAAGAAATTTAAAACCAAGCAATTTCCGGTGGCGATGATACCCAGTGTATAGAGCAACACATGCTCCTTGGAGTCTCTAGTTAAAAATTTTCTTTTCTTTTCTTTAAAATATCATATCGACCTATGTACACACATTTTGTTGAAGTTAAAAACATGACCTTTGAATCGGTTTATAATTCCCCTCATTGTTATTTCTTTTCACAGGTATTGCTGGATGCCAAGTCTGTGAATGTGTTAACGACACCTCACAACACAAACTGATAACACACAAGTTGAAAGGAATAAATGATTTTTATGAGTTGTGAGTTGAAGAAGATGGTATATT
Source organism: Mytilus galloprovincialis (assembly GCA_037788925.1). Classification (NCBI taxonomy): domain Eukaryota; kingdom Metazoa; phylum Mollusca; class Bivalvia; order Mytilida; family Mytilidae; genus Mytilus; species Mytilus galloprovincialis. The sequence continues at coordinate 70,497,049 of CM075342.1, read as the reverse complement.
ATTGAGGAAAGCCAAATCAGCAAAGACAAATTTATTCCTAATGAATCCATAATCCAAATGGGTTTGGTAAACGGCAGGAAAATAAAACAGGATAATGTGTGGTAATATTAGGATTTGATTTACCTGTTAATATAACTGGAAAAATCAAAACACCTAAAACAGTTCCTACAGTTAATCTCCATGAAGGACAAGAAACAAAAATAGAAAATGATGAAGACTAATCCAGATTATCTTCTTGTCATTCAGAAAGTTTTGATTAAATGCTGGTTTATTGCACAATAGTTAGCTGTGTCATAAGATTTGCAACCTTAAATGGACTTGAAAACCATCTTTTGATAGCTATATATGCATGTATATAGGAAAGCAATTTTTACAATTGCAACAGGAAACAATCTATGATAAAATCAGACACCAATGGGCACAGTTGTGCAATGAAGTGGTCTTTACAACAACAACAAAAAACCAACATCAACAGATGGGACTGAAAAAGAATTTTTTAAAAGGAAGGCAGGAGGATATCAGGTTTCTTGAATCTGTTCAAAACTTTCTATTGGCCATTTGCAGGTTTGAAGAAGGAATAAAAAAGGAACAAAGTGTAACCCAGCCTCTGTTGCAGAAGAAATGAAAAAGATTAAAATCTCAAATGGGGGAAAATGCTTTAATCATTGGCTTAATGTCAGTCAGATAACCTCTTAGCTTTCCAGAACAAATAGTATCAATTTTAAATTCTTGATGTTTTTAATTTCACCAAAGTTCATCCTTTATGACTCAAAAAATTTAAAACATATTAAAAAGTTTGGGCTAAATTACAATCAATCTGTCCATTTAAAAAAAATATTCTCTGACCTGTAGAATTGAAAGAATTACCGTAATATTTGATCAACTGTACTGTAACAGTAATTGAGTTGTAACTTTTGTAATTTTTTCAGTCTGTGCATCAGTTTGTTTGTTCATTTGTTTTTCTGTCTGTCATGTCTGTCTGTCCTGCTTCAGGTCAAAGTTTTTGATCAAGGTAGTTTTTGTTGAAGTTGAAGTCAATTTTATTTTTACTTAAAGCGCATGTTCTTATGGTATGATCTTACTAATGATATTGCCAAATTAGAGTATTGAACCCAATTTCCAAATACACTGAACATAGAAAATGATAGTGCGAGTTGGGCATTGGTGTACTATGGACACATTCTTGTTCAGACCAGTATATTAAACAGACAAAAAATATTTGTCGTCTATTATTTAAGTACTAAGCAATCACTCTTTTGAATAGAAACTCATGATACATATTTGAACAATGAAAACAAAGCATTATTAGAATATGTTAAAATAATTTTGCTTGTACCATCATGACCATATAATTATTAAGTGTTTGGAAATTAAATATTTGAACAACTTATTATCTATCTTTCTTTTTATTCTTTACTTCCATTATCTCCAATTGACTTTTTTCCTTGTATTAAACATTGAATTTAAGTTCAATATTATCGATATGCAAATAAGGGTGGTGTCACTATCCACATAGGCGGATTTAGGGGGGGGGGGGGGGGGGGTTGCGGGCCACACTTTTGAGAAAAAAATTTGGTTGATTATATAGGGAATCACTGAAGCGTGACGGAAGCGGGTCCCCTCTTAGGCAGCCAGTGGGCCCCCACTTATGAAAATTTCTGCATCCGCCACTAATCCATGTTAGTTCACTAGATATGTCCTGTTCTAAAGGGAAAAATGCTGCATACAAACATTGAGTCTTGCATATTTTCATATTGAGGGAGAAAAGGGGGGACACCTTTATGCCACAGACACCTTTTTACTTTTATTCTACTGCTTTTACTGCTGAACAAATATTTTGCAAGAGTTACCTGTTTATCACATCTTAAATTAATACAAAACAAAAACAGTGTGGGAGACACAAAACATAGCAATCGTTGGCTAAAATTTCTTCACTAAAGTGGTGTGTGAGATGTGGATCAATATATTGAGAAAATTTTTTTGGTTCTCAGAAATCAAATCCTTCATTTATATCAATTCAGATCCAATTGATGCTTGCTCATAACTAATGTAAATCATAACATTTTTTTCCCTTGGAAATAGTTTAAGCGACCCACCTCCCCAATCATACACAAACACGCTATATATTGTCTCACTCAAAATGCAGAAAATTAAGCCTTTAAATCCTGGTATATCATATGTATAGGAATTGGCATGACATTAGTGAATATTTCACTTTAATTGTATCAACATGGGGCGTAAAAATCATAAATAATATATAAAAAAAAAATGACGATTTTGATGGTGCTGCCACCTACAGCAGCGAAATATTTCCGAACTTTTTTTATTTAGATTTATTCTATAGGGCTTCTACTAAAAGGAAATATTTAATAAAAGTGTGCATACTGTTGCTGTTTCTAAAAAAACTGAAATTAGATGAAATTTGCATTTTTCTAAAATGCTTTTTGATCACGTTTCCATGGTAAGTGTTGCTAGGGAAGAAAATATTTGAAATCAATTGTCAATCTGTTTTTATATCACTATACATATGAACTCTATATAAAATAGTTACTAGTAACAAAAAATAGATGATTAAAGCAAGATAAATTACTTTAAAAACGTGCCTTTTTGTAAGTTTTCCTTGCTTATTTTCAGGGGCCTTCAAGGGAAAATTTTTAAATGATTTTTTTTAACACAATTTAAAAAAAAAACTTTCTGATAAGGTATGTTCACGTCTAGAATATGAAATTTGATCAATTTGCCAACATGTGCTTATCACTGTTTGCTTGATTCTTACATGGATTGTGTTACCACTTGATATCATCATCTTTCTCACGAGGAAAGGTAACACTAGGCTGCGGAAAGCCGAAATTGTAGTTAAGTGTAGATGGGATTGGTACACACGTATGATCTATTTTCATTTTATACTAAATCTGTTAAATAACACTTGGTGTATATTTATTCTTTCTAATATCAATGTTATCTTAAGAGCTTGTCCATGAGAAAACCATGCAATATGCCAAAAATCGTCCGGAAGCTAGTTTCGAAATATAATGTTATGTGACATGTATCTGGAAGGCTACCATGTAGGGATTCTGTGAAAACCATCAAAAGTGCAAATATTTGATTCTATTTTTAGAAATAAGCAATTCTATTTTTAGAACACATTCACGCATTGGCACAAGCATTTTCTTATGAAAAAATGGCCATCTTTGTAAAAGTTTTTTTTGTCATTTTTATAGCAAATGTAGTAATTTTCTTTGACAGAATGCAAGTTAAACATGTTTTCAACTGCATAAAAATGTTTTTTACCGTCAAATGTTATGAATTGGCATCATGCCAACTTTTGGAAAATAATTGGTACAGAGAGGTTGATGCTGCTTACTGTTTTTAGAAGTTAACAATTTGCAAGATAACACTTGAATTTTGTTTCTGTTGTGCTTTTTATGTTTCATAAGGTTGATATCTTCAGAATATGTAAGCTTTTGCTTTGCAAATATGTTTTAATGACATTTTGAGCATGTCAAAAAATCAAAAATTTTAACGAAAAAAAGAAGAATTTCAGGCAGAATATACTATTTACTTGTCAACAAACTCCTCAATTCTATCTTAAAGTTACTGGTATATAGAAAATAATTAAAGGGACAAATTTAAAACTCAATATTAATTTTTTAAAGTCAAAATTGAGAAATTCAAGGGTTTAAGATAAATTTAATTATCAAAATATTTTTCCTATCTTAATCCAATATTCATACACTATAGTTTATACATTTGTATCAGGAAATAACAGTTCTAATTTCAAATATTTATTTGGTAGATATATTTGATTTAATTTTAATTTCAAACTTATTCTTTAATTTCTGTCTGTACAAAAAATAAGAATAAACCTTCATGGTGCCCCAGTAAAAGATTGATTTACCTCCCCTGATTGTACTCTTTAATGTTTACATTGGAGACAAAATGGAACCACATCTTCTGCTGTATTATTTTATGGACAATCTGTAGTTATGTAATTAATGCATAACTATGCAGTATGAGAAAAAGAATGAAATGAAATGTACATTTGCTTATAAATCTGAATGTGGTCAATCATTGCATTATGCTTCAAATGTCCTGTGTATCCCTATAACCAAATGTGACAAACCCACAAGTACCCATTTACGTAGTCTTGGGTGTAACTCCACGGACTATGAACTACCAGAAGGGCTTTTAATACTGTACAGAAGTGGGATATTTTCAATAGACTGTTCTTCATGTGACATTTACATATGCCCGAAACACAGGGATGATTTTGGAATATATTGGAGGCGTCAAACGAGAAAGTGCCAGTCACCTACACATCCAGACCAGAGTGTTGCAAAACCAAACAGAGGCATACCAGCATCAGTATGCAAAGAGCTATGGATGACAAAGAGAATATCTCTGCCAGTTGGTTCAGGTACAAATTTCTAGTATGATTTAAAAGTGATAAAATTTCTTTAGATAAAACTTTGTATGGAAAAGGGGGAGGGGGAGGGGGTTATACATGTACAATGTAAATGCACTTCATATGAAATTCTCGATGAAATAAAATTCTTACAAAACATCAATGTCATGCGTAAAAAAATATTTGGGAGATATTCTGAGACAATTTGTTTGTGGTGGTGGTGGTTTTTTTTTTTTGGGGGGGGGGGGGGGGGGTGGCTATAATTACTATGCATATGTCATATATGTCAACACAGATTGGTACAAATGTACATGTTAACACTAACACAGATCAACAGAAACTATTAGTCTATCACCTCACTGCAGGTGTTATATAGCCCGAGCACTGGTTAGAGCAGAATCATTTGAAAACTGACTCACAACAACTGTGATGAACTAAGCCATCAAATAATATTGATAACAAAATCTGCCAAATGAATCAAAATTTTCCTGTCAAAATTTAGTCAACAATCACAAAGAAGTTTACCAAATGTTACACACATTTAGCATGATTTGACTTCCACCATTCCACAGGGCACTTTAAAGATATATTGAATTTCCAAATACATGAAATATGAGTCTAACTAGAAAAATGTAAATACACATTTTAATTATCAATTTTCCTTTGTACATGATCTACATGTGCAAGCTTAAGGTCCCTATATAAAATAATAATATAATGAATGATTTTTTAGTCACTGTACATGCATGACATGATGTTATGGTATGAATTGTTTTAACTAAAAAATGACTTGAGACAAAGTTTGTATTTTGTCTTCCAAGCCTACAATTATTATTAGAGTTACTACATGTACATGTACTAAGTGGAGGACATCTGTTTTAGAATTACTACAGTTTTTATTAGAATTCTTTGTCTGCACTTCCTACTTATCTTTGGGTACTATGTGTAATATTTATAATATACATATATACAAGCATCATTGTAAATTCTCTTTCTTTTAGGAATATGTTACTCTTGCATCAGAAAGTATCCTGTATCTCAAGACAGCAAGCAGGCTTTGATAACTGATATTGGTATGTACATGCTTGTAGATGAAGTAAAAATAAATGTGCCTAAGTGTACTCCTTACTTCTTGAAGTGGGCAAGGTACATATTCAGGAATATATAAAGAGATAGGGTTTAAATTTGGTATGGAAATGGGGAATATGTCAATGAGACAATAACCCGACCAAAGAGCAATCAACAGCCAGTCACCAATGGGTCTTCCACACATCGAGAAAATCCCGAACTTGGAGGTGGTCCTCAAAAGTTGTGTACTAGTTACTGAAAATTGACATCATACAGTACTAAACGTCAAAACATATTTATAAATGAACTAAAATTGAGAATGGAAATGGGGAATGTGTCAAAGGGACAACAACCCGACCAAATAAAAAAACAACAGCAGAAGGTCACCAACAGGTCTTCAATGTAACGAGAAATTCCTGCACCTGGAGGCGTCCTTCAGCTGGCCTCTAAACAAATGTATACTAGTTCAGTGATAATGAACGCCATACTAATTTCCAAATTGAACACAATTTGTATAAATGAACTGTCTGTTTAATAGGTTTGTCATTTTTTTCTGACTATGCAGTTCCTGAACAGGCTGATTGAATTTATGAAATTTTATTTTAATGTCATTGTGCACCTCTTGTTTAGACTTATTTTTGTCCGAATTATTTTTGGGGGTTTCCGGAGGCAAATCATTGACATTGCATTTATTGCCTGTTGAGAAGTATGTTTGTGGTATTTTTTGGTGTTGATTTCTAAGTATAATGCCTGGTTACATTTATATTAAAACAAAGGATATGGGGTACATGTATCCATCACTGACACAAAATTAGTTCATGCACAGCCAAAAAACACACAAAAAGCAAAGAAATAGTGCTTTTTCCGCTGCTGTTCATCCCAAAGAGTCCCTAGCATTTGGCTTGGGCATAACTCTTTACAAAAATAACAATAATAACAATAAGTTTTCAATTTATATTTTTTGTTTTCATTATTTTCATAATGTTTTAGGAAAATTTAACGACAGTTCAGAAAGACTATTCACAACAGAAACAGGAATTTCAAATGCAGAAGAATCTGATAATTTAGCTTTCACCAGTAAGTGTTTACAGTACTATTCCTTTTTATAAATAAGTAAATATCTGTCAATTCAGAAATTATTGCACTGTTTTTGTTATTACAAAAAAAGGCAACAGGGTTATAATTGCAAGAACTCAAACTTTATTTTGCTTAAATATCAATTTATAACATATTATAAAAGAAAAACAATATTTTATAGTTGTTGACCTGGGACAATGTGCAATTGGGGTGTGTGTGTGGGAAGGGGGGGGGGGGGGGGGTGTTACATTGAAACTCTCATTTTAGGGCAAGAATCCTTCAAAAAATAAATCTATGATTTCCTTCTCTCAGATCAGAATATACATGTGCTTTCTACAGTTCAGTTATAAAAAAAAACATCCTCTATCTCTATATCCCATCAATAAGTTTATCAAAACGATCAGATCTCTAATGTTTATGGCATATAACAAGTGTTTGCATCATTAATTTTTTTTTTACCCACCTATATTCATTATGTTTTTCAGTCTATGCTTCTGTTGTCCGTATTCTGTCTGTTCCCTATTATATGATCTTTCTAATTTATATAGAGTTAGGAAGATTTGGTGTAAGTGCCAATGAGACAACTCTCCATCCAAATAACAATTTATAAAAGTATACCATTATAGGTCAAATGTACAGCCTTCAACACAGAGCCTTGGCTGACATACCAAACAAAAAGCTATAAAGGTTCTCAAATTTACTAGTGTAAAACCATTCAAACACTAAATCCAACAGTCAAATCTATATAAAAAGATGAGAAACGAGAAACACGTATAAATTACATAAACAAACAACAACTACTGTAGACAGATTCCTGACTTAGGAGAGGTGCAAACATATGCAGCGGGATTAAACGTTTGAATGATACCAAACCTTCGCCCTTTTCTGAAACAATAGCATAACATTACAACAAAGCAAACCAAATGATAAAATATCAATTGGAAGGCTTAACTCAATCAAAAACCGTAAATTAACACACTATGAACGAATAAATTTGATTTGCGATTCCTGAATGCAAATGCACAGTTAACGAAATTTTAAATCGTATAATGGTATCACATTTGCTGTCGTCAGAGAAGTCTGAAGACACTTAATTTCTGGACAATAACCTTAGTTTTAGTGAATGGATTTCTATAAAATTTAAACACAAAGTTTGAAACTAAAAGAGTAAGGTTGGGATTGATTTTTGGGATTTCATATAGTTCTAACCGTTTAGAAATTAAAGGGCTAAAAAGGTGTCCAAATAATCATTTTTAGCTCACCTGGCCCAAAGGGCCAAGTGAGCTTTTCTCATCACTTGGCGTCCATCGTCCTTCGTAGTCCTGTGTCTGTCTTCGTCCTGCGTTAACTTTTACAAAAATCTTCTCCTCTGAAACTACTGCCACTGGGCAAAATTTAATCAAACTTGACCACAATCATCATTTGGGTATCTAGTTCAGAAATGTGTCTGGTGACCCGCCCAATCAACCAAGATGGCGGTCATGGCTAAAAATAGAAATAGTTGATGGGTTGCTGCCCCTGAATTGGTAATTTTAAAGAAATTTTGTCGTTTTTGGTTATTATATTGAATGCTATTATAGATAGAGATAAACTGTAAACAGCAATAATGTTCAGCAAAGTAAGATCTACATATAAGTCAACTTGACCAAAATGGTCAGTTGACCCCTTAAGGAGTTATTGACCTTTATAGTCTTTTTTTACCAATTTTTCATAAATTTTTGTTATCTTTTACAAAAATCTTCTCCTCTGAAACTACTGGGCAAAATTCAACCAGACTTAGCCACAATCATCATTTGGGTATCTAGTTTAAAAATGTGTGCAGTGACCCAGCTAACTAATCAAGATGGCAGCCATGGCTAAAAATAGAACATAGGGGTAAAATGTAGATTTTGGCTTATTACTTTGAAACCAAAGTATTTAGAGGAAATCTGACAAGAAGTTAAATTGTTTTTCAGGTTAAAATCTATCTGCCCTGAAATTGTCAGATGAATTGGACCGCCGGTTGTTGGGTTGCTGCCCCCCAATTGGTTGAAAACAATTCTTTTATAATGCATAGTATAAATTGCTTATTTCTTGACCAATTTCAATGGGGTTTTATTCTTGAATGCTTTGATATATATGCTAAATCGAACCATGTATTTAGATTTTTGATTTTTGGCTCTTTATTGAATTGGTCCACATAATGGTCCAAAATTTTACTAGTTTTATTTTAATAAAAATTGAAAATGTGGGGTTCTTTGATATGCTTAAACTATAGATATAGGAAGATGTGGTGTGAGTGCCAATGAGACAACTCTCCATCCAAATAACAATTTAAAAAGTAAACCATTATAGGTTAAAGGACGGCCTTCAACATGCATTTAAATTTTTGATAATGGGCCCAAGTTTCAAGTTGGTCCAAATTGGGGTCCAAAATTAAACTTTGTTAGATATCAAAGTGTACCAAAATTCTAAAAAAACCATTATAATTTGATTTTTTTTTTTAGATTCAGAATGTGACTTTCCACTATCATCACAATCCACTCAGACATTTTCCCAGACCACAACCTCTGATTGGGAAGAAGAAAACATGGCTCCAAGAGAGATTTTCAATGCTGCAATGAAAATGCTTTCCAGAAATTTTCCAGCCCTAAGTTCACAGCTACAGTTGCCATGGATTAGCCTCTCAAAAAGTTCATCCTCATATTATACCAAAATTATTACAGAAGCTATCCAGTTGATTGCACAGTATGTTGCACCAGGTCAAGAAAATAATCTTTTGACAGATGTGTGCAAGAAGTGGATATCATTAAAAGAAGACAAACCTGACACAATGACTGAGGCATTGATTGCATCCTATCAACAGCAGAACAACAGATTAAGTCAGATGCAAATTTTATCCCTATTTGCAAATAAGCATACAAAGGAAAGATTAATGGAACTGGTACCAGGACTTAGTGTTTTTAAAATTGATGCTGCCCGAAGACATGCAACACTAACATTTCCAGGACAATTAATAAATCCACCAAAGGTCTACCGTTCCAGATTGAGCATGCCAAGAGTAATGCATTTCATTGAATTTATTTCTTGCCCCACTTACCATCAGGCTGTTGGTTATGGATCCAAGACCTTAAAATTGTCATCTGGATTAGAGATAACTATACCTAAGGTTGTAAGAAATGTAATTGCATCTAGACTTGTGAGTTCATACAGCCAATACTGCAATGATGAGGGTTATGAGTGCCTAGGCAGATCCACACTGTTTAACATTGTTAAGGCTTGTGCAGCATCACAAAAGAAAAACATGCATGGACTTGACAATATCACTTCTGAAGGTATGCGTGCAATTGATATTCTTCTTAAAATTGTGTCCAAATTGGAAATGTTTGGTTTATCTTCTGAATGTGTAGTCAAGCTTAAATCATTACTTGATCATGTGAATCAACACCTGAAATTTGAGATGAAGGGGCATGTGGAAAACAAATCAAAATGTGCAGAACACTGTTCTACATACAGCCTTAGTGATCCAACATCAAAATGTTTCAGCGACAAATGTGATCATGACCATGACCAATCCTGTGATGACTGCTCAACAACAGGGGTACTGGATACAGTTATGTTGGATGCAGTATCATCTGTCAGAAACGCGATTCCTGCTGACATCCAAGAGGAGATAACCCATGACTTGCAGATATCCACTTTAAATTTATCAACTTGGAAAGCTCATTGTATTAGAACAGTACACCAAGAACAGGCACGTAGAGATGTACTATTACAATTAAAATCTCATCAATGTTTAATTGTAATGGACTGGGCAATGAAGTTCCTACCTATAAAACACAGAGAAACACAAGCTGATTTCTATGGGAAAAAAGGCATTGGTTGGCACATTTCTTCTGTAATAACAACTTCACAGATTTTAGGTGAATCACCTGCAACTCATACAGACAAATTTGATGTTCAAACCTTTGTCCATATTCTGCAGTTAGGAACTCAGGGTTGGTTCTCAGTTGCCCATATACTAACAGACTTGTTAAACCAACTGTCAGTCAGGACTACAGTGAAAGAGGTCTTCTTGAAGAGTGACAATGCAGGATGTTATCACTGCGCACCACTGCTTTCTTTTATTCAGCATCTGAACTCATGTTCATCCATCAAGGTTCTCCAATACAACTTCAGTGAGGCACAAAGTGGGAAAGACATCTGTGATGCCAAGACTGCTCATTGCAAAATGCATATGATCAGGTAACTTTTTTTTAAACAAATATGTTCATACCCTTTAGACAGTTATGATTTCAAGTCATATATAAATATTTTTTTAGGAGAAAATATAAGAAAAAAATAAATACCGGACAATGACATGAAGCAGCACTAAATCACCCAATGAAAAACAAGAGCCTTCAACAATGAGTATATCCCTACCACATTTTTAATTATAAATTACTATGAAATTAAAAAATAAAAAAAAAAACAATTTAAGCAACTAACAGCTTGATTCATGTACAAATCAATGAACGAAAATCATATAGGATATATAGCAATAAACTGTATCACAGGATTCTGACTTGGGACAGACCCAGTATATTGCTAGGTTAAACCAGTTTGCTAGTTGTTGGTTAATGTCTTTATTATACTTATGTACTTTCATTTTATTTTACAGGTACTCTGGAGAAGGACACGATATAGTTACACCACAAGACATGAGAGCAGCACTTCATGCAAATGGTGGAGTTAAAGGTGTATTGGCATCAGTGGTATCTGTGGACAATCAACACGAGAGAAAAATGGTGTCCAAAATTCCCAACATCAGTCAAATGAATAACATCACATTTCACGAAAATGGAGTGACATGCAGACGGGCCTATAAGATTGGTACAGGAAGCTTTTTGCCACCCAATCAGTTTAAAGATAGTGCAACATTGACTGGATTTACGGTAAAAAAACATAACAATAGGATTAAGGTATAATTGTATGGAATATTGCATATGTAAAATTTACACTTCACTAAAGTTTTAGATATCTGTTGTCTGCTTACAGGTTCATTTTCACAGTAAACATTTGAATTAAGATTAAAAAGGCTGCAAAAGTGAACCTGGTTTAGTATACATTAAAAAATTGGAAAATAAATATATTATTAGTTAAGTGTAAATATTCTATACTTTTATATATATCCTGTTGTCTAATTTGTATTTGTATCTCCCTTAATATAAATGGCATAAATGACTTTTAAGAACAGTTATATGATGCAGTCTGGATTTTTTCATTGTTGAAGGCAGTTGGTTGCCTATCATTGCTTACAACCACTTCATTTAATCTTTAATTGATTATTGTCTATTTGGCAATCATACCAACTCTTTTAATGTTTATACATTTCAACTTGCTTGACTTAGTTTCTACCGTAGGTCCAATTTTTTTCAATAACCTGGATGGTAGCTTATTGACATTTTGCACAAACAATTCTGTTATTGATACAAAATCAAGGTCATATGAACCTTAATTTACATTTGGTTTCTTATTGGTCAATTTTTTATTGGCATTTTAAATTAAGTTAGTAGAATGCTAGCTTATTATGTGTAATGTTTGTAATATGGATATCACTTCTTGTAGGTTGAAGAGCCATTCCCAATCTTGCTTAACAACAAAGGTTCCTTGAAAATCCTCTCTGTAAGACCTGAAGAGCAAACTATTGAAGAAGTACCAAGGAATGATGGCCATGAAACTGATCAGTCAATTTCTGAACCGAATCACCAGTTGTATCCATGTCCTGATATGTCTTGCTCAAAAGTGTATACAAAATTATGTTATCTGGAAAACCATCTATGTCTTGGTAATCATGTGTACAATAGTAAGAAAGAAAATCAGTTTGACTCTATTAAAAAAGCTTGGGCTTCACAGTGTGTTGCAGTGGAGAGAGAACACAAAGTGCTTGTACGAGCTACAGCACCTTCAACTGTTTTGGTTTTTAACAATGAAGGCTGGGCATTGAAAACTTCTAAGTCTGTCAAACGTTTCTCAACAAAAGTCAAAGACTACATTTCTTCAATTCATCAATATTTTAACGCAACAGGCAAACGACCAAATTTTGAGGATATAGCTGAAGAATTAAAAACTAAAAGGGATGATGATGGGAACAAAGTATTTAAGCAGGAAGAATGGCTTTCACCATCACAAATAAGAAGTCTGTTTTCGAACTTTGTGAGAAAGAATGCACAGTCTATTGAAATTCATACTGGTACTCAGAAAGAAACCAAGAATGATGAAGATCTTCATCAAGCCATAGCTGAAATAGATGCGTTGGAGTATCATGCTGACATGATCAATGTTGCTTTGGCATCTGAAAATGATTTTTCATAAACTATATATTGCTGTATTATTATGCAGATATTGTTGTTCACAATTATCCATTTTAAGTTGGTACCCAACACTTTAACTGAAATCAATTTAACTCGTTTAATTTTGATAAAATTTTGACAAAGTATTTACTTTGATCCTTAAAGTTTGACAAAGATATAAAAATTTCAAAAAAATTGAACCAACTGTTTAATCAGAAAAAATACACTGGTTATATAGCAGTTTGACAAACACTTATTTTAATCATTGAGAAGCTAAATATTACCTTAACAACACAATGTGAGTAAAACGTTTAACTGATTTTAAAAAGTTATCTCCCTGTAGTGTTAGGTACCACCTTAATTGTATAGAATAACTTGAAAATAGAAGACGTAATTAGCATAATTGATAATGGGACACCTCTCCTGGTATGTTTGTTCTCCAATTGATATTGTCACACTTAAAGCTTGAAATACTAGTTTTTGCTAATTTTTTGGGTTTTGCCCATTTTTCTTTTCCTCTACTGATGAAATATCAAACAAATGATACTTTAATAAGACAAATTAAATTGATTGAACACCTATGAGTATGTTGAAAGTTTTATGTGAAATAAAAGGAAAGTAACTAGGTACAAAAACAGCATAAAAGTAATGATGAAATTTATAGAATCATTTTTTTAAGTGTTCAGAACAGACTTATAGACTTTAGTAAGTAAATGTACATACAAATGTTGTGTTTGGATAAAAAAAAATCAATCCTCAAACTAAAGCATGCAAGTAGGAAGTAAGTGTTAGTGGTCTAACATTGTTCTATATAAGACTGTTGTAAATATTACCATGGGAGATAATTAGAATTATAGAGGACCAGAGTTATCTCTTTGTGTTCACTAATCTTCATTTGATTACATGCAAGTTGTTATTTTATTGTATGTCAAACACTATATTATTCATATGTTCAGATGTTGAAATTATTGCTACATTAAGGGACATACACAAACTTATAATAATGTTTTGGGGTCAGTTATGTTTTTCATGTTAAACAAATTCATGCTTTCTGTAGAAGAGGGGCGAGTGATATCAGATAGACATGTAGTTGTTAATTAATGTTAATTTTTTTTTTATAGAATACAGCTTTTTGTGCTTTAATAAAAACAACTTTGCTATAAATTTAAGCAAGGAAAAACTAACTATTCATGAATTCTTTTCAAAATATTTTGAAACAAAAGGGGTTACCTTATTTCCGAAAATTGTGTATTTTTTGTTTTTAACCTCCTTATAATAAATTATCTCCCTTTTTGATAGGACTGTTCTAAAATGTGTAAATACATTATTACAAAAGGTTTAGAATCTTATCATATCAACCTTTTCATGTTCTATTTATAATTCAGCAATATTTGATAAAGTACTTTCACAGAAAATAATTTGTTTTAACAGGCAAAAAATGGTGTTTAGCCACCCCCTCCCCCATCATTTTAAAGCAACCAAACTTCATTTTCTAAATACTGTGTGTTTATTATTTCTATGTAGTCTGCTTTTTATTAATTTTCATGTAGACCAAATTTTAATATCTGGTAGAATTATTATTTTGCAAAAAGTGTCATTTTTTTTTCCTTTGCTCAAATTTGTTGCCAACCAATAACACCATGATTTTAAATTGTCCATACCCACCGAGATATTTTAAAAGAAATATTTAATTTAATGTAGTCTCTTGTATAATCTGAGTAAAACCCCACTTCCAGTGTTCATTTTTAATAAGTCACTGTTTACTTTATTGAATCTTGAATTTTATCAATTTTTCAAGTTTGAAAAAAAAAGGGGGGTAGTGGATCGGATTTTTTTTTTATTAATATTCAAATGCAAAGCAAAACCTGTTATATGGTAGCAATTAAGACTTGAATAATTGTAAAAAAAGCAAAAAGAAATAAATAAAAGTGTTATCTTAGTATATACAACCCTATGAACTTTGGCGTTTTTTTAGAAAATAGGAAATTTGCAAAATTGCAAAATTTACAGAGTTATCTGCCCTTGGGTAACTTCAATTTTTTTTTTATGGCAGATATGGCTATGAAAAGGTCTTTGTGTTATGTTTTATAATTGATGCCACTTTTGTTGATGATATGTTTATAAATACATTAAATATTGTTTCAAAAAATGCTTATTTTCTGTATTTTCTGTTGGTTTTCATCCGAAAATTTCCAAATTACAGGTGGCGCCCCCTACGGCCAAGATATATAAATCAGATCAAAACATTATATTTATTTACAGTAGTTATGGTAAGGTTAACCTACAAACAAGATTTCACAAAGATTGGCAAATATTGATACCGGACTATTTTGCATGGTTTTCTCATGGACAGGCTCTTAATAATGAATATTTAGTTGTAGCATATTTCATGTTAATCCCCTGACATGAGAAGTATTTAAATTATTATTTAACCATTCATTAACCATTGCATTAGCTTACATGTTCACACTTTAATCATGCTTAAAACGTGTTTCAAAAGAAATTTATTACCAAGGACCTTGAACTTATTACCTTCCAAAATTATTTTTTATAATACAATCTTATAAATTACCTTGATTGTTTCTAAAAATTATGTCCGGATCTTTGCAAATCGAATTTTCTCTCCAGCAATCAACATTATGTTCCTTTACACAATTTACATTGACATGAAAGAAGACATCTCTTTGTGTTTTCAATGATATCATAATAATTAAAGCTTTTATATATCTTAATATTGTCTTCTTTAAAGAAAGTTAACTCTTTGTTGCAATAATTTTGCAAAATGTTTAGTTAAATTCACTGAACTATTTGGTTTTGACTTTTTTTCCTGATGAATTTTATTTATGAAAGTGTCCGAAACCAGAATTATATACTGTAAAAAACTTTTGGATGATCAAAAATAAATGAAAATAGACATTTCTATCACAAAGAAATCTAGACTATTCGAGATTTTTTATTTGTCTTTTGGATTTTCAATGATATTCATATTCGACTGTAACATGTGTAATTACGATTCTGTTTTCAAAACAATAGATATGACATAAAAAAAAAATCTCAAAACTACTGAACTCTGAGGAAAATTCAAAACGAAAAGTCCAAAATCAAATTGCAAAATCAAAGCGCCCCAAAGTAATCAAACGATGGACACTAAAAGTTCATTATAGTGACAACAATGTGTAAAATAAAGAGACATAATAGGTATAAATGTCAAAAATAGAGGTACAGGAGACAACAATGTGTAAAATAAAGAGACATAATAGGTATAAATGTTAAAAATAGAGGTACAACAGTCAAAGTTGTGTAAAATAAAGAGACATAATAGGTATAAATATCAAAAATAGAGGTACAACAGTCAACGATGTGTAAAATAAAGAGACATAATAGGTATAAATATCAAAAATAGATGTACAACAGTCAACGATGTGTCAGATAAAGAGACATAATAGGTATAAATGTCAAAAATAGAGGTACAACAGTCAACGATGTGTAAAATAAAGAGACATAATAGGTATAAATGTCAAAAATAGAGGTACAACAGTCAACGATGTGTAAAATAAAGAGACATAATAGGTATAAATATCAAAAATAGATGTACAACAGTCAACGATGTGTAAGATAAAGAGACATAATAGGTATAAATGTCAAAAATAGAGGTACAACAGTCAACGATGTGTAAAATAAAGAGACATAATAGGTATAAATGTCAAAAATAGAGGTACAACAGTCAACGATGTGTAAAATAAAGAGACATAATAGGTATAAATGTCAAAAATAGAGGTAAAACTGTCAACGATGTGTAAAGTAAAGGGACGTAATAGGTATAAATGTCAAAAATAAAGGTACAACAGTCAACGATGTGTAAAATAAAGAGACATAATAGGTATAAATATCAAAAATAGAGGTACAGCAGACAACGATATGTAAAATAAAGAGACATAATAGGTATAAATATTAAGAATAGAGGTACAACAGTCAACGATGTGTAAAGTAAAGGGACGTAATAGGTATCAATGTTAAAAAGAGAGGTATAACAGTCAACGTTGTGTAAAATAAAGAGACATAATAGGTATAAATGTCAAAAATAGAGGTACAGCAGACAACGATATGTAAAATAAAGAGACATAATAGGTATAAATATTAAAAATAGAGGTACAACAGTCAACGATGTGTAAAATAAAGAGACATAATAGGTATAAATATCAAAAATAGATGTACAACAGTCAACGATGTGTAAGATAAAGAGACATAATAGGTATAAATGTCAAAAATAGAGGTACAACAGTCAACGATGTGTAAAATAAAGAGACATAATAGGTATAAATGTCAAAAATAGAGGTACAACAGTCAACGATGTGTAAAATAAAGAGACATAATAGGTATAAATATCAAAAATAGATGTACAACAGTCAACGATGTGTAAGATAAAGAGACATAATAGGTATAAATGTCAAAAATAGAGGTACAACTGTCAACGATGTGTAAAGTAAAGGGACGTAATAGGTATAAATGTCAAAAATAAAGGTACAACAGTCAACGATGTGTAAAATAAAGAGACATAATAGGTATAAATATCAAAAATAGAGGTACAGCAGACAACGATATGTAAAATAAAGAGACATAATAGGTATAAATATTAAAAATAGAGGTACAACAGTCAACGATGTGTAAAGTAAAGGGACGTAATAGGTATCAATGTTAAAAAGAGAGGTATAACAGTCAACGTTGTGTAAAATAAAGAGACATAATAGGTATAAATGTCAAAAATAGAGGTACAGCAGACAACGATATGTAAAATAAAGAGACATAATAGGTATAAATATTAAAAATAGAGGTACAACAGACAACGATGTGTAAAGTTAAGGGACGTAATAGGTATAAATGTTAAAAAGAGAGGTACAACAGTCAACATTGTGTAAAATAAAGAGACATAATAGGTATAAATGTCAAAAATAGAAGTACAACAGTCAACGTTGTGTTATTATCTTAATCACTTTATTAAAAAAAAAGATATATAAAAAATGATGGGATACATAAGTACAGAGCCACGTCACAAGCAAGAAATAAACAAAACATGGCACTTAGACAAAGCACATTAGTCAAAAATAAAAGGTGAGAATACAGAAATTATCAAGAAATTATTAAGAGCAATAACACAATGACGGGATGTATAAATACAGAGTCACGCCAGATTGATACCACCAAAATAACGGACAAAACAGTAAAAGAAATATTTATAAAGACAGATAAAATAATACTATATCATGTTGTAAATATGATAAACAACGTCAGTACCTTAAATTTATGCTACAAGACCATCATGTATTATTTGTGAAGTTGACACGGAATATTTATCAACAAGGTCTTAGTACCTTCCGATGAACCTTTTTTTAGAAAAAGGACGAGACGTATTTGACATACCATTGGTTCATCAACTTTCTGCTCAGACACTGGTGGCGTTTTACAAAGTTTTAGTAGTTGCTGCATGTTCTTGAATACCGAATAAGTTGGGAAATATATATCCTTATGCAGGTGAAGTTAGTATATTGCTACTAAGGTTGGGGAAATTGATAATTTCAAAATTAAAATTGGCTCGTTTGTCATAGATTTTGGTCTTGAGATGCTCAATGAGATGACCGTGTGTGTCAAATTCGAGGTATACTTTATTTTAATATATTTTAGTTTTGTTATTTAGCTTTAAATGGGGTGGCTAATGTTCAAATGGTTGAATCAAAGACAATATATCTGGATATATTTCGGTGAAAAGAAAAGTGGATTAGATACTAGGTAAAGGGGGAAAAGGCATTGTAGACTTTAAACAACACGTAACTATTATTTACGTTAAAGAGGGAAACTTAGAAAAAACTTCAAACTACATTGGACTTTAATATTTTCATTCGGAGAGAGTGGTTAACTTGCAACCACAGTATATGTCTGTGACACTACACCTTTCTAGAGGGGTATGGAAAAGAACACCCAAGAGAACAAAACACGAACTAAAGGAAATAATTATTGAAATTAAAATGATTTCACATCAATACAGCTATGAAATATTAACTGTTTATAATGAATAAGAAACAGTATTATCATTAAAATGATATCACATCAATACAACTATAAAATATGCACAGTTGATAATGAATAAGATACTGTATGATATAACCATCACAATATTGTCTAATCCTTCGCATACATCCTTCCAAGATGGACTTGTCTCTGTCCACGATTTCATATTCTCACCTGCACCATCGTTTGTAAATGGCTGCACGCCTGTTGATGTTTTTCTTCTTGTTCCAATATACCTCCAGAAAACGTTCATTTTAGTATTTGGATTTCTATGATAAAGCAAAGATATGTAAATTGTTAAAGCCAGAATGATTCCGCTTAATGATATAGTAACAATCATTATGATTAAGAGAAGACTCATTGGATTAGACGTTGCTGGTATAGCCGATTGGACCATGGACAAAAATAGTGCGTAAGATAGTAATATAGTTATTGAATATCCTATTCGTTCTCCAGATTCTATCGGAAGTAGAAACACCATTGGATTGAGTAATCCAAACAATATAGTTGGAACACACACTAATACTGTGTAATATAAAGGTGAACGTTGTATTGTTAGTGTGAAGGTAAAGAAAGAATATCCATTCCAAACTGACGTTTCACCGTCATATGATTGTAATGACCAGTCCGAATTTGGTGTGAAAAAGGATAGTTGAACAGGATTAGAAGCTGGATTCAATGTTACTCTTTTCGAATTCATACTCGACACATAAAATTCCAGGTATTTTAAACACGTCTGAGAATCAAACGGAAACTTATATATATTTGTTGTACACTTAGATGACAATACGTCGGCAACAAATATAGCCACCTCACCATTGTTTTCGAGTATTGCAAAGTTTTCGTTGCCTCAACCCAACGGTTCATATGTTGCAACTGAGTTCACAAGTACAAACTTTGGGGTCCAAACATCGGTCGAAGGTACTACTATGTCTTGTGCATTACCATATGATGACGGATTCCACGATAAGTCATCATCTATCCAACTCGCACTTAATCCAGCTGCTAGATCAAGAGTCTGGTCAACCTCTTGAAATCGAGTTATGGTGATCAATTGTATTCTCACAGTAATATTAAGAGGTGAAGAAAAATCAGAATTCGGTGCAATTGATTTTTGGTAATTTGAAAACACATCACTGTATAACTGTTTTATATTAGATTTACTCTGACATTGAACGTCATATAACAATATGAAACATAGAAACAAAAATCGGATAGATGGAATAATATCCATGCCAGTAACTAGTAGTTAGATTAAAGTCTTTGTAATGAGCAGGAACCACCTTACTTCAATCGGAACTACTCAGCCATTTTCGCTATGCAGTACAATAACCCATTTTCATGTCATGTGATACAAAATAATATCGCGTGATTTACAAAATAGTGCGATTTATCCGCCCAGTGCATACGAGTTCTGCTGATAATACAGTTCTTAATTATAACCTTATAACCTTTTAATTTGTTCTAATCATACCTACTTACTGTTACATTTACAATGTACTAATATTGTTTAAATAAACTCATCATAGATACCAGGACTAAATTTAGTATATACGCCAGACGAAATTAGAGATCACATTTAAATATTTGACAAACAATAATTAACAAAATAGAGGAAATACATTAACGAAAAGTTATTACGAATGAAAAAAAATGTCGGATATACGTCAGCATTTCAATGTATCAAATACATTAATAAAACAAATATATTAACATGTGACTTATACAAGTAAACATGTAATGGACGTCAGAGAGTCAATCAAGTATACGGAACTGTTAAACAATCTAGAACTCTTTAAAACTCCAATTCAAATATCCTTAAATTTACAATTCAATTTAGTAATGACCTAACAGACATACATGACATGTGCGTGTGTATATCTACACTAAAAATTCTCGATTGTCTTTCCGAACACTATCCATAACATCTTCGATTTCGAGGCTAATTATAAAACTGTTCGTTTCTGTGTGTATAACATTTTTACGTTGTGTCGTTTGTTTTCTCTTATATTTTAGTGTGAATTCACATTACTATGAGACGTATCACGGTACTTTACTATCCCAAATTCATAAATTTGGTTTTGATGTTATATTTGTTATTCTCATAGGATTTTGGTTAAGTCCGTGTCTGTGTGTGTTACATTTTAATGTTGTGTCGTAGTTCTCCTCTTATATTTAATGCCTTTCCCTCAGTTTTAGTTTGTTACCTCGATTTTGTTTTTTGTCCATAGATTTGCGAATTTGGAACAGCGGTATACTACTGTTGCATTTATTTATATCACAAAAAGAACACATTTTACTGGAACTGACCAACATTTCAACAAAAAATGTTTCCTCGGTGATGCTCGAGGTCAAAATATTTGAAAATCTAAATTGGTGTGAAAGCCGTTTTATGTGAAATTTTATTATTTTGTGAAATATGAAATTATTTATTACGATATGGCGGTTATGGAGCTAATGACGTCACAGGTACTTGACGATTTGTTTGACCTATAAGTCCTTCATTCATGAACAACGGTAGTCCACAATTAATGTAATTATTCGTACTGCTTTCCGTCAACAATATCCAGTTTATCGGTATTTGTTACGTATACGCTTTTTCAGTGTTGAAGGAGTCCAATACTTTCGTCCCATAACCAACTACAGATCTTACTCTAGCCAAATGTATGCTCTTGTCTTGCATTTGCGAGGGCAGTTGGAATGGTGTGATTATTTGTCCCCGACCCCTATATAATGATCTATTGACCTTGAAACTTAAAAATGTTAAGTTTTAGATTATGTGGATTTGATCTGGATTCACCAATGGCTATCGCATCCAATTAGAAGTAAAGTATACTAAGCAAAGTTAAGTCTGCCTTATATTGCGACTTTCATAAATAAGAAGTAAAGGATACTGAGACACAGTGAAGTCTGCCATATATCATTAGTTAATAGTTATAAGAAGA
Source organism: Mytilus galloprovincialis (assembly GCA_037788925.1). Lineage (NCBI taxonomy): Eukaryota > Metazoa > Mollusca > Bivalvia > Mytilida > Mytilidae > Mytilus > Mytilus galloprovincialis. The sequence continues at coordinate 70,475,180 of CM075342.1, read as the reverse complement.
TGTGATATGAGTTCCAATGAGACAACTCCCCATCCAAGTCACAACTTTTACAAGTAAACCATAGGTCAAGTACGGTATTCTACACGGAGCTTATGCTCACACTAAACAACAAACTATAAAGGGCCCCAAAAATGAGTAGTGTGAAACCATTCTAACGGAAAAAACAACAGTCTAATCTATATAAAAAAATATCGAAAAACTCTTTTGAACGACATCAACAAACGACAACCACTGAAAATTAGAATACTGACTTCGGACAGGTGTAAACAAATGTCTGCCTTGTATGGTTACATCTACTATTAACAATGAGGGTTGGAACAAACCTTAACGAGTAGTAGGTTAATACACATTATGTGCAATTCAAGGCCTTTGTCGTTCACATGTATGGTACGGAATTCAAATTTGGGCATATTCCAGCCATATGTCCCGCCGTAATGACGTCACCGGAAGTAAGGAAGATTAAACACGACTGAAAATGTAACGCCAACAACTTCAGGACGTGTCGCATTGTAGGTTCGTGCATTAAAAACGATATCTCCAAAATCGGAATATTCAATTAAAAAAATAAAAAATAAGAAAATTCTCAATAGCTCAAAAAAGATCGAAAAACATTACTGCATAGAGTGTCTGAAGCACAATTTATAATTAAAACGATGGACGAAATTTACCTGTACGAATCGCGGGAGGATTTTTCTAATCTTTTTGAAGAGTTTATACGCTTTAGAAACTGACACCGCTAAATGGAATACTTTTCCTTGTAAGAGTTCCTTTGAACTTTCAACCAAAGATGAAGAATTGAATCTTCCATCACTGTATTGGATACCTAAAATACATAAGTGTCCTTACAAACAATGGTATATTGCTGTGTTCTGCAAGTGCTCCCCGAAACATCTTTATAAGTTATTAACATCCATGGTATCAGCAATTAAAGCCGGGCTCCAAAGTTATTGTGAAAGTGCCTATTCTAAAGGTAGCGTTATTCAGACGTGGATACTAAATAATTTCAAAGATATTTTAGAGTACATACAATCCAAGACACTCTTATCTTGCAATAGTATTAAAACATTTGACTTTTCTACACTTTACACAAGTATTCCCCATTCCAAACTAAAAGACAAATTGAAAGAGTTGGTATTACTTTGTTTCATTAAAATAAAGTATCTAGTCTCGGTTGTCAAGAATCACTCTAATTTAAACAAAAAATTCGCTGAAACTGACATTTTCAAGATGCTTGATTTCTTGATTGACGACATATTTGTTACGTTTGGAAAAAAGTAAAAATCACAAAAATACTGAACTTAGAGGAAAATCAATTCGGAAAGTCCATAATCAAATGGCAAAATCAAATAACAAAACGCATCAAAAACGAATGGACAAGAACTGTCATATTGCTGACTGGGTACAGGCATTTTCAAATGTAGAAAATGGTGGAATAAACCTGGTTTTATAGCGCAAACCCTCTCACTTTGATGACAGTCTCATAAAATTCCGTTATATTTACATTGGTGCGATAACTAAACAGACCGATAAATAAAATAGTCAAAATATGGGTACATCAGTCATCATCGTATAGCAATTTTAAAAGGAACAATTTAACAGAACACAAAAAGCATCTATCTACAAACACATTCATTGATTTGTGTGTCTGACGTCAGAAAATTTTATACGTCACATAAATTTGTCTTTCAATGTGCATACAAACAATTTCAAAATTTACATAGGCAATGTTAGCATATAGGGTTAAAAAATCAAAAGTATGCAAGAATAAATTTCAACATGTTTTTCAACAGACTTTCGGAATTCCGATGGGAACGAATTGTGCCCCTCTTCTTACCGACTTGTTTCTTTATTATTATGAGGCTGACTTCATACAGGAACGTATTGGGAAGAAAGATGAGAAGTTGTTATTTAGATGATGTTCTCTCACTAAATAATACAAAATACAAGTATGTTGAACGAATCTACCCCATTGAAGTAGATATAAAGGATACCACAGATACAGGTAAGTCAGCCGCATATCTTGATTTACATCTAGAAACTGACAATGAAGGTCGTTTGAAAACAAAACTACCACAAAAGAGATGATTTCAGCTTCCCAATTGTGAACTTTTCATTTATATGTAGCAACATTCCAGCAGCGACTGCATACGGAGTATATATTTCCCAATTGAGACGATATTCCCGGGCTTGTATTTCCTATGATGATTTCCTTGCAAAATGATTGCTGCTGACAAGGAACCTATTAAACAAAGAGTTCAAAATGGTGAAGTTGAAATCATCCCTTCATAAATTTTACGGAAGCCATCACGAATTGATTGATCATTATGGAATAACCGTTTCACAGATGATATCGGATATGTTCGTTATGTCCTATCTACAATACCCCTTCCCTTTTCACGAATGTGACCTACCGAATTAGATTATTTACCTGATTTGTAATAACATAAGCAGCACGACGGGTGCCACATGTGGAGCAAGATCTGCCTACCCTTTCCGGAGCACCTGCGATTACCCCCAGTTTTTCCAGTGTTGCTTAGTCTTTAGTTTTCTATGTTGTGTCTTCGGTACCATGCTTTGTCTGTTTGTCTGTTTATTTTTAGCCATGGCGTTGTCAGTTTATTTTCAATCTATGCGTTTAATACCGGACGGACAGTCTGGTATCTTTCGTCCCTATTTTATCTCCACAAACACTGTTTTCTTGGTATTTCTAAGCGTTTGTTTAATTTTGACCGAAGCCGTATAGAGATTCCATATGAGAGTCTGTCTATGAGCTGATAAACAATACACCGTCACCTAATCAGAAGACATCTGAAAGAGATTAACGGCAGATATTTTTTGATTATTTTTGTTTGCTGTGCAGTTGATTTCGTATATTGTAAGCTAAAAGCGCATTGATATGTACACGATATGACCCCATGTTATTTTTATATATAGTAATTGATATCATCTATGCATTACAGTATATCACAATATGTCGTACAGAAAACAGAATATTAATTTTCAGTTTGCCAGACAACGTCATTAAATTCGCCGTACAATAAACAAAAAACTGTTTTGATCACATTCTTGAGAAAAAGTCTTTTTGATGAATTTATATAAATACGAAGTCACACTATCATAATCTTGAAAAAGAATGAAAAACAGTTAGAAAATAGTGGCGAAAGATACCAGACGGACATTCAAACTCATAGAACGAAAATAAACTGACAACGACATGGCTAAAAAAGATTAAGACAAATAGACAAATAATTGTACACAAGACACAACATAAAAAACTAAATATTAAGCAACACGAACCCCACCAAAAACTGTGGGTGATCTCAGCTGCTCCGAAAGGGTAACGACAGATCCTGCTCTAAATGTGGCTATGGTTATGTTGGTTATGTTATTACGAAGAGATGATTTTAACTTCAAAATTTGGAAATCTTGGTTTATTAGTTTCCTTGTGAGCAGCAACCCTCTATCAAAATATATCATGGTAGAAAATAAAAGACCGGGAATATCGTATCAATTAGGAGATATATACTCCGTTTACAGGCCCTGCTGGAATGTTGCTACATAGAAATCTGTCAAACGAAGAGACGGAGGGCGATCGACCTAGTTTATTTCAGATACTTAGTGCACAGTTTTGGAGATTAACACAATATATTGTCTTTGTTTCCTACTTGTTGACAAAGAAAATTAAAGCTCTATATATCAGAAAATCATTTGAAAAGTGTTGCATGTTACCTCATAAAAAAAGTAGAAATGGTTAAAACTAATTGATTTCGTTCCTGTTGTTTTTATTTTCCCGCGTCTCTCCGCTTCATTGGTACCCAATTTCCGGTGGCGATGATGCACAGTGTATATGTGAACGACTAACGCATTGAATGACACAGTATATGTACTACCACTACTACTCTAACGACAAAGAGGTTTTCCTCTTTTCTATTTTGAATATTTTGATACCTTTATTTGATTAATATCCCAATTACTTACACTCAATAATGATAAGTTTTCACATAAGAAGGATTGATTGATTGATTGATTGATTGTTGGTTACTTAACGTCCAGTGGCAAATATTTCATGCATATTCAGGACGAGAACAAGTTCACAATAAATACAATAGGTAGGTTGTTGTAATAGAGGCCATCTACAGTGTAGGATGATGGACGGGGAAATTTGGACTGCCACTGGAAAATGAGGGTATATTGGATAGAGACAAAAATTTTGCATTGCAACAGGCCACCTACGGACCCATCAAAGAGTTGTTGCAAGGGTTCTTAACGTGCAAAGAGCGTGGCACTCTCTTTACACGAGGCATCAGATTTAACGTCCTCCTTCTGACCGAACGTGACTGCGAACTTGATACATCCCGCGCAGCCAAACGGACGCCCCACTTCAGTAAGCGTTTTACTTCCGGTCGGGAGAAGACCAAGTGACCATATTTCTATACCCCAGTCACCCTTGGGGTGCAAAAGAAGGTTTGTTGTCTTTAATATAAAAAGAAGATGTGGTATGATTGCCAATGAGTCTGACAACTGTCCACAAGTGGCCAAATGACACAAAAATTAACTACTATAGGTCACCGTACGGCCTTCAACAATGAGCAAAGCACATGCCGCAGCTATATAAAAGGCTCCGAAATCACATCAGAAAACCAATTCAAACGAGAAAACTTTAATTAATGTACAAAAAAGGAACGAAAAACAAATATGTAACACAGCAACAAACAACAACCACGGAAATACAAGCTTCTGACTTGGAACAGGCACATTTATATAGTGGCGGGGTTAAACTAGTTGTTGTCAGCTAAATTGTCTTTCATTTATAACCTTTACGCCATGATATACCTGGCCGTTGATACTCTCAAAACTAGTAATTCTTCACAGTTGTCAATCCATGTATGGTCTTTTACGGTGACCGATTAATTTAGCATCATTCTAAGAAATGTATGCTCGATAAGAGTAACCACCTCAGTTGCGCATGTCAGTTTTAGATATTGAGCTCAGTGTACATGATGATGAAAATGTGTGAAAGTTTCTATCTGTGACTCCTTACCAAATTACCAAATTTACCAAATTGCTCGTTACATCTTCAGGATTAGGATATTCATTTGGACCTAAGCTTTACGAAGACTCCTTATGAGATTTATTCCCCCTTTTCCATTGAATTAAGTGATATGCATTTCTAAATGCTAAACCATAAGTGATAGAGACCTAGGGTCTTTAGATTTGAGGTCCTTGGTCCAAAAAAATAAAAAGTAAGTTAAGGTCAAAGGTCAAGGTCATATTCTTAATTTTTGATTTTGGCTTATTTTCATTTATTTTCAAAAACCGTATAAGATATCGACACATTATTTTCACTAAATTGTTAGTTGCGACATGTCTTAACACTTGAATTTTGATTGCGAGGATACCTTGGCAGTAAGTGACTGTTTCCCCCCTTTTATATTTAGAATAATGAGTAAAGTGATATAACTCATTATCCATACATATTACAGACCTAGGGTCTTTTGATTTGAGGTCCTTGGTTTATGACCTTGAAATTGAGGTCAAGGTCATAGGTTATTTGCACGTTCTAGGTTTTGACCTTTGCTTTAAATTCATATTTATACATCATTAAGCCATAGGAAATGACATTTAAGACTTTTTATTTATATTTTGATTACAAAATAGATATTAACTGGTGGAAAGACCTTCATTGTTCTATGAACAATTGATTTTTGATTAATATTTAATTCGCTTCTTTCTAATTTGAAGTCTAAAAACATTATAAGATACATGGGGAACAATACAGAAGTATTTATCATTCCATTTTTTAATTCTTGTTTGCTGTGTTTGAAACCACATACTCAAATAAGGTAGTGTTCAAAATATTCGTGTTAAAAGTAGGTCAATAACAGCATTGAGACATCTGTACCATGGGCGGATCCAGGATTTTGGAAAGAGGGGGCGAAGTTTTGAAAGATTCGAAAAAATTTTGGGACCTTTTTGGGGCCGAAACATAAAATAAGTGTAATATGCACTTTTCAAACGGTTACTGGCGTGGGGCATGTATATTTTGTAGTTGCTGTAAAGTGTAAGGGGTGGATAGTTTCGATGCCGTCACAGATTTCTTGTTGTAAACAGGGTATACGCCGGGGTATTCAATGAAATTTACAATTCGGCCCGCACAAGTTAAAAAAGACAAACAAGCAATTTCTTATCCAAATGTTTGGTTGATATGTTTCACCCAACACAATTAAGGGAAGTGAGGGGTTCAAATCAACCAAAGGCTAAGAATGAGTCTGAAATGACAACGAATTTATGAATGACGGTCGACAAATGAAGACATAAAGGCCACACACATCAGGTTGCAGTCTGATCTTGAGAATAATAGAGAAACAGACATTCCGTTCAGACATGCAAACCCCTGCCACAAAAAAAAAAAAAAAAAAAATGCCCGTTTTTATTCATCATGTTCATTTAATGCTAAATAATTCTGTTGGATTATTTTGTTTCTAATAGCAAAAACAGTGGACATGATTATTGTTGTCAATCCAGATACAGCCAGAATTTTTGTTTAAGGCAAAAATCAGAGTCATTTTTTTGTTCACTCTAATATCTCAGACTGTCTCCTCAAATCAAATGGTTCGTACCTTAGACTTTAAATATATCTATGTTATTTTACAATTGGCTGGGGCGTTTGGGGTTAAACATGTTTTCGTAGGTATTGCCGTGGAACTTTTTATCATGTAAGTGTTATAGTCTATAGATTGTTTGGTGGAATAGTGAAATAAAAGTTAATACTTCTTGCTCAATCCTGTGTCGCTTTGAAGGTGTCATGATTGTCATCTTCAGCCTAAGCAATGTGTTACTGTAATTTGAATTTCAAAATGACTAAGCGACGTTTTTTTCGATGCACTGTTCAACTCAACTATAGAGAATGACATGACTTTGACAATCAGTACATTCCAGCGAAACATATCTTTATAAGTAAAGAATTATCGCATAAAAATTAAATACTACTGTAACAGTACACGGGAAATGGCAAAGTTCACGAAGTCTAGTCTTATAAATCATTTAAAAAAAAAAAAAAAAAAAAGCCCGAGCAAAGGGGGGGGGGGGGGCGTACGCCCTCTACGCCCCCCTCTGGATCCGCCACTGTGTACAGTGGTAAGAGGGGAGTTGGAGGGGTCCTTATCCCGAAATCCTGGGCTGAAAATCACGTAATCACAAGGTTCCAAATTTAAAAAATTTAAATCCCGATATCCCGCAATTCGAAAAGGAATTTCTGCATCCCGAAAGGATCAATCCAAAAATCCCGAGCTTAAAACACCCGATCCCGACGCACCGAAAAAAATCTTACCATGATCCCTTGATAAGAACACTTCTGATATTATGAGATAAAAGACATTTTCTTATCATCAATGGTGTATAGTATAAACACAATTATATACCATAAACAGTTATCGGCCAAAGTTTATGAGGTATAATAAATCGAAGGTACTTTCAACTGAATGTGGTTATACGATCAAAGAAACACGTAATTTTATAGTTAGATGTTCGAGTGTAGGGTATGATAATAAATCGCAAATAATGTAAATATTAAAGTTACCAGATCAATATAACAGTACCAGTCTATTTTATAATACCAAGGATCTCGATAGTAGGCGTTAAAAAAACTATGAAATCCCAATATTGCACACTGCAATTGTGTAGAATAAACACTTCAAATAACAAGACAGTATTCCGTGTGAAGGATTAGGTTTTGGACATACAAAGAGATCATTCTTGTTTGTAATTATTAGCTGTAAACAAACTTTGTGTCTTTTAAAATTAAATTCCAACTTTTGCCACAAAATTAAAACAGAAGAAGGAAAATTGTCGTTTAACGAAATTCCGGGTAAGTTATTTCCTAATATTTCCTAATATGTAATAAAATATTTGTTAATATTTTACAGCGGTGTCAGAAGATTTTGTAAATAAATCTCTGTGTATGCTATTTTATGGATAATGTGCTATTTTATTGACACCACATTATGAAATATGTAGATGTAGTATGATTTCCAATGAGACAACTCTCATACCAAACGACATAGAAGTTAAAAACTATAGATAACAGTACAGCCTTCAACAATAAGCAAAACCCAAACCCATATCAGCTATAAACGGCCTTAAACTGAATTTGTCATTTTATGGACAATAATCGCCACATACTGTATGTATAAAATAAAAATATGTGATATGATTTTCAATGAGACAACTCTCTTTAAGACACCAAAATGACTTAGAAGTAAGTTTAAACATAATAAAAAACATTTATTTATAGCGGATTGGGAAACAAGTTATTTCAACTTAAATAAACCCCTTTCCACTTTGTGGGTACGAATGCTGCCTTATAGTGGCATAATCGTACTCTTTTTCGAAATCGAACGAGTGTCTTTTACGTGCAAGAGATATGGCTCTCTCTCTTAACACAGGCCAGCCATTTATCGTCCCTTTCGGCAGACTATCATCGTTTCTCAAGACCGTACTCGCAAATGATGTCGAGAGAAAGCCGAAACTTAGTAGTTCTCACTATAATATCACCTTACAACCTTCAACAATAAACAAAACCTATATGACAAAGTCTGTTCTAAAATGACCCTGAGATGTCACAATTTAAACAATTCAAACGAGAAAACTAGCGGCCTGATTTATTCGTTAATCAATGAACGAAAAACAAATATGTTGCACAAAAACAAATAACAACCACTGACTTACCGGCTCCTGACCGACTATGTATATACATGTTCTCAGTGGAGCCTGTAAATCAGTGGTTGTCGTTGGTCAACAGTGAATTACAGGCTCCTGCACGATTCTGTATGTATCGGCTCTCAGTCCGGAGCCTGTTGGTCAATGGCTGTCGTTGGTCGATAACTACATTTTTTTTCGCTTATTGATTTGAAGATCTAATTTGACAGACCGTTGTTTCGCATGATTTGTTTTACAATTTGTTATTTCGGGGGTCTGTTATAAATAACTATGCAGTATGGGTTTTGTTTATTGTTGATGGAGACAGCACCATAACTTAATTGGTTAAATCCACGCCATTTAGTTTGTTATAAATATACAGCTGTCTTTTTGGTATTCATAGGAAACCATCTTATTTTTCAATTTATATATTTTTTAATTTTATGATTAAAATGATGTTTAAAATGCATAATTTACAATCAATATAAAAAAGAAGATGTGGTACGATTGCCAATGAGACAACTATCCACAAAAGACCAAAATGACACAGACATAAACAACTATAGGTCACCGTACGGCCTTCAACAATGAGCAAAGCCCATACCGCATAGTCAGCTATACAAGGCCCCGATAAGACAATGTAAAACAATTCAAACGAGAAAACTAACGGCCTTATTTATGTAAAAAAAAAAATGAACGAAAAACAAATATGTAACACATACACAAACGAAAACCACTGAATTACAGACTCCTGACTTGGGAAAGGCACATACATAAATAATGTGGCGGGGTTAAACATGTTAGAGGGATCCCAACCCTCCCCCTAACCTGGGACAGTGATATAACATAAGAACGAACTATAAAAATCAGTTGAAAAAGGCTTGACTCATCAGATGGACAAAAATACAAGTGGACACCTATATTTATTCGAGGAACAATGCTGTTTTCATGACTGGAATGGAATGAAATCATAAAACGAAAACAAACTGAAAACGACATGGCGAAAAACCACTAATTTAAAAGACAAAAAACAGTACTCAATTTAACCAAAATATAGAAAACTCAATAAAATTGAGAATGGTTTTGCCACCAAAACCCGAGGGTGATCTCAGGTGCTCCAGAATGAATATACTCCACATGTTTCATCCACCAACAACCACTATTATGGCCTACGACCACCTAATGACCACTGATTTATGGCTACAACCACTTATTGGTATTCAAATTCCCCTTCAACTTAAATAATTAAAAATAACGACAATAAACCAATAGAAAGAAAAATTAAATAAATGTCGTGCGTCCGAAGCAATTATTATAATATGTACTAACACCCATCCGGGTTTCGAACTCATGCTATTTGGATATCGAGACATCATAAACTCTAAATAACGCAATACTGTTAGATATGGAAAAGTTAGTTCTTCCCTTGCCGGGATTATATATATAAAAGAGGAGCGAAAGATTCCAAAGGAATAGTCAAACTCATAAATCGAAAATAAACTGACAACAACGCCATGGCTAAAAAGTTAAAAGACAAACAGACATATATTCACAATATACGGTATATTTCAATTTATTGTATGATATCACTTATTTATTTATTGTGTGTTTGGCTTGTAAATGTATAAGTATATTTGCAATTGTTAATGTATAATTGTTATCCTCTTGTAGCACCATACGTGTGTCTAAGTTGAAATAAATTGTCTTGTCTTGTCTTGACAAACAATAGCACACAAAACAAAGTCATCTACAAACATACAATGCATCACGAACCCCACCAAAAACTGAGGGTGGTCTCAGGTGCATAAACGGCGAATAACATCATGTTTAATGATTCCTTATATTGCTGTTTTAACATCGCAGGTTATCAACTCAGCATCCATAGTTTGTACCACGTGGTTTGTATAGGATGAAAAGAATCGATATTAGTTTCTTGCGTCTTTTTCGATTGGTGAAGAATTTGACGTTGTGTACATGTATAGTAATAACATTTGTTGGAACATACCTTTATTATGATTATGTTAAATGCGAACAGTTCAAAGATACATTTTTATACCGTTATCCTTTCGGAAATGTCAGTAGTATTGTTCAAGAACTGAAAAAGACAGGTACAACACATACTAAAGAAATCAATGATGTCTATCGATTATATAATATAATAAATTCACCTAAAAATGCCTGCAAGAAACCTGTTTCTTTGTTAGTAATTGTAAAATCAAAATGTAGTAATCATGGTCAAAGATCAGCAATAAGAAATACGTGGGGAAAAGGCGGAAATCCTAATATTTATGTTTACTTTTCACTTGGGTACGAAGCGGAAGTACAAGATGAGATTAATAAAGAAATTCATGCACATAATGACATCATCCAAGGATCATTTGATGACGTGTACAGAAATAATATATATAAGACATCTTTGAACATTAGATGGATAAGTGTTCATTGTTCTCATCTTCAATACGTTTTATTCATCGACGATGATTACCTCCTCAATGTGAAAGGAATATTATCTTATGTACGAATGTTAACAAGTTTAAACATTTCAAATAAAATGTATGGATATCGAGGTCAATGCTGGAAACCTATCCGATTATGTTTTCATGAAAAATCTTACATTTCACTGGAAGAATATCGGTACGATTATTGGCCGGACTATTTATTAGGCGGGACAATATTAACCACAATGGATGTGGTTATAAGAATATCAAGTGCAATTCCATATATTAAAAGAATCAGCATCGATGATACGTATGTAGGAATTGCTGCTCATCTTTTAGGAATTGAATTGATTGATGAAAAAAGGTTTTCAAAACAATCTCGTTCCGCTAGTCAAATGAAATATCTTCTAAGTGCTCATGGATATGATGAAGAGTCTTTAATCGCCACATGGGAAGAATTTACAAAGCTTTGAAAATTCAATTTTAATCATTGTCTCTCCTTAATCACACCATTATTAGCTAGTTTAAAAATTTGCATTTTCTATTATTTTGTTTATACCATGTGTAATGATTTAATGATTTAACTTTTACATAGATATAGGAAGATGGGGTATGAGTGCCAATGAGACAACTCTCCACCCAAGTCACAATTTATAAAAGTTAACCATTATAGATCAAGGTACGAAGCCTTGGCTCAAAACGAACAGCAAACTATAAAGGGCCCCAAAATTACTAGAGTGAAACCATTCAAACGGGAAAACCAACGGTCTAATCTACATAAAAATATCTTTTTTTTTCTTTGCAAGCTTCAGTCATCATGAAAGAGATATGTTATTATGCGGAATTGATTAAACGTTTCGAATAAAACGCCAATGGACTCAGAATATCATTTATTTGAAATTAAGGGATTATGATTACAAATAAGAAAACTATGCACAAGGATCCGACATTACGTACAGGCAAACATTGGTCACCATACACTAATAAGCAAAAAATATTTAATGTTATTCAAAAGAGAAAATTAACATCATGAACAATTAACATATGAATAAACGAAAAATAAATATGACAGGCACCCTACAGTAACAAATGCTAAATAATAATGTATCCAAAAGAGGGACGAAAGATACCAAAGGACAGTCAAACTCATAAATCTAAAATAAACTGACAACGCCATGGCTAAAAATGAAAAAGACAAACAGACAAACAATAGTACACATGACACAACATAGAAAACTAAAGAATAAACAACACGAACCCCACCAAAACCTAGGGGTGATCCCATGTGCTCCGGAAGGGTAAGCAGATCCTGATCCACAATATAGACGACTGTTAACCATATTTTGCGTTTCTTGCGAAAGCTTTAGTTGGTACCGAAAAAACTACAGAGATGATCAACACAATGCAGTGTTTCGATGTTTATCTTGAACAATGTCATATATAGATATAACGAACTTTGTTGTTAGGTTTTATGTGTTCTTGTCTCTTATGGGGAAAAGATTAATTGGCAATTACACCACATCTTTTTAATTTTATATTTGATAAGCAATGATAAAAATGATACAAGAGAGTTGCTTCTAATGACGACTCTAACCCAACCTATATTATTAGCTATAATCTTGAATTCTTGAAACATAATTATGTGTGCAAAAAAAAACCCTGTGTATATATTTCCTTGTTAGAATGAGACTCTAAAATTACTGGGGTATACAAGTATTGACTGACAGTAAACCATTACCAAAGTAGGGTGTCTTTTTGACTGATTGATGTTTGAAATCAATCAGAAGAAGAGATAATGCCACGGTTTCTGCACATTAAGAACTCTAATAACAACTGTTTGAGTCCGTATTTGTTTCCGGTGTTTGAAAAATTCCTTATGTTTTGCCGTAGTTTTAGGGAGTTCATATGTATTTACGTAATTTTGAGAGTTTGTGGAGTCTGTAAATGTTTCTGGTGTTTGGAGACCGCATGTGGTTCCTGTGTTTGTGGGATACCCTATGTATTTGCGATTTTTGGGGAGTCTGTATATGTATCCATCGTTTGGGTAGTCCTTTAATGTTTCCGGTGTTTTGACGTTCCCATCGATAAAAATCAATGTTTACATGTAATTTAAATCCGATTTTTAAACGACCGAAAAATTATGTTAAAAGAAATGTTGTATTGTCTTGGGATGATTAGCTGTTAACTTTTTTTAGACATTACTTCTAAATGCTAAACATGCTAAAGGAATATTAGTTTTAGCCAAGCTAATCTATTTCATTTTCTATCTTAAGACCTTTATGATGTATTTCAATTGGTAATTATGGTTGCAAACTACATTGTAAATTTAATATGAAATTATGACCATATTTTGAGGGTATGAACTTTATTTTGTGTTTTGTATTGCACAAAAGTCCCCCAAAAAGGGAGTGTCAATTTGCAACAGCATAATGTTTACCTTTGTATTGTCATCGTTCACATCGTATACATTACATTGTAAACAATATCGTGTCAATATCGTTTTTATATTGTATACAAAGTCTATAATTTCGGTATTTATTCTAAGCTCGGAATTGAATATTATATAAATTGTCTGAAACTTGAATTACACATATATTACTGATTATTCCTGTCCATGTATTTTCCAATTTTCCAATTTTCCAATGATTTTTTAACATATATAGCGATTAATACATGACCTTTTCCATATTGATCCGGGTATCACACCGAGACCCCAATATCAGCCCCAGACGTAGTCGAGGTGCTGATATGGGTCGAGTTTCAGACCTTTTTCTTTATTAGCCACCAATCAAAAAGGTTTGTATAATCTTTTATTAAATGATATGAGCAAATAAGCCCTAATACGGATAAATCAGCATGTGCAATACTAAAAACGTTCCACTGTCGATATAAATCAAGATTTAATATTGCTCTTCGAACAGGGCCAATACGGAAAAAAACAGGGCCAATACAGAAAAAAGCGGGAAAAAAGCCGTATTAGCCCTAGGGCTAATACAGGACGTTCACTTCCGGTTTTCAATTTTATTACGCCATTACTTAACTTTGGAAGTATCGTTATGCATAAAAACATTTGTATAATATTTTTTAAATTAAAGTCATAAAATAAACAGGTTTAATGATGTGCAATGTTTTGTAACGTCTTAAAGTTTTAAAACGGAAAAAAACAGGGCCAATACAGAAAAAAGCGGGAAAAAAGCTGTATTGGCCCATGGGCTCATACGGGACGTTTACTTCCGGTTTTTAATTCTCTTATAATCATTTAATAAAAGTGTTATTAACTGGCTGTTTCTGTATTGGCACTGGTATAGATTCTCGGTCAGCTGTATTGGCCCTCGACCCTACGGGTCTCGAGGCCAATACAGCAAACCTTGAATCTATACCAGTGCCAATACAGAAACAGCCAGTTAATAACACTATATTATGGGAACAAGAATCTTCATGTTGTTAACTCTTAAGTGTTGTGTTCCGTGCTTTTTGGCTCGTTCTTGGTTTTATTTTTGGTCTTTAATCATCATTGTTTGTCCTTCGAATGTTTATTGTCATAGAATTGTTTCCGATTTATGTTAGTAATTCCAGTATTGAATATTATTTTTATTGTTACTTATTAAATGGATATATGCTGTTGTCGTACTACACTTGAAATATGTAAAGGCTGTATAACTTGACCCAACAGTAAGTACTGATGGTCAAAATTTATACATTAATTAAGATGATATAAATACAGGTTAAACAAAAACAAAGGTAGGAGGAACCTACATGAACTTAAAAAGTATTGATACCATTGTTCAAATCTTATTACGAGGTTTATGTCTTGCAAACATCACCTACATATACACGTCAAATTACAGATTAGATGGCAATCTAGTATCAATAGATCGAAGGCCACTAATCAGTAGAGACACGGACATATCGTAATAAATCAAAAGACGACGTACTCATTACAGTATTGGGAAATACTTCTTCAATATAATTCTATTGAGGTGAACATTGTACTTTTCAACACATCATTATGTTATTTATTGTCATTGAGTGTGATGGGTAAGATTTTCCATTTACTGTCAGTTCCCGATTGATGCACTTACTCAGATCTCTATGTAATGCTCGTCCCTGAGATTTTTAACCATCAAAGAGTATCTGCGCACGATGTGTTAGTCCCTTTGTTTTTTTTTTATCCTGGCAATAGTCAGTTTCTATTGAACTGTTGAATTAAGAGGCCTTTACTCAACAAATAATTGTTTCTAAGTTAATGCTAGCCGCGAGGGTATAATTCCAACATACATCAGAAGTCTTTAAAGTAAGGTTCAAACCATTTGTAGTTTGTTTTTATAATGCCCTGTATTCTTTTTATTTTTTTTATTTTTTTTGGATGTTTTTGGTGTTCAAACTACAGTGCATACATACATTTTTACAAGACATAAGTGAATGACATGACATGTATGGCATTGTTATACTATTGACATTATGCAAATAAGACATAGTAAAAAATTACAAAATAGTGGTGTGAATATTCAGTATATGATACGTCTTGAGAATACTTTGGAATACATTATACTATAACAATATTAAAAAATAAATTTAATTAAATAGCTTTCATAAATTCCCCCCATCTGTTGACAAATGATTCGTGTTTGTCTTTAAAAATATATAACTATTCTAATATCTCCAGACGTCTTTTCAAAAATTTAAGAAAAGCTTGCACAGATATGAACAGTCTGTCTAATTGTGTGTTCTTTAGATAATAAATGTAATATTTTGACTGTAGAATGCAATAATTTAAAACTAAGTTATCAGAATTCAATACACCAAAAATGACACTGTCTTTATTCAAGAATAGTTTTTCTCCAAAAACTGAATACCAGCAATTTGAAAAATCTCTCCAAAATTGTTTTATTTCTGTACATTCAAAACATTTATGCTCTATAGTTTCTATTTCTTTACATCTGGCACATTCATTAGTTAAGGAAAGTTTATATTTTTCAAGAAGATAATTATGTGAGACTATTCTGTGTAGTAATTTATATTGGAAAGCTTGTATTTTGCTTTCTATAGTACATTTGAAAGCTAATGAATAAATATTTTTCCATTGTTCGTCACTAATTTCTATATTAAAACTTTCTTCCCATCTTTGTTGTGAAATAGGAGAAACACTTCCCCGATCGATAAAAAGTGAATATACATCTTTAGCAAATAATTTACTAATAGGCATTTTTTTATTCTCATGCTCAAAAACGAATCCAAATGAGTTGCTGTTAGGTGACATGTGTTGTTGTTACAAAAAATCTTTCCAGTCACGTGGTATAGCAAGTTTAATAGGTAGAATGTCTACAAAAGTGACATTCAGGTTATATTTTTTGTTAATAGCGTTATGAGACAAAAAATCGCCTTTATCATCTACAGTATCATTGATGAACCTTATGCCTTTCATGTACCAAGAGCTGTAAAAATACTCTTTTGATCAATTTTGATAAACGGATTGAACCAAATAAATTCTTTTCTAACATGAAATGCATTTAACGGGATGAAAATACCCTTGAAATGTTTCCAAGCAGATAGCACTTCTATATAAAAAAGAGGTGCTTTCAAATTCAAAAATTCAAATTCACATCTGCTCATAAACAAGTCCTCTAAATCAAAAAGGGAGAAAAATGCTTTGGAAACATGTTTCCATTTGGAGTCATGTTCTGACAGAAATCTTTTTACCCACATAATACGAAAGGATAACAGCTGTACTTCAAAATTTGGAGCTTTCAGTCCCCCCTCGCTTGTAGACTTTTGAATAACTTCCGATTTAACTGTCGGAGTACTACCATTCCATAAAAAACTATTAATATCACGTTGTATTTTAATTACATACGCTCTTGGTACATGTGTAGATGAAATGACATAAATAAGCTTCGATATTGCAAGTGATTTAAGAATTACAATTTTTCCGATCAAGGAAAGGTTTCTGATCCTCCATAGTTTAATCATTGATTCCATTTTTTCTATGCATGTATCTAAATTAGAACAAACCATTTCTTCATCAGCATTAAATTTTAAACCTAAGGTTTTAAAACCATCTGTCCATTTAATAGGAAGGGAACCTTCTTTGTTAAACATATTTCTTCCAATCCATGTTGCTTCGGTTTTAGAAAAAAAAAAGGAGACAAAGTACACCCTTGTCGAACACCTCTCTCAATTGTGAATGGACTAGAACTAAATCTATTATTAACGACAACACTAGATATATTTGAGTATAAAGTTAAGACCCATTTCCGGAAATTACTACAAAAAATTAAAACAAACCAATGCTTTTTGAATAAATTTCCATTCTAGCGTATCAAACGCTTTTTCGAAATCGACCGGTAATATAAGCCCTGGATAATTCTTTAAAGTAGTTAACAATATAATATCAGCAATGAGTCGTAGATTTTCACCAATGTATCTACCAGCCACATATCCCGTTTGGTCCGGATCTATAAGCTTTGGAAGAAATAATTTCATTCTTTCCGCAATAACTTTGGCTAATAATTTAAAATCAAAATTTTAAGATAGAGAGGGGACGCCAGTTCGACAAGAGTGTTCTATCTTTATCTTTCTTTGGAATAAGAGTAAGAATACCCCGTCTTTGGTCTATTGCGAGGGTTCCGGTTTCGAAGGAATATTCATAGCTTTCTAACACATATTTTTTTATATCAATCCAGAAAAATTTGTAAAACTCAGCAGTAAGCCCGTCTGTACCAGGGCTTTTATTATTTTGAAGAGTTTTTAACCTACATTGAAAAATGCTGAATTGCAACAAAAACAAACGTCAACATAAATTGAAACGAACTAATTGATAACCACTGTCATATTCATGACTTTGCACAACAAGGACATTGATAGAATAAATGATAGGTTGCGACTGTCATACAAGTCAGAGGTTTAGCGCTATAAAACCAGGTTCAATCCATTCTGTGACAAGTGCTTTTACTATCCTTGCGGTCATCCGATGTTTAGTACTTTGATTATACAGTGCTTTTTAATTTTCCTCAAAGTTCAGAATTTTCGAGATTTTACTGTTTGTTTAACCTGGCATTATGACTAGCCAAACCTCCCGTTAGTAATTAATAGAACTACTTACAGCAAAAAATTGTTAAGAGACGTTGGAAAATGTTTTCCGTAAAAAAATAAATCTTGTATGGTCTTCATCGTATCCCACAACATACTTTCTTTAGAAGGCTTTACACATATTTTGACATGAGCGTCACTGATGAGTCTTGTGTAGACGAAACGCGCGTCTGGCGTACTAAATTATAATCCTGGTACCTTTGATAACTATTTACACCGCTGGGTCGATGCCACTGCTGGTGGACGTTTCGTACCCGAGGGTATCACCAGCCCAGTAGTCGACACTTCGGTGTTGACATAAATTTCAATAATGTGGTCATTTTTTTTTTTTTTATAAATTTACTGTTTACAAAACATTGAACTTTTCGAAAAGCTAAGGATTTTCTTAACCCAGGCATAGATTAGCTTAGCCGTATTTGGCACAACTTTTTGGAATTTTAGATCCTCAATGCTCTTCAACTTTGTACTTGTTTCGCTTTAAGAATTTTTGTTATGAGCGTCACTGATGAGTCTTGTGTAAACGAAACGCGCGTCTGGCGTACTAAATTATAATAATTGTACCTTTGATAACTATTTACACCACTGGGTCGATGCCACTGCTGGTGGACGTTTCGTCTCCGAGGGTATCACCAGTCCAGTAATCGATACTTCGGTGTTGACATGAATATCAATAATGTGGTCATTTTTTTTTAATAAATTTCCTGTTTACAAAACATGAACTTTTCGAAAAACTAAGGATTTTCTTATCCCATGCAGAGATTAGCTTAGCCGTATTTGGCACAACTTTTTGGAATTTTGGATCCTCAATGCTCTTCAACTTTGTTCTTGTCTGGCTTTATAAGTATTTTGATATGAGCGTCACTGATGAGTCTTGTGTAGAATGAAAGATGATATCAATCGTACAAAATGATAGTTGGTTAAACAAAGGCACGTTGTAAGTTTCCGTCATAAAAAAATGACACATTTATTTAGTAACAAAAAATAAAACATTTTGAAGACCTGATTGGTCAAGTTTATCCAATTGGAGGTCCGTTTGCAACATGAACTGGCGAACAGAGTTTGCAAGTCTTTGCACAGTTGATCCTAACTGTAGGTACATTACAGAGATTGCTGACAACAAACGGTTTACAATCTAGTCCCGTTTTATCTTCACAAGGAAGACCTGTAATATAACATACATAGAATTGAACAATCGAATATCATATTCATTGTAATCATTCACATAGTTTTATAATATATTAAATATCTGAGGGGTCTAAATACAGCACAATTAACATTTTTCAAAATATAAGAAAAAGTGAACAAGTATATAGTATCAAAACGCAATTGACTAGCTGGTCGAACAACGAATATTCTTAAAACGTCTAAGAATTCTTTATGTATATCTCTTTCATATTCATTTGATAAAATTTACTGTTTGCAATAGCATGAATTGTTCTATATAATAAGAATGTTCTTATCCCGGGCATAAAAACAATGCCGTATTTGGCGAAACCTTTTCAACTTTTTATCTCCAGTGCTGTACAACTTTGTACTTTTTTCTCTTTCGATCTTTTATATCTGGGCGTCACTTGTAAGTCCTGTGTGGACAAGGCGCGTTTTTGGCGTATTGAATTTTAAACCTGATGCTTTTTGTTATCTATTAATCATGTTTTTCTTTGTCTAATATGTTCTCCTATTTATTTGTATTGTAGTCCTGTAATATTATGTTGTCATTTCAATGTTATATTTAACTTTGCCATTAAAGTGCGAGGTTTGGCATGCCACAAAACCAGGTTCAACCCACCACTTTTATTCCCCTTTAAAAGTGTCCTGTACCAAGTCAGGAAGATGGCCATTGTTATATTATTGTTCGTTTCTGTGTGTGTTGCATTTTAACGTTGAGTCGTTTGTGTTTTCTCTTATTTTTGAGATATTGAGATCAGACGTGGCACGGTACTTGTCTATCCCTAATTCATGTATTTGGTTTTCATGTTATATTTGTTATTCTCGTGGTGTTTTGTCTGATGCTTGGTCCGTTTCTGTGTGTGTTACGTTTCGGTGTTATGTCGTTGTTCTCTTATATTTAATGCGTTTCCCTCGGTTTTAGTTTGTTACCCCGATTTTGTTTTTTGTCCCTGGATTTATGAGTTTTGAACAGCGGTATACTACTGTTGCCTTTATCTACCATGGAAATTGTCAAAAAAACCGAATAGCCAGATTAAACAAAACGGTTTAAATTATTTATCTGATAACAAATACAAAATAATTAACTTTCGGAAAAGATGGTACTTTACAAACATGACAAAGATTTCGACAAATACTGTCTTCTCAGTTATATAAGAATCGAAACGGTATTTGGAAGCACATATACTATATACTATATATATAAGCAAGCCGAAAAGGGTACAACATCACCAAAAATAAACAAATGTTATATAATTATTCCTGATAAATAATGTCCTTCATCAGTAAGATGTCAAATGGTTCTAATTTTAAACCGTAACCGTAACCGTGTCTGGAAACAAGGGATGAGAGGGACTCATTAATACTTGTTTTCATTAATTTCCTCTACGTAAACTGTCCTCAACTTACTTATTCAGACGGATGAAGATTAATTTATGTCTTTCGAATTAAATCTCTCTGATGATCAGAAGACATTGTTCATGAAGTTTAGTATTTTTGTTTATAGATTTTGTTACGATGTGCTTTTCACTCATATTTAATGGCCTTTCTATGACATAATGATTTTTTTTCGTTGAAATTATATATGAAATCGATACTATATTTGGAAGGCAATATAATATATCTACTTACTTGACTGGGTCGTTGAGGTTGTAACTGTAAGGTAAACGATTGTATTAATGTGTTCGTGGAGGTTGTAGGTTGCATTTAGTTCAGTTAGCAATATCTGTAATTACTGAAAGGCGTTACTAAATGAATCTTTAGTTATAAAATACATGTTAAAGGGGAGCACCTGAGATCACCCCTAGTTTTTGTTGGGATTAGTGATGCTTATTCTTAAGTTTTCTTGTTGTGTCATGTGTTCTATTGTTTGTCTATTTGTCTTCTTTCATTTTTAGCCAGGCGTTGTCAGTTAATTTTCGATTTGTGAGTTTGACTGTCCCTCTGGTATCTTTCGTCCATCCCTATTTTTTTTTAAAGAAGGATGGAATTGATGACGAACTGTTCTTACTTTGACAAGATGTCCCTGTGTTCTTATCGTCGTAATAAAAAAGCATTGAAGAAAAAAAGATGGAATTTCAAACGAAATAACAAGACATTTAATTTCGAACAAGACATGATAGATTACTGTGTACTTACTAGACTGGGCCGTCGAGGTTGTAACTGTAAAAGAAACAATTGTATTCCGGGAACAGGCTGACAGCAAGAAGTTTTTCGGTTATTGTATATAATTCATTGTTTATAAAATGGTATAGACCTACATATATATATATATATATATATATATATAAATAAAATTGAATTTCAAAATGCTCTTAAAGTCCTTTAATTCTCTACATTTTTCTCCAACCGGTTTCACGTCTTAACGTCACGATAATAAGTCTGTAACAATACATTAAAGGGACGTAACCCTTACAAAAGTAATGTATATATATATTAATATGTGGCAGACAGTGTTATTAGTTAATTTTTAGCTCCCTTTGGTAAAACTCTAAATTTTATATTTGATGTATTTCATTGTTAATTAATTTACATGAAGCTTAAAAAGTATATATTTGTTAAATTACATAGCTTTTGCTATTTGAATTCATTGGTTAAAGATATTTATTTATTTTGTAAAGTTTAATATTTGCATCGTTGCAAATTCTTTGGTTACCTTCGGTGAGAAATTTATATATTTTATATAACTAGTTTTAGATTCTTATTTTGAATCCTCTCAGGACTGTCATTCAGTCCAACCAAGGAAAGCTACGCTTTCCAACCAGAGTTTAGGTTAGTGCATTAGCTACATACCTCCATAGTACGAGTTAATTTGAAGATATGGAATGCTCCATTTCTAATTATTTTTGGCATATGATAATAAAAGTTGTACTTTGTTGATTAAATTATATATTGTTTTCAGTTTTTGGTTTTCATTTACTTAGATATATTATAGCGCATCACTTTTGGCATCAGTCGTTTTCCGTACACATCAGTTTACAAACTAGAATTAGCTGTGGTCCGCATCCCCGAATCTTAGGCATAATTGTTCCTGCTACATTTGGTAGTGCGGGTGGGGTGCGGAATTATAAAGCAACTTTTTCTGGTTTGTAACTGATCAAAATTATAAGAAATGGAGCAATCATTTGAGTCAATAATTGGTGCCACCGGATATGTTAGTCCTACTCAGACCAGTTTTGAAGAGGTGTGTGGATCAGGTAAATTTGGAGAGGATCAGTGACACACGAGTAAGTTGATTTATAGATATGTAGATAGTTCATTATGTAGTACAGATGATAGATTTAGTGATGATGAAGTAAGGGTCACGAGCCGGGTACACACACCGTTCATGCGTACATCAACACCTTGTATATTTATTAATGAGGTAGATGACAAGCGTGAGACACATATAGATGATACCGGGTACAATACGACTAAATTATATTCAAAACTCACAACACCGTCGCAAGTACGTTTTAGAAGTTTGAATTATGATTCAGACTCAGAAACTGAAGTTGAAAGGAAGTCTTCCGGTATTGACAGAAACCCAACAAAACATGAAAACAATTATATGTATAGAGGTGAATCAGATACCCCGCTGTTCAGTCCTGTAAGGCGTTATGATTATAAGACACAAACTAAAAGGCATCAGTACAACGCTTATGTATTGCCAAAACAAAATAAAGATGAATTTAACATACCGAAGAGATATGAATTTAGGTCTATTGTCAATGAACGTAAAGTACCGACATTGTCAAGCAATGAGCGTGTCCCCAAGAAAAATGAAAAAAAATATTTAGTATGCCAAAGCAGAATTACGATACACATACACAATACAATTCGAGTAGACCGTTTAGCGTATATGAACGTGACTTACCGACATTGTTAAGCAATGAGCGTGTCCCCCAGAAAAATGAAAAAATATTTAGTATGCCAAAGCAGTATTACGATACACATACACAATACAATTCGAGTAGACCGTTTAGCGTATATGAACGTGACTTACCGACATTGTCAAGCAAAGAGAATGTACAACAAAAACACGAAAATGTATTAAGAATTCCGAAACAGAATTTTGATATACCCACACAATACCACCCAAGCAGGTCATTTGGGGTATATGAGCGTAATATGCCTACTTTTTTGAATACTGAGCGTCATGAGCCTCTAACATACACATTGAATCGTAGATTACAAAATCATGATACGAGATATCAGGAACAAACGTATGAAATACCGGCTTATGGTCAAAATATGAATATTGAAGCACCACATGCACATGTACATACAAACATGAACAATTGTGTACCAACCGTTCGTGATCCTCAACAGTGCCATGTCAATACTAGAACCCCTATGTATGTAAATCCTCCTCCCAGGTTTGACAATAGACAAGGTTATAATCCTTACTTAGATACAGATGCATTTTATACTCCAAGAAATATAGAGTTATACCCAAATGTCCAATCCAGGTATCACTATGCCCCAACCTCAATTAAGTCGTGTTACTCCTTCACGCAAGGAAAAAGAACCTGATATTTTTAACGGAAGTAAAACAGAATGGGTCGATTACATTGTTCATTTCGAACAAGTTGCAGCGTGGAATAGATGGTCCGATAGTGAGAAAGCACAACAGCTCTCTATGTGCTTGCGCGGTCCGGCACAGAAAATACTTAGTGATTTAACTTTGGGACAACTATCGAATTATACTTCTATTAAGTCAGCGTTAGAGCAGAGGTTTCATCCGAGAGAAAGTGAAGTCGCATATCGTTGTGAATTCCGGAATTTAAAGCGTCAAAAGGATGAACCTGTTGCAGACTATGGTTATCGGCTTCGGAGGTCAGCACAGAAAGCGTATCCAGCTTTAAAATGTTCCGATATTGAACCAACTGTTATCGATCAATACATTCACGGGTTAAATAATCACGAGTTAAAAAACACGTCCATTTTCACTACCCACAAACTTTGATTTAGACAATTGCTTTCGCTAGCGAATTTGAAGCTTTCTTAGGTTCTTCTGATAGAATATTTAAACCTGAGGGGACAGGCAATGAACAAAGTGACTTCAAACTACAAGCATTTACATGTAAAGAGGAAAATAGTAAGCCTGAGGGTGTCACTATGAAAGATATATCTAAATTATTAGATGAAAAGCTTGAAAAGTTATTTAACAAAGATAATAAGGTACCTGAAAATCAGCCCCCAAAGAGATTTGAAGCAAATCTTTATCAGAATAATAATGATTCGCAAAAGCGTGATGGTTCTAGAAATAGGGAAATAAGGTGTTACTACTGTAATGAAATAGGGCATATTCAAACTCGTTGTAGATATTTACACCCACTAGTTAACAACAATCAAGGGAACTTTCAGGCACAGCCAATTGATAATAATTTAAACTATTAGGGACTGAATTCAAGGTCGAGAAGTCGGTCCTTTTTGAAGAAAGACCACCTTATAAAGAAAAAGTAATACCAGGGCAATTAACTGAAAAAGAGAATGTAGATAGTTCAGTTACAAAAAGCAATGTTATTAATGGGGATTTACAGGCTGTTGATAATGTTAGATTTAACAATTTAAAAAATAGATGAAAATGAGGTAAAGAGTCAAGTTTTTTTTAATAGGAGTACAGGTTCATGCTTGAATGTAGAAGTAGAAATCAATGAGTTGAAGTGTAAACTCTTAGTAGATACAGGTTCGCCTGTCTGTATTTTGTCAGAGCAGTTGTTTAAAAAAATAAAAAAATGGAAAATCCTTGCTTACTAAATCTAGCACCTCAGTACACACAGCAGATGGTACTGCTTTAGACATTAAAGGAAAAAACGATATTAAGCTTAAAATTGGTAAACTTTGTTTAGACCAAGAGATCATAGTGGCTAAAATCGACAACCTTTCAGGTGTTTTGGGAATGAACTTTCTTTCTAAACATGATGTAGAAATACACATAGGAAAAGAGGTATTAGTTATAAAAGGAGAAAAGATAAAATTTAAAAAAAGAAACAAGTAAGGTATGCTCTAAGGTTAGGCTTATAGACAAGGTTTCTATACCACACAACAGTGAACTGTTAGTTAAAAGTTTTATCGATGGACATATTGATAATAAGTCAGGATTAGTTGAAAGTACAGACTTTGTTAAACAGAAAGGCTTAATGTTAGCCAAGTCATTAGTTGATACTGACAAAAAATGGTCTTTGTTGTTACTAAATATGAACCAAAAGACAGTAAAGTTAAATGAAAATACTGTAGTAGCGTTAGTTAGTGATGTTGATACACTTGAAGGTCAAAATGAAACAAATTCATTGGAAAGTGAAAGGCAAGTACTGCCTGAACATTTACAGCATCTAGTAGATAGTACGTCTGATAAGTTAACTGAAATTGAAAAAGTCAAATTGACAAATTTAATTCACGAATACTCTAGTGTGTTCGCAGAACCAGGCAAAGCACTAGGTTAAACTGATCTAGCCACTCATACAATTGATACTGGGGATCATGCTCCTATTAAGATACCTGCACGTCGAATCCCTTTAGCAAAAAAAGAAGTTGTTGATAAGGAGTTAGAAACAATGTTGAATGATGGACAAATTGAACCAAGTAGGAGTCCTTGGTCGGCCCCTATTTGTAGAGTCACCAAGAAAGATGGGACTCCTCGATTCTGTCTAGATTTTAGAGGGATTAACCAGATTACTAAAAAAGATGCGTACCCCCTCCCTAAGCCAGATGACACATTTGAAGCCCTATCAGGGTCATCTTGGTTCCATGTGGTAGATATGCAAACAGGGTATTGGCAAATCCGTATGGATAAAACAGAGCAGCATAAGACAGCATTTGCTAACCATAGGGGTCTTTTTGAGTTCAAGGTCATGCCCATGGGACTAGCCAATTCGGCAACTACATTTGAGAGGCTTGTGGAGATGGTTTTGGGAAATTTGAACTGGACAAAATGTTTATGTTATTTGGACGACATAATCATATTTGGGCGTGATTTTGAAACTGCTTTACAAATGGCCAATTGGAAATTAAAGGCTAAAAAATGTCAAATTTTTCAGAGTAAAGTAACATATCTAGGCCATGTAGTTTCAGCCCAGGGAATTGAATGTGACCCTAAGAAAATTGAGGATGTACCAAAAAATGTCAAAAAAATAAAGAGTTTTCTTGGTTTTACAGGGTATTATCGAAAATTTATCCCCCATTTTTCTGAAGTGGCTGCTCCCCTGAATAGGTTGACTCGAAAAGGAGTAAAGTTTACATGGGATGAAACGTGCAAAAACTCATTTGATCAATTGAAAAATGCGTTAACAACGGCTTCTATTCTAAGTCTTCCGAAGAGCGACGGAAACCTTATACTAGACACGGATGCGAGTAACGTAGGAGTCGGGGCTGTTCTGTCACAAATGCAGAATGATGAAGAGCGTGTTATTGCTTATTCAAGTCGAGCATTGAGCTCATCGCAACAAAACTATTGTATCACAAAACGTGAATTATTGGCCGTTGTACTCTTTGTTGAACAGTTCAGGCATTATTTGTGGGGTCGACGTTTTATAATTCGGACAGATCATGCACCGTTGTATTGGTTAAAAAATTTCAAAAATCCACAAGGGATGTTAGCGGGATGGCTAGCATATTAGATACTTATGATTTTGAGATTCAACACAGAGCCAGCATTACGCATCAAAACGCAGACGCGCTTTCGAGACATCCAAAATTGAAATGTCCAAACGGCAACTGTAGCGATTGTTCGGTACTTGAGCCTAAGTTAACAGAATCGGATGGTAAAGTAAAGATCTGTCCGATTAGCGCGACTGATAATGATGATAGCGCTGATGTAAATGAAGAGCGCGCTCTTGAACCGAATTGGTTACAAAATTGGAATAAAAAAGATCTCGAAGAATATCAAAGCATAGATAAATCGGTAGGACCGGTGCGACAGATGAAAGTTGATTACATAGAGAAGCCTAAACGTGACGAAATTAGACATTTAAATACAGAGGGCCACACTTTATGGACCCAATGGGATTTATTAGAAATCCATAATGGTCTACTGTCCCGTCGGATTGATAATAAGCTCGGTCAAAGTATTTTGCAATTAGTAGCGCCAAATCAGATTAGAGACTTTATTTTTAAAGAAATCCATGAAAATCGGATTGGTGGTCATTTTGGTAGAAATAAAACGCTCGAAAGCATAACGCCAGGTCTTACGGAAACTGTAAAAAGATGGTGTTGAACTTGTGATATATGCGCTAGAGGAAAACCCTGCCCAGGTCAGGGAAAATCGTTTTAAAACAGTTCAAAGTCACAGCGCCGATGCAATGCGTTGCCGTATATATCGTAGGTCCCCTGCCAATGAGCCGCCATAGTAACGAGTACATAATAGTTGTCGATGAATATTTTACGAAATGGCAAGAAGCATTTCCGTTCCCAAATCACACGGCACTTACCGTTGCAGATAAGTTAGTACCTGAAGTGTTCTGTCGTTTTGGATGTCCGGCGCAAATCCATAGTGATCAAGGTCGTGAATTCGAATCAGATCTTTTCAAAACCGTTTGCGAAAAACTTGGTATTAATAAAACTCGTACCACACCATACAGACCACAATCGGACGGACTTGTAGAAAGATTTAATCGGCCGTTGAAGCAGATGCTTTCTCTTTTTGCTCACGAAAATCGCCAAGATTGGGACGACCATATTCCGTACTTGTTAATGGCATATCGTTCTACGGAACACGCGAGTACTAAATGTAGTCCGAACTTATTAATGTTGGGTCGGGAAATTACAATGCCGATTGATTTGATGGCCGGACCACCTCCAGAAGAAACTGAACATTATTGCCCAATACAATATGTATAATGGCTACAAAGTGCAATGGCGACGGCTTTTGACTTTGCAAACGATCAATTGAAAGTGGCTGCAAAAATTCAGAAAAGAAACTATGATATTGGACTAAAAGAAAGGGGGTATGAAGTGGGCAATTGGGTGTGGCGATGGTACCCTCCAGATGCGGGGCAGAAATTAAAACTGGGATGGACAGGGCTTTAACTTGTTGTAAAAAAAATTTCGCCCTTAACATATAGTATTCAAAAAGCAATGCACGGGACAACACCCCCCAATGAATTGGTTGGCCCCTCAGCCTGATATAAGTATTTTGACTGAAGATGATATTGATGAAAGCTCTTATGAAGCAGATATTTTGCAACATAATGCGACACCATCGCCTGTAAAAACAAGGGTAGGAAGGATAGTTAAACAAAGAGAGATGTATTCCCCATCATGAAAGTCCTCAATTAAAATAAATTTAAACTCGTGTAAAACGCGTAAAACCTAAGGGTAAGGGTCATACCAGTCTGATGGTTTTTGCAAAACCAAATCTTGGACTAGTGTGATATAAATATTTATAAACGCGCTTAAAAATAAGGGTAAATGTGACTTTCGGGGACTCACTTGGTTTTCCTGAAAGGGAGGTAGTTTGATATGGCAATGTTGATGCAATCTTTATTGGGATTTTCATTTGCATTTACATTTGATGTTGTTATTTTTATAAGTTTATTTTGTGTATATAT
Organism: Mytilus galloprovincialis; assembly: GCA_037788925.1. Classification (NCBI taxonomy): domain Eukaryota; kingdom Metazoa; phylum Mollusca; class Bivalvia; order Mytilida; family Mytilidae; genus Mytilus; species Mytilus galloprovincialis. The sequence continues at coordinate 70,446,262 of CM075342.1, read as the reverse complement.
TTGAACAAGATGAATTACATTATGTTAAATTTTGCGTTCTTTGTTTTAATATTTACTTGTTTTGCAGAATGGCTGACGAGTTCGTAATGGATTAGGAGGAGAATGAAATGGAAATAAGGAATTTTGAAAATATTAAATTAAGGCCTGTATGGGACCCGTTGACTGACAGGGAATGTAACGTACCGTATTGTAATGTCCAAATTCACCTTCGCAAAATATATTCAACACTGGAGTGAGATACATGTGAAACAGATAATGGTATATGGATGCATAGCATGTAAACAGAGGTTTGCAAAAAAGAGAAAGGGCAATGCAGCACGCGTCCGTTGTCCATAGGAAAGAGAGGGACGAAAACAACATAGAAAAGATTGAAGTGAATAATTACAAATATAAGAGCGAATACGGCACACTACCCTATCGTAAGGGAACAGCACTAGAAAGAAAAGCAATATATGAGAGGGAGAAAAGGAAGGCCCAAGAGGAAAGAAAACTGCTTAAAAAGAAAATCGAGGAGGACCGTGGATTCATTTAACTGTACTTTTGATATAATTTTGAATTTTTGATATTACGATTTACAAGTTTACCGTTTACAAGTTTCCAGTGCCAGTTACATACTTTTGTGTTAGTCATTTTGCGTGTTGATTGTTGCAGCCAGATATTTATTTGTATGACATTTACACATTTGCGTGTTTATTGTTGCATATTCATGAAAGACATTTTAAATTTGAAGACTTTATTGATGAAATGTTTCGTTTGTCTTAGGGGGAGGAATGTGGCAGACAGTGTTATTAGTTAATTTTTAGCTCCCTTTGGCCAAACTCTAAATTTCATATTTGATGTATTTCATTGTTAATTAATTTACATGAAGCTTAAAATGTATATATTTGTTAAATTACATAGCTTTTTCTATTTGAATTCATTGGTTAAAGATATTTATTTATTTTGTAAAGTTTAATATTTGCATCGTTGCAAATTCTTTGGTTACCTTCGGTGAGAAATTTATATATTTTATATAACTAGTTTTAGATTCTTATTTTGAATCCCCTCAGGACTGTCATTCAGTCCAACCAAGGAAAGCTACGCTTTCCAACCAGAGTTTAGGTTAGTGCATTTGCTACATGCCTCCATAGTACGAGTTAATTTGAAGATATTGAATGCTCCATTTCTAATTATTTTTGGCATTTGATAATATAAGTTGTACTTTGTTGATTAAATTATATATTGTTTTCAGTTTTTGGTTTTCATTTACTTAGATATATTATAGCGCATCACTTTTGGCATCAGTCGTTTTCCGCACACATCAGTTTACAAACTAGAATTAGATGTGGTCCGTATCCCCGAATCTTAGGCAGAATTGTTCCTGCTACATATATATATCTTTGTTCTCACACAATTAAAATGTTACATCGGTACTTAGAAAAATCTGTGCATTGAATATATAATACACATGATGTAAATACAGCGATGAGAGATTTATCAAATGACATCTGCAATACCAAAGCCGTGTAGACAAACACAATTATTCACACAGTTGCTGACACTATAAATATATGTTACGGTTACATGACATCAGATTTTTAACCAAACATTACATAGATATAGGATGATGTGGTGTGAGTGCCAATGAGACAACTCTTCATCCAAATAACAATTTATAAAAGTAAACCAATATAAACCATTATGCATGTTTAATTAAAGTTTTGAAAGATTTATTTTGTTCTTGGGTGAAAAACTGTCATACAAATGTGTAGTGATACTCCTCACAAACTTGTAAACTTAATTCAAACCATACGAATTCCTTTATAGTTTTATTTCAACTTCTAGGCTTTTCTTCAGATTGTTCTAAATGTTGAAAAGTTACACGACTTTTGCAGATTGGAGACGGCTTGAGAGCAGCAGTCACTCACAAACATTTTAATCCGCTACAATCTGTTGAGAAATCTATCCTAAGCCATGAACAAACCTGTTGTCCAGTGATTGTCGTCTGCCGTAATTGTTTAGTTTCAATATTATGAGTTTGAATGAGATCATTGGTTTATCTCCTTTGAATAGTTTAAAATGTTGTCATCTCGGTGCCTTGTATTGCTAAATGAAAACCATGGATATATTAGGAGTTTGATCTTTACCGGGACAGTAAGAGCACTGACACAAGGATAACATACTATCAGTTGAGACATTATAGCGGTTACATAACGAGCAATCATATCAGTTGGTAATACTAACCAAATCTTTGGCAGTTTTTCCCTGTAAATCTTGATGTACATTGACATGTATAACCGTTTGTTGTGCTCACGCACCACCCAGAATGCAGACACGGGTCAGGTTTACAATCTAAAAAGGATGACAGAAAAGTCGTTTAAACTGCATCTCAATGAGATGTTTATAGAAATTAAGCTATCTAATTTATTTCAGTGTTAACAACTAAATATTGAATGGTGTTTTTTCTATTGTCGATAGGAACAAATAGCGTGATTTAAAGCATGATTGAACCACATTGACTCTTTGTATGTCGTTGCTGGTATCAATCTCACATTTGTGTTTTAGTATATGATAAATAATAACTCGGAAGTAAACTCTGAAAATCATAATGTAAATTGAGAACATGTAATATATTCAAATATTTGACTTATAATATCATACTCATTTCTGTTAATTATTTGTAATCCAATAGAAACAAATACTTCTCATGTCAATGTATTCATATATAAGATGCAAATCAGATATAAAGTATTTGATTTTAAATAAGATTAAATAAGTTTCTAACACGTGGAAGCTCCTTTTAAATAACATAACAAAACTGTTAAAATCGAATGATTTGTAATTCGCGGTTAACGATAAGAATCAAATTGTAATATGCAAAAATAACGTCAATTGCTATAGATATTTTTATTAATATAAAAAGTTAAGACTGTCCAACTTACGGTCAGCTACATCTGCAATTAAGTAATTAAGTTTGGTATGACATGGTATGTAGGCACTGGACCTTAATGATTTTTAGAAATGTGTATTATATTTTCGAGGTGCAACTTGGTTGAACCCATTCAAACGGTACATATTTTTGCAAAATAAAAAAACCCCAGTTGTTATCTTATTTGCCATTTGATCTTTGGTAAAGAGTTTGCTCATTGGCGACCACATATATACCTTCTTATTTTATATCTCATTAATTCTGATCTTCAACATTTTTATAAGATAGTTATTAGATAAAATTGAGAATGGAAATGGGGAATGTGCCAAAGAAACAACAACCCGACCATAGAAAAAAAAACCACAGCAGAAGGTCACCAACAGGTCTTCAATGTAGTGCGAAATTCCCGCACCCGGAGGCGTCCTTCAACTGGCCCCTAAACAAATATATACTAGTTCAGTGATTATGAACGCCATACTAATTTCCAAATTGTACACAAGAAACTAAAATTAAAATAATACAAGACTAACAAAGGCCAGAGGCTCCTGACTTGGGACAGGCGCAAAAATGCGGCGGGGTTAAACATATTTGTGAGATCTCAACCCTCCCCCTATACCTCTAGCCAATGTAGAAAAGTAAACGCATAACAATACGCACATTAAAATTCAGTTCAAGAGAAGTCCGAGTCTGATGTCAGAAGATGTAACCAAAGAAAATAAACAAAATGACAATAATACATAAATAACGACAGACTACTAGCAGTTAACTGACATGCCAGCTCCAGACTTCAATTAAACTGACTGAAAGATTATGATTTCATCATATGAACATCAGGCACAATCCTTCCCGTTAGGGGTTTAGTATCATACCATCATAACATATATGAGAAGAACATAACCCGTGTCATGCCAACAACTGGTTTTTGAATAAATGTGTTTAGTTCCGATGCAAAGACCCTATAAGTGAATCAATATTATCGCCAAAATATGCAATCTTTAATGACCTGACAACAGTATCGTAACTATATCCCTTCTTAAGTTAGTTATTTCTGTCTAACATTAGACAGACTGAGACTTTTAAAATGATATCGGTCCAATTAGCAAATGGAATTAACCTTAAAGTTCCTTATTTGTTTTTAAACTATTCGACGATGTTGGTTTTACTCATCGTTGATGGCCGAGCTATGGCGTGATGTGGTTTAAATCCTTTTCTCGTTTTTATCATCAATATTTGCCACTTGATGAATATTTTATGTACAACTTTCGGAAGTATAATAGTTCTTGCAAAATATGGGATCGCAGTTCCTTACATGCAATGTTTAATAAGTAGCGGTTATCCAATCTGAAAAAAAAAAAAATCGAAAGCACATCAAACTATATGCCATGTGTTTGACGACATTGTGAAGTATACGTACTTTGACAAGAAGTTCCTGTGTAGCCTTCAGCACAAATGCATGTAAAACCGGAAGTAGATGTCTGACATGAACCTCCGTTTTGACAAGGTTTAGACGCGCAATCTAGATGAATATTTATAAATATAAGATTTTTTTCAATTGATCATATTTTATTGAAATTTGTACATTTGTTAGTTTAAAAAACATCAAGTACTGGTACCTTATCCCGGCCTAGTTAACATTTAGCTTAGTAAATAACATATTTATACAGCTGTTAACTTTTGTAAGTATTAAACATACCTTTTCAGTTTCAAAGATGTGTAGAAAATTTATAACCGAGTAAACACATTATATATGCAAGTTGAAATCAAAATTATAAAGTAATATACAAAATGGCAACACAAATATTTATTAAAGAATTATAAAAGTATATGACAAATAAATGTTTTAACAAAGCAATTCTTTAAATTTCTTCTAATTAAGTGTATACTTACAATCAAGAGCTGAAATTGTTATGGAGAAAAAGTAAAACAAACAGATAATTCTGGTTATGATCTATTGAATAAGGTTTGTTTTTTTGTTTGAAAAGTTGAAATTTCATCAAATATCCGGGCGATAATAGATTTAAAAGAGAATACAATTGAGTCTTGATATATCATAAGTTTGTTATATTTTGCTTCAGAAATGTATTCTTAAATGGACGATATGTAAAGTGCAAAGCACAAAAACATTCAAAAACAGAATAAATAACAAACAGCTATAGAAATTGAAAACAATAGTTCAAAAAGTGTATACAAAATAAAACGAGTTTGGATCTTTAACCGGACAGATCTATTTTTCATACTCATCACACATTTGTAAACTTAATTTATATATCTGCATTTATGTATGCTTTATTGATTTTATGTTTCAGGCAGTAAAAAATATCAATAGAGACAACAAAGAGGTTACATAAAAAACACTTATATCAGCTGGTCTTTCTTACCAAATGTTTGACAGTTTTTCCCTGTATATCTTGATGTACATTGACATGTATAACTGTTTGTTGTGCTCACACACCACCCAGAATGCAGACACGGGTCAGGTTTGCAATCTAAAAAAGATTTAAAGTTTATACTGCATCTTAATGATGTGTTTATACATATTAAGATATCGATTTTTATTTCAGTTTCAATAACAAAATATTGCATGGTGTTTTTCTATTTTAATTTCGTTTGTAGGATAACTCGCTAAGAACAAACGATCGTTCTTTAACGTATGTGTGAACCACAATAACTCTTTGTATGTTGTTGCTGATGTCAATCCCATAGTTGGTTTTAATATACGGAAATTCTGTGGAAAACTCCAAAACCCATCAGGTAAAGTGTTGGTGTGCACTCATATCAATTTGACACATGTTATATATACAAATTCAAGAATTAGAATTCCATATTACTTATGTCAGTCATTTAAGACGATTTAGTAGTCAGCACTTCAGCGTTGGCATGAATATCAATTACATAGTAAATTTTGTCGAAATATTAAGGATTTTCTTATCCCAAGCGGAGATTACCTTAGCTGTCTTTGGTACAACTTTTTGGAATTGTGCTTCCACTATTTGATCTGAGCGTCACTGATGAGTCTAATGTAGACGAAACGCGCGTCTGGTGTAATAAAATATTAGCCTGGTACATTTGATAACTATTTACACAGCTGGGTAGATGTCACTGCTGGCGGACGTTTCGTTCACGAGGATATCATCAGCCAAGTCGTCAGCACTTCAGTGTTGGCATGAATATCAATTATATGGTCATTTTCATTAGTTTCCTTTTAACAAAAGTATGAATGTTTTTGAAAAACTTTAATTTTCTTATCTGGTACATTTGATAACTAATTAGTCTATGAAATCTCTCTATATTCATGGTAATGCTCATCCTTCAAGATAACATAAAATGATATATTTGACGTGTGATTTACAGACTAGTTTTTAAAAAAAAAACGCCTATTGATATCCAGATGTCCTTTTTATTTTATTTTGCCGCCTCAATGATGTGTAACCATCTGTTAAATTTATGAGAATCAAGTCATAACATGCAAATATAGGATCATGTGCTATCAATATTTGGCCCAATATGTAAAGTAATATGAAACTTACGGTCAATTACATCTGAAATTCATTTGAATTTAAGTGTAAGATATAATGTTAACTCTTTGCCTATATGATTTTCAGTCCACCTATATTTGAAATATTTACATTACGCAAGACTTATTTAAAATATATTTAGTTAACATATATATATATATTTTAAAAATATGAATTAAGCAATATCGTCACTTTAAATCAATAACATGCAAGGCATTACTATATATAAATCAGTACTGTTTGTTCGTGGTTCAACAGATTTGACACATATGTACATAAAGCATATACTTCACATTTGTTTTAAAAGAAATATCTAAATTCTTTGGATTATTGATAATTCTATCTGTTAACTTATTTTCATCCAAACATCAGACGGATACAGATTATTTCATATCTTTAAAATGACATCTCTCTGATAATTAGAAAAACATCACCATGAAGTTAAGTATTCATGTCAAAAACTTTTGTAACAATGTGGGTTTTACTTATCGTCGGAGACCGCGCTATGTAATAAAAAATATGTTCATGTAAGTTGTAGGTTGCATATAGTTCAGTAAGCAATATCTGCAATAACTTAAAGGCGTCACTTACCGAATCTTTAATTACATAATAATGTGTTTGTATTGGCTTTCATTTTTTGGTGGTTTGTTTTGTATATGCGACCTTTTGTATTTCTTTTGTTCTTATAGCGTGACACTGTACTTTAAAAGATCCCGCCAGTATGATATTGTTCTATTATATGTCATTATGATATATTTCTATTATGAATTACAATATACGTTGAACCACAAACGTCAAAATCATTCAATCGCGTAGTGGAATTAACTATTTTTGGATTCTCATAAATTCTATATATAACTTTTGGACTAGTTTAAATCTCGGTCTATTTCTGAAATTTATTCTTACATACCTTTGATTTTTTAACCCTGTATGCTAACATTCCTATGTAAAATTTTAAAATTGTTTGTATGCACATTGAACGACAAATTTATGCTACGTATACAATTTTCTGACGTCAGACACTCAAATCAATGAATGTATTCGTAGATAGTAGATGTTTTTGTGTTCTGTTAAATTGTTCCTTTTAAAATTGTTGTACGATGATGACTGATGCACCCATATTTTAACTATTTTATTTATTGTGTCTGTTTATTTAACGCATCAATGTAAATATATCGGAAATTGGTGAGACTGTCATTAAAGTGAGAGGGTTAGCGCTATAGAACCAGGTTTAATCCACCATTTTCTACATTTGAAAATGCCTGTACATGTATCAAGTCAGGAATATGACAGTTCTTGTCCATTCGTTTTTGATGCGTTTTGTTTTTTGAATTTGCCCTGTGATTATGGACTTTCCGCATTGATTTTCCTCTGAGTTCAGTATTTTTGTGATTTTAATTTTATACCTGTTAAAGAAACATTAAATTGTGTACAAAATATACGTACTCTGACAAAAAGATCCTGTGTAACCTGCTGCACAAGAGCATGTAAAACCGGAGGTAGATGTCTGACATGAACCTCCATTGTGACAAGGTTTGGGCGCACAATCTAGAAGAATATTTGTAAATATTAAATCGTTTTATTTTAATTTATTTTTTATATAACTCGTAAGCATACCTTTTCAGTTTGAAAATGTGTATGAAATATATAACGGAAGGATCGAATTATACATGCAAGATGAAATCATAATCATTGAATTTTACAAATGGTACTACACATATGCATTTAAGACTTATAAAAGTATATGACAAATAAATGTTTCAACAAACGAAACTGTTTAAACTTTATTTACAAGTTTATACTTACAATCTATGGCTGAAATTGTGAGAGAGAAAAAGTAAAACAAACAGATTATACTGGTTTAATATTATAATGAATAAAGCTTGTTTTTGTTATTTAAAAAGTTGACATGTTTATCAAATATCCATACGATAATTATATTGAATTAACAAAGATTGGTGCTGATAAGAATAAACACGACTGGGCGCTTCATCATTTCTAGAGATTAATCTTCCCTCCCATTGATAAACAAATAGCATACTTGTTCGCATTGTCCTATAAAGGAGAACATGTTGTTTCCCCTTGGCGTCGATTCCCTATATTTGCTTTATCGGTGAACATCATTTTGTTCATGTTATATTTCGTATGATCTGTATTTGTTTTGCTCGTCATCAATATTTCCGTTTTTGCCCATTCGTATAGTTCGTTTGTATCTTTTCATCATAAAGAAATGACAGTATTTAGCTATAGAAGAGACAAATATTATAAAATATAGCAATTTTACATCCTTACATTAAAACTGATTTAAGTATCATTATTCGTGTTCATCTAAAACAATGTGTGTTGCCCCCTTTTTTGTTTTGTCATTACAAATTAGGGAACAGTAGTATACCAGGGGTCATAGGTCATTAATCGATCAAAAGAAAGCAAATCCGAATTACAAACTTAACACGAGGAATCAAATCAAATGATAGACGAAAACAAAAGAACAACAGGAACACTGAAGTGCGCCAAAAACAACGTCAACATGTATAGAAACAAACTGCCACGATTCTGACTCTGTACAGGATATTTTAAGAAAACATGGTTTGAAGGATAATCAAACATCCTGATTTATGACAATGTTAAGAAATATATCGCTTAAATGACAACAATACGTGGTAGATAACTCCATCTAATTTTATCAGTTTAAAGTACAATACGCTGAAAAGCGAATAAAAAATGTTAAAAACCTCAAAACCATTTGCTAACCTTATGTTTTCTTATCACATTTCCCGTCATATTCAAATTTCAAATACAGAAAATCCCGAATGTTTCCTTAATCTGTTATACTTGTTATTGTTAAAAAGACTTACGTAATGTACAAGATTTCCCTGTGTAACCAGCATCACACGTGCAGGTGTATGATGTTGGCGTGTTTGTACATTTACCAAACACACATGGTTTGTTTAAACAGTCTAAAATAATCAACATATAAGTACCATGAATTATTTTAGTGTTAAACCAAGAACAGAAAAAAGCATAGCATATCAGTTTTTCTCTTTAGATATAAGTAGATAAGTGTGTTAAACATGCTGGTTATCAAGCAATGTATGTTGTTACAAATGTAATTATAATTGGTTTGCAGTCAAAAGGATGTTTAAAAATAGAAGCTTACGTATTTACCGTTTATTGTACATGTTGTACTGACACACAACACAAGAAAACGAATATTCTATCCATGACAGTTCGTTTGTGTGCATAAAAACCGTCAACACGATATCTTCAACGATAACCACTAGTGTCTATATACTTAGTACGTTTGGTTATTAGCACATTAAACAATTCAGATGGTTTGTTTACGTCTTCTTCTTCTCTTTTTGTTAGCTGTCTGTCATACCCCTGTACTGATTCATTAGAAGTTTCCCGATTAGGAGGTACAAGAGAAGAAATGTTTTTAAAAATGCAGAAACGTAGAAAAAACTAAAGATTCAAACGGATAATAGGCAATCACGTGAACGTAAAATAGAAATTGCATCATCACATTATTTTAGTTGTTACAAAGTGAAGTATTTAAATTCAACATATTGCACTTACAGTCTGGAGCTGCAAAATAACACTTGATTAATTTAAAATACATCGTCACTAGATATTTTGTAAAAAGAATTTGATACAACATTCATGTTCGAAAATAAACATTTATTCAAGATTTGCATGCGTTTGAAGTCACTCAATAAAATTTCGTACGGATATTTGTCATCAGATGGTAAAAACGCATATCAAAACTAATAAATTTTTGAAATATTCAAGGTAGAATGTGAATGGACATATTTAATTGTAAAGTAAACAAATTATGTTTGTGTTAGATTTCGATGTTTTATCAAAGAGGCACACGTTATTACTTGTACAAACTCTGGTGTTCAAACTCCCTCATACAAAGCTGAACTTAGATAAATTGGGTTTAATTGTTTAGGTCTGTGCCTGTGACGTAGCTCAACACGTGTTTATGTATAAAAACATGCCTAGGTTTCCAACGTTTGTTTAAAAGCCTTTCTGGTAATATTAATCCAGAAAAGCAAATCGGTTGCATGCTATCTTGAAATTGATTTTATACTTTGAGAAATAGTTTTCTTTACTCGTACAAATTATGCTAAACTTACGATGAGAACACGTGCGACCTGTGTAACCATTGTTGCATACACATGAAAATTGTATTTGTCCATTAACACATCTACCATGTACGCATGGATTTGTTGCACAACCTAGAAAACAAATTAATAAAAGCAAATAAAATACGTGGAATTATCAGTGCATACTTTTATAAAATTGTGGTCATATTGAAATGAATATTGATAAATTTTCAAAAAAAAATTAAAAATATAATATGCGTTATTTCATCTTCTTTGTATATTTAGTTAACATAAAAACGACACAACCATTGACAAAAACTATACTACCTGTCTCATAACATTTTAAATAGTTTCATGAATATAACAGATTTTGAGCTGTAAAATACTTATCTACTCCTGCAATGCCTGCATATGGATTATATATCACCACATTGAGTCGATATTCCAGGGAAGGGGTTTTCTTTAATAGGTGGTTGATTCTCACAAGAAAGCTTTAACATTCAAAATTCAAAATGGTGAGGTTGATATAACTGTTCGAAATTTTACGGAATTTTAGGGACACGATTACAAGTTTATTGACAGACAAATGACATCTGGCACGTTATAATCTTCGTAAGCATTATCCCGTACTTCTTTCCACAAATTAAGCTTATCAACAAGTTTGTACTAACATTAGCAACACGATGAGTTCCACACGCTAACGCTCAGGGTATAATAATCGAATATAAATGTCCAACCCATGGTTAAATGAAAACAAATCAACGGCTGCCATGAATTATTTCTAAAAATAATCTCTGAAACACGTGGGGACACTTGTTCATAACGATGCATATACAAACATTGTAGAAAACTTTTACGCAGAAACTGCTCCAACAAAGTTATGAGGAGGACAGATTAAAATTGACAATCCGTAAATTTTATGGACACCATTGACCAAACTAGCTAAGGACATTTTTACCACATGGTAGATTGTGGTTTGTCATTACGTCGTCTAATTTTTTAATTACCAAACGTGACTTATTACCGATTGTGACTGTTTTGTTGAGTGTGAATTCGCATTACTATAAGACGTGTTACGGTACTTATCTATCCCAAATTCATGTATTTAGTTTAAATGTTCAATGTTATATTTGTAATTCTCATCGGATTTTGTCAAATGTGTTCACGTCTTTTCTATTATATTCATGTGTTATGGTAAAGAAAATGAATCACCGCCTTCATTAATTAGATTTCATTTAGTTCAACGTAATCTGTACGATGGTTAACGTTTCAAGTTAGATTCAAAACAAACCGGACATACACTATAGTTAATTGCTACCTTAGTTTGCTATTAATAAGTGTTGAAATGTGCATTGTTATTAAATGTAATATCAGTATTTAGTTCAAATATAATCTTAAATCAATCCTTATTCTATCTTATTCATTCAAATGTGACGTCATTTTTCATTTTTTGATGATCTGTTTTACAAATTTAAATGTGACGTAATTTTTTTGTCATTTTTTACAATTTCAAATATGACGTCACTTGGCGTTGAGGTTTAAACTTATTCGAATGTGCTACATTTCGTCGGGTTATGTAGTGTATTTAGGATGTTTCCTGTAATTAGTTAATACTTCAGTTTTATCATATATCTTTTGTATAGTCATTTTATAAAATTTACTGTTTGCAAAAGTATAAATTATTCTAAATAATAGGGATGTTCTGGTACCTAACAGAAAACCCTGCACGTTTTTGGTACAACTTTTTTGAACTTTTGGTCCTCGATGCTGTTCAACTTTGTACTTGTTTCGGCTTTCAAACTTTTGTATCTGGGCGTCACTAGTAAGTCTTGTGTGGACAAAATGCACTTCTGGCGTATTAAAATTTTAAACTTGTTGCCTTTTGTTAGCTATTATTCGTGTGTTTCTTTGTCAATTATGTTCTCCTATTTATTTATATTGTAGTCCTGTAATGTTTTGTTGTCATTTTAATGTTATATTTCACATGGCCATAACAGAGGGAGGTTTGGCATGCCACAAAACCAGGTTCAACCCATCATTTTTTCCTTTAAAAATGTCCTGTACCAAGTCAGGAATATTGCCATTGTTATATTATAGTTCGTTTCTGTGTGTGTAAAAAGTAAAATCACAAAAATACTGAACTCAGAGGAAAATCAATTCGGAAAGTCCATAATCACATGGCAAAATCAAATAACAAAACGCATCAAAAATGAATGGACAAGAACTGTCATATTCCTGACTTGGTACAGGCATTTTCAAATGTAGAAAATGGTGGATTGAACCTGGTTTTATAGCTAGCTAAACCTCTCACTTGTATGACAGTCGCATCAAATTCCATTATATTGTAACCGATGCGTGTTACATTGTTACGTTGTGTTTCTGTTGTGTCGTTTGTTTTCTCTTATTTTTGAGTGTGAATTCACATTACTATAAGACGTGTCACGGTACTTATCTATGCCAAATTCAGTTATTTGGTTTTGATGTTATATTTGTTATTCTCATCGGATTTTATTTAATGCTTAGTCCCTTTCTGTGTGTGTTACATTTTAATGTTGTGTCGTTGTTCTCCTCTTATATTTAATGCGTTTCCCTCAGTTTTAGTTTGTTACCCCGATTTAGTTTTTTGTCCATGGATTTATGAGTTTTGAACAGCTGTATACTACTGTTGCCTTTATTTACTTACGGTCTAGTACTAAAAGAAAAGATTTAAATTCATGTAAATCACATATCGCAATAATCAACGTAGTTTGACCTATAGTTAATATTGAGAATGGAAATGGGGAATGTGCCAAAGAGACAACTGTTACAACCCGACCATAGAGCAGACAAAGGCAGAAGGTCACCAACAGGTCTTCAATGCAACGAGAAATTCCCACACCAGGAGGCGTCCTTCAGCTGGCCCCTAAACAAATATATACTAGTTCAGTTGCTAATTTCTGTGTCATTCGGTCTGTTTTGGAGATTTGTCTCATTGGCAATCATTCCACGTCTTCTTGTTTTAGTATGTTTACGTCATGCGTAAATAATTAAACTATGAATTAAAAAAAAACATGTATATATTAATGCTTCGTTGATTGTAAGTGTATTTGAAAAGAGTGTAATAAATTATAACATAACAAAATACATCAAATATATTAGGATTATGGTTCTGTAAGCAAATTTCCAAATTTTAATTTTAATATACATGTTTAAAAGTGTTGAAATGCTCATTTACTAACGTTAATGATATTTCTAAAGATAAATACCAATGATCAATTTGCATCAAACCAGTACAGTATTAGAACATAATATAGTGTAATTATGATATTACATGGATAATATCGGTTTCTTTTATTTACAAAATATAGATATAAATAATTGCACTGTAAGGACGTTTTGTAATTTCAATCTGAATAAAATCATTGCCGTCTTATGCATACGATATAATAACATTAGTTAGCATGCCTACTTCATTGTAGAATGGCAGACAACAAAGTAAACTGAAGCGAGTCTGTCAAATGAGTAAGTTGAGTAAACTTTTAAGTTTTGCCTCATGCAGCGTCTACAGATTATGGATAACAGAGGTGTAATGTGTGTATTAATCAGACGACAACCGAAGGATACGCATTACAAGATGATAAGTAGCGCTTTCACAAAAAATCTTAAGTGTAAAATTCATCGTTAGTCTAAAATATTTCAACTAAATATATTTTATCGTAAGATTAATTTTACACTTGAGTTTTTTTTGTGAATATCACCATATAGTTTAATACAAAAGACAGGTGACTTTACAATCGGTACACTAAACATTTGTTTGCTAAATGCGAAACACATTTTTTGTATTTGAAAGAGACTATCAGTAGTTTACCATCGATATCGAATAATACGAATATTTCGAGACGAACATAAAAAACAACCACCGACAACATTCCGGACTTTCTCCAGACAATAAGCATACGGCTTGTTTCGAAGTCAATATTTTATTTATTTCAAGAAATCTGTGTAAAAGATATCTAATATTTACTTACGGGTATCGCAGTTGTTTCCAATATAACCAGGTTCACATGCACACGTATATCCAGTAATGTTACTAGAACATACGCCATGTGTACAAGGATTGACTGTACAATCTATGGACAATAAAAATTATAAAATATATTAACGTTTGTTGAAGAAAAACAGTAAATCATAAATTCGATTAAGAAAGACAAATTAAGCTGAAAATGATTATATCTAAATTTTTCATACATAATACATCTGCAATGTTTTTAAAAAACTCTGAAAAAATAACATGGATTTTCTAAAATTTTGTTATTTGACTTTTTAGAATATGTTATCGAATAATGAACCGAAAAGTATTGTAATTAATTACATGTACTTACGGTCAACAGCTAAAAATAAGAATATATGTTCTTGAAAATTACTGACAAAATTAGGTAAGTCAATTTAGGAATGGAACATAATTTATGTTTATCTTTATCATTAAGGCATTTTAATGATGTCTACTTTGTAGTTTAAAAAAAGCTCTTCTTCTATCTTGTTTTTTCAAAAGCCTACCAAAAAGTGCAAACCTATTCATTCTTTAATTAATATATAACAAACACTTATTAAGATAGCAAACAAATGTGCTTGATATTAAGCTTCTTTTTGTCTATGCAATAGCCGGGGTAATACACCTAATTATAAACCGTTGTGCAACGGTTACCTTAGAACATATATAATCGATTACACACACTATCGTAGGTAATGAATATAGATTTGATTCCCTATTTGTTGTACAAAGTTGTACCTAAACATCTGCCAAAAACATTTGGTAATGATTTGAGGAATCGGAAATAAAAAATCTCTCTTTATAGATGTAAGTAACATTTATCATACAATACTATACAATGATGTCGGTATATCTGTCTATTGCATATCAAAGACACGTAATCATTATGTAGAACGAGAGTCACGCTTATTTTGTAACGATCAATATAACATTAAGAAATTATGTCTGTTTTAGTTGCTTACATGATTTCTTCAATAAGCAGGAACTGTTTACATCTGTCATATATGAGGGAGGTTAAGTTTGCGTTCTTCGGAAGTTGTCTGTACCAATTCAGAAATATGACAGTTGTATTCTAGCCATTCGTTTGTTTTATAAATTCGATCGTTTGTTTTTCTTTTATTTCAATGTCTATACATGTTGATAGTAAAGTCGATATTTGATTGGTTGATACTATCCCACGTGTCATTGAACAAATCTTATCCCCATCTGAAATGTCGGGACTACATCGTTCGACTTTACGCGCGATTAATATACATAGTTTTTAAATTTCTTTTTTTAAATAACTCTTTCTATTTTTAGTTATAAAAACAAGTGGATAAGAGAAAAAGTGTATTATACACACAAATATTTTATGTTCATGTAGGAAGATTTGCTCAAACTCGAACAATCATATTTCTCTTGGACAAAGTCCTCGTGAACTATGAATATTTTTGGATCAATAAATCTTAATATCTCCCGCAGGCACTGGAAATACATGTATAATGTTTTATAGATTAACCCTGTTTGGATTTTCTTCGGTATTTCAATTTAATGGTTTGTTGATTGATTATACAAAGAATTATGATTATTCATACATACTTTGTTGACAGTGTTGTCCGATGTATCCTTGTTGGCAAGTACATGAATATCCAGAAAAGGAATTATGACAAAATCCGTTGTGTAAACAAAGATTGGGATTGCAGTCTAAACATAAATCATATTAAACCAATTAAAACACATAATATGCTAAAGGGCATATAAAAATAATGAAATTAGTATTTAAAACTAGCATTCATATAAACAAAGAAGGGGTGAAAGATTCTGGAGGGACGCCATGGCAAAAAAAAAAAAATGACAAATATACAAACAATAGTACACAAAACAACATAGAAAAATAAAGACTTAGCAACACGTATCCCACCAAATACTTGCGGTGTTTAGGGTGCGCCGGAAGGGAAGGAAGATTCTGCTCCTTATGTGGCTTACGTCGCGTTACTCATATAAGTACACACTTGGTTTTAAGTCTAATGCGGTAGGTCACACTCGTTAAAAGGGAACGGATTGTATTTACAACATATGAAACATATCCCCTAGCATATGTGGAACAAATATTCCTTAACGGTCAACCATCTGTGGATGGCGTCTGTAAGATTTACGAAGGGATGATTTTAAATTCACAATTCAGAACTCTTGTTTTAGTAGCTTCCTTTTGAGCAACTTGTAACAAGCTATAAAGGACCCCAAATAATGACACATGTGTAAAACCATTGAAACGAGATAACCAATGGTCTAAACTATATAAAAAAAGAAAAACACGTATGATTCACATAAACAAACGACTAAAGATCAACTTCTTCATTTAGGACACCTGCAAACAAATGCAGTGCCGTTTTTTATAGGGACCAATACTTTATGTATGTATCTTTGGATCAATTGGAAGAAAATATCAATTAAAACCCAATTTTAGTGAAGAACATTGCTGGAATCATATGATCGACTGCCTCTTGATATTCTTGATGTTTACGCCATGCACACACAGTTTATTATTATGCATCTTTAGATCATATGTGAGAACATATTAATGAAAAACCACTGTTAATCAGAGCATTGCGTATGATGGTATCATATATCTATATGTCATAGTAAACAACTCGAACTCCATCTTATGAAAATAGAACTATTTCCTGCAGGTCTCAATAATTAGAGACAACAATTGACAAGAACAGTTCCGACGCTACAAGAAGAATAATTTAGCGTTAAGAAAGCTAATTTTCGTGTCTTCACATTTTTATGTCGCTCTTTGTGGCTACTTTGCACTTATTATCCCCTCTAGACAGATGTCCGCGTATGAAAAAATGGAAACAAAGTTATTACCTTTTAACAGTGAAAAAATAGATAAAGTATTTTAATTGCAAATTGTCGGTATTTCGTTGCTGATTCTACATAACTTATCAATAGAAACTAAAAGCTTTTTTTGTCTATCTACAAACTAGTACTTACGGTCTATTGCTAAAATGTAGTAAAAACTATTCAAATTAGGTGTAAAGAAATATTGACTTCTGTACCATAGTTTCGGACATTTTTACCTTTGATGTGTGTTGGTTTTGCTCCCACGTTATTGGTATATAATGAATTATATGCAACTGACATACCAGTGAGATGTTTAGCTAGCTTTTAATTTATGTTTGATTCACCTTTATTTGCATGAGGAAATGCCTGTTTTAAGTCAGAAATCTGACAGTATATACCTTTAATGTGTTTGGGCTCTTGATTTTGACATTTGACCAAGGGTACTGTTTTGGAATTTTCCTTAAATTAAGATATTTGTGGTTATACCTTTTCCAAGTCTTAATGGAATATCGAAATAAAGAAATATTACAAAGAGTCTATTCTCTATTTTATATTAAATAATGACAATGATTTTGGACCGACAACATGCTGTCTGCATAGTTTGTACATCATTCTGGTGTTTGTAAAACCTTTATTCAGGTAAATAATAGTAGTTGTTATCCACTCTGACAATAGTAAGCAGATATGAATTGATCAACCCGCCATAACCAAATGTTTGAACAGCACTGAATTGACTGGAAAACGCATGTCTTGAAATTGATTCCGACACACCTAGTAGTTTTAGTTCTAAATATATTTTTGAATGATATTTCATTCCAAAAATAGTTATGTATGTGCGTGTATGTGTGTGGTATCGTACCTGTATTACAGTTATAACCAGTAATTCCCTGTAAACATGAACACGTGTATCCAGAGAGACCATTGTTGCATTGTCCGTGAATGCATGGATTGCTGCTACAGTCTAAAGATTCAACATAAAGTTAGTAATTGTTTCAGTGAATATTCAAATATTCAAGTACAAACACACACATAGAACGCGACTAGATGTGTCCACATCTTAAGAATCTTGTATTGTTCTTGCATTCTTTATACACAAATAGTATTCACAATCTTTGTGTCGAGTTTGAATGTTTAATATCTTGTAAGAATATATAGCAAATGATAAAAATAAAAAGTGTAAATGAAATACAAGTAAGTACTGGAAGTTGCATATTAAGACATGATTAATAATAATTAGGAAGCCAGTAACTCAAAATCGGTACATTCCTGAAGATTTTAAGTAAAACTTAAAGCCATTAAAGAATAAAAAACATGTTCAACTTTTTTTCATGATTTGAATGTCTTGTTATATATGGTATTTCTAGTGCATTGTTTAATAAACTACAAGCTTTAGCATTCTACATACAAATTAGTACTTACAATTTATCGCTGAAAGATATGATTTACTTATAAAATTAAGGGTTATTAACATTTGTTTTTAATTTTTAAAAAAGTTTTAAATTAACATCTACACTGATAACTGTTATATCTTAAATAACTGCAAAAGAAATGTCTTGAAATTGGTCAAATGACAGCATCTAACTTTAATATGTCCTTTTTAAGATTGATTTCGGTATAACAAATCGTTGTAGTTCTGAATCAATTTATGAATGATATCGACTTCCTGAAACAAAAAAGAGTATGTCCATTTTTGTGGTGTAATTTACCCATGTATTACAGTCAGAAGTAAAATCACAATAATACTGAACTCCAAGGAAAATTCAAAACGGAAAGTACCTAATTAAATGGCAAATTCAAAACCTCAAACACACACAACGAATGGATAACAACTGTCATATCTCTGACACTGTACAGGCATTTTCTTATGTAGAAAATGGAGGATTAAATCTGATTAAGCTAGGCAAAACTGTCACTTGTATGAAAATAGCATCAAAGTCAATAATATTGACAATAATGTGTGAACAAAACATATAACAAAAGGACAGTTAAACTCATAGATCGAAAATAAGCATACAAAGTCATGACCAAAAAGGAAAAAGACAAGAAGACAAACAACAGTACACTCAACACAACATAGAAAAACGTGTTGCTCATGTCATTACAAATAAAGGCAACAGTAGTATACCGCTGTTCAAAACTCATAAATCCATGGACAAAAAACAAAATCGGGGTAACAAACTAAAACCGAGGGAAACGCATTAAATATAAGAGGAGAACAACGACATAACACCGAAACGTAACACACACAGAAACGGACCAAGCATCAGACAAAACACCACGAGAATAACAAATATAACATGAAAAACAAATACATGAATTTGGGATAGACAAGTACCGTGCCACGTCTTATCTCAATTTCTCAAAAATAAGAGAAAACACAAACGACTCAACGTTAAAATGCAACACACACAGAAACGAACAATAATATAACAATGGTCATCTTCCTGACTTGGTACAGGACACTTTTAAAGGGGAATAAAAGTGGTGGGTTGAACCTGTTTTTTTGGCATGCCAAACCTCGCACTTTAATGGCAAAGTTAAATATAACATTGAAATGACAACATAATATTACAGGACTACAATACAAATAAAAAGGAGACCATATTAGACAAAGAAAAGCATGATTAATAGATAACAAAAAGCATCAGGTTTAAAATTCAATACGCCAAAAACGCGTCTTGTCCACACAAGACTCACTAGTGACGCCCAGATATAAAAGATC
Organism: Mytilus galloprovincialis; assembly: GCA_037788925.1. Lineage (NCBI taxonomy): Eukaryota > Metazoa > Mollusca > Bivalvia > Mytilida > Mytilidae > Mytilus > Mytilus galloprovincialis. The sequence continues at coordinate 70,426,149 of CM075342.1, read as the reverse complement.
GAAAGTGAAAAAAGTACAAAGTTGTACAGCACTGAAGATCAAAAGTTGAAAAGGTTTTGCCAAATACGGCATTACAAACACGATATAGTCTAATACAGTAAAAATTAACTCGGATTCATATAAAAAATTAGAAGAAGTCGACATAGATAGGCGCCCCGTTCGTTCCTAAATGAAGTATATATCCACGCCTTCAGGGCGGATTATATAATAATAATATTAATTACTCCAACAACGAGATCCGTTCAAATCTACTATTGACATCCTGTGGATGTAGCGAGTTATTTTTGAGTAAAAAGTATCTGAATAACAATTGCATTGCCTATAACTTCTAACTTATACAACAGATAACATAAAATAGATTGAAAACACAAATAATAAAAATAAGTACACAAACAGTCATACTCATTTTATACTGCTTTATCAATGTGTAAGGTTGAAATTTACACAAATGAATAAAAAAAATAGTACATTTCTAGAAAGGAAGATTATCGCTAATAATCAATGTTGGACACAGATTTGAAACTCGATATTCTGATCTTTATGTAATAATCTTAAAATATTGTTTCTACCTTTGTTGCAGTTAATGCCCGAGTATCCCTGACGACAACTGCATGTATAACCAGTTGCACTATTCTGGCATGCTCCGTGTATGCAGGGGTTCGAATGGCAGTCTATAAAAAAAAGAAGTACTTCTTTACACAAGTTTTTGTTCTAAATGACACATATTTCTTATTGATAGATAGTTTTGCTATGTTTCGTAAATACATATGTTATACCATAACTTTTGTTGAATTCCCCAGATTGTTAACCTTGCGATATTAACCAATATGCGTTATTTAAAATTGTAAACTATATCTGTTTTTTTGGTTAACTTCTAAAATAATTGTATTAAGAATCATTTAAAATTAAACCTTTTCAGGGCTCACATATAAAAACGCCTTCTACTTTCTAAATGAAGTAGAGTTCTAAAAATAGAAAAGCAATACGTGAACCCTAGACCGCTGACTGGGTACTTAAAATGGTTGCTGATTTGTTTCTTTAATTAGAAATAATTGACTGTGAATAGAATATGGTAATGATGATGTTAAAACACCTTGATTGTAAATATATAACTGTGTGTAAATTTTTGCACAAGTCGTGAATCAATAACATTGTTGAATTCAAGCTGTAAATGGTGTTAATAGTGTATTTAGTTTTTATTTGAATTTACCTAAAAGGTTTGACTATTTTATTGGCTACTTGATGAACTAAAACAAAAGTAGTAAAAGTTTAAGGTCATTTAATTTCCTACCTTCTAAAATTCTAAATTCTATTTAAGCCGATTCAGTTACATAACCTTCACTGTATAAATTGAGTGGTTTTTTTAAGTCTCAGAAAGAAAAAAAATGGTCAGTAAATAAAGGAAACAGTAGTATACCGCTGTTCAAAATTCACAAATCGACAGAGAAAAAAACAAATCCGGGTTTCAAACTAAAACCGAGGGAAACGCATCAAATATAAGAGAACTACGACACAACAGAGACACAACACCGAAACTGGTCATGGCAAAACATGACAATATGGCATTATCAAGGGCTTCCTTTGTATACAGAAAAAAAAAAAAAAAAAAGATACAGGGCATTTATACATGTGTTCTACATACGACTCACGAAGTACAGTCGAATCTAACCAGTTGTAAATGTAAATTAGACACAAAGTCGAAAACCACAAAAAACCATAAGCTATATAACGTTGTTTCAACCGTGATATTGTTATTTAAGCTGAACTGGGTCGTCAAATTTGACATTGTGATAAAACTTTCTATATTAAGAAATAATTCCTTAATGTCATGCTCTATGCTCATTTTAACATGGGTAGGCATTATATTTGTCGATAGTTTACACGGAGCGTTAGCCATGTTAAAATGAGCAAAGAGCATGACATAAAGGAATTATTTCGATTCTAGTAGGACAAATACGGTATTTTTATAGGTCGAAGCGTACGAGAATACCTTAGGAATGTTTGGCTGTTCCAATTTCCTCCCAAATAAACGTGTACAAAATATACCGGAAAAAAGGGTTCCACAATGGAATTATGATAGAAACAGATATAAAAAAACTTTTGATAAACAATTTTAACATTTATTATTCTAAAAAAGAACAATTAGATATCAAACAACAAGTTTTTGTTTCTGTTCAGAGATTTCTTTACGTCACAGCTTACAACGATGGTGGAAATGGCGGTTGACGGTTGCATATGAAGGTAAGACACATTTATTCCTTATTTATCACGTTAATATGGATTGTTCCCCCAGTGATTGTAGCATTGGTGAAAATATTTAAGTCAGACAGTGGATTTCTAGCTAAAGAGGAAGAAACAGTGAGCTGACATGAATCAGAATTTGCGGTTGCAACTCCCTGTAGTGTATTGGAAAGCTCTCTGCGTTGATTGTCATTTGGACCTTCAATGTAGCTGTCCAAAGATTTGACATTTCGGTGTCCCGTCACAGACATTATAGCCCGGTCATCGACCCTCGCTCTTTTTAAGCCTGTTGCCACAGTGGCTCGAAGGCAGTGGTTTGTATATCTTATAGATAGACCAGCTTCGTCAGATATTCTTGACATCATAGTGGCCAATTTGTTTTTGCCAATAGGTTGAGCTGCATACCATACAGTTGGTTTGGGGTACTGGAGTGCTTGCTGGAAAAATGCTGTACACCTTGGACTAAGCTTTCCTAGATAAAAGTCCAAGCTAAACACTGGACAGTGGATATCCCCAGGTTTAGCATACATTCGTACGTCCCTTGAGTTTTCTTTCGAATCTACACCATGGTGTGTTTTGTCACATTCATTATAAGTCATTTTGTAGTATTCTTGACCTTTGTCATCTTTAGATTTGGCATAAGATGTTTTCTTTAATTCAGCAAGCCCCTCCTGTCCCCTCCTTCCAAAATTGAGCATAATGTTCCAGAAAACCTTATTTTGAAGAGTTACTGGGTGATCAGTACTGAATATACCACTGGAGTATAGCTTTTGAATATCACCCTCAGCTACAGCCTTTTTATATACTGTTATGTCTTTCCCTTCCCTTTTCAATTTCTTCATCATACCCGTGATTACATGATTTGATGGCATAAATGATTTGTCAGTTATAATGTTAATGTCACGATTATAAGGTGGACCAGTTATATGTCTTGAAATAGCAGATCGAATACCGACGAGTGCTGACTTTGAATAATCATTGCCTTGTTTGGTCTGCAAACTTGCATAAAAGTAGCACAATCTGTCATTTAGGGTAGTTTCATCTAGTTCCTCAAAACTGCTGCTGTACTTGTTTTCAGTTAGCCAACCTGAAATTATTTGTACCATTTTTTTTATGTATTCAAGTAATTCTTATAAATATTTTATTCAATTGTGATGAATTTTGTATGGGTATAATTTATTTCAAAGACATGATTCATTTAAAATAAATAACAGAGGCCTGCATGTTTAATTTAGCGTTTTATGCTCAAAGCATGTTGGTGTTTGTGCATACTTTGTGCATGTAGACGAGAGCGACCTATGTTTATACATGTACAGTATTCTATCAATATTTTTATTTAGACTAAAAACATAATATTCAGCTTGTCTTCTTTTCATGTACCAACATGTTCGCGTCATTCAAAATTTTGTGGTGAAAATAAGTTATGCTTTTGCTGCTGTAATACTTAACAAAACATTAAACTCTGGTAGTATTTTGGAAGTACACCTATCTGTAGGAGGATGGGGTTCGATTCCCCACTGAGGTGTTTTGTTTACTACTTCAGCATGCTCATAACTGTAATAATAATTTCTTTAATATATTTTGTTTTAAGTATGCTTGCATATACATGTATAGTAAATAACACTACCGTATGTACAGAAAAACAAATATCAAGGAATATTTTTATTTTTAAATCAGCATCTTGACAGTGACAATCGAATTACATCTCATTTAATTGTAAGAATACTACATTTTGTAATTTGCATCATTTGATTTTTTTGATTTCTTGTTTATTACGTTATAGTCCCTAACACTGAAGAGTAAATTTTTTGTTTGAAACAGTAAAAAAAATATTGCTAGGTTGCTGACTCATTGCCGAATACCAATTACCTCAAGATTTTCTAGGTTTATCATTAAAATGTTTAATTTACAATCAACTTATGATTATATTTTCCCATCTACGTAATATTTTTGCACTTAATGGTTTTTACCTCTTGAAAGTTGTACACCCCATAATGTCTGCTGGTTGGTTCTTGGCTCAGTTCTTGCCAGCGCTAACTTTTCAATTTCTTCTTTGCTAGGCAGCTCCTTAAATCTGGGCTTTTTGGCAGGTGGTTCTTGGTTTATACAGTTAGCAGTCAAGTCTTCATCAATCCGGGATAGTTCCTCATCTGACTGTGACTGTACATTATTTTCAAAATTGAATATGGTGTCCTCTGTCAAATTTGAGAAAACTGAACTAACTCTGGCATCACATATCTCGTGTCTGAAAACCCTTTTTGTTCCTCCATCAGCCATAGATTGTATTATGTATTGCCTAACAGCATTTTGTTCCATGAAGTGGTCTGTTATTTTATAAGATGCCCCTTTATAATCTACTCTGAGTCCAATTTTCAACGGCGATACTGTGTATCTATTCATTTTGACAGCAGACGATGAGTCATCGAACATGTGCATTTACATGGGAGGTTTGCTAAATGGACGGAACAGCCATAACAACGATACCGGTCGCAGCCATTTGCAGGCATTTTCATATTAAATAAGGTTTTAAACACTACTAGAGGGCAATTATATAATGTTTTATGTCAATAACTAATATAGTTTATGAAAGCAGATAAAATATTATGAACTTCTATATGAAGATAAAAATGAAAACAACGAGAATGCAAATAGTCAGTTTATGCGCATGTGTCAAACATATTTTTTGTGCTGATTAGTACACAACAAGCGTAATAGGGACGTCATATTAGAATAATTAATATATCCGTATCATATTGAATACAGTTTAAACTAAATAAAATAACATTAAATATGTCGTTACAACCCAAATGATAAGAGGTAATCTTTTGAAAACAATTTATTTTCCGATTGAATATTTATTACATTTAAATAATTGTATATTATTATTATTATTATAATTATTTTTATTATTATTATTATTATTATTATTATTATTATTATTATTATTATTATTATTATTATTATTATTATTATTTATTATTATTATTATTATTATTATTATTATTATTATTACTATTATTTTTAGCAATTAAATCTTAACCTAGCGTAATATTATGATCGTTTTTGTAAAAATGATAAAAAATTAGATATTTTACCAAAATAAATAAATACTTACGGGCAACGACTACGGAATGAAAAAAAAAAAAACACATTGTATAGGTACAAGTTTACAACATAAATAGTATGTGCGTTGATCTTACTGTGTCATGCTTGATTTTTTGACTCGTAAAACTATCCGAATATGTATGTACATATGTATGTAGATATAAAAAAACAAGTAACAATAATTCTAAACATTGAAAGAAACTTATACAGAATAAATCAACTATTGAAATTTACATTCAACGATATAATCAATGCCGGTTACAAATATAGATATCAAAGACATTAAGGTGAAATTCGAAACGTTTGTGTAATATTTATTATCTGGAATATATCATTATTAGATAAACACTCACTTCGTTTGATGTATTTGAACTTTTGATTTGTACATTTGATAAAAGACTCCGTTTTGAATTTTTCTTGAAGTTCGGTATTTTTGCCATTAACCTTTTTTCACCATAGTATATAACTTTAGCATATTAACGATTTATAAACACATGAAGGTTATGTCTTTAGAGTATTTTGTGATCAATACGATAAGTTAAGATTATGAAATTTCTGTTGCTGGTTTATTCATGTTGTTTCTTTTGTCTGAGTTATTTTATGTCACTAAGGACTTGCACTTGTAAGTTGATAATTATAACAAGATTGTTGATTGTTCATACATACTTTGTTTACATTGTTGACCGGTGTATCCTTGTTGGCAAGTACATGAATATCCTAAAGGGTGATTATGACAAACTCCGTTGTGTAAACATAGATTGGGATTGCAGTCTAAAAATAAATCATATTAAACTTATGATCTACTTTTTCAAAGTCCTAGATATGCTAAAGGACAGATGAAAGTAATGAAATAAGTATATAAAAGCAGCTGTTATAAAAAGGGGGCGAAAGATACCAGAGGGACATATAACCATTGCAAAATAAAAAGAAAAGCAGACAAACAATAGAACACAAAACACCACATTGAAAAATTAGGACGAAGCAACACGAACCCCGTCATAATTTTGTAAAGATTTAGAATGCGCCGGACTTGTAAGCAGATCTTGCTCCACATGTTACGCCTGTCGTGTTACTTTTGTTAGTATGAACCCGGTAATAAGTCTGATTCGGCAGGTCCCATTCACGAAAAGGGAACGGGATTGTAGTTACGACATTACGAACATATCCCTTATCATGAGTGAAACGAATATTCTTTTAAAGAGGGGCGAAAGTTACTAGAGGGACAGTCTACGTCATAGATAGACAGTAAACTGACAATGGTTAACTAACTTTTGATAGCATCCGTAAAATTTACAAAGGGTTTGATAGCTTCTGTGTGAGCAACCTTCTATCGAGGAAATCATGAAAGGAAATAAAAAACCGGGAATATCCTATGCAGGCTCTGCTGTAATGCTGCTAAATAGAAATGGAAAGTTCACAAATTAGAAGCTAAAATCATCTGTTTTGTTGTTAAGTTTTGCCCTCAACTGACCCTCATTGTCAATTTCTAAATGGTTTAACAGTGCATATAACAAATAAAATTTAGAATGGAAATGGGGAATGTGTCAAAGAGACAACAACCCGACCATAGAAAAAACAACAGCAGAAGGTCATAAACAGGTCTTCAATGTAGCGAGAAATTCCCGGACCCGGAGGCGTCCTTCAGCTGGCCGCTAAAACCATATATAATAATCATAATTTAAATGACTTACGTTGGTTAGCAGCTGGGTTAAGATGTGTTCGTACCCTCTATTTAATATGTTTTTCTTTTATGCTGTTAACATGACACTTTAAGGTGAGAGGTACGTTAATGAACGCCTCTAGCGGAAAACGGGAAAATCGTTGTTTGTTGCTATGGGAGTTATCTCCCGTACACCAGAAATAATATTTTCAAGATGTCGGAATATATTCCGCTTCGTCGGAATAATATAAGTTATATGGTTCGCTACTGAACCCCTACGGATCCATAGAGGGTTAGTAAAATCCATAGGGGGTGAGGCAGGAGGCCGAGTCCCCTATGAATTTTATTCACCCTCTATGGATCCGTAGGGGGTTAGTAGTTAACCGTATAACGAATTTATCAAAATAAACAACGAAACAGAACAAGATAAATAGATGACGTCACCATTAACGCGTCATGAACCCCCTATGAAATTTACTAACCCCATACGGTCTCATAGGGGGTCACCACGTGACGGCGTTAAACCAATCACAACGTGATATTTTACCCGCGGTGCGATAATGGTCAATATGGTGGAAGAGTATTGAATGCATCTCATCAAAATATAGCTAAAATTGAAGAATGTAAAATGAAATATCTTGTAACAGTTAAACAGTGCTTTCCTCCCATGAAAATGAAAGAAACTTGGTATGTCGTGATGGCAAAAGAGCGACTGAGTTGGGTTTACTAATACTAGCTGACCAACTTAAAGCTTGCATTTAAATTATGTTTCTACAAAACTGTTTAAAGTACAAAGAATGCGTCTCGGAACTATTTTGTTTATACCTTGGGGTAACTGTCCATACATGAACTTACAATACGCCGGTAATCGGCAAAGACTAATGACTTAAAAAATTGGGAATGTTGTCGTTGATATGTGACGTACAAAATGTAAAGTAAATATCATGAACTCCCACAGTAATAAAATTAAGCTTACACTATATATTGTCATTTTATTTATTGAAATTCCATAGCAAACTTTGTAACGGACTTTAATACATTCAGTCATTTGCATTCAACATGTTCAAGAAATAAATTTTCCCAAACTGACAACTGTCAACGTGAGTGAAAACTGCTAGGACGTATTCAATCCTTGACACACAAAAAAAAGAGAGGTTAATACTAATTATTTTAAATTTGATATTCCTGTTTTAACTGATATAACTATTTTCTCAAATAAATATAAACATAAATCTTTCTTTACAGTGCTTTCTTTCACGTCCGCACTATGGTATATAAATAGAATTTGAAAATGAAAGTACTAGTGCTATTTTAAAACAAATAATTTATAGTAAAACAAATATTGAAAGCAAAAGAGTTTAATTGATTTCTGTGTGACATGAAATTTTTTAAATATAATTTCGGAGTTACTTCAGACGGGTAAGCAAGAGAGAGTGACAATTAACTTGAACGATAGTTCAAATGCGTAATGGTGATGGGGCCTTCCGCATGAACAAACGGGAACTGTCTTTCAAAATGAACGAAAATTTAAAAGAAATGAATACACTTTTCAGTCAATATGTAATGAATTGAATGGAACATTGTTAATAACAAGCTTCCTGCATTAAAAAGCGGCAAGGGAAAAATATAGACTGATCCGCTGATTGAAAATTACGGCTTTACCGCCACTTCAAAAATAAAATAATTAGCAAAGTATATATTATACTGAAGATGTAGAAATTTCTGCTAGCACCAATCAATTCATTTTAAATTGCGCAAAATTTCGGAAATACAGTTATTTCGATTTCAGTTGATACTGTTTATATACATGTGCAAATGCTGCTATAAAAATTTAGAATAAGAGTTTTTACTTTTGCTAAACGTATTTCGTCTCAATTTCACAAAACTTGCAAAAAAAATCTAAAGTACGAACAGGAATATTGTTGGCATAAATTACGAGGTCCATAATGTTGTTGGCGATTTCCAATCTCTGCAACATCCAATGCATACGTTAAAATCCCTCGAAGACGGTTCTTCATAATCACACGCAGCTTTTCTATTCAGTACATTGTTGGCTTGATCATTACAGCTCACAAAATGAAGACTGGATACATGTATCTGAATGTCATATAAAGTGTGTTCAAAGTCAATGTTGAACAATTTAAAACAACACATAGCTGAGTGGGGGATGGAGCAGATTGGTATCCCGACAAATTATTTTCAACCGCGGCGAAGCCGAATAACAAAAAAAAAAGAAGATAAATAAGTTGGAATTTATATGCATTTGTTTTTAGATATTAAACATCTATGCACTGTCCGCACTATAATAATGGAAAAAACTAACGATGGAGAAAAAAGTAGGAATAATATGCAACACAATTTGAAATATCCTTTTTGTTGGTCTCTTGCCTATATTTACATTTATCCCACATCTCCTTTCGTATCATATTTAACACACTACTTAAGTTTGCAAATGACCAGTACTGGATCGAAGTATGTGTTCATGTTTATATATATCACGGTAATGTTCTCGTGTCATTGACCCATAATTTTATATATTTTATATGCATGACCTCATGCAACTATAGGAAGATTAAAAGTTAAATATTGTGATTTTTTTATGCACACGCCGTAGAGGAGGGGACATTACTTTTAACACTTGTTTGTCTGTCAGTCCGTCGTACCGTCCAAAATTGGTTTCCGTTCTCTAACTTTAGTTTGCCTAAACCAAATGTTAGAAGACTTATACACAATACTGATTACCAAAAAAAAAAAAAAAAGAATCACAGATCTAGTTTAAATTTTGGTGGCGTCACTTTTAAAGTTTTTTTTTAGAAATATCACTCTATAGCATCATATGCAAGCGGGCGCATCATTTGTGTCCCATGGACACATTTCCCCATTTATTTACCATTGTTGGTCTTTTGGCTGTTTTTTGTTTTTTTCACATGACATTGTCAGACATGTTTTCGGCTTATAAGTTTCAATTTCCCGTTGCGCGGTATATTTCGCCTCCACTGATATTGTGAAGTAGAAAAGTTGTGGTCATATATGTGAACATTGAATGTATATCGTCACTCGGAAAATCTATTATTAATGATAGATCTTTTATCGTTTCTGTTCAATGAGTTTATAAACATATGTCCTTAAACATTGTGTTTTTAATTATTCCAGAAATACGTTATAATTACTTAGGACCTCGTATAATCACTGAAAAAACAATAATAGGTAATCAATGCTTTTTCCAGGCAGGATATTATGCTCTATAGCGCATTTGAATAGCCAAACAAATTATAGTGAGGCAGTCGCTGTCTTAACAATTCAGCTGAAATAGCCTTGGCGTTGCGTAATCCTTTCGGCGACGTCATGATTTTTCTCTCTTTTCCCTTCAACAACACCCTTTCAACGGCTTTTATATGAAAAAGGAGTTCGATAACCCCCTGAAATTTATATATTAAAAGAAAGGAAAATAATACCTCAAAAACATTTGATTTTTATAGAAAAATCGTAGGATTGGTTTAAACTGCAGAATAAATAAAGATTGAAATTTCTTATTTTTGGTTCAAATTTGAGGTTAAGTCTATGTACTTTATGTTGTTTCATTACCATTTTCAAATGCCTGGAACTCGAAAATTAGATCAGTGACCAACTTGATTTTTTCGATTTTTCATTATCTTTTAATAGGTTCTACGTGCATAATATTTCTTTTAAAAATCCCAGGACAAGCCATTTACGTACCTGTTACCTTAAGTGTATTTAGTTTTATGTTCATCACTTCAAACGTGTATTCGTGCACTAGTTTACACCAAAGATGTTTCAAGTTAACTTAAAATGCAACTTTGAATAGTTACGTTATGGTGTGATTATCTAATTTCTAAAAAAATATACATGTAAATTCTTAAGTGGGTACCAGTGTACTATCAGATTTATACAATCGAAACAGTTCAATTATCGAAGTTAAAGTCCGATCTCCGGCGAGACATACAAAATTCGATACTGACTTTAATTGGAATGGAATAAATCAGATATTCTACGATTACCTATAGATATGGTATGAATGCCAATGAGACAACAACTCTCACATCCAAGTCACTAGCTGTAAAAGTAAATTATAGTAATCAAAGTACAGTCCTCTCCACAGAGCATTTGCTCAAACCGAACACCAACATATAACGGTCTTTATAAAACGGAGATGTGGTATTATTGTCAATGACACAACTCTCAAAAGAAACCAAATGACACAAAAATAACAACAGATGTCACCGAATCGCCTTCAACAATGACCAAAGCCCATAATCTAAATAAAAAACGAAAAACGTTTATGAACCACATCAACAAACGACAACTACTGAACATCATATTCCTGACTCGGGACAGGTTCAAACAAATGCATCAGGTTTAAACATTTTAATAGGTACCAACCTTCGCCCCTTCTGAAACAAAAGTGTAACATCATAACATGAAAAGGACACATGTAATCATTTGTTTCTACAATGATAATGAAATAAAACATCAAATAAAACATTAAAATCCGATCGATTGCCTCCTGATATTCTTGACCTGTACGCCATACACTTATGAATTTGATGCACAAACACTTAATTTATGCATCTTTAGATCTCATGGAAGAAAATGATAATGAAATACTTTTAATCAAGAACATCGCGTATAATGGAATCATATATACTTATGATATAGGAAACAAATCGCACTCCAACTATTTCTGCAGGTCTGAATAATTTGCGATCACAAGCAACAAAATGTGTTTCGACGCAACAAGAAGAATAATGACAAGCTAATGTTTGCTATTTTACGCTTCTAGTCACATTATGTCGCTTCTTGATACTTATTATCCTTCTGATCACTTCTTGTCAATTCTTGTTGCTGATCAGTGAGACTGATCTCAGCGTATGAAGAATCCAAGTCATAACCTTTTAACCGTGAAAAATTAGATAAGGTGTTCTATAAGCTATTTTCGTCCACAAATAAGTACTTACGGTCTATTGCTGAAATATAGAAATTACTTCTAAAATTAAGTGTAAAGAATTTAGAATTTTAACACAATATTGACCTCTGTACTACAGTTTCAGACATTTTTACCTTTTATGTTTGTTTGTTCACACACATTATTGTTTATATACCATTCAGGTCTTTGTTAGACCGGTATTCAGGTGATTAAATACGAGTTGTTATCAATTCAAACAAAAGAGAGCAGATATAAATGTATCACCTCCACCATAACTTAATGTTAAAAAAGTACTTCGCTGACTGGAAAACGCATGTCTTGCAATTGTTTAAAAGAAGGATTTCGTCCTAAGATTGATTCCGACTAACCTAGTAGTTTAAGTTTTAAATCTATTTATGAATGATATTCTAATTTCCAAAGCAAATACATATGTGTTTACGTGTATGTGTGTGGTATCTTGATAGATATAGGAAGAGTGCCAATGAGACAACTTTCCATCCAAATAACAATTTATAAAAGTAAATCATTATAGGTCAATGCACACCGAACAATAAGCTACAAAGGACCCCAACATTACTAGTGTAAAACCATTCAAACGGGAAAACCAACGGTCTAATCTATATAAAAAACGAGAAACGAGAAACACGTATAAATTACACCATAAGCATCCTGTAATTTTTCTTGCATTTTTTTTATAAAAACAGAATATTCCAGATCTGTGTTTCTAGTGTTAACATGTGATCCTTGTAATAGTATATGACAATTTATAAATATAAATAGTCAGTAAAAAAATACTAGTCAGTGTCGGAAGCTGCGTATAGAAACAAGATTATAACTATGCAGTTATTAAAGTCATTAAGGCATATTTTATGATATGAGCAGATTATGCTAGCAATCATTATAATCATCGCATCACCTTTTGGTGAAAATTGAATATTTCAAGAGAGCGGAGGGGGTAGGAGTACGCTAGCTTTTTTTGTGAAATAGTTTGTCGAGTGATCAGACTTCAAAACAACTAATGTATTGATCAATTCAACAATCACTTTCATATGACGATGATTTTCATTCCCATTTAAAAGCATGTTCTTTGTATCGTTTTACTTATCAAACTTGCAAGGTCAATTTCACTTGTAATATTTCAAATTTTGATTTGGTTGGCTCCAGAATGAAAGAAAAAAAAAACAACATGTAGTGTGGACATTAATTTGCCATTAAAACAAGAGGTGAAGAGTTGCATGTTTGACTGGCATACACAAATAGTATATCATCATAATATATTTAGCACGGTTTGGTATTGCAGGCAGCAATGCATGAATACATCAAATTGATATGTCACGTTACTGCACGGAACATGATGAAACATGATGTTATCGTTTATATGGTATCAACATTGCAATATTTTGTTGATAGTTCTATGATATACATAATCAATTTAAACTACTTGCTATTTTTGTCTATCTAGAAATAAATACTTACAGTTGATCGCTGAAATTTATGATTTACTTTTAAAATTTGGATTAATTTATATTCTTAATGGAAGTTATTAATTGTCAAATAGATGAATGATATCGACTTCTTATAACATATACAACCAGTTTGCATTTGTATCGATTATAAAATTGAGAATGGAAATAGGGAATGTGCCAAAGAGACAACAACCCGACCATAGAAAAAAACAACAGCAGAAGGTCACCAACAGGTCTTCAATGTAGCGAGAAATTCCCGCACCCGGAGGCGTCCTTCAACTTGCCCCTAAACAAATATATACTAGTTCAGTGATAATGAACGCCATACTAACTTCCAAATTGTACACAAGAAACTAAAATTAAAATAATACAAGACTAACAAAGGCCAGAGGCTCCTGACTTGGGACAGGCGCAAAAATGCGGCGGGGTTAAACATGTTTGTGAGATCTCAACCCTCTCCCTATACCTCTAGCCAATGTAGAAAAGTAAACGCATAACAATACGCACATTAAAATTCAGTTCAAGAGAAGTCCGAGTCTGATGTCAGAAGATGTAACCAAAGAAAATAAACAAAATGACAATAATGCATAAATAACAACAGACTACTAGCAGTTAACTGACATGCCAGCTCCAGACTTCAATTAAACTGACTGAAAGATTATGATTTCATCATATGAACATCAGGCACAATCCTTCCCGTTAGGGGTTTAGTATCATACGATCATAACATATATGAGAAGAACATAACCCGTGTCATGCCAACAACTGGTTTTTGAATAAATGTGTTTAGTTCCGATGCAAAGACCCTATAAGTGAATCAATATTAACGCCAAAATATGCAATCTTTAATGACCTGACAACAGTATCGTAACTATATCCCCTCTTAATAAGTCTATTCAAAGGTTTATACATGTATTACAGTTAGAACCATTACATGTACACGTGTATCCCGAGTGATCATACGACGAACGGTCACATGACATTACAGTCACGTGTGAATCGGTTTATCCCATCGTTTAAGGCAGATTTTTTTGATAATAATGATTACTTCTATACAGTTCTCTAGCAATTTTCGGTCAAATCTACTATGGACATCCTGGGGATGTTGCAAGTAATTTGGATTTAAAAAAAACTTTTAAATGATTTAACAGAAATAATATAAAACTAAAAATAACCAAAGACATTATTAACAAGAAATACAGGAAAGTCATATTCATTTTGTACTTTTTTATCAATATGTCAGGTTGACATTTACACTGCTGAATGTAACACATAGTGGTGTTTTCATTTATTACTGCAATAGGGTATAAATGTCAATACGTATATTATTTCTTTTTTACTATTAGTTTTAATTATGTAAAATAAAAAAAAAAAAACTAATGTGGGTTGTGAAATGTCTTACATCAAGTACATTTCTACAAGACAAGATTTTCACTGGACACAGATGTATTACTCGAGATTCAGATTGTATGTAATAATCTGATAGCAATGTTCTACCTTTGTTGCAGTTGGTGCCTGAGTATCCTTGCGTACAACTGCATGTATAACCAGATGCACTATTTTGGCATCTTCCGTTTAGGCAAGGGTTCGAATGACAGTCTATAAAAAACGTCTGCTATGTGATACATTTTTTAAGTTTTATGTTTCATATTGTTGAACTTTTTCGATGTTTCCTAAAATATACTATAACTTTTGTTGAATTCCCCGAATTGACAAGCCGTGAGACTAGGATATCGCAATATTAGCTATTTGAAAATGTGAACTATCGGACTTGGACTTCTTTTAAACTGAGTTTTACTTTGCGTATTGTTGTGCGTCTATTTTTCTACATTGGCTAGAGGTATAGGAGGAGGGTTCAGATCTTTTTAATTTTAGTTTCTTGTGTATAATTCAGAGTGTAGTATGACGTCTATTATCACTGCACTTGTATAAAATTGAGAATGGAAATGGGGAATGTGCCAAAGAGACAACAACCCGACCATAGAAAAAAACAACAGCAGAAGGTCACCAACAGGTCTTCAATGTAGCGAGAAATTCCCGCAGCCGGAGGCGTCCTTCAACTGGCCCCTAAACAAATATATACTAGTTCAGTGATAATGAACGCCATACTAATTTCCAAATTGTACACAAGAAACTAAAATTAAAATAATACAAGACTAACAAAGGCCAGAGGCTCCTGACTTGGGACAGGCGCAAAAAATGCGGCGGGGTTAAACATGTTTGTATACCTATATGTTTCCGGGTGCAGGAGTTTCTCACTGCATTGAAGACCCATTGGTTGCCTTCGGCTGTTGTCTGCTCTATGGTCGGGTTGTTGTCGCTTTGACACATTACAAAAGGAACACTCAACATGTATGAGTCGACGAGAAACCGACAAAACCATGTATATATATATATATATATATATATATATATATATATATATATATATATATATATATAAGTACGTCTGAGTCAGTGACAACCCTACAACAGATGTATCCATCGGATCGCCATCAATGATGGTGATACATGGCTGTGTACATAATGTATATACAACTCGTCTATACATCAACCCAACAATGTTAGATCTGTAAATTTGCTCTCGCAAATTTTTGGTTCTTCCCTCGCCGGGATTCGAACCCATGCTACTATGATATCGTGACACCAAATCGCCTGCACTGCAGCCGTCCCGCTAGACCACACGACCACCTGGGCTCTCAAAATAAGAGCTTTCGCTGGCCGTGTGTTACCTTTCCACGTCAGTTTTAATCTAGCGGCGTACTGCAGTACATGATATATAAGGCATGAAGATGTTATTGTTACAGATCAGCTAAATTATCTATAGTAAAGGATCCTACAAATTAATGTAAGATACAGTCACAGAAAATAATTATATTTATAAGTACGTCTGAGTCAGTGACAACCCTACAACAGATGTATCCATCGGATCGCCATCAATGATGGTGATACATGACTGTGTACATAATGTATATACAACTCGTCTAAACATCAACCCAACAATGTTAGATCTGTAAATTTGCTTTCGCAAATTTTTGGTTCTTCCCTCGCCGGGATTCGAACCCATGCTACTGTGATATCGTGACACCAAATCGCCTGCACTGCAGCCGTCCCGCTAGACCACACGACCACCTGGGCTCTCAAAATAAGAGCTTTCGCTGGCCGTGTGTTACCTTTCCACGTCAGTTTTAATCTAGCGGCGTACTGCAGTACATGATATATAAGGCATGAAGATGTTATTGTTACAGATCAGCTAAATTGTCTATAGTAAAGGATCTTACAAATTAATGTAAGATACAGTCACAGAAAATAATTATATTTATAAGTACGTCTGAGTCAGTGACAACCCTACAACAGATGTATCCATCGGATCGCCATCAATGATGGTGATACATGGCTGTGTACATAATGTATATACAACTCGTCTAAACATCAACCCAACAATGTTAGATCTGTAAATTTGCTATCGCAAATTTTTGGTTTTTCCCTCGCCGGGATTCGAACCCATGCTACTGTGATATCGTGACACCAAATCGCCTGCACTGCAGCCGTCCCGCTAGACCACACGACCACCTGGGCTCTCAAAATAAGAGCTTTCGCTGGCCGTGTGTTACCTTTCGACGTCAGTTTTAATCTAGCGGCGTACTGCAGTACATGATATATAAGGCATGAAGATGTTATTGTTACAGATCAGCTAAATTATCTATAGTAAAGGATCCTACAAATTAATGTAAGATACAGTCACAGAAAATAATTATATTTATAAGTACGTCTGAGTCAGTGACAACCCTACAACAGATGTATCCATCGGATCGCCATCAATGATGGTGATACATGGCTGTGTACATAATGTATATACAACTCGTCTAAACATCAACCCAACAATGTTAGATCTGTAAATTTGCTTTCGCACAATAACATCTTCATGCCTTATATATCATGTACTGCAGTACGCCGCTAGATTAAAACTGACGTGGAAAGGTAACACACGGCCAGCGAAAGCTCTTATTTTGAAAGCCCAGGTGGTCGTATGGTCTAGCGGGACGGCTGCAGTGCAGGCGATTTGGTGTCACGATATCACAGTAGCATGGGTTCGAATCCCGGCGAGGGAAGAACCAAAAATTTGCGAAAGCAAATTTACTGATCTAACATTGTTGGGTTGATGTTTAGACGAGTTGTATATACATTATGTACACAGCCATGTATCACCATCATTGATGGCGATCCGATGGATACATCTGTTGTAGGGTTGTCACTGACTCAGACGTACTTATAAATATAATTATTTTCTGTGACTGTATCTTACATTAATTTGTAGGATCCTTTACTATAGATAATTTAGCTGATCTGTAACAATAACATCTTCATGCCTTATATATCATGTACTGCAGTACGCCGCTAGATTAAAACTGACGTGGAAAGGTAACACACCGCAAGCGAAAGCTCTTATTTTGAGAGCCCAGGTGGTCGTGTGGTCTAGCGGGACGGCTACAGTGCAGGCGATTTGGTGTCACGATATCACAGTAGCATGGGTTCGAATCCCGGCGAGGGAAGAACCAAAAATTTGCGAAAGCAAATTTACAGATCTAACATTGTTGGGTTGATGTTTAGACGAGTTGTATATACATTATGTACACAGCCATGTATCACCATCATTGATGGCGATCCGATGGATACATCTGTTGTAGGGTTGTCACTGACTCAGACGTACTTATAAATATAATTATTTTCTGTGACTGTATCTTACATTAATTTGTAGGATCCTTTACTATAGATAATTTAGCTGATCTGTAACAATAACATCTTCATGCATTATATATCATGTACTGCAGTACGCCGCTAGATTAAAACTGACGTGGAAAGGTAACACACGGCCAGCGAAAGCTCTTATTTTGAGAGCCCAGGTGGTCGTGTGGTCTAGCGGGACGGCTGCAGTGCAGGCGATTTGGTGTCACGATATCACATTAGCATGGGTTCGAATTCCGGCGAGGGAAGAACCAAAAATTTGCGAAAGCAAATTTACAGATCTAACATTGTTGGGTTGATGTTTAGACGAGTTGTATATACATTATGTACACAGCCATGTATCACCATCATTGATGGCGATCCGATGGATACATCTGTTGTAGGGTTGTCACTGACTCAGACGTACTTATAAATATAATTATTTTCTGTGACTGTATCTTACATTAAATTGTAGGATCCTTTACTGTAGATAATTTAGCTGATCTGTAACAATAACATCTTCATGCCTTATATATCATGTACTGCAGTACGCCGCTAGATTAAAACTGACGTGGAAAGGTAACACACGGCCAGCGAAAGCTCTTATTTTGAGAGCTGAGGTGGTCGTGTGGTCTAGCGGGACGGCTGCAGTGCAGGCGATTTGGTGTCACGATTTCACAGTAGCATGGGTTCGAATCCCGGCGAGGGAAGAACCAAAAATTTGCGAAAGCAAATTTACAGATCTAACATTGTTGGGTTGATGTTTAGACGAGTTGTATATATATTATATATATATATATATATATATATATATATATATATATATATATATATATATATATATAACTAATTCGTTTAGTGTATGTTAACTTCATTTTGTTTTTATGTCTATTTGATCATGTTGGTCGAAATAAAACTTCAGGTTAAGGTGATAGTATATGATGGTAGGTGCCTGTAAATCTGCTGCATTTGTGTTAACCAGTGCTAAGTCAGAAACCAGTTGTTCAGTGATCGTTGGTTTTTTTTATTTGGATCATAAATGTTTCTCGTTTTTCGTTTTTTCATATAGATTGGCGTGTTAGTTTTCCTGATTAAAGGGTTTGACACTAGTCATTGGCCCTTTATAGATTGCCGTTCAGTGTGAGCCAATCCACCATGGTTGAGACGTAATTTGAACGATAATAGATAACGTTGTACCAATTTTGTTACTTGGATTGAGTGTTGTCTCAATTGCCTGGAACCACATCTCATTGTATCTATTTATACAAACAACGACTTGAATACCAACAACACTAAAAACACTATATAGTTAGTTGCGTAGTGATTGCCGGCAGTCAAATTGAAAAATTGCACATCTTCTATATTTATACTTACGATTTATAGCTGAAAATAAATTTCAAAAAGTTAGGAATGATTTTTTCAATAAATTACACAATATATTTTTATATGGGGCGGCATATTGTAAACCCATGTAAAATTTGGTCACGAATTGTGTATTTATCACAAAAAAAAAAAACAGATAGTTTTTTCATTTGTCCTATCAATTAATAGCTTATGGAAAAGATTTTTATAAATATATATTTTTTTGTTATGAAATTACCGTTATTGTCATATTTTGATAATTTGCTGCATATACTGGTATATTTATGTATTAATTACGCGTCTGTACATTTTATATAGAACTATATAATTATCTTCTTTCAAAATTTAGTTAGCACTAAATTTTAAGATTTTTCGTTCCGGTGAACTAGAACCTTACAAGTTCAAAAAACCCACAGGCCAGTTGGCTAGTACGTTAGCATACAGGTATGTTTGTACCATTAAACTTTTGGCATATTTTCTATTTTACCATACCCACATGTACAACGAACAACTTCATCACCTTTCCCATATTTACACGATTATGATATAAAAAAGAAGATGTGGTATGATTGCCAATGAGACAACTGTCGACAAGAGTCCAAAATGACACAGACATTTATAGGTCACCGTACGGTCTTCAACAATGAGCAAAGCCCATACCGCATAGTCAGCTATAAAAGCCCCGATAAGACAATGTAAAACAATTCAAACGAGAAAACTAACGGTCTTATTTATATAAACCACTGAATTACAGGCTCCTGTCTTGGGACAGGCACATACATAAATAATGTGGCGCGGTTAAACATGTTAAAGGGATCCCAACCCTCCCCATAACCTGGGACAGTGGTATAACAGTACAACATAAGAACGAATTTATTCTTCTTTGAATGCATCTACTCAAGAAAGACGTCTGCAAATATCATGTAAAAAAATACCACCAAATTTAGAGATTTATGTGAATATAACCAGGATTAAATCAGGATCTTACCATGTTCACATCTATTTCCATGATAACCAGTCGTACAATGACATGCATATCCAGTATTCTGATTGTTACAATGATGTCCATTCTGGCACGGACTTGACTGACAGTAGTTAAACACAGGTTGACCACTTCCTATAAACAATATAAAAGTATTATATACTAAGGACACATGAAATTTGACATATGAATTTTCTATAATCTGTCTTTCTTTTTTTTCTAGTTATACTGACTAACAACTGATAACTACTTTAAATGTTGGTAAAAATACAACATTGACTAGCATCAGACTCACAAAGTATTTAGCGGGCTATGCAAATATGTATGTTCTCAAACCTACCTTTAACCTGCTAGCCGTGCCCGAGAGTCGAAAATCAGAACAACTTTGAAGAAAAAAAAAACCAAGTTGCTCGCACGTTGTTGAATCCTGATCATATGGTATCTTTGGAACAGAAATGGTCTTGTCTAATCAAAAATGTCATGAGCACAAACCAGTTAATAAAATGACAGTACATAATACTAGTATTGCATGAATCCCCTCGTTAGATTTTTGATCATGTGATTACACGGTCGATTTTATAGTGATTATTTGATAACCAGAACAAGAATTTCATAATCATTTGATAATATTGATTAAAAAAATAGTTGATGATTATTTGATTATATTGGCAGGCTAAAAAAATGTGATAAAGTGATTACATGGCCCCCTAAAGGAGGGGCTTTCCGCTTGAGTAATTGAAAACAAATATGACAAAATCATTAAAACTTGAATTTGAGCAAACAACTATGCCAATGAGAATAATGAAAGTTTTCGGACATGCATGCAGTTGGCCTGTTGCTTATAGCTCTTTGTAAAAAAGTGGTTGTTATAAACGGAAAAATGCTAAATGAATGAAGAACACCGTAAAAAATGAATCAAAATTCAAATAAGGAGTTGTAGGACGATTTTCTATATGTTGTCTGAATTGTAATTCATGATTTGCTGGTTATTTTTGATAAGTTAAGTTTCATCTATCTATTACCATTTTTAAGATAAATTATGAGGCACACACGCAATTAGTTGCAAAAAACACATCAAAAGATGATAAATCTAATAAGTTTTGAAGTATCTGAACAATTGGCAGAGTTGAACATTATGAACATTTTTGCCCATGTCAGATTTTCTCTCTGTATAGAGGTTTTCTTTTATCCTTATGTCTTTTTTTAACAATGGTGGCCATGTTGATTGGTAGGTGGTAGCTTCAGACACAGTTTTTAAAATACATATCCTAATGATGATTGTTGGAAAGTTTGGTTAAATTTGTCTCAATAGTGTCAGAGAAGAAGATTTTTGTAAACAAATGCAAAATGTACGAGAAATAGTTAAATATTTATTCAAAAGGGCATTAACACCTCTTAGCAAATCAATTGACAATTGTTGGTAGGTATGACTTATTTGTAAACCTTACTTTGCTGAACATTATGGGTGTTTACAGTTCTTTATCGTTATCCTGATAAATATTCAAAATAATAAACGAAAACGGAAAAAAAATTGCTTACAACAATCGATTTAGGAACAGCAACCGAACAACGGGTTGTTCAATTCGTTTAAAATGTCAGAACAGATAGATCTTCACAAAAAACATCTGTACGCACCTATATTTATGTCAGATTGGCTTTAAATGTTTTAATTACAGAGATAAAGACCAAATGACGCATTTTACCCTTATATTCTATATATATGTTCCGAACCATTTGAGTATTATACTCGTTTGGTTATTAACCGGCTGGACCATATAGTTTTTTTTTTTCAAATTACATTATAAACATTTCAATAATACAAAAACATGATGTAAAAAAACAGTGATGGTTACATGACAATTTAAAATTAATTTTATAATAAAGAAACTACGTAAATATTAAATATTGATGCCATAGTTACTTTTTGCTAGTGACATTCTTGTATGTAGGCTCGGAGTGACATTCACTTCCACACGGTATCATAGCTTTTTTGCATTTGCAAGAAATTTGTGAACGATCCTTTTCATTTACACCTTTTATTTGCGAGTGAAACGCTAGCCTTTTTGAAGCTGCGTACGTTGACATCGAGGTCTTTGGCCATTCTGATGTTTCCCGTGTTTTTAAGAAGCTCTAGATCTCAAATATCGTAAAATGACTGCAATACACCATATTCACAAGACAACTTAGATAAATTATGTTACTTTCCAGTGACTTCTTGTGTAACAGTTCATTAAGAAATATTTCTTTTTTTAGTCGTTAACTATCAATTTGTCAATTAAGTAAAATTAATTCTGTGAAACTTCTTATTTTAATCTAGCTTATCTTTTTTATCATAATATACTAATAAAATTACCTATATGATACAGCGTCTTTTTTCAAATGAACGGTCATACCATATGAAGAGTTCAGAAGTATCAAAAGTAAACCTGAACAGAGTGTTAATAACCCCGAACATGCGCGTACGGTCGGACCATAAGCGTATGATCGGACCGTATGAGTATATACCCATATGGTCATGACCATACGCGTATGGTCAAATACTCATATGGTCCGGAACATATATATATATCCATGTCGGCACTGTTATTCTTTTGGCGGGGTCATCGAAGAAATTTTTAAAAGTAAATACCTTAATGTTATTATGGCCAAGTTTAGTTAAAGTTGGCCTTTTCGTTTTATAGGTGATGATTTTTGTAAAAAAATTAACGGAAGACGGGGGAAACGGACTCAAATTTATGAAAAAGGCTCCATTGGGCCAGGTGAGCTAAAAATTTACAAGTATTGTATTCATTGGGAGAATGTTTGTTAGAAACAAAAATGCTGGTATAATGATTAAACACAATCAAATAGCAGACAAAGAAAAGAAAAAAATGGTTATTCCCGATAACTCCCACACCAAGGACACTGATTATTGCGAGCGATTTCGGACACTAACAACAAATGTGTTCAAATACTTTGAAATTTTTTCGGTTCAATACCTTATTTCCTCTCAAGTCAGATATATGACAATTATTATTCGATCGTTTGGTGTGTTTGAGCTTTAAATATTCGTATATGATTAAGGATTTTCTGCTTTCAATTTTCCTCGGAGATCAGTATCTTTGTGATTTTACTTTTTCCTATATAAGTAAATATAATTACGAGTCTAAATTGAAAACTACGTTCAAACCTATGATTGCGTCGGATAATAACCGCAATTTTTATACGTGTGCATGTAAAACAAATTTCGTTGTAGAAGGGTCTAAAAACAGCACAAACAACATTTTCCAAAAGACCAAAAAAGTAAATATAATTATAAACACTTTACTAGTTGTACAATTTTTGAATTAATAATTTATCTTTACGTACCACAACAATCCCGAGACCCACAATGTCCGCCAGTAACATCAACCCATATACGATTTTGACTCTACAAAGAATAAGGGAATTAACAAATATTCCTCGTCATTTGACTCATTTGCGTGAATTTAATTATATGTGTTTCTACAACTAATCTTTTTATATACGTTTTGTCAATCAACTGAATAAGATTTAAAAATAGGATTGTTTGAAATATCCAAAAGCTAGTTTGTGTAACCTCACCGCATATTAATATCCATGTTCCAAGTAAGGCACCTCGCCAACAGTTATCATGTGTCATATCCTGAAGTTTTTTTGTTATTTGAAGATTTTAATGTAAATGGCAACTCTGTCAATAACTGTTGAAGAATGTGTGTTTCCCTCTAGATGTCTTTTCGTTATTTCCAGTACATGAATGATATATCTTCACAACATGGGCCGTGTCTCATTTTTTTCATATTTTAACGTTCAGCATCGTTGAATTTTATTACGGAATTTGATGCGACTGTTGAAAAAGTGAGAGTTTATCGCTATAAAACCAGATTCAATCCGCCATTTTCTACATTTTGAAAATGCCTGTACCAAGTCAGGAATATGAAAGTTGTCCATACTTTGGATGTGTTTTGTCATTTGATTTTGCCATGTGATTAGGCACTCTCCGATTGAATTTTCCTCGGAGTTCAGTATTTTTGTGATTTTACTTTTTTTTATATATGAATATTCAAAATGTTAACATACCCTGAGTTTGCTATTAGTGTAAAATGTTTGAGATTCTACTGACGAAATTCACATTTGCAGCAATATTGATACTATTCTTGATAATTTCCCTCATACATCAAAATGAAAATAACTAACATTGATTTCCATTGTTCATAGCATTTTATGTAAATCATAACATCTTTGTTCTCGCTTTTCAAAATAATTAACCAGAATGCATTCAAATTGACTTACATGGAAATCGTAAACCAGAATATGATGTTTACCGCCTTCGTGATGATGTTGACCGGTATGCTGGAAGTACTTTGCATGAATGTCCGATCTTTTCACAAAGACGATTCTTTTGCCATTATTATTCCATTGATTACTGTAACTATATTGATAATTCCGATGATGCTTGTCATTATGCGTAGGTAGCGAGAAATGTCCTTCAGGGTACCAGTTGTGTATAATCCCATGTGTTGGATAGAAATTACAATTAGAGGTAGCGATACCATCTTTGACAAAATAAACTGCCAGTAACAAGAATTGGGTTAACCAGTGATATAGAAGTCTTTCCTAAAAAAACCAAGGAAAATTATAAAGGTTGTGAAAGAAACAAATGAGTCAGAGCTTTCACAACAATACTGTACTTAGAGGAAAATCAATTCGGAAAGTCCATAATCAAATGGCAAAATCAAATAACAAAACGTATCAAAAACGAATGGACAAGAACTGTTCAACATATACGTGTAGTTGTTCCGGAAAATGTGATTGTCGTTCGCATATTTTTCAATCTTATTATACATTGTATGTTCGCATTGATTGTTTTCCGGGAAATTATGTACAGATTAATCAAATTCAAGGAACCCCATAGCTGGTAAAAGCTATATTTTGTTTTAATAGTCTTATTAATGTTGCTATGTTCTCTCGGTTGGTGTTTTTTTAGTTATTTTTTAGTCTACCATTTTGATCAATAATCCTGTTTTCATTTCACATTTATCTTTGGTGCAACTGTCATACAAGGGAGAGGTTTAGCTAGATATAAAACCAGGTTCAATCCATCATTTTCTACATATGAAAAAAGTCAGGAACATGACAGTTGTTATCCATTCGTTTGATGTCTTTGAGCTTTGATTTTACCATTTGATTAGGGACTTTCCGTTTGAAATTTCCCCGGGAGTTCAGTAGTTTTGTGATTTTACTTTTAGGCAGGAACTGTGTACCCTTCCAGCTAGAAGTTTTCCCAGTTTCAGTGTTGTTGGAATTGCTGCGGTTTTTGTTATCTGATGTTTGTAGTTTGCATTTGTATTTGTACTACAGTGGCTTTAAATTATAATGTTTTCTATATATGTTACAAAATAAGAGAAACAGGTATAAAACCACAATTGACGACCCCGCTTTTCGTTTTTTCGAATATAGTTCCTTGTTATTTTAGATTTTTGTTTCAAAGTTTTGTAAAGGATTGAAATGAAAGAGTAGATTGTAATTAATGTTCTAGATGCGTTATTTTAACTAGTCAGTGGCTAGAATTTGTGATTAGGTCAGATGCAAAAGGTAACATTTATAGTTTATGGAACATCTCTTGAAATGTCTATAACAGTATGGACATCTGATGACCCTAGAATATCTCGGACTAGTAAATGTATTATTTATTCAATTAAGAAGTATTTATGTTCTCTTTCCTGATATGATTATCGTTAAAACGAATACATGTAAATTTGAACTAAGGTTATTATCTTCTACTGCAGTTATCATGTTTATGGGAAAAAACCAAGTGATAATGCTTACAAATGTACGACTTTTGGAATTATAAGCAATCATATCACATTTCCTGTTTATTTTTATAAAGATAACATTTTACAATACTTGATTAAATTTCCTGACGTCTTTGTAAAAAGAAAAAATGTTAACATCGCATTGGACTTATAATAAATCTATTCACAAATGGGTTTATAAAAATAAGACACTCTTCTTTCGCTTTGAAAACAAAGTCTTGTTATAATTTTAATGGAAAATGGGAAGTAAATCTGTGTGGTCATAATCAATTTTGCAGCGTCTGGTTTTTCAGATAAAAACAATTAAAAAAAGTGAAGAGCAATGATTCTCACTAAAATTTTCATACAATTAGCACTGGGACCTTTTTTTCTGTCAAAAACCATAAAAATATATCAAGAATTTTATAAGATTTAAAAATAATTGTATTTAAAATCTATATTATTCTCGAAAAGAAAAAAAAAAAAATCAAAATATCTGGCATAAAAGTTAAAATACAAGAGTATAGACCATCCTTAGCTTGTATTGGATTTGTAGATTACTTGGAGCGGTGCAGTTATATTTATTACACTATTCACTAGTAACAAAAGCTGTAGTTAACAAAGCTATCAAAAGTCTAAAAAATGGGAAAGCAGGCGGCATTGATAACATACCATATGAAGCTATTAAAAAAGTCTTGGATGAAACCTCTGTCCTTAACCTGATACAACAACTAAATAAGATCTGGGAAGAAGACGAAATACCAGATGATTGGAGTAAAGAACTTTTAGTGAAAATTCCCTCAAATAGGCAACAAGGCACTTCGTAACAACTGAAGAAGTATCATTTTACTGTCCATACCGAGCAAACTGCTCAGTAGCATCATCCTTAGCAGAATGAAAAATGAGGCCGATAATATAAGATATTAAGAGATGAACAAGCTGGCTTCAGACAAGAAAGATCAAGTGTAGACCAAATAGTTACATTGAGAATTATCATCGAACAGACAATAGAATGGCAGACGACACTCTACCTAAATTTTGTGGATTTGCAGAGAGCTTTTGATAGCATTGACCACAAGGTTCTTGCGGAAATTCTGGGACACTATGGAATTCAACAAAATATTATCAAAATGATAAAACTGCTGTACAACCATTTTTCCTGCCAAATGATACACGGTGGAACCGAACCATTCCCTGTTACAAATGGGGTACGTCAAGGTTGTATTCTCTCTCCTCTCCTTTTCCTAAAAGTAGTTGACAAGATTGGTAAAGCAGCCTACCAAGATCCAAAAAGCATTGGTTGGACTCTCACAACACGTCTTGAAGACCTAGAATTTGCTGATGACATTTGTACTCTATCCCATTGCTTCCAAGAGGCAAAACATCAGACCAAAAGTCTTGCAACAGTAGCAAAACAAACAGACCTATACATCAAAACACAGAAAACCAAATCAATTAGGATAGATACAAACCAGCAAGATTGTCTGAAAATCGACAACTCTACTGTTAAAGATGTACAATAATTCACTTACCCTGGAAATATTGTCAGTACATTAGGAGGCACAGACGAAGACATATCGGCAAGAAAAAAGAAAGTTTTTTCCATGCTGAAACCTGTTTGGAGGAGTAATACTTTAAGAACTAACACAAAGTTAAGGATGTTTACCAACAATGTCAAATCTGTACTTTTAAGCGGATCAGAAATCTGGTGAGAAACAGCTGCATCTATCAAATCAAACCAAACTTTTGTCAATAAATGTTTGAAAAACATCCTCAACATCAGATGGCCAAACAAAATATCCAACAATGAGTTATGGAGAAGAACAACAGCCAACAAATTAGACAATAAGAACAAGGAAGTGGAAGTGGATCGGGAATACCTCAGAAAAGAAGACATAAACATCACTGTAAAGATTGTTGCCAATCTTTAATTTAAAAACAATATCTTTGGTTTCTGGATATTAAATAATGACTAAACAACTTTTAAAAGTATCAGAGATTATTATTATCAATAATAATAAATACAGGTAAATGAAATACAATATGTTAAAACGTTTGAATGTGTTTTTCGTGTATGCGTTATTACCTCTTGGATTCTTTTAAGCTTGGTTCAAATTCGTTTCGTTATAAGAAAAGTTCGGTTTTTATAGTTCTTAGCACGCCTTATCCTTGCGTGTAAGAATATAGTCTGTCGCCGGTCAAGGTGAATCATGTAAATAACTGTCAGTACGTACATAAATATGAATTATTTCGTACGTCTCGACACAGATTCAACGATATAAAGTATGTAAATACAAGTAACTAAAGAAATGTAGGATTCATAACAAGCTAGAAAACAAAGATGTTATTCGAACGCCACATGTTGGCGGAATTTCGTAACGTTAAATCGGCAACTGTCAAATTTGCCGGGAACGACGTTACGTTTACAAAAAGGTACTGCCGCGATATTTAACGTTCACAACACTGCCCTCCGTCAAAATAGAATTTCGTCTAGAAATTTAAACAACTACGAAAGATTAAATATATACAATGCAAAATTTAAACAAGCACCTGCTGTCTCAATAGTATATTCAAATTAAGAAAATTTGTTTTTGCCAGTCAATTTCGACTAGATCACGAATAACCTGTTATCACGATTCATGGCACGTGTAATGGTAAAATTGTACCAACGGCATACAAAACAATATACATATAAATAATGTCAACAAATTTCTATAGTCATGTGTCTTTTCAATATAATAAAATGTTTTTAAAATTTTCAACGTCTTCTTTTTCTAACAGCTCCACTGTGTTATTGGTTCGTCTCTTTTGGTCTGTCTTTCTGTGTATCTTGTGTTCTTTCTCTTTATGTTTTCTCTACTGCTCCTTTCTTCGATTTTTCCAATCTTTTGGTGTGTCTTGTGCTCTTTCTCTTTCTGTGTTCTCTAATGTTCCTTTCTTCCTTTTTCTCCAATCTTTTTGTGTGTCTTGAGATACATATTTTTCATTCTCAAGTTCTTTCTTCGTTTGGTCTAAGTCTGTTTTACGAAAACGTTCTTTCAGTTGACGCATTTTTTCCTCCTGACAGAACAGGTTTTGGTCTTCTTCTGTAACTGAAACATTTTCATTTTCTTCTGTTCCTAGAACATTCAAAACTTCATCTGCAACATTTACGGTTTCTTCTGCAACATATACATCTTCTTCTGCAACATATACGGTTTCTTTTGCAACATTTACGGTTTCTTCTGTAACATAATGCAACAGTTCAGGCAACATTTGGACGTCGACCTTGTCCGTCTGTGTACCCTTATAACTTATAACATTTTCTATATACTCGTGCATGTCCTGCGTACTTGCTACCATGGGTTTTCTGTCATCTGCCATTACCGACTCTACCATTGAATCTCTGGTTGACAGGAACTCACTTCTTTCCGCTTCTTTGTAAATGACTAGCCCAGAATTGGTGTCCATTTCTCCGACTCTGACTACTGTCATTTCATCAATTAGGTCACAGCCTAATGACATGTTATCTCCAATGGGCGCTACATAAACTGGCCATTTGAAGGTTTCACTCCCGAGATAAACTTCAACCTCTGTAATCCCTTCTGTTGTTAAGTTCTCTCCGGCCCCAACAACTTCCAAATTTCTTGCTGCTCTCCTTAGTTTTTGCCGTTTACTTTCAGGAATCTGATTATACATCTTCTCACTTAGAACCGTCACCTCTGCTCCAGTGTCAATAACTGCGTTCGTCGCAATCTTGTTAATGACCACTGGAACTGCAATGCTAGCTGCTGTCACCCGATCAATGATAATATTCTCTTCTATCCTGCTGATCGTTTCTGCACTACCCATTACCTCCTCTGGTGTGTTCTCTGGTATGTTCTGTTGTATCTCTTTAGACTTCTCAAACAACATCTCTAGGCTTAAATCTAGGTCCTGTATATCTAGGCTATCTTCTTCAAATGATCTCTTTATACAAACTGTACCCACTGATGGTTTCGGTTCCACCAAATGCTCTTTCATTTGGCAAGGTTTCTCTTCATTTTTCAAATTATTCTCTTTAACTATTTCTTTATCATATTTAGGGGCTGACACTTGGTCGATAGTCTCAACCCTTAGCAGTTTAAAGACTCTTTAGTTTGGTTTTGACTCCTTTCATTATTCCGTACAAAACCGCTTCTGTTTTCTTTATGATAGGGGCTTCTCTTTTCTTTTGGACAATCTCTTATGTAATGGCCATCCTCATTACAGTTAAAACATCTGAGATTCTTCATCTGGGTCGTACGGTCTTTATACAATTGCTTATTTTGCCATGAACGACCGTCATAATCTTGTTGTGTATAATACTTTGCCATTTCTCTTTGAATGACTGTCTCTAGTGACTCCAAAATTCCTCTTTCAAACTGAGTCAATCTCTCCTCTGTTACAAATCTTTTTCCTCCTACTTTTCTGACCCCTATATCTTCGGACCCACAATCATTTCTATGACTGTCCTCTATTGCACCAAGCTGGCGAATGTTTCTGTCTCTTGAACCTATCTTGTAAGTCTCATATAGCGTGATTTGGTGTATTACCTCTGTGATACTGGAAATCCTTTTGGTCAACAGCTCAATAGCAATACTCTGGTCCGGCAGTCCTCTGAGCATATACTCAACACTGAGTGTACTGTGTGTTGCTGTGTCAATTGTGGGGAAAGACTTCCTGACTAGTATCTCTACCCTAGAAGCATACTCTTGAATTGATTCTCTATCATTTTTCTCAGAGTATGAATCTCTTGTCTGTATGTTTCTGGATACCAATGGTCTACGAATCTATTTGACATGGCTGCACAAAGTGCTGAAAATGATCTCTTTATCTCTGTTGTAAGAAATGAGGCATAAACCATTGCTTCATCCTTTAGGGCTGTAACCAGTTATATGGCTTTGGTAATTGGAGTCCAATTATTCATTTCTGCAATTAGTTAAAATTGCATCACATATGCGTTCCATGGATCCTTTCCGTTATAGAACGGCACTCTTGTTCTTCGTCCATTACCATTAAATCTGTGAACTTCTGATGTATTTATATACCGTGGTTCACTGTAATGCTGCATTTTTAACAAGTTTGGCTCTGTGATTGATTGATACTGTTGGAAATCTCTATTTTGAACTGGATATTGTGACAGATTACTGTTCGGGTCTTGATTCTCTATATATCGGCTATTCTGTACTGTATTTGGTGAATAGTTACTTTCTTGCAGTGTATTATGAGGATAGGTGGTGCACAAAATTTGTCTCTGAGTATACATGTTATTGTTAAGAATCGGATTCTGTGAAACGTTGCTGCTAACAAATGTCTGGTTTACATGGCTATGGGTACCAGCATATACATTAGGCTCAAAATACCCTCTTGATTGGGTATTTGTGTTGATAAGATTTTGACTGTTTAGTTGGGCTACTTTCTTTAATTTAAAATTTTCATTTTTTACGGCATCTATTTGTCTTCTTAATTGTATGAGCTCATCACTATCAGAGTATGTTGATCTTGAATTTAAAGCGCCATCACTTCTACTTTGGGTTGGAACCAGGAATGGATTGGACTTATTCTCAATTCCTAGACTTATAGCAGGTAAGTGAAAAGAATGATCCCTTGTACGAGAACTTTGATTAGTCATATGAGTTATCTCCCTTTCTCCTTCATTAATTGAAGTAGGCAATATATTTGTGTACTTATTTATTGTCTTCCCTTGATTAAAGTCAGGGCCAAATCTTGCAGTAAAATGATCATAAGAGTTTCTAATATCCCCTGAAAAATGGGCCTCGATATTCCCAGATGATATAGCATGGTTGGGATTTGTTAAACTTGTTGGGTTTATTCCAGATCCCCTTTCCCTTCCTAAAGACCTTGATCCCGTAGACATGATAGGTTGTCTATCCTTGTTAAAAATAGACTCCTACATTTTAACTCAACTTGGATTAAAATTTATCCTGGTTGAATATGGTATTTACTTTTATTGTATTGAAACTTTCAACTTAGATTAAAATTTATCTTTGTTGAATTGTATCCTTAACTATTTTCAACTTGGATTTATATTTATCCTTGTTGATATATATTCTAACTAACTATATTATCACTTTTCAAACTTGGATTAGAATTTATCCTTGTTGAATTTTAAATTATAACCTTTTCAACTTGGATTAGAATTTATCCTTGTTGATATAGATTCTGTTATAGATAATGCATATTATAAGATTTTTCTTGTCGTAGAACACATCGAGGGGTGTCAGGATTGATCAAATGAAAGACCGACCGTAGGGAGGTCTTTCTTTGAGCAATCCTGACACCCCGAGGTGTGTTCTACGACAAGAAAAACTTTAAAATATGCATTATCTGACTTATATACCGTAAAAAAAATATTGTTTTTTTATAAAGATTTGCAAAATTTAGTATCCTATTTTACCGACAACACTAAAGTGGGATATTCCTTTCTAATGCGTTCAGGTTTTAATACGCCCTACGGCTCATTTAGAATGTGAAATAAAACTCACTAATGAATCTAGATATAAACCTTTTAAAAAATATTATCCTTACACAATAAAAATATTACTGTAACTGCATGAAGTAAGACACAAATGTATTGTTACCATCCGATAACGGTGTATTACAAATACAAGACACGTTGTAAGTAATTTATTGTACCACTTAGTTTATGGAAAAGGGGGAGGGATATGTTTTTTTTCTATTTGTAATGTTATTTCTATCGCGGAAAAGTGGATATTTTTTTTAAATTTTAATTGAATCGAATGAAAAATTCAGAAGGATTGTCTGTTGAAAAGCAATACATTTTATTAACAGATAATCAGGATATAATTATATACCCCCCGCACCTGACCCTTTTCTGAGTTACGTTAATGTTATTCAATAGAATATAAGATTATCTTATTAGTTGATCATTTGATGGTGTAAAAGGTATACAGAAATTTTAAAAAGTTAAGAACTGACACGAAGACGAATATAAATACATGTAGGTCACAGTATGATTCCTATGCAGCGTTTATCGTCCTGAACATGCATGACATATTTCCCACTGGACGTTAAGCAAGCAACCAAACATCAATCAACCTATTCAGTGTGACCCAATAAGATTTTCAAAATCTAACACACGAATATGTTGAATCTGGCTTTTTATTTATGAAAGTCTATATTAAAATTCATCTCACATATATGATAATGTTTCTTTATTGTAGCGATAAATTAACAAAACTTCACGTTATTTGTTTCTAAAATTAAAATGCGGGCAATGAAGGTTTCTTTTACATCTATCATCGATTGAACTTTAAAAAATAAATTTCCAAATCGGCAACAAAAACTATCAGACAAATAAAATTTTGAATTAGATTATAAATTGCATTTTTATCAAGGAAAATAATGACCTCACACAGGTCATTATTTTATGCCTTTGAGCATATTTCATTGAAACATGGTATCGTCCGGGTTGATTCTGAAAAAGAATGACCTGTCATTCTGAAAGAAAATAACTTCATATAGGTATATAAGACTAACTAATATATTTTTCCTTTTCAACATGGATTAGAATTTATCCTTGTCGATATAGAATTTAACTAACTATATAATTACTTTTCAACTTGGATTAAAATTTATCCTTGTTGATATCTTTTAAACTCAATAACTATTTTATTTCAACTTGGATTAGAATTTATCCTTGTTGAATTTAAAATTACTTAAATATATACTATAATCGAATTTATATTCACAAACTGTACTATCTATTTCTTTCAGCTTTCGTTGAAGTGTCTTTGTTTTTAAGTTCAGTTTTTTTTTTATGTGTAACCAAATATCATAAAATATGGACAGAAACAATGTATGTACTTAACAATTGCGTGACTAATAAAATATTCACGTAAGTTCTTAAAATTTTCTTAAAAAAGAAAACTAAATTCGCTGCCACCAGTGTAAAGATTGTTGCCAATCTTTAATTTAAAAACAATATCTTTGGTTTCTGGATATTAAATAATGACTAAACAACTTTTAAAAGTATCAGAGATTATTATTATCAATAATAATAAATACAGGTAAATACAATACAATATGTTAAAACGTTTGAATGTGTTTTTCGTGTATACGTTATTACCTCTTGGATTCTTTTAAGCTTGGTTCAAATTCGTTTCGTTATAAGAAAAGTCCGGTTTTTATAGTCCTTAGCACGCCTTATCCTTGCGTGTAAGAATATAGTCCGTTGCCGGTCAAGGTTAATCATGTAAATAACTGTCAGTACGTACATAAATATGAATTATAAAGAAAGCAAGCATCATTTCGTACGTCTCGACACCGATTCAACGATATAAAGTATGTAAATACAAGTAACTAAAGAAATGTAGGATTCATAACAAGCTAGAAAACAAAGATGTTATTCGAACGCCACATGTTGGCGGAATTTCGTAACGTTAAATCGGCAACTGTCAAATTTGCCGGGAACGACGTTACGTTTACAAAAAGGTACTGCCGCGATATTTAACGTTCACAACAATCACCAAGCAACCCCCAAGAACATCGAAAAAGGGAGAGGCAAAAAACACCTGGTGCAGGGGACTACCAACCGAGCTGAGTAAAATTGGGATGACCTTGAAAGAAACAAAACGAACAGCCATGTACAAGAAAAAATGGAGAAAAACTGTAGTCGCCCTATGTCCCCCTTGGGACGAAGGGAATTCAGTCATTCACTAGTAATCTTTAATGAAATTATATCAGTTTACTTTTTATTACAAAAAAAAAGAATCCTAATAGTTTGTTAGTAAAATGCGTAGCATCCACAAATTGAATTCCAGGGTCTCAATTTTCTCTCTAAATGTCATAACCATTTCAAAGGAGACGGATGATGTAGATACTTTTAGCCTTCGAACTTGACCCTCGAAATATACAATAAATAAAGGCAACAGTAGTATACCGCTGTTCAAACTCATAAATCCATGGACAAAAAAACAAAATCGGGGTAACAAACTAAAACTGAGGGAAACGCATTAAATATAAGAGGAGAACAACGACACAACACTACAGTGTAACACACACAAAAACGGACCAAGCATCAGACAAAATCCCACGAGAATAACAAATATAACATCAAAACCAAAAACATGAATTTGGGATAGACAAGTACCGTGACACGTCTTATCGCAATGTCAATTTACACTCAAAAATAAGAGAAAACAAACGACGCCACGTTAAATTGTAACACACACAGAAACGAACTATAATATAACAATGGCCATATTCCTGACTTGGTACAGGACATTTTTAAAGGAAAAAATGGTGGGTTGAACCTGGTTTTGTGGCATGCCAAACCTCCCCTTTTATAGCCATGTGAAATATAACATTAAAATTGATAATAGAAATGTGGAATTTATAAAAAAGACAATAACCAAATTTGATTTGAATTTAAATATAGACCAGAGACTTCTGACTTGGGATGACGCACAAATTCAGTGGTATTAAACATGTTTTGTTAAATTTTAACCATTCCCTATATTTCTAACCAATGTAGAATAATGAAACACATAGCAATACGCATATGTACAGTAAAACTTAGTTTAAAAGAAGTCCGATTTCATACTAGGTTACAAAAGGAACTAAGCAAAATGACATTGATACATAAATGAACAAAGGACTACTATCAGTTACTGACATGCCAGCTCCAGACCTCATTAAACTGATTGAAAGATTATGTCTTCACAGGGACATTCAAATTTATTTGTGTATAACAAGTTGACAATTCCATGTCAAATTAAAGAAAAAAAAAACCAAACAAACAGCAGAACATAAAACACAACATAGAAAACTAATGACTGAGCGACACGAATCCTACCAAAAACTTGTTAAATCACATGTGTTCTTGTAACGGTAGTGGATCCTGCTACATATAGGACAACCGTCGTACTACTCCAATAAGATACCTTGATAAGACATCACAACATAGTGGATTGGTAACAGACTCTTATTTAACTCCGAAGTAACTTTAAATTCCCAAACCACCAGTCATGTAAATTACACTAGACCAACTGTATCCTTTGACGTTATGAGACAAATAACCTCGGGTACATTAGTAACATCACGTATTTTAGAAATAACTGATAAAATTCTCTTGTTTGCTATATATGTATATAAAGGTCATTATATCGGTTTTTCAGGTTAGATACTAGATTTTTAGTTCAAATTTGTTTTATTAACTGTCATGAAAGTCCAACAAGATCTGCATACCCTTCCTGAGCATAAGAGATCCCCTTCGGTAAATATATTTGTTTTCACCTAGGGGCTCATATTGCTAAGTCTTTGGTTTTCTGTGTAATGATAGGCGGACTTGTTGATTTAAACATCTAATTAAAACCATCACCCCTTCTCTTATAATGAAATTGTCATCATGGATTATTGCAACCTTAAATAAGAATAATTTATCAAAAACAAGCCAGAAAATGGCAAACTACAAAGAATTATACACTCTTGATCATGATATAAAGTCAAACAATTTGTTTGTGACATTACCTCACACAATATCTGAAAGGAATCTATGACGTATCAATCCATATACAGAAGTGAGAAATACAGATACAGATACTGAAAATGAGCTCAGCAATTTGCAAAGCACTCAA
Source organism: Mytilus galloprovincialis (assembly GCA_037788925.1). Classification (NCBI taxonomy): domain Eukaryota; kingdom Metazoa; phylum Mollusca; class Bivalvia; order Mytilida; family Mytilidae; genus Mytilus; species Mytilus galloprovincialis. Next base: position 70,389,252 of record CM075342.1, on the reverse strand, counting down.
TTCTAAAAAAAAACCAAACAATTCCGTACATATTTACGGGAAAACTTTTTTTCAACATAAGTAACTCATGAACATGGTTGTTTATTGTTATAAAAAGTGTATTTAATGTTAAAACTTACCATTGTGAAGAGATCACACCTTGTACTGAATGTTTTCGATAAGACAGACAAACTAAATCTAGGACAATGTAGATATAAATCATGAAGTACAGTAACTTGTCTGGTGGATTGGAGATACATTGTATTATTTTTATATCAATGAACTAAATGAATAGCTATTTCCCCACAAAAAAAATGAATAATAACTCCAGAATATTTTTGTTAAAAAAATTAAGAGATAACTGTATTGTATTAGAAGATTTACGGACGTCCATCGGTAGTTTTACTGCGGAAAATTTAGATTTCCTGGTGACAAGTATCTCTTTTCTAGTGCAAAACAAGAGCATAATTCAATTTCAATCAATATTTCAGTGTAAAATCTTCAATAAAGAAAAGTATGCGAAAAGATATTATCATATTTGGCTAATAAACTAGGTAATGTTTCTTCCTGTGTCAAACATAAACACCGGGCGTTTTCTGGCAGCTTGACCGCGTCAGAATGAAATAGAATTGGATAAAAAGGAGATTTTAGGTGCAACAAGTGCGTTTTTGGCTTATTATTGTAAAACTAACATGCCAATACATTCCGCAATTCAAAGTGTCGGCTTCTTTAGTTACAGATAATAAGATAGAGAATTTTACGCCTACTGTCATCCAATCAGAACAATTGATACGAAAAAAATGCATTAGAAATTTCTAATAATTCTGTTTGTGCAGGATAAAGGAAGGTTTCTTTTTAAATGAATTTTGTTACGTTGGAAAATTTATAAATACGCTGCAGTCGTGTTTATTACCTTCCAAGCTTTCCATTCCGTTTTAAATTCTGAAAAATATTATGGAAATTGATATTCTGAACTGATACTAATGTACAAATGAACTTGACAAAAAACATGATAAAAATGATTTTTTTCCTCAAGCAAAAAAAAAAAAAAAAAAACTCCGCCAAAAAATTTTCTAACTGAAAATCGTAACAAGGCATTCATTTGGTATTTGTCATATAAATACATAAGTACATAACTTAATCTATAATAATATTTTTATATTTGTTTCTATATATACTCATTATATATATATTACTTTTTTAATATCAAGTTTTATGTACACTTAACCTACATAAGGTCAACATTAAAAACCTGATTTAAAGCAAATTTAAAGATTTCTTTTATCGATGGGAACTTCAAAGAGTCCAGTTGCGTTCAAATCCTTCTTCGTAATACATGTATTGACACCATCACCAGATACGAAATATAAAGTAAACATATACACTAAATGGTGCACCTACCGTTGCTGCTAGACAAACGAAAGAGGCATAATAAGTGCCATTTTCTGGCTTAGTAAATTATTAAAAGTAATAAAGAACTCCTTAAGGTAAATTCCTGGTATACCGCCATCTTGGATTGTACAATTACAGTACAAAATCGGTCTTACTAGTTATTTGCCCAAATCTGCAAATTTTGTGACAGATTTGTAATTTGATGGTAAAACTGTTTATTTATTTAAAGTGATTTATTGTATTAATCAAAATATATAAACACATCATTTTTGTTTGTTTTTAAAATCATTTTTTTTTCAAATAAGCCATTTAAGGGGAGATAATTTTTTTAGTAGAAAAAATATTCTGGACCAATAGGGAAATTTTTGATTTTTACTTTTAGCAAGAAAACACGTTTGGTGACCCTATTATTTTTCTTTTTATTTTCTTAAAACATATAATAAAACCTATTTTCTCATAATTTATTTCAAAATTATGTCTCATTGAAATTTCTTCATGAAAAAAATAATCAAATTTAGGCAATTTTCAACGACTAGATTTCTTCGTTTTATGACTCTTTTCTAGCAAGATCGATTGACTGTTGTAAACTTAATATCTGTTGTCTGGTAAAAACTATAGTGACTATCCAAACAAAAATAAATTGCATTCTCTTTTAAATGCAGCGAAAAAAATCCAGCAACCGGACATAGGCCTCAGCTGGACCCTAAATAAAAATATGTATTTACCTATTTATATGACAAAAAAACAAAAACTACTCAGTTTCAATTTTCAGGTGGATACTTTTTGCAGAGAAAATATTCATGTTTTAGAAAAATAAATCCTTTTTTGTGCAAGTTTTTATGTTGGTAAGCATAAGTCCGGAATATTTATTTCCATATTACCTTTTAGAATTAAAAAAGTTTTGGAAAACAGAACATCAGCGTATTCATAATGTTTTTAAGGCAACGACCTGGAAAATCATAAAAAATAACCCTTATTAACTCGGCACAAACAAAATTATTCGCCCTTTATTTAATGAATTTTTTTTGAAGATATTCTTTAATTCCTTGGGGAAAAATAGCCCTTTATTTATTCAATTGATAATGAAACGATATCACAAATCCATCAGATTGTTGGTGAACTCTATGATTTATAGCTACATTGTCCTAGATTTAGTCGTAAGCCTTTACAATGGTAAGTATCAACATTAATGACCATTCAGTACAAGGAGTGATCTAGAATTTCTTTACAATGGTAGGTATCAACATTAATGACCATTCAGTACAAGGAGTGATCTAGAAATTCTTTACAATGGTAAGTATCAACATTAATGACCATTCAGTACAAGGAGTGATCTAGAAATTCTTTACAAGGGTAGGTATCAACATTAATGACCATTCAGTACAAGGAGTGATCTAGAAATTCTTTACAATGGTAAGTATCAACATTAATGACCATTCAGTACAAGGAGTGATCTAGAAATTCTTTACAAGGGTAGGTATCAACATTAATGACCATTCAGTACAAGGTGTGATCTAGAATTTCTTTACAATGGTAAGTATCAACATTAATGACCATTCAGTACAAGGAGTGATCTAGAAATTCTTTACAATGGTAAGTATCAACATTAATGACCATTCAGTACAAGGAGTGATCTAGAAATTCTTTACAATGGTAGGTATCAACATTAATGACCATTCAGTACAAGGAGTGATCTAGAAATTCTTTACAATGGTAAATATCAACATTAATGACCATTCAGTACAAGGAGTGATCTAGAAATTCTTTACAATGGTAAGTATCAACATTAATGAACATTCAGTACAAGGAGTGATCTAGAAATTCTTTACAAGGGTAGGTATCAACATTAATGACCATTCAGTACAAGGAGTGATCTAGAAATTCTTTACAATGGTAAGTATCAACATTAATGACCATTCAGTACAAGGAGTGATCTAGAAATTCTTTACAATGGTAGGTATCAACATTAATGACCATTCAGCACAAGGTGTGATCTAGAAATTCTTTACAATGGTAAGTATCAACATTAATGACCATTCAGTACAAGGAGTGATCTAGAAATTCTTTACAATGGTAAGTATCAACATTAATGACCATTCAGTACAAGGTGTGATCTAGAAATTCTTTACAAGGGTAGGTATCAACATTAATGACCATTCAGTACAAGGAGTGATCTAGAAATTCTTTACAATGGTAGGTATCAACATTAATGACCATTCAGTACAAGGAGTGATCTAGAAATTCTTTACAATGGTAAGTATCAACATTAATGACCATTCAGTACAAGGTGTGATCTTGAAATTCTTTACAAGGGTAGGTATCAACATTAATGACCATTCAGTACAAGGAGTGATCTAGAAATTCTTTACAATGGTAGGTATCAACATTAATGACCATTCAGTACAAGGTGTGATCTAGAAATTCTTTACAATGGTAAGTATCAACATTAATGACCATTCAGTACAAGGAGTGATCTAGAAATTCTTTACAATGGTAAGTATCAACATTAATGACCATTCAGTACAAGGAGTGATCTAGAAATTCTTTACAAGGGTAGGTATCAACATTAATGACCATTCAGTACAAGGAGTGATCTAGAAATTCTTTACAATGGAAAGTATAAACATTTATGACTATTCAGTACAAAGTGTGATATAGAAAATCTTCACAATTGTAAGTATAAATATTTATGACTATTCAGTACAAGGTGTGATCTAGAAAGTCTTCACAATGGTAAGTTACAACATTAATGACCATTCAGTACAAGGAGTGATATGGAAAGTCCTCACAATGATAACATTAAATACACTTTTTATAACAATGAACAACCAAATTCAGAAAAAAGGGGGGAAAAATTGCCTCATAATTTTCTTAATGAGATAGGTAAACTGGACATTAAAATTGACCCATCAGAAATTGTAGCAGCACACAAGATTCCGGGAAAACCAGGCAAACCTAGGCCAATTCTAATAAAATTTCTCCGCATGGAATCTAAAATTGCTTTACTCCGAAATAGAAAACTAATCAACGAGAAGCTGGAAGTTCGGATTTCTGATGATGTCACAAGATTAAACCAAGGACTTCTTAATCGGTTATACCTACATGAGGATGTTACCAGTGCGTGGTATTTCAACGGACACATATATGGCACTGACAATAATGGAGAACGACATCGTTTTGACATTTATGACAACATAAGGCAGAAACTCAAATCATAGAATACTTTAGATTCGTAATGTCCATTTAATATTTAATGTTCATTCACTTCAAGCTATTTAAAGTTGTTACTAGTTTTTTGTTGTTATTCCTATAGTATTTTTGTTTTTTCCTATTGAATATTGATTTAACATAAGAGTTGAAAGTATGAATATTTGTATTGTAGCCAGAATTATCTGAATTTAATTTATTTTTTACGGAATATAAAAAGTCATTTCCGTGTTTGGCTATACTTTTACTATCCGTTTCAAAACTTCCGGTGTACAATTTTTTTTATCAAAACACACATTGAAAATACACTTTATAAAGATTATTGGTAGGAATTAATCGTTTTTTACTGTGATTATTAACTCAAAAACTTAAATGGCACTACACCGATATGCAAAAGTGCACCCAATATTGCGTATTCTATGAAATATAAGTAAAATCTTAATTACTCTACACGGCAAGATCTAAACTTAAAAACGAACACTATTACACAATGTACTTGTGTTTTCTTGGTCCGTTTAGATACTTTGATAAAACTAGTCTGATAACATGGAATTATGAACCAGTTAGAGATAAACCTTATATGTATGCATAAACATACTAGCATGCATTTTATTTGAAACAGGCTTTCTCCAAACAGAATTCTTTTTCCCTTTCCAAATAGTGAGCAAAATAAACAGTACACAAGCAGGATAACATTGTAATTAATAACAAATAGAGGTAAATCAGTTCTGACTATAAGTATATGTGTAAATGCAGTTCAAAGGTTTTTTAACCTTATAATTCCCATTTGAACTAGTACATGTAGCTACAACTTCAACATGGTGAAAGGTGACAGGTCATGGGTTCACGTGTACTTTTAGATAGTTCATTATTAAAATTACGGATCATCTTTGATGTGTATGCAAAAATAACTTCTATATACAGATTCATGAAATCTGGGTATGCTCATACTTAAAAAATGGCACTCTTCTTACAATATTTATGCAAAATAAAGAGAATGTACATGTACATGTTCATGGAAATGTCGTAAATCTGTGCCGCTTAAAAATTCAGGCAGGAAACCTATGATTCCCGCTATCCATTTAAAACTTGAAAGTACTCTATTATAAGACAATCAATGTTATAGTACATGTACCTGTTTTTGATTCTCGATAACTCTAAAATTGGAGACTTGCATATACAGTTAAGATGGAGTCAGCAATATTTTTATATATATATATATATATATATATACATGTACATGTATAGATGTATGTTCTGGTTTCAGCAAATGTATGTGGGGGCGCATGTGTGTATATGTTTATATGTGTTTTGTTTACATTGTGTGAAAACAAGTTTATCATGTTTATGTGTTGTTAAATATTCTGTGTTGTTTCTTTTTCTTTACTTACTTTTTTCTTCAGTTTTTCCATTATGATGTTTATTATTATTAATTCATCTTAGTTTGTCTATCTGCTCCTTTATACAAACGATACACAAATTTAAAATTTAAAACGAGCAAATTGAAGAACAAAAAATTGGAGATTTACAGAACTTTTATGATATATTTTTTATTTCTATTTTAGCACAAAAGTAATTGCTCATTCTATTTATAGCATGGTGCTTTCGACAAAAAATCTTTGGGGGGTGGGGGTAACTTTAAGTAAAAAATTGAAACATTGTGAAACAACTTTTACGTATTATAGATGCATATGTGTATATTTTGTTGATGCTGCTTTGATATATTGTGCTTGTAGATATTTATATTATTTATGCTACTCATTTTTAAACACTTTATTATATTATGTCGACTATAACTATTGGTAGCGTAAACTTGCAGGGGTTTATCAGAAACAGTCAAAAGAATTGATATATTTACAAAATATAAGGACTTATATGATATAACTATATTAGTAGACACCCATAGCATATCTGAAAAAGAAAAACAATGGCTTCACGAATGGGGATATGTGGAGAAATTTAGTTCTTATTCTAGTAAAAGTAGAGGGGTAGCTATTCTTTTCAAAAATACTTTTGAATTCAAGATCCATGAGGAAACTATAGACCTGATGGGTAATTTTATTATACTAGATATCACCATTCAGGACTACCGTATAACTTTGGCAGCTATATATGGACCGAATAATGTTGACCCAGTCTTTTTTGAGAACATAAAACACAAAATATCCCACTATGGCAATTCGTCAATTGTAGTAGCGGGAGATTGGAATGTTGTTCAAGATTATGACATGGACACATTACATTATAGAAATTAAAATAACCCCCAGTCAAAAGCCAAGATTCATGAGGTTATGCATGAACTAGATTTATTAGATATATGGCGCCAGCAGCACCCTTTTGATAATAGGTACTCATGGCGGGGTCCAAATCACAAACAAAGTCGTTTGGACTATTTCATGATTACCTCGGATATAGAAGCATTTGTGGTTTCATCAGATATAGGGATAAGTTATAGATCAGATCATTCTCCTGTATTGATTAATTTAAGGTTTTCTAGTCAGTTAAGAGGGAAGGGTACATGGAAATTTAATAACAGTCTTTTGAGGGAAACTGAATTTATTGATAAAGTAAAAGGGGACATCAAAACTGTCATTGAAGAATACGAGTCTGATCCATCTATGGATATTGAGACAGAGGATAAACAGTTTAATATAAGCTATCAGCTTTTATGGGATATGATTAAGATGAAAGTCCGTGGATCTGCAATCTCATTTTCGTCTTTCCAGAAAAAAGAAGGAAATAAAAAAGAAAAAGAATTACTATATAAGATATCATTATTAGATGAAAAACTTTTGGAGAATAACTTGCCATCAGTATACCAAGAAAAGGGAAGGGATCGAACTAGAATTAAAAATATTGAGGGAAAAAAATGTAAAAGGGATAATAACAAGAGCTAAGGCAAGCTGGCAAGTAGAGGGGGAGAAGGGAAGTAACTATTTTTGTAATTTGGAAAAAAAACATTACACAGAAAAAATTATTCCTAAACTTATTTTGGAGGACGAGACTGAGATAACAGATCCCAGTACTATTAGAAATGAACAAAAACAGTTTTATAAAAAAATTATATACTAGTTGTAAACCATTGTTACTGAAAACTCACAGGGACACATTTCTTCAACATGATAATCCTTTTATTACAAAACCGAATGAGGAAGAGGTGGGTTCCTGTGGGGGACCTTTAACAATGCAGGAATGTTTGTCTTCTCTTAAACTTATGAAGAACTCCAAATCACCTGGTATAGATGGATTTACTGTTGAGTTTTATAAATTCTTTTGGAATGATATTAAAATACCACTGGTAAGATGTTTAAATGAGGCTTTAGAATATGGAAAGTTCTCAATCACACAAAGGCAGGGACTCATTACTTGTATACCAAAGGAGGGTAAGTCAAAATTTTATTTAAAAAACTGGCGACCTATCACACTTTTGTGTGTAGACTATAAGATTGCTACAGCAAGTTTAGCAAATAGACTAAAAAAGGTGCTGGTAAATATAATTAGTCAAACACAAAAAGGATTTCTTAAAGGTAGGTATATAGGCGAATGTACTAGATTTATTTATGATCTGATGGAAAAGATGGAGGAAGACGACATTCCTGGACTTTTACTTTTAGTCGATTTTGAAAAAGCTTTCGACACGGTCGAATGGTCTTTTATACTAGAGGCTTTGCAGTTTTATGGCTTTGACCATACATTTATAAGTTGGATTAGTTCAGAATTCTTTTCATTGAAAAGAGGGGTTCGTCAAGGGGATCCTCTGTCTCCTTATTTATTTATATTAGTTTTGGAACTACTTAGTGCAGCTATTAAAAATGACCCTGATGTTGCTGGGGTATCAATTAATGACTCTGAATTTTTATTGAGTCAATATGCTGATGATTCTTCCCTAGTCCTGGATGGTGACCAAAAGTCTCTAAATGAATGTCTCAATTTGTTTGATAAATTTTCAGAATGTGCTGGACTTAGGTGTAATGTTGACAAAACTGAAGCCATATGGATTGGGTCAAAAAAGGGTAGTATGGAAAAACTTTTGCCAGAAAAAAATCTTGTTTGGAACCTTTCTGGGAGGTTCAAACTATTAGGTATATGGTTTGAGCTTGCTAAAAGGGATAAGACTCTATGTAATTTTACAGCAAAGATAAACAGTATCAAGTCACTTCTTAATACTTGGGCTTATAGAGAACTAACATATATTGGGAGGGTGGTTGTTATTAAAACTTTAGCACTTCCCATTTTGGTTCAAGTTCTGACTGTCCTTCCTAACCCCCCAGATGGGGTTTTGAAGGAGATTCAAAATATATTTTTCAATTTTTTATGGAAAGGAAAACCAGATAAAGTGAAAAGAACAGTGGTTATGTCCGAACACTGTGATGGCGGTCTTAAGATGCCTAATATTTACTATTTTTGTTATAGTGTAAAAATGTCTTGGCTGTATAAATTACTAGACCCCGAAAATTATTCTCCTTGGAAAGTTTTGCTGCTTAGTTATATACAAAAATTTGGGGGGGGGGGGGGGGGGGGACAAAATTTTACATTTAAGTAAGGAAGGATTGCTTTATTTAGCAAAAAAGGTCAATCCCTTTTGGCATGATATCCTGGTAAATTTTTCAAAATTGAAAAATAAGTTGAAAGTTGAAAACAATACCGATATTCTGGCCCAGTCCATATGGCTAAATCCAAACATCAAAATGGATGGCCAGATGATTTTGAAGGGTAAATATATTGAAAATTGTATATTTTTTATCAATGATCTGGTGTCGGATAATAATACATTATTCTCATATGAAGAATTTGAGAAAAAGTATAATATCAAGACTAATTTTGTAGAGTTTTATGGTATTTTAAGTGCTATTCCAAATAGATGGAAAAGTAGGATAGAAGGTAGTTCTAAACTTGATAATATTGAAAATAAATTAGTAGATAAAGTTAAAAAAGAACCAAAATCTTGTAAATTTTTCTATAATTTATTTCTGGAGGATAATAAAGTATTATCACTATCTTCCCGTAACAAATGGGAAATAGACTTAAATATACAGATTGAAGATTGGAATGCTATTTATTCCATGCCCTTCATTATAACAAGAAATTCGTTTTTACAAAATTTTCAATTTAAGATTGTTCATAGAATTTTACCATGTAATTCCTTTTTATATAAATGTAAATTAAAAGAAACTGAACTTTGTACATTTTGTTCAGAAGTTAGAGAAAATATTTTTCACATTTTTTGGGAATGTAATGTAACAAAAAACTTCTGGTTTTCCATTATAGATTGGATTAGAAATTATGACATCTTCTTGCCTTTTAGTGCAAAAGAGGTCATTTTAGGTGTGTCTGAGGATTTTGTCAACAGTAAAACAGTTAATAATATTTTGTTGTTACTTAAATACTATATATACAAATGTAGATGTAAGAGCGTATTGCCCACAAAATATGGTGGGATAGAATATCTAAAGTATTGGATCAAAATAGAAAAATACTCTGTATGTTTCTTAACCCCTAAACAAAAAATAAAATTGGATCAGAAGTGGCAATTGTTAGAAGCAGCATTAAATTAACAAAATCAATTGTAATATTTATATCTTATTATACCATTATGATTTAATTGACCTTACAAGTGTTATTTAACTTTTTATACTTGTGTCTAATACTGTATTATGTAATTTCACATGTTTCATCTTCAAAAATAAAATAATTACAAAAAAAAAAAAAAAAAAAAAAAAAAAAAACCAACCAAATTCACGAGTTGCCTTCGATGAAAAAAAAAAACCATTCCCATAAATATGTACGGATTTGTTTATTATTTGTTTTAAATAAGCGTTTTTATATTGGTGAGCTCACGAAAGGTACTGAAACAAGCAAATTGTTTGACTCAGACCTTGATCAATAGTGTAACGTATTTGGTTTAAAACTATCTGTCAGTATCCGTTTTCACAGAATCAGAGAAACTCCAATATCAATCTGTTATTTAACTCAAAACTTAACTACAACTTGGAAATAAACTCATCATAGATACCAGGATTAAATTTTGTATTTACGCCAGACTCGCGTTTCGTCTACAAAAGACTCATCAGTGAAAAGGCCAAATAATGAACAAAGTTGAAGAGCATTGAGGATACAAAATTCCTAAAAGTGTTGCCAAACACAGCTAAGGTAATCTATATATATATAAAATGTGTGCTGACTACTGGCCTGGTGATACCCTCGGGGAATTAAAACTCCTCCAACAATGGCATCGATCCAATGGTTGTAGATAAACTCATCATAGACCAATATTAAATTTTGTATTTACGCCAGACGCGCGTTTCGTCAACAAAAGACTCACCAGTGACGCTTGAATCAAAACAGTTACAAGGCCAAACAAAGAACATAGTTGAAGAGCATTCAGGACCAAAATTCAAAATTCAAAAAAAAAAAAAAAAAAAAATGCCAAATAAAGCTTACGATAATCTGTTCATGAGGTAGAAAAGCCTAAGTATTTCAAAAAATCTAAAGTTTTGTAAACAGTAAATTTATAAATATGACCATATCAATTTTAATTCATGTCAGCACAGAAGTGCTGACTACTGGGCTGGTGATACCCTCGTGGAATTAAAACTTGCTTTACTAATCATTATCCAGAGTGTGTGTATAACTAAAAAAAAAACACTGATATTAATAAAAGATATTCTTACTTCTACTTTTTACAGAAATTTCAAAAATTCAACAATACAAATTTTTTAAATGACTTAGCTATTGCAACTTTTGATAAAATTAAACACGAAAGTCACCTAGATGTATCTAGATGAGGTATGACATATTCAGTGGAGCTCTAGGTAAACATACACCGATTGGTACTGAAAGAGGCAGACAGCCTGAATGGTTAAACAATACAATTACATATGCTAGCAAAATGAGCAAAATGAGATAGAAATACTGTAGACTAGGAATTAGGTCCGAGTTGAAATTTTGGCGAAACAGGACAAAACACATAATCGATGAATATAAAAGATTTCTTTATTCAAAGATTGTAAAAAAATCAAAAGCTCCAAAAGATTTGTGGAAATGTATTCACAGTATCAACCCATCCCAAGAAAAAAACCTTTTAAATGAATTTGGTGTTAAAACAAATAATGTCAGTGACATTTGATAAGTTGAAATAATGATATCATGTTTTGAAAACCTGAGAACTGACAGATGTATGAGCAATAATCATGATAGTGCAAAATGAACTCAATTAAAAAGTGAAACATAGTAAAATTTTCAATTCCTCCAGTCACAATAAATGATCTGTTAAATGAGCTGATCAAACTTGACATCTACCGGATCTGATAACATAGGGACAATAATATTAACATTGAGTGCTCCTTTCATAACTTCATCTTTAACTTATACATGTTATATTTTTAACAAAATAACAGATACAAGTACATTAATTAGTGTTCTAAAGAATGCAAGAATGACCCCTGTTCAAAGCTTGGGAAAAATTCATGGCAACAAATTATAGACTAATTTTTGTACTTCCTGTATTATCAAACTTGAAGCTTGTTTCAAAACAATTGTATGACAATCTAAAAAGATTAGATATTTTACACACAGCACAGTCGTGGTTTCGACAGGAACATCCTTGGTTATGGTGTGAAGGACATTTAACACACTGTATCGGTACAGATTTAATGTGAGCATTTTCATACCCAGTTTCCAAGCCTGACCGTTACGGGTCTTACTACCAAAAGTAAACCTAACTCAAAAACAAAATGCAAAACGCAATAAAACAACAAACCCACTTACCTGATTCGTTCGTCCTTAAAGTCATAAGAAACCTCAAATTAAAAAAAAAATCCATATGTTTTTTTATAACATTATAAATCGTATGTACATATACTTTTTTCTGAAGAAAATTCTTTAATATATTCATATTTAGAAGAAGTTTACTTTATTTTAATTGCTTCCTTTCAGGAAGCAATTCCCCCGACATATTTTCCGTATGCAAAGTGACCTCAGTGTGACCCATCTCGTAAAAATCCGGTGATCGCAATACACATGGATGTCCTTAAAATAAACTATGATCTGAATTTACATGTTAAACACGTGCTCAATTTCCATGCTTTTTGGTTTATTTTCTGTTGATTGTTGACAAACAGGTGACAATCATTAAACTTCTGCTTCAAAACACGAACTTTAATTACCTGCCATATTTTTACCACAACACTGACCGATTGAAAAAAAAAATTAAAAATTCGTGCACAGAAGACTAAGTTTATGATGTTTGTATGCATTGGTTCAAGAAATGGTAGTGCATTATTTTTCACCGGTCACTCGTTTCTTATGACTTTAAAAGTAAAGAAATGCTTTATATATATAAAAAAAAGGAAATGTGACATGATTTCTGATGATCCTTAAATCGGGAATTTTTAAGTACTGTCACTGTTTTTTCCCTCCAGAAATGAACTAAGAGAGAATAACCATAGTTTAGATTGACATGTATTTTTCTTACGATAATCAATAGCCAATTCGGTTTGGACAATAAGTACCGAACCAACTGTTTCACCAAATCAATATCCTGTCAGCACTTCTCTCTTCTGCTTACTTTTAACTAATTCCTTTCCATGTACCATTTTGGGTACTGGTTTGGGTCATGAGACGTTCGAGTACAGTTTAAATAGAAACAAAAAAAAAAAAAATAAAAAATAAAAAATACCATCCCAGCCTTATGTCGGCAAGTTTCGAACCCGTTATATATTATCTATATCACTATGAAAGAAAATGCTTCAAACACGTGCATAGAAAACCGCAGCAATTCCAACAACACTGACACTTGGAAAAGAAAAAAGCAACATATATAATACTATTAAAAACATTAGCACCAGCTATGACGTTCCATACATTTAATGAATCTGATCATCATTCCTCGGAAAACCATAGATCTGAAAACAATGTACAATGAGATTGATATGCGATCGGCAATTAAACTACAAAATGTATATACATTTTTAAAACATTTTCCGGAACAAATATATGTACATGTTGACAGCTCTGACCCATTATATTTCTTTTTCATCGTTTAGAATTTGTTTTTCTTTTCAGGAAAGACTTCTTTATCACTGGTTAGCCCAGGTGTTGTTATTGACCGTTTATTTTGTAAAGGATGGTATCTCTACCTCTCCATGTTATTTCTATCCAATAAATGGAGTAATACACATGTACAGCTGGTACTCTCAGGAACATTTCTCCCAGTCCACGTATCATTACAGTCATCTCAATGTCAGTTTAATAAAAAGAAGCGTCTTGGTGAAAAGATCTGATCTTCATGCATTGTACCTCCAGCCTACCAATCAACATCGTGTAGAAGGTGGAAAAAATTATATTCTGGTTTACAATTTCCAAGTGAGTAAATTCAAATGAATTACGGATAATTATTTTGAAAAGCCAGCTAAACGTTTTGATTAGCTTAAAATGTTCTGAACAAAAGATATCAATGTTTAGTTATTTTCATTTTGGTGTATAAGGGAAATTACCAGAAAATTATATATAAATGCCGCTAAATTTTAAAATATAAATTAAAAGAGACACGGGACATAGGAGTTCTAAGAGACCCGATTCAATTACTGAAAATGACGAAAAGACATCACGAGGGAAACATATAGTCTTCAACGCAATTATGAAAGAGTTACAACCAAATCTCCAAATAACGAAAAACACGAAGATATGACACATGATAAATGCTGACGAAGTGCCTGACTTGGGACATGTACATACATATGACTTGTGGAGACGTCAATAAACTATAAACTTTTAACTTCATAATAAAACAGAAGTAAGAATTGTTTGAAAAATGTGACACAAGGAGTAACTAAATGTAGTTATGGCAGTTTTATTATCAATCCTTTTACAATTCTTTTGTCTGAATTCACTCTATCTGAACACAAAAAGGTATCCAATAGTTAGGTCTCTTACTCTCGTTTGTAACAATCTTTTTCTCCTCTTTTGAAATGACTATTATGCCATTAAAACGTAGGTTTAAAAGTTCCAGAAAAGAAAATTTACACAAAAATTACAGGTAAGAAAGGAAAAAATATGACGACGTACAGTTTAAAAAGAATCTTAGAAAATTTAAACTCCATCAAGTTAAGTACGTGTAGTGTCAAATTTAATGTACTACATGTATTTCAGTAAGATTAGTTGCAGAAACACATATAATTGAAATTCATGCAAATGAGTTAAATGCCGAGGTTCGTTTGTTAATTCCTTAAATTCTTGTAGAGTCAAAGTCATATATATGTGGATGGTACTGGCGGACATTGTGGGTCGCATGATTGTTGTCGTAAAAAAAGTTAAATTATTAATTCATAATTTTGAAAAAGATGTTCAACGTACATCTAATGAAGTGTATTCATTTATCTAATGAAGTGTATTCATTTACTTGTACTAGTATAGGAAAAAGTGAAATCACCAACATACTGATCTCCGAGAAAAATTTAAAACTGAAAGTCCCTGATCATATAACAAAATCAAACGATCAAACACACCAAACAAATACTGTCATAATCCTGACTTGGTACAGGCATTTTCTTGTGGAGAAAATGATGGATTGAATCTAAGACTATTCTAAGGATATTAACATATTTGTTGTAAGTGTCCTTATGTGTTTGACGAACTAATCCCCTCACAATAATCAGTGCCTTTGGTGCAGGAGTTATTTGGTACAGTTGACGCATGTATAATCTCCCAGAAATTTAATTTTAAACTTATTATTCCTTATTAAAGTCTCTACATTTTCCCATTAATTGATCATTTTTTCCCAGCCGTTTGCTTGTTTTGGATTTTGATAATTATAACAGCTTTACATACTATTTTTGTATTCTTCAAATGAAATAAATAATGATCAACGTCATTTCCTACGTCTTGGATAGGGGGTTTATGAATATTCATCTGGCCGCTGCAACGGAATTGTCAATACATGTACATTTATTTTGTAGCTCACCTGACATAATATAAAGAATAGAAACTTAATATATGTCAAATCTTAGAAAATAACTTAGGACTGAACTAATATGTTCTTAAAATTAATATTCTTTAAAATGTTTATAGACATCGGGAAACCTATGTTCAATTACTGTGCGTCAAGTCCATGCCACAATGGAGGCCTTTGTAACAACCGCAATACTGGATATAAATGTAATTGTACGACTGGTTACCATGGAGATAGATGTGAACATGGTAAGATCTAAGACTCTTAAAGTACCCTGTTTGGAATCTTTTAAAGAGTAAAAATTATTTAAATAGCTACTAAAACAGATCTTGAAGGGAAAATTGAATGTTACAAATTAATTTGAAAAATTCACTTTGCTTGACAAAAGAAAAACCACAAAAATACTTTTCCTGCTTTTATCACATCCACAGTAAGGTATTCAAAACAAAACAAATTATAAGACCTCACTGCAAATAAGGTTCAAGACTACCCAAACTTTATATTGAGTAATTTAGTCAGTCGTGTTGCATCCATGTGAGGTGTGTTATACTGTTTTACCCTGCTGGATCGCAATTATCGTCATGTTAACAAATTATGTTTTTTTGTGTTGCTCACCCCAATTTGGTCAATATAAAGGAACAATTTCATACAAGTGGGATATTAAGGTAGCTACAAAACCGTGTTTGACTTATTATCTTCGGTAAATGCCTGATCGAATCAGGAATATCCCAGCCTTCCCCTTTCCTCCCGACGATCAATTTAACGGAACTATAAACAATTGTCATACAAGTGGTAGGTTTAGTTAGCTTCAAAAACGTGTCTGACGGATTGTTTTCTTCGGAACATTTCTGTACAAAATTAGGAATAAAACAACTTTTTTCCTTTCTTTCCTTTGGTTGAGTTGATATAGTCTAAAGGTTAAAGAACATACCAGTAGATGCACCATGATAACAACAAATGACGATATCGGTCATCACATAATTATAACATAATCATAACAAAAAATATATTAAAGCCAACTTGGACTAAAATATATTATATTATATAATACGAGGCAAGGAAAATATATTACGTTCTATAGTGCCTAACAAGATTGTGTGAGGTAGACGAAATTGACCTTAAAACGATCGTATTGTCTTTTGATGTCCAAAAATAGGCAGATCGTACATATATGGACTTTATCTAATGACTACATGAATTTGGAATTTATTATTATTATAATATTCGAATGAAACTGAAAAATGTATTTTTTTGTTAGGATAAACAACAATTTTACCTGGCGTAGGCGTGCGTAAAATGTTTTTCTGCATTTATCTTCGAAAAATGGCGTTTTTAATGGAATAGAACGTAAAAACAGTTAAATTTCCCTTTATTCTCCGCAATAGGCTTTCAAAAATATTTTATCTAATGTGAATTTGGAAAATCATGTGAAAATATAAAAAAGTGGCAATTGTAACCTTTCATACCTTAAATTTCATTGATAAAACGTATTATGGACTGGTCCAGTGTCCAGTATGCAGGTCATTTAATTTACTGTACACATTCACGCACGGTCCGATTTAATCAATATACTCGTACGAAAAGCATGAACAGTTTGAAGGTAATCAAAAAGAACTTAATCCAATCAAATTGCATAAGATTAAATAACAATGTCCAGTCCACATCATAATAAGTAACAGGGGTAAACTGGGTAGGGAGAAAATGACAGATATTTCAAGTTGATATTTATGCAATAACGAATTAAAATTTGTCGACCAAAAGTTTTGCTACAATTTCAAAAATATATCGTTCTGTATTGGTATAGTTTTCGGACCTTTCATTGGCGTATTTAAAGCTATAAAAAGTTTAAGCTTCAAAAGTTCACACAATTATTGACTTTATACAGAAAATTCGTCCTTGTAAAACATTTACAAGTTCACAAATGGTACGTGATTTAAAAGTAAAATTATTTCTTAAAACACTGCAATAAATTTCATTCATATTGATAAAGTGGTATCGTCATAAAGTGCGTTAAAATGAACAGTGGTATAGCAAACATCGAACTCCCTCACAAAATGTTATCACACACTATAACCGGTAAGGAATTTAGAACTATGATAAAGTCTACAGATATAAGACTAACCCTGATTTCTAGTACAAACCATCAGGCAATTTCACTGAAAATTAACATGTCCAATGATAATAAGGAAAAGGGGTTCTTTAAAATAAACAACAGTATACTCATTGATAAATCTTATAAAGAAAAAAAAAAGAAAATGTTATAGACTGTTTTATACTTCAAAGCCATTACACTGAAAATATATCACAATTATGGGATTTGTTTTAAATTGAAGTAAGAGAATTAACAAATTGAATATAGTTTATGTAAATAAAAGGGAGGCAAAGAAAAAAGAATTTAAAAATTTGGAAAAAAAACCTTTACAGGAAAAAAGGATATAAATAAATTAAGTGAAGTAGAAAAGAAGAAAATCAAAAGAATTATTTGATGTGGTCATGTCATTCTTTGATGTGATTATCCCATTACTACAACGAGGTAAAACCACGTGACCGTTTTGGAAAAAAATATGTTCTATTTTTAGACCGATTTCCATATGTCGTTTGTGTAATGCGCTTTGAATGAGTACCTTTATCCATTAAGTTGAAGTTCAAATTAAAGTTCAAGTTGTTGTTCATAGTTATTTGGTATGAAAAAGGGGAACGACAGACAAAATTAAGAAAAAAAGTATCTCTTGACAGTCATCTTATTCACTCTGCACAAATGCAATTGCATTTAAAATAATAAGATAAATCAGGTTAATGTTTATGAAATATTTAAACAAGAATATAAATACAGATAATATCTGATGGAGTATATAAATAAAACAATAAGTAAGATGCTTAAAAATATTAATAGAAAATATATGTAATTGAAATGTATGATGAGTGAAAATTAATAGCTATGCTAAATGTTATATTGTTCATATGTTGTAGTTGTTGGTGTTACATTTTTCGGTATGTATAAAACAAATAAAACAAGACACTTTATCTATTATACTTTTTGAAAAACTAAAATGATTATAATTCAACACTGATTTGTTTTACACCAAATATCCTCAAGTTATTGTGTGTATGTTGGTATCAAAGCCATTTTTTTCCTTCTTTTTTTCTATTACATTTCCAGATATATAATTAAAGTTTTTCACAGTATATACATTTAGTCTGCGACAAAATTATCAACGAATATTATATAATACTTACCAAACTAATTTAATCTAATCCAACAATTTATGTTAACAACAAACATGTGCTTCTTTTTGCACTAGTTTTCAGACAATGAGTTGGTAACTAATCCAGCACAAATGGTCAAGTAAAAATAACTGTGTCTATGATTATAGATATGGGAAAATGAAAACAAATTTGGAAGGCAAATTGATGTTCCATAAACACGTGATTTATACCATGGAATTCTATACTTAATATGTATACACTTTATTAAAAAGAATTTAAATGTTATATACAATTAATACTTTAGTACATTTATATGAGCTTTTTCCCTGGGAATTCAGTAACTAATATTAAGGATACTCGGGCTAACGCAGATATGTAATAAAAGATATTTACTTGGAACAATATATATATAATTATGAATAGGACAAAGAATTGAAATAAGTTTATCCCCTTTTGATATATAAAAAACGTTTGACTTAAGTTAACATGGAAGCAAAACTTACTGTGGATTTGCAATATCGCTCCAAAAATACATACTTATATGTTGTATAATTAATAGAAAACGTTATTCTTACTTTTTAAAATTCATTTTCAGTTATAAACCGTAAATATGATTAAAGAGGTTGTGTGGTGAGATCCTTTGTGGGATAAATGTTACGGAATTACATACTGGTATTACCCAAATACATATAAATGAGTGTGTAATTAATGCATTATTGAACTCTAAGAACTGGACATGTTTACAGATTTAAGGTAACGACCATTTAACTTCATAGGGCGGTGATGGTTTTTACTTTGAATTTAAATCGAACCACCAATTTAGTGAAACTAATATTGGGATAAACCAAAATGTATTCTAAATATTTTTTTCCCAAAACACTACAGTGCTTTTTATTTTTTTTTAATTGAATGAAAACCATATAAAAAAATATTTTCACTCAGAAAAAAAATTCATAACTTCTCGTGTATTGTGTGGTTTGCTAGTTGTTGTTCTTATATCTTATATACAGATGTAAGGAGATGTGGTATGAGTGCCAATGAGACAACTCTCCATCCGAGTCAGAGACCCAAAAGGTAAGCATCATAGTTCATTGTACGGACTTTAACACGGAACCTTGGCTGACACCATCTATAAAGACCCATAAACATGACAAGTGTTCAATCTTTCAAACAGGAAAACCACCAGTCTAATTAATATAAATAACTAAAAACGAGAAAGATCTATGAACCACATCAATAAACGACAGGTTTCTGACTTAGAACAGATAAAAACAAATACAGCGGGCGTAAACGTTTAAACAGGCACAAACATTCACTCGAATCAGATGCTCTTGTGCTCCATTACCATATAGAAAGACACACTATAAAGTATCATTTGAAATTGCTAATCTGGTAATCAAAGGTACTAGAGCCCGTATGCATACAACACCCTAACTTAAGTGTTCCTTGAAGTTAGATGTCACTTAGAATGTCCTTAGTTGAATAAAATTCTTAAGTCGTATGCATAAACTCACTTAATTTTTCACTTAACTAAGGAATAATTAAATCAGAACCGTTCTCCTATTACCGTATGACATATATTAACTCATCATATGAACTCTGGAATCATCTGTGTAAAAGTTTGTTCTGATTCTTTACATTGATTGATTAATACATGATTTTATTTTAATGAGCTGGGGTTAAATTGATATTCTTAAATGTAATACAATTCAATAGAACAATGTTGAAAAAGAAAAAAAAAAAAGGCACATAATATAACAGGATCATGTTTTAATAGATGAGCATCGAACGATGGGTGTTATAATATAATTTCTTGAGAAAATAATATGTTTTAAACTCTAAAAAAACATGACAAAGGTTTCAATGGTGTAGCACTAATGTAGCATTGTAAGTATGTGCTAACAAATAATTTTATAAAACACTTCCAGACCCCTTGCTTAGAATTTCTTTGATAATTTTTAAAAAACTGTTTCGATTTGAATAAAAAAAAAATGTCACTTCCCTTTTACAACAACAAAAACAAGAGGGTAGGAACAATTTTCAATGAATCCAAATAAAACTATGACATTTTCCACAGTCCTACAATCTTTACTAGAACACATTATTAGATTGAATTTCATATGTTTACAAATATCAACATCTTAAGCTTCACAGCAATGGTTTCGTAACAGCAATATACCACTGAGTATATAAAGAAATTTGAAAAAAAAATACGATATAGATATCATCAAGACGTTATATAAACTTCAATTCAATGGAGTATAGCAGTGGGGATGGGGACCACTGCCTACCATAAGAGAGGGCCCATTCCAGTGATTCCATAAACAATTAATAAAATTGTTTGAACAAAAGAGAGGTATATGCCAGCCTGAAATCTACCTCTTTTGATTTAAGCCCTGTAAGTGAAACAAATGTAGGGGAAATGTGCCCTACAACTTTAGAATAAAACTAAATTGAAAACTTAAATGATGCCTCCCCCACCACATATATACCCCCACCATCGCACACACACAAAGTTCACAGGGTTTCGTAATACTATGCTCAAAGTTCCTCATCTATTTTTTTCTTCATTCTGTTTTAACTAACGGTAACAATTAATACCATGAGGTGTATTTTAACAAAAGGTTCAGAGATATTTTTGTAAACATGCACACTAAGAGTTAACAAAAGAAAAATAGTAGCATGGATTTTTTTATTTTTTGTTATAGACTGTTATTCGACCGCCTGCATGCACGGAGCATGCCACAATAGTGCAACTGGTTATACATGCAGTTGTCGTCATCACTGCAAAAGTCAAAAAGTCTGAAAAGACCAGTTTTTGTCTGAATTTGCATGAATTTTTACTCGACATTCTTAATTTTTCTGAATAATTTTAAAAATTCTTGCTATAGTATGAATTTGTCTAGTAAGGTTCTTGATTTTTCTTGACAAGTGTCTTGACAGTATGAACAATGTCTTAAAATTTCTCGACACTTCCTGTTTCATCTGATAAGAGTCTGGATTAGTCTCGACCAATTCTTGACTATCTTAAATTTGTCTCGATCTGTCTTGACATATTCTTGACATTCTTAATGATGACTGAATATCTCTTGACATATTCTTGACATTCTTAATAATGTCTGAATATGTCTCGACACATTCTTGACAGTCTTAAATATGTCTTGACACTATCTAAACAGTATAAATTTCGCCTGAAACTTGTACAGACTTATTCTGCACTGTTTATGACAATCTATTGCTTTTATATACTCCTTTTTAATATGGCTAAACTAAACTTTGATGGAGCGATAAATTCCCTCAACCTGGGGGCGTCCTTCAGCTGGCCCCTAAACAAAAATGTATACTAGTTCATTTATAATGAACAGCATATAACAATTTGATTCTTATCATTTACATTGATTTACAAATCATTCAATTTTAACGGTTTTGTTATTTACCGTTTAAAATGTACTCCCACGTTTAAGAAAACGAACTAATTCTATCTTATTTAAAATCAAATACTGTATATCTGATTTGCATCGTATATTTGAAAACTTTAACATGAGGAGTATTTGATTTTTGATTGAGCATAAAAAGTTAACAGAAATGATTAAAATGGTATTCTGATTAAAATATTTGAATGTATAACATGTTAATTAACAGAAACGAGTAATATGGTATTCTTATTAAAATATTTCAATATATTACATGTTTTCAATTGATATGGATACAGACAAAAAATTTATATGATTATTTTCGGCGTTTACCTACGAGTTGTCATATCTTAAAACACAAATGTGAGATGGATACAATCACCGACATACAAAGAGTCAGTGTGGTTCAAACATGCTTTAAAGTACAACATTTTGTTCTTATCAAGTTATCACACAAACGACATGAGAATAGAAAGACCACCATGAAATATTTAGTTATTATGGATCCATTTATTTTCGTGGGTATTTATTTTTGTGGATAGCTGAAAACTTTCATATTCATTGATATTTGATTTCGTGGTTTTTCCAATCTCAGTTTGCATAAATTCGTGGTTCACCTGTATCCACGAAACCCACGAGAATTGGTATCCAACGAATAATCATGAATCCACATTATTGAAACTGAAATAAGATTGATATCTTACTTTCTATAGACACCTCATTGAGATGCAGTTAAATGATAAAACTGGAATCATTTTTAGATTGTAAACCTAACCCATGTCTGCACTCTGGGTGGTGCGTGAGCACATTAAACGGACATACATGTCAATGTACATCAAGATATACAGGAAAGAAATGTCAAACATTAGGTTAGTATTACCAACTAATAATTGTTCATTATGCAACCGCT
Organism: Mytilus galloprovincialis; assembly: GCA_037788925.1. Classification (NCBI taxonomy): domain Eukaryota; kingdom Metazoa; phylum Mollusca; class Bivalvia; order Mytilida; family Mytilidae; genus Mytilus; species Mytilus galloprovincialis. Next base: position 70,366,196 of record CM075342.1, on the reverse strand, counting down.
ATAATGTGTCTACTGATGATATGTTATTCTTGTTTTTCTACAGAGGTAAAGGGGGAAGCTTGAGATATAAAAAAATGTTTAACCCCGCCTGTCCCAAGTCAGAAGCCTCTAACCTTTGTTAGTCTTGTATGCATTTTAATTCTAGTTTCTTGTGTATATTTCGGAGTTATGTATGGCGTTCATTATAACTGAACTAGTATACATATTTTTAAGGGGCCAGCTGAAGGACGCATACGGGTGCGGGAGTTTCTCGCTGCATTGAAGACCCATTGGTGGTCTCCGGCTGTTGTCTGCTCTATGGTCGGGTTGTTGTCTCTTTGACTCATTAACGATTCTCAATTTTATCCTTATGTATGTGCTCTTACTGTACCGTTAAAGATATAAATACTTTTGATTTTGTTTATTCTTTATACAATTGTTTTCGATTTCTATAGCTGTTTGTTATTTATGTTGTTTTTTTAATATATTTGGGCTGTATACATTACTTATCGTGCATAATCGTTCATTTTTGAATAAAAGATTTCAAATTCAAAAGCATCAGCATAACAAGCTTATGATTTAGTTACCAAAACACACTTTGGTTCTACATAAAGATTATTATTTGTGCTTGATTCAGTTCACTTACAGTATTCAAAACAATCGTGAAAATGAAAGATCATTTTCAAATTTTGTTCAGGAACTCGATAAAGAAATAAAGAGATGTGGTGTAATTACCAATTAGACAAATATTCATCGATTACCAACGAACAAGGATGTTGACATTTAGCAAGGCTCCGAGATAATAAATTTATTGCCTCATTTAAACTCATACTGTTGAAAGTAAACAATTACGGCAGACGACAATCACTGGACTAAAAGTTTGTACCTGGCTCGTCCCCAAGCTTTGAAAGTTGTGTAACTTTGCAACATTTAGAACAAACTGTAGAAAATACCTAGAAGTTGATAAAACATTTAGGAATTCGTATGGTTTTGATTGAGTTTTTTCGATCTTTTTTCGTCTGAGCGTCACTGGTTAGTCTTGTGTTGACGAAACGCACGTCTGACGTATTAAATTTGAAACATGATACCTTTTGTTAGCTATTATTCGTGTGTTTCTCTGTCCTATATGTTCTCCCATTTATTTGTATTGTATTCCTGTCATGTAATGTTGTAATTTTAATGTTATATTTAACAGCGTTTTACTACTGTTGCCTTTATTTACAAGTTTGCGAGGAGTATCACTATATATTTTTATGCACAGTATTTTCCAAAGAACAAATTACATCTATAAAATCTTTTAACAATAGACATACATGTGATATTTTGTTAGCAATGTAAAGTCTTGAACCGTAACATTGTTCATATATATATTTAATAATTGTGTTTCTCTACACGGCTTTAGTATTTCAGATGTCATTTGATAAATCTCTCATCCGTATATCATGGGTATTTTATATACAATACAAAGTTTTTTGTTTGTGCCGATGGAACATTTTGACTGTTTGTGAATAAACATATATATATCATTTTTTAAACAAGGAATCATATACAATAATCGAAAAACTTGCTGTCAGCCTGTTAGAAGAACATAACATTCAAATCAAATGATTTATACAATAGTTTCTCTTACAGTTACATCCTCCACGACCCAGTCTAGTAAGTACACAGTTAACTATAATATATATAGAAAGAGTATGAGTGCCAATGAGACAACTCTCCATCCAAGTCACAATTTATAAAAGTAAACCAATATTAGGTCAAGATGCGGTCTTCAACTCTGTCAATAATAGTGTTTGTCAACACGGCTTAGACTTGGCATTTAAGATGTCATTTGAGAAATCTCTCATCGCTGTATTTATATCATGTGTATTATATATGCGATGCAAAGGGTTTTCTAAGTACCGATGTAACATTTTGACTGTGTGGTAATAAAGATATATAAACCATTTCTTAAACAATGTATTATATACGAATAATGTCTTGCTGTCGGCCTGTTTCAAAAACATACTATTCAAATCAAATAATTAATACAATCGTTTCTATTACAGTTACAACCTCGACGACGCAGTCAAGTAAACTATAATATCTTGTTTGAAATTAAATGTTTTGTTATTTGGTTTGAAATATTATCTATTTTCTTCAATGCCTTTTAGATTCAAAGATATGAACATAGGGACATCTTGTAAAAGTAAGAACAGTTCGAAAACAATTTCATCCTTCATGATCATGTATTTTATAACTAAAGATTCGTTTATTAACGCTCTAAAGTACCTACAGATATAGTTAGCTGAATTAAATGCAACCTACAACTTTCAAGAACAAATCTATGATGTCATAGAACGGCCATCGACTATGAGTAAAACCCACATCGTAACAAAAGCTATTAACAAAAATACTAAACTTGATGAATAATTGCTTTTGATCATCAGAGAGATGAAATGTGAAAGATATGAAAAAGTCTGCATCCGCTGGATGAGGACAGTTTCCGCAGATGACATTCATGAAAACAAATAAAAATGAGTCCCTACCATCACTTGTTTCCAGACACGGTTACGGTTACGGTTTTAAACTAGAACCATTTGATATCTTACTGAGTGAGGACATTAGTTTTCAGGAATAATTATATAACATTTGTTTATTTTTGGTAATGTTGTACCCTTTTCGGCTTGCTTATATATATATATATATAGTATATGGCCTTCCAAATACCGTTTCGATTTCTTTTATAACTGAGGAGACATTATTTGTCAATATCTTTGCACGTGATGTTTTCGAAATACCATCTTTTCTGCAATTTAATTATTTTGTATTTGTTATTAGATAAATGATTTAAACCGTTTTGCTTGATTTGGCTATTCGTATTTTTTGGACAATTACCATGGTAGTCAGCAGTTTTAAGAACATCCGGTGTTCGACCTGCTAGTCAAATGCGTTTTGACACAATATACTTTTTTCAGTTTTTTTGATCTTTTGAAAACTGTTATTTGTGCTGTATTTAGACTCCTCAAATATTCAATATATCATAAAAATCCGTTCTATGTATTTATTATTACAGGTCATCCTTGTGAAGACAAAACGAGAGTAAATTGTACGCTGTTTGTTGCAAGCAATATATGTAATGTACCTTCAGCTAAGATCTACTGTGCAAAGACATGCAAACTATGTTCACCAGTTCATGTTGTAAATTGACCTCCAATTGGATAAACGTGACCAATCAGGCCTTGATAATGCTATTTTCTTTGTTTCTTAATAAAAGTGTAGTTTTTGTAAGATAGAAACTTACAACGTGCCTTTATTTACCACGTATCAATTTGTACGATGGATATCAACTTTCATTCTAGATACATGATACCTTCGATAGAAAGTATGTTGTGGATTACGATAAAGATGATACATTATTAATTTGTTACGAAAAACATTTTCCTAAGCGTCTTTACCATTTCTTCATGTGAGTAGGGGCCCCTTTATTAATGTTTTATTGTTAAAGGGAAGGTTTGGTTTGCCATACAACTAGGTTCCAACAACCATTTTTTTAGATCAATGTCCTAGATGTGCAAAGTCATGAATATGCAAGTGGATATCAAACAACTCAATGTAGAGTATAAACTCTTCAGAAAACAGTGCATTGGAAAACTGCAAATGGTGAAACACTGAGAAAAACTCTTGTCATTTGTTAAAATTATATCCTTCGAGGTTTCACCAACGATGAGTATTGTATACTGTGAATTCAGAAATTATTGCAAGGTTTTTATTATTGCGAAAAATGTGACAGGGTTGTAATTGCAATAATTAAAACTCGCATTTTGAAATATTGTATATGATTGAAACAGGATTGTTCTCCAAATCGTAAAAATAAAAATCGCAGTTAAGACCAAAATTGCGAAATCGCAATACTAAATGCACGCAATAATTTCTGAATGTTTTCTGAGTTCTTTGTTTTAGGGAGAGTAGAATTGAAACACGAAGATTTACAAAACTGTAAAATAAGATTGAATAAATCAATACAATTTACCAAAGTTGTCAATCGACTCTATTCGGAATTATTGCCATTCAACGGCTACAGCTACTATTTTGTGTTTTATTGAGAACTATATTAGATGGAGAGAAAAAAGAAATTATAAATACAATGTTGACTAATAAGTAACAATGGCCGACATTGTCATTTAAATATAAAGAGTAATTGACTTAAAAGACACTCCGAGGGTATCACTAGCCCAGTAGTCAACACTTCGGTAGTGATATGAATATCAATAATGTGGTCATGTTTACAAAACTTTGAATTTTTCGAAAAACTAAGGATTTTCTTATCCCAGGCATAGATTACCTTAGCCGTATTTAGCACAATTTTTTGGAATTTTGGATCCTCAATGCTCTTCAACTTTGTACTTGTTTGGCTTTATAAATATTTTGATATGAGCGTCACTGATGAGTCTTATGTAGACGAAACGCGCGTATGGCGTACTAAATTATAATCCTAGTACCTTTGATAACTTTTTACACCACTTGGTCGATGCCACTGCTGGTGGACGTTTCGTCCCCGAGGGTATCACCAGCCCAGTAGTCAACACTTCGGTGTTGACACGAATATCAATAATGTGGTCATTTTTATAAATTTCCTGTTTACAAAACTTAGAATTTTTCGAAAAACTAAGGATTTTCTTATCCCAGGCATAGATTACCTTAGCCGTATTTGGCACAACTTTTGGGAATTTTGGATCCTCAATGCTCTTCAACTTTGCACTTGTTTGGCTTTTTAAATATTTTGATATGAGCGTCACTGGTGAGTCTTATGTAGACGAAGCGCGCACTAAATTATAATCCTGGTACCTTTGATAATTTTTTATCCATTTTCCTAGCGTTTTTTTTTTTTTACCAAAACTCAGGAACACTTAAATAGTCTTAGATGCATGATTTTTTTCTTATTGTTGCTAGAGGATTTGAACTAGCTGTCAGTAATTACGAGTACTCTCAGATCTGTACTTAGTGTCTTTTTGTTGTTGGGATGTACAAGTACCCGGTTACGTTTACTCTGTGTGTTTGTTAGATGTATTTCTATTTGTATCCATCTGTTGAGTTAAGCCTTTTTCAACTGATTTTTATAGTTTGTTAATATATTGTACTGTTTCACAACTTTCCCAGGTTAAGGGGAGGGTTGGAATACCGCTAACACCTATAGACCGCCAAATTCTGTACATGTGTGCCTGCCCCAAGTCCAGAGCTTGTAAATAAGGAAAGAAAAATATCAGACGGAAAGTCAAACTCATAGATCGAAAATAAATTTAACATCGCCATGATGGCTAAAAAGTTATTAAAAGACAAACAGACAAATAATAGTACACAAGACACAACATAGGAAACTAAAGAGTAAACAACACGAACCCGACCAAATACTCGGGGTGATCTCAGGTGCTCCGGAAGGGTAAGCAGATCTTCCTCCACATGTTGGACCCGTCGTATTGCACACGTTCAAACACATCCGGTAGATAGTTTAATTCGGTAGGTCGCTTTAGTGGTGAAAATGGTAGTTAGTTGTCTTTACCACCTATATCCGACATCATATGTGAAACGGTCATTCTATTACGGTCAACAAACTCGTGGCGGCATCTGTAAAATTTACAAAGGGATGATTTCAACTTCACCATTTGGAACTATTGGTTTAAAAGCTTCCTTGTCAGGATCAACCCTCTATCAATGAAATCATGATATGAAACATAATCCCGGGAATATCGTATCGATTGGGGGATATATGCTTCGTATGCAGGCGCTACTGGAATATAGGAAAGTTCACAATTGAGAAGCTGAAATCATCCCGTTTGTCGTTGTGTTTTTAACCGACCCTCATTGTCAACGTCTATATTGTTGAAGTGTTTCACAGTTGTATTTTGTTCAATGTTTGGAACATAAATCAGGTCGATAGTTTTCTCGTTTGAATCGTTTTTCGTTTGTCATTTCGGGGCCTTTTATAGCTGACCTTGCGACATGGGCTTTGCTCATTTTTACAGGCCGTACAGTGATCTACAAGTGTTAATATATGTGTCACTTGGTCTCTTGTGGAGAGTTGTCTCGTTGTCAATTATATCGCATCTTCTTTTTTTGGAACATTTAAAAATATGTCAACAAGACTTCACATATATGAGCTACTAAAATTGAGGTTTTATAATTATTGCAAATGTGAAAACTTCGCACATGTATCCAACATGTAAACAGTTATTAGTCATCATACGCGTACTACTCTAGACAATAAACCAAAACCCATATTGTAATTTGAATAAAAAAATTAACGTCATGAAATTCAGATTAAATGACAAATATGACAGACACTCACCAATAACAATAACAGAGTAATTATTTGTTCCACGTTTTGCGTTTCTTGCGAAATCTATAGTTGGTACCGAGAAACTATAAACTTCAAAAATTGTAAATAAACCGAAATGTTTTATGTTGTGTTTCGATGTTTATCTTCAATAGTATAATATATGGATATGAACTTTGTTATTAGTATATCGTATTTGGTCTCTGGAGGAGGAAATGTTTATTTGGCAATCACACTGTGATGCCTATTGCGCTTCTTTAGAACCATGGGTCCTATTTGGCACCACCATTAACAGATACCAACAAAAGCATGGCTATGACAAAAAGATGTCTGCAGAACTCAAAATGTATTACTGGAACAAACATCATAAAAAATAGTTTTTAATTCAGAATCCAATAACCGTTACAATACCACATATTCTTATTATACTATTTGATAGGTAATAATGTTTAACAAACAAGATGTATTAATACCTGTAGATATATATAACGAAATCTTCTGTAAGGAACAAAGCAGGCTATCTTATTTTATTTGAAATCAACACTTTCATGTAAGTTAGTATTTATTAGATATTTCTGTCCCCACTAGAAAAATGTCCTTATTTTGTTTTTCATTGCATGTGGTTGAAGCTAATTTGAAGGTATATTAGAATACCATGGTTAACCAATACGGTATATTTATAGAGTATATATGTAAAGAGTATTTCAACCATTCATTTATGTCATTTAAGATACTGGACAATGTGAAAAGAGTCCGTATTTGCTTCCAGTGTTTGAAGGGTCTGTGTCTACAGTGGCAGTAACGATATCGTGTCATTTTATCCTCGTAACCACACTTGGCAGAAACTACATAGTATATGTATTGCTAATAGATTCTCGGCCTAAGTATGCATAAATTAACAACATACATTTCTTGATGAAAAGATGTGTTAAACAAACATTTTTAATATTCCATTGAGTACAAGGTTAGCGATTCAGGTTCATCAGTGCTTTAAGATTATGTTGAATAAGAACATGCAACAGATTTAACCTCTTATGTCATATTGGAGAAGATAAGATATACGCAATATGAAATCAGTTATATGTCAGATTTCAATATTGTTGAATACCGTTCGTTGACCTATATACTTAATTAAAGGAGGGGCGAAAGATTCAAAAGAGACAGTCAAACTCATTGATCGACAACAAACTGACAACGCTATGTTTAAAAAAGAAAAATACAATTACATCTACGTCATTCAGTTTCTGGTGACTGTTTATCTATTTGTTGGTATTAATACCCCATTTCACCTTTGTTAACCGATAGGAGTATAAAGTACTGATAATATTGTGATTTTTTTTAATTAAAAGTCAATTTATATTATTTACAGGGACCTCGGAGGCCATGTGTCCTAGTAGTTCAACTGTTGTATCATTAATCTGTCAACACCAAAGTTGTAAGCTCAAACCCAAAACTAGGTTCAATGTCGAATATTAATTGGATTGGATTATCAATTATTCTGCCGAAGTTTTTACCTGAAACTCCGCCTTTCTTCACCAATACAGAATCACAATGAAAACGCCAATAGTTTTGAAGTGGCAATATACGATTTACTCATACACATGTAGTAACCAGCACTATATTTTAATTGGTATCGAGCTGATCAAAAATATATAGTTATTCTAAAAAGTATTTCATATTTTACAATGTTTATTTAACATGCTTACACAAAATGTCTTAAATACATGTAGATATCAAATCTGACAATTCTGTACTAAAGTGAACAATTTATATAATCCTTTACATTGATCAAGAAAACGAACAGCACAAAGAACGAATCAAAGGGGCATTTACTACTTGATATAACATGCTTGCCTTGTTCAATCATTAATGAAGTGATATGACAGTTAAATGATACTTCGCTTTTATCAGTCATTCGGGTTCAGGTTCAGTCTTGTCAAAATGAGCTAAGAAAAGTCGATGATGAATTATTCAAAAGTGAATATTTTGAACACCTTATACCCGTATTCATGTGACCATCGATTTACTCCTTAACTGGAGATGGGTACGCATGTATTCAGCAATTCAAAGTAATAAAAAAGAAAGAGAAAAATGTTACATTGAAATTTTAACAAGAATAAACCATTTGGTTAACAAATTCGATCATCGAAACACCATTCTTATAAAGGTTGAAAATACACACGAAATGTTGATTTATATTATCAAGTATACATATTGTATTGTTAATTGTTAATTGTTCATTGTTTATTTTCTACATTTTGTGCTTGTGATATACGTTTAAATATGCTATAAATAAAAGATGAGAATTTGAGTGAAATTGGTGAACATGAATTTGACAGTTTATTGCCCTTAAAGCACATCTTTATTAGTGTTTTTTAATTTAAAACGCAAAATAATGGCACTAATCATGCTTCTTGTTTTTGTATTACAGCGATGGTACGCCCACCAGTTGGTACATAATTATGTTTACCTTATACTTCTTATCTGATGAGGGTGTTAATATTAGGAATAAGGCTTTGAACGCAATACTTAAACTAAATTCATTGACGTTCCCATCGATAAAACTGAATGTTTACGTGTAAGTAGTGTATGTGGGACAGTATGACCCCGCGGACATTGGGACACCAACTCCATATTTGGACCTGAAATCGGAACGCGAGACGTTATAGTTAGACCTGCGCGCATACACCGACGCTATATTTGGGCCTCAGCACGGACATTACAGTTGGACTTGACATGGGGATGCATACCTAAGGATATGACTCAAACGAACACCGTTTTTTGGTACAGAGGCTATAGTTGGGCTTAGGCGCGGACGCTATACCTAAATATTGGACCAAGCTACCCTCCAAGGTGGACGTTATGTCACACCTTAGAAAGTGGTATTCGGATAAATCTCTCTCACACTTCCAGATACCAGATCTGGCTCAGGACTTGAGACCTGCTACATATTCATGTAGGTGGTTTAAGATTCTTTTCTTTTCTTTTCTTTTTTTTCTGTTTTATTATTTATATCTTTATTTTTCTTCTTTTTTTTTTGTATCATTATTTTTTTTTGTATTTAACCAAATAGGGCTACGAGTTTGCTGTCATTCTTAATCAAGTCATGATCAGTGGATGAAAAGTTGCTGATAATGTCCTTCATCTCCACTCCTCGACATCTCAATTTGACGTAATAAATACAATACAAGCCACAGGTATTTGAATCATTGGGTTGAATTTGATTGCCAACCACACAGTATTCCGGTCCATTCACGATGAGTACATTTCTAAAATAGCGTTGGTACATTTCCGGGTATCGTCCTAAGGAGTCGAAGAATTCGGGTGAACCCGATGCGGGAAAATGAAAAGCCACCTACATTGTAATGACTCTCCTTTTGGTCACAGTTGTCCGTATTGACCACAAACGTTCTAGGCCTGTCGCTCACATAGCTAGGCAAGTCTTCTGCACAGCACATTGTTACGGATAATCCGCTTAAAGCATCCTATACATCTTTTCCGGTCATCGGGAGAGCAATGCCGTTTTTTTTCCGACACCCTTGCTGACTATGAGCTTCCAATCCAAGAAGGTGAGCAAACACTACTCCACAATCCCGACAGGCGATGAGATCTTCTCGTCTCTCAGAATCGTCAGACGATACATCTGTTGTCTCGTCGGCCATATCTTCGTCTGAGGAGACCAAACTGTCGTCTTCGGAGAGACGGTCGTCCTCCATATATCGGTCTGGTGTCTCTCCTTGGCCTATCTGCAAGACCTATGTGCGCAATCTGGAGCCTTCCGGGGTTCTAGCTTTTAGGTCAACACGAAGGTATCCGAAAGGTGTGCTCGTTGCCTCTTCGAATTTACGGAGAAAGAAGTCTCCTCGAGAAGGATAGATCTGTCGGCCCAGAGTCATGATGGGCTGTCGATCAATGGGGTTATTAAGGAGAACAACATAATGACAGTTTCGTCTTTGGGTGGGGTCTTTGCCAAAGTATAAATTCTGATTTAAAACGACGACCGATAAATTTCTATGGTGCCCTTCCGTAAACAAGTCATTTATTCTGGAGTCTTTGGCCGAGGTCGACATGAGATCATCTAATAGGATCATGTTTCGAATGTTGGGATCGAAAAAATCGTCCCTTTCGAGATCAAAAGGAATTCCACGAATGAATTCAACGCGTGGAAGCACTGTTCGTTGTATTTCCTCGTAAAGAGGTTGCCACCTTTTATACAACCAAACAATTTTTTTCTGGACTAGGACTACACAGTCTTTTTATGTGTTGAAGCACATCTTTCATAAAATGAGTTTTTCCGCAGGAGGTTGGACCGGACACGATCATCGTAAAAGGGTGTCTAAACACGAAAGCCTCCTGCTGCTGCTGCTGCTGGGTAACATCTGGGTGGTATAGTGACTCATCGGAAGAATGCTTACTTCTCATATGTCTTTGAAGATCGTGCGGCCACACACATATTTTACGGCAAATATTGCAATTAAACATATTCGTAATGTCCTAAATATGAATGTGTTGTTTTCTCTTATAGATTCTTCCTGCGAAAATGTAGCAAGAGAAATACGTGGTCATCTTTTAGACGACATATTTGCAAATGATCGTCTCTCAACACCGTATCGACTTGAGGCTTCTAATTCCGGTATGCACGACACCTCCAATAATGCACATTCCCACAATCCATCTAACGTATAGCGTCTGGGCAGCCGCACTTTGAAATTGCCACCTACATTGTTTGCAAACGTTGAAAGCGAGTCTTCGCTATAAACAAATAAACAAAACTGGTCCATAATGTTCATTTCAGTTTAACCTTTAGTCTCTCTCTTATAGCCTTATTCAACCCAACCCCGTAGTTAAGAAATAAACGTAAAAAGTAGTTGGTTGCTGAACGTCCAGTGGCAAATATTTCATGCAATTTAACAATAAATACAATAGGTATAGGTCTTGTGATAAAGCGAGGGAAATTTGGACTACCGGAAAATGAGGATCTTCTTCTTTATATACAGAAAAACATCAACTGGTTGATGATTACTTTCCGGCGCATGCGTGGTTTAACAATATTGTTAATACATTGGATAGCGACAAACGTGTGGTTAACAGGCTAAATCGTGTTGTGGATAAATACATTAGTACAGTAGGCGAATTTAGCTTCTTTACGGTTGAAAAAAATTATAAATACAACTGTTATCGTTTCTGTACTCGTCCTGACCTATCTCTCTTCCTTAAGCATTTGTTATCTTCAACACAGTTTTATGTAGAGGAATATATAGAGATCAAAATTGTTTGATTGGACCGTATACGAAGAGCCGCCCACCTACAGAGCCAGTATCTGCTTATTTCAACCGGTTCAAACCGGTTCTGGTTTCTCTGCACAGTCATAATTCCTTCACGTGCATAACAACTAAAAGGATAAGTTAATAGAAATCTTACAGCTTACTATTCATATTTGTTTTATTCTTTTTTATATAATTTTTCAACCCATAGTTCTTTATTCCTTATAGTTTAGCAGCCGTATATTTCTCTATATCATACAGATTAGCAGACAACATTTATTCTTTATATTTTTTTAATCTTTCTTTATTTTTTTGTTTATTTATTTGTTTGTCCATTATTTTCTTTTTTTTTATTTATATTCTTTATTTATTTATGCCCATTATTATAAAGTCCATCAAAACCTCGTATATAAATATATATAGATTAAATACATTATCCGTGTATTTTTGAAGATAAAAATCAATTACGGCCATTGACAATAAGATACTAATAAATGAGAAACAATTTTTAATGACCAGGTGTGGATTTTAGTTTAACATTTGGGGTGAAGTTTTAATCATATGATACTAATTATAAGTGGTTCAAATGATTTGGAAAACAATACTACCGAATATTTACAGCTTATAAGATAAGAAATCTAAAAACGAAAGATAATTAATTTATGTCATAGACGATATTTCTATAGTTGCTGTCCTTTAATTAGGACCAGATAAAAACCTGTGTACACCTGTAAACATGTTATTGAAAGAAAGTGTATAAAGATACTGATTTTTTAATCACCAGATGTGCTTTATCTCTTCATCTAATTATTTAAGGTGTCATCTTAATCAGCACCATATGATATTAATTAAGTGGTTGAAAGAAATAGAAAAGCAATACTACTGAATGTTTCACGATTGTCATGTTAATAAGATAAGTAATCCAAAAACTAGAAATAAGAAGATAAATATTTTATGTATTGATATCAAACATTTTAATCCAATTATCTTTACACGTGCATCTACTTATAGTACCGCCTACTGGATTGAGTGACATTTTATCTGATTAATATAAATAGTATATCTTGGAGAATTCTTACAGTTGTTATAAGCATGTATGAGCAGTAACTATTTTAAGAGGTAGAATATTCTTTAGAGAATTATCACAGACTTATTATCTAGGGGTTTGGTAAGCGTTTAGCAAAGAAAAATTCGCGTCCGTTTTCGAGAGTATACCGTCCACTTTCTAAGGTCACTAATAGTGTCCACCTTGGAGGGTAGCCTGGATAAACATTTAGGTATAGCGTCAGCGGCTTAGCCCAACTATAGCCTCTGCACCCAAATACGGCGTTCGTGTGAGTCATATCCATAGGTATGCATCCCCATGTCAAGTCCTACTCTGATGTCCGTGCTAAGGGCCAAATATAGCGTTAGTGTATGCGCGCAGGTCTAACTATAACGTCTCGCGTCCCGCTTTCAGGTCCAAATATGGAGTTAGTGTCCCGATGTCCGCGCGAAGGCCCAAATATAGTGTTCGCGCGCAGGCCCAAATATGGCGTTAGCGTATAGCGTCCGCGCAAAGGCACAAGTATGGCGTTCATGCGAATCATATTCTTAGATATGCATCCCAATGTCAAGTCTATAACGTCCGAGTTTATGCCCAAATATAGTGTTCGCGTCCGCGCACAGGTCCAAATATCGTGTCGGCGTCCGCGCGAAGGCCCACATATGGCGTCGACTTGTGAGTCATACCCTTAGATTTCAGAGTCAACTATCGCGTCCGTGATAAGGGCCAAATATGGCGTTAGTGTATGCGCGCAGGTCTAACTATAACGTCTCGTGTCCCGCTTTCAGGTCCAAATATGGAGTTAGTGTCCCGATGTCCGCGCGAAGGCCCAAATATAGTGTTCGCACGCAGGCCCAAATATGGCGTTAGCGTATAGCGTCCGCGCGAAGGCCCAAGTATGGCGTTCATGCGAATCATATTCTTAGATATGCATCCCAATGTCAAGTCTATAACGTCCGAGTTTATGCCCAAATATAGTGTTCGCCTCCGTGCGCAGGTCCAAATATCGTGTCGGCGTCCTCGCGAAGGCCGACATATGGCGTCGACCTGTGAGTCATACCCTTAGATTTCAGAGTCAACTATCGCGTCCGTGATAAGGCCCAAATATAGCGCAGGTCCAAATATAGCGCACACGTCCGACGTCCACCTTATGGGAGTCATACTGTCTCACGTACACTACTCATGTAGTTAAGATCCGGTTTGTAATGTTGACATTAGATATTAAGAAAGTGATATTTATTAGGAGTAATTTAGGAAGAGATTTATATTTAATAAAACATATTATATTATCAGTATTATAAATTAAGTTAATTACCTATTTATATATATATATATAAAAAAAATCAATACAATTATCAGTAAACTATAGTAAAGAGTATTTCAACCATTCATTTATGTCATTTAAGATACCGGAAATGTGAAAAGAGTCCGATTTGCTTCCGGTGTTTGAAGGGTCTGTGTCTACATTGGCAGTAACGATATCGTGTCATTTTATCCTCGTAATCACACTTGGCAGAAACTACATAGTATATGTATTGCTTATAGTTTCCCGGCCTGAGTATGCATGAATTAGCAGTTGTCACCAAACAACAGATATTTAAAATTTTACAACAGTAAATCAATCTTGATGGAAAGATTTGTTTCACAATTTTTTTTTATATTCCATTGAGTACAAGGTTAACGATTCAGGTTCGTCAGTGCTTTGAGATTTTACTGAATAAGAACGTGCAACAGATTTAACCTCTTAAGTCATATTGAAGAAGATAATAATTACGCAATATGACATCAGTTATATGTTACATGATCAGGTTTAAATATTGTTGAATACCGTTCGTTGACCTATATACTTAATTAAAGGAGGGGCGAAAGATACAAAAGTGACAGTCAAACATATTGATCGACAACAAACTGATAACACCATGTTTAAAAAAGAAAAAAGACAATTACTTCTACTTCTACGTCATTCAGTCTCTGGTGGCTGTTTATCTTTGAGTGGTAATAATACCCCATTCCATCTTTGTTAACACATAGGAGTACTAACCACTGATAATATTGTTGTTTGTTTTAATTAAAAGTCAATTTATATTATTTACAGGGACCTCGGAGGCCGTGTGGTCCTAGTAGTTCAACTATTGTATCACTAAACTGTCAAGACCAAGGTTGTACGCTCAAACCCAAAAGTAGGCAGATGCACTCAATTTTGAATATTAATTGAAATGGATTATCAATTATTCTGCCGAAGATTGTTGGTTTTTACCTGAAAGTCAGCCTTTTTTCACCAATACAGGATCACAAGGAAAAAGCCAATAGTTTTGAAGTGGCAATTTACGAGTTACGCATATACATGTAGTAACCAGCAATTTTTTTTTAATTGGTATTGAGCTGATCAAAAATATATAGTTATCCTAAAAGGTATTTCATATTTTACAATATTTATTTAACAGGCTTACACAAAATGTCTTATATGCATGTAGATATCAAAACTGACAATTCTGTACTAAAGTGAACAATTTATATAATCCTTTACATTGATCAACAAAACGAACAGCACAAAGAATCAAGGGGGTTACTACTGGATATAAAAACATGTTAGCCAATCATTAATGAAAGTGATAAGACAGTTAAATGATAATTCGCTTTTATCAGTCATTCGGGTTCAGGTTCAGTCTTGTCAAAATGAGCTAAGACATTGTTAATTTTTAATTGTTCATTGTTTATTTTCTACATTTTGTGCTTTTGATATACGTTTTAGTATGCTATAAATAAAAAATGAGAATTTTAGTGAATTGGTTTACATGAATTTGTCAGTGTATTGCCCTTAAAGCACATCTTTATTGCTTTTAAAAAAAAATTAAAACGTAAAATGATGCACTAATCATGATTCTTGCTTTTGTATTACAGCGATGGTACGCCCACCAGTTAGTACATAATTATGTTTACCTTATACTTCTTATCTGATGAGGGTGTTAATATTAGGATTAAGGCTTTGAACGCAATACTTTAACTAAATTCATTGACGTTCCCATCGATAAAACTGAATGTTTACATGTAGTTAAAATCCGGTTTGTAATGTTGACCTTATGTAGGTTAAGTTTACATACATTAGATATTAAGAAAGTGATATTTATTAGGAGTAATTTAGGAAGAGATTTATATTTAATAAAACATATAACACTGTCAGTATTATGAATTAAGTTATTTACCTAATTATATATAAAAAAAAAAAATCCAAAAAAATTATCTGTTGGAGATTTTTTGCGGAGGAAATATTGTTTTTTTTCAGGAAAAAAAAGACATTTCAATCCTGTGTCTTTCAAATTCATTTGTACGTTAATATCAGTCTAGTAAACATGAATGATGCTTATATCGAAATTATCAAAGACAGCAACCTTGAAAATCATTTCAAAGAACCTTATATACCCGGCACAAACACAAGCTCTTTATTCAACAAAACATATTTTGGAGTTATTGTGTACTTTCTTGGGATTTTTTTTCTTCAATTTAGTTATTGATATAAACGAGACCTCAAATGCACCGGCCATGAACATGAACTGCATGATTTTATTATATCTACATTGATCTAGATTAAGTTTGTCATTCAATGATTTTAGTATATCTACATTGTCCTAGATTCAGTTTTTCTTTCTTATCGAAAGCATTCAGTGCAAGGAGTGATCTTGAACGTCTTCATAATGGTAAGTATAAACATTAAATACAATTCTCACAACAATAAACAACCATGCTCACGAGTTGCTTTGGATGAAATATATTGTTAATCTTAAGGTCTTAATCATTAGTGTATTTCACTTTGTAGTTTAACATTATTTTGCTTTTTTGATAATACTTTCTGATTCAAGGATACAATTATCCATGATGACAATGCCATTATAATAGAAGAGGTGACGGGCAAGATCGGATATTTGAATCTATTTACCAATTACTGAAGGGAAACAAAAACGACGAAAAGATTACCAAGTCGGCATATCATTACATAGGAACCAAAAACTAAACAATATGATCCCGTTAGTTAAAAAAACAAAAAATTCATAAGGAGATTTCTTGTGCTTAAGAAAGGTATATAGGGTCCGTCGTATCGTTCAAGACAGTTTAGTAAACAGTCAACTCACACTTTAGTATTTAACCTGAAAACCCGATATAATGACCTCTATATATAACATTGTCATATAAAGCAAACTAGAGAAGCCTTATCAGTTATTTAGAAAATTGGAGATGTCACTAATGTAAACTTGTGTGAAACGTGCCATGAAGCCATATTTGTCTATAAACTACAAAGGATACAATTGGTCTACTTTAGTTTCATTTTGAAAGCCAACGTGGTCAAAATGTTTAATTCGCAATTTTTCAATTTGTGACTTGTATTTTTGTACTTTCAAAATTCTAAATTCGTAAATTGTCAATGTTTTACTTGAATTTTTCTACTTTCAAAATTCTTAATTCGTAAATTGTAATTTTGTAACTTTTATGTTTGTAATTCCAAAATTCTTGATTCGTAAATTGTCAATCTGTAACTGACATAATAAACTTGTAACTGTGTGATTGCTCTACTTTTCAAAATTCTCTACTGATAAATTGTCAATTTGTATATTGATGGTTTGTAACTTGGAGCATGTCGATTCGTTACAGCCAATGATATTGAGTGTTTAGGCAAAAGTAATACTTTTGTTTAGCTTGCTTGAACCGTGAAGTCATTATTAGGTAAAGTATACTACGCTCCTTTCGAAATAGTCTGGTCCTACAGACAGACAGATTGGTTATATGTGGGGATTAGTCTACTCGTAAAGGAGAGTAGTTAACATAACCTTATATTGACTTCACGGTTCAGTTAGCAAGCAAGCTAACTAAAGATATTATCTATGTCTACACAGGCAATGCAATCGGCTGTAAATGTCAATTCGTTAAATGTCAAAGTGTTTAATATCATCGTTGTATTATGCGAACGATCATTATGACGATAGATGGCGTGCGCTCATTGCGTCAAAACCCAGGTTATAAACGGGTTGTATTAAAGTCCTATGAAACAAGTGACTGGTGAAAAATAATGTTTTTCCAATTCTTGAACCAATGCCTGTATATGTATTATATACATATGCATCATTTTCTTTAACACTCATAAACGTATTATTTCTAAATGTTTGCTGTTTACAATTACCTTAATCGTCCAGGTAACAGACTATAGTTGTTAATGTCTGTGTCATTTTGGTCTCTCGTGGACAGTTGTCTCATTGGCAATCATACCACATCTTCTTTTTTATATAAGAGTCCCTGTTTACAAAATCAACCCTTTATCCAGGGGCAATAGAATGCTAAAAAAGTAGTCCACTTTATTTTTTTTTTGTAATGTGTTTATTGGCAAAGAACTACATATATATATATTAATAATAGTAAATAAGTTCATAGTACATCAGCAAAATCGAGACAAGTACATATATTTGATATTTTGAATCCTTCTACAAACGTATAATATCATTAATAATAATTTAAAAAAAGAGCAGAAAATCTTAATCTGAGGTAGCATGGATTGGGTAGATATTTTTATTACGTGAAAATTAACTTATAAAATCATTCTATTAGTTGAAGCCAGGGGTTAAAGCAGGTGTACGCCCTTTGCAATGGTTTATTTTTATAAAATATTATTTTTTCAATAAACAAATTTTCTTTAAGATAATTTTTTAAGGCTACACTATTTACTTGTCCACATTGCATTTTTGTTTCGTATATATATAGTATCTAGTTAATAGTATTATGAGATTTCTCATGTAGTTTTTTTTCTGTTTTTTCTAATATCCCAACTAAGACAATACCTAAATTAAGTGGTAGTTCAATTTGGACTTTTGAATATATCCATTTATTAAGTTCTTCCAAAACATCAAAAACTTTTGGACATGTCCAGAATATGTGTTCAATAGTTTCTATTGAGTCAGAACATAAAGTGCATTTATTGTTTTGTGAGACTTTAATTTTGTAGAGTAATTTATGAGTTCCCAAATTTCTGTGATTAATCCTGTATTGGAGCCACTGTAATTTTGCGTTTTTAGTAATGTAAAATGGAAGTCTGTATATTTTATTCCAAATAATATTATGTCTATTTAAGATTAAGGACCACTTTTCCTGTGATGTGATATTTGTTATTTTTTCATTTAAAACATTGTACATGTCTTTTGATCCTTTTGTAAATTTCATAAATATAGAAATAGTAGTTTGTATAATTGGCCCATAAGGCTTTGATTACTTTTAATATTAAGACTTTTCATATAGGAATAAACAGCTGACATTACTCCTTGAAATATCAGAAAGTTGGTATCAATATCATATGTTTTTTTAAATTCCTGCCAATTCATTAAATGTCCATCATTATCAATTAAATCATTTATTAGCCAGACGCCCTTTTTAAGTCCATTTTTTATACAGAGGGATTTGATAACCTATTCTAATTTCTTTATTATTCCAAAGATTAGATGTGATAAAATCGTATTCGTTTTTAATAGCTACTTTGGTTTGTAGTTCAGTCCAAGCATTAAAAACCTCCTGCCAAAAAAAATTTCTTACTTGTGTTCTTGGACCTACCAAGAATAATTCATTTAATTCATTTTTTTCAGTACAAGTTAGTAACTTACAATAATTATTAGTTTTTTTGATTATTCTTCTTATCCAAGTTAGTTTTAATCCTTTGATTTAACATGTTAAGTCCACCCAGTTCATATATTTGAGCAATTGTTTCTCTTTTAATTTTGTCTGGTTTACCATCCCAAATAAAATCAAATAATTTTTTTATGAATTGATTTAGTAATCCATTATTAAGATTTGGTAAAGTTAGAAATAGGTGATTGAGCTTTGAAATTATTAGACTTTTAATTGTAGTAATTTTTCCAATTGGGGATAAGTATTTGTTAGACCAGCTTTTCATTGTTCTTTCTATCTCTTTAAATTTGGGTTCAAAATTTAGTGTTTCCATTTCTTGTAAGTCTACTGAATATTTAATACCCAAGAGCGTACATCTGTTGGAACCCCACTCAAATCCCCACTTTACACACATTGTATCTTGGCTATATTTCTTTTTCCCAATCCAGACTACCTTTGTTTTCTCTAAATTCATCTTGAGACCAGACCATTCAGCATATAGTTCTAAAACACAACGAGATGCATCTAAAGATTCTGGTGAACCATCTAAAATAAGTGTGGTGTCATCAGCATATTGTGATATCAAAAATTCTGAGTCTTCAATAGTAATACCTTTTATATTTTCGTTTTTTCTAAGTAATATTCCTAAAATTTCTGCACATAACAAGAAAATGTAAGGGGATCCTTGTCTGCAACCTCTTTCAATTATAAAAAAATCTGATAGAAAATTATTCTGTGTTATTGCTGATTTGGTATTTGTAAAAAAAGTTTTAACCCAGTGTTTTATGGAATTTCCAAAGTTGAAAAAATCAAGAACTTGTTCTATGAAAATCCAGGATATTGTATCAAAAACTTTTTCAAAGTCAATGAGCAGGAGAATGCCTTGGATATCATTTTCTTCAGTGTAGTGTAGTAAATCGTATATTAGTCTGGTGTTTTCACCAATAAATCTACTAGGTATAAATCCTGTCTGGTCATTATTAATTAAGATTGTTAAAACTGACTTTATCCTTTCTGCAATGCAACATGATGCTCATTTATAAATATTATTTAAAAGACTGATTGGCTGCCAATTCTTCATGTATTGTTTTGGTTTGTCACCTTTTGGTATGCAAGTTATAATACCTTGTTTTTGGGTAATAGACATTTCCCCTTGATTATAGCCATATTTAATTGATCTACAATGTATGTATGAATTTACCTATATCAATCCAAAACTTTTTTAGGAATTCATTTGTATATTCATCCGTTCCAGGGCTTTTCTCATTTTTCATTCTTTTAATTGCATCAGTCAATTCTATAAATAATATTTCCCCTTCTAACGACTCTTTCATATTTTCAGATAATTTTGGTATATCTTTACGGGGTAACGCATTGTTCAGATTAATAGATTTTATTGTCACATTTTTGGAATATAGATTTTTGTAATAATTTTTGGCTTCGTTTAGAATTCGTTTTTGGTTTTCAATTATATTTCCTGATTCATCAATTAATTTAGAAATTATAATTTTTTGTCATTAAATTTATGAAATATTTTGAAGGTTTCTCTCCTTCTTCTACCCATTGTGTTTTTGATCTTATGTATTGACCCCTCATTTTATTTTGTCTGAGAATTCTAAGATCTGTTTTCTTTTTTTCTATCTGTTCCAAAATTTCATCTGTTTGGTTTATTTCTTCCAACTTGTTTATATCTTCAGATAGCAAATGTTCTGATTATTTGTTTCTTTCTTTTTAAATGAAGCATATGATATTGTTTTCCCCCTTATTTCAGTTAACAATGTTTCTAAAAATAATTGATCACTAATTGTGAACTCAATTTCACTAGAGTCTATTAAGTTTAAGTTTTCTCGATTATATACAAGAGAAGCATATTGCTCTTTAGTTTTATTTATTACCTCTTTAACAATATGGAAATAATCTGGATCATATAGAAGAGAGTTGTTAAATTTCCATAAACCCCTCCCAATTCTGAAGTTATTAAGTTTTATTTGTAAAATAATAGGCGAGTGATCTGATCTATAACTATTTTGTATCTTTAAGTCATGTACATTTGGATAAAAGCTCTGTGAAACTAAAAAAGATCTAGTCTGGCCTGTTTTATAGGGTTTGGTTTCCTCCAAGTATATCTTTTACTTTCTGGATATAGTTCTCTAAAGGGATCAGTTAAGTCGTAAATTTCCTTTATATCTAAAACTTTTTCCTTGGCTTTTGGATTATTTATATTTAAGTAATTAAAAGTATCAAGGTCTTGATTTTGCACTAAGTTATAATCTCCCGTCACAATGACGGTATGATTATCAATTTTCAATTATTTCACTAACTTTATCATAACAATCGGGGCAGTCACTATTTGGACCATATAATGTAATTAAAGTAATATTGCTATCTTCAATTTTAAAATTCAATCCTAATAGATTACCATTTTGATCTTTTTTACTTTGTAAAATCTTATATTCAAAATTATTATTAAATAAAATGGCCACTCCTCTTTGATTTGAAGAAAAGGAACTAAAGACACATTCTCCAACCCATTGATTCTTAACAAATTGTTCATCTTTTTCAGAACAGTGTGTATCTTGAAGACAATACATGCAACAATCTTTTGCTTTTAGATAGTCTAAAACATCTCTTCGCTTTTAAATTGAATTAAGTCCTTGGCAGTTGTATGAGACAATCTGAATAAGATTATTTTTCATTTAGAGTATAAATGACACAAATAGTTTGAAACATAATTTATATAAAATGACAGAAAAAGTCCCACACAACTGGCAATAAGTAAAGAAAAGTTAACACAATGTATGTTATGTAGTAATGGTCTGGTGTCTGATTCAAACATGATGTTAATAGTAATACTTCTGCTATGAATTTCTATATCTTCATGTATATTTGCCAATAAAAAAATAAACAAAATAAAAAAACATTGTAAAGAAAAGAAATGAAAAAAATTTGAGTAAAAAATAAATGAAAATAATAAATAAGAGTAAGTTAAAAAATACAAGATATATACCTGCAAATGGTATAGTCACCCAGCTTACTGAAATTACAATTTATAGTCTGCTGTTTGGGGGGGGGGGGTATTTGTTATACTTTTATCAAAGGTTAACATTATAAATGATCATTCATCGTGTTGAAAATATAACTTGATTTATGAATAAATCAGCTGTACTCATTACGTCATTCTTTTGTAGTTTTAATTAGTTAATATTTTTTAAATATACAGAGTACAGCTCTTGTTTCAAACTAAACAAAATCCAAATGCAATGAATATCTTTTGAGTTATGTCCCTTTGATTGTAAAAAGTAGATTTGTGTTAAATCTTGAAATTATTTTTGTCTTTACTTTTCCTAAATTGTCACCTAAGGATGTTTTAGTTAAAGTTTTTTTTTTTATTTTCATATTTCACTGTCAAGAGGTTTCATTGCATGTTTATGAACATCTTTGGTATAAATATTATCCATTAAGAAGTCTATACTATAGTTCCTGAACATTAGTCCTAAAAGTGGAATATGTAATGCAAACAATATATGTAACAACAAGTTAACAACTACTACCTGTGTTTAAGGAGCAATGTAATGAGATATTGCAATGTATACAAAAGCTTCCTATTCAAAATATGAAGTCATAGCTTATTGGACAATCATGACAATGCAAACTTTATGCTAATTCTGATTTCATCTACATTTATCCATGCGTTCAGAAAAAGAAAGGCCTGCTTTAAATTTCAATATAAGTTATAAAGAAATTAAATATCACTGCTAATTAAGAAGCTACTTAAATTATTAAGTCTAAGTTATATGATTATGATAACATTGTTTTGTAGTAACATTAAAAATTGTGATTAATAATAATATGTATTATTCCTGTTTTTACACATGTATGTGTCTGAGTGTTTCCACATACTATGTACATGTATCATATTATATTATATGTAGCCGTCATTTTGAACCAATTAATATTCTTTACCAGGATACATGTAAGTAAGTCATGGTTATATAGCGAGAGTTCTTGTACATCTTTACATGAGTACATAAGTAAATCTATTATCTATGGAACCTATATATCATATCAATCAATATGAAATTAATTCGCCATCTCAGAATCTAACGCAATGTGAGTAAAACGTACACCAAATTATTTTGATTGGTTTATGCATAATATAATGTAACTTAATTGGCTAAAAGTTTTGTTAGTACATGTACATCTAAATTTCAAGAATAATCATTTTAAAAATTGGCCTTTAGCTTCTGAAATAACATGTTAAACATATATTTTGGTTTAAATTAAAAGCAAAAGCAGGAAATTTGCAAATCAAAAAAAGCTAATACAATGCAACTATTTTCAAAAGCAAAACATAAATAAAAAAATCAAAGCAAAAACACAACATAAATAGCAAAAGATAGGCACACAAAATAAAAAAGATAAGCATACAATAATAGGTACATAAGAAACATGGATATATATATATATATATATATATATATATTCATTTATAGATCTAAATAGCTGGCGATAAAAACATGAAACATTTAAATAAATAACAAGCATGCTTGTCAAGAGAAGAAATTATATACATTGTATACGCTTGTTATTTAAATACATTTCAATGACCGTCAATATATTTTCAAAAGTAAATTAAGTGTATCATGGAGGCAAAAGTAGTCCACTTTATACCTTGGATTAACAATTAGTTTCAAAAATTTATTCAGATACTGTTAGAAGCATCTTACAGTTCCATACATTGATTTCAATATAGTTAATAATTTAAAGGATACCCACAGAAATATGTGCATTTACATAAATACACGTTATAAACTATTATGAATAACACTTTTATTTTTATCATTTTGTATGTATGTATAGATTGTTAAACTAGATATTCTTATACAATAAACTAAAAAACAATAAATTTTTCTCAAGGAAATACTATATGAATTGTCTAAACATTTTTTTATCAGCGATTCCAATTTTGTCTTATCGATGACGCCAATTTAGTAATTATATTATTTGTCAAGATGTTTCCAGATATGATACATTTCTTGAGGTGATTGAGGCGATTTTTTAAAAATATTATTGAATTCCTAATGTTCCATAGAGTCCATTTCGAATATATTATAATTGTGTTTGAAAAATTATCATATTTGAATATTGCTGTGTAATAATTTAACACTTTGTCCTTCAATAATAGGATAAATTGTGCCTATGTTAGATTTAATAAGTATTCATAGGAGCTTGTTTAAAATTAACTGTGATGTACTACAACTGAAAAAAATAATTGTTTTCTATGATGATTTCATTTTGTCAAATGTGGCATTTTCCATTGATATCTTCATTGATTTTAATCCATCTTCGGTTTATAAAATATAACATATTGTGCATAGATCTCCATTAAATTCTTTTACAATATTTTAAATTTTCAACTGTTTTAATCCCGTCTTTAAATTTTCCCAAGGTATATTGTTTCTAAATACTTCCTACCACTTAATATGACATTTTGGAGATATATCTTTATTAAATAGCGTACGAATATATTTGAGTTTTAACTTTGATGGTTTTACTGTTTGGTTGTTTAAGTTCATAATATCAAGCTCATTTGATATCTTTAATTTAATTTCATTATGCAAATTCTGTTTTTCGTTGGATTTTAAAATTTGCATGAAATCTTTTGGAATTGCCTGTTAATTTTAGAAAATTCGAACATACAATTACTCCGATCTGTAAGTTTCCTATCAATTTCATTACCGCTAATGAAATCTGTTGTTTCTTAATTTCAAATGTTCGTGGTAGTTGTGATATCGCTTTTTAAAAACAAATGGTATTAAAATGGTTTATTTTTAAACAGAATAGAGGAGTTTCCAAACATTCTTGTATTAAAAATATTACTTTTATTTGACGGTGTATCAATATTTTGAATGAAACCTGACCAAGTATTTATAACTTTCTGATACAATTGTGGTAAATTGTTCATATCTAAACCATACTAACTTGAACATTAATACAAAAAGGTATCTTTATATTTGTCATGAAATTTCTGAAGCCAATATTTACCACTCACATTCCAGCTTGTGAATAGTTCCTGCATTAAGCGAGATAAAAGTGTTGTTTGTTTACTTTTTATAAACATATCTATACTTACCATTCCCATCCCCCTTTCATCTCATGCAAACAGCAGATATTTCTATCTTACTGATACACTTTTACGTCCTATATAAAATTCCAAATTATATAATTTAGCTCTTTAGTATATTTATCCGGAATTCCTCGCATTTCGATCTCGTAAGAACAGAGAGAAAGTATCATATTTTCAATTATAAGTGTTTTACTTCACCGTACGCGTATACATTTTTTAACTTTATGTTTATTTTTTTTCCAAATATCATCGTCATCTATTTAATAACCATGGCACACCCCTAATGTTTTAATATTACTATATTGGTTTTATCAAATTTAAATCGTTTTCTTTTGGAATCCCCTAAAAGTAAGCCATTTGTTTTGTCATATTTTATTCGAGAACCAGAAGCTTTTTCTTACAAAGACAAAATCTTAAAAGTATTTTCTATAGATTTATTATTTTTTTTATTAAATACCTGGGTGTCATCTGCAAACATATATAATTTAGTTTCTATAAAATTCCCTCCCTCTCCTGGTAATTTTAATTCTTCTATTTCAATTGTACTCCTAATTGCACATGCCATGGGTTCAGTCTGTATTATATTTAGAGGAAGCGCTATTGGACATCCTTGCCTAGCGGAGTGAGTTATCGAAAACTATCTTGATACAAATCCATTGGTTTTAAAACACGAAGTAGCATTGTACATGTTGTATAATAGCATTTGTATCCACGCTCTACATTTACCCCTAAATTCAAGTTTCGCAAGTACAAAATCTATCCATTCCCATTTAACCTATCAAACGCTTTTTGTTGATATAAAAATAACATAATTCTTTCTTCATCTTCGTTGTCAATATATCTACAATGTCATGAATCATTCGGTTAGCCTCGCTTATGTTTCTACCTTTAACAAAACCTTTCTGATCTGTATGAATAAGTTAAGGTAATACTATCTTTAGTCTTTAATTAATATTCTTTGCAATAACTTTGTTATTATAGTTTAAGAGGTCACCATTTGTTTATTGTTTTTCCTCCTTTGAGTAGTAGGGTAAAGACCCTCTTATGTTGAGATTTACTCAATATGGTAACATTGAAAACTAAAGAAATCGTCTTTTATTATGTCCCAGTATAACATATAAAATTCTGATATAATACCATCTTCACTAGGTGATTTGTTCTGTTTAGATAATTCAAGTACCTTATCTATTATGAGCTGACCAATTTTTTCGCCCGCTGTTTTGTCCAAGCCTTCCATGGCAAAACAGTTTTATATAACATTTTACTTGTTCATTCAATATAGAATCAATGTCACATTTATACTTTAATAATAATAATAATAAATACAATATTTAAAGAGCGCATTATATAATAACAACACTTACACTAAGCGCCTAACATGTTAAAATAAAACAAAAAAACAAAAATACATAAAACATACATAACAAAGCACCAACGTAAAAGAACACTCACCGTTTTTTGTTTTTATACGTTGCCATAATTTGGTATGCCCATTTTTCTTTTCTAAATTGAAAACAATATTTGGTTGACTTCTCCTCATCTTCAACCCATTACTCCTTAATCTAAAGTTTGCAGAAACAGTTTTATTTGTATGCTATTCCGCAATTAAATATATCTAAAATTTTGTCGCTTGATTTAATTGATTCGTTCGATCGAAGTTTTAATTTTTTAAGCTGTTGTTCTAGAGCAGTGACATAGTTTTGCTTTGATAAACGGTTTAGTTTTTTTACTAACTTTCATGGTCAAAAATTTAATTTTTGATTTTGTTACATCCCACTACTCTTGAATGCTAGATTCATGACCCACATTCCCGGTCCTCTTTCAATATCATCTAATTTTATTTTTTGAAGTCACCATGTCATGATCACAAAAAAGAAAATGTAAATATACGCGTTTTAGAAATTTTGCAACTAAGAGATTTAGTGAAAATATAATCTTTTCGCGATTTTTAATTACCTCTGAAAAATTTACCGTATATTTGTTGGAAATTCAGATTTGCAGATATCATCTAAATCAAAATTCAATAAAATATTCCAGTTCATTTAATCCTGTATCATCGTTTTGATGCGAAGGGGCCCTATCTATGTTTTCGATCTAACACACAATAAAAATTCTCCTAATAACATATCATAATTAAGGGTTTCCAAATTAAATATATGGTACACAGCAGTGTTAGTTTTAATTTCACGAATTTGCATTCTCCTGTTATAAGCAATCATTGAGATATCACAACTATGCGTAAAATCTTTTCTTACTAAAATGCCAACACCTCTCGAATCATTGTACCACAACTCCAGAAACTTTCTTTATCCACGTTTTCTTTTCTATCTCTGCTCCAGAGCCTAGCTTGGTCCTGTTTACTATTCGTTTCTTGTAAACAGTTGAAATTTCATGCATGTAATATTTCTTAATCCATTGACTTTTGTTGATGCTATTTTAAAACTCATTGTATTAGTTTGAAAAGGTGTTTTTGTTTACCTCTGATGTTACGATTAGTGACACGTGATGATTTTTACTATTTTTTCAAAACAATAGACTCGGGTAACTGTTAAATTCATGAAAAGTAATTACCTTAACGTGAACTTTAACACATACAATGAATATACTATATATGGCATATACATTTTTGTAATTTGTTTACATCACCGTATTTGATCAAACATAACAGTCTATCATAAATATGATGTCATTTGACTTATACTGAATATCTTTCCTGAATCAGTTCTTTTTATACATATAATATATGCAATAAAGACTAACGTCTACAATCCCTATAAACAATATACAGATATGATGTATGAAAGAAGTAGACTTTTTTTACAATATTTAAAAACTACATGCATTTTTTCTATTTTTTGTTTTTATTTTCTAACTAACATAAATTTTGATTTTGACATATTTTGAGTTTAGCATTTTAAGGTTCAGTATTGGACCGCTTGGTCATTCTATCCGCGGAGGTAACTTGAAGTTTGTTATGAATTTTACTTTAAAATGCTATTATCGGACCATATATATATTGATATACATGCCAACTACACTTTTCTGGTCAAGTAGCATAAGAATTGCTGCTACCTGGTTTTTCGTTCTATAAACATTTACAAAACAAAATAACCAAAATATTCACGATTTCTCTCCCTCCCAACTGCCGTTTAAGGCCAAGTACTCCCGGCACTCCACCCAAAACACCTCCGTAGCCAAACAATTTGGCCCAATCATTAATATTTCCTTAATTAACAGCTGATTCATGATGATAATCAATAACGTTAGTATCATTAAAGCTAAATTTTTCGAAATTGAAATTTCATATGAAATTAGATATAATTTGTAATGACCCCGTTACAATATAGGTGTGTCAAGAAATGACGCCATCCAGCGATACATCAATTGACGAAACCATGTTGCTGTATAGGTTAACTCCATATAAACACGAGCCTCTGGTATATTTGCCATATGTATCTTTTTATATTCTTTTTTTATGAATGCGCTGTACATAATTGATTTAAATTACCTAGGTATATACTCCTTAAAGAGGTGCTCTTTCTTACATAGGGCTTACATACAAAAAAAAAAAAAATAAATAAATAAACTAAGTACCATAGTGATCGTTAGCATAATACAACGATGATAATTAACGAATTGACATTTTACAAGCTACAAAACATAATTATTCAAATTGTCAATTTACCAAAAGGGAAATTTGAAATCACACAGTAACAAGTTAAAGATTAACAATTTACAAATTAAAAATTTTAAACCCGTTGGCTTTCCATAGCTTCAGTGTTAAAAAAAATAAATGACCGATGGTTTTCGAACTGGTCTTAGAGGTGAATAAATAAGACTCGCATCAATCCGCTTTTTGTAATGCCTTATTACCCGATAAAGCCTTTCAAAGTATCTTACAATTTATAGGATTAACACGACAGGTGTCACATGTGGAGCAGGATCTTCCATCCTTTTCAGAGGACACGAGAACTACTCGGTTTTGGTTAGGGTTTTGTCGCTCAGTCATTAGTTTTCTTCGTTGTGTTTTATGTACTATTGTTTGTTTGTTTGTTCTTTATCTTTTTTTTTGTTTGCCAGTGTATTATCGACTTATCCATTTGAAGAGGTTCAATACATCATTGTTTCTTAAAATGTCTTGTATAAAGTCAGGCATATAACAGTTTTTAACTCATAGTTCATTTCTTTGACGTTCGTCTTTGTTGCACTTTGGTGTTCTTGTTGTTCTTTTGTTTTTTCTCTTGAAGTGTTTCCCGCAGGTTTGGGTTTGTAACCCATATTTATTTCCTCTTAATCGATTGATGACTTTTGAACACCGTTATACTTCTCACATTAAGAACATGAAGACAAATTTCATTCATTGTGCATGCTTCGTTGTTTACTATCAAACTATTACGATTCTCTATTTTTTTTAGAAAAAGTAAAAAAGCAATTATTACTTTAGAGACTTATTTTGAATAATAAAAGAAAAGTGCACCACAAATTTAATTTTAACCTTCAAATCCCCTACATGTTAAACGGTGACCTTCAAATCCCCTACACGTTTAATGGTAACCTTTAAATCCCCTACAAGTTTAACGGTAATCTTAAATCTCCTACAAGTTAAAGTAGTATGTACTCTTGTATCTTAACTTAAATGGAATCGTCAAGTTTTATTCATGTAATGCCAAGAGCAATTTTGCTCGTTAATTTCTTTTTCCTTTAAAAAAATCAGTTTCATAAATTTGAGAAATGAAAAGGGGAATGTGTCATAAAGACAATCCGACCATAGAGCAGACAACAGCCAAAGGCCACCATAGGTTAAAACAGAAAAAGTGCATTTTCTAGTTGAATGAAAATTTTATAGAGATAATCATTTCCCGTTAATTTTGTAATTGCTTAAATCTCAAAAACAGACGCTGCAATATTGATTCTGATATCATGTATTGACATCTAATTTCTATTGGAATTATAACATGACTTTGTTGTGTAAGCATCAGAAGAGAGTCTTAGCGAAAGAGAATTGTCTAAACGAAAATAGAGTGTCTTATCTTTTTTATGTACCAATTTTCGTGGAATAAATCTAAGTCCATTGCAGTATAACATTTTCCCTTTTACGCAGAAAGTAAGAGATAAGTACCATTTAAAATGAACCTTTTGCCTTTGTTAATCTTCCAAGATTTGAATTCTAGTTCATTTACATATTTAAGGTTAAGTATGACATCCATTATCACTGACTTAGTTCACAGTTACGTTTAGGGATCAGCTGAAGCACGCCTACCGATGCGAGATTTTCTCGCTCCGTTGAAGATTTGTTGGTGGCCTTTGACAGTTTTCTGGTCTTTTGTCTGATTGTTGTCTCTTTATCATATTCCCCATTTCTATTATCAATTTCATTTAGTATGATTGTAAATGACACAACTCTCCACAAAGAATGACACAGATGTTAATAGTCATATAGCCACCTTTCGACCTTCAACAATAAGGAAAGCTCATATCACATAGACAGCCAAAATAGGTACCGAAATCACCAGCGTTTAACATTTTAAAAGAGAAAATTACTGACCTAAGTTATGTACAAAATAGGAACGATACACATGACTTGGGGGCAGGCACATACATACATAATGTGACGTAAAC
Organism: Mytilus galloprovincialis; assembly: GCA_037788925.1. Classification (NCBI taxonomy): domain Eukaryota; kingdom Metazoa; phylum Mollusca; class Bivalvia; order Mytilida; family Mytilidae; genus Mytilus; species Mytilus galloprovincialis. Next base: position 70,335,210 of record CM075342.1, on the reverse strand, counting down.
CCCTCCCCTAATCAGAGACAGTTTTGTAAGAGTACAACATACGAACGAACAACGAAAAGCAGATGCACAAGGCTTACCTCGTCAGATGGATACAAATTGAAATACATTTAACAAAAACAAATGAAAGTCACCGGGTTCTAGTACATCCTTACAATAAAAGTACACATTAAATAGGACTCGCTGTGACTTCCAATTATAAACATCAAGCATCTTGGACAAAATTATCAATCAATTCATAGATATGGTTTAGATCTATATGATTTCGTGAGAACGATAGACCACATTCGGACAAAAAATAGCTACCTCTTTCACAATATTACAAACAATGCGTTTACTACTCTAACACTGCAACTGGAAGGACAATAAGGTGTTCTAAAAGGGTACACAATTCGTGCTTAAAAATACATGTGAAATTAAAACAACATTACGGATAAAAATGACAGACTAGAAAATATCTGAAAAAAAACCCCAGCAACTTAGAGAAGATTGCAACATTAATAAGACGAATTAAAATAAATAAATATAGCAATTGCCAGCTATGATGCTCCATACATCGGATGTCTCTGTACATGATTCCTCGGAAATCTTTAGATGTGAACATACATTTAAGGATTGAATGCTTCTTTTTAAAAAATTATTGTGATGTTAAAGCCTTGACCGAAGTACATTTTGCATGAAGCGCACAAGTGCTTTATTCTAGAAAAATATATGCACAAGTTTTTCTAATATTGACATGTGCACTTAATTGTGGAAACTTGCGTCATCGTGAAAGCTGCATTTTATTTTGAAATGAAGGTTTATTTCAGAATGACGCAATATTGCTGCTAGACAATCGAAATAACGTAATATAATGAAACATACATCTAATATACGTATTGTATAATGCGATTGATATACATTCGAACGGCAATTTGATAAAATGTTTTCTTGAACATATACATGTATATGAGTATGTTGACAGTTCGGATCCATTTCTTTTCTTTCTCATCGTTCATTTATTTATATTATCTTCAGGAAGGACTTCTTTATCACTGGTTAGCCCAAATGTTGTTATTGGTAGTATGTTTGGTCAAGAATGGACTTTCTCACAATAATCCTTGTTATTTCTATCCAAAACATGGGGTAATACACAGCTGGTACCCACAGGAACATTTCTCACAAGCTACGCATTATGACAAGCATCATGGGAATTATCAATATAATTACAATTATCAATGGAATAATAATGGCAAAAGAAGCGTCTTGATGAAAAGATCAGATCTCCATGCAAAGTACTGCCAGAATACCGGTCAACATCATCACGAAGGCGGAAAACATCACATTCTGGTTTACAATTTTCATGTAAGTAAATTCAAAGACATTCTTAGTAATCATTTTGAAAAGCGAGAACAAAGGCTTTGTAATTAACTTAAAATGTTTTAAAAAATGGATGTAAAAGTAAACTCATTTTCATTTTGGTGTATAAGGGAAATTACCAAGATTGTTAAAAATAGATTCAATATTGCAGCAGTGTGAATTTGATCAATTGAACTTAAAACATTGTAATCTAGTAGCTAACACAGGGTATTTTTACACTCTGAATATTTATATCTAAATGCCGCTGAACGTTAAAATATTAATAAAGTAGGACACATGACATGTTGCTAAGAGACAGCATTCAACAGCTGGAAATGACGAAAAAACATTTCGAGGGAAACATCCAGTCTTCAACAGTTATTGATAGAGTTGTCATTTACATATAAATCTCCACGTAACAAACAAACTCCAGGATTTGACACATGACTACTGTTGAAGAGGAGGCTTACTTGGAACATGCATATACATTTGCGGAAAGATAACATAAACTAGCTTTTGGATATCGCAAACAATCCTCTTTTTAAATCGTATTCAGTAGAATGGCAAAACGTATATAAAAAATATTCAATAGCATAAAAACATAAATAGACAAATATATAGACTTACAATAAGCTTAGTTGTAGAAACACATGTAATTAAAATTCATGTAAATAAGTTAAATGACGAGCTGCATTAGTTAATTCCTTTATTTCTTGTAGCATAAAAATCATATATGGGTTGATGTTACTGGCGGACATTGTGGGTCGGATGATTGTTGTGGTACGTAAAGATAAATGATTAATTCACAAATCGTACAACTAGTAAAGTGTATTCAATTACATGTACTAATATAGGAAAAGTAAAATCACAAAAATACTGACCTCCGAAGTCCCTTATCATATACGAAAATCAAAAGCTCAAACATATCAAACGAACAAATAATAACTGTCATACACCTGACTTGTGAGGAAATTATGGATTGAACATGAAATTGTTCTAAGAATTTTAACACATTTGTTGTTAGTGTCCTAATTCGCTCGCAATAATCAGTGACCGTGGTGTTGGAGTTATTTGGTACAGATTACGCGTGAATAACCTCCCAGAAATAGACTTATAAACTTATTATTCCTTTTTCAATGGAATAACCATTTATTTTTTCCTTTGTCTGCCATTGATTGTTTTTAATAATTATACCAGCATTAATTTTTTTTTCAACAAAATTTTCCAAATGAAATTAAAAACGTCATTGTCTTTGTCTGAGAACGGGGGTTAATGGATGCTGCAACGGAATTCTCAACACTTGTACAGTTTTTACCTAACCTGGCCCAATGGAGCCTACCTCATAACTTTGCGTCCGTTTCCCGTCTTCCGTTAACTTCTTACAAAAATCATCATTTCTAAATAAGAAGGTCAACTTAAACTAAACTTGGCCACATTACACGAGGGTCTATACTTTTTAAAAAAACTTGTTCGATGACCCCGCCCAATCAAATAACAGTGCCGACATGGAGATATATATATATATATATATATATATATATATATATAGAACGTAAGGGTAAAATGCGTCTTTTTGCCTTTATCTCTAAAAATATAACATTTAAAGCAAATCTGACATAGATATACGTTCGCACAAATGTTCATCATGTGACGATCTATCTGTCCTAATATTTCAAAGGAATTGAACAACCCGTTGACTTGTTGCTGTTCCTGAATTGATAGTTGTAAGTATTTATTTTCCGTTTTCGATTATTATTTTGAATATTTTATAAGGATAAAGATGAAGAACAGTAAACAGCAATACTGTTCAGCAAAGTAATGTCTACAAATAAGTCATACCTTGTCAATTGACCTTCTTAAGAGTTGTAAGTTCCCTTTGAAGTAAATCTTTAACTATTTTTCGTACTTTTTTGCAATCTTTTACAAAATTCTTCTTCTCTGACACTATTGAGACAAATTAAACCAAACCTGTCCACAATCATCATCAGGATATGTATTTTAAAAACTGTGTCTGAAGACGCCGCCGGCCAACCAACATGGCCATCATGGTTAAAAAAAGACAGGAATAAAAGAAAACCTTTATACAGAGAGAAAATCTGATATGGGCAAAAATGTTCAAAATGTTGATCTCTGCCAATAGAACAGATACTTCAAAACTTCTTTTCAACAAAGTTTTACAAGTACATGTAACAGGTCATCTGCATGCATGTCCGAAAACGTTCATTATTCTCATTGACATAGTTGTCATTGAGGGGAGGGAGTTCCATGTTATCACTTAATCACATTGTATTAAGTATGCCTATGAAATCAAATAATCATCAACTGCGGTCCTTGGCTGCTATAAACTTCTCACCAACACCATAGACCATTACACCGTTCACCGTACACAGTAACAAAATACACCCTGTGCCATTACACCATACACGTTACACCTTTGCACCATACACTTTACACATTCCATCTACACCATCCAAAATTACCCTTAATGCAATTTAATTTCAAAAAGAGCGTGCGACTAAAAAATATTTATTTATATTAAAAAAAGAATTTTGATAAAAAAATTGTAAATGTATAAAAATTAAAAACAATTCTTTTTTATATTATATTTTTCAATATTTTGCATAGTTTTAAACTTTGATAACCACACTTTATATACACGTTACAATCACATCATTCCTCAAACACCATTACACCATTGTGATCTTGTTATCAAATAATTGCTATACAAACGGCCATGTAATCACAAGATGCCAAATGACCAGAATTTAACAACATTCGAGCAACTTCAAAATGTATTCTTCACGTTGCTCCAATATTTCACTCTCACGCACTTCTAGTAGGTTAAAAGTAGGTTTGACAACATACATATTCTCTGAGCCCGCTAACTTTGTGAGTCTGTTTCTAGTCAATGTTAAATTCTCACCAGCATTTTAAATAGTTATCAGTTGTTAGTCAGTATAACTAGAAAAAAGAAAAAAAAAAAAGACATAAAACAGAAAATTCATATATGTCCAATATGATGTGTCCTTAATATATAATAGTTTTTTTTATTGCTTATAGAAAGTGGTCAACCTGTGTTCAATTACTGTCAGTCAAGTCCGTGTCATAATAGAGGTCATTGTAACAATAAAAATACTGGATATGACTGTCAATGTACCACTGGTTACCATGGGGATAGATGTGAACATGGTAAGATATAAGACCTAAGTACACTTTTGAGTGATTTAATCCTGTTTATATTCGCACGAATCTCTAAATTTGATGGTAAAATTTTGCATGATATTTGCAGACGTCTTACTTTGGTAGACGCATTCAAAGAAGTAATGAACATTCTTATTATCGTGTCAATTTCGTAAAGTTGGTCGTAGTACATGGGGTTATGGTAAAATAGAAAAAGTAAAAAATGCTAAAAGTTTGAAACATTCTAAATGGTACAAAAATATGCTAACGTTCTAGCTAGCATTTTGGGTTATCTTGACTTTCAAAGTGCTTGTTCACCGAAACAAAATATCTGAAAATTTAGTCCTCACTAAATTGTGAAGTAAGACTATTATATAGTAAGTACTATATAGAATATACAGACACGTAATTAATATATATAAACATAATAGTTTATGCAGCAAATTACCAAAACATTACAATAATAAAAAAATATTAATGAATAGGACAAATAAATGTTGTTTTTTTTTAGATAAATACACAATATGTGACTTTATTGAACATTGACCAAATTTTACATGCGTTCACAATATGCCTGCCCATATACAAATATATTGTGTAATTTATTGAAAAAATTATTCCTAACTTTTTGAAATTCATTTTTAGCTATAAATCGTAAGTATGAATATAGAAGATGTGCAAATTTTTAATTTGACTGCCGGCAATCACTACGCAACTAACTATATAGTGTTTACTACTGAACTAGAGGTTTCTGACATAGCACTGGTTCACACAAATGCAGCAGATTTACAGGCACCTACCATCACATTAACCAGAAGTTTTATTTTGATCAACATGATTAAAAAGACATAAAAACAAAATAAGTAAACATACACTAAACGAATCAGTTATATATATATATATATATATATATATATATATATATATATATATATATATATTATATATATATATATATATTATATATATATATATATACAACTCGTCTAAACATCAACCCAACAATGTTAGATCTGTAAATTTGCTTTCGCAAATTTTTTGTTCTTCCCTCGCCGGGATTCGAACCCATGCTACTGTGATATCGTGACACCAAATCGCCTGCACTGCAGCCGTCCCGCTAGACCACACGACCACCTGGGCTCTACAAAAATAAAGCTTTCAGTGGCCGTGTGTTACCTTTCCTCGTCAGTTTTAATCTAGCGGCGTACTACAGTACATGATAAATAAGGCATGGAGATGTTATTGTTACAGATCAGCTCAATTATCTATAGTAAAGGAGCCTACAAATTAATGTAAGATACAGTCACAGAAAATAATTATATTTATAAGTACGTCTGAGTCAGTGACAACTCTACTACAGATATATATATATATATACATGGTTTCGTCGGGTTCTCTTTGACTCCTACATTTTGATTGTTCCTTTTGTAATTTCCCCATTCTAATAGTCTGAGGTTTCTTGGAAGGATAATTTTGGAAGAGTCATGGCCAGCATTCAAGAGAGCAAGACTGTTTTGAGTAGTAATAGGATCATTAAATTCACATCCTGAGAAAAACAGAAAAAATAGACTATTACTATCATCACTCATATATATTTCGAAAATACTTAGAAAAGGCAGTAGTTCTTCACTCAAACAAATCTTGGTAACTAATAAACAGCAGAAATAGTTCACATTTTCAAATAGCGAATATTGCGATATATTAGTCTCACGAGGTTATCAATTCAGAGAATTCAACAAAAGTTATTGTATATTTTAGGATCTTCGAAAAATTAAACAATATGAAACATCTAAAATTTAAAAAAAGGTATCACGAAGCAGACGTTTGTTTTTGTTATAGACTGTTATTCGAACCCTTGCCTAAACGGAGGATGCCAAAATAGTGCATCTGGTTATACATGCAGTTGTACGCAAGGATACTCGGGCACTAACTGCGACAAAGGTAGAACATTATTATAAGATTATAACATGAGATCTGTGTCCAACATTAATGATAAGTGAAAATCTTGACGTGTAGGATTGTAATTGATTTAAAAGTTTTCACAACCCGCATTAATAATTTTTATCTCACATAATTAATACTAATAGTAAATAGGAAATAATATACGTATTGCAATGTACACCCTATGCAAACGTCACCATGTTTTATATTCAGTAGTGTGTTTTGTCAATTGATTTTGCCATGTGATTAGGGACTATCCGATTGAATTTTCCTCGGAGTTTAGTATTTTTTGTGATTTTAATATTTTTTTCAACCTTACATATCGATAATTATGATAAAGTAGTACAAAATGAATATGCCTTTTCAGTATTTCTTGTTAATAATGTCTTTGGTCACTATTAGTTTTGTATTGTGTCTGTTGAATAATTTAAAAGTTTCTTTTAAATCCAAATCACTGGCAACATCCCCAGGATGTCCATAGTAGATTTGACCAAAAATTGCTAGAGACCCCGTATGGTAGTAATCATTGCTATGAAATAATCCGCCCTAAAAGATGAAATAAACCGTTTCACCGGTGACTGTAATGTAATGTGACCGTTCGACGCATGATAACTCGGGATACACGTTTGCATGTACTGGTTCTAACTGTAATACAGGTATAAAAGAGGAACGCAAAATACCAGTGGGACAGCCAAACTCATAAATCGAAAATAAACTGACAACGCCTGGCTAAAATTGAAAGAAGACACACAGACAAACAATAGAACACATGACTCAACATAGAAAACTAATGATTAAGCAACACTAACCCCACCAAAAATAGGGATGATCTCAGGTGCTCCGGAAGGGTAAGCAAATATAATCGATACAACACAAATGTACACTCTTGTATTCGTTACGAGAAGTCGATATAATTCATCTATTTGATAAGTAAGAACTTTGATTAAGAATGTAAATTACTTAATGTTTTAAAAGTAAATCATACATTTCAGCGATCAACTGTAAGTATTAATTTGTAGATAGACAAATATAGCTTGCACTTTAAATTGATTATATAGGTATAGGAAGATGTGGTATGAGTGACAATCAATCAACTCCCGATCCAAATAACAATATATAAACGTAAACCATTATAGATCAAGGTACGGCCTTCAACATCATGCATTTTGAAACCATATAAACGAAAACATCAGCCAAGACTGATAATAAACATAGTTGGCGTTCAATTTGCATAAATACTCATTAGAAAGAGATATGACATACCAAGTGGTCATATACAACTTATTAGTCGAAATAATAAGAACAGAAAACACACATTGGTATAGAAACGAAATAATTCTAGTCCTGTTTCATCACGTTCCGTGCAGTAACGTTACATATCAATTTGATGTGTGCATGCATTACTGCCTGCTATCCAAAACCATGCTAAACATGTCAAGCTGATATACGTTTTGTGTATAAAAGTAATACATGCCCCCCTTTACCTCATGTTGTAATGGCAAATTTATGTTCACACAACATGGTTTTTTTTATAATCTATGCGTTTGACTGTTCCTTTGGTATCTTACGCCCCTCTTCTACACAAACACTTTCATTCTGCAGCCAAACTAATCAAAAATTTGAAATACATCAAGTGGAATTGACCTTGTGACTTTGACGAGTTATACGATACAAAAAACATGCTTTGGGAATGAAAATCATCATCACATGAAAGTGATCGTGAAATTGATTGTACCTTTCAATACATCAGTTTTGAAGTCTGATCACTCGACAAACTAATTATCAAAACAGCTAGCGTACCCCTAACCCTTTCGCCCCTTAAAATATGCAAAATTTCCTCAACAGGTGATGTGATGATTATAATGATTGCTAGCATAGTATTCTCATATCTTTTAATATGCTTTAATGACTTTAATAACTGCATATAGTTATAAACTTGTTTCTATACGCAACTTCCGACACTAACTAGTATTTCTTTTCAATTATTCATATTTATAATTTGTCATATACTCTAACAAGGATGAGATATCAAACATTGAAACTAGACGCTAAGATCCTAAATAATCTGCTTGTTTAAAGAATGTATTGACAGTTCAAGAAACTGATAATATGAATAAAATTTGCATAAATTAACTTCCTGTTTAATCTTAAGACTGTAGTACCAATCCATGTGTTCACGGACAATGCAACAATGGTCTCTCTGGATACACATGTTCATGTTTCAATGGATTCACTGGTTTTAACTGTGGTACAGGTAAGACACCTACCACATACACGCACACACATATGTATTTGCTTTGGGAAATAAATATCAAAAACATAAATTTAAATCTAAAACTACTAGAAATAGCTGTATCGGAATTGATTTTTAAACAAAATCTGTCTTTTAATCAATTTAAAAAAAAGCATTTTTTCAGTTTATTCAGTGCTGTTCAAACCATTGGGTTATGCCGGAGGTGATTCATTATCAGAGTGGACAACTATTATTTACCTAAGAGAAAAACAATCGGTCTTCCGGACACCTGATTAATGTACTCGCTATGTAAACGGCATGTTGTCAGTATTAAGTCATTTCCACTATATAGAGTCTATTGCATTGTTTTGATAATTCATAAACAAAATGGAAAAAGTAGAATAACAGAAATACCGAACTCAAAGGAAAATACCAAAAATAAAAATTTCTCAAATGGCAAAAGGTCAAACACATCACACGAAAGGTAAACAACTGTCTTGGAACAGGCAATTCCTCATTTAGAAAACTGTGGATTAAACCTAATTTTACAGCTAATTGATCTTCTCATTTTTATAACAGTCGAAAATAATTTAATTATTTTTGAAACAATGTCTGAGCAAAACATACAGAAATTTCAAGGGAAAAAGTCACAAATTGAGGTACAGCAGTCAACATGGTTTTATAATTTATAATTTCCTTACACTTAAGTTAAACAACTTTTAAAGTAAACCATATATTTCAGCGGTAGACCGTGAGTATTAATTATTTGTAGATAGAAAAAGAGCTATTATGTTCTATAGTCTTTGTCAGGAAAGGTTGACACCGTGTTTTTGGTCGAAAAAAATTAAACATCTAATATAACCGAATTCATTCGAAATGACGTTTTTCAGTTAGTAGAATCAATCATCTTTCAAAACTACCAATAATGTCCTACCTTCTTTGTGCTTGCACTGTAAAATCCTGACTTTAACATTAAAAAGGACTTTTGTTCATTGTGTATCCGCCATAAATTGTTTCTTTGAGACTTTTTTATTTGCATAAAATACGTTTCTCTCAAGTTATATTCATGTCATTGATACAGTGTCCCGTGGTTTTTGCATGTAACTAATTAAAATGACAAAAATATCCGAGCGACCCCAGAAAATAGACTTCTCGTTAACACTTCCAGTATTAAAAGAGGGACGAACGATACCAAAGGGACAGTCAAACTCATAAATCTATTTATTCTTTAGTTTTCTATGTTGTGTCATGTGTGCTGTTGTTTGTTTGTCTTTTTCATTTTTAGCCACGGCGTTGTCAGTTTTTTTTTTAGATTTATGAGTTTGACTGTCTCTTTGGTATCTTTCGTCCCTCTTTTATATATTAATTTGTTATAAAAAAAAACCTTTAGGTAGCTTTACTAACCAATTATGCATCATCATTGCCGAACACATAATTCTTTTAAAAAGGTCTACCTGGATCGACTGAATGTAGACGGAAATATTTGCCACTGGTCTTTACTAAAACAACGATTCATTCATAAATGCATTACTTAAAAAGTGTGAGGTAAATTGTATTGTTCGTCTATTATCTCAGATCCATTAAAATAAACTTAGAAATAAAAAACATTACCCCCTTCCTTTGCTAAGTACTCCTTAGAGAAGAAATACCATTCGAACCCAACAGAAAAAAAGAAGTGTAGTAATCCTTAACATTTCAATCCTTTTTTTTCGTCTGCTGCATTCTACGTTTTCTAATGCGTAATCGAGACATCTTTAGTATCTACTGCAAATCATCAAAATTGCATTCATAAAGGAGCTACCACTTAAGGTAAAAAAAGGGAGGTTAAATATTTTTCGAGCAAACAAATTTTGTTTTTAACATTTCTATTTCTATTTAACACTATAATGAAATTGGGAAACTCTGGATTCATAATATTTTTTTTCATCTGTTGGACCAGAATATTTCTTATATGAAATTAAAGGTCAGAATATTTTTCAAGGGAAAGTCCATTTTCCCCTTTGTTTTTAAATCAAATGCTACTTTCATTCAGTTCTACGTAATGACATTTAAATGACATTTAAAAAAAGTGAACAAATCTTATGTACAGGTAATTAGGAAAGGTCTAAAGATGTAAACAAATTTAGTGTGAAACCAGTGACATCACATTAAACTAATTGTAAACATGTTTACTGTACATGGCGTTTGGTGTGAACACGGCCTAAGACTGTAAATGTATAAACGATGATATAATCCAAGTTCATAATAAATAAAGCGACTCACTTGCTTTTCTTCACTTCTTATTTTAAGGACAAGGTTATTTGAATGTTCTCATTTTACATCTTATTTGATTATAGCTGTTTTACTCTAACTTTGATCTTATCACTCAACAAAATACGGATCAACGCAATAAAAAAACCGAGTCCCCCATATTTACACAATACACATTTATAAAACTAATATAAAAAAATTAAATACGTAGCACATGTATTTCATGCAATGCCAAGAAAAGCTGATTTAAGGCCGTGTTCACACCAAACGCCGTGTACAGTAAACATGTTTACAATTAGTTTATTGTAATTGACACTAGTTTCACATTGAATTTGTTTACATCTATACACCTTGTTTAATTACATGTACATAAGATTTGTTCAGCATGTTCAGACTTGTAAACTATATGTCATTAAAATGTTCATTACGTAGAACCGAATGCAAAGTTTTTAGATATAAAAATCCTTCCCCCTTTTGAAGTTAAGTTGATGCTTCTTTATGAAATCCATTTTGATTATTTGCAGTAGTTTGAAAATACAAAAGATGTTTCGAATACGCATTAAAAAACGTAAGCTGCAGCAGCGTGCTTACAGACGAAGAAAAGATGATTGAGATACAAGGGATCACTACATTTCTATCTTTTCTGTTTGTTTCAAATTGTACTTCCTCTCTAAGGAGTATCTGGCAAAGGGAGGTGTTTTTGAGTTAATTCAACGGATCTGAGATTTTAGACAAACAATACATCAACCTCACACTTTTATATGATATATTTTTGAGTCAAGAACAGTGGCAGATATTTCTGTGTGCGTCAAGTCGATTCGGGAAGACCTTTTCAAATGAATTTTGTGTTCGGCAATGATGCTGCTTTGAGTCTTGATAAGGGTTTTAATAAAGATACGTTAGGTCTTTTTTCAAACAAATAAATACATCAAGTTAAGACAAATATTTCTGTAAAGAACTTTATTAATAATTGTTATAATTGCTCTTCAACTTTGTTCTTGTTTGGCTTTATAAATATTTTGATATGAGCGTCACTGATGAGTCTGATGTAGAGGAAACGCGCGTCTGGCGTACTACATTATAATCCTGGTACTTTTGATAACTAATTATAGATATTAATTTTATCCAAAAAAACGTTTCCTCCTTAAATGTACACGGTAAAACTAATGTCATATATCCTTAGTTTTGTGTACACTTAACGTACACATGGTCTACATTGATTATCGACTGTGTGTAGACAAACCATGATTTAAACAACATGTAAACAATGAGAACGCAATTGTGTTTAGTTTACGTGTGAGTTACACTAACACAATACCGAGTTTAGGTGAAAGATGAAACAGTTCATGGAGGGTACAACCACATATTAACATACATTTCAACAACTTTATAGTTATTAACGGTATCAGGCTTATAATTTGATACGCCAGATACGCTTTTAGTCTACATTTTTTATATGATATGTTATATAATTTCTAGTTTTTAAATATATATTCTATCACATTCATCTGTCCGTTATCATGTTTATGTATTCAAACAGGAAGCTAAATTTAATATAGTGATTTTTTGTAGACTGCAAGTCCAATCCTTGTGAACACAACGGATCTTGTCTTAATTCCCCATCTGGATATTTATGTACCTGCCAACAAGGATACACCGGTCAACAATGTCAACAATGTATGTATTAACATCATTTGTAACATTTTTAACAAACAACCCATTAAAATTAGATACCACACTCAATGATGAGTCAACAAGGGCAATATATAAAACAATAGTAAAGAAACGATCGACTGTATCAACCAAACAAATGTGTGGAAACAAACCATCATATTTCTGAATTTGAACAGGCATTTTCCAAAGAAAGCTAACTTAACCTCACTCATGTATGGTAAAGATATATTGATCGTTACAAATTAAGCATGACTTGCGTCCTACATAACGATTACGTGTCGTTCATAAATGATAGACATATAAACTGATTCCTAAGCTGTACATGATTATATGATAAATGTTATTTTCATCTATAAAGAAAGCCGATTCTTCAGATAAATTAAAACATGAAAGTGAAGTCCTCACTGGCAAGAAAAAAACCAGACAAAAACAAAAATGAATAAATAGAAAGAAGTCAAACGAGCCGCAGGCATTAACATAATCCTAACTTATTGTATTCAATCCACAAGACGTGTAACAGATAACCCTTATTGTTTAATAGGTCAAACATACCGAACTAAAATAGAATCTTTTTTCAAATGGCAAAATCAAAAGCTCACATATATCAAACTATTTGAGTGTCTATCTAATAAAAATATTCAAGATAACCATTATTACTCAAACGTTTCTATTTTAACCATAATTTCTTAATCTTTATATTTTCAACCATCACTGATTAAACCGTTGAACGCACGCTCCAAATTTTGATTGGTTCTATCCAGTTTCTTTACCTGTGTTAAACATTTTTTGGGTGTTTTTTCTATATATTTGATTAAGTCGACAAATTCTGGATCACTAGTTTTATCAAAGTATATACAAATAATGTTGTGAACACACATACTAATGCACTGTGTTTTCTATTTTTTTCATTCCTTAGTCATTGATCGTAAGTACTTGTTTATTTTAATAACATGTGTTATACTTTATCATTTATACTAAGAACAATCGTAACGATAAGCCGGATTTTTTCCTTCTTAATCTATCGATTTATGAATTTCGAACAGCGGTATACTACTGTTGCCTTTATGAACCTAGTTTATATTTGTTGACTGCTAGTAATGATGAAAAATTGTTATTATTGCAAAGCAATATAATATTTCCCACAGAAAGTAACCAAAAGTTGCATTCTAATACTGCACTAGTGCAATAAATCTTCAAAATTCATGACGTCATCAACGACAAAATCTTAGTTTGAACCATTTTTTCTTTTCAAATATTATATTGCGATACAATAAAAGGGTTATTGCATGAATTTTGGGGAATATTGTCCGTCGTAGAATTTTATATTGCACTCGCAAGTTCGTGCAATATAAAATTCTACTCGGGACAATATTCCCCAAAATTACACAATAACCCTTTATTATGATACAAATGATGGTAATATTGATAATGCATGTATATAAATTGTCTATTAAAATACAAACTGTTAAAAAAAATGAAATTTCATGATTTTCGTTTGAATAAAATTGAGAATAGACATGGGGAACATGTTAAAAGGACAACAACCCGACCGATAACAGCCGAAGGCTATAAATGGGTCTTCCATGTAGAGAGAACATTGCGCATCCGGCGGTAGGTCGCAGCTACATATCTAATGTAATGTTATTATTCAAGTTTAATACGTATAAAACTTCAGAGACGGATCGAGTCACAATGTCAGATTTAACGGCTTTGATTTCAGTCTGAAGTACCAAAACAACGGTTATCGCAACGTTTAATATATTTTGGTTTTTTAATGCTCTTGACATTCGTGCTTGATTTGAGTAGTAAGTCTAATGTAGAAGAATTATGTGTCTGGTGTACAAAAGCCTTGTATCTTTGAAGATTTGTTGATATATGGAGAAACCCTTCGATTAATCCATATTGTCATGTATTGCTATAACCAATTTGACTGTCTATTTTATCATTGATATGGTTACATTTATAAATAAACTGTTGATAAATATTAAATTTTTGAAATACTAAGGCTTTTCTACCTCAGACATGGATTACCTTAGCTGAATTTGGCAAAACTTTTAAATTTTGGTCCTCAATGCTCTTCAACTTCGTACTTTATTTGGCCTTTTTAACTTTTTTGGATTCGAGCGTCATTGATGAGTCTTTTGTAGACGAAACGCGCGTCGGCGTATATACACAATTTAGTCCTAGTATCTATTAGGAGTTTATTTGTACCTGATGCTTAAACATGTCAACCAAGTTATGCTGTGAAATAGACGTTACGAAAATGTACTTTATAACACTTAAACGGTAGAAAATGAAACGACCTTGAAACTTTTAAACTTTTACTGTCTTTGTTTTAGTTCGTCTTCTTATTTTTCTTATTTCTTCAGTTTGTCACATTTGTGTTGTAATGTGCTCTTGTATACCTTATAAATATGTAAACTGGAGACCAGCTATACATTTTGAACACATTATATTAAACAGATTGTTTCCCTGATCCGTGTAATGGAAAAGGAAAATGTATCAATACACGAAGTGCGTTTGTCTGTCATTGCCACAATGGGTATACTGGATCAACTTGTAACCAAGGTATTTACGCATCATCAATAAAAAAAACCCTTACAACAAATCACCAAAAAAAAAAAAAGCGCCCATTAGTATTTCAAGTATAAAGTAGTGAAACAATGTTTAGTACATAGTTGAAAACAAAACTTTACGACAAAAGAGCCCATTGTGAACTTTCCATTTCTAAGTAGCAACATTCCAGCAGCACCTGCATACGGGGTATATATCTCCCAGTTGATACGATATTCCCGTGCTTGCATTTCCTATCATGATTTTCTTGATAGAGGGTTGCTGCTCACAAGGAAGCTATTAAACCAAGAGTTCCAAATAGTGAAGTTGAAATCATCCCTTCGTAAATTTTACGGACGCCATCACGAGTTGGTTGACCGTTATGGAATAACCGTTTCACAAATGATATCGGATATGTTCCTTACATCGTAACTACAATCCCCTTCCCTTTCATGAATGTGACCTACCGAATTAGACCATTTACCGGATTTGATATCACATAAGCAACACGACGGGTGCCGCATGTGGAGCAGGATCTGATTACCCTTCCGGAGCATCTGAGATCACCCCTAGTTTTTTGGTGGGGTTTGTGTTGTTTATTCTTTAGTTTTCTATGTTGTGTCATGTGTGCTGTTGTTTGTTTGTCTTTTTCATTTTTAGCCATGGCGTTGTCAGTTTGTTTTAGATTTATGAGTTTGACTGTCCCTTTGGTATCTTTTGTCCCTCTTTTACTACACCGTCTATTGATCTACAACCTCTGATGAAGGACAAAAAGAAAGGCATCGACGGGACTACGAAAACTATATTTATATACATAATAATAAGGGTGACAAGTAGGCCGAATGGTATTGGAGCTTTACTTAAGGAAGGCGATATTGCGATGATACCACAAATGCATTGTTTCGCATGCAGCTGTTTGTCACGAATATGATATGTTGTTGGTAAAAAACTTATACATTGTCATTAATCATGTTAATGTAATATTTCCTATTTTCCTATTCATTTTACTTTTGATCCTCCTAATAGTGGGTAACAAACGTAGGGCGAAAGATAAGTGAGGGACAGTAAAACTCATAGATCAAAAATAAACTGACAAAGCCATGACGAAACACAAAAATTATCTAACATTCGTTATAATCAACCTGTAAAATACCAATTCAGCAACTTTGTCAGTAAAATGTTTATAAGATTTAGTGATGAATGATGATGCTTTCAGACTTTGTTTGATGTTAAGATTCATATCATTGATTCTTACTGTCATTTATATATGTGTCAGTTATTTCATCAATGTATTTTCCTTTTTTCCAGTTGTTGACCGTAAGTATATGATCAATAACTTTAAAGTTGTTTGCTCCTGTTGTAGGCCGTTTTATACATGTATTGCCTTTAAAAGTTTCCCCGCTAGCCCTTACTCTTCTTTTCATAATTTTATAACATATTTTTAAAAGGCAATATTTGAAAATTTTAGGAATCCTTGTTATTTTTACATAGTTTTTAAGGAAAAAAGTACCAATCCTAAATGTATGAAAAAATCTCTCTCGCCATAATTTCAGTTAAAAATACCAGATATGAAAAATCCATGGTTTTATACACGTATTGCCTTTAAAAAGTTTCCCCGCTAGCCCTTATTCTTCTTTTCATAATTTTATAACATATTTTCAAAAGGCAATATTTGAAAATTTTAGGAAACATTGTTATTTTTGCATAGTTTTGAATGAAAAAAGTACCAATGCTAAATGTATGAAAAAATCTCTCTCGCCATAATTTCCGTTCAGCATATACCAAGAACGAACACATGGACAGAATTTTTACTGATTTATGTGTTCCTTTTCTTTGTTTATATATTAACAATTTGTGACAGTCTTTTAAAAAGCTTGTTATTTTAAAACAGAGTAGTGAACAGCGTTAAACTCAATAGTATATTTTGAGCTTGAAGTGTCTTTCCTAATCGATTTTGATATTTTAACATTGTTAAACTACTGTTGCCTTAGTTTGCCGTAGCAAATTATACTAATTCAAAGATCTGAAAAAATGTCATTGTTTTTATAACATTGGTATTCATAGAACTATTTTGTATTGCACTTTGTTAACAGTTGAAAGGAGCATGAAGTGAAACGCACAGTTTCTAGTACTATCAAAAAGGAATTTACATAAAAAAGACTCTTAAGAATATTTTGTTGGGTTTTGCATAGCTGATTCCATGAAGTATCTTGCAATTTTATAAAAAAATACTATATTGTTTAAGAGAGAACACAGTTTAGTTTAAATAAAAAGTTTAGCAAGCATGTAAAATTTAGATTTTATTCGTTTATAATAAAAACAAAATGTTAATGAATAATACACATGTTCTGATTACTAACATTTAAATATTTCCAAATTCCATTTTACCCTAGACTGTGCTGCCAATCCTTGTATACATGGAATGTGTTCTACTAACATCGCAGGATATACATGTGCATGTGATCCTGGTTATGAAGGAACAAATTGTGATACCCGTAAGTAAAACTATATACCCTTCATCTAATATTTCTAGGACATCGGTGGCCGAGTGGTCTAATTTGTTACTACTGTAATCACTAGCTAGTCAACACTGAGGTTGTGTGTTCTAATCCCGTTCGTGTGGGTGCACTCGAATCCATTAATTGACTAGGATTGTCAGTTTAACTTTCGAAGGTCAGTGTTTTTTTCCAGGAACTTCCTCAAATAATAAAATCTAACCGCCACGAAATAATCAAAAGCGTGCTTAAAAAAGGCGATAAAACACAAAAAATAGAAAATCAAATCTAACTAGTAAAACATCGACATTAAACTAAGCCGCACGTCAATGTTTTGTTCAAAGTCATGTTATTCGATATTGATGTAAAAAGTAAAAACACAAAAATACTGAACTCCGAGGAAAATTCAAAAAGGAAAATCAAAAATCAAAAGGCAAAATCAAAAGTCCAAACACTTCAAACGAATGGATAACAACTGTCATATTCCTGACTTGGTACTTGTAACATAACTGATATTCTCCTTAAAATTTTCAAAAGGTCTATTTGCGATTCGGTATGACCACACCCTGACATATTGTAAAGTCAATTGTCCATGTAAGGTTTCTTTTAGGCATATCAAATTAGGACGCTGTACGCGTGTGGTACATATTTTTATTGGTGTGTACCTTGGGAAATATCATCGTTGTTAAAAACAATGTATACCAGATGCTTATTTCGTCAATTTACATAAACATTAAAATAGGCATTTAAATATTTTACCAGACAAACTTATCACACTGGTTCCTATCATATTTATTTTTACATCATACAGTCATTTAAAAATTGACGTAACACCAGGCAGTACATGATTATTATATGATAATGCTAGCGAAATGAGTTAATGTTGCATTAATAAATATGTAAAGGCATGTCTTTACTGTATAACGTATACATATACATGATATATTACATATATTTACATTAATTTAAATCTTTACTTTTAGTGCTAAATCGTAAGTATAAGTTTTATACAATATTGTATCGTCATGTACAAGTTTCCGTTACTTACCGTGTTTCATATAGAAGTTTATTTATTTGTCTTCCATTAAGACCATACGATAACCATTTAAGAAATAAAACAGAAAGAGTATACGTATAGGTCATTCAAAACTCAACAGAAATAGTATACTGACAATATCGTGGCAAACAATACTAATTTATATAAAATTTAAGAAATGTTGAAATAATAATTTAAACACAGCACAACTATTTCTGATATTATTTAAAAGGAAATTTCGTCTTTGTAAATGTTGGCGTTTGATTTTAGCTTATATTATTTAAGATTGAATAACACTTATTCTATCCTACACTTAGTTGAAATATATCGGAAAATAAATCAAAATTCATTTCATACAGATCATCATTTTGCAAAATATATATACAATTGTATTAATAATGTGACGTGTTGTTATTGTTTGAATTAATTTGTTTTCTAGGTTGTTCAAAACAACCATGTGTACACGGCAGATGTGTGAATGGTGCAACACAATTTTCGTGTGTATGCAATACTGGTTACGAAGGTCCAACGTGTTCTCAGCGTAAGTTTAGCATGTTATGTATTATTTTTGTATGCAGCTGTTGCGTTTTTCTTTTTTACTAAATTAGAAAGGCTTTTAACAAACCTAAACATGTGATGTGCTACGTGACAGACATAGACTTAACTAGTAACTCCCAGTTCATATAATGTCAGCTCTGTCTAAACCACTGAGTGTTCTCAAATATTATATTGAACAACTGTTGAAAAGACTCTTTAATGATTAAAAATTTTATGACACAAATTGTTCTTTAAGATTTTCAATATATCAGAATAACTTTTAATTCCAGAAAATCGTAAGAGAATGTCTGTAAAGTGATAAAAGTAGACATGGAACAAAACATACCTTTATTGTTGTCTTCTGTAACAGTTAACATATCTTTATTTTCCCTCTTTTATGTATGGATTATGAAATAAGGATTCAAACGATTTTATTGGGTTTAAGAATTTGATGTTCTCTTATTATTACACAAAAATATTTCTATATATACTAACAATCTGTGTAATTCAACTTTATTGCAAAACAATCTCTAACATCTTACAAAATATTTAACAATGAAGCACACAAAAAACGTGCAGAATGAATATAACAAAACATACATCAATCCACTATATTAGTGTTTTGTGTTACACAGCTCATGATAATCAGTGCCTCTTAATTTAACATCTAAATCTAACACAAGTTATGTGTAAAGAAATATTTACATTCATTAATTATTTTGAATATTTCAGAAATTGATTGTGAGTACTTTTATATGCATTTATACAATCTGAGGATAAATATTCGTTCGAAATATTAATAACACATAAAATCTAGTAATTCAAAGTAGATATATGGCATTGATAACAACTTCTTGAACATTTATATACATAAATATAATTAAGCAATTCTCTATCAAGGGCGTCAATTTATTTGATAGCAACATGTCTTAAGAACAAAAGTGAGATAAATTTTCCTTCTTGACTAAGCATTTTATCCTAAAACACCATTGTTTATGTCTTTAAGGAAGTAATACAAAAAAAATGACGATGTGGTCTGATTGCAAATGAGACAACTCTCCATAAGGGACACAAATAACACAGAACTTAACAACTATAGGTAAGCCGATGATACAACTTCTTCAAAATTTTCACGACTTGTATTTCGTTCTTTGCATACTATATATTTACTTTGTTTTTTCCTATAAAAAGTTATAAAGGAACATTATACACGATTTTATATTCATGTCAATGACTTTCCTTCACAATCAGGGCGCAGGTAAAGTTAATTTGAATTTTATAGGAAAGAAACAGGAGTATTCTGACATTTGGAAGTTTAAATGACAATTTAATAATTCAAAGATGGTCCAATGAATACATTATACTACTTTGTTAATACAAAAGCAATCCCATGTCCCTCAGTGTATTTGGCTATTTTTTGCACGGAATAAATTTGTTGTTTGAAAGCTTACTTATTTTTGAATACATTTTAATTTCCCAAATATGAAATGTGATGGTTATTCAAACGTTTATCGTAGAACTTCATTACACATATTAAAATTTGTAATTTTTACAATATGTACGAGAAAATGTTACTTGTTACAATTCACTATAAAGCAGGAACTACAACTTTGTTATGTTTTATAAAACAGCTATTTTACAGAAAAAAACCTTTGTAGTTTTTTGTATAATATTTTGTATTTAATATTTTTGCAACAGAGAGAGAATATTTAAGATAACCATATGATTAGATTGTCGAGTTTATGATCGTTTTGGATCAACGAAATTTACACGATATATTTGATTTGTAGTTTGATCAGAAGAACCACCCACGAAGCTAGATAATACAATTAATTATCTAATTACTACTACAATTAAATATTAATTAGTATTATAATTTCCACTGTTATTAATATAGTTAGATAAGTCATACTAATCTAATCTTGAATTTCATCAAAATTCTTTCTAAATTTTTTGAACATGTTTTAGAAATTTAAATATGACGTCACTTTTGACGTTGTATTGACTATGGCTAACAGGGCTGTGATTTTGTAATGTATTCGTTACAATACATTTAAACGATAATTATATCGTTATAATATATCTCTTATATAGTCATTTTATAAAATTTACTGTTTGCAAAATTATATATTATTCTTGATAATAATGATGTTGTTGTCCGAGACGGATAACACTGGCATCATCACTTTTTGGAATTTTTGTCCTCGGCGATCTTCAACTTTGTAGTTGTTATTGCTTTCAAACGTTTTACATCTGAGCATAGTTTTGTGTGGACGTAGCGCGTGTCTGGCGTATAAGAATATGTTTTAACCTGTTACCTTTTGATGATTATTATTTGTTTGTTTCTCTGTCCTATAGTTTCTCCCGTTTATCTGTTTATTTATTGTAACCCTATCGTGTTATGTTGACATTTTAATGATATAATTAACACTGCCATTAAAGCGGGAGGTTTGACATGCCACAAGACCAGTTTCAACCTTTATTTTTTTCATAAAATGCCCTGTACCAAGTCATCACAATGACAATTGTTTCTTTAAAGTTCGTGTCTGTGTCTGTTACATTTCGGTGTTGTGTCTCTGATGTGTCTTATATTTGATACGTTTCCCTCAGTTTTATTTTGTAACCCAGATTTGTTTTTTCTCTATCGATTTATGAGTTTTGAACAGCGGTATACGACTGTTGTCTTTATTTGCTAACGTATTTTTGTTTAAATGTTGATTCTTTGCAGACTGTTCACAACACACATTTACTTGCCAACATGGTGGAAATTGCACAAATGACCGTACAAGTTATAGATGCACATGTCCACTAGGTTATACTGGATTTCACTGTGAAATTGGTACGGATTTATGTTTCTTACTTTAGGTCTATATATCAATTATAGTCAGTGACGATGCTTTTTAAATTAAACCAAAACTGGTACTGTTGAAATAGATAATTAAAGGTATACTCATGGTGTACTGCCATCGTGGATTCCAGATTCACAGTACAAAATCGGTCTAATTCTTTTCCAAAATCTTCAAATTTCGAGAGAGACTTACAACTTATTGGTTAGACTGTCTATACTAAAAACATATTTTAGTGATGTGTTTCATTATCTAAAAGTTTAAAAAAAAATACCAAATAATTCTCAGAATAATTTGAACATTTTCAACTTATCTTTTTAAGCTAAAAATCTTTTAGTAGAACAATTATACTGGAGTTGTAGGGGAATTTTAAATATTTACTGTAGTA
Organism: Mytilus galloprovincialis; assembly: GCA_037788925.1. NCBI lineage: Eukaryota > Metazoa > Mollusca > Bivalvia > Mytilida > Mytilidae > Mytilus > Mytilus galloprovincialis. Next base: position 70,312,742 of record CM075342.1, on the reverse strand, counting down.
AGAAAACGAGGTCGGTGACACCATTTTATTTTTATTTTCTTAAAACCAATTATTAAGCCTATAATCTCAAATTTTATTTCAAAATTTTATCTCATTTCTTTTTATGCCAAAAAATGTGTTTTCCAATGAACAGTTTAAGCAAATTTGGGCAATTTTAAACGACTCGTAGCTTGAAAATTAGCACGGTGACCCATACTTTTGTTATTATTTTTTGAAAAAGTGTAGTCAAATATTCATTTGGCAAAGTATAAGATAATGTTTAATTTTATGTTGATACCACTGGATTACAGACATACAATCTCTTAATTTGAATTGAAATGCAGACGTACCTTGTAAATTATAAAAAAATAATATATACACATGGAAAAAGTATTGCAACACCTTGATTTTTTAAAACTTAAAAAATCAACCTCATGTTTTGGATGTAATATGATAATATATTCGTAAAATAATATTGAAACGTAGTTAATGATAACATTGGCATTAAAACGAACAAAAAATGTATGAAAAAAAAAATGTTTTATCTAACCAAAATTTTTATAATGAAATGAAGTGTTTTTTGTACAAAACAATGCATTTTACAACTTTCACTGTAGTCGAACTTTACAATGTCAGACATTTCAAAATTTCTCTCCAGATGATTGTTCACATCATGGTTGACCATTATACGCCAAAGAATTAGTACTTTGTGCGCAGCCTCCATTCAAATGGATAACCGCATCTAAACGTCTTCTGATCCTTGTCATAAATAGACTAATTTGTTGCCAAGGTACCAGAAACCTATCCTGACGAAGAGCATTGTTTATTTCATGACGTGTTTGAAGTGGGGTGTCCTTTCGTGCATTTTACGCCCAATAGTGTCCCATATATGCTCGATATGTTTCAAATTCGGGCTACGATCGGGCCAAGGAAGATAAACCGAAATCCATTGGAACAATGAATCTTCCTCCATGATGTTAATTTCCAACTTTGGCGAGCTCTGCACTATATTGGATACGGACAACTGTGTGTCTGTCTGTAGACAATGGTCCCCGAAATGGTCTTATTGCACGAAAACCAGAAGCGTGCAATTGTCACAGCGACATACTTGCTTCTCTCATGCTGATTGTCTGTCATCTTGCTGCAGTTATGAGTTGTGGATGACCAATTACAAGGTGTCAATCACATAACGTTATAAACTTGGTCATTTAAAGTGTTGAAAACAATGAGGATAAAACATGTGTTTTATTGTTTACCAGTACAGTAGCTGCATGTGCAGAGAAGAACTTATCAAGTCGATATTTATTGATTAAACTCAGGTGATATTTAGATAATGTTTAATTAGTTCTATTTTAACAAATTATATACCAAAAAAATAAAGAGTGTTTTTTTAATTTGAATTACAATTTGGTGTTGCAATACTTTTTTCCATGTGTATATATCTGAAGGAGAACTGTGTTTTAAATTATTGAAAAAAATGACTAGGTTTTGAGTAAATTTGTGATTTTTGAACGAATTCATTTCTTGAATAAATGTTGACTAGTATTATCTAACATACAATTTGTTGAATGCATTTTATAAATAAAAAACCGTACATGTATTGAGTGTTTTCATTGCAGCTCCCGATTGTAAGTATTAATTATCTACTGCTTTTACAATTAAAAAAATGTGATAATGTAAAACCATTTTTAGAAGTTTTAACATTGCAGTTGGGGATTGTTGTTGTATTCACGAGATCGTCCCATTATTTGTTTCTATCTTAAGTTTTTTTTCTCTATGGTGTCAATTTTAAAACCCTTTTTCTCTTGCACCTCTTAATCGAGAAACTTGCAATTCTTATGATTTAGTCTAGGTGTATGACAGACAGTTGATAAAAAGAGAAGAAAGGATGAAGTTATATCTAAATAATTTAATTTTGGATGTAACGCGTCTTCTGATTGGCTGACGTTATTTTGTTATGAGCCAATAGACATAATTTAGTCATGTGACCGTGACGTCATCAACGTTTTGTCATGGTTTTCTACGGTTTAAAATGGAATTTAGAATTAAATTATAAGAAATGACTATAACATTTTTTCTGTCTATTCGAAATAGCATAAAAAATGTGGTGCACACTGTAAATAACCCGCTATGCGCGTTATTCAGTGTGCACCAAATTTGTTATGTTATTTCTTCATAGACAGAAAAAAATATTACAGTCATTCCTTAAATGTTTAAATTTGCTGAAACAAACCAGATAATTATCATAAGTTAATGTATGAACACTAGTATACATCTTTGATAATATCGTGTTGACGGTGTTCCATAAACACGTCCGCAGTAGAATCAAATTAGCCGGTTTATTTTGAATTTTGAAATTATCTTCCACAATATCTTAGTACACCGAATCCTCTTGCATACGAAATGGGTCGAACAAAACACCCTTGAAATCAACAGTTTTACGAAATTAATTCTAAATTCCATTGCTGTCAAAAACTTATATATCTTGGGTGTTTTTAAAACAATATAACATTTTGTATTTGTTGTTTCTTTAGAATATTTGAGAAACTAGAGGTAACATTAGATGATTTCTAAAGTTCTTACGCATGGGGCGAAAATTTGATTTGTTAACTTACAGTAATTGTTATTTTCTTATATGAAAAAAAAAAAAACAAGCATGTAAAATGTTGTCCTTTGTAATTGACAGGAATAAAACATTTCTCGAGCAAAATATTTCATTATTTGAAACAAAGATAGAATATGCATAGTTTTTAGACATGTGCAAATTTACAAATTTAACAAAGTCTAGTAGGGACAGAAATGGTAGTATATTCATTGTTCTCGTTAATAATCGTAAACATGCATACTAGTGACATAAACTGTAAATACGTGATTTTCCCTTTTCATTATACTTTAGACTGACCATCAATACTAATTTGAAACATAATATATCACTTGATAACCATTTTACGAACACAATGATACATGTATATAAAGAGATAAAAACCCTGATATGATATACGGACATTTTATTTGTTCTTTGTATAACAATATTTATTCGTCGTATGTTGATTATTTCAGTCTGTAAAAGCAACCCATGTGTGTTTGGTAAATGTACAAACACGCCTCCATCATACAATTGCACGTGTGATCCTGGTTACACAGGGAAAACTTGTACATTACGTAAGTTCAATTTAACAATTTCCATTATTACAGAATAATGAAATAGTCAGGATTTTCTTAATTGAAATTTCGAATGTGACGAGATAAATGATAATACACAAAAGGCCTACATGCAGTTGAGGATAACCAACTTGAACTGGAAGTTTATATATTAATCATTCGAAACACTATGGATGTTCTTATCCCAGTCATAGATTGCCTAAGCCGTATTTGGAATTTTAGATCCCGAATGCTCTTCAACTTTATATTTCTTTGGCTATCTTACTATTTTGATCTGCACGTCATTGGTAAGTGTTATGTTGACGAAACACGCTTCAAATTATACGCCGAAAACCTTTGAGAACTATTTAATCAGTATATTGTTCTTTAAATTAATAAAAACAGACGGAGTAATCTGACACGTAGTGTTATCATTGTAAGCGAAAAATGTATAGACATTTTCATAAAGTAGAAGGTTTGGCTAGCCATTTAACAAGATTCAACCCAGTTGTTTTCTTTTAAATATCCTGTACAAGTCAGGAATATGGCAGCTGTTATCAAATAGTTTGTTTCTATGAATGTTGGCTTTTACTTTGCTATACTTCAGTGTTCCTGTAGTTCCTTTGTTTTCTTTGTTAAAGTTGAAGGTTTCCCTCGATTAAAATTTGTAACCCGTATTTTTTTGCTCTTTATCGATTTTGATTTTTGCATACCAGTATTCTTATGTTGCCTTTTTTGTCTTAACAGCAAAGAAATAAGCAAAACACATTATTTTTTTAGAAGAAAACGAATAATGATAATAAAATCAGATGACAAATAAAGATGTAAAATTACTACATATTATAGTATTAATCTATACTAAATAATGTCGATGTTTTAATGATAAAATGAAAAAAAAACTATGAGTATAAGTCATAAACGGAAATATTGATGACGAAGATAACAAATATAGATCATACGAAATATTAAAGAAACAATATGATGGTTACCCGCAATACGAATGGATGGAGTCGATACCAAGGGGAAACTTAAAACAATGTGTTCTCCTTTTAGTGAGAATGCGTACGAGTCTGCTATTTGTTTATAAAATGAAGAGAAAATCAGTTTCTTAAAATTGAGAAAAGGGATGTGGCGGGTATTTGCCAATCCACGCCGAACCTTTGTTAATTCAATATAACTATTGTCTAGATATTTTGATAAAAGAAACTTTTACATCATTTGAATGACAAAAACAAGATTTGTTTCATAGATTGAAAGTCCGGAACTATATTCTACTTTTCTCTTTACAATTTTCAGCTATTGATTGTAAGTATCTACCAAATAAGAAGAAAAAAATTGTGATTTAAATAATTTCGTTTGTTGAAAGAGTTATTTTTCAGTGACTTTTGTAATTTTCTAATGAATATTTGGGGTGCCATTTTTACAAATCAATTAGTTTGTTTATATTTAAATCTGCATGTACTACAGTATGTATTTATGCTGTTCATCAATTTCATACACATCTTCATAGCTTAATATATATATGGAAGTGTTTAACGACCTTGACTGGCTATACAGCCCTCGCACGGTCGGCTCGGTGCCCGAAGGCGATTGGTGAGCTTTATCATATTTTGATGCTGTGGGTCAGGAACAGGTAGTAGAGGACGCCATATGTAGGCCGCCATAGCTTAAGGTTGCTAGGGTGTCTTACTCCATCTTGGATTTTGAAATATAGAAAACAGGTCTTGATCTTTAATAAAATGTGCAAATTTCGACAGAAGTAGGTAAGTCATTTTAATTTTTAAAATGACACTTTTAATCATATTTATGGCTTTCTTTTACAAAACAAAAAAGAATATTGTTGTTTGATTAAATTTTTACAATTTTAATTAATGTAACCTCCGAAAACGATAAAACTGGCTTACGAAAGCACAAATGTAAGGTTCATGAATTTATTATACTGTATTCATATATTCGAATTCGCATTATACATATATCGAAAATAACATTAATTATTGGCAACGCTGAATAGTGCAATATTTGTGGAAAAATAGAAAAACACAAAACATCATAAGACTAATGAAATGCAGATATAAATTCAATTAAATTTAACTTGAAATAAAGATTGCTTTTTCAAATATCAATTAAATACAATAGAAACATTAATTTAACCAAAGCTATATAAAAGCTTGAAGAACTTGATTATCTCCCTTTCTGAATATTACAATTCATAACATTTCTCAAATCAAAATATGAACACCAGAGAAAGTCTTCAAAGTAAACAACATCAATAATGTTTCAATTAGAAATATCAAAAATTAACTAAACATTATCATAATATCAATCAAGGGCACATAATAACAATTCAATATACATACCCTAAATAAGGAAATGGCAGACAATTTTACTGCAATAATATCATCCTCTAGTATGAAAAATCACATATAGATCTACCTGTGAACAATATTTACTTTATCAGAACCTTTTATATTTAAAATGTAAAACACATCTTTCATAGTATAAATGTTTCTCAACAATGCCTATCAATTAGTTCAATAAAACTATATTTCAAATTCAAATGATTAAACCAAATTTCAAAATCATATTTGCATTTGCAAAACTTCAGATAAAAATATAGAATGTTATTTACATTTACATATCATATTTTTGTTCTTTTTGTATTTTATAAAACTCTTTTATATCAAACAGTCATATTCACAATCATTATAAATATTTACAAAATACACCAACCTTAAATCTTCAAATATTCTTGTTCACAAAACTGAGACACCACTACACCTGTCGATCAGTTATTTATCAATAGTAAAAATATACAATGTGGTGAACAGTTTTTACCTGTACACTAATTACTAGAATGAAGTAAATAATATTTTGAAATACCTTTAAATAATATCTGGACAAAATAATCAAACTGTATCCTAAATATGATTTGATAAAATATATAAATGCTAATATAAAAATTATCTTTTCTCTTTTTTCCAATTTTATTTAATTTTCCAAATTTCAATTCATTTGCTTAACTCTATACAAAGATAGATAACTCAAACATTTCTAATGTAATTCAATGTATTTGACATTTTACAAAACTTCAATAGCTGAACTCTATATATGCAAAGAGAGGTAACTCAAAAATTTCTAATATAATTTTTGGCATGTTACATTAATAAGAGGAAAAAACTCAAATGGAAGGGCAGATAATTCTGAAAAAGTTGCTTTTACCACAGAATGTGTTAAGAATTACCTATTATACTATTTAGCAAGAAAACGAGTTCCGTGACCCTATTTTCTTCTTTTTCTTATCTGAAAGCATACTATTAGCGCTATCTTCTCATATTTTCTCTTCAAATTTCTTTGGTTTATTTCCGTTTGGAAAATTGAGTTTTCCATGCATAATCTATACAACATCTGTCAATTTTCACAACTTGTAAAGTGGAAAACGCCCCATGACCTATTCCTTTTACTATGTTTTGTAAACTACATTTTGACAAATTCTTAAAAACATACTATGGACTTTGATTAAAACACCTCACCCAATCTACATTAAAACTTTTAAAGAAAGCATTTCTTACTTAAGGGCATACGATACAATTACAGGGGAGGTAATGACGTTGCTAACGTAAAATGTTATTTTCGCGACGTCAAACTGTTACATATCGGGAAAAGATGTATTTTTCGACTGATTTTTAGCATTCAAACTGATTTAATTTGAAAACGAGTTCATGGACCCCTATTTTTCAAAACAGCAATTTGTTTCATTTTGCAGGGAGATTATGTGATCCAAATTTTATAAAACTGTAAATAGAGGATTTTTTAAAATTTTGATAAACATGCAGTAAAAAATGACGTTTTTTCCTCAATTCATAAACATTTGATAAATATGAGTTATTTCTGAATAAAAAATTGCATATTTTTTTAGGATACTTATAAAATACAGAAATTACCGATTATTTAACAAAAAATAATTTGTGTTTATCTTTTAAAACAAAAAAGTTATGTCTTTCTTTCGAAAAAGAAATTACGGCCACAAATCTGAATTTTGAGCAAATATACAAAATTTCGACCTAATTTTACTCAAAAAGAAGCACATGAAGGTATATTTTTTATTACATATTTGATTTAATCAGGTAAAAAATAGCCTATATGCAAATTTTCATGAACTTGTAAATACAGGATCAAAACTGTATCGTATGCCCTTAAACAGCTAGACTTTCAAGTTTGATGTTAAATTATAAAAAAAGAACTAGTATTATACTTGAATAAAATCCAATAAATTATATGAATAATTACAAAAATAGATATTTAATTGACATATTTTTTATCAGATTGTGTGTCCAAACCTTGTCAAAATGGAGGCTCATGTCAGACATCTACTTCCGGTTTTACATGCACTTGTGCAGCAGGTTACGCAGGATCTTCTTGTCAGAGTACGTATAGTTCACAATGTCACCAAACACATTGGATATCGTTCTGATTGCTTTAGAATTCTTTTCAGATTGATGAACCGCTACTTATCGTACGTGTCATGTAAGGAATTGCCATCACTTTTGAAACTTCCGAAAATTGTACATAAAATATTTATGAAGTAGAAAGTCTTTATTATAGATGCGAGAAAAGAATTTAAACCACATCACGGCCATAATGATTAGGAAAACCAACATCGTAAAAAAAATTTTTTTTAAAAGAAATCCAAGCTTAAGTCCATAAGTATTTTGAAGATCAAAATTATAGAGATATTCAAATAAAGAAGGTAAAGCATTATCGCCAATGAGTAAACTCTCCACAAAAGACCAAATTGCAAATAAGCTTAAAACTAATGGTGTCTTTTTGTTCTAATTTTTCAAAAATACTAACAATGACCACTGCCCTTTCCTCGATCTTGATATATATATATATATATATATATATATATATATATATATATATATATATATATATATATATATATATATATATATATATATATATATATATATATATATATATATATATATCATTAACGGAAAGCTTAATACTAAAATTTATGATAAAAGAGATGATTTCTCATTTCCTATCGTTGATTGTCCATTTTTGGATGGTGACGTTCAATTGTCACCGTCGTACGGTGTTTATATATCTCAACTTGTACGATTCGCTCGTGTGTGTAACAATGTTTTAGATTTTAACGAGAGAAATTTATGTATTACTGAAAAATTATTACACCAGGGTTTTCGATATCACAAACTAGTTAAAACATTTACTAAATTTTATCATCTGTATAAGGATATCATTCGTAAATATAGCTCAACATGCAGACTTCTTATAAGTTCAGGTATTTCACATCCAGTATTTTATGGAAATATTCTTTATAAAGCACAAAAATGTCAGTATTCACCTCAGAAACTAACAAAGCCAAGTCATTAAAGATTGCATATTTTGGCGTTAATATTGATTCACTTATAGGGTCTTTACATCGGAACTAAACACACTTATTATTAATAAACAAGTTGTTGGCACGACACGGGTCATGTTCTTCTCATATATGTTATGATGGTATGATACTAAACCCCTCACGGGGAGGATTGTGCCTGATATTCATATGATGAAGACATAATTTTTCAATCAGTTTAATTGAAGTCTGGAGCTGGCATTTCAGTTAACTGCTAGTAGTCTGATGTTATTTATGTATTTTTGTCATTTTGTTTATTTTCTTTGGTTACATCTTCTGACATCAGACTCGGACTTCTCTTGAACTGAATTTTAATGTGCGTATTGTTATGCGTTTACTTTTCTGCATTGGCTAGAGGTATAGGGGGAGAGTTGAGATCTCACAAATATGTTTAACCCCGCCGCATTTTTGCGCCTGTCCCAAGTCAGGAGCCTCTGACCTTTGTTAGTCTTGTATTATTTTAACTTTTAGTTTCTTGTGTACAATTCTGAGTTTAGTATGGTGTTCATTATCACTGAACTAGTATATATTTGTTTAGGGGCCAGCTGAAGGACGCCTCCGGGTGCGAGAATTTGTCGTTGCATTGAAGACCTGTTGGTGACCTTCTGCTGTTGTCTGCTCTGTGGTCGGGTTGTTGTCTCTTTGACACATTCCCCATTTCCATTCTCAATTATACCTCATGATTCGGTCTAATTTTGTTGCACCTTGAACAAATAACACAATATTCTGAAAATCATTCAGCTCCAGTGCCTACCTTACATTTTATACATTGTTTTCTCTAATTGCAGATGTAGTTGATCGTAAGTTGGCCATTCTTTACTTTTTATATTGCAACAAAAAATCTATTACAAATGACGCTATTTAGTATATTACAATTTGATTCTTATCTTTTAACCATGAATTATAAAGCATTTCTTTCTAATGGGTTTGTTATTTACCGATTAATATTATCTGCCACGTGTTGAGAAGAATGTCGGAACTTGTTCTATCTTATTTTAAAACAAATGCTGTATATCTAATTTTATATTTGAACACATTGGCATGAGGTGTATTTGTTTTTGACAAATAAATAACAGAATTAAAAAAAAAAGAATGGATTATTTTCGGAGTTTTCTACCAAATTGCCATTTATTAAAACACAAATTTAAGATTGATATCAGCTACGACATACAAAGACTCACTGTCGTTCAAACATGCGTTTAAAACGATATTTGTTTTTATCTAGTTATTATACACATGAAATAAAAATAGACAAAAACACCTACAATGTTTAGATATCAACATTTAAATAAGTTCGATATATAGCAATGTATAATGAAATCATTGAGATATAGTTTAAACCTCAAAACTCTAATTATTTGTAGATTGTAAACCTGACCCATGTCTGCATTCTGGGTGGTGCGTGAGCACAACAAACGGTTATACATGTCAATGTACATCAAGATATACAGGGAAAAACTGCCAAACATATGGTAAGAAAGACCAGTTGATATAATTGTTTCTTATGTAACCGCTTTGTTGCATCTACTGATAATGTATTACCCGTATGCCTATGCCCTCACTGACTGTTAAAGATACAAACTCCTTTATTTAAAAAAAAAACATCAAGTGTTATTTCAATTTCTATAGCAATTTGTAATTTATGCTTTCTTTTCTTGAATATTTCAACTCGTCTACAATATTCAAAACAATTTTGAAAAATGAATATCATCGTCAACTTTGGTTCAGGAAATAGCCATCGAATACCAATTATTTTAATGATGAGCAAATTCCATATCATAAAAAAGTATAAACAAATTGTCGAATTCCAATTTGAATAAAAAAAGGAGAAAACCTGAAAAATCTTACATAACAAATAGTAAGACTATATAAAAGAAATAAGAGAAAAGAAACTGTCATATCCATGGCTTGTAGTTATTACGACAACCGACAATCAATAGATTACATACTTGTTTCTGGATAAGGACATATTCTGTTAATGATTGTTACGGGTTTAACAGTTTTTTGAAGGACTGCTCAGCACCGTCTCTAATATGTGTAACTCGTTGGAACACTGCATGTAATGCCTGGAGTCAAGTAAGCATAAGGAATTCGAAGCCTTAGATTTAATTTACTAGTTTGTGATGAGTATCATTACACATATGTATACACGGATCTTTTTGTCACATAACGGCTCTTTTTTATGACATACAGTTGGTTAAAACTGTAATGTTTAATCGTAACGTTGTTCGTAAGATACTATAAACGTACATCAAGTGTTTAAATAATTGTGTTTGTCTTCACGGCCAGGCCTTGGTATTACAATTGTCATTCGATAGATTGCTATTCTCCCTTCGCTGTATTTATTTTATATTCATTGTGCACGATGTTAACATGTCTTTCTTTATACCGATGTAATAATTTAAATGTGTCAAAATAAAGATATATGCGCTTTTATAAACAATGATTTACATACAACAACCCAATCAATTCTTCCTTCTATTATTTTAAGAACATACTATTCAAATTAAATGATTAATACAATCGTTTCTATTACAGTTACAACCTCGACGACCCAGTCTAGTAAGTACACAGTAAACTATAATGTCTTGTTCGGAATTAAAACTTTTGTTATTTGGTTTGAAATATCATTTACCCTTCAACGATTTTGTAATAGGAAAAAGAAAAATAAGCCTTCGACAACATAAAAAAAGAAAGCTAAAATAAAAAAAAAACTTATATTACACGTCCTATTAATATTATTACTAAGCATATATTTTACGTTTGATCTATAAAAGACGTAAAAAAAACAGTTGTAATATATGTTTGAACTAGATTATTTACCGGATTTGATATAACATAAGCAACTAGACGATTGCAAGAATCTGCTTACTCTTCCAGAGCATCTGCCATCATCCCTATTTTTTTTGGGGGGGGGGGGGGTCGTGATACTTATTCTTTAGTTTTTCTACGTTGTGTCATGTGTACTATGGTTTGTCTGTTTTTCTTTTTCATGTTTAGCCATGGCGTTGTCAGTTTATTTTCGATTTATGAGTTTGACTGTCCCTCTGTTATCTTTCGTCCCTCTTTGATTACATATTCTTAAGATGCTATATAAACAAACATTTAATTTTACTGTAGCAACAACAGCAACACGTAAGTGAATATAATATTAGTGTAAAGCTTTTCATAACTAACATATTTGTTACTAGTTAAATTCGTTTTCTGTCGTAAGAGTAAGTTTAAAAAACCTTATTAAAAAATGATTAGTCAAACTGTAATAATTTCATCATATTGATTTCCTATAACGTGTCTTTGTCAACTTAGTGTTCTTTGACTGAGTGTACCGCGACTAAGTGGCTTCTAACATAGTGTTTTGCGACTAAGTGTGTTATAACTTGGTATGGTTTTTTTTAAACCTTTTTTTGTTTTGCTTACTATTTGTCATCGGATAGTTTATATTTTGTCACTTTTCATTATTTATAGACATTCGTTGTGTTCAATTAGAATGCTGTGTTCGCTGTTTATTTGTCAAATAGTTTTATTGCTTTATATTGTTAGGTTCCTGCCTATTTAAACTATTCTAAACATTAAATTTCATTTATATTCTTATAAAAAATACATTTATTTTCAGCAACATCATGGATTAAGGTTACACAACGTAAGAATTACATATATAAAAGTGTATTAAGTTCCTAAGCTTCCAAGATGTTCCTTTGGTGTAACTAGCTATTGCATTGTTATATATACATTTGTAGATTTTATCCTATATCATTAACTATCTACACAAATAAACAAAAATATATCAAACATTAAACATCATTATTGCAAACTTTCAATTTGACAGTTTTTTTTTAATGAGACGATATCGACGTCAACACTGTTTTGGGGAAGTAGATTCAAAACTTGATTTCATTTCAAACTTTAATAGAACCTCGCTCACTTTTTTAAAAATAGATATATAACCTTTTCTACAGAATTTGGTATACATCTTGTGTAAATAAACCTCAAACTAATAAAACGTTTGAAATTGGATGGTACATCAGACATGAACTGAGAACAAATCACAAACGTCCTCTACTTTTTCATGTAATTTAAATTTGAAATACCAACTTCACATATGGATATATGAGATTTTCCAACTTATTCTGTAACGTGTTTTAGTGTTCAAGTGTTCTTTCATTTGTCTTTGTAAATTTTTAACTTTACTCTATTTAGTTTATTTGTATATATATTCTTTGTGCGTAAATCGTTGCTTATGCCTCTCGCCAATATGTTGCTTTGGTGTGGGGATATTTTGTATCCTTGACTTTTATTTTAGCTGATGTGCTTTGTTTTGTCTTTATAGTAATTAAAATTATAACACACTATGTAAGTTGACTGTTGTATCCCTAATTTTAAACATGTTTATCTATTATGTTTGTTGTTTTGTTCACAAATTGTTGTCAATATAATGAAATTTAATGCAACTGCCATACAAGTGACATGTTTAGCTAACTATAAAGCTAGGTTTATCCACAATGTTTCACAGGTCAGCAATAAGCCAGTTCTTACACATTTGTTTATTGTATTTGGGCTTTAATTTTGACAATTGATAGGGACTTTCCGATTTGGTACTGCCTTGAAGTTCGGTATTATTGTTTTTTGTACTTTTCCTGGTCAGTTTTGCTCTGAATTTCCGTGCTTTTGTATGGCCTATAACAATAGTTATTCGCGCGTCGCCGATAGTGTCTTTTGCAGGCGATTTGCGTGACGTAAGAACACAATACTGAATCCTGGTATCTCAGATAAGGGTTGGTAAACCAATAATAATTTTTAATCATTAAAACAGAAACAGACGTAGCATTTTATTTGGAATGAATTCAACACCATGCTCAAGGATGATCTTATTCAGAAAATGTCAGTACCGTTTTTACTATTTTGAAATTTATAAGTGCGTTCTATAAATCATCAGTCTAGTTTAAAATGTGCATTGAATTAGAATTTTTCAACAAATCGATAGATATGCTATTTTCTGAAATGTAATAGATAGTATGTGCAGGAATGTTTATGTCATTTGACAGCGAGTAAACAAATATTGTGACATCGCACATTACCGTCATTTGTTACTTGTTTGAATTCATAAAGGTTTCAATAGGTTTGTGTAATTTGTTTAGATATTTTATTGCGTCTCACGGACATATGTGTAATTTCATTTGTTTTATGTCATTTTATAAAAAAAAATATCAAATTTGCCATAGTCGTTTGCTCGATTTTATATCTGCACACTGAAATTGTAGATGATTTTCAACGTGTTCGCTCCTTAGCCCAAGAAGTTCTTTTGTGCTACTTGCTTATAGGGCTGCTACTCATTCCATTTTTTCAGTTATTATATTCAATCCAGTCTTGAAGAGAACTAACAAAAACTCCTTGACAGGTTGTTTTTTTTTCTTTTGTTGTAGCAACGTCTTGGAAAAAAATTACTCTACGTAAGTAATTTCATACTACAATCAAATGATTAAAATCATCTAATATAAATAACAATTATTTATCATTATCCTTTGTATTAAACAATGCCTAATCATTTGATGTTATGGTGCCTCTTTTGATATTTACATTTAATCCTTCATTTGTGTTTTCTCTCACGGCTTTCAACAAGGAGAAAAACCCAAATTATTACACCTGTTCATGCGAAAGTATAAGTCAAAACAAATTTGGTTCTAGATATGTCGTTATATATTTCGTTCTCTACATAAAGATTAAAATTAATAAATGATTAACTTAAATTAAATATTTGTATGATAATATTCAGTTTGAATTTGAATATCAAACAAACCTTAGAAATGTGTTGAGATTACTGTTTTTTAAAACGAAGTGATTGTTCAAAAAATAAATAATAAAGTATCGTTTTTGATTATTTATAAACAATGGTTTTACAGTGCAATTTAGTATGTGTCTTTAGAAAATTAAAAGCCAACTTGGAAGATTTTCAATAATTTATCTGAATTATCCAAAAACATGTTTAGATCGAAATCCTACCTAATATATAAATATATCCTTTTTTATCTGTATAGTCATACCATACTGATATGAATAAATCTACTTGCAATAATGTCTGCTAGACATTGATGTGAATACTTTCAGATTAGTACTGTATGTCTTTTTGTTAGTTGTGACAAACTTGTAATGACAAGTCTTGTCTTTTTTCAACTGTTCTGATGTAACACTACTTTTCCAGGTAAAGGAAGTATTATACACCTGCAAACAGGTTTTACCCCGTCATTTTCCGCTTGTATCAGTCCAAAGAAAGAGACCTGTATTACAGTGGTTGTCTTTTGTTGCTGTTAATAAGGTTTTGCCCATATATTTGTTTGAAGATAGAACGGGTAGTAAATTTTCTCGGTTAAAAACACAATTGTCATATCAGAGCCGTTTATACATTATTGTAGTTTGCTACATGTAAGCAGTCTCCCTTTTTTGTTTTTGCTGAATGGCGTATATTAAGGTAGCTTCTAAGTCATGTGGTCTTTGTGGAAAATTGTCGTTTTTAGTTATCGATGTTATCATTACATACTTACTTGTATAACAAACAGTTCATCAGATAGATTTAAGAATAAAAAAGAGTATCTTTCTTTCTAGCAACATCATGGTTAAAGGTAACTCTACGTAAGTAATAACATTTTAAAATTAAAACAGTAAAGAACACCAGGAAATCATTACTCATATTTATATTTACCAGCTTTCAATGAGATGCTGCATTTACCCATATAGATTTCCATTGGTGATCGTTTTTGTCTTTGATAATAAAATTGGTTATATAGATTAAACAAAACACCGATGAGAACTTTTTTGCATAAATTGTAAACTCTTAAGACTATATGATTAACAGTCATCATTGTTAAATATAATTTTAAATTCAAAATGGTAGAGGTCAATATAATGTGCATTAATCAAACGCCTGACTTAAACCCATCTACGGAACGAATGGAAAACAATCGTAATATTCCTGACTTAAATCCATCTACGGAACGAATGGAAAACAACTTTAATATTCATGACTTAAATCCATCTACGGAACGAATTGAAAACAGTTGTAATATTCCTGACTTGATACAGGCATATTTTTTTTTTATCAAATTGTATATCATTACTATAAACGTCTAAAGCTTTTTATTTCCAATTTATTAAATGTCCACTAGCTAGTGTGTCATGGTTTCAAAAGGAAGTTTGTTTGATCGAGAAAGAATGTTCAAAAGTACAATGTTATTACAATGTCCATCTTTGATTTTAAATGAATCTATCATCAACAAATATTCAGCTGCATACGAATATAGCTTATAAACTAATCCTTATGGTATGATGTGATCTTTTTTCTTTGAAAATATAAATATTATGTCCATTAAACACACATTTTATTTCAAATATGCACTAATCCGTTTCAGCCTCAATAGCACCAACAACTGGTAAGTTATTCAATAGATGGCACTCTTTACAATTAGGGTCAAATATGTTTTGATATACAAAAAAGCTTTATCTCAACTCACTACCCAAATCTCATATATATTCTTTGTCGCAGATATTTCGTTTTGTATATGCCTCCGCGATATAGCCTTTTTGTGCTCATGCGGCGTAAAGCAACCATAAATCAATCGTATTGTATTTGTGTTTAATATGGTTTCTTTGTTTGATAGTCTTTTTTGTATATCTGTACGCCACGTACATATGTAGTTTACAGTAATTACAACATTTGTAATTCACATTTTGTACACATATGATATCTTCATATAATGATCGTTAAAGTCTTGTTTTATAGAACAGCTTGTTTTGACACTACAATTGTAAAAAAGTCTGAATTCTATTAAAAAAAAACCTTTAAAATACTTATGGATATTTCATGTTCATTAATAGATTTACGCCAGTCAAGGTTTCTGTTCATTATAACTCTCACATGAAAAATAACAAATATGTAAAATTATAGTATGTAAGGCATATATGTTGGTTCAAAAGCCATTTATAGTTTTAACTTACATGTTGTTATTAACTAAAACTGACAACAAATTACATTAACGTTTGTGGTAAATAACTGAAAAATAGATAAACAATTATTCGAATTACAATTCACAGCAATATCAAAACAAATCAACAAGGCTGAATGACTAATAAATCGATTAGTATGATATTCTTTGAAATAAAGGGAACAGAATCATTTTATTACAATTACAGGGAAAATGTTATTTGTTATTTGAATTACTCATAAAATTACATTGTCATTGTTTTCCCTTATAGCACCTACTGATCGTAAGTACAATTTCAATTTAATGGTCTCATAGGCATTATAGTTATTCCGCTATAAGGCAGTTTGCCGTTCACTTATACCCCAACTGGCAAAAAATGATTCTGAATACTATGGCGGGTTTTTGTTTAATAAAATCATTAGGGTCATGTCATTTTTTCATTTTTGAATTGATGAAAATATTGTTGTACAAAACCTGTTACGTATAACTATACTTTACGGTTTTGGTTTTGCTGTTTTGTTAAATGCCATGAAGTGATGGAGGGATGTTAGCGTCTATTTCCTTTTATTTCCAAATAAGGAAGCTTTCCACATCTCACTGTTTTATAAATAAGAATTATTTGTTCAGCGCGTACACCTCATTGTCATAGTATGTGCTACTGCCACTGGATCGGTGTCACTGCGATTAAATGACTCCAAAGACAACCTGTTCAGTATTCATATTATTAATACTAACATGATCTTTATGATACATTGTTTATGTGAACCATATAATCTTAATGAAATCAAGGTTGTGTCTCCTTTTGATATTTACTGAATCTGTACTTATGTATCAATACTACTGGTAACACGACACTGCTGGTTTGACCGAGAAGCTTGTTTTTCCAAATTGATAAATTAAATAAAACCAGGGTAATAAATTCAGGAGAAAATATCATCCTTATAAGTTTTGTTTTCAGTTTTACAGGAAACAAAATACTTTTAGCCAATCAGAAGCCGTCTTCAATCCAAAATAAATTATTATTTAATGACAGAAATATCTGTAATACTCTTGACACTTACTGACAAAGAAATCGATCTGTTGAAAATGATGACTAATATGAATGCACGTTGAAAGCATTAAATGAGTCTTAACAATTGGAGGGAGTGAATACAGAGCTGGAATGTATATTTTGATTCATATAAGATATAGCTCCCTTATAGAGCATATACTAAATGGTAATCGAATTGAGTAAACAATTGAGTCTTATGCAGAAGAAACGCGCGTCTGGCGAACTTAATTATAATCCTGGTACCTTTAATAACTATTATATTGTAATGTTTATTGGTATAAACGTTACATCTTTCGTCCCTCTTTCACATCAAAGTTATATATTTACAGATTGTAAACCCGACCCATGTAAACATTCAGGATGGTGCATAAATAATGGATCTGACTACTCTTGCCAGTGTTTATCAAGATATACTGGTAAAAATTGTGAACTTTTAGGTGAGCATCCCAGTGTCGTCTATAAACATCATTTCAACGTTGAATGTAACAAGACTAAATGCAACACCTTTATAGAATATTTTAAATCAATACTGTGTTAGATATATATTTTATTGTTGTATAATATAAATTTCACCTTCCTTCTCTAAATGATTTCAATGATTTTTTTAATTATCTGACTCTTTCACAACAGGATACAAATGATGTGTATGACCTGTTTCATGCATATGCATACACAACAATTACTCACAATAGATCGGGATATTCTTACACTGTAATTCTGATGCTGATGTTCAATGAACCGCCGCGAAAACTCCATAAAGACACCATGATTAAAATATCTGCAGGAAATACTCAAAAATGCATGTACCAAGTCAGGAATTTTACATTTGTTTTCCATTAGTTTGAAAGTTGAGGAACTTATCTATCGTTTTGAATTTTACCTTGAGTTTGGTATTTTACTATTTGGTACGTTTGTCTGTATACGACCACTTAGTTGCGCCAGTTACAGATACAAATTAGAACAAATTTGAATAGTATATAAAGCTGAAAAAAATCAGAAATTGAAACTAGGCAAATGCTTCGAAAGTTTGAGAAATTAAGCCTTTCTAAGTAACGAACTTAATAATGATTATTTTTTCTATCAAATTTCAGAAAATTACATACTTTTGAGGTATCTGCTTTAAAACCTACACAGCGTATGTCTTATTGAGATATCAAATTTGCTGTTTGACTAATGTCCTTTGTACATCGGTATTCCCTATTAATATTTAATTGTGTATATTTGTTTTCTCTTTTAGCCTCTGCCAGTAAGTTTATAAAAATAGATATTATTATAGCTTAACACAAATTACAATAATTTATTAGTAATGTCACTATTTGGGATGTTTTGGGTTGAACTTTTGGTATGTGTCTTTTTAAGACATTACGTGTGCACAAGTAATATCTGAAAATTGATTTGCAGCTGGTATATTTCATTTTTAACGAAAAATTGATCTCAATCAAATTCACATTGTTATCTCCAAGCAATATGTAGATCAGATATATTGAAAATGAATCTAGCAACTAACAATGTAAAACATTTTTGATCATTTCAAATTTCTTCCCTGTAATTTATAAATTAAAAGTTTACCTTTTAAATCAAATGAAATAATATTTCATCTAAATGTCCGAACGATGATTACTTCATAGAAAACTCATGAAAAGAATATCCGTTTCATTCGATAAGAATCTGAACATGATGTGTATTGTTTTGTTTACTTTTAGGTGGATGATGCTGGAAATGCGTGAAAACAACAGGAAAAAAAGGAACTATTTTGTTAAAAAAACATTATTTGAAAATGAAATTTCATTCTTTGTTATGTCTTTATTATTAATATTATATCGCGAGACGTAATTGGCCTGTTGCAATCTGCTTTGAAGTTACTAATATAAAGAAAATCAACCATTATTAAACTATATCACCAGTCGCTACTAAAAACATATAACACAGAAATGGAAAGATTATATCTCATTCGTTCTTAAGTTTTATCACCCTTCATACTGTTGCGGTTTCTTTCATTTATTATTTAATTGTAGATAGATATCAGCAACGTCTTTATTCATTTTTTGAAAAGATATCACCCTTATAAAAGAAAATTGAATTAAACTATTAAATGAACTGTTACCTCCGTTCAAGGCTTCTGTATAATGCAAATATGTGGCCTGTCTAGAAATAATTAAAGAATATGTCATTCAGAGGTGTACCAAGGTTTACTAAGACTGCAAAATCAAACAATTAAAAGTCGTACCGTGTAGGCAATGTACGATGATGAGTATTAAGTTCATGTTATGTCGAGTCAGTCACCGTCACAACCAAGACGGTATCAGGCTTTGTGTCTGTAAATAAGGTGTACAAAATGTGAAAATGCACAGACATAGCATAGCAATTATGATAGTTACGCGCAATTCGATTCAACAGAATGCATTAAATTGCTTAGGAAAAAAAGGAATTAAAACAGTGAAACATGAAACTATCATATTTGTCATTATCCCTAAATACAATCACTAGTAGTATTTGAACACTGGACACTTTAAATTTGCAAAACACTCATTTGCAAATCCGCCGCCGCCTCAAATAAGAGCTACAGTGTCATGTATATAACCAAAATGTGCGGAATTACATGGGATTCAATAATTTCATTTGTTTTCTACTGTTACTATTATATTTATTTTGCTATTTGATTTATAAAAACATGGGATTTTCAATATCCCATGGGACAGGGCAAAATCCCATGGGATTTACCATTATCCCATGGGATTTTGGTTAAATCCCATGGGATTTTTTTTGGTCCCATGGGATAATTGTAGTCCCATGGGATATTTGTTGTCCCATGGGACAAAAAAAATCCCATGGGATTATTATTATCCCATGGGATTTTAAATATCCCATGGGACAAAATAAAATCCTATGGGATTCAAATTATAAATATATAGATATAAATATACAGTAATGTGTATGTTACAATGTATTCTATTTGGTAGTAAATTGTTATAAGATGAATCTTTTTAATTGAATATCTTTTTTCTTTGGAAATGTTAATTCAACATATTGTTCTATAACTGTTCAAAACTTAACTTTTAAACAACAAAGTAGATAATGTAAGTATCAATATATGTTTATTTATGAATTATAGAATACTTTGAAACACTATTATTTACCATTTGAAATCAATGAAAAACTCTAAATAAGGCTGAACATACTCAAATGATACTAGTACTGTAAATTCAGAAATTATTGCGTGCATTTATTATTGGATTTTTGTCATTTAAGACTAAAATGAGATTTTATTTTTTTACGATTTTGAGATCAGTTTAATTCATATAAAATATTTCTAAATGGGAGTTTAAATTATTGCTTTTACAACTGTGTTGCAATTTTTGCAAATATAAACCCTCACAATAATTCTTGAATTTACAGTAGCTATTTAAGTAAATCTATTTTTTTCACAATATCTCTCCACACAAAACATTAATAGTTTCTTATCATCCAGCATTGTGTGATCTTATAGTCCACTTTTTGGTCATTCAGCACAGAACATTGACATTATTGTGGTTTCAATATCTTTTGGTATTTAAAAGATCTTCAAATCATTGACTGAGTGATGAAAATAATAGCTGATCCAACTTTTGTCTTTGAATTTATTCTGGTCTTGTTTCTATGTTTTCTCCATTTATTCTAGGTGATGAATTTCAATCCTTCTGAAAAAGAACCAATAAAATCTGAAGTATTATATAAATATTTTTGCATACATGTAGCAATAATATGATTTTTAATAAAAATAGCTATGCGGTATGGATTTTACTGATTGTTAAAGGTTGTCCAGTGTCATCAGTTGCTAACCTCTTACATCCTTTGGTCTCTAATGGAGAGTTGTCAAATTAGCAATATACCACATCTTCCTATTCTAATACTACCGGTATATAACAATCAATTAATTTATTCTTCTTTAAAATATTTGGGTATTTTCCCAAGTTATATATATCATATATATATAAAGATCAATGTTAAAACTTTAGGCAATTATAATAACATATTCCATTATTCACTAGAATTTTCAATATATTATACAAAATGCAGACAACAGAAACAATATATCTTTAAGCTTTTGAAGTTCTGACAGAGTTCAATTTGTGTTTAATTTCAATGTAAATATACCTTGAAATCTTCGGACATATTGGAAATTATAACATTGATACAAAAAAATATATTGTTTTATACTTATTTTTTGTGTTGTTGGCTTGCTGTCTCATTTTACAGTTATACATACATCAATAATCTTCTTCTTTATTAAAAGTAAATATGGGATATTATTTTTATAATCTGAAAACATTATATTTCTATCGAATAACTTATTACCAAGTTCACAAACACCAACGTGTTTGTCAGATACTAGTTTTAAGACATGTATAAATGTTCCAGACCATATAAGTATTTGGATCGTACGTTTACGGTCCGAAACATATAAGTATACTCTTACAGTCCGACCATATGCATACAATCAGACCATTTGAGTATACCCGGTACTTGTACTGTCTAATACCAGAGCTCAACCAAACATGTATTTTTATTTCTACTGCAATTAAACTTTTTGTATTAATCTATTAAAGATTTCAGTTATGTTGATCAATCTGTAATGTATATTTGTTTCTAATAAACTTGACCAACTTCTTAAAATTGGGCATACTGTACGCGTAGTCTTAATACTCATATGTTCTGGAACATAAACATGATTAACAAGCATTCGACAAGATGTCATGCTAAAATCCCTTAATAGTAGTACTAAATTTTGAGTATATATATATGTAAATCCAGAGGCTACTTACTGAAATTCATGGCAAACACTCACCAAAAAATTAAAGAGGATACAATTTAGAGGAAGGACTGGACAGATGAATGCACAAACACTATTAAGACAGAGCATAAAACTTACCAAAAACAAGATTTTTTACATTTATTCTTCAGAAGCAGGAAAATTGAAAAGTTTTTATTTCTTTCTCTGCTGTCCATGGTATAAACTTTAAATTCATTCATGCAAAATATGAAAATCTGCAAAAGTAGGACCTTGAACCTCAGCTTATCCACATTTTGACTTTTGAGCTGCATATTTTTTTTTCTTTTCATCTTGCTGACAATCTACATGATCTAAACATAAAAAAATGATAAAAACATAATTCTAGATTAACTTTGTGTTTTTATTTTTGTTGATACAAATAATTTTTCCCAGCTTAAAAGGAAAACATCATCACAAAAAAGGAGGTCATACTAACCTCCGAAATATTTAAACAAACCAAAATTATTACTTGATTAAGATCTTGTCATAAATTAATGGCATTGATACTCTTATTTTTGAAGACCATATATATATATGTCTTTTGCATACTTATATTTCTTTGTATGCATATTAAGATTAATTCCGAGGACTTAAGGTAAGTCATTTGAATACCACCGTGCATAAAACTTGCGCAACTACGATCCGAAGACTGTCAGATATGTTGAAATATCATTTCGGGATTAATTTATGAAAATGAGTTTTTCACTATTAAAGAGGTAATTTATTTATTAATAAATGATCAAAAACTCAATCATTATCATCCAGTGAATGCAACTCCAATTCATGGGGTCAAAAAGTCAGTTTTTACAACATATTTAAAATTTTTGATAAATATTTGGATATGATTTGGAACGCCAAACACTACCTTTACATCATTTTTCAAAATTTGTGATTTTTTTTTTAAACGAGAAGAATCTACAAGATCGAATTATTTTTTTGTGTATAAAATCAAGTTTTAATAACATTTTCTAAATTGTATATAAATTTGGTTGAAATTCAAGAACAAAAATTAGTTTCTCAAAATTTGGGATTTTGTGTTAAAAAAATTGGATTTTACCCAAATTTTGGTCCAGATATCTCAAAATTACTTATGAGGCTTTCCTTCAATATAACACAAAAGTGTTTCAAATAATAATTAGGACTGAGAATTGACTTAATTTAGTTCTATTAGTAATGAGTATTTACATTAATCTTTTTCTGGGAAATCTGGGTACAGTTATCTCCCCTTTCTGAAAATCAGAAAATATTCAAGCAAATGATGAAATATTTCTTTAAAATGCAAGGTGTTTTCTTATTATTTTTTTTTAGATCTATAGCTTTGCTACAATTTTAGAGAAAATAAGAAAAATCTGTCTCATGGAATTTTTTTCTCAACTAGGGAAAGATTACAAATGCCAATTTCCCTGTAATATCTATATAAAAAAAACTCGAAAATACACAATACTTTGGATGAGGGTACTGACCAAACAAGCACGGTGACCCCCATTTTTTATTGTTTTTTTTCGAAAGAGTATTTTATAAACTGTATTTACATAAAATATAAAAAAAATCTGTCTCAAGAAATATTTAGTGTTGATCCACCTTAAATGTTAAATTAGCATGATTAATTTTACAGTTTCTCAGCTCCATGTGTACAATATCAGAGTATCTTGCAATACTGTATATTCTGATATTTAGAACATATTGTGAGGTTTTTATTAATGCATATGAGAGCTGTATATCATTCTCATTTCTGAGACATATTTATGAGCTGAAGACCAGTGCCAAAATTTCCTCACTGCATTGAAGACCCATAGGTGACCTTCGACCGTTGTCTGCTCTTTGGTTGTGTTGTTGTCTCTTTGACAAATTCCCAGTTTCTACTTCCCATTTTATAACATGTATGCAAATTTTTCGTAAATTACAATAATCAATCACGCAATTATTGTCCATTATTTATTTGTTATTGAAAATAAGCAAAAATAAATGCACACAAAATTTAACATTGTTAATAAAGGCTTTTTTTTTTAATTCAAAACAGTTGCCTACACCGTTAATTTCCTTGTTTGATTTATTTCATATTTTTAAAGCCTTAATAGCTAGCTAGATGGTATGCCTGGATGGATCCAGCCATTTTATAAAGGGGGTTCCCTGTTCCCAACCCAGGATTTAGGAGGGGTGGTTCCAACTATAAGTTCCCATTCAAATGCATTGATTGTCCAAAAAAAAAGGGGGGGTTCCAAGTTGAACTTCCAATCCCAAGAATCCTCCCCCTGTGATCCGGAATTTTTTTCACTTAACCACTGGGGATCTCAACCATTTAAAAGTTTTTCAAACATGTGAGGGTGGGGGTGACCCCCCATGGACTCTCCCTATATTTCATTTGATGTGTTTAATTGTTCAATACAAGAATATATATGGTTTAGGGGTGGGGATCTTGACCATTTACAAGATAATAGCACATTCTCAAATTGAACGGGATGGGGTGACCCCCAGGGACTTCCTTTTAATTTTAATTGATTTGTTTTATCGTCCCATTCAAGAATATATATGGTTTAGGGGTGGGGATCTGGACCGTTTACAAGATAATAGCACATTCTCAAATTGAACGGGGATGGGTGACCCCAAGGGACTAACCTTTAATTTTAATTGATTTGTTTTATAGTCCCATTCAAGAATATATATGGTTTAGGGGTGGGGATCTAAACCGTTTACAAGATAATAGCACATTCTCAAATTGAACGGGGTGGGGTGACCCCCAGGGACTTCCCTTTAATTTTAATTGATTCATTTTATTGTCCCATTCAGGAATATATATGGTTTAGGGGTGAGGATCTAAACCATTTACAAGATAATAGCATATTCTCAAATTGAAGGGGGTGAGGATTACCCCCAAGGGACTCACCCTCCCTTCTTTCTTCCCCCAAAAATACCTGATCACCCCCCCCTTTCCTCATTTCAATCACCCTGATATGATCTGATATAAATTTTAATAGTTTTATCACTTAGGCAGCAACCATTTGATTTTCTGGGGGGGGGGGGGGGGGGTATGGTTTTTTTTGGAAAAAAAGTTTGTTTCCAGTTTTTGGAGAAAAAAATAATTTGTTTTTGATTCTGAGAAAAAAAAATTGTTTGTTTCACCCTCAGCTGCCACTATATGTAATACTAAAATTGAAAGAAAAAAATTGTTTTCGACTTGTTTGCACAGAAAAAAAAACCATAGCCCCCCCCCCCCCCCCCCCCAGAAAATCAAATGGTTGCTGCCTTACAATAGGAATAGGAATTGGTTTAAATTCCTCAATTAATTCTAGTCGGTCAAATATATGAATAAATTGATTTAACCTTTATACCATTAATATCAACATACAGGGGCGGATGCAGGAATTTTCGAAAGGGGGGGTGCTAACCCAGGGCACCCAGGGCAAAGGGGGGTGCAAAACATATGTTCCGATACAAATGCATTGATCGGCAAAAATAAAGGGGGGTGCGCACCCCCGGAACCCCCCTCCCCCTGGATCCGCCACTGACATATTTCATTTTTCATAAAGAAGGACAAAAGTTTTCTATGGGTAGAAATTGATATAGTTGCTAATTTGGGAAGCTTTCAAATTCATAGCATGCCGGTGGCTGTGTTCAAAGTGCTGGTTTTTTTTTATCACCCTCGTTGTTTGCGGACTAACGATTTAGGCCTGTGAAGGATAATAGTGTGCGTGCATTAATTTTCTATACCTTCTTAATTAATATTTTCATATACTGACGGCAAGTGTTGTAATGTATCAGTGTCTTATTTAAGACCAACGTGCTATTTACATGTGCGATCGAAAATGCAGGGGAAGGAAACTTGTCAATTGTGTTTATTTTTAATCCAAAATAAAATAAGCCGCCGTCAAATTAACCTTGGGTAAATTCCTCAAATTGATGACAGAGGCTTCTTTTTTTTAAGCTATATTTTTAATGACTTACACGTTTTACCATTATTCTTTTTCTTTCACTATTCTATTTTTTTTCTTTGCCCGTTATTCTCTATTCTGTTAATTCACATCCACCATACCCTCTTGTGTGGACTTTCGGTGGTTTATTTTTTTAGTTCTGTGATAAGTCAATATTTCATGCAGGTTCATGAAATAATGGTTTTATGCATATCAGCCAAGATTGTGCGTGGAATTTTAATAAACAATTCAACACCACACGTTATGTGATTTTGATTAAAATCGATGCACATGAATTTGACAGCTAGTAGTGACCCTTTTACAGGTAAAATCCAATTAACAAATTCTGACCTACTGGCATTCAACACAAATTACCTACTTGTGTGTATATTGATAAATGTGATTGTATGTCAATACCTCAACATCGTGAATACGCCATGTGAGGTGTTGGTTATGTGTGCTAAATATATAATCTAAAGTTGTGCTTGTAATTCAATGCAGATTCAGAAATGAAATATTTGTTATGAATGTATATATTATTTGTCTTTATTCTATTTATTGAAATATGAAATATTCCGTACAGATTTATCATCTCTAATAAGAAACAACAAGATTTTATTTTATTTACAAAATATATCACATAAGTAAAAAAAAAATACAAGTATATGGCAGATTTTTACATTAAAATAATAAATACCAAATAATTGCAATACAAACAAAAAATAACTTAACTATATTGTTTACTCAAGTTCCCATTTCGCCTTTGTTAATTATCTTTTAATACCTGAAAATTTGTACTAAGGCAAAATGGAATTAATTATATATAAAGATTTTGACAGCTAAGGCGAAATGAGAATAAGCCGTGCTACGGGGTCACTGGTGGCGCCTTCAAAACAGAAAAAAAAATTCAAGTAAAAAAGTGTGGAATTTTGTTGTTGAAAATTTACGTTGTAAATTCCTGAAAAAAATGTAGTACTACTTAATTCCGTTCAACTGCTAACATGTTATACATAAAATAGGATAAAAAAAAAAGCAATGGGTATAAAAAAAAAAAAAACTGAAGAAGAAAAGGAAAAAGGAAAAGAAAGTCGTTGAATTAATTATTTTACAATTGTTTAAATATATGCGAGAATGTTTTAGGCAAATTGTCTTTATTAACAGATAAATGTATTTAAGTTCAGGAAATGATTTATTCTTCTGGCGGCTTCAAATAGTTTTTTTATCGATAACTTATACACAAGGAGACATTTTTGACTTTTGACAGCATGGACCGCAATTAATTAGCAAACACAAATTAAGACACAAAATCGTTTACAAATAAATTTTATAGATTCAGATTCACTCAATAGTTTATTATAGAAGGAAAAAAGGGGGGGGGTAAATACGCTCACATACTTCTAAAAAGATTTGCATATGAAAGCTGTCTAAAGATAATTTTAAGTTATTTCAGGAGTTTTGAAAAAAGAATATATATATACAGTTTAATTTTCAACGTCTATACTGTTCCAAAAAGGTGATTCTTTTTAAAGATTTGGTACTTCAGTTTCGACTCAAAATTTCTTTTTGAATTGTTAGATGGCAAACTATTTAGGATAAGATTGTATCTGTTCTTTAAGTTATTATGGTGATATTGGCGACGAGATTCATTATATTATAGCAAGGGCTTGTACAAATCCTTGATTAAAGAATTTCAGCAATATAAATAGACGAAAGTAGACAAACAATTATTAAGATCTCCAAGCGGGCCAAATTGTACATCGAAAAAGATCTATATTTCTAAACGTTTTTAAATGATATAACTTCTTCAATTATTACATACCAAAGAAAAATTTATTTAGCATATTCATATAATTTTATATTTTTTTTCAACAAAGACACATTCTCTGCCATCACCAATCAGTCCAAATCATTAAAGATCAATTGACAAAATTTAAATGATAATTGGTATTGAATATGATTATCGGTCATCCGTGACGTATTCTAAAATCCCAAATAACGGCGCATGTCGATAGATAGATAGATAGTTTATTAATTATCGTCTCGCCATTTAAATTTCACCAAGGGGTTGAAGCAACGAAGGACTTTATAAAACCAAGGATGTGTAAAAAAAACTATGTACACTTATACTTATTAATATTTCTATAACAAATTACAAAAACGTTTAGTGTAAAAATCATCGATTTATAAATGTTTCTTTTTGACTAAAATATATTTGCAGGTTTTGGCATTTTTGTAAATAACATTAATGTTTTGGCATCCCAATGCAAAACACAGGTGACAGCCGATTCAAACTTAAATAACTTCTTTAAAGTTGGTTTTATTTTATCGGAGACATATAATACATGTAATATATGTCTCAATACATGTATTTATGTCTCAAATTTTATCGAAACAAAAATTACAAGATTATGAAATAAGTTATGAATCGAATGAATACCCTCAACACTAAAATACATGTCCTAAGAGACTTTTTATGTCTTGCGTGCACCGAGGAGATCCTTAACGGTTTTTAGACGCACCATTATTATATATGCATATATTTGAAGCATTTTGCACATACATGTAATAGGTATTTATATGTGTGTATCAGACAAAATGACTTCCCAATTAGCAGAGGCGGATTTAGGTTTTTTTCCAGCCCCCCCCCCCCCCCCCCACACTAATCTTGGAAAATGGGAGATTATATAGGGAATCACTGAAGCATGACTGGCAGGGACCCCCTCTTAGGCAGTCAATGGGTCCCCTTTTGTGAAAATTTCTGGATCAACCACTGCTTAGTTCTAGTTATCTAAGGTCTAAGTGTGAAATATAACCAATAGGAATTGGTCTTTTTAAACACTTCTACATAGGCCTACATGTATACGTTTTGTCAAGGGTTGATTCATTACCGACCGTGCAAGGGCTGTATTCGTTAAAAACTTCCATTTGTTGGTTCATGCAATATTGAAATTATGTTTACTCAATGCGCAGTTACTAGTTACTGAAGTTGATATTTGCTACTTTTCTTCTTTATTTCATGTAATTGATTTTTTTATTAATTTCTTCGAAAAATTTGTGGTGTTTAAATAGGGAATAGACACAGATACCTAAGCACATTTAACAAAAGAAATTGTGTGTAATGTCATCAATCTGTATTACACGTAGACAGGATGTTCTCTAGAAAACTTTACGTTATACACACCGGAGAGTACACGCACTGTCGTAATGGAAAATTACTGTATGTTATAATTACCTGTAATCAGCTTTGCAACAAAACAGTTGACTGACCATGTCATTACAGTTCAAACAGATTTTCCTCAAATCAAAATGGAATATATATATATATTCATTTTTATATTTTTAAAATTAAAAACTTTAAAAAGTACACTTTGACAAAATTATGAAATATCACGAATTGAACAATTTAAAATAGTATTTTAACAAAGTTTAAGATTTATAATTTTACAACGATCCTAAAAATATCCAAACAAACGATAAATCTAACGATATGCATAGGCGGATCCAGGGGGGGGGGGGGGGGGGGCTGGGGGGCCCGGCCCCCCCTTTCGTGGGAAAAATTTGGTTGATATAGGGAATCATTGAAGCATGACTCGAGCGGGCCCCCTCTTAGGTCAGTCAGCGCCCCCCCCCCCCCCTTAGGAAAAGTTCTGGATCCGCCACTGATATGAACCTACGCAGTTTTATATCATAAGACACTTCCATGGACTGACACACACCAGTTTGCTAACTCAGTGTGCTGCGCCAGGGTGCTGGGTGAGGTGCTGGAACTTGATATACATGTATCCTTAAGTTACAGTTCTGTTTAGATTTGACTGCCTTTTTACCGGGAATTTCTATTCTTACTGTTAAATGTTAGTATATACTGTTCCTGGCTTAGAATGATTCTCTGCTCAGCAACTGGTGCGTAATTAGCATTTTATTCAAATATCTTGTAGCAGTAAAAAACACAAATAAATGTATTTTTCAAATAGCTTTATTCAGCTTAATAATTATAGCCAAAAACAGCGAACATGGGGAAATAAAATGTTTTTAGTAGCCTTATTATTAAATCTCCAGGCGAGTGTGATCAAATAAAGAGGTTCTGCGTAATACTTGGAAAATCTTATCTGATTCAGGATCAATTCATCGGTTACACTCCCCTATCACCAGTGATTCTTCGTTTTTAGCTGACATTCTGAAAAAGGTGTGTACCGTGTTTACTCGCAATTTGCATGATTAATAACAGATATCGACTCGTTACCCGGACTACTGCAAACAACAATTATTCAGTTAACTGATTTAGATGGACATGATGGAAGGTAAACGGACAGAAAGTCGCAGGACAAAAAGTCACAGGACATAAAGTCACAAATTTGATAGGACAAAAAGTCACAGGACAAAAAGTCACAAACAATTTGTTGACAATTGGTTTGAGTATATATGAAAAAGATCTTGAAATATTTTCTTTTTATTACATACATTCATTTTTAATTTAAGGAAATTGCTCATAAAGCTTAATTGATAAACATAATAAATGGAAATGTATTAGATTTTAATCTTGCAAAGGATATATTTATGGGGCCATATTTATTGGCAAATTGAAGCCATTTAAGTACCAAGCCACTTTGACATTTTGTTTTCATAACAATTATTTGATTATTATTGATATTTATTGAATAAATTTTAATTACTAAGTTGCTTCTTATATAAAACTTCAAGAAAAATACAAAAAAAAGTGTTTTCTTGTTCAAAGAAAAATAATCTCTAAACTGAATTGTGACTTTTTGTCTGTGACTTGTTGACCGTGACTTTTTGTCCTGTGACTTTCTGTCCTACATTCAGATTAAATAGGGGTTTGGTTGACCCCGTCTCCTCTTTCTGAGACTACTATCTCAGTGATGAACTTAATGGTTTATGTATTGTGCTTGTCATATATGTATCTTGCATAAAAGCTCTAGAGCTTATGTTGTATTGTATGTATAATCAACTTTAAAAAAATCTTTTTTGTTTAGCCTGTAACAACTAACGAGTAAGATTTAGGTTTCTTATTTTTGTATTACAAACAATTATTACGCCTTGAAAGGATTTTGACGGCGTCCAAGAAAAAAGTTGAAATAGCTAACGTAACGGTACCCAAATTGCACCTATTTAGCAACACTAGCAGCGAAAATCTTACAAGATTTTCTAGACTAAACAATTTGTTTTTTTATGATTTGATACTAAGCACATCTTTCAACATAGGTAAAACTATTTAGATATGCACAAAACGTTCACAGTATCTATCAACAGATGAAGTATTTACTGAAAAAGGAAAATGTACTGAAACGTAGCCATGCGACGTCATCAAAACGTCATCTTTTTAAAATGAGCAAATACAATATGTTACAAGTATCCATTTAAAAAATAATCATGATAATGAAGAGTAAGCATGGACTAATATCCAATTGTTCAAAATATTTAAAGAAATTAAGCAAAAGCTCTGTTATTAGACTTTTGACTATGTGAATTTAAGCATGGAAGCAGAGGGGTCCAGAAATGACAATGAAAACAATTCAAACCAGAAAACTATCAACCTAATTTATGTACAAAAAATGGAAAAACAGTTAAATGTTGCACATAAACAAAGGACAATCACTGAATTATAGGCTCCTGACTTGGAACAGGCACATATATTATGAATGTGGCAGGGTATAAGGAACTATGAAAATGTTTAGTTTTTGTGGTTTGGTTTATTTTCCGGATACTGTAAGCAATAAGGCCACTTTATTTAGTGAACGGAATGATTGTAAGATGCACATGTCTGTCTGTGATATTTTATATGACCGTGACCTCATTTTCATTAGTCAATGAAACACTGCATTGTTTATCATAATTATGCTTATAGTTACAGGTAGATTATGTTTGTAGGATATGTAACAATTGTAAGGTGTGCATGTCTCTCTGGCAGATTCATAAAACCATGACCGCATTTTATGGTTCTTTGGTCAATGCTAAGTTTTCTTGGTTTTGTCATTTTATCAGATATTATAAGCATAGGTCTACTTGTTGTACGGAATGAATTCAAGGTGTCATATAAAAAAAGATGTCTGTTTGCCAAGGTTAATTTTACTAAGACCTCATTTTCATAAAACAATGATAATATTAGACAGCAAGAATGAGGATCAAGTCGAAGTTATATACAAATGAGGCAAAATTTTCAGTTGCCTACTTTTTATGTATTAGTAGTTTTTTTTGGTCATTAAATGATATTGTTTACCCTTTTATGTGTAGGGCAAGAATATTGAAGATAAAGGGAAACTATAAACAGAAGAAATTATCAACAAACATAGATTTACAAAGGTCAACAAAGCCTAAATGGTAAGTCCACTGTTAAAAAAAGTTTTAGTCCTTGAGTAATGATTAAATATTTATTAAAATAAAATGTGGTACGATAAATGAGAAAACTATCCATCAGAGTTCAATTAAGTGGATGTAACCATTGTAATTACTTATTAGAGGCCAGTGATGACCTGTTAGTAATGAAAAAACTCATACCCTATACATGATATTGTAATCTATAGAAGACAACGCTAACAAAATTTGAAACGAAGCATCAATTCAAACTTCAAATATACCAGACTAATTTATAAAAAAACAAAATATTATGAAAAACAAAAATGACGGATATGAAACCACTGAACTATGTACAAGCTCCTGATATTGGACAGGCATATTATGGCTGGGTTGACATAAAAATAAGAAGCAGTCTGATTTCAAATAAGACTTTTCTCCAATAGAGATCAAATGACATTTAAGGAGGCTCGAGGTACATAAAAATTTCAGAAAAATATTAAATATTTTTTTTTTTCATAACTAATTTTATTTATAACTTTATTAGTTTTTACTTTATCATATGGTACAGAAATCATTCTACAAAATCAATTCGTTTTGTCCCCAGACAACTTTTAAAATGTATATATTATGAAAAAGCTCCAAATTATCTCCCTTTGGTGCAGAAATGCCATTTTTTTGGCATGAGAATTGTAATATCTTTTCCAGCTAATCAGTGACCTATATTTTTTATTATCATTTTCAACTAACTTTACTTAAACTAAACTAATGTAAAATTTAAGCGATTTCTGTAATTAAGTTCTTTTTTCATTTCAAAATGACCTCTATTTCTCCTATTAGTTCAACAGAAAAAAAAGTACCTTTACAAAAATGTATATATGCTTCTTTCAAAGGCGGATTGTGAGTGTGAATGAATGGTGTCCCCATTTTTTTTAATTTAATTTTTCTATTTTTCTATAAAGTATAAGATAAAGTTCATTTATTATAGAAAATTATAGTGTAACCCTATATTAAGAAAAAAAATTGATTGAAACCTGCGAGCCCCCTTAATTTAACAAAAATAGTTCACTGTACAGCCTTTGACAATGAGCAAACGCTATACTGGACAGTGGTTTTAATAACCATGATAACAGCACAACATTTTAACAAATTGTAAAATTTTGTTGCAATGGGCTTATGTTCTTATGTTGTACTGTTATACCACTGTCCCAGGTTAGGGGGAGGGTTGGGATCCCGCTAACATGTTTAACCCCGCCACATTATTAATGTATGTGCCTGTCCCAAGTCAGGAGCCTGTAATTCAGTGGTTGACGTTTGTTTATATGTTACATATTTGTTTTTCTTTCATTTTTTTACAAAATAAGGCCGTTCGTTTTCTCGTTTGAATTGTTTTACATTGTCTTATCGGGGCCTTATATAGCTGACTATGCGGTATGGGCTTTGCTCATTGTTGAAGGTGGTACGGTGACGTTTAGTTGTTAATGTCTGTGTCATTTTGGTCTTTTGTGGATAGTTGTCTCATTGGCAATCATACCACATCTTCTTTTTTATATTAACTCAAAAGACTGCAACAAGGAACCAAACAATAACCAGTAATATGTAAATCATAGACACAAAGCACTGAAATAAGAGTACTAACAATAGATATTTAAATGAAAGTTTATTAAAATGTTCATAAACATGATAAAATAGCCATTTTATTGCTGTATTTCTCTTCACTGATAATTTTTGAGTTTTGTGTATTTGTAGGTCAGACATTTCGGTTTTCATGGTCATCATTCAACAGATCAATACTGAACAGAAAACTTGGAAGATGATATTTTTCTCAATAGGAGTCATACCATCACAATCATAGATGCTCAAGAACTTGACATGTAAATGCAACAATGTAATTATCAATTGAAAGAAGGAACGAATGAAAAAAATATTAGTATGTTGTTGTCCAAATAAACCTGCTTTGTCTTCTCATTTGAATCGCTCCATCCAATAAAGATGTACGGAGGAAGATCTTTGAAGAACAGATTGAAAAATGTTTTGTCAAAGAATTGCGGGAATATTTTAGTGGATGAAATTATTTATTGACTTGACTCTTATATAGTGGACTGAATAATTGTACATAGCAAGCAGCGAAAAAGCAAACTAAAAATTTAACACAAAAAGTGTTTAAATTATAAATTTGCAAATATAAGCATAATATTATGTACACCACAAAGGTATATAATTCAAATTGTTTGCATATTCATGTATTGCAATGAAACTATAACAAAGAAAACCTTACTTCATGAAAAGAGTAAACTATTCAGTCAGAATATGAAATATTTTTTTTTATTTATTTCAACATGTCATCATTTTGTTTCAGTGAAAGAACTTTACTCTTCGACCTTTAATTTTATTAAACATTCCAAAATCAGAATTATAATCTTTATTGTCATATTAACAAATAAAAAACATGTGACAAAATGAAAAAAAAATTATATTTATATATAAAAAAT
This sequence comes from Mytilus galloprovincialis, assembly GCA_037788925.1. Taxonomy (NCBI): domain Eukaryota; kingdom Metazoa; phylum Mollusca; class Bivalvia; order Mytilida; family Mytilidae; genus Mytilus; species Mytilus galloprovincialis. Next base: position 70,277,654 of record CM075342.1, on the reverse strand, counting down.
ATAAAAAAACTTGTATACAATTAAAACTTTTTACTTCCAAACAGCATTCATTGCAACATACACATACTGTATATTTATATCTATATATTTATAATTTGAATCCCATAGGATTTTATTTTGTCCCATGGGATATTAAAAATCCCATGGGATTTTTTTTGTCCCATGGGACAACAAATATCCCATGGGACTACAATTATCCCATGGGACCAAAAAAAATCCCATGGGATTTAACCAAAATCCCATGGGATAATGGTAAATCCCATGGGATTTTGCCCTGTCCCATGGGATATTGAAAATCCCATGTTTTTATAAATCAAATAGCAAAATAAATATAATAGTAACAGTAGAAAACAAATGAAATTATTGAATCCCATGTAATTCCGCACATTTTGGTTATATACATGACACTGTAGCTCTTATTTGAGGCGGCGGCGGATTTGCAAATGAGTGTTTTGCAAATTTAAAGTGTCCAGTGTTATTGGCACAATTCTTTAAAATTTTAGGTCATAAATGCTCTTCATCTTGTTTTGCTTTCTTACTATTTTGACCTGAGCGTCACTGATGAGTTTTATGTAGACGAAACACGCGTCTTGCGTATTGAAATTTTAGCCTGGAAAAGTTCATTGAATAAAGGGTTATATTCAAATGTATGAAAACATTGATTGTTAAATCAACATTTAAATTACCAAACGACATCACATGGCATTTAATTTACTATTCCTCTCTGAGTATCATATTTTACTATAAAGTGTCAGGACTACCTCGTGTGACATTACACGTGGCTAATATTCATAACGTCTTTTTTAATATAAAAAAATAGCGATATTATTGGCATTATTATATTCAAAATTATATTTAGGAGAAAAAAATCAACCTTCAAAAAATAATCTCTAAATGATATTGCAGTTATGTACTAAATCGCAAGGAAAGAATACATTTCTAAAATAGAAATCAATAAATTAACTTGATAGGTTCAAGTGAAAAAGATATCGCGCAAACTTGTTGTATCAGATCTTTGACGTAGTTACCTTATAGCCTTGATTTGAAAATAATATAGTATCAATGTATTCGTAGAGTTATCTTTCTTTTCATGACAAATGTCTTTTTAAATGCTTCTAAAGTTGAAAAGGTCAAAAAGTGCAAAGTTGAGCATTAAGGACCAAAATGCCTAAAAGTCCTGTCAAATATAGCTAAGGTAATCTATTTCTGGGGTAGAACGCAAAGTTTACAGTTCTTAAAAAGAGAAATATATTTTCATGTAGTATATGGTTCTTTTTAACTTGAAAACCAATCTTCATTGAAAGTATTAAAAAATAATGGTCTTATTTCTTTTATTCCAGTGCTTGTACTCAATAAGAATTTTACCTTCTTTGATCTTCTTTTATCTCGTTCTTGTAATAAATAGAGGCACATATGGCAAAGACTAAAATCTATTAACTTATATCTGATCTGTGCCGACTTTTCTATATTGCACCAGCGGAGACCCTGAGGATTAAATATATCATTTACCGTTTTAGCGCTATAGCATTGACTAAAGAATCACTACCACGTGATATGAATGTAATTAACAGATATCGTCACACGTGCTACGTGTGAAACCATCTAACGTCACGTGAATTTTTGTTTAGACATATAAAATCATTCATTAGTCAAATACTTATGTTAACTCATCTCTGACAGCGTTATTTATAATTAGTTCTTCATGAAGATCAATATTTCGTTTACACGTGTTCTCGATCCATATGCATTGCTAGTAATATTCTACATCCTACCTTTAAGTTCGTTGAGGCTACCTCAAGTGAATGTAATTCCTGTTATCATGACGTTATATAATTAATTTTCTTTGCTTTGTTCATAGTAAAAAGTAAAATATCACGTTAACCTAGAAACAGTGACAGTTTGTGACGTCTTTTGAGGCGTGTCAATACACTCATTTGAACATGGCCGACGTTGCATTGGAAAGTAACAAATTTCTTCTGGAACCAGTTTTAAGCGTTTAACAAGCTTTGTTCCTCACAATTAATTGGAGATAATTAAATATTTAACTTCTTAATAGATTGATTGTTTTGAATGTTAACGTAAACGTACGTTTTAATTCAGTTTAGTTAAAAACGTCTGGCATTTCAGTAAGTTCTAGTCCTTTGTTAATTCATATTTATAATTTTCTGTGATCTGTTCTAGTATCGGACAAAATATTCGGAATTGTATTTATAATGTCATTATCTATGCACACACAGTTGTACTCGGTCAGCCTTGTTGTTTTAAAATTACAAGAATTGTTATACTTAAAGAGGCACTAGCTACGAGATATATGAAAAACCTTATATATTATATTTTTGCCTCAATCTGTAACGAAATAAAAATAGTTAAATAATAATACCTTTTTAGTAGCCAATAAGGTTTAATTTTGTCGAAATAAGCAAACAAAATTGTTTATAAATTATTCACTTGCAAGTGAATAAGTCCACCTCATTGAATCTGTATTCATGTGAATTTTAATTTAACCCTTTATTAGCTTGAGATGGATACAACGTGCATTATATGTGTAAAGTTATTTAAAGGAAGATAATGTCAACATTGAAAGTGAAACAAAGTTCAATCATTTGATTGACTGATTCGAGCCACAAATAAAGGTTCTAATACAGATAAAACGATAACATTTATTTTTTATCTTTAATATGAAATTAAATAAACCTAGAATAATTCAACAGCACGTGTTTGCTTAATCAATTTATATCTATATTTAAGTCTTTCCACTTTTCATTGGAAAGACTTATTGTTTTTCTTCTGAATATTTTTTTTTCTTCCGCCAAATTTTGTTCTTGCGATAAATGTTTGTTTTGCAATATGTCGCTTAGATATTTCTCATATGGTGTCGTATAGTTTATGCGCTTTGAAATTTTACCCTGCTAAGGCAAACCATTTTCTTTGTAAGAGTTATCTCCCTATTCACTGTTTATCATGTGTGTGCATCTCCTTCGTAACAAAAAAAGATAGCTACAAAATTTCTTTTACAAATTGTTCGTTACATCCTCAAGAATTTTTGGCTAATTTTGATCGAAGCGATTCGATGATATTTGATAGGAGTTATCTACCCCTACACAATAAATTTGTCGGTATGTTTTTTCAACTCTTCAACCGTTAACCGTATAAGCCTGGGATATTTTTATTTGAGGCCCCTATGTCCTAACTTAGAAAATGAGGCCAAGCTCAAAGGTCAAGGTCAAGTTCTCAATTGTGACTTTTGCTTGTTTTTGCATTTTCTCAGACACTTTGAAAGATACATATAAAAGAACAAGTGCAAAATGTCTGCTTTATTGTAATGAAGATATGCTTAATTTAGTCTTATACAATTTAATGGCATCTTATATGAGTTAGTGCCCCTGAAATGTCTTGATATGAGGTTATTTGAATATAACTTCAACTAACTTCATTATAAAGCCATTTGACCTTGTACAAAGGTTAGATGACATATGACCTTCAAAAATACCACCGGAAGTGACCTTGAGAAAACCGGAAATAGCCTTTTTTGCAAATTTTTCATATAAAAGTATTCAGAATCCATATATTTTGTCATATAGATACATAAACTGATTACTGAAGACTAAAAATGACTTCCAACAAACCGAAAGTGGCCAATTATCTCCCATTCTACATGCAAAAGTATATAGAAACTATATATTTTTGGAATCAGTGTGAAAGAAGCTATCATATGAGACCGGAAGTGACATTCATTTCATCGGAAGTAGCATATTATCTCCCTTATTTCACTCAAAATTATAATTAAACCTTTATTTATAGCATCAGTAAGAAGAAACTATCTTATCAAAATTTCTTTGATGTGGAAAGACTTTCAATTTTTCTTTGAACAATTAGTATTTAATTATGTTTACATCGCTTATATGGTCATTGGATGAGTATAGAGGACAACTCGATAACTCATTCGATGGCGTCTAGACTCAAATACCGACGAAACGAAGCTACGTATTTTCATGCCTGTACCTTGTTTTTTTGTTTTATTTAGACTTTTAAATGTTTTACATTGTTTTAAATCAAATATGATAATTTAATTATAATCGGTGAACATGAATTTGACAGCTAGTGCCCCTTTAAGGATCGAATTGATTCTAAATGACATTGGAAAATATAAATACATAAGCTTTTTTTTTTTAGATAATCCATAGTATTTCTGAGGTGATGTTGTTTTGTATTACTTATCAAATCAATGTTTTTAATCACCTTATTTTACTGGAAACACCTACATGTAACTTAAATTACTTATCGTTAATTATATATACAAAATTTATTGAAACTGTATGATCCTTCATGATGGTAATTAGATACAAATTGCTTGAAATCATATTCTCTACTTTTTATGTTTGAAGGAAGATCCCTTATATTAATATACAAAAAAATAACGATAGACAGAGGAATAAGATAGAAAGATTTTGGATTCAATTTAACACTTATGTTGATTAGGGTCTTTTCGTATTGTTTTTCATTCATTGATTTTTTTTTGGATTGCTTTTTTTGTTTGAATGAATTGTACGTCAGCTGATCAAAAACATCATTATTATAGTAGTAGTAGTTAGCAGTAGTACGAGTAGTATATTTGGCTGGTTTTTTTATATTCTCTAATTTCGTACAGACATTTCTGAATAAACACGAATTATTGAAACAGAATGTATGTTACGAATTTGTGAATACAAAGATTTCTTAAATAACATAAAATTATTATTTTTCAGGGGGAAAGATTTAGAATTGTACACAAAAAAATCATTTATGAACATTCGAAATCCCGTAGCTAGCCGATCTTAATTGAAAATAGTTTTGATAGTGCCATAATATAGTTTATTTAGATTTTTATCTAAATATGTGAAGTGTGTTAACCACGCAAATTAAAGTGTCTAAAATTACCCGTTTATACATTTTGAAATTATGCAGAAACTAAGGTCGAAACTCCCTTAGGCAAAGTAGGTCTTAGATGAATTTGCATATTTTCATGTCCTTTTTAGTTAATAGTTATTCAACATTTTCGTTCCTTATAAATCCATGGGTTTCAAATGTTCGGCTTAGAGCGTTACTCATAGAAGCAAAATGCAGAAAAACGCTTTGGTTGCATGCATTTTTTTTTATTAAAGTCTGTCTCTCTTAATTAAAACCATCATTTCCAACAATGATAATGTGACAAATCTATAATTATAACCTCAACCGCAAATATCAACTTTATGTACTAGTCTCGATTTTGCTTATGTACTATGAACTAACTTACTTACCATTATTATTATACATGTAGTTTTGTGCCAATAAACACATTACCAAAAAAAAATTAATTATAACCTCAAGCAACGTAACAAATTGCGGATTAATGAGGACAAAAGCAGTATACTATATGTCTTTAGAATAAACAACACTAATCGAGTATTATAATGAAACATACATCTAATGTATTTATTGGCTCTTAATAATGACGAATGCATGAACAGTGAAGAGATTATCCTACTGAACTGAATTAAGATAAAGCTAATACTAGATATGAGCTATGCTCTTTTCTGGATCTTGATATCTATGTTTGATTTTAAACGGGTAGCTTACGACCAAAACGTACGACAAAGAAATTTTTTTCTCTTAATTATTGTTTACTATGCATTTAAAATGGTGACGTTCCGTTGTCATCATCTGAAGCGGTTAATATGTCTCAATATCTAAACCTGTTCGATTCGCTCGTGTATGAAAAAAAAGTATTCGATTTTAACACAAAACAAATATAACACCAGGGTTTTAAAAACTTGTCAAAACTCTGAGTGAATGTTTTAAATCATCCGTACAAGGACATCATTCGCAAATAAAAATCAACGTGAAGACATTTTATACGTTCAGGTATTTCACATAAAACCATGCATAGTTGCAATTTACAAAATAACAAAAATGGCGTCATTCAGCTCAAAACTTCAAAAAATCATTAAACAAACTTATTCATGAGATATATACGAACAATACTGTTGTCAGGTCATTGAATATGGATTAATTGGAATTAATATTGATTGACGGGTCTTTGCATCGGAAATAAAATCATTTATTCTTAAACTAGCTATTGGCATGATACAGGTCTAGTTATTGGCAAGCTACATGTCTGTAACTGCTTCTGTTGTAGTCGGCTGTTAATGTATACACATGGAAAAAAGTATTGCAACACCTTGATTTTTTAAAACTTGAAAAACCAATCTCTTATTTTTGATGGAATATGTTAAAATATTTGTAAATAATATTGAAACGTAGTTAATGATAACATTGGCTTTAAAATAAACAAAAAATTTATGAAAAAAAAAAGTTTTATCTAACCAAACTTTTTATAACAAAATGAAGTGTTTTTTTGTACAAAAAAATGCATTTTACAACTTTTACTGTAGTCGAACTTTACAATGTTAGACATTTCAAAATTAATCTTAAATTGATTGTTCACATCATGGTTGATCGTTATACGCCAAAGAATTAGTACTTTGTGCGCAGCCTCCATTCAAACGGATAACCGCATCTTAACGTCTTCTGCTTCCTGCCATAAGTCGACTAATTTGTTGCTAAGCTAGCAGCAACCATTCTTGACTAAGGGTATTGTTTATTTCATGACTTGTTTGAACTGGGGTGTCCTTTCATGCACTTTACGCCCAATAGTATCCCATATATGCTCGATATGGTTCAAATTCCGGCTACGATTGGGCAAAGGAAGATAAACCGAATTCTATTGGAACAATGGATCTTCCTCCACGACGCTAATTTCCAACTTTGGCGAGCTCTGCACTATATTGTATACGGGCATCTGTGTGTCTGTTCGTAGACAAAGGTCCCCGAAATGGTAGTATCGCACGATAACCAGCTGGCAGCGATGAGCCGATCTCGAACAGTTCTTGTTTAAAGGCTCCTGTATGGTCATCATTCTCTTTTAAGGATTGTATTGTTTGCAATGGGTTTCCTTCTGACCAACCTTCATTATGCTTTATTTTCCCTAGCAGATGTTATAGGGGGTCTTCTTGACCTTGGAAGGTCTTTAACATCGTTTCTTGCCTGATTTTTATTCTCAAAACGACTTATAGTGGAATGGTGATGACCAACAATACGTGCAATTATCACAGCGACATACTTGCTTCTCTCAGCTGATTATCTTCAATCTTGCTACAGTTATGAGTTGTGTATGACCAATTACAAGGTGTCAATAACATAAATTTATAAACTTGGTTATTTTAAGTGTTGAAAACAATGAGGATAAAAACATATGTTTTAGCGTTTACGAGTACAGTAGCTGCATGTGCAGATAAGAACTGATAGAGTCGATATTTATTGATTAAACTCAGGTGATATTCAAATAATGTTTAACTAGTTCTATTTCAACAAATTATTTAACAAAAAAATAAAAAGTTTTTTTTTAATTTTAATTTCAATTTGGTGTTGCAATACTTTTTTCCATGTGTATATAATTAATCATTGTCATTTATTTCGTTTTTGTTTTGGTATTGGTCTTTGTCTTGTATTTTGTTTTTAAAATTTTGTTTGTTTATAAGTTTCTGAGTTTGATGTGGTGTTCATTATCGTTGAACTAGTACACATTTGTGTTTAGGGGGCAACTGAAGCTCGCCTATGGGTGCCGGTTTTTTCTCGCGATGTTAAGACAGACCTTTTGGTTGCTTTGGACTATTTTCTGATCTTTGGTCAGATTGTTGTCTCTTTGATACATCATCCGTTTCCACTTTATTTATTTCTTATTGATGAATATAACCAGAAGAGCAAAATGTACAAACCAAAGCCTTGTTTGTCTGTGAAATACTAGGAAAAAAGAATTATATTTGTGTTGAGTTATCATTTAAAAAGGGTATGGTAAAATTAAAGTCTCTTTAATTCAAAAATATAGAAGGGTTTTCAAAAGGTAAATTATTGTAATTTCTTTGACGAGTGCAAGTGTTTTAAACAGTTTATTCATGATTATGCCAATACTAATGATAAATCACGAAAGCACAGAATTTGTTTTGTAAAATTTGTAAGGATTAACTTCGTATGACGTCAAATATCTCATTCAAAGAATGTTTGTCTTTATATTTTTTTTGATATGAGCGTCACTGATGAGTCTTGTGTAGACGAAACGCGCGTCCGTCGTACTAAATTATATTTCTGGTACCTTTGATAACTTTGTAAGGGTAAAGCTTTGACCGCTACAAGTAATTTTGATAAAATTAATAATATGCAGAGGACTTGGACGCTGTGGTATGATTTCCAATAAAACACCTCTCCACTAAAGACCAAATGAGAAAGTTAACAACCGTAGGTCACTGCAGAAAAGCCAAAACAAGAAAATTCCACGCATACTTTGATGCTCTGATCTCATATATAGTACCTGTATTTAGGTCACTCATAAACGGATTTTTAAAAGAAAGTTCTAGGCATTTTATATGGCACTTGAATAATACACAAAAATAAAGAGAAAATTTGAAAAGTAATGCCTGAATGCTATACAAAAAATTCTTAATTGCAAAAAAAATCGTTATGCATGTTTAATGAATACTCTATACTCGACTTAGAAATTTATATTTCGTTTAGAAGCTTACTATATGTTTTCATGTTCTGTTTTTTAATTACTTGTTATTGTTGTTTCTCATTGATATTTTTCTAATATCCTTGTATTGGTACGATAGTTACATGTAAAGAAACTTGAGATGAGAACCACTTATGATGGTTTTACATGTATCTTTACGAATATACATATATCATAATCTGATAAGTTCATTTGATACCCATAATACAAACAGAAATTGAAATGCACCTTATGTCATTTTGTATAATGAAGATTTATATTATAACATGATATTGCTTCATTAGACAATGTTAGAGGAACCAGACATTGTTAACGTAACTTACGTCCATATCTATGATATGGTCACACAATAACCGATATTATATCTGAATACAAATGGTTCTGCACTAACCGAAACCGAGAATTATCATCACGCAATTTCATCAATCAAAAGCAATCAAAATGATGGCAGTGCTAATAGCGTCTTTTGTCCCCCTTTCATTAGTCTAGTTTCCTTATTAATAAAATATAACGATGCAGACCTCATCAATTGAAAATATGAATCGCTACATTACAATTTTTACTTTCTAAATTGTCTCGTTTTTTTCTTATTTTTCATGTCAGCCATAAAAAAGTCAGTCAATCACGTATAATGCATTACGCAATGTTCTATCATATCTACTCTGATGCAGGATCCAAAATTTGTGCGTTTGATTAATAAGATCACGATTTTTAGACACAAGTATATAATGAGAACAAACAAGAAGTTGTTACGTATTAATTTGGTCAACGTTTCATAAGGTATATATTCCACCTAATGTATAAACTTCAACAATTTTAGCATTAGCATTGTTATTAGGGATAACAATCCTGTTCCACCTGTACTGTTAGTTTTGGTTGACAGAAGGAGATCGTATTATGACTTTAAATAAAAGATTAAACCACACGTATAAGATACGGCAATGAATCCGTGTAGACATGTGATAACATGCATAACTATGACAATGTTGCTACAAATATATTTGATTGTAAACAGGAAAGACTCTTTAATCCAATAAGAATTAACTGCAGGTAATTGAAACTCATATACTGTGCTATAATATCGTACCGTCTTACTCTGAAGATAACACAAATAACAAAACAAAATACAATGTACAACAGTTTGAAGAGTAGTGAAAAGAGGAAAGTAGGATATTTACTTTTTTTTAGAATTCAAAGACAGCTTCACGACAAGTTAAAAAGGATTATTGATCACAATGATGCAGCGTAACCGGACAATCGTTTTAATCAAGGACTAGTTTGTTGTGTTTTAAAGCTCCGTTCCGCACTGTTCATTTTTTCATGGTGCAGCTACTTTTTAGTTTAACACTTTTCATGATTTCATTATGCGGCTAGTTTTATTGTTAGGAAGGTTGCTAAGAACTACCGGATTTCGGCAGGGCACTGGCAATTATCGATAATAATAACCGGAGAAGAACTCATTTTTTCACGAGCATGTATTCTAGCTCAATACGAACAGATTATAAATGAATGTAGATAATTATTTAGACCGTCTAACCACTGATGCCTTCAATTGTAATGATAGTGACTCGTACAAATCACATACTGTTATAAATCAAAAACAACCGTTGCTAGAAGTTATACGAATGTTTTCTTAGTCTTCTTTATTCATTCATATTGAAAAGGAAAATCATTTCGGGAAAACTACAAATCATATTTTGCCTGACATCAGTGTGACTTGGGATACATTTTATGAAGGTCGTAGGAACTTTTTAGATACTTCGGAAAATGCACTTATGATTTTGTTTGTTGCCTGCATTTATGTTTCCGTCTTTCAAAATTAAAGTTCTCTGGTATTGACTGAATTAAACTTTAAGGTTCGACGTGAACATTCTATTACGATTAAAACATTCGTCTAGGATACAGTCCGAGGTTTCAATTAAACATTTCTTCATGTCATTGAGACAAAAATAATTGTGTCTGCATTGCATTACTTATTTTATTATTGTTTAATAATCTATAAACTAATAGTACTCTTTAATTATATATCCGCAGTAGTCTATACGTCTACATTTGGATCCAGCATTGTTTCCATTTGAGATATAAAAATTAAATACATCCGTTCTCTCCCATACTCAATGTTAACTTGATATGATCATACATGTCATAAAATGAAAACTGTATTCATTATTTTCATTTATAATATATAATGGCTCCCAATAGTCAATTAATATATAAAACCCATACGTACATTGGTCAGTTTTAATACAAGATAATGTACACTTTGACATAACATGCAAACATGGTGTTTTAATTTTATTTCTAAGTCGTCAATTACTATTATATGTTCGGCGATCTATCTTATTTTAATGGGAACAGATTATTTCTTAATCGAACTACAGCTCATTGTTTTCATTAACTTGTCTTCCAAATTAATATTTAAGAGAATTATAATTATCAGGTTAACATTACAAATGCAAGATATAAGGTGTGTCGTGTACGCATTGATCAACTACAAACTACAAAGTGACACTCTATTTACACGATATATATAGAAGATAACAGAAAAACTCATAATAAAATACAAGGAAAAACAGTTCATGGTTTTAAAATGGTAAACGGTTTCAGGAATATCGATTTCACCAGTTTATTTTAAACCAAAACCAGCTTTTATCTTCTTCCCATATTTAGATGAAGTTAATTTTAATTTTTTGAAGTTCGTTATTTCGGTAACAATCACATAACTTTTTACTCAAAGGATCAAAACAAATTAGTCTCCGCTTTCATATTTGAAATAAATTGCAGTGTAAAATTACTTCACTTTGAAAAACTGGTAAATTCGATCCCAAGACTGATATTGTTTCCAAATATCCCTCTATAATCTGATATATCTGTTTAATTACACCGAATAGATTTGAATCAAATTGAAATTTAACTCTCTGTGAATATTAAGATAATGTTTTTTTTTTTGCTTGAAAGCTATAATTCATAAAGTAAAATGTTTATGCATAATTTTGAGGATAAGTGGATATTGTCATAGAACGGCTTAAATTATACATGTATTAATACGGGTTAGTTCACTCTCTTTATGTAACGTGATATTCGAAAGCATTTGGCGGGAACATGCTCGAGAAGGTATATATAAAGAAATATTCAAAGTGGTAAATACCATTGCATTTGAGGAAAATTTACCGGCAGTGGTTATAAACAGGTAAATTTCGTTTGAAATGAGGATACCATTTAAGAATATGCGAAAAATGCACTGGCTAACAACCGTTCAAAAATCAGGCATTCTTATATAACGTGTAATTACTATATAAATATATATATATAAATTTGATGGTATAAGAATATAATTTAATTTTGGATGTAACGCGTCTTCTGATTGGTTGACGTTATTTTGTTATGAGCCCACAGACATAATTTAGTCATGTGACCGTGACGTCATCAACGTTTTTTTCATTGTTTTCTACGGTTTAAAATGGAATTTAGAATTAAATTACAAGAAAGGACTGTAATATTTTTTCTGTCTATTCGAAATAACATAAAAAATGTGGTGCACACTGTTAAATAACCCGTTACGCGCGTTATTCAGTGCACCATTTTTTTATGTTATTTCTTTATAGACAGAAACAAATTACAGTCATTCCTTAAATATTAAAATATTTGCTTGAACTTTTAACAGGTTAATTTTTGATAGATTGCTTGTAGCACATAAGCATGACAAAACCGAAGGAAAATGTACTAAATAATAAACATCTTCGGAAATGCATGCGAAGGTAATAAATATATATCCTTTAAAGCAGTTCACTACAGTGCAAATATAGTTTTATGACACTGAACTTTACCAGTGCATATAGGTTGCATTTCTGTAAATATTGACAATGTAATTTCCCATAGGAACTCTTTTTACGACTTAAACTGTACCACTTTTACTATGAAGTTTTAAAAAACCCTTATCCTAGAATTGAAGTAAACAATATGCACATGTATATTTACTGGTAACATTCCGAAGTTATGTCTCTATGAGATGGAACACAGAGAGCATAACTGGGAATCAGTATGTAAACAAAATTAATTTGCTTTGAATATTCCTAATCTCCCAAAAAGAGGTGTGGTTTGAGAAACAGCTGCATTTACAAAGTGCAACCTCAAACCTCCATATATAAGCTACTTAACGTTATTAAAACGTAACCACCAGTTGTATACTCCTTCACAGTATCATTAATTGGAAATATCGCGGAATGCCTGTCTGTAATATTACGACCAACATGTATTTATGTTTTAGATTGATAAATGCACTATTAAGTTGTAATTTCCTGATGGGATTATCACGTAAACGTTTACTTTGTTGTGTGAAATATAAGTTATTGATCACAGACTCTCATACAAATGTAGATTATCACAGTAGGAGTACCACGTGTTGCTATAAAAGCTATGGCACAGTTTGATTAAAACGTTAATGATAGTTGTTATCTCCTATTATCAGGTACCATAAAGTTTAATCTAATCGTTATTCCAGTTTCATGTTCATAACAACACGTTTAAAAAAAACAGCTATTTCTTTAATCAAACAGAAATTGTTCATCTGAATCTATAAGCTTTACAAATGAAATTATTAAAACTCAAACTGTTTTTAATCATATATTAAATATTTTTTAACCCATGAAATAATTTTAAAAATAATTTTATACCTTGAATTGTACAAGTTATTTCTAGAAACTATCTTTTTTGCCAGATGATGGCCCATTGTATGTCATTGCTTGAATAACAAGTTCTTGAAAATTGGCGTAATGAAACTTTTAGTATTTTAGTTCGTCTAGTACATTCTATCACGTCAACAGCAATCGTCTCGAATGCTGCCTAAAGGTATAATCTTATATCTCTACATCTATATGGATAGAAAATAAGTATGTCTAGTCTCTGTTGCACTAAAAACAAAACAAAAGTATAACAATGAAAAAAGTTTCCTTTTATTTGCAGTGATTTATTGCGTCAATTTAGAACTCGTCCCATTTATTTTTATCTTGATAAAGAAAAAGAAACAAATTCATTTGATACGTACAAAACAAATGATTTCACTTGCTGAATTTTCTCTTAGTACATATGAAAGTAAGGAGATGTGGTATGACAGTCAATGAGCCACCTATCCACCTAATTTCAAACGAAGAGGATGTAAAGTGGTAGGACAAATATAAATTTTATTCAGAAATTAAAAAAAACCTTTAATTTCTAGATGAACATTTCTAAAACATTTTCTACCAACGTAGAAATGATAAGTCGGGTGAAAAATTGTATTCCTGAGGTACAGTAAAACTCATAGATCGAAAAAAAAAACTGACAACGCCATTGCTTACAAAGAAAAAGACAAACAGGCAATTGATATTACACAATACAAAGCATAAAAAACTAAAGACGAAGCAACACGAACACCACCAAAATTCTTTTAGGTGCTTCTTTGTAGATTCTGTATACCAGAAGATGATTATGATCACGTCTTTAACATGTGTCCGTTTAAAAAAAATCAAATACAGTTTTTAATACCAGTTTTAATACCTGTCTCAATTCAGGAGCCTCTGGCCTTTGTTAGTCTTGTATTATTTTAACTTTTAGTTTCTTGTGTACAATTTGGAGTTTAGTATGGTGTTCATTATCACTGAACTAGTATATATTTGTTAAGGGGCCAGCTGAAGGACGCCCCCGGGTGCAAGACTTTCTCGTTGCATTGAAGACCTGTTGGTGACCTTCTGCTGTTGTCTGCTCTATGGTCGGGTTGTTGTCTCTTTGACACATTCCCCATTTCCATTCTCAATTTTATTAAAGAAGAATTAAATAACTTTAAGATAAAATTTAGGTATTTGGTATTTGGATGTAAAATTTTCGACGAAGAATATTTTAACTTCAACTTCTCTTTAACAATCGTTGTTTTTTTCAGTTTACAAAGCATATTACACATCAAATCAAAAGACAACAAACTGTAAATGGTGTGTCAATTCTCTAAATGAGTTCAATAACAGATTATGTTTGACATTTTCAAAGTAATATTTTAGCAATCATTATCATTAGATAACATATAAACACTCATTATGAATGACATTATTAAAGATATATTTGATGTGACATAAATTTTACAACAATAAACTGTCCCGAGTGATAAGTAAATTTTAACAGGGACCATCAATTCGAGCGTAGACTAAGAGTATTTTGACAAGCCAATAATTGAATATTCAATTGTGTTGTTTAAAAGAAGACAGACTTCCGAAGGGAAAGGAACACAACATACAATTTAGGACAAAAATAAACGCGCTTTCTACTTTAACTTGGCGTGATTCCGTTTGATTCGAGTGGTCAAAAATAATAAAACTGGTGGAAATGAATGCTTGAAGTTGTCAAAGCAAAACACTTTACATTTCAAAGTGAGAGTAATGAATATTTACTTCTAAGCATATCGATACTTTTCGGACATTATTAGTACTTAAAGCCTGTGTATATTAGATATAACATGTACTTAAAACATTCCCACTCATCAGACTGTCCATCACAGTACGATTGATTAGTAATACCTACGACAATATCACTGCTATATTACGATCAACATGTAATTTGTATGTTTCCAGATTGATAAATGTGGTTTCCAGCTGTTATATATTGATGGATTGCAGTCGTTACAGTGTAATGATTTTAATAAAGAAAAACTGCAGAAAGACTTTCCAACATTTACAGCTCAAGTGTATTTGTTGTGTGGCTCATTTTTAAACAATTACATCAAGGATTAAATCAAGTATCGATGTGATTCAAGGCTGTACTTTTATGGCTAACTTACAGATTCTGACTCGAATGAAGAGTTGTTTTATTGATACTCATTCCACATCCTCTTATATCTGAAGGACAGTAAAAGTCATAGGTCGAAAATAAAGTGACAAAGCCATTGCTTACAAATAAGATCTAGAGACAAATAATAGAACACAAGACATAACATAGAAAACGAAAGACTAAGCAACACGAACCCAACCAAACACTGGGGATGATCTCATGTGCTCCAGAAGATTCTGCTTCTTATGTGGCATCCGTCATGTTGCACATGTTATTATAAACCCGGTTAATAGTCTTAAAAACATTACTCATTGTTGACAACCATAAAAGTACCTAGTATACTACTGCTAATGTCTATGTAAGTTACATTCTGGTACAGGATTATATCATTGGTAATAATTAGGCATCTTCTTATCCTATTTCAATGTTAAAGTGACAGTTAACATATGTTCTGTTTCAAAGAAAATAGGCCTGTAAAAATCTGATGGTCATCTGTCAAAATTGAAAATAGAATCTATTTAGTAAATCATACATTGCCGATTAAAATTTTATCAGTGATTGTTATGTTCAGTTTTAACTTCAAAACCCCATTTATCTAATGTGTAAGACTATTACAATGTTCGAATGGTTGAAAATTATATAAAGGAAATAATTTGTACATAATGTACAAGACCAACTTGTTATCTATTGCATACTTCTATGATATTTTTAAAATATGTTGCTTTTAAATTAGTTTTATTAAATATTGGCATGTTAACCGTACTTTCTATGTTATTTGTATAACACCTAGCTACATTGTGTACCGTCCTCCTTTATAACGGATGCTTAAATGTCCATTGTATTAACAAAATAGGATACACAACCAAAGAAGACAGTTTAGGTTAATGTGAAAATTGGTATTCAGCAGAAAACTATGTAAAAAATTTGCCGACATACACATTAACTGACTATAAATTCAAACATAGAAATAATTCTTACAAGACCCCAACAAAAATAGTGTATTAGATAGCTTTTAACTTAATCATAGATGTCAGAATTACACTTTTGTAAGACTATCGCGCGTTTCGTCTCATATTAAATCATCAACATGCACCTTATGTTAAACATTTGTATGTAAGCAATGCAGTTGGTAGTATATATATATTTAACAAATATTCACACCATGATAGCATCAGTTTCAAGTCTAAAATTATGTATGCATAACATGATATACGAACGGCAGTATACAGTGCACTCAAAAGATCATTTCTACGATGATATAACACGTTTCTTAAATTATTTAGACAGCCACTGAAAAAAGGAACATCGGAAGATCAAAAACACACAACATGCACGGCTATATTTTACGATCTAAAATAAGATGTGAACTGTTTGCGAATGCACAGATCTACATTAAGCACACAATTGCAGACATTAAGGAACATTAAACACACCACATTTAACCTTCATGAATTTGCTTTTAATGAAACATATTACAAACGGTATAACAGACAGCACAAACCAATTACAACGTTTATTATGTGTATATGTAACAACTTATATATATACATACCAGTTTATTTATATGTTTATCTATAAAGATTACAGAACATCCGTACTTTTTCAGAAGGGAATACCAAAATACTTGACTCTATTGTATAGTAATATTTCTGTCAATCATGAGAACATGTCGTATGATTGCCTATAAATTTTACCACCTGTCCTTAAATGCCCAAAGGAATAGGCAAGGTTATATACATAGGTCTTCACATAGACTCCAAGGACACAGAATATAGGATCAAATATTTTTTAAAAACAAATATAGAAATTGAATATAAAAAATATCTGAATAAGCATTCGGAAGGTTTATTCTATAGTTCAATTGAAAAGTAGGGTATACGGCGCTAAACTAGTAATTTTGAGGCTTAGAGAAACCTCTAAATGCTACTTTTACTAGATAATGGCAATTAAGCATCAGTGCTCAATGTTTAAAAATAACAAATTGTTGAATGCGTTGAAAATATGTTTAATTTGTGTAACAAGAAATAATATGTTTATGATGAATACATATGTACTTCAGTAAAATTTGATATTTATAATAGAAACACGAAATATTTCAAAGGAATATGCAAACTGAAAAACAAACTACCAATGTCATGGTTAAAAACAACAATAAACGAAAGAAAAAACAATTTACACGAACTATAAGCACATGTTTAACCTCCCCGCATTGTTGCACCTGTCCCAAATCTTACCTTTGACTGTCTTGTATGTTTTTATTCTGGTTCATTGATTTATTTTGGAGGATTAGTGAGTTGTCCTTTTTTTGCCGCACTTGCATACAATGTTTCATTCAGTTAATTTGGTGCCCACCTTAGGAAACACGAATTTCTTGCTATGTTTAAGACCCATTGGTTGATTTTGGCTGTTTTCTGCGCTTCGGTCGGGCTGTTGTCTTATTTCCATTTTAAATTTTTCGTAGATATAATTTATTAAAATTTTTCTATCGGTTTTATATAATTCATTATATGATTCAATTATCATCCAAAAATTTGAAACAAATATGAGATTCGTGGATTGTGTTTCGATTATGATACAGCAAACATTGATTAGATTATGAAATAACAAAACCATATGACTCTGATTTTTTCGGAAAACTATTAAATACGTCAAAGTCGAATATATGAAAGCCAAGGTTGTATGAGAACAAAAAAATACTAGCTGTATGGAAAAAATGCACCTTTAAATGTTGACAAAAAATATTGGAGGTAAAATTTTCCCTTATAGAGAGAAAAACCTTGACTTTTTATAATTTCTTTATTTATATACGGATAATTTTAGACATTTGAATTATAAATCCTGTCATTATCGAAGTACTAAGCTTACGTACCTTTGGGGTGTGATTGCCCGACAGCAGTGGTATTGACCAAGTGCTGTATAAACAACAATTCATGTATTGCGTTTTCTAGATTTGTCTTCACCAGAAACGCCCAAAGCCGAATAATTAAAATCCAAGGACGAAAAATTAAAAGAACTATATGAAAACAAGGACCATACACTGATAGCCAATCCATCTAAGTGTAATTTTCTAGATGGAGTTGAAACCTTACTTTTTCTAATAATTTAAAAACGGACAAGTCTAGAAAAAATACGATTTATCAGAATCCTGACTTGGGACACGCACACAAACACATAATGTGCGGGGCTAAACATGTTAGCGGGATCCCACCCCTTCTCTTACCTTGGAAATGGTATAATAGTACAACATGAGAACGATCTATAAAAATCAGTGGAAAAAGGCCTAACTCATCAGATGGAAAAACAAGTTTTTAATTAAATGATATTGACGAAGAATATTAGAGAATAACATATGTTTAGCAGTTTGAGTAAACTCCATTGACAAACAAATACCTCGCATTATTTAGTTTGGTTTTCTAGTAGTTTTAAGCTTCTGTTGTTTTGTTGTTGTCTTCGTATAGTTGATGTGTTAACCTCGGTTTAAGTTTGGTAATGATTTATATAAAAATTTATATAAATCCGTCTCCCTGTCAATTAAATGCAAACAACTAGAAATCCGAAAAAAACATAAATGACCGAACAATGAATCTAAAGCTTTGTTCGGTCTTTCAGTAATTTTAAAACTTATACATTGCTGCAAATTTATTAATGTAGAGAAAATTAGCTGTCACATAAGTGGAAGGGGTGTAGCTGGGGTATGTTTAATCCCAGGTGTCACTACACAAGAGAATGTTTGTACCAACTCAGGAATATGATAGTTGTTATCCATTCATTTGATATGTTTGTACTTTTGATTTTGCTATTTGACTACAGACTTTTCGTTTTTAATACTCCATGTAGTTCAGTATTTTTTTTATCATACTTTTTTTTGAAACAACAGTTTAAAGTTATGTCTTAAAGGAAAATGTGTGATTGAAAGTAGAAATTACGTTCATAGAGTTGAAGGAGGGTCTTTCACGGCTACTCCCTTTTCCCAACAACCGTATGAAGATACCTTTTCCAGGTCTGGAATCTAGCTGTTTTATTTTTCAAACAAAAAAAATGCTTTTTTTGTAGTGGTAGTTGCTGTTGTATGTCATATCTGTTTTTTCGTTCATCATTTTCTAGATAGATCTGACCGTTAGTTTTCTCGTTTGAACTGTTTAACATTTCGGGCCTTTTATATATTACTATGCTGTACGGGGTTTTACTCATTCCTGAAGGCCGTACGGTCACCTAGAGTTGTTGATTTCTATAACATTTAGTCTGTTGCAGAATACTGTATTATAAACAATCCTACTAGATCGTTCCAAGTCAGAAATATGACAGTTGTTATACATTTGTTTGATGTATTTGATCTTTGGATTTTGCCATTTGGTTTGAGACTTTTCTTAAGAATTTTTCGCGGAGTTCAGTATTTTTGTGATTTTAACAAGTACCTCTATAATTTTTACGTATCTTTAAACTTTATCAGCTTATTTTATCATATTATTGTCAATTAAGTTCATTTAGTTAAAGTAGCTATAAATGGACTTATTTTAATAAAATTGTATATTATCACCAGTGTTTGTTTTTATATGAAAAAATAATATTGCTGTTCATTATATAAGCTTATTTGCTTTTTTTCATTGCCAATTAAGTTTATGTAGTTTAAATAGCTATCAATGTACTAATTTTAATAAATTTGTATATTATCATCAGTATTTGTTCTTATATTAAGAAATAATATTGCTGTTCAGTTATCTGATTTTTCCAAATATCTGGTTATTGACTAAAACATGTTACATTCGAACATTATTATCATTTTCCTTAATATGATGATTTTAGTTAAAATATCCACATTGCATGTCATAGTCGAGATAGAGACACCTGCTACCTGTACTTCGACAAACGGTAACCATGTTCGTTTACATTACACGTTTTTTTTTTTGAATATTAATTAATTATCAAAAGTAAAGCAGGTTACTGTTCCGTTATCTATTTATTATGGAATATTTAGTTATTTGTAATTAACAGGGGTTTTTTTATTCCTTAATTTCAGGAAATCAATATAGACATTTGGAATTATTCTGACAGCACAATACTTTTATTAAAAAAATCATGCATTCTTCATTTTGTTCAACGATGAATTGGGACATCGTTTTTACAATTGCTGTTTTAATATAATTATTGAACATTCTGTTATTTACATGTTCTTTAGAAATTTCTTATATAAAAGATACCAAACAATTATATCATAATTTTTAATAATTTTTAATTAATTGAGTGATATGTCAAAGTTCAAGGTCATATCACTATCTCCGTTGTAATCAAAATTAGTTAGATAACGATACTAAAATAATTCATGATGATTGTTCTTTAGTGGTGCGTTCAAATATTGTATTCTGCAAATTATTTATCGATCCTATAATTACGAACGTCAAAAACGTAGAAATGATTAAAACGGCTCTTTGCCTTACGACGACATAAAACAAATCAGTATATGCTTCCCAAGTATATAACTACAGACAGAAGATGAATAACTAAAGGTCGCCGTGCGGTCTCCAACAAGTCGATATATTGAACTATACAGCATTACGGACTGTCACATAAATCTTTTATATCCGATTATTAGAGTGAAGATGCAATGTATATTAAAATAACAATTAACTACTTATAAGGCGAGTGTGTCAACATCTTTCTTAAGTTTAATTATACAAGAAGTAAGGTGTCAGATAATATTATAAGTAATTAATGCCAACTACCTGAAAATTATAATGCTTTTCATTTAAATGCTTGGGTACAGTCCAATACTTTATTTGATATCTTCTTTCGATGTATATATTCTCTTGTTGAAATGATAAACTCATCATATTTACCAGGATTAAAATTTTAAATTTACGCCAAACGCGCGTTTCGGCTACAAAAGACCGACCAGTGACGCTCGAATAAAAAAATATTTAAGAGGCCAAATAGAGTACGAAGTTGAAGAGCATTGAGGACCAACAATTCCTAAAAGTTTTGCCAAATACAACTAGGGTAATATATTCCTGAGGTAGAAAAGCCTTAGTCTTTCAAAAATTCAAAATTTTGTTTAGTTAATTTATAATCATGAACATATCAGTGATAACTCAAGTGCTGACTACTGATATTATGTTTTTTTAATTGTCTTAAACAGTCATCCATATGTTTGTATGATACTGAGTATAAAATGCAGCATAATATACCATGCAATGTTCGAATTTGTTTGTATTCACCTAGTATTTGGATTAAACAGGACTTTTGTTTTGTCTCGGAGCATGTTTTGGCAGGATCAATCCATTATGATAAACTGGTTCTACATATACTAGTAAATAGGGTTTCTTTACTGCTGCCATTTTTTGTATCATGCCATGCATTTTTTCCTATGTAGTACTCGTTTAGTAAGATTAAAGTAACAACATGTGGGTTTAATTGTCTTGGAGATAAACAATCGTGTTTAAACAGATATTCCCTCAGATAAGTAAGTAGGTTTTAGATGTCGTGTACACAACCCATCATATTTTATCAGACATTCCCTCAGATAAGTAACTAGTTTTTATTGCCGTTCAAATCGGATCAGGTTTTAATAAAAAATAGTCATCAGAATCACAATTTAACATGTATGAAAATACAATCTAAATATTACTGTAAAATGAGTTTGCACTTAATTTGCCGTTTCAGCTCAAAATACATTTACCGAAGAACATGACATCCTTTTGAATAACAGTGTAGCGATGAAAGTTGAAACAACCTTATAGGAAAGTGTTGATTAATTTATTATCCAGTGTACAAAGTTCATTTGATAAAGAAAAACTCACATTTAGGTATTTGATTTTGATTATTCGCTTATAGACAAACTGTAATTGGTTGAATATTATAATTCGTTGTTAACCTGTAACTTGGAAATAAACGAAAACAGGTATCAACGCACATATATGAATCCACATTTTGGTTGATATGTATTATCAAACAAAGCAAACATTGTGATTTTTTTTCGTGTGGCGCCACGAACAATACGTCTTAATAGCTGATATTTTTGAATTAGCCACATGTATCATGTTGAAAGCAGTTTTATATTTAACAATGCGATTTTACATGCGTTCACAATTTTATAGAACTATTAGTTTTCTATTGTTCAGAAATTTAAAAATTGTTTCATATATGCCTGATATTCATATGATGAAATCATAATCTTTCAATCAGTTTAACTGAAGTCTGGAGCTGGCATGTCAGTTAACTGCTAGTAGTCTGTTGTTATTTATGTATTATTGTCATTTTGTTTATTTTCTTTGGTTACATCTTCTGACATCAGACTCTGACTTCTCTTGAACTGAATTTTAATGGGTGTATTGTCATGCTTTTACTTTTCATCATTGGCTAGACGTATAGGGAGAGGGTTGAGATCTCATCAACATGTTTAACCCAGCCGCATTTTTGCGCCTGTCCCAAGTCAGGAGCCTCTGGCCTTTGTTAGTCTTGTATAATTTTTCATTTTAGTTTCTTGTGTACAATTTGGAGTTTAGTATGGCGTTCATTAGCACAAAACTAGTATATATTTGTTTTGGGGCAAGCAGAAGGACACCGCCAGGTGCGGGAATTTCTCGCTACATTGAAGACTTGTTGATGACCTTCTGCTGTTGTCTTTTCTATGGTCGGGTTGTTGTCTTTTTGACACATTCCCCATTGCCATTCTCAACTTTATGTCAAAATATATTTTTATTTGTCATGTGGATTTTAATTTAAAGAAGAAAACCATGGGATTTACTATGAATCAATAAGAGGGGAATGTTTGAATATTAAAAAAAACACATAAATTGTCGAAAGCACTCAAACAATCAAACTAATAAAAAGACAAACAGTATACAACACCATACGTCACACTACAACAACAACAAAAGACTGAGAAAAATAAACCAACCAACAATTCGAACAGATATCAGGTGCTCAGAAAGAGAAGTGTATCCTGCTCTATATGTGACACTCGTCGCACTATATCGCTTTTATAATTAAGGTGCTAATTGGCATTATTCAAACTCATGTTTGCATAAGGATACGAAGAAAACCAAGTGAATAGATAAATTAAATAGACTGCAAATCGAGTTGATCATCATACGTTTACATCAAATTAAGAGTCCTCTTGGGAACAAAATACGTTGAATAAATTGACAAGCAATTACTTTGATAGATAAAACATTGGCAGATGTACATACACTGTACGATAAACAAGGGGAAAAACAACAGATGAAGGTGTTGAATACCGCAATCTGAAAATATTCAAATTGACCTTTAGCGGATGAACGATTCTCATACTTTTATTTTTGGTTATATTTTGTTGATAAGAACGTAATTATATACGTTTTATCCATACAGTTTCGATTCACAAGTTTTTTCAAGGAAGAGCATTCAAAACAAAACATATAACATATTTTTTTCAATATTAACGGTGCATTAAATATATGATAATATTCATCCAAATAATAAAAACATACCTTCCAGTCAAGGAGAGTGAGTTGTTTGTACACAGAACGTGTTCGCAAAAGTAAACTGATGCAGTTTGGGGGGTTTTGGGTAGCTTTATACAAACCAGCAATACATTTACTTTAAGATGAAGCATACAGTCCAGTGTTTATATCAATTCAAACACAAAGGGTAACAATGTTACAAACAACAAGTTTCTATCCTAAGGTTATGATATAATTGCCCATTCAAGAATTAACTTTAGGTTAAAGGACGGCATTAGAATAACTTTACCAGTAAATTTCATGAAACATATATCACATGTTTATTTCCCTTTATTATTTTTGACATTTTTAACTATTGTGTCTGCGTTGATTCTAGATAAAGGATCCACGGTAAATGAATAGGCTGACGTCACCACAATGGTTTTATTTTCTAGAACCAACGCTTCCTAAATCTGTCACTGAAATGGGATCACCTTATTAGATTCTTTTGTTTCCTTTGTGTGCCTAATTTCATTAAGTTTGAATTGACTAATTAACTGATTTCTGTTCACTAATAGAATTGTTTTAAAAACTTACCTTCAATTTTGGTGATTTCTATATGCCTTCACTGGGATTCGAGCCCGTCCATGAATTCTGATACGTATTACTAACATCAACTTATCGACGAAACCTCTGGGCTAACAATCGGTTACGATTTAAATGTCTATTATATATATATAAATGAATATATGATATACAGACACACAGGGCTTCTACTTTTATATATACATAATAGACAAACGAATAGTATGGATTGGTAGCCACGAGGTTTCATGTTTAAGATAAATGAGTGTAAGGTACGGACTTGTATTTTTAGGTTCGAATCCCTAAATTCTCTTTGTTGTCCCTATTCTCTACTTTTCCAGTTTTTGTTCTTGTTTTAAATGTTATTGTGGATAATTTGTGTAATAAAAGCAAGTTTGGTCGTTTATTTTTGGATTACTGTTGGCTATTCCACATGTTTGAAGCAAAAATTATTACATTCTCATGATTTGTCCATTTCTGTTTTATAAATTAATATAATATGATTTCATCTGTTTTACTACATAATTTTACAACTGTTAATTCGTAAATTCCTATGCTAGAAAATCGTAATGTGCCTAAAATTAGGCTATTTGTTAGAAATTTCGGAAACATACTTATCATATGCACTATATATATGTTCTTTGTCGGGTTGTATTCCCTTTCACACAATCTCCATTTCCATTTTCAATTTTGATAGAAATAAGTTCGAATATATCTTATTTTGTAAAAACAGACAATATTGAGATGCCTGATAGTATGAAGATCTTTAAGGACAGACGTGTTGTGTTATGATATATTTTTATTTTTGTTTTAATCATCTAATTGTGATACTCAATTTATTGTAATGAATCGTTTGACACGATTACATGGTTAATTAAACGCACTTACAATACCTTCTAATTAGGGAATAGGCGTTAATTGTTAAAAGACATTAACACAATAGTTTAAGTTATAGATACAATGGATAAGAGTTGATTCATGAAAAACAAACCATTCGTCCTCCTCACTGTTCTCTTTTACGTGGGTTATTATGTCAATTTTTTTCGATTTAAAAATGTCCCCTGAAAGTTGACAGAACACATTTGTAAAGTTATACCAATCAATTGAAAACCTACGAAATTTTTATTAAAAAAATATTTATTTATTCACAACTTCTGTTCATTTTCATCTATTTACATATTGTCAATATGTATACTTAATATAATAATCTTGTTTCTTTTAGTATTTATGGATGAAATAGTGTGAAAAGCAACACTTTGTATTTCGTATAACTAGTGTGCTCCCTTCCATGTTCCAAGAAAGATTGATTAACTTAATTAAAGATAAAAATAAAAATCGTTTTGAGACTTTAAAACTTCTCAACCCCTTCAGAACAAGTTGGTCAACTTGCACCATTTATAACAAAGGCTGACTCATATTTTGTCAACTTGATTCATAATTTAATTTTCCTGAGGTTTTAAAAAAAATATCCATACTTTTAAATGAGAAGTCCTCAATTTGTGTGTCGCTTTTCTTCCTTCCACATTAAATTAATCATTATGACTCTGTGTCCAATAGGTGCATTAGTCATCCTTGCTAACGATTATTCAGTTTGGGTTATTTTTGGAGAAAATCAAAAATAATGACGTCTGGGTCTTGTTTCCATCATTGGACGATCTTTTTTTAAGTCATAGACTTCCATTCAGGGCTGTATTACCTGTACAAATTCTTTGAACTTGTGAACACTTCATGATAACTAGATTCAGCTTTTTATTTATTCTTGAAACGTGTATTTTCTTATTTACAATCAATTCTTTTAACCACAGCGGTTACAGATAAATTATATAAAAGTTATATATTTAATAAATCATTGCCTGACGTTGATAGTAAGTAAACTTTCATTGGTAATTATTTAAATAGAAAATACACTTAATTTTTAGTATATGTATGTTCAAAGTATACTGAAAAACAGAAAACAATAAATAACGGACTTTGGAGGGATAAAAACCTGTCCTGTCACTACAGTACCAACAGGTTTAGACTCTTAATATCTTGCCAAAAATTCTTCAGTCATAAGATATGTTTTGAAAATTCATTCTAAATCAACGTATATACTTTATCACGGATTGTATGCCCGCGATTTCGCGGGTTTATTCTATTATATATTTATACTTATATCAAAATTAGACCAATTAACATGTATGACAGTTTAAGTTTCCCAGTACATTAACGTATTCTGTAATAAAAGTTTATCAATACAAACTATCTAGCTAGCTATAGTTGTCAAGTCGAGCCTATGTTATGAGAACAGCCAGTGTGTTTGCTTTGAAAAAAGAAGGCGCCACATGACAAAATTTGTAGTTATCGTTTTGGAACACGGAGACATTTCACGAATGAGAACCGTATATTTGTAGTGGATATAACAAATAATAATTAATTTAGATTGTGCCATTTGATTAGGAACTTTCTGTTTTTAATTTTCCTCGGAAACTAGCATTTTTGTGATTTTACTGGTTATCAAAGCGGGGCAATAGATACCAGAGGGACAAAACAACACCACGACTAAAATAAACAATTAGACAAATAATAGTATACAAAACACAACATAAAAAAAAAGACTGAGCAAAATCAACTCCTTCAAGAGGGGTATTCTCTTATGATTCAGAGGTGTACATATCCTGCTCTGCATCTACCACTCGTCGTGTTGCTCATGTTTGTACAAACCTGGTAATAAGTCTTTATCGATATGTCACATTTGTAAAAATGGAACAGGATTGAAGTAACGACACAAGGAACATAACTGCTATTTTATGTGAACGATGTATTGTCATTGAATGAACTTCTTGAATTTGTAAACTGGTTGTACTGGTTTTTTTTAACCCCTTTTGAACAGCTGCTTTTGTAGTCATTTATCGCTATTTACGTTAAAGTACAAGATCGTTGTTTGCAATCATTTTATTTTTTTCAAAACCTCCAGAAAGATATGTTACATATAAATAAACGTGATTCCTATGATATTTAGCTTTAAACTATAACTTTACCGTATAGCCAAGTTATTTTTATACATTTTCAAATAGCATTTCCTAAAAATCGAATTATCACGTTATTTACCTACGTTCAGCATCAATCTAAAATATAAAAAGAAGGATTTTTTTGCTTGCATTTAGATGGTTTGAAATGTAAGAAATACAATTTGATTTTGTTTCCTCTGTTTCTCTGAGTTTGATCAAAAGACAAAAGTAGGAAAACTACTAGTTTGAGCTTTTCCAGGAAATGTGTCAAGGTTTTTGTCTGTTTGTCACAGTTAAATAATGTTGTTATATTAACTGTTTGCACTTTAAGGATTTAATGTTTAGGCTATTAATGTATAGTCATACCATGAACCTAATTGTTTTCTCATTTCGATATATTTTCTAACTTAATCAATTACATTTAAAAACAAATATTTCAAAATAATTAGCTTTTAACATTTAAACTTTTTCAAAATTGGTTATATTGTTTTTAAATGCTAGGACGCAATTGTATATATGACATTTCAAGATGAAAAGATATATTAATGGTTTCTTTATTCTTATCACGGAATTGGTTTTTATGATGATGTCGTTTTGCTTTATTCTTTATTGTAAACAAGGATTGGTACCTTTTTACACACAATAAAAGGTTTTTTGTGTTTATTTTCATTTTCTTGTTGTTATTGATTATGTTATTTTTATATGTCTACTCGAATATTGTGCTGCAATACACTTATGCCATATACACTGAAACATGGCTCTCACCAACAAGGCTACCTTTGCAACAGTTTATATGTGACTTTACTAAGCCAGGGGTACATAGCCCACATGTGTTCTTGGTTTATGTCTGCCATTATTCGTTGTTGTTTTTTTTTTTAACTTTTAGCTTACATTAGATCCATTCTTTTTGTTAATTTGAATAGTTTTATGTTTATCAAATACCTGTAAATCAAATGCAAATTATTAGGGTCTTTACTACGTATGGTCATAAACTGTGATTCATAATATTACAAACTCTAGTCTGACATTTAAGCGTCGCAATTAGTGCCAATTGTAATACCAGTAATCTGTCGATAAACTTGTTGATAACTGCTGTATCCTTATTTTTTGCATATAAGAATATGTCTGTATCAAGTCAGAAATTTGAAAGTTGTTATCCATTCGTTCATGTGTTTGAGCTTTTGATTTTGTCATTCGATTAGGTACTTTCCGTTTTGAACTTTCCTCGGTGTTCAGTATTTTTGTGATTTTATATTTGTAACAGTCTTGTCTGTCTATCGTATTTGAATAGTTTTCTTTTTGATTTTCAAATTGTCATAATTATGATACCCAACTAATTGTAAAGACATTATTGATCTTTATTGTTTTGATTACAACAATTATTTTGTGACTCTTTTATCAATTTTGATCAGCACAATGGTCTACGAATATTTGTTTTCAAAATTGACTATATATAATCTATCATCATTCAAAATAAGACCACATATTTCTAAGAAACTATACATGATGTCGATTCCTAATTATTCAAAGTACAAAAAGAGTACATACACCAAAAATGCATCTGCAATAGTAAGTCAAACTTTGTTGGGAATCAGATAATAACAGGAGACCTTAATTCTAACTTTGTTCCGATTGAAGTTTATGAAACTAAGCTAGTAAAAAATATCTTCTCTATTAGAACAGCTAATGGTATTCGAACAAAAAAATTCTCTGAAACTGACATTTCGAAAATGATGAATTATTTTATTGACCACGTATTTATTATGTTTCGCTGACGTGATTTTCTGCGGACAAAACACATGGTGTTCCTTGTCTCATTGACTAGTTCTGTATTCATAAGGAGCAGACTACGTAGAATATTTTTCTGAATGTAACAAAAATAAACCAAATAGTGTTATTCTTAAACATTACATTTCACTATATGATTAACCTTTACTTAATGAAAAAAAAATCAATTACTGTGTGACTCTGCTTAATGTGTCTATACCGTAGTATTTGAAATGAAAGACAATAGTTATCTGAACGGTTTGGGACGGGTTTTTTTTTCGTTCGCTAGTTTCATTTCAGAAATAAAGTTATAAGTCAAACTTTTTTGGGAATCAGATAATAACAGGAGACATTAATTCCAACTTTGTTTTATGAAACTAGTAAAAAATATCTTCTCTATTAGAACAGCTAATGGTATTCGAACAAAAAAATTCTCTGAAACTGACATTTCGAAAATGATTTATTATTTTATTGACAACGTATTTATTATGTTTCGCTGACGTATACAATGCAATAAAAAAATAAAATAACAAAATTATCAAACTCCTAGGAAATTAGAAACGAAAAGTCAAAGATGAAAAGGCAAAAATAAATGCTTAAAAACATCGAATAGGATACCAACCGTCATATTCCTGACTTGGTACGAGCATTTGTTTGTGTGTAGAAAATGGTGGATAAAACCTGGTTTTATAACTAGCTAAACTTTTCATGTGTATGACAGTCACATAAACTTCCATCATAATGACAACAAAACAAAGAGGCATAGCTAAAATATAAAATGAAAAGCCTTTGTCTGATTGCCAATGAGATCACATTTCACCAGAAACCAATGACATAGTAGTTCACGTTTGATAGATGTCACAAGCCTGTTATCTGGTTAAGTGACAGTTAACAAAACAAATGTAAAAAACTGAACAAATAAAATAAACAAAATAAAAGAAATTAGTGTAACACAACTGATTACAACACAGCGATAGAAGAATAAAAAGACTCGTTACACCAACGGAAAGCTGTTTTGAGATTTTAACATGTTCATTTTTGTAAAATTGGTTTGTTTTGCATTGCAATTTGTAAAATCTTATACAAACACACGCCTCTTGCATAACTGAAAAAAAATAATATATTTCTTCTTGTCTTTCGTACGGCGCTTTGATTTTAATAAGTTACAAATGTTACAGTAAAGCAATACTTTACTAGTGGCAGTTTCCTTTCTTAGTTATACTATTATCCAGAAAGTTTATCTCGTACAACCCATGATTTGTATAAAAAGCTAATATTGACATAAAACGGTCTATTATAAATTATTTAATAATAACTTTAGTAGATTTTTCGACATAATAAGAATTTTATAATCCAGGAATAGAATACCTTTTCGTATTTAATTACAATAAAGTGAACATGTAAATACATGTACAAGAGATAACTCCTTGTTTTCATGGAAAAGAAAAAGTAATTTTAATGCTTTTTTTCCTCATGTGAAATTGTACTTTAAACGATAAAATTTTATTTATATTTCTTCTTGTGTAACGTTTACATTTTCTGATGTCAAACACGCGACGCTATACGCATAGAGTTGATGTAAATGCAGTCACCGACTTCAACTATTTCAATCCTTTCTGGTTAAATTTATATTTATTTGTTAAATATTTGTTTTATTTGATATTGTGACACAGTAATGAATTCTGTTCCTGTATTATGACTATATTACCTGTTATGTCTTTTTTGTTCACGCATCGTCGTAAATATAATGAAATTTGATGCGACTGTCATACAAGTTAGAGGTAGAGCGCTATACAGCAAGATTCAATCCACCGTTTTCTACATTTGAAAATGCCTGCTATCCATTCATTTGATTTTGACATTTGATAACGGACTTTCCGTTTTGAATTTTTCCTGGAATTTAGTATTGTGTGTGATTTTACTTTTTAGTAATTGTATGGGGCTGTAAAAACGTTGATCGTGCACAGTTTTTCAAAATGCTTCTACGAAATTTACAAAGAGGAAGCATTCAGTTCTAAGATGAAGATCTAAGTAAACGGAACATCCTTTGATCTTTTCTAAAGACTATTCCAGGAATGTTATCAAAATCAATATCATTAACTAGCAAACTTTACAATTATTTATTATTTGCTATAAACAATATATCTGATATTATCAGGAATACTTCCGGTAAACATTTAAATTTTACTAGAATAATAACATAAAACATACACTTGGTGATACATTTTATTAAGATAAATATGCCAGGTTAATTTTGATAAAGAAAGAATTCCCATACCTGTTTTGGCCATCATCATACATCAACTGTTTACAAAATAAAAGTAACGATCTTCAGACAAATAACTGTTCTAGAAATTGCTTAATGATGCCTATTTTAAGTATTACTTGGTAAACAATGCTTATCAAAATTCATAATTAACAAGGTATTCAAATGTTTCTATCATACAAACAACTTGATATGTTAAAATTTAGCAAGCCAATCACATGACGTAAATTTAGTTTGGAACAATTTTACTGCAAGGCGTCAAAAGGAATTCATTAACCATATGTAAAACTCTTGTTAAAATTAATATTAAGAGCATTTTTTTAAGAGGTTCGAAAGAATCCAGAGAAATGTTAACAGGTGATTATAATTTTCTATAATAAGACATGTATTCAAACTAATCATATATACCAGGCTCATAATTGTGTTTTTCATATGTTTGTCAGATATATGCATTCAAAATAGTCATAAGTTAGGCTCGAATAAAAAAGGAATTACATGTATTGTCTGTTCTTGTTATGACAAACACAATGGAGGTTACTTGTGTGAGGAATGTTCATTATTGGATATCACCTTATTAAACTATTAGATTATTAGTTTTGTTCTTATTTTATTTTACTAAATATAACAAACACATTCATTAACGACACATATACCATCAATTGGAGAAAAGAAGTATTTCAACTTTAAATGTTGGTATAAAAACCTCCGGTCCGGGATTTTATTGCTGCGTTTAAGACCAATTGGTGGTCTTCGACCGTTATCTGCTATTTGGTCGTGGTGTTTTTTTTTTTACATATTCGTCATGTTCAATCTCAATTGTCTACTAGATCAAATATCTATAGCATCTATCAGATTCACACCGAGACTGTACATAATTTCAATACATAGTTTAGAGATCATAAATTTAACAGGTATTTCAAAACAAGGGAAAAACCTTCTTTAAGTATTCGTGTCAACTCAAATTTGATTTTTATAAAGATAACATATTACAGCTGTGAAAATTTAAACACGTATTTGTTTGATATTTCAATTCTTTTAAGAATTATTAGTTTACAGAGCACATATTTATGGAAATAATTATTATATTTCTTAAACGTGGGACGACGAAAATAAATGAGTGATACTTTGCATCCATTTATTTACATTTACTTTTATAGAACAAAGTTATATTATGATAGGTACTTCGAAACATGGAATAACACTTTTATTAGTTGTCCTGTCAGATCATCTTTGATTTTCGTTGTAACATATTACAGCAGTGGAAATTAAGACAAACTATGTGTGTGATATTTCCATATTTTTTTTAATATCTAAAAATATGAGGAAATGATTATCATGTTTTATTAACGTCGGAAGAAAATAAATTGGCGATGTTTTGTATTTATTCATTTATATTTATAGAATAGGCTGATATCATATATACCTACATTGTATATCATTGCAATTACGTTTGTCTGTATCCGCATACTATATGATTGTTCAATTATCTAAAGAAACTAATACTATAACTGTTTTAGACTTTTTTTTTACAGACATGGAGATGTACAAATCTTTTATATTATAGAAAACGTTCACATTTTGTAGTTATCTGAATCACTCTGGCTCGATTGAGATATAACGACAACATATAAACGACTAATATGTAGTTTATATGTTAATTCCATTTTCAAGCATAACATCTGCTACCTATAGAAATACAGGTTTACTAGTAGTTACAGCTGCGTACCGTGTTGAAAATAGAAAATAATATTGACTAGAAAGATAAACCTCAGTGCTATTTGACTACGGACTTTTTGAATGTTCCTCAGAGTTCAGTTTTTTTTTCCTTTTGGATCTAAAATTAGTGTATGTCTGCTATGTATAAAAAGCGTCTTTCTTTTCTCTTGTTTCAGTATTTGTACTCATTGAGGATTTTAACAATGTTTATCTTCTTTTACCTCGTTCTTTTAAAGGCCAGAGGTACATCATGGCAAAGACTATATCTATTTACTTCTATCTGCTATGTGCTGTCTTTTCTATATTGCACCGACTGACCTTGAGGATTAAATATATCATTTACTGTATTTGGTGTTGTAGTATTGCCTCACGAATCATTGTCACGTGATATGAACGTAGGATACAGATATCGCAACGTGTGCTACGTGTCAAATCATCCTACGTCACGTGTATTTTAGAGGAACATACAGTAACAGCTAACCATGATTATGTTGGTGACCAGATGTTCAATTTAAAATAACTTATATTGTAATTAAATGGCATAAGGACAAACAATGTGTGTTGACAGGTCGTTGTTTAATTTTGTTTCGGATATATAAAATCATAAATATGTCAAATACTGGTTTTAGTTCCTCTCTGATAGCATTATTTTAAATCATTTTTTCGTGAATATTCTTGATTTATATGCATTCCTAATTATACAGCATCTCCTTCCTTTTAGTTCATTCAGGATACCTCTGAAAAAGTGACTGTAATTTCTGTTATCAAGACATTTTATAATTATTTTCTATCCTTTGTTATTAGAAAAAGGTAGAACATTCCGTTTACTAGGAGACAAGGGACAGTCTCATTTTTAGCCAAGGCGTTGTCAGTTTGTTTTAGATTTATGAGTTTGACTGTCCCTTTGGTATATTTCGTCCCATTTTTGTGACGTCTTTTAAGCGTGTGGTTGTTCAACATTTGATATTCGTGTGTTATTCTCTGAAATGAGTGAAATAAAAATTCATATATATTACTGAAAGGTGTCTAGCTAAATTAATGAAAACTGTTACTGTTATAATATTGCGAATACCAATCTTTCTGTTTCAATAAGAACATATGCCCTCGAAGCATTGCACCTAGCGCCTTCACTTTTGCCACTCTTGTTTAAAACAATATTGATACACTCATCTGCGTATGGGTCTTTGCATTGGCAATAAACACATTCCATCTGAAACCAGTTGCTAGCGTTCTACAAGTTATATTCTTCTCGTTATATTTATGATGGTTAATTATTTAATTCATAACCAGAGGGATTGTGGTTAATTTTTATGAAGGTACAATCTTTTTATCAGTTTAATTAGGGAGGTCTGGAACTACCATTGAAATAATTAAATGGCATAGTCCTTTCTTAATTCATATTTATAATAGACTGTTATCTGTTCTAGTATCAGCCTAATATTAAGTATTGTATTCTTGATGTGTTATCTATACACACACATTTATACGCGGTCAGCATTGCTGTTTTAAGATTAAAATTGTATTTCTACTTTAAAATTTTATTGATTCAACATGACTTTAGAAAATATAGACACATCAGCTTGTTTTTAATAATGAAAAAAATAATCCACAATATTTCGAAGGTGATGTTGTTTTGTGTCTCAAATACATGTTTTTAATCACCATAATTAGTACCGCGTCTGTCTTGTTTTACATGAAACTCCTACTTGAAACTTCAAATTACTTATCATTAATTAGATAAACAACATTGATGGGAACTGTATAATCCTTCATGATGGTAATTACATAGAAATTGCGGAAAATCATATTTTGTTATTAGTAGATTTTAAGGAAGATCTCTAGTATTTATATACAAATGCGATAGACAGAAGAATTAAATAGAAACATTTTAAATACAATTTTAGACTTATGTTAAGTAATTTTTTCCGCACTCTTATAATGACTTTCATTGATTTCTTCTTTGAAAAATATCAACTAGATGAATTTGCCTTTGTTAAGGTCCTTTTTGGTTTATAGCTCTTCAATGTTTTCGGTTCTAATACATACCTGGATTTCAAATATTAGACTAAGGGTGTTCCTCATGAAGATAAATCAAGAAAAACGCTTCGGACGCATGCAATTTATCATGGGGTTCGTGTTGCTTATTTTTTAGTTTTCTATGTTTTGTCATGTCTTGTATTGTTTGTCTATTTGTCTTTTTTTTAATGTTTAGCCAGGCGTTGTCCATTTATTTTCGATTTATGAGTTTGACTGTCCCTCTGGTATCTTTCATCCCTCTTTTATAATAGTGGTTTTCTATTTATTTTGCCCCTAGAGCAGTTAGATAAAAACAAATAGTTACCGTAATTGATAATATTATAATATGAACAATTCATGATGGTTGGTTGCATTCACTTCACTTCACTTTCCAGCCAAAATTTTACACTTTTCTACCGCTGTTGTAACAATATTTGGCACAACGGATCAGTCCCTGGTAAAATTAATATAAATATACATGTAAGTCCCCGTGAATTGTGTAGTGTCGTGTTATATCTGGTGCCACATGTGGAGCAGGATCTGCTTACCCTTCTAGAGTTTTTGAGACAGCCCTTTTGTTTGGTGGGGTTCGTGTTGCTTATTCTTTAGTTGTATGTTGTGTCATGTGTACTACTGTTTGTGACTAGGATTTCCATGTCCTGTTTAACGATGGAACCTCGTTAAATGACCCTCGCCATCGTAAAATTGTCTTGCGCCATCGTTCAAATTTATTTCGTCTGCCGCCATTGTTTTTTAGCAATTATAATCATATGCATGTAATTACATAACCCTTAGGCGTTTTTTATTATAATTCAACACCTTTCTAACACCTGAGTGATATACGGTTAAGATTTCTTATCACTTGTACCTGAGTTTGTACAGCTAGATCGACAAATCAGACAGGAGGACTCTTTCTGAAGATATATGATTGATTTAATATCGAATTATTCAACTAAGGTTCAGCAAATGCTAATGATAATATAGATTAAAAAAAAATTGATAATCTAGCTACAAAGAAAACAGTTAAATAAGTCGAGCACGTACTTTTATCTTGACTTACGCAATCAGCTTTCCCCCTTTTTAAGAAGTACATGTAGAAAATAAAACATACAACATTAACATTATTTCATCGTAAATAATTCGAGTACTGTTGTAACGACAATCTAGAATTACTTTAGTAGAAAAGTTAAAAAGTAAAAACTTAAAAATATTTACTGTTCACCAAAGAAATCACGTATCGTAATTCTGAATTCATTTCGTAGTTTACAATCAAATTGATACATCCGCGTTACCGGTTTACTTTCGTATACCGCTGTTCAAAACTCATAAATCGATGAACAAAAAAAAAATAGGGGTAACAAACTACAACTGAGGGAAACGCATTAAATATAAGAGGAAAACAACGACACAACATTAAAATGTAACACACACACACACAGAAAACGGACTAGCATTAGACAAAATCCTATAAGAATAACAAATATAACATCAAAACCAAATACATGAAATTGGGATAGATAAGTGCCGTGACACGTCTTATAGTAATGTGAAATCACACTCAAAAGTAAGAGAAAGCAAACGACACACCGGAAACACAAAGTTAAAATGTAACACACACAGAAACGAACTTTAATATAACAATGGCCATATTCCTGACTTGTTACAGGACATTTTTAAAGGCAAAAATGATGGGTTGAACCTGGTTTTGTGGCATGTCAAACCACCCTGTTTTATGGCCATGTGAAATATAACATTAAAATGACAACACAACATTACAGGACTACAATATAAATAAATAGGATAACACAATCGATACAAACCTTTGCATCTGTCAACGTTTACCCCTAAAATCTTTTCAACCTTTCACGGAACCCGTTCGAATCGTTTTGTTGTTAATGGAAGTCAGTAATACCGGAAATGGGTTCATGACCTTTGAATTTCAATGTGACAGTCCGGGAAAAATAAGCTCCATATGATTTTTAACCCCCATAACAATTACCAAAAATAGCACGAAAACTACATGGGAACCTTCACGACAGCTTTTGGTTATTCTCGACTAGGGGGGTGGGGGCACGAAGGCTTGACATTTGAATGGTTACAAATGGCAATTAATGAAATTATTTTATTTCTTAAATGTAATAATTTAAATAAGCAATGTATCAGTCTGTTCACCATTCCTTACATGGAGGGATGAAATACTTTAGATCACGCTACACTGTACCGCGAAGACACGGTTTGTGATTGTAAAAGTTCCTCCATCGTTCAATTTTCATCCATGGAGATCCAAAATTATTTTTTTTTTTTTTCATTTTTAGCCATGGCGTTGTCAGTTTATTTGTTATTTATGAGTTTGACTGTACCTCTGGTATCTTTCGTCCCTCTTTTATAAAGAGACATGTTATATTCCTTTATACCTTTCAAGTTATATTGTTGATGAACATTGTACAAGAACACGTTTTTGTTCAAGTTGGTTGGTAATAATGGTTGGCCAATTGTCATTTCTCTCTTTAAATTGGTTTGCATAAGTGTGTAGTGTTGGAAAATATTGATTGTTTTCTTTGAATACATTCACAACTTTTTTAAACTCAGGACGATGTAATGTGTTTAGGAGACAATTGCCTTTTAAAATTTAGGTTAACAATTAAATGTTGTATCGCGCGTTTGTTTGCTAACAAGTAACATATGTTGTATAACCTGTGTGTTAGATGTCAGAGGCACACCGGGATTCAAAAGGGAACACTTTGAATCAAATTATCGACGAGGTCACACAAAAAGAATACTAGATATGTTAACCTACATCTGCTACTGTCCTGTACAGAACTCAACTCCACTATTTTTAAAAATAGGCGAATTACATAAAACAATTCTTTGAATATAAAACATTTTGTAAAACTGGAACCTTTGGTAGATGACTTTATAATTTGAGTACTCATCATTACTTTACATTGACATTACATGTACCTTATTGGTGCCTTTCAGCTTGATATATTTCAGATTGAATATTTTAGCCAATAGATTTAATATGAAATAAAAACGGAATATAACTTGGAAATTTTACTCTATATGACGGAGCTGTTTGGAAGATGTAATGACCCGATTTTACAGAAACAAACAAATAACAACCACTCTACTGCGAACTCATGAATTCCGTTTTAATAATTCGTATATATCAGTTATTATAATTGTCAGGCAAGAATTAAAGGCTTTAAAAATAACAAGCTCTGTGTTGTTGTTAATCACATATTAAGTCATATCACATGTAATTCGTATGGGGATGAACACTAATCAGAAAACAGGTAACAATTATCAGTTTTCATATATCACAGCTACTTAACTTGTCAATAAAATAATCTTTACTTTCAAGTATATGTCAAAAAAGAAGATATTACGACAATATAATCCTTACTATTTTTTGGTCAGGATATTCATATTGAAATCAAGAGACCTAATTATTTAAATCTTAATGTGACTCTTCATACGTTTACACGTTTACCTAATCGGATAAAATATATTAACCAAAATCATATGATCTTCATCATATTGTTGACAAGATGTTTCTGTAGAAATTGATTAAATGATATACATCCTGTCAGAAAAAAAGGACAGACAGTGTATACAAGATTTGAACCCTTTGTGCCAATGTGATACCATTTTGATCAGCACAATTGGATTTGCTTGCTCTTTATTCTTGATTTTTTTTACGTTGCAGTACTGTTTCCTCAAAGCTATTATAGCGTCTGCAGATCTTACGAAGGGATGATTTCAAAATATTTTCTTGGAACGTGGTGTTCTATCATATCTATCATATATTCGGAATGCAGGCGCTGCTGGAATGTTACTACATAGATAAGGAAGTTCCAAATTGGGACGCATTGTTACCTACCGGCCTTTATAGTCAAATTCTAGATGAATTATAGATAAGAGACTCAACTCTATCTATTGTATCATTTATCTCAAGTCGATAAGATAGATGCGTTCACTAAAGTAACCAAATGTTGAATTATTTAATGAGATAACACTATGAATAAATTGACAGTTATAATTCGCACCTGTATTTGAAAAATGATCTGCGTACCTGCCATTATCATCGTGTTTTAATGTTATTTATGATATTATGGTTGTAAATAACCTAATCATAAATACCAGGATTCAAATTGTGTAGACCATATACGAGTTTGGTCTACAAAAGACTCATGAGAAAAGCTTAAACATAAAATTAAAATGTCAAATTAATTATTAGAACGAATTTGAAAAGCTGTGAGGAGCAAAACTGTCTTAATTGTTTTCTCAAATACTGCTCAACAATCTTTTCTAAGGGAAAATTTCATGATTACGTTTAAAAGTGCAACGTACTGTAAACACTTTAATTGGGATTATGACAATAAAAATAATCATGAAACCACAGACGTGTTGACTACTGGGCCGGGGATTCCAGTTTCTTGCTAGATGAGTAATGTCAAAACTTCTGTTGATGTTCATTCTGTAAAGGGTATACCTTTGATGACTACAGACGTTTTGGAATTTCGATTAACCGACATTTTTTCATCAAGCAATTTCATCAATCCAAAACAATAAAAATAATGACAGTGTGAATAACGTATTTTGTCCTCCTTTCATTAGTCTAGTTTCCTTATAAATTATATATAACGACTCAGACCTTATCAATTGACAAATATGAATTGCTAAATTATGCTTTTCACTTTCTGCATTGTCTCGTTTTAAAAAAAAATAAATCATATCAGCCAAATAGAAGTACATATTTTAATGATCTAATTAATAACGTCAAAAAATATAATTGCTTGAAGTCAATATTTTGTTCCTCAGTCTGTCAATCCTTTATTGTACATTACGTCATGTTTTAATGTATCGATCTGTTCTATAGCTTGGCATTAAGCTGTGAAAAGTTAAATCACAAAACTACCGAACTTTGAGGTTCAAAGAGAGTCAAAACCTCAAACACAGGAATTGATAACTGTCATATTCCTGACTTGGTACATATATTTTCTCAAGTAGAAATGATTTATTGAACCTGGTTTTATAGCTAGATAAACCTCTCACTTATATTACAGTTGCTTCAAATTTCATTCTGTTGACACTGACTTGTGAATACATAACTAGACACAATAGGTAAATTGTGAGTTTTATCATTAAGATCAACTCTTTATATATACACATTACAAGTATCAAATGAGTTTAAAACAATAAAAAATGGGTACTTTTTATGTTCATTTGGTCAACGTTTTTTTGGGGTGTATGCTCCATTTAAAGTATGGGTTACTACACTTTTGCATTAACATCGTTCTACGTGATATAGTAACAAATCTGTTCTACTTGCACTATGCCAGAAGAAGAACGTTTTATGAATTTGAATAGTATCAGTCGTTATAACTCTGTAAAATCAGCAGAACGTTTTAATGACGTTGTGTTCATAGGGGAATATTAAGCTTCTTAATGATCAAAATAAGTGTTTGTCAAACTGCTATATAACCAGTGTAATTTTTCTGATTAAACGGTTGGTTTAAAGTTTTTGAAATTTTTATATTTGTGTCAAAGGGTCAAAGTAAATACTTTGCCAAAATTTTAAGAAAATTAAACGAGCCAAATTAATTTTAGTTAAAGTGTTAGGTACCACCTTAAATCCCTTTTGAGTAATAAATGCAGGGGTTAAAACTAATATACATGTGATATATATTCGGTTTGTCTTACTTTAAAAGAAAACAAAAACAATTAATCATAAGACATGCAATGTACAACTGTTTAAAGTGCAGCGAAAAGGCGAAATTAGGATATTTATTTTTCATGATTTGAAGACAGTTTAACGACAAGTTAAAACCGATTTGTATTAACAATAAGTAGCGTTAGTGGCCAGCTATTTAAATAAATGAATATTTTTTGTTGTTTTTCAAAGCCCCGTTCAGTACTCTTCACTTTTTTATGGTGCGACTAGTTTTTATTGGTAGATAAGGTTTATAAAACCTACCGGCTATCGACAAAGCACTGATTTTAATCGATATATATAATTACGACCGGAGGAGAACAAATTTTTCCACTAGTACGGATTAGAACTCAATATGAATATTTAAGTATTAATAACTGTAGATAACTATTCAGACCGTCTGACAAATAATACCTCCAATTGTAATGATAGTGACTCGTACAAATCACAGTCCGTATATTTTCGAAACCAACTGTTTTTAGTTAAAAGCAAGTTTAATTTGTCGACTTTATTCATATTGAAAAGGAAAACCATTTCGGGAAATGTCATTAACTATGGAAAATATCTTGCCTGGAACCAGTGTGATTAGCTATATAGGAATACATTGTATGAATGTCGTAGGAACTGTTTATATACTTCGGAAACCCCACTTATAATTTTGTTTGTTGCCTCCATTTATGTTTCGTCTTTCGAAATTAAAGTTCTTTGGCATTGACTGAATTAAACTTTGGGGTTCGGCGTGTACATTCTATCACGTCTAGAGAGTCGTCTTTGATACAGCCTTTGGTTTCAATCAAACAATTCTTCACGTCATTGGAAACAAAAAAATAGTTGTGACTACATTACATCACTTATTGATTTCTTGTAGAATAATCTATGAACGAGTATTACTCTTTTAATATGTATAGAAAGCAGTCTATACGTCTACATTTGGAAGCAGCTTTGCTTTCAGTAGAGATATAAATATAATATAATTGAGATTTATCCATTCTCACCCATATACAATGCTAACTTGATATGATCATACATGTAATAGAATCAAAACTAAAACCATCATTGTCATTCATTAAACATGTTAAATATGATGGCTTTCAATAGTCAAGGAAAATATAAAACCAATACGAAAATTGGTCGGTTTTCATACAAAATAATGAACACTTTGACATAAACATGCTAACAAATATGATAACTTTATTTGTATTTGTCAATGATTATTCTGTTCTTGGATTTATCTCATTTTGATGACAAATAGTGATATCATAGTCGAATAAATTTTGATCTTTGGAAGCCAGGCAGACATATCTTTACTTAAAGTATGTGAAATAGTTATAAATTTGTATCAGGCTTGTATATACTTGAAAAAAATTGGGAAATCGAACTACTTTGAAAAAGCATTCCACCATCTTCCCTTTCTCACATTTTCACCTTGGTTCCACAGCGTTAAAACAATGGATTTGATAACTTTATTTTCTGAGTATACACAAGAACTTGAACAGATGCATTTTGTATAGATTATTTGTATACATAAACATGACAAAATTGCAGATAAATGGATGAAATAATATCCATGCATGCGAAAGAAATACATTTAAGCAGTTCAATACAGTGCAACTATAATGACACTGAAATTACCAGTACTTTAAGCCTCCATATATCAGCTACTAAACATTATTAAAACATAACCACTCAGGGTATACAGTGTCACATAATCATTCATTGGTAATATCGTGGAATATCTGGCTGGTATGTTAAGACCAACATGAACTTAATACATTTGTATGTTTTGATTGATAGCCACACTATTCAGCTGTAATTTACTGATGGAATTTTCATGTAAACGTTTACTTTGTTGAGTTAAATAAAAACCCATGATGAAAGACTTTCATACAGTTGGAACTTATCACAGTAGTAATTACATTGCATATTTTGCTAAAAACAGCTATAATTGCACAATTAGATTAAAATGTAAATGATAGTTGTTATTTCCTATTATCCGATACCAGACAGTTTAATCTAATCGTTATTCCTATTATCCGATACCATACAGTTTAATCTTACCGTTATTCCTATTATCCGATACCATACAGTTTAATCTTATCGTTATTCCAGTTTCATCTTCATCACTACACGTTTTACAAAGACTGTTAGTTCTTTAATTAAACATAAATTGTTTATCTGAAACTAATGAAACGATTACGTAAAGTGTAAGCTTTTGGAACTAATTATATCATATCAAAAACGTTTTCCTAAAGTGCACACATCGCTTAAGTTGTTTATACGGCTGATGCTAGTTGGTTGCTTGTCAAGTATATATCATGAAAATATTAACATAACCTTCTACATAATACTACACAGTACGTTAAAAATTACTAAACATTATCTAAAAAAAGTATTTAACCTAAAACCGTTTATTATTCAAACAGAAAATATTTCTTCAATCCAATACAAAAAATCTAAAAAGTCATCTGTACCTCGATTGTTGCAGGTTGATGGCCATATATGCCCCTTCCATAACTCCAAAACGTTTAGATCTGTGCTAAAACGAATGGTTCATGATATCATTTATAGGCACTCGATAAGGGTAAGGCACTTTAATGTTTTACCTTTTTGAAAGACCATATGTTGAGCAGGGTTTTCTCACTCTTTTGAAGCGCCTGAAGAGCCTTAGTTTTGAGGGGTTTCGTGTTGCTCAGTCTTCAGTTTCCTATGTTTTTCCCATACTGCTGTTGTCTTTTTCGTTTTCAGCCATGGTATTATCAGTTCTTTTTTCAACATTTTTTTATTGTAGCGTCTCAGATTAATCTTTTTTTTATGTAACAAACGCCTCCCGTCCAAAAATATAACCCTGGTATTTGTGATATATTTTGTTATAAATAATATGGTGGTCTTCTAAGAGCTTAACATTCCTCATAAACTGGTGTTGTGTTGTAACAATAATCCAAAAGTGCAATCTTTGAAACTAAGTTAGAGAGAGTTTGACTGATAAGATCGAAACAAAGCTCAAAATAAACGTTTTGCTATGCATGTTAAGTTGTTCTAATTTATTTAAACAAGACAGTGTGAGAAAAAAATGACTCTTTTCTAGATAGTTCATTATGGTGTTTCATCCGATATATCGTACTTAAGCTGTATTTATTATGATATTATTACGTAAGTATTTCTTTATTGGACTTGTTATTGATCTGAGGCTTGCTGTATTGGCCTAAGGCGAAGCTGAAGGCCAATACAGCTTGCCGCGGACCAATAACAAGGCCAATACAGAAATACACGTAATAGTATCTTTATTTATTAACTGCAGTATTACAATATTTTTTGTTCATTTCATTTCACAAGAGATAAATATTTTTACCTTGAAGTGCAACAAGCCAAATCTCAGTTTCTTATAATTAGATGCAGTATATAATGATCTGGTTCTGTGTCTTCAGCATTTTCTCATCTGATGATTTTTTTCTACCCTTTTCAGTCACTATAAAGTGTTACAACTTAAATTTAGACGCAACACATAAATAGTAATTGGAAAGGTACTGAAATTACATGTGTTATGCTAATTGAATATATTCAAAACAAATAATGAAATAGTTGAAAATGATACATTACCCATAAGTCAAATGACCAAAGAACGAAGATTTGCATAATTAAAGAATGCATATGCCTGGTTCGGGTTTACAAATAAATGGCAGTTTACAAAAAATAAGCGAAAGTAAACAGTTAATCGATTTGTACCATCGTGAAATTATGAGGACGTCAAGAAATGTCAGACATTTGTGATAATCTACTCGTTCACCAAACCTGAAATAATTCCATCATCTGCTTTCAAAATGCTTTTCTTACATACTTTTGATTTTTTAACCCTATACGCTAACATTGCCTATGTAAATTTCAAAACTGTTTGCATGCACATTGAACGACAAATTTATGTGACGTATTAAAAATTTCTGACGTCAGACACTCAAATCAATGAATGCGTTTGTAGATAGATGTTTTTGTGTTCTGTTAAATTGTTCCTTTTAAAATGGTTATACGATGATGACTGATGTACCCATATTTTGACTATTTTATTTATTGTGTCTGTTTAGTTTACGCATCAATGTAAATATAAGCGAATTTGATGAGACTGTCATCAAAGTG
Organism: Mytilus galloprovincialis; assembly: GCA_037788925.1. Lineage (NCBI taxonomy): Eukaryota > Metazoa > Mollusca > Bivalvia > Mytilida > Mytilidae > Mytilus > Mytilus galloprovincialis. Next base: position 70,232,680 of record CM075342.1, on the reverse strand, counting down.
AGAGGGTTAGCGCTATAAAACCAGGTTTAATCCACCATTTTCTACATTTGAAAATGCCTGTACCAAGTCAGGAATATGACAGTTCTTGTCCATTCGTTTTTGATGCGTTTTGTTATTTGATTTTGCCATGTGATTATGGACTAGGACTAAAATATATGCCATACAGAGCTTTTCAGCATGTTTATGATGACTAAATGAAAACTTTGTCTTCCAAACAACTGTTTACTTTCAAGTTGGTGTTAATCGTGATTTTCGATATAAAAACTAGAGACGTTCTGAAATCCTGTATTTGTGTCAACTCGGCCAATACAGAAAAAGATTTATATTGGCCGAGTTATTCTGTATTGGCCGAGTTTACACCTTCTATTGCAGAGGCAGTTTTCATCATATTACGTCCAATAACAGTGAAGTTAATTAATAATTATTAATACAGCTTGAATGTTTGGACATTTTATTACAAAATATTTTTCTTAACCGCTGTCTATAGCAATTATACATCATGTCCAGAAAAAAAAAAAAAACATAAATAATCAATGAAATACAAACCGAAGTTCATTTTGAAACAATAAATGTATTCTAAAATTGATTACCTGCCATCATATTACATTTAGAGTGATTTCAATGGTGCCAGTACACAGTGCAAAAAAGAAAAGGTTTGGTTTGTTTACCTGATATTGTCAGTTCGTTTTTCACTCATGAGTTTAAATATCTCTTTGGTAACGTTCAGATATGGGTTTTTTTTCTAAATATGCACTATAAAGGTGAATTTGTTCTAACACAATTAGTTGAAATTCAGTGTGACTTTATAAGATTGGTTCGCAGTGATTTATCTGTGGTACGCGCGTATCAATATCAATGATATGTTCAAATGAAGAGCCTATGCTCAACCATTTCAAATCAGAGTACATGTAGTTTAATTGATTTCAGTTTTCAGTTTGAGGTAAACCACTTTTACCAGTGATACTATACATTTTCATCTTATCGTTAAGTCTCGTTTTGTTCGAGCGTCATTGGTGAAACATTTTCGTGCATCGTTAAACAATTATTATTATATCATCAAATCATGTTTGTTAGAAGATTGTTTAACCTAATTAAACCAAACATGTTAAACTGAACCTCATGTTAGTTTAAAGAAAATATGGGAGTCATATTTGATGTTTGTTCATGCTCATGTATTTTGATTGTTTAAATATATTTATGTAAACGGTATATTGAATTTCAAAGTGTCAATACATTGGCTCAAACCTGTCCATGACATGATACTTCTTCCATTTGGAATGTGTTATTTACAGAAAACAGAATGATATAGCTGGTGACGTTTCGTTCCATAGGGTAACACCAGCCCAGTAGTAAGCACTTCTTTGCTGACATGCATATCAATTATATGGTAATTTTTATAAATCATCTGTTACAAAACTAAAGATTTTCTTATCCCAGGAATAGATTACTTTAGCCATATTTGGCACAACTTTTTGCAATTTTGAGTCCTCAATGCTTTTCAACTTTGTACATGTTTGGCTTTATTACTATTTTAATTTGAGCCTCACTGATGAGTCTTATGTAGACGAAAAGCGCGTTTGGTGTACTTAACTATAATCCTGGTACCTTTGGTAACTATACCACTATTCTTATTTCTATGATTTATTATGTAGGTATAATATGCAAAGCTGACAATTAATAGATACAAAAAAATATAAAAAGTCTTACGTGAAAGAAATATATATTTTAAGTCATGTCATGACTTTATTTTGTAACTTCAGTTTATCTTCTATTCTTGTAATAGCGTATCGCTTCGTTCCTGTTGGTTTTATGATTGTTCACCATTCACGTAATATATGTCACCAAGATTTGATCATTATATCAATGCAGTCAGATTGACACCTTAACATTGGATTTTGAAAATTGTGAGCAACAACAAAACTTCTTTGACCTTCCTTTTAATTTGAACATGAAGTTGTACAAGTAGAGTATTTTATCCCGATATTTTTAGCCGGCAGCTTACATTCCAAATGAGAAATTATATTAATTTTTGAAAAAATCTATAGTATCCCAACACTACCATCAACAAATCATAACAGTAAAATAAGAATCATATATGGTATCTTAATGTCAGTTTTCGTGTCTGATTTACGAAAGTGTCAGCATAAACAGGTTTGTCATATTAAATACAGATGTAAACTGTTGGGGTTTTTTTTTTTATATGTCATACATTTTACAGTGCATTTCAAAGGCCAACTGCTCAAAACATCATTTTGTTTTATATAAAAATTGTAGGTTAGTTTAATTACAATAAAATTCATTTAAATGAAATATTATATTTGTCTCAATCTATGGCCTTATGGAAGTTTTTCTTAAACAAATAGCCTTAGAAAATAATGCAAATGTAATACCAAACCTAAGCATAATTTAGATGTCCCCTTTTTGAATTTATTATTTTTGTTATACAAAAGCTGACTAAAATTGAAGCACTTATATTTGTAATAATGTCAATAATGACTATTTGAACAACATATATATACCTACGACTCACAAGAAAAGCAAGTCATTTCGTACCTTGACCATTTCGTACCTCTGCCATTTCGTACTCAATATGTGACAAGCAGCTCATCGTTAGATGTTTATAGAAACAATCGAAAACAATTTCAGCGATTCCGTCAACAAAAAGTGATAACCAATAGATTGGAGGTTTTGTATACAAATTACAGAATACAAGAATGTTTCATTGGTATGTCAACGAACGTCTAGTCCTGTTTCTAAAAAAAATTCATCGGAAGGTACCAAGACCTTGTTGATAAATATTCCGTATGAACTTCACAAATAATACATGATGGCCTTCATGTATAGATTCTGCATACTGATGTTGTTTATCATCTTAACAACATGTTATATTGTTCTTTCATTTGTTTTTGCTCTATTATCAATATTATGTTTACTGTTGGATTGTTTTATGTGATATACATTTAACGTGACTCAGTACTTAAACATCCCGTTAATGTGTTTGTATTATCTTTCATTTTTTGCTGGTGTGTTTTGTATATGCGACTTTTTGTGTTTCTTTGGTTTTTATAACTTGACTCTGTACTTTAAAAGATCCCGTAAGTATGATATTGTTCTATTATATGTCATTATGATATATTTCTATAATTATGAATTAGAAAATACGTTAAACCACAAACGTCAAAATTATTCAATCGCGTAGTGGAATGAACTATTTTTGGACTCTTATAAATTTATATAACTTTTGGAACATTTTAAATAACGGTATATTTCCGAAATTACTTCCTACATATTTTTGATTTTTTAACCCTAAATTATAAAAATTGTTTGTATATACATTGAACGACAAATATATGTGACGTATAAAATTTTCTGACGTCAGACACGCGAATCAATGAATGTGTTTGTAGATAGATGTTTATCATGTTTATGTGTTCTGTTAAATTGTTCTTTTTAAAATTGTTACACGATGTACCCATATTTTAACTATTTTATTTATTATGCTTGTGTTTTGTTATTTGATTTTGCCATGTGATTATGGACTTGCCAATTATATTTTCCTCTGAGTTCAGTATTTTTATGATTTCACATTTTTCAAGAAGTTTCTTTTTCAGTACTTGAATATCAAAATACACGACCCTATAGTATGATTAGCTTTTCATAAAAAGAGGATATTGTGTAATTGCCTATAATTCCGACTAACAACCTGTCCTTAAAAGCCCAAATGAATGAGCAAGGTTGTATGCATAGGTCTTCAAACAGACTCCAAGGACACATAATGTAATATCAAATGTTTTTGAAAAACAAATATTTATAGAAATCAAATATAAAAAATATCTGAACAAACATTTATTAAAACTGAATATTAAATCTGTATTCTGCAGCTCAATAGAAAAGTAGAGTATATGGCGCTAAATAAGTGATTTTGAAGCTTAGGAAGTCGTCGAAATGCTTTATTTACAGTTAATCGCATTTAAGGATCAGTGCTTATTTTGTAAAAATTATAGATTGTTGAATCTTGCAGAAGATGTTCAATTTTGATAAGAACAAATGATATTTTATTTTGTAAATGGCAACATATGTACTTCAATTAAACATTCATTATACACGATGTAGACACGCGTTATATACATAAGGGGTATATATATAATAAAAAACAAAATGTCATCATAAACAAAACTCAACAAAAGCATAAGACAAATAACAGTACAGAAACTATAATAGAAAACAAAATATTATCAACAATAACCCTACCAAAATCCAGGCTATCTAATTAGGTAGATTATTTTCAAGGAAACATGAAGGGACTGTGATAACGACAGTGTTAATATTTCCGTCGTCACATCTATAATTTCAACTTGTATTGACAAAATACAACAACTAGTCTTGGTATGGAAAGCATTTAATTAGTTATAGTACGATTATCTACTTTTAAATGTTTATAACGCAACAAGGACGATATAATTTTATAGGTACAGATTTACAAATTGAAATCTTTATATTTCTTTTACTTTAAATTTGATATAAACAATGCACACTCGCACTTCGAATGCAATGAAAAATTCCACTATAAGTAACTTATTGATAATTAAAAATTCTCATTAAAGAATACCGGTGATAGTCTAAGAAAGGAACATGTTTCTAGTAATTCTATCTATCATTTAAGTGTCCATGAATCGGTGATAATTTTTGGTTGTTACTATCACGCTGAAGTAATCAACCTTTTCCAACAGTCTTCTATTAATTTTGAATTTTAAGAAATATGTAAGTTCATTTGATCGAGTTTGAACAACAGGAATATACCGTTAAAGTTCAGCTATACTTATACAGCTTACAACTGACATTAAAACGACTGTTATCATAGGTTTTTATACAAAACCCATACTTCTGTTTTTAACCATTTCAATAACAAATTTGATGCTATTATATGACAATTAAATCCATGAAATGTAAGACCATTCGGGAAAAAAATATAATCTGCCAAACAAAAATAAAGAGATTCTAGGTAAATTGCATAGAATTTGATAACAATGATATCAGTGTGGATTATAAATTCGTCCCCTGGTTATATATACAATCATTTATGATATAAAAAATGAGGACAAACAAACCAAACCACAATTATTCAGAAGGGACAGAGTTACGATATTGTTGTGTGGTAATTAGATATTATATTTTTACTAATATTGATTCATTGATACCATGGATACGGTCGTTTATGGGTATTAAACACATTTATTCTTGAAAAATGGTTATTGGCATGTGTGGGTTATGTTTTTTTACTTATATTTCATTACAGTAATATATTAAATCCTTTACGGGATGGCTTGTTGTTGGCTTTTATGTGAGGAAACAATATAATTAAATCAGTTTAATTGATGTCTGGAACAGTGATGTAAGTAATTGATAGTAGTTCTTTGTTAATCAATGTATTCTGTCATTTTGCCCCCTTCTTTCACCTTATCTGTGGAAGTTATTAAACCAAAAGTTCTAAAATGGTAAAGTTGAAATCATGCCTTCGTACATTTTACGAATGCCATCACGAGTTTGTTGACCTTTATTGAATATCCGTTTCACAGAATATACATTGTATCGTATATGTTCCTTATGTCGTAACTACAATCCCTTTCCCTTTTCATGAATGTGACCAACCGAATTATACTATTTACCGGGTGTTTGAAAAAATGAGTAACAAGACGGGCAACCCATGTGGAGCAGGATCTGCTTACATTTCCGGGGCACCTGGGATAACCCCCAGTTTTTTGTGGGGTTCGTGTTGCTTAGTCTTCAGTTTTGTGTTTTCCATGTTGTGTCTTGTGCATTATTATTTATCTGTTTGTCTTTTTTTTGCCATGGTGTTTTTATTTGGATATACGAGTGTATATGGTGTAGCTGTTTTATGCAATAAGACGTTCATTCATCCTGTTTGTGTCGGTAAACCCTATACTCTGCAGTCCATCAGGCAAGATCTCCTCCGCACTTGCCTAAAGCTGTACACGGAAGGAAGGATTTGATACAGTTGTACTGTCCTCGACAATGTCTTGCATCCACAGTGAACAAGCTCCTGTAGTGAAGAGGCTGTCTCTGTCAATATTATCTAGAACGGATTCCACATGCCGATGTCCTACTTCTTTCAACCTTACGAATCTGGCGATGAAAGAACTGACTGTAAAAGCAAACACTGTATTCAAATCAATCCATCTTGGTACACAGAACGTTTGGCATGATTGTAAAGTGCCTCTCGTGTTAATGGTACAGATTCGATTGATCTACCTTAGACTTCTTTTCTAGCTTCATTTACACTGTTTGATTAACTTGTCCGATGGTACAAAATGACAACATATCGCTCCAGCATTGGTAGAGTTGAATCACAGCATAATGTACTTGGTTCGTCTGGCATCTGTCTAAAAGCAGCTGCTACATCGGGTAAAGCATTCCATGTATCCCATGCTGTTTTTTTTTCCTCGTCCTGAAAATAAGGAGACAGTGTTGTCGCAAACTGTAAAGGCGAAGAATATTTGTAAAATCTTAGATTTAAGATGGCCCAAAGATTGTGAAATATCATTAATAGGAATGAAACGGACATGTTTCCCGGTTTCTATCCATATCTCGTCTGCTTCTGTCATTAAATACATAAATAGCGATCACAATTACGTCAGTATCCATAGTTTTAATGCTGATCTTTAAAAAAAAACGAATCATATCTGTCGTATCTGCTTCTTTGTGTTCACAAGGTTGTAGTTATGACTCGTCTGTGTGTGCCTGGTTTGAAATCATATTCTCTTCAACTGAACAGATAACTTTCTTTTCAGTATTTGCTACTTCTGCCAACTTTTTCGACAGAAATTGAAACAGCTCTCTTTTATTCCCATCAACCCGTGGAAAGCCATACCAGTTCTAAGTGATGTTTGATTGAGCTTGAAATTACCTTCAAATTCCCTTCACTCTATTTTCTCTGGTTGCACATTTAATGCTGTTTTCTAAAGAAAAATTGGACTGAACTGCATGACAATTAGACTCAGCATACCTTTTCTGCATCAGCGATTTAGGTTGTTCACGATCTTTTATCCTGTTGAATATTTTGCCAGTAACATGTAGTATCATGGTTGACTTGCTGTTTAACATTTCATTAAGATATGTTTGAAAGTTATCTCCCCACGACGACAAATTGACATTCACTCGTTATTACAATTCTATCATGACCATAAGTTTAAAATTGTAACTAGTGTGTGAAATTAATTATTTAGTTAATCTTGCTATTATTGCAGTATAATAAAACTCTCTTTGATAGCGTCTTTTTAATGACGTGACAACTAGAAGAGTCATACCTTATGCAGTGTTAAGTATTAAAAGTAAACGTGCTAATTTCCCAGGTTCATAATTTATATACGGACAATTGTCGAAATTTCTATAATAAGTACTGTCATTACCGACGTAATGTTAACTAAGCTGGGAGTGATAGTCCCCCATCAGCGGTATAGACCAACTATTGTAAAACGATAAACAACAATTTATATATATTTTTTTTCTACATTTTACTTAACCAGAAACGCCCTAAGTCGAGTTATCGAAATCCAAGGACGTATCAAGGGAATCATTAAAAAAGCTAAATGAAAACAAGGACCATACATTAATAACAAATCCAGCTATGTTTATTTTCCCGAGGGTGTTGAAACCTTAGTTTGGTATTAATATGAAAACGGACATTTGTTAGTAAATAATAGAAAGTTTTGTCAGAAAAAAGTTAAATCCCAAAAGTATTAACCCGAGGAAAATTCAAAACGAAAAGTCTCTAATCAATGGACAAAATCAAAAGCTCAAACACATTAAACAAATGTATAACAACTGTCATATTCCAAACTTGTTACAGGTATTTTAGTTTCATATGTGGAAAAGGGTATATTACACCTGATTTTAAACCTAGTTAAACCTCTTACTTGTAGGACAGTCACATCAAATTACATTTTATATTGACACCGATGTGTGAACAAAACAAACAGACATAATCGTTAAAAATATCAAAAATAAAGGTACAGAAGTCAACATTGTGTTGTAATCTAATTCACTTTAAATCAATCATGTATATAAAGAAGCACACATTGACATATAGACCAACCATATTAGCAAACATTAACGACAAAAACACACACATTGACCATAGTACAATAACACTGGTATTAATACAGAGCTACGTCATATATGTATCAAAGAAACACAAAAAGGCATGTAGACATGACATTAGCAAAAATGAAAAGCAAAATTACAAAAATGTTTTAAAATAGCACAATGACGGGATGAATAAGTACAGAGCCACGTCATATGAATTAAAGAAACACCGAAAAACATATAGACAAAGCACATTAGAAAAACAGAAAGACAAGCATGGGAAAATTATCATGAACAATAACTCAATGACGGGATATACAAGTACCGATATTTATCAACAGAACCGATCTACTGACCATTATGCTTAATATCAAGAAATTATTGAATATTTTAAGAGAATCGATAATTGCGGGTTGTCGTGCTTAGCATACCCCAATAGTAATTTAAAGTATCTAAAACAGTAGGTTTCTTACACATTCTGACACATTCGATAAAATTGGGTGCACCACATCTAGATTTCGTCAATCAATGTCTCTTCAATGATGTTGGGAATTGAAACGGTATTTGGACGGCCATATAATAATCCTCAATTTAGAAAAGACCTTGGAATTTTAAAGGCAAATATAATACAAGCCCAAACGAAAAATGTGAACAATTGTAAATTGAGAACAACGTTCAAACCTATGATTGCCTTGGATAAAACCGCAATTTTTACATATGCCTGCAAACATATTTCTTATTGGAGAGGTCAAAATGCAGCAGGAACAACATATTTCTGAAAGACCAAATAAGGGAAAAATGATATTTCAACAAAAAGCATTTGTTAACAAGATTGAACAACGGATGTTCTTAAAATAAATATACCGTTGTGCAAATCTAAAGACTTATACATAAGAAATGAATATAACTATTGACGTTGATTCCAACTAAAAATTTCATTAGGTATCAAGGAAAAACATCAATATTACACTCTATTTCAGAGAACAACTCAATCTTGGTAGATGCTATGCATATAAGGTTACTAATATATCTGTTACCAGCACATCTTGATGATCAAACTGGTTCTACCTAACGTAAACGTGATATCAAACCCGTCACAAAATAATGACTGTTCGGATGATCATATAATCTATTTAAGGATATACGATATCACCATGATTGTTGTTCAGGGAGTCTACATGACATCTAATTTGTTTAGTTACGGTGGTCAGAAAAAACTATTAATCTAAGAACACCTACAACAATGGTAAATTAAATAAGTGATTTTGTTACATTTATTTACCTACAGATTTTATTACATGAAATCTGCATGCTCAAATCTACCTAATGTTTTCATTTATTTCATCTAAAACTGCAATTTATATAATGTGCTTACGAAAATAAAAAAACCGACATACGGTATCAGAGCACTTGAAAATTACTATGTAGTGTAAAGTCCGTCTATGCTGCATAGTGTATATTTTCACCATTTATAGTATACTAAATATCGTTACACATGCGTATGCTTGTGTTTTTGGTTTTTTCTTTTTTTATAAAAGGTTTGCTAAAAGTTGCAAATTGAACAATTGTTGTGTGTGCAAAGGATAATTTGTACAAAATGCATTTAGATATATATAAACTACAGTCTCGGGTTATGCAAATCATATGTCTACACATCAACATTCACTACATCTTAGAATTATAATATTATACTTATAGACCCATTGACGACTTCCAACTTTTGAATTTAAGTTTACTGACGTAGCGTGGTATTAGAGAATAAAACATGTTTCCCAGTATGAGTGAACTCCTTTGACTCGCAAATAACCCGTCTTATTTAGTTTGGTTTTGTAGTAGTTTAATGTTTCTGTTGTCCTCTTATAGTTGATGCGTTTTACATTTAAGTTTTACTTTATCGAGTTTTGAATCTTGAACAGCGGTAAACTATTGTTCCTTTTTTAATCATAATTTGAAATATAATTCACACGACATATGTGTCTCAATACGATTGGAATTTAACCTCGAATAATAGCTAGCTGAAACTTTCACTATAGCTGGTCATTTCTAAATTATCTAAATCTATAATCCGGGTTTCCTGTACCATAGCTATCAAAAATAAAGCCTACAAGGCACGGCATTGGTGAGAATGGTAATTTTGTGACAATGAATGTCTTCTATAAGTTATCAATTTCAAATGCCGACTATAATAATTTATATGTAGATTCTGTTTCTTTTCCTTAATGTCATTTATTTAATCACTTTTTTGTGTTCAACGTGACGTCTGAAATGTGCAATAGAAATTAACATGTTAGGGAGCAACAACCAATCACTAAAACATATTAAAGGTCGACAAATTTAAGTCCACTTTGCTCTACCCCTTGTTGATGTAGCTGTCAAACCTTTGTTGATATTTTACAATCTTTGATACGATCTATAAACTAGATTCCTAAGTAGATTGAATGGACTATCATTCCATGTGATATTGCAATACATTTATTTGATAGGATCGTCTAGTTTGTAATCAGGTTGTATAATGATTCATATTGGCCGCTGGTTTTGATGTCATGTTTTGATATCTTCCTGTTTTGGGTTGCTTATCCTATTGATATTTACCCATCATTTTACACATCGTGTAGATAACCTACATGAACGACCACTATATACAGTCATCTTCCTTCACCTAAATTTACGTTTATAGCGTTTTGCAAATTAAGATAGATGCTAACTTACAAATAAATTATGGGTATTTTTTCTTATGTTGTTAACAATTACCTTTGTACTTAATAAAAAAGTTAGTTAAAATAATTAATACCATTATTAGATTGATAAAGATAATTACAAAGAACGTGTAATCAACGTGAGTTTTGTCTATATATAGTATGTTAGATAACAAATGAGTTATGAAACTAATTTGAACCGATACTAAATATATGTATAATAATACAGTGCATGTAAGTGAAGCATGTGAAATGAGTAAAGATGCCATTTATTATACTTTTTGGAATGTCATATAAGACACTTATACCGAAACTGACACCGCAAGCAGACTAGAAAAGGGGACGTATCAAAATTTAGAAATAATCTCAATTAACAACTAACAAAACCCATATTGTTCATAACTTTAAGTTCAAATTGTCTATTGTGTGATAGAAAAGTAGATTTTGAAATAGTATAATGGTTTGTTCTTGAAATGAAATAATATCTTTTCATGGTATCGTAAATTTTTGTTCTTCCCTCTCCAGAGATATTTTTGTTTTACATTGTTTGGATAAAATAATAAATTGCAAGAAATGGTAAAAAGGATACTCTTCAGTATGGCAAGGTTTATATTAACATTTTTAGATGTATACAAATGTCATCTGTAAATAATTAAGTCTGGAAAGTCGTTTCCAAATTGAATTCGAAACTCGTACTCATTTTTTTCTTTTAAATCATTACTTAATAGGTAATGAGATTCAAATAGTTTTATAAATGCGTATCGTCCAACGTGCAAAATATACTAACAATTGACGTCTTTTTACTCAAAGCGTTAGATGTGTGGTGCTTGATGTGTTTGTCTTAGAAGACAAGTTTATATTTAAGTAGAAATTGTGCTGGAAAGTTATTATCTATTTTGATATTAATTTCAAACAAAATCCGAAAAAAAAATTAGTTTCCCGTCAATCAGAATTAAAAGAAATCAAGGTGACAACAAAAGGTAAAAAACTTATCATTCTCTCAGTTTATAGTCCTCTCAGAATTAACTTCGTTCGTCGGTAACTGGATGAATATTGTCAATCATATTACATCTTCTCCGTATATATGCTATAATCCGTGCCCATAACAATGCCGTCAACAGTGCCTTCAAATATACATTCTATTCATACGAGATATACAGACTTTATATGAGATAATTAGATTATCATTAAAGTCAAAGATTAATATTATTTCTTATGAAAGTTAATACATAGTTGCACTACGTTTTTGTTATATATTGTAAAAGAACTAGTTTATATATTTAAAATAAATTAAAGTGCAAACAACTAAGTAATCCGAAAAATTATAAATGACCGTACAATGAATCTAAAGCTTTTTTCGGTCTTTCAGTTATTTCAAAATTTATACACTGCTGCAAATTTATTAATGGAGAGAAAATTGGCTGCCATATACGTGAGAGGTTAGCTAGCGTATGTTTAATCCCAGGTATCTACACAAGAGAATGCTTGAACCAACTCAGGAATATGCCAGTTGTTATCCATTCATTTGATAAGTTTGTACTTTTGATTTTGCCATTTTACTACAGACTTTCCGTTTTTAATCATCCACGTAGTTCAGTAAGGTTTATCATACTTTTTATTGATACACCAGTTTAAAGGCATGTCTTAAAGGATGACATGTGATTGGAAGTAGAAATTACGTTCATACAGCTGGACGAGAGACTTTCACGGCTACTCCCTTTTTCCCAACAACCGTATGTATATACATTTTCCAGTTCTAGAATCTAGTTGTTCTGTTTTACAAACAAAAAGATGCAGTTTTGTAGTGGTATATGTTGCTATATGTCATATCTGTTTTTCCGTTCATTATTTTCTAGATCGATCAAACCGTTAGTTTTCTCAGTTGAACTATTTAACGTTTCGGGGACTTTTATATTTGACTATGCTGTATGGCGCTTTACTCAATCCTGAAGGCCGTATGGTCACCTAGAGTTGTTAATTTCTATATCATTTGATCTGTTGTAGAATACTGTATAATTAACAATCCTACCAGATCTTACAAAGTCAGGTATATGACAGTTGTTATACATTTGTTTGATGTGTTTGATCTTTTGAGTTTGCCATTTAGTTTAGGACTTTTCTTTTTGAATTTTTCTTGGAGTTCAGTATTTTTGTGATTTTACTTGTTTACCTCTATACATATTACGTATTGTTTCACCATATAAGCTTATATGCTTTTATCATTGTCAATCAAGTTCATTTAGTTAAATTAGCTATAAATGGACTAATTTTAATAAAATTGTATAATATCATCAGTGTTTGGTCTTATATCTTGTATATTAAGAAATAATATTGCTGTTCAGTTATCAGATTGGTCTAAATATCTAGTTCTTAACTGTAACATCTTGCATTTGAACATTACTATTATTTTCCTTAATATGATGATTTTAATTAAAATATCCACATTGCATGTCATAGTCGAGATAGATATACCTGCTAGCTGCATTAATTAGATTCGACAAATAGTAACCATGTACGGTTACATTACAAGTTTTATTTATTAATTATCAAAAATAAAGCAGGGTTAGTGTTCCCTTATCTATTTATCAAGGAATATTTAGTTATGTGAACCATGTGTAATTACGAGTTTTTTTATATTTTATTTTCTGGAAATCATTATTGACTTTTGAACTATTCTGACAGCCATTACTTTTTAAAACAATCATGCATGCGTCATTTTTTTCAAAAATTAATTATCATTAGGGACTCCTTTTTTTAAATTGACGTTGAAATATAATTATTGAATATTCCGTTATTTACATGTTATTTAGAAATATATAAAAAAAGATGACAAAAAAATATATCATAGTTTTTAATCAATTGAGTGATACGTCAAAGTTCAAGGTGGTATCACTATCTCCGTTCTATTAAAACTAGTAAGATAACAATTCTCAAACTAATTAATGATGATTACACTTTAGTGGTGCGTTCAAATCTCGTATTCTTCAAATTATTTATCGATCCTATAATAAACCACATCAAATATTTGGGCAAAAAACCCGTAAAAATGAGTAAAACTGTTGTTCGTCCTACGACGAAATAAAACAAATAAGTATATGCTTCCCAAGTATATAAATGAAAACAAGAAGCTGAATAAATAAAGGTCACCGTGCGGTCTCCAACAAGTCGATTGTTTTAACTATTAAGCATTAAAGACTGACACATAATGTTCGTCTTATATCCGATTATAAGAGTGAAGAAAGGTTAAAATTACAATAAACTTCTTATAAGGCGAGTGTGACAATATCTCTCTTTAGTCTTTAGTTCAAGTATACCGAATGTAAGGTGTCATATGATACTATAAGTAATTATTGCGAACTAGTTGACTCTTAAAATGCTCATCCTTTAAATGTTTCAGTACAATACTGTATTTGTTATCTTCTACTAATTTATATATTTGTTTTTCTTCTTGTGATGATATTATGTTTTGTTTTTCTTCTTGTGATGATATTATGTTTTATTTAAATTCTCTCAAACAATTATGCATATCTTTGCATGATACTGAGTGTAAATTGCTACATTATAATATGGCATGTAGACATGACATTAGCAAAAATGAAAAGCAAAATTACAAAAATGTTTTAAAATAGCACAATGACGGGATGAATAAGTACAGAGCCACGTCATATGAATTAAAGAAACACCGAAAAACATATAGACAAAGCACATTAGAAAAACAGAAAGACAAGCATGGGAAAATTATCATGAACAATAACTCAATGACGGGATATACAAGTACCGATATTTATCAACAGAACCGATCTACTGACCATTATGCTTAATATCAAGAAATTATTGAATATTTTAAGAGAATCGATAATTGCGGGTTGTCGTGCTTAGCATACCCCAATAGTAATTTAAAGTATCTAAAACAGTAGGTTTCTTACACATTCTGACACATTCGATAAAATTGGGTGCACCACATCTAGATTTCGTCAATCAATGTCTCTTCAATGATGTTGGGAATTGAAACGGTATTTGGACGGCCATATAATAATCCTCAATTTAGAAAAGACCTTGGAATTTTAAAGGCAAATATAATACAAGCCCAAACGAAAAATGTGAACAATTGTAAATTGAGAACAACGTTCAAACCTATGATTGCCTTGGATAAAACCGCAATTTTTACATATGCCTGCAAACATATTTCTTATTGGAGAGGTCAAAATGCAGCAGGAACAACATATTTCTGAAAGACCAAATAAGGGAAAAATGATATTTCAACAAAAAGCATTTGTTAACAAGATTGAACAACGGATGTTCTTAAAATAAATATACCGTTGTGCAAATCTAAAGACTTATACATAAGAAATGAATATAACTATTGACGTTGATTCCAACTAAAGATTTCATTAGGTATCAAGGAAAAACATCAATATTACACTCTATTTCAGAGAACAACTCAATCTTGGCAGATGCTATGCATATAAGGTTACTAATATATCTGTTACCAGCACATCTTGATGATCAAACTGGTTCTACCTAACGTAAACGTGATATCAAACCCGTCACAAAATAATGACTGTTCGGATGATCATATAATCTATTTAAGGATATACGATATCACCATGATTGTTGTTCAGGGAGTCTACATGACATCTAATTTGTTTAGTTACGGTGGTCAGAAAAAACTATTAATCTAAGAACACCTACAACAATGGTAAATTAAATAAGTGATTTTGTTACATTTATTTACCTACAGATTTTATTACATGAAATCTGCATGCTCAAATCTACCTAATGTTTTCATTTATTTCATCTAAAACTGCAATTTATATAATGTGCTTACGAAAATAAAAAAACCGACATACGGTATCAGAGCACTTGAAAATTACTATGTAGTGTAAAGTCCGTCTATGCTGCATAGTGTATATTTTCACCATTTATAGAATACTAAATATCGTTACACATGCGTATGCTTGTGTTTTTGGTTTTTTCTTTTTTTATAAAAGGTTTGCTAAAAGTTGCAAATTGAACAATTGTTGTGTGTGCAAAGGATAATTTGTACAAAATGCATTTAGATATATATAAACTACAGTCTCGGGTTATGCAAATCATATGTCTACACATCAACATTCACTACATCTTAGAATTATAATATTATACTTATAGACCCATTGACGACTTCCAACTTTTGAATTTAAGTTTACTGACGTAGCGTGGTATTAGAGAATAAAACATGTTTCCCAGTATGAGTGAACTCCTTTGACTCGCAAATAACCCGTCTTATTTAGTTTGGTTTTGTAGTAGTTTAATGTTTCTGTTGTCCTCTTATAGTTGATGCGTTTTACATTTAAGTTTTACTTTATCGAGTTTTGAATCTTGAACAGCGGTAAACTATTGTTCCTTTTTTAATCATAATTTGAAATATAATTCACACGACATATGTGTCTCAATACGATTGGAATTTAACCTCGAATAATAGCTAGCTGAAACTTTCACTATAGCTGGTCATTTCTAAATTATCTAAATCTATAATCCGGGTTTCCTGTACCATAGCTATCAAAAATAAAGCCTACAAGGCACGGCATTGGTGAGAATGGTAATTTTGTGACAATGAATGTCTTCTATAAGTTATCAATTTCAAATGCCGACTATAATAATTTATATGTAGATTCTGTTTCTTTTCCTTAATGTCATTTATTTAATCACTTTTTTGTGTTCAACGTGACGTCTGAAATGTGCAATAGAAATTAACATGTTAGGGAGCAACAACCAATCACTAAAACATATTAAAGGTCGACAAATTTAAGTCCACTTTGCTCTACCCCTTGTTGATGTAGCTGTCAAACCTTTGTTGATATTTTACAATCTTTGATACGATCTATAAACTAGATTCCTAAGTAGATTGAATGGACTATCATTCCATGTGATATTGCAATACATTTATTTGATAGGATCGTCTAGTTTGTAATCAGGTTGTATAATGATTCATATTGGCCGCTGGTTTTGATGTCATGTTTTGATATCTTCCTGTTTTGGGTTGCTTATCCTATTGATATTTACCCATCATTTTACACATCGTGTAGATAACCTACATGAACGACCACTATATACAGTCATCTTCCTTCACCTAAATTTACGTTTATAGCGTTTTGCAAATTAAGATAGATGCTAACTTACAAATAAATTATGGGTATTTTTTCTTATGTTGTTAACAATTACCTTTGTACTTAATAAAAAAGTTAGTTAAAATAATTAATACCATTATTAGATTGATAAAGATAATTACAAAGAACGTGTAATCAACGTGAGTTTTGTCTATATATAGTATGTTAGATAACAAATGAGTTATGAAACTAATTTGAACCGATACTAAATATATGTATAATAATACAGTGCATGTAAGTGAAGCATGTGAAATGAGTAAAGATGCCATTTATTATACTTTTTGGAATGTCATATAAGACACTTATACCGAAACTGACACCGCAAGCAGACTAGAAAAGGGGACGTATCAAAATTTAGAAATAATCTCAATTAACAACTAACAAAACCCATATTGTTCATAACTTTAAGTTCAAATTGTCTATTGTGTGATAGAAAAGTAGATTTTGAAATAGTATAATGGTTTGTTCTTGAAATGAAATAATATCTTTTCATGGTATCGTAAATTTTTGTTCTTCCCTCTCCAGAGATATTTTTGTTTTACATTGTTTGGATAAAATAATAAATTGCAAGAAATGGTAAAAAGGATACTCTTCAGTATGGCAAGGTTTATATTAACATTTTTAGATGTATACAAATGTCATCTGTAAATAATTAAGTCTGGAAAGTCGTTTCCAAATTGAATTCGAAACTCGTACTCATTTTTTTCTTTTAAATCATTACTTAATAGGTAATGAGATTCAAATAGTTTTATAAATGCGTATCGTCCAACGTGCAAAATATACTAACAATTGACGTCTTTTTACTCAAAGCGTTAGATGTGTGGTGCTTGATGTGTTTGTCTTAGAAGACAAGTTTATATTTAAGTAGAAATTGTGCTGGAAAGTTATTATCTATTTTGATATTAATTTCAAACAAAATCCGAAAAAAAAATTAGTTTCCCGTCAATCAGAATTAAAAGAAATCAAGGTGACAACAAAAGGTAAAAAACTTATCATTCTCTCAGTTTATAGTCCTCTCAGAATTAACTTCGTTCGTCGGTAACTGGATGAATATTGTCAATCATATTACATCTTCTCCGTATATATGCTATAATCCGTGCCCATAACAATGCCGTCAACAGTGCCTTCAAATATACATTCTATTCATACGAGATATACAGACTTTATATGAGATAATTAGATTATCATTAAAGTCAAAGATTAATATTATTTCTTATGAAAGTTAATACATAGTTGCACTACGTTTTTGTTATATATTGTAAAAGAACTAGTTTATATATTTAAAATAAATTAAAGTGCAAACAACTAAGTAATCCGAAAAATTATAAATGACCGTACAATGAATCTAAAGCTTTTTTCGGTCTTTCAGTTATTTCAAAATTTATACACTGCTGCAAATTTATTAATGGAGAGAAAATTGGCTGCCATATACGTGAGAGGTTAGCTAGCGTATGTTTAATCCCAGGTATCTACACAAGAGAATGCTTGAACCAACTCAGGAATATGCCAGTTGTTATCCATTCATTTGATAAGTTTGTACTTTTGATTTTGCCATTTTACTACAGACTTTCCGTTTTTAATCATCCACGTAGTTCAGTAAGGTTTATCATACTTTTTATTGATACACCAGTTTAAAGGCATGTCTTAAAGGATGACATGTGATTGGAAGTAGAAATTACGTTCATACAGCTGGACGAGAGACTTTCACGGCTACTCCCTTTTTCCCAACAACCGTATGTATATACATTTTCCAGTTCTAGAATCTAGTTGTTCTGTTTTACAAACAAAAAGATGCAGTTTTGTAGTGGTATATGTTGCTATATGTCATATCTGTTTTTCCGTTCATTATTTTCTAGATCGATCAAACCGTTAGTTTTCTCAGTTGAACTATTTAACGTTTCGGGGACTTTTATATTTGACTATGCTGTATGGCGCTTTACTCAATCCTGAAGGCCGTATGGTCACCTAGAGTTGTTAATTTCTATATCATTTGATCTGTTGTAGAATACTGTATAATTAACAATCCTACCAGATCTTACAAAGTCAGGTATATGACAGTTGTTATACATTTGTTTGATGTGTTTGATCTTTTGAGTTTGCCATTTAGTTTAGGACTTTTCTTTTTGAATTTTTCTTGGAGTTCAGTATTTTTGTGATTTTACTTGTTTACCTCTATACATATTACGTATTGTTTCACCATATAAGCTTATATGCTTTTATCATTGTCAATCAAGTTCATTTAGTTAAATTAGCTATAAATGGACTAATTTTAATAAAATTGTATAATATCATCAGTGTTTGGTCTTATATCTTGTATATTAAGAAATAATATTGCTGTTCAGTTATCAGATTGGTCTAAATATCTAGTTCTTAACTGTAACATCTTGCATTTGAACATTACTATTATTTTCCTTAATATGATGATTTTAATTAAAATATCCACATTGCATGTCATAGTCGAGATAGATATACCTGCTAGCTGCATTAATTAGATTCGACAAATAGTAACCATGTACGGTTACATTACAAGTTTTATTTATTAATTATCAAAAATAAAGCAGGGTTAGTGTTCCCTCATCTATTTATCAAGGAATATTTAGTTATGTGAACCATGTGTAATTACGAGTTTTTTTATATTTTATTTTCAGGAAATCATTATTGACTTTTGAACTATTCTGACAGCCATTACTTTTTAAAACAATCATGCATGCGTCATTTTTTTCAAAAATTAATTATCATTAGGGACTCCTTTTTTTAAATTGACGTTGAAATATAATTATTGAATATTCCGTTATTTACATGTTATTTAGAAATATATAAAAAAAGATGACAAAAAAATATATCATAGTTTTTAATCAATTGAGTGATACGTCAAAGTTCAAGGTGGTATCACTATCTCCGTTCTATTAAAACTAGTAAGATAACAATTCTCAAACTAATTAATGATGATTACACTTTAGTGGTGCGTTCAAATCTCGTATTCTTCAAATTATTTATCGATCCTATAATAAACCACATCAAATATTTGGGCAAAAAACCCGTAAAAATGAGTAAAACTGTTGTTCGTCCTACGACGAAATAAAACAAATAAGTATATGCTTCCCAAGTATATAAATGAAAACAAGAAGCTGAATAAATAAAGGTCACCGTGCGGTCTCCAACAAGTCGATTGTTTTAACTATTAAGCATTAAAGACTGACACATAATGTTCGTCTTATATCCGATTATAAGAGTGAAGAAAGGTTAAAATTACAATAAACTTCTTATAAGGCGAGTGTGACAATATCTCTCTTTAGTCTTTAGTTCAAGTATACCGAATGTAAGGTGTCATATGATACTATAAGTAATTATTGCGAACTAGTTGACTCTTAAAATGCTCATCCTTTAAATGTTTCAGTACAATACTGTATTTGTTATCTTCTACTAATTTATATATTTGTTTTTCTTCTTGTGA
Organism: Mytilus galloprovincialis; assembly: GCA_037788925.1. Classification (NCBI taxonomy): domain Eukaryota; kingdom Metazoa; phylum Mollusca; class Bivalvia; order Mytilida; family Mytilidae; genus Mytilus; species Mytilus galloprovincialis. The sequence goes on along the minus strand of CM075342.1, from coordinate 70,212,278 downwards.
TGATATTATGTTTTGTTTTTCTTCTTGTGATGATATTATGTTTTATTTAAATTCTCTCAAACAATTATGCATATATTTGCATGATACTGAGTGTAAATTGCTACATTATAATATGCCATGCATTTTTTATGTCATGTAAGTATTTGTTTAAATTATTTGCGTATTTGCCTATTTGGATTAAACAGCTTTTTTGTATCGAATCATGTTTCATAGGACCTATGCATTATGATGAACATTTTGTATATACAGTGGGAAGCTGACCACGGTTTGACCCCATTTCTTAAAGCAACAATGGACGTCATGTGATTACCATATATGGGCATTTTTTTAATCCAAAAAAGTGAAGCCCGTTTTTTGAAATTTGTAAATTTTTGCATGAATTAAAACTAATTTCCTTTTAAGTGGAAATTCATGAGTATATAAGAAATATATAACTCAACTCAATTATGGATTAAACTCAGTTTTTTCTCTCAAAATTTGTCTTCAAAGTCAAGGTGTTGACGAAAAAAATTGATCGCAGAAAATTAAATCATAATTTTCTTTCTTAACTTCTCGGGAAGCTATGCTGAATTTAAATTAGGTTATGTAACACAAGTATGACTATGATATGGTAAATTTTTCAAACATGTAACAAAACACATAACAAACACTAAAGCCTGAGAAAGTTTAACCCAGTCAACAATTCTGCGAGTTATCAGGTACTCCGGATGAGAAGTATATCCTGCTCCACATGTGATAATTGTCGTATTTTCTAAGATTGAACGTCATATTTTTAAACTTAATGGACTGGGGTTTCTACGAATGAAAATATGGAATTAACACATACCAAGTTAATTATCTAACAATGTGACATCGTCACGCATCACTATTTCTAGTATCGCTTTTATAATAAAGGTGTTAAATGACAGTATTCAAACTCATATTTGTATAAGGATTAGAAGAAACGCAAATAACTTAATATATTGAATCGACTGTCAATCGAATTGATCCTCATATGGTGACATCAACATTTTAAGCCCTCAAGGGATCTACATACATTGAATTAATTGACAAGCAATTACCATGATAGACAAAACATTGACAGATGTACAATGTAATATACACAAGGCAAATAACATATCAAGGAATTGATTACAGCATCTGTAAATATTTAAACTGAGTTATAGCGTATGAACGTTCTTACACTTTTAATTTTGTTTATATTTTAAAGATAGGAACGAACTAATAATGAACATTCCAAAAAGTTCGGTGGTGTCCAATGCACTCACTTCACACAATTTATTAAGCTTAAAACAGATATCAGTACGTTACAATCAGAAGAAAGGTATGTTAACCAAATTTTGTGAGTATTAACTTACTGAAACACACATGTAGCGAATGTGTATATCGTCGGTTTGAAAAACACATTAGGAAATGATCCCTTTATGTGATATGTTACCCCTTTACCATTAAATAAATAATAGGTTTAACTTATGAAATCCTAATAGAATTAACTAAGAGCACCCGTTACTGTTCTCTAATAAAAGTTTAGCAGACCTGCAAGCTAACTTTAACCTTATCAGACCAGACTAAATGTCTGCTTTGTTTTGACAAAGTTAGTGAATCAGACCTTTGTCAACGAAAAACTAAAAATATTTATCTCTTCGAACATGTAGTTTTTAGTTCTCTTAGGTTCTATGTTCAGGATACGTTTTATATATGTTTACTTAATTTTCAAGGTTTAATCGAAATTGATTTTCCCACCATGATATATGTAGGACTCTAAAGTGCGATGGGGACGCTAAAGTACGATGGTTACGCTAAAGTGCGATGGTCTACGCTAAAGTCCGATGCCTTCATACGCTAAAGTGCGATGGTCCGCCAAAGTATAGACGTACAAAACGTAGTTGGATTATGACGTTAACAGTCGTTAATACAAACCAAAAATGAACATACCGGAATATGAAATAAATAATGGAAGCGAACAGATGCAAATTTATGTTTACGTTAACATTAAAATATTGATTTTATTGAAGAGTATAAACATCGGTAAAATAAAGGTTCACGTTTTCAAGCGTAAATCAGAAATTGTCCATTAAAACATCAGTGTGTACATTTTGGTTAAATATAACATGTATTAATACTCGTTACGAAAAAGGGGAAAAATAAATTTTAATTATTCCGTCCAGTGGCAAATAGTTCATGCATGTTCAGGACGAGGGGCGTATTGGATGTAGCTTGTCGTTTACACAACCTATTAATGTAAACACATCCCCTTGCCAGATTGCAAATACAAAATTCGTCTTCTTAATTTATAAACAGTCACATAAGACTACCGGTAAAGTAAAAGCCTATCGCATTATATGTTAAATCATTGCAAACTAGATTTTGCAAAAAGGCTTGTTTTTAACATTAGTGCCCTTGAACCTTTCTCTTTTGTTCCATCGCACTTTAGCGTGCTATACCATCGTACTTTAGCAAATAAACAACCATCGCACTTTAGCGTGAGACACCATCGTACTTTAGCGTAGACCATCGCACTTTAGCGTTACCATCGCACTTTAGAGTACCATCGCACTTTAGAGTCCTACATATATATATATAGTTCTTTTTTAATAACACATGTAAATGAAAAAAAAATGCATGGACATTCAATAACTTAAGATAGAAAACATGTAACTGAAAAATAGCCTTTTAAAAAAACGGTGTATCAAATATATGATAAACTTTTCGTATTCTTCAAAATCATTCAAATATATATATTCCTCCTAACCTAATCCCTAAAACAATAATGATTTATAATTGATAGCCTTTACGGATCGGAACTTCTTTTAGATTAGCGCCGACTAAACAGAACTCTGTTTAGACAGTTCCTCATATTTATATAAATGATAACCACATACCTTCAAGTTAAGAACACTGGCATGGTTTATACACAAAATGTACTTTTATATGTAGACAAATGCAATTTGGAGGGTTTGAGGGTGGTTTCATGACACTATATAGCAACTTCTAGATACTCATGATGAATCATACGCTTCAGTATTTAAATTAGTTGAAACAGTCAAGGAGATATTGTGACAAACAACAAGTTATGGGAGGAGATAAATGCCTATATCAACGAAATCAATTTAAATCCATGGACAGCATTGAAATAACTTGACCAGTAGATTTTATAAAAAGTAATGTTCCATGTTCATCTCTCTTCGGTCAATATGCAATGGGGTCCTTAAAGATAGTATATTTAATTAAAAAATCCCGTTTGTATACGTTAATAAACTTTCAGCAGATACCTAGCTAGGTAGAAAAATCATGTGTGCTAACTGCAGTTATTACTTAGAATAGGATTGATCTTAAACTTTGATTGCATTTGTTTTTTTCAGTCTTTATCTGATGATTTACACATTTTTCTTAACTATTCGTCCGCCGATCAAAAATTGTAAAATTAACGTTAGGCATACACAAATAATTAACAGTAGATTGTACAGGATGTTCAATGTAAACAATAAAACCCTCGTTAAATACTAACCAACTAATAAGTAGTGTTATACTAGCATAGACATTTTACATAAAAACAAACTATTATAATGTCCTCTGTTATTTAAAAAAGATGTGCAACAAACACAAGGTTAAAGGTTTAGCGGATAATCGGTCAAGTTTTTTTTCTTTTTTTTTTTTTTTTATGAAATCCTGAAAAACAAGAAGATAAGTTTTCAACATTGATGTACTGTAACAATTCCGTATTCATTTACAACATTGACTTTTAAATACTGTCTCATTTTATAAAACAGAACTTGTCTGATCATCAAATGTTGATGTCCCTTTCTTTCTTCTGTTAAATCAACAGTTTCAAAATGAATCAGTGTCTCTTGTTTGTTTGAGGTTTATTTATTTTTTTCAAATTTAACCGGAAGTTATATTGTACAGAAGTTACTGCTGTTCAAAAGTCGTACATTGTTTAAATGAGACAAAAAACATAGTTCAAACTACAAACGATAAAGAAATGATTACAATACTAAATCATAACAATATCCATAGATATAAGAAGATGTGGTTTTAGTGCCAATGAGACAACTCTTCATCCAAGTCACAGTTTAAAAAAGTAAACCATTATAGGTTAAAGTATTGTATTTAACACGGAGCCTTGTCTCACACTGAACAGCCAGCTGTAAAGTGCTCCAAAAATGACTTGTGAAAAGCCAATCAAACGGATAAAACCAACAATCTAATCATAGTTTTACCTTTATTTTACAACATTGTTTTGGATTTACATACTCTATATCGACATACTTGGGGGGAAATCATTTGAAGACAAAAGGTTGCAATGGATAAAGCGAATCGTTCTTTTTTTCATGTCTGCCGTCATTAAAATCTTAATGTTTTAGATGAACTAAAGCAGTTTGGGATTTATTTCCCTTTCAATTCCTTCACATATATGCTGGGATCGTTACATCTTTCTTTTGGTTGAGACATTTTTTCTTTAAAAAATGTCGTAGGGTTATCGCTAGTTCTTAATATGGTTACCTTTTTGTCTAAGGTGAATAGTTGTCTTATTGGCAATCATACTTTTTTGTATATATTTGTTATATATGTCGTGTACATTTTATTATTTTGTACAGGTTCTTACCTGTACAAAAACTTTGTAAGAGTAATTACTTGTATGATGCCATAATACAAGTTATTATTTGTACAAATACAATTGTATAAGTAATTACTTGTCCATTTTTTATTGAGAAAAAGATAATAACTTGTACAATTCATTATTCTACCTTGGCCTATTTCCTGACTACAACAAAACTTCCCCTTTAAACAAATAATTTATTATAAGTGCATCAGTATCAACTTGAAACTTTTTAGAAATTTTTATTTGATAAATATGGTAGCAAATTTGTACAGTTTAGTAGGTTATTTAAGGATACAAATGGAAAACATTAAATAAAATCTTTTAATAATTCAGTATTCACTTGTGAAAGATAAAGAGATAAATTAATGTAAAGGAACCCAAGTTCAGTTCCAAAAATCACAGCACTTCAAAAATATTTCTTTGGATGGCATGATGTTTTGAATGTAGCAGGAATTAAGTTAATAAACTCATTTGCAAAGGAGACGAAATTTTTTATTATTCTAAAGTTGATCAACTTAACCCTCTGATTAGAACAGCACACTCTGGAGATAAAATTGGTCATGGAGGCATACAAATAATAATTATAAGGAGTTAAGAAAAACACAATTTGCCAATATAAGCAGATAATTTATCCGGATTTTCACTCATATATGTGAATATTTTGAAAAAGGTCGCTTCTCCTATCATTACTACAGTCTTTAATGCTTGTAGTCAAGTCAATGTCAAAGATGTTACTGTAAGGTAGACCATGTTAATTATCAATCATGTACTATCATGATCACTATACCAAATTCAGTGGACTTTGCCCGTAAAAGGCAGAAGTGGCTTACCAGCTCACTGACATTGGTTTTACTTTTTGGAGCTCCACATATCCTGCATGATGTTAATTGAAGGGAATTTCTTCTTTGGCTAGAGCTTGAATTTATGTATGATAGACCACTTACACCTCAAAGTCACGTGTCCATAAAAATATAGAATGCTGACATAAAGAGTTTGATAATTTTATGAACACAAGGTAATAACCTGTACAAAATAATAAAATGTACACGATATATATAAATAAAGATTTATAAGGACTTGCTGTGTAATAAGCACAAAACTTCATTCACTCCGAAAATAAAGACTTTCTCCAATGCGCTTCAGACACATAATAAAAGCTATAATTAATAAATATTTGACATTACAAAACATAAATACTGATAAAGTTCCTCTGTTTTTCTCAGTATATAGAAAACGCGCTATGCCTAGCTCATCTGAATAATGAATCAAGGATTTGCTTTATGTATTAGTTTATATATTCTGGTTTATGATTCATTTTTTTATATTCTTATGGACGTTTAGCAAGAAATAATCAATTAAATCATGATTTATGCCATGTCATATAAAAAAGAAGATGTGGTATGATTGCGAATGAGACAACTATACACAAAAAACCAAAATGACACAGACATTAATAACTATAGGTCACCGCACGGCCTTCAACAATGAGCAAAGCCCATACCGCATAGTCAGGCCCCGAGTAGTCTATTATCGACATTGGTGTTTGAATGTTCGAATGGTTTTGCTCCGTTTGGATGTTATTGTTGCAAGTATGGTATGCTATTTTGAATTTTGTTTCAACTTTTCCCTGTGCTGTTCCGTTTTTTATTTAAGTTTTATAATGTAAACATCCCTATATTTCTCTAATGATTTTACACTGCTTCTTCCATAGTAACACCTTCAATAGAATAATAAACCTTAGCATAATTAACAAACAAATTCATATTTCATTTCGATGTCTCTCTTGATGTTTAAGTCAATCAATAGTTCAAACATATGTAAGCTGTTTAGACGTGACTTTTCGATTGCCTTACGAATAGATTACAATGTTTAGAAATGATGTGCTAAAACAAAATGGTAGATCTGACAGCACAAGATTGTTGATTTAAGTATCATATGTAAAGATATTACTTTTATATGTAGTGCTGTTTACTAATTTTCTTTGCCTTTGAATTTCAATAACTTGATATTTATTCAAAATCCTAATTTTTAAGATTGAAAATATGATGAAATTTGATGCGACTGTCATACAAGTGAGAGGTTTAACGCTATACAAACAGATTTGATCCACCATTTTCTACATTTGTACCAAGTAAAGGAATATGACAGCTGTTGTCCATTTGTTCGATGTGTTTTATAATTTTAATTTGCCATTTGATTAAGGATTTTTCATTTTTTTAAATTTTTCTTCGGAGTTAAGTATTTTTAGTATTTTTACTTTTTGTATCAGCAAAAGTATTTACAATTGCGTTTTAAAAGTTTCAAATAAGTAAAATTGGCATGCATGTCAATATTATGTTTTCATTGATTTGTTTAATTGATGTGAAAACTGATTGTACAGTATACGTCTCAACGTAGTAAAAAGAGGTACTTTGACATGTTATCATCATTAACATATGCATTAATTTGTCCATTTACGACTAACAAAATATGTACAGGAACATGGTTGACATGCTTCATTGTTGTTCGGTGGAAACCTGTCAAATAAGGTTATAAACAGCCACTTGACCTTCCTTTACACTGATGAATCACGTGTCCTGATAAAGTTAATGTAACCAACGTGTGAATTGGCAGTTTTTATCCTTATTGTACATGTGGTTAATCAGATCGGAGTAAAACCAAATAACTAAATGTATGTAATAGACCGTCAATCGAGTTAATCGACAGATAGGAAACTAAAATTACACAGTCTCTTGGGAGACACAATACGTCGAATTAATAGAAAAGAAATTACCACGAAGGATGAAACTTAGACATACAATATATGATCTATGTTTGATAAAACAAGATAACCGAATGAGAAACAACAGCAAATTCTAACTTATATATTAAAGAGTATATTATGCGTATTTGTTTTTTTTTTCTTAATTATGAAGAATATAATCTTCTTAAATTTTCAAATTATATGTTTATATTTTTGAAGTCCATGATGGTTTCCTTGGTGGTGCACTACAACATTTTCCATAGAACTCCTCCATATTGTACCTGTGTGTTATACAACTATCTCATATGTACTTCAAATCATGACCACACAGTTAAAAGTATGAGACAGTCATTCACTAATTATAGTCAATTTTGGTGTTAATGTATTTCGATCTAATATAACAAATTCAGAAACATTGCATTGTTATGAAAAATCGTAGTTTTTGAAAAAATGGACACAAATCACTTTTCTTTATTTAAATAGATTTTTATGTAAATTTTTCGTCGAATTAAAAATGTCCCCTGTGAGTCGTGAATCTGTTTTTTGCTGAACAGATTTACAAAAAGATATATTGAAAACCCGCTAATATTCAAGTCACAACAAACATATAAGATTTATGTATTCACTGCTGCTATTCATTTTCACATATTTAAATATTTAAAATTCGTATTTACTTTCAGGATATAATTTAAATGAAAAATAAAATCAGTCTAAGACTTTAAACTTTCCAAACATCTTCAGAGAGTCAACTTGCATTATTGAAAACAAAGAATTACTCATATATTCTCAACTAAATTTATCATTTAATTTTCTTACCGTTCTAAAACACCTTAATGTTTATTGATGATATTTTTATTTTAAAGTACAACTTGATACATATACATGAAATACAATAAATTACAATTTAAAACATAAGCAGTCGATTAACATGTATATGTATACCAATCAGCCTTTAGTGGTTTATGATGCACTGTCATTTATGCACGAAAAATTATATGAATAAATTTCAAATCCATTAATCATGTTAATCCTTATTATATCAGAGGCTTAATTCTTATTAGATACAAAGTAGTTATATCAAAATAAAATTGCCTTTTCATGTATGAAAGTAGTAGTATCCTAGCGCATTAATGTTTTATCAATATATACTGTATAGCTAGCCGCGTGTGTCACGAGAACAGCCACATTGTATGTTTTTTTTAACGGCTGTCGTCAGATTTGCCAATTTGTAGTCATCGTGAAGATAAGTACACGAAGACATTCCATGAATAAGAACCGTAATATGTTAGTTCTATATATCATAAAATTTAATCAGTTAAGTAAAACCTAATACTATTGAAACTATTCACAGAGAGTCAATTTAATATTAATTCACTCATTCGACCAGTCAATCCTCTTTGTCCTTAAAGTCGTATCAGAGGCTTATTTTGCCAATCAAGCTGTTGCTTATCAAGTGGTTACCATAAGAAAATGCTTGTACCAAACCAGGAATATGACAGTTTAAAGTATATGACCTTTTGATTTGCCATTTGATTAAGGACTTATCATGTTCAATTTACCCGTGAGTTCAGTACTGTTTTGATGTTTTTATTTGTTATCTAAGACGAGCTACGTATACAAGAGGAACAATGAAATTCATAAATAGAGATGAACCGACAAAGCCATGGCTAAGAAAGAAAGTGACATACAGACCAAAGTACACAAATCACAATACAGAAAAATCAAGACTCAAGAACACGAACCCCATCAAAATCTGGGGGCAATCGTAGATGCTTCTGAGGGGAAAGCAGATCCTTCTCTACACATGGCACCTGTCGTGTTGCTTCTGTTAGTACAAAACCGGTAATAAGTCTTATTCGGTAGTTCCCTTTCGTGAAAAGTGGACGATATTGTAGTTATGACATAAGGACCATAACCACTATCATCTGTGAATGATGTATTGTCATAGAAATAAGCTTCTTAATTTGTAAACTGGTTTCACTGTTGTTTAGTCCTTGATTAACATCTGGTATTTGTATTCTTTTGCCGTGATGCACAGTGAAGTACAACTTAAACGTTTGCAAGAGTTTTCCTCTTCTAAAACCTCTGATAAGTTCCACATGAACAATAAATGAAAGCAACAGTAGTATATAAACTTATCATACCAGGATACCAGGATTAAAATTTTATATTACGCCAGACGCGCGTTTCGTCTACAAAAGACTCATCAGTGACGCTCGAATAAAAAAATGTGTAAAAGGCTAAATAAAGTACGAAGTTGAAGAGCTCTGAGGATCAAAAATTCCTAAAAAGTTTGCCAAATACAGCTAAGGTATCTATTCCTGAGGTAGAAAAGCCTTAGTTTTTTTTTAAAAATCAAGTTTTGTTAACAGTTAATTTATAATTATGAACATATCAATGATAACTCAAGTCAACACAGAAGTGCTGACTACTGGGCTGGCGATAATACCCTCGGTGTTCGAAATTTATAAATCGATTGAGAAAAAAACTAAAACTGAGTGAACCACATCAAATATAAGAGGAGACCAACGACACAACAGAAACACAACACTAAAATATACCACACACAGACAAATACTCTCATATATAACAAATTTGATTGATATGATATTGAGATTTAAACTATAACTTTATAGAACGGCTCAGTTATTTTAAACATTATGAAATAGCATTTTCTAAAATCGAATTTGTTTGTTCTTTATTTCCGTTAAGCATAACCATAAAATAAAAAAAAAAAAAAAAAGATTTTTTTTTTAATTGATAGCGAATATCGCACAAAGTTTTTTCACATCAACAATTAAGACTTCCTTAAATGTATTCCAGACAAATAATGAGATTATATTTTTTACAATGTTTAACATGTAAGAAATAAAATTTGTTCTAGGTTCCTCTGCTTCTCTGAAATTGATAAAAAGACACAACTAGGAAAACTACTAGTTTTAGCTTTTCCTGGGAAATGTGTCAAGGTTTTTGTCTGTTTGTCACATTTAAAAATTCTTGTTATATTAACTATTTGCACTTTACAGATTTCATGTTTAGGCTTTAAATGTATAAAGTCATACCATGAACATAATTGTTTTCTCATTTCGATGTATTTTCTAACTTAATCAATAACATTTGAAAATAAATGTTTTAAAATAATTAGCTTTTAACATTTAAACTTCTTCAAAATGGATGTTACTGTTTTTAAATACTAGGACGCAATTGTATATATGACATTTCAAGGTGGAAAGATATTTTAATGGGTTTTTTTATTCTTGTCACGGAATGGTTATTTTATGATGATGTCGTTTTGCTGTATTCTTTATTGTCGGCAACGATTGGTACTTTGTTACACATAATAAAACTTTTTGTTTTGTTTTTTTCATTTTTTTCTCGATGTTGATTATGTTATTTTTAATGTGTACTCTAATATTGTGCTGTTATAATACAATTAGGCCATATAAATGAATGGGGAAGATATGGCTCATTAAAACAAGGCCAGTTTATAACTGACTGTACTAAGCCAAAGGTACATAGCCCAAATGTGTCGATTTTGTTTTTATTTATTTGCCTACATCAGATCACTCGTTTCTTGAATTCAATTGTTTTACATTTATCGAATACCTGTAAACTAAATGCAATTCAGACGGGTCTTAACCGAGTTCGGTCACAAGCTGTGATTTATAACAGTACACAAATACGCAATTATTGCCAATTGGAATACCGTAAATTGGGAAGTTTTGGAGTAGGGATATTTTGTCCGCAAAAAATCACGTCTGCGTAGCATAATAAATATGTTGTCAACAAAATAATTAATCATTTTCGTAATGTCAGTTTCAGAGAATGTTTTGTTCAAATACCATTATCCGTTCTAATTAGAGATGCCGTATTTTACTAACTGAGTTTCATTAACTTCAATCGGAACAAAGTTGGAATCAATTACTCCTGTTATTATCTGATTCGCAACAAAGTTTGTCTTATTATTGCAGATGGATGTTGAATGTATATAAATTTTGTTCGTTGGATATTTAAGAATCAACATCTCATTTCTTCACCTATGACGTTTAAATTTCATAGAAATATGTGGTGTTATTTTGATTGCTCATAAATAACATATTAATTTTGAAAAAAAGATTTTGTAATGTATAAAGAATTAACAAAAGAATCGTTGTAATCAAGACAATGAAGATCAAATAATGTCTAAACAATTAGTTGGGAATGATAAGTATGACAATTTGAAATTAAATGAGAAAACTATTCATATAAGATAGACGGACAAGACTGACAGCAGTTAAATTACAAAAAAAAACTGAACTCTGAGGAAAATTCAAAACGAAAAATATCTAATCGAATACTAAAAATAAAAGGCCCAAACGTATCGAACGAATTAATAACAACTTTCTAATTCCTGACTTGGTACAGGCATTTTCTTATATATAAAATGGTGGATTGAACCAAGTTTTACAGCTAGATAACCCTCTCACGTGTATGACAGTCGCATCCAATTTCATTATATCAATAACTACGTGTGAACAAAATCAACAATAATAATAGGTACAAATGTCAAAAATAAGGTCACAGCAGTCAACATTGTTATCAACAAATTTCTCAACAGGTTGTTGATATTCCAATTGTCACTACTTGCGCCTCTAAAATAGCACAGTTTCTGACCTAACTCAATAATCACCCGTCTATCAAATATATTCTATATCTTCTGTTTAGTATATATAACTATTATGCATACAAGTATGTATAACTCATTATGTTTCTGTGCAAATAAGAAAAATAGATGAAATTTTTCAAAACCTGTGCATTTGTTATACTTGATTATTATTGTAGGTATAATACTGACAAAAACTAATAACTGTATAAATATGTTTATTCACTAATATTAACGAGGTCGGGATCAGGTACCCGTACTTGATGTTTTAAACTAACAAATGTACAGATTTCAATAAAATATGATAAATTTAAAACAAAAATTATCACCCGTCCAAATTGCATTTAACTTACAGTTATTCGATAAACGTAAAACAAATCAGATTTAGAAAGGAGTAATTTGATGTAAGCAAATAGTTAAAAGGAAGAACAATTTATTGCAGACAACAATCAACGACACATTTGGGCTATGCACCTTTGGCTTAGTACAGTCACATTTAAACTGTTGAAGAGTTCTTGTTAAGAGCAATGTTTTTCCCTTTCATCATATATGGCATTATATTATAACAGCACAATATTCGAGGAGACATTAAACATGTTGAAAATTACATAATCAACTACGAGAAGAAATGGAAAAAACAACAAAAACCTTTTATTTTGTGTATCAAAGAACCAATCATTGCCTACAATAAAGAATACAGCAAAACAACATCCCCATAAGATAAACATTTCCGTGATAAGAACAAAAAAACATTAATTTATCTTTCAACCTTCAAATGTCAGATATACAATTGTGTCCTAGCACTTAAAAACAGTACCATCAATTATGAAGAAGTTTTTAAAATGTTAAAAGCTAATTATTTTGAAACATTGCTTTTCAAATGTGACGGACTAAGTTAGGGAAAAAATCGAAATGAGAAGACAAATATGGTACGAGTCTATACATTTATAGCTTAAACAATAAACCCGTAAAGTGCAAATGTTAAGATAACAACACTATTTAATAATGACAAACAGACAAAAACCTTGACACATTTCATGAAAAGCTTCTACATGAACTAGTTGTTTCTCACTTTTGTCTTCTGATCAATCACAGCGAACCAGAGGAAACTAAAACAATTTTATTTCTTATATGTCAAAAATTGTAAAAATTATGATCTCATGATTTGTCTGGAATACATTTAAAGAAGTTGGCATTGGTGCTGTGAAATAACTTTGTGCAATAATCCCTATAAATTCGACAAAATATTTTTTTTCATATTTTGAATAGATAATGAACGGAGAAAAAGAATAACCCAAATCGGTTTCAGGAAATGGTATTTGATAAGTTATAGAAATAACTCAGTCCTACTTTAGAGTTCTAGTCTGAAGCTGAATTTCATATGGATCACGTTTCTTTATGGGAAACATATCTGTCAGGAGGTTTTGAAAAAATTGAATTATTGCAAATAATTCAGGAGCACCTGAGATTACCCCCAGATTTTGTTGGGGTTTGTGTTGCCTAGAAATCATTTTTTTTCTACGTCGAGTTTTATGTAATACCATAACGTAGGTTATTTTCGCGGGTGTAAAATGTCGAGATTTTTATTCATACAAAATATTTCGGCGGTTATCATTTTGGCGGATTCAAAACTTTAATCAATACCTTTGCATGTACATTTTTAAATTTGAGGAATGTTATTTTGACGATTATGTTTTATCCGCGAAAATTAGCGAAAAATGACACCATGCGAAAATAACTCGCTATACGGTATTGTTGTCTGTTTGTCTTTTCGTTTTTAGCCAAGGCGTTGTCAGTTTATTATCTGTTTATGAGTTAGAATGTCCCTTTTAATAACAAATAAAATCATCAAATTTCTGATCTCTGAGTAAAATTCAAAAGCAAACGTCTATAATCAAATGATAAAACACATCAAACGAACGGACAACAACTGTTATATTCCTTACTTGTACAGACATTATTTTATATTAAACTCAAAATAATTGATTGGCAAAATTTGCATCAGCTATGGCCGCATTTCGTTTGGGAGAAAGAAGAGTGACTGGTCAAATAAGAGATCTAAACAGTGCTTCTAGTTGTTGTTAATTACTATTTTATGGATAGCTACTATTAGAGTATTTGGTTTAACGTAACTAATTAAAGTTTATGATATCCCTAACTACCTTCGCACGGTTCTTATCCATGTGATGTCTACATGTACTTATCTTTACGATGACTATTAATTGGTTGACCTGACAACAGCCATTTTAAAAATCAAACAATATGGTCTTGAGGAAATGATTGTAATTCGTCGGAAGGGGACGATAAATGTCTGACCCGTGTTAAGAGAGAGTCATATCTCTTGCATATACATTTAAGAGACACCTTGTAGATTTCGAAAAAGAGCAAGCTATTGCCGCTACAAGGCAGCACTCTCATCTCCAAAGTGGAAAGTAATTATATAAGTTAAAATAACTTGTTTCCTAATCCGCTATAAATAAATTGGTGTAGACTAAACTTTTCCTTTGTTTTCCAAGGTGAAAATGGACTCTCTGAAGGTGTTGAGAAATTTAAAGTCTCAAACCTATTTTATATTTTCATGTTAATGAAGTTAACCCTTCTTTCTTCATTATGGGAAAATTAAAGAGAGCTTAAATATAAAAAGTAAAATCACAAAAATACTGAACTTAGAGGAAATTCAATTCGGAAAGTCCATAATCACATGGCAAAATTAAATAACAAAACCAACCAAAAACCAATGGACAAGAACTGTTATATTCCTGACTTGGTACAGGCATTTTTAAATGTAGAAAATGGTGGATTAAACCTGGTTTTATAGCGCTAACCCTCTCACTTTGATGAAAGTCTCATCAAATTCCGTTATATTTACAATGATGCGTTAATTAAACAGATCGATTGATAAATCAAGAGAAACAGCTTAATAAAATGTCAATGTGTTTGTTAATTATACTAAAGTGTCATCTTCTATCAAAATATCATTCAATACTTGAAGAAATAGCAAAAAACAAGACTGATCGAATCGACCGGGTTGAAGAGAGAGTTTTATTTTGTAACTCGGATTTGTCTTGCGTAATCGATTTAATGAATATTGAACATTGGTATACTACTCTGTTTTTTTTTTTTGTACAATAGAATGCCTGTTTAATCTAATGATAACAAAAAACCTCAAAACAAACAGAGTTTTTTTTTCAGATTTCCGGACATCGTTGTACTTTTTTTGACTTTTTGACCTGTTTTATTCCAGCGTCACTGAAAGGTCTTTTGTAGATAAAACACGTTTACAGAACAGTTTAAAACAATCCGTATTTATCTCTCACGTCAATTCTTTTAATATTATTATAACATTTAAGATGAAAGTCCTACTGATGAAGAGGAGGATTTCATGTATATAGATCGAATTTAATTGAAATAAAACTGACTCAGCGATTGTACGTCTTTTTTTATAATGATTTTTTTCCATCTAGCAGGAAATGAAAAAAAAATAACTTCAAACGATTCTATGAATTTAGATTTAAAGTGCAATTTCCCCTTATAACAGATAAACATCATTGAAAATTTGCTATTGAGAATCCTGTAATCTAAACTAGACATAAAAAAAAATACCAGTCATACATGCCAATTTAAAAAAAGAAAAAAGAAAAAAAAAACATGGACTTATTATCTACAAAAACCTTTAACCATGTTATAGTTGCACATTTTTAATCTTATCATATTTAGTTTTTATGTGAAATATCAGTATAAAATTACTCATTACATGCATTAGTTGGTTAACATTTTTTTTCTTTGTTAACATTGCACTTCCTGTACAATCTACTATTAATTATTTGTTTAATCTACGTTCATTTTCAATTTCTAATCGGCGGACAAACAATTAAGAAAAATGTGTTGATAAGTTAGATACTGAAAATAAAACAAGTGCAATCAAAAAGTAAGATGCATTGTAAAGAAAATCCTGTTTTAGATAATATCTGCAGTGACCTAACAAGGATTCTTTTTAAAGAGTAAATGTGTTCTCCATAGCTAGGTAACGGCGGAAAGTTTAAGAGACTTACCTTTTGTAATATGTGTTCTTCATGTGTATTTACTTAGTTTTCCACTAATTGCAAAACCATGTTGACCAGAGGGAATTGGACATGGAGCATTTTATTTTCATTAAATTTACTGGTCAAGTTATGTCAATAATGTCCTTGGGTCCAAAGTTAATTTGTAGATATATGCATGTATCTCCTAATTTAACTCACGATACATATTGTTTGTCACATTGTTTCTTTGACTGTTTCAATTGCCGTATAGTGGGTTATTTTTGCGGGTGTAAAATTTCGCGATTTTCATCGAATAAGGTATACGAAATATTTTGGCGGTTATTATTTTGGCGGATTCAACATTTTTAACATTACCTTTGTATGTACACTTTCGAATTGGCGGATTTTTTTTTGTCGATTTTGTTATCTGCGAAAATAAGCGAAAATTTACACCCTGCGAAAATAACCCGCTATACGGTAGTCTGAATACTGAAGCGTATGGTTCATCTAGCTGCTGCTGTATTGAGTCGGTTTGCATGATTCCACCCTAAAAAAAATAAACAGACAAACAATAGTACACATGATACAACATAGAAAACTAAAGAATACGCAACACAACCCCATCAAAATCTAGGGTTGATCTCTGGTGCTCCTGGAAGGGTACGCAGATCCTGCGGCACCCGTCGTGTTTCTTATATGATAAAAAATCCGGTAAATAGTCTAATTTGGTTGGTCACATTCACATTTTAACATGATACATGTGGCTAATTAGTAAATACCAGCTTTAAAGAAATGGACAAATTGTGTTAGGTGCTGCAGTAACAGGCGAACCAATAATTAAAATGTTCAACCTCATACAATTGGTGTATAGGCAAAACCTCAACATCATCTACGTACTAGATGTTAGTTTTTCTTGATCCTATAAAATTATTCACTGGAAAATAAACGTATATCCAATCAGATTCTTTCATTACACATCGTCAAACTATAATTGAAAATGGTTGGACGTCCAGTGGTGAGTTCATTTTGTGTTGAAACAGACATTTTAAAGAAACATTTTGATTTTATTTTCATACATGGTTTAAAAATTGTAGCTAAACTTTGTATATCAGTTTTGCTCTGATGATTAATGTTCATTGATCTGATCCGTTCCAATCTGCACGACAATTCAATCTGAAGGGTAGTCTTCACGACAATTAGAAATGCTAACTTATCTGAGGGAATATCTGTTAAGACATACCTGTTTATCTGCACGACAATTAAAACTACATGATGTTGTTTACTTCAGAAAATCTCTTATATAGGAGGATTGGTTAATTTGATCTTATTACGCAAATACACCATGGGAAAAACTGCCTGGCATGATACAAAGTGACATCAAGAAAGAACACATTATTTACAAGTATATGTAGAATTAGTTTATCACATTGAATGGATCCTGTGTTACAGCCTCCGAGAAAAAAAACCCGATTTCATCCAAATAAGTAAATTTGCAAATATTTTACACAAAAACTTACATTACATAAACAGTATAATGCAGCAGTATACACTAAGTATCATGCAAACACAAGCATGATTGTTTGAGAGAATTAAAAAACTAAATATCATTTCAACAAGAGAGACAAATATATAAAACCGTAGAAAATAAGAAATGAAGTATTGGACTTTCCCGAAACAGTTAAATGATCAGCATTTCAAATGGCAGCTAGTTTGAATTTTTTACTTATGCTATTATCTGACACCTTACTTTCGGTGTAATTGAAGTAAAGAAATATGTTGAAACATTCGCTTTATAAGTAGTTTATCGTAAGTTTAACCTATCTTCACTCTTATAATCGGATACTGTATTAGCGGAAAATTATGTGACAGTCTTTAATGCTTTATAGTTCAATACATCAACTTATTAGAGACCGCACGGTGACTTTTAGTTATTCAGCTTCTTTTCAGTATTTATATACAGGGGAAGGATATACTTATTTGTATCATGTCGTCGTGAAGTTAAGAAACGTTCTTAAGTAATATTACGATTTTGTTCCCCAAACATTTGACGTGTGTTACTGTAATAGGATACATAAATAATTTGAGGAATACGAGATTTGAACGCACCACTAAAATGCAATCATCATTAACTATTTTGAATATCGTTATCTAACTAGTTTTATTAGAACGAAGATAATGATATTACCTTGAACTTTGATGCATAACTCCATTATATAAAAATCATTATATAACTGTTCGGCATCATTTATTTAAGAAATGTCTCAATAACATGTAAATACCAGAATATTCGAGATTTGTTTTATCTGTTATAACTCTTAACCTTCACTCAAAACCGTCAAATTTTAATTTTATGCATACAATTAAGGAAGAACAATAATTTAGATGAATGAAATAATAAAATATACAAAAAATACGTATTTGTTTAATTTTATACCATTAATAAGCCAATAGTGATACTATTGGTTAACAACATTATATTTTTAATTATATTTCAAGACCATTTGTAAACGGAGTCCCTTATAATCAATCTATCTTAAAACAAAATGATACATCCATGATTCCTTTCAAAAGAATTGTTCTGTCAGAATAGTCCAAAATGTCTATAATGATTTCCTGAAATTTAGGGAAAAATCTCTTTATTACACAAAAATTAAATATCCCTTGATAAATAGAATAAATAATAAAATTAACGGTACCAATTGTTTTGCATCAGATGCGCATTTAAAAAAAGGGAACACTTACCCTGCTTTATTTTTGATAATTAATTAAAATTTAATAAAACGTGTAATGTAACAGTACATGGTTACTGTTTGTCGAATCTAATTAGTGCAGCTAGCAGGTGTCTCTATCTTGACTATGACATGCAATGTGGATATTTTAATTAAAATCATCATATTAAGGAAAATCATAATAATGTCCGAATGCAAGATATTTAGAAAATCTGATAACTTAACAGCAATCTTATTTCTTGATATAAGACCAAACACTGATGATAATATACAATTTTATTAAAATTAGTCCATTTATAGCTAATCTAACTAAATGAACTTAATTGGCAATGATAACAGCAAGTAAGCTTACATGGTGAATTGATTCGTAACATATATAGAGGTGAACAAGTAAAATCACAAAAATAATGACGAGAAAAGTTCAAAAGGAAAAGTTCCCACAAAAATCAAAAGATCAAACACATCAAACATCATCAAACAAATGGATAACAACTGTATTCCTGACTTGGTAAGATCTAGTAGGATTGTTAATAATACAGTATTCTACAACAAACAAAATAAAATAGAAATTAACAACTCTAGGTGACTGTACGGACTTCAGGAATGAGTATAACCCACACATCATAGTCATATACAAAAGGCCCCGAAATGTTAAATAGTTCAAACGAGAAACCTAACGGTCTGATCGATCTAGAAAATAATGAACGAAAAAACAGAGATGACATATAGCAGCAAATACCACTACAAAACAACATCTTTTTGTTTGTAAAATAGAACAACTAGATTCCCGAACTTGAAAAGGTACCTCCATACGGTTGTTTGGAAAAAGTAAGTAGCCATGCAAGTCTCTCGTTCAGCTCTATGAACGTTATTTCTGCTTTCAATCACACATATGCCTTTAAGACATATATTTAAACTGTTGTTTCAATAACAAGTATGATAAAAAAAAACATACTGAACTACGTGGATTATTAAAACACTGAAAGTCTGCACTCAAATGGCAAATTCAAAAGTACAAACATATAAATTGAATGGATAACAACTGTCACATTGAGTTGGAACAAACAAACATTCTCTTGTGTAGTCACCTGGGATTAAACATACACTAGCTTAACCTCTCACGTATATGAAAGCTAATTTTTTCTCCATTAACAAATTTGCAGCAGTGCATAAATTTTGAAATTACTGAAAGACCGAAAAAAGCTTAAGATTCATTGTTCGGTCATTTATAATTTTTCGGGTATCTAGTTGTTTGCACTTTAATTGACAGTCATTTTAGATATATAAACTAGTTCTTTGACCATATAAAACAAAAACGTAATGCAACTATGTATTAACTTACATAGGAAATAATATAAACCGTTGATTTTTAATGATAATCGCATTATTAAGTCTTCATTTCTTGTATGAATAGAATGTATATGCTAAGGCACTGCTGACGGCATTGTTATGGACACCGAGTATAGCATTTTTACAGAGAAGATGAAATATAATTGACAATATGAAACTTTCATCCACTTACTGAAGGTCGAAGTTAATTCTGAGAGGATTATAAACTGAGGGAATGATACGTTTTTCAGATTTTGTTGTCACCTTGACTTCTTTTAATTCTGCTTGACGATAAACCAAAAAGCTGAATAAGAATATATCATTAAACCGTATTTGACTAGTAGGTCGAACATCGGATGTTCTTTTAAACCCTGCAGAGTGTCATGGCGATCTTTAACTAAAGAGATCACCAGATGTAACAAATGTGGTCTTAATTATTGATTTACAACCAAACAAATAACAATAAACTTGCCAAATACCTGAAGTGGTATATTGCGAGTATGAATGCACAATTGGTATACCATATGTAGATGTCGACAATAAACACAGCTTTTAAGTGATGTTATGAATTGATACGTTATGTGTTTGGAAGGCCCTATAATTTTCCTTAATAAAGAAAAGACTCTCGAATTTTTAAGAGTCGAAATAAGATTAACGGATTATATAAAATTAATACAAGCCCGAACAAAGAGATAGAAACAAGTCTACCTTGAAAACAAAGATCAAACCTATGATTGCCTTGGATAAAAAGCACACTTTTTAGGGATGCAAAGCAATTGTCTCAATAGAGGGGTCAAAATACAGAAGAAACAACATATTTTCTAACCCGATCGAATAACGGATGTTTTTAAAATACATATTTTTGTTCATGCACACGTATACAATTTGCGATTTTTATCCAACACATTCACGGGGTAAACATTGTTTTCAATTTAGACTTGTATATATAATTATATCTCAATAGCCTCTTCCATAATTAAAATAAACCCAACATCTTAGTTAAATTTTATGATAAGGTTATTGATTGGCCCCTTTAATTGAAATCAACATGTATTATAATTTGAACAACTAAAATTCTTTTAAAAGATGTTCAGGAAAAATATTCTGTCAGGTAACAATTTTTATATTCACGAGCATTGCCTTCACATTTTCTTTCTTGTACTTAGTGCAGAACTTCAAAAACAAACAAAAAAACTGCTAAATAGCTTGTGAAATAGTGTTCAATTTGTATGTGTAATAAACAAATATATGTATTTTATAAATAGATAAACCAGTGTTTGCTGTTCGGCCTTGTTTTACATCTAGTGTATCCAAAAATGTTATTTTATGACAGATCCGTCCATTTCCATATGAAATTTGATGCGATTGTCGAAGTGAGATGTTTAACGCTATAAAAACAGGTTTAATCCACCATTTTCTACATACAAATGCCTGTACCAAATCAGGAATATGAAGAAAGATGTTATGCATTCATTTGATATGTTTGAGCTTTTGATTTTGGCTTTTGAATAAGGACATTCTGTTTTGAATTTTCTATGGATTTCAGTATTTTCCACTGTAAAAACCCAACATATATGTCACAAAGAAGCACACAATGACATAAAGACCATGTATATTAGCAAAATTAACGAACAGAATACATTAATGTTCCATAGTACAATAACACAGGCGGGCTGTATTAGTACAGAGCCACGTTATATAGGTATCAAAGAAACACATAAAGGCATATATTGAAAGTACATTAGAAAAACTGAAAGACCAAAAATTAAAATATCTATTTTACAATAGAAAAATAACGGGATGTATAAGTACAGAGCCACGTCATATGCATTAAATAAATACCAAAAGGAATGTAGAAAAACAGCACATTAGCAAAATAAAAAGACAAGAATACGAGGATTATCATAGCACAGATTAATCAGATTAAAACAAAATTTTGACTGCTGTACCGTTATTTTTGACATTTCGACATATTATTTCTGTTTGTTTTGTTCACACATTGTTGTAAGTATAAGGGAATTTGATGTGACTGTCATACAAGTGAGAGTTTTTGCTAGCTTAAAAACCACGTGAAATATACCATTTTCTACATAAGAAACTAAAACACCTGTACCAAGTAAGGAATATAACAGTTGCGTTGCGTTTTCAGTTTATATTGAATATATATGAGTTTGTCTGTCCCTCTGGTATCTTTCGTTCCTCTTTTGTTATTCATTCGTTTGATGAGTTTGAGCTTTTGATATTGCCATTTGATTAGGGACTTTTCTTTTTGAATTTTCCTCTGAGTTCAGTATTTTAGTGATTTTACTTTTTTCTGCCAAACATTTCTATTTTTCTTAGAAATGTCTGTTTTCATATCATTAAGGTTTCAACTCCCTCCGGAAAAATGACCGTATGTGGATTTGGTTTTAATGTATGGCCTTGTTTTCATATAGCTCTTCTAATGTTTCCCTTTAGATACGTCCTTGGATTTGAATAGTTCGGCTTTGGGCGTTTCTGATTAGGTAAAATATAGAGAAAAATATATATATATATATATAAATTGTTGTTTGCCACATTACAGCACTAAGTCAATACCGGTGCTGGGGGACTTTCACTCCCCGAAGGTATTATCAGCTTAGTTAGCATTACTTAGGTAATGACAATGTTTATAATAGTCGACCATTTTTCGTAGATAAATTACGGAATTTAGACTCAAGGTTTCAACTCAATAGGAAACGTTAACCTTAGATGAATTTGTTTATATTTAAAGGTGTTTTTTGTCAGATAACAATGGATTACAAATATTCGGATTTGACCTATTCAGTAAGATTCCGAAAGATGACTCGTAGAGTCGTATGATTTTATTTTAGATTAAATACATAAATCCACATTTTTTATCATCGAAACAAATCAACAAATCTCAGATTTAATTTTTTGATATTTTGTTTATGGATAAGACATATAATGAAGTTAATCTAAGCAAACAGGAAATTTTAGATACATTAAAAAAATAGAACTATTTCGTAAAAGTGACAACAAGACAACAACCAACTAAAGAGCCGAAAACAGTCGCCGGTCAACAATTTGTCTTCAACAAAGTTGAAAATTGCCGAACTCTGAGGTTGGCTTCAGCTCGCCGCTTAAAACAATGTCAATGTTCCGGACCATATAAGTATTTCGACTATACGCGTATGGTCATAACCATATAATTATATACTCATATGGTCCGACCACACACGATATGGTCCGACCTTACGCGTATGGTCGGGGAAATTAACACGTTTACCTTTAATACTTAACCCTTCAGAAAGTATAAATCTTCTAGTCGTCACATCATTAAAAAGACACTCTCTTGAAATAATACCAAGATCAGCTGAATTGTTAATTTTACACACAAGTCACAATTTTAAACCTATGGTCATGAGCGAATAGGTATAACGAGTGAATGGCAACTTGTCGACTTGGGGACATAACTTTCAAATATATCTCAAGAAATGTTTAAACAGTAAGTCAACTGTTTTGCTAACTGGCTAGGCAGTCAACAGGATAAAGGATCGCTAACAACTAAGACGTGCTAATGCAGACAAACTATGGTACTGTGTCGAAGTAAAGGTTACCCTTAGAATGAATGCTAAAAATCAATTAGCAATGCAAAAATAATTGTAGAATCAACATCTGACTAATGTTATTATATCATTTAAATTATATAATACAGACATTTCCATATCCATGTTATTATAATTGTTTTGTTTAACATACAATTCATTTATAATTGTATTGTAGAAATGTTTCTAATGCATTTTTGTTATGGTTATCTATATTGTCCTAATACTCATACTGTTCGGCACGTTAATAACCAAACGAAAATACACTCATATGGTCCGACCAGACGCGTACGGTCAGATCAAATGAGTATACTCAAATGGTCATAAACATACGAATATGGTCCAAATAGTCATATTGTCCGAAACATATGCAGGTGCAGCAAGTATAGACGTCTCGCTAATCTCCAAAACATATAAATGAAAAAAAAAATAAAAAAACAACATGATACAAGACAATCGTTTGGTGAAGTGAAACATGTGTTGAGGGATCTTAACCCTCCGTTAAACAAAGTCAGGAAAATGACAGTTGTTTTCAATTCGTATGATGTTTGAACTTTCGATTTTGCCATTTGATTAAGGACTTTCCGTTAAAAATATCCTGGAGTTTTTTTCATTTCCTTATTTGTACCCCTATTTAATGTTGAATAAATATAAAAACACACAGCAATATACACAGAAAAACTCACTTTAAAAGAAGTCTGGGTTAGATGAAAAATGAAAGAAGTACATTCAAACTCAATGATCAAAAATAAACAGACAACGACATGGCTCAAAAAGAAAAAGACAAAAAGACAAATAATAAACACAAGACACAACAGAGAACACTACAGACTAGGGGTGATCTCGGGTGCCTCAGAAGGGTAAGCAGATCCTGTTCACATGTAACAACCGTCGTGTTGCTTGTGGTTTTAATAACCCGGTAAATAGTCTTATTTGGTTGGTCACATTCGTGAACAGAAAACGGGATTGTAGTTACGATATAAGGAACATAACCGATACTTTGTTTATTCTGTGAAACGTATATTCAATAAAGGTCAACCAACTCGCTCCCGTAAAATTTACGAAAGGCTGATTTCAACTTCACTTTTTTAAAACTTTTGATTTAACAACTTCTTCAGATAAGGTGACAGGAGGAAGACAGATGACAATGATACATTTATCAACAAAGGACTACTATCAATAACTGACATCACAGCTCAAGACCTCAATTAAACTGATTGAATGATACGTTTCATTATATGAATGCTAAACTCAAACCATCACGTAAAGAATGTTGTCTATAACTATAATAACATATACGAAAGGAACATAACTAATAAAATAATTAATGTGTTAAATACCGACAAACGACCTTATGAGTGAATCTACATTATTTTCTACAAATATCATATCTTATGACTTAACAACAGTATCGTAACTTTGTCCGTTCTGAATTAGTCAGATTAGGTTTGTTTTTCTCATTATTCATATCATAAAATGATTGAATATATAACCAGAGGACGAATTTGTAATCCACACTGATATCATTATTGTCAAATTATATGCAGATTATTAATCCATGTGATTTATCGTAATTCATTAACACAAAAAATTCTCGACTTACTATAATTTTGTTTGGCAGATTATACATTTTTCCCAAATGGCCTCACATTTCATTTATGAAAAAATGTAAAATAATAGCATCATTGGTGTAATGTGGTAAAATTTATCAAAGCATATTATATTTGTTACTGAAATCGTTAAAAATCGAAGTATTGGTTTCGTAATCAAAATGATATAACTGTCGTTTTAATTTTAGTAGAAAGTTGTAATAGTATACATGAACTTTAACGGTACATTTCGTTAACTCGATAACATGAAACGGCATATCTAATTAAATCTAGATCTTATAGAAAACAGTTGCCATGTCGTCAGTTTTATATAAATGAACTAAAGGCAACGGTGAATACGTCAGCGTGATAGTAACAAAAACAGCCAGAAAAGTGTCACTGAGTCATCGATATCTCATTGAAAGATAGAATTAATAGATATAAGTTTACATTTTAGTTTTTCATTTCTTAAACTACCACCATTAGTTTTAAATAATTTTTTTTTATAAAATCGACAAGTTACTTTCAAATGCATTTTCACTGAAATGGAAGTGCAAACGTGTATTGTTCAATTCAATTCTTGTGTAAAAGAAATATAAAATGTTCGGTTTATAAATCTGTTTTTTTTATCAATTTTATTGTCATTGTTGCGTTATGTAGCATGGAAAGTAGATCATCGTATTCTAACATAATATATGCGTCCCATAACATGATTAGTTGTCTTTTGTCATTGAAAACTGAAATCTTATAAATGTCACTTCAATGCAAGATAGGCGAGATAGGCACTACAAGTTTTAAACATATAAGTCAGAAATGATGGATTAGTTTCAATTGTCGTAACAAACAACCAGTTGAGATGTTTGCTGTTATGTAATCAGCGAATTTGTATTTACAAACATGACGTTTGCAACTTGTGGTACATGATCTGCTAATTTCTTCAATTTATCCGAGATCTCTTGGAGTGTGAGTTGGGTTAGTGTTTTTATAAGTACAAACTCGACTCCGTTTGTGTTTAAGAGGAATGTTTAATCATCAACTGCACAAAGATAATTGTATATTACAGTTTTGATTTCATATTCTGTGTTTAATTGTCTACATTTTTAATACAATGAAATAGTGGCAAAAATTTTCAACCTCCGTTTATTATTTCTATAAATTAGTATTGTTTGAGCACATTAATAGAGATCGGGGTTTTACCAAAAAGGTAATTGTATTTAGATCATCAATTCAGAACCTTTGTATTCAAAATTGGACCGAAACATACAAATAGGCAAAACCTTAAATGGATGGAAGTTGTCAATTTCCTTTCCGATAGTTTCACACAAAGTGTTATATCTGATATATGATTTACTTAAGAGTATATCCAAATAACAAAAAGTCTAAAATATATAATTAGCATTTAAAAGACTAAATAAGATGTAGACGCATTTTGTGTGTTTCAGTCTATTTGCAATCTAATAAAGAATCTAGACAACCTCCAAAAACTGACTACGGTCATATAACTCGATATTACGAATATCAATCGATAGGAGAACGTGATCGGACTTTTCTAGGTCTATTTCCTTGTTGTATGTCAAACACATTATGTAAATCGTCATTTGTACATGTACCGAAAGAATTTTGTATCGATTCAGTATAATATTCAACCTTATCTCACTTTTCAATATTGACGCTCTGTTTCTCCTTGTTTTTTTACCATACCAAGAACATGTAAATTTGATACAGTGCTAGAAGACAAATAAAATGATATATGACTACGGATTCAAATGAATTAAGTTATTTTTTGCAAGTCAAACCAAAATCAATCTCTGAAAGTGACATTTTTGAAGATCTATAATTTCCTGATTGACAACATATTTGTTACGTTTAAAGGCTATATATTTTCAAAAACAGTCGACATTCCTATGGGAATCAACTATGCTCTTCATCCTGTACACTTGTTCCTATATGTTCACAAACAAACTGTCCTCATACAGGAACTTCTAAGTAAAACTGAAAGGAAACTTTATCTTTTATATTTAAATTCTGCTATACAGATGATTCCCTCGCTCAAAGTTTAGTGACTACTAGTATGTTGAATAAAGGCAAAATTGTATACGGCTGTTTAAAAGTTCAAAATCGATTGAAAGAAAACAAATCCTGGTTACAAACTTAAACCCAGGGAAACATATCTACTATACTGAGCCAAAAAAGTTTAGGAACACTTTTTTTTAAATGTTTGTTCTTTCTGGAAAACAAATATTTATAATTGATATAATCCTTAGTTTTACCTGTAATTTAAAACAGTCGTACTTTTTTCCTGGTGATTGATTTCGCGCCATTTTAGCTTTGCACGTGTAATTGATGTTTTACCTGCTGTACCTGTACTTTTAAAACGATATAAAAAAAAATCTTTTTCACTAACGTTCAGAAACACACCATTGGTAAGAAAAACACATACACCTTTTAAAAAATTGCATGGGCGTCAACTAGGCCACCTCGAAAATGACCGTCAGATCACTCATGGAATGGTTGATGCCGGAATGAGTGTTGCTGACATCGTGGCTCGATTTAATGTGCATAAGGCAACAGTTTAGAGAATAACAAACTATTGTCAAGGGCGGCGCACTACATTCGCTTTACGTCAACAAGTGACAAGTTTTGTTCCGGTCATAAAAGAGGTGCATTGACTAAGGACAGCTGCTGGTGTGCCTGTTAATCCTTCATTGGTACACTTAGGGCATGGCTGAGAAATTGATTTTGAATAACACTCTACTCATTACCGCATTTTGACCCTCCCGCGCTCCATACAAAGACAATCATCATGAATGTGAGTGATAAACATTCAGGTTGCTTCTGACATGTCATGATTACATTTGGTATTATTGAAATTATATGTGCTATAATTTTGTAATAAAATCAAATTTCACATTTTTGTTACTAAACTTTTTTGGCTCAGTATATCAGGAGAAAACAATTGGCCAACAATAACACTGAAGTGCAATAAAAACCAGCGCCAAAATACATAGAACATAGACACTATTTGATAACAACTCTGAACACATTGATATCACTTAACATGAAATGAAGGATACAACAGATACATACTGCTATAATTATTGCTTACATTAGAAGTAGACAACGAGAGCGAAGCGAGAACATAACTTGACTTCACAAAAGACGATTTCAAGTTACCAATTGTGAACTTTTCATTTCTTTTGATCAACATTCGTCCAGCGCAGGCTTATTGAATAGATATGTTTCTGTTGATACAATACTATAGAGCTTGCATTTCCTGCCATTATGTACCTGGTAGAGGATTTATGCTTACAAGGAAGCTATTGCACCATGCGTTCTAATTTGTGAATTGTCAGTCATCTCTTCGAAAATCACTTTTGTTGGCTGACCTTTATGGAATATCTTTTTTCAGTTGTGACGACGGAAATATTAACACAGTCCCGTCATCCTTTCCTTAAACATGATCTACCGAATTTTATTGGATTTAGATGGGGTTATTTGTTGTTAATATTTTGTTTTCTATTATAGTTTGTGTACTTTTGTTTGTCTTCCGTTGAGTTTGGTGTATAATGGCTTTTCAGTTGTTTTTGGTTTTATTTCTCCCTTTTGAATATTTTCTACAATGAATGTTAAATTTAACTGAAGTACATATGTTTTCTTTTCGAAAAAAAAACATGTTATTTGTTGTTACCAAAATTGAACATCTTCTGCTAGATTCAATAACTTGCTGTTTTTACATTATAAGTACTGATGCCTAAATGCGATTAACTTGTACAAAAGCATTTAGAGGATTTCCTAAGCTTCTAAATTATTATTTAAGAACCAGATATTCTACTTTTCTATTGAACCGCAGAAAACAGAAGAACCGTTCAGTTTTGATAAATGTTTGTTGAGATATTTTTGATATTAAACTTCTATAAATATTTGTTTTTCAAAAAACATTTAATCCTACATAAGATGTCCTTGGAGTCTATGTGAAGACCTCTGCATATACCCTTGCTTATTCCTTTTTGGTTTTAGATACAAGTTGTTACCCATACTATAGGGTCGTGTATTTTGGTATTCACGTACTGAAAAAGAAAACTAATTCGTGGATTCTGTAATGTTTTTAAATAACAAAAAAACATCAACTCTATACGTTATCACTTTCGATGGATGGATTCGCTGAAAATGTTTTATATTATTTCTATAAACATCTATTGATGAGTTGCTTGTCCCAAAAGGAATTACTTCCCAAATTTTTCTTTGCAAAATAATTCTTTCTTTGACAGACATGGCTTCGGATTCATTATTTATAAGAAAAAAAGAAGATGTGGTATGATTACCAATGAGCCAACTGTCCTTTTTTGTTTGGTAAACTTAAAAATACTACAAAACTTATTATACACTAAATATGATTTATAACATTTTCTATTTTAAGTAAATTAAAGATCATCTTGAGTGTAAAATTTTAGAAGATATACATATACTTTGCTGATGTTGGAATATACCATTACAACATTTCATTGAGAAAAAAATCTCATTTATATATGTGCAAAATGATAAATGTTGGGTACGAAATGACTTGCTTCCCTTTAGAGTCCTACCTATATATGTTATCTAAATAGTCGTTATTGACATAATTACAAATATAAGTGCTTCCACTTTGGTTAACTTTAGTATAACAAAAACAAAAGAACTCAAAGATAAATTCAAAAAGCGGACGTTTAAATTATGCTTTGTTTAAATATGACGTTTGTATTATTTTCTTAGGCTATTTATTGAATTTTATTTTCATACAACTTCCATGCAACCATAGATTGAGACATATACATAATAATTCATTTTTCTTTATATATATATAACAAAAAGATGTTTTGAACACTTTGCATTTTAAATGCACTGTAGAATGTATGGCATATACAAAAACAACAACATTTCTTGTACATGTATCTACATCGGTATTCAATATGACAAACATTTTATGCTGACAGTTTCTTAAACCAGACATGAAACAGACATTAAGATACGAGATATGATTCTTATTTACTATTACTTTTATGATTTTATGATGGCTGTGTTGTGATATTATAGGTTTTTCAAAAAATAATTGTTTCCTCATTTACATTCATTATTGGATTTTTCCTTTTCTTGATTAACCATGCACTTGGAATGTGAGCTGCTGGCTTACACATATTGAGATAAAATACTACACTTATACAACGTCATGTAAACATTAAAAGGCGGTCATATTCTTTTAATGTGGTGCTGTTGTTGCTTACTCTTATCATAATCCAATATTAAGATGTCAATCTGACTGCATTGGTACCTCAATATAATCATGGTGACATATATCACATGAACGATGAACAACAACAGGATAGAAACAATAAGCTATAACAACAAGATAATGTGAAATTCTTAAATATAGGTAAACATAACTCAAACCATCTAATAAGTTTATCTGCCCATTGCCTATACGTAGAAACCGGTAAATACTATTAAAATAATAGAAAAAAAGTAAAATCACAAAAATACTGAACTTAGAGGAAATCAATTCAGAAAGTCCATAATCACATGACAAAATCAAATAACAAAACGCATCAAAAACGAATGGACAAAAACTGTCATATTCCTGACTTAGTACAGGCATTTTCAAATGCAGAAATGACGCCTTTCTGTTTCTTTGGTATCCTTTACTTCGATGTCACTGTCCTACCATCATAGGGACAGGACAGGATCAATATCCCTTTACGTGATACTACAAAGTCTGGTAAAATGATTCTCTATAGACTGTATGATGAGTACTGGTGAACTAACATATATCGACTTAAAGTAGCGTATTTTATTGATTTCCGACTTTTATTTAAACAGGTACAATTGAAATGGAGTCCCCCATAAAATGCACAAAAAACAACAACATTGCATTGTTCACTTTTGTGACATTTGGTCTATGGTGGACATTTGTCTTATAGGCAATTATTATAAATTTGAAGCTACGTTGTACTTAAATGTAAAAGAAAACCCAACATTATACAATATGAGTAAAATTCATTATGACAGACACCTGTTTTTGCAGATTTTGTTTTTAATAAAATATCTATTTATGAATATCTTATCTATATTAACCCTCGTTTTTATAAAATTGAATTAAAGAAAAAACTTAAATCGCATTTTGCATCAATGTTTCAGTCTATAACCAGAAAAAAATGTTTCAACAAACAAAACATGTTATTCAAGCCCACAAACTAAGAACAGCTGTTTTGACATTTTACAATGTTATCCCTAATATGTCTATGAAATCCCATTTTGGCGTGATGAGTTAATCTTGGTATAGTTGGGATCTGTTTTTTTTTTCTATTCTCTCTCCAAAATTATCGGAGTAACCTGTCATTGAACTGTTTTAAACACCGGACATATTGAACCCTTAATAGCGAATAATTCTACACTGGAGATTCACTCTCGACTGGTAAAACTGTTTTAAATTGGTTACGGTAAACTGTTAGGTTCGTTTGTCCTTGTCAGTTTGAGGATAAAACTTTCAAAATGTTTTCGAGGGAGAAATTGCAAATTAGGATTACAGGCATTTTCAAATGTAGAAAATGGTGGATTAAACCTGGTTTTATAGCGCTAGCCCTCTCACTTTGATGACAGTCTCATCAAATTCCGTTATATTTACATTGATGCGTTAACTAAACAGACACAATAAATAAAATAGTCAAAATATGGGTACATCAGTCATCATCGTATAACAATTTTAAAAGGAACAATTTAACAGAACACAAAAACATCTATCTAAAAACACATTCATTGATTTGTGTGTCTGACAATTCTATACGTCACATAGATTTGTCGTTCAATGTGCATACAAACAATTTTAAAATTTACATAGGCTATGTTAGCACATAGAGTTAAAAAATCAATAGTATGTAAGAATACATTTCAGAAATAGACCGAGATTGAAAAAAGACCAAAGGTTATATTTAGAATTTATAAGAATCCACAAATAGTTAATTCCACTACGCAAATGAATGATTTTGACGTTTATGGTCAACGTATTTTGTAATTCATAATAGAAATATATCATAATGACATAAAATAGAACAATATCAGACTGACGGGATCTTTTAAAGTACAGAGTCACGTTATAAGAACCAAAGAAATACAAAAAGTCGTATATACAAAACACGCCACCATAGAAATAAGTGCTTATGTCACACATTGATTTGAACACTATAGGATTAAACACAATTTTTCTAGAGGTTATTGATGTGTAAACCGGGGCGATTAACTCACAAACTGAATAAAAGTCCGAAGGACTTTTGAGTTTGTGAGTAAGATATTTAATAAACATTTTTTTTGTTGATGGCTACTATGTACATTTACCATCAAAAGCACAATGGCAAGTCGTAACTTGACTTCCTAAAAACCATAAATGTCAGATAAATACAACGAAATCTTAAATGAAATAGCACCTACCTCAAAAACTTTATTTTAATTAAATGTTATCCGAATTTGAAGCGTACACGTAACGAAATAATCTTTCCCTTGAAAATTTCTATTCGTATGACGTCGTGTTTTGTCATGACGTAAATTCGCCAAAACCTTCATGAAATTTCGCGGAATTTTATTAAATTTTATTTTTATACATTTTCGAAGCTTTAGTGCATTAAATTTGTTTTTTTTTTTTTTTTGTTATATATGCACTAGAATAGTCACAACTGTTATGCAATTGTTTTTAAATCTCAATTTGCTGAAAATCCCGGGATCACTGCAAGCTTGTGTATCGCGCATGAATAGATTACAAAAGTAGTTTCGGAAACATGGTTTATCGAAGTGTAAACTTAGAGAAAAATTCTCATTGACCAATCCAATTCAAGTATTTATAGATATGCAAATCATATAAGAATTATAGTTTTATGACATTTTTGTTATAAAGTGTATGCCATTAAAAGAAAAATGTGTAGTAAAAGAATAATTTATATTGGAGATGATTATCCTGTTTAATTATTTTTACTAGTGTATGTCTATAACGTAACAGTATTAGATATTTATAAAGACATGTTATAACGTGGCGAAAAGGATCCGTAGACTTCATTATATACTGCTATTTTTTATCTTATATTAGTTACAACATTGTTAGATAGACAATGATTTTATTGTGATGTGAATATTTGTTAGCTGTAAATATACTATCAACTACATTGCTTACACACACATTTTTTTATAAGGTGCATTTTGATGATAAGCAAGTAACCAAAAACGTGCGTCTGTCGTACAACAGTTTAATCCCGACGACTATGATTAAGTTTATTGCTATCTACTTCACAATTTTTGTTGGGGTCTTTGTAAGATTAATTTGTATATTTTTTAAATTCTTAATAAGTTAAGGTGTATGTCGGTGATACATGTTTACACAGTATTCCCGCTTTATCCCAATTTACAAATTAACCTTTTATATAGATATAAGAAGATGTGGTACAAGCACGAATGAGACAACTCTCCATTCAAGTCACAATCTGTACAAGTAAACTTTTATATGTCTTATTGGGTTGCTTGCCATATTTTGCCAAAACAACGGAACTATAAGCAACCGCTATAAAAGTTTACCTAGTGTAAACCATCATTTTCTTTAGGATATGCCTGTTCCAGGTCAATAATGTGGCAGTTATTTTTCATTAGTTCTGTTGATCGCTAGCGCTTGATTATGTCGGTTTATAGACTTTTCTTGTATTTTTAAGATACTTCAGATTTCTGTAATATTTTAAAGTAGTTTTTCGTCAATTATTACATTTTATAACGAATTAACCTGTATTAGATATATGATCTTTATATATTGTAGGATAATCTGACCTTATTACAAAATCAACTGTCTTATTGAGTTAAATAAACATTTTTAATAACAGTCGATTTTATTTTAGTTTTGCACTAGTTCATTTGAAAACAAACAGTATACAACACAACTCTTCTTAAAAGTGGAAATGCCGAATAAAATACCAAGATTTTAGGAGATTTTGCAAAATACATCTAAGGTAGTCTTTTACAACAATAGTTTTTGAAGACCTTTGTGTTGATTTCACGTTTGAAAGTTGCCATTGAGAGCATTTGTTTAAGAGGCATTTGTTTTACACGGAGGGTATTAGCATGACAACTAAAATAATATTTTCCTATTTAAACATTCTTCATGTAACCATAGGAATTTGAATAGAACGGAAAGGTGCCAACAACGTTAAAACTGAATTGAGAAGACACACATAAAACGCTATGGCAAAACGGCATTCAAACAATATTTCGTAACATAAAACATGTAATAAATATAGAAAATACATTTAAAACGCCATTATTTAAGTAAAATTAAAGTAATGTATTTGAACGTGTAATAGAATCAGGCACTAAACAACAAATTGTTTTTGCACATTATGAACAAATTATTTCATATATATAATTTGCAACCACTAAAACATTTTAATATTGCTTTTCATTAAATGAAAATGGATTTAAAGTTAAAACTGTACTAACAATCAGTGATAAAATCTAAATCTGCAATTTCTGATTTACAAAATAAATTCTATTTATCAAACTAAAATGTCAAACATCAGACATTTACCGAATTATTTTCTTTGAAACAGAACATTTAATAACTGTCTCTTTAAGATTGAATTAAGATTGGGAGATGTCTAATTATTACCAATGACATAATCCTGCGCCATGATTTAAATAACTATGTGATAATGGTTACACGTATGACCACCAAGATTGAGAAATTTCTTGCCACACATGTTTATACTGATGATTGTTCTCATATTAGAAAAAAGTAAAATCACAAAATACTGAACTCCGAGGAAAATTCAATCGTACAGTCCTTTATCAAATGGTGAAATCAAATAACAAAACACATCAAACGCAAAGATACCAATTGTCATATTCCTGACATCGTACAGGCATTTTCAAATGTAGAAAATGGTGGATTAAACCTGCATTTATAGCGCTAAACATCTCACTGATATGACAGTTGCTTCAGATTCCGTTATATTTACAATGATGCGTGAACAAAACAGACATAATAAATAAAAGTCAAAAGAAATATTGATATTTTAAACCGTTCTGGTTATTGGTAAAACTGGTTTATTTTCAGATGTATGAGGTGGCTTAACATTTATATTTCTTGATACAAATGCTCGTTTTTCTTTTTAATAACAAAACAGAAACTATAAAAATAACACTGGTAATATTCAATTAAAATTTATCATATATAATGCATTTACTGACGAAAGTCATTGTAATCATATTTGTATACATGAGTTACTTTTAATACACATGATTTACGTTTAAAAAAATACTTGCTTTATCCCTTAATATTTTTTTTAGACAAAATGATCCGCTAAACAAATGCTCAAAATATATCACCCTATTTTATGTATGCTTATCAATTCCACATAGAAAAACAAGCATGTCATGGACAGGTTTTAACCAATGTTCAGTAAATACAATGGCCAATTCAAAATACTCTATTCATACAAATATGTCAGCAATCTATATCGATAGCAGCAATATATGTTAAGTATGTCTCTTATTTTTTATTTAAATAAGGTTCAGTTTAACATTGTTGGTCTAATTCAATTAACTAACAATCTTCGTCTAAAACAAAAGACTCTCAAATGATGCTCAAACAAACCGATACTTATCGATAAGATGAAAATGTATGGTATCAGAAATGATGCTCAAACAAACCGATACTTATCGATAAGATGAAAATGTATGGTATCAGAAATGATGCTCAAACAAACCGATACTTATCGATAAGATGAAAATGTATGGTATCAGAAATGATGCTTAAACAAACCGATACTTATCGATAAGATGAAAATGTATGGTATCAGAAATGATGCTCAAACAAACCAATACTTATCGATAAGATGAAAATGTATGGTATCAGAAATGATGCTCAAACAAACCGATACTTATCGATAAGATGAAAATGTATGGTATCAGAAATGATGCTCAAACAAACCGATACTTATCGATAAGATGAAAATGTATGGTATCAGAAATGATGCTCAAACAAACCGATACTTATCGATAAGATGAAAATGTATGGTATCAGAAATGATGCTCAAACAAACCGATACTTATCGATAAGATGAAAATGTATGGTTTCAGAAATGATGCTCAATCAAACCGATACTTATCGATAAGATGAAAATGAATGGTATCAGAAATGATAAGATGAAAATGTATGGTATCAGAAATGATAAGATGAAAATGTATGGTATCAGAAATGATGCTCAAACAAACCGATACTTATCGATAAGATGAAAATGTATGGTATCAGAAATGATGCTCAAACAAACCGATACTTATCGATAAGATGAAAATGTATGGTTTCAGAAATGATGCTCAATCAAACCGATACTTATCGATAAGATGAAAATGTATGGTATCAGAAATGATAAGATGAAAATGTATGGTATCAGAAATGATAAGATGAAAATGTATGGTATCAGAAATGATAAGATGAAAATGTATGGTATCAGAAATGATGCTCAAACAAACCGATACTTATCGATAAGATGAAAATGTATGGTATCAGAAATGATCCTCAAACAAACCGATACTTATAGATAATATAAAAAAAGAAGATGTGGTATGATTGCCAATGAGACAACTATCCACAAAAGACCAAAATGACACAGACATTAACAACTATAGGTCACCGTACGGCCTTCAACAATGAGCAAAGCCTATACCGCATAGTCAGCTATAAAAGGCCCCGATAAGACAATGTAAAACAATTCACACGAGAAAACTAACGGCCTTATTTATGTAAAAAAATGAACGAAAAACAAATGTAACACATAAACAAACGACAACCACTGAATATACAGGCTCCTGACTTGGGACAGGCACATACATAAATAATGTGGCGGGGTTAAACATGTTAGGTTGAAAATGTATGGTATCAGAAATAATGCTCAAACAAACCGATACGTATCGATAAGATGAAAATGTATGGTATCAGAAATGATGCTCAAACAAACCGATACTTATCGATAAGATGAAAATGTATGGTATCAGAAATGATGCTCAAACAAACCGATACTTATCGATAAGATGAAAATGTATGGTATCAGAAATGATGCTCAAACAAACCGATACTTATCGATAAGATGAAAATGTATGGTTTCAGAAATAATGCTCAATCAAACCGATACTTATCGATAAGATGAAAATGTATGGTATCAAAAATGATGCTCAAACAAACCGATACTTATCGATAAGATGAAAATGTATGGTATCAGAAATGATGCTCAAACAAACCGATACTTATCGATAAGATGAAAATGTATGGTATCAGAAATGATGCTCAAACAAACCGATACTGTATGGTATCAGTCAATAAGAGTAAATAAATATCACTTGCACGTGACATTCAATAATGAGCTGTACATGTTGGAAAGTCTAAGGTTGATTTTCTTTATCAAACTCATCACACTTTTTTTTAAAAAGAAATGTATCGGTGTATAATAGCTGGAAACTTAATTTATTTATCTAAACAGACACACATGATATGTTGGTCGTAATATAACAGAGCGATTGTCGTAGATATTACCAACCATTCGCACTATGAAGGCGACTCAGACGAGTTGGTATGTCTTAAATGCATTTGATAGCTTATATACGGAGGCTTTAAGTTCTGGTAATGTCCATTAAAACTTAAAGGTATTTACATCAGATTGAAATTATTTGACTTATTTTAGAAGGTAGCTCTAAACTTGATAATATTGAAAAGAAATTAGTAGATTCAGATAAAAAAAAAAAAAAAGAACCAAAATAGTTCTATAAAATATTTCTGGAGAATAACAAAGTATTATCATAATCGTCCCGTAATAAATGGGTTTCCGTGAGGGAACACCAAAGACAGCTACTACACAGAATAAAGAAGTATACCCCCAGAGTCTCCCGAGAGGGGGGGAGGATGAGAGGCTCAACCAAACAGATCAAACGGCAACGACTAGGAAACGAAAACGGACAACGACACAGATGGTGCAAACAACTTTGACAGGAGAGAAGGCAGAAGCTAAATGCCATTGTGGAAAGATCTGCAAGAACCAAAGAGGCTTAAAGATCCACCAGTCAAGGTCTGGATGCAGTCGAGGAATTGTTACAGAGCAGCGCACAGATTTATCTGGTGAGACGCAGGAGAATCCTAGCCAGGACACAAACCATAGCGCAAGGAATCTCTCAGCATCAGTCACATTCCACGACAGCAGTCAAAGCTTGAATGATGAGGAGCCTATTGCACAGCAAAGGCAAGAGACATCACATCAGAAAGAACGGATAGCATGGCCAAAGATGAACAGCGAAGCCCAATGGAGGAATCTGAACGATGATTTAGGGGTAATTCTAGAAACATCACTCCAAGGATGTGTTGAGAGGAGAATAGAAACACTGACTACACTAGTATATAACATCGGGAAGGAGAGATTTGGTGTTGAGGAGAGAAAGGAAAGGAGTAACATCAAGCAGACGCCAAACAGGAGAGAACAGAAGATTAAACAGCTAAGGAAGGAGCTCAAAGACCTTAACAGAAGGTTCAAGAAAAGCAATGAGTTAGAGAAGTTGGGAATAGCTTGCATTACAGACAATGTCAGAGAGGAATTGAGAAGAACTAGAAGGGCAGAACAACTCAAGAATAGCAATAAGAAGAAAGCGAAAAATAGAGCAAACTTTATTAAGAATCCATACAACTACACGAAAACACTGTTGGGTGGAGAAAGAACAGGGCATCTGCATTGTAGTAAGGAAGAAGTAGAGAAGTATCTGCATGAAACACACTCAGACAAAGAAAGAGAGACACCTTTGGGATATTGCCCAAGAGTTGAAGAAGAAAAACAACCAACGATAGAATTTGAAACAAAGGAACCAACATGGAAGGAAGTTTGTGAGGTGGTAAAAAAGGCAAGAACAGGATCAGCACCTGGGTACAGTGGTGTACCATACAAAGTCTACAAGAAATGCCCAAAGATACTTAGAAAACTGTGGCAGCTATTCCGAATACTATGGAAAAAGGGAACCATTCCTGAGAGCTGGCAGAAAGCAGAAGGATGCTTTGTACCAAAAGAAAAGGATTCAAAAGATATCTCACAGTTTAGGACAATTTCATTGTTGAGCGTCGAGGGAAAAATCTACTTCTCTGTATTGGCAAACAGGATGACAAAGTATATGGTAGAGAACAGCTACATTGATACATCTATGCAGAAAGGAGGTATTGCAGGGTTTTCAGGATGTGTAGAACATACAAGTGTCCTTAGCCAACTCATACATGAGGCAAAGACAGGAAAGAAGAACTTGGCAGTAGTCTGGTTAGATCTGGCAAATGCGTATGGATCAGTACCACACAAATTGATAGAGATGGCAATGGATCACTACCACATTCCAGAACACATCAAGAAAATAGTCTTAACGTATTTTGATGGAATACTGCTGCGATTTACTGTAGATAACAAGACCACAGCATGGCAGAAATTAGAGAAAGGAATAGTAACTGGTTGTACCATCTCACCAATACTATTCATTATGGGTATGAATATCATCATGAAGGCAGCAGAAAGAGAAACAAGAGGTCCAAAGACAGATTCAGGGATTTTTCTACCAGCAACAAGAGGGTTCATGGATGACCTTACAGTAACAACATCATCCCATATTCAAGCAAGATGGATACTGACAGCACTGGAAGAAGTAGTCACTTGGGCAAGGATGAAATTTAAACCAAGGAAATCAAGATCAATGATACTGAAAAAGGGGAAGATAACAACAAAGTTCCAGCTTAAGATCCAAGGGGACGAAATACCAACAATAGTAGACAACCCTATAAAGTGCCTTGGAAAATGGTTTGATGATACCCTTAAAGACAATACCAGTGTGAAGACAGTACAAAGTCAGGTTGTAGAATGGCTGAAGAAGGTAGATAAGAGTGGATTGCCTGGGAAGTTTAAGGCTTGGATATACCAACATGGGCTGTTACCGAGACTGACATGGCTTCTCATGATCTATGAAATGACAGCAACAACAGTCGAATCTATAGAAAGAAAGATAAACAGCCACCTAAGAAGATGGCTAGGAGTACCACCAAGCTTTACAGCCATAGGCCTTTACAGTAGATCATCACAACTACAGCTACCTTTAACATCAACTTTGGAGGAATACAAGGTATCAAAGAGCAGACTTGTTATGACTCTCAGAGACTCGAAGGATAGCAAGATCAGTGAGGCAGGAATACAGACACGTACTGGACGTAAATGGTCAGCAAGAACTGCAGTCGATCAAGCAGAAAGTATTCTTCACCACAAAGACATAGTTGGCAACACCTGTACTGGTAGACAAGGCTTAGGAATGACACATTTCCAACAGTGGTCAAAGGCAACACCAAAAGAGAAGAGTAGCATGGTACAGTCAGAAATAAGAACAGTAGAAGAAGAACAAAGAAGGGCAAAAGCAGTGGAGCTAAGCCGTCAAGGTGCATGGATGAAGTGGAACTTGCCAGAAAGAAAGATCACATGGGCAGAGTTATGGAGGATGGAACCATTCAGAATCTCATTCATGCTTAGGTCTGTGTACGATACACTTCCTTCCCCTTCAAACTTACACCAGTGGGGGCTGATAGAAGAACCAAGCTGCAAGTTATGTGGTGAACGAGGTACTATGGCACATATACTTTCAGGCTGCAAGGTTGCTCTGACACAGGGAAGGTATCGATGGCGACACGACAAGGTCCTAAAACATCTAGCAGAAATCCTTGATATAGAGAGAAAAAAGAAGAGACCATCAAAAACAGAGGCAAAACAGATCAGATTCGTTAGAGAGGGAGATACTGGACATGCAACAAAGTCTCAACAGCACTTCATCTTGGACAAGGGCAGTGATTGGAACATGAGAGCTGACATTGGAAAGAAGCTTGTGTTTCCAGAATGCGTACAGACAACCCTACGCCCAGACATTGTAGTGTGGTCACAGCCTTCAAAGATGATAGTTGCAATAGAACTGACAGTTCCTTGGGAAGAGAGATGTGAAGAGGCATACCAGCGGAAGAAGGAAAAGTATACAGAGCTGATGACAACATGTAGAGAGAGAGGTTGGAAAGCATGGCTGTTCCCAGTAGAAGTAGGCTGCAGAGGTTTTCCTGCACAGTCAGTATGGAGGATGCTACAGGCAATGGGAAT
Source organism: Mytilus galloprovincialis (assembly GCA_037788925.1). Lineage (NCBI taxonomy): Eukaryota > Metazoa > Mollusca > Bivalvia > Mytilida > Mytilidae > Mytilus > Mytilus galloprovincialis. The sequence goes on along the minus strand of CM075342.1, from coordinate 70,170,838 downwards.
AGTTGGAAAGGCAAGAAAGACAGCAGTAAGACAGCTAGGGGAAGCAGCAGAGCGTTCATCTTGCTGGTTATGGCATCGCCGAGATGATCTGAGCTGGAAGCCGAGTGCTGATGAGTAGAGGTTTGGCCACCTCTACTGACCCGCCAACCGGAGGATGTAATGGTACAGGGTCGAAACATCTGGTGAAGGTTGGAACCATCTGAAGACATCAAAGCACCCGGCAGAGAGCGACAGGGATTCAAATATGAAGAAAGATGAGCAGTCAAGAGAATATGACAGCAGAAAAGCAGAATACCACCATCTGTAAGTAATAAAAACGGAAATAGATTAAGATAAGCAAATTGAAGATTGGAATGCTATATATTCCACGCCCTTCATTAGAACCAGAAATTCGTTTCTAAAAAATATTCTTCATATTTTTTGGGAGTGTTATGTAACACAAAACATCTGGTTATTATTATAGATTTGATAAGAAGTTCTGACATCTTCTTTCCGTGCAAAAGAGGATATTTTAGGTGTTTTATAAGGATTATGACAACCGTATAACAGTTATTAATATATTGTTGTTATCTAAATACTGTATATACAAATGTAAATGTAAGAGCATATTGCCCCACAACATTTGGTTGGATCGAATCTTTAAAATGTTGGAATAATATTGAAAAAAATACTCTGTATGTTTTTTAAATCCTGCACAACAAACATAAATGGATCAGAAATAGAAATTGTTAGAAGCAGCACTTAATTTAAAAAATCATTGTTATATTTGTATTTTATTATACCATTAGTTTTGGTCGATTTTGCAAGTGTTACTTAAAACTCTTTATACTTTGTGCCAAATTCTGTATTATCAAATTTCACATGTTTCATCTTGCAAAAAAACAAAAAAAGACCAGATAAATATTTTATAAATTCTCAATATAATGTCAAGCAAATGTAAAGTTCTATGTTATAGTATGTAGAAGGTTATGTAGTAGAATGTAGAAGAAGTTGTCACTTTTTGTAGGATATTTTCTTGACAAGCAACGAATCTAACATCCTGATGAATAATCCATCCACTGATTCCGCTGATTCCGTTAATTCCACTTAACAACAAGTTATTGATTAACTTTTTTTTCGAAAGGAGTTCTAAAAACTGTAGACTTAATGTAAGAAATTTCATTAATTTCTGATAAACAATTTCAATCTAATTAAACAACTAGCTGCCCTTGAAAAAAACGTGTTGTGATGAACATGAAACTGGACTTACGAATAGATTAAACTGTATGGTATCGGATAATAGGAGATAACAACTATCCTCAATGTGTTAATCAAACTATGCAATAGCTTTGATAGCAACATGAGCAGTGTGTTCCCTGCTGTGATAAGCTACATTTGTATGAAAGTTTTTGGTCATATGTTTCTATTAAACTGAACAAAGTAAAAGTTTACATGAGAATTCCATCAGTAAATTACAATTGTTTAACGTATTAATCAATCAAATCATACTAAATACATGTTGGTCGTAATATAACAGACAGATATTCCGTAATATTGCCAATTAATGATACTGTGAAGGTGTATATATGTATTTCCTTCCATGCATTTCCGAGGATGTTTACTATTTCATCCGTTTATCTTCAATTTTGTCATGTTTATGTGTACACATAATCTGTACAAAATACACCTGTTCAAGTTAAAGCTAATATTCTAGACTAGTGTATACTAAAATCAAGTTTTATATATTTATATCAAGTTCATTGACTAAACGTTGTGGAACCAAGAAGGAATAAATTGGAATGGTATTTCAAAGTAATTCGATTTCAAGTCAATATCAAGCCCGAGACTAATTCATAATTATTTCACATACTTAAAGTAAAGATATATCTAACTATCTTCGAAAGATTAAAATTTTATTCATCTGAATTGTGGATAAAGATAATAGTTGCTTTTTGTATATACTGATGATATCAATACATCTGAAACCGTTCACAATCTTAAAACCGTGAACCGCGTGCCTCGTTTGGTTGTAGTTTATTACGAGGGATCTTGTATATATATATATATGTTAATGAAGAGTGGCTTTGATTTGTGTAGATATTCATTGCGTACACAACGCATCTTATTTTTGTTATGCAAACCCGACAATTATGTTGTACTAAAAGTATTAATTGGTAAGGACAGTAAGCGAAATATATGAAATCTTCTTCGTTTAAGATATCGCTATTTGTAATCAAAATGAGATAAATTCCCGAACAGAATGATTATTGACAAATTATAAAATTAAGCTATCCCATTTGTTTGCATGTTTATGTCAAAGTGCTCATTATTTTGTATTAAAAATGTCCAATTGAAGTATGGCTTTTATATTTTAATTGACTATTGAAAGCAATTATATATTATGAATGACAATACTGGGTCAAGTTTTCATTTTATTACATGTATGATCGTCTAAGGGTGACATTAGTATGCAAGAAAACGGAGAAATCAAGATTATTTTGTATCTATTTTATTATCATATTTCTAATAAGAACGAAGCTGCGTTACATAGACTACTTCAAATACATATTAAAAGAGTAAAATTGATTCATAGATTAATTCTATAATAATACAATAAGCGAATGCAATGTAAACACAAATATTTTTGTTTCCAATGACGTGAAGAACAGTTTGAATGAAACCAAAGGCTGTATCCCAGACGACTGTTTGATTGAAAACTAAGGCTGTATCCGAGACGACTGTTTGCTTGAAACTTAAGGCTGTATCCAAGACCATTGTTTTAACGTGATAGAATGTACACTCCGAACCTTAAGTTCAATTCAGTCAATACCATATAACTTATAATTTTGAAAGACAAAAACTTAAATGGAGGCAACACACACAGGATGTGTTTGACAGTTTGATTATGTCATTTGACTAAGTACTTTCTTTTTGGAATTTTACAATGCTTTAAGACTGTTTGATTGAAACCTAATGATGTAGCCCAGATAACTGGTTTTAACGTGATAGAATGTACACTCCGAACCTTAAAGTTTAATTCAGTCAGTACCAGAAAACTTATAATTTTGAAAGACAAAAACATAAATGGAGGCAAGAAACAAAACAATAAGTGCAGGTACTGGCGTATATTAGTAGTTCCTATAACAGGCATAAAAAGTATGTCTAGTCACACTGATTCCATAGTTTACGGTGGAGTTCGTGTTGTTTATTCTTTAGTTTTCAATGTTGTGTCATGTGTATTATTGTTTGTCTGTTGTCTTTTTTTTGTTTTTAGCCATGGCGTTGTCAGTTTATCTTCGATTTATGAGTTTGACTGTCCCTCTGGTATCTTTCGTCCCTCTTTTATGACATATTTCCAATTTTGTCCTTATCAATACGAATGATTAAAGTCATAAAAAAAACAATTTGTTTAACAGATAGCTATAGCTGAGGTTCGATAAATTATGTACGGGTCACTATCATTACAACCTCAGACATCAGTGGTTAGACAGTCACAATAGTCATTCATAATCTGTTCATAATAAGTTCGAAACAAATTCATTATAGATACCAGGATTATAATTATTTGTTTGCGATAGACGTGTGTTTTGTTTACAAAAGACTCATTCAAAATATTGGAAAAGTGCGTTCTACTCCGGTCGTAATAGTCGGTGATAACTAACGCTCTAGTGATAGCTGATAGCCGCTAGTAATTATCGATGATTACCAGCACCCTGTTGAAATTCGATTATTCTCATCAACCTTCTCTGCCAGTAGAAACTAGCCGAACAATGAAATATTTCAGAATGCTAAATAAAAAAAGCCTCACCATGATATAGTCAACATAGCTAAATCGGGCTTTAAAACAACGTTTAATTAATAATTAATTCACATAAACGTCCGGTTACGGTACTTTCTTGTAATAAAAAGTTTTTTTTTTTTTAACTTGTCGTAGAACTGTCTTTAACATTTAAAATAGTAACAATCCTACTTTCACATTTTCATTTCACTTTAAACTGTTGTACATAGTATGTCTAACACACGTGATGTCTAGCGATTAAATGATTTTTTTTTAATCTTTGTTATCAAGCAGTGTATATTACGTTCAATCAAAACGTTTTAAGAGTGTTTCTTGTTTTCAATTTCATAATAACATTGTCATAGCTATGCAAGTTATGACATGTCTAAACGGATTCGTTGGCGATATTTATAATTTTTGTCAAAACTTATTGTGGCTGATTCTTTACAAAGTCATTACACGTTCTTCTTCTGTCAAATGGACAAATGGAAAAGGTTTATAATATATCCACAATTGCAATGTCGATGGACATATATATGATTGGTAGATCCCAAAGTAACTGTTAAAAATACTTGCACTTTTCAAAGAACTTAAGATGTTGTACCCTCTGAAAAAAATTATATTTTTGAATTAAAGAGACCAATCTTAGATTTCCCCATACCCTTTTTTAATAATATCTCAACATATATTTGATTCTTTTTTACTATTAAACTGGACAATTTGATTTCAATTAGTAATGTTTATACTAAAGACATGTAGTATACCACTTTTGTCTTTGTAATCCGCGATTGGTTACATACTTTGAGGTTATAATTATAGCTCTGTCACATAATCATTGTTAGAAATGATTGTTTTAATTATAATAGACAGACCTTAAGCAATTAAATTTCCTGCAACCGAACCGTTTTTCTGGATGTCATGTAGAATCAATGAGATGTTTAAGAAGAAATACACTGGTAATCTAAAAACAGCAATGCCGAAGGCGTATAACTTTGTGCAAAGATAAGGACATAATAAAATACCTAATATCCGAAAATTGTAAATATGAATAAACAAAGACTAGAACCTACTAAATTGCCAGTTCCAGTCTTCTTCAATGAACTGATCATAAGATTGTACCTTCATAAAAATCAATCACAATCCCTCTGGCTGGCATCTGGTATCAGATGGAATGCCTGTATTTCAAATAAAAGAACATGAGGTAAGTGTATCAACATTTACTTAAACAAGAGTGGTTAAAATGATAACGCGAGGTGCAACACAGCGTGTTTATTGTTGAAACAGGAAAAATAGGTATCCGCAATATTATTACAAAGATAATTTCCTCGTTATTTCAGCTAGACATCTTCCTCTGAAATAAACATGACGTAGAATGATTTGGAACGTAAAACGTGTGACGATATCTGTATATTACGTTCATATTACATGATATTGATTCTTTGGTCATTGCTGTAGTGCCAAAGGCGGTAAATGATATATTTAATCATCATGAACTCAGCTGGTGCAAAAGACAGGACAGTTCAGATACAAGTAAGAAGATATAGTCTTTTCATATGTGCGTTTGGTCATAACAAGAACAGGGTAAAAGAAAGTAAACATCGTTATAATCCAAGTACACGTACAAGTACTAAAACAAGCAAAATTATAAAGACCCCCTTTAATACACAGTATGCATACACTTATTTTAAATCAAACTTTACTGATTTTTATGTGCTTTGTTAACAAAACATCAAATTAATTAAAATGTAATCAATGACATCCTCTTCGGCAGTACCTTTCTCTTCTACGACAACCAGCAGACGAGTTCCTAATGTTATTAAAAAGTCGGTAAATAGAAAAGATAGATCTGAAGCAACAATAATTGACTATTTTTTGATAGGACCCGAAGTTTACAAAAACTCCACTTCATGCGATATAAGACCTATAGTTCTGCAACATACTAATCATAATTGTGTTTCATTAAAATAGATATAAATAGAGGTCCTAAAGGCAGGGGATACTGGAAATTGTATATAAATAGAGGTCCTAAAGGCAGGGGATACTGGAAATTGTATATAAATAGAGGTCCTAAAGGCAGAGGATACTGGAAATTGTATAGCAGTATATTAGATATTGAGGACTATGTGAAAACAATTTCTAATTTGATAACCAATTATAAAAAAAGTATAAATAATCCCGATCTCGACCTACTATGGGATAACTTTAAAACTGAGGTAAGAAATATTTCAATTAATTATTGCAAATTTAAAGCTACGGAAAAAGAGATATAATGAACATTTTAGAAAAAGACTTACAAATACTTAATATCCCAGCTGATACTGAAAACAATTATACAACTAAAACAAGCTAATTGCAAACAATAGACTATACAGAAGAAAAATTAGGAAAGCTTTACTTTTGAAAAAATAAAGGGTAAGAAAATTAGAGCTAGAGCAAAATGGGTGGAAGAGGGTGAACGAAATTCAGCTTATTTTCTAGGTCTTGAGAAATCTAGGCAAAGCAAAAAAACAATAATACAACTATATGATGAAAAAGGGGAGATAACTAGGGATCATGAAAAAATATTAAACCTTGAAGTAAAATATTATAAAGATTTATACACGTCAACAAATTCAAACTTACAAGAAACACAAAATTATTTAAATGATATTAAAATACATAAAAAATTAAGTGAAAGTGAAAGTGGTGCTTGCGAAGGAGAAATAACTGAAGAAGAATGCACAGAAGCTGTATTCAAAATGAAACTTAACCGTGCCCCAGGATTAAATGGACTAAATGTTGAATTTTACAGAAAGTTTTGGGTAGAATAAAAAACTTTAATTGTATCAATATTTAACTATTGCTATACTAAAGGACAATTGTTCAACAAACAAAAAATAGGCGTTATATCACTCATTTATATAAAAAAAATAAATGACCCATTGTCGCTTGATAATTATCGACCTATAACACTTTTGAATTATGATGTTGAACTTCTGGCATATGCCTTCGCGCAAATAATTAAACCACTACTTCATAAACTGGTGAATTCAGATCTAAAAGGATACATAAACAAGGTACATTGGTTTCAACATTAGACAAATACAAGATGCTATTGACTATTCAGAAAATCTCAAAATAGATGGAGCTGTCTTATTTTTAGATTTTAGCAAAGCTTTTGACTCTCCAGAGTGGATCTTCATGTTTGAAACACTAAAAAAAATTGGTTTTAAAGAAAGTTTTTTAAAATGGATTCAACTAATGTACTCAGATATTAAGGGATGTATACCTAATAATGGCTGGGTTTCAAGTCGTTTTAAAGCATTCCGTGATATTAAACAAGGCTGTCCGCTATCTTCGTTACTTTTTGTTCTTGCTGTAGAAATAATGGCTATAAAAATCAGAGAAAATAGAAATATTAAAGGATTAGAAATTAAACTAGACAGCAGCACTGATACCCTAAAAATATGCCAACTAGAAGACGATACTACTCTGTTCGTACATTCTAAACAGGACATTAAAGTTGCATTGAATTTAAACATTTGGTAACTTTTCTGGCCTTAAACTTAATAAAACTAAAACTGAAGGAATATGGCTTGGCAAATTAAACCACTGCAAAGAAAAATATGAAAATATTAATTGGAGTAATAAACCTATCAAAAGTTTGGGAATTTATTTTGGACACAATAAATCAGAATGTCACAATCTTAACATTGAAAAACAAATATTGAAATGTGAAAAAATAATGGCAAACTGGAAGAAAAGAAGCTAAGTATATTAGGGAGAATACTAGTAACTAAATCTGTAATTTTAACTTAACATATATAGCATCAAATACTGTAATACCAAAAGATTCGCTACAAAAATTTAAAACCCTCATATACAATTTTATATGGAATGGTAAAAGATATAAAATTAAAAGATCAACTCTTACAACAGAGTACAAAAAGGGGACTTAAAATGATAGACATTGATATGTTTTATAAAATCCATACACATAGGCTGGATAACAAAATTATTTAATACCGAAACGGACAATTGGACAGTTATAACAAGATTTTATTTAAATAAATTTGGTAATAACTTGATCATATTTCTAATGAATCTAAATAATATGAGTGATCTAGATAAAACAATTTTCAAAAGTGTTCCAGAATTTTACCAAGAATTAATTCAAACTTGGATTAGTGTTAAAGGAGGTGGGTCATCATACCCACATGACTTTCTATAATTAAGAAAACAATTTATATGGGGAAATAATTTATCAGATAAAATGGAAAATGTTTATTTTTTGAAGAGTGGGTAAAAAGCAATTTGTTTTTCATAAATGATATCATAGATGATAGAGGTCAAATTTCAGAAACATACATACTTTCTTAACTAAAAAATAAACAAGATTGGATTAGGCAGACATCTTCCATTCAAAAATTCAATACGGAATCAATGGCTTACCATAATAAATCAAGATAATTCAATTAAACCTAAAGTTAATATTCATAAAACTATAAATAGTCTAAAGATCATGCTTAATAAAGAAATCAATTATAAAATGAATAAAAAAACAAATTTATAACATTATTATAAATGGAAACAAACCAGACAAACCTAAAGGAGTGATAATGTGGGAAAAATCGTTTGCACAAACCTTTACTTCAAACTAGAAAATTGTTTCAACTTCATTTTTAACTACTTACCTGACAATAAACTGAAAATGTTTAGATGGAAATTAATTCACTATATACTTCCATGCAATGATTTATTAGTAAAATGGAAAAATACTCACAGATAATAAATGAAATCATTGCAGTATAAAAGAAGATTATAGACATTTTTATTTTTCTTGCAGCTACAACTGTGATTTTGTATCAAAAATATTAAACCTTCTGAAATTTATAGGTTTCAATGAAAGCATTTTTAATATGGCAAATCTTATAGTAGGATATAAAATAAATGATGAAGCTTACTATGCAATTAACTTCCTTTTGACTGTAATATTTTTTTTCTATCTACAAATCATATTACATCTCTGACTCAAAGAGAACAAAAATAGATATCTTTAAAATATTCAAGGCAGAAATAAAGTATATAGTTGAAGTCAATAAATTAATTAAAAGAAAAAAAACAGTAAATTGATCATGAAAACCCTAAACCACATAAATGATCATAAATAATAATAAATATCCCTGAGGTCACATGACCCAAGTATTAATAAAGGCAACAGTAGTATACCGCTGTTCAAAACTCATAAATCTATGGACAAAAAACAAAATCTGGGTAACAAACTAAAACTGAGGGAAACGCATTAAATATCAGAGGGGAACAACGACACAACATTAAAATGTAACACACACAGCAACGGACTAAGCATTAGACAAAATCCGATGAGAATAACCAATATAACATCAAAACCAAATACATGAATTTGGGATAGAAAAGTACCTGACACGTCTTATAGTACACTAAAATATAGGAGAAAACAAACGACACAACGGAAACACAACGTAAAAATGTTACACACACAGAAAAAAATTGTTAACAGCAAAAGAGCGCATTAAGATATATTATTCACGTTAAAAAAAAAATGTAACACATAAACAAACGACAACCACTGAATTTATGGTTCCTGACTTGGGATAGGCACATAAATAAGTAATATTGCGGGGTTAAACATGCTAGCGGGATCCCAGTCCTCCCCTTACACGGGACAGTGGTATAACAGTACAACATAAGAACAAACCAAACAAAATCAGTTGAAAAGGCTTAACTCATCAGATGGACAAAATTACAAGTGGACGTGGTCGGGTACTTGTACATCCCGACAACAAAAAGCCACTCTAAACAGATCCGAGAGTAATCGCAGTTATCTGACAGCTAGTTCAAAGCCTCTCACAACTAATAAATGACCCATATAAAAAGAAAAGTGATTTTTGTAATGTTTCGATGAACCATATACTTTCTTTCAGAAAACTAACGATTTTGGCCTAAAAGAAATGCTTCTGAATATATCATATGTGATCGAAAGACTTTAACACCAGAATTGGGTTTAAGAGTATAATAATTGTCTCACATTTTTTAATGTATGGTCAGTAGTAATGATCTAGTGGCATACCACACATGTACAATTAGAATGAGTGGTTGGGGAAATACTGTAGTGTACCACCAAGAAAACAATCATAGTTTTCTCGTTTGAATTGATTAACATTTGTGATTTCGGGGCCTTGTATAGCTAGCTATGCGGTTTGGCATTTTCTCATTGTTGAAGGCCTTACGGTGACCTGTATAATTCAACTTCTGTGATATTTGGTCTCTTGTGGAGAGTTGTCTCATTTGCAATGATATTTTTTTTTATTTAGACGTTCAAAATATAAACATTTAATTTGAAAATTTAAGTAGCATGTATTCTCTATAATTAAGAAAAGATAAATACGCATAATGTGCTCGACAATATATAAGTTGGATTTTTTGTTGTTTCTCATTCGTTTATCTTTTCTTATCAAACACATGTCGTATAAACATTGTTTGTCTAAGTCTCGTCCATCCTGGTAATTTCTTTTCTATTACTTTGACGTATTGTGCTTCCCTCGGGACTGTGTAATTTGATTTCACTATCTAACGATTAACTCGATTGACGGTTGCATATATTTAGTTATTTGGTTTTACTCCTCTCTGATTAAACACAATGAGGATAACAACTGCCCATTTACACGTTGATTGCATTCACGATAGCAGAACTGGTGATTCATCAGTGTGAAGGAGGGTCAGGTGGTTATTTATAACCTTATTAGACAGGTATCGACCATATAACAATGTCGCATGTCAATCATGATCTGTATATATTTTGTGAATTGTAAATCTACAAGTAATTGCATATCAGGATGATGGTAACATATCGAAGCACTCCTTTTCTTCTACGTTTAGACGTGTCAGTTCCTATGATATCACATTCAATTAGACAATTCCAAAAATACATTATAATGACATGCATGACAAAAAATAACATAATTGAGACCTTTCAAATGTCAATATTGTAAATACTTGAGCTCATACAAAACATTGTAGTTTCAATCTTACAAAATTATGAGTTTTCAATAAAGATAAAGTAACTGAAATATAAAGATAAAGAACATTAGTACAACAGCCCTACATGTACAGAAATAGCTTTACACAAAATACTTATATGGACGACCTTGTGCTATCAGACTTACAATTGTGTCTTAGCATAGCATTTATAAACATTGTAATATATTCGTGAGGCAATAAAACAGTCATATATAAACAACTTACATGCGTTAGAATCTAACAATTGATACATAAACAAGAGTATTAAAACTATTACAAGAAGACAAACCATGATCCATTATCCAGATCAGCTCTAAATAACGTTTGTTTTATTCTGAGTAAAAAACCACAGGAACTAAATCAATTTCTATTTCTTTGCATGTTAAATATTTAATAATTATGGCCTTATCGATGTATATCTTTTTCTTTAATACTACATGTACTAGATATAAAAAAAAATCCAACATGCCAAACTAATAATAAAAATTAACAGAAAAAAAAACCATCGACCGATTATCCGCAGACCTTTTAACTTTGATTTCGTTGCATATCTTTCTATCTTATTTAAATAACAGAGGGAATTCAATGACTGGTTTTAATTTCTAATGGCCAAACAAGTATAACATTACACATTATTTGATTAATATTTAAGGAGGTTTCTATTGTTAACATTGAACTTCCTATACAATCTATTGTTAATCATGTTTTTTTTTTATCTATGTTCATTTCACAGTTTTTGATCAAAGGGACGAAAATTGTGAATACATAATGTATTCATCCGATAAAGGCTTAAAAAATGTTAAAGCGACCATGTTTTAAGATAAATTTGATGAAATCCTATTCTCAATAATAACTGCAGTGATTTTTATAGAGAAATATAAAACAGAAGATGTGGTATGATTGCCAATGAGACAACTATCCACAAAAGAGCAAAATGACACAGACATTGTAAAACAATTCAAACGAGAAAACTAACGGCCTTATTTATGTAAAACAAACCAAAAAACAAAGAAACTAACAAAATAAAAAACAAAAAAATTAACGAAAAACAAATATCTAACACATAAGCAAACAACAACCACTGAATTACATTCTCCTGACTTGGGACAGGCACATACAAAAATAATGTGGCGGGGTTAAACATGATCCCAACCCCTCCCCCTAACCTTGGCCAGTGGTGTAACAGTACAACATAAGAACGAACTATACAAATCAGTTGAAAAAGGCTTAACTCATCAGATGGACAAAAAAAAAAAACAGGTGGACGTGGCCCGATACTTATACATCCCGACACAAAAAGACACAATGAACAGATTTGAGAGTACTCACAGTTATCTGACAGCTAGTTCAAAGCCACTAACAACTAATAAAAAAATTATGCAACTAACACTAAACTATCAATCCGTACACATCCAACATCCAATGGATTTAGTGTAAAGACGTCATAAACAGCAAGAGAAAAACGTGACCTTGTGCAATGCCAAGTTACAGGTATCGACAGATTGTAGATCCATGAATATGTATATGCATATAAGATACTAGTAATATTTAGTTCGCTTTTAATTTACTGATAACAAAATCAATATTTATACCAATAAAAACAATATTCAATGATCTTATTACAGTGTTGAATAGGTAACCTTTTAGAATAATTTTATTTAAAGGAGCGACAAGTTTACATGGATCGTTTCTAAATTTCCGGACAAAACTATCGTCTCACTATTTATGAATCTGCTGAAGGTTTATGAAAGTGTATAAAAGAGATTGGCTGTATAGGGGGAGGGTTGAGATCTCATAAACATGTTTAACCCCAACGCATTTTTGCGCTTGTCCCAGGTCAGGAGTCTCTGGCCTTGTCAGTCTTGTATTATTTTAATTTTAGTTTTGTGTGTACAATTTAGAGTTTAGTATGGCGTTCATTATCACTGAACTAGTATATATTTGTTAAGGGGCCAGCTGAAGGACGCCTCCGGGTGCGGGAATTTCTCGCTACATTGAAGACCTGTTGGTGACCTTCTGCTGTTGTTTTTTCTATGGTCGGGTTGTTATCTCGGTCTTTTTCTGAAATTAGTTCTATCAAAACTTTTGATTTTTCAACCTTGTATACAACCATTCCCCATGTGAAATTGAAAAACCGTCTAAAAGAAATAATCCACAATGCTTTTCATCATAAAAATGGTAGCATACGCTATAAATTTATCACTTTGGGATACCATAAGGCATATTTTGTTAATAAGGAACAAAAGGGCAAAACATACTGTTATGATATTGTAATTATTGTATTTATGTTGGCCTGATTTGTGTTGTGTGGCCTGATAGTTGTTTACAGAATAATCGTAGAACTGTACAGTTTAGAAATCTCTGGAACAATTACAGAATGATTGGAACTTTCCAGAATGATCCTAATAAGAGATGCGTTATATAAACTTCTACATTTTACTAGAAACTTCTGTTGTAACTTTCTAGGATGTTCCATTATAGACTGTTCTAGAATCTTCCATGACAACTATATATATATAGACACTAAAGTTAAACACTCACTCTTGGACTTAGACTTAGACATCGATAGACATTAATATTCATAGCATTTGGATTGACACTTTTATTCTACAAACAACATCATACTAGATTGTGACCGTAATATTCAGATTGGATTCCGAAAGATATCCGGATACAGATAAAGATAAAAGATTGGACTCATATTTTGACAGTTAAGTTGACAGTAATATTTGTGTAATACTTCTTGTAAACTTTTGTATAATAAATATTGTTAAATTTTACTATTGATTTGTGTCTTTTGTTGGCTACAATTTATAGGCGATTTCTGGCCGTAACAATACTACACAGAGGAACAAGTGATCAGTATGCTGGAGTTTCTTATTGACAACATATTTGTTGAATTTGGAGGTAGACTTTTTCAACAAATTGTCGGCATTCCTATGGGAACGAACTGTTTGCCTCTCCTTGCCGACCTCTTCTTATTTTCATATGAATCAGAGTTCCTTCAGACACTTGTCAAAAACAAGAAGATCAAAGAAGCCAGGTTATTTAATTTCACTTTCAGATATATTGATGATGTTCTTTCCATTAACAATCCGAACTTTTCTGATTGGGTTCCATTAATATACCCACCAGAACTAGAAATTAAAGAGACCACAGACACGGCTTCCGCCGCCTCATTTTTAGACTTATACCTCGAATTTGACATACACCGTTATCTCAGTACCAGAATCTATGACAAACGAGACGATTTTAATTTTGAAATTATCAATTTCCCCCACCTTAGTAGCAACATACCAACTTCACCTGCATATGGAATATACATTTCCCAACTTATTCGGTATTCAAGAGCTTGCAGCTCCTACTCAGACTTTGTAAAACGTCACCAGTGTCTGAGCAGAAAGTTGGTGAACCAGGGGTATGTCAAAGAACGTCTCGTCCTTTTTCTAAAAAAGTTCATCGGAAGATACCCAGAACTTGTTGATAAATATTCCGTGTCAACTTCACAAATAATACAAGATGGTCTTAAAGTATAGATTTTGCGTACTGAAGTTGGTTATCATCTTAATAACGTGTAATAGTTTTATTTTATTTGTCTTTATTAATATTACTTGTACTTTTAAGTCATTTTTTGAGATATTCTTTTGAAGTGACTCTGTGGTTATGTAAAACATCATACTTTGAACGACAAAATTATTTCATTTATTAATATTACTTTTACTGATGGATCTTGACATACTATGAATGACAAAACTATTTTATTTAATAATACTACTTTTTCTGTTAAGACTGTTTTTTATGATATACATTTGACGTGAAACTGTACTTATGTATCCCGTCATACTTTGAACCACACAATTATTTTATTAATTATTATTACTTTTACTGTTAAATCTGTTTTCTGTTATATCTACTTAACGTGACTCTGCATTTATGTATGCCGTCATACTTTGAACGACAAAATTATTTTTATGTCTACCTGTGCGAATTTCAAGCGCAATTTTACACCAGTACTGAAAACCTTCTATCCTTTATGGGTAGACTTTACACAGATAAATTAAGTCGTATAAGAAAAACAAAATGAGTATGTTAAATTTGATGTATGCCTTTTTGTGCTTCTTCGTTACATTTGTTGTTTTTATAGTGATATTAAGATGATAACACAATATTGACTGCTGTACCTCTATTTTTGACATTTTTTACTCTTTGAGTATGTTTGTTTTGTTCATGTTCAGTATTTTTGTGTTTTTACTTTTTACACATTCCCCATTTCCATTCTCAATTTTAGTATTTGGTTTAAGAAACTAAAAGGTTTTTTTCTTCATAATCACAATGTATGTTGACCGACATGAACATATGATATTTGTATTTTCGTTTAATTAACTGTTAAGTTATGTCAATGCCGTCTTTGGGTGTACAGTTGTTTCATGTAATGGGCAATTATATCATAACTTTAAGATAGAAACGTATTGTTCGTCACATTGTTACCCATAAGGATGTACTTAGGTGAGGTTTTGGAATTCGTGTCAAATTTTCGGACTCCTTGGTGTTTTTCCATACAAAATAAGGTCAAATATTTTGCCCGAGAACCCCCATTTGTTTCTTCATATAAGACTAAATAGCTCATGAAAGGTCATTTACCAAAATTTTATAAGATTAAAACATTTACTAAATTTTATCATCGGTATAAGGAGATCATTTGTAAATATAGCTCAACACACAGACTTCTTATACGTTCAGGTATTTCACATCCAATATTTTATGGAAATATTCTTTATAAAGCACAAAAATGTCAGTGTTCACCTCAGAAACTAACAAAACCTTTAAATAGACTTATTAAGAAGGAATATAGTTACGATACTGTTGTCAAGTCATTAAACATTGCATATTTTGGCGTTAATATTGATTCTCTTATAGGGTCTTTACATCGGAACTAAACACACGTATTATTAATAAACCAGTTGTTGGCATGACACGGGTTATGTTCTCATATATGTTATGATGGTATGATAGTGCCCCCTCGGGGAGGATTGTGCCTGATATTCATATGATGAAGACATAATTTGTCAATCAGTTTAAATGAAGTCTGGAGCTGGCATGTCAGTTATCTGCTAGTAGTCTGATGTTATTTATGTATTATTGTCATTTTGTTTATTTTCTTTGGTTACATCTTCTGACATCAGACTCGGACTTCTCTTGAACTGAATTTTAATGTGCGTATTGTTATGCGTTTACTTTTCTGCATTGGCTAGAGGTATAGGGGAGGGTTGAGATCTCACAGACATGTTTAACCCCGCCGCATTTTTGCGCCTGTCCCAAGTCAGGAGCCTCTGGCCTTTGTTAGTCTTGTATTATTTTAACTTTTAGTTTCTTGTGTAATATTTGGAGTTTAGTATGGTGTTCATTATCACTGAACTAGTATATATTTGTTAAGGGGCCAGCTGAAGGACGCCTCCGGGTGCGAGAACTTCTCGTTGCATGGAAGACCTGTTGGTGACCTTCTGCTTTTGTCTGTTCTATGGTCGGGTTGTTGTCTCTTTGAAACATTCCCCATTTCCATTCTCAATTTTATCTTAATTTTCTTTCTTTTGTAATGGAACCCAAATAATACCAATGCAAACATAAGGTAAAAGTGCGATTCAGCCTTTTCCCGCCATATATTAAATCTCAAATATCCTGAAAAGGAGGTCCATAACCTATCAATATGTTTTGCTTATTTGTATCCTTAAAGAATGCGCTACCAGCTTATACTTGGTATTTAAATGTTAACCTTATTAGGATTGCCTACATTTGACTTCAAACTCAAAGAGTAACAATATCATGTGAAAGGAAGAATTTTGTTGGATCAATATGGTTTAACCGAAGATATACACATTCGCTGTAGCTACATGTCTGTTTCAGTAAGTTTATATTACTGTCAAAATTGTTGATATTGTTAACACATATTTCTGCTGATTGTAACGTATTGCCATTTAATCCTTATCTTTTCTAAATTTTCTGTAGTTAGTGTTGTGGACACATCTAGCTGTTTTCGGTATGTCTTCTCAGTATGTTCTTTTTTTCAAAATATTAAACAAAATATGAGAATCATTCATCCACAATAATTCATTTTCAAAATTTGCAGATGTTCTAATTAATACCTTTGAATGTTATTTGCCTTCAGCTTTTTATCGTAATGTTTTGTATATTATGGTATTTGGTTGTCTATTAATTCAAAGTAGTTTGTTCCCTAGAGGTATCTAAATTTTATGTCACCATCTGAAGATTAACTCGATTGACAGTTTTTTAATTCCTTGGGTTATTTGGTTTTATTCTTATCCTTTTACACAAAATCAAATTTGAATAGAACCAATTTACAACTTAATTATAACAGTAATACTAGTTATGCGTGATGAAAGCACATTCTTTTGTGTTAATTCCATATTTACATTCGTAGTGAAACCTGTCCATTCTGTTTTCGAATAAATAATATGACAAGTGTCACATGTGGAGCAGAATATTCTTCTCCTCTTGAGAACCGAAGATCTCCCTATATAGTTGGTTAGGTTCATTTTGCTCAGTGGTGGGGCAAAAAACGATAAATCGTTTCGTTGAATATATTTTCCAACAGTATTATGATTATCAGCTATAACGAAGTGGTCATATTATTTTTGACGCTCATTTTTAACAGAAAACGCAAGTTTAGCTTTGTTTTAAAATGCATTTCATACATATTGTGCTTTCATACCTGTTGTCGGCAAACCACGAATTTCAAAGTTAAACCAATTACAATTTGTCTATAAGCGAAACCTAAGATTCTAATATGACGTGCTTCTTTCGCTTTGTAAACAACACCTCTATAAAATTCTCCATATATCTATACTTAGCGCAGACTCCAAGTTGTACATAAATGGCTGTTTAAATATGCCTCCCACGCAAATTCACATGTATCGTAACCTATGTGTAAACGCTTGTCGATTTCGCTGTGTTAAAATTACAATTAAATAAAACCCTTAAGAACTTTTAGTCTTATTCTGACGAATAACAAAATGAATTTACACATTAGAGAATGGAAAAAAATGTACAAAACCAAAATAAATTAAAATTCCGCGTAATTCATGTAATGATTTCAGAGCATTAACGTCATTTCAAAACATGACGTAATACGAATGAAAACGTCAAAGCTGAAGGTTTTTCCAACGCGTTTACCTTCTTAACTTTGATACAATTGCATTTGAATAAAGTATTTAGGTATGTGTTGCTTGTCCATGGCGGCTCCTTGGTTAAAAAATGTCAACAGTGGATTAAACGGTAGCTTACGATTAAAAATGGAAATAGGAAATGGCAAATGTTAGGTTTAAGAAGTAAAAGAAGTAATCACAATTTTTTCTAGCGGTTAGTTAATTAAAAAATGATTCATGCAAGCTGCAGGTTTATTAGATTTGTTTTACAATTATCGAACAGTGGGTAAAATAGAACAGCCACACACACACAGCATACCCATCCTCGCCTCAGTTTTTCAATGATCGTATCTGTCCTATTAGAATCGAAATAATTCATGGAACCCATAGATTTGTTGTAAATTTACACATGTCTAACGCTCAGGATAAAATTCGAATATCACGGCCCGGGTCATGTGTAACTTTCCAACAAATCTATGGCTTCCATGAATTATTTCTTAAATAAAATATCTATGTTAGTTTTATATCAGTATTGTTCTGATAATAAGTATTCAATGAAGCCATATCCGATATAGATGTTAATAAAATAACTTATTTTGGGTTTTCTGAGCGACCATTCAGGTTAATTATTTATTTTAGGTAGTGGCTGAAATAAGATTAATTAGCTTAATCTTTCTATTTGAATAAACCGAAAAAAAAATTGCCTGACATGATATCAATTGAGAGCAGAAGAGAAAATAGTTATGTATATGCAGAACTAATGTATATTATTGGTTAGATCCTTACAAACCTGCCACGAGACATTACTAAACCATACTATAATTTTCACATAGGAAACAAATGTATAAATTGGTAGAAAATAACACAAAATCATTTGACTCATCCCGAAGTATTTAACGAATAAGCAT
The DNA here is from genome assembly GCA_037788925.1 of Mytilus galloprovincialis. NCBI lineage: Eukaryota > Metazoa > Mollusca > Bivalvia > Mytilida > Mytilidae > Mytilus > Mytilus galloprovincialis. The sequence goes on along the minus strand of CM075342.1, from coordinate 70,151,975 downwards.
TCTAAGTGTTAGCTAGTTGGCATGAAATACTTATAATATCATCTGACACCTTACTTTCAGTAAAATTGAAATAATGTAAGATATTGACACAATCGCCTTATAAGTATTTTAGCTTAATTTTGACCTATCTTCACTCTTATAATCGGATATGAGCGGAAAATTATGTGACAGTCTTTAATGCTTTATAGTTCAATAAATCGACGTGTTGGAGACCGCACGGTGACTTTTATTTTTTCAGCTTCTAGTGAATATTTTTATGCTTGGCAAGCAAATACTTTTTTGTATCATGTCGTCTTAAAGCAATGAACGGTTGTTAACAAATTTTACAATTATGTTGCACAAACATTTGACGTGTGTTATTATAATAGCTATAAATGTTTTTAAGAATACGATGATTATTAACCATTGTGAGTACCGTTATCAAACTGGGAATATAAGAACTAATAGAGTGATATGACCTTGCACTGTGACAAAGCAATCCATTGATAAAAACTAATGATAATATTGTTCGGAATTTGCCTTTTATATACTAATTTTGAAGTTACATGTGAACATCAGAATAGCCAGTATTACCATTATAATGGCACAAATTATATTTTAGTGTCACTGAAAGTATTTTTTTACTTATCTTTTCAGACAATTTTATCTTTATTACATACTGAGAAGTGTAAAATGAATGTATTACCAAGTTATATACCAAGTGTCATTTTGAAAGTAAACAGTTGTTATCTAATTATTTAATAGGTTTGTGTTATTTTTTAATCTGCATCAAGGTAACACAAGTGATTACAACTGAATATGATGTAATTTGTGCATGCCTCGCGCTACTTTTTATACATCTAATGATACGCTCAAAACAGTAGAAGTTCTAATTTAATGTATATTAATCAGGAAATAAAATAATTTAGACGAATGGAATGATAAAGCATATAGGATACGTTTTGTTTAAATTTATACCGTTTATAAGCCAATAGCATACGAAATTACACTAATGTTAAGATGTATGAGTTTGACTGTCTCTTTGGTATCTTTCGTCCCTCTTCTAAGCAACACTATATGCCATAAGTATATTTCAAGACCAATTGAAAAACAATGTCCCTAATAATATTAATCAATATATCAAAGAACATTGAAAGGTGATGTGATATGCAGTCTGAATAATATAATCAAAATCAGCATATTAAGGAAAATAATATTAATGTAACTGTTCAAATGCAACATGTTTCAGTCAACAACCAGATATTATTGACTGATGATTAACTGAACATCATTATTATTTCTTAATATAAAACAACACTGACGACAATATTATTCCATTAAGATGAATCCATGTATGGCTAGTTTAACTAATAAAACTCACATGACAATAATAACCAATGATTAAGGTGGCTCGTGGGTACAAAAATTTCAGCAAAACATTGAACCTTTATTTGTTCATTACAAATTTTATTTATTACACTATTACCTGTAGTTATGACTTTATTTTATGGTAAAAAAATCGATTCGGTTTGGCCCCAGATGACTTTTAAAATGTTTATATCATTGAAAAAGCTCCAAATTATCTCCCTTTGGTGCAAAAATGCCATTTTTTGGCATTAAATTTGAAATATCTTTTTTAACTCATCGGTGACCTATATTTTTTATTATTGTTTTCATATAAGCTGTACATAAACTAAATAATTGTAAAATTTAAGCAATTTCTGTATTTTTTTATTTCGATATTACCTCTATTCCTCCTATTAGTTCAACAGAAAAAAAGGACATTTACAAAAATGTATGCTTCTTCCAGAGTCAGATTGTGAGCTTAAATGAACGGTGACCCCATTTTTTATTTCATTTTTCTTTTAAGTATATGATAAAGTTCATTTATAAAAAAATATAGCGAAATCCTATATTAGAAAAAAAAATTGATTTATACCCAGGAGCACCCTTAAGAACGCAAATCAACTAATATGATTTACAGATATGAAAAATTAAGATATAAAAATAATGGTGTGATTTGCAATAACCAGTGATAAGATAGCATTACACAACAGACACCGGACATGCACATTGACATGCACGTGTCACAGATGATATGGGATATGTTCCTTATCTCGTAACTACAATACTCTTCTCTTTTCACGACTATGAGCTACTGAATTAGACTGATTACCGGATTTGTAATAACATTAAGCAACACGACGGATGCCACATGTGCAGCAGGATCTGCTTACCCTTCCGGAGCACCTGAGATCAGTCCAGTTTTTGGTTGGGTTCGTGTTGTTTACGTTTTAGTTTTCTATGTTGTGTCTTCTGTACTATTATTTGTATGTTTGTCTTTTTATTTTTAGCCATGGTGTTATCAGTTTATTTTCGATAACCGTTTCACAGATATTATCGGATATGTTCCGAACGTCGTAACTACAATCCCATTCCCATTCATGAATGTGACCTACCGATTAAGACTATATACTGGATTCGTTATCACATAAGCAACAAGACGGGTGCCACATGTGGACTTTAACTCTCATTCTTGTATCTTTTGTTCCTTTTTCTTTGACAAATATAGATCACCATATGATCTCCAAGCATGAGTAAGACCCATACCACATAGTTTATATATAAGGCCTTAAAATCATAAAATTTCCTGATTTAAATAAAGGCAACAGTAGTATACCGCTGTTCAAAACTCATAAATCCATGGACAAAAAACAAAATCGGGGTCACAAACTAAAACCGAGGGAAACGCATTAAATATAAGAGAACAACGACATAACACCGAAACGTAACACACACAGAAACGGACCAAGCATCAGACAAAACACCACGAGAATAACAAATATAACATGAAAACCAAATACATGAATTTGGGATAGACAAGTACCGTGCCACGTCTTATCTCAATTTCTCAAAAATAAGAAAACACAAACGACTCAACGTTAAAATGCAACACACACAGAAACGAACAATAATATAACAATGGCCATCTTCCTGACTTGGTACAGGACACTTTTAAAGGGGAATAAAAGTGGTGGGTTGAACCTGGTTTTGTGGCATGCCAAACCTCGCACTTTAATGGCAAAGTTAAATAAAAATGGCCTGATGGATGTAGAAAATAAAAACGAAAAACAGATATGACATAAAGCAGCAAAAACCACTACATAACAGCCTCATTTTGTATGTAAAAAGTAAAATCACAAAAATACTGAACTTAGAGGCAAATCAATTCGGAAAGTCCATAATCATGAAATATAACAACCATATTCGAGAAAAGGAAATAGTATCACCATACGGTTTTTGTGAAAAAGAAAGTAGACGTAAAAGTGTCATGTTCAGTTCTATGAATGAATTTTCTACTTTCAATAATTATTGTTGGCTTAAACGAAGCATATATAGTCCCTTAAGACATCCCTTGAAATTGTTGGTTTTTCAATTAGAAGTAAAATAACTAAAAAGGATAAACTCAGAGGAATGTTAAAAACGTAAAGTCTGTAGTCAAATAGACAAATCAAAAGTTCAAACATATCTAAAGAATGAATAATAACTGTCATATTTGTGATTGGTAACAGGCATTCTCTTATGTATAAAATGATGGATTAAACAATTAACTAGCTAAACCTATCATTTATATGGCAAACTATATGTACATTTATGAATTTGCAGCAGTGCGTTACTCTGAAAATTTACTGAAAGACCGAACATATGTATGTATGTATTATTATTATGTATGTATGTGCCTGTCCCAAGTCTGGAGCCATTAATTCAGTGGTTGTCGTATGTTTATAGATGTATGTTACATATTTTTCGTTCATTCTCTATATAAATAAAGCCGTTAGTTTTCTCGTTTGAATTGTTTTACATTGTCATTTCGGGGGTTATTATAGCTGACTATTCGGTGGACAGTTGTCTCATTGGCTATCAAACCACATCTACTTTTTTATAGAGATTTATATTCATTGTTCGGTCTTTGGTTAAAGTTTTTCGGATCAAATTAACTGTTACAGATGTAAATGGGATTACAAGTTCTTTGCAAGTTAATTTGCAGTCCGTTTGAATATATAAACTAGTTCTTTGACCAAATATAACAAAAATGTAATGTAATTTTGTAGGGAATAATACTAACCGTTTATTGATAATTATCATTATCTCAGAAAAAATAATTCTCGTATAAAAAGAATGTCTATTCAAAGGCATTTCTGACGGCGTTGTTTTCGACAACTAGTATAGCATATATGAACATACGATTTAGTGTTATTGACAATAACAAACGAACTATCATCTATTTACAGAATGACGGAGATAATTCTGAGAGGAATAAAAATAGAGAGAATTATACATTGTTAAGTTTTGTTGTCACCTTGATATGTTTTAATTCTAATATAATGGTGAACTAATGTTGCAGAGGATTTTGTTTAAATGTAACATCAGATGCAAAAAATATTTTTCCTTCACGCGATGAACAAATAAAGCAACTACAAAAAGACAAGAAACTGACAACATCGATATAAGAACGTTACGGTGAGCTTGCTGAAGGCCAATTTCTACTTATACATAGACTTGTTTTCAAAGAGATAAACATCAATCACCACACATCTAACGTTTTACAAATGAAATCGGATATGTTTCTTACGTCGTAACTAATCCCCTTCCCTTTCATAAATGTGACCTACCGAATAAGACAATTTAATGGATTTTGTATCTCATAAGCAACACGACGGGTGCCACCTGAGATCATCGCTAGTTTTTGATGGGATTCGTGTTGTTTATTCTTTAGTTTTCTATGTTGTGTCATGTGTACTATTGTTTGTCTGTTTGTCCTTTTCATTTTTAGCCATGGTCTTGTCAGTTTATTTTCGATTATTGAGTATTACTGTCCCTCTGGTATCTTTCGTCCCTCTTCTATAGGAATAGAAATCATTGGTCTTATGAAATGGATCTCAAACAGACATGAATAATATAGATCTTAACCTTTTGTTATAAAATTCAACACTCAAATTTGAATAATAAATGTTTTTGGGTTGTTCTTTACAATGAATACGGTTTTCAAATCAAGATGAGAACAAATTCGTTGACCTACACGGTCCGTGTATATCTGCGTCCATTCGTTTTTTGTTTTGAAATATCAAAAACAAAAAACAAAAAACGAAAGTGTTTTCATTTTTCATTTTTGATTTCATAAAAACCAAAATGAAAAACGAAAGTGTTTTCATTTTTCGTTTTTGATTTCTTAAAAACCAAAACGAAAAACGAAAGTGTTTTCATTTTTCGTTTTTGATTTCTTAAAAACCAAAATGAAAAACAAAAGTGTTTTCGTTTTTCGTTTTTGATTTCACAAACAAAAAACGGAAAACAAAAGTATTTTCATTTTTCAATTTTGATTTCTCAAAAACTAAAATCGAAAAATGAAAGTGTTTTCATTTTTCATTTTTGATTTCACAAAAACAAAAAACGAAAAACAAAAGTGTATTTATGTGATCTTTCCAACACATTTTAATTGTCATTCAAAAAATGACAATGTTGTCATTTGTCATTCATTTAAAGGTCGTTAAAGTATACATGCACAGCGGTTGTCAGATCAATACTACTTTAATCGAAGATAATGTCGACGGATGCAAAAGTCTTTAGCAATCGGAACAATATGGATATTAATATTAATTTTGCTTATTTGTGAAGACTATAAGGTGAAATTAACTAGAGGTCGTTGATGGGGGATTATGGAATTGAGAATAGTGGACAAAAAATATAAATAATAGAGACAATGGACCAAGAAATAAATAAAATAGCTAGAATAATGGTGTTTAAATGTAATGATAAGAGAATAATTGTCAAAAAGTATAAAGAATAGAGAAATATGGCATAAAATATCAAAGAATACAGAAATTAAGAACCCCGAATCCAGACCATCATACTAGTTGCCTTAATGAACGTTAGTTTGTCTCTGGGAGATTGCTATTGGTTATCATATGGTTTCTCTTTATTTCTATGTCTATTAATTCAAAAGCATGCTTTCATTATTTACCAACATTTTACATATCACATTATAAAAAAAGACTATTATTTTGCAAACTACCATAGATTTCCGGTAATTGTTCTGCATAGACCACACCACATTGGAGTTCCTGTAATTTTTTTTCTAGTGGACCGCAGTTACCCACCCTACCCCATCATTACATAAAAGTTAATAAACAAATGTCTACGGAAATACTTCTGTCCGAACAATGTGTAAAGGGGAGCTTGGTAGCTGATGTCTGCTGGAGAAAAAAAATCAAGGTTGCTGTTTAGCTTATTTTTTTTCAAAGATAGGTCCAAAGTTGGGGTCGAACACCGAACCCCATCCTTACCGAAAATGTAATAAAAATTGTCCTCACTAGGTGCAAAGGGAAGCTGGGTAGCTGGGGTCTACAGTAGAAAAATCCAGGGTGTTGTTCTGCTTAGTTTTTTTTTCTAAAGTAGGTCTAAAGTTGAGGTCGTATACCCTACAAAAACCCTTACCAGACAGTTAATAAAAAAATTCTGCGGCAATACTTTTATCTGCTCTAGGTGAGAACGTAAGCTAGAGATCTAGGGCCTACTTGATCAAAATAACAAGTTAATTTATAGCACGGATCAATCTTTTTTAAGCTAATAAATAATTTACTTGCCCACCATACTTTGAATACAAAAAACAAACCAAACCTTTTGTCAAGTCATATCTAAGCGAAATCCACTAGTTCAGAGGTAGAATGTTTTGTAAAAATAGTTTTGTGTGGCAAAAAAAAGTTAAAGCACGAGTGCAACTTTCTTTTCTTTTAATGCAGAATTATTATTACTTTTCATGATCTATTTGACAGGATGCCGATAATAAGGAAAGCTATTTCACCCAATAGTGCAATTTTGCCATCATTAAAAAAAATCATAATTATTTACGATTCTATAAACACTCCAAGTGTTGACTATTTAAAATGTAAAGCGGGCAGTACGCTGTGTAATATATCGAAAGCGATTGATTTTGGCTTTATATAACTAATAATAACATAAGATGTATGTTTCATTATAATTCTTTATTCTGATTGGCTAACTGCACATCTCATGTTACATTACACAACGAAAATCATTATTCATGATGACACGAGGTCCCACAATAAAGTACAAAGGTGAATTTAATAAAAACTTGATAAAAATCGTGTTTTCATGATCCTAGCTAAAACATGTAATTATAAATATTGAATGCTTCTTTTTGTAACTTCATAGGGTTGTAAAAGCGTTGACCGTGCGTACATTTTCAGAATGAAGCGCTTCCGCTTTTCATACAAAATGTATTTCGGTCATCGCTTTACACCTCAATGAAGTAACAAAAAAAAAGCATTCAATTCTTAAATAAACCAGAAATGAAATTTTAAAATTCATTGAAAAGTGTCTTTGACTGCTTAATTATATTTTAAAAACTGATGATATCGTGGTTATATATTAATAAAAACATTTTAAATACGTTTGAGTCTTATGCAATATTTGTTTTTATATATTTGAAAACTGACTGCTACCGACTGGTTGCTTGAGCCTGGTCTCACAAACTCCGCATTTTCATTACAGCCGATTACATTGAGTGTGTAGACAAAGGTAATATCTTGTTTGTTAGCTGAACTATGAAGTAACTAGGTAAGGTATACCACCCTCCTGTAGAAGGAGCCTGGTCCTACAGACAGATTGATTGGTTATTTGTCGAACTAGTCTACTCTTAAAGGAGGGTAGTTTACCTAACCTAATAATACAAGCAAGCTAACCAAGGATAGGCTACCTTTGCCTACACACTCAGTGCAATCGGCTGTAACTTTTTTACATTACAGGTTGCAGCACCTTGCCCAATTATTAGGTTCCAATAAACGTTTGGAAAATTTAGTTAATGTGCTTTCCCATAGGGTTTTATGCAGAACAATTACCGGAAATCTATTATGGAAACTTGAAAAAACAATATCAAAATCGAAATCTAAGTGAACAATGAAGTTACTCACATTAAAAAAGGTTGAGACATTGAAGGTCAAATATTTTTTTTTTATTCTTGCGTGTCTTATTATAATCAGACGGTAATTTTAGAGTTTACAAAGAAATATTAAGACAAACATTAATGTCGAGTTTCATTGGTGAAATTAACACTGCAATACAAATAAAGGATTCTCAAATGATCATGACTTTTGCTTGTAGTAAAATGATCAATCAATCAATCAATCAATCAATCAATCAATCAATCAATAATCAATCAATCAATTGATCAATCAATAAAATTGAGAATGGAAATAAAAAATGTGTCAAAGAAACAACAGTCAGCCTAACCAAAGAGCACAGCCGAAGGTCACCAATGAGTCTTCAACACAACGAGAAAATCCGGGCTTCAGCTGGTCTCTAAATAAAAATATATACTAGTAATGTGAAAATGGACGTCACACTTAACTTACACAAAAAAAAACACAAAAAACTAACAAAGATCAGAGTCTACTGTCTTAGGATAGGCGCAAAAATACGGCGGGGCTAAACATGCTTTGTTAGATCTCAACCCTCCCGCTATACAATTATATCTAGCTCATGTAGAATAAACAAACACACAACAATATGCACAGAGAAACTCAGTTTAAAAGAAATCCGAGTCCGATGACAAAATAGTAAACAAAAGAAACTACACAAAACGAATATGATTCATAAATTAACAAAGAACTACTAGCAGTAACTGACATGCCAGCTCCAGACCCCAAATCAAAAATATCGAAAGAATATATAGATATAAGAAGATGTGCATGGTATGAGTGCCAATGAGACAACTCTCCATCCAAGTCACAGTGTGTAGAAGGAAACTATTATAGGTTAAAGTACCCTCTTCAACACGAATCCTTGGCTCACACCGAATAGCAAGTTATAAGGATCCTCCAAAATGACTAGTGTAAAACCATTCAAACGGGAAAACCAAAGGTCTAAACTCTATATATAACTAGAGGCTCTGAAGAGCCTGTGTCGCTCACCTTGGTCTATGTGTTTTTGGTGATGGTGATGTGTTCGTAGATCTTACTCTACAAAACATTGTTGATGCTTACAATTATCTCTATCTATAATGAACTTAGCCTAGTAGTTTCAATGGAAAATATTTTGTAAAAATGTACAAATTTATGAAAATTGTTAAAAATTGACTATAAAGAGCAATTACTCCTTAAGGGGTCAATTGACCATTTTCGTCATGTTGACTTATTTGTAGGTCTTACTTTGCTGTACATTATTGATGTTTACAGTTTATCTCTATCTATAATAATATTCAAGAAAATAACCAAAAGCTGCAAAATTTTCTTAAAATTACCAATTCAGGGGCAGCAACATAACAACAGGTTGTCTGATTCATCTGAAAATTTCAGGGCAGATAGATAATGACCTAATAAACAATTTTATCCATGTCAGATTTGCTCTTAGTGCTTTGATTTCTGAAATATAAGCCAAAATCTTCATTTTACTCCTATGTTCTATTTTTATCCATGTCGACCATCTTGGTTAGTTGGCAAGGTCACCGGACACATTTGTTATACTAGATATCCCAATGATGATGGTGGCTAAGTTTGGTTGAATTTGGCTCAGTAGTTTCAGAGGAGAAGCTTTTCGTAAAAGTTACGACGACGGACGCCAAGATATAAGAAAAGCTCACTTGACACTTCGGGCCAGGTGAGCTAAAAAAACGAGAAGCGAGAACGACATCAACAAACGACAACTACTGTTTTTTGTGTGATTTTTTTATTACAGACCAAATATTTCATGATTTTTTATTATCTTGGACTGTATTTTTGATTAACAATTGATAACCAAGTTTAATAAAATCATATGTGTGTATAGCAAACATATTAACTTTGGCTTGAAAGACGTCTATTTAATTGTTTTCGACTCGCTCTGCTCGGTCGGAAAAATTGACAAGAATAAAATCCTAAGATTGAACGCGTTCGTTCAACAATCTTATTAAAATTAATATATATATTAATTTTCTCATACACATAAGTATTACGAAATCAGAGATATACATTTTGATTAGATTAGTTCGTCTAATTTACAAATGTAGTGTTATCTGTAGTAAAATTACTGACTTCTTTAATGAAGAATTTGAATAAGAATGTGTCCATACCACATAAATGCCCCACTCGCACTATCATTTTCCATGTCTAGTGAACCGTGGAATTGAGGGTCAGAACTCTATATTTGGCATTGAAATTAAAAAGATCATATGATATAGAATATGTGTACTGAGTTTCAAAAAAAATATATCTGTACATTAACTTCACTTTCAAGTATAGAGATGTGATTTTTTTTCTGAGACAAGTGCTTGTGACAATCCAAAAGAACTTACAGTCATTCGATGTTCAGTACTTCAGTACTTTGATTGTTTGAAAACGAGGTAAAAATACCCTGCCACATTCGGTATGTGTTTTTGTTAGACCTTTTTTTTCCTTCTGTTTTGTATCGATCTCATACGTTAAGCACTTTTCCACTGATTTGTATAGTTTGTTCTTATGCTGTGCTGTAACAAAACTGTCCCGGCTGTTTACAAGCATGTTAAACGCCACAATATATTGTATGTGTCTGCTCCAACTCAGGAGCATGTAGTTCAATGGTTTTCGTTTGTTGATGTCTTTTATATGTGTTTTTCGTAATTCATGTTGTTTTAAAATAGGCTGTTTTTTTTTTCTCAATTGAACTGTTTCATATTTTTCAATTCATGGACTATTGTAGCCGACAATACCGTATGTTTTTTCTCATTGTTGAAGATTATATGGTTGCCTATATATAATTGCTTACATCCACTACATTTGAACTTTGTTGGATAGTTGACTCATTTGCATTAATACCAAATCTCCTTATTAAAAGTTGAGGGGTGTGTGTGTTTCTTTGGAAAATTTCAATGTTTTTCTCCCAGGTCACCCAGTTTGAATAGAATATTTTGACATTTTGCTGTGCTCTTGGATTTGAGTTAAGAGCCAACCAAAGCTCACGGCCTGTTGGTGGGTAGTTGATGACTATATGGTAAGCTCTGGATGTCTTTTTGAGTATTGCATACGGTGATTTGGTGATGTCTTCATGCCATGCATTGTCCCATTACTTTATATAGACAGCTTATCAGTCAACCTGATCTATCAAGTAGCTCTCCTCGCCTTTTGTATAGTCAGACGAAAAACAAGATATAAACTGACTTAGCTTGGTATATACATGTTTATTTAATATACTCATATAAATATAAAAAAGAAGATGTAGTATGATTGTCAATGAGACAACTCTCCACAAGAGACCAACATAACACAGAAATTATCAACTATAGGTCATCGTACGGCCTTCAACAATGAGCAAAGCCCATACCGCATAGTCAGATATAAAAGGCCCCGAAATGACAATGTAAAACAATTCAAACAAGAAAATTAACTTATTTATGCACAAAAATTGAACGAAAAACAAACATGTAACACATAAACAAACGACAACCACTGAATTACAGGCTCCTGACTTGGGACAGGCACATACATTTTGAATGTGGCGGGGTTAAACATGTTAGCGGCATCCCAAATTCAAGTCAAATTGACAACATAAAAGTTAAAAAGTGTAAAAAAAATAATTATTTTAATAAATGTTGAAAATATTATTGTGTTTGTGAGTGGAAAACTACTTAAAATTGTAGAAATATTCAAAAGTAGCTCTCGCGTTTTTGTTCTGCGGCTACGTTAACGGAACATCAATCAAGTAATCGATCTTCATGACTATGGCTTCAATATTTAATGGTATAAAATATCATATTCTGCTTGTCGTAGACTCAAAAAGACTTCAAGTTGGAATAGATCTACGAAGACTAAAGAACGTTCATGTGTGGTTTAGCAATTGTACATGCCCACGAAACCGACGTCCAGATATTGTTCGGAAGATGTTTTGAGAAGTTCCGATGCGACCGGACAAGTAAAATTAAACTGTTACAGTATATTACAGAACACAAAACTGGCTATCTTTGCTGTAAATACAAGTTAAAAACCTGACATGGTTTACATTAAAGCTATAAAAATCCCAATCCCACGGCATCAAATAATTTAAAAAAAAAACATATGACCTTTAACATTGGAGGTTTAAACTAGCATTGAGCCGTGTCCAGGTCAGAAATAGAAAATAAAGAGATGTGGAGTAAATGTACACGGGACAAAATCGCACACAATATAAAGAAAAAATACAAATTATTAATGAACAGGGCTTTTATGCCTGTTCTTCATCTTGAAAGGAGCTGGAGGGTCTTCAACGAGGAACTAGACCATTGATCCTCATTATACAAAAGTAACATAGGTTAGTGCATCGGACTATACAAAAACATAAGTTCCTGGTTCGATCGCCGTTCCGGTGAGAAAATTTTCAATCCACTATGAATAAATATGTTTAAACTAACAATAGCCACACACTTGACTTTGTGGATTACATTATTTTTTTCATCATCCTACATATGTCTTTTGATATTATACTAATACTATTACTAAAAGTCTTACACTGTATCTATATATTTTGCTCCGAGACCAGAACATAATAAAATAGATAAATTAAATCTTGCGCTTTAGATTAAGAAAGGGTGTGAAATATTTTGTATAATTTTTTCCAGTTCTTCTGGAGTCCTTGAGCCCTTCCCTCGCCAACAATATATAGTTTGCTTTATTTGTAAAAGAGACTAGTTACGCTACAATATTATCATCTTAGATTAACCTCTCCAAACGTAAAAGTAAAGATCACGCACCCTTATTGTTTAGATTGATAAAGACTTTTGCATCCGTCGACATTATCTTCGATTAAAGTAGTATTGATCTGACAACCGCTGTGCATGTATACTTTAACAACCTTTAAATGAATGACAAATGACAACATTGTCATTTTTTGAATGACAATTAAACTGTGTTGGAAAGATAACATAAATACATTTTCGTTTTTCGTTTTTTGTTTTTGTGAAATCAAAAATGAAAAATGAAAACACTTTCATTTTTCGATTTTAGTTTTTGAGAAATCAAAATTGAAAAATGAAAATACTTTTGTTTTCCGTTTTTTGTTTGTGAAATCAAAAACGAAAAACGAAAACACTTTTGTTTTTCATTTTGGTTTTTAAAAAATCAAAAACGAAAAATGAAAACACTTTCGTTTTTCGTTTTGGTTTTTAAGAAATCAAAAACGAAAAATGAAAACACTTTCGTTTTTCATTTTGGTTTTTATGAAATCAAAAATGAAAAATGAACACACTTTCGTTTTTTGTTTTTTGTTTTTGATATTTCAAAACGAAAAACGAATAGACGCAGATATACACGGACCTACACGAACCCCTCCCGATTTTTTGTAGCCAAACAAAACCACAGGATTAATTGTGGGGTCCAAAAGAGACACATGGTCACATTTTAAAACTGCCTACAAGACACATATTTTAGTAAAGCAAGTTTGACTGACAGTTTTGCGAATTGCAAAAGTCTAAATGCTGTTTGTCAGAGACTTCAACTTATATTCCAAATGAAAACAATTAATTAAACGTTTAATAAACATTAATCAAAATTGAAATAAATACATTGGGGATTATTCAAAGTACTCCAACTTAGTTGCACCAAAAAGGTAAATTACTATACCAAATTTATCCTTGATTCTGCAAAGTTTAGTTTAGCCATAATAACAGCAATAGAATGTCATAAACAGTGCAGAATAAGCCTGTACACATTTCCGGCGAAATTTATACTGTTAGAAATAAAATAATGTCAAGACATATTCAAGACTGTCAAGAATGAGCCGAGACACATTCAGACATTATTTAGAATGTCAAGAAAGTGTCAAGACATGTTCAGACATTATCAAGAATGTCAAGAATATGTCAAGACAGATCGAGGCAGATTTAAGACAGTCAGGAATTGGTCGAGACTAATCCAGACTCTTATCATATGATATAGGAAGTGTCGAAAAATTTTAAGACAATGTTTATACTGTCAAGAAACTTATCAAGAACCTTATTAGACAAATTCATACTATGTCAATAATTTTTAAAAATTATTCAGACAAATTAAGAAAGTCGAATAAAGTAAAAAAAAAAACTGGTCATTTCAGACTTTTTGACTTTAATAGTGAATACTGTCAAAGTTTTAAAGTTATGATTTTTTCTGTTTTAAGAACAAAATTGATATTGTTTCAACTTCTTTGTTATAAATGATTGAAAAAAAAACCTATCCAAGAAATGAAAAGAAAAAAAAGTGATATGTGATGTACATGTTTCTGGTAAAAATCATTTCTTGTTCGTCTCACACATTTTCTAAAATTTTTGGCTTAGAAGACTGACTTCATTGGCAATAAAAACTATTTATTGTAAATACACAATTCTTTTCACAGCGTTAAGTACGGTTATAACATTTTGTAAATTCGTTGATATTGTCCACTTGTATAACATCTTTTGGAAATAATCCAAGAACCGTCAAACAAATCAAATTAAGCATCACCAAAATATTCAGCAAAAAAGTTTACAATGTATTAACTTTTGCTCATAAACATAGTTGTTGTAATGGTGATATTTTGAGACAGGAATGAATGAATCTGTAAAATGGTTATGTAATATTCAATAATGCTTAGGTTTGGCATGCCACAAAACCAGGTTCAACCCACCATTTTTGTCTTTAAAAATGTCCTGTACCAAGTCATGAAAATGGCAATTGTTATATCATAGTTCGTTTCTGTGTGTGTAACATTTTTACGTTGTGTTTCCGTTGTGTCGTTTGTTTTCTCCTATAGTTGAGTGTGAATTCACATTACTATAAGACGTGTCACGGTACTTTTCTATCCCAAATTCATGTATTTGGTTTTGATGTTATATTGGTTATTCACATCGGATTTTGTCTGATGCTTAGTCCGTTGCTGTGTGTGTTACATTTTAATGTTGTGTCGTTGTTCTCCTCTAATATTTAATGCGTTTCCCTCAGTTGTAGTTTGTTACCCCGATTTTGTTTTTTGTCCATAGATTGATGAGTTTTGAACAGCGGTATACTACTGTTGCCTTTATTTAGAGCTTTTAATAACCTTTTTTTCTTTTTTTTTTATTCAACAACAATATATCAGATGCTGTAAACAGATTTCTTCACTGGTACAGCTGTTTCAACAAAGATCCCTGTATGTTAGTACCTTTAAATAACCTAGTACATTTGTTTGTAGGAATGCATCAAGCCCCAATCAAAAGCTATGCTATATTTTTACAAATGACAAAAAAGGACATTGAGTCCTAATCGTAATCTAGTAAGAATCGTTTTAGCATGACCATGTTAACCTGAATATATTTAAATTACAAGAAATTTGATTCTTTTTTAATACATTTTCAAAGCATGTCGAATCAAAAAATGTTTAAAAGGCCAAAATAGAGTACGAAGTTGAAGAGTATTGAGGACCAAACATTCCTAAAGGTTTTATCAAATAACTTTAATTTGACTAACGAATTAATTGAAAACTGATATAAAAAATGTAAAGATGTGTAGCTTGTGTGCATCAGTTAGTAACTTTTGCGCACAAGTTGTAATTTTATTTTTTATAGAGCACTTCAGGGCTTCCGTAAAAGATTAAAAATATTTTAAAACTTTTAATCAGTTTTTGTTTGATTTTTAAAAGAGGAAAAAAACTTTAAATAGTAAAGTAAAATAGCACAAACTACGCATGTGTTTTGTAATTAATGAGAATGGTGATTGTTTCAGTTGAAGGCAATCATTCTATTGGCTTTCACAACAATATCAAATATTGTTACTGTTATCCCCGGTTGAATATCCATATGTTTAAACGTTGGAAAGCCTTCGTTATAACATTCCGAATTATAGAGATACTTACAAAAAAAAGAGAATTAAAAAATATATGAAAAGATATAAATGTATTTACAAAACCAACCATTTTACAATTTCAAATCTTCTTTTCTATTAAACAATAGAAAATTTGAACTTAAATCAATAAAAAATTTGATTTTTAAGTTGTCATAAAGATTATTCCAATATTAATTGAGACTTTTGCTATATTTTGATACGACCCCTTATGTGTTTACTTGCGTTGCCAGTTTCAATATAAGTGTCGTATACGACATTCCGAGAAAAAAAATAAATTAATAATTGACACCTTCACACCTACATGCACTTTCTTTATTATATATCATTGGTTATATAACATATAATGTAAAGATACCACTCACGTTTATAACACGTTCTTTTGGTATTATTTGTATCATTTATAATAACTATTCATTTGATAATGTTATTTATTTCTTCAACCAACAAAGGAACATATTATTCTTAAAGTACAAAATTACGTTGAGCTTCATGAAAAAAGTAAATAATTCATTCGTAGGCAAACATATTTCTAAATTTTCAAAACCTAAAAAACGTAAAAAAATGTAGGTGAAAGAAGAAGATTATAGATAACGTTCTTTCATGTAGGTTATCATCATCACTATCTTGTTGTTATTACATACTATATACAAATGTAGATGTAAGAGCATATTGCCAACACAATATGGTGGGAGGGAGTATTAAAAATATTGGATTCAATTGTAATACTGATATCGTATTATACCATTAGGATTTGACCGATTAAATAAGTGTAACTTTAACCTTTATATTTTGTGACTAATACTGTAATTTCACATGTCTTATCTTAAAGAAGAAAAACATTGCAAAAGAAAAAATAAGTATCAAAAGAAGACATTCTCTGACTGTTCATGACGTTAAAATACTAAATCCCAGGGATGTGTTTTACAAATATAATCGTATAATATAATCAAAATGAGGATGTTAATTTGATGTATGCCTTTTTGTGCTTCTTCGTTACATTTGTTGTTTTTATAGTGATTAAGATGATAACACAATGTTGACTGCTGTACCCCTATTTTTGACATTTTTACCTATTATGTCTGTTTGTTTTGTTCACGCATCGGTGACTATATAATGGAATTTGATGCGACTGTCATACAAGTGAGAGGTTTAGCTAGCTATAAAACCAGGTTCAATCCACCATTTTCTACATTTGAAAATGCCTGTACCAAGTCAGGAATATGACAGTTCTTGTCCATTCGTTTTTTATGCGTTTTGTTATTTGATTTTGCCATGTGATTATGGACTTTCCGAATTGATTTTCCTCTGAGTTCAGTATTTTTGTGATTTTACTTTTTACTACAACCAAGTCGATGTCAAGTTTCTTCACAGAAGAAACTTTACTGCTGGTGGATTATTCCCCGAGGGCATCATTAACTTGGTAGCTTTATGCATGATGAATACAAATAATACGAAGAACAAACCGGCTGGGACGTCGCCCGGGTTACCAAGGTCCTCTTTTGCTGCACGGAACACTGTAGCATTTGATTTGTGTGTTCCACGAAATATCCTCAGGGATACCCCTGATTTGACATATGTTCAGCCAGAAGGTAATTACTATTTCAAAAATTCAGATACTTTTCATAAATTAAAGCCATGTTGTGTCAATATTTTTGAATGTTTAAAGACACCTGCTACAAGTGAATCAACACCTATTATTTCTTCTTGTAAACATAAAAAAGGAAAAAGGAGCACATGTAAGACATGTGATATGTTAATCACGACTCCTGATTTCACTAGTAATTTAACATCTAAAACTTATTATACTAAATCTTTCGAGCCTCTGGACTGTTCCACGGACAATGTCGTGTACGGAATCGAATGTACTTTGTGTGGACTACTTTATGTTGGTGAAACTCGTCAAACTTTGCGTAAAAGAATGAATCAACACCGGTCTGATAATAAAGATCCTCAATTTAGAGTTCTTTATAACCATTTTAATCAACCGGACCATGATCCTTCTTTATCTATGAAAGTACGCATCATTGAGAAAATTTATCACCACACAAATAGCCCTGTACTAAGTACTCCTTTCCGCAAAGATAGAGAAAATTTCTGGATAAGGGAGTTAGGGACTGCAATGCCATATGGTTGCAATGACAATATTAAAGGAGTAGGAAATTTGTCAAGTCCTGCCTGCAGTGATATTAATGTAATGAGTTTATTTAATACTACCTTACGACAACAACGTAGTCATGGGCAAAAACATTACCATCGGCCTAATGTTAAAAAGTCTTCCAAATCTAGATCACTCTCTGGGAGCTTTGATGACCTTCTTTCACATCTTCATCATCCACTAGGGTTACATTACATAAGAACTATTCTCTTTTCACTGCCAGTTAATTTTCTAAAACGTTTGAGAGATTATGCACTTGACAAAGGAGGCACCAATACATTTTCTGCAATATACAGACTAGTCAGTATTATTTGTGATGTAGCTCTTTTCCGACTTTTTAAACCAGTAAGATCGGAACCTTTACATGAGGAAAAGAGGAAATTCCTTCCTGTTGATTTTGTCAATAGAGGAATTGATGCAATCAATCTCGGCAACGTTCTACATCACAAGGAGGTAACATCTAAAATTCCTATTTATTTTCAAAATCAATCTGTTCCTATTGTATCCTACAGTTACACCAAAACCATTGCACCTAAAATATTTAACTATAAACAAGCATTGCAGGACCTTGACTTAGAACAATACTTAAAAAGCCCTCCGACATGTGACTGTTCCCACTCGCCTTATAATTACAGCCCCTCTGGTCATGTTATAACTGGAGATCTAAACATAATTCAACATGAAAATCTCCGAAAGGTGATTTCTCATGGTCCTAAGTTTAGAGAACCCCAACACATCAATTGGAACCATAACTTCAAAATAATTATGGATTCCATTGAGGACTACGCCAGAGCATGGGCTAAACGAGAAGAAGTTGAACTGGACACTTTGTCAGAATGGGTTAAAACTATCAGGTCTCTAATAAAACGTCAATCTAATTAAAAACCGATCTCTCATCGCTCCTGTTTCTGATATGTCGCGTGGGAGATCTAACGAAACCGGCTTTGAGGTCACATGTGAGTGAACTAAAAGTCGTGAATTTATAAAGATATGCAAATGAGTTGACGACCTATTAATAAGCCAATCAAAAAAGTTTATGAATTATTATGACTGACGATTTCGTCGTAAATAAAATGAGTTACATCCCTTTGCCTTACGTTAAACTTCCTAGATCGTGGAAGACTCAATTTCATTGGTCGAAAAAGACATACCTACGAGGTCACTCACATGTGACCTCAAAGCGGGTTTCGTTAGATCTCCCACGCGACATGCGATGAGAGATCGGTTTTTAATTAGATTGATAAAACGTCGCATTCACAAGTTGAAAAACTGTGTTAACGATCGACCAAAGTCCATTTTCAGAGACAAAGAGGCCATGAAATGTCTATCATCTCTTCATGATACGTATGTTGTTGTTCCTGCGGACAAAGCTTCAAATAATATTGTCTTTGTATGTAAATCGTATTACTACGAATGTCTTGTAAAAGAATTGGGTATAAAGGAGCACTCAGGTAATCCCACATACAAAGACATATCATTTGACAAGGATGAGATTTTAGCAAATCATAAGTCCTTCATGGCTTCCATAAACATTACATTGAACACCAAATCGGAGGACTTACCTTGTTTGTATTGGATACCAAAGCTTCATAAAAATCCGTACAAACAACGGTATATTGCTGGCTCATCTTCATGTTCCACTAAAGAATTGTCTATTAGATTGACTAAAATTTTATCCGCAGTGAAAGAGGGTCTTCAGAAATACTGTGAAACTGTTTACTCGCGTAGTGGTATTAACCATATGTGGATTCTTAAAAATTCTAAAGAACTTCTAGACAATTTTAAATCTCGGTCTATTTCTGAAATTAGTTCTATCAAAACTTTTGATTTTTCAACCCTGTATACCACCATTCCCCATGTGAAATTGAAAAATCGCCTAAAAGAAATAATCCACAATGCCTTTCAACATAAAAATGGTAGCGTACGCTATAAATTTATTACTTTGGGATTTCATAAGGCATATTTCGTTAATAGTGACAAACAAAAAGGTAAAACCTGCTACACAAAAGAACAAGTGGTCAGTATGCTGGAGTTTCTTATCGACAACATATTTGTTGAGTTTGGAGGTAGACTTTTTCAACAAACTGTCGGCATTCCTATGGGAACGAACTGCGCGCCTCTCCTTGCTGACCTCTTCTTGTTTTCATATGAATCGGAGTTCCTTCAGACACTTGTCAAAAACAAGAAGATCAAAAAAGCCAGGTTATTTAATTTCACTTTCAGATATATTGATGATGTTCTTTCCATTAACAATCCAAACTTTTCTGATTGGGTTCCATTAATATATCCACCAGAACTAGAAATTAAAGAGACAACAGACACGGCTTCATCCGCCTCATTTTTAGACTTATACCTCGAATTTGACATACACAGTCATCTTAGTACCAGAATCTATGACAAACGAGACGATTTTGATTTTGAAATTATCAATTTCCCCCACCTTAGTAGCAACATACCAACTTCACCTGCATATGGAATATACATTTCCCAACTTATTCGGTATTCAAGAGCTTGCAGCTCCTACTCAGACTTTGTAAAACGTCACCAATGTCTGAGCAGAAAGTTGATGAACCAGGGGTATGTCAAAGAACGTCTCGTCCTTTTTCTAAAAAAGTTCATCGGAAGGTACCCAGAACTTGTTGATAAATATTCCGTATCAACTTCACAAATAATACACGATGGTCTTGAAGTATAGATTTTGCGTACTGACGTTGTTTATCATCTTAATTACGTGTTATATTATTCTTTTATTTGTCTTTATTAATATTACTTTTACTGTTGTCTGTTTTTAGAGATATCCTTTTGACGTAACTCTGTGCTTATATATCCCATCATACTTTGAACGACAAAATTATTTTATGATGTGACTCTGTACCTATGTATCTTGTCATACTTTGAATGACAAAATTATTTTATGATGTGACTCTGTACCTATGTATCTTATCATACTTTGAATGACAAAATTATTTTATTCATTAATATTACTTTTACTGTTAACCAACTTTTTTTGTGATATACATTTTACGTGACTCTGTACTTATGTATCACGTCATACTTTGAACCACACTATTATTTTATTTATTATTATTACTTTAACTGCTAAGTCAGTGTTTGTTATATCTATTTTGCGTGACTGTATTTGTGCATCCCGTCATACTTTGAACGACAAAATTATTTCATGTCTACCTGTGCGAATTTCAAACGCGCAATTTTACACCAGTACCCATACCCTCCTTCCTTGATGGGTGCATTTTACATAGACAAATATAATCGTATAATATAATCAAAATGAGGATGTTAATTTGATGTATGCCTTTTTGTGCTTCTTCGTTACATTTGTTGTTTTTATAGTGATTAAGATGATAACACAATGTTGACTGCTGTACCCCTATTTTGACATTTTTACCTATTATGTCTGTTTGTTTTGTTCACGCATCGGTGACTATATAATGGAATTTGATGCGACTGTCATACAAGTGAGAGGTTTAGCTAGCTATAAAACCAGGTTCAATCCACCATTTTCTACATTTGAAAATGCCTGTACCAAGTCAGGAATATGACAGTTCTTGTCCATTCGTTTTTGATGCGTTTTGTTATTTGATTTTGCCATGTGATTATGGACTTTCCGAATTGATTTTCCTCTGAGTTCAGTATTTTTGTGATTTTACTTTTTAGTTGATTTCAGTTTCTAATGCATGATTTTTTATCATTAATTGTTTTTGGCTTTTAACTAGCTGCCAGTAACTGCGAGTACTCTTACATCGTATTTTCGTATTAATTCGACCTGTTGATACTGTTTATATTGCTTTTTTGTTGTTTTATTTTAATATGGATCTTGTCTATATACCAGCTTTGATTATTTGGAACATCTTCTAAATAAACTCATCATTTTTCACTTCTTCGTACTACATTTGTATAAACTTCAAGATTAACCTGTATTATTAAAACCGTTTGTTTCAAAAGTGATTATTTTCAAAGGGTTAAAAATAATGGTAGTGGTGTCTTGTCGTGGCTTTGTTTGGACTTGTTTGTTTGCATTTTGGCCTTGAATGTTTGTCCCTAATATTTTATTAACTGTGCATTTGCATTCAGATATCGCTGATCTAATTTATGCGTTCATAGTATGTGTGTGTGTGTGTGTGTGTGTGTGTGTGTGTGTGTGTTAATTTACGTTTTCTGATTGAGTTAAGTTTGCCAATTGATATTTTATAGGGTGTTTTTCTATGTTGTGATGTTATGCTATTGTTTCATAAAAAGAGAGAACGTTAGGTACCATTAAAACGTTTAATCCGGCTCCAAATGTTTGCACCTATCCTAAGTCAGGAATCTGGTGTACAGTAGTTGTCGTTTGTTTGTGTAACTTATACGTGTTTCTCGTTTCTCGTCTTTTTATATAGATTAGACTGTTGGTTTTCCAGTTTGAATGGTTTTACACTAGTAATGTTTGGGCCCTTCATAGCTTGTTGTTCGGAACCGGTGTGAGCCAAGGCTCCGTGTTGAAGGCCGTACATTGACCTATAATGGTTTACTTTCATAAATTGCTATTTGGATGGAGAGTTGTCTCATTGGCACTCACACCACATCTTCCTATATCTATTGAAACCAGCAGTCAATATAAGTCCTTATACACCATAATTAAAACTAGAGATGATGCTATTATATAAATATATTTCAATATCACATGTAATGAAAAGCTCATGAAATTCTTTCGAGCATTTATTTTCTGTCTACTTAGGTATCTAAGTTATAGGTAGTATTCAATATTGTAGTATATCAACAGATTGGTCGATTTGAATATGGACAAACTAAAAGCTTTGGTATCTATCTGAAGATAAGGTAAGATCAAGCTGGACTTAAATTATTGACTTTTAAAGGCTCGTCAGTGATTGGAGACCTATTTTTGAGTTGCCCAAAAATGTACATTTCTATCAAAAATGTAGATGTCATTCATAACTTTGAATGCTTAAAATGATTACATGAATAACATGAACGCAGAAAGTCAGAATCGACAAAGAAATGATCATGATTTGCATTTGAAGTCGATAACAAATGGAAGATACTTTCACGAAACTATCATTCTCACCAATTTTTTGCCTCATGGGCTTTTTTGTTAAAGTTCTGATTCATAAACTCATCATAGTTACCAAGATTATAGTTCAAGAAACTTTTGGAATGACCAGCTACAGTGCAAGATTTAACTAGCTATAATTCCATGTTATTTTTCACCATTTTCTGTAATCGTATTTATTCATGTGTCGGCCTTCTTACCTGTTAATTATATTTCCAATTGTAATAAAATAACAGCAACAGTAGTATACCGCTGTTCACGAGTCATACTTTGAAAAAAACAACAAACATAAACCAGTAACAACACTAAACCTAGGTAAATCGCATCAATTATGATAAGACAACAACAGAACCACAGAAACATTCAACTACTACAAAACCAAACACAAGAAAACGGACTATTTGTGTGTCAAAGGAGATCATTTATACAGGTGAACATGTTTTATTCTGTAGTACCACATTTCGTCAATATAACTAAATTAAAAACGTTGAAATCGTCAATGGGTGTATATGTAAAATAGTATAATTCTAAGTCGTAGTAAATGTTTATGTCAACATATATGTTTTTCGATAACCCGTAACCTCAATTTATATTTATACATATATTGTGTACAAAATTTCACTTGCACAGAACAATTCTCTCATTTGTAACTTTTAGCAAACCTATAATCAAATATAGAAGAAAAACAAACCACGCACACACATACAATATTTAGTATACTATAAAAAATAAAACTGTATGATATTTTGTAGCATAAACGAATTAGACACCACATCGTAATTTTGAGGTGCTCTGGTACATTCTGGTATTGACGGCTTGTTTTTTTTTTCGCACTAACAATATATAGACATATAAGAATTCAGTGCAGTTATAATATAATTATAGATGAAAACGTTGGTAGTTTTGAGCATGCAGATCCAATCTTATAAAAAACATGTCATAAAAAACCACTAATTTCAATTACCATTCTTGTAGGTGTTCTTAATTTAATAGTTTTTTCTGGCCATCGTTACTAAACAAGTTACATGTCATTAAGATTCCCTGAATAACAATCATGATGGTATCGTCTTTCCTTAAATAGATTATATGATCTTCCGACGAGTCTTCATGTTTTGATGGGCCTTATATCACGCTTATGTTAGGAAGAACCGGTTCGAACAAGACGTGTTGGTAACAAATACATAAGTAACTTAATATGAATAGCATCTGCTAAAATAAAAATTGTCTTCTGAAAATAAATGTTAGGGCAAAGATATTGTTAGATACCAAATGCAATCTTTAATTTGAATCACAATTACAGTTATATCAATTTCTTATTTATAAGTCTGAATATTTGCACAACGGTATATATAATTTAAGAACCTCTGTTGTTCGAACTGGTAAAAAAATGTGTTTTGTAAAAAAAAAATTTTTCACTTATTTGGTCTTTTGATCCCCCAACCAATATTTATTTGTTTCATGCACACGTATGAAAATTGCAGTTTTTATCCCATACAATCATAGGTTCAAACGTTGTTTTAAATTAAGACTTGTATGTATAAATATATCTCAAAATCCTCATTCATCATTTACAAAAAAATGATTAGGTCATTTAGTGGTCACTTAAATCTGAAATCAACATGTATTCTAACATCTTACTTCCTTCAGATGTTCAAGAGTAATTAATCTGTCATTGTCTTACAAATTTGCATTTCTTGTTTTAGTGTAGAAGTTAAAAATACTTCAAATAGCTTGAGAAATTATTATCACTTTGTATACATATATGTGAGATAGGGCTTTGATAAACAAATATATGTATTTTATAATTATACAACCCAGTTTTTGAAATTAAGCCTTGTTTAATTAATAGATTTAGCCCTATAAAATGAAGTTCAATCCACCATTTTCTGCATAGGAAAATGTATGGACCGAGTCAGGAATATGAAAGTTGCTATCCATTCGTTTGATGTGTTTGAGTTTTTGATTTTGTCATTTGATTGGGGACTTACCATTTTGCATTTTCCTTGGATTTCAGTATTTTTGTGAGTTTAATTTGCACTATAAAAACAAACATATAGAATGTATGTAACAAAAAAGCATAAAATGACATTAGTACAATAACACGGGCGGGATGTATAAGCATAGAGCCACATCGTATATGAATCGAAGAACATAAAAAGGCATATAGTACATTAGGAAAAATTCAAGACAAAAATAAAAAACATTTAATCTTACATTATGTGTCCTTGGAGTCTATTTTAAGACCTATGCATACAACCTTGTTTATTCCTTTGGGCTTTTAAGGACCGGTCGTTAGTCGGAATTATAGGCAATTACACGACATGTTCTTTTGATTGACAGCTAATCATACTATAGGGTCGTGTATTTTGGTATTCACGTGCTGAAAAAAACTCTTGAAATATTCGTATATCCTGTAATTTGTAAACAAAAGAAATCCAATCTATTGGTTATCACTTTTGGTGGACGGAATCGCTGAAATTGTTTAGATTGTTTCTATAAACATATAACGATGAGCTGCTTGTCCCAAAATGAATTACATACCGAATTATTCTCAGCCAAATTATTATTTTTTTTTTGACAAGCATGGTTTCGGATTCATTATTGTTTGTTTGATAAACTTACATATACTACAAAACTAATTATTTGCATTGAATACGATAAACGTTTTCTATTTTAAGTAAATTTAAGATCACCTGAGTGTATAATTTTAGAAGATATAAATATACGTTGCTGATGTTGAAATATACCAATACAACATTTCAATGAGAAAAACTATCTGTTATATATGTGCGGAAATGATCAATGGCAGCAGTACGATATGGTCAAGATACGAAATGACTTCCTTCCCTTTCGAGTTCTACATATATATAAATAGTCATTATTGAAATTATTACAAATATAAGTGCTCTAACTTTAATATAACAAAAATAAAATGAACTCAAAGATAAATTAAAAACGCGGACATTTAAATTATGCTCTGTTTTAGTATTACTTTTGCAAATGTCCTAGGCTATGTGTTTAATTTTATTTTAATAAACTTCCATATGACTATATATTGAGACAGATATAATATGTCATTTTAATTAAACTTACCTAGCTTTTTTTATATATAACAAAGATATGTTTTTATGACGACAGTGTCTTGAACCAGAAACTACATTGACACTGAGATACGATATATGATTCTTATTTTACTGTTATGATTTGTTGGTGGTTGTGGTGTGTGATTAGAGGTTTTTAAAAACTAATATGTTTGCTCACTTTCTTCCATTATGCGATGTGGCGTTAACTTGATTAACAATGCACTTGGAATGGGAGCTGCCTACTTACACATATTCAGATAAAATACTCCACTTATACAACTTAATGTGCAAATTAAAAGGAAAGTTAAAAATCTAAATTTAAAAATGTGGTGCTGTTGTTGATTACTCTTTTCATAATCCAATATCAAGATGTATAATAAGACTGCAGTACAACTTTGATCGAATCATGGTGACATATATTACATAAACGATGAACAATCATAACAACAACAGTATGGAAACAATAAGCTATTATAATAAGATAATGTGAAGTTCTGAAATATCAACACACATATAACAACTAACCATCTAATAAATGTATTTCCTCATTACTAGCTGTAGAAACCTGAAATACTATTAAGTTGATACTATTTAAGAAAAGTTTTGAAATTTTTGGTCCTCAATACGCTTTAACTTTGTACTTATTTGTGTTTAGAACTATTTTCATCTAAGCGTCGCTGTTGAGTCTTATGTAGACGAAACGCGCCTGCCGTTTTAAATTATAATACTGGTACCTTTGATTACTATTATTCATCTTTCAGTTGTAAAATGTATGCCATTAAAAGAAAAATGTACATTAAAAGAAATTTTGTTTTTCCTAAGGTCTGTCTGTAACGTAGCAGTATTATGCAATTTAAGAACGACGTGGTATATCGTCATTAAAAGGCTCCGTAGCTCTTTGGCTTCAGTGTATACTGTCGTTTTGATCAAACATTGTCGGTACATCAATTATACTGATTGTATCGTCCTGTGATTATTTATTGAATGAATATATGCTAAGAACTGCATTGCCTACACACAGATCTTAAATTATAAGATGCATTTTGATGATAAGCTTGTAGACTAAACGTGCGCCTATTATACAAAAGTTTAATACTGTCACTTATGATAACGTTTATAATTATATCTACTACAGCTTATGTTGTTGTCTTTGTAATTATAATTTGTATGTTTGCTGGAGCTTTAGTCTGTTAAGGTGTATGTCAGTGTTACATGTTTACACAGTTTTTTGGTGGATCCCAAATTTCGCATTAACCTTGATCTACATTAACATCCTTCATGTAACCATAGTTCTTTACAGAGAGATAGAAGCTGACAACAGCATAATAAAACTGAATTGAAAGACAAACACAAAATACATAGAACGTACGTTTAAAACGCCATTATTTAAGTAAAATTAAGGTAATGTATTTGAACGTGTAATAGAATCAGGCAATTAACAACAAATTGTTCTTTCGCATTATGGTCATATCTTTTCCGACATATAGTACAGTACAGTAGTTGTCGTTTGTTATGTAATTTATACGTGTTTCTCGTTTCTCGTTTTTTCTATTTTATATAGATTAGACCGTTGGTTTTCCCGTTTCAATGGTTTTACACTAGTAATTTTGGGGCCCTTTATAGCTTGTTGTTCGGTGTGAGCCAAGGCTCCGTGTTGAATGCCGTACATTGACCTATAATGCTTTATTTTTTTTAAATTGTTATTTGGATGGAGAGTTGTCTCATTGGCACTCACACCACATCTTCCTATATCTATATAATTCGTAACCATTTAAACATTGTTATATTGTTATTCATTAAATACATGGTGTTTCGAAGTTAAAACTGTACATAACAATCAATGATAACATCTAAATCTGCAATTTATGATTTACGAAATAGGTTCTATTTTCAATTTTGAATGACAACCATCATACATTTACAGAATTACTTTCTTTGAAACATAACATATATGTTAATTGACAAAGAAAACGAAATTTGATGATATTAGAATAAACTGATGTACATGTTTCGTTTACAAAATGACCTACGAATGGTGCTCGAACAAAACGAGACTTAACGATTAGATGAAAATGTATATCAGTCAATAAGATAATACTTTATAACATTTGAAGATTTAATATCACTGTGTTATTGTTTCTTTATATGCACGTGAAGTGCATTTCATATAATAATGAGCTGTACATATTGCAAAGTCTAATGCTGGTTTTCTTTACATTACACTTTTACAAAAGAAATCTATCGGTGTATGACAGCTGGAAATCACATTTATTAATCTGAACAGATATAAATTACATGTTGGTCGTAATATAACAGAGAGATTGTCGTAGATATTACCAAACAATCGTGATGTGAAGGTGACTCAGAAGAGTGGGTATGTCTTAATTGCATTTAAAAGCTAATTTACGGAGGCTGTAAGTACTAGTAATGTCCATTTAAACTTATTTTGCATCATATTGAAATTCTTTGAAGTATGATAGAGGTAGCTCTTAACTTGATAATATTGAAAATTTTTCTATAAATTATTTTTGGAGGATAACAAAGTATTATCATAATCTTCTTGTTATAAATGGGAAATAGAAGATTGAAATGCTATTAAATCCATGCCCTTCATTATAACCAGCAATTCGTTTTTACAAAAAAAAATTAAGATTGTCCAGAGATTTATACCATGTAATTCTTCTTTTTGAAATTAAAATGTAACATGTTAAAAGAAACTGTACTTTATATATTTCGTTCAGAAGTTAGAGAAAATAGTTTCTCTAATTTTTGTGCTATTTTCACATTTCCCGACCGGTGTGAGAAAAATATTTCTCTTTACTAGTGGAAAAACTGTTCTCGGCAAATGGTGGGTTAAAATTTGATTGTGACGTTAAATTTTCATGTTTTCTTCTGAATGTTCTTATTATGACGTCATGAAAAAGGCGACAAAGCCTGATGACGTCATATCAAAAGTAAACTTTCCTGAAATCTTTGAAAAGGAAGGATAAAAATCATTAGAAAAACAGATTCCACCACTGTAACTCGTGTATTACGATATTTCTCCATTCTTGACACTTAAATTCTAATCATTTAAAACGCTCGGCAAACATTGAACTTTAAATATTAAAATTTAACTGTCTCGAGTGGAGAAAGATCGGAATACACTTGTTGCAGTTATGGAATCTATATTTTCACATGTTTTAAGAATGTCATCTAACACAAAATTTCTGGCTATCCATTATAGATTTGATAAAAAAAAATATGAAATCTTCTTGCCTTTCAATGCAAGAGATGTCATTTTTGGTGTGTCTGAGGACTTTGTCAACAGTATAAGATATAATTATATATTGTAGCTATTTAAATACTATATATACAAATGTAGATGTAAGAGCATATTGTCCACAAAATATGGTGGGATCGAATATTTGAAATATTGAATTAAAATAGAAAATACTCTGTATGTTTCTTAACCCCTGCACAAAATATAAAAATGGATCAGAAGTAGCAATTGTTAGAAGCAGCACTTAATGAACAAATTGTTATATTTATATCATATTATACCATTAGTTTTTAATCGTATACAAGTGTTCCTTAACTCTTTATACTTTGTGCCAAATACTTTATAATGAAATTTCAGAAGTTTCATCTTGAAAATGAAAAAAAAGACAAAAAAAAAGACAAAATAAATAGTTTGTAAATTCTCAATATAATGTCAAGCAAGTGTAAAGTTGTATGTAGTAGTATGTAGAAGTCACTTTTTGTAGGATATATTCTTGACAAGCAACGAATCCAGTATACTTATGAATAATTCAACCACTGATTCCGCTGATTCCGCTTCACAAAATTGATGAACATTTTTTTCGATAGGAGTTAAAACAAACTGTAGACGTCATGTAAGAATTTTCATTAGTTTCTGATGAACAATTTCTGTCTAATTAACAGCTTACTGCCTTTATAAAAACGTGTAGTGATGAAACTGGACTTACGATTAAACTGTATGGTATCAGATAAGAGATAACAACTATCATTAATTAACCTGTGCAATATAATAACATGTGCAGTGTGTTCCTTACTGTGATAAGTTACACTTGTATGAAAGTCTTTGACCATGGGTTTCGATTTAACTCAACAAATTATACGTTTACATGATAACTCCATCAGTAAATTACAACTGTATACCGTATTTATCAATCAAAACATACTAAATACATGTTGGTCGTAATATAACAGACTGATATTTCGCAATATTTCTAATTAATGATACTGTGAAGGAGTATACAAATGAGTGGTTACGTTTTATTAATGTTTAGAGTTGCACTGTATTGAACTACTTTGAAGCATCTGTATATCACTGTATACATGGTTTTCCATGGTTGTTCACTAAAATGTTCCATTACAAAAATTCCAAACTCCGAAGAAAATTCAAAACGGAAGTCCGTTGTTAAAGAGCAAAATCAATGGCTCAATCACATTAAACCAAAAGACAACAACTGACATATTCCTGACTTTGTATAGACTTTTTCGTAGGTAAAACATGGTGGAATAAAGATGGTTGTATAGCTAACTAAACCTCTCACTTGTATGACAGTCGATTATAACTCCATTTTATTGAAAACGATGTGTGAACAATTCAGACTGACAAAAGATGTAAAAATATCAATAATAGGGGTAATTATTTTTCCAAGGTACCATATTTATAATTCGCCAGACGCGCGTTTAGTCTACATTAGATTCATCAGTGACGCTCTGTTCAAAATATTTATAAAGCCAAACAAGTACAAAGTTGAAGAGCATTAACGACCCAAATTCAAAAAACCTATGCCAAATACGGCTAAGGTAATCTATGACTGGGCTAAGAAAATCCTTAGTTTTTCGAAAAATTAATGTTTTTAACAGGAAATGTATAAATATTACCATATAATTGACATTCATGACAACATCGAAGTGTTGACTACTGGGCTGATGATAGGGTTAAACCATCCATTATTCTCGAGTTTCATAATGTGTATGTGTTCCAAAATATCTAAGAAATAAACCTACTAACAAATCAAGTAAATATTTAAATGTGTTGTCATAAAATCTAGATAAATTCATCACATGTATTGACTTATTAAGTGTGCTGAACACGGGTAAAAATGAGAAAGGAAATAATTTACAAGGGAATTTCAAAGTGAGGTAATTACAGTTTACAAATTTTGGCAAGTAAGGAGTTGATTGAAGTCAAGATAACGATTTTCGAGAGATTAAAATAAACTTCATCTGAATATGGGTAGACAATATTAGTTGCTTTCTTGAGAAAAAAAAACCGGCGAAATTAATACTCCGGAAACCGTTCGCCACGAGTGTTCCTACGCCTTGCTCTTTACATATCCTGTATATTTATCGTGTTAATGAAAAGTCGTTCTGTTGTGTGTAGATATTCATTTAGTACATAACACACTTTATATCTTCCACTTGTTTAGTAAAACTTACAATTATAATGTGTTAAAATATTAATCGGTAAGACCAGTGTAGTTCAATTAAGAAATAACCGTTTCCCATTAAATTAAGATAAATCACCGAATGGAATGATTATTGACAATTAAGAAATAAAGTTAAAACTGTTTGTTTGCATGATATTGCAAATTGTTCATTACTTTGTATTAAAACTGCCCAATTAACGTATGGGTTTTATATTATAATTGACCATTGAAAGCCATTATATATTATGAATGTCAATAATGGTTTAAGTTTTCATTTTATTACATGTAAGATCATCTGATGTTGACATTAAGTATGCAAGAGAACAGGCAAAGTACGAAAATTTAGTAGCTATTTTATCCTCATATTTCTAATAAAAACGAAACTGCGTCACAATCTAGACGCATAGACTACTTCAGATACATATATATAAAGGCAACAGTAGTATACTGATGTTCAAAACTCATTAATCGATAAAAGAGTAATATTCGTTCATAGTTTATTTCTATAATACATGTAATACAATACGTGACTGCTATGTAGACACAATTATTTTTGTATCCAATGACGTGAGGAACTGTTTGAATGAAACCTAAGGCCGTATCCCAGACGACTGTTTTGATGTGAAACAATGTACATGACGAATCTTAAAGTTTGATTCTGCCATTTTATTTAGTGACTCTCCGTTTTTAATATTTCCTCGGAGTTCGTTTTTTTTTTTTGTAATTTTACTTTTCGCAGCTTTATGCCAAGCTAAAGTGCTAAGCTGTTCAAACAATACGTAATGTACAATAAAGAGTTGGCAGATTTGAAGAGCAAAATATTGATTCAAACAATTATATTTTTGAAGTTATTAATTAGATCAATAAAATATGTACTTCTATATGGCTGATATGAAAAATTGTAAAAACGAGACAATTTAAAAAAGTGAAAAGAGTAATTTTGCAATTCATGAGGTCTGCATCGTTATATATTATCAATAAGAAAACTAGGCTAATGAGAGGGGGATAACAGACGTTATTCACAGTGCCATTATTTTGATTACTTTTGATTGATGAAATTGCGTGATAAAAATTCTCGGTTTCGTTGAGCGCAGATACATTTGTATACAGATATAATATCGGTTACGGTGTGACCAAATCACCAGCCATAGATATGGACGTAAATTACGTTAACAATGTCTGGTCCCTCTGAAATTGTCTAATGAAGCAATATCATGTTATCATATAAATCTTCATTATACAGAATGACATAAGGTGCATTTCTTTTTTTTTTTATCATGAGTTTCAAATGAAATTTATAGATTATGATATATGTATGTTCGTTAAGATACTTGTGCACTCATTATAAGTGGTTCTTATCTTAAGTTGTATTAACTATCGTATCAATACAAGGAGATGTAAGAACAAGTTCAATGCGAAATAATCATAACAAGGAATTGAAAACAAAACATAAAAACATTAGGTAGACTTCCGAATTGTCTAGATAGTATTGATTAAACATGCATTACATGCATTCAAATGAAATATCAAATGTTTGTAATTTAGATTTTTTGTATAACATTCAGGAAAAAAGAATATTAGAAGATGGACATTCACGGCATGAGGGGTTTTTATTAGAGGTCTTAACTATTATAATTATTCGAATGACAAATGTTTCTTAGGAAAATGCATAGTACATGTCTGTTCCAAATTGTCTCTGTAATTTAGTGTATTATTGAAATGCAAAATCCCCCAATCTTTCCTACCGTTTATAACTGCCAAAATCAAAAGCTCAATTACATCAAACGAATGAATAACAAATGTCATACTCTTGACTTTGTAGAAAATGGTGGATTAAACCTGGTTTGATAGCTAGCTAAACCTCTCAACTGTATGAGAGTCTCAGAAAAGTCCAATATATTTACAAAGATGTTTCAACAAAACAAACTGACACAATAGGTAAACATGTCAATCATTAGGGTACAGCAGTCAACATTGTTTAATAACAAGTATCACTATAAAAACAAACAAATTTGTAACTAAAAAGACCATCAGACAAAGCATATCGCAAATATAAAAGAGAAGATTTCAAACTTTTACCATGTCACAATAACACAATGACGGGATGTTCAGAGCTACATCAAATGGATATCACCAATAAAGACTGACTATGCGGTGTGGGTTTGCTCATTGTTGAAGGCCGTTCGGTGACCTATAGTTGTTAATGTCTGTGTCATTTTGGTCTCTTGTGGACAGTTGTCTCATTGGCAATAATACCACATCTTCTTTTTATATAAACAGTAAAATTGACATTCAAAAAACAAATAAAAGAATTCTATAACACATTAGTAAGATGATTCACAACGTCAGTACACATGATTTTTACTTTAAGACTATCGTGTATAATTTGTGAAGTTGATACGGAATATTTATCTACAAGGTCAAGGTATCTTCCGATAAACTCAGAAAAAGGACGTGACGTCTGCTCTGACACAAAGGTGATGTTTCTTTGGTCGTCTTGTTTTTGACAGGTGTTTGAAAATTAAAAAGAGACCCAAAAGAAGAGGTGCACAGTTCGTTCCCATAGGAGTGCCGACCATTTGTTGAAAATGTCTACCTTCAAATTCAACAATGTGCATGTTGTCAAAAAGATACTCCAGCATAATGATCACGTTATACAGGGTTGAAAAAATTAACAGTTTTGATAGAACTAATATCAGAAAAAGATCAAGATTTAAAATTATCCAGACGTTACATTCCAGCAGTGTCTGCATTCAGAGTATGTATCTGCCAGTTTACAGATATTCCAGGGTATGAATATTCTATCAAAATTCATAAAGGTTGCTACTCACAAAGAAGGTATTACATCAATAGTTGCTACTGCTTTAATACCAATCCCGTCCCATACCCATTGTAACATACCGAAAATAACATATTACCTGGTTTGTACTGACACAAGCAATATGGCGGCTGTCACATGTATAGCTAAATCTGCCTATCCTTCCGGAGCATTTGAGCTCACCCATAGTTTTTAATTAAGTCTTGTTCAGTCCTTAGTTTTCTATATAGCTAGTGTTTAGTTTAGTATTGGCTGTGTCTTTATCTTTTTCCCTATTTAGCAATGGCGTTGTCAGCTTTCTTCAACAAATGAGTTTGAGTGTCCCCTGGTATCTTTTATCTTAGGAAGATTGTAACGGTTGTTTTCTTATGAGGTCGTAGCTAATGTAGGTCTCATCATTAATTAATAAGAAAGACAGTAAACGAATATTATTGATTTCAAGCATTAAAATCTTTAATTACAAAACACTGTAACTACTTCTTATTTTAAGACAAAAGAATAGTTGTTAAAAAGTTCTAAATATGTCACATAAACTTAGAGGTATAGAACCGCCATTTATATGTAATATCTTGTCTACTTAGACTAATTTCAATACACCACCTTCATTTCTGAATATTAAATTTCACCTCTAAATAATATCCCTAGACTGACATCATATTGGTGCGTCATCATACGTACACTGATTGTTTATGATATCTGGAATATTTTATTTTATGGGTAGAAAATATCATGACGGCTGCTGGTAAATACTCGGTGATTTTTTTTTTGTCCACGCCTCAAGATATGGACCAGGTCAATAGTTAGCCAAAATTCAATTTAAGGTTCCTGAATTCAATCAGTTTTATTTTTACCTGTTTTTGTGTTTTCATCGATTTACGAGATGTCAACACGGAAAGGCTGTTGTTGCTTTCCTTTATCCAGAGATTCTATATTCACTACAAAGCTCATTGGTGTGATCAATGTTAGAAATAGTTACACTGTTGAAATAGGAATAAGTCTGAACGTGAGATCTCATATGTTTTGCATCCAAATAATAGTCACTACATTCGCCTTAAATATGGTGAAAAATTACTCGTTTAACACATTATAATATTGCGCATTACATTCACATTAAAAGTATATCAGTGTTTCAATCTCTTGCCAGTAACATTGCAGATAATTTTGTTGTTTCAGTGCAATATTCGCTAAATCCTAGGTACATAAAACACGCCAATGCAGGTGGTGTAAATAATTCTTGCGGAGGGGGAAGGGGTGTAAATATTTAAAAAGTGTTGCCATCCCTCTTGATTAACGTTTCATAATATCTCAAATATATTTTTTCTGGATAAACACTCATATTATCTGCCACGGAATGTTTGTGATAAAAAACATTAGCATGTCCTTTTTTTTCACTGCGACCCACAATTTCTTTTAATATGTTCAGATTGCTTCTTTTAATAAGGGTATTATATAAATAGTGTTCCAAATGTTTAACGGGTGTCACCACGATGTGATTGATATTTATGTAATGTCTGTGTCACCAGAGTTATGCGCATTTGTGGAGTTAACCCGCCACAATATTTAAGTATGTGCCTGTCCCAAGTCAGGAGCCTGTAATTCAGTGGTTGTCGATTGTTTATCTGTTACATATTTGTTTTTCGTTCATTTTTTTATATAAATAAGGCCGTTAGTTTTCTCGTTTGAATTGTTTTAATTTACATTGTCTTATCAGGGCCGTTTATAGTTGACTTTGCGGTATGGGCTTTGCTCATTGTTGAAGGCCGCACGGTGACCTATAGCTGTAATGTCTGTGTCATTTTGGTTTCTTGTGGTCAGGTGTCTCTTTGACAACCATACCACATCTTCTTTTATAGATGGAATATCCGTACTTTTTTGACGATTTGACAACTATGATATCGCCAGTATCGAATTATAAGAATAGGTGCCAACAGTTACGCAAGAACGGCTTACCCTCCGTAGTTCACCCTATCTTAATTTTATGTTAAATTTTAACCTTTTGTGTTTAATTCTATTCCTGTTGTTTGAACTATTGTGTTTTTTCTTAGACACATCTATTTGTATTGTCCCTTTGAATTTTCCCTTAGAATTAAACTATAATCTGTAACGAATTAAGAAACATTTTCAATAATAAAGACATAACAAAGAATAAAACTTGATCTTATAGTTTGTATTGAAAAAAAAAATAGTCGTACCGTTTCCTTTTGTTTGCACAAATTTCATGCATCATCCACCTAAAAGTAAACGAAACTATAATTATTGCTTTCAGATTCTTATCGAATTTAACAGATATGTGTTTTCGATTTAGTATTCAGAGTTTATATATTTATATGAACTACTATTTTGTTTTATTCAAAAGGTAGACTTTAAATTGATTTACTACAGGCTTACTTATTACTTTGAATAACCCAAACTGTTTTACATTGTAAGTTGCTACAAACGTAAGCAATATATTTGGTCTACATATTTTTGGGAGAGGATTATGGACAATGAGGGTCGGTTGAAAACAAAATGTTAAGACAAAAGAGATGATTTCAGCTTTCCAATTGTGAACTTTCCATTTCTAAGTAGCAACATTCCAGCAGCACCTGCATACGGGGTATATATCTCCCAATTGATACGATATTCCCGTGCTTGCATTTCCGATCATGATTTTCTTGATAGAGGGTTGCTGCTCACAAGGAAGATATTAAAACAAGAGTTCCAAATGGTAAAGTTGAAATCATCCCTTCGTAAATTTTACGGACGCCATCACGAGTTGGTTGACCGTTATGGAATAACCGTTTCACAAATGATATCGGATATGTTCCTTACGTCGTAACTACAATCCCCTTCCCTTTCATGAATGTGACCTACCGAATTAGACTATTTACTGGATTTATTATCACATAAGCAACACGACGGGTGCCACATGTGGAGCAGGATCAACTTACCCTTCCGGAGCACCTGAGATCACCCTTAGTTTTTTGGCGGGGTTCGTGTTGTTTATTTTTTAGTTTTCTATGTTGTGTCATGTGTGCTCTTGTTTGTTTGTCTTTTTCATTTTTAGCCATGGCGTTGTCAGTTTGTTTTAGATTTATGAGTTTGACTGTCTCTTTGGTATCTTTCGTCCCTCTTTTATGGAATTTCGATTAAGATCTTTATTACGTGAAAGATGAAAGAAAGAAACTGCAAAACAATACTAAGATTTAACTTGTACACACATAAAGCCTTGAAAAAGAGGCCACATATACCATTTATACCAAAGGGACAGTAAAACAAAAACGTCCAAAACAGTGACTTTTCTATTATCAATTGAAACATTTGAAACATTTGTTAACCTATTTTATGTATTTGTATTTACTAGACTTGTAGAGGCTTAAAGAGAAAACAAATATATATTTAAATGCCAAAATGAGAAATACCGATTCACGAAAGAAAATATCGAAGAGTAAATGTAATATATCAATGAAAACCTTTCTTTGAAGAAACGTTTTGAATGGGAACCAGGATAGAAAGTGATTTCATCTCAAATCTTTATAATGTTATTATCGACAAAGTCTATTAGTAAGACTTAATCTCTGTTCAACGACAATTGTCTTGTTTCATTTTCTGATATCTTCGGCTTTAAATACTGTTCAGGATTATGTATCAATCTGTTGTAACTCGAGCGCCATGTATTGGTCTTGTGTAGACTCGCGTACCTGAAAGTAATATAACAAAACAAACTTTCATAAATTCGAAAAGGAAAATTCATAAACAAGTTTGGTTCATACTACCCAAACTTTAGTTTTAAATGTGATGTGTGTTTATCCAATTAGCTTGTTACTCAGCCGTGAAGTTGTCTCTTTCTTCGACGATTTGTATGACCTAGCTAGGTTGATATAATCATTCAATCATACAAAACTGATAGAAATGATTTTTTCAAAACTTTTATGCAGAGAAAGTAAAACTTTTATGCAAAGAAAGTAAAAAGCCAAAAAAAAAAGATAGTTTGCCAATTTTTCAAAGCGATTTCTCGAGTTGTGGTCTTATGTTAGAATTTTTATATCTTCCTATATTATTGTATTCACCTTAAAAAGGTACGAATTTGTTACAATATTAAAGAGTAACTTTAAGACGAGGAAGACAGATTTATATTGAAATAAGAAACGCGAATAAGGATCGAATAACGCTAATCAATCAAGTGGCTAATGTTTTGCTATTTGAGACAATAACAAAAATTGAGATCTTGAAATGTAAACACGCAAGTTATTCTGATAAAACCAGGTAAAAACTTTAGTAAAGCAATATAAGGATATTTATACATTCGAAGTACTCTATTATAAGTAAACAAATATTTCAACATAACCCTCTTAAAAGACTAACAAAGTTCTATATAAAATATATAGACGGCAATTGGTTACAATTATTCTGCGTGTTACCAAACCCTAGAGTCACAACACTTACGATATATTTCTCAGATCAGTAATAATAACATGTAGGTGACCAATAATATCAGATTATTATATGGTATTTTTCATATCGCATGTATTATCAGCCCTAGGTTCAATATCAGCCCAAGAGCCGCATGGTTCGAGGGCTGATATTGACCGAGGGTTGATAATACATGAGATATGAAAAATGACATGTTATGATCTTTTTAGCATATGCTTCAACAAAGGAGAAAAATAACAGATTCATATATTGATCCTTTTACGTGGTTCCAAAATAGAAGTTGAAAGATTGAAAAGTTCACGGACGTCGGACCCCAGATTTAGTACATTCCATATGAAATATTTCTCATCATATGTCTCAACAGAGAAGAAAATTAATGGACGAATCGACAAAAAAGATAATTCATTAATATACCTAATTATGAACACTGTTTGGTAGTCAACTTTTTTAAAGTAACTTTCTGAATTATGTTTGAAAATTTGTATACAGTAAAAAAGGCATCTATTTAATTTTTTTTTTCTGTTTTTTTTTTCATTATTTTACACAATATACTTTTCAGCATCCAAATAATTGTTTTGTACGCTTCTTTGTAATGTTTTTCACTGAAAGCGTAACATTGAGGTGTACTTTCCGGAATTTGCCGAGTATCACCGGAATGCCATGCGATAACGTTACGGAAAGGCATGTGATAACAATCGAAGCATGTGATAAACTTTTCATATCAGCCCGCTAAGCACCAATTCGAAAAAAATGGAGTTACGTTAATTTAATGTTATTATCATACAGTAAAAACCATATTTTATTTAGTCTAAATATATGATAAAGAAATTTATTTACTTATGATGCTTAATCTAATAACTATGAATGACGTTGAAATCAAATTCAAATGATGAATTCTAGAAAGAAAGAAAAAAGAAAATTTACAGGATGAAAGATTGTCAACACCAAAGGTAATATACATTATGTTGAGCAATACCAGAACCACATTATAATCCTGGTACCTTTGATAACTATGTATAAACAAACAAAATGATGTCGATGTCATGTGAACAGACAACATCACTGCACATATATGTGACGTCGACGAAGGACAGTTAGCATGATATTTCGACGAAGGAATGTTTGTTAGCATGATACTTCGACTATTAACATGTTTTAAATACGATGAAGGACTATGATTATATTTATTATACAAAGGACTG
Source organism: Mytilus galloprovincialis (assembly GCA_037788925.1). Taxonomy (NCBI): domain Eukaryota; kingdom Metazoa; phylum Mollusca; class Bivalvia; order Mytilida; family Mytilidae; genus Mytilus; species Mytilus galloprovincialis. Next base: position 70,111,980 of record CM075342.1, on the reverse strand, counting down.
TTAGCAAGCTTTTTCGGAAAGAGCTGTCAAAATAATGAAAAACAGATAATATGTCGCCCAAGAATTGAAATAATTGTATAAACAAAACAAGATTGTCATTAACACTGGACATAGAAGGTATGTCAAAGAACGAAATATATTCCAAGGCATACTGATTGTTTGTTAACGATGGACTGTCCACTCTATGGTAGAAATATAATTGACAGTCAACACAAATGTATGTAAGTCAGGAACCTGTTATTCATTGATTGTCCTTTGTTGGTGTGCATCATACGTGTATCTAATTTTTCCTGTTTGTCAATAGATGAAACCGTCGGTGTTCCTGTTTGAATGGTTTCAAGTTAGTAATCTTTGAGGTCCTTTAATGTTTGCAGATCGGAGTGAGCCAATTCTTCGCGTTGACGCCCGTATTTTGACCTATAAGTGTTTACTTTTACAAATTGTAATGTGGATGTCGTGTTGTTTCATTGGCACTCAACCACATCTTATTATATTTATAGTAGGAAACAATATCAAAATAAGGGTACATCAGTCAACAAGAGAATTACAAGTTATACTTTGTCATTTTAACAATGAATCGAAATCATAGTTGTTTGTTATAAGAATATTACCTGCCATTAGTGCATTCTTAAACAATTCAAAAAAGTTAAACGGTTGAACGGGAAGAGCTATTTTTGATCAAATAATAATAAAAATACCACATTTCGGGTAAAATAAAAACGACTGTAGTCAAATGGCAAAATCAAAAGCTTATCACACCTAACAAATGGATAGCAACTGTCATATTCCATGATTTGGTACAGGCATTTTTATATGTAAAAAATGGAAGATAAAAACTGGAGAAAACGGAAAGTACCTAATCAAATGGCAAAATCATAAGCTCAAACCCAGTAAACGAATTGACAACAATTGTCGTAGAGCACCTTGGTATAGGAGTTAGTGCATCGAACTATAAACACAAAAGTTCCTGGTTCGATCCGCGTTGAAGGGAGAATATTTCAGGATCTGAATTGTCCCAAAACCATTTGAGAAACGATGTAGGTACACCAGAAGGAGACGAAAAATGACAGGCATGTGTTGAGAGAGAGAGAGAGAGAGAGAGAGAGAGAGAGAGAGAGAGAGCAATTGCACTCGCATGTAAAAGACACCCTTGTAGATTTGAGCCGCACTGGTACCAGCAAAATGGAAAGGGATTAATATAATTTGTAATACCATGATTCCCAATCCACTATAAATAAAAAAAATGTTTAAATAAATGTCATATTCCTGACTTGGTACAGTCATTTTTGTTAGTAGAAAAAGGTTGATTAAACCTGGTGTTATAGCTAGCTAAACCCCTGACTTGTATGACAGTTCAAATTCCATTATCATGACCACGATGTCTACACAAAACAAACACATATATTAGGTACAAATATAAAAAATAGTTAGATGTTTGTTGATTTGTCAGAAAAGAGGGACGAAAGATACCAAAGGGACAGTCAAACTCATAAATCTAAAACAAACTGACAACGCCATGGCTAAAAATGAAAAAGACAAACAGAAAAACAACAGTACACATGACACAACATAGAAAACTAAAGAATAAACAACACGAACCCCACCAAAAACTAGGGGTGATCTCAGGTGCTCCGGAAGGGTAAGCAGATCCTGCTCCACATGTGGCACCCGTCGTGTTGCTTATGTGATTACAAATCCGGTAAATAGTCTAATTCGGTAGGTCACATTCATGAAAGGGAAGGGGATTGTAGTTACGACGCAAGGAACATATCCGATATCATTTGTGAAACGGTTATTCCATAACGGTCAACCAACTCGTGATGGCGTCCGTAAAATTTACGAAGGGATGATTTCAACTTCACCATTTGGAACTCTTGTTTTAATAGCTTCCTTGTGAGCAGTAACCCTCTATCAAGAAAATCATGATAGGAAATGCAAGCACGGGAATATCGTATCAATTGGGAGATATATACCCCGTATGCAGGTGCTGCTGGAATGTTGCTACTTAGAAATGGAAAGTTCACAATTGGAAAGCTGAAATCATCTCTTTTGTCGTAAAGTTTTGTTTTCAACCGACCCTCATTGTCAATTTCTAGATGTAAGTCAAGATATGAAGCCGACTTAACTGTATCTGTAGTATCCTTTATCTCCAATTTGATGGGATAGATGCGTTCCACATAGTCACCAAATTTTGAATTGTTTAGTGAAAGAACGTCATCTATATAGCGGAAAGTAGAGTTAAAGGATATTGCTAACTTCTTATCTTTCTTCCTAAGAAGTTCCTGCATGAAGTCAGCCTCATAATAATAAAGAAACAAGTCGGCAAGTAGAGGGGCACAGTTTGTTTCCATTGGGATGCCGACTGTCTGTTGAAAAACACGTCCTCCGAACGTTACAAATATATTGTCAATCAAGAAATCAAGCATCTTGATAATATCGGTTTCAGAGAATTTTTTGTTTGAATGAGAGTGATTCTTTACAAAGTATGATTTATCCCTCCCTAAGACAAGATACTTATATCTACGTTGGCCATTCTTTTTTATGAAGCAAAGTAATACCAACTCTTTCAATTTGTCTTTTAGTTTGGAATGTGGAATACTTGTGTAAAGAGTAGAAAAGTCATATGTTTTAATACTGTTACAAGATGAAAGAGAGTTAGATTGTATGTACTCTAAAAGATCTTTGGAATTTTTAAGTATCCACATCTGATTCACGCCACCTCTAGAATAGGCAGTTTCACAATAACTTTGAAGCCCGAAGTATGTAGTTTACGTCTGTTTCCACATTTGAACGGATTTTTTTTTTAACTTAATCATTACACTTAGGTTTTTCTAAGTTGATATTATTGTTTATTTTCAACATGGTACGCAGCTGTAACTACTAGTAGACCTGTATATCTTTAGATAGAAAATGTTATGTTAAAAAGTAGAGTTAACATATAGACCACAGTAAGTCCATAACCGTTAAAAGTAAACGTTTTCTACTGTATAAAAGAATGGTACATCCCCATGTCTGTAAAAAAAGAGTAAACAGTTATAGTATTAATTTTCTTAGATAATTGTACAATCATTTAGTATGCGGATACAGACTAACGTTATTCCAATAATATACCGGTTGATTGAGGCATATATGATATCAAACTGTTCTATAAAAATGTTATGTAAATGAATAATTGCAAAGTATTGCTAATTTAGTTTCTTCCTACGTTAATAAAATATAATAATCATTTCCTTATAATATTTTTTTATATAGACAGAATATGGAAATTTCCCCCACATAAATGTCCTAATTTCTACTCTGTAATATGTAACAACGAAAATGAAATACGATCTGACAGGACAACCAATAAAAGTTTTATTCCATTTTTCGAAGTTCCTATTAAAATACAACTCTGTTCTATAAAAGTAAATGTAAATAAATGGATGCAAAGTATCACTAATTTATTTTCGTCCTGCGTTATGAATTATAATAACCATTTCCATAACAAATTGTTCTGTAATTAGTAATTCTAAAAAGAATTGATATCAAAGAAATACGTGCCTAAATTTCCTCAGGTTTAATAGGTTATCTATATAGAAATCAAATTCGAGTTGACACAACCACTTATAGAAGGTTTATCTCTTGAAATACATGTAAAGGAAGCTATTCCATGGATATTTGTTCATACCTTAGTAGGCTAATATGTACATTGGTATTCATGTTATCATTGTCGAGCCTTCGACTTTATTCGAAAAAGCGAGACATAGCTATCCTACATTCCGGCGGTGTCCACAAATATTCACTTTGTGGTTAAAGTTTTTGAAATTTTAATAACTTTCTTAAATTATCCTTGATCTCTAGAAAACTTGGACAGAAGCTTGTTTTTTTTCCATATGATGGACTTATTTGTTTTTCTGGCGGGAAACATTACACTCACTCTGTAGTTAAAGATTTTAAAATTTTAATAACTTTCACATACTATCCTGGATATATACCAAACTTAAAAGCTTGTTTATGATCATACCATTGTATCCAGAGGTAAATTTTCTAAAAACAAATTTTTTTTTGCCGTATTAACATATAAATAGATTTAGTTTTTCTGCCAGGAAACAATACATTTACTATAAGGTTAAAGTTTTAAAATTCTGATAGCTTTCTTCTGCTATCCAGGATTTGTACTAAACTTGGACAGAAGCTTGTTTTTTTTTTATCAAAAGATAGTATCTTGAAGGAAATGTTGTTAAAATTTTGCACCTGTTTATCCGTTTTTTTAACTTATAATAGGACTTCTTCTAGTTTCCATTACATACACGTCCGCAGTTAAAGTTTAAAAAAAAAAATATTAGGTTCATAAACTATCCTGGATTTTTACCAAACTTGGACAGAAGCTTTTTAGAATCAAAAGATTGTATCGAGTGGAATATTTTTATTGATTTTTTCCTTCATTTTTGTTGTGCCTGCGATTAACAGCAAAGGTAGGCGAGACACTAGGTTCTGCGGAGCCCTTACGATTTTTTTTAATAAGCTTCCGATTTTCAAATATTTTGGCCTCGAGCATCACTAAAGATATTGACTGTCGAAATAAGCACCTCGTGCTGAAAAATTTGTACCGTTTATGTGATTAAATATTGTCGATTGCAATCCCACGTAGTTCATATGACGATAGGTCATAAAAATAAATGAACATATTGTTGTTTTGTTCAAGTATGTGGAGGTGTCATGTATATATGATACGTCTTATGTATATTTATATGTCAGTCTATTTTGTACTTTACTTTAAAGGAATACGACAGTGGTTATTAATTCGTGTAATGTGTTTCAGGTTTTGATTTTGTCCTTTGCTTAAGGGTTTTTCGTTTGAAATTTTGATTCGGTTTTCGGCAATTTAGTTTTTGGACTTTTCACCACATTTTCACAAAGTAAGCCTCACTTCATGAGCGATATGTTTTAGTATGAATGAAGTTGGTAAATAGAATATTACAGTTACTTAAGAAACGAATGATTTCGAAACATTTCATATATTAACTTCTCACTGGCGTTTTTGTTATACTAAGCCATACCGAACTAAATAAATTTATATGGGGAACCTATTTTAAAGTGTAAACCAAATTTCACAAATCATATTCCATAATCATACATAGCAATTGGCACGAGTTGTACGGACACACAAGGAGAATATATTTACAAACAGACAATAGTTCTTTATTTGGTCCTTTTTTTCCTTTTTTATTCGAGCTTAACTGATTACTAATTTGAATGTGTATATCTGGCAAACATTTGACAAACACAATTTTGAGCCTGATATATATGATTAGTTTGAATACATGTTTTATTATAGAAATATAAAGTCAACTGTTAATGTCTCTCTTGAATCTTTCGAACCTCTTTTAACAAATGGTGTTAATATTGATTTAAACAAGATTTGTACATATATTTAATGAATTCTTTTAGTCGCCTTAATTATGCATGTAGCAAAATTATTCCAACCTTTATTCCGTCATTTGATTGGCTTGCTAAATTTTAACATATCAAGTTTGTTTGTATTATAGAAACATTTAAATATCTTGTTAATTATGAATTTTGGTAAGAATTGTTTACCAAGCAATACTTAAGATTGGCATCATTAATCAATTACTAGAACAGTTATTTGTCTGAAGATCATTTCTTTTATTTTTTAGTAAGTTTAACGTATGATGATGGCCAAAACAGGTATGTGAATTCTTTCTTTATATAAATTAACCTCGCATATTTATCTTAAGAAAATGTATCATCAAGTGTATGTCTTATGTGTTTGAACAAAACGTTATTATTCTAGTGAAATTTAAATGTTTTCCGGAAGTATTCTGGACAATATCAGATCTTTTGTTTATGGCAAATGATAAATGATTGTAAAATTTGCTAGTTAATGCTTTTAATAACATTCCTGAAATAGTCTTCATAAAGAAACAGCGAATGTTTTGTTTACTCAGATCTTCATCTTATTGAATGCTTCTTTATGGTAAATTTGTTGGAGTGTAACAGCGTTGAATAAATTCCATTGTGTATGAAGCGTAGAAGCATTCTATTAATGGGCCATTCCAGTCAATATCTGCTAAAGGGGGATGGATGGTCCTTTCTGAGGGGTGTAAAATTTATACATCTTAGGGGTGAAATTTTCTGAGGATCTTTCAGCAGGAAATTATTAAATAAAAAAAAATACATCTTAGGGGTTACAAAAATGCCTATGTCAGATCTTAGGGGTGCTTTTGAATGTAGACAGTTTCGTATTATGCATTATCTTGTATTGTATTTAAAATTCTGATGGGTACAATCCTTGCAGTAAAAAATTCTGATGGGTCATTTTTTCCCATGAAAGCCTATCCACCCAATATAAACAGAAACTCTACATCTGATAGGTCTTAATTTATAGATCTGATAGGTAGTTTTTCATGATGTTTTTTTCTGATACGTATATAAAAAAATCTCCCCATCCATCTCCACCTGTTAGAAATTAACTGGAATGGCCCAATGTGCGCACGGTAAACGTTTTTACAATCCCATACAATGACTAAAATAATACTAGAACCGGGGAGAAATGGTGAACTATAAATATTTAAATACGTTAATTCTACATAAAATAACATCTCCTATCTAAAATACCCCTGTTTTAGTTATTAAGTCCTGTAACTCAAAAAGTTTAAATCCTATTTCCATAAAAAAGTATACAGATTGTTTGACCATCATAAGAAACAACTATATATAAAAAAGAAGATGTGGTATGATTGCCAATGAGACAACCGTCCACAAGAGACCAAAATGACACAGACATTAACAACTATAGGTCAACGTACGGCCTTCAATAATGAGCAAAAATCCATACCGCATAGTCAGCTATAAAAGGCCCCGATAAGACAATGTAAAACAATTCAAACGAGAAAGCTAACGGCCTTTTTAATACAGAAAAATAGTTCACGTATTTCTCCATTCTTATTATGGTGCGTATTTATGTTTTATTATTTCTTCTTTAACAAACAGATGCAAGCATTTGTCATAGCTGTGTCATTTTGAAATAAATGTTCAAAATATTTTTTCAGCTTTGAGCAAACTATATAACAAGTTTATTTTATAAGATGTTAGCTCTTCACCTTTTATATAAGCTTTGGATTTCAAATATTTTGGCCACGAGCATCACTGAAGAGACATGTATTGTCGAAATGCGCATCTGATGCAAGAAAATTGGTACAGTTAATTTTTTTATACACATATAACATTAATTCAAATGTCATGGCAATTTTGATATCTTTTAAAAACTCAAAAAATTAATCTCTTTTATAAATCAATTCACGGGAAAAACAGAATCTACGACAACTGACATAGATGCCTATAAGTTCTTCATGTTTGGAAAGCTGTTCCATCTAAAATCATTAAAGAAAGTCTAATGCCTTAGGATGTCTTGATTAATACAAGAAACGTATTTACTGTTGACTGTTTCAGAATTTCTGTACAAATTGAATGAAATCGATGTGTTATACACTGCGCAGATGAAAGTTCAGTAATTCATTATACTATAAACGATATCGACTTACAATTGATAGACATACACAATGTATATCCTTGAGAGACAAACTTGCTTACGGTTAAACGAAAGACACAGTTACTAATATAACAGGTAAGCAATTATTTACATCATTTAATTTGTATCTTTTCATTTTAATTTTAGTAAATATCATAAATATATTGTTATAAATTATATTTATTTTTGTCAACAAATTTTTATATATTTAACAATGAGGTCTTCTTATTTTATTATTCATCTACAGTTGTGATTTTCTTTGAACAGCAATGATATTGCAATTTCAAATATTTGTTAACTCCTAAATTTTTACATTATGGGTACCTTGTTTAGTGATAACAGTTTGTACATTAAATTGGTGAAGAAATTTAGGCCTATATAGATTTTATTTACTTTTAGTACTTAAATAGTAACTCTGTTTTTTATCAGAATTACTTGCTAGTTAAAATTTCCAGAACTCTAATTTCTTTTATCATGTCAAGGAGCAAAACATGAGCAACCAGATTTACTAGTGTTATTCGATTCTAAGTCACGATTCTTATGTCTATATATATACGTCTTCCTCGCCTTAAAGTTACCAATAAATCTTAAAACAATTCACACCTTTGTTAGGTGAATACCACAAATTTTAAGGTATAAAAGTGACAACATAAGACCTCACCTTGACAAAAGACAGATAGCACTATAAAAAAGATAAGATGAAAAGACAAAAAGACAATAAATACTATATTGGAAACTGTATATAAATCTAAGGATTGACTAATATTGGAACTGTACTAACATCTATATGCCTACCTTGATGTTTGATAAGCTGTGCATGTCTAACATGTGGCGTAAAAGTACTCCTGTATTGAAAATCCAAAGATAATTTGCTTTCAATCATCATACTAAAATAGTGTACACGATTATCGCTACGACAAATTGATTAAATATCTACATTTAGGCGTTTAGGTTCTTAAACTGCAGTTTCTGGAACTCATCTTATATTATTCTTTTTTTAAATCACCCATTTTACAAAGATCATAAAAAACTGTAGAGAAAAAAAAACAACATTATGACTGACGAAAGAGGCCAAATAGATAAACAACTATCAATAGAGACATCATATTCCGAACAAAATTTCAGTAATGTGAACCAAGAACGTCTGAGTGGGTTCCCATCCTCTCTTTTCTTCAGTCGTTTATTATCTAGTTGACTTAAAACAAAATGTCTCATTAGTAGACTCATTTATATTTTAAAGATTTCAATTTAGAACATTGACTTACTCAACGACTGTATTTGACATGTACCACCTCCTTTAAACTAATATCAAGGTCTCAGTTGACGAAGCAGTAATTTTAAACAAACGTCTTTTCTAAAAAAAAAAAAAAAAAACTGATGAAATTTTGCTTTGAAGTTAAAGTAATTATTTAGTTAATTATCTTAAACACTATCACTCAAACAGTTAATTTAGTGTTTGAGTTTGATCCTTGTTTCGTCGTTTTTTGTTGTGTGTTTGTAGTTCTCTCGTCGACTAATTATTTTTTAATCTGCTTCGGTATCTTCCGCCTCTTTTCTGTGTAAACAAAACATTATTATTGTTCTAAACAAAAGGTGAAAAATTTAATAAAATGTGCATTAGATAGCCTTTGTTGGAATTAGAACCATAACACCAAACATTGTCACAGTCAGATACCTAGACTAATTTAATTAAAAAAGTATTTTATGTTTATTTTAATGTTTATCAATCCAGGAAGGTAACATCCGACGCTATCTTGTAGGCTTATATTGTCGTGAATAAATTGATACATTTTAACTTCAAATATTCTATTAAAGATATATTAATAATGCTAACCTCTGCAATGACTATTGGCCTTTAAATGTATACAATCTGAGGTTTAAGATCGTCAACCTTTTATATGTATAACTCCAAACTTTTTGATAATGAATGATATAGACTGTGCGTATATTTCCGGAAGCACGTTTCAAAACACGTTGAAAGCAATAAAATACCTTATGAGCCTGCACAAGAAGAACTATTTATGTAGACTTCAAGAGAATGATACTAATCCAAATCTATTTGCCAATGAAAAAAAATGTCTATTCAAATACAATAAGAATAATTCGTTGATAACAATGTTTTATAAGTTTTTTACGTCCAACCATTGTTGTCTCTGTAAGCAGCAACAACAAAAAAATGTCTATATTGATGTTCTTCTAATATTGAATTAACTGTGAAAGTATCACTTGGAAATTCGACTTTTTTTATATATTACCCCAAATGCCGAAAACCCACGGTTAGTATTTGCTGCTAAATTGGCTGATATAATTATGTAACACAGACTCTTTCATAGCATTTGAGTATGTTTTACTACACAATAAATTGAACAATAGCATAACATATACTATTACATTTAAAGTTCCTAAAGTCTCATTTGATATAATGAAATACCCCAATCTACAATTAAAGAAAAATAGTAACTTTCGGTGAAAACAACGAATCATTATTAATTTTTCTTTGGTTCTAAATACAGGCTCTTGGGGAAACAGTGTCGGTAAGGATCAATCTCTCCCAGATGTTTATGCAGTTTCAGGTTTATCAAGATTTGTCAACTTACTCCTAAAGATATTAAGGGATAAGAATTGTCTTTTTTTCTAGTAGTTACTTAGATTCGAGAGTATAAATAAAGTATAAGTATACTTATGAATTATGTGTTCGGCAGATTAAATGTATTAACTTAAAAAATCCCGGTATCTTTAATTGGTTTATTTATGTGACATGCCTCTACGGATATATGTCAAAGCACATATGGTCTTACAAAAATGTATAATGCTGTTTAAAATCATGCCATTTGATAAATTTTACAAGAGTTTAAGGGGGTAGACCTGGTATAGTGGAGACAACTATTACAAATCTATTAAAAATAATTAGTGCGTTTTAACATAGCAGTTATTTAAACAGTGATCAAGCATCTATGTTGTTTACATTTGGCTGTGAAAATGATGCAGATGAGTCAAGTAAGCCGTACATGTTTGACACTACCAAACATTAAACTAAAGAACATTTTTTTTTTAATGATGTGGATAAAAAGGTAGAAAATTTCCATTTATACATGAAATAATTTTAAAAAAACACCAATGAACTGAGTCTGACGAGTTCTGGAGCAACTTTACTGACTAAAGGACCCTGTGGCATCATTATAGCAAAATACCTTGGAAGTTTTGGGAAATTCGATTTGAACATATGAATTGAATAATGAAGTAATATAGTTTTATTGCTAAGTCATTGATACAGAGTTTGTACTTACTGTTTGTGGGTTTTCCAATATAAACTCGAATCTCGAAGATATGATCTGAACATCAATCCTAGTACAAGCTTATGCTAATAGATAATCTACTTTAACACAAAGATAGTACTTAGATAGTGACAGACTGTCAAAACAATGAATTATGATAGCGTCTGCTATTGATGACAGGGGCATTTTGTAGTCTGGGAAGAGAAACCAATTAATAGTTGTGATACAAAATCATGTCAACTCGTCCCATTTGAATACTTGTCCCTTACTGAATATTACTGTTTTTCCTTATAAAATTGATTACAATTATTATAGGGACAGTACTCATTTGACTATTACACATTTAAAGAATGCAAAGACAGCCTGTAGGAGGTTTTGTAAGGAAAAAATGAATTTTGTCCTAAAATTCTACTTTTTTTGTGCTTTGTAAGCCAACTTGTTGAAAAATTTTGAAAATTTCAAATGGTCAAATTCGATAAAATTTTGAGATTTTAAAGATTAATAACAAATAAAGGTTAAAACAATTTTTGGCAGGAATTAAACGACAAAATTTTTTTCTGTTTAAATTTGAAAAACAAAATGCTATCTGAGCTGGCCGGACTTTTCGCCGTATCAATTATTAAAAACCGTTTTTTTTTACATTCAGCCTATTTGTATTACCATGATGTTTCAGATTTACTTTAAGATATGTTTCTTCTATGCAATTTAACAGTCAGGGGTATTTCTGATGACAAATGGGCAAAAACATTTAATGATTTTTGCTTACTAGTGTTTTCGACCGTTTTTTAAGGTATCCCCAAAACTGGTCATATTCAATATACCCTTAACATAAAATGAAACGGTCAATTTACTTAAGACTTTGGCAGATGATGCATGGACCCCTACCTTTTCAATGATGCAAATATAGAAAAATTAAAAGAGAGGAAAATTTTGGTGTTACCAAGGCCTACCCCCTAAACATAAAATATAGAAATAAGAAGATGTAGTATGGTTACCTATGACACAAATCTCCACAATAGAACACATAACAGAGAAATTAATAGTTTTTGTGTCTTCATCTATGAGCAGAGCACACACCTGAAAGTCCGATATACAAGGCCCAGAAATATATGCAAAGTTATGTAAAATGATTCAAACGAAAAGTACTAACGGCCTTTGTTATTTACAAAATAGTGAATGAAAAACAAATATGTCATTATAGATATTTTGAGTTATTTTTAACTAATGAGGAAAGAATTTGAATGAATAAAAGTCGCAATAAATTACAAACATACTATCCTATGAAATGTGTTATAGTCTTTCATCATTTCATTAGGTTTAGTAAACATATATTGCACTTTTTAGTTATTTGTTAACACATTATATCTATGGACTGTATTTATCTAGGCTAGTGGAAATGTTCATTGTCATTGGCCTTAGAAAACCCGTAGTTCATAAACAAATTATTTCTCCAAAGGTATCACGCTTTCTAAATTGAATAACTTCAACTATGGTGTTTCACTTTTCTGGTGTTTTTTTTTTTTTTTTTATTGCCTGCAAAGTAACGTTATTTAATTTTGTCTTGTTCAAATCCTGGTAATTGACCAACGGACAGTTATCTCCGTCAAATGTGACTTCGGTGACTGACTAGTGTGTATGTAAACAATATATCAAAAATAGAATCCGATAAAGGAAATAATTACTATTGAACACCTGCTTTTTGACACGGAAGTTAAACAACAAATAGATATTTTTTGTACATATTTAACTCGCTTTTTATAAAATTCATTATTAGATAGACAACTATGAAATAAACAATTCTAAATCGGTTATTTTTATTTACCAAGATCGAATTTATAAGCAATACTCCGACTGAAAAAGATTAATAAAAACCTTGGAAGATATATTATTCATATTGACATTTGATGACAGTGAAATACTACTTTTAACTGATTCTGAACCCCGACAGGAGACCTTTCAATAATTTGATCCGCTCTGTAAATTCTTTAACAAATTATTCAATCAATTAGACAATGTAGCTCATTTTATGCTCATTAATATTCTAGCTTCAACTATATCTGAAATGAATTCAATTATTATTCTGATGATACCTGTCACCACTACATTCAGTTTTTCAATATTCGATAATTTACGAAATAACTTCAAATGATATATTTATGAGCAAGAGGTAAAGTTTGTAGCACATTTATCACCGGTCGTGCTTTCAAAATCTCCTTTAAACCTTTAAATCAATGAAAAACACTATAGCAAATAATCCATAACGCCAGTGTTATTTCAAAAGAAGGAAGTCCAGGACGACTTGACAACTAATTATTTTTGAAACTGGAAATGAATAAAAATACGTCCTTCTTTATTTTTTGTAAAATGCAGTAATCATCTAAATAGATTATATGTTTGAATCATAAGATATGATTTGTATCATAGATTATATGTGTTATACGATTTAAATGATGAAACCTGGTCTTTTGTTCCTTTTTTATAGTTAAAAAGTACACCTGTTCATAAGTTGTGATCCGTGATGACATGACAACATTTGTTTCTTTTAAAAATGACATATAGTCTTTTGTTGGGTTTCTTCAGTATTGAAGGTTGTTAAGACAGATTATGAACAAAGAAAGTTACATCGGAAAGAAAGTATAAATGGATTAAATGGATTAAAAGTACATTGTTTATAATTGTGCTGATAACTTTTTATACCGTTACATTTGTTCAAGATTTATTTTCCTTTAAACTTTGTTGTTAGGTTTTACAATGTTAATAGATTTATTTTCGCTGTTGATTCTATTTTGAAAACGTAATAGGCAATCTAAGATAAGTTTGACCTTGTATCATGATAAAATTGAAACACCTACAGAATGTTGTGCTCTAAGTGTATTCAATTTGAAGGCACTACATGTTCAGTAATGAAAGTAACTATTGAAGATAACATTAATGTAAGAACAAATTAAGACAATACTCAAATGTCTTACAGCAGTGGTATATTGATTACACTGAAGTAAAGGTTAATACAATGGATCAATTGGAATCGTATCTGAAAGTAATAACTTAAAATAAAACACATCCTCGTAAACATTATATATTCGATATTTATTACATATTAAAAACCAATTCCATAACATTGTAAAGGAGATATTATTGAAAACAAATCTAAAATATATGTATGTGGGGTAAACAAACACAAAATACGGGAAAAGCAAACAGGTAAGATCTACATATTTATTGTAAATTAGTTTCACCATAAAATAGCCGTGCTTTATGTAATCTTTTATAAAAGAATAACTCATCTGAGTTGTGGAGTCCTGTTCTTAGAAACATACAACCTAACAGTTCTAATTTCGTCTTTAATAGATTTTCTGTTTTTCTTCCTGCTTCACTAATACTTCTCTATATTCATTAATGCATTGTATGAACGACACTATCTGACCTTAGAGGTCAAGTCAATGCATACTAAAGCGTCTGTGTATTTGGTTCCTGCATAAAAACACATTTCCTAGCTTGATCGGATTAGAAACCTGACATAAATAAGTTTTGAATGAGTATCAAGAGAGCTTGCTTAGAGATAAAATTACAGCCTGCGACAAATGGCATTATCCTCCTTTTTCCTGTTTTACTTAAGTCACTTAAGATTATCGATGCCAGTCATTTTACACCGAGTGTCTACTCTGGAAAGCATGATATATTTAAACCAATAATTCAATTATTGCAAGTACGTTTAAGAGCTTCTTCAGTGACACATTTTGCATCTTCTCGAGATTTACAACGTGACTTAGATATATGTGATTTACAATACTTCACTTCGATTGACAAGGCATTCACTGCAAAATAAAATAACTTGATTAACAGCAATAACTAAATAACCTTCACAAATAAATTTGTGTTGGAATGTAAAATAGTTTGCAGGTGCTAAGAAAGTCAATGATTGAGACATTTGTCGAGATAAAAATGAAAAATGCTTCAACTCTTACAGAAATATTCAAAAACATAGCAATCTAATTGTATTGAATTGATATTGTTTGTCATTTCAGTACATTATTTTACATGAAGAGCAACAACTTCGTTTAAATAGAATAAAAAATAAACGTGCAATTAATATACATGATATTGCAATATGTCAAAAAATCTTTCAAACGATTAAAAGAGGGACGAAAGATACCAAAGGGACAGTCAAACTCATAAATCTAAAACAAACTGACAACGCCATGGCTAAAAATGAAAAAGACAAACAAACAACAGCACACATGACACAACATAGAAAACTAACGAATAAACAACACGAACCCCACCAAAAAAGTTAGGGGTGATCTCAGATGCTCCGGAAGGGTAAGCAGATCCTGCTCCACATGTGGCACCCGACGTGTTGCTTATTTGATAACAAATCCGGTAAATAGTCAAATTCGGTTAGTCGCATTCATGAAAGGGATTAACACAAATATAATTTATTGGATTTAATTACATAGTCACATGTAACCTTCGGGAGCGTCTGATATCACCCCTAGTTTTTAATGGGGTTCCTGTTACTGAGTCTTGTGTTTTTTATGTTATATTTTGTGTACTTTTGTTTGTCTGTTTCCATTATGGCCATTGCTTTATTAGTTTATATCGATGTATGAGAATGTCCTTATGGTCCTTATGGTATCTTCTGCCCCTTTTTATTTACCATACAAAGGTAATTACATATATAGATATCGATATGTTGTGTCATGTGTGCGGTTGTTTGTTTGTCCGTTTCATTTTTAGCCATGGCGTTGTCAGTTTGTTTAGGATTTATGAGTTTGACTGTCCCTTTGGTATCTTTCGTCCCTCTTTTATATCCATGCAAAAACAACCTTCAAAATCAACATCAGGGATTGTGTAAGCAAAGTTATGAGATTTGAACATCTATAAACTACCAAGTTATATAAGATATAATGAATGTTTTGTTCTAGCTCCCTCATGGGTAGTTGGCATAAGCTTATATTGTCATCATTCTTTTTTTTTGGTTTGTGATATAACTCCCTTACTGATGATATATTATACAGTTTTGAGTTTCTGAGTAATCTAAATGGACGAAAGATAAATTATGGTAGAAATTATTATTGAAACTCATTATAGACTTCCTATAAATGCTATCAAAACATGGTAATTCAATTATATCAGAATGCAATCTGATATTATGTAACATTTCTATTACATGTATTATATGCTACAAAATTATCTTATTATGATTGCTTATGAAAACTTTCTTTTAATACAAATTCCACTTAAATATATTTGAGAATACTTCTAGAGACGATGATTTTTCAGTGTAGTCTAAATGAAACAGAGTGGCATACTTATTTTTAAATAAATCTTATATTTTTGGAAGAATATGTTATCCTTTATTTTATTATTTTCTTTGTGTCCAATTGATATACTAGCTGTTTAAAAATCATTGTAATTATTTTCAACGTGTTATATCGATACACTTGCTGTTTTGAAATACTTCAAAATTGTAAATAGTTCTTTTTGACATTTTTTGTTTCTTTTTATTACGAGAGACATAATTGCGCAGACTCAGATCTTCAGGTATCATAGTAATCATCCTATCCGTGGTTTTACCACTTATGCTTTATACTCGATTATGACATTCTGATTAAGTGTTGATTCGCTTAGGGATGTGGCATGAATAGGCAAAAAGCGAACCAACCAGTTTACCCTCATTATTAAATCATGCAATGCTTTGAGTGTATGTGTATTACCTTTAAATGTCTTTTTTAAATGCACCAATGAAAGTTAAATATGAAGCATAAGATCACCCCTAGTTTTGGTGGGGTTTGTGTTGCTTATTCTTTATTTTTCTATGTTGTGTCATGTGTACTGTTGTTTGTCTGTTTGTCGTTTTCATTTATGCCATGACGTTGACAGTTTATTTTCGATTTAAGACTTTGACTGTCCCTCTGGTATCTTTTATTTTTCTTTTACACAGAAGGAAACTACTGTTGACCTGGTTTTTGGATTCTATACAAATTGTTGTAAACTGATAAAAAAAATATAGCGTCGTGCAAGTAATTTCAACAGGAAAATCAAAGGGAAAGTTATTGTCAATGGATTTTAATATTGTTTTGTCTATCAAACGTTTATTCAAAACACAGAGAAAAAAGCACTGAGTGCATATATAAAAAGATACAAGTATTACAACTCTGAGTATACTCCATGCCGCATAGTAAGCTTTAAAAAGCACGAACATAAACACAATTTAAAACAATTCAATCAGAAAATCGACGGTCTGATTAATGAATCTATTGATTCGTTTTACCTAAAACAAACATGTTTAACTGTTTTAATCACGCTCATATAGATGCTCGTAAGAACTCGTTTAACCCCAATTCTAATTTGAATCTCCCTCGAAAACATTTTTAAATTTTTATCCTAAACTGACAAGGACAAATGAACCTAACAGTTTATCGTAACCAATTTAAAACAGTTTTACCAGAGTAAAACTTCAGTGTAGAATTATTCGTTATTAATGGTTCAATATGTCCTGTGTTTAAAACAGTTCGTTGACAGGTTACTCCGATAATTTTGGAGAGAGAATAGAACTAATCGGATTCCAACTATACCAAGATTAACTCATCACGCCAAAATGGGATTTCATAGACATAAAAGGCACAACATTGTAAAATGTCAAAACAGCGGTTCTTAGTTTGTGGGCTTGAATAAAATGTATTGTTTGTTGAAACATTTTTTCTGTTTATAGACTGAAACATTGATGCTAAATGCGATTTAAGTTTTTTCTTAAATTCAATTTTTTAAATACGAGGCTTAATATAGATTAGATATTCATCAATGGATATTTTATTAAAAAAAAAATCTGCAAAAACAGGTTTCTGTCATAATGCATTTTACTCATATTGTATAATGTTTTTTTTTTTTTTTTTTTACATTTAAGTACAACGTAGCTTCAAATTTATTATAATTGCCTATAAGACAAATGTCCACCATAGACTAAATTTCACAAAAGTGAACAATGCAATGTTGTTGTTTTTTGTGTTTTTTTATGGGGGGCTCCATTTCAATTGTACCTGTTTAAATAAAGGTCGGAAATCGATTAAATACGCTTCTTCAAGTCGATATGTGTTAGTTCACCAGTACTCATCATACAGTCTATAGAGAAGCATTTTACCAGACTTTGTAGTATCACGTAAAGGGATATTGATTATGTCCTGTCCCTATTATGGTAGTACAGTGACTTCGAAATAAAGGATACTAAAGAAACAGAAAGGCGTCATTCACCTCTGGATCTATTCTAGAAATATAACAGATGGATGACTATGACCTCTAAAAATGTATATATTTAAGTTTTGTCATTGTAAACATCCAATTTCTTTCCAATTATTGCCTAGGGCATGCGTACCATATTGGTGCTTCTTAAACAGTGGTGTTTTATTGACCTTTTTATTCGAGCAACACTAGTGAGTCTTTATAAAACAAAAATTGTTTCTGCCGTATAAATGTATATGCCTAGTTTCTTTTATTTACTACTTAAACTTACCCAGATGAGCTGTGTGAATGATCGATTAAAATAGACAATTCGAAAGTGTTACGGTCTAGTGTATCTGTGTTTTAAATAATTGTTTCGCTTTCTCAGGACGCAAAAATGGTCGTTTGGTCTGTAAAATGGTCGTGAACGCGTCAACAAAAATTGGATTATATCATGATTAAGTTACCTTTCGTAATAAGTTTACACAATCGTTGCCGTAATCATATCCAGTTTATATTTTCGTTCATAACATCACCGAATTTAACTTATTGGCGGAGTTCGTCTGTCTAAGGGATGTCATGCCATTTCCATAACTTGACGTTTAGAAGCATCTTGACGATTCGCCCGTCTGTCGTACTTATGTATAACCCTGGTATCATATGATGAATTTTTATATGCAACATTGGATCCCCAATATCCATGTTTTACGTCGTAGTTCGTTTATTAATTATGTCTAGTAGTAAGGAAAAAGAATTTTTCCAGTTGCTACTTTATATTCTTTTATATATATTTATTTACACATTTAATTTACATTTTCTCTAAATTATTCTTCAATATAGCCAAAATAAGTTTTTCAAAATGACCACAATGTCATATTGAAGACTAGAGCTTGAACATATTGTCATGGATGATTATGAATATATTATTCAGTGCCTTAAAACGCAGCGTTTCACAATGTTGAATAATAAAGGCAACAGTAGTATACTACTGTTGCCTCTATCTATATACCGCTGTTTAAAACTCATAAATCTATGGACAAAAAACAAAATCGGGGTAACAAACTAAAACTAAGGGGAGAACACGACACAACATTAAAATGTAACACACACAGCAACGGACTAAGCATTAGACAAAATCCGATGAGAATAACCAATATAACATCAAAACCAAATACATGAATTTGGGATAGAAAAGTACCGTGACACGTCTTATAGTAATGTGAATTCACACTCAAATATAGGAGAAAACAAACGACACAACGGAAACACAACGTAAAACTGTTACACACACAGAAACGAACTATGATATAACAACGGCCATTTTCCTGACTTGGTACAGGACATTCACACAAATGTTAAAGTTCTTTTGAAACACGTAAACAGACACTTTAGTCTTCGATCAAGCGGAATCAATTATTGACATTGTTGGGATTTTAGTATAATCGTTCCTGTTACGATAACTTCTTGTTTTATGAAATAATGTATTGAATTTGTATATAATGTGCAAGACGATAATTATCATCATTAATTTCAACATGTTTTTGTCGAATGAAGTACGAACTAAGAACATCTAAATATGATTATAATACCTGAATAGCAAAATAGAAAATAATAACTCATGCTAGAGTACGAACAACTATCTATTGGAATCATAGTTTATCAGATCTCAAAGATTTAACTATTTTACTATAACAGCTTGTTTGAAATCGCCGTTCATAAGAAGACTCATACTGATATATTGTTTGCTCTATTTGATATTTCTTACATAATTATTTATCGTAATAACAAATAAAGCATGGTACAGTACTTGCAACCTTAGGCGTTACTATTTCAGCGATCAATCAGCGGTCATCGATCAGTCACCGATCAGTCAAGTTCGCGTCAAACTCATGTCAGCAATCCGTCAGACTAATAGTAAAAGTAATTGACTGATCGGACTGATCGGACGGATAGTACCGATCGACCTTGATGACGGATTGAACTTTAATACGTCACATGATAAACTAATACAAATTACGGAATCTTAGTTTCGTTTAATTTAATTAAAATGGCGACTCGTGAAAATCGAACGTTCAGTGATACATTTTGTTTATTAATCATTTAGCAAAGTTTTATCAATTGAAATGAAAAGAAATGTACAGATAAAACCTAAATTAAAATATCATCACTAAAGAATGGTCTTTTTCGTTTTATTTAATAGGTTATATATTTTCAAACCCGGCGAGTGTCTACATCGCGAAATTGATTTTATTATTTTCCAAACATACTCGGGAAAAACAAAATGAAAGGATCAGTTATTGAAAAATGTAGTCTATTTTTTTCAATATTTCAAATTTTTGTACCCTTATCATCATATAATTCTTTAAAAAAAACTTATCATAATCATGGACTTTCTATATTCTCGTCACAATCGAAGCCTTTAAAATAACAAATTATAAAAATAAATGCTGTTTTTTTAACAAGAAATATGAATAATTTTAAACAACGCAAACAACATTACATTATATTTTTCTGATAGTCTTTGTTTACCTTAATAAAAAAAAATAACTACTCCTAAACAATAAAAAGTACAAAAATCCAATGGTGGTAAACATAAATATATTCCTTAAAAAGAAATAAATAATTTTAGGCAGATTTATTCTTGAATAATTCACATTTTCTACAAAATACATATGAAAATCATTTATAACAACTGATTGCAATTGAAATTATAATATTTTCCAATATGAGAAGAAATATTTGCATCTTTGGCAACGCGTACAAAAAAAAATAATATCTTTTTCCTTAAAGTAAACATAATTTATGAAGAACAACCAATCCTGATGAACAAAAAGTAATGCAATCATATGGCGGTTAATAATTTATATCATAATAAAGCAATAACTGCATTCTTATTCCACAAAAATAAAAGTTTAAGTATTTTAAGTCTCATTATATCTCAATTCTAATTAGAAGACTTGTCTCAAGATGGTAAAAATAACTGATTTCCAATAAAAGAGTATCATTTTGAATAAAAAGAATAATAATTTTGGTTATTTTAAACAATGCGAATAAAATTTTAGTATGATTTCTCTGACATTCTTTTAATTTTATGAAAAAAAACTATTCTAAACTATAAAAAGTACAAAAAATCCAATGGCGGTCAATAATTTTCAGTAAAATGAAGAAAATATTTGCATTTTAGGCAACGCGTACAAAAATTTAATATCTTTTTCCGTAAAGTAGGCATGTTTTATGAAGAACAGCCAATCCTGATGTACAAAAAGTACTGAAATCATATGACGGTTAATAATTTGTATCAAAATAAATCAATAACTGCATTCTTATTCCACAAAAATAAAAGTTTAAGTATTTTAATTCTCACTAAATCTCAATTCTAATAAGAAGACTTGTCTCAAGAATGCAAGATGGTAGAAATAACTGATTTCAAATAAAATAGTATCATTTTTAATAAAAGGAAGAATGATTTTGGTTATTTTTCACAATGCGAATAAAATTTTAGTATGATTTCTCTGACATTCTTTTAATTCTATGAAAAAAAACTATTGTAAACTATAAAAAGTACAAAAATTCAATGGCGGTCAATAATTTTCAGTAAAATGAAGAAATATTTGCATTTTAGGCAACACGTACAAAAATTTAATATCTTTTTCCTTAAAGTAGGCATGTTTAATGAAGAACAGCTGATTAGAAGACTTGTCTCAAGATGGTAAAAATAACTGATTTTAAATAAAATAGTATCATTTTTGATGAATAATTTTGGTAATTCTAAACAATGCGAAAAAATTGTTAATATTATTTCTTTGACATTCTTTTAATTTTATGAAAAAACAACCTATTCGAAACTATAAAAAGTTCAAAAATCCAATGGCGGTCAATAATAACCATTTTCGTAGGAACAAGTTTATGTTAACAGAGTCGTATAATACAATTATGTATTATATGTCTCTGATGTTAACAATATTTAATACAAAACTTTTAATCAACACAAACAATTTAACACTCTAAGCATCTTGTTCTATTATACTATTTTCACTTTTTTATTGCAAATAATTTTATTACAAATTAACGTGTAAATTAAGATGTCTTCGTAGAGGTCCGCGTTCATCGTTTGTAAATACTGTCGAGTTCGGTTTACATAAGAATTTTAAATATATACGTATCCGTCCGATCCGTGCATAAATTTAATTTACTGATCGATAGGTGACAGTTGTCAGGGTAACTCTCACATAGGTTATTTGACTTATCTGACGGATCCTATGGGTCACCGATCACCGATCACTCATCGATCAGTCAAACATCCGTCAACGATCATTCACCGATCAGTCAAGTTCACGTCAAACAGTAACGCCTAAGGTTGCAAGTACTGTATAAAGTTTTATATATTTTTTAACATTATCTTAAAGCGGAAGGCCTTGCTAGCCATGCAACCAGGGCCAATTCACAATTTTGTTTTTCTTAAAATGTCCTGAACCAAGTCAGGAATATGGCAGTTGTTACTAAATAGTTCGTTTCTATTATATATCAAAAAGAAGATGTGGTATGATTGTCAATGAGACAACTTTCCACAAGAGACCAAAATGACACAGACATTAACAACTATAGGTCACCGCATGACCTTCAACAGTGAGCAAAGCCCATACCGCATAGTCAGCTGTAAAAGGCCCCAATGTGACTATGTAAAACAATTCAAACGAGAAAACTAACGGTCTTATTTATATAAAAGAATGCACGAAAAACAAATATGTCACACGTTGGCATTCGTTTTTGTTACACGTCAGTGTTGCTAGTGTTCCGTTTGTTTCCTCTTCGTGCTCTTATAATTTTTTTCACTCGGTTTTAGTTTATTACTCGGATTTTTTTTTTCTTTCAATCGGTAAATGTTTATTTGAAATTCGACAACACAGTGTAATTTTTTTATATTTTATACTTTTCCTATAAATATTATTTCTAATTAACGAATTAATGAAAATAGCAGGCAATGATAAAAATAGATTATTTAATAAGAAATATCAAAGTTTCTAGGATTATAATTTAATACGCCTTGAAAAAAATAATAGAAAACATTATTAATGCAATATAAGAAAAGAAAAAGAAACAATACTATAAATTATATATAAATGTTAAGCCGAAACACCACTTTGACAACTTGTAAATCTGTCTGAATGGCGAAATGTCTTTCGTCTGATTTAAAGTTAGAGCTAGTAAGACGAATAGAAGAAGGTTTGTGTTTCGTATGACTGGATGATTAATTTAGAAAATCATTTCATTACACGGTGCGTCATACCTTTTACAATTAAATAGAAGGCCAGAATCGATTAGACTACATAAGTAATTTGAAGAATCTAGTAGATTCCGTCTAAACAAATATTCATTTAAACAAATTCTATGCATCCTTAACCGAGTGTATAATATTTGTCCAGTTTGTGTTCCAGTGTAGTGAATATATTGATAGCAATTATGTAGATTTTTATACCACTTTTCAAATTACTTAACGATGCAGAATATCTTATTTCTGTTTGTTTTCTAAAAAACAGTTCAAGTAAGGAGTATGCAGATGAGTAACCAACGTAACTTTAATCACTCGAACAACCCACTACTGATACCATACATGACCTCTAGATGACTTCTATTTCATTGTTTTATTATGTCTGTCCAAATGATATAAACCGCTTATCTCTTTCATTCATATATGCACCATTTTACATTAAACATTTCATACAACAATGGAAACTAAGGTTCATAGAAGTACAATACGCTCTAGCTATTTGTTATGATAAGAAAGGAACAAAAAGTTAAACACAGAAACATATTCATGTGCTTTTCACAATCTAAGAACATCGTTATTTTTTGCTTACTTTTCGTAATGTCCTTATTTTTTTTTTTTTTGTCATTTTGGACGGTTGGTATTAGTTCAATATGTGTACTAGACTCGGTAAAATAGTTTATACTTTTCTCAGACTCAGGTCGATTAATAACTTTAAAAATAATGATGAAGATGAAGTTTTATGAAGCGCCCTATTTGAGAAATAAAAATTACTCTAATAACCTGCACATTTAGCAGGATAATTGAATCAAATCGAAAAAAGTAAATACCAATCATACATATTAAAACAATATATGAAAAATTAAAAAATCTTGTCTAAAATCACATAAAACAAGCATGATTTTTCATTATTGTCAATATAAACAAAATGTAGGCAACTGCAATACAAGTGAGATATCTAGCTATCGACGGAACCAGGCGTAATCCACAATATTCTAAATAAGGAAATGTCTGTACAAAGTTATGAATATGACAGTTGTTCTCCATTCGTTTCGTGTGTTTGTTTTTGTTTGCTTTTAACATGTTTTATTGTGGAAAACTGATTTTCAAATTTTCATTGGAGTTTGGAATTTTTATTTTTTACCTTTTTAAGATTTATCTCTGTTGTAGAAGAATGTGTACTGATTGACTATATATCTTTGATTGTACTTTTTGATGGTGATATATGAATTTTAACTTTTTCTACTTGTTTTAAAAATGAAATAATGTTACAACTTGTTTACACCTACAGTCTGATTTCGCATAATTTTTTTTTTCAAAAAGAACATGATTACTCGACATAATTTGAACAACAGTTTGATAAATTGTCAATGATGCATTTGACTACGATAACAATCGCGTGAATGTTTAATATATCTAGCGATAATTTACAGAATACTTTGTTTTCTGTAATGTGAATTCAACAACTTGAAGTTTGTATTGGTTTCTTTACTTAATTGCTTGCATCATACATCAATCATCGCATAACTGGACGCTTGATATAACCAAATTGTCACAGATTACATATCCCGTTACTATGTCAGTTGTCAGCAAAATAAAAAATGTATTTCGAATGATCATCTTAATAAGACCTTTTCGGAATCATTTAGACACTATATCGTGATAGTTTTTGACAAGTGAATAATTGTCTTTTCGAAAAAGAAATGTCTATCTGTTATTATTTCTTAATACATGGGATTGGCACATGCATCTTATATTAATTTGGATTTCTTTCAATTCTATAAAACGTACCAAATGAACAGAAATAAGGAAATTAATGATTATATCGATCACTACAAGAGTTACATCACTCTCAGCACATGTCTGTGCTTCATGTAGGAATCAATCTGTAATGCCTCAGACGTTTCTGTTTTTATACATTATATGTCATAAGCAGTTAGCTATGTGAAATCCTGCTAAAGTGTAATCCAGAAAAGCACTTCGGATGAATGAAGGTTCAAAATCGGCGTTTGAATAATGATTGTGATTTTGTAAAAATATTACTTTTTGTAAATATATAATAAAAAAATTTTTTAATGTTTTACTGTTATATGATATACCTTTAAAAAAATAAGAATGGAAATGAGGAATGTGTCAAAAAAACAACAATCCGACCGCAGAGCGGAAAACAGCCGTAAGACATCAATGGATCTTACTTAAAATGTAAATACTAACAGACTTGTATCATCTCTTGTGTTTTACGTAATATTTGTTGTATCTATTTTTGATTACTACACAAAAGATCAGTATTTTTCACTTTTCGGTCACATTTGATTGAAGTCCTAAATTAGACCGGACTTAAAATCGTGGTAAATAAACTCATTTTTTTCAATACGTTTTTATATCATATCATTTTATTATTATCATTTGCAGAAATTAGTCTATCGGATATACTTTACTTGCATTGTAATGGCCAAGGAAGGGTGAGTAGATTATTTTTACAATTATAATAACGGCCGCCTATAAATGCTCCCTTAAAAATCAGATTGAACTCTTTTGTAGCACTCTCTGCTTACGTAATAATGATAGTAAAATAAAGAATATGGAGTATACATGACACAAAATAATTTAATGCACAATGAAAAAAAAACGCAAACAAAGAATAGAAGACGGCCACTGGTACCGGCTTGAATGGAATTCTTAGCAAGCATAATTTGAATAGATGTTATAAGACGTGACAATACCTTCACATATATATGAATAGTGGGTAGAAAGGGACATCTTTTGCAAATGTTTTTAATGAACACAAATTCGAAATGCTAGATGGTACTTTACGGTATAAATATTGACAGAAACAAAAGTGGTTTCTCTCTGAACTTTATTTTGCCTAACTTATTGTTTACCATTCCTGTGCTTTCTTTGTAACGATGAAGCTATTTCATTGCAGTACAATATAAATGTACAATGTATCACTAAATTTGTTCCAATATGATAAATAAAAAATAATAAAAATCTTCACGGATACAATAACAAACGATACACAACTAATAAAAATATCCATCAGATTTCAATACGATTGTATGGAGATGTAGTGTAGAGTGTTGACAAATCATATCTTTAAACCGGGGGAAAAATAGACAAAAAAACAGTTTGGACTTTAAATATTTTTCAAATTTAAATATCGAAAAAAGAAAAAAGGAAATAGCAAACAACTTGTGTCTGATTATCTTTCAAGCATACTGAAAGGACCATCAAAAACAGATAGTTAATCTTAAACATCCAAATAGTTCATTTTACAATCGAAGCATTATTAATTCCTTTTATTTCCATAGACTTCAGTACACACTATAACAAATAGGTATCTAATTTCTAGTTAGTGAACAACTTAACAGATCAGAGGTATTGGAAGCAAAAAAATATTTTAATGGAAACGGATTTACAAAGTTAAGAATATGACAATTGCTATCAGTTTGTTTGATGTGTTTGACGAACAAAACGCTAAGCAAGAGCTTGTAAATTGTTGTAAAGGTGAAATGGGTCGTTTTATAACTTTCTTACAAACCTGCTCGTGCATTTTTCATTGTTATTCAACGCAAATTTATTTTCTAAGATACCTGGGACGATCTTATTTCACAAAAGATTTCTATTGTCTACTTATTGTACCTCGAACTTATTTACCAGATGTAGGTCTTTAAGTTGAAGTTCAATTCAATAAAAGTTAATCGGGCATGCCTAATTAGATACGCCCTCTTAAAATCAGGGGGCCCGAAATAGGATTGGGGAAAACACCCAGCAAAATACCTTAATTTACCATTTCAAGAATTTGTTTGATTCAACGTGCTTTTGGTTGCTTAAATATCTTCGATCAATAATCAGGCGGTATTTTGTGGAAATAAATAACCTGTCCCGAACCGGGAGATGTTGGCTGCAATAGGAATTAATTTATAAAAAAAAGTCCATATCTCATTTACTTATAGTGGCCGTTATTGTTTGTAAATTCATGACGTTTTATATATGACATTCGTCTATCGTGGAGAAAAAAAGGAAGGGGGCTTTATAACTTACGAGTTCGATCATTATTGTTCAAATCTATTCTATTACGGCATACGTTTTACCTCTAGCGAACGTTCTGCCTTATTGTAAAAAGTGCCACTCTAAATTTGTGAACATTTGCTTCAAATTGATCCACTTTGAATCTAGTCGTGAATATGCATGACATATTTGCCACTGGACACAAAGGAGCAATAAATTATTCAGCTTCATTTAGTGATTTATAATAATTTGTCCTCAGTTGATTATAATCTCAAACAGTTTTCCAATTTTTATATATTTCATTTTTATTTACATTTGAATTTTTATGCGTAAATTTTAGCATTTCTTCCATCATTTTTCTCTTTGCATTTAATCTTCTTTTTTTTAATATTAAAAAAACGTTGTCGTAGTACACATCAGGGGTTACATTGTATAATTTCCAGCAAAACTAACAGGGGAGGGACTACATCAGAAAAACAATCTTCATTGAGTGGTAATAACTCATATATTGAAGCATACAATGACGGCTCCCTCGTCTAGGTGACAACATTTGCTGTTTGAAGTTTATTTATATCTCAGACTGGTATAATAGTTGTCATAAAAGGGGAAAAAATGATAAAAAAGGTTGACAACAATTTATAAAAAAGATTCAACTTATTTTGAGGGTTTCATTTTTTTTAAATATTGTCTTGCTAATCGGTTTTGTTATATTTTTTTTCATCTACTATTGTTCCTGAAAAAGTCACAAAAATATTGTTAACATCAGCCATGCGACTTATAATTATTTAAAAAGATTAAGTTGACTTTTCTTGTTGTTTACACATTTCAATCATTCAACTCGTGTGTAGATCATCTTTTCCTCTAATGTTTTTTTTAAGGTTAAGATAGCTTGGAATTCTCACTGCACCAGGCATCTGATATACATTCCTATTATATTTTGATCGGACAAAGCTCCGTATTTATATAACCAATAAGCCAAACGAACGCACCCATTTAGCAAGGGTAATATACTGTGGAACGGGAGAGGTCTAGAGATGTAAATATTTCTATACCCAAGCAAATATTGGTTTTGAATAAAAGGAGATAAAGGTATATATTAATGCGACAGCAACCCAAAGACACAGATAAATAAAAATATTTAGAGTCAACATTCGGTCTTTTTTTATAGAACATTCCGTGTACAGAATAATAAGCTCAAAACCGACCCATGACTAAATATTAGTTATACGGAGTTAATTCAATATTTTCCGTCAAATATTATATATCCGAATAGGCACATTTGATTTACTATAATTATTTACCGTGAAAGATAATAATTCCAACACTTCACTGTATAATAAAACGGTAAAATAAATAATGATAATGGATGACGACCAGCGGCGAATAAAATTAATATTCAGGACGATTACGTGAAATATAATAAGAGCATTAACCCCGTTTTTTTACTAGACTGACAAGTGAGTCTTTTTTTTTTTTATCGTGTAAGTTCACAAGATATTAGTTCGCAGGAATAAAAGTCACCCGACCAGGACACATTTCCGACGCTGAGCCGGCCAGTCTGTGCTCTTACTCTATGATGCCACGTGTTAAGTGTTGAAATAGAATACCAATTTAATTAACGTCTTTGTTTGACCCGTTCGAGATTCAAACAAATTTAATGACCTCCCGCTCTCGAGGCGAACGCCCCCACACGAGACCAACCAGGAGAGTAGTAGTGATCGGTAGTACAGAATATCATACCAAAAACTAAAGTACAATACACAATACAGTTTCACAGAATTCTCACAGTTACTAAAGCGAGCTAAAAGTATCTAACCTAAATTGGATGCGTGAAATGATATTGTAAACTACACGTAAACATGGATGATCGACTTCAGGGTAGATTTTATGAATCAAATTAAAAACTCTTGCACCTATTGTACGACCTACCTATTGTATTTAAAATTTATGTGTTATAGTCATTAACAGGCATGAAATATTTGCTACTGGACTTAAAGCAAACAACAATCAATCAATTTGATTAATATCTCTGTTACAGTACTAGTACTTGGCACACAAAGACAAGATCTTGTAAAATGCTATAATTTACAATTTTCATTTAAATGTTTATGTTGTTTTCTTTTCTTTTCTTTTTTTTTTTTTGAGGGGGAGGGAGGGGGTCTCTTCAGTTTATCACATAAATGACTGCTTATTCAAAAGTTTTAGATATTTTTTTTTACTATTGTTCTTATCTAATGTTTAAATACGATTTATAACATATGATTTTTTTTGTCAGGCAAGGATAAAACTAAGAAAGTTAAAAGTTTTTTTCAAGTGTTTTTGCTTCATTTAGACACGAAAAGGGAATAACGGACGACTAAATTAAAGTGTTTGTTTTCATATAATATATTGAACTTGTGAATATATCTCACCCAACACGTTTTGATCGGGACAGTGAAACCTAGTTCAATACGGTTTTATTCATTGAAGTTTGCATGCATAGTTCTTATTTAAAAAAAAACACAAATAAAGCAAGATCTATTAATTGATTGGACTGAATAGACAACACTAATTATTTTGCATTCGCATGTATCTTAATATAGGAAAATTACCAAATCAGAAACAAAAGGAACATTTGCCGGATGAATATTGTGAAGGACCTTATGCATCTAGGACTGTCCGATTAAAAGTTCTTAAACAAGCTGTTTAAAAAGCTAATTGTTGGAAGAGTTTACTTACTGTTTTTTAAGGTCTGATCTTTACGATTCTATTTCATGATTACTGACAGATCAAAAACATCAAGTATATATATAGCATGAAGTTGTTGGGCATAATATTCATTGGTCAGTTATAAATGAGGTCTGTACGGGGGTTTTGATTGCTGATTTATTAAATAAGAAATCGTTATTTTGAAAAGTTGGCTAAAATATATAAATTTACCCCCTAATTTTGTAAAACTATCATTTGGTGTTATTTAGATGCTAATTTTTTTTTATCATGAACACGACCTTGGGTTGCGTTCAATATCTTATCGGCTATATAGGGCTATGTAGATTTATGACTATTGAACGGGTGGCTAGCCTAGCTGCTACGTAGATATTAATAGCAGCTAAGCTAGCTACTCGTTCAATAGTCATAAATCTACGTCGCACTACGTAGCTGCTACGATATTGAACGCAAACCTGAAAAGGATCGTTAAAGTTTCCATAAGTATCGAAACGGATACATGGAAATATTACTTTATAGGATTGTGCAAATCTTGCCTTCGTATATGGTTTTCATGATATTTATTATTAATGAGTGTTTAATAAATGTTGTTTGTTTTACGTCCTGTGGCAAATATTTCATGTATGCTCATAACGAGAACACATTAATTATAATTCTAACATGACGTCCTTCAAACGCTTTGAGTACACACCCGTGGTAAAATATGAATATATTGCCAGTGCTGTTCCGATTGTACTCCCACGTCATATGCTTTTTTATGAACGAGATACCCGACGTCATAGAACAATGACGTTAGATTGTAAGCATTTTACGGGAAAATACACGCTTGTGAATCCGAAAATCATCACAAGGAAACATACACAAATGATGCTAAAATGTGGCAAAAGCCCTTTATTGTACATCATATAAGACATATAAATAAATTATCATTCAAATTCATCCAAAACTGTCTAAATACATTATTTTAAATAGTTTAAGCATGTCACTAATGCAGTTTGCTCCGTTCTTTTACGCTAGTTTATTAGTGCGTTTATTTATGGGAACGGCAAATATTTGCCTACACCTAGAGCGCTTCGATCCAAAAGAATTGCCGTATGTGTCCTATCAGAATCGAAATAATTCATGGGGGCTTGAATATATCTAGATTTTACCACGGGTTGTCCCTTTATGCCGATATTTTACCCCTCGCTATCGCTCAGGGGTAAAATATTTGTCATAAAGGGCCAACCCGTGGTAAAATCACGATATATTCAAGCCCCCATGAATTATTTCTTAAATACAATAGGTAGGCTTTTCATAGCAAATATAAAAGGTCGACTGGGAGAATGGACATGGAACTTGGAATGGTAATTTGCAAAATGAGGATATATTGGATAAAAAAAAAAGAACTTCGTGAGTTTAGCCTTGCAACAGTTGGTCACACATGGATCCTTCAATTAATTGCTGCAAGAGTACCAAATGTGCAAAAAGCGTTCGTGCATGAAATCTACGCTTAAATCGACCATCGTTTTTCAAGTACAGTTTTCAATAATATCAATTGGTTAAATGCATTTTGCTGCCTAAAATAAAAGGGAAAATTCTTTGAGATTGGGTTACTTATTGCATTTTACAATGTAGTTTTATCTGGTATGATACTATATTTTTCTGACAGCTTCAGATTTCTCTTGGTTATGTTTTTGCACTTGGTGCGGGAAATCGTGGGTTCAAATCCCGGCCGGGTCAAACCAAATACGTCAAAATTTAGAATTGCTGTTCCTCCGCTTAGCAAGTGGCATTAATAATTTAGTTATACTTCCCTCCATTACATGATATATCTGTAAAAAAAAACTCGACTGGTATGTGCTCGAGTTGCTAAATGATGTCTTAATACGGAGTGTTACCTTGTGAACTAGCACGCTAAAAATCTTTCTCGACACTTTCAGTCTAGAACACGGTTCATATTCATATAACATTTGGAACTTGAATTTGTCTCTGGACAGGTCTTGACATAAGGCATATTCAACGATCATTATCTACTCTAGTAGTTATAGTTAATAAATAGAGAAGTATTTTCCTTGTTCTGATTTTTATTGCATGTACTTAGTTTGATTTCCACGAATTGATATTATAAAAATGGTATGGTTAAACTTTTCATCCACACAAAATATATATGTGCCTTTTGTGATATTTTTAATGGCAGGTAATATGAAATTAGCTCCTTACTTTATTTAAACATAGAACGTTTTGTTTTTTTTTTTTGGCTTGATAAGGTGTATGAGAAGTTTATATACCCTTTTAAAAGTACAGATTGTTTTGATATGGTTGCCAAGACCTGCTTTAATATTTTAAGTAGAAGAAATAGTTTTTTATATGCTTAATTGATAAATATGTTTTTACAGACCTGAAATATTTTATAGACATGATAAATGTAGTTTCATAGTTTTACATAATGGAAATGTTTTATAGACATGATAAATATATAGATAATAATTTATATTGATTTCTATAGTCTCTCATAATTCTTTATATAATGGCACTTGTATTTTAATTTATAAAATTACTGTTTTATTCAATGTATACATTATGATGATTGTATTATATGTATTGCAAGTGGTGAGACTCTAATAAAATATTGAATCTGAATCTGTATAGGGATCTCTCTATAATAAAAAAAACATATGACTGTTAACTTTTAATGTCTTGATTGTCTGTGTTGTTGGGTTGTTGTCTCATCAATATTTACTCTTATACCCTTTTTTTCGAACCCATTGGTTAGACTTGAGTACAGAAATATTGTCCACTCTTTACTTAATCCGCTCAAAAACAATGCCTATTGCAGCTATAATTCCCGGTTTTGGATAGAATAAAAAGAAGTAGATGTGGTTCGATTGTGAATGAGACAACTTCAAACTATTGCTTTCCACCAAAGTGCACATGAAGCTGATGAACGCAAATTATATAAAAAAAAGAAGATGTGGCATGATTGCCAAAGAGACGAATGACATAGACATTAACAACTATAGGTCATCTTACGGCTTTCCACAATGAGCAAAGCTGTTGTATCTAATTTTATTTTATATGATTAATATATTGCCTTGTGTCGTTTCTATTGTTTATTAGTATATTAAATGTCTCTGGTGGTATGAATCTTACTTCATGAAATTTTAAATTAGACCCTTTTTTCAATAATAGGCTATCGCAATAAAGATAAGCTTAATAAAATAATTATTTCGGATTTTCACTCGTTCAGGAAATGTCATACGGGACAAGGATGAGTTTTAATGGCTAAATATATTTTTAAAACAAAATGTGGAATAAAAACAATTATGCCAAAAACAGTCTAACTTGCGAAGCTTTCTTTTGTATTCAATGTTACAAAAATAGTTATTCTTTTGTAGATTTAGAACTTGGAACACAATAAAAAAAAAATGTCTATTGAAATTGGTAGATGGCAAAATATTTAATAGAGAGAACATTTTATTTATTATATATACTTTATGTAAAATTAGGTGACATTGAGGACTAGTTTTATTATAAAGTTGAAACAAAAAGAAAAGTTTATTTAACGTTTTTGTAAATAGCTTCTCAAATATTGAATTGATTTTATCAAAACAAAAAATATAAGATCAAAAATTTAAATTTCTGTAGAATGCATATTTATAACTTGTCTTGTGTATACTTTTTATGTCCCCATTCGTACCGGAAGTCCAGTGTTGTTTTTTAGACGTACCGATACACAATATCTGACACACATTGGCAAGAAAGGTCATTTGTAATATAAGCTGGAAAAATTTCATAGTTTTAGAATAAAGCGAAGCATCGCAATTGCGTTAAGATAAATTAATATTTAATTTCCTACTAAAAGATATTGTTTTTTGTTTTCAATTCTTTCTCAAATTTAGATATAGAGTTGACACTGAAATGGTTTGTATCAGGTTTATTCCACTCATGAACTATAGAAGTAATAAACGATTCAGGTAAAGCCTGCAAAATGGAACCACAATTCATGACTAAGTCAAACTACAGTACTTAAGGTGCATATTCTCATTCTTTATCTTTAACAGGGACGTATATAAGTCCTTGTCTTTAATCTGTACGAATTCTATAGCATTCATAAATTATAACTACCCGATATTGCTCAACCATGTAACACATTTTTACTTTAATAAACGGGATGGGGGGAATAGGCCACATGATTTACCGGTGTGTAGAAATACTGCAAAGGATTTCTTAGTGTTCTAAGAAGAATGTTTTTTGCACTAAAACGATGTTTTAAGATTACACAGAACATGGATATAAGAGGCTATGAGTTAATACCTCATATCTATAAAGTTTGGTATAAATAAATATTGTAATTGTGAAGTTAAATGACTTTTTAATCAACGCGTGCCACTCGGCACGTGACCAACGGCTTATTGCAAAATCTCAAATCATCATGTTCGATCAACCTTATCCAATAAACATTTGTCTTTTGATCGTTACTTATTGATTAACTAATGGTTGTTGTTGAATAAACCTAACGGTTTAGCGTGGCATAATTTCAAGTTTATTAAAGAAAAATAAAAATAAATGAAATTTGTGTTTACTTTGCCTTTGTTTTATTTTGTTTCTAAGGAAATTGCTATGTAAGCTTCTTTGTTTATTTAAAGAAGCCAATTTTGAGATACAAATTGAGAAAAAAAGCTTTCGCGATTTCATTTCCTTATTTACAACACAAGAGTTTACAGACTATCATTATACCTTGAGACACACACGAGAGTATGTGGCGTCCGTGGGGTTCTTCGAAATCTGATTAGAAATGTAATATAGAAAAACTCCAAGCGGTAAATACTATATTACGTTTTTAAAAGAGAATATAAATCATAACTGTCTTCTATGAACAATAACTTTATAACTGATGTCAATGCTTTTTTTTTAACAATTCATCTTTATTCAACAATTGAAGATGAATACCATTTTATTGTATAATGTAATAAGCAGTGATGTAAGAAATACAATTCACAATGTGGGAGAACTAAATAATTTAGTTAACTTAATCATATGACTCTAAAGCCCGTTCTGCCATTATTAAGAGACGCTAAAGAACTGGACAACTGTGGAAATATAAGACTTTAAGATTAGGAAATAAATGAAATTGGTGTCACAAATGGTATGTCTGCTTGTATTTTAAATATTTAATAAATATCTATAATGCTCTTATACACAATTATTAATGGTTGTTTTACTTCGCTTAGTTACAGCATTTAACAAATAACTCTGTATTCTTATTTTCGGCATCAAATAAAATTTATAATGGAATAAATATTTTTTAAAAGACAAGGAAAATGAAAAAAAATATATACAACAAAAATAAACAAAAGGAGATGTAGCATGGCTGTCAATGAAACACCTATCCACAAACGTTAAAATTGAAGTAGATGTAAGAAATAAATAGGTCATATTTACAGTTTAAAAATGTGTTTAGGGCCTAAACACAAAGCTACACATATGTATACTTGTAATGCATTTGTAAACAAGTTCGAACCCTAAATATGTTCCTCTCCTAAACATGTCGAGGAAAGTGTTTAACCCTATATGTATTTTTAACCTGACCACATGTTAAAGGTAAATATGTTTGGTACTGCCTCTTATCAATAGAGTGAAACAATTTCAGTAAATCACATCAGAACTTAGATCAGACTAAAACCTTACTTAAACTGAATATATTTGTTGTTGTAGAACAGGAGTTTAGTATCCCATAAAACATAAATCATTATATAGAGACCTAGGCAGCAAAGATAGTCAATAGAATCTTTTTGCATTTGCCTGTGTTCTATCCTTTTAAAAACCTTGCTGTGAGGCATGGTTCCTGACATCAGAACAATGAATGAAGTATTGGCTACTGGACGTTCAGCAACCAAATATCAATCCTCACCTTTCCGTGAAGTGTTTACAATTATTTGTATTTTTAAAATTAAAAGGATAAAAATTTCCCAAACTGAAAAGAGTTGAACAGACGCTATTACCTTAAAAGTAAGAATTATACCAGACAGAATAAACACGGCAGAAACAAAATAACGAAAAAAATAAAAGAACAATTTGAAATACCATATACATGTTAAAATTGGTATATACAAGCGGATTATAAACGGGTCAGGGTTGAGCGAACATGAATTTCTACCGATTACACTAAAGGTGACAATCAACGGGATGCCCAATCAACTGATTGAGGCACGTGTCGAGAAAATATTAGATAACTGTCTAATTTAAAAAGACATAATTATAAAATTTGAAATTACGAATTTTTACAAAGTCTATTTCTATATGCCATATCCTTTACGATAGTTGTGTCATTCCTTCAGGTCCTTAGTGCACATTTTTGTTTTTAGTGCACTAAGGAGGTCCTTTTGCGGTATTTCTACAGATCCCATGATCCACATGTATGCTGAGGGAAAAGTCGCACATGTTTTTATTAGTAGGATGAAAGTCACAAAAATGTCATCCAAGCGTACACGTTGGGAAAAAGTTTGTGAAAAAGGTTTAAATATTTTTATTTAACATTTTCATATTTTTATCTGCGAAATCGTTATTTTCGCTAGCCGTTAAGACGGAACGATATTCCATACCGCAGATACCATTTAGTGATAGACTTGGTAAATTTTGTAGTACGAACTGTGTGGAAAACGAAATACGTTTTTTAATAATCTGTCCTTTATATACAGACTTCCGATATGAACTTTTTCAAAAATCACGTGAACATATTGACTATTACAGAATGAACACATAGAAAAGATGGGGTCTCTAAAAACACCGCAAAGGACCTCCTTTGTGCACAAAGGAGCACTAAGGACACCAAAGAAGTTTGATAAGAGCAGAAAGGACATAAAATTCCCTTTAAATCACATAAATATTAATATTTCCGAAGAAAAATGTAAAAAACCTTAAACAATATCAATAAAAATTGCGATTTGTATAATGCACGATTTGGTGTTATTGCTCATATGAACTGTAAATACATACAAAAGTTTTTAGCTCGTACATTAAATAGTTTTTTTCTTAGAAGAAAAAAGTTTTTATGAAATTATGATTTACAACCAATATATCTTCAGTACTTTTTTTGTCTTTCTATGTGCATATTTGTATCTTATTTAAAGGTTACTGTGATGTGCTTCAAATAATATGACAAGTTTATGTACCTTTATTTTCTTTTAAAAAGATCATTTCACTTGACAATTTTAATTATAATATCTATCATCACAATATTAGCAAGCCATTATTAGCATTTTGATAAAGATTTTATTGGTTCATTTTTTTACTTATATAAAATG
The DNA here is from genome assembly GCA_037788925.1 of Mytilus galloprovincialis. Lineage (NCBI taxonomy): Eukaryota > Metazoa > Mollusca > Bivalvia > Mytilida > Mytilidae > Mytilus > Mytilus galloprovincialis. Next base: position 70,074,687 of record CM075342.1, on the reverse strand, counting down.
TGGATATTATTTTACATACTATACAAATCCTGGATTTCATTGATAAAGATGTGTGTCTAACTTTACATATCCTTGTTGTAACTTATTCACAATTATATATATTTTAATTAATTTTATTGTCAATTTAGTGTCTCGTAATTCTATGAAGGCTGGTTATTGATTTTTGTTTTAACTATAAGAGCAATATGCGACACTTTAATGAAATAATCACAATATTCATCTTTTATATTTAATCTCAATTACCAGATTAAAATTTCACACCTAATTGAACATTGAAGATGTACGCTGACCACTATGTGTATATACGCAGAAACTGCTAGGTGTGAAAATAAGATGTGTCAATTTTATGAGGACCTGTACGGGGTCCTTAATACTATAATTTTTCTGTCTTTTTCTGTGTTCTCTATATATAAGCACTTCGCCATTCTCTATTTCTTATTTTTTTCTTAATTTTTCTGTAGTCATTATTTTTTTCCTTTATTCGGCACTTTTAATCCATTATTCTCTATTCATCGACCCCATCCTGACCCTCTATCTTATTATTAACCGTTTGCAAATAAGTCTCGAAGGTGACAGCATACATCACAGTCCACGACATTAAACTAGTAAGGCATACATACTGCTGGTGATCAACATTTGATTAATAAACTAGAATAAATATACTAATACATTTTAAAGATAATATATATATTTTTTACAATTTCGTTTGTCCGTTTTTTACCGACAAATGGATTCAGTTTTTTTTTTGTTTTTCGCAGTTTTAATTAACGTTATATATTTATGTGTATATATTATAGAATAGTTTAAAAGCAGATACATATATTGATTTCGTGTCAAACCATTTCTTGGAATTTGTGAAGCTTTTTATGATAAGTGGAGTATTTTAGGTTTTTTTTCGATTGACCTATTGATATCAATAATTTGTACGACGTTGCCCACGCAGAGATATAGAACAAACAGTACATTAATGGGTGTTACACGGATTCTTTTTATATGATACACGGACTCTTTTTAGTTGTTACACGGACACTTTATATGAATAGAATCACTCGTGCATAATCAGTGAGTTCATGGGCACTTTAACTTTCAATTAGATTTGAACTTTTTGGTTCACCGGCTTATTTCCTTTCTTTTTATTGAACAAAATAATTACGTTAGCATCAATATCTTTTTTCAAACATTTCCAGTAAAATACTATTCATATTATATACACTAATTAAGGGACATTTAACTTGGCTTCAAAAAGGGGGGGGGGGGGTATGGTTTTCTCCTAAAAAAATATATTTTGATCCCAAATTTTATGAGAAATAATTTTTTTTTAAGGTGGGATGGGGGGATGGAATGGCACATCCTGTATTTTTTCATCAAAATTAAAGATCACAGCCTGTTTATTATAAAATTAATTGTATCTCCACCCCAACCTCCCCGCTTTCCGTTTCATCCATAAATATCAAACGTTATCCTACTTACCACTAAAATATTTCTTTAATATATTACTTTTTTACGAAGTTGCATTTTAAAAGTCTTAAATTCGTACAACATTCATGTTTTACTTGAAATGGTTCTTTTTTATCAATTTATTAGATTCCTGATTTTTTTTCTTGGAAAAAATCTCGGCTGAAGGGAAATGAAAAAAAAATGTGTTTAGGTCTATACTACATTTTTTATAACTTACATTTACTGCTTTATGGCTATCTAAGTCTCTCAAATCTTGCAAAATGTATCATTACTTTCTTGTTGATCAGGATGTTCCATGAAAGTAACTAAGGTAAAGTGAAATTCTAAACTAGAGATCCTTGTTAAAAATTAAATCTTTATTTTTTGTTTTAAAGGGAAACTTCGCAAAAAAATCAAAAATTTATATTATGTCCATTCTGTATAAAAATTCTCAAATTTATAGATATTAAAGTTTTATTCCGCTAGATAAGAGATCACCATCGATTTTAAATTTTGAGTATCAATTCTCTGCGTACCGCCATTTTGTCATCTTTCACGATTAAAAATCACGATATGTCTATAAACCACAAAGGACCAAAACTACAGTAACCGATGTAGTCGTTATTGCGTGTCGATATCTTGTCAATCGTACGGTTGTTTTATCTGACTAACTAACTTGATACGGAAAATGTTCTTATTTTTTTTTAAATAACCATAATCTGTTTTTTTTTTAAACTGTTAATATTGGAATTAGTTAAAAAGTCAAAGTTCAAATCTTAAATAAGTGTTCCTTGAAAATTGTTTTCGAAAATCTAATTCGTTCATAATTCTATAAAGTAATAAACTTTATTCAAATAAATTCGGATCTTCCCTCATCTGATCACCAGCATGGCTAAAGGTATTACTCCCAAAGGTATTGCGAGGGGTGTGAGGTGACACGTCCAGGTATTCAAGCGATTTCCTGTCGGGCTTGCAAGTTCATGCATCGTTTCACTTCTGTAGGTATTGGTCAGTGTTCACGGCCGATAACTTACAACTTTCCATTTTGAACTATCAGGTGTATAATATACATCTCTGTCTTGCGTGTCCGAAAGTGATATAATATACTAGTCATTACTTAACTCATACGCTTGTTTATAAATAACATTTCTAGTGTAAAGAATATTATTTATAAAAATATAAATAATACCCAAAAAAAAGATTTGAAGAAATAAAAATCTATTTACATATTTTTTCCAAGGGTTAATTTGGGAAAATGTAATATATACTCGTTGTCAATAGTAAAGGACAGATTGGAACATACCAGAAATATTGATTTAAAAAATGTACGCACGTGTCGACGATTCGTTTATACGCCTGGATAGAAAGTTACGGAACTATAGCGCAATTTAAAATATATACATGTATACATTGAACATAAGAAAGGAACATACATTTTGTGTAAATTGGGGTAAAAGTTTTGTAAATAGACTAGTCCACGTATGCCAACAGTAAGTAATCAACGAATTCGATAGACTATTGTATACCAAAAGAAGAAGAAGAAGAAGAGAACCAATTTGATTTTAATACAGGTCGATATATAACTTGCTTTAGTTCATCGAAGTTATGAACATAGTAAAATCACAGATTTATATATCAATTAGATTGTTCTCGAATAAAGGAAGAAACTCGTCATCATCACAATTGTTCCGACATTCACCGAGATTTAATGCCAAGCGTTAGACACATTTTAGGTACTAATTAAGTAATTAAATGAACAATAGATAACAATAATTAATCATAAATGTGCAAAGATTTAAAAAAAAAATTCTTTATTCGTACATATTATCAGAGACATATAATACAATATTATATGTCTCTGATATTATATTCCGCTTCTGTAGAGTTATCTTCAGATAGTTTCAGATATTTTTAATTAATACATGGGTTTCAAAAGTCTAAATGTAAGTGTTCTCGTACACTTTTTTGCCTAATAAAGATAATCAAAATGCTTTGGTAAAGCTATTTCTAATTTCTATGTTCCCCTTTTTTATGAGACATAAATCAAGGACAAGAGGTGTATATCATTTCATTCTGACACATGAATTAAGTTTCCCGTCTTTAACCGATTTTTTTTTATTTCTTAGTAAATTAATTCATTTGAATTCAAATAAATAATAGCACCAAATATAATTAAATAATTCCACGGCGATCTATTTTCGTTTGTCACCAACTTGAATATGTATTTAAAATGTGTGTATTAAATGCTCCCTTGTTTTATAATCCACTGATCCGAATAGAGTCACACCTGGCAAGGTGTGCCCAAGAGGCGTGGTTAAATACCGAAGTGCAAATAACAATTTACCTTTCAACAAGCCATCTACGAGTATTGCCACAGAACCGTAAATACACACATCGTATAAACCTAGTCATAGCAGAGACAGTAAAAGGTCAATAAGAGTACACCAACATATTGTCTTTACAGATTATTTTACTTTAATTTGTTCACCTTATCAGTCCGAAAATGCATTAATTAACAATAAATTTATAACTTTTTGTGTTGTCTAAAAAAAAATAATTCGAATATATACGTTTAACATAGAAAATTTTTCTCATGAATGTGTACAATTGCACGTTTGTGCGTTTTATCTTCTTATTATTGGCTGGTTATTTGATAAAGCATAAATCATCGGCGCGCTTACGATTACGTTAAAATATGATTAAAATCCAAGACTTTTAATGATTGTATTTTAAATCCCGGCATGCAAAAACCAGGAGAAAACGTCACGACCTACAGGAAGTTGTTAATATTTTTTCATTAATTATTGAATTTCTCCTTTATTACTGCACATATAGCGATAAAACTTTGTGAATATATATATTATGTCATAATGAACATATTTAAACCATAAGTAAAAAATCGCGAATTTTCCCTTTAATATTTGATTTCTCGACATATATGGTGGACAAATGAAGTAAATCTTCAAATTAAGCTTAGTATTTGCCTTTTACTATCTTTAACTATGCGATGTGTGTATTATTCTCACATTAGGGTACACGTGTCAGGTGTGACTGTCATTTCGAATGGACAAAAAGTAATAAAGTCGAGTTCAATACACAAGTTAAATTGCATATTAAAGACGTTGGCAAATACAAATAGATCGTTGTGAAATATTGAATTATATTTAGGGTAAGGTCCGATGTTTACCAAATAATAATTTTGAACATATACATTTAGAATGGTTAAATTCGATGTCATAAAATGATAAATGATGTTCAAATTTACAAATCTTAAGAAGAAGTTATAAAACCAAAATATTTTTGTATTGAATTACAACGGGTAATTTTTAAAGGAAGAACTATTCTTGGGAACATTTAAAATCAAGTGCTATAATTAGAATTTGGCTATTTACACGAGAGAAAATAACTGAATGATTGAAAAAAGAAGTTTTAAGTACCAATATTAACGTGAACCTCTATACGCAAGATCTTATGGGGCTGCATTTTATCATCTACGGGTAGCATGCATGTAGCTCTGTAACACCCGGAAATATCAATGTGAATCACAACAGAATGTATACCATGTCAAAGAAACTCTCCCGATTTTATAGCATGACCATTCATGATTTAAGAGGGACCTTAACTTATACCACTTAACTGGATTGTTTTATTACATCCATGCAATTCATATAATACTCCATAATATCGGCTTCAGTTCTTCGTGGACAAGCCGTATGATTTTTTTTTAATTTCAATGACTTAATACATATATAATAGTAACAACGAAATCAATTTGATAGTCAATATTGTTTCCTTCAAAAATTACATATCATCAATGATATTTGGTTTGAAAAAAAATGTGAATTTGGAATACAGAAAATGCAGAATTGTGAATGTAATAAAACCTAATTGTCACGAAATTCGGAATAGATATATACATGTATACCTTACCATATACAAGTAATATACATGTAACGCTGCTGTAATACCCAAACATGTCAAAGTAAATCACTACCTATACAGAATGTTCCATGTCTCAGAAACTGCCACGTTAAATTTGTAAAGCATTACCAGTCATCTTTTTTAAGAGGTGTCCTAGGTGGGATAAATGTATTTTTGTAGAAATAAGCGTTTTTTATCCAAAGAAAATAATCAGAAAAATGAATTCTGACTTTGACCTGTGACTTTTTTAGGTGACTTTTAGTCTGTGACTTTTTGTCCTGTGACTTTTTGTCCTACATTCTAATAATACTCACTAAGCTTTAGCAGAAATTCCGTGTAATTCAAAGCGAACAAATAATGGTCCGGAGTCCGGAGTCATCCCAAGACATTATCATAAGCAAATAATAGTTGTCACCCAGCTATTTGCGTTTTTGGAACACTATTATCAAAATACAAACAACAACATATATAAAAGTATAGACGAATGTGCAAAACAATCTAGACACGATAAAGAGAAAAAAAACACTTCCTATTGAACAATGTTTAGATTTTGCCGAAAGTAGCGAAACCGTAAGACACGTGTCAAATTACATAACTGCATAGAATATAACCTTAACATTAAATATGTTTACCATAAAATACTTTTGAATTGAAGATTTATTATTGTTTTGAAATCTTTTTTTGATTCAACATCTGAAGTATACATCGGTTTATTTAATTTAAAAAAAAAAGTGTTTATTGTTAATAAAGAAAAAGATGTTTGACCCGTGGACCCCCCCTTTTTTTCCCCCCTTCGTGATTAGTCAATACCGAAATAGGGACTATGATTTCGAGACCAGGCCTAACGCTAACAGTGAATACAACACTGGATATGTATGAAAGACGACGACGGACACAAAATGATTCTACTGGATAATTTCAACTACCTCACGATATCGTATGCATTTATTTACATACTTGAACTTGTCTCAATGATATATTTCTGGACAAAAACGAATTCAGTATATTTTGTACAAACAGACAACTGACAACAAGTGATGAACACAATTGTGGTTTATATTGTTTAATTAATTTTTAAAGCACAATTTGATTGGTTGATTGTTGGTTGCTTAATGTCCAGTGGCAAGTATTTCATGCATATTTAGGACGAGAAATTGTTTTAGAAATATCATATCTTAATTAACATATATATATATACGGTTCTGGTAACATTAAGAACATTATAACTTAAGTCTTTTGAGTTATCCGTATACTTAAGGCTTTTAAACATATACACCTATACTGTTTGATTGCAGCTGTCCTATGTCAGATATCTGTTATTCAGTGGGTGTCGTTTGCTAATGTATAGTTCATAAGTGATTCTAGTTTCGCTTATAGATTCGACAGTTGGTTTTCCTGTTTGAACGGTTGTTCATGTGTCATTTGAGGCTTTTTATAGACAAGGCTCAGTTTAGTTTAGACATATTTTATTTGCTGAATTAAAGAAAAATGGATTAGACACAAGTAAATCATACTTATGAAGTCTTCTCCATAATACAATATAAAGTTACAATAATAGTATGATATAATGGACATGCACATAAAACAAATAGTTTATACAAATAAATACTAGCTTTCATAGGTGAACAAAGAGGAGAGAAAGTAAAAAGAGGAAAAGAAAGTTTGAAAAGTCGTATAATTCTGTGACGATGACTTGTGAATTGATGACAACGATGACGTTCCGTGTCAGTAATAATAACGCTCTGTCAAGGCATAAGAAATCTGTTTGACCTTTTTATAAAATTTTGAACTTGTTTGAAAATTTGGATATTTTGTTCGTTCAAAAGTTCTAAGTGTCCGCAAATTAATAGTTTTGTATCAAAGTTTTCAGACAGCCAGTTAAGGTTATGGAATAAGGTTTTTCTGCATAATGTGTATTTTGGGCAAACGAAGAAGTAATGGTAGACATCCTCAATATCGGACCCACAATGGCAAGAAGGATCCTTTATAATATTAGCTCTAAATAGGTCATTGTTTAAGAATGAAGCGGAACATATAAATTGCGTTAAGATAATATTTAATTTCATTGGGCCGTACAAATAAAACGTTTCAGTTTTACATAATAGACTATCGTTTTTTAATTCTTTCTTAAATTTAGAAATAGAGTCGACACTGCGATTTTTTGGATCAAGTTTATTCCATTCTCGTATAGTAGAGGGAATAAACGATTCAGTAGTAAGGGAAAGTCTACAAAATGGAACAATAATATCATGACTATATCGCAACGGGTAGTTGGTTGTACTTTGTACACAAGGAGGTACAATATTACATAGATATTCTGGTGCATGCTTTTGGTTCATATAAAAAAAGAAGATGTGGCATGATTGCCAATGATACAACTATCCACAAAAGACCAAAATGACACAAACATTAACAACTATAGGTCACCGTACGGCCTTCAACAATGAGCAAAGCCCATACCGCATAGTCAGCTTTAAAAGGCCCCGATAAGACAATGTAAAACAATTCAAACGAGAAAAACTAACGGCCTTATTTATGTAAAATAATGAACGAAAAACAAATATGCGTCCATTGCGGGAATTTCTCGCTACATTGAAGACCTGTTGGTGACCCTCTGCTGTTGTTTTTTATTTGGTCGGGTTGTTGTCTCTTTGACACATTCCCCATTTCCATTCTCAATTTTATGCAACACATAAACAAACGACAACCACTGAATTACAGGCTCCTGACTTGGGACAGGCACATACATAAATAATGTGGGGGTGTTAAACATGTTAGCGGGATCCCAACCCTCCCCCTAACCTTGGAGAGTGGTATAACAGTACAACATAAGAACGAACTATAAAAATCATTGGAAAAAGGCTTAACTCGTCAGATAGACAAAAAATACAAGTGGACGTGGCCGGGTTTTAAATGTTTTAAAACATCTGTAATTTTCTTCTCTTTGTTCTTTCAAAAAGAGATTCCCAGCCAACCTCAGAATATAAAGTTTCAGTTTTTGTAAATATTGGTAGACCTGTTACTATTCTTGCGGCCTCTAACTGCAAATTTTCTAATTTCCAAGGCTCCGTGTTGAAGGCTGTTTTTTTTTATTTATTTTTAGATAAAATATGTTTAAACTAAACGAAGCCTTGGCTATAAAAAGCCTCAAATGTTGAAGGTTGTTCTTTGACCTATTGAATTTTTAATAGTCTTCAAATTTTAACAAAATTTCGCGTAAGGGACCACAACTTGGAAATTGACATAGGTTTATGTAAAAAAAAAAAAAACCAAAGAGAACACAGAGTGTGTAAAGTTTTAAAAGTTCGATGGATAGGAACATTTTTTCTCCATTGCCAAATCAATTGTAATATAAGCACTCATACCACTGACTTTATTTATATCTATTTTTAGCATATAATAGCTCAATTTGTAATTGTCGACATTTCTATTCCATTTTCTTGATAAAACTTTTTAATACATAAACATTTTAACAAGCTGACCATATTCTAACTTAAGAGTTGGCGCCCATCAAAGCCATGCGCACGAAAACAAATTTGGAAGCGGATTAAACAAAAGCAAAATGATTTCTCCTTTTAATCTCTGAAATTATCAGCAATAATGATTTTTTTGAAAGTTTTAGTTACGAATGTTATTCTAGCCTAACGTGTTGATGTGTCTGTTGTCAGAGATGCACATAGACCTATGTGAACAATACTGTCTTTAGAACATCTAGTTTTTAGTTCCATAAAATTTCAGTTATTATCAAATTTTGTTGAAGAATTTATTGTTGAAAGTTAATGTAAATGTTCAGTTGCAAATACTACATGCATATTGAGGACACAATCGAAGAAGTATGGCTACTGGCAAATCTATTCAGGCATCTCCACAATAAAAATATCTTCACGAAAAGCAAGCTATAATATTTAATAAAAATCAAAAACACTTATGTACGATTTTCAAAGTTGTTTAAGTAATTGTAGTGTATTGGATATACCCGTTGGACGCATGTTTCTGTCTTGTCATTACTTTCAATGAAAAGCTGGTGGTATTCTTAGCCCCAACATCATGTGTTGTTTTAAAATTGCTTCTGATTTTATTCACAGTTTTTGTTCAGATGGTGTCACAGTCATGTCTCAGTAAAAAAACAAGTCGTGTGAGTACAGGAACCCTAATGAGTTCAAAATGATGGGTCCTCTATGTAGAAAGAAAATTCCGCACATGGAGGCGGACCTCTTTTGGTCACTAAACAATAATGTATAACAGTTCAGTGAAATGATTGCTACACTTAACACTAGAACACTAGAATGCACTTTTGAATTTAATTGAAAAAAAACACATGATATTACCAAAGGATAAAGGTTTCTGCTTTGAACCAGGCGATGAATGTATATTCATGACTTTTGATATCTCAACCGGCCCCTATTCCTTTAGCAAATGAGGAATAAACAACCACAATGCATAAAAAAGAGAAAACTCGGTTTAAAAGAAGCCAGAGTCAGATGTGGGAATAGGTAACAGAAGAAACTACGCAAATGGCAATAATAAACATAAAATAACAAACGGACCAGTAGCAGTAACACAATGCAAGCTCCAAGTACAATTATCGGGAATTTGTGTCATTGGTAGAAAAATTAACAATTCTTGAACAATGAAATCTGGGAATATTTGGTCTGGTCCAATAAAATAATATCCTTACTTACTACAAAAACATATAAAACTATTATCTGTTCTTTGGTTTTGTTCACAACTAGATTTTTCTCTGATAAGATATTTCATTCTCCCATAGGATATTTATTTCTCCTATAGGATATTCATTTCTCCTTTAGGATATTTCTTTCTCCTTTATGATATTTCTTTCTCCCATAGGATTTTTTCTCTCTTATGTGTTGCTTTGATCTCCCACAGGATTTTTAATCTCCCTTAGGATTTATTTATTACCCTTAGGATTCTTTTTTATCCCACAGGATTTTCCTGTAATGAAATCCCTTAGGATATTTATTAATCCTATCGGATATTTTTAATCCCATGGGATTATTTTATTAGACTTATATCCTGCAGGATAAAAAATATCCTATAGGAAATGCTTTTATTTTTCCTAAGGGATTTTTTTAATCCTAAGGGAGAAACTATATCCTATAGGATATTTTTATTCTCCTAAGGGATTTATTATCCCTTAGGATTTAAATATCCTGTAGGATATACAAAATATCCTATGGGATTATGACTTTATCCTATAGGATTTCTGAAAATCCTGTAGGATTTTAAAAAATCCTATGGGAGAAAAAAATATCCTACAGGATTTTGTCACTGTTTTCACTCCAGTTGCCGAACCGGGCGAGCCACACCAAATTTTTTTTTGTATTGTGTTATTTATCCCCAGAGGTACATTATTGCCAAATCTGGTGATTCTACGACCAAAAAAAGTGTGGTTCCAATTTGCACTTATGAGAAGTGCAAATTAATCCAAGAACATGTTATAAATAAATAATTATATGATGTAATGCCATTAAATTGGTCCGTTTTCATTTCAATTTGGTAACTGTTAATTGTATATACCAGTCTGAGTACTGTTTAACTATCATTTAAGTTAAACATATTTAGACTCGTCCAGTTCAGGGGAATTAGGTTTCTGCAAGTGCTTTTTATGTACTTTTCATATATTTTTGACGGTTTGTAAGTCAGTAAAAGTTCAATGATTAAGTTAATATTGACATTAAAAGATCTCCTCACAAAAAGGGCTGTTTAAATCCCCTCGCCCTTCGGGCTCGGGGATATGAACACCCCTTTTTGTTCGGAGGCCTGTTAATATCAATATTAACTTATCATTGAACTTTTACTATTACTTAATTGTTTTTTTAAATGTGATGCCCAAATGTCAACAATATTAAGTCAATTATTAGAATTGGAATCAAGAGATTTATATCGGATTCCTCCGTTTGTAACAATTATTTCAAAAGGAAAAAGGACATTTTATTCATGTTTGGCAAATACTTTACTATTCCAATTTCATTTAATAATGAACTTTAATCAAACACTCAATTGTATGTTGTTGTTTTTTTTTTATTTCATATTTCTACTAGAACACACCCGCGAAATCGCGGGGAAAAAGAGCGTATTTAAACTGTAAAAAAATATACTGACTGGAGAATTTAAGGAGAGGTATCAAAAGTCAAAGGTACTGGGCATTTTTTATATGCCCTCCCCCTATTTTCCAAATACCGATTTTTATACCCTATGAACCTGCACATATACTTTAATTACTATACAGAGAATTTCAGGAGAGGTATCAAAAGTCAAAGGTAGATCCCAGGCCTGAGGGGGGGGGGGGGGGGGGGGGGCATTTCGTTGAAAAAAAATTGTTGATTATATTGGGAATCACGGACGCATGAGAGAAATGCCCCCCCCCCCCCCCCCCCCCCCCTCTTTTTAACTGTAAACTAATTGATAGTAAATAGCAAATATTATTCATTTTCGTTTTCCTCCAAATATAACCCAAACTGAAACACGTTAAGCAAGAATGATACATGATAGAACTCAAAATGATAGCCGAAAGCAAATTTATAATAAAATGTATATACTTATTCATAGTCTTTGTATGTTCAAAGTACAGAAAACACAAACCGGAAGTCTAATCTGACTTAAAGTTTTGTCCAATGACGGGAAAATATCCGGACGCATTCTTTTTCGATTTTATCCCAAAATAACCCAAACTGAATGGTCATAAGAATGGTTGACAAATGCGACAATACATGTTACCTATAGGACACAGAGGCATGATAGTTAATTTATTGTGAAAGGAGGAGAAGCGACACACAAAAAGAGGTCTTCTCGTTTAATAGTATAGATTTAGAAGACCTTCCAGAAAATTTCTCTCTAATAATTGTTTTTATATTCTAATAAATTCTTTGATCATGCTTTAGTGACAACAAACATCTACCCACTTTTACAGATAGCGCACAGTATTCAAAAATGAAATATCTATTCTACAACTAATATGTTTTAAATCTGTTACAGGTGCAACCGCGTTGGTTTTATTATTTGATTTATGGTTCACTTTTGTTAACCTAAATAACAATTTTATAGGATTGGTAAAGATTTGATCTCAGCACAATAAGTCTAAATGTGTGATATGCTAAGAAAAGCGTCAAATTCAATGTAAACAATAGAATTAGTTCTATCTTTTCAGACACTATAATTATACAAAACAATAATGTATTGAAATTTGATACCTTTTTCCTCTCTGTATAAGACAATTCAAGTCAACTGTGATTGTTGCACGAGTGTTATTCAAACTATACGAGAATTTTTCCATTAAAAGTTTGAGCATTAAATAAGGAACAGTCAACAAGCAATCTTCCTTAATGTATTATATGCAAATAAATCGGGTTTTTAGAATAAAAGCGCGTTTGTTTAAATAAAAATTCATTACATCAATACATTTGTTCGTTTTGGTTAAAGATGGAAAAACAACTCCAAAATAAAGGCAACAGTAGTATACCGCTGTTCGAAACTCAACAAAAACAAATCCGGGTTACAAACTGAAACTGAGGGAAACGCATCAAATATAAGGAGAAAACAACGGAACAACAGAAACACAACATTAAAATGTAACAAACACAGAAACGAACTATAATATAACAATGGCCATGTTTCTGACTTGATACAGAACATTTTAAGAACAAAATGGTTGAACCTGGTTTTGTGGCATGACAAACCTCCCGCTTTTATGGCAATGTTTAATATCACATAAAAATGACAACGTTACATGACAGGACTACAATACAGATAAATGGGAGAACATAAAGCGCAGAGAAACACACGAATAATAGCTAACAAAAGGTACCAGGGTTTAAAATTTAATACGCCAAACGTGCTTTCATCCACACCAGACTAACTAGTACAAGTACAAAGTTGAAGAGCACTAAGGATCAAAAGTTCCAAAAAGTTGTGACCAGTACGGCTAGGGTTTTCTGCCTGGGATAAAAAACATTCTTATTATTAAGAAATAATTCATACTTTTGCGGACATGAAATTTTATAAAATTACTGTATAATAGATATACATGTATAAAACTGAAGCAAATTTGTTATATAAGAAAAAAAATAACATATACAATTTTGGGAAGGTATTTTTCGCGATCAAAGACGATTTTTTTGGGGGGACAGAGGGACGGGGGGTACTTTAAGACATGATTTCAGATTTACACGAAATAAGTGACTAGTGTATGGTATTTTATTTTGTAGGTCTGATCTTAATTTATGTGTAGAAGATTTAATAAGTTTATAATTCTATTGTACTCTTTATAAGGACAGGTATGATAAGAACTCCAATTTCTCCAATGAAATTTGAAAAAGGTCCTCATTTGTTTCAAAAGTATTCTAAAATATCACGCTTTACAATATGAATGACATTTGTGACGGCATACACCTATTTAAATTGACATAACTGACTTATAGTAAATGTTCACATGGTTTTTTATTTTTTTAATTTCGTATAGGTTAAATCCTATCAACAATGATATAATCTTTTTATGATACAGTTGGGGAATGGGGAATGTATAAAAGCGACATTTGAAAGATTCAAACATATAACAATGTTTGTGTTAGAACATGTATTTGACATCTAAATTTCGTTTTAGGTAAGGGGTTGGCTCATATGAAAATATTAATGAAAACATTTGAACATTTTGCCCAGTTTAGCCGTTTTGGACGTTTGAAATCCTAACACAATATCTATAAGACACAAATAATAAATTGATTGATTGTTGGTTGCTTAACGTCCAGTGTCAAATATTTCATGCATACTCAGGACGAGAACAAGTTCACAATAAATACAATAGGTAGGTTGATATGATAGAGGCCATCTGGGATGATGGTCGGGGAAATTTGGACTGCCACTGGAAAATGAGGGTATCTTGGATAGGGACAGAAATTTTGCCTTACAACAGGCCACCTACGGACCCCTCAAAAAAATTGTTGCAAGGGTTCTTAAATTGCAAAGAGCGTGGCACTCTCTTTACACGAGGCATCGGATTTAACGCCCCCCTTCTGACCGGACGTCACTGCGAACTTGATATATCCCGCACATCCAAACGGACGCCCCACTTTGGCAAGCGTTTTACTGCCGGTCGGGAGAAGACCAAGTGACCATATTTCTATACCCCAGACACCCTTGGGGGTCACAAATAATAAAACACGAATTAAGATATTAAACAACATTATAAGTAATTGGATTAAAAAAAACCTATTTTATTGATAACAAAGGCCTTTCTATACTTAACCCATCTGTTTGTACGTTAAGTCAACTTTTCGACCTTTGAAATCGATTAAACATATTTTTGAATCCTAAAAATCGTATTGTTGTTGGATATCTTATTCGTATCTTATTATTTGTGTCTTAATTTCGTATTTATATCGTACTTCCTCCTTTTATTAGTTTAAAAAATTGTCATTGTTTGTATTTGTTTTGTTTTTAGGCTAAAGATTCTCGAAAACATGATTGGAGAAGGTAAATCTGGTCTAGAGTTACACGAAGACTACCCTGCAATTATAGTTGTGATGAGTATGCTCGCCCTTTTCAGTATTGCTGGTACCATTGGAAATGCGTTAGTGATATATGTGTACGCACGGAAACGCGAAAAGACAACGACGACCATTTTTATATTGACTTTGGCAGGAACAGATTTTTTCACATGCCTTATTATCATTCCATACACAATCGTAGTAGAGTATGTTTCAAAGCGAATCCATTACGACACAGCCTGTAAGATATACCAGTTCTTGATAACATCTAATGTGCCATTTTCAGCCTTTATCATGGTCGTTATTGCATTTGATCGTTACCTTAAAATATGCCGACCTTGGAACCACACTCTCGATGTAAAAATGGCTAAGAAGACTATAGCTTTTCTCTTACTATTTGCCGCAGTTTTAGGAATAATAACCGCTTTAGTTCACGGAGTTCCTAATCAAAGCAATAAGAAAGTGAATGAAACTCAAACAAAATCTAATTCGTCTTTCCTATCTTCTAATGGAAATGTAAATGCATTGGAAGACGAGTGGATACGAACAACTTTTCCTTCTGGTACAGTCAATATCACTTTGTCATCGATCAAGGAAAATAAAACATTCAACAAAGAAACACTTGAACTTATGGATGCTTCTAAGATAAAAGGTTTATGTATCCCTAACGAAATATACATAAGTAGGAGTGTTCGAAGTGTTTTTCAGAAATTCTGTGCCTCTCTATTTTTGGTGTCGGTTATTTTAGTTTTTATTCTTTATAGTCTTGTGTTTCGGTCCCTAGCTGTTCGTCGTTCCAAAAAATCAAAGAATAGACTTTTAAATGGCGGTCAAAATACATCGCATCAAACTGTTACAACACACACATGTGCAGTTACAACTAAACTTACAATGGCAGAAAACGGAGAAGTTGAAACGGTTCAAATGCAACAACTTCCAGAAAAGAAATCCCGCCAAAAAAGATCTAAATCTTTGAAAGAAAAACACAGAGTTGCTAACATAAAAACAGCAGTCATTTTATTTATAGTAACTGTAGTATTTATCATCGCATTTTTGCCTGCATGGTTAATGGCGACGCGTGCGGTCGGTGGAAATATCATTTTATTTTATATGCACTTTAGTTATAACGTAGCAAATCCTATCATCTACGCCTTCTTCAATCAAAATTTTAGAAAAGAAATGAAAAATGTGTTGAACTGCAGCTAATTATTGTCGGTTGTCAATTTTGACAATAACATTATCTTGTTTTTTCTACTTCTTTAAGTAATATGTCATGTTGCTTGTCTGAGAGAAGACTAAGAACTTCCGAAAGGAAAGATTCGATCAGTGGGAGACTAACGTGTCATACACGTTCTCCATTGGAATCATTCTGCATGGCGTAACCAGAAACAAATGTACTTTGTGAAAAAACAAACCTTGGAACATATAGTCTTGCTGATGAAAGGATATAAACGACAACCTTTTCTCTGCTTGTATTCCCTGTCATTTGAAGACATCTACTGATATAGAAAGCATTTTGTAAGAGCGGGAAAGGTTCTAAGGTTATATGATCGATCTAAAATTCTTAAGATTGAGGTGATACGAAGTTGAAAATGTAATGGGAAGAGATGTATAAAATGTAGATTGTGTATATATAATCCGACGGTCTGAAAGGGTTTATTTGAATTCCTGTGTTGTCATTTTATTCATTAATGAAACACGATTGTAGGTGGAAAATACAAGGGCATACATTATGTGTTCTTTATTTGGACTATGTTTGTCTGTACATCAAGGTTGAAATGTGCATATGTATAAAAAGAAATCATTTTTTTTTAAGTTTGAAACTAAAAGCTTGTAATAAGTAATGTCTATTAACACTCTGCCACTTGTGAAAATCATTTGCATATATTGAAATGTCATCTTGTAATAACAAAGTATTGCAATGTATGATACTAGAAAGAGATAGATTAGACGATTGAATAAAAAACAGATCTGTTGAAAAATGGATGTGTCCGAAAAGATGAAAAACACCGAATAAGTTACGTTTTTGATCAATCATTGGGAAGAAAATACACCGAATGTTTGCTATAACATTATTTATATTTGGATGAAAGCCTTTTCATCGAATTAATAAATATAAATATCAAATATACGAAACTTTTTTCACACGAAACTTTTGTTTCAGATCTGGCGAAATAGTTAACATATTATAAATTAATGTTAAAAAGTAAAGTTTTTTGAATTTGTAGATAACTTTCACACTTGAACATTGTGTATAATAACTGTAAAATATCAAGTGCAAATATTGAATAAAGTATGGTGTAAAATAAAACACAAACCTTTCGTCGATATCAAATTATATATAACAGAAACAAATAAAGTGAACGAGAGACAAAAGATAACAAAGGGAAGTTCAAATTCATAAGTCGAAAACAAAAGATAACAAAGGGAAGTTCAAATTCATAAGTCGAAAACAAAAGATAACAAAGGGAAGTTCAAATTCATAAGTCGAAAACAAAAGATAACAAAGGGAAGTTCAAATTCATAAGTCGAAAACAAAAGATAACAAAGGGAAGTTCAAATTCATAAGTCGAAAACAAAAGATAACAAAGGGAAGTTCAAATTCATAAGTCGTAGACATACAGACAATGACATTTAACAAAAGATTAACACCAGCCTACAGTAGTCTACTTTAATGATTTAGCAACTCGAACCCCAGAAAGACACGATATGATCCGATAATTGATTAACTGTCTGAAAGATTTGAACAATATTCCCGTGCTTGCATTTCCTATCATACTTTTCTTGATACAAGGAAACTATTAAACCAAAGGTTCCAAATGATGAAGTTGAAATCATCCCTTCGTAAAGTTTACGGACGACATCACGAGTTGGTTAACAGTTATGGAATAACCGTTTCACAAATATTATCGGATATGTTCCTTACGCCGTAACTACAATCCCCGTCCCTTTCATGAATGTGACCTACCGAATTAGACTATTTACTGGATTCGTTATCATATAAGCAACTAGACGAGTGACACATGTGGAGTAGGATCTGTTTACCCTTCCGGAGCACCTGAGATCACTCGTGGCCAAATTATGAAAACTTGAAAGACTTGTATATTAAAAAAGACCAAAATTATTCCTCTTATATTGCCTCAAGTTAGACTTGGACATGTGTGCTAAGAAAGACATGTTGTTGATACATATCTAGATTGCTGTTTGGAGTCATAGCTCCGTGTTGAAGACCGTACGTACTTTGACATATGATGGTTAACTTTAACACATTGTGACTGGGAATAAATGTTTTCATTGGCACTCATCCCAAATTTTCTTTTATCTATAACAGGATATGAATGTGAAACTCACGTGGTGCCTTCGTTGAATTTAGATGATTTAGCATTCTTCGAGAGTTTAAAATCAAACATGATTATTAGGCTCAAAATTACATGAGAACGAAAAACATATTTGGGGTTCTATTTGCAACAGAGTAATCGATTTAAGACTAAACAAGGGAATTCGTTTTTATACATTCATGTGACGCACAGTTCGTATTTTTATAAGGTAGTTTTTGTCCTAACTGTCCTACCTGTCCTAACTGTCCTAAATTTTTTAAGGGGTTTGTTGTTATGGTTAAAACTGTACTGTATTCCTGTCATATTATGCTGTTTTTCTAGCGGTATGGTTAACATTGACAAAAATGCGCGAGGTTTGCTGGCTACAACACCCGGTTCATCCCACTATTTTTTCTTAAAAATGTCCTGTAAAGAGAATATTGCAGATGCAATCTAATAGGTCGTTTCTATGTACGTTTCATAGTCGTTTGTTTTTTCTATTGCACCTCAGTGCTTTTTTTGTGTTTTGTTGTTTTCCTTTAATGGTGATGTGTTTCCTTGGTTTGTTTTAGTTTGTAACTCGGATTAATTTTTCTCAATTAATTTATGACTTTTGAACAGCGGTATACTACTGCTGCCTAAAATTACGTGTAAACTCTAACTTTTGCTGAGATGTTACCTATAATACGGATAAGAGTGGTTACCGCATATATTGGACAGTAGAATAGACCACATAAATAAACATTACATAGCATGAAGCTGTAAAAATACCAATTCAATTCAATATGGAAAAAAAGTCCAAATACCCTGTCGTCATTACCTTCTCTTGTTGATATATCCATTGGGTGAAATGGTGAAATGATTGACACTAGATCAGTTTCAAATTCTAAGACAGGTTAAATCCTAAGTGTTTTAATTGGTCAGTTTAGCTGTTTCAAAATTTCCCCAAGATAATTTTTGTTTACATCAAAATCGCAGAAAATAACGTTTATTCCATGAGTCATTCAATTTAAGGTATTACAATTTGTTAAATGATCGTAAACTCAATAAATATAATATACAGGTAAAACTTTATATTTTTTTAAAGGTATTACTAGTATATACTTTATTGATTGATTTTTTTACATTTGTTAGTTTGATATATCCTGTACCTTATCCCGGCCTCGTTAAACATGCCCCCCACCTACGCCAATTTAGTGATGGGATATTTAGAACAACAAATGTTTCAACGAATATCTGTCCAATACGACCAAAATTTCAGTGATTATATCATTCAATTTTGGAAAAGATATTTAGATGCCTGCATAATATTTTAGAGCAGATCAGAAGAAGATTTATACAAATTTAAAGATCTAATCAACTCCTTACACCAGTCAATTAAATTCACCATGGACACCAGTGATACACAACTACCATTTTTGGATATTCTCATCTTAAAATCAGGCAGACAAATAACAACGGATATTTATTATAAATCCACAGACACCCATCAATACTTAAATTTTCATTCGTGTAATCCGTCCCATACGAAACGAAACATACCTTACTGTATGGCCAGGCGGATTTGTGCTATAGTATCCGACAATATTTATCAAAGGTACCAGGATTATAATTTAGTACGCCAGACGCGCGTTTCGTCTACATAAGTCTCATCAGTGACGCTCATATCAAAATATTTATAAAGCCAAACAAGTACAAAGTTGAAGAGCATTGAGGATCCAAAATTCAAAAAAGTTGTGCCAAATACGGCTAAGGTAATCTATGCCTGGGATAAGAAAATCCTTAGTTTTTCGAAAAATTCAAAGTTTTGTTAACAGGAAATTTACAAAAATGACCACACTATCATATTCATGTCAACACCGAAGTGTTGACTACTGTGCTGGTGATACCCTCGGGGACGAAGCGTCCACCAGCAGAGAAGTACGTTTGAAGGAATTAAAAGGCTACTTGACACAACAGTTATACCCAGAGGGTCTAATCTAAAGTGAAAAACGAAAATCAAAATTACTGACACTTCAAGTATTACGAACCCAGTATCTACCGAACGTTTTTAATACAATAAAATCAAACCTTCCGATTCTACATGAAGGTGAAACTATGACAAAATTGATACTGGAAGGAAACTTTATCTACAGCCGAAGGCAACCTAAAAACTTAAAGAAACAAATGACCAGAGCTCGATTCGAATCGAAGATTAGTGACTTTGAAATACAGTCTTGCAGAAATTCAAGATGCAGGGTTTGTGGTAAAGATATAAAATATTTGGCAAAATAAAAACATTTAAAGATGGCAGAAAATTTCATGTGAACACCAATATGACTTATAAGACAACAAACCTTATTTGATGCATCACGTGTCCAGGTTGTTATTAAAATTACATGGGACAGACCGGGATTAGCATCTCTGAACGGGTTCAAGTTTATAAAGAACAAATAAAACACCCACAATACAGAAACTCGCCAATTAAAGGCCATCTTCACACTTATGGTAAAAAAACGTTTTCAAATAATACTTATTTTCAAATGTAGACGGGATGAAGCCTATTGAAAGAAGATGGAACGTTATTTCATCACAACGTTCTGATCAAAATTAAATCCCGAACACTTTTAATTACTAACTATTCCGGAACGTAACAAACCTCCTGAACGACGTCGACCATAACGACGCTATATGAGTTATCCCGAAGAGTCCCAATGGAATGATGAAATCGATTGAACTGGAACTGTTAACTGGTTACTTATTTTACTAATTATTTTATGAATATATATATCTGCATAAATGAAAATTGTTTTGTACGCCTATATATATTTATATATATATAAACAAAGTGCCTAGGAAATCAACCTAACGATGTTAGAGTAGATTTGATTCGTTACTACCTCCCCGGCGCCGGGGGTTGAACCTGTACTTTTTGTAACCAACTTCTACGACAACAACGCCTAGCATTGCGCAAGACCTTATCCCCACCTCTAACTCTAGCCTCTAGAAATAAGCTTTCGCTTCGGCAGGTGTTACCTTATTAATCAAGGATCTCTGATAAATACACGAAGTATTTATTTTTAGTGTACAGAAATGATCATCTACTCATCTCTCCAGTATTATTACAGGATGCTTATCTATTTTTAGAGGCATACAATCACTGTAAATAGATATATGTATATGTCTGCCTGAGCGTAGTTACAACTGTAAATTATACTTTGTCCATCGGATTTCTTATGATTAAGAAATACCAGGCCTTAAAATATGTTTAAAGCACCTAGAAAATCAACGATGTTAGAGTGGATTTGATTCGTTACGTCCTCCCCGGCACCGGAGCTGGAACCGGTGTTTTTTGTTTCTTCTAACTTCTACTACAATACCGCCTAGCATTGCGGAGAGACCTTATCATCTCCTCTAACTCTAGCTTATAAAAATAAGCTTTCGTTTCGGGAGGTGTTACCTTCTTGTAGGAATTTAACAAGGATCTCTGATACAATACACGAAGTTTTTATTTTTAGTGTATATATAAACAAGCCTTAATTGAAAACAACGTTCAAACCTATGATTGCGTTGGATAAAAACGGCAATTTTTATACGTGTGCATGACACTTTCCAAATGACTAAATCTACGCATCATAGATACCAGGATTAAACTTTTATATCAAAAGAGTGCAAAAATATATTTTTACAAAACGCATTTGACTAACAAGTCGAACAACTGATGTTCAAAAAACCTTGCTGACTGCAGTTGACGATTGGCAAAATAAAGTGATTACAAGGTGTAACAATATGGATCTTTATATCAATTTAATACCAAGTAGAAAACAATAAACTTGTGGCAAATATGGTAAACCCCAAAATGAGGTGCTATTTTTGTTTACACCATATCCGGATTTCGACAATTAATGTCTCCTGAGTGATGTAAGGGAACGAAAAGCATTTAGAAGGCAATTTTGTTTACCTGAATTTAGGATGACTTATGAGTTTTGAAGAGTCCAAATTTGATGAACGGATGATATTAACCGAAAGGGAAATATAATACAAGCCCACACAAAATAAATATAACAAAGTCTTAATTGAAAACAACGTTCAAACCAATGATTGCGTTAAATGAAAACCGCAATTGTTTATATCTATATATATATATGTATATATACATCCATTTTATTACATCAGCTTGTGATCAATTTTATTTGGCAATCGCCAATGGCAGTCAGCAGGGTTAAAGAACATCAGTTGTTCGACCTGTTAGTCAAATGGGTTTTGTTTAAATATATTTTTTCACTTTTTTGGTCTTTTGGAAAATGTTGTTTGTACTGTTTTTAGACCCTTCTACAACGAAATTTGTTTTACATGCAAACGTATAAAAATTGCGGTTTTTATCCAACGTAATCATACTTTAGGTTTGAACGTAGTTTTCAATTTAGACTCGTTTATATCTTTTCGTTTTGACTTGTATCATATTTTCCCTCCGGTTTATATGATCCGTTCATCCTATATTGACTCTTAAAATTCAAGAGTCTATCTAAAAATGAGGGTACTTTTTCTAAAAATGAAGGTACTTTTTCTAAAAATGAGGGTACTTTTTATATGGCCTTCCAAATACCGTTTCGATCCCTAACATCACTGAAGAGACATTTATTGTCGAAATCCGGATCTGGTGTACTAAAAAAATATTGACACCGTATGTTTGTGGCATAACATCGTTGCCACAAGTTAATTTTTTTCTGTTTAGTATTAAATTTCATATTAAGATCCATTTTGTTACATCTTGTGATCAATTTTATTTGGCAATCGCCAATGGCAGTCAGCAGGGTTAAAGAACATCAGTTGTTCGACCTGTTAGTCAAATGCGTTTTGTTTAAATATACTTTTTCACTTTTTTTGGTCTTTTGGAAAATGTTGTTTGTGCTGTTTTTAGACCCTTCTACAACGAAATTTATTTTACATGCACACGTATAAAAATTGCGGTTTTTATCCAACGCAATCATAGGTTTGAACGTAGTTTTCAATTTAGATATATACATTCTATAGCAAAAATGAAAGACAAGAAAACAAAACATAGCACAATCAAAAGAAATAGCGAGATTTATAAATACTGATCCAGGCTAATTTATGAATTTAAAAACATTGAATGAACATTGAAGGCTATTTAAGATGATCAATAACGTCAGTACTTATAATTAATACTTCGAAACTATGATTGTAATTATCAACTTGATACTTAATGTTTATCACCAAGGTCTTGCACTCTTTTTTCAATAACAAGACGTTTTTTTTTTTAATTTAAAGTCTGGGTAGCAGCTGCAGCTCTTGTATACTGAATGAGTTTTGGAATTTTTATCCAATATGCAGCTTGACTTATTATGTTGGTGCTAAGGTGGGGAAAATTTAAAATTGTCTCGTTTATCATAAATAAGGGTACTGACATCACCTCTTATGTGAAATCAAAGTATAAATCTAGGAAACGTGGCGGAGGAAGCCGTGTGTGTTGCTTGATTAATATTTAGTTCTGGAGAATATGTAAATGTAACTCAACTAGAACAAATTGGATTAGTGGGTCGCACAATTTGCTCTTTATTAACAATTTCATAGTTTGTAACCCGGATTTGTTTTTTGTTTTTTTTTGTTTTTTTTGTTTTTTTCTCTCAATTGATTTATGAATTTCGAACAGCTGTATACTGCTGTTGCATTTATTTATCTATTCCTTTTTTTGTCGCAGATATTTTATTACAGAGGAACTTATGATAGAAACTTATAGAATATGTGTATTTTCAGTATCATAATATAAATTAATAACTGTCATCGTTTATACTGGGATTAAAATATTGTACGCCAGACGTGCGTTTCGTCTACAAAAAACGTATCAGTGACCCTCGCATAAAAATAAAACAAAGTTTAAAAGGACAAATGAACGAAGAAGTTGAATTATATATTCCTGTGGTAGACAAGCTATTATGATGCCGAGAATGCCAACATATCAGTATCAATCCATTTCACGTCACACGCAAAATGGAAAATGGAAAATCAGTCAATGTGCTTTCAAAACATTAAGCTATTTGTAATGGGGAAAATGTTTTCTATCAGTTGGTGGTTTAGATTATAATTTAAGAATTAATAGTATGGCAAAGTATTTGACAGACCTATTTGCAATAACACAAAATCCAATTACTACAGATAGTTTTCTTATTGCTCACATAGTTCCTGAAAATTTTATCACAACGACTCAACTAAGATTCCATTCCCGCTTTATAATAAGATCTTATAAAACCAAACTTTTATTTAGCTTTACCTTACAGCATTTGATTAATTGGTATCTGATATTAGACGGAATTTCTTCCGTTTAAATGTGTTTTGTTAAGAGGTGGGTCTATGGAAGAAAGGTACATGTGACCCTGTCGTCTGCTGATTGAGATAACGAAATGGAAGATAATTTCGTCCAAGAATCACGCAATAAAGTATGAATAAGTCTATACAAACCAAAGTTCCTACATTTAACAGCAATAAATAATGTATTGTTATGCATGCTTCATATTCAAACTATAATTAAAACAACAACAATACAGCAACCAACTATTATAATCAAAATCAAAGGGGTCACACAGAGGTCGTATGCGACTATCATCAATAGACAAATAAAATGCAATAAACTGCATCTCATATTATATCTTAATTAGTAAAGTAGACTTGACAAAGACATATTACGGATTGGTTGTTGCAAACGTAAATTGTTTTAAAAACAAAACACACGATTTGCTCAAGAACAGTACGGTTTCTTTATTATTACAATGTAAAATCACAAAAATACTTAAATCCGAGCAATATTCAAAAAGGCAAGTCTTTAATCAAATGCCAAAGTCAAAAGCTCAAACACATCAAACGAATGGATAACAACAGTCATATTCCTGAGTTGGTACAGGTATTTTTTTTTTTATGTAAATGGTGGATAAAACAAATTACATGATCTATATAGCCACAGACACTGAAAATGTCATAAAATACCCACAACCAATCTAAAACGAGTTGATACGGACAGTATGATTAAAAGCTTTAAATTATGGAAAAGGGTGAAAACAGATATTATAATTTTACACGTGAAAAGCAAATTTACCTTTACTTTTTTTTTTATTTTTTATATTATAACATTAGCAGTATTGCAGATGATGCACATACCATATTAATTTAGAAATTATTCTTAAAAATGTAAAACAAATACGAATTCCACAGAAAAGGAAAACTGCATTGTATGTTTTTTTACTTGTTTTAAGTGACTTATGTTCTCATTTAAATTAATTTAAGACCCATTTTAATATATCAAATCTTTATAACTTAAAACATGCTCTGAACAAATAATTTTAAAACATATTTGGAAGAAATGGTCACTTTAAACAATATTCTGTTTTCATACAAAAGTTCAAGACCTTGAACGTCTTGTAAAAAACATGACTAAATCTGAGGCGAATCAATTCCTCTTAAATCGTTATAAGACATCCAGCTGTAAAATTCACACAGAAATTTAATTACCAATGTTGACAGCGCAACATGTTTACTCAAGCCTTAAGCAATCTTGTCATGTGCTTAACGAAAATCACATCGCGTCTGTTTAATGCATTGTATTATCCCGCGTACTCTGCCAGGATATCGAATCATTAAATACAGTTAAATACAATGTCCATATAAATAGATAATGTCTTACGCAATGGTTGATTTGAGCTCCCACTGGTGATTAAGAATGCCAGTCAGGTTTCCAATTACGAATCGCCGAATGTCAGGAAATATCAACAGTTAACTTGACTAAATTTCAATCATCAAAACTATTTACTGCTGTGAAGCAGATAAAAACTGATTTATTAAATCAGTTAGAACTGCACGATATCGAATTTTTTATTTGTTGATTTTTTAAAGGAAATAGCATGAGTTCTTTAACTGAATAGTATATAATAACAGAGTAAACCCAATGATCGAGTAGCGGCAGATTAATATGCAACAACTATAACCAAAGCAAACACAGAGTAGCGCACACGCAGCATGTATTAATACACACAAGGCACATGTTATATAGAAAGCAAAGCAGCATATCACACAAAACATACACAATGTAAAAGAAAGCAGCAGATATCACTACATATACAATTGATAAACAGAGTAAAGCAACATGTTCATATAAAACACGTTAGAAGTAAAACAAAGACAAATATCTGCAACCTGCACACGAACCTCATAACAAGTTATCAAAGGCCAGATCTGACAAATGTCAATCAATACCACATCTTTTATTTCTGTATTGACAATTCAAATCTGCACAAGGAACACATATTGTTTGCCTTTCTCTACTGATTATCATATAAGTATAACAAGTACGAAATATCTGCATAGTCAGAATAGATGTATCTCAACAGCAACATAGCCGATCTTTTAGTATCTTTCAATCATATTGATGTGTCCGGTTTGTATTTGTATCTTTAAAGGAGTTAACAGTAGATTAGGTATGATTCACTCAAACTAGTAGACAGGACCATAACCAATAGAAAATAGAACAAACATCCTTATATTATGCGAACATATGATCACATCAATAGATAGTGTCATTATCATATGCCAATATCTAAATCGTAACGAGTCCAAAGAAGATGTGAATGAATTTAACAGAGACTTACAAACAATATCCCATTAAAACAATAAATGACAAAATGTCAAGATTTTGTCTTTGATCAACCATTCTTACATCTGTATCGTAAGTTTAATTACAACATAGAACATAAATAAAAACTACCTGTTTCTCAATTTCTTATAACCGGGACGAGAATGTGTTATATTGATCTCAATTAAAAATGATACGCGAAAACGTAACTGTAACGCATGTAAAGTTGTTGAAATAAAATTCATTTGTTTTTATTTAATGCATGCTCTTAAAGCATCAATGTATGCAGTCATTGTGGAAACTGTTATAACGGCAATAAAGGATCCATAAATCTAGTAAAATCAGGTAACTTCAAACAATATTTTATTGGAAACTTGCTGCATTTGTGGTAATGTGACATTTTCTGAGTGTTGTTGTATTTGTCTGTGATGTAATTAGAACAAAATATCTCATTAAACATTGAAAAATAATGCAATAATACTGTCTTTTCTCATTTAATTGTTTATCCTGATATTCAAGATGGCTATTTATCCTACTTTTATGTATGATACTCATTGTAGCTAGGATCAATATATTATATCCAAGGTGCATACAATTCTTACGTATTTAAGAAGAGCTGTCACATTTAAAGGATATTTTGCTAAAATTCTAGCAAATATTCATTACTTTTAGCATCTCATTAAATAGAGAAAAATGCATGGCAAAATCCGTATCATATGCCGTATCATCCCGATATACCAATATCAGCCAGAGGGCATTGAGGCCCGAGGGATGAAATGGTCGAGGTTGATACGGCATATGATACGGATTTTGCCATGTTGTATACGCTTTATCATATATTTTAACAGTAAAGTATATATGGACTGCTTTCTGATCCCTAGCTCCTGGGTTACCTTCAGTTATACTTTTGTTTTGTTTAAAATGCTTTTGAAGAACTCCCCAATTACTCATCCGAAGCACCTGTGTTACCTTACAATGTGTGTGCTGTTGTTTTAAGGATATTTTGTTTATTGTATTTTTTGGTGTGTTGTATACATTTCGTTTGTCAGAAATATGAAAACTCGACGTTTGTGACGTCACATGCCATACTATGACGTCATTCAATCAATTGCGCCACGCCTGAATGACCGTTCATTTTGGACATATTCTGGGGGAAAATATTTCCTAAGAAGCTTGCATAAATGAAAAAAAAAAAGGTAGGGGTGTTTTAAAGGGTGCGATAAAGGGTGTAATAAAGGGTATGATAAAGGGTGTGCATCAAAAATGCGCGATATGGATTAAACAGCAGGCTATTTATCAAATATTCAAAACTACTGTATTTACTACTAAATGTATGATAAATCGCCATTTTCAATTGCTCTCACTGTAAATAAACCCCATAACGCATTTGCAATACCTGGACAAAATGATTATATGTTATGGTTATATCTTTGTTTTCAATATTCGTCGAAACAATGGTGTGATATCGATCGCTTGGACTGTTGAGTTACAAATTGAATAACATAATCTATAAGTCCGTTTGGAAATCTACTATGTTTATCAATATATTATGTACATTGTAGGCAATTACAACATTTACTTGTACGAGCTCTAGAAACAGGTCGAAAAGCGATGCTCTCCAAGTTTTTCTCCTATTTTTCATCGAGTACAAATACATTTTTTTATATTTCCAATAGTGTGCATGTAATGTTTAACGCTAAAAAACGCAGAAACTAAAAAGTCATTTAGTCAGCGACTTCTATGTATTCATTTATCTGCTCATGATCAACATCAATATTATACGATGATGCTACTATAAGATCAGAAATAACTTACTTTTTCTGGCGCACTTTAATTTAACCAGATTTTGGAGGATTTTAATTGAATGAATTTACGAAAGTATTTTGTATATTTGATTCTATTTAGATAATGAATATAACAAAAAAATGTGTGGGTCTACATACAACAAAAATCAAACAATATTCTTAGTATTGTTAAACATACCAATTTCACAAGAGCTGAATTTATGTTGCTTGTCTAGATCTTCAAATAAGTCGAAAGTAAAAGTATTAATTAGGAACTCAGAATATCATGTATACCCTACAACAAGCTGAAAATGTCAAAGCAATACGTTGATATTATCGTCACATAAGTAGTCCAAAAATTGATTGACTCTCAACTCTCATTTAATTAAATAGTTGTATTATGCTTGATAGTAGTCACGGATGGGTCTTCATGGTGTAAATTCTTTGATGTGTAATTAAGTTACATTTACAATTCAAGTCGTTTGTTAAGTACTTTGTTCCGTGTGTAAAATGGTCTTTCCTTTACAACTTGACAATTTAATATCAGTATAATGCGTGAATGATCAGAATATTTTTCCTTTAAATGAAACATCAACTATTATGTCGTTTCCTCTGTCATTAGTAAAAGTAAAAAAACAATTCAAAAATAAAGAAATGTCTGATAAAATTGAAATTATCATTGCTTTGGTTTGAATTAAAATGTCATTTTCACATAAAAAAAACACATTTTTTCAATTTTAAAGAATTCTAATTAACTATTTCTAAACAACATTCAAAGAAAACTTTTGATGAAATAACTAGGGTAAAACGAGTCATTTAAAACCCCGTTTGGACAACTTTGAAATTAAATATCAGGAAAATTTCACTGTTATATAAATAAGTGTTGTCTATCTTCAAAGGCCATTAGCTAAAAGATATAATTAAAAAGTGAAATAGTGACATAATAATTTGTTTTTATGAGCCAGTTTATTTCAGTTTTGTAAAAAATACGATAAGAAAATTAGTTGATGAATTATTCATCCTCACTGAATTTCGTATTTATGTGACCGTTAATTAAACCCCTTAGCTGGAGATGAGTTACGCATGTATTCAGCTATAAAATAACAAGAATGTCTACATTAAGTGCAACAAAGATGAATCATTTTGTTGACAGATTCAATCCACAAAACACCATGTTCGGTTGTTGTCGTCTGTTTATGTGGTTCATAAGTGTTTCTCGTTTTTTCGTTTTTATATCTATTAGACCGTTGATATAAAGTGTTTATCGGGTAACATGACATTAAAAGGTCATCGCGACAGTTTATTAGAATACAGAGATGCATTGTATCAAGTCAATGTATTGTAAATTGTTTTTTTATATATACCTTTTGAATGAGAACATGAATGTGCCAACTAATGACCCTATAATGTCATTTTCATGTTGATTGAAAAGTTTATTTTTTTTTTTAAAGAAGATATGAAAAACAAATCAAATTACAGAACTCCGGTGGAAAATCAAAACAAAAAGTCCGTAATCAAATAGCAAAACCAAAATATCAATCATACAAAACGAATGGATAACAACGGTCATTCTCCTGACTTTGTACGGTTTTTTTTATATAGAAAATGATTGATTTAAGCTGGTTTAATAGCCAGTTTAATCTCTAATTTGTGTGACAGTCGTATAAAATTCCATTATATTTACGACGACATGTGCACAAAACAAACAAACATGAAATGTCAATATTAGGAGTGCAGCAGTCATATTATGTTATAATCTTAATCACTATAAAAACAAACTGACATGTCTCTAAGGAACATAAAAAGGCTTATACATTGTACACATAGCATATTAGCAATATGAAAAAAAAACAAGAATACAATTCGTTTTACCATGGCACCATAACATAATGATTAGATGTATAGGTACAGAGCCAGGTCATATATATAATATAATAAACAAACAAAAAAAGACAAGAAAACAAACGTTTAACAATAGCAGAATAACTCAATGACAGGATGTACAACTACATAGTCACGTCAAATTCATTTCATCAAAAACAAACTAAACTGTGAAGGTGATATTCATAAACACAAATAAAAGACGATCGTGTTTTATTTATGAAGTTGATATGGAATATTTGTCAACTGGGTCCTGGTTCCTTCTGATGATTTATTTTTCTATAAAAAGGATGAGACGTTTTTCGACATGCCCTGGTTCATTAACTTTCAACCTAGGAACTTGTGACGTTTAACAAACTCTTTGTCGCAGTTGCAAGCTCCCGCTAAATACAAAAAAAGGGTGGGAAATGTATATAATATATGCCAGTGAAGTTGGTTAATTGTTACTAAGGTAGGAGAAATTGATGATTTCAGAATTAAAATGGTTTTTCAAAGTACATAAAAATTACATTACATACAATTATATTTAGATAATGATTATAAAACAAAAAAGTGTTGGTTTATATACAACAGTTATGTATCAATATACTGTTAAGAGGGGTGTAACATTACAGAGAGACTTTTGAACTCATATTTGTATATTTTGCATCGCTGGTGTACGCTTGTTTACAACTGGTTTATAATTTATATAATTCTTTGATGCGTTATTAAGTTACATTTACGATTTTAGTCGTATGTTATTTGTCCCATTTGTAAAGTGTTTGATCTTTTCTTTAAAACTTCAGTTTCATTATCTGTGGATTCATGTGGAATAAAACAATTATAGTACATTTTATATTCTTTGTTGTGAATATCTTTTGGCATTTTCATATCTCGTGCTAAAAATGTTTGGTCTTTTCTTTTAAACTGCAGAATTTATTATTGTGCGTGTATGTAAATTGTTTATTTTGTCTTTAAATGAAATATCAACTATAACGCCGTTTCCTCTGTCATTTATAAAAGAAATAACCATCTAACATTTCACGGAAATCTAGCATCATTTCCGGAAAATTCAATTTATCATAGCTTGATTTGGAACAAAACTGCAATTTTCACATCGAAAAACCCATTTATCATATTTAAGGAATTATAATTCTTATATAATAACTTTAAACAAACTTCAAATAAAGTGTTAATGAGCTAACTGCAGTGAAAATTGTCATTTAAAACCCGATTTGTGCAATTTTGACTCTTTAATATAGAAAAAATGTTAATATTATAGAAATAAGTATTATCTATATTTGAAAGGACATTAGCTACGAGATCTAAACAAAAGTGACAAAGTACAATACAAATTTGTTTTTAGGAGCCAGTTTAGGTTAATTATGTCGAAATAATCTATGATATATATATGATGAGTTATTCACTTGCAGGTGAATTATTCGACATCATTATATCCGTCTTCATGTGACAGTCTATTAACCCGTTACGCATTAATTCGACAATTAAATTAAAATGAATGCCAACATTGAAAATGAATTCTTCGGTTAACCAATTCCATTAAAAACAATATTCTTTTACAGGTAAAAAAATGATCAACATACTTTTTAGCCTACAATATATAATAAAACAGACCTAGAAAACTAAATATTTACATGTATGTGTATATCGGGTCATATGACGTTCGGAGGTCTTCTAGATAGTTGATTAAATGACGTCAGGATAACAGTACATGCGAAATATTGAGATACATAGTATTAAGTCCGTGTATTGTAAATAGTTTGTTTCGACTTTTTGTGCTTTGTATATACGTTTTAATTTGTTATGAATTAGATATAAAAATTTAAGTCGTATCGGTGCAACATATATTTGACAGCTAATGCCCCTTTAAGTTGTTAACTTTCTTGAAGATTGAACATCACTTTTTTTTCAAAACGTTATGAAAGTACTATAGCTTTAAATCATAGTCTATTTAGATAATTATTGTGAAAGAAAAAACTGTATAAATTGAAACAACAGTAATCATGGTTATCTTTCGATGTATAATTTAATTTTGTATGTAACTTGTCTTCTGATTGGCTGACGTTATTTTGTTATCAGCCCATAGACATAATTTAGTCATGTGACCGTGACGTCATCAACGTTTTTTCATGGTTTTCTACGGTTTAAAATGGAATTTAGATTTAAATTATAAGAAATGACTGTAATCTTTTTTTCTGTTTATTTGAAATAACATAAAAAATGTGGTGCACACTGTTAAATTACCCGCTACGCGCGTTATTCAGTGTGCACCATATTTTTTATGTTATTTCTTCAAAGACAGAAAAAATTTTACAGTCATTCTTTAAATAAAATTCCGTAAAACAGTTCAATGAATATAAAAAAAACTATGTGGTTTTACATACAACAGCAATATACCGATATACTAACTACTGTAAAATATTCCAATCTAACTGGAGCAGATTGAAATATGTTATAACCTACAACGAGATGACGAAAAAACAGCAACAGTCCACTTCGTAGCAACTATTTTCACTTACACTAAAACAACTTATTTGGCAAGCGCAGACAAATAATTCTTTATAACATCATTTGAGTTCAGTTGAAAATGTCAAAATAGTACGCTGATATTTTTGTCACGTAAATTGTCCCTAATTTGATTTTCTCAATAGTTTTATTTAATTAAATAATTGTCTATTGCTTGGATGTGTTTCGCCATTTGATAAGATAAAGTACGTTATCTCGTGAGTAAAATAGTTGGTCTTTTATTTCATTTTCGAATTTTTTTTTATCAGTTGTATATGTGCATGTAAATAGTTTATTTTCTTTTGAATAAACCATTATCTATTATGTCGTTTCCTCTGCCACTTAAAAAGAAATAAAAATCCAATGATACACAGAAATGTAACTACATTTCCGTAACATTGAATTTATCATACCTTAAGTCGGAATTTAACTGCTATTTTCACATCGAAATATCCATTTCGTCAAATTTAACGAACTATAATTAAGTGTTTTTAAATCCAACTTCAAATAAAATGTTTGATAAGCTAATTCGGTGAAATTGCAAAGTAATTAAAACCTCATTTTGCAATTTTGATGTGTTACATATACATGATTTAGTGAAAATATCAATGTTCTTGAATAACGGGTACATACTTTTCAGTAAAAAAAAATCGATATAACAAATGAATTTTATTTGGTACGTTTAAGAGTAAAATTTAAAAATCGAAAAAAATGCATAGAGTTTGAGAGTATAAACACGTAAAGGTTCGAAACTGAATAGAACCACCATATATACATGCAGGGGTATACATTCATTTATAGGTTCGTTCCTGAGCTTCATATTCCAATTGGTAAGCTTAAGGTTGTTTTACATTTGTCTTATATACTATAAACTATATTACTAAACTACTTATACGAATATTCAAGCACACTGAATTTTATTTGAATGAATAGTTGCAATGAAAGAGAAAAAAATCTATAAAAGAGGGGCGAAAGATATCAGAGGGAAAGTCAAACTCATACATTGAAAATAAACTGACAACACCATGGCTAAAAATGAAAAAGACAAACAGACAAACAATAGTACACATGCCACAACATAGAAAACTAAAGAATAGTCAACACGAACCCCAACAAAAACTAGGGGTGATCTTAGGTGCTCCGGAAGGGTAAGCAGATCCTGCTCCACATGTGGCACCCGTCGTGTTGCTTATGTAATAACAAATCCGGTAAGTAGTCTAATTCGGTAGGTCACATTCGTGAAAGGGAAGGGGATTGTAGTTACAACGTAAGTCATGATAGGAAATGTAAGCACGGAAATATCGTATCAATTGGGAGATACATACCCCGTATGCAGCTGCTGCTGGAATGTTGCTACTTAGAAATGGAAAGTTCACAATTGGAAAGCTGAAATCATCTCTTTTGTCGCAAAGTTTTGTTTTCAACCGACCTTCATAGTCAATTTCTAGATGTAAGTCAAGATATGAGGCCGACTTAACTGTATCTCTAGTATCCTTTATCTCTAGTTCGATTGGATAGATGCGTTCCACATAGTCACCAAATTTTGAATTATTTAGTGAAAGAACATCATCTATATAGCGGAAAGTAGAGTTAAAGGATATCGCTAACTTCTTATCGGTCTTCCTAAGAAGTTCCTGTAGGAAGTCAGCCTCATAAAAATATAG
Source organism: Mytilus galloprovincialis (assembly GCA_037788925.1). NCBI lineage: Eukaryota > Metazoa > Mollusca > Bivalvia > Mytilida > Mytilidae > Mytilus > Mytilus galloprovincialis. The sequence continues at coordinate 70,040,055 of CM075342.1, read as the reverse complement.
AAACAAGTAGGCAAGAAGAGGGGCACAATTTGTTACCATTGGAATACCGACAGTCTGTTGCAAAACACGTCCCCCTCCGAATGTAACAAATATGTTGTCAAATCAAGCATCTTGATAATGTCATTTTCAGAGTATGTTTTGATTGAATCAGGGTGATCTTTTACAAAATAGGATTTATCCCTCCCTAAGACAAGATACTTGTATTTACGTTGGCCATTCTTTTTTATGAAACAAAGCCATACCAACTCTTTCAATTTGTCTTTTAGTTTGGAATGTGGAATACTTGTGTAAAGTGTACAAAAATCAAATGTTTTAATACTATTACAAGATAAAAAGAGAGTTAGATTGTATGTAATCTAAAAGATCTTGGAATTTTTAAGTATCCACACCTGATTCACGCTAACTCTAGAATAGGCAGTTTCACAATATCTTTGAAGCCCGTCTTTGATTGCTGATAAAGAGATGTTAATAATTTAGATAGAGGTTTCGTGGGGCACTTGGCAGACTCAGCAATATACATGTACCGTTGTTTGTAAGGTCACTTATGCAGTTTAGATATCCAATACATTGATGGAAGATCTAGTTCTTTATCTTTGGTTGAAATTCCAAAGGAACATAGAACAGACCTATGATTATTCAGGATTTCCTCTTTGGTAAGTGTAGTGAGGGTATATGTTGAGTTTCCAAGTGAATTATCAATACCTAATTCTTTTATACAGTTAATGTAATGAGTTTTACACACAAAAACGATGTTGTTTGGGGCTTTATCTGCAGGGACTACAACATGTTTGTCATGTTTGTCAAGTGTTTTGCAACATTTGGGTCTTTAAAGATTGACGTAGCATGGGCATTGATAGACCCATTAAATTTCTTAATTCTGATCTGTATTAACAACCTCACTGTCTTAATCCATTCTGAAAGAGTATCTACCCCTTCCTTCTCTTACCCTTACCCCATTGCCTGGCATAATCTTCGACTGAATCCATCAAAATTTTAGAAATGTATTTCCAATTGATGGATTTAGGCTCACGATATTTCGGACCTTTTGATAACACCTTTCGAAGGGAAGTGTTATTAACAATGTTGAGAACACCCGTAATAACGTGGCCAGCCGAATTATATGTGAATTGCAATCAGGAGGTTTAGACTTGAAGTCGTCAATATTGAGATCCTGCAAAACCTATTTGTAATTTTTAACATTAAAAACCAAAAAAAAAAGTACGAAGAAACTGGATTAACAAACAGGCAATATCCTATTATCTAAAAAAAAAACATGCGTCATAACTTATTGCACATATGACTTTAGTATGTTGACATTATCAACCTCGTTTTGTTATTTTGTGTTGTCAGGTTGATGTCTCATAAACGTATATTCCATGTTGTCTTTCGTGTATTAACTGTCACAATTGTTTCAACAACACAATTAATAATTTTGTTTTGTTACTACGGTCAGATCTTTTTCACATGAATTACTGCACAGAATTCATACGCAGAAAAGTTAAATGACATACCAAGCGTATCAAGTGTGGTTCAAATGTTCTACTGTACGGTATGAAGACAGGTGCAAAATCCTTTTGACATTTAACCAATCTGTCCCAGCGTTTTTTGATTAACTAAGGTGACAAAAATTACATTATATATAAGATCATCTGAGTTTCTTTTGCAATTCTTCAGATTTACGAAAAGTACATTGTTGAGAAGAACAGCTAGGAAACTTACGGTCGAACAGAGAAATGATATTTGTAAATTCATTAAGGTGGTACCCAACACCTTGACTAAAATTTATTTGGCTCGTTTAATTTTCATAAAATTTTGACAAAATATTTTCTTTGACCCTTTGACAAAAATATAAAAATTTCAAAACAATTGAACAAACCAATTTATCAGAAAAATTACACTGGTTATATAACAGTTTGGCAAACACTTATTTTGATCATTGAGAAGCTTAATATTCCCTTACCAACACAACGTAATTAAAACGTTTATCTGATTTTACAGAGTTATCTCCCTGTAGTATTAGGTACCACCTTAATTGATAAATCATGTACATGTGATAATAAAATCAAATGATAACATTTCAAATGTCTATTGCAGAAAATGCCAAAGTAACACGCTAGTTTGTTAATCACATTAAATATAACATTTAAGGAATGACTGTAATATTTTTTCTGTCTATTCGAAATAACATAAAAAATTTGGTGCAAACTGAATAACGCGCGTAGCGGGTTATTTAACAGTGTGTACCACATTTTTTATGTTATTTCGAATAGACAGAAAAATATTACAGTCATTTCTTATAATTTAATTCTAAATTCCATTTTAAACCGTAGAAAACCATGAAAAACGTTGATGACGTCACAGTCACATGACTAAATTATGTCTATGGGCTCATAAAAAAATACCGTCAGCCAATCAGAAGACGCGTTACATCCAAAATTAAATTATAAATGATTGTCTTTAAACTTTCAAATGTAACAAGATAATCGTATGAATCTTTGTAGTATGAATGCATGTTTATTATCCGTAGCAAAGTTTAGTTATTACTTTACATTTTCTCTTTCAGCATTTTAGATTTGAACTGTTTGCCTCGTATGGATTCTGTTTTGTTTTTTCCTTTAAACTTGATAACATGTATGCGTGCTAAAATTATATTATCCTTAATTCCTTTTGAACATGAAAAATTAAACTATTATCTGTTTCCTGTGTTTCAGATGAGATAAATGATTATTATACAAAAAATTGAAAACAGTTCCATAAAATCAATCTATGATAGCTTGAGTCGGAATTAAACTGCCATTTTTATGCTGAAGAAATTAATTTCATTAATGTTATGAACTATAATCACATTGCATCAAAACAAACGCCAAATAATATTTTTAACGAGTTAAATAAAGTGAAAAAGTTTATCAGATTATAAATATCATGAAAAACAGTAAAATCACAAAAAACAAAGCAGACATAATCACTAAATTAGTCAAATTATGGTTACAGCGGCCATTACTGTGTTACAATCTCAAGACAAAACAAACATTTAAAAAAAACACAAAAAACATCTATCAAACTAAAAATCCTATTTCTTGTTTCACGTGTTGGGCATCAGATATTGCAAACGTCACATAAAAGAAATTTTGTCGTTCAATGCCTATTCAAACAATTATATTTTCACATAGGGAATGGTGGTATGCCGGGTTATAAAATCAAAATATAGTAATGTTTTGTTCTTGTAATTTAAAACCAACTTAAACATGTTAAACATGTATTTCATGCAGTAAAGTGATTTTGTTTTATGTGTATATGACACTTTTTATGAATAACTTTTATTTGGTAAGTTCAAGAACAAAATCGGGAAATCTTTAAATGAATGAGGGTCAAAATGAAATCATTTACAAAGAATTTCAACCGATAGGATTACAACTTTCTTTACCAATCCACAATTCCTTTAAGTTCTTAAATTTGATTTCAAACATAATATTGTTATTATGTCTACGTATAAACGTATCCTCTTCCACTTCGTACTTTATTTTGCCTTTTTAATCTTTTACATACGAGCGTCACTGATGAGTCTTTTGTAGACGAAAACGCGCCTCTGTCGTAAATAATTAAAAATGTATTCCGGGTATTTATGATGAGTTTCTTTATCTTTAGTGCGATATAATAACCAGTATAAAAGACAAAATAATGAGTTGTGTAAGAATTACCCAAATCTTCTGTTTCCAACAAAAATACAAATGAAAATAACACAGCCATTTCATAAGGTAATATATCAAATTAAACGTGGCAATAAACGTCTCTAACGACAAAAAAATTGGTATACGTAGAACAAGGTATAATGTCTTCTGATTTATTGCTAAGTTTGTCTGACTTCTTTTCATTTTATTGATGGTAATTGATTATTATGTAGTAATATCAGTTTATGTTAGCTCTGACTTTGCTGTACTTTATTCCTACCTTGATATGTTATTTTGTTGACCTTGTTGATTTTGTTTTCAGTACATACAAATAAAGTATGTCTGCTACCGTTTCTTAGTCTCTATTATTGTATTGCACAATGTTGATTGCGTTGAACCTCTTATCTACTTCTTATAGTATTATATTGTTCTATAATATGTCATTTTAGTATATTTTTATTATGAATTAAAAAATACGTTAAACCACAAACATCAAAATAAAATCGCGTAGTGGAATGGACTATTTGCAGATTCTTATAAATTCTATATAATTTTTGACTATTTTAAATCTCGGTCTATTTCTGAAATTAATACTTACATATTTTTGATTTTTTTAACCCTGTATGCTAACATTGCCCATGTGAAATTTTAAAATTGTTTGTATATACCATGTATACATTGAACGACAAATATATGTGACGTATGAAAATTTTTGACGTCAGACAATCGAATCAATGAGTATGTATGTAGATATATGTTTTTGTGGTCTGTTAAATTGTTTCTTTTCAAAATTGTTACACGATGATCATGATGATGACTGCTGTACTCATATTTTGACTATTTTATTTATTATGTCTGTTTAGTTCACGCATCTTTGTAAATATAACGGAATTTGACGAGACTGTCGTCAAAGGGATAGGGTTAGCCCTATAAAACCAGGTTTAATCCACCATTTTCTACATTTGATAATGACTGTACCAAGTCAAGAATATGACAGTTCTTGTCTGTTCGTTATTGATGTGTTTTGTCATTTGATTTTGCCATTTGATTATGGACTTTCCTATTAGACTGTCCTCTGAGTTCAGTATTTTTGTGATTTTACTTTTTATCAGTACTAGTGTGGACTAGTCAAATGAAAAAATATTAAAAAGAGTAAAATAAAAAAAAAAATACCGAAGTTTGAGGAAAATTCTTTACTGGCACTGAAAAAGGTTCCATATGCATGAACACTTTACAATTCCATTGACATGTTCGAATTTAATTGTGAGAGTTTATATCCAGAAAAATAGATCTATAAATGACTTGAGGTAAAATTGAGAACTGTACACATTACTAATTTAAATATTTTCCCCAAATTAGAATGTTTCGAATTGAAATTGAAAACACACAATGAATGTATTGACAATTTTCCTTTGTTTACCCAAGGTCATGTATGTAGTACCGGATAATGGTGAAAATAATCTTTTGAATTTCAATAGGAGAAAATAAATCAACTTGTTTTGTCGAGTTATGATATTAAAAAAAAGTAGTCAAACCTATTCTAACTTTCACATTGATAGTATTTTGGTCAATACGATTGAAAGGAAATGGGACATATATATCAATAAGACAATAACCCAACTACAAAAATAACCAAAATACAGAAGAAGGATAATATCAGATTCCTCACACTCGCTGTTTCTATGGCTTCCCTTGACTTTCAATGGGAAGTAGAGAAATACTGTAACGGTTTATTTCTTCCTCTGTGATATTTTATCCTGAGTATAATCTGTCCCAGTAATTTTTTGCTAGGCATGGTATTTCACAGGTTATTTTTTTCCAGAGGAGTGAAAATCTATCTGTGTTATGCGGATAGTATGTACCGGTATATATTTGCCGTACTATATTTCACAGAACCGTGTGAAATAGAGTTCCATTAACTACTATGTAAGTTACACACAATCAATATATACCTGACTATAATTATAAAATGTTTCACAAAGGTAGACCAAATTTGCATAATTTATCAAAGGGAGGTAATTATGAGCAATTTATATTTTAAAGATATTAATATAATATATTTCTGAATCTATTTTATATTGAAATTTTTCCTTCAATCTTATTTTGTATATATTCATTTATATAAAAAGATGACTTACAACTTGATTTAATAAGACAGATAACATTTCACAGGTAAAAACTATCCAGCTGTTAAACATGATCAAACATGCTTTTGTTCCAACATATTGTTATGCTATGATTTATCTGATTTCCATATAATCAACAGCTACATCTCTGTCCCCAGACAAAACTATTTATATAGTTAAAAATATCATCAGAATCAAATTCTTCTATTACTGTTAACAGTAGTAATGCAACTATATTTCTACCTTACTTTTAAATTTATATTTGTACTAAGATCTGAAAACAACTCACTTTTACATGTATTACACTAACCTTATTTAATCATGATATTATTTTCACAATTACGAACTTTGAAATTACTTCTGTTTTTTTTCCCCTATGTTTCATGATCATTTTTTTTAAAGTATGATATTGACTTGAATATTTCAGGAAATTTTTTCAAGGATAATTTGTGAAATTATTTATCATTATAATACATTTTTTTTTTGATAATTTCGCTTTATTTCAAATACTTTTAAAGGATAAGTTTTTTCTAAAAACCATAATAACTTAACTACCCAGATAGAATTTCACGGCAAAGGAAAAGATATCCCAGGGAAATATTTTCCTCCGGATAAAAAAATAGCAACAACTACTGTGACATTTTTTACTCCGGATCAAATTTCACCCGGATATAATTTTGCTTTACATAACAAGGCCGCTGTTCTATTGACTTCCAACTACTGTCAAGAAAAAAAAACGTGCCACTGTTCTTTTGACTTGATAAGATAGAATAAGGCAAAGCAGTGCTGACGTTCTTTTGGCTTCAACCAAAAGTCAAGATAATGACAGGCAAAACAGCGCCACTGTTACAACTGTCAAGATGATGTGTTTTGGTGTGGTTCACTTTTGTAATAGTTGCAATGAATACGTATTTCAAAAATATTCAAAATCAAATATGTCAGTCTAGTTTTCAATTCTAAAATTGGAATGAGTCCTTGATTTAACTTATGAATAATGGATATATAATGGTTAAATATTTCGCAGTGGTGTCTTGCCATGGCTTTGTTTGAACTTGTTTGTTTGCTTTTTGGCCTTGCATGTTGTCCCTTATATTTTATTAACTGTGCATTTGCATTCAGATATCGCAGATCAAATTTATTCGTTTATAGTGTATTAACTTACGTTTTTGATTGAGTTAAGCCTGCCAATTGATATTTTATCGTGTGTTTTTCTATGTTGTGATGTTATGCTATTGTTTTAGAAAAGGGGAGAAGGTTTGGTACCATTAAAACGTTAAATTCCGCTGCACATGTTTGCACCTGTCCTAAGTCAGGAATCTGATGTACAGTAGTTGTCGTTTGTTTATGTAATTTATACGTGTTTCTCGTTTTTTTTTTCATATAGATTAGACCGTTGGTTTTCCCGTTTGAATGGTTTTACACTAGTAATTTTGGGACCCATTATAGCTTGCTGTTCGGTGTGAGCCAAGGCTCCGTATTGAAGGCCGTACATTGACCTATAATTGATAACTTTTTTAAATTCTTATTTGGGTGGAGACCAACATCTTCCTATATCTATATAGAGTATATAAAAAAGCGAAAAAAGTCTTCAGATGTATTCCTGTATTGTTATGGTGTATGGTTACTGTCACGTGTAGTGTCAAGTCGTGTAGTTACTGTCATAATTTATTCATATTCAACAACAAACAAAACTGTGTCAATCCGAGTTGGCAAAAGTACAGGGACCAAACAAATGCAATAAAACCACATTTGTTCAACTATAAAACAAATGTTTTTCACATGAGACTCCTATGACTAGGAAGAAGACCAAAAGGATCACATTGGACGACGGGATACCACAATAGGTTCATACGCCTGTCCATACCTTCAGTCCCAGTGAAATATGTATTTAGTACTGAAGACACTACAATGCATGACACGGTTATTTGAATAAAACTTTATTTATAAAATCTATTAACCAATTTAACTGATATAACATATTTAATGATAGAATAAGGACAAATTCTGCCTTATCACTTGAATTATGAAAAATTGTGTCAAAAACAATTTAAAGCAACATTTCAGTTATAAGACTCCTTTACTTAGATTCCATTGTTATTAAATAGTACCTTTGAGCCAATTTATAAAGATTTATTTTATTGAAATCTATTTTCTTTCTATGTATTCTTCAACGTCATAAAGATAGGTAGTATCAATCAAAGTTTCCGTCTATTCTGAGTCATTATTTTACTAGGAAATTACATGTTTATTTTAACCATAAATATTGTCCTTCTAAGATTTGAATACGCCTGTGATTTAGAGAAGAACTTTTCATGAACCTCATCAGATCGTGGCATAGAATCATTTTCGAAGCCCTTTTAAAGTAATTTAGAATGCATTTAAATTTGAAAAGATTAATACATTGTACAGGGTAGAAAAAAAGAATGTTTCTATAGCAATGTTATTTATCAACCTTATAAGACATGAACTTCAAGGATGGACCTTCAAGAAACAAAAACTTTTAAAATGTAAAAAAAATCGGAATAAAGTCTTTTCACATGGTGTGTTTCTCGAGTAAAAAGCAAAGGGATATCAGCCCCTGTCAAATTGAAAAATGGTACTCACTGCTAGCATAATGATGTTTTTTGTCACAACAGTGGCAATCTGATGCGTTTATAGAAATAAGTTTTCCAAAATCAAATATACTAGGAAGATATAAGGAAAAGAAGCGATTGGATATTGGATAGTACATGTATATGGTTAGTATACCACAATTCAAGAACTTAGTTTTTTAGACATGGCCATTAAAAAGGGATATAAATCATAGACGTCTGGAAATCAAAGATAAGAAAAAGACGGAAATTGAATTAAACATTTGGCATTCTTCTTTCGCATTAAAATGACATTTTCTCTACTTAATTTATATGTGAGACAAACTCAATGAATATTCCATTCTAATGTTAAATACATTTTTTTTTAAACTTTGTTTGCTGTTTAACAGTACAACATTGGCAAAATTTTGTTTCGTCAAGAGAATTAGTTCTCTCAAATATGTCGGTCTTAAGCACGATTTGAATAAACAAGCATGTGTCTCCTTCAATCAATATTAATTTGGATTTTTCGATTTTTTTTTTTTTTTTTTTCGGTAGAAAAAAAGTTATAACTTTTATTTTTTGTAATGTTACTGAGTGAATTGATGCAAAATAGCCTGAACTTTTGTGTAAAAAGTCCATAAAATCAGCAAAAAGTTCTTCAATGTGTCATAACATTATAAATCTCAAATTACAAATTCTTGATGTCAAAGAGACAACAAACGGTCAAAGAGCATTAAACAACTGAAGGCCACCAATGGATAAACATATACATTTTTGTATGTTTTTATCCTTTTTAAATGTAGTAAGTACAAGGGTTGACCATACAACTATTAATGATTTAAGGTAAACAAATGTATACTATGTTTAACAAAGGATGTTCAAAAGGTATGCCGTTCTGTTGAGTTATTTGGTTAAGGACTTTCCGTTTTGAAGTTATTTTTTTTTTTTTTTTTTTTTTTTTGCAATTTTTCTTTTAAATATATGTATGTGCCTATTTAGTTGTTGTTCTTGGTTCACGACTGTCATCTTTGTTATTGTGTTGAATTATAATGTTAGTTTTACGTATGAATTGTTACATGTGTATCATGTCGGAGCCTTTAATAATCGACTTTTTGATAATTTTTGTATTGTTGACGCTCATACACATACCTGAAATTCGAAATTTAAAATGAGTTTAACAAGTGAAAACATTTCAGCTTATAACTAAAAGATCTGCAAAATAGTTTTAATCGTGTCATAGTATGCAACACTGACGCATTGCGTTTCGTCTACTATTACATGAAACAAGAAAAGTACATAGATTAATTATTTAAATATCCTTATCGAATTACATTCAACATATGTGAAACAAAACTTCACATCATTCATGTTCCTTAAACTAGTAAATAACAAAAATATCCAGACCTAAGGAAAACTCATAACGAGGAGTCCATAATAAATTGGCAAAATCACGAACGCAAGTACATCTAACGAATGCAAAACAACGGTAAAATATCTTACTGGTACAGACGTTGTAGAAAATGGTGCTTAAACCTCGTTTGCATGCTAGCTAAATCTCTCACATGTAGGACAGTCGCTTATGTATCTATTGTCATCAAACGTGCGTGTTGAGTACAATCGATCAGCATTGGTTGATTACTGACGCCGAATAATATCAACCCAAAGTTAAATCAGCTGTTCAATTTACAAATATTTCAGTTTTCTCTATAACAACTTCTTCAAATATTCTGTTAGACATTTTTTGACAACAATTAGAATATATCAAAATTGGAATTGTCAATCAAACTTTTAAAGATGCTTTTTCAGCGTTAAATTCTAACCTTTTCCCACAAATATTGCGTTTCAAAATAAAATAACAAATGTGAAAGGAAATATGAACGCACTTAAAGGATGCCGTTTTCAGCTAGTGTAAAGCTATACAAACCCAAACCAAGACAGCTCAAAATGTCAGGTCACCCTTAAATATAGGAGATTTATTATCATCTATTAAAACATAATAAAAAAAATTGTAAAAATTGTCCATTGCATTTAAATCGTGTTAGTTCCGTTGCACTGGTCATAAGACGAAGGTCAGTCTGAATAAATGTCGTTTTGCTGGATCAATTTTCTTGGTAATCATTGTTTTTACAAAGAATTCAGAACAATAATGATTGAAGTGACAGACAGATTCAATACATAATTTTTATCAATTTTGGCCTACTATATAAAAAAAATGTTTTGTAATGATATTAATTAATTTTGTTTTTAAATATCATGTTATGTTATCCAATAACAGTACCTTTACATTACATCTACAAGCAAACCATAGTTCATCAGTTATCCCAGGCATAGATTACCTTAGCCGTATTTGGCACAACTTTTTGGAATTTTGGATCCTCAATGCTCTTCAACTTTGTACTTGTTTGGCTTTATAAATATTTTGATATGAGCGTCACTGATGAGTCTTATGTAGACGAAACGCGCGTTTGGCGTACTAAATTACAATCCTGGTACCTTTGATAACTATCATCACAGAGTAAACAATAATACACGAGATAGTCAAACAATTTGATGTTTATTTTCGGAGAAGACATCTAGTTAGATCCTAAAATGAGGAAACATTTTTAGCAATTTAACAAACTGAATTTATATCTTCAATAGGAACTGTATGCTTCTTAAGTAGATAAGTATATTTAGTTGATAATCAAAATAAAATCCACAAATAAAACTCCAACAAATGTCGAAATAGAAAGTCCCTAATCAAATGGCAAAATCAAAAGCTCGAGCACATATCAAACGAATGGCCAACTGTCCTATTTCTGACTTGGTACAGGCAAATAACCACAAAGACCACTTTACTAAATTAGAATAGCTACTCATTAGAAAACATCTTTGTTCAACATTTAGTTTGAATCACTACTTGAAAAAACCTAATATTCTCTGTATTCAGACACTAAAAAGTATTTAGTTCAACATCAAAAAATAAATTAAAAATAAAAGATTTTATATTTTTTCCTTAATAGAAAATGCATAAAGCAAACATTGGATTTGTATTTCTTTTGATTGCCTCAACAACCTTTACTATGTATAGATGATAACACCATTTGTCACTATACCTTAACATTATTTGTCATTATACCTTAACATTTATTGGTTAGCTTTATGTGTCACTTGAGTATTATTAATTTGTTTGACATCTGTATGATAACATTGGGGAAATTATCCTCTAATTAAAACAAGTGGGATTTGCAATACTTAAAAAAGTGGTAATGCCTGTCATAAAAATGTTAGGGTAGCATACGTTGTACATTTATTGCTATTGGGATACCATTCAGCATATCAAGTTAAAAGTGAACAATAAGGTAAAAGAGGGACAAAAGATACCAAAGGGACAGTCAAACTCATAAATTAAAAATAAACTGACAACGCCATGGCTAAAAATGAAAAATACAAACAGACAAACAATAGAACACATGACACAACATAGAAAACTAAAAAATAAACAACACGAACCCCATCAAAAACTAGGGGTGATCTCAGGTGCTTCGGAAGGGTAACACATGCTTCAGAGATAAACAATGAAATACGCCAGAATCAAACACGATGCTTAGTAACGGATATGAAATATACTGGATATCATAAGGAGGAAAACTGCAGAATATTCACTTGTCATGTTTTGAGATTTTTTGTCAAATGTTTGGACTCCTCTAATTTTATCAATTTGAATGCCTTAAAAAAATATAGATTGACCCCAATTTTTCTTTTATATGTTTAACTATAACATCTGTAATAAAATTAACGGTACCAGTTTTCTTGCACCAGATGCGCATTTCGACAATACATGTCTCTTCAATGATGAGCATGGCCAAAATATTTGAAATCCAAAGCTTATATAAAAGATAAAGAGCTATAATCCAAAAGGTTCAAATAGTATAGCCAAATCCGTGAAAGGAGTCAGAGCTTTTCATGAGGGAGATACATTCCTTAATTTGTAATAATTTCTATCATTTTGTAACAGTAAATTTTATAACACGAAAAATCCGTATTTTCATGCCAGTACCGAAGTACCGGCTACTGGGCTGGTGATACCCTCGGGAACTAATAGGGGTAAATTCAGTAAAAAATCTCCCATTGACTTTAATGCTAATCTATGAATGGAATTAATTTTATACCTGATTTACCTGATAACATTCATGAAAGTACAAATGTAGCCCTATCTTTTGCACTAATAAAAACATAGGGTCATGCGGCATTGTTGGGCATTCACATGGCCTTGTTTACAAACAATGTAGATTCGCACTGAATTCCTATACTGACCCCCATTACTTTTCAACCCTGTAGTAAAAAAAAATAGTACATTCAGCATTTATTTTTTATTTTTTTTTTCAACTCTAGTTTTGATCCATCTGCCAAAAAATATTTATTACAAACATTATCTACCAATCAGAAGAGCATATGACTTCAGTGTTATACAGAAAGCTCTCCCCTAAATGGGCGGTCCCGGATGACGTATATTTATTTACTGAATTTACCCCTATAAGGGACTTTTTTACTTCTTTTCCCACTTTTTTTGTAATAAACATGTAAGGTATCCAATTTTCAAGTTCCAGTTTCAATACAACATTCATAAATGCTGAGTTTGTAAAGATAGAGCAAAATTTATACTACAGCCCATACTGCGGCCAATGTATATTTGGTATATAAAGTTGCACATTGACTGTTTTTAAAAGAATGGTGTAAAATACTGTGTTTAATAAATATGAATTGCTTCGTGTGTTTGCTTTGACCAGTATTGCAAGTACACCTAGAAACTAAAGACTTGGTGTACTCTTAGTTAATTTTTTCCTTATATGGAAGTTTTCGATTAAATACCCTGAAAAGAACACAGAAGGACTTTTTAAAGGCCTTTTTAAGCAGTTTGATACCAAATAAAACAACAATTATGTTTCATTATACTAAATCTGTGTTTTAATTACTTGTAAAGTTCACAAAATGTCATTGACAATCACTCTGCAGAAATTCCTGTTACCCCAACATCAGGATGGATTCTTCGCCAAAACTAGACAACCAAAACTGAAGTAGAAAAAAGTGCCAAATATGAATAAATAAGTCTAAATATAACCAAACTTTGCATTTGGAAGATTAAAGTAACAATTTAAAATATTTAAAAGCCATTATTTAACAAAAAATATCCAATTACACACATTTCAACACTAGTTTCCTAGATGAAGGACATGTAATCATGAAAAGTTGTCTAGTATAGTTTTTAAATAAAGAATCGCAATGCGTTATGTGAAAATAAATGAATATCTTTATGTGGTCAGATTATTTGAGTGTTAAAATACTAGAAAAGTGCTTATTTACCACTTGTTCTACAACTTAACATGGGGAACACAGCTAAAAAAAAATCACTATGTCAAAGGGAGATAATATATTTTTTCATATGATTTTATATATATTATGAGGAGAAATGTGTGCAAAATGTGATGTAAATGGGGAGGATATTTGTGCCTTTCATTGATATCATAACTCTAAAGTGTCATTTCTATTGTTTCTTTTAATCTGCACACAAAAACTGATTTTTAACATATACCCCATGCTTCCTCTCACAGTACACTCAGTGCATCCTGAATAGCCGCGGCTAAGATAGAAATTTGTGTAAAAAACAACTTCAAATGGTTTCAAAATCCTTCCATTACATTAAAATTTACAGGAAATGAGTTTGTGGATTATTGTGTGGCCTTGGACAAGTACAGTGAAAGAGTGCATATTTTTCTATAGTGGTAAATTCAGTAAAAAATCTCCCATTGACTTTAATGCTAATCTATGTATGGAATTAAATTTATACCTGATTTACCTTTAGAAATTGGAAACTTTCATATAACATTCATGAAAGTAAAAATGTAGCCCTATCTTTTGCACTAATAAAAACATAGGGTCATGCGGCATTTTTTGGGCATTCACATAGCCTTGTTTACAAACAATGTAGATTCGCACTGAATTCCTATACTGACCCCCATTACTTTTCAACCCTGTAGTAAAAAAAATTAGTACATTCAGCATTTATTTTTTTATTTTTTTTCAACTCTAGTTTTGATCCTTCTGCCAAAAAATATTTATTACAAACATTATCTACCAATCAGAAGAGCATATGACTTCAGTGTTATACAGAAAGCTCTCCCCTAAATGGGCGGTCCCTGATGACGTATATTTATTTACTGAATTTACCCCTAATAGTCCACCAGCAGAGGCATCGACCTGTAAAAGTCTTATAAAATCTTTGTTATTGTTTTTCATAGTTTTTGAGAACTGAAACTTGTCAATGATAAAGCTAGCAAAAGTTAAGGAAAAATATTTTCCCGCCAAAATTTCAAAAGCTAATATCTCGAAAACAAGCACTTTGACCTATATATTTTTTTTGTTCCTTATGCAACCCCTATCAATATATACTAGTGTTATGAAAAGTTTGTTATTTTGAAAGTGAGTAGTAAACTTCCTAAAGTAATTTGATGAACCGAGTTCTGATTTACCTCATGTAACTGAAGTGTATTTCACTATTTATTCATTTTTGGAGAACAAATATAATAAACTTTAAACTACTTTTTAATAGCATTTTCTACTCGTTTGAATCATCGTACGACACTATTTGACAGAAATATTCCATTTAATTAAAAAACACCTTTATACTATCTTTCATTACTAAATCGTTAATGCATTTACTGTTACATATTTATGGCATGTTATGGGTATGGGTTTTGTATATTGTTGAAGGCCGTATGGTGAACCATAGTTGTTAATTTCTGTGTCATTTTGGTCTCTTGTGGACGGTTGTCTCATTGGCAATCATATCACATCTTCTTTCTATATTAATCAGATATATCGTATGTAACTGGTTACAAGGTGAAGGTCCTTCTGAATGTTTATTTTCTAGAAACAACATTATTTGGAATCAATTTCCTTTACTTTCTTCGTTTTTACAAATAATTGTTAAACAATGATAACTGACGTTGAATCTGATTAAGTAACAAATATATTAAACAAATAACATTTAACGAAAGTGAGATGTTTTGCAAGGATATTCATTTCGTCTATTCAAAATTGTCATAGACTTTCATATATTTGTGGCATGTATACGTCAATGGTATTATATTTTTTGTCACTATCATCTAGTACACTATGTCTCAAGATAATGGTTATGACAATTACATCGACTCGATCACAAAATGAGTAACAGCTGTCGGTAATATATCACAACCTTTTTGATATATAACAATTACTAATCAAAATATATCATAGTTGAGCAAAGAGTAAAATTGAAGCACGCAATACACAGACCAATGTATTGTTTGTTGTCAGAGATGAATTCTATTGAGGTACCAACGAAGGAAGAACTTATGAGTATTTTAATATACCGAAATCATATTATCTCGTGTTATTGAAGTGTCGAACATACATATTCACAACTCTTTGACAGCATTTAATTTATATGTATATAATAATATATTTAAGGATAATATATTTCTCGTGTCTTGTTTTTTATTGATAAGACTGTTGGTTTTTCTGTTTGAATTGTTTTGCACAAGTCATTTTGGGGCCCTTTATAGTTTGTTGTTCGGTTCGATCCAAGGCACGTGTTTTTGGCTGTTCTTTTATCTTTATTAGTTTACTTTATACCCATTGTGGCTAAGACATGTTAGAGAGAGATTTTCCCATTGACACTCGAACCACATGTTATATCTTTATATATTATATTTTATAGTAAACTTGATTTTAACATGTCCTTATCACGAGAACGTCGTTGGACTGCTACATGTTTAAACAAAAATAAAACAAATATATTTTAATCTTGAGATGTTTATCATATACAATTTCGAAAAATAACAATGATTTTATAATATTCCTCAATGTTTAAAGCAAATATATGAAGAATATAGGTTGTTTGTGTATCTTGTAATTGTCTTCACAACTTTGACTACAAAACAAATAACAGACCCATGTGTCACTGTATCTGTAAGTTTATTGGTTCATTTTATTTGTCACTTGAGTAATAATATTTTGTATGACATTTACTTCGCTCATAAGATACAGCCATTAATCTGTACGATGCATTTGAAAAAATCCTCTGATTAAAATGATACGGGAACAACAATGTTTGGCATTCATAAAACATCGTTAAACTTTATATCTGAACGATAGTAAGACATATAACCGAAACGTTTTGATAAACTATGCTTTTAAAAATATCATGGACAATTCATTAGCTGATTACAAATATGTATGACTAGAATTTTCTCTCGGTAATTCCTTCTCATAACTGTGACATAGCAACCACGATCTTGAACTGACTGTCCAAGACACCTACATTACCTCACAAAATTAACTGGAAATACACTTGTTGCATGACATGCTATTGATTCTGAACTAAAAAATAAAACTAAATATATTAGCATGAATAATATGATTGAGTATTCAACTAATATGTTGTCAAGATTTTGTCCATGAAATATCCTAAAAAACAGTCCGGGAAGTCTATATATGTCATCCTCTTTTTGCCTTTATCTATATCTTGGACTATGAAAAGAAGTGTCAAAGACAATCTAAACATCATTTAAGTTATAAAAATCTTTTACTCAACTATGTTATCGATATCAAATGTACATTCAAGCCAAACTAGTATGAAAGCTATAAAGAAATCTAACAATGTTTAATGTCTATCGAAATCACGTTCATCTTTGAATCCGTTTTTTCTGGGAAATTACATGTTCATTTCAACTATAAATTTTGTTCTTCAAAGTGTAAAACGGAACAAAGATTTGAATAAGCTTGTAAATTGAAGAAGTACTGTTCATGAACCTCATAAAACATTCGACTATGGCATCGATTGGCATTGAAACGTGAAGCCTTGCAAAGTAAAACGGAACAAAAACATTTCAATAAGCTTTTGATTTAATAAAGTACTTTTCATGAACCTAATAATTCATCAGACTATTTAGCGAATCCTGATAGAAGCCCCTGGGAAGTAATATATTATGCTTTTAAACACAACAATGATTTATACATTGTACGGGGGAAAAGGACATGCTATTATAGAATCCTATAACATAAACATTATAAGACATAATATATGCGGAAGTAATTACAGATTGCACTTTGTAAATACAGCTGTCCACAAGCCACGCCTCTTTAGGGGAAATATCTAATATTCATAAATATTTTGTTTTGTTAACGTACTGGTCCCCAGATATGATCTCTATGTTTCATGGCATAGAGAAATAACTTGGAAATGTTACCAGTATAAAAACATATTGTAGAGGTGAAAAATGAATTTTGAGGAATACCCAAAGTGAAAGAAGTGAAAATACAGAAGTTTAAATACTTAAAAGTTCCGGGCATATTAATATTAAAAATATGCCGCACAAACCTATTTTTACCTAAATGAATAAATAAGTAGTGCATATCAACTTTCCGTCCTAAGATATATTTGTTTTATGAATATTCATAGTAAAAGTGGCAAAGCTTTAGTCGCAAAGAGAGTTCATATGAAAAATTGCATTGTCTGTATTTACAGCAGTGCAACCTGTTAGACGTGAAGTATTTAAAATTAAACAAATGATTGGATTAATACTCTTACAATTTTGTTAGTAATTCGTTATCTCAAGATATACACCTGTTACTATTTTTTTATCAGTTATATAGTGTCCTGGTGACCTATTATGGTACATAACGGGTCAGTTAATTCCATATGGGGCGAGAGAGAAACACACTATGTAACAAATCTATCTTTACAACTATCTTAACATGTGGTTTTTGAACTAGTGACATACCAAAGTGAGCAAGTCTTCATACTGTTAGCATTTAGAAACTACTGCTATTGATCATACAAAAACAATAAATATTTCAATCTTTCATCCTCAATTTCTACGTCTGTTGCAACATTTTAAGATTTTTTCTCAGTACCGTTTTGATTTTATAAAGGAACGTTACACTACTACTAGCAGTGCATTGAAATAAGCCCGCCTACTTACCTAGCATGGAATATAAACGCGTTTGCTTTGAATCAA
Source organism: Mytilus galloprovincialis (assembly GCA_037788925.1). Lineage (NCBI taxonomy): Eukaryota > Metazoa > Mollusca > Bivalvia > Mytilida > Mytilidae > Mytilus > Mytilus galloprovincialis. The sequence continues at coordinate 70,021,648 of CM075342.1, read as the reverse complement.
TCATATACCTAGAAATGTATAGGAGGTAAGATAATGAAATTTACATAGATTAGATTTATTTTGAGCTTAGAAGCGAAAGCGACATCATCCACCATCAAATTGTATCTGCAAACCATTTTCCATATATTAGTATAGCCTGATTGACGGATAATAAAGCAGTACATACTGTTTTAAATGTCACAACAGGAGTACTATGATGTGCATTTTAAAACAAATCAATATTTTTATAAAACAATATTGAGAAGAAAATATAATGGGATAAAATTGGAGAAAATATGTTCAGTTTTATAGGTATGGTCATTGAAAAGAAGGGAAAAAACCGTCTCGTATTAAAGATAGAAAACAAGACGGAAGAGAAATGGCCGTTTCGACATCCTTCTTTCTATCAAAGTAAAATGTGTTTAAAATATAGCTTTTGCAATGCTTTAAAGAAAACCTTCGTTAAATATGCCCGCCTTGTGTTTAATAATACGGATCTGAACTTATATTCCATATTTTGACTATTTTATTTATTATGTCTATTTAGTTCACGCATCACTGTAGATATAACGGAATTTGATGAGACTGTCAACAAAGTGAGAGGGTTAGCGCTACAAAACCAGGTTTAATCCTCCATTTTCTATATTTTATAAATGCATGTACCAAGTCAGCAATATGACAGTTCTCCATTCGTTTTTGATGAGTTTTGTCATTTGATTTTGCTATGGGATTATGGACTTTCGAATTAGATTTTCCTCTGAGTTCAGTATTTTTGTGATTTTACTTTTTAGTTAGCTGTTTATTGAATATAAATTATTTGCTTTTTAGGAATGAGACTAGTTTCCCTAAAATAGTTATCTGCATTTACAACACTACACTACAATCGCACTACAGATAACAGACGAAATTGATCCTTATGAACACCTGAGAGACATCAGGATACAAGAAAAATTGTTACAAAATGTGTTTTCTTCCTTACAATCTTAATTATGATTTTAATATTTTCGGAAGAAATTTTTAAAACAAAACTAGAACTATAGATTGAGAACTCATGATTCCTTCATTGATTATAATCAAATAAACTAAAATGTCACTAAGCATTATGTGTTGAGATATTAGTTTAACCGATTTTTGTTCATTTATGGTGCACTCAACTATTAAAAAAAACAATAATGCTATAACTTTGCAAAAGGTCATTTTCTTTTTATCAATTTTCTTGTCGTTACGTTACCCTCTGATTCCTTTATTTGTGAGTTATTCATTTCTCTATTTTTGCTACGGGCAATCTACAGAATATAGGTCACGTCAGATATTGGTTATAGCGGCGCAAACAGATGGGCGAAAGATACCAGAGGGACACATAAACTCACAGATCGAAATCAAACTGACAACGCCATGGCTAAAACAATAACAAACATACAAATAATTAACAGTACACATACTGTATGTATAATTTTAGAAGAAAACCGAAAAAGGTGCAGTTATCACTTGTACTTTCTGAGATATTATTGAATGAAGTTGATGAAAATTAGTAAATTTAGTCATACATTTATATTTTTTTGAGTTGAGTGACGTCCATTTTCACTGAACTAGTACACACTTATATTTTTTTTAGTTTGGTGTCGTCCATTTTTACTGAACCAATACACATTTATATTTCGAGGCCAGCTTAGGACCAACTCTTGGTGCGGTATTTTCTCGCTGGTTGTCTCTTTGACATATGCCCCATTTCCATTCTCAACTTTTCTTTTAAACAGAAAATACATATTCGGCAACAAACGTTAAGAACTTGTCGGAAATTGAGAAATTTAAATACATCAGTGTTTCTCGATACTCATATGCAGTTCCCAGTGTTGGATTTCCACGCAAAATTCCATTTAAACACATGTGTATCCCCTTTATGCTTTGATGATACGTTTACGTCTCTATTAAGTCCGCAGAATACAATCAGCTTTAATTACGCCAATTGAAAATTCTTCGCATTCAGTCAACCAAACATGATGGCGTTCAATCTTCAACTAATATAAAAGTTAGCATTCAAATAATAACAAATTTCTGTCAGAAATATATTGAGAAATTTTAGATTATATTCAAATTTAAATTATGTACACTCTTTTTTTTTAACATGAGTATAAGGTGTTAACATCTAAACTTTCACAGAAATGTAAGAAAAAATTGGAAAAGTTAAATGAGTTTTTTTTCTTACAATTTTGATTGTGATTTTTATGTTTTTTGAAGATATTTGGAGATTTAGATTAATAATGCATGACTGCTTCATTGATTATAATCGAATAAACTAAAATGTCACTTAGTATTATGTGTTGAAATAATTATTTAACCGAAAAAAAATCATTTATAGTGCACTCAACCAATTAAAAATCCCAATAATGCTTTAACTTCGCAAAAAGGTCACTTTAATTTTATAACTTTGCTTGTTGTTTAGTTTTCCTCGGATTTATTTTTTTGTTCTTTCGTTATTCATTTATTTCTCTACTTTTTGTTACGGGCAAACTACCGTATATAGGTCACGTCATATATTGGTTACAGTAGCACAAACCGTATGCATAATTAGCTTAGCAGAAAATCGAAAAAGGTACAGTTAACTCTGATGATAACAATGAATTTGATTTCAATTAGTGAACTTTTGTAAAAACAAACAGTACATAAATCGGCAAAAAATACGTTAATAACTTGTCGTAAAATCATGTCATATCAAATTACAAATGTAATGATTTTGTGTACATACATTTCCTGTAGATAGATAAAATCATAGGGTGAACAACTTTGCTCATGTAATATAGCATACCAATAAAAAAAAAACCGTGATAATAAAATGTGGTTGAAAAGGTTATTCGTATGACAGTTTGGTTGTGTTTTTGTTTTAAAGAGGCAACTTAAAGTTAAAGTATTTCATTTTCCGACGATATCTTAAAAAAAAAGCAATTTTGAATTTGCACTTCAGTTTGAAGAACGCAAATAAGCTGTGTCTCGGAAATTGTGAAATTTGAATACATCAGTGTTTTCTCTTGATATTCATATGTTGTTCGAGTATTGGATTTGCATGCAATATCTCATTTAAACACATGCGTTTTGTCTCTATGCCTTGATGCTACGTTCACGTCTCTATTGACCCCGCACGTTGCTGCAGAATACAATTGACCAGTTTTGACGACGCCAAGCCAACATTCATTGCATTCAGTCAACCAAACATGAATGGCGTTCAATCTTCAACTAATATAGGTAAGTAAGCATTCCAATAATAACAAATTTCTGTCAGAAATATACTGAGAAATTTTAGATTATATTCAAATTCAAGTTATGTACACTCTTGTTTGAACATTAGTATAAGGTGTTAACATCTAAATTTTCACAGAAATGTTACATAAATTAAAACGTAAATAACAAAAAAATAACGAATTCCAAGGGATATGAAGAACGGAAAGTCTTTTATAAAATGGCAAAATCAAAAGATCAAAAACATCTAACGAATTGATAACAACTGTCATATTTCTGACAATCATTTCCTAATGTAGAAAATGGTGGATGAAAATGGTTATTCTTGTTAGCGAACCACTCTTATGTATGACAGTTGCATAGAATAACATTATATAGACAAAAATGTTTGAGCAAAACAAACAAAAAAAATAGGTGAAAACGTCAAATGACTGATTTCAGATATAATAAAGCTGTGGAACTATCAACTCACATTGCAATATTTTTTGAGCTTAAGTTTTGCTACATCACGCCTTAGTTGCTGAAAGTCTTATCTGGTATAAGAGATGTATAATTCAAAGGCAAAATAGCTCTGATTCATTTTTTTATTATTATTATTCATCGTTTAACAAAGAACGCCGAAACAATAACAATCTGATTAAGTGATAAACAAAATTAAAACATATAATCTGTTATCATTAACTTATCCAATTAAAACAAAATGTCTGGTATTATTCATTGTATCTATTGATCTGTTTTGCCATTGTTATATTATAGTTACTTTCTCTGTGTGTTGCAAATTAGTGTTATGTTTCTGTTGTGTCGTTGTTCTTCTCTTATATTGGATGTGTTTCTCTCAGTTTTAGTTTGTAAACCGGATATATTTTTTCTCAATCGAGTTATGAATTTCGAACAGCGGTATACTACTGTTGCCTTTATTTGTATATACATATATGTCATGTATAAGTCAATGTCTCATGATAATGTCCTTTGATATTTACTTGATTTGTTAAATCATGAGCAACATGACGGATGCCATATGTGGAGCAGGATCTGCTTACCCTTCCAGAGCAACTGCGATCACCCTTAGTTTTTTGGTGGGGTTCGTGTTAATCATACTTTAGTTTTCTATGTTGTGTCATGTGTACTATTGTTTGTCTGTTTGTCTTTTTCGTTTTTAGCCATGGTGTTGTCAGTTTATTTTCGATTTATGAGTTTGACTGTCTCTCTAGTATTTTTTGTCCCTCTTTTACATTAAATGGCGTATGCGTTTACAAGTACCAAGTCTGGAAAATGACCATTGTTATATTATAGTTCGTTTCTGTGTGTGATACATTTGCATGTTGTGTTTTTGTTGTGTCGTTGTTTTCCTCTTATTTTTTATGCGTTTCCCTCAGTTTTAGTTTGTAGCACGGATTTGTTTTTGTTTTTTTTTTTTTCTCTATCGATTAATGAGTTTCGAAAAGCGGTACACTACTGTTGTCTTTATTTACAATAGCACTTCGCCATTGTACAAATATATTTCAATAACTAAAGATATTTTGTTATTATAATCCTGGTAGCTTTGTAACTATTTTGCATAGCTGATCTAAAAGAAAGAGAGAGAGAAACACGCAATAAACAATACAATGTGTTTGTTATTGTCGGAAATGAAATCTATAGGGATACCAAAGACGAAACAATATTCTTTAAGTGCGTGTCAAAAGTCAAAAGCCAGTACCTTAGGGTTGACGTTTGTCCATGCCTTTCGTAATATAAAACTTAGGCCGTTAGTTTTATCGTTTGAATTGTTTCCCATTTTCTGGCCTTTGACTTTTTTACCCGCCTTTATAGTGGCCTTTTTTTATGTATTATTTTGATCATTATAACTAAGGTTGATAGCTGCCTCATTCATATATTTACCACTTTTATGTGAATTCGATTAACAAGAATACCATTTACAATTGTTAAAACATGTAATTGAAGTTACAAAGTTTATTTTATTAAAAAATCTTTCCACGTATCCTACCTAAATATACATGATTTTTAAAAAACAAATATGTTATGTTTTATGGACTGTTCCTTATTACATTCATGATGCACCAACCTTTAAAATGTCAAAGCACATACGATATATAATAAAGTATGACTGTGTAAATGAACAACTAATAACATAGTTCATTCTAGTCAAATGTGGGTCTTTATTTCAATATATAAACATTACAACTATAACATCGATTTTATTCTGGTTATTATTCAAATATTGAACAAAGCAAAATGTGGGTTTGTATTTTTTTTTTTTTTCACTGTCTTCGCAACCTTTACTACAAATAGATGATAGCCCCATGTGTTATTGTATCTTTTAGTTTACTCATTCATTTTATTGGTCACTTGAGTAATATTAGTTTGTATGACATTTAGTTTGCTTATCATCAATCTGTACATTCTAATGCAACAACGTTTGTAACGTTCATTTTGATTGGATAACGTCGCTTATTTACAGGGCATCAATTGACAATTGATGCTATGGGACGTACGCGCAAGCACAGACGGCATATGACAGATTTTAAATACATGTTTTAACGTTGTTTTCTGTCAGTTTCATTAGAATGGAGATAAAGATATTGTATTTTAAGCTCCGACGGCATCAATTGGGGATTTGATGGTCGCAAATACCCGTTTACTGTCTTCGCTAACGCATCGCCAGTAAACTTAATTTGCGACCATCAAATCCCCAATTGATGCCGTCGGAGCTTAAAATACAATACAGTTATCTCAAAAATACCATGAGGAAAATTTCTAATATCAAACAAGTGTAGGAGGAACAATGTTTTGAACGGCGAAAAGACAAATGACAGAAACATTATCATGATTATGATATACAATGATTGATTTTGATTGGTCAAGTTATTCAATCTTACAATAAATGAACTGAACGTATTCATCACTGTACCTTAAAATTACTGGTTATCCTTATTTTTCACTTGAGTATTAGTTTTTATTACATTTACGTCGTTCTTATAACAATTAAGTCGAACGTAAATTGTTTTGTTTCAAATTAGGCCGTTGGTTTTCGCTTATTAATCGTTTCACATTTTTCATGTTTTTAAAGCCGACTTTACGGTATGGACTTCATCTTTGTTGAAGGTTGCACAATTGCCAATAACTTCTTATATCAACTTGATTTGAACAATATATAATTAATTGTCTCATTTGCAATCATACCACATCTCCTTTTTTCAAGATCTTAGAATCACACAGGTTATCATAAAAGTCACTCAGAGAGAAAACAAAAGAAGCGCGAATTCAAATATTGCAACACTGCTAGGAGGTAAGTGAAGTATGAAAAAACGAATATCGCTTATTGAATTTTGACTCCATGTTATAAATATAACATCCTCAAAAAACTAAGAGTGACGGGTGAGAATCTCATGTCTGATAGTTTTAATTTCATCTATACATCAAGGGTGACGTTTTAGAATACCTCAAGGGTAACGTATTGAATACCTCGTGGATGACGAATTGGAATACCTCAGGGGTGACGTATTACAATATGATAACTTAAATATCATCTACACCTCACGGATGAGAAATAAAAATGCACCGCACTTTGCATTCTTAATAAAACCAATACTTTTTCATTGACTGATAGATGTTATAGAAGACTTCTTGTATATTTGAATAATGATGCATGAACACTTTTAGTAATCGGATACACAAATGCCTGAAATTGTAATCTCCCTTTTAGACTGGTGTATTTTGGTACCAATATACTGAAAATATACACTTAAAAAAAACGAAAATTCAAACACCACCATTCATTGCAGCAATTTGTTTACGGTTTTACAACGGTGGTGATAATATTTTAAAGAGGATAGTAAAATCTTCACATATTGATTCAAAATGAACACTTTTATCATTTATGCTCTCATTGTCTAAGTAACCATATACTCACATTTTTTTGACAAATAAAATCATATAATCATTGATTATTTTTTTTTTTATTAAATAATTCAATATTCAAACATAAAATTACAATATGATACTGAACCCCGAGGAAAATTCTATCGGAAAGTCCCTGATCTGATGGCAAAATCAAATGACAAAACATCAAACAACTGGACAACAACTGTCATATTCCTGACTTGGTAGAAGCATTTTCAAATGTAGAAAATGGTGGATTAAACCTGGTTTTACAGCGTTAAACCTATCACTTGTACGACAGTTGCGTCAAATTTAATAATAATTTGATATTAATGCGTGAACAATAGTTATCAAAGGTATCAGGATTATCATTTAATACGCCAGACGCGCGTTTCGTCTTTATACGACTCATCATTAACGCTCAGATCAAAATAGTTATTAAGCCAAACAGGTTCAACGTTGAAAACCATTGAGGACCCAAAATTCCAAAGTTCCCCTCATAGTTAATTTCTAGATATAAATCCTACTCAAATGACAAAATCAAGTGCTCAAAGACAACAAAACGAAGGGATATCAACTGTCATATACCTGCCTTAGTACAGGCATTTCCTATGTAGAAAATAGTGGATTGAACTTGGTTTTATAGCGCTAAACCTCTCACTTTAACGATAGTCTCATCAAATTCCGCTATATTTCCAACGATGCGTGAACAAAACAGACATGATAAATAAAACAGTCAAAATATGTTTACAGCAGTCATCACTGTGTTACAAAACATTTAGCAAAAATTAAAGATAATGCAAACACATTGACGAGATATATAAGTACCGAGCCACGTCAAATGGATATCACAGAAAACAATCCAAACAGCAAAAGTAAACAATCTTAAAACAAACCATTTTTATATTAACAATATAACAAAGACAAATGAAAGAACAATATCACACGTTGTTAAGATGAAAACAACGTTAGTATGCAGAATCTGTACATCAAGACCATCATGTATTATTTGTGCAGTTGATACGGAATATTTATCAACAAGGCCTTTGTACCTTCCGATGAACTTTTTTAGGAAAAGGACGAGACGTTCTTTGACATACCCCTGGTTCATCATCTTTCTGCGCAGACACTGGTGACGTTTTACAAAGTCTGAGTAGGAGCTGCAAACACTTACTCTTGAATATCGAATAAGTTGGGAAATGTATATCCCATATGCAGGTGAAGTTGGTATATTGCTACGAAGGTGGGGGGAATTTATAATTTAAAAATTAAAATAAACTCGTTTGTCATTGATTATGGTACTGTCCTTGTTTATCAAATAATCCAATAATCATGATATTTTTGGTCTGAAAATTAAATATCACAATAAATATGTTCACGTTATCACATATTCAAAAACCACATGAGGAGGCTCGTACTGAAGCAAAGAAATAGCATGTACAATATCACAAACAAAGGATTGCACGGCTCGATGTCTTCCTCCATTTTGGATTTTGAAGTAACAGATAAAAGAGGGACGAAAGATACCAAAGGGACAGTCAAACTCATAAATCTAAAACAAACTGACAACGCCATCGCTAAAAATGAAAAAGACAAACAAACAACAGCACACACGACACAACATAGAAAACTAAAGAATAAACAACATGAACCCCACCAAAAAAACTAGGGGTGATCTCAGGTGTTCCGGAAGGGTAACAGTTGGTCTAGATGTTTGATGAGGTGGCAAATTTTGAGAGAAGTATGTAATTCATGTATAAGAATTTTGGTGTAAATATAGAAAAGTATGTGTTTTATCATATTTACGGCTGCAATTTTTAAAACAAACCAACATATTTGTGATTGATTCCTTTTTTAGCTCACCTGGGAAGGGCCAGGTGAGCTTTTCTCATCACTTGGCCTCAGTCGTCTGTCGTCCGTCGTCCGTCGTCCGTCGTCGTCGTTAACTTTTTACATTTTGAACTTCTTCTAGAGAACCACTGAATGGAATGAAACTAAACATGGCATGAATGTTCCTTATGAGGTGCTGACCAAGTGTTGTTACTTTGTGGCCGATCCATCATCCAAGATGGCCGCCAGCGGGGGACTTAGTTTAACATAGGACCCTATGGGAAATGCATACAAATGACTTCCTCTAGAGAACCACTAAATGGAATGAAACCAAACATGGTATGAATGTTCCTTATGAAGTGCTGACCAAGTGTTGTAACTTTGTAGCCAATCCATCATCCAAGATGGCCGCCAGCGGGGGACTTAGTTTAACATAGGACCCTATGGGAAATTCATACAAATGACTTCTTTTAGAGAACCACTGGAATGAAACCAAACATAGCATGAATATTCCTTATGCGATGCTGACCAAGTGTTGTTACTTTGTCTCCGGTCCGTCACCCAAGATGGCTGCCATGGGGGGGGGGGGGGCTTAGTTTAACAGAGGACCCTATGGGAAATGCATACAAAAGTCTTCTTCTAAAGAACCACGGAATTGAATGAAATCAAACATAGCATGAATAGTCCTTTCCTTATGAGGTGCTGGCCAAGTGTTGTTACTTTGTAGCCAAATTTTATCTGTTTTTAAATGATTCCAAAAATCCAAGTAGAGTCAGGTGAGCGATACAGGCTCTTGAGAGCCTCTAGTTTTTAACTCTGCTAAATAAGGAGAGATAACTCAGTAAAGGAATTTTATAATAGACGTTAATTTGCCAATTTCAAAATGCAGCAGGCAAACATGTTCAGTGATTATTTCTTTATTCTCATCTGGGAGCTTGTTATGAGAGCTATCTTTTCACATTTTAAACATGTAAATTATATCATGTAGTTTTAATTTTATCAAACGAAATTGGATTTTCCATGGATACATCTTAACAAAATCTGACAATTTTGCACAACATATAGCGCCTTTAAAAAAATGTCCGGTGACCAATACGTTTTACTATATTAAAAAACAACTTTGAGAAATTCCTAATAAAAATCTAGGGATTTTATTTGAGACGCCCCAGAAATCTTCATAGTATATATACTACTGATTTCTATCCAAGAGAGTTGCAATCTCAGCTTGAAAGAGGTACAGAAAACAACCATAAAAAAATCGAACAAATATCCTTAGAATAAAGAAAAATAGAAAAAAATAGAAAAAACAGCTAACTATCCACAAAATAGTAAAGAGTAGATATAATGCTCAGCACGACTCTCAATGGGTGGTTCCCGGTTTAAGAATATGTACGCAGACCTTATAGAATGATCCTCCTGTATCACACGTTGTATTAAAAAGTAAACAAATCGACTACATTCACAAGAGGTGGGATCCAAAATTGGGCAAAGTATAATTATTTATTTACTAATTGATTATTGATGGATTTGTAACATAACACATATGCTTAATACATGTTAATTGTATGTATCCATTCGGTAATTAAAACTAATGCTACTGATTTCAGCGCAAACAGCCCTTTTTCGGATATAGGCTTCATCTAGTACGTTGGTGACCAAACGTAATGAAAACTCAACACTTATCAATTACAATCAAAAAGCATAAAACATGAACACTGCATGGTGTCCTTTACTACATAAATATTGGTTCACTTTCTTCGAAAACCATTCTCTAACACGGTTAATGCACTGTACTTTTAGAAATCTTCTCTTGATATTAAGATTGATTTTATTTTATCAACTTCATCACTTTTATCCATTTTTAGTATTAGCCATGACAGATAGTTATTTTTGTGTGTTAATTTACTGAATTATTATTCCTTTCAACCACTTTGCTTATCTTAACATCCTCGTAAATTCCTTTCTAAATCATTAAGAATCGTCAAAGAAGAAATTTCTATGTCCATAAACTAAATAAAACTTGTAAATACCGTTACTTTTTCAATAAATATTTTTCATATCTCCTATTAGGGTTTGAATTATGGCTAATTTTCAATTATTTTTGCAATAATATCATTTTCAAAAGAAAATTTGTAACCATCCTTCATGGTCCTTATCTATTTTAATTGGAATTCAAGACCTTATTAGAACTTAGATATATCAAACAATGTTTAAGGGAGAAAATATATGGTTATTAATAGTATGAAAATATCAGATGTAATCATGATGAAAACCAAATTTTTACAGAATTACTTAAGCAGACTTTTCTGTAGTTGCTATCTAAATGTGTGACTAAAAGTACATGTGTTGATGCAGCTTAATTGCAGCGGTCTCTGATATTTGTGATGTTGTTTATTAATCTTGAAATTATAAAGAGACTAAAGTTTTAACTCCTTCAAGCGAAGTTGGATTTTATTGGCTATTTTTAAGATATTATTTTGTCGTAAAGCTCTTCAACTGTTTCGTTTAGTATCACTGCTGTTTGACTATCAGTCCCTGAGGGTATCATCAGCTCAGTCGCTACTGATATGCGTTATAACAAGCCTTTTAGAAATTGTCCGTTTTTCATTTTGAAGTAATGAAGAATCTAAGGTTTCAACTCCCTAATGCAAAGTTAACATTAGAAGCATTTGGCTATATTTAAGGTATTTTATCATTGTTAATAGTCATATAGCTTATATATATATATCCCCATCTTTAAAATATTTGGTTTTGCGTGCCTATGGTGAAGAAAAAGCGCTTTGGACACATTGAATTATCTAACGTGTTGTTTTCATTTTTTTTTTCACATAATGGAATAATTTATTTGCATGCAAAATAAATAGAGACTAACATGACTAAATAGGACAACATTGGAACATGTAGATGTATGGCTGCAACGAAAATGATAATTTATAAATGTTTTTAAATTTCTGATGATTTCGGTATAAAAAAAAACAATAAAGGATCATGCATGTGGTTTTGAAAGTCATCTGTATTTCTGTCAGTGTTTAACATATACACTATCTTTATACATTCTGTAAGTCTTTACCAATTGCACCATCATTATAATTATTTGGAAAAAAATATTCAGCTTTGACAAAATTTCATTTCTAAACATTGTACATGAGTTATGGCTATTTTCACATCTCATGTCAGGATCCTCAAAAATATAACAAATTGTGATGAAGCAAAAGATGTCATAATCAATTGAAACAAACAATCCTAGAAACTTATCTGAGAGGTTCAACTAGCTATCAAACCAGTTAAAATCCACACTTTTCCTACATATGAAGATGTTGTACTAAGTTGGAAATATAACAGTTGTTATCCATTTGGTTGATGTTTTCAGCTGATGTTTTTGCCATTTTATTGTGACTGTCCGTTTTGATTTTTCCTCGGAGTTTGGTATTTTTGTTATTTTAATTTTCCTCAAAGTAAGCAACAATCAAGATATGTTAAGACTACTTTTCGATTTCAAATAAAATTTGTTTGAGAGCAACAAAATTAAAAAAAAATACAACAATGTTTATTACATAGAGAAACCGAGTTTTATACTGCGGTGAACGAGGCAAAGGATATGTTATAATCTGATAGTTATAATCTGTTAAATGTCATAAACTACTAGATTATGATCTTAATTATTGGTTTTCAAATCACTAACGAGCTTCTTAATATTATTGATGGCTACTAGAAGGTTTTTACAGGACAGGATGATAGATCAATTCGGTATATCATCCGTTTGTTAATAATACAAAACAATAGATATCGGGCAATCTTACAAATGGTGAATTACAAAGACTTCAACCACGAACGGTAATTCATTTTAACGTAATGCATTACAATATATTCTGAGACTTTATAAAGATAATAAAAATGATTGCTCACACACAATTACGGGTTATGTCCTCTCCTATATTGTATGATGGTATGATACGCAACCCCTAGCATGGACGCATCGTATGGAACGCCGGAACTGTCTTATAGTGTAAATATTAAATGTGTTTTGTCACTTTGCCTTGACGTCCTGTCATTTCTTCTTTATGTTACGTGTATGTGCCTTTATTTCCTGACACTGCATCTCTGTGTTTTGTCAAATTAATTATTTGTTTGGTCAAACAATTGTATGATATGTCATTGCTAAACTTTGTTGTGTGCAATAGGCATTACATTATGCTGTAACTACTATATATTCTGTGAATACCTTCAAACTTTATGATCAACCACCTTTACATTCTTTCATATTTTCTCTATGTCATGTCTATTCTTCCTTTACGTAAGTCAGTTAATAATTGCGTCCTGTCTCAATTGTAATTGTTTGCTGAACATTCTAAACGTTTTGTTTTGATACATCTTTGTTCTTTGAAAACCTCATGATATTATAGTCTAGTGGCCTTATGTTGTGTTTATACATATGTATCTACAGTGAAAAGCATAATACATCATGATTAAGATCATTGCTGAACAATTGATACTCTCTTTTAGCATTCATTACATCATGTACACACGCCTTTTACATTATGTTCAGACACCTAATGCATTATGTGCAAACACTTATAACGTTATGTGCAAACAACCTATACGTTTTGTGCAAACATCGTTTATGTTATGTGCAAACACCTATTACGTTATGTGCAAACACCTATTACATTATGTGCAAACACCTATAACGTTATGTGCAAACACTTATTATGTTATGTATAACACCTATTTCATTATGTGCAAACACCCATTACGTTATGTGCAAATGCCTATTTCTTTATGTCCAAACATCTATTACGTTCTGTTAAACGCTTTCTTGGCACAGATTTAACAAAACGCATCAATGATATACACTTTGAAAATTAAGAAAATTACAAGTTTGAGATTTCTAAATACAATTTAAAAAAGAAGATTTGGTATGAATGCCAATGTGACAACTCTTCACACGAGACCTCATGACGCAGAAATTAAAAACGATAGGCCACCGTACGTACGGTCTTCATCAATGAGTAAAGCCCATTCCGCACAGTCAGCTATTAAAAGGCCCCGAAATGACAAATGTAAAACAATTCAAACCAAAACATTAGCGGCCTAATTTATATACAAAACAAAATGAACTAAATACAAACAAGTAACACAACAACAAACGACAACCACTGAATTACGGGCTCCTGACTTTGGACAGGTACATACAGAATGTAGCGGAGTTAAGCATTTAAATAGGGGCCAAACCTTCCCCTTAACATGGGATTGTGGTGTAACAGTACACCATAAGAACAAATTATAAAAGCTAGTTGAAAAAGGCTTAACTCATGAGTTGGATACGCATAGAAAAACATCTAAAAAACATAGAGTGGACGAGGACCAGTACTTGTACGTCCCAACGAAAAACGCATACTAAGTACAGATATGCGAGTGCTCGCAGTTATTAACAGCCGTTAGGTCAAAGTTCCCATTGTTTCTCCCGACTGCAACCTCGAACTATAAATATAACAGGTGTCAAGTTGATTTGTAATAACCTTCCCAGTAGTCCATTATATCGAGAAACGTGTACCAGTTTAATGCTACCAATGAAATGACGTTTCCCACAGTTTATGTAGCAGCTAAGGAACCCTGCATTATTTTTTTTAGAGATTTTATTGTCGTTCATTTCTCATAACAGTCGTGTATATTATTCTGAATAACCTTCCTAAGACTTACTATTCCCTCCGTCCCTGACAAGGCGTGTTGAGACGGATGGGTGTCTTGAAAGGGGAGTGGTCAGCTGATCATCCCCTCTTATCACAAACTTTTTAAAAACTATCAGGGATTATAGGTACGATAAGTTATAGCAACTGACCCCCTATTTTCGTTGAAATTTCATTAAATAAAATCCAAGAATTAAGATTATTTCTAAAAAGGATAGTGTCTCATCTTACAAAAAAGCAATGTAACTTTTTTTCTTTGTCAGAGTGTGAAAATTATTAAATACCTCACTCTTGAAAAAGGTAGATATTTTGTTATGAAAATCAGAAGTGTTTGCATCAGTTTGAGCAATTTTTAACTATGAGCGGACGCGAGTACCTTGAAGATATTTCAATGTGTTGTTTGGTGGAAGTAAATAACTTACTGATTTCAATATATTCATGGTACTCGCGTCCGCTCATGTCAAAAATTCAATAATTCTACACCAAAATATCCGTTTTACAGATAAGTCGATAATATGTGAACCAAGGACCTAAACGAACTTGCATTTCCAAATGTGCGTGAGTATTTTATTTTAACTCAGGTGTTCTTCATTGAGTTACAAAACTGAAATGCCGGAGAAAAAAAAGCTTTTTTGTTCTTTATGTTATTTTTGAAGACGGTGAAAGTAAAGGAACATATATTTTTAGTGTCACTTACACTGTCAGTGTTGACAATCAACAACAAGCAAACTCTACATTTAACAAAATTAAATGAATGTATAACCTATCAAATTATAACCCTTTTTATCGCTGTAAATACGGTATTTAAAATGTAACTGGAAATTAAGATCAATTGCACGTGGAAACAACATTTGAACGGAGATTGCCTCCCCTGTCAATGAATTTTAAAGGAAATTATTTGTAATGCTTCTTTTTAGATAATTTTAGAGATACAAAAACTGAATTGATTAAATAAATAAAATAGTTAATGTTTCAAATATATAACATGTCTAAAATAGAAATGCTGATAGGATTAGATAAATTTTTGCAAACTTTCAAAAAGGATATGCTCATATTGTAAACCTATTAAAAAATAAAAAGACAAATATAAGACTATATATGAATCTCAACAGATTAGCAAAGGCCGACTTTCAAAGTTCCTACAAGACAATGTATATGCATGCCTCATTCAATATCATCAAAAGTGCATTCTATTATACGCGGATGTATCATTTACTTGCAGAACATTGACAATCAAATATGATCAAAGTTTTAATACAATCATTTCTGTGACTATTCTATTTCTTTTCACTTTTCTTTTTTAGAATCTTCCTTCTAATTAAAAAAAAAAGAAGAAGTGGTTATATGATAAATAAGGCACTTGATAATCCATAAAAGGATAATATTACTAATTTTGATAAAAGAAATAAATTCGATCTATCATTTTCAGGATAGCCTAAAGATAATATGTTAATTTTTAATTGATTTATATTATTTTACATATTTATCTTTTGACTTAGATCACCAAAGCAACTAAGGAAAAATAATGACCAAATTTCAATTATGAACAGTTCATTTATTATGGCAGATAGCTTTACATAGTTTATCATTAAATGAACAACAGAAGAATCTGTTTTATAAAAATATATTTATTAAAGTAAATCATATACGGTGAAATACAGTATAGAATATCAGAGCTAATAGCTATTTTAGGTACTGTGGATCTTAAGCAAAAAGTGTAAAATTCGACCAAATTTGATCCCTAAAACATTTTGTTTGCAGAAATATAGCCAAAACATGACTAACTACACTTAAAGATTAGGTATTTAGCTAATCATTAATGAAAAAACATCTCTGGGTAAACATCTTTTAAATCAACAGCGGATAATTCAAATTGGGTCATATTAGGGGTGTAAACTATTCATGAAGGTCAATTTTTCATATGTTAGCTATCATACCAGACAATTTCAACCATATAAACCAACTAACATGTTATATTGATGTTGGTGTTTGTTGAATATGTTTGTTCAAATGACTGACCTATGGTTGACAATCTAAAAAAAAACTTAATGCAAACCTTAAAAAAAGAGGGGAGGGGTGGGGTAGTGACATAAATTTCTTTTTTTTTTTTGCACAAAAAATTTAGAAATAGAGAGGCACTAAAATCAAAGAATTTTGGTATGATTTTCTTTAAATACAGAGATAAACAAAATGGGTTCATTACTAGGTTAATTATATTTATGGAAAATTTGGGTTTTAAGTTAAAAATTGGGGATTTTGAGAATCAATTTATTTTACAGGGTATACTTTGAGTAATTAAGTAAAAACTCTTTTGAATCTAGACTGAACATATAACATGTCATTTTGTTTTCTTCAATAAGGTTAGAGGACAAAATACTACATCTTTGTTGAAAAACCGTAATTTTGTGATGAAGTCTACTTTAGGCAGATGCTAATTTTAATAAGTATCAGTGTCAGTGCTAATGGTGTTCTTTCGTATTCATACTTCAAAACTTTTCAAGAAAAAGGTTTCGATAATTTCTTTTTAGTGTATTTTTTTGTTGTTATATATAGAGACAATTGCTGATTGCCTTTATAGATACTTATCGTCTTTGGTCCAACATGATAAGTTCCGCATGTTTCAAGTTATTTTTAATAAATTTTTTAACTTTAAATTGCTTGAACTATAAATCATTTTGTATTGAAGGTTTGAGTCGATACCCATTTGATTTCACATCAATATATGTATAATACCCATGATACAGTTGTAAAAATATTTTTAAACAATATATTTTATAAACAAAAATAAGAACTAGAGGCTTTTAAGAGCCTGTATCGCTCACCTTGTGTACATATCAAACAAATGACACAGATGGATTAATTACAAATTGCTTTTTACAGTTTATCTCTATTTAAATTAGTATTCAATATAACCACAAACGGCAAAATTTCTTTACAAATTACAAATTAGGGGGGGGGACAGAAACACAACCATAACAACCAGTTAACCAAATCATCTGAAAATTTCAGGGCAGAAAGAAATTGACTTGACAAACAATTTAATTCTGTCAGATTTGCTCTAAATGCTTTGGTTTTAGAGTTGTAAGCCAAAATCTACATTTTACCCCTATGTTCTATTTTTAGCCATGGTGGCCATCTTGCTTGGGTTGGCTGGGTCACCGCACACATTTTGTCAAACTAGATACCCTAATAATGATTGAGGCTAAGATTGGTTAAATTTAGCACAGTAGTTTCAGAGGAGAAGATTTTTGTATAAGATTACAAAAATTTACGAAAAATTGGTAAAAAATTACTATAAAGGGCATTACCTCCTTGCTTAAGGTCCTCAGTGCTCTTCAACTTTGTACTTGTTTGGCTTTACAACTATTTTGATCTGAGCGTCACTGATGAGTTTTATGTACACGAAACGCGCGTCTGGCGTAATAAATTATAATCCTGGTACCTTTGATAACTATTTACACCACTGGGTCGATGCCACTGGTGGTGAACGTTTCGTCCCCGAGGGTATCACCAGCCCAGTAGCCAGCACTTCGGTGTTGACATGAATATCAATTATGTGATCATTTTTATAAATTTTCTGTTACAAAACCTTGAATTGTTTGAAAAACTAAGGATTTTCTTATCCCAGGAATAGATTACCTTAGCCGTATTTGGCACAACATTTTGGAATTTTGGGTCCTCAATGCTCTTCAACTTTGTACTTGTTTGGCTTTACAACTATTTTGATCTGAGCGTCACTGATGAGTCTTATGTAGACGACACGCGCGTCTGGCGTAATAAATTATAATCCTGGTACCTTTGATAACTATTAAGGGGTCAACTGACCATTTAAGTCATCCCGACTTATTTGTAGATCTTACTTTGCTGAACATTATTGCTGTTTACAGATTATCTCTATCTATAATAATATTCAAGATAATAACCAAAAACGGCAAAATTTCCTAAAAACTACCTATTCAGGGCAGCAATCCAACAACCGGTTATTCAATTTATCTGAAAATTTCAGGGCAGATAGCTCTTGATATTTCAGTGTAATAAATGTCACAAATTATGTCCGGAAATTGTTTTAAAAATGGACAGGCAACATTTATAATTAGTATGTCACTATCTGTGAAATACAGTTTTTTTTCTATCTCTTGAACGAAGATTTTCAAAAAGGGAAAAAAACGCATTTTTCAAAATTACATCCAGATTAGTTTGAGCATGACATTTTTAATTGCTGGAATATGTAATATGATATAATTACCCTCAATACATCTAAAAAAAAAATTTTCATAAGAAAGGACTATTTTATCATGAAAATATTCATATGAAATATTTATTTACAAATATAGCCTAACAAAGGGGGATTTTCAGAGTAGATTACAATGACTAGAATTCCTCTATTGGCAACTTTCTGCAACATTTACCCAAGCATTTTTTTTACACCATTTTGTTGACAAAACATCCATAATTTTATATTTTATAGTCTTTTATGTGAGGATTTCTGGGTTTTCGGTAAAATCAGATGTAACAAATGACAAAAATCGGCAAAAATCATGCCGATATCTGTGTTAACTGGACCACCTTACGTACCAAAAAAATTTTTTTTTTCGGAAAATGTGTCAGTTAGCAGTTTAAATGATTGAAATCGTCTCTTATACCAATGAAAATAACAAAAAATGTTATGCCTTATCTCATTTTTACCATAAAATACAATGTTAGCCATTTCTCCTTTCTTAATAATATATACATATGATGTCACGTTGTTTCCATGGCAACCAGACTATACAGATTTTTTTCATTTATTTTTTTTTTTGTTTAATTTGACTGTTAGTTTGGACCATTTCAACTTAAAAAAAGTAATCGAAAAAAAAATAATCCGGCCAAAATTTTTTCAAATTTGGTCTATTATTACAGAGAATTGATGTTAAATATTTACACTATAAGACAGTTCCGGCGTTCCATACATTGTGCTTGATATTCATATGAGAAAGACATAATCTTTCAAACAGTTTGATAGAGGTCTGCTACTTGCATAACAGTAACTGCTAATAGTCCTTTGTTAATGTATTTATAAACGCTATTTTGGTGAGTTTCTTTTGTTACCTATTCTGGCATCGAGCTTGGACATCTTCGAAATTGAGTTTTACTATGCGCAATGCTGTGTGTTTGTTTTTTTCTACATAAGTTCGAGGTATAGCGGAAGAGTTGAGACATGTTTGATCCCGTCGCATTTTGCCCCTGTCCCAAATCAGCAGCCTCTGGCCTTTTTCAGTCTTGTTTGCTTTTTACTTTTAGTTCATTTATAAATTTCAGAGTTAAGTATCATGTTCATTATCACTGAACAAGTTTGTTTAGGGGCCAAATGAAGCACGCCTACGGGTGCGGATTTTCTTGCTGTGTTGAAGACCCATTGTTGGCCTCCAGTCGTTTTCTGCTCTTGGGTTGAGATGTAGTCTCTTTGACAAATTGCCCATTTCCAATCTCACTTTTACAATCTCACAATCATACATACTCTCAACATAATGGAATTCTATGCGACTGTGAAACAAGTGAGATATTTTTAGCTGTAAAACCAGATTTAATCCACCATTTTCTACATAAGAAAATGCCTATTTTAAGTCAGGAGTAATGACAGTTGTTATCCTTTCGTTTGATGTGTTAGAGCTTTTGACTTTGACGTTCGATTAGGGACTTTTCTTATAGAATTTTCCTCGGAATTTGGAATTTTTGTGATTTATATTTTTTATTAACAGGGTTGTCCTCTTTAACCGTGTCTCAATCAAACAAGTAATCTATACTACTAAAATAATGAGGTCCAATTTGTTAGCCGGCATGACATAAAAACGACGAATCACAAGAAATTCATCTTGATGTATTTCTAATAATGGACAATTACTTTGAATATGACATACACAATTCCAGGTCCTTTTGTTTTCCATATAATAAAAAAATACATATGACTAACCAGTTCCGGGATAAATCCGATACCGATACAAAATTAGGTGTGACATAATATGTCTCTTCCGCCTCCGTCGGCTGCACCTGCAGTAAACAAAGTATTTGGGATTTCACGTGAGATGAAATTGATTGTGTCAGGTCCCTTTATATCAGATTGATACTCACGTTTGCATGTTTTTACATCTCTTTAGTTTTTAAATGTTTGGATAAGATACTAGAGCGTTCCTTGAGATGATAAATTCAGAAAAGTCTTTTATCATATTTTACATTAATGCTAACATATTCATTTACTTTAGATATTTTAATGAACATGTAAAAAATACTTGGTTTAGATTTTTTTTCTTTTGTTCTCAAAAAATAAGATATTTTCACTCAATTAATCAGCCACGTTGATTGTATGTCGCGATAATTTTACTACTAGCAATATTGACGTACATGACAATTGACTTTCCACCAACCAAAAGCAAGAGAAAGATATTTGAAAAGTTCGGTTTTCATCTACTGTAATATCCACTTAATTACGTTCATATATACCCCTGCATTATTCATGAAAAAGGATATCAAAGAAAATCATACTTTTCTCAAAATTTAAACGAAAAACACAAAAATTCAAAAACTGAGAAATGCCTGTAGCAAGTCAGGAATATACAAATTGCTATTCATTCGTTTTAAGTGTTGGAGATTTTGATTTTGGCGTTTGATTAGGGACTTTCCATTTAGAATTTTCCTTGTGAATTGGTGTATAGATATTCCTGATTTTGCTTTTCATTAAAAGGACTGTCCTCCGTACACATAACTTGATCAAACAAGTAATATTTACTCTACTAAAATTATAAGGCCCAATTTGTTAGCCGGCATGACATGAAAACGACGAATAAAAAAAATCATTTTTATGTATGACTGATAATCGGTAATGTGTTGATTATAAAATACACTCATCCAGGTCCTGTTGTTATCAACATAATTCATATTACCGATAAATACCAAGTTCCTGAACGAATACAAAAGCGAAACAATTTGATATGTTATCGTTCACCTAATCTGTATCCTCATCCTCTTTCAGGCGCACTAATACACAGTATTTTGGATTTGGTATATACACTAGTCATATTCAAACATGAACTTCATAATTATGGGGAGATTGACACTACCCAATTCAATCATTGAAAAATTAAAAAAAAACAAGTAGTTACCGATTGAGGTAGAAAACCAAGACGGAATCAAAGAGCAAGACTTTGACAGCAGAGAAAAACCTTATAATCAGCATGGCTTCTTCACATGACAATACAAATTCTAAAAATTCAGGCTGAAAATATAATGCAGTACTTTACTTCTTCAGTAACGGGCCTAAGATGTCACAGGTTAGTTCTGGTACTATATTAAAATAACACGACTGAAATTGACACATCATAAGTTTTGCGGTCGTTATTGTGAATTGGTTGACAGAATAATACGATATATCGGTGTATCAACTATTTCAAATTCTTTAATTAAAAGTTTTTTCGTCTTATGTGAAATTTCATCGATTTTGCTGTTTTCCACTTTAGATATTATGACTGAGTGTGAATTCGCATACTAGCGGATCGTACGTCTATATCATGAGACTCTTATCCTGTCGAAGACCCATTTTTGCTTTTTTTGGTGTTAATGCGATCCACGGGTTTTATGTTCATTGCTTAATTCGTCTTTTCATTTTTGATTTATGATTGGACAGTGGAATATACTGTAGCCCTTTTTCAGCCACCATTTAAATATGTTGACATTCAATAAACTTGCCTATTTCGTTTTAGATCCCAAGTCATAGTATGGCTCCTCTATTCAGATAAATATACATACTTGGCTTTCTATTTTGAGGGGTTTCGGTGTTTTTTTATCAAAGTTAATTTGAAAAGCTGTTTGGATGCACATATATTTTCTGTTGTAGTTATTTTTAACAAGTAATATGTCGATACCATAGATGGTAGACTTCTAGTTCCAATGAGTAGCATCACTCCATTACTGAGCGTGTCGGTACCTTTCGTGATGTCTCTTTTGACGAATAAATAAGGGTTGTAACTTTCTGGTAGAAAAGTTCACGTGACAGGAAATTGACTTTGTCGGGTTACCTTATGTCATATTGTTACTCACGTTATCATGTACTTACATCTATTCGGTTTTCAAATGTTTGGAATTAAATACTAGAGTGTTACTGGAGAAGATAAGTCTTTTCTTATATTTTACATTATTTCATACATATTCATTTACGTTAGATATTTTGATGAACATGTCAAAAATATTTTGTTAAAATCGTTAATCTTTATTTCACAAGAAAAATCTATTAGGAGAAATTAATCATCCACGTTGATTGTATATCTTTATGTTTTAACTGATAGTATAAGAAATATTACCGTACATGAATATAGGATTTTCACCAGCAGCCGAAGAAAGATATTTGAAGAGTTAAGTTTTGATCTATTAAAATATTAACATGATGAGTACATTCATAACGTTTTTAATAACGGACTACAGACGACAAACAATAGCTGTATTTGAAGGGTAAAAATTAATTGGTCTCCTCGTATAATGTTATCATGGCAGTAAATCTTTAAAATATACAATTCAAATTGTATTCGATTGAAATATTTGGGATCAATTACATTTCAACAGATATTAGAGTAGCCAAGGTCGGCTTGCCATAAATCATGTTATATATGAATATGATTAGCAGACATCAGTATGAAAGGTTGTATTTACCAAGCAGACAGCAGAGGCGTTGAATTGAAAAAAAATATACGTCAAAAGTAATATTATATATCTTTTAGTTCATATGTATTCAAACGATGACAAAGTTGTCTGTTATGTTTCTGTGAATGCTAACAAAAATCCATAGATTTTTCTGAAAATAGGTTTTATTTTGTAGGGTTAAATTTCGATCGGGAGGTACCACGAACGGTGACTTCAAAGATCGTCTAAAAGAAATGAAATAATATTTCTTAGTTTCTCTTATCGAAATAAATGAAATAATGTTTCTTAGTTTCTCTTATCGAGAAATATTTTTCATTCTTGCATTAAAAAAGTCATAACGTTCAATAATTTGACAAAAGATTTATAGCAATTGATTTTCATTTTATATAGAGATAACTGATTAAGAACCACTTAAGACTGTATTAATGTAATTAAGTTTACAACATGGGAAGGTTCATTCAAAGTTTACATCACTACACGTTTCCAAGATGTTAAGACATTGATTTAGGACTGTTATTGGATCTTATTGAAGACAACACATTTAATCATTGATGTTTTCCATTACAATTTTAGGGCGAATAGCACAAAACGTATTTATTTACTGAACCACTATCAAATTCCAACTGCAAAATTTGTTAATTCAGCATTCATTCATGGACTAAATCATCTTTACGTCTAATTCTGTATTTTTATTTTATAAACTTTTACGAATATGATGTTATATTGCTAACGTGACATATAGGTCCAATGGGCCGGGTGTTAATATCGAATGGCTATGTTTATGATTGTTTTAATGTATGTGATGATACATATGTCACTATAATAAATAATCACCTACTTACTCACGAACTTACAAACTTAAAAAAGGCATAAGTTATCACGTTTTATGATTACCAATTTTACTTATATTCTAATATTTGATTTATAACATATACTAAATATTAGTTCCAAATTATCAAAAAGAAACAATTAACACTTCATGGAAACGATCGAATGCATCAGTATTACGTGGTATTTTAGACTTAATGCAATCTGATTAAATATCGAGATTTACTCCGAAGACACCTTAACACGTTAAGTGATTGAGTAGGCCATTTTCAGCAAAAGTGACCATGAATTGATTTTAGTAGTATGGTTATTACAGTTTTAAGCACATGGCTTTCGAGTTATGGATAACAGTGTTTCTTGTGAATATTTGTATATAAAACGCTTATGAACCGCTTTAATGATGTGATATTTTCATTGTATGCATATTGTAAGATATAATGAGACCACCCTTGATACCAAGTATAGATCTGGAGAGTATTTTTTATCAAAAGAAGAACAAAATGTATCGTCTTTTACTTGCTATTTGGGTTAATTTTCGAAAAATTGGTGATCTTCGTTTGAAAAACTTAGTAAGAACATGTTCATAATAACATTACAACATAGCAATATATAGTGAAGTAAAGTTCATGCATATCCATATCTGGTGTGATAAAAAGTAAAACCACAAAAAATACCTAACTTCGGGGAAATTTAAAACGAAAAGTCCCTAATCAAATGGCAAAATTAAAAGCTCAACCACATCAAATGAATGTATAACAACTGTAATATTCCTGATTTGGTACAGGCATTTTCGCATGTAGAAAATGGCGGATTAATCCTGGTTTAATAGCTAGCTAAACCTCTAACTTGTATGACAGTAGAAACTTCCATTATATTGACAACGATTAGTGAACAAAACATAAAAGGTACCAATGTCAAAAAACGGAGTACAGCCGTCAACATTGTGTTTGAATATTAATTACTTAGAACTTAACAAAGAAACACAAAAGGGCATATAGACAAAGCACATTAGAAAAAAATGAAACAAATACAAGAATACAAAATGAACCATAGCACAATGAAAAGATGTATAAGTACAGAGTCGCGTCATATATAACAAAGAAACAGAAACCGGCATATAAACAAAGCACATTAGCAAAAATGAGAGACAAGAATACATTTTTTTACCATATCATAATAACACAATGAAGAGATGTATAAGTACAGTTGATTGATTGTTGGTTGCTTAACGTCCAGTGGCAAATATTTCATGCATATTCAGGACGAGAACAAGTTCACAATAAATACTATAGGTAGGTCTTGAAATAATAGAGGCCATCTGGGATGATGGTCGGGGAAATTTGGACTGCCACTGGAAAATGAGGATATATGGGATATGGACAGGGAATTTGCCTTGCAACATGCCACCCCTCAAAGAGTTGTTGCAAGGGTTCTTAACGTGCAAAGAGCGTGGCACTCTTTTCACACGAGGCATGGGATTTAACGTCCCCAATCTGACCGGACGTGACTGCGAACTTAATACAGGCAAGCGTTTTACTGCCGGTCGGAAGAAGACCAAGTGACCATATTATAAGTACAGAGCCAAGTCAAAAGGATATCACCAAAAATAGAATAAACAGTAAGAGTAATATTAAAAAGGTAAGAATATGGAACGCCTGAACTGTCTTATAGTGTACATATTAAATGTGTTTTGTCGGTTTGCCTTTACGTCCTGTCATTTCTTCTTGATGTTATGTGCAGATGTCTTTATTTCCTGACACGGCATCTCTTTGTTATGTAAAATTAGTAATTTGTTTGGTCAAACAATTGTATGATATGTCATTGCTAAAGTTTGTTGTGTAAAATATGCATTACATTATGCTGTAACTACTATATATTCTGTGTATACTTCGAAACTTTATGATCAACCACCTTTACATTCTCTCATATTTTATCTATGCTGTGTCTATTCTTCTTTTACGTAAGTCAGTTAATAATTGCGTCCTGTCTTAAGTGTTATTGTTATGTCAAATGTTCTAAAGGTTTTGTTTTGATACACCTTTGTTCTATGTAAATCTCATGATATTATAGTCTTTTGGCGCTATGTTGTGTTTATACATATGTATCTCCAGTGAAAAACACAATACATCATGGTATAATTCATATGCGTTTTGCCGAACAATTGTTACTCTCTGTGAGCATTCATTACGTCGTGTGCAAATGCCTTTTACATTATGTGCAAACAACTAATACGTTTTGTGCAAACCTCGTTTACCTAATGTGCAAACATCGTTCACCCTGTGTGTAAACATCGTTTACCTTATGTGCAAACACCTATTACGTTATTGTATGTATATAGCATTTCTATACCAATCAATATAATTAATATAAAATCCACAGTTTGTTAGAAAGGTCAAACTTTTAATTTTCTTAAGTTTCAAAATGCATATGCATATCATTGATGCGTTTTGTTTTAATCTGTGTCAAAAAAGCGTTTACCAGAACGTAATAGGTGTTTGCACATAACGTAATAGGTGTTTGGACATAACGTAATAGGTGTTTGCACATAACGTAATAGGTGTTTGGACATAACGTAAAAGGTGTTTGCACATAACGTAATAGATGTTTGGACATAATGTAAAAGGCATTTGCACAAAGCGTTATCGGTGTTTGTACATAATGTAAGCGGTATTTGCACATAACGTAACAGTGTTTGTACATAATGATGTAGTTGTTATACATAACTTAATAGAGCTTTCTTACAAATTGACGAAAGGTACGTACGCATGACGAATCATACGTAAGACTCGTTTTAGGGATCCTTTATTTTGACATATCTAAATAATAGTCATGGAACCTCAGACAGACCATTACCTTACATGCATCGACATTTTTTTCTGATATATAGGACATTTAGGATTTCGGGACGTACGATAGGTTAACATATAATACCACCAGGTGGAAGGAGATAACTCTATAAAATATCCTAAATATAGGGAATTCAGAAGAAAAAATGCCCCTAAACACAAAAAAAAACCTTAAGCTGGGGTCACACATTCACGATTTTTACTGCCGTCCTTGACAGGACCGTTCCCGATTAAAAATTGTCAAAAGTATGATCAAGGTCCTGTGAATGTGGATGTAAATTCAAACTTCAATTAAAATTTGTAAAACAAATAATTTAAATAATTTAATCACAAACACATATTGTGGTCATGCAGATTACAAACAAAAAATTCTGAATCAAGATTTTCCCTTTACCCTATAGTGTTAAAATTTTGAAAAAAAATCAATTGCTTTATAGCGTCGAAAACCCAAGAAAAGTAAAAAAACATTACCCTTCCTCTTTTGAAGTTGGTTGCTGCCATAACTTGTTTTTTCCCCCATTTTATACTTGTTTCACAGTGTGGACTTTGTAACGTTCATATTTAACTGAATTTGCAGTCATAACTTAAAGTTATAGTTTCAGATAGAAAAAAAAATTGATCACAATTCATTGCACATTACTTTTTTCAAAACAATGCAGCATTATTGTTTTGCAAATCTCGATATTTCACGTTAACAATTTGCTGAAAGTGTATTATAAAAAATAAAAACAAATGTGAATCTTGTCGTTAAATTTAAACTAACGTACCTCAATAATGCCATTAAAATTTTAATCATGAAACTCGTGCTTAAAATATTCCCGCGGAAATTTGTGTACTCGTGGTTTACGTAAGTAACGTATCGGACGTAAATGTATTTGACACTATTTTTCTTTGTTTTCTTATATTAAAAGCGTGTATTATTTGCGATATGCTTATTTTTGAAAGATAAATTTGATCCAGGAAAGAACGCTGTTTTACCGGATAAAGTAAAGACTCTAAATTGTTATTGTGGAAATGAAATACGTGCTCCCTTTACGTTCGTTCGTACCTTTCGTCATTTTGTAAGAAAGCTCTAATAGGTATTTGCACATAACGCAATAGGTGTTTGCACATAAGGTAAACTATGTTTGCACATAGGGTAAACGATGTTTACACATAGGTGGGACGATGTTTGCATATAAGGTAAACGAGGTTTGCACAAAACGTATAAATTGTTTGCACATAATGTAAAAGGCATTTACACATGACGTAATTAATGCTCACAGAAAGTATCAACTGTTCGGCAAAACGCATAGGAACTATACCATGATGTGTTGTGTTTTTCACTGGAGATACATCATGTACATATGTATTACCACAACATAACGCCAAAAGACTATAATAGCATGAGGTTTACATAGAACAAAGGTTTAGCAAAACAAAACCTTTAGAACATTCGGCATAACAATCACATTTGAGACAGGACGCAATTTTTAACTTACTTACGTAAAAGAAGAATAGACAGAACATAGATAAAATATGAGAGAATGTAAAGGTGGTTGATCATAAAGTTTCGAGGTATTCACAGAATATATAGTAGTAAAAGCATAATGTAATGCCTATCGTACAAACCAAACTTAAGCAATGACAAATCATACTACAAGTTTGACCAAATAAGTAACTAATTTGACATAACACAGAGATGCCGTGTCATGAAATACAGACATTTGCACATAACATAAAGAAGAAACGACAGGACGTTAAGACAAAGCGACAGAACACATTAAATATTTACACTATAAGACAGTTCCGGCG
This sequence comes from Mytilus galloprovincialis, assembly GCA_037788925.1. Classification (NCBI taxonomy): domain Eukaryota; kingdom Metazoa; phylum Mollusca; class Bivalvia; order Mytilida; family Mytilidae; genus Mytilus; species Mytilus galloprovincialis. Next base: position 69,992,901 of record CM075342.1, on the reverse strand, counting down.
TTCCATATAAGAAGACTAAAACATATTATCAAGATAATAAACAACGTCAGTACTCATAATCTATACATTAAGACCATCGTGTATTATATTTGAAGTTGACACGGAATATTTATCAACAAGGTCTTGGTTTCATCCGATGATTTCCCTTAGAAAAACGAAGAACAAGACGTTCTTAGACATACCCCTGGTTCGTTAACTTTCTGCACAGACACCGATAGCATTTAAAACTCTGACATTATATAATTATTGCGTATCATGTAATAGTACATGATTTAATTTAAGGCACCGCTTTCCATTTTAACATCACCCATATGAATTAGGTGTTTGACAGATCTAAGTATTGCTCCCACATTACAACTCACTGTCAAGCTGCTGACTAATTACAAAGTCATTTCATTCAGTAGTCTCCCTCAAGGGTTTGTAAATGTAAGACAATGATAATCTCTGTCTTCGTGATTAAGTATGAGCGATAGCGAGTACCAATCATAAGTCATGGATTATAACACTCTAACAAACTTATGTTTTAAAGGGTAAAAGACTCAAATGATCTCTTGATTGGTTGTTTTCAAGAATTAGTTTCATTGTCAGTGTAAATTAAATGTTAATAATTGATGCAAGACTTCATTTTGCAGTATTTCATTAATTTGCTATTTTAAGTATAGAAGGAATTTCTTATAATTTGAGAAATAATATTTTTTAAATGTGTTACAGACATGATGTAAATAGAAAATGTAGAAATTGTATAAGTTTCCTGACTGTGAGTATGAATGTAAATCACATCATATTTTAGTTGGGAATTATCCTTTTTTAATTACAGTTTCAATCAATAAAATGCATTTCAGTTACAACATATTTTATTCCTTAGGCAATATTTCGGTCCGACTTTTTTTAATGCTATGTTATTATGTCGGGGAAATGTTTCATTGAATTGCCTTTAAAAGTTTGATAAATGTGCTTCGAGGCAGTTGTAATTCATTTATAAAAAGTCTTTGTTTTGAACTGTAAATATACCCCAATAGTATATATTCCCTTAATTAAACATGGGTGTCATTCGATTTAAAGAGAGAAATTATCGTGAAAGAATATCTAACGTTGGTCAAGTATTGCGAGTCGATCGTGAAAGTACTAGTACTGGATTGTGAAAGACATTTAATGTCAATTGTAGTACAGAATCTGTAAAAAAAAAAAATAGCTTAATTTTTAAACACAGAACAAATCCGACTCAAAAAAATTATTCAGCTTCCTCAACATTACTGTGCAATAAAATAAAGAAAATATGCAGTACTTTATGAAGAAAAAAAACACATAAGGCGCAATGCATGTGTATGGAATTAATTTTTAGAAACACGCTATTTGTACCTTTAATGGTCATATTTCAATATATCATGATACATTGGAAATTTAATCTTTGATGTATCTGATAGTACAGTAAAATAAAACTATGCTTTCCCCTTAAAACCGTTAATTTGTTTATGAAAACCTTGAGTTTTATTGAATTTATCAGACTTGATCGTGAAAGATGAGGCAACGCATTATTTTGATCGTGAAAGATAAAGCGTGACCTTACTTAATACTAGCAATCAGAAATCAATATTTCTTTTACCATTTGATATACCTGCAATTGGTATACAGGGGATAGGCATTATGCAATCATTCAGTCTTCAACATTTTACATATATTCGGTTTTTAGGGTATTTTTTTATATAAAAAACGACAATAATTAGGACAGCTAACTTTTATACAATAATTCATTCTAAAATTTATGTTTAAATGGAATGTATAGCTAGGAATAATGTCAATAAGTAGTGATTTTAACCTTAACAATAAATTGGAACGGTTGTTTGATATTTAACAATAATGTTTAGTACCTAAATGCATGTTTAAGATTGGTAACACCATTTACACGATTCTATCAAAGGATGATCCAAAGTTGTTAAAATTGAAGGAATTCTTCATTTTTATCATTGCATATTTCTGGTTGGTACCATGCTAAAGAATAGAGAGACACATTAAATGTTTTAAACAATGACATCATTTTGTTCCAATTATCACCTCATCGAAATGTTTTTTATAATAACCTTTAAACCGAATGTTAACCATCAACCAAAAATTTATGGAAAAAACAGCATTTATGAAATATTTGAGATTAAACGTTAACCAACATTTTGTGCAACAGTACTTTCTTTAGTCCTATGTATCTTTATATACAACGTAGCAGATGTGGATTGATTTCCAATGAGATCACTATATACTACCAGACTAAAGAATACCAGGGCGCAAATGCTGAAATTCCTCGTCTGCTTTACTTATAATAGTATATTTGTTGAACGTCTGTAATATTAAGGGTTTTTACTAGAAGTGTCAAATATGCTTAAGATTGTCAATGGTTCATAAAAAATGACCAAAGTTAGATGAACCATGCCATACAGATCTCTACAACAATCCCGTACATCAAATGAAAAATCCGATTCTTACAGTACCTTAGAAACTGACAAATGTAAAAGTTATGTTAGGAACCCTGACCGACAGCCAGACATAAACATCTAACTATCATTCAATATATCAAATACAACTGACATCATATATAAAGCATGCAGACAAACATGTACACCATATACCAAATACCGTGAATCTATAACATAAAGGTCTCTAAGCAAATAACATAAACCGAACATTGTCAAATGATGCATGATAAAGAGGTCAATGTTTAGTTGACCATTGTCTTTACTTATTGCCGTAGTTATTTCTTTTTATGCCCCATTTATTGGCATTATGTTTTCTGGTATTTGCGTTCGTTTGTTCGTCCGTCTGTCTAGTTTGAGGTTAAAGTTTTTGTCATTGAAATGTCGAGAACCAATCTGCCTTTTGTTGTTTTGTAAAAACTATGTACTTTTAAAACTGGATTTGCTCACAAACTGATCATAATGTTGAACCATTTTGACAGACCAGAGCTTTCACGATCGTCTGCCAATACTTGACCACTGTTAGATATTCTTTTACGATCATTTCTCTCGTTAAACCGAATGACACCCGTGTAAAAATATAATCTACATTCATTCTGCACAATTAAGAGACATCATGTCCTGCAATCTTATTGACCGAGATCACTTTGCTTCATTCTAAGCTGGAATAAAGTGGCAGAAATATCTTAAAGGTAGAAAGAAGAATGAAATTTAACAATCAAAACCATCGTAGATATAAAAAAATGAGAATAGATAAGAGATTTTGTCAAAGAGACAACAACCCAACCAAAGAGCAGAAAACAGCCGGAGGCTAGCAATTGTTTTTGTACACAGCGAGAAAACGTTCTCGGAGGCGGACTTCTGTTGGCAACTTGTGTACTAGTTCAGTAACAATGGATGTCACACTAAACTCCACAACATATAAATGAACTGAAATTTAAAAACATACATGTCTAACCAAGGCCAGAGGTTTCTGACTTGGCAAAGGCGCAAAAATGCGACCGGGTTAAACGTGTGTTTTGGGATCTTCTACTACCATAGGGGGACACAACCTCAGTCCTAGTTACTTAATTATATTTAAGGGAGTTTTAAAAAGAAAAAAAATATGTCATGAAAAGGCCGATAGAAAAGCACTGGCTTTTGGACTAGCTTCCAACACAGATATCCCATTATAATCGATACTAAAAAGAAAATTTAACTACTTCTCGATACATTTATATTTTTTTAGATTTTTTTGTTTAAACTGAGACCACTCTTCCTCTCAAATAAAATGGACATTCAATTACACAAATGAAGTATGTTATGATCGATTTCGAGTGATTTTTTTTGATGAAAGAGAGATAACTTAGAAACAAAACTGTTTTATTGAACAGTTGCAAAGCATTTTTGTTATATTTAGAACTTTATTAACATTGATTATGATATTTTTTAATATCATTGCTTGTAAAACAAAATATTTTAAGCATTGTTATGAATGCAAGCTTCTAATAATATATTTTAATTTTACAAACATATAGATATAATTATTTTAACTCTGTTATTTTAAGATTTCGAAAATAATATTTCTACTTAGCTGAAACACACCCATATCATATTGGGCAACCAATTCATGATTGTGACCTACTAACTAATTAGATAGCATTTTAACTTTTCCGTTAAAAACTCATCATACTATTCGGCAACGTGAAGATTGATTTTTTTTTTGTGCATATTTTGCTCCAACTCTGTTCTTTAAAACGCGTTATGTTAGCAATTATTCTTTTTCCGTATTTGTTCTCGTCTACAAAAATCAGCTACAACACCTTTTCTGTCGATTTATTTGTATGTTAATTTGTTTGAATGTTTAAGTCAGTTGTGATGTATGTTTACCAAACGTTAGCTGCAGAGTCCCAAACATTGTCATATTTTCAAATTTTGTGTTTGTGTTGCTCGCCTCAGTTTGCCGATATAACTGAAGTAAAAACACATGTCATACACAATATATAATCTAGAATATGAAAGGGTTTTTTTCACATGCTTATTTGGTGGGTAACGGTTGATTTTGTTAGTTTTATTTTTTTTCTTTTCAACATGGGTTATATTATTATAATTGTGTTATTTCATTTTCTGAATTGATACCACTGCTACATGACTGTTAGTCCCTGTGGGTATCATCATTTAAGGAATGACTGTAATTTTTTTTCTGTCTATGAAGAAATAACATTAAAAATTTGGTGCACACTGAATAACGCGCGTAGCGGGTTATTTAACAGTGTGCACCACATTTTTATGTTATTTCTAATAGACAGAAAAAATATTACAGTCATGTCTTATAATTTAATCCTAAATTCCATTTTAAACCGTAGAAAACCATGAAAAAACGTTGATGTCGTCACGGTCACATGACTAAATTATGTCTATGGGCTTATAACAAAATAACGTCAGCCAATCAGAAGACGCGTTACATCCAAAATTAAGATACAAAAAACTGAACTCCTAGGAAAATGAAAAACGGAAAGTCTCTTATCAAATGACAACATCAAAAGCTCTAACACGCTGAACGAATGGATAACATCTGTCGTATTTTTTACTTTGTACAGGCATTTCCTTAAGAATATAATGTTGGATCAAAACTTGTTTTAAAGATAGTTTAATCTTTTGGAATTTTGGTCATCAATGCCCTTCAACTCCGTACTTTATTTGGCCTTTACAACATTTTTGGATTCGAGCGTCACTGATGGGTCTTTTGTAGACTAAACGCGTGTCTGGCGTTTATACAAAATTTAGTTCTGGTATCTATGATGAGTTTATCTCTTATTTGTCCAACAGTCGTATAAAATTCGATTATATTTACAACGGTGTGTGAACAATACAAACTCACAATAGGTGTTGCAAAAGTACGCAGTTATAAAGATATTGGACTTTTATTTGACAGTTTATGTCATATAAAATTGTTTATATAATATTACATTGTTTATATAATATTACATTGTTTATATGATATTACATTGTTTATATAATATTACATTGTTTATATAATATTACATTGTACTTTTAATTATAGTAAATGAATCATACTAGAAATTTCTAGATTGATAATTGTGTATATTTATGATTAAGAAAGAAGTATTGGCAAATTCCGAAATTTACCCTGTTACTAAAAATAGAATATTTATCATTTCTCTAGTTAATTATAGTTTGTTCTAGACTAAGAATGTTCTTATGATTTTAGTATATAAGTTAAGGGTTTTTATGGATAAGGATCATTGTAAAAATAGTAGTAACAGAAGTATAGAAGTATTATCAGTTGAACTAGATAGAAAAAATACGGATTATTCCAATGTGGTATTTATTAACTGTACATACTGTAACATTTGTAAATAACTGTTAGTTAGTGGATTAAAGATACAAAAAGATTCCGTGTTAGTCTGATTTCGCCACAGTGTATGGTGGAGGAACCCGGGACTTACTGAAAAAGAAATTTATAAAGAACACGGAAAATAAGTAACCACAGAAAATATGGCAGTCTCATATTTGAAAGGACTCTGTACAAGGTACAATAATTGGTTAGCTAAAGAATTGGACAAAATTGGAGATATAATAGCACAGGGGATTAAAGATGAAAGTGTGTCAACACAATTAATGCAAGTTTTATCAGCAGAGAGACTATTAAAGGATTTTGCAGCATAAATTGAAGATAGTATGAAAGAAATTTCACTTATATTAGAGGAGAAAGAAGATAAAGAAGGTGAAATTGTAAAATTTACAAAAGCAAGTGAAATATATTTTAAATTGCTTGACGGTGTAACACAGCGCTTAGACGAATTAAAAATATTCGAGGAAGAAATTCAGGATAAAATTACAGATATTAAGAAACAAAATCGGCCACGGATCACAAGGTGGAGCATTTATTACAATTACAGACACAAATGCAAGAACAGATATTACAGTTTCAACTGTTACAACTCCAAGAATTACAGAGGAAAAGTCAACCTTCAACAGTAAGTGTAGTTAAACTTCCTTAATTAGACCTAGTTTCGTACAGTGGAGATAAGTTAAAATGGACAGAATTTTGGGATTCATTTGAAGCAGCAGTGCACACAAAACTATACTAAATGTGAAATGATTTGCTATAAAATCACGTGATATCAGCTACGGCCGAGATCAGTCTGATAATTTGTATAGACATCGTTATAAGTGACCAGTCCCGTTAGTGCACAGAAGGATCCCGGGGCCCATCCCCCTTTTCGTGGGAAAAAATATGGAATCATTGGAGCGAGACTGGATCCCCCCTTAATTAAGTCAGCACCCCCCTTATTAAAAGTTCTAGAACCGCCACGGTCAAGTGTTATGATAATCCTAACCCTTATCCTAACTAGGTAGAAAAGCCTAGTATTTCAAAAATTCAAAGTTTTGTTAACAGTTAATTTATCATTATGATCCATCTCAATTTGAAAATGAACTTAATAGTCTTAAAATTTAGGATCATCTTAAAAATGACCATTAACTTTCAAACTAAAGGGCTAGGGTAAGAGAAGAACGTATTGACTTCTATTTCAGTATTCCACCAAACAGAAAACAATACTCTATAGACTATGACACTCTCATGAAAAAAAGTTCCAGGGCAAACTTATATACCTACGAAAACATGTTTATCCCCAATCGCCTGGCCTATTCAGTCTAAAACAACCGTGATAGCTGAATAATGATCCCCAGTCAGCATAAGCTCTAGATATATTTTTAAGTCTAAAGTACGAACCATTTGATTTGAGGAGACATATTTGAGAGAGAAAAAATGACTCTGATTTTTGCTTAAACAAAAATTCTGGCTGTATCTGGATTAAAAAAAAAAAATCTTGTCCACTGTTTTTGCTATGTTAGGAACGAAAGAATTACTTAGCATTAAATGAACATGATGAATAAAAACGGGCATATATTTTTTGGCATAGGTTTGCATGTCTGACCGGAATGTCTGTTTCGACGAACTGATTTATATTAAATACTTTTTTTAAAGACCGTACAGACTGCAATCTGCCTGCTGGGTGTGGTCTTTATTTCTCCATTTGTCGACCATCATTCATAAATTCGTTATAATTTCAGACACATTCGTAGCCTTTGGTTGATTTGGAACCCCTCACTTCAGTGGCGGATCCAGAAATATTTATAAGTGTGGGCCCACTGACTGACCTAAGAGGGGGCCCGCTCCAGTCACGCTTCAGTGATTCCCTATATAAGCAACCAAATTTTTCCCCAAACAGGGGGGCGGGCCCCCTGCCCCCCCTTAAATCCGCCTCTGCATTTCCCCTAATTTTGTTGGGTGAAACATAGCCTATTAACCAAACATTTGGATAAAAATTGCCTGCCAGTTTGTCTTTTTTAAATGATGTACGGAAGCGTATTAGCGCCACACATTTTTTTTTTTATTTTTCTTCCTATGTTTGCGTTATAACGCAAACCTTTGCGTTATAATGCAAACATTTGCGTTATAACGCAAACCTTTGCGATATAACGCAAACCTTTGCGTTATAACGCAAACCTTTGCGTTATATCGCAAACCTTTTGCGTTATAACGCAAACCTTTGCGATATAACGCAAACCTTTGCGTTATAACGCAAACCTTTGCGATATAACGCAAACATTTGTTTTATCTTATTTCTTATTTAAGATTCACATGAAACAGTAGTTATTAATGGAGGAGGCTGGATATAATAAAATTTATCACCTTTGTAGTAATTGCAAAGTAAACTGCTTGAATAATTAGATCATATCAATGACTAATAATGAGCATAATAATATAAGAAGATGTGGTATGAGTGCCAATAAGAAAACTCTCCATCTAAGTCACTATTCGTAAAAGTAAACCATCATAGGCCGAATTACGGTCTTCAACACGGAGCATTGGCTCACACTAAACAACAAACTATAAAGGTCCCCAAAAACGATATCCAAGTTACTACTAGTATATATATTACAAAGAAAATTGAGTAAATTGAGGTTATACCTAAGAAAAAAATCAACCCTGCTAATATAGCTATAACCGAATATAAATATACTTCCAAAGTAAGCTCTCGTTTGAGAACTGTGTAAAGTAGGTTACATTCAAACAAGCTACCCTTTGGCAATAAATGTATAGAATGAAGATGTTTTATTAATAAAATTATGTTCTCTCTATTCAAATTGCTACCCAAGCATCTTAAAAATACTTCATTATATTGAAATGAAAATTCAATGACTTTCTATCAAAGAATCTTGATCATATTCTGAGATTTAAAAAAAATGTTTCCTTATTAATAATTCATTTTAAAGCAGAAAGATCATTTTGTCTATTTGACTTGGAGGTTTCACAATTGTATGACATTATTTTTGATCTTTCAATTTTAATATGACTATATACTATATCTATTTTCTTGTTAAATTATATACTTTTCTGATGCACAAATCAGTCTTAATTTATGTATAATTGCACTTCAATTATTCCATTATTCCTATGCATATTTATTATAATTATTTGGCCTTGTATGTATGTTTCTTTTTTTATCTACTAGTAAATCACATCCGAAATGAATGACAGACGGACATATATACAAAACTTAATGAATAATTGAAATAAAGATGTTTGCGTTATAACGCAAAGGTTTGCGTTATATCGCAAAGGTTTGCGTTATAACGCAAAGGTTTGCGTTATACCGCAAAGGTTTGCGTTATATCGCAAAGGTTTGCGTTATAACGCAAAGGTTTGCGTTATATCGCAAAGGTTTGCGTTATAACGCAAAGGTTTGCGTTACAACGCAAAGGTTTGCGTTATAACGCAAAAGGTTTTGCGTTATAACGCAAAGGTTTGCGTTATACCGCAAAGGTTTGCGTTATATCGCAAAGGTTTGCGTTATAACGCAAAGGTTTGCGTTATATCGCAAAGGTTTGCGTTATATCGCAAAGGTTTGCGTTACAACGCAAAGGTTTGCGTTATAACGCAAAAGGTTTTGCGTTATAACGCAAAGGTTTGCGTTATAACGCAAACATAGGAAGAAAAATAAAAAAAATAAAATGTGTGGCGCTAATACGCTTCCGTAATGATGTCCGCTCGGCAATATTTAAAAACTTCGCTCCTCCTTTCCAAAATCCTGGATCCGCCCCTGTACTTCATTGCAGAGACATATGTCTCTGTCTATTATAAGTCATGTTAGTATAGAAAGTCCCTGGCAGTTATTAAAAAAAATTTATACGAGCGTCACTGATGAGTCTTTTCAAGACGAAATGCGCGTCTGGCGTAAATATAAAATTTCAATCCTGGTATCTTTGATCAATGATGATGAATTAAAAAAATCATAAACATTTTCACATGTTTGCTGATTTATAATTCTTTGCTGCATAAAACTAAAATATAGCCTATGTTTCACTACGTTTCACTCCCCTAAACATGTTGGTCCCCACGTTTTGCACAGTGGTGTTATAATTTGTTGATAAATAAAAAAATCCTGTGTTGTGAGTGGATAGATACAAAATATTTATATATAAATGATGTTTAAAAATCATTCATAACAAATCACTGTACCATTTCAACTGGCTTCAATCTGTTTCGTCTTGTAAACCTTTTTGTAACTCCATATGAACTGCATTTAATAAATGTACATGTACAGCCACATCAGGTCATATTTAAAGAAGGATGTCCAAAATCCAGAACCTTGCTTGAATACAAAATAAATGTTCCTCTCGCTGCATGTTTTAACACATGCGACATGAAATATGCATGAAATATTTGCCACTGAATGGAAAGTAAGCAACATGAAACATATGTATAGATGCATGTAAATGCAAATTCAAATGATATGCAAGACTATAAGGTGTCTTCAGTCCTGAGGGGTATAGTCTTGTCGTTTATAAAATGACCTAAAAAAGGACTATAGGGACATTGCGATCATGATCCACTCATCATTTTGCTCATGCACATATCGTGAGCGTAATAACTAATAGCTGGAGCATGTGGAGTGGACCCACTCATGCACATATCGTGAGCGTAATAACTAATAGCTGGAGTGGACCCAGTTATTTTAAAAGGAGGGATTCCAATCATATGCTCCCATTAATTCAAAAACCTTAATCTTTCAAAAAAAAGGGGGCTCCATAACACACGTCCCCCCCCCCCCCCCCCCAAAAAAAAACACCACCTGGATCCACCACTAAAGAGGCAGGAGAAATTTAAAGCATGGCTTCTTTAAAATTGTTTAGAGGAATAGGGAAATTACCAAATTGTATGAAAATAAAAAAAAGATAACAACATGAACAATTGTGGTATAAGCGAATATGAGACCACTCTCAACAAGTGACCAAATTGTAGATTTGGTCACATTATAGCCTTCAATATTAATGAGCCAAGCCAAAACTGCATGTCAGCTATAAAAGGACCCAAAATGACAAATGTTAAACTACTCAAATGAGAAAGCTAACAGCCTATTTTACATTTGAACGTACAAAATAATGAACAAAAATTAAAACACAAAAATTATTTGTGTCCACCAAAATTTGGAACGCCTCTAAGTTTTACACTTTGTCTTATACTGTGATCCCAGCTGTTAACCAACAGACTATAAGTAACAGGTTGTTCATGTTGTCTCCATCTGTCACCTCAATGTATAATAATAAGTTTTATTTAAGATGATATTTGTTCATTCTAAAATCTTTATTTTAGTATTCAGCTGAACGCTAGGGATAATGAAGGCTGAACAAATTCTATTTTTTTATCTGTTGTTCGTTTTTGGAACATTTACTTGCGTTTTTTGCTCTGAGTTTGGTAAGCATAATGATTCTATATTTTAGTAAATGTTTTTATTGGAATAAGTCTTTTGACGTCCGAGACCACAATTATTTTGTAGTGCATTTCTGTAAGAACATAAATGAAAATTAAAAAAATCCCACCTGCGCTTTCTCAATGAAATTTTTACAGTGTGTTGTACTACTTTTGGGACAAATTATATCAAAATTATAGAAAACTCCATTGGCTCTAACTCGAAATTTGGACAATTTTATGTTTAGGGCGTCTTGAAATCTTTTGACAGCTTCCGAAGTGCTAATTTTTAACCTTTTTCAGCTGGACCAAATCACTACTTTCCTTAAAAATTCTGAACCCCAATTTTTTTACAGTGTAATTTCACCCACCTTCTTACAATTTGAGGCATTAAACATGGAGAAATAAATTTGGAAGGGGTATAAAATTAATGGCAAGTAACCCACTGTCAACACTAGGGACTATATTCGTGAACAATGAAAATCAAGGGACAAAAATTGTGGTCTTGGACCAACAGTAATTATTTTTCTGAATTTTTGCTCTATATGACTATATATTTTCTCTCTTTTTAGAATTAACAGCAATAACTATAGCACCAGATGAGACAGACAGTCTTGCTAGGTACCAATATACAGCAGACAAAAATGGAATTAGAACTAAGGTATGTTTATCAGTCATTGGGTCGTTATGTCTCAAGTTTATGGTAATTTCCTGACTTTCAATCAGTGAAATCAGTCAGATGTACCCATTTTACAAGATTCTGTTCTCATATGAATTATGATAAAGAAAATTAACACCAGTATACTTTATTTTATATGAAAGATATTTTGTCCTTCAACAATTAATTAAGGCAAGGTTGGTGTAGTAGAAAAGTAAGGATTTTAAATGTGATTTTTGTTTTGTACATGTCCCAGAGATTTTTATACCCCACTCCAAAAGGGGTTGTATACAGCCTTCTGCAGGTCACTATGATAATTGGTATCAACATTCTTGTAAACATGATATACTATTACTTTGTGATGCTATTTCAGATTCATTACTTAACAACTTCCTGTTTTTACCAAATCCTTAAAAGTTCTTTAACAAAATCAATGGCCATGTAAGAGTATGAAATTTTCATGTTTCATTTTATGGACATGTGGTTTTGCCTTGCATGTTAACTGATTGTTCATATACATGTAGATTGATTCAGTGATTCTAGAGTACTTTCATGCTTTGTTCTCTTCTTTTTAAACATTTGTGTAGTTGGGATGAGGGAGGGGCATTAACAAGCATCTTTCAAAATTAGAAACTTTTAGAATACAAAAGATTCCATGTACATATAATTTGTTGTATTTTGAGCTTAGAATGTTGTAAACTCCTAGCTAACTTCCAATGATTGTTTGGTTACAGACATGCTATTAATTCCTCTTTTTTTCTACATTGTAATGCCATATAATGATATATTGATACAAATCATTTAAGTATTAGCTGGTTAAGTATATACATAATGTATAAGTAATTGGTTAATGTAAAACAACAGATGTAAAAAAGAAGAAATCTGTCCTTTTAAAGATATTGATTGTTTTATCTTGTTAATTTTACCTGTGATTTGTCAGGTAGACATTAAGATGTTTTCTATCATGTCTAGTTTGTCGATGGTTGATACTGTAATTATATTTTCAATAAGATTTTATACAATAAGAGTACATGTATATATAAAAAAGAAGATGTGGTATGATTGCCAATGAGACAATTCTCCACAAGAGACAAAAAGACACAGGAATTAACAATTAAAAATACCATAGTTTGGAGGAATAGGGAAATTAATAAATTGTATCAAAATAAAAGCAACCAAATGACACTGCCTTGTACATTCCTCAAGTGTGGGAGGGCTATGGGTTTGATGTTGAAATAGATGTTGCCTGTTCGTCTGCCAGGACACATCATTTATAAGTGTAAACAAAATGTAAAATTAGGTCAGATTCAGAAAATGTCTTTGTTGGGTGACATGTTTTTGTAGAGTAATATCTGATGAAGTTTTGCAGTATACATACAACTCAGTATGTCAGTTTGGCAAAAAAGTCTGTTTGAAGCAGGGTACACTCACATTACATTTATGATCATTATACATGTATAAATTACAAGATGCATATGTTATTTGCCCATTGGTAATTCAATTAATGAATACATTAAATTTAGAATTTTTTGATAATTCGAACAATGTCACTTGTTGAGTAACACATTTATAAGAAATTGTATTGTGTTAGATGAATCAAAGACCTTTATGCAGATTTTTTGGAAATTCTAAAAATCACTATAATCATATTTGCATTTTTTTCCATTTAAGGAATGACTGTCAGGGTCGTAACTACCGTTGAGGCAACTGCCTCCCCTGAAATTCCTACACCAAAATTTTTTTTGAAGTACGTACTAAAATGAAATATTGACAATATAAAATTGAAAATGGAAATGTGGAATGTGTCAAAGAGACAACAACCTGACCATAGAAAAGACAATATGTACACGAAGAACTTGAATTCATATTATAAACTACACAAGTTTACAGTTTTAACAGTGTTATTATGATATGTGATATATGTCATTTTCAGGATTTTTGATTGAAAGTGAACCGTTTGAGTATTTGCTTTATTTTTTTTGTGTGGCCGTCCGTCTGATTCTGTTATTCAGTATTTTCTATGCCGTACGAGAACACATATGAAACTTTGCTTTCGACAATTTTAAATAAACCTTAACTATTCACATTTATTTAGGGGCTCAATATAGCAGAGGAAGTTCCCTTTGTATTGTGAATCTTTTAGGATATTGGAAATTCTTTACCGGCTGAATCAGCTGTTGGGTCAATTTTTAACATGTCTAGTCAGACAGTATGACTCCCAATCGTACAAGAACATTTTGATCAATGCCTTAGTAGTTAAACACTCCCATTTGTTGTAGTTATATATTGAAATTCAAGTTCCTGGATTAAAAAATTATCTTACGTTCTATGGTCTTGCTTAATATGTTTTTTTAGCTCATCTGACCTGAAAGGTCAAGTGAGCTTTTCTCATCACTTGGCGTCTGTCGTCCTGCGTCCGTCGTCCTGCGTCCGTCGTCCGTCGTCCGTAAACTTTTACAAACATCTTCTCCTCTGAAACTACTGGGCCAAATTTAACCAAACTTGGCCACAATCATCCTTGGGGTATCTAGTTTAAAAAACTGTCCAATGACCTGGCCATCAAACCAAGATGGCCACCATGGCTAAAAATAGAACACAGGGGTAAAATGCATATTTTGGCTTATATCTTGAAAACCAAAGCATTTAGAGCAAATCTGACATGGGATAGAATTGTTGATCAGTCAAGATCTATCTGCCCTGAAATTTTCAGACAAATCGGACAACCTGTTGTTGGGTTGCTGTCCTTGAATTGGTAATTTTAAGGAATTTTGCAGTTTTTGGTTATTATCTTGAATACTATTATAGATAGAGATAAACTGTAAACAGCAATAATGTTCAGCAAAATAAGACCTACAAATAAGTCAACATGACCAAAATTGTCAGTCAACCCCTTAAGGAGTTATTGCCCTTTATAGTAAATTTTAACAACTTTTTCGTCATTTTTTGTAGCTTGTTCAAAAATCTTCTTCTCTGAAACTACTGGGCCAAATTTAAACTAACTTGGCCACAATCATAATTGTGGTATATAGTTTAAAAAATGTGTCCAATGACCCTACCTACCAAACAAAATGGTCGGCATGGCTAAAATTAGAACATAGTGGTAAAATGCAGTTTTTGCTTTAATATATATCTGTGAAACTAAGACATTTAGGGCAAATCTTTCAGGATTTAAATGTCCATCAGGATAAGATCTATCCCCTCACAAATTTTCAGATGAATCCTTCGACCCGTTGTTGGGTTGCTGCCCTAAAATTGGTAATTTTAAGGAAATTTTGCAGTTTTTGGTTATTATCTTGAATTCTGTTATAGAAAGAGATAAACTGTAAACAGCACTAATAGTCAGTAAAGTAAGATCTACAAATAAGTCAACATGACCAAAATTGTCAGAGAACCCCTTAAGGAGTTATATTGTCCTTTATAGTCAATATTGAACAACTTTTCGTCATTTTTGTAACTTGTACAAAAATCTTCTTTTCTAAAACTATGGGCCAAATTTAACCAAACTTGGCCACAATCATTTTTAGGGTATCTATTTTAAAAAAGTGTCTAATGACCCTGCCTACCAACCAAGATGGCCGACATCAGTAAATACAGTAACAGGTGAGCGACACAGGCTCTTGAGAGCCTCTAGTTTAACTTCCAGGTTCAAGTATTACTGATGAGTCTTAAAGTAAGGAAATCGAAGGAATACAGGTCATTTTTAGCCATTTTATTCAGAAATAAAGTCGGCGGTCACAATGTATTTGATTTAAATAATTATAGGTCAAAGTACGGCCTTCAAGAAGGAGCCTTAGCTCAACCCGAACAGCAATCTCAGTTTGTTTTTGCATAAAAATTGCTTCCAGGTTTGAAGGAATAACTGATAAGTCTGAATGTAAGGAAATCGATGGAAAACAGGTCATTTTTAGCCATTTAACTGAGAGAAAGAAAAAAAATAGCAGGGGGCTGCGCCCCCAAACCCCCCTCTCTTATGAGGGCCTCAATCCACAGCCCCAAATGTAACCCTGCCTCCCCTGAATTCAAATCCTAGTGACGGCCCTGACTGTAATATTTTTTCTGTCTATTCGAAATAACATAAAAAATGAGGTGCACACCAACGTAGCAGGTTATTTAAAAGTGTGCAAATAGTAAATGTTATTTCGAGTAGACAAGAAAAATATTACAGTCATTTCTTATCTTTTAATTCAAGTTCTATTTAAAACCGGAATAAACCATGAAAAAACGTTGATGACATCACAGTCACATGATTAAATTATGTCTATGAGCTGATAAAAAAAACAGCTCCAGTCAATCAGAAGCCGTGTAACATCTAAAATTAAATCATTCTTGAATAATCACAAATAATAAATGCATGCAAATAATTTCTGAATTTACAGTACTTTAAAAAGTTGAAAAGATTTTGATTTATTTAAATTTTTTTTAAGGTATATGGATTAGGACATGCCTGGAGGAAAGCAGAAGAAATGACATGTACGGCTGGTGGATACAAAGTTAATGTTCTAAGGGACAGTCTTGGAGAATTTACAAATAGACAGGATTTAGTTCTGATTTACACAGATAGGTATACAAAGTTAATGTTCTAAGGGACAGTCACGGAGAATATACCAATAGACAGGATTTAGTGCTGATTTACACATACCATGCATACAGGTTAAGGAGAAATAGTACAAATATTAAAAAAAATGAATTTCTACATTCACCCTTTTTTGACAAGATTAATCAGTTCAAAAATACTCAACTCTTCACTGTTCATGCCTATGCATACATACCCTTGTCTGTCTATCCCTCTGTGAGTCTCAAAGCTGGTTAACGTTCTCTAACTTTAGTTTGCCTCAACGTAATGTTATGAAACTTATACATTTATTATACACATTGCTTGTCATCATAAAATACAGATCAAGTTTGAATTTTGATAGCCTCAATTTTAATGTTCTAGAGTTATGCCCCTTTACAAAGTTTCCATTCTCTAACTTTAAGTTTGCCTCAACCAAATTTTATGAAATTTATACGCAATACTTATTACTACAAAACTCAGATCAAGTACAAATTTGGGAAGTGTCACTTTAACTGTTCTTCAATTAAGTCCCTTAATAACTTTATATAATATGCAAAAGTGGGGATTATCTGTATTCCCCATTCACCCCATCTTTTAAATCCGAAGACAGCCTTGTAAATTTTATCCTATTTTACATCTGAACTATTTTGTCCATTACAGCAGTGATACAGTATTTATAGAGAGAAGGAAGGACATTTTATCAAAGTTTAAATCATTTGATGCCAAAGTGGTGTTTGCTGCTGACAATTTCATATGGCCAGATCCAAAGTTAAAGGTAAGATTGATAGGAAAAAATATATATTCTTCCACACAGATACACAATTATAATATATTATTTTGCACTTACAGAATAAGTTACTTATGGCTCATAATTTGGAACAGCTGGTTTAAGTAAGCTACACATTCTAAAAATGAGTTAGTCAATCATCACACTTAGCCAAATCTATGCTGGGATCTATTTTTAGGCAGTTAAGCTGCCTTATGCGAGCACCCTGGATTTGTGTTCTACCCAATAAATGCTGAAATACGTGCCATTGTTATCATCTAGCTGGCTACTATGTTATTTATAACTTATTGGACAGTTTTTTCATACTTTTCATTCTGGATTACAAAAAATATGACCAGAAAAACCTTAAATGATCGTCGATTTTCCCAAAAGAATTGAAGTTGCACATAGGAAGTAGATCACATTAGGAATTCTTATGTAGTTTATTATCCCCTGAGCTTTTGGCTAAGATGTCAAAGAACAAATGTATGACATATTTAACCTCCGTAAATCTCTAAAGACAAGTAGTTAAGATTTCCAAAATTGCAAAAGTCGTAGGAATATTGTTTGTCGTCAATACGTAGTCAACTACGTCAGTAGTCTATTAATATATGTTCAACTGATCACGCTGTTGGCGGCAATTTTGAATTAGAAGATGAAATTTTCGTATCTTTTCAATTTGGACGCAGGGGTTCAAATTAGCGGTTGTCCGATGTCTGCAACATTCCACTTTTGCAGTCGGACTTTCTACTTGGTTACTAGCTACGCCTGACATGCCCGACGGACCTTGAAAGAAAATAAAAAATAACTTTGCAAACGTTTTTACAAAAGTTTCGATCTAATAAACGATCTCAAACTTATTTTCATCATAACTATTTATAACAGCGATGTTCAATTTGTTCAACCGCTAGCTTTATACAGAAAATCGCCGACATATAATGTGTAAATCCGAGTAAAATCGTATCTCACTATCTGTCAAAAACAACATTGAAATTAAAATGGCTGCCGCGAGAAGACAATTACAATATCGGATCCGATTCCGGAAGCGGATAAGGGTAATCCCGGGTTTTGGCTATTAACTAAAAAAATCCAGACAGGTGACAAAATACATCTTTGCATGGTAAAGAAATATAAACACTAGAATTGAAAACCAAAACATATACAGTCAGGGGACTTACTGAAATAAGTGATTTTGAAATCACTTATTTGAGTAGCAAATTCGAGGTTTTGTCACAAATTGGGATTTTGTAGTTTTTTCAAAATTTTAAACACATAGGTTTAAATCATATTTTTTAATTAGTAAAATTAAAGAATATGAACTTTTTGCTTCTTTTAAGTAGCAAGGTTTATGCCTTTGATGCTATCATTTAGCTGAAAATTCTATTTCAGTTGAAAAAATGCTATAATTATGGCTTTACATAATGAACTGATACTTTCTTAAAAGATTTTTCACAGCAGTGGGAGTATTTTTCCTGTGAATTTCAAGGTTTCATCTTTCAGATTATGTAATAAAATTCTACTGTTCGCGATAAAAATTTCACTGTTCGGGGGTGTTGAAATTAGTGGGGGTTATTAAAAGAATGATACTTAAAGAAGTGATTTCTGGGAAGGAAATTGAGGTCTGATACTTACACAAGTGATTTTTCTGTCATTATCCTAGATTCAGTACAAGGTCATCACCTGAAATGACCTGGTCATCCTAGACAACACAGATGTTTGTTCTGATAAGTTTAGAAACATAATTAGTCCCTGGATCATTAGTATTCTATATTTAAGGCTACAATAAAATTAAATCACTTCTTCTAGTGATTAATTTGTATTACTTAAATAGGTGATTATTAAAGGAAGACAACTCTAACTTCCAACCTTTATGGAAATAATGTTACTTGAATCAGTGATTTAGAAAATCATTTGTTTAAGTAAGTCCCCTGACTGATATATGTAAAAGAAAGAAAAAGCAGAAAATACTTTGTACACCAATTTTAATGTCAAAATCCAATACAATGTGACAGCTGGGAACAGTTTATCTGACAATATATATGTTCCTGGTAACAGTATAAATTTTCTTTATCAGTGATAAATGTTGGTAATGCATGTTAGATGCTTTTAAAGTTAAACATATTACTGCAATTTCAAGGGGTATTTTTATGCCCCACCTACGATAGTAGAGGGGCATTATGTTTTCTGGTCTGTGCGTCCTTCGTCCGTCTGTCCATTCGTTCGTCCGTTCGTTCGTCTGTCTGTCCCGCTTCAGGTTAAAGTTTTTGGTCAAGGTAGTTTTTGATGAAGCTGAAGTCCAATCAACTTGAAACTTAGTACATATGTGCCTTATGATATGATCTTTCTAATTTTAAAGACAAATTAAACTTTTGACCCCTATTTCACTGTCCACTGAACATAGAAAATGAAAGTGCGAGTTTCAGGTTAAAGTTTTTGGTCAAGGTAGTTTTTGATGAAGTTGAAGTCCAATCAACTTGAAACTTAGTACAAATGTTCCCTATGATATGATCTTTCTAATTTTAATGCCTAATTATATTTTTTACCCATTTTCACGGTCCATTGAACATGGAAAATGATAGTGCGAGTGGGGCATCAATGTACTTTGGACACATTCTTGTTTTCTTCTCAATTTTGATAGGTCATTTAAAATAGCTGAAGTTTCTTATATAAAAAGAAAAAGATGTGGTATGATTGCCAATGAGACAACTATTCACAAGAGACCAAAATTACACAGACATTAACAACTATAGGTCATCGTACGGCTTTCAACAAGGAGCAAAGCCCATACACTATAGTCAGCTATAAAAGGCCCCGATAAGTCAATGTAAAACAATTCAAACGAGAAAACTAACGGCCCTATTTATATAAAAAAAAATATAACAAAAAACAAATATGTAACACATAAACAAACGACAACCACTGAATTACAGGCTCCTGACTCGGGACAGGCACAAATAGTGCAACTATATTATATGATACCTGACTGTAAGCAAATCATATGATATATAGGTGGAGTCCATTGGGCCACTCTACCTACTCCTGTTTGATAACTTTGAAACGGATGAGATGCCCACCCCTCAACCATATACATTCATGTATGTCAGAGACTAAATAACTAATCAAATGAAATATAGGGGAAATCCCTAGGATCACCCCACCCCTCCATGTTTTAGAACTTGGAAACAGTCGAGATCCTCACCCCTAAACCATATTTATTCATGTATGGGACAATATATATATAATCAAATGAAATATAGGTGGAGTCCCTGGGGGTCACCCCACCCCTCCTGTTTGAGAACTTGGTAACGGTCAAGATCCCCACCCCTAAACCATATATCTTCATGTAGGGGACAATTTAACTAATCAAATGAAATATAGGGGGATTCCCTGCGGGTCACCCCACCCCTCCTATTTGAGAACTTGGAAACGGTCGAGATCGTCACCCCTAAACCATATATATTCATGTATGGGACAATATAACAAATCATATGAAATGTAGGTGGAGTTCATAGGGCCACTCTGCCCCGTCCAGTTTAAGAATTTGAAAACGGTTGAGATCCCCAATCTTAAACCATACATATACATGTATGGGACAATATAACAAATCAAAGGAATAATAAGGGGGTCCCTAGGGTCACTGTAAACCCTCCTGTTTGAGAACTTGGAAACATTCGAGATCCTCAACCCTAAACAATATTTATTCATGTATGGGACAATATAACTAATCAAATGAAATATAGGGGGATTAACTGGGGTTCATCACACCCCTCCTGTTTGAGAATTTACAACGGTCGAGATCCACAATCTTAAACAATATATTTTTATGTATGGGACAATATTACAAATCAAATGAATTATAAGGGGGTCCCTATGGTCACTGTCCACCCTCCTGTTTGAGAACTTGGAAAAATTCGTGATCCTCACCCCTTAACCATATATACTCATGTATGGGACTATATAACAAATCAAATGAAATATAGGGAAGTCCCTGTGGTCACCCTACCCCTCATGTTTAAGAACTTGGAAACATTTGGGATTCCCACCTCTAAATTAAATGAAATATAGGGGAAGTCCCTGCAGTCAGCCCACCCCTCCTGATTGAGAAATTGGAAACAGTCGAGATCCCCACCTTTAAATTAAACCATATATATTCATGTATGAGAACTAATCAAATGACATATAGGTAGAGTCCTTAGGGTCACCCTACCCACTCCTGTTTGATAACTTAGAAACAGATGAGATCCCCACCCCTCAACCATATATATTCATGTATTGGACAATATAACAAATCAAATGAAATATAGGGGAAGTCACTAGGATCACCCCTGACCCCCACCTGTTTGAAAACTTGATAACGGTTGAGATCCCCACCCCAAACCATATATATTCATGTATTGGACAAGATAACACAATAAATGAAATATAAGGGTAGTCCCTAGGGTCACCCCACCCCCTCTTGTGTGTGTTTTGAGAACTTGTATAAGATTGAAATACCAACTCCTAAACTAAAATATATTCATTCTTGTTTGTCATTTCAAAAAGATTGAATGACATACAATGTCAATCTCATGGGCGTCACATATGCATGTCACTTTACTAGACCTAACCAATGTGTACTAGACCTTGTCCAATTTCAGGCGACCATGGGAATGAATAATTATGGGAGCTTTGTTTGGAAGACTTCGTAACAGCATTATGTTACAATCATTTTTTTGATAATTAAAAAAATTTATTGATGGAAAATGATTAGTAAGTTTAAAGAATTTACCTTAATTATAATTTGAATTATTTCTGGTCCTATAAAAATTTTCATTTTCATATGGCTCATTTTAAAGAAAACATATCTTTCAAGCCCAAGAATGTTTGACCAACTGTTTTTATAATTACCTGTCATTTTATTCCAAACTCAGAAATCATAGACTTGGGGTGAAGGTGGGGGACATTTACATTTACTATGGACAGGTTAGACAGACCTCACCTTTGATCCCTGTAGTAGTAAACATTTGTCTGATTTGTGTTTCATAACTTTTGTACTGTTGAACACACACTCAGTTTTCTTTCCACGGAAGCAAGTCCATTCATACTTTTACAAGCTCGAACTAAAGTCAACTTGAACTACTAACAGTCAACTAATACCAACGTTAACTATCAACTAGAAGAACTGCAATCATTGCAAACTTGTATCACTGCAGACTCATGACTCTTTGACAAAATATGAATTATTTGCCTTAATGATTTTAAAATTTATTAAATGAACATAAATGTACAATATATGAATGTTTAATGTTTGTTCTTTTAAAAAATCTTAAAAAAAAAATTGAAGCAACATTGCAACAGTTTTTATAATTATGTTTGGCTTGGTTTTTGGTTAACTGCCTACAGCGCTTACAGTGCTTTGATTCCTGACAGGGCTAACTTCCTCCAGCCAATTAAACTTGATATCGGTGTACTGGTTTCAGATGCTGTGGATTGATTATTATTCGTTGGATACCAATTTTCGTGGATTTCTAGGGTACATGAGAACAACAAATTTAAATGTTTAACAAATTACAAGTTTTTTACAAGAATGTTTGCAGACTTTGCCAAAACCACAAAATTTAATATCTGTTATATGTAACTTTTCCTCAAACCACAAAAATTAGTACCTACAAAAATAAATGAATCCGCAGTACAGGATAAGTAAATGTGTTTTAGTTCACCTGATCCAATGTGTGACCTGTAGCAATCACTTGACGTCCATCTTCTATTGTCTATATACCTTCACCTCAAAAACTACTAAACCATTAACTTATCATTATTTTTTCAATTGAACCTTGAAAACTATAAAAAAAAAAATTAGGGAAACTTATAAACGCCAAATTATCAAGACAGAAAAAAAATTGATAAGATATGGTTTAAATAAAACATTTTGTGATATTTTAATAGAAAAACAAAGGATATAGGGTATCCATCAATGGCACAAAACCAATACACGCACAGCAAAAAACACAAAGAGCAGAGGAACAGTGCATTTATTGATGTTCTTCACCTCATAGTCTATAGATTCATTATTAAAACATTAATTTTTGTTGAGCCTTTAACTTTTGTTGCAGAAAGCTCGACATAGGGATAGTGATCTGGCGACCGTGACGTTAGCTAACTTCTTAAAAGCTTTATATTTTAGAAGGTGGAAGACGATGCCTCATGTTATGAAGTTTCTGTCAGTCACATGTCCAATGTCCTTGATCTCATTTTCATGGTTCAGTGACTACTTGAAAAAAAAGTGCAGATTTTTTGTAATGTTAAATTCTCTCTTATTATAAGTAATAGGATAACTATATTTGGTATGTGCGTACCTTGCAAAGTCCTTATGCCCGTCAGACAGTTTTCACTTGACCTCGACCTCATTTCATGGATCACTGAACAAGGTTAAGTTTTGGTGGTCAAGTCCATATCTCGGATACTATAAGCAATAGGTCTAGTATATTAAGTGTATAGAAGGACTGTGAGGTGTACATGTCCAGCTGGCAGGTGTTATCTGACCTTGACCTCATTTTCATGGTTCAGTGGTTATATATAGTTAGGTTTTTATGTTTTGGTCCGTTTTTCTCATACTTTATGCATTAGGTCTACTATATTTGTTGTATGGAATGATTGTAAGGTGTACATATCTAGCAGGCAAATGTCATTTGACCTTGACCTCATTTTCATGGTTTAGTGGTCAAAGTTAAGTTTTTGAGTTTTGGTCTTTTTATCTAATACTAAATGATGATATGCCATAGGTCAACTATATTTGGTGTATGGAAATATTTTATGATCTATTTGTCAGTTGCGCAGGTTTTATTTGACCTTGACCTCATTTTCACTGTTCATTGCTAAGTATTAAGTTTTTGAGTTTTGGTCTGTTTTTATACGACCGCAAAAATTGAAAATTTTTTGGTCGTATATCATGTATATTGGTATGCTATTGGCGTCGTTGTCGTCGGGGTCCGAAGAAATTTGGTTTTCGCACTATAACATAGTATTAGTAAATAGAAATCTATCAAATTTAAACACAAGGTTTATGACCATAAAAGGAAGGTTTGGGATTGATTTGGGAGTTTTGGTCCCAACAGTTTAGGAATAAGGGGCCAAAAGAGTCCAAAATTAAACTTTGTTTGATTTCATCAAAAAATGAATTGTTGGGGTTCTTTGATATGCCAAATCTAACCTTGGGTTTAGATTCTTAATTTTTGGTCCTGTTTTCAAATTGGTCTACATTAAGGTCCAAAGGGTCCAAAATTAAACTTAGCTTGATTTTAACAAAAATTGAATTCTTGGGGTTCTTTGATATGCTGAATCTAAACATGCACTTAGATTTTTGATTATGGGCCCAGTTTTCAAGTTGGTCCAAATTTGGGGTTCAAAATTATTATATTGAGTATTGTGCAATAGCAAGAAATTTTCAATTGCACAGTATTGCACTGTAGCAAGAAATCTTCAATTGCACAGTATTGTGCAATAGCAAGAAATATCTAATTGCACAGTATTGTCCTGTTTTCAAATTGGTCTACATTAAGGTTCAAAGGGTCAAAAATTAAACTTTGTTTGATTCCAACAAAAATTGAATATATTGGGTTCTTCAATATGCTGAATCTAACCATGTATTTAGATTCTTAATATTTTAACCCGGTTATCAAATTTATCCACATTGAGGTCTAAAGGGTCTGAAATTGAACGTTATTTGATTTCATCAAAAATTGAATTCTTGGGGTTCTATGATAGGCTGAATCTAACCATGTATTTGGATTTTGGATATTGGACCATAATAGGTAAATGTCCAATTTAAAATTTTTAAGTTTTTAAGTTGAAGTTCTTAGACCACATTCATTCTGTGTCAGAAACCTATGTTGTGTCAACTATTTAATCACAATCCAAATTCAGAGCTGTATCAAGCTTAAATGTTGTGTCCATACTTGCCCCAACTGTTTAGGGTTCGACCTCTGCAGTCGTATAAAGCTGCACCCTGCAGAGCATCTGGTTCTTAAACTATAAACAATATGTCAACTACATTTGTTGTATGGAAGAATTGTTAGCTGTACATGTCTGCCTGGCATTGTTCATCTGACCTTGACCTCATTTTCATGTTCCATTGGTCAATGTTAAGTTATGTAACAGTTGTAATAAAGCTTTATATTAAGGCCTTTGAACATAATATCAATGATAAGTAAAGAAGGCGAGACATTTCAGCGTGTGCACTCTTGTTTATATGAACATTTTATTTATCCCTAGAAGCAGTATCCTAAGGTGCCACAGATAGAGAGTAGATACTTAAATGGTGGTGGTACGTATATTTTGATATAAAATGGTATAATTTTGATCCAGATTGGTTTTCCATCATGTCCATCTTGCATTTTTTTTTTTCTTGAAAATAATTAAAAACTAATTACAGCTGTTAAACACTTTTTAGATTAAATCAGTGATTTTCAGTTAATTAATTTAAAATTTTAATCATCCCTGTTTGAACATTTGTTAATAAATGTTATAGAAAAGTGGATATGTACACACACAAAAATAAGAAATAAAAGTGATTCTACTGTGAACAGAATTTTCTTATGGTGGTTTAATGTAGAATTTTTTTATTCAGCAGAAAATTCTAGCACACAACCTCTATAGCAGCCATAGCATATATATTGAATAACTGCTAGAGCTTATATTTTCTTATTCAGCATTTATTGGATATGCCAAGACCATTGTGGAGATGTTAAACTACAAGAAAATAAATGACATGGACGATGACCAGTTATACTTCACTAAAATATTCCTGGATAAACAACTAAGAGTAAGTACTACAGACTTTACATAATGCAAATAAAAAAATTGCGATTTTAGTCGCATACAGACCCTTATTTATGAGCTCCAACTAAATTTGGTGTGTTGGATGATTGTAAGATGTACATGTCTTTGGCAATGTTCATCACATAGATGATATGTTAAACTCATGTGAATGTAGTGGAACCTTTATCAGGTGTTTAATATGCACTCAATCATGATCAGTAAAGCATACAAAACATTTAAGTGTGTGCAGAATTTTTTGTTGCCTTTGAACAGATATGTTTTTTCAGACCATTTGAGTCTAGTCTAGCCTATTAACTGCGTTAAAGGCTAGCTAGCTCAGATAACCATTTTTTCTAGAAGATAAGATTTAGCCATTTCAGACATTTGTTAATTATTGCTGCATTGATTATACATGTAACTTTAAAAAATGTATTGTTGCATTTAAAGTAGTTAAATATAAAAATAAGAACATCAACAAAAGACCAAATGACATAGAAATCAGCCTTCAACAATGAGCAAGAACCCATATCACATAGCCAGCTATAAAAGGCCAAGAAATAACAAATGTTAAACTGTTCAAATAAGAAAACTAGCTACTTGATTTATGTACTAACTGATGAAGGAAAGACAAATATGATAAAGCAGTGTTCAGTTGCTTTTTTCTTCTTCAGGAACAATGGAACATAAAAATAGATACAAAGTCAGAGATATTCCAAAGTGCTGTAGATAATTTAGGTAAATTAATAATAAGTGTGCAGTGATATTGTTTGCCTTAAATTACTGGAGAATAAAGGCTTTTTCCCCTGGAAAAGAATCCCAATTTGAAAAAAAATGGCTTGAAATTATTCCCAAAAAGACAACTTTTTTTTTCCCAAACAGTGCAGTCATGTAGTAATTGTGCATGAATACAAACTGAAAACACTCATTTAAACATTTTTCATGCCTAAAAATGCCTATATGTACAGATTTGAGGGTCTATTTATGTATCATCACTGACAATAAGGGCTTTTATTTCAAATGAGGATTTACCTCTTGAAGGGGATCTGCAAATTGAAGTTCCAGTCAAATTCATGGTTTGTTATAAATTTTCCAATTTGATACAAATGACACATATTTTCCCAATAAAAAAGGGTAGAATAAGGCCAACAATATCACTGGTGTGATAGGGACTGATGCGTGTTCTTTATTCGGTATAGTTTATTACTGAGAAAATCTTCAGTGATTCCTCATTTTGTCTTTACCTAGCTATATAGAATCCTTTGTCTGTTGTGTTTTTTTCGAAATTATAAACTTTTCACACTTTGATCTTTTTTTTATCCACCTATAACGAAATGAAACCAAAATGTGGAAAAAAGTATGTACAAGGTCTATTCTGAGTACTGATTTGTAAAAAAATGGTCAGTAAAAAGCTTTATACCAAATGTCCTTTAATCAACACTTTACACCCGAAAAGAATTACAAAAAGAATTCAATTCTTAAATATATTTATAAAATATAGTTCATTTTAAAAGAAATATTATAATGTCAGAGCAAATTTACAGGATGTTCCAATTTAATTGCCATCTTCGGCAACACATAGGCCTTTCGTCGGGAGGTTCACATGTATGTAGGCAAAGGAACATAGTCCTAATTACATCAACTACAGTTCAGTTTGTTGTATTATATTAACCATATCCTAATTTTTTAAAATCTATATCTTATATCTTTATGATATATATATAGATTCTACCACTGCATCGAGTGTAGTACGATATTTATCCACTCGAGACAGTTAAGTTTTCGAATTTAAAACGCGAGGCTTGCCCGAGCGTTTTAAATATTTTAAACTTAACTGTCGAGAGTGGATAAATATCGTATTACACGAGACTTGGTGGTGGAATCTGTTTCTCTAATGATTTTTTAACAATATGCAGGCAAACTTATTCCTTCTTTTCGAATGATCTGCAAAAAGATGTGTTCTTTCTATGTGACGTCATCTGGCATGGTCGCCTTTTTTTCATGCCGTCACAATAGGAAATTCAGAGGAAAGCAAGAAAATTCGACCTCATGATAAATTGGATTTTAACCAATGAAGTACTGAGATCAAACAAACCACACTTTGATTAAATCTTTTTTATACAATCGGTGCAGCAAGGGATAAATTGACGAAGAATTAGAGAAAATTTATTATACATAGACTGATGTTACTTTCCCTTTTACTTTCATTGACAGAGCACATTGAAGTAAAATACAAGGGGAACCACAGTTATATTGTCAACAAGAAGACTGGCAGTAAGCCGTTAATTTTATATGGTAATGGACCAATAAAAGTATGTAGATGTTGCCAAACTTGTATTGTTTTCAATTCTGTCTGATTATTCTGCTTAAATAAAATTCTATTTAAGCATACTGGTGACTTCACATTTAGGTTTCATGCACCATTCATAATTTTTTAGTTACTTTTATAAATATTAGATAAATGTTTAAAAGGTATATAATCCTGATTCTAGTTGTCAAACTAAAGCAGTCATTTATCAAAAGCATTAAGAATTCAAATTGAACTGATCAGTCTGCAAGTCATTTTTTGGTTAACCTGGTTTCTGTCTCTATACATATCTCAAAAATAGACTGGTCTGTGCATTTTAATGAATTTCTGTAAAAATGTTAAATATTCTTCTAAAGTTAACTTTTATAGTATGATATTCTCATAACAGACAAGCTATATTTAATCTGTAATTTGTTAAGCCTGTCTCATCATTATATCATAAGTATAATTTATTTATGAATTGTAAAGACATTACCATATCAGGTAAGTTTTGATTGGAATTTTTCATTATAAATGTATACTATAAATTCAGAAATAATTGTGCATTGATTATATATTGCAATTTTGTGACAATCAACACAAATTCAACTTTTTTCTAATAATTACGATTTCTGTAATTGCTGTATACAAATGGTGCTATATAAATTTAAATGCAGGATATTATTTCTGAAACACATATGTTGCAACTTTTGCAATTATAACTCAATGCAATAAATTCTGAATTTACTGTTAATGTATGGAATTTAAAAAAAAGAGTAATTCATAGGTAATCAGTTTTCGTTAGCTTTGAGATTGTGAAAACATAATAGAGAAAACTTTTAAAGGAAAGAAAAAAATAGAAGTTGCCTTTTTCATATGTTTACAAAACCTTGAGTTACTCTTTTATGGGAAAAATAGCTTGTATCGCTATATGTTCACATGGGTTTTTCCTCAAAGTAGCAAAATACATATATACAGAAGTAATCCCTCGGATCAAGAATAAAATTATTAAACTATATTTTATAAAATGGAATGTATTTTCCTACATATGAAAATAAGGAAATGTGCCAATGAGACAACTGTCTTCCAGAGATGAAACAATGAAGATACATGTATAAGCATTTAGTGGTCATTATATGGCCAAACTGTATGGTCAGCTATACAGGCCCAGTCATGAAGCAATTCAAATGAGAAACTGATGTAGGGTGAAGTTGTTTTCTAACTTTAAATTTGTTTTTTTTATGTTTTTTATTTTTTTTATAATTGTTTAATATTTGTTCAGTCAAGGGTTTTTCCTTTCTATTTTCATATTGAATTAATAGACACATTTACTTGAATTTTTTTTTTGAAGCAACATTCTATAAAATATTATATTATTCACTGTGATTAAATTTATAGCATTGGACAGTTAATTTCTCTTCCAATCTGATAATATCAAAATACAGTGTTACCTGTATTATCTGACACACTGGGGGACCAGAAAAAAATTTGGATTAAGGAGGGTGTCAGAATACTCTTTATTTTTCTGCAAGGATAGGCATATTTTGGGACTATGAAAATGTGTCAATTAAAGCAGGATGTTGAAATACTCAGGTGTCGGATAAGGCAGGTTACACTGTATATGGATGCATAAGAGATAACTTTGAAGGTTAGATAATCCAACTACATTAGATCAACAAAAACTTTTTACAGAATATCTTAAGGTCATCATACAGTCTACAATGTAAAATAGCAACATCATAGTTTAGCAGGTTAAAAATAAAAATGGAATGCAACTTAGATCAAATACTTAATATACCAAAGGCAAGAACAAACACATTTAGAAGATCTTCTTCATATTCTGGTCCAACTTTATGGAATAAACTACCAGAAGCACTAAGACACATGTCAAACATAAATACTTTTAGAACAGACTGCTTCAAGTTTTTACTTGAAGATCCAGGAATTATTTAAATGATTATGTTTCAATTTTGATTATATATGTTTTCTTATGTTTATTTTTGTTATGAAGAAATTGTGTGATGCATTGTGAGTGGAGTGTGAGGGCCTCAAGGGAGAATAGTGTTTGTACTAATTGATCATACCCTCTTGAAAGATTTGACATTCAACTACATGCTATGTGCGAGAGAAAAACATGAACCAAGAACTAATGACGATTAAAATAGTAATATATATATATATTTCTTATTAACAGGCAGCATTTAATCGTTTAGCCAGTGATTTAGCAGATGAGTGGACAGAAACATTTGGATGTGCTGCATGTTCAAGGAGTACTATCAGTTTAAAAGAATTGAAGGTAAATATTACTGACTTCTTAGGATAGAATTACTCCTAGTATACTGTAATCCCTTCTTACTTAGTGAGCGCATTCAGAGAGACATTTAGTTATGTGTATAAAATTGTTATTTTTAATGTTTTAATTTGCCTCCTTTAGATGATTCTAAAGTTAAAAAGTCCAAGCACACCAACTCTATAGGCTGTGATCATGATATATTGATCAATGGAACTTTGTGTAGCCCTTTCTTTCTATTGAGACATCTTTCACAGTGGTTTATTCATTCATCAATATCATTGGTCTGTAGTCATGACTGACCAGTAAAATCTATCTAGGACTAAGATGATTGTCCTATCTCTCCCTGGATGACCCATCTTGATCTTTACAAGTGAGAACTTAAAACATTCTCATTTGAGTTCCTTGAAATGAAAAAATTTCATTCATGTATATTACCAATTTTTTTTTCAACTGATCGGGCGGAGCTTACGTTTTAATATGCATAAGGACAGTCTACTTGAAGATGTGTGTGATTAGGATGATTGCCGTTATAATTATTACTGATTTCTAATCACCTATCAGTGTCATCAAAGGAATTTACAAAAGAATGACTGGACACTTCATAGATGAGTTTATCCTAAAACACCTATCTATAGATGGACTGGTTTATTATGAGCGAGCCGGTTAAAATCTGCCCAGTCAAGTGAAATAAATTGAGTAATATCAAAGCAAAATGTAAGAAAATAGCATCAGTTAAAGTAACAGTTTCAGAATAAATATAATAGAATAAAAGTGGTGCTTCTTATTATTCCATGCTTATCTTCTCTCACAGTTTCATATTGGTAAAACATCATATTGGTTTATGAATGAACCGTTAATATCTTGGTATTTTTAGCAAATGATATTACCAAGTTGTCATATCTAAAGCATACATTCCCTTAATTGACTAAAATTATCTTAAAATATGACAGTCTGGCATATTAAGTTAAATTTGAGTGTGGTTAGGCTTTTGCAATTGTGTTCAACAAAGAGTATCACAAAACTTCAAATTTTTCTATTATTAAGTCAAGCAGATTGTCTTCTAGAAGTTAATCTCCTGAACATGCATGGAACCAATGCCACTGAACATTAAGCTACCAACAATCAATCAATTGTAGAAGCTAGCAACTATAAGTAGAGTCTTAATCTACCAGAATATCTGAACCATTATTATTGGAATTCTGATATAGCTGAATGGATGGTTGGTGTCATAAATGTAAATGATTTATTTATTCTAGTATAAAGTTTAACATTTCCAGAAAGACGACTACCCAATAGTTCAGCTCTCTGTATTTATCGACCAGCCTATACCATTTCTGGTGGAAGGGTTGAAAACAATAAAAGAACTTGATTATCCAAAGGAGAGAATAGACTTGCTGGTATACAATAATGTAAGATCCAGTTACTTTATTTACTATATTGATATTTTTATGACTATTCATTTCTGAAGTAAAAAAATTAAGTCACCAAATCACTCACTAGTAATGACTGTAATACGTAGGACAAGGTTTAATTGACTCAAAATTACCGACCGTGCAAGGGCTGTATAGTCAGTCAAGGTCGTTAAAATTTCCATCATTATTGACTCAATAAAAATGCATGGACAATTAAAAAAACCAACATTGCTCCATCAATTTAACATGTATATTATTTATCAAAGTCATACACTGAAGCACAAAAAACTGAAAGTTGATTAACAGCTAACATGTTTGATCAACAATTGATTTATAAAATATGTTTTGTTGTTTATACTTTACAGACATTGTAATAAAAATATGAGAAAAAAAATACACTCAGATGACTTAATTGATCACATATGCTTGAATTGATTCAATAATTCCATTAAATTATTATCACCAGAAAATTGTCTCAAATGACTTTTACAGGCTGATTATCATGAGGTTGATGTTGAACTGTTTCTGTCCGGTTGCAGTGATGAATACAGATCTGTTACAGTGATTTCTACGAACGATGAAATGACGGGTACAGCTGCTAGAAATTCAGCCATGTAAGTAAAAGTAATGGTGAAATCTTCTAGGTATACAGTACTAATGTCATTATTTATTTAGTAGAATTAACAGTGTTATCGAGATAAATTTGGAATAGCCATGCAATGTGATGGAAATATATAATTTATAAATGGTAAGTCAACATGTACAGTTCGATATCCTTTTAACTTGCATTACAAATAGTCTTTATATTAATTTCTATGTCATTTGGTCTCTTGTCTCATACTGCATCTTATTTTTTATATTTATAAACAATATGATATTTCTTATCTTTTTTGTAGAGACCAATGTTTACTGACTAAATGTGCCTATTTGTTCTTTGTTGATGGGAATGTTCATCTTACAGATCCTGAAACTCTAAAAGACTTGATTGAACAAAACAGGTTATAAATATCTTAGAGATATCTTATTTAGTGCTACTAAGGGCTATCCATTAAATGTATATGGGAGGGTAGGAAGGGACTTTTAAAATATCTGATGTATAGTGAAAAAAGACCCATGACCCAAATTCAATAAGTTAACTACCCTTCCTACCGTCCCACATACATTTGAATGGAACAGCCCTAAAACACTTTTAAATAATTATCAACACATATTTGATCTGCTTAACAATTTTACAGGAATCTTTGTTATTAACAATGGCATAATATCTGTTCCTTTTGGATTAAATCTTCAATACCCATAATAAGTCTTTAAAGAACAAATTTTGTTATTTTTGTTCCAGTGGAAAGATATATTACAGACTGTTTTTTATGCCCACCTACGATAGTAAAGGGGCATTATGTTTTCTGGTCTGTGCATCCGTCTGTTCGTTCGACTCCATTCGTCCATCTGTCCAACTTCAGGTTAAAGTTTTTGGTCACGGTAGTTTTTGATGAAGCTGAGTTCCAGTCAACTTCAAACCTAGTACACATGTTCCTAATGATATGATCTTTCTAATTTTAAAGCCAAATTAGACTGTTGACCCCAATTTCATGGTCCACTGAACATAGAAAATGAAAGTGCGAGTTTCAGGTTAAAGTTTTTGGTTAAGGTAGTTTTTGAGTTGAAGTCCAATCAACTTGAAACTTAGTACACATGTTCCCTTTGGTATGATCTTTCTAATTTTAATGCCAAATGAGACTTTTTACTCACTTGGCTTACACCCCAAACTTCACTTCCATAAAGAGTTATTGGAACAACTAAAGTATCAAATAATTTTCCAAGCATACTGCAGGAATTATAAATCTAAAGAGACTGTTTTTATACGACCGCAAAAATTTTAATTTTTCGTACTATATTGCTATCATGTAGGCGTCGTCGTCGTCGTCTTGTGTCGTCGTTTTGCGTCGTCGTCGTCCGAATACTTTTAGTTTTCGCACTCTAACTTTAGTAAAAGTGAATAGAAATCGATGAAATTTTGACACAAGGTTATGACCACAAAAGGAAGGTTGGGATTAATTTTGGGAGTTTTGGTCCCAACATTTTAGGAATTAGGGGCCAAAAAGGGCCCAAATAAGCAATTTCTTGGTTTTTCGCACTATAACTTTAGTTTAAGTGAATAGAAATCTATGAAATTTTGACACAAGGTTTATGACCACAAAAGGAAGGTTGGGATTGATTTTGGGAGTTTTGGTTCCAACAGTTTAGGAATTAGGGGCCAAAAAAGGGCCCAAATAAGCATTATTCTTGGTTTTCACACAATAACTTTAGTATAAGTAAATAGAAATCAGTGAAATTTAAACACAAGGTTTATGACCACAAAAGGAAGGTTGGGATTGATTTTGGGAGTTGAGGTCCCAACAGTTTAGGAATAAGGGGCCAAAAAGGGGCCCAAATAAGCATTATTCTTGGTTTTCGCACCATAACTTAAGTATAAGTAAATAGAAATCTATGAAATTTAAACACAAGGTTTATGACCATAAAAGGAAGGTTGGGTTTGATTTTGGGAGTTTTGGTCCCAACAGTTTAGGAATAAGGGGCCCAAAGGGTCCAAAATTGAACTTTGTTTGATTTCATCAAAAATTGAATAATTGGGGTTCTTTGATATGCTAAATCTAACTGTGTATGTAGATTCTTAATTTTTGGTCCCGTTTTCAAATTGGTCTACATTAAGGTCAAAAGGGTCTAAAATTAAACTTCGTTTGATTTTAACAAAAATTGAATCCTTGGGGTTCTTTAATATGTTCAATCTAAAAATGTACTTATATTTTTGATTATTGGCCCAGTTTTCAAGTTGGTCCAAATCGGGTTCCAAAATTAAACTTTGTTTGATTTCATCAAAAATTGAATAATTGGGGTTCCATGATATGCCAAATCTAACTGTGTATGTAGATTCTTAATTTTTGGTCCTGTTTTCAAATTGGTCTACATTAAAGTCCAAAGGGTCCAAAATTAAACTAAATTTGATTTTAACAAAAATTGAATTCTTGGGCTTTTTTGATATGCTGAATCTAAACATGTACTTAGATTTTTGTTTATGGGCCCAGTTTTCAAGTTGGTTCAAATCAGGATCCAAAATTATTATATTAAGTATTGTGCAATAGCAAGAAATTTTCAATTGCACAGTATTCAGCAATAGCAAGAAATCTTCAATTGCACAGTATTGTGCAATAGCAAGAAATTTTCAATTGCTCAGTATTGCACAATAGCA
Source organism: Mytilus galloprovincialis (assembly GCA_037788925.1). NCBI lineage: Eukaryota > Metazoa > Mollusca > Bivalvia > Mytilida > Mytilidae > Mytilus > Mytilus galloprovincialis. The sequence continues at coordinate 69,957,667 of CM075342.1, read as the reverse complement.
AGAAATCTTCAATTGCACAGTATTGTGCAATAGCAAATATTTTCAATTGTACAGTATTGCGCAATAGCCAGAAATATCTAATTGCACAATATTGTGCAATAGCAAGAAATTTTCAATTGATTGGAGTTATCTTTCTTTGTCCAGAATAGTAGTTGAGTCAACTTAAATCATTGTTTTATACAATATAGAATGTATATTCACTTTTACTACCAACTGATAAATTAAAACAATCTTTACCATTCAGTGATAACAAGCACCTTTTGTTACATTTTAATATTTTATGATGTATTTAAATGAGTAGTTATTGTTGCAAAACTCCATTAGAAATTTGAATTGAGATCAGTTTTGGAAAAAGGGAAAGGGGGATGTGAAAAAAAAATGGGGGGGGGGGGGTAAATTTTTCTCATTTCAGATTTCATAAATAAAAAGAAAATTTCTTCAAACGTTTTTTTGAGAGGATTAATATTCAACAGCATAGTGAATTGCTCAAAGGCAAAAAAAAATGTTTAAGTTCATTAGACCACATTCATTCTGTGTCAGAAACCTATGCTGTGTCAACTATTTAATCACAATCCAAATTTAGAGCTGTATCCAGCTTGAATGTTGTGTCCATACTTGTCCCAACCGTTCAGGGTTCAACCTCTGCGGTCGTATAAAGCTGCGCCCTGCGGAGCATCTGGTTTTAATTTTAAACCAAGCTTTTCTTCCCTTTTCCATCAGACTTTTTTTTTTTAATGACTTAAACTTCCTGAACAATTTATAGTTAATCCAAGGTAACAATAAGATTTAACAGTCTCAAGATGTTCGTTTTCTACTTTAACATAATTACAATGAGATTTTCCATTAGAATTGAATATTATAATTTTTGATTTTTGTTTGTTTACATCAAGTTTCCATAGGGAACAAAATTTAGTTAACTCATTAAGAGCATTTTGTAGCCCTTCTTGGGTTTCAGACAATAGAATAATGTAATAACCAGTACACATACAATGCATGTGTTGTCCATCTGTAGTTAAGGGGTTTAATTGAAGTTCACATGAATAGGAATTTAATGAGGTCAAATTATTCACTTTCAAGTAAATAATTCATTATCAGTGTTATTTAGCTCAATTTAATAAAATTGAACCATGTTGGCTGCTAAAAGCGAATTATTATTTCACTATTTCATTTTCATTATTTATTAATCAAAAACAAATCATACTTTAGATTTTTATATATCTCGTAGCAAGTGCCCCTTTAAGATTAATTGCTATATGAACACATTTGATTATAACGTTACGTTTCTTTTTTCAGAACTATTCTTGCACCAATGCTTTCACAACATAAGAATTACTGGTCCAATTTCTGGACTGGTCTGAATGATCATGGATATTATGGACAAACAGAGGATTACACAGAGATGGTAGACCTGGAGAAAAAGTATGTATCTAATGAGAAAGGAAACCTATTGTTACTATCCTATAGATATGTCTGTCTTATGTTAATGCAGAATCTAACACATGTTACATAGGAAAAAAGCAATACACCTTTTTGTGTCAATCTTTAGAACAAAATATTTTGTTAAAAAGATTGATTGATTGATTGATTGATTGATTGATTGATTGAAAGATTGATTGATTGATTGATTGATTGTTGTTGTGTTATTTGTGTTGGTAAGTTTTTATTTGTGGAGGAAGTTAACCACAGACCTTTGGTAGGAAAACTTACAATTCTAGTCAATTAAAATTGGAGTCCAGTGCACCTGCCACATGATAGATTTGAACTGACTGTGTTGACAGGCTTAGTGATACAGTAGACCACTCAATCACCAAGCCACTGACTCTTTCTTAGATTTGTTATTTAGACAAATAATATTAACTTAGCAAAATTTTAAGATATTAAAAAAATCATTGATTGCTGTCCTATGAGCGCCACTGAAGAGACAACTTACCTGTTAAACTATGCGGTGCAGTTAATTAATTGTTGAAATATGCATATAATGCAATTTAACTATTTCTTTGAGTATATATTAGTTTAAGCTTTCTAGTATATGTGGTATTTAACTATTGTTACAGAGGCTTGTGGAATGTGCCGTACATTAGATATGTTTACCTGATTCATGGTTCCATAATGCCTAAACTACTGAGAGCTTTTACACGAGAAGATATATCAGATGAAGAGGAAAGAGATATCAGCTTTACAAAGAATATTAGGGAGAAGGTAGTATAGGAACACACTTAAGAATTGAATGATTTTTTTTGTAAATTTATTTGTATGTTAAAGCGTTGACCGAGGTACATTTTGTATCAAGCAAGGAAGCGCATTATTCTCAAAATGTGTGCACAGTCAACACTTTTACATCCCTGTAAACCTACTAAAAGAAGCATTCAATACTTATTACGGTACATTTTTCTATCAAGTTTTTCTTTTATTTATCTGTGCACTTTTAGATATTGTGAAAGGTCATGTCATCTTGAAAATGTACACTTCCTTTTAAAATGAAGATTGATTTTGGAATGACGCGACATTGATGTAAGCCAATCATAATAACGTATAATAATGAAACATACATTGTTATCTTCAAAAGTTTTTTTTATTTCCAACATACATATATTACAGTATAGTTACAATAAAGAAATCGACCATTTTTGAGTTTGTCCGTCACCAGAAAAAAACTCGTCAATTATGCACGCCTTTATGACGTCATTTACCAGATAGAGGGGATCGCCTGTATCCCTGCACTATTAATGTTCACCAAGCGTCTTAGTGATCATCATTGTGCAGGATAAACTAGAAATAATATTTATTCTGTAGGTACCTAATCACAATTCCCTTATGATAGCAGTGCTGAATATCAATTATAAGAATTTGCCAAATTATTCGTGTTATATAGAATTATCATTTTTTCCACCAATCGCTCAACAAAGAAAAAGAAGTGACGACCCCCCTAAAAGCACAATTGATGTTCACTAAATCTAAAGTTTTTGACGGATTTGCAATGAACTCGAAAGATGTCTATTGGTTCTTGGAAATAGATATATTTTACATGGTACCTTGGAGATAACCAATAACAGAATGATGTAAAGATAAGTTCAAAGCAACATTAACCCTTCTTATTAAATTACCGACCTTAAAAATATCAAAACATATAAATATGTCATTTTAAGATCTTCAAACAGAAACCAAACAAAATGTTCAGAATCTACCTAGCTCAAACTAGAAAAAGAACAAGAAGTTTTCTGGAAAAATTGTTTCGTTTTTAATTAACTAAATTTATGCCTTTATTCGATTATCTTTTAACAGGGCCTATTTATGTATGTAAACAACATGAAGTACCGTGGACATTTAGTGAACACTGACGATTATAATACAACACACTTACATAGTGACATGTTCCAAATGTTCAAGAACCCGTTGGTAAGATTATAATTGTTATCCAGGCTTTCCATAGTAAGGGGGGATTATGTGTTCTTGCCTATGTATCTCTTTGGTAGAACCCTTTGGTAAGATTATAATTGTTATCCTGGCTTTCCATAGTAAGGGTGCATTATGTGTTCTGGCCTATGTATCCGGTAAGATTATAATTGTTATCCAGGCTTTCCATAGTAAGGGTGCATTATGTGTTCTGGCCTATGTATCCGGTAAGATTATAATTGTTATCCAGGCTTTCCATAGTAAGGGGGGATTATGTGTTCTGACCTATGTATCCTTTGTTGTTTGTCTGTATGGAATCAGAAGATTTTAGTGAAGGTCAGATCAAGGTGAAACACACATTCATTATGAACTGTTAAGTATAAATCTGCCAAATTGAGGTAGTAATTTTGGGGCCCTTTATTAGTTGTTGTTTGATGTGAGCCAAGGCTCTGTGTTGAAGGACGTACCTTGACCTATAATGGTTTACCTTTATAAATTATTACTTGGATAGAGAGTTGTCTCATTAGCACTCATATCACATCTTGCTGTTGATGCAGATTTCACAATTCATTGAACATGTGATTATAAACCAAGCATGGTGTCCAGTGAATACATATATCTAGTGTTCCATTATTATGACTGTTTCATAAACACTAAACATACTGGATTATGTGACTACATGTATTATTAACTCAATTTATATTTCATGTTTTTTTGTCAGTTGTATTTCTATTTTTTATTTTCTTGTGTAATTGTCTATTGCAATTGTGTGATAAAAAATCAATGTACTGATTATGCCTATAATGGGTTCTATATCGGAAATTAAATTTATCTTATCTTATTTTAAACAAAACTAGTACCGGGTAACAAGAATTAATACATTAAACTTTCATTTTTGTCGAGCCTGCAACTTTTGTTGCAGAAAGCTCGACATAGGGATAGTGATCCGGCGGCGGCTGCGTTAGCTAACTTCTTAAAAGGTTTATATTTTAGAAGGTGAAAGACCTGGATGCTTCATACTTTGTATATAGATGCCTCATGTTACAAAGTTTCCGTCAGTCACATGTCCAATGTCCTTGACCTCATTTTCATGGTTCAGTGACCACTTGAAAAAAAAGTTCAAAATTTTTGTAATGTTGAATTCTCTCTTATTATAAGTAATAAGATAACTATATTTGGTATGTGCGTACCTTGCAAGGTCCTCATGCCCGTCAGACAGTTTTCACTTGACCTCGACCTCATTTCATGGATCAGTGAACAAGGTTAAGTTTTGGTGGTCAAGTCCATATCTCAGATACTATAGGTAATAGGGCTAGTATATTTGGTGTATGGAAGGACTGGAAGGTGTACATGTCCAACTGGCAGGTGTCATCTGACCTTGACCTCATTTTCATGGTTCAGTGGTTATAGTTAAGTTTTTGTGTTTTGGTCTGTTTTTCTCATACTTTATGCAATAGGTCTACTATATTTGTTGTATGGAATGGTTGTAAGGTGTACATGTCTAGTGGGCAGATGTAATCTGACCTTGACCTCATTTTCATGGTTCGGTGGTCAAAGTTAAGTTTTTAAGTTTTGGTCTTTTTATCTAATATTATATGCCAAAGATCAACTATATTTGGTGTATGTAAATATATTATGATCTATATATCAGTCCCGCAGGTTTTATTTGACCATGACCTCAATTGCACGGTTCATTGCACAGTGTTAAGTTTTTGTGTTTTGGTCTATTTTTCTTAAACTATAAGTAATAGGTCAACTATATTTGTTGTATGGAAGCTTTGTTAGCTGTACATGTCTGCCTGGCATGGTTCATCTAACCTTGACCTCATTTTCATGGTTCATTGGTCTTTGTTTAGCTATCTTGGTTAATGTTAAGTTTATGTGACAGTTGTAATCAAGCTTTATGCTTAGGACTATCAACATAATATCAATGATTAGTAAAGAAGGCGAGACATTTCAGTGTGTGCACTCTTGTTGTATTAGCAATAATCTCCCTTGAAACTGAATTGACTCTTCTTGAATTCATATTTAACCATTTCTACCATATAAAACACAATAGAGGTTCTTATAACATAGTCAGTTGTAGGGATTCAGTTGTAGAATATACAAACACCAAACTGAGATACATGATTACAATCTGTTAAATTTATGTTCAAAACATGTTTGGCTATTAGGTTGCACAAATGTTTATAAGATTACCCCATCATACCTGCCAACTTTTAAAAATGCCTATGGGGGTTTTAAGTGCAAGAACTTCTTCTTCTTCTTGATGGCTCATATAGTCCTACAAAACCTTCAAGAGGGCCTTCAAATATATTTTTATGTTGTTTTTTTGGCTTCTTCATACTCTTATTTTATTTTTGTAGGATTGGGAAAAGAAATATATCCATGAAAATTACTCTGTTGCCTTAAAAGATGGAGTAGTTATAACCCAGGTAGGTGGTATATAAAAGATGGAGCAGTTATAACCCAGGTAGGTGGTATATATTCTGCCATACAGCTTTTTAGCTCACATGGCCCGTCTGTCGTCGTAAACTATTTCAAGAATCTTCTCCTCTGAAACTACTAGGCCAAATACTTCCAAACTTTAACTGAATGTTCCTTAGGGTATCTAGTTTATAAATTGTATCCAAAGTTTTGATCTATCAACAAACATGGTCGCCATTGCTAAAAATAGAACATAGGGGTCAAATGCAGTTTTTGGCTTATAACTCAAAAACTGAAGCTTTAGAGCAAATCTGACTGGGGTAAAATTGATTATCAGGTGCAGATCTATCTGCCCTGAAATTTTCAGATGAATCGGACAACCCGTTGTTGGGTTGCTGCCCCTGAATTGGAAATTTTAAGGAAATTTTGCTGTTTTTGGTTATTATCATGAATATTATTATAGGTAGAGATAAACTGTAAACAGCAAAAATGTTCAGCAAAGTAAGACCTAAAAATAAGTCAAAATGACTGAAATGGTCAGTTGACCCCTTTAGGAGTTATTGCCCTTTATAGTCAATTTTTAACCATTTTTCATAAATCTTAGTTATCTTTTACAAAAATCTTCTCCTCTGAAACTACTGGGCCAAATTGAACTAAACTTGGCCACAACCATCATTGGGGTATGTAGTTTGAAAATTGTGTCTGGTGACCTGGCCAACCAACCAAAATGGCCGCCATGGTTAAAAATAGAACATAGGGGTAAAATGCAGTTTTTGGCTTATAACTCAAAAACCAAAGCATTTAGAGCAAATCTGACATGGGGTTAAATTGTTTATCAGGTCAAGATCTATCTGCCCTGAAATTTTCAGATGAATTGGACAACCCATTGTTGGGTTGCTGCCCCTGAACTGGTAATTTTAAGGAAATTTTGCTGTTTTGGTTATTATCTTGAATATTATTATAGATAGAGATAAACTGTAAACAGCAATAATGTTCAGCAAAGTTAGATTTACAAATAAGTCAACATGACTGAAATGGTCAGTTGACCCCTTTAGGAGTTATTGCCCTTTATAGTCAATTTTTAACCATTTTTCGTAAATCTTAGTAATCTTTTACAAAAATCTTCTCCTCTGAAACTACTGGGCCAAATTAATCCAAACTTGGCCACAATCATCTTTTGGGTATCTAGTTTAAAAAATGTGTCCGGTGACCCAGCCATCCAAACAAGATGGCTGCCATGGCTAAAAGTAGAACATAGGGGTAAAATGTCAAAAACCAAAGCATTAAGATCAAATCTGACTGTGGTTGAATTGTTTATCAGGTCAAAATCTATCTGCCCTGAAAGATTCAGATGGATCGGACGACACGTTGCTAGGTTGCTGCCCCTGAATTGGTAATTTTAAGGAAATTTTGCAGTTTTTAGCTCACCTTTCCTAAAAGGAAATGTGAGCTTTTCTCATCACTTGGCGTCCGTCGTCGTCGTCTGTCGTCGTTAACAATTTTTCAAACATCTTCTCCTCTGAAACTACTGAATGGATTTGGATGAAACTTAGCATGATTGTTCCTTAGATTATCCTGCACAAAGTTTGTGCTTTGATTTTTGATCCGTCAAAAAACATGGCCGCCGTTACTTAAAATAGAACATAGGGGTCAAATGCAGTTTTTGGCTTATATCTCAAAAACTAAAGCATTTAAAGCAAATCTGACATGGGGTAAAAATGTTCATTAGGTCAAGATCTATCAGCCCTGAAATTTTCAGATGAATCAAACAACCCATTGTTGGGTGGCTGCCACTTAATTGGTAATTTTAAGGAAATTTTGCAGTTTTTGGTCATTATCTTGAATATTATTATAGATAAAGATAAACTGTAAATAGCAAAAATGATCAGCAAAGTAAGATCTACAAATAAGTTAATATGACCAAAATTGTCAATTGACCCCTTAAGGGGTTATTGTCCTTTAATGACAATTTTTAAAGCAATTGCTTTTATGCTATCGCGTATGGCCATCTTTGTGACCCAGATCAGAGACTCCGCCCATATCAAGCCATAGTATTTTGTTAAACAGGCTCCTGGTCTGTCATTCTTTAACACCTATGTATGTTTTCTAATGCAATACATAGCTTGAAACTTTAAAAAAACGTTAGTGGATTTAAGAAGTTTCAGAATATGTTCTTGTAGATGTATTTTTGTATTTAAAGGGTCAACCGTTTGACTATCAAATAACATAGAAGTCCGAGTGAAAAAAAGTACATTTTTATAACTGCGATTCCGTTTTCCGCCGTTCGTACGATGTTTCAACAAAATATGGATTCATTTCAGTTGTTGATTTAGTATTGAAAATTTAACTGAATTATCTCCTATTAAATACGGTTTTATATGTTTAATTTGTGTTTCTTTAAGAGGTTAGGTGCTCTTGTTCATTCATAAAATTATCGTTCATTCATACATTTATCGTAAAATCAAAATCACTACACAGGTTAATGCGTAGTGTCAAATGATTACCTGTAATCAAAAAATAGACAAACTTTGTTTGCGCAAATAATTGAGCGGAACGAAACCCTTGTTGAAAACACATAACAATAAGTTCGTTTTCCTTTTCTGTCAAACTCCGTAATATTTATCGATCACCTTACTAATGAAATGGACCCGTCCAAACGTAGTAGATGCCAAGTCGGTCCAGATGAAGAGATATTTCAATTTGGAATTTTCTAGTTACATAGATTGAAAAAAAGTACGTCTTTTTAAATATCATGATCAAAACTGGGAATGCATAACAAATGTCAGATGAAACCATTATCCTCATCTTTTCAGTGAACAAGTCTACTACGTTTGTTGACACTCGACGGTCCACCGTGTTAGCAATTTTATTTCACATGTTTTCGAAATATTGAAGATCATTTCTCGCAATGTTTCCTGAAAATTGATAAATGTCAAAGCAACGTAGAGCTGTTTGTTCTTGTTCGTATAATAAAATTGAGAATGGAAATGGGGAATGTGTCAAAGAGACAACAACCCGACCATAGAAAAACATACAACAGCAGAAGGTCACCAACAGGTCTTCAATGCAGCGAAAAATTCCCGCACCCGGAGGCGTCCTTCAACTGGCCCTAAACAATACATCAGTGATAACGATTTAATGTCATCTTTGTCTGTGATGACCCCCCCCCCCTTTTCGGGATTGCATGAGAATTATAGTTATCTCGTACCCACATGCACTTGTTTCTATCCATAGGAAGGTCGGCTATCCATATAAAACTATTTTGGATAGAAACAAGTGCTGTGCTCGTACCGCATCAGAAGGACATACATGTATATCAACTGAGCAATAATGTTTGGAACTTAGTTTTAAAAATGATGACAAAGTACCATTATGAAAATATTTTTATTAAGCTGAAATATATATTTATTCTTTACATGTTTATGTCTTGTAAGATATTTTATTTCTTTCCCATTTTTTATACAACCGCAAAATTTGAAAAATTTTTCGTCGTATATTGCTATCACGTTGGCGTCGTCGTCGTCGTCCGAATACTTTTAGTTTTCGCACTCTAACTTTAGTAAAAGTGAATGGAAATCTATGAAATTTTAACACAAGGTTTATGACCACAAAAGGAAGGTTGGTATTGATTTTGGGAGTTTTGGTCCCAAATTTTAGGAATTAGGGTTCAAAAAGGGCCCAAATAAGCATTTTCTTGGTTTTCGCACTATAACTTTAGTTTAAGTTAATAGAAATCAATGAAATTTTGACACAAGGTTTATGACCACAAAAGAACGGTTGGGATTGATTTTGGGAGTTTTGGTTTTAACAGTTTAGGAATTAGGGGCCAAAAAAGGGCCCAAATAAGCATTATTCTTGGTTTTCGCACAATAACTTTAGTTTAAGTAAATAGAAATCTATGAAATTTAAACACAAGGTTTATGAACATAAAAGGAAGGTTGGTATTGATTTTGGGAGTTTTGGTCCCAACAGAATAAGGGGCCCAAAGGGTCCAAAATTAAACTTTGTTTGATTTCATCAAAATTGAATAATTGGGGTTCTTTGATATGCCGAATCTAACTGTCATGACTGTGTATGTAGATTCTTAACTTTTGGTCGCTTTTTCAAATTGGTCTACATTAAGGTCCAAAGGGTCCAAAATTAAACTTAGTTTGATTTTGACAAAAAATGAATCAGTTAGGTTCTTTGATATGCTGAATCTAAAAATGTACTTAGATTCTTGATTATTGGCCCAGTTTTCAAGTTGGTCCAAATCGGGGTCCAAAATTAAACTTTGTTTGATTTCATCAAAAATTGAAAAAATGGGGTTCTTTGATATACCAAAGCTAACTGTGTATGTAGATTCTTCATTTTTGGTCCTGTTTTCAAATTGGTCTACACTAAAGTCCAAAGGGTCCAAAATTAAACTTAGTCTGATTTTAACAAAAATTGAAATCTTGGGGTTCTTTGATATGCTGAATCCAAAAATTTACTTAGATTTTTTATTATGGGCCCAGTTTTCAAGTTGGTCCAAATCAGGATCTAAAATTATTATATTAAGTATTGTGCAATAGCAAGTCTTTTCAATTGCACAGTATTGCGCAATGGCAAGAAATATCTAATTGCACAATATTGTGAAATAGCAAATTTTTTTTTTAATTAGAGTTATCTTTCTTTGTCCAGAATAGTAAGCAAGAAATATCTAATTGCAAAATATTGTGCAATAGCAAGATTTTTTTTTTTAATTGGAGTTATCTTTCTTTGTCCAGAATCAACTTAAATCTTTGTTATATACAATATACAATGTATATTCACTTTTTACTACCAACTGATAAATTAAAATAATCTTTACCATTCAGTGATAACAAGCAGTTTTTTTACATCTTAATATTTTATGATGTATTTAAATGAGTAGTTATTGTTGCAAACTCCATTAGAAATTTTAATTGAGATGTATTTTGGAATAAGGGAAAGGGGGATGTGATTAAAAAAATTGGGTTCAATTTTTCTCATTTGAAATTTCATAAATAAAAAGAAAATTTCTTCAAACATTTTTTTGAGAGGATTAATATTCAACAGCATAGTGAATTGCTCTAAGAGAAAACAAAAATTTTAAGTTCATTAGAACACATTCATTCTGTGTCAGAAACCTATGCTGTGTCAACTATTTAATCACAATCCAAATTTAGAGCTGAATCCAGCTTGAATGTTGTGTCCATACTTGCCCCAACCGTTCAGGGTTCAACCTCTGCGGTCGTATAAAGCTACGCCCTGCGGAGCATCTGGTTAACATTTGCGTCTGGAAAGTTGAAATGTTTTAACTTAATCATTTGTGTTAATGGTTAAATATAAATTAATAATGAAAATTGTTAAAATTAAATCAATAAAGGAAATTATTGCCCAGTTACAAACACTACCAGGGGATAATCCATGATGATTTCTTTTTGAGTTATATGTTTCAGCACATGTATATTTGACCCCAACTTTAGCCTGGTAAACGTGTTGTCTCCTTGTGAAATATAAAACATATTAAAAATGACTTTCTGCTAAAGTCTTTTATTTATATAAAGTTAAAACCTTCTTACTTCTAACTAGACAACACTCATGTCAGGTTTAATTATTATATATATGTGGATGAAAAATAAAAGTCCCCAAACATTAACATGACAGCAATTGCTTTTACAGCCTTTAAGGCTTTGATTCACAATTTGTTCATCATATTTGCTAACTTTAAAAAATCTTCTCCTCTAAAACTACTCAACCAAATTCAACCAAACTTCATTTGAATGATCAGTAGGGTGTATAAAATAAAGTTTGTGTTTTATTTTCTATTTCGTCAAAAAACATGGCGGAAGGCATTGCTTACCATGTGAGCGATTCAGGCTCTTGAGAGCCTCTTGTTTTAAATCAATTTTTTGATTGGCTAATATTGGCAAATATAGTAGCATCAGTTCCTAGATTGATACCATTAGAGGAGCCTGTGCAGGCTTTAAGGAAATTTTGTCAACTATATGAAATATTTTTAATTTATTTCACATATGACCATTAATTGTTTGTCTATTCTATAGTTCATTTAAGGGGGTCTCATTTAGGTCTTCTGATCCCCAATCCCGCTTACTGTTTTGTCAGATTCCTGTAATTCTTACTTTTTTGTAATTTCCCATGTCTCACTAGACTTCTTTTCCCGTTTTCTCAGCACAAATTTTTTACTTTCACGTCTCACGCTTACAAAAAATCTGCAATCCCGCGTCATGCTTAGATCCCAATGAGATCCACATTTAAGGCAGTGGTTTTTATCTTATAAAAATAATCTGCTCATTGTACTGCATCAAACACCCTAGCTTTATTTTTTTAGAATGTGCTTGCTGTCATATTGAAAATGAAAAGCTATTTTACTTTCTTTTTTACAGCCATGCCCAGATGTATACTGGTTTCCTATAGTATCGGATACCTTCTGTGATCACATGATAGAAACAATGGAGGATTATGGGAAATGGAGTGACGGAGGACATGAGGTAATATATTATTCATAGATTTTTCGTTCTGATTGAACACTGATAATGTTGTGCATGATAATTGGACGAATAGTGTTTATTTTCCTAAAAGCAGATTTTTCTTCTGACACATGAGACTGATTTTCTGAGAGAAAATTTCAAATTTAAAAAGCAAAAATCTTTTTAGAGCATCTCATTTCAATAGAGTTTGGCTCCCAGATAAAGTAGAAATTGTCTTTCTGGACAAGAAAACAAGTGAATCTGTGCCAAATCAAGATGTGGATGATGGTTTCAAGAAACCTGCCCTCAATAATTTCCAATTTTGAAATACTATTAGGGAGTACTTAACAAAGATTAAGATTGAGTTCCATGGAGTCTATTTGTTATTTTAAACCGATCTAAATCAAATATCTTAAGATTAAGTGCTTATAAGTATTATTTTTTTTTTTCAGGATATTCGAGTAGGAGGCTATGAAAATGTACCAACAGTAGATATACATATGAGACAGATTGATTTTGATGAACATTTTTTAGATTTTCTCCAAACTTATGTACGACCTTTAAAGGATAAAGTGTATCCAGGAATGTCAGAGGTATAGTTTATTGATGGAGACATTTTAGGGCCAGAAATCAGGTTCAAGATGCAATAAATGGACTCTCTTTTTTGGATATGGATTAGATATAGACTTTTTTAATAGCTAAAGGGGCTGGACACAAACTACTTTAGTATTCAAACAGTCAAAGGATTAGATTATTTTTTATGAATATTTATAGACAGATTGATTTTGAATGCATGGCATGTGCATATAAATATTAGGAATTGTTAGGTGTATTGGATAAGTAAACAACAGCAACAAATGTTGGTTGGGCATATCCGTCTGGCATGGTTCGTCTTTGCATCTATTTATCATTTTCATGAATCATTGATAATAATAATGTTTATTTTATACCTGTTGTAAAACTTTGATGTTATAGAGACTTCAACATAAAATTCAACCATGATCATAAAAAATAGCAGAGACATCTAAGTATGTACACTATTGTTATGGTGACCTATAATTGTTAATTTGTATGTCATTTGGCTTCTGGTGGAGAATTGTCAGATATCACCCTGGGGTACAAGACCCCTAAATCCTCACCATGATGAATCAATTAATTATTATTTGTTGTAGTCATAGTAATGAATATAAATATGATGTGTTTGTTTCAGGAAGCCAATGCTGTAATGAACTTTGTGGTGAGATATCGTCCAGGAGAACAAGACCACCTAGAACCACATCATGATGAATCAACATACACAATAAACATAGGACTTAACAGACAAGGAATAGACTATGCTGTAAGGATGAACAAATATAACATTTATCATTCTTCAAAATATAACTTTTCCACACATTCTTCTTAAAAGCCTGAATCAATTTATTAGATATTTTAATAGTGCAGTCATAATTAAGATTATATATATGACGTATCCCAATCCTATTTTGCCAAAATAGTGATGCGTTTAGATTTGCTGCAGTTGTTGAATGTTTCAGGCAGTCATCATCTATTTCTAAAATTAAAATTTGAGAATTTCTAAACTGAGACATTTCAGTGTGTGCAGTCTTGTCTAAAGTATATTATACTATCCAATACATGTAATTGTAAGATATTTTGATATCTTAGATCCAAATCTGAAGATTTTGAAATTTTTAGCCCTGTAATGGTTGTAATCAATGAATCATAAGATATAGCTAGGTCAGTGTTACTTATTTAGGGAGGCCTTTACTCATTCATAGACTCATCTGTTAACCAATAATACATACAAAAAATTACCCCCCAAAAATATGCACTGTATGTTACAGACCACACCAACTACTTGTAATATACCTTACTTAGGTTTGGGACATTAAAAACAATTATAATATATCAATCAAAAGAAGAGCTTTGGAATAACATCCTTTTATGTTGGATTCAAACTAAAAGAGGGGCTGATACATGTAATAATCACAACACTCATGGATAAGGCAATACAGTTCCAGAATTACAGATTCTATACAACATACTTCAATAAAAATGTTTTTAAGATCGTGCACCTAAGGGTAAATGATTGCTTTTATTTTGGTGTGGGAACTAAACAATTTAAACAATGGTATGATAATAAGCATTGGAACATAGTACTATTTTATTTGAGATAAGTGTAGGTAATTCAACGATTTTTGACCAAGGTAGACAACTCTAAATTTAAATATTAGTAATGGATAGTTTTAGAGTTTATACTAGATTCATGAACATTACACAAATTTTGTACTTTTCTTGATAAGTATGATTTATAATACATGCACATACACGATTTCATAACTGAAATATCTGAACAAAAGATTTTCTTGAATAGGTTGTATGAATTGTTGTGCTCAGATAGAGTTAGCAAAATTGATAACTATCAAGTCAGCCACAATCTTTACCCCCAAAACGTTGTTTACATATCAATGGTCAATCTATAACAACATAATTTTTTATTACAATGAATTATTTTCTTAAAAGTTGATCAAATCCTTTGAACTATGATGTTGGCCTTGTTCCGTTTTGCATGGCATTTTTAGTCAGTGTCTCAAAGATGCACTTAATTGGCCATAAAAACTTATGAATAATATTGTTATAATAATAATTAATTAATTATAGAATGATTAATACTATGTTTGTGCTCATTTCTCTTTTACAGGGAGGTGGAAGTAGATTTATACGATACAACTGTAGTGTTGTCAACACAAGAAAAGGTTGGATGATAATGCACCCTGGGAAATTGACACATTACCATGAAGGACTTTATACTACATCCGGAACACGATACATACTTGTGTCATTTATAGATCCATAAGTATCTAAAATATACTGTTAACTGGAAAATGTATGACTGGCTTCTTATTTGATATTTTTCTTTGGACTACTGATCAATCAGAAAAAAGCTTACATGTGTTGAATGTGAATTGTTAGTGCATTATTCATACGAAACAGAAAAATTAGACATCTAAAAACATACTGCATAATAAAAATGTCAAAATTTCTGGTATACTTATTCAAATATAAAAAAAAATAAGTTAAAAAAATTCCAAAGGCAGCTGATTGTCGCACATAACTCACTGCAGTACCAGCAAAAGAAACATCACTTGTCTTTGATTGAATTGAATAAGAATGTTCCCTTTTACTCAGAAAATTAAAAAAAAATTTATTATCATCAAGTTTAATAACAGTTTTTTTTTTTATTTAACACACTGAGAAATAAGGTAAACAGTTCTCTATGCTTGCAATAGGTTACCGTTTTGAATATGTGCCTGTTTTTTATTCCCCATTTATGGGTATTTTGTTTGTTGGTCTGTGCATCCAATCATCCACCTTTTCATCATTTGTTTGTCGCTCTGTCTGTCCTGCTTCAGGTAAAAGTTTAAGGTCTTTTAGGTTCAAGTTTTTGGTCAAGGTAGTTTTTGATGAAGTTGAAGTCCAATCAACTTGAAACTTATAGTACACATGTTTCCTTTGATATGATCTTTCTAACTTTAATGCAAAATTAATGCAATTGATGACCCCAACTTCACAGTCCACTGAGCATAGAAAATGATGATGCAAGTGAGACATCCTTGACTATGGACACATTCTTGTTTTTCTTGGTATTCAGCTCACCTGAGATTTTCTAATCACTTGTTGCTCATTGTCTGTCATTCATTGTCCATGAACTTTTAAGGTAGAGATAAACTGTAAACAGCAATAATATATAGCAAAATTAGATATACAAATAAGTCAATAGGACCAAAATGGTCAATTAACCTCATAGGGAGTATTTGCCCTTTAAAGTTAAATTTGACAATTGTTTGTAAATTTTATGTAATCTTTTACAAAAGTCATCTGAAACAATTGAGACAAAATGAAATATGATATATGTTAAGTCTTTATAACAATTTAGCTATTAGTTGTTATAACAAGTTAGCTAAGTCGTTATAACAACTTAAAAATAAAACTCTAACCTGATACTAACCGGCTTCTGTACAAATGCATAAAATTTATATTTATATTATTATTATTCAATAAGATATTGCATTAGTGGTGGATCTAGAACTTAAAGTGACTTCAACAGTGAGAAATGTCATACTGAATAGTCAGTAATTAAAGGGCTGACATGAAAAAGTTATTAAATTCAAACAAAAGACTAACGACCTAATTTTTGAAAACCTTGAATTTCTCCATTCATAGCTATTTTCAAGATCAAACTTGCATTGTTCATAGAAATGTTAAACCAACTACAGACATGAGCAAATTGTAAAACATATTATCATACTGTCAGAAGGGGGTTTGTGCTGTTTTTAGACCCTAATCTACAACGAAACTTGTTTTACATGCACACGTATAAAATTTGCAGTTTTTATCCAACGCAATCATAGGTTTGAACGTAGTTTTCAATTTAGACTCGTTCATATTTTTATGCCCCACCTACGATAGTAGAGGGGCATTATGTTTTCTGGTCTGTGCGTCCGTTCGTCCGTCCGTCTGTTCGTTCGTCCGTTCGTCTGTTCGTCCGTCTGTCCCGCTTCAGGTTAAAGTTTTTGGTCGAGGTAGTTTTTGATGAAGTTGAAGTCCAATCGACTTCAAACTTGGTACACATGTTCCCTATGATATGATCTTTCTAATTTTAATGCCAAATTAGAGATTTTACCCCAATTTCACGGTCTACTGAACATAGAAAATGATAGTGCGAGTGGGGCATTCGTGTACTGAGGACACATTCTTGTTTTGTTTGGGCTTGTATCATATTTTCCCTCCGGTTTATATGATCCGTTCATCCTATATTGATATGTATTGAAGTAATTCTAAGTTATTTCTGGACTATAATATACTGATACTGAAGGTACCATTCGTGTATTACAACTCCAGTTTCCGTTGCATGTCAAAACATGGAGGGAAACAAAATAGTGCATTTTTTTCTGAATTTTTTTCTGAACTCAATTTTTTCTGATTATAGGTTTATGCTGAATTAAAACATATATATAGACTTTAAAAAAAATCTTGCATCTTTTGGGGATATCAATCCAGGAAAGTGGAAGGATATCATGTTTACTGGATGTGTTGCAGCCTAGTAAAAATAGCAAACAGAAAGTAGAAAAAAAATGTTTTGACTTCAGGATTGCGTAACTTTTTATTCTTCATGACAAGATCCCCTTTTTTCGATTAAATCACAATTTCACATTAGTACATACATGATATGAAAATGAATTTTTTTTTCTATGTAGCATTTTTTATTTTTTTATTTTCAAAGATCAGCTGTTTTGCATGTAAGCCTATGGAGCAGTCAATTACCAGGGGCGTAGCTAGGCAATTTTGATGTGTACGCAATGCCGGAGAAGGTAGTCATACGGCCGGGGGTTTGGGGGCCGCTGAAGGCCCCCAGATGCTCTGGGGTAAATGGTGCAAAATCCTGCATTCTCGCAATTTCCGAGGACTTAAAATGTCCTCACAGAAATCTTACTTTCAGGAGAAACAAGTCAACTTTGGAAATAAATAATCAGAGAAAAACAAAGAAACCCGTACTGTTGGGCTTAACACTTTGTTTTTTCTTTTCTTATGCGTAGTGGGTTAAAATGGCTTGATTAGGTATATTTTATTTGTTACCTAATAATGCTGAACCCACTTTACATTAGAAAACAAACTAATTTCTAAGCCAACACTGTGCAACTTAAATGGTATTTTTCTTATTGAGATAATACATAAAAAAAAATTCGAATTAGACACATATCTTTATGTTTTATTTTATGAGTGAACAAACAGTGTTTTTCAGCTTTTTTTTTCTCTCAAAGTTAATTATGAAAAATCAATGCCCATTTCCTTTCTTTTTTTCTACTAAAGATGTCCAAAACCGTGTCTGTTTTAATTTTGTTTTCTTAGTATATGTTCAAAAGATCAAGTCCAGATAAACGATTCGTTTTCATTGTATTTCTCAACTAGGTCTTCACTCTTCTCATGGTACTAAAGAATCGTTCTGCCCGCGTTGCCGTCGAGACCGGCATACATGCAAATGCATTAAGTATCTGAAAGATTCCCGGGTATCCTTGGTTTATAACATTTAACGTTTCCTGCAGCTTGTTAGGAATGTTATCAAAATATCCAGTCCATTTTGTTAACCATCTCCGAATTTCGATCTTGAAATTCGTCTTTTGTAACATGGGCATCATCTGCATTTCATTAAAGATTATGTCCCCAACAGCTAAAGTAAGTTGGTCAATGTTTTTTGGGATTAACTTTTGTGCGACATAACGTGGCTCTGCTGTCAGAAGTCTTGTATTCAACTCTGCTATCAAATGATCGACGAAAGGTAGATACATGTTCAGTTTCATTAGAATGAATTGGTGTCCATGGTCTCTTAAGAATGTCATATTTTATTCCATCAGTTATTTTGGAATCTTCAGAAAAGATGTCAGGTAAGGAGGCATAGAAGACGTGACAATTGTATTTTGACACCCGGATGACTAAGCGATTTTAAATTGTTTGTATCAGCAACAGAATCACGATGCTGATTTCGTAAATGAAAAGGGAAGACTAGTTTTCGGAACGGAATATAGCTACAAAGTGATCATTAACATATTTTTTTTTTTATTTTTTTTTTATTAACTTCATTACTTTAGTTAAATTCTTACTAGATTTACCATATTTTTATTTTTGTGAGATTTTCGATGTGTACGCAACTGCGTTTTTGCGTACGGGTTGCTACGCGCCTGATTACAAGTCTGCAACCTGAAGTAACAGGAAACAAAGGGAAAGACATTTTATAGATCTGATCTATTTATAAGCTGGGAGCTGATTGAAACATATGTTCAAAAATAAAACTTAAAGCAACGTGAATTAAAGAATAATGTTTTGTAGTTTATAATGTAAAATACTTTTCTAAGTTACACAATGTATTTTTAGTGGGTATACAAAAGATTAAAATATTTATGCTTTATTCATAAAACAGATTTATATTTTACTTTTTTTTTAAAGATAAAATGTTAATTAAACACACGTGATGAGTAAATTTTCATACGAGACAGTTAAATAGTATGTGGAGAGTGAGAGGTGAAAGTGAACAGGGCTTCCTTCCCTTATTCACTCACTGATCAACAGTCTTGCGTATTTCATCAGACGATGTTACCATATACGAGAAATTGGACGTTTAGGATGAATCCCTGTGTACAGTAAATTGAAGATTTTATATCTGGTATTCTTTTGCCTCTTTTTTTTTTTTGAGGATCTCAATAATCTGATCTTGTGATATATGAGGCACTCTATTGTCTCTATTGATATAGTGTAGCTTTAATTGAATGTCAATCTCTGTATCTTGAGTTTTCGCAGGTAGTGTACTGCTTGCCTTGAAATAGATTCCAGCGAAATATGGAGAAATATTGGCACTCAAAAAATATGATCGAAGCGCTAATTTTTACTTGTAATATCTGTTTTTTAATAACCCTGTAATCAGCAAGAATTTGTTCTGTGACTTGATACGGATGTTCAATAATATTTGAAAATCTACCAGATTTCTTGGACAGTTCACATGTGCCGAACCAAATAAACACTATGGGTTTTTGTACTTGTTTTATATTTCTAATTGCATATTGTACAATTTTTAGTGGAAGAAGACGTCAAGTCTTCTGAAGACTTAAGGGGCTGACCATTGGCATTGAGTCTCCGTATGCCGCATTCATTTCGTGTATTACAATTTCAAAACAACTTAGATTCCTGACACCGATTTTTACACATGATTAGGCATCTGAATAATTTAATTTGTAAATTATGATTGTAAAACAATCACTATCGTAAATATGACCCTTTTATTTATGTAAATTATTAGATTTCATCTCATCCACATGAACGTTATTTGTTTACTTGTAACAGGATGTTTTAACTGTAGATATTTGTATTACGCATGCGTGAATTTGGTATCGGGACAACTCGCCCTGTTTACAAGTTCGCCCTTGAAGTTACGAATTTGCAATCCTGCAGACAAGAAGATTTTGTTTTTATATAAATAAAAAGGATATATAAAGTGTTGTCTTTATTCATGGTTTTCCTTTGTCATGTGAATTAGATGCCCTTCGTAACATACATGTGAACCTCCCGTTTAGGAGAAAAAACTCCCGTGTATGAAATTTTTCAGACGCCATATTTGATCATTTCTTACTACTGTACGGGTGTAATTGACACCTGTGTTAAATTTTACCTGAACATCAAAGAAGATGTATAATTATATGGCTTCACTTGACAGCTTGGGTGTCAAACATACTGGTAATCAACGATGTTTACCTCCGGCTAACTGCCGTTGTGTTATCAAAACGATGTGTATTGGGAATATTGAAATACTTTTTTGTTACTTCCCTTTGTTTTATCCTGTTTTCAGTTATTTTGCTTTTAAAAATGTAAATTGTAAAAAGACTATAAATGATTAATATTTTAATCAAATAATCATAAAAGGATGTTGATTAAATGAATTTAAATGATTTTGGACAAATAAAAAAATTAAAATTTATAAATTATTTTAGCAATCTAGACCTCCTTTCAAGGATTAAATTGAAGTTTATATCATAATTTTGTTTACAGCAGAATGTTTTATTAATTAATTTACGATGTTGCAAATATACATGTGGAGCTTATTTCTTTCTTATTTGTCTATACATTTACAAATGATAAGGAGATGAAGACATGAACAAAAATATATACAGATAAGATATATAAATATAATGATTCATTTGCTAGCAGTGAACAATCATTTGTCAAATACAAAACAAAACAAAACAAGAAACAGATTCTTCTTATTATTTTATTTTATTCAAATAGAGAGGCAATAATGGAACTATAAACATTACAATTTGATGGAAATTTGAAGAAAAAACACAATTTCTAAATCATTTGGTTACATTTATGACAAAATTTATGTCGATAGAAAAACATGATGTTTTGACCATTCAGTACTTAACCCTTTCCTCCATAATGACGCTTTTTGACGCCACCCCCTTTACTCCATAATGACGCCTTTTGACGCCTGTGTAGTACCTCAGTTGAAACACTTTGACTACAAAGTGTCTGCAGTAGACTCAATAAAATTTGTATCCAATATGAAAAGGAATATCATAGGAATATTCTACTTAAATTTATTTAAGAAATATTTGTTTTTTGCAATGCATTTTAATACTTTAAAGCCTATTTTCAGCATTTTATTGAAAAATTCTATTTTGTGTTCATTTTTTACAGTGGGTTGTGATGATCTTCCAGTTAGGTTACCCTCATTTGGAGTGTTGTTCCCAACCTGTTAAAGGTCCATCTTTGTGCATAATTCAAAATTGGAAATTTCAACAAGCATCTAATATTCTTAATCTGGAAAATAAACCCTGGTCTGCTAGCTTCATGTATATTTTTTCTACCGATTTAATATATAACTAGAATCATGCAAACAGACTTAAGGAAAAGGCATGTAAGTTCATCATACAAATATGACACTTTTTCTAGACAATCCAGATCTTGCAAAATACGTCGCTAAAAATTGTAACCTTTAAAATTGTTGTGCAGTAAAAACCCATATGGGAACTTTCAAAAGTTGGCAGGTATGTAACAAGTCTTACTATTTTTATGCTCCATTTATGGGCAATATGTTTTCTAGTCTGTCCGTCCGTCCTGCTTCTGGTTATAAAGTTTATGGTCGAGGTAGTTTTTGATGAAGTTGAAATCCAATCAACTTGAAACTTAGTACACATGTGTTCCTCTTGATATGATCTTCTTAATTACTGCCAAATTAAAGATTTTACCTAATTTTCATAGTCAACTGAACATAGAAAATGATTGTACGGATGGGAAATCCATGTACTTATGACCTTTTCTTGTTTGAAGAAAAAAAATACATTTTAACGATAATGGAACAAAGCAGCCTGGGTAAGTGGGGCTGCTTTTATGGTAATTCAAGTTACCTTTTATTCACCTTCTTCCACTTCAGAGCTATCAGCTCTTTGATTAAATGAATGTTAGCACCCTTTTGAGAAAATATATGTACATTCCAACTGACATCATTTTCAGAAAACGACATCTGTAACAAACATAAACTTTTATCTACTTCTGTACAAGCAGAACCAGATACAACGAAAGTCCCAACTATGTACTGGCTTCCGAAGCTACACAAAAAACCTTACAAATATAGATTTATTTCATCTTCAAGCCATTGTTCCACTACTAAATTGTCTATTCTAATTACTCGTACACTTGGTACAATCAAAAACCTGATAATAAATTGTTTAAATAAGGCCTTTGAAAATAGTGGAATTAATTACTTTAGGAGTGTCAAAAACTCGTTGGAAGTAATTGATAAATTTCATGTATATATTGGTGTTTCAAATCTGTTCAAAGTTTTGATTTTTCTACCCTATATATCACTTTGCCTCATATTTTTATTAAGAAAAAAATCACATCCCTAATTAACTGGGCATTTAAAAAGTCAGAATGCGAGTACATATGTTCAAACTCTTTAAGGTCATTTTTTAGTAGCAATAAACAAAAGAACTATGTCAATTGGACATGCTTTGATACTATATATGCGCTTGAATTTTTACTTGATAACATCTTGGTTCGCTTTGTAGATTCCATATATCGTCAAGTTATTGGAATTGCAATGGGGACTAACTGTGCACCACTTATTGCGGACCTGTTTTTTGTATTGTTATGAGTTACAATGTATGACTAAAATTAGCAAAGACCAATACAAAAATTTAACAATACTTCTAGATATTTGGATGATATATTGGCTCTTAATAATGACGACTTCAGTATGTATACTAAAGAAATTTTGCCTGTTGAACTTACTTTAAATAAAACTAATACTAACAATGACCACTGCTCTTTCCTCAATCTTGATATATTTATCATTAACGGGAAGTTTAATACAAAAATTTATGATAAAAGAGATGATTTTTCATTTCCTCTCGTTAATTATCCATTTTTAGATGGTGACGTTCCCTTTTCACCATCTTATGGTGTTTATATATCTCAACTTGTACGATTCGCTCGTGTTTGTTACAACTTATTAGATTTTAGCGAGAGAAATTTATGTATTACTGAAAAATTATTACACCAGGGTTTTCGATATCACAAACTAGTCAAAACATTTACTAAATTTTATCATCGGTATAAGGAAATAACTTGTAAATATAGCTCAACATGCATACATCTTATACTTTCAGGTATTTCACATCCAATCTTTTATAGTAATATTCTTTACAAAGCACAACAATGTTAGTATTCACCTCAAAAGCTTATAAAACCTTTAAACAGACTTATTAAGACGGGAGTAGTAGAGAGAGAGCTGTTTGATGCACCCCCAAAACACAGGGCGCTAGGGCGCTAGGGCGCTGACATCATATGCGCATGCCCCGCCCCCAATATTATATATGGGCATATACTAGCCCTAATGACGTAAGCCGAAGTAAGGAAGATGAATCACGACGGATGGACGTCGCTCAGATTTGGTCATGATGCAACCATGAGTCATCAGGATGCAAGATCGGGGCATGACTCACTACATGAGTAATCAGGATGCAAGATCAGGGCATGACTCACTACATGACAATACCATGATGTACGTATGAAAATTCGAGAAGTATTTTTTCTGTTCTTTAGGCCACACCAATTTGATTCCTTGTTCGCGCCTATTTTTTTCAAAACAGAATTTTTTTATTTTTTTTTTATATTCCCGCTTCCCGCATCATGAAATGTAAGCATGTCTATTTCCCGCACCGGTTTTTTTTTTGTAAATATTATAAAAAGATATCAACATTTGTTAAAATCACAGTCCATAGGGGATCCAGGGGATCCGCCACCCCCCTTTTGTGGGAAAAATTTGGTTGATTATATAGGGAATCATTGAAGCATGGAGCGGGCACCCCTTAGGTCAGTCAGTGAGCCCCCCTCCCCTTACAAAAAGTTCTGGATCCGCCACTGCAGTCTAACCTGTATATAACGATGTTAAACCTATAAGCACCCCATCCCAGTGTGTAAATATCTGTAAGAATATTTGTTTCAGCATAAAAGCAATTTAACCCACGTGGGAGTGCACCGATATAAATATATAACAGCGGAAATACCTGTACAGAACAAAACATTGGTTACTTTCCCCCTTACTTATATTCCCTATCAAAAAATGTTCGTTGTTAGATAACTCGAATGATTCAGCGCCCTCTATCGGTCAGTGTCCTCTCGGGGGCTTGAACGCACTATACGCTAATAATCCTTCATCTGCCCTGTGAATTAGGTGACCAATCAGAAGTCTTCAATTTGAGTCTGCGCAATTGGCTACCGGAATTAGATTCAAAGTATAAACAAGATGAATGTAAACAACGCGCTTCAGGTTATCGAGACAAAATATTCGTTTGAATTCAAAGAAAAGCAGATTGAAGCTATTAATTCAATTGTAAATGGAAAGGACACCTTTATTGTTCTTCTGACAGGCTATGGAAAGACCAAAATATACTCTCACTTGCCAGAGATATACGGACTTGTAAACAACATGATGGGAACAATTTTAGTCATCGCCACTGCAATCCTTGATGTTAGACCAAGTTGCAAAGATGTCAGCAATCGGTATTAATGCAACAATTGTCGGAGAGTGTCAGACTGATAAAAGTGTTTCAGACCAGATTCTGAAGGGTGACTTTGAAATTGTTTTCTCCTCCCCTGAAGCTGCACTGATCCCTGGTTTGTGGAGAAAATGCTTTACCAATGGTGTATTCCGTGACAACTTGAAAGCAGTAGTTATTGATGAAGCCCACTGCATTACTGAATGGTATGTATCGTTTGAATGTTTATATTGTGTCAGTTTAAAAAGAGAAATAAATAATACATCTTTTAATAAACTAACTAGTTATTATTAATTTTAATGGAATCATTTGATCATGTTGATAGTTGGACTCGACCTTGTTATATTAATGGTATTCCATCCACTTAACTCAACAGTGGCCAATGCAGGGGAGGGTTTCCAGGGGTTGGAACCCCGTTTTTTGGGATGATCAATGCATTTGAATGGGGACAAATAGTTGGAACCCCCCTTTGTCCTGGGTTGGGACCCAACCCCTTTTTGAAATGGCTGGATTCGCCCCTGCTCAACATATCAACATACATGCATAGATTGTGTCTGTTGGTTTGAGTTTTTTGGGGATTTTATTTAGGAATATACAAAGTACACATTAAACTTGACATTCACATCTATAAAAATTTAATAATTGTGTCATTATACATGTATTCATATTTAAAACAACAGGAGACATTGAGGTACAAACCAGTCAGACTTAAACACAGAAAACCAAACAACAGAATATTTTTATTTCCCAAATCAGTTACATAATTAACTATATCAACAACAACTCTTAATATTCGCAAGTGTCAAGTTTTCTAAAGAAAAAGAATAATTGTTAATCTACTTTTTTGTAGCTATTGTTATTCTACATGTACAATGTATTCCATGCAGTATACTTAACTGAACTGTATTCTTTAATATGTATACTTTTATTTTTAGGGGTGGTGAATTTCGCCAGAAATATAACAGATTAGGAGAACTGCGCTCTATTTGTCCAGATGATGTAACATTTGTTGCATTAACAGCGACAGCCACCAAAAGCATCAGAACACAGATTAAAAAAAGTTGGACATGATGTAAAAGATGTAAATACAGTGTATCAATTACCAGACAGGCAAAACATAACGTACACAGTTACAAAATCTAGACATAGTTTCACTGAACTACAATGGTTATTAGATGATGTTGTAAAGAACAAGTTTACTGCAAAGAAGACCATTGTGTATTGCCGAAATATTGCCACATGTGCAAATTTGTACGAACATTTCAGCATGAACCTGAATCAGTGTGACAATATTACTGAAAGACTTGTTGCGATGTATCATAGATCAACTGCCAAACTAAACAAAGAACATGTTCTAGGGGAATTTCCCCAAAACAACAGCAAACTCCGAGTAGTTTTTGCCACTGTGGCGTTTGGTATGGGAGTTGACATCCCAGACATAGACTATGTTGTGCACTGGGGAGCCCCACGTGGTCTTGAACAGTTTGCCCAGGAATCTGGACGTGCAGGTAGAGATGGTCGCCAGAGTCAGTCCATAGTTTATTATACAGGGCACGATATTGCCAAAGACAGATCCAGTCCTGAAATGAGAGATTTTTGCAAATCCGCATCTTGTTTGCGACATGCCATGAACAGTCATTTTACACTTGACACTTGCTCCAATTCTGATTGTTCTGACAAACCAAACTCAGACTTGTGTCGTTGTTGTTGCATATGTTTTAATTCATGCAAATGTGGAGGTTGTGTTTCTCTTGAGAGCATTATGGACTTTGCATCTGAGATGCCCTTGTCGGATGTATATGACAATTCAGTAAGAAATTTTGATGAATGTAAATTAAAACTGTTAAGAGCAAACTTGCTGGACTTCCAAGAGTGTCCCATTGAAGAAGATAGTGAAGATGTTAAAGCCTTTGATGCTTCATTAATTGATTGTATTGTGACAAATTGTAACTATTTATTATGTGAAGATGACATTATTGACCTAGGGCTGCTAAACAATGAACTTTCAAAGGAAATTTTCTTGCTCATTGAGGAAGTGTGTTGATAATTTGAACTCTATGTGTATTTACAAAAATGTACTGTGGTTTTATGCAATATATATGCGTACATGTAAAATCTTGTTTCAATATTTTTGTACATGTACTTTTGAACTGTGCAGCAATCTGAATTTGTCTTATATTACCGACTATAATATCATATGCAAGATATAGTCTTCAACCTTCCAAATATGGCAATACACTGTACTTGAAACTACTATCACTTTCCATTTAGTAAAATGAAAAATTGGCATATTTTATATTTTAAAAGGAATTTTTTTTAAATGATTATTATTTAAAATTTCATAAGCTTTTATTTTTAAATTTTAAATTTTATTTTCAAGAAATAAAATCCTGGGTTGTTGGAAGGTATTCTATAGTGTATAAAGGTGATGACCTGTTGATGTACAAGTTTTTTTGTGAGTTTGACACATTTGTAAACTGTATGTTTGTAAATGTATATAAATTATGAAATATAATATGCACCCTGGAGGCATAATGCACAGGGTATTTATATTAAAATATTAATCTTGGAATCTCATAGTTTTTTTCATATCTTTAAACCCTGTTTAGTACTACAAAGATCCTAGACAGTTAAGTTTCAGGACACAGGTCAGGCAGTCATGGACTTGAATTCTTTTTGGGTACATTACTCTACATAATATCAGAAACAATAAAGACTTCATTTCAAGGTGAATTCATTGGTTATGCCTTTTCGTAGGATTCTCTTTAAAACTTCTACCTCATTCGGTCTCTTGTGGATTTTGTCTCCATGGAAATCATTACACATCTTATTTTTATGTATTTAAGGTGAAATCAGCTTAAAACTATTCAACTAAAAAACCTGATCTTGAAAAGCATAGCATGCACCAGCAACTTTATTCATGTTGTTTTAGGAAGAGGAAATCCCTGAATAGAAATCTAAAAAGGACAAGGACAAATGAAAGACTTCCAGATAATAATATTTGTGCAACACTGTAAGAATTTTTCTCATTGTTGAAGGTCATATAGTTTCCTGAAATTTGAATTTTTGGTGGATAGTTGTCTCAATGGTCTTCATACCACATCTCCTTACTTTTAAACATATAGCTTATGCATATGAATAATTACGAAATCAAGAATAAGAATAAAGCAATATACCTGATGAAATATTTTTTTATTGCCAGGATTACTGGATAGCTGGGCAAATAAAATAGATAATATTTACATACATGGACGGTATCAGATTATGAACATATAATTATGCAACACTTATAATATACATGATATATCAAGCATGAATTAAAGATGATCACATGTTGGCTTTACTTATCACATAAAAAAGTATTGTTGTACAATCAACCAGAAGTGGATAGCTGGGCAAATAAAATAGATAATATTTACATACATGGACGGTATCAGATTATGAACATATAATTATGCAACACTTATAATATACATGATATATCAAGCATGAATTAAAGATGATCATATGTTGGCTTTACTTATCACATAAAAAAGTATAGTTGAAAAATCAACCAGAAGAAAACAGTTCAAATTCTCAGTTCAGTATCTAACAGAAACTGAATCATCACTGCACTATAGACATAAAACATAATTATTATCAAATTTTCTTACATTGAATTACCTCATATTACCTTAAAACAAACAGAATATTAATCCCAAAACTGATTTAAAATTTGCACTAACTCATTTTATCACTTAAAAATTCAAATAACAGTTTTATATTTATTTGCACTAAATCATGTTGACATAAAAACATATATCACTATAAACTTGCTCTAAGTCATATTTACTTTTATAATAAAATAAAATCAATACTGCATTGCACTAAATCATATTGACATAAAAAAAAACAACAACCAAAGAATCATAAGATTACATTGCACTAAATCATGTTGACATAAAAAAACAACAACCGACGAATCATAATATTACATTGCACTAAATCATGTTGACCGTAAAAAACAACAACCAAAGAATCATAATATTACATTGCACTAAACCATGTTGACATATAACAACAAAAGAATTATAGATTAAATTGCACTAAATCATGTTGACTTTAAAAAACAACAACCAAAGAATCATAAGATTACATTGCACTAAATCATGTTGACATAAAAAAAAAAACCGACGAATCATAATATTACATTGCACTAAATCATGTTGACCTTAAAAAACAACAACCAAAGAATCATATTAAGATTACATTGCACTAAATCATGTTGACCTTAAAAAAAAAAACATGCAAAGAATCATACTATTGCATTACACTAAATCATATTGACATAAAAAAAAACAACAACAAAAGAATCATAATATTGCATTGCACTTACTCTTGTTTGTTGTAATTAAAAAAACAGCTATAATTATAATATACATTGCATTGCACTAGCTCATGTAACAAAACCAAAAGAATCACAATATTGACTTGCACAAAGTCATTTGCTCAAAATAAAACATCTACCTAGCGTTACACTTAATTTCTCTTCCTATAAGAAATGTTGTATAACTATTATACATGAAAAAATATATACTGACCAAAAAACATATCACTTATATTAATATTGCACTACACTGTGTGAGTAAATTACAAGAAAGACAGTTCAACAACTATTGCACAAGGGAAAAGTCCTGGGTCAGTTTATACAGTATAAGACCTTGTTCTCTGAATGATGGCATATTGCTCCTTCTTTCCAGTCAACCACTTGTACAACTTGTTGCCATTCAACTTGCCTAAAGTTTCAAATTCAATGCTATCAAATGAGCGAAAGTAGCGACCAGGATTTCTGTCAAACAATTTTTCCTCTTTCAACTGGTTAACAAACATATCGATGTCCTTCTTAAGTGATGGCTTCCAGTTGGATGGTTTTCCAAAGTACTGGTCTAGTCCTTTTGGATAACAGTCTAAGATGTGGTTGCATCCCTGCAAACTACGACCAATTCTTTGGATAGAGGATGATGACATGTTTCCGTGCAAGGAGTCTAATGCGTCTTTAGCACGCATATTCATAAATTCCAGGGCTTGGTCACCAGGAACATTTCCACCTTCTGTACCATGAATGCTCACTGATCGGTTGTGTTTCATCTCAAACGCTAGTCTAGGAGGAAGTAGGGCCATCAGTTGTGCTTGTAGTTTGAACGCTAGCTGACAGTACTTTGTATGGTTAGTCATCGAGAATTTCAGCATGTCAAACCTCCACATTCTTATTATACGATCTCCATCATTCTCCTTGGAAGCATCCTCTCGGTTCCAGTCCATCAAACCCTCTCTTAAAACATTACAGGCATAATTAAATTTGTAATCTTCCTTTTTCGAGCTAGAGGTGGTATTATCTGAATTACAGCTGGTATTTGTGTTGCCAGCAGGATTTCCTTCTAAAAGATGTTCGAAATGTTTGTACTGGCAAGTGTCTTTATGCTTTAGTCGGCACCTTCCATCTATGGCAAATGTTTTGGGACAGCCAGGGTATCCACATTTAATTCTATTGTCATTTTTCGTGTGATCTTTACCAAGCTGATCAAACTTGAACTCTTTGGTTGCTATGAAATCCGTAACCATGTCATTGGCAAGCTTATCCAGAAATATTTTTTTTTCTGTATCGTCTTTTCCAACTTTTGCCTCAAAGTCATCTAATGATGTTAGCCCAAGAATCTGTAGTGCTGCTAACAGAATGTGACCTTTCGTTACAAACCTTAAAAACTCCCGACAATCATTCACTGCATTCTTCACCTACAAATATTTAAAAAAAATATAGATGCAATCAGGAGGAAAATTTAGACCCATTTCTTTAAAAATGCATGAAATATTTGTTGTCATTAAGCAATTATCTAGACTGTTAAGGAAGGCTGTATAATACCTTCCTTTTCATTTTTTTGTCCCCATATATATTGTAGGGGTGTTATAAAGTATTTTCTCAAGCATTTACACTTAATCTACTTCTTTGTTACTTCTGTCCATGGCATAGCAAAACTACATTTCATAATGCATGCCAATAAGTCGATATTACATTATATTCAAGCACATTTCGTTTATATTTGTATGTCATGGTATTGATAATGAAAACTACAGAATGTGAAAATTATTCTTTTAAGTAATTTCACATTGACAAAAATGAATATGAACTAACTATTAGTGATTTGATATTATCATGATAATACATATATCAATCAATCAAGTTTATTAACAAAATTAAAAATTACAACACACTGATTAATTGTTGTACGAACCTCTGAATTAATACCACGTCTGTCGAACTGATTCCTGAGCTGAAACAGAGTTCCCTTTTCTCCTGATGAAGATCCTTTATACAAAAGGTTGTATGATTCCTGAAAAAAAGATAATTATGTCATACATTGTCATATTGTAAGTTTCTGAAAAAACGAACACATGTACATATATTTGTTTACTTTATAATGTAAAATATCTCTTGAACAATTAAATGGTATTCCTTACATGTACATTGTACCTGTTAATTAGCAATTACAATTTAATAAAGTTTATAAATGTAAATTACAATTAAAACATATTATTGTTATGGTGGAAAGTACATCTCTTAATGTTTATATTAATAAAATCAGAAATTTTCAAATACTTGCAATGGCTGTTCCAAAATTAAACTGTTCAAGCAATCTTTCACAAAAAATCACCACCCATCAAATTTAACAAAAGTGCCTTTTTCCCCCCCTATATTTAATTAATTCTGGAAAAGCCCTAATACTATTTCATAGTTTTACTTTCACCTACCTGTAAAGATATAACATGACCGTGCCAATCTTCACTTTTCCAAGTAAAGCCATCCAACCTATCTTCAGCTGTGATAGCATCAAGCCTTGCACGACTAGCTGCTTCTCCCCTCTCAACACCAAGAGCGTCACCACCAAGTAAAATAGGCATCATTTTACCGTCTTTTGTTCTTGGTACATACTGCTGAAGATGCTCAACCACTTGTATCATCTGCTCTGTTATGTTTTCATCTTTTTCTAGAATCCCCAAGGGAATCTGAAATGAAATTATGACAAATATGTAATAAAATAAGTGTTGTCGGTATAATTACAACCTTTAAAAGAAATGTCAGTACTAAAAATCAAGTTGAATTTAAAACACAGAAGCAGATATAAACAAGTTTTGCTTAGATGACCTATAGTTGTTAAATTCTGTGTCATTTGGTCTCATGATGAGAGTTGTCTCATTGTCAATCATACCACACCTTCTTTCATATATGTATAAAATCAAATAACATATATATATATAATGCATACATGTACATATACTTACAACATTACTCTTTTTGGCTGACAACTCTGAATATGGGTGCTGTATTTGGAAATCAACTAAGTCTTGGCTATCTTTAAGTGTTGGTACAAATTCAACTAATGCTCTTTTGATCAATGTTCTGAAATTTGAATGCAAAGCTTCATAGTCTTCAGGGTTTGGTATAAAGGCTTCATTGTGAATAGACAAAATGTCTGCTTGTGGATGGAGAGCATCTTTGGTGTTGTCCGTAATTCTATGTTGAACTGCTATTGAATGGACAAGATTGTGAGTTTTGTTGCTGGTTTCCAGTGTTTTATGTCTAGTCTTCTGTCGACAATTTAAGTTGTCCATCACTATTTCAAAGGAGGTGTTTCCAGAAATTGCTTCATCTGCAGTTGTAGTGAATGGTGAATCCATATCTGAAAAAGAATAATTGTTTTGTATATTTCAACTCCATATTATTATAAATGGCATTTCATAAAAATGACAATATAGATTGAATAGTTTATGTACTTTCTATCATGTCTATGTCATCTGTTTAAGGAAATTAAAAAATAAAAATAAAAATTAAGTAATATGGATATTTATCAATCCTTGCCAATTCATTTACAGCTGTTAAAGCATATATTGATAAAGATCAATTTGTAGAAATTCAAATTATATACAAAGTAAACAGGTGGAAAAACCTAAATATCATACCTGGACTAGTGTTATCCTGGAGTATATTATTTCCTGGAGTTTTCTGTAAGGATGTATCCATGTGTACGTCTCTGTCAGCTGCAGAGGTTGAAATGGGTTCAGCTATGTAGATAACTGGTGATTCCTCACTGCATGTATATGGTGTACTAGGAGTCACTAGCTCGTTGTCTGTTTCAACTGTTTGTGCATAAAAGTGATCACCTGCAAAGGGATAAAAAAGTAATATGTTTAAAAAGTCAAAAGTGAATTCCTATAACTGACTTTAAAATGCTTAGTTTTTCAGTCAAAAATTAATGCAAGCATGCAATATTTACTATTGAGAATCCCAAAAAATCCAAATATCATACCTGGACTAGTGTTATCCTGGAGTATATAATTTCCTGGAGTTTTCTGTAAGGATGTATCCATGTGTACGTCACTGTCAGCTGCAGAGGTTGAAATTGGTTCAGCTATGTAGATAACTGGTGATTCCTCACTGCATGTATATGGTGTACTAGGAGTCACTAGCTCGTTGTCTGTTTCAACTGTTTGTGCATAACAGTGATCACATGCAAAGTGATAAAAAAGTAATATGTTTAAAAAATCAAAAGTGAATTCATGTAACTGACTTAAAAAAACTTAAGTACCTTAGTCAAAAATAATGCAAGCATGCTTTCTTTACTATTGTGAATCACTGAATAGGTGGCATAAATATAAGATCTATTTAATTAATTATATAAAAACATAGCAAAAATTTCTAAATATGATTTTAACCCATCTTATTTCTTGTTGAAATACTGTTAACTTGCCAATTTTTTGGGGGCAAATTTAAATAACTGACAGATTGAAGTTAAAAAATTCATTCAGTACACACATGACACATATGATTTTTATAATGTGTAAAAATAATGAACATAATGAATTAAAAAGAAACATCAATTTCAAAAGAAATGTATTTCATTCTTCTTATGACTAATTAAAAATATATATAATGCATAATGACGAATGACTTGAAACATTTTAATGTTTGAATGCTTACTTGATGATAAGTCGTGTCTGCTAGTGTCCTGGTTGTGTTGTTCAGAAACTGCCTTTGCCCAGTTCTTAACAGGGATATCAAAGGATTCACATATCTGATCTATCCGACTTAGTGTGGACTTGTAGGAGGTGGAAAAGCCTGCTCTGTTAAATGTACTGTACACCTATAGAAAATACATGTAAATAGTTTATTAATTAAAACAGTTTATCCTACAGATAAATGGCTATACATTTTAACAAGAATGCATCTACATACATGTATATGAATATATTTGTATTTTTTTTTTAAGTTGAATTACCAAGGGCAATACTGTATCACGCAGCTGCTAGCTGTTAATATGATACTTTATACGGTATGGGTTTGTCGCACTGTTGAAGGCTTTATGCTTACCTAGGTTTACCATTTCTTAAATTCATCATCAAGGCAATGGTAAATTAGTATTATATAAAATCGAACATCTCCTTATTTTCTATAATAAAACATTTTATATATGTAGGGTCTCACAATTTGAAAGTAATAATCATAACTGTACACTTGTCTTATTGGCAAGCATACCACATCTTTTTTTTAAAAAACACCATTATTCTTTTTCCCATCTTCATTCAAATATACAGTCATGAATCTTCATTGTATATAAAAATAAAAATGTTATTTAAATTTGGTCAAATGTTAAATATATTATATACATATATTTAATACATGTATGTATACATGTACATTAATCAAAAACATAATTACCCTTGTTCTAACATGTCCTCTAAACATAAATACACTATTTATGGACTGGACAGCATTCATCTGACGGTTTCTGTTGAACAGTAAAATTGCCATACTGGAAACCACTCTTGGTGTTTCTTTTTTCTTTTTAAGGCTGCCGGCCACAATGTTCAGGATTTCAAGTGTAAGGGGACAGTTTCTTTCCAACTCTTTATTGGCAGACTTCCAAGAAAATCTGGAAATGTTGCTTCCTCTGAAAGTGGATTCTTTGTTTTTACACAATGCCTGCACCTCTTGTGAAATATTCTTCTTGACAGTATTGACAAGTTCCTTTTTGTATATGATGTATATGAAGCAATGTTTATATTTGTGTTTCAATTTCAGGTACATTTACAGTTTAAGGGCAGTTCAAGAAAAACAGACTTGAAAGGACCTGGGAAATTAGCATGTCGTTTTGCATCTTCTATCGTCAACAGATGATTTAGGGCTGTTTTGTATTGCTTTTGGACAATGGAACGACATGCTAATTTCCCAGGTCCTTTCGAGTCTGTTTTTCTTGAACTGCCCTTAAACTGTAAATGTACCTGAAATTGAAACACAAATATAAACATTGCTTCATATACATCATATACAAAATGAACACTACATTAACCAGAAACATGCCTAATCTAAATCATACATCAATCTTTATGCATATACATGTACATGTATGAAATAAATGAATCATGGAAGGGACATACATGTACATAAGAATGAACAAAATGTACATGTACAAAATTTAAACATTCTTGAAGCTAGCCTGCATGCATATTGAACTCAATATAAAATGTAGTCATGTTAATTCTATAATTTTGAAATTTACCTCAAACTCATCCTTTCAAAAGGGAATATGAATATATATTCTACTTATTAACAGATTTTTACACGTGCAGACACATTTGCATTGTACAGACAGTACAAGTACATATGTATATATACATGTATACATGGATTATCAAATATTCAATTATTTTATTTAGAAAATAAAAAAGGGTTGAAGTCTTACCTTAACTTTAGGACCAGGTGACTGTGTAACTTGTGGTGTTGGTTTCTCATCTAGAGATTTACATGTAGATGTAAATTGGAGCCTCCTCCTATTCTTCTTTGGGGTCTTTGTTGTTGTTTTTCTTTTTGATTTTGGTGTACAACCAGACTTTGATGGCGTGAAGATATTACGTTGCCTCTTCCTTGCTGTTGAGCCTAAACATGCTAAAGCTGGGGTTAGTGATGGAAGTGGTGGTTCTGTATCTTCATTTATCTGTTCATCAGCATCAAATTGTTCTCTACTGACCGACAAATTTGTACTCAAATTAATAAAACTTGTTGATGTGGATGCTTTTAACTTGTCACATAAGTTTCTAAATTTGTTCAAACTCACATAGGTGGCTTTCAGACTGTTAAAACACTGACTGCAAACGAAAAAACTTGTGTCATCATATCCGATTGCATTCCTCAGCTTCACCTCGTCTACTTCGTAACAAAAAGCCAATGTTTTAATTAGATCAACGTCTTTATGTTGTTTTCCTACACTTCTTCTTCGTTCCTCTTTAAGATTTTTTACATTGAAAACATGCGTACAATGTACACAACACGTTTCTGAATGCTCCATTGATCATGTTAGTAAATATTCCTTTCGCTCCGCCTTTTTTTTGCGCCAATTTTGATTAATTCTATACCCACAATTCATAGCGTTATTTAAATTTCCGGTTGAAGGATTTAATAGATGAATGCATCCAGGCGTTAATGTAGCGATCGATAGTGAGTCGGAATATAACGACTGGATTATTCGGGTTAGTTGTTAGAATAAAGTACAAATAACTTCTGAAGGAGTTGCCTTCAACTGCAATTATATTGTATGCCGGCGAAACAAAATTATCCATAGCCGCTGCATGTTTATGCACCTGTCCTGATTGATTCGGGGGCCTGTCGTTCAGCAGTTATCGTTTGTTGATGTGGGTCATTGGTATTTTCCTGTTTGGATATATCAATTAGATAGTTGAATTTCCTGCTCGAATTGTGTACACTAATAATTTTGGGGTCCCTTATAGCTTGCTGTTTAATCTGGATCAAAGCCCTGTGTAAAAGGCCGTAATTTGACCTGTGTTTGTTATTATCAGGTCATGCAGGTTGGGAACAACTCTCCCTCAGACAAGGGGTCATTTTACTGTTGTAGAATGTAAATGTGTTATATTAACATGGTTTAAGTGCAGGAATATTACAAAATTCTTGGACATGTTTTGACCATTTAATACAAGATAGATATATAGTTCTTTGGGAATATGAGCCCTTTTGTACTAAAAAGTGTTTTTACAAAGAAATATATATGTTCCCAACCTGATTATGATTAAGATGGAGAATTGTCTCATTGTCAGTCACACATACATATACCAGATTTAATTATACAATTATTTCTTGGTGAACAGGAAAAAATACTTCATAAATCAAAGAATAGTCAAAGTACAAGTGATAAATCAAGTTTTAATATTGTTAAAACCTACTATTTCATATTTACAAAAAAAAATTATAATCACTCGCCTTCACTTTTCAAGCTTCGCCTCAAAAATTTGCAAATTAAATATTTTTTTATTAAAATTTTCAAATCGCTCGCTCGCCCCAATTTTTGGAGTCCAAAAATCCGTAGAACAAGAAATTAAATTGGTGTGGCCTTATGATATTTATTTTTTAATCTAAATAGTCAGGGGAAAAAGTACTTTTCGAAGTTACACCCTTGTTGGTTTCGTCGGAGGTATTGCCCCGAGATGACATTTTACAGTGCAATCCATTTACAACTAATTGTCTACATATAAGATAACAATTCCAGATAAACTCGAAACGTAATTACCTATGAAAAGATTGACCAGCAATCGTGGTCACCGTGTGTTCTAATCATAGTATGATATGACCATATAAAGAAAACATGTCCAAATAAGGTCAACACTTTATTTTCACTCAGAAACTGAGATAAACGCACATGACCATATAAGGAAATAACTCAGAGTATCAAATGACCATATTAGGAAAATATGTCCAAATAAGGTCAACACTTTATTTTCACTCGAAAATCGAAATAAACACACATGTCCATATATGGAAGTATGATATGACCATATAAGGAAAATATGTTCAGACAATGTATGTCATTCAAAAATCAACCTCTTGAAAGCGATGGAGAGGGGAGGCAACTCGGGAAATGGGAGATGACTCTAGACGAACCGACATTGTTCTAGCATATCATTCTGTTTAATCATATATAGGAAGGAGTGATGTATGGCGTCCACAATAACGACGTGTCTAGTTTTAAACGTTTATTTATTCACAAACAAATTCATTGGTAAATGTTTTTCAATTCGGATTCGATCGTCTTTGGGTCTCGGGCGTTGAGTTCGTTCACGATATCTTCCAGTGTGAAGTGCTTGTGTCTGTATTTGACGAAATGTATGCAGTACAATCCACAACTGTCGCCGTCTTCGGGCTGCACTCGCACCCGACTGAACTTGTATCGGGGTCCGTTGGCGACCAACACGTCTCTGAAGCGAGATCGATACTTTTCTGGCGCTCGACCGAACGAATCGAAAAATTCGACGGGTCCCTCTGGCGGGAAGTGGAACGTCACCCAGTGAATGCCCTTGCCGTCGCAGTCGTCCGTGTTGACGACGAAACTGCGGGGCCTGTTCGAGACTTCATCCGGCAGTTCATCGGCACAACACACGGTCGCCGGCAGGTCTTCGAGATAACACTCCAGTTCGTATCCGTAGGTTCCCTCCACGCCGTCGTCTTCCGTTCTGCATCGTTTGGCGGATGGTTCGTCGCCACAGTCCCTCTCTTGATGGACCTCGAGTCCCCGGGCGTGCGCAAATACCAGTCCGCATGCGCGGCAAGCCATCAGGTCCGATTCGCCTCCGACGTCTTCTTCCCCGAATTCCATGGTGTTCGATTCGCTTCCGGTGGAATCGACGTCTTCGTCCTCGGCTTCGGCGTCGTCCTCGCCTCCGCCCAAGACGTCGCTACGTAATCTCAAGTGTTCGGGTGTAGCGGCCTTCAGATCCACCAGAAGGTATCCGAAGGGTCTCCTCGTGGCCTCTCGGAACGTTTGCATCAAGAGGTGTCTCTGACTCGGATACATCTGTCTACCTAGCGTGGCGACGGGCTGGCGATCGACTGGATTGTCGAAGAGGACCAGGTAGTGACAGTTTCTCCTCCGAGTCGAATCCTTCCCGAAATACAGGTTCTGATTCACAGCCACCACCGACAGGTTCCGATGATGCGAGCCTTCCGTGAACAAGTCGTTGATGCGACGGCCTTTGGCCGAGGTCGACATCAGGTCGTCCAGCACGAGTAAGTTTCTGGTCCGTGCATCGAAGAAGTGATCGGCTTCCAACTCGGTCGGGATACCGCGAACGAATTCCACGGTGGGTACCACCGTCTTTCGAATCTCGTCGTAGAGGGGTTGCCATCGTCGGTACAGCCAGTCGTTCCTCTCCGGCACCGGGTTGCGCGTGGATCTTCGCAATGCTTCCTTCACGAAAAACGTCTTGCCGCAGGAGGTCGGACCGGAGACGATCATGGTGAATGGGTGTTGAAAACGAAACCTTTCTTGCGTCGCATTTTGCGGCGGAGGCGGTGGTTATAAGAGGAAGAGGATCGAATGCTTAATCAAAACCATGGACGAGTTTTACTTATTCGTCAATAGTGGAGACTCGCTCCAACTTTTTCCCCAGAATAGGGGAGGACAGTTCAGAATACGTTTACCTAGATCACACTTAATGAAAGGAACGTGGGAGTGTGCTCTGTTGGAGATGACTTTTGTACCGGCTTTTGAAACGTCTACGCAGAGGATGTACGTGTGTTGCGATCTGGTAAGGGATGAATCTTACGTCAGAGACACTTACCTGCCACTGCTTCAATCCGTAGCCATCAGAAAAGAAGAGACCACGGAGATAATTTTCGAGAGACCGCTCTACCTCACGTCGAGGGGAGGCGAGATGGAAATATTGGAAATCACCTTGAGAGACGATCGACTTCGCGTGTGCCGTTGCAAAGATGATCACGTGTTCTGCTTGCTTCATTTCCGACAAAAGTTATAAGAGGGAAAGTTCCACCATTGAAGTGAGGACGGAGTGTCCTAGCTGTCAAAGAATGTTTTAGAGAAGAGACGTCATGTTGAGACATCATCGAAATAAGCATGGTACTGGCGTACCACCACCGCCGCCGCCGCCGCCGCCGCAAAATGCGAAAAGTTTTCGTTTTCAACACCCGTTCACCATGATCGTCTCCGGTCCGACCACGTACATGCACCTGCGGCAAGACGTTTTTCGTGAAGGAATCATTGCGAAGATCCACGTGCAAACCGGTGCCGGAGAGGATCGTCTGGCTGTACCGACGATGGCAACCCCTCTACGACGAGATTCGAAAGACGGTGGTGCCCATCAATGCACGGACAAGAAACTTACTCGTGCTGGACGACCTGATGTCGACCTCGGCCAAAGACCGTCGCATCAACGACTTGTTCACGGAAGGCTCGCATCATCGGAACCTGTCGGTGGTGGCTGTGAATCAGAACCTGTATTTCGGGAAGGATCCGACTCAGAGGAGAAACTGTCACTACCTGGTCCTCTTCGACAATCCAGTCGATCGCCAGCCCGTCGCCACGCTAGGTAGACAGATGTATCCGAGTCAGAGACACCTCTTGACGCAAACGTTCCGAGAGGCCACGAGGAGACCCTTCGGATACCTTCTGGTGGATCTGAAGGCCGCTACACCCGAACACTTGAGATTACGTAGCGACGTCTTGGGCGGAGGCGAGGGCGACGCCGAAGCCGAGGACGAAGACGTCGATTCCACCGGAAGCGAATCGAACACCATGGAATTCGGGGAAGAAGACGTCGGAGGCGAATCGGACCTGATGGCTTGCCGCGCATGCGGACTGGTATTTGCGCACGCCCGGGGACTCGAGATCCATCAAGAGAGGGACTGTGGCAACGAACCATCCGTCAAACGATGCAGAACTGAAGACAACGGCGTGGAGGGAACCTACGGATACGAACTGGAATCCTTAGATATACAGACACTTTACAAAAATTCTTTTTATTGCATTGAAAATGACATTTTGAGACTAAACTCATGTTTATGTGTTCGTTTTTTTTCGAGTGCGTTCGTGTTTTATCGAGTAATTATACAAATTTCCTATAGCTTAAAATGTTAAATGGCAGTGTATTTACGTTTAAAAACATTTAAAAGTTATGTACTTTTTAAGGCACGAAACCAATGCAAATCCGGAATACACCCATCCTTCCTTAATCCATTAACGTGCTCCAAAATAGTATTTCAGATGTGTTATCCAAAGGCAATGTTTGCTTGTGAGCTTTGGTATGGTCTTTCAAGTACTGAATTAACAATGTTAGAACGTTCTCACAAATATATATGTAAAATAATTCAAGGGCTTCCTGCACGAACACGATCCGACAAGTGCACAAGCCTACTCGGTTGGCTTCCTGTGGAGTGCTATATTGACAAGTGTAAGTTGCAATTTTTTGGAAGATTATGTAGAATGGACAATAACTTATTACCAAAACGTATACTATTACTACGACTTTTAGAATTTAGAAACAAATGTGCCAAAAAGCAAGATGGTTTTGTACCAGATCTAATCAGAATAGCCGTTCAATATGATTTGATAAACTTTGTTGAAGATTTCGTGAAATCAGGCAGCTTCCCAAGTAAAGCTGTATGGAACAGATATATTTCCACTCCCATAGCGAATTCTGAAAACAACAGATGGCAACAAAGAATATCAGTTGACAGTGACTTTGAAATTTTCCGTAAAATTCACAAACGCATTGTACCACACAGAGCTTGGGTTATTGCTAAAACTAATCCTAACTTCAGAGAAGGAGCTTAATATATTGTTGACCTATGTTCCGTCATCCGAACAGAAGAGTCGCCTCTCTTATATGCGATAAATGTGGACAGTTTTTCTATAACGTTATTGAACATATCATGTGTATGTGCGATCGTCTATTAGACTTAAGAGCGAAGCTTTGGTAGGACTTAATATAAGTATTAATCCGATTGTGTTCAGTGTGTATCTAGGCAATCTAACGTCATCCACATTCACAGCAACACTTTTGTCATGTTATACGGAATATGATCTGGATAATGATAACAGTATTTATTTCTCAAAAACTTATAACACATGTTCAACGGATGTTCAGCGTTTTTTTATAACAGTTAACCTTCAGAAATATTATCATTTACGTTAAAGTGTCATTCAACTGATTCAGTATTATCATTTATCTTCAAAGTGATATTCAACTGATTCAATCACTTTTATCAATATATGACATTTAAATCGTTCAATCACTCTGATGTCTTGATCAATATATATGTAAATATTATTATTGTACAAAACTGTTTAATACATGCAAAATCTTCGATAAGAAGGAAATAAAGTTAATATATATATTGTGTGTTGAACTGATGAACTATTCATTTCATTGTTATACAATTATGAAATTTATTTCAAATTTTATTGTAAAAGGAAATAAAAACTGAACGGATTTAGTGTGTGTATGTTTTTGTATTTGCTTTTTAAGATTTTATTTTGTGGACGCAGGGAGTAGACTTCTTTCATTAGAATATTCCGTATTACATAGCATTTTTCTTGATTCTTCTCTGCTGTCCTGTA
Source organism: Mytilus galloprovincialis (assembly GCA_037788925.1). Classification (NCBI taxonomy): domain Eukaryota; kingdom Metazoa; phylum Mollusca; class Bivalvia; order Mytilida; family Mytilidae; genus Mytilus; species Mytilus galloprovincialis. The sequence goes on along the minus strand of CM075342.1, from coordinate 69,915,310 downwards.
GGTTTCTTGCTGTGTTTTTGATACACAGCTGCACCATGAGTGGATGCTAGGTCTGAAGCGTTTTTAAAGAATAAAGTTCATTCTCTATAATGGTTGTGCCTTATTATCTATATCTTGCATGGATAGACATTTCTCGTAGTACACTGTACTGAGTGTGAGACGAAAATTTGCGTTAATTTGATTTGATTATCCAGATGATATTACGACATGTCATTGGCTATTTGTAAGGTCATTTAAGAGAATGGTATACTGTTTGATATCAACTCTCGTATTTTAATTCAAATAGAATAATCTCTCCGTATCATATTGAAATTAAATAACTAGAATTCATATCAAGCGATATCCGTTCTCACTTGATGTGAAACCTATAAATAATTTCTCAATGTCATATTAAATATTGAAGAAAAACTTAAGGGATGTTATCTTAATCTTTGTAAATTAGTCATCAGTGTTTCGTGAAAACTACTAAAAGCACTTTAAAATATTGGCTGAAAACTGTTAAATTACCCCTTTTATCTCATCTTGCCAAAAAGAGTCAAGTGAAATTTCCCATCACTTGGCGTTTGTCTCTATCGTCTTCGTCGTCCGTTTATTTTTACAAAAATCATGGCATCTCAATCTGCTGGATCTAATTCATTATAGATAGAGAAAACAGTAAACATCAATAATGTTCAGTAAAGTGAGAATTATAAGCAAGTCACCATCACCAAAATAGAGAATTTTTTCATGAATTCTATTCTTGTCTAAAATATTTACGTGTCCTTTGTTATAATCATAGCATGATAACATGCACTGCAGCACATAGACCAAGGTGAGTGACACATGCTCCTTAGAGCCTCGAGTTTGTTTAATAAAATTCAATAACTTGGAAACATAAAATCTAAAATTTATAAAATCTGAAAGGTTGATTATATACCTCAATCGATATAAACATTTCTCTGAAGATTCATGTAAATTGGTTACAGCGTTTGTGAGTTGTCTTCCGACTTGCTGGACTGACAACATAATAAGTTCCGTATAAAAACTCCGGGATTCACCGTGACTATGGCTTCGTGATTTGATGGGAAGATATGATATTGTCCGTCACTAGATTACAGTAATAAACGAGAAAAAGGTAATTTTTTCAAGTCAGGAGTACTTTTTTATATTACAATTTTCTTTAAAAAAAACCGAACCATTTGTTAAAAAACCCGGACGATTTCACAGTTGCTCTCGAAAATGCCGTGACCAGAATAAATTTTGCCTATTTGTCGATAAAAACATGTATAGTAATGAAAATACGTTGGGTAGTCATAAACAACACCTATTATGATTACGAAATAGCAGTTAATTGACCTTATCGCATGTCTTTTTTCACTCGAAAAAGCCCGACCTACACTCGAAAAATCAACGGACCGAATCACTCGGAAAAACCACGATCCTAGCCGGACACTATACCTACCGTGAAACAGTTGTTGATTGAATAATTTAATCTAGTAACATGGTTATTTTGTGATACACGAAGCGTTACTAAACGAACTGGTAAAGAATAGTTTACAAACAAAAGTAAATTATAGTCAATCATCAGTCCAGTGGTTATGTTTGTAGTCTACTCTTTGTATTCGACTACAAGCAAGACTTGTCACTATATAACGACAGTGTTATTAATACAATTCATAATCTCTTCCTTTGTAATTGGATTACTCAGTGTATTATTTAACTAATTTAAAATATCTTGGTCTACTTTTGATTAAACAATTGGTTCGTTCATTTTTTTTTTTTGGAAAATCAAGCGAAATTTTAAATGACCAGTTTCGGTTCATGAGATGCGTTAGGTTAATGGTTTCATTGAATTAAGATAATATGCACTGTACCATATGACATGTGATTTTGGCATAATGATTCTGACGGGATGATGCATGTATACAAGCGGTAAGTTAAGACACAGTAATATTTTTTTGTTTCGTTAAACTACATTCGTATTTATACCTATTAGCTTATATATAAATGACAAATAAATTCAAGCAAATTAGTTTTTGCCCTGGACTAATTAATTGTAGGACTTTTAGGAAAAATCAATCACGTTTGGTACAAATCTTAACTGATGTAGTTTTATGCATATATCAGCCATGAAAAACAATGGCCTTACAAACACATTTTTAGTATATTTAGCAAGTATTTTTTAAACTCATAAGATTATTAGACACAAATTTTATGTTTCATCTTTAAGTACAGCTCTTTGTAAGACCCAGGCAGAATGCCACATTCAGATTTTTTGAATACCGCTCAAAAAATAAATTTGAGTGGGAATATATGAGTGGTAACAGACGCTCTATTTTTTGGTAGTGTTAAGGCCGCGCTGAAGTACGTCCATTATTCATAGTTCATTATTCAAAATTCAATAATGAATAATGGAATAGTTCACTATTCACTATTCAATGTTTAAAAAAGGAATAATGAATAATGAAATAGCTCATATTTCATTATTCAACTTGAAGCGGTGAATAGTGAAATAAAAATTTAAAAAATTGACTGTGACACTATAGCTATATCCCGTATTTCTAAATTCGTCTTTTTGGTAATATCTAACAAATATTTTAAGTACTTGATAAATTGCATGCTTATATTAGTGATTTTGAATCTGTTCAAAGTTTTGATTTTCTACCCTGTATACCACATTGCCTCACATTCTCATTAAGAAAAAATTCACACACCTAATTAAATGGGCATTCAAAAAATCAGAATGTGAATATATATGTTCAAACTCTTTTAGGTCATTTTTTAGTAGCAATAAACAAAAAAACTATGTTAATTGGACATGCTTTGATACTGTATATGCCCTTGAATTTTTACTAGATAACATTTTTGTTCGCTTTGGGGATTCCGTATATCGTCAGATTATCGGAATTCCAATGGGGACTAACTGTGCACCACTTATTGCGGACCTGTTTTTGTATTGTTATGAGTTACAATTTATGACAAAAATAAGCAAAGACCCATCGAAACAACATCTGATAAACAAATTTAATAATACTTTTAGATATTTGGATGATATTTTGGCTCTCAATAATGACGACTTCAGTATGTATATTAATGAAATTTATCCTGTTGAACTTACTTTAAATAAAGCTAATACTAACAATGACCACTGCCCTTTTCTCGATCTTGATATCTATATCACTAATGGAAAGCTGAATACTAAAATTTATGATAAAAGGGATGATTTTTCATTTCCTATCGTTAATTATCCGTTTTTAGATGGTGACGTTCCCTTGTCACCATCTTACGGTGTTTATATATCTCAACTTGTACGATTCGCTCGTGTATGTAACAATGTTTTAGATTTTAACGAGAGAAATTTATGTATTACTGAAAAATTATTACACCAGGGTTTTCGATATCACAAACTAGTCAAACATTTACTAAATTTTATCATCGGTATAAAGACATCATTCGTAAATATAGCTCTACATGTAGACTTCTAATACGTTCAGGTATTTCACATCCAATTTTTTATGGAAATATTCTTTATAAAGCACAAAGGTGCATAGCCAGAAATTAGTAGTGGTTTTGCTAATTAATATTCATAATATGTAAATGAGAATTGTACCACGTGATAATACTTTGAACTGGACTGGTTTGATAGGCTTGATATCATTAAAATCTTTAAAACACGGATATTATAAGTTGCCCGTCAGAGAGTCATTATTTACAATCACTCTGATATTTCCGTAAAGTTGTCAGGCGGTCAAAATCAAAACAATGAACGCGAATTTAGTGAATTTTTCGTGAGTTTGTTCTTCTTGAAATAGTGACATTTTTATTTTACGTGGGAACCTAGAGTTCAACGACTACACATACAAGGTTTGGACTTGCTTATTCTTTGGAAATTCAAGTTTCATATTTCACCCCGGCAACCTGTTTTTGTAATGACCTTGTAAGCCAATTTTCAACACGAAGTTTGCAAATTTGACGTTTCAGCCATTTTAGCCTGTATTTTACACTGCAATGTTAAAAGCCTCTCGCTTCGATTTTTAAAATAGCTCAGGAACCTGTATTTTTGCAACAACAGTCATTATGTTTCGTTTAAATGGTGTATATTGTTGTTTATATTCATTTTCTGTCCCGGCAACCTGTCTATCACTTAAATTAAAATTAAAACAGACATTTTTTCAAAATTCCCTATCATTTTAATGTAATTTCCGTGACCCGTATCCGATTTCTTTAGTATAATATTCAAATAAGCAAAGTGGCGTTGATTTCTGGATATGGTCAGTATTCACCTCAGAAACTTACAAAACCTTTGAATAGACTTATTAAGAAGGGATATAATTACGATACTGTTGTCAAGTCATTAAAGATTGCATATTTTGGCGTTGATATTGAGTCACTGATAAGGTCTTTGCATCGGAACTAAACACATTTATTCTAAAAACGGTTGTTGGCATGACACGGGTTATGTTCTTCTCATATATGTTATGATGGTATGATACTAAACCCCTAACGGGAAGGATTGTGCCTGATGTTCATATGATGAAATCATAATCTTTCAGTCAGTTTAATTGAGGTCTGGAGATGGCATGTCAGTTAACTGCTAGTAGTCTGTTGTTATTTATGTATTATTGTCATTTTTTTTATTTTCTTTGGTTACATCTTCTGACATCAGACTCGGACTTCTCTTGAACTGAATTTTAATGTGCGTTTTGTTATGTGTTTACTTTTTTACATTGGTTAGAGGTAAAGGGGGAGGGTTGAGATCTCACAAACATGTTTAACCCCGCCGCATTTTTGCGCCTGTCCCAAGTTAGGAGCCTCTGGCCTTTGTTAGTCTTGTATAATTTTAATTTTAGTTTCTTGTGTACAATTTGGAAATTAGTATGGAGTTCATTATCACTGGACTAGTATATATTTGTTTAGGGGCCAGCTGAAGGACGCCTCCGGGTGCGGGAATTTCTTGCTACATTGAAGACCTGTTGGTGACCCTCTGCTGTTGTTTTTTATTTGGTCGAGTTGTTGTCTCTTTGACACATTCCCCATTTCCATTCTCAATTTTAAACTAATATCAGAAAAAATAGATAAAAACACTCTTTTAATTTTGATTTTATATATTTATATAGTTCCTAGTTTCGGAGGATAAACGAGTGGGTTTTCCTAACTATTTCTTGGTTCAATGTATGGACGACCTGAATACCAAAACATATTTTTTCAAAATTGAAATACTCTACGTGGTCTTTATTTTTTTAATTTTCACTGCTATTCTTCATCTTTAAAAATGATGATAAAACAAGTCGATTGTGCCGCAATGACCGCTTATTGATAAAGGAATAAACTGAGTATAAACGATATGTGCCGCAATGACCATTAGAGGTGTTACGGAGGGCCTAAATAAATAAATAAATAAATAAATAAATAAATAATCTTCTTTATTTCAAGAGGATGATCCCATTAGTTAAAACTAATCTTCCTGAGAGTCCTCAAAATAATAATAACATATTTATAAGTACATATAGTATTATAAAGTTATATTATACACAATATACAATTGTATTTAAATAATAATGAAAAAGCATATTAATTTGCACAATTGATGAAAAATTTGTAACATTTTGTTTTAAAAGATACAAGTGTATTACTCATTTTTATTTCATTTGGTAAACTGTTCCATATTTGAGAACATGAATATGTAAATGTTTTCTTTAAAAAAATTGTTTTTGGTTTTGGAAGATTTAATAGTTTTTCATCAGCCGAACGTAAGTTATAATTTTGATTATCAGTAAAATGAAAATTTTCTTGTAAATAGTTAGGAACCATACCATTTAATGATTTAAATACAAGTATTGCCTTTTGGTATTGAATGCGTTTTTCCACATTTAACCAGCGTAAACTATTAAACAATAAACTGGATGATGTCATTATGTCAGCTTCTACTATAACCCTAGCAGATTTCTTTAATAACTTATTAAGTTTATTTATTCCACTTTCACAACAGCTTCCCCATATATTGCAACAATAATCAAATAATGGAAGAATATAAGCATTGACGTAGATAATACGTATATGCATAGGTAAATATTTTTTTATCTTTTGTAATAAATTGATTCTGTTTGATATAGTACATGACATTTTATCTATCTGCTGATTCCAATTTAGGTTTTTGTCAATATATAAACCAAGAAGTTTTTCACAATCTACATTTTCTATTTGTTCATTTGAAATATTGATATCTAAACTGTTTCCAGTTGAACAAAGTCTTTGTTTTGAACCAACAATCATTGATTTACACTTTTTGGCATTTAATTTCATACAATTTTGCGAACACCAGTTTTCAATTATATGAATATCATTTTGAAGGTTAGAAGTTAACTGAAGTAAATTATTACCTTTACAATGTAATGTAGAATCATTTGCATATAAATCTATTAATGAATGTTCTATATTAAGTGGTAAATCATTGATATATAAAATAAATAACAGAGGGCCCAGGATAGAACCTTGTGGTACCCCAGTTTTTATGCATTTAGTATTAGACATGACGTTATTGACCTTAACTTGTTGGCTTCGTTCAAACAAGTATGACTTAAACCAGTCTAGTGTACAATTTGAAACATTATAATATTCAAGTTTTTTCAATAAAATTATATGATTAACTAGATCAAAAGCTTTCTTTAAATCTAAAAATATAACTGCGTTTATCTCTCCATTATCTATATTTGCCAACCATTCATCTACTAAATTAATAAGTGCATTAGTACACGAATGTTTAGGTCTGAAACCTGACTGTGTAGTATTAAGAAGGTCATTACTATTTAAAAATATATACAAACTATTAGCTATATGTCGTTCTATGATTTTTGAGAGACAAGGCAAAACTGCTATTGGTCTATAATTATCAGGATTACAGGCATCGTCACTTTTAAAAATTGGGCAAACTCTTGCAGTTTTAAAAATACTTGGAAATTTACCACTTTTGATGCTTAGATTAAATATATATGTCAAGGCTGGTGCAATGACATCGCTGCACATACTCAAAATATTTGGTCCGACATCATCTAAACCAGTTGCTTTAGACTTGTCAAGTTTTTTTAAATACATGTTTACATCAAAATACTCATTTCTGGTATAATGAATTTTTCAATACCCGTTTGTAACTTTGATTTTACAAATTTATTGAGTGCATCAAATCTGGCACCATCATCATTATTACATAATTTGTCATCAACTATACTTTCAGCAATATTTGTGAAATGCACATTAAATGTATTTGCTATATCAACATCATTTTGAATTACACTATTTTTATATTCTAAATGCGTGATATTATTATGTACTTTTTTAGGATTTAGACTTTTGACATACTTCCAAATAGTTTTACTATCTTTACAATTTGAAATAGCATTTTGGAAATATTTTTTCTTTGCCTGTTCTACTAAAAATGTAACCTTATTACGCCAAATTTTATAATTATATATATCACCAATTCTTTGAAAATAATCTCTTTGGTGTCTAGCGCTATTTATATCAGAAGTCCACCACTCTGGTTGTTGTGTATTTTTCACCCTTTTAATTTTCTTAGGAGCATGTTTGTCTAGGGTGCTCAGAAATAAATTATACCAATAATTAGCTGCTTCATCAACATCTCCAATCGATTCAATGAGATAAAAAGGAGAATTTGTTAAATTTTCAATAAATTTATTTTTATCAAATTGTTTGAATGATCTATATTCTATGGACAAATGCTCCATTTTTGTTATTTTGGGGTTAAGTTTTCTTGTTACGCAAACAGGATAATGATCACTGACAGCATAACTAGGCACCTTTACTTCTATAATATGGTCTACATCGGTCGTATATGTATGGTCTATGGTAGTTGCACATTTATCTGTTACTCGTGTCGGTTTATGTACAATTTGTTGTAAACCATACAAATTAATACAGTCCTTCCATTTTTGATTTCTGACAACTGTATGATTTATATGTGAAAAGTTTATATTAAAATCTCCTAAGAGTATAATATCTTTATTTTCTGCAGACGCTTTATCTATTTCTTTTCCAGCTGAATCAATCCAAGATTGAAATGAACTCGGTGGACGATAAAAAATGCCTATTAAAATAGAGTTTGTGTTTGGAAATTTAATTTCAATCCATAAAGATTCAATACTACTTATTTCTAAATCGATCCTTCTTTGATGACATACACTATTTCGTATGTACGCAATCACATCTCCGCCATAATTAATAGCGTTTCTATCTTTTCTTTCTATTTTGTAACCTTCAATTTGTAATGTTTCGGTACCAATTTCATCATTTAAAAATGTTTCTACCATACCAAATATATCAAATAGTTGTTCGTATTTTAATAGAAATTTTATTTCTTCAATTTTTGGTTGTAAATGTTGAATATTTAAACAACCTAGTTTAAACCCTTTTTTAAACAACCAACTTGCTTCATTATTTCTACTTTTATTTACAGAACTAGGTGTTTTATTTTGACTCTTTCTATGCCTCTTTTGAGATTTTCTCCAATTATTTTTATTACTGTTGTTTATATTATTAATGTCTTTTATATTACATGAACATTGTATACTACTACATTTATCACATAACAGATTTAAAATATAATATCTGTTTGAAAAACTAGTACAAATAAATGCTACCTATGAAATACGCGTGAAAATTAAGAAATAGCCAATTTTTAATAATGAAATGGATATTTTGATAATGGAATGGACTGCTGCGACTCTTTAGCCCATATAAACGATATGTGCCGCAATGACCATTAGAGGTGTTACGGAGGGCCTAAAGGTCAAAATACGCGTGAAAATTAAGAAATAGCCAATTTTAAATAATGAAATGGATATTTTGAATAATGGAATGGACTTCTGCGACCCTTTAGCCCCTAATTCTAGATAAACCGTATACCTCATTCGAAAGCTTATTACAAGAGGAACAAAATGTATATAGTCAATATGTTCCGCAACGAATATTAGAGGAGAAACGAAGGATTTAAATATCGAAATACGCGTGAACATTGAGAAATAGTTTATTTTGAATAATGGAATGGACTACTGCAACCCTTCAGTCCCTAATCAAGGCAAAATTTATACACCAAATTAAAGCTTATTGATAGAGGAATAAACTGAGTATAAACGATATGTGCCGCAATGACCATTAGAGGTGTTACGGAGGGCCTAAATGTCAAAATACGCGTGAAAATTAAAAAAAAAAAGCCAATTTTGAATAATGAAATGGATATTTTGAATAATTGAATGGACTGCTGCGCGACCCTTCAGTCCCTAATCAAGGCAAAATTTATGCACCAAATTAAAGCTTATTGATAGAGAAATAAACTGAGTATAAACGATATGTGCCGCAATGACCATTAGAGGTGTTACGGAGGGCCTAAAGGTCAAAATACGCGTGAAATTTAAGAAATAGCCAATTTTGAATAATGAAATGGATATTTTGAATAATGGAATGGACTGCTGCGACCCTTTAGATCCTAATTCTTTATAAACCGTATACCTCATTCTAAAGCTTATTACAAGAGGAACAAAATGTATATAGTCAATATGTTCCGCAATGAATATTAGAGGAGAAACGATGGATTTAAATACCGAAATACGCGTGAACATTGAGAAATAGTTTATTTTGAATAATGGAATGGACTTCTGCAACCATTCAGTCCCTAATCAAGGCAAAATTTATACACCAAATGAAAGCTTACTGATAGAGGAATAAACTGAGTATAAACGATATGTGCCGCAAAGACCATTAGAGGTGTTACGGAAAGCCTAAATGTCAAAATACGCGTGAAAATTAAGAAATAGCCAATTTTGAATAATGAAATGGATATTTTGAATAATGGAATGGACTGCTGCGACTCTTTAGCCCCTAATTCTAGATAAACCGTATACCTCATTCGAAAGCTAATTACAAGAGGAACAAAATGTATATAGTCAATATGTTCCGCAACGTATATTAGAGGAGAAACGAAGGATTTAAATATCGAAATACGCGTTAACATTAAGAAATAGTTTATTTTGAATAATGGAATGGACTGCTGCAACCCTTCGATTCCTAATCAAGGCAAAATTAATACACCAAATTAAAGCTTATTGATAGAGGAATAAACTGAGTATAAACGATATGTGCCGCAATGACCATTAGAGGTGTTACTGAGGGCCTAAATTTCAAAATACGCGTGAAAATTAAGGAATAGCCAATTTTGAATAATGAAATGAATATTTTGAATAATGGAATGGACTGCTGCAACCCTTCAGTCCCTAATCAAGGCAAAAGTTATACACCAAATTAAAGCTTATTGATAGAGGAATAAACTGAGTATAAACGATATGTGCCACAATGACCATTAGAGGTGTTACGGAGGGCCTTAATGTCAAAATACGCGTGAAAATTAAAAAATAGCCAATTTTGAATAATGAAATGGATATTTTAAATAATGGAATGGACTGCTGCAACCGTTCAGTCCCTAATCAAGGCAAAATTCAGACCCCAAATTTAAGCTTATTGTTAGAAGAATAAACTGAGTATAAACGATATGTGCCGCAATGACCATTAGAGGAGTTACGGAGGGCCTAAATGTCAAAATACGCGTAAAAATTAAGAAATAGCCAATTTTGAATAATGAAATGGATATTTTGAATAATGGAATAGACTGCTACGACCCTTCAGTCCCTAACAAAGGCAAAATTTATACACCAAATTAAAGCTTATTGATAGAGGAATAAACTGAGTATAAACGATATTTGCCGCAATGACCATTAGAGGTGTTACGGAGGGCCTAAATGTCAAAATATGCGTGAAAATTAAGAAATAGCCAATTTTGAATAATGAAATGGATATTTTGAATAATGGAATGGACTGCTGCGACCCTTTAGCCCCTACTTCTAGATAAACCGTAAACCTTATTCGAAAGCTTATCACAAGAGGAACAAAATGTATATAGTCAATATGTTCCGCAACGAATATTAGAGGAGAAACGAAGGATTTAAATATCGAAATACGCGTGAACATTGAGAAATAGTTTATTTTAAATAAAGGAATGGACTGCTACAGCCCTTCAGTCCCTAATAAAGGCAAATTTTATGTACCAAATTAAAGTTTATTGATAGAGGAATAAACTGAGTATAAACGATATGTGACGCAATGACCATTAGAGGTGTTACGGAGGGCCTAAATGTCAAAATACGCATGAAAATTAAGGAATAGCCAATTTTGAATAATGAAATGGATATTTTGAATAATGAAATGGACTGCTGCAACCCTTCAGTCCCCAATCAAGGCAAAATTTATACACCAAATTAAAGCTTATTGGTAGAGGAATAAGCTGAGTATAAACGATATGTGACGCAATGACCATTAGAGGTGTTACGGAGGGCCTAAATGTCAAAATACGCGTGAAAATTAAGAAATAGCCAATTTTGAATAATGAAATGGATATTTTGAATAATGGAATAGACTGCTGCGACCCTTCAGTCCCTAATCAAGGCAAAATTTATAAACCAAATTAAATCTTATTGATAGAAGAATAAACTAAGTATAAACGATATGTGCCTTAATGACAATTAAAGGGGTTACGGAGGACCTAAATGCAAAAATACGCATGAAAGTTAAGAAATTTTGAATAATGAAATGGATATTTTGAATAATGGAATGGAAATGAAATAAAGTCTACTTGATAGAGTCTGGTGAGGGTCAGTGTTGCTCTTAGGGTCGCCCAGTTGGCATCGATGATGATCTTCATTTTTTGTTTGTTGAGCCGTTGCTTCTGCTGGATTTTATTGTTCATGTCTTCAATGTCATTATTCTGTGCTGAGTGCGATGGAAAACCAGTTGGTACCATCGTCGGGAGAGTAGCAGAAGTAATTGTTACCTGTATGCATATGAATGTTAGGGATGGAGTTATTTGATTCCAGGTTCAACAATGCCATCTCGTAGGTCTTGGATTCCTTGAGTTGCAGTGGGGTTGAATCGGGTAAGGATTTGGTTATCGTTTCTAGAAACGATGGAAGAAAAATTCATGCTTGGGATTGATGTTTTTATCAATTTGCTGCAACCATGTGTTATCGATTTATTTATGGTACAACATTGTCACATATTTTTGCTTCCACTCTTCGATACCGTCATACTTCTAAGTTGTTTAATCATTCACCACGATTGCATATACTTCGGCAGGGCGGCGGGTAAAGAGGAGTTACTTGAAGGTGAATTTGATCCATTTTTGTCGAGCCTTCGACTTTAGTCGAAAAAGCGAGACTAAGCGATCCTACATTCCGTCGTCGTCGGCGGCGTCCACAAATATTCACTCTGTGGTTAAAGTTTTTTGAAATTTTAATAACTTTCTTAAACTATACTGAATTTCTACCAAACTTGGACAGAAGCTTGTTTATGATCATAAGAAAGTATCCAGAAGTAAATTTTGTAAAAATAAAATTCCATTTTTTCTGTATTTTACTTATAAATGGACTTAGTTGTTCTGCTAGGAAACATTACATTCACTTTGTGGTTAAAGTTTTTAAAATTTTAATAACTTTCATAAACTATCCTTGATTTGTACCAAACTTGGACAGAAGCTTGTTTATGATCATAAGACAGTATCAAGAAAATTTTGTAAAAATAAATTTCCACTTTTCCGTATTTTACTTATAAATGGACTTAGATTTTTTGCCAGAAACAAAACATTCACTCTGTGGTTTAAGTTTTTAAAATTTTTATAATGTTCTTAAACTATCCTGGATTTCTACCAAACTTAATTAAAAGCTTGTTTCTGATCATAAGATATTATTCAGAAGTAAATTTTGTAAAAAAAAATCACTTTTTCCGTATTTTACTTATAAATGGACTTAGTTTTTCTTCCAGTTAACATTACATAGTCTGCAGTTAAAGTTTATAAAACATTAATTAGATTCATAAACTATCCTGGATTTTTTACCAAACTTGGAAGCTTCTTTCAATCAAAAGACAGTATCGAGAGGGAAATTTTTATTGATGTTTTTCCTCATTTTTGTTGAGTCTGCGATTAACAGCAAAAGTAGGCGAGACACTGGGTTCCGTGGAACCCTTACGAATTTTTTTTCACCTTTTGTCCACGACGTTTATCTTATGACCATCGGATTCAAACTGCAAGATTCTATCGGAAATCACAAGTGCAAATATCTAGGTGTTTGCAGGTACTTTGTGCTCGAACTCAATCAGGATCTGAATGTCAACGGTCGATTCTTTCAACCGCTCGGACTGGTGACTCACATCAATGACAAGCAGTGGGTACAGATCGACGAAATCGGAGGGTTTAATGTTGAAGCTGTTTTTTCAGAACTCTGCGACTTTCTTGTACACTCTGGCGATCTTTGTTTGTGTGAAACTGGCATTGAAGTCTACCGCCGAGTAGCCTTCTGCGATGAGGTTGACGTAGATAGTTCGCAACTGGCAGTGGTCGAACACGATTGTATTTTGAGTCCGATCGTACTTTTACCGGTCTGAAAGAATACGATGATGTATCTCGGTTTCTGCCGACCACTCTTGGCAGACAAACGCCAGTTGAACTGTAAGTTTTGGGTAACACTTGTAGAATCACACTGTCGTATTCGGAAACCACAATCGATCTTACTCTTGCTCTCGATGGTCTTGTTCAACCGCATTTTTTTCATCGGAAGGAAGGAAGGACGTGAGGAACAAACCAAGAGATCTTACTCAGGTTGATTTTCGCCACGTCCTCAGGTTGATTTTTGACACGTCGTTGACGGCAGCAGCAGGATGGCATTTTCGTCCGAGTCTTGCACGACGCCACGAGTGACAATTCGTGCTTGATCCATTGGTGGGCTTGGTGATAATATACCCATGACGTGCTGCAAACCCTGTGTTTTCGGCCTCGGCTTCGGTAGATGGTTCTTTGTACCACAGCTAGTTGAATCCTTGTAATTTGGAGAAATTGTTGGGATAAATCAACATTCCCAGCATGGTGATGGCAACGACTGGGATGTTCGATCTGCTGGCTTGAAAGCTTGCATTAATTGTAACTGATGGTCTCGAAGAGATACATGACCCCATTGTGAATGAGAGACACTAGATCTGCATAAGCAGATGCACTACCGTCGTTATTTTACAGTCGCCTCTCTACCAAGAGATAATTTTCAGCGGGATGGAGGAACAAGTCTTGGGTTTCGATGTTGATTCGGATCTCACCTGGATTATTCAGGTTGGCACCAGCTTGAGGTCCGTATTCGTGAACCTGATATTCTTGGAGACTTTCGTCGAAGGTCAACTTCGGTGATTATAAGAATGTTGGACATTATGTTTTTATTTAAAGCGCTGCACGAAGTCTTGGATGGTACCAATGCCAGAACCGGAGATCAGGTTGTTCAACTGTGTTTGCTGTGGTTTGCTGCGGTTTGCTGCGTTGAACTCTGCGTTTTCGGGGGCGGGTCACTTTTTCAACCACGTAGTCGACACGATTCCCTTCCACTTGTAATTCTTATTAGCCTTCGGGATTCTTGAAAGGATGTTATTGCCTTTATACATAGTACCGGAACTTTTCAGGATCTCTGCATAGTCGTCAGGGTCGTCGAGTTCGAACGATTATGGTTTCTTTTTCACCATGACTTCCCAGAAGCCAAGGGTTCCGTTTTACTTCACTCTATCCATAAAATTATTATCGCCGTCAAAAGTAACTGGTGAGCTTCCGATGAAGATACCAACGTTTTCAGATCGCAATCCAAACGCGTGGTCGGCAGAAAAAGTCATACTGAGCTGCAAATGCTGCTGTGCTCCAGCTCCGATGACGATGTCTGTAGGTGGTGCAATGAGTAGTGGGTCGACAAACTCAGGCGGTGGTGAAGAGAGGGCTAGCTGGCACTGTTGCAGGAAGGTCTGCCATCTTTTCGGTGATCTGTGAAGCTGCCTCTCGCTGAGCCTCAACCACAGGCTTGAACACCTTGTAAAGGTCCCGGCTAAGTTCAGTCTTGTCGAGACGATGCTGCATATTACTGGCTTGAATCTTCCGTTTGATGTCTTGCAACTTACGTCATTTATCTAATAGATCGAATGCTGTTGAACGCCCCTAAGCGTTTGTGTGAACGCCCCTAATACAGGAGTTGCACATGAAGGTATTACACAGCTGATACGGATCCCCTTTTCTTCGAAAGATTCAAGTGTCATGGGTATGTGTACTGGTGGCCTCGAATTGTCTTGGCAGGGCATTGGGGTTGAGAAAATTGCTCCACCTTACCATAATGGTGGAGTTCCATGCGTTGAAATCACCTCCACCGCTTTAGATCGGGTGAAGGATCACGCAACCGCATTTTCAACATATGCTCCTTATATCGACTGGAACCCACTCAAAATTACATTTGCAGGGCCATTCGAACTTGCAGGGCTGGTGTTCTTCCGTGTCAGATATTCTTCATACTTCAGTTGCATAAAGAATTATTCGAGCTGATCCATTCTTTATCTTATACCGCATAGAACTCATTTAATTTGCATCAATATTTTCCATTTGTCTTGGTGCTTTTAAAATTGATGGTTACAAATCCTTAGGGCTTGGACCAGCAATGCTTACACAGAGCGTCAAACTGTTCTTTGGTGAGATCGTTGCAGTGATCGCGTCGGATGTGGTCGGTATTCTTAGCGTTCTGCTGGAAGAGGCAGGAGAAGTTGGCATTCTCCCGGTTCGACTGGCGGGGCAGTGTGGATACTTCTGGCACAGGTAGAAAAAATCGTCGTTGTCTTTACACGTGTTCTGTTTTCTCAACATCGTCGAACACCATAAGGTTCACCATGAGGTTTTTGCAGCTGGGATCAAGTTCTCGGGGGTCTAGTACACCGCTTCCTTGCTCGAAGAAAAAAGTGTCGATACCACTCGGGTGTCGTGGTGGTAGTAAGGTGTTGACCACATCGATCAACAATTAGGGTGACTTGCCCTTGTACTGTAGGAGGTCTCGGTTATCTTCTTTAGAAAAGCTTTTTTCCAGCGCTTGCTCCAACAGCTGGTAGATAGGTAGGTGAATGGATTATCCGAAGACGAACAATTGATTGTAGTCGGAGCCATCCATCGCGCAGGAATAGGTTGTTCAGCTGCGTCGTCTTACCACAGTCCGACTTTCCAATGATCGACCGTCTTATCGATCGCTAAGGTAGGAGGTAGTGATTACTCCTCATGGGGGCGTTGGCACTGTAGGAAATGTCCTTATGTTCATTTATTAACATAAAAAAGCGATGATTTTCTGTGTGAAAGTCGTAGGAAGACGGACACAGTTAACACCAGCGATGTAATGACCAGCAACGGGCGACGGTGAAAGGTTGGCAACTACAAGGTGTGCGATGCCAAGATGTCTCAGTTTGTTGCTACAACCGGTACAGGGTTCATGAACAATCTAATCAACCGATTACCCATGGAAATGCATCTGCCCGGACACAACTTCACCAGGCCAGGGACTTAACTTAGCAAGCGACTACTTCCCGATGGCACCCCGAAGGCTTGGTCAAAACCCATTAATCAAGTTGACGAGGCAGCATATCACCGCGATCTTTGTTATGCCCAGTACAAGGATTCATCCGCACACAACTCCATCGTTGACGAAGCTATGATACAATGTAGCCTCGCTTAACACTTGGACTGCAGCATCGTCGGATCCATCATCGGTACCAAAGTTGGATTCGGTCTGGGTGTTAAAACAAATGTTCGCTGGACCGATGAGCTAGCTGAGGAGTTGCACAAACCAGTTCGACGTTAGTTTCATAAACGCTGTGTAGTGTTGGGTGGTGTGGATGAGACCTGGGCGGACGACATCGTTGATATGAGTGACTTCTCCAGGGAAAACAAGGGAAATAAATTTATCCTGAGCATTATCGATGTCTTTTCCAAATATGGCTGGATGATACCACTCAAGAAAAAGAAGCGGTGACGGTGCGGGATGCATTCCAAGCGTTGTGCCCAAGAAGCTATCGACATGCAAAGGCACTGAATTTTACAACAAACACGTAAATCAGCTTCTTCAAAAGCATGGTATCGATATCTACTCCACCGGGAACGAAGAGAAGTCGAGTATTGTCAAACGTTGGAGCCGCACCATGAAAGATAAAATGTTCAAATACTTTTAAGCCAACTCCACACGCACCTATATCGATGTCCGGGACGATCTTGTTCGCCAGTAAAATACCACCAAGCACCGCTATCAAGAAAGCTCATATTGCCGCAAGTCATAAGGAGCATGAAAAACAAGTTGTATTGGAACCTTTACCTCCCATAAAACCATCGCGATTTTCCAAAGAAAAAAGGTACATTCGAGAAGGGATACACTCCCACTGGACCGAGGAAGTATTCACCATTTCCCTAGTTTTGTCAGAGGTCCACTGGGCCTTCTACGATCTTTTCATCCATCTCCTCAAAATCTAGTTTCCCGAGTGAAGGTATCCCTCGTTCTCATCATCCGCCTTACCTGTTGGATTAATATTTACAAAGGTACAGTGCATGATCACATTCTTTTGCCCCTTACAACGCCCAATCGTCTATAACTTCCATCCGTGACATCCGAGAGACCTTAAGGGAGGTCTGCACGTCCATGCCAATAAGGGGGTCATATTCCAGGTAGTAAATAAATCTTTAAACGCTTTCTTCGGCGAATGTACCTCAATTTTATCCCCAATGGCTTTCCTATCTTCCAAAATCTTTTCCTGCACCTTCTTTAGCAGTCGATCTATCGACAGCCTGCTAACCCCTTTCAGCGCAAGTTGTTTTGTCTGGGTGACAATCTCCTTCCTCGTGTGGGGTTTGGGACGACGATGAATTTTAAGATTTGTCTTCGTTTCTATCAACTCTCAACCAACTGATCTTTCCTCAACCGGGATTACCCTCGAAGGTGTTTCATTTTGGCTATACCTCCTCAGGGCTTTGACGTTTTCAACTACTAACTCCATGTTCACCATTGGATCAATGTCTTTATCCGAAATTTTTTTTTTTTTTTAATTTAGGTCACCCCAAAACCACCATCCCCAATTCACTGGTTTTTAGACCCACTTTTCGGGCCTACAAAACATATATATTCGAACACTTTCGATCCTACAATGCTTATAAAAAAAAGTCGTGAAACGTACCCGGTGCGTCTGGATTTGTCATCCCATATCTCACAATTTGCACAGCTCCATCGGTTATATGTTTGCCAAGACGGTAGTCAGCTGCTTGTTTAATCTCTCACATCCCCATGTGCGAATAATTTCCCCTTTCCAGCACAAGGTTATAATTTTGCAGACTTTTACTTCGTGTCAAAGTCTTTAATGTCTTTGACAATCCAGGGTGAGTCCTGTCCTACTTTCGCAATTTTATAATTTCCTCATCATTGCAGCGCTGTTCTCGATTGGCCTTAACAGCGGCCAGTTTTTTTCAGAATTTCTACCTCTTGCGCCGTATTCTATCTCTGACAAGACATATTTGTAATCTTAAAGTCCATTGTGTTTATTATATCAATTTCTATTTGTGTGTGTGTGTGTTTATTTCTTCCGCAATGAAATATTTTCCCTCGACTCCAACCTGAAAATGGGGGTGTGACAGAACTCTCATGATCATGCTACTGTTCATCTCTTAATAAGCTTTCAATTGAGGTATAAGGTATATCTGTAATATGGGACTCACGGGTCACAGCAGTCCATTCCATTATTCAAAACATCCATTTCATTATTCAAAATTGGCTATTTCTTATTTCCATGCGTATTTTGGCATTTAGGTCCTCCGTAACCCCTCTAATGGTCATTGCGGCACATATCATTTATACTCAGTTTATTTCTCTATCAATAAGCTTTAATTTTGTGTATGAAATTTGCATTATAAGGGACTCAAGGGTTGTAGAAGTCCATTCCATTATTCAAAATAACCCATTTCTTAATGTTCAAGCGTATTTCGATATTTAGGTCGTTCGTTACATCTCTAATATGCGTTGCGGAACTTGTTGACTATAAACATTTTGTTTCTCTCGTAATAAGCTTTCGAATGAGGTATAAGGTTTATCTATCAGTATGAGCTAAAGGGTTGCAGCAGTCCATTCCATTATTCAAAATATATATTTCATTATTCAAAATTGGCTATTTCTTAATTTTCATGCTTATTTTGGCATTTAGGTCCTCCGTAACCCCTCTTATGGTCATTGCGGCACATATCGTTTATAGAGTTCAGTTTATTCCTCTATCAATAAGCTTTAATTTAGTGTATAAAATTTACCTTTATTAGGGACTGAAGGGCTGTCGTAATCCATTCCATTATTCAAAATAAGCTATTTCTTAATATTTAAGCGTATTTCGATATTTAGGTCTTTCGTTACATCTCTAGTATGCGTTGCGGAACTTTTTGACTATATACATTTTGTTCCTCTTGTAAGAAGCTTTCGAATGAGGTATAAGGTTTATCTATAATTAGGGGCTAGAGGGTTGCAGCAGTCCATGCCATTATTCAAAATATCCATTTCATTATTCAAAATAGGCTATTTCTTGATTTTCATGCGTATTTTAACATTTAGGTCCTCCGTAATCCCTCTAATGGTCATTGCGGCACATATCGTTTATACTCAGTTTATTCCTCTATCAATAAGCTTTTAGTCCATTCCATTATTCAAAATAAGCTATTTCTTAATGTTCAAGCGTATTTCGATATTTAGGTCTTTCGTTACATCTCTAATATGCGTTGCAGAACTTGTTGACTATATACCTTTTGTTCCTCTCTTAATAAACTTTCGATCGAGGTATAATATTTATCTCCCCTGTAATGGCGCTGCCCATGGAAAAAATTGACGAGTAAAAAAAGTATAGTTTCACCCAGTTTACATGTAATTTACAACAAAACTTTGTACCGTTGATGCACACGTAATGTCCAGAAGATGATTTAATTCAAAGTTTGTGCATGAGATGTTATTGAGAGGGGATTTTTGAACTTTTACAAGTAACAAGGTACGAGACTCCTATCGCCTATATAACTGAAAACTACTTTCTTTTTATGACTATGGCTATCGTTGAGTCTATTTCTGAACTGAAGCAGCTTATTATTGGTATAGACGGAAAAGTAGGAATATTATCCAACAAGCTAGACAATATAGAGGACCGCTTCACACGCATAGTAACAGAAATAAAATCTGAGGTAGATGAGGTTAAAACTGATGTTATAAACACAAAACTTGAGGTTCAAAAGTTACGGGAGGACCATCTTGAGCTAGAAAAAGGTGTAGGCCACATTGAACTAGAAATTAACAGGGTAGCAGATAAGAAGTTGAATATTTTTAGAACAAGTCTAGAAAAAAAATTCTATTCTGCATGAACAACAGGTTTTGTTAGAAAAACATGAGAGAAAATACAACGCCCTTGTTTATGGAGTGCCAGAAAGTGATAATGAAGATATACATGCGGTTCTTAATACATTTTTCATTCAAGATCTAAAAATAGATAAAGAAAAGGCCGAAAGCTTCCCTATTGCCAATGCTCATCGTATTCCATCTAGGCAAACATCAGACCAGATTAGAAGGCCTGCCCCTATAATTGTCCGCTTTATCCATCATGGAGACAAGCAGTACGCCCTATCTAAAGGTTATAACTTGTGAAACAAACACATGTGCATTGTTGATGATTTACCCCCAGTCATGAAAGAATCGAGGCATGAGCTTGCAAAGCTGGCTTACAAAATTAGGAATGAGGAACATCTGCAAACAAGAATCAAGGTTGTCGGAACCCGCATTCTCCTACAAACATGTACAAACTCAAAAGATAATTGGTTTCTTAGGAGGGAGGCTCACTGTTGCTTACCTTATAAATGAGGATTGTTTGTTTTGATTTTGCCACCATGATACACTTAATTTACTTTTGAAAATATATTGACCGTCATTGAAATGTATTTAAATAACAAGCGCATACAATGTATATAATTTCTTCCATTGACAAGCATGCTTGTTATTTATTTAAATGTTTCATGTTTTTCCAGCCAGCTATTTAGATCTATAAATGAATATATACATGTATATATATATCCATGTTTCTTAAACTATGTACTTATTATATCTATTTCAGGTTTAAAAAAAAATGAACAGTAAGTAAAAAGTGCGCTTGTTTGATGTTTTTGCATTTTCTTATTCTATTTTTTGTTGTTGTGTGCTTATCTTTTTTTTTTTTGATGTTGTGTGCTTATCTTTTGCTATTTATGTTGTGTTTTTGCTTTGATTTTTTTTTATTATTTATGTTTTGCTTGAGAAAATAGTTGCATTGTATTAGCTTTTTTTGATTTGCAAATTTCCTGCTTTTGCTTTGTATTTAAACCAAAATATATGCCTTTAGCATGTTTAGCATGTTGTTATCAAACTTGACAATTCACCATTTCAGAAGCTAAAGGCCAATTATTAATTGAAAATGATTATTCTTGAAATTTAGATGTACAAATCAAATCAAATTAAATCAAATATTTTATTATAGTCTCACCTCTCTACATGTACAATACAAACAGGAATACAACATGTTTTAATTAAAAGTACAACACAATCTTAAAAACATTCGAGAGCCACTCTCAAAAGAGTTATGAGAGACTTTTACATAAAAAGGACAGCTCGATAAAAATACAAAACATTGTACATGTACTAACAAAACTTTAAGCCAATTAAGTTACATTATATTATTCATAAACCAATCAAAATAATTTGGTGTACGTTTTACTCACATTGCGTTAGATCTGAGATGGCGAATTAATTTCATATTGATTTATCTGATATATATAGGTTCCATAGATAATAGATTTACTTAGGTAAACATGTAATGATGTACAAGAACTCTCGCTATATTACCATGACTTACCTACATTGTACATGTATCCTGGTAAAGAAAATTAATTGGTTCAAAATGACGGCTACATATAATAAAATATGATACATGTACATAATATGTGGAAACACTCAGACACACACATGTGTAAAAACAAGATAATATATATTATTATTAATCACAATCTTTGATGTTACTACAAAACAATGTTATCATAATCATATAACTTAGACTTAATAATTTAAGTAGCTTCTTAATTAACAGTGATAACTAATTTCCTCATAACTTATATTGAAATTTAAAGCAGGCCTTTCTTTTTCTGTACACATGGATAAATGTAGATGAGATCAGAATTAGCATAAAGTTTACATTGTCATGATTGCCCAATAAGCTATGACTTCATATTTTGAATAGGAAGCTTTGGTATACATTGCAATATCTCATTACATTGCTCCTTAAACACAGGTAGTAGGTGTTAATTTGTTGTTACATATATTGTTTGCATTTACATATTCGACTTTAAGGACTAATGTTCAGGAACTATAGTATAGACTTCTTAATGGATTATATTTATACCAAAGATGTTCATAAACATGCAATGAAACCTTGACAGTGAAACTTGAAAATAAAAAAAAAAACTTTAGCTAAAACATTCTTAGGTGACAATTTAGGAAAAGTAAAGACAAAAATAATTCCAAGATTTAACACAAATCTACTTTTCACAATCAAAGGGAAATAGCTCAAAAGATATTCATTGCATTTGTTTTTTTAGTTTGAAACAAGAGCTGTACTCAGTATATTTAAAAAATATTAACTAATTAAAACTGCAAAAGAATGTTGTGATGAGTACAGCTGATATATTCATAAATCAAGTCATATTTTCAGCTCAATGAATGATCATTTCATAATGTTAACCTTTGATCAAAGTATAACAAATACCTCTCCCCCCCCCCCCCCCCCCCCCCCCAGAAGACTATAAATTGTAATTTCAGTAAGCTGGGTGACTATACCATTTGCAGGTATATATCTTGTATTTTTTAACTTGCTCTTATTTATTATTTTCCTTTATTTTTTACTCAATTTTTTTTTATTTCTTTTCTTTACAATGTTTTTTTATTTTGTTTATTATTTTATTGGCAAATATACATGAAGATATAGAAATCATAGCAGAAGTATTACTATTAACATCATGTTTGAATCAGAGACCAGACCATTATTACATAACTCACATTGTGTTAACTTTTCTTTACTTATTGCCAGTTGTGTGGGACTTTTTCTGTCATTTTATATATAAATTATGTTTCAAACTATTTGTGTCATTTATACTCTAAATGAAAAATAATCTTATTCAGATTGTCTCATACAACTGCCAAGGACTTAATTCAATTGAAAAGCGAAGAGATGTTTAAGACTATCTAAGAGCAAAAGATTGTAGCATGTATTGTCTTCAAGATACACACTTTTCTGAAAAAGATGAACAATTTGATAAGAATCAATGGGGTGGAGAATGTTCTTTAGTTCCTTTTCTTCAAATCTAAGAGAAGTGGCCATTTTATTTAATAATAATTTTGAATATAAGATTTTACAAAGTAAAAAAGATCAAAATGGTAATCTATTAGGATTGAATATTAAAATTGAAGATAGCAATATTACATTATATGGTCCAAACAGTGACAGCCCTGATTTTTATGATAAAGTTAGTGAAATAATTGAAGAATTTGATAATCATACCGTCATTGTGACAGGAGATTAAAACTTAGTGCAAAATCAAGACCTTGATACTTTTAATTACTTAAATATAAATAATCCAAAAGCCAAGGAAAAAGTTTTAGATATAAAGGAAATTTACAACCTAACTGATCCCTTTAGTGAGCTATATCCAGAAAGTAAAAGATATACTTGGAGGAAACCAAACCCTATAAAGCAGGCCAGACTAGATTTATTCTTAGTTTCACAGAGCTTTTATCCAATTGTACATGACTTAAAGATACAAAATAGTTATAGATCAGATCACCCACCTATTATTTTACAAATAAAACTTAATAACTTCAGACTTTGGAGGGGTTTATGGAAATTTAACAACTCTCTTCTATATGATCCAAATTATGTCCATATTGTTAAAGAGGTAATAAATAAAACTAAAGAGCAATATGCTTCTCTTGTATATAATCGAGAAAACCTAAACTTAATAGACTCTAGTGAAATTGAGTTCACAATTAGTGATCAATTATTTTTAGAAACATTGTTAACTGAAATAAGGGGGAAAACAATATCATATGCTTCATTTAAAAAGAAAGAAACAAATAAATCAGAACATTTGCTATCTGAAGATATAAACAAGTTGGAAGAAATAACCCAAACAGATAAAATTTTGGAACAGATAGAAAAAAAACATATCTTAGAATTCTCAGACAAAATAAAATGAGGGGTCAATACATAAGGTCAAAAACACAATGGGTAGAAGAAGGAGAGAAACCTTCAAAATATTTCATAAATTTAGAGACAACAAATTATGTAAATAAAACAATTCCTAAATTAATTGATAAATCAGGAAATATAATTGAAAACCAAAAACGAATTCTAAACAAAGCGAAAAATTATTACAAAAATCTATATTCCAAAAATGAGACAATAAAATCTATTAATCTGAGCAATGCTTTACCCCATAAAGATATACCAAAATTATCTGAAAATATGAAAGAGTCGTTAGAAGGGGAAATATCATTTATAGAATTGACTGATGCAATTAAAAGAATGAAAAATGAGAAAAGCCCTGGATCGGATGGATACACAAATGAATTCCTAAATTTTTTTTTGGATTGATATAGGTAAATTCATACATAGATCAATTAAATATGGCTATAATCAAGGGAAAATGTCTATTACCCCAAAACAAGGTATTATAACTTGCATACCAAAAGGTGACAAACCAAAACAATACATGAAGAATTGGCGGCCAATTAGTCTTTTAAATAATATTTATAAATTAGCATCAAGTTGTATTGCAGAAAGGATAAAGTCAGTTTTAACAATATTAATTAATAATGACCAGACAGGATTTATACCTGGTAGATTTATTGGTGAAAACACCAGACTAATATACGATTTACTACACTACACTGAAGAAAATGATATCCCAGGCATTCTCCTCCTCATTGACTTTGAAAAAGCTTTTGATACAATATCCTGGATTTTCAAAGAACAAGTTCTTGATTTTTTCAACTTTGGATGTTCCATAAAACATTGGGTTAAAACTTTTTTTACAAATACCAAATCAGCAATAACGCAGAATAATTTTCTATCAGATTTTTTTACAATTGAAAGAGGTTGCAGACAAGGGGATCCTTTATCCCCTTACATTTTCTTGTTATGCGCAGAAATTTTAGGAATATTACTTAGAAAAAACGAAAATATAAAAGGTATTACTATTGAAGAATCAGAATTTTTGATATCACAATATGCTGCTGACACAACACTTATTTTAGATGGTTCACCAGAGTCCTTAGATGCATCTCTTTGTGTTTTAGAACTATATGCTGAATGGTCTGGTCTCAAGATGAATTTAGAGAAAACAAAGGTAGTCTGGATTGGGAAAAAGAAATATAGCCAAGATACAATGTGTGTAAAGTGGGGATTGGAGTGGGGTTCCAACAGATTTACGCTCTTGGGTATTAAATATTCAGTAGACTTGCAAGAAATGGAAACACTAAATTTTGAACCCAAATTTAAAGAGATAGAAAGAACAATGAAAAGCTGGTCTAACAAATACTTATCCCCAATTGGAAAAATTACTATAATTAAAAGTCTTATAATTTCAAAGCTCAATCACCTATTTCTAACTTTACCAAATCTTAATAATGGATTACTAAATCAATTCATAAAAAAATTATTTGATTTTATTTGAGATGGTTAACCAGACAAAATTAAAAGAGAAACAATTGCTCAAATATATGAACTGGGTGGACTAAACATGTTAAATCTAAAACAATACATCAAAGGATTAAAACTAACTTGGATAAGAAGAATAATCAAACAAACTAATAATTATTGTAAGTTACTAACTTGTACTGAAAAAATTGAATTAAATGAATTATTCTTGGTAGGTCCAAGAACACAAGTAAGAAATCCTTTTTGGCAGGAGGTTTTTAATGCTTGGACTGAACTACAAACCAAAATAGCTATTAAGAACGAATACGATTTTATCACATCTAATCTTTGGAATAATAAAGAAATTAAAATTGGGAATCAAATCCCTCTGTATAAAAAATGGACTGAAAAGGGCGTCTGGCTAATAAATGATTTAATTGATAATGATGGACATTTAATGAATTGGCAGGAATTTAAAAAAAACATATGATATTGATACCAACTTTCTTATATTTCAAGGAGTAATGTCAGCTGTTTATTGCTATATAAAAAGTCTTAATATTAAAAGTAATCAGCTTAATTTAGATATTGTCTTATTTGGGATATTAGAAAAAACAGAAAAAAACTACATAAGAAATCTCATAATACTATTAACTAAATACTATATATACAAAACAAAAATGCAATGTGGACAAGTAAATAGTATAGCCTTAAAAAATTATCTTAAAGAAAATTTGTTTATTGAAAAAATAATATTTTATAAAAATAAACCACTGCAAAGAGAGTACACCTGCTGGAACCCCTGGCTCCAACTAATAGAATGATTTTATAAGTTAACTTTCACGTAATAAAAATATCTACCCAATCCATGCTACCTCAGATTAAGATTTTCTATTTTTTTTCAAATTATTATTAATAATATTATATGTTTATAGAAGGATTCAAAATATCAACTTTATGTACTTGTCTCGATTTTGCTGATGTACTATGAACTTATTTACTATTGTTAATATACATGTAGTTCTTTGCCAATAAACACATTACAAAAAAAATAATATTTATCTGTAATTAGGGGCTGAAGGGTCCTACCAGTCCATTCTATTATTCAAAATATCCATTTCATTATTCAAAATTGACTCTTTCTGAATGTTCACGCGTATTTCGATATTTAAGTCCTTCGTTTCTCCTGTAATATCCGTTGCGGAACATATTGACTATATACCTTTTGTTCCTCTCTTAATAAGCTTTCGATCGATACATATATATGTAATTAGGGGCTGAATGGTCCTGCCAGTCCATTTCATTATTCAAAATATCCATATAATACTTGGGAAAAATATATTTTAAATAACTTTATGCATAAAAAAGGGAAAGGAAATGGGGAATGTGTCAAAGCGACAACAACCCGACCATATAGCAGACAACAGCGGAAGGACACCAATGGGTCTTCAATGTAGCGAGAAACTCCCGCACTCGGAGGCGTCCTTATGCTTAGTTCATAGTTTGAATTCTATTTATTCAAAAGAAACCCTATTTTATTATTTATGATCTTTCTAAAACTGAGGAAAATGTGATACAGGAAATATTTGGAATTTGCCAGTTAAACTGTTTGCCACTGGCCAAAATGCCAATACTACGCGACATAAAAAAAGAGCTGTAGTTTCACTATTCATGGTCACAATTCTTAAAGTAAGACATCATTTTAATCGATATAGTACACAAATTCAGAAAAGCTAAAGACTTTTAATATATCGCGTACAAAGTTTTGCCTTGAGGGTGCTAAAAACAGTTTCATATAAAAAAACCTAAGGGATATTCCCCGACTAAAAATAACCATGGAGGGACTGTCTATTTACTTAATTGATGAAAACGTATCTTGTGTTATGTATTTGATTGTAAAAATTAGTTAATTAGCTTTCAATAAAAACAGGTTGAATAATTGAAATAATTTCAAAAATTATATTAAATATACATGTTTTGAGGGAGACAACACTGTAAACCTCCTGTTTTTTTTGGCAGTGAAAATTGCAGCCACTGTAGCTCTTGACGGAGCAGGAGACCGCTGAAACCAGATTGTTTTGAAAGGCCAGGTAAAAAAATAAAAATTTTAGACAGTTTTGATTATGTAAAATGTGCATGGATCTTGACTTCATGCTGATTTCAGTTTTTCATGTTCTAATGAGGCCTTTTTTCTCCATGTTCTTTGGATGAAATTTGTTTTGATATATTAAAAGTACACTTTATGTTCATTTCATTATAAACTAGAGAACATTCTGATTCCAGTGATTTCTAGTTTTATACAAGTATCACTTATGCATGGTCCCTTAAAATATGACGTCATAGAAAAAAACTGTTGATTGCATCCTTAAAGGGACACACATATAATATAGGGATGTTTTAGCATAGAAATGTGTTAGCGTATGGAGTAAACTAATTCTGAAAAAATATTACATGTGTATACAACATGTATACATTAATTTAAAAGCATCAGTTTGGCATATTTAATGCAAATATTACAGATTTGTACATAGCAACCAGATATAAGAAAACCAGACTGTGTGCGAATATTGAAGTTTTTTCAGCTTTTTTGCGACGTCATGATATTCTTAATAAATATTCAATCCCTCATATATTTGGAACCAAAAGTTGCAAATGAAAAGTGTACATTTTTTCTACTTTTACCTTTACTACTGATCAGTGTAATATTAATTCTTAATCGTTATATTTTATGTTTGGTTCTTTTTATAGTCAAAAAGGTACAAGTGCCAATCCAAAGAAAAACACCATTTCAATATTTTTCTCAACTCAGCTATAACTTAGTTCCTATAATACTTGGGACAAAATATATTTTGAAAAACTTATTCATGCTTATTTCATAGTTTTTATTCTATTTATTCAAAAGAAACCCTATTTTATGATTTTTTTTCTTTCTAAAACTGATGAAAATGTGATACAGGAAATATTTGGAATGTTTGCCACTGGCCAAAATGCCACTACTACGGGACATAAAAAAGAGCTTTAGTTTCACTATTCATGGTCACAATCCTTAAAGTAAGACATCAATTTAATCGGTATAGTGCACAAATTCAGAAAAGCTAAGAAATTTTAATATATAGCATACAAAGGTTTCCCTTAAGTGTGCTATAAACAGTTTCGTATAAAAAAAAAAAAAAACTATAAATAACCATGGAGGGAAACCCCTTTTATTTACTTAATTGGTGAAAAATTATCATGTGTTTTGTATTTGATTGTAAAATTCAGTTATGGCTGCCTAACGACTAGTATCGTCCAAGAAATCCTATAACAACACACGCATTTTGAACAGTTTTTTGACAGTTTTAAGCATATTTAATAACAAAACGCAATGTCAGAGACAAAAAGTTTGGCAAACATAAACGCCGAGGAAACCATTACTCTTTTGGACAATATATTCATCATAGTTTCCAAAGTCGATTCCGATAACTAAACTATTGACACTCATATGTAGGACAAATCAACAAGAGGTGAACTTGAGTTTTTCTTCATCAATGTCTGAGGAATCAAATAAAATCTTTAGATCCTGAATTCACAGACCTTATTTTGAAAAATGACATTTCTATTTTTGTAGAAACTAAAACTGACATCCATGATATTTTGACGCTTCCACAAGGATACTTTGTAAACATATAACTAAGTTCAAAAGAAAATCTGGGGATATTATAGTAGTAGTATACAAGTCAAATTTAGAAGAGTACTTAACATTTTACAAAACTGGCAGTGAATTCGTGCAGGGTTGAACCTTTCTAATGACTTACTAACTGATAACATTTTAATTGGATGCGTATACATTCCAACCGACGGTTCAAAATATTCATCGTTAGAGTAACTACAGTCATTAGAACACAATACGAAATTTTGTCTTATAGGCGATTTTAATGCAAAGACATCAACTTAGCTAGATTTTATTTCCCCAGAACGATTAGTCCTAGATATGTTTCATCTTAACGATGAGGACACACTGAAGTATTTTTATAATTATGATTCTGTTATTGCAAATAATATTTCACTTGACAGAAAATCTGAATATAACTGTCCAGTAAACCATTATAGTCATAGACTTCTTTATATGTGTAAGAAAATGAATTTATTTATAGCTAACTCTAGAATTAGTAAAGACAAACATATAGGCAGAATAACATGCAATGATGCTAGTGTAGTAGACTATCTCATTGTGTCTTCAGATTTATTTCCATTAATCAAATATTTTATGGTAGATGAGTTTAATCCAATTCTCTCTGCTAGTTTCATGTCTCGGAAAAAAACTTCACAGCTGTTTTAAATGGAAGACTAAGAGAATTATCAGACGAATTTGAATTAATATCAGAAGCTCAAACAGGTTTTAGGCAAGAGTATAGTAGGTCCGAGACCACAATTGTCGTCCCTTGATTTTCGTTGTTCTCGTCCCTTGATTTTCGTTGTTCAAATATAGTCCCTAGTGTTGACAGTGGGTTACTTGCCATTAATTTTTATACCCCTTCCAAATTTATTTCTCCATGTTTAATGCCTCAAATTGCAAGTAGGGGGTGAAATTACACTGTAAAAAAATTTGGGTCGAGAATTTTAAAGGAAAGTAGTGATTTGGTCAAGCTGAAAAAGGTTTAAAATTAGTACTTCGGAAGCTGTCAAAAGATTTCAAGACGCCCTAAACATAAAATTGTTCATATTTTGAGTTAGAGACGAAGAAGTTTTCTATAATTTTTATATAATTTGTCCCAAAAGTAGTACAACACTCTGTAAAAGTTTCTTTGAGAAAGCGCAGGTGGGATTTTTTTTTATTTTCATTTATGTTGTAAAAGAAATGGACTACGAAATAATTGCGGTCTCGGACCAGTACATTAGATAATATATTTGTTTTGCATTCCCTGATATCTATTTACCAATCGTTCGGGAAAAAACTTTACTGTACCTTTGTAGACTTTTCTAATTAAAGGCTTTTGACACTATATCGCTGTCCACATTGTGGGTCAAATTACAAAAATCAGAAATCACAGGTAAAATGTTTAAAGTCATCTATAATCTGTATAGCGAAGTCAAATCGTTTATCAAAGACGGCGAGGAACTGTCGGCATTCTTTCATTGCGATATAGGAGCTCGACAAGGAGAAAACCTTTCACCATTTCTATTTGCAGTGTACTTTAATGATCCTGAAGACTTCTTTGTTGAAAAACATGTTCCCCACTTTCAAATCCTCGAGACTAAATGTCAAGAACATTTATAAGATCTATATAAAGTTATTTCTTTTGTTTTATGCAGATTATACCATCATTATTTTATCAGAAACACCTGAATCAATGCAAAAAGCTCTATTAGCGTTCCAAAAGTATTGTCTACAAGGGAAATTAAACTTAAATCTTACGAAAACGAAGGTTGTTACCTTCTGCAAAAGAAAAAAAGGAATACAACCGGTTTTCAGACTTTTTGGTAAAGAATTAATAAACCAAGATTCTTATTCATACCTTGTCATTTTTGGAAAGTTTGCTATGGCTTGCTATTGCTACTTTCCATAGGCGTCGGCCTCAAACTTATGGTGACAGATTATCGCAATTTATTCTGCTCCGAAATAATTTAGTACTTAAGTACTAGTGTTTGAATTCTGATTCTTGGAAGATTCTTTTAAAATTTTGAGTAACTACTCATCTGACTGAATAGATTACAGCTTGAATAAAAAAGAAATGAATGTTCACCGACAATTCAGATGAATTTAACTTCATTTTGAAAATGAGTATCACAAACACTACTTCGCGGATCTGCCATGCGCTGAAGAGAAAATCACAAGAAATCTACGCGAGATTACGTTTTCATTCATGAAAATTTCATGAATGAACATTTTCCGCTCTACTTTTACCTGTTTTCTTTGTACGTACTACGTTAACGTGGTAAAAGCCCGAGTGTATCAAACAAATCGGGAATGACTGATTATAATGCGAGAACAAGTTGACATTTTGACCAAGCCGTCGGATAATTGACAAGTAATAATGGTTTGTTATAACAAAACACAGGTGATAGAATATAAAATACTCGATAATTATATGTCTAATGTCTCACACCAAGGACGAGTAAGGGTAAATACCGACTTTGATAAAAAAAAAAAAAAATGGATTGTTTTTGTCTAAACATCGATCGCCAAAAATCGTTTGAAAACTTTTAATTCCTTTTTTTAAATACATTCCATTGTGTGGATATAAGGGTCTTCACTCGTTCAGCATGCTCAAGTGGATCAGACTGACAGCAGAAAAACATTGACCCAACGTCAATTCTTCTTCAGTCTTCTTCCAATAATTTACATCATACCACCTCTGGTGTGTTATCGCAAATTCGTATCATATAGAATCCGTATTAAAAGCAACCGAGTCAGCATCTATTTCTTAGAATATCATAGCTCAGGGTATGAAGGCAAGTGCTGTAGAAATGATTAAGGTTCATGATGTGTACCCTTTGGTTAAAATGGCTGCATTTTCACCTTAAAATTTAGATAGATTACAGACAAACATGTTCATCTGGAAAAGTTTTAAGGCATGTCATGCCCTATATAAATAGAAATTCAATTGCTTTGTCATCCAAACACAGAGGCAATGGTTACCGTAAAATATCTAACGAATGGCTTACAACAAAAATATAAACTTTTTATTCCTGTGCTTATACTGCTGTTGTTATGCTCCCACCGTATTGAGTTTTATCCTTTTTCTTCTGTAAGTATGTACATTCTTCCCTTACTTATACGTACCTCCGTATATCCCAAAATTGGTTTCTGTTCTTTTACTTTAGTTTGCCTGAACCAAATTGTATAAACTTATACGCAATGCTTATAACCTCAATTCACAAGTCAAGTGTGAATTTAAGTTGCGTCACTTTTACCATTCTAGCATTTTTTGCTACTTTACAAATAGAAAATTTGCTAAAAATTTTAGTTTCTGTTCTCTAACTTAAGTTTGTCTTAACCAAATGTTATGAAACTTCTACACAATTCTCATTACCACAAACACTGATCAAGTTTGAATTTTGGTGGCGATATTGATACCGTTTTAGAATTATGCCCCTTTACATACATTGTATGTAAAAATTGCTGAATATATTCGTTTCAGTTATCTAACTTTAGTTCGCTCAACCAAATGTTATGAAACTTATACACACTACTTTTAACCATAAAACCAAGATTAAGTTTGAATTTTGGTGGAGTCATTTTTACTGCTTTAGGGTTGTGCCTTGTTACAATGGAACCAGATGCTCCACAGGGCACAGCTTTATACGACCGCAGAGGTCGAACCCTGACCAGTTTGATACAAGTATGGACACAACATTCAAGCTTGATACAGCTCTGAATTTGGATTGCGATTAATTTTATGACAGAACATATAGGTTTCTGACACAAAACAAATGTCAAGATCTTACAAATCTATTGCGCAATACTGTTTAGTTATAATGAATACACAATGCTTATTATCCCATAATTCAGATCAAGTAACAATTTTGGTAGTGTCACTTTTATCCTTTAAAAATGTCCTGTACCAAGTCAGGAATATGGCCATTGTTATATTATTGTTAGTTTCTGTGTGTGTTACATTTTAACGTTGCGTCGTTTGTTTTCTCTTATTTTTGAGTGTAATTTCACATTGCGATAAGACGTGTCACGGTACTTGTCTATCCCAAATTCATGTATTTGGTTTTGATGTTTTATTTGTTATTCTCGTGGGATTTTGTCTGATGCTTGGTCCGTTTCTGTGTGTGTTACATCTTAGTGTTGTGTCGTTGTTTTCCTCTTATATTTAATGCGTTTCCCTCGGTTTTAGTTTGTTACCCCGATTTTGTTTTTTGTCCATGGATTTATGAGTTTTGAACAGCGGTATACTACTGTTGCCTTTTTTTTTACAGTTCTTGAGTTGTGCCCCTTTAGAACGTTAATGCTAGCGAGGGCATCATTTGTGTCCCATGGACATGTTTCCTATTTTTGATAAAAGCCTTTAATTTAAATTCACTTTCTTTACAGGTGTATTGATTTAAGTTACTGTAACTGTCTTATTCATAAAAAAGGATGCAGTATTTTTTGCAAAGAACCAATGCTATCCGAAAGAGTCCAAAGAAGGAAAATGTATTAATAACAATAGGCCACAATAAGGCCGTCCATTATGAGATATATTTGTACCATATACGTGTAGAAAGCTATAAAAGGCCCCGATAGGAAACATGTGGAACAATTCAAACAAAAACACTTACGTGTTAATTTACTAAAAACAAATATGAAGGACCTAAACCAATAGAAAAATACTAATTCACAGGCCCTTGAAGTTGGCATGGCATGGGTACTTAAAGAAATTAACAGAGCTTTCTGCATGTATTTTTCATTATTTTAGATCTACAGTTTAAGGTTGCAATAGAAAATATCAAAACTTTTATGATAAACATAAAAAAGTGATGTTTGATAATTACTGACGAGACAATGGTTTCATTTAAAACATCAAAGCTGTGATTAAATACATAATATATTTGAAATAATACACGTCTATAACCTTTTCGGAATAATACACAGCTACAGTTGCAAACTTTCCAGAGGTGCTATCCAGCACTTTGATTTATTACAATCATGGCTCATTCGTAAAGACGAAACAAATTGCAGCTAACCATGCGACTGAGGCTGTATTTGCAATGATTTGGCCTTTACATGAAATTGCGAAATATCTCTTTACCTTTAGATTTACAACTAAGACTTTTTGATGCCCTAGTACAACCAGTTCTTATCTACGACTGTGAGGTGTGGGGTTTTGAAAACACTTATAATTTAGGAAAGACACACCTTCAGTTTTATAGAAATATTCCTGGGGTTAGAACAACCACTACAAATTTTATGATTTATGGTGAGCTTGGTCGATGTCCGATCAATATCATAATAAAAATTAGAATTATTTATTTTTGAAACCGAATTGTGTGCAATAATCATAAACTTTCTTCTATTCTATATCATACAATGTTCAAGTTGAACAAACCCGGATTGCACAAGTTTAAATGGATTGAACATGTTAAATCAATATTTGACAATACTGGATGACAATGGCAAACTCATCGATAGGGGAATATTACGGTCTTTTCAAATTTGACTTTGGCTTTGAAAAATATTTATTAAGACTCTCAGCTGAGATCGTAAAAATATAACTAAGCTGCAATGTTACAACCTAAAAATACCAATTGAAACAGGAAAATGGAATGGAAGTCCTAGAGATGAAAGACAGCGTCATCTCTGCTCCTTGTCAATAGGAAATGAGTTTTACTACTTATTTGAGTGCCAATCTGATCTTGTTAAAAATATCAGAACAAATTATATTTCAGAATATTACCGCATTTATCCATGTGTTGAGAACATGAAGGGACTGCTTTCATTTTGTAATATCAAAGTTCTTAAAAATTTATCAGTGTTTATTAAGAAATTATTAGGTTAAAATATTGTACCTTATATGATTATATGTTAACATTGTTTGTAGTAACCATAATAATGACTATATAATTTACATGTATATCCTTTTTTCATGGGTTTACGTGCTAGTAAGAATGCATTAATTATTGTGGCGTCACAATTTCCATTGAAAAGGCATGCATAGAACGAATTCATACGACAGATGTATGACGTAAGAAAACATGATCTGACCTCATATATATAGATTATAGGCTTTTGTACACATTGACATCGTCAAATATTAGCCAGTGAGCCACAATGAACATTTTGGCGAGTGAGCGCAGCTTATGAGCTAAAATGAATCAAATTGAGTCCTCAGTGTGTGATATTTTAAGGTATCTTTTACTGGCTTTTCACCTCCCTAACTTAACCTATTAGTAAGACAGTTTTTACTATACACGAAAGCTTGATATCGACTGTATGTATAGATTTTCAGCTTTTCTACAAATTGATACCGTAAAATATAAGCTAGTGCATGAGCCGCAATAATGTTTTTTGGTGAGTGAACTAAAATGAATAAAATGTTGTCCTCAGCGAATGCGGGTGATATTTTTAAAAGGAACCTATACTAAGAAAACCTAATCTGTTTATCGTTCTATTTCTGGATTTACAAAAATGTTTAGATTATCTGCTTTTCTACGCATAGTAAAGTTGTAAAATACTAGCCAGTGAGCCTCAATAAACCTTTTTGGTTGGTGAGCTAAAATGAATACAATATTGTCCTCAGCGACAGTGGTGATATTTGGTAATTCAATTTCTTTATTATACGTTTTAACATCATTATCACACGGGTTAGTTGACTCTCAAAGTTTTTTTTTATAGTATTTCACTTGTCGTTTTAGAATTTTATCTTGGTCTGTTGTAGCAAACCCATTCTCATCATATAGTTCAGTAATTATCTTTTTTGTTTGACGACTCATTTCTAGTCCAAAGAAGTTGCTTTTTTTTTCTCCTTCAAACCATTTTACCCCTTGATCTTATTTTTTGTCCTTTAATTTAATCTTTATATATAAGACCTGTAAATCATTTTCCTCATTCTCAATTT
This sequence comes from Mytilus galloprovincialis, assembly GCA_037788925.1. Taxonomy (NCBI): domain Eukaryota; kingdom Metazoa; phylum Mollusca; class Bivalvia; order Mytilida; family Mytilidae; genus Mytilus; species Mytilus galloprovincialis. The sequence continues at coordinate 69,879,143 of CM075342.1, read as the reverse complement.
CTTTTTGTTTTTAATTATTTATATATGTACCATTATTTAATTCATTATTGATGTCTTGTTATGGTCATTTTCATTATATGATGTGCATTTACATTTATATGATGTGCAAATATCCTTATATAATGTGCAAATATCCTTATATGATGTTCAAACATTATTATATGATGTGCAAACATCCTTATAGGATTTGCAAACATCCCTATATGATGTGCAAACATCATTATATGATGTGCATATACACTTATATGATGTGCAATCAATACTTATATCATGTGCAAATATACTTATTTGATGTGCATATTTACTTATACGATGTGCAAATATACTTTTATGATGTGCAAATGTACTTATTTTATGTGCAAACATTCTTAAATGATGTGCAAATGTATTTATATTATGTGCAAGATCCTTATTTGATGTGTAAATATACTTATATGATGTGCAAATATACTTATATTGATGTGCACATATCCTTGTATGATGTGCAGTTTCCCTTATATTGTGTGCAAACATCTTTATATGATGTGGTTGTATCATTATATTATGTACTTGTAATAATTATATGATGTGGTTTGGTTGACTTCATTATATGATGTCGAAAAGTCGTTATATGATGTGCTTCCATCGTCGTAATGGTCAATGAACATGATTACGATTAGAATGATTACTGTCTTCGTCATAACTTATTCCGATCTGCTTCTGCGGAGTAACTATTAACCCGGGTAAAATCTGTAGCTATCGTTTGGAAAATGGTTGAGAATTAAAAAGAGATAAACCTAGGTATGTTGGTACCTCGATTTAAAATGTAAAAAATATTGTTGGAAATTGTCAAAATATGAATTGCAAAGTTTAGTTTTAATCGATGGGTCTACAATAATGAACAAACAGTTAAAGTTATTAAATTTAAGAAATAATTATTTTTGCCATGCTCTACAATGCTCTATGCTCATTTTAGCAAGGGGAGGCATTAAATTTGCAAATATCTGTATACCTAGAGTTAGCATTTTTTCAATAAGAAGTTAATACACGAATGTTCATTTTTGTAAATGGTGTCTTACTGATCATTTTAGCTGTTCAAGTTTCTTCTTATATTTTCTCAAGATAGACACAAAAAAATGGCAAAAAATCGGACTTTGATAGGGTAATGGCTCATATAAGGGACCGGTTGTAACCCAAAAGAGGGGATAAGAAAAACAAGAGAGCCTTTAATTTTATAATTTTTGGAATGGAAAGGTGTCATTTAATTTTTTATAGTTATAAATTTGCCGTCGTATAATGTTATGGCGATGTCTTCGTCATCCGTATAAAAAAAAAGATGTGGTATGATTGCCAATGAGACAACTATCCACAATAGACCAAAATTACACAAACATTAACAACTATAAAATTGAGAATGGAAATGGGGAATGTGCCAAAGAGACAACAACCCGACCATAGAAAAAAACAACAGCAGAAGGTCACCAACAGGTCTTCAATGTAGCGAGAAATTCCCGCACCCGGAGGCGTCCTTCAACTGACCCCTAAACAAATATATACTAGTTCAGTGATAATGAACGCCATACTAATTTCCAAATTGTACACAAGAAACTAAAATTAAAATAATACAAGACTAACAAAGGCCAGAGGCTCCTGACTTGGGACAGGCGCAAAAATGCGGCGGGGTTAAACATGTTTGTGAGATCTCAACCCTCCCCCCATACCTCTAGCCAATGTAGAAAAGTAAACGCATAACAATACGCACATTAAAATTCAGTTCAAGAGAAGTCCGAGTCTGATGTCAGAAGATGTAACCAAAGAAAATAAACAAAATGACAATAATACATAAATAACAACAGACTACTAGCAGTTAACTGACATGCCAGCTCAAGACTTCAATTAAACTGACTGAAAGCTTATGATTTCATCATATGAACATCAGGCACAATCCTTCCCGTTAGGGGTTTAGTATCATACCATCATAACATATATGAGAAGAACATAACCCGTGTCATGCCAACAACTGGTTTTTGAATAAATGTGTTTAGTTCCGATGCAAAGACCCTATAAGTGAATCAATATTAACGCCAAAATATGCAATCTTTAATGACCTGACAACAGTATCGTAACTATATCCCTTCTTAATAAGTCTATTCAAAGGTTTTGTTAGTTTTTGAGGTGAATACTGACACCTTTGTGCTTTATAAAGAATATTTCCATAAAAAATTGGATGTGAAATACCTGAACGTATAAGAAGTAGGTCACCGTAGGCCTTCAACAATGAGCAAATCCCATACCGCATAGTCAGCTATAACAGGCCCCGATAAGACAATGTACAACAATTCAAACGTAGACATCATTTTTCCTCGCTCTGCTCGCCTCAATTGTTTAAACCTGAATCCTTAGTTTCAACAATTTCTTCTAGCAGAGTATTTTCATCTGCTTATATTGAATAAAGTTGTGCTAAATATAAAATGAGACCATAACCCGCAAATCCAAATTAAGTTCCATGAAGTCGCAAACAGCTTTCAGACTTGAAGTTCTCGATGCACAACTGACGCAATATTCTAAATTTATAATGCAATAGAAACTTAATGCGTTTTTTTATTATTACGAACAGAAATTTGAAAATGTGTGTGTCATGCATGGTGTTTGTGTGTTATTATTCGGTGGTGGCTTTTTCTTTGGGGGAGGGGATTGAAATGTTTATGTATTTGGAAAGGGGTTATTTATCGTTTTCCCTTCTTCAAGGTGTAGACTTGAAAAATTTAAAAATTTTCCAATGTTTCCTCCAACGTCCCCATCCCAATGAAAGAAAATGACCATAATTATAAAAAAAAATATGTTCTTGTCTATACCCATTTTAGAAGAAAAGGTTACATAGATAAGTTATCAAAAAAATAGTAATAAAACAACAAAACTCTTAAGAGCCAACATTGCACAAAAGGGACCTTTACTATAAAGTATATTCAGACACATTGCACTAATTGTTTTTTTTTTAATCTATTATAGCTTCCACGGTTAACGCAAAATATTAAAAAGCTACCGTAAATCTTCACTTAGAAAAATTCAACTCACTATTTGTAAGAGGACAACAGGTCTCAGTAAACAATAAATAAATGCAGTGTTTATGTTCATTTAGACACCAATCTGATTACATTACAGATATTGTGTGTTCAAGCTTTGCTTACGCCGATCTGAAAACGCTCAATTCTATTTTCTGTTTTAAGACCATTTAGAACTCTCTGGTTTTGTCGGAGTGATCAACAACTTCAAACATATGAAGGCTGAAATTTCATTATTATTCTATTTTTTTCCCTCATTTTGAAATGGAAACAAACTATTTTGCTTCCAATCTAAAATAGATAAAGACTCTTTCAAATCAAACATTTACAAAAAACATGCATCCAACCCCCCCCCCCCCCCCTCACCAATAAATATCAATGACCAGTTTACTGAAGTCTAGAGGTGTATATAAGAGCGACTTCCCACAAAACTTTTATATTGCGGGTTACTGTCTAGTGGCGGTACTTTCGTGGTAGCAGGTTCGCCTCGAGTGCGGGAGGTCGTGGGTTCTAACCCCGACCGCGTCAAAACCAAGGACTTTAAAATTTATATTTACTGCTTCCCTTCTAAGCACACGAAAAAAAGGAGTAAGAGCAAAGACTGGTCGGCTCGGAATCAGAATAATGTTTCCGGGTAAGTTGACATGTCTTCCTTCGGACTGTTACCTTGTGAATTAGCATGTTAAAAATCCGGCTGAAGGGGGTCGGTCAAGTACAAAGCAGGATTATTTCATATCACATAAACATGTTCTCGTGCGAATATGCATATTAATTTGCCGCTGGACGTCAATCATCCATTTATGATCATCTATAGTTGAAGCTGTGAAATATATGCACGAAAACATAATAAAAAACTGCACGCAAATGTAATGCACCGAGTTGAAGTTCATTCCATATCTCCTTTAACCAATTTCGGAGGAAAATGGGGTGGCGCTCGGTTGTAGAGTGGTGTAAGTTGTCGAACTCTAGCTGTCAACTCTTAGGTTGTGAGTTCGAATCCCCCACGTGGCAGGTAAGCTCGACTCCAATCTTGATTGACCAGAATTGTCAGTTTTTGGGTGGTTCTCTCCTGCTCTTCGTCTTCTTCCACCAATACAAACTCACCGCCACGAAATAGCATGATAATGTTGAAAATAGCGTCAAATATTAACCAATCAATCATCCATATCGGCATACTTATGGCCTCTAAATCTATATCGTTATTCTCATAAAGTCACTGTTTGACATCAGACAGTACAGAAATAACAACAATAACTATTTACAATACTATGTTCAGATAATTTAACAGTATCATGTCATTGTATAAAATAGGAAGATAAATACTCTGCGTTTTTGATCGAAAACAGTACACATACATTCAAATATATAGTGATATTCGTCCCAAAATTGATTGTTACATATATGACAAAACATTGTTTTCTCTTAATACGTTTTGCCACTTTCCTGTTTTCAATCGGCAATTTGTTATTAGTCGTTTGAAATCGACAGAAAACAACGTCATCTTAAAAGTTCAACATATTAAAATTTTCCTTAAATTCCAGGTTTTTATTAAACATTCTGTAGTTAATAGCTTGTGACGAATTTTGGATCAGCGAATTCCAATTCTGAAAAAAACTGGTCTAACAATCTTTGCTTTCAGTTTTTAGTTTTCTGTTACCATATATTTTGGTGTAATCTACAGAATTTTAAATGTATCTTTTCTAATATATAATTATTACTAAAACCCCATACTTCGCACCCATACAACAGAATGGGCTTGATATTTTGGTCAAAAAGATAAAATTGACATTTTACAGAAAGCTGATACACCCTTCTCATTCTTTGGTCTTCGTACATGGTTTTTAAGACCTTATCGGATAAATGTTTTTTTGTCAAATTTTCTCGTTTTACTGAAAACAGTTCCCAAATAGTTATATTGCTTGACCATCTTACTGATAGTGTCATTGTAAGAAAATCGGCAGGGCCGTAACTACGGATCGATCTCAGGGGAGGCAAGGGTTTGGGGGCCGCCGATTGAGGCCCCCAAGATAGGGGTGTTGGGGGCGGTAGCCCCCACCGATTTCCCCCCCCCCCCTCAGTCATTGGCTAAAAATGACCCGTTTCCCTTCGATTTCCTTACTTTAAGAAACATCAGTATTGCTTGAACCTGGAAGCAACTCAAACTTATGCAAAAACAAGCTGAGATTGCTGTTCGGGGTGAGTTAGGCTCCGTCGTGAAGGCCGTACTTTGACCTATAATTGTGAACATTAAATACATTGTGACCGCGGATTTTTTTCTCAAATGATATGGCTAAAAATTACCCGTTTTCATTCGATTTCCTTACTTTAAGAAAGATCAGTTTTGCTGGTTCCTTGGAGCAATTTTCATGCAAACAATTATAATCTGTATTTAAAGATATTTTTTTTTAGAAACTGGTAAGTTCAAAAAACATACAAAGTAAGATAATACTAAGAATGCAAGATATTTTTTTTTTCCATCGAGGATCTTGAATTTCAATATTGTTGAAAGCTGAACGGACATGTATATAACTCCAACCAGGGACTTTCTATACTAGTCTAGTATATACTTAGTATAGAAAGTCCCTGCTACAATGAATGGGAGTGTTAACCTACTAAGGCGTTGACCATAAATTATGTTCTCGTACGATCGGGAGACTTAACAAAACGATCCGACTGCTGATTCAGCTGGTAACGAATTTCTGATATCTAAAAAGATTCACAATACAAAAGGAACTTCCTCTGCTTAATTGAACCCCCTAAGAAATGTGAATAGTTAAGTTTTTATTCAAAATTAACGAAAGCAAAGTTTCATATGTGTTCTCGTACGAATACTGACCCCCTCAATATACTAAATAACAGACGGACGGCCACACGAAAAAAAAAGTAACTGAAACGGTTGACTTTCGATCAAAAATCCGAAAAAAGACAGACATACCACGTATCACGATAACACTGATAAAACTGTAAACTTGTGTTGTTTATAATATAAATTCAATTTCTTCGTGTACATATTGTCAATATTTTATTTTATTACTTAAAAAAAAATTTTGGTGTAGAAAATTCAGGGGAGGCAACTGCCTCCCCTGCCTCATAGGTAGTTACGGCCCTGATCGGAGATTTTTTTGTCAAACGTTCTAAACAAAACACTAAAGGTTTGGTTTTGTCAACGTTTACTTTCATGTTCCCAGCCTTACAATAATGATGGAAGGCATTGAGTTGAGTTTGCTGGTCCTGTGCTGTTTCGGCCAACAATACCGTGTCATCTGCGTACAATATAATGAAACACTTAAGATATATTTCTAGTTCTCCTTCCAGATCTTCTGCTATAGTTCTGCTTAGTCCTGTAATATTTTTACTCACTAAGAAATTTTCTTAGTCATTCAAAAGTAAAGAAAAGAAAGGTGATAAGTTTCTCCTTGTCGAACACCATTGTCACAAGCAAGCAAAGTATTCCGAATTATAATTACTAGAAAATGCCCGCCAAATCGCGGTACAATTGGGCAAGAGTTGAAACAAAGAGTGTGGACACAGTTAGGATTTGGACACGAGTAATGAATTTAATTATACTTCTTTAAGCCCCAGTCCCACTAGACCACGATCGCACTACGCTCACCACGATCTAAAATATAATCACATCGTGGTGAGGTCGCGGTATGAGCGGCATGGACATGTACATTTTCGTTGCTTTCACGTTGCTACTACGTCCTCATTACGCTTCCACAAGGATCCCGCTACTATTATACCACGTTCTCATCACGCTTTTTCTGCGACCTCACTACGCTTATCAAGACCTTTCTACGCTCTTCACGTTCTCACTACGACCATACCACGATTTATGCGATTGCAACACGATCCTACCACGCTTCTACTGCGATTATAGCACGCTCGTCCCACGACCTTACTACGACCATACCCCGCTCATACCGCGATCATACTACGCTTTCCATCTCTTCTGAAATTCATCTGGGTCATTTGGGTCAGTTTGACATGAAATAACCTCATCTTTATATTCGTCAACTATTGCAAACCTCGGGTAAAAATTTACTTATAGAATTTCGAGCAACTCTGAAGTCATACTGCAAGGTCGAATACTTGTCACCAGTAGCTAAATGTCTTAAAGTGATGGCAAGTTTAAGACCAGGCGATAGGGCTCTTCTAAATAGCGTATCCGTCTTGTTAATTCTTGGACCAACTCGGTTAAGAAGTTCATCGAACATCACTGGAGGCATTCTTAAAAAATTGAAGAAGGAAGGTTCATCCTAAATTCTAAACTCGTTCATCAACTGATCATAATGACCAAACTGGAGTCTCCTATCCGTTGCTAACCAAGGACGTATCCAAAAGGACCTACGCCGTCTTAATGTTCTTCGAATCCTTCTTCTTCGCTCTCCCAATAACAACATCATGGCTTGGTCGTTAAGATTTTGTATCTGAGTTATTGATTGAAGAAGCATTACTACATGTACATGGTCTTGTGTTTCCATGGTTCAATTGAAATTGATGTTTCAAACAAAAACTGGAGAGCTTTTAAACATTTATATGACAGTGACAGTGAGCATGACAAGAACTCTAAATAGTCGAAGTACGAACGTAGACAGGTCGTAAGAAGAGCGTGATGAGAACGGCATGAGCGTGCTATAATCGTATGGTCTTGAACAGCGTTGTGTAAACGTGGTATGGTCGTAGTGGGAGCGTAGTTGGGTCGCGGTGAGAACGTGATGATCGTAGAGAGGTCGTGATAACGTCGCTGTGAGATCGTAGCGCAGTCTCCCCGAATAGAATCACGTTCTCGCTACGATGGTACAACGACCTTTGCGATCTTACCACGACCTTACTGCGCTCTCACTACGCTTCTACTACGACCTGATTTCGCCACGACCGCACCACGCTTGTTTTGAACATGTTCAAAGTTGGCCACGCTCATCACGATCTCCAAGACCTTACCGCGACCGTATTACGACCTCACTGCGATCTGCACGATCGCACTACGCTCGTCAAAATATGTATTTTTTCACAGATCGTAGTGCGATCGTGGCCTAGTGGGACTGGGGTATTAAAGAGACGAACACGAGGACAAACAAAACACGAGCGTCATCCAATTCATCTGGATACGAGATTTAAATGATTAAATACCCTTAATTGTCAAAGTGTGGCAAAATGTGATTTTCAGTAGTTTTTACCCCTTTTAACTAAATAACCGTATGAGCTACGTAAAACACGTTAACATAACCAAAATGGTTCAAAATGAGTAACACAATGGAAAAAATCCCATCCAATTGGATGAAAATAAAATCTAAAACACTTCATCAGGAATCAACCCCTTTTATCTCAGAAACCGTTGACGCTACTCAAAATCTGTTGACATACTCAAGTTGCAGAATCGTATCAGCAATGAAAAAAACCATTAAAATCCGTTGAAAATAAACAATCTGTATATGCAAATATGTGAACATTACCCAAACTGGCCGTTTCGCGGTAGGACATCGACTGAGCAAGCGGTCTCCGAATTCGGATATTTTCTCAAAAATTGGCATATTCTGTTGAAAAAAAGATTGTTTCAAAGAAAAATTTAGGAAGTACAGAACACTACATGCATACGTCAAATCAAAAAATATTTTGGATTTGGATGGTTTTAAAGGAGTTGCGGCTCAATGAAATTGGTCTCTTCCTTTAGTAGTATAGATTTTATGATATCCTAGATTTAATATCACTGTACATATTCAATATTACATTATACATCTTATCATTTACATGTATATATAACATGTATAATTCAATAACTTTTTAAAACAAACCATCGCGCCATATTATGCATGAGTAGATAATTTTATAGCTATATATATATTGTTATGTAATATTTTTAAAACTGACTGTGAGTTCATTGGTGTCTTTTAAAATAATTAGAAATAAGAAGCTGTGATATGAAAGCCAATAAGACAACTCTCCATCTAAATCTTACTTTGTTTGTGACAATTATAGTCAAAGTATGACCTTCAACACGTGGCCATTGCGCAAACTGAATAGCAAGCTATTAACAGCCCAACAATTTGTTTAAAAATATTTTCGCCGCAGTCGGGAATTTCTTCAACTAGCTTCTGTATTAATTGATCTTAATCTTTCGCCGAGTTGCATTGTCTCATTTTCCCTATATATTGCACTTTCGCTAGCGATATACACAGATTTGAGCCGGGTTTATAGCTACTCCACAAAAGCAGATCGGAATCAGTTATGACGTAAACAGTAATCATTCTCTTCTTCTTCTTGATATACAGAAATAATCATTATTGTAATCATGTTCATTGACCTTAATGATGATGGAAGCACGTTTCGACATCATATAATGAAGTCAACCAAACCACATCATTTAAGATTACAAGCACATAATATAATGACAAAACCACATCGTATAAAGATGTTGGCACATAATATAATGACAAAACCACATCGTATAAAGATGTTGGCACATAATATAAAGGAAACTGTACATCGTATAATGATATGTGCACATTATATAAGTATATTTGCACATCATATAAGTATATTTGTACATCATATAAGGATCTTTGCACACATTATTAGTATATAAGCACATCATGTTTGCACATTATATAAGAATATTTGCACATCATGTTAGTACATTTGCACATCACATAAGTATATTTGCACATCATATAAGTATATATTTCCATCATATAAGTATATATTTCCATCATATAAGTTTATTTGCACATCATATAAGAATGTTTGTACATCATATAAGTATGTTTGCACATTATATAATGATGTTTGCACATCATATAAGGATATTTGCACATCATAAAAGGATGTTTGCACATCATATAAAGGTGTTTGCACATCATATAATGGCAAGTGCACATCATATAAAGGTAAATGCACAGTGTTGGCGTTCCATATTAACGTCAGACGTGCGTTTCGTCTACAAAAAAACCATGAAGAGCATTGAAGACCAAACATTCCTAAAAGTTTTGCCAAATCCAGCTAAAGTAATCTATTCCTGAGGAAGAACAGCCTTAGTATTTAAAAAAATCAAAGTTTTGTTAACAGTTAAATTATAATTAGGAACATATCAATGATAACCCAAGTCAACACATAAGTGCTGACTACTGGGCTGATGATACCCCCGGGGAATTAAAACTCCACCAGCAGTGGCATCGACCCAATGTTTATAAATAAACTCATCATAGATACCAGGATTGAATGATTCAGCTGTTTTTATGGTAAATTTATTTCATCTGTCTTTAATTTGGCTTTTCTTTTACAATATCTTAAACTTGCATCTCTTATTTTTATTTTCAAATTGTCTTAAAGTAACCCCAATGCATTACAGTTAATTTATTCATTTTCACATTTGTTTATTAATTTGTTTATTAAATTTACATAATCATCATTGTTTAAAACACTGGAGTTTAATTTCCAGTAGCCACACCCCTTATTTCCTCTGTCAATATTGATTTTAAGGATGTTCATTATATTCAGATAGTTTTGGAATATAATAGGTTTTTACAATTTTTACAATTTTTGGTACTTCTTTGAAAATCAGAAAATAATCAATTCTGTTGGCCTCTGATCTATTTGTCCTACACCAAATATAATATAATTTATGTTATGTTTGGATGTATAGTTGTATACAACCACACACTTAATGCAATGAAATAAAATGTATACCATTAAAATATTTTGTATTCTTTCTTGTCTATATTAATATTTTTAATCTTATTTTCAAATATTTTTCATTATGCATGTTTAAGTTCACGCTTAAACTTTGTAAGATTATTTTCATAGCAACGTCTAGCTTATTACATAGTTTAGACCATTTAGACATCAGTCATTCTAAACAAAAAACTACATGTACACCACATACACTTTTTTTTTAACTATCATCTCTAATTCAGATTAAAATAGAATAGATTCATACATATTTGTTTGCTTGTATTTTTCTTTTGCAGGATTAAAAATTCACGAAGAAGAGACCATTTATGATCCGTTGAAGTTGTGAAATCTATCACTGATGCAAGAATCTGGTTCACATGTGAAAAGGCTGATAATATTAGTATAAAACTGTTAAAAGTGAAGCTTGATTATAAGAATGTGGTGTGGGGGATGTCATACAGATTGCGATCTATGCACTTTTTCCAAAAAGGTAAAGCATACTTTTTTGTTAATGTCACTTTGATATTTGACCCACGATCCATGTCCACCCATAAACAGAACAAAAAAGACTAACGAACCAAAGGCTGAAAATATTAGTATAGAACTGTTAAAACTAAAGCTTGGTTATAAGAACGTGATGTGGGGGGTGTCATACAGATTGCGATCTATGCACTTTTTTCCAAAAAGGTAAAGCATACTTTTTTGTTAATGTCACTTTGATATTTGACCCACGATCTTTGTCCACCCAAAAACAGAACAAAAAAGACTAACGAACCAAATTTTTGGTTTTATTTTCAGGCGAATTGAACATGCTTAATAAATGCCACTAGATGTTATACGCAAACATCAATTTATATAAAGATATCGATTTTTTTATTTACCCGGAAAGTTAACATTTCGAAAAGCTTTAATACGGCACGTACTAGTATACGTGATACCAAACATAAACTGATAATTGTAGGAGTTATCTCCCAAAACACTGGATTTCTTGTTAGTGCATCTCCTCCGTAACCGGAAAAGAAATCGACAAATTTATTATACCAAATTGCCTGTTTATTTCTCAGGAGGTTTCGTCCCATTGACCAAAGCGACACAAAGACCCCATATGAGAGTTATTTTCCATTCTGTTTTTGGCATAATTAATGTATTATTGTATATAGATATAGGAAGATGTGGTATGAGTGCAAATGAGACAACTCTCCATCTAAGTAACCTTTATAAAAGTAAACCATTATAAGTCAAGGTACGGCCTTCAACACGGAGCCTTGGCTCACACCGAACAGCAAGCTATAAAGGGCCAAAACATAACTAGTGTAAAACCATTCAAACGGGAAAACCAACTGTCTAGTCTATATGAAAACGAGAAACGAGAAACACTTATGAACCACATAAACAGACGACAACCACTGAACATCAGATTCCTGACTTAGGACGTACAGGTGCAAATAATTGCAGAGGAATTAAAAGTTTTAATGGTATCGTTACATTTGGGACGAAACACCCCATGGCATCTTGTAAAAGTTATTGTCACTGAACTAGTTAAATATAAGGTTAATTGATTATTACTCCAACTTGGTATAAGATAAAGCCATGGGGCCTTCTGAAATGAATACTCCCAAGTGGCATAATTCAGCTTATTTATAGATTACTACAGGCAACAAAGGCAACCTTATAGCTGAGTATTTTGAATATTTAATGTTTTAAGTCATTGTAAGTGTCTAACATCTTTGTTTTTATCATCTTAAGACAGAATAATGGATTATATAACAAACTCTGAAATTTTGAAACACAATATGGCATACAGTAAAGCATGGACTGGAGATTTGTATGAAAAGTCTTGAATTTGTGCTTATGTTGTTAATTGTAGATAAAATAAATACAAATTGAATGGAACTCTCATTTTTATCTGTTTGAATGGTACTGTTTATTATTCTTTTTCTATACGATACTATATGATAGGATACAGGTAGTTTATTAAGCCTTGTCTGAATAAGTACAGAAAGAGGTAAACCAGCAGTATTGCATTGATGGTGTTATAAGAATTCTTATATCTTTATGTCACAGTATAGTAAAAATAGTAGTATTACATTTTCCAAGCATTAGGTTGGCTTTTTGTGTACCCAAGGCAGGTGAAGGTAGTCAATTTGGAAGCGCTGTGATTGGATGTAAGGGAACAATACATTTTTTATTTATCTATGAATAACTGCAGTGTGTATTTTTGTATTTTTACCATACAGATTTTGAAACCCATTGAAATATTTTCTAAAGAATTATTAAAAATTACTTGCAAAATTTCAAAAATGTTGTGTAAAATGACGATGGCCATTGATAACATAAACAAGCTCCGTTCAAATTTGGCCATGATACTATTTGACTTCAATTTTTAAAACAGAATAATAAAGTACTACCACCACACATAACCTATTTATATCCTTCTTTAAGGAAAAACTAAACAACAACTTTATGTTTTCAGAATTTGCATTTAAATAAGCTATTATTTGACACCGGAATTGACGCACAGGTGACATTGTCACGTGTCATATCTTTGTTACATTTTGACCAAAGCAACCATAACTTTTTATAGGAGTTATCTATCAAGGCGCAATTTTATCACGTCTGGACACAAATATTTGATCTTTCCAGAAAATGCATGTTAACGGTTTCTGAATAGACACATTTACATTTTACTCTCAAATCAAAGGCCCTACCCAATGGGGTCTTTTGCAATGACACAACGGACCTATTTCCTGGACAATGGTCATAATATCAAATGCCAAAGTCATGTCCCGAATAGCAGACTATGTGTTTTGAAACAATTTTAAGGGATTAATGTGTTTGAAAGTATTTTGGGTTGACTTTGGCTTTTACCTTACACTTTGGTATGGGATATCACAGAAACCATAATACTTACAGAAATCATGAATAGATAAAAATTGTTTGTGTCATTAAAGACAAATTTCTGTATTGTAAGCACAACAGTATGATGCAGTCAGCAATGACAGCGGTGTCCGCGACCTGAAAACGTTTGAGGGTTATTTCTCTTTTATCCGATATAAAGAATGACAATCGTGTGTTATGTTGATATGCGTAGAAGAAAATGAAATTGTCTTCAAACTATACATGCTATAGCCAAATTTCTGTTTGTTTTCGTGGTACAACTTCACACAATCATCAATGATCTTCAACTTTGTACTTTATTTGGACTTTTTAACATTTTTTTGTTCGAGCGTCACTGATGAGTCTTGTGCAGACGAAACGGGCGTCTGGCGCAAATATAAAATTTCAATCCTGGTATCTATGATGAGTTTATTTACAATCACTGGGTCGATGCCACTGCTGGTTGAGTTTTAATTCCTCGAGGGTATCGCCACCCCAGTAGTCATCACTTCTGTGTTGACTTGAGTTGTCATTGATATGTTCATAATTATAAATTAAATGTTTAGAAAACTGAAATTTTGAAATACTAAGGCTTTTCTACCTCAGGAATAGATTACCTTAGCCTTTTTAACATTTTTCGATTCGAGCGTCACTGATAAGAGTTTTGTAGACGAAACTCGCGTCTGGCGCAAATATAAAATTTCAGTCTTGGTATATATGATGAGTTTATTTACCAATAATTTATCCTGTCCGTTCTTTAAAATTATTAGCCAACATATATGAATTTGTTCGCGAAAATCCCCGAATTTAAATATCTTGACGTTTGCATATCTTAATACGGTAAAGAATTTTATATAGTTATCAAATGTACCAGGCTTATAATTTAATACGCCAGACGCTCGTTTTGTCTACATAACACTCATCAGTGACGCTCAGATCAAAATAGTTGTAACGCCAAACAGGTACAAAGTTGAAGAGCATCTAGGACTCAAAATTCCCAAAAGTTGTGCCAAATATGAGTAAGGTAATCTATGCCTGGGACAAGAAAATCCTTAGTATTTCGAAAAAATCATACTTTTGTAAACAGATATTTATATAAAAAAAAGACCATATAATTGATATTCATGTCAACACCGAAGTGCTGACTACTGGACTGATGATACCTTCTGGGACGAACCGTCCACTAGCAGTGACATCGACCCAGTGGTGTAAATAGTTATCATATGTACCAGGCTTATCATTTAATACACCAGACGCGCGTTTCGTCTACACAAGACTCATCAGTGACGCTCAAATCGAAATAGTAAAAAGTTGAAGAGCATTGAGGTCCCAAAATTCTATAAAGTTGTGCCAAATACTGCTAAGGCAATCTATGCCTGGGATAAAAAAAATCCTAAGTATTTCGAAAAATTCATACTTTTGAAAACAGATATTTATAAAAAGACCATATAATTGATATTCATGTCAACACCGAAGTGCTGACTACTGGGCTGTTGATACCCTCTTGGACGAAACTACCACCAGCAGTGGCATCGACCCAGTGGTGTAAATAGTTATCAAATGTACCAGGCTTATAATTTAATACGCCAGACGCGTGTTTCGTCCACAATAGACTCATCAATGACGCTCAAATCAAAACAGTTGTAAAGCCAAACAAGTACAAAGTTGAAGAGCATTGAGAACCCAATATTCCAAAAAGTTGTGCCAAATACGGCTAAGGTAATCTATGCCTGGGATAAGAAAAACTTTAGTATTTCGAAAAATTCATACTTTTGTATACACAAATTTATAAAAATGACCATATAATTGATATTTATGTCAACACTGAAGTGCTGACTACTGGGCTGGTGATACCCGGGGTGACGAAACGTCCACCAGAAGTGGCATCGTCCCAGTGATGTAAATAGTTATCAAATGTACCAGGCTTATAATTTAATGTTTCGTCTACATATGACTCATCATTGAAGCTCATATCAAAATAGTTGTATAGCACAAACAAGTAGAAAGTTGAAGAGCATTGAGGACCCAAAATTCCAAAAAGTTGTGCCAAATACGGCATATATATCATACATGAAACTGGATACCCTATTTCAGGTTTTTACAAAATTATGAAGTCATCTTTTTTTTTTTCTACTACAACAATTTAAGTGACTCCCAGTCATGTCAATTGGTAGCTGTGTTGCAATTGGCAGCATTTCTAATTAAAAACAGTGACTGTTAGACTCTGAATTTCGGATTCTTTAAATTGTATTTTATTAGAGATATTAATAAAATTGTAATTTAACATAGGTTTTTTTTCAACATACGTCATATAAAGATAACAAAATATCTGGTAGGGTCATCTGCAGAGTAAAATTGTACACATTTGAAATATAAGATAAAGATCATCTTTATTGTGTTTGAAAATGTACGTCATAGACAATTTCATTCGTACTAGAAATTAATGGATGGATAAAAACACATAAAATAGCAAGAGAAAATGCTTTGTTTCCGACCACGTGCACTCTGTAGTATTTGTATTTTTATCCATCTGATGAGTTAAGCCTTTTCCAACTGATTTTTATAGTTCGTTCTTATGTTGTATTGTTACACCACTGTCCAAGGTTAGAGGTAGAGTAAGGATCCCGCTAACATGTTTAACCCCGCCACATTCTATATGTGCCTGTCCCAAGTCAGAAACCTGTAATTCAGTAGTTGTCGTTTGTTTATGTGTTACATATTTGTTTTTCGTTCTTTTTTGTAAATGAATAAAGCCGGTAGTTTTTTCGTTTTAATTGTTTTACATTTGTAAAGGATCTCCTTTTCCAGATTTTTTTTCTTCTAAATGTCGTGGAAAAGACTGTCTGGAACTTTTAGTTTATATAAGCCTTGGTATTTTTTGGGTCTCAAATCGGAAATCTAGAAATCTAGAATCTGACTAAATTTTGGTAAATGACCGTTTATGAACGATTGATATCTTGTATGAAAAACAATGAGTGCAATGGAGCAAAATATTTATCCTGTATCTTAAAAAAAGCAAGTTGTCCGAACAACTGACAAAAATTCCTAAAACTGACCTAAGTATATCCTTAAACAGTTACGCACGCCGATATATGCAAATAACTGGTACCTAATTGCATTAAAAAGGGACCAATCAAACTGCAGTACACCTGTCCATTTGAATATACATCATAAAATAATTTTTGTAGCTTTGAATATGCATCAAAGGATAGTTTTATAAAATATTGGGGTAAATTAATATTTTAAAATTCTAACATTTCAAGAAAACAATTTTTCATTTTATAAAATGGTAAATTAAACTCTATACAGACCTCATTTACATCTGACCTATGAATATCTGCACAAGAAGGTTTTGTCATAATATACCAGAAAAACAGTAATTAAAAAGTAAAATCACAAAATACTGAACTGTGAGGACAATTAAAAACGGCAAATCCCTAATCAAATTGCAAACTCAAACACATCCAACGAATGGATAACACATTTTATATTCCTGACTTAGTACAGACATTTTCTATTTTTTTCTTATGTAGAAATTGGTTGATTAAACCTCTCACAGTTGTATACAATTTCATTATATTGACAACGATGTGTAAACAAAACAAACAGACATAATAGGCAAAAATGTCAAAAACTTGGGTACAGCACACACATTGTATTATAATTTTTATCACTATGAACACAACGAATATGTAACAAGGAAACACAAAAAACGCATATAAACAAAGCACATTAGCACAAATGAAAGACAACAATACCAGAATTTACTATAGCACTATAGCACGATGACGGGATGTATAAGTACAAAGCCTCCTCATGTGTAATAAATTAAAGAAACACAAAAACGGCATATACACAAAGCAAATTAGAATTGACATATAGAAAAACCTCCATCTTGAAAATTCGCTTCATTAGGAATTAATATGAATAATCGATGATTGAATGGTGACTGAATTTTGACGTATTACAACGCGATCAATAGGAGTTTGTTTTACTGTCTAGCGGGGTATCGAGATAACAGTAACCGAAAGTCTAGTTACACTTTTTCATTAACTATATGCCTATTTTTTATAATTTCATAATGGTATTCTTAATCTTAAATTGCTGCGATCAGATATGTATTAAAATTAATCTCAACTCATAGTAAAACTAGTTAATTTTCCTGGTTATATTATGTGTTTTATAAAAATATCGGAAACGTGCATAAGGCTGAGGCTAGCGCTATTTACTGGTAATTTCTACTTGATTTGGAAAAAAAACACCTGTAAGATCCAACAAAGACAATTGTTTTATAACTAATTGATTAAATTTTTTCAAAATGTTTTTTAAAATGTTTTTTATTGATCCTTTTAGATAATTTTCGTAAAATAAAGAATGATTTAAACTTTTAATGTGAGAATACGTTGAAACATGCATGAAAATACATCTATTCAGGTTTGGTACCCAGATTATACATTGGTAAGATGTTTTTCTAAACTACACTTAACATATAATTCACAATATGATTGAGAACGTTAACAAATCATAAAATCACAACTTGAAATATCAACATAGTTGAACTTCGGCTTTAAATTATACTTTGATAGCGCTTCCTTCCATATCATTTAATTATACATTTAATGATTCACTATTGAAATATTTTAGCGTCGTCTTTTTCTATATTCTGACATATTAACTCTTATCAGAGTTATAAGCATGGTGATGATCAAATTATCAAAATTGTTCAGGACTAATCATTCAAAAAAAAATCTAATGCAATTTTCCATTGGCTAAAATTTACCATCAAATCCACCGTTTACGTCCACACTAAGGAGTGCGCTGCCATATCGAATTGCTTGGATACACAAAGTTTGATTACTACAATTTGATCGAAAATAAAACAAAATCTATCAGAAAAAAAACAACGCCGTTTCGCTGTGATTTAGTTTAAAATTGAATCGTAGAAATAACATTTAAATTTTTATTAGAACGTTATCATTTGTACATTGTTGTATGAAGTCACACTTAGCCATGACGTTTATGCACCAAAATCATTCATGAATGTTCGTAGATTTTTTTTTCTATTTCAAATTGACATTTAGTCTAGATCTTAAAGTTGTAACATTGATTTCTTGTTGTGTTCTTGCATTAGAATCGGAACAACAGTACCAAAGTTGAGGAGTTGCCGTCACCAATTGGGATTAAAAACTGTATTACCATCAAATAGTAAATTTACGATGACAACTCTTCAGCTACAGTAGTGTTTTTCCTTGAGTTGTTTTTGTCGTAGTGGAAAGTCAAAACACAAAAATACTGAACTGCGAGGAACTAGTGGTTTGTAATCAATAACAAGAGTATTGTGTTCATGTACGAGCACAATCTTATTAAACTTTTGTTCTTTACAGGAGCGCATTTTGATAAGTGGACCAGTGACATTTAAAGTCTCGATATGGGGAGAGCTAAAACGATGAAACGTTTGTTGAAAATATTTAAAATCGAATTGTACTGTACAGAAATCTGACCCGTTACTCCCATACATGCGCAGTTAATGTTTGAAAATATCAAAATGGTTTATATTATTATGAAAATTATTTATGAACGTTTGGAGTATTCACAATATTACTAAATGACTCTCATCAAAACATAACTTGGAATGTAAAGGATGAGAGTCATTCTAGTAATGGAGACTTAAGCTCAAAAGGATATAAACATTTCCTACCCAGTTTTGATCAACTCTTAGAAAAGCAAAATAATTTTCCTGGATAAGTACTGGATTTTGTTTTACTGGTTATTTCTTCCACATTTGAAATAACTGAAAACTTTTAGTATAGGAATACGAGGTTACAAGATGCATGACAATAATATACAACTGTTGATGATACATTTAATGTCATTTTTTTCAGAATCAGCCATAGCCAGAATGGAGACCTTTGGAGATAGATGTAAATTATGATTTACACACTAATCTCACTATCTATGTTTAACAAAGTGAAAAATTCTATAAATTATAAATTTGTCTCTTATTATATATCCTCAGATTTAAATTCCCGTCCTTTATCAGTAGAAGCAAATAGGAAATTGCATAATATTTTAATTTCAAATTTATAGTTATTCTAGATCTAAAAGTTCTAACATATAATTTCTTGTTGTGATGCATTAGAATCGGAATAACAGTGCTGTAGTTGAAGAGTTGCCATCGTCAATTGGAATTTGATAGTAACAAATATTCGTTTTTACGACCATTAAATAGCAAATTCACGATTACAATTCTTCAATAGCAGTAGTGTTATTCCTTAAGTTGCTTTGTCGTAGTGGTTTGTAATCAATAAACAAAAATATTGCTTTTATAGTTGAACCACGTCTTTGACTAATACTTTCCTAGCGCTTCCTTCCGAATCATTCTGTTAAACATTTAATGAGTCACTACTGTAATATTTGAGCGTCACCTTTACAATATTCTGACGAATCATCTGTTATCAGAGATAAATTATTGACCTGCATGATAGTAGTATTTTTGTGAATGTCATTACTTTCATATTTTTTGTATGAACCCTCATTGCCCAGTTACTCTAATTTGATTCAAACATTTGAATTATCTTAATCATATATTTACCAATTGATTGGGACTTACTGTGCACCATGTATTGCGATCTTGTTTATGTAATATTACGAGCTTCAATTAATGACTGAAATCATCATAGACCCATTCAAACAACATACCAAAAAACACTTATAGGTATTTGTTTAATATATTTGCTCTCAAAAATGGCAACTTCAGTTTGTGCACTAAAGAGATATATCCTGCTGAACTGACCCTAACCGGCCTGGTATTGTGAAAGGAATTGTATAAAGTCCGAGATTACATGTTAGTTATGTAAGAGCGTATGTTATAATTGTATTTTAATTAGGTCTTTTTTAATTTTTTTGGGTTTGGGCGTCAGAGGTGAGTCTTGTGTAGACAAAACGCGCGTTAGGCGTACATAATGTTACTCCAGGTAACTTTGGTTATTAGTTATCAACATGAAGATGTTTTTCAATCGTAAAAACCAAATTATCAAATTTGTTGAGGGCCAATCATTCAAAATAAAATCTGATGCAATTTTTATATAATATGTTTTCCATTGGCTGACATTTATCATAACATCCACCGTTGACTTCTTAATTAAGGAGTGTGCTGCCATATCGAATAGCTTGGATCAACAAAAATTTATTAATACAATATGGATGAAAATAAAACAACATCTACCAACAAACGCCGTTTTGATTTGATTTAATTCAAAATTAAATCGTAGAAATAATGTTATAATTTTTTTTTTTTGAACGTTGTCATTTATATGACGTCACGTTTATTTATGACGTTTATGCCCCAAAACCGTTCACGAATTTTCGTGGATTTTTTTTTCTATTTCAAATTGATAGTTATTTTAGATATTAAAGTTCTAACATATAATTTATTGTTGTGTTCTTGCATTAGAATCGTAATAACAGTACTGCAGTTGAAAAGTTGCCGTCGCCAATTCGAATTTAAAACTGTAATTGCGATCATCAAATAGGAAATTCACGGTGGCAACTCTTCGGCTTCAGTAGTGTTATGCCAAAAGTTGTATTTGTCATAGTGGTTTGTAATCAATAAAAAAAAAGTATTGTTTTCATGTACAAACAACCATCTAATTAAACTTTCTTTTTCTTTCCAGACGCGTGATATGTCGGTAAGTGGGCTAGTGACATTTTTAGTCTTCATATGAGGACAGGTTAAAAGGTGAAGCGTTTGTTGAAAATGTTTAAAATGGTATTGTGCCTAGAGAAATCTGACCTGTTACATGCATACATGCGCAGTTTATGTTTGAAAATATCAAAACGGTTTATACTATTATGAAAATTCAACGTTTGGAGTATTCACATTATCACTAAATGACTCTTATCAAAACATAACTTGAATTTAAAGGATGAAAGTTATTCTAGTAATGGACACTTAAGCCCAAGAGGCTGTAACAATTTACTACCCAAATTTGATCAACTCTTACACTAGTAGCACGATTTCAGTCTGAAACGGTCATTTTGGTCTGATCGTATCTTAATTGACTGGATTTACCGCTAGAGGAAAACGTCAAGATTTGTCAGATCGTTAAGTCTCCATTCGGATCGATAGTCTCATTAGGTAAATTAGTCCGTTAAGGCATGTCAAGATATTTAAGACTGTATCTTCTAGCGAGCTGTTTAGATCCGTTAAGACCGTGTCAGACCAAAACAGACCATGGATACAAACTGACGTCAAGATGTTGTCAGACCGTGTCCAGTCGTGTTCAGATTTTAATAATTTGGACACAAAACGAGTGAAACTTTCCCATTATTTATCAGGGGTTGCTCCCCTTTCAAGAATAAAATAAAACTGTGAAAGAAGACGATTTTTTTTAACTGAAAGTCTACCACGTCCCCTTAATCATGTTATTTAAATAAAACAAATATTCAATTTGAATTCTAACTTCTTCCTATTTAATTATTTAACATTGTTTTATAATTATATAAATAAAAAAAAGTAGCTCAAAGTCATACTGCTGCACAAATCGCCGCGAATTGACTAAAAAAAATCAACAGATTGCCGAAATATTATTTATTTATTGAATATAAGCACCTGAACCTTTATATTTAATGGTTTACAAGTGATTGCAATACGTTTTATATGCAATTGCAGACTGCCGTACGTGGTGAAGAATTTGTCATTCATTTTTACACCCTTATTTAATAATAACGGATGTCGGCCGTGAACACTTGAAAACGTGATCTTAATATGTTAAATTAAATTTAAGATGTAACTATTTTTAAATATTGTAAATGAATGCATTATCATTTATCTTTTTATGTTACCTATATAAATTGCATTTGAGTAAATTTGAGGCAGGGAAAAAATATATATATAACTCAGTCTTTTATCGTTTTCCGTTTATTGTCATGACATTGTCCGTTTATTTTTGCCAGACTCATGCGTTTGACTTTCCATCTTTATTTTTTAATGTGTCTATAATTCGAGAGCCTTTTGTAAAAAAAACTACATACCAGAAGCCTTCGTTAAAAAATAAAGTTTGAATATTATAGCAGAAAAAGGCTTATAAATTCATTCAAATTTATATTTGAAATAGGATAAATAATCAAGAAAATGTTTATACGTCAGACACTGTACTTAAAGTACCAGATTACATATATATTACATGCATACAGCATAATAAAGCTGGTTTAATTGAATGACTATCCATTAGGGACATTTTTCGACGATAATTAATCAAATCTGACAAGTTTAATTAAAAACGGAAAATAATTCTTCGCCCGTAAACGATTTAACGTTACCGTACCCTCTTTATTTTTGTTGCATTCATGTCGCATGTGTGTCGGCAGTGTCAGCGCTTCTAATAGCTAACTTATTTTACACAAAATCGTTGACATGGTAGAAGGAAACTATAGTACAATATAAGCTGAGCTGGAAATTGCAATTGGTGAGTAGAAATGAATATTTTAATACATGTCTATCAGAATAATCATTGATCATGGATCATCACCCAAGAGTTTGAAGGAAAAATGTTCACATGTGTTAAATTTGTGCATACAGGTATGAATCGACGTTCCAATACTCCACACTCTTGGATAGTAGCCTGTTCAAAGGCAAAGTAAGAATTTGGGCTTGTTAAAAAAATGTTCCTGTGATTGGACCCCCCCCCCCCCCTTTTTCATGTTTTTTGGAAGATCAATGCATGATTTAAAAAGTTACATATAAATTAGTATGGTTTAAACCCCCTTTTAAAAATGGCTGGATCCACCCCTGTTTATTGCCTAACATGCATTGACATGTGGGGTATTCACAATGGTATGGTTGTGCGGGATGGCCTATTACAACAGTTACAGGACCTAAACCCCTGATCGAGTAATCCTACATATTGTATGTTAATGTATTGATAACTGTCACGTCCTAAATTTGCATGAAATATTTGTCACTTTTTTTTATTAACCAATAACCAACCAATCTTCACATGTTACGATGTAGTCCGAGACAAGCTTGTCTGGCAAAACAGCCGTTTGGACGTCAGAGTAATCTCGGACTAGTTAAGACGATGATATACCTATTTATATAGCTACTGGTGGGTGATGTACAATAATTATAATTTGTCACATATAAGTTATGAATACCTTCAACATGTTCAAGGCTTGGGTTTGTATATATGCAATAACCTCAAAATTGCCCGGGGCAAAAAAAGAGTATATATTGATATTGTGCCCTGGCATGCCTGATTCCAAATGATGAGACGGCATTGCGTCCTTAACAACAATTTTTAACACTTTTCATCTTTTGTGATAAGAAATTTAAGATTTTACCGGGTATGATTCATTATTTTGTTATAAATGATTTGTTATGCTCTAAATTTTGTAGAACTTAAATATATGTTATAACAGAAGAAAAAGAAATTATGTTGAAATTTTTATTTTTATCTTTTGTATATTATTCACTGTCATGACTGTCATGACTAAATAAAAATTAGATCCCACGCATGCGCGGCATAGTTAAATAAGTGCCCGACACGTTATCATCAGTATGTTGATGGATTATAAAGAAGAAGAAGAATCTTATAAATACTATTTGCTTTGTCACCATGTCACGTTGGTAGTAATATTCAACAAATTCTATTTTATAAAATAAAAAAGTATTATAAATTGATCACAACAAGTATAGTGCTATCGCCTCTATTGGACAGTAACCCTTCAATGAAGTATACACCTAAGAAAACATTGATGTAGAAAGAGAGAACATTTTGTTTTAGAAATAGAACCTCAAAAAAGGGTTTTATTCTTCTTCTCATAAGGGACTTATCAATTAAATTGTATAAGTCATAAATTCATTTCTTTACATCATTAAACTTTGTTGTCAAGCAAATTATGATTGCTAGTTTTTCTTGTAGATAAATACAAGTTTATATATAATAAAAAACTTTATTCTTAATGTATATTTTTTTTGTAGATAAGATATCACATTGGTTTGAGCATGATTCCCAGCCAGATTATGAAGCGGCATATATCATGTATATCAAGGATTTGTATAGTAAGAAGGATTGGAATCTCGTGGGCTTTTGCATAGACTGTAGTATAATATCTTCTGCGGCGCGAGATTTTGTGAGATTACCCGTGATGCATCTGGAAAATGCTAAACTAGCTCTGATTAATGGCTGACATTTGCATCACCTAAACAAATAGACATCGATATGTAAGTATCTACAATCTATATTTATCAAATTTTATGCTTGAAATAAGAAGTTTAAAATGGTTCTGGTGTAATTAATAACTTTTACGATCGCAGTAAGAATACACGGCTCCATAGAATTAATTTGCATATTGACCGAAGTGACCTCACCCTATCCCGCCTATTGGGCGGTCCTATCATCATTTTCTATTTTTATACTCCTCTCTCAAAAAACGGAGATGAGTGATAAAATTTATATTTTCTGATAGATATATGATTTCTTCGTGTATTGAGTAAATTTCGTAGTGATTGATGCATTAGTTTTCCTATTTTTTTACGTTTCTTTGAGTTGATTACAACAAAAATGGCGTTCTGGAGCGAAAATGGGGGTGGCTTTGGAAAAATGAATAAAGTTCTTCAATTGGCCTAGATTAATGTTCAAACATGTTTACAAACGTAAAACATTGGTGATAAAGTGTATTGAAGAAATCTCAAACCGCTAAATAAGGGAATTGTGATACTTTTTTGTCTTTAAAAATCAATGTGGTTCTCAGATGAATCGCAATTTACCAGGCCTAAATTGAGAGGGGATCCAGTTGTCATAATAATCTGATACTTCCTTCCTGTTAATATACTGAAGTGAAATCGTAAAACCATGTGTTTTGAAATAGTTTTACATCAATTTTAACTAGCCATGTTCCATAGAAAACTCTATAGATTTGCCTTTGCCGATGTGGAAACGGACAATGCATGGATGGTAATCTTTTCAAATGTTCAGCCCATTATGTTAACAGGTTAACCAGCATCACGATATTGTGAAAGTACATTGTGTACAACTGTACAAATGAATGTACATTTTTACTGACATCAAAATAATACACCAACACAGCTCATCTACTTTAATGCCTTTATTGATGTATAGGTAGTGCTGTTTTTGTCTTCATTATAAATCACTGCCCGCCCCCCTTTATTATGCATGTTATTATTATTGACCCCCTTCTCTATCTGGCATTTTGCTAGGCTAAATAATGTTTTCCTGCAACAACTTCAAATCAAACAATGAAAGAGATTTTCCTGCAACGGTGTCAAAGCAAAAATCAAAATAGCCTTGCAAGATTTTTTCCTGCAACGGCGTCAAAGCAAATAATTACAATAGCAAGACGTCATAATTTTTTAAAACCTGTGCATTACAAATGTACCTGAGCTTTATCTTTTGTAGACCGAACTGCTCATAACTATACTTCAGTCAAGTCCAGTTAGAGTTTTATATATATAATATATAAACGATGTTCTGTTATCTAAAATATCTAACATTTGTCATTTATTCCTTTTATTGTTATTTTTTTTTTTTTTTTTTTTTGCGACATCTTTTGATCCTACAATATTGCAAAATATTTTATTTTAAAACAATAGAAACATTGCTACAAATATAAATTATTCCTAAATTTGCATAAACCCATAGAAATCTAACATTAATTTTGCAAATATAATTGTTAGAGCAAAGATCTTGAGGTAGTATTGCTATTGTTAAGGACGTATTTGATATTGGAATTGTTTAAGCCATATGCTATTGTATTATTATTGCCACATGTAACTATATTACACCTTTTTTTCAGTATTTTCCAAAATGCTCAAACTGGTGAATGCTAAGAAGAAAAGTCTAGGCACAAGGATTCAAGTCCCCAAAAACGTCTAAGCAGTTGTGTGCCAACAGCAGTTGACCATTCATGCACTAATCATGTGGACTTATATATATATATGGCATGCCTTCAAATAGAAATAGTAATACAAGTGTATCGTAACAACTGAATGCCACTTTTGACCAGAATGTTCCTCTGAATATCATTTATGGAGGATATACAATGTACCAACAATGTTTCATGGGATCATTAACATTCAATCTCTTATACCAACACGTGAAAGCTACGCTTTGTGTGTAGGGAACTTTGATAGTGACTTGATAGATGATCATGTGATACCTGGGTTAAATTGTATTATTTCTATATTTTAACATAAAAAAAAATAAATCATTGAAAATCTTTTTTTTAAATTCCATTACATGTCAGTTTTATTTAATACTTCAAATCTGCTTGGTGTTGAGTGTACTATGTATATTGACAATGTACATGTATGTGTAGTAAAATAAGCAAGGAGACATGGGATATGATTGAAATAAGACAACTATCCATCCAATATCAAATGAAGATTTTAAAAACTAGTAGTCTACATGTACAATGATTGAATCAATGAATGTATGTCAACCACCATCAACAAAACCCATGTAGCATAGCAGGTCGATAAATATTATCACATGAAACCAACAGCCCATACATAATACATGCACAAAAAATAGTTTTTGTACCAAATTTAAAATTAAGACATAACAGTAAAGAGATGCGGGATCTGGTATGATTGCCAATCGAATGAGACAGCTCAGTTCATTAAAAAAACAAATGATGTTGATGTAAGCAATTATTTAATCTATAAAAATCGTTTTACATGTATATTCGTAACTGTAAGCTATAAAGTCAATACATGTACAATGCTAAATTGTACAAAAAGTATCATCTGTTAGACAATAACCATTTTATAGTTATCATGTACA